>CM075771.1:44146424-49136225 GCA_037974665.1 Ehretia macrophylla | reverse complement strand
AGTTAATTACCTTAAGGACAACGCACCCACTTCTGAAATCTTTATCATGTTAGAAAGGTTATAAAATAGAAGTAAGTTGGTATAGACTTCTCTTTTCCATGGGAAAGTCTTCGGAATATCCACATTGTATTGTGGCTTGTGGACCATATGTATAGGGCAAAGACAAGGGAAAAATGGGAGAGTCTTGGCCCCTCCTAAATCTCTAACTTTTTTTAAAAAAATTTATATATTATTTTCTTTAAAAAAATTACTAGCCCCCTTATTTTTTTTTTCTGTCAACAACTCTCCCAATTGAATTTTGAGCCCCAATATTAAAATTCTGATTCCGTCCCTGCATATGCACACGTAAGGTCCTCAAGCAACGTGAATGTAAGGCTTATACCTAAGGGTAGATCCAATATTATTGTTCAGTAGAGGGTTTAAAAGAACACAATTTAATACCAATATATGAATGATTTTTTTTAATCGGGGCTAAATTGATTTTTAAGTCCAAAAATACTTTAAAAAATGCACACAATTTTCAAAAAATATAACTTCAACTCATTCATTAATAACTTAATTCTTGGAGGACTACAACTCTCTTAGAGCTACAACCCTCGATAGTCCATAAATTAGTTCGCCATTACTCACTCCCTACACATACATTAGCCCAAATTTTGAAACATTCGGACCTTTTGATTTTTATTTTTTTTTACATTTTTCATTCATTTTGGCGAATAAATTCTGCCAACCTCGTAAAGGATCCTCAATGGCGTCTCTAAAAACAGCAATCACGCCATTGAGGAAAAACCAACACCAATGGGAGTCTCTAAACACAATTTGACACTTTTTGACAAAATAATGACATCACAACAGCCTTGAGTCTCTAAAACAGCACCTAGTCTCTTTTTTTTACAACAAATTTATTGAAAAAAATGGAGACTATACAAGAAGACAAAAGTGAGTCTCCAAAAAAAACAAATGTCAGATCTGGAAAAAAAAAGTTACAAAAAAATTTAACTCCCAGCAATAAAAAAATTAACAAATTCAAAACAAAAAATATTCACAAATTCAAAACAAAAATATCACAGAAAAAAAAAAACAGTGTGGTGGTAATTTTGGTGGTGGTGGTGGGGTGGCACCGGAGAAGGGGGTGGGATGGCGGGCACTATTGCGCTGCAGGAAAAAAGGGGGGGGGGGAGGGGCGCTGCTGCGCTGCAGGGAAGGGAAAAAATGGGAGGGATGCTTCGTTGCAGGGAAGGGAAAAAAAGTGGAGGGTGGGGGGGAGGGGGCGCTGCTGCGCTGCAGGGAAGGGAAAAAAGGGGAAAAAAGAGGGGAGGGGAGGGGGTGCTTTTATAGTTAGGGTTTTTAATTATATTTAATTAGGGTTTTTTTAATTTTATTTTTTTAATGGAGGGTTTTGTATTTTATTTTGAATTTTATTTTTTTAGTTTTGTTTTTTTGGTTTGGTATATTTTTTTTTTAGTTTTTGTAGTTTTTATATTTTATATTTTTTGTTTATGTTTTTTTACTTTAGGTTATTTTTTAATTGTAATGAAGCTTTTTGTTTTTATATAGTTGTTATTTTTTTTAATATAGTTCTAAATTTTAAGATTTTATTTGTTGTAATTTTTTTAAATTAATTTAATTAATTTACAAATTGAATAAATAAAGAAGAAATAAACAAATATAAACGTAACACACAAGAAAAAATTAATTAATGAGTTTTTTTTAATTAAGGTTTTTAATTAAGATTTTTTTTACGTAGTGTTTTTTTTTTAATTATAGATTTTTAATTAGTTTTTTTATTCAATTATGTAATTAAACGTAATCTTAATTTTTTAAATATTATATTTGTCTCAATTTATTTATTTGTTGAAATATTCGTTTAAAAAGTTGAGATAATTTAAATAACTATTAATTAAAAAAATTAGTTTAATTGGTTTCTAAAATGATTTTTTTGTATTGGCCTCTAAATGGGTCTCTAAAATTAATCTTAATCTCTATATGGTCTCTAAAATAATGGAGAGAGATCTATAACCTAATAGGTCTATAGCTATACTCAAACCACTGAAAATTCAAAAGATGTAAAGGGCCATATTAGTAATATGACAGCAGAAGATACACCAAAACCTTTTCCCGCCACAAACGAAATACTAAACCTGCTTATTTTCCATATAAGTATATATTACACAATGGAATCTTCTTCATTACACTTCAAGCTTTGTGTTTGCTCTGCGACAAATCTAACATGGTAAGCTTAATATTTATGAATTTACATATTTATAATATTATAACGCATAAGCTTGAAGGTGCAATCTGAATCAGGGACTTAAATTTAGGGCTTTTAAGCTTAAAAAATAAGCATATTCTTATAGTATGATCACGCGATGATAATTAAATTTTACGAATTTAAATTTCTGCAGCTTCAGAATAATTGAGATTTTAACGGTAGATTTGGCGTTAATTTCTTTTTTTCTGTCATTTTTTTTTTAATTTCTTACATATTTAGTTGGATTTAAGTGTTTATGATTTAGGAATGCGATATGTGGCCTCTTAGTGAGAATATCAGTACGCGAATCAAATTCTCATATTTGAGATGTATATGTTTATTTTCTATTTGATTTTTCGCTTTATTACGTCTTATTATGCTTCTTAGTCAATGTTCCGTGAGAATTGCGTCTGATTTTGTTTTTTGTTTTTTGTTTTTTTTGCATTTTTCTTTATGCTTCGATTGTTTTGTGTTACACATTGACAAATATGATTGACTAATTGTCTAACTCGTGCTCCATTTGTGGCGTAGTCTAAGAAAAGAGGACTTTCGTTGGATGAGAAACGCGGAAAAATGCTCCAAATCTTTTATGAGTCACAGGACTTCTTTCTTGTAAGTACTTTTTGCGAGTTCAATTAGGCACATTTATATCCTGTTGTAATTAAGATCCTTAGCAGGATTAATACTTTATCGATGTTGTTTCTCCGAGTAATATATCCTTTGCAAAATAATGATAGATTATAACTGCAGCATTTAGATTGGAATTTTCATTTGTTTCTGCTCTTGCTGAACTGGTAGCATTTGGAGGCAGTCTCGTTTGATCTACGAGTAGCACCATTTGATTGTTAAATACTCTTTGCTTGTTTCCCTGTGGTTTTCACTCTTCACTAGTGTTGGTTGAAACAGAGAGATTTGAGGACAAGACAAGAATTCATTTAAGCTTCCAATTGAATTGTCAATGAATATAGTTACTAATTTGTACGAAAAAGTCAATAATAAGTTACTGTGTTCTATACTACTTGATTTTGTGCTGCATACCTTCAATGGACGTCCTATGATGAGAAAACAATACTCCAACTGTTTCTTTTAACCCGTGATTCTTTTGCTGGTAAAAAAAACAAAAATGAGCTTCTAGAGCAGATCTTTATGTTTTCATCAAGCAGATTAGCTTTGCTGCACTCTATGCATGTTTATAAACAACATGGAAGTAAGACTAGCAGCATGTTAGCATTACTATCGTCCTGTCCACTTTCTCTGCTCATAGTACAATAATCATATTAGCATGTGACGGACAAGGTAGTGAGATATTGGTAGAAGTATTACTTTGATTGATTTGTTTGATTTCTTTTAATCATTAATGGTCTTCTGGAACATCTGTACATGCACATTCTGGTCATCTAGATGTTATTTTGCTAATAGGTATATGCTCACTGAGTACCAGGGGATTTCATCTCCGATGCATCTTGCTACGTGGAAGATGCAATATTCTCCTCTCAGCATTTATTTTCATTTAGTTGACTGCATAGACAACTTTTCCATATCCCATGAAATTTAAGAAAGCTTTTTGTTAATAGTACAATTTCATGCCCATATGTTTCAAGAGCAATCATCTTTTTCTTGTAATTTAATTTTATTTCTGTGGTTGCACTTTGTCAATTGTCATATATATCAAGGGGACTAGTGTTAACATCACAGAAATGTGTATGTATATTTCAGCTCAAGGAACTTGAAAAGTCGGGGCCAAAGAAAGGTGTTATCAGCCAATCTGTAAAAGATGTTGTCCAAAGTTTGGTGGATGATGACCTTGTCTTAAAGGACAAAATAGGGACTTCTGTAAGTATATTTGTTCAAAGAATTGCCACCGAAGTATAACATCTCTTTATATTCACATAGCTGAAAATGAGATATAGCCACTGGGCATTTTAAATTTCGCAGGCTTTGCTATCTTACTGACTCAAAATAATCTGATGATACCAATACTTCATGAAATCCAGGTATACTTTTGGAGCCTTCCTAGCTGTGCTGGAAACCAGGTGAATATTGGATAGCGCTTATTTCCCTGAATTAGCATAAAGCTCAACCTGTCTTCCACGTAACTTCACAAATACATTTCCACAGCTGAGAAACGTTCGGCGGAAGCTTGAATCTGATCTTCAGAGCAGTGAGAAGCGACTTGCAGAAGTGATTGGACAATGTAATGCTTTGAAGAAAGGACGAGAAGAATCTGTTAGTATGCTAAGTTCAACTTAATCTTCTGGAATATTCTGCATTTTGAGGGATGGAATGTTTAGCCTTCTTGTTTCTACCCATTTCACTTGTATTAGGATGAGCGAGAGGAGGCCTTGAGTGAGCTAAGAGAAGTTGAAGAGAAATATAATCAACTCAAGGTTGAGGAATTCTTCTTCCTTTTTCTTGCATTAGATTCAATGGTTCGATTATAGACAGGTCCACCGTTTATATATGTAACAATAGTTTATGGTCCTATTTTTCAGGATGAAATGGGACAATTTGCAGACAATGATCCGGCCACCTTCGAAGCAATGAGTTAAGGCTTCTCTGCTTCCTTTTAATGGTCCTATTTCTTTGGTTACTAAAATTATATGCATTTCTTTTGAGAAACTCATCTCTAATTTGTGAACATCAATTTTATTGGCATTCATTGTTATAGAGAAAGCTATTGAAGTGGCCTATGCAGCAGCTAACCGTTGGACAGGTTTATCTGATCTCAGATCAATTCAGTTCCTCTTTTCTATTATGGGTAGTGAAGTCTTTATTTCTGTGTCTTTCTTTGCCATTTTAACTACAACGTGCTACCACTCCACAGATAACATTTTCACATTGCGCCAATGGTGTGCAAACAATTTCCCTCAGGCCAAAGAACAGCTTGATCATCTTTACAATGAGGTACCTAAAAAGGTTTATATTTCACAGTAAGATAGAATGCTAACTACACCAACCGCCCCACAGTAGGAAATTGTTTGAGACGAAAGGGCAAAGAAGAGAGAGGGAGAGAGACTAGTAAAGTCGTTACATGCTCCTTCCTTTATAGAGCAGTTCTTTTTTTGATGATTTTACTTATTCATGCAAAATGACAGGTTGGAGTAACAGATGACTTTGACTATTTGGAGTTACCGGCAGTGGTTCCTCAAGGTCCGGTTGGAGATCAGATGCTGGAAGGCAACACGTAGGTACTGTAAATTGACTAAGAGACTCTGTCAAGAGATGTAACTTTGTAGATGCTTCTCTGCCACCTAAGTACGAGAAAATCACATTTAGCTATTGCCGAATGCAGAAAGCCTCTTTCTGTCCCGCGATACTCTTACCTTCATGAATCTGGGTTCTGGCAAAACTTCGGGGGGTTTAAAATTCTAGTTATATTGATTTTCCATTTCAACAGATTGTTTCTTGATTCGTGGCTTGTTTCTCTACCAAAGATCATCATATCAACAAATCGTTGAAGCTGGTTTCTGTTTGTGTAGTAAAGAGAACAACAGAAACCATCTCTCATGACGATGATTCAAATTTTGCTTACTTCATTGGTGTACAATACTATTCTGTCAAGCCTCGAGATTTTTGCAATATTGTTAAGCTCCCGAGAAAAATTCGAAATCCATCTTTGTTTGTAATATAGGTTTGCATTTCCCAGTTGAACATACTTGCTTATTCTCTTCTCCAACAAGCAAATTGGAGGATTTTGTTTACCCTTCTACCATGGTTTAGAAAATAAAAGTTCTGAATTGATACACCTGTTTCTTGATTTAGGTGGAAATATAATAAGGTGTTTAATACGGTAACATGACATAAATTTCATTTGGAATTAGACTGTGTTGCAGCAAAATCTTTGTCTTGAAGAATCAAATTGCTTCACGTGAGGAGATCATCCATGGTCCAATATTTTATTCACAACATGATAACATTATAAATAGATTCATATTTTTTGGTGTCTATATTTTTATGTTTTTTATCAAACTGTTTAAATTACAAGACAACAGTTGTATCTATTTTAAAATTTGAAAGTACACAATCAAGATATATTTCAAATAAAAAAAATATGGCCGTTATTTAAATTATTTTATCATAGTTTTATCAATAATTTATAATTATTAAATTTTAATCATAGTATTAATATTTTTAATAGTTTGATAGCTTTCGATGTCCACGTCTCGTTAAGTCTCTTACAAAATAGTTGAAGTCACAAGACAACCGTCTTATTTATTTTGAAATTTGAAATTACACAATCAAGATATAATTCAAATGAGCAAAATTTGGCCACCCAATCATTTTCTTCATGTGGGGGAAGAGTCGAAACGAATATTATTCTCACTCGACACCAGCTCATAGTACCTGGCCTATGAACGTGCAGCCTATTATTTCCCGTACACGTAACCGTCATCAACGGCTAGAAAATCTCTAAACCCTTTTTTTAAATCTGACAGAGTGGATTCTAGCAAAGAGATTCTCACGAAAACCAAAGTGGGGTTCTCTCATCAACCCATTTAAATCCCACATCGCAGGTAATAAGCATTTATCGGATCGTAAGATACGTGCGTGCGTGAAACGAAAACAGTGTTTGAGCATTTGAGGCGTTTTGGCTATAGTTTTTGCAATGGAGATCTCAAGATTCACAACCTTTGTAATGGCGATTGTGGCTCTTGCTTTGGTCTTGGTTGTTCCTTCCATCAATGCTCAGCTCCCTGCGCCTGCACCTGCCCCTACTAGCGACGGTATGCCCTTCATCCCTCCCGTCCTCACCATCACTTTATTTTCCGCTCGTGTTAGAATATACAATTCTTCTCCCGTAAAACCATTACAAAATTCAAAGATTATCATATAACATTTTAGGTTACTCTTCATAATACTAATTTTTTTAAAGGTAAAAACTCGTGATTTTTAATTTATTTTATTATAGTTGTGTCCTTAATTTAGTCATGTTTATGTATATATATATATATATATATATATATATATATATATGACTCATCTCTCTTTTTAATCTCGCTATCTTGTTTATCTCAACAATAGTTGTAACACAAAAGGGGATTAAAATATACAATCTCTAAACGTAGAAAAACCATAAAACTCAAAAGTTACTATATAAGATCCTTATACGGTTATACCAAACGGTTTTAAAATGAAACCCCACGAATCTTAACAGATAGAGACCTTTCTTCTGGATATGTCACTATAATTATGGGGCATGTTTCTGACAAAGCTTTGCTATTTTGATTTTGCAGGGGTTGCAATTGATCAAGGAATAGCATATGTGCTGATGCTTGTTGCTTTGGCACTCACCTACATGATTCATTGAAGTCTTAAATGTACAGAAAATTTTATGTTTCTATTCTTCTTTTCTTTCTTTTTTTTTTTTTTTCTTTTTTGGGTCATGATTCTTCTTTTTCTTGGGTTTGAGATTATATGTTTCTATTAGTGGTTGGTAATATTTGGATGTAATGATGTATTTGATCACATTCTTTCTTTTCTTCTTCTTCTTCTTTTATTTCCTTTTTATCCTCTTTTTTTTTTTTTTTTGGGGGGGGGTAAAAAACCACACATTATTTCCAGTGTCGAGAATTTCATTCATTTCGGGAAGAAAAAGAAAGTAAGATTGAGAAAAGAATTATAAAAGAAAAGAAAAGAATTCTGTCGTTGGTTTGCAAAAAAGAAAAAATGCAAAAGAAAGCAAAAAGTTATTCTCTGTTTGAACTGAAAATCGAAAGGAAACAAATGATAATTTTAAATGAAAATTAACTTAATTACCATTTTCATTTTCATTAATTTCTTAAATATAAATTTAAAATTATGTAATTTTAATTAAAACTTTTTAACTCATTAACAAACCCTTCCTTTTCTTTCTTTTAGAATCCCAACAGAATATAAATGCAATTATGTTGGAAAAACAATCAAAAATAAAAAAGTAAGGAAGGTGATGATTTTTCCTATATTTTTGGTGAAGGCCGGGCGAAGCTATCAAAAGCAAAGATGCTGCTAAGGAACAGGGCTTAATATATAGTGTTGTGTAATCCGTCACCAACCTCAAAATTTGTCTGTGAAGTTGGTTTTATAATTAAAACGTTTTTTCATAACTTGAAATTTTTGATTCTTCAAAAGGTAACTATCCCGTTTGTCTATCACATAATGTGAGGTCCACACCTCATTCGGCAAGTCAACAAATTCACCCCCATTCTTTCTAATTGAATTATTTGCACCCATTTTACCTTCCTTAAAGAACACACTTTACAGTTGAGATGTGTATACACCTCGTTGTCATGGATTGAGCTGCAGATCTAGTATGCCCGGTCCTAAAGGCGATAAGCCAAAATAAGTTGTCAGTATATACAATAAGCATAAGTACATCTAAAACCCTCGCTCAATTAGATGCTCAGGTATAAGAGAACTGTGATCCATGAGACCGTGCTATGAATATGCAGCTAGAGCAGTGAACTGCTCTCCTGCAAATAGTTGCCAAAGAATTTCGTTACAAAAGTATATGAACAAAGCTTACAAAAAGTCTCATTCGTAAGCATGTAAAAAAACATAATGTAAGAATAACATTATCTACCATCTCCCAAACTTTTTATGTACAGCGCATTAAACCCAGCCAATGCACAGACATCTGGATATGTGAATATGACAGTCGAATCTCGATCATAATACACCCTTGCTCTATATATCTTCCTAGAAATAATGCCTCTATATATTTTCCTAGAAATAATGCCTGCATAAAAGTGAGATATCACGAAGATTTTACTTACGAATCAACAGATTTACAAAGTGTTTGCACACACATAGTACTCCGTCCCATATCTGAGCAAGTGACTATCAATTATACTATACACTTTATTAACAGAAACTAGAACAGAAACTAGACATTCCAAGTGACCAATCAAATGATGGATGGATCAACTGCTTCATGTACAGAATCTACTACAAGATCATAAATGCCACACAGAAAGTTCATAGGTGAATTAACAGTTGGACCTGCTCAAAGAGCCATTTCTGCTTGCAATGCAGCAAGTTCATCATCTTCAGCAGTGTGCTTCTGAGCCGCAGGACGAGCAGGCTGTTTGCCTGCCGGGACCGGCACCGCTGCAGCAGGGGCAGTTGTTGCAGGCTGAAGAAGTTGTTCTTCCAATTCAGCACTTTCCAGTTCTTCAAGTTCTGCCTCCAATTCGTCCTGCAATGACCAAAGTTGTTCAGTGAATAGTAGGAATACATAACAAGAACTGAATAGTTATCTAAATAGTAAAGAACAGTTTTAGCTTCCGGAGGAATTGAAGGACACATCAAATATAGGCTGAGAACCTCATCGAAGTCAGCCGCAGCTCCAATTGGAGTAGCCAATGCCTCCTGTATCTGTTTCATATTCTCAGTCTGCTCATTTATTTCATCCATTGTCTTGTCGACATCATCAATGTTCCTGTTTAGCAGGCATTCAAAAACAAACTAGCTAGTTCACAATATGAATTAGGGGAAGGAAGGCAGAGGATAATAATAATACTCATATTTTCCTCTCAACATCTATATGAAGCTGAGAAGCAGAACAGCATAACGAAAGGTAAATACAAAATTTGCCTATTGCCTAATATTCTGTAACATTTCCATCTCTCGAATGAAGAACACAGCACCAAAGAACCAAAGTGCAAGCAAATTCTCAAGGAGATATTCACCTAATGTCCACTATTTAGATAGAGCAAAGTGCGACTTACGTTGCTTTCTGCATTGCTTTCATTGCAGCTGCTCCACTTCTTAGAGCATCAACAGTTTCTGTCGTCGCTTTTGCACCTTCTAGCAATATCATCTACATATTCATAAAATACAAATCAAAATTGAGATGAATTAGAGGGTTGCCCTAAAGTTGGATAAATTAAGCGGTCAAATTATCCTACAGATTGAAAATTCAGAGAGCATGCAAGAATCCAGCAACATCAAAACTCAAGCTAACCTGATCATGGATACGCAATTGAAAATTACCCAGCTGCTCAATTTGCTGTTCATAGAGTCTCTTCCTCTTCAAACATTGAATAGCGGCTGCATGATAATAGATGTGTAAATGGTTGTAAAGCACTATGTAAATCTGCCTTGGTATTTACAGCCTCAAATAAAACAAAATGATAGTGAAATTTGAAAGGACGGAAATCTCAAAAGTTCCAAAAAAAAAATGATACTGAAATTTGGAAGGCTCGAAACCCGGAAGCTACAGAGAAGTGAAGTTAGACAAATATTTACAACAACAAATTTTTAGATAAGTTACAGGACCCTATTCCTTACAGAACTCTGTAGTCACAACTCTACATTGGTATAAAATTAGCAAAACCTACTATTTGTAGCCTGTAGGTCATTGTATCATCAGCTTATGCATTTGTGGCTTCTTTCTTGTTGGCAAATCATTAGCTATCACAGCAGGAAGAGCACCAGAGAATACATGTGAGTGAAAAGGAGAGAAAGAGCAGAGGCTAGGTCACACAATCTGCCAGTCATAGGTGGCAGACATGCACTTAACTTGCACCATGACAAATCATTAAATCCGAGTCAAAACACTGTTTTGACTAGTCTGAGTCGGCATACTGAGGCCAAATGCACGTGAACTACTGGTGCTTACACATCATATGCTCTTGGAAACATGCAAAACAAATGAACATTACCCCAGCAGAACATCATGTATTAATATGTGTTTGCATAGGTCCATACACGGACCAGTTGACCATTCATGGGATGTGACTTCTGCTGACTTACCTTGTCATTTGTTCTTGGTTAGCAAAAACATCAAACTTATTCTATAAACATTAGTCTGCTTGGGCATATAATAAAATACCAATCCTTAGAAACTAGATGCTCAGCTTTAAACAACATACTTCTTACAAGCCTTCTTAAGTACTTAATTGAGGTTAAATTGTGTGAGTAATATAGGATAGTATTTAAATTTATTTAGTCAAATTAGCTTAAGAATAAGCGTATATAAGCAAGAGAGAAAAAAAGAATTAAGTAGGGCGGATAAGCACCAATTGTCAGAAAAGTCTAATTCAATATGTTCTCATTAGCAAGTTTGACCAACTTATAAGCTAATTTAATATCTTTGCCAGCCAATAGTTATGAATAATATGGCTAAGCAAAATTAGTCCCTATTAGAGTAAAAGAAGAATATAATTTTTAGTTTTACCGATAACATTAATCATTTTGTAATATGCTCTCATACCATGAGTTCTAGATCATTAACGCTCTTGCGCGCTCGCTCTCCCACCCGCACCCGCTCTCACAGTGCAAAAATTTGTGACTTAAGAGCAGGATAGGAAGGGCAGGCTATAGATAAAGCAACAAAGACCATATTGAGCCTTTTTTATGCTTAATAGAAAAAGATTATGACTAAATAGCCCAAGATTTCCAATATAAACATAGCTTGTATGTTTAAAAAATTTGATCTTCAACAATCAATTGTCGAAAGAAACTAAGTAGAGGTGTAATAGATATATTTGATGTTTACTTACAAAGAAAAACCTAAAAGAATGATGTAAATACAAGGAATGAAAGGAAAAAGGATGGTCTGTATGTGGGTATAAACTACAAACTAGCAGCCCACAATCAACTAGTAAAAGATGATGTTCTACCTATGAAAGACAAATGAGAAACTCAATTAAACTATATTTAATGGACATTTTAAGGAAAATTTGCATGCAAAATCTGAACCATACCTTTCTTATTCTTCGCTCTTGTAAATTCTTTGGCCTTTTCAACCTCAGCAGTAGCCTTCTTTTGAAGTACATTCTCCTTTTTCTCGAGCATCTCCAGAGTCTAACAAGCAGAACAATAGTGAGATTCAAGATACAAAGATCAAAATTAAAAAAATTTAAGATCAACTCAAAGACATAAGATTAGAAAATTTGGAACCAAATTTATATCTTTCTGCCCTTTTATAGGTAGTCATTGGTTCCCCTCACCCTCCTACACGATGAAAATGAAGGAAAAAAAAAAAAAAAAGCATCTTTAAAAAGTTTGAGAAGCCCCCATAATACAGTTCCCAGGAGTTCCACGATGATGGCCTATTAAGGAATCTAAATACAAGGTCCACGAAGTTACTACATGATCACATATTCACACAACTGTTTGCAAGACATAGAAGATCCCTACTTCTTATATTTGTGTGATTCCACTAATGTCTAGCTCTAGAGATTACCTTTTCATTCTAATTAAGGATAGATCAAGTTAAGACATTCAAAATGACATCCTACGGTTTTTGAGCCACATATAGATAAGACCTTTGAGAAAGTTCAATCACATATATATATATATATATATATATATATATATATGAATACAAACAGCAGTGAAGATTTAGGAAGAGAGACAGAACTTGAACTCAGATAACAATGAACTATAAAAAGAACATGTAATCTGGATTCTGGACACACTCAAAAAAAAAAAAAACTGCAGAGTAGCCCAGATGCTAATGATTGAGATGACCGCACAACACATTTGTTACAGCTGATACCATGTATGGCATACACTGATTCAAGGGTGAGCTCAGTTCTCATGAATATCTCGTATAACTTCGCTTAGTTACAGTTACAAAAGAATGAAATCCGATACTCGAAAGGTCATTTAACTAGCCCTTCCAACTTATGGAAATAGTTGCCCACACGCTATACACATATAAAGATCATAAAAATATTCATTCACTTACAGCCTAAGTTTAATGGATCTTGCCCTTATCAGAACTCATTTAATCCCCACTAGATATTAAGCAAATCTAACAAATCTCAGAAATGGCAGAATTTTCCTTTAAAAACAGCAGCTCAGTACCCGCTCTGGGTCTGCGAAAGTGTCGGACCCACAAACCCTTTAAAGTTAACTAGTCAAATTTCAAGATTCAGCCAAAACAAATCAAAGCTGAGATTTTTCAGTTTCTTCATCACTAAACTTAGTCTCTATTAAAAAAAACTATTACGTTAACTATTTTTATCAGATAAATACACAAATAAATAAATAAATATACAAATTTAACTGCTCCATTAAAAAAAATTATCACAATAATTATTTTTATCAGATAAATATAAAATTTTAATTACGTGAAAGGCAACTACATAAACAAATAACAAAAATACCTCATTTAATTTGTCTAGAGTTGTGACAGCATTAGCTTCTTGCTTAGGCTTGCCGAACATTCGATTAAACATCTTTATTTCTATACACCTGCCACCAAAAATTGAACAAATTTTTTTTAAAAAAAACGATCTTTGATTCAAAAATACAAATTATAATAAAAATAATTGCAAACATACCTCTGAAAATTTAAAAATTAGGGCTTTAAAGTAAGTTGTTTGAAGCGATTGGTCAATTTGATCCACGGATTGAAGAAGAAAAGTTTAGAGTGATTAATAATATCAATAAAGTTGGGAGAAACTTCAAAGAAAGTGAGGATGCAGTATATGTATAGAATAGATAGATTATTTTCAATTGCACCCCTAAACTTTTGGGTATTTCGTAAATCATCATATGGCGCAAATGTTCGCTATTATTTTTTCAAAATTTTAAATTCGTTTATATTATTCAAAATTAATCAATTTAATCTTTATTATGTTCTTAAAAAATTTAAATATATCTCTATTATTTAAAATTAATTAATTTTTTTATTATTATTTTTAGAAAAATTTAAATTCGTTCCTATTATCTTTATATAAAATCCAAGTTAATCCCAATATAAATTTCAGAAAAACAACAAGCACCATTTATGCAATTCTCCCTTTTGTAAAACATCTACAGTGTGTTTGGATTGAGGGGAGAAAATTTAATAAAGGAGAGGAGAGGAGAATATCATAAAGAGGAGGAAATGAGATGATTAAATTATGTTTGGATTAAATAATTTGAGAAAATGAGAATATTATAAAGGAGTATGAGTGTCTTTTGTTTATATTTGAAAGAAAAGAGAAGGGAGGGATGAATTTTATATATAAAATGACTTTTAAGCCCTTTTCTTATTTTATATAAAATTTTATCAATTTTAAACATTATCTTGTTTATTCTTTGTTGTTTTTATTTTTTTCCATCTTTTCCTCCATCTTCTTCACGCAGCGGCAGCAGCTTTTGACCCAAAAAAAAAAAGGAACAACAAAAACTTGCAGCAGCTTTATGGCCATGTTTCATTTTTATTCTTTACTCTTCTTCTTCCTTCCTCACACAAACACAACTGCACACATTACACAAGCATTTGCACACATAAAATCAAACGGACACGCACCAAAGCAAGCACATAGAAGCTGCACACATGAAAACACAAGCACACACAGTTGCACGCATACACACAGTTGCACGTTTTCAGTTGAGAAGATGAAAGAGATGAAGAGGTCAAAATTGGTATCAAATTTTTTTTGGCTCCCCCCTCAATTTTACCCCAAATTGAAAGAAAAGAAAAATTAAGTGTATGAGGAGTTGTTTTGACCCCTTTATTTCTCTCCCCCTTGGTAACCTTCCAAAATAAATAAATAAAAAGACTAAACTCTTCTTTTATTAAACCTCCCCTTCCCCCCATTCCCCTCAATCCAAACACACCCCTAAAGTTGGGGATGAGGATTTGGCAGTAAACCAACAGTCAAACGGTTGACTTGCATTTTTATTTTTTGAAGTTTAGTGCTAAATTATGACAAAAAAAGTTTAGTGCTAAATTCTTTTACAATTAAAATGTAACATTAAAGGACATTTGTTAGATTGTGCAGCTTTTGTGCAACGTGATTTTAAGTGTTATTAAAGATAATTAATAAATCTCGAGAATAAAGAAAATGTATAAAAAAATTCACAAAATGTTTTTTTTTTTTACTAATTATAAACTCAACACTCCTTCAATTACTATTCAAAAATCAATTTTTATAAAAATCGAAGTTTGCAGACTAGGCTAATAGAGCCCCTTTCATCGCATGAGCTTTATTAATTATCCCAATGCTTTAGACAATTTATTGTCATTTTTTTTTTTATCAAAGAGGGGGCAAAGCCAAACTATCTAACTACAACTCTAGGGTATATTTTTCTTTATCTATCTTTCTCAATCTTAGTCAAAAGTTGCATAGGTGAAGTTTCAAATGAATAACATTTCAAGGGTAGCTAGAAGTTGTAATTCGCTAGCTAATTAACATACTAATTAGTCTCAAGAAACACATGTTGGAGTTGATACCCCTCATGATTTGCAATTATCTGTTTAAAGTCTTCAATGAGAAACCTGAGAGGACTATTCGATGATACTTTCGAATTTAACAGTTGAATAGTAATAACCAATGAATCCAACTCAATTATAAAATAAATTATACCTGTGTGGACGACTCTTCTAAATCTCTCACAAACTGTCATCAATTCTATTTTATTTTTTGATGAGATCCCTAGATTAATAGCAAAACCAAAAGTCCAAGTACCACAACCATTGTCATGGTTTTAATTAGCACAAGTCTTAACAAATTTCATTTGGGTTGCGTGAAATAATTTATTTCACTTTAATGTTATGAGTTTTAAAGCGTAATACTCGTATTTCATAAAAGATAAGTGCCCTGAGAGAGAAATAATATTCATCTCCCTTCTACCTTCTTATCCGGTCTTTATAAGACTAACTCCAACAGTCTTTTTATTTTTTACTTTTTATTTCAATTTTACTCCAACAGTTTCTCTATTTTAGAGATTCTGTATTTTTTTTTACTCTAATATATCTCTATTTTAAATCACACACCCCATTTTAAATTTTTTTTTATTTTTAATGATGATATACTATTTTAATTATTAATAATTATTTTCTATTATAGTTTATAATAAATATATTTTTCTTTTCATTTTGCATAATTTTTTTTTTATTTTCATTAAAAAAAACTTTTTAAGGATATATTAAAATAAAAAAACTAAAATATTCGTATTTTTGAGGGTTTTTATTTTATTTTAATTTAATTTATTTTTATTTTGATTATATACATTATTTGATTTTTTTATTTGTTAATGATGACATTCTATTTTAATTTTTATTATCTTATTATTTTTTAATTAATATTATATTTTTATTTTATTTTTGTCTCAATTGAAAAAATCGATATCAATTTGATTAGAAAATTGTCATTAAAATTTTAAATTCCATAAAAATTATAATAAATTAAAAATAAAATTAATTTGATTTCGCAACTATAAAAAAGATCGTTCAAATTTTACAGATATAAAAACTCACTTTTGGTTCTCTACATGTAAAGAGCCAAGCCAAAAAAAAAAAAAAAAAAGAGCTCTCAATTTTAGAGAGTCCGTCGTAAGGAGGCTGCCGAAACATAATTTGAGTATTTGCCTCCCACTAAAGAGCCTCCCTAAACCATTTTAGGGAGGCTATTAGAGGCAACCTAAGAATCTCTCACGCATTATCACTAGACACTTAAAGAACACTTATTATAAATTTAGAAGCTAAACTGACATAATTGACCCATTTTTTAAAATACTCTGAATCTAAAAAATAAACAACTCCAAATTAGAGTTTTTCAAAAATATTTTTGCAAAACTGTTTTTACATAATGTTGAAAGCTGTTTTTTTTTTTTTCTTATTCAAATATACATCTCTGTATTTTTTTAAATCCAACATTACCCTCAAATTTTTTAGAGGTCAACATTGTCCAACATAGACCACATAATCAACAACTTTTATACAACACTTTTAACAAAAACTGCAAACTATACAACTTAAAAACTAAAATTTCACAATTAAACCAAACAAAACCATCATATCATTGTCTTTATGTTACCTCAAGTAAAATCCAATCAAAACAAACATGGAGACTGGGATGTCAACTCAAAGGAGGGGATTTTTAGTTAACGTGTTTAAATTCCAACAACTCTTTGCAATCATTAGGTTAGAAGTTCTTATGGGAAGGTTTCACGCAATTCAATCTATGCATTTCACACAAAAAAAAAGAAAAAAAAAAAAGAGGTAATTTTCAAACTGCAAAATTATGTAATATCAGAAAGCATTGAAACATTCAAATCATAACACAGAAATAATTAAGTAGATAGTTGAACCAAAAAAGGCAAAGAAAAGCACAGATTACAAATCCAAAACATTTGACAATGCAGTGTAATCCAAAAATTTCAATTCAACACATTTGAACATAACTAGTAATTTATAACGAGTTCAACATAGCCAAACAAAATACAAAAATTGACAATGCAGTGCAATCCAAAAATAAAATGACTATGACAATTAAGTCCAAAATCCAAAACACTTCTTCACCTAAAAAATCTACCCACCCCGCAATTTACTTCTCTGATGAGTTTGGACCTCTCTTCTTTCCAAAGCCAACAACTGCAAATGACAACAGAAAACAAAACAAAAATTACATTCCATTTGATAATACAAAAAATTCTACAGCTTTTCTTCAAAAATAGGTTTCAAGCACGGCGAATACAACACATAAGACACTAAACACAACATGACACAAGTATAATTTTGTTCCCTAGCAATTATCACAATCCAATTAAGTTACACATATCTTAATTAAGTTAAAATTCATTCCGATTACCCAATCATTCGACTCGGACATGGTATCATTTTCTTTACAAAAATACTGTCTAAATTATGCAAATGCCCGTGCCTATAAGACACTAAACACAACATGACATAAGTATAATTTTGTTCCCTAGCAATTATCACAATCCAATTAAGTGACAAATATCTTAATTAAGTTAAAATTCATTCCGATTACCCAATCATTCGACTCGGACATTGTATCATTTTCTTTACAAAAATACTGTCTAAATTATGCAAATGCCCGTGCCTATCATTCAGCTGTGGAAGGTAATATTGCATATAAGTTCCTTTAAATCTCAGACATTCATCTAAATACAAAAAATTACAAAAGTACAGTCCAAAAATTACAAAAATGCCACTGCATATCATATCATTCAGCTGCAGAAGGCAACGCTGAAACGAACTTTTAGAACCCATTTCCTAATAATTGTCTTTATATAATCAGCTTTATTATATTCTTGGGATGTAAAAGTAATAAAATTATTCACTTCACAACTAATATAACCTTGCAAAATAACAAACACAAAATTCAAACAAAAAATAAATAAATAAATAAATAACTTTCAGTTAAACAAAATAAAAAAAAAATTAAGGGATTAGGGTTTATTACCGGCGGTGACGAAGCGGCGGTTGTATTGCATGCGCTTGTGGGCACGGCCACGTGGCTTCTTCTTCTTGTCTTGCTTGGCCACCTTTGGCGTTTGCCCTCTCACCTTACCGGCACGAGCCAATGATCCGTGAACCTTACCTGTAAAATATTCATTGAAAATTATCAAAAAATCAGAAGACTATTCTTTTTTTTTTTAATTAATCAAAAGCTTAATATAGCTTGAGATGATAATGTTTTGGTGAATTTCATTACCCATGATTGAGCTGCTCCTGCTGCTGCTGTTGTTTTTTCTTCTTCAAATCTTCGACTGCGTGAAACGTTAGGATTAGGGTTTTGGCCAGAATTTATACTGATCTGATGGGCTGTGACAGTGAATGTTGGGCCTCGATTATACTGACGAAGATTTTATTTTAGCGTTGTGCAAGTATGGTTTGTGGATTGGAAGCCCATATGAAATACTTAAAGCCCATTGAATATTTTGCGCTTGGAGCTAAGATTATTTCAATTATAATTGCATTAAGTGGTTCAGACTAAAAAAATATGTCGCAACAGTCGACAGATCGTTATCAGAGCTAAATCTGGTTGTTTCTGGCTATTGAAATTGGCTCTCAAGTTGTCTTAGGTCTGATTCAAGGTGAAACTCCTCCTTGCAGTCTTCTGGGCCCTTTGGTGCAGAAATATAAGGACATCCTGTAAAGAAAAAATGTATTTCACGTGAGTCATGTATTTTGACAGGCAAACTTTGTGTATGAATTAGTTTACGAATTATGGTTTACTTCAATCATCGATAGGCAAACTTGTGTATGGATTAGTTTGCGAATTATAGTTTACTTCAATCAATTGAGGAGCTTATCCTGAATACTCTACCAAACGATCTTATTAGATTCATTACTAGGGACAGTAAAAAAATGACTACTCCAAAGTTATTCCATTTTAATTGATTGTTGCCTCCTTCAAAGCACAAAAAAATAATAATAATAATAATAACTTTTTTATCCTATGTGAAATTTATGAAAATTTGAAATGTCGAGACGTTCTGGTCCAAATTTGCCCCAGTCAGAAAAATCTTTGCAAATGACCCGACCCAATTCAGAATTCCTCACATGCCACATCAGCAAATCACACTACTAACTACACTCTTGACTGCCCTCCAACGCATGCACCTTGTGCATACGCCAACCAATAAATGCTATTGCACACTCTAGGGTTTATCAAACATTTCAGACCAAAACCAACCCATCTTTACCGTTACCGTTACCCCATCCCCCATTTCACAACAATGTCAGACTCCACCACTCTCACGCCGCCGTTAGATCACCTCACTTTAAATGATAACGCCGTCACCGAAGCCCAATTCTCCCAACGCGTCCTCATCCGCTCTATATTATCCCGAACCGACGGCGGTGCAGGACTAGCGGGCCGGGCCGTCCGGATCGGAGGCTGGGTGAAAACCGGCCGCGAACAAGGTAAAGGCTCGTTCGCTTTTCTCGAGGTCAACGACG
The DNA here is from genome assembly GCA_037974665.1 of Ehretia macrophylla. Taxonomy (NCBI): domain Eukaryota; kingdom Viridiplantae; phylum Streptophyta; class Magnoliopsida; order Boraginales; family Ehretiaceae; genus Ehretia; species Ehretia macrophylla. Next base: position 49,116,339 of record CM075771.1, on the reverse strand, counting down.
GGTCATGCCCAGGGAATTTACAGGTCATTGTTGATGCCTCTGTGCATAAGCTTGCAGAGCTCGTGCCAACCGGCACGTGCGTGCACGTGGAGGGCGAGCTTAAAGCTCCGCCGGAGGGGACCAAGCAGAAAATTGAGTTTAGGGTTTCGAAAGTTCTCGATGTTGGCACAGTCGATGCGGCTAAGTATCCTTTGCCGAAAACGAAGCTTACGCTTGAGTTTCTCAGAGATGTTGTTCATCTTCGCTCTAGAACTAACACTGTATGTAAAATGTGTCAATTGATGTCTATATCCTTCTCGTATTAATGCGTAAATGCCTTTAATTAGTTGGAGATTTTATGTTTTCTAGTGATAATTGTTGATAAAGATTCGGTATTTTGCAGTCACTGTGTTCATTTTTAGGATGATACATCTTTTTGTTTGGAAGAGATGTATATTGATTGTTTATTATCTTCCATGGTGTGCCGTGTCAATTGTGGATAAAATATGTAAACTTATGTGATTTATTGATATGATTGTGTATATTTGCGATCAAGTGATGGATATTTAGTAGTAACATTTGTGTTCTTGCGTATTTGTTGTAGTTTATTAAATGCTCTTCGATTTGGATTTAGATTTGAGAAAGTGGAAGCAATTGGGTTTAAGTGTGGAGTCGCGGAAAGAGAAAGGAATAGAATTGTCTTTTGTTCGATCAAGTTGAAAAATCCGTTCTAGGGAGTATAATTCATTATTGGTTATTTTACATGTACTTTACATAATCTTCTTTAGCTTCATCTTTTACAATCTGTGAATTGTGATTTTAGAGGTTTAAATGATGCGTAAGATTTAGTTAGAAAATAATGTTGTTCTACATATGTGTATGTAATTTAGCGAAGGAATGCTTAATTACTAGTTTTGTCTAAAACCTTTGAAGTCCTCTCGAGCACAAAAACAATGGTGGATTGTTTTTGTGCTTTTACTAAAATGCATGGGCATTTACAATCATAGAACAAATGATTTTGTGAAGCATTTTATTTTGCAAATTTAGGTGAAAAATTAAATCTTCTGCAATTTACTTAAAGTCCAATTTTGCATAGAAACATATTTCTTCGACTCAAAATTCTATAGTGATGGAGAATATTGAAAAAAGGACATTAAATATTATTTTGCACATTTCTCGCTTTATGTAACCACAATAAAATTTCTTTCTTTTGTTCGTGAATCTGATGATACTTACTTTTTGGTGTTAAATGTGTTGTCATCTTCAAAATTGTTAAAAAAAATTATGCTTATGTTTTTGAAGTTTTTCATTATTCTTTTACAAATAAAAATTTGGAGGAAAGAGTGCACCTACTGGGGGGTGTCTTTTAGATTAAAACTTTTCTAATATGTTTTGGTGCTCCGTTTGTTTCTCGGTTCTAGTATTTTCCCCATTTAACTATTAGACCTACTAGACATCATTAGGTACACTTCTTATGCAGCGACAGAAATACTTATTTAAAATTGTGAATTCTCCTTGTGAATGTGGAATTATGCTAACAATTATTTTCCTGTATGTAGATCTCTGCAATTGCTAGAATACGTAATGCATTGGCTTATGCCACCCACACATTCTTCCAGAAGCATGGGTTTCTTTATGTGCACACTCCGATCATCACCACAAGTGATTGTGAGGGTGCTGGAGAAATGTTTCAAGTGACAACTTTGATAAGTGATGCAGAAAAATTGGAGAAGGAACTGAAAGAGAACCCTGCACCTTCAGAAGCTGATATTAAAGCTGCCCAGCTTCTTGTCAAGGAAAAAGGAGAGGCGGTTACCCAACTAAAATCTGCTAAAGCAAGCAAGGATTTAATTAGTGCTGCTGTTGCTGAGCTCACTAAGGCTAAGGAAAGTTTCTCTAAGCTGGAAGAGAGAGTAAAATTGGCGGAGAGATGTAGGCTTAGTGCTGGTCTTCCGAAAAAGGATGGGAAGATTGATTATTCTGAGGATTTTTTTGCTCGTCAAGCATTTTTGACTGTTTCTGGGCAACTTCAAGTAGAAACTTATGCTTGTGCACTTAGCAGCGTGTATACCTTTGGCCCAACATTCCGAGCTGAAAATTCACATACTTCAAGGCATCTAGCAGAATTCTGGATGGTTGAGCCTGAAATAGCTTTTGCTGATCTCAAGGTAATTTGTTGTATAAGTTATTTTACTAGTTGACGATTATAGATTTCAGGTAATGTTCAAAAACTAGTGAACAGCAGTTTATGTAGCTTTTGTTTGTCTTCTGTGTCTCCATAATTCCGAGCTTTTCCTTGGAATACTTGAGCGGTGAAAATTCAGGTTCTCTCTGATCAAGGTAAGGAAGAAGGAAAGCATGCTTGTTATATCTTTTTAACTTCTCTTTTAGGATATTTATGAGAGAATAAGTTGAGCATTTGTGTAGAGTTGACATATAACTCGTTTGTAACCAAGTCAAAAAGCTTTTCCACATATAGGATGCCATTGTTCTTCAATAAGATGGTGCAATCAGTTGACCAGCGGTTCAACCATTGGCCATTCTGGTTCCTACTTCAACTTGCCACCCTTTCTGGTTTGGTAACCTATTGGTATTAATGGTCTAATGGAGGGAAAACATGATTGTTATATCTTTTGAACTTCCATTTTATGATAATTATAAGAGAGTAAGTTGTTCATTTGGTAGAGTTGACATGTAACTCGTGTATAACTGCTCAAAGTTATCACACATATGGATGCCATTGTTCTTCTGTAAGATGGCTGAATCAGTTGACCAATGGTTCAACCAATGACCGTTCCGCTTCCTATTTCAACTTCCACAGTTGCTGGTTTGATAACTATTAACACGATGGTCTAATAGGGAAATCGATGATCTATATCTGACAGACCTGAAATATATCTTTGTGGACATGACTATTGTGGAGGTGGTTTACACACTTGCTCGTGATATCAGTCATGCTGTCAAAACTTCTCAATGGTTTCTCATATTATACGAAAATCTTTTCCTGCAGGATGACATGAACTGCGCCGAGGCATACGTGAAATTTCTATGTCAATGGTTGCTTGGTCATTGCCTTGACGACATGGAATTTATAACTAAGTTTATTGACAAGGGTGCCATTGATCGACTCAGAATGGTTGCCTCATCCAACTTCCACCGGATAACATACACAGAAGCAGTAGCAATTCTAGAAGAAGCTTCTAAAGAGAAGAAATTTGAGAACAAGGTAGAATGGGGGATTGACTTAGCATCTGAACACGAAAGGTAATATAGCCTTCCATCATCAAATCCTTGTATTAACTATGAGTGCATGTTTACTAATGCTTGGTTTGCCTGCTTGTTAGATACTTGACTGAAGAGAAATTCAAATCCCCAGTCATTGTGTATAACTACCCAAAAGGAATTAAAGCCTTCTATATGAAGGTCAATGATGACAAGAAGACAGTTGCTGCCATGGATGTGCTTGTGCCAAAGGTAGACTATTCGTCTTTCTGGGCTTGCTGGAAGGCTGGGAATTTAACATTTCCTTCTCTTTTACCTTTTGCTTGGGGAGAGGTGGTAGTACACATTCATATGCATATATAGATTGATAACCCTTGTTGCCTCTACTTTCAGGTGGGAGAACTAATTGGAGGGAGCCAGAGAGAGGAGAATTACGAGGTCCTTAGATCAAGGTGAGAAGCTCTCATGGTGGATTTGGTTGACTTTTATGGCCCTCTTTTCCCTTCTGGCTTTCTTTACTGAATACAATATTTATATTGATCGTTGTGTTATACACTATGCATTGATTCGTAACCCTGTATTCCATGCCATTGTTTCTGTTTATATTTTTCTTTGGGTAAATTGAAAATGTCGTTGAAACAACGGAAGAATTAGAAATGCAAACAGATTCTTGACGAGAATGGAATGCATTACATTGTTGCAGGATATTGGAGATGGATCTTCCACTTGAGCCATATGAGTGGTATCTTGACCTGAGGCGCTATGGGACTGTAAAACACAGTGGATTCGGCTTAGGCTTTGAGAGGATGATTCTTTTTGCTACTGGAATTGAAAACATTAGAGATGTTATTCCATTCCCCAGATATCCCGGAAGAGCAGACCTTTGAAGCTAAACTTCTCGGATACTTTATTTCTACTAGGATTTTGAAATTAATTGTAATTGATATTATCACTTCTATTCAACAAATTTGAATACGAAAATGGATCGAGTCACATTATGGTATTATCATTTCAATTTATGATTGGAAGGAAAAACACACAATTTTTTTTTTTTTTGTTCTTTCTTTTCCACCTTATGTTATTCTTGGTCTATTTTTTTTTTCTCTCTCTAACGATGGGTCTCATCGCATGTTTCAGGTCAGTAAGAATTAAAAAATATCTGTGATGAGAGAGCATAAGTTATACTTAATCCGTTATATTTGAATGGATGATTTTTCGTTAATATTTAGATTTAATCACTTAGGTTTCGTTTGTTTGCCGTAAAATATTTTTTCGGAAAATATTTTTTGGATTTTAGGGTGTTTGGTAACATCGAAAAATTAGTTAACCGTAAAATATTTTTCGGTCAACAATTGCGGTTGTTTTTTTTTAATTTTACGGTGTTTGATAATACAGGAAAATTTGTCAACCGTAAAATATTTTTCGGTCAATAATTGTCGTTAATACAAAATTTTGTAAAATATTTTTCAGTATTTTATTTTTTATGAAAATATTTTCTCCCAATAAATTATTTTACGGCAAATAAACAGAGTTTTATAAAATATTTTATTTTACAGGAAAATATTTTTTACAAAAAATATTTTATATAAGTAAGTTATTTTACGGCAAACAAACGGAGCCTTAAATGAATAAATTATTCGCTGATTTGCTAACAAACTATTCGCTCAAGTGAGATTATATTAAAGCTAAAATTTTGGCAATTTAAGTTCCTTTGGTCTAAAATTTTAGCTTTTTTTTTTTTTTTTTTTGCTTCAAAGGAGGCGAAAGCAAATTTTAACTTTTAAACTATAAAGTTTTGTTAAAAGTGTTGTTGAAAGAAATAATTTAACTATTTAGCTTATGTTAGGCAACATTAGACTTTTAGAAATTTTAAAGATAATATTAGACTTTTAAAAATATATAAAGATATATTTAAAAAAAAATAGAAAAACAGTTTCTTGTATTATGTAAAAATAATTTTGTAAAACTCCAATTGGTATTTTTTTCTTGTAATTCAATTTTTAAAGTCCTTTAAAAAATGGGCCAAACAGATTAACTAACTTATAAATTCATAAAAAAAATACTTTTAAATGTATAAAAATTATGCCAAATAGAATTCCACTCATCAATATTTAGATTTTAGCATCGACTACACACTTTTTCCAATGGCCTTGTCATATGCAATTGCCACATGAGTTTGCTTAGTTAATTCAGTACAAGATAAAGATATCAAACCAAATTAAATCAAATTAAGACTTGTCGTACTAGGTAAGGTCGGTTTTATGGATTAAACGATGTTATTCATATTACCGTAAATTCATATGAAAAATCCAACAAGTTTTACGCTAGTTATCGATAGCCTAATACAACTCTATTTCTTTATCTGGAGTTGAGACTGGCAATGCGAGGGGTACCCCTGACACAGACGGAGTTTCACTATAAGATAAAGATGTTTTTTAAAAAAAAATTTCTTGCTTCAAAAGAGGCGAAAGTCGAGAGGACTAAACTAAACGAGGAGATATTTCACCCCTTATATCTTTCTCCATCAACAAAAGCACAGATCTTGGAGGGTTATCAATTCGAAATGCTTCAAACTTTTGAAGTGATCCCAAGTTTGCCAACTCATCAGCACATTTATTAGCTTCACGAAAAATATGAGTCAATTTATAACTATTGTGACGTAAGAGTATTTGTTTGCATTCTTCAACTAAAGGACGTAGGGGACTAAACAGATATGAGTTACCCTTTAAAAAATTACATACACTGGCATAATCAATCTCAATATGAAGTTCTTCAATCTGTAAGCTCTCAGCTAATTTAACTCCTTCTAATAAGACAAGTAATTCAACTCGACAACTTGTCACTACCCCCAAGTTAGTTGTAGAGCCAGCGACCCACTCACCATTCGTATTGCGAATGATTCCTCTCTTTTGCGATACCATAATTACCTTTGATACAACCATCAATATGTAATTGGGTTAAATCTACTTTGTAACCCTATCATTTGCATAAGGTGATACTTATTACCCCTCACTTTTAAAAAAAGCCCACTTGGTAACCCTTGACTTTGGTCAATTTTAACATAACTAGATTTCTGTTAATAACAATAGCACAATTACTTAATTACCCTTGTGAATTTTTTGTAAAGACAAATTAACCCCTTAACAAGAAAATCACAAACCAACCCATTGCCCCACTCCACGGCTGACCCTACCCCAAACCCTAGATCTGTGCCCCGAATTCTCCCGTCATCCCTTACAACACTAACCCCCAGCCCCCTTACAACGCCGAGCCCTACCCTAAAACCTAAATCTGCTGCAGTGGCACCTATAAAATCACCAAACCCCTCAATGCAACAGTCTCGTTATAGCGTGCACCAAAAATCATAATAGTCACAAGTCACATTTTGCAGTTTCATTTGTACTGCAAAAGTACCTGTATCACCACATATATCTAATGCAAGCCTAAGAACACCCTTTGCTCATATAGGCAGCAGCAAAAGTTGAGTTATAAGCAAGTCAAGATCTGATTTGTAATGTAAAAATCTCATCTTATCGAATTTGAAGTCAAATCCCATCTTATGCTTCAACTTTGCCAAATAGTGTAATGGCTCCATTAAACAGTGTTTTCAAGTAAGAGAGCAAAAAAATATGTGGACAGTTAGCTGTTAATGATGGTGGTTGTTGTTATTGAAAAGTAGTGGCGGCAAGGGAGGAGGGGGCAGCCACGGAGGATGAGGGGCTGTGCGTGTGTGTTTAGTGTTTGGCATCGATGACCGATGCATGCATTTGTGATCGTGTGTGAAGGGGGTGTGGATGATTGTTTGTGTTTTTTGTCGAAATGAGTTGATGATGAAGAAAGGGTGTTATCGGCGGTGGTATTTTTGTCCAAATAATATCAGCAATAATGAATTCTGTTAATTGTTAACGAAATGTTGATATAAGAGTTATTAAGTGAGTTTTTTTAAAAATAAAAGATAATAAGTGTCATCTTATATAAAATATAGAGTTACAAAGTGAATTTAACCTTAATTAATTTGTATCCACCACCCGGCCTTTCCTAACCAACGTCAATAAGACGTCTGTGGTGGGAGTTAGAAATACTATGTGTATTCGATAGGCTCCACTTGTTTGCAGCCCGCGGCACCGACTCCATTCCCAATCATCTCCTTACGCAAAATAGTTTCACTCCCCTGATCCTCACCACCACCAACTCCACTATTGACACCACCATTTTTGCTCACACCATCATTTGCCGTCGTCTTCGAACTTCAACATTTTTCTCTTTCCAAGCACAAATCAGTGCTCACGCACATGCCCCAAATGGCCACAATGTGAACAATACTCTGGCAAGTAATAATCTGTTCAAAGCTTGAAATTATTTTACCTGTAGTGCCATCTTCTGTGAGAATCCAAATAGACTCAGGCTTCGGCTTTAGGCAATCATATTCCACACAAACACGCGCTACCGACGGCCTCGTCCCATTCGCAGTTGCTTCATCAAGTTGCAGGGGATTACCAATTACTTTCACAAGATTATATAATGCGGATTTCTCAAACAGGTGCACTGGAAGCTTCGGAAACGCGATCTAAACTGGAACCAGCGACGACTCTCTCTCCGGCGTGAAATCTGGCGTCCACTTGAACGCACGCATCTTTTGGCCATCGAAGAACCAAGTGTGCTTCTTCCATACGCGAGTAAAATCTAAATCGTTTGTTAATTTAATCAAGATATGCTTTGAATCAAGCCAAAGTATGTTGAATGCACCATTCAATTTCATTCTCGAAAACGCATGTCTGATTCGTTGGATGGGTGGCATGGATGTGAACTTTCCGACTATAGCAAACTCGAAGTTGCTTTCCGACGAATCGATCGGCGGCGCCGCTGCCGTTGACGTGTTTTTTGCTGAGGCTAGGCTAGGTTTTTCTAATAAAATATCAAACAAATATTTTCACAAGCAGATAAAGTTAACAATTTAAAATAAATTGTCGAGTTTGTAGAACAAGTGGTCAACAGGTAACTAACATTAAAGTTTGTAAAAAAAATCTCCCACTAACAGATTCGTATATCTATTTTTCAATAATAGAAATTAAAATCATAATTTAAATTCAAAATTTTTAATCATAACATATTATTATTTTACTATTCCATCTCACTTTTTGGTGTAATGTATAACAACTTGACTTGTAATAAAGAAAACCCAACTAATTCTCTTCTTTTTTTTGTGCATAATCTTAATATCGACCAAGCGATAACCACTTGTGCTCTTATATTAAGCAAAAATAATAATTATACTAAAACTCTTTAAATTAATACTCAATAAATTAATAATATCTTATAAATAATAAAATTATTTGGTCAATGTAAAAAATTAATAATCCTAGTAAAATTATAAAATAATATTTAAAATATTTTTTTTTGTATTTTAATATTTTATAGACTCAAATATTTTATAAATTAATAATTAGCTAAAAAGTACATAATAAATTGATAATAAGGTTTTTTCAAAATATGAATAGGTATCTTGTCTTTTGTTCATCTTTAATTATTCGCAGTGTACTAGGTTGCTTTCTCGTATTGTAATAAGAATTTTTAGAATATAATTAATGATTTAAGTGCTTCCTTTCATTGCATCGATTCCAAAGGTTATGTATCATCATCAATTTAACCTTCAGCTTCACCACCCTGTTATGTTGTCAATAATTTCATTTATACTCAAAACTTATGTATTGCTGTCATTTTTACCAAATAAATTCAAGAGGTGGTTCACATCTATTTTTTTACGGTACCTCAATTCACTGATGGTAATATGTCATGTTTATCTTTATAAATTATTAATTTATCGATAAATTGATATCTTACTAAATTATTAAAAATTAGTGATTCTAATACTATTAATTTAAAGAGATTATATGGTAGAAGTTTTTATACATTATAATGATTTACGAGAAAAAACGATGTCGTGGGGTATTCATTCGATGCGCCATATAGGGATATGCAGTGAAACCGCTAATCTGCCCAAACCGCTTAATCTAATCTAAACTAACCTAATTTTTGCTATTTTTTAAAAGTTTAGTTAGTTATGGTTTAAATTTTCATAGGAACCAACCACATAATTTAATTTATAATTTTTACTATCGAAATTATAAACTCAAACCGACCTGTATATATATATATATATAGAGAGAGTAAATATGTGTAATATTTTTAGAGAACTTTTCATTTTCTTCCACATTTTTTAATTTATCTCTCATTTCATTAAAAAAATTAAAAGACACCATTAGTAATTTATGTATATTTTAGATTTATACAATATAATTATTTTATTTAAATGTAATTATAAATTAAACCGAATATATGATTTGACTTGGTTTGGGTAGTTTGGTTTTTTTAAATATATTAGTTTGGTTTAAATAGTTCAAAGAGGTGTATAAATTAACTATAATTTTATAATTTTTCAAATCAAATATGTTGATTTAATTAAAAAAATATATGTTTTAAACTGTCAAATCGAGCCATGCATACCCCTCTAGTACCACGTACTACATTATGTTCTAATCTTCGACAAAAATAAATAAATAAAATACATTATGTTCTAATCGAAGTGAAGCGATTGATGACGGTGACGATAATGCGGAAACTTGCGAGAAAATGGAAAAAATCTCGCGGAGATTCTCAGTACGGTGAGGAGGACGACAAGTTCTCTCTGCCTACTCGCGACGATTTTCAACCCATTGACTCTCAAGGTCTCTCTCTCTCCATTAGACACACACACACACACATATAGAATTATTTGAATTGCTTTTACGGTTTAGGGTTTATTATGTGATGGAATTTGAACCTGCAGAGCAAGAGGAGCTAGTTCGATCACTCGAGAAGTCTCAAGCTCAGCAGTCTCGTATTTGGAAGGTAGTTTACATATTCATATATGTGAATTTTGATATTTTACAGTGAGTATTTGTTTATTTGATAATTTGTTCTTTGGATATATTTGTTACAATCTGAAATTAATAATTGACTCGGAATCTGATTGTTTGTAGAGTGTATTCGCCGGTCTAGTCTCCTGTTACGTGTTATTTCTCCTTTACTCAACTTTCCAACAGGCTTACTCTCCATGGGAATTGGTATATTTCATTCTTATTTTCTAATTCTTCAGGTTTTCGATTCCTCTTACAACAATTGGCTAGTGATTATAGATCAAATTCCGATGCAGAGGGGGAATTTGTTAAGTTACTACCTTATCTAAAAGTTTAAACTATTAGAGGGAGTATCGTTGTATTTATTTATATTGTGTTTGACAATATGTTGCCCCTTGTGCGTGGTTGAGTTGATGGCACCTGGGAAATATGATCTTGAAAGGGCAAGATAATAAATGCACTTTGCAGTGACGAGTTTTATTGTAGTGTTAATTTGTGCACTTATCTCCGTTATTGTCACCGGACTTACAGCGCTACCATGCTTACTTCATGTACGAGGTGGATTCCTGGAGTGTTGTAGCTGCAGGTTTGCTTCTCTTCTCTCCTCTCTCTGTAATATACTTTCTTCATCCCATAAAGATAAGCTCACTTTCCTTTTTTCACTTGTTTCAAATTATAGTCCATTTTCCTTTTTGAAAGCGTAATTAATTTATTAATTTTACGTCCCTATTTAATGTCCATCTTTATCAACAATTGTACCATTAATCAATTGTAGTTGGAGTAATTAATATGATGGAGGCGTACGTGTATATTAGGAAAAGACTAAGCAAAATTTATTAACTACATTTTCTTAATCTATGTAAAAATGAAAGCTAGCCTATCTTTGTGTGATGGAGCGAGTATATAAATTTGCTCTATATTCTTCTTCTGCTGGTTTCAAACTGCATCTGATGCATTGCAACTATCATGTACCTAACATATTAAAGACTCTGCGAAGTATCTATTGGACAATGTGCATGTGGTGCGATGACATTTTTCATTTTCCAATGATGTTGCTGTTCAATTAGAATTTCTTCTGCTACAGAGCTTTTCTGAAGTTGGTCCCTTGATGTTTGTCATTTCACATAGTTACAGAATTTTCAATTCACTGTTTTGTTGATCCAGGGGACATACATCTCTTGTAGATTAGGATAAATACGTCTGCTTGCATATAGGAATGTGATGATTTTCAAAATTTGCTCTATTCTGGGCTTCATATGTTTTCATAGTTCAATCTATAGGGCTTATGAAAGTAAACTGTAGGGCCTATGAAAGTGCTTATGTTATTAGCAGAATGAGAGCTGATGCAATTTACTTTTTCTTCTATAGTTACAGAGGTATAATTTCTAATTTTCAGTTAGTTACATCTTGTATACATCTGTAGTGGATTTATGTTCCCATGAAAAACTTTCTGTTGCACTTCTGGTTTATGGCAATTTGCTCAAAAATTAGTACACCTTAGAGGATATTTCTCCTACATGATACTTGGGCATTCCAGAGGCTACTCAGCTGGGATTTATGCTAACTCAAGTATGTGACAGACTCTGCAGGTATTTTGGTATGCGTAATGACCCTCACTGGGTTATTGCATGATTCAAGACGATGGATTTGGTACTCCTGCTGCCTTGGTGTATTGATGGCAGTCTTTTGGTTACATCACATGCTGAGGTATGCTGTCAGGCAATCGTGATCCATTTGAATATGACATGTATGCAACATTTTCGTGGTTTGATCTGATTGCAGAATTTACAACACGTACTACCAAAGCCACCAACTAGAGATTTATATGAACTCTCAAGTCAAAGTCAGTTGCTCTCCCCGTAGACTTATATCATCACCCTTTCGAAAAGATGATAACATGTTATCCTTTACTTTTCAATTCTACTAACTAAACCACAAACTACAACCATATCTGGACTTACGAAGAATATAAAGGACAATTTTCACTGAAATCTGAAAGTTAGTTGCCTTGAACTTTGTCCATTACAAAGGTGAAAATATTAATGTCATAGAGTGCAAAGCATGCAGATTTTGATGCCAGTTCCCCTCTCACACTTTGAATAATTTGAAATTCAGATTGGCAAAGTTTAGGTGGGATGTTATCTGGCTTCCTTTCGGACCACTGAGGTAAGCAGCTTTCATATAATTTGTGTTTTCATCCTCGTGAATGTACTAATGAAGACTTTACACTCTTCAGCGGCGCTGGACTCTGCCTTTATGTGGACCATCTACTGAAAGAGTCGTCTGATGAAGTAAGGAAACTCCGAGGGTATATGTATGCTTATAAGGCCAGCTAAAGTTTCTGCTCTCTGCTCTACAAGAATGGATACAACATGTACTATAACCTTCCATCTCGTTAGGGCCTTATTATAAGAGGCCTAACCATTCCGATACTGAGATGCATATCTTCTTTCTAGTTACCCTGACAGATATTGTCTGGTACATATCAATTTTGCTCAAGACACTTCTGTTTTAACACTTTTTATGATGATTCTTGTTTTCTCCACTTCGTATCTTGCATAGTTTGTTCATCTAACTGTGCCTCTTAATGATATCGACCAAAAGTAGTTTTTTTTTCCCTTTTTTTTTTAAATCCGTGGGTATCCTATTTTGCCGGAACTAAAAGTAGCTTTTAGTGGTGTTTGATCATCGAAATTTGCTTGTATGCAACATATTTGATAAGTCTCGGCATGGCTTTGAACTAGCAAGATGAGTAGACGTATTTCACGACTTCTATAGTTGTAAGATGAGAAGAAAAAAAAAAAAAAAGGCAGCTTAATGTCGGTAGACGTCAGATCAGACTGTCTTTTTTTTTTATAAGTGGAATCAGTTATATGGATATGTTGACGCTACTTATTATTATTGAGAGTGGTTTCTCCATTAATTTCATACAAATGAAATCTCATCCAAGCGTTTAAAACTGGTAAGCACCAAAAATGAAAAAAACGAGATAGCCAATCCATCTAGGGATATCACACCCCTTCTACCTTGCTCCAAAAATAAGAGTAATAGCGTTGGCCCAAAGCATGGCTGAAACCAAAATTTGACAATTAATCTGTACATTAGTTTGCTTCTCGATATATACACTACACATGGAATCCGGAATTTTTCAGCAAATTCCGAGTCGTAATCTTGATGCTGGTTAAGAATGGGTAAAAAGCAGCAGTAGTCCCCATTGTTTACTCAAAAGTCAATTTAATCCCCATTGTTTCAAAATGCTCAAAAAAGGTCCCCCAATGTTTGTAAACATGCTCATTGTGGTCCCTACCGTTAAAATTTTGGTTAGTTTTAACAGATGTGAATAGTATTTCAAGGGTAAATTTGAAAAATCACAAAAAAAACACAAAATTTCACACAAAAATACCAAAAAACACACACTAACACACTACAAAACCCCTAACACACGCACTCACCAAAAAAACACACACTAACACACCCACAAACACACACACTCACAAAAACACCAAAAAATACACTAATACACACACATTAACACACCCACAAACACACACTAACATCAAAAAACACACACTAACACCAAAAAATACACACTAATACACACTCATAAACACACACTAACACCAAAACACACACTAATACACAAGGAGGGGGGGTGGGGCTGTTCGCGCAGCGGGGGGGGGGGGTGGGTGGCGCTGTTCGCGCAGGGGGGTGGGGGGGCGCTGTTCGCGCGCGGGGGGGGGGGGGGGGGGGGGGGGGGCGCGCTGTCGCGCGCAGGGGGGGGTGGGGGGGGCGCTGTCGCGCGCAGGGGGGGTGGGGGGGGCGCTGTCGCGCGCAGGGGGGGGTGGGGGGAGGCGCTGTCGCGGCGGGGGGGGTGGGAGGCGCGTTGCCGCGCAGGGGGGGGGGGGGGGTGGGGGGGGCGCTGTCGCGCGCAGGGGGGGGGGTGGGGGGGCGCTGTCGCGCCAGGGGGGGTGGGGGAGGCACTGTGCCGCAGGGGAGTGGGTGGTGGGTGGTGGTGGTGCTTGGTGGTGCTTGGTGGTGGTGGGTTGAGGGTTTGGAAGAGGAAGAAGAAGATAGGGATATTTTGGGTATTTTATTTTTAAGTAAGGGTAGTTTAGTTATTTTATAAATTTTCTGTTAAAATTTTAACGGTAGGGACCACAATGAGCATGTTTACAAACATTGGGGACCTTTTTGAGCATTTTAAAACAATGGGGATTAAATTGACTTTTGAGTAAACAATGGGGACTACTGCTGCATTTTTCCCGTTAAGAATTCCCATGGATGCATATACCTTTAGGTTGCACCCTCGGTGCATATCAATAACTTTTTTTCACTTCTCAAAAAAGAATTCCCATGTATCAAAAGGCATCAACGAGGTATCTTAAATCCTAGCAGTAAAAATAAATGCTGAAGCCCTTAGCATATGCTGGCTCAATATTATTGCCTGGGTTAGTCTAAAAAAACGTGAGCGTTGACTCCAACTGCACATTAAGTAGTCTAAAAAACGTGTCCGAACAGGTGCTCCTAAAAGTTCTAAGAAAGTGCCTCAAATATATTTAAGTACTGGAATATTTCCCAGTCTAGCAACCGGGATCAACAAGTTAAACAAGTTGCTTTAATAAATATGGTAAACAAATTCAGAAGGTATGATAACAAATCGAAATATCAAAATTATGGCAATTGCAAAAAGATGCAGAAGTTGATAAACTAAGACCAAATGGGAACTACTTCAAAATCTACATGGACTTGTAACACTTAAAATACGCAAAAATCGTAATGTATCATTATCATTACTCTGCAGTCTGATGACTAATCTTCATCTTCAATGACCTTAGTTCCGAGCCCCTTCAGCCCTTCTGGTGGGACCTCTGTGACGGTCACAAGAGAGTAGAGCTCCTCCTTTGCATCCTCGTCGTCATTCCTCTTCCGAGCGATACGAACCCGGACACGTCTTGGGACACTTCGGATCCCCCTGCTCCAGATATGTTTGTTCAACTTAACATCAACCCTCACATCTTTTGTCCCCATGGCTTTTTCTGCAAATTTCCTGATCTCCTTAATGGCATTAGGGGCCTTCTTCTTGAATGTGCTGTTTACATAACACCAACACATCACACTAACTTAAAGACTAGGAAAAAAACAGAGGCAGAAAAAGAATTAACAAATGCTCCATTAAATATCAACTATGACAAATTGCAAACATTTAAACAGGATTTAACAAAACAGAAATTACAAACAGATGCATAAGCAGGCCAGATCAATTACTGATTAACTACGGGTAACAACTAACACCATGAAATGAATCGATCATTTTACAATAATGCTCAAATAAAACAATGTTCTTCTCATCTGAAATCAGAAAAGTTGCTAAACATAGCCCGCCCCTAGGGGTGCGCATTTTTCTGGGCTACGATAAAAGGAACCTCATTTCAAATACAAAAAGAATAGATACCGAAAGAAGCAATCCTAAATCCTATAAAGAACTCTCATAAACCAGCTTATCATCTATGTGATTCTCTGCTAGGACCATGATCCTCCAACCCTTTCCATTAAGGTATTTTAGAAGTCAAACCCTTTGCAGTAACCTTCCCGAAACTCGGCAGAAAATACATCATCCGGTTTACAATACTCTCAATACAACTCCTACAACAGACGATTAAACAACCCATTACAATCCTCAATTTTAAAATTACCCCATAGTTAAGTTCCAATTAACATGATTTATTCATCGACTTGATCTTGTCTACAAATCCTAACGTTTCAAATAATCGCACTAAATCAAAAGTCCTAATCCTCACTTGTCGCAAAGCAAAAATAAGATAAACTTTTTTCAAGCGAAACCACACACCCATCCATCCACACACACACAAAGAGAGGTATATAAATGTATATTATACCAGCCATGTAAGCGCTTGTGGAGGTTGATGGTGTACTCTCTGGTGACCACCTCCTCTTTTCTTCCTTTAGTCTTCTCCACCATTTTCTCTCTCTTTTCCCTTTACCTGCATTCACCAAAATCAAGTGTGAATATTAATATCTAAAAATTTCAGATCCTCCAATGATAGTGTGTGAGTGTGTGTGAGAGAGGGGGGACCTGCTAGGGTTTGAAGGGGGCGCGAGAAGAGGTGACGGAATTAAGCTATAATCATGGGCACAGTGTTTATATGGGGGCAACGGGGCTAATTGCCCACTGACCCCAAATATTTTCTTTTTTGCTAAATTGACCCCCAAATGTTTTTTTAAAAATATATTTATATTTATTTAAATCTTTTCTAAAATACGCATATTTTTTAGCATTAAAAAGTATACTAATTCTCACTAAAATATTAGTGTTCTAGTTTTCACTAAAATAAAATTTTAGATTTTCACCTATTGAGATATCTCAAATAACATAATTTTGGAAAATTGGAATTTTTGATACTATTGGATTGCCTAATACTCTATTTTGGCACTTGATATTATAAAATAGTTTCAAAGCAAAATTACCAATCAAGTACTTTATTTTTGCTTCGTATATCAAAATATTTTTAAGATCCATACATCACTCTATTTTTTATTTTTTTTTTAAATTCAAGGGAGGCCTATGGTTGTACAACATATATGAAACCAATAGGAATTAATCCCATAATCTCTCGCAAACAAGCAAGTAACTTTACCGTCAAACCAAAGTCTTGGTGGCTTATCACTCTATTTTTACCAGTTTAGCAAAGTGTTCTTTTCATTCATTTCTATATAAAATATTCTCATCACTCTATTCTTCCTCAACCGTAGGACTGGTGTCCGACAATTGTTTTATTATTTTTTACAAACAAAAGGTGTATTAAAAAATTTTATTTTCTTTATTTGTCTATTTATCTTCTTTTCTATCTTTTAAAGAAAATAAGACCTTGAATTAAAACTTGGGAGCAACTTTCATTCATGAGCATGAAAGTTATTTCAATATCATGTTTTGCTAACTAAAGCCTTTGAAAGAAATGCAATTATTTACTTTAAAAACTTTTGAAAATAATTAAATGATTTTGTTTTAGCTATGCTCTAATTGGTGGGGTAAGAGATTTTTGGCCCTTGGTTAGTAGGGATGATGATTTCAATTTCTAAATTTCACGTGGTGCACCACTTTTATTAGGACTCTCATTTGCCTTTAATGATTTGGCAGTTTAAATAATCATTTCAACCATTGCTACCAATATTGCAGCCACATCCTACATTCATTTTTGTTATGATATGATTTAATTTGATTTGAGGATTGCTTACGTGTTATTTAATTATTTCTTTTTTATATTTGCCTTAGTATGGAATATTTATAAAATTGTCTCCATGGTTACCTTCAATTATTTTTAGATTATATTATCATTCATAAGTATTATCAAAATATTTATTTCTTATAAGGTCCCATGCTATTTTCACAGGGAAGAGTCACTTACAGAGTTTCCTACTCAATTTATTTTATTCCTTCTTTCTTTAACTTTTGAAATAAGTGAAGAATAGTTTGGCATACTTGGCCTTTGAGTTGATCTTTCTATGTTGTGAAAACCTTGGCATACTTGAGTCTTTGAGTTTGACCTTTATGTGTCGTGAAAATCTTAAAACTGGTCATTTGATTCTTTTAGTCTAGCGGCATAACACTCGCAGTGTTTGCGAAAAGTTATAAGCTTGAGTCTTACTAGTTACATTCATATATATACATACATAGCCTTAGGCCTCCTTTTGAATCAAAAAAAAAAAAAAAAAACCATGAATTGAATATAGTTTTGTTTCAATTAAATTTTTTGGAACTCCCATATGAATTTGTGTAATTGAAGTTTATTGTGAGTAAGAACTTAATTTATGCCCATAACGTATTTTGTTCTCTGATTGCTTTGAGCTTGCCATTGTAATTATTGTGAGGGTTTTAATACTTGTTTTGTGGTTTAGAATCTAGTGCACTTTGGAGACCCTAATATTTTAAAGCACGCAACATCAGTTTCCTTGGGTCACCTTGTTAAATTTTGGGGAATGTGTTAAAAGCAAAATTTAAAAATAAACTATAATTTTACAATCAATGCAGTAAAGTTTCACGCGACACAAAACCCCACTTAACACTTTTACTTCTCTGTTGTCGTGACACAAAACCCTAATTTGATACTTTCCTTTCTACAATACAATCCTCACAAAATTGATTTACAAATTAAATAAGTGTCACATCGTAAGTGCTTCCACACAATCTAAAATTGTAAGATATTAAACAAGTCCAATGCAAAATCAACCATTCAATTTGGAAAAAGAGACGTAATCTAACATTCTTAACTACCCAATCAACTACTCTATTTGCACGTCTACAAATATGATTTAACACTAAAATCCTCCCTTCCTGCAAGGAGGGATTTAACATCAGTCACAAAGTTATCGATGGTCCAGCACAATGTAAAAAGGAAATTGAAGCCTTTAACTATATCTAGGCAATCCGATTCAATGATAACGTTTGAAAGGTTTTCAGATTTGGCATCTCATTGAGTTGCTTCCTCTATGCAAATCAATTAAATCCAGAGTAATTTCATTGCACTATAACATGTCAAATACATAATATGCTGGCCCATTTACCAAGTTCCCTGCCTTCTCCAACTATTTTTCACAATCTACAATTCTTTTACACATGCAATAACAAAAATGCTTACAAGTTTTTATTGCCTAAACAAGCAGATAAATTACAAGAATCAATGGCAGAAAAAATGGAAATAGTAGGGTTTTAGGCTACTGGGTATACAGAATAATTTAGGACTTGTTCGCCGTAGACCACGGGCTTTCAGTTCTTTATGGATCGAAACAATTGACGTATATAAATGGGATTGGATAAGTAAACAACCTTGTCCTATACAAATGTATCACTATGACTTCAGTGCGCTCCGGGAATATCTCCATAAACTGATGGCCAAAACTGCGAAGCCAGCAACGCCAGCTAAAATCTACAATCAACCACAGTGCTCCGTTACTTTTACCAATTTATACCAATTACAACGGAAAATGGAAAAGAAAATTGATGTGCATGCGACAATGAAGAAAAGTAAATTTCATCCCAAGTAGATAGATTTAGGAATACACTGATAGAAATCTTGATACTCAAAAGTAAATGTCAACTCATAGAATTTGGGCTATAATACCAATCAGAAAGTGAAAAGATGTCCCTGCACATATAGACAATAGCTAGACACATTCAAAAAGCACGACTGAACTGACCTTCGCATCTCTACTACAACGCTTAGGAGCAGACCTGATGAACGACTTCAACAACTTCAAAAGAGGTGCCCGAGGCATTAGAATAACAACGGTATATTGTTTTTTGCAAGGAAAAGGTAAAATCCTTTGCGATGCTAACTGTGCTGTTAATGGTGTCAAAGCCTTTCTAACTCTGGATCGCCCTTCATCTTGAACCTGCAAAAGATGATCAATTACAGAAAGAACGTTCAAGTTGTTAATCCTAACATTCTATCACCGTCTGTCCTTATTACAACTAAAACACGGAGCCCTTGTTACCCAAAGCAAGTGTCCAACAAACATAAATGTGCCCTACAAATATGTCTAGACGACATCAACGAAGACTGCACCCCTTGTGGAAATGGATGCATTCTGCCTGATTTTTTGAGTGCCCCCTTGGGGAAAATGAAGCATACTGCCTAAATTCCAGGAGCAATAATCATGATAAATTATGGGAGACCCACGCAAAATGTTTTAAATACAAATGGTGTATGAATTTAAAATCTGCACAGTACCTTCTACAATTGAAGGGGGAAGGACCATGGGCGGATCTATAAATTTTTTTCAGTGAAGGTTAAAACACATAATTTTTCAACTATACGTGTATATTTTTTTTTAACTAAATATACACAAGTATTTACTTTTTTTTTCAAAAATACATAAAAGTTTTAACGTTTTCTCTGGCCAGAGGGGCTGCATGCATCCGCCACTGGGAAGGACCTCAACCTCTTTTCTCTCTCACTTTCCAGCTTACCCCATCTCCTTTTAGTTTGGCAGACCCTCCCTCGCCCTCATAAAGAGACACAATCACACGCACAAGCACCATCTTCAATTAAAAACATCACGGTAGCCACAGGGTTCTTATGCTATATCTATGAACTAAAGAAACTACCACTAAAAAGAAACTTCTAGACTCTATTTTGAAACATGTATTGCTCACATGGTTGCACGAGAGGTATGGAGTGGTGGTATATGTGGGTGGTGTTAGAGGTCTGTTAATGTCAGTCGTATTAACATGCGTGTTGTGGGCATTCATAGTATTTTCCAGTTGTAGGGATATCTGGTGAACCCATGTGCTTACCTCAAAAGAAGCACCTACATCACCTGAATAGATCCTTGACTGATAGCTGCGCCATATCCTATCCAGCCAATAATAATTCTCCTGAATGAGTATAAAGAAATCAGCATTTCTGAACAACTGTCGTACCATGAATGTCAACTTGATTGAACCAGCATGACACTCGCAATATTAAGACAATCAATTTTAGTATGAACAGGTGCCAATTATTTCTCTTTCATTCTTTTAGAACTGGACTTGATGACAATACTATTTTCATGAAATTACCTGCAATCCATTCTCATGGGCCCTTTGTTCAATTTCAAGTATGGCCAAGACATCCTCATCTGAAGGTCCTTCCTCCTGAAGGCGCAATATCTCATCCAAAGCAATATCAACCTGTAAAAAGTGGTTGCATTCTATGATTATACGAACTCAATTGCAGCATATAGGTGTAAATATCCCAAAGGTAAGATGTTCAAAGACTGACCAATGTTGATGATATGTCTGGATCACAAGAAAAATTTACACTAATATCACCCCGAATATTGCCAACTCTTGAAGGTTTATTACCACCAAGGAACACCGAAACTCCAGCAGAGTATATCTGAATTACACAGAGTAAACGAGGAATCATATCACAGGACAGGCTAAGGGACACGGAGAAATATCATATAAAATGTATACGCACCTGCCCATATTTAAATCGGAGAACTTGCAGGATCTTTGTTTCAAGAAGCTTGCTCAAAAATCCGACATAATGAACGTCTTCCATCTACCATACAAGAAATATGATGGAAGATTTACACATAAGAAGTCCTAAATAACTACCATAAAGCTCTTGATACAATCTCAACGAAGACACAAGTATACCATGTTTTCATTCTTTAGCTCAACAGGAAAGGATAGCTGGACAGAACACTGTGCTTCCACCATGGGGCTCCGAACAACTTCTCTACAAGCACATATTAAGTCTTAGATGGGCCCATGTAAATGTGAGGGCGATAAAAGTAATTATCATCAAAACTTGAAAACCTAAGATGGAAGAAGGATCACAGAAAAGTATTTCGAGGCAAAGAAGCCTAAAACATACTTAAAATTCACACTGCTCTCAGGCCCGAATATGTATTTATAACATATCCCTCTCTAGATGGTGTACAACTAACTCTTTCAAGCAAGCAAGCAGCTCCATGATAAACCTTTTCAGCTCAATTAAATTAAGACCATTCTTTTTGTAAAATCAATGAGATGCAGTCATACAGAAATACAAAACGTACCTAGTTATAGTCGTAGGGAATGTGAATGGTAAACCTTTGAGGTTGTCACGATTGAAATGCAGAATTGGTTCAGGGGGCCGTGGAATTCCACCCTGTAAACAAATTAGTAAGCCTTTTAACAAACAATGCTTGATATCCCCAGCAAGAATTATACTAGAAAGAGGTTGAACTCACCAAGTATTGTAATATGAGAGGACAAGCAATAGCCGGGTCAATATTTCCAACTATTACAACTGTGAAAGTCGAGGGGTCTTTGAAACAATTGTTAAAATATTCACAAGCTTTAAACGGGTCAACTTTCCGAAGGTCATTAATTTTTATAGGCTGCATAGAAAAATTTGAATTGTAAGTAAAAAATGGATTCTGATTCTTAAGCAATAAGTAGGGTGTACCTGAAATCCAAGAAAAAGTTGAATATCTAAATCCAGAACTTAGGCTTACCCTGAAGAAATATGAATTTCCATAATTAAGCTCTCTCACTCGATTTGAAAATGCAGTGTAAGGATCTCTCTCTTGAGCATGTACAGCTTCTTCTGCCATTTGCATCACTATTTTGATGTCTTCCTCCCCAGGTTCTACGTTTGTTGTAAAAAGTTGATAGACAAGCTGAAAAAATGGGGATAACAAGTGATTTAGCTGAAACCAAACTTAAATACAGATAAACTGAGTGGCAAATGAATCTAAGTTCAGCGGACAAAGACTTCCTGTAAAAAAAGATAGGCAAAACAACAAACTTAATTTCTTTTTTACGATGGGCAATACAGGAGGTTCATGGAAATAGGTTTCTTCTACAATTCAACCCTGATACTACCAAAGTCTCCAAAAGACAGTTCAAATTAGAGTCATAGTCTTCTTTAACAAAGATAATTTTGAACTTCTGGCCAGCCTTCATATGCCCAGGTAAGGGAAGTATCTGTCCCAGTCACCAGAATGAGCCTGAGTGAAATCCAACTTTCCTGCAATGTGGTCTATGATTGGGACATGGAGGACATTAAACTGGTATTTATGAGCCTTTCAAGCAGCGTATCGATTAGAAAATTAAAAATGCAAATCCAAGCTCTACAGAGCAGTTAAAAGTCCTTGAAGTGAATCTTGGCTGCAGGTTGAATCGTTAAATGGAGTTCATAAAACCAAACCAAACCAAACGAAGCCTTGTCCCACTAGGTGGGGTCAGCTATATGGATCATATGACGCCATTCATTTCGTTAAATGGAGTTCATAATTCACGAATAAAGAACTAAGGCTCTATATGACTATGTAGTGCAAGACTTTGCGTACATGGGAGAAACTTCTCATTCAAAGAAGGAATGGAGAGAGGAAAGTTGCGATATTGAGTAGGGATAATTCAATAAAAGGAAATCAGTGCCAAGGAACTCTCGCTACTTGCAGAAATATGATGGAGAGAATATTAGCTATCGAGTATTGTACCACAAGGTGGCACTGGGTTGTGATCCTTGCTGCATTAAATTTCAGAGATTGACTGAGGTGTTGGCGTCAACAGCCCATCAGTGTTTATGTAGGAGGAATACGATCATGAACATTACCCCTTTTCTCAGCCACAATGCGCTAGGAAAGAAAAACAACAGAGGACTTGGAGGAGTTGGATAACTGTTCAGTAGTAAAGAAAACCACTAATTCAATCACCTCGTACTTTTGAAGTTGCCAGGGTCATCAGAACTGCTATGCTCATATTGAATTTCAGAGTCATCGAATTTCAGAGTCATCGTCTTTGCTAAGACTACTTACAATGCTTGACTAAATCTCATCATGGATTGCACCCATTTGGTGCGAGAAGAAATGAAGTTTACTCAACAAAATTTGGAACATTCTTTTTCATTTTTTCCTGTGAAAGAAGCAGTCCTAGATCTTGGAAAGAGAAAACCATATGCAGTACAACTATAATATATTAACTTCTTATTGATGCCCCTATCTATATTTTTTATGATATCATTAGCCTTGGCTCTTCCCTTGCAGGTAGGAACAACATCAAGGAGTACCACTTCCGGCTGATTCTTTGCGCATCAATTTATCATATCTGGATCAAGAGAGAAACAGATGGCTGTTCAGGGATGAGGCTTTGACTGAGGAGGAAATTCTCATGTGCATCCGTGAAGAAGTGACAATGAGAACTCAAGTTAAAAGGCCTTTCAAGATGTCTTCCATTAACAGTCACATCTTGCGTAGAGCAAATATTGTTACCCAATTGACGTGACTTTGCATGGCATTGAGTGGCAGATTGTGGCTTTGAGCGGCAGTTTGTAGTTTTGTCTTTGTTTCTTTTCTTGCCAGTTCCATGAGCAGTTTTAACTATTTTGATCGTTAGAAAACTCATGGATCTGGCTGTTTTGATGTATTTTAACACTTGTCTTTTTTCTTTTCTTATTAATAAATCCTTTCTTGCTGATTCAGGAAAAAATAATAATATATGAACTTCTGAAGTACACCAAAGGAAGAGGAATTATATATTTTGTCACAAACGAAACGAACCTGCAGAGCAGTTTCCAAGTCAGAAGGTGAACAATCACCAGAAAATGTTCTCATGTATGCTCCAAGTTTTGTGCCCACTTCAGCTCTTTTACCAGCAAGCATATCCATAAGAACTGATGGTCTGTAACCAAATACACCAATTTCCCCTGCAATGGTTGAACCCATTGAACAGGAAAAGTATTCACTTTCTGGGAGTTCGGATAAACCCCCATATGAGAACCCTGTGAATAAAACCTATTTAAACGGCATGTTAATAATACTAACCAGTATCATATTAGATCAAACATACCTATATATATTACATGCAGAAATATATTCAAGAAAAGACAACAAAGAGACATTACGTCTCCCACTCATAGCTATCGGAATCATATTATTTGCAGTTCAATTCAAGAGGAAGAACGACTGCGATCGGTTTTGGGAATCAAAATTATGCTTGAACCGCAGTTGAATCATATCATGAATCGATGTCCATGTCCACCCACCCCCCACCCCCCTGCCGGAACCCCCCAAAAAAAGGAAGAAAAAGAGAAGGGTTGGAAAGTAATTGAACATTAATGACGAAGCCTGAAACTCTCACTGTAGTTTTAGGCATTCAATTTTTCTTTTTTCCTCTCTCTGAAGTATAAAATGTCATCCCTTCTCATAAGAAATATGTGTACACATACAACATATTAACAGCAGCTATGAATGTACAGAAGTCGGAAGGAGCTTCCAAAGTTCAAAATTGCATTTTTCAATAAGTTAACTTTCGAAAAAGACACAGGTCATCATCTCAAAGGAAAATAAAGTAAGATATTATTGTTTAAATCGTCATAAAGTTTTAATTCTGTCTCTTGTCATCAACACCAATTAAAGCAGAGATTTACAGGTACTTAGAGGCCCTACATACTCACATTTATTTGCTTTTAACAAGCAGGTGACAGGAAAGAAGCTTAATAGATCGAATCAAGACATACAGATAGCTCAGACAAGCAGAAGAATCAAAGGAAAGAAAATTTAGTTCGTCCTGCTAGGTATCCACAAAATCGCACCTGATCATCAAGAAAGTCAGTGCATTTATAACAAACTCGCATGCCATTTGATAACATTAACTCGGTGGCTCCAACATTCGAATATTCAAACTGCTGCACCATATACCTGAAAAACAGATAGAAACTAATCGGCTAAATCACAAAGAAACCATCTCTAAATCTGGAAATGTCTTACAAAGTGAAGTAATAGGCCTGCTGATTAGAGATCAAATCAACTTATTTCAGTGCACAGATGAGATATCAACTCTTTGGCTAACAGAAATTGTAAGACAACTTTTAGAAGTCAAACTTAAAATCCAGAATAAGGGTTATCTGTATAGTGTTTTGGGATTCCAATATGACATTTGCCTTTGAAACACAATCTTAAGGTCATTTAGCAGCCCAACTGGTTAGCAGTTATGCTTTCGAAAAATAGTTGCCAATATGTCAGCACATAATTTTCCACCCCTTTAATTTATTAAAATAGCCCCATAATATTTTCAAATGACCAAAAATGTTACAAGCAAAGTTTAAAACAGAAGTGGCTACTTTGACTCCTTATAGCATCTAAATCACTTTTAGCTTGCCAGTGCCAAACACCTAAAATCAAATACTTCAAAATCAATTTTGCAGAAGCAAGTCTTGCAAAATGAAGCCAACTTGTGTCTAAGTGTTCATATACTTGCAATCAGAGAGATAGTCCAACACATCTAATCACAAGGTATATAACTTACTAGAAGAATTATTATGTATCTCATAGTTATATTTCTTCGTATTTCAGAAGAATACTAAATAATGTTTTAAAGTGGGAAAGGGATGTAATTTTACCCTGGGTTTGGCTTAGTGCTAACAATTTCTTCCGGAACATGCTCATCGTCCCATGGAGTGATGCTTCTTTCTTCCTCAAGGGAATTAACTTTCAATACAATAGATTTCAAATTGTCCACCATGGTGGTTCCTTGAGGCTCAATCGTTTTTATGACACAGCTACACGATGGCCGAAAATTCTCCGCATATTTGGATACCTCAGATGCTGATATATCTACTCAAGGGATAAAAAAAAATAAAAAAATCATATACTGGTTTACATTATCTCAAGGCTGAGGCCAGTAAAATCCAGATGTAATGATCATGGTTACTCACGGGGAAGAAGAGTTTTCTGAAGTTGTGCCTCATACTCAACCCCAACAACAGGTTCATTTCTGAGAAAATGCTACAACGACAAATACAAAAAATAAGATTAAGCAAGATCTTTGACAAACACGTAACAAGAACAGCAAGGGGGAAATACACACACAAAACGAGAGAGAGATAAGAGGGGTCATCAAATTCACCTGCAAATATTCATCTCGTAAGTTTGTTGATTGCATTTGATCTCGCTCCAAATAGGCAGACTCAATTTCAGACATCAGCAGAGCACGGACAACAGATATTTCACGTTCAGAAAACCCATGCAATCGGACTCTTGCTACCTGAAAGCAAGGGATCAGAAAATGAACAAAATAACAAATCAACAGACCAAGATTAAATATACCTCAGTAAGCATCGATTCCAAAGCCTCAACAGTTCCCTTCTCTTTACAAGATGAAGTCATTATATATGCTTTGACTGGACGAACAAGGACATCTGCTGCAGCTGAGCATGAAAAATAAGGTGGATCGTTCTTACGAGATATTTTAAAGAATCTCTGATTTAAAGCATGAAAGAACATGGATTCTGCAAGCAAATCCCTGTAATCTTTCACGGTTTGCAGCTCATCCGCAGGCAACTTGCAACTGATCATTACTGCTGACTACAAGAAAGCAATTTTCAACAATAATACTTACAAGATCATGTAAATATGAAATTGCCTCAGGGACCTGCTAAAATAAAAAAAAGATCAATGAAATACGAACCCCAGCTGCTTCCGATTCCACGAAACATGAAAAACGAGGCTCCTCATGTGATGGAACTGGAAAGTATGGTATAACTGGAGGATCGGTCATTGGAACTTTACATCCAAAGTGCACTTTTATTAACTCAACAACACTCTGCAAAAAAGAGAGAAAACGGGGGACAAAGGAATTAGATAGTCGAAAGAGCCCAATGCTTTCTTTTGACCACAACAGAAACATGCCATATTGATGTCCAGACCTGGGTATCAGGAAAGTCTCCCACAGCAATCACAGCCATATTTTGCAAATGGTACCACTTTTTGTAAAATTGCTTCACAACCTCAGAAGAAACAGTCTTGATTACCTTTTCCAGTCCAATTGGTAGACGCTCAGCGTACTACAAAGAGAATGAAAATCAGCTCAGGCGTTAAAGGCCAAAGTGTAAGGCTGTAACGATAATATTCAAACCAATCATAGCCATAACAAGATCTCTCATAAACCACAAAGTTATGAAATCTGTCAAGCACTCAGCTCTGGACACACTTCATATGACTCGACGAACAGAACGAAATTATTCATCCTAGAATTTCTTTTTCCAAGTAATATGTAATCAAACCTAGAGTAAGCCAAACTACAAAAATCTTCTAATGGAAGAGAGGTCTAGAGCAACATCACACACGTGTATAACATATACATCTATGAGTCATTTATCTCTGTGTGTTTGAGTGAGAGAGAGAAAGATGAACCAAGGTAAATAGAAAAGCGCATCTCTTAGACAAAATCACCTCCATCAACTCAAAACAAAGAGATAACAGAACCAGGAAATGAATGAAAAACAGGAAAGCTAAAGAAAACAATGAACCTTCTTTTTTTGGTTCATTTCTTATTTTCTATTAGTAATAATTAGTTAATAATTACTTGATATATTGGACCTAGGGACCCAGAGACAAGGGTGGGCGTATATCTGACACATGAAGCAACAGATTACTCAAGAGATAAAACTCTTCTCCATGAAATGTTACCTTAGAACCTTCCATCATTAGGACCCAATGTGCATCCTGCATTCTTCCATTAGCATTCCTGTTTCCTCTGTACTCCTCCATTACAGCTCCTCTTTCTTTTTCCAAATCATCTGCTGACACTCGGACCTGTATCAAACAAGAGATAAAATGAAAAGTAAGGAAACATAATTATATTTACAGAAATCAAACCCAAAAGAACATATTGACACCTGTGTACTGAATTCTGCCAAGACTGATATAGCCTGAGATAATAGTTCAGGCTTGTCAACAGGAACAAACAACTCATAGACAGTTTCATCGGCAGACGTCACTGCATTTTGGCAGGCACCAAATTCAGCACCAATGCTTTCAAGAAATCTGACAATGTCATGATTTGTGTACTTCTCGGTGGCACTGAAGGCAAGGTGTTCAACTATATGAGCAACTCCACGCTCTTCCTCCTCTTCCAAAACTGATCTGCCATAATTTTGAAAAGTGAGCTCGCTAAATGAGGCAAATATCAAAAACATTACCACACACTTGAAACCAGCAATAAAGAATCGAGACTAGAGAGGATTTCAACAGAAATCGGCTAAGGACTCTATCAATCTCCTGCTGATTAGGGACTGATTCCAAACATAAATAGTTTTACTATGGTAATTCTGCTACAGTATATTCACCCGAGGGCAGGATAACTTTTTTTTCTCCTTTAATCGTGTAATACTTGAATTAAAGCAAGAAACCTCTCTTTGCTATACATGATGTCTAAGATGGGGAAAAGGGTGACACATGTTAAAAGTCTTTCAGGACTGTGTCATGTAGCTCCTGATTCTTAGAAAGTAAAGAGTCAATACATAGTAGTTTATAATGAAAACTAACCTATACAATTACGCTATGAACTGACAGAGGTCAATTAACCAACCAGACTGTAAGAAACATGTAATTCCATCCTAAAACCAATTGGCATCAAGTGGACTAATCCAAGATCTTATACGGTGGTCTTGGAACCCATGAATTATCAATGTGAGACAATTGTATTCTCTAACACATTTCTTCACGTGTAAGCAAGATTGATTGTTGAAGACGCATTGACATGGTCCTTTGAATTTGAAAACTGTTGCGTACCAGAGCTGAGTGTTGGTAAAAGCAGCTTTAAATTTAGAATAATTGTATACCAGAACTGAGCGGTATAAGCAAGTATGAACTTGAAAGAACTGCATAAATATGCGTTCTATCCTAAAACCAATTGGTATTAGGTACAGTAATCCAGAGTCTTGGAACTCTCGATTTCTTTTCCAAGTTTTTTCCTTCTACTATATCTAAGAAGACTAAAACTTTTTTTTCCACAACGATGGATAATACAATTAAATATCGCATATAAACGTTAACTAAACAGAGTAAGCACTAAACAGAGTAAGCAATCGATTCGACACGAATTTTTTTTTTTTTTTTTTAAGAAAAAATAAATAAATTACTCATTCTAAAGCAAAATAGAAAAAATTAAAACAGAAACCAAAAACACAATGTGGACATATAATTAAACCAAAAACAATTAATTATCAAGCAAAGCTATCCGCAACAAAATTAACTGATAACAACACTTAAGCAACACTAAAAAACAAGCTTTTATATCAAAACAAAAAATAATAATAAATTTATTTAATTAGCATTTTGAAAAACAAAAAAAAAAGACAAAAAACAAAAAAGAAAGTGAAAAATTACCCAGCCTTGACAGCAAGAGCAAGAGCGGCTCTCATTTTGGGCTTGAAATTGGATCTGACGTAGTAAGTGAGCCCATTATCGAGCCTGCCATAGTCCACACCGTACGGCGTCTCCGATAACGGCTCGTCTAAGTTAACGTTGACTAATTTCAACGATCGAAAGCCGTGTTTCTTCGTTATCTGTGACGGCTCCGTCGGTAGCAAATCCATTTGCTTCCTCTTCTTCTTCTTCTTCTTCTTCACTCTAATGCTACTGATTCTGCTGCTGCTGCTGCTGCTGCTATGGCTTTGCTTTGTTTCGAGTTTTTTTTTTTTAACACTTTTTTTTCTGATAAAATAATGATGTTGCGGTGGAATGCAGAGGTATTATGCTGTTTTCTCCAGTTGCTTCCTTACATGTGGCTTGGAAAATAAAAATGTCATGATTTTACACCTTGGTTTCTTTTGGTGAAATATTTTACATCTTGGGTTCTGTTTGTTTACCGATAAATAACTTGGTAAAGAAAAATATTTTAATGTTTAAATGTATAAGAAAAAAATATTTTTTGACATTATTTTATAAAAAAATATATACGTAATATATATGCTAACTATAATGGTGAAGGGTCGAGGGTGGGGGGTGGGTGGAGGGGTAAGGGGTAGGGGTGGGTGAATTTCATAAAATATTTTTTTCTTTTAAAGGATATGGAAATATTTTTTTAAATTTTGTACTAGTCATAATATTTGACTGAAAAATATTTTATAGTTGATTAATTTTTTGATGTTGCCAAACACCAGAAAATTAAGCAAAAGTAGCCATCATTTTTTACTAAAACATATTTATTAGTTGATTAATTTTTTGATATTACCAAACACTATAAAATTAAGAAAAAATATTTTCTAGCAAACAAACGGAGCCTTGGTTGGACTCGGAAAAATGACGGAGGGGGAGTTGAAAGTTGAAATAATGAATAGTTTACCAAAAAGGGTAACGTGTTGCGGATTGATTAGTTAATTTTGTCTTAAAATAATTTTTTAACATAAGGAGGGTTATTCAACTCTTATTTAAGAAAGATTAGGACGGAGCCATAAATCTAATATTGGGGGGCCAAAAATTTAAAAAAAAAAACTGACAAAAAAAATATAACTATGGTCACTTGAACTCACACCATCAACATATTGGTAATTATGACTAACTACTAAGTCAATGTGAAACTTCATTTTTTTATTTTGTCTCGTTTTGCGTGTTTATTCTTATTTTGTGTGAATTAACCTGTTTATGTGCTATATGACTTAGAATGTGATAATTTTGATATTAATACTCCTAGAACATGCTAAATGTGTATTCATTAAATTTTCATAAAAAACGGAGTCAGAAATTTTATCATCGACTTTTAATGAATAGTATTTTTGAAACACGTCCGCTATAATTTTGAAACTGGTCTTTTTAATCCTTCTAGACCTAGTCTTCGGACTTTAATAGACCTGTGTTTGTTGAAAACGGTTTTCAAATCGACTTAGGAATTTATTAGAGTTTTTACACCGACTTTTGTAAAAATCGAGTTTTAAGTCGACTCGGGTGAAATTGTTTGATTGTAAAACTTATTGTCACCTAAAAATAACCTACTTGAGCTATCTTAGGAGTTGCATATTTTTTTTTGAGCAAAGAGATAGCTAAAATGCATTTAAAGTCAAGAAAACACTAAAAAATACTAAAGTTCTCAACTTTGACTTTCATTAAAATGTTGACATTTATGCATATATCACCAACACACACTAAACACAACACAAAACACACTCCTCAACACACACAAAGGGCCGAGAGTTTCATAGGAGAAAACCAAAGCTTTTCTTCGAAGTTTTCGAAGCAAATTTTTATAGAAAAACCTAGTTTTTATCCGTGGAACTTCGTGCCAAGTTGGATTCCGCTTGTTGGGCACGCATTTCACGCATATCTAGGCTTATATCACATCTAAGGTGAGAGAAAAATTCTAGATCTCAAAACTCATCTTTTATGTTTTTGCTTAGAATTGATTATTGAACTGTTAAAATGTTAATTTGATATTAGATTATTGCTCCATGCATGCTAGGGATCATTTACATGTAATCTTGCGAGATTTGAACCATTGTAGCATAATTATTTATTTTCGGGTATTTAAAGTTGAGTTATTTGCCATTTCTTGATTATCTTGAGTTATATTGGTTGAAATCGATTACCGTCGATTTCTAAAAGTTTGATAATTACGTGGCAGCGCCGTTGTAATGCCGAATTTTCGATTGCAAGGTCGGTGCTAAAGTCCAGAAATTTCAGCCATGACACACTAGGGTTTTAGGGTTATTGGGCATGATTTGGATGTGTTTTGGTTGGTTTTCGAGGGGGCTAATGTAGTTGACTGAATGGGTGAGTGATAGAAACTGATTTGGAGTTGTTTGGATTAGTAGAATGTAAGATATGAATATTTGAATTTTAGGTTATCTTTCTTTAAAATGTTAAATTATGCCTTTAGTTGATTGGGTGTGGTTTGAGTGATTGAATTGTGAGTTGATGATGGGTAAACTAGGGTTTGATTGTGTGTTTAATGCATGTTCGGTTGGATGGCCTACTTTGTCAACTAACTTAGTTATTTGTTGTTAAATTGATTATTGATGTTATTATGATGATAATATGATTATTGATTGATTATTGATTGATGATTGATGAACCGGGAGATAGTCAATGGAAAATGTTGTCCTCCTGTGAATGATTGATGTTTAATATTATTGCTGAGTCTTTGGTATGTGTGTGCCACTTCTCGGGCAGCATCGGGCTGTCGGGTTGATAACGACATGACTACCAGAGACTACTTCCAGCTCGCATGACGGAGGTGTCATGGAGGGAGAGGTTATTGGGGTACCTCGGGTGCGTGAGTTTATGGGACTCACAAGAAGGCTGTTCTGATCGTGATGGCGTTTAAAGCTACACCAACTAGTGTATCCTTTATTGAATAGTCATTATAGTTATGTGATTATAGTATTACTGATGTTATTGTGTGTTTACTTGCTCAAATGATCATTTCCAAGGAGTATAGTGAATACTGTTAGAGATCTATCGGATCCTCACTGGGCTTATTTTATATAAGCTCACTCTCTATTATTGCATGCTTACAGGTGTTGTTGAGCAGGATTACGGGTACGTGCTTCCTGAAGAGGAAAATGTGCCTTACATGGATGAGTCTTATGTTCCAGAGTCCTATCCTTGATGTTTGATGTGTTGAACACCTTATTATCTTATATATTAACTAGTTAACTTTTATATGTTTTGTAGTTTATAATATATAAGATGTTGAAAAGATAATGAATTAGTTGATGCTATCTTAGTAATCTTTCTTTTGTCTATGTTTAGGTTGTTAGGTTGGTATCAATATATTTTTGCAATGTATATTAAGGTTCATGTATTATGTTAGAACGGAGGCGTATAACGAGGAATATTTATTGTATAATATGGTTATGATGTATGTTGTTATTTTATTGAGGAGTTGTTTATTGTATGGTCTATGAAGTTGATGCATGATGTTCTATTGAGGTTGGTTTAGAGCCTCGGTATCCTATTTACTGTCGTTATATTGCCGAAATTTCGTTGCGTCCTGACTGATTATAGGAGGGGTCGAGTTGGGGCGTGACACTTAAGTGGTATCAGAGCGCATGTTAGTTGTCAGCCGGGGTATTCTCGAAATGTGGGTAATGGTCTTAACATGAAAGTATGTATGAAAAGAAAGAAAAGTGAACTATGTATTAATATGATTAAATGATTAAGTGATTATGTGATTTAGTACTTATGTGATTATGTGATCGATTTGTTTATGTGTTTTATATGAGTTTGTTGTTTATGTGCTAATAGTTGTTTATAACATGTTTACGTGCTATAACCTGTGCTAATTATTTGATTAGTAGAATGGCCGGTAGACCAAGGACCAGAGGTAGGCCCGAGGTAGTAGATGAGACTCCTGGTAATGCGGCACCGGGCCGTGATAGGGGTGATGATCGCTTGGGGGCAGCTATGGAGAAGATTGATGAGTTAGTGGCCGGACATGCACAGTTGATAGCAGGGCAGGCTGCCCAGACTCAGGCTTGGCAGGCTCAGTTGTTGAATGTGCAGGGTGGAAACCACGGGCGTGGTACCCTGAAAGAGTTATTGGAGTATCATCCACCTAGATTTCAGGGGGAACCCGATGATCGGAAGGCTGAAGCGTGGATTAGTGAGGTGGAAAAAATTTATGATCCTCTTGATTATACCGATGAGCAGAAGGTCTCATTTGCCGTGTACTTGCTGGATGATGAGGCAGAAGAATGGTGGCGCACGGTGAGAACTAACTGGGCGACTCAGGGTATTCCGTATGTTTGGGGTACCTTTTTGTTGGCTTTCTCGGCAAAGTATGTCCCGAGGATCGCGAGGGAGCGGAGAGAGGCAGAGTTTATAGCCTTAGTGCAGGGAGATGCCTCAGTGGCTCAGTATGAGGCCACTTTTACTCGATTGTCCCGGTATGCACCGGAGTATGTGGCTGATGAGGAGCGGAGGACTCGTAGATTTATGTTAGGGTTGAGGCCCGAAATTCAGGATGCGATGGCTCTGAATCGGTATGATATATTCACTGAGGCCTTTGATGCAGCTTCTAGGTTAGAAAAGAGAAAGGGGGATCAACTTGTGTCTAGTCAGCCTAGTAAGAAGCCGTATCAGCCGCAGTTTCAGCAGGGTATGTATAGGCCTCCCGTACAGTAGGTTGTGTACAGGCCGCCAGCTCAGCAGGGTTCTTTTAGGCCACAGGGACAGCAGAGTTATTATCGGCCTCAGTTTCAGCAGGGGTCATATCAGGTTCAGTCCCAGTTTAGGCCAGCCCAGTCTCAGGGTCAGTATAGGCCTAGTTTGGTAAGGCCTCAACAGCAGGCTGGTTCAGCTGTTTCTTCAGCTTCTGGTTCTTCCAGGGGCAGTGCTAGTGCATCATCACCGCAGTATACACACTGCAAGCGTATG
The DNA here is from genome assembly GCA_037974665.1 of Ehretia macrophylla. Lineage (NCBI taxonomy): Eukaryota > Viridiplantae > Streptophyta > Magnoliopsida > Boraginales > Ehretiaceae > Ehretia > Ehretia macrophylla. The sequence continues at coordinate 49,081,594 of CM075771.1, read as the reverse complement.
GGGTATGTGGAGGCCGATTGCAGAGTGAAGGCAGGGACGTGTTTAAGATGCGGCAGCAATCAGCACAGGGCGAGGGATTGCCCTAGATATTCGAGGACTGAGGGTCGGACAGTGACTCAGGGTTATCAGGGCCGACCTGCGGCTAGTGCACCTCAGCAGCAGCGGGTTCAGGCTCGGGCCTACGCAGTTGATTTGGAGGAGATGCCCGAGGAGACTGCAGTAGTGGAAGGTAACTTCCTTATACTTGATCGACTTGTTAAAGTGTTGATTGATTCTGGTGCTACGCATTCTTTCATTACTCCTGCATGTGTGCAACGTGTTAATATGCAACCTAAAAGATTGCCTTATGTGGTTGAGATTAGTACCTCTTTGACTGATAAGTATGTGACTGGCCTAGTTTGTAAGGATTGTATAATACATGTTAAAGGGTATAATTTTCCTTCGGACCTTATCTTATTTCCTATCCGAGGGTATGATGTTATCTTGGGTATAGATTGGCTTTCTAAGTATGATGCCCAGTTAAACTGTAGAACAAAGGTAGTATAGTTTCGATTGCCAGATCAGCCAGTAGTAGAGGTAGCAGGGAACCGGGGTGCTAAGACGAGCTTTGTTATCTCAGCAACTAAAGCTGTTAAGTTGGTGAGTAAGGGGTATTCGGGTTATCTAGCTTATTTGATCAACAACCCATCTGATAAGCTACAGCTGGAGGAAGTCCCAATTATTCGGGAATATCCCAATGTATTTCCCGAGGAGTTGCCAGGGTTACCGCCAGAGAGAGATGTGGAGTTTGTGATCAATCTTGTTCCCGGTACTCAACCTATTTCTAAATCAGCATACCGGATGGCACCAGCTGAGTTGAAGGAGCTGAAGACTCAGTTGCAGGAGTTATTGGAGAAGGGGTTCATTCAGCAGAGTTCTTCACCTTAGGGAGCTCCTGTTTTATTTGTGAAGAAGAAGAATGGTACCTTGAGATTGTGTATTGATTACCGTGGTTTGAATCAGGTGACCATCAAGAATAAATATCCTTTGCCACTGATTGACGAGTTGTTTGATCAATTTCAGGGAGCTAAAGTCTACTCTAAATTTGATTTGAGGCAGGGGTATTTTCAGCTTTGGATTCGTACGGAGGATGTTCCGAAGTCTGCCTTCAGGACTCGGTACGGGCATTATGAGTTTGTTGTTATGCCCTTTGGATTAACTAATGCACCGGCAGCATTCATGGATCTTATGCATCGGGTTTTTCAGCCTTATTTAGACCAGTTCGTGGTAATATTTATTGATGATATCTTAGTCTATTCTAAATCTGAATCGGAGCACGAGCAACATCTACGGCTTGTCTTACAGAAGCTGCAGGAGCATCAGTTGTTTGCCAAGTTCAGCAAATGTGAATTTTGGCTGCAACGCATATCTTTTCTTGTCTATGTGATTACACAGAGCGGTATTTCTATAGATCCCACTAAGATTGAAGTGGTGATGTCTTAGAAACGGCCAGAGAATGTTTTTGAGGTCCGTAGCTTTCTTGGCTTGGCGGGTTATTACCGTTGGTTTGTAAAGGACTTCTCGAAGATTGCTGGGCCACTTTCTAAGTTGACTCATAAACGGACTATATTTGCTTGGGATGAGAAGTGTGAGAGTGGGTTTCAGGAGTTGAAAAAGAAGTTGACTACTACTCCAGTACTTGCTCTACCAGAGGGGACCGATAATATGGTTATTTACAGTGATGCATCCAAGGAGGGCTTGGGATGTGTTCTTATGCAGGATGGTCGAGTTATTGCCTATGCTTCCAAGAAGTTGAAGCCTTATGAGGTGAATTATCCGACTTATGATCTTGAGTTGGCAGCAGTTGTCTTCGCACTGAAGAAGTGGCGTCATTATCTGTGGGGCAGTAAGTTCGAGATTTTCACTGATCATAAGAGTCTGAAGTACTTGTTCTCACAGAAAGAGTTGAATATGCGCCAGCGGAGATGGATGGAGCTTCTTGGGGATTATAATTGTTCTATCAATTATCTGTCTGGCAAGACAAATGTTGTAGCAGATGCTCTCAGCTGGAAGGCAAGTGTTGCTTGTTTGGCTGTCAAGAAATAGGAGATTCTGGAGGAATTCACTTATTGGAGACCGGAGTTGACTCAGGTTGGGGTGATATGTTCACATCTCCGTATTAAGCTTTTATTATTGTCCCAGATCAGAGAAGCTCAGCAACTTGATGTTAAACTTCAGAAGATCAAGGATCAGATCACGGATGATCAGTCTGACTTTAAACTACATGAGGACGGTATTCTTCGGTTTCGGAATAGGGTATGTGTTCCCGATGAACCGAGCTTGAGGCGAGGTATTCTGGAGGAGGCTCATAATTCTAAGTACACTATTCATCCCGGTGGAACCAAGATGTATCGGGATTTGAAGCAATATTACTGGTGGAATAACATGAAGAGGGATGTTGCTCAGTTTGTATCTAGATGTTTGACTTGTCAGAGGGTGAAAGCCGAGCATTAACGACTTGCAGGGTTACTTCAGCCGTTGGCTATACCAGAGTGGAAGTGGGAGTATATTACGATGGATTTCGTCACTGGTTTGCCTAGAACACCGAGGGGTAATGATGCAATTTGGGTTGTTGTGGATCGTTTGACGAAGACAACTCATTTTATTTCGATGAGGATGGGAGATGAAGTTACAAAGTTGACGGGTCTTTATTTGGATCAGATTGTTAGACTTCACGGGATTCCATCTAGTATTGTCTTAGATCGAGATCCTCAATTTATTTCTCGTTTATGGGAGAAACTTCAGGAGACCTTGGGTACTCAGTTGAACTTCAGTACCGCGTATCATCCACAGACCGACGGTCAGTCTGAGCGGACTATTCAGATTCTGGAGGATATGCTTAGGGCTTGTGTTCTGGACTTCGGGAAGAACTGGGAGAAACATCTACCACTTGCCGAGTTTGCCTATAACAATAGTTATCAAGCTACTATTGGGATGGCACCTTTCGCAGCTCTTTACGGTCGTAAATGTCGTTCACCTTTATATTGGGACGAGGTAGGGGAGATGAAGACTATTGATCCGACTATCATGCCAGAGCTTATTGAGAAGATTGAGAATGTTCAGTTGATCAGGCAGAGAATGCTTACGGCGCAGAGTAGATTCAAGAGTTATGCTGATAAGCGTCGTCGGGACTTGGAGTTTGCAGTCGGAGATCGGGTTTTCTTGAGATTGTCTCCTCATAAGGGGTTTGCTCGTTATGGTAAAGGTAGAAAGCTGAGTCTGAGATTTGTTGGGCCGTTTGAGATTACCGGCAGGGTTAGTAAGTTGGCATATCGGTTGGCTTTACCGGAGAATTTCTCTAATGTCCACGATGTATTTCACGTGTCCAATTTGCAAAAATATAATCTGGATCCTTCTCATATTCTTGAGCCAGAGCCGTTACAGCTTCGTGAGAATCAGACTTATGACGAGCGTCCGATTCGTATTCTTGATCAGATGGAACGAGAGTTGAGGTCAAAGAAGATTCCGATGGTTAAGGTGTTGTGGAAGCATCACAGCATTGAGGAAGCTACTTGGGAGAGACGAGATCAGATGTAGCAGCAATACCCATAACTGTTCAGTACATCAAGTAAGAATTTCGAGGACGAAATTTCTTTAAGGGGGGAGAATGTGAAACCCCACTTTTCTATCCTGTCTCGTTTTGCGTATTTATTCTCGTTTTGCGTGAATTGACCTGTTTATGTGCTATATGACTTAGAATGTGATAATTTTGATATTAATACTCCTAGAACATGCTAAATGTGCATTCATTAAATTTTCATAAAAAACGGAGTCAGAAATTTTATCGTCGACTTTTAGTGAATAGTATTTTTGAAACACGTCCGCTATAATTTTGAAACTGGTCTTTTTAACCCTTCTAGACCTAGTCCTCGGACTTTAATAGACCTGTGTTTGTTGAAAATGATTTTCAAATTGGCTTAGGAATTTATTAGAGTTTTTACACCGACTTTTGCAAAAATCGAGTTTTAAGCCGACTCGGGTGAAATTGTTTGATTGTAAAACTTCTTGTCACCTAAAAATAACCTACTTGAGCTATCTTAGGAGTTGCATATTTGTTTTGAGTAAAGAGATAGCTAAAATGCATTTAAAGTCAATAAAACACTAAAAATACTAAAGTTCTCAACTTTGACTTTCATTAAAATGTTGACCTTTATGCATATATCACCAACACACACTAAACACAACACAAAACACACTCCTCAACACACACAAAGGGCCGAGAGTTTCATAGGAGAAAACCAAAGCTTTTCTTCAAAGTTTTCAAAACAAATTTTCATAGAAAAATCTAGTTTTTGTCCGTAGAACTTCGTGCCAAGTTGGATTCCGCTTATTGGGCACGCATTGCAAGCATATCTAGGCTTATATCACATCTAAGGTGAGAGAAAAATTCTAGATCTCAAAACTCATCTTTTATGTTTTTGCTTATAATTTATTATTGAACCGTTAAAATGTTAATTTGATGTTAGATTATTGCTCCATGCATGCTAGGGATCATTTATATGTAATCTTGCGAGATTTGAACCATTGTAGCATAATTATTTATTTTCGGGTATTTAAAGTTGAGTTATTTGCCATTTCTTGATTATCTTGAGTTGTATTGGTTGAAATCCATTGTCGTCGATTTCTAAAAGTTTGATAATTACGTGGTAGTGCCGGTGTAATGGCAAACTTTTGATTGCAAGGTCGGTGCTAAAGTCCATAAATTTCACCCATGACCCAGTAGGGTTTTAGGGTTATTGGGCATGATTTGGATGTGTTTTGGTTGGTTTCCGAGGGGGCTAATGTAGTTGACTGAATGGGTGAGTGATAGAAACTGATTTGGAGTTGTTTGGATTAGTAGAATGTAAGATATGAATATTTGAACTTTAGGTTGTCTTTCTTTAAAATGTTAAATTATGCCTTTAGTTGATTGGGTGTGGTTTGAGTGATTGAATTGTGAGTTGATGATGGGTAAACTAGGGTTTGATTGTGTGTTTAATGCATGTTCGGTTGGATGGCCTACTTTGTCATCTAACTTAGTTATTTGTTGTTAAATTGATTATTGATGTTATTATGATGATAATATGATTATTGATTGATGATTGATGAACCGGGAGATAGTCAACGGAAAAGGTTGTCCTCCTATGAATGATTGATGTTTAATATTATTGCTGAGTCTTTGGTATGTGTGTGCCACCTCTCGGGCAGCATCGGGCTTTCGGGTTGATAACGGCATGACTACCAGAGACTACCTCTAGCTCGCATGACGGAGGTGTCATGGAGGGAGAGGTTATTGGGGTACCTCGGGTGCGTGAGTTTATGGGACTCACAAGAAGGTTATTCTGATCGTGATAGCGTTTGGAGCTACACCAACTAGTGTATCATTTATTGAATGGTCATTATAGTTATGTGATGATAGTATTACTGATTTATTGTGTGTTTACTTGCTCAAAGGATCATTTCCAATGAGTATAGTGAATACTGTTAGAGATCTATCGGATCCTCACTGGGCTTATTTTATATAAGCTCACTCTCTAGTATTGCATGCTTTCAAGTGTTACTGAGTAGGATTACGGGTACGTGCCTCCTGAAGAGGAAAATGTGCCTTACGTGGATGAGTCTTATGTTCCAGAGTCCTATCCTTGATGTTTGATGTGTTGAACACCTTATTATCTTGTATATTAACTAGTTAACTTTTATATACTTTGTAGTTTATAATATATAAGATGTTGAAAAGATAATGAATTAGTTGATGCTATCTTAGTAGTCTTTCTTTTGTCTATGTTTAGGTTGCTAGGTTGGTATCAATATATTTTTGCATTGTATATTAAAGTTCATGTATTATGTTGGAACGGAGGCATATAATGAGGAATGTTTATTGTATAATATGGTTATGATGTATGTTGTTATTTTATTGAGGAGTTGTTTGTTGTATGGTCTATGGAGTTGGATGTATGATGTTCTATTGAGGTTGGTTTAGAGCCTCGGTATCCTATTTACTGTCGTTATATTGCCGAAATTACGTTGCGTCCTGACTGATTATAGGAGGGGTCGAGTTGGGGCGTGACAGTTAACTTCATATTTTTGAAAAAATTTATATATTTTTGACATTTTAGTTGGGGGCCAAATTTTTTTTTTTTAAATTCTATTAAATATTCCTTTTCTTTGAAGTTCGGGCCCGATCCCCCCACCCTCTGCCAGTGAAAAAGATAAAAGAGGAGAAGCTTCTGCGATGATTATTATCTAAATATTCTTCCTTAATAACTAAATATCTCTACATATAAAGCCATTGTGGTGAAAATGCAGGCTAAGTTGTCTAGTTGGAAAGTGCAGTGCCTGTCACTTGTTGGTAGGGTTAACTTGGCTCAGTCTATTCTTGTTGTCACTCCAATACACATCATGCAGACATCCAAACTTCCAATCTATACGTGTCAAGAAATTGACAAGATTCATAGAGACTTTTTTTAGGGCTCCTCGACAGAACGTAGGAAGATCCACTAGGTCTCTTGGCCAAAACTATGTGAAGATAAAAAATATGGGAGGTTGTGACTTAGGTCTGCTAGTGTGGCAAATGAGTCACTCATCACAAAGCTTGGCTGAAAACTACTTACAGCCCCTAACTTGCTATGGGTGTAAGCCTTCCATGCCAAAATACATTAAGCACAATGTCTTGCAGTATGTTAAAAAGTCCACTGACTCCCATACATGTCATCTTCGAGTGCTTCAAACGACCGTTAGCAATGGACGCTTTGTTTGTTTTTAGCTGCAGCACAAAAAAAAATTGGATTATGTGACGGTCCGTCACCGTGCTGGCGACGATACGGGGAAAGAAAAGGTTGACGTTAGTTTTATGACGAGACGATGAGGGAACAGTGTCACACAAAAAAAAATGGTCATCATGCCGTCACCAACAGTGACGAATTAGTTAGCCGTCTCCAATTCGGTGACGGCCAAGCTTCGACCGTCACGAATATGGTGACAACTCAGTGACAATTTTTTCAATTCCGATATGTGGAGACTGCACAATGACGGTATGGTGACAGTCCATCGCCATGCCATCATCATTATAGGTCACGGCTCAATTTCCTATGATTTTTTTTAACCAACAAGGCCTTCGAACACTGAGTAACAACGAATCATATCAAAAACAATAACAGAAGCAGTAATAGTTGAGTTTGTTCATTGTTAACGCGAAGTACTGACAAACGTTGTGCGGTAGTAATAAAATAATATGTTCTGTTACATATATATTATGGACAAGATTAGACAAATTTCCCGATATAATATGCAAAGGACAATATTTTATTTCATAATCATATGATAACTAGGGATTACATTATTTGACGGTTAACTTGAGTCATCACCATAAAAAAGTACTAAACAATATAAAATACACATATTACTGATAATTAATACATCACATATTATTAACCTTAACTACCATTTTTTTACATAATTTTCACTCGAACAACTTCAGCATAAGAATGCGATACATGCGATCCTCAACCATTTGCTGGTGTTGAGCCCTCGAAATGTAACCCTCTTCTTTTGGTGGTTCATTCAGATCAAATCGTCCTTCAACTCTGTTACTGCTTGCCTTCGATGAAACACATTTTGTTGTGTGTTCCATCTTTTTAACGGTAACCCACTTACCTTGAACTTTTTTACTCATATTTGATAAGATGTTGATGTATTGAGTTTAAGCTTATGTAAAGATGGAAGACAACAAGCGGGACTTTGCTTTCTTTATATAGAACTAAAAGTGGTGAAAATTTGGCGAGGGCACGGTGAAGGGTCTTCTCCAAATTATTAGAGCCATATTCACGTGATTTTCCCAAATTGGAGACGGGGGCCTAGCCCATCTCTAAATTAGAAACGGGAAACCGTGCCCGTCTCCACAAAGAGGCCCAGTTCGCGGGCCTCTTTTATTTGGGCGACGGCCTTGGTTCACACCAGGCCGTTGCCCAATTAAATGTTTTAACAGAGGGCTAATAGCCCTCTATTAAAACGTTTTTCAGAAATATCACCCCTACCCCTTTCAAACACATAAACCCCACCCCCCACCCCCACCCCCACCCCTCTATAGACCCCTCACCACCATTTTATTTGTGGTTATGGTGTGTTTTTTTTTGTTTTATATCTATGTGATATATATATATATATGTATGTAAATGTATGTATATGTATAGATCTAACTAACTCCACCACCCCCATGAAGCTATACATACCATTTCAACCCATTACCCCCTCCCCCACCTCAAAAATAAATTATTTTTGGCTTGTTATTTATATATATATGTATATATATGTACACCTATGTATAATATATGTATATATTATAAATTTTGTGGTTGTTATGAAGATGTTAATTAATAATGCACATAATCTAAATATGTTATTTTAGTTTTTTTTTTAATTTTTGGAATTTTTTTTTTGGTATTTTTGGATATTTTTTTTCATTTTTATTTATCTATTCTTTTTTTTTGTTATCAGTTCTTTTTTTGAATTTGTGTTATTTTTAACATATTTAGGTTATGTTTTTTTATTTTTGGTTTTTTTTTTTTTTTTTTCAAAATATTTTTTTTTTTGTTTTTTTTTATCTATTTTTTTTTTGTTATCGTTTCTTTTTTTGAAATGGTGTTATTTTTTACATATTTAGGTGATATTTTTTTTATTTTCGGACTTATTTTTTATGTTCGGATTTAATTTTTTTTCATTTTTATTTATCTATTCTTTTTTTTTTGTTTTCATTTCATTTTTTTTTAAATCTCGGAATTTTTTTTGTTTTTTGTGGTTGTTGATTTCAAATTCGAATAATCGTAAACCATAAAATTAAAAATTCCAATGTCACATTCGAGCCCCGATTAACTATTAAAATGTTTTATTGAATTATTTTAACTTCATATTTGTCCAGTTGTTACAAATTTATGTTGCGTAACCTTGTGCATTGTAATTTGGGCCATTTTGCGTAGTTCATTATGCTATAAATGATGCTAAGTGAATGTAGTTGAGTAATTTTAAAAATGTATTGTTGTTGTGAAAATCTTTTGAGTGCGGATATCGGATTATTCACGGCACAGAGGAGACTCTGTCTGTTTGTCGCGTTCGAACTTTACCTCTATATTGGGGTTTGGTTTGGGGCATGACATCCAATATTTTCAACAACGTATTTTATTTGTATATTTTTTGTGTATATATTTTTGAGTAGTGTGCTAATATGGGAAATTTTTTTGGATTTTCAGAATTTTTACATTGGACTTGTTCTCTCCTGATAAAAAGGTTTGTGTCCGTCTATCAATTTACGGAGTCTTTGTCAAATATAATTCAAAGTTAATTTCATTTCAGTTTTAAGTTGCACAATTCTTTAAAGATATCTTTTTATGTGTTGAATAATATGTTGAATGTTGGATGGTTTTGTTGTGTATATTTGTCATGTTGTGAAACTCATGCATTATAATTCTCACTCATAGAATGTAATAGATCTTTTACCTAATAACCTATTACGTAATTTTTAAAATGCAATAACATTTATCAAATTGCCCAGTGCATCGTTTCATGGAGTCCAATCGTGAATGGATGTATAAGAAATGGATTGATGGTAATATTAATGAGGCATTTATCCAAGGTGTTTCGGATTTTGTATCTTTCACAAGCAAACAACAGTATTATATGGATGGCAACAAGATAAGATATCCATGTGTAAGATGCCGGAAATTAAAATTCCAAACAACAGGAACTGTGGTAGATCATTTATATCAGAAGGGTTTTATATTTTTTTACTATCAATGGATTGCACAAGGGGAACATGTGTACAACAATTATGATCCAAGTGCACAAACTTTCACGTATAATCAAGGGCAATTTGTTGGTGAAACAAATAATTATAGAACATTGATTTTTGATGATGCCGGTCCGCAGTTGATCAATGATCACAATGCTGAGGTTAATGAAGAACCTAATATGGAAGCACAGGAATTTTTTGAGTTGTTGAATGTCGCTGATAGGCCATTATTTGATGGTTGTGCAAAACCTACTCAATTGTCAGCCGTGGCTTGATACATGAATATGAAGTCCGGGCATAATATGAGCAACTCCCTATTTAACAGGTTCATAAAAGAATTAATGGAAATGTTTCCCGAGAATCATAACTTGCATGAAAACCTTTATAGATTTAAGCAACTAATCAAGCCATTAGGGTTGGGATATCAGAAGATTGATATCTGCGTAAATAGATGCACCTTATTTTACAAGGATCAGAGTCTCATGAAAAGTTGTCTGCACTGTGGCCATGCACATTTCAAGGATATAGCTGGTGGTAGAAAACAGGATAAGTCTATTTCCCATAAACAGTTAAGATATTTTTCTCTGACACCAAGGTTAAAAAGATTGTACATATCAAATGCTACAACGAGACACATGACGTGACACAAAAATCACAATGTGGAGGATGGAAAATTTTGTCATCCATCAGATGCCGAAGCTTGAAAATATTTCAACTGCGTGTATCCAGATTTCGCTGCAGAACCAAGAAATGTTCGGCTAGGTCTTTGTTCAGATGGTTTTAACCCATATAGTTCAAATGTGCAACCTTATTCTTGCTGGCCAGTGATAATTACCCCATACAATCTTCCACCGTAGATGTGGATGAAGGATCCCGTAATATTTTTTACAGTACTCATTCCTGGTCCCAAGCATCCCGGTAAGAATATTGATGTCTACCTAGAGCCCCTGATCGATGAATTGATAACTCTATAGTTGGAAATGATATTATGTTATGATATTTCTACGAAGACTAATTTTTGTTTAAGGGCAGTCTTGATATGGACAATAAATAACTTCCCGACTTATGGCATGTTGTCGGGATGGATCACACATAAGAGGTTATCATGTCCTATTTGCATGGAAAAGACAAGAGATTTTCTCTTACCAGCGGGGAAGAAGCCTTCATTATTTGATTGTCATCATCAATTCTTACCACATAATAACTCATTAAGACGTGACAGGAAAATTTTTATCAAAGATAGGCACGAGATATCTACACCTCCACCACGATTATGTAGGCAACAAATTTGGGAACGGGTGAAAAATTTTCTGACAATCCAAGAGAGATCTTGCAATAAGTTATATGGATTTGGTATAGATCATAATTGGACGAAAAGAAGTATTTTTTGGGATTTGTTATACTGGAAGACGCTCATTTCTCGTTACAACTTAGACGTAATGCATATTAAGAAAAATATTTTCGACAATGTCTTCAATACTATCATGGCTGTTAAAGGTAAGACTAAAGACAACCTTCAAGCTCGGAAAGACATGTCCACCTTTTGTAATCGTCCAAAATTGTGCGATGACAATACAAACAAAATTGGTGTATATACACTCCCCAAAGAAAAGAGAAAAGTGCTCCTACAATAGGTTGAAGGTATAAAATTTTCAGATGGTTATGCTTATAATTTATCAAATTGTGTAGACATGAAGGATTTGAAAATGTCACACATGAAGAGCCACGATTGTCATATCTTTGTGGAGAGACTGCTTTCCATTGTATTACGCGAGCTCATGCCGAAACAGGCTTCAGAAACATTTGCTGACCTAACCTTATTTTTTAGCAATCTATGTTGTTCAACTCTGCAAAGAACTGAATTGGAAATGATACAATATAATATAGTCATGATGATGTGCAAACTGGAGAAAATGTTGCCTCATGCATTTTTTGACTTAATTGAGCATTTACCTGTCCATTTGGTTTATGAAGCGATATGTTGTGGACCTGTTCAATATCGGTGGATGTATCTGTTCGAGAGGTTCTTGCAAGGCGTAAAGAGGATAGTTAAGAATAAAGCACGTGTGAAATGATCTATTTGTGAAGTTTATCACGTCCTAGAGACTTCAACTTTCTGTTCATATTATTTTGAACAACACGTGCCAACTAAAAGCAGAAAGGTCGAAACAACCAATATAACGAGGTGGACTATCCTGACGGTTGCTTATCTATATTTACTTGTCCGAGTTGTCCAATTGGGATGGATACAGAGGTGTCCCTACCAGAAGATGATATCCAGTTGGCGCACTTGTATGTACTCATGAATTGCCCAAAGGTGCAACCATATATCAGGTATGTTTGCAACGATTGGGTATGCAATTTCCTCCGTTGGGATTATCACAAACTTTTTTTAATGAGAAGTTTTAAAAATTTGTACAGATTGGTTGAGGAATACCTGGAACAACAATATGGCCCTATGAACCAAAGAGATAGCCAGTTGCATATTGACAGATCTTTCCCAAGATGGTTATATGGTCAGGTCAGTACATATGTAATTTTCGCCTATTCATTAAGGGCACTACCATATGAGTATTAACCAAATGTAGTCGCATTGCAGTTAAGAGATAGGTATGACGTAGACGATAGTGTGAAATATCTCTACAAATGGTCACATAGAAAGTCCTGCAGATGGTGTAGATACATGATAAACGGATACAGATTCTCTATGTTCAAAAATGGGTCTTCAAAGTCCACGAACAATAGTGGAGTGTTCGTAAGAGGTACACGCGATGGTACAGCTGGAAAATAGGGTACTATGGTATTTTGAAGGACATTATTAAACTTGAATATCCTAATCCAACGTTGCAACATACAAAAGTTGTTCTTTTTAAGTGCGATTGGTATGATACCATAAATGATAGAGGTGTGAAGTCCAATCATAGGACCGGATTGGTTGAGGTAAACATGAAAATAAGATATCCCAAGTATGAACCGTTTGTCTTGGCAAGTCAAGCCCAACAAGTGTACTATTGTGTCTATCCAGGGACCAAGAGAAAACGAGTTGATTGGGTGGCCGTCGTTAGAATACGTCCAAGACATTTCTATGATATGGACATGCAGTAGATAGATGTGGATGATAACACAAGTTTTCAATCGGATCACATGAATGTGCCCACAGTGGAACCGAATTATTTTGAATCTAATTCACATATTAATTATTCGGTTGTAGACACTGAAATAATAAGAGAAGATTTTAATGCTGAACTTGGAGATATAGAAGCATATGTAGATGACGAAAAAGATGAGCATGAAACAAATGATTATGGTGATGAAGATGATAGTGACCCAATTGATGATGATGACGATGATGATGATGCTAACAATAATGATGATGATGAGAAGGAGGATGAAAATGAGGAGGATGGGGAGGATGATGATGACAATCATGCCAGTGACAATGAGAGAAATGATGATTATTGAAAAGACATAGGTTAGACAAAAATATTGTGCATGTTTTTCTTTCAAATTATCATTCAGTGATTCAAAATATTGTTTGTTATCTATGACAGTATTGGTAGAAGTATGCATAATTACATTATTTCAGTATATATATATTTATTTATATATTCTAATTCTAATGTGTCAAAACAGGTAATGAGAGACGGTGAAGATCCAAATCACAAGGGAAAAAAATAACTGAAGCAAAGCAGTTTGTTGGGGAAAATGAGAGAATCTATTCATATACCGGCCACGGTGCCCGAGACTCAACGATTCTCTCTGGGCAGCTACAATGATGGTATGTCATTGGGTAGTCGTGGATTTACAGGTTCGTATCATGCGAGTGGTTGTGCATCCACAACGACACATACAGTTGCTGGCTGTAGAGCTGGCAATGTCCTATTGGTCGTTGGGCGTGGTTCGTCTAATTCATCAGTGGGAATGCAACATCGGATCCCAGATGATGCGCATCCCCAACAAGAGCAGCCATATGTACAGGGTCGGTCAACCAATCATAATGAACAACACTGTTCATCAGCTAAATTGCCACAGGAAATAGAGGACTTTTGTTTACATGGTGATGGCTCTTCAATGTCCGGTGGTGCGCAATTTTCTAATATGCCCGAGTCTTCGCACGCTACTGACAGATGGGCTGCAGGAATCAAAGATTGGCAATTTTATGGATTCCAGTCTCTATCAGATTATACGGTATGGCAAAATGACAAGCGACGCTGCTCGAAGGTCGTAGGAAACGGGTATGTATTACTTGAAATTATGAAGTTTAAATCTTCTACTTTTTTTTCATTAATATACATATTTTGATTATGACATGTCTGTATAGACGGGATCCATATAACGCAACCAAAGGGGTTTCAAGAGTTCTACATGCCGGATATGTAGAGCCGTGGTTGACATACAGACAGGTCCCAAGTGATACAAGAAGATTATGGTTCGAATATTTCAGGGTATGAAATGTTAACGCAATGTATATCGAGGAAAAATATTGTACAATTAGGCTTGTAATTGTTGAATGATATGAATCATAATATTAACATTTTTAGAGGGAATACAAGTGGCTTCCAATTGATGAAGTTGAAGTTTGGCGCAAGTTTGAATCTACTGCAAGACATCAAATTTTAGATTTGATAAACAAATGACGGACAAGAACGAAAAAGCCAAATTTCATACTACTTAAAATATTGAACCAAATGCTGGAGCTATGGCAAATGCCAGAATGGCAGAAAATCTTAAAAAGGATTCAAACAATCGAAAGGCCAATCCGTCTACTCACCATCTAGGTTCAATCCTAACCCATAAGGCATTTAGTAATACAAGCTTGGTTAATTATATATGTTATGTGAACGCATCAAAATTATGTCAAATACACATTTATATGTAGGTTGATTTGGTGATTTGTTATTGTAGGAAAAAGAACTAGGGAGGACGGTGACTTATGCGGAGGTTTTTCAGAAGGCTCATCGCAAGGGGGCTGACGGACCGTACACAGATTCTTGAGCCGAGCAGACTATGGTATGTATTATTCATAGAATGTTTGGTAGAGGCAGCAATGCGTAGGGTAGTTGTTGAAGATAATTTGGGATTCATAGTGTTGGAAAAAAGGTATAAGATTCTATTAAATTATTTATAATTGTTAAAGCTAATATTCCAGAGGGAAAACATACTTAGTGATTGAGCACGAATATAGCTATGATGTGAACAAACATTTCTCCAACATAACATGGTTATTTGTTGTAGACTCTTGTGTTGTACAATGTTTGAAAATGTCTCCTTATGGTTGGAGTAGCACATGATTATTATGTTGATGTTAAGTGTGGTACAGTATCAACTTGGATACTGTGAATTATGTTGGCTTTATCATATAACAGGTTATTGGGAAAAGTCTGAAATACAAACGAGATGCTGGCCGTTTTTTTATTGACGAGTAAATGCATTGAAGATTGATGGCATACCTTAATAGTGTGCGTTTGAATATTATGTTTGTGTAGAAGACAAATTTTCGTTTTTGTTAAAATTCGGTTTTGTAATACTAATGTGTTCGTAGGCTCGTTATGACGAAATGCTCCAAACGGCCAGGAATGCATTAGAATCAGACTCAAACCCCACGCCTGTGGATTAGAACGCAGTATTTTTACAGGCTGTCAGCCCACCATGCAAAGGTCGGTTATATGGGGTAGGTTCACAAGTTTCAGTTGAATCTGTTACAAACACTGCAACCTAGCCTCGACGTGTGATCACAAAGGAACAACTAAATGACGCCGTTTCGAGAGCCACATTGACTTTGAACGAACGAGTCCACAGTTAGGACAAGCGGATCGAGAGTCAGAACGAGTTAATCAATTAACTTCAGCAACAATTGAAGAAGCAGAACGATGTGTTGCAAGTCCTCTACGAAAAAGTATGTGCTCAACCTGAAGAGCAGCATTCTTCATCTTCACCTAGTGATGAAAATGGAGAATAATTTCTTATAATGTAAACCCTCTAGTTTGATGTTAAATACACTTCTATGTACAAGGCATTTGGTTTTTGTAAATAATTTAAATTACGAATATGATTTTAATTATATAAAAAATATGGTATTTTTGACATTATTTGAAATGAATATCACATATCAAACAGGTTCAGTTTGGGATGATATTTCAAAATTTGTGAAAGAGTTATGAGAAGTTCAAGTTTATGGAATGGTTAAGTTAGTGAGGGCTTGGTGAAGGGAAGGGTTTATGACGGATTGACGAGGGAAAAAATTGGCGAGGGCTTGGAGACGCAAATTTGGGTGATGGTATGGTGAGGGGTTAAGTTGGCGAGTGCTCGGTGATAGCAATCATTGGTGACGGGTGGATGAGGGGAAAGATTGGCGAAGGCTTGGAGATGGAAAATTTGGTGACAGTTTTAGGACGACACCAATTGATGAGGGCCGGTGACGACAAACTGTAGTGACGGCCTGCAGACGGGAAATTATGGCGAAGGCTTGGTGACTGAGGATTTGGAGACAGGATGGAGATAGTTTGGTTGCCGTCGCCAAATTAGTGACGGTTTGGTGAGGGGAATGATTTTGGCTACAACCTCGTGTCTGACGGACGTTTCCCCTCACCGTGCTGTCGCAAATTCCAATTTGGCAACGGCACGATGAGAGGAAACGTCCCTCACAAAATTTAATTTTTTTTGTAGTGCTGGACTGGTGGGTGGGACAAAGACCCTTGATCATGGACGTTATTAGGCCACTAACTGAGGATGCGAATGTCAGATTTGTTGCATATTACACTTTAGCTTATGGCTTTTAGAATCTGGGGTTGTTGCGTCAAGCTTTGCCTGAACCTATCATCTTCTTGCATCTGATCCATATTCGGGTTCGCTTATAGGATGATGCGTTGGACTCCATTTCTTATAGCGCAAACACAAGAGGAGAATTTACACTTAAGTCAACCTCTCGTCTGCTTTGTAACAATGAACCTGAAGATTCCTTTGACTGGGAGAGTATTTGGCAGTTGCATTGCACTCAAAGAATGAAAATTTTCTTATGGCAACAAGTTCAAAGACGATTGGCCTTGCTTCAACTACTGCTAATGCAGGGTGTAGTAACGGATACATCGTGTTGTTTGTATGGCTCTTGTGACGTTGTGAATCATATATTTCACTTATGCCTTGCAGTGATTAACATTTGGAAGGTCATCATACCATCAGCGGATATCCACAATTTTACAAGTTGTCCCTAGTATGACTGGCTCTATTTGAATATGAAAAATACTCGATCTGTGTTCGAGGTGCCTTGGCACTTATTTTTTGCTACTACACTTTGGTGGATATGGAAATAGCAGAGTCAATGTGTGTACGGTGAGGATCAGACACCTCCGCCCTACGTCATTGCTTCATTCCTTACCCAATAGGTCAAGGAACTGGTTGAAGCTTGGAGGCCTACAAGCTATGGTCAGACGTGTTGTACTAGAGTAGAACAAACAATTGTATGGTAGAAACCTCGTCGAGGCTGGAAACTCAATGTAGATAGTTACGCTAAAGGGAATCCTGGGCAAGCTGCCATTGGGGGTAGCCTACGGGATGAACATGGTAATTATCTCTGGCTTTACCTGTAATCTAGGAGTGATAACTAACACCATATCTGAAATCATCGCCCTATGAATAGGGCTTAACTTAGCCGTGATCAAACACATATCCTTGCTTGAAGTGGAATCCGATTCCTATGCAATAGTCAATATTGTGTGCAACAAGCCTTCGTCGCACCATTGGTGAAGGCTGTGGATGGATGATTATAAATACATTTTTTAATAGAATAGAAGCTCCGATATGTCTATTGCGAAGCAAATTAATGTGCTGATTGGCTGACGAATTTTGGCTTAAAGTATGACTTAAAAGATCATATTTTAGAGCATGGGCCATGGGGGCTTCTACCCTTGTTAGATAGAGATATGATAAGGTGCCATAGGGGCTTCTACCTTTGTTAGATAGAGATATGATTGGTGTAACAACCACTAGATTAGTGCTGTTCTAGTGTATATATTTTGATATAATTTGGCTTTGCCTTCAATCAATCCAAAAAAAAAAACTAAACGTCTCATTTATAATAAAAATAAAAAAGAAAAAATAATAGTTTTACAGTGTTCCTCTATTTGTTTGGATTAAAACCTTAAATGAAAGGAAAAATAGAATAATACCCTTATTATTTTTGTTTCTTTTGGGAAAAGAAATAGAAGTGACACTATGTTTGGATTCGCAATGGAAAGGAAAGTAAAAGTAAGGTAGGAGAAAAAAAAAGTAATGTTAAATGTCATATTATTTTTATTACCCAAATATTATCTCTTATATGTATACCTAGTTGACATGTTAAAAAAAGATAGAGAATTAAAAAAAATAATTCTTAAGTTAGCATGCAACTAGATATACACGTAGAACGTGATATTTGACTTATAAAAATATGATGACATCTACATAGTGTTTGGAAGCAATTTATGTGTGGAATTCATTTCATTTATAAATGAATTACTCATGGAATTCATTTACAAATGAATTCTCTTGTTTGGAAATCTAAAATAATATTAAGTAAATTCTGTTATTTGTAAATTTAAAATGTGTTTGGAACACATATGAAATTAGAATTAACATTTGTATTTTACTTAAATAGCCTTCTTTTATTCAATTGAAATTAGGCTATCATATAAGCGTATCTCAATCCATTATTAATCATTAACTCATTTAAATCATTGTGACTAAGACAAAAGTACTTTTTCAGCTACTATCTGTCGAATGTCTCAATGCACAAGTAGTATATCAGATAGCCTCTCAAACACGATAACATGCTATGTAAGTTTTCTCTGTTTAATTTATGGTTTAGAAAGTCTCTAGTTATACTTATCGGCATTAGTTGCAGCACCAAAAATGTCAACATGTGATGTAGCCAGACATGCAATCATCTATTGATCTACATATCTCATTTTGAGAATTAATCATCTACTTGATAGCATCTTCATTGGCTATTTTTGACTCAAAAAAAAGATAAAATGTAGAGGTCCTTCAAACTTTATGATGTTTCATCACTTGAATTGTGAAAGTTTAATTATAGAACAAGTTTTAGAGAGAAAAGTGATGCTATCATCAAATCTAGTAGAACAAAGGAGGCTGAAAATTCTTTTCGTTCTTCAACTATAACACGATGATCAAGGAAGTTAAGCTTTGGCCATGAAGGAGTTTAGTCTGTCCTCAATAGACCAAATAAGAAAAACCAAGAACTAACAGTGCATCGTCATTAACAAAATATGGTGAATTCTATCTTTTACATATTCTATATTTTACGTGACGTTCAACGAAATATATACACGATAGGCCATCAGGTGGGATACATATTGCCCAAAAAAAAAAATCACAAATAAATTTATAACAAAAATCAAAAAAAGTCTGAAAGAGGGGTAAATGGAAGATGTTGGTTTTTTTTTTTTTTTTTTTTTGCTGTCAAAGAGAGAAGAGAAGGAAAACGTATGTTTTTTTCTTTTTTGAGTTTTTGACTATTCCTAGCAAAGTCAAAAACTTGAGGGTAGTTTTGTCCTCAAAATATTAGCTGCAAAATTAGAAAACGTAGATTTGCAAATTCCACCTCCTGAACTTGAATTTGAGTAAGGCTTGTACAAATCCAAAAATTTTAAATCTTGAATTTGAGTAAGGCTTGTATAAATCCAAAAATTGTAAATCTTGAATTTGTAATTCTTTAAAAAGGTGCAACCAAACAAAAAAATTTGGATTCGCAAATGAATTTCACAAAATTTTGTGGAATTCATTTGTTCCAAACAGTCTGCTAGTATTATTTGAGAAAAAATAACACAAATGAAAGAAAATGAGTTTTCTCGTTTGGTTGCTTTAATTATTTAGATTGGAGAAGAAAAAAAAATTAAAGGATATATTTTATGAGAAATAATTTAAATACTGTAAATGAGAAGACGTTTGATGCATATAACAGTTTTTATTTGATATGAGCATTTCGAAATAAAGTTAAAACTATAAGGATATTTTCGTCCTAAAAAAAGTTGAGCTTTCATTTCCTTGCTTAAACCCCTAATTAGGAAGCTAAAAATCCACTCAATAATAGCTTGTTTGGATTATTTATTTTAAAAGAAAGGAAAGGAAGATGAGAGATTTGGGAATCTTTTCTCAAATATTTAAAAGAAGGGAAAGGTAATGGAGTCCATAGTCTTTAATTGGGAGGATTTTGCAATCCTTCTACTTTAGAGTTTTATGAAGGGAAAGAAAAGTATTTTTTATGAAGGGTAAAATATAGTAGAGGTCCCCATTGTTTACTCAAAAATCAATATAATCCTCATTGTTTTAAAATGCTCAAAGAGGTCCCCAAAGTTTATAAACATACTTATTGTGGTCCCCACTGTTAAAAATATAACTGAAAATACATAAAATGACTAAACTACCCTAACTGAATCAGAAAATTGCAACTCTATCCTTCCTTTCTTCTCTCTCTTCCACCCCCACCCCTACCAAACAAACGCCGCCAGTCAACACCACCACCACCACCACCTACCAGCCACCAGAACACCACTCCCCACCCACGCGAGCCACCATCCCCTACCCACGTAAGCCCACCGCAAGCTACCACCCTCACCCACACCGCCAGTGACCACCACGGCCAGTCACCACCACACCGCAAGCCACCACTCTCACCCACACCGCCAGTTACCACCACATCGCAAGCCACCACCCTCACCTACACTGCTAGTCACCACCACACCGCAAGCCACCACTCTCACCCACACCGCCAGTCACCACCACACCGCAAGCCACCACCCTCACCCACATCGCCAGTCACCACCGCAAGCCAACACCCACGCGAGCACCACCACCCGCAAACACCACCTTCACCTTCACCCACATCGCCAGTCACCACCGCAAGCCAACACCACATCTACCCACGCGAGCACCACCACCACCACCACCAGCGAGTTTGTGGTGTTTTTGGTTTTGTGTGTGTTCGTGTGTGTATAATGTTTTTGTGAATGTTTTGGTGTGTGTTTTTGTGAATGTTTTGGTGTGTGTTTTGGTGTGTTCGTGTGTATTTTTGTGTGTGTTTTGGTGTGTGTTCGTGTGTGTTTTTGTGTGTTTTAGTGTGTGTTTTTTGGTATTTTTCGTGTGAGATTTTGTATTTTTTATAATTTTTCAATTTTACCCCTAAGATACTATTTACATATGTTAAAACTAACCAAATTTTTAATGGTGGGGACCATAATGAACATGTTTATAAACATTGGGGACCTCTTTGAGCATTTTGAAACAATGAAGATTATATTGATTTTTGAGTAAACAATGGGGACTTCTACTGCATTTTACCCTTTTATGAAAAGTCTTTATTGTCCTTGAAAATATATCTATTTACCCTTAAAATAAATATAAAAGTGTAGATAAGTAATTTTGTATTTAAAATTATCATTTTCATTTCCTCCCTTCTCCGATCTAAATAAAGAATCATAAATAAATATTCTTTGTCTACTCTAATATAGTGAAATAAAAAGGGACTCGATTACAATCAAATTGATACTCAAGATGGTAATGGCTCAACTTAAATTCTGTTTCAAATCAAATAAAATTAAGTTTTATCTTATTAACTGAGTTATACAATTCAACTTGACGAAGAATCATATAATTTGTTAGCTCATAATTTAAATTTCTATTTGTTCAAATGAGATCATTATTGTTGACGAGGTCGAGGTCTTGGTCTTGGTCTAATAGTCAAACTGATACTGCATAAGGTCTCAAATACAATTACTTAGCAAAAGAAAAAAAAGGTCTCAAATACAGTTATTGCTTTCAACATATGAGCATTTATCCAAGTGCTGTGTTTCACTGTACATGGAGTTGTTGTGTACTTGTATGTAAAACCAAATCAAATCAAATTAAGTCTTGTTTTATTAGGTGGAGTCGGTTATATGAATCATGTGTACTTGTATGTAGTTGCAATAATTTATATAAATTTTTTTGTACCTTTTTTTATGACGTGAAAATTTAATTGGCGGAATTCGACCACTTAATTTTTGCAGAAGTTGATACTAACTGTTAAATCTCTAAGTGTAGAGAGAAGAAAACGTTTTTGCTTTTCCTATAGTTATCAAAAAAGTCTTTAAAATGTTTGAAACGTCATGTTCTACTCGAGTGTGAGATGAGACCTATATACGTTTTCTAAATTATTCCAAAAGCCATTAATCTATTGTTTCAATTATATTTTTCATCTTTTAATTATTATTTGTCCTAAAAGAGCTTATTTTATTAACAAGCTCCATTAAGGCTATTCGTTCAAATTTTCTGTTAAAATGTATCAATGCAATGTCACGTACGAATCACGTGATTGCGCTAAGGGTAAAAGCATAAATTTACATAAAAAAATATGCAAGGAGGAATAGTCAGAAGAAAACTATGGACTAATAATCTATCTCGGGGCTGTCACACCCCCCTTGTCTTTGTCCAGCAATCATCGCAAAGGCGCAGGAACACGCTCAATGGTGCTGCACAGCCTTATGTTCT
Organism: Ehretia macrophylla; assembly: GCA_037974665.1. Taxonomy (NCBI): domain Eukaryota; kingdom Viridiplantae; phylum Streptophyta; class Magnoliopsida; order Boraginales; family Ehretiaceae; genus Ehretia; species Ehretia macrophylla. The sequence goes on along the minus strand of CM075771.1, from coordinate 49,059,273 downwards.
TCACGAATTCATTACGACATACACAAATGTCTCATTCATCTTTCTTCCAGATCCTGAGTATATATACAACCTTGCCGTATACAAATGTACCACTATGACTTGAGTGCACTCCGCGAATATCTCCACAAACTGATGGCCAAAACTGCCAAGCTAGCAATGCTAATGCCAGCTAAAATCTGCAATGAACCACAGTGCTCATTACTTTGAGCAATTTATATCGATTACACCGGAAATGGAAAACAAAATTGATATGCATACGTGCAACGATGAAGAAAAAGAAAATTTAGGAATGTACAAGAGAGAAATCCTGATACTCGAAAGTAAGATGTCGACTCGTGAAATTTGGACTAAAATCATTCAGAACATCAAAAGTGTTCTTGCACATATACACAATAGCTGGACGCATTCAGAAATCAAGACTGGACTAACCTTTGCGTCTCTACTACAAGGCTTCAGAGCAGACCTGATGAACGATTTCAACAACTTGAAACGAGGTGCCTCAGGCAGCAGAATAACAATGGTATATTGTTTTTTGCAAGGAAAAGGTAAAATCCTTTGCAATGCTAACTGTGCTGTTAATGGTGTCAACGCCTTTCTAACTCTGGATCGTGCCTCATCTTGAACCTGCAAAAGAAAATCAATCACGACGAAAGAACATTCTAAGCTGTTAACCTCAACATTCTATCACCTTCAGTTACAACTAAAACACGCAGCCCTTGTTACCCAAAGCAAGTGTCAGGCAAACATATACTGTCGCCTTACAAATATGTGAAGATGATATCAATCAAGACCGCACCCCTTCAGGAAATGGAAGCATTCTGCCTGATTTCCAGAGGCAACAATCGTGATACATTCGGATCATTCCTGGCAAAATACTATAAATGCAAATGGTGTATGAATTTAAAATTTAGGCAGGGCATTCTAAAATGGCAGGGGAAGACCACAACCTTCCTCTATTCTTTCTCTCTTCCCGTCTCCCCCCATCTCCCTTGAGTTTGGCAGACCCTCCCTTGCCCTCATACAGAGACATAATCACATGCACAAGTACAATCTTCAATAAAAACATCAATGATATCATTAGACTCATAAAACTTATCTCCCATAGTGTGGTAAGATCTAATTTGGGTTGGTAAGGTTTGGTTTATGAAACCCTAAAACCAAAAAACTCTACAAAAGTCAAATGAAAAACCCAAAGCAAAGAAACCTAATCATTTTAAGCAAACCTTTTCAGTCAGCTCACGTCTTTGGCATTTACCTGAAGAATGAACTCCACTACTTGTACTAGAAAAAAATATTAAAAAAATAAACTGAAGTGGATTACCTAACGTTGTTAAATCTAGAATCCATGTATAAAGTATCAAACTTTCACAGTATGAAAGAATTTTTTGTCAATAGAAGTGTTTTAATTGGTAGCCGACCCAAGCTAGTGTGATAAAGCTCAATTTGGTTTGATTTGTTAATTAAACCATTGAGTAGTTCACGCATATTTGGGCACAAAAAAACCCTAACTAAAAGAGCACATGAATGGACGACAATGGAAATAATTCAAGAAAAATAAATAAATTATACAAAAGAAACACCGGTGAACCATCAGAATAACAAATAAACAAAACAGAAAGGTGACAAGCATGAACACTTACCTCAAAAGAAGCATCCATATCGCCTGAATAGATCCTTGACTGATAGCTGCACAATATCCTATCCAACCAATAATAGTTGTCCTGCATAAGCATAAATTAATCAGCATTTCTGAACCAATGAACTGCCATATTGTGAACATGAATTTGATTGAACCGTTGTGTGAATCACAAGATTATAAGACATTCAACTTTATTACTAACAGTTGCCCCTTTTTTCTCTTTCGTTTTTTAAAAAATGGACTAGATACCATGGGTCTTAACTGCAAACTAGTTGTCATGAAAATCACCTGCAATCCGTTCTCATGGGCTCTTTGTTCAATTTCAAGTACGGCGGAGACATCCTCATCTGAAAGTCCTTCTTCCTGGAGGCGCAATATTTCATCCAAAGCCATGTCAACCTGTGACAAGTGGTTGCATTCTAAGATTATGCCAACTCGATTGCAGCATATTAGCGTAAATATCCCAAAGGTAAGATGTTTAAAGACTGACCAATGTTGATGACATGTCTGGATCACAAGAAAAATTTATACTAATATTACCCTGAATATTTCCAACTCTCGAAGGTTTATAAAAATCAAGGAACCCCGAAACTCCAGCAGAGTATATCTGAATTACATGGAAAAAAGAGGAATCATATCACAGAACATGAACAGGATAAAGGACACAAAAAAAGATCATATAAAATGTACAGGCACCTGCCCATTCTTAAATCGGAGAACTTGCAGTATCCTTCTTTCAAGAAGATTGCTCAAAAATTCGATATAAACAACATCTTCCGTCTACCACACAAGAAATATGATCAAAAGTTTATACCTTCACGAGAAGTCTTAAATAAATAGCTTAAATCTGTTCATACTGTCTCAATTAAGATCCAAGTATACCATCTTTTCATTCTTTAGCTCAACAGCAAAGGATAGCTGGACTGAACACTGTGCTTCCACCATGGGGCTCCGAACAACTTCTCTACAAGCACATGTATTGTCTTAGATGGGCCTATGTAAATGTGAGGGTGACAAAAGTAGTATTATCAAAAGTTGAGGAACCTATGATAGAAGAAAGATTAGAGAAAAGTGGTCCAAGACACAGAAGCTTAAAACATCCTTAAAGTCCACACTGCTCTCAGGCTCAAGTATACAGTGAAAGAGATTTATAATATATCACTCTCAAGATGGTGGGCAACTGAATCTTTCAAGCAAGCAAGCTGCTCCAGGATCAAACTTGTCCATCTCAATTAAATCAAGATGATTCTTTGTAAAATCAAATGAGACACAAAAACACAAACCTACCTAGTTATGGTCGTAGAGAACTTGAATGGTAAGCCTGTGAGGTTGTCACGCTTGAAATGCAGAATTGGTGCAAGGGGCCGTGGAATTCCAGCCTGTAAGCAGGCCTGTTTAACAATGTTTGTATCTCCAGCAAGAATCATAAACGTAGAAAGAAGTAGAACTCACCAAGTATTGCAATATGAGAGGACAAGCAATAGCTGGGTCAATATTTCCAACTATTACAACCGTGAAAGTTGAAGGGTCTTTGAAACAGTTGTTAAAATATTCACAAGCTTTGGATGGTTCAATTTTCTTAAGGTCACTAATTTTCATAGGCTGCATGGAAAAAAAATTGAATTGTAAGGAAAAGTTGGATTCCAATTCTTAAGTAATCAGTATTATGTACCCGAAATTCAAGATAAAGTTGAATATCTAAATCCAGAAGTTAGGCTTACCCTAAAAAAATATGCATTTCCATAATTAAGTTCTGTCACTCGATTTGAAAATGCAGTGCAAGGATCTCTCTCTGTAGCACGCACAGCTTCTTCTTCTCTTTGCATCACTAATTTGATAGCTTCCTCCCTGGGTTCTATATTTGTCGTATAAAGTTGATAGATAAGCTGAAAAAATGGTGATAGCAAGTCATTTAGCTGACACTAAACTTAAAGTACAAACAAACTGAGTGGCAAATGAATCAAACTTAAGTGGACAAAGACTTCTGGAAAAAAGAGGCAAAGAAACAAACTTAATTTCATTGTTCTTAGTACAGCAGTCACTACAGCAACTAAGGCCATAAATAGGGTCATGAAAAAGAGATTTCTTCCACAATTACTGCGGCCCTGATAATATAGTCTATAAAGGACAAACTTCAAATTGAAGATACCCTGCCAACTGCTTTATACACCCAGGCATATGAAGTATTTGTCCCAGTCATCAGAAAGAGCCTGAAAGAAATCCAACGTTCCTGCAATGGGGTCTATCATTGGGGAACGAAGGTACGTTAAACTGGTATATTTGAGTCTTTCAAGGACTGTATTGATTAGAAAGTAACAAATGAAGATCCAAGTTGCACAGAAGCTGAGCAGTTGAAAGTCCTTGAAGTGAATCTGGGCTGCAGGTTGAAATGTTACATGGAGTTTATTTACTCATGCCATCAGAATTCACGAATAAAAATGAAGGCACTCCTTGAATACATCCACAAGAAAGGTGGCAGGATTCAAAACTATGGCTGGCCCGCCCCTAACCTGCTGGGTTGGGTGGCCGGGTTAGCATCCCTCGTCGTCTCTGTACCCGAAACAGATGGTGCAAGAGGAGTTTGCCTACATGGGAGATACCCATTCAAAAGTGGAATGGAGAGAGGAAAGTTGCAATATTCATTAAACGGAAAGCAATCTCAAGGAACTCTCAGTACTTGAACACAGAGGATGGAGAGAATATTGGCAACCAAATACGGTACTGCAATGTGGCATTGGGGTTGTGATCCATACTGCTTTCAGTTTCGTGCATTGACTTAGGTTTTGGCATCAACAGCTCAGAGATGAGTTAAGGTCAGTATTTTTGTAGGAGGAATAGGGTCATTAACACTACCCCTCTTCTCAGCCTTAATGCATTAGGAAAGATCAAAATGAGGTCTCGAAGGATTTTGCTAAGACAATCAGTAGTAAGGAAAACCACTAATTCAATCACCTTGTCTTCGTTAAGACTACTTAACTTGACTAATTTCCATCAAGGATTGCACCCACTTGGTGAGAAAATAACTCTTAACAGAAATTGGGACTTTCTTTTTATTTTTTCTGTCAAAAGAAGAAGTCTTAAATCTTTGAAAGAGAAAGCAGCATGTAGTGAAACTATAATATATAAACATCTGAAGTACACCAATGGAGGAGGAATTATAAACTTTGTCACAACGAACCTGCAGAGCAGTTTCCAAGTCTGAAGGTGAACAATCACCAGATAACGTTCTCATGTATTTTCCAAGTTCTGCATCCACTTCAGCTCTTTTACCAGCAAGCATATCTATAAGAACTGATGGTCTATAACCAAATACACCAATTTCACTTGCAATGGTTGAAGCCATTGAACAAGAAAAGTATTCACTTTCTGGGATTTCGGATAAACCGCCGTATGAGAACCCTGTAAATAAAACCTATTCAAACGGCATGTTAATAAGTACTAACCAGTATCATATTAGATCACACATACCTACATGTTATATATGCTAATTTTTCTTCAAGTGAACTTTTAGGAAAAAGACACAGATCATCTTCTCAAGGGAAAATATAAAGATCTTATTGTTTAATAATTGTCAGAAACTTTTCATTCTGTCTCTTGTCATCAAGACCAGTTAGAGCTAAGATTTACAGGTACTTAAAGGCCCTATATCATCACATTTATTTTCTTTTAGCAAGCAGGTGACGGGAAAGAAGGTTAATAGATAGAAGAGTAAAATGCACAACACTCCTCTGTGTTTTACCTAAGTTGCATGTAAAACCGTGTTCTCAAAAGTCGCAAACACCCCGTGTTATTTAGAATGTTGGACCATACCCCCTTCCATCCATTTTTCTATCAAAATTAATGGAGAGTGTGATACACACGCCTTTGATGCAAATACAGGGTTTTAAATGCAACTTCGTTAAAACACAAGGGGGTAGCATACATTTTACTTAGATAGAATAAAGACATGCATGTTGCTCAGGCATGCAGAAGAATCAAAGGAAATAAAATTTAGCTCATCCTGCAAGGTATCAAAATTGCACCTGGTCATCAAGAAAATTCGTGCATTTATAGCAAACTCGCATGCCATTTGACAATATCAACTCGGTGGCTCCGACTTTGGGATATTCGAACTGCTGCAATATATACCTGAAGAACATATCGAAATTTGAACTAATCAGCTAAATCACAAAGAAATAATCCCTAAATCTGACAATGGTTTTAAATAGTAAAGAAATGGGCCTGCTGATTAGGGATTAAATGAAATAATCTTTGGTGCAGAGATGAGAAGTCAACATTTTAGCTAACAGAAATTGAAAGGCTACTTTTAGAAGTCACGCTCAAGACTTCAAATCCAGAATAAGCAATATCTGATATAGTATTTTGAGCTTCCAATATAACATTTGCAGTTGAAACACAATCCTAAGGTCATTTAGCAGCCCATCCTGCTAGCATTTAGGCTTTACGGGATTGCCAGGATATCAGCACATAATTTTCCACCCGTTTATTTACTAAAATAGCCCCAACCATATTTTCAGATGACCAAAACCAATACAAGCAGAGTTTAAAATAGAAATGGCTACTTTGACTCTTCATAGCATCAAACACCTAAAATCAAATACTTCAAAATCAAATTTTGCAGAATCAAGTGCTGCAAACAGGATGCCAACTTGTGTCTAAATGTTTATGTTTTGCAATCAGAAAGAAACCGGACACATTTAATAATGAGGCAGAATATCTACAACTCAACATAACAGTTATGGGTAATCTCAGTTATGTTTCTTCTCGTTTTAGAAGAGTACTCAACAATGTTATAGTGGAAAAGGGATGTAATTTTACCCTGGTTTTGGCTTAGTGTTAACAATTTCTTCAGGAACATGCTCATCGTCCCATGGAGAAATGCTTCTCTCTTCCTCAAGGGAATTGACTTTCAGTACAATAGATTTCAAATCATCCACCATGGCGGTTTCTTGAGGCTCAATCATTTTTATGACACAGCTACACGATGCCCGAAAATTCTCTGCATATTTGGATACCTCAAATGCTGATATATCTACTCAAGGAAAAGAGAAAAACAATCATAAACAGGTTTACATAATCATCAAGGCTGAGCCGAGTAAAATCCATATGTAATGATCATGATCACTCACCAGGAAGAAGAGTTTTCCGAAGTTGTGCCTTATACTCAACCCCGAGAACCGGTTGATTTCTGAGAAAATGCTGGAAGGACAAATATAAAAACTTAAGACTAAACTAGATTTTTGATAAACATGTAACCAGAAGAGGGAGGAGAGATGCACACCAAAAATGAGAAAAAGATAGAGGGCCATCAAGAACACCTGCAAATAATCATCTCGCAAGCTTGTTGATTGCATTTGATCTCGCTCCAAATACTCAGACTCAATTTTGGATATCAGCATAGCATAGACAACAGATATTTCACGTTCAGAAAACCCATGCAGTCGGACTCTTGCTACCTGAAAGTAAGGGATGAGAAAATGAACAAAATAACCAATTAACAGATCAAGATTAAACATACCTCGGTAAGCATCGATTCCAAGGCCTGAAGAGTTCCCTTCTCTTTACAGGATGAAGTCATTGTATATGCTTTGACTGGATGAACAATGACATCTGCTGCAGCTGAGCATGAAAAATAGGGTGGATTGTTCTTACAAGATATTTTAAAGAATCTTCCATTTATAGCATGGAAGAACATGCATTCTGCAAGCAAATCCCTGTAATCTTTCACGGTTTCCAGCTCATCTGGAGGCATCTTGCAACTGATCATTACTGCTGACTGCAAGAAGGCAATTTTCAACCAAAAATATTTGCAGGATCACATAACTAAGAAACTGCCTAAGGGACAATCTAAAATAGAAGGATCAGTGAAATACGAACCCCATCTGCTTCCAATTCTACAAAACATGAAAAACGAGGCTCCTCATGCGATGGAACTGGAAAGTATGGTATAAGTGGAGGATCAGGAGCTGGAACTTTACATCCAAAGTGCACTTTTATTAACTCAACAACACTCTGCCATATAAAGAGAAAAGGCGGGTCAAAAGAATTATATAGTTCAAAGAGCCCAATGATAAAGCCTTTCCACCAGAAGCGAAAATGTCATATTGACACTCAAACCTTGGTATCAGAAAAATCTCCCACAGCAATCACAGCCATATTTTGCAAATGATACCACTTTTCATAAAATTGCTTCACAACTTCAGAAGAAACAGTCTTGATTACATTTTCCAGTCCAATTGGTAGACGCTCAGCATACTACAAAGAGAGTGAAAATCAGCTAAGGCGTTAAAGGCCAAAGTGTAAGGCTGTAACGACAATATTCAAACCAATCATAGCCGTAACAAGTTCTCTCATATACCACAAAGTTATGAAATCTGTCAAGCATTCAGCTCTGGACACACTTCACATGACTCGACAAACAGAACAAAATTATTCACCCTAGAATTTCTTTTTCCAGGTAATATGTAATCAAACCTAGAGTAAGCCAAACTATAAAAATCTTCTAATGGAAGAGAGTTCTAGAGCAACATCACACACGTGTATATGTTACGTATACATCTATGAGTCATTTATATCTGTGTGTTTGTGTGAGAGAGAGAGATGAACCAACGTAAATAGAAAAGCGAGTCTCTTAGCCACAATTACCTCAATCAACTCAAAACAAAGAGATAATACAACCAGGAAATGAATGAAAAACAGGAAAAGCTAAAGAAAACAACGAACCTTCTTTTTTTGGTTCATTTCTTATTTTTTATTTGTAATAATTAGTTAATAATTACTTGATATATCGTACCTAGGGACCCAGAGACAAGGAATGGCGTATATCTGACACATGAAGCAACAGAAAAGATGGTTACTCGAGATAAAACTCTTCTCTATGAAATGTTACCTTAGAACCTTCCATCATTAAAACCCAATGTGCATCCTGCATTCTTCCATTAGCATTCCTGTTTCCTCTGTACTCCTCCATTACAGCTCCTCTTTCTTTTTCCAAATCATCTTCTGACACTCGGACCTGTATCAAACAAGAGATAAAATGAAAATTTAGGAAACATAATTATATTTACAGAAATCAAACCCAAAAGAACTTGTTGACACCTGTGTACTGAATTCTGCCAAGACTGATATAGCCTGAGATAATAGTCCAGGCTTATCAACAGGAACAAACAACTCATAGACAGTTTCATCGGCAGACGTCACTGCATTTTGGCAGGCACCAAATTCAGCACCAACGCTTTCAAGAAATCTGACAATGTCATGATTTGTGTACTTCTCAGTGGCACTGAAAGCAAGGTGTTCAACTATATGAGCAACTCCACGCTCTTCCTCCTCTTCCAAAACAGATCTGCCATAATTTTGAAACATGAGGTCACTAAACGAGGCAAATACCAAAACATCAGTACACACTTCCAACCAGGAATAAACATAATCAGTAATGGAGTTTTCAGCATATCCCAACAGAAATGAGCTGAGGACTCTATCAATCTCCTGCTAACTAGGAACACTGATGCCTAACATAAAGAATTTTACTATGCAAGGAATTCTGTACAGAATATTCACCCGATGGCAGGATAACTTCTCTTATGTGCGTTCCACAACATCTCTCTCCTCTCCCTCTCTCTCTATTGCATTCTCCCTGCTACTCTGTTGGACTGTATTTAGGAACTTATTTTTCTTTTATTCGTGAAATACTTGAAGTTAAGCAAGAAACCTCTCTTTGCTCTACTCCAGTAAAATGGTTCAGAGTTGTGTGATGTAGCTCCTGATTCCATAGACAGTAAAGAGGCGATGCATTGTAGTTCATAATGAAACTTACCTATACATTCCAACAAATAATCTCTTACACCATGAACGGACAGATTTCAATTAACCAATCGGACTGTAAGAAACATATAATTGGCATTAGGTGGATAATCCAAGATCTTATATGTTATTCTTAGAACCCGTGGTACTTCGAATCCGAAATTGTTGCATACCAGAGCTGAGTGGTAGTATGAGTGGCTTAATATTTAGTATAGTTGTATATGGAAACTGAGTGGTAGAAGCAGGTTTGAATTTGGAATTGTTCTGGAGCTGAGTGACGAAACAAAACACTAACATCAAGAAACGTGAAACGAGAGATTGGTGCAAGAGTTAGCTTTAACTTACCATGATGATAAACATGGTTTTGTACTTAAATCAATTAGTATTAGATGGAGTAATCCGGAGCCTTGAAACTCATGGGTTTTTTTTTTTTTTTTTTTCTTTTTTCAGTTTTTTCCTTGTACAATATTCAAGAATTCGCTAAACATTACTCCTCACGAGGATCAAACACTCATATATCGCATATAAACATCAAGTAAACAGAGTAAGCAATCAATTCAACACAAAGGCTCCGTTTGTTTGCCGTAAAATAACTTGCTTGTGTAAAATATTTTCCTTGGAAAGTGTTTTCCTGGAAAATAAAATATTTTACATGGCTCCGTTTGTTTGTCGTAAAATAACTTATTGAGAGAAAATATTTTACTGGAAAATAAAATACTGAAAAATATTTTCTGGTGTTTGGATGTACGGTAAGTTCGGTAAAATGTTTTCTTATCCCAAAGGACATGAAAATATTTTACATAATTTTGTACTAGCCGCAATTGTTGACCGGAAAATATTTTACGGTTGACCAATTTTCCGGTGTTACCAAACACCGTAAAATTAAGAAAAAGCAGCCGCAATTTTTGACTGGAAAACATTTTACAGTTTACCAATTTTCTAGTATTACCAAACACCGTAAAATCCGGAAAATGTTTTCCGGTAAAATATTTTACAGCAAACAAACGGAGCCAAAATTTACAAAAAAATAAGAAATTACTCATTGTAAAGCAAAAAAAAAACAAACTTAAAAACAGAGACCAATAAACACACACAATAAATATACTAAAACAATAAGAAAAATGAGAACATGTAATTAAACCAAACGCAATTAATTACAAGCTTAACTGTCAATACCAAAATTTAACAAGTCCCCTCAGCTACCATAGGTTTACCCGACCATTAATTTCAAAATGCGTGAGACTAGACGGGCAAAGCCCCAATACCCACGGCCTCCCAAAAAAGAAAATACCAAAATTTAACTAATAGTGGCACTTACTTAAGCAACACTAAAAAAATTCTTAAAAATTAAAAATAAAAAGAAGTTTAATAATAATTAGCATTTTGAAAAAACAAAAAAGAAAGTAGAAAAATTACCCAGCCTTGACAGCAAGTGAAAGAGCGGCTCTCATTTTGGGCTTGGAATTGGACCTGACGTAGTAAGTGAGCCCATTATCGAGTCTACCGTAGTCCACACCGTACGGCTTCTCCGGCAACGGTTCGTCGAAGTCAACGTTGACTAGTGTCAACGATCGAAACCCATTCTTCTTCGTTACCTGTAACGGTTCGGTCGGTTGCAAATCCATGTTCATGAAGACTTGCATGCATTGCGTAATGCATTATGCATGGCTATTTATACTTTTGTTGATGTAATGTGTTGTGGAAGTTGAACTTCGTTGACTCTAGAGAAGGCCGTGTGAGTAGGTAAGACGTGGTCGTTACTTTTGCTATTAACTAACATTCAATGCGGATAAACTGATAATACAATTGCGATAAAATAATTTTTTTATAATTTATAATTATTGAATTTTGCTCACAACGTAGTGAATGGGTTTGATATAGACTTTAACGTAGTGAATGGGTTTGATATAGACTTTAACGTAGTGAATGGGTTTGATATAGACTTTAAAGTAGTGGATTTTGTTTTTAAATTTTATTTGTTTGTTGGAGAGAAAAAAGAAAGGTTTTGCATGAGTTTTCTTTCTTTTTCTTTTTTTTTTGACTAAACAGCAATCAATACATAACAAAACTACTCATTCAACGCTCGTGGGATGAATGTCCTGATCAAGGAGCAGTGACAGCTGAGGGGGGAGACATTGCATGAGTTTTCATTATCAAATTCTTGTTCACATTTACCTTCTCTGTTGTACTTGTAATGCTATTAGCTTTATTCATTGATCTTTTGCACAAAGTTATGCTTGCAGTCAATTATGGTAGGCACACATTATGCATAAATCCAACCTATATAATAGCGAATTAGTGATAGATTATGAATCCTTAGCTCAACTACAACAGCTCTCTTAGATAATGATTGGCATACTGGAGGTGAGCGGGATAGTATTTCCAATTCTATTTCAAATTCCAAACTTGATATGAGGAAATTAACTTAAAAATCTCATTATTCGTAGATAAGATTAGTTATTCTAGAACAAACACGTGAGATTAACCGATTCTCATATAATTGATAATAAACTTATTTATCAAATAACTAAAATACCTGGTCAAAACATAATTTATAAACATATCCCTTTTATTTCTCTAATCACAACAACAACAACAACAACAACAACAACAACAACAACAACAACAACAACAATAATAACAACAATAATATAATTATGATAATAATAATAACAATAATAATTATTATTAATTATAATAATATTATAACAATAATTACTATTACAATAATTATAAATATAATAATAGTAATAATAATTATTCCCCATTTACTAGGTTTGTTCCTTATTGTGGTTTTTTTTAACCTTACCTTCTGCTGGGTACTTCATCATGAGACCTCCTTTTTGGTCGCCTTCTCTGCTTCACTCTGTATTTTCCTCTTCACTGAAGCCTTCTTTCTCATAATCCTCATTTTTAAGGTTTTTGTCAGCATATGAGAGGCATGAGGCTGCCGACTCACACAGGGACTACGTGAATGAGGTGTTGCGTTGAGGTGTCCTATCCACTACGTAAAAGAAAGGGTTATTCTACTACTCCACTATTAGGCAAATCTATTCAAAGGTCGATTCCAATGTTGAAACAACTGTTTATCTTTTGTACTATGCTCTGTCTTGTAACCTTAAGAGAAGGTGTCCCCTTGTCGGCTTGTTGCACTGCAACGCGAATAACGGTAACAACTATGTAAATTTTTAGAAAAATGAAACTCGTTTCCAGAGGGGAAAAAGGCCATCACACAATTAACTGACCTCACCCTCTAACCATGGTCGGTAGTCAAGATCTACTATGAAAATAGTTATCGAGGGAAGGCAGCTGAAACCGAAGAATGAGGCAGATACGCAATAAGTTTGCAACCCTGGCCAATATGGAGATTGAGAATCTTGATCCTAAGCCCATATCTCAACCTCCTGTTTTGCATTCTCTTACTCAAGTGACCCCATTTTTTTAAGACCTTAATCACCTTATGTTGCCATCCCCACAACCCCCTGATCCATCCGCTAGTAGGCGACCTACCTCATCTTAAATAATAATAATTATTATTACAATTATAATAATAGTAATATAATTTTTATTATTAATATTATTATCATTATTGTTATTAACAGTTATTATTTATTAGATATATGTTAATGTTTATTCTTATTTTTAATACTATAATAATAAAATGGTAATTTTGTCATATTATACAAGTCATTTCCATTACTATTTTAAAATGTTGACTACAAAACATAAGTTTCGAATCAATATATTCATTCGTATCATCATTACTAAAGCATGCCAAGCATGTTATTCCCATTCCCAAGTTCATTCTATTTCCAGTTCCATTTCATTTCTTAACGCTAATAATGTCTAAATTTATTCAAGTGTATCAATCTCCGGTGATAAATTTAGCACAATATTGCCAAAATTCATTATTTATGTTTCACTCCATCAATTCCCTTACTTTTAGTCAATCCCTTATTTTAGGATTCATTAATTTTATTTTATTACTAATATCTCTCCTTATTTTAATTAATTAATTTATTTTAATATTTTTATCCATAGTTTTTTGTTGTTCATAATGATATTCCATTTTTAATTTATTATTATTATTATTATTTTAATTGAAATCATTTTTCATTCTACTTTTTGGTTTATTTTTTTCAATAATTTTATGTTTTTTATTTATATATGTTCATTGTTTATGATTTTTTTAATTAATATTTTATTACCATGTAAGAAATTTTTTAAGATACTAAAAGGAATTAAAAAATAAAATAACACTAAATCTATAATTACTTAACCATAATTTACAGTATATATGTAAACCTATAGCTAAAAACATATAAGAGAGTTGTTGGTTAGGGTCTTATAGGGTGAAATATGAGAGATTTTGAAACCCTAGGTAAATTTTGGGTTAGGATTCGTATCAAAATCAAAATGATTTAGGATTAGGGCTAATCAAATTAAGTGTGCGATTTTGAAAAAATAAAAATCAAGATGTACTGAGTGGGCTAGAACCAGAGTCAATATTTTGAAACCTTAGGGTTAAGGCTAGAAATAACTACAAGATTGGAGCAAAATTGGTTTAAGGTAAGGGCTAATATGTATAGAGTGTGGGGTTGGATTGTAATTTGAAAAATATGTTATGTGCATTAATATTTTTATCTTTATATGTTTACGTGATTTACACGAACCTTTGCACCTTCGGTATATTTTAACAAAATTAATGAAAACAAATTAATACTATAATTTTCCTCTGAAAAAATAAAAATAAAATTGATAAAATAGTTTAACATCGTTTGAAATAGTTTTATCCCAGGAAAGGGTTAGTGGCCTTCCATATTTGGGGACAAATGTAAAGGAAAAAAAAAGAAAAAGAAAAGAGAAAGAAAGAAGTTAGAAAGAGAGTTTACATAAAACGACTGCAAAAGTATGCTTATTCCATTTTCTTTATTTTATCTTGTTCTTCATAAATATTTCACTCTTTCAGCCAAGTATTAGTAGTACTGCAATTCAAGTGCGCGCGCACACACACACAACACACCTTCCATGTCTATCCTTCACAGGTGTGCACCCATTCTCCACCCTTCACACCCCACCTTTATTCACCAATCCAATCTCTACCCGCCATTTCTAACCGTTACACTTCCACTTCAGACCACATTTCAACCAAGAACATGTTCATTTTCCTTTAAAGAAACCACTCTTAACCAAAGGGTAAGAGCCAAGAATTCGCAGGCTCCAATTGAAGTTGAGCATTATGATATTGTTGATGACAAGGATGATGAAGAAGATGAAGACATAGATGAGTACGAGGATGAAGATGAGGAGGAAGGGTTTTCTCCGCGACAAGGACGGTTCAGAGGGAGAGAAGGGGAGAAGGATTATGATAAGAACCCTGAGTTGGCTGAGATTCTTGGGACTTGTCTTGATGACCCTCAAAAAGCCAAGTCTATTGTAAGCTTTTCTTCTTGCTCCAAACACTCAAGTATTGATAGTTCGCGAGTAACACGTGTGTTATAGGCCTAAGAATAAGTATCAGTCATTCAGAAAAACTCTTCGATAAGTTCGCACTAACTTATGCCAGTCTCTCATATATTAGTGGCACTCACGTGTAGGTTAGGTCCGAGACTGACCCATTAGTCTAGACTGATGGAAAAATTTTCCGTAATTAAACTAAGTTATTACTTAAATCAATGTCTCACTTATAGACCACACTCGAATCATGTTTCTCACTAATGTTGGAATGTGCCTGTGTTATCTTATTTATGCTGATTGCGTTGAGTGGGTGGTGCTTGTTATGCTGTTAGGCTTTGCTTTGATTCGTTAGAATCAATTTCAATGCTGTCTATTTTACATTCAAGAATTATTTGTGTCTATGATATGTGCATTTATGTGTCTGACTAAGTGACTATGTATTTACATGGAAAAGAAAAATATGATGTCTTTTGCTGTCGATTGATGACTTTCATTGAAATTTCAGATGGAAGAGAGATTGAGAAAGAAAAGGAACAAGATATTGCATACCAAAACTGGTTCAGCAACACCCATGAACGTGAAATTCAGCAAGTAAGTTCAAAGATATGAGTATGCTTGTGTGCGCTAGCAACCGATCAAGCCTGGTTGAACTTGTCCTTGTTATTCAGGCTCAAGGCACACACTGAACTTTAGGTTGGAATTGCTTGGAGCAGTACAGTTATCCAAATCTATTATTCTGGGAAATTTAGCCGCAGAACATTAAAATAACGGTATGAAATGTGAGATGTGGATAGTTGGAGAAATAGGAAGTATTGATTTCAAATCTAGTTGGAGAATGACGATTTGTGGCTTTTGTTATTTTCTAGAGTTCTTCTTTATTTTGACTAGCATCCTAGTTCACAACAACCTCATTACATATACTCCCTCCCCCTTTTACCATTCACTTTTAGGAAAAGAGAATTGGTAACGATCTCTATAACTGATGGAGCTGTAATTTTTTCTGTTTAAAATTTTGGATTTGTTTAATGCAAAATTGGTAGCACTATTACATGAGGGATTAGGTGTTCATGATTAACATCATTTACTATTTAGTGGAAGCCTTCCTTTATAGCTCTGCTGGAAACTTATCTGACTTTGTTTAACCTTTAGATTTTTGCAGAATCTCCCTTCTCACACGGTACTCAATATACTTCTGCTACCCGAGATAAAAACAATTTGTTGCCTGATATACTGCTTAATGGATTTTCTCTTATCTAGACTTCAAATTCATAGAATGTGATCGGAGATACCTGAGTTATTCTAGAGATTCTGTGGCATCAAAATGAGCTCCTAATCCACGCCATTCTTATGAGTTTATGGTGGGGGATGCCAATAATTGGCTTTTCTGATCATGCCTAGAAATGATTCCATTCTGTTGATACAGATTTCAATTTGCTTTAAGGCATGAAAAAATTATAGGCAGGGCAGAGAACTTCAATATGCCACGTAATTATAGTGTTGAAAATCTTGGGATTGTATACATTTGATACAGATATACTCCGAGAAAAGCTGGAAACTGTGTGATGCAGCTTATCTTGAAAATTTTACCGTGTTTCAGTTTTAGTTTGGTTTCTAGAATACTGAATCTTTTCCATTTTGATCGCCTTTTCATGTTCAGCATTTCTTGCAACGGCTATCTGTGAGCTAAGGGACTAAGTAGCACCAACCAGATATCTGCTAGTATCTTCATTTTATTTGCTCTTCTTCTGGGAGAAATGTACATATTACAGTTATGTATTACTGGCTTTTTGTTGTCAGAGTGTTGTTCATTTCGTTGCAATTATGTAAGGCACATCTATTTACATGCTTTCTGCTTCTCATACTGGCTGTCATCATCAAATTCTGAATATTTCCAGTAATGGCTCTTAACTATTATTTTTAACTTTGGAATGTTTTTCTGCAAATACCAGATTTGGTTTCTCTAATTCATATATATGGTTTGAATTCTTCAATATCCTGTTGGAGAAAGATGTGGCCTTACTATGCGATGTGAGTAACATCCTTCTTACTGCCTTCTTTTCATCCCTAGTCAAGTAAAGTGACTCAGTGATTATATTATATGCAGACAATTCGTTCGTGGCATATTGTTGGACGGCTTGGTGGGTGCAATTCTTTGAACATGCAGGTAAAATGCTGTACATATCTGTTTCCTTGGTACACTGCCTTTTGTTTTGTCTTCCTTCCAGCAGGGGGCCATATAGGCTTCTTATCTTGACACTTCTCTTTGAGAGGGGAGAGAGATGAAGAAAGTTATGATGCATTTATCATGGTTTGCTGATGAAAGGACGCTCCAATGCCATTTCTTATGGTTCACTCCTTGAAACGTATTAGTAATTTTTATGTGCAAAACCTATTCTTTTTGAAAAAATGTAAAATAATGTTGGTTGATATTGTGTTTAAACCAAACTCTTCATTGTGTTTTTCACAGTTGTCACAGTCACCTTTGGATAAAAGACCAAGTTATGATGCTATTCAGGGGGCAAATGTTACACCAACTACATTTTATAACATAGGGGATCTTGAGATACAAGATAAAGTGGCTCGCATATGGTAAGTTCAACGTGGAAGTTTTGTTATAGGCCGTGATTTGTATACTGGTGATATAAAAGATTTTGCTTACAATTGATGATTTCTGACAGGGTGGATATTGGGACAAGTGAACCATTAATCTTAGATATTTTGATCAATGCCTTAACACAGATAAGCTCAGAGTGAGTGTCAATTCTTTTATTGCTGTTGTATATGTTGATTCGTTTTCCTTGGATCATCAGTCAGAAGTCGTCAAAGTTGTTTCTGAATCAACCAACAGACTTAAAATCTGAACTCAGTTTACAACGCCTTCAGATAGAAAGATTGGAAGAAATTGAAATGATTTATCATCTGAATACAATGCAGTAAAAGTATCACATATTGTACTGTTGGTCTCAAAGCCATCTTGCCTTTGTTTCCCTGTTTCTCTTGTTCCTTCTATTTTCTTATTTCATCTGTGGAAAGTTTCTTTCCTTGGCTTACGTCATTTTGTCTTTTCATGAATTTGCTGCTCCTTGTTTTTGAAGTATGGGCTAATTCTCACATTTTTAACTTGTTGGGCAGCTACTTTGGAATTAAGCAAGTGGTGTTTGGTGGTTCTGAATTTGAGAACTGGAGGGAGAACTTGACATCAGAGGATGCAGGCTATAGTGTGCACAAGATTTAGGCAACATAAACCAGAGACGGAAATCTGTATCAGGATGTATGATTGGACGGCACATTTAGGTTAGCCAGAGAAGCTCTCAGGTGCAACTTCCTTATGGTGTCTGAGCATATGTACCTTACGTGAATTTTGAAGGTGATTTTGAAGTGAGATGATAAGCTACCCTTGTGAACAATATTGGATGATTCATTAGCTCATGCCAAGCATTGCGTTGGTAAGAGGATGCATATGAGGGGAGCTAATTATCTACGTGCAGAAAATATGTAGGAAATCACACCATGTCCTTACTGTCTTCTATGTGCTACTATAGAGTTTTGAAAATGAAATAAATTTGGGGATATGCTATTACGTACATTCAGATAATCAATGAACATTTTTGTCTTCTTTTCCTTCTCGTGCCCTTTAAAGTCCCCCCCACTCTATTGCGAAACATTTGAAAAACTTTTTATGCTGTGGAAAGTTCACTTTCATTTTAGAGTCTAGTTATTTGCAGACCCACCACTCTACGGAGCTCTTCCCAAAGTGCAACAATCTCAACTTTCATGTTAGTAGTAATACCCAGGTTCACAGTAAAACCTGCCAACCCAATCTCCTGTTTCATTTCTGAAGAGATCCCACACCCCTGGGCCCCCCGCCGCACAATCCCGGTTGCCCTTAGCACTCCCGTCCGCATTTAAACATAAATCCTTGTTCTGGCTTCTCCCCTCCAATCATCACGGGAGTGCAAAACATCATGCCAGAAAATTGATAATCCTCATCTGTGCCTGAGACACCATAAAGCATGAGGAAAACCAGGAAGAGAACATAGCCTAGGTGGGAGGAAAAGGAAGAAAATGAACCAACTCATATATAGATATAACAAGCAGAAAAGACATTGATGATAAAGTATCTAATAGCTCTTCTATATTCATTTATGGTTAGCATACAATCATATAGTTCAGAGCACGGGGTATTTTAGCTGTTACAGTGAAGGGCATCACCTTCAGGTCAGTTAACACCGAGCGCCCCTAGGCAGATACCATTGGAACAAAGGATCAGCCATCAGGACAAAAGAGTTACTTGCGACCTACCTACCTAATATCACTTCACAAATTAATCAGAATTGCGGGAAGAGTTCATTCATTTACAGATGTGCCTATACTCAAAGCCGCACTGCACCAGCAGGCTCTTGAGTCTCCATCTTTTGGATAATGAGTAACTTCAAGAACTAAGTCTCTCTTCACTGATGATGCATGGATACCTTCCCTGCAATTGTCTGGATCTCCTTCATCCTCTCATCCACTAGCTGCTTTAGCTGCTCGTTTTGCTTGCTCTGATTTTCATCCATCTCCATGCTAGTTGTTTCACCATTCTGTGATTTAAACATTACAAATGACATTTCCTGATCATACTCGGTAGGGGCATCAATCACCTGCTTCCCGACACCTTCGGAAAATTTTCCTATAACTTCAGCCTTTATATGTTCAGAAATAATGGTCCTGAAAATTTCCAAGTAGTTGTCAACAGGATCTAAGCCAAGATACACGAGAATCTCCCAACATTGTGCAAGCTGTTTCTTGTTGATTTTCAGACGACCCCTGACATCTTCAATAGCACTCAAAGGTGGACCAAATTGACAATTTTGGCTTTTCTTTGAAGGATTCTCTTGCTTTAGGCATGAGACAACTGCCTTAAGTGCATCTTGGATTGGATCAAAAACAAGCAGGCGCTGCACATCAATACAGGTTCTCACATGCTGAAGGGAGTCAACGGGCTCTTCAACAGTCAGGTCATATACATTTTCAGATATTGCAACATTGTTGAGCACCTCTAAAAGGAAACAACCATGACCCCTCCGTTGGTAAGGAGGTAATACCAGTATCTGTCATCAATTCACATCTCAATACATGCCAGAACAGGTAAGGAACATATATCAGCATACACAAAACGTTACAAGTTATGCTTTACCTCGCGTGGTTTAGTTGTGTGACACAACACTTATGATTTCAAGATATGTTGTGGTTTTTATTGATATAGATGTTAAATTTTCTGGGTAAGTATACAATCAATACCATTTTCAGATTTATTAAACAAAACTGAAAATTATATCCAGATTACAAGAAGGAAAACTGTACCAATCTACTTCTTGACAACGAGGAAATGTTTAAGGTAATATGTGCAGACATGCACAAATATATAAGTTGGAATTCATCAGTTTGTTATACCAATTTTGAGGGAAAATAATGGTTTAATTCATCAAAGCTGTAAGGCAATAAACTACGAGATTTGAAACCATGGAGTATCCAGTGATTGTAAAAAATATCTTGTGCAGCTAAGTGCAACTAAATTGTAAAAAAGAAAAGGACAACAACTAAGCATCTCTTAATCATGAAAACTAGATAGTTATACTGTCTCAAATACGATAAGTGGTGACTTGGACAAACCTGACCAAGACGCAAGCGTTCACCTTCAGGGTAACGATGAAAACGATAAACAGCTGCAAAACCAAGCAACTTAAGCTGACTATCCTCCTGAGAATCTATTTCCTTCTGAACTAAAAGATAGATTTCCCATCTTGGATCAGTAATGTCAATAGCGTTGCTACCTGATCAGATATAGAACCTTTTAAATGACTGAAGCTCCGGTTATTTGCTTAGTATCAAGCTAAAACATAGGCAAACACATTACCATCTATCAGAAGAAGTACAAGTGGCACCAATCTGCTGTAAAGGGGGCCAACAGATGAGCCAACAACTCGAAGAACCTGCATCTGAACAACAGAATCTTTATTTCAAATACATAATCTCCATAATTGGAAAAAAAAAACAATCAGGGGCAGGGTTATTGTAACATCCCATCCCTTATTATTTCTGTTCAAGATTTGCGCGTGGCTTATAAGGACTTGGGTTTGACACTACTATCAATACGGGCTTAAGCATTTTGAGTCAATTGATTGGGCTCAATGTGTTGACAGACTAGTAGCTGGCTCAGGTTGTCACAATTACAGAGAGAGAGATTCCTTATTTGCAAAAAGTTCCCATTTTCAACTGTCAAACGGTCAGACAGCAGCACGTCTGCACAGTGAATGACGCAAACGGCCTGACACCAAGAATTTATTCTACTATAGTAAAATAATCCAGAACAGATATGCCCCATTAGGTGAATGCTTCAAGATCCAAAATTAAGATAGCAGATTCAGACAATTAAGGCATGCTCTGCACCTGAGGATGCATGATGGAGGATTCCTGATTTTGAGCCCAAGAGCATAAATTTAGCCAACTAAATGGTCTACAATGGACTATCACCATGGCCTACTTTATTTAATACATAATCAGAGAAGAATTCGGACATCATAGGCACCTCGAAATCAGCACCCTCTGCTTTTGAACCATTAGAATCACCAATGCATACATTTGAAGCTTTTTGCTGCAAAATTTCCGCATTTGAGACAATTGATCTGCATGTGTTTAAAGAAAAGGAAAAAGGACTATACAACTTAAAGATCTGCTACGCAGTAATACATTATACGAGGATCTGAAACACAATGATAATTTTCAGGAAATGCTAAACAATGGCATCGATGTGTACAACAAAGGCATTGATGTTAGGACATACAAAGAGTAACTTAATGATTTAACATACTTAACATAATGGCATTCTGAAGATAGGATTTCAAGGAAGTCCTCCTTTTTCTCCACGAGATTCTCAGCAAAGATATTCTGTAAAAGATGACACTGTTAAAAAGATATATAATGACTTAAAGGACAAGGGGATTGTTAAGATGGATGATCAAGGTTACCTGCAGAGCGGAGTTGAGATCTGTGATGCCCTTGCCGCCCTTAAGACAGTTCAATAGTAATTATTAAGGAATGGATAAATGATATGGAACAACAAACTAAGAAAACTCTGCATTTTTTGCTAAAGGAAATTAATTTTCCATGTGTTAGGCATGAATATGTAATTTCCCATAGTTTGGATGGAATACTCATCATCATGGTCAAAAGATCAGCATTTAGGTATTCCATCAACTTCAGCAGCCAAACAAAAACTAATACAAAAGAACTTGCGAAAGCCACCATACTGATTGCAAGCAATGACGATTAAAAAGGGAAAGGAGGAAAAACAAGTGGGAAACAAATCTCCGTGTTATGTTGCTTCCAAAATTAAAAAACTAAATTTCAATTATATAATCAACAAAAAGATAAATGTACACTTCAGTCCAAGACTCGCACCCACCAACCCAAGAAATAAAAAAAGCCGTTTCAGGCTGGGGGTGGGAACTACAGGGGTGCTCATTTGTCAGTGGACAAACCACAAGAATCGTAGAAGCGTTCTAAATTCAAACACTAAAATTAGATACTTACATCTGCTTTTCTCTCAAAAGAAATATCAGCATATGCATGAAAGGAGATGCTACTTAGCCAAACAGTGATCTGCAAAAGCACAAATAGTATGTCAGGTACATCAAGAGATCAATCCATGAGCTTCAGTAATTCATCGGAAAAGCATAGAAGCACAAAAATTCAAAATATCACAAAGATTACACAGCTTATTGGCAGAAAATTCAAGAATGAGATCTTGAGCTCAATCTTCCCTTAAGCCAATTTCATGAATCTCCAAAGTAAATTTTCCTCAAAACAGACTACCCATATTCTGGACGATTTCGCCATTAGAGAGAAAAAAAGGAAGGGAGGGAGGGAAGGAGAGAGAGAGTCTAAAAAAATTGTTAACGTGAGCTAATAAAACTCTAATTCCAAATCACATGCAATACATGAATGCAGTCTTCCCCTCCCTTTGCATTGCAAGATATTACTCAAGAATCCAAGATTGGCTGGCGAGCTGTAACAGGCAATATTAACAGATCATGCGTCTTCCAACCCAACTTCTTCACATTATGATTACTACTTTTTGCTTTAGGTATGGGAACAAAGCAAATGGACAAAGACCATGCACGAGGCAATGAGAAACTCTGTGTTGTGTCATGATTCCAAATAATATTATGAGGGAATATGGTAACAAGAAAGCAATATACGCATGTAAATACTCATATAGATATATATATCAAACGCTTCAAACCCAAAAAGACTATCATCCCAAGAAACAAGGAAGAGATTGAAGTTAAAGAGAATGATAATTTTATTAACTTTAATGAACTCTCACAAAATGTGGAAGCCTGTTACCTTCAGACCCTGATAACCATATATTTTCCCGTCTTCTTCGAAAAAGTGACTCAAGTCAACTGATTCAATACAGAAACTGTCTGCAGAATCTACTTCCTCTTTGCTAGACACTAAACACAAGAATGATATCAAAAAGCATAAAAAAGGCTGTAGAAAGTTCAATGATATAAAGGTATATATAGAACCAATCAAACATACATGTAGAACATTACAAAAGGGCTAGTTTGACCTAAAATTTACCCAAGAAAAATTACTTATACCGTTCTAAATTCAAACACAGTCACGTTGTATGTTATGTAGTCCCGAGATTAAGCAAAAACCTTGAATGTAGTAGCACAGATCACGCCGAACATGGTGTACAGTAACACACAAGCACACATACATGTAAAATACAATCTACAATGCACATTCAGAGAAAAAAAACATACACACTGTACATTCCTACACGTGCAATTCACACGGTACTCAATTTTCTTATTTTCGAAAAAAATTCCGCAAAACAAAAATCACAAATAAAACAAAACAACTTCGCAGCTAAATGTATAGACTATACTCACTTAGCCACCCACAATAAATTAAAAAAAAAACAAAAAAAAGAAAAAAATAGTAGAGTTGTTGCAGTGATAATTAAAAATAAATTCAAACCTAAGTAAATTTTAATGCACTCATTGGCTTCAACTCCAGAATCTGCAGCGATTAAATTAAACAAAGAAGAAGAAAAAAAAAAGATATTAAGTAAAGAGAAGAAGGAAAATTTCTATATTATGGTAAATATTATTCCAAAAAAAACAGAAAAAAAAGAAAGAAATGGGACTGACCGATTTTGGAGAAATTGACGCGGCGTTTCTTCTTCGGCTCGGCGATTGAATCGGAAGAAGCTTGCTGCTTCGTTCCCATTGTTTTTCTAGGTTAGGGTTTTTAGCTCGTACGCGGGAAAATGTCACTGGCGGGAAATACAGAAGCTATATATAGATAGAGAAAGAGAGAGAATCTCTACATATATACCACAAAAGTCACACTAGTGGGTGATGTTACTCGGATAAAGCAGGCACGTTTATCGTGAAACAAATTAATACATTTATTAGTTAGTTAATTTTGACTTGGACTAATAACTGACGAGCAATGAGCTTTTGAATAAAGATAGTAGGGAATAAAGTTATTAAAAGTGTTGTTGATTAATTCCGTTCTAGCCTCCTTCGTATACTAAAAAAAAATACATCAATTTTTTAAACAGTTACATAGAAGAAAGGGTTCAGTATTATTTGAATTTTATATAAAAATTCAGACTAATTTGAATTTTTATATAAAATATTAAGAATTAAATTAAAATTTATTTAATTTTTCTAATTTTTCTTTAAAATGATGGTTATGTTCGTTAAATGTGAGCAATTTTTTGTTATAAATTAATTCATTTTGTTATGGTATAGAAGACTGGTTTGATTAATTTTTTAAATAATGAATATTAAATTGATCGCTTGTGAACAAAGAGCACCAAATTTAAAAATCCTAATAATGTTTGGGAGCATTGGCATAATTAACCTTCTTTTAGAGTGGCATTTTGACCCATGTTTTCTTTTTGTTTATTCATGTTTTAAATAAAAAAATTTGCCCAACAAAATTTTAAATATTTGATTGCCCAATGAACATTTTGTTTCCCAAAAAAAAAAAAAAGTAGAATACATGTGACTTGTAGGATATAGATGCATATATCTTTTTTTTTTTTTTTAACGTAAAAATTGTGTATGGTACTATAGATAGCTTCTGTGTATTGCACACAACAATAATCGAGTGCAAAATGTTAGTAGATTGTCAAATATTTTTACATTCACAAAATTAATGAGATTTGATATATTTACAACTAGAAAAGAGAAAATGATTTGAATATGACGTGATTCATCCAACGAGTGAGAAAAACCAAAAAGATGTTTTATGTGTGAAAATAATTCATAACAATATATTTTACAAAATCGATTAGTAGATGAATTTGAGATGTCTGAAGAAATCTATAAAAGTCATGAAGTAGTACAAGGCAACTGAATGAGGCACTTTTGGACAAACCTTTCTTCAAGTTTTTTACTTCTTTTGCAACATTTATGTAATAGTGAGAAATCATTTATAGAATAAAACCATGAACAACACTTATAATTTTTTATAAAATAAGACTTTGATCCCCATCTTTTGTGATTTTTCTAGTTTTTAATAAGTTACTTTATATGTTAAATTAGCATTTTTTTTAAAGAAAAATAATGATAAGATACAAATAATTTTCAATTATGTATGTTCTATCGTTAATGTTTATTGGACTAACAAAGTAAAAAATGACCATATCACCGCAAGTCGCATAATGAAACACTAGAGACCAAGATAGGAAATGAGGTTGTAGCTATATAAAATTTGCCGCTTCCCAATTTCAACCAGGGCGTTTGGTCTAGTGGTATGATTCTCGCTTTGGGTGCGAGAGGTCCCGAGTTCGATTCTCGGAACGCCCCTTTCGTTTGATGTTTTCAGTCGTGGTTTTGTATCTTGTTCAACGTCACTTGGTTTGTGCCCTGCAAAGATAGACTTTCCTCAATTTGCTGCACATTTTCGTGACATTTATGTCTCATTATCAAAGCCACTAGACAAGCACATTGAATCCATCATAAAACTACAAATTTCGTGGTGCAACGACATATTTCAACCGATATTCTGGGTTAGTCAAGGACGAAACAATATTTGTGATAAGAAAATATAAATATAAATTTGAAACTTTTGGCTTCAAAAGATCACTACTCGATGACTCGAGGGTGAGAGGAGTGGAGTGAAGTCTCTGTACTGGAAGGTTTAGGCCTTTATTCATATTGACCAAAAAAAAAAGCCCTTTGTTCGTTCACATAGAACGCTGTACGAATTTTCTGACTTAGATATAGCTTCAATATTTTCTTAGTAGATCATAGGTAATTACGAATATTCATTATCTGATAAAATATCAGCACTAAAATGTGTAATTCCTTTTCTGTTCCATGTATACTTGTCCCAAGAATTAATTTTTAGCTTGCAAATCGTATCGATTCTATTTTGTCTTTAGATTTTTTTGCAGTTCAATTAGTTTTTTTTGATTCGTTTAAGCTTTATTTTTGCGGAAATGCATATAGAGATCTCAAAATGATAAGAGGTTTTTTTTTGTGGGCGCGCTTGCATTTCTATTGAATTGTAAGTGTGTAGCCATGACAGCTATTGGATCGACCTCCTTGGTTGGCTATTGAACCTGCCTAAACGACTATTAAATTTGTCCAGATAACAAATAAAGCACAATAGGGGTTAAACTGCAATTTAGAGTTTAATCGAGTGCATATTGTAACAATAACCAAGTGCAAAGTTGTCAAAAGTTTTTTACATTCATATATCTAATGAAATTGCAATACTTGCTAGCAGAAAATTTTTAAAAAAATGATTTTTTTTTTTTAAATATAAAACGATTTGAATATGATGTGATTTAATAAGTGAAAAAAAAAACAAACAAAAAAATGTTTTTATAAGTGAAAAATTAATAATTCATAATCATAAAGTTTACAAAATTAAATGGTCGATGATTTTGATAGATCACAAGAAACTTAAAAAAGTGATGAAGTAATAATTGAACAACACCTTTTAAACTTACCTGTCTTCATCTTTTTGTTCTTTCGCGAGGTTTTTGTAATGTGAGTAATAACCTTATAAGATAAATCATAATTAAGACTTTAACTTTTTTATAAAATAAGATTTTGATCCGAATCTTTCTGGTTCTTCAAGTTTTAAGTAAATTATTTTGTTAGTTCAACCTATATTTTTATTATGAAAAATGAGAATCCAAATATTTCTTAGGGCATAAGATACGTGGATTTACTTTTTTTTTTTAAAATTGAAATGCAGATTAGAATAACAGAGTATTAGAGACCAAGATATCATCAACTTAAGAGATTTTTTTTTTGTTTTTGTTTTTTTGTGTAATACTATTGCTTTCTTTGGAGGACTGCGTATTAAGAACCCTAAAAGAAGATCCAAGATCATATTAAATACGATCTATAGCAGCACTTTGTCTAATGTGGGTGTTTGGTCTAGTGGTTGTAAGAACATATATAGATTCATTCAATCAATTCTATAATTTCATTTAGAATATTAAGATTGTATAGTAAAATAATAAGAACGACGTACCTGAATAATTATGAGTATGAGAATAAGGGTTAGCTTTTCCACAAACTAATCAATCTCTCAATGGGTATCTCTCAAAAGATGGGGAATTGAGGACGAAAGAATAAAATGATTAGTTTGGGGACCAAAACCTTCTTTATATTGATAACCTAATTAGAATCCCACTAATCCTTAACTAGGTTTCTATTGGGTATCATATATTACAGATCCATACCGAATAAGATGTCTTTTTGGGATCTACTACCATAGATCACTTAATTATTCCAATTAGAATAGAAGTCCAAATATAATTGTTAATAATTTGAAATACCACAATAGGTTATTAAAATAACCCAACAGTGGTATGATTCATGCTTTGGGTGTGGGAGGTCTCGAGTTTTATTCTTGAAACACCCCCAACTAGTTTGCATTTTCAATCTTCAATTTTGCCATGTTGCGTTTTTCTGCATTTTCTCTTCTACTATTACCTTAACGTGCTATTTTATTCAAATTTTTTACATTTCTAGGATTAATTTTAATTTCTTTTTTATTAATCTAGAAGTAGGGCCTTTCAAGATGTAATGAACCACTTTTTACAACATTAGATGTGTGAATTCAATTCCAAGATCATTACTTCATACCAAGCATGAGAATCAGAATAGAGTCGAGAATGTCATTCTATTCTTAACTCATTTTAACATACCAATCGCTATCTAAGAGATTTTTATAATATAAATCCTATTTGATATGTATATATACCTAATCATTTGTGGGAGATTAGGAGTTTAGGTTGTAAAGAGTTGTGTTTTTCTGGCAGGAGGGTACATACCTAAAACTAAATTAAGAATTATAGTTTGCAATTGCACAATTCTCAAGGTGGGCATGGTCTAGTGGTATGAATCTCGCTTTGGGTACAAGAGGTCCCGAGTTCTATTCTCAAATGCCCCAACCATTTTGCATTTTCAATCTTCAGTTTTATCTTGTTGCACTTTTTTACTTTTCTTCTTCCACTATTACCTTAATGTGCTATCATATTCAATTTTTTTTACATTTCTAGGGTTATTTTTAATTTCCCTCTTATTAATTTGGAAGCAGGGCCTTTGAAGATGTAATTAACAGTTTTTTACAATATTAGATGTGTGAATTTTATCCCAAGATCATTACTTCATACCAAACACGAGAAGTTGAATAGAGTTGAGAATGTCATTCTATTCTTAACTCATTTTAGCATACTAATCACTACCTAAGAGATTTTTTGTAATATAAATCCTATTTTGATATGTATATATACACGATCCTTTGTAGGACTAGGAGCTCAGGTTGCAGAGAATTATGCTTTTCTTGCAGGACTATACGTACCTAAAAGCAGATTTAGAATTATAGTTTTCTATTGCATAATATTCAAGATGGTTGTTTGGTCTAATAGTATGATTCTCACTTTGGGTACAAGAGGTCTTGAGTTCAATTCTCAAAATGCACCAACCTTTGTGCATTTTTAATCTTCACTTTTTGCATTGTCGCGTTTTTCTACTTTTATTCTTCTATTATTACCTTAACGTGCTATTTTATTCATTTTTTTACATTTTTAGGATTTTTTTAAAAAACTTTTCCTCTTGTTAATTGGGAAGCAGGCCTTTGAAGATGTAATAAACCACTTTTTACAACATCAGATGTGTGAATTTTATCACAGGTTCATTATTTTATATAAAGCACGAGAATCGAAATAGATTCGAGAATGTCATTTTATTTTTAATTCATTTTAGCATACAAATCGCTTCTTAAGAGATTTTTTGTAATATGAATCGTATTTTGATATGTACATATACTTGATCATTTGTAGGAGACTAGGAGTTTTGGTTGCAAAGAGTTATGCTTTTCTTTGGAGGATTGTAAGTACCTAAAAGCACATTAAGCATTATAGTTTATAATTGCACAATTTTCAAGGTGGGTGTTTGGTCTAATGGTATGATTCTCGTTTTGGGTGTGATCAAGTACCTCAACCATTGTGCAGTTTTTCTTTGTTGCGCTTTTCTGCTTTTCATCTTCTACTATTACCTTAACATGTTATTCTTTTTCAATTTTTTTACATTTCTAAAATTATTTTTAATTTTCATCTTATTAATTTGGAAGCAGGGCATTTGAAGATGTAATGAACTTCTTTTTACATCATCAGATGTGTGAATTTTATCCCAGATCTATTACTTCATAACAAACATGAGAATCAGAATAGAGTCGCGAATGCTATTCTATTTTCAACTCATTCCAGCATATCAATCACTACGTAAGAGATTTTTAGTAATATGAATCCTATTTTGATATGTATACCTAATCATTTTTATGAGACTAGTAGTTTAATTCAATTTGCAGACAGTTGTACTTTTATGCAGGACGTACCTAAAAGCAGATTAAGAATTTTAGTTTTGCAATTGAATGACTTTCAAGGTGGGCTTTTGGTCTAGTGATTTGATTCTCGCTTTAGGTGCGAGAGGTCTCGAATTTGATTCTCGGAACACCTCAACCATTGTGTATTTTAAGTCTTCAATAATACTTTGTTGCAGTTTTCTACTTTTCTTCTTCCACTATTACTTTAACGTGCTTCTTTTTGGCAGGAGGGTATGTACCTAAAACTAGATTAAGAATTGTAGTTTGCAATTGCACAATTCTCAAGGTGGGCGTGGTCTAGTGGTATGATTTTCGTTTTGGGTGCAAGAGGTCCCGAGTTCAATTATTGGAATACCCCAACCATTTTGCATTTTCAATCTTTAGTTTTATCTTGTTCCTCTTTTTTGCTTTTCTTTTTCCACTGTTACCTTAAAGCGCTGTCTTATTCAATTTTTTTTTTACATTTCTAAGGTTGTTTTTAATTTCTCTCTTATTAATTTGGAAGCAGGGCCTTTGAAGATGTAATTAACCGCTTTTTACAACATTAGATGTGTGAATTCTATCCCAGGTTCATTACTTCATACCAAACACGAGAATTGGAATAGAGTTGAGAATGTCATTCTAGCATACTAATCACTATCTAAGAGATTTTTTGTAATGTAAATCCTATTTTGATATGTATATATACACGATCATTTGCAGGAGACTAGGAGCACAGGTTGCAAAGAGTTATGCTTTTCTTGCAGGACTATATGTACCTAAAAGTAGATTTAGAATTATAGTTTGCTATTGCATAATTTTCAAGATGGGTGTTTGGTCTAATAGTATGATTCTCACTTTGGGTGCAAGAGGTCTTGAGTTCCATTCTCAAAATGCACCAACTTTTGCATTTTTAATCTTCAGTTTTTGCCTTGTCGCGCTTTTCTACTTTTCTCTTTGTATTATTACCTTAACTTGCTATTTTATTCAATTTTTTTACATTTTTAGGATTTTTTTTAAAAAAATTCCTCTTGTTAATTTGGAAGCAGGCGTCTGAAGATGTAATAAACCACTTTTTACAACATCAGATGTGTGAATTTTATCCCTGGTTCATTATTTCATACCAAGCACGAGAATCGAAATAGATTCGAAAATGTCATTTTATTTTTAACTCATATTAGCATACCAATAGCTTCTTAAGAGATTTTTTGTAATATGAATCGTATTTTGATATGTACATATACCTAATCATTTGTAGGAGACTAGGAGTTTAGGTTGCAAAGAGTTATGCTTTTCTTTGGAGGATTGTACGTACCCAAAAATACCTTAAGCATTATAGTTTATAATTGCACAATTTTCAAGATGGGTGTTTGGTCTAGTGGTATGATTCTTGCTTTGGGTGCGAGAGGTTTCGAGTTCGATTCTTAGAATGCCCCAACCATTGTACATTTTTAGTCTTCAATAATGCCTTGTTGCACTTTTCGGCTTTCCTTTTTCCACTATTACCTTAATGTGCTTTTATTAAAAAAGTTTACATTTCTAGGATTATTTTCAATTTCGCTCTTATTAATTTGAAGTAGAGCCTTTGAAGATGTAATGAACTGCTTTTTCACGCATTAGATGTATAAATTTTATCCCAAGTTCATTATATCATGACAAACATGAGAATCAAAATAAAGTCGAGAATGTCATTCTATTCTGAACTCATCCAACATAAAAAATCGCTACCTAAGAGATTTTTTGTAATATGAATCCTATTTTGATATGTATACCTGATCATTTGTAGGAGACTAGGAGTTTAGGTTGCAGAGAGTTATGTTTTTTTCACAGGACTGCATGTACCTATAAGCAAATTAAGAATTATAGTTTGCAACTGCACTATTTTGAAAGTGGGTGTTTGGTCTAGTGGTATGATTCTCGCTTTGGGTGCAAGAGGTCTTGAGGTTGATTCTCAAAACTCCCCAACCATTGTTCAGTTTTTCTTTATTGCGCTTTTTTGCTTTTCTTCTTCTACTATTACCTTAAAATGTTATTATTTTTCAAAATTTTTACATTTCTAAAATTATTTTAAATTTTCATCTTATTAATTTGGAAGCAGGGCATTTGAAGATGTAATGAACTACTTTTTACATCATCAGATGTATGAATTTTATCCCACGTTCATTACTTCATAACAAGCATGAGAATCAAAATAGAGTCGAGAATGCTATTTTATTTTCAACTCATTTCAGTATATCAATCACTATGTAAGAGGTTTTTAGTAATATGAATCTTATTTTGATATGTATACCTAATCATTTTTAGGAGACTAGGAGTTTAATTCAATTTGCAGACAGTTGTACTTTTATGCAGCACGTACCTAAAAGCAGATTAAGAATTTTAGTTTTGCAACTGAATGACTTTCAAGGTGGGCTTTTGGTGTGGTGGTATGATTCTCACTTTGGGTGTGAGAGGTCTCGAATTTGATTATAGGAACACCCCAACCATTGTGTATTTTAAGTCTTCAATAATGCTTTGTTGCACTTTTCTGCTTTCTTTATTTCACTATTACTTTAACGTACTTTTTTCTGGCAGGAAGGTACGTAACTAAAACTAGATTAAGAATTATAGTTTGCAATTGTGCAATTCTCAAGGTGGGCGTGGTCTAGTATTATGATTCTCGCTTTGGGTGCAAGAGATTCCGAGTTCAATTCTCGGAATGCCCCAACCATTTTGCATTTTCAATCTTCAGTTTTATCTGTTTGCGCTTTTTTGCTTTTCTTCTTCCACTGTTACCTTAATGTGCTATCTTATTCAATTTGTTTTACATTTCTAGGGTTATTTTTAATTTCCCTCTTATTAATTTGGAAGCAGGGCCTTTGAAGATGTAATTAACCGCTTTTTACAACATTAGATGTGTGAATTCTATCCCAGGTTCATTACTTCATACCAAACACGAGAATTTGAATAGAGTTAAGAATGTCATTCTATTCTTAACTTATTCTAGCATACTAATCACTACCTAATAGATTTTTTGTAATGTAAATCCTATTTTGATATGTATATATACACGATCATTTGCAGGAGACTAGGAGCTCAGGTTGCAGAGAGTTATGATTTTCTTGCAGGACTATATGTACCTAAATGCATATTTAGAATTATAGTTTGCTATTGCGTAATTTTCAAGGTGAGTGTTTGGTCTAGTAGAATGATTCTCACTTTGGGTGCAAGAGTTCTCGAGTTCAATTCTCAGAATGTACCAACCTTTGTGCATTTTTAATCTTCAGTTTTTGCCTTGTCGCGCTGTTCTGCATTTCTTCTTCTATTATTACCTTAACGTGCTATTTAATTCAAAATTTTACATTTTTTGGATTTTTTTATAAAAAATTTCCTCTTGTTAATTTGGAAGCAGGCCTTTGAAGATATAATAAACCATTTTTTACAACATCAGATGTGTGAATTTTATCACAGGTTTATTATTTCATATAAAGCACGAGAATCGAAATAGATTCGAGAATGTCATTTTATTTTTAATTCATTTTAGCATACCAATCGCTTCTTAAGAGATTTTTTGTAATATGAATCGTATTTTGATATGTACATATACCTGATCATTTGTAGGAGACTAGGAGTTCAGGTTGCAAAGAGTTATGCTTTTCTTTGGAGGATTGTAAGTACCTAAAAGCACATTAAGCATTATAGTTTATAATTGCACAATTTTCAAGATGGGTGTTTGGTCTAGTGGTATGATTCTCGCTTTGGGTGCGAGAGGTCTCAAGTTTGATTCTCGGAACGCCCCAACCATTGTACATTTTCAGTCTTCAATAATGTCTTGTTGCACTTTTCGGCTTTCCTTTTTCCACTATTACCTTAATGTGCTTGTATTAAAAAAAATTACATTTCTAGGATTATTTTCAATTTCGCTCTTATTATTTTAAAGTAGAGCCTTTGAAGATGTAATGAACTGCTTTTTTCATGCATTAGATGTGTAAATTTTATCCCAGGTTCACTATATCATGACAAGCATGAATCAAAATAGAGTCGAGAATGTCATTCTATTTTGAACTCATCCAACATAAAAAATCGCTACCTAAGAGATTTTTTGTAATATGAATCCTATTTTGATATGTAAACCTGATCATTTGTAGGAGACTAGGAGTTTAGGTTGCAGAGAGTTATGTTTTTTTTCACAAGACTGCATGTACCTATAAGCAAATTAAGAATTATAGTTTGCAACTGCACTATTTTGAAAGTGGGTGTTTGGTCTAGTGGTATGATTTTAGCTTTGGGTGCAAGAGGTCCTGAGTTTGATTCTCAAAACTCCCCAAACATTGTCCAGTTTTTCTTTGTTGCGCTTTTCTGCTTTTCTTCTTCTACTATTACCTTAACATGTTATTATTTTTCAAATTTTTTACATTTCTAAAATTATTTTTAATTTTCATCTTATTAATTTGGAAGCAGGGCATTTGAAAATGTAATGAACTGCTTTTTAGACCATCAGATGTATGAATTTTATCCTAGGTTCATTACTTCATAACAAGCATGAGAATTAGAATAGAGTCGAGAATGCTTTTCTATTTTCATCTCATTCCAGTATATCAATCACTACGTAAGAGATTTTTAGTAATATGAATCCTATGTTGATATGTATACCTAATCTGTTTTAGGAGACTAGGAGTTTAATTCAATTTGCAGACAGTTGTAATTTATGTAGGACATACCTAAAAGCAGATTAAGAATTTTAGTTTTGCAACTGAATGACTTTCAAGGTGGGCTTTTGGTGTAGTGGTATGATTATCGTTTTGGGTACGAGAGGTCTCGAATTTGATTCTCGGAACACCCCAACCATTGTGTATTTTAAGTCTTCAATAATGCTTTGTTGCGCTTTTCTGCTTTCCTTTTTCCACAATTACTTTAACGTGCTTTTTTTCAAATTTTGTACATTGTTAGGATTATTTTCAATTTTCCTCTTATTAATTTGGAAGCAAAGCCTTTGAAGATGTAATGAACTGCTTTTTGTTGCGCATTTCTGCTTTCCTTCTTCCGATCCACTATTATCTTAACATGCTTTTATTCAAATTTTTTACATTTCTAGGATTATTTTCAATTTTCCTTTTATTAATTTGGAAGTAGAGCCTTTGAAGGCGTAATGAACCACTTTTTTCAACATTGGATATGAGAATTTTATTCCAGGTTCATTATTTTATACGAAACATGAGAATCGAAATAGAGTCGAGAATGTCATTCTATTCTCAACTCATTTCTGCATACCAATAGCTACCTAAGAGATTTTTTGTAATATGAATCCTATTTTGATATGTATACATGATCATTTGTAAGAGACTAAGGTGGCAATTGGTACAGTGTAATGAATTTAGACAGAAATAGAATGAGCCAATGAATTGAATGGAATTGAGAATAGAATAAACTTGGTTATGTTAATGACATGCTTGGTATGCTCTATAAATGAAGATAGAAATGAATATATTGATTCAAAATCTATGTTTGATAATCAATATATAAGAGTAGTAGTGAGAATAACTTATATAATATAACATAATTGTCATTTTATTATTATAGTATTAACAACAAGAATAAACATGAACAAAACCTTAAACAACATAAACATAATATTACTAATGAGAATAATAATAATTTTTTATTTTTGTTTTTATTTTTATCATTATTATTTTAATTTATTATTATTACTGTCGTTATTTTATTTTTATTTTTAAAATTATTATTATTTTATTATTATTACATTTTTTATTATTTTTATTTTTATTATTTTTATAATAATGATGATTATTATTATTATTTTTTTAATTTTTTTTTTATTATTGTTTTTATTATTATTATTTATTATTGTTATTTCATTTTTATTTTTTTCATTTTTAATAATATTTTTGTTGTTATTTTTATTTTTATTGTTATTTTCTTATTTTGTATTTTTATTTTTATTTTTATAATAATAATTATTAATATTAATTTTATATAAAAGTTATGTTTTTATGGGGATATATTAATCATATAGGAATAAGTCAATTCCCAAACACATGTGAATTGACTAATCTCATGTATTTACTCTGGAATGACTAATCTCATGAATGGGAAAATGAGATTACCTTGGAAATGAGATTACCTTGGGAATAAGATGTCCAAGTTCATTCCTTCATACCAAGTATGAAAATCATAAAGAGTTAAGAATGTCATTCCATTCTCAACCTCATTATAGTGTACCAATCGCTAACTAAGAGTTAGATTGTAGATAGTTATGCTTTTCTTGTAGGACTAAACATACCTAAAAGCATATTAAGAATTATAGTTTGCAATTGCACAATTTTGAAAGTGGGCATTTGGTTTAGTGGTATGATTCTTGCTTTGGGTGCGACAAGTTCCAAGTTTGATTCTTGGAATGCCCCAACCGTTTCAATCTTCAATTTTGCCTTGTTGCAGTTTTCTGCTTTTCTTCTTCTACTATTTTACCTTAACATGTTATATTTTTCAATTTTTTTACATTTCTAGGATTATTTTTAATTTGGAAGCAAAGCCTTTGAAGATGTAATGAACTGCTTTTTACAGCACTAATGTGTGAATTTTATTCCAAGTTCATTACTTCATACCAACTATGAGAATCAAAATAGAGTCGAGAATGTCATTTTACTCTCAACTCATTCTAATATATTAATCGCTACCTAAGAGATTTTTAGTAATATGAATCCTATTTTAATATGTATACCTAATCATTTGTAAAAGACTAGGAGTTCAATTTGCGCAGAGTTATGCTTTTTTGACAGGACTTACGTACCTAAAAACATATTAAGAATTATAATTTACACTTGCATAATTTTCAAGGTGAATATTTCGTTTAATAATATGATTTTCGCTTTGGGTGCGAAAGGTCTTAACCTCAACTTGAAATGCCCCAACTATTCTACATTTTCAGTCTTCAAGTTTTCCTTGTTGCTTGGAAGTAGAGCCTTTTTACAGCATTGGATGCGTGAATTATAGTTTCCCATGTTGATCTTCTGCTTTTCGGGACAAAATTCCTATCTCCCTTGGTTTGACAGATGGCTGCTCACTAGGTGATATGATCCCATTGTATAAACTTTTGCTAATCAAGGGATTCGAAGCTTCTATTATTTTGAATTTGGCAATCATTATTCAATTATTTTAAGCCAACTTTAACACTTTTTCTATTTTTTTTAGGAGCTAAACAGACGGTCCCTTGTTGGACTTGGGTCATGGTCCGCTCAAATTGGAGTAAACCAACCTATATGACCCATGTAGTGGGAAACTCACTACTTGATAGAAAAGCAAAAGAAAACCCTAATACAAACCATAAGTTGTTCAGTAGGTTTTAGCCTCTAACAAAACAAAACAAAAACTCTTTCAACACTCTTGGTTTTTAGGTTGTGGACAGAAAGTGTATGGTCTAGTACTATACACTACGACTCTTTGCAAGTGCAGTGGAACAAACGTGATCGTTGATTACTCACTTCCGCAATTTCGAGGTATGTGTAAATATCTCACTCTGAATCAATACCCCCTATATTTAAGGCTCCCATATTTCACCCGACATATGATCCCACTGTATAAACTTCTGCTAATCAAGGGATTCAAAACTTCTATTATATTGAATTTGGTAATTAATGTTCAACTAACATAAGCCAACTCCAACGATTTTACTATTTTCTTTTAGAGACAAATAAGCGGCCCCCTATTTTTAAGGCTCCCTTATTTCACCCGACATGTATTTTAGTTACTTTTTATTTTAAGAGTTTTTCATTTCATAAGTTTCACTCCAATAAAACTCTATTTCAGACAAAAAAACAGTGAGCTACCTATATTTGTTGACGCCCAGAAAATGATAAGGATTCTGTTTGAGCTCATTTTGAATACTTGACTCTCTAAAATGGGGAGTTGCTATTGAAACCTACGAAGAGTTTATTGTTACATTTCAGAAATTAAAAAAGAGTTAGAGAATAGTAAAAAAGAATCTTTAATTTACGAACGTATTTGACAAAGTACAAAAGATGATTATTGATCAATAGAACATTACATATTTGTTTACTTCATAATGAATTTCCACACTTTTGTTTTCCTTGCCTTAAGTAAAAAATAAAAATAAAAAACAGATAAACAAACACACAACCAAAAGGGTCAAGTTACAACCCACATGAAATAACATAAAAATAACCACACAACTTTCACCAATTGTTAAAGTGAAAGATCACTAGATACACCTACAGATAGTCATTCCATCACCTACTGGAACTTGAGAGATCTCGATACGAGTATCATTTGCGAGAAGTTTGTTAAACTCCAAAATATCGTGCTTTATTTCCTTAACTATCGGCAAAACTAATTTCTCATCAGGTATCACCACTGTTCCTCCCCAAAGTGTGTTGTCGTATACGATAATCCCGCCAGGCTTCAACAGCTTCAACAGTTTCTCATGGTACTTTGCATAGTTGTTCTTGTCGGCATCGACATAAGCAAAGTCGAAACTTCCTTCATTCTTAGGCTGCAGTAGAGTCAAAACATGGAAATGAAGTAAGCATATGTCTGTTTTCTGTTTTAGGACTTCTTTTTCTAGATTGATTGAGTGATATGAGGATATTTTTCGTAAGTATTAAATTACCACATCGTGTTATTAATTATAAATAAATTTATTATATTTATTTATTATTTTCAATACGATTTTTCCAGTGCAAGAGGGGGGAGGAATTCATTTTGAGCCTTGGATAGTTGTATTTCTTGATGTCGGATCTTGAATTCAAGATCGTTTGGTAAATTGACTATAATATCATATTAAATTACCACATACTGTAAAAGTTTAAAAGCTATTAAAGAGATGTTATGACATTTATATTTTTTGTTTTCAACCGAAAGTAAAAATGATTTTAGAGTGTCATATGTAAGAAAAATATTGATAAACACTGATTTAGAGAATAAAAGTTTAAGCTGTTTGAATACTCACATTTTCCAGAAGTTCATTAAGAATTGGTAGAGCTTGAGACTCGATGAAGTTGATTTTGTGCTCCACTCCAGCTTTTCTAATGACTGGCAACCCTATGTTGTAATAAGTTCTACTCGGGTCTATGGCTGTGATCTGCAACATATTATTAGATCCATAGTAAATACTTTGGTAGAGAATTTTACATGAAGGGATTTGCTTAGAAATGCGGCCAAAACAACACGTGTCACCATCACGTGTTCATTTCGGTGGAATCTCCAGTCTTCTGAGCTTGTGTAAGAAGGTCCCTAATTAATTATATGAATTCTAAAAACGATGGAGAAACAGTATTTACGTGGCCATCATCTGGAATTGCCATAGCTGTCACGAGCAGTGAGTATCCAGTGTAGACTCCAATTTCAATTGTCTTTTTAGCATTTGCTTGCTTTACAAGCATGCCAAGCAACTGACCAGCGTCTGGTGTTGTAGCCATGAAGGAACTGATTTGAAAAAAAACAAAGAAAAAGAACAAAATTGTTATCTTTCCATCTGAAAATTAATTGTTGTAATTATATATGTATGCTATGTAGTTAGGAGAAAGGCGTTAGTTTCGAGATTTGGATTCTCTCACATAATTATAATAGTACGAGAGAAATTCAAAATTAAATAATAATACGTCTATATAATTATATATGCATGATAAAATAATTCGAACATATCATTATCGCTAAATTTCTTTCACAATGAAAGTTGTTGAAGCTAATGTTCTTGTAAACCTACCAATAAAAGGTCACTTTCAGATTGTGAAAATTGAACGTGGAAAATGAAAGTTGAATTAGTGCTATGCATTTCTCATCTAGTTATATTGTATGTTATTATCCTGTATGACTCCATCATGGCTCCCAATCAGTTTGGAACAATCTCCTCCAAATCATTGAGGTGTCATTTTCACAAAGTGTTTTGTATTAAAAGACTATGTAATAATAATTATTTTGTAATAGTTACTTGACTTGCATATGATCATGACAATTTGTGGACTTAGATTCCTCCATAATATTATAACATTGTGAGAGAAATTCAGTGATGATAAATTGATAATACAATTATGATAAAATAATCTCGATAGTTTATTACCACTAAATCCCCTCATAACTTTATATATATTATAAGGGGATTCAAATATGCGGTAGGAAAGAGTTTGCTCCATAATG
The DNA here is from genome assembly GCA_037974665.1 of Ehretia macrophylla. NCBI lineage: Eukaryota > Viridiplantae > Streptophyta > Magnoliopsida > Boraginales > Ehretiaceae > Ehretia > Ehretia macrophylla. The sequence continues at coordinate 49,019,324 of CM075771.1, read as the reverse complement.
GTTTGAAAGCAAGTATTTTCCTTCTATGAATATGTTTACAAAGATAATGAAGATTAAGTTATAAAAAAAACAAAAGAAAATATGTAGATGGAGAAAAAAAAATTACTTTGGGAGATTGGTAGTAATATATCTTAGCTCCTTGAGAAGTTTTGGCTCACGTGGATACACATTGGTCTCCAAGACATACTGAAAAAAAGAAAAAGAAATAGATTATTTCTATTTCATAGCTAAAATATGACAATCTTGAAGATAAATCAAAGGTAGGAAAATACCTGATATAGTTCATCACTCTTCAATAATCCCTCCAATAATAGTCCCTTGCCAGAATTTGAGGTCTTCTTGTCTTCCATTGCTTTTTAATTACGCAAATCTATGCACAGAAAAAGCCACAAAGTGGATGTATTATTTAGAATAAAACTTGTGGAACAAACACATAACTCAAATTTCTTCTCTAGTCTTTTTCTTTTCTTCACGACACGTGTATATACTGTCATAATTTAGATCCCCTCATAACATTATAAAAATTATAAAAATGACTGAACGATAGTAAACTATTCAAAAAATTATATTATAACTGTATCACTAAATCAATTCAATAAGATCTACTTTATAACGTTATAACATAATTCATATCCATAATATAAGCCACATGAATTAATACATCTAAATTATTTGCTTTTTAGGTAATGGGTTTTCTCTTCAACTATGTTTAATTAGAAAACGTAGTAGTCAAAGGAGATGACTATACACTCAAGAGTTGGTTAAAATAATTACGTAATGACTCTATTATAATAAGATACTTTGAGTTTAAATCACAAATTCAACTTTATTGTACCAAATGGAAAGGAGATGACTATATTAAGCAAGATCAGATAATTGTTACACATAATTATTGACCTCTGACTTTCTTAAACTAGTAATGATGATGGAAGAAGTGACTGTCTCTCTTCTTTGAACAGGTCTCACAAATAATAACAATTAATTAAATTCTGACTTTCTTCAGAAAACTAGTAATGCTCAACAACTAATACTAATGGAAATATATTATTGTTTCTTCTTTGAACAGATCTCACAAAAAACAAGTAAAAAAAACATCAGCTGACTTTTGACGTTTGTAATGAAACTGTTAATGATGATGGAAAAAAGTGATGGTTAATTTCTTTTATAGATCCCTTATTAATATTATTATTTTAATTAAGTGACTGTATTTTGAGAAGTCTCTTGGGGTCCTTGAACTTAACATTCTTTAGTATATTTTTATGTTAAAAACTTTAACTGTTTCCAAACATTGAAAATGACCAGAAAGCTATGCAACTGAAATAAGACAAAAATAACAAAAACATTAAAATAAAGTTATACTAGCTGATTTCTTTTATCTATCTGTACTAAGTGCAATAAATAGATACAAAACTACCAATTTATCGCAAACCCTAACTCTAGGCCCGAAAACTTCCCAACAAAAAAAAATCCTTAATCTTGAAGATGCTTTATTTTTATTTTTATTTTTTTAGATCTTTAATAGTTGCAAAATAATTTTTACGGGCACTTATTCATATTTGCGTGGTCAAAAATTTGATCCTTTAATTACCATAATAGATAATTTTTTCCCTTTCTTCTTTCAACACGCTCACATAAGAGAAATGTTAGGTATTATTATTATTTTTTGCCACATTTATTGCCTCCTATGTTATTTTAGTTGACGAGGCAAAATAATAGAGAAATAAAAAAACATGTTATTTTAGTTGGTATACACACACTAAGAAGTAATAATGAAAACGGATGATATATAGACGTCCTCCACATATATTTCTGCTTCTCCTTTTCTTTCCCATACTCTTTTGTTGTTTGGTATAGTAGAGGCCGAACTAATAATTTGAACAGTGACATATAATTATAACAAGTTACTATTTATTCGTGACACGTAAAAATAGTCATAGTATATATACACTCCTACGTGAACATGTGAACTCAGAATCACAACATGCATTCGGCATTCAAAAATTGTTTGTCGTACAGTGTACGTAACAACAAATTCGATTTCGACAAGACAAAGTTTTGAACCGTGTTAACCATCAGAGACTTTAGCTCAAAAAAAAAGAAAGTAAAATTAGAAACAGATGGTAATGTTTCCCTATGAAGAAGAACACGCCCACACACAAATACAATACAGGTACTGATATATACAGATGCATGCAAGGTTTGCAAATGGAGGTTAAGCATGAGAGAAAAGAAGAGAGGGATACCTCGTAGCAACCGGCTGCAAGCTAATTAGATGTAGTGTTATTATTGTCATCTGATCTGGGACGTCTTTATATAGAAAACGACATGTGACAAAGAGGGCAAATCATCCCCCGAAGGTTTGAGGTTTGGTGGAGTGCTCGTTAGTGATTTGTTGTGGTTAAAAATTTTAAATTAAAAATTTTATACAATTTTATTATAAATATTATATAATCCTTAACTAGTCTAAAACATGTGTTGAGATGAGTCACTGTATTATAGAGTTTATAATCTTAAGGTGAATGTCATATCATCCTATTAAAAGTGAGTTGCTCGTTATAAAAGAACTGCGGTAAATCATTTCTTGATCATTGAATTTAGTAAACAAATGACATACTCTAATCATTGGCTTTTCAGACAATGACATGCCACACACGTTTGGGCAAATTATTCTTCAGATTTTTGACTCTTTTTAAGTAATGCAATTTGACGAGGGCAACTCTTTCTATGAAAAAGATCGATACCCACTCTTGAACTCGACTTTCGATTCCATTTTTTTTTTTGGGTTGTAGGTGAGAACGTCTCATCAAGTAAACGGAGGATAAAGAGATGATAACATCCGAGTAAAGACTTTCGTTCATTTTTTAATTCTTCTATTAACATTTCAAACTTATTATAAAATTATCGTTCTTTAATTAGTCTATTAACACTTCAAACCTGTTATAAAATTAAGAGAATGAATGAGGATGAGAACAATAAAAGTAAAGACGAACAAATATAGTATTTCCATTGACTTTTTTTATTTTATTTTATGCAACTTACAATATAAAAAGGCAAATTTGATATAACCAAATAATATCATACAAGTTGCTCGTTATTATAACTTTGTGAATTTTTGGGTAGTCATATAAAATATGAGATGGATATTCATTTAGATAATTTTCGTAACTCCCCCATTGGATTCATCTCTTGAAAATATGGTTCATGAAAACCTTATTATGAGATGATTTATCGTTCAATTCAAAGAGTCATAATTGATATTTTTTGTCAAAACATTTTTTATTCAACTTAGTCGTAACACTAAGACATAATATTAGCTTAGAATGTTTTTCAAAATCATGTTTGCAATATTATTGCTATAGTAGAATGTTTTCCAAAATCATGTTTGCAATATTATTGCTATAGGAACATATTCAAGACATGAAGAGTAGAATATATACTTTTTTTCCCACTAAATATCTTCATAGTAATATTTGCATAAATTTTGTCTAGAAATAATTCTATGCATGCAACTTTTACAATGTGGAAGGCCCTATTTATAGACGAATGATATCATAGAAGTTCCTTGTTATTAAACTTTGTTTGGGTTTTGAATATAAGTTACCATCTAATACTATCTTTCTGTTGAGTTTGGGTAGTTATGATATGAACCATATGAGGTGAACACTAATTTAGATAATATCATAAAACTTTCAATAAATCAACATGCTCAAAGTCCCCACGCACCATTGGGCTAAGGTGTAACCACACGACTAGCTACCCCATTTCCTATATATCTGATATCTTCTGCTTTGGGCTATAGACTTGCTTGATGCGTTCCTAGTTTTACAGGATTAATTTCATAATACTCCCCCTCAATCCCACATGCAACCAACCCCAAAAAAATAAAAAAAAAATCCCACATGCAAGGTGCATGGACTTGCATGTGCCACCAATAAATTAAGGAGCAAGTTTAAAAATCCCACATGCAAGGTGCATGGACTTGCATTGTTATGTGGTTAAAATTATTATTATTGGAAAGAACCCAAGGAGGTAGGGATGGTAACAAATACGGTTTAAATCAAAATTTGATAAGTATTCGATCTGATTATATATACATTTACAAAACCGACGATGGGATATCCGTTAGGGTTTATTTTTTTATATGTGGTTACCCTAGGATAGTCTAATAGAACTTGGTTGTAATAATTTTTTTAAAAAAAATCCGAAACTTGAAAATCCAATTATTAATTTAGTAAAAAATAAATTAATAAAAATATTTATATAGATGTAGATTGAGGTATTTATTATATTTTATGTACTTTGAATTTTAATATATCAAAATTCAAACTAAGATGATAATTCACAATTCTGACAAGTACTTAGTTTTTTTTTTTTCTCAGGTTATTTCATATTATTTGATGTAAGTATGATATCTTCTCAGTAGAGATTTTTTGTTTAATGTTTCCATCATAATTAAATTGGTTTAATAGATGTAGATTGAGGTATTTATAGTAGTCTTTTTGCTAATTATGTTATTTTAGTTGACAAGGCAAAAGAATAGAGAAATAAAAAAAAAAACATGTTATTTTAGTTGGTATGCACACATGTAAAAAATAAAATGTAATGATGAAAAAGGATGATATATAGAAACGTTCCAGATATATTTCCGCTTCTCCTTTTCTTTCCCGTACTCTTTTTTTTGTTTGGTATAGTAGAGGTCGAACCAATAATTTGAATAATAACATATAATTATAACAAATCACTATTTATTCATGACACGTAAAAATAGTCATAGTATGCATACACTCCTACATAAACGTGTGAACTCAGAATCACAACATGCATTCGGCATTCAAAAATTGTTTCTCGTACAGTGTACGTAACAACAAATTCGATTTGGACAAGACAAAACTTTGAACCGTGTTAATCATCAGAGACTTTAGCTCAAAAAAAAGTAAAATAAACAGATGGTAATGTATCCCTATGAAGAAGAACACGCCCACACACAAATAATACAATACAGGTACTGATATATACAGATGCATGCAAGGTTTGCAAATGGAGGTTAAGCATGAGAGAAAAGAAGAGAGGGATACCTCGTAGCAACCGGCTGCAAGCTATAATTAGATGTAGTGTTATTATTGTCATCTGATCTGGGACGTCTTTATATAGAAAACGACATGTGACAAAGAGGGCAAATCATCCCCCCTAAGGTTTGAGGTTTGGTGGAGTGCTCGTTAGTGATTTGTTGTGGTTAAAAATCTTAAATTAAAATTTTTATATCTTTTTATCATAAATATTGTTTGATCTTTGACTGATCTAAAACATGTGTTGAAACGAGCTACTGTATTAGAGAGTTTATTATCTTAAAGTGAATGTAATATAATCTTATTAAAAGTGAGTTGTGCGTTATAAAAGAAATGTGGTAAATCATTTCCTGATCATTGAATTTTGTAAACAAATGACAAGCTCTAATCATTGGCTTTTCAGACAATGACATGCCACACACGTTTGGGCAAATTATTCTTCGGATTTTTGACTCTTTTTAAGTAATGCAATTTGACGAGGGCAACTCTTTCTATGAAAAAGATCGATACCCACTCTTGAACTTGACTCTCGATTACTTTATTTTTTTAAATTTTTGGTTGTAGGTGAGAACGCGGTGTCTCATCAAGTAAACGGAGGATAAAGAGGTGATAACGTCCGAGTGAAGACTTTTCGTTCATTTATTCTTCTATTAACACTTCAAACCTATTATAAAATTAAGAGAATGAATGAGGATGAGAACAATAAAAGTAAAGACAGACAAATATAGTATTTCCATTGACTTTTTTATTTTATTTTATGCAACTTACAATATAAAAGGCACATTTGATATAACCAAGTAATATCATATAAGTCCAGCGGTAATGTTACTCATTGTATGCAAAAGGTTACTAGTTCAAGCCTCGCTGGTTATGTTGTACGGCATTAGGCCTCCCCTTGATAAAAAATAAAAATAATATCATACAAGTTGCTCGTCATTATAACTTTGTGAATTTTTGGGTACTCATATACAATATGAGATGGATATTCATTTAGATAATTTTCGTAACTCCCCTTTGGATTCATCTCTTGAAAATATGCTTCATGAAAACCTTACTATGAGATGAGTTATCATTCAATTCAAAGAGTCATAATTGAGAATTTTTGTCAAAACATTTTTTATTCTACGTACTTAGTAACAATAAGACATAATATTAGCTTAGAATGTTTTTCAAAATCATGTTTGCAATATTATTGCTATAGGAACATATTCAAAACATGAAGAGTAGAATATATACTTTTTTTCCCACTAAATATCTCTTAGTAATATTGCATAAATTTTGTCTAGAAGTAATTCTCTGTAGACAAGTAAATTCATAAGAAGCTTTTGGAAGGATTATTGTCTTGTGAAGGTCATATATTTTTTTTTAATTTTGCTAAAGGATATATGGATCTAACCATATGATATTCGGCCTTTTAAGTACCAATATTCATGGAGATTATGATGAAAATACTATTGTTTTAACATGAGGGCCTTCAGGGAATGCTTGATTTCCTTATAAGATTCATGACATCCATACGAATTTTAACATGAAGCTTTTATGGTAAGTGTTTATTTTCTAATATATAAAATATAAAGAACTTCTAGTTTGTGAGGTTTGACATCATGAAACAAATATATTTTAAAATGAAACTTATCAAAATGTTCAAAAGGAATTCACCAAAAGTTGCCATATAGAATATCATCATGTTGCCTAGAACACCTTTTGTTTCTGTTGAGTTTGGGTAGTTATGAACCACATGAGGTGAATACTGATTTAGATAATACCATAAAACTTTCAAGAAACCAACATGCTCAAAGTCCCCACACACCATTGGGCTAAGGTGTAACCACACGACGCATCAAGCATTTTAAGGGACAACCACTAATATAGCACATTGAGAGCTCCTAGCTTTACATGATTAATTTCATAACACTAATCCCACATATTGCAAGGTGCATGAACTTGCTTGTGCCACCATTAAAGGAGCAAATTTAAAGCCCCCACAAACCATTAGACCAAGGCGCGCTACACTCAAGAATTAATGATTTGTTATATGGTCGGTAATAGCTCCCTCTTCAAAGTACGCTACCATTTAGGCCTAAAAAAATGGTGTTACACATGGTATTGATTTTAAGACAAGCGAAAGTATTAATTTAACAAGAAATAATTAGCAATAAGATACCAAGGGCCTGTTTGGAATTAAACCATTCTTGTTTTTTATTTGTAGAACAGTTTTTTTGAAGAAGTTTAGAAAATGATTTTTAGGAACAAAAGAACATAAACTTTATTTGAGTAGAATTGTTTTATGAACAAGTTTTTGAAATGACGATGCCCTTAGAATTATATGAACATTTTTTTCTTTTACCAAACTACAAATTTTTTATTAGATTAATCAATCTAATTAATTAAAATTATTAATTAATTATTTTAAATTTTTTAATTTTTTAATTAATTATTTTAAAATTATTATTATTGAAAAGAACCCAAGGAGGTAGGGATGACAACAAGTAGGTCTTAAATCTAAATCCGATGAGTATCCGACCCGATTATATATCTGTTTACAAACCTGATGATAGGGTATCCGTTAGGGTTTATTTTTTATAAGTGGTTATCGACGGATAGTCCAACAGAGATTGGTTATAATAATTTTTTAAAAAAACTCGAAACCTGAAAACCCGATTGTTAATTTAGTAAAAAATAAATTAATAAAAATATTTATATAGATGTAGATTGGGGTATTTAGAATGGTTTATGTACTTTGGATTTTAGTATATCAATATTCAAACTAAGATAATAATTCACAATTCTAACAAAATAGAATTAATTTTTTATGGAAGTATGATATCTTTTCAGTAGAATTTTTTGTTGAATGTTTTTGTTATATTTAACTTGGTTTAAGCTTGTTTATGGACAAAAAATTAATTTTAATTTTTAGTTTTATTGAGATTGTTCATTTATTTGTGGACAAGTATTCACTAAGTTGTTTATTTTGAATTTTATCATCTTTTCTTTTATTAACTTTTGTTCATTTTATTTTGTAGGTCTTCTTAACAGAATTTAAAATTTAAATGTGTATTTAGTTTAGTTACTTTTAAAAATATTTTTAGGCTATTTTAAAAAATAATAATTTTCTTATTCGTTAACATGTCGAGTTGGGTACCCACATGTTTTTAAATATTTATTGGGTTTGAGTTTGGTAAATAAAATTAAAACCTGTCGAATTTCTATTATGGGTTTGAAAAAAATAATTTAAACGGATTTGGATTCGGATTTATAGATTTTAATAGGTATGCGATCGTTTCCATTCCCACAAGGTGGGATAAGAAGACTTGCTTTATGTCTCCAACTCAAATGGCTAAGAGGGAGTTTTAACTGTTAACATTAGTCATTCTCGATACTTTCAATAGCTATCTTTTGTACCCAAAATTCTTGCTATCAAATTGAAATAATCTTTTTCTTCTTTTTCCAAATCTCTAGTCTCATTCTTGTTGAGTATTCTCTATGGTGTCTATCTTTGATTGGATGGAGACAGATATATAAAAAGTGTGCACTAAAATCTTGAGGAATTATAACAAGCTCCTTCTCCACTTTGTTTGCTTCCTAATTCCAAGATGAAGATTAATACCGCCCCTATCCCCATTAGCGGGTCCAGATCTCACATTGAATTTCAAGGAATGAAATATTGTCAAACACCCTTCACAATTTTAGATAGTATTTATGGTTTTATCTTTCTCTCCTTTTTTTTTTTTATGTTAATTTAAAAGAACAAAATCTTACTCAAGGATGACCAACAAATAAAGGGATGATAGTACTTAATAATAATGAATTAAAATGTATTCTCATTTTCTTGTGTTTGTGAACATATTTCTCAAAATAGATTTCGAAACTAATGAACAACTCATATCCAATAATTTATTCTTTTCGCTTTCAAAAACAAATTAAATAACTGTTTTAAAAACCAGTTCCAAACAAAGCCTAATTGTTGAACACTAATGGAGTAATGGTCACACTGTAATGCATATTTAGTTTGACTAATAAATAAAAGCTTAATTGTCTTACAGTGGTCAATATGCTATTTTCTTCCATCACATAGACATGTACGCTCGACACCACCATCACGTACGTATTGTAAGATTCATATTCTACAAAATAAGAAATGATGACCACCACGTATGATAAAATTCATATTTTATGAAAATTGGAGATGATATGAAATCTGAAATTGATACTGATGCTGCTTCTAGAACACAAAAATACTAACAAAAATATGTTATATATATGCATCCAAGTAATTGTTATAGAAGGACTTGAAAGTATCATCACATTACATCTCTTACGAAATTATATGATCATCCAATTCTACTGATGAACATATGCATGGTATCCCATCTGGCAGTAGGGCCTAATTCGACATTCAATGGGCCCATCTCTGATACTGAGTGTTGTATTATCCAATCATCCCTCATTTTCGGGTTGAAAGCTATATAAACTTGTGCTAGTTACGGGATAGAGAACTACTATCATATTGAAATTCTCAATCATCAGGTTCAAAGAAGTTATTATTGACACATATAGAAATTTTTTTATGTTGAGATATTGTTGCATTTCAAAAGGAAAGAGACTGTTGAAATATCTAAATAATACAACTGCAATAGCTGTAAGATTTCTTGAGCAGTGTGCATACTTAAGCAGTGTAATGCATTTAATATCGTTGACAAATGTAACTTAGCTGGTTGTATTTAACTCTGATTGTAGCATCTTCAATATACAGATTGTAAGAATGTAATCTTCAAACTCTTTCTTCCTATTTGGTATCTAGAGCCACAACAACGTTTCAAGATAGACAAACAGAACACACATAAAATAAAAATAAATAAAAAACTTATCTCAGTTACTTGCAAAACCTCTGCCGTTGTGAGCCACCACAGCAGCTAAGCTGATGCTCGCGTTGTCGCCGGTGAGACAACTTTGGATCTCGTCGGCGGCGGCAAGATAGCTTCAGATCCATTCTTCACAAGTGTCTCGTGTTCATTATTCCCTTCAATTTCTACTAGATATTCCTTGTCCTTTTCGTTCTTTAAATAAAAGGTGATCCCCACCAGCATTCCCCACTGCATAGTCCAAAGGATTAGGGGAGATATAATTTTTATTGCAACTTTTTCCTTATATGTTGTCCAGGCGGTCCCCATTCCTTTCCCCCAAAAATTCTTCAGCCATCTCCATATGCTTGCGGTCCCCATTGCTTTTCTTTTAAAAAACAAAAAAATTCCAGCCATTTCGTTGCCATTGAGAACAACCTAGAATATTTGTCATATAGTTCATTTGGTTTGCTAATTATAGCTTCTTCCTTATATTCTGATGTGTTGTTAAACAATCTGATGTATTATTAAGCTCATATATTCTCTCCATCAGAGCCTTTAAAGTCGAGTGTCAGGCGTCTTCATCAGTTAGCGTGCTTCTCTTATCTTCATTTGCCAGAGTTCTTCTCTTATGTGATAAGTATCAATTTTCTTTTAATTTCACTGCCTTATTTGCTTTTGTGGAATAGTAGGCTTGTTATTACTTTTTTGAACAGCGTCAGATTTGTCATCTATGGACTCAGAAAAAGAATAACTCACTCAATCTAAAGGCACAGAAGAAACCAGTCAGTCAACTATTACCTCACGTATGGACCTATCTCGTGAGCCTAATGCACCCGCACAGCGAGTCACAAGTGTGTTATTAAATAGAAAAAAATTTCATGCTTGGTCTCGTTCGTTCCGGCTTTATCTTGGTGGAAAACGTAAATTGGATGGATTTTAGGTTTGGAGCCTAAGCCAAAAGAAACAGATCCTTTTTTTGCTCAATGGCATGCGGATAATTGTGTTATCTTGGGTTGGATGTTCAATTCTATGGAGGACCGAATCTATAATATGTTTATGTATCACGAGACAGTTCATGGTCTATGGAGTTCTCTGACAAAGATGTATGCCCATACACGTCATGATTCTCGAATCTTCGAGATTTATCGTAAAATTTCTCATGCTTCTTAGACGACTTTGGGATTCTCTATTGCGGATTATTTTGGGTATCTCCAAACTAGATGGGAAGAACTAGCTCAATATGAGTCTTTGAGTGACTTCCCAAATGATGTTGCGGTTGAGACTAAACGTCTAGATCATCGACGGACTTATCAGTTCTTGATGGGTCTAAAGCCTGAGTTCGAGAATCTTCAGACTCATATTTTAAATACATCTCCTCTACCTTCTCTATTTGAGGCATTCGCAATTGTGGATGGTGATGATCGAAGGTGTCTTCTTCTTGCACCCGAACCCACTCAGTCTGTTCCAGATCAGATGGCATTTGCTACTCCTTCAGGTTCCAGGAAAACAGGTATTCGTTTGTATTGCCAACATTGTCGGAAACCTGGTCACCTCATTGACCGATGTTTCACTCTTCATCCTGAATTAAAGCAACAATATTCTAGAAACCTTGGTGGTGGACAAAAGAAAAGAGGTCCTTGTATTGGAGCTGTGGCCGAATTGGCATCCCCTTAAGCCTCAACAGAACTAGTTTTTCCCTACCCAATTTCTAGTCAATTTCAGGCTCAGATTGCTCAACTTCAACTTCACTTGGGCCTCACTTCATCATCTGGTGCCACGGCTGCCCTTGCTACGGGTACTCCTACTGCCCTTCATGGTAAGTCAGGTCAACCATCTTAGATTTTAGATTCCGGGGCCAATAATCATATGACTGGTGAGCTCTCCATTTTTTCTTCTCCTGTCAGTTCCGTAAATCAATAAATTCAAATTGCTGATAGAACGTCTATTCCTATCCGTTGTCAAGGAGATGCCTGTTTATCCTCATATATCATTATTCGCTCTGTTTACTATGTCCCCAACTTTGCTTATAATCTATTGTCTATTAGTCATCTTGCCAAAAGTCTTCAGTGTGTCGTTGTCTTCTTACCTAACAGTTGTTTCTTGCAGGACCTGACTTCGAAGAAGATTTTTGGCAGGGGGTATGAGCACGATGGACTTTACTACTTCGGTGAACCTCTAACCTCTATTGTACCCTTGTCTAGTCTACAAGCTTCTGTGTCTCCAATTTTTGATACTCCTGTTCGCTCTCTTCAAAACCTAGATTTGTGGCATACCCGTTTAGGACATGCAAACTTTCAATATTTATGTTGGTTATTTCCATCTTTTAATAAAGCATGCAAGGATTTTAAGTTCAATTGTGTGACTTGTGAATTGTCAAAGCATACTCGCACTACATATATTCCTCGCATGCATCGGGTTTCATATGCCTTTGACCTTGTTCACTCTGATATTTGGGTCCTTCTCCTATCACGGCCCTTTCTCACCATCGTTACTATGTTACATTTATAGATGATTATAGTTGTTGTACTTGGATCTACCTAATGAAGAAAAAATCTGAAGTCTTCACTTATTTCACTCACTTCCTTCAAATGGTCAAAACCCAATTCCACACTATTGTCCGCCATATTCGGTCTAATAATGGTAGAGAATATCTAACCAATGATTTTCGGGTTGAACTTAATAAAAGAGGCATTCTTCAGTAGCTTACTTGTCCATACACACCTGAACAGAATGGTGTGGCAGAATGAAAGAATCGTCACATTATGTCTACAGTTTGATGTCTTTTATCTGGTATGAATGTACCTCGATATTTCTGGCACCTCGTTGTCCTCACCGCTACATACATTATCAATCGCACCCCTAGTCGTGTCCTCAAAGGTCAACCACCCCTGTACATTTTCAAGCCAAACACTATCCACTTTTCTATTCTCCCACGAGTCTTTGGTTGTACATGCTTTGTTCAAAATCGCAACCCTACTCGTACTAAGTTAGATGATAAAGCTATCTATTGTATCTTTCTTGGGTACTCTTCCCTGTCTAAAGGATATAGGTGCTATGATCCGGTGACTCGTCACTTCCACCACTCGATGGATGTTACATTCCTTGAGACTATACATTTCTTCTCTATTCCTTCCTTGCCCTTAGAGCATCCTCCAGCAGTGTCCTCTGCAGAGGAACCCTCTTGTCTTTCTTGCCCTGTTCCTTTTCCTGATTCATCTCCAACATCTCATGTACCCTTGCCAAGCCCCAATGATATTTTTCCCCTTGTCTCTTCTCCAGTTCCCCTGTAGGTTTACTCCCGGCATCGTCGTGCTCCCGCTCCACTGCCCGCTTCTTCTCCGAATTCAGGTAACCCTCCTTCTCCCTTGGTCCTTGAACTTGCCCGTCACCCCACTCGTGACCGACGCCCCCCTTCCTGTTACTTACTTTCAAGTAGTACTCATCATCCTATTGCCCAATTTGTGTCATTTCAGGGTCTCTTCGATCAGTATAAATCTTTTGTTATTCAGGTTGATTCGGTCTTTATCCCTCGCTCAGTTCCAAAGGCCCTACAGAATCCTTTATGGGTGACTGCTATGAAAGTGAAAATGGATGCCCTCCTACAAAATTAGACGTAGGAACTAGTTGATCTCCCGGTTGGTGAAAAGACCGTTGGCTGCAAGTGGGTGTTTAATGTAAAGTATCTTGCAGATGGCACCACTGATTGACATAAGGCCCGTCTTGTCACTAAAGGGTTTACTCAGGTACCAGGCAAGGACTTTGGTGCCACATTTTCTCCTGTCACCAAATTAACTACAGTCAAACTTATTATCTCTTTGGCTGCCTCATATTCTTGGCCTCTCTACCAATTGGATGTCAAAAATGCATTTTTTAATGGCGATCTCTCTGAGACTATTTACATGGATCCTCCACCAGGTTTTCGGGCTCAGGGGGAGTAACAGGGAAAGTGTATCACCTTCGTAAATCCCTTTATGGGCTTAAACAATCCCCTCGTGCTTGGTTTAACCGCTTTAATGAGGTGGTTCTTACTATAGGGTTTATTAGGTGCAACTCTGATCATACATGCTTTGTTCGACGCCATCCTTAAGGTCGGTGCATTGTTATATTAGTTTACGTGGATGATATTATCATTACTGGAGATGACACTCATGGACTTGTTCAGGTAAAACGTGACCTTGAGATGATGTTTGACATTAAGGATTTGGGCAAGCTTCGATATTTTTTGGGTATTGTGGTGGCTCAAAATCGTTATGGTATCTCTTTATCCCGGAAAAAATATGCATTGGATCTTCTCCAAGATACAGGCATGCTAGGTTGTTGACCTTCCACGACACCTATGGATCCCAATCTTATGTTAACAGGGGAATCAGGAGAATTGTTAACTGAGCCATCAGTATATCAGAGATTTGTGGGACGACTTATCTATTTGACTAACACAAGGCCAGACCTTACATATACAGTGAGTATTGTAAGCCAATTCACGCATGCACCTCGTACCTCTCATCTGGATGTTGTCTATCATATCTTTCGGTATCTTAAATCTTCTCATGGACTTGGAATCTTTTATGCAATGGGTGTACAAAAAAGATTGTCATGTTACACTGATGCAGATTATGTAGGGTCAAAGAGCGATAGGCGTTCTACCTCAGGGATGTGCACCTTCCGTGGCAATCACCTTATCTCATGGAAAAGTAAAAAGCAAGCAGTTATCTCACAATCTTCTGTGTAAGCTGAGTACCGTGCTATGGCCCAAGTAACATGTGAACTACTTTGGTTACGCTCTCTTCTGTCTAAGTTAGGATTTCCAGTGACCGACTCATCCACCCTATTCTGGGATAATAAATCTATCATTATGTTGTCTTCTGACTCAATCCTTCATGAGAGGACAAAACACATTGAGGTTGATATCCATTTTATTTGGAAGAAAGTTCGCTCAGGGGTTATCACACCTGGCTTTGTTACATCATCTGAGCGGGCGGCAAACATGTTTACCAAGTCACTTGGATCGTCACCTTTCCAATCAGGTCTTAACAAACTCGGGCTCGTCAATATATTCGCCCCACCTTGAGGGGGAGTGTTGAAATATCTAAATAATACAGCTGCATTAGCTGTAAGATTTTTTGAGAAGTGTGTATAGTTGTCAGAATCAATCTTGAGCAGTATAATGCATTTAATATTGTTGACAAATGTAACTTAGCTGGTTGTATTTAACTCTGATTGTAGCATTTTCAATATACAGATTGTAAGAATGTATTCTTCAAACTTTTTCTTCCTATTGAGACAATAGCAAAAAATCTTTTGTAATCGTTCTTGATTAAGATGTAAGATAATTATTGATTATGAGAAATCACATGCTGTTTATTTCATAATCGTTCTTAATTGTTATAGCTTCAGCTTCAAATACAGAATTGTATTTAAGAAGACCAACTTGACCAAATTGTTAGACTTAGTGCCCTAAAAATCAAATTAATTGTAATTTTAGGACATGAATTTTGCATTATATTTCATCAATGGGCAGCTTATTTATGATTAATGTGTTAATTAATTTAAATAAAGTCCTTAAAATTATATTTATAGATCTTATTTTTAAGAGGTTAAAAATATGAGTGATGAAATCTATTGCTAATAATATATTTTAAAATAAGTCCCTAATTAAAGGATAAATTAATTGAGCATTAATTCATCCAGATAGATTAGCATACAGTCTACTACCTGATTTAATATAAGATATTAATCGGGGCAGTAAGTCTCATGTTATAATAGTAGATGTATAAGTGACTGTTAAGAACAAATCACTGGATATGACCGATCATATGTATAACAAGTTAGGTAGGTGGTCAATAATTTGTTATATATTATTAATGCATAAATAATCTTTAGACCTCAGACACCATGGTTATCTCGTGTATAAGATACCACAATTTACTAGTACCAAAGCCCGTTCTAGTCATGGACTAGATCACATGCTCAGTGATTGTGGCATATTCCTACATGGGGATATGTGCGTGTGCAATATAGAATCCATCACTTAGGGGTCCTATGTGATCTAGTCAATTGAGTAACTAGAAATCCTTGGTTGAGGTTGAACCGTGGAAGTCATTCCACGATTTGTTGATGTGTTACTAAATTAATTAGATTTGGCATATGATTAAGAGTGAGGATGACGTCCCTATTCATGACTCTCTTGCTTGTCTTTTTTTACCTTTATGATTTCTTTTCCATTTTTTTAGGTACTCTTTCTTATGATTGTTTGGGATATTCACCTTTATGATGCTTAGGTAGGTCTTCTTTAATTATGTTCGGACATGACAGGGAAGCCACGAGGTCCAGGGACAGCCGACCGATTCATTGCCCATCCAACACTTGACCGACGAAAGAGATGAGGAAGACTAGTCGCCATATGAGATAGAGACTCTTCTTTTGTGGGAGAGGGAAAAATTTAAGATGTCTTTTTTTATTTTGGCAATAATCAATTATGGGAGAGTGAATGTCAGGTTCCACCACAAGAAAGAAGGACAAATGGAAGTGGACTGTTTAGGTGAGGTTTTTTAAAAGAGTGCCCTTTTCCTAGCTGAACGCTGAACATTGGGTCTAAACAGAGGACTAATCTCACTAGAATTGCAGTCTGCCCCGACCTCCACTTAATGAGTTTCGCCTCAAAACCGAAGGGTTAATCTAACCTTCTTTTCCATGCATTTCTTAAGGTTTTCGGATATGCCACATTGCCTTCTAGAGGCACAACTATATGTAAGGTCCTAACTATTTTTGTTTGAAAAGCTTATTGCAGACAAGGAGCTGTTTGGGGTAGAAACCATCCTTAGTGACTTTAGATACTCACATCTATTTTGAAAATAATGGTTGTAGATTTTATTATATTGAGGCCTGTGATATGTAAGTTCTATTTATTTCTAAAAATTCGGACTTCATTATAGTTAAGCTTTGAAGATTTTACATATTGGATAACGCATTTAAATTAGAGATTTGACATGGCTTTAAGCATAGATGCTCTAAGGCTTGTTGCCTACTCTTGAGATTTTAGTTTTAAATGGGTTTAGAACCTTGCAGCTTAGGAAATGGTACCCCTTCTTAGGCGCGCGGCGGTCTCATTTCCAAATTTGTCCTAGCAAATATGGGGGCGTGAGAAAATCAAATTCCAACACCTTTACTTTTGATTTTGGAGAAAGACAAAAAGGAGAAAACATCCACTAGTATAACATACATCTTATTTTCAAGTAAGCAATATTAATCAATATCCATATACAAACGCTAATCACAAATCTCTATGACCATCAATCAATTTGGTTCCCTTGCAATAAGATTGCAGTGCATAAGAAGAGTTGCATGTAACATAAAGATGTAATATTGAGTGTAATCATTGATGATTCTTCCAAAGAGAGTCTAAACGGGCGGCTAGGTTGTCATAATCTGGAAGCTTTGGGTGAACATGACTAGCTTTCTTAACGCTGTCCACTGTACTTTAACATATCACCCATCGACAGAGATGTCTGAGAGTTTTTGGTGCCACCTATTGCGTCTACCTTCTGCTGAGGACTGGCAGGTTGTTCCTCAGCGGCAGATTTCAGACTTTCTTGACGATTTGACATCTTAGAATCTGACATTCGTTCAAATGATCCATTTGCTGAGGTCGACTGCTCGGATTTTCTGGCCTCTCCTGAGCTCCATTTCTGAGATGGTGATTCTTCTGGAAACTGGGTACGACTAAAACTTGACCCAGAATCTGTTTCTGCACTTAAATCAGAATTTCTGAGTTCCTCACTCGTTATCCAAGGTTTAGAAGTTTTAGAACTTGAAGGAGTAGCTTTTGTCCTTCGAGAAAATCCACCTCCCGAATGTTTTCTGCCATCAAAGGGCTGTTTAGGTAAATCCTCCTCTGACTCAGATTCAAAAAATGCAAGTGAACCTTTCAATCTCGCCTTGGTTTCAGTTTCCTTTCCTGCTTCTCGAGTATATGGTTCTCTTCTGTTACTCTGCACTGGAAGTTCATCCTCAGAACTACTAGTATCTGAATCAGAAAGTGAACTTGGGCTTCTGGAACTTGTTTTATTATCAACATTTATACTAACTCCAACATTAGATGGACTCTCAGCTGCAGATGAAGTGGGTGGTTCCAAAATTATGGAGGAACTCTCTTCAGCCGGTCTCTTCACTGAGGGTGAGACAACATCTAATTGACTTCTCGTGTACGGAGGAACGATATAACCTTTGTTCCGCAAGCCACCAGTCAATTTTCCAAAGTTCAGCTTGCTACTGAACTCTGAACTTGTTTGAGATACACTTTCATCATCTTCTAATCCCCCAGAGGACGTATGAAAATGATCATTATCCTTGTCAGAACCCGAATTTCCTTGTTCCATAATGGAAGAACTCGCCGATAGATGGATCTCATTTCCTCTGATAGGAAGTTTTGCAGAATAGTTTCTCCTACTATCTCCAGACTCATCCATACTGCATTCACTCTCAGAGTTGAGGCCATCTGAATCATCAAACTTCATGGACACAGCTTCATCCATATTTATGTCAACAGGTGCTGCTAAAATTTCGGGAAACTCAGGAGACAAGTGCTTCTCTTTGGAATTTTGAAGCGATGAAACAGACTTCTCCGGTGATGTGCTGAAGTTGAATCCAGAATCCCGAGCATCTGGATTTGTAAAGATATCAAAGGGTGGTGCTCTTCCAGATGAGAGAAAATCTAAGTCGGAATCCTGCTCATCAAACTTGGGACCTGTATCAAACGAAATTTTCTCATCATCTGACCCCGATTTGTCGAAAAATGGATTATCAACATCATCAGAGGCGCCCCTATGAATGTGTTCGTGGACACTACCAACTAGATGGGCAGCAACAACATGAGATTGAAAATGTTGAGTATTAAAATCTGAAAAATTGTTGTTATCACCCGAAAGGCTTGAATGCTGACAAGTCGACGTGAAACTTTGCTTTACAATAGTTTCTTCTTGAATATAATCAAAGTTCTCAGGTTCAATAGTTTCTTCTTGAATATAATCAAAGATCTCAGGTCTGAAAGCCTCTTGGAGATTGTTCACGTATTCAGAGTTACCAGATTGTTTCTTTGTGATAATTTCAGGTTTATCATCTTCTACTTTCAAGATGTTCTTTTGACAATAGTTAGCAGCATCTTGGGTAGCATGAGTAAATGAGTCATCATCGGCTGAAGCATTTGATCTCAAGGAAGTTGATTGGCTGTCCCTCTGTGTACTACCATAACCACCCTGATCAAATCTTCCAGCAGCTCCTCCCATGTTATGATATATCACATCTTCTACTTGTTCACTGTGTGAACTAGGATGTCTATCAGAATAGAAATTGTTGGTAGAATCTTTAGGCAATTGTTCACCTTCCAATTTTGAAGTCAGATGCTTCCCAGTAGTGTTGTCTCTCTCAACATGAACACTTGGCTGCTGAGACCGAGTAAAATACTGCTGTGATTCAGTAAAATACTGCTGTGTAATCTTGTCATGACTTGCAAATTCGGCAGCAGCCCTCGCAGCCATACTTGCGCGTTCCGCAGACTCCGCAGCTGCCTGTGCTGCAGATGCCGCATCCTTAAATTCCATGTTCCGACTCTGCCTACCCAAAGTAGAAGGGTTTCCTGCCTCAAATGACTGCTTAACTACTGGACTCTCAGTAGGTAATCCTGAACATACAACCAACCATCTGTGAGATAAGTTAACTTTAAGGAAAATAAAGAAAATAGAGACAACTATTGATAAAAATGAGTTCACATGATTTGTTTCATGACTTATAATGAACCTGAATGTCTAACTTCATGTTGAGATGTGGAAGATATCGTTGTGCCACCACCATCCTTGTCTGTATAATTAAGGTTCTGGGTTCCTTGTGGGAATCTAGCATTCTGCTCAGACTTCAAAGGTTGTTTATGCATCTGGCTCTGGGGAATATCGACATTTGAAGCTTTATAGAGAGGAGATTCAGTATGCACCTTAGTGTCCTCGAAAGTAGTTGGGCCACTCTGATACATTACACAGACCAATCATTTATCTTACAGAAAGAAGTCAGTGAGAGGCATCATTAAATGCAGTGAAAAGCAGTTCAATAGTACCAGGAAGACATTTGGAATTGTTTCATTCCCTCCAAATGTTTTAGGATCCCAGTTGATGCTCTGTTCCTCAGCAATTGCAGTCAATATTTTAAGTTTGGTCTGCCCATCAGGTGCCTTTGCAGATAACTTCTCAACCAACTGCAATACAACGCAATGAGTTGCCAGTCAAAGATGTTAGGTCGCTGATGTTCACCAAGTGACATGTTCAAATGTCCAATACAAAAGGGAAATATATGATCTGTGTATATACTCACCATGCGGCTTACACCGCAATCCGGATGCAATTCAATAGCTGCAGTGATGAAGTCTTTTCCATACTTAGCTGTGAAATGCTTCTGTATATCTACAAGTTCAGTTACATCGCCACATCTTGGTGACGCAAATATTACACTAGTAATTGCTTCCTTTAAATCAATGGGGCAGTTCCTGTTACAAAAGATCACGAAATCTATAAATTGGTAACCTCTTCAAAAAAAAGTTCAGCTTGACTCGCACAACAATTTTATCAATGAGAGGTTCAATGTTGGTCTGTCTGTGAGAGCAAATTTAATTCTGAATAGAAATGAGGGAATGGGGCATACTTTGTAGCACAAGAAACACGAAGCTTGATGGAAGAGATATAAGCACAAATCAACTAACCTACCATTTTAGTCATTTTCCAAATGTCCTATGATGTTTAAAAATACTTATGAATAAATACTTGGTCATAATTTGCACTGTCTAACAGGTGGCATGAGGGTACCAATCTAAACATGAATAAGAAATAGCACTATTTCCGTCATCTTCTCCTCAACATTCCCTAATTAGTGACAAGATCACAAGAGACAAAGATCAATCTCTTATAACTTTGATTCACTGCTACACTTAATTATCCATATGATCAAATGCATTCGTAATGATATTGGAGAAAAGCTGCAAATACAGCCGTGATAATTACCGTATGAGATTCTGGTAGGTAGAGCCTAATATAATGAGAAACCATCCAAGTCAATAATTTCCTGCACCCTGTACAGAATTACTGCCAATAGCAAGTATCACTATATTCCCTATGGCATACTAGTCAGAGATCTTTGGATTCTGGCTTTACATCAGACTTTCAATAAAGAAAAGTCCAATTTATCTTGTAGCCTAAGGATATTTGATTTTCCTCTCCCTTTCCCTACCTTCCAACACCTCCCCTCCCAAACAAACAAAAATAAAAAACCTATCTCCCTATCCAACACACACCACCCCCCCCCTTCCTCCCTCTCCAATTTATCCCCACCAGCAGCAAGTGTAAAAGAAAAGGAGTTAAGCAGATATATAACACGGATTATCATGAGGTACATAAATCAGCATACTTCTGAGACTCAATGATTGGCATGCGAGACGTAATAAGTTCAGAATATAGAGAAATTAGCTCATATGCGGCCATCAGCTTCTCTTCCCTGATAACATGTTCCACCTAAAAATGAAGTGAAAAGAAAGAAATTAAAAGTTTTTCCCTTTAACGAATCCATCAACAAACAAAATTACCAACGAAAACACCGAAAACTACATGTAAAGAAATTATCAGCAAAGAACAATGAGACTGTGACATCATATAACACATAAAATATAAGAATTTGCTTTATTAGGAAAAACTCTTCTTTTTCACCCTTCAAGAAGCAAAAAGTTTCTTCTCACATAATAGCAATTGTGTATAACTTTGATGCTTTGTCCTGCCTAAAATTCAGAATTTTGCAACAATTACCTTGGAATGTATAAGAACTAGTAGTTGGTTCATAATAGCAAACGATAATTACATGAACTCTCAGCCAATCATAATAAAATAAGCATAAGATTTCCATGCAAATACGCTGAAGATTCTTCCACAGCTTCACTAAAACTGACTGTATGACAATTGTTTTACTTTATGTGCTTCTAGATACTATTAATATCTCTTACCAAGTCATTTTCCTAAGGGAAGATGATGAGGAAACTTAAATTCCCACCATCCAGACTTGAGGTCTTCGTTTCCATACTAATGTATAATATATATACACACCCACAGGGGGGAGCAATGGAGGACCAGAGGCCCTTATTACACAATAATGCTCAGTCTCCAACGGATCCAAGAAAGCGCAGTCCTTCGCTGTGAGAGGCCTAACCTATGCATTTTTTTTATGGGTATAGTAACTTGCACATAACCCGGGATGGGATATTTACCTGTCCTCTAATTTGGGCGGGATAGGATATTTACCTGTCCTCTAATGCTCAGTCTCCAACGGATCCAAGAAAACATTGACACGTTAGAGAATTTAAAGAACTGATCCAAAAATTCCACAATTCAACGAATATGCATTGACACATAAACACACAGAAAGACCACATTAGCAAATCAATGGATCCCACATTAACTAATTAGACAAAATCAAATTACATTGCACGCAATGTAAGCTTTGATCAAAACATAATTCATTAAATTAAGATAAAAGGCGAAGTTTAGCGAGATTCCCAATATCATAATCAATACACAACTAAATTCGAAAAACCAAAACGTACTCTGATTCTCGCAGTTTGGTCCTGACCAGACTCGAGCAACTGCGCAATTTCCCTTCTCATCTGTTTCACTTGCACTTCTTTCTTGTTCCTTAATAGCTTCAATCTCGATATTACTAGCCTCAGAGATGTTTTGCTGCATCACAATTTTCTATTAGTTCACCACAATTAAATCCAATAAGGGAGGCTTCGCGTAATGGTAAAGTTTTTCCGTGTGACTAGAAGTTTACGTAATAGAGTCGTGGAAACAGCATCTTGCAAAAATATAATGCACACCAAAGTGGGTCTACCCTTCTCCAGACGCGCACATAACGACTGTTTCATGCACTAGTGCCAAAATTAAATCCGATAAACAATACACACACCCACAAAAACATATGAATTTGTATCAAGTAAGAGAGTTGAGTGAAACGATACCATTTCTCAGGCTTGAAGCTTCTGTGCAGCATATCTTTAGAGCTTTGTAACAATTTGGATCTCTTCATTGCTTAATATTCTCTGTTTGATTTAAAAATAACTAAAAAAAAAAAAAAAAATTGAACAGAAGAAGGAAATAAAGAACTTTGATTCAATTACTCTAAAGATTTAAAGCTCACATAAATCATAAAGCTTTTGATGAATTAGGGTTTTTTATTTTTCATTTTTCAGTGTGATGAGTGGAATTTTTTTTTTTTTTTGGTCAAAATGATGAGTGGAATTAGAGAAGAAGAGAATGAGAAGTAAAGAAATGTATGTGTGTGTGTGTGTGTGTGTGTTTTTTTTTTTTGCTAAGAATAAAGAAATGTGTGTTTTGTGTTTGTTTCTTTGAGTTTGTCTGAATGATCTGTTTATACTTCTGGGAAAAATCTTTCATCCATCGGCATCATATCATTTCAGCCGCGTGGGCCAAGACAAGCAAATCAATAGACGCACGACACGTGGCAAAAATTATTGTGTGTGAATCATGTTAAAAAGGGGATGACCATTTTCTCCCAGTATTAGTAATATGATTATGTATATAAAATAGTATAAAATGAAGATAAAAGTGACATTGTAAAAAATCAATACACCTACATCTATGGGTTACGTTTGTTTGTTGTAAAATAATTTGTTGAGAAAAAATAAAAAATATTTTTTTTAAAAATGTTTTTTTGAAAAATATTTTTTAGTATTTGATTATCATACTAAAAAATATTTTACGATCTTTGATTGTTATGAGAAAAATACTTTCCAATGAATTATTTTTTACAAAAAGAATGAATTTTATTCTTAGAGAAATTTTTACAAAAAAAAAATTGAATGAATTTTATTATTACAGAAATATTAGTAAATAAAAAAAATTGTAAATAGAACTTAAGAATGAGAAAGAAGAACTAATTCATTATATAAATTAAAGTATGAAAGTTGCCATATACAATAGTAAGCCTATAAAACACAAAGAAGAATCTGTAATGATATAAATTAGATCTTAACTAATTTAAGCATCATACTACAAAGGGTAGTAATATTACCAACATACATAATAGTTCAAGCATATCCATAATAATATAATCATATCCACCATAGTTGAAGCAAATCATCCAAAATATAATATATAGCCTAACATTAAACATATCAACCATAGTTTTTGACAAAAACAATATACATCATAGTTAAAGCAAATCATCCATAATATTATACATTAATAATATTAAACATTCATGGACTTTCATCAATTATGGTTCTGAATGAAATTGAAGATCCAAAGCCTTCAAAGTTCACTATTTTTGGCCATAAAAGCTTTAGCTTGCATCTCCCACTCCACAAGATGGTCAAATACTGACGCAAGAGTGATGTCATCAAAGCCTTCAGTTTTCATAACCTCTATATAAAGATCAATTACAATAAGTTCACTTTGGCTCAACCTGTCAACTGCATTAGCTAGTTGCCTAAGTTTCTCTGCTATTAACTCAGAAGCTGGATCTTCCACATTTCGGCATCTCTTGCAATGAGACCTTGTACTTGAAGGACGAGCAGAAGAAGATGTGTCCATCATCTTGTTCATGCTCACTTCCACATCAAAATCATCAACTGGAGTGGAGTCAACTTCAATAGCTTTTTCCAAGTCGATGTTAGTGAAGGACTTTGCAAAGTTTCCCATCGCCATATCCTTCCCAACTACCAAAGCCATCTCATCATATATCTCAATCTTCTTGTTCAAGTATTTTTCATGATTTGGATGAGCCTGTAATGAAAATAAAAGTATGAAGCAAACATCAAGAAACATAATAAATAGAGTTTTATATAAAGGGTCGAAATATTACCGCCACTTCATCTTCATACACATGTTTGTCACATGTGATCATCTTTATGTTGTCATCCCAACTGAAGCCACTTTTTGCTTTGAGTTGTGTAATTATCTTCCATTCTTTTTTGATAGTCCTCAAATGATTTTCAACATGAATAACTTGACAATCAACATCAAATTTATCAACAATTTATTTGGCAACATTTACAAAGCTTTCGGTCTTGAAAGTGGATGAAGGTTTGTTTCCATTCATTGCCTCATCAGCCAATAATTCCATAAGTGTGTGGGACATTGGCTTTGATCACCTGAATTGTTTAGCTTTACCCTTTCTATCCTTTGATGTATTCATGACTACGTACAAACATTTAAGGTTAAGGCAAAATAAATAATCAACCAAGCAATACAATTTATAACAAACCATAACAGTCTATAGTAAAAAACCATAATAGTCATGCACTTGACCAATAATCCAATTCATCCAATTCATAATTAAACATAATAGTCCATAATAAACATCAATTCATAACAAACCATAGAAAAAATCCAACAAACTAGTCAATACAACAATATCCAAGAAGAACATTACATAGTAGTAAACAATCCGATATATGACAACTTATGCATTAATTATCTAATATATTGTTGTAATCATTCTACATCATCGTTGCTATCATTTCTCTTCTTGCCAACCATTCTCGGTTTTCTTCCCTCTCCTATCTTTGACTTAATGTAGGCCTACGACTTTCTATGCGAACATTTTCTTCAAATTCATCCATTATGAAATCATGTGGATTAGTGACCATTACGAGGTTATGAAGGATACAACTTGCCAAAACAACGTCAACTTGTGTTTGGTATGACCAATACAGTCAAGCATCAATTACACGAAAGCATTTCTTCAATATTCCAAACCCGCGTTCAATGGTAGTCCTCAACGAGGAGTGGCGGAGGTTAAATAACTCCTTCTCATTTTCAGGTAGATGTTCATTAAATTCCGTGAGATGAAATCTGACACCACGATAGGGGGAAATGATTCCATTATGGATGCCATATCCAGCATCACCCAAGTAATACTTGCCTACAATTAAATAGGAAATTGTATAATTATTTCCAATTTCATATGTATATATATGTGCACACACGATTACAAGTCTATTTTCTAATACCTTCAGGAATCTTAAGACCGCCTTGCCTCGATAGTACATCAGTCAATACACGTGAGTCATGTGCACTTCCTTCCCAACCAGCTAAAACATAAGTGAATCTTAAATCAAAAGTGATGGCTGTCAACACATTTTGTGTTGTTCCATCTTTACGACCACATAATTTGCCTTGAAATTCAAAAGGGACATTTGCATGAACATGAGTTCCATCTATTGCTCCCACACAGTCCTATTGATAAATATTTATAATCAAATTTTTAAGAAGATTAATGTAAAAGGAAAATGTCATTTTTATTAAAACATAAAACTTACCTTAAAAAATGGATAAAATCTTGTGTTGTTTGCAATTTGGGAAGGTGTTGAAAGCTCTGGGTCTTTTATGACATACTTGTACAACTTTAAAATTGCAGTCAACACAATCTTAAAGTATCGATGGACAATCTCAACTGATCGGTAAAATATTCCACTAATAAGCCGAAACCTAAGATTGTGTCCTAATATTTGTAGGAACATCATAACTTGTTCCTTAACAGACAAATTTATGGTTGGGAGCAATAAATTATTTATAGTTAGAAGATCACAAAGTTTATTAAAAACTATAGGTTTCATACGAATTTGCTTAACACAATGAGTGTCAGAGCGACACAATATACTGTTCATATAAAAATCTCTCTCACACTCTGCATGTAATCGAGGTTGTCTACGTATAGATTGTTTACGCTTAAGTTTTCTTAAATAGACATGACATACAACTAGAGCAATTGCAACTATAGATATGGTCATGACACGAATTTTTTTCCTATGATCGATCGAAGCTTTCTGCAGCTGCATAATAATATATAATAATGACAACTATTAATACACAGTGTAATAAAAATCAATAAAGAGTTAGTTTTATAACATAGATGTAACTAATTGCAATATACAGTGCAAGAGACTTTAGAGAATATTTAAAAAACAGAGCTATTAAAATCATAGTTGAAGCACATACTCTATGGCATAAGCCAGTCTTAACTAGGTACCATTACTTGGATGTCTCATTTAACATACTGTATGAGCTGTCAAATAGAGCAAAGTACAGCTAACACGGTCACCCGTTTTGATAAAGTAAAACAATATTGCAGGAAAAACAAGAAAAACAAGCATGTCAAAATGTAAATTGCAACAAGCACAAAGCAACAAGAAAATACACATTCTAGTTCCTTAAAAAGCAAATCAAAGCAGACAATGAAAACGAGATCCATCTTCATAAGATCAAATTTCCATTATCACAATCATTTCACTAACTTCAACAACAAAACAGAAAATTAACAACCTTTGTAAAAACAAAAAAAAAACAAAAAAAAACACAAATGAGCAAATCATTATATCTTTGAATGTGCTAAGAAAGATTCCATTCTCATACCTTATTGAAACTCTACACCAACTTTCAAACCACATATCTCATAAATTCCATCACTACACCAAAATCAAACTTTAATAGTAAAAAAGACCTCTAACACCACATTTTGAAGACATCTAAACCAACACACACCTCAAAATTGCAAATTATTGAACTTCCAACCTTTAACTTTCACTTAAATCAACAAATGTGATTCACCAAATCCAACCTAAGATGGTGCCTGTTGACAACACCACAATTAGTCGTGTCTTTCACTAACACAAAAAAAAAAAAATGCTTGTGAAGAAGAAAAAAAAACAATGAAAAAGAAAAAAAAACATGGATTGCAAGACAATGCTGTTAACTAACCAAAAAAAAAATCATAAATAAAAAAATATGCTTGTGAAAGCTATGAACATTGACATCTTTTAAAAAGAAAAAAAAAATCATGAATATATAGAGACAATGTTGTGAACTTTATAAAATAATAAAAAAAAAACATACCTTGATCTCTAGATCTGATGTTCTGGTAGGAGAAGGTGAGAGAGAGAAGAGAGACGGTGAAGGCAAAAGCTTAGCAACAACAGTTTTTTATGAGAGGAGAGAGAAAACGGTAGGTAAAAAGTGAATGCACAACTGGTGTACAATGTTTTCTTCTCCTAAAAAGTGAATGCACAACTGATGTAAAATTTTTTCTTCTCCCAAGGGAGAAGAAAACATTGTACACCCATTTTAACTAAAACTTTTTCTTTGACATAAAATATTTTACCATTGACTATATTTTACGTCCTGCCAAACACCGAAAAATGTGGAAAACATTTTACAGGAAAATATTTTATGGCAAACAAACGGAGCCTTGAAGTAAAAAATAATAGCATTGCAAAAATCCAAAACACCTCTCAACGATAAACTAGTAGCTTCTGCTCTATTTTTTTTTTTTTTAAAATGAGAGTTGTGAGAAAAGACGAAAGTAGTCTTTAGGTATAAAAATTTACTAAAATGGGTTCCCAATTATGCGTGTTTGTGCTATCTTTTTAACGTAATAATTCACAAAATATAACAATATATGTTTGGTCTTAGGCCTCCATTAGAAAAATATATATAAATTCAAAATTTGACATATTATAAAACAAAATGTATAATATTTGTTACATTTAATTAGACGATTAAAAGATAATTAAGAGTAAACAATTTCATAATGTCTACGTCACATAGACAATCATTGCATTCTTTGTATATTGGCCCGTAGTCCTCAATCCGAAGTCAACCCGTCATTATCATCTTAGGTACGTCATGAAGTGGACAACATAGAGTTTTACGGATGATAGGGTGATATCCCGACTTGCCATGCAAAATTTTGCACAAACTCTTCAGACATTCTTCTGCCTCAGTGTTCGGATCCCTTATAAATATAAAAACCTTAGAATATATTTGCTTAACAATATTACTGTTAGGAAACATACATGATAATTAAAAATTTAGTTACGCAACAGAATAATTACATGTATACGTTTATGGTTATTTATGCAGCATATAATAAATTAATCTAATTAAATTTACCAAACTCGAACTCCTTAATAACCAGATCAAATGTTTAATTACTACGAGCCTAATTAAATTAATATTAGGACGATCCCAAAATTAATTTAATCTTTGGATAAATATCACGTTACCCCCTTGTGATATGTGAAACGATCACCCTACCCCCTTGTATTTGTAAAACTCCAAGAAAGTCCTATATATTATTAAAAAGTCCTCGCACTATCCCCTCTAAGATATTAAATGATGTTTTTACCCTTTTATAATACATAATTTTTTTTCTTTTTTCTCTTTATCTCCATATAATTTTTTATTTACCACTAAATAAAAAAATTAAAAAATTAAAAGAAGGTCATCTTCCACAACATCCCAACCCCCACCCCCGCCACCCCCCATCCCCATGCTAACCCAAACCCCCACGTTATTATGTCAGATCTGGTAGTAGCAGCAAGTTCTCGATGCTACGCCGACACCTAGTAGCTTGGGGGGTGGGAGTGGGGGGCAAAAAGGGACGGGGGAGCTTGTTGGGGTGTTGGAGAAGATGACCTTTTTTATTTATTTTTATTTAGTGATAAATAAAAAATAGGTAGAGATGAAGAAAAAAGAAAAAGAAAAATATATATGTATTACAAAAGGATAAAAATGTCATTTAATAGCTTAGAAGGGGTAGTACGAGGACCTTTCTCTAATCCAATTAATTTATAAATCTCTTTTGTGTGTAACCTCTCGAGTTTATAATTAATTTATAGTGAATAATTAATCCAATTAATTAACTAAATTAGAACCCTTTCTAATTAATTCACAAATCACAAGTGACACCTATCAGTATATCGCGATTACCCAATTAAATATGAAGTGCAAGTATACGAACCCTTTAAGTAATTTTCACGCAATCAAATCCTTTTATCTAAATCATCCCGATTGAGTCAGAGTCATTGATAGGGTCGTCAAACTCTATTACTCAATCATATGTCATAATCTATTTAATGAGTAACTTATAATTAATGCGTGAAACTACTTCCACCATTCTACCTCGGCCAATGATTTTCTAGTTATTTGATCAATAGATCGCATAAGATCCCTAATTGACAGATCTCGTATCTACATACACCTATCTCCATGACGGAATAGATCATAACCACTGAATACATTGTCTAATCCATGATTATGACTAACTTAATTGCACCAGCAAATTATGGTATCTCTAATCATGGGATAACTGTGGTGTCTCATGTATGAGGATTAATTACATGATTATATTATACAACAAATTATTGATTGATCCATGTAAATCGCTGTATTGGTGGTCAAGTCCAGTCACTTGTTCACTAACAAGTACTATTAATCGCCCAAACTAATATCTCATATTATTTGGTTAGTAGACTGTAATTTAATATATCCGAATAAATTAACGCCAAATTAATTTATCCTATAATCGAGGACTACTTTTAGAACATATTTGTGAATATATATTCTGTCATTAATATGTTTACTTCTAATGATAGAATCTATATAAATTAATATCACGCTAAGTTAATAGAAATTAGTGATCCCAACATTATTAATTTAAAGAGGTTATATTATATCATAAAAAATGAAAAAAAAATGAACAATATGCAATCGGAATAGTATCTTTAGTAATTGAGTGTTCATATACTGTTGATTCACATATGGTTAAGTAGCCGGTGAAATTTCATATACCATAAAATTTGGATATAGTTAAATGGCTGACGAATATGGGTTGATATATAACATTCTTCATATCATATTTTGATTAAAGTAGCACGAATAAACTATCTTAAGAAAGAAAACAAAGAAAAAGCGAACAATTTGTAATTGAAGTAGTACTTATAGTAATTGTAATAGTACTTACACTAATTGAGCTTTCATATACTGTAAATGCTGGGATATGGTTAAATAGGTAATGAAAATGATTAAAGAAGCCATTTCAGCACTACATATAATATATAGAGTGGGTCCCAACAGGTTATAATAATAAATTCATAGATAAAAATTAGATATTATTGATAAGGGTATTTTAATCATTGTGCAACCTAAAAGGTTAAAGTATTTCAACACTACATATAATATTTAGTTGGTCCCGCATGCATTTAATAAAGCAAAAGGCAATATGGTCGCTACATATAATAATTATTTTAAAAAAAAATTTGAGTAGACATCAATGGTCAAGATTGATCATACAAAATGGATGCCCAAGATCAGCCGCAGATGTATCAAAGACCAACCAATACTTCTGTTAACTTAGAGTTTTGGACCCTTTTTTTTTTCCCCCTTTCGGGACGTTTTAGATTTGAATTTGGTGTAATATAAAAGTAAAAATCACAATTTGGAAAAAAGCATCGTTTTAGAACCTGAACTTGGTATAATATAGATTAAGATCGTAATTTCAAAATCGTCGATGAAAGAATTTGAACTTCTAACTGATGGTGTCTGTATTTTGCTTACATCACATTTTTCTTTTATTTTAAATCCTATTTGATATTTTCTTTTTCATTTTCAAGTCTCACGTGGCATGTTTTTAAACACCAAATAAAAATAATTCTAAACCTTTATAAAGTTAAAAACAAAATATCAATATGTATACATACGTGTATATATATATAACCACAAATACAAACACTATTTTAAGACTTTTATTTCAACTATATATGGAGTTTAATTGTATGTTGAAACTAAAATTGTATAAAGATATGTATCAACAATTAAGACTCTCCTTATTATTTAGGCTCATAAATAGAAAATCTTTGGGTAAATATCACCTTACCCCGTGTTACACATAATTATCACGGTGCCCTCTATGATTTGAAAATTATCATGTTACCCCTGTGTTTTTAAAAGTGATCACATAACCCCCCTAACATTATATTTTTCGTTAAACATGTACGTCATGCGTTGTTGATACAAGTTGACATTTTTTTTAGCTTTAAATAAAGCATAAATGGACCAAAAAGCCCTTGCTTCAATAAAATTCACATGTTTGACCAAAAAATAAAATAAAATTCACATGTTTGACCAAGAAAAAAAAACAAAAACAACAAGAACATTAAAAAAATAATTTTTTTTTTTTTTATAAAAATTTATCTTCCAAAAACACCCGCACCCCTACCCCCATCCCCTGCTGCTTCGACGAGCAGCAGCAGCAGCGTGGGGGTGAAGGTGGGGGTGAGGGACTGCTTAGGGGTGGGAGGGGTGTGGGGGACAAGTTGGGGTTGAGGTTGAGGTAGGGGGTGGGTTGGAGAAGATGAAATATAAAGAATAAAAAATAAAAATAAATAAATAAATAAATACATATTAAAAAAGGGGCAAATTGGTCAATTTAATAAATTTATTAACGGTGTTACACAAAAATTAACAGGAGGGGGGTTATGTGATCACTTTTAAAAACACAGGGGGTATCGTGATAGTATTCAAATCATAGGGGGCGTCATGATAATTATGTATAACACAGGGGGATAACGTGATATTTACTCAAAATCTTTTCTTCTATAGATTAAGAAGCTTTCAAGTCTACAGTAATTTTTGACCAAACAATAAGTCTTTAGTAATTCTTCTCTTAGTACGCCAAATTCGTGTATTGTTACTGATAATCGTTCAAACCTTTGCTTTTATCTTGCGTGCAAATTGTTTGATGGCGTACTATGTTACTTGCAAATTTTTTGATAGTGTTCTGAGAATAATTATAAATTAAGGTCAAACAATCAAAAAACGTGTGAGATAATTTCATGTAAGAATTGAAAAGAAAAAAAGAAAATGTCACATACGATTTGAAAGAAAAAAAATGCCACGAAAGCAAAGTACGAACGTTGTTGGTTAACGTTGTGTAAGACATCTTTTTGTTTTTTTTTTATTTTTTAATTCAAGCTCTTTCATATATGGTTTTAAAGTTGAGATTCTTAATTCTATATTACACTAAGTTTAAGTTCTAAAATAAGCCTTTTCCTTTTTTTTTTTTGTTATTACAGGGGACTTAAACCGTGATTAACTCTACAATTAGTTTAGGGAACGTTTTGCCTTTTTGTCATCTCTAATCAAGCGATCAATGAGTCCAGAGGTTGTGCCACTATATGATTTCACACCGTATAGAGCAATCCAAGATTTACTAGATAATCCGCACAATAATTTCGCTAATAGTTACTTATGTTTCTCCACTTTTTAATTTATTTTTCAATATTCCAAAAATTACACAACTAATCACGTTATCAAAAAGTGGCACAATTATCCTTCCCATCAAATAGACGTTAAAGTTAGAAGAAAAATGAAAAGCGTTTACGAGATTATCACTGTATCCACTATTGGCCATTTGTTCTAGTAGTATAATTATCACTTTATGTGCGAGAGGTACTAAAATCGATTCTCGACAAGTATAACATCTTTTCTATATGATGCAATATTGACTTAACCCTCCCTTTAGGTATAAAATTAAAAAAAAAAAAATTGATCACTGGACCCTTAACTAATAAAGCTAAATTCTAAATTTGCAATTTTAAATGATGAAATGATATATTAACCTTAAATATTTAAAAAATTATTTTTCCTTTTTTTGTCCCTTCTCCTACTTCTCTTTTCTTTTTCTTTTTTTTTGGGGTCAAATTCTTCTATTTTCTTCACCTTCATTAATAAACGCACATCACGCGCACACAGCCGTATAGTTGTTGAACTAAAAGCAAAAATATTGATGTTTTTTTGCTAAAGGTGGATATAACACCGAAGCGACAAATTTAAAAATTGATCGAAATATTTAACACTCATAGTATAATTCTTATATCTATAAGAATTAACTTAAAATTCTGATCAGATAATGAGGGCAATTACTAAAATCAAACTAATAGTAAGAAATATTTTTGAGCTCGTCGCTTAAGTTTTGGCATCATTATTTATATACGATTGTTGGCTTTATCAGATTGATGGCATAATTAAATAGTTTGTTACAACTTATGCTTTAAATGTGACCCGACTTGCTTTTCTTTTTTCTTAAAAGTGACCTTCGGCCCTGGCGACTGGCCTAACCCATACGTGTCGAATAATATATTCAACGAGGATATTTGTAAAAATTGATCTCCAAATTTTTTAAATTATATTAAAGAACATACCACTAAATCAAAAGTTTTTGACATTAACAACGGAAATTAAATGTTATAAAAAAAATATATTTTTGGATTTGATTTTGTGAATTAATAGAGAGACGAATAATATATGAAAAATATATTTCTATTTTCAAGTAAATCACCAATTAATAATCCAAAATCAAATGAAAGATAATACACTAGTATTTTTTATTTTTTAAAAAAGATTTTGGCATACCAGTGAGTCTGGTTTCTGGGTTGGCCTACTTGTTTTTCCGGACTTTGTTGTATCTTACTTCATTTTGTTTGGGTCTCTGTGTATAAAGATTGTCGAATCATTAAAATAAAATAATAAGTTTGACAAACACAAGAGGGATATTTTTCTAACAAAGCTAAATATGTGACTCTTCCTTATCTAGTTCATGATAGACATTAACTGAAAATTAAGCGAAGAGATATGAGCAGCATTAGCTTTAGCTTGTTTTACATGAGAATATTTTAACCTTAACAAAAAGTGAAATGATTGTATCATAGTTGCGCCATTCAAGACTTCAAGTGGGTCATGTCTAGATGTCTACTTTGACCAAAGAAAAAACACAAGAGTTTCTTTATCATTTTGATGAGGAAACGACCCATAAGAAATCTAAAAAACGTATAATGGCTCAAATGAAAACCTATTGAACTTATTATAGGATTTGTTTGAAGGAGAGGCCCATCAAATAAGTTTTCATTTGGGTCATTAAACTTTTTTCATTGTTCTGCATTTTTCCGTTTCTAGGTTTACAGACTATCATTTTTTATTTTCTTCTTTGTTCTCTGCGCAGGTGATTGTACATTGTAGAATCATTTTTGAAACCGGAAGTTCAAATCGTCACCAAGTCTGGCAAAGCAGCTCATTTGGTAACACGGTCATCCGTCCAACCTCTATCAATCAGTCTTTCTTCCCCTTTCAATTGCTTAAATTGGTCCAACAGGGAATCTTGAATATCTAATAATCGCATCTGTCTGACTGATGGGAGAAACAACTTGTCCTCCGTACTCCATTCCCCTTCCTATCGGTCGAGCATCTTCAAACTTCAGTAAGCGGTTTTTTTTGATTCATTGATTAATTGATTCAAGGTAGCTTTAACTTGCTTTCAAGTCCAAGTGCTAGCAGCAGTAGAAGCTAGTCGCCAAAAATGAACTTCCGGGCTAAAAAGGCTTTTTTATGTCGAAAGCCCCAAAACATGTTTCCGTGGGATAAGCGGTGGTTGAATTTTTGCCAAACGATTACCCTTATAATGCAGGTGCAAGGCCGGGTTGCTAACGGCTAGTCTTCTTGCGGACAAACAACTCTTTCTAATTTGGGCTATTGTAGGATAGATATATTACAACTCTTAATTTTGATATTTTAATTATTTTGTGTATATATTTCTGGAATGCTGGTGTTTATTTTTATGTTATACTTTTTGCCATGTTAATTCGGATATCAAAAAAAAATTCTCTTCTTACGAAAGAGATGTTTAGGCTATATATTATGTTCTTTGCCACCATCCATTTGGATTTAAAGAATCTTGCTTCTTGTTATTCCGCAAAGAGGAGCAATTTTGCTTAGGTTTTTATGTATTGAATCTGTGTTGGTTGTGTTGGTTTTGAGGGAGATGTTTGTATGCGTTGGAAGAGTAGTTGGTTTTGAGGGAGATGTTTGTATTATTTGGAAGAGTAGAGAATTAATAAGATTTGAGGGAAATGTTTGTATTAGTTGGAAGAGTAGAGAATTAATAAGAGAACTAGTTTTATACCCGTGCTATGTATGGGTGTCGCACGAGTGTAATGTTGCATGAGTGTAATATAAATACTTTAAAAGTATGAAACATAAAACCAATCAATTCAACTTTTTAATCACGTTATTGAGAGACTATAATATATAGCTACTCTATATACTATATCATTACAAAAATAAATAAATAACATATAAGCACCTATTTTCTAAAAAATAGGTAATAGTAAGCACTATTTTATATAGATCAGGCGTTCTAAAAGATCCTTTTTACAAGTTATTGTCTCTACAAAGTTCATGTCATTTTCTCCTAGTTTGACATCATTCTTATTCCTTGCTCATGTTATCTGATTGCAAATTCATCTTCTACTATTAGAAGTTTTAAGGATCCAATAGTCAATCTTTCTATGCATACGCTTCTAAATAAAAGATGTAACAATGCTTTGCGTTATAAAAAAAATTATTATTTGATCATGAATAACATGATATATATATATATATATATATATATATTTGTTTGTTTGCTCTACCTGTCAACTTATCTTTGGTACGTTTGTAATGAATCAATCCTAACACAACTTTGTTATTACTTTCACTTTGCAAACATATCTCATTAATTTAAAATACATTAGTATTTGAAGTAGATGTATAATACCATGCTCTTTCAAAGTAACCCAATAATAAAAGGGCAATCTTGTCATATTATACAAGTCATTCTCATTACTATTTTTCATTCCTAGAGCATACCAAACATGTCATTCTCATTTTCAAGTTGATTTCATTCTTAGTTTCATCTCATTTCTTAGCTCATTCCAATCCTGTTCAAATCAATTCCAGTATACCAATCACTATATAAAAACATATGATCTGATTGAAATCGAAATAATGAGCAAATCATATGGCATAAAATTTTATTTTTATTGCTACCATTATAATATAAGATAAACAATGATGAAAAGGATCGTAACATTTTAAATAGAATCAAATGTATGATGTAAATAATAAGAAAGAAATAATTGCCTAATTTATTCTTTGAAATAGTTCTTTGCAAACTACATTGTTTGTAGTTTTTGATACTCTATTATCACCATATTTTATCAAAATGTTCAACCATTGTTTTAGTCACTCTTAAAAGTGCAACATATAATTTCCCATGACTATAATATTGGTTTTTATAAACATTCCAATTGTTGCACCATATTTTATCAAAATCTTGATCTGTTATATTTTTAATTTATTTGTGATTTCTTTGCCATTTCACGAGCTTCATAGCAATGGTTAGGTTTGGTCCAACATGGAACTTCTCTTTTTTAGGGGTAAAAAATAAAATTACATTGAAAAAGAGGTCCAAGGTGAACTTTTTTTTTGGTAAACAATGAAATCGTATTGAAAAAAAGATCTAACATGAAAATTTTCTCTTTTTTTTTTGGGTAAAAAAATGAAATTGCATTGAAAAGAAGTTCAATGTGGAGCTTCTTTTTTTTTTTGGTAAAAATTAAAATTGCATTGAAAAATAGGTAGATGTAGAATTTTCTTTGTTTTTGGTCAAAAATGAAATTGCATTGAAAAAGAGGTTCAATATGGAACTTTTTTTTTAGTAAAAAGTGAAGTTGAATTGAAAAAGAGGTCCAACACAAAAAATTTCTCTCTTTTTTTTTTTTTTTGGTAAAAAAGTTTCATTCAAAAGAGGTCTAACGTGGAAGGTCCAACGTGAAACGTTTCATTAGATTGGACTTTTCTTTAGCATCTTTCAATTAAAATATTGATTTATTAAATTAGATTATATGTTAAATTTATATATGTATATTAGAACTCTATCTTATCTTCGTTTATACTTTTTTATCTCTATCTGTAGGTGTTCTTATCTTGTATACGTATGTAAAGAGTTGGATAAATAAAATGGCATTACTTGAATTTATATGAGCTATAGTCTTTCTTTTCCTTATCATTTCTCATTCAAGTATTATTGTTCATTCATGACTTAAAAAAATGTGACAATAAGTTTTCTATGGATATGATTGGTCACTTTGGTACAACAATTGAAATTTTTCTGAAGCGGGCATCCTTATTTAAAATAAATATAATAATTACAATAATGTATATCTTCGTCATTGTTAGCTATTGCTCAACAAAAGTAATAAGTATATTATATGAGTAAAGTTCTAAAAGAATTATAGGATAGAAAATTTTCAAGGTGCTAATTTCAATTTTGAACATCTCTTCAGACAACTATCGATTTTAAAATATTCATAAATTTTATGGTAAAATTACCATTGCATTTCAACTGGTTCGTTTAGAAAAATATTTACTTTTTTTTTAATGTATTCTCATTTAGTATCCCTCGTATTTTTATTTTGTTAACATGTATCATTGTAACAATATGAATGCATTATTAATCAATTAGGATATCATTTTAGTAAGAGTTGCAAAAAGAGAAATTGATGAGTGACAATGATATAGATTTAATCATGGTATATTAATAATTGTAGCTTTAGGCATCCAATAATGCAATTACTATTCCTTTCACATTTATCTAATATTATTATTCGCACTAATAATTGTAACCTTAACGATGCTTGCAGCGACAAGATTTATGCGACCCTTTTTCAAATAGGTTGCAATATAATCCGAAAAACGACGCGACTCATTTTGTAATTTTCTTTTAATGTTTCAAATGCAAAAAATATTCCTCCAAGCATGATAAATAACTATAATAAAAGTTTTTTACTTGTGTCGTCAATGGTTATTCATTAATCAAATCGTGTTAATTTGTAAAATTTTACATCTCACATTTTCTATTACTCTGTACTAAAATAATGTACTGAGATTGACAACTATTATTTGTAGCTCAATAATAAATTAAAAGTTCAATTAATCCCTTACTCGAACAATTATCATGCCAAACTCCTCATTACCTATCCACAATAAGATACATAAAACAATGGGAAGCTGGGAGTTAGTCAACATTATGCTCAAAGTTTGAGATATATAATGTAGTCCTCCCAATCTAATTCAAATTCTCCGCTTGGGGAATGTTTTAAAGCTGATGCATTATGCATTATTATGATAATATATTTTTATCTTGTGATTTTTGTTTGTTGTAATTTAAATGGAGCAAGGAAAAATTAATATGTTGAGTTTCATAAAATGCAGCTTATTAGGTGTATAATTTGATTGCAATAGGACCATTTTTTTTTTCAATTCTAATTGTTGTTGTCGTTTTCATATTTAATATCCTCTTTGAGATAATATAATCTCGCTATTTTATATTTCATTCTTGATTGTGCATAATTCACAAATATAAATCAATGGAGTAATATGGATGCATGAATTACGAAAAAATCACGTTCGCCAAGAAGAATGGTAGTCCAATTTGATTTATTTTTCCAATGTCTTGATTCACTATCTTCTTGGTTAGTGTATCCAAATAAAGGCATGCCAAAT
The DNA here is from genome assembly GCA_037974665.1 of Ehretia macrophylla. NCBI lineage: Eukaryota > Viridiplantae > Streptophyta > Magnoliopsida > Boraginales > Ehretiaceae > Ehretia > Ehretia macrophylla. The sequence continues at coordinate 48,980,156 of CM075771.1, read as the reverse complement.
GGGTATAAACTATTTCAAATTCTTACATATAAAAAGCCCCCCAAAGAAAAACAAAATGGAATTAAAAAGAAAAAAAAACTATAAAGTTCAAAACAGTAATGGGCCAGTGAAGCAGCACATTATTGGCCGTGACATATAGTCTAGGAAAAATCTTAAAATTTGATTGCACCATATTGGAATGTGAAATTATGATAACTTAGTTTGTTGTATTTCTTTTTTATAAACATATACTATATGTTAGTGGTTGATGATGTTATAGACGTGGTGCATTGGTTTTGGCTAACTCCTCAGATAAAATAAATATTTTATACAAATGAAGCCCGAAATTTGACTATTTTTGGCCAGCTTTGTCATCTGGTGATAGAGTTATAAATAACAACAATAAGTATTGATCGCGTCATTTTACGATCAAAAATAGTAGTATTAAATGATTGAAAATATTGTTTACCTTAAATTACCTCTAGCTGTAGCGAGTAGAGGGTCGATCCACGGAGATTGGGATTAACAGTTTCAAGTTAAGAATTTAGTTTATATTTGTTTTGACTATCTCCTGTCACGGATAAGTTTGATTAAGTCCAAAAGTTCAAAAGTCTAAAGATACGGTAAATTAAGTCAAAAAATCCAAAAGTACGGTATTAAACTAAAATAATTTAGTCCAGGAGTGGTTAATTCAATTTAGCGGGTCCATGATTTGGAATGATAAGTTCGATCGGAGTATTTAAGTGTAATATTATAGATTCAAATTAAAAGAATGAATCATTCAAGAAATAGGGCTACAAGCTCCCACTTCTGAAGTTAGCCTTAGATACGTAAGTAGTAAGACTAATTAATTAATAAGACTGAATATGTTGGTACAACTTAACAATATTCAATCTCTTAATTAATCTTCTTTCTTATGTACCCCGGAGGTGCTAGTACAACCTAACTGATTCCGTCCGTAATAGTCTCGTATTGCCACTGGTTTACAAAACCAGGCGTATATGTATTATCGATTAATTATATCATAACTACAAGTATACGTATAATTAATAGATAATACTAAGCAATTAAAGAATACGTGACGTTAATTAATATAAATCTAAATATATACAAAAATATCCTCACTTATTTATCATTCCAAAAATAAATGGTCTAAAGTGTTATAATTAGATTTACAAAACGAAAATCAAAATCAAGAATAAAAGTTACCGAATTTAAGCACGTCTTGATTTAGTCGGCTCGATTTCTCTGAAGTATGGCGTTAGTTCATAAGCCCGACCCTTATTTTAGGACCCTAACTAAACTAAACTAAACTAACCTACTCCTAAACTAAAATATGAAAAAAAACTGATTATATACAAAACAAATGGTGAAATTTGGTTTATGTCCACTTAGAGAGGTAGAAGCTTGGCTAAGATGAGAAAAATTGGTGCCCTTTTGTTGCTGCAAAATTGCGACATTTATAGGCAAAACTTCAGGAGGGCGCCCGAGCGCCCTTCTGCACTTTTGATTTTTATATTTTTTTATGTCGTTTTCGGTTTGCATTTTGTCGCTTAATTGTCGGCATTTTTCAAATAGTGGCACTCAAGCGCAAAAAAGGGGCGCTCGAGCGCTACTTTGACTGTGGTAGGTGAACTTTGACTCCTGACTTTAACTTTGACCGGCTCGGTTGAGTTTGACTATTGACCGTTGACTTTGACCGTTGACCAAAAAGTTGACCAGGTTTATTCTAATATTTTTCAGTGTCCTGAATCTGTTTCTGCACTCGGTTTGGCCAAATTCAATTTCGAATTGCTCGTTTTGAAGTTGTTCTACCATTCTTCACTAGTGCTGCGCTGAATTTCTTGTTCAAGTGTTGGTTTTTGTGGCCGTTTTTGCTCTTTCTTATTTAAAACCTATATTGCACTAAAATTGTGTAAAATATACAATTAAACTTGAAATAATAATGCAATATACATGATTCAATGGGTTAAAGTTACTAAAAATATGGATTTATAAAGTATCTATATTAAAAATATTATGAGAATGCCCAGAACACAATTTTTAGCTCAACATAACAATTTGAACTTTAAAATGTATTAGAGTGAAGGCCACCAAAAGATTAACTTCACAAAATGCAATAAAATAAAAAAACTCCATATTTGTAATATGAATAAATGAAGCAAAAAAGAACTTCTCTATTATGGACCCTTTTCTCTGTTAAATCCCGTGTATACAAAATATTATCTGAATATTTCTATATAACTTGTCTTGCAATCACTGAAGAGAAAAAATGAGATGTCAAACAAAATGTCACTTCCATCTGAAATATAATCTAAACATTTAGTTTCTCACAGTAGTAACATTACACCTTAATTCCTAATGTTAAAGTAAGGCTCTGTTTGGTCTTGTTGTAAAATTTCAGCTTTTGAGCTGTATAACTTTTAAAGTATAACTTTTGTAAGAAGTGTTGTTGAACAAAAGCCGTTGATTGTTTGACATGTGTTAGATAATGTTGAGCTTTTAAAAATTTTGAGGGTAATATCGAACTTTAAAAATATGGAGGGGTATATTTGAGAAAAATGAAAAGAAAAATAACTTCCCACATTATGTAAAATAGTTTCGCAAATGTCTTTTTTAAAAAGCTCCAATTTGAAGCTTCTCAATTTTTAGTTTTTTTCAACTTCAACTTTTACCTAAAAACACTTTTAAAAATGGGCCAAACAAGTTAGTTCAACTTCTAAACTCACAAAAAGCACTTTTAACTGTCTAGAAACTAGGGCAAACAGAGCCTTATAATGCATCAAAAGTTGTGTATCATGATCAACACATATTACAAAATAAAAGCATCCGAAGGATTGATCACAATCTACCATAGGCATCCAATAGAACCAAACATCAGAAAAATTCACCATAACATATATTCACAAGCAACTTAAAACCTAAAATGCTCAAATACACTACAAACGCTTTCAATATAATACCAATCAATCAATCACACACACACACATACACACACTATATCAGAATATAAAATCACAATTAACAATAAAAAATCAAGAAACAAAAATCCCAAATATGGGATATGAGCATAGGAAACAGTCAAATAAAAGAGTTTCATAACCCTAAAATCAAAAGATTAGCCGATAAAATTAAAGATTAAGAAAAAAAATGAAAATCGGAAGAGAGAGGGAAAGAAATAGAAGCTACCAGAAGGATTTGAACATCTAGGGGCGGAGCCAGAAAGTCAATATTGGGGGGGCTGAAATTTTTTTTTTTTGTACTGTGTTTTTTGTATAGTATTTTTTAGTTAGTACTACTTCAAGGTATTTTGTAGTTTATACAGTCTTGCATTAAAGTAACATTCAGTATGATTACGTTAACTAGTCATGTAAATAATTAAATAAACTCCGTATCACAATAAGACTAAATAAATTTGACTTGGTCATTGTTAATTCATAATAAATATTCTTAATTAGCTATTATTAAAAATAAATAATAAGAAATTAACTAAAAAATTTAACCAAACACAATGATATATTTACATTTAATCAAACACAATGATATATTCAAACCCCCAAAATATAAACTCTACAATCCCTACACAAGTCAAAAATGGACTTGGATCTTCTCCTCTAGTTATGTTCTCGTCTACTAGATAGGGTGTATTATTAGCCATTATTTTTACTTTTTAAAAATCTCAACCACTCATTGTTACTTTTTTCTTTATTGGTATGAACCCAACAATTGTCTAATCTATCGAATACGTGTTGCCCCCAAAAGTGCAAGAATAAAGTTAACTTATTCTTATTTCTAAAAAAAACACAAAAAACTCTCATTACATCGTTACATCATATAGTTATGTCTTTTTAGAGTGACAAATGAATATAAAAATAAACCTAATTACGATTTTATAAATCTTATTTAGAGAAAACTAGTGTTAATCCCATTAAGCATAGGGATTATTGGATTTACCCTCGCTACACTTCTATTTGTCAATAACATGGGTTGACCCAAAAACCCACAATAAATGCACCTTTGGGTAGCAGTAATCCATGGCTTTAGAAAAATGAACAGATTTTGTAAGTCATGTTGTGATTATTTATGCACAAAATTGACCATATAGAAACGAAAGTGCACATGATGGCAGATGGCGAACAACTATTGATATTAATTAGCTATGATCTTATGATTCACTTAACACAAGTTATAGAAGCATACAAATTCTTCTAATTAAAAACCGTTTAGAGTTCTTTAGAAGCAGTCATAGGCTCTTTTTTTTTCTAAGCCTGCATACTTGATACTACATACATATATACATGACATGATAATTTTGTTTAAAAAAACGTACAACAATCAGCATATATACTTTTTTTTTTGAACATAGCATATATACCTTTTAACTTGAGATTTGCAGAAAGATGTTGTGTAATAAAGTTGACATTTGCAAGGAGAATTTTAGAAGAAGATGAAATGATGATTGATGATAGTTTTTGTTTTTTTTATTTTTATTTTTTAAGAAAGTGGAACATAGTTACGAACTTTTAATAAAGCACGTTTCCCGGTAAGGCAATTGGTAGCCTTTTTTTTCTTTTTTTTTCTTTCACCAACTTACAAGGAAGTCAGCAAAAAAATATAGCATAAAACGCCATGGAAAGTTGAACCAGCGCCAACCATATAAATACACTCATGACTAACCACCAGGCTACACCATATGTTATGAATTTTAAAAACTGTTATAATATTTATTGGAGGGGCAAATCTATTTTTCAAAAAAAAAACAAAAAACATTAAATATATATATTTATTTTTTTGTTGGGGGGGGGGGGGGGGGGGGGGGCCCTGTGGCGCCGCCTCTCCCTCCCCCCTATGAACATCGCTTATAATAGGTTGTTGATTATTTGATTAATAAAATCAAAATATCTGTGTGTATATGTAAGATTAGGTTTTTACATGAAAATACGTCATGCAATTGGACTTTTGGTGTTAGTAGTTGATGATGCCATATATGTGGTGCATTGATTTTGGTTGACTTCTCAGAAAGAAAAAATATTTTATTCAAATAAAGTCCGATATCTAACTATATGTAGCTATCTTTGTCATGTGGTGGAAGATTTACAAATAACAATAATAAAAAATCCTACTCATAAAGATTAACTTAATTTAAATTTTAGATTAAGATTTGATAGAGTCCTATGAGAGATAAGAAATCTTATCTAAATATAATTTATAAATTTAAATAATATGATCAGGATAATTATCAGTAATATTAATATGTAAAAATCATTTCCAAATTTCAAAATTAATTTTGTAGTATATCTGCATATAATAATATGATTATTTATTTTTTTGTAAAAATATTTACAAATGCTCATAAAGTGACACATGACACTCTTGGTTGTTCTCTTAGAATATATAATGATGATTTGTGTGTTGGTTGTGTTGGTATAATTAATAAGAGAATTTGTAGAAAATGGAGAGGAACTAGGTTTTAGAGGAATTGAGTTGTTATTAGTTTTTTTTTGGCTGGGTACGAATGGTGGAGGAGTTCACATTTATAGCCCTCTATGGAAATTTCTAGTCACTAGATATTTGTATAAAATATTCAAAATATTTCCTACAAGTCAAGATAATCTTTCGAAATCAACTAGATATTATAGTGGAAAAATCTAGGATTCTACTTTCTTAAATTTTTCTTAGATTATCCTAGATATTTCAAAGATAATAATCTCTAAATTTTTATCTTTGAAGTCTCTGGAGTGTGTGCCACTAGTTTGGGTCATATAATTGGGCTAATTAATAATTTTCTAGACCAAAATGTTCTTGGGCCAAATGAGTATTAATCCAATGGATTTTAACACTCCCCTTAATGCTGATTGTGTAATTTCAAGCATTCTTCATAGTATCTTGAACTTTGGTCGTGGAAGCACTTTCGTGAAAATATCTACAATATGTTTGTCTGTCTTGATATACTTGAGCTCAATATGTCCTTCATTTGTTGTCTTCATTAAGACATGATATTTGATACGAATGTGTTTAGTTCTGTTATGATAGACAAGATTTTTCACTATTACTATTGCAAACTTGTTGTCATAGTAAATTTCTATTGATCGTTCTTGCAGCTCACCTGTATCCTCTAATATGCGTCTTAGCCATATAGTCTGACTTGCAGTTAATGCTGCTGTTATATACTCTGCTTTCGCTGATAATTCTGCCATTGAATCTTCCTTCTTTGATGCCCATGACAATAAGCCTGAGCCGAAGACCGATTCAAAATTGATCGATTACACCGATTACGATTGGATTAGATCTGCATATGAGATGAAGAAGACTACCTCAAACTATACATTCTCACTCGTGTTGAAATTATTGATGCTCATTTGTTGGTGCTCCGTTATGCTAAGATCATTCTAGAGCAAAAGACAAGAGATATTATTAATGAAAAAGAAGGCTAGAATCATTATGTTGCAGAACAATCAACACTATAATGAGCATTTGTTTATTATAATGCCAATAGAAGTTTGAAGAAAGCAAATGGAGAAAATAATTAAATAAGTAGAATATCAATCTAGCAAAAAAAAAAATCTACGATGTCGGTTATACCCAACCGACCACAGACTCCTATGAATAGGATGAATGTAATGCATTTGGAAGTGAGCTAAAAATATAAGCTCCAAGAAAGGAGCCAACAAGAGCTCCTAAAAAATTGTGAGTCATGAGCTCTAATAACAGGGGCATGATCTCTAATTAATGTTAGAAAGATGGTGCGCCAACAATAATTATTGTAACAATTTCTTACTACTAAATTAATGGAAGATATACACATTTACTTTCATTTCAATTTTCCAACAATCTGAAACAAATAGGAGTATGCAAAAAAGCTAGGCTATGATTTTGTTATCGAATTCTTTGTTTATTTTTGGAGGTTTATAATGTGATGGATGTTTGAGAGAAAGCTATAGATTTTTAGCTCATTTCTGTTGCCCATATGGTGCAAATAAGTATCATCCTAATTTAAATTTGTTTAATTTTCATGTTTTTTGTTTTATGCATTCATCCAAAAATTGATTTTGAATACCTATTGTGAAAAATTTCTCCAACTCTTTGATATACCAGGAAGAAAAACATGAAATGTTTTTGCTGGTGATGGTTTTCATTCATCATTCTCTCGCAAACAAAGAGGGCAAAATACGAATCAATTTCAGGCTTCACAATATTTTTCTGTGTTATATCAGAAGGATTTTAACATTATTCTTATTTAAATTCAAGCTTAGGATATTAATTATCGACTAAAAATACATTTTGAGGGTACTACTTGAGCTTAATAGGGTGTACATAGCGTTGACCGGATCCTCCTTTACCAATTGAGAAGGCTCATATAAGATCCGTCAGGTGTGCATTATAATATTATTTAGAGTAAATGCCACTATTAGTCCTTAATGTTTCGTAGTTGAGATACTTTAGTCTCTAATCTTTAAAAATAAACTTTTTAATCTTTAAAGTTAATTTAGTGAGATAGCGTTAATTCCGATAGCAAAATTTGTATATTTTTTTACTGCTTTATCATGTTGTTGACACGAGTATGATCCTGCATGATACCAATTTTGCCCTCAACTATGATGAATTATAACAGTCACGTGTCATTCACGTGATAAACCTGTTAAAAAATATCATAATTTTGCTATCAGGATTAACGATGTCCCATTAAATTAATTTTAAAGATTAAAAGAGTCATTTTTAAAGATTAAGAATCAAAGTATCCCAACATCGAAATATTAAAGACTAATAGAGACATTTACTCTATTATTTAACATGTACATGTTTTTTGGAATACATAAACAATAGTAGTGCATTATAATTTTAGGGAAATTTTTTTTTTATAACCACTAAACCATCTCTGGAATTCTATGTTGGCTATTCAATCATTTTTTGGTCCTAAAAAGACCATTAGTTTATCAATTCGATTTTGTTTTGACTATTCAGTCTATTTTTAAGTTAAAATAAACTAATTGTATTTTTGCCATCAAATAAAACTCATATATAATAAAGTGTTGATATGAAGTCATGTATACATCAATCAAAACTAAGAATTCAGAATTGGTCATAACACAGCTGAAAGAATGAATGACTAGAATACAAGGCTAATATTACTGCTATCAAAGTTCAAGCTTGGAGTTACCCAGCTGACTGAATAAAATGGCCATATCCATGCCCTGCACCATCGTAGGCACGGCCGTATCGTACGGACAATCCCTAGAAAAACCAACCTTTCCAGACTTGTGGACTTTCTTTATGCACTTCTTGAACTTCTCATGGCATTTGATATTCGTCATTCCTGAAATTATAACGTCCTCTTGTCAATGCTTGCAGCACAACAGCAAAAACAAGTTTGTAATAAAACCTTTCCAGAATAAGAAAGAGATTAGACATGATCAGCCTCATGTTATAGATACTGCAACAATTTTTTGTTTCTCTTTTTCAACTATAAGAAAATAATAAGTCATCCCCCAGGAGAGTGCAAACCATCTAAATTAAGATTGCTACTTGTCGAACCATTCTAGTGTAAACAGATGCTTAGACTCACTCCTCAGCAACTCATACCTAAGGCTTCTTGATGAGTCAAATGAACCATGAAGGCTTACTATCTCGAACGTGAAAGCAATTGATTAGTATAGATTTTGACAGCTAATTTTTCCATTTATGCCTATACAGTCTCCAAAATTTGACACTAAAGTGATTAGCTCTCAACTGCTCCAAAGCAAAACCTATCGGTAAGTGAAATGGTGATTTTGATCTTATCATACCATTTCCTGGTGATTTTGATCTTATCCTACCGTTTCCTCGATATTTACGGTGTTCCCCTTCAAGACAATAAGGAACTGAATGAAAGGAGTAACTGGGAACAATTGTTTACTTCAAGTAAATCTATCTCATGTCATGAATACCAAGTACACTGAGATCTGCAGAGGTCAACTTACAATCAAGTTCAGACTAAATTGCACAAGTTAAAGCTACGAATGAAATCATGAACAAGGTCTCCAATTAGAGTATTAATCTTAAAAGTTAAAATTGTCAATAGTAACAAAACAACTTTCCAGGTATGAGATGACTACTAATGACTCCTAGGATGGTGAAAAGCATAAGGTCGTTAATTATTTCTCTTCCTACATTCTTTCTTCATCACCTTCTCTCTATAGTTTACACTAACTTCTGTCCCTTCATCACTGCAAGGGGACCTTCTCATTGACCTGAACAACATATACAAATCCTAAATACTGACTTTCAGGCGTCGAATATGCAGGTTCTAATTCTTCAAACCTCCCTATCTTTGTTAGCTAGTCATCCTTTACGTCTTCTATTACAGAGCTTTTCCTTTTTCACCTCCAACTGACCTTGGGCATTTGAAAATCAATATGCCCAACTGCTTTGTTCAATCCTTATTCCATCATTCCGCGCAAAAGGAGTCAGATTGATGGCATTCTTATCCTATTCTTTACCCCTTCTCTCCAGCAAATTAGTTACTATTGCAGTTCCTAAGATATTTGACCTGCTAAATTCACCAGTTCAGAAAAAAGAGAATCTACCTCAATAACTTGCTCTAAAAATTGCCTAAAACGGGGGTTATTATCTCAACCTGCAAATCTACTCGCCTTATTGTTTCACTAGCTTATCAACGGCAAGGAATATAATGTACATCCATAATCAAGTTGAGATCGAGTCAAAAGACTGATAAACCACTCTTAAGAGGAGGTGGCGATCAACATTAATCCTGTCATCTTTGTTTCTCCATTATAAAAGAAGGTTTGTGTTCTTTCTCTATTCGCAAAAAGGCTATATAAGTCCAAGGCATGAAACCAAGTAGCCCATTGCGTTAAAACTCTAACCAAATCAGCTCAAATTGTTCACAAAAGGCAAACATTTCCGCCCGGGCTAGTTATAACAACTTCCATTATCAAAATTTACTTCATCTCAAATAATAACAAAATAAAAAGAAAATGAATTCTTATATTAAAACCGAAACATAAACAACACTACCGCGTAAATTAATTAATCTACGTCTTTAGTAAGATAATTTGAATAAATAAACAATTAGCCCAAATTTTCATAAAAATTAACAAATTAGCTAGCTACAAATTACAATAACATGAAGAGATTTTATTTTTCCATATTATGCAACAAAATTGGAAATTAGAAGGAAAAAAAAAATCCAAAAGCAGTACCTTTTTTCCCGACACATTCATCGTGGTCCTTGCAACAAGCATCAAGATCATCACAAGGCTTCTCTCCTGGGCACCCTGTCCACCCTACTCCACAATACTTTCCGTATCTAATCCCAACCGCTATTAAACATTTCAAAATTTGACAGAAAAAGAACGTCTTATTAATTTCAATCTTGCATTAGCAAATTAGGAAAGCATAGGATAAAATGCAAAAAAAACCCAAATTTTGTCTCGCAATTGCACCTTAAATCTTGTAGTAACATAATAATCTAATAAAAGCACAAATTTTTTTATTACATTTTTTAAAAGTTGTTTTTCAATAGTCTAACGTACAACTTTAGCAAAAATCGAAGACTAAGAAAGAGAGACTTACAATTACAATTATCTGCAACACACTTTCTACTGCATCCAATCTGTAAACAAAATATAGAACCAAAAACAAAAAGCTGAGAAGGTTACTTGAAACCAAAAGAAAAAACAAAAAAAAAAAATTATATATATATGAAATATTCACCTGAGAATTATTGGAAGCTTCCGCGATCAGAATGAGAAAGACGAAGAAGACGAAGATTGTAGGGGCGAATGCTGCGGCGACAAGTGTCCGGCAGGTAACGCCGTCGTTTCGCCGCATTCTTTTGCTCTCTGTGGCTTGCTGTATAACGGTAATGGCGCTTCTCTTTCGATCGTTGTCTTTTATTGTATTTTTCTTGTTTTGTTTTCTTAGACGTGAAGGTGAGGAGATTAGAATACCAAAAATAGCCTTCCAGAAGCTTCGGAAAGTTTTTACGTGGTAGCTGCTCTCTGATTGGTGGATCCCTAATCTTGATTCATTTGTCTTTCGCTGTCTCGTGTTTTGCGCTTGGCTGCGCGTCATCAAACGTCCCTATACAATCTGTGAGCTGTCTCACTATTTTACTCTGACACGTGATTTCACACGCTTCAGAAAGGGTAGGGCAGGAAATTCGTTACCTAGGATCTGAACTTTTATTTTTCATTTTTTTGGTTTTTTTTTTTTTTTTCTCTTTTACTTCATCAACCTCATTACTTATAATCAATCTCCTAATCTCCAATTTTAGTAAGTTCCTGTTTCAGTTTTATTCTAATATTTTTTTTTTAATTTTAAAAACTTCTTATTTTTATTTCACTCCAAGATCTCTTTCTATTTTGATTAAATTCACACTATTTTGATATTTTTTTATTGTTAACGAGGATTCTCTATTTATAATTATTAATATCATTTTCTATTTTATTTTTAAAATAATATTATGTACTATTTCATGAATATTAGTTTTATTTTTTTAATTAATATAATGTCATATTTTATTAATATCATGTTTTATTTTATTACTTAATATCTCCAACAATCCTACTTCTGATAGTTGGAGAGACACTTTCTCATATCTCCAACAATCATATTTTTGGGAAAATAGGGATTCCAATTTTAGGGAGCCTCATATAGAGAAGTTGTGGAAGGAATTTTTATGGCGAGTTTTGGGATGCGTGACCACCAGGGTTAGAATTTTTGCGACAACACTAGTCCAACGGTATATGATTTGTTAGGTTTTGCTCACGAAAAAATTTATTGTTTTTCACAAGTTTTTCGGGTCTTTTTCTTCATAAAGTTGGATTTCGCGTGAATCCACCCTTAACCTAACTCTCGATACTAGTTTGTTATCACAGTCTAGGATGATAACGCATAGAAACAAGAAATTTAAGACGGACACAAGAATTTTTGAAGCCCTATAATGGCTAAGAGGCTGTTGGAGAAGGACTTGTAGCTAGGTTTGATACTTATAAACCAAATTTGCTTATTTTATAAAGGTTAATACTTTTATGTTTAGTTAAACCTGCTTAAAATGATATGCTTATAATATAAACACAGTAAGAGCTAATGGGTACTTTTGATTAAGCATTAGTTTCATGATGAGAAGTTTTTGTGATCAGAGGCAGAGAAATCTATTAAATATTTTTTTTTTTCTTTAGATTGTTTTTTGGTCAGACGTATGAAAAAGCCCGCATGGATCAATTCACAATAACCCATCAATTTGGAACGAATGTATTTTTTCTTGTATTTATTTTTTTATTAATTTATTATTTATTACTTTCTACTTTTGAATCTATATATATAAAAAAAAAAGACTATCAAATTGAGAGGAATATCATAAAAAAAGCTGCCGTATATTAACAATTTAGACTTAGAAGTCATAGATCTAGTTTCCATAGACTTTATAACATCAATAAAACTTTACATGTACTGTGTCACACTCATGGAATGTTCCTAAGAAATTTTCCAAATTGTGCTGTGGAAATCCAATGATTCTTTTCAGAAGCTGTTTGTAACTCATCATGGCCGTGGAAAAGCCTTTCTTCACGGGTCTTGGTGTCAAATGAGAGACTAAAACAATTAAGTATCATTTCATAATATAATTACGTTATGAACAAAATTCAATAATCGTCAACACCATTTCATCACAACAGTATCACATCACAACCGTCAAATTTCGCCCAGCTACTATGCTGGGATATCTGGAAGCCGAGATATCACATTTCACAATCGTCAAATTTCGCCCGCCTACCATGCCGGGATATGGGGAAGCTGAGGAATGACTGAATGTTCAAGAAGGTTTGGTGGAATGCTAAAGACATCATAACATACTCTTATTCAATTACCCAGAGACAAAAAATCACTGGATGGTAGGTTCATGGAGGTTTCACGCGAATAAGAACCCTAAATTCATCACAGTTAGCAGTAGCTTTCAATAAACAAAAACACTTACAGAAGCTCGTCCACCTAAGCCACTCTGCTGGGAATACAAGAATCCAGTGTGCTGATTATTGAGACTATTTTAAGGTAACCACTGATTTCTCAGCTTTCGAAAAACTTTAGGAGGAAAAACAAAATCATTGCACGTAAAATGCCACTTTCTCGAATCACCCTGGTGGTGACATACAGCCAGCTTATAAATATCGATTCTCCCCGAACAAATTTTCATCCGACTGGTGGAAGTTAGGGGTAGTAACCGGTGAATGTGAAACCCCCTCCAACAATCTCACCGGCACAAAACCATGCATAGCACTCAAGACCGAACAAAGCAGCAATTCCAGCATCTTCGACCTTCAGCTCGTGCCTGTTTTTCCACATGTGCTTGACGTAATCAAGTTCCTTCCAAAATGAGTCATAACGACCAGGAATGCTGCAAGGAGTAGAATAAAAGTCATTAAGATTTGACAAAAAAATACCACGTAATACCCTATTTCAACCAGTTCATGTTGACTTTCAAGAAATAGTATCATACATTAACTGCATGATTAGATACAATGAAACAACACCACAAACAAGCCTATGCCCTAGTATTCCATGTTTCGCATGATTATTTCAGGGTACTCAAATTGCGCTAAATATTTATCCAAGGATTTCAAAGGACATTAAAGTGACTTGACTCACACGGTGCACCACGAGTTTGCATCCCTTCCATTTTATATGAAGTCCTTAATCCTTCAACTTGATGAAGCAAAAAAGCCTCAAGAACTCTTTAGTTAATTCCATATCTCACGCATGGTCTTATAGGATCTGCACCTAATACAAACAACTAGCGTCTTAAAATATCTAACAGCAGCAGTGTTAGATCCTAAGCTGCTATAGGAACAAACTCAAACAAGTGTAATCATGTATATCTAATCGAACCCAGAAATTTATCATAAATGCAATGAGATGTAAGCTGCAATTGACATACTTTTCCTGCAGTTGGAAATGGATATCAAAGAGATCACTTTTTCCTTTTACATCTCCAAAACGATGTTAATGCTTCAAATATACTTTATTTTACGGCAAATGCCTCCAAAATCTTCACATGGCAATGATGTACCCTTGGAGAAATCAATATATCTTGTTAGTGACGGACAGTCATATCTTGCGAACATTAAACAAGGCCCCTAATAATTACTGCCTCAAACAGAGAAAAACAAGTCCAATCAGACCCAAACTTTTTAATTTAATAAACGGAAAATCCCAGCCACCTTTGCTCCTTCATGATCATTTCGAAACTCCATATCACTAAATCAGCGAGTCACATATGACTTGGGACTGAATTCAAAAATTTTAGTGAGTCACAGCTAGTCTAATTAAATGGAAAATAGTTACACATGTATCTTGATGGAATTATAGGTGTTTGACAACATCTTTGATTGATTGGTCACAATTTTATGCCCAATCCTGAGGCTGAACAGCAAAAATCCCTTAAGTTTCGATATAGATGTATTATCTATTACAACTGTATCATCACAATTCCTTCAATGCAAGAATGTGACTTTTCTTTGAGGTAAAGTTTCATATACACTAATTGCAACATGCATTACTCATGTTCAAGGGAAGTGCAAATACAGTTAATATTTTTAGGGCATGAATTTTGAAAATAAGACCCGATGTACCATAACGTGCTAGCTTAAGAAAGCAATTTGCTGATCACAAATTTACATCAAACGCATAATGCATCTTGATTCTACACTGTGAAAATGTATAAGAAAATGTCAAAATAACTACATGAGCTCTGTCTTTTCTCTCTTTTGGGATAAGTCAAATACGACTAAGTAACAAACAGAGGAAAAAGGATAACATGTGAATATACCATACACTGGTTCCAATCAACATAATTTAAACAAAATTAAGTGCCCAAATAGTGCCATGGCTGACTCAATACATTTAATCTCTTATCTTATCTGTTGCTAGGGTATCAACTGTTTAAACTTTGAAATTTTGTAAATACAACTGAACACCAAGCATGTTAGCGACAAAGCTAAAGCAAACCACTGAATTATGAAATACATTGGACAAGATCATATTACTGGCAGAAGATGGTCACATCAAAATTCCAGGAATTAATGAGCTCATGAAGTTTTGCAATTCTATCACTGCGGACAAAACCTTACAGGATCTAATATTCTTAAGACGAAACAATTTACTTCCTGCAGGAGAAATTACATGGACTTTTGCAACCAACGGTAAAATCTTGGATGAGATGACCCAAGTTCCCACGATAAAGCTTTGCGCTTTCTTTTAACAGAACTACATCTGTGACCACTTCAAAATTGAAACAACAAAAAGAGATATGCAAGTCTACAACAATAGCCCCTTCTCTAACTTTTGTTTTCCTTTTTGAGGTCTACATGTTACCAATATGACTTCCCCTATGGTTGCTCATAGACTCTACTACTACATATGCTTATATGCAACTGAAGAAGACATGCCCTTACAATACATGAATATCTCAGTCATCATCTGGTGAAAACCACTAGCATGGTCATGTGCCATTCAAATATGAAAAACGTAACGGTTAACTAAGGAACATTTCTGGTCTACTGAAAAACAAAGGAATCATGCCAATCACTTTGTAAATATAAAAATGTCCCAACGCAACTTGAAACAAGAATTCCAAGAAGAGAAAAGGTAAAGTATAGTCCACTACAGTGCCAAGAGAATAACCTAGCAAGACGCGTGTAAAATAGCTGCTTAGACAACTCATTGCATTTCTCCACAGTGGGTGGCTCCTGAATGTACTGCTTGTTCTGCTCCAGCAACTGCTTGTAGTAGGAATCACCATGCTTGGCAACAAACTGCGAAGCTTGGCGTGCCTTGGTTTGTAGTTGTTGCAGCTTGGACGCCATCAACTCCCAGTAAAACTTAACCACAGCAAATGAAATTTAATAAAATCACCAAGAATAATCATTGTAGCCAACATCCCGGATAATCACTATTCAGAAAACCAGTTCAAATAGTGGTTAAACAAACACAGAGCAAGTAAGAATGAGGAAGATCTCCTAAAAACGAATAAAGCGAGAATACCATTTACCACAATGAACAACGCGTCATTCATTTAAACCCACTTGGAAGTCCTCCGTACACAATATCTTACAAGCATTTCCAAAGCAACCCACCCCACTTCTTGCCATCCAAAATTTCAACTACATAAGAAAAACTAGGAACCATTTTCATCCATTTCTCCATTGGCCATCTACTCGAGCCAAATTAGAAATGACCTTTCACTCTATAACCAAACAACAATAATTTAAATTAAGCAAATATAACACGACAAAAAAAAGAATACTCTTTTTCCTCTATTACAACATTGAGAAAAGAACAATGAAATAAAAATGGAAAGCTCAACATTTTGACCAAGACATCACTGTGTAAAACAAGAAACAAAATAAAACAAAATAAAATAGTGATTACCATTAACAGCAATATTCAAATTGGAAGCTTAATCTCTTTTATTTCTGAAATTTATTTTTTCTTTTTTTTATATATAAAAAAAAAAGTAACTTTCCTTTTTCCTAGCTAAATCACCCAAACAAAGAAAAAAAATTCACATTTCACTCTACAGATCGAAAAAATTAAGACCACTCAAGTCAAAGGTAAACCCTAAAAAAAACACACACACATACGGATCGAATAAGCAAGACTCCAATTATACAAAATCTTGTACGTATATGTATTTATGAGATCTAAAAGAAATTTATCGAAAACCCCTATACAATAATCGAGAATCGAATGAAGAAAATAAAATATTAGTGAAATGGAAAATGAAGTTTCGATTTTTATTACCTTTTTGTTGTTTTTGTTTGGTCAGCTAAAGAATAAGCTTTTATGGATTGGGTTTTTGCTTCTCTCGCCGCCAATTAATATAAGTAACGCTCTTTGTTTTTAGTGTGTGAGTGTGTGTTGTGTGTGTGGAACTGAGTTAAAAAGGATTTCCTACTAGCGTACTACTATTAGTTACTACTACTATTATTACTTTCACATTTTACATTTGGAGTTTTTATTTATTTTTATTTTTTTGTCAAGAAGTAAAAACTTTTAATTAAGGAAAACTATGTATTTTTCTATTTCAAATATAATATAAAAATTAGTTCGAAAACGGGATTGAAAACTTAATTAACTAATACTATGAAATGATGATACTTTTTTTGTTATCAAAACATCAATTCTAAATTTCATTATCTCTCTATTCTATTTTTAATTTTGAATCACATGTGGTAAAAAAATGAAAATAATTACATTACTTCCTCTAAGATTAGTGATGGGTTTTTTTTTACTGAAAAAATAAAAGTATATCATTAAATCTAAACTCAAAAATGTTTATAAAACTCCATCAACCAAACTAAAAATAAAGGCACCTGGAAGATTAAATCTCCCCAAATTGTCATCTACGATTAAGTACACCATTAATAGATATTCTCACAAAAGTGTTGTCAATACAAATAAGAACAAACAATAATAACGAGTCCAGAACAAATCAATAACAATGTTTATTTATAATAAGAATATTTGCATTAGTACAAGATAAGTGTAGTCGTATAAATACATCCTTTTATAATTTGATGCTTTTTAGATAGGTATCCAAACAGAAGGAAAACTATAATTCCGTAAGAATTAGCTAGTATAGAAA
The DNA here is from genome assembly GCA_037974665.1 of Ehretia macrophylla. Taxonomy (NCBI): domain Eukaryota; kingdom Viridiplantae; phylum Streptophyta; class Magnoliopsida; order Boraginales; family Ehretiaceae; genus Ehretia; species Ehretia macrophylla. Next base: position 48,962,536 of record CM075771.1, on the reverse strand, counting down.
AGCTCATGCAAACCTAGTTACATTCGATAATGTAAGATAGTATGGTCAACAAAATGGAATTGTGTAAGGTTTGGAGTAATTTGGTGTAGATTTGGTGTGGGTCAAATGTCAATGGTGGAAAGGGGAAGAAATTGATGATGGCAGGATATAGTAATCAATTGGTATTTAGCGTAAGATGGAACATTGTGAAGAATGATAATAGAGTAGGTTTGTTATAAAGTGTGTGTATGTGTGTGTGTGTGTGTGTTTTTTTTTTTTTTTTCCAGTTTTTCAACTTCTATTCTCATTTATCCAATCAAAATGAGGAGAATGAACACTATGATATATTGGGTGGAATTGAAGATGGCATGATAGACTTTAACATAAAAACGTATTGGAAAGGATTTTTGGAGTTGATATAAATTATTTTACTAAACTATAAATGAAAAGTGACAATTAATCTTTTTATTTTACATATGACGTCTAAAAAGAAGATATTTCGAAAAGAGAATTAAGTATAGCAAAATAATTTTATAGTCGTTGTAGTGGGCTAGAAGTTCATTCACTAACAGGCCCAGGAGGGTGCTGTAATGGGCTAGGACTTCCTCCATTGGCAGGCCTAGGAGGCTCACTCAGGCTGCGGACCATGAGGCAGAGAAGGTCCATAAGAGTAGGGCTCTTAAGCTCCATTGGCGACGGTCTTTAGTTAACTTAAGGAAAGAAAACGTGATTAGAGGGACAGACGAGCGACAGAAAAGGAAGGAGGTATAATCAACCCTTGATTGATGGGTTTCGTCCATTACTTGAGGGAGGAGGAGCGCTCTTTATAGATACGATATCTACACTCTAAATACTTTTTTTCTTATCCTTTAGAAACTGTTTTTATGAATTCCTTAGTAACTTTGACTACCACTCACTTATCAAGGCCCAGGATCAACGAAAGGGACTTAAGATCTCCTAAATTTTAATTATAGATTCTCATGGTTTATAGTCATATATTAGAATAGCTAAATGATTAGTGAAATTTAAAAGACTACAAAATTACAGAATCTTTGGTACAAAGTAATGTTGAGAACTATCACATTATACAGTAGAATCTCTTTAAATTAATACTCGATAAATTAATAATATATTTTAATTAATAAAAATGTCCGGTTCTGATTTGGGACCAGTGTAAAAAGTTGATAAATTCGATAAAATTATAAGATAATACATTTAAAAAAATTTACTTTGTATTTTATTGATTCAAATATTTCATAAATTAATAATTAATTAAAAAGTACGTAATAAATTGACTATGAGATTTTCTTAAAATATGAATCAAGAGTAGCTTGTCTTTTGTTGAACTTCAAATCTAGTTGAATCTTATATTTAATTATTTAAAGATAAAAAATTGAGATAATCTTACAAGAATTAAGATACAAGATTAGATAAATTAGTTCTAATCCTAATCCTACAAAGACTTGGATACGAGATTAAAAAAACTTTTTTTTAATCTTACTAAAATAAATTTTATCTTCTATTCTCATTACTTATCTTTTTAAATTAGACCGAAAAAATATATCATAATCATAATATGTTTACTATAGAGCTAAAAAATGAAAAATATATCTATTAATTAATAGTTATTAATTTATTGATAAATTAATATCTCGCTAAATTAATAAAATTTGGTGATCCCAACACTATTAATTTAAAGAGGTTCTACTATAAATCATTTCAATTTATAAAACTTTTGTCTAATATGGTTATGATGATAAATATATTACAATTTTATTATATACCCTCATTCCTCAATTACTATTTATTTTCACTTTGCTTCTATAAAACAATAAAAATGATTTTCATGACTAAACGGGATTTTTTTTTCTATAATATGCAGTGTTTTCTAGCCTCCAATCTCTTGAATTGTCCTTTGACCGAATCGTGCAAAATCTAATCCAAAAGGGCTAGACCGTTGCAGAGAAATGATCCAGAACCAAAGGGCCCAACTTACCAAATAGTGGAACAAAAACGGATAAGCTATAGCTAGCTGGGTATCGTGAAAATTCAATTGGGCTCGCAACCTAGCCTTCATCTAGTGGTACGCTCCTCGCTTTAAATGCAAGAGATTGCGAGATCAAGCCTCGTAAGCAGTATCTTTTAATATGTATTTTATGGTTTAGGTCTCCCTTCAATTAAAAAAAGAAAAAAGAAAATCAATTGGGCTTCAAGAAAATGGGCCAAAATGGATTTCGAGGATCAGTTAATCCATAGCAGTGGGTTGGTCTGGAGCTCGCTCCATCATTTTTGAATTTGTTTTCCACTTCTAAGTTTTAATTGAATTAGACGAGTCGATTTTTTTTTTTTTTTGTTTCTAAAAGGAAACAATGCTGGAAAAAAACAGACAAATTGCTAATTAGCAAAAAAAACAAACAAACTGTTAGAGACCTAGAGTGGCTAAACAATTTTAGTAAATATTTCACCTCTTTTATTATTTTCTATCAGCAAGAGCAGTGTAGGCGGAATCTAATCTATAATAGAGCTCCTAAAAAGGTTAACTTAGGCTCCATTTGTTTGCCGTAAAATATTTTTTCAAAAAATATTTTTTTAATTTTTCGGTGTTTGGTAATACCGAAAAATTTGTCAACTAAAAATTTATTTTCATTAAAAAATGGTGGCTACTTTGCTCAATTTTTCGGTGTTTGGTAATACTGAAAAATTGGTCAACTGAAAAATATTTTCTAATTAAATATAACGGCTATACAAAGTTTGAAAAAATAATTTTATGTCATTTGGGAGAAGAAAATATTTTTCGGAACTCACCCACCCCTACCCCCCTGCCCTACCCCTACCCCCATCCCCACCCCCAACCCCAACCCCAACCCCAACCCCAACCCTCACGATTAATATATATATTATGTGTATATTTATTTTTTATAAAATCTAATGTCGAGAAATATTTTTCACCGTACATCCAAACACCATAAAATATTTTTCAGTATTCTATTTTTTAGGAAAATATTTTTACTCACCAAGTTAGTTTACGGCAAACAAATAGAGCCCAAAAAAATATTTTATTTTTCAGATAAAATATTTTCCATAAGTAAGTTATTTTACGGCAAACAAACGGAGCCTTAGTTGATACAATTTCTACACCCATTTGCCTCTGTACACATGATTCACTTAAAATTCAATACTAATTTAAAGAGATGATGCAAAGGATCAACCTTGACATAAAAAACAAAATTATTTTAGAGAGTAAATTTAGTAGAACTAACCTAAATGTAGATATCTGCCATTTTTGGAATCTAGATGGTACAATGCTTTGTAATTGAGTGAGTTGAGGTATCATCCATGATATGACTGAGATTGTTGATTGTGAATCATTGTAAAGAAGAATTGTCGAGTTAATAGAACTACTTGCTTGTTTAACAAAATAAAAAATTAAAAAAAAATGATGAATTTGAAATGATTATTTGGAGGGTCTCTCCTATATTTCACTTCAATCAATTTTGATTGAAATATAAAGGATTTGTTAAGATGGTGAAAAATCTATAAAGGTAAAATTTAAATCAACAGATACTTAATTTGTTCAACTCAAAAGATAAATTAAACATGTTCACATACTTTTTATGTGTAATTAAAGAGAGTTTATCTTAAGAAGCCCTACATTTTTTTGGTTGGCATGGCGAAGCCTTTTTTCTTCCCCCCTCCCCCCCACAATAAAAATTACATTATAAGGGAGACAGATACAACAATCACGGACAATTTAAATGCGAGAATTCTCGAACTCAACATCACTCTATACTAGTGAGATGAATGTCCTTGTACAAAAGATCAATCAGAGCAATTGATTGATCTACAATCCGATCAAGATGACAAAGGTATTACGAGCCTTATTTTTCACTATCCAACTTATAATTTTATTAACCGTTCTATTACTACACTAAAATTGAATATCAAGATATCAGCTACAATGCTTCCGACATCTTATTTGACTGATATAGAAATCATATCACTAGAGAGAAATTTTCAAAAGTTCCCACCTTCACCTCATCTATTATAATTCTAATTGATAATGAAGCCTTTATTGTTGCATGGCAGCGACGATCACGGAGATGCTTATGACCTAAAGCTTCAGACGACTTCTAACCAAGCCAGCTGCATTTGTATTGGAGAACATTAACTCGGCGAAATGGTAAATTCCAAGTAAGTGGTTGGCAGATGATAGGTATGTCAGGAGATAGTCATGTGGTGACCCTAATTAATTGGGCTCGTGAGGCACATGGATTATGACTGACGGCTTTGATTAATGAGATTTTCAGGGCATAACCAATGACGAATTCTTACCATGGCCCCATTTTTTATATTCTGTACAAACATGCACAAAACATATTGTGTCTTAGTTGTTTGTAATCGATGTAAAGTTAACTCCAATTGTCTTTCTATTTTTTTTTTTACATGTAAAGAGTTAGGAGTTTGGAGTTAACATTTTAATTTTATGGATTCTTTATTTCAGTTTTACTCCAATGACTTCTCTACTTTTAATCTATCTTTATTTTAGGGGCTCTTTATTTTAATTTTACTCTAACAGCTTCTCTATTTCAAAAACTTCTTATTTTTGATTTACTCTAATATATATATATATATATATATATATATATATCAAACACATTATTTTAATATTTTTTAATTCATATTTTGCATTTGTTAACAATGATAAAGTTCATTATATGGACACTGTTGGAGACAGTCTATTGAACAAAGACTATATTGTATAAAGTTCATTATATGGACACTGTTGGAGACAGTCTATTGGACAAAGACCATATTGTATAAAGTTCATTATACGGACACTGTTGGAGACAGTCTAATGAACAAAAACCATTTGCCTCTTTTAGAGAGTCTACTGGATAGATTTTTACTTATTTTCCTCTGTCCATTATACGGACACTATTGGAGACAGTCTAATGGACAAAGTCCATATTGTATAAAGTTCAAATTATTAAGAGGGTGTACTTTTGGATATGTCTTGGGATAGTCATGTGATGACTGTAATTGGCATAGTGAGGCACATGAATTATGACTGACGGGTTTGACTAATGAAATTTGCGAGGCATAATGAATGACAAATTCTTGTCATGGCCCCCCCACTTATGGTCTCATCCAAGGATTCATGTCTATATATTTCTTGAAAAGGATATTATATGTTCATGCACAAAATGTTGCATGCAAGTTGCTAGTGATCAATGGAATTTACAAAGTGTTGCGCGCTAGTTGCTACTAATTGATGAAATGTCCAAATGACTATAATGTATAAAAATTTAAACTATTAAAGAGTATATATACTTTTTGTCTCGAAGTAAAAGTAGTCAAAAATCTTAAGTACGTAGAGTTCAAAGTTACTATGCAGTTGACTTTTATTGTACAACACCTCTATTTCATAATATTGAATTATTTGCCTAACTCAAATAAGCTATCACTTACATGTATTGCAGATATGCTATACCAGTTCCCTCTTTGTTTACTACACAAACTTCTTGTATAATTAATTAGTATGATCACCCAGCGGTAGTAGGGGTGAAATTGTTCTTACAAGGTCGCGAGTTCGACACTATCTACTGCTCTGGAGTTCCGCATTTGACTAACCTGATACATGTATGAGAGCGCACTGTTGCACTTAAAAGTTTATCAGTTGATAGTCAAGTTCTACCATATAATTTTATGGTCGGACTCCACCAACTAAATTCCTACATCAACCAAAAAAAATAGTATGATCAGTTTGTTGCATTTCAATAATGTCAACAAGCTGTAAATTAAGTGAATGGCATTAGTACTGCTTATGTAGAAAATATTTATTCATTTGTTTGAATACAAGGACGAAACATATTCTCATTTATGAAAAGGTTTGTAGTGAATTGTCTGTGGTCTTAAAATAAATATATCATTATCAACTCAACCAAAACTATTTGAAAACAGAATTAGGCCAAACGATTTGGATTTGCTCTACAATATACATCTTTTACAATTTCTCATAATAATAATCTCAATTGATGTCATGCGTCAACAAGTATAATCAATTTACTAAATTGATCCTTATACACCACTCTTGTAACCAAGGTTAAAAAAACTTTAAGTATGAAAATATCCACTACATCAAATCCTTATCTTGGTAGTGTTTTCTCAACATGATTACAAGGCTATATTGTAGATCAGCGAAACGCGGTAGGTATTAATCGAAACTATCATTACAAAAAAAATTTAAGAAAAGTATATTGTAGATAAGCGAAATCCAAAAAACTTTTTTACTAAAATTTGGGTTCCATGCGAAGCAAATCATCACAAGGATGTGTTTAAAGTCAAACAAAGCTATGTATAGCAAATTAATTATATATAAATGCACAACTTGATCTATCTAATAATCAAAACTCGTCACTTGACACTTCAGAAGTTCTTGAAAGTCAAATTGTATGATTAGTTAAGAGCAGAAGAAGAAAGCAAACTCAATTCTAAACCATGAATCTATTAAACTTCTATTGATAACTAATTAATTTTAGAATAGGTCAAACAATTGAGATTAGTCAATACAAAATGTAAAGATATTTTATTGTGGAACTGTGGTTAGGTCAACGTACCAATTGTTTGCTAAGAAAAATGTTACTAAAAGTCTACGCTAGAAGCATGGCATGGTCTATCAAATTAGTTAACAATTTTAGTCTTAGATGATTTTGTATTTCAAATTTTGTCTCTCTAGACAAGTATATATTTAGCCAAAAAACATGCATGTGTCAGCTCCTTCTAATAGAAAAATCAAATTTAATGAAGATTTGATTTATCCGACACATACACGTCGTAACTGTCCAAGAATTTCAATTGTGCTCACTCGATTTGACAAGACTCGTCCAATTGTTCCATTCTGGAACTATGTGGTTAGGTCAACGTGCCAATTGTTTGCTAAGAAATTTTTTCCTAAAAGTCTAAATTAGAAGCATGGCATGGTCTATCAAATTAATTAACAACAAGTCATTGCTCAAGCCACTTTAGGTCGATTGTGACAAGGATTGACATAATCCATTTCACTGTCAAACGTTAAAGGTTTTGCTTTATAAATTCCATTTTTTTGTTTTTTGTTTTGGTCAACAAATTCTAAGATATATGGGGGGTAAGCCAAGTCATGGCTATGTTAGAATTGATCCCATCGGTGTTAATTAGTTGAGGATGTAATGTAATCCATAAAAGTAATTGAGCGTGAGTCATGGAAAATATTAATTGCTCATCGACTAATTTAAAGCATGCGTTGGGATATGTCACTGTATTTCGAAGTTTATAACATTAATTTGGATCTAATATGATTTTACTCGTCATGAAAAAAAAAAGTATTGACTATATAGCAACTATGTTAAACACAATAAATAAATATATTAATTTTCTTTTTACTAAACAGTTTAGGATTTCAAGTCCCATAAAAAACTTTTGAATTGTCTATTCAAAAACAAATCTCATTCACATGCACGTATTGAAAATAATATATAAATTTATCTTCTTGGTAATCTAATGAACTATGACCCGAGAATGTGGACATGAGGCTGTGTAAATATTTCATGTCTCATTAAGTACGTTCTATTGCCCCTAAGTTTAGTGATGGTGGTGCTTCAATTTAAAGTGGGGCATTGATTTAAAAGACATAATAATCCATGAACAAAAAGCTAATCAAACACAATACAACATAATGCAATACATAAGTAGGTAGATATCACGCTGATGGTGGAACTAGAACCTATATATAATTTCTTGATCTCACATACTTCATCTTGACCTAAAGACAAAGGATCTATTCGATCTAACTAGCTATGAAATTTTATTGTTGAATTGTAGAGCTTTCAACAATAGACCTTTAGTTGAAAGTGTTATTAAACATAAATTGTTGACTGTTTAGGGGTTTTATGTTTGAAGTACTATTCATGAAATTTTGAAAATAATGTTGGGCTTTCAAAAATATAAATAGGTATTTTTGAGAGAAAAAAATGACTTACTGCATGATATAAAAACAGTTTTGCAAAAACTTTTTTTAAAAAGTACAGATTTGGAGCTTCTTATAACTTTTTTTTAGTTTTGACTTTTATATAAGAACTCTTTTAAAAATGGGCCAACTATATTAGATTCAATTTTTAAACTCACAAAGTTTTCTTCTTGGGAGAACTTAATTGAGTGGGGTGAGACTTATTGCATGCAAAGGGGAAGATCTCCAACCAATGCCGTTGAGATTGGTTGTCTATGCAACTATATATATATATATGCTATTTAATTTTGAGAGAAAGGAATTACAGGGTCCATAGAAATACATTTGCAGCAGAGGAGCAAGTCATGGAAGGAATTGCCCAAACTATTAGATATAGACTTTGCAACCGCAAAAAAATTTAGATGGAACATTGTAAATATTTTTATTTGTGATAGTCGGAGATTATGTGATATTTTTGTGTAGAGACATAATCTTGTCTTGACATTGTAGTAATTTTTGATTGAGTTTATTGATACACTTTCGCTTATTAAATAATTAAATGTTAGGCCAAACAAACCCCCAAAGTCTTCAATTGCAAGGGGGCGTTGAGTTTGCTTCAACCAGAAATGGTGCATTATCGGAATACAAAATAAAATAGAAAGTGCGTGTAGGAGGCTTGCAAATTTGGGTACGGTGGACGCCATCTAATATGAACTCATGCAATTGGAAATTGATCACATTTTTCCCTTATACTAGGTGTTTGGTGTGGGGACAAACACGCAGTGTTTGGTAGAACAAAACACGGCATTGACAAGTTATGAAACTCGTTTTGGTAAATTATATTGTTTGGGAGTTCAGTTTGTAGTATCGCGCATTGGTGGGAGATTGTATGTTAATTTATAAATGGGTGTTGTGGGTGTATAAAATAATTCGGGTTAATAATTTTGAGCCAGTAAAAAAGATAGTTCAAATAGTTATTTCATATGCTTACAACACAAATTTCGCCTACGGGTTTAGAGTTATGGGTTAAAGGCGTGACAAATTTAATTTGACTTTCTCCATTTAATAACTAACTTCGTCCAAAACAAGATGAAGAAAAAGTTTGTACAAATTATTTCATAAAAAAACCCTAGTTGGTGGGAAAAGATTATCTCAATAAGATTGGAAGTTAAATATAGATAAATGTGTTAAAGGTAATCTCGGGGGTATTATCTTTAGAGATGAAGAGGCCCTAAAATCATAGGCTTTACTATGAATTTTGGATATGATTGCTTTTAATACTAGAGTAGTGTTGATTGGTCTGTGAGAAGGTTTGAGAAGAATAACAATTTAAATTGGGATTGCTCTAGCCTCTAGGCCTCTAACATCTTAGTGACTTATTTATTGTTTCTCGAAATTATCTCTTTCAGAGGTAGAGTAAAGGGGGATTGGTTAAGATTTTTTTTATAAAAAAAATAACATACTTAAAATTTAAAAAAAAGATGGTATGACCTTCTAATTTTTTACTTTTTTATGTCCGATTTTTCAATTTTGACATCCAAAATAATTTTTTTGGTTTTGCCCCTGGTCTCTTTCAGGAATAAAAATTATTGGAAGAGTAATTTCTTCCAAGTACATGCCAAAGATCACTTGAAACTTTATTATTATACTGACTCCTTGTACGGTGATGGTGAAAAGTGATGAGGACTGCTTCGTGGAAAATGTGAATGTTCCAATAGAATGAGGCAAATAGATAGGACAAAAGGCATTATTATGACTTTAAACTGATTTGCAATGTGTTTGTCAAATTAAGCCTTTTGACCATGGATGAACATATTTAATTTGGTCCTTCACATCCAATCGTCTTGCTCAAAGGAATAACACTGAAAATATATCTCTTGAATCAGTTAAATAATAATGGCTTCAATTCGTCAGAGGCATAAGGAGAAAACACTTTTTTTGTTTAATAAGTAAACAAATTTTATTGATAATAAATTAATTAATTACAAAATTTGAAGGGTGACCTCTCATATATCATATATATGGGTATAATTTTCTGCAATAAATGTTTTTATTGCTGATACTAAGGAGCTGACGAAAAATCGCTCGATCAAGAAATAAGTGGGTTTTTTTTTTTTTTTGCAAAATTATGCTCAATTTTATGTAGTAATTCTGCGAAAATCTCTTCAAACATGAAACTTTATACACCTAAGTTTATAGGACGAAAATAGGAATATTTATGAGGTCCTTATAGAACCTAGTATTGTAGAGCTTTAAGGGAAGATCTATTCGACCTGGCCCATAAGCTGGACAAAGCATGCTATTATTTTTTGAACGGAATATTTACGGAATCCTCATGAATTGGTTAGTCTACATCCCAAATGCATCATAATCCTCAATTAGACATAGTCGGAGTAATCTTCCTCGGTAACTCCAGTTAAACAATTGAAGCACACAGAAAATCGATGGTTCCTGGAAGCTAGTACAACGCAAAACATTGAACAAAACTTTTTTTTTTTTTTTTTTACATTTAAATCTGATTTACAGTATCTGAGTACAGAATACAATCCCAGTTCTTGGAATTGGGTTTGTCAATAAAAAAAATAATAATAATAATCATTTTCTGAACCAAAACTGGAAGTGAAATTTAATGAGATCAGAAATCATCTCTCTTCTCTTTCCTTCTTTGCATAAAATCTTTTATTCTCTGCAGTGCAACTTCGAGTGTCTGCTCGCTCATGTTAGCAAAGCAAACTCTAAACCAACCAGGCTCAGAACAATGGCAAGAAGATCCAGGCGATATGTTCAGCTTCACTTCATGCAATATTGTTTTCCAGAGAGCCAATTCACATTCCCTTTTAGGCTTATCCAATAATGGGCTCAAATTCATCCAGCAAAACAACCCTGCATTACCCTTCAAGCACTCTATTCCAGCGTTTCTCAGGCCATCGACGATCGTTTCGTATCGTTTCCTCAGCCGTTGTTTGTTTGTTCTTATGTAGTTTTCTGTGAAATTTCTGTCAGACAACATGGAAGCTAAGAGTTGTTGTGTCTGTGAAGAGATTAAGGTGAAGCTGGACATTCTTCTTGCAGTTGTGACAACTTTGTCATTGTATGAGTATATGGTCCCGACTCGAAAACCTGGAAGGCCAAGGTCCTTGGAAAGGCTATAAACAATATGAACTCTTTCTGAATCTTTGTAATTTCGGGCATCAAGAACTTCTGCTACGCTGACGAATTCATCAGACAGGAATGCTGATCCTGAGTAGATTTCATCAGAGACAAGATGGATGTTTTTGCGCGACGCGAAGTCGAGAATATCTTCAAGAACTGATCGTTGAACTGTTGCGCCTAATGGGTTTGAGGGGTTGGTGATTAGTACACCTCTCACTTTGATGTTCATGGATTCAGCTTCAGCATATGCTGCTTCTAAAGCTTGAAGAGTAATCTGGAAATTGTTTGAACTGTCACAATGGACGGGTACAATATTGACTCCAGTTCTCCACCTTAAGTCTCTATCAAACCTGGAAATAAGATGTCAATGAACATTAGGATTCTCCAATTACGTGATTTTTTCACGTGGGATGAATGTATATTCCAACAATGTGCATAAAATTTCAAAAGATTGCTTTCATAATTAAGAGCTGATTCTTACCCTGGATAGTAAGGAGTTGGAATGAGCAAAGCATCACCAGGATCAGCCAAAATAAAGGTTAATAGCTCGTTAGCTGCTGTGGCACCAGCTGTGATAACAACTCTATCAGGATCGAACCTTGCTCTTCCTCCTCTTATTTGTTCCATGAAGCTTGCCATTGCCTGTTTAAATACATTTAGATGATTAAAGGGTGTTGATACATCCTATCATTTTTCTTCTTTTAATTTGAAGAGAGGCCTAGTCGTTATCTGATAACAGATGCAGTGGATCGATAGCCAAACATGGCCATACATCCTAGGATTTGTTGATGCATGGATAAATTTTCATCAAACATGGGCAAAGATGATACCTTTCTGAAAGAAAGCAGTCCATGATAGTCTTGAAACAAAGCATTCTCTCTAAACCCGGAAGTTTTATTCCCCCAGCAGGCTGATTCTGAATGTTTTTCCAAGTACTCCTCAAGCATATCAAACGAAACCTGTACAAGAAAGCAGTAATGAATAAGACCTTTACAAGAAACTCTAATAGTTTCCTTTTATATCTTCACGTGTAACGACTTGTTATGATCAAAGTGATCAAAGATCTCAAGTTTGAAAAAATAGAGGTGATTAACTTACTTGGTTCTCAGCTAATCCCATCTGTATGACTCCTGATGGATTGTATAACTCGTCATAAGGGTCTTCATCGTATGCTTTCCATCCTGCAAAATATGGTGAGTCTTCCCCATGAGTGTCTGAGACAGCAACTCTAGACAAACCAACAGAGGGGTGCTCTATTCCTACAGCCATAGCTAGTTTTTTTCTTTTTTTTTTTTTGTCTTTTTCGTTTCGAGTTTGAAGGGAGATCTCTTTGCTAGCTTTTCTATGCAAAGGCTTTCTTTTGAGAGGAAGCTTTTATGTCAAGTGATGGAAAGCTCTGAGAGCAAATAATAGAAGATTAGAAGTGTTGAAATGAAGGCCATGTCAAGGGTGTCTTATATTGTGAGAAGTCTTGGGAAGAAAAGGGGGCCCTCAACCTACATTGAGGTGATAAAAATTCTCTCAGAAAAAAGCAAAGGAACCAATGATTGATTCTATAGAGTAAGCAAGATCAAAGCTCAACTTTTTCAAATATAGTTTTTATCACTGGTGACAACTGTTAGCTTCTGTCCTCTTTCCAAAGCTTTTTCAAATCTCAACCTTCCCAAGATCTACAGCAAATATGGTGGTTGATGGGGGTGGGGTGTTTTACCTTAAGGGTCTGTTTAGTTCTTTTATTCATGTGACATTATTAATATGGAACCAATTTGTATCATTTACAAATAGTTAATTTGCATTCATCTACTTAATGATGGTGGTTGACTCTTCTTCACATCCTAATTCATATAACACTCTTTTCTATGTTGATTAATCATTAAATTACTATCGAAAAAATATTAAATATCACTTTAGTACGCAAAAATTAAGTTGGGTTAATTAGTCGGGCCAATAACCGCAACCTGAGGTGCCAAGGGTTGACGGCCAAGACTCGAGAAAGAATCGGCCAAGAAGTCGGCCTACTCTCGGATCTAGAAGGTTCGACATTAGGGGTCAGATAGCTTGCAAGGCAAAAAGCCGCGAAAGCGAGAGTGAATACCCATGAATAAATTAGGATCTGATGATCAGTTAGCAGAAAGATTGGCACAAATCTACAAATCTTCACGATGAGAATTTGGATGATACCCTTCCTGGGGTCAACTCAAATGTTAGGCGAAAAGCTTAAAAGTAAAAAAGTAGCACCTTAGAGCATCCTCAATGGAATTTTTAAGGAGTTTTTAAATAGCAATAATTGATGTTTTAGAGACTCTATTGATCAAAATTCATCACCAATAGAGGCCTCAATGAAGTCTCTAAGGACTTGAACTTATACTCTAAACACTCATTCTACCTATCAGATATCGCTAGAAGACTTACCTAAAAAAGAAGTTGCGAGATGAAAACTAAGGGTGACAGTAGATAGGGTTTAAACCCGAATCCAACTTACCCGATTAAAAACTCGTTTACGAGATCAATAAGATATATGTTAGAATTTAAGTTTTTTAAGTGATTGCCGAATAGTTCGATAGGATTTGGTAGTAATAATTAAAAAATTCAAGATCCGAAAACCCAATTATAAATTTAGTAACAAATAGATTAATTGAAATAATATAATGTTTAAAAAAATAATAATTTGACGGAAGCATGATAACTTCTCAGCATAAGATTTTTTGTTGAATGCTTCTATTATGTTTAGATTAGTTTAAGCTTATTTATGGACAAAAAATTTAATTTCTAATTCTTAATTTTATTGAGATTGGCCATTTATTTATTGAAAACTATTGCACTATATTGTTTATTTTGAATTTTATCATCTTTTCTTTTATTAATTTTTATTTTATTTTGTAGGTCATCTTAACATTTAAATTTTATTTTTCTAATTTAAAATCTAATTGTGAATTTATTTTAATTATTTTTTAAAACATTTTTAGGCATTTTTATTTTTTTTAAAAAATATTCATTAACAGGTTAGGTCGGGTACTCGCGGATTTTTAAATGCTTATCAAGTTTGAGTTTAATAAGCAAAATTTAAACCCGTTGGGTTTTTCATATGGGTTTAGAAAAAAATAATTTAAATAGGTTTTAGCTTGGGTTTGGGTTTATAAATTTTAACAGGTCACCAACCTGTTGTCATTCCTAGCAAAAATTAAATAATCCTAATTGTGAATTTTGAAGGTTTACAATTATCCCTTTTTCCACCATCAATTTATCACCTAGTATGCTTATTTGACACACCAACTTAACAAATGCTTTTAAATTTCTCTTCTTTTTTTTTTTATATGTCAACTAAATATACGTATAAAAAATAATAAATCGATATTTAAAAAATAATGATATCTAACAATGATGGAACCATTAGTGTGAAATTCATTACATGTAATTATTTGAGAAGATCTAGGAGTGGTTAAGTTTATGAAGACCTGACAGAGATACTTTGAAAAGATCATTATGATTCGGATTTGCATTACAAAAACAAGATAAAATATTCCAGCAAAAAAAAAAAAACAAGATAAAATATATGCTGCAAGAAGATCTGATGGCCCCACACCTTCACCATTGTCAAGCAACAGAATCTAAAACTTCCTTAGATCAGTCATTAAAAGTTTTAATCATGGTTTGATCAGTTATTAATCTCTCTGACCAAAATTCCATTATGGTTACACTGTATCTGCAAAATCATTCGAAGATTTTGTGTCCTTGGCTGCTAAGTTTATGGTATGAACAACTCTAAATAATTTATTACACTCTTTGAATTATTAACCTATGTTTTAGAGGTTTTGTACATAAGCTAGACGTATAAAACGATGCAATATTGGATAATTTTTGTATAATATTTTTGTTTACACAGTAATTTTTCTTTACATGATGGTCCAATTAAATAATAGCACTTGTGCTGAGAACAATTATTTACTGATGACGTTACATGTATGATCATAAGATAAGTATTATAGTCAGTTACAAATTAGTTATAAATCACTATGTATTAACGGTTACCACATTGTTTGCAGCTATAAAAATCACAATTAAGGACAATAAAGAAGAACAATCAAATTTGTAATCGTTCTTATTAGGTCACCGATTAGACATTTTTTACTGTTTTAGAGTTTCGCCCTTGACTGACCTGATACATGTATGGTGGCGTATCGCTACACCCGAAAGTTTATCAGTTAGTGGTCAAGTTTCTTTAATTAGATTCTCACATCATCCAAAAAAGAAAAAAAAAACCAATCAAATCTGTCCAACATACAAACAATTGAAGATTTTAAGTTCATTGGGAGTAGTTTCAACATAGAATTAGATAATTCTTTTTACTAGATAAGTAAGTATTTCATTCATCCCAAAAAACCTGTACACAAATTACAGGTCCACCCCAAAGGTAGGAGAATCAAGTGACTCAGGATTCTACTATCTATTTTCCTGGATTGAAAAACTAATCTATCAAGAGAGCTATTACAAAATCTATGTTCACAATACAATCTATCACCAATAGCCATTCTGATCTTCTCAAACGCTTGTTCCTCCGTGCAAGAGAGGTTTGATTGAATAACCAGTTAAGAAGCCTGAGTTAATTGGTTTCCAATCTCAAGAAAGACCGCTTAACAAAGTCATGGACTAATTCTACTTGATACTAATTGGTTTTAAGATAAAAATCAATGATACTTAATATAATATCAGAGTTGGGTCTTGGTCCAGTCGTATTCGTCCACGTGACCCATTTGTTTCATTTTGTTTCACTCTTGTTGACTCGAATCCCTTAAAGTCAGCTCGTTCTCGCCTGGTCACACCTGAGGGGGCCGGGTGTTCAATCCTAAATCCCACATCGATTTCCAATATCAAAAAAGACCACTTAATAAGTTCATGGACTAACTCTACTTAACACTAATTGATTTTAAAATAAAAATACATAGTACTTAACAAATACTAACATTAACCTTAGTGTCAAAGTTGACGCGAACAATTTCCCGACTGATAACAATCTATAAAACAATAATTTCATGTCTACAACTATAAATCCAATGATAGAATAATTAAGCAGCATGTCGAAGTGTACGAGTCAAGATTGATCATCGGACTTTGTTATCTCTAATGATATTGAATAACTACTCGAGACAATAAACAACATCAAATCATCAATCAGATCAAAAACAAGGAAAGTAACAAGAAGTTTAAGAGACAATAATAATATGCTTTTAAATTTTGATGGACGTGGCTACAGATCATCACCATGGTCCGTGAGTAAGAATTCAACTTGAGATTTTCTATCAAATGTTTGCATGATAAAGTGAAAGACAGAAAGCAAAAAGAGTGATTGATTACGACTGTTAGCAACTCCAGCCACTGTGGAACAAACGTGTCACTCAGCTGGCTTCAACATATGGGAAGTGTTCATTTTGTTTATTTTGCTAATCTTGTTTCTTTATTCATGGCATGATCATAGCAGTTAGTGAAATCACCATATAATTCTTCACACGAAAGTCGTCCTTGTATAACCCCAAATTATTGGCGTTGAGGTTTGATGGCTTTCTGCTCGTTAAGCAAGATGATAATTATTAGCGACGGATTTCGAATGTCTTATCAATAAAAATTAAATAGGGGTTAGGGTTAAATTTTATAGACTGAAAATATCCAAAAATAACAAGAAGTTTTGAAAGTTTCTGTGCGGTCAGTAAAGACTGTGACCCCTATACTTTTTAATATAGATTCGCTGTTAATGATGATGCTCATGCTTTTCTAACAAAAAGTATGATAAGAAGAGGATTACATGGCAGGATGTTAAGAAATCATGGTGTTTATCTGAAATCAATTGGTATTAGGAAGAACATCATGATTCTTAATATGATATCAAAGCTAAGCCTTTAGTCTAATTTTTCTATTCACGTGTAACTCATCTCTTCTCATTAACTCTCTTCGTGTATGTCAAATCACTTGCACATCTCTTCAGGTCACACATGAAGAGAAGAGTTAATAGATAATTGATCTTAGACATTGACAAGTCACATATCCAGAGGAGAACTAAAGATAATTCTCCCACAGTGACAAATAATAAACTCTAAGAGTATTACTCTATAAATTTATTGAGTCATTTCACATAACATCAGCTGATTTTAAGATAGAATTTCGTAATTCTTAACATAGAAAAATAGATAATTAGCTTTTATATATATACAAATTAAGTTAAGCTCAAGTGCCATTGGTTAATTCTGTTAATTATTGGTACTCACTGATATATATGTATATTATTAGTAAGTTATTTGACTTACATTACAAACTCTTTGTGTGAATCATCAACATCAATCCATATCCGATCCCACAGAGATTGAAAAGACTATTTTAAGTTGTTGCTTAGTAGCTAGCGAGTTAGGTTGTACTTCAAAGAATATTGCATGTTAAGATATATACATGTTAAGATATATATAATTACGTGAAGTCATTGATGAAAGAATGGTCAATTTTGAAGTGGTACACAGCCATAAAGGCATCACTTACTGAAGCATCCCCGAAGTTTGGGAGTCGCATGCACGGAAATGAGCGTGAACGTCAATTTGAGCTATAAAATGATGAAAATAAATATGCTAATAACGTTATGATATTATTAGTAAAATTTAATATTTATTGATAAGGGAA
The DNA here is from genome assembly GCA_037974665.1 of Ehretia macrophylla. Classification (NCBI taxonomy): domain Eukaryota; kingdom Viridiplantae; phylum Streptophyta; class Magnoliopsida; order Boraginales; family Ehretiaceae; genus Ehretia; species Ehretia macrophylla. Next base: position 48,944,763 of record CM075771.1, on the reverse strand, counting down.
AAATATAGCATACAATATCAATATCGGTACACAATTCAAGTAACTTGAAAGAAAACGATGGGGCTCAATCTCGTATAATAGGCTCCGACGATCAAGTCAGTGATCAATAAGTAAAAATTCGAGGTGAAATAATTTAAAGAGAGTGAAAGTGTTTAGAATTGATTACGCTTTATGTGTTATTAGATTGCATATTTACACTATTTTTTGAAAAGATTTCTAGATTTTACGGGTGCGGGCCTTCTCCCGAGATCCTCTTTACTCATTAAAAGAAAATCTTTCCCCGACAAGCTCCTAAATATTTCAGACCTCACTCATACTATTCCCTTGCATTATGCGGAGGTTTAAGGGGCTTTTGGGTGTCCTAAGAGGGTTGGGCGATCTATTGTTAACCTCGGTTGGTCGGATAGTGCAATCTCCTTTTTGGCCCTACTGAGCACATGAAAGTAGGTCGGTTTCTTATGGTTCTTGGGTCAGAATTTCCACCCTTGTCACTTATGAATTGTTGAGACATGTATAATGAATTGATGTAAATAATTCACAATTATTGAAACTCGTTTATAATATTATAATAGTATAAGAGCATCCTTACTTATAAAATAGAGACAATTGAACTTCTTGAATAGCAATATATTGCGTATTAAATTAAGTTAATTCTTTTTCGAGTATCAAACATAGGACAGTTTACGCATTAACAGCTCATGTTGTCGATATAGATGTGGTAAAGAACAATATAGATTATCTCATGCTATGGTTTTTGCCGAAGCTTGTTTCGTCATTTGTAGCATCTAGCATCTCATTATGAGCGTGTTGTTTGACCTTATCGAGTTAAAGCTTACTTCTTCTTACGGGGAAAAAAGAAGAGCATCGTTATCATCCATATTATAAACGAATCAATCTCAACAATGTATTTTAAAATTTAAATTTTTTTACTCGGTTGTTTTTCTTTTTGGTTCCCTCTTCTTTTTCTTTCTTCTCTCTCAATCTCAACCATTCAATATAAAATGAATAATTAAAATTTCACCTCTTAATCATTTAGAGATATTAGTGACCAGGAAATAATCCAAATCTAGTACTTCACTCCTTTCTATATAAAAAGTGTTCTTACTATAGAAAGAGAGATTTGACGTTCAAATATCATCCGGATAAGAAAATAATACATTACTCAAGAGAAAGAACTAAAAGCTTCCGACTTTTCCTTTTCTAACTGATGTGGGATAAATCCCGATCCCGAGCACAATTACCAAAATACCCCTGAGAGAGTTCATCAAGCTGGGGTTTATTCCAATATCTTTCTCGAGGTCCCAGAAACCCGAGGCCCGAGGCCTACACAATTCCATCAGGCGAGTAAGACATGGCTCAGGTCTCCGAGGTGTCCCAAAGACTTCAGAGTGGCGGTTATAACTAATTTTGACACAATCTTAAGAAATTAGGAACATATTCATTCAGAAATATATAAATAACACTCACACTCTCATTGTGAAGGTAACTCATATATACACTCTATACATTAATTTTTAATTTATACTTATCTTCTTCCTCAAGTAAGATGAACATATTAACTTAAGTATCGAAGTATTTAAGTGGGCACACCCCACACCGTTTCTTTTTACAAGATCAATTCGGGTCATGAACTGGAGATTTTACCTTAACACTAACTATGCCCAAAGAGCAAGTTCGAACATTATTGTTGTACATGAATTAAGATAATTATTTTTTCGAGCATCAAACATAGGACAGGTTACTCGTTTACAGCTCATGTTGTCTGTATAAATGTGGTAAAGGACAATAGAGATTATCTCATGCTATACTGATGGAATGCAAAGGAAAATTACCCTTGTTTAATTATATGTTGATGGAAATTGGATCCAATGGGGTATAATTTTGAACCCTCAACTTTACTTGGACATGATGGTTCATTATTGTTAGCACTACCTCATATATGACGTTCATTATTAATAACACTATGATTAGGGGTGAATTTAGAATTTATTTAAGTAAGAACCATAATGTTAATATTTTTTTTAGTCTTGAATAATTTGATTTTTCATAGTAAACTTACACATATTTAAATAACAAATTTTGGTGCAAATACATGTTTATTTTTTAAAAAAAATTTAGGATAAGTGGGAGCGTTGTCGACCCCACTGACACTATTAGCCCCGCCCTTGACTAATGTATATAGAACACGGTTAAACATTTTGTACTACTTTTTTTTTTTTTTGTTAAAGTCACGAGGTGTCCCTACACCCGAAGGTGTGGGACTAATCCCCACATTTTGTACTAATTTAACATGTTTGAATGTAGATAACTTAAGATAGTGGTAAGAGGATAAGGTTAGTCGCCAATGACACGATTCAAATAATTGTATCTTGTTAACGGTAATGATTTGAGATTAATGATCAAGAAAGAAACCACTTTTTCCTCCCAACATCTTCGTTTACAAAAAAGAATTGTCTACAATTGCATATTCTATCAATGCTTCCTCATCCTCCAACTCAGTGGCAGGTCGTGAAAATTCCTCTACTGAAATCGATGCAATAATTTATTGCAGTATTTTTTAATAAGAATCTCTAGTTGCACTGGGAGGTTACTGATAGTAGGCTTGTGAATATATCGATTGTTTTGTAGATCGAAGTTAGCAAGTCAATCAGTATGTCTGTTAGATTCATAAAAATATGTGATACTTGGTACCAGGTCTGATGCGTGAAAAATTTTATTACCTAAAAAACTATAGTCAACCAGAATCAGTAGAAGACGCAGAAGCATTTGCAACAAGAGGTAAATCAATGTTTACAAGTAATTAGTGTAATGCAAAGGGAGTAGAGCATAGCCAATCAAGAGCCATCAAATTGAGCGTGCATTATTTAGCGATTCAATCAGCCACTTTGTTGTCAGTTCTTCCGGAACTAGGAATTTCTCCTTCTATGTATTACATGGTCAACTTGTGGCTAATGAAATTCCTTTAAGAAGTGCACAAGACTTGATCAATCTTGCTCTAATATCCCATCTCCCCACGTAATTTCCAATTCCCTAATTAGCAAAAGCCTCTAGAACCAAGTAATATAACTGTTCTGACAATAAAGGGTGCATCAATTTCTCCTATCAAAAGAAAATCAAAGGCCAAACCTTGCTGATTTTCAAAAGTTTCCTAATTCTGATAATTAACAACAATTAGTTTTAGGATATTGGAACCTTATGTTTCTTATAATGGTATCAGAGTTAGGTCTTAATCTAATCATCCATTTATGTTCAACCCAATCTTGCTTCAGGCATTGGCTATGATATGCATCTATCCAAATCCAACACTACTTCTTGTATCACGTCAAAGAATCTTGAAAATATAACTGGATCACACATGAAGGGATTATCAGACAATTTAATTATTCCACATAGATAAATAATGAATTATAAAACCAGTATATACTATCATGATCTACTCTACCCAACATCAATTAATTACATAATAGAACCGGATGCTGCTTATCAATTTCAACCCTTGATTTGGCAAATTTGAACAGGTCGAATGATTATTAGGGAGTTGGCAAACCACAAGTTGCTAATGGGAAAAGTTTGAATAATTATGATACTGGTCCTTCTATTTTATTTTCTGTTTCCAATGTTCTTTCATTTGTCTAACATACTTCATGTTCCAACCATGCATTATAAAAAATAATGATTTTTATACACTAAATTTCATCCTAATTAGTTTGTGATCAAGGATTAACATGCCAACAAGGAACTTATTCGAGGGTTAGCTGACCAAGGATTATATACGTTGTGAGAAACTTTTTCAATTTAAGAAAGGGTGAACTATACGTGACCTCTCTATACTTTTTCAAAATTGCACAAGACCTTCATGTAGTTCAAAAATCACCAAACAACCTCCTGGTTTTAAAATGCATCACACGTGCCCTCTCCGCACTTTTCCATCAAAACAAAATTTGTAAAAAGACGTAAATGCCCTTGATTCTTTTTATTTTCTCTATTTTCTCCTTTTTTCTTCTGTTTATTTATATATATATTCTTTTTATTTTCTCTCTTTTCTCCTTTTTCTTCTGTTTATTTATATATATATATATATAATTCTTTTTTTATATTTTTTTGGTATGGTGTGTGTGTATATTTTATCTTTTGGGTCTAATGTATATATATATACATACATATATATATATACACATACACAAATACCAAACCAAAAAAAAAAGATGAAGTACACCAAACCCCCTGTGATTTGTCAAAAGTGCACAACACCTCCCTATAATTCAAAAATCTGATCACTACCCTATGGCTTTCGAAAGTGCACAACACCCCCCTGACATTAAAAAATTCGTCATATTTAACGAAAATAATGAATTTTTAAAATTTTTTGCTTAAATAAAAAAAATTTTGGACAAAAATACCATTAATTCAAAATATTTTTTTCCCTTTTCTTCTTTCCTATATACCCACTATTTCACCCAAAAAAAAATGGAACCCCCACCTCGTCAGCGCCCCCCTCCCCCTACCCCAGCCCACCCCACCCCGTCAGCCCACCCCCTATCCATATATATATATATTTTTTTTTTCCTGTAGTAGTGTGCGTGTAAGATTAAGCTGCTATGAACAACAGAGAGGCAAAGAAAGCCAAATTGTATTACTGGAATTTTGATTACAAAATTCTGAAGCAATAGCTTCTTTTGGAAATGTAAAATAACAAGCAAAGAAAATTAACAACTTTGAGAATGATTTCGATGCCTATGCAGCTAAGTCTCTCTCCTTTTAATAGCTGATGTCAAAAGTTTGTTGTAGATGCCTTTGACATTCTGTTAGGCTTTGTTGCCACTACTTCTTTTAATTGTAGGGTCATGTAATCAGCAAGGTGGGTTGGTTTCTTTCTGTGTCGTTAATGACAAGAAAAACTATCAATAGCGACGGTCTGTCACCTTTTTAATAGCGAACCTTCGCTCCTACGTGTCTGATAAGTTGGCAGCTCCTCTTGGCTCATTACAGTGTGTGTGTATATATATATATATATATATATATATATATATATATATATATATATATATATATATATTAGGCTGGGGGAAGGGTGGGGGTGATAATGGGGGATTGGGGGTGGATAGAGGGGGTGGGGGCTGGCTAACGCGGGGGGGAAGAGGGGGGGAGGGAGTGTTTTGTTGTTGGGGAAGATGATCTAACAGGTTTTTTTTAAATAAAAAAAAAATTCTTTATTATTTTTTTGTCAAATATATATATATGTATATATATTCACATATTATGACTATGTTATAACATGGTACAGATGTTTTTACAGACAAAATGATAAGATTAACCTATCATGGTTTTTCATGTTTAAACCATCATTTCCAGTACAAGTTCCCAATTGGTTTATCCAGTAGTGGGCATCATATGGCCCAATCCTAGATATACTACCAAAACGTGTTTTTCAGGGTTACCAATTATTCTCTGAGAAATGGCAAGCTCCAGATCATCTTGCCTACCTTCCTCCATTCTTTGTTTTTTACAGATTTTTCTCAGTAACTTGGATTTTCATGTTTGAGTTTGTCTTCAAACATACTTCCTATAGAAGTGATGAAATTGTTCCAGCTCTTGGAAGAACTCACAAGATCAAATGGTGGGACAAAATGAACAACTCTTGTTCAACCCATAAGGTCCAGTCATGGCTCAACGCCAACGAAAAACAACAGAAAGTTGTTCAACCAGCTCAACAAGAATTTCTTTCCCTCAAGAATCAACTTCAAACCAAACTTGCAGCCGCCACCAGCGTTGATGAAATGCTCGCCATTACCGTCCAACTCCATGAGTTGGCCTCAGATAGAGCATCAGAATCAAGTCAACCAGATAATGTAAGTGAACCAGAAAATGAGGATGACTGCTATGGCATTCAGACTCAACCATAAATTTTTACAGAAAGGTTTCCACATGTTCCTCCTAAAAATGTGTGTGAGATGGGTTCATCTTCCCCTCTGAAGATGACAGTGGTTACTGAAGAATTTCATAAAAACTTCAGCTAGTCTAGTTCAAACGGAAACTGGTAAAAACATATCAAGTCCGTTGATGAGTGTAGTTTTCCCCAAAAGCCAAATGCAGAATTTCTGCACATTTGATCATTACCAGAAGACAACTAGCAGATGAAGACAAAATCTCTTTCGGCTTTGTCTATCGACAGCATCATCACAAGATGACAAGAACATTCCCGAGAAGACACTATTCATAAATAGTAAAATTCAATTTTTTACTATTCATCCACAATAAAGTCACTTTTGACTTTTCCAAAACTAGATCCGCCATTTCCGAAGGCCAACGTGTCTTCAAACATGCATCTAAGGACCGAAGGACTTCAAGGTTTGGGATCGAAGTTTTTTTTTTAAGTTCTCATATTTTCATTTTCTCAGAATACAAACACTGTATAACCATCGTTGTAATATAGCACCTAGACTGTACCTTCACTGTACTTCCATCATTGTAACCATTTCTTCAAACCTTCAGAATACAAGTAAGAGACTTCGTCTTTGATATTTTCCTGCTTTACTTATTTTATTTCTATCTTCTGTCATTTATATTCTTTCATTAGCTTTTCATACTACATTTCTTCTATTATACTTTGGCTTGTTTCTACTACGTTTTTGTGGGCTGGTTCATATATATATATATATATATATATATATATATAAAGAATTGAGGGCATGTATGTAATTTTACAAATTCTATTAAATCATTTTGATGATAGGGGGCATTGTGCACTTTCAAAAATCATAAGGTAGTGATCAGGGAGTTTTTGAACTATAGGGGGTGTTGTGCACTTTTGACAAATCATAGGGGAGTCTGATGCACTTCACCCAAAAAAAATATATACATATATAAGGTGGGGTGGGGGGCTGGGTGGCTAACATAGTGGGGGGGCTAATAGGGTGAAGGGTTGGGGTGGAGATGTTTAGGGGGTTTGGGAAGATGGCATTGTTTATTTTTTTTATTTTTTTGGTAAAATAGTATTTTTGTCAATCAACACACTTATTTTATTGTGAAAACTGTTTAAAAATAATCCAAGTTGTGACACACGTGTGAGTATTACACTTTCTATTAAAAGTCACAATTTTGTTGACATAGAGATGAGTTTTATAAACCACATGAATGTGTTTGGTAGTTTTTAGACTACAAGAAAGTCTTGTGTAGTTTCAAGAAAGCCCAACAGGATAAGAAATTAAACCTTAAGCAAATGTTGGTGAAAGGGTCATGGTTGAAGATTGGCATGCTAGGTTTAGTCAACCTCATTTTAATAATCCCTGAAGACGTTATCAAATATTTTCAATCAGGGGCACGGAGCCAGAAATCTCAAGTTGGGGGGCCAATTTTTTTCTTGTATAGTATTTTTTGGTTTAGTAAAAAAGAAATTCAAAAATACATTTTTAGTAAATTCATTATTCAGGATAATAATCAAAAAGAATATAATTAATTAGCATAGAATATTTGATATCTTCTAGCAAAAAAGAATAGTAGCATATTCATTATCTGAGACAGTGATCGAAATATGAAGCTCTAGGAACTTAATGTACTAAAAAAATGTGATAAATTATTAAACATTGTCATATTGAGGACAATAATCGAAATATTACCACTAAAATATAATCAACAAAAAATATACACTAACAGAATTATTACGAGAAATAATTCAAATTTCTTACCTTAATTGGTGCCTAAGGTAGGATGTTCACCTACTGGAAACAAAAAATCAATAAAATAAAATATGAATAAAATCATATAACCAAAAAAAATATACAATACAAAGTTTTCATGATATATTACCTTAACTTTGTGTATTTTTTATTTTGTGTATGAGAATTAGAATTTTAGTAAGAAAGAATAGGGATTAGGAAAAATGTGTGAATGAAGAATGGAAGAGAACTAGAGAAGGTTGAATCGTTGAAGGAGAATAAGGATTAGAGTTTTTTGCATTTTGCTGGGAAGAGGGGATGTTTTTTGTTTTTCAAGTAATGATAGTTTAAAATAATTATGTTCTATATAACCATATTTTAAAAGTTAAAAATGGTCAAAAGTGGCAATCTTTTTTTGCTTTTTTGGGGGTTTGGGAACAAAAAAAGTAAAAAAGAAAGGGAAAAGGAGATTGGGACAGGGGAGAAACAGGTAAAAGGGAAAAGGAATCAAGAAAATTGAGGGAGGGAGGGGCAATGATTATTTAAACCCCCCCCCCCCCCCCCCCCCTCCCCCCCCCCCCCCCGCCTGCACTGCCCCTGTTTCAATTGTCTTAGATGATGTAGTAAATTGCAACTAGGTTAACAAAATGTACCGAGTCAAAGGTTTACTACAATCTATTAAAAAATAATATGTCCACGTATGTAAAATTGAATAAAAAGGAATTATATTTATACGTGAGGAGTATATTAAAAAATAAAATTAAAATTAAAATAAACACTTTTATAACATATTAAATTTTTAAATGAGATGATAAATTTATAAGTATCACATGATTTCGATAACTTGTATTTCTATAGCTTCATACTGGTCGGGTTAGTTCAAAACCTATTGAAATATTATATTCAGCTCCAATTTCTTCATCCAATGGACCTAGCTTCGATGGGTCATGTTAGAAGAGGTTAATACTATATGAGAATTAATACTTGATACATTTTCTTTACTATTTATTTTCTCTTCCAATATTAGTAATATGCTCATTAATTCCTTAATACACATACCGTGTGATAAATTTTTCCAGTTTAATTGTTCGAGCACGTTTTGTGAACCCCATTGGAATTCTTTATTTATATTCTTTTTTTTTTGTCATTACTTTATTTATTTATATTCAAGTGCCGGTGATTAGTAGTGTTTCTTTTTCATACAAAAAACACGCCAAGAATCGTCTTCACATTAGAAGCTTCCTCTTCATCAATTTATTTTTTCTCTTTTTCTTTCAGGAGAGGCAAAGTCTACTAACTAAATCACTACTTTTAGGGTAAATTTCATCCATTTTATCATTTTCGAGGAGAATAAGTAATGGGTGAGGTAATTCAACAACTTCGTGGGGACCGGTCGAAAGTTGGAAGGTATAATTAGTGAGTCAGTCCGCATAAAAATTTATTTCACAATACACGTGGACCAACTGGAATCCCTAGCTCGCTATCTCCTAAGACCTTCTTGTTAAGAAGACTGAGGTTTCATCCTAAAATTAATTGATGTTAATGACATAACCCATAAGGTGGTACAGTAATAAAATTTCTAATTTTTCGTTATGAAACAAGTGTTATATTCTAACATTTCTTGCCGTCATCAATTAACTATTTTAAAGAACTCTTTGATGATACAGATGTCGAATCCTTATTCTCTATTGATGACGAACCAACATAACTTAATATTTATATATAAATAATCTCTTTTAGTGCAAGTTAATTGAATTTATATTAGACTTTAAAAATCTAAAAAATATGAAATCTCAACAAAAATTTAGGATTAGTAGGACGGCAATTCGTGCTCATCTCTTATCGTGTCATTCCTTATTTATATATTTGAACCCTTAATGTTGGGTAGCCAAATGTTGTACTTATAGTGAAATTTCTTTTTTTTTTTTTAAATTCAGTGCCCAATATTGCGCTACTGTAAACTCAAGCTTGGACGGGTGAGCTAACCTTCCAGCTCCTTTTCCACCCAAATAAAAAAAAAAAAAATCCAGCTCCTTTAATGGGCATTTTGTCATCTACAATCCACCACAGTGGTAGATGAAGATAGTAAAAACTTATCTTTCATTCAATGGATCATGGATGAGTTCTTTATTTAAAGGGAAAAAAAAAACCCCTAATGAGACTTCAAGAATCAAGACCGGTATATTACAATCACAAATTACCAAAATACATCGGGTGATTAGGATCCTCCTTTAACTAGTATTTTATTCTAACATTTTAATATTTCATTTTAATCATTTATTTCGCTCAAAATATCTAACATTTCACTTTTTCTTCCCATTTTTTATAGTTTAAAATTAATTTGAATGGTTGAGATTCAATGTTAGGAAGTTAGAATAAAGTATCAGTTAGGATAAGATCATGACCCACATTTAGCAAACATATACATTTGTTGTGGACCAAAATTGTTTTCCCCTTAATTTTCACACACAAATTCTGATACATCTAGTGTAACATCCCGATCCCTTTCGAGACCGGAGTTCCCTAACCCAATACCCAAGTCACGAAAAATGAGAAAAAATGGATTGAGTCTTCCCTGTTTATAAGGCTATCAGTTCACTTGCAAGCAGTAACTTATCCTCAAAAACCACAATCCAACTCCAAGGTACAATCTCATTCACATAAGCATGCAAACTAACTAGGCAATCAAGTAAATCATTGAAGTTATTACAGCTCATCTACAGTTATTAACTTATACAAGAATACAAGTTTTATTTTATGTTACAATCTTTTAGACAATAAAAACATACACAAGGTTTCATAATCTCAAAACAAAACACATACAACCAACAACTTGCATTTCCTGCACATAGATCAGTACATAGCATCCAACCACAGATTTTCCTGAAACATGTTAAAGCGACGAATGAGTAACCAAAGTTACTCAGTGAGGGAGGTGATGCAGTAAACTGGGAAGTGCTACATGATATGCAACAAGATAACAACATAATCAACACAAACTAGCAAAGCTAAACGGACAAGTATTTAATCACGTATAAAAAGGATACGGTTCCACTTGTCTTCCATCACGAGCCACGAGCCAAGATCTTCAAGCAAGTGCCGGCAAAACTCTTATTCCTCCAAAATGAGGTACTCCGGATGTACCCCGATCCTACGACTCTTTCTCCTGAGGTAGGTCTATATGCCGCAACGAGGTGAACCACGCCTCTGGGGTAGTGGAGTATACTCTGCGAGAGAAAGAGAATAGGCACCATGGTAGTCGATGGAGCATGACAAGCCCGATACCGCCCGTGTTTCTCGATGCTACCATATCCAAAAAGGTTGCGCAACCCTGAGACGAACCACGAGAATCAAGATCAATACATAACACGTAAGAGGGACGACAAAGTAAGCCGCCATCGCAAATAACCACAATATGCACAAAGTCATGATATAAACATAAATGAGACAATAGCATATTTTCTTCCACAACCTCTTCAAATAACCCAATTAAACTTTAGACAAGCATATAATTACATAATAACACATTTACAAGCACGTATCAAGTCATTCTTCTCCTATATGCATTTCGAAGTTACAAAACTAATATCCAATCATTCTACATCCCTAATGAGGTCAAAGGACACCTATCAAGGCCATGAAACCGTTTTAGAGGCAAAAGCTCGGGAAGGCTCCGAGTGGGTTTTAACTACAACTACCTTATCCGGACCCCAATTTCACGCAACGAAAGCACCAATAATGCTTCCATGCCCCAAGGATACCTAATCCAAAGTCTAAATGTGCCCGAATTGCATTACGTGAAAAAATTTTATTTTTAAAGTTAGCTAATTTTGTAATTTAACTCATTTTCGAGCAATCTAACTACGTGTGAGTATTTAACTAGTTCCAATAATGTCTATAGCATCTAAAGAAGGGATCAATTCACTCTAATTAGCCAATTACTTCAAAACCCTAAAATCTTCGCACTATTCATCTTCTTCTTTGAGATTTCAAGCTTCAACCATGACAATGGTTAATACACAACACAAACATGGTCTAGAGATCATAAATAACATGTATCTAACATTATATGAGCACAACAATAGCCAAAAACAATAAATCTCAAAATTTCAAAACTTGATATAAACTTTAAATCAATAAAAAAAACTAACTCCCTCACAATGATGTTGTAGACTAGTTGTAGATGCTCCCAAGTGCTTCAAAAATCTCCAAGATCAAGCCAAGAAGTCAAATGCAAGGTTGGATGATAACAAATTTTATCCTCTTTGCTTCCTAGGGCTGTCGGGTTTTGGGAGGGGGGGTGTATTTTGGTTATTTTTGCTTTGTTTGAATATATTATGCTTGTATGTGTAATATACTATGTATATAGTATATGTGTATTATATTATACTAGGTCAAATATTAGAATTGCTTAGTCAACTTAGTTAAAAACTCCTATTAAATGCTAACTTAGTCAAAACCAATGTTTCTACATACGTAACATTATACAACCGAAGCGAAAATATTTTTCAAACACATACTCTCGGGCCCCAAAGCTCAAAACTACCATTATCCCGACTCCTTTTATATGCTATACTATCTAGGAAAAATATTAAACCAAGCAATTTAGACAATAAATTTTCTTATAAATAGTGACCATCAAATAAACATATTTAGATTAGAAATAAAACACATAAAATGCACAAAAGATATGTTACAGTTATTTATGACTATGATGCAAATTCTCAGGCGTCACATCTAGGATTATTGGTTAGTGGTATTAATTCTCATTAAAGAATTATGTTATTTTTCTTTCAATTTCTTTTCCTAATCATCTAATTAATTTCTTTTTATATACTTTTATTGGCAATGGCTTACACAACATAATATCTAGATAACTTTTTGAACCTAAAAAAAGTAGTTATTTTTCATTTTTTCAAAAAGAAAAGAAGCTAAATATCTATTCTAAGCAGAATATTATAAAGTTATGAGGGAGATTAAATTGTGGTAGGTTGCCTAAATTATTTCATCATAACTATATGAACAGTTCACTACCATTAGATTTCTTTTATAATGTTATCATATTATAAAAAGTCTATGTCGGGCATTCAATGGCAAGTCAAACCTCGTTTGACTATAGAATCATTCATCTACTCAATAATATTTTGGATATTCTTCCTAAAATCAATTCATTAATTTTTTGACCAAAAAAAAGTCATCAATTTAAAATTTCAAACTTATATAAATACCCCTAACTTTTCTTGAGCATAATTTAAAAATATTCCTATAAATATTTTACCAAGTTTCTAAGAATGTTATTTTATTATATTTAGTTTAGACTCAATATTTTTAGGAATGTTGAGCAATTTTCTAACAATACCCCTAAGTCAAAAAAATAAGAATATCAAACAAAGTATACATATAACAATACATTTTGCACACTTTTGTTAATAAGCCAGTAAAAAAATATTTAACGTATTAATACAATGAAAGTAAATTTATTTTTATAATTTATAAATTTTAACTTGACACTTCAAAATTAAAAAAATAATTTTATTATTTTTAAAAAAATTAAAAAATATTTATTTTATTTTTAAAATTTTAAAATTATTTAATTTTAAATTTTGAAATCTACAATTTAGCATTAAAAATAATTTTAAAAATAAAATTCTAATGTAACATAGACTATTGATAATTTTTATTTATTTCATTTTATTTATTCTAAATGTTTTTATTTTATTTTATTCTTACTAATTTTATTTTTATTTATTTTTTTATATTTTATTTATTTTATTTTCTTATTTTTATTGTTATTATTTTATTTTTTCTAAATATATTATTTTGTGTAATTTTATTTTATTTTATTCTTGCTAATTTTATTTTATCATATTTTATTTTCTTATTCTATTTTATCATTTAATTTTTTATTTAATTTTATTTTCTATTTTATTTTATTTTCTTATTTTTATTTATTTTATTTTCTTTTATTTTTACATTATTATTTTATTTTTTGAATTATTTTACTGTATTTATTTTAATTTTGTATTTTCTAAGGTGGATATTTGAGTCTTTTTATTTCTCAATGTTATTCCCAAGACTTGGAAATGTGAAATTCTCACCCCCTGATATGGGAATCGAAATTGACCAAATCATGCGAATATTGCAATCTCAAAAATATTTTTTTTATTCCGCAAATCAAATATAAGAATGTCATATTTCAAATTTCACATTCTCAAGAATCTTGTAACATTTCGCGAATGAAACGTCCCCTTATATATATATATGACTCAGACTCCATACTTATTGAAAAATGAGACTACCACCTTTTCTGTTACATTTTTCATCAACTATAGAAGAGAATGACATTTTCACCCTTCCCACAGCCCTCTCTAACCAACCCCACCCTTATCTTCCCCTGAAACCCCTTTCTAAAACACTCAAACCACTTCCCAAAGCACTTCCCCACAACCCCAAATCACCTTCCCACTTCTACATATGATCATCTTTCTTTCTTTAGTAATGAAAAATTGGTAGCTGTTTACTTGAAATGTAATTAATTTGGCCTTGATGTTTTAAAGTAATCAGGTACCTATTCCTTATGCAATTTTTTTAGTATGCTTTAACTTGGCTAAAATAAATTTTTAAAACATTTAAATATTTTTAAATAGTAGTAATTTCATTTTTAATTTTTATCGTTTTGATTAAACAAGTTTTGAAAGTGTGTAAGAGCAAGTTTAACAAGCCCTCTACATAGAATTTTTAGCCAAAGTAGAGAGCCAAACACAAAAAAGAAGCTCCAATAGGTTTGCCAATTCTTTGCCAGTTTTCAGTCCTAGCTACTTTTTGTGCTCCTTCTCGCTACAACAAGCAAGGCAAAACAGTTCTCGACTAGAATAAATAATATCACATGATCCATATAACCGACCCCACCTAATAAGATAAGATTTAGTTTGATTTGATTTAATTTATGAAACTAGAATTGACATTAATTGCTCCTATCAGATAAGAATCAGTTTTATGTATCAGCATAACTTGAATCATCAAGATCAATGTTGAAGTCTGCTATTGAAAATTCTTCGAGGTATGATATCATTGTGTGGCAGAAAACTTCATATCATAAATTTGTTCAAACCAAGTAGTTATGTCCTTACCATGTGTGTGAATGGGGAGAGCAGTCCCGTTGGTGTAAGAGAGTGGAAAGGAGTTTTGGCTAGGATATGCATAAGATGTGTAATGGTAAGGGTGGAGCTGTCATTTTACTGAGTAGTTAACAGAAAATATTACGAAAGTTTAACAAAAGAGATGTCAGTCTTATTTTTCAATAAGCACGGAGTCTAAGTTACATATATATAAAAATGAAGCAATCTCAGATAAAAATACCCCTAAATCAAATGATGAGTAAGGTTTTGTTTGGTTTAGCTATGAATTTTTTGATTTTTGAGTTGTAGAGTTTTAGTTAGACTGTTAAATAAAAGTCGTTGACTATTTGGCTTATATTAGACAATGTTGAGCTTTTAAAAAATTTAAGAGCAATGTTAGACTTTAGAAAGAAAAAGAAAACATCTTTCCGCATTATATAAAAATAGTTTCACAAAAACTTATTTTGAAAAACTCCAATTTAGAGCTTCTTGTTTTTCAGTTTCAATTTTTATCTAGACTTTGTTTGTTTGCAGTAAAATAATCTGGTAAAGGAAAATATTTTTCTGAAAATAAAAATATTAAAAAATATTTTATAATATTTAGATGTACAGTGAAAAATATTTTCCGACATGAAACTTTATAAAAAAAAACACACACACACACACACACATATATATATATGTTAACCGAGAGGGAGGAGGGAGGGAGGGAGGGGTCATCCGGGAAGAGGATTGGTGGAGTACGGGTGAAGTAGGTGGGTGAGTTTCAAAAAATATTTTCTTCTCTTAAAGGATATGAAAATATTTTTTATTTTTTTGAACTAAAATTTTTCGTTGACCAAAAAATATTTTTCAGTTAACCAAATTTTTCGTATTAACAAATATCAAAAAATTCAAAAAATATTGTTCAAAAAAATATTTTATTTTTGTGTAAAAATATTTTAAAAAATAAACCAAACAAATTAACCTCAACTTTTAAATTGACATAAAGAACTTTGTAATGTTAAAAAATTAGATTAAACAAAATCTAAATCACTCTATTAAAGACGTCTACCACCACTTGTTATATGGGGTCCACAAACACACCCACACCCGCAAATGGTAATGAAGCAAGTTCCCGTGAAGGAAGATATTTGGAGAGCTCGAAAATCAACGCAGTGGTCAAAGGCTCAAAGCCTACATATATCCCACGCAACACACCATCCTTAAACCCTAATAAAATTTCAGCCACCCCCTCACTTCCTAAAACCCTAAGCCACATAGAAAAAGAAAAAAAAATAATAATCAAAATCTTTCACAAAAAAATGGAAGTTGAGAGCAACAACGCAGACCAGAAGTCAACGAAGATCAGATTCGAATTCGATGACGACGACGTTGAGGCAACCTCTAACGTCGAGCTCGACGAAGACTCCTCCATGTGCGAGCCCGAGCCCGACTTTTCCACGATTGGTGATGACAAGACCAGCGCTGACTATTACTTTGACTCCTACTCTCACTTCGGTAATACTAATATTCTCACTTTTTTTTTTTGCATTTTATTTATAGAATTTTGTGTATTGGAAAAAGTTAAGTGTAAAGGTACGAAGTTGAATAATATTGTATTATTTTCGTTTTTTTTTCTATGTTTGAGTGTAAAGATTATTGAGTTTGAGTTGGAATTTAATTTAATTGTTAATTGATTGGAAATTTGATAGCTTTTTGCTGATATTTTGTTACTTTTCTGCTTGAATTGGAATAAATGAAAATGGTAAATGACAATAAACTGATTAGTGTGTAACAACCTTTTATGTTTGAAATGTCGATTCGTATGGCAAATATTGAGTTTGAGCTGAAACTGTTATTATAAAGATCATAAATTAGGTTCAAAGTTAATAACTTTTTGCAGATAATTATATTGATTTCGGGATTAATTGGAATTATATACTTTGTTTTTCCTTGTCTAAAACTCGAAGAGTATGGTATCTTCTTCCGGTAAAGTGTATTCATGACAATGTTTGTTCTTATGGTGTTTTTGAGTGTTTATTATTTTCTTTTTTTTGTTCAGGGACTAATAGTTCTGTCATCTTTTCTTCTGTTTGGTTTTTGTGTTTTCAGGCATTCATGAAGTAAGTAAGAGTAGTGGTGTGTGGAGCTGTTTGAGTTTGACTCTTTCGATCAACCTCACTTTCTTTGGTTTCTTCTTTTTGGGTTTTTCCGTGTTACTTATTTTTGTCCGCTTTCCTTTTCAGAGTTGGAACCTTACATTGCCATATTTGTTCACAGTCATGTGCTTTTTGTTATTTGCAGGGCATGAGACAATAACTATTGGGAATTATTTCTTGTTTATTTGCATATGTGTGAACAATAGGTGTTGCTAAATCAAGCATATTAAATTGAGTTTTGTGGTTAGAGGAGAAGTTTAAAATATGCAATTTTTAGTTCTATGACACAATCAGAGATTGCCCTTATTGAAGTTCAATAATGAGAAGATAGATTACAACATTCAGTATGCTCTAAGAAGATTGGTAGATGCATTAGTTGGGAACCAGGATCTGAATCTTTAGTAGCATAGTTGGGGATAAGAAAATGAAATAACATTTAATGAGGACTTAAAAGGTAAATTGTCTGTTCTAACTTGTTAAGTGGTTCATGGTGTTTAATATATGTGGCACCCCTAAGTAAATTAGAGTAGCTCTTCTCATGTGGTACGGGATAGGTTATGACCTGTACTGTGTTTATTATTGTGGGGATTCTGCTTATTTTTTAGCCTCGTCATTTTTGTCAGAAATTAATTGATAGGGCCTAAACAAAGTTTTACAGTTTAGTACTTCTAGATATGGCCATATGATTACTTTCACCTGTGATTATTCCTCTTTCCCTTTCCCCCCCTTTTTGGATGGAGGGTAGGCAAGTTTTGTGTCTCCCCTAAGCTCTTCAATAGTCCCCTTATAGGCCCTCCTCTTTCCTTGGTATCTTTCATCCTCCACTCAGAATTCATGGAACTTTGATGTGCTTGAAGTGTTTGGTGGCCATTGCTGTTGCCAATAACTGATATCAAATATTGTTGTCAGTACTTGTTGGCCAACAGATTTCTTCTGTTGTCGTTTCATTACAAGTGATAATTATTCAAAAACAAAATTGAAAGTTTATCTACTTCTAGTGGTAGACAGTGGAATAACTTAAATTATACTTATTAAAACTTATTAAGACTATTGCTAGTTATAATTTGTTCCCAAGCATTGTGTATATCTCATCTCACTTTATTGTGTTGCAGGAAATGTTGAAGGATGTAGTGAGAACTAAGACCTACCAAAATGTTATCTATAAGAATAGCTTTCTTTTTAAGGATAAGGTAGTCCTTGATGTGGGTGCTGGAACAGGAATTTTATCACTCTTTTGTGCAAAAGTCGGGGCAAAACATGTTTATGCGGTATGCATCGTACATTTTATCTGCCAGCATAATAATTGTTCTTGTGTCCTTTTTATTGTTTTTAATTTTTGTTTCTCTTGTGAACTTAATATTGGTTATCATAGCAGCTATTCAGTTGGTGATTTTCTAATGTTTTTTATCAACAAATTACCAATTTCAGGTAGAGTGCTCCGGGATGGCCGACATGGCACAAGAGATTGTAAAAAGAAATGGATTTTCAGATGGTGAGGTTCATATTTGGTTGTATAAGCGTCTGGAAGTTGTGTCGTCTTTTATCTTATATGGTCTTGCTTATTTTTTCAACTTCCTTTTGTCAGTCATAACTGTTCTATTTTTTCAACTTCCTTTTGTCAGTCATAACTGTTCTTAAGGGAAAGATTGAAGAAATTGAGCTTCCAGTTGCTCAAGTTGATGTAATTATTTCCGAGTGGATGGGATATTTTCTCTTGTATGAGAACATGTTAGATACAGTCCTGTATGCTCGTGATAAATGGCTGGTAAGTGCTCTCCTGATGTTTCGGCATTTATTTTTAAAAAGTTAGGTTGTATTTCTGGGAACTACATACTACTTTCCAGTATGTCACTAATGATTACTTGTTCTCTCTACAGGTTGAGGGTGGACTAGTTTTACCAGATAAAGCTTCTCTCTTTTTGACAGCGATTGAGGATGCTGATTACAAGGAAGACAAGATTGAATGTGAGCCTATTCACCTCCTGCATGGATTGCACTAGATTAAATCTTGACATTCATATGCATGGGTGTGTGCACAACTTCTTTGACTGGCCTCAGTTGCTATTGTTGATGGGGCTCAGTTTGTTGCTAGCCTTGGGTTGCTCTAATTTATTGATGTTTGGTACTCCTGTGCAACTGCAGTTTGGAACAAGGTGTATGGCTTTGATATGAGCTGTATCAGGAAACAATCTATAATGGAACCTCTTGTTGACACAGTTGATCAGAATCAGCTTGTTACGAACTGCCAATTGCTAAAGGTGATAGATATTATCGGATCTCATTATTTAATGTGATTTTGGTCACTTGTCAGTACTGTGTGTTTTTCCAGTTGCAGCATTTGCACATCAACTTTGTTATATCTTGCTGCTTTACAGACTATGGACATCTCTAAGATGGCTGCTGGGGATGCTTCCTTCACTGCACCTTTCAAGCTTGTGGCAGAACGTGATGATTACATCCATGCTCTTGTGGCATACTTTGATGTTTCTTTCACGAAATGTCATAAATTGATGGGCTTCTCAACAGGTTGAATTAATTTCTTTATTTTGTTCTTTCCTGCAGAAGATTTTCTATTTAGATGAAGAAGTGCTTTCATGTCTGGAATTAGTTGTGCTCTTTATGTATTTCCTGATATGCTAGCCTATTAAGTATCGTGTAGCAAAACTATTAATTGCAGACCACCATGTCTGATAAAAATGAGATGAAGCAGAATAGCTAGTGTTATATCATTTTAGTGAACTATGTTGGTGAACGGTAGAAGGATAGACATGATGAATCTAATGTAATATAAGTAATCCTATGGAACCAGAGAGTGGAATTAGAATCATCGAACAAATATTTAAAGTATTACTAGTAGATAGAATGTGACAAATACAAGTTTTTTATATCATTTGAGCCAAGTCTATGCCTCGATATGCAGGGCCAAAGTCACGGGCCACTCACTGGAAGCAAACAGTTCTCTACCTGGAAGACGTGCTAACAGTGTGCGAAGGGGAGGCGATAACAGGGAGCATGACGGTGGCACAGAACAAGAAAAATCCGCGTGATGTTGATATTATGCTCAAGTACTCACTAAATGGTCGACGCTGTGTGATCTCAAGAACTCAATACTACCGAATGCGCTGATAGTTTACGCTGGCGCGAGTCTGAAGATTTTTATTATATATTGTCTTCTTATTTTTTCCTAACGTTTGGATAAGATTCAAGCAATTGTCTCACAGCTGCTTAAGGAATCTGCAATCGATTCTTAACGCGGCATTTTCCAATTTAATTCATCTCTCTTGTAACGTATGCAGCAATTGTTCAATATTTAAGATGTATCATGTCTTGCCTTCATCTTACTGAAACGTGTGAGAAAACTTTATGACGTAATGCTTATATATGTTGCCTTCATCTTTCTATGTTTTGATAACTTTTTTGCCTTTTTCAAAAGCTCTTTAACCAAGTGTATATATTAATACTGACCAAAAAAAAAAGAGTGTATATATTAATATTTTCATCACGAAGAGTTTGTGAATATCTTGTCCCATGTTGATCTTGTCTCATTTGTTGCCGATCAGCCTCGAGAGATGAGTTTAGTTTGTAATGATTTGGGTTTACTAATATTGTCAATATGAGTTTTAAACATTTTGAATTAATTAATTAGGTTCAATGTGTTGATACACTATAGTTTAACCTCTGTCATTACAAGTGATATTAGAGTAGGTTGTCAAAGTCTTTATAAGTGATATCAGAGTAGGTTATCAAATGGAAATGTCGACCCTCACTAATTGGTAGTCCTGGATTGTGGTTCTATTATGTTAGGTGCGACGAAGACATCGTTGCATATTTAAGGGGGAAGTTGGTGACATTCTGTCTCCCATCGATCCTCTAAGAAATATGAGTTCAATTCATAATTACTTGGATTCATTACTAGCGTCATCAAGGACTTAAACATTTTAGACTCTAGTTGATTAGGCTAAATGTATTGGCATGTTAGACTAGGATCATTATAATTTACCACAAAAATATCGTGCAGATACAGAAGGCAGAACTAACCCCACCTAATATGGAGCTACAATATGTCCAGTAAATTTTAATGCAACTCAACTGTGGTACACTAATCAAATGATAACTTGCTACTGCTTTGTAGCGTTTGACTGAGAAATCAAAAAGGCTCTGCAGTTTAAACAAACTAGGTGCTGAAAATCCAAGAAGTGGAAACAAAATTGCTGCAATTAGCTTTTAGTTTCTATAAAGGGCTATGGTCATTTTCAATTCTCATGATGATACAAGGAAAAGTGGAGAAATTGAAATCAATGGAAAAGAAGGTACTCTTTATCTTTCACATGTCATCGTTGAGGACTAGAGCTCTGACTTGGACTTTGAAGAACTCTTCTTCTTTGGGGCAGTTTTCGTCCCTCTCCACCATTGTCGAATCCTGTGGGAGGCTTTGTCTACACTAGTCTTCACTGCTTCACCAGCATCTAGAATTCCTCTAGTGATCCTCTGCTTCCAATCAATGTTCTTGCTTTGTTTTTCTTTCAGAACTTTTCCCTGTCGCAATATGTCACGTTAGTAAAAGAATCGACTTGTCCCTAGAAATAAGGCTCTATAATGTGAAATTTTTCTTGTAGTTACCAATTTGGAAGGGAATTGTTCCTCATCTTCATCATCACTGTCGTCTTCTGCATCTTCATCACCAAAGTTTTGCTTCATCAGATCCTCCCTTGAGTACATTTTCATGCCAGGTGCTCCAGGGAGACCCTAAACAGAGTAAATACATAATGTATGATTCAGAAATCAGCATTAAAATTTTTGAAAGAAACACAACTTTCATTGATAACAAGTACCTCCATAGACTTCAGTAGCTTTTCCATTTCAGCCTCTTTCGCAGACTTGGGAACGAAAGGCTCTCCTGGAGTCCTATTCTGAAGAAAGAGAACAAGAAATGATTATGGGCTAAGGATACAACTTTCACATGGCAGTGGAATTTTAAGCATCTATGTACAGCAGATCTTACATAAATTTGATTCATTTAGCTATCTAGATCATGGAATCTTACATTGGGAAGTGGTGAGTGATAAGTGGCTTAGAACCTAATGTTGAGGCATGCTACTCTACATCCAATGAAGAAAATGAGCACGACAAGCAATCAAATTCAATGGAGTATAAACATCATAAGAAATAATACTAGGAATACACTACATAGGATATGTACCTAATTATGGTAAATGTTATAGTTTATAACTCAATTTACAGTGACCAACTGCAACTTTTTCTTCGGAAGTTCCACTAGGGAAAGAATCACACCTATATTTATTTTAATGATATTTGAGAAAACTCGAAAGAAAGAAACCAGTTAGAAGGGTATCCATCTGACTGGTAAAGTTGAGGCTCCACAAAATTAGACTTCTTGTACAGTTAAAGGAAGAGGAATCACTTCCAATGCCACTTAACTCCAACGTATAATCATCCACACCATAGTCTATCAAAGGCAAATCACTAAATTTAGCAGAAGAGCTCAACAAAATTTATCATTTGAACTAATAAGAAACTGATCATGGATTAACTTCTATCTTATATTTTTTTGGTCGAAGGATTAACTTCTATCACTGGCAGGTTTTATATGAACAACTTGACCTGGCTTATGGACTTGACATAGAACTTGTGATGAGATGCAAGCAGCTAAGCGTATTAAATATGAAGCGTAACAGGATAATAGAATACGTTTTGAGAAGTGTTTTTTACTTGAGAAAATTTTTCACTAGAAAGACAATTTTAGGCCCTCTGCACTTTTTAAATTATCCCAAATAGAAATAGCAATGAACTTCTAAAGGTACCAAAAACATTACGATGATTTTGGTCTATTTGTCATTGAAGTTGGTTCCTTAAATGTCAATGTTATAGGCAGACAAAAGCAGTGTCTGTACAAGTGTGGCATAACATTATTCACAAATCAGAAGTATTAAACACAACAAAGAATAAGGAACAAATACTCAGCAACTCGAGATAATGCTAGAATGGAAGAAGAAGAAATAGACAGTGAGAATTGAATATGATCCCCATAAGAGTGGCATAATGTTATAGAAGTTACCTTGGGAACTGGTGGTGGCTTTTTGCTGCATGCTCCTGTGAGGTCCTTACAAAGGAAACTCACCAACGATTCCATCCGAGGCTTGTTTTTGTACAAGTATTCTGCCACATCAGTATCAGAATACCCCATAATCTGCAAAATATCAAAGTAGAAATTAATGTGACATTGCTGCATTATATGAGCATAGACATGGGGACCAATACTAAGGAAAACGATTGAAGGTATTGACAAAAATTTGTTTAGATGATCTGATTTAAAGAACAATGAGAAGAAGTATAGATACAAGTTTGAGCCCCTAAAAATTATGAGATCACCCCATGACCACCTTCACCGTCTAAAAGTGTAGCCTCTCCGGCATCATTAAAACTATTTGTACGTTCAAGCATCCACTTAGACAGCCACCCTAAAAGTACCAAGCTCAGGAAACTATGGAAAACTCATGTTCAGTGTATCTTAGGGATAGAGAACGACAGGGAAGGACTTTACTTTCCATGCTTTTGATTGTTGGGGAAACACAGTTGATGCATCTTCTAGTTTGATGGAGGAAAATCACTTGCTACCAGTATTTTGTATAAAATTTACAGGAGCACAAGAATATCACAACCCCCCACATTCATTCAACTCTCTCCACATTGAGAAAAACACGCAACAGGAAGTCACCTTGTTTTTCATCACTTACATCTTCTTCAGTGACTTCTTGGACAAGCAAATGGAGTCTATGGGGTTTCCAGGAAAAAAAAAAAAGCAGAAATGCTGTTGGAGGTTTCCAATTTGAAGTTTTGAATCAGCCTCTATTTCTTCACTGTTTTATTAATTTCCTTTCACCTAGTGGGGCAAGGCTCGGTTTGGCTTTATTAATTTTTTCACTAGTATCACATGGCCCCAAGCAGGGTACAATATTTCTGGACCCGAAAAAATGTGTAATCAAAGTTCCTTTGCAAGGGCTTAACAAACAGATGTAGCTTCCAAAGCAACCCAGCCGGAGGTTAATGCGGCTGCAATTGATTATCGAGAATAAGTACTATGAGTGAGCAAGTTAGGAACCAGATTAGATGCAAAACAATTATTCCTGCATGTAATTCCTAAGTCCTTTTTCTAGCTATTTGAGGAGCTAGTCCCACGGCCTTGAAATCCTAACCAGTAGCCTTCCATGATAGAAGCATTTACACAAAATGATTGGGAAGTCTTACCTCTTGACAAGCTCGCTCAATAGTTTTGCATTCTGAATTACATTGTCCTTCAGAGTCTTGTTCAAAGAGCTGGTGAAAGGAACATAGAAGAAAAAACCCCATGTAAGGATTGCATACAGAAAGAATGCTTAAACTAAACGTGTATATTTAACATTTGCAAATTAAGCTAGGCCAAAAAAATCTAAGTAGTCAGAGGCCTAAGTCTCTCTAAATCACTTTCCCCATCAACTATAATATATAATCAACTACAATATATAATACCCCCTCTTCCCATTCCATCTACTCTGTTGCCTATGTTACTCCTAGTTCAGCACACATTTACTCCTAACCAGTACCATATTAGTTTTTGTCAGCTTACAAACAAACCACTAATTTAATCTAGGGCAAAATGCAAAAGAAAATCCTTGTGGTTTCTTGAATTTTATGTTTAGTATAATAATCTAATAACCCCCGATGATTTATGATAATGTGGATCACTACCCCCTTGTCTAGTAAGGGTGGGAACATTTTGGCCACATTCTTCTAAATCATAGGAGTTATTAGATTATTAGAGTATCACAATATCATAGGATCTAACATGCAACTTCATTAAACCACTGGGATTTTATTTTATTTTTTTTCAATTTACCCATTTTATCTATGAAAAACTCAGGATGGGGTTCCCAATAATCAAATTAACAACGCGTACTCATTCTAACAATGATTTCAGTTAAATTATGAGTAAACAGTAGACAAAAGCGAAAAGAATAACGAACAGCTGAGATTCTTACCTCCAATCTATCCCCTTGTTCCACAATATCAATTTTAAGAATCCAATCAGCTTCCTGCTTCTTCAAGTTGCAAATATTCTCCGAAATCTCAATAATTTCATACTCCGATATCTGATCTCCCATCAGAAACAAAAATAAAAACCCATGTAACCAAATCAACCAAACAAATTCTCTCAAATCTATTAAAATAAAATCAAATCCAACTCAATAAAAGAAAAAACATATAAAAAAACACAAATCACATAGCAAATATCTCACTACTTCCATT
This sequence comes from Ehretia macrophylla, assembly GCA_037974665.1. Classification (NCBI taxonomy): domain Eukaryota; kingdom Viridiplantae; phylum Streptophyta; class Magnoliopsida; order Boraginales; family Ehretiaceae; genus Ehretia; species Ehretia macrophylla. The sequence goes on along the minus strand of CM075771.1, from coordinate 48,919,545 downwards.
ACTCTCTACTCTTAAATCACTACCAATAGTGCGATATTCCACATTGATGAGAGACACGATAAATAAGTAATTTACAAGTCCGTATTGGGGGTTTAAGTCAAGTTAACAGTTTTGGACAACACCACTGTTATTCTCGTAACTACGACATTAGTCTCACTTGCAGGCTCGATTTTCTAAGTGTTGGGCGTGACACATAGATTATAACTAACAGGAAAAAAAATCCAGTAAATAAAGCTGAACACGGTATATACAAATTAACCAAATTAACATAATGGAGGGGTTAGAGATATACCCAGATGATAAATTTACCTTCTTGGGTGAAATCTTAGCTTCATTGGCTTGTACTTGTGTGTACAACTCCTTTGCAAGCTTCTCACACACTTGACATTTGATGTATGGTATGTCTTCTTTTCTTGCAACCCCAACTGGTTTCTTTGAACCATGTGAAAGATTTAAGCATGATGATGATAAAATCACCAAAAAAAGTAATGTTGGTAATGCAATTTTATGAGATTTGGCCATTGTTGCTTGCTCAAACAAGCAAGACATTGAGTTTTTTTTGTTTGTGCTGATGTTTTTGTTTTGTTTAAGGTTTTGAGTAGAAGATACGTTTGATTTATGGGTGTGATACGACGTCGTGGAATGTTGTCGAAAATCATTACGTGTTATGGCGTCTGTGATTGGTTGATTTGAGTTGGGTTTGTTTGGGAACCACAGTTTCAACCAATGGGAATTAAGCATGCACTTGCCACGTGTACATTGCTTTTCTTTTTTTGGATATTTTTTCTATTGGTAGAATAAAGAAGCTGATTTGATTTAGTGGTATAATTTTTACTTTAAATGCAAGAAAATTTTAGATTAATTTGTGGAGTTAATATTTTAAATGATCTAATATTGATTTGTAAATCTCTTTTAAATAAAAAGAGTATAAAAATACCAAAAAATAAGTACTATCGAATTGAGTGAATTCAATAATAGATATCTGTTAACATTCCAATCTTCCTTCTTCGTCTTTCAAGACCTATTAGAAAGAAAATCTAGTATTTAACAAATTTGATCGATTGATATGACTTAATTTTCTATTACGATAAATTGATAAAGCAATAGAATTTCAACGACCGCAATAACTACAACAAAAATTGAAAATTGTCTCCTTTTAATTGACAATTATCAACTTTTTTTGGGTTTCTTCAATTTTTTTTTTATTTCTATCGAGAATTATAAATTTGCAAGAAAGTACTGACACAAGTACTTTCGAGTTATATCACTTAAGAAAAGTTCTTAGAAAAGATAACTTATTCGCATGATATGTGTAAATTCTGTTGATGTTTTGATACTTGTGTAAATTAGGTTTATTATTTAAATTGTAAACTGTTAATGTACGACACAACTCACATTTAATATCACCCTTTTATTTAAATATGGAAAAGGAAAAGGGAATTTTATAAATTGTTGATGAATAGAAGAATTAATTTTCTTCGGTCTTGTTCGTATGGGTAAAAGTAAGCACACATAGACAATACTTTTTCTTTTTTTTTTTGGATCAACATCTGACATTTCGGCTCGATCCAACTGTTTATACGGTGTGAGTCTCATACGTTCCATACTCACAACTGAACAACCGATTATTGTACAAAAGATTTCTCCTTTTTTATTATATACAACTGATTATCTATATACAACTACATTGTACCCTGAAAAAATAAATAAAATGTACATGTATAAAGACTGCCAATGCCTGTAGTGTTTCTTGATGACAGTGAAAAAATTCCCAAACTTTTTAAGAATTTTTTGTTGAACTGCGATGCATGCCTTCCAGCTGCTGAACCAGAAAGGAATCTTTCTGTCTCTCGAATACAAGTGTTCTCCTATTCCGACTTTCTTAGAGCTTCCGATAGCATAGACGAGCCGGCGATGGATTCTCTGCCCTTGAGGGAATGAACAGAAGTAATGAGAATTTAAGAGGTCATAACAAGATGAGTTGTTTGTCATTTACAATAGGTGTCAAATGAAAAGTGCAATGATGTATGCAGGTAAGGCATCCTAACAAACCGGTAGACTTAAACCTAGTTCCTACATGAGCTGATCGATGGATTAGGCACTGGCAGCCATCTATTTTCATTATTTAAATCTTTGACAACACGAAAAATCATTATTCAACCAAAAGCTCTGCCCTTCCTCTCTATCTATCCAGGGGATGGAAGGGCAGAGGCATTTGGTGTCCCCTCCAATCAAGAATTGGGAAATCATCTCACCAGACGCATCAAGTGAGAGTATACAGGATGAATAAGAAAAGCTCCAGAGCAGCAATGCAGGAAAGTCTCATAACAAGCTCGACTCCAATTGGCATGTGTTCCTTTACATTTCAGAATCTGATGCAAATAAAACTAGTGTAAGAAGAAGAATTCGTTTATCCCAGATGTTGGAAAATGATTAGTTCAGCCTTTGTTACCAGCCGGGAAACGAATTTCCTCGCCTTTCCGAACAGCACCAGCGATAAAAACTGCTGCAGGTTTCAAGCACCAAGCTGCAAGTAGGAAATTGATCAGCACAGCTATATTTTGAGTATAAAGACATGCATAGGTTCAACAAAGAGAGTACTTCCATATAAAAGATTTCTCCCTCATCACGGTGCCATATGTTACCAAAACAGAAACATAAGAACATTATTAACACATTACAACACTCGAGGTAAATATAATGACATCCAAATAGGTCTTCTACTCAGTGTATTTATAGTGATATGTTGTTTAGGGTAATTCACATGTAATAGCATTAATCAACCAATAAAGATAACATAGACAAAGCAACAATTATTGGCATATGAGAAAACATACTCATAATGGGAGCCAAGTAGAGCATGCTTGAAGTAGTCTGCACAAACATCTAACTGCATTAGAGCAACGGTGGTCTAAACAATGAAATCATCGCTGAAAGGAAATGATCAGATAAAATTACCTATGGAAGTGATTTATATAGAAGTAAGATTCTGAACAAGAAGAATCCAGAAACTAAGATGTCTTCTACTAAATGTTGTTATATTGCTAAATCATAGGTACAAATGTAATTTTTGTTTCAAACCATGGGATGGAGTCAAGCATTGACACCTTATGCCAAATCTTATCACCAATAAATCACTGGAAAATCAGTCAAGTGGACTTGAAATTCCATGAGGGACCCATTTTAAACTAAAATTTTCTTAGGTTGCTTACTTTCAATTGTGACAAGATAAATAGAGGAAACAACACAACAGAGACAAGATTTATACTCAGAAGTTCCAAAGAGAGACCTGAAAAAAGAAACGAAGAAGAAACCAAGCTTTTAGCAGCACAAAAACTTATAACACTCACAGAATCAAGGTTTAAATTGGACAACAGAAATCAGTTATATAAATGTAAAGGTGAAAAGAAGAGGAAGGTAGAGAATTCAACTATGATACAGACATTCTTTTGACTGAACTTGAACAGCTGAAAGTGAGATACACACTCAAAATCTTTCCAGTATTCTCTACAACATTAAATATCTGCCATGTGACATGGCCTTTTTCAATTGATATTGAATCCATCATGAGTTTCTTGAATTGGAAATGGAAGCCTATATTAATGAGAGGAAGAAATGCAAGAAAAGAACATGAAGTATGCCACATTTTAAGTAGGCTTGAGTAATATAAAAGAGTGATGCCTACAGATGTACACAATACGTGAACTTGTAAACTCTGTATTGTACAAGTTAATCAAAGGAACAATCTTGCACATTTATGTCACAGGTAGTAGATCCAAAAAATGATCTTTCTTTAAATAAACTTACAATACAATTAAAATGTAGAAAGGACCACACAGTATAGAGAAAGTTTGCCAAAAAACAGAAAGGACCACACAGTAAAGTGCCAAATGACTATAAAGAAATTAGCAAATGACGAATCATTTGATCTCAATAATTATAATCAAAGTAGGATTTGGCAACTTACAAATGCCTTAAGTGCAGGTTTCAGTGCTGCCGTTTCATATGTACAGCATCTTGGATGACAAAATTTTAGCAGCATCAGTACGGTATTCAGCTTAAATCAATGTAGCATACCAATAAGGTATATATCCAAACTCTAGTTGGTCAGCATGTTTATTTGGTTATTGTGGAACATTTTACTTACCCAGATACTATATATCTGCTTGGAACCATAAGGTATATCAGCAAGAAGCTCGGGCCACATACAAATAGGAGTTCCAACAATCTGAGATATAAACAGCAACAATGACCAGTAAAACAATTATCAAGAATTTAATACTCCAATAGTACATGTATTACTTACTGAGGACTTGTATGTTAATTGAGAATCTTGTATCATGTTTTCCAACTTCTTATTCCCAAATGATACGACTTTATACCTGGTAAACTGGCTCAGCTGTAAATGAATCAGATTCAGCATCCATGCCTTATAAGTGCTAAATGTTCTCCTGTACAAGAACATGTCTTGCTATGAGAACAAGAATTCCACGAGATATTGGTTTGCAAAAGAAAAATGCATGGTCTAGGAACCACGCATCCTGTAACTAAACCAGGTCAATAACACCAATGATAGCTTGGCACTAAAGAAGCTCCTCTATTATTATCGAGGGCTAGAGTACAAAATAACTAGAGAGTCAAATGTACCCGGCTTGCTGGTCCGTCCAAGCACTATATTCTTCAGACAGTCTGAGTACTTGGGTAACTTTATTGATTTGTGGATCATCTGATGGATTCCTGGAGATGAAATCACCAATAATCCTTGCATGAGCACACACCATCCCGAAAGTGGTGAAAGCGCTTGACATCACGAACAACTATTTCCTTATCTATTACGCCTGACACATGCTTCATAAATTCGTGACAATCCTCACAGATGCGAAGGTTTTTGAAAATTCTAACTTTTTCACCAGGAACATTGCTTATTAGTGCAAAAGATAGCGCCAATCTTTCACTATGATAAGAGAGGATTTTCCTTTTTTCTCCGTCTGTTACATTATGAAGCACATTCTCTGTGTTTGGAATAAAACCTGCTGAAGCAACTTTCTGGCCCAAGTCCTCCAACTTCTGATAAATATCCCGTACTCTTGGATGTGAAGCATCCTGAGACAAGAATACATGAATTTGAGCATCGATCTCGACCCAGCTACACCCCGGTTCCTTTTTAATGCCCTTATGTGACATCAATGCTCTAATTTTTGAGACACCATCCCACATACCTTTGGATGCATATATGTTAGACAATAATATGTAATTTGAATCCACTTCTGGTTCAATTTCAAAAAGTATTTTGGCAGCTCTTTCACCCAATTTGACATTGCCATGGATACTGCAGGCCCCAAGAACAGTTTCCCAGATCAAGGCATCTGAAGCAAGCTTCATTTCCGCAATGAAACTCTCAACCTCATCAAATTTGCCGGCCCGACCAAGGAGATCAACCATGCACCCATAATGCTCAATGCTAGCCGTAATTCCATAAATTTCATCCATCAACAGAAAATGCTTTCTTCCTTCTTCAACCAAGCCCATGTGACTACACACAGAAAGAATTGCTAAGAAAGTTACTCCATCAGGCAAAGCACCTTCGTCTATCATAGTTTTAAAAGCACTAAGAGCTTTCTCATTCTGCCCGTGTTGGGAGTATCCACATATAATAGTGTTCCATAATACAGTATCATAAGATCCACTGCCACTAAATATTGTTTCTGCATCATCAAGGCACCCACATTTACTGTACATATCAACCAGTGCGCTGGATACAAACCTATCGCTGAAATGCCCAGCTTTTATGGCCAAGGAATGCAGCTGGCGCCCGTTTTCAAGGCTTGCTATCCCAGAGCAACCACGCAAACAGCTGGCAATAGTGTATTCATTGGGCATAATACCTTCTCTCCGCATCTGACTAAGGTAGTGGACAGCCTTCTCTCCTTGATCACTCTGCGCATAACCTGCAATCATCACTGTCCAAGCAAAGAGGTCTTTGTGGTTCAAACGACAAAAAATCACTTCCACGCCTTCCAAGCATCTGCACTTTGCATACATGTCAATAAGAGCAGTTCCAACATAAGTGTCATTTTGAAGGTCACCTTTTATAATATGAGCATGCACTTGCTTCCCAAAGTTAACATCTGCCATGCTGGAACAACACCTCACAATGCTGACAAATGTGTACAAGTTGGGCTTGAAACCTTCAGTAAGCATCTCCTTGAAAATTCTTACTCCTTGATCAGAAGTTTCATCATCATGATATCCAACCAATATTGCATTCCATGAAACTACATCTTTATAATTCATTGCATCAAAAACCTTGTGACCATCATCAGATGATCCAAGTTTCATGTACATTGCAATCAATGCATTACTGACTAAAATTTCATTATCAAAACCAAATTTAAAAATGCAGGCATGAATACTGTTACCATAGAAAAGGTCATCGAAATCAGCGGCAGCACTAACAACACTAGAGAGGGTGAATTGATTTGGCTTCAAACCTGATAGCCTCATCAAGTGAAAGAGCTCAACTGCTTCTTGTTTTTTCCCTTGCTGATCAAGTCCACTTATCATCGTACTCCATGCAACAATGTCTGGATGTTTTATCCTGGTAAATAGTTTCAGCGCTTCGTCTGCCAGCCCACATTTGGAATACATATCAACAAGGCTACTGCTTATAAAATTATCAAGTTCACCTCCAATCTTGATTGCCATAGAATGAACAACCTGACCAGGTTTCAAACTGCCAGAGCTTGCACAACCTTTTAAAATAGTAGACAGGGTATAATTACTAACCCTCATCTCTGACTCAGTCATTCTACAAAATAGTCTCAAAACCTCCTCTCCGTGGCCCGCCTCGGCATATCCATTAAGCAAAGCATTCCATGACACAGCATTCTGCTCCGGCATGAAAAAGAACACCTTACTCGCGTATTCCATCTCACCACACTTTGCATAAAGATCAACTAATGCGGAACCAACATAAACATCAAGAAAGCCCCCAACTTTAACCACCTCTGCGTGCAATTGTTTCCCAAACTCCAAATCCAGACACATAGAACAACCCTTCAAAACAGTAGCCAAGGTAAATAAATTAGGCCTAACACCTTCTCTCCTCATTTTACAAAATAATTCAACACCTTCACCACCATAACCTTCAGCTACAAATCCCGAAATCAATGCAGTCCACGACACAACGTCTCTGTCTGGCATCAAATCAAACACTACACATGCATAATCCAAAGCCCCACATTTTGCATAAAAATTTATCAAACAAACCCACAAATGAGCATCTGGGTCAATCCCATTTTTAATTAACTCACAATGAATTGCTTCCCCTTCCTTCAAATACAAATTCTTAGCACATGTTCCCAACATTTCAGAATACCATTTAAGCCCCTTTTTCTTATCCAAATTCACAATTTTACCACTACCCACCTCATCTAAACTCCTTTTATATCCAAAGTTCAAATCTTTTTCCGCTAAAACTTTCATCTCACAAGAATACACTTTTCTGGGTGCTTTTTTAAAGTAAAACTTTGGGGTCTTAGCATAAGTAGAACGTGACTTAACTGATAGGTTATTGGTATCAATACAACTAAGAGCAGCAGAAGATGAAGAATGAAAGCGAAGAGAGGCAAAATGCGGTGTTCGTAAAAGTTGGGGTGCGCTTGGGCATAACATGAAACGGGTTTTGGGCATTAGGTAATGAGTTGAGAATAAACCACGGAAGATTGGTGGTGGGACACGCATCTGTGGGCAGCAATCCAAACTGCTTTACACCCTACTACCAATACTTACTTCATGAATGCCTGCAAACACAAAAACCAACCAACCAAAATATTTGTCCCGGAACAAAACAAAACGAAAAATAAAAAAAGAATGAAAAAAAGAACTAAGTAAGAACAATCAAAAAGAGCATCAGAACAAATGCTGCCATGAAATTAATAAATGTATTTGCAAGAAAGTTACTGACTTTGAACATGAATTATGGTTCTATCAATAGTAAGACTTTCAACTCAAATTTGACATTTTCGATCGGATAAATAAATACAATGATTAATTTAACATTATTAACCATTATCACTTATTCAAATTCAAGCAGAAAAGTAACACATATCAGCAGGAAGTTGTTAAATTTCCAGTTAAATTAACCGTTAAATTAAAATTTCAACTTAAAACTCAATACTTTCATACTCGAACATAAACAAAATGAAAAAAAAAATTAAAAACGCAAAAAAAAAGAACAAAAACCTGCAAAAAGTATCTAGCTTTGCACTTAAATTTTCCAATTAACAAAATTTTAAAAATAACAAAAAAGAGTAAAATATTGTATTACCCAAGTGAGAGTATGAATTAAAGTAATAATCAGCGCTGGTCTTATCGTCACCGATCGTGGAAAGTCGGGTTCGGGCTCCTCCTCGGGTTCGGGCTCGTACATAGAGAGAGCTTTTTTTTTCCTTTTTTTTTTTTTTTGTTCTTTCGTGGGTTTGGGTTTTATGATAGGGTTTAAGGTATAGCTTGTCCGTTGCTTTGGTTTTTTTGCTTTCTAAATATCTTTGTTGAGATAAATAATTCAGAAAGTGATCTTTTTTTTAATTTTGGAGGTACTATTCTGAATCCGATATTTAAATCAATTATTTGAATTTTAAAAAATGATCGCGTTCAGTAAAAATTATATAATATTATTCTTTTTTTTGTCATAAAGTAAATGTTTCGATTATTAAAATTTGATGATTTTCGTTGAATATCTTGCTTTTTATTTAAGTCAATGTTAACTTTCTTTTATTTTTTTTGAAAAATAGAAAGCAATTTAGTTTCTTGTAGATCCATACAAATTATTTGAAGATGTTATTTTATTTGCAAGCCATTGCCTCATAAACATATAAAAGAGATGCAAATAATTAGGAAAAAAGAATATGAAAAGTGTAGATAGCTTATTTAAGAATTCCCAAGTAGACAAATGCTAACAAGTATTGTAGGGTGGCTTGCACATTTTGCATTCTAATTAAAAGGGTCGTCTTTTCCAAAAGATTAACATAGTGTTTGGCTTAACTTATAAATTGCATATGTTTATAAGCAGCTCTGAGATAATTGTTAAAAAAGAAAAAGTTGCTTAGTTTTAATTGTTTCTAAATATTTTTGGAAGCACTTTCTATTTAGATCTTATTAAGGCATTATAATTTTAATTGTTTCTAAATATTTTTTGAAGCATTTTCTATATAGATGTTATCAGACTTGGCACATCTATAATTTCATACAATACTCCTTTCGATTAATATCACGTGTCACTTTCTCATCTATGGATCACATTAATCCTGCTAAACTAACTTTCTAACCATGGTTGGAAAATATTAAATATCAAATCTAAACTACCATATTTAGTTAGCAAACAAATAGGGAATCATATAATTCTAAAAAAATAAAAAATAAAACAACCCTCGAATCTGAAAAAAAAAATGCAAGAACAAGTTGGAAGTTCAAATCAAACAAATATCACATGGCTTCTTTTTTTATAAAAAAAAAAATCGTATGCATTGGAGAAAAAAAAAATCTAATGGCTTCATTTTCTTTTTCTTGTCCAACTTCTATCATTTTAAAGCTACTAACTATACAGCATCAACACGAGTTAACTCAAACAAATATCATATGACTTCTTTTTTTTTTTAAAGGAAAAAAGGAATTGAATGACTTGGATAAAAAATCTCATGGCTTCAATTTTTTTTTTCTTTTCCAACTTCTATATCATTTTCTAACATATACTTCAAGCACTGATGAAAACGTATTTCTTAGAGTACAAAAAATGTATAGGTTGAAAGCTTCCAACTTGGTCTTGTGGTTTTTTCTTTTGTTTTTTCAGAATCATTGTTCTGGGACCAGAAAAAGAGTTGTTGTTTTTTGTTTTTTGTTTTTTTGAATCATATGTTTTCATATTCATTTGCTAATTAAATATAGTAGTTTAAATTTGGTATTTAATACTTTCTAATCATAGTTGGAAAGTTAATTTAACAAGATTAATGTGGTCCGAGATTTAGTGACACATAACATAAATAAAAAAAAAAGATTATATGAAATTGTAGAGAATGAAATTATAGAGGAACCAAATTCATATCTTATTAAGGCATTATAAGCACATTTGTTTTAAAAAACTAAGATAGTAATGATACTGGTCTTATCAAGCACATTCACTTAAACTGAGCCAAACATTCATTCAGTACTACAGATCTTATTAAGGCGTTATAGGGAACGTAAAGCTCCAACTGCTTCACAATATTAGAGGCTAACTTAACCAAAGTAATTACATATGCACCAAGTGCTTACAACCACTAATTTTGGAGGAATTAGTAAAATAATATAAGATAAATATTTTATTGCTTTGATGAAGATTTCTTAATGTAGATAGTATAAACAAAATAAAAACTTATAGCGTGTGATGAAAAATCTATATACTAAGTCTAAAATTTTCTTTTCATTTTATTGAACATGTCTACATTGTAATAACATAATGTATTGAACATTTTTTTTTGGGAAAAGAAAGGCATCAAAGATTTATCGAAATTCATACGATATAATGAGTTTAGAAGTTCAAAATAGCTCCTTTTAAGATGGTTTTTTTTTTCCTCCTTTTCCCCTCTAGGTGGGTAAAAGAAAATTGAAAATAAAATTCCAAAACGACATTGTAAGTTGATGGATTGGATTATAATATGCATATCCTTCCTAAAGAGTGCCAACATATGGACAATTTTGACAAGGTTGTGTTTGCCCCATCGGTTAAAGAACACCTCATCAAATGGTCATATTCGTTTCTCTCTTGTTCGACGACCAATCAATTGAGTATTTAATTTTATAGCTAAATTAGTTAAGGCTCACTCTTTACCAACAACCAATCGAGTATTCAATTTTATAGTCAAATTAGTTAAGACTCACTTTTTACCAACTGAAACACCTCATAAAATAGTTATATTTGTTTTTCTTTTGTTCGACGGTAAGCCAATTAAGTATTCAATTTTATAGCTAAAATCGAGTATCCAATTTTATACCTAAAATAGTTAAAACTCACTATTTACCAACTGGCCCATCTGTTAAAGAACACCTCATTAAATAGTCATACTCATTTCTCTTTTGCTCGAAGATCAGCCAATTAAGTATTTAATTTTATAGCTAAATTAGTTAAGACTCATTATTTACCAAAATCTAATTGAGTATTCAATTTTATAGCTAAACTAGTTAAGACTCACTCTTTACCAATTGACCAATCTGCTAAAAAACACCTCATCAGATGGTCATACTTGTTTCTCTCTTACTCGACGATTAGCTAATTAATTGAATTGTTGGCAACAGATTGGCAACAGACTTAGATACTTGAATACTACACGCATAGGTTATTATTATATTTTTTTTCCTATTGGTGCATCGGTTAATTTTCAATATTAAGGATACTCTCTCTCTTTTTGACCCAAAAAGAGAAAGGGACGCCAAAGCATCAGAAAAAAAACCAGAGAGGCAGATGATGAAGCCCGCAATAAATAGACAGAAATTCAAAAGAACTCCCTCGGATGAGAGATAAAAGGGCGTAAGGCGGTGCAGGGTTTAATGGCATTGGAAGTTAATGGACTATATAATTGGCATATCCTTCCTATAGAGCACCAACATGACAAGGCTATGTTTGTTCCATATGTTAAAGAATGTCTCATCAAATTGTCATATTCATTTCTGTCTTTCTCGACAATCAACTAATCTGGTATTCAATTTTATAGCTAAATTGGTTAGGTATCTTTAATAGTAATAATTATTCACAAAAGCTTATCATTTTTGGTAAGTTTTAGAGATTCGGATATTTATTTTAACTCAAATTTCTAATAAGATCCACTACTTTTTAAAAATTTATATCAAAATAGAGACACAATCACTTTTTGAGTCTTTAAATTTGTTATAAAAAAAGTAAATTGAATCTTTATTTTAGTAAAAATCTTTAAAAAGTGGTGAGGCCAATTAAAAATTTAAATTAAAATAAAGACCTGAACTTTTAAAAATTATCAAAAATAATAAATTTTTATGAATAATTTTTTATTTTTCTTATCATTAGAGATCCCCTTGTAACCCACTCTTTTACCAATTGATTGAATTGCTGGCTGGAGACTCGGATAGTACAGGCATCGATTAAATTTTGAATATTAATGATACTCTCTCTTTTTGACCCAAAAAGGTCAAAAAATAAAAAAAATAAAAAAACTGCAGTTAAAACGTTGAAGATTTTGATCAAATTCACCACACAACACTTGTTGTTAGGGCAAAAATTATTTTGTTCTCTGAGATTTGGTATAAAGTCTAAATTAATCATTGAGATTTGTAAAAAAACCAAATAAGTCCCTCCCAGTATCTATGACTTAATAATCAAATATTTGACTAAATAAAAAGACTTAAATGCCCTTACTTTAGTGGTTAGAAATTTGGAGGGAAAGAAAAAAAAAATATTGGGACCATGCAGTTAGCACAACTATTTAAGCACTCAAGTTATTTTTTTTTCTTTTCTCACTTTCAATTCATGCACTTTCTCACCCCCCAAAAAAAAAAAAAGAACAATGACAATAAATGTTGAATTTAGTATCGAGTAGCCACTAATTGTGGCTTTTAAATTATTAAATTTTGGATATATGTCCTCCAACTACAAATGTTGTCTGACTTTTAACTAACTTAAAAAATGTATTGAGGTGCAATATTAGACAATAGAATGTATAACCTTGTAATAAATTCATTATAATTCACATGTAACGAATTCCTCGTCATTTGAAAACAAAAAAGAAAAAATAATAATAGACGATGAATTCGTTACATGTAAATTATTTTTTTACATTTAATATTTGTATTTTTTTCATCTATTATTATTTTTTATTTTTTGTTTTCAAATGACGAAAAAAATGGCTTGGGTGCTTAAATAGTTGTGCTTGTTGCATGGTCCCAATCTTTTTTTTTTTTCCTTCCCTCCAAATCTCCAACCACTAAAGCAAGGGCATTTAAGTCTTTTTATTTGATCAAATCTTTAACTATTAAATCATAAATAATGGGAGGGACATATTTAATTTTTTTACAAATCTCAAAGACCAGTTTAAATTTTATACCAAATCTCAGGGATCAAAATGATTTTTGCCCCTTGTTGTTAAAACTAAGTTTGACCAAACGTGGCACATCTTTTTGACTACGCCGTTAAAACGAATGTTGACCAAACGGCGCACGTAGTTCGACTCGTCACATGTTGTGTGTCTTAAAGCACCATGTTGCGTTGGTGGAGGTTAACCGCACAAATTATTTTTTTCCGTTGAGGGTATTCTTAAGAGAGAGAAAGAGAAAAAAAAAAGTCAAAAAAAAGAAAAGAAAAGAGAGAGAGAGAGAGAGAGTTGAAAAACTGGAGAGAGAATCGCTTCGTATATAAGCCATCAAAACCTTATGTAGACAGAGACAGAGAGAGAGATACAGAAAAGAGAAATAAGAGAGAGAGAGTGTGTGTGTGTGTGGGCTTTTTGGGCTTAATTGGCTTGTTCATTTTCGGACACAGAGGAGGAGTTAATGGCCATGGCTGACTCAAACGACGTCGTTTGTCTCGATGTTGAAACTATCTATCTTGGTGGAAAGGTTTGCATATGCACCTTCTTTATCACCTATATACATGCATATAGCTTATTCACACACAAGTGTGCGTGTGTGTGTGTGGGTGTGTTTTTTATATTTTTTATTTATGTTACGAGTTAAAATTGTGATTTTTATGTGAAAATTTTTATGGCATTTTTGGGAAATAATGTATTGTTGCTTTTGGGTTTTCTTGCTTCTTAATTTATTTCTGGTGGGTTATAAGCAATTCGCGTTTTATTCAATAAAAAAAAAAATCTCCATTTTCTTTATTTTTTTCACTTGTGACATGTGAATATTTGAATTTGTTGATCTCTTAAACTGCTATGAACATATTTTGTTTAATTTCTAATTGTATACAAGCCAGTGTTTCTATAATGTTCTGGAAATGTTTTTCGTTCTTCGATGAAGATTCAAGATTATTAGTGCTTAATGTTAATCTTTCTTTCTACTTTTCTTTTTCATGTATTTTTATGGTGCATTATCCCATTGCTTTTCTGAATTTTGCTTTTATATTTTCTGAATTTTAATGTTCTAGCCTGTATTATTTTCAGTTTCTCACAGTGGACTTCTTGTTTTGTTTGCCCAGAAAACGAAAATTGAAAAAAGAAAAAAAATATATGGTTTTCTAATTTGACTGTTTTTTAATGTAATTGTACTTGTTTTGGTTTCGTAGAGGGTGAAAGAAACTGAGATCAGGTTAGCCAAATGGATGAACTAGATTAAAGTTTAGCAATAATGACGAAACTTTTCGAATGAGATTAATTTTATCTATTGTTGGAAACCAATTATGGATTAGTTGACGCTGCAACGGTAGGAATTTTGACTGACGCCAGTACCAGACGAGCTTACCTTATTATTAGAGACACGGGAAACTTGGTTATTTTGGAATATTGCTTTCTTAGTAATTAAATTCTATCAAGTATTGGATGCTATCTGTTAATTCCCTTTTATCTCTTGTTGTTTCTATGGATTCCTTTGTTTCTAATTGCTAAAAGTTGCCAACAACCTAGAGTTTCTTGTGACACCTGTCAGTTTCGTATTCTGAAATCATTGTCATGAGCATAGCTTGGCTGTCACTTTGTCTACCTGTTTACTTTTTGCTGGTTGGAAGTTGCCATCACTTTTTAAATAGTTTAATCTGTCAGGTTAATTTTATAATATATATTCTATCTTCTTGTTTTGATCTGCAGTTAATCTTTCAAGGCTTGATTATAGGAATTAAGAATTATTTTTGTTTGACTTCCCCCCCTCCTCCTCTGTTTAGTCCGTTGATGAAGCCAGCTGGCTTTGAAATGGGTTGATGCACATGGGTAGATTCTTTTAAGAATAAGAATTAATTCTATAGGATCTGGCATTGTCCTTTACTTGGAAGGATTTCATTCGAGAATATGATGTTGAATTTTTAAACAGGGTTGTTCTTTTCTAACAAAAACAGAATGGTAATGCAGGAGTTTCACTAGCTTTAGCAATTTGTCAGATTAGGAAATCGAGATCGATCTCCTTGTTTATTGAGCACTTGTTTATTTTCCTTTGATGGTAGCACTTGTTTATTTTCCTTTGATGGTTTCTGCTTATCGTGAATATAACGTGATTTTCTTTAACTTCCTCAGGAGCATATAGTTCGGACTAGCCATGGCTCTGTGTCTGTTATAGTTTATGGAGACCAAGACAAGCCAGCATTAATCACTTACCCTGATTTAGCTCTAAATCGTAAGTGGTACATCTCAATATATATGCTTTCAAAAATAATTACCTAAAATTGTTGCGTCATTTGTTGATATGTTGGCTTCCATTTTTGTGTATATTGTGCAGATATGTCTTGTTTTCAAGGATTATTCTTTTGTCCAGAAGCAGCTTCGTTGCTGCTCCACAATTTCTGTGTATACCACATCAGTCCTCCTGGCCACGAGGTTTGTAAATTGGCGATCTTTTTCACATGATTTAATTTAATGCTCTAGGTTGGTGAGCTGCATGTACTGTGTGCTGTACTTCCCTTTCTACCGAATGCTATATCTCATGATCGTTCTTCTTGGACCTCCACAAGAGTTCTTGCAGTTAGGAGCTGCAGCAATTTCTCCAGATCAACCGGTGCCTTCTGTTGATGATTTGGCTGATCAAATTATTGAGGTTCTTAACTATTTTAGGTATGACTTTTTGTTACTCTCATAAATTTTAACTTCCATTGTTGGGAAGTCCTTTAGTTATAGACATCTTTTGCTTCTCAAATTTCCCCTGCCTTACTCAAGACCGCGGTGCTCCTATTCTCTTTTAACGCATGATTCTTTAACCCTTTGCAGGCTTGGTGCAGTAATGTGCATGGGTGTTACTGCGGGTGCTTATATCTTGACCCTTTTTGCTGTATGTTTCTTTTCTGGCTGCGTTATTGCCATATTCTAGATGTGTACTTCATTTGACTAACTTGGGCATTTTATCACAGATGAAGCATAGAGACCGGGTGCTTGGATTGATTCTTGTATCCCCTCTATGCAGAGCACCCACTTGGACTGAATGGCTTTGCAATAAGGTTTCACCTATACCCTCTGAACGTTGTTTATACTTGGTTAAGGGTATGTGCTTGGGCTAAAGTTAGACAAGCATTTTTATTTGCAGTTGATGGCAAATCTGCTATATTTTTATGGCCTGTCTGGTCTACTAAAGGAGTGTTTACTCTATCGGTATTTCAGCAAGGTAATCTTGTGATTCTTCTCTGGTAATGGAGATCACTTTCCAATTCTTGGTCTTCTTACTCTTTTTTTTTTATGTTAATTTTTAATTTTTATTTATTTCTTTTCGTGAGGTACTGAGTGTAGTTAGGTATATGTTCAAATTGTAACAGGAGGTTCGTGGAAGTGCAGAAGTTCCAGAATCAGATATTGTTCAAGCATGCAGAAGAGTGAGTCTTCAACTCCCATAGTCCTCTTTCATCTTTGGTGCAATCCAATGTGGATACTTTGGCCTTGAAAGATCAATAAATAATTTTGCTTTTCTTAAATGTCGAAGTTTCTCTACTTTGTTTATTTAACTTGTTTATTCTTTTCAGTTGCTTGATGAGAGGCAGAGCACAAATGTCCTACGCTTTCTTCAAGCGATTGACAGGTAATATAGTTGAGCTTTTACTCGCTATTATGGCCTGGCCTGTGAAGTTCATTCCAGAGTCCTTCCTTTATGTAAAATTTCTAATCTTCGTTTGCTTAATGAGCAGGAGACCTGACATCACCGAAGGATTGAAGAAACTGAAATGTCGAACTCTTATATTTGTTGGGGAGAACTCTCCTTTTTATTCCGAGGCTCTTCATATGACCACAAAACTGGATAGGAGATACAGTGCCTTAGTTGAGGTGAGCTAAGCAATGAATTTAATAGTTGAGCATATCCTTTTTTTTTTTTTTGGCTAATTCAGCATTCATTAAAACCAAACGTCATAATTATAACCAGCTTAAAGTATAACCAGGTTTGTAGCTGCCTGGTTCAACAGTTGAGCATATCCTTTTTGATGATATATGTTGGAGCATTATCTAGTATTGGTGGTTCTCCTATGACCAATTTTGGAGAATCTTCTATTGCCTTTCTTTTCTGAAAGTAAAAGGGAGGTAGATTGTAACAGTTGGACTTGTTAGATGACGACTATGTGGTACAGGGCAAGTTGGAGGTATTTTGCGCAATGTATGGGACACTAGTGGAATTTACTTGATTCCGTTCTATTATCTTAATTCAGTTTTGCGGCTGCCATTGATTATTGGATCGCGTGTCAAATGTATAATACAGAGTAGCTCGGTGAAATAAATTAATGCAGTTAGAATGAAAGTGCACTAACGTGCAGATGCTGTGACTATTGCAGGTCCAGGCTTGTGGATCAATGGTGACAGAAGAGCAACCGCATGCTATGCTGATACCAATGGAGTACTTCCTCATGGGGTACTGCCTATACCGGCCTCCTAGCCAGTCCACCACAAGTGGTGGGAGCCCAAGGAGTCCTCTAAGCCCCTCCTGCATCTCTCCAGAGCTTCTCTCTCCAGAAAGCATGGGGTTGAAACTAAAGCCTATCAAGACTCGTGTCTCAAAAGCGCAAAGATAAGAAACAACAAACAACACATTGGATATCATTCAACTGTAAATTGGAAACCCAACTATATTTCCTAGTTTTTTGCAATCATTTTGTAAAATTGGTGGAGAAGGGTAGATATGGTTTGTAGATAGAGAGGATGAAATTCTTTCATGGACATAGGGGGTGGGAGAATTGGATTCATTCATTTTTTCGGGAAAGTATTAGGGCCGACAAGTCGGACCATAAGACACTCACACACTGGTGATGTTAGTCCCATTATTGTGCGAGTGCTAGACCAAAACGGTCTAATGGTCTGTCGGACCCAATAATTTTCCCATTTTGTAATCTGAGTCACAAAAAAAGAGCATCATGTCAGTTGAGCTGTATTTGTATATCTTAAAGGAGACATTTGTTTATGATGATGACAAAGAGATTAATAATAGATGAGCTGGTACTCTTGCCACTCATGGATCATAATCTTTTCCAAAATTATGGGTCTCTCTCTTTCTCTCTCCTGTATCTGCGAGCTGTCAATATATTTTTCAAAGCAAAAGTGGTGGTTTTAATGGTCTTTGCCAGCTCATGAGGGTGACCACTACTTGTGGAGATGCACTCTCATATTCTTTTTTTTTCTTTTTTGGCATAATGAGAGGATAAAATGCATATGGTACCTTAAATGGTTTTGAATCGAATTAATATCATGAATAGAGAAAAAAAATTTGGTTATCAGATTTTGTAAAAGTAATCGTTTGTTCTCTTAATTTTTGAAAAGTGATTATTTGATCTATTTTTAGCTGTAAGTTGACGAAAGAAAATGTTAATTTTTTGTGATTTATCTATTTTATCATTGAACTTATTTTCTCTCTCTTGCATGACATTAAAAATACGTTTTAAAAGCTGATGAATCTCTTCTTCTTTTACCATTGCTACCAACGGTAAAAAAAGAGGGAGTAACGACTACTATGATGCTTATTGAAACACCATTTTGGCACTCATGGGATATCACTAAAAATCAGAAAAAAATTATCAAAAAATTCACAAAATATACATGTCCAAACCAAAATAAAAAAAATACAATTTCTACAAAATATCTTCAATATCATCATCCACTACAGTTAGAAGAATAAACGGAACAATGATCAAGTTTAAAAATAGGATATGTTATTGTGGATCAAAAGCAACTGTTCGCATATCTGAATCAAGAGACAATTCATACAAGCTCTATTTCTACTGCGCAAGATTACGATACTCATTCTACACATTTTGGATACTCGATGAACAATAAATTTTCATGGAACAATTTACAACCTTACCAAGAGAAAACCAAAACTTTTTCTGTAGTTTGGACAACCCACTAAGGGGGTTTTAGTGGAGTCGACGTGGCTCCACTAGGACCACTTAATTTTTATTTATTTTTTGATTTTAAAACAATGCGAAATCCTCAAAAATGGACCAAATAATTATTTTTCAAAAGTTGAAGGACCAAAATGTTACTTTTCCAAAACCTGAGGAACCAATTTTTTTTTATCTCATATCATGAATATCAAAGCTATGTTGATGGAAGGAGGGTCAAAAACTTATCCACTGTTTGGATTGCACATGGGTAAGGAAAGTAAGGTAGCGGCAGAAAAATAAAAGAAAGGAAAGGAAAATAAATTTCCTGTTTGGATTGCAAAAAAATAATAAGGGAAAAGAAATAAAAGAAATTTACAATTCTTTGTTTGGATTGAAGAAGTAAATGAAAGGAAATGATAATTTTAGATAAAAAAAAAAATAGCTTACTATCCTTTTTATAACATAATCATAACAAAAGTTGAGGATAAATTAGTTTTTTCATATATTTTACTTTTTTTTCCCTCTATTTTATCCCAAATTAAATTCCAAATCTTTTACTAAATCTCAAAACACAATCCTTCCCCTTCTTTTACTTTCCTTTAAAAAAGGCAATCCAAACAGCCTGTTAAAGTTTTAGTTTTTCACTATTTCACGCTTTCGAAAGCTCTTATGAAAGAAGAAATTCGTGAACAATATCTAGATTCAGATTAGTGAAAATTGATTTTTTAAAGTAAGAAGGATAGAAAACTTTGGATAATTGTATAGACAAGGATAATTTTGTAAATTTTGGATATTCAAATTAATAAGTGAGATTTAATGATAGTTTGTCAAAGATTTGAATAATGAAAACAAATGTCAAGAGTCCCCTAAAAGAAGCTAAAGACATTGACTTTTATATTAAGCGCACCCCTCAAATTTCCAAAATTCATTTAGGTAACCATATTCTGATTTAATTAGAAACAACTCCTCGATTTCACTAGATCAATTAACAAGGCTCAACCGTTGATAGGCTAATTGAATTCCCAAATCTTGTGCTTCCATTTTTGTAGGAATGGCAGCGGGTCGGTTAACCACTATTTTTGAAAAAACTGAAACTGAAACTGAAACCGAAACCGATTAACTAAATCTAAAACCGAATTCGAAATTGAAACCGAACGGTTTTTAAAATCGCAAACCAAAACCGAAACCGACAAAGGTAAAAAAATCTACAGATAACCGAAACCGAAACCAAAAGCGATAATTTTTTATTTTTTTTGTTGGGTAAAAATAAATTTTGCTGGGTAGAAATGGATAATTTTAAATAAATATGTGTAGCTAAAACTAAAAAAAGAAAAATAATTATTAAACTGTAAATAATATGAAAATATAGAGAAATGCACACACACAGATACGTGTGTGTGTATATATATATATATAAGTTAAACTTTAAACAAATATAGAAATATAAAAAAGTCCCCATACACAGATTTTATATATATATATACACGCACACACATAACAACAACAAACTTACAGATCTAGCATAAATCATTGATCTAAAATACAAAAATAATTAGTCTGCTTTCAAAAAATAACGGATCTCCCTATCAACAACGCCTCCTGATTTGCACGTAAGCAGTGTTACTGCTACTCTTCTTCCGCCGAAACAAAGCCGTCATCAGTGACCTATTCTTTGCCGGACTCTTCACCTGTGACCTTGCCGACTATAATCCCCCCAATACTTTTTCTTTTAATGTTGAGAAAAACCCTTGTTTCTTCTCTATTTTCGTTATATATATTATATATAAATACAGAATGAGCAAAAGGAAACTACACCCTCTGTTTCTCTCACTATATATATAGTTTTAGAGAGATAAATTTTCTCATCATGGAAAGATTTTATATACAATTAAAATGGCTAAGAAAATAAAAATAAAAAGGAAAACTAATTATAGATGTTCAAAGACTTGAAAGCAAGATTGGTTGTTGCAATTGAGAGCTAGGAGAGAAAAAAAAAAAAAAAAAAAAAACATTGAAGGAAGATGCAGGTTATGAGAAAGGAAGTGGTGTGCGTGTGTGAATAAGAGTGGTGGAAGTCTCTAGACGTAGATATTTTTGGCTTTAAATGCTACAATTCGAATTGACCCCATAAGATATTAGTATTATATTTTGACCCTAAGTGAAAATTTTGAGGATATTACATCTCACCTAACTATAACTATAATGTACTATTGGGTAAAATTTTAATTATATTTTAAAATAATAAATTAATAATCGGGTTTTGATTTTTTTTAACATCAAAAACCAAAACCTATCGGTTTCTCCTTATAAAATTCAAATCCTAACGGATTCTCCATCGATTTTTGTTATCGAGTTTTTATCGGACGGTTACCCATCGGTTTCGGATAGAGCGGATACCCATTGCCATCTTTACATTTTTGTGCTTCTATTTATCATCTTTGGACAGAAAGAAATAAGAGAACTCATGGGCAAACTACTAGTACTGAAGAACAAATCTTGCACAGGATCGTCAATGATATTAAGTACAAAGTCAGGATTGAAGGTAAATATAGTAGGACTGATACCAATATTGATATTTGTAATTTTTAGAATCTTGATGGTACACAGCTTTGTAGCTAATGTTTTTGAGATACCATCCTAGATAGTATTTTCTGAGTACTTTCGTAATCACTTGTAAAGAGTTTTGTTGAGTTTAATAGACATACTTGCTAACTTAGTAAAAACAATAATAATAATGGAATTCCCAATTTGGTTTGGTTTTAGATACACAACATTTGCTACCAAAATGAAAAAAAAAGAACAAAGAAAAAAGAAAACTGAAATTGTTAAATGATATAATCATTTTTTATTTTTCTGTTACTTCGAAAGTAGCTGAGATAAAACTTATCCCCTTTGTCTCATGTTAACAGTTGAATCATAGGCAATAAAATTTTTGTAATTTTAGAATAGAGAGAATGTTTATGAGAGAGACAAACAAGTGACAGATTAAGAAATAAATAGATAGACCTTCTGAGCGATTATTTAAAAGCCTTATAGCGACCTATCATTCCATTATCTCAGTCGATTAAAAAATAAATAAGACAATAACGGTCCTGTGATAATATTTTAATATTGAGTATTCAGATCAATAAATTAAGTTTAAGAAAAATAATCCCACAGTGATATCATACAAAGAGTTCTCCACAACTTTAGCTCAGAATCTGGACAAACCATCAATTTGGCGAAATCTTCCCTTTACATATCTAAAAATATCCCCAAAGAACGAGCAGATGAACTAAGCTCCATGAGTGGGATCCCTCTAACCGAAAACTTAGGCATCTATCTGGGGGCTCCAGTCATTCACAAGAGAGTTTGCAAAGGAACCTACAAATTTTTGATCACAAAGATTCAAAATAAACTGGCAGGTTGGAAAAAACAAGTCCTTTCTTTCGCAGGCAGAACCACTCTGGCTAAATCTGTTCTTGCAGCAATTCCTACTTATCACATGCAGACAATGAAGATTCTGGTCCAAACATGCAATGAAATTGACAAAATTCAACGTAACTTTATTTGGAGTTCCGAAGAGGGTCGAAGAAAAGTCCACTGGATAGCATGGGATACCTTATGCAAACCAAAAGATCAAGGTGGACTGGGATTACGCAATTCACAGTTGGTTAATAATGCGTTTCTTGCAAAGTTAGGATGGAACATCTTGAAGAATCCTGAGCTCCTCTGGGTTAAAATCATCAAAGAAAAATACTTCGACAAGGGTCTTATAGACTACAAACCCAAACAGGCTAACTCTCATGTTTGTAAGAGTATTTTTAAAGGATGTGATCTTCTTAGAAAAGGACTTCGATGGGTGGTGACTAATGGTTTGACTGTCCGATTTTGGCTTGACATTTGGGTCTCCAACATTCCATTAATCAACCTTTCTTTGCAACAGATTTCAGATGAAGAAAAAGATCAAAAAGTTGCCTTCTTTACCAAAAATGACGGATCGTGGGACTGGAGCAAATTCGAACACCTTTTTCCACCTTCGACTCTATTACAGATAGCAGCCATTAATGTGATTGTTGGTTCCAATATGGATGATTTTGTGGTTTGGGGTGGGGACCCAAAAGGAAAATTCACGGTTTCCTCTGCTTACGATATCTACAATTACTCCTCGGAGAAGCCTACGATCAATTGGAAGGCAATTTGGAAACTGGAATGCCCCCAATGCATTAGAAACTTTGTCTGGCAGATCGCCCATCAACGCATTGCCTCAAAAGATCAGTTAGCTAGAAGAGGTCTCGTGGATAATGCAGATTGTGGTCGGTACGGGGCAGCAAGAGAGGATATTGATCACATCCTTAGACATTGCAGTGAATCTAAGAAAATATGGGAATACTTACTCCCGAGAACACATTTCTTTAACTTCTTGAGTTGCCCATGGGAACAATGGATTAATAGCAATGTTTCAAACAAGAAACTCATCAATGGTCTCCAATGGCGTCACATTTTCAGCACAACTGTTTGGTGGATTTGGAAGTATCGGAACAACTTCATCTTCTCCGAGAAACAACAGCCCAACGTCTCACAAATCAGCACTCTTATCTTCATGCAAGTAGAAGAATCAACCATGGCTTGGAAAAATCAAATGAGAGGTCCTCTCCTACCAAGTCAATAAGTCCATATTAGTTGGAATAAACCCTCTCATGGTTTTAAGCTTAACATTGATAGTTGCGCAAAAGGAAACCCGGGAGTTGCAGGTGCGGGAGGCATTTTTCGGGATGTCAATGGCACATGGGTTGATGGTTTTACCATGAACCTTGGGATCACCACCAACAACGTTGCAGAACTTACAGCCCTTTGGGAAGGATTGAAAAGAGCAAAGAGAATGGGAGTTCAACACCTTTCTATTGAAACAGATTCTCAAGTAGTGATTCATCTGATCACAAGCCCTATGGCCCACAATAGCCCCCTCATGCCCCTCCTTGAAGATTGTAGAGCTATTCTCTCACGTCATGGTCATTACAAGCTTTTACATATCTTCCGATAAGCAAATAAATATGCGAATTGACTCGCCAACTATGGAATTACTCAAAATTTGAGTTGCAACACTTTGGGTCAATTCCCAAACCAGCTCATTCTCCTGATGGAAAAAAATAGAGTGGGCGAATCTACCTCTAGAATTATCAGGGTTTAGTCTTTGGCGTTAGCCTCGTAAAAAAAAAAAATGATTCGACACCACGAAAGCCTGATGAAAATGGGCTTCAAGCCAGCTTCTCACTTGGGCCAAAGCGACAACGACATCAGACTTTCGGCCCAAAAAAACCCAAACCCGAAAGAGCAGGGCCTGCTTTTCAGCCACATAAAGCTGCACCCAGTGAGAAGCCACTGCGAAACCGCCGTCGAGGGTGTCGGAAAGTCACTGAAGATGGCCGGCGGCGAGAAAGGAATCGTGATAGTATTTGATTTTGACCGGACGCTGATCGACGACGACGCCGATAGATGGGTGGTGGCTGAAATGGGCCTAACCCATTTGTTTAATCAGCTCCGTCTCACACTCCCTTGGAATACTCTCATGGTCCGTACACATCTTTTCTTTGTATCTATTTTGTCAAAGTTGTAATTTAACGGTGCCGTAATAAATAATATGATTTAGAGAACTGTTGCATGTTAGACCGTGTAATGTATAATAATCGGTTTATAGAATGTAACCGACAACGATTTATTAGATTATTACGGTAGCAAAGAATGTAACATGCAATTTTAACAGATTTGTATCTGCAAAATGGAAGAATGAAACCTTTTTCCTTTTAATTTTTTTTTTCGAAAGCAGTGGGTATCTTGAATTTTGCCCGAATACAGAGTACTGAAATTAACGGGTGGTAAACTTTTAGTGGCCGTACTCAAACTAGCAATCTTTGGGGAGCACACACAAGACGTGACCAGCTGAGCTACCTCTAAGGGTTAAATTTAAAAGTGATAATTTTTTTTTTTAATAAAATTTATAATGGATGATATTTTGGCTACATTACATTTATTTATAGTGTAGAATGTAATTTTATGGTTTAGTGATATGAAACATTATGTTGTAGGATAGGATGGTGGAGGAGCTGCACGTGCGAGGAAAAACGGCAGAAGACATTGCCAAGTGTTTGAAACAAGTTCCAATACACATGAGGACCATCGCAGCTATAAAATCTGCTCATGACCTTGGGTAATAGTAATCACATCATATACTATGTTGATATCAACTTTATATTCATTTGTGTAAGTTGGTGATTTTTTGTTTAGTATTTGGTGATGATAATGTGGTTTGGTTTAATTTTCTAGATGTGATTTGAAGGTGCTTAGTGACGCGAATCAGTTTTACATTGAGACTATCTTGAAACACCATGGATTATATGATTGTTTTTCGGAGATTATTACTAACCCGACTGTTGTAGACGGAGAAGGCAGGCTTAGGATCTTGCCGTATCATGATTTGACCTCGTTTCATGGTTGTGATCTCTGCCCACCTAACTTGTGTAAGGTATTTTCTAGTCATGTGCTTAACGATTATTCCTTTTAGGCTAGATTTCTGTTCCTCCTTTTCTTTGTTTCATTGTATTTGGTCATGGCCCTCCTATGTGCGTGTTCATTTTTCAATGAAATACACTCCGCTTAATTAGCAAAAAAAAAAAAAATTGTGTAAGGTATTTCTATTTTGCAGATCTTAGTTATATATATGCATATATCCTTTCTTGTGCTTATTTGTCCTGTTAGATGTTATATGATATTGGATGAGTATGTGAAGCATCAAGTTTGTTGAATCTTCTCATATGTCAAATAGTTGAGCTGCTCTAATGAGTTGAATGTGTTGCATTTACCATTGTAGAGAGAATTTAATTGACAGCTTCATTGCGACCTTCACTTTCTTATTGGCTTTAAGACTCACAGGGTTAATAACACAGCAGAATCCTTGGGTTAGTTTGGTTCATGAAATCTTTTTCTGATTTCATTTTCCTAGAAAATTCTCATTCTTCATGTTTCTTTTTCAATCTTTTCCCACTTTTATTGCTTAGGGAATGTGCTTGGTTCATGAAAAAGAATATGCTTTCTCATGACAACTTTTCCTGCCAGTATCATGCACAAGAGAGCTCGCACATATAACCTCCAAATTACTCCCACGTTGAGATGACAGCATTCTGCCAGACTAGCAGCATTATGCCGATACTCTTAACACAATTCTAGTGATACTTGTGGGCTGTTTAGGACTATAACTTACATCTCAGCCGGGCCCAGATTTCTATTGCTTTTATTTCTGCTTGCCTTATGATACAAATGGGGAAAATATTGTGAACTTGCATCCAAATTGATGTGAAAAAGAATGTATTTTCTTTAACAAATAACTAGAACGAAGAATTCGCTTCAATTTGACACCACCTGAATTGTAGGAGAAAGGAATGACCAAAAAAAGAAAAAAGGTGGAAGAGAAAGGTGATAGGGCTTTGGTTATTTGATTCCAACTGTTCACAGAATCCATGACTGTAGAGTTCAGATTTGCCCATTTTTCCATTTCACAATTTGTCACTTCCTGGCTTAAGTAGAAACTCGAGGGAGGTATAGCAATTGACTGTGGGGGATCCGCTTGTTCTCTATGATGTTCTGGATGGTGAAGGGGAAAGGAATCTTAGATCGCACCTGCTGAGAATGACACTCTAATGTGATCTAGGTTCAAGTCAAGGAGGACAGAGAATCTTAAAAAGGGTTAGATTCAATGGATGAATAAAGAGAAAAGATAAGAAAGGGAGGAAGAGAGTCAATGAACTTGATAGAGGAAGATCATCTGCAAGGAGATACTCGTGGAAGAGTGAGTACTACCCTATGAAACAAAGTGACTTCTCTAATGTGAGTGTTCATTTTGCTCGTTCTATAGCTTAGGCACCCAATTAAAATGCATAACACTCCATTGAACCAAGTTCCGCATAGTGGGGTATTACTTTAACTAATCCGCTTCATTTCAAGAACAAAATTTAGAGTGTAGCCTTATAGGAAGCTTGAGCAAATGGCTGATGCAGATTGATGATAGTTAATAGATTTCATGCTCTATACAATCTTTCAGCTAGCTGCCGTACTTCTTTGAATTATTTAATTATTTAAGAAATTACATATACGTCAAATCAGGCAAAAGGTTATTTGCATTATATCTGATGACCAATGAGGAGAAGATCTTCATTTTTTTTCGCCTGAATTATTGTTTTGCACAATTGCCTCTTTCTTCCAAAGCTCTTAAGGTGTCATCTAAGTAGTGTTGCATTATTTCTACAGAACAAGAAGATGTTTTTCTTGCATTATGATGACTAGCAATTGCTATAAACTTTTAATTTATAGTACAACTCTTAATTTTACTTTGTTTCCTCTGTAGGGTCTTGTTATTACGCGTATCCAATCTTCTCTTGCTGAGGATAGGGAGACGAGATTTATATATCTTGGGGACGGGCGAGGCGATTTTTGCCCATCTCTGAAACTTGATGAACGGGACCACGTGATGCCAAGAAATAATTTCCCTTTGTGGGATCTCATCTCTAATAATCGCTCACTTATGAAGGCACAAGTTCATGAATGGATCAACGGAGAGGAACTCGAGAGAATTCTTCTCCAGCTTATTGATATGATCTCCTGCGAGGACAGAAACAAAATACACCAATAAATTGAATTCACTGGTGTTATATTAAGTCGATGCCAGCAGCCTCCAGTGTATCCTCCTTCTCCAGCAGCTGATTTCTGACATGCTAATCTGTTGCTTGAGTATTGTTAAAACCAAACATTGTGCAGCAGGCGCGAGTATGCTGATGCAGACTAGTTTCAGAAGAAGATATGTAAAAACTTATATCTATTACATTGTTTGAGAGAACATTCTTAACAACTGAATGCCAAATGCAAAAGAAAAAGTATTGAAGTCCCTTCATTTTTTTTAACCCCTCACCCCCACCTGTCTTCATTTTATGAGATTCGAATCCTAGTATTCTAACTGTTAGGAAAATAATCTATTACTAAATTACTCCTGAATCTCGAAACCCGTTCACTTTGATTTGTCTTCCTGCTGAAATGTCTTTTTGGCACACGTTCTTTGACATTGATGTTTATGCTCCATGACTAGGCTGAGTTGCTGGAGAATTCCAAAAAAGATTAATAAATAAAGGAAAAAGATTAGCCGTCTGTCTGGCCATGTGTAACGCGTTTGTAATGCTTAAAAATTTGAAGATTCTTTGTGTGCCTCATTTCCTTTGTGATAGTTTTTATATTTCCATAGCTTCTTCCCAGTAACTATTCCAAACAGACGTTCACTTGTCAGACGTGGCTTTCACTTTTTTTTTCACAGACTAACATCTGTCTAGACAAATGAAATAACTTTTTATTTTTTTATACTGAGCAAGCGATGGAAAACTGTCTACTGACATGTGGCGTGAGTCATATTTCTTAGACTGACATACTTCTAGACGGATATTATAATTTTTCATTTCTTTTCTTCATGCACACCAAGATTAGCTGATGATGAAGGAACACAAAACTTTACTTTCAAGTGAATAAGGAACAAGAATTTTCAGCTTTCATAAATATGATAATCAATATATTGGCGTGCTACGAAAGCGAAGCTAGTCATTATTTTATCATTGCCTGGTATCTAATCATAAATTTTAAAAGTTTAGATATAAATTCTCCTCTTATTCTCAAGTTAGGATCACTCTGTAATTGGTTTATCTTTTATAATTCACGTCATTAATAAAACATTTTGCTCATTGACTTAGCAAAAGAAAAATTGAAAATTACTACCTGCCCGACATCTTAAAAAGAGAAAAACCGAAAAAAAGAAAAAGTCAATTCCTCATCCTAAATTTTAGGGGGTCAAAGTTATCAATTTCCCTCTCAAAGAGAAAGAAAAAAAAAAAAAAAGTATTCTTGGCCTAAATTATAAAGGGTCAAAGTTGCCATTTTTTTGGCTAGGTAGTCAAAGTTACCATTTCCAGATTAGAGAAAGGAAAACTTTTCAATGATTGATGACAGTTTTACATATTTATAAGATTTACATGTATAAGTTTTACGAGAGATTGACCCAATAGTTCAAATTTATGGAATACTTTTCGTAAAGAAACATATTACATATCCAATGTCTTTGCAAGTAAAAAGTAAAAATAAATAATATTAATGATATATATCACTTAATGAATGATTTTAATACTCTTAGTTGATATCCGATGTAATTTTCTCTAGAACATATTATATATAACTTGGACCCATTGTGTACAAGGAATAAATGGTGGATGAAATTTCATATTGACCAAAAAAAGAAAATGATATTAGGCCTCCTTCCAGAAGCTCAAACTATTAGTGAAATATCACTCTAAAAGAGCGAGAATTCTAACCGTGTGTCACGACCTACGAGTTAAGGGACACAGGGAGAGGGGGGTTGGGGGAGCCGACCTCCCAAAAAAAAAATAATGGTTTTTTTTTTTTGAAGAAATAGATTTGCCCCCCCACCCAAAAAAAAATAAATAAATAAAAATATTATAAAAGTATTCAAAAATATGGAATTAATCTGGTGGTTAGTCACAAATGTATTTGTGTTGTTGGTGTGAGTTCAAATCACTACAATTGCATATTTTGTAAAAAAAAATTAAAACTGTTAAAATTGTTAAGTTTTTTACTGCTTGTTTTATTTATTTATTTTTATTAAATAGATAGAGATATATAGCTTTAATTATTTTGCTTACCAAATTTTTAAAAGCAACGTAACATGAAATCATAACCATGACATGTTTTTATTTTTATTTTTATTTTTCTATTAGAAAGATAGATATATATAATTTTGATTATTTTACTTACCAAGTCTTTAGAAGTAACGTAATATAAAATTATAATCAATTTTTTAAAATAAAGCTGTAAAAAAAAAAACTAAAACTATAAAAATTTGAATATTTTTTATATTAACATAAAAAATACTGTACCGAAAAATAAAATTCATCCCTCATTAGATTTTTGGCTCCAGTCCTAAAGAGAAAGTTTCAAGTAGACAATTTCTACGAGGAATACTACACAGACCTCCCAAAAGATAATAAAAACCTGCAAAGATTTTCTGCAAAAATTGGCCTGCAAAAGTCAAATGCAAAGGCACAAGGGGCATAAGCAACTTTGTGTAGAATAGAACTGAAAAATATATTAAAGACACTTTTTTTTAATTAAAAAAAGACTTAACTTATTTTATATCATATATAATATTATCTACGAAACTCAATTTTAAAATTTATCAGATTTAAAATAAAAATTATATGACTCGACCAAATATCGCCGATCATTAATGACACCAATAATATTATCTACTATGTCTCTCTTCTTTTTGGTTTTTTTCTTCTTCTTCTCTCTTACATGTCATTTTGGGATCTAAGCCAAGCCACAATCCCCACGGACCAGAAGACGTTTTCGATTCGTTCTTGTTTGCTCTTTTCCTTTGCTGTTGCAGCCTTCTTTCTTTGAAGGTCAACACAAATAAAAAAAGAAAAAAAAAGAGGGAGAGAGACACCCTTCTCTCTCTCTCTCTCTCTCTCTCTCTCTATATATATATATATATATATATATATACCCTTTTCTGTATAGACACACATATATATATAGATATTCATTTTTGTGTGTAGAATTGTGTATATGGCAGAAGAGAAGGGAGATGAAAGGGGGAGGGGTGTGGTATGGGATGGGATAATTGAGGGGATGCCTTTGGTGGCTAAGGAGTTGATTGCGGGAGGTGTGGCTGGTGGCTTTGCCAAGTCTGCTGTTGCCCCTCTTGAACGTATCAAGATTTTGTTTCAGGTGGGTCTCACCCTCCGAGCTTCATGCATCGGGCTGCCCTTTTAACTCCTATAATGTAATTCTTTTATTTCCTCTTTTTTTTTTTTGGAGTTGATCATGATTGTTATCTTTATAAATTTTTTATGTTTAATGTTTATGTGGTGGTCAGCTTTATGACCCCATGTGATTAGTTGGGGGCAAATTCCGGATGCTCACAGCTTTCTAAAAAGAATGGAAAAGTAAAATAATTGAGCTCAGTTAAGTTGTAACATTATGATGCATTTCAGAGGGATAATTGTTTCGGTGTTTAATTCTTTTTTATTCTTCAATCTTGAGTTTTGTCGTTAGAGTTGGAAACGTATCTCATATGTTAATCAATTGAACAATTGATCTTGGAATGTTACTTTACCTTTTCTGTTATTGTTGGTACATAGAAGAATATCGCGTCGTGTAACTGAAATGCATTTCACAGAAAATCAGAAATAAAGAAAAGCATATTTACCTCCATAAAGATTAAAGACCTTTCACATCATGGTTCAATCTTGGTATACTCTAGTTTATGCTCAACATATATGTCTGATATATGGAATCCGAATTTTCATGCTGGCGGGGTGGAATTCCTCCTCACCTTTCGTGATCCAACTTTTTGGCTGGGAACATGCCTTTTCATGTTGTGAGATAGTTATATTGGTCTGATACGTTTTCTAGATGGACTTTTGAAGTTAATTCTTGCTATCAATGGACTTGTCTTGAATAGGTCTCTTGCTAAGCAAGCTGCAAAGAAATGATAATTTTTCCGTCATTCATTGAAAAGCAATAACTTTTCTTTGATGCTTTCTCCAAATGATGCTACATTACATTATTTCAGATATCTGTCCGGGTTTGTTGTGTTCGTGACTCTAATATGTCAGTGTTGTTTTCCATTTTCGAAAGGTCTAAGCCTGTGTAATGACACGTCTTGATCTGTTCATAATCTCCAATGCCAAAGAAAGTTAAGCTGAACGAACATTGACATACTTCATTTCAATCAAGATTAAAAGCTTATCAGTTCAGTATGGTTAATGCTGGGATTTTGATCAATTTATCTGAACTAAGGATGAAACTTTTTATTTGTTGACTGACCAAATTTTGGCAAGGTTTGATGGCCATTATTTATTTGGATGGAAATTCCCTTCTAGAAATAATTGGGTTGACTGTTCAGTGTGACATATGTTCCAAATAGTGAGAAGGATGAACGGGAAGCACATTGGTCCAGTGAACCATCCTTTCAAATATAACTCTTAGGCAATAGTTTTAGTCAGATTCAGAGGACTAATAATTGGGATGGCCTGATTGCTGTCTAATGTCTCTTTTTCTTTTTCATATCCCACTATAAGCATAAGATGTATAATCTTGTCATTGTTGAACTAAATAACAGTTAGTTGTTGTTTTTCTGTGAACGTATTTGCCAGTAGAGCTCCATTTGGCATGGACTCATTTAAAAGTTCATAAGTGAAACTAATATTATTTTGCCATTCCTTTTCCCAGACCAGACGAGCTGAATTCAAGAATGCAGGGCTGTTGGGATCGTTCAGAAAGATTGCAAAAACAGAAGGGTTGCTGGGGTTTTACAGGTTAAAAATTTGCTCCGTCTTTCTTGGCATTATCAATCAGATTCAATTATCTTGATTTTCTGTCTTCCAATATTCTCCCTCATCTTACATATAGTTGGATTTATCTTTAGAGGCAATGGAGCCAGCGTCGCCCGCATTGTGCCTTATGCAGCACTGCACTATATGACCTATGAACAATACAGGAGATGGATCATTCATCAATTTCCTGACATCAGCAGAGGTCCAGTCCTTGATCTAGTTGCAGGATCGTTTGCAGGAGGAACAGCTGTGCTTTTTACATATCCACTTGATTTAGTTCGAACTAAATTAGCTTACCAGGTAAATAGCAAGGAGTTGTATTCTGCTCTGTTACCTCTCTCCCCCAATGGATTTTTTCAATTATATCCCATTTCTCTTTGAATGTCTACATCTTCATGTGCATGTATATCTATATCTTTTATTTTGTAACATTTAAGCTCAGAATTAATTACCTGCAAGTAGGATTGCATGCAGATATAGAGAAAAGGATGGATAGTGCAGAATCTAAGCATTTTAAAAAAGAAAAGTTAGACAACAAAAAACTTAAAAATGGAAAAGAATAAATAGTTAGCTTTTCAAAGAACTAAGTTGTACTCTAATGTAACCAAAAATTTGTTTATGGATTAAACTCTTATTGTTCCAAAATGATTATTCTAATTAATCTTAACCAAAGAAAACTCTAGTGAATCTTAACCGAAGAGAACTCTAGTGAATCTTAACCGAAGAGAACTCTAGTGGAATAAGCTACTCTACAAATACTATGGAGTTAAAAGCATTGATGACCTGTTTCAGTCTTCATGTTAAAACAATTAAATCTCCTCAAAATTCAAGTGTATCAGTCTAATCATTGTGAGAGTATAATTACCCTGAGTCCTAAAAAGCTAAGAGACTGATTGGCATCGGATATGCAGGTCGTGGGATCTCCAAAATTGAATGTTCTCCCCAGTGAACAAATTTATAAAGGAATTCGGGATTGCTTCTCGAAGACTTACAAAGAGGCTGGGATCAGGGGTCTTTACCGGGGTGTTGGTACGTACCAGAGTAATTCCCATTGTTCAGTTTTGTGTGAAGCCTTCTGATTGAACACTTTTACCATTTTCTCAGCTCCATCACTCTATGGAATCTTCCCATATGCGGGTTTGAAGTTCTATTTCTATGAGGAAATGAAGAGCCATGTCCCTCAGGAGCACAAGAAAGACATCACAGTTAAACTTGCATGTGGATCAGTGGCGGGTTTACTTGGTCAGACTTTCACCTATCCGCTTGATGTTGTAAGGCGGCAAATGCAGGTAATCTACTTGAATTTTCCAAGTCCTGTAAGATTTTAGTCTGGCTTGAATTAAAAATGTTAAGATACGTAAATGGACTGGGCAGGTCCAGCGACTCTCGGCATCTAACAGTGATGAGATGAAGGGAACAATCGAAACTCTTGTTATGATCGTCAAAAGGCAAGGATGGAAACAATTATTCTCTGGACTTAGCATCAACTATCTTAAGGTATGATGAAACTGACATTCTCCTAATCATTTTCCATCATCTTCTACTATAGACCATAATAAATACACATTATTTGCAAATTGCTTCAGGTTGTACCGTCAGTTGCCATGGGATTTACTGTATATGATGTTATGAAATCATATCTTAGAGTTCCATCCCGAGATGAAGCTCTTATAGAAGTCGTGACCAACCGTAGAAATAGTCAACCATCATCCCTGCACTCCTAACAATCTTGATAGTCATTCTTATGCCACTGCTGATAAGCGCTGAACTTCTTTATTGTTGTTCAACACCGGTCTTCTCCATTTGAGGCTAGTGAGATTTGTA
Organism: Ehretia macrophylla; assembly: GCA_037974665.1. Taxonomy (NCBI): domain Eukaryota; kingdom Viridiplantae; phylum Streptophyta; class Magnoliopsida; order Boraginales; family Ehretiaceae; genus Ehretia; species Ehretia macrophylla. The sequence continues at coordinate 48,885,300 of CM075771.1, read as the reverse complement.
TACTTCATTATTTGTGCTATAACATAGGCAAACCGCACTCTCCAATAAATCCTTATGTAATAAGGGGTCCAGAATTGGACGACTATTATTTGTGGTTCCTACCTATATTACATGAAAGGATCCACATACTTTGTACATAATTAGTTCTACGATGAGATCAAAGTGTATCATTTGCCCGGACGAGGAATCATTTGTAAAGAATGTTGCACTTATTGTATAACATGTTTTGTTAGCCAAGTCAGTGTAGTATATCAATGTACCTTGACATGTTAAAGAATGATTTTTCTGGAAAGAAGTTTATGCCTCATTCTGTTGCTGAGAAGGCATATCTTTTCAACTTTGTCGAGCATCATTCAGCATATAACAGCATGAAGGAAAATTATTCTATCAGTTTGGACGGACGTAAGTCGGTGAGAGGGAGGTATGTGGGGCCCAGCACCATGTGGGTAGACGGACGTCCATCTAGGAATAGCTTCCCCAGCATGAAAGATGTGTATATTTTGTCTAATCTGACATATCAATGTTGAAAGCTGGTTATATATTGAAATTCAATTTGATACAGCAATGTACATTTCATAATACATTAGGTTTAGGGCTGTTTACCCTTTCACTGCATTAAACTTGTAATTATCCCAAGTATTAAAACATCTATATCCCACATATGGCGAAGATTCTGAAGGTTAATCTTCGCGAGAAGCCTAACATTTAAATTGAAAAGCCGTTTACCAGTAATCCCCACAAGAGCATTTTCCATCTCTAAAATGATGAAATCGCTTGTTATCCCTGACAATTAGTTCTCTTCCAACAATCTTCGACATGATCTTGATCGCATTATGACAATCCCCACATATCCTCAGATTCTTAATGATCCTCAGAGTTGTCCTTGGCGGAGTACTAATTAAACCATACGCGATAGCCAAACGCTCGCTGTGATACATCAAAGCCTGCTCTTTAGCCTCTTCATCAATGTCATGAAGCACATATCTTGTATCTGGCACATACCCTGCATCTCTCATCTGTCCTTTCAAGCCATTGACTTTATCATTGGCTTCTTCCTTGTATGGATCCGCGCTCTTAAATTCCCTAATTCTGTTCTTCCCTTCAAGCATATTGACCTCAGAAAGCCGCTTTGGTAATGGAAGCGAAACTTTGTCCGCCATAGCCCTACTAGAATCAAGATCAATCAACAGCTCCTCAACGCGATCCTGAAGATCAACGTCCCCATGTATACACGCAAAGTTCAACATCGCCTCCCAAACTTCAACAGTCGGTTCAATAGGCATCTCCTCAACAAACTCCATAGCTTCATTCAGATGACCTGCATTCCCCAGAACATTAATAACCCCCATGTAATGCTCAATCCTCGGAACAATTCTATACTCATTCTTCATCAATTCAAAGTAGAAAAACCCTTCCTTCACAGCGCCCTCACTAGCACAAGCTGATAAAACTGCGACAAAAGTCTCCTCATTAGGCTTCAAGGACCCAACTTTCCTCATCCTCTCAAACAAAAACAACCCATTACGCCCTTCTCCATTTTCTGCATACCCATTTATCATCAAATTCCACAGCTCTATATTTCTTTCCCGCATTTTATCAAACACTTTGCGCGCATTTTTCATACTCCTACATTTCACATACACCTCAATCACTTTAAAATTCAATTCAACGTTGTTACCCCATCGTGATTCTATCAAAAGCTCATGCAACTTTTTACCAAGCTCAAGTGACTTGGCATCGCCACAGGAATTGAATAAATTTACGAACACATCAAAACTAGCTTGAACGCCTAGTGAAATACAATCAATTGCTTCTTCAAGTTTGCCTTCATTGCAAAGAGAAATTAAATCTGTGGCTTCTATGGATGGGTTGGTTTGTTTATGAATAGTGATGGTGGTGTTGTGAGTGTTTTTAAGTGGGGTAATGGGTTTGGGTTGTGGGGTGTAATGGGTGTTGCTGGTGTTGGCGTGGTGGCGGCGGCTGCGGTGGTGATGGTTGGGCCTTGGGGTGGTGTAAGTGCAGATGGGTTTGATAGGGAGTGGCTGCGATGGTGTGTGGTGGTGGAGCTTGATTTGTATAGAATTTGTTGTTTGGTGAAGTGCGGAAAAATACGCCATTTACGTTTTCTATGTATGAGAAACTGTAGACATGCAATTCAGATATTTATGTAATCCGCTATATCACAACAAAATTCAAATCTCTCTCAAAATTTAAAACTTATTAGCTTAGCGGTTTCAATTCAGTTCAACTGTCAAATTATTCGATAAACTACATTTAAATCATCTAATTCGATTAGATTGACAAAGGTTAGATTTTGAGTAAATATCAAGATCACTCAGGTAAATTCGATTCAATTATTTAATTCACAACACAAAAATAGATCTCACATAGTATTAATATACCGAATGGCCGAATTTGAGCATTTTCCCTCACTTAGTAGATTATATAGAAGCCATTAATTTAAATATTCCTTCGGCTTTAACCCTAAAGGCATATTTTAATTACAGTAGAGGTGAAATCACTCTTACAAACTCGCAAATTCGACATTATTCACTGTTTTAAAATTTAGTCTTTAACTAACTTAGTATATGTGTGATAACTCATTGTTGTACCTGAAGATTTACCAATTAATGATCAGACGCCACCAATTAAATTCTCATATTATCCAAAAAAATAATAATTTAAATATTCAAATTACAAAAATATCTTTCAAAAAGCCCCTACTTATCATTCATATCTAAGCATTTCCTAATAAATGTTTTCACATAATTAGGAGGGTAACAAAGTGCTTAATTAATTCCAGAAACTCTTGTCCTTCTCTTCACTGCTAGTATACCATATGGATCTGTAGTTTCCCAAATTGATAAATTTAAAATAAATATCCAACCAAAAAAAAAAAAAAACCTTTTGATCATTAGTTTGAAGGAATAAAAAACAAACAATATATTGATAAAGATGCCACCACCAATTTTCTCTTGTACCACCTAAATAGTCTGCTCTACACCCACATGTATCAAATTATACAAAACCTCATAAATAGCATCTGCAACTCTACTCCCCTTTCTGGGTGACAAATAGCTCTCATCTTCGCCACACGAAGAGGGAACACAAGTGCAGATTTACATCAAACGATGTAGCTTTTGAGTTGCTTTCACAATTGTGTCCATCCTAGATAAAGATCATCACTCATGTGTAAAGAACACGGTGATCTGCCATTTTGATGAGTACACAGTCCCTTCGCAGTTTTAGTGAGCAACCACCGGTGTCTGTGATATACAGCTCACGAATGCTGAAACAATAATCACCTGAGACAAAATTGCAGCTACCATTCTTTTCTGATGTTTCTGCGTATCCCTTTGTTCAAGATGGAAGAAGATGTTTAGATGAGATTATAACTCGCGATTCCAATACGACATATATAAATAATATTTACAGGAGAATTGTCTAAGAATCCAAATCCTGGTGGCCTTGCTGCACTTGCTTTAGCAAATCATATGACATAATCCGACCATCCAGATATGAAAGAAGTATGATCCATAGACTCCCCCGGAATTTCCTCATGCTGCGTTGGCTGCTCCTTTCCTCCTATAAGTCTTGCTGGATTCCCAACTGCTGTTGTCCGAGGTGGCACATTGATCAAAACCACTGATCCAGCACCAATCTTAGCCCCTTCTCCAATCTTAACATCGCCTAATATTGTTGCTCCAGCACCTATTAGCACTCCGTCACCAATTTTTGGGTGTCGGTCTCCGGCAAGCTTTCCTGTCCCTCCTAAAGTAACGTGATGGAGAATTGACACATTGTTTCCGATCACAGCAGTCTCACCAACAACCACTCCAGTTGCATGGTCAAAGAGGATGCCTTTGCCAATTTTAGCAGCTGGGTGGATGTCAATGGCAAATACATCAGACATTCGAGATTGGAGTGCAAGGGCTAGTGGCTTTCGGGATTGAGTCCAGAGCTTGTGTGCTACCCTGTGGGCCTAACAAGAAAAGAAAAGATAACATTTTTTTCTGAAAGCCTTGGTTATCCGGGCTTTACCTGACTAATCTCACAAAATACGTAAAGACATAAATGGCATAAAGCATAATTAGAGACATTGGAAAGACACCAAATTTGAAAGACCTCATGCATTTATCAATCATGATGCTTTGGTAACCTGCACATACATGTATGGAGGCATTACATATATCAATCAATATTTAAAAAGTGCATCATGCTGCTTGGATAACTTAGCATATCTCCATGACCAAAAAAAGAAATTTGCACATCCCACTACCAATAAAGTTTTATGTCCACTTGACTTCTCCATGCAGAACATGCATATAAATTTATTATGTGAGACGTATTCAAAACCATCCTCTATTCTCAATAAATCTCAAGAACCATACTAACATGACAGCTAGGCAAATAAATGTTCTAATCTTCAATCTCTCCAAGCATTGGAGCCTGAAATTTAAGGAGTAAAATCTGTAGCTTATGAAAGATACTTGAGAAGACTTAGAACCAACAACACGTTAGAAGACAAAGTCAAGATGATTAATTTCTCATCTATCATGGGACCTTTCTTATCTACCATGAAACCTTGAAAATCTCAAGCCACAATGTTTCTTAGAGTTAGAAGTTTTTTGTCTCATAATCGAATGTGTAAGGAGTAATCTCTTTATGTTAGAATGAGCACATCGTGATGTTTATATACATATACATAGAATGGATGACCATCACACATTGAGAAAATGATCCTTAACATCAAGTCATCAATGGTAAAAGTATGTAATAGAAACTGGTCATTGTTCTTCATGAAGCTGCACGATAACAATGAGTGCAACAGTGTCTAAATCATGTTTTGATTTGTTTAGTTAGATGGCATACTTTGCAGGAGCTTTAAGAAATATGTCAACAAAAGACTTTTCCACTAGGCCGTGCATATATGTATCAAACTTTCCCAAAAGCTAGGCTCCAATTAAATTTCAAGATTATAAAAACTGAACTAAAATGAAGTTTTATTGCAAAGAGCAACAAACGTCCAATCTTCAATGCCCATAAACTTAGTAAAAGACAATGGATATGTTTCTGCCAAATGAGTTTGTCACCTAGCAATACTCTCGCCATGAACATCAGAGATAATGTTCCACTTACGTTAAGCACTTCGATTGTTATCTTCTTTTGTTGAACTTGGACAGCCTACACCTCTATAAATTACATTAGCTTCATAAATTGTGAGATCTTTAAGCTAACAATTTTTCATTACAACTCTATACTCCAGAAATATATTATCTAGCTTATATATTTTTCGTTATTCAAAGTTTATGTAACAAATTCTTCCTGCACATGAATAGGCAGGCATATATTATAGGGAGAGAACTCACATATAAATAGCATAAAAACCGTGCTTTGTCTCGTAAATGTTGAAATTGGACACAACGTTTTTTTCTTTTTAGTTCTTTCCCCGCCTATTCAACTCATCTTATGCGCTTTTGAACGAACTCTAGCTCAAGGGACCATCACTACTCTACACCTTGATTATCCGTGACTGAGGGGAGCAAAATAATCTATGCTATCACCGGGTAAGCTGGGTCTCTTAGGAAAAAGTGGTTACCCTACCCCTTGAATCCATTTGATTTTTTTTTTTTTTACCGACAAAACCTGTGTCAAACGGGAGCGTGAATGCGAGATGCCAGCCTTGCTAAAGCCCTTGTTCTCATTCCAGTCACTCTAGTTACAATATGGGTTCCAACACGGTTAGATATGTACTACACATGGTTAATTGGATACTTATGGTAGCACAAGTGTCTACAGATAATTAGATTTCTCACAGATGCACAGTTTAACATGCACTTTCGACAAAATTATCAAATTCAAAATTTCTAACGAGAAAATAAAATTAAAAAAGAAATATTAAGAAATAAGTGGACGATAATTATTAATTAGAACGATTTAACATGCAATTTTGACAAAATTATCTAATGCAAAAATTCCAACGAGAAAATAAAATTTAAAAAAAATATTAAGAAATAAGCCGACGATAATTAGAACAGTTTAACATGCAATTTTAGCAAAATTTCTAACGAGAAAATAAAATTAAAAAAACTATTAAGAAATACGCGGACGATAATTAGAACAGTTTAACATGAGATTTCGACAAATTTATCTAATGCAAAATTTCTAACGAGAAAAAAAAAAGAAAAAAAAAAGAAATAAGAGGACAATAATTAGAACAGTTTAACATGCAATTTTGGCAAAATTATCTAATGCAAAAATTCTAACGAGAAAATAAAATTAAAAAAATATAAACAAATAAGCTAATACAAGAAAATTCACCTGAATAGCGAGGAAGCCTTTGTAATTAAGGAGGCATTGAGAGAAAGAAAGACAAGCGGGATCACGGTAGCGGGCGGCGCGGAGGTCAGCGACAGTGGCGGAGCGGAGGGCGGGGTCATTGGAGAAGGTGTTGAGGAAGAGGTCATAGAGGAGTGTGGAAAGCAACGTGGATGAGCAAAGCTTGTTGCCTAAGTGAAACGATAGAGACCTTTCCAATGAAGAATGAGATAAGATTGTGGAGTATAAGTAGCTGGCTAAAGCCGGCTCCGCCTCCGCTTCACGCCGCACCTCCGCCTTGATTTCGGCCCATAACCACTGCTCCGCCGCCAACTCTGACTCCTCCTCTTCGTTCGGCGGAAGTGGCCGCGATGCTGCTGGTGAGGATGTGTAAGGGTATTCGCCTGCTGGCATCGTTGAGACGGTGTCGTGTTGGAGTTTTTCAAGTTACAGGTGGTGGTTGAAGAGAGTGGAGTGGATTATTACATATTTTTTGCGAGGCTTAAAATGTAAGGAGACAAAAGAAAAAAAAAATAGTAACTTGGATGGTTAAGATTCATTTTGGTGCTGTCATGTGGAAGGCCAAGATTTACTTTTGTTCAAGAGAAATATGAAAATCGGGCAACAAAAAGAAAAAAAGAAAAAAAGAAAATAAAGAAAGTATTTATGTAATTTTTTTGTCTATTTCCTCTTTCTTTTTCACACAATAAATGGAACCTAAATTTAAATCTTCTTACAACATATAACGTTCAAAAAATATTAATGTTTAACAAATATTTAATAGGGACAAATTTATCACATTCTTCAATTAAAATTACATAAATAATACACTATTATTAAATCTCTCCCATAATATTATAAAAAAATTTACTACATATTAATCATTTGGTGGTGAACAACTCGACACCGAGCACACAACTGTTATTGCCTATTTCAAATAGCGTACTTTAACTTTAGTTGGTTAAGTTTAATTTCGTTAAAAAAAATTAAATTATAACTTTTTTCCTTTAGTTTTAGTTGGTTAGCATTGACAATGTTTTCTTTAAAGAGTCAAGTTGAATTTTTTTTTTTTTGAAATGATCAAATAGTGACTCTTTACGATCAAAAGTCCTGAGCTTGAATTTATTTTCTCCTATTACAAATATTGCAAAACCCTTGACTAGCTTAGAACATGTATTAAAACATTCCACTTGTAGTCTAGAAATCGATCCAATATAATTCTACTTATAACGAGTCCCTTGTTATAAATAAAAAAAAAAAATTGTTCTAGAGTTGAACGCAGGCTAAAATGAAGTCAATATGCAAGCAGGTTTATTGCTGAATAAGAGACTTTAGTTTGTATAACACATTCCGAAAGTGACCTCAAAATGTTCGGCTCTTGCCTGAAGCAGCTAAGGTACATACAGGGAAATTATGTCAACGTACAAGGCTCCATAAAAAATTATCTATCCTACACATGAAGGGGTGTATTGAATACAACAAATAACTACAAGAAACCCCTCTCTAAGAGCATCTTCAATGGAGTCTCTAAAGAGTCTCTAAACAGTAATAATTACTGTTTTAGAGACTCTATTGATCAAAATTCATCACTAATGAGGGTCTCTAAAATACTATTTGCTAATTTTTGACAAAATTATAACATCACTCAAGCTTTGAGTCTCCAAAATAGCACCTAGTCTCTATTTTCTTCAACAAATTTGTTGAAAAAAATAAAGACTATACAAAAAGACAAAAACGAGTCTTTAAAAAAACAAGATCAGATCTGACGATGTCAGATTTTTCTGACATCGTCAAATTAAAAAAAAAAAAAGTACAAAAAAAGATTTTGAACATCAACAGCGAGGAAGGGAAATGGAAAAAGGGGAGGGGGGTAGCTGCGTGGGGGGGAAGGGGGAGGGGGGGGGGGGGGGTGCAGCGAACAGAAAGGGAAAGAGGGGAGAGGGGGTAGGTGCGTGGTAGGGGGGGGGGAGGGGTGCAGCGAACAGAAAGGGAAAGAGGGGAGGGGGGGTAGGTGCGTTGGGAAGGGGGGGGGGGGGTAGTGCAGCGTATAAAAAGGGAAAGAGGGGAGGGGGGTAGGTGCATGGGGGTAGTGCAGCGAACAGAAAGGGAAGGAGGGGAAAGGGGTAGGTGCGGGGGGGGAGGGGGGCGAGGGGAGGGTGGTGCAGCGAACAGAAAGGGAAAGAGGGGGTAAGCAGCGGGGCGGGGCGGGGCGAGGAGGGGAGGGGGGGAGGGGGCGTCGGGCTTTCACCATTGTTGTGTTTGCTTTTGCTGCTTTGCGGTTTTTTTTTTTTTTAATTAGACTTTTTTTTAAAAATTATGGTTTTGTATTTTATTTTTTTATTTTATTTTTTTAATTTAGTTTTTTTGCTTTGGTAAACTTTTTTAGTTTTTGTAATTTTTTTATTTTACATTTTTTTAGTTTAGGTAAAATTAATTAATTTTAGATTTGTGATTAAATTAATAAAATTAATTAATTTACAAATTAAATAAAATGAAGAATAAAAAAACAAATATAAACGCAACACACGAGAAAATTTTAATTTAATGGGGAAATTAATGAGGATTTTTAATTAATATTTTTTTTACGTAGGGTTTTTTTTAATTAGAGATTTTTAATGCATTTTTTTGAAAATGCAATTATGTAATTAAACGTAATTCTAATTTTTTAAACATTATGTTCGACGCAAATTATATATTTTTTTGCTTGAAATATTTGGGAAAACAATTGAGATAATCTAAATAACAATTAATTAAAAAAAAAAGTAACACACGATAAAAAATTACACATAATCAAATTATTATGTAAAATTAAAATTAATACGATATAGAGATTCAATTTTATAGAGACCGTCATTGTAGATTTTTTTTAATCTTGGTCTTTAAATAAATCTCTAAAATAATTTTTTTGCCTTAGTCTCTAAGTGCGTCTCTAAAACACTATTTGGTCTTTATACGGATCTCTATAAATGATTTATAGAGACCCATATAGAGACTCCATTGATGATAGCCTAATGCTATAGGTAATATTCGAGATAATACACCAATATGCGGAAAGCCGAGTACAACAGCCGGGGTTAGCATTCAAGCCAACCAAGGCATTATGAGGTGAAGCAATCTAGAATATAACAATATACCTGCAGATTCACAAACACGAACCCAATCTTTATAAGATCATTTGCTGCTCAGAAAAGCTCTTACCTTATATAAGAAGACTCTGAAGCCCTTTAAGCTGCTAAGTGAAGTAATTACCTTCAGCGGGTTTTCTTTTGCAAACTGAACCATCACTGAAGGTTGCTAAACAAGTTAGGGAAAATTCTGTTTCAGCAGATCAAGGAGATGTATCATTAAGAGTTTGTTTAGTTCAATTCCTTGTACATTCTCGAGCATTAAGTATACCCCCTCTTAATAACTTAGAAGTGCTGCTTTAACTCTCATCCCTTTATGTTCCTCACACCTCTTTCTCCCTACCACAGGACTCCTCGTGCAGGGCGTCCCATCTTCTAGACCCACCCCGCATATTATCTTGTGATCATTTCCGAGATCAACTCTATTGGAGAAGGTATCAGAGGAGATATGCTGATGATTGTCACAGGAAGTCATGTAACCCAGATCATGATGATTCACATTACATTCTCTCTCTTTCATCACCAACTGCGAAACAGATTTGCCGATTCTCCTTCCTTTATGCTCCAGACACCTTTTGTTCCCATGGACTGGTGTCTTTGTACAAGGACAACCAGGGTCCATAATAAATCCACAAATAGGAGCAAGATCCTCGTTCGAAAGATATCCACTTGTAGATTGTTGATTATCGTAATCATCACACTGTAGATCACTGGTGATGCTACAATTTGTCATCACAGCATGCATAGATGATTTCCTGTTCATAGACAACTTTGAAGTGAAACCATTGACTTTCATCCCCTTATGCTCTGCACATCTTTTTCTTCCCTCAATTGGTGCTCTAGTACAAATCAATCCATGACCTAAGGCCACTCCACATATACTATCATAATCATCATTAACGCCAAACCTCAATGAAACTAATCTTGGCTGTGATTTTCCAAATTTGAGAATTCTACTAAAATTAAAAGGGCCATTTGTTTCCAATTTGTCATACGTACTGGAACCATTATCAGAAGTGTGTCTCTCGCAAACTTTTATTTTGATGCCCATTTTCTTTTGAGGAAAGACCTGAAGCTTCCTGAGCATAAGATGTAGCTGAGAAGCTTTGGAATATCTGTCTAGTTTCTTGAGGATATCATTATGGCGGCGTTGACCATTACTATCTTTGTTCCATGCATAATCAAACTTGTTAAGCAGTTGAGCTTCGGTTTTCTCAGCCTCCCTCTTGTTTTCTATCTGTAATACATTTCAGAGACAGATTAAATACGATAATTATAGCTTACAGGAAACCTCATTTTGTCTAACTATCAATTGTGGGGAAATTCCAGTTATAAACGTGCATATAAGTGAATGAACCATGTGCAAATAAATAAGATCGAGTTTTCCATATGTTAATCATCCTGCTGTATAAAAGAATTACACACATATGCAAATACATGCCCCTCGCCTCTCTTATCCATTTACCAACCAACTGCTTACATAAGACTGACACAAATGCCAGCTAAAATTCCTTATATGTCAAGTAGATCAATATAATTACAAGCTCAAAAAGTAACCAGAAAAAGGATAAACCATTGCTACTCATCTACTATCATTCACGAGATCCAATGCAGAAATTTTTTGGAAACTATTATAAAATTTAGATGAGCTTGCTATTCTACATCAAAAGCATAACAAGATTTTCTTAAAGGATATAACCAGAGATACCTCATTTTTAGCTATGTTACGATTTCTACCTTCAAAGTTACTGCACTTTGAATGACTCGTAACAACTCTTTCACACAATTTCTTAACTCAATAACTTAAAAGAGAGATAGCAACCTTTAAGAAGTCACGTGAAGCAGCTTAAAGAAGTATATAAGAAAGATAATACTTACAGGAGCCCATCTATAAACAATGGAATAGCCTCTCGAGAATATATCTGTAAACAATCCAGGTGCCTTTCTGGCAAAGTCATACTTGCAGTCAATCGGCTCATGGTTGGAGTAGACTTTTTCCAAATGGGCACCTTCACGGCCATACTGCTGCAGTCTATTCCTAACATTATCAGCTTGTCCAAGGTAAACGGGAATTATATAGTTGGGATCAACCTTTCTTTCTTTTCTCTGAGATCGTGAACGTGATACTACTATACCAAGCTCATAAACCCCAGGACTGGAAGTAGAATTTGGAAGATTCTGAGTCCGGTATTTTTCTGCTCCTTCCTTACCTTGTAAATAGTCTTCCCAATCAGAAGGACCAACCAAAATCTGGCAGAAATCACTTAGAATATCAAAACGATCGTTATTAAGACGAAACAATGGTGTGTACAGTTTATGGTTCTAGATCTGCAATCAAACTTGGATACACAGTACATCAATTAACCTATTCATTGTTATATTTTCTTTTTCCCACTAAAGATAAATTTACAACGCACTAGAATGCCCTTGTTGACGATCCTTCACTTCGACAGCATCTAGGGTTCCTCGAACAAAGTGATATCTCACACCAAGTAAATCCTTAACCCTTCCTCCTCTTACTAAGACTACATAATGTTCTTGTAAATTATGGGCAATACCGAATATATAAGCAATGATTCAAATTCAGAGGTTAATCGTGGGCAAAATTTTATTTTTTGGAGTGATAGTGGAAAAGTTGACAAATAAGTCAACCATACTGTCACTCTACATAACCGTAGATGTGATTTTCACATGTCTATCTAATACGAATTACACTAGTCCTGAAACCAATCTACAGGAAAGTAGATCACGTCCTAAACTCAGAACCCCAGGGCACGCAAGTCAAGACTGGTGCAATAAGTTCGAGAAATCACTGTTTTGGACTAAATCCGCATACCCATGAGGCAATTGCACCCCCCCCCCCCCCCTCCCCCCCCGCGACACCCACTTAAAAAGAACGATCACTTATCTTATGGTTGTCTAATTTGTTTCGATGCGGTGTTATAGAGTTATCTTATGTGCTCTTTAATACCAAAACACGACCAAATTCCACCATGTGATCTTACCAAACATTGGATTAAATTCATGTGAAAGTGTAACCAAGCAATCAACTAATTATTAACCTGTTAGATGCTCAATTTATGATTCAATTAAAAATCAGAAATTTCTTATAAGGCAGAGAGGTTTAAGGGTGGTTCATGATTTACCTTCCAATCAGAGAAAGCAGAGTCATGCTTTGTGTGTTTACATTCTTCTCTCTTTAATCTGGCGGTGGCGGTGGTGGTGGTGGGAGGCGTAGTCTTCTTTTCGCCAGCTCCCATCGAGCTTAGCTGGAGTATCCACTAAGCAGGGGAACGTTACTTTCGCTTTTTTATGTAGCGCGGTCACACTATTAAAAAGAAGATTGAACTCTTTCTTTTTTCCTTTCTTTTGTTTAATAATAATGGGATCGAAATTGTGTTTAAATTGAAAAAAAAAATTATTACGACAAGTTGTTATCCAACCATTCTGTCAAAAGTCCTTTTCTGGCATCTTTACCTTTTATGAGTAAAGTGGCCCTCCTCTCCCTCTTAATTCAAAACTCTCTACGCTTGGTAAGCAAAAAAAAAAAAAAAGGTAGATAAAATTCTGAAATATCAGTCTTAAGAGAATACATAGCTCAATCTAATAATATGATTCTATTCAACCTATTGTAATTTTTTTTTTACTTTTTATTTTTTTCATCTTCTTTATTGTTTTCCTTATTCTTTTTCTTCTTTTATCTGTGTACCACAGTCAAGTATACTTAGTTTTGTTTGACCTAATTGTGAAATTTTAAATTTGAGTAGTAGTGCTTTCAGTAATAAAACTTTGATTATAAGTACTGTTGAATAAAAATCGTTAAATTGTTTAGTCTATGTTGCACAATATTGGGCTTTTAGAAATTTTGAGGTAATGTTAGATTTTAAAAAAGATATAGGGATATATTTGAGAAATAAAAAGAAAATAGCTTATCACATTATGCAAAAACAATTTGCAAAACTTTTTTTTGAAAAACTCCAATTGGAGTTTTTTTATATTATAGTTTTTTTTAACTCCAGTTTTTATCTAAAAATTCTTTCAAAAATGGGCTAAATAAGTTAATTTCAGTTTCTAAATTCACAAAAACGCTTCTAAATATCTAAAAGTTAGGTAAAATAAAGTCTAAATCTCATTTATTAAAAGAGTGAGAGGTTGCACAAATTTGAGGTTGACATTTTTGCATTTCCTTTGTTGTTTTTCCTTTTCTTAATATTTTTTCCTTTTTTTGGACGTGAAATCCAGAGCTAATTGACTAGGATTTATAAACCTTCCTACGTAGTGTTTGAAAACCATTCAGGTATGGAATTTATTTAATTTATAAATAAATTCTTTAATAATTTATATTTAAAAATAAATTTTTTTATTTAAAATTGAAAAATAGTATCAAGTCAATTCTAAAATTTATAAATATTTTCATTGTTGGTATTCCTTTTATATCCTTATATTTTGAAGCTTTGTTTTTTAAACTTTGACAGAAAAATATATTCCATCTATATCACTAATTATTTTTAAAATTAAATTCACTTAATTAATATTGATGAATAAATAATACGAATATATAGATGAATAAATAATTTGTGATTTTAAATGTCCAATTAAGTATTCTAAAATTAACTGAAATTAAGGATGGATAACTAAATAATGTATAACTTGGGCTTTTAATTTGAAGACCAAAAAGATGTTTGGATTAAGAAATATGGAAAATAAATTTATTGTGAAGAAGCTTGCAAGAAGAATAAAAAATAATTACATAAGAAATGAGAGCAAAAGACTAAGAGCAATAAAAAGGAAATAATGTTTATCCCTACTTTAGTATTTGAAAGATGATTGATTAATTTTGTGCCTTGGAATTGCAAATTCTACCTCTTGAGCAAGGATTTGGATAAAATTTTAGTAAATCCAATATTTGCAAATCTTGGATTTTTAATTTTTTAAAAAGGTGCTTCCAAACACAAAAAGTTAGATTTGCAAATGAATTCCACAAAATTTTATGAAATTCATTTATTCCAAACAGTATGTTATTGTTAATGTTTCCGTAGTTTGTAGGGTTTTTTTTCCCCCCCTTTGCTCATGTGTACCAACTTGTATAATACACTTGCGTGGTGCACACATTGAACTATGATTTCCATACTTCGAAGAAAACAAAAACTTTTAATATTTTTAAAAGCCGAAAATAAATTTTTAACAATTTTGTACAAGAATAGTGGATTTGCTTGCTTATAAGGTTGTGAAATATCCTATGATGCTTGTAGAGATATTTGATGTGTTTGACAACAGACAAAAAGGTTGCTTCTTAATTTTGAAGTGCTAAAGACCAAATTTTGTACATAATTCCAAAACACCTTACCTTTTATGTGTTTATGGCCAAAAACCTCCATATTTTGAAATCTGGTCAATATATTCCTTAATATTATTACTATTTTAAGATATTCTTTTAAAAAGACCAAACATCCTTTGAATTAAAAGGGAAAATTAAGAGAATGTTGTGTTGACATCCTCTAAATTGTTAAAACATGTTAAAATGTCATTCCAACAAAAGTCAATAAATTTAGAAGAAAGTCCAATGTGTTCTTATACATATGGTATAAGACCAGAAACTATTGACTATCTCTTTTTTTTGGTTTCCATGGAGTAGAACTTTTTGGTATGTATCCCTTTTGCAATATTAACCTAAGGAAGCACACATATAGCATTTTGATACATGGCTGCTAAACATGGTTCAAGAATACAAAAAAGTTGGCGGTGAACCTGGGAGTATAATTGCTCATTTTTGTTGGAATATATAGAAAGATATAAGTGCCTTTATATTTGAAAGAATTGAAGTTAATCCAACTAAAATAATCTTTGAATTCTACTCAATATATAGTGTCGAGGTTGGGAATCTCACAGTTGAAGTAAGATGGCTATTCCTGCCGAGCTGGATTTTTGGGTCGACTACTTGACCTGAATTTTCGGGTCGACTACTTGACCTGCACAAGGAAAGGGAAGGAAAAGGTGGGGTGACGATCCAGATTTTCTCCTCGGGCGTGCGAATGATTAGTATGTCCGAGCTGACAAAGTAGTTGAGAGCATTTAATTACGAGTTATCTCTTGAATGTGGGGGTGGAGCTCTATTTATACTAAATTCGGACCTGATAGCATTCAATGTGGCGCAACTTTATGTCCCATCAGAACAGCTAGCACAGAGGTAGGGGATTTTCCAAGGTCGGGGTGTGCCCAGGCTGGCATTCAGGTCGGGCATTGGCTGACTGGGTCCCTTTTGGCTCGGGTAGGCTTACCTCAGCTCGGTGACCCCCTCGTCAATCCCCCATCCCCAAGTCGAGATCGTGAGGGTGAGATCTGGATTTGGGAGTTGTTCCCGAGCTGGAGGTTCCCGATCCCAACGGAGGAATGAGGCCACGTCAGCAAAGCACGTCCCTTAAATGGCCGACACATCACCCGCTAATTATGACAAGATGCGATGTTTGAGATTCCCGAGGCGGTTACAATGGTTGCCTATAAATAGGGCCCTGATGTTCGAAGCTCATTTCACATTTTGCTTACAAAACTTCAAGAGATTTAGGTCGGCAACTAGTGTGGTCGGACATCTTTAGCTCGGCAAGCAATCTGCTCGGGGTATTCAACTCAAAATCCACTAGCTCGGAGTCAATTAAGTCGGGTCATCTTTCACAGCTAGAACCGTAGGTACGTCCCGACTCTCTTTAGATATTCCTGTACATATATTTTAATTTGTAAACAGGATGGGGAAGTCAGAGTCGGAAGATTCCCAAGTGATGGAGGAGAGATCCTATGGTGAAGACGGGAGTCCGCCGAGCTCGGAGCCCACCTTGGACGAAGGTCAAGGTGACAATAGCACCAATGTATCTTAAGGGTCAACCCGACGATATGAGCCCAGGGAGAGTGATGATGATTGCCAAGTCATCGGGGTCAGGCGAGTGTAGGAGTAGGCGGATGAGGATCCTTTGACCGACCTAGGAGAATTAGGGGATAAAGAAGATGGGTCGCCTTTGAACCGGTTGAAGGGGATCGAGATATCGCAAGAGTACTTAGCTAGAGCCTCCACGGCGGAGCCGATTGAAGCGATCCTAGTGAGGGCGGTCCACGCCCAGAGTTCGGCCATGGCCAAGTACGTTGAGCTGGAGTACTACTTCCGAGGCCAAGTCGCAGCTCGAGAGCGAGCGAATACCTTCCTTCCCGCCTCCAAGAATGATTACATCGAAATCCTGGAGGCTCTACCACCAGAATTCTGGGAGATTCATGAGCTTCCAACCGATCTCAAGTCCCAAGCCCAAGAGGTGATGGACTTTGTTAAGAAGGGCATGGACCAGGTTGGGGAAAAAGCCGAGGCTGCTACCTCTGATCCTGCACCTAAATGATTTTTGTAATATCGCCCGGGTCGGGCTTTTGTAATTTGTATTTTTCAATTTAATGAAATGAATATTCCGTCGTTTATTTACGTTTTGTTTGAGTTCGTACAAGTGTACTTTTTCCCTTCGCAAATTTTCTTAAGTAAGTGGGGTCGGACCAACCATAATGGGCCTTTCAAACTTAAGTAATTAACCTTTATGTAAAGTACCGAGCTGGACGCGATTAATGAATTTTTATCATAATCTGAGTTGGTTAATTGGGAAACTATTATTGTTACCGACCTGGACTCGTCAGTCCGATTTAGAATTGGTCAAGCTAACGTTGACTAATGTTGAGTTCAAGTGTAGACCCAAACTAACATGCTGACCCGAAGTCGGTTAGTATTGAGTTGGACTTTAATCCGAACTAGTAATGTGAATTAAATCGTTATTGATTAGAACCGAGCTGGAACCTAATCCGAGCTGGTTTATTTGATCATTAGCTCGTAATTAAGCGTAGCCACCATGTTAATCCGAGTTGGCAAGAGCTGAGTAGCTAAGTTGCTTAGGCCCAGGTCGGGCTTCACACTGATTTACAAGATACATTGTATTGAAATTTGTACACGGAGTACTTGGCTTGGGGCCTTTACAAAATATTTCGGCTCGGGGGCCTTTAGACAAAATACATCTCCAGGTGTTCTACGTGCCATGCATTCTTCAGTTGTTTCCTGTGTTTGTCGAGGAGGTAGAAGGTCCCAGGTCGGACTTCTTTCACGACTTCGTACGGCCCCTCCCAGGTCGGGGAGAGCTTGTTACCTGAGCGCGGCAAAAAGATGGCATTTATGAGGACGAGGCCACCAACCTTAATAGGCTTAAGCTTGACTTGCTTGGCAAAGGCTCTTTGCATGGCAGCTTTGCTAGCCAACATCCTAATCTGAGCTTTAGCTCGGAGCTCTTCAGCGAGGTCGAGCTCCTCACGGATTAGGGCTCCGTTTATTGCTGGATCATGATGAAGGGTTCTACTAGTTGGAGACCCGATCTCCACTGGCAGCACTTCTTGAGTACCGAAGCTCAGCTCGAAGGGCGATTCTCCCGTTGCTAAGCTGGTGGTGGTTCACTGTGCCCACAACACCTCGGGGAGAATCGATGCCTACTGGCCTTTCGCTTCCTCCAACTTGGTTTTCAGACCCTGCAAAATGATTTGGTTAGTCCTTTCAACTTGGTCATTACTTTGAGGGTGAACAATAGATGAGAATTTGAGGTCGATCCCAATCTCAACACATTTGCCTTGAAAGTATGTACTGTTGAATTACTTGCCGTGATCGGTAATAATGACCTTTGGCACCCTAAATCGGCAAATGATATTCTTCCATACGAAATCCTAAGCTGTCTTTTATGTTATTCTAGCAACACCTTCAGCCTCGGGCCACTTGGTGAAGTAGTCTATGGCTATGAAGACGTGCTTCTTCTGACCAACACTGGTGGGTAATGGACCGATGATGTCCAGCCCCCATTGATAGAATGGCCACGGGCTTATCATCACCGTCAGGTCAGCTACTGGCTTTCTTTGTACATTGGCGAACCTTTAACAGGTATCACATTTTTTTACATACTCTTTGGCATCTTATTCTAAGGTTGGCCAAAAATAACCTTGCCTTAATGTCTTTCGAGCTAGAGCCTTGCCACCCAAGTGGTTTCCACATACCCCTTCATGGATCTCTCGGAATACATAGTTTCCTTCCTCTGGCCCAACACACTTTAAGAGAGGCCAGATGTAAGCTCTTTTGTAGAGTTGTCCAACTATTATGACAAACCTTGAGGCTTGTTTCATGAGTTTCTGGGCTGCCTTTTCATCCTCCGGAATCATTCCCCCTTTCCAAGTAGTCCACGATTGGTTTGGTCCAATTTGGGCTTAAATTGAGCTCGGCTACGGTTTGCCTTCCCAACTGAATACTAGGTTCAAAGACATCTTCCACATGGACTAGTGCAGGTCGACTTTCTTCCAAGGCCAACTTGGACAGAGCATCAGCCTTCATATTCTCCTCCCTCGGAATTTGCTGTATTGTTAGTCTCTTGAGCCCCGAGGTCAAATCCTTGACTCTGTTGAGGTAGGCTATCATAGTATTGTCATTGGCTTCGAATTCCCCAGATACCTGACTGACAACCAATTGAAAGTCGATGTTCAGGTCAATTGCTTGTGCCCCGAGTTGAGTTGTAATTTTCAACCCCGCGATCACTGCCTCGTACTCAGCCTCATTGTTGGACGCCAGAAAGGTAAATTTGATGGAGTATTGGTGCTCATGCCCGTTCGGGTCAGAGATGACCACTCTAGCTCCGCTTCCAGACTTCCTCGAGGCTCTATCCACATAGACCTTCCACACATCGTCTGGGTCATACTCAACTCGGCCAGCCCATTCCACCACAACGTCCGCAGTGGCTTGGGCTTTAATAGTTGTTCTGGGTTGGTAAGTGATGTCAAATTGACTCAGCTCAACTGCCCATTTCAATAGCCTGCCCGACGCCTCCGGCTTGTGCATGATTTACTTAAGTGGGGCATCCATCATGACCTTAATTGGGTGGGCATCAAAGGATGGCTTCAGCTTTCTTGCCGCCGTGACGAGCGCGAAGGCGAGTTTTTCCAAGGAGGAGTACCTCGCCTCCGCCCCTTGCAAGGTTTTGCAGACATAATAGACCGGCTTCTGCTTATTTCCTTCTTCCCGGACCATTGTCGCCGCTACTGCTGTCCCCGAGCATTCCAAGTATAGTACCAGTTTCTCATCCACCTCAGGTTGGGATAGTAGGGGTGGTGAAGCTAGATACCTTTTCAGCTATCGGAAGGTGTTCTGGCATTCCATAATCCATTCAAAATTCTTAAGATTTCGCAATATCTTGAACAAAGGAGCACACTTGTCGGCCGATCTGGACATGAATCTACTCAATGCTGCAACCTTGCCCGCGAGCACCTGGACGTATTTCACGCAGGTCGGCGGTGCCAAGTCTAGAATCGCCTAAACCTTTTCCAGGTTGGCTTCTATTCCCCGAGCTGTGACCATAAACCCCAAAAACTTTCTTGCCTTGACGCCGAATGCGCACTTTTTCGGGTTTAGCTTATTGTGCTCCATTACGGCGAAGGCTTCAGCCAAGTCGGTCACATGGTCTTCCGCCCTTTTGCTCTTGACCAACATGTCATCTATATAAATCTCCATATTTCGGCCAATCTATTTTTTGAAGGCCTTGTTCAATATCCGAGTGTAGGTGGATCCAACATTCTTGAGGCCAAAAGGCATGACCTCATAGTAATAGAGACCTTTATCGGTGGTGAAGGCAGTTTTCTCCTTGTCTCCGGGAGCCATCTTGATCTGGTTATAGCATTTGAAGGAATCCACGAAAGAGAGTAGCTCGAACCCAGAGGTGGCATCCACCATCTGATCAATCCGAGGTAGGGAAAAACAGTCTTTAGGACACGCCTTATTGAGGTCAGTGAAGTCAATACACAATCTCCATCCGCCTGAAGACTTGGCCACTAGTACCACGTTGGACAACCAGGTCGGGTATTGGATTTCCTTTATATGGTCAGCGTCCACTAACTTATCAACCTCTTCTGCTATGATTTGTTGTTTATCATAATGGAAATGTCGGCACTTTTTGCTTTACCAGATAGTGATTTGGGTCGGCATTCAGGTGATGCTCGATCACACCCGGGTCAATACCTGTCATGTCAGAAGCAGACCATGCTAATATATGCTCATTTTCCAAGAGAAATTGGCTTATACCTTTATTGAGGTAATTGGGGAGCTCGCTCCCGATCTTTGATCTCTTTGCCTCATCGGAAAGCTCCACCTCTTGAAGGTCTTCACCTGGGATCCCTCTTTTGACATCCCTCTTTTCTTCAGGCAAATCTGGTCCCGAGTTGACCTGATATTTGGGGCGGAAGGAGCTTTCATAGCACTCCCAAGCCGAGAGCTGAGCTCCTCGCATGGTAGCTGTGCCGCCCGGGGTTGGGAACTTCAAGGCCTGGTGGTACGTAGAGGGGACGACCCTGAAATGGTTGAGGGCCACTCACCCCAGGATTCGATTGTAAGTGGAGTTGCAATCCATTACAATGAAGTTGGCCTACATCGAAACCCGCTTATCTCCGTCTTCCAGCGTTAGTGGGAGGTTAATGACCCCTTCGGCCCAGTAGGCATGCCCTGTGAAACCGGCCAAGGTACCCCTAAATGGTCTGAGTCGGCTTCTGTCCAACCCCATCTGCTCAAATGCACTCAAGAATAGGACTTCTGCCGAGCTCTCGGTGTCCACCATCAGTCTTTTTATAGTGAAATTGGCTATTTCAGCGCTGATCACCAACGGGTTGTCGTGGGGCAATATTACCCCCACAAGTCTTCTGAGGAGAAAGTGAGCTCTTCCATCTCCGGGGCTGGCCCCTACACCGGCTCATTCTCTCTTCCAGACCGAACATAACCTTTCCTTCCAGCCGAGGTCTCCCCGCCCGACGTTAATCCTCCTGCGATAGTCTCAATCACAGCCAATTGCTCGTCCCCGACTTGGCGCTGGGGCGGACTCCTTTCTCTCTCCCTTACTTGGTCGCGATTCCAGGTTGGCTGTTGTTCTACGTACCTCCGGAGGTGACCTCAGGCTATCAGTGCCTCGATCTCCTGTTTCAGGTCTCGGCATTCCTCGGTGGTGTAGCCGTAATCCATATGGTAGAGGCAATACTTGGTCTTATTGCGCTTCTCAGGTCGGCCTTTCGTCTTAGGTGCTGGAGGTAAGTGGTTCTGGTACTGGATCTCCATCAGGATCTGTTCACTCGAGGTGTTAAGGGGAGTGAACATGGTGAACCGGGGGTTCTGCTTTGGTTGCTAAGATTGCTTACCTCGGTCATTTTGGGCATTTCCTTCGGGTTGGCCTCGGGAGACTTCCCCATTCTTACCGACTTCATTTTCCTTGTCATCGTCTCTCTTCGCCTGATGGATTTCTTCCTAGTATATGTACCCTTCTGCCCGTCCCATCAGCTCAGCTACAGTATCCACGGGGTCGATGGCCAAGAAGGATGTGAGGGGGCCCGACCTGAGCCCATTTTAGTAAGCCATCAATGCCATGGAGTCCTCCAGGTTGGGGATTCTAAGGGACTCTTCATTAAATCGGGCTGTATAAGGCCTCAAACTTTCTCCTCTATGCTGCTTCACCGATAGCAGCGATGATGTAAGATGGGTTGCTCGTCGGCTTCCCGCGAAGCGGGATAGAAAAGCCTCCGCCAGCTGATGAAAACTTGCAATAGAACCGGGACGAAGTTTTTGGAACCAATCCAAGGCATTACCAACCAGGGTGGTCGGGAATGTCTTTGTCTTCATGAGGTCGGTCATGTCATGCATAGTCATGTGGTGATTAAAATTGAGCAGGTGGCTGGCTGGGTCTCCGTCCCTATTGTAAACTGCTAGGTTGGGCATCCGATTGCCGGTGGGCAACGGCGTGGCCAGTACCTCGGGGGAGAGCGGGCTTACACCGAGCTGGTTAATGACCTTGGCTATGGCAGCCGCGGACTTAGCCTGCTCGGGGTTGGCATGTGCCACCATTTTTCCTCTCGCCGCTTCGGTTCTCGCCTCCGACTCCAGGAAGCCCTTTTTATCTTGCACCTGTTTTCGCCTTGGGGCTAGGATGCAGAACCGTGGATGCGTGGGCCGCGGCGCAACTGCTTGCAGAGCCGGGGGATCCGCAGCTAGCTGGGCTACCTGCTCCTTAAGTTCCTCAAACATCCCGAGCATCATCCTCATCTCCGGTGAAAGGCTGGAGTTGAGGTCTCCATCTGCAGAGAGGTTGGTTTGTGAGGCTAAGTGTATACGTTGGCTCGTTCCAACGTCGGTTTGGGTTGGGTCTTGGCTAGGCGCTTGATTGGTTTCGAGGTCCTCATCCAGGTTGGATGAGTCCTCCACTGGTGTGCTGTGGCTTCTGGTTTGTACTATGATGGTTTCTCAATGAGTGGTAAGAATAGTGATAGAAAGAACTTCTTCCCATAGACGGCGCCAAATTGTCGAGGTTGGGAATCTCACAGTTGAAGTAGGATGGCTATTCTTGCCGAGCTGGATTTCTGGGTCGGCTACCTGACCTGGATTTTCGGGTCGGTTGCTTGACCTGGACAAGGAAAGGGAAGGAAAATGCGGGGTGACAACCCGAATTTTCCTCTCGAGCGTGCGAATGATTAGTATGTCCGAGCTGGCAAAGTAGCTGAGAGCATTTAATGACGAGTTACCTTTTGAATGTGGGGGTGGAGCTCTATTTATACTAAATTCGGACCTGACAGCATTTAATGTGGCGTAACTTTATGTCTCATCAGAACTTTATGTCCTATCAAAATAGCTAGCACAGAGGTCGGGGATTTTCCGAGGTCGGGGTATGCTCGGGCTGGCATTCAAGTCGAGCGTTGGCTGACTGGGTCCCTTTCAGCTCTGGTAGGCTTACCTCAGCTCGGTGACCTCCTCGTCATATAGAAATTTTTTGAAATGCTAACAATTTTCTAAACAAAGGGTTCATATTTTAGGGTAAATAGCATCGTAGTCCCTTATGGTTTGTCAAAAGTGCGTAAGACCCCCTTGTACTTTTAAAAGTGCACTATAACCCCTTATAGTTTGAATAAGTTGCACACGTGCCCCTTCCGTCTCTTTTCCGTCAACTATCTTAACAAAAGTAGTTAAAAGACATAAATACCCTTATTTTTAACTTATTGTGTAATTGTTATTTAGATTGCATATAAATGAGATTTTGCTAATATATATATTAATTAACATATATAATCGCTGACGATCCAATCGTTGGATCATCGCGCTGTCAACGGCAAATCACTCCCCATGCTCGGGCGACATGCTCCGTACTATCATCGCCACGATCAGACATCGAGAACTACTCCAACCGCCACCTCACAATGTCGTCAACTTCAAAATTTCGTCGACGCCGTCTTCAACCATTGATATTACTGATGCTAATGTTGAAGGTATATGTACGTCTCCTAATTTTGAGCAGCCGAGGGCCTTATGTGACAAGATTCAAGGAAAAAAAGGTTCAGAGAGAGTGAAACTTTTCAAGGAGGCACTTGGGTGTGATAAAGAAATGAAGGTTGAAAAACAAGATGAAAAGAACATGCAGAAAAATGGTTCAGTGGAGTTCGTTGGTCAAGTACCATTCAGCCATTTTGCATTGCCTTGCGCAAAAGCTCAATTTCTTCTTTGTTCCATGCTTTCTCTTTGTGGTTGAGTTTTTTGCTGTAATTCCACTACTTCATATTAACTTTCTGCGCCATGGACATGGGATTATATTGGGCAAAGAATAAGTTTGTTGCTGGCTAATTTTAAGAAATCAGAATCTTCAGAGACTGACGAAAGAAGAAAATAAATTGTTGGCCTTCGTTGAAGTTTTACTAAAATCATTCACACAGGGTTGGGAGGAGGGTGACGGGGTGGGAGGGTGGCTGTGGGGGTGGGTTGGGAAGAAGACAGTTTGATTTTTGATTTTTACTTTTTTTTTTTGGTAAAAAGGGTATTATAGTAAATGTATAAGCTTATTTTACTGTCAAAATATATAAAAAACAAGAATAGTTGCATACAGGCGAGTGTAGCACACTCACAGTTAAAAATAACGATTTTTTGACAGAGGGACTTGTAGTGCTACGTTTTTCAAACCATAGGGGGTTCTGGTACACTTTTAAAAGCATAAGGAGGTCCTGTGCACTTTTAACAAACCATAAGGGGTTACGGTGCTATTTACCCTAAAATAAATGATGTACACACTACGTAAAATACCACATGGCAATCTCTAGCCGAGGAAAAATCAAGATTAATTGTGATGCCTATATCTATATTAATGGGAAAGAAGTGGAAGGAAAAAAATAGCTATGTGCAAGGTTGTCAAGGAGAATAGTAAATGGTTATGCTTTAGGAATGGTTCTTTGATTGTTCCCCAATAATGATTTTAGGACACTATTTTATAAACTAATGAAAATCATTAAGTTACCACTGTATACAACATTAATGACAACTAGAAAATCCAACACATTGTGGAGGATAACTAACAACGTGTTTCAAAATTTAAGATTGTAAATTTCTAGTTTGTTAGAAAAAATTGAACGCATTGCACATATATTACAAGAACCATAATGCATTATTAACACATGAGTTTCTTTACGACCTTCCCTATTTGAGGGATTGGTCAGCATTTTATATATGAATGTTACAAGTTGAAGCATTGATGTATTAACACTTTTAAAGGGATTGCAAGAATTAAGAAACAAATTACGGAACAAGAAATCTTGCCATTTCTTTTAAACTAATAATGAAATGTTACTAAATATAGTTCATTGAGAAAGTGATTTAGAACTATTATGTAATTTTTAATATTAGACAAAAATAACCCAAAATTGGAAGCAATCTATTTTAGTTCCAAACTTCCAATATCAAAGTCACCATACGAAGACAAAAGTACAATTTAAGTTGAAACAATCCATGTGATTTGATAATTTCATGTCCAATCTTGCTTCTCATATATAAGGGTAAACTTATTGGTACAATTATCCACTAGTTTGAATCAAAACAATTTTTCTTGGGTAAAATATGTTTATACTTATTTAAACTCATCATACTTTATCCTTGGGATAATTTACCTAAGATAATTTAATATTAGGATCATTAGCCCATTAACTAAGTGTGACAATAGTAAGTTTTTTGACGCTCCTTTTGAATGGGAGTGCGAAAACATAAATTTGACCCATCATATAGATAAAAAAATATTAAAAATTTAGCCGTCATAAAAAATTATAATAATATCATAACGGGCATTACTATAGTTCTTTTTAGTGGATCACAATTTTCTTGAAATGGCATACCACACACCTTTAAATAAATCAAATTAAAAAGAAAATATTCCCAATAATATTTTAAAGTGAGTTTGAAATAGAAATGGAAAAAAAGACAAAGCCGAACAAGAAATGACCAATTGAATTCTTGAACTGACACGTTCATCAAATGTGTCTCACCATCAATTATTAATCTATTAATACAAAAAGACTAGAGAAATCATAATGACATTAGACACAGAGAAAAAGCTTCCATTGATTGCCAAATCCATCTGTCCTTACATGCCATGTGCGCTTAAAATAATTGTCCTAGCGTTCAAACCTCTAGGCCCCTCAATTTTTTTTTGTCATACCCCTCAATTCTTTTTAATAATTTGGAAGACATCTAACACAATCGATCCACAATAGACAAGCTGACATTATGCTAGTTTCGTAAATAAACACCATACTACAGTTGAAATTTATATTTGTCTCTTTACACACATTATTCTGATCTTATCATGGTATTCGACTAAAACTTTAAAATGTAACGATGTATTTTAACATATACATCAGTTCTATAGCTTGAAACTTCTAAGCCCCCCATTTTTTTTTCACAATTAAAGGACGAAGTCATAATTAGAGAACTTCTTAGATTACACACAACTCGAGGGTGTCCCTCGTATTTGTTTACCTATCGCTTTCTTCACCTCAATTTCGTGATACTTTATCTAAATTTCGGTTCTCATTTTTCCTTATGTTTGTTAAAATTTGAACGAAAGCCAACCCTACAATGTTGAAAATTACGTGACCAAAATTGGCTGCTAGTGCAGGCTTTTGCTGACATTTGGCTGTTCTTACTTGAATCAGCTTGTCTTGTATTTTTGGTCACACTTTCTGCATGATTGCTTTTGCTGTCCGAAGCTGTTTTCAGTTACTGAATATTGATCTTATTCTTGACCACTTTCAAACTTTGATTCAAAGTCGCATTTAGCTGTTTAAAAGGTGTTCTTGGTCACTTTTTTTTATATGTAATTGACTGTATGGAAGTTTGAAAAGTTTGCATTATTAGTCCTGTTTTCAAGAATGGCATCTTGTAGGTGGGTAGAGTAGAATACGAGCTTGTATAAACCAAACCAAGTTTTTTCTCATTAGGTGGGGTCGATTATATGAATATGTCGATACCACGCATTCTTGGAAATTGAGCTTGCATAAATAATGAAAATTGAAGTTGCTGAAAAGGGGTTGTGAAAATTGGACATGTGGGCTTGTTGAAAGGGTTGAGGTTGATTTGTGTCTCTTTTAGTGGAGTAATTGGTGGGTTGGAGGGTTTAATGGTAAGTTAAGATGAATTTGAAACAGAGAAGTGGGAAAGAAAGAAGCTTGGATGTGGTGAAGAGAGTTGTGGTTGTTGCTGTTAAAGCTTCTAAAGAAATTTCAAAAACTGCTTTGGTTTGGGCTTTGACTCATGTGGTGCAGCCTGGAGATTGTGTTAAGCTGCTTGTGGTCATCCCTTCGCATGGCTCAAGTAACCCTTCTTCTGTCTTTGTTTTAATGCTAGTTTGGTGATCCTCATGTAGCTTACATTACATGTTTCTGCAATTCTTGTGTGCTGCCTAATGTTCTGCATAGTGCTTATACTTTTTGGTTCCTAAATCCTATTATAGTGAGGGCAGGTTAGTATATGAAACTCCTGTTATATATAGGTCTAGGGAAGGGTTGTACCCATCTTGGAGCCATGGCACAAAGTCTTAAGCTACACTATTGCAAGCAAGAGGTTGTTTCCATGATGGCCTTTAGGCCACACAGCTACAACTTAACCCTTTCATCGAAGCTCCCTTTACTAAATACTACTACTGCGGGTGTTAGATAAAATGCCTACTTGATACCTATTTTATCTGCTTGATCTTTAATGGGATTACTTGCATTTTCCAAGGGTTGAAGCATTAGTTCAGAGTCGAATTAGAGGATAGCTAATTCATACCTCTAATTTTGACCTATAATTGATTATTGGTTGAGATGATTTTCAACAGTGTGAAGATGATTCCGCGATACTTGCATTGGATATTGCGGAAGTGGCACAGATCTTCTGGTTCTTCAAAACGGAGCCAGGTCCAGAATCTCATGAGCCCCAAAATAAATAAATTTCAAAGGACCTTGCCAAAATTTGTTAAATAATATTAGGGCTAGTGTAAAAACTAATAATAGATTAGGATCATCTAGAAAGCGATTCGTTTTGTCTTTATTCGGAGCAGGGAGGCCATGGTCCCCATTGATCGCTCACTCTTGTTCTTAGCTTTTGAGTTGCTAGCCATATTTGCTCTCGGGAATTGCATAAAAGTTGTTATAGATATTCTAGCAACATGAAGCTGTGTGTTTACGTCTTGATATACTGACTGGTAGTTGTGAATTGGTTGACTGTATCATGCGTCATTGCCAGTTGCTAGTAATTTTGATAATGTGTTTCGGTGATTCTGCAACAAGTAAATAATTTCTTTTGCTGTCTTGCGTGTCTGCAGTTGTTATAATAAACTTGCAATAGGTAAAACCATGAGGTACCTAATCAACTCATAGGTTTTTTATGTCTATTTTGGTGGTTCTGTATCCAAATTCATGATGT
The DNA here is from genome assembly GCA_037974665.1 of Ehretia macrophylla. Lineage (NCBI taxonomy): Eukaryota > Viridiplantae > Streptophyta > Magnoliopsida > Boraginales > Ehretiaceae > Ehretia > Ehretia macrophylla. The sequence goes on along the minus strand of CM075771.1, from coordinate 48,857,073 downwards.
TTGTTCTTTTTCCGCACTCTCTTCACGAGCACTGTTTTCACCAATTAGAGGCAACCTGATTCACGCAAATTAATTCTATAGGTAAAAGACGATGGAATTTGCCACGATTTAATAGTGATTGCACAGCTAGTCACTGGAGATCATTGTCAGGAACAATTTTGGATCAAAAAGATTATATTACAGATTCATGCACCCAAATGATGATTCAGCTGCATGATGTTTATGATCCAGACAAGGTATAATGCAAATCTGTCAACTTTTTGGAACATTTGCCCTACGAGCAACCTATAGAGTTGTCTAGACCTCTATCTTGCTTCACAGATACAGGTGAAGATAAAAGTGGTGTCTGGGTCAAAATGTGGAGTGGTGGCAGCTGATGCAAAGAATGCTCGAGCACACTGGGTCATATTGGATAAGTAATTAATATCATGCATGTCTTGTTTCTTCTTTTCATTGTTGAATACTGATATAATGAAATCGCATATCCCAAAAAAAGATCTATCTTCCTGTCTCAGAATATGGCCACATTTCATGGTATCTCAATACTTTTCCTTGACTGTTGGTGTTCAGACAAATGGGAAAGGAGGCAAAACTTTGCATGGAACAGCTGGAGTGCAATGTAGTGGTAATGAAGAAGTCTCATCCGGAAGTGCTCCGTTTGAATCTACTCGGATCACCTGAGTTACAAAGTGAAGTACTCTCTGGGTCAGAGGTATCGACAAAATGTCTGAAGGACAACTCTGACATGTGGGATGTGACGCGAGTCCCAAATGTGACTCCAGCAAGCAGTCCAGAGCATACATCTTTCACCACAACAGATATTGGGACATCCTCACTTTCAAGCTTAGATCTGGGGACCTCTCCACTTTTAATTCCTGAAATAAATTGGGAACTAAAAAAGGATAAATTATTACAGACTGAACGCTACCACAACTCTGATGAATCTGATTCTGACACAGACAGTGAAAAGCTTTCATCTTCTACAAGTGGTTACCACCGTTTGATGGCAGACATTCTCAGTTCTGCCAGTGAGACTCTGAATTCAAAGGAAAGTTCCCAGAGATCTAATAGCAAAACTCTGAACTTCGCCTTTAAGGCTTTCCGGCGAAAATTGTCTGAACCTGACGAAGAACCTGAAGGAGTGTCAAAGGATGGGCTTGCTCTGGACTCAAGCAAGAATATGAGAGAAATTATATCTTTAAACACAAGTGCACCTGCTGACCCTCCTCCACTATGTTCAGTATGTCGTCATAAAGCCCCAGTATTTGGAAAGCCTCCAAGGTGGTTCACTTATGCGGAGCTTGAATGTGCTACGGATGGATTCTCTCAAGCTAATTTTTTGGCTGAGGGTGGATATGGTTCTGTACATCGTGGAGTCTTACCAGATGGGCGGGTCATAGCTGTCAAGCAACATAAACTAGCTAGTACACAGGGGGACAATGAATTTTGCTCAGAAGTGGAAGTACTTAGCTGTGCACAGCACCGTAATGTTGTAATGCTGAATGGATTTTGTGTGGAGGACAAGAGAAGATTATTGGTATATGAATATATCTGCAACGGCTCTTTGGATATTCATCTTTATGGTACCTTCTTTTATATCATATCGGTTTTTGATTATCCATCTTCTGCAATTGAGATACCAGCTAATGAAGCAACTAATAAATGTCTATGCTTTATGAGACTCCCTTATAAATTTATCTATGGATCATTGATATTCTTCTGCTTTATTTACTCTGTTCCATCCACATATATTCTAAATTCTAAAACACTATACAGCCTTTGATGTCTGTATAATAGGTTTTCCAAGCTATAGCCTACATGAGATCCCATATTGATACTGTCTTATTGCCTTTTTCCTTGGTTCTTTAGGTTTAGATTGTCATTTTCATCCTCCATCTCCCGAACTTAGAACGGATGTTACTGTCATACACTTCAGCTTAGAATCTAATCTTTCTTTTTCCACTGCAGTCTAAAGCACTAGTAGGAACATTTTTAAGCATCTCCATTATGCTGTAATGACATGACATGTGAGAGTGGTTTTTTGTTGGCTATAATTGTAACAACTATCTTCAATCAAGTCATAGCCATTTGTTGGCTTGCAGGACGTAATCGAGAGCCATTAGACTGGTCTGCACGTCAAAAAATTGCAGTTGGAGCTGCACGAGGGTTGCGATACCTTCACGAGGAGTGTAGAGTGGGATGTATTGTCCATCGTGACATGAGGCCAAACAATATTCTCCTCACTCATGATTTTGAGCCTTTAGTATGTGTCTCTTCCTTTTACCTTTCCAAGAATAATCAATGTGTTAAACATTGTATGAAATGAAGTGTCTTGACATGGAAAATCTTCTATGCCAATACTGTAGATGAAAATTTGGTTCTGATTTCAGGAGGTCTTCTGCTGTTTATTGAAACAAAACAGAACTATAATGCTCATTCAAACTGACAATTAAAATTCGAAGGATTACTGATATAGCTATTATTGTTTAAAGGATAACTACTTAACGGGGAAATGATAGGCTTTTCTCCTCTTCTCCGTCCTTTTACAACTGTATTTTTGTGTGCTGAGCTTTCTGTTTTCTGGTGCATCTATGAACGTCATGCTTGCTTCGCTTACTTAAATTGAAGTTGTTTGGTATCTGATTTTTTTCTTGAAATAGGTAGGAGATTTTGGACTAGCACGGTGGCAGCCGGATGGGGACGTGGGAGTGGAGACAAGAATAATTGGAACATTTGGGTAAACACAAAACACGACGTTCTGATATTTAACCAATTAATCTCCGGACATTCATATATTCTTCTCTTATGTAGGTACATGGCTCCAGAATATGCTCAAAGTGGACAAATCACTGAAAAGGCTGATGTATATGCCTTTGGCGTAGTACTGGTGGAACTCGTAACAGGAAGAAAAGCTGTCGAGATGAACCGTCTCAAGGCACAACATTTTCTCAGGGAATGGGTATGCGCAAAAAACTGCTTTTGTCATGTTGTTTGTATATGTTCATTCACACACATACAGCTCAGTAATTCTACAATTTTCATGTGGCTATGAGTATCCATGATGCTGCACCTTCGTGCTTAGGCTGCTGTAGGTCTTTGTGCAGAAAACATTCAAGTACTAATTCTACAATTTTTATCCTTCTTTTATATGTCGAGCAGGCACGTCCTCTGCTGGAACAGAATGCCATTTCAGAACTTCTTGACCCACAGCTTAGTAATTGCTATTCAGAACAAGAGCTTTCTACCATGCTACATTGTGCTTCTTTATGCCTTCGACGGGACCCCCATTCAAGGCCTCGCATGTCTCAGGTAAGGAATTTAAAGCGGGCTTTGAGAAATTTGGGTACCAATGAGCAAGTGATATACTAATTCTAAATCTTATTTACACAATTTTGTTTCGTTTCTTTGTCTGGTATTCTTGCAAAAGTACTTTGTATATTAAATTTCTCTCTAGATGAACACGACTCCACCTAGCCAACGATGCAAAATTCGCTAAGATGCGACTAAGCTAAGGCTCAAGGAGGAAGAAATCTTAGGTTCAAGTACTCCAGCCATCGAGTATTGGTATTTTTCCCATACTCATCGACTTTTGTACTCGTAGACTCAGTGTGTTCCTGGAAAAAAGAAGGACAATGTTGCAACAATAGCAACTCCTACGCCCGAGGACATTACATGATTACAAGATCTGCTATACATAATGTAGGAGAGCATACTGTAATTTATCTTTGAAACATAAATCTTGAATAAAATTGCTACTGTCCGGGCACAAAAATAGACTTGATATCTAAGTTTTCTATCATGCTTCACAATATAAATTTAGAGCTCTATTCGCACGTGCAGGTGCTTCGAATCTTGGAAGGTGACAATTTTATGAGTTAAACTCTAACAGCGACATGTTTTTGGAGCTGACCAGCAAAGAATGTTGTCATATACTACAACAGATTTGTCAAGTAGCAAGCTTCTTCTGTGTGATACCGTCTCAGAAGGCGCACGTTCATGAACAGGGGTTGCTCGGGGGGGTGTCCTTTTGTCAGCTACTTATAGAGGGGGTCAAGTGGGAAGCTTCTCCATGACAATGAAGGCAGATCACAAGGAGCACATTTATGAACAAAAGAGGAAGCTTCACATACTGCAGTTGAAAAAATCTGAGTCCTTATTCTGCTATAGTTTTGAACTTATGTTCAGTATATTCTTGTCTACTATTGAAGATTTTCATACGAGGAGAGTGATATTCTTGTCAAGCGCCTTGTAATATTTTGGCTTCAGTTTCGAGCTCTGACTTTTAATCCGGTCACCATTCTTTTTTCGAATTTCGGTAATAATGTGGACAAATTTGTCAGTTAGAGTATATTTTTTGCTGCAAGAAGAATCACTTTGCAGCGCTTCTATGTGCATTATGTATATCGTAAAACAAATTAATGAGCAAATAAGAGCGGATTTAAAAATTTTTTCAATAAGGATTAAAATACATTATTTTTTAATTATATGAAATATAATTTTGTTTTTTCAATGGGGGCTAAAATATAGTAATTTATTTATTTTTCTTGAAAATATGTGGATTTTTTAATTGTGCTAAAACATATTAATTAATTTTTTTTTGATAATATATGGATTTTTCAAAAGTCGTTTTGAGTCGGCGGGGGGGGCTTAAGGTCAAATCCGTCATTGCGTGCAGATTAATTGCTCAACTACACTTTAATATAATCTTTTGATTCAATGTTCTTTATTAAATGTACCGAATGAACTACTTTCTTGTTGGTAATGCATCTCCTAAAATTGTAAAATAATTTCTATATGGGCTATCACATTTCGTTATTATTTATATAATTCGATTTTACCTCCATTTAATTAAAACCAAAAAGGAAAAGAAAATAGTAGGAGAAAATAATAAGTTTTTTCGGCGCGCAAGTCCCTATAAATACGAAAAAATGTGAAAAGAACCCCCAACTTTCACGAGGCCATGTCTGCACTTCTGAGAAGTCGCAAATCCATTTATTTTGCTGCAAGAAGACTCACTTTCCAGAGCTTCTCCTCTACACTCTCCAGTAAAACTCTCTCTCTCTCTCTGTGTATTAGTGTGTGTATGTATCTATATATGTATATGTATATATTTATATGTAATTCAAATCATTGTTTTTTTTGCTCAGATGCTTCAGAAGAAGAGAAAGCTAATGCTACAGGAAGAACAAGCCCTAGCTTCATTCATCCTACAGCGATTGTTCATCCGAATGCGATTTTAGGTCAGGTATTAAATGCTTTGCTCTTTGATCTTCTTATAAGTATACATATACTCATGTGATGTGTGTAATGCGTTATGATACTCCTCAAATAAGCTATACCGACGTGTTCGCGAAAAAATGCAAAGGATTTGACTGCTTGAAGGTACTGTTTTTGGATATATAACATAATTTTGATAATAGTATTTACTAGGATTATAATTGATTTCTTTTACTCATCTATTTGTGATAATTCATTTTGTGTCAATCATGAATATTTTGTGATGACTCGTTTCTGTCGAGCGTGGCGTATGTTACTAAGATGATATTTTGTTTGCTTAGTAGCATTGGTTGGAAACTTACTATGCAATTAGTGTCACTTTATAATGCTTGATGTTTTAAGCTTGATAATAGTTTACCACCATATTCTGGTTTTCTGGAATCTCTGAGATTTGTATTTTAATTGATATATAGATGCCCCTCTCCCAGTAAAAAGAAAGGAAGAAAGAAAAACGAGAGAAGTCTCAGCAAAGGAAGGAATGTGGAAGTGGAAGAATTTTTGTAGATATATGGTGATCTGAAAAGATAAACGTGGTTGACCATTTGTGGAAGTACACGATCCTAGTGTGTTCATCTTCTTGAGATCAGAGTGTATGCATATTGTCTAAGAACATTATGGTTGGAAGAAAGCCTGGAAGATTAACACTCGTGAATGATTTGTTTCCAGATCCTGGTATTATATTGGTGACTTTTAAGGTTCGAAAAGAAGATCCATTGTGTGAGTCATGGTTTTTGTCCGATGATGCCTTACCTTGGGCCTCAGTATAAGAATTCCCAGGAGGAGTTTACGTGCTCCACAAGAAGACAATGACAGTAGGAAACATGTAACAGATTGATGCAGGCAGAGATCTTTCAATTGAATTTTGAACCACATGACTAAAAAGAAAAAAAATAAAAAATCTTGTACCACCATGAAGACATGCAAAAATATATTGATATGTCAGAATCTGATTGCTCTGGAACCATAAGGTTGAAGGTTCAAATTTGTCAGTCATCACTTTGTGTAAATTATGCTAATAGTTGAGTATTTTATTCGGTGCAGTAATCCTAGCACCCTCACTTTTTTGGTGCTAAATTCAGTGAAGGGCCTTCATCATCGTGGGGTAATAATCCTAACAACTACTTGAAACCACCATGATTGTAATGGTACTTTAACTTTTAGTCTACTCTTCTAAAGTGTTAGTTTCCTCTGCACTTTTGCTCTCATTTTGCATGTTCAGTTGCTGACCAGGTGAAGATAGTTAGTATCTCTTAGACAGTCATATTTTGTAAGATAGCTCCATCTAGTCAGATGTGGATGTTTTTTTGTTAAATTTTTAATGCCTTAGGTAGCTGTTAGATAGCTTGAATATTTTCTTGCTGGTCCTTTTCTTTTCTTGATTTGCTTGTTGAACAATGTTACATTTTACGAACACTATCCAAATTCACTGCCATAGCTTTCTAATCACTATCATTGTTGTTTCGTATATGCTGCATGAGCTTCTAAGCAATAAGACAAAGAAATTTTAGCATTTTCTTGACATTTTCCTGACCTTTTGCTTGAGTATTTTAATCCTTGCAGTTTTTCTCATCCCTTAGAAGTTTATACTGATGTTCCAAATAAAATGCTTACTTTGCTTTCAACTTCACCAATTCCATGGAGATGCTAAAGTTTCTGCATGTGTAGGGAGTTTCGATTGGTCCCTTTTGTACTATTGGTCCATCCGCAAAGTTAGGGAATTCTTGTCAGCTGTACCCTGGAAGCCATGTTTTTGGAAACACAGAACTGGGAGATAGCTGCATTTTGATGAGGTGATTTATAATCATGGTTTTGGCCTTTTTTCTAGAACAGACAAGCTTCATTTCTCCTTCATTTTGGTACTTGGCATCTAACTTATTTATTTAACAGTGGTGCTGTTATTGGAGATGATCTTCCTGGGCATACAATCATTGGGTGCTATAACATTATAGGACATCATGCTGTTGTTGGAGTTAAATGCCAAGATTTGAAATATAAGGTATTTCCAACAGACGTAGTAGGTACCTTGTTCAATTTATGTTTGATGAATAAAGTAAGGCACTGACATTATAAACCTACCTTAGCTCTGGATAGCAATAAAAATTTGGCTCATATTATGGATCAAAAGATCATTATTTGTTGAATGGAATTTTAGTTTCCGCTGAACATTATCCATTTTTGTCTACTAGTCAAAGAGTTTGATATGCGTTGTGACTCCAATGAAGAAGAGGCTCCCCCCTTATCAAGATTTTAACCCTTTCTTTTGCTGTGTGGTTTCTTCTCATGCATCAATGTGAAGTAGTTATTGGGAGTCCTCCATTGCTTGGAGTTCTGGATAGTAAGATATTTGCTTCCTTCATGCTGTGTTATTAAAGGACAAATGGGTCAAAGAGTTCCAACTTTTTCTATTTCAGAAGTTTCCTTGTTCTATTATTCTAACTCCTAGATGCTTATGCTACATAGTTAAGCTCTCAAAAAGTTACAACTATAAGTGCGCATGTCCTTGATTTGTCAAAGAGGTTATCCAAGTAGCTGTGGCTTATGTTACATTTTGATGTTGTATCTTTGAAGCTTTCCAGATATAGTTGCTCCCATTATCATCTTTCCGAGCAATCAACAATCCAGCATGATTCATAGAACTCTGTCTTTGTGAGTTTCCGGGTTGAATTTCCACCACTTGCTATTGTTCATTCTAGCTTGAGCTTTTGTCACGTAAAAGATCATGTCAGTGGGTGGCACTTTCTGCATTTTTGAGAAAGCCTAAACTTTACCCGTAGATGTATAAAGCTTGCGTATGCGAATACTATATGAGCAGATCAAACTTTAACCTTTTGGTTATTGGTTTTCTAAACTCATTACTACATAATTACAATTTATTTGATTGTTTATTCTCTCTCTCTATGCATTAAAGTGGGATTCTGTTACCCTGCTTATTGTGTTAAAGCCATAATTGTTGAGATTTCTGTATTTGGTAGTTGTATATCAATGTCCATGTTATTAAATAAGTCTTGGTTTTTGTTTTGGAAAATATCTTTAAGCACCTTACTTGTTGATCATTTTAGCCAGGTAATGAATGCTTCCTTGAGATTGGTGATAAAAATGAGATCAGGGAGCATGCATCAATTCATCGATCTTCAAAGCCAACTGATAGAACAGTATGAACATATGTCAGTTGATTTTAGTTTTCTCTGGTGAAACCAGAAACCGCAGACACATATCCCAATAATAATTATGTCATCAGGTCATTGGTAATAACAACCTTATTATGGGATCTTGTCACATTGCCCATGACTGCAAATTGGGAAATGACAACATATTCGCAAACAATACTCTTCTAGCTGGCCATGTTGTAGTAGAGGTGAGCATTTCCTTTTTTCATATTTCTTTTCATGAAGTATGACATCATTTCAAGATGGTATATATTCTTGATTCAGCAGATTTTTGAGACGATTCAGGTTTTGTTATATGTAGGACTATGTTCACACTGCAGGAGCTACTGTAGTTCATCAATTTTGTCAAATTGGCTCCTTTTCTTTCATTGGTGGCGGATCTGTGGTAATATAATTATGTAGTTTTGGTGTAACCTTGCATGGAAGCTGATTTATTGCATGAATAGTTTTTAACAGTATGAATTTTTCTTTAGTCACTGTCGTCACTACCTGTTTCATGCATGCATATATGAGTTTCTGTCATATGCATTTCATAAAAGGTTTTCTAAGCAAGTAAATACCTTCAATATCCCTCCCTTTCTTTGGATAATCAAAAACTGTTTTCATGGTAATCAGAGATGGTTATAGCATTGGAGCTTGACCTTTGTTTGTGTCTGGAAGGTGTCACAAGATGTTCCCAAGTACATGATGGTGTCTGGAGAAAGAGCTGAGCTACGGGGACTAAATCTGGAAGGTCTGCGGCGTCGTGGATTCTCAGTCTCTGAGGTTGTTCTTGAGTCCATTTCTTGATATGTACGGAATAGATGTAGAAAAATCTTATTTTATCCCAGAGGAACCAGTCTTCTTCTCAATTGTTGGTTTCAAACTTTGTTCTTGATTGCTTTTCTTTTTCTCTTTTTATTACATTACATTTTATTTGGTGTACCTTATTATGATGTAGCGGATCGACATACTCTTTTACTAGTTCACTTAATTAATATAGATGTAAGTTGCGTGAAGTAAAAGGTGCAAAAGACCAGAAGTAGTATCCAACAGAAAAGCCTATATTTTAGGCCTTCAGTTGGGTTAGCGTTTATCTCTAAACAGAATTTTGCATCCTTGTCGAAATTAAACTTTTTTCGTTATTTACCTGAGCACGATATTGTTTTCTCTTGTTATCAAATGATCACCATTGCTCGACTCTTCCTTCTGGTGCGGGCTGGTGAAGCCACTGCTATGGTATTGCACCTGCCAATATGCAATTGTTAATTGCAGCAGATAATTAACTTTAATGGTGTCTATAGGCATTCCTGAGAATTGGTTAAAGATTTGTAATTACAACATTCGAGGTGCGTACCAGAAGAAGCCATAATGATAGCAGGCTAAGTATGCAGATATCAGAGAAATAGCTTTTTTTTTTTTTTTTTCTTTTTTTTTTTTTCTCTCTCTCTTCTCTGGTAAGATATTCATCTGACTTATATCTGCTGTTTCCTCGTAATTGGATTTGGAAGGCTTTGGTAAGATGTTCTCCAGGCTTCTCCAAATTAATTTAATTTCAGCCTATTTTAAAATATATGTATGGATAATCCATTACTGGCAAACCTGCACTAACAGAGTATGTCTATATTTTGTCTGATCGGAGGATATAGTAAGATGTTCCCCTGGTGCTTCACAATAGTTCAAAGGAAATAGTTCTATTGAAGCAAAACTAGGCTTTCTAAAGTTTGCAAGCTCTCCTATTACTCCTCTGGATATCATCTTGAACTAGAAAGTTGGCACTTTTTCTGTTTGATTTGTTTCTCTTTTGAATCTTATAATGATATTGTACTGTGTTTATGGCAAGGGTTCAGATCAGAAGCCTGAGAGCAGCGTATGGAAAGATATTTTTGCCCACCGATGGGGATTCTGGGAGCATCGAGGACCGTCTTGCTGAAGTGGTATTGCATAGCTTAACTAATGTGTTATGAAATAAATTTCTGCTTATATATATGTACAATAATGCATGGATTTTTCAGGAGCGGCATCAAGAATTTGTTCTTGTACCAGCCATCCTCTCTATGGTACAGTCTATACGTGATTCATTTAGGGAGGATCGTCGTGGACTTTGCAAATTTAGATCCTGGAGTGGGTCATGATGCGTACTAAAGGTAGATTGTACTTGTCTAATTGTTATGGCACTATTTTCATTTATATGTCTTAAGCTCATCTTTCTCGCTTTGTGAAATAAAATAAATTGCTCATGATTGAGCCAAACCGTGGTGTTTAGTTCTTAAGTTTTGTCTATGTCAATTTTTTATGTCCCTGCTTCTTTGGTTTTGTTTTTTTCCTCTCAATTTCCTTCTGTTCTTTCAAATTGAAGAAACATGTCTATCAATTGCAGATTCTTCCTGCAATCATATTCTTTGGCCATCCCGTGCGAACAACCATGATATAACATGTTTCTGGGTGAGCTTTGCTTGTACATTTTGAAAATCAACTTGTAGCAGCCGTAAACGTCATGCATCACCAAAGTAATTACATTTTGTGCATATGGAAACTGAATTAAGCATGATTTGTGAGATCATGTGATGATATACATATTTTCAACAGTTTGGACTTCAATTATGATTAAAAGTTCTGACTAATTGCATTCAGTATTATCATAGAAGACCGATTCCTTATGACAGATTAGCTGAATTCTCGTCCATTATGCAGTCCTATCACATTGACAAATACTCTTCCTGAATTCCGCTAATCAGTATTTTTCTTAAAGCTTTATGTTCCATTTTTCCTGTCATTCTCGTATCATCATCATCTTCTTCTCTTTCTTTCTTTCTCTCTCTCCCGCTTTTTTCCCCCAAGAATGTCCAGGCCATGGAAATTATGATGTACGCCAGCTACTGTTGCTTCGGGTACTTAAAACCAAGTTAGTTATTTGAAGATAGCACTTTCTATTAAGGACATTCAGTGACTGTTTAATGGTAGATGATGATTAATTATGTTTTTGTGTTCCTTTAATCTTTCTTCTTTTGAGCAAATAGATAAGTAGTGCAAAGAACCAGGTTCCATTTAATTGATGTTCGTTCGTTGTACTTTATTCCACTATACTGTTGTATGTATATGTGTTTGAGTATTGGGTACCCTCAAGTGAGCTTATTGATTTGTCATGTCAAGAGCCGTTTACTCTATTAATTTCATACATACGAGATTTTGTCTAAGTATTTTCATTCAGCTCATTTTAAGTCTTTCTGTATTTCTCTCACGGTGCCCTACATTCATTCCTTTGCACCTTTTAGCAGATGTCTTAATGGGTCGTTTTTTAACATGCTCGAACTATTTTAAATGGTTCTCCCTCATTTTATTTTCAATCAAGTTCCCTCCTGCGTTTTCTTGGGTCGCTATTTCATTTGTTATTGTAGTGGGTATAAACGTATTTGTATCTTGTGATGTTACAGTCTAGAGATTTGATTGTGCAATTAGTGGGGGTTGCTTTTGACTAGAAGCCTCCTTTTCATTAGTACTCGGAACATACTTTAGTACAAATTACTACTGTACTTCAAGAGTATGTGAAAAGCTGATTCCTTTGCCAAAAAAAAAAAAAAAGCTTTGTTAATTTGATTCCTATATCTTATTCAAATCATTGTTCCTCCAGTGCTATCTTTATCCTTTCTCCTCTTTTTTCCTTTTGATGTGAAGAGAGGTCTAATCGTTCTTCTATTACGCAATACAATAGAAGAATAGTCCTCACGACTATTCACTGATAATCCTCGGAGATGTTGTGCCCTTTTATCCTTCCCTTTTTAAGTTATTGCATATGCTTGTTAGCAAATCTAGAAATAATTCCTCCCATTTGTCATATAGAGCCGTTGTTTTAAGAATGGTTGATTAGCGGAATAATAAGGCTATTGTTGTTTTTATAATCATAAGCATCATCTTATCATCGATTGCTTTTACATAATTTTGATATCTTGAAATCCTGATTCTAGTTGGTTGTTCTTGTTTTTTATTTTTTATTTTTTTCCTTAAACTAGTAGTTAAGATCTCTTGGACTATAATATCGCTGAAGTAGTAATTATTTTATTTACGTGCAGGGCGAGAAACATCTATCCACACTCTTTACTCCATCCCCACAACCCGAGTATAAATAAACTGCACCTCCATTCTAATAGCCTCTCATGCCTCTCATTCAAAAGCGGGTGTAGGTTGTGTACCCGCAAAACCCATCCCCGTTACTATTTCTAAACAAACACTTGTGTTTGTTTTGATTGTGTGTTAATTTAAGTATGTAGATTTTTAAACCCTTTTTATGTCTCGTTATTCAAGTTGTATACAAACTCTTAGAATATTCCCTCCTATAATATGATGGCTGATTTATAAATTTTTGCTTCTCTAAAAAAAATTAAAAAAAAAGTGAAAAATGTCAAGGAATGTAGTGTTATCTAAGAGCCATTATTAGTCATTAGTGATATCTAATCCTGTTATTTAAAACCCAATTATGCTGGATGCTTAACTATATATAATCTTATCATTAGTTCTTTGATATCACTAATGTATGCAATAAGTGGCTAATATTAAATGTCTATTATCCATCAGATGGCATGAAAAGGATACATTATCTGGTATAACTCAATTGAGACGATATGATTCAATCTAATGTCATTATAATACTATCAACTTGTAGCAAATCATAATTTATGACTAACACTAAAGTGACGATGAAGAACACTCGTGTGGCTTCATACTTTATACAAGTTATGGAACATTATGTCGGGGGAAAATTTTCTCTATGTTATCCTTGAAGTAAAGATTCGTAGGATTGGGTAGAATGGTCGGGTGGTAGCTTTCTATATATAATCAAAGATTTTAAGTTTAAATTTATACCATTCATTACAAATATTATTTGATATTGACTATAGTCTATAAAATCAACCATGCCATAGAATTCTTTTCATACTCATATCACATCGAGGTACTGACCTCGAACATGCATTAAGATACACCGTTGCACCATAGAATATAGTTTATAATTTTGAAGTGGATCTAATGTAGTTTTACTTATTATAAGTTACTCGTCATTGAGAAAAAAAAAAAAAAAAAATCCTTTCCTAGAGACTATTTTAAGGGTCTGAATGAAATAAACGAAAGCATTCCTTGTTTGGCGAAGTTAAAAAAAAAAATCAGAGTGGTAATGGGCAGCATAAAAAAACAAGATAATTTACAGATGACCCTTACGGACAACACTTACTGAACCCTGAGAGGCATCGTCTCTGTCCATCTATGACAAGGATATAAATTTGTTTCATCACAAGTGTAAATCAAAATTTGGTCAAATTAGGTTTACGAATGAATAATTAATTAAACTCCCATTGATGTAATTCAATGTATTAAGTGATCATCTCTTCTAAAAATTTAAATGGTTAGAGAAAGGTTTATTGTATTATTTATTATATTCAACACGCCCCCGCAAGTGCAGACGGAGTTAGTTTTTGAGTCTTGCACTTGGACAGTTTTAATGTTTTAAATGGGTAGCGGTGAGTTTTGAACTCATGATTTTTTGGTACTTAGACTCTAATACCATATTAAGTGACCACCTCTTCTAAAAGCATAAACTGTTAGAGATAAGTTTATTGTATTATTTATTATATTCAACACATTGAATAATCCGAAAAAAATAATTTTTTAATTATATATTCATTTACATTCATAAAAAAGAGTATACATAGTTCAGCCTATTCCATATGTCACATCATCTGAATGTATATGCAAAGTTTGCAAAAGCAATGCTATAGGGGAGATGAAACACTAAACATGGGAAATGAAACCTATCCTAATTGTAGAAGCAACTTAGGATGCCACAAGGTTGGCTCATAAAGACAGGAGTTGGGAGTGGTCAAGTGAGGAAGATAGGCAGATTTGGAAATTGTGAGCAACAAAGAAAACACTCCGGTCACAATTTGAGAAATTAAATCCCAAATAGCATCCAAAATCAGGTTTGTGTCATAGTCCAAACCAGACGTACCAAAAGTGGGCCTATACAGTATACACCACAACCAAAAGAAAGAGACATTACCGAGAGTTGGCCCAGACAATTGTATCAACACACCAAAAGAACCAAGGCCCAACAGCAAGCCACACGAAGGAACTAGATACATGGGCAATAGAACCAGCCCAAAAAACAAAACCACAAACCCTAGCCTCTGATAATTGTCAACAGCCAGCCGCCACCAAAGAGACAGGGAGGAGAACAACCCAACAACATCCGAAATAAAATGCCGCTCGTGAAGGAGACAACATCCACAAGCAAAAATACCTCCAAGACAACCATCCATAGAGGTGGAGAACGAACCTGTGTGGAGGACGAGAGGCCACCATCGACGTCAAAGAAGAAAGAGCAAATAACGGGCCTCAACCAATGCAAATAAGAGCTGCTAATAAAAGGTAAGAACGAAGAAAAGCTATACAAAACTGCTATATAGAACAAAAGCCAAAGCATAAGAAAAAATAAAAAAGAGACGGGAAGAGAGAGACAAGAGAAAGGGAAGAAAGGGGAGAGGGGCTCTCAACAAAGAGAGAAAGAAAAACAGCAGGCCTTGATAGGGGGGTTGCTACGAGTAGGGGTACGCATGAGTCGGTTTGGGTGGTGTAAAACATATTTTTTGAACCGAACCAATACATTTAGTTTGAAAAAAATTAAAACCATAACCAAACCATACAACTATATATCAGAATCATCCAAACCAAACCAATACATTTGAATAAATCAAACCACCCAAACCAAGCCAAATCATACATTCGGTTTAACTTATAGTTGCATTTGAAAAAATAATTGTGTTATAAAAATCTAAAATACATAGGAGTTTCTCATGCTGTCTTTTGGTTTTTTTCAATCAAAGGAGGGTTGTTGCGAGTAGGGGTGCGTATGGGTCAGTTTGGGCAGTTTAAAGCATATTTTTTGAACCGAACCAATACATTCGGTTTGACAAAAAATTAAAACTATACTCAAACCATACAACTATATATCAGAACCACCCAAACCAAACCAAACCAATACATTTGAATAAACCAAACCACCCAAACCAAGCCAAATCATACATTTGGTTTAACTTATAGTTGCATTTGAAAAAAGTAATTGTGTTGTAGAAATCTAAAATACAGAGGAGTTACTCATGGTGTCTCTTGGTTTTTTCAATCAAATGGGAGATAGATTGAAAAATGTGGAGGAAGGTGAAAAGTTTTTTGGGAAATACTACACATATTTATTGTATAAACTAAACCATATGGTCGGTTCCTATGAAAACTTAAACCATAACTAATCAAACTTTTAAGAAACTGCCAAAAGTGGGTTAGTTTGGGTTGGGTTAGGTGGTTTGGGCGAGTTGACGGTTTCACTGCATACCCCTAGTTGCGAGAGAGAAAAAACCAACTCGATCTGAAAACATTTGATATCTCAAGTCCTAAAGTACTATATGAATTGAGCATTCGAACTGATTTTATTTTGGACCCCCTTCTATTGTTATTACGTTATAAGAGAGATTTGATAATAATAAATTATTTTGATCGTTTCATTATAACTACATGTACAATCTAGTATTAGGGATAATTATGCAGTTATTTCCTATTATTTTACCCTTTTTCAAAATCTCCCTCCATTGTTCCAAAAGTTAGTACTCCCTAATGTCTGTCCATTGTTAATTAAATTAGCCTTTATAATTTTCGTAAAAGTTTAATTTAGTCAACAAATCTTGCAAAAAAAAAAATTCAATTTAGACTATAAAATTTGACTTTTTCCTTTATTGTATCTCATTCTTCTTTTTCCCCTTTTCCTTCTTCATCTCCATTGTCCACACACACGGAAAACACATAATCATACCTATATACCCCTCCCCCTTCTCCCCCACATATTACATATATATACACCTACCCACCCACCTATGTATCTACACATGCCGGCTCATGCGGTAAGGGTGGATTCGGTGTGAGGGGTTCAGAAACAGTACGGGTGGGTTTTGGGTAGAGAAATGAGAGTTGAAGGATGAGGGTTGGGTTGGGTAAGAGGTAAGGGGTAAGGGGTAAGAGTTGGGGTGGGGTTAGGGGTAGAGTGAGTATAGGGGGTGGCGTTAGTGCAAGGAATGGGGAAGGTAGGTGGGGTGGGGTGGGTGCAAGGAGCGGGTTGGGTAGGAGTGGGGATGCGCACTGGGGCAAATTGATAGTTCATTTGTAGAAGTTTTGTAGGGATAGTTAAGTCATTGCATGTCTTTTTTGTCAACTATTTAATAATAGAAATTAAATTGACTATTTTTAAAAATATTAGAGATTCATTTATATATTTTGAATCATTAGGGCCTGGCTTAGATTTGGTTAATCTACGTCAGTTCTCAAAGTGCTCATTTTCCATGATGATCCCCTCTCTCTCACAAATCACACACACACACGTCAATCTATAAATTATATTTACATGACTTCAATAATTATTAATTACGTGTTGATTGTGCATCGTGCAGTTGTGCGCCAATCAAATTTTGTGTTGAGAACAATCTTGATTGATATTAACGAAGATATGACAATGTATTTATCTTATTAGCATCTTGAAAGAAGACTTGAAGTTTCACTTTCAATGATTTTATACGGTGGATAAAGAATAAACCATTCTTAAAAGATAGTGGGATGCTTAATCTATTTATATATATAGGAGCAACATCAAATCGTCAAGCATACTATTAATTTTTTCAGTCGTTGTTAATGGCCAACGCATGCAATGAAGCCAGACCTCAAAGGGCCCTCCAGTAAGTAAACTATACAGGAGCATTCTACTAAGATAATCAAGCAATTTGGTTTTTCCTATTTTTGTATTTTATGTATTTATAACAGAAAAATTCCTTGTGGCAAGTTTCAGTTAAATGTGTCAAATTTAAAACACATAACCCCACGTGGAGGATGTATGGTCTAATAAGATAAGCCATTTTGTTTTTCCTATTCTTCGTATTTTATTTATTTATAATGGAAAACTTTTTATAAAAAATCTTTCAAATTCACATCAAAGTGTCAAATTCTGAACATATGATCTCACTTAAAAGATATATAGTTTAGGGCTCCTTAGGAGTACCAGAACTCGGGACACATAACCCGCACCGAAGAAGGTATAATTTAAATTAATTTGACACAAAATCTACCAAGATAACCCAAAAAATATTATTTTCTTAATTAATTTGTACTCGAGAAGAGAAAAAAAAAAAATTCTTACTCTCAAAACGCTCCACAACTATTTTAAGCCATATGGAAGTGTTATTGCTTTCTTAGGTAAGAACCCAAGTTGGAAAAATATCCAACAATAAACAGTGTCCATCCAATCATCAACTCTTGGTGTGCATCCACTTTCATAAACACCCACCTTGTACTACACTTCATCGTTATTTGTTACCATCTCTCTCTCTCTCTCTCTCTCTCTCTCTCTCTGTGAACGTAGGTGTCGGTAGTTTGGTGAAGCTAAGCGTTGTCTAGGTACTGAAAATGGGCAGAAAATGCTCGCATTGTGGAAACATAGGTCACAATTCAAGAACTTGTACAACTCAGAAAGGTTCTGTCATGGTGGGAGGCCTAAGGCTGTTTGGTGTGCAACTTGATATCTCTTCTTCGTCTTGTATTTCCATGAAGAAAAGCTTCAGCTTGGATTGCTTGCAGTACTCTTCATCAATATCACCAGCCTCATCATCTTCACCATCTTCATCGCGTGTTTCTTCTATCAGCAGCGAGAATAATAATTCTGATAAGATGGCTGTTGGTTACCTCTCTGATGGTCTGTTAGGTCGTGTCCAGGAAAGGAAGAAAGGTTAGGACCATGACTTCGCTAATATTTTATTTTGATCGTTCAGTAAGTATGAATTTCATTCCCCTACAAAAAAAAACGTATAACCATGATGACTTTGCTAATATAACGTGAAAATGAATGAATATTATTGTTGTTCAAATGATTAGTGTTTTTTCAAGATTTCCACAAATGGGTTTTACTTTTTCAGTGACCGTCTTGAAGGCATTTTTTCTAGTTATGGCCTCTCATATTCCTCTCTTTGTGGAAGCCAGATTCATTTTTTTTTTTGTAAATAATGCGTTGAAATTGTGGTTTGAATTTAAATTTTTTTATTACAATAACCGAATTTCAGTCAACTACTTCCTCACTTTCCTTCAGCCACAAACTTGGATATCACTTGTAATATTATAGCATTAGGAGGGAAATTTCCAGTGTCAAATTTCTTGCTTTGTTTCCCAATCGATACGTTTTCTTATTTGATTGTTTGTTTTCATGGCTGAAATAGTAGGAGTTCCATGGACAGAAGAGGAACACAGAACGTTCTTAATAGGACTTGAAAAGCTAGGAAAAGGAGATTGGAGGGGCATCTCAAAAAACTTTGTCACTACAAGAACTCCGACACAAGATGCCAGTCATGCCCAAAAGTATTTTCTCCGTCAAGGGACTCTCAACAAGAAGAAGCGACGTTCTAGCCTTTTTGACATGGTATATATACATTTGGCTTTACACAAATGATTATACTTTACATTTGTATTCATTAATTTTTTCTATGTCTGTACATATTGAAAGTTTCGTATACTTAACTACCCTTTTCAAGCCGGACTTTAAAGTAAATTCTCTTGCAAATGGTAGGTCGAGAGCAACAATGCAGCACATCATCAAGTTAACCATTCTGCTCATTGTCTGAGCATAACAACAAAGCATCCTGAAGATGATAAAGCTACAGCTGATCTATCTTTATATGCAAACACGACCAACAATGATCAAGAACATAAAGATCAAGAACAGGCTTATTCACATCATCATTCCATGACAGTACTGTGGCCACCATGTGGATCTCTCAGCAGCTCTCAGCTCACGACATCTTCTGCAACAGCAATGGCGGCAACAAGGTCCATTTCTGCTGCTAGCCATGGTGGTCCTGATCTAGAGCTCACGTTAGCTGCTCCACAAACTAGGGGTCAACAAGAGTCATCATCAACTTCCTTTTTAATTGGGCCTATTAGTGTTATTTAATATGTGTATTATGGAACAAATTAAACCAATGAGAATATCTTATTGGTGAGACAGCACTTCCATCCGATAATTAAATAGTTCGGTTGAAAATAAGAGTTGTGAGATTTACATTCTACACTCAGCCGGACGATGTGATACTACTGGATAGAAGACTTTTGACTTACAGTACTGTTGCTAAAAGAAGATCACATCATGGTAGTGTACTATAATCAACCATGTTACGACTGCAATAGTGTTTGATGTTGCGTAGAATAATATTCTATTTCTCTAACACTAGATTCAATGAATATATGTAACATCAATTAGGTTCCAAAATGAAATCAAATATGTTTGGAACTAATCAATTACAATATGGTGGATATATTAATTTATACCCGTCAAAGAAAAAATGCTAGGAAGGTGATTAATTAATTTGTCAAGATATGGTTTCACAGTAATCAACAACTTAAATTATCTCGAATAAATTATAGTTACAAGGTGAGATAAGTGAGACAAGTCAGTCCAAGATAATTATCAAATTCATAAACCGGAGTAGGTAATCACCATAGTACTAAAAGGGCTTCAAAGAATTAAAGCCCAAGATAGGTTGGTTTTAGAATTTTTTTTTTTTTATAGTGAAGAAAATAACATATAATTGTTGTAATTCAGTTTTTCAAATAAGATGTGAATGATAAATTATGTTTTATTTTATTTCAAAATTCTAGAATATTTTCTCAAGAGATATATATCTCCTCTTTGAATAAACATAACTAGTCAGAAAAAGTTTCATACCTTAAATGAACATGCATCAATATTTACAAAAACCCTAGGGTTTTTGACATTAAAGAAGATTGAGATTTTTATACTCATCTTATATAAATTTTGCATAAAAGAGAGATAATTCTGTATTATTTGATTAGCCGCGTCTGAACAGTTTGGAGTGTTCTTACCATCAAACAATGATCGTTGTATTCTGGGAGTTTACCGTCAGTGACCGTAAGTACTATAGTTGGGCAATTAAGTCTTAAGGAAACTGAATTAAATTCAAGCCTCGATCTAATCCATTCATTTATAATTATATTTTGCATAATTTTTGTGCAAACAAGCAAGTCTGCTAATTTTATTAATTGCAATATCTACTTTCTTATTATGCAATTTATTCAACATGCAATATTATATATATATATATATATATAAAATTTTGCCAACAATAATTTGAAATCTATACAAATAAATCTTTTTTAAATGGGAGTTAACTAACTTTTTGGATCGAAAAGAGTGCTTAGCAAGTCATAGTCGACAATGACAGAAAAAGAATATTTTTCGAGTATTGCCTATACTTAACGAGTGGACATATCGTTCCAATTCCTTTTGCACGTTTAAAAATCTTGTAAATTCAATTTGTCTGTATGCTTCAACCTATATCAACGCCTCCAAAAAATTTATCATACAACCCACTAGTCAAATTTAGGTTTGCAAGTAGTTAAACTTAACTTCCATAATACTGTACGTAAAATGATAGGAAAAATAGCTTTCATATATTAACATGAAAATCATTGGCACTTCAAATTCTGAAAATTCTTTTTCCGTCTTCACCAACTTATTTCTACTTTTCACCCCCACTAAACAACGGCTGATTCACCTTTGTACCAATGGAACGAGATGGAGTTAGGACTCAGGATTAGTTGAGACACGTTTATACTGTTAGAATATAACACTTGTTTTATATTAAAAATTTAAAAACTCTAAGGCCGCTTTATAAGATATATCTTAGGTTATTCAATTTAATACCAATTAGTTTTAGGATGAAACCTTAGACTTTTTAATACATACAATAAGAAGGGTTCAATATAATAATTTTTTTACAAAAAGAAAAAAAAAAATCTAGTTAAGAGTTTACACAAAAACACCCTAAAAATCATGTGGCTGTCACTACCATTAGACGCTGCATCCAATTTTTTCTAAAATGATGGGTATTCATCTTAATTTTTTTTAAAAAAAATATACGTAGTTTTAGTTAAATTAAATGAACTCACACAAAAAAAAGATATTAATATTATAATTCTTATTGAATAAAATTCTAGATTCGTCATTGACTTTCGAGAAATGTTTTTTAAAGATGAGATTAAAAAAAAAAAAAAAAAATCCTAAAGGCTAACAAGAGAATTAATACATATGGACCTAGTATCACAGGTTGGTTAGACAATAATGAAAATTTTTTAGTCAGTTTAAATTATGTTAGTCTCTCATATATTAGTACAATTCATACATATAAGTTTTATTAACAATGTGAGAGACCGATGGATTAGTGTAAATTGACCGAAAGTTTTTGACAACAAAACATAAGTGGAGTTGTACTTTTTTTTTTTTTTTTTTTTGTCGAAGAAGAAACAAATTTCATTGCAATAAAGAGGTTACATAAGCTTATCCAATACTAGAAGGTTGTTGATTAGCTTTGAGTATGATTACAAAAATATATTGAAGGATTTGCTAGTCAATTCTTTGTTACAATACCACTTAATCTACGTAAGCTTAGATATTGAAGTTGTACTCAAAGTGGCATGGATTTCTTCATTCAGACCTGTTTGGTGATGTCCTAAATTGGGGCACTAGGATTCCATGTGAGAAACATATAGCTTTAATAGTTCCATGCATTAGCTTTGCTTTGTGGTTCAAGTGTGTGGCAGCAAATGCCATCGCAAGAAAACAAAAGGCTACATCTATTCATGGAGAAGCATATGCTATGCATAGAATTAATAATGTACCTAGTGCGTGCAGAGATGGGACAAATCAAGCATAATTTGACATAACTTGAACCTTGGACCACTACAATGGTTTTTCCAAGATCTCATTGATCCTAGCTAGATCTTTGAAATTGGCCTTGTCCTTTGGACTCAATTAACACATCTATACTGTATGGTTTAATATTCCATACCTAAGCATGCTTTTTGCACTTGACTTTTCTGAAAAAATCGACTAATCAAGAGTAGATTGATTTCTTATGGTATCAAGATTCTTTTTATCTTTTTTGTCAAGTATATGCATGTGGAGGACAGAGAATATTTGTTCTTTCAGTGCTCCTTCACTAACAGACTCTAGAAAAAAGAATGGAGATGCTTAAGGGACCTTCTTATATCAGGAATTGGACCCAAACGTTGGAATGGATTATTAAAACGACTTCTCACACTTCACTCCAATCTACGGCAACCAATCTCTTTCTCGGAGCTTTTGACTTTCATGTGTGGAAAGAGAGAAATCGAAGATTGTATAGAAATGAAGCTCTCACCGAGAAACATATTTTTGATATATTATTTTTTATGTAAAGTCAAAATTTCTTTTGGCTAACAAGAATAGGAAAAATTTCTTGAACCAAGCCATTTGTATAGCTTAGAATTTATATGAAAATAGACTTAGCTAGACCACCGCACGGGGAACTCAATACTATAAGTATTTTTTAGATCCTTTAATAAAAAAAAATTATCACATCTATACAAGTAACAGACTGGAAGAAGAAAAAATCTTGCGTACGTTTAACTGGTTCATTCGACTATGAGCCTGTATGTGAGCTCTATATGTATAAAAACTCATTCAACTGATAAATAGGAGTGTTTTCTCAATTCAATCAAAAACAACTAAAAAGAACAAATTGGAAAAGATTCAGGATTAAAAGAGAGAATGAGAGTGAGATTCAGGATTAGTCTAATTGGTAGGTTACTCTTTCTGATAGTTGAGATATTAGAGTTCGAATTTAATGAACGTGGGTGATTGGTGGGGATAGAGGTAAAGAGAGAGGGAAAAAAAAGAAAAAAAAAAAAAGGAAAGAAAGAGAGGGAATGAGAGAATTCCAATCCTTTATCTGATAGGATAAGATAGGTGAAAGAAAAAGGATCCGGGAAATGTGATACAATACATCATCTGTTGATATAGTATCAAACTACCAATAATTATTTGTCAATAAATTGATTGACTTCAATTTGATGTGTTGAGCTGTTATTTTTTGGGATTTGTCTTTGGTCTAACAGTCACATTATATTGTTATAAGATAATTTTTGTAATTTTGAATATTTATCAACATTTAAAATTTAAAAGAAATTATGCAGAGATTAAAGAAAGGTCAATTATTATTAAACGAATTTCCGGCTAGAAGGGGTGGAAAAAATGATTACTGTTTGACTCAATTATGAAATTTTAATTTTTGAGTTGTAGAGTTTTTTTAACAGTAGCGCTTTAATTAGAAATGTTGTTGAACAAAAGTCGTTGACTGTTTGGCCTATGTCTAGCAATGTTGAGCTTTTAGAAATTTTAAGGGCAATGTTAGACTTTAAAAAATATGAAAAGGTATATTTGAGAAAGGAAAAAAAAAAAAACAGTTTCTCACCTTATGTAAAAACAGTTTCACAAAAGCCTTTTCTGAAAAGCTCTAATTTCAAGTTTTTTATTTTTTATTTTTTTTAAATTTTATCTTTTATTTAAAAGTACTTTCAAACATACGCTAAACATGTTAATTTCAATTTTTAAATTCACAAGCACTTTTGAATACTTAAAAACTAGATCAAACAAAGCTTAATTTGGCCGGGTTTTCTAGGTTTTTTATTTACCCTATCACTAATGACAAAACTTTGGTAGTAAGAGAAAGAATGCCTAACAATGTAGAGGTATTCGGGATAGGCTAAAAAAACATCTCGAACTCCACATATTTATTTTTAACGCGTAAGATCTACACGGTAGTGGAGTCCACACACTATTAAGAAATTTCCAAGAGGTATTCTCCTCTGCCAACACTCTGGTGCTGCAAAAATAAATGCAAACTTTAGGGTTGAAACGAACAAGTAATTGTCAGACATGGTTTTTGAAAGTTCTAATTTCCGTACCTCACCCCACCTCTATTGGCCATTTTCCATGTGCAAATTAAAATAAATTCAACTCTCTTGTATCATATGTATTTACTTTTAAGCAATAGTGACCCATGCTAATCAATGAGATGTTGAGAGATTCTTATCCTTCTATTTATACATATTTTCATGTTCACATGTTTCCTGTGGAGGATAGAACATTGAATACAGTTGTAGCCTTTTAGATCAACCAAGTTTTTCTTTCTTTCTTTTTTTATTTTATTTTATTTTATACGAAGAACTTATCTTAATCAAGTCTATATCAGATCTATCTAAAATTATATATTCTGTGATGTAATCATATTTTAATGTATGATCTAAATTAGTTAAGGGTAAAGTAATATTTGTAATAAAAAGATATATGTTCAAATTTTGAATGTCTAAACGTAATAAATCGCTATCTAATAATTTTATTCAACTTTTAAAAAGTTGGTGAACCAAGTTATTTGTTTTTTTCTTTTCGAAATCTGCATGTGTTTATTAATTTTATTTCCTTGTCATATACTTGACGGACCTTTTATCAAATTGTACATTGTCCAATAATGTCGTTATCATTGTTTTTCAAGCCTTATCCCAATTTGACCCAAAAAAAAACCCCTCATCCCAAGCTTTTCTTGGGTATCAGTTGTACAAATCATCTTCCTCAAATGCCATCAACACATCAAACAATAGATCTTCATGGGAAATTAAATCTATTGTCGATGATATTCGTTTGATTGTAGTTGAGACCGATCAGGTTAGATTTCAATCCATTAAAAGAATAGCTAATCACGCTGCAAATTAAGTGGCCAAATAAATTTTATATGATAAGTTAAAACTTTACTGATTATTAAACATTCCCTCTTGTTAAAGAATATTATTGGTTTTTGACTTTTCCATTACTGATGTAGGATAAACTTACTGTACTCTTCATATTTCATTTTAATGGAATCGTGGTCTTCTTTTTTTTTTTTCAAAAAAAGCCATCATTGTCAAATTGGTGCCCCCACATTTTCTATTGTATTGATGCTTTGGGATATGGTTCAATTGTCCAAGTGTGTGTTAAACAAGAAAAAGCCTTTTGTTTTACTTTGTGACATTATTTCTTCTCGTAACATTTGTTCATTTATGATATTGCGAGAAAGACCGAAATCATTAATAAATATAAATTAGAAAGTAATTTATCAAAGTATATGTTATTTTTTTACTATAGTGGATTTAATAGTTTAAATCTCTCTCACAATATTGCGAGAGAACAAATCTTACGAGCAACAACGCGTTAAAATTTTTTCTTCAATGAGAACAAATAAAACATAATTTATTCATGTATGAGTAATTTTTTTTAGAAAAGGTCGTTAAATTGATTTTTAGCTTAAAAACACCTTATAAATACAAATATTCTGAAAAGACACAACCCTACATCCCTACCTAACTATTTAATGATTTCACCCTTATAATCAGTGAGAGCTACAATTACTAATAACTTTGAATAAATCTCTTCATGTTTTGGAGGTTTTCCATATTTGAGAGGGACTCAAGTTCTATTTGATCTAATTTTTTTATACTCAAAAGTGCTTCTTGTCAGTTTAAAAGTTGAGGCTACCCTGTTTGACCTATTTTTAAAAGTGCTTTTAGGTAAAAGTTGAAATTGAAAAAAAACTAAAAAACAAGAAGCTCCAAATTAGAACTTTTCAAAATAGGCTTTTACAAAGATATTTTTACATAATGCGGTAAGTTGTTTTATTTTTCTTTTTCAAATATGCCCCTTCCGTTCTTCAGGAAACCGATGGGAGTTTTTCCTACCACCGGAAAATGTGAGGAGGATCGATAGTCTTTAGATCGGCCTTTATATTTTTTAAAATCCAACATTACTTTTAAATTTTTTAAAAAATTCGACATTGTCCAACATAGACTAAACAGTCAATAACTTTTATTTAATAACATTTTTAACTAAAATTCTATAACTAAAAATATTACAATTTAAAAATTAAAATTACACAATTAAACTAAACAGGCCTCAGTTCTCGTACTTCTCTTCCAGCCAGCAAGATTCAGTACTTTTCTTAGCACTATTGAATGATTTAACAAGAAGCTTCAAATACAAATAAAGAGTGAGATTTGCTTGCTGACAATACGAGATATGGGTGAATTATTGCTGCAGCAACTCAGGCATAGGGCCACTGGCATGATACTTGATGATTTACCTCGTTTCAATATCAACCCTTTTAATCTCAACGAAATTAGTGGGGCTAAACCCAACTGATTAATTTGACTTGTTGAGGAGTTTCTAAAGCATGAAAAATTGTTGCATCACTCCAAATTAATGATTGTGTCTTTTACATTATCGGAAGATTTACATGTGTAGATATTATTAAAATGCCTGTTTAGACTGATGAAAAATTTGTCCCTAAAGCATATATAAACTCGACTTTTTGACTCAACAAAAATCTTAGAATAGCAAGTAAAAAGCTTAGGAACAGCAATGTCAATAGAGATACTTGTAGAATAGGAACATTGATGATGGCTTTCTAGTATGTATACTACTAATATGTGAGGGTATCTATTGAGTATTGTACATGAACATATTTCTTTTTATAAGTTGTACATGTACATATTTTTGTGAGTAATTCAAATCTTTTGTTTGTTGAGGGGGAAAAAAAAAACTTAAAAGAGCTTTCTGTTTAAAGATGATAGTGTTGTCTAGAGATGGCCAATACTAAAATTTAAGTTCGAAATCGATAGGTATTTAATTTGATTATGAAATTAAGGTGCATTTATTAGGGTTTGAATTTTTTTTAAGGGATTATTAATGTTTAATCCAATAAAATTTGATAATAGATTTAGAAAAAAATTCAAAAATTGGTTATTAATATATTAAAGGAATATATATACACACATATTATAATTTCTATCACACTTTAAGTTTACGAATATTAAAATTTTAAACTGGAATAACTCAAATAATTGTTATTGGGTTACTCCTAGTTATTTGATTGAAGTATGATAAGTCAAGACAAATTTAAATTAAATGCTTTTATTATGATTAGATTGGTTTAAGATTGATATTAGACAAATTTGTAGAATATTATGTTGTTTTAGTTTTATTGGAATTGAATATTTTTCTTATAGACAAATATCGCAATTATTTGGTTTATCTTGTATTTGTATCTTGTTGTGCTTTGATTTTGGTTAATTTTATTCTTGTAGGCTATTTCAACTTTGAATTGACCTTTTTAATACTTTAGTTGTATATTTATTTCAATTTATCTTTCTATACCATATTTTTGTAGGCAATTTTTCAATTAAAATGGATTTTTATTTATTTTTATGTTAATTAATAGGTTTGCTTTTGGGTAAAGCAAAATTTTAATAATGATCAGATTTGGATATGACAAACCTATTTTATACTCAATGGGTTTAGGGTACAAGTTCACTATTTTTGGCGGGTACCAAACCCGTTGCCACTCCTACTTTCATCACGCCAATTACAAGCCAAATTCAATATTTGGTTATTTCAACATAACTTTGTGGACTAAAAGTTATCATATTGAGATCAATCTGAGCTTGGTGATAAATCAGTAAGCTTTTTGCTGAAAACTTGGTTTAATAATTTCTCAAACCAATCCTCAAAGAGCTTTTAATGAGTTGGTTTGGAATCAATTTATGAGTAACCTTATTCATTTCAGAGAGATAAATAAGCATCCACTTTCAACATTATTGAACAATCAGCAAATATAATTATTTCTGCAATACTATTCTATCTGCTGTCATTTTCATTTTCATTTTTTTTTTGACTCAAGAGAGGCCTAAGACAGTATAACTTAACCAGTGAGACTAGAACTCATAACCTCTTGCATAACAGTGAGTAACTTTACACTGGATCAAAGCCCTACTGATGTCATTTTTATCTTTAGCCACTGAAAATATTTCAATCCACCCGACCTCCCACTGGCGGAGGCACATATGCAGCCCCCACTGACCCATAAAAACGTTTTAATTTTTATGTATTTTTTTTAAAAAAATTAGATATTTATGTATTTTTAGTTAAAAAAAATTAATTAGTCCCCACTGAAAAAATAAAAGTACTCGTATAGTTTAAAAATTATAGATTTTAGCCCCCACTAGCTCATAAAAATGTTAAAATTTCTATGTATTTTTTGAAAAAAAATTAGATATTTATGTATTTTTAGTTAAAAAAATTAATTAGCCTCCACTGAAAAAAAAGTACTCGTATAGTTTAAAAATTATGAATTTTAGCCCCCACTGACAAAAATTCATGACTCCGCCCCTGCGACCTTCTATTAGTCCAAGAAATATGAGGTAAGTCTCACATACTGTGAAATTCACCTGTATGTAATTGGATAATTTGAAAAATTAGGTGATTTGAAGTCTTCCTAAAAGAGACTAGAAAATTTTCTCACTTGTGTCTCCAAACAACATCTTTAAGATGAGGAAAAGGTTGCCTTTGAAACACACACATCAACTTCAGAGCATGCAGCTTTTGGCCCACTGTTGCCCACATCCCAACTCACTTGCTCCAACCAATCTTGCTTATTAAAATGCATTGTGGCTGGAGAACCAATATAACGTGTAGGGTGGAATTTAAAACACTAATATTTTAAAATAAATACATATATATTTCATAAAAACAAATATGGAGTCAATTAAGACTGTATTGACACTATACTGTATTAGTCCTTGACCACCTGAATTATTTACATACTATTTCATTTTGGACAATGCAAATAGAAAAAATCTAAAAAGTTATCTGAACGGCGGAACTAAAAATTTAAAAAGTTATCAATCCAATGG
Source organism: Ehretia macrophylla (assembly GCA_037974665.1). Taxonomy (NCBI): domain Eukaryota; kingdom Viridiplantae; phylum Streptophyta; class Magnoliopsida; order Boraginales; family Ehretiaceae; genus Ehretia; species Ehretia macrophylla. The sequence continues at coordinate 48,827,968 of CM075771.1, read as the reverse complement.
TGGAACTAGGCCGGGGAAGGTAGGGGCCTCGGCCCCCCTAAGTTTTTTTTTTTTTTTTTAAATCTATATAATATCGTTAAAAAAAAGTTATTGTCATTAAAAAAATTTATATAGTATTATTAAAAACAAGTTAACAGTCCCTTTTATTTTTTTTTATCTTGATTCTTAATTTTAAAATTTTGACTCCGTCTCTATATCAATCATTTTTGAACAATTGTGTGTTGTGAGAAAGAGGACGTCAGCTCCACCTCCGATTGGAATATCCCAGATATGAAATTTGGATAAGCTTAAAGGGGGGGAAAAAAAAAAAAAAAGAGAGAGAGAGAGAGAATTGGCCAAATAAAGAGATGTATCCATATTTGGCCACGTTCAGTGGTTTAATACCTTATAACATATATCCGTCAAAAAAAAAAAAAAATACCTTACAACATATATAGGTATTTGGTCCTGGCATCATATAACATGTTCCCAAAATTTGTCTCTTTGAATTAATGGTCCAACTACTATACATAAATCCATTCGCTTTTTGGACAAAATGGCTTGAACACAATTGTTATTTGCATTTAAGGAAAACTTTTCAGATACAGTGACATTTGAACTACCAATTCTGTCTTTTTTTTTACTAGGTAGGTTAAGTAGGACCAATTATATAAATTCAAGATGTGACATATTTTTGTCGAGAGTTGTATTTGCCGATAATTTAGCTTGTCACAGGTAAGGGACGCCCACACAGTAATATTATAATGTCTCAAATTCATATTAAGAAATCTAACATGTTTTATACTGGTTGTCGGCGAACTAACACAACTCTCCTCTTTTATCTGGATTTAGAATTGATAATATCAGAAATAAAACTCCCAACACATGTGGAGTTATTATAAAACTTCTTTGTGTCTCTTGTTTTTTTCCGTTTCTCGTACATGATCTGAATAAGTGTAATAAACGTTATCCCCAGTAAGATTTTATGTGTTATGATATTTGATCAAATTTTTTAATTTCAACTATTTGATTATGTTGGTCTTAACAATGTAAGCTTCACTCATCCCTGACTTTATCGTTTCATTTTCAGTTTCAGATTCTCCAGTGGAGCAGAGAAAATACATAGATGCATTTTTAATTTCGACGATCACTATCATCAATTTTCTCCTTCCACCATAAATGTGATGCTGAAATATTTTGGGCCACATCTTACTTAAATACCCTGTCTTTCTGACTGAAGAATCTATCATTTTATTGACAGATATTTCAAAATTTATTTGATAATATCAATCAGGTTTTGATCTTTCTTATAAAGTTATAATGTTACGAAATGATCGTAATATATTCAACCTCTTCTCATTTATCAGATTTCCCTTGAATGCAGCTGTTTCTCCATTTTTCAATACATTAATAGTTATATTTTATTTAAATACCCTATTGTTTTTGACACCCCATGAGTAGCTTAGAAAATACTGCACATTATATATAGACACCAAGTGCCTTTGACACCCCATGAATGACTTAGAAAATGTAAGTTAATTATTTATACAAACACAGTGCACTTATCGTACCAATGTGTTCTATACCTAATTGCAAAATAATATGATATATTGGAGAGGCTGCAAATTAGTTAGGTTTATAATAATTCATGGTTTGTTTAAACTTTCAGTTACAAAACAAAAGTTAGTAATAAGAAGTTAATGAACATGAAAACAAATTAAAAGTTGGTGAATGGCACACACCAGAGATTAATGAGCTTGCTATTTTTGGCTCGTTCTCTTGTGACAACAACCTTGAGCTTCCAATTCAAACACGTAAAAAAGCTTGGATTGACAATACGAAAAAGAAATTTGCTAGCGAAGAAGCTCATAAGAAGAAAAAGAAGAAGTAACTGTTGAGGAATGAGAGCGAGAGGGTAACAGACTGACAAGAGAGGAAAAAAAATAGCAATGAAAAAGAAAAGAAAACATAGAGGTCAATTTTGTCGTCAAAAGATGAGCAACTAAGGATTTGCAAATTCACTAGAGAAGATCCAACATTTGCAAATATTGAATTTTTAATTTTTTTAAAATGGTGCTTCTAAACAAAAATAATTAAATTTGCAAATGAATTCTATAAATTTTATGAAATTCATTTGTTCCAAACAATATGTTAAAAATGAAAAGGAATTTTAAAGCAAGACTTGAATACAAGTTTGCTTTAGTCATACTTACAAATCTCAAAATAAACGTAGGTTTTTATAAATAGTGATGGAGGATTTAGGTAAACAAGTGACGGAATAGGCCTCTATGTTTTCACCTTTCTATATTAGTCTTAAGGAAATAGTGTATTATATGATACATTGTTTTACACACACAAACAATTCTTGAAGATAAACACACTCCAAAGTGCTTACATGTATAGATTATTATAGAGTAAATGTCATTTTGCCACGTGTTTAAAGTAGAATTCTAAACTCCCCCCACAAACTTGTATATTCACCAATATTCCTCCATAGGCATTGACTACATTCGGTTCAAATAGGCTTTTAAGGGTATAACGATCTTTTCACATTTAAAAATAGCTAAAAATTTTGCTGAGAAAGCTAAACAATAAGAGAAAGCCACTTGTCATACTAGATTTTTGTAAAACATTATATATGACATGCAATGTATTTTGTTATTGCAATATTCAAATAATTTATTGCGTTTAGATATCATTAACTTTTGGTCAAAGCTTAGCTATATATGCTTATTCAAACACTTAAATCTTTTTCTTTTTTTTTTTGAAATGTTCAAACATCATTAATGACCTAAATTATTTTTCAAGTTTGATCCATTGTGTATTGCTGCTATTGATCATATTCATTATTTTTCTCATCATCGATAAACTATTTTTCGGCTTATTGTGTACATACGTTTTCATAGTTTATTTTTTTTGGCATTTTCACAGTTTTTTGCATACTTTTATTGCGTTTAATGCTATGATTATTGGTATGGTCATGGTGGAGTCTAAGTTATATATATAAACTCAAGAGGGAAAGTGCAAAAAAGTATATTTATATATATAGTCAAAAATTTGACTGCTTTAGGTTATAATGTTAGAGCATTCACGGAAGCACAAATTATTGAGAAAGTCATAGCTAGAGTTATGACTAAAATCTCTATGCATAAAAAAAAAATGTATATACTAATACTCAAAGTAATAGGATCATATATGTAAATTGGCAGTTGGAAACATCCTTGTCTAGGTTGTTGCTTTGCGTTTTTCTAAAATCTCTATGCATAAAAAAAGGTTAATGTTGAGGTCGAAAACCTCGCAGTTGAGTTGGACGGCTACGCTTTTTAAGCTGAACTTTCAGGTTGGCCTCCGAGCTGAACTTTCAGGTTGGCCTCCGAGTTGAACTTTCAGGTCGGCTACTCAACCTGCACAAGGAAAGGGAAGGAAAAGACGGGGTGATAACCTGAATTTTTCCCTCGGGCGTGCGAATAATTAGTATGTCCAAGCTGGCAAGGTAGCTGAGAGCATTTAATGACGAGTTACCTCTGAAATGAAGGGGTGGAGCTCTATTTATATTAAATTCGGATCTGACAGCATTTAATGCGGTGCAGTTTTATGTTCCATCAAGACTTTATGTCCCATCAGGGCAGCTGGCACTGAGGTCGGGGTTTTCCGGGGTCGAGGTGAAGTTGGATCAGCATCCAGGTTGGGTATTAGCTGAATGTGTTCGGCTTGGCTTGGATTAGCCCGCCTCAGCTCGGTGTGGGCATCTTACCTCAGCTCGGGATCCGCCTCGTCAATCCCCCCTCCCCCCCCAAAGTAGAGATCGAGAGGGTGAGATCTAGATTTGGGAGTTGTTCCCGAGCTGGAGGTGCCCGACCTCGGCAGAGTGGAGATGGCCACGTTAGCGATGTATACCCTTCAGATGGCTGACACGTCACCTGGCAGTTATGACGAGATGCGACGTTTGAGATTCCCGAGACGGTTACAGGAGTACTTAGCTAGAGTCTCCACGTCGGAGCCGATTGAAGCGGTCCCGGTTAGGGCGGTCTAACCTCGGAGCTCAGCTACAACTAGCTGTTCGTCGGCTCGGGAAAAGATGATAGAGCAGTTGTTTGCCTGCTATAGGCGCGAGTACCACTCTATCATCCAGATGGCTAATGCTAGGCTAAGGGACTGGTCGGTGGACCAACACCACAAATTGAAGGTGCCAGGTTGGACCGAGCCTGCCTGCTATCCTCCACCCGATCATTTCACTATCTACGACCTCGCATTCGATGTCATCCGGCTTCCACTTCCTGACTTCATCACCGGTATTTTGAATTACTTTGAGCTTAGCCCGGATCAGATGTCACCTAATGGCTGGGCTGTGATGGTGGCGTTTTATGTGTTCTGTCATGAGAGGAAGATAGAGCCGACCCTGCGTCGGTTCAGGCAGTTCTTTGTTTGCAAGCCCAACCCGAAGCAGCCAGGGTGGTTCCACTTCGCAGCTCGGGTCAGCAACGCCATATTCACCAAGTGACACTCCTCCAACAAGGGCTGGTACAATAACTACTATTGGGTCGAGCCGGCTGTGAACCCAAGGTTCAGAGTGGATTGGAATCTTTCCTTGAAAAAGACTGTGAATGACGACCCCAAGCTCTCAGTAGAAGAACTGGCCGAGGTCGGGGTGTTGAGACCTGAGCCGGGTATGCTGATTGATATTGACAATGTCCTCAGGTGGGACAGGATCTGGAGATCCAAGTTGTTCGGGAGAGAACCCGACCTGAGAAGGGGGCACCCTCACCTACTTCTCGATCCCGAAGAGAGTGCGGAGTCCGGCTCAGAAGAGGGTCAGTTCGCAGGATCAATGCCCGACTTCCCCCTCTCCTTGTCTACCGTTGTTCCCGTCAGTTTGCATTTGGTTGTTTCTCACCTCTCTCCCTTGTTTTTTGCAGATATGGCGGACACGTGGAAGCTCACGTATGCCCAGATGAAGAGAAAGAATGAGGCCAGTGGCGAGGTCTCTGCTCGGTCTGGCTTGGGATCCTCTATCCCTCAAGAGCAGAGGCAGCGGCCCGAGGTCTCTTCCAAGGGGACGTCGCCGTCTCCCCAGACCAAAAGATCGAGCTCGGGCGTGGCGATCCCTGAGCGCTTAGCATCCTGCCCCGATAATAGGAAACGGTCTCGGCCCGAGTACTCCGGAAAAGGCAAGGCCACGGAGGTGAGCCCTCCCAACAAGGATTTCGTGGAGGCAGCTAAGGTCGCCCGCGATCCTAAGCTGGCATCGATCCCGGCGGAGCAACTTTCGCTCGACCTGAGGATGACCATAGTCACGGTAAGACATATTTTACTATGTTAATATGGTTAAGTTTCTTGGCTCGGCTGATCATTTTGTCATCTTTCGTGTAGGCTGAGTCCCACATCCTTTCGGCACCTGGCTTGCTCGCCGGAGCTTAGGCTCACTGCATCGAGCTCGAGCAGCGATACACAGACTCCTGAGTCGAGCTGGAGGCCCTGAGGGAGGATGCTTCCCAGAGGCAAAAAGCGGATGCGACGAAGATCATTCGCCTAAAGACGGAGCTCGAAGCGGAGAAGTCTCGCCGCGAGGCCGCGACCACTGATGTCGAGCGCTTCTAGAAGGACAAGCGCGAGGCCGAGGCGAAGCTTAAGGACCTCTTGGATCGGGTCGGCCCGCAAGGGGAGAAGGCAGTGGAAACCTTTAAGTCTAGCCAAGAGGCTGTGGACTGGCTAGCCACGGAGGGTGGGGCGATGGCCCGGTACGCCGAATTGGAATACTACTTCCGAGGCCAAGTCGCAGCCCGGGAGAGAGCGAAAACCTTCTTCCCTGCCACTAAGAATGACTACATCAAAATCTTAGAGGCTCCGCCACAGGAGTTCTGGGAGATCCCTAAGCTTCCGGCAGACCTGACGTCCCAAGCTAGTGAAGTAATTGAGTTTGTCCAGAAGGGCATGGACCAGGTCGGGGATGAAGCCGATGCTACCACCTCTGCCGCTCCTAAGTAAAAATTTTTTTTGTAATCGCCCAGGTCGGGCTTTTGTAATTTCGCCCAGGTTGGGCTTCTTGTAATTGTCACTCTTTTTAATGAAATGAAATGAATGTTCTAGTTTTATTTGCGTTTTATTCGAGTTCGTTCTTGTGTAACTTTCTCTCCGCAAATTTTTCTCAAGTAAGTGGGGTCGGGCCAATATAATGGACCTTTCAAAATTAAGTATAAAGAACCGAGCTTGGCCAATATAATCGTTGCCGACCTGGACTCGTCAGTCCGATCTAAAATTGGTCAAACTATCGTTGACAAATGTTGAGCTCGAGTTTAGACCCAAACTAATATACCGACCTGAAGCCGGACTATACCGAGTTGGACCTTAATCCAAACTGGCGAAGTTAATCAAATTATCATTGATTATACCCGAGCTGAAACTTAGCTCGAGCTTGTTTAGTTGGATCATTAGCTCGTTATTAAGCGTGGCCACCGCGTTAATCCGAGTCGAGAGTAGCTCAATAGCTGAGGCGCTCAGGCCCGAGTCGGGCATTGAACTGGTTTACAAAAAATATTTTTGTATTGAAATTGTACATGAAGTACTTGGGCTTGGGAACCGATTACAAGCAATGCTTTGGCTCAGGGCCTTAGCAAAGATTTCGACTCGGGGCCTGTTACAAGGGATTCCGCCTCGGGGGCCGTTACAAGAGATTCCGGTTCGGGGGCCATTACAAGATTTTTCGGCTCGGGGGCCGTTACACAAAATATCTGCAGGTGCTTAGCGTGCCATGCAGGCTTTAATTGCTTCCCGTATCTGTCGCGGAGGTAGAAGGTCCCAGGTCAGACTTCTTTCACGACTTCGTACGGTCCCTCCAGGTCGGGGAGAGTTTGTTGCTCGAGCGCGGCAAAAAGATAGATTTTCTAAGGACGAGGTCGCCAACCTTAATAGGTTTAGGCTTGACCTGTTTAGCGAAGGCTCTTTGTATGGCAGTTTTACTTGCTAGCATCTTGATTTGAGCTTTAGCTCGGAGCTCTTCGGCAAGGTCGAGCTTTTCAGGGATTAGTGCTCCGTTTATTTCTGGATCATGGTGGAGGGTTCTACTAGTCGAAGACCCGATCTCCACTGGCAGCACCGCTTGAGTACCGAAGGTTAGCTCGAAGGGCGATTCTCCCGTTGCCTAGCTGGTGGTGGTCCACTAAGGCCACAACATTTCGGGAAGAATCAATGCCCTTTGGCCCTCTGCTTCCTCCAGCTTGGTTTTCAGGCCCTGCAAAATGATTTGGTTAGTTCTTTCGACTTGGCCGTTACTTTGAGGGTGAGCAATAGATAAGAATCTGAGGTCGATCCCGATCTCAGCACATTTGCCTCGAAAGTATGCACTGTCGAATTGCTTGCCGTGGTCAGTAACGATGACCTTTGGCACCCCAAATCTGCAAATGATGTTTTTCCATATAAAATCCCAAGCTGCCTTTTCTGTTATTCTAGCAACACCTTCAGCCTCAGGCCATTTGGTGAAGTAGTCCACTGCTACGAAGGCGTGTTTCTTTTGGCCAACACTGGTTGGCAATGGGCCGATGATATCTAGACCTCATTGATAGAATGGCCATGAATTTATCATCACCGTGGGGGCTACCGCAGGACCTTTGGCAGGTGTTGCCCTTTTTTACATACTCTTTTGCATCTTGTTCTAAGGTTGGCTAGAAATAGCCTTGCCTCAATGCCTTTCGAGCCAGGGCTTTGCCTCCCAAGTGGTTTCCACATACCCTTTCATGGATCTCCCAGAGTACATAGTTTCCCTCATCGGGTCCAACACATTTCAAGAGAGACCAAGTGTAGGCTCTCTTATAGAGTTGCCCGGCAATTATGACAAACCTTGAGGCCTATTTCATGAGTTTTCGAGCTGCTTTTTCATCCTCTGGGGTCATACCCCCTCCAAGTAGTCCACGATTGGTTTGGTCCAATCTGGGCTTAAATTGAGTTCGGCTACGGCTTGCACCCCTAACTGAATACTCGGTTCGGATACTTCTTCTACATGGACCATGGCAGGTCGGCTCTCGCCCAAGGCCAACCTGGACAGGGCATCAGCTTTTATATTCTCCTCCCTCGAAATTTGCTGTATCGCGAACCTTTTGAGCTCTGAGGTCAGATCCTTGACTCTGTTGAGGTAGGCCATCATAGTACTGTCCTTGGCTTCGAACTCTCCCGATATCTGACTAGAAACCAATTGAGAGTCGGTGCTTAGGTCGACTGTCTGTGCCCCGAGCTGAGCTGCAATTTTCAACCCCGCAATCACCGCTTCATACTCCGCTTCATTGTTGGACGCCGGAAAGGTGAACTTGAGGGAGTATTGGTACTCATGCCGGGTTGGGTCGAGGATGACCACCCTAGCTCCGCTCCCAGACTTCCCTGAGGCCCCATCCACATAGACCTTCCACACGTCCTCCGAGTCATGCTCGGCTCGTCTAGTGCATTCCACCACAAAGTCCGCGATGGCTTGGGCTTTGATGGTTGTTCTGGGCTGGTAGGTAATGTCAAATTGACTCAGCTCAACTGCCCATTTCAGTAGCCTGCCCGATGCCTTCGGCTTGTGCATGGTGGACTTGAGTGGGGCATCCGTCATGACCTTTATTGGATGAGCATCAAAGTATGGCTTCAACTTTCTTGCCGTTGTGATGAGCGCGAGGGCGAGTTTTTCCAAGGAGGAGTACCTTACCTCGGCCCCTTGCAGGGTTTTACTGACATAATAGACCGGCTTCTGTTCCTTCCCTTCTTCTCGGACTAGTGCCGCAGCCACTGCTGTCCCCGAGCATGCTAGGTATAGTACCAGCTCCTCTCCCACCTCAGGTCGGGATAGTAGGGGTGGCGAAGCTAGATACCTTTTCAGCTCTTAGAAGGCGTTCTGGCATTCTATAGTTCATTCAAAGTTCTTAGGATTTCTCAATATTTTGAACAGAGGAGCACACTTGTCAGCCGACCTGGACATGAATCTGCTTAGTACCGCAACCTTGCCTGTTAACACCTGAACGTCTTTCACGCAGGTCAGCGATGCCAGGTCGAGTATCACCTGAACCTTTTCCGGGTTGGCTTCTATCCCACGGGATGTGACCATGAAGCCTAGAGACTTTCTTGCCTTGACGCCGAATGCGCACTTTTTCGGGTTCAGCTTTATCCCAAAGTGCTCTATTACGGCGAAGGCTTTAGCCAGGTCGGCTACGTGATCTTCCGCCCTTCTGCTCTTGACCAACATGTCATTTACATAAATCTCCATATTTCGGCCAATCTGATTTTTGAAAACCTTGTTCACCATCCGAGTGTAGGTAGCTCCACCATTCTTGAGGCCAAAAGGCATGACCTCATAGTAGTAGAGACCTTTATCGGTGTTGAAGGCAGTCTTCTCTTTGTCTCCGGGAGCCATCTTAATTTGGTTATAACCTTTGAAGGCATCCATGAAAGAGAGTAGCTCGAACCCGGAGGTGGCATCCACCATCTGATCAATCTGAGGTAGGGGAAAACAGTCCTTAGGGCAGGCTTTATTGAGGTTGGTAAAATCAATACACAATCTCCATCTTCCTGAGGACTTGGTCACCAGCACCACGTTGGATAACCAGGTTGGGTACTGGATTTCCTTTATGTGGCCGGCGTCTACCAATTTGTCCACCTCTTCTGCTATGATTTGTTGTTTATCATAATGGAAGTGCCTACGCTTCTGCTTCACCAGATAGTGATTCGGGTCAGTATTCAGGTGATACTCAATCACAGCCGGGTTAATACCTGTCATGTGAGAGGCAGACCATGCAAATATGTGTTCATTTTTCAGAAGGAATCGACTTATACATTTCTTGAGGTCATCAGGGAGTTCGCTTCCGATCTTTGCTCTCTTTGTTTCATCGAAAAGCTCCACCTCTTGAAGGTCTTCAGCCGGGCTCCCTCTCTTAGCATCCCTCTTCTCTTCAGGCAAATCTGGTCCCCAGCCAACCTGATATTTAGGTTGGAGCGAATTTTCATAACATTCCCGAGCTGAAAGCTGGGCTCCGCGAATTGTGGCCGTGCCGGCCGGGGTCGGGAATTTCAGGGCCTAGTGATAGGTTAAAGGGACGGCCCTGAAATGGTTGAGTGCTACCTGACCTAAGATCCCATTGTAAGTGGAGTTGCAATCCATCACAATGAAGTTGGCTTTCATCGAATCTCGCTTATCTCCGTCTTCCAGCTTCAGCGGAAGGTTGATGACCCCTTAGGCCCGGTGGGTTTGCCCGGTGAAACCAGCTAAAGTGCCCCTCAATGGCCTAAGTCGGCTCCTGTCCAACCCCATTTGCTCAAAAGCACTGAGGAATAAGACTTATGTCGAGCTCCCAGTGTCCACCATCAGCCTCTTCACGGTGAAGTTGGCTATTTCAGTGCTGATCACCAGTGGGTCGTATGGGGCAATATCACCCCCTCCAAGTCTTCTGAGGAGAAGGTGAGTTCCTCCATTTCCGGGGCCGGACTCCGCGCTGGTCCATACTTCCTCCCAGCCCAAGCATAACCTTTCTTGCCAGCCGAAGTCTCCCCACCAGATGCCAATCCTCCTGCAATGGTTTCAATCACAGCCAAACGTCCGCCCCCGGCCTGGAGCCTGGGTGGACTCCTCTCTCTATCTCTTTGATCATGATTCCGGGTCGGCTGCTGATTTACGTACCTCCGGAGGTGACCTCGGGCTATTAGTGCCTCGATTTCCTGTGTCAAGTCTTTGCACTCTTCAGTGGTATGGCTGTAGTCTATATAGTAGCGATAATATTTGGTTCTATTGCGCTTCTCAGGTCGGTCTTTCATTCTTGAAGCTGGAGGCAGGTGGTTCTGGTGCTGGATCTCTATCAGGATCTGCTCCCTTATGTATTAAGGGGAGAGAACATAGTGAACCGGGGGTTCTGCTTTGGCTGATGAGGCTGCTTTTCTCAGTCGTTTTGGACTTTACCCCCAAGTTGGGCTCAGGAGGTCTCTCCCTTCTTATTGGCTTCCTTCTCTTTGTCATCATCCCTCTTCGCCTGATGGATTTCTTCCGAGTGTATGTACCCTTCTGCTCGTACCATCAGCTCGGCTACAGTATCCACGGGGTCGATGGCCAAGGAAGATGTAAGGGGGTGCTACTTGAGCCCGCTCTGGTAGGCCATCAACGCCATGGAGTCCTCCAGGTTAGGGATCATGAGGGACTGTTCATTGAATCTAGCTGTGTAAGCCCTCAAACTTTTCCCTCTATGTTGCTTCACCGACAGCAACGTCAAAGTGTGGCGAGTTGCGCGGCAGCTCCCCGCGAAGAGGGACAGGAAAGTCTCAGCCAGCTGATGAAAACTTGCAATAGAGCCGGGATGAAGTTTTTAGAACCAGTCCAAGGCATTGCCGACCAAGGTAGTCGGGAATGTCTTGGTCTTCATGAGATCGGACATATCATGCAGAGTCATGTGGTGGTCAAAGTTGAGCAAGTGGCTGGCCGGGTCTCCGTCCCTATTATAGACAGCCAGGTTGGGCATCCGGCTACCGGTGGGCAGTGGCGTGGCCAGTACCTCAGGTGAAAGTGGGCTTACGCCGAGCTGGTTAATGACCTTGGCTATAGCAGCCGCGGTCTTCTCCTGCTCGGGGTCTGCTTGAGCCGCCCTTTTACCTCTTGCTTCCTCGGGTCCCGCCATTGGATCTAGGATGCCCTCTTCCTCTCGCGTCAGCTTTTGCCTTGGGTCGAGGATGCGGAATTGTGGACGCGAGGGCCGCGGCGTAGCTTCTTGCGAAGCCGGAGGGTCCGCAGCTAACCGGGCTACTTGTTCATTAAGTTCCTCAAACATCCTCAGCATTATCCTTATCTCCGGTGATAGGCTGGAGTTGAGGTCTCCATCTATCATGGGGCTGGTTTGGGTGGCTAAGTGTATACGTTGGCTTGTTCCAACGTTGGCCTGGGTTAGGTTTTGGCTAGGATCCTATGTGGTTTCGAGGTCCCCATCCAGGTTGGGCAAATCCTCCACTGGTGCGCTGTGGTTTCTCACTTGCACCATGATGGTTTCTCAGTGAGTGGTGAGAAGAGTGATAGAAAGAACTCGTTCCCATAGACGATGCCAAACTGTCGAGGTCGGAAACCTCACAGTTGAGTTGGTCGGCTACGCTTGCCAAACTGAACTTTCAGGTTGGCCTCTGAGCTGAACTTTCAGGTTGGCCTCCAAGTTGAACTTTCAGGTCGGCCACTCAACCTGCACAAGGAAAGGGAAGAAAAAGACAGGGTGATGACCTCGATTTTTTCCTTGGGCGTGCGAATGATTAGTATGTCCGAGTTGGAAAGGTAGTTGATAAATCTGTATTTTTAGTAACTTTAACCCATTAAATCATGTATATTGCATTATTATTTCAAATTTAATTGTATATTTTACACAAATTTAATGCAATATAGATTCTGAAGAAGAAATAACAAAAATGGCCACAAAAGCCAACTTTTGAAGTGAATTTTTGGCGCAATACTGAAGGAGGAAGGTAGAACGACCTTGATACAAGCAAATCGAGATTGAATTTGGCCAAACGAAGTACGAAAATGGATTCAGGACGCTGAAAAATCTTGAAGTAGCTTTGGTCAACTTTTTGGTCAAAGTCAAAGTCAACGGGTGAATTGTAAAAGTCAACTTTTGGTCAAAGTCAAAGTCAACTTTTGGTCAAAGTCAACCGATGAACGCATGAATAGTAAAGTCAACGTGTGAATAGTATCTTCGCTGACATCACGCTGACACAATGATGACCTAGGCGAATGACATTACGCTGACACAATGATGACCTAGGCAAATGATATCACGCTGACACATTGATGATATCATGGTTTGAATAGTACTTGTGAATAGTGCCAAAATTTCTCTATAAATACTTCATTCCTCATTTCATTTTTCTTGTACCATTTTCTCTTCTTAGCTTAGATTTTGCTATTGTGTTTGAGTGCTTTAGTTATTATTCTGAGTTGTGTGCAAAGTTTTAATCCCAAATGGAGGGTCTAGTGAGCCATCATCATATTGAAATCATACCGGTCTACCAAAATCCGTTCAACACGATAAGTATTCTTTTATTTTGGTTTTCGTTATGATTTCTTATACTTTACAGTTTATTATGGCACATTAAACCCGAGATTCGGGGTGGTACGTGTGAGGTTACTCTTGTACATATGTTGTGATTCAGATTTATTAAAGTCTCGCATTTCTATTTTTAAGTATTCTTTTATTAATTATACGTATACTTGTAGTTATGTTATATTTAATTGAAAGTACATATATACCCGATTTTGAAAACTAGTGGCAATACGAGACTACCGAGGATGGATTTTAGTTTGGTTGTACCGACACCTCCAGGTTATATAAGTGAAAGATTAATTGAGAGATTGGAAATCGTTAGGTTGTACCAACACATCCAGTCTTGTTAATTAATTAATCTTATCACTTACGTAATTAAAGGCTCATTTCAGTAGTGGGAGCTTGTAGCCCTATTTCTGAAGGACTTAACTTTTAATCTGAATCAATTACTACCGTATCTTTGGACATTTTGTGGACATTTATTAGACTTATCCGTACTTTTGGACTTTTGAACTTTTGGACTTAATCAAACTTATCAGTGACGGGAGATAGTCAAACAATTCTAAATTAAGGACTTAACTTAACTTGATAACCCAATCTCCGTAGATCGATCCTTTACTCGCCACAGCTAGAGGTAATTCAAGGTAAGTAATATTTTTAATCATTTAACCTTACTATTTTTTAGCGCAAAACGACGCGATCAAAATTTGGCGCCGTTGTAATACCCCGATCCCTCTCGAGACCGGGAGTTCTATCAATCAATCTAATCACAACCAAAATCCAAACCCGGGCAAAATTTCAGGGAAAGAAGAACGGAGTCTCCCCTGTTTCTAGGCAAAATATAAAACCTGTAATAGCATATAAGTGGACCAGCACCGTGTCCAACCATTCAAATACCTCAAGGCCATTCGAGCCTTGTTCTCAACAAGCAACCACAAGCAAATATACATACATTTTCAAGTACTAGACTATTCTAACTCTTCCTTTAAACAATACAACATGCTTTGAAGTTAAGCTATGACAACTGATTACATAAACTAGCTTATTAATTCACCTCAACTACTTAGCTAGATTTAGATTACATTTCTTTTAGCAATAAATACATACAACATATGGAAGCATATATCTTTACAACTTCAACAACTCAAGCCACATAGGCATGCAAGACAACTCTTCAAGCACGAGCTTTCAAGAAATTACGAACTTTTCAGCTAACATGACATTTCCTAAAATGTGGTGGTGAGGAGTGAGTATACACAACACGTATACTCAGTGAGGGCGAGACAGATATCGAATTGGAGAGAAAGAAAGTCGTGCAATGCAAATAGACACAATTAAGCAATAAAGTCAATAAGAAAGCATTCAATACAAACGACAACATAATAAACATTCAAGAAAGCATTAACACAACCATTCAAAGTTATACCACACTCTGAAGGCTATGGTTCACTCATACGAGCAATATACCATTTCACGAACGATACATCAATCTCGAGCTTGATGTTGACAACGATGACAATAAGCGCGCAACCACCTTATAACACCAGTTTGGAATACCCCGGGAGTAACCATAAATTCTACGACCCAAATCTCCCTGGGAGGCAACCCAAGCAAGAAAAGGGAATAGGACACGGAGCTAGAGCAACCAACACCGGCAACCCGAGGCTACCCGGAGAGGCCCATCACTCACGCCCTGACACTATGAAATGCAAGACTCGATACAAGGCGATAAACAAACGATGGCACAACAATACAGATTAGAGACGATAAACGAGATATCACGTATTATCAACAATTGTTAAACATTTCAATCAACAATCAACTCTAGCAAGCGTAATAAGCATTAACAAGCATTTACAATCAAATAAGTAACAAGAACAACACCAACAAACATCATCAAGCAATAACAAGTATTCTATAGACATTATAAGCATTCTATAGTCAACATAAGCATTCTATAAGCAATATAAGCATTCTATAAGCAATATAAGCATTCTATAAGTAATATTCTATGAAAACACACAAAATCACAAAAATGACCCCAACTTACCAAACGCTACTACTTCCAAACGAGCCACGAGTTTTGGAAATCGACTTCACCAATCCTCCTAGGTTACCATAAAGCACGACTATAGACCACAAAACCCCACTTTATCCTAGAATTCCTGCAAAACCCCGATTTCCCCCTTTGCTCGTTTGAACTACATCTACCACAACCAATTACCCAACCAATGTCACAACTGCACCAAAAGTGCTTCCATGACGTACCTTGACAATGCCTTCACGCAAATCGAGAAAATTCTAAACTCGACCGAAACGACCCCAACTTTTACTAATGTATAATTCTCATTTTTTCCATTATGCAACCTAAACAAACCATTCATTTAGGCATTCTAACATACCTAGCACATTTTTACATCAACAGAAAGCATAACAACGCAACTTCATCGTTTCAAGGGTTTACTATTCACAAATTACTATTCAATTAACAATTTATATTTCAATTTCAATATTCAACCGCAGAAAATATTAAAAAGCTATAAATACATGTTCTACGATTGCTAGGGAACATTCTTTAAGCCTCAAAACGATTAAAATAATAATATATGGATAAATTCCAAAATCAAAGTTAATACACAAAATATTCAAATGTGCAAATAACGATGAAACACTCACCTTAGACGCTCCTAGACGCTAGAAAAACCTCGTAGGACGCCTCGGAAACCACCCCGTGCAAGCTCACGCGAAGAATCGAAGATTAAAGTTTGAAATTTCTTTTTTTTTCTCCTTCATTTTCGACCCTGCTTGTTTTCTGTTCAGCCCTCTTTTTTGTTTTGTTTTGTGCTAATTTAAGCTTTTAAAAGGCAATAAACAAGTCAATGGGTCAAGGCTTTGGTCAAACTAACTTAAACTTGGTCAAATAGGCTTATTTCATGCATTTTAAAGCTAAAACAACTAACATAAATCCAATTCTAGTTAAATACAACTTAAAACACTAAAATTAAAACACTAAATACTAGTTTTCACTATTTGCTGAGGACTAAAAATCGTTTCCTAACTATCGCTCTCGATATGCTATGCACTTTGCGTCAATAGAAGAATAACAATTAAACCTCAAAGAATTTAAGAAATATATCATTTTTGAAAAGTATCATAGTTTAAAATTTACTCCAGCTCGGAGCTACTTTTCATTTAATTGAAAATCGAGCATTAAGTTGCAAGAAAAATAAAACCGATTACCAATAATATGAAAAGTAGTTGATATTCCCTTAAAATAATTAACTCAAGTATTATTTCAATTACTTCTAAAAGAAATATGTAAATAAAGCTACAAATAAATATTTAACTAAAAATAAATACAAATTCAATGCCAACATTTAAGATGTCACTTGGTTAAATGCAATTAAATGCCATTAAATGGATGCCGGGTTCGGGTTATCACAGCCGTTGCCGGGGATCGGTGTTCATCAAATAAGGTAAGTCTTTGATTTATATATATAAGTGTTTATATGTATATATTTTAGATTTTAGTTTTTATTTTTATTTAAGTCAATTTAGCTATTTTATATAGACTTTATTATTATTATTATTATTATTTTTTTTTTTGTTTCTTTTTGGATTTTAGTTTTGTATGCATGGTCGGAGATCTTTAAAGCCACCCATCTTTGTCTTGGATTCATAAATTGAGAAAACCTTTAAATCCAGAATCAAAGCACAAACTTTTCTAATCATGGCTGATCAACATCTGAATCAAAACCAAAATCAGGATCAAGTTGAAGGTAGAGAAGTAGGAAATATGAGGAGGAGCATAAAATATTTTTCCACACCACAAGATTATGTTCCTCCACAATCTATTGCCTTACCTGAAACTGATGATGGTTTTAAAATAAAGTCTCACATGATTTCAATGCTTCCCTTGTTCCACGGTCTTTCTAATGAAAACCCGTATGATCACATTAATACTTTTGTTCATACATGCAGATCGATCAATACTAGAACTGCCTCAGAAGAGGTTGTTAAATTGAGATTGTTTCCTTACTCTTTAATGGGTCAAGCACAAAATTGGCTTTACAGATTACGATCTGGTTCTATTACTTCTTGGGATCAATTGCAAAGAGAATTTCTTGAAAGATTTTACTCTTCTTCAAAAACCAATGAATGTAGGAATCAATTAAATAATTTTTCTCAGTTACCTGGAGAGGTACTTCATGAGAGTTGAGATAGATTTGAAACCTTAACTTATGAATGTCCGCACCACAGTATTCCAAATTGGCAATTAGCTTAAAATTTCTATCAATGGTTAAACGAGCATAATCAAAGTTTGCTCGATTCAGCTTGTAATGGCTCACTTCTTGAAAAATCCCCAGAAGAAGCCACATAATTGTTCATAAAACTGAGCAACAATTCACGAAAGCGTACAACTTCATCTAGAGAAAAGAGAGAAAGTGTAGGATCAAATGATTACAATTCTTTGACATCAAAGATTAAAAATCTAACTCTTGCATTGGAAAAAATGGTCAAAAGGAAAGAATGATTGCATGTAGTTGATTTAGGTGAAAGTGTTCTTGCATCAAATCTCAATTCAATTTCAGAGCAAGCTTGTGCTGCTTATGGATATCCCCATAATTATGATCCATTCTCTAACACTTATAATCCAGGTACACGAGATCATCCAAATTTTCGGTGGGATCAGAATCAGGAAGATGTTCAACAACAAAGACCAAGAAGCTATCCTCCAGGATTTCATTCAGTTCCACAAGGACAGGTACCTACGAGCTCCAATTCAGGTTCCAATTCTTATGGGACTACTTTTGAAGAACAGGTTTTGAAAAAGCTTCACAGTTGGGAACCAACTATGCAACTGGTAAGTACACATTCAAAGGCAATTGCCAACTTGAAAAGACAAATTGGGCAATTAGCTAACACAATTCAGAAAATGGAAGAAAGAGCACTCCCTGCCCAACCAGATGGAAACCCAAAAGGTAAGGCCCATGTAGCATCTACAAGTCAAATAGTGGAGGATCTTCAAGCTGTCACTACATTGCAAAGTGGTAAGAAAGTTGATAACAAGGTAAGTGTCAAAGCTTACGAAAATGCAAGACTTGTAAAGCAAAAAGCTAAGTCTCAAGTTACTGTTGATTCATTAAAAGAAATTGCAAATGAACCTGAAACTTTCATTTCACATGAAAATATTCCATTGACACTGAGTCCCAAGGCACCTTTTCCACAGGCATTAGGTAATCCACCTAATAAAGATTCAAAAAGGGAAGAAATGCTTGAAACCTTTAAGCAAGTTAAAATCAATTTACCTCTGTTAGAAATCATCGGGCAAATTCCTGCTTATGCAAAGTTTCTTAAGGATTTATGCACTCAGAAAATAAGGAGTTCAGCTTTGATATCAAACAAAGTAAGATTGACTGAAAAGGTAAGCAGCATTCTTACTTTTCATGTTCCACCAAAATTGAAAGATCCATGTGCATTTACCATTCCTTGCTATATTGGTAATTATTGTGTAGATCGTGCCCTTCTTGATTTAGGAGCTAGTGTGAATCTTCTCCCCTTTAATCTTTTTGAGCAGTTAGATATAGGAGAATTGAAACCTACTCCTGTCACCCTTCAACTGGCTGATAGATCGCTTAGAATTCCTAGGGGCATGATTGAAGATGTGTTGATAATGGTTGATGAATTTTATTTTCCTATGCATTTTGTTGTGCTAGATATGGAACCAGGAGAAATTCAAATGTTCCAAACTCCAGGTATATTAGGGAGACCATTTTTAGCAACAACTAATGCAAAAATTCACTGTGTAACTGGAGAATTGGAGTTTACATTTGGAGATATTAAGGTAAAGCTGAATGTTGCTAATGCTGCTAGGTTTGCAGATGAAGATGATGGTCTTGAATGTTTTATTCTTGATAAGATTGATCCATTAATTGAAGAGTTTTTTCTTAGTCTTATGCAAAAAGATTTTTTGGAGAATACTTTGAATGATGATGAAGTAGTGTTGAGTAGGTTTGAGGAGGAATCTGATGAATTTTTAGAAAGCAATTTAAGATTTGATGAAAAACTTCAAGTTTGTGCAATAGAACCATCCTTGACTCTTTCTAAAGAACCCATGATTCCTTCTATACAATCTCCTCCTGAGTTGGAACTGAAGCAACTTCCTAGTCATCTCAAGTATGTTTTTCTAGGGGCAGATCAAACACTTCCAGTTATTATTGCTTTTAACCTTTCTTTGGAACAGGAAGCTAAACTTGTAGATGTGTTGTCTAAGAATAAAGAAGCATTAGGCTGGACTGTTGCAGACCTTAAATGAATATATCCCTCTTTTTGCATGCATAAGATTAATTTGGAAGATGGAGCCAAGACATCTAGAGAGATGCAACGTAAGCTGAACCTGAACATGAGGAAAGTTATAAAGAAGGAAATAGTGAAGTTGTTAGATGCAGGTATCATTTATCCTATTTCGGATAGTAAATGGGTTAGTCCTATACAGGTTGTACCTAAGAAATCAGGAATCACTGTCCTAAGAAATCAGGAATCACTGTGGTGACAAATGATAAAGGTGAATTGGTACCTACCCGCACCACAACTGGATGACATATGTGTATTGATTATAGGAAACTCAATGCTGCAACAAGAAATTATCATTTTCCTTTACCATTCATTGATCAAATTTTAGACAGGTTGGCAGGACAAGGTTATTACTATTTTCTTGACGGGTACTCGGGATACAATCAGATCCCTGTGGACCCTGAAGATCAGGAAAAGACAACTTTTACATGTCCTTTTGGCACGTTTGCTTATAGAAGAATGCATTTTGGCCTTTGTAATGCACCAACCACTTTTCAACGCTGCATGATGTCTATTTTCACTGATATGATGGATGAATTTGTTGAAGTCTTTATGGATGATTTTTCTATCTTTGGCTCTTCACTTGACACTTGTTTGAATAATCTTTCTCTGGTGCTGAAAAGATGTCAGAAATCTAACCTCATACTTAGTTGGGAGAAAAGTCATTTCATGGTTCAAGAAGGAATTGTTCTCGGACACATTATATCCAAGGAAGGAGTTCGGGTTGATAAAGCTAAGGTTGATATTATTTCTGATTTTCCCCCTCCAACAACTGTTAAACAGGTGAGATCATTCCTTGGACATGCTGGTTTCTACCGACGATTTATAAATGATTTTAGTAAAACTGCTAGACCTTTATCAAATTTGTTGGCACAAGATACTCCATTCCAATTTGATGAAAAATGTGTTACTGCTTTTGAAACACTAAAAAATGCACTTTCCACTGCTCCAGTGATTCAACCACCATATTACTCTTTTCCTTTTGAAATTATGTGTGATGCTTCGGATTATGCCATAGGAGCTGTATTAGGTCAACGCAAGGATCGAGTTCCTTGTGTGATCTATTACGCCAGCCGAACTTTAGATGATGCCTAGAAAAACTATACCACCACAGAGAAAGAATTGCTTGCTGTAGTTTTTGCATTAGAAAAATTTCGGTCTTATGTGTTAGGGTCAAAAATAATCATTTATTCTGACCACTCGGCATTAAGATACCTGTTGGAAAAGAAAGATGCTAAACCTAGGCTTATTCGATGGTTGTTATTAATTCAAGAATTTGATTTAACAATCAAGGATAAGAAGGTCGAGAAAATATTGTTGCTGATCATTTGTCAATGATTGTAACTCAAGAAACAGAAAATGAGTTACCCTTGAGAGATACATTTCCTGATGAACAGTTACTGTTAAGTTCTACTCCTAAACTTCCTTGATATGCTCATATTGTGAATTATCTTGCAGTTGGTAAAATACCCAAGGAGTGGAACAAGGCAGAGAGAGATCGATTTTTCTCAATTGCAAAGAATTATTTATGGGAGGATCCTCATCTGTTCTGTATTTGTTCTGATCAAATTATTCGTAGATGTGTACCCGAGTCTGAACAGCTAAGCATCATATCATTTTGTCATTCGTAGGAATGTGGGGGACACTTTGGAGGATGACGGATAGCTATCAAAGTTCTGCAAAGTGGGTTTTATTGGCCCACATTAATCAAGGAAACTCATAAGTTTTGCAAGGCATGTGAAAGATGCCAAAAGATAGGTAACATGGGAAAAAGGGATATGATGCCCTTAAATCCCATCGTGGTTTGTGAACTTTTTGATGTTTGGGGTATTGATTTCAAGGGTCCTTTCCCCATCTCCTTTGGTTTTCAATACATTTTGGTTGGTGTTGATTATGTGTCTAAATGGATTGAAGCAATTGCAACAAGAACTAATGATCACACTATTGTGATGATATTTATAAAAGAAAACATTTTCTGTCAGTTTGGAATTCCACGAGCCATCATTAGTGACGGTGGAAGTCATTTCATTCACCGAACTTTTGAAAAATTGTTGAAGAAATACTCAGTCATTCATAAGGTTGCAACTCCACATAACCCACAAACTAGTGGACAGGTTGAGGTTTCTAATAGGGAAATTAAATCAATCCTTGAGAAGACAGTTAGACCTGATAGGAAGGATTGGTCCACTCGATTGAATGATGCACTTTGGGCATATAGAACAGCATATAAAACTCCTATAGGAATGTCACCTTTTCGTTTAGTTTATGGAAAAACATGTCATTTACCTATTGAGTTACAACATAAGGCTTATTGGGCAATTAGAACTGTGAATTTTGACTTGCAGAAAGCTGGTAAAAATAGGTTATTCCA
Organism: Ehretia macrophylla; assembly: GCA_037974665.1. Classification (NCBI taxonomy): domain Eukaryota; kingdom Viridiplantae; phylum Streptophyta; class Magnoliopsida; order Boraginales; family Ehretiaceae; genus Ehretia; species Ehretia macrophylla. Next base: position 48,806,239 of record CM075771.1, on the reverse strand, counting down.
TCTAAATGAACTTGAAGAAATGCGTTTAGAGGCATACGAGAATGCCAAGATTTACAGTGAGAAAATGAAGAGAACGCATGATAAAATGATTATTCGTAAGTCATTTATTCCTGGAGAAGATGTGTGGTTATTTAATTCTAAGTTACGATTATTTCCAGAAAAATTGAGGTCTAGGTGGGATGGACCATTTAAGGTTGAACAAGTTTTTTCGTCTGGGGTTGTCAAGATAAAAGATAAAAGATAAAATAAATGGGAAAACTATGTTTGTAAATGGACAAAGGCTAAAACCAGCGATCCAGTTAAAGAATTGGGGTGAAGAGTCAATTGACCTTAAGAATCCAATCCCTGCAGAATAACAATTTCAAAGTAATTATGTCTGGCTGAAGATGTTAAACTTAGCGCTCCTAAGAGGCAACCTAGGATTTTTAATTTTGTTTTTATTCTTTTTGTTATTTTCATTAGTACCAAATGAGTCTTTCTCCAGCTTAAAGTAGTTTGGGTCTTAATCTTGAGAAAGACTCATAAAGGTATAATTGTCATAATACTAGTGGTCACTGTACGTTTTCTGTGTGTGGTTGTCTGACCAGTGCAACTCTGTCTAACAATACTTGCCACTCCACCAGCTTAATGTAGTTTAGGGTCTGTTTGGGCATTACTTGATAATGTAGTTAGGTGTGAGAGCATTCACCAGACGGTATTGTCTGTAACGTAAAACCCTATTGTCTTACTCTTGACCCTGTGGAACTGGCTGTGGCCCCATGTGAGTGCCGAAGGAAAGTAATAGATGGCGTGAACACAGAAACCTCTGGAAGAGCTAGTCCCTTGATTTTAATATATTTAAAAAAAAAAAAAAAAATTTGCCCGAAGGCGTTAAACTACGGCACTTAACTGTGTGTGCATGTCTTGTTGGCTGACATTAAATGGTTTCAGTGCCCATTCCCGGTTAGAAGGAAAAACTCTGACAATTTATGTGATGCACTCATCCTAAATGGGTGGGAGGATGGGTACACAGTGGCAACATTCGGTAGTGACTGTATGAGGATAAAACAGGGTGTTGTTTGTACTAGGGTGTGTGCCTCACATGAATCCAAGTGATCTCTGGGTAATCTAGGATCTCGTGGCGGTAACATTCCAAGGTTTTTCCTAGATGTTGTCGTTTGGTTACCAATTAGCTTTAAATTGGCGTTAACTTCAATGTTAGGAGGTCTTTTTCCACTGTTATGGAAATAATGAGTCTCATGGTATTTGAGAGAAAGATAACCTATACCATTATGAGGGGTAAGTGATACGTGATTCATCACCTCTGCTTCGGCCAGTTCTTATGCTATGGCGGGTAGATTTACTTTCTAGATTTTAATACCATTCACTTGGTGTTCGGATGTGGTTTACTTTGCTGCATAGGTATGAAACTGAAATAGGGTTGGGATCCTATTTTTGCTTTTCCCAGGCTTCCAGTGTTGCCTTCCAAACTGGCGGACAACTCTTCGTTAAGTTGATGAACTCTAAATTTAATCTAAACTCAAATTTTCTTAAATTAAATCTGGATCCAACTGTTCCTTTTGGAAGCATATTTAAGGTTTGAATCTTGATGGATGACTATTGGTCGATGTTCATTTGTATATTCTTACACTTGTTTTAGGATATTTAAATAGTTTAAAATTTGTGTATTTATTTTTCTCATGTACCAATTTTATTAAAAAAAAAAAAAACTCTTGTAGGAAATAGGTTTGAGGAAGATTATATCTTCCTACTTTGTGAATTTGCAAAAGCATTTAAGGCAGAAACGGGAAGAATCACGCTCGAATGCACTTAAAGGGCGCTCGAGCGCGGTATGACCTAACCGACGGGTTTAAAGCCATCTTTCTTTCTTCTTCTCCTCATTTTCCTTTCTCTCCACTCCCGCCTCCTCTCTCTCTCTCTCTCTCAAAATTTTTTTTTTCTTTCATTTCTCTATTTAGCTGCATTCAACACAATGATGTTCGGAACTCTCACGCCTAATCAATTTGTCATGGTTGTGTACTATTTTGCAAGCATTTTCATCCTTTACATTTTTTTTATTTATCTCCTAGTCAAGTAGGATCGTAGGTATATTAGGAATTATTGAAATTAATCATGTATTTTTATGTTAAGATATTTATGTTAAATAATGTATATATATATATATATATATATGTTAGTCTGCTATATATGTATTTATTGCTATTAAAAAAAAAATTTTAAAAAAATTTTACTGAAAGAACGCAGCAGGGCGCTTGAGCGCCTACAGCGCCCAACCACAGTCGGGGCTTATGTTATAAGCCCCGATTGTAGCAGCCTTGAAACCTAAAAAAAACACACCCCCCCCCCCCCCCCCACTCACGGAATTCACCCACAAACGTCAACAAAAACCTTCTCCACCGCAAGTTTTCTGCAGATCTACATTAAGAGGTTAGTTTTTATGCTTTCTTTCTTATTTTCGCATTTATTTTCAGTTTATTTCAAGTATTAGATCTATTTTTATATATTTATTTACGTATGTATATACGCATATTTGAAGGTTTTAGGATGATTCTTACTGCTTACTTTTAGTTTATTGTTGTTCTATAGCTCTTAATCTTCGTTTTGATATGATTTTTTTTTTCAGATTTATGTATGTATATATGAATGTATATTTGTATGTATATGTGTATGTATATATAATGTATATAGAATTTGGTTAGATTTTAATTTTAAATTTTATGTTAGAATACCTTTAAATTTAATTCTGAAAAAAAATTGAAAATTAAAAAAAAAAAAGATTTATGTAGATTCATTTATGTCTATTATTTTTATTACCCTACATCTAAGATTTATAAATTATTTACATGTTATAGAATTTAACCGGATGATTTATAATGTTGTGTGTTAAAGATAAATTTGCGGTTGTTATTGGGTGTTGTTTGAATAAATAGTATTTATGTAAATTATAAAAAAAACAATATATATATATATATATATATATATATATATTATTGGGTGTTGTTTGAATAAATAGTATTTATGTAAATTATAAAAAAAAACAATATATATATATATATATATATATATATATATATATATATAATTTTGTTTTGTGACTTTTCTGATTTATTTTTTTTTGTTTATTATTAATATTATGGCTCCCAAAAGGCATAAATTATCATTGACTACAAGACTTGACAATGCTCAAATTGAGGCCGAAACTAATTTTTTGGATGCGTTGAGAGCCTCCGAAGGTGGGCAATGTGCTTTTGAATTTTTTGAGGGGTATTTTCTTGATTGTTTTCTGCACCCACCTTTTGATGATATTCCTATTTTTCCTCGTCTCATTCGCCATTTTTATGAGCATCTTTCATACAATAATGAAAAATTTACTACATCAATTGGTGGTTTTGAATTTCAATTTACTACTGCTGATATCATGACTATACTGTGTGGGCATGATCATTTTTATGAGGAAAATATGAATTTCCCTGCTACATCTACTGATTTAGACATTGCTACAAATTTGTGTAGAGGTCCGGTTCTGCCACATGGTGTGGGTGTAAGGAGATCTTCCCATCCAAGGCACATGTGGTTAACAGATATCATTATTAAAAAGAACATTTGCCCTTATGGTCATGATCATGAAAGGATGGGAGTTATTTTACAAGTTTTATATTGGATTTATCAAGGTGCTCTTTTTGATGTTGGAGCTGTTATTGGTGACAACATGATGAGTCTTATAGACCACATGAGGAGGTTTGATGCTACATCTACACTTCATTTTCCTCGACTGATAATTTCTTTGCTTCAACGGTTTGATTTTCCTTTTGCACCTGATAAGCCATACATGGATCTCCCTATTACTTCATATGGTGAATCAGAGTTCTCGAAGAGTTTTAAACATTTGGAACGCGCTGTTCGAAAAATGCCCTTAGCATTAAATGCTCCACGACCTTCCACTCAATTTGATGAAGGCGCCACTTCTTCCCAACAACAGGGTGATCAATTTGAAGAATCATTAATGAAAAAAATGTACAGAGAACTGCAAGCCATGAATACTAACATTGCTGCAGGATTGGGAGACATAGGTGAACTGAAAGCTGAATTTGCTGAATTTAAGCAGTCACAGAAGGAAGAGTTTGCTGCATTACGAGCTAAACTTGCTTCAATGAGAGGTTCAGGCTCAGGTCCTCAGCCGCCACCACCATCGTAATTCAGTGGCGTGTTTTTTTTTTAATGTTATTTTAGTTATTTCATCATTTTTTTTTATATTTTAGTTTTTATTTAAACTCACGGCTAATGTTGGTTTTTGAGATTTTGTTTGACAATTCTTTTTTCAGAAAGTTTTTGAGGAACATTGCTTGGGTTGTTTATCAGGTTGTGTCTTTCTTTTTACTTTGCATTACATAGTTTTTTTTCATTGAGGACAATGTAAGGTTTGAGTTTGAGGAGGAAAAAAAAAACTTGATACCAACCTGATACCAAAAAAAAAAAAAAATTACTTCACTTATTCATAACAATTAAAATTGAGTGGTTAATTGTTGAAATATGGTTAGATTGTGATAAAATATTTGAATTAACTGTGAATTTGGAATGGAAAAATGATTAGCCGCTAAGAGTTGAGTTTGTATCTAGATTTTTTTTGAAATCTTGTTAACTATTATTACATCCTAACAGCGTCACATGATTTAATTAGAAGTTTTTGATTAATTATCAAAAAAAGAGTAGATTGAAATATTTTCAATGTGAGATGTTGTGTTTTATTAAAATTTGACTTATTTTTCTAGATTGGTATACTCATTTGAAAAAAAAAATATGTAGATGACTCGCTCAGCATTATTCAAATATAAAAAATGCTGATTCAATAAAAAGAGACAGCAAAGAAATCCATAACAAATGCTTTCTTCTAACCATTTTTGAGCATTTTTGTTATGAAAAAGCTATCAATACAAATCTTGCCAGACAAGCCTTCTTTCACCAAACACAATTCAACCGAAGAAAAGGCAATACTTCAATGAAGTCGTTGAATCAACCAACATCTATCATTCGAGTCATCTATTTCATAAAATGAAAAAAGAAAAAAAAATATAGAAAAAAATATAAGGGAGTACTACATGATTTGGAAGGTAGTTGAGTTTTAACATTTCATGACTATCCATAGAAAATATTTTCGATTTTACAAATTTTGCGTGATTAATTTTCTTACTTCTTAATTGAGTTACAAGTACTTAAAAAAGTTCAAAGGATTTTTTGTAATTAAGTTGGTTTCATTTCTTCTAAATACAAAACGATTTCTTGGGGTGGAATTGTTTGGAAGACAAATTCACTGTTAATCTTGTAATTTTATAAAATTTAACTGTATGAATACATTGACTGCTTAGATTTAATATTTATGAATATATGAAGTAATTGATGCATTTACTTGAGGACAAGCAAAGAATGGGTTTAAGGAAGTTGATAAATCCGTATTTTTAGTAACTTTAACCCATTAAATCATGTATATTGCATTATTATTTCAAGCTTAATTGTATATTTTACACAAATTTAATACAATATAGGTTCTGAAGAAGAAATAGCAAAAATGTCCACAAAAGCCAACTTTTGAAGTGAATTTTCAGCGCAATACTGAAGGAGGAAGGTAGAACGACCTTGATACGAGCAAATCAAGATTGAATTTGGCCAAACGGAGTGCAAAAATGGATTCAGGACGCTGAAAAACCTTGAAGTAGCTTTGGTCAACTTTTTGTCAAAGTCAAAGTCAACGGGTGAATAGTAAAAGTCAACTTTTGGTCAAAGTCAAAGTCAAAGTCAACTGATAAATAGTAAAAGTCAAAGTCAACTTGTAAATAGTATCTTCGCTGACCTCACGCTGACACAATGATGACCTAGGCGAATGACATCACGCTGACGCAATAATGACCTAGGCGAATGACATCACGCTGACACAATGATGACCTAGGCAAATGACATCACGCTGACACATTGATAATATCATAGTTTGAATAGTACTTGTGAATAGTGCCAAAATTTCTTTATAAATACTTCATTCCTCATTTCATTTTTTTGGTACCATTTTCTCTTCTTAGCTTAGATTTTGCTCTTGTGTTTGAGTGTTTTAGTTATTATTCTGAGTTGTGTGCAAAGTTTTAATCCCAAATGGAGGGTCTAGTGAGCCATCATCATACCGAAATCATACCGGTCTACCAAAATCCGTTCAACACGATAAGTATTCTTTTATTTTGGTTTTCGTTATGATTTCTTGTACTTTACAGTTTATTATGGCACACTAGACCCGAGATTCGAGGTGGTATGTGTGAGGATACTCTTGTACATATGTTGTGATTCAGATTTATTAAAGTCTCGTATTTCTATTTTTAAGTATTCTTTGATTAATTATATGTATACTTGTAGTTATGTTATATTTAATTGAAAGTACATATACGCCCGGTTTTGTAAACCAGTGGCAATACGAGACTACCTCGGATGGATTCTAGTCTGGTTGTACCGACACCTCCAGGTTACATAAGTGAAAGATTAATTGAGAGATTGAAAATCGTTAGGTTGTACCAACACATCCAGTCTTGTTAATTAATTAATTAATTTTATCACTTACGTAATTAAAGGCTCATTTCAGTAGTGGGAGCTTGTAGCCCTATTTCTGAAGGACTTAACTTTTAATCTGAATCAATAACTTTGTACTTGCGTATACCGAGCTATAACCACCCTGAATCATTAACCCTTTGGATTTTTAGTGTTGAGTGTTGTGATTCTTTAATTTAGTACTTTTGATTAATTCACTTTTGGACTTTGTTACTACCGTATCTTTGGACATTTTGTGGACATTTCTTGGACTTAATTTTCCGTACTTCCGTACTTTTGGACTTTTGGACTTAATCAAACTTATCCGTGACGGAAGATAGTCAAACAATTCGAAATTAATGACTTAACTTAACTTGATAACCGAATCTCCGTGGATCGACCCTCTACTCGCCACAGCTAGAGGTAATTCAAGGTAATCAATATTTTCAATCATTTAACCTTACTATTTTTGAGCGCAAAACAACGCGATCAGTAGCTGAGAGTATTTAATGACGAGTTACCTCTGAAATGAAGGGGTGAAGCTCTATTTATACTAAATTCGGACCTGACAGCATTTAATGCGGTGCAGCTTTATGTCCCATTAAGATTTTATGTCCCATCAGGGTAGCTGGCATTGAGGTCGGGGTTTTCCAGGGTCGGGGTGAAGTTGGATCAGCATCCAGGTTGGGTATCAGCTGAATATGTTTGGCTTGGCTCGGATTAGCCCGCCTCAGCTCGGTGTAGGCATCTTACCTCAGCTCGGGATCCCCCTTGTTAGTTAACATAGTTAATAAGGTTGTGGGAGAATCTAAATTAAGTGTAAAAGTTTGTGGGGAAGTTGGAAATTTCACAATAAACACATGGCCCAAAATCAATTTAATTTTACTATATATATATACGCTTTATCTCTTTTCCTCCAAGAAAACATTTTTTTTTTGTGTGGTCAAAACCTCCAAGAAAACTTGGCAAACAAGAAACTGGATCATTATAAAGTTACTTAGAGCCCCCATGTGGTTGAAAAAAAAAACACGTCTCTTTCTCATCAAGTCTAACACATATTCTACAAAAACACTAGAAAGCAATTATGGCTTCTCGAACATGGTTCAAAGTAGAGCTGGCAAATGGGCCAGCCTGGTATGGCCTAGTCGAATCGTGGGTTAAGGAAAATGAGTCTGACTCGGCACATATGTTTAGTGGGCTGGGCTCAATTATTGAAATATAGGACCCAGCTCGGCCCATGAGCTCGCTACCACGAGTCGCGAGCTAGGCTGAGCTGGGCTAGGCCAGCCCATCTTTTTATTTTTATTTTTTATTAGCGTGTTTTGAATTTTGATAGTTGGATTAATAACCAAAAAAACTTAAACTTAACTTTTTTTACGAAAAAGTTAATTTAATAATTAACAAGATATAAGTTGATTGATAATATTAATATAAATGATAAAACATTACATAACAAACCACAAGTTCACGAGACACGGATACGTTACTAATAAACATAAAAAAAGAACATTACATAAATGCTTGAAGAAAGTTGATGGAGAAGTTCTCCATTTTATTATGTTCCTTGTGCGAGTGTTGGGCCTGTTGGTGGTAGTGGTGGCGGTGGTTGAGGATTAAAATAGTTTGAAACATTTGAGTGTTAAGATACAAGATGTCTTACAAGCGTTTCAGTTTCAAATTGACGACAAAATATATATTTACGCTCAAAATAGTTACAAATTACATACCCATGTTCTTCAAAGTAAGCAAAAGGATTCCAAATATTTGAACATAATCGTTGTGAAAGATTTTATTCTCCCATAGCCATAGATATTGTGTATTCTCTTGTAGTAAAATAAAGAGATAATAGGTAGTAAAATAAATATATAGTTTTGTAGTAAAATGAAATTGAATACACTAACTATTTATAAAAAAAATTACATGTACAAATTATAATATCAAGATGAGCTTTATTTGGGCTCGAATTGAGCATGATCTGGGCTTATGCTGGGTTCGAGCTGGGCTGGACTTGGGCACAAATGGGCTGGGTCCAAAAATATATGACCCAGTTCGGCCCACCTATATGTGGTGGGCTGAGCTGAGTCAAATCCATTTTTATTCGAATTGAACTGGACCCAAATTTTCACATGCTGAACTAAATTAAGCCTGTATTAACCCGACCCAAATGCCACCTCTAGTTCAAAGCACTAGGTTCCCCACAATTTATCAATCGTATGAGTGAAGGTGATCACCTAGTGGTTCGTACAGCCTTGCACCTTGTGTGGGGAACTACTTTGGGATACATTATATTTGCTCAAGTCAATGGATTAAGAGTTTTGACCCCAAAAAAAAAAAAAAAACAAATGGATTAAGCAGCCACAAGGCTCCAACTTTGGACTAGTCCAGCAATACTGGAATTATTCTTATTACAAGACTATTTATAATTATTTGCTTGCAACACAAGATTGCTACTAGTAGAATTATGTATTTTGGACTAGTAATAAAATTTATGGAGATTTTTTTTTTGTTTTTTTTTAACTCTATTATAGTACAAATATTGTATTAGTTTTTTGCTTTGCTTTTTTACAACTTCGGGTTCTTGCATGCTAATCATCATTAATACAAAGATATTGCATTTCATGGTAAAATAATGTACAATAGCAAGTACAATTTTCTTTTGCTTGGCTAAAATAAGAGATTTAGGAGGCAACATAATGTTGTATTTTTCATATTTCAACTACAGGGAATGCTTACAAACAATTAAAAAAAAAAAGACAAATGTGTGAATTCCATCAAATGTGAAACGTGTCACCATCATACCAGCCTTTGGTAAACGTGATGGTCACAGATGTCACGTTTACCAAAGGTTTGAAAGGCTAGTCGGTTGAATCTTTTTTCCTGCAGATTAAGTGAGGTCATAATATTAAGTAAAATACAAGAGCTTTGGGAATATTTTATTTCTTGGGAACAATGTCTTATTGTCAAGAGAGCCACTGCTCGAGCTCATGGTCTAGATGTTTCTGATCCCCGAGAATTTTGGCACGTCCGCTTCCCTGATAGCCCCACTTTTCATGAGCATCCTCTCGTCTTCCATAATTTTTCTCAAGAAGATGGCTATTCCACTGCAGCCCTTGGGTCTAACTACGACCCGTGGGGGGAGATCTTAGCCAAAATAGTCAGGAGTGGGATGATATTGATCTCAATAATGACAGATGGTGACTATTTACAAACAGGATTCCAGGAATCCCAGGTGGACCCCATGACGAAGCTTCGTGTTTTGTAAATAGGTTTGTCATGTTGTAATAAGATATGACAAGAATCTTTTGTCACTTCAGATTCCCTTTAGGTCATGTCTAGTTTGTATGTTTGTAATAAGTGAGATTTCCTTTATTAAAGGAAACCGCTTTAGTCGCGTCAAGTTTGTCTTATTGTGAATTATTAGGAATCTCTTTATGTCGTGTCAGCTTTTCCTTTATTAAAGGAAGCTGCCTTAGTCCTTGTCAGGAATAGTGAAGATTCCGCTTATAATTATTTGCTTTGTAATGGTTTGCCTATAAATAATGAAGAACCCCTGACTAAAGGGGCAGAGTCAGATTTGGATTGAAACACATATTTCTTTCTCTCACAGAGCTTACGTCTTTTTTCTTCTTTCTTTTCTTTCCCCTTTAGCCATGTCTTCTGCCTCTCGCTCATTCCGTTACCCTTAGTGGTATCAGAGCCTAGTTAACTGTAGCACTTCCCTATTTTGGTATTGAAGGTCTTAAACAATACTTGTGTGTTGAACACTAGAGTCTTTGGCAATAGGGCAATAGCAATTAAAGAGTGAATGAAAGGCGCAGTCAGTCCCGTAGTAAGTCCAGTCATGACCAGTGTATCCACCATGGCTGATCTTCCCCTGCCAAAACAAGAAGTTGTTGCTAACAACTCTGAAGTCACTTCCTTTGTTCTTTCCGCATCTCATTATGAGGTAGACATAACCCAAACATCTCCATCTACCAAACTAGGTGAACTCTTCAAACTCTCTCCGTTAAACCCATACTCATATTACCAAACTTCCTAACTCACACAAAAGTTCAAATCTCTATTACCTACCAAGCCAGCAGCCCTTACAGCTGTGTACAAATCCTCTACAGTCTCTGTACAATCTGTATCTTCTTCCCGCACAGAAACCTATCTTCGTATACTTTCTGAACCTGATCTCCGTAGATGTAGACAGAAAGGTTACAAAGGTTTACACCTTGGAGCTATTCGTCTAGCCTTACAGCCTAGTTTTCTTGCCGAAAAAAATGTTTCATGTCTAGTCTCTTTACTAGATACCAGGTGGCGTAAGTTTGATGATGCACTCATCTGTGCCGTTGAAGCAGGTCTTCACAATGGCCATGTTCTCATCCAGGTTGAACCAAACTTCACCCTTGATCTTTCCCGTCTTACCCTTTCTCAAACCATACAGGTCCTTATCTAACTTTATGGAGCTGATATGAACCCAAATGAAACTGTTGTTGCACTCCATCATTCTATGACCTATAAAGTTCAAACCCATCTCTTTTTCATAGACCACAACTGTAAGCCTCGAGTTCACGTGTTAGGTGATAGTAATGTTACCCAACCAAAAATTTATACCAAACATGAACTCACTTTCCTTCCTCGTTGGAAAAATGATTATGAAAGAGGTCATAACCGACCAATCATCCATGATTCACCAAGAATCTCTAGACATCCTCTAGAACCAGGTCGTGTCGCCATATCATTTCCAACAGAATCCCAACCAGCTGAACCATGTGAAAAATGTCAACTTGCTAGACATCCTCAGTCCTGTCCACACTGTGTCAGAAAATCCTTTGCTACCAGATCTAGGTCCTCTAGATATGTCTGTTCTGTTAATTTTCCTGAAGACATCTACTGTACAGGAGAAGCCGACAATGCATATGTGGGTAAATGGCAAGTTACCAAAACCAGACCACAAGATGTTAGACCAATTGAGTCAGCAATCAATTGGGGCAACATGAATGCAAAAGCTCAGAATGCTGCCATTGAGAAAATATGGTCAGATCTCAGGGAACATGTTGCATGGACAAAAGAAGCCCATGATCATCTCAGACAAGGTTGTTATGACCAATATAATGACCTCCACAAGGCTTTCTACAGAAACCACACATATCACCAGCAGACTCCTATTAACTGGAAAAAGCTTCAGAAGCCCGCTCCAGTTCGGAACCCTTCCGGACAAGTTCGTTCTTAGAACAGCGTCAACATGATCAACATGGAGAAATCTTCTTCAGAGAAGCATTATCTTGATTCAGACGAGTTCATGAGAAAAAGAGAATGACTCGCTGCAAAGCTCAAACAACCAGCTAAGCCGAAGAAGTAGTCCTCTCATCCTTAGAAGCATAACCCAAAGGCAGATCATGCAGTCTGGATACCAAGTGGCAATTGCGAAAAAGCCTATTGGGTTGATCTTACACCACCTCCACATTATCTCTCCAAAGAGAAAATTATCCCAACCGGGTGGGGTGATGAAGACGAGAAAGAAGGTCCTAGTGAAATTTCCTCAGTCATTTCGTCCTTTGATTCCTTTGATCCGTTTGAAAAGGATTCATCCTCTCAGACGATTCCACCATACAAAGGACCAGTTCTTATGCAGACCCCTGTGACACCGTTCTACACGGACACCACAAGGACACGTACACACAACCCTGTTCAAACTAATCCTGATGATTCAGAAGCAACCAGTGACCAAGGAGAAACTTCCCAAGCAGGAGAACACCGGAACCAACAGCCGCCACAAGTACAAGTCCCACAGGTTCCACAACAGCAACCTCAGAGACAACAAAACATTGAAGGAAAAGTTTCCATCCCATATGCTCTAGATCACAAGCAATTCTGGAACATTGATGCCATTCTTCCTGATGACAGACTCAAATATCTTGAGAAAATGGATGCACGGATAAATGGAAAATTTCTCCGAAATCCTACTCTTGAGATAAGGGATATCATTCACCGTCTTGTTACTGCTTTTACAGGATCACTCCGCAGTTGGTGGACAAGGATGCTGACATAAGAAGAAAGATAGATCATCTTGACAGATGCAGATCCTATTCAGATATTCCTAAGATGTCTACGAAACATTTTCGTAGGACAAACAGCCCAAGAGATTGAAAAGGCAGAAAATGAGTTCTTACTCAACAAATGCTGTGATGTTGCAAAACTTGGAGATTACTATCTTAGACAGGAAGCTCTGTATTTTATCTTTGGAAAAAATACAGAAACCATCAAAAAGGCATTTTCTTCAACATGCCACAACCACTTCCTGAATTGCTCGAAACAGAGTTCAAACGAGCCAATATTGCAGATCTAAGACAAGTGAGTCTTGCTCACTTATACCAGATGGCCAGAAAGCTCATTCAAGATCAGTGCGAGTCCAAGCGACTTGATAAGCTTCTCAAAAGCAACGAGCAGAAAACAATGGATACCTTTTGCAGAAAAGATTTCCAAAAGTTTGGTTGTTACACTCACAGCTACTTTTCATGTTCGTGTCACAAATACAAAAGGCACAAACATCAGAAAAGGTTTCACAAGTCTAGAAAACCTTTCAAGAAGTTCAAATTTGTGAAGAAAAGATCAAAACCCTCTTCTTCCACTAAGTGTTTTCTTTGTGGAAAGAAAGAACATTTTGCAAAGGATTGTTACCTCAAAAAGACCAAGAAGCTACCAGCCAAGCTTGTTCAGTTCATCTCAACTCAAAACTTTGATGACCAACTATACACATGGACTTCTGAACCAGATCAAGCCGTCCTTAACCTTGATACAGCCTCATCCTCAGATCTCACCTCAGAATCCGAATCCTCTGATTCAGAACCAAACATTTCCATAGCCAAAATACACAAAACCTCTGAACAACCAATCCTTACCACTTCCAAAGCTACCTTTACCCCATGACAAATCTATAAGCCATACATAAAGCTTATTGTAAACCCTCTAGGATATGTTCCTATCACTGTTACTACACTTCTAGACACAAGATCATGTATTTCTTTCATGAAATCTAAGTGTCTTCCTCCTGAATTTTGGATATCCTTCAGAGCAACCTTTACCACTACTTCTGGTAGTGGATTTGCAAGTGAAGCACATTCCATGACCATTCCCATACACTTATCCCCAGATGTCTCAGTCTGACACATCTTTTATCAGTATGATCAATGCTATGAAGACATTCTCTTAGGAATGGATTTTCTCACCTTACTTGCTTCATTCTCATTTCAAACAGATGGTTTCCAATTCCTGCATAATCAGTATACCCTTTGGGTATCTTTACAGAAATTACCCTCACAGGTTTCAGCCATTCAAGATGATGAATTTGTTGAAGAAAGAAGCCTCCTCCTTTCCTGTTGCGGTGATCTTCCAAACAAGTTTTGAGAAAGAGAGAAACACTTTGTCTCTCTATCTTACAAAGAGAATTGGCAGATGTCACACCAAACCGCATCTCATCCAGGAATGCCAGATGATGAAGATCTTTGTCAAGCTGAAATTTAAGCACTACTCGAGCAAGGTCTCATCCGACCATCCAGATCTCCGTGGGCAAGTCATGCCTTTTATGTCAACAAAAGATCTGAACAAGTTCGAGGAAAGAAAAGATTGGTGATAGATTATCGCCAACTCAATGATCAATTGCAGGATATCAGATACCCTCTTCCAAGAAAGGAACAACTCCTTCAGAAGCTATCCAAAGCCAAATTATTCTCAAAATTTGATATAAAATCTGGATTTTGGCAGATTAGTATTACTGAAGCTGATAGATTCAAAACTGTTTTTATTGTTCTACAGGGTCATTATGAATGGAATGTCATGCCATTCGGTCTCAAGAATGCACCGTCCGAGTTCCAGCACAGAATGGATGATGTTTATAGGCCACTCACGCAGCACTGTATTGTCTACATTGATGATGTTTTGATATTCAGTAACACAGCTGAAGAACACCATCAGCATCTCCGACAATTCCAATCAGAGAAGGACACATTCTCTTACAGGACCACATATCAAGCAAAGTCCTCGACTTTCTTGATGAACTCAGAACTATTACACAGATCCAACAGTTCCTTGGCCTCATCAATTATGCCTCATCACATGTCCCATCATTGGCCAACTACACCAGCCAGATATCCAAGTACCTCCGAAAAGCCATCATTGGAAATTGGTCTCCAAAAGCCACAGTTACAGTTCAGAAGCTAAAAGAATTATGCAAAGAACTTCCTCCTCTCAAGATCCCAGGTCCAGGACAACTCATTTTGCAGACTGATGCTTCCCTTGATTTTTGGGCAGCAGTCCCCATTGAAGAAGATAATGGACACAGACAAGTCTGTGGTTATAAGTCAGGATCTTTCACGCCAGCACAACGTAATTATCCCTCTTTCAAAAGAGAAGTTCTTGCAGTTATTCAGGAAATCAAAAAATTCAAGTTTTATCTTGCTCAAAATCCTTTTATTATTGAAACAGATTTTAAAGGATTTCAGGGCGTTCTCAGAAGAAAGCATAATGATATTCCAGATTCACAACTCATCCGATGGACAGAATGGATTTCCCAATTCAATTGGACAATGTGACACATCCCAGGCAAAGAGAATATCCTTGCTGATTTTCTCTCTCGCACACTACCATCCAAAAAAGTTGTATGCATGGTAAATCTAGATGGACGCAAGATTCCAGCTTCCCTTGTTCCAGGTCTTATTCCAGGCAGTTCCAGTTCAAATCCAGATCCCACTGATGGCCAGTCTCAGACATTTTATGATTTGAGTTCAGACCAGCAAGCTCAATTTCTTGAAGCCCTACCTGAGGAGATCAAGATCAAGATACTCCGATCATTCGCCAGAAGCCGGATCACTGATTTCTTTGAAGAATTCGTTGAGATCAAGCTCAGAAGAATTATTGATCTGTTATCCTCTGTCTATTATGTTCGCAACGTTGTTCGTTACAATCCCCAGCATGAAGAACCATGGGATACTGTTCTTGATTTTAATAATTATGACTTTTCAAAGATGCAATTCTTGTATCTTTGGTATTGGCTTAATTATTATCTTATGGCAGTTCTTTTTGATCCAGAGCTCATTCAGAGACATGTTTGTGTGTTCCCAGAATCCCGCTTCGTCAAGCTATTCTCACAAGTGTTTCAGTCATTTGATCCGCCAACACTCATCATCGGTCAAATTATTCAGCACTAGCAGGTTTTCTTGATATGACCCCACCAAACATGTGTGAAATTGACTAAATTAGACATGAATAAAAAATAGTATATATATAAAATGACCTAAATGGACATAAAGTGAAATATAAAAATTTACCAAATGATTACATTGCCCGTGTACTATTTTTTTCTTTTGTTTATCCAAATCATTTCCCACGTGTGCTTTAATCTCTTTTTTATTTAATATTTTTTTGTTTAAAACGTATACTAAATTAACGGATAAATTTCACACTTTAGTCGCTATTGTTTACATTTTTTTTCAAGTTGGTCCTTAATGTTCTAAAAAAATTATATTAGTCCCTAATGTTTACAAAGTAATTCAAAATGATATATATTGTTCAAAACTAGCCAATTTAGTCCCTATTGATTCTCATAAAATTTAATTTAGTCCCTAAATAGCAGTCGCGTGCAGGGACTGAATTGAATTTTTTTAGAAAACAATAGAGACTAAATTGAATTTTTAAAAAAATAATAAAGATCAAATTGGCTAAGTTTGAACAATAGAAACCATTTTGAATAACTTTTATAAACATTAGGGACCTCTATGAATCTTTTAAAATATTAAGGACTATATTGAAAAAATATGTAAATAATAAGGACTAAGTGTGAAATTTACCCCTAAATTAACACTCTAAATTACATGCAATCCATGATTTCTTTTTCCTCTTTTTTTAGCATAATAATTTTCTCTCTATTTTTCCTCAGACTACAAACAAATTGGACTTTTATATGGGTCACTCGGGCTGTATGGCCCAATTCAAAATTGTGAATTAGCCTTTGGGCCTATCACAATAAACTCTTTTTCAAATTGATTAAATTATGAATTAATTTGTACAAAAAGAACAAGATCTATTCCTTTTTCATTATATTTCTCTCTTTTATTTTTCCTTTCATTTGAGCTATAAGAATAAATTTGTATAAGCCATAAATTACTTAAGGCCTTATTCATAAATAACTCAATCAAGAACTCCCACAAATAGTGATGTGAAATAATCCATACACTACATAAATTCATTTAGAGTATATAAAAACCTATGCTTAGATAACAACAATAGTATATTTCAATCCAGTA
Source organism: Ehretia macrophylla (assembly GCA_037974665.1). Classification (NCBI taxonomy): domain Eukaryota; kingdom Viridiplantae; phylum Streptophyta; class Magnoliopsida; order Boraginales; family Ehretiaceae; genus Ehretia; species Ehretia macrophylla. The sequence goes on along the minus strand of CM075771.1, from coordinate 48,789,392 downwards.
AGATCGAGAGGGTATCGTATGAATTAGAACATCAACTATCGAATAAAATTATGAACTTATTCCATCAAATATAATTAATAATAAAAAAATATAAAATTAATTTAAAAATCTACGAATATGCATGGGAATGTAGGTACATACAAATAGCCAAGTATAATGATGCAAGGATAAAATTGTAAATGTATGTCGTTATTTTCTATGAATAATTGTACTGAGGAAGGGCTAAAAGACTTTGCAGACTTACTTTAATTCTATAAAAGGTACATTTGTAATTGCAAAGGAAATAACATTTAAAAAAATAAAAAAGAAGAAGAAGATGAACATCAGCCGTTATATACGTCGGCAGCTTCATGGAAGACGAACCTTGGGCTTATATACAATAGCATCAATTTATGAGCGAAATGTTGATCGACACATTTGAATTCTTTTAGCTGGGGAAGAATAAAATATGGGCATAAAAAGCATAAAAGAATTGAGATGACTTGGAGAGATGATGAATAAACTTGCATTACAGAGAGGGCAAAATTTACAGAGTAGGCCGGCGTGAGACCAACAACTACATTCTGGAAAAAGAAATACTATGCCCTGAAATGATTGAACTAGTCATCAAGGCAACCAGATCTATGATATGCTCTGCATCTCACCGTCAGATTCGTGTATCTGTCAGCTCGCCTGACCTTGCTGACAACGAGTACCAACATTACATGAGACACCATTCGGCTCACTCAACGCTGGGGTTATGTCGGGGGCCAACTTCTCTTGCACTCTTCAGCACCTGACTTATGTATGTAGAACAAGAAGGCCACCGGGTAAAGTCTGATACTTGCATCTGATTCGTATTCTTACTACTATCATGAACCATGAGAGCCTTGGGACCATCATAGTTAGCGCTTAGCACTGTTCGAACGTAGGAAATCTCCTTTGTTTACTATCTGCGATGAAAAATAATGCCCAAGACAACTCAAAAATCTTGACAGGGATAAGGAATTAGTAAATCTGTAATGCACCTGTGCCATGTGGAATTTTGGGGAAGTCAGCGGAATATGGCAAAGTACTACCTCATTCGGAGTATCGGGTGGAAACCATCTTAATAGAACTCCCAGGTGTACAACAGCCGGAATCATTTTGAAAAGCAAAGGTGTAGTCATCTGCGAAATTATTTTGTCAGCATATTATTCCCAATGCAAACCGGTGCATACAAGGAAAACATGATGAACAAAAGAAAGCTGCAAGTAATTCAGGGTCATCACGAGCAATCTGGCCTCAAGTGGACTTGAAATGCAAACAGTGGCAAAGATTCATGATTTAGGCTTCCGTAGAGTGGCACGACAACAATCTATTCTTTCATTAATAAGGATGGAATATAAAGAAAAGAGGAGAAGGACATGGAAACATCCTATCCATGGGGAGCAGCTACCGTCAAAATCCAACATGTAGCTGGTGCCTATTGAGAAACTTAAAGAACTGCTTGCAGTAAGCCTCAGAGTTATCTGATCACATGAGGTTCTAAAATTGTTCTATTATCAATATTAATTTCAGAAGGCACCAAAACGTGAGGTAACCCAAGGAAAAGGTCTTATTACTCGGCCACATATGTATAAAAGTTAAAGTTCCTTTCTAAAAGAAAAACGAATCTAAACATATCCATCCATCATCTTATATGTAAGAACTATTAGACAGGGAAAACATCTTTCAGAGCTGGAACTGTTGACCAAATAATAGTCACATCTATGACACCCTCACAAAGAATGAAACAGAATGCTGAAGCTTAAATGGTATTACTGGTAATACAACAAAAAGGCCAGGCCATTCATACCAGGCTAAGAGCTGTCGTGCCAAGCAGCAGCATATACAATTTACCCTGTAACAGTGGCCAATTTCTGTTAGATACAGATTTAGCACAACAAAAGTACATTAGGGAAGCAACTTGTGAGGAAACTCGTAAATGAAAAGTTTTTGTGCACTTGCTTGATGCAGTAACATATCATGCAAGTGTCTCAATTCTTCTCTCCCAAACAACACTTGAAGGAATAATACGACATGCAATCCAAATTCAATCTAAAAGTCATTTTTAGATTGAGCATATTTCTAAGTTGAAGAGAACACCTCAATAAAAAAACTCAAGTGAAACCTCTTAAAGCCAAAGCCATGTAGCACAGGTCGGAAAATGCCAGCTGGCATGGGGATGGAAGGAAGAAGTTGAAGTTCACAAAATTGTTATATATTTTTCTCAAATGGAGCTCAAAAAGGACAAATGGAAAAATTAGAGCTAGTTAGGTTGCTCTATGAATGAGTGATGTGTGAATGAAAATAGACTAATTTAATACAAAGCCGTCCAAGTCTAAATGTCTACAAAATGGAGAATTAGGGTTTTTATCAATCATCGTCACTCAACTCTTTGACCTATTTTCTAACAAATGAAAAAGAAAAGATTACAGTAGAAGACAAAAGAAACTGACTTGAAAAATAGTTACCTCAATTAGATGAAGATTTGATGCACGACTTAGGAGAACAAAAGCAAATTCTCCAATTTGCGCTAGAGACATTCCAACCTATAAAATATTAAATAATTAATGCTCCCTAACCACAGAATTCTAATAAGAAATTGACCAAATGGGATGCCGTTGATCCCTAGAGTAAAACAAAAGGGACGCTGTTGATCCCTCTTTTTAAAATTAAGGGACAAAAAAGGATCATTTTTAAAGATAGGGGACGAATTTGTCCAACGCATTATTTTCCAGGGACATGCTCAGTTATTTACCCTTCACTGTGAACTGTTTCAACACTTACAAGAATTGAGGTCTTGTTATTGTACCCAAAGCCTTTAACTACTCCGGCAACCACAATAGTTTTTATGATGATCACCAATATAACAGCTGCCACTAAAATATCAATGTGATTCCAAAGAAAATGAACATGAATAAGCATTCCAATGCTGGCGAGGAAAAGAGCCGCGAAGAGGTTACGAATGGGCTCAACCTACAAGACAATGAGATCCAAATCAAGAGCAAAGAATAACAGTATGCTGATAAGAAAAATGTTAGCAATGAAGACAGAGCTGAACAGTATCTCATAAGCATTGGCTTTCTTCCATATGCATCTACATTGACTTCCGCCATATTTTTGATGGGGGGAGAGCCATTTCCATGAGCAGGATATATATCATCAATGGTACTAAATAATTATTAGCATATCTCTCCCATCATATGAAGATAAAAAGAGCAAAAGGTAGAGCATGAAAAGAAAGCAATATTGAATATTTGATACAGAAGAAGTAAACAGAAAGTGGTACCTGCTCGAGCGTGTACTGACCAAGATCAGTTGTTGATATCATCACTCCAGCAGCAAAAGAACCCAATTCAAGGCTTAGACCCAGCTTATCACTACACTGATAAGACAAAACGAGTCATTCACTAACATTGAATTAAGGCAAATGTACTTAGCAAAAAACAATTAAGGCAAATGTATCAGGTGTGCACGCGGGAAGTGAGTTACACAGATTGAGAACATATTCTAAAGATAATTCAGTCTTCAAATCAAACCATCCATAAAGTACATCGAAGAACTTCTGACGTATCTGTGTGTGCATAAAAGGAAGAAGACAGAGAACCACAAGGGCTATGCCAAGTTCGGATGGAAGATCATAAATCCAAAAAATAAGGAAAAGAGACGAACCCAAGCAACAAGCAGGCAGAAAGCCACTGATGCCAATTGGTAAAGTTCACTAGTCTGCGGACATTTCAGAAAACAAGGTCAGATGCACGAAATGGATGAGTATAGCTGAATCCTTAGAAATTACCTGTGATGATAAGCTTGTCATCAGCTTAAGAAACCAAGGTACACATGTACGGGAGAATATTGACAAAATAGTCAAGAACATAACTAAAATCAACAACCTGAAACAGAAAGAAGAGGGTGAGATGTGAGATAGGGCATTCCTTGAAAGAGATTGTAATACTGAACATCTACAAAAGGAAGCAGATTCAACTCAGTTCAAGATTTATGAAAACAACATGCATAAGTTTTCCAACAAGTTGATTACCAAATGTATTTAGTTGCCACATCTTCTGAAAACATAAAGATACAAAATGGAAAAAAATCGAAAGGATCACAGTTGAGGATGTTCTATATTGAGATACTAAACTAAAACACTTGCAACACAGGCATTGCTACATCCCTTTGCCATATGGCTTCTTTTTTTGAAATCCTTGCCACATGGCTTCTTTAGAAGTTCATAAGCTAAAACTATTGAACATTTAAGTTTGATGGAAATTTGTGCTTAACTGCCCATCAAGCACTAAAGAGCCATAACCTTGCTATGCTATGTAAGAAATATAAAAGTCAAAAATGCACTTCTTTTCTTGCAAGTATCATAAATGACAAAGTGAACCAATTTAAGATCCAGTTATACCTCCCCATTACATTACTATATGCGCTCCCATACCACAAAGAAGGTTACATAAGACGCAAATTTGACAAAGTATTCACCTGCTTCTAGTAAGTGGTATATGAAAAATATTATGATAAAGGGTATTATTCATAGGCACAAACAGAATATAGGTAAGGCTGCATTCTCATGAAACACAAATAACACAATGTCGTGCTTGAGAGAAATGTTAGACAACTAAATGTACTTTAGATCCTCTATTCCAATATCAAGAATAATCAACAAGGTTTGAAGAAGGCATAATTTTCTTCATATTTCATCAAAATGCAACAATCAGCTAGATACATGCTAAAAATGTTAGTTTAATTTGAGTAGAACTCAGGCCTTGTCCAGTTCTTAATACATTGGGGAGATCATCCTTAATTAGGTCAATTGACTTTCATTACATTCCAAAGGTCCATGAGTATCTGGCCAATGATTGGCCTAGAGGCTTTTTGAAATTTTATCTGCTCAGCATTTAAATAATAATATGTTAAGTGCAGTTTGCCACATTATATTGCGCCATATCTCAATATTTCTTATACTTACGATTTTGTCATGGACATCATTCCTTGAAGAACACCAGATGTACCACCAAGAATTGGAAGCAACGCAAACAGCAATCCAACTGCACAATCCTGGTGGCAGGCAGGGGGATCTCATATTCAATCAGATGCTCAATTCTAGGTGATAGCGGGACAAGGACAAACATTCTAAGCTAGATAAATTGTACATTATATCCAGATAGAGGTTGGGGAATAAAAAAAGGAAGAGAAGAGTAAGAGAATAAGAAGATAAGAGTGAATCAGATGAGCACCTGGAGAATTAGGGTCCCAATAGTAACCTGCCCATGAAGTTTGCTGCTGCTATTCTTCTCCATCAAAAACTTTAAAACCTATGTGATCCAGATAAGATAGTGATCAAATCTTCAGCACATCAATAACAATAAACAAGCTTTAATTTATAAAGCATGGTGCTTTTCTTTAAAGCTATTCATGAAATGAGTACCAATTTTATGATATTAATAGCTTCATGATAGTAAACAATTTCCTGAATTTCACTGCACATTTTCATAAAGTATAATGTTTTCTAAAGTTAAAAAGTTGTCAAGAACAGGATGTGTGGGATATATCAGTTAAAGCTAGGGCTTATACGGGATTCAATAAGTTATATAAATAGAACAAAACAGATAGAGATGTTCTAAGAAAAGTTCCCTATAGAGATGTTCTAAGAAAAGTCCCCCTTCATGCCTAAATTAAACTTCGGCTGAAGCATTGGGCTTTTGGTAGCATGAATCATGTTAACTGCCTTATGTGAATACAGTTACTAGATGAATTTGAATCAATATGAAGATACCACTGCGGTTGAAGACATTGACAGGAAGACACCAACAAAAACCCCTTCAGATGCTTCACCACCACATAACTGCAAGAAGAATATAGCTGGAATTAGAATCCAAGGCCAACTCAAAGAAAAATAATATGACAGGGAAATAAAGGAACTATAGAAATTCTACAAGGCATGGTATCTAAAAATTTTGAGGGTATAAAATAAGGACGGCCAAAAGATTCAGACAGATTGTAGGATGTTGCAGGCATATAGTTCTAGAGATAATAGCAGTCAAACCAGGAAGGTATTATTATTCAGTATCATACATAAACAAACAAGACATAACATTGAGATCGCAAATTATACATTATCTATTCAACAAAGGGAGAGAATTAACATACAGATGCTGTTATCCCACACAAACACATAAAAAGAAAAATCTGGAGCATTCCTCCTAACAAAGCAACACCTCGAACAATGCGAAGCTGCAATTACAGATCAAAAATATTAGATTTCATGATATCAAATGACAAACCTCCTAAATTCAGTAGAATACCAACCTTGGCTGTAGAGAACTCCAATCCCAGGGCAAAAAGAAGAAAAATAACACCAAACTGAGCTACTGTTTCAACCTGCACACTTACATATACGAACTATTGGAAAATGCAACTTCAACAAAAATAGATCATATATACTTAGGAATGAAATTCTACCAGATGAAAACAAAATTACTCAAAAAAATAATTTCCAGAACACACATCCAAAAACATTCAATGAGCATCTAAAGAGAAATAACAACATAGCCATTGTAGTTCAAGCATAAAGTGGACAAAAACTAATTTTTCTCATCTTCATTATTCACTTACAGAGGGAAAAGAAATTATTGGCACAAAACAATCCGCATAATTGACAAGTAATATAATTTCTTTCACTCTTATACAAGTCATTAACAACTACATGAGGCTGCATAATGGACAATCCCCAAAAGCCTCACTACAAATGCCCATAATTTCAAATACATGTTACAAATTTTCATAGAAGAGCAAATTGATAGCCCAAAAATCCAGCAAAGAATTGTATATAACAAGTCATAAGAATTTGGAGAACATCAACAAAAGTACATAAATAAAGAGAGAATTCTAAGTATGAAATTTTAGTCATGATTAAGAACTTCCAAAGAATAAAAAAATATATCAATGTCATGATTAAGTACAAATATTTAAAAAGATCATGAGATAAATAAGTAAAACAGCAGATCATCAGAAAGTCAGTTCTGAATTTTAGCTGTCACCAGAAAATAGAGGAAAGCAACATACTTGCACCATTTCACTGACAAAATCCAGACCGCCTGGCCCAATGGCAGATCCTGCTAGCAAATATCCAGTAAATACCTGCAAGATATTTTACAAAAATGAAAACAACCATATTAGCACTAAAATATATCAGCTGCACACCAGAAATCTAAAATGAGCACAGAAACAAAATGTAAAAGCCACAGAATTTAGGCAAGTGCATCAATCATAAGAGAAAAAAAAATAGAGAAGTAATGATGATGAGACCGGTTGTCCAGCACAAGCAAAGGCAATGCCACCACAAGTTGCAGAGACAATAACAACTACCAGATCTGATATTAATCTGCCAAAGAGTAAAGCGAAGATATCAAATCAGCTAACAAATATTTTTTGTACTGCTGAAATCTGTTTAAGAATGGGCAATTCATGCTAACCTCAAGTCTAACTGTAGCACAGGAAACTTTGACTTGGGATTAGACATAATGAAGACATTATCCTGAATAAATTTCACCAAGGGATCAAAATATGAACCATTTCCAGAAGTGGCTATCTTTCACCCTCTCTAATTAACATGATACATACCATACTATTAACCTATTGATAGACGAACAAAATGAAAGAAAATTTAAACCAGAGAAATTTTCAAATGGCACATGGATTGATACCTTTTTATCTATCAATGTTGGTGTATCTTCAGCTCGATTTTCATTATCCAGGTTGAAAACGTTGTGAAACTGAAATGACCTAATAAAGACTCAGATAATGTGATCAATAGTCGGAAATAGGACTTTCCTTAACTATAGAAATTTAGCATAGACATTCTGCAATAGATACTTCAAACTTAGGATGAGGTTCCACCACAATTTAGTTAAATGCTGAATGAGAAAACATACTTTTCCTCTTTGGTGTCGTTTTTCTTGGACTTAACCCTAGCAACTGTCTCCAAAACTGCCTGAGAAAATCAAATAATTCAGAGTGAACCTGTTAGGCAAAGAAATTAGATCAGGAGATTCATGTGAAAGGAAAATGAATTCTATTGCAGAAAAAATGCTTCAAATATATTTATTATGATTTCAGAAACAGCAGTCTTCACTAAAACCAGAATTACAGTTCTATGTTCTTATTTTCATCTCAATATCTTCAAAGGAAAAGCAAGTGCTCAGCCTCAAAGAAGGCCATATAACACACTCCAAAACCATTTTTTATGCACTAACCAAATGGACCAAAACTACAAATGAAGTAGTGACTGCTCCACTGAATTTATGGCCATCTTTCAAGTTAGCATCTACTTAATACAATAAAGATTGAAAAAATCATTTATTACTAGTGCCCTTGCTTTCCGTTTCGGATCAAAACTATGTTTTAATCGAGTCCTGTACATCAGATCTGCACTTATTATTTCCTCTACTTATGCAACCGAAGTAAGTCAACGCTCAACCTTCTTAATCGCGCCTGCCCTTCTCTTTCTAACAACTGGAAACTAAGTACCAAATGCATCTTCCTCCCAACAAAACTTACTGTCCTTTAACAAAAGAATTACACACACCATTTTGCACTGTATGATTTTGTCAATTTTCTCTGTTCCATTTTGAAAAGAAAAATGCTAAGCTTAAGGCTGGTCAACTACGTTCTAACCACACAACACCTTGATGTATACCTGGACCAACTGTACTATATAAGTCTGGAACAAAACAAATCATGTCAATTCGTAATACCATGCACCTAGCCAGCTTTAGAAAAAGAACGACAATGACTTTCATAACACACTATCTGGAAGACTAACTCAAATCGAGTAGCCAATTTTTAAACCATGAACGCCACCAATACTAGAAAAGAGAAGCGTGCATCAAATTTGACCATCTTTCTCATGCTAATATAAAATAGATTATCAAATTTAAAACAGGGTTCAAATTTGCTGATCCATCAAGGTATTGACACATAATTGCTGCTATAAGTCGCACTGTAATTCAGATCATTGTCATGAAACACAAATCTTAAGTGAAACATGCCCATTCAACAAGACTCAAATTAAAGCAGATAATAAAGACAATAACTTCAGTGTGCCCAGACAACCAACCTGCTGTTCTGCCACGCTATTGTTGAAGCTCCCATGATCTGTAACTGCAAAAGAGACAAAAAGAAAGGAAATAATGAAATAATTACCGAATTCTTGACATTCCTTTACATATATACATATATATTAAACTCCTTTCTCTCGCGAACAATCATAATGTGACCTCTTCCTGGATCAAAAACTTTAGTACCAAAACTTCACAAAATAGAGGGAAGACAAAGCCATTAATACATTTGAAATTCAGTCAATGACGCGAAAATGTGCAAATAAAATCGCCACAATTTCTCTAGTTCCAAATCCTAAGCAACTGAAGTACTTACAATTAACCTAAAAAACACCTAAAATATTAATGTTGTTATACACACTCTCACGATCACTGCCCCGCTCCTATATAACCAAATATACGAAAACTTTGAAGAAAAATAACCAATTCAGCTCTAACATTAACTAATTAATATATTGAAAAAACGCGCTGACAAACTCTCATGTACAAGAGAAATGATTTATATCACCGGTGTTGATGCTTCACTGCCTTACACATAGGAAGAATCTCGTGCATTAAATATCAAATTCATCACCGTATCACGTATAGTAAGACTCTCGTGCATTAAATATCAAAATTCTTACAATACGACGCTGATACACATCATTCCTCCAAATGCAAACACGCAAATTTAACTACTCAAACCTTTCAACTTAACCTCGTAGCAGTTTAGAGTTCACTAACACCAAAATTCTCATAACTCAAAACCCTAACACATCAAATACACCAAAATTCGAGTAAATTTGGATCTAAACTAACCGGCGGACTGTTCTTCAGTCTCGTTAAACTCCTTTTCAAGCGCACGATCGATGATGTCAGCGAAGCTGCCGCCTTTCGTCGTTGAATTCGACTTTAACGCCGTGCCGTTAACAGCGTCGGCGTGAGGTGGCGAATCGTCGGCGGTGGATAACAGAAAGAGAAACGCAAAGAGAATGAGGAGAGAAGAGAGCGTTCGCGCTCGCATTGTGTGTGTGTGTGTGTGTGTGTGTGAGATGATTTTTGTTTTAATTGGAAAGGGTTTAAAGAAGGAGGGGTGCGTAGAATGCCACGCGGTTTAAGTTAACTTAACCGGCTCCGAGGGGTTTTACGTTAACGTAAACGGAGGTGAGAAGGAAAATGAAAGAAAAAACGAGGTGGAGTGAAAATTACGGAAAGGCCCTTGATGTTCGGAGATCGTGATGTGATTGTTTGGGTGTGAAGCAAGGTCAAGTGATGGGAATGTTAAGCGCGAGTTCAGCGAGTGAAGTGCACGCGCCGATGGTGACGGCTTACCTACGAGGTGGTCAGATTAGATGTAGTAAAGGTTCAGGTGGTTTTGGTGGTGGTCAATGTGGTCAGAGTTTTGACAATTACTGCTGTCATATCTGCTTTCGACTTTTTAACAAAAAAAAAAAAAAAACTGCTTTCGACTTGACAAACAAGAAAATATCTTCTTTTTTTTTCTTTGACGTTGAAAATATCTGTTTTGGGAAAAAAAAGAAAAAAAATTCGGGCTTGTTTTGGTGTTATGAAGTTATTAAGATGGATGTATATTTATGTTTAATGTACTTCGTGATTATCCAAAAATTTAGTATGATCCTTTTCTTCATAAAAGAAAAAAATTTAATATAATCTATGATTTTTAAAATTTTTACGCAGATAATGTTGGACTAAATCTGGTTTTCGAAATCTAAGAAAAGTCTAACAATGTATTATTTCTCTTACATTTTTGCTATAAATAATTGTAAAAGTAAACTAAGAGAAAAAGTAAAAATTACTATTTTCTTTAGCCATATATCTCTCTTTATTTTAGGGATTTCAATTGTATCTTATAAATTTAGTAAGCCTTCATTTGTATTTTGCAAATGTATGTAATCATAAGGATCACGTGATGTGAGAATCCCTTAAACAGTGAAAATGCTTAAAGCATAAATTCTTGGGTAAATAGTACGGATCCCATGTAGTTTATTTATATGCACGTTTGTGTTTTATGGTTTATAAACTAGCTATTTATTCTCTATGGTTTATAAAAAAGTGCATACATTCTCCTTCGCTAGGAAAACTGTCCAACTTAATTGCAAATGTAGCCCACGACCAATTTTAAGATGCTACGAGTTTTTTTATTGTTGTTAGCTTAAAATAATAATTTTTATAGATGAAATTACCCTTATCTTATTCACAATTTTAAAAAATAAAAAAGTAATAAAACACCCCAACCTAGTAGTCCCCCTTCAACCCCCCACTCCCGCAGCCCACTCCATCGCCGAAACCCCCTCACCCACATCCACCGCCAACATCTACTCCAAATTCTAACCCCAATCTCGTGACCCTTACGCCAAATCAAAAAACCCTAACCCCCACCCCTAATCCTTGTTCACTGTGTGCTCTGCGTGTGTTCGACGCCATGAGTGTGTGTGTTTGCTGCTTGTGTATGTATGTGAAAATGGCGTCTTTGTGTGTGTGAAAATATTAAAGTGAGTCTACATTTATGCTTCTTTTTTTCTTGTTTGAAAATTGCTAACTTCATTTATTTGTTGGCTTTCTATGCTCCTTTTGTTATAATTGTTATTTGGTTCTTTCTAGAGTATGAGAATTTACTCTGTGTGTGTGTGTGTTTAATTGTGCATCTGAAGCCAGATATGATTGAATGTTGTTCAGTGAAATAAAGTTGATTCTTGGTACGTTAATTTTGTTGTTCTTCAAATTGGAAGTCACAAACACCGAGCGAAAAGGGTGTTTATACATACTTGTAGTGAGCAATTGTATGTATTTTGTTGTTTTCAAGTGTGTTGTTTACATGTTCCTGTTGTAGACTGTTTGATCTTGCTTGAGTGGTAGTTTCATTTTGCTTCTTTGATGAATGTAATGTTGGTTTTGGCTAAAGAAAAGTGGCGAGCCACGAATTGATTTTGGGGCAGAAGCACAACATCATTTTAAAGGGCTGGTGGCTGGTGGCTGGTGGCTGGTAGGGCGTAGGGGTGACAAGTGCTGATGGGCTGGTAGGGCTGGTGGTTTTTTTTGGATTAGTTTTTTTTGTTAATATTAAAAGGATATATACGTCATTTTAAAGAGAACAATAAAAAAATTAACATATGTTAGCATTAAAAGGGGCGTCTGTACTGTTTTATCAACTATAGGGAATTTCGTGTACATTACAAAATATAAGAGACAAACATACACATGAGTAAAATCATAAGGGAGTCTCGTGCCATTTACCCTAAATTCATAAAGGTAATGTATTGTTGTTCCTTAATTAAACCTAAGAGGGGGGTTGAATTAGGTTATATAGGTAATAATATAACTTTTTCAATTAGACAATATACTAGCAATACTTAATCAAAAACAAATTTAAGCAAATGTATACTTTAGCAATATAAAGAGTGAGTGAGACAATTTATCAAATACTTAGTGTGCAGAAAATAGTGCGAAGAAAGAGTTGAGAGAAAGAGATTGCAAATCGTGATTTTAGCATGGTTCGGCCCCCGTCTAAGTCCACGACCTAAGCTCCCCGCTTAGGATTTCAACAATCTTCACTATAGTGGCTCTTCAAATGTTGGTGAGTCCACAAACCAACTACAATAGTAGTTCAATCTTTTACAATAGAAAAGATATCTTCTCAAAACAAAGCTTTAACTCTAACATCTTTGACAAGAAAATCCTTCATTTCAAAGTGTTTTAACTCCCTCTTTTGATAAGTGTTTGACATTCACAATAAAAGCCCTCTTTTAGGGTTGATAAATACAATAAATGCCTCTCTCACAATTTCTTGCTCAAGTATAGTTCAATGATGATTCAACGATAAAGATAATGAAAGAACTTAAGTGTAATTGCTTTGAATCAATTGATTCAAATTTTGCAGTTGAGAGCACTTAATAGAGCTGAAAAAATGGTGTAATTAATGCTCCCAACGTTCACAAATAGCTATATTTTGAATCAACATTTTTGGCCTGACCGGTCGACTCCTGTTCGCCGGTCAACCGATCGAGAGACCCTCATCTGGTGGATAGGTCTCGGGCGGACGACCCTTTGGCCACCGATCGATCAGTCATTGAGGGGTCGTCCGGTGGAACCAAGACTGTCAGGGTTGGATTTTTTAAAATGATTCTTTTAACCAGGTTTTGTAAGATATAAAACACACATTAAAAAAAGCATTGTTTAAGAATCACTATTGAGCATATACTATTTGCAAGCCCCAAAACCCCAGTCAAGTCCCAATCGGTAACCCTTATGACTTCCGTCTCCATCCTTATACATCCATCTTCATTCTTTGAATCTTCTTCCTTGAATTGATGGATGTTCTTCTTCCTTCTTTAGCTTGATGATCTTGGAATCGGAATCAATATTGATTCATCTTTACTTATGCACACTTAACAAACTCATTAAATATATTTATGTTTTAGACTAACAATCTCTCCCTTTTTTATGATAACAAAACTTACCTCAAATAATAACAATGTAAGCATAATGAGTTTTAGAGAGTATTTAGCATTTTGTGCAATTTGAGTTTGTTTGAACCTAAGATATAAGTTTGTTCAAAAACTCCCCATCAACAGGTGCATACATAACAACTCCCCCTTAATGTATGAGTTCTTTTTAGATATGCTTCTATTATTTATACAAATTTTCTCCCCCTTTTTGTCATTAGCAAAACATGAAGATTATACACACAATATTAGCAAGCAAAGAAAAGCATGTCTAGATTTGAACACCAAAAACTTGACACAAAGTCACAAAGTAAAGCAAGTCATAGAAAAGAAAACTACCAAAGCAATGGAGTTGAAATAACAAAGTATCAAAAGAATGCATGAAGAAAAACATGATTGTTGAAAAAAGGAAGTTGCAAAGTTTAATGAGAAAGGGGAAATGGAAGCATCCTAAGCATCGCAGGGCAACGGGCTTAATCCTTCATGAATTTCTCATAGAGGTTCTCAAACATCTTGTTCATGCCCTTCATCTCGGTCTTGACTTCATCAACAGTCAAGAATAACTGATCAACTTTCGAAGTCAGATTATCAACTTTGGTATTGACTTCTTCAAGAGTGACTGGACGAAGTCTGATTCTTGTGGATGAACTAGCACTACCAATATCAACCCGTGAAGGACCAATATTAGCATCTCTGCCTTTGTGATCTCCTTCGTCACTACTCTCACTCGCAGCTTCACTTTCATCACCCTCTTTCCCAAGGTCATAGTTCTCTAGATCATCAACTACCTCAGGTTGAACCTTGCGGAATTGACGTTGCTTAATGTAGACAATGTCATTATTTTCACGAGACATGGTTTGTCTATCCAGGCAGTATTTGTCAAGGAGGTAGGTAGACTCATTTAAGGGTGCAAGCTGACCAACACGATCAATACCCTTAAGACGAAAGAAGTGATACAAAAGCATCCCATAGGGCAATGATTTCTTTTTAAAAGCCAACATGTGACTAAGCATGATGTAGGGAAGGTTGATTTTTACCTTTACGTACATGAGGTGCATCACATAACCTGTGAAGGATGGAATTGTCCCGTCTCTTACAATGCGAGGCATGATAGAGTGATTTAGAATGTAGAGGAGCAAACGTTTCTCAGCACAAAGTTGATTTCTCTTTGGCATAAACTCTTTCGATTTTCCCGAGTCTTTCCACAAAGTGGTAAACATCTCCGTTGGGGCAGTGACGTGTAATCCGCTTGGTAAGTTAGCGGCAAAATAGAGTTTTAAGCCACTTTGGTATCCTAAGCAAATCAGCCAAATCCCGTTCTCCCACAAATATGTTAACTCCATTTACCCTACTCTTTATCCCACGCACACCCCTATCTTCTCCTTCTACTAAATATGCATAGAATTCCCGAACACACATATCACAATTTATGTCCTCTAGTCCAAAAAGAGGAAGCCACCTTTGATATTTAAGCAACTTATGTGGACGAGTGTTATCCAAAAAATCTGAAGGATCAATAAGTTTACCCCATATTATTTCCTTTTTAAAAAAATCACCTAGTGCGATGACGTACATAGGATCCCATGAATCAATGGTATGAGGCCTAAATGCGATCATTTGTCTCTTGGATGCTTGTCTAGATGATGATGCCATGAGGAGACGATAGAATTTGTAAGAGAAAGCAAGAATTTTTGGTTGGGTAATTTCGTCGAGCACTGGGTGTGCAAGAGAATTTTTGAGGAATTTTGAAAAGGATCTGAAAGAGAATTGAGTGAGTTGTGAAGATTAAAAGCTGGTATCTTTAGTTTGCAATGCAAAAAATGAATTGTGAAGGTGATGAGAGACAATGAAAAGTTATAGAATTTGAGTGGGAGAGAATTAGGATGAGTTTTGATGAAGAAATGATTGAGTTTTGAATAAATTTTGAGGTTTTAAAGCTTTTGTCCGTCAGTGCTACGACCAGATGAAAGTGAACGTGCCGGTTGTCCGGTGTCATACCCTCGTCCGCCCGTGGCATATTCACCGGACGAGGGTGTGTTTCACCAGTAGACCAGTGGAAGACCCCTCTTCCGGTGGTGCACTTTCTGTTAGAAAGTGCAATACACCAAAAAAAAAAAAAAAAAACTTCAAGTTACATTTTTCAACACATTTTAAGCATACCCAACTCTCTTCTTATCACACAAAATTGATTATCATGCAATGGTTTGGTAAAAATATCAGCTAATTGATTCACGGAATCAACAAAGTTGAGCACAACATCTCCTTTTTGAACATGATCGCGAATGAAATGATGCCTAATTTCAATATATTTTGTTATGTAGTGTTGAATGAGATTTTTAGTGAGATTAATGGCACTTGTATTATCATATTTAATAGGCACACTATCGTACACAAGACCATAATCAAGCAAATTTTGTTTCATCCAAAGAATTTGTGCCACACAATTTCCAACAGATACATATTCAACTTCAGCCGTAGAGAGAGCTACACTATTTTGCTTTTTACTAGACCAAGAGATTAATGAATGTCCTAGAAATTGACAGCATCCACTAGTACTTTTTCTATCTACAGGATCTCCCGCATAATCCGCATCCGAATACCCTACCAGTTCAAATGAGGTGTCTTTTGGATACCATAATCCTAAATCTATAGTCCCATTAAGATATCTAATGATTCTTTTTACAGCATTTAAGTAAGACTCTTTAGGACATAATTGAAAACGAGCACATAAGCACACAGCAAATACAATATCGGGTCTAGAAGCAGTTAAATAAATAAGGCTTCCGATCATACCTCGATATTGTTTTTCATCTACCTTGTTACATTCCTCATCTTTGTCAAGCTTGATTGATGTTGACATTGGTGTACTCATTTCTTTTGCTGACTCAAGCCCGAATTTTTTGATAAGTTCTCTAGTGTACTTGGCTTGATTGATGAAAGTACCATCTTGCGTTTGCTTGATTTGGAGTTCGAGAAAGAAATTCAATTCTCCCATCATACTCATCTCAAATTCCTTGTGCATACACTTAGAGAAATACTCACAAAGAGATTCATTAGTAGCACCAAAGATTATATCATCAACATAAATTTGTACAAGCAATATATCTTTGCCTTTTGTTTTGACAAAGAGAGTGGAATCTAATTTGCCTCTAGTGAACCATTTTCCAAGCAAATAGTTGCTAAGCCTATCATACCATGTTCTAGGTGTTTGCTTAAGGCCATATAATGCCTTATCCAATTTATATACATGATTTGGCAAGTTAAAGTCCTCAAATTCAGGTGGTTGTTTCACATATACTTCTTCCTTAAGATAGTCATTTAGAAAGACACTTTTTACATCCATTTGATATAATTTAAAGCTCATAAAACATGCAAAAGCAAGAAGCATGCTAATGGATTAAAGTCTAGCCACTGGAGCAAAAGTCTCATCATAATCTATCCATTCTTCTTGATTATACCATTGAGCCACTAGTCTAGCTTTGTTTCTAGTTACAACCCCGGATTCATCTAACTTATTTCTAAAAACCCATTTTGTACCAATTATAGGATAGTCATTAGGTTTTTCAGCTAGATGTCACATTTTACTTCTTTCAAATTGATTTAATTCTTCTTGCATGACAACTATTCAATCTTCATGATCTAAAGCTTCTTTAACATTTTTAGGCTCTACTTGAGAAAGAAAAGCAACATGTTCACAATATGCATTTAGATTAGAGCGAGTTCTTACTCCCTTTGAGGATCACCAAGAATTTAGTCATTTGGGTGATCTCTTACAAACTTCCAACATTTTGGTAGATCATCATTTATTGTCACTTCTTGGTCATTTTGCATTGGTTGTACATTTCCTTGTGGATTTTCTAGAGTTTCACCATCCTTTGAGGTTTGACCCTTTTCAACATTTGTCTCATTTGAATCTTTTGAGGTTCCCTCGTTGCCGATGGTTGTAGGTAAGATTTGAGTGTCAACTTCGGAAACACCTACATCATTATCATTCTTTCTTGGAGCGAAATAATTAGTTTCATCAAAATCCACATGCATAGACTCTTCGATAAGCATGTTTCTTTTGTTAAAGACTCTATAAGCTTTACTTCTTGAAGAGTAACTCATAAAAAGTCCTTCATCCGATTTCGAATCAAATTTGCCAAGATGTTCTTTTGTATTAAGGATGAAACACTTACAACCAAATACTTAAAAATGAGATACATTTGGTGCTCTACCTTTCCATAATTCATATGGTGCTTTCTTTAGAAAATGTCTAATTAGCACATGATTTAACACATAACATACGGTATTTACGACTTCACCCCAAAAGTATGTTGGCAAGTTGTTTTCTTTCAACATTGTTCTTGCCATTTCTTGTAGTGTTATATTCTTCCTTTCTACTACCTCATTTTGTTGAGGAGTTCTAGGAGCTGAAAAATTATGTTCAATGCCAAGTGCTTCACAATAATCCATAAAAGATGCATTTATAAATTCGGTGTCTTGGTCACTATGAATGCAATTTATGTAATAGCCTTTCTCATTTTGCACTTTGTAACAAAGTTTAGTAAATTCATTGAAGACATTATTTTTATATGCAAGAGGTCTTACCCATGTAAATCTAGTGTAATCATCTATAATAACATAGACATATCTAGATCCACCTAAACTTGTCACATCCATTGGACCAAATAGATCCATATGTAATTTTTGTAAAGCTCTTGATGTGGTTACCTTGCTAATTGTTTTGAACGATGTCTTATGTTGTTTTCCAAATTGACATGCATTACATAGATGATCTTTTTGAAATCTAGTCTTAGGAAGACCTATGACAAGTTCTTTTCTCGAAAGCTTAGCAAGTAAATCCATATTAGCATGACCAAGTCTTCTATGCCATAACCATGAATCTTCATTAATGGTAACTAAGCATGTCACATTTTGGTACTTCAATTTATGAAGATTGATTACATATACATTATCACATCTATCTCCAACAAATATTACTTTATTATCTTTATCATACACATTGCAACAAGTAGATAGAAATTCAACTCTAAATCCATTATCACAAAATTGACTTACACTTAGTAAATTATGTTTAAGACTTTTAACATACAAGACATCATGAATAGAAAGAGACTTTATATCTCCTATGCTACCCTTACCAATAACTTTGCCTCATTCATTTCCTCCATAGCTAAATTTACCTTTGAAGTTTCTGTCAATCCCATAAAAGAAAAATACATTTCCCGTCATGTGCCTTGAGCACCCACTATCAATAACCCAAGTATCTTCATACTTCACCTTTAAGGAAACCTATCATTTATAGAAACAAATCAAATTCATTTTGGTCCCCAAGGTTCTATTGGGTCTTTTTGTGTTAGTATGAAGTCTTAACACATCTAACAACCCATTTGGGTCTAAGTCATAAAGGAATATGAGAATCTCTTCCCACCATGTGTCTAAATCTACATCGTGATGCATTGTGACAAATCTTCTCACAATAAGTGCATCTTTTAAATGATCCTCTTGATGTTGAGGTTATATTCCAAGAGGATGATGCTTTGACAAAATAATGTTGCAACCCTTTTTGATATGGCTTATAGCCAATTCCCTTTTTGTCAAATTGTACTTTTTGCGATTCTTTTAATGGTGGATGGACAATTGAGGATTGAGAAGCTTTTACAAATATAGTTTTTGAAGACTTTGGTTTAAAAAATGGCTCATAGCCAATTCCACCTTTGTCGAGTGGTGATTTTTGAGAACCAAGAATTTCATCCAAGGCCTTTGTTCCTTTTGAAAATCTAGCTAGATCATTTTGTAGGCCAAGAACTTGTTTTTCAAAATCTTTGATTTCTAATTCATTTTTGGACTTTAGATGATAGTATTCACACATTTCTTTGGTAAGAGTATCATTTTCATCTCTAAGTTCCTTAATTTCCTTTTGAAGTTCATCATTTTCTTTTTGAAGATTCTTTACTTTTGAATGTGCAAGAAGAAAACTATCATGTAGTTTTGAAAATTCATTTGTTAGTTCCTCAAATATACATTCATCATCATTAGAAAACAAAGAAGATAATTCATCACAAGACGAAGAAGTTACCTTATCATCTCTAGCCCTGAAGCACACAAAGTTTGCCACTTCGGTTTCGCTTCTACTTTCATCACCGGTTGATACATCATCCTCAACACATGCCTTCATTGCCTTTTGCTTTCCTTTGATCAATTTTGGACATTTTAATTTGATGTGTCTCGGTTTGTCACAATTGAAGCATTTTATCTCTTCTTTGGTCTTTTTTAATTTTTCTTTGAATCTTCTCTTGACTTTGTTGTTGATGGGCTCTTCTCTCTTCATCTTTTTGTATTTCAAGAACTTCTTAAAATTCTTTGCAAGAAGTTTAAGTTCATCATGATCGCTATCATCTTTGTCTTCATCACTCGATTGAGATTGAACAATGAGATCAAGTGATTTCCTTGTCTTCTTTTCTTCTTCATCTCGTATTTTTTCTTGATTTAATACAAGTTCCTCCATTTCAAGGTTACAAATGAGCTCATGCACCATAATCGTTGAGAGATCGGTTGATTCTCTAATAGACGTCACCTTTGGTTTGTAATCTTTTGGAAGAACCATAGGAATCTTTCGGTTGAGTTCTTCATTTGGATACTTCTTCCTAAGAGCACTTAAGTTGTTTACGATTGTGGAGAATCTTTGATGCATTTCATTTAGTGATTCTCCGGCCTTCATACGAAACAATTCATACTCATGAATGTGAAGATCAATTTTGGTATTCTTCACTTGAGGTGTTCCTTGATAAGACATGTGTAGCATCTTCTAAATCTCGTGAGCAGTTTTACATTGAGTCACACGACTATACTCAATTTCGTTTAGAGCACAATAGAAAATGTTCTTGGTTCTTGAGTTCTTGGTCATCATACTAATGTCTTGATCATTGAACACTTTCCTTTCCTTGGGCACTTGAACGGTTTTGACTTTCTCAACTCTGCTTGTACTTGGGGCATCTTTAACCGTTACCTCCTTCGTTGGAACATAAGAATCATCTTCTACTAGTGATCATAGAACATAGTCAACGGACTGTATGTATGTCTCCATCTTGTTTTTCCAATAATTGAAATTTGTACCTACAAACAATGGAGGCCTATTAGTAGAGTAACCTTCAAAATAAGGAGAGGTAGTATTGTTTGTCATTTATCTTTTCTTTGCTAGATATTAAGATATATGCAAAGTCCTAGTTCTTGATACCTCTTGTTGTCCCTTAGTTAAACCTAAGAGGGGGATGAATTAGGTTATATAGGCAATACTACAACTTTTTCGATTAGGCAATATACTAGCAATACTTAATCAAAAACAAATTTAAGCAAATGTATACTTTAGCAATATAAAGAGTGAGTGAGGCAATTTATCAAACACTTAGTGTGCAGAAAATAGTGCAAAGAAAAAGTTGAAAGAAAGAGATTGCAAATCGCAATTTTAGCGTGGTTCGGCCCCCGCCTAAGTCCACGACCTAAGCTCCCCGCTTAGGATTTCAACAATCTTCACTATAGTGGCTCTTCAAATGTTGGTAAGTCCACAAACCAACTACAATAGTAGTTCAAGCTTTTACAATAGAAAAAATATCTTCTCAAAACAAAGCTTTAACTCTAACATCTTTGACAAGGAAATCCTTCCTTTCAAAGTGTTTTAACTCCCTCTTTTGATAAGTGTTTGAGATTCACAATAAAAGTCCTATTTTAGGATTGATAAATACAATGAATGTTTCTCTCATAATAATGCTCACAATTTCTTGCTCAAGTATAGCTCAATGATGATTCAAAGATAAAGATAATGACAGAACTTAAGTGTACTTGCTTTGAATCAATTGATTCAAATTTTGCAGTTGAGAGTACTTAATAGAGCTGAAAAAATGATGTAATTAATGCTCTCAATGTTCACAACCGGTTATATTTTGAATCAGCATTTTTGGCCCGACCGGTCGACCCCTGTTCGCCGGTCGACCGGTCAAGAGACCCTCGTCCAATGGACAGGTCTCGGACGGACGACCCTTTGGCCACCGGTCGACCAGTCGCTGAGGGGTCCGGTAGAACCAAGACTGTTAGGGTTGGATTTTTTAAAATGATTCTTTAACCAGGTTTTGTAAGATATAAAACACACATTAAAAAAAACGTTGTTTAAGAATCACTATTGAGCATATACTATTTGCAAGCCCCAAAACCCCAGTCAAGTCCCAACCGGTACCCCTTATGACTTCCGTCTCCATCCTTATACATCCATCTTCATTATTTGAATCTTCTTCCTTGAATTGATGGATGTTATTCTTCCTTCTTTAGCTTGATGATCTTGGAATCGGAGTCAATCTTGATTCATCTTTACTTATGCATACTTAACAAACTCATTAAACATATTTATGGCTTGTAATCATCAAAACCAAGATTTAGAAGCCTTTTAGGCTAACATGTATCCAACAAAATAAGAAAGATTTTTATGTGAATGAAAGCATCCTAGAAAAATGTGATACCAATTATTGTAATACAAATCTTTTAAAGCAATGATATATTAATATATCAATAACCCATGTGCTTTTATTGAGAAAAATGTATTAGAATTTTCACATGATATGGAGCTCTCATAAGAACTGATCGTGTAAAAATCTTGAGATCAAAGATTCTTGAAAAATCAATTTGTCTCAACCTAAAGTTCAAGCATTTTATTAGATGAAAAATTAGGTGCATCAATAAAGCTCATCCTTTTAAATGCCTTACTGGTTTGCGGTTTGATCGTTGATAATAAAGGGACCCTTTTCGTCTTGGAGAAAATAATCAAAAAATTTATGACCCTAAAGTATCATAACTCAGTAGAATCGATATATGTTCTCTCTTATTTTATTAGCAAGATGTAATTCTACATCAATAAAAAGGTGTTAGAGGTGTTAAATATATATTTCATTGTTATTGTAGAACAATTGATATGAGATTATAATATTCAAGATATTCAAAATTAAACCTTTTTTTTATTCAAGGAAAGTTTAAATTGTACAAAATATATCAAATATCATCCACGAAAATTGATCTCGTAATTTTTCACATTACTGTGAATTACATACCACTAACCCAAAGGCCATATGGTACACACTATTAAAGTTGATCGAGTATGAAAAATGATGAGTATATGTTTGACTCAACACAAGCAAAATATTAGTCATATATGGTAGTACTACTACATATTGAAGCTCTTCAAAACTAATATTATTGTCAACTGCTCGAAGCATGTCGCCAATAAATATGAACTTCAAAGTGAATGATTATGCATGTATTGCTCAAGTGAAAGAAAGCTATATTAGAAAGGGTGAAACCAAGCATATCGCATCAAAGTTGTTTATCAAGCATAAACTCCCAAAAGAAGGTGAAATAGATGGTCATCAAATTCACTAAAATGAGAACGTAGCAAGTTTGTTCACAAAGACATTATCTTCTACAAATTTTGAAGAACTATTTCACAAAAAAGGACATGCGTCAATTCAGAGTTCATTCATGATATGTGAACATAAGAAGAAGACAAGTATGCATTGTACTCTTTTTTCATTCGCTAGTTTTTGTCTCATTGGTTCCTAGCAAGGTTTTTAATGTTATAGTTTGAGACGTACAATAAGAACATTGTATTCTTTTTCCTTTATAGATTTTTTCACACTTATTTTTTTAGTAAAATTTTAATGATGCATATTTTTAAAAGATGAATATCCAAATAGGATTGTTAAATTATCAAGATGGGTGAATATTCATCTCAAATTTAGTTCATGGTTATCCAAAAACCTAGTATGGTCTATGATTATTCGAACTCCTACATAGATAACCATGGACTAAACATTTTTTTTTCAAGCAAAGTATAGCAGTGTACAACTTCTCTTGTATCTTTGTTATAAATAGGTCCTTTGTATTATAAAATTACACCAAAAAAAAAATAGAAATTACTATTTTTCATTGTCTCTGTTAATGTTCTAAGCTTCAACAGTTTAGATCGGGCAACTCACTTCGGTATGCACTGAACTTTGAGGTCGGATTCCTGACCTGCACAAGTAAGAAAGGAAAAGGCGGGGTAACGACCCGTATTTTTCCCTCGGGTGTGGAAGTGATTAGATTGTCCAAGCTGGATATGGTAGTTGAAAGTATTTAATGTACGAGTTACCTCCATAAATGCGGAAATGAGCTCTATTTATACTAATTTGGGTTCAGACAGCAATTAATGTGCAATGCTGCCCGACACGCCACCGATTGCCCGCGCCGTATAACCAATGGACAAAGTTATTATTCAATGGATAAAGTTGTTGTCCGCTGGTCCAAGCTGTGTGTCTTGCTTTATGTCCCATCAGACGAGTTGGAATAACCGTTGGGGTTTACTTGGGTCTAGTTCGGGTCGGGTCAGGTGCTTTAGGTCAGAATACGACTCGACAATATCCTCTTCAACTCAAGACCTCCCTTGTCAATTCTTCCCCTCCCCTGGTCTAGAGATCCAAAGGGGGTCTAGACAGGTGGCATTTATTCCCAAGATAGGAGTGCCCAATCAGGGTTAGGTGCCACGTCACACCGGTACCTTTCTTGAAAGTCCGACACGTCATGCCTTAATTCTGACAGGACGCGACGTTTGATATTCTCGAGACGGTTACACTTGGTGCCTATAAAATAGGGCTTCAACATTTCAAAATTCACTTCAACTTTCGCATCCAAGTTTTCACAGTCTCAGGAGATACCCAAGCTCGGAAAGTTAAGCTCGGTAAATTAGGAGCTTGGTCGCATGTGCGCTCGGAGAAGTTGCAGCTCGGTTCTACCTACTCGATCCACCGAACCTAGACATCTATTAGGTATGTCCCGACTTCCCTTAGATACTGCATATTTTATTTCATATACTCGTAAACAAATGGGAGAGTCGGAGCACGATGATTCCCAGGAGATGGAAGTTAGTGAAAGGATCATGCTTACAAGAGGTGATCACAACATATAGTGAGCTAGGTGGAAGCAAAAACTTGATTTCAAAAATTTTTCAGCAACACATATCATTTGTATTCACCATAATACCTTATGTCTAGTCCATGTAATCAACATATCTACTACATATATAAACATATATATGAATGAACAAGAGTTATCAATGTATACCTCTTGAAGATCTAGCCAAATGAATGAAGAAGCACCACAAGAAAGATGACCAAGTCTTTCACACGTGCAAAAGGTCTAGTTCGTCCACACGAGCATCCAAGAGCTTCTTCTCCACGAACCAAATCTTTGTACTAGCCATTTAGGTGGGTTGATGAGCTTACACAAGTGTTGAAAGCATGAGAAAAATTCTGCCCAAGCTCTCTAGCTATGGCTGAAAATATGAGAGAGAAAATGGAGAGTGAAGAGAAAAATTAATGTGCAGAATTTTTCCACTTATCTTTTGTTATATCTCTCTTCATATTTTCTATGCATATATTTTTCCTATGCAAACTTTGTGTCTTGTGCATTACATACATATATGTCTCCAATACATCATAGTGTCTTGTGTATTCCCAACATATATGTCTCCAATGCATCTATGTGTCTTGTGCAACAATATAATACAAATATATTGGATAGTGAAAAATTATGGAATTATCCATTATTCTTGCCACAATAAATCTTAGCCATGGAATTCAAATAAGATCAAATCTTGGCTCTTGGATTATAATTAATCCTAATCAATATTAGATTAATCAATTGGAAACTAACTTTCCATATTTATACTTTTGCCCCAACACCTTCAATAATTACACTTTTGGTCCATTACTACTTAATGACCAAATATAACAACGTTAACTCTTTAACGTTTCCAAACTCATTATAAGCTCATTATAGAAACTTTATTCATGATACTCAAACGTGTGTGACTCTCTAGATTCACCACCGTATAGCAATGAGGGACGATTAAACCCTTGCAATCTATTCCGAAAATGTCTCCGTCATTCTAGGAATACCCTCACGTTCTAGAGTGACGCCTAGTAACATATCAAGACAATATATACGGTAATGAAGTCAATTTCTTATGAATCTATTTATAGTCGCCGATTATCGTGCAATCTAATCCTTCCATTAATTGTACCGTCGAGCAAGAACCATGATACGATTAAGTTCATAAACTCGATACTATGCATAGATCTAATTGGTGTAATGAGGGATGACACATGGAAAACCCTTTCTCCATCATTCATACATTGGCCAAGGATTTCCTCATTAAACAACCAAGCTTAGATCGCATAAGACATCGCCTCACGCCGGAGGTTAATGGATCCTCTCTTGACCACTACCTGTCAATCACTATACCAGACGAATGAAATTGCGAGAGGACGTATCTCATCTCGTTTGTCGAAACAATTATTGTCCAAACGCTAGAATCAAACCCTAATACATATGACAGCCGTAATGTCTCAAGTCTAAGGATTACATGCACAATCGCAACGAATAACAAATTATTAATCCAAAGTCATGTAATTTGTTATTCACGTCACATTCAATGATCTATTCAACTAATAGACATCCACATGTTTGTTAGTCGCATCGATATGATGTTATGGCACGTGGCTCACCATCCTTTATCATTAACATCCCTATGTTAATCAAAGGTAACAACACATGTGATAGTCCGTAATTGATTATTAAAGTCCCGATCAAATAATCTAAGGACTATGAATATTTTAAGTATTTTTATCATATTAAGGAAATACGCCAACATATTCTAAACGCTTTTAGAATATATTCCTCTAATGAAAATACTATGGACTTATTCATACACATAAAGAAGGAGAATATGAATGTCCTAATTATGTCAATATGAAAACAGACATATAGACACGAATGCCATAATATACAAGTAAATGTCAAAATGCCCCAATATATGTCATCCAAATATATAGCATTAGGGCATATCTCTAACAGTTAGATCATACGGGGGTGGTGAGGAAGACCCCTCTAGTTCGGAGTCGTCCTCGGAGCAAGGTCGAGAGGACGGTAAGTCAAGCATCTCCCAAGAAGAGGAGTCAAAACCTACGTAGGCCCGGGCAGTGACGATGAGTGTAAAATTGTAAAGGTCAGGAGGGTGCAGAAGGAAGCCGATAAAGATCCTCTGTCCGATCTGAACGAGTTGGGTAAGGCTAGGGATCACTCCCCCTTGAATCAATTGGTGGGCCTCGAGCGACCCCATAAGTACATAGCCGAGACTTTTAGGGTCAAGGCGGTAGACACTGAGCCCACGAATGCAGTTCCGCCTCCCCGTGCTCACACAGCCAGTGACTTCTCGGGTCGAGGAAAGAAAATTCAACAACTATTTGCTTGCTGCCGACGCGAGTGTCATACTATCAAGGCGTTGAATAGTAGGTTAAGGAATTGGTCGATGGACTGGACTTTCATGCTGAAGATTCCAGGTCGGTTTGATCATGCCTACAATCCTCCCGCTAGCCATTTCACGATTTATGACTTGGCTTTTGACTTGATTCAACTACCCATCCCTCACTTCATCACCTTCATGCTAGACTACTTCGAGCTCAGCCCGGACCAAGTGGCTCCTAATAGCTGGGCCATGATCGTGGCCTTTTAGGTGTACTGTCGGGAGGTGGGTGTGAAGCTGACCGTTACCCTATTTAGATACTTCTACACCTATTAAACCAACCTTAAGTAGCCCGGGTGGTTCCATTTCGCGGCTAGGAAGGAACATGCCCTTTTTACCAAGTGGAAGTCTTCTAACAAGGGTTGGCATAACAAGTATTATTGGGTGGAGTATTCAGTCAACATGGGGTGTAGGAGGGAGTGGACCCCATCTTTGAAGAAGAAACTCAATGACCAACCTTCATTGTCTAATTCGAAAACCCACGACGTGGAAGAGCTTAAGCCGAGTCCGAATCAGTTGATAGATATTGTGAGTGTCCTTAAGTGGGACAAGATTTGGAAGTCCAAGTTATTTGGTCAGGCGCCCAATTTGACCAAGTCTCACCCCAGCCTTCTTCCCGAGTCAGATGATGAAGAGGAAGAGGATCAAGCAGAGGGTTAGTCTCGGAATCTGATCCGATCTCCTTAGTTCTTCATCACCATACTTGTTATCATCATATATTTTTTCTAACTTGTTGTCATTTAATTTTGCTAACCAACTTCTTTATCTTTCAGAAATGTCGACCGCTGGAGAGAGGGTCTTCCTCAAGAGAAGGGAGGCAGCGATGAGTGGCGAGGGCTAGGAGCCCGAGGGCTCCCATGCCCTAGGATCCAAAAAAAGGTCTGGGGAGACCGAAAATGAAGTCTCCTCAAAGAAAAACAAGACTCAGGGGTCTCCTCCCAACAAGAAGAAGTTGGGGATGGGAATCGCCGAGCGTCCACCCACCAAGGCAAAATCAAAGAAGAGGCCCCGACTAAAGGAGACGGGCAAAAGAAAAGCGTTAGAGGTGATTTGGTCCAAGGATGACCGAGTAGTTGATACCTTCGCCCCCATCGAGTGCGACCCCAAATTAGCCAAGGTCCTAGTAGACCAACTTATTCTTGACCTGAGAACTGACGCAACAATGGTAAGCTACCGCTCCTTGTTTGTTCGTAAGACTTTCTTTCCGTTGCATTTTGCCTAACTATTTCTCTTTGCAGGTTGAGTCTCATTTCTCTCCGTTCCTACCCTCATCCACAAGGTTCAGGCCCATTGCACCAAGTTGGAACATAGGTACAACGAGTCCAAGGTCGAGCTGCAGGAGCAAATAGATAAGGCCTTAAAGAGATATCAGGAGGACGGTGACGAAATCGACCAGCTCAAGAAGAAGCTGAAAACCGCGGAGGAGGAACTTGAGCGAGAGAAGTCCTGAAGGACTCGGGCTAGCAACAACGTGGCAACACTCAAGAATGAGAAGCGCGAAACGGAGACCATCCTTCAGGAGTTCAAAGGGAATGTCAGGCCCGGAGGAGAAAAGGCGGTAGAAGCCTTCAAGGACACCGACGCGGGCGTGAGTTGGCTAATAAAGGAGGGCGAGGCAATAGTCAAGTTCGTCGAGCTAGAATATTACTTCCGAGGCCAGCTCGCTGCTTGGGAACGGGCGAAGACTTTCCTGAATCCTTCGAAGACCGAGTACCTGGATATTATGGAGGCTCCACCGCCAGAGTTCTTTAATATCCCCGGTCTTCCAACCGACTTGAGGTTCCAACCCCACAAAGTCATGAACTTCGTCAAAAAAGAGATGGAACTAGTCGGGGATGAGTCCTCTGAGGTCGGGGATAAGGTGGGCAATGGAGCCACCGATGTTACTCTGGCGCCTTGAGTTTCATGCTTCTCTTTCTTTCCTTTCTTTGTAGCATGCTTGAGGCGGGCCACCTTGTAACCTTTGTAATTAATGGAACAATTGCTGGCCATTAACTAATTTCACAGCAGTGCACTTTATGATGTTTTTTTTTTTTATACACCGAGTTATTCTTAATTGCGTTTTTAAGAACTTTTAGTTAAGCTCAAGTCAATTGTCGTGATAAAATTAACTTAATAAATCAATATCTTGATTTCACCGAGCTGGACTCATCAGCCCGAGCTGGTAAATGAACCAAACCTAGTTGATTGAGACCGAACTGGCATTAATAGCCCGAGTTGGTCAACTTAGTTTTAATCGATAAATGTACTTTTATCCTTAGATCGATAAAATTGAATCGGCCATAAAGAAATTATATACAAAAATGGACATTATATTTAATATCTTGGTACAACGTGCACTTTGAGCTTGGGCTCTACAAAATAGTTTTGGCTCAAGGCCTCATACAAAATAATGCTTAAGATGCTCAACATGTTAGACGTTTTTCAGCTGCTACCCGTATTTCTCACGAAGGTAGAAGGTTCCAGGTCAGATTTCTTTTACCACTTCGTACGTGCCTTCCCAAGGTGGGGAGAGCTTACCTCCTGAGCGCGGCAAAAAGATGGCTCGTCGTAGGACCAGATCACTAACCTTGATAGACTTTGGCTTGACTTGTTTGGAAAAGGCTCACTCCATGGCCACTTTTTCAGCCAACATTCGGACCTGAGCTTTGGCACGTAACTCTTCAACCAAGTCTAGTTTTTCTCGGATTTGAGCTCCGTTTATTTTAGGATCATGGTGAAGTACCCTACTGGTAGGAGACTCGATTTCCACTGGGAGTAATGCTTGAGTACCGAAGGTCAATTCGAATGGTGACTCTCCCGTGGTTGAGCTGATGGTGGTGCGTTGAGCCCATAACACCTCGGGAAAGATCATTGCCCACTGTGCATCGCATCTTCCAGCTTTGTTTTCAGGCCCTGCAAAATAACTTGGTTAATTCTCTCGACCTGACCATTACTTTAAGGATGGGCAATAGACGAGAATCTAAGGTCGATTCCGATTTCAGTACATTTTCCTCGGAAATATGTATTATCAAATTGTTTGCTGTGATCGGTCACTATGACCTTAGGAACTCCAAATCGATAGATGATATTCTTCCATACGAAGTCCCAAGTTGCCTTTTAGGTTATTCTGGCTACACCCTCAGTCTCGGGCCATTTGGTGAAGTAATCGATGGCTACGGAGGTATGTTTCTTCTGCCTGAGGCTGTTCGGCAGCAGACCAACGATATCCAACCCCCACTGGTAGAACGGCCACGGACTCACCATTACTGTTAGGTCCACCGCGGGTTTTCTTTGAATCTTGGCGAATTTCTGACAAATATTGTATTTTTTCACATAATCTTTAGAATCTTGCTTCATGGTCGGCCAGAAGTAGCCTTGTCTGAGTGTCTTTCTTGCCAGGACTTTACAGCCCAAGTGATTTCCACAGACTCCTTCGTGGATTTCTCTAAGTATGTAGTTTCTCTCCTCAGGTCCTACGCATTTTAAAAGGGGCCAGGTGTAGGCCCTTTTGTAGAGCTGGCCCGCAATTGAGATGAACCTCGAGGCTTGTTTCTCAATTTTCTAAGCTTCCTTTGAGTCCTCGGGGACTATACCTCCATCCAAGTAGTCCACGATTGGCCGGGTCCAATCTAGTCTCATGGCTATCTCGGCGACTTCCTGATTTCCTAACTGGATGCTGGGCTCGAAAATCTCTTCCACATAGACTAGGGCAGGTCGATTTTCTCCTACGGCCAACTTCGATAGAGCATCAGCTTTTGTATTTTCTTCCCTCGGTATCTGCTGTATAAAAAATCTCTTGAATCTTGAGGTTAAGTCCTTGACCTTACTGAGATAGGACACCATGGAAGCATCATTGGCCTCGAATTCTCCAAAAACTTGGCTCGCAACGATCTAGGAGTCGATGTACATTTCTAGGGTCTGTACCCCTAGCTAGGCCACAACCCTCAAACCTACGATTACGGCTTCATACTCAGCCTCATTGTTAGAGGTCGGGAAGGCAAACTTGAAGGAATATTGGTGTTCATGACCTGTTGGGTCTAGGATTACAACCCCAGCTCCGCTTCCTGACTTCCTCGACGCTCCGTCCACATGGACTTTCCATATTTCTTCCAGATCGTGTTCAGCTCGGCCTGTGCACTCAACAACAAAGTCCACAATTGCCTGGGCTTTGATGGTCGTTCTTGATTGATAAATGATGTCCAATTGACTTAGCTTGACTGCCCATTTTAGTAGCCTGCCCGAGGCTTCTGGCTTGTGCATGATGGATTTAAGTGGAGCGTCTGTCATGACCTTGATTGTGTAGGCATCAAAGTACAACTTAAGCTTTCTGGCCGCAGTCACCAGTGCGAAGGTGAGCTTTTCTAAGGTGGAGTACCTTACCTCAGCCCCATGGAGAGCTTTACTGACGTAGTAAACTGGCTTCTGGTCTCTGCCTTATTCTCGAACCAATGTTGCCGCTACTGCTATTCCTGAACAGGCCAAGTACAGCACCAGCTCTTCCCCCTCCTCAGGTCGGGAGAGCAGGGGTGGTGACGCTAAGTATCTTTTCAACTCATCAAAGAAATTTTGGCATTCTCCTGTCCATTGGAAATTCTTGGGGTTCCTTAGGATTTTAAACAAAAGTGCACACTTGTCAGCTAACTTGGACATGAATCTGCTCAAGGCAGCTACCTTTCTGGTGAGCACCTACACATCATTCACGCAGGTCGGAGGGGCCAAATCTAAGATTGCCTGGATTTTCTCCGAATTTGCTTCGATACCCTGGTCCGTGACCAAGAATCCCAACAATTTACCCGCCTTGACGCCGAATGCACATTTTTCTGGGTTCAGTTTCATTCTGAACTAATCCATCACGGTGAAGGCCTCTACTAAGTCAGTTGTATGATATTCCATTTTTTTACTTTTGACCAACATGTCATCCACATAAATTTTCATGTTACGCCCAATTTGATTTCCAAAGACTTTGTTTACCATCCGAGTATAGGTGGCTCCAACGTTCTTAAGGCCAAAAGGCATTACCTCATAGTAGTAGAGTCCCTGATCGGTGACGAAAGCTATCATTTACTTTATCTCCGGGTGCCATCTTAATCTGGTTATAGCCTTTGAAGGCATCCATAAAAGACAACAGCTCAAATCCCGAGGTAGCATCCACTAACTAGTCAATTCGGGGTAACGGGAAGCAATCTTTTGGGCAAGCTTTGTTGAGGTCGGTAAAATCAATGCACAATCTCCATTTCCTAGTGCCCTTTGAGACCAACACCACGTTGGATAACCAGGTCGGGTATAGGATTTCCTGTATGTGTTCGGCATCCAGCAGTTTCCCGAACTCCTCAACTATGATTTTCTATTTGTCATAGTGAAAGTGCCTATGCCTCTGCTTTACTGGATAGTGATTTGGGTCGGTGTTCAAGTGGTGCTCAATCACGGCCAGGTCAACTCTTGTCATGTCAATGGCGAACCAAGCAAAAGATATGTTCATTTTAAAAAAAAAATTGGCTTATACCTTTTTTGAGATCTTCTGGCAGCTCATTTCTGATTTTAGCTTTCTTGTTTTCCTCTGAAAGTTCTATCTCCTACAGCTTTTCCGCGGGACTTCCTCTTTTCGTATCCCTCATTTCTTCGAGCAGGTCGGGTCCCCACCCGACTTGATACTTTGGTCTAAAGGAGCATTCGCAACATTCTCGAGCTGAAAGTTAGGCCCCTTTGATTGTAGCTACACTATTTGGGGTCGAGAAATTTAGTGCTTGATAGTATGTGGAGGGTATTGCGTTGAAGTGGTTTAAGACGACTGCCGCAGAATACCGTTGTAGGCCGAGTTGTAGTCCATCACAATGAAATTTGCCTGCATTGAAACCCTTCTTGGACCGTCTTAGAGAGTGAGCATGAGGTTGATAACCCCTTCTGTTTTGTGGTTGTGGCCAGTGAAGTCGGTAAGGATCCCCTTCAACGGTCAGAGCCGAGTTCGGTCTAGCCCCATTTGCTCAAAAGCCTATAAAAAAATAACTTCCGTCGAGCTCCCAGTATCTACCATCATCCTCCTAACGATGATCTTGGTGATCTCGGCGCTGATGACCAAAAGGTCATCATGGGGTAAGATTACTCCTTCCAGATCATCCAAGGAAAATGTGATCATTTCCAATCCTCCAACTAAGCCCACTGCAAGTCCAAACTCCCGCCCAGCACAAACATAGCTCTTCCGACCTGCTGATGTCTCCTCACCCAATGCGAGTCATCCGGCAATTGTTTCCACCGTAGCCACGTGCCCAGCCCGATCAAGGAGCTTGGGCGGGCTTTTTTCTTTATCCCGGCTTGCTCCCTGGTCGGGATTCCTATAAGGTTGTTGATCGATGTACCTTCGGAGGTGACCTCGGGATATTAAAGCCTCAATCTCTTGCTTCAGATCCTTACACTCGTCGGTGGTATGCCCATAATCCATATGGTAGCGGTAATATTTAGTCTTATTGCGCTTCTCAGGTTGGCCTCGCATCTTAGGTGCTGGTGGCAGGTGGTTCTAGTGTTGGATTTCCATTAGGATTTGTTCCCTCGGGGTGTTGAGGGGGGTGAACATTGTGAATCTCGGGCCCTACTTCTGTTGTTGCGGCAGTAGTTTGCCCCTATCAGCCTGCGCTTTGTTTTTGGGCTGAGCCCTAGGTGAGGGCTCGACCTTCTTTTCTTTATCATCCTCTCTTTTTGCTTGGTGGATCTCCTCAGACTGGATGTATCCCTCCGCCCTCACCATTAGCTCGGCTACGGTGTCTACTGAGTCAATAGCCAGGGAGGATGTGAGGAGGCCCAACCTAAGTCCACTTTGATAGGCCATTAAGGTCGTGGAGTCTTCCAAGTTAGAAATTCGGAGGGACTCTTCGTTGAATCGGGCCATGTAGGTCCTCAAGCTTTCTCCCTTCTATTGTTTCATCGTTAGCAGTGATGAGGTATGGCGGGTGGCACGTCGACTTCCGGCGAATCGGGATAGGAACGCTTCTGCCATTTGAGGGAAGCTTTCGACTAAGCCGGGGCGAAGTTTTTGGAACCAATCCAGTGTGTTGCCCACCAAGGTGGTCGGGAACGCCTTCATTTTCATCCGGTCTGTCATATCATGGAAAGTCATGTGATGGTCGAAATTAAGCAGATGGCTGGCGGGGTCGCCGTCCCTATTGCACATCTCTAAGTGTGGCATCCGATTGCCCGTAGGGAGCGGCATGGCTAGAACCTCAAGAGAGAGTGGACTGACACCGAGCAGGTTTATGACTTTGGCTATGGCAGCCGCGGTCTTGGCCTGCTCGGGGTCGATTGGGGAAGCCCTCTGGTTTTGGGCTTCACTTGCCCGGACCACCGGCTCAAGAGACCCGTCGCCACCGTCTTGGGCGGGGGCTCGACCCAAAGTCGGTATCTGGAACTGCGGATGCTCTGGTTGAGGGGCCGCAGTGGGAACTACTGGTGGGTTTGCGGCCATGCGCGCTACCTATTCCTTAAGTTCATTGAACATTCGGAACATCAACTTCATCTCGGGCGCCATGACTGTCGTGGAGTCTTCTCCAGACTGGGTAGTTTGTGTGGTTAGGTGTATACGTTGGCTCGTTCCAACATCGGTTTGGGTTAGGTTTTGACTTGGTGTCTAGTAGCTTCGAGGTCCTCACCTAGGGCGAATGAGTCCTCTGCTGGTAGACTGTGACTTCGAGTTTGTACCATGGTGGTTTCTCAGTGGATGGGGGAATTAGCAAGATTACTCGATTCCTACAGACGGCGTCAAACTGTTAATGTTCTGAGTTTCAACAATTTAGATCGGGCAACTCACTTTGGTATGCGCTGAACTTTGAGGTCGGATTCCTGACCTGCACAAGTAAGAAAGGAAAAGGCGGGGTGACGACCCGTATTTTTCCCTCAGGTATGGAAGTGATTAGATTGTCCGAGCTGGATATGGTAGTTGAGAGTATTTAATGTACGAGTTACCTCTATAAATGCAGAGAAGAGCTCTATTTATACTAATCTGGGTTTGGGTAGCAATTAATGTGCAATGCTGCCTGACACGCCACCAACTGCCCGCGCCGTATAACCAATGGGTTATTACCCAGTGGATAAAGTTGTTGTCCGCTGGTCCAAGCTGTGTGCCTTACTTTATATCCCATTCGTCGGGCTGGAATAACCGTTGGGGTTTACTTGGGTCTAGTTCGGATCAGATCAGGTACTTTAGGTCAAAATACGACCCGGTAATATCCTCTTCAGCTCAGGACCTCCCTTGTCAATCTCTATTATATTTTTCTCTTTCCTTTCTATTATCTTCAACCTATTTTCTTTATTTTTATAATAGTTTTTGATTTTTTCCTGAATCTATTAGCTACTCGTATTAGATTTTAAAATTAGGGATGTTAATAGATTAGATTTTAACTCGAATTCCGATTTGTATATAGATTTTATTAAATTGATTAATCTGCCCATCAAATTTTGATTACATGATCCAAATATTGAATATCAATATCCGAATACAATTTTATGTACATCCATTTTAATTAGGATCCATCAAATTTTTTTACGACTCCATTAGGGTATCTCCAACAGGCGCTCTAAATTCAGGGTCTCTATCTCTAAATATAAAGACTCTGAGTAATTTAGAGCCCCTCCTACTTAAGCCCCATGTGTTTTTTTGAGTCTCTAAAAAAAAGTTAACTCCAATGCGAGTCTTAACTAAGTTGAGTTTCTATATTATGTTTAATTTAATTTTGCATACTAAATTGATTACTCATTATTTTTCGCACCAGTTAATTTTTTTTTTTTAAATTATAATTTTTAAAAATGTAATATTTTTTTTACGAATATTTCGACCAAAAAATTAATTAATTCAGACAATGATATAATTTTTTGACTTGGATAACGTTTAATTACATCCGATTACATTGAAATATATTATTTTCAATCTCATCCGTACGTTCGTTCTTGTCAACTAAAATCTCATCCGAAAAAAACGCACACTATCAGCAGCATTTGCTCCACTCCTTGGTCTTAAATTAACTTGAGCAATACACTCGGCAAATTTGGTGCACTTTTGGTTGATTGGCGTCCATCGACATTTTAGACTTTTCGATGTCAATGCTTCCATTGGAGTAACAGAGGGGCAGATTTCATGAAATTTTTCAAGAATTCGATTTCACATTGTTGCTGATGTTTGGTTTATCCCGACAAGGGGATCTTCACTGATTGCAATATAAGAACGGCATAAAGCAATATCTTCTTCATTTGTGAAATTGCGACCCCTGAAACCTCCGTCTGCATTCTCCATAGCTGAAAAGGAAAAAAAAAATAGTTAAATAAAGTAAAAAATGATGTATAGATTAGTATTAAATTAAGTATTATCTATATATATAAACTTAAATATTATGGAAGAAAATTAATCTGAATTTTTGTTAATATATTATGAATATATGAAAAATACAATATATTATGAAAAAATACATATTTAAAGAATATATATTGCATGCGACATATTACGAATATAATAAAAATAATTAATATATGAAAAATACAATATATTATGAATATATATTTAAAGAATATATATTGAATGTGACATATTACGAATATAACAAAAATAATTAATATATGAAAAATACAATATATTACGAATAAATAATTAATGAATAAAAAAAGTGAAATATAATATATAAAAAATTCAATATATGATGAATTAAAAAAATATTAAATATAAAAATAATAATTAATGAAATAAAAAAAATTAATTATTATTTAAACCACCCCCCGTCACTCCCCCCCCTCCCTTCCCCTCCCTTCCCTTCCCTTCCCTTCCCTTTCCTTTTCTTCTTCTTCTTCTTCTTCTCTCCCTACACCTTCTGTCACTCCCGTCACTACCACCCCTCCTCCTTGCGCCCCTTCTTCTTCTCTCCCCACAGCGCTCGTCACCACTGCCCCCCCCCCTTCTTCTTTCCCCACACCGCGTCACCGTCACTACCACCCCTCCCTCCCCCCTCGCGCCCCTTCTTCTTCTCTCCCTATAGCGTGCGTCACCACTGCCCCCCCCCCCCCTTCTTCTCTCCCCACACCGCATCACCGTCACTACCACCCCTCTCCCCCCACCCCCCGCGCCCCTTCTTTTTCTCTCCCCACAGCGCGTCACCACTCCCCCCCCCCCCTTCTCCCCTTCTTCTCTCCCTACACCACGTCACCACTGCCCCCTCCTTCTCTCCCCACATCGCGTCACCACTGCCTCTCACACCGCGTCACTGGTTCCCCCCCCCCCCCAACACACAGCGTCACCACCTCACCCCCCCATAGCGTCACTACCTCACCCCCCCACCGCGTCACCACCTCACTGCGCAACCCTGCTACCGCCAATTGCAGAAGTTTCATTCTCATATCTAACTTACCTTTTTTTTTTTTTAATTGCGAAGTTATTTTTGTATCTTTCACACTTTGAGATTTTATTTTGCAATGTTTGTGTTGTATATGTATTGAGATGTTCTGATCCGTTACAACATAAAGTTTTTTGTTTGTAGTTGCAACGTTCATCAAATCCGTTGCAATAGAGATTTTTTTTTTTTTTTTATGTTCATCAGACCTTTTTTTTTTTCAAATCTTGTCAGATCCGAGACTGTCGAATCTGACGATCTGACATCTCGGGTCCAACACAAAATGGAGACCCATTTGTCTTCCTGTTGAGTCTCTATTTTGGGTCTCAAGTTTTGTTGAAAAAAAATTAAATGGGACTCCGTATTTAGCCAAGTCTCTAAATTTAGATAAAAAAACTAATTTTTGGGTCTGAATTTTTGCCATTGATGTTAAACTTTCATTGTCAAAGTCTCTAAAAAAAATAATTATTGCATTTTTAGAGCCCCATTGGAGATGCCCTTAGTAATTTATTATGTATACATACAAATATTATACACATATTATTTGATGTATTTCCTAACAAACTTGAAAACAACACAGGTTTTTACTAGCAATATGCTATTCAAATCGTAATTACTATTCATATTTTTTAAGATCCTTTTGTCATTCTTAGTCATAATTGAGGAGAAATTCCATTCAAACTTATACTGTGTTCATATTTTATTTTATTTTTTTTAAGGTCCAATTCTTCAAAACAAAGAGTAGGAAACTTGAGCATCATTTCAAGTGGCTTTAAAAATTTAAGATGATATGATTATGATAATGTATTTTACATATTCGTATTATTGAGTCTTTGAGTTTTTGAATAAAAAGATGATTTTTGAGATTACATCTTTTTTGGGTCAAAAGAAATTGGTATTACAGAGTTACATCATCCAATTCTTACTAACGAAATGTCAAGTACAAGCAGCATTTGTAATCCTCGAGAGATTTTTCAAATTACAATCAAATATAGTGGTTGAATGTCTCCAACCACCCCCTCAAGTGCAAACGAAATTTTTTAGCTAAGCACATGCAAAATGGGTGTATAGCAACAGAACGTGTGTCTCCAACAAACCCCCTCAAATGCAAGCAGAGATTTAAGCTATATGCATAGTAAATGAATGACAATTGCACAATTTTTTGTGCCCAACTTTGGTATGCAGCTTGAATGCGTCTTCTACCATCATTGCATCTTTACCACGATGTCATAGCACCTTCTATCATCAATAACCAATCACAGGAGTATTTGAGAATCCAATTATCTCAAATGAATTAATTCAAGACTTTCAAATTCAATATATAACATTCTAACTTATTTCACCTAACACTAATTAATTTTAAAATAAAATTTAATTTATTTGATAATTTGGAAATACTAACCATAGATCAAGCCTTTGATTTCCCTATCCTCTACAAAAACCCCTCAAGACTAAACCACTTTGATATTAGAGGTAAAGACTACAAAGCTCTAAAGTAATGAGATGGTTGAATAATTGGTGCATTAATTTTATAAGATTTTCTTGGAAGGTCTCAAGAAAATGATGTCTAAACTGAATGTCATAGTCACTCAATAAAAAATTGTCAATCCAAAAACTTAGTGCCATAAACCGCCCATTGGAATATGGAGGGTTTCATTCCCTCACTATTACTTTTTTAATTGGCAACCCAATCAATGTCACACTGCCCCTGGTTTATTATTTGAAAACCACCTTACAAACGGTTGCGGTTTTCAAAGGCAACTATTGTAATACAGTCACACGTCATTGATTTGTTATCTTATAATTTTACTATTATCACGTGTAAATATTATTATTGTCATTGCCTTTTTGGAACTTTCCCTTATTATACACCAATGTATTGTACACTTTTGTACAAGTTCGTACACTTCTGTATATTTTTGTATTGTTTTATACGTTTTTGTACAGTTTTACACGATTTTGTACGTTACTACAAGAAACTATCACTAAAGTTCCGTTCCCACAGCATAGATGTCATATCACAAGTTTGAATATGTACAGAAAAAGAAAGGCAAGTGGAAGGGATTGATAGGGAAGAAGCATCTGATCAGTGAAGTCAAGAAAACAAAGCTTAATCTAGAAGACAAAGATCAGTTGATTGATTGTCAAATGATAAAAAATAGCTAAATCACATGGTTGATTGGTAAACAAACTGAACTTGGACCATTCACCATTCCTTAAAACTTTTTCCAATGCACCCAACAATCTTCCTTTTTATGAGAGTTATGGTGTACCTTGTAACCAACTTAAATCTTTTCATACTTCTATAACGTTATGAGAGAGATTCAATAGTTATGATATGTTCACATAAGGATCCAATGATATAATATGTCCATGTAGTCAAGATAGAATAATTCAGATATATTATCAGTATTATGAGAGAATTCAAATCCTCCCCGCAACTACCATTTCTTCAAATCTAACTGGCTTTAATATAATATAAGCTACAATTATCCAACAAGATCTTTTCATGCCTATATATATTTCAACCACATCACATAACTTCCTTGTATCAGAAACAGAGAAAGATGGACATCCCTGTGATTGACTTCAATAAGCTTGAGGGTGAGAGGAGAAGTGAAACAATGGCACTTCTCCACCAGGCATGTGAGAAATGGGGCTGGTTCATGGTAATTATAATGCCATCTCATTATCTGTTATCGAACGTTTTGTTTACGTTGTTTCAGTATCTAAATTAGTGGTTTTTAATATCTGCAGATTGAGAATCACGGAATTGATAAAAGATTGATGGATAATGTGAATAAATTGGTGAAACAGCATTATGAAGAGAACATGAAAGAGAGCTTTTATGACTCAGAGATGGCAAGAAGCTTGGGAACTAACAAACAGTTTATTGATAATGCAGACTGGGAAAGTACCTTTTTCATTTGGCATCGTCCAAATTCGAATATCAATGAGCTCAGAAGCCTTTCAAAGAATCTGCAGTAAGTGACCATCAGAATAGCTCTTCTGCTTAATAGTACGACCAAGAATGTGACACTATTCAATTTCAGAAGCTTTTTTATGATTTCTGCATTGAAATATCCCGAAAAATCTGTTTGTTAGCTAACAAATGTATGCCTAATTGCAGAAGGACAGTAGATGATTACATCGATCAACTGATAAAGCTTGCAGAAAACCTATCAGAACTCATTTCTGAGAATCTTGGTTTAGAGAAGACTTACATAAAGGAAGCGTTTTCAGGAAGCAAGGGCCCTTCTGTGGGAACAAAAGTGGCAATATACCCTGAGTGTCCTCAGCCTGAACTTGTTAGAGGACTGCGCGAGCACACGGATGCTGGTGGCATTATTCTCTTGCTCCAAGATGACCAAGTCCCCGGCCTGGAGTTCTTCAAAGACGGCAAATGGGTGCCAATTCCACCTTCCATAAACAACAGAATCTTTGTCAATACTGGTGATCAGGTGGAAGTAATAAGTAATGGGATTTACAAGAGTGTATTGCACCGTGTAAAGGCTTGTAAGGTTGGAAGCAGGCTCTCCATTGCCACTTTCTACAACCCTGCTGGTGATGCCATTATTTCTCCAGCTTCCAAGCTCTTGTACCCTAATCACTACCAGTTTCAGGATTATCTTAACCTATATGCAGAAACTAAGTTTGCAGACAAGGGCCCTAGATTCGAGTCCATGAAGAAGGCCAATCCGCATCAAGATCTTCTGCTATGAGAACAAAATATGGCCCAATTCATGTATTTCCTTTCTTTTTTCTTAATGTATACGATAATACTGTTGCAATAAACTTTCATCCCTGTCCAGAAGAAGCTAATATATCACTTGCTTTTCATAGTCTGGTCATCATTTTATCTTTTTCAACATAAAAGTTTACAAAGTTATGTGGCCGAGTGCCCTAGTAAGACTCTAAGCCACAAACGCGTCCAAAATCAACAAAACAAGCAAATCAACACAGGGCAAACTGTCAGTAAATTATGATAGTTGATCATTAGCCCATGAAACTATTTCCCAAAGGAAGTAGAACAGTTCCAGTTGTGTTTCCTTTTCGACGTTCAGGCTAATTAAAATTCCCAGAATGGGACTGATAAAAATCATGAATATTTTGAACTGGGAGATCTCTTTTATAGGCTAAATTTGAGGCATATTATGGATTCTTTACATGAACTAAATGGACAAAGGACAAAAGGAGAAACTCTAGCACTTCCCCGGACATGATTAAATTATTAAAAGTCATGCCTAATAATCATGCTGGGATTGTTTAACTCTTCAAGAAATAGTCATATCTAAGGATGTAACTCTTTACTTATGGATTATATGATGCATTTCTATCACAGTTTCCTAGAATCCATCCTTTCTCTAACCTGGTATGGATGTTTTAAATTAATACATTCAACCAACCACTAGGTCCAGTAACAAGAGGAGAAATCTTCTCTTAGATTTATATTGGTCACAGGTAGCAGCAACATCATTTTCTCCGAATTGGATGATAAATTCTAGAAGATATTAACGAATATTACCAATCCTCAAGTCGAAGACAGAAATCAAATCTAACTTGCTGAAAAGAGATCCAGATTAGCAACAACTGAAAATTGTAAAAAACTTAGTTTAAAGATACAGTAACACCTTAAACATAAATTAGCTTTAAGATATATCAACACCTTAAAAGATTTTCATATCCGTAGTCTTGCAGCGAAATAGTTCACGTACATTAGCAGTTACAAGCTGGCCAATTTTGACAGTATAGATTTAGTCACGAGGGTATTAGTATGCTCAACAGCTTCAGTTAGTAGAAGCTTCTGAGACTTCGACAAAGGAGCACATCTGTTGACTAAGCATAGTAAGAAGTTGCCAAACTTC
Source organism: Ehretia macrophylla (assembly GCA_037974665.1). Lineage (NCBI taxonomy): Eukaryota > Viridiplantae > Streptophyta > Magnoliopsida > Boraginales > Ehretiaceae > Ehretia > Ehretia macrophylla. The sequence goes on along the minus strand of CM075771.1, from coordinate 48,747,233 downwards.
AAAGATTTTGAAAATCTATGTGCGTATTCACAAACCCGGTGAATAAGTTGATCAATTGAGTCTTGGGTCAAGGGGATGTTATGATTCAATATGTTCTGCATCAAGTTAAACAACGACTCTGGCCATACCAGTTCATTGTTAATCAAGCATCGATGGCAGGGAAGTAAGGTGAATTCCCACGACTCTTCTCTTTCACATAAGAGTTTCTGGCAGAAGGAAGAAACATGGCCTGGGTGCAAACATTCTTTAATTATTCTTGTGATCATATCACAAATGGGGTTGTTTATACCATCCACTCGCAGTATCAATGGCAATAACAGTGCATATTCAGCAGTCCTCTGATGGACCTTGCAGTAATCTACTGTTGCAGTTACTAGAACACGAGAAGCTGATTCATTAAGAACCAAAAATTTGGGAAGAAGAATTGAGCAAAGAACGTGACTTGGCCAACCAAATTCATCACCGGTTGCATCTGTAAGATGAGAAAGCAAAATCGAAGCAGTTTCATCATCTGCTTTCCAAGGTTCCATCAAGCCCAAAACTGCCAAAGAATCCCTTCCTCCTTTAATGCAAAGTTGACGAATTTCATTAGCCAATTCCACAGTTTTGGAGGTAGACTCAAAGTTTAATAGCCGAGCTTTCAGACAATCAGCCATCTTTCCAACTTCAGGATCCATGGTTTCGTTCTCATCATGACCAACATCAGCTTCTATCATTATAGTATCTACACTTTCTTCCTTTGTCTCTTCAACTTCATTTAATGACTCTGCATCATCTCTAACACCACTAAATGGCATTCTGAAGTTCAATTCATCGGATGATAAAGGAAGCCATGGAAGCACAACATCACTATTAGATGCAGTATTCTTGAGCCAATCTGGGACGGAATAAAACTCATCCTCTACTTTGTCCTCTTCGGAATCCAAATTCAAACAAGAGACCCATTCATAACTGGAACCAGAAACTAGATTAAGCAGCCTCTGTGCAGCTTTCTTCACCCAAAAGTCAAGCCCTTGCCCATCACTCAATAGACTCTGGGCGAGTTTGCACAAGTCTTTCTTGCAAAACCTCTCCCGCTCATATACAAGAAACGATAAAATTCGAGCCTGAATAGCGTTTGGCAGTGTCTGAATCCACAAAACACTGTTCATCAACAACTTGCAAATTAAAAATGAAACTCCAGAGCTGACACAAGCATGCAAAACTAATGACGAGTATATGCATATAAAAGCACATCAAACCAACCCATTAGCATAACCAAGATTATGTCTAGTAATAGGACAACAATGAGCTTAATATATATTTCCATGCATACACTAAGGATGGATTAAAATGTATACACCAATAAGGAATTCTTGTATCTTTCTTGGAAAACCATCGAAAATCACTCCAATAAAACGATATAAGTAAAAAGGTGAAAAACCCCACTATTCCTTGTTGAAGTTGCAAACTACATCCTGATACCGTAATAATGTAATAAACTCTACGATTTATAAGAATGTAGGCTGTCACTACCAGAAACACAGGACAATAAACCACAAAAACTCATGTTGTTTTCAGCAATACGGCTTATATCAATTACCAGATTATTACAGTAGTACAGGCAATATCATCAGAATAGAAAATTTTTATACTTCACCGGTCAATTGTATCGGTGCACACAATTCACACAACACGATGCGGGAGCTAACAACTCTAAAAATACACTCTAGCAGACATAAGGAGTATTTGGGCAGGGCAAGAAGCCTCACAAGAAAATTATAAAAAGTTATTCACAAATTAATCCCTCAAAAAATAAAAATTTTCATCCGACATTAGCATACTATAAAATAAATATCATAAAAATATGTGTTTTCTTTAACAAAATATAAGCTCCCTTCCGCATTTGTACCTGAGGGTCAATCTCCGTCTGGCCCGAGAAAACCTTTGAACGCCTCCGTTACCTTTTTTATGATATTTATTTTCATAGTATGCTAATATTGGATGAAAATGTTATCTATTGAATAATTTGTATAGAATGGTTTTACCTTTTGGTGTGAGGAGATGAGGAAGACGAAGGGCATGAAGAATCTTTGAGAATTGCGTGTTGGGGTTTTGTGAGCAGAGAAAGGAAAGAGGTTGTGGAAATGGGGTGGGTGCTGCTATTTGATGTGGGGTTGAAAGATTGTTGAAGCCATTGAGATGCTTCAGTTTCTGGACATGGTGAGTTCATGAAAATCTCCATTAGAGGAACCCATTTCTCCATTCTCTCTCCCCCTCTCTCGATAAAATGGAGGTGAAAAGGGGCGCGGGAAGAGAATTTCTAAAGTAAAATGGTATAACAAAATTTGGCTATTTGGGGATTAGTTTAGAAGGTTTCTTTTTTTTTTTTTAAATGACGAAAGATTAGCGTGATCATATTAGATCTACGGTATGATTATAAGTTCTATAGTTAAGGTAATGACATATTTTAGTATATGATAAAAAATATAAATTTGAATATGAAACTTATTTATCACAATTAAATTATTATTTAATTAATTTATCGTTTCAATAACCACAATAATATATTCCCTCCACGTTTAATTAATCGTTTCAACTACCATAAATGATCATGCCACCCAACCTTTGAAGGCTCAGTTTAGATGGTTTGGGCTTCTCTATTCAATATACGAAGTTATTTTAAATTTTGGTGGGCAAAACTTCAATTACAGCACAAAATGTTTGGAAAATACTCGCGGTGTGAAATTCATTTGGTTATAAATAAATTATGAGAGAATTTATATTTATAAATAAATTTCCTTATTTGGAACTAGAAAATCCAATACTAAGTCAATTAAGTAATTTGTAAATATATTTATTGTAGGTATTACTTTTAAAACTTTGACAAGAATATGTATTTCATCAATATCTCTATCAATTATAAAATTAAATATAATTTAGTATTGATGAATAGATAACACGAATAAATATTTGTGATTTTAGATGCCTATTAAGTATGTTAAGACTTCTTAAAAATAAGGATGAACGAATAAACAACTTATGATTTGGGCTTTTAATTTGAAGACAAAAAAGAAGTTTAGATTAAAAAATATATAAAATAAATTTATTATGAAAAAGCTCGCAAGAAGAAAAAGAATAACCAATTACATAAGGAACGAGAGCGAAAAAATAATAGTAAAAACCTAAAGAAAATTTAGACGACATTTTAGTCTTTAAAATATGACTAACTAATTTAGTGGCTTGGAATTGTGAATTTCACCTTTTGAGCAAAAATTTGGGTAAAGCTTGAGTAAATCTAAAATTTACAAATCTTGGATTTTTAAATTTTTTAAGAGGTGCTTCAAACATAAAAAGTTAAATTTGTAAATAAATTACGTAAAATTTTATGAAATTCATTTGTTGCGAACAATATGTAAACTTGAGAAAAGTTTATAAGAATTCCAAATTCTTTGGGGTTACTCACATTTTTAACTTTGACCATTGGTCAATCAGACAAAAAAAAAATAAGCCATAAGTCGAAGTTTTCTTACTCAAAAAATATTGTTCTTCTCCTTGATTATGTTCCTTCATCTCTTATATTCATAATTATTTTTTATTTTTCGACCAAACATAAAGAGAAACATCAAATACTTTTGTTGCCCTAGTTTTATCCTAAAGTACTAACAAAGAAAGTCTTCGTCTAAGCCAAGGTAAGTAGTGGTCAGGTGTCCCCGATTACTTAGGATGAGCTTGAGAATTTGTGGCACCATAGTATAGGACTCTGTTGCAGGTCTTGACGTTGGCTGATTAAAAAAGACACATCTGATTAGGATCCCAGCAGTCAAACCACTGTGCCCTATTGTCACGCCCCAACCCCGACCTATCGCTAGGCTAAGGTTGAAATATGACGTTTGTAATACTTATTCATGAGATTAATAACTTAATGGTCTCAAAACCTGTGAGTATTAATTTGATAACTTGTACATCCATTATAAATACCATAAGAAGATTGAAAATACTTCCAATTTTTTTCCAAAACATCGGCCTTAAAGGATTACATCGCCCTGTTACGTAATTACAATACTTGAATTCATACATGCCATTATCCCAAACTTAGGTCTCATAAGATTAATAATCTAACTTAATTAGGTGTCTAATAAACCAAAAAAATAATACAGCATAATCAGTTGAACAATTTACAAAATCATCTTTTTTTTTAATAAGAAGTTCATCTTCATAGGCCAGCACGTAGATCAAGTAGGATAAAAATCCATCACAATACATCAATATAGCTTGCAACCACATGGGAGCTTACTCGACTAATCGTCACCTAAAATTGTTAGAAAGAGGGGTAAGCTAGATCCTCGCGTACAGCTCATTGAGGAGGAAAACAAGGAAGGGTTTTCGAAAAGGTTTTTTCTTTTCACAATCAGTTTGATAAATCATGTCACGCACACAAATACTCACAAACGAGAATACAAGATATGTAATCAAGATTTAATAACAGTTAAATAATCTAATTCTCCCAAGATATCATTGGGTCCTGACCCGTAGGAGGATCAATGAGTCTTGTAAGAGAAGAAAGAGTTTTCACAAATGTTTTTATCTTTTCGAAATCAGTTCATGAAACATGTCATGCACATAACCACACAACCTTAACACAAGCCTTCAATCAATAATGAGAGGGTCAAGATATACCGGCAAACCCGGAGGTCCCGTCATTTCCTCTATTAGTAATGGGAGGGTCGAGATATACCGGCAAATCCGGAGGTCCCGTCACTTCCTCCCTTAACAATGGTTATAACTGCCGCACATATACAACTCAAATGCGTTTGTAATTATCAATGGATGTTAAGCAATCAGATAATATTTATGCATATACAACACTTGCGGAGTTTCAAGTAATGTCAAGTATCATGGGATAAAGAAAAGACATCAATAGACTACTTAAAACGACAGGAAAACGCAAACACAAGAGAAACTATGGATCCCTTGCAATATTTCTGCATTAGCCTAATTGGGAGACAATTCTACCTATGTTTCCAAACTCCAATACATCTTATTTTGGTATATAATCGAAGCTTATCAATGTAGATAACTTTAGAATCAAACAGAACTCAATTCGGAGTTGAATTGAGTGAGATATGGCTCCGGAAAAATATCACGCGAATCTGTAAAAAAAATCCGAACGAGTCATCCGGTCGAGTTACTCGACCGGATGGAGCATTTTACACACGAAATTGACTTGTTTTTGCTCTAAACTTAATTTTTCAAGCTCATTCCATGTAGACAACTAAACTCAACCATAAACAACACTAAACCACAAGTTTTCTAGCTCCTAAACTCATACGACTCAAGTACAACACCAAATCTTCTCAACATTCAACTTGGCACCCAAGTTCAAAACTCCATTTTTTTTTCTTACAAACTACCAACAACTCAAGCATATCTTACCCATAAATGACTTCACATAACTAATGTCACAACATATCATAATTAACCACAAGTTCTAAAGACAAGTTCAAAGCAAGAATAGCAATACAACCAATTTTTGAAACTCTAGATGAACAATCTAAGTTCAAAATCATGAAACAAGCTCACACATACTCATTATCATGCTTACTACACCTATATAACTCATCAAACATACTTCACATGTTTTTATAAAACATTTAGAAAACTTCCCTCATCTTAGCTTTGTGATTGAATGCAAGAAATGGTGCTAGGAAGCTTGAAGATGACTTGAAATGCCTTCCATCTTCCTTCTCATTCCCTTTTCTTCTTCTTTCTCTGCTTTCTATGGTGGAAAATTTGAATGTGTGTAGTATGTGGGTTTGTATCGTGTGAGTGAATGTGGATTAGTGTGGGTTTGTATGTTGTAGTGTTTTAGTGTGTGTGGGTGGTGTAATGTGTGTTGATATATAATATCTAAATTACCTAATGACGTGAGTGCCCTCCAACTAGATTGTGTTTTACTAGTTTGCCATCCTAGTGTTAATTATAATTATCTTAATTTTAGTTTAGTTACTATAGTTAGTTCCAATTACTAGCTACACGATATAATTCACTCACTTGCATGTTAAACGATAAAATACACATAAATCAAGATGAATACACATAAAATGATTTAATTATTGCTTACATTATCTAAATTATTCAAAAGCACATAATTGAATTTAAATACACGTTAAACGATATATGTGCACGTAAAACGATATAAATATACGTATTTCAAAATAAAAGCATGTGAATCAAGGTAAATACACGTTAATTGATATAATTGTATATTAAATTATGTAAAAATTTATGAAATACTATAAAATGCACACAAGCTTTATACGGCCTCGGTACGGGGTTTCACAACCTCCCCTCCTTAACAGAATTGCGCCCTCGCAATTCATTATTTATTCTAAGGCTATTAGAGCTCAATCATCAAAGAAAATCCTCAACATATGGTACATGATTTCACTCACTAGAGGAAGTGTTACTTCTTATTTGTAAGGCTTGCTAAATACCGCAAAGGCATTCTCCGATCATTGTAATAGTAACCCATCATCAACCTACAAGAATATTTCTAATATCATAAAGCGGAAGTAGTTTCTACACTTATCAAATAACCTCAAAATAGATGTCCAAGCTCTCGAAACCTATTACCTTCAAATATTAATCAAGTATGGCTTAACGTTTCTAGCATACACATATATCTACTTTAATCAATCACATAAGTCAAGAACTCATTCATCACCTCTTCTAAATTTTCACTAATCATAACACTTCTACCCTTTTTCAAAACCAAGCAAAGAGTCTCGTGCCCATCAAGTAACACAGAGAGTTCATAAAGATACCATTTAACACCGAGAGGCTTTGAACTTTTATCCTTATTTTGTCACACATCTAAATTACGTATAAAGCCAGTAAGATACCTTATCTAACTAGGATTCTCAACTCTTTAGCACAATATGACACTACAATTCACCAAACGCAACTGATCTCTCATAATAGCCTCAAGGTGAATTATTCAATTTCTAAAACCTTTACTCCACTTCAAGAGAACTTTCAATTATGAATCAACCTCACCTAATAATATTACATCCGTAGTGGGAAAGCGGTTCCCACCTTTTAAACCACCGCAATTATACTTGCGGGTGCCCTTGCTGTCAATAAATTATCCAAGTCTGAATCCATCAAGTTATAATTAACACCCATAGTTTATGCTCAAAGATCCCAACGAAGAGTTTTCGTGAGACTAGCGAGTAACACACAAAGTTTACTAGGATACCGTCTAGCACCAAGTGGCTTTGAATGCTTATCCTTAATCCCTTAAATGATTTCATCTCTTACCATTAAATAGGTAGGTAAAGGTCTTTAGTTATAGATTCATCCAACTATGACTCCTAGGTTTAAGAATTAAACTCTAAATGAACTTTGATATGTCGATCCCAGTCAATAGTAATATACATACCTTATATTACAACTTATTTCATTCTTATACGCATGTCAATAATATTTCAGTTGGATTCATTCTAGAATAACCTCAAGTTTTAACCCCTTATCCAATATTAAATTCCACGAGTACAATAATCAAGATCCTAATGATACACTAGTAATACAATGATAATTCTAAGATTATGGCCCATCTCACCATGGCCTAACCTTCACTATTTCACTCTTATAACGACGCGCAACTACTTCCAATTAATCTATTAACATCCGAATAACTTGTCACTTCAATCAATTTCAGGGAGATAACTTCAATAAGCAATTATTCTATCCTAATTAATTTAGCTCTTACAACTAAATATCATTGGCTTCACTTCCACAGTTCACTGTCTAGATACCAAATCATGATCTTAATATCAACTTAGTAAAATTAGAACGAAACCCAATGACATCTATATCATAATCCATAAGCAATTGCAGTACAATTATAAATTACACACATAAGGCTAGCACATAAGGTCGGAGGTTTTATTCAAGTCCAAATTCATATTTATCACTCTATGTCTATTATTCCTCAAGATGTCTTAGTATCGATAACATTTAACACCAATAACCGAGAGTCATAACCGAGGGTATTAGTTAAGTAGACCTTAAATTCATTATTAACCCCTTTGTACATTACTTACATTCCCACATGCGTTGTCACACTAGACTATGCTAACGACTTAAGTCTTAATCCTATCAGAACTAAGACTAATCACTTAATGTATATCACATATCTTAACCACATATACTACATAAATCCATCTTTTACCAATACTCCAAACTCTCTAAATAGTTATAGCACAAATACATTCTCACCCAACATCCCTTGACTAATGCCTCAAGTAAATTAGTAGTCACCTAGATTCTTAAATCTGAATTCTAGGGTTCATACATCTAATTAGTGCAATCAACACCTAACTACAAACGAGTAAGAACTTAGTCGTACTAGCATTTCATTAAATCCCAAGGACCTACAACGTCTAAAATATCTCAGTCTAATATAGACCTTATAATCTATAGGTACATCCATAAGTAACCATTAAAGATAGAATAACTCCCAATGTATGTCGACATCAATAGTTATTATAAGTACTCTAAGATCGTGGCTTACAATCTACACAATGTCAAGGTCATTCTCGTAATCTTTTCCATTAACCAAAATAAGTAACTCGACATATCTAATTACCTATTTCCTACGTCATATGAGAATGCCACTTTATTTGTTCCTTTAGGTGGTCCCAATATCACCATCTACTCCTACTAAGTCGAACTACTTAAATACACCTATGTACATGTATAATTCATCTCCAATATTGCTCAAGCCATTAAATCAACTTAGTTCGAAAGAAATCAACTTACATGGTCTACCCAATATCCAAACATTAATCTCACACTCAAACTCTATGAAAAGCTTAGTCTTTCGCAAAACTAAGTATTCATCTTAAGCATCACATTTATCTAGTCCTATGGATCATTGCCTATTGTTCTAGCCATTTATGACCTTAAGAGATTAGTACGGGTCAACTCACACATGCAAATATTATAATCATACCCAACATATAGATTTCATATAAGCAAGAAGCAGTTATGTCATGAAAGTCACAAAAGATTCACACAAGCACATATAGCACGTAAGTTTAAGTAAGCATATCAAACACATAAGTCCACGTAAGCATACATAGACTTTCAAGCATGTTCCTATCCTATGTCTTCTACCCGCAGACCAGGGGTTCTACGCCCAGATTGCGCCTAGCTAACTAGCTAAGCTCTGATACCACTTAAAGGTGTCATGCCCCAACCCTGACTCATTGCTAGGCTAAGGCCGAAACATAACGTTCATAATACTTATTCATGAGATTAATAACTTAACAGTCTTAAAACATATGAATATTAATTTGATAACATGTACATCCATTATAAATACCATAAGAAGATTGAAAAGACTTCCAAAATTTTTCCAAAACATCGGCCTTAAAGGATTACATCACCCTGTTACGTAATTATAATACTTGAATTCATACATTCCATCATCCCAAACTTAGGTCTCATAAGATTAATAACCTAACTTAACTAGGTGTCTAATAAACCAAAAGAATAATACAGCATAATCAGTTGAACAATTTACAAAATCATATTTTTTTTCAACAAGAAGTTCATCTTCATAGGCAAGCACGTAGATTAAGTAGGATAGAAATCCATCACAACACATCAATATAGCTGGCAACTACATAGGAGCTTGCTCGGGCTAATCGTCACATGAAACTGTTAGAAAGAGGGGTGAGCTAGATCCTTGCGTATAGCTAAGTAAGGAGGAAAACAAGGAAGGGTTTTCGAAAAGGTTTTATCTTTTCACAATCAGTTTGATAAAATATGTCACGCACACAAGAACTCACAAATGAGAATACAAGATATGCAATCAAGATTCAATAATATTTAAATAATCTAACTCTCCTAAGATATCATTAGGTCCCAACCCGTAGGAGGATCAATGAGTCTTGAAAGAGAAAAAAGGGTTTTCACAAATGCTTTTATCTTTTCAAAATCAGTTCATGAAACAAGTCATGCACATAACCGCACAAAAATACCCTTAATACAAGCCTTCAATCAATAATGAGAGGGTCGAGATATACCGGCAAACCCGGAGGTCCCGTCACTTCCTCTATTAGTAATGGGAGGGTCGAGATATACTGGCAAATCCAGAGATCCTGTTACTTCATCCCTTAACAATGGTTATAACCATCGCGCATATACGACTCAAATGCGTTTGTAATTATCAATGGATGTCAAGCAATCAGATAATATTTATGCATATACAACACTTGCGGAGTTTCAAGTAATGTCAAGTATCATGGAATAGAGAAAAGACATCAATAGACTACTTAAAACGACAAGAAAATGCAAACACAAGCGAAACCATGGATCCCTTGCAATGTTTCTACATTAGCCTAACTCAGGAGATAATTCTACCTATGTTTCCGAACTCCAAACATCTGATTTTGATATATAATCGAAGTTTATCAAATTTATATAACTCTAGAATCAAACGGAACTCAATTCAGAGTTGAATTAAGTGAGATATGACCTCCTGAAAAATATCGCGCGAATTTGTCAAAAAATCAGGACGAGTCATCCGGTCGAGTTACTCGACCGGATAGAGCATTTTACACACGAAATTGACTTGTTTTTGCTCCAAACTTAATTTTTCAAGCTGATTCCAAGTAGACAACTAAAATCAACCATAAACAACACTAAACCACAAGTTTTTTAGCTCCTAAACTCATACAACTCAAGTACAACACCAAATCTTCTCAACATTCAACTTGGCACCCAAGTTTAAAACTCTATTTTTTTTTTCTTCGAAACTACCAACAACTCAAGCATATTTTACCCATAAATGACTTCACATAACTAATGTCACAACGTATCATAATTAACCACAAGTTCTAAAGACAAGTTCAAAGCAAGAATAGCAATACAACCAATTTTTGAAACCCCAGATGGACAAGCTAAGTTCAAAAGCAAAAAACAAACTTACACATACTCATTATCATGCTTACTACAAGTATATAACTTATCAAACATACTTCACATGTTTTTATAAAACATTTAGAAAACTTCCCTCACCTTAGCTTTGTGATTGAATGCAACAAATGGTGCTAGGAAGCTTGAAGATGACTTGAAATGCCTCCCATCTTCCTTCTCCTTCCCTTTTCTTTCTTCTTTCTTTTCTTTCTATGGTTGAAAAATCTGAATGTGTGTAGTTTGTGGGTTTGTGTCGTGTAAGTGAGTGTGTATTAGTGTGTGTTTCTGTGTTGTAGTGTTTTAGTGTGTATAGGTGGTGTAATGTGTGTTGATAGATAATATCTAAATTGTCTAATGACGAGAGTGCCCTCCAACTAGATTGTGTTTTACTAGTTTGTCATCCTAGTGTTAATTCTAGTTATCTTAGTTTTAGTTTAGTTACTCTAGTTAGTTCCAATTACTAGCTACATGATATAATTTACTCACTTGCACGTTAAACGATGAAATACACGTAAATCGAGATGAATGCACATAAAATGATTTAATTATTGCTTACGTCATCTAAATTATTCAAAAACACATAGTTGAATTTAAATACACGTTAAACGAGACATGTGCACATAAAACGATATAAATGTACATATTTCGAAATAAAAGCACGTGAATCAAGATAAATACATGTTAATTGATATAATTGTATATTAAATGATGTAAAAATTTATGAAATGCTATAAAATGCACACAAGCTCTATACGGCCTCGGTACGGGGTCTCACACCTATTGTTTATGGGGAAGCAACGATAGCTCGACAGCGGAACAACTAGCTAGAAAGCTTAAATTGCCACAAGCTTATTGGATTGGATCATGATTGTTTTTGACTGATTTGGAAGCGTACTAAGCCATGGGATACCATAAGGAGTCATTCTCCAAACGAAACTGGGCAAAGCTTTCCATTCTTTAATGTTACATGTTGTATCATAAACTATTTGAATCTTACAAGTTCCAACTTCTTAGGCAGTCTAGGAGTCTTAGTCCACTATCACCTTGATCTTAGGAGCACTAGCTACTAAGCCCAAATGCCTCTTTCTATGTAGCGTAAAGGCCTGCTGTAAATGCTACCACTTTTGATGCCTCGGCGGGATCCATACTTTCTGCATTCAATTCTAACTATCTCTGCACCTTCTGAGATCTTACACTTTCTTCCTCATCCACCTACCATCTTTACCAAGATTTTGCCCCAAAATTAAGTGAGGAGCTAGTTATCGAATAAGGGAGAAGACTGCACCTGATGCAAAAAAAGTGAAAGAAAAATGATAGGAAAAACAATGCTCCCAAAGGTGATAGCCAAAGGTCACAAAGTCGGATTCTCAAGTTTTGATTCAATTTCCCTTTTACTCGCGGGCGGTAGCATGGGAATCAAGTACTTCTTAAGCTGCAATCAATAAGAAAATGAGTGCTAAGTTTAAGATCAGTGAAAAAATCGAAATGAAATAAGCACCAATGACATGTAGTATTTATCTTTTTCTAGTTATAATTCATCAAAGAATTATTTGGTTTCCTTTGTTGTATAGAAATAAAGTAATGCACTAATGCTATATATATATATATATATTCCATTTTTTCATCAATATTTTATCACCTGAGTCTTATATACAGTAGAACTTTTTTAAATTAATACTCGATAAATTAATAATCTATTTTAATTAATAAAAATATTCGGTCCCTACTTGGGCCAGTGTAAAAAGTTGATAAGTTCAATAAAATTATAAGATAATACATTAAAAAAATTTCATTTGTATTTTATTGACCTAAATATTTCATAAATTAATAATTAACTAAAAAGTACATAATAAATTGACTATGATGTTTTCTTAAAATATGAATCAAAAGTAGCTTGTGTTTTGTTGAACTTCAAATCTAGTTGAATCTCGTATTTTATTATTTAAAGAGAAAACATTTAGATAATCTTACAAGGATTAGAATACAAGATTAGAGAAATTAGTTCTCATCCTAATTCTACAAGAACTTAAATACAATATTAGAGAAACTTTGACCTAATCATACTAAATTAAATTTTATCTTTTATTCTCATTACTTATCTTTTCAAATTTAACCGAAAAAATAGAAGTCGCTTTTCAAAAAAAGACATCATAATCATAATATATTTACTATAAACCCAAAAAAATTAAAAATATCTCTATAAATTAATAGTTATTAATTTATCGATAAATTAATATCTCGCTAAATTAATAAAATTTGGTGATCTTAACGCTATTAATTTAAAGAAATTTTTCTGTAGTATGTCAACTAGCAAATATATTTATTCTCTTTCTTATTTTTAATTTTTGTTCTCTCTCTTCTTTATTTCTCTCACTCTTTTAAAAATAATAAATTAATAATAAAAATTATTAAAATATATAATTATCTCATATCAACAAATAAAAAATTATTAGGTAGCGATTGGTATACTAGAATGAATTTAGGCAGGAATGGAATGAAACTGGGAATGGAATAAAGTTAGGAATGAGATTAACATGTTTGGTATACTCTAGGAATGAAGGTAGGAATGGGTATATTGATTCCAAACCCATGTTCGGTATACAATATATAGAAGTGGTAATGGGAATGACTCATATAATATGACATGATTACCCTTTCATTATTATAGTATAAAAAATAAGATTTACATGAATATAAACGTGAACATAATAATAATAGTAAAATTAATAAATAAATTTAATAATAATAATATCAATAATAATAGTAATAATAGTAATAATAATAATAATATCAATAATAATAATAATAATATCAATAATAATAATAATAATAATAATATCAATAATAATAATAATAATAATAATAATAATAATAAGAATAAGAATATCAATAATAATAAATAAATAAATAAATAAATAATAATAATATTATTATTATTAGCACAATGATAAAAATAAAAAATAAATAAAGGATTTAATCACCAAGCTAGAATGAACCTTTATTTAAGGATTAAATTACAAATCGAATTTTGTCAAAATAACTGAGAAAAAAAATGTGTCTATAGCAACAAAACAAGATTCGTTTCTCTGATAAAAACACATCAGTAGCATAAAGCTAATGATACTAATATTGTTGTAAAACTTTAGACATCACCAGCCAAGATAGCTCTAACCAACTCCTCTCGATCTTCTGCAGTCATGCTAAAAAACACATCAGTTAGCTCGTGATCACGTGCGATGTAACATACAACTTTGATGACATCACGAGGAGCTATATTTGGCACTTGGTGCACTTCGGAATGAATTTGTTGCCTTTTTTCTGAAATCATAGCGTCAAACCCAATTGCTTTGCTAAAAACTTCTGTTGCTTTAGCTATTTCATTCCCAATTATAGAAGCTGCATTTTGTATTCCATCCATCATAGTTGTTACATGATCGTCACTTTTTCTTTTCTTCTTCTTTTGGGTAGAAACTTCCTTGTTTCTTGGTGATTGCATATCCATAAATGATTGTGAAGCAGCCATGTCCTCAATCCCACCATTTGTTACACATTCAACACAATTGTTAACTTCATTTTCAGCCTCTTCTCTTTCAATTTCTTTTATCATCTCACTAGGTCCTCTAGCATATTCCCCTGTGGCATGGTCCTTCCTGAAAATCTCTATCAACTCATCCCAGAAAGGAAAGGCTTTAGTCTTCCACATTGCAGCCTTGGGATGACTCTGTATAAAAGTTACAAGTGTTTAAAGATTAAAGAACATTAGCTATAAACATTGCAAATCAAGCTTGCCCTTAAGCAACAAATTACAAGAAACAATCAACAGTAAACCTGCAAATATGTATCCCAAACTTCTTTTTCAGCAGTAAGGTATTTTGTTGCTGGGTCCATGCCAAATCCACTAGTATGCTGGCCATAAATCATGTCATACACAATGCAAAAGTCCCTCTTTAAGATCTTAATTCTTGAATCAATGTGTGGTCTAGCTTTTAGTCCTACAGTAGGCAAAGAAACTTGTAGTTTTTCCTCAAGTTAATTCAAATAGCCTGGCTTGAATCCATTGTCTACTTTGTATAGTCCACAGTTCACCATGTCAACAAGTGCAGCCACAAGTGCAGAATCCTCATTGTTACCCCACTTCCTTTTGTTCTTACCAAGCCCTCTACTATCTTGAGATTCTCTCTCCATTTGCCTACTTGTATATTACATTTTAAGGTGATAGTGTGACCAAATATTAGAGTAATAATAACATTAATAACCAATCTTGCTACTGGTAGTATTCATGTCAAAAAGCACACTTTAAAGAATGTAGATAAAAGTATAAAATTTGATGTCAATTTAAATCATACGACATAATAAAACATTTTCACCATTGACAAAAAAATGTTTTAAATACCAAAGTCATTAATAATGGTAAAATCATGAAATGAAAATAACATTATCTAGTATTTCTATGTGCCCTCCAAGCATCAAACATGTTCACAGCAAGATTCTCTCTAAAAGCAGTCCATTCTGTAGATGTAGCAACTGATGATACTGCATCCACTTCATCATCGTTATGTACTTGCTCTCCTTGGTCTTCATCTTCCATCATGTAAAGATCCTCAAATGGATCAACACTCATCTCTTGTCTTATGAAATTATGCAGCAAGCAATATGCCATTATAATGCGCTTATGAATGTTGATAGGATAAAATGATTGACTTCTAAGAATTGCCCAACGTTTCTTTAGAATGCCAAAACACCTCTCTATTACATTTCTTGCTGAAGAATGCTTCATATTGAAAAATTCTTTAGCATTAGTAGGTTGATTCCCATGTCTCCACTCATTTAAATGATATCTTTGGCCTCGATATGGAGCAAGAAATCCCTCACCATTTGTATATCCAGCATCAACAAGATAGTAAAAACCTCTACATAGTAATACATTTTTAAGTTAGTAGGACATTCATATATTTAGTTTTTCTTGTTGGGCAATTGTGATTAAAAATTCTTACCACGAGGAACGACTAACCCATTCCTCCTATCCAATGCATCTCGCAACACTCTACCATCAGCTGCTGACCCTTCCCAATCCGATAATACATAGATAAACTGCATGTCTTGTGAGCACACTCCTAATACACTGGTGGCGATTTCATTTTTTCGTGTTCGATATCTTGGCTTGTCCTCTAGAGGCACACATATTTTTATGTCTGTACCATCTAGAGCACCTAAACAACCCTATCATTAAGAAAATAATAATAAAATAATTTATATTATAGTTTTTGGTTCATCTATAAAATAATAATTAAAGTAACTTACCTTGAACCATTTCCATCTCTCATCAGTAGAATTTCAGGTACTGGTTCTGGTCTTTTAAGCAACTCACCTTGAAGCCTAATAATAAAGTTTATTACTTTTTTAAAATACCTACTAATGGTCTCACCAGATCTTCCAAAATTGGTACTTATAACTCTCTACTTCTGATGTTGCGCTAATATATGTAAGGTCATAGCCACTTGTTCATCCACTAACATATTCTTTGTGGGGGACAATCTACCGGTTGTTTGAAGCCTAGAGCATAAATGTACAAAAGCTTGCCTATTCATTCTATAATGATTTACACATATGGTATCACTTGCATAAACCTTTTTTTTAATATATTTTCTCCTCTCGAAAAAGTTATATTCATATATTACTTTTAGACACGCTGATTTATTAACATCTTCTATCGCTTCTAAAATAATGAGAAAGAACCAGTTCACGAGTTGCATTATGCTCAACCAACATGACAACAATGCAAGGCTATTTCTTTTTCTTGTCAACTTTCTTGTGGCTATTCTCAATCTTGCCATTACCCTGCAAAAGGTTATACCTCGAAGTTCATTTCAATTCTCACACATACACATAATGACACAATATGTTAAGACAAGTATACATGTAAACCACTTAAAGACTACATAATGACACAATAATTTTCACACTTTAGTATATGAAGCAAGTCACAGTGCTACTTCTATGTTGATATTATGGGTAGTAGGGGATAACTCTTGGACTAGGTATATATGCTTTCGAGTAAAAGGCCAGAGCATTGTTTACTGTTGTTTTATAACAAATGATTCAAGTGACTTGATTTTAATGTCTAAAAAATAACTTCATTGGTCAAGCTCTTCAAACAAAACCCATGTATATCTTTGTATATCTCTGTATATAGAAGTGGTATATATGTTTCATGAACACCATAACTTTGTAGTGTACTCAACTATATCACCTTTCATTATATACTGCATTGACAATAGTGTTTGTCTTCTTTTCCTAGCATGAAATATAAAACAATTTTTTTTTTATTACAAGGGAGGCTAACACCGGGGATTAAGAGGACACGAATCTAAAGGATGTTTTACCCCATTTATCATACTCCAACAAAACAATTTAGACCCAAACGAATTCTATGAGGCTATCATTTTTCTTTTACGTTGTACACAGATTTACCATAGGCAAAAGCTTGTGAATTATTCAATCTAATCAAAGTTGCATGTATTCATTTTTTGTACGTACCTGCTATGTTCCTAACCAAATGACTTTAATTATATAATTGATCATGGGGAAGTATACATCTAGCTTTACTATTAATTCCAATATGCCTGCTATATAAAATCGAAATATTCTAATGCAGAGATCCATGCAAAGAAGATTAGACTTATCTGATCAGTTGTTATCGGGGGCTATATTAAGACGATAATTTCATGTATTTTTGGGGTTAGTGGAGGGGAGATGAGCGTTCTATCCAACAAAGATCTTCAAGGAGCAGTTAGTAGACAAAAGGAGCATATTAAACGTGCGTCAAGACTATATGCCGGAGAATTGCTGAACGTTATGTTCTGTATATTAACATGCTAATTTAGCTACACAGAAAGGCAAAGAAGTTTGAGAATATTAGACAGGAAGTCTATTTCCAGAGCCCGACACATTATTAACCTTTCAAATATTTAAATATGGAACCATTATCACAACCAATCAATGGATAAAATCCAATGAAGAATTGTGCATTAAAAGTTAAAATCACGTTGCCACAATTAAACGGAGAAGGACTGATCGGAAATATATATATATATATTTTTTATGTTGACCAAAATCATGGATTCAAATTATAGCTTAACAACGCACCTTGTTTCTTGTTGTTGTTGATGCTATCTGGATCGGAGAAGAAAAAATGATTGTAGCCGTTGGAGGAAAAAAAAATTGCAGCTATTGTTTAGGGCTTATACAACGTACGTAGAAGAGTTTTGAGGGGGGTATGTTTGTCATTTAAAAATAAGGTCCATTCCTAAGCACATGGGAATGGGCTATTCCCATGTGTTTAGCCTGTAATGGCTATTCCCATGTATGAGGGAATGGGATTACCTTGGGAATGGAATTCTCAAGTTCATTCTCTCATACCAAGCATAGAAATCAAAATAAAGTTGGAAATGTCATTCCATTCCCAATCCATTCACACATACCAATCACTGCCTTAGACCACGTTAGAATTGCGAATTCAAAACAAAACAAGCCATTCAACTTTTGTTCACACTGAAAAAGCAATCAATCTAAAACGAACCCACACCCATCTCTCTCAGTCCCCTATATTCCCCCACCCCACCATCACCATCACAGAAGCCACTAAAACAACCACCAAGTCACCAGATTCTCCTCACACTTCCAAGAAACCCCAAAAACCGCAGCTAATAAAACCCACCTTTCATCACCATCATCATCACCATCTCCACCTCAAGAACAACCCAACCAACACCACCATGGCGGTCGCCAACAACATAACAGCTTTCGTAAACTTCCTAGCCTTCATGTGCTCCATCCCCATCATCTCAGCAGGCATATGGCTTGCTTCCAAGCCCGACAACGAGTGCATCCAGTGGCTTCGCTGGCCTATCGTCTTCATGGGCATGGCCGTGGTTTTGGTCACCTTGACAGGTAATTACCATTTCATTTAAAAGTTTAAAAATGATTATTGTCTTTATTAATTTATTATTTTCAGCACGCTCACAGGTGCAGGTTTGATTTGTTTTTTAACTTTGTATGTGAACATTTTTAATACTTTTAAATAAATAACGGTAAGTCTTGAGTCGAGAAACTTCTCGTACTAAGCTATGATTTTGTATTAAATGAGTTTATTATATTTATTTATTATTTTCGACGATAGGTTTTATTGGTGCATATTGGAAGAGAGAAGGCCTTCTAGCAGTTTACTCAGTTTGCATGGCGATCCTCATAGTGTTGCTGCTCTCACTTCTCATACTCGCGTTTGTTGTCACGCGTCCGAGTGGCGCGTATTCTGTCCCTGGTAGGGGTTACAGTGAGTACAGGCTTGAAGGGTATTCTTCCTGGCTCAGGGATCATATTACTAGCGCTGATAATTGGGGGAATATTAGGGCGTGTTTGGCTGGCTCTAATATTTGTCCTAAGCTTAATCAGGAGTATGTCAGTGCTGATCACTTCTTTGCTGCACATCTCTCTCCACTTCAGGTAATCTCTTAGTAGTATTACCGATACAATAAAGAACGAAGTTGTGGTTTGAATTTGAAATATTTAATTAGAACAAGTCGTTATTTAATTATTCCTCTCAACTATTGAGTTGTATAACATTATTATTTTGAATTGTCAATTACTAATTAAAATGCATTGAATCTCGTTATCTGGCTGAAAAAAATGTTTAAGTTCGTGTTAACAGTATTATGTAGAATTTTGCCTTGCCGTGCAAGAGTATTTTGCATTCTTGGCTAAGAGAGCCAATGGGTGGTTTGTGCAAATATATCTCTAGTACTAGGAATAAATTAATTAGGCATATATATAGTTTTTTTTTTTTGTCAAAACATCACATATGTGGTCGGTAATTAATCATTTATCAACTAATGACCCAAAATTGGGAGTTGAGACGGGCCAAATATGAACCTAGGACCAATTTTAGAGACTGATTATTATAAAATCATTTGGGATTAGTTCTTTTTTGAATAGTGAAGGAATATCAATATAAAAATCGTCCACTATATAATATAATAGTCACCGAAAGTTCAAAAGGCACTATAAATGATTGTAGGGGAAAAAAATATTGATAGATATCATGTATTTACCACCTCGTACTTATATGTCTAATTGACACATCAAAATAAGAGAGAAATTTAATTAAAAAGAGAGAATTACAACAAAATTCCTTAAGTTGGTATCCGGATTAGACATACCAAGGGCGGAGGAGGTGTATATATGTGAGTGAGGGCGCACCGAAATTGTTTTAAAAAATATGTGTATCTTTAGGGTTTTTTATTTTAAAAATGAATTTAGTAACAATTGAATAAATTTTTTTGTACATGAATTTTAAATTATGTGATCTTAGGTTCTCATTAAACAAAAATCTTCTTTTTTTGTCCTTAGCTTCGCTAGAACATTCTCACGTTAGAATTAGATGGCTCTATATTCTGAAATGTTAAAAGAAAAAATGGATATCTCTTTGAGACATACCATAAGAGATGATAAATTAGTATGATCGCTTGAATATGTATCTTTTGGATGTATATATGTGGTAGGATAGTCGAGCAGACAATAGAACATGGACGAAGTTTCGCTATCTATGAAGCATGTCCTAAAATACACACTTGAGATGTTAGAGGGACGCTATAATTCAAAAAGGTTTTTACTTTGGACAATAACGATGATAAATGGTCGGACCTACCATGAGATTTTGTCACGAATGCAGTCAACTAGCTCAATAATTTTGTTTCATCTAGCTGTTAGGTCACCTATTTTTTTTTTTTTTAATAAAAATTCTAGCCTTTGGATTAATTCAATCGTTCGACTTATGATTGAAAAAAGTAAATTTAACGTACACGAATTTTGAATTGAAAACCAATCCTTTTTTTTTTAAAGGTAAAAGACTGCATTAGGACACAGCTTTTGCGGGGTATTCATACCATATTTTTATTTTTATCTTGATAATCAATCAATTATTATTATTATTATTATAATTTTTTTGTGTGGTCATTATCAATCAATCAAAGTTCTATTAATTGATAAGGGAAGCAAATGTCATTTGGATTTTACCAACTGGTCCTGGTAATCTGGGATGTTGCTTTGACTCGTTGTCCACGAATCTTTGTTCCTCCTTCCACTATTGATGAGATCAGAAAAGTTAAGACAATCAATCTAGATTTATTCTTTCCTATTTTGTCCGCATTTGCACTAAGGTTATATAATTGAAATTAATTGGTGTGTGTTGTACTAATTTAAGATTTTATATTCTTAAATTTATTTATGTGAAAAATTAATGGGTTCTCCAACACCCTGCTTCATGCAATGGGAGAGCCATTCATCGGCCAAGAGGGGGTATAGCCCTTACTGACTCTAAAACTGAAGTTATTAAAGAATGAGTTTGAGCTGTACTTTTTTGAAAGCATGTGTATTTTTAAGGTACTTTAAGTTAAAACTCAATTTAGCTACCACTGAAAAAAAATTATCCATATATGTGTATTAAATTATGTATTTTTAGTCTCCATTGAACTAAGTCATCTATATATGTATGCTAAATTATGTGTATTTTTTTGTCCCATTAAATAGTAAAATTGGATCTGCCCCTAACTTCTTATATGACCTCTAATTAATTGTTTGATGCATAATGTCGATGGATAATATTGCAAGACTCAGCTCTTATACCGTATTAATTAAGATGTTTGAGGTTCCGTTGTAAAACTAATTAATATTAAATGGAATAGCCTAGAATTATATATACTGATTTTAAAAGTCTCAATTTATTTACGTATAACAATTGAATTATCTGACACGCACAAGTTGAAAAGCATTTATAGTTGGGCTGTTCTTTGTTTTTCTCTTTTGGCCTTGTTGTTCTTGTATAATTAGAATAACATTTTGTGTTTGTACATTTTGCAGTCAGGATGTTGTAAGCCTCCAACAATTTGTGGGTACCAATACGTGAACCCAACCATGTGGATCAATCCAGTGAACCCTGTGGCTGATCCTGATTGCTCTATCTGGAGCAATGACCCTAGCCAATTGTGCTATTATTGTGATTCTTGCAAAGCTGGTCTTCTTGGAAACTTGAGAAGAGAATGGAGGAAAGCTAACATCATATTGATCATAGCACTGGTGGTTCTGATTTGGGTTTATCTTATAGCATGCAGTGCTCTTAGGAATGCACAAACTGAAGCACTATTCCAACCAAAAAAATAGGGTTGGGTACACTATTTGGTCGAGTAGTATGATTCTCGTTTTATGTGTAAGAAGTTTTGAGATTAATTTTTAGAATTAATATTCTAAGTGAATGTGATATTGGCTTGTAAGCCTCTCTTAAAGAAATTGGGTTGGGTATAGCCTGATTTCCTAACACTCTTTCAAATTTTGGAAACCGATAGTTTTAAGAACGGCAATTTATGACACTGTTTATGTCACCTTTCTTGCACAATTTTTTCTTAAAAACGGTAATCATGGTACTGTTTATGGCACTATTCGTGTATAATTCTTTACATGAATGACAGTCGGCTGTTCTCTAGAAATTTCTTTTGTTTTGTGTAGCTTTTTTTTTTTTTGCTTTTAGTGCATGTTCTTTTAGCACTAGTGTATATATTCTTCTGTGTTATTTTACCCAAATTTGATGGACAAAAAGCAAGACAGGTTGGAGATATGTTTTTTTTCGATATGTAAAATGAGAGAATCGAATCCAATTAACAACTTTTTTACTTTTTACTTTTTTAAAAGATTAATATTCTCTTTGGACAATTTCTGATATGACAGATGAATATTTTTCTTTGTGATTTTTTTTGTGTTTTACTAGATTTGTAAGTAAAATATTTTATTCCACAACATTAAAACAAAGTATAGTCAAAGTGGCTAGTTACAAAGCAATGACCACTGGGTCAATTGGTATGATTAAGTCTCGAAATATATAATATAAAATAGTCTAAAAATTCCTTGAATTAAAAAATAAAATTCCGCACATACATAGGATCCACTTGTATTTAACGACTATGCTGCATGCAAGAATTTCTCCTCACCTAATTGTCTTTGTACAAAAAACGTTATCACAATATTTTCATACATGCATGGCGTCAAAGAGGACTAATTTTTAATCTCATCAATCATTTATCAACTTTCGTATGTCTGACCATCTAACATGCTAAAAGAAGAGAAAAAAACAAATACAAATGTATAGAAAGCTACAAATAAATAATATAAAAAAAAATACCATCTAAAATTTCTCGCTAAGAAATTATGTAATTCTACATATTTTTCCTCCAAGGGTTCTTATCTTGTCGAGCATTGTTCGTGGTATGAGATGACTTGCAAAATTCATTTGACAAAGACAACGATATTATCCACAAGCTATGTACTTTTTAAAATGTCTAAAGATATCAAATGATTCGTATTTAAAATTGAACAGCAGTCTAATTCATTACGCACTAAAGATCCCATGGGGCGTTTAATTGCTATCCTTTGAGATCATATGATCGTGTTAATGGGCTACATATAGTAAGAAATTTGACGTTTGAAGATTTGGGCTAAAGCTTCCATTAAGTTTGTCAAGCCCATAGAGCCATGAACGTACAAGCCTCAGCTTAGCTGTCAATTTTTTTTAGCAATTTTCAAGCTTAAGTTTGAGCCTAATCCAAGTTGAAAATCCAAGCAAAAAAAGTATGCGGCAAAATTTTTGTTCAAGTTATTTCCAAATACAATCGAAAGTATTAGGTAAATAAAATTGCAAGTATACAGAAATGTACACGGATTAACATTCTTGTTCAGAGACGGATCTACTTTGATCATTATGAATGTCATTCCCACTAACTTCATGCAACTGATTTACAATAACTGTAAGTTATCTTGATAATCTAAACAATCACTTAGTACTCACAGTTTCGTTAGTTTTGATTTTCAAAACGACTAATCCTTATCGATAAAATATTTTATCCACGTCAATATTAGCTGAAATGGATTCACTGTTGCTAAGTGGGAACTCGTTGCCAATGGTACAAATGGACATACGGTGTTCTAAGAAAAGGACGTCAACTCAAACACAAACAACCAGCAAAGTTCTCTTCCGTCTCCCTGGGATAAGGTGTAACAATCACTTTATAATATCATAACGGTACAGTAAAATTTAATAATTATAAATTATTCATATTATTTTGTTATAATTATATTAATTATTTATTACCGTCAAATCTCGCTATATCATAACATCATAATTTTATAACATTATGAACATATATATAGGTCAGACTGTTTGGAACAAATGAATTCTACAAAATTTTGCTAAATTCATTTGCAAATCCAACTTTTTATATTTAGAAGTATCATTTTAAAAAAATTAAAAATTCAGGATTTGCAAATATTAGATTTGCTCAACGTTTACTCAAATCTTTACTCAAAAAGTAGAATTTACAAATTCACATTTTTTAAGATAGTTCCTTTCTTTTAAGGACAAAATTACCCTTTAAATTTTTCTTTACACTTAAGTTTATCTTTGGCTCAAATACAAAAATAAAAAATAAAATATATTTCAAACCATCTCCTTCATCATTCTTCTTTCAATAAAACACGAAGAAAATAATTGATTAACAAGTCAATGCATTATCAGTCCATGCTAGTGCTTGTTAGATAGTTTAAAAGTTTTTGTTTATCATTTCTAAATTTTACTAATTCTAATAGAATAAAGGAGAGGGGTATTTAAGTAAAATATAATTTTTAATTTCAATTTCACATGTATTGCAAATTACTGTTCCAAACAAGAGAATTCAAATAAATACAAATCTTCATAAAATTCATTTACAAATCAAATGAATTTTACACTACAAGTACTTCCAAACACTATGTAAGTCACATTTGTGTAATGCATAACATTTGGAGGACTAATCCTATGGCTATGGTTGTGACATCTTTCCTCACTGGTTATGTATAGATATGTGTTTATATTTTAATAATCTACTATGAGAGGTTATAATTGCAGCAAGCAAAGAGGACTATATCTTCAATTCAACGGAGAGAAATAATTTTGCGAGAGGACGAAACCATGCCACTAAAAAGAGATAAGACAGACTGTTAAAGTTAGAGTTGTGAGTCTTTGTTGAATGTCGTTTTTGTTAAATGAAACTTTCTTATATACTTCACAATCATATTATACGTAAAACACTACTATAATTACTACGAGCTTTATTATTGTAGACTAATTGATTAAGCTTAATTATTAACCGACTTGACGATGGGGATCCCGAGCTGAGATAAGATGCCCACACCGAGTTGAGGCGAGCTAATCTAAGCCAAGCCAAACATATTCAGCTAATGCCCAACCTGGATACTGATCCAGCCTCACCCCGACCCCGGAAAACCCCGACCTCGGTGCCAGCTGTTCTGATGGGACATAAAGCCTTGATGGGACATAAAGCTGCACCGCATTAAATGTTGTCAGGTCCGAATCTAGTATAAATAGAGCTTCATCCCTTCATTTCTGAGGTAACTCGTCATTAAATGCTCTCAGCTACCTCTCCAGCTCGGACATACTAATCATTCGCACATTCGAGGGAAAAATCCGGGTCATTACCTCACATTTTCCTTCCTTTTCCTTGTGCAGGTCAGGAAGCCGACCCGAAAACCCAGGTTGAGAATCAGACCCAGATTTCCAGCTCAGTAGGAGTAGCTCCTAACATCAACGTCGAGATTCCGACATCAACAGTTTGGTGCCGTCTGTAGAAAAGAGTTATTTTTATCACTCTTTTCACCACTCACTGAGAAACTATCATGGTACAAATGAGAAGCCACAGCGCACTGGTAGAGGACTCGCCCAACACGGATGGGGACCTCGAAACCACACAGGTGCCTAGCCAAGAACCAACCCAAGCCAAGTTGGAACGAGCCAATGTATACGCTTAGCCACCCAAACCAACCCCACGACAGATGGAGACCTCAACTCTAGCCTGTCACCGGAGATAAGGATGATGCTGAGGATGTTCAAGAAACTTAAGGAGCAAGTAGCCCGGTTAGTTACGGACCCCCCAGCTCCACAAGAAGCTACACCGCGGCCCGCGCGTCCATAGTTCCGCATCCCAGCCTTAAGGCAAAAACGGACGCAAGACGAAGAGGGCTTTCTAAAGCCGATAGCGGGGCCCAAGGAGGCGAGAGGTAAGAGGGCGACTCAAGCCGATCCCGAGCAGGCCAAAACCGCGGCTGCCATAGCCAAGTTCATTAACCAGCTCGGTGTAAGCCCACTTTCAACTGAGGTACTGGTCATGCCACTACCTACTGGCAACCGGATGCCCAACCTGGCAATCTACAATGGGGACGGCAACCCAGCCAGCCACTTGCTCAACTTTGACCACCACATGACACTGCATGATATATCCGACCTCATGAAGATGAAGACATTCCTGATCACCCTGGTTGGCAATGCCTTGGACTGGTTCCAAAAACTTTGTCCCGGCTCTATTGCAAGTTTTCATCAGCTGGATGAGGCTTTCCTGTCCCGCTTCGCAGGAAGTCGATGCGCTACCCGCCATACTTCAATATTGCTGTCGGTGAAGCAGCATAAAGGGGAAAGTTTGAGGGCTTACACAGCTCGATTCAATGAAGAGTCCCTCAAAATCCCCAACCTAGAGGACTCCATGGCATTGATGGCTTACCAGAGTGAGCTCAGGTCGGGCTCCCTTACATCTTCCTTGGCCATTGACCCCGTGGATACTGTAGCTGAGCTGATGGTACGAGCAGAAGGGTACATATACTCGGAAGAAATCCATCAGGCGAAGCGGGATGATGACAAGGAGAAGAAAGTCGGCAAGAAATGAAAGACCTCCCAAGCCCAACCTGGGGGTAAGGTCCAAAACGACCGAAGTAAGCAGCCTCATCAGTCGAAGCAGAACCCTCGGTTCACTATGTTCACTTCTCTTAACACCACAAGGGAGCAGATCCTAATGGAGATCCAGCACCAGAACCACCTGCCTCCAGCTCCGAGAATGAAAGGCCAACCTGAGAAGCGCAATAGAACCAAGTATTGTCGCTACCATATGGACTACGGCCATACTACCGAGGAGTGCAAAGACTTGAAACAGGAGATCGAAGCCTTGATAGCCCGAGGTTACCTCCAGAGGTATATAGATCAACAGCCGACCCAGAATCACGATCAGAGAGATAGGGAGAGAAGTCCACCCAGGCGCCAGACTAGGGGCGGACGCTTGGCTGTGATTGAGACCATCGCAGGAGGATTAGCGTCAGGTGGGGAGACCTCGGATGGCAGGAAGGGTTATGTTCAGGCTGGGAGAAAGTATGGACCGGCGCGGGATCCGGTCCCGGAGATGGAGGAGCTCACCTTCTCCTCAGAAGACTTGGAGGGGGTGATATTACCCCATGACGACCCAATGGTAATCAGCGCTGAAATAGCTAACTTCACCGTGAAGAGACTGATGGTAGACACTGGGAGCTCAGCAGAAATCCTATTTTTGAAAGCATTTGAGCAAATGAGATTGGACAAGAGCCAACTCAAGCCGTTGAGGGGTACTTTAGCTGGTTTCACTGGACAAGCCCACCGAGCTGAGGGGGTCATCAACCTCCCTCTGAACCTGGAAGATGGAGACAAGCGGGTTTCGATACAAGCCAACTTCATTGTGATGGATTGCAACTTCATTTACAATGAGATCTTAGGTCGGGTAACACTCAACCATTTCAGGGCCGTCCCTTCAACTTATTTCTAGACCCTGAAATTCCCGACCCCGGCCGGCACGGCCACCATCCGCAGAGCCTAGCTCTCAGCTCGGGAATGTTACGAAAACTCCCTCCGCCCTAAATATCAGGTTGGATGGGGACCAGATTTGTCCGATGAGAAGAGGGATGCGAAGAGAGGAAGCCCAGCTAAAGACCTTCAAGAGGTGGAGCTCTTCGACGAGACGAAGAGAACAAAAATCGGGAGTGAACTCTCTGCCGACCTCAAGAAAGGTATAAGCCAATTTCTCCTGAAAAATGAACACATATTTGCATGGTCTGCCTCTGACATGACAGGTATTGACCCGAGAGTGATTGAGCATCACCTAAATGCCGACCTGAATCACTATCCAGTGAAGCAGAAGCGCATACACTTCTATTATGATAAGCAACAAATCATAGCTGAAGAGGTGGACAAATTGGTAGACGCTGGCCACATAAAGGAAATCCAGTACCCAACCTGGTTATCCAACGTGGTGCTAGTGACCAAGTCCTCAGGTGGATGGAAATTGTGTATTGATTTTACCGACCTCAATAAAGCCTGCCCTAAAGACTGCTTTCCCTTACCTCGGATTGATCAAATGGTGGATGCCACCTCCGGGTTCGAGCTACTCTCTTTCATGGATGTCTTCAAAGGCTATAACCAGATCAAGATGGCTCTCGGAGACAAAAAGAAGACCGCCTTTACCACCGATAAAGGTCTTTACTACTATGAGGTCATGCCTTTTGGCCTCAAGAATGCTGGAGCTACCTATACTCGGATGGTAAACAAGGTTTTCAAAAATCAGATTGGCCGAAATATAGAAATCTATGTAGATGATATGTTGGTCAAGAGCAGAAGGGCAGAAGACCATGTAGCTGACCTGGTTGAAGCCTTCGCCGTAATGGAGCACTTTGGGATAAAGCTGAACCCAAAAAAGTGCGCATTCGGCGTTAAGGCATGAAAGTTTATGGGCTTTATGGTCACAGCCCGTGGAATAGAAGCCAACCCGGAAAAGGTTCAGGCAATACTTGGCCTAGTGCCGCCGACCTGCATGAAGGACGTCTAGGTGCTCGCGGGCAAGGTAGCGGTGCTTAGCAGATCCATGTCCAGGTCAGTCGACAAGTGTACTCCTCTGTTCAAAATATTGAGGAATCCTAAGAATTTCGAATGGACTACGGAATGCCAGGATGCCTTCTAGGAGCTGAAAAGGTATCTAGCTTTGCCACCCTTGCTATCCCGACCTGAGGTGGAGGAGGAGCTGGTACTATACTTAGCATGCTCAGGGACAGTAGTGGCGACGGCACTGGTCCGCGAAGAAGGAAATGAGCAGAAGCCAGTCTATTATGTTAGCAAAACCTTGCAAGGGGCCGATGTGAGGTACTTCTCCTTGAAAAAACTCGCCCTCGCACTCATCATGGCGGCAAGAAAGCTGAAGCCATACTTTGATGCTCATCCAATTAAGGTCATAACGGATGCCCCATTCAAGTCTATCATGCACAAGCCGGAGGCATCGGGCAGGCTGTTGAAATAGGCAGTTGAGTTGAGTCAATTTGACATCACCTACCAGCCCAGAACAGCCATCAAAGCCCAAGCCATCGCGGACTTTGTGGTGGAATGCACTGGCCGAGTCGAGCATGACCCGGAGGATGCATGGAAGGTCCATGTGGATTGGGCCTCAGGGAAGTCTGGAAGTGGAGCCGGGGTGGTCATCCTCGAACCGACCAGGCATGAGTACCAATACTCCATCAAGTTCACCTTTCTGGCGTCTAATAACGAAGTTGAATATAAAGCGGTGATTACGGGGCTAAAAATTGCAGCTCAGCTCGAGGCACAGACAATCGACCTGAGCACTGACTCTCAATTGGTTTCTAGTTAAATATCGGGAGAGTTCGAAGCCAAGGATAATACTATGCTGGCCTACCTCAACAAAGTCAAGGATTTGACCTCAAGGCTCAAAAGGTTCACAATACAGCAAATTCTAAGGGAGGAGAATATGAAGGCTGACGCCCTGTCCAAGCTAGCCTTGGGCGAGAGCCGACCTGCCCTAGTCCATGTGGAAGAAGTATCCGAACCAAGTATCCAGTTGGGGGTGCAGGCCGTAGCCGAGCTCAATTAAAGCCCAGATTGGACCAAACCAATCATGGACTACTTGGAGGGGGTATGACCCCAGAGGATGAAAAAGCAGCTCAGAAACTCATGAAACAGGCCTCAAGGTTTGTCATAATTATCGGGCAACTCTACAAAATAGCCTACACTTGGCCTCTTTTAAAGTGTGTTGGGCCCGAGGAGGGAAACTATATATTCCGGGAGATCCATGAAAGAGTATGTGGAAACCACTTGGGTGGCAAGGCCCTGGCTCGGAAGGCATTGAGGCAAAGCTATTTTTGGCCAACCTTAGAGCAAGATGCCAAAGAGTATGTGAAAAAGTGTGACACCTGCCAAAGGTTCGCCAACATACAGAGAAAGCCAGCGGTAGACCTCACGGTGATGAAAAGCCCATGGCCATTCTATCAATAGGGTCTAGATATCATCGGCCCATTGTCAACCGGCGTTGGCCAAAAGAAACACGCTTTGGTAGCAGTAGACTACTTCACCAAATGGCCTGAGGCTGAAGGTGTTGCTAGAATAACAGAAAAGGCAACCTGGGATTTTATGTGGAAAAATATCATTTGCCCATTTGGGGTGCCAAAGGTCATCGTTACTGACCACGGCAAGCAATTCGACAGTGTATACTTTTGAGGCAAATGTGCTGAGATTGGGATCGACCTCAAATTCTCATCTATTGCTCACCCTCAAAGTAATGGCCAAGTTGAAAGAACTAACCAAATCATTTTGCAGGGTCTAAAAACCAAGCTAGAGGAAGCAGAGGGCCAGTGGGCATCGATTCTTCCCGAGGTGCTATGGGCTCAGCGGACCACCACTAGCTCGGCAACGGGAGAATCGCCCTTCGAGCTGACCTTCGGTACTCAAGTGGTGCTGCTAGTGGAGATCGGGTCTCCGACCAGTAGAACCTTCTACTATGACCTAAAAATAAACGGAGCACTGATCTGTAAAGGGCTCGACCTCGCCGAAGAGCTCCGAGCTAAAGCTCAAATTAGGATACTAGCCAACAAAGCTGCCATACAAAGAGCCTTTGCCAAGCAGGTCAAGACTAAGCCTATTAAGGTTGGCGACCTTGTACTCAAAAAGGCCATCTTTTTTCCGCGCTCGAGCAATAAGTTCTCCCCAACTTGGGAGGGACCGTACGAAGTCGTGAAAGAAGTCCGACCTGGGACCTTCTACCTCCGTGAAAGATACGGGAAGCAATTGAAAAATGCATGGCACGCAGAGCACCTGAAGCGGTATTTTGTGTAACGGCCCCCAAGCCGGAAACTCTTGTAACGGCCCCCGAGCCAGAATCTCCGTAACAGCCCCCAAGCCAGAATCTCTTGTAACGGCCCCCGAGCTGGAAACTTTTGTACAGGCCCCGGGCCAAAGTCTTTGTTAAGGCTTTGAGCCAAAACATTACTTGTAATCAGCTCCCGAGCCCAAGTACTTCATGTACAATTTTAATACAAACATATTTTGTAAACCAGTGCAATACCCGACCCGGGCTCAAGCGCCTCAGCTACTGAGCTACTCCCGACTCGGATTAACGTGGTGGCCACGCTTAATTATGAGCTAATGATCCAAGTAAACCAACTCAGACAAGGTTCCAACTCGGGTATAGTCAATAATAATTTGATTAGTTTTTCCAGTTCGAATTAAGGTCCAAATCGGTATAATCCGACTTCAGGTCGGAACGTTAGTTTGGGTCTAAACTTGAACTCAACATTTGTCAACATTAGTTTGACCAATTTTAAATCGGACTGATGAGTCCAGGTCGGCGACAATTATATAGTTGCCCAATTAACCAGCTCGGATTAGGATGATAATTCATTAATTACGTCTAGCTCGGTTCTTTATATTTAAATTAAGTTTGAAAGGTCCATTATATTGGTCCGACCCTACTTACTTAAGAAATTTGCGAAGAGAAAGGTACACATGTACAAACTCGAATGAAACGCAAATAAAACAGAAACATCCATTTCATCAAAAAGTGAAAAAGTACAATTACAAGGAGCCCAACCAGGGCAAGTCCAATAAAGCCCGACCCGGGCGATTATAAAATTTATTTAGGAGCGGCAGTAGAGGTGGTAGCGTCAGCTTCGTCCCCGACCTGATCCATGCCCTTCTGGACAAATTCAATCACCTTCTTAGTTTGGGACGTCAGGTCGGCCGGAAGCTTAGGAATCTCCCAGAACTCCTGCGGTGGGGCCTCCAAGATTTCGATATAATCATTCTTGGTGGCAGGAAGGAAGGTTTTCGCTCTCTCCCAAGCTGTGACTTGGCCCCGGAAGTAGTACTCTAGCTCGGCGTACCTGGCCATCACCCCAGCTTCCGTGGCCAACCAGTCCACGGCCTCTTGACTGGACTTGAAGGCTTCTACCGCCTTCTCCCCTTGGGGGCCGACCCAATCTACCAGATCCTTAAGCTTCGCCTTGGTCTCGTGCTTATCCTTCTTGAAGTACTCAACGTCCTTGGCAGCGGCCTCGCGCCGGGACTTCTCTGCCTTGAGCTTCTTCTTTAGCCGGTCGATCTCTGTCTCGTCCGCATTGCGCCTCTGGGCGGCATCCTCCCTCAGGGCCTCTAACTCTGCTCGAGAGTTGACGAATCGCTGCTCGAGCTCGACGCAGTGAGCCTGGGCTCGGGCGAGTAAGCCATGTGCCGAAAGGATGTGGGACTCGGTCTGCACAAAAGATGACAAAATAATCAGCCGAGCCAAAAAACTTAACCATATCAACACGGTCAAATATGCCTTACCGTGACGATAGCCGTCCTTAGATCGAGCAAAAGCTGCTCCGCCGGGATCGATGCCAGCTTGGGATCACGGGCGACCTTAGCTGCCTCCACCAAATCCTTGTTGGGAAGGCTTACCTCCGTGGCCTTGCCTTTCCCGGAGTACTCGGGTCGAGACTGTTTCCTATTGTCAGGGTGGGATGCTGAGCGCTCAGGGATCGCTACACCCGAGCTTGGTCTTTTGGTTAGGGGAGACGCCGACGTCCCCTTGGAAGAGACCTCGGGTCGCTGCCTTTGCTCCTGAGGGACGGTGGAGCCCAAGCCAAACCGAGCAGAGACTTCGCCGCTGGCCTCAGTCCTCCTCTTCATCTGGGCAGACGCGAGCTTTCTCGTATCCTCCATATCTGTAAAAGAACGGAGGAAAGAGGTGAGAAATAACCATATGCAAACTGAAGAGAACAACGGTAGACAAGAAGGCGAGGAGGTCGGGCATTGATCTTGCGAACTGACCCTCTTCTGAGTCGGAATCTGCATTCTTTTCGGGCTCGGGAAGGGGTGCTCATTCATCAGGTCGGGTTCTTTACCAAATAACTTTGATTTTCAGATTCTGTCCCACTTGAGGACGCTGTCAATATCAATCAGCATTCCCGACTCGGGTCTCAGCACCCTGACCTCAGTGAGCTCCTCGTCTGAGAGCTTGGGGTCGTCGTTCACATTCTTCTTTAGGGAGGGATTCCAATGCACCCTGCACCCCGGGTTCACAGCCGGCTCGATCCAATAGTAGTCGTTGTGCCAGCCCTTATTGGAGGAGTGCCACTTGGTGAATATGACATTGCCGGCCCGAGCTGCGAAATGAAACCACCCTGGCTGCTTTGGGTTGGGCTGGCACACAAAGAACTACCTGAACCGACGCAGGGTCGGCTCTATTTTCCTTTCTAGGCAGAATACATAAAATGCCACAATTACGGCTCAACCATTTGGTGACATCTGACCCGATCTAAGTTCAAAATAGTTCAAAATGCAGGCGATGAAGTCGGGAAGTGGAAGCCGGATGACATCAAAGGCGAGGTCGTAGATAGTGAAGTGATCGGATGGGGATAGCAGGCGGACTCGCTCCGGCCTGGAACCTTCAGCTTGTGATGTTAGTCCACCAACTAGTCTCTTAGCCGGGCGTTCGCCATCTCGATGGTAGAATGACACTCGCGTTTACAACAGTCGAACATCTGCTCTATCCTATTTCCCCGAGCCAAGGAACCACTTGCTGTAGCTGAGTTCTGAGGTCGGACTACCTTGACTGGGATCGGGTCAATCTGTTCCGACGTAGAAGCTCCGGCTAAGTACTCCTGTGGTATCTCAACTCCCCCCAACCTGTTCAATGGCTCTGCATCTTCCCTATCTCCCAGGTCTCCCAAGTCGGCTAAAGGATCTGCCTCGGCTTCTTCTTGCACTTGCCTGACCTCGATCACTTGACAATCGTCATCACTCTCCTTGAGCCCAGATTGTCGAGCTGATCCTTGAGATGCACCTTCGTTGTCATCACCGCGGCCTCCATCTGAAGTCGACTCTGAGCTCGACGGATTCTCATCCCCTCCATAGGACTTCACCTCCATCGCTTGGGAATCTTCCGACTCCGACCTCCCCATCCTGTTACAAATTAAAATATATGCAGGAATAACTAAAGGGAGTCGAGACATACCTACCGCTCTAGTTGTCGAAGATGACCCAATCTAATGGCCTCCGACCTAATTGGCTCCGAGCTAATGGATTCCGAGTTGAATACCTCGAGAAGATATTTGCCGAGCTAAAAGTTTCCGACCACTCTGGTATCCGAGCTGAAAGCTCCGAACTTTGTATGCAAAGTGTGAAATGAATCTCGGATGTCAAGGCCCTATTTATAGGTAACTCCTGTAACCGCCTCGGGAATCCCAAACGTCACATCTCGTCATAACTGCCAGGTGACGTGTCAGCCAT
Organism: Ehretia macrophylla; assembly: GCA_037974665.1. Lineage (NCBI taxonomy): Eukaryota > Viridiplantae > Streptophyta > Magnoliopsida > Boraginales > Ehretiaceae > Ehretia > Ehretia macrophylla. The sequence continues at coordinate 48,712,771 of CM075771.1, read as the reverse complement.
CTGAAGGGTATGCATCGCTGACGTATAGTTGATGCAGAGACACGACTAATAGTTGGATTTGAATCATTTCAATAGCTATATCTAATTTGTTGATGCAGAGACATTTACCATGGCCTCTTTATAACCTGGTAATTATGCAACCACATGAATGAGTGAGAAGGTTGTTGAAAATAATTAAAGATGGATAATAATGCTTTCATTAGGTTGTTGGTTATGATCGATTTTCACATGCATGTGCGGTCTATTCCTCTCTTAGCCAATCATATTCAACAACTTGATGGAAGCAATTTCCATTATAAACAAAAAAAAGACTCGAACAAATTATAACACATGATAGAAGAGTAGATAAAAGTAAGGGCTCCACGGGCGGTTTTGAAACTAGAAAGAAAAATCCAAGATCTACATTATTAGCAAGGAGATGACATCTCTAAAAAAAAGTTTTTTATCAAATATTCGGTCATTCAATCCATTCATAAATATATAAATCTTATAATATAGAGTTCACTTTTTTATTTCAAATAACAATAACCGAATGTCTTATCGAATAATTTTTCCTTAAAAAAGACATTGATAGGTAATATAACTGAATTCTATACGAATGCTTGCAAGCTAGCAGCCATTACATGTTTAATGTGCCAAGACGACAAGTGAGATCCCTTGTCACTGGTCCATTGCTGTCGATTCTTTATAAAGTGGCACGTGGACTTGTGGAGGTGGATTCCTATAATGTCATGAATCATATGAAAGGTGAAAATAGACTGACCAACAAAAAAAAAAAAAAAAAAAAAAGATAGCAGCACGCCTTGCACCCCAGCAAAGTCCTACCAATTAAATTACAGTTTGATGTATAAAATTTTCGTTATGTATTAAATACATAAAAGAGTTGAATCCGTTTTGAATTTTATTGAACACTACGAGTCAATTAACATAATCAATGGTCTGATTAATTCTTTTACACCAGTCTTATAACCATGATTATTATTAATTGAAAAATGTCATTAATTAAAATAAGTATTGTGAAAAATTATAGAGGAGTGTATTGTAGAGAAGTCAAGTCACTATTGTACACTTTTTTTTTTAAACAATGGAGACTGAAACTGTAGTTTGAACTTAAAATATTTGATTATAAAAGATCGTTACCACATTATTTTATCTAACTTTTAGTGTATCTTATGTACGTTTTAGCAGCGGAAGTTCTTTACGTAACTCTGCAATATGTGAACTAAAAGGGCAAAAAAAAAAAAAGGTGAGATTATGACTACACTTCCTGTTAAAAATTTGACCAGATATTATTTTGCACTCATTCAAAATAAGAAGATGAGACTTTTGATTTCTCTTTTTATTAGGAAAATATCAAAAAGATAAATTTAGATTTTTTCACTTAGAGAAATGAAATAATTAATGATGTAAGTATTCAATAGGATATTCACAGTGTGGTAGTTGAGACGAATTTAAAACACTATGAATTAATGCATACATTGTTTAGAATCTTCCAGACAAGTTCTGATATTTATATTTTAATTCTTATAATATAAATATTATTTTTTGGTCATATGATTCTTAGTCCAAAAGGATAGAACTTAAACTACGCCTTAAGTTGCTGGATTTTTCACAAAATGTTACCAACTAGATATTTTGCCATTTTGGAAACTTTGTTACTCCTGCTGATATTTGTTTGGTTGCAACGTCAACGTGGGAAAGGGTAGAACTTTAGTCCGGCACTATTGGATACAGAACTCTAAAACTATTTTTTTTTTATCTTTCACTTTTATGAAATTCGAATCCTAATCTTTTATAACTGTCAGGAAGAATAGCCGTAGCAACTACTGAATCTCTGAAGATAAGCCAATTTAATTAATTTTCTAGTAATGAAATAGTTGAGAAATTCTTATATCAGATCGTACAATCATTCAACTATAAAATAGAATAATGAATCCCACATCATAAAAGGACCAAAAAATTATTAGTTTGATGAAAAATCAACTCGTAATAATTCTAGAAGGAGAATGCCTGAGCTATCTTCACTGGCTTATTTTTGAGCATCGACTAATTCAAAACAAGTGAATAATTCAGAGAGGCATTATTGCTGCTATGCCCTAACAACTTGAATCAATCAACACATACAATTGCAAATATTTCTATTATTTCCTTCCTTTTCTTGATATGTATAGCCCAATTGCCTAAATGTGATGCTTGTATAGCGAGAAACAATCCTCTTGTCACGTTAGAGAAATCAATGGTGAAGTTCATGTAATACAATAATAATGAAGTGATATGGACTATTGATTCGTGAGTGTCTAGATCAAATAATTTACTTTATTCGATTTTAATCTAACACTGTTGTATTTCTCTCGTAACGATTTATTCCTTGATAAAGAGATTTATCTCAACCACCCATCAACCTCTATAAGTAGTTAAGTACCATTCCACACACCCCCACATTTCTCCCCCCACTCCCTCCTCATCTCAAGGTACTTCTCTCTCTCTCCCTCTCAATTAACCCAAAAACATTGCTTAGCAATACTAAACAAGCAACCATTTCCCAACCTTATCTACACATTTTCATAACCAACAACACACCACCAAAATGGACCAGCCCAAATTTGTCATTGAAGCCACAGGGGCAGAGTCCATGGCCCAATCATTAGGCCTGCCATCGGTTCCCCACCTCCTACCCACCTTAGTCCAACAGGCCCAAGCCCTCGCCCGCCCACCAATCTCCAACTTCCACGTCAGCGCCGCCGGCCTCGGCTCCGACGGCCGTGTCTTCCTCGGCGTCAACCTCGAATTCCCCGGCCTCCCACTCCACCACACCGTCCACGCCGAACAGTTTCTAATCACCAACGCCGCCGTCCACCGCTGCCCCCGCCTGCTCGCCGTCGCTGTCTCCGCCTTCCCTTGCGGCCACTGCCGCCAATTCCTCCAAGAGCTCCGCCACTCCTCCTCCCTCAAACTCTTCATCACCAACCCTCAAACCCATTCTCGTCAAAATCTTGAAATTAATTTCAAGCCCTTGATTGATTTTTTGCCAAATCCATTTGGGCCATTTGATCTTCTTGGTGAAGAAAAGCCTCTGCTTCTTGACCCACACAGCAATGGCCTATCTTTATCACCAACCCATTTGGACAATTCACCATTATTATCTAAAGGTGTTTGTGAATTATCTAACAAAAATACACCAAAAAGATCGGATTTTTACTCAAAAAATGAGAATTTAAACAATGGGTTTTGCGAAAAAATCGAAAAAAATGAGACCCTTTTGAGGAAAGAAGCATTAGAGGCTGCTAATGAATCACATGCACCATATAGTGGGTGCCCATCAGGTGTGGCATTGATGGATTGTGATGGGAAGGTGTATAGGGGATCATACGCGGAGTCCGCGGCTTATAATCCTAGTTTAGGGCCGGTACAGGCGGCGCTGGTGGCATACGTGGCGGGTGGTGGTGGAGGATATGATCGGATCGTGGCCGCGGCTTTGGTGGAGAAGGAAGGTGCAATGGTGATGCAGGAAGATTCTGCAAGGCTGATATTGAAGGTGGTGGCACCCAAGTGTGATGTCAGGGTGTTCCATTGTTGTTTGGGTAATGATTAATGCAAAAAGGCTGCTTCTTAATTAGTTGGACCGTAAGTACGATAATTTAATTCACGGACAAGATCTGAAGTTCAAACCTACGATGGCACGGTAGAAGAAATATGTGATTTGGTGATCAATTTATGTCTTTTCAATGTGTGTCTTTTCACTTCCTGTTGAACTGTATAATTGCAGTGTCTAAATTCGATTGCTTCCTTACGCTATTGATGATGTTGTGTTAATAATAAGTGAACTAGGCACTAGCTGGATGTTGATAAGCGATATTAAGCATTATGCTAATGAAAATAGTTTTTTATTTTTTATTTATTTTATTTTTTTTAGATAAGTTTATATATAATAGATTTAAGTGTGATGGTAAAACTATTAATGAGCTGATATAGAGGATAAGTTAAAGATTGTATAAAGATCTTATAGGGTAATTGAGTTTTTTTTTATCTTGTTTATATGTATTTTGAAGTAAATCGGTGTGTAGATTGAAGTGAATCTATAGTGTGCCTTTACAATTGAAATAACCCTTGGATAAAGATATCAAGGGCGAGACATCTCTTGAGTTAATTGTTTAATAGTTACTTCACTTTAACATTTTCGTAGTAATAAATAATAAAATGAATACATAAATCTAATCATGTCTTAAACCCTCTACATAACGAAAAATTCATGTACTGAACGGCCATTTTTATAGTTTTGCCTTTGAAACTGAAGTTGTGTAGCTCCCTTTGATTGAAGAACTGATTGTGCTTATCCATTGTATCTGTTTCTTCAAACCTTAAGAAACCTTTTCATGACACATGCATGGCAACATTTGTTTATTTTTGTGATATACGAAACTTGGATGGTACTTTTTGACTTCTTTATCTTTTGTAATGACTTTTCTTTACTTTTTTTTTCTTTCTTTCTAATTTTATTAGTTTTTACGTGAGAAACATGCTAAAAGCAGCATTATTCCTTTGTTCCCCCTTATCAAACTAATTTTAAAATAATTGGATGCATTACATCGCAGTCAACATTCATATATTTTCGAGAAGTCAACCAATGCATTGTGGCCAACTATTGGACTAGATGCATCTCAACTTGGAAAAGTGTACCTGCGGAGAAACTTCTTCTAAAATAATCTATTAAATTATAACTATTTAATCCCCTTTGTAATTAAATAAAAAATAAAAAATCAAAAGACACCATTATCTAAATCATGAAGCCCCCTACATGTCATTTCGTTGACAAAAAGAAAAACAACTTTCCATTTCTTTCTCTTATTAGATCACAAAATAATCACTTTTAAGTCATATATAAATTAATCCATGGATTTATATGAATCAATCCATTATCTTAAACCTTTAGGGTAACTCAACTGATCAAGTCTTGGATGTACTTCCTAAAGATCATCAGTTCAAGTCTCTTTAGTTTTACTAAAAGTTTATCCAACCAATAACTTCAAAGACCTATGTAATTAGTAGAGCAAAATCCGAATATCCACAAATTTCAAAAAAAAAAAAAATCCATTAATCCAACTGAAATTTCAATTAGGCTGTTTTCGACTTTTCGATTGTTTCTTTTGTTTCTTTAATTATGAGCCGTTGATTTAAATATTCTTAATTTTAGTACAAATGGGTCTTGACAGCCGGACTTAATTGCCCCATCTTTGAAATTTTATACTACATAATGACTTGGATTATTGTCACTTTGGCTAAGAAAGATTCATCCAATTTGGACAAAGCACTGCAAAGTTTATTTATTTATTAATTTATTATTACTATTATTTATTTATTTCTATAAATATTATGCTATTTATTCAAGTTAAGAAAACTAAATAAGAGAGAAGTGGATTCTTTTATGGAACCTTTTGTCCACAAACTAGATCAAGCAGAAAGCTAACATATATAGCAGAAATAATTACGGTCAAGTCTCGCTACTTCTTCTTTTAATTACCGTTCCCTACTTGCTCATTTGCAATTACTACCATGAAATCACATACGAATTTCAAGCGTAGATTTAGACTAGGAGAGAGCATTTTCTTATGGTCAAGAAAGACTATTTTCTACTGATCACTTCTCATGTAACAAAATTTACTTCCTAGATCAGTAATCAAGAAGAATCCATGAGGCAAGGCTTTTCCTCACACTTATATGTTAGCCTAACAAATCAAGGTTCGTTAGGTTCTAGTGTTAGCTTATCCCAAATCAAGGTTTCAACAAATCTCCAATTGATCGGTAAGCCAGCCCAAGCCCTCGCTGGGCGAGGGAGAGTTTGTTAGGTTATCCCACATTGATTGCGGAAGGCACTAGCTGCCCCCAGAATCCGTGATGGGCTGTAATTACTCTTCTATATAACATGGAAATGTACTACCATTACATGGAAAAGAACTAGAGAAAACAAGAATGCAGCACAAGCCTCACTATTCTTTCAACTGGAAACAATGGAAATATACATAATAAACAACTATAAATAGCTTGCCTGTGTAGTTCTAGTGTTACGAAGAATCTGGGGAATAAATCATAGATAATTGCTTGAGTTATGAGAATACTATGTTGAGGAGGATCCTGCTTGTTTGTCCTTCGGTGCTGACAGATTTTCCAGGATAAGATCTCCGACACCCTTAGGAGGACCAATGCTACAACGAGCTGTGTTGTGCAATTCAATAGCATCCTTTATTTTCTGAAACTGCAAATGATTTGAAGATGATAGAGGTCAATCTTTACGAAAAAACAAACACCAATAGATTAATAGAATGTATCAACCTCATGCAACAGCCAACATGGATCCATCATATACTTAGGGAACTAAATGACCGTTTATCTCATTCAAAGCTTTTTGTCCACCCCCACTCCTCCTCTACCTCCCTTCCCCTCTTCTTTTACTTTTTAGATCCCCTTAATAATTGGTCTAGCGTGTTGCACGTGACACATGAAAGGGTCTCACCCATTCAAATTGGATAAACAACTAGTTCTCTCAAGTGTTTAACATCAATAAAATTGTCCACTGGGGGAAAAATGGGAAACACCCCAACATTTTCTTACTTTTGATACAAAAACTCAATGACCAACAAAAGATTATGTGTCTGAGGCCTAAACACTGTTAGACAGAGTGCATGCATACGAATGGGGAAATTAATACAAAAGACTCTTACCTTGGCTAGTGAGCAAGAAAAGGACTCTAATTGTCCATCAGCTCCACGATAGAAGTGGAAATAGGGAAGAACTTTTACATTCAAATTCTTGCACATAGGCTTATTCTCATCGAAATTGACTTTCAAGAACAAAATTTCGGGATGCTCCTCAGCAGTTCTGCAGAGCTGATAATTGCAATACAGAAGGAAATCAGATAATACAAGTTAGATCGTTAAACTAATGTTTCAAACGACCGAAGAGAAAAATGCATCAAGGCTATACTCTAAAGGGAACTTCTTAAACATTGCCTAAAGTTTTTCATTCAATTAATCTACGACATAAGATGGCAAGCATAAAATCATAATATTCCCAATATTATGTAGAAAACTGAAACACCATACGAAGGAAAGGTAAATACAGTATCGGGAAAGACTGCCTTCTACACTCTTATTTTACAATCTAAACCATAGTTTTCTTGATTGTTCAATGTTCAGCTAACCATATAAGGTAAGTGGATTATCAACTCATTGCCAGTGCCACTACTACAATAATTTGAATAGATTATTGTAAAACATATGTGAATGTCCAGAAGCACACAGAAATACGCTGTAGCGAGGTATCGGAAAATCTTTTTCGGAAATTTAGCAAGGGTTGTACTATATTCAAAGGAGGGACCCTTTACAATTTTTAGCAATATACACCTCAGAGTAAGAAACCATTTTGATCAGGCTGGTTTTACATCCCCTACTTTGAACCAAGTGACTTACTCGAATATGAGAAGAGGAATACAAATCAAACACATCTAATACTTTAGACATTGAAATGATAAATTTAGCAATGTCTCAGAAAGGTAAGCTAGGCATTTAAAGAACACAAGATCTAAGCTGCTGCAACTCCTGCACTCATGCAGCTCAAGCATTGGTGAGTCGAAAATTACGTCTTTCACTCTAAGCTTGATTGCTTAGAAGGCGAATTTAGGGCTTGTGTTTGCTTCAAGTAGGTGAAACGTCGCCCCGCTATGCCCCTTTCGCACCGCACCTTCCCTTGTTTTTGTGAAAAATTCCAACAAAGGTAGTTGAAAACCTCAAGCAGAAATAGACTTCAAAAGGTGTAATTCCCTACTGTTGATAATACAATAATTTCTTTAAAATGCTCAACACATTTTACTGTTTTATTTTGAAGTCTAAAAAATCAAAAAGATTCTATTTCCGACAATGGAATATATCACAATTGTTGAATATAATAAATAATATAATAAACCCTTCTCTAACAGCTTAAGCTTTTAGATGAGGTGGTCACTTAACATGGTATCAGAGCCTAAATACCAAAAGGTCCTGGATTCAAAACTCACCACCACCCATTTCGAAAACATTAAAAACTGTACAAGTGCAAAACTCAAAAACTAATTTAGCTTGCACTTGCGGGGGCATGTTCAATATAATAAATAATGTAATAAACCCCTCTCTAACAGTTTAAACTTTTAAATGAGGTGGTCACTTAACAACAACAAAGAAATAGTACTACGAGGAATAAATAGACAATGAAGGATCACCTTTGGAAATAATGCTCGACACGAAGCACACCATGTCCCATAGAATTCAACAATAACTAGCCTATCCCCAGCTTGGCTCAAAGCATCTAAGAATTCTTGTGTAGAATGTACGTCGACCATATTTGGTCCTGCATTTCTCTCCCACCATTTTGGCTGTTCTGTTTCAGCAATAGCTGCACGTACCTGAAGAGTGGCATCACAAAAGGACTTAAAAAAGAATTGCTCATATATTTACTATGATATAAAAAGTGCATAAAGGAGATATTTTTCCGTGTGTATCTAAATGTATCCTTTGCTATTTTTCAGGTTGGTTTCATGAAAGACAAATATTTCTAGTTTATAAGCACAGACAGTGACACGGACAGCACCCAAAAGAGGGTGGCCCACATATAGCCTAAGAGAAGGCTATGATACACCCTATGAATTAAAAATTTGTTTCTCACCCTGCATATTCAATAGCTTTCTAAAATTTCACTAAGGTGAGCTCACTAAGGAGTTCTGAATGCCCCCATCTTTCTAAAAGTCCAATTAGTCTTGCAATCGAGCCCTCACTTCTTAAAAAACAAACAAACACACAGAAAAGCACTAAAGGTTCAAAATGCAAGTCTCTTCATCCTTTACTTTTTTAGCCACCAGATGTAAACATCTAAATTGGAAAGAGCAAGCTTAGGCCACAATCGTAAAACATAAAACTGCTTGAATGCCTTAATAATATTCAAGAATCAAGTTCACTTAGAAACAGGAAGAAAGGGAGAAGAAGAAACAAGAAAACGAACAGAGAGAGGAGAATCAGAAAAAGTGAAAACCACTTCACATAATCTCCGATCGCATAAAAGACCTAGTTGAACGAATTCTTGTATGATGAGGAGCCTGAAAATGAATATGAGAATCATAATGAATGGAAACAAGTTTAACCACATCAGCCCCTTCTGCTCTTTTTATTTGAACTAACGCATAATGTGGGAAAGAAAAAGATGAGATCCATTTATTTGTCCTTCCTATTAAGAAATAATACTGGTTCAGACTCAAAAGTTCATAGAGATGGACAAGTGCCTCCTCTTTGAAATGCATGGAAAACATCATAGACACCCAGGATTGAAGATCCCAATGTCAACAACCTTGGTGATATGACAACAGAAGGTTCCTCCTTTGCAGCCTAGAATCACATAATAAGTCCCTCTACAATTCATTACTGATTTAACCAAGTCAAAAGAACCTCAACCCCTTCTCATGTTTCTGTTTCTGAACCCCTTTCTCCATCTGCAGCACTTACTATATGCTTCTTCAAAGACATCCCAGAATTATGCAGACCAAGGGGTTTTTGCATCCATTTAGGTCTAAATATCCCAACATGTTTTTTGGTTGCATCTCGCATTTACAAAGTTAATAGAGGAGATGGTCCTAAACTGGATTGAGTGACATCACCAAATCCATATAGTCGATATCATATAGAGGGACAAGGCTTGTGTTGGTTTAGTTTGGTGTGGTTTGGTTAGAAGCTTTGCCAACAGACCGCTTGCTCAATTCAAAATTTACAGCAAAAAAATGGTTGACGTAGGAAAACATTCCTCCGTTAGTTGTAAACACCTATTTTAAATCAGCATTCTCACCTCCTCCCCAACCCCTCCCAAATGGAAAATAGGATGGCAGTTTCTCCCCTTCAACTAGGCCTAAAACAAGGCTAACCTTAAGTAAACTTCTTGGCTCCACCACTACTTGGGAAGCTTTAAAAAAAATCTATTTTTTTCTTTTCTTTCTTCAAAAATAAACATGAATTTTATCACAACATTGAAGACAGTCAATCAGATGAGAAGGGAGACAGCAAAAACAAGGACATCTCCCTCACTGAAAAACTCAGCAATAATATCACATGTTGCATGTAAACAAGTCACTTCGTTTACGGTTCTACACAGAACGGATAACTTGCATTGGCATTGGGAACAACCATAAGTAACTCTCTCTGTATAAAAATTCCTGAAATCCCACTCAATCATTCGATGCTGGAAAAATCAGCCCTTTCAGCAGATTGATCAGAGATATCACAATTTAAAGATTCAAAATGACAACTGAAGGATTTAAGAATTAAGAGTCCATTCGAGAAAAATATCTATCAACCACTGTCAAAGCTAAGAAACTCATCTGAATTCTCACACGCTCATCCATAAATTTCACATGTAACAACATCAGACCAGCAAATCCCACCTAATGTCACAGTAATGGAAACAAACGGGTCCTGGCAAAAATCGCTCCAATTAAAAAAGGGCCAACTTGACATGATAACAAACCGCAAAGCAAAGACAAGGTTCAACAATGACATTAGTAAGTGCTAACTGTAATTTATTACACATTTGCAACATCCCGTCACGCATTAATTCTACAAATTCTATAAAGACTTGTAATTCATTTTTTTCTGTTTATAATGTCTTGGGTACATTATAACTGTCAACACGTGTTTAAGTATTTTGTTATAGATAACCCGATTGTTACATCATAAACCAAATATATGAGATAAGCTAATATGATATTGAAAAGTCAGAATTTTTTCAAAATTTTCAGTAAAGATCGAATCTTTACCTTGAAATATGACAATTGCTTGCGAGGCCCGAATGCAACTGGAGAAACAAAATCACTGTAACAAGAAGAAGTGTCTAGAACAGAGACAACCCTTTTACATAATCTTTGATGGGTTAGCAAAAATGGTTGAAACGAATTGAAAGGTGAAGAGAATGAAGTGAACAATGAAGAAGAAAATCTTAATGAATTGCAAGACACTTTAAACACATCAGCCATCTAAAGAAAAACAATAAAAAAGAATCAACACAATTTATTTCATCAACAAGAAACATGAAAAGTAGGCAAAAATGAAGGCCATGAAAAGTTTTGATATTTTTCTCTCACAAAGTTCTGATTTTTTTTTTTTGGTGTCTTTTGTGTTGTGAGAGTGTGTGTGAAACTGAGACTGAGGATGTGGGCAATGAGTGAAAATGTGAAAGATTCGTTTGTGTGAACCACATTGCACCAAAGAGAAAAGAGACCCTTTTCAAGTGCAAGTGCTTTCAAGATTTTTTTCCTTTTTGTTTTTGCATCAATGTTGACGGCTGTGCTTAATTATAATTACCAACAAATATACAAGTTGTCTTGGTAGGCGGTTTACCAACTGAATGGAAATTCTACAAAACGATCAAGTGGTCAATCAGTCCATTCTAAACAAGTGAGTTCACGTATATGTAGAATTCACTTGTGTATTTAGATTGGACGATTGATAGTTAATTATTAAAATTTTTGATTGATAGTTAATTGTTAACATTTTTTTTAACTCTTAAAAAGTTAATGTTAAAGATGGATATAATATAGTGTTGATTGGATTACGGTCTTTATTTTTATTCTCCCGTACGTTTTTTTAAAATGTTTATATTTTTAGTCAAAATTTTGATTATCTATCTATCTATCTATTATATATATATATATATATATATATATATATATATATATCCAACCCTGGATTAGCTTGCTTGTAATTTTATTTGTCTTGTGAATAAATATTTATAATATTTTTCTTAAGTTAAACTTGTTTTGATTTATGTTTTCATATTTCTTGGTCGTCCTGTGATATGTCACTTTCTATGTAGTATTATTTATCCTTTACTTTTTTTTACACACGACAAATATAATTGTAATGTATGCTTATTAAGTAATATTTTATGCATGTTTAGGGTAAGAGCCACAAAAATGAAGATATGCTATATAAATTTCCTTTTCCCCTTTAAGGCTAATATGTTTGGGAAGCAAAAAGTTAATTAGTTATACAATTCTTTTTTTATTGAGAGACAAATCATTGTGCAAATTACTTGGTTAATATTAGTTTGGATTACCCTTTTGGTAGGCATAACTTAAAAGTGTTCTTATGGCACTTTTGCCTTGTTAAATGGAGATAGAAAAAGTGAAAAATCCATTATAATAGTTGTTTAGTTGATTCCATCTTCAGTCTGCCATGAGATAAAAAAATAAAAAAATAAATTATGTAAGTTAAGAGCACCACCATAGAGTTGATCATGCTTAGGTCATAACAATATTAAGAGAGTGAATACTTAGATTGATTGAATATATTATTATTTTTGGATAAAATAAATTCGATATTTTTTTTTTTTTACTTCTTTTCTTACTTATTTAGTTCTCCATCTATCTATAGAAAAATTTTCATTTAGGAAGTTTTTCATCCCTCATACACCTCATTCAAGCTCAATCCACATATATTTGGCTCGTATAAGAAATAAAGATCATGTATAGGAAAACAAATCTTTTTTTTTTCCCCCCCCCTTTATGTAAGTCTATGTTCAACAAAGTGAGAAGATATGTGAGGTGAGAAATAAAGAGAAAAACATGAATGAAGTTGGTTTGGGTCACTATCACACCAAAGGAACAAACGAGCTTTTGGATGGTTTAACACAGTAAAGTTTGATCTTGAGTGGTTGTCATTTGATAACATTAAAGAGTAGAGAAGTTAAAACTAGAGGTGTCAATGAGGTTGCCACCAATAACAGAATTAACTGACCTTCTAAAAAGAATGATAGCGTTGTAAATTATCTGAAAAAAATAAGATAATCAGACTCTCCGTTTGTTTGTCGTAAAATAATTTATTCAAAAAAAATATTTACTCTAAAATTTGAATATTATAGTGGAAAATATTTTTCGACAATAGATTTTATAAAAAAAATACACACACGCACACGCACACACACACACATATATATATATATATATATATATATATATATATATATATAAATTTCACACACAAACACACACATGTACAAAATTCATGGGAGTGGGGTGAGGGGTGAGGGGTGAGGTAGGGTGGGTGGTGACGGGGGGGGGGGTGGAGGATGGAAGGAAGGTCGGTTTGGGTAAATTTTTTTTGAAAAATATATTTTTTATTCTTTTGAATTAAAATTTTTTTTTAACCGAAAAATTAAAAAAATATTTTCTTAAAAAATATTTTACGGCAAACAAACGGAGCCTTAGTATTAAAAAATCGTGTGTCCTTGTTCCCGTAACTATTTACTTGAAAAAAATAAAAATAAAAAACCGTTCTAAAATATATATATATATATATATATATATAAAATCAATTAAATGTCAAAAAAACCCTAAAAATAAAATATATCAAAATGCAAACACAATAAGATGATAAATCTTGAACTAAATTACATATTCATTGAAACATTTGTCAACTTTAAATTTTACAATATATATGTCATGCAGTGGCGGAGCCACATTAGAGCAAGTGGGGGCTGCAGCCCCCACTGACTTAGAATAACGTTAAAAATTTTATGCATTTTTGAGGAAAAAGAATAAAATATCTATGTATTTTTAGTTAAAAAATTAATTAGCCCCCATTGAAAAAAAAATAAAGTCATATAGTTGAAAAATTATAAAATTTTATGTATTTTTTGGAAAAAAAATTAAAATATCTATGTATTTTTAGTTAAAAAAATTAACTAGCGCTCACTGAAAGAAAAAATGAAATCATATAGTTAAAAAATTATTTATTTTAGCCCCACTGATAAAATTTTTTGGCTCCGCCCCTAATGTCATGTGTGGATAAATGCGCGCGCGCACACACACTTATATATATATATATATAAATTAATAATCGGATTTCAAGTTTCAATTTTTGTTAAAAAAATCTAATATCAAAACCTATTAAATCATTCGTTGATTACTTCTTATAATAATCCATCAATTTTATTATCGGTTAGATAACTGTTTAAACCCTATCACTTCCATCCCTAGCTCTTTCGGAAGGCTTGCAACATTTACTGGTCGAAACACGGATTCACAAGCTGTCATGATGCTGCATGCTTATTAGAACCAGTCCTCATGTGAGCAGCCCTCTTGCATAATTTTGAAGATTGCAGCAAGATTATTCAAAGAAGCAGTACAAATGTACGTAGGATTCATCTTGCATGCGATGCATGCCAAGAGGGTTCTACAGTAGGGAATAAGGTGATTTTGAAATTTTTGATTTTTCGATGTGGGATAACTGTCATGACACGTATCCGATTGACACATCCATCATGAAACACCTTGTGCAGCTGAATCAAATAAAAAAGGAAGACAAAGAAAATGTACAAAATATTGAAATTTTTTTCCGGCCAATTTTGCGCAAATAGGTCTACTTGATCTATCCAAGTCATTTCATGGTTTTGACATCACGAAAAGCTTTGCAATTTCAATATTTAGTTTTTAGCAACATGACAACAATGGTTTATGTCTGGAAAATCGTCTAACACATTAATCATCATCTCTCTACCACCTCATCTAAAAAAATACGTGCATGCGAGATTAGTTTTAGAGACCACACATGTATGTGGAATTAGTTTTTGAACTTCGTAGTGGATAATTTTAATGTTTTACTGAATAAATGGTGACTATACTTGAATCCAAGACCGTTTAGTAATATGAGCTCTGATATCATAATAAATTAGCATCACATCTAAAGTTTAAATTGTTAAAGAGGGATTATCGTATTTATTTATTGTCTTCACCAATCAGTGAAAAGATAAATTGCAGCAGTTAAATGGCAGCTCCCTCTACATGATGTGTAACTTCATTCAAGAAGTTGGCTATCTTAACAGTATATATAAATACTTATTTGCTCTGATGGACAACAATGTTGTATCAGTAATTATAGATCATGTTTCTGCTCTTTCACAACTGTACAAAAAGAATCTGCAAAAGTCTAACAAGAAACCAAACAAACTACTCTTGATTGTCGATCATGGCCGGGTATTATTTCAAATGAGGCACCATTGAATAGCAATAAGATGGCTAGAGAAGCTTTTACTGCAAATACTTTATTTGATCCACTGTTTCTTCAATTGATATTTGTTCATCCATGTAATCTTGGGTAGTGAAGAGGGGATCCTTTGCTTCTGTCTTGCTGCTTTTTCTGTTAATCGAAATATCAATTAACTAAACACGAATGGTAACCCACCAAGAACATAGAAGCGTTGTTCCAAGGCAACACACAGTTGCAGCATTTTGGTTTAGTGCTATTATGTAAGTGAGAATTGTATAGATATGTCAAACTTGAAAGGAAACCAATCTTGAGTAATAGTCGAATACACACCTGGGCTCCCTCTGTCTGGTAAGGAGAACAAATACACCAAAACCCACGATGATCGCAATTTTTATTACCTAAGAAGTGAAAAGAAAAAAAATTGGTCAAATAACCAATGATATAATCTTCATTTCCCCCAAATTGGCAAAGAATGCAAGTATGGTTGAATAGTTGTAGAATGCAACTTTGACAGGTTTTACTAACTGATAATTAAGAACTGAAATATATCGCATCAATCCAGTCCAGTCCAAGCACACAAGGATCTTCTAAGCCAATACATGCTTGTAAGCGTATGAAGACATGGAAGAGAACTGTTGTGGCATCGGCTCCTTTGTATACACATTCCAAATAAATATAGCAGGAAGCAAAATACTCTATAGTGATCAACTAAAGCCAACGGTCTAGAGAGTTTATGTAACCTGTCCAACAAGTCCACCAGGTGCATCATCTGGAGAGCTCTCAGACCTGGATTTTCTATGAAAAAAAATTTGATCCTTCTTTTTCTTGTGATCTCCATGTGGCAAACTACCCTGAAGTTGACAAACAGAGACATTGTTAAACAGCATAAACTGCACGTATTGCTGTTTACTCTCAGAATTAATTGATGATAATGCATGAATACCACCAAATGCAAAAAATAGCTTTCAGCCATTATAGACTTGTAGTTGAGATGTAGATATAGGCCACTGAACTGCTGGCATCTACAGCTACTTGCAGTGATATAACGTGAATAAATGATTGAAAGAAATAAAATACCTTCTTCACATTTTCAGATTCTGGATGAGTTTTGGCTTCAGTTTGGCCTAATAGGTTGATTACTTCCTTACCTGCAGTCGTTATGCACAGATGTCTTGTGTTATTTGCAAAAATCCACATATCATGATTTCCAAATAAATTATGCTCCTCTTCACAACAAGCAACTGATTTTGATCTCTCATTCAAAGCCACTTCAACGTTAATTTCTGAATGCTCCTCGTGCATTTTCTTAGAGAAAGTAGTTGTTTCAGAAGTGGATGGGCTCATTACATCTAGAGGTGATTTCACCTGTTCCTTGGTATCTAATACTTCATGTTCTGCACTCAGTATACTCTTAGTACCTATGTCTTTTCCTTCAGATTCAGTGATCGTGGTCCTTGAATCCATCAACTTCTTTCTGGCCAGAGAGGGTTCATTTCCAACAAAATCTTTATCTGAACCAATATTTTCTGATGGTCTACTAGCAAATGATGGGGATCCTTGCGGCTTCCTCATAAGAAAAGGACTCTGGAACTCTTTCGAATTTGTTTCTGCTGGTGTTTTCGGGTTCTGATCCTTAAAAGGACTTCCCTTTCCAACTTTGTCGTCTTGCGATTTCAGAATTTGTGCTTTTTTAGGGGATCTTGCATCCTGTTTTCAATTTATAAGGACCGCATCTATAATTCTCATTCATAAGAAAAATAATTTAAGAAGTCAGAATTAATACATCACGAGAAGTAGAACTTTGACTACCTGATCTAGATTACTTTCGAAGGCACTGATCATTTTCCTGACACTGCTAGGAGTTTTCTCAAGTGGCCCTTGTTTCTCAGATTTATCAAGGGAATCATCCTCTAATTTCGGAAAAATTGAATTCTTCTTAGAAGCAATTTCTGGTCCCGAGCTTTGCATCTTAGACAAATCCTCTTGACCAGAAAGAGTTTTCAATTGAACATTAGCATGGGGTAGGTGAGTTTCATGCATCTCAACTGTTTCCCTCTGATATGCTTCAGGAAGAGGTACTTCAGTTTCTGGTACTTTAGGAGCAGGTGAAGCTCCTTCGGTTATATCTGTAGCATCCTAAACAGGGGGCTTGACTGTTAGGAAAACCGAGATACTGTCTTATATTGATTTTATGTGAAACAACAAATAATAAGATTAATCCTCAAAGAGGAGTGCATATCTGTAAAGACTTTCTTCTTTCCTCACTACTGAACGGGTGATACCTGCCTGGAAAAGGAACTAATAGTGGACTGGTGTACATTGCTACATCTTCAGCAGTTACTACTTCTCAAAAAATTCTCATTTTTGAATCTTGAGAAGATGCGTTTATCATAATTTTCGTAAAAGATCCCTTCGGAAATGGCATATTTAAGACATTGACATTCATAGTTCATGCATTACTGATTCTAGTTCCCTGGATTTTGTTCCAGCATGAAATCTTTTCACATAGACATTATTTTAGTATATTTTGAATTAATAAGAACTAACCTGAGACCTTTTGGTCCGCATGAATGGACGAACCCTCTGTTAAACTAGCACTTTTCATGTTTTTCTTCTTTTTCATTGCCGATTCCCTCTGCAAAGAGAAACAGAAAGATGCAGTTTCTAAAGTCACAGTTATCTTCAAAAGTTAACATGTGCGGAGAAGAGATGAAAAATATTTAACACGCGTCTAAGTAAATGACTTCAGAATCTAGCCTTTTTCCATCATGTAAGTCATATAAGGATGGTTTCTATCAACACCAAAGTTACTGTGATTTGTGACAGAAAAGGACTTTCAAAACGAGCTTCGACAAAACACTTAAAAACCATTTCTCACATGGATGAATGAGCATAAACATTTCATGGAAATTAGGAATTTAGGAATCAATTTTAAAATTGAATTTGTCATTTCTCTTCTCAACACCCTCTCGCTTTTTAAATCATAACAACCTATGAAATACCAATCCGGCCAAAACATGAATGCGTAAATCCTAGCTCCTGTAAATAGGGAAAATTCCCCTTATTCATAATACAAAGTTGTGAAGGAATGAGGGAAGACTTACCATAGTGCGAATACGATTACGATCCTCCTCACTGAGAATGAACTGCAATTTCATATGCACATGCCCCCCTCCTTCAAAGGGAAAAATGTCATCCCAAGAACCCTTTTCAACTATTGACATTGTCCGAACACCTGCTCCGAGACAACAATACTGTCGATCATCAGATTATAAGTTCACAACCCTAGCCCATTCCCATTTTGGGCGGAACTAGCCTCTTTGTAGCATGAACATCAAGATAAAATGCATAAATTACTTCAAGAAGCAGAGATGGTTACCTGTATGAGCTATTTCATTCCCGTCAGCATCCTGAAGCGCGACAACTAAATTATCGCGCAATGTTGTTAATGGACTGCAAAATATGAACAACATTCAGTTGAATTATCACAATATGAATCATCAAACAATGAACTAAGATGAAGTTTGTTGACATTACAAATAAAACTCCCCCTTGTCCCAAGTTTGATAGTCTTTTTTTCCTATGGAAACTGCATAGCAAAATGTAGACATGATAAATGCATAACAATCATGCAGGCAAACATATTGATCAATAATCTAGCTAAAAGAAAATGAGAGGATAAGGGATTGCACAACACACCTTTCACAGATATTGAGGAAGGGGCTGATGAAGATGAAGAACTCTTGAATTCCAGAACTATGATGGATCATTTGTAAGAAAAACTAGTTAAAATAAAGGAATGCAGTTATAAGAATACGGTTACTTACATGTATTAAGTTTCCACTCCATCTAAAATCTTAAATCATTAGAGAAGGATCCCACTGGGATCCATTTTTAAGCTTTGTAAGTGGATAATTTTAATATTTTTTACCGAGTGATAGTGAGGCTGATTTCAGCACCGTTTGATAACCTCGATTCTAGTACTATATTAAATTTATACTTTATCTAAAAGTTTAAACGGAAATTCTTAGTATAGTACCTGAAACTTGAATGGTTCCTGGCATTGAGCAAAAACTTTGTCCCTGGCCAAGAACTTGGCTGTGGTTCTTCAGATGTTTTTTTCTTTTTTGTGTTGAAGTACTTTGTGCAAGTTCTTGAAAATCTGTGTAAGTTGTGTGCTCTGTGATCAGGTGAGTGTGTCTTGGTTTTTCCTGTTGGAATAGAAAATTTTGGATTGGATAGAACCAATGCAGATGTGGTGGAAATCACAAAGGGTGGGTATAGAGTGGGGTCCATTAACTTCCAAGCTATTTATTAACCATCTCAAGGGCTTGAAATCCAGTTTTTGTCTCACGCTGAGGTGTGATCTGAGGACTCAAGCTGTGTCTTGGAGTAGAATTGTCAAAAGAGATTAATTTTGTCCCAAGATCAATCGGAGACAGGGATAAACACTAGCTGATATCTTGCTATTGTAGGTTTTTATCCAAATTTTGATATGGGATTCATCATGTCGATTTCAGAGTTGTCTTTGAGTTTTATTGTTTGGTCTGGTGTTTAAATCGATATTTATATAATAAAAAAAATTAAATTGAAAAGTTCAAAACGGTTAATCGGTAAAAATATCAAATTAAGTAATACTAAAGAATGATTTTAAGGAATAATATTCACGAAAATGAGAAAGATATTACATAAGTTACTTCGGTGCAAACACAACAAAAATAAATGAATGTTGGACACATAGCCTAATCAGTCCTTCTCGATTTAAGGACGATGATTGGAACGGTTTTGAAAAATCCTTTAAATACTTCTTCCTATGCCATAAGCCCATTACCATGCTTTATTCAGCTCTAATATAACCATCATTAGCTTTTTATAGAAGTGCTAAAAAAATTAACATGGCTACACAGTTGATTACAATGTCACGACCTAACATTCTACGATTCTTTCAATGGTAAGAAAAAAGAAATAGATCAAATGACGGATTAGAGTTGATAACATATACACATAATAACTAGAAACAATATCATTGTTAGCACCTTCTCCACGTTTAGGAAACATAGAATCATACTTCTATATGTGCATGCCGGACCATGAGACACTCACACACTAGTGGGACCAACATCATAAGAGTCTCAGTGGTGTGAGAACCAAATCCAATAATTTTCCGTATAGGAATGAAGGGAAATCAAAGGAGGGAAGGGACCTCAATCGCTATCTTTTATCAGGAAGGGGAGAGGAAAGAAAACGCAGTGTATGAGCAAATTACATAGCTGGGTGCTGCACCTGCACTCCCTTCCTCACCTCAACCCCTGCCCCCAAGAGCGGACGCCTAGGGGCCAAAACAAAAAGAAGAATCAAACAATTAATAGTAAAAAGATAAAGAAAATAGAAGAAGAAGATCAAATTAGTATGTTTTTCGACATGTCAAATCTATGAAACTGAATCCTTGTGATGGAAGAGAAACTTCCTTCAAGAATATTGGTTAACACTGTCCAAATCCAGGTGATGTGTGTCCCGAAAAGCCTGCCTATCCAAGGGACAAATGATGACATTGATACAGTATGTCAATTGGGAAGGATAAAAGCTGCCCAAGACAAGAATATGTTCAACAATGAAGATGCACAGGAAATTAGATATTTGGGATGGACTTTGCACGGATGAATTGTTTCAAAATAGCTTTTTCTTCATCAAGTTTTTTCTTCTCTTCAGGACTTTGGGGTTTAACCTTTCTTTTCTCTTCGAGTATCCACTTGAAGAGTTCACGCTGCTGGTCTTCAGGGATGGGCTCCCGCACCTTCACTGGTTGTGTTGGAGGAGGAGAGAAGACAGGCTCTTCATAGACTTCAGTAGTTGTTGCAGTTGGAGCAGAAGGAACTTCAGGTGCAGTTTTGCCTTGGTCTTCCCCTGTATTTTTCTTTATAGGCTTGATAAACAAGTAAGCTGCAATAAAATACAAGACGAGTATTACTACTTTAGCATTGATAAATCACCCAATGCTAACCATCAGTTTCAGTCTTAAAGGGCACCAGAGCCCCTCAGTACTTCTGACTAATGGCCTACAATTTTCGGAGATTAAGATACCTTTATTAATGTCAAAAAACGAATCCCATAATGTCCATATAAACATTATGCAAGCAACTCAAAACAATATGCATGCTCATTTACAGTTGAGATGAAAAAGCACCATCACACTTTGCCCCATTTATTGTCATTAATCTTTGAGCAACTCCTATATTCAGGCTTGTGCAATAGGTCCAATTTCTGAATTAATTCCGAGTTATAATCTCAGACACAGGTTGTAACAAGTGCATGTTGATGTAGAATATGAAGATATAATCCTTAGAAGTTGCATGCACAATTTATCTGGAACCACAAAACTAGAAATACTGTCCCTGCAGCAATAAGTTCCTCGGAACTTTGTCACCGCAGTCCCGTGAATATTATTCTCGTCTTACAGTCAAACATCCAGATCTCAACTTCCTACTCTGAGTGAGATAGACACTGGTTTCAGATTCTATATAACCCATTCCTGAGCTTTGAACCCGTGGTGAAACCTTTCGGGTGATTGCGCAAGCAGCCACTGTTATAATATCATATCTAGTCTCTCCCAGACTCCTTCAGATGATTAAGATTTGTGAAAAGGATATCAACATGCACCAGCAGGAACACGTAGTTGGCAGCAAAGTTTTGCATTAACAGAGTCACAGACCTACTTGTAAGTAAATTAACCACTCCGCAAGATCCAGTCTATTATCTAAATGATTAGTATAAGTGTATCTGTCTGTGTTTTCATGCACGCAGTGTAAAAAGGAAAAACTTCTTGATGAAAAGAAGCTTTGTGAAAAGCATCATTATATTGGTCAACACATAGATCATGGCCTCCTTTCTAGGTTCCCAGCTAACTAGTTGAATCCAGTTGAACTAAGAGAATATTTGACCCATTCCTTCAAGCTCTACTTGTAGTCCCAGAACCGGATGCATATTGATAGCTGAAACAAAACAAAAGTAGCTATCCCACATTTCTTTTACAATGGAAAAAATGGAAATGTGAAAATATCTGTGTTAAACTCCGGATAGAGAATATTTGGGGATCCAGGATATTAACTAAACATTGCAGAAAGCAAAGACGTGCCAAGGCTTCCAGAAGAAATATGCATTTTACTCAATTCTCTATTTTTCTAGTTCTACCTCCTCCACAGACAGGTTCTGCTGTGGTCATGGTCACATAGAAATGCTGTCTTATCACCCCTGAACCCCTCCATCCCACCCGTGGGACTGGCCTAACGAGTAATTCGGAAAGAAAGAGAAGAGGCAAGAGCATATATAAGGTCGCTTTTAAATTAGAACCCGCAGATTCCTTGAAAAATAGATTGGTAAAAGGGCTCTATTTATTCCATGATACCAACAAATCTTTGCAAACAACATCATTATTCTCAGGTACTGTTTCTTTGCTTAGAGTTGGGTCCTTTCCATGGGAGAATTCATTCAAATTTGAATTAACCCTTTCTTTTTCCTTTTTTACCCCCCGCCCCCACCTGCCCCTTTTCATGGGATTCAAACCCTAGCCACCCAGAAGCCAAGGAAGGTAGCCCAGCAGTTTCCAATTCAATGCTTCGAATCCAAAGCAAACCAACACAACCTTGTCATATTGGCAAATTCGCAAATTCAGTCAACGGAACTCTCTTCCTATTGCATTCTTAACACCACCACCACCACCACCACCAAGAAGAACAATAACACCCATAAAACTCAATTAAAGAATCAGCTTCGAACTCTTTTTCGTATCAAGCAAAGAAAATCATCATCCTCAAGAACATTTCCATAATAACCTTAACCAATTACAAAGCTAAAGGAACATCACTTCCTTAACACTGTTAGGATTGTGGCCCGTATTCTTGATGGGTCTGTTTGTCCTAATTCTAGCTTGTGTAATTCCTAGTAAAAATTGAACGTCCTTGATATGAGCTTAATCGTATTAAGCTTTGTGAGACAGTGTAGAGCTCTATCTTGTATACTAGTTCATCAACGTTAGCAGTTATTTCTCGTTTATTCTTCGTTTCTACACCCTGATCCCAACAAACACATCCACCCAATAGCTGCATTTCTTTCTTTCTTTCTTTCTTTCTTTCTTTCTTTAATTTTCATAATCATTTTGCCTTAAAAATTCATCCCTACTACTTAACATAAACAAGATTTATCAACCCATCTTTCTCATTAACAAATATAATCTTTCAACTCTAGTCAAACCCAGTAAAAAATAGTTTCACTTCACACAAAAAGAAATCATTACAAAGAAATGCATATAAATATGCACATACACATGTATAAAGCTAACCTCCAAGAGCAAGGTTGGAAATGAGAAGAACACGCCAAGCAAGCTTAGCACGACGAGCTACAGATTCCTTTGGCAGCTCAGGCGAAGTCGAAGGAGGCGAAGGCTCCATTTTTTTTCACTTTCTTGTTTGTTTTCTTGTCAGTATTTTGATAGGTGTATATGGTTTTATATAACTGTTCAATAGTGAGTGCTAGAAATTGCTTAAACCCCCTTTATGTTCTTTCCTTTATTATTATTATCATTTTTTGTTAACCCGAAAAATATTTTATCTCAATCTGCTCACGATGCATAGTATAAATTAGACATTATCATGAAATATTGAAGTCTGAAATTTCCTTTACTTTGTTCTTTCCTTTATTGCTTTTTTCTTTTCTTTTATTTTGGTTTTTTCTGAATTTGCACGGATTTTTACCTAAAACTCAAGATTGAAGTCTGAAATTTTCTCGAGAGTAGGCAAAAGCTATCTTGTAACTTTTCTTTTGGAGATTGGATAAAGGGGGTGCTACTTTTCTAGGATCGTGATTGGTTAAAATCCCCAATTCCAGCCTCCATTAGATCAAAAAAAAAAAATTTGTTTTGTTTTGGTTTTTCTTTTTTAATTAATTTTAACTTTAAAAACTATGAACATAAAGTCAATATTTATAGAAGTGTTATTGAATAATAACGGAAAAAAAATAAAATATAAAAAAAGAATATTAACGTAAAAGATTGTTAAAAAATAAAATATTAACGTGAACATTAAACCCTAAACCCTAAAATATAAAAAAAGAGAATACTAACGTGCTTGATTATTATATGTAACGAAATCTAATTGCGAAGAACTTGTCGTGGATTACTGAATAAGAAAGTGAATTATGGTTGATTTTGATTCGCAAAGAGGATTTGATAATAGATATTGAATAGGATCTGAAAAGTTCAAAATGAAGATGATGAAAAGGAAATGTTAGCAATTAAATCTACGATACAAAAATAACGCAAATTAGGGTATGCACTCGTAAACTCTTTTAATCTAATTCTTACTGACTACAGCAACAAGAACGTCAAAAGGGCTAGCGTGTCAAAACAACTCTTTTTTAATCAAATTACTTACCTTGCTCACTAAAAGATAAATAAAAAATAAAAGAAGAATCACAAATAAGGGAAAAAAGAGTTTCATTTTGGATTATTTCTACAATACAATAATATGATGGTAATATATAAGAAAATTTAAGGGGAGCGCTTGCCATGCATTGCCTAGGTAAGTCTTTACTTAAATCCATTATATTTGGCTCGAAGGTTATGTTTGGAATACCTTGTCTAAAATACATATTTATTTTTAAGATTTAAGAGTAGTTTAATAGTGAATTACTCCATCTAACGGTTAAGAGATTAGGGTTCGATTTGAGGGGAGTGGAGAGTAAAAATAAAAAATACACATTTATTTCCAAAAACAAGTTATTGTAAGGAGTTGATTATGGCATAGGATCATGTGGTAATCTTTACTATTAGTCGAAGACAATGATTTATAAAAGGGAATTCAAACCCCAAACGTGTTGTTATAAGGAAATCCTATATTGTTAATTCAAATTGTCTTTTATAGATTTTTTTTAATTTTATTTTCATCAATAATTATCATTGAACTTTTTCTTTAATAGACAATTAATTATTTCAAACATATGAATCATCAAACCAGATGGTAGAAGTCGAGCTTATTGAACTAAATAATTTATTTTCATATGATTTATTTCTGATGACATGTATAAGTAGTACATCTGTTGTCTCATATTGTTTCTCATATAAATTTACATGAACACTAAGAATCAAAACAAAGGCTAAAAAATTCAGGCATAATAATGATCATTTATTTGATTTTTTTGGGGTAAACTGATTATAAGCGACACAAATAATATTTTGTTTTTGGATAACGTAAAAACTCAATTGACAGAGTTAGACCTCTTACTAATAAATTTTTAGATGTAACAGTGCGCTCTCACACATATATTAAGTCAATCAAGAATCGAACTACAAAATAATAAAAAATATAAAATCTGCATTTCATATGAATAATTTTATCCCTTAGTGGACCATGCTCTTGGGGGCAAGCGACATGTGGTTCTTATGACTTTCATTATGAATTAAAACACTTTAGTTTTGGGCAGAAAGTCCACCACTCAGCTCTCAACTATTACTACGCTGAAAAAGCAGCCTTGGCATGTGGGTCTGAGGACCTTGCTAAGCCCTTTTTCCTATCTATAATTTAGGGGATTTGGCCCAGAATTGATCTGCCCAATAGGTGGAAAGCAATTCCAAGGCCCCTTAAGGGGATTCGATTATGGGCTTTTGGCCCATAATTGATCTGCCCAATAGGTGGAAAGCAATTCCAAGGCCCCTTAAGGGGATTTGATTATGGGCTTTTGGCCCATAATTGATCTGCCCAATAGGTGGAAAGCAATTCCAAGGCCCCGTAAGTCTCAAATATGTTATAATAGCCCCAACACCTTCTACATAATTTGGATAAGAGTCCCTTCACACACACGTATGCCAGTTACCCAGAGCCTAAGTAGTATAATTTTCATTTTAAATATGAGAGGTCCCGATATTCTCAGAGTTAATATTTTAAATGATATAATATTAACTTATAAGATTCCCTTAAATAAAATAGCTCCAACCCACAACATTGTAGTTTTTCAGTAAAAAAAAAAAAAAAACTCCTAGCATTATATTTCACACTTTTACACTTTTTTGAAAAGAGCTCCATCCATCCCCTTTCTCAGGACGAAATTCTTTCTTTGGGGAGGAAGGGAGCTTCTTAAGTGGCAGGAATTTATAACTCTTTTTTGTTGATTCCTTTGTATGCATAGCGATACACTGATAATCATAACTTTTAGAATATTCTTCGAGTACTAATTAATTTTAGAATAAGATCTCATATTTTTAATATAATATTAGAGTTGGGTCATAATCTAGTCACATTTATCCACATGTGATCAATGATTCTTGCTAACTCACGCACCTCTATATTCGAAGTTACTTCTTCAAATTGGGTCACATGTTAAGGGATGTACGAATATATAATTTCTCCCATATAAAAAATTATAAACTTCAAGACGTAAAAGACGATAAACTATTTTTTTTAGTATTAATTAATTTTAAATTAAGATAGAACCTATGATTAACAATCCGTATGGATTCAAGCTGCAAATAAGTCAATGTCCTCCTCTAGGACTAACAACATCGACCACGCTCTTCAAGCTTTGGATTTTATGGATATTATTACGTCCCGAGCCTAGAACTCCAGGTCTACAGGAGAGATTGGTGTTGTAGGTATAAAAAATAATTATTTAGACCTTTTTTTACTAGCCTAAAATAATTAATCCAAATTATCTCTTATACCTACAACATCCACTTATAAACCACTCAAATTTTATAGTCTCCCACATTACACACATCTCTCGTTAAGGACTTGAAGTCCTCGTCAGGGACACAAAACTAGGATCACCCAAGCGGTAAAGGATTCTAGAGGTGGCTGCCAGCGCCTTTTGGTATAGCACTTTATCCCGAATAGTACTTAGCTCCCGCACATGCTAGTGACTTACTTTGAATATCACTCAGTCATGCCCCCGAGTTTAGAACTCCAAGCCCGCAAGTGAGACTAGTATTGTAAGCATAAGAAATAACTACTTGAATATTTCTTTTACTGACTCAAAATACTTAACTCAAGTTACCTCTTGTTGGATATTAAGATTGGGTCGCCCAATGTGGGTTGACCCAACCTGACCCATTTAGTATGGGTCAAAAGGGAGTTGTGAGAAGTTATGTAAATAACTTCCCACTATATCCAAAAATTTTAAAAAAATAAGAGAACATACGTTAGTTCTCTGACAAGAGAAAAAAAGTCTTCTGTCTTTCAATCATTTTCTCTCTCTCAATTTCCCTTAAATTCACCATGTTTACTACGTGTAAACATCAGGCTCTTAAGTTGTGAACATATAGTTCAAAGTCAAATTTGTACTTTGAACTTTGATTCGCGGCTGTTTAACGGTGGAACGAACGTGGTTAATTCCTGCAGACTCTTCCGCATACTACGAGGTTAGTATTCTATTCGGTTTATGAAAATTCGTATTGTGTACTTAAATTCTTCACCTCTTATACCCATAATATTTATTTACAAACTACTCAAATTTATAATCTCCTATATCGATGTGGGATATTACAGATATTGATTCAATTTTGCATCATTGATCATCACGCTTAACTCTTTTTTTAATCGTTTTAGGAACAAATTCTCGTTTAATAAACTCCTATTCCATATGTTTAGCACTTACTGGTAAGTCAGCAAAGCAAAATGCATGGCACCCAACTGTATTCCACTTTGCATAGTCTACACTTACCTCTAGCACCTTCTGGCTAAAATAAATTACGGTACCTTTGTGACTACGTATTTCTTTTAATTTCTAAATTAAGGAGGTATAGTCGGTTACAAAATAATTAATTTCGGAAATGATTCATCTTTTTTATCCTTTTCCAATGACAGTTAAAGAGAATGTGGGAGATGGTCTATAACATGATATCTAAGAGAGATTCTTGCAACACAAAGTTAGTAAATTAATTTACACACTGATTAGTCTCTCGATAAACATGCACAACTTTATAATGAGCAAGTCGAAAGAGAATACATTTACAATCTTCAATTAAGTGCCTAAAAAGATTGTTAGGTAGCACGACCCCCTTAATTGGATTACAAATCTCTTGAAAATCAGCTTCCATAGTTAAGCATTCTTAAAACACACTGATGGCTTTAGAGAAAATTAGGCCACATGCATGCTGATTACCTCCTTTTCATTAAGACTATTGCACTTGCCCCTGCAATGTCATATAAAAAAGGCTAAATTTTGCACACTTAGAACACATATTTTTTTTGGGTAAATGGCACGAAACTCTCATGTATTTTTATTGATGTACGTACGCGTTTCTCTCCTATACTTTAGAAAGTGCAAAAAACTCCTTTATAGTTTATAAATGCGACTTTTGCAAATATTGGACGATATTTTGATGGGCTAATGACACAGGACCCTCCTGTACTTTTACTTATGTGCACGTTTTTTCCCTATACTTTATAAAGTACAAATAACCCCCTTATAGTTTGTAAATGCGTGTACACGTCCCCTTTCGTGTGGAATGTTTCAATTTTTAAAATAATACATTAAATTTTAAAATCTTATTTGTTACATAAGTTAACAAAAATATTCAAAATAAGACAACAAATTATTAATTTAATGAATTATTTTATAATTTTATCGAGATATTCTGAACCATTTTGCACATACTCGGGACATGATGTACTCTTACTTATGTGCAGAATTGTTGTCTTAAAAGTTTAAATGTAATACTTTTAAAAATAGAGGACTTAATTTTTAAATATGACAAAGATCGAGAGATTTAGGGGTGGCCAATTGGTGATTACCTCTCCTGATATACAATAGAACCTCTTCAAATTAATATTCGATAATTTAATAATATGTTTTAACAATAAAATTATATGGTCTTGACTTAGGATCAGTGTAAAAAATTAATAATCTCGATAAAATTATAAAATAATACATTAAATTAATAATTTGTTGTCTTATTTTGAATATTTTTGTTAACTTATGTGCAAATAAGTTTTTATAATTTAATGTATTATTTTAAAAATTGAAACATTCCACACAGATGGGGGACATGTGAACACATTTACAAACTATAAGGGGGTTATTTGCACTTTATAAAGTATAGGGAAAAAAGTACACATAAATAAAAGTACAGGGGGGTCCTGTGCCGTTAATCCATCAAAATATCATCCAATATTTGCAACAACCGCGCGTGTCTTATACTCTCGGTTAAGTTTAACGATTTTTGTGTCAGAGGGAGGACGTGTGCATGCATTTACAAACTATAAGGGTTTTTTTTGCACTTTCTAAAATATAGGAAGAAAACGTGCATATCAGTGAAAGTACAGAGGGTTCCGTACTATTTACCCATTTTTTAAATAAAAAAAAAAAATTCTTTCGATGAAAGTGGACGAGATATGAACTTGAAAATGTTTCAACTTATGAAAAATGCAAATTTTCCCATTAATATGGCTAAGACAGTTACGGAAGTTAAAATGCATGTTTGCCTGATCAGAGCATTGATGGATGTCACTAAATTTTCATTACCCATTAATTATCTCTTATGTAGTTGGGATAATAATACAGTTTTGGTAACTTCTATATAATTTCCCTTTTTCCTTTTCTCTTTTTTTCTGGTTTTATTTCTTTTTTAATTTTTATTTTTTTGTGAATCAGGAACAAGAGTCTTAGTATAATGATAATATTATAGTCATGTGATCTAGAAGTCACATATACGAGTTGTGAAAACAGTCTATTACAATATGTAACGTAAGAATACATATTCGACTTTTTTCCAACCTTGTGTATAAGGGCAGACCTATACTATGTTGAGGGGGTGCTTAACGTGAAAAAAGAAAAACATTTTTTACTTATTTATTTATTTTTTTTTAAAAACTATTATATTAAACACTTTCATTATATAGTAGTATATTCTGACTTATCTCACCATATAAATGCATTTCCTAAATTTAAGTGTTTAAATTTATCACTATCTGTATATATAAAAGTTTTATCCACCGAACGGCTCTTCATAGGAATACTGGTATTTTAATTAATGTCTCTTCAGACTCTAAGACCAAACATGCTACTGCTCATCATGCCATGTAACTAATGACCAGTGAGGGACAATTAGACCTTCGCCACTCAGGTCTCACTCAACGTAGGCCCTAAGAACTTGGAAGAAGATATATATGTTGCCCATACTGCATTTCTATATCATTCTTTTTCTTAAAAAAAAAAAAAAATCTATTTTGCTTCACAATCAGGCAGGCACTTTCAACGACATGAGAGTACGCTCCTCTAGGCAACGTTTCAGAACTCACAAAAGCAGTCTCCTTTTGTGAATCATCACAATCATGATTGGTGAACTAGTCAGACCAGCCATATAGATAATGGTGTGCATGTAAATTGCAATGGTTCTATCTTCAACTCTGCGTCCTAGCTATGCCTCTTTCCCTGTCCATCAGCTAGGATTAATCTAAACCATATGCCTAATAACTCAAGAAGGTCCGCCATATGGTTCAACCGTAGTGTGGTAAAATCGTTTATGTGAGATTGTGAGTTTAACATATCTCATTATTTTAAAATTTTGTCTTTGATTGATTAAGTATATGTGGAGGCGCACCACTGTACCTGGATGTTTACTAGTTTGGTGGTTGAGCTCCTGGGTTCTTATGTTATTCAAAAAATACTCTAGAGTTGGGTGTTGGGTATATATAATGGTCTGATAATGACATATTATATTAAAGATTTTGAGTTCAAATTACGATTTTGAACTCTATTATATCAAAAGAAAAACGGTTAACGGCACATGACCCCCCTGTACTTTTACCAATGTGCACGTTTCCCCTCTAT
Organism: Ehretia macrophylla; assembly: GCA_037974665.1. Lineage (NCBI taxonomy): Eukaryota > Viridiplantae > Streptophyta > Magnoliopsida > Boraginales > Ehretiaceae > Ehretia > Ehretia macrophylla. The sequence continues at coordinate 48,681,905 of CM075771.1, read as the reverse complement.
ACTTTATAAAGTGCAAATAACTCCCTTATAGTTTGTAAATGCGTGCACACGTCCCCTTTCTGTCACAAAAATTGTTAAACTTAACCCAGAGTGTAAGATACAGGCAGCTATTGTGAATATTTGATCATATTTTGATGGGTTAACGACACGGGACCCCCTTGTACTTTTACCTATGTGCATATTTTCCGTCTATACTTTATAAAGTGCAAATAACCCCCTTATAGTTTGTAAATGCGTGCACACGTCTCCATCCGTCTATCAAACATTAGTTTCTTTAACAATTTTAGTTATTTGACAATTATGCCCTTGTACATAAGTAACAATTCAAAATAAGACAACAACTATGCAATCCCCAAATCAAAATATTTTGAACCATTTTGCACATAATTATCTGGACTCGGGACAAGATGGACCATCTGTTAGTACACATTTAAAAACACTTCTTTACTGTAACGAGCATGTACAAAGACTTCAACTCTCTTCCCATATCTCTTTATGCATGAAAGTGCATGACAACAAGGAAACCATTCAATTGAAACATTCCACAAGTGCATTGCCTTATTCCCTTCACGTAGTCCACTCTTCTAGCGGAAAGGACAGTCTTAGAAAGCTAGGCCTCTCATTCCCTCTCGAAAGAAGTAGTGTCGTTCCTTCCTTGTCTTCAAATTGCTTTCCGACTAGAACCTAAAAGGTGATCTACCTTGGTCTTCTCCACTCTACCAAATCAAGGGAAACTCTCTACGATATGAACCTTACGGACCTGGAACTACTTTTACCTTACTAGACTTTCTATCTACTTTGAATAGCTCTTAATCTGACCTATAAGTAGATCTTACCTGGGGCTAGTTTTCTGCTTGAAAATTGGAAAGTTACTTTCAGTCTTCGCTCTTTTTTACCCATGGAAGGGAAAGTCTGGTTAAAAGTACTGTATCTAAAGAGAAAGTTACCACCTTTACTCATTTCGACACGAGCTCTTAGTGCACTTGTACTTATCAATCCAATTAAAAAGAAAAGAAAGCCTTAGCGACCTTGACTTCCGAAATTCACTTGAGCTAGGAAGGCAGCTAGGCCTACTAATTGAAGTAAAGTCTCCCTACTATTAGAAGCCGTATTTTCTCTAAAAAAATATTACATTCCTTTTCCTATTGTTCGAGCATCTTCAAACCTTTCAGTTGAGTGACTTATTTTGAATATTTTTGTTGTCTTATTTTGAATATTTTTGTTAACTTATGTACAAGAGCATAATTGTCAAATAACTAAAATCGTTAAAGAAACTATTGTTTGATAAACGGATAGAGACGTGTGCATGCATTTACAAACTATAAGGGGGTTATTTGCACTTTATAAAGTATATGGGAAAAATGTGCACATGGGTAAAAGTACAGGAGCGTCCTGTGTCGTTAACCCATCAAAATATGGTCAAATATTTGCAATAGCCGCGTGTGTCTTACACTCTTGGTTAAGTTTAACGATTTTTGTGACGGAAAAGGGACATGTGCATGCATTTACAAACTATAAAGGGGTTATTTGTACTTTATAAAGTATAAAGGGAAAACGTGCATATAGGTAAAAGTACAGGGGGGACCCGTGCCGTTAACCCAAAGAAAAATGTCAACTTTCTTTATTAATAAGATAAACCTTCATTTTTTTTTAATTAAGAAAATGTTGAGTATACTTTGATAAATTCACCATTTTTTTGTGAGACTCAAATTTAAAATCTTTGAGTAGCTTGACTCTGATATCATTTCACCAAAAACTTAAACAATTAAAGAGAGATTAACTTTATTTACTTCATTGTCTTCAAAATACTGTCTCCTTTGTTTTTTTTGTTTTGTTTTTTGTCTTTATACTTTAATAACAATGTATAATGATCACATGTCTTAGGGCCTCGTCGCGCTTTCACATATTCTTAATCCGAAATGGTTGAGGAGAGGAAATATTTTTTTTTTGGGTATTCCCTGGAACAGATTAAGTGGAGACAGGGTAGGGCCTATAACTTAGAGGATTAAAGCACATGGCTACGAACTATAGTGTCTGGGATTCAAATCCCTTCTCCCCCATGACCAACCCAAAAAGGAAGTAGATATCTTTGCCTATGGGGGTAGGAAAATCATGATTGGGATAGCAACCAAAAGCTATGGACTCAAGTGTAGGTCTTTTGTTGAGGTGGAATGGTTTCAGTTTAAGCTGCTTGTATCCTAGGCAAATCGGGTAAGATCCTCTCTTTTGTTGATTCTTTTATTTTCTAGATGAGGTATATTATGAATCATACAAATTTGGTTCTTTTAAATATTAGCCACCAAATTTGGAGTATTAAATCATCTATAGAAAAAGATATTTAAAAAAAAAATTCAAAAAAAAATGTTTGAGATTTAAAAGTACAAAATCTGATCCCCATAATACACTTCATGTAGAAATGAGAAAATTAGCAAATGAGAGGATCCAAACCTGGACAAATTGTACTCTAATACAGTTTGGTAATGATTCAATAATAATGAACAACTGATTGGTTGTGTTTGAATTTGAGAAAATGAAGATCTGTACGAACTATGAGGGTACGACGATGCCATAAATATGATGTAAAGCAGAAAAATATCTGAATACTTCATTGAATTTTGATACCATCATAAGTAGGTAGATGAACAAGAGACCCATGGCTTGGTTTTCAACCTGTCCAAATCCATCCTAGGTTTACAAAGATTCTAACACACACACATATTTATTTCGACAATCACTACAACTACTTATTAAAATATTCCTCTCTCACTCATCACACAAACTGTGATTTAATTCATGTAACACAAAGCGAAAACAAAATAAGGTTTAAAGATTAATGATCAGCCATGAACAAGGCCACAAGATAGAGCCATTAGCAAGATGGCAGCTTCCTTCTCATCTTGTGGGAACACATGGTGGAAGGCCAAATTCTTGCTTAGATTTATTAAGAAATCCTCGAAGCCGAGCTTGTTCTTTTTCGGTTCTTGAGATGTTCCAGCAATGGCTGCCTTGCAACGTTTCTTGAAAGGCACAGTTTGGGCATTATTGATCTTTGTTTTCTCTTTGTTGGGCAATTTTATCTTCACTGTTGGTGTTTCGGTAGCAAAGGTTGTTCCATTCGCGGCTGCTGCTGCAGCGGCCATGGCCCTTCTTGCCTTTCTTTGCCGTATCCCACAAGCGTTGCAAAGCGACTGAAAAAAAGGAAAAAGTTTGTGTCATTAATTCCACATCGATCACTAAAGTCTGTCATTAGTTTTCATCGTTTGGATAAACTTCAAAATTTTTCTTAAGAGGTATCGAGAGGAAATTGGAATGAAATAATATCGATTCATACCAAAAAAAAAAAAATCAAAGTATTATTATACCTTAGGTCCTTTTGGTCCACTTCTCCAAAGAGGGGTCTTAGTTGTGTTACAATCAGAACAAACCCTAATTGGAGTGTTGCTGTTGTTTGATGAACTGTTGCTGCTATAACCATGTTCCAAATATGATGATGATGGCTGCAACTTCTGATCATCTTCAAACTTCATGGTGGTGTTGCTTGATAACTCAATACCTTTACGATCTGAGTTCTTCATCTTCTGCATCAGCCTCATCTTTGAAGACATCCACTTCACTGGATTTTTCTGAGCTTGATATCCATTTTTGCCTTCATTAATTTTCCCAAGAGATAATTTGAGGCCATTGTCAACTTTGTTCTCTACTTCATATGATCCACCATTTGAAGCATAATTGTCTCCCTAAAAGTAAAAAAGTTGATCAACTTGATCATCATATCATAGGCAAAGAAAATTTAAACCTAAAAGAAAATTAATTATTCAACTGATCATGTTAATATAGATGGTAAGTTTTAGTGATTAAAGTCATGGAAAAGAATCTCGGCGCATGTGTGGGACGTGTTAAAAATAATAAATAATATAATAAATTCGTTTTTAACAACTTAAACTTTTAGATAAAGTAATAATTTAATAGAAAATGATCGATTAACAATGGAGAAAAACATTTTGACTTACCTCGAGTTGCGGTTGAGGCTGGTATACTTCACTAGGGTAATATCCAGTTTGATCTTGAGTTGAATTGAAGTAAAACTGGTATGAGTAAGAAGATGAAGAAGCAACTTGATGATTAGAGCCAAAGAATTGATGATGTTGATGCTGATCATGATCTTCATTTGGTTCGACATGAAAACCCGAAGGTGATGAATTCATAAACGATGTAGTCATGGAGGGAAATTAGGGCGAAGGGCGAGGATCACGAAGAAGAGAGAGAAAATCAATTAAGCAGAACGAGTTAGAACCCTTCCTATATAGTAATCAGTGAAGATGAAGATGTTTGAGATGGAAAAATGTTAGGGCATGGTGAAGAACATAAAAGAGAGGAAGCTAGCTAACAACATACATGAGGGTCTAAAAGGGCCTAGTGAGAAGTGTTGTAAAGCGCTTTTAAAGAGAGGAGAGCAACCGAAACACTAAAAACGGTAAAATAATTATGACATATTATATTGAGATATTTTGAGTTTAAATTACGATTTTGATTTTATTGAAAAAAAAAAAAGAAGAGGGGAGCAACACAGCCTAGCTAAGGCATTCACGTGACTTCATGACAACCAAACAGACAAGTGTGTTAAAAAAGACAAAGCCAAAAGGAGAAGAGTCGAATGCTACCACACGACCATATGACAGAATCCTATCTCGAAAAAGTTTCATTAATTCAAACGTATCACCTTTGAAATTAGAAACAAATAATTATGATAGACAAGATAAAAAATCTGACAACCACACATAGCATTCTCATATATGTACCCTCACATCATGGACCGATAATTTATTTTACATCACTTAATTGGTCGACAATGGCGGTAAAATAAGTAGAACAATGTTGCGTATTTATCATTATCCATTTGACAAGAATTTAGCACATTAATCTATATTGTCTAACTCGTCACATATATTATATGTCCTTTGATCAACTTGGAGTATGCCTTAATGAAGTAGTGGCAGAGTCAGAACGCTTAAGATCAAGATGTATACTCGTACAATGAGAGGGATCACAATGTGCACTTATATATACTGTGGAATGATTCAATATAATATTTTTTTCCTAGTCAAGTGTGTGCACTCCTTGATATGTGGCTCTACTGCCATTACCTTAGAGTACGCTGTTGTACCTTGAAATTGGTGGTATTGAAATATCTAATTTAATCATACCTAAACTGAATTCCTTGTTACTACTAAATAAAGAAGAACTTTTTGAGCACATTAATTGAATGTGAAAAATAGAGTATTTATTGCACGATGGTGCGAAGAGGATGGCGAAGCCTTGTCCTAGGCGATGCGAGAGGTGAAAGAGGATGGTGAAGCTTTTGCCCTAAGTATATAATTTCTTAATAACTATTCTTGATAACTGGTCAGATATATTTTCTGAAAAAAAAAAAAAACTCCTCATGATTTGAAGTTAGATCTCCGTGGGAAATTATCAATCTAATATTTAGTGTTCAACATTCAACAATAACAAGCCAATTGAAATATGAGCATTAACTTGTCAAATTTGACTCCTTCGCGAGATACTTTCCCTATTATTTTTTGCGATAATATATAGTCTTGATCGATGTCACGTGTTAACAAATAAAATCATCGGGCTAAATTATTTCATCTATACCAAACTTGTAAACCACGGTTAGAAAACATCAAATAACTACAATAAACATAAAGAATGTACTCCCTCTTACTGTATCATTAATTATAAAACTTCTGGGCAATAAATGATTTTTGGATTTATGAAACGTATATCAGTGCATGTTGCAGATGAGAAGAAATGGGTTAGATTTGCATGGCAACATTATCTCAGCACCTTATAAGTATTTGCCAAAAGCAATCAATGCCTGTACAGGTAAAGGACAGCAACAGCTTGCGCCCACCCCTCCCCACGTCCATCGAATCAACACATTGCTAAGTTGGTTTTAATTACTGCATATCTTCGTTTTTCCTTTCTATTTTTTCGGATTTTCCAACTTCACCTGAACTGATCATTTTTCTTCTTCCTCTGAAATTTCATAACTGCTCTTTTTTTTTTTTTTTTTTGATCAGAGCTTTGCGATTGTTAATGAACCGATAGCATTGTCCACCCAAAATGGGAATGAGTTAGGATTATGAACTTATAATTTGAATTTGAGTTGGGCGGAGTTAGGTTAACACCTATTCCAAACATTTCCGATGAGATCCATACCCTTAATGAAAAACAGAAATGTTGCGACTGTGTTGAATTGCATATATGGCTTGAACTGAATTTAGGATTTTGTTTCAGTAAAAATCTATAATACGCAATTCAATTCATATATAATTTTTATTTATTTATTTATAACCTAAAATTACTTATATATTTACAAAAACTTTTGACTCAGTGGGGTTTGAAGCCTTCATTGCCCCGGGATATGTAATCGTTAAAGAATAACATAATGAGGGCCTAGGCTTCCTTTAAAGCCAAAAATGACCAAAAATAGTAAGCCGCTGAAAAATATGAAAACAACATTTCTTTCTCTTTATTCCTTTTAATTCCAAATCTTGAACTGCACAACAGCACGAGTAACCACTAGCTCACATGAGAAAGTAATGATTTCTAATGTCAGAACTCAGAACATCTCTCTCTCTCTCTCTCTCTCTCCAGTTTAGCCAAGAAGAAGACGATGGTTGAATAATGTATTTTCAGAATTAGTTATCAAGTCAAGCATATCGGGTAATATAGTAGCTGCAGCCTGCAGTGCCCAGAATGTCTGTGTTAGTCACTGAAACGTATACTTAAATCAAAACCATCTTCACCAGGGTTGGTTAAAAAAAGAAGGGTTAATACCTATTTTAGTCATCTATATTTGATTTGATTAATAAAGTGGTTCTTATTTTTAAAATTTATACATTTAAATCCCTTATCGTTTGTCCGAGTGACATTGTTAGTGCTTTTTAGTGATTTCGTTAAAAAAAATTGATGAGAAACACATGTTTCTCTTATTTTTCCCAAATTGCATGTGATTAGTATGTGTATTTTCCGTCAATTTTTTTAACTAAATCACTAGAAAGGACTAATCGTGTCACTCGAACAAAAGATAAGAGACTGAAATGTATCACTTTTGAAGATAAAAGATCACTTTGAGAATAACCAAAAAAGAATTATGAGAGTAACCATGTGAGATTTTGTAACGTTCCATTTCATATCGGTTGTGTAAAAGATATGTGTCTACTTAATAATTACTTGAATTCTCTAATACTATTAATAAAGGTTTCAATATTTTGTGACTGATGGCACTTAAAAAAATTGATGGATTAATCATATATATCTATGGCAATATCGGAGATGTTTTTTTTCCTCTGACGACCCTTCCATTAGACTAGTTCTTATTAAAAGAAAAACAAATTGTACCACAAATTGAATTGTTAAGCAGGTTAAGTGTAACCATTTTTCTGTGAATTGGATTAGCAATGTTCCCAATCAACTTTCTTTCATTTTGTACCATGAATATCCCCAAGTGGGGTTGGTGGGTTTTTTTTTTTTTTAAATCCCCCCACCCCCATCCCCATCCCCATCCCCATCCCCATGAAATTCGAATCCTGATCTCCTAACTGCCAGGAGAGTAGCATAGAGCTCCTAACTGCCAGGAGAGTAACTCATCTCTATGCTACTCTTGAATCTTGATTGGTGGGTTAGTTAACTACTTCATAATTAATTTTAACTTGGAATAAACTTTATGGGTTTTTTTGGCAAAAAATAATAAAAATATATTGTAGCAGTTGATTAGATTGAATGTGTTGCTAGACTAGTATTTAGACCGATTGTAAGATATTGTATTTCCATTCTTTACCAGGAAAGGAAAGGAAACAAAAGAATTATGAAAATATCTATGTGACACTGTATGGATAATCGATTCAAATGCCAGTAAAGATTGGGAAATATTTTGCTTCTAGTTTGTCCCGATTTACAATCATTGTTAAGGCGTAAAAATATATATTAGTTCCCTTTACGTACGTGGGAGGCTTTAGTTTAAATATAATTCATATTAAAAAGAAAAAAAAGAAGATGGAAATTGAAATAGATTGAAAATCAAGCCCTGACAAAAATATGGGGATGAGTCACGAAATGATAAAATTTGGATGGGTTTATACATTTGAAGAGGCCTAGGTGGTCCACCTTAAAGGAAATTATCATAATGGTCCCCCTAGTTTTCATATGATCAAATTTTAGTTGAAAAATAATAGTGAAAGGCTTTGTTGTATTTTTTCTTTAAATGTAGTTTCTACTAAAAAAACATATATACAATATATAAGTCAATTAGCTCCAACCGTAATAAAAGATTCACATAAACAAGTCTTTCCGATGTTGGAGTATGTGGTAATTCTATTCCAAATATGTGAAAAGTCAACAAAATATCATATACAAGTAAATTAATAAGGGTAATAATTTGGACTAGAACAAATTGATTATTTGTGACAAATAAGTTAAACTCAATAATTAAAATTTATTTCCACTCTAATAACAGATTGGCGGTGAGATTTTTGTCTAGTTTAATTGCTTGCTTCAATAGAAATTATAGTATTGTTTGTGACAAAATTCCACTCTATACAAGGAAACATGCAATATGTTTAGCATAATCAACTTGTAGCTCATTATCTTATCATCATATTTTTTAAATTCATTTTTAAATTTTTTTAATTGTTTTTAGTAATGCTATTTCCCATCTCATAAATGTAGACATAGTTAACTCTGTTTGGTCGTCCTTTTATTCTTGGTTGATTACTTTGCTAAAATAAAATCTTGGCATATACAATTGGTAATTTCTACCTAATTAATTTCTAACCTTTTTCACATATTTATCAATTAATGCCTCCAAATAAATTGTCTTTTATGAAACATAGGGAGTACTTCATTATCTTCAATGATTCAATATAATGAGTAATACTAGACGTCACCTTTTTCTTAACACCCAATTACTACTTCCTAATTGACATGTCTAGTTGTCATGTCAACTAGATAAATTTCTTCTATCTCTCTTCATTTATAAACTTCATTTAATTTCTCTCTCTTCTTTAATTAATTAATTTTCTCTCCTTAATTAATGTTTCTTATATTCTATTTCTTTCCCTTCTATTTAACAATACGTCAGTAGTTTTTTCCTCTTAAAATCACACGATTGGCTATATTACTCCAAAATTATGCAGGGAATTTTGTCATCTCATTTCTTTATCTTTTTGATGTAGTGACCACAAATATTAATTATGTAAATACCATATTTAGATCTTTTACTTCATGTTTGACTATGTCACTTAAATTGATGTGCCAATAATTTTTTTTTCTTCAAATAATATGTTGGATCCTTTCTTAAAACCCGAGCTTGAACTTATCTTTTCTTAACAAATATTAGCTCCTCTCCAAGCTTCTGTCCTTGTACTTAATTAACTTATTTTCCCCAATCTCAGTCATATTTTTCATATTTTCATTTTATGTAATTCTCACTAGGATTAAAAGCAGATTAACCATATTAACTTGACTATATTTTTGTTTATTACTTTTTATGTGCAACGTAGAATTATTCTTCTTTTTTGTGCTAGTCTATGATCATGATAAGGCAAGTGAAAAAATTGTATAGTATCAGATGTAAAAGCTAAAATAGGAGAAAAGTTTAACTAAGCAAGGAAAAAACAAAGAGAGAGAAAAAACAATAAAAGAAGAGAGAGAAATGAAATAAAGTTAATAAATAAAGAGAGATAAATATAATAAATTTATCTAGTTGGCATGACAACTAGGCATGCCAACTAAGAGATGATAATTAGGTGACAAAAAAAGGGTAACGTCTCCAACATAATTATTGAGACTAATTCACCCATCAAAATGCAATTTTTTTATATATATATTTCTTCCCTTTTCATTTCCTCTCCTTAGTCCTACAAATAATACTAACCTCTTGACAAATTTTTTCTATATCTCGTGTACTACATACATGATGGCTTAAATTTGCTTTACCTTATTCCGGATACACACACACACACACACATATATATATATATGTATGTGTGTGTGTGTATATATACATATATATATACACACACATACATACATATATATATATACAAATTCTGGGTATATTTATGTAGGAATGGATCTAGTCATAATATTATGATATTATGAGTAACATCCAATTGACGGTTAGAGTTTATTAATATAATTATGATAAAATTATATGGACAGTCACAATCATTGAATTCAACTCATACTGTTATGATATATTTGTTGAGTAGACAACACTAGATGAGTTCCTTCAATTTGCCAATGAATTGTCTTTGGGACAATTCAAGAAAGTAAATTTACACAAGACAAGAAAAATACATAATAAACAGCATGAATATCCCAGAACCAAGAAACATACCCTTTTGTAGGGTGTTGAAATCTGAATCTCTCTATATATCATTAACAAACAGGCAAAATATGAACTTAAATTTTGTCTCTACCTTACAACATGATCATTCTTTTGAAAAAGAAATATATAAAAAAAATTAAAAAAAAATTAAACACAATTATTTTCTACGATCATAAGGTGGGCTACGTATGTCACTTACAGATCACTCCTGTGCATGGTCGAGCTGGAACATTGATAGAGACATTATGAAAAATTATCATGTTCGCTGTCAGTAATTTGTAATATGTCCAAAGGCGGGTAGTTTTCAATCTGGTGCCTGAAAATCTCAAGGGCCATGGTCTTTGAGCTACATGACATTAGCTTCAATGTCAAAAAGGTCCCATTCTTTCATATGCCCCTCTTTTTTTTTCTTTTTTTTTTTTTTCTGTGGATAAGTTGGTTTGCAGCCAATTTTCATGGGCAGGAATACATTGTAGCAGAAACATGGTATGGGGTTTAGGATTGCTTGGAATGAATAAGAAAGAATATTTGTATACCATGAAATGTCTAATCATCTTCATTGGATAATTAAGCAATTTGTGATCAATAATTTTAATTTCTTGATAAGGTTACGTGGTCAAGGGCGTATGCATTCAATCGGGTGCGGGTGTTAAATTACCACACCATCTAAAAGGTTAAATTATTAGAAAAGAGTTTATTATATTATTAATTATCTTCAACACGCCCCCACAAGTGCATGGTAGAGTTCTTTGTTTTTTTTTTTTTTTTAGTCTTTTACTTGAACAGTTTGAACTCATGACTTTTTGGTGTCTAAGCTTTGATGGCATGTTAAATTACCACATCATCTAAAAGTTTAAGTTATTAGAGAGGGATTTATTATATTATTAATTATCTTCAACAGTGGCGATTGCAGCTTCCGCTCACTCTGATTTTTAAATCTTAAAATATGTGTTTTTAAGATATTTTTAATATAAAAAATTAATTTAACTCTTATAAAGGAAATTATTTACATATGAATGTTAAATTATATGTGTTTTTAACCTCAATTGGAAAAACAGATGCGTCCCAGTACGTGGTTGATCATCGGGTTGATGTTTATGTCTATGGACTCTAACATATACACATAATCAGCAAAACAATGTCACAACTACATTGTTCCATTTATATTGTCTCACTTTTTCTATTAGAATATTTTAGATATATGTGACATTTTTAAAAGTAGCATGCCATTTTTCATCCACCTTTGTAAAGTTACCTCCGTATATGTATTTTTAATGTCCAAAACCACAAATTTTATATATAAAAGAGGGTGAATGGAAAAAACTTTCTTTTGTTTTAACGATGTTGCATGGTAGTCCACGTTTTTCCATAATTATCTAATAATCCCTAGTGATTTATTAGAGATTGTCAAAATCTTCCATCATAAGCAAGAATTAGGGGGACATTGAGTCACATTCTTATGCATGGATCATAGAAGGTTATTAGATTTTTAGAGTATAATAAAATACTTTAGAACGCGATTTCGACAAAATACAAATGGTTTTTTCTTCTTTTGCTCTTTAACCTATAAAAAGGAGTAAATACTATATTTTCATCTTTCAAATTAAAAAAAGCAGCCCACGATAGTGGGACAGGAGCTAGTATTGAAATATGTTTTCCTCTCATAGCATATTCTCCTAAAGAGTTAAATGTGATATTCTTCAGTTGCGATGACTAGACCGTTACAGACTTCACATAGAGTGTGAATTCAAATACATACGAAGTCTAACTCATTATGAGATAAGACTGTCCATACTAGAGTAATTTTCCATTAGAGTTTAGTTAGATAAAAGTCCTAAAGAGAAAGTTGGAGTCTATCTGGTGCGTGCATAGATCACGAGGATCGTCTTCATCAGCCTCAAATTTTCAGACCGGATAAGGGTAGGTTTTATGTTTGGTATCAAGCCATTCGGCTAGAATTAAAAATGTGGGCCTCACAATGTGGGGTGTTCACCTTTTTTATTCATTGGGCGAATGATCTGATACCGGAAGCCAGCATTTTCAACTGCATAAATCCATAACTGCAAAAGTGAAAGCTGGGGCTGGATCAAGATCGTAAAGGCTAATTATAGCCCTTGATGAGGTCCTATATATAGGCAGAGTAAAAAATAAGCTTAAATTTTTTACTCCATATAAAGCCATTACTATTCTACACTCAGCATTAGTTTCAACAGCAATTGGGATGTTGAGTTTTTGGTTTTATATCGATAGGGAGAGGGGAGTCGAAATCAGACATATGTAACCGGGAGCTTTCTAGCGTGGGCTAAAAGCCTAATTGCCTAAACCAGAGAAATTTTCACAATTTCATTCTTGCCCCTTGGTAGAGTGGCACTAATAAATGCTCGTTTTGAGATCGAAAGATTGTTAACCGTTCATATTCTTTTATTAAAATTTGTAGTGGCAGTTTATCATTTTTAGATCTCTCTTGTAATATTGTAATGTTATGAGCAAGGACGAATCCAAATTCATTTATTTAGCCTAAAGCTACTTCAAAATGCACATATTTTTTTAAAGAATTTGAAGTGATTAGAGATTGCAACCTATACTCACTGTAAAATAGCTCTATCCTTGGTTATGAGTATGTCTATACTACATACTTTACACTAACAGTTCTTAATTCTCTTATCCTGGATTTTCTTTTCTCAGTTCTTTTTGGTTTATTTTTTGTTAATAGATTCTCTCAATATTTCTTAAGCATTGAATAGTGGAAAGACATATTTCCTTTAATCAAGAATTGAAATCACAAACATTGTATTGACGAGCTTGTTTTGTCACAAACATTGTATAGACTTGAGAATGTCTATCGTGACGAAGGTTTGATTCCGAATGACATTGATCTTCAGTTAAAATAAATCTTTTTTTTTTTTTTTTTTTTTATCTACGTAAGAGGCATAAGCCGGTTACAAATTAACTAGTCTAGGTAACTTCGCGCTCCTTTTTTCCCTTTCAACAAGCCACTCCAAAGGGTCGACAATATTTCAATTTTTGAAACTCCAAAAGATTGATGGAACCCAAAATTCGCAAGTCAATCCGCACAACTATTGCATTCACGATACATATGGGCTAATTTGTAATTGCGCGCTTTGGTTGGCTAAGAGCTTCCTGCAATCCTCAACAATCGGTCTCAGCGAACTGTGAATTGAGCCACCCCCTGGATCATCTCACATGTGGTGGTGGAATCCGTCTCAATCCAAAGGGAATCAATATTTAAACTGTCAGCAAGTTTAAGCTCTTCCCACAGTGCCACGATCTCCGCCCTACGTACCTTTTGTAGCCACACCCAGATTCACGACAAATCCTGCAACTATACGTATTTGGTTTGGCTCTCTCAGCTAATTAATTTGCCACTTATTTCGATGTATGAGTCTACAGTTAAGTTGCTTCACACAATTTGAGGTAGAAATTAATACAAGATATCAACATGACATAATTAATGTTACAATCAACGTCTCCACCATTGTTACTATTCTGTGCTATATGTTGTTGTCATTGTTATTCTTCTTGATACGATAATGTTACGTGATGCTTAAAGCTTGAAGCAACTTCCGAAAGCAATTGAAGTCACTCCTTTTGATTAGAAATCTAACACACTCGAGGCCTCTCTATGGTTTATAAGATATTTGCCTTTTGCGATTTGTTGTTAGAGATTAATGTTTCGATGCTTTACTCTCTTGATTTATGTTTCCATTATTCTGTTCAATTTTCTTTGATTTTTTACTATCTATTATTTAATATTTAATAATAACATTTGATGGAGCTTTTGCATTTTTTATTTATTTATTCAAATGAGGTTTAAACCGTACAACACATATTAAATGATATCATCAATAAAAATTGATCTTACAATCTCACACACTCAAAGTGAGGGACATATTACTAGATAGACCAAAGGCCTGTTGGTGTGGCTTTTGCTTTATGCTACAGATTCGGTATATGATAATGTGAGAACATAAATTCAAGTAGGCTCTTTTGGTGGGTAAAATTTACGTCGCCCCTCTATGTTTAGGCGTAATCATTTTGCCTATAGCGCTCAAATCAACTTTTACGTTACCCCCTATATTTAAAAATTAATTGAAAGCCCTTATGTTTTTTGAAAGAGTGCATTGCTATATGTTATTTTATTTTTATTACCCATTTATCATATTCTATTTAGATTTTTTAGTTCACAATTGGCATGCTAAGATAACATATTTTTTTTCTTCTCTCACTTCTTTTAGTATGCGTATTAAACACCCACTTAATTAGGTGGCGTAACGGGCTTGGTATAGATCCGTAGCCCACTCTGGGTCTTTAACCGAGGACTAGGCATGGAAAAGCTCGATCAACATCCTTCTTTCCCGAGGTTAGAAATGTGGAGGGACCTTTCAGACTATCACTACAAGAAAAAAAGACGAAGGCGACGGTCAAAATCCGTAGCCTAGCAGTAGCCAAATTGGGACGGGCGACCGCTAGGCTACGGAATACTGTCCGTAGTAAAAAATTCCGTCGCCAATTTGATATTCCGTAGCCCATCCGTAGCCAATTTTGGAAATTAATTTATATATTTTTTTTATAACTTCCATAGCAAAATAACTGTAGCCCATCCGTAGCCAACTTTAAAAAAAAATAATAATTATTATTAACGTCTGTAACAAATCCATAGCCGTTTCGGTCGTAAATCGTCTGTAGCCCACGACTACGGATTAGTATCCGTAGAATATCGGTAGCCCTTTTTCCGTAGCCAATCCGTAGTCCATCCATAGCCAACTAAAATTTTGATTTTGTTATTAATTATTAACATCCGTAGCAAAGCAGTAGCCATTTCGATCGTAAATCGGCCGTCGTCCACGGCTACAGATTGTTATGGTAGCCAATTCGTAGCCAATTGTCGCCAAATATCCGTAGCCTTTTGTAGGCACATTGCCGTAGCTATTCCGTCGCTAATTAATTATTTAATATAAAAAAAATAAAAACAATTATAAATATAAAAAATTTATATCAACAAAAAAAATTAAAAATACAAATTATTATTTACAAAAATTTTAATATTTACAATAGATTTATAATATTTACAAAAAAAAACTAATACAAAAATAATATTAATTTACAAAAAAAAACTAAAATGATCTACTATTGTCTTCTAATCATCTCACTCACATGATTTTAATGCTTGTAAAGCTTTCCTTTTCTCTTTCTGTACTTTCTCATGCTCTTCCAAAGTCATCTCCTATTACACCATAAACAAATATGCATAAATAACAGACAAATATTGCTTGAAGATATTTAGAGCAGTTTAATTTATTAAATTCCTCATCTACATATATATATTGCCAAATTTCTTCTCCCAACACAATCTAACCAGTGAAATAGTATTAAAAAGACACCAAAAGCTCATGAGTCAGAAGAGAAAATAATTAATAAGAAACTTGGAATCAGTCCAAGGCTTCTAGCAAAAAATGTAATTGAATCTCCTAAGTAATGTTTTGCGTATGGAAGTGTCGTTTGTATGAAATTACCTTATTATCTACCCTTCTAATATATAATTTTTCGTAACACCAATGCCATTTGCATAAAAGGGGATACAAGTTGGAGAAAATTGATACATTCATATAGAAAAGAGAAATTCTACCACATTTTGAACCATTATAAGCCAGATCTCCACAGTCCTTAATAGGGATAATTTTATCGTCAAACATATAAGAAAAAATGTTCAATCACGTTCCCTCCACTGAGTATGCATTTAGAAAAGCTTGAAAACACAGGGACATAGTACTTGCAATACCACAACACTCAACTTCATATGAAGAAGGATTATCTTCTCCAATATCATCTTTCCAATTCGATAAATACTTGAATGGATCATTCTCCATTTTTTCTTTAAATCTCAACAAAGTCAATCCTAAATCACTTAACAAAATAATTCAATTTAAGTACGTGATTCCATTATTTCAATTCTAAATTAGCATGATTCTATTATTTCAATTCTAAATTAGCTATCTATTATTTCAACTCTAAATTAGCACATGACTTTATTATTTTCACATATAACAAAAGAATAGCACCACTAATCAAATAACATTTCATATTCGTTACATCGACATTAACATATACATATTATCGGCATTAACATATATACATATTGAACTATAAGTGTGGTACATATTCAACTCTAAACTATTTACCTATAGATAGAGATAGGAATATGATGGTGGTGCTCTTGGTGGTGGTGATGGTACCATTGGTAGTGTTGATGATGCCCTTGATAGTGGTGATGGGAGTGGTTCTCTTGGTGATGTCTTTGGTGGTTCCCTTGGTAGTGATGACGAATAAAAATTAAATAAATAAATGAAAAAACTAATAAATTACAAATAAAATATAGATTATATATATATATATATATATATATATATATATATATATATATATATATATATATATATACACATACAAATATAAACTAGTATATTGCACTACCTTTGATGGTGTTGGTAATGCCCTTGGTAGTGGTGTCCTTGGTGTTGATGGTGTCACGCCCCGACCGAACGCGACAATAATCGGACAAAATCTCCCCTTAATTGAGTACATTCCAACACTTGTACAATTATAATCAATGCCAACAACAAACACACAAGAACACCTTCTTGAAGCTTTGCTTATGCATAACAAGCTAAACACAACATTTCTTCATAATAGGTCTATATAAGCCTAGCAATATTTACAAGTCCAAGTAATTTAAATTTCATGTTGTAGAAAGCTTCTAAGTCTCACAATATTAGCTAGACCTGTCTTTACTCACAAGTTCTCAAGATGAATTACAATCCATAAAGCAAAGACTTTCTAAGTTCAAAAATAAGCTAAGTATGCTTTAGTTACATTTCCAAAGTGATTCATAAACTTGCAACTAAACTCTTTGATTTTCATAAGTCAAAAGCTGTGATCTAACATGTGCATAATGGAACTTTGTTGCAAAACGTACTATAAAACTTGCAAAACATCATAATCCAATCGTTTAATTCAATATAACTCATAAAGCATTCACAACCAATAATTCAATCGTTTCACAAATATTTTACCTAATTTCCGTTAGCAATTAACTTGTACAAGAGTACCATTAAGTTCACTTGGTAATCATTTTTAGCAATCTAACTAGCTAACAAGGAAATTTACAAGATTCAAACTTTAGGCCTTATTTTGCAAGCATATATCATGTATATATGTTGTATGCAATGTATGTAGGCTAAAAACACTCATTCAAGCATTTTATCAAACATATATTCAACATATTATACAATTACATCAAACAACAACACCCACATAAAGTCTTTAACTTTTAACAACATTCTACACATGTACTTCACATTTACTTCATAATAAACAACCTAGCATGTGAATTCATAACCCAATTTAACACTAAATGCCCAAAATATTTAAGTAGTATATTGTACTACCAAATAACATTTCATATTGCACAACCAAATATGACTACAATACAACATTTTTAATTCACACAATATTTATGCCAAATATAATACCAAATATTTATGTCAAATATCACTAAATAAAATTAGAAATAAACATAAAATCAAGTACAAAAACTATAGATTGAACAAATAAAAATCTAAAATTCACACACACATACATATATATATACACACACATATATATACATATGTGTATAGTAGACAAAAAATAGGGAAATATAAACCTTAAACTATTTACCTATAGAAAAGAGAAAATGAGATGGTGGTCATGGTGATGGTACCCTTGGTGGTGGTGGTGGTGGTACCCTTGGTGGTGTTGGTAGTGTTAGTGGTGCCCATGGTGGTGGTTGGTGGTGGTGATGGTGCCTTTGGTAATGGTGATGGTGGCCATAGTGGTAGTGGTGGTTGATGGTAGTGCCTTAGAGAAAAGAGAAAGAAAATTTCGTAGAAAGAGAGAAGAGAGGGAAAAAAGTTAGAGGGAAATGAAAAAACTTGAAAAACATTTCGTAGTTGTATCTGAAAAAAAAACACGGGCGACGAAATGGCTACGAGTTTGCGTAGCCACAAAAAAAAAAAGTTTCGCCAAAGGGACGGTCGGCGGGCCATCCGGTGGCGGACCGAGGCAAATGTGAAGCCTCTGTCCGCGCCGGCCGACCGGCGGGCCTTTCGGTAGGCCTTCTTGCCATACCGACAGGCTCTCTAGCCACACCGGCGGGCCCTCCAGTAGGCCCTCCGGCTGGCCAAGTTTTTTTTTTTTAAAAATTATTTTAAAATTATTTTTAAAAAAAATTCCTTTCTAAAACATCCCAAATTTATGTTTTTGCAATATTCATAGACTTATTTAATTTAGTTATTTTTTTTTAAAGTTTATATGTACTTTATTATATATATGATAGGTTTAGTTTAATTTAACTTAAGTTTATATTAGCCAATTGATTTCTCTATAAAAGTACGCACGTTAATGAAATATGGATCAAGTTTATTTTTATTTGAAAAATTTGCAACTCAAGTGAAATTACTACGTTGTAAGTGCAATAAAAATTCTATAATTCAAATTAAAAACGATAAACCTCAATTTTTTGTTGAAATCTGTAGCTTAGCAGTAGCCAATTGGCTACTACTGGGCTACGAAAACGTTCCAATCCGTAGCCTAGCAGTAGCCGAATTAGCTACTGCTAGGCTACGGATAACTAATAATATGTATTATAACTTGTTAATAGGTGGAACAATGTATTAAAACATGTTAATATCTTCATATTTTTCTTGTTTATGAAGTTTAGACACAATGTAAAAGTTTTTCAACTCCTAGACTAAACATTTATTAACATTAACACAATATTAAGTGAAAACATGATAAGTTCGATTTAAACGGCAATTAATTTCTCTATAAAAGTACGCACGTTAATAAAATACGGACCAAGTTTATTTTTATTTAAAAATTTTACAACTCAAGTGAAGTTACTACGTTGTAGGTGCAATCAAAATTCCATAATTAAATTAAAAATGATAAACCTCAATTTTTTGTTGAAAGACTACAGCTGGGCTATGAAAGCGTTCCAGTCCGTAGCCTAGCAGTAGCCAATTGGCTACTGTTGGACTACGGATAACTAATAATATGTATTATAACTTATTAATAGGTAGGAACAACGTATTAAAACATGTTAATATCTTCATATTTTTCTTGTTTATGAAGTTTAGACACAATGTGAAAGTTTTTCAACTCCCATACTGAATGTTTATTAACATTAACACAATATTAAGTGACAACATGATAAGTTTGATTTAAACGGCAATTGATTTCTCTATAAAAGTAAAGTTTATTTTTATTTGAAAATTTTGAAACTCAAGTGAAGTTACTATGTTATAGGTGCAATCAAAATTCTATAATTAAAATTAAAAATGATAAACCTCAATTTTTTGTTGAAGTCCGTAGCCTAAGAGTAGCCAATTGGCTATTGTTGGTCTACAAAAACGTTGCAGTCCGTAGCCCAGCAGTAGCCAATTGGCTACTGCTGGGCTACGAACAATTAATAATATGTTTTATAACTTGTTAATAGGTAGGAACAACGTATTAAAACATGTTAATATATTCATATTTTTCTTGTTTATGAAGTTTATACACAATGTGAAAGTTTTTTGACTCCTAGACTGAACGTTCATTAATATTAACGCAATGTTAAGTGAAAACATGATAAGTTCGATTTAAACGGCAATTGATTTCTCTATAAAAGTACGCACATTAATGAAATACGGACGAAGTTTATTTTTATTTGAAAATTTTACAACTCAAGTGAAGTTACTACGTTGTAGATGCAATCAAAATTACATAATTAAAATTAAAAATGATAAACCTCAATTTTTTTATTGAAATCCGTAGCCTAGCAGTAACCAATTGGCTACTGCTGGACTACGGACAACTAATAGTATGTATTATAACTTGTTAATAGGTAGGAACAATGTATTAAAATATGTTAATATCTTCATATTTTTCTTGTTTATGAAGTTTAAACACAATGTGAAAGTTTTTTCAACTCCCAGACTGAACATTTATTAACATCAACGCAATGTTAAGTGAAAATATGATAAGTTCGATTTAAACGACAATTGATTTCTCTATAAAAGTACGCACGTTAATGAAATACGGACCAAGTTTATTTTTATTTGAAAATTTTGCAACTCAAGTGAAGTTACTACGTTGTAAGTGCAATCAAAATTCTATAATTAAAATTAAAAACGATAAACCTCAATTTTTTGTTGAAGTCCGTAGCCTAGCAGTAGCCAATTGGCTACTGCTGGGCTACAAACAACTAATAATATGTTTTATAACTTGTTAATAGGCATGAACAAAGTATTAAACATGTTAATATCTTCATATTTTTCTTGTTTATGAAGTTTAGACACAATATGAAAGTTTTTCGACTCCTAGACTGAACGTTTATTAACATTAACGCAATGTTAAGTGAAAACATGATAAGTTCGATTTAAACGGCAATTGATTTATCTATAAAAGTACGCACGTTAATGAAATACGGACCTAGTTTATTTTTATTTGGAAAATTTACTACTCAAGTGAAGTTACTACGTTGTAGGTGCAATCAAAATTCTATAATTAAAATTAAAAATGATAAACCTAAATTTTTGGTTGAAGTCCGTAGCCTAGCAGTAGTCAATTACTACTGCTGGGCTATGGAAGCGTTCCAGTCCGTAGCCCAGCAGTAGCCAATTGGCTACTGCTGGGCTACGAACAACTAATAATATGTTTTGTAACTTGTTAATAGGTAGGAACAACATATTAAAATATGTTAATATCTTCATATTTTTCTTGTTTATGAAGTTTAGACTCAATGTAAAAAAATTTCGACTCCTAGACTGAACGTTTATTAACAGTAACGCAATGTTAAGTGAAAACATGATAAGTTCGATTTAAACGGCAATTGATTTCTCTATAAAAGTACGTACGTTAATGAAATACAGACAAAGTTTATTTTTATTTGAAAATTTTGCAACTCAAGTGAAGTTACTACGTTGTAGGTGCAATCAAAATTCCATAATTAAAATTAAAAATGATAAACCTCATTTTTTTGTTGAAGTCCGTAGCCTAGCAGTAGCCAATGGGCTACGGAAGCGTTCCAGTCCGTAGCTGCTACTGCTAGACTACGGATTTGGTTTTTTTATTTTTCCCTATTTAATTAAAATATCCGTATTTATTTTTTTTAAACATTTTTTGAATAATAGATATAGTACGTAGCCAATCTGTGGCTATTGGCCACTACATGGCTACAGACTTTTTTATGATTTTTTTTGCCGAGTTAATTAAATAAGTCGTAGCTAGTCCGTAGCAAATTTGCCACGGCTAGGCTACGGAATATTATTTTTTAATTTTTTTATTAATTAAAATTATTGTCCATAGCTAATCCGTAGCAAAGTTTTGTTGCCATTTCAACGGGGCGTAAGTTGGCTACTGCTGGGCTATGAAATTTTTTTTTCGAAGTAAATCCGTAGCCTAACAGTAGCCAATTTACTACGGAAAAAATCTGTCGCCCAATTCCGTCGCCCGAGCGCTGTTTTCTTGTAGTGTATATGATCTTTGTTTGCAGTATCTCTAACCATACGGTTAGCGTCTTTCACTTAATGAATCACGCTTTTTTCAAAGCATTACTATTCCTAAGTGCAGGTGCGGTGATTCATGCCATGTCAGATGAGCAAGATATGCGGAAGATGAGGGGCTTGCCTCCTCGTTCCTTTTTACCTATGCCATGATGCTCATGGGCAGCTTATATCTAATTGAATTTCCTAACTGGATTTTATTCTAAAGATGTAATCTTAGAGCTCGCTTACACTAAGTATACCATCAGTGGGAACTTTGCTTTCTGGTTGAGAAGTGTCTCTGTCCTTTTCACTTCTTATTACTATTGAAAATGAAGTAATATCGAACATTTCTCATTTAGACTTGGGCATTGTGAACTACCACCTATTCCAAAACTTTGCCGCTTAGGCTCCGTTTGCTTGCCGTAAAATATTTTCCTGAAAAATGTTTTCTTGATTTTTCGGTGTTTGGTAACACTTGAAAATTGGTCAACCGGAAAAAAAAATTTGGCCAAAGGAAAATATTTAGTTGAAATGAGCAAAAATTATTTTCATGTCCTTTGATAGAATAAAATATTTTACACTCATTCTACCCCACCTTCACCCACCCCAATCAAACCCCCGATCCCACCCCACCCTAATGTCGTCAAATTTTTAATTAATTATTATTAAATAAAAATTAATTAATTTAAATAATAAAAAATATTTTTAATAATAAAAAATGAATGAATGAAATTAATTATTTAATTAATTTAATATTTTGTTTATTTATTAACTATTAATTAATTATATATTTAATTTTATAAATTAATAATAATTAATTGATCAAGTATTATTAATTTATGAAATTATTAATTAATTAATTTATTTATTATGTATTAATTAAATTTTTATTAATTAATTATTTAAAATTTATTTTAATTTTTTAATAAATTAATTAATTAATTAATAATCACTAATTATTAACATTTTTAAAAAAATTAATAAATTAATAGTTTTAATCAATTTTTCACTATTACATCCAAACACCAGAAAATATTTTCCAGTTTGACAACCAAACGCCTGAAAATATTATGTTTTTCAAGAAAATATCTTCCCCTGAAAATATTTTTCAGTAGCAAGTTATTTTACGGCAAACAAATGGAGCCTTAATTTGAGTTTTTGGAGTTAGGGTATCCTTACCAGAGTTTCTAAATTTAGAGACCTTGATAGAGACTTTGTACTTTTTAGAGACTCGGTCTCACTTTTTGGTGATTTTGATATCTACTTTATGAATTTTTGTTTTACCAAATAAACTATATTACGTAATAACTGTACGACTCAGAGTCTCTATATTTAGAGATTTTGGTAAGGATACCCTTATTTGAAAACAAGCATTGAGTACACTTGAATTTCCAATATTGTAATTTACACAAACTTTTCCTTGTTCTATTATGATTAAAGATACCATCCATCAAATCTTAATATGTTAGTAACCTCCCTCGGTGGATTTTATTTTATTTTGTTATAACAACCTTAGTGTTTAAGTGCTATTTTATACGTTTGTCGTTATGACTTTTAACTATTACATTTTGGAAAATATTTATCTGCCTATAACTTTAAAAGTTGACTTATAAATAGTGCTAGCAATCATTACATTTTTTTACCACTTGATTAGTGAAATTAAAAAAAGATACAGAAATGGAAAATTGAATGAATAATAAGTAATAAGGGTAATGTGCTATATTGATAATATAATGGTCAATTTGATTAGTCATGAAAACCAGAAGAAGCCAAAATTGTGCAATAAAAATGAAATATATATATATATATATATATATATATATATATATAAGAGATTGAAAACTTAGGCAACATCTTCTTAACTAAGGTAAGATAATAGAGAAGTTGGAATTTATCCTTCATTTGATGGCAATTACACTTAACCATCAACATTTCGATCCTAAATGACCAAGCATCATATACACACTTTTTTTTTAATTACTATAAATAACATATATATGTGTACATCAATACATACTTTGAAGTTGTGAAACAACTAGGATATCTATGTACCCTCGTTTAGTTACCATTTCCAATCATATACCCCCAAAAGGGCATTTAAATCATTTAATACAAAATGAGGGGTAAATGACCAATATGGTCCCTTATTTTTGGATTTTGTGATATTTTCGTCATTTATTTACCAATTGTAACAAATTGGTCCCTTATCTTTAAATTTGTGATGTTGTTAGTCCTTTTAACAAATTTTATCAATTTTTTTAACGCGAATTGCATGTGTTTGACACGCGACCAACTTAATTAAGATTTTGGAGGGGTAAGGGACTAATTGATCACGTGTCAGGTGCATGTAATCTACGTTAAAAAATTAACAAAATTTGTTAAAAGGACTAACGACGTCACATATTTAAATATAAGGGACTAATTTGTTACGTTTGGTAGATAAGTGACGAAAATGTCAAAAATTCCAAAGATAATTGACCATTTTGGTCATTTACTCCAAAATGAGTGATGACAGTTGGGGACAAATTTGCTTATATTTCGGTCACAGGGTGTTTTTATCGTGGGCGGATATAAAGGGTGACCAGGGGAGCTAGCCATGGGTCAAATTTTGCATTTTTATTCAAAGTAAGCCTAAAGCGTTGTACAATGTATATTGAAAGATGTCACTCACGATAATTAATTTCGCAATCTATCATATTTATAACGAGACGTATTATACTAGACCAAATGCCTGTTGATAATTTGAAATAGGCCAAAGGTGATCAAATCTACCGGCTACAACGTTAATTCAAAAGAACAAAAAAAAAAAGAAAATACATTATGTACCTCAAAGAAGCAAAGTGGTGAAATGCATTTTGCTCAATAGGAAATTTAAATCTCACCCCAGCCAATGTCCTGATTTTGTAGACATAGACTCTATTTGGCCTAATTGTGAAATTTTAGTTTTTCAGTTGTAGAGCTTTTGTAGTAGAGCTTTGGTTAGAAGTATTATTGAACAAAAGTCATTGTCTGTTTAGCTTATATTGGACAATATTGAGTTTTTAAAAAATTTGAGGGCAATATTATACTTTAAAAAATATGAAGGGGTATATTTGAGAAAGAAAAAAGAAAATAAATTCATGCATTATATAAAAACAGTTTCGCAAAAACCTATTTTGAAAAACTCTAATTTGGAGCTTCTTGTTTTTCAGCTTTTTTCAGTTTCAGCTTTTACCTAAAAGTACTTTCAGAAATGGGTCAAACATGTAAGATCAGCTTCTAAACTCACATGAAACACTTTTGACTGTAAAAAAAAAAGTCAAACATAGCCATAATCAATTGGACTTTTATGAACTACGCGATCACCCAAGTCTTAGTCCTTGGCCCATTTCATTTCTAGCAATATGAAGAAGAGCATTGCTATATCACATTTTTTCACCCTTCTCACACCTTTTTTGCATAGGAAGAATTCAATTATATAAGAAAGAGTGAAGGAATAAATGAGTGACATAGTGCATTATTTTCTGAAGAAAGCAACTAAAGGTTATGACTTAAGGAGGGTGTCATTGAAAACGATGTTTCTCAGAATTCTAATAAAGAGATCATGCAAACTCGTTAGGGAGAAACATTTTCTTTGGTATATATGGAATCCCTACTCGAGGTAGTACCCTCAAAATTTGACTAACCTCGATCATCAAAACAAGGAGATTCTAATTTCACTGAATGTGATAGGAACCAAAACCTTGATATGATCGGCTCGACCTTGAGGTACTTAACATGATGACAACACATAGGTGCAGACTTTGTTAGTAAACCCGCAAAAATCATAGCCATCTCGTCGCCCCACTTAAATTAGTGTTCGACACACGAGGAAATATCATCACGTCTCATCCAAGACGTTGTTTGATAGAAGGTAACTCTCTCTCATACACTCGTACTTATATTCTCCCTCTCTAAAATCTTTATCCGGTTCATATTTATTTAACTCGAACATATTAAATATTTAATTATTAACTTAATTATTAGAGCCTATCCCAGAAAAATTGAGCCCCATTATTTCCTGCAGGTAAGTATGGGTGCAACCGAGCCAAATTATTCATATTCTTACCTTATCATTCTTGAATGCAGTTAATGATATTAAGTCCCTAAAATTTCATATAAAACAACATTCATATCACTAACCACTAAATCCATGGCTTTCAATGGTACAAAATCGGATTTGGCTCATCTACAATTCATTCTCTACAATTTCATGCAATTATCATTCCGATTAATTCCACGTGTGATTGAATATCATCAATGGACTATATTAATCTGACTAAATTAACTTTCCAACTATAATAAAAAAGCATTAAATACCAAATCTAAACTACCATATTTAATTAGTAAATCAAATATGAAAGCCATATTTAGCTTTTGAACCCATACTTTTTTTCCTCCAAAAAAAAATTACATAAGCATTTTTTCTGGCAAGTGTTTTATGGTCTTTAAAGTATTGAGAAAAAAAGATATTTATTGCTTTAATTATAGGCTCAGCCTTTTGAAAAATAAATGGTCTTTAAAATTTGGAGAAAAATCTATAGAAGTTGGACAAAAAAAAATTAAGCCATTAGAGTTTTACTCCAAAAAGTCACACTATTTATTTTTTTAAATAAATTAAAATGAAAATAAAATAAGTCATATAATATTTGCTCCAACTTGTCTAGTGAAGCTTAAAAAGTCTTACGATTCTGGCTCATCATTTAGAGAGGAGGTATAAAGACAAAAAAGACTTCAAAATTATATGTGTGTATATATATATATATAAAAAGAGTAGGCATCATTTCTTATTGTTACAGTAGAAGCAATTATAGCCAAACAACTTTAAATGAAGTTCATTTACATAATTTTAGAGATACCCATTAATTTTTTTTTTACTTAGATCACATTTAAACACTGCAAATCAATTATTTTTTTCCTTCTTCTCTACCTTGTTCTTTATAAAGCTTCAAAATTTTTGTTTATTTCTTTTGTTTTTTGTTTGAGCTAACTCGTGTCGATAGTAGAGTTGGTAACTTTATTTGTGATTATCTTAAATTTATTCTTGGGGCATGAATGGATTTTTTTTTAAGAATCATATGTTTCCATATTTATTTTGCTAATTAAATATGGTAGTTAAGATTTTGGTATTTAATGGTTTTTAACCATGGTTTAAAAGTTAGTTTAGCAAGATTAATATAGTCCGTAGATGATATTTTGTGACACTTGACATTAATCGAGATAACTATTACGTGGAATTATAAAAAAAATGAATTGTAGATAAGCCAAATTGGTGAAAATTGAATATAAAAATGAAACTTTATTGGGTCGGTGTCGAGTTTGGAAATCTCACAGTTTAATCTGGAAGCTGTTTTCGCCGAGCTGGATTTTTCAGGTTGGCCTCCGAGCTGTACTTTCCTGGTCGGCTATCAAACCTGCACAAGGAAAGGAAGGAAAAGGCAGGGTGATGACCCGGATTTTTCCCTCAAGCGTGCGAGTGATTAGTATGTCCGAGCTGGTGAAGTAGCTGAGAGCATTTAATAGCGAGATCCCCTTAAATGAAGAGGGTGGAGCTCTATTTATACTAAGTTCGGGTTTGACAGCATTTAATGCTATGCAGCTTTATGTCCCATCAGTGCTTTATGTCCCATCGGAACAGCTGGAACTGAGGTCGGGGTTAACGGGGTCGGGTCAGTCATCTAGGTTGGACATTGAGCTGAACGCCCTGGTATTGGCGCGGATTAGCCCGTCTCAGCTCAGAATGGTCGCCTCACCTCAGCTCGGGAATCCCTCGTCAATTCTCCCCTCCCCCAAGTCGAGATCGAGAGGGTGAGATCTAGAGATAGAAGTTCATCCCGAGCTGTAGGTACCCGACCTCGATAAAGTAGGGATGGCCATGTCAGCGGTGCATGCCCAACGAATGGCTGCTACGTCACCTGGCGGTTCTGACGAGACGCGACGTTTGAGCTACCCGAGGCGACTTTTAGGGGTGCCTATAAATAGGGCCATATCCTCCGAGATTCACTTCACACTTCGCTTTCAATTTCTCAAGGAATTCAGGTTGGACACCAGAGTGGTCGGACGCAACTAGCTCGGAAAGAATCTTCTCGGGATATTTTAGCTCGGACCCAGCTTAGTCGGTCGTACTCCGCAGTCAAGAGCAGTAGGTACGTCCCGACTCCCTTTAGTCATTCCTGTACATTTATATTTGCTATAGACAGGATAGGGAGGTCGGAATCGGAAGATTCTCAGGCTATGGAAATAAGGTCCTATGGTGGAGATGAGAGTCCGCCGAGCTCGGCATCCACCTCGAACAGGGTCCGTGGTGGAGAGAGCACCAGTTCGTCTTCAAGGCCGGCTTGGAAACCTGGTGGCGTGGAGAGCGACGATGACTGCCAAGTTATTGGGGTCAGATTGGTGCAAGAGGAAGCAGAGAAGGATACTTTGGCCGACCTGGGAGACTTCGATGACCGAGATGATGAGGAGCCGCTGAATCAGCTGGAGGGCATCGAGATACCACAAGAGTTCTTAGCCGGGGTCTCTGTCACCGAGCCGATCGAAGCTGTCCCAGTTAGTGCTGTTCGACCTCGGAGCTCGGCTTCAGCCAGCGCTTCTTCAATTCGAGGGAAGAGGATTGAGCAGCTGTTCACCTGTTGCAAGCGTGAGTGCCATTCTACAGTGCAGATGGCGAACGCAAGGCTGAGGAACTGGTCGGTTGATCAGCATCACAAGCTGAAGGTTCCAGGTCGGCAGGAATCGGCGTGTTATCCCCCAGCCAACCACTTCACCATATATGACCTGGCCTTCGACGTCATCCAACTCCTCTTCCCTGGCTTCATTATTAGAATCCTGAACTATTTCGAGCTCAGCCCGGGTCAGATGTAGCCGAATAGTTGGGCCGTGATGGTGGCCTTTTACGTGTTCTGCCTGGAGAAGGAAGTGGAGCCGACCTTACACCGGTTCAGGCATTTCTTCGTGTGTAAACCCAACCCAAAGCAGCCAGGGTGGTTCCACTTCGCAGCTCGGGTCGGCCACTCCATATTCACCAAGTGGCACTCCTCTAACAAGGGCTGGCATAATGACTATTATTGGGTGGAGTCGTCCGTGAACCCTGGATGTAGGCTGGACTGGATCCCGAGCCTGAGGAAGACCGCCAACGATGACTCCAAGCTCTCGAAGGAGGAACTCAGGGAAGTTGCAGTGCTCAAGCCTGCGCCCGGGACGCTGATAGACATTGACAGCGTGCTGAAATAGGAGCGAATCTGGGATTCCAAGTTGTTTGGTAAGGAGCCCGACCTCTCGAGGGATCATCCCCACCTGCTTCCCGACCCAGAAGGGGACGATGGGTCTAGCTCAGAAGAGGGTCAGTTTGTAGGATCGGCGCCCGACCTCCCCGTCATTTAGTTTGTTAGCCTTTTTAGGTGGGTCTTCGACTCATTCTCACCTCTTTGCTCTACTTTTTGCAGATATGGCGGACATGAGGAAGCTTGCATATGCCCAGGTGCGGAGGAAGAGTGAGGTCAGTGGCGACATGTCGGCTCAGTCAGGACTGGGAGGTACTGCCCAAGGACAAAGGCAGCGCCCCAGCAGTCAAGGAAGAGAGGTCGGTCCCGAGGTCTCTTCAAAAGGGGCTTCGGGGTCCCCTTTGACAAAGAAATCGGGCTCGGGCTTAGCGATCCCGGAGCGCTCTTCCTCCAGACCCGAGAGCAGAAAGCGGCCTCGGCCCGAACACTCTGGGAAGGGTAAGGCCACGGAGGTGAGCCCTCTCGACAAAAACTTCATGGAGGCGTCCAAGGTGGATCGCGACCCCAAGCTGGCGACGGTCTCTGCGGAGCAACTCTCACTTGATTTGAGGACGGCCATAGTCACGGTGAGTCCTTAACCATCTTCTGGTATGGTTGTATTTTCAGCTCGGCTGATTGCTCTATTTTCTGCTAAACAGGCCGAGTCCCATATCCTCTCGGCCCCCAGCTTCCTAATCAGGGCCCAGACTCACTGCGTCGAGCTCGAGCAGCGATACGTGGATGCCCGAGCCGAGCTTGATACCGTGAAGGAGGAGGTTGCTCAGAGGCAGAAGGCGGATACAGCGGAGATCGACCGCCTGAAGAAAGAGCTGGACTTGGAGAAGGACCGACGCGAAGCCGCGGCCAAGGATGTTGATCGCTATAAGCGAGAGAAACGGGAGGCAGAGGCTAAGTTAAAGGATCTGGTGGAGCGGGTCGGCGTCCAGGGGGAGAAGGCAGTGGAGGCCTTCAAGTCAAGCGACGCGGCGGTGAATTGGTTAGCCACGGAAGGCGGGGCCATGGTGAAGTACGCGAAAATGTAATTCTACTTCCGAGGTCAAGTCGTAGCTCGGGAGAGAGCGAAGACCTTCTTCCCAGCTACCAAGAACGACTAGATCGAGATCTTGGAGGTTCCGCCGCCGGAGTTCTGGGAGATCCCCGAGCTTCCGTCCTACCTGACATCCCAGGCCAAGGAGGTTACTGAGTTTGTCCAGAAGGGCCTGGACCAGGTTGGGGATGAAGCGGAGGCCACCACCTCCGTCGCTGCGCAAAAATAGATTTTGCAATGTTTCCCGAGTAGGGTTATTGTAATCTCGCCCGAGCTGGGCTTTTGTAATCACCTTTCAATTTTAATGAAATGTTTGCTTTATTTTCATTTGCGTTTTAATTGAGTCCGTACACATGTACTTTTCTTTTCGCAAACTTTTTCTCAAGTGGGGTCGGACTAATTTAGTGGACCGTTCAAACTTAAGTTTAATGAACCGAGCTGGATGTGATTAAATGATTTACCATCCTAATCCGAGCCGGTATAATCGGGGTAACTTTATAATCGTTATCAAATCGAACTCGTCAGTCCGTTACAAAATTAGTCAAACTAATGTTGACAAATATACCGACCTGAAGCCGGGATGCGCCGAGTTGGACCTTAATCCGAACTGGCAAAATTAATCAAGTTGTTATTGATTATACCCGAGCTGGAACTTAGTCCGAGCTGGTTTACTTCGTGATTAAGCGTGGCCACTGCGTTAATCCGAGTTGGAGTAATTTTGTAGTTGTAGCACTTGGGCCCAGGTCGGGCATTGCACTAGCTTACAAAATTGCATTGTATTGAATTTGTACAAGTAATGTCTTGGCCCGGGGCCTCTACAAGATACTTCGGCTCGGGGCCTTTTACAAAATGTTTCGGCTCGGGGCTGTTTACAAAATATTTCGGCTCGGTGCCGTTTACAAAATATTTCAGCTCGGGGCCGTTTTAGACAAAATACCGCTTCAGATGTTCTGAATGCCATGCATTTTTCAACAGTTTTCCGTTCTTGTCGCGAAGGTAAAAGGTCCCGGGTCGGACTTCTTTCATGACTTCATAGGGTCCCTCCCAGGTCGGAGAGAGCTTGTTAACGGAGAGCGGCAAAAAGATGGCCTTTCTGAGTACGAGGTCGTCAACCTTAATAGGTTTAGGCTTGACTTGTTTGGCAAAGGCTCTTTTCATGGCAGCTTTGCTGGCCAGCATTCTGATTTGAGCTTTAGCTCGGAGCTCTTCAGCGAGGTTGAGCTCTTCACGGATTCGTGCTCCGTTTGTTTCCGGATCATGGTGGAGGGTTCTACTAGTCGGAGACCCGATCTCCACTGGCAGCACTGCTTGAGTGCCGAAGGTCAGTTTGAAGGGCGATTCTCCCGTGGCTGAGCTGGTGTTGGTCCGCTGAGCCCACATCACCTCGGGAAGAATTGATGCCCATTGGCCCTCTGCTTCCTCCAGCTTGGTTTTCAGGCCCTGCAAAATGATTTGGTTAGTCCTTTCAACTTGGTCATTACTTTGAGGGTGAGCAATGGATGAGAATCTGAGGTCAATCCCAATCTCAGCACATTTGCCTCGAAAGTATGCAATGTCGAATTGTTTGCCGTGGTCAGTGACGATGACCTTTGGCACCCCAAATTGGCAAATGATGTTTTTCCATATGAAATCCCAAGCTGCCTTTTCTGTTATTCTAGCAACACCTTCAGCCTCGGGCCATTTAGTGAAGTAGTCTACAGCTACGAAAGCGTGCTTCTTTTGGCCGACACCGGTCGGCAAGGGGCCGATGATGTCTAGACCCCACTGATAGAATGGCCAAGGGCTTACCATCACTGTGAGGTCCACAACAGGCTTCCGTTGCACGTTGGCAAACCTCTGGCAGGTGTCGCACTTTTTTACATACTCTTTGGCATCTTGTTCTAAGGTTGGCCAGAAATAGCCTTGCCTTAATTCCTTCCGAGCTAGAGCTTTACCCCCCAAGTGGTTTCCACATACCCCTTCGTGAATCTCCCGGAGTACATAGTTTCCTTCTTCGGGTCCAACACACTTCCAAAGAGGCCAAGTGTAGGCTCTTTTATAGAGTTGCCCGGCGATTATGACAAATCTTGAGGTCTGTTTCATGAGTTTTCGAGCTGCTTTTTCATCTTCTGGGGTCATATCCCCCTTCAAGTAGTGCATGATTGGTTTGGTCCAATCTGGACTTAGATTGAGCTCGGCTACTGCCTGTACTCCCAACTGAATACTAGGTTCGGATACTTCCTCCATATGGACCAGGGCAGGTCGACTTTCGCCCAAGGCCAACCTGGACAGGGAATCAGCTTTCATATTCTCTTCCCTAGGAATCTGCTGTATCATGAACCTTCTGAGTGCTGAGGTCAAATCATTGACTCTGTTGAGGTAGGCTAGCATAGCATTGTCCTTGGCTTCGAACTCTCCCGATATCTGACTAGAGACCAATTGAGAGTTGGTGCTCAGGTTGACTGTCTGTGCCCTGATCTGAGCTGCAATTTTTAGTCCTGCAATCACCGCTTCATATTCTGCTTCATTGTTGGACGCCGAGAAGGTGAACTTGAGGGAGTACTGGTGCTCATACCGGTTTGGGTCGAGGATGACCACCCCAGCTCCGCTTCTGGACTTCCCCGAGGCCCCATCCACATGGACCTTCCACACGTCCTCCGGGTCATGCTCTGCTCGGCCAGTGCATTCTACAACAAAGTCCGTAATGGCTTGGGCTTTGATGGCTGTCCTGGGCTGGTAGGTGATGTCGAATTGACTCAGTTCAACTGCCCATTTCAGTAGCCTGCCCGACGCCTCTGGCTTGTGCATGATGGACTTGAGCGGAGCATCAGTCATGACCTTAACTGGATGAGCATCAAAGTATGGCTTCAACCTTCTTGCCGCTGTGATGAGCGCGAGGGCAAGTTTTTCCAAGGAGGAGTATCTCGTCTCGGCTCCTTGCAAGGTTTTACTAACATAATAGACCGGCTTCTGTTCCTTTCCTTCTTCTCGAACTAGTGCCGCCGCCACTGCTGTTCCTGAGCATGCTAAGTATACTATTAGCTCTTCCCCCACCTCAGGTCGGGATAACAAGGGTGGCGAAGCTAGATACCTTTTCAGCTCTTGGAAGGCGTTCTGGCATTCCTCAGTCCATTCAAAGTTCTTAGGATTCCTCAATATCTTGAACAAATGAGCACACTTGTCAGCCGACCTGGACATGAATCTGCTCAGTGCTGCGACCTTGCCTGCTAATACCTGGACGTCCTTTTCGCGGGTCGGCGGTGCCAGGTCGAGTATCGCCTGGACCTTCTCTGGGTTGGCTTCTATTCCACGGGCTGTGACCATGAAGCCCAAGAATTTGCCTGCCTTGACGCCAAATGCGCACTTTTTCGGGTTCAGCTTTATCCCAAAGTGCTCCATTACAGTGAAGGCTTCAGCCAGGTCGGCTACATGGTCTTCTGCCCTTCTGCTCTTGACCAACATGTCATCTACATAGATTTTCATATTCCGGCCAATCTGATTTTTGAAGACCTTGTTCACCATCCGAGTGTATGTGGCTCCAGCATTCTTGAGGCCAAAAGGCATGACCTCATAGTAGTAGAGTCCTTTATCGGTGGTGAAGGCGGTCTTCTCTTTGTCTCCGGGAGCCATTTTGATTTGATTATAACCTTTGAAGGCATCCATGAAGGAGAGCAGCTCGAATCCGGAGGTGGCGTCCACCATCTGGTCAATCCGTGGTAGGGGGAAGCAGTCCTTGGGGCAGGCTTTGTTGAGGTCGGTGAAATCAATACACAGTCTCCATCCTCCCGAGGACTTAGTCACCAGCACCACATTGGATAACCAGGTTGGGTACTGTATTTCCTTTATGTGGCCGACGTCCACCAACTTGTCCACCTCTTCTGCTATGATTTGTTGCTTATCATAATGAAAGCGCCGGCGCTTTTGCTTTACCGGATAGTGATTTGGGTCGGCATTCAGATGATGTTCAATCACATTCGGGTCAATTCCTGTCATGTTAAAGGCGGACCAGGCAAATGCATGTTCATTCTTTAAAAGAAATTGGCTTATACATTTCTTGAGGTTGGCAGATAGTTCACTCCCGACCTTTGCTCTCTTGGTTTCATCGGAGAGCTCCACCCCCTGAAGGTCTTCAGCCGGGTTTCCTCTCTTAGCATCTCTCTTTTCTTCAGTGGTATGGCCATAGTCCATGTGGTAGCGGCAATATTTGGTCCTATTGCGCTTCTCGGGTCGGCCTTTCATTCTCGGAGCTGGAGGCAGGTGGTTCTGGTGCTGGATCTCCATCAGGATCTGCTCACTCGAGGTATTAAGGGGAGTGAACATAGTGAACCGGGGGTTCGGCTTCGGCTGCTTGCCTCGGTCGTTCTGGGCTTTGGCCCCAGGTTGGGCTCTGGAAGCCTCTCATTTCTTCCCAGCCTCCTTTTCCTTGTCATCATCCCTTTTCGCCTGATGGATTTCCTCTGAGTGTATGTACCCTTCTGCTCGTACCATCAGCTCGGACACAGTATCTACGGGGTCGATTGCCAAGGAAAATGTGAGGGGGCCCGACCTGAGCCCGCTCTGGTAAGCCATCAAAGCCATGGAGTCCTCCAGGTTGGGAATTCGGAGGGACTCTTCATTGAATCTGGCCATGTAAGCCCTCAAACTTTCCCCTCTATGCTGCTTCACCAACAGCAATGTAGAAGTATGGCGGGTGGCGCGCCGGCTTCCCGCGAAGCGGGACAGGAAAGCCTCAGCCAGCTGGTGAAAACTCGCAATTGAACCAGGACGAAGTTTTTGGAACCAATCCAAAGCATTGCCAACCAGGGTGGTCGGGAATGTCTTCGCCTTCATGAGATCTGGCATGTCATGCAGAGTCATGTGGTGATCAAAATTGAGTAGGTGGCTGGCTGGGTCTCCATCTCCATTGTAGATGGCCAGGTTGGGCATTCGGTTACCGGTGGGCAGAGGCATAGCCAGTACCTCGGGGGAGAGTGGGCTTACGCCGAGCTGGTTGATGACCTTGGCTATGGCAGCCGCGGTCTTTGCCTACTCGGGGTCGACTTGAGCCGCTCTTTTACCTCTCGCCGCGTCGGATCTAGGTATCGGCTCTAGGAAGCCCTCCTCGTCCTGCGTCCGTTTTCGCCTTGACTCTGGGCTATGGAATTGCGGGCACGATGGCCATGGCACAGCCTCTTGCGGAGCCAGGGGGCCCTCAGCTAGCCGGGTTACCTGCTCCTTAAGTTCTTCGAACATCCTCAACATCATCCTTATCTCCGGTGACAGGCTGGAGTTGGGGTCTCCTTCTGCTGTGGGGTTGGTTTGAGTGGCTAAGTGTATACGTTGGCTCGTTCCAACATCAGCTTGGGTTAGGTTTTGGCTGGGCGCCTGCGTGGTTTCGAGGTCCCCTTCCAGGTTGGGCGAATCCTCTACCAATATGTTGTGACTTCTGGTTTGCACCATAATGGTTTCTCAATGAGTGGCGAAGAGAGTTATAAAAGAACTCATCGTTTCCCACAGACGGTGCCAAACTGTCGAGGTTGGAAATCTCACAGTTTAATCTGGGAGCTGCTTTTGCCGAGCTGGACTTTTTAGGTTGGCCTCCAAGCTGTACTTTCTTGGTCGGCTATCAAACCTGCACAAGGAAAGGAAGGAAAATGCGGGGTGATGACCCAAATTTTTCCCTCAAGCGTTCGAGTGATTAGTATGTCCGAGCTGGTGAAGTAGCTGAGAGCATTTAATAGCGAGATCCCCTTAAATGAAGAGGGTGGAGCTCTATTTATACTAAGTTCGGGTCTGACAGCATTTAATGCGATGCAGCTTTATGTCCCATCAGTGCTTTATATCCCATCGGAACAGCTGGAACTGAGGTCGGGGTTAACGGGGTCGGGTCAGTCATCTAGGTTGGACATTGAGCTGAACGCGCTGGTATTGGCGCGAATTAGCCCGTCTCAGCTCAGAATGGTCGCCTCACTTCAGCTCGGGAACCCCTCGTCAGTCGGGATCCATATTATTTTTCTTGTTTCAAACTTTATTTATGCAGTGTTTAAGTATCAACATTACATTTTGTTTCTTTCTTTCTTCCTTTTCTATTGATGACGAGGAGGAACTTATCTTAAACAATATTTTATAAATTCATTTTAAGGTTATAAATTTTTTATGTAGCGCCACACCTCAACGCATGCTATCTTTTCTATATTTATCTGATTTTCAACGAGAATTTATGTTGGAAGAATGTGGTGAATGGTAATTGAGCTACCACGGTCTGCTTTCTCCACATGGGATTAATGGGCTATATCCACGTTTGCCTGATGCTACATGAAGTGAGTGGGGTTTTGCCCACGTCTAAGCCTTTTGCATGCACGTTTGAAGCAGTTGAAGTAGAAGAAGTGGGCATGTCGTTTTGTTCCCATGTTCAGTAACTTGATCAGAATGGAGGAAGTGGTGTTAGTGGGATAGTCAATATCCTTTGCACGATTTGAATAGAGATGATGGCTAGCGGATTTCACTCAGCATTTTGCCTATATATAGCACCTTTGCTAATTTCATTAGGTACACTTGCAACATCAACGTTTCAGCATATATATAGGCTTAGCATAGAATTTGTCGAGAGAGAGTTCATACACTATAAGTTCGATAGCTTTTGTATTTTGTGGTACTTCTAATACAAAAGATTGAGCCGCTGTATCCTAAGAGGTTATTGCTATTGAGCCATAAATACCATAGTGGAACAAATTAACCTTAAGGACATCGAGTCTAACTCAAGCCTCGGTTTGTGTATTCTTGCATTTATATTTAATAAATTTCAGCAATCCTTTCTTTTCATGTTTATTCTATTCTATATATTATGCTTTACTGTTATTTTATTACTACCAATTAATCTATTTTACCATTGTACAACTTCGAGTATTCGCACAAATTTTCATCCGCTTTTATTTCCAACAATCTTAAGGTTAATTTTTGTTGTTTCGGTTGTTTCTGCCTCTTTGTGCGAATCTGTAAGCTAACTTGTTTTGTCTTTTGAAAATGATTGGGAAAGATAGGACCGTTTCTTTTGTGGGAGTCTGATATGATGATTGTTTATAGTTGCAAATAGGTCTTAAAAAGGAAAAGCTGGAAAAAAAAAATTCAATTCTGCCGTGTATTGATCTTATGAACCTCTTATCTAGTTTTTAAAACGCATCTATTTTAATATAACTTGTGGGTTTCTTTTGCTCCAGTTTATATCTTTTATTCTGCTCTTATTTATTTTGCAGTTCGCATGCTTTGCTTGTGCATTATTAGTTCTGGTGACAATTTCTTTGTGAATGGATAAGCTGTGAACAAATTAATTAAGATCCCAATTGTTAATTTATTGTGTAACTTGTGTAATATATTTACCATTGGATTTGAGTTCATTTTCAGAAGTTATCATTCTCTATTTCAATTGCTATTAAATTCTGGTTGTAGTTTTAAAGTTTTCTCATTCCAGTGCTTCAGTAAGTGCATGTTACTTTGGTCTATTTTATACGTGATCAATATATCTTCATATGTGCTTGGTCTTTTGGATCATTATTAGTTCAGTAAATGAATCTAAAATTGACATTGGTATACAACAGAATATCTTGTGTAAATTTGTGATTATTTGATTACAACTAATAGAGTTCATTTAAGTAGAGAGTTCTCTACTTTTACTTTATATCGCAAATATTAATTTTCTTTTCTATTTGGAACTAAAATCCTCTTTTAAGTGCAGCTTCTTTATCTTTTGAAAACTTACCCATGGCTACTGGAGACATGAATGTTGGACAAGGATTTAATGCTTAGAGTCCCTTGACTAGAAGTGGGTTTGTGGATCCAGGAACGAGAATGTTCCGGTGAGACCAGCGGTGACAATTGCTACGGCTACACCGTTTGTTGCATCGGCTTCTGCTGGCCATAGTGAGAGGCCGAAAAAATTCAATGGGAAGGACTTTAAGACGTGGCAATAGAAGATGTTCTTCTACTTGACCACGCTAAGCTTTGCTCGATTCCTGAAAGAGGATGCTCCTCAAGCAAGTGATAATCTAGACATGCAGACTGTAGCTGCGATTGATGCTTGGAAGCAGAGGGACTTCCTATGCAAGAACTATATCCTCAACGGGCTGGACAACACACTGTATAACGTTTACAGTCCAGTTTCTTCAACAAAAGCTCTGTGGGAATCTTTGGCAAAGAAGTACAAGACATAAGATGTAGGGGCGAATAAATTCATCGCTGGCAGGCTTCTAGACTTCAAGATGGTGGATTCCAAACCAGAAGAGAGCCAGGTTCAAGAGTATCAACTTATTCTTCATGAGGTTCATGCCGAGGGCATGGTCATGAATAAGCCACTTCAAGTAGCTTTCTTGATTGAGAAATTACCACCAAGCTGGAGGGACTTCAAGAACTACCTGAAGCACAAGAGAAATGAGATGACTCTTGAAGACCTGATCGTGAGGTTGAATATAGAAGAAGACAACCGCATTGCTGAGAGAAGGGTTAGTCTTCCACCTTTGGAGGCAAAGGCAAATGTAATCAAGCATGGCCAGAGTAGCAAGAAAATGAAAGTCACTGGTCAAGGGCAGAAGAAAGTTGATAAGAAAAAGAAGTTCACCGGGAATTGCTATGTTTGTGACAAACTAGGGCACAAAACGGTTGAATGCAGATTCCGCAAGGACCAGAACAATCCGAAGAAGAGGAAAGCTCAAGCTAATGCTGTTGATGACTTGGGAGACGACATGTTAGATATGAGTTTGTCAGCTGTTGTATCTGAAATAAACCTGGTCGGGAATCCCAAGCAGTGGTTCGTGAATACCGGGGCCATGAGGCATGTCTGTTCTGACAGGAAGATGTTCACTTCTTACCAGGTTGTTAATAAAACCCTATACATGAGAAACTCTTCCACTTCGAAGGTAGCAGGGATAGGGACAATGGTCCTGAAAATGACCTCAATGAAGAAGCTGACTCTCAACAAAGTTATGCATGTCCCGGATATCTGGAAGAATCTGATCTCCGGATCATTATTGGTCAATCATGGATTCAAGATTGTGTTTGATTCTGGGAAATTTGTAATAACTAAAAATGATGTGTTTGTGGTCAAGGGTTATCTGTATAAGGGGTTATTCAAACTGAGTGTAATGACTGCTGCCCTTCCAAATGTATCGGCTGACGAGCCTTCTAACGCCTTTATTAATGAGAATAACTCAGTTGCTTATGTCTTGGATTCTCATAATTTATGGCATGATAGATTAGGATATATGAATTTTGGTTCTTTGCAAAGATTGGTAAATTTAGGTTCGTTTAAAATCAACAAAAAATGTGAAATTTGCATAGAATTAAAATTAACGAGAACTTCTTTCAAATCGGTGGAAAGAAGTACCCAACCTTTAGAATTAATTCACAGTGATATTTGTGACTTAAAATTTGTGCAAACCAAAGGTGGGAAAAAGTATTTCATTACTTTTATTGACGATTGCACAAGGTTTTGTTATGTTTATCCACTTCGAAGTAAGGACGAAGCTTTAGAAGTATTTAAACTATACAAAAACGAGGTAGAAAATCAACTTGGTAAGAAGATCAAGATGTTGAGAAGTGATAGAGGAGGAGAATATGTATATTTATTTGAGGGATATTGTGCTGAACATGGAATTGTTCATCAAACAACGGCTCCTTACACTCCTCAACAAAACGGTATTGCTGAGCGCAAGAACCGAACCCTAAAAGAAATGATGAATGCCATGTTGATTCATTTCGGGGCTACCTCAAAACTTGTGGGGGGAGGCAGTTTTAACTGCAAATCATATTTTAAATAAGGTACCCTACAAGAAACTCGAAAAGATACCCTACGAATTATGGAAATGTCGACCACCTTCCTACAAATATTTAAGAGTGTGGGGATGCCTAGTCAAAGTTAGAGTTCCAGCTCCTAAAATGGTCAAAATAGGTCCGAAGACTGTGGACTATATTTTTATCGGATATGCACACAATAGTGCTGCATATAGGTTTCTAGTGTACAAATAAAAAATAACTGATATACATGAGAATACAGTTTTTGAGTCAAAGAACGCAGAATTTTTCGAAGAAAAATTTCCTTGCAAAGAGACACAAGAACCAAGTTCTTTGAAAAGAACTTATGACATAAGTCATTATCTAGACGAAGATGCACCGAGACGCAGTAAAAGGGAAAAAACAGACAAGTCTTTTGGTCCAAATTTTCTGACATATCTATTAGAAAATGAGCCTCGTACTTTTAACAAGGCGATGACAACCCCTGAGGCTCCTTTGTAGAGAGAGGCTGTCAATAGTGAAATAGAGTCCATCGTGCAAAATCATACTTGGGAACTGGTGGATCTTCCTCCTGGAAATAAACCCCTTGGGTATAAATGGATTTTTAAGAAGAAGATGAAAGCAGATAGATCTATCGACAAATACTAGGCCAGACTTGTAATTAAGGGCTACAGGCAAAAGGAATGCCTTGATTACTTTGATACATATTCACCAGTTACAAGAATCACATCCATTCGGATGCTGATAGCCATAGCGGCTATCAACAATTTAGAGATTCACCAAATGGATGTCAAGACGGCCTTCTTGAATGGAGAGTTAGATAAGGAAATCTATATGGAACAACCTGAAGGGTTTATAGTTCCAGGTAAGGAGAAGAAGGTATGTCGACTTGTAAAATCCTTTTACGGATTAAAACAGGCACCCAAATAGTGGCATGAAAAGTTTGATAAAGTCATGATAGCAAATGGCTTTAGTATTAATGAATGCAACAAGTGTGTCTATATGAAAAACACCAGTCAAGAATATGTCATTGTTTGTCTCTATGTGGATGATATGCTAATTATGGGAAGCAATATCAATGTCATTAAGTCTACCAAGAAGATGCTATCTAGTAACTGCGATATGAAAGATATGGGGGTAGCAGATGTTATTTTGGGTGTTAAGATCACCAGAACATTTGATGGACTAGTGTTGTCCCAGCCTTATTATATTGAGAAGATACTGGACAAGTTCATCAAGAACGACGAGACACTAGTTAAGATACCGGTAGATGTTAATGTACATCTAGCTAAAAATACTGGTGATGGAATATCTCAAGTGGAGTATTCAAGAATTATTGGTAGTCTAATGTACTTGATGAATTGCACGAGGCCCGATATAGCATATGCCGTCAACAAATTGAGTAGATATACTAGCAATCCAAGGCAAGCCCATTGGACAGCTATGATAAGAATTCTAAGGTATCTGAGGTACACTTTGAACTTTGGGCTGCATTATACCCGATATCCAGTTGTACTAGAGGGGTACAGTGATGCCAACTGGATATCGAATACTAAAGATTCTAAATCCACGAGTGGATATGTCTTTACATTGGGAGGGGCAGCCGTCTCCTGGAAATCTACTAAGCAAACATGTATAGCCAGATCCATGATGGAATCTGAGTTTATAGCTTTAGATAAAGCTGCAGAGGAAGCCGAATGGCTTCAACAATTCTTAGAGGATATTCCAAACTGGCCGAAACCTGTGCCAGCTATCTGCATACACTGTGATAGTCAATCTGCTATTGGAAGGGCACAGAGTAGTATGTACAACGGTAAGTCTAGACATATTCGTCACAAACATAATACCGTTAAACAATTGCTCTCTAGTGGGATTATCTCAATTGACTACGTAAAGTCAAAGGATAACATTGAGGATTCGCTTACTAAAGGTTTG
This sequence comes from Ehretia macrophylla, assembly GCA_037974665.1. Lineage (NCBI taxonomy): Eukaryota > Viridiplantae > Streptophyta > Magnoliopsida > Boraginales > Ehretiaceae > Ehretia > Ehretia macrophylla. The sequence continues at coordinate 48,639,917 of CM075771.1, read as the reverse complement.
AATAGAGAGCAAGTTTACAAGTTTTCGAGGGGAATGGGTCTTCAGCCTATGTCTAAAGAGTCATCATAGTAGAAAACCCTACCTACGTGACAGGAGATCCCTGGATGTAGGTTCAAAGGAAAAAATTGAGCTATGAATGATTCATCGGGAGCACTGTGGGGGTAATACTCCCGCCTATTCCTATGACGAGCAGACAGTGCTGCCTGCATGTGGTTTAGGCTAAGCTATGTTTTTAATGATACTTATATCTTGGTAATCCAAGTGGGGTATTGTAGGGATACTCTTAATAAGTTATCACCTATGTGAGTAGGGACTGGGCCGGTCCTACGAGAATTTTGAAGGTTGAATTCTCTAGAGTACTCATGAATACCAGGAGTTGTTCAGGGCCAAAATGAACACAACCGTGAGAACTCGACAGTGTGCAGAGGGGTATTGTGTGAATTCTATTATCTTGGTTTACACAAAAGCTGAACAGTTCAAAACATCGCGTTCACTGGTTAGCAAGTAAACCCGATAGTTTTCACTAAGAAAGGTTCAAAGCCAAAAGCTACCTATCTTGATGCAGTATCGTTCTACCGAACTCTCTCTAGTGTCTGCATTCTTCTCTGTTGGCCAATTTCCATTCATGTGGGGGAATGTTGGAAGAATGTGGTGAATGGTAATTGAGCTACCACGGTCTGCTTTATCCACATGGGATTAGTGGGCTATATCCACGTTCGACTGATGATGCATGAAGTGAGTGAGGTTTTGCCCACGTCTAAGCCTTTTGCATACACGTTTGAAGCAGTTGAAGTGGGCATGCCGTTTTGTTCCCATGTTCAGTAACTTGATCAGAATGAAGGAAGTGGTGTTAGTGGGATAGTCAATATCCTTTGCACGATTTGAATGGAGATGATGGCTAGCGGATTTCACTTAGCATTTTGCCTATATATAGCACCTTTGCTCATTTCATTCGGTACATTTGCAACATCAATGTTTCAGCATAGCATATAGATATACAGGCTTAGCATAGCATTTGTTGAGAGAGAGTTCATACACTGTGAGTTTGATAGCTTTTGTATTTTGTGGTACTTCTAATACAAAAGATTGAGCCGTTGTATCCTAGGAGGTTATTGCTATTGAGCCGTAAGTACCGTAGCGGAGCAAATTAACCTTAAGAATATCGAGTTTAACTCGAGCCTCAATTTATGTATTCTTGTATTTATATTTAATAAATTTCAGCAATCCTTTATTTTCCTGTTTATTCTATTCTATATATTATGCTTTACTGTTATTTTATTATTACAAATTAATCTATTTTACCATTGTACAACTTCGAGTATTTGCACAAATTTTCATCCACTTTTATTTCCAACAATTTACAATGAGACATATCTAACGATTGAAAAATTGTTCCATAAAATCATTTGTAATTATTTTTAACTTTTTTACAACAATTTTAAGTGTTACAACAAATTATAAAAACTGTGGCAATGAGAATAAAAAAAAAAAGTTTTGTTATGGGTCCCATCATATAAATCTTTTTCAGTGAAGTTTCTTGCACGCACAAGACAATAATATGGGAACTATTCGAATGGATTATCTGAAGCTCTCGAAGAATTTCTGGATATGGTTGTCTAAAAGTCATGTAGTTTACGTGTCAAACACATCACGTAAACGAGGATAAGGAACATCCATTATGTGACTTGAATAATGATGGAAAAAGAAATAGGCGTCTTTACTTTTCTCCACACATCTTTCAAAAAATCCCACAAAGCAGCCTATATGTTGGTCCAATATTTGGCGCTTTTTTTTACATGTAACTCATATCAAATTATATTTATGTGTGTTTAATATTATCTTCTATATGCATGTAATTATATCAAATTAGGTTATATGTGATAGATAGTGTTATAACTTACACTTGTTTTATATTAAAAAATCATAAACTTTAAAGCCATATAATTTATAAGATCTTAAATATATTATTCCACCAGACATCAATTAATTTTAAAATGAAACATATAATTCTTATCAGTTGTATAATGGACGTGGCTGCTTTTCTAGCTAGATGATCATTTACAGGCTTTAGCTTGAATGTGGCTCAAGGCAGCATATCCAACGATCTCTAGTTTTGTCACAATCTAACACAAGAATGCTGCTAAAGTTCTACTAGATCTCTTTTTTTTTCTTTTTTCTTTTTGGTGTAATATTTAAATCTTTTTATTCTAAAAGTAATGATTTTATTGATAATGTTTGGTAGGACGTTATAGCCCCTACTAACTCTAATTTTTTTTTAAATATATATGTATTTTTAATTTAAAAAGTTAATTAGTCTCGTTAAAAAAAATAACTCGTATAAATATTAAGTTGTGTATAAAAATTTCCACTGGATAAAGATTTTAAATACACACCTGCTGTTTGGTACACTGGCAGGAAGCTAACTTGACCACTACACTTCTTAAGCAACAAGAAAAACATATTTAATGATAAACCATTACCAAACACATATTGATGTTCTTACATCTACTACTCACCTGATCAATTGTTATAGTTAAAATGCAGGAGGTTGACCTTTCGCTGTTCTATTATATTGATCACATCTCCACAAACACTTGAGGACCTGATGGGAAGTACGACCACACAACTATAGATTTATGATGGTTGTTACAACTTGGTTCAACTCATGGGAATTTACTTGGGGGCCAGCGGGAGCATGATTTGTGATGGTTGTTACAATTTAGTTTAACAAACGGACAGATTTACTTGGGGTTTCCGGGGGGCTTGTTATTTGGGGGTCAACGGGCGTTGTAACTCTCACTGATCACAAGAGTAGGACTGAATTATATTTGTATTTTTTAAAAATGCATGTATTCTTAAGTTATTTTTAGGCAAAAAAATTAATTTATCCTGATCCTGTTGAAAAAAATTATCTATATATAAATATTAAATTGTATATATTTAATTCTTACTTAACAAAATTTCTGAATCCGTCGCTGATTTAACTTCTTTCGTTAGGAAGCAAATATTATGGTAGTATTTTTTTTTTATTTATTTAATCTGTGTCAAATATAGTACGTGGTAGTTAGGGATTAGAATTGAAGGGAACAATAATCAATGGCACTCTAAAAAGAGTTAGAGCTGCTCTGTCAGATATTGAAGAGCACAGAAGTTGGTAGAGGTGGGAAAAGGATATTTGATTTAGATTATCATATTACGATAGAGATTTAATAATGATAATTTGTTAATATAATTTTACGATTGCGATTAAACTTTTTCTTAGCTTGACCTCATTCCGTTGTACTTGATGAGTATAATATGATTAGGTCATTTACTAGATGATCATAATCTTAGTTTGTAACAAACAAAAACTTAGGTGCACTAACTTTGATCCAAACCGCGGTGTTCTTAATCATATTAATTACCCATATGCTGAGCTATTGATTGACTTGCATGATTAGGAAGACCCAAAGATAGTGATAACCTAACTGGTGAAGTTAATTTATAAACTAAGGAAAGAATTAAAAAAAAAAAAAACCCAAAAGAAAAAAGTAAAACAGGAAACAAAAGAGGGTAGAATATAGAGATCATAAGTGTTGAAAACTCTTATGATATAGACTACTGAATGAATGTCTCTACGTGTCTATTTCATTGCTGACGTTCAATAAGCACCTAATTAGTGATTCACATTTATCACGAAGTAAATATGTACAAAAATTGATTTGCAAATTTTGACTTGATTCAATTTTTAAGGGCTTTTATAATTGTGCAAGTTTCAACCGATCTTGTTTTATATCTAGATAAAGATAAAAAGCGTAAAACATCTGTTAGGATGATTACTGAGTAGCCTATTCTATGCCAACCTTAATTAGTTGCTGATTATTATTAGATTGACTAAGACTCTGTTTGGTCTAATTTTTTTGACACTCAAAAGTATTTCATGTAAGTTTAGAAGTTGATCTCACTCGTTTGGTCAATTTCTGAAAGTACTTTTAGGTAAAAGTTAAAGTTGAAAAAAGTTGAAAAACAAGATGCTTCAAATTGGAGCTTTTCAAAATAGGATTTTGTGAAACTGTTTTTATATAATGCGGGAAACTATTTTCTTTTTCTTTCTCAAATATACCCTTTTATATTTTTTTAAGTACAATATTGTTCTCAAATTTTCTAAAAGCTCAATATTTTCTAATATAGGTCAAACAGTCAACGACTTTTATTTAATAGCACTTCTAACCAAAATTGTATTGTAAAAACTTTATAATTTAAAAGTTAAAATTTCACAATTAGACCAAACAATGCCTAAACCTCTCTTTAAAACAAAACGAAAACCGATATGCGCCCAAGTGCTAACAAAGTATACCAACCCTGGCACTTGGCAGAAGTTCTTAAAATGTCCTCATTTGAGAATTGGGCTGTTCTTATTGGGCTTAAACTGGTAAATACTTGAGCTTTGAAATATATATCATCTTCTTCTTTTTTTCTTCTTTTTTTTTGTCTTTTTCACGATTGCGACATTTAGAGAAACAAGCCAGAGAAAATAGAGATCATAGATCCCTCGTTGTAATATATTAATAACGGTGTTGTTATTACAAGATGACGATGTGTACATATCACAAAGAAGGTAAACACTTAGGTTTACCAATTAAACTTGTCCTACTCGCACAGTGTTATATGAAACCTAATTGCATATTAAACTCACCATCCGAGAATCAGTCTGGTCCAAAATTTTTCCTTACAAAGAACTTCTAGAGTGGTTAAAAGACCCAAGAATTTATTAGCTAACCGACCTTTGAAATTTTAAAATTGCATTCATTCACTTGTTCACAAATCCTATCAAGCATTGCTCATTGTTGTTTGGTGTTTTTATAGAATAATAATGTGAAGATGGCAGCTGTTTTCAATATGGTGTAATATCACTTCAGTTTTGGAGAACTTTTCATAATTAAGGTCTAATAAATGTGGTATGAAACTTACATACGACCAACATAATGTAGTGGAGGACATTGGCTTAAAATTTATGGACATAGTTATCTTATTAGATATAAACATGGATAGATGTATTCAATGGTAGTTAATGAGAATTGCAATTCCTATCGACTTGAAGAACAGAGTATTAAGGAGTAAGTTAGAGGTATAATCTTTTAAAATGTGTGTATTTTTAAGATAAAATCCAATTTAGCCCCTCTTGAAAGAAATTGTTTTTATATAAATGCTAAATTATATATTTTTAACCCTATTAAATAAAGATTCTGAATTTACCTATGAATATAGACAATTTAAATGATTCTACAGAACTTAACCAAAAACAATAATTCATGACAATGTTTAGCATTAGTCATGACACTGTTCATTCAAGATGCTTTACATGAACGACAATCGTTCAAAAACAGTGTCATTTGCTAAAAATTTCCCTTAACCACATGTGATTCCAAAACTTACAAATGGATTAGATCAATTTAAAAAATTAATGTAAAAATTTGTACAAGTCATACGCTTCGTCACTATTGTGTATCTAGGTGCGGACAAGTAGAGACTTATTTATCTTATTCACTGCCGCTTACTTGCACCTATCGGCTGATTCTATTGCCCGTCAGTTAATAAATTTTTTTTTAAAGGACTCGCATAACCACTGGCGGAGGCACATATGGGCTAGCCCCCACTTACCTATAAAAACGTTAAAATTTTTATGTATTTTTTTTAAAAAAATTAGATATTTATGTATTTTTAGTTAAAAAAAATTAATTAGCCCCCACTGAAAAAATAAAAGTACTCGTATAGTTTAAAAATTATGAATTTTAGCCCCCACTGACTCATAAAAATATTAAAATTTCTATGTATTTTTTGAAAAAAAATTAGATATCTATGTTTTTTAGTTAAAAAAATTAATTAATCCCCACTGAAAAAAAAAAAAAGTACTCTTATAATTTAAAAATTATGAATTTTAGCCTCCACTAATAAAAATTTTTGGCTCCACCCTGCGCATAACCAACAAGTTCGGATTAGTATAACAATTGAAGGTCCATGTATATATATATATATATCTGCATGTACAGACCCATAAGCAACTAGTCGATTTTCATCCTCATCATGACAACAATAACTAATATGATAATTTCGTTTATAGTTATGTTGCATGGAAGCAAATGAAGTTTGTGTTGTTCATCAATAGGCCCCGCTTGCTAAACTCACGTACGTAGCATCTTCATTTTGGTGTTGTTTTACGCCATCACTGATCAGGGCCAGCATAGCTTAATCATGCTCTATACAAAATCTTCAAAAACATCACACGTTAGCTTTTAATTGAAAATTCTATAATGCTTAACAGATCTTGGATTTGCTATGATATGTGTAATATAGAAGGTGAACACTTCTGTCCTCCATTCATTGGCGGAACTACTTTCAATTGAGTGGGGTTACAACCCGCTTATCTTAATTTTTTTTTAATTTTAAATAGTGTGTTTTAAAAGTATTTTTAAATTCAAAAATCGTGTTAGTGCATTTTTGTGTATTTTAAATGTATTTTTAAATTCATAAATCAATTTAGCGCGTTGACTTTTTTTTTTAATCTATATATAAGTATTAAATTATGTGATTTTAATCCATACTAAACAAAAATGCTGGCCACGGGCCATTTGGTCTAGCTGTATATGATCCTCGTCTTAGGTGCGAGAGGTCTCGAGATCAATTTTTGTGTAGAGTATCTTAAGTGACATAAAATCACTTAGACATTCCTTGAATAAAAAGAGAAAAAAAGTACTAAATCCACCCCGCCACTGTTGACATGTCACGTTGTCAATTACATGTAAGGATTGAAAAATTAGAGGTTAATACTACTTTTGATCCCTTATATTTAATATTATTAACGATATGGTCTTTTATATTCAAAAGTGATACATTTCAGTCCTTTATCTTTTTAAATTGAGACACCGTTAGTCCTTTTATGTTAATCCGTTAAAAATTTGACGACAAACGCATGTGTTCAACACATGTGTCTTTGTGAAAAAAAAAATTGTCGTTAAATTTTTAATGAATTCATACAAAATAATTAACGATATCCCAACTTAAAAAAATTAAAATGTATCACTTTTAAAAATAAAAAGATCACATCATCAATAAAATTAAAAATAAAGAATCAGAACTGATATTAACCCAAAATTTAATATCCTACTCAGTCAAGTCATGATATTCAATGTATCTATATCACATCGTTGACTCTCTAGTCTACATTCAAATCTTTTATATAATTAGTTTCCAAATGAAAAGATTGCGTACACATAGTTTCAGATAAATTGTAGCTTGTATGACTTTACTCCCCCTCTCTCCCTTTCTCTCTCTTTAATTTTGTGGAGGGGGAGAGGGAATCCTTTTTAAAGTAATCATCACGAGACAATAATTAAGATCAAATTAAGTTCTTTAAGATGTCATGTTTAGAGCAATTCCACATTACAAAGCAACGTTTCGGACTTAATGATGACCAATTTGGTCGTGGGTTAGTCTGTAATGATAAGAGCCAGACAACACGTAAGACAATCTCCAAGCAAAAAATATTAGACTTAGTTAGATCCTTTAATAACGTTATAACTGTATGAATAATTCATTATTATTGATCTTTTTAATAAAATTGTAATGTTACGAAAGAGATTTAAATTAAAAAATACCAGTTTACTACTATTTTGTTCTATAACATGACAAGAGATTTGATCCATGCATATCTTTTCATTCTTTTTTATTTTTTGAAGTCATGAACCCATTTTTTTAAAAAAAATTGATGGCTGAAACTTATTTTCACACAAGAAACTATATATAACAGTCAGTTAAATAATACCGTAATTTATCTAAATCGTTACAATACGAGAAAAATAATTAGTTTATTTGACTATTGGGGTGTTGTGCATTTTATTTTATTTTAATTTTTATTGTGGTCGTAGCAATCAGGAGCCAAAAATCAAATGCCCAAAAAATAGGAAAAAAATCGTGAAAACAATAAATTATTCTATCTTGCTCGAGTTGGCAAGAATATTTCTTTTAAATCACCTTTAGAATTTATAGAACTTTGACATTTATCCTACTAGCTTACGTGGCATTCTTTTTATTTTGTTTAAACAAAGTGGGTTACTTTTCTTTTGCCTAAGATATAAGTACCAATTAGAAAATAAAAGTAGATAATTATCTATAAATCATTAGATACCCTATTACTCGAAAGGCAGCATTCAATTAAGATTTCTTTTTTTTTTCCTTTTTTCTTCTTTTTTTTTTTTGGCCAAGTGAAGCATTCAAGATTTGCGCTCATATTGTTAATTGTTCTTTTATTTTTTATTTTTCCTTTATGTGTTTCTTTCTCCCTTATTATCCATTGCTCGTTAGTAAGGGCAGAGTCAGGATCGGATCCCATAATCAGGGACACCCCATGATCAGCGGGATCGCACATACACTAAGAAGGCTCTAATTTAATGGATTTTTTTTTCTTTTAACACCAAAAAAAATATATATATATATTTTTTATTTTTTAAGTCAAGGTGTGTTTGTGCACACCCTAACTTAAATGTGGCTTAGCCACCCTCGTTAGAAAAAAAAAATTAATTAATGAAGGATAATCTAGAACTGAATAGATTCGTTGTATATGGGAACCAACTAGCTAGGAAAAAAGGTTCAGTTTTGTAGTTTTGTCATTGTGAATCATATTTGAGACGCTTCTTATTCGTCGTCAGAACAATAAAATTGGTAATAAGTTTGGGCAGTTGATGTTATCATTTTAAAAGGTGATTTTGCGATGATCATATCTAAAACTTAATATTCAAAAAGCAATTTTGAGAGATAGTAGAATTTAATTATGGCGATGACTAATTACAAAAGTCATCTGGACCAAAATGGTCAATTAATTTTTATACAAGTTGAAACCTCGTCTTGTTCAAGTTCAAAAATTAATGTAATGCATGTGATAAAATTACTGGTAGAAAATAGAAATGTGTTTTTGTTTTTCCACAACTTCATAAATTAATGAGCAAAATAAGGGTTGGATTGATAATAAAGATTTCTGAGGACTGCTAAAAAAAATATTGAACATGTAAGAGAGTATAACAAATTGTTTGGCTACTTGTATTTTACTATTCATACCTCAACCTAGAACCAATTACTGGACATTCCTAATGGGGACATTATGATTAGCAACTCGCTTGTGTGGGATCGATCACGCAATCTATCAAGAGAAATGGTTAGACAAAGATCTATTATAATTAGATATTCCAAATAATTCGAATAATGCTTCATCCTCCATTATCCCAAAAAAAAAAAAAAAAGCATAAAGGGCGTTTCAAACTTAGGTGGCTGGTGGCTTATTCCGGGTTGGTATCACTAACAAAATGGCAGGAATGACATTGTGGTCCAAATTGGCACCTACAATTATCATTGTCAATTTTTTAATAACCGGAGCAATACATGTTTCCATAATAAATAAATGAACATGCATATTGTTAGAAGTTACGTACACTTGTCCTATATCTGAAAATTATATAAAATTTTAAATTATTTTATAAGATCATGGGTTACTATATTTGGCAGCAATTGATTTTATAAATATGATATCAGAAATGTACCCTTAGTCTAGTCTTATTCATATTTCGTGTGTATCTCACGCGCATTTAATCTTTCACATATGTATATATATATATATGTGTGTGTGTATTCTTTTTTTTAGTACAACAAAGGCAAATTAAATCATAGTTCGGACCTAAATTTGTACTTTGTATTTATGTGTGTGTATTCATGGGTAATTGAATACTAATAAAATGGATTTTTCCATATAATTTCCTAGTTTAACAAGAACATAATGCTTTTCTTTTATTACAAGGGAGCAAGATCTCGTAACTAAAAAGTGGAAACTTCAAATTTAAACTAAAGAAGTTCATAAGGGTCCCAATTGGTTGCCTAGAAGAAAGAAAAAGTGGCACATATCCAAGCCTATAACTAAACTTTCAACCCCAATTTTACTGCCACAGGCAATGCCATAAGTCCATAACTAATCTGCTAAAAAACAGGAGAAATTACGAAGATGAACAAATAAAGCTTTCGTAAATAGCAAGTGAACGTCACTAGAGGTTTGGTTCAATGATATGTAATTTATTATATATGTGAAAAGTTATAAATTTAAGTTTTTTTAATTACGTTATATGACTTTAAATTTCTTTTAAGGGTATCCTCATTAGAGGTTTTAAATTACAATGATTATCATTTTTTAACAAAAATAGAGACTCTTGAAAAAAAATACAATACCAATGGACATTTTAGAGACCCAAATTTAAAGTTTTGTTTCAAAGTTAACACATTTTAACAAAAATAAAGATTAATCGCTATTTTTTTCAACAAATTTGTTAAAAAAAAATAAAAACTCAAGAAAAAGACAAAAAAATTTAGACACCACGTGAGTCTCTTCAACAAATCAAATGTGACATCTGACTGACAACTTTAACCAAAAAAAAAAAAACAAGCTGACAACTTCAAAAATAATGGAACTTGGCTGGAAAAAAAAATGTAAGGGGCAGCGGGTGGGATTATGAGCAGGGGCGAAGTCAGGGTTTCTTGTCAGTGGGGGCTAAAATTTATAATTTTTGAACTATACGAGGATTTTTTTTTTTAAAGTGGAGTTAATTAATTTTTTTAACTAAAAATACATAGATATTTAATTTTTTTTCAAAAAATACATAGAAATTTTAAGGTTTTTATGAGCCAGTGGGGGCTAAAATTTATAATTTTTAAACTATACAAGTACTTTTATTTTTTAGTGAGGGTTAATTAATTTTTTTTTAACTAAAAATACATAAATATCTAATTTTTTTTCAAAAAATATATAAAAATTTTAACCTTTTTATGGGCTAGTGGGGGCTAAAATTCATAATTTTTGAACTATACAAGTACTTTTATTTTTCAATGGAGGCTAATTAAATTTTTTAACTAAAAATACATAGATATCTAACTTTTTTTAAAAAAAATACATAAAAATTTTAACGATTTTTATGGGTCAGTGGGGGCTGCAGCCCCCACTGACCACCATGTGTCTCCGCCAGTGATTATGAGTCCTTAAATTTAGAGCTCTTATTGGGGATGATTTTTTTTAGAGACCCTAAAAAACACATAGGTCTCTAAATGGAGTTCTAAAAAGTAACATGGCTCTAAATTTATTTATAAAACCTCTTAAAATAGAACGTCTATTGAGGATAACCTAAATAAATAAATAAAAAAAGCCAGTGAACAAGTGAGCCTGACAAATTAGAGTGGGATCACTGAAATTTAAGCAACACTCTCTAACCACTCTTACTAGTTGGCTAAATAAATATAAAATTCGGTCTTAAAAATTAAGTAGGATGGTCGAATTGTAATTTGTTATAGTAAAAAATTTCAAGTTCGAATTTATATAATTTTGTTACAAACATTGTTTATCCTTTGATTGTGTTGGAGTATTTATCTCTTGATTGTATTATGAGATTTATAACTTTAAAATAAATCTAATCTAGTATTATTTAAGTTAAATTTTTTGTCATAAAAAACAAAAAAAAATTGTATTAGTGAGAGATTATTTTAATGTAAATGTGAGGACGGTGCATGCAATTGCGCTATGGCGCCCAATGGGATTGAATATTTGGAGCTTAATGTTACGCTTTGCTTTGGGTTCCTAGGAAATTGTGTCAACTCATAATAAATACACCCGCGTATTTGTATTAAGAAAAAGATACTCCTTGCACTATTTTTGAATTTGCTCGGGAAAGGAAAAGTTGATGAAATAATTCTAAAGGTAGGAAAAGAAAACAAAATAATTTTATGGTTTTTTGTTTGGGCTGAAAAATAATAGAAAGAAAAAAATAATTTTAAATGTAAAGTTTTTAAAACACCTTTATTGCTCCGGTGAAACACCATATTGTTGTGAAAGAGCAAGAACTTGAGCTTGAAAACGAAATCCTTCTAACGAATGATTTGAAAGAAGATTGTGGCGGGGATATAGTGTAATCTAACAATCTCAATGTTTTCTTACTTTGACACAAAAAAAAAAAATTGGATACCCCAAAGGCCATTTTATTGGTAAATTGTTTAATCATTTTTTATTTTCTCTCTCTTTTCTAGTGTAAACGAATGCTAATATTTTTAAATGATGTGAGAACTTAACTAGCGAAATTTGAGTGAAAGATTATTTGACAGAACCCGACCACCAACTAAAAATGAGTGCTAACAACTTGGTGAGGTGGCATTACTAGATGTTGTGTAGATTACATCATGGATTGTTTGTTGCAGATGTTGTGTCTGGGATTTGCCTTTGGCTTCACAGCTATCATGTCTTCCATTATTCATTGAGATCCATAACTGCATACCTCTGTTGACTTTACTTTCTAAGCAAGTGTAGTGACATAATTTTTTATTGGTATCCAAGTGTAGTGACATAATTGAAAATTGATGAGCTGATTTAGGTGCATGCGAGTTCTACATGGAAACAAGCAGGATAGATTGTTGATAGCGTTTAATATAAGAAACTCAAAAGTTTGGGAATCTTGGGCTCGACTTAATGATAGATCTAGAATATTTTATCAACATGAATCTTAAATTTTTTCAGCAAAAGTTATGATACATAAGTTTTCAATTGTATAACTACATTCTTTTTAGTAGAGACTAACTAATTTTTTAACTGAAAATGCATAGTATTTTAATTTTTTGTTCTGAAAAAAATAGATTTTTAAAGTTTTTTTTGGGCCATTGGGGGTTGCATTAGCCCTTACTTGGCTCTACCAATGTTTATCAACAAGGGCTAAGTAATTGTGGAGACCAAGGTTAATTAAACAAAAAGTATAAGGTCTTATGAAGTTAGTGAAAACTGCAGTCTCTACAATCCCGCACTTTAGATCCACTCATAACCACACTCAACTAGGTTTACATATCAACCATTTGATCTTCTAGGAAACTAATGTATGAAATATTGCATCTAGGATTCTATAAATTCCAGTACGGATTACAATATGTTACCATAATCAAATAACAAATAAATAACCTACTAAAACTTGTTCCTATATAAATGAGTTAAGGAATTCAAGACATTTTAGGAAAATGTAACAAACTTCTAACCAAATTTAATAATGGGGACGAACAAATATTTTGAAAATCACTCAATTTTTAAACGGGAAGTTTTTTATAACTCTCGTATTTATTGAAACAACTCGTCCAAATACAAAGCAATATTATTTGTACTTAATATCTTTAAAAAAATATCTTCTACATTGGCTTTCTACAAATACATCCATACACTTAAAAAGAATCTTCCCCTAAAACATCATTAGATAAAAAAGTTATATTGGTAGTATTATTTTCCTTCTAAATGGAATACTTTTCTTTTAAAAGAGAAGATTGTCTTATATGGTGGGTACACCAAATATTGCTATCTAATAAAGATACTTAAAGTGTACGAACCTAAAGGAATTTTCTCAAAAATTTAATGCTCATTTCTGTAATGGCGACACTCGTAATAGTGACAGATGTCCATATTTAATAGAGAACTTACATGTATTTTTTTTATGGGTTCTATATGTCGTCAATCGTTTTAAAGAATTTTTTTTAAATAATGTGAGAATTTTGTTATTGGAATTTGATCATTAATTAATAAATTATGAGTGTGATGTGTCTCTACACATACACCAAATTAGTTAAAAATAAAATTTTAAATCACCAAAAAATATTAAACCCGTAATCTAATAAAAACGATTTTATCTTACTATTATTAGACAATATCCCTGAAACATCGTTTCAAAAAAACTCTCAATGAAATTCCGAGTCAAAAATTGGTTGACCCCACCAATTTAAAGGAATTTTCTCACAAACTTACGATTATTTTTGGAATGACAAACATGTGTAAGAGTGACATGCATCTATATTTAATAAAACTCACATGTATTTTTTTTTTAAATTCATGAATATTAATCGTTTTAAAAAAACCCCCTAACTTAAATTCCGTTACAGAAATTGGTCAATCCCACAAGAGTAAAGTGGGTTCCACTTACCTTAATCTTTATATATATCAGTTGAAGTTCCCATTCTTAAATCAAACCAGAACTATACTTAAAACCTGCCTTCAACACTGCATATGGTACATTCTAAACACACGTTCAATAACTATATGTGCATAGATGTTCAATACTGCAATTACTATAATATCTTCTCTTCTCAAAAGAATCGATAATAAAAAAAAAGAAAAAAAAGGGAACAAGAAAGATTTATAATTCTTTGTTTCTCTCTTTCTGCTAATGCTTCTGGTGTTTTCTTTTTGTTTCTGCAGAGCCAAGCAAGCAATAAGAATATAAAGTGAACAAAGCCATGGCTTCAATGTGTGTCAACATGTTAGTGTTCATGGTGTTGTTCTCATTGGTTTGTTCTTCAGTTAATGCCACTGTTTCCTATGATGACAAAGCCATCATCATTAATGGCAAGAGAAGGATTCTTGTTTCTGGTTCCATTCATTACCCCAGAAGCACTCCTGAGGTACCCTTTTCAATGTGCTCGTGTATATATACATGTGTGTGTGTGTGTGAAGTTCTTGTATTGTTGCATTTGTATCTTGTTTTTCCTTTTTCGGCTTCTTTGACTGATGGGTATATCTTGTTCTTTTCTGAGACGTCATGTATTCGTCTAAGATGTGATAATAGTGTGATTTATAAGTTAATGTCCTGGGTTTAAGTAATAAGTCAGGCTAACTGTTTTGGTGTTCTGAGTCTGGAGCGTGACATTTTCAATGTTGACTAATCTTTTTAGCATTCAAATTTAATTATGTTTTGGATTGTGAATGCAGATGTGGCCTGATCTTATCCAAAAGGCTAAAGACGGAGGCTTGGATGTTATACAGACATATGTTTTCTGGAATGTGCATGAGCCATCTCCTGGAAAGGTAATTTTCTTTGTTTTGATTTGCATTATTCTATTGCTGCTTGTGTTAATAAACATAGTATTTATATGAAATTATAATATAATCAATGATTTTTATTTTGCCTTTTCAGTATAATTTCGAGGCAAGGTACGATCTTGTTAAGTTCATCAAATTGGTGCAACAAGCAGGGCTCTATGTTCATCTCCGCATTGGCCCGTATATATGTGCAGAGTGGAATTTTGGGTAATTCAAATATGATATATCTCTGTGTTACCCTCAAGAAATTACACAAAGTATAATCCATAGTGAATGAAATATGTACAATGCACAAATTCATTTCCTCTGTTTTCTGCTTGGTTCTGATGCAGGGGATTTCCTGTTTGGCTAAAATATGTGCCCGGCATAGAATTTAGAACAGACAATCAACCTTTCAAGGTTGGTGACTTGCGGATTTTCAACTATCCATTTTGACAAATTTTATGTAACATGTTCATTAATTTGTCCATATCTAATGGTTGACTGATGAAGGTGGCAATGCAAAGATTTGTACAAAAAATTGTCAACATGATGAAGTCAGAAAAATTGTTTGAGCCTCAAGGAGGCCCTGTTATTATGTCCCAGGTTTGACAATATTCTTCACTGTTGTCTTCACATGTTGCTATGCATAGACTTTGTTATCTTTCTTTTTTTCCTTTCTTTTGGTGTGTGTGGGCTGGGTGGTGTCGTTTTGGGGCCGGGAGGGGTGGGAGGAGAAGGGATTATGAATTTCTAAGAATTTTTATAGAGATTAAATAGTTTTGTTAACCAATGCTGTGAATCACATGTTGCAGATAGAAAATGAGTATGGGCCAGTAGAGTGGGATATTGGAGCACCTGGTAAAGCTTATACAAAATGGGCAGCAAAAATGGCTGTGGGTCTTGACACTGGTGTGCCATGGATTATGTGCAAGCAAGAGGACGCTCCTGATCCAGTTGTAAGCAATACTTAGTGTTTTCAACGTTTTCTTTCGTGTCATTTTTCCTCTGTGTGTGCTGTTGCCTTAATTTATTGTAGCCACCTCTTCTGCAAATTGTTGAACCGTACTTTGCCCAATTGGAAAGGTATTGAATACTATGAGATGTTATAATTTTTTTTTAATTATCTCATATGACTAGGATTCACTTCAGTTAGTTCAGGTCCCATAAGGTGTTATGTTTTACTTTCCTTTGATCTGGAGTGTGAATTTCGGATAACTCTGTTAAGTAGAAGAGTAGACATGATGTTATATGTAAAGAAATTGAGTTAATCCTACAGGCTACCCAAAACAATCTAGTCGGTATTACATCAGATGGGTACTGCAGTTTCTGGAATTGATGAACCAAATAATGTATTATGGTTTAGATAATTTCTTTACTTTCTCCTCTAATAGTCAAACATCTTGCTACAGATAGACACTTGCAATGGCTTCTACTGCGAAGGCTTCCATCCCAATAAACCTTATAAACCAAAAATGTGGACAGAAATCTGGACTGGCTGGTAAGTTATGTACATGTTAGCATTTTGGCTCTTTATACTTCTCCATAACCCCAACACCTCCTCCACTGCCATTAAATTATATGCGTCTCATGCCAGTTGACCGCAGATCTGAATTCATTTCTTTGTTTTTCTATCTTACTATTCTAGGTACACACAGTTTGGTGGCCCAATTCCTCGTAGACCTGCAGAAGATTTGGCATTTGCAGTTGCCAGGTTCATCCAAAACAATGGCTCATTCTTTAATTACTACATGGTTAGTGAATTACTCATTCAATTTTATCATGAGAGAATCCCATTTCTTATTATTATGGAAAAATCTAAAATGCAGTTGTTAGATTTTTCTTTTTAAATTTAGTTACTTGCATGCTTTCGGTTTCAGTATCATGGAGGCACAAATCTTGGCAGGACGGCTGCTGGTCGTTTCATTGCCACTAGTTATGACTATGATGCTCCAATAGATGAATATGGTATGCCACACGATTAATAGTAGAATTGACATGTGCTAGGATAATTGATGCATATCAATTATGGCTATACTATTGCATTTATCTATAAGTTTACAACAATGTACAGTTGTACATAAATGGAGGAAAGGAAGCACAATGTTTCCATGATATGATTGATAAAATAGATGAAAAAGGGGTTTTATATACTATTCTTTTCCATCTGAAATAATTCCAAGTCATACTGTGATAACACTGCTTGTGATGGTTTGATGTACTAGGGCTGCTTAATGAACCAAAATGGGGACACTTGAGGGACTTGCATAAAGCCATCAAGCTATGTGAACCTGCATTGATCTCATCATATCCTACTGTCACCTCGCTTGGCAAGAGTCAAGAGGTTGAGTTGATACAGTTTTCTCAGAGCCGGTGATGCAATATTGCAGTCATCTTCTTATAATTAATGTTAACATCTGGCTCTCTATCCTTTTCCAGGCTCATGTTTTTAAATCAGAATCTGGAGCTTGTGCTGCATTCCTTTCCAATTATGACCCGGAATATTCGGTGAAGGTGACCTTTCAGAATATGCAGTATGACTTGCCTCCTTGGTCCATTAGCATTCTTCCTGACTGCAAGACTGTGGTTTACAACACTGCAAGAGTAAGAAAAATGGATCTTTACTTCGACAAGTAATCAATTCCTCTTTTGCTTTAGCAATCCTTATGCCTTTCCATTACGTGGTGTCCTATTTGTTAACTTATTGTTCAATTTCAATGTGGAGAGACTTTAGTAGTCCAGCTTTGACAGTATCAGAGTTTTCCTTCGTGTTAGAATGATATTGCTTCTTTGTACATCACAGATATTGAAAAGCTAATATTGAGTAACAAATGGCTGCAGATTAGTTCTCAAAGCTCACAAATGAAGATGATACCAGTAAGCGGCAGATTGCCTTGGCAGTCATACATTGATGAAACTCCATCAGGTGACACCGATAGCCTCTCAACGGATGGTTTGTGGGAGCAAATAAATGTTACCAGAGATGCCTCAGACTATTTGTGGTACATGACAGAGTGAGTATATAATGTTAGATCTTTGCTTCCTATTACTATCAATTGCATCAGTAACTAGCTCGGTTAGCCTCACATCGTTGCTTGCTCCAGAGTTGACATAGCACCTGATGAAGGATTTCTGAAGAATGGACAAGACCCTCTTCTCACAGTTATGTCAGCTGGTCACGCCTTGCACGTCTTCATTAATGGTCAATTATCAGGTAATTACGGTCTAATGTATATCTGATATTGGTAAATCACTAGTGCTGATTGCTGCACAGCCTTATATGTCATCTCCATTGGGCTAATAAGTTCCTGGTCTTGTGCTAGGTACTGTGTATGGAGGACTAGAAAATCCAAAACTAACATTTAGTAACAATGTGAAGTTAAGTGCTGGCGTTAACAAGATTTCTTTACTTAGTGTGGCTGTGGGTCTTCCTGTGAGTCTCTAACTCCTCGTAGCTGTTATTTGGTGAGGAATTGTAGTCTTGATTCACATTGTGCTTCTACTGATTCATATCATATATAATTCATTTCAGAACGTTGATACACACTTTGAGACGTGGAATGTCGGAGTTCTTGGTCCAGTCACCTTGAAGGGTCTGAATGAGGGAACAAGAGATTTGACAAAGCAGAGATGGTCTTACAGGGTTGGTGTGCTTATTTCTTGCTGTATTGTTCCTCTACTTCTAACTGTATATCATAAACCTTCGATAGGTGAGAAGATTCAGAAGAAGTAATGTTGAAGTCTTTATATAATTTCAACAGAATGAAGATTGAGAAATATTTATTCAAAGAATTCGGGATTGTTGAATGTTAAACTTTTTCATGTTGTTGGAAAAGCTAATAGCCATATATGATTAAACATGTTAAATTATATGCTAAGTAGTTTCTATTTGTTGATGAGCAGGTTGGTTTAAAAGGTGAATCGTTAAGTCTAGACACTGTCAGCGGAAGTTCCTCTGTTGAATGGGTGGAAGGATCAACATTGGCTCGACAGCAACCACTGACATGGTACAAGGTAAAATGCGCATATCTTTCATTGTTCTAACACAGACAGCATCCAGATCACCTGAAAGTATTTTAGAGAAAATGAGTATTCTAAGAATATTGTGATTCCTCGTAGACCACTTTGAATGCACCTGAAGGAAATGAGCCGTTAGCGTTAGACATGGCTAGCATGGGCAAAGGACAAGTATGGATAAATGGCCAAAGCATCGGTCGCCACTGGCCTGGATACATTGCACATGGAAATTGTGGGGACTGCAACTATGCTGGAACTTATCACGAGAAAAAATGCCAAAGTAATTGTGGACAGCCCTCTCAAAGATGGTAAGTTTGTTTTGAGCACGGATAGATAATATTTTCTTAAAGTATGTTGTTAATAATCTTTCACGAAACTGTAATTTCAGGTACCATGTTCCTCGTTCATGGCTGAACCCGACTGGAAATTTGTTAGTTGTGTTTGAAGAATGGGGCGGTGATCCAACTGTGATTTCTTTGGTCAGAAGAACAACGGATAAGGTCTGTGCTGATATTCATGAAGGCCAGCCATCCCTAAAGAATTGGCGTATGATGTCCTCCGGAAAACTTGATAAGATGCAACCAAAAGCCCATTTGTGGTGTCCGCCTGGGCAAAAGATTTCAAAAATAGAGTTTGCAAGCTTTGGAGCGCCACAAGGAATGTGTGGAAGTTTCCGCGAGGGTAGCTGTCATGCTCACAAGTCATATAATGCATTTGAAAAGGTATGTCAAAAACTTCAAAAGGCTAATATAATATATCAGTTTTAGTTTTCACATCCTATGAGAATGTCTTGAGGTTGATGCAAGGGCTCGAGGGCGAAAATATCTTCTTGTTTCCTAATTAACGAAAGGCTATTCTGCAGAATTGCATTGGACAGCAATCTTGCTCGGTAACTGTAGCGCCTCAAGTTTTCGGAGGAGATCCATGTCCTAATAATACCAATAAGAAACTCTCAGTTCAGGCGGTTTGCAGCTGAAACCAGCCAGCAACCTTAATCAAACGGTTAACAAATCGAAGATCAACTCATCTTCGTACATAATAAAAGGCTTACAACTTTGACATACTTTTTCTTTCACTTTAGGAATTGAAGAGGACGCTGATTCACTCAGGATTGGAAAATGTACGCATGTATAGCGAAATCTCAGTCCATTCACCTAATATGGATTTTGAAGACAATTGAAAATAAGTTGAATGTAGAGATATATACAAATTTACAAATCACAATCTGTCATTCATAAAGGAACTCTTGTACTGTAAAGGAAAGATTTCCTATCATTAATACTGAAAAGCAGTTTCATTTTCTTTGGCTTTTATATCAACCAATATTGGAAAGTCATCAATTTTTACCTAGTATATGCAACAGCAGCTTCTTTGTGCAATATTATCTTTTTTCACGAAATTCATCATATTATATTCTTCAAGGGAAAGTATTCAGTCAGTCCTGGTCCAGCTCTCGTGGGGGGTGGGCTCGTACACCCATAGTCAGGGCTGGACATCAGGCTGACGTAAAGATGTAACAACGTGACATATTACAAGTTTAAGTCATCTGCTAAGCAACAAAAGTAACATATACCTTTGCACAAGACAGTGTTAATTATGCAAATAGTCATCAATGTTCCTACCTTTATTTTAGTTTTAAATGTTTCAAAGAGTTCAAATAGCTAGGTCCGCAATGTTTTATAAATGCAGCCAAATTAGCCGTTATCAGAAAATATTTAACAGAAAATGCATCAAAAGTCTTAACTACCCTTACAAAATTCAGAATTATCAATTTGCATCTACCCTTCCCACCCACAAACACTATATTGGAATGTTTTGTAAGAAAGGTATTTGTAGGATTTGGGATAGGGACTAAATAAAGTTTTTTATGAAAACAATAAAGATTAAATTAAACACTATATTATTTTTCCAATTTTACCCCTATAGAACTGTTTTATATCCGTTGAACTCAATAATTTTTTTTATGCAAGGGACTAATTTGACTGACTTTGGCAAACATTAAGGATAGAATTGCACTTTTAGAACATTGTCTATCTTGAAAAAATATGATAACATTAAAGACTATTTTAGCTATTTTAGAATTAACCCGCACAAAATAACATCATAGTCTTAATATTCTATTATAACCAAAATCATTTAAAAAAGGAGCATTGTTAGGTATCACCACTTTTTCATCACTCGTTTATCACTTCGTATATGTATCATTAGTTGACATGTCAAACGACGAAAGAGAAAACAAAAAATATTGTTAAATTAGTATGCCAAATATTTTTATGTTTCTCTTTAAAAACAGAAAAATCATACGTCAAAATAAATTCATAGTGACGTTTGATCTCTACACCCATCTAGCCCACTTGGCCCACTATTCACCACCTTATGCACAAACAATTGTGAAATTAGCGAAATAAAACTCAATAAGTAGAACATCTCAACACGATGATTAAAGTGAGGAGAACAATGTGCATGTATAGAAATAATTTCGAAGATACAAATGGTATTTGTGATAGTAGGTGGAAATACGAAAATCAATAATTGCATTACAATACTAATAGCAAAATCATATGAAACCAACAATATAATATAGTAACAGAAATGAAACACAAGCTATCAATATATAATTGTGATTATTTTTTGATTTAAGCGAGCTTTAAGGTATATTACATCACTTAAGATGTTACACACGAGAATGGATCTCGAGACCTCTTACATCTAAAATAAGATTCATACCATTAGACTAAATGGCAAGTTACAAAGAGAATTATTATCGCCAACGTGAAAGAACACAACTAATTTAAGGCGTTCAACAATAATATAATTGGCTTTTCATATCAAAATGTAACAAGTAATATCACTTTGCCAAGAAATTTTCATTCAAGGGTCATTTCTGTTTAAAATAGAGTCATATATTAAAAATGGATTGGAGTGAGCTATGTCGTAAAAGAACAATCAATGGGGAAAATCAACGAACTAATTGTTATTTTAAAATAGTATGTCAAAAAAATGAGATCCTGATTGGTTGCCATACAAAATCATTTGATTCATAGAGCAACATGGCAATCAATTGCATGTATTGGGACGTACCGCTGCACCCAGGAATTTACCGGGGGTGGTTGGGCTTCGCCTGTCTCCGGTGATTGGGTTTCGCCAACTGGGTTTCCAATTTCATCAAAAAAAAAAAAAAATGGCAATCAATTGACAAAAAGAGCCAATTGATTGAGAATTAAGGTATGACACACTGCTACTATGAACTTCAAGGTATAGTTAACAACAACAAATAAGCAAGAATTTAGCACAGGAAAGTAAGTTGCAAGAAGGGGTTCAATTATTTCAAACCAAGCTCTATAACCAACTAAATCCTTCATTTTATGCTCAAACCCCCAAAATTAGATTCTTGCTGCAAAGTACATAGATCAAACTATGATTTCTAAGCTTTGCTTCTTCTTTTTCTAAGTATAAAGTGAGCTAATTGTGTCTAAAATGTGAGAGGAAGGTTTGAAGTTCATCCCTTAAATAAACTAACTTTACTTTTATTACTAACTTTCCCCAAAACTTCTCTCAACTTACAAAGCCGGGCACCTAATTTCCTTAATTACAGAATAACCTCAAACAAAAATAAAAAGAAGGAAAATAAATTGCTATTATACTAGATATTTGTTTTTCTTTTTCTTCCGCTTTTGGTTTTCTTCCTCAATTATTTGACTTAAGCTAGGGAAGAGAAAGGAGTAATATGCCCCTTGATTTATTTCTCTCCATTCTTTTTTTTTTTTTAATTTATTCTTTCTAAGGTAACTTTGAAAGTTAGATAGCACTTTTTGTTGGCATCACTATCCCTTAACTAAACAGCCGATTAGTCAATTGGGGAGGTGTTTTTATGTTTTATTACTTCAAGGGGGTCAAGTACGATAGTCGATCAGTAACCTAAAGAATTCTATGTGAGATCACTCTCAAAGATGATTCTATTTGGTTGTTTTATCGGTTTAGCTAAAGTTAGTGACTAGTAACTAAGTTTGGAAAAAATCTTCATGGAAATGAGATAGAAATTGTTAGGAAAAAGCTACGCAAAGGATCTTAAAATTTTTTGGCACTAGTGTTAGCTTTTAGAAATGATAAAATTTATCCAAAGCGATTGAGTATCATATGATTGCAATATATGACCAATAAAATGTAAACAAATAAAACCTTTCCAATGATGTATATCTCTTTCTAAAATGGTGTTACATCAACTATTACTTTGGCTGAGTAACATACCTATAATAGTATATCGTACGTGTTGATTAGCAACTGAATAGATTTAGTTTTCTTCTTATCTAGCTAGGGAGTTAAAAATGAACAATTCAGTACATTAAACTCTTATTATATACCGTGCGGGAGAGATCCGACTCACTTTTAATTCCAAAATTAATTAATCTAGGACCGTTACTCGCTCTTATTCCAACAACCCTTTTGTATTTCCTTTATTTTCTCTTTCCTAATCAATCTATTATCCATGTTGTGACATTTCAAACTTTATCTTTATTTATAAAAAAAAAAACACTAAAATTAATCCCTGGTTTCTATTTTTAGTGCCATCCATGCATATTTAGAAACAAAAGTAATCTGTTGGTGTGGGACTCGATCGTCAGGCTTGTTTCATTACGGAGGTTTCTAATTTGTTCCTTTGCTGATGACATAATACGCATGAACCACGTTGTTGTTCAAATAATTAATTAATTATCAGTATTATTGAAATTTGTCTCATGCATTCCATTTGACAAATTTTAACTTGATACATGAACACATTAACAAACTGAAATTTTAACTTGTACATAAAATAGTCAACTAACTGTTTTTTTTTTAATTTATTTTATATAATAACAAACAGAATTTTATTAAACCCAAAAAAAAAGAATTACCCCTCTCTCGTGGAGTCATATACAAAGTGAAGAAATTAAAAAGCTCCAATGGATGCTAACTTGACCTTAGTGCTATCGCTTGTGCATAAGTATGATGCAATCAATTAAAAGAAAAAAATACAGGTTTTTTAGTTATTTGTTTTTTTCCGATCGACTAACAAATAAAGTTAAATTTAGTTTTATGTCCTTAATATTTATAGACGGTGACACTTATTGTTTCTCATGTTTTATTTTGCCAACTAACTATTTTTTTGTTAGATTGTCGTTAAAATAATTAACAGGACATGTTAGTTGGGGTTGGGAGGTAAGCGGGGGTAGAGTAACTTTTTTTTCTTCAAGGGTAAATTTTCATTCACAATAAATTATTAGGCTAATTTTAATAACGAACCAATTTTTGTTAATAGAAATTTAATTTTGTTATAGATTAAAATAGTCAAAGAATAATAAGTGGTCAAAATGAAACATGAAGTTATAAGTGTAAGAGATATTTAGTAATCATGAACTGTTTATACAATTGTAATAAAATGATCTAAATAGTATATAAACTATTAAATCTTTCGTAATGTTATAGATCCGAAGAGATTGTGTGGAAGTGATGACAATAGAGTTGAGAATGACCTAATAAATCCACAAACTAATATGACATCAAATCATGTAAATTGTTGTCTTCCGGTAGTGTACTAGGCTGACAATGTTGGACCATGCAACAACAAGACATATCTAAGAAGATGGTGTTCTTGGATTATTACCAAGGACAAATTTCAAAAAAGTGATGTTAGTTTTTGAATCACCATAAATGTCATTTTAGGAGAAATATCGGTCACTTTTACATCAATAGATTGTCAGGTCTTCTCACATGAAGTAAAATACACGCACCCTCACAGAAGGACCTTCGGCATAATGTATGGAACATGAATACATCTTTTTGTAAAAGATTGGTTTTACTTAAAGCACTTTCTTTTCGTTACTATTAGACTTTTTAAAGCAAGGTTTGATACCAACAAGATAGCATAGTTTAATGGATATGTTTCTCTTTGACTCTCTAATGTCATTGGTCTATATTAATAAAGTGGGAAAAGTTGTTTTGATTAATGCAATTGAGAATCGACGTGAAACAATAGTATGGGGAATAAAGCAAAGGTTCCTCCTAATGGACATTATATTGAGATTAATTTAAGATTTGTAAATCGATATTGGCCTGTTAAATCATATTATCGTAATCAATAAGAAACAAGAGAAAAAAGAAAGAGAATTGTAGAACAAAGCAGTCAGACAAAAATGTCATGTTAAGTATGCAAGCGAGACAAAAATAATATTGTATTAGGTTTCAAATTTACTGAACCTTATTTAAACTCATAACACTAAATTATAAATCACTCACTTATTATATTTTTTACCGATGTGATGTGAGACAATCACAATAAGATAGAGTTGTTGAAGTTTATGATCTCATTTTTAGGAAAAGATAAGTGAAGAAGACAGGATATGAGAAATTTTTTGTATTGGTTCAGTTTATAGAGCCTATTCAAGTAAACAACAAAGGAAAAGGCCAAGCCTATGCTATGAGACAACCTAATAGTACTTTCTAGTTTCTACTTGCAAGCTTGTTAGTTGTCTATTCTTTTTTTTCTTTTTCTTTTTTTGTCAAATTGTTAGTTGTGTATTTGATGGTGCCATTGCTCCACAGTAAATTACTCAAAGAACTGCTATAGATAAATTGCTTAAACGGAGGAAGACAAATTAACAGGAAAAGTAGAAGAGAGAGACATAGGCTAAACTTCTTTTAACGGTTTATTTTTAGGGATATCGTTAGTCGTTTTTTAATTTTTCGTCTAAATTTGATCATTAAGTGCACATGAAATGTTCGTGTCACTTGAAGTAATGTAATTTCAGAGGTAATTGAAACCTCAGCTTCAACAAATAATTATGAGCATTGACAGTATTACTTCCAGCCGTATAATTCCCCAAACCCTAGATTCCCAAGTTCATCTTTTCACTATATCCTAAATTCCAAAATTCTCTTGGCCTAATTTTGCAAATGGAGACAGAGACATTACGCTACTGTCATAAACCAAACAAAGTGAGTACCTCTTGGGCCGAATTTAATCTAGGCCGTCAGTTCATGGTTGCGAGAAGTACAAAAAACATGATGGTTGTTGATTTTTTCTTCGGTTGATTTAGTGATATGTGACCGTAGTAAACATTTAATAATTATGCAATTCACATGCAACAACAAATATCATATAACCAATTATATGAAAAAGTAGTTTGAGGATTACCTCAACGAAGACAAATTCGATGTGGTGTCTAATGCAATTCGAGTTTCTCATATGTAAAGTCTCTGATAGTATTTATACGAGATTTCAGAGAGAAATCAATAAACCCCCCACTAGAATTTTAAAAAAAATTTAAACTATGAAAGACAAAATTTGTGCTAACTGAATTGTTTGTCATAGTTTCCTACTTATAGGAAAGGGAGAATAGCATGAATAGTCCCCATTGTTTCTAAAAAAATTAGTTTAGTCCCTATTGTTTTAAAATATTCAAAAAGGTCCTCAATGTTTTTTAAAAGATTCAGTTTAGTCTCCATTGTTTCAAAATATTCAAAAATGTCCTCAATATTTTCTAAAAGATTCAGTTTAGTCCCCATTATTTTAAAATATTCAAAAAAGTCCTTAATATTTTTCAAAAGATTCAATTTAGTCCCCAAAATTTCTCAAAAGGTTCAAAAAAGTCCCTAATATTTTTCAAAAGACTCAAACTAGTCCTCATCATAAAAAAAACCATTAATTTTGACAGAATAGTAGCCACGTGCGTGTCACGTGACCTGTCTTTGAAGAGTAATATAGGTAAAAGAAATAATTTTTTTGAAATTTGAATTACGTGACTATTATAGATTATGAATTCTACTTGAAATTTTTATTCTAACGGACCAAATTTTATGAAATTTGGACAAAAATTGAAGCAGTTACGATTTTTTAAAGATTATGTATAATCTATAATTTTTTTTCGCAAGACATGAGGAAGAAAATGACCCATACAACGTTGTTTGCTTATTAGTAGCGAATCAATTAAATTTTGCCACGTGTTGACTGTATTATGAAAGAGAGTTTGTCAAAGTTAACGGTTGTTTTGACGATAAGGACTACTTTGAGTCTTTAGGAAAATATTGGGGACCTTTTTTAACATTTTAAAAAATATTGGGGGCCTTTTTGAATATTTTAGAAAATATTGAGGACCTTTTTGAACTTTTTAAAATAATGGGAACTAAACTGAATCTTTTAGAAAATATTAAGGACCTTTTTAAATATTTTAAAACAATTGAGACTAAATTAATTTTTTTGAAAACAATAGGGACTATTCATGCTATTTAGGATTAGCTTTAAGATATAGGGGCCAGAGAATTAACCTAAGAGGCATTTAGTTTAATGAAAGTTTCAAGTTCGATTCTTCCAGCTTCTTAGAGATTAGACTTTTGACCGAATTGGTATATGCATTGGGTTAAGTCGTTATACTCTCGGATTTTGATTCACATTCAGCCATTAGATCAAAAGAGAGTAAGTCAAACATGACTTATCAAAAGACCGAAGGTCCTAATGTGATAGTGTCTAATCTTGATCAATATTTTATATTCTGACAGATGATTAGAGCGAAAAGTTTAATGAAAATTGTTAACAATGATGATTAGAGCGAAAGATGGTCAAGATGTGTAATGAACGTGTTTGATTAGCCACCAAGTGGAAGGGGTGGGGAATAGAGATTCTCATTTGTTTGTTTATGATAATAATATTGCTGAATCAAAACAAGGACTGTGTTTGGTCTGTGATATGCACAATCATCAAAGAGTGATTGAAACCCACATGAACCAAAAAAGAGACATCAAGTGGGCCATTCCAGTGTTTTTTGTTTTTTTTTTTTGGGTGAGAGAGCCTGGCAAATCTAACAATAATGGAGTCTTCACCAACAGCTCTCCTGATTTGACTATTCCATGACCACAAAACTGACCCATAAAACGTCAATCCAAATAATTCTACAGATTTTGATGCACGGGGTGTAACGATACAAATTTAATTACTAATATGTCAACGTATTGAATTTAATTAATTATTTTAAAATATTTAAATTTTTTGTAATAATAATAAAAAACTCCGATCATATCTCCAACACAATATCCCCAACACAACAGAAGATCACTGGGCAGTGGGACACAATAGTCAAGATCATTAGGCCTATGGGAGACCACACTTTCGCTTGGTAATTTGTTATAATATTATTTATAACGACTCAAATTCAATTACTAATTCATCAATGTATTAAATCTAATTAATTGAATCAAAATATTTAAACATGTGATAACAATAGAAGAAAACTCGAATCATTATATACTAATTATACATTCTTTACAACCAGGGTGGACAGGATACCTCATGTGCAATTGATAATTGTTAGTTAAATGGAAAATCTTGAATGTAAGATTTATCAGGGAAATGTCCACTGAAGATATTGTAGAAAAAAATCTTATGCATAGGGATGGGTCACTGAACCAACATCATACTAAAATGACAGCATGAAGTGGTACAATAGAGCTCTGATGATATTTGTTCTTATTGTAGTCATATCATCTGTCTCTAGCTTTCAGAACTCTGATTTTCTCTGCACAGAAATCTACTGTATCAAAAGGGTTAAATTGGACTAAATAAACTTATTCATAATATTATAATATTATAAATAAAATATAATAAAAATAAATTATTAATATAATTATATATGAATAATTTATAATCGATAAGTCATACAAGAGATCTTACTCTAGATCGGGCACATGCAAGGAATGGGACCTATCCTTATGGTGGGTCTAAATCCGAGAGACCTATCATATGACCATGAGCATCTTTATTTACTGTCGGGTTGTTAAGGACATTTTGCAACAATTTTGACGTGAATTTTCATAGGCCATTTGGGGCGACTTTGCAGGAAATGTTATAAACTGGTTTTAATGGTGCCTCTGTGGTCTGCTCAATCCAGGGGCGAATGTAAAAGTTTAAATTTTTCTGTATTTTAAAAAAAAAAATTAAAATATTTATATATTTTCAGTTAAAAAAATAGACAAATCTCACAATTTTTCTCCATTGTATACATGTTATCTCAAATTAGTTCATATTATTTTAAAAATCACAGTTTTAGTCCCCAATATTTTCGAAGGTCACACTTTTAGCCCTCATTGTTTCCAAATGTTATGCAATTAGTTTTTACCGTCAAAATTTAACAAAAAATAACACTTTTGTGTGAAATGACCATTTTACCCTTAATAAAAAAATATCGTGAAAAATACATTGATTGAAGATAGCCAAATTGGTGCGAACGAAATTAATTGCCCTTATAATTAATAACATTCTCTTCTTCTTCCCCAACCCTCCACGCACCACCACCATACACCTCTTTTTCTTCCTCCACCCTCCACACACAAACACCATACTATACACCACCAACACTACCAACAAACCGCCACCACACAAACCACCACCACTACTAAATCGCTAGCACACCACACCCGCCACCCTACACCATACACACCACCACCAAACTACTGTGACCACACACACACCCAATGCCAACACATGCCACCCCACATCATATACACTACCACACCACACCCACCACCACTAAATCGCCATTATACACACCCTAGTACCGTACCACTACACACATAAATACCCCAGCCACACATAGAGCACACACCCCCCTCTCCCCACACGGTACACATTGCACACACACTCAAAGAGACAAACACACACACCCAACATACACACATATATAACACACATAGGGCACACCAACGTGCAAGTTCCGGGGGGTTTAGGGTATGGATTCCAGTAGGTTTGAGGGTATGCGTGAAGGTGAAGGTGAAGGTGAAGGTGAAGGTGAAGGTGAGGGTTGGGGTAGGGCTAAAGGGTAACGGTAGTGACGAGATTTGATTTGTGGGGAAAAATAATTTTTTGTAAAAAAAAAAAAAGAAACATTTAAAAAAAAAAAAAGACCACGGTACCCCTTAATAAATGGCCAGTGCATAGCACATGACCATTTTCTGTTAAATTTTAACGACTAGTTAACGGTAAGGACCAATTGCATAACATTTAAAAATAATAGGGACTAAAAGTATGACCTTCGAAAATATTAGGGACTAAAATTGTGACTTTTGAAATAATGAGGACTAATTTGGAATAAAATATAAATAATGGGGACCATTTGTAAGATTTGTCCTAAAAAAATTAATTAGCCCCCACTGAAAAGAAAAAAAAAATACTCATTTAATTAAAAAATTTATGTATTTTGATCCGCATTGAGAAAATTTTTTAGATTTACCCCTGGCACCATCCATGCTAATGGCTCACATTTGTGTCTAGCTCATACTTTGTCTAAAATGCTAGACCCAAAAAAATGTACTAATACTATCCAAATGTAGCATGCAACTAACCATGGACCAAACTACACCGTACTAAGTTTTATTTCGTTAGGGGAGGTTGGCTATAAAAATTAGACGACATCACTTATTTGTGTAAAAAAAATTCTCTTCTGGTAGCTCCATTTAGGTGAGATCTCATATGAGTATCTCATCCAACTTATCTTAAGTCTTCCAATGCCCCTCTTACAATATACCGCATCCATACATTCGCACATTTTAACAGGTACCTCTACATCTTGTCTTTATACAAGTCTAAACCATCTCAAATAATTCTGACTCATCTTATCCTTGCGTTAGGATTACCCCCGATTTTCTTGTATCACATTGTTTCTAATCTCATACTTCCTAATTCTGCAATACATCCATTTCAACATTCTCATCTTCACTAATATCTTCTAAATGTCACCTGCAACTGATTATGTAATTGGAAAATTAGAGGCAAGGGAAATTTTTCCCTTCGTTTCAAATCTTATACTTCTCAATGTTGCCCTACACCCATCTCAATATTCTTATCTCAGTCATTGAAATTTTCTGAACATTAGCATGCATCTCATAATGCAATTGAAAAATTAGAAGCATGTGAAATTTTTCCCCTTTACTTCTAATCTTATATTTTATGGTCGGTAAATTTCACATTTAATCTCTATTGTTTACATGTTTTTTCAATGATATCCCTAATATTCCAAAAGATTCATAAATGTCCCCAATGTTTGCAATAATGATTGAAAATTATCCCTATTGTTTCAATACTAGTCAAGTTGGTTCTTATTTTTCTAAAAATTCAATTTAGTACCTATTGTTTTCTTAAAAAAATTCAAATTAGTCCCTACATATGACCCATGTTTAGGGACTAATTTAAAATTTTTGAAAAATAATAAGAACTAAATTGGTTAGTTTTGAATAATAGAGACCATTTTAAATCACTTTTGTGAATATTAAAGACTAGTATAATTTTTTTAAAACATTAAAAATCAACTTAAATTTTTTTTTTACAATAGCCTTGACATACGTCCATTTCAACATTTCCATCTTATTCATTGATATCTTCTGAACATCAACAACTAATTATGTAATTGAAAAGTTAGAGGGCAGGTGAAACTTTTGCCCCACATCTAGGCATCAAGGCCCACTTCATTTAGTCAGTCTATCACAATACTAAGACCATCTCCAACAGCTTCTCTATTTTTTTCCTTATATGTAGAGAATTTTGGTCATTTCTCTACATGTAGGGGATCTCTATTTCAGTTTAACTCCAACAACTTCCCTACATTCTGATTTTAGAGAATCTCTATTTCAATATCACTCCAACAGCTTCTCTATTTTAGAGAATCTTTAATTTTGTTTCTCCAAAGTCTCTCCTATGTATTATTTTAGAGAATGGTTTAGGGTATTTGTTCAGCATCTCCACATGTGGAGATGCTGAAAATTGAATGTAGGGATTCTCTATAAAGTAGAGAATCCCTAGAGAACCTGTTAGAAATGTTTATCTCCAACATATTCTCTACATGTAGGGTAAAATGCATTTTACATAACCTGTTGGAGATGGCCTAAGCACTCGCTTTAACAGAGTTGCCTAAGAATGCTACCTCAGGAATACAAAAAACAGTCAAAAATAGAAGAGCAAACACATTGTTAAAGAAAGTCCCTGGCAGGATATAGCCGAGTTTTGCGGATCCTGTCCACTATGCAAGCTAAAGAGACACCCAAGGACAAGAAAATAATGCACGCACGAGTAGAGTAGAATATTTGGGTAATAATATGTGTAATTAGAAGTTTTGAACTAGAATTACGATGTGAGCCTCCGCCTCCGTTATAAAGAAAAAGAAAAAGAGAAGGACAAAATGATAACGGGATCCAATGCTTTTCTACACTCACTTTCGCTTTCATATAATTGAATGCATACATAATCAGCTTTGTGTGCTATGCAGATCAAGCTACATTCTGCAGATAGCAAGAAGCTTAATAGTTGTGAAAACAAAGAGAAAGCAAAAAAAAGATTTCAAAAGCAAGCTTTCTTAATTTACTCAAAAATACATCTGAATATGTCCCCATCTCTCCCTTTCAATCCCCTAACCCTCCATTGCGGAGAGATGTTTCACAAATGGATGTAGAAAATAATAAACAGGAACAAAATGGTCCCCCAAAAACCTGCCTAGTAAGTAATCTCTGTTAATGAGACGTCAAGTTTTCATACACCACCACCACATTTATAATGTTGAAGAAGCCTGTTGGCTTCTCTTAGACCACTGAAATAAGCACCATGAGTTGTTGAGTAATGAGTTCTGTGTGTCGCTTCGCCCGCGAACAGGACTTGAAGAGGAGGGGGGAAAGGATTGGAACAAGAACTGCTAGTTTTAGGTAATGGCTCAGCCATGGTGTCCAAATCTTCTCCACTTGAGCCAAGAGCTACATAACTATATGAACCTCGGAATAGAGGATCTGTGCCCCATTGTGTTTTCAAGACTCTGGCAAACTTTACATCTCTTTCGTTTGAAATTTCTGCAGAATTCACTGTCCCATTGCATAACTCATGGGGATTAGACTTGATATCGCGTCGCGAATCTGATAGAAAGTTAGAAACTGTTGCTGAAACTCCATTGATTATCTCTTCATCAATGAGAGATTCAAGCTCAAGAGCTTCCTCCCCAGCAAACCATGATAGTAAAACACTTGATTTACTGTAGATTGGAGAGATTGAAGCTGTTCTCCTCATCCACCAAGGTATCTTAGGGTGCTTCAATTTAGGATCTGATTGATGAAAAACCATTTGCAAGAAAGGAAACTTCTTGGAACTGTGGCTTTCTTGATCATCTGTTGTGCTAAGCTGCAAAAACAGCTTGTTGACAACACCATATCCCAATCTTGATATGGCTTGAGTCTTGAAACTTGGAAGTGGAGGATTGAACATACCACCAGACTCTTTCTGAATCCCCTGTTTCAGAACTCCAAGTGAAACTGTAACAATTACGTGGTCCGCGGCCATGGTTGATCCATCAGAGA
Source organism: Ehretia macrophylla (assembly GCA_037974665.1). Taxonomy (NCBI): domain Eukaryota; kingdom Viridiplantae; phylum Streptophyta; class Magnoliopsida; order Boraginales; family Ehretiaceae; genus Ehretia; species Ehretia macrophylla. The sequence continues at coordinate 48,606,664 of CM075771.1, read as the reverse complement.
AATGCAGCTTCACTGGCCTGCTAGAAGAATAACCATTTTCTGCCATGGCTAATGGTTGTTGTTGTTCATAACCATGAGGCTGCCACTCGAGTTTCATTACCTTCATGCCTAATTGAATCGTACCAGATGGTAATACAGAAGCGAGTGATTCAATTATGCTGGAATAGCCCTTGGCAATGGTGATTTCTTCACCAGGAAACATTTGGTATTCACTTTCTGCGGAGTAGTCTAGTGTGTTCAAATCACCAGCTGATGTATAAGTCCTCTGTGTGTTCTCAAGCATCGCGAAAAAGGCTTCCTCAAGTTGTTTCCGGCTCCAATTCTCCAACACTTTCACCTCTTCACGACCTTCCATTGATCTCCAATATTCATCTAAACCTTGTCTGAGAAATGAACCAATACTGAGACCTCCATTGCCACCATTTTCACGAGCACGCGAAAACCTGGCTAAAAATCTGGAAAACTCTAAATCTTTGCTGAATCCACCATCTTCATTGAACTTTCCCTGAGCTAAATCCATCAGCTTGTTGAAAACATTCGATATATGCTCAACAAGAGATGGATTCAGCTTATGACCACCTTCAGCTATGGTGACAGGCTCATCTGGAAAGCTATCCATGCACTCCCATGGCTGCTCAGACTCTAGAGACTCAATCTCTTTAGCAATTTGATGAATTGGGCTGCCACCAATGCCGTGGATCCATGTCGCACCCATCTCTATACGGTCACCACCAAACTCTGAGGTGTTAATCCTCCCACCAATTCTTGTCCCACCTTCAACAACACAAAGCTCAAACAAGTCATCTGAGCCTGCAGATTTGTAGAGCTTGTTAGCTGCTGTTAGACCAGCCATGCCTGCTCCAATTATCACTATTCTTGGTTTTCTCGTCACCATTGTTGATAGCTTCTTGAAGCTTTTCACTAAGCACACACACTAGACAAAGAATAATTATATGTAACACAAGATTTGCAGAGAGAAGTGAAGAATAATTTTGTGAGGTGAGAATGAATTGGAATTACCAAAGAGGATATATAAGGAGTATATGGTATCTGCCCCCTAATGCATTTGTTTCTTTTTTTTATTAGTAATTTATTTGTCATATAAAGACAGGCCTCTACTTTTCTTGAATATTTCTTACTGTATCCAATGCTACAATGACACTCTCTTGAAGCTATCTTCTTTTTTAATGTTTAGACGTATATTTTTCATCTACTGCAGTGCTTATACCTTAAATATCAAGCTTTGATTGTTACCCATCAAGTTATCCCAGGATTCGTTTTGAGTCTTGCACGTGAAAAAAAAGAAAATTAAAAAGGATTGTATAAAGACTTGAACCCCATAGTCTTGCATGTGGAATTTTTTTTTTTTTTAAATGGATTGCAATAAGACTTGAACCAATGACTATCTGGTAAATCAAAATTTGATACTATATTATATTACTAACTCATTTAATTTTTTTTTACTGTGTAAGTAATCATTTCATTCAACTTTTAAAAAACGGAATATATATGGATAGTCAACAAAAGTTAAAGATCTTTACATAAGCCTATCCGTAATCTTTCATTTTGTACAAAGATTCATTTTCACTTTGTTATCCACATATTTACTTTGAAGATTAATCATATGTTTAACATCCAAAAGAACTTTTTCCATGATTTGCTCTTCTATGTTAGCCCCCATCTCATTTAAAAACTTAAGTTGTCAGGAATCGATTTACTGTATTTGTCGAATATATTGATGCAACCCCAATAATAGGTGGATGATTCCTTTCACCAATTTCATATCTTGCAAGAGTTAAATGTCTGCCCACCATCTGAACAAGTTAAATGGTCATGATTAGCCAGTTAGCTTTTAGTTAATTGAATTCAACAAGGCAATGAACGTGTTTAAGATAATAAATAAAATAAATTTGTATGTAAAAATTTAAATTTTTAGACGCATTAATCAATTCACAGAAGACTAGAACTTTTCAAACAATAAATTTGATTGTAGAGTAATTTCCTCAAATTTATTTTACCATCGAGCCTCGACGACAATAATGGTCGAGATCAATTTATTTTACCCTCACACATTGATATATTTTTATTTGACAGCAAGAACCGACTTAGTATTGATATTATTTGGATTATTTAAGATGTTCCCAACCAGAAATTCATCTATATATTTGGCTTGCCCCATATGTTTTTGGAGCTATACGACACATTTTTTTGTCAAACATCGGCATTTACTTCAAATCATGAAAGAACCATTTAACCTAATAAAATTTTTTACGAGATGTCTCTCACGTTAATTAAATCAAATCTTATTTTATTAATTAAAGTCGATTATATATATCTTTGTTTAATGTGGTCATGAATTTCAATATTAGTAGTCGACTGCAATCGTGTCTAGCCTCAATGTGCTCAACACGTTGACTTTAAAAAGTCAAAGTCAAAGGGCTTGGATGGTTTCCGTATACGCATTGATCATGATTAATTTTATACAGTAATGGACGTTGAGAAAGCAATTTAGAACTAAATCCCATTTCAAATATATAATTATCTGCATTTTTTAATTAAATCAAAATCTTTCATAAAAGTTTACTTGTACTTTTATAATTAATTACTTTACGATAACCAATAATGTTTAGCATCTTCTGAATCTTCATAAAACGAAGTGTAGATATGTAAGTACCATGGGTTGATTAAAAAAAAGAAAAAGTTGTAAACAAACAAAAAAAAAAGATTAGATGTTTCAAAGGTGTAACCAAAAGATTAGTTATGGTTATTTCCCTTTTTGATGGGGATATAATGTTTTCCCGACAAGCCCAAGTGAGCTTTTAGCTTATTTACTTTAATTTTTCTTTTTCAATGGTGAATTTGTCAAGTTAAAAAAGCAAAGTCTATTGTCCCACGACCTACTGATGCTACCTAAAAATTAATTCAAGATGTACAAATTTACATCATTAGAATGTTGAGACGGGACATACATGGACACATATTATAACAGAAACAATATTATATTTTTAACGTGATTTGGCAATTTAGTCATTTTATTTTGTTTCCATGATTCAAGCTATAGAACTCTAGTAGTGATTACGTTTCATGGCTTAATGCTAGGAGAAAGGCTAAAACTTACTCTTGAGAGGATAGTCCATAGTGGGTACCTCGTAGGACCTCGACCCGTCTACTCGGATCTTGTATGGATATGCAGGAAGGGGTGTTCCTAAATGTGTGTAGGGGTCGTGTTTGTTCACGAGAATGGATTCCTCTTCAAGTCAATTTAGGGAGATGGACACTTTTGCACGAATTCAAGTAACGACTACAAGAGAGAAATAAAAAAGAAATTGTACCCATTAGGACTTTATGCGCTAAAAGGCTTAAATCTTCCTCAAATGGTTATGGCTTTTTGAATAGACAAAAAAATGTATATATATAAATAAATAAAAATATACCATTTCAGGCTCACATCCATCGATCTATGGCATTGCTACTGAACTCCATTTTTCTTTGATCTCATTCAACGTGTTTCCAGAAATCTTGAGATTGAACTCCATCTTTCCTAACTTCAAAGCATTGCGATCGCAGATTATCATGAAGATAAAAATAAATACGTAAACGTTTTGTTAATTAATCATCTCATCTAAAAACTTGACACTATCACATCTTGTATTTGTCCCAACGGCTAAAAAACATTACAAATAACTTAATTGCTACATATAATCTCGTTGTATATAATACCGTTACAAATTCTCTTACTGCTACAATTTTTGTCAACAATAAGAAACAATTTAGAAAAACATATCATAGATACTCACGAAGATAAAAACAAATACGTAAAGGCTTCATAAGTTTTTTTTTTTTTTTTGTGTAGATAAGCCTAAAAAAATAATAAGCTTTTAATCTGTGATTTCCGATGATGAAAAGAAATAAATAAATAAATAAAAGAAATGTCAATATTGTATTTGTGCACACGATATACCTTTCTTGATATAAAATTAGTGGCTAGATTGCTGCCACATTCATTTCTTACTACCATGACATACATAAACAATTACTAATATACATATAAACCATAAAAAGAAAGAAAGACAATGATGCAGAACTGATTTATTCATAATAAGTTATTAAGGATAGCATCACTTACGTTATCATACTCTTGAACGCAATTAAGCATCATTAATTAATTTGCATTAATTATATAGCTCGTGGTGATGCATCGTTTTCAATGCTCAATTAATTAAGAAGTCAAACTTGTTCTTGAGTTCCAAATCCTACGCCATATATTGTCTCTAGTGACTCAAAATTTTCATTGAGCACCTGATTTATTACACAGAAATATATTTCTCACGAGATGCTTTGAAGGCTGTGTTCAAACTTTCAAAAACTATCCATGGGATAATGTGCCTATCATAAGCAAACAAATTACTCTTTTCAATGATTTTGGAAGGACCTTTGTATTTATAATAAAGCTGATCACTATCATTAGATTTTGTTTATACCGTAATAATGTTATGATCAACGAATTCAAATTTGTTGACTAATACCCTAAAGAAGGTTTTGGATTCTTTAATAATATATAACGTAATTAGGAAAACCAATATTAGTACAGTAATAATACACTTATTTAATTTTCATGCTCAATGATTTAAATCATTTCATGACAACTGTATTATATCATTCGACCACATCATTTCTCTATTAATGTTATTATGTTATTACCCTAAAGACGAAGCATCTCAAGTGTGTCACTACAATACTAGGTTTGGTAGATTAAGAACACAAGAATAGAAATAAGGTGAAACCTAGGGTTTTTTTGAATCATTAATGGTCTCACCAAGAGATAAAGCATTTGAGAAAGTGATTTGATTGCCTCCGACTAAAACATTATAAAAAGTTCAGAATTGAACATATAAGGGCACTTTTCCTAGCTAGAGGAGCTCAATTAAATATTAGCGTTCAAAACATAATGAAGACCACCGTAAATCAGCTTTGTGATTGGGTTACTAAATGTAAAAGTAGAAATACATTGCTTATAGTTCGGGTTTCTAATATTTCGGAAAGATTGTTGTATCTGTTAATGTTGGATTTTCACCCAACATGTGTTAAATAACTGATGTACTTTTTGCTTCGTTTGCAATGAATTTCATTTGTCTAAAATAGAAAAACCACCCATATAGTTTGGGAATAAATTATTCTGACCGACAGTGTTAAAAAGTGCAAGCTCTCAATTGGGATAGGCCCCACTCAGCGGGGGTGTGGGAGAGTGAGTCCCACTACTGGATGAGAGTTTGTTTAAGATATTTTCATGTTTTTTTCTTCCTGGTCCACGTAATAATAGTCAGTCCATGGCCACCATAATTATTTAAGAGGGTGGGTCTAGAGATGTTCTAGTAGTGTAATCGTTTTTTGTAGATGAACATAAAGATTGCATTCATGGTCCGCCATTGATGAGACTGTTATATCTCGCTTTATTCTGATGAGTAGTAATAATCGACATGAAAATGTTGGGATGGAAAGGTGCAAAAGCAGTGGCAATCATACTCTTTATAATTTGATTACTTAAATGTGTTCACCAAATTTTTTCTCTTTTTTTTTTTCTCATTGTTCTTGTCTCACTTTTATAGATTGATGGATGAGAGCAAATGCTTTTAGTACTAAATACATCATGGATATTGTATAATATTAGTGTAGTGGCCCAAATTTCATTGGGTCCAAAAAGAAATAAAAGTCCAAGCAGAAATTTAGATTTAGAGTTCTACTGACCCTAGATTTTAGAATCTTTATAGCGTTTGAGTTTTATTCAAAATTAAGGATTTTGAATCTTGCATTTTAATGTACAATTTTATGATTATTGAAGAAAGTAGGATTTATCATTTTACTTTTTATTGTATTAAAAATCCTCAAGTTTTTTGTTTGGGATTATGGGTTGTATTTCTGTTTATTTTCCTTTTCGGGCGAGATTGTCCACTCCTTTATAAGCTTTCTTTATTAATGCAATATTTTCTTTTGACCAAAAAAAAGAAAAAGAAGAAAGTAGGATTTATCATTCTTTCCATTTCCTTCTTGTTAATTTGCAATCACTGTTTAAAGTTTTCCTTATTGATCTATTACTTATATGTTGCTTTTATTGCTTTAGCCGTATTGTTTTGCAAAATTCTATTTTTGAAGTAGTTACCAGATTAATTGGGACAGGCTCCATGTTATTATAATATTGTTTTATCAAAAGCTAGTGAGTTTCTTTCCTCATTATCTATGATTTCTATGAAGCTCGTGAATTCTTATGATTAGTATCTTTTATAGGTTATGCACTGTTTTAAGATACATTGAAAGTTCCACTTCAATTTTTTGGAGTGTTTGATTAAATGAATTGAAGTTTGACTTTTAATGTGGTTATGGAGGCTCTAATTTTCCATTTTCTTTAAAGGAAACTCTTATTTCATTTTTTAAATTATTATTGTTATAGATGTATAAAACTTTGTGAGTTTAAGAAATTCGATCTTTTTTGTTACACAACAGTCGCAAACCCAACTTATCTTATTCAACAGGTTTTGGGGTGCAGCAGTTCATCCTTCAAATGAATCTGGAAATTTCATCTGCGAAATATTCAAAGAGTATTGGATTAATCTTCGAAATTTGTATCTAAGGTGTGAAGAAAGTCCTTGGAGCCTTTTTTTTTTTTTTTCATTAAAGAATGATACACTTATCGGGAATTAATTTCGAAACCTTTTACACACTAAGCAAGAACCATACTCGTAAAGCAAATGTCTAGTGGATTAATGTAGGCCCATTGACCGGGCCAGATTATCTAGTTGACGGGCAAAGAGATCCAGAAGGCTATACCTGTTGGGTAATATCAAGTAAATTGTTAAAAGGCATTAATAAGGCCCAAAAGATCTAAAACCCTCTTTGCCTTTTTTTTCTTTTTATCGAAAAAGTCTAAGAGTATCACTAATTTATCACTTTCTCTATATATGCTTAATTGGTATACAAAAAGAAGAGAGAAATACAAGAGAGTTTTTAAATTGGTGACTAGGCATATACGTAGGTGATGATAAATGGATAATTGAAAAGGAGAAATATCTAACATTTTTCAAAGTCTAAAGCTTTTGTTGGCCAAATATTGGTAGGAGGGTTTTTTTTTTTTTGTCACAACTAACTTGCTTAGTGCTCAGGCAATGACAGAATCTACTAAGGATGAGTTGAGACTGTATTTTTAGATAAATCAGTTTAGTCATCATTGAAAAAGCTAATCATATATGAGTACTAAACTTGTATTATTAGGCCTCATTAAATAATAATACTGGATCTACCCTTGTACTCATAAATAGTAATAATTATTAAAAGGTATTGGTAAACTAATAGAGTTGCGCTTGTTCAAAAGTGATAAACTGCTAATGAAACTACGATAAAATGATCTTAATAATTCATCACTATTAAATATAATGTCGCGAAGAGATCTAAATCCTATTTTTCCATAGTGGCAGTAGTAGTTGTTATTGTGGTTGTTATAGCCATTATTATCATTTATTTTTGGCGGAAGATGAGTTTTTTGGTAAGAGGAAAGAAAAAAAAAATTGGCCACGAGATGAGTTGAAAACTATTACTATCATTTATTATGGGTGGGAAGATGAGTTGCTAACCATTATTATTATCATTGTTGATGGGTGGGAAGATGAGTTGATGCCTTCAATGGTGTTTAATAAATGGCCACGAGGAAATTGAGCACCTCAAAAGGCTTGAGCAATTAAGCTAGAATTTTCAGGATTATCATAAGTTAAGTGAAGGCATGTAATTACAAGCTTTGATTTATAATAATGAGACTTCTTAATTTAAATAAATTACCATGCATATCATGCTAAGGCAAGCATGTGTCGGCCATTTTGCGCCCAGAAAACCATGCGGTTTGCATGCTAGTTTTTAATATATTGAAAAAAAAGTCTTGAATTAAGTTTCTTGCTTGTTCACTAGTAAACAATAAAGTTGGATCAGATTTTTGAAAATATTTTGTTGGATGTTAGGACGAAATTTTACATGTTTAGAAAATTCAAATCTTCTCTTTTAAATCAAGTCATTTGCATGGCTTGGAAACTTGACACACAATACCTGATGTAACCCCTTTGGGGTAATGTACGATGTTAATATTTTTTTATTTTTTAATGAAATTCCACTTGCTTTTAGAAAATAAAAAAATAAAGATGGATTACAGTGGTTATTATTTTTCTAATATATGTTTCATTGAGATTTTTTTTTAGTTTCTTATCATAAGCGACTCAAAATATATTGTTTCATCAAGATGTGGGATTTATGTTGAATCACTGTTTTACAGGCTATTACTGGCTAGGACTTAGGTGAAATATCATTGAAAATAGGAATTATTCGTGCTATCATAGAACTTTTTTCGATTATTTTTAGAATGAATGCATCAATCGTCTACTTTGGTATTTCATTAATAAAAAATGGTGATATTATTTCTTCATCGATCAAATTCCATTTTGGCCCTTTTCTTTTATATTCAATAGAGGTGTAAGTCATACAACACATATAAAAAAATATTATTTAGAAAATTAATTTTTGTACTCTCTAACACTCATAGTGAGGAACATACCACTATACCAAATGACCACAATAATATATGTTGATACCTTCATCATTTTGCAAAATGAATTAGGTAAGAGTACTATATGTTGTTTGTTTTTTTGGGTCAAAGTACTATTTGTTGTTTATTATGGCCATTTTTATCTTATGGAAAAAATTCAATTCACTATGATAAAAAGATTCTAGTAAAAAAGTTTTACATAATGTACCATGTAATTTCTCTAAGACAATTAGATATTGTACGATGAACTTTTTTATCTCCATTATTTTATGAATGAAATTATTCTTCGACCAAAACAGAAAAAAGGACAGTTGGGACTCGTACTAAACCAAAATTACGAATTGGTCTAAAAGAACTGCAATTGTTACTAGTAATAATGTCACTAATGATTCTCATTTTAAGTGCAAAAGTCTCAAGATTAATTTTTATATATAATATTTTAAATAATATAAAATAACTTACGCCTTCTTTAAATCAAATTTTAAAAAAAATGTCACTAAGAAACATTACGTCAAGATTTGCAAACACCATCAATTGCTCCTCACAAATTATTCAACAAGACTTGTTCAACCCATTCCAATATGTAATGTCAATTTCTTTTTGGTATATGAGCATCTTTGACTATGCAATTATTATAGAGTTGACGGATTGTGAAGATTCGAACCCTATCGAGTCCAAGTATAAATGATAGAAAATTTAACTATTAAAAATATATTCTTCTTTGACAAAATAAATAAATAAATGTTCTTCCCTTGACAAAAAGCAAAAAGAATGCATATTCCTCTTGATTAGTTGTGCATTTTTGACTGAACAAAAAAACAAACTAAAAAAAAAAGATAAGATACGTAATGCATGATTTTAGAGTCATAAGTAAACCAGCTAGCTTATTGTAGTTTTCGGAAAATTATTTTGACTGAAATTTATATTACAAATTCACATTTTTTGGCTCTTTTAAATAAGAAAACAGTAATTTTGAAAACTCAAACCATTTGGCCATAAGGTTATCATCAAAACTTCTTTGTCACGGCTCGATAGTTAATTTGATAAGTCAATAACTTTTTCTCGTATTTCATAATCTGGTTAACCAAATTTTGCTATTGTTTTCTGCAAAACCTCAACGTGACATGAGCGCGAAAGATATTCAAGAATCAATTTTATTTTAATAAGGACTAAAATCATTTTATTTTGACTTTCTTTTATCCCATATTGTAGGATAGATCTCGAAAAATATAAAAAATCTTCCTCCAAACCGTACATATAATTTTCATTGAATACGACTTTCTACAGAATTCAGTAATCTAATTCTCTTTGTCTTTCAAATAATGTAGGCCATTGGTGTCCATTTGCAAAAGAATTGAAGAACTTCAAACTTTTAATTCTTATAGTAGATTCAACTGTTTATAACTATTAAATCATTGTCTTTTAATTCGAAGAAATGTAAAAATATAAAAATACCTTCCATAATATTATCGAAATATCAATTTATGATGCCATACCCCTTGATACACCAAAGGAAACAAGCGGTATTATCAAACCGTATACCATCGGAACAGTTTTTTTTTTTTTTTTTTTGGTGGGGGCACCAAAAAATATTGTTAGTCCGTGTCAATTTAGATCGCACAAATACGGATTCGTGGAGCTGCAGAAATCACAATCACGTGACTCTCTCTCTCTCTCTCTCTCTGTCCATTAGAGAATATCTCAAAGCTATCATCAATCAATACTGCTCACTCACTTACCTTTGTCATTTTCCTTCTTTCCAAAGCTTCTAGCGTACGCTGAAACATTTTGACCTTTTTGCCATGATGTCTCTTTGGCTCTTCCTCTTTCCGCCACGTCGGCACTGCTGACGTGTCATCTCAAAGGTTTTTTGTTTTTTGTTTTTTTTTTTTGTTTTTTTTATGATTAGATGAGTTGACCGGGCATGACTGGAATTCGCATGTATCTTCTGGAAAGTAAAGGTTATATTCATGTAGGTGTGAGTCCCAAATTACCCTTGTAAAAGTGGACAAAGACAATTTACACTTTCAAGATGATGTGGTATGTTGACTAGCTTTGCGTAATGGGGAAAGAATAAAAAGTTAAAACATAGTGGACTATCTCTAAGGTTATGTGGAGCAGTCAAATAATAATTTTAATTTTTTTTTTAAAAATTATGTGATACGATTAAATAGTGATTTTAGTTCTTTTTACTCTTTCTAGTAAATTTAGAGAAATGGATTTTTCAACATTCCTTCTCTTCAAATTTAGTTATTTTTATTTAAAATTTAGTAATAACTAACACCATAATATAGATAAGGCATATTTAGAATCTCGTAATACTATCATTTTACTATTAGTATGATTGAACTTTTGGCCTTGTTTAATATAAACATATTATATCTATTTTTCTTAGAATTATGCAAATGCTAGATGTAGACCAAATGAATTTATAATTAAGGTTGTTCAATTTTTAACCACATAGCCCCTTTCTCAGGATGGTCATTAGTTACCTATAGAGTTTAAGAAGTTCTAACATAGGATAGATTAAAGGGTTTTGAGTCGGGTAGGTTAGTATTTAAGTACTGGATGCGGAAAATGGATCCTCTCATAGTCTCCATCTTCTCATGTTGAGATGATGAAGAATCTTGACCATTGATTAAATTTGTTTTAGTCTCGACCTGACATGTGTCATTTCGGGCTTACTCACATATCTCACTTTTCTCTCACCTCGAGTCTATTCGAGGTGACATATGTCAAATCGAGATTAAAACAAATCAAATCAATGATTAAGATTCACTATCATCTCAATATAAAAGAATGGAGACTATGAAAAGATCTATTCCCATGCATACGTGTCTTGTGGGGATATCAAGCTATCCACTTATAGGCCCCCCCTTTCTTGATACTCATCTCCTCCTTGCATAATGTTAGCTAGATATAAGATATCCTTTTCCGAAAGTCTATGGACCAGTGATGATCGATCCCCCTTGATTAGGGGTTTGACCCTTATCCCTAGCAACGATCCTAATCTTTTCCAAACAGCTACTTCTTCACATATGGACGCGTGCTAGGCCTTGGGCCTATGTGGCCTTCCGACTCAGGTTCCATTGGGGATCTAGGCCTTCCCTGCACCAAGACCACCCATTGGCTCCCAGTCGAATTTAGCCCAAGACCATTTTCATCCACTACACTAAATAATAAATGACAAAAACATGTGACCTTAGCATAACTAGAAATTAAAACAGGATTCATACCCTGTAAAGGTTGTTTAGGGGTCGTCCAATAGTAATTTATTATTATTAAAAATTTTGAGTATAAATTATGATTTCATATTTTCTATCTTTTAAGTAAATTGAAAATATTTGTTGATACTTAATGCTGAACTACAAAATTTGTAATATCCAACATACCGTCCATCTAAAGGAACGATAATATAGTAAAATACGCAATCATTTCTCGAGGCCAAAACTTTTGTTTTCTTTTCCGCGCCATTTCTGCCACTTTGCCATGTAACTCTCCTCCCGCGTCACCGACCAATCTTCACTTTCCACGTGGCACCCTCCTCCAATATATATAGAGATATAGATATAGATATAGATATAGATATAGATATAGATATATAGATATATATATATAGATACATACGAGCATGCATTTTTGCATGCTTCTGCTTATACAAGAAACGCTCATCTCTAGAAGTCTCTCTCTCTCTCACTTCACTCACTACTCTCTTCTCACTCTTTCATCACAAGAAAATGGAAGAAGAAAACGGAAAGCGAAAAGGGTATGAGGAAGTCGCCGGAGATGTTGCTGGAAAGAGACGCAGAACGCCGGAAAATGCTGACGTCAATGGTAAAACCCAAGAAAACCAAGAACAAGAAGAGGATAACATGATGGCGTGGCTGACGCTCGACGAAGAGACGGCAGCAGAGCTGTCGAAGCTTCTGGAAGTTGATGCGGAGTCTCCGCCGCCGTTCAAGGTGAGATTCATGAACGATCCGTACACGTCGCCGGTGGTGTTTCAGTCGTCGTCGGGTTACGTCACGATTAATGGCAACGAGGAATCGTGTGGGTCGTCGTTCTCGGAGTCGGAGTCGTCGGTAATGGCGAGCGTGGACATGGGTGGGATGAAGAGGAAGGTGTTTGGGGAGGCTTCTGGGTGGTTTACTGAAGGGAGTGGTGGGGCGTGGGGTTTACATGCTGAGGAGGCGCGTGGGGTTGTTGAGGAGTGTGGTGATGTGGAGGATTTTTTGGTAAGAGAAACCGACGGCTTAGATTGGTTTGACTGCTATGATCATCAGAATGATGTGGACAATGATGACGATATGTGGGTAAAGTTTTTAGGTGAAGACTTGTTTGGATCGCAGTAAAAAAAAAAAAAAAAAAATTTACTGTCCCGTAGTTATGGTGAAAAAACCTGACTGTAGACAACGGTAAAAACGTAAATGTGTTTTGGATAGAATTTTGTTAGGACTTTTTTTTATTTTTTTTTAAAGACAAATCCGATTACAATACAGTTATCGATGTTTTATTCTTTTATCTTTTTTCAAAAATAGCATTAGTAGCCTTGGTAAGAGGCAAAGCCAGTTACAATACAGTCACCGAGAATGCTCGAAGGAGTTTGTAATTAGTCAGTCAATCAACGCACGAATTAATATCTGAATAGACACGAGACACTTGGTACCAAATATGGTTGGGGAGAATCGGTTTGCAGTGTTCTATAAGCGGCTTTAAAGGGCTAGTTATAGGAGTTGTTAGGGCTCTTTTAGTGCTATAGATTGGTGGTGACAATGTGAAAAGGTGTTGGTTACAAAGTATATTTTGATATTTGTTTGAGTAGAGAAGGTTGTAGAGAAACAGTGAATACTACATGAAATCATCTTACTATCTTTACTTTTGCATTTGGTATTTGTGTTCTTTTTCTACTGACCTAAAGAAAATGCTCTCTTGAAATTCTTTTGACTGGCTTAATAATTGAATGGGAGAAAGTCATTTTAGTCTTTGAGATTCGGGAAAAGTTCTAATTCAGTTCCTGAGATTTGAGAATTACTCTAACAAGTCCTTCCATCCAATTGTTTTTAGCCACTTTTTAAAAGTCAAAGCTTTGACTAAGCAAAAATACCATATTACCCTCAATATCCTTTGGAGATGAGAAGAGAGAAAAAAAGTGGAAAAGCTATTGGGTTTCAGTCATTGGAAATTAAGTTCCCATTTGCAATCATGAGCAATCTGCAAACGTAGCAAATTAAGTTCATTGGAAATTAAGAAGAAGAGATGTGTTTAGTTTTGGGGGTTTTATACGTTTGTGTATCGTGTGAGAGGAGAGACAACAGAGATGAGAGTTAAAAAAAAAAAGTAGTAAAGCTTTATATAACCTTTTTGATGCTGACTTTTTTTTGGAAGGGTAAAATAGTTATTTTGCCCTTCTAGACGTTAAAGTTAACGCCCCTCCATTAGATGGAGGGACTGATTTGGGTAATTTCCAAACCGACTTTATCCAAACCTCAGGGATTGAAATGACTTTCTCCCATAATTGAATTCTTTGCCCAATAACTTATATTCGAGTGTTGATATTTAGGAGTAATCTAATAATGGGTTAGCTCTCTCTGGTAGTTAGGATATTAGGGTTCAAATCTCATGAGAGTGGAGGTAAAAAATAAAAAAATATATTCGGCTGTCACTTATCTTCTCTTTTTCACTGGTAATCAGCTTGATCAGGTGTTAAATTTAAAAAGTGGTATAAGTCTCACATGATAGTCTGATCGGACCAAATTGAAGAGTTATCTCACAAACAAACGTGAAGTCCATATGAGTGTAGACTTCATACCTTATAAGTGTGAATCCCATATAACATGAGAGACTGATCAAACCAAACTGGAGAATTGTCCCCACAAACAAATGTATATCCTACACATTAGAATCTTTGATCTTTTGAGCCAAGTGTCCGTCGTGTCAACGAAATCAAAATCTGCATCATCATCACGTACCTTTAAGATTTTTGTAGGCAATATCTGATTTTGATTTTGATTTTGATGAGCTGTGTTCATATACTTTGTAAAGATGCGCAGAAAAAGGAAACCCTGATGGGTACTAACTAGTTAAGCTTTGTAAACTTTCTCAACTAGTAATGAACACATATTTCTGCCACCAGGTAGTATGTTTTGGCCCATTCTTTTAATGAAAGATAAGATTTAGTAAACTATATGAATGTAGTGTCAAGGTAACGTGTCATGATCAAGCCATTTCTCCACTTTAAAGAATAGAAAATAGAAAAGAGTTCTCTGCATTACTCATTCATTTAGTCATTGCAATGAACATGATGTATGGGCACTTATAGGCAAAATGAGTAATTCCAGCTCAATGCTAAAGATAAGTTTGTTCTTCTAGTGGAGAACACAACCTGTGTTGTACTAAACACTTTACATTTTTTCTCTCACAGCTACACAGTTTGACTGTCGAAGTAAATTTTTTTTCATTAAACTCCTCTAGAGGAGATAATATTCACCAAATATCAATAGACATAGGGTGAATTGTACCAAACCTTTCTGTAGTTCAAAAATTCTACCAGACCCCCCTGTGGTCATATAAAAGTACATAGGACTCCTCTACCGTCAAATTTATGTATTTGTAAGTAACGGAATATGCGAAAAGACTTTTATACCCTTGAGGGTTTGGGATTTGGGGGGTGGGAGGGTGGGATGACGATCTTTTTGTTGTTGGAGGGCAGGGAAGAAAATGGGTTTTTTTTTTTTTTTTTAATGAAAGGGGTAATTTGGTCAATTATTATAATTATTTTATTGTAAAATTAGTTAAAAATCAATAAAAATCTCGCTTCCGTTAAATTTGACGGATTATTTGACGGAAGGGGGGTGATATGCACTTTTTAATGACCACATGAGAGTCGTGTGCATTTAAGTATGACCACTGGAGCGTCTGGAACAATTCACCCTTAAACATATTATCTACTTAACTTGTAACGCATGTTAGACAAAAAAAAAAAAAAAAAAACTAGTAACGTATAACTACCTATCACTGTTTTATATGACATATCAACAGTCACAGTCCATGGGAAGTTTTCATATTGATGGTATATGAAAGTCAACTACATATATCAATTCGGAATTAATAAATTACTTGCCTTATCTAGAAAAGTAAACGTCAACGCGTGAGACTTTTTTTTTGGTTGAGGAAGGAAAGCTATGAACCCTGATAACAGGAAGTAAAATTGACTACTTGTCAAACAAGAACCATTAATCATGGGGCCAACTTGTTCCCTCATTGAAGGGTTGTATTATGCTATCAACACTGCAGTAATGGAAGATGCATTGTTTCAAAAATTGCAACGTGAAAAACTGAATGCACTTGTTGCTCTCTGCCTATCATTACTAAAGAGTAAGTATTTTTTATAACGTTATAATGTCACGAGTAAAATTTAATAATTATAAACTGTTCACACAATTTTGTCACAATCTAATCAGCAATTCAAAACCATTCAATCTTATTCATAAAATCATAATATTATAAACAAATCCGTTTCCTTACCTAAGCTAGTGCTGCATCGACTCTCCAAAAGAATAATGATGGCAAGGACAGGAAAAGTTAGCATCCAAACATTTGCCTGGGTTTTCTTCACAAATTGCTTGGGATCGTACAATAACAATTTTAATGGCTAAATAACGGGAATGTCAGTAGATTTGGGGTAGCGGTGGTGGCTCAGGTGAAGCCAGCAGCGAGTTATGGGCTGTGGTAGCGTTGGCCAGGGCGGGGCAAGGCCATGAGTGTGAGGGTGAGAATGAAATTGATCAAGATCCTCATTTAACTACTACTTTATTCAAACATTCTAGCATTGCATACGAACTACTCATTTCAATTTTAAAATACAAAAAATAAGAAAAAAAAAGTGAAATGTTATCAAAAGACTTGAATCATAAATGGCGCCATGCTCTAAATCTACCTAAGAATTTCCCGAGCCACAGATGAACTATTAATGATAAATAGTTGAATTAACTCCAATGCATTTGAGTTCAAAAGTTTGAAACTGCAGAAAAGCTAGCAACATCAAGTAGCTCTTCTAGAAAACAACAAAGGTCATGCACAGCATAAATACACGATATAGTTTCTCCTGAAATTTCCCTCAAGATTTCGAAGTACACTCAATCACATGGTCCTTGAACTGTTGGAGCTCAGCTATGACCTCCTCTTCAGGCCGATATAACAAATCAGTCATACGCCATATCTGCAGAGATCGTTGTCAATCGTCAATCAGATAAAATGCAGAATAAGGAGAAGGATCCTTTTCTTTTTCCTTCCTTTCTTCTTTTTTTGAGTAAAAACGTGGAGAGAGAGAGCAAGAGAGAAGAAGATATAGATCGTGTCGTCATACCTGTAGTGTACCACCCCCAGTTGTTGGACCATCATCCGATACACTAACAATAGTCCAGGGATCAAATACGTTCCAATGGAAGTCAACAACTTTATTCCTGGAATCCAAAATAAAATTGAACTTAAAAGTCTACGAGAATATCAGCAAAATTCATATATTGCGGCCATTCAAAGATACTGTATATTGAAACAATCCAGTTCCAGCAGGATTTCCTTTTTGTCCTTTCTCCTATTCGTGCGCACGTGTGTAGTTGGGATGGGAAAAGAGAAAGGGACAATATCCAAGCAAAGAAAGATATTAACAGGAAAAACTCACAAATTGCTATCTTACAACCTTATAAACTATCCAATAACTTTATCATCAAAATCTTTCAACAAAGACATGAATGAAGACGGATTTTGTTTTTCTTTTTTTTTTTTCCCTCCTTTGGTAGGAGTTGGATTATTTTCCTCACTTTGTCACCTGAAACTCTCACATTGTTTGAATATTGCCACCTAACAGCATAAAATCAAGAATAACTGGAAAAAAACGTGACAAAAGGACACAATGATACGATATTGACTCCATCTGTATTTATCCACCAGACTTGGAGATGAGTAGCAATTCCGGATAGTGTGAAACAAACAAGTGGTGGTAAGATTGATGTACTGACTTTAGATGTTAAAAAAGATCCTAATCAAAGCATACGGGTATAAGGAAATTCCTTAGCTGCCAAATGCTCAAAAAGAAATATAATACGACCTTCAACCCATATTTTTTGTCACAGGTTCTATTTTTATTGGCAAATACTATTTTTTTGGCATTAATCTTTTCAATATAATAACTTTACATAATCCAATTATAAAATCAGGTGAAACTTCATAAGCAATACTACAATTACAAAAGTTTGAAGAAATAAAATGCTTTCAAAATTAATGCAAAACAGTGCTCACCAAAATATGACATTTGACTAAAGAAGTCGAAAGAAAACTTTAACAAAAAGATTTTGGTATGGAGGAAGTAGGGTATCTTTCCGTCCCTTTTTGATCTTTTATTGATACAGGCCAACATCACCCTTAAATCTTAGGACATATATGCTTAGACATTAAAAGCATATTTACTAATCCAATCAAATCCATGATGTACAACTCCAGGTACAAGTGGTTTTCACCTCTACTTTGGACCACTAGGAATAATATGGGCACAGGATTGGACTTATTTGTTTTCTGTGATGCACCTTGGTAACTCTATAAGCTATAAAAGATATCTTTGTTGGCAGAGTAGGTAGCTCATGGCAAGGATAGGGCTCCAACACAGGAGTTGACTTGCACACAGATTTTGGTGGCTTCTGCTCTGTTTAAGGCTTGTGCTCCGGTGTACTAGGGGGGGCTCATGCTTACATGAAGGTGTTTAGCCATAGTCAGAAAAAATGGGATTGATGAGACTCCTCATCTCAAGGAACATAGTATCAACTGTTTTAGAAGACGTCTTATAATTTTGGCAGTGCAAAGTCTTAGCACAGTTGAGGAGCAGTAAGTTATTAATACATCAAAGGTGAATAAATAGAATAATCAGACAACACATACATAAAAGAAAATATGCAACTGTAGATGTGACGCAAATTTCAGTTGCAAGGAGCTAAGCAGTTTCTAACCTGTGTCCAGCATGTTGGAAAAACAACCCAGGAGGACTACTTGGCGATTTTGTATCACTTTCTTTCCTGTTACCAACCTGCAAGATCCATGCAGAAGCTATTTCTATGATAAATGTGCACAGGAAAGAGGCAAGGAATCCAAGCCATATTTGTTTAACATTGAGTTTTTTAAATTAGCAACAATATTAAACAGGGCATAGACAGCATATTAACATCAGTTGATAACTCGTTTGCTTTTATTTCCCAGGAGGTTTGGTGGGTCAGAGTAGACCCAAAACGTAATGGAGAATCTAATAAACTACGGAGCATCAGTTGATATTCATTTGCTTTTTTTTTCCCCAGGAGGTTTGGTGGAAAGATCAAAGTAGGAACAGAGAAGTGACAGAAGAAATGATAAATAAAGGAGTTTCCCGACCTTTTCATAGTCCCATATGTTTAACAAACCATCCTCCGCAGAGCTTCCAAAGACAGAAGCCTTATCTGGGCACCACTGGCATAAGAATAAAAATATCAGAAACGATGACAATTCAAATGGCAAGACTTGATACATAATCACAAAAATTCAACAGTAGTTAACTGAATCGGAAAAAAAAGAAACAATTTTCGGAAGGTGAAAGCTTGAAAGAACAACCAGCTTTATACCTGGACACAGAGAACAGCTTCAGCATGATCTTCAAATGTATGGACAGGCAACCCAGCTCCATCAGAGCTTAGACTGCGGCGATCAAACATCCGAACAGTATGGTCCGCCGACCTGAAAGTAGAACATTGCACAACACAAAGCATCTAAATATTCCACGACATTACTATATGCCAAAATATGAGCTCCATCCCAAGCAGCATGAGATTGAAACTGAGCATTTCTTATAGTTGTTTGGTGAATTTTCAGATATTTAAAGGATTAGACATACCCAGTAAGAATGAGGTTTTGGTCGTTAGGATTCCAATCAACGCAATGAATATCAGCATTGTGAGCTTTTTCAACCTAAGCAAAAAAGCCAAACAGTTTACTACGTCAGCATATAAAAGAAATGATGTTTGGCAGCACTTAAACTAAGCAATAAAAGCACAGGAAAGAGGACAGCCACATTGATCCAACAAACAATCTCATATGGAGTGCATATTTGCTGCGTACGAAAAATTCTGAAGCACCACGAACCAAACTATTTCAGTGTATCACAATCAAGCAGCATTTGGTAAAAGCTTATAGGATACAAGAGAAAAATTGATATACTAAAAGCTCACAAAGGCATCTGGTGAAAGGCTCAAGGCAACAAGGTAAGGATTTCCAAAGAAACTCCACTGGAGGAAATCAGAGGCATAATGTGCCAAATATGTGGTTACTTAGCCAATGAAATGAGTAACCTAATCAGAAAGACATAAAAAGACAATTATTGAAGAAAGATAGAGAAAGGTAGAGAGAAGATATTTTTTAGAAGAAAGATTTGTATATTATTGCCCTTAATGATTCACAGTAATACAGTTCTCTATTTATAGAGATTTCAACATGTTAGTTAGAAATACCAACTGGAAATGACAGCTGGATTCCACTATCCATTCCAGCTGTCTTTATCTCCTAATATCAGTTCTAAGACAATCCCTCAGAACTGATCTTAACTAACTAACATATCATCTAAACCTATACATTATCACCCCCCATCAAACTCAGCTGGGTAGTGCTCAGAGGGAGTTTGTTGGTGAGATACTTGAACTGTTTGGTTGATAAAGGCTTGGTGAGCAAGTCTGCCAGTTGTTCTGTAGTTGAAATATAGGAGACTTTTAATTGTAAAGCAACAACCTGTTCTCGCACAAAGTGATAATCCAGTTCAATATGCTTAGTCCTTGCATGGAAAACTGGATTTGCAGCAAGGGCTAAAGCGGACTGATTGTCACAGTGAAGCACAGGGGGGTTGACTGGGATAAACAGATCCTTGAGTAGGTAGGTTATCCACTTTAATTCAGCTGCAGCATGGGCCATGGCCCTGTATTCTGCTTCTGTACTAGATCTGGCCACAGTCGCTTGTTTCTTGGAACACCAAGGAATAGCATTTGTCCCCAGAAATATCAAGTAACCAGTAGTAGACCTTCTATCTGTGGAATCAGTGGCCCAATCACTGTCAGAAAAGCCCTGTAGATGTAAAGGTCCTGCCTGAAACCTCATGCCCATATGAACAGTCCCTTTAACATATCTTAGAGCTCTCTTAAGTGCAGAATAGTCAGCAATGGTAGGGTTATGCATGTGTTGACAGAGAGAATTAACAACAAATTGCAAGTCAGGTCTAGTGATGGTTAAGTATTGGAGAGCACCTACCAAACTTCTAAACTAAGTTGGATTAGCATAGGGGGTGGTTGGAGAGGAATCTTTAGAGTATGTAGGAGTTTCAGCTGGTTTGCAGTCACTAAGTCCAGCTTTTTGAAGAAGATCTTATGCATACTTTGTTTGATGTAGGAAGAGGTGATTGGGCTGAGAAGAAACTTCTATACCTAAGAAATATGAAAGTGTGCCCAAGTCTTTCATAGAAAATTTAGAATGCATAGATATAATCAGATTTTGAATAGCTTGATGAGAGGAGCCTATGATGATGATATCATCCACATAGACTAGGAGAATGAGAATATGAGAAGCAGTTTTCTGCACAAAAAGTGAAGTGTCTGCCCTGCTGCAATTAAAACCCATACTTATGAGAAAAGAAGAGAGTTTATAGTACCAAGCCCTTGGAGCTTGTTTAAGGCCATAGAGGGACTTATGCAGTTTGCAAACAAAATCAGGATGAGTGGGATCAGAGAAGCCCTGAGGCTGAATCATGTAAATTTCTTCATTTAGAAGACCATGAAGGAATGCATTGGAAACATCTAGCTGTTGCAACGGCCAATTGTAGTGCAGGGCTAAGGAAATAACTACTCTGATAGTCTGAGCTTTAACTACAGGGCTAAAAGTTTCATTATAGTCTATACCCTGTTCCTGTGTGTAGCCTTTAGCCACCAACCTTGCTTTGTATCTAGCTATTGACCCATCAAAGTGTGTCTTTATTTTGTAAACCCATTTAGAACCAATGGCTTTTCTGTTTGGGGGTAAGGGGACAAGAGTCCAGGTCTTATGATCAAGCAAGGCTTTGTATTCTTCATGCATAGCCTGCTGCCAGTTTTTGTATTTGGAGGCCTCTTTGTAGGTTGAGGGTTCTGTTTGTGGTGGGGTGATGATCAGATTGTGCAGTTGATATAAAGGAGGTGGAAGACAACCTGTCTTGGCCCTTGTTAGCATAGGATGTTGAGAGACAGGGGCTAAATGAGTGAGTGATTGAGTAGAGGACTCAGGACTGTGGACTGAGTGTGTAGAATGGCTAGATGAACTATCTGAACTAGATTGATTAGACAGGTTGGGAGTCGGACCTGTAGCTGAAGACTCATGGTGTGATATGTGTATATTACTATGAGCTGATTGTGGAGAGGATGTCAGACTAGGAACCTGAGCAGACTCTATGTTAGGAGACTGATCAGAGATATCAGGTGTAGAATCTGAAGGATTAGAAGGAGTGTTTATGGGTTGACAGTTGGGAGTTGGGTTGCAGTCTGCAGCTGAGTTAACTGCAGAGGTTTGAGGGGCTGAAGTTGTTTTTAAAAATAGGTGGGACTGCAGGTGATTGGTGAGTGTGTCCAGTAGCAGAAAACAGAGAAGTAGAACTAGGGAAAACATGCTCTACAAATCTAACATGTCTAGAAATATAAACTCTATGAGAATGCATATCCAGACATCTATAGCCTTTTGTGGTAGGACAATAACCTATAAAAACACAGGGAGTGGATCTGTCATCTAGTTTATTCTTAGCATAAGGTTTGAGCCAAGGGTAGCACAAATAGCCAAAAGTCCTGAGAATGGTGTAGTCTGGTTTAGCATGATAAAGTGTTTCATAAGGGGACCTGTTATTCAGAATAGGGGTAGGCAATCTATTTATGAGATAATTTGCAGTGGCCACTGCATCAAGCCAGAATTATTTAGGAAGATGTGAATGATTTAATAGGGCCAGAGCAGTTTCAATAATGTGCATATGTTTTCTTTCTGCCCTCCCATTTTGCTCAGGTGTATAAGGGCAGGAGGTTTGATGCACTATGCCTAAATGCCTTAAATGTTGACCAACTTTATTGTTGAGATATTCAGTCCCATTGTCTGTTCTGAGAGTTTGTATGGTCGTGTGAAATTGAGTTTTAACAAGAGCAGTAAAGCTACATAAGGCAGAAAACACTTCAGCTTTTGATGTAAGAGGATACAACCAAGTATATCTCGAATAATCATCAAGAAATAGGAGGTAGTATCTAAAATTCATACAAGATGATGTCGGGGAAGGACTCCAAACATCTGAGTGCACCAACTGAAAAGGAAACTGAGTAATAGAACTAGACAGAACAAAGTGAAGCTTATGAGCTTTTGTTACAGAACAAGAAGTGCACTCTAAAGTATTCTTAGGAAGTCTAATATTCAGACTTGAAGACAATAGCTGAGCTGCAGGACTTGAGGGATGGCCAAGCCTGAGATGCCATTGATAGGTGTTATTCTGAGGTACAGACGGAGTAGTGCAGGTAAGAATTCTTCTTCTTCTTGCAGATGGAGTAGACTAAATAGGGCTGCAAGGTAGAGGGTAGAGTCCATGCTTAGAAGGGGCCTGGAACATAACCTTGTTGGTTGTGTTGTCCAGGATAGCAACACCCTTAGCAGTGAACACAAGAGTACAGTTATTATCATGCGTTAGCTTAGAAACAGACAATAAATTGGATGATATGTGAGGAATATAAAGAATAGAGGAAAGGGAAAGAGAAGAAGAAGGTGTGGATAATGTGCCAGTGCCTATACTATGAATAGGGAGGACATTACCATTGCCAACTTGCACAGTGTCTGCTCCTTCATATGGCTGGGCCTGGTGTAGATGAGCAAGGTCATGAGTCACATGGGTATTTGCCCCAGAATCTAGATACCACTGTTGATCAGGAGGAGTAGAAAAGCCTGCAGTGACAGCCATCACTTTCTTGTCTTGCTTAGGAGCTGAATAATTGATAGCATCAAATCTGTGCCAACACTCAAGGGCTGAGTGATTAGGTTTGCCACAGATTTGACAAGTAAAGGAGGAGGATTGGGAAGCTGTGAGCTTGTTCTAATTTGAATTTCCAGGCAGATAGGTGTTCTGGTAACTCTTCTGTCCTCTGCCCCCTCCCCTGCCTTTGTTATTCTTACCCCTGCCTCTATTAGTTGAGTCTGGGGTATTAGTGGTCTTAGTATAAAGAGCAGTAGGTAGATCTTGAGAAGAAGATGATGTGACAGTAGCTGAATGAAGGAATTGATGATTCAGTTCCTCTGTGAGGAGCATACTAGTGAGGGTAGAGATATCAACTCGTTTAAATTTCAGTCTTAGATGAGTTCTGAAACTCTCATACTCAACAGGTAGACCTTTGAGTATGTAGAGAAGAAGATCTTCTTCTTCAATTGGTGTGCCTGAAGAGATAAGATTGTCTGTGATGCCCTTGACTGTGTCCAAGTATTGCTGCATTGTTTGATTTCCTTTGTTCAAAGTGTGGAGTTTATTCTTGAGATGATGAACATGGGGCTCTACTAACTGAACTATACCTCTGTGCTAGAGCTTTCCAGATAGCAGTAGCAGTTGTAAGATGAAGTACTTGTGGCAGTACTGTGGCAGAAATAGAGGCAATCAAACAAGTTTTAAGATGTTTATAGATGATGCACCATGTAGTGTATTCAGGATTGGTAGATTTGGTGCCATCAGAAGCTGTGAACTCCTGAGATGGACAAGGATGATCTCCATTGATGTACTCAAGAAGATCATAAGCCTGAAGAACAGCTTCCAATTGAGACTTCCACACCATATACTTTGAGTTACCAAGTTGAATTTTAACAAGAGAGTTAAAATTCTAGAGTAGAAGCTTGAGTCCATAAGGCAGATCTTGATCAGAGGTCAGAACCATAGCTGCGATGGCTGAGGAAAGCTTTCTCGAAGAGCAGTAATGGTGATCAAGTGAGAAATGAGAACCTAGGGTTTTGAAGAAAGATGAAACCCTAAAAAAATGAGCGAAGTGAGAGAAGAAGCAAATTTTGGTCTGCGAAGCTCCAAAATGCTTCTCTAATGGAGTCGCACTGCAGCAGAATTCGAAATCTAGTTAAATTGAAGCTCGATTTCGAAGAAAAATGGCGGAAATGGTGGATCACAGGTAGGAGCTTACAGCTCTGGATACCATGAAGAAAGATAGAGAAAGGTAGAGAGAATATATTTTTTAGAAGAAAGATTTGTATATTATTGCCCTTAATGATTCACAGTAATACAGTTCTCTATTTATAGAGATTTCAACATGTTAGTTAGAAATACCAACTGGAAATGACAGCTGGATTCCACTATCCATTCCAGCTGTCTTTATCTCCTAATATCAGTTCTGAGACAAATCCCTCAGAACTGATCTTAACTAACTAACATATCATCTAAACCTATACATTATCAATTATAACCAAGACCTACGTGTAAAAAGAGCATACGTATACTATTTTCAGAATCAAGTCCTCGACGTATTGTTTAAGTCACGTATGATGCTTAAGAAGCATGAATCAGATGGATTGAGCTTTTTGGTGACAATAGAATTGCAGCATAGAAGTTAGGCATTGATGCAACAAACTCCCAAAGTCTATTTCATTTCCTTTTGACATACAAGGGTCCGAAACCCAGAAATAGATATGATGCCACATGTTAAAAAATCTGAAGAAATTGATCTGACCT
Source organism: Ehretia macrophylla (assembly GCA_037974665.1). Taxonomy (NCBI): domain Eukaryota; kingdom Viridiplantae; phylum Streptophyta; class Magnoliopsida; order Boraginales; family Ehretiaceae; genus Ehretia; species Ehretia macrophylla. Next base: position 48,581,318 of record CM075771.1, on the reverse strand, counting down.
TTATAACTGGATTAGAGCCAACACGTGCATCCCACAGCATCAAGGATGAGTCATCGCCAACGCTACAGAACTCCTGTGAACTTCATTAGAGTCATGGTATGTCAGATTCAGAAGCAACACTAAAGCTAAAATAATACACACATTGAAGAACTCAAGAATCAGATCCTCCTTAATAATTGTGGATAAAAGAAAGTAATAGTTATGTAAAGACAGAACCTGCAAAGCAGAGATCCATGTCAATATCCTTGTAAATACATCACAAGAGGTGGAAACTGATACCCTTATTTAAGAGAAAGCATAATTCAATTCATTTACCTTGAAGGGCAAAACTGCACATCTTCAACAGTATCCTGATGTCCTTGGAAGATCCCACGTGGCCCAATAGGAGGATTATCAGCAGTTTTTACAATTGAGCCACTAGATCCTGTAGACTTGGAGGTATCCACAGCCAATGTTGAGACATGATCATGAATACTCCACAACACCACGGTTTTGTCTCTTCCTATTAAAAAGATACAACAGTTACAGGAAAACTGTGGGAATAAAAAAACAGATCAAGAGTTTAATGTGCAGAAACTAAACATGCTTCACAAGTCATACATTTGGGAGGTCAACCGAGAATATTTAACAATGAAACTTCAAAGATGTATACCGTTTATTCTTCTTTTTCTTCTAGTTAACAAGGACCAACTTAATATAATTACGTTGTTCCAAACTTCTGATGATTTTATTTACATTGTGGATACCAATAAGGGTGACTTATCCTGGTATTGCATATATATATCAGATGGCTTAACAACACTTCTTTTGGCTACCAAGCAACAAAAAGAATCCAAGTGAAGCAGGGTAAAGGACACAGATATAAAGAAAGATTACAACACTTTGACCAACCAAGTTTGAAAGAAGATGACAAATAGAAGACATATAGCTAAATTGATATTCTCCACTGCGAAATGATAATAGACTCTTACTATTTTGTTTGTCCCAAGAAAATGTATACAATAACTTTAAGAAGGTCAAGTGATTTTCCTAATGTCTCCTTCCCTTGTTTAGCACACTCATCAAATTGTTGCTTCCTTTTATTATGTTTATTCAATATGTGCAAAAAGTCAGATGTCTCTATCTTCGTAGGACAGATGGAGTATCATATGTCACTAAAAACAACTAACACAAGAAAGTGTTCATATATACAAGCTCAAAGATACAATTAGATAGATAACAATAAAGATTGGATAACCCAAATAATATTAAAAACACAGAAAATAAAATATTCCAAACCTCCCGACAGCACAAAGGGTTCAGTAGGGCACATAGCTAGGGCGTATTCGGCATTCTCTTGATGACCAGTTAATACCTTCAAGGATAAATCATTTTGTGTTAATCTATATCTTGACAGGAAATGCACAATTCTACAATTGCTGAAATTATGGACATTCACCAAAACAAGTTACTTTGATTTACGATAAAACAATCACAGAACAAGACATATTACTATGACCACCGAATGCAGCAAGAGTCAAGATGGAAAGGTTTTGAACAAAGAGGGAAAAAGCGGAAAAAAGATAAGTAGAGTGAACAAAGAAGAATGATGTCCTGAATACTATTACGAGAATCATCAATCGCTTTACCTAGTGCCGCAGATCAAATGTTTCTCCCTTCATCCCAAACTAGAGTCCTAGTTTGACGTTGTTGATCATTTGATTTTTTTAAAAGGAAAATTTGATGTTATTTTTATCAATTATAGTGGAAAGACAATGGAAGAAGAAACTAGATCTAAAATATTTAGTGAACGTTTAAAGAGTTCCAAAAAGATAGAAAAAATAATCACCTAAAAACAAGATAAATTCAACCAAAAAAGTCAAACCAAAGACTAATTTTAGGACACGGAGTATTTTAAAATAAAGATAGGACCAGAGAGCATGATTAATATAACTTCATAAAGAATCACACACACTACTGGTCAAAAAGATTGCTAAAGTATCTATTTTTACAATTTTAATTTTCTGATTCCCAAGTCCTCTTTCTATCTCACTTGCGAAGTCAAGTTGTTCATGAGGAAACACCTAAATGGAGATTACCAAAAAGCCTACATTATCTTATCACACGGGCTTCTTTTATTCTTCTTTTTTATTTTATTTTCCATTGTTTTCACTATTCTTTTATTTCATTCCCATTCCTAAGAAATCCCAACTTATATCTATACCTGCAAAATGAAAAATATGCAGATATGAAAATGTATATATACACCGTACATACATTATTTTAAACCAGTAGTGGTTATTTAGACACTCCTAGGTCCTAGCAGTTCTTGAAGGGAAAATTGCCTGTCACGATCACTAGGGTTCACTAACAGAAGGATGTAGATTCAGATTTAGGGGAAACTACCATGCAAACAATACTAGAGATTAGGTCACAACCAGACCCTCATTCACTGAGTAGATTATTTATCATCAAATTCTTCTCAGCATAATTAGAACTTAGAAATTTCTCCAACCACCTAATTTTACAGTAGGAGATCCCACAATTTACACCAATCAGATCACATGAAAGAACCCATAAAATCGCTATCTTTCCTTGGTAATAGAATTCAACTGTGAAATTCTAAAATTCTAAACTTAAGATGCAATAACTTAATTATGTCAAATAAAACAGAGAAACACACATAACAAAAACAGATTAAAAAAAGTGAAGAGAAAATATCACACAGCTATTACAAACAAATATTGAATTTCAGAAGAAAAAGATATACCAAATCAGGTCGTGATTCGGTAGCACCAAGGACAGCGTGCCGATTAGGTTGAGCTTCTATATCCCAAATGAGAACCTGATTTTCATCATAAGAGTAAATTTAACTGACTTATCTATGGTATCAAACAAGTTCTATGCAAAGTGTAGAAGATCTTCACCAAATCATATACCTCGGGACAGTCAGTATGTGTTGCCACTATGTTTTTGTTTTGTGGAAGCTCCCTTATCCGGTTCACCTGAAATACAGTCAGAGTAGACGAAAACTTCAAATTGACAAATTCAACTTAAGGCAATCTTCAACACCAAAATTGTCAACTCCAGAAACATAAGATTACACTGGCTAATCACTAAGTATTCACGTCTTAAAGAGCAACGATGAATGCAGGATGAACACAGTGCATGTTCATCTTACATCACACACTGAAAAAAAAAAAATGAAATGCTGCAGTAACTAACATTTTCCCAACAGTTTTAGGCAGCAGCATGATGGCAAATGGACACAGGGGAAACTAAGGGAAAACACATATGGGGCGTATATAAAAAATGCAGCACTAATGGGTTTAGGTTTCAGCAGATCCATCTTTATTTTCATACCTCGCCAGGATGAATAAGAGTTTTGAACTTCTTCACAAATGGTGAGCGTGCTTCCTCATTGAACTACCAACCAAATGATCAAATGAAATAATTAATAAAACAATATCTCATATGTAAACTCAGAAAGAAAATAGAATTACAGTGATAAAAGTCAAAGAAATTACATGTGCTATATGGTTTTCAGCAGCAACCCGAGGCTTGACAACATCGCAATTGGCTACAATCAAGGTGTTTGGTACACTGCCATCAGTCTGGCATAAAAAAGACAATAAACCGACTTATAACAACAGAAAGTATTAGTATACTTGTTAAGTAGAAGACATAAATTCATGATTATGGATTAGTAAAATTCACTCCCTCCTCCTAGAAGAGAATAGAAAAGAGAAAACTGAATGCTTCTATCGTTAATCTCATAAGTCAGAATATTACATTAGTTTTTACATGCAAAGAGATACCCAAAAATCGTGAAATCCTAGTGCACCCATAAAGGTTGAAATTTACCTGCTCAGACATATAGACACGTTGCCGATTCCTGAATGGACCTTGCTCAAGCACGGAGCCCCAACTACTCAATTGAACATGACCACAACAAATAAACAATTTTAAGCATCAGACCCGATAATAATTTCCAATATTCGAGCAAAAGTTCAGCTAATAAATTAATCTCTATCCTCGTCTGATATAAATTTTGTGTATTGTATCTATCTGAATGTGTGTGTGTAAACGCTAGTTTCCAGCAAATCACAGGAAAATAAAGAAAAACGAGACTTTGGCACTTTATCCATCACATCACTTCGTTTAAGACCAAAAAAAAAAAAAAGATTTACTTAACTATGTAAATATCAGGTCTTTTGGAGAAAAAAATAATCTTTAAAGTGAATCAGACCACGTATATTCATTACACATATGCATACAAATATATACGATTCATACACATTAGCCACACATGTTCTTCATCGCGTCTACAAACATAATTGCAAATTCAATTTTCCGATAATTTATCAGAATATTCCAAGCATCGGAAGCCGCATTCAAAGACAATATTAAAATTCATATAAACCTCCTACCAAAATTAAATCAATAAACAAATTAAAATTTGAAATTTAAAAAATAGACGCATTCTGAGACAAGATTAAAATTCATTTAAACCTCCTACCAAAATTAAATCAATAAACAAAATAAATTTTGAAATTTAAAAAATAGACTATAAGCAAATTGATCCGCAAACTCACATTTCACTTCAGAAAATGATTCAAAGGCCTAGAGTCTTCAATTAATAAGCACATAAGCGTGTGCCTTTACATACATTATACACATATATACCTCTCACATTTTGCTTTGGAAAATAATTAGAAGACCTAGGGTTTTGAATTAACAAGCACATATAAAACTCTCACCAAAAACACATACATTAGCGTGCGTGTGTGTGTGTATTTCTATATATGCACATATATATATATATATATATAGAGAGAGAGAGAGAGAGAGAGAGGTAGAGAGAGTACCGGCAAGAGAGAGAGGGCCAAACGAGGTTGTGATTAGCAAGCCAGTCGTAGAGGACGGGGACAAGAGACTTCCACTGGACGTACCTCTCGTCAGTAGCGGCGGCGGAGGCGGCGCCGCCTCCTCTCATCTTGGTGCCGGCGGCGTCTTTGGCCTTCGTCGTCGAGCCCTTTGGCCTCCCTCTCTTTCTCGGCTGAGCTGGTGGTGTAGCTTCCATGCTAGTTTTTTCCTTTTGCTTTTCTTTTTTCTTTTTTCTTTTTTTAAAAATTTTTTTTGAGAAAAGAAAAAAGAGAGAGTTTTGAATGCTGCTGGACCTACCACAGTATAGAACTGTTGAGTGTGAAGTGAGAGTGATGAGTGTGTTAATAAATAATAATAATTATAGTGACGTGTGTATATGTCAAGACAAAACAATGAAGAGAAAAGTCATTTTTAGGTATATGATAAATTTATCACAGATATATAAATAAAAAGTGTTTTAATTAATTGATAAATATTAATTAATTATTATAAGTTGGGTATTATAATAATTTATTTAAAATTTTATAAGATTAAATTAGTAAAAAGAAAAATTTTTAATATTCTGACATGATATGTTTGCACGATACAAATTAAAGTGAATTAACTTTATAGAATAATAACTTGACATGTGAATATGACAAATTTACTACATGTCTCGTGAAAGAATTTTTTGAAAGTAGGGGTGGGGTTTGAAAGTAGGGGTGGGGTGATTGGTTTCTTTTTATGTACTTGTAGCCTTAATTTTTACTTGGTTGCTAGGGATTAATCACTTAATTATATTCATTGTTTTCCAACTAAGCAAAAATAAATACTTGCAAACTTTTTGAATGTTACTTACTTCTCCAAGTGAGATGTGAGCTGTACTTGTTAGAAGCTAAATATAAAAAATAATTAAATATAAGCAATAAATTAGTCTCTCTATATGGAAATTGAGCAATAATTAGAGCTTTTAAAGTACCAAATAATTATTGTACCCAATATTAAATAAAAATATAAGAAAATATCATGCCTTTAGTTTTGTTTTTTTTTGTTTTTTGATACATTGATGGTCGAAATCATGGTTCAAATATAAAACTTCAAACTACAATAGGTTATTACTTGATTATTTCACCCAACTCTTAAATAATGTCATACCTTTAGTTAATAAAGAAAATCGTTGACAGTTATTGATCGATAAAAAATGGAGCCAATTACAAATCTTCCATGTTAGTTTCTATAAATGAAAATGTTGACTATGTAGTTAATAAACGAAATATTATTTTGACCCAAAAAAAAAATGTGGCTAACGTGTTCAAGTAATCAACTTTAATGACTTCATTAACCCGACCAAAAAAAAAAAGTTGACTTCATTAAGTAGTAGTAACACCAATCAAATTATGCCCTATGTGATATTGAGTTGGTCAATTTAATTGGGTTTCGTCATCTCATCAATTATGGTGCCAAAATACTATCACCGCTTTCTTCTCGTACAAACCAAAATGACTATGTGTTAGTTTCTAATAAAAAATGTGGATTGTATCTTTATAATTATACATCTAGATTAAAAAATTGAAACACGAAAATATCATTTTTGATGTCCAACTAAACAATTTTTATGACTTTGTTATGGAATAGGTTAGATTGAGAAATTTTTTATGTGAGACTTCGAGTTACAATTCAAAATCTTAGAATTATGAAAAAGAGAAAAAAAAAAAAAAAAAAACCAAAGAAACAATACTCCTCTACTATATTAATTTAAGATAGAAAATGATAAGCATATAAAGAGAGATTAGTCAAAACACATTTACCGCCTAAAAATATAGATGGGAGGTAGGCAGAGGTAACTTGCTTCTCTTCTCCTAGCCTACTTGCACATGTTATTCGCAAAGAAAAGGCAGCGAATGGTTTTCTTTGCTTAGTTTACCAGCCGCCGGCCGACGACCACTTAATCTCGAGAAAACGCAGAAAGATGAATCATTTCACGTAAATGCTGTTAGAAGAAGCCATTCTGGATATCCTCAACAACTCCATCATATTTCATTTCAGATACCATAACTACCACAATGGTAGCAAAATTTGTAATGTCATCAAAATTCAACCCAAGCAAGGACGAACTCACAAGTCACAAAGTAGAATTTTTAGTCATTCATCTAAAATTTGTCCATCAAACGAAATTTCAAGTCCTATTAATAAGAAGAGATTAAACGTAGACGCCCGAAGCAAGAAGCAAGAACAAGGATCCAAAACCCTGCACACACAAGAGAGAAATTCAGTCTAAGCCGGCTAATGAAAAGAGTGAAATAGAGCAAACTGAGAAGGGGGTGCGCATCCATGGAGTGACATACCAAAAAGACAGATGCGACTGCCCCTGTTATAAGCTCCTTTGCAAGACTGCGGTTCTTCCTAGAGGAGGTAGCTTCATAGCTGCATAAAAATTAACCCCGTATTAGGGAACCAAAAGATGTTAAGGCTTATGCAAGAGAACAGGTCCGAGACTTAACAATCCTAAATGCTTCCAACTACTAAACTTGTATTCAGTGATAAAGAAGATAATATGCTGTCTTGATATTCATAAAGTGCTGCTGTTCAATGTCACCGAGGAAATTTTGAAACAATAAAACTACTTCTCTCCACTTTTCATTTCTCAGAAGGCTGTTATAGATCACTAAATCAAGTATCCAATAGTGAAGAGTACAACATTTTATAACATATTTCCTGATAAATCTGTGTCTTAAAGCTGTAAAGCAGGATACCTGTCGCTTCCATTACAGTAAAGTTAGCTGCCTCGTTAATTGACAAAGAGACGGGGCTGGGGGGTTATTTGGTGGCGGCTGCTCCATTACCGCTGCTGGAAAGAATATGAAACAAAGAAAAGCCAACAAGGAAAGCTTGATTTTATGATGCTATCCGCTATCCAGATTCAAAAGAAGCCAAAAAACCTAAGAGCCCGTTTCAGCACCGAAGGTGAACTTCCCACTTTCAGTTTCCTAAAAATGAAATACGATAGTGGAACGAAGTGTATGTGAAAATGTCTCAATAGACTAGAATTTCAAGAGAGGAGTTTTAGAACACAAGGACGACTCGGTTTTGCTCTTTTCCATCTTAACTTAAAAGCCGACGCTCCTCAATTTTTTCAATTTTCTAAGCTCCACTAAGAAGATTATGTATAGAAAGCGATAAATTATCCCAAAAATCAGCTCCCTAATACTAAAAATGTCATAAATATCTGCAGTACGACTCTTGATCACCTGTACCCACGCATAACGAGATTTTCATGCACGAAATTACACCTCTTTAATCCATTAACCAGGTACTCAAATCCAACATCAATTCCAGTAACGATTACAAAAATTCTCTCAAAAGTATCTACACATATATTACATTCCCAAACACAATGTTTTGAAAAAGACTAAATTTTGAACTACAAGAATTCTTAATTATAAGTAAAAACTCAGAAATACACACAGAGGGCAAATTATCTGGACGCATTAATGAAAATAATGCAATAATTTTTTTTTGAAATAAAACATAAATTCACAATGCAAATATATAAGTACATTAAAAAAAAAAAAAAGGAAAATTAAGAGATGAGATTGAAGAGCATACATGAAGAAGAAAGCAGTGACGACGAGGCCGAAGGCGAGCATGAAAACGGCTAGGGTTGGGTACCACGCTTCTGGGACTGGGCTCGAGATCGGCTTCACTGATTGCGCCTTATTTTTCCCCAAAAAAAACAAAAAGAAAGAAAAAAATCGAAATATTTAATAAATTAAGCCTTCATTTATGAAAAAGAAACAAAAATGTTTGAGAAAGAAATGTGATTACCATTTTTTTTTTTTTTTTTTTAAAAAGCAAAAGAATTGATCTGATTAGATCTTCTCGCGCTTAGAGGCTTCGCTTCTCTTTTTCAGTTGTTTGAAGACTGATGACGTACCTGGTTTCAGATGCTTCAATATATATGAAGAGAGAAACATACAATGCGTTCGAGTATAGAATAAGTACTAAATTGAATATCTAATAATTTTTTTATTTCGCCCTTCAAACAATGATCATGTGCACTAAATTTGATTAATTTTTTAATGGTAGAGATTAAATTAAATTTTTTTAATAAATAATAAAGATTAAATTAATTAATTTTGAACAATATGAATAAATTTAATTTTTTTGAGAAAAATATGAACTAAATTGACTAATTTGAATAATAAGGGTGAATTTAAAATTTTAACAAAATAATAAAGATTATTTTTATTTATTATTATTATTATTCTTTTTGGTGTGTTAATTTTTTAATTAAGAATAGAGTCAGTCTTAAAAATGTCCTCTGGACAAAACGGTAATTTAGCGTGAGAGTTCCACGTTCATTTGGAGTCCACACACTCCTTCAAGGCAACTTCGTCCGACTAGATATTTTTTTTTTATTTTTTCTTAAAAATAATAGCTGAACGAGAATACAATTAACTTAAAACTAATTTAATATTCAAATCGATTACAGTTTCATATTAATAAGATATTCAATGGTGTTTGATTTTTAAAGAAGTTTTTTTTTTTTTTTTTTTTTTTAAACTAAGTTAGCAGTTTGTATTTCATTGAACAATAAAAATGTATATAGGAGGGGCATTATTGAAAAATCAACCTAATAGGGCTTGGAATTCTAATACATATATAGATTCGATTTTGGTTAAAAAGATTTTAAATCTAATATTTTTTTTATCGAAAAAGTATTCTATATATATATATATATATCAAAGATATCAACCAATGTCAGCGGACTCAAGGTCCGAATGCCTATATATCGCGGGTACCGTACTCATTTCTAGTGCAAGAATCCCTTGAAAGCCCTATAACCCCCAATCCCTATGCCAATGTAGTTACGTGAGAAGGTTAGAGCCGAGGAACTTCCCATGTAACAAGCTAATTAGGAAAGAAGTCACCTTTGGATTGTTAAGTTTTAAGTCGTAGTGTGTTACGACCTTTTACATTACTCGACTAGTCCAGAGTTAGTAGACTACTGATAAGACTCTCAGGCTTGAAAAGTTGGGAGTTAATTTTCTAAAGCATAAATCGTTTCCAATTAACAGTGATATACAAAAAGCGATATACACACATAATTCTTCTAGGTGTCAAATAAACCAATTGCAGATGCACTACTGAATTTTTCTTCTAAATGTCCCAGACACAAAGTACAGTGGCCCTACCTGCGTGTGGAGCCCACGTGCCAGGAATATAGGAACCGGTTTCTAGCCGGTCGCTGCACACACTACTCACTTGCAACATTGTCAGAATAGTCTTTCATTTCTCAGTAAAGAATACATGTTCTGTACATTTCAGCAACAATGCCATTCTCTCCACATTGTCAATTCAAAATCCTAATTTTCACCAAATTCGGACAAGGAAAGCCTATCCAAGACCCTCATCCAACACCTTTGGAATGATATTTCACTTGGTGTGGAGAGTACTCTCTGCTCATTTCAATCATGTGTTTGCATTCAGATGCTGCTGTCGAAGAATTCCGGGTGGCTAACTTGTGCCCTAAATTTGAAAAGAAAACCAAAACTCTACTAAGTTGTACCTCCTTCAAGAGCTCCATGGCTTTCGGCAAATGAGCAACGTATTTACTTTCCAGTTCAAATCCAATTTATCTGTTCCACACTGAATGACTGATCTCAAGCTTTTTGCACGCCAAAGATTTTTCAAGAAATTGCGGTAATTTAACTCAAGATAACGAATCAGTGAGATCCAGGCCATAACCTGAAGACTACCCCATGCTCGATCACACTGCCTCTGGATAAGTGCCTTATCTTCTGCCATAGCCGCCATGTAGTTCTGGTTCTTAAAGGACCTGAGCTCGACTGTGTCCTAACTGGATCATATTCTGGCCTTCCATTATTTGCAGATGAACTCAATATCTCGGACATTGAATGTCCTCTCTCAATATCAAGCCCAGGATCATAATGAGAGACCGGGGATTGCGTGCCAAGGGGATCTAGCAGATGTTCTGATTTGGTGCTAATCCCAGCATCCATGTCAATAGACAAATCTTCTTGACTACAAGTTCTGGATCCTAGTTCTTTTGTTTCGTCACATTCATTACAAACTAATTTCAAAGCCTGAACAACCTCGCCCATGAAAGGTCTGTGTGACACCTCTGGTTGAACACACATTGAAGCAATTGCAGCTACTTTTGTGATACTGTCGAAAGGGAAATCAGGCCCTAATTGTGGATCTACAATCAGCGCCAGACCTTCTTTACTTGTTAAGAGGGGACGAGCCCAAGAAACTAAATTCTCTTCTCCTGGAGGCTGAGACATATCTACTGGTTTCCTTCCAGTTAAGAGCTCAAGTAGAACAACACCGTAGCTGTAAACATCACTCTTAACTAGAAGATGCCCAGTCATCGCATACTCTGGTGCTACATACCTGGGATATGAACAAATAAAAGTCAAAAGTGCAGACATGCTGAACAAAATTACGTGAAGCATTGAAAAAGTATTAAGATGGGAAATCAGGCAGCAAGAAATCATAATCATATTTTCACACGTTTAGATGAAACCATGTTCTGGATCCACGTGCAGTAATTCCAAAATTGAAATGAGTTTTAAATAGGGAAGATGGAGTATATTTAGCATCTAGCCTTCTCCTCCATATTCTCAATTACAGAATTTCATGGGGCACTGACCTTCAGGCTAGAATGTCAGTAATTGGATTCTTAGAGTTAATTCTCTGTTTTATCGCAAATGGAAGACATCAGACAAACCCCGAGGTGTAGACAATACAATCATCCCAAGGTTTGCAATCAATATCAAGATAGAAAGCAGCAAACAATTTTAGCCCTTCACAGGCTTAAAAACTTACAATGTGACGGGTTGGCAAGGTCTGGGTGATAGGAATAATGTCCAGGTGGCTAAGGTAGCGAAGGTCTTAAGTACACACTGTGCTTTTCACAATAAGGTAATGTATGCAATTGCCTTGCCTGCAATAAATTTAAAAGAATATACATACCCGAAAGTCCCCATAACACGAGTTGAAATGTGTCTGTTTTCTTCATCTAATGCAGTTCGAGCTAAACCAAAATCAGAGACTTTTGGGGTAAAATCATGTTCCAATAAGATGTTGCTGGACTTGAAATCCCTATGTATCACTCGTGGACTTGAGTCTTCATGCAGATATGCAAGACCTCGTGCTGCACCAAGTGCTATCTTCAGTCGGGCGGCCCAATTAAGTGGAGCAGTTTCTTTGTCTACTCCTGAGCAAAAGCATACACAGGTTTATATAATGAGTAAAGGCGAATGGGTAGAGTCTATGCTGAACTGCTTTCCAAGGGAATGGATAATACCATGAAGGTGAGACTCCACACTGCCATTTGGAATGAGTTCATAAACTAAGCACCGAGTACGCTCCTCTGTACATATACCAATCAGCTTGACCAAGTTTCTGTGATGGAGGCGGCTCAGCATCTCAACTTCAGCTAAAAATTCACGACCACCCTGGTGATCATCTCTCTTGAGTATCTTCACAGCCACTTGAGTCCCATCATCAAGTACTCCACCATAGACACGACCAAAGCCACCTTCACCAAGCACTCTTGTTTCAATGAAGTTATCAGTTGCTCTCTCTATCTCACCTGAACTAAATGTTTTTGCAGAACCTGCATAAGCTGCAATGCTGGAGCTAAGTGACAATGAAGCAGAACTTGGTCCACTTCCAACCATAGAGGCAGCGGCACCTACACCACATATATATATCACATTACAAAAAAAAGAAGATAATAAATTTAGTCCCAGCACCTTGTGAGGGTCAAGAGAATATGATATGCATGGTATACCAATTTGCCACTTTCATTTTCTTTATCTCATCTGACAGAAAGTGTTTGTTCCGACCATTCTATTTGACTATAATATTAGATATCATTATATAAACAAACCTTTAAATGCATTTTCTGGAATTGGCATCTTTACCTTATTATAGGCATTTCACTTTCGAAAGGCATTATAAATTCAAAGAGATTTTGGACCAGACTTCGTACAAATGCATGCCATGCATTTATTAAAGAGATGCATTTACAGATTTGGAACCTTGTATAATGGAACCACTACATTATAAAACAAACTGCAAATGGAAAAAGAAAAAACTAAGGAAAAATTTTCTGCATATAGGAAGGTAGAAAGATTACAGAGGGAAAAGAAAAACTAAGAAATTAGACTTTAACTTTTGTTTTAGCACTAAATACGAAATTAGTACCTGAGGATTTCACCAGGGAAGGAATTGTTGTTGGTGGAGTTCTCTCTCGTCGGGCAACGCAGTCTCTATTTCTAAGAAATAAAACCCAAGCCATAGCACAGCACAAAATAACAGCTACTGATGCTGACATTACTATTATTGCTATAATACTCCTATTAAGCCCATTTTTGTGTCCCTTCTTCACATCAACACCTAGGGGTTGCTCGGTACTTGTATTATTGTCATGACCATGATATGGGTCACTATTTATGATATCAATGTCTGAAGATGCAGAAGGTGGAGAGGGGGGAAGACCTACAATTGTAGATTTCGTACCAAATAAGATCAAAAGTTAAAACTGTTACTATAAAAGCATAGCGGAAAGGATGAGGGCTGACACAAGTACCTGGATAGCGCACATATAATACTTCATAATCACCGAAAAGGGAAGTTTTTATATCCACTTTTTTGTGCCAGAATCTCTGAAATGTCAAATAAGCTGTCGTATTATCAAATTTTTCTCCAAGGGGCACCAAATCAATAAGCACAATGGTCTTCTCTGGATCCTGACTTGCTGCATTTGCTCCCATGATACGAACTTGAACTTGCTTCATGAAAACTCCAGCAGATATTTCTGCAGCCAACTCTGAAACCAAAGGGAAGAAGGTATACAATGCTACACTAAGGCGCAGCCCAACTTGAATGGGCAGGACGCAGATACAGAGGGGTCCAGGAAGACCATTGGTTAATGGCTCGGAGCATGTCAATGAAGCGCAATCTACAAATTATAATGACATTAGAATTCATATTTGAGCAGATTTTCCATATCAAGAACCAGATGGAAAAAGAAAAAGAAAATGAATTAATTTGGCAAGACATATATACCTTCGTTGGGGGGTGGAGGTGGTAATGCTTGTAATGGTGGCTGAAATGGCATCCTTGGATTCCTTCGTGAAGACCGAGAAGGAGTCACTTTTGGAGAAGGAATTGGCACTTGCAAATGCAAAACATATTCAGTTAATAAACTTCTATATAGCAGTAAAATGAACATAAAATTTTAAGAAGGCTAATTTTTCCCAGAAGAGAAAGGAGAGAAATGAAATATTCTTACTTTCGGTTTGCCCTGGAGGAGATGTTGAAGACGGTGATAGTGCAGGAGAATCATGGCCCTCTGATGAAGGAAAGGAGGGAAAGGAAAGCGGATGTTGAGGAATCCGTGTTAAAGTATGTATCAGACTCTGGTTTAACCCAAATATAAAGAAGTAAAAAATTGAAAAGTAAATTAGTCTATACCTGACTTTGAGGGTGGGAGAACATGATGCCCAAGGTTAGTTTTCGGATTAGGTTTTGAATAATCTGGTGCTACAGGTACAAGAGAAAGAATAAAGTTGGGGACGGAAAGAGAGAAAGTATCATAGTCAGGACCACATATTAGAAGAAAAACACGTATTCTCATTTTGGGAGCTATCTTTCATGTTGATTCATGTACTCTACAAAAGAATAATGCCGAACCATATGAAACTACATGGAGATACTTTAGAATTTTGGTGATAGATTGAAAATACTACTGATAAGATAGACTTGGTTCAGATGTTATAACTATATTGTAATTGACTTCAGTATACATAGCTTAGATATATAGCCAGCTGTCAGAGCATAGTTAGTTATGATTAGAAGCTTGTAAATCAGGTCAGTTTGATGCAGTCCTCTCTATATAAAGGCTGCACAGTGTAATGTTTCATTTTCAATCAATACAAACACAATATTTCTCTCTGCATTCTCTCTCTCTAAGATTTCTTTCATGGTATCCAGAGCAGGTTGATCCTGACTCCATTAGAGCAGCCATTGAAGCTCTTCTCTTTTTCGAAAACAAGCTTCTATCAAGCTGTTTTCTCTCTCAATTGTGGTGCGACACCATTACTGCAACTTTTGGAAGCTTCGCGACCTTCTATTCTCCTCTTCTCACTTCTTCGAAACCCTAATTTCTTCATTTCTCATCATAGCAAAATTCTAGGGTTTTCTTTTCTTCTTTCTGCCATTACAGCTTATCTGCTGCACTTTTCTTCATCAAAACTCTAATCAATTACTCATTTGAACTTCAATTCCATGACTTCAACTCCAAATTCTTCATCCATGCCTTCTAGCTCCAATTCTCCATCTATGGCCTCTGAAACCACCATTGATCTTCCTGTAGGGCTTCAGAAACTCACACAGAATCTTCATAATGTCATTCAGCTCAAACTAGATAACTCCAATTATGTGTTGTGGAGAGCACAGATGAAGGTAGTGCTTAATGCACACTAGGTGTTTGAGCATGTGACTGGTCTTTCACCATGCCCTAATCAATACATCACTACCTCAGACAAATCAATTATGGTGAATCCTGCCTATACTTTGTGGATTCTAATGGATGACCATCTGAAGACCTGCCTCTATGCCTCAATTTCTAACTCACTCTTGCCTCAAGTCCTTCATTTACCCACAGCTGCTTCAATCTGGACAAATCTCTCCACTAGATTCAGCTCTTTGAGTAGATCACATGTTCATCAGCTCAAACTACAACTTTACTCTATCTCAAAGGGCAGTCAAACTATGCAAGCTTATCTGGATCAGATAAAGACTCTTGCTGATAGCATTGCAGCAGCTGGGGACTCTATTTCAGATGAAGACCTCATTCTCTATACCCTTAAAGGTCTGCCTATTGACTATGAGTCTGTTAGACAATCAATTAGGACTAGACCTTCCTCTCTCCCAATTACTCTTCCAAAACTCAGCCATTTATTGATCTCAGAGGAACTACACAAAAACATGTTGTCTTCTCTTTCTCTGACTCCTACACAATCATTTGATATCCACACTGCACTATATACCAACTCCAACAGTGCTTCAAACTCCAACTCTAGAGGCAGGGGCAGAAACTATGCTAACAGAGGTGGTAGAGGGGGAAGAGGTCAAAGAGGACAAGGTCGAGGTTCTCCAGGACAACCAAATCCAAATTCTTCCCCAAAAGTCTACTGCCAGATTTGTGGAAAACCTAACCACACTGCTATTCACTGCTGGCATAGACTAGATACTACAAATTACTCTGAACCACCTACTCCTAAACAGGTGCTTGCCACTCAAGTGGGACCTTCTGCTCCTCCTGCTTCCTACTGGTATCTAGACTCGGGGGCTAATACCCATGTAACAAATGACCCTACTCAACTCCAACATTCTCACCCCTATCATGGAACAGACAGTGTTTCAGTGGGCAATGGACAGACTTTACCCATTCAAAGCATGGGTAATGGCACTCTTCTTACTCCTTCTTCTTCTTTCCTTATAAATAATGTTCTTTTTGTTCCCAAGATATCCTCTAATCTTTTATCTGTTTCTAAACTAACACATGACAACAATTGTTCCATTGTTTTCAACTCTAAGGAGGTGATTATTGTGGACAATGCCACCCACCAAGTGAGATACAAGGCCCCCTATGACAAGGGACTCTATGCTTTGTCTTCCATCTCTCAACACACTCCAACTGTAAATAAAGTTCTTGCCTGCAGTACCAACTCCACCTCTCAGCTTCTTCCTACTGCAGTTCTTTGGCATTACAGGCTTGGACATCCATCCTCTACAGCTGCTAAGCTTCTTTCTTCTGTTTTAAATGTCAATTTACCTAATACTACTATAAAGTGTCAAGCTTGTTTTGTTGCTAAGTCTCATAGGTTACCTTTTACTTTGTCTAAGACAGTTAGCAACTCTCCTTTTCAGTTAGTACATACTGACATTTGGGGACCATCCCCTATTCCCTCTTGTACGGGTTACAAGTATTACATACTATTCATTGATGATTACTCAAGGTTCTCATGGTTATACCCTATGAAATTCAAATCAGATGCTTATCATATTTTTACTATTTTTCAGTCTATTGTTTCTACTCAGTTTCATGCCACTATTCAGACACTTAGATCTGATAATGGAACTGAGTTTACTAGTCAAAAGTTCCAATTATTTCTTCAAAGCCTAGGCACTCAACATCAAACTACCTGCCCCCATACACCTTAACAAAATGGTAGGTTAGAAAGAAAACATATGCATTTGATAGAAACCAATTTTGCACTCTTAAATCAAGCCCATTTACCATCTCAGTTCTAGCTTGAAGCCTTAGCCTGTGTCAATTTTCTTATCAATAGACTGCCTACTCCTGTTCTCAAACACCATTCTCCTTATCAGCTACTTTACTCCAAATCTCCTGAATATCACACTCTCAAAGTGTTTGGGTGCCTATGTTATCCCTGGCTTAAACCCTTTACCAAGCATAAACTGCAAAAGAGGTCAACACCATGCATGTTCTTAGGCTACTGTCCTAACACCAAGGGCTACAAATGCTTAGCCTTAGACACTCACAAAGTCTATATCTCCAGACATGTGAGGTTTGCAGAACACATATTTCCTTACACAGCCACATCCTCTCACTCTACTACTAGTTGTACCACTACTGCACCTCAATATCCTCCTATATTTTCTTTCTCAAATTCCTTAAGCCAACACTCTACTCTTTTCTCTGCATCTTCAGAGTGCCCTTCTTATTCTTTGTCCACTCCTACACAGTCTGAGACCAATTCTAACTCAGATCACACTATTTCAGTCTATTCCCCTGTTGTTAATTCTCCCCAATCTCCCTCCCCTGTTACTTCTGAGAACCACACAATCACATAAAACTTTACTCCTACTTCTGAGAACCATACAATCTCAAAAAACCTCTCCTCCTACTTCTGAGAATCCAACTCCAAGGAGTTCTCCAACACAGCTAGCTTCTGCTCCTAATTCTACAACAAATTCATTTGAACATTTTCATATTCTTGAACCTGACTCTCATCATCCTATGCTCACTAGGTCCAAAACAGGTTGCTTACCACCTCCTATCTATAAACTCAACTCTGTCATCACTACTCCCCCACAAACAGAACCTGCTAACTATAAAGAGGCTACTAAATACCAATCTTGGCTAATAGCCATGCAAGAAGAATATAATGTATTGCAAAATCAACACACTTGGGATTTAGTTCATCTTCTACCTGGGAGGCAGGCTATAGGCTGCAAGTGGGTATACAGAATTAAGAAGAATACAGATGGGACAGTTGCTAGGTTTAAGGCTAGGTTAGTGGCCAAGGGCTATCTACAAGAACATGGTATAGATTACCAAGAAACCTTCAGCCCAGTCATTAAACCTCAGACAATAAGAGTGGTTCTCAATCTAGCATTGCAATCTCAATGGCCAATAAGGCAACTTGATGTATCCAATGCATTTCTGCATGGACACCTTCAAGAAATAGTCTACATGCACCAGCCCACAGGTTTTGTTGATTCAGTGCATCCTAACTATGTTTGTCAACTTAGAAAATCCTTATATGGGTTGAAACAGGCCCCAAGGGCCTGGTACCAGCTGTTAACATCATTTCTTATTCAACAAGGGTTTATTATGAGTTCTGCAAATAGTTCCTTGCTCATTCAGCAAACTGCCCAACATACACTTTTAATCTTAATCTATGTGGATGACATCATTGTCACTGGGAGTTCTTCCACAGCCAGTACTAATCTCATTTCAACTATGGGACAGCAGTTTGCTATAAAAGATTTAGGACCCCTATCTTATTTTCTGGGCTTAGAAGTCTCTCAGTCTTCTAAAGGGATAGTTCTTCATCAAACCAAATATGCTCTTGATCTTTTAAAGAAAGTTGGTCTTTCAGATTGTAATCCAACCTCAACACCTATGGTTTCCTCCAATCAAAAACATCTCTCACCACCCTATTCTAACCCCCCATCCTACAGGAGTCTTACTGGTGCCTTACAATATCTAACTATGAAAAGGCCTAATATCCAATTTGCAGTCAACACACTCTGTCAATATATGCATTCTCCTACTGATGCCCATTATGCAGCTCTTAAGAGAACTTTGAGATATATCAAAGGCACAGTTACTCATGGGGTTAGTTTTCAGCCTAGCTCTACTCATCTTCATGCCTTTACTGACTCTGATTGGGCCACTGATTCCAATGACAGAAAATCAATTTCAGGCTATGCAGTTTATCTAGGCTGCAATCTTATTTCCTGGACTTCTAAGAAGCAATCTATAGTGTCAAGGTCCTCCACTAAGGCTGAATATAGAGCCATGGCCCATGCAGCTGCAGAACTTAGATGGCTTACTTATCTTCTCAAAGATCTACATGTTAAGCCCATCCCACTAGTTTTACACTATGATAACACTTTTGCTATGGCCCTAGCTACAAATCCAGTCTTTCATGCAAGGACAAAACATATTGAGATTGACTATCACTATGTAAGGGAGCAAGTGGTTTCCAAGCTTCTACAACTCTCCTATATTCCCAGCTCAAAACAGGTGGCTGATATTTTTACTAAAGCATTGCCTAAAGTCAAGTACTCCTATCTTAGAGCCAAGCTTCCCCTGGTGTCTCCACCTGGCTCAGCTTGACGGGGGCTGATAAGATAGACTTGGTTCAGATGTTATAACTATATTGTAATTGACTTCAGTATACATAGCTTAGATATATAGTCAGCTATCAGAGCATAGTCAGTTATGATTAGAAGCTTGTAATTCAAGTTAGTTAACAAACTGACTTGATGCAGTCCTCTCTATATAAATGCTGCACAGTGTAATGTTTCATTTTCAATCAATACAAACACAATATTTCTCTCTGCATTCTCTCTCTCTAAGATTTCTTTCAACTACCATTTGGAAATTCTGCATTTTGAGAAAGCTATTTAAGTAATACAAATTATCGCTTCCAAAAGGCTCCGATTTGACTTGCAGAAATAAGAACTACAACAATCAATTGAAAAAGTACCTTGTTTAATTGGAGCATGAGGAGGAACTGCAAAAATTAGAGGAGCAGGAGCAGTCATGTTATCTTTTTGATGCTGATGGTGCCTCTGAATGCTAGTTGAAGGTGGAGATGCAGGTGAATATATCCCCTTGGGATACGGTATAAGAGGGGGCGCACTATTCAAGTCTCCCGTGCCCTTGTGTGTGGAAGGAGCTAGAACAGGTTAAAACTTCTAAATAACATTAGTAGCCTGTCAATTATAAGAATTGTCATTTAAGAAAAAATATGTGAACGTGCCCTAAATACCATTTGTAGGTGCAGGATTCACGGGCAGGTGGTGTTTTGCAGTTCCATTTAAAGGTGCATTATGTTTTCCTGCACAATGACAGAAAAAATCAAACAGTTTCGATTAAGCCATAAATAGTCTCTGCGAACTTGAAAAGTTTCACTCACATATGAGGGACATTGCTATATCTATATGCATAGAAACCCAAAAATAATAGGAACTTTTCATTCTTCCAAATCTACGTTGTCTTAGAAAACAACATAACAACTTGAAAACAAGGACTATCCCAATTTTGTTATAATGATTAATTTTATGTTAGCATGATGCTGAATTGTTTAGTTCTCAGTCACAATCAACTGCAAGTTGCACCAATTTCTTTCACATGGTCACAGACCACTTATGGAGTCACATAAAGGGAAACAATAAAATTTTCATGGCCACTTCATCTTGTTTCAGTGAACGTTGTCAAGCTATATCTTTTATGAGGTTGGATCATTGCACAATGCCATCAACACATTAATGTCAATCTGTAGTGAAGTAAATATCAAATAACCAAAATACATCAACTGCACCAGGAAGCAATGAATATCTAAGTTTAAAACGTACTCTCTCAAGTATCACCTGGTGAACTAGATGGAGGTTCATGAGGTAATATTGGTTGAACAGGTGGTATGTTCCCTTCCAATTTGCTCGGAGATGGTGCAACTGGTTCTGTATCATCAAAACATACAATCTACCTGAAGAATTATATTCAAAACATGGATGCTGGAAGGGAAATACAGTAATAACACATACCAGGCAGAATGGATGGTGGTGAAACAGGCTTGACAAAGTTGCTTGGAGATGGTCCAACTGGTTCTGCATAACAAAGACATATAATTTACCTGAAGAATTATTTCAAAACACGGGTGCTGGAAGCGAAAAACAGTTACAACGCATACCAGGCAGAATGGATGGTGGTGAAACAGGCTTGACCAACTGGATGGGTGGTGAACTATGTGGTGGTGTCCTTGGTGCAGGCGCATTGACTACTGTGTAGGAAGTTAAATGACAGAAACGCATTTCAGAAACCAAGCTCACAAGAAAGAATTTACTGCAACAAGTAATCACCATCAACCAATTACCTGGGGCAAATGGCACGTTTACAGGAGCTGTGTTCTGGTGAGAGTTTGGTGGTATGGATCCAGGGACAGGGGGGTGGATAGATGGTGACTTTTGAGGCGATTGTCTTGATGGTGAAGCAACTGGAACTGCATCTAAATAACCATTTCTTTCAGCCAGATATCTGGAAATGTTCAATTGAAACGTAGTCAACCACATACCTGGAGCTTCTGGGCCCATGACAGGATGCTCAGGATGTTGAGGCCTTATATACGGATTATGTGGTGGCAAGATGGGGACAACTCCGGAGGAAGTAACTGGGGGAGGATCAGAATTATATGGCGGTGGTAATGTCGGAGCATTTGGAAGCAAAGATGGTGTGAGACCTTTCATCATTTGGGGATGAGGTGGCAATGAAAGTGGAGGGTGGAAAACTGTCCCTGATTGACAAATCGTAAGTGAGAAAACCAGAATGCTAAGGCAAGTCTGTGAAAGGTACTAGTATATTAAAATGAAAATTCCTACCATTTGGCTGAGATGCTGAAGTAGGTGCATTGTTTCCGAATGCTTTTCCATGAGAGACATGGCCACTGGTATCTTCACCACTGGGAGAAATTGCAGGAACAGCAGAAAAAGATGGGGATATGCCGGCGACTGAAAAATGGAAATAAAGCCTCATGATGTATAGTCCAAAAGAAATTTGAAGAATACATCATTATGTTACGGGATTGAGAAATAACAATTTGAATATAGTTGTCTTGATTATATTCAGACACATGATCAAAGTGACCATCTATACTGTCAATGACTTCAATTTTACGAGCTAGTTAGGAAATATTATTTTATGCAAAACACAGATGATATTAAGCCAATGCAAGAGGAAGAAGAAAGAAGATTACTACATTTAGAAAATTATATGAACTCAAAAGACCAACAGCATGTCAGCAACAACAAGAAGATGAAGAAGATGACGTGAATGCATGAAGAAGAGGAAGACGAGAAGCTTTCTCGTACAGCATACTCGCTATGATTCACTTAGATTCTCTGCTAGGACTAATTCCAGGCAGAATTATTCAAATAAAAGAAGCCAACAAGCACTAGAATTTCAGTCAAGATGGCATATTTCTGTGTTGTTGTCAAGTCATTGAGATTTGGGGGAATAATAGTTAGAAATACTCTACTATTAAAATCATATGAGCTCATACTCTTGCCTTCAAGCCTAATGTAATGCTTAAATCAAATCAATTCGGTGAAAAACCTTAACACAAATCAACTAGAGAAATTTTATGGAAAAACCGAAAATTGATAGCAAGTGCTATTACATTATCATAAGACAATCAACCTGATACAATTTATGCCAAGACCAAGTCCAGAATCCACAAATCTCAAAGCTTTTATGATTCTCTTTTAACATGAAACAAACCAAAGGAAACCAAACCAAGTCTTTCACTATTAGGTGATATCCGCTATGTGGATCATAGGAATACATTCCTTCTTGTTGAGAGCTATCTTGTATTTTAATATGAAAAAGTCGACATAAATGTCTGATTGGAAGTTCTCTGAGCTAACCTAACCTAACCCAGTAAGCAATATTTGCCAAAAACTCATTTTTTTAAAATGAGATGTTCAAGTTTCTTCTTTGAACACAAATACCCACCAAATCTACATTTTAAAGAATTCCAACATAACTTAATAGGATCATTGCATCAATAATGACAGCCTAGTGCACGAAGCTCCTGGGTTCACGGGGTCCCACCCATTTCGAGTTCATGCATCTATGATCAAAACTAAACCAGACTAACAGCAAACAAAGAATCACCTGCAGATCCTTGCAGCACCAAGAAACAAGCAAAGGCAGAGACTTTCACCACCAAGCAAAGAGTTTGCAGCATCACCATCCTCATCCCACATATAAAACGAATCCAAACACAAAAACCTCTCTAGCCCAAAGTCAATAATCTTATACAATCAAAAGATAACTCAACACACATAATGAAACAGTACTAACATATCTTCAGTAAACAAAAGTAAGACTTGGATGACTTGAAGCAATAAGCAAAGGGATGTAAACAGTGAGAGGCAAGCAATGAAGAGACAACAGGTTTCTTGAAAAGCCTGAAAATGGGTTGGTTTAGTGATACTATTATTGTGTTAAAAAGTACAATTTCATGTACGAAACTTCTGTTACGCACGGATCGGAAAAGAGCATAATAGGCTATGGAATGATGCTTTTCACCAGACAACCGTTTCTGCAGACCAGTAAGCAATTATTTAAGGATGTTATTAAACACTGACCAGCTCAGCTTAATATAAACTAAAAACAAGACAACAAACAATCCCACCAGTGGTGTGTAACAGACACCCTTTTCACACACACACACACACACAGAATAGTTATACGTATGTGTGATACCTTTAAGAATAAGGGAATATAATAAGGAAAGATACCAAAAAGAATAGAAAAATATAATTGCATGGTGGGGCATGATACAACATTTATTCCTGTGTTTTCTTTTAGAAAAAAAAAAAAATTTTTTGTTTATCATAATAAATGCGTGAAATATATATATATATATATATAGAAAAAATATATATTTTTTGTTTATCATAATAAATGCATGAAATATATATATATATATATATATATATATATATATATATAGTAGAAACTCTTTAAATTAATAGCGTTAGGATCACTAAATTCTATTAATTTAGCGAGATATTAATTTATTAATAAATTAATAACTATCAACTAATAGAGATATTTTTCATTTTTTTTGCTCTATAGTAAACATATTATGATTATGATGTCTTTTTTCGGTCCAATTTGAAAAGATAAAATTTAATTTAGTTTATAGGATTATCTCAATTTTTTCTCTTTAAATAATTAAATATGAGATTCAACTAGATTTGAAGTTCAACAAAAGACGAGCTACTCATTCATATTTTAAGAAAATCTCATAGTCAATTTATTATGTACTTTTTAGCTAATTATTAATTTATGAAATATTTGAATCAATAAAATATAAAGAATTTTTTTTTAAATGTATTATCTTATAATTTTATCGAATTTATTAACTTTTTACACTGGTTCCAAGTCGGGACCAGACATTTTTATTAATTAAAAGAGATTATTAATTTATCAAGTATTAATTTAAAGAGATTCTACTATATATATATATATATATATATATATATTTGAGTGTTAATAGCTAGGCGAATGTGTCGTTTGCGTGTTGAGGATAATACTAGATCAAATATAAGTAGAAGCTAAATTTTAATGTAAATCGAATTAATATCCGACCAAAGAAACAAAAACAAAAACAAAAATAACACAAATTGGATATAAAAAATGAAAAAAAAATAGGAAAAGATTGAGAGGCTAAATTATTTTTTGATTTCTTCTAATATAATTTAAAACCACAAGGCATATGAAAATGTACATATACATTGTATAGGATGGGACCTACAAAAAATATATTACTTTGTAGTATTTAAATTCTAATATCATATAAAGTAATCAATTCATTTAAATTTTTTAAATTATTACAAAATAATTTATTATATTATATATTATTTTAATAAAAAAAAGAACACGTGTAACCATTATACACCATTGTTTTCACGTATTTTTTCATGTAAAGAAGCGTAGAAAGATGGGTTGGGATACTCGAAAAATTCTAGGGGGACAAAAGTTGGTAGGATTTTCAGTGGGGAATGAACCAAGTTGAGGGTTGAAATTCTTAGGATAATATCATCATGGGGTTGAAATTCCTAGATTTCAGATGTAATGTTTGCCATCTAAGGCTCTGTTTGTCTACTGGAAAATATTTTCTTAATTTTTTAATATTTGGTAATACTTAAAAATTAGTTAATTAAAAAATATTTTGTAATTAATAATTACAGTTATTTTTACTTAATT
Organism: Ehretia macrophylla; assembly: GCA_037974665.1. Lineage (NCBI taxonomy): Eukaryota > Viridiplantae > Streptophyta > Magnoliopsida > Boraginales > Ehretiaceae > Ehretia > Ehretia macrophylla. Next base: position 48,556,120 of record CM075771.1, on the reverse strand, counting down.
TTTTAGTGTTTAGTAACAGTGGAAATTAGTTAATTGAAAATTATTTTTTAGTTAATAATTGCGACTAGTATAAAATTTAAAAAAATATTTTTATATTTTTTGGGTGAAGAAAATATTTTACAGAATTTATTATATATTCAAATACTAAAAAATATTTTTTAATATTTTATTTTTTTTAAAAATATTTGTTCTTAACAAATTAGTTTACGACAAACAAAAAGAATTCAAAAAAATATTTTTCACTAAAATTATTTCTTACAAATAAATTATTTTACGCCAAACAAACAATGAAGGACACAGCGAGATTTGCAATGTGAGGCATGTGTCAAATGCCTTTTGACACCTCACCTTCCTGTACTCTACAATCTTAACTATCATTTTTAAATAAAGTGGTGCTCTATATTACCTCATCTTTACCGCCCTTTTGGTCCCCTATAATCATGTCGGAAGGTGGATGGTGGGGTTCCTCGTGACGTTATAATAAAATTAATAATGATAAAATAATAATACAATTGTATAATTATAGATTCTTAAGTTTATAATTAAGATTTCAGTTTTGAAATTTTGAGATTCATTTATCTTTTAAGTGAATCATTAATAATTTACTCTAATTCAAAAGACTTAGGAAATTAGAGAGGGATGGAGACGCCAATTGGTAACAAACGTACTTACTAGCATTGATTATGGTGGAGAGAGTGAAGATATAGAGGTGATGGTGCTTTTTTGAGAGTAGAGAATATAGAGGTCCGATCCTTTTAAGGTTTTCACTAACTTGGTTATTTATAAGAGTATCCTAACTTGCCATTTAGATTAGGCTTATTGTTACATGGGTTCAAGTTAGTTCAAACTCAATTCACTATCTGAAAAACATAGTTTAAATCGAGACCAGATTTTGACCACTAAAATAATCTTTATACTATTTAATTCATATCATTTCACTGTAGTTGTATCATCACTTTTTTATTATTTATTTATGTAATAACATTATTAAGTAATCTAAATTTGGGTTGGAGTAGAAAGGGAGGGGGCATGTGCATGGACAAAGTTATTATGATCTTCAATTTTTATGTTGTTGTGATGGGTTTTTTACTTTGACCAAAATTGTTTGCTTTGAAGCCACTCGATGAAAGAGTCATAAATTTGTACCAAGTTATCTCTAAATAATATATATATATATATATATATATATATATATATATTTGTATGTGCGAAAACTTGCCACTGGTAAGGCTTATCTAGTTATTAGATGTTTATGGGTGATCTGATGCTTTGGGTCATGCTGACATTTGATGGTTTCACCACAGCCAAACTTGCTAATAATCTTTAAGAAGAAAAATATTAACACACGTGAAAGAGAGAGTCACCATCTTGAATATGAGATTCATTACAATCAGTGTCCACGTATGAGGATACATTGATGAAATCAAGAAAACAACAAACATATGAAGTGATCTCATCTAGCCACGGAGCATCACATGGATGGTGACAGGCCTAATATATATATATATATTTTTTTTTCTAGTTGCAACTTGCAAATGAAACTCTAGTGGGGCTATCATGTTCGATTTCAGACGCATATAAAACCTGATAATAATTTTGAAATAATATATACAGTGTACGAATGTTAAATCTTTCTCGTACATAATGTTCCGAAAGAATTCATATTCCTCGTTCTTGTGCGTGAGAATTAGCTCCTAGAATAAGAAACTACAATAGTCTTCTGGAAGAATATACCATACACTACTTGTAGTAAGCATAACATGACATGATAGAGAAAATCATAAAAAAGCTTAATGTAATAACCATGTGAAGAGCTTCATTTTATTCACTTTTTCTTTTTGTGTTAAACATAGGCAAGATTCTTTTACCTTTAATCAGCCACACTTTTGTGCTGTTACTTGTTAGATTCATTGAAGGGCAAAAAAGTTTTTACTTTTCTTAAGGCTGCAAATAGTTGCCTGTATCTCAATACATCCCGAACAAGATGCTATTTACAGAGGAACAGTAACCCTATCTAGAAGCAATCGATGATGGTCTTTCTCATCATTTGCATCATGATCAGTGGGAGCTTTTTACATGTCTTCTAATCTTTTGAGGAAAAATTAATGGGTCTGGCTCTCACACACTAATGGGACCGACTCCACTAATGTGCTGAGTGCTGCATGATCCGGCTAGCCAAACCCTTATCAAACCTCTTTAAGTACGGAATAGAATAAGCTTTTTCATATCACAATGATCATAAACTCAGCAAGTGGAGGAAAGAACACATATTGAGGGGTTCCAACTTGGCTGCAGTTGAGCAGTTGAACTGTTGTATACATCTTCTCACAGTTCATAAGTAGCAACTTGACAAAAGTTTTGACATATTTAAGCTTAGCAAATGTCTGCATTACATTTAAAGCATGAACCGCTTTGACTAGTTGAGAAATAGGATTTTCATATTACAATTGAGTAGAAATTCAGCAAATTCAGAAACAGAGTATAGCAACTAGTGAATAGACACACAAAGCATATATATCTGCATCTGCTTGCTCACATCAGGAAAGCAAATAGCACGGTCATATTTGAGAGAACAATTTTACTTATGGGTGCTTAGCACCAAAAAAATGAAATGAAATGAAATGAAAAAGAAAAATAATTATGGGTGACAAAGCATGATCATATATAGTTTTATGGATAACTGAGCACGGTCAACGGTTGACAAGAAATAAGAGTTGGATAAGCAAAGCAGATGGTTAAACTCACAAGTTCCTAAATTCAGTCTTATGCTAACTATCAAAGATTACAAAATTAAGAAGAGGTATAGCGTACAATTGAAGTCAACAGGCGAATCATTTTGTGTTTCTCATAATATGAACTAGTCAAATCTTTACCTTTCAACTCTACTAGCTGCAGGAGGAAAAGCACCATGAGGAGGGAAAAAGGATACTTTCGATACAGGTAGTGCACGACTTCTGTCAGCTTGTTATCCTGTGATGTCTGTTTATACTACATAAAGTGAAACCTTGATTCTGCATTGCAGATAGAGTTCCGTAACAATTGGAAGACAGCCCTAGCTATATTCCAGACAACTTCAGAAGCTCCATTCACTGGCAGCTTTAGGATTGCAGATGGGAAAATCTATGTAGAAGCCATCACGGCTCACGCTGGCATTCCCCCACAGTCCCCTTCGCAAGAATGTGGTATAGCTATCTAGCAGCTGCAGACCAAAATGCAACCTATATAAGCAAGCGCATGCATAATATTTCCCATGAACTGCTAACAACGAAATTATGAACAAAGAAAGTTGTACGAGTTAGCATTGACCGGAAATGGTGGGTAACAAGCATAGAATGTGATACAAAAACAATAACATTCAAGGCTGATGGACAATCCCTTTGCTGTGAAATCACCTACTGGGATCATATTCTTCAAATTGATTCTTGAAACTTTCTGCCATTTTGATTTCTTCTTCTTTGCTGAGCTTACAATTCCTCCAGTCAGCCCTATCAGCCATGTTCAACAAGCCCGCCAAAACCTAAAAATTGTTCCATTAATATTTTAACCCATTAATAATTATGGTTACCTTTTACGAGTATAGCGAAAATTAAAAGCAGTAGAAGGTTTCTAGGTTAAAGCATCTACTTTAAGTTACCAAATTGCAAAGCCTGTAACTTATGATTGCATTACAAAGAAAGATCAACTAATTCTAATGACGTTTAGTTTTTTATACTTATCCCAAAAAAAAAGGAAAGTCTTCCATACAGCTTCAGTTTAGCCACCTCCATGGAATATTGCACCAACAGAAGACTACACCTTACATGTAACCACCATATCAGACATTTCGAGAATAATTATTTGGAGGTCCATTTAGTACCAGTGTGGCTTTTAGTCGGTGAACAGAATCACAACAGAAGGAATGTATTAAATCATTTCCTGATGCAGAGGACTTCAACTTCTTGTAAAAATATGGAGTGAAACAAGAATCCAATCCTATTATCAGTCATATCACATTTGTGGAAATTTGATAGTAGATTCACCATCGAGGTTTAAGAGTATTAGCATCTTACCTCACGACCAAACTGGCTAGGAAATTTCTCATTCTCCTCAACAACATGATACAAAATAACACCGGATGGAAGCTCCACATAAAATAAACTACAACTTTTATCAAACTGCATCCGCAACATTTTCCTCCCTTCAGAACTGTTATCATCTGCAATGAAATCATAGATCAGAAGAAAGATATATAAGATGAGTGGTCCTCAATAAGCATGCAAAAGAATTTGTTTCTATTAATTCTAAAGCCCATTGGAGCCCAGAGGATGGCAATTTTACAAGACAGAGAAAATGTTGTCCTTATTAAAGGGTTTATCTGAGTTGCGTTTCAGATGGGCCAGGAATTGAGTAAAGTGAAGTCAGAATCCAATGTGGAAATTCTCAGATCAATGCAACGAACACAGATTATTGTACAGTCCAAACACACTTAAGGAGGCAAAGTGACAGAAAGATCTCAGATATAATAAAATTTGTTCTCCTTGTAGGGCATTCAGCTTTTCGTTTGGGCTTCCAGGAAGAAGATCAAGGCCCACATAAGACACCAAGTTGGTAGGTAATGAATATCCAGTAGGTAGTAAAGAAAGCTTACTTTTAAGTGCCTGAAACTTGAAACAGGTAAGACACCAAGTTGGTAGGTAATGAATATCCAGTAGGTAGTGAAGAAAGCTTACTTTTAAGTGCCTGAAACTTGAAACCCAACTTGTCAGCAGCTAAGCTAAAAATTTTTTGAACACCAGAGGCCTTGGACGAGGGAATAGGAACAGCCTGCACTAGGTGAATAGAAAAGTGTATAGTGGATTGAAGGGATTGAACATAAATGAACAAGAAATAAACATGAGTATAGGCTAGCACTTTGCTAAAAGGAGCAACAGCAACCCCTGTCGATGAGTAGCAAATCTTAATATAAGAGTAATTCATGAAAAATTAACACTCAATACTCCTACAATCGCTTGGAGGTTTTGAACCAGAAAGCCTTGTATACTCAAAAGCATGTAAAAATAAGAAACAAGATAAAATATTCAGTTAAACAGTAACAGTTGAAATTTTAAAATACAAAAATTTTCATCAAATGTGCATATTCCAGAAAAGAAGGTAAAGGAAAGAAAACTTATATACCTGGAGATTGGCATGAGTTCCGTGCTTGAATATCCACTCAAAGAAAACTACTTCTTTCCCTCGATTCTTGAAGAAAGCCTTAAGACTCTCCTGATACCTACCCAACTCCATTTCGCATTCTGATGGCAGAGAAAGTGTGTTTGGAGAATGTTCAACAGGAATCATCAGTACATGATCAGGTACTAGTGGTCCTTTAGGGAGGGCACAGTAGTAATGTTCCCCCACACTAGTGACCAGATGTGACTCTATATTGGGGTTTGACAAGCAAAACCAGCATTCTTTTGACCTGATACACCAGAATAACACCATAATTGTCACCATATCTATGATAATATACATTACAGTCACCCAAAAATATTGACATTTTATATCAATAAGAAAATCAAGAGCAAAAGTCATCAGAAGAATGACAAATGTCAATGATATAGCCATTCATGGTCACTTTTGCAGATGATTTCCAGAACTTCACTACACATAATTAACAAATGAAATAGAATCGCCAGTTCATCATGCCAAAAGTGGCATCTGAGACCAAACCTTTTAGAGCTCGCAGCCCCAGATCCCCTGTTTGAAAAGCTTTCACCTTCTTCCTGTAAACTGTGTTTAAAGTTGCAATCTGGACCTCTATCACATCTTCCTTTGTTAAGAAAATCAAAACATACACCCCTCCTATATTGTTCCCTTGCATCTTCATCATGCTGAAAGCGGCATTTGTCCCCTCGTGGACAAGAGCCAGAAGATACATACTTGAAACATAATATATTGCCATCACCATCTCCATGTTTCTGTCTTTTCTGGGAGGCATCGTACCGCCAATATTGTGAATCTGAAGCATCTTCACCATACCTCTTTGCTGTTCCATCTTTAATAGCTGTTTTCTCTGTATCCACGTATGGGGATGAAGTAGTATTTGGTGGCTTCAAGCAAAGCTCAGAGGCAGACATACTAGATGCTGGAGTTGGAGAAATTGCATGAAGAAACTTCTGACAAGCAGGAGCAAGAATGAAGTGTTAGTAGTTGCACACATAAAGGTAATAAGAAGCTCAGGCCTCAAGGCAAGTTCGGTGCATTGATCACAACAATGAACCTATACATATTATCGGACCAATTAGAAGCATGGCAGAAAAGCTAAGTAAATGCATTATATTAAAATTGTGTACATCTGATTGCCACATGAGCATGGACTGCCTAGACTGTGCTACCTCCGAGTATATCCATGTCATCATTTCAAGACTGTATGAAGTGTGCATACATATGATGGTTCACATAAAAACCAAGGGACAGATAAAGCATTTTCTTCAAATGGGTTTAGCATGATTAATCCAAATGTGGTTGAAAGGAAAGTGCAAATATAGATTAGATTACCAAATCAGGGAAGTTAGGCGCTCTTAGAGAAACTGAAGTCAAGAATGATTTCCACCATGTTGAGATAAGATGCTCAGACCTAAGCAGCTTCAGATCCAAACTTCTCACCTAATTTGAAGTGTGCACGTATGCGTGTGTGTGTATATATATTGCTAGAAGGGCCAATTCGTTTATAAAAATACAATAAAGAAAGTGCTTAAGCATAATCCTAGTGCAAACCAAACTAAGTCTCATCCCACTATCTGAGGTCGCTATTCATTCCTGTCAAGAACTGTCTCCTAAGCATAATGCTAGTCAAAGATCAGAAAAAATAACAGAAGATTTTAGACATTAAAGGCTGCACGACAGCATTCAGACCAAAAGTTTGTATACAGAATACGGGCAAGAAAAGAAGACCTGCTTATCTTTGTTTCCAACAGGAGCTAGACCTAAAAAGCGAGTCACATGTGAAGCATCAGTATTGGCATATGATTCACGATCATAATACACGCCCATAGTTCCTGCTACGTGGTACCTGCCATGAAACAAACTGTTAATTAACAAAGTTGATATATTATGGGTTCTCAGGTCTGTTTTTTTTTTCGTCAAAGGGTACTCAGGTCGTAGAGCATAGAGTGCTACTAGATTTTGGACTCGAACAAATCAGCCAAAATGCTGCCAAGTGTTCTCATACTCTCAATTGCTTTCTCCTACTACAGCCAGCAAGAATAAATAGTTAAGAACCCTATTAAGTTTCTATATCCTTTCAGTAGCTGTTACAGTCTATCAGCATCATAGATTACTCAGCTTGCTAAATCTCCCCCAAGTTTAGTGTGGCAAATGGTTCGTTGCAAGCAATCTACTACTCAAGCAGACAGGATGAAGAATTTATGAATACTGAAAGAAAAAGATTAACAACTATATCACAGCAATCCCATTCATCCCACTTACTGAAGTTTCTCTAAGGCTCCATTTGTTTGTCGTAAAATAACTTGCTTGTGAAAAATGTTTTCAGTGGAAAATGTTTTCTTGGAAAATAAAATATTTTCCTCCGTTTGTTTGCCGTAAAATAACTTGCTTGTGGAAAATGTTTTCAAAGGAAAATATTTTTCTGAGCTCTGTTTGTTTAACCAAACCAAACCAAACTAAACCTTGTCCTACTAGGTAAGGTTGGCTATCTGGATCATGCGACGCCATTCCTTCCTGTCGAGAGTCATCTCCTCTATGAGATCCATGCACGCGAGGTCTCATCTAATTGTCTCCGTCCAAGTAATCTTAGACCTACCTATACCCCTCTTCTGGTGTATTATTTCTAAACCTTCGCACCTTCTAACAGGCGCCTCAACAGGTCGTCTCCTTACGTGGCCAAACCATCTCATACGATTTTCCCTCATCTTATCTTCAATCGGGACCACTCCTACTCCTTCACGTATCACTTTGAGCTCCATTTGTTTGCCATAAAATAATTTGTTAGGAGAAAATATTTTCTTAGAAAATAGAATACTGTAAAATATTTTCTAGTGTTTGGATGTACAATGAAAATTTTTTCCGACATGAGATTTATAAAAAAAAAAATATACACATAAATAGGGGTGGTTAAGTTCCGGAAAATATTTTCCTCTCCCAAAGAACATTAAATATTTTCCCAAACTTTGTACTAGCCGTAATATTTGATCGGAAAATATTTTACAGTTGACCAATTTTTCGGTGTTACCAAACACCAGAAAATCTCCAAAAAGTAACCCACCATTTTTTACCGGAAAATATTTTCCAGTTCACCAATTTTCCAATGTTACCAAACACTAGAAAATCTCCAAAAAGTAGCCCACCATTTTTTACTGTAAAATGTTTTCCAATTGACCAATTTTCTGGTGTTACCAAACACCGTAAAATTAGGAAAATATTTTCCGGGAGAATATTTTACGGCAAACAAACAGAGCCTAAGTCTATAATTATTCACCAATGAAACTATTGTTAGAAAACTGAAATCTCTGGTCCTCCGGTCCAAATTTTTATGTGTCAAATTAAAACAATAAACTTCCAAGAATCTTCATATTAGCTTATCAGAGAAATTGCATGCAAAAGATATAGATTGAAGCAAGAGATTTGGTAGCTCTGTCTAAGAAATTTGGAAACATCAAAATGCAAACAGAGAAACAAGAGTACTTATGATATCATCTTGTCTCTTACCACACCTTAAACTATCTTGAAGCTTGGATTTAGATGATTATAGTCAATAGACATATAACTAACTTTGTGAAGTTTTAAGGCCTTGACATAACATTACAACTTTTATTCTTTGATAAGTAATCTTCTACTAGAAAAGCACAAAGAGGGTTTAGAATCATTTTAAAAAGGTAGCTAGCTAGAAAATTAAGTATGTCTAAGCAATTTCATCTCGTCTGTACACTCATATATACTATCCAAAAACTCGTAGCATAACAGTATTAGGTTAAGCTTCCTTCATCCAAAAAATAGGGTGTATTAATAAATTCACTTCAAGCCCTGGAAACTCTTCTCTTCCCCTTCAAACGTTTTCTGACTCTTTCCTTTCCAGATGACCCATAACAGGCACAAAGGTGCAGCTCTTGAGGATAAATTCCTTGCTCCTCTTTTGTCAGTACAAACTTCAGCTCAAAAAGAAGTCTTTGACCAAATTTGGAATTACTCACATCACACTGAATTTGGCACAATAAATTATCATCATTTCAGTACAAACCCAAAATTATCACTTACCTGGGCTTGATCTCGGATACTAACTCTGATATCGTGGGATCACAACCTGAGGAATCAGAGATTCCTGAAGGAATACCAGATGCAGCAGCTCCATTTGTGACCCCCTTTGGCCACTCATTTGTGATGTTCAGTTAAGGAAATGAAACAAACTCCAACTTGCACATCAGCTAAACATAGATAGATAAAAACTTAGGGAGGGGTGGAGGGACAAGATCATCTGGAAAAGTAGAAAGGATATGTCAAGAATATGTCCACCACTCCCACCTCTTCAGCTAATGCTCTCAGTGCATCAACATCATCTTGACTGTAAGTCCCAAATTGTGGACCGCTCCCAGATTGTCTACCAGACAAGTATGCCACATATAACCCTAGATACGAGTACAATTAATCAGCTATCATGCAAAAACTTTCGATTCTCACCATGTAAATCAAGATCATCTACAAAATGGTTTTCCTTCCACAGATTTCAGTTAAGTGTTATGTTTTTTCCATTTAAACAATTAAATCTGCAATTTCGTAATCTAAAAACAATTATATCCACTTAAATATCCTTTACCTCTTGTCCTCAAATATTATAATACATTTCACTAGGAGCAAATTTCACTAGTTTTCAACATTCCCATTTTACATCCTTTTCTTCCTCCACTATTAAGTGTACGCTTTAACGGGTACCAATTTATTCCCGACGCTAGAACTACTAATAACTATTAAGCACGTTTTCACCACCCTGTAACCACTTAATTATCCTACACGTGCATCATTTACCAAAGGATGTCTGACCCTTCCCCAAACCCTTGCAGATGGAATGTCGTGTACCAGGCTGCCTTTTTATAGTTCGTTCAGCTGAATTAAACTAAAACTACTAATTAATAACTAAATTAAAAAATGAAGAATAACAATACGATGTAATTAGGGTTTTTAGCAAGTGTACCATGAAGAGTGAACTTTCCACTGCCTTTTAACCAGTAAAGATTCTCACAGATTCTCAAGCCATCCATCTTGAACCCTTGGTTAACGGCGTCCTTGGAAGTCGCCGAGAGAATCTTCGGCGCGCCGACGCCGTAGTCGCCGATGAAGTAGGTCGGAATAGGGAAAGCCGACCGACCTTCAATGTAGTCGTTGAACTCCTCAAGCCGCTCCGGTGCGTCCGGGAAGAATTGGCCCACACATAGCAGCGCATCGAATGGTCCCGCCGCTTTATTCACCTATAAAAAATGTTAAATTAAAGTAAATACACAGATATATACATACACAATATATATGTGTGTGTGTAGAGAGAGAGAGAGAGATAGAGTTATACTGAAGAGACGCGTTTGAAGAGCTGGTTGAGGCGGCCGAGGACGTCGCCGCAAAGGAGGATTCTGGGAGGAGCCATAACCAGAGAAAGAGTGGCGGGAGAGATGAAGTGGGAGAGAGAGAGAGGACTGTTGGGCCTAAATGGGCTGGGCTAGATTAGTGAGCCATGTAGTCAAACAGAACAGGCCCAACGAAATGGATCAACCTCAAACTGATGGTCTACTGATTATAGTTAGATAAGGCGATTAGAATACTAAATTCCATGTGAGGTTTCACCTATTCAAGGGAAAAGATTATTAGCTGATTGAGGGTGTTTATGCTGTTTTAGTAGGATCATACTAAATTTATTCCAATGCTATAAATTCCATGGTGTGACGTGTCCTAACACATGTTTAAAATAAGTCAAGATGTCAAATAATATTTGTAATAAAAAGGTATACGTTATTTCCGGTGCCTTTTTCGTTATTAGTTTCTACTCACGATTTTTAGTTTTGGGTGGTTTTTGACTTGTGATTTTTGTTTTTCTTTGACTTTATTGGGCTTAACTTGTACAGGATACAATCCAAATCCTTTTTTTTTTTTTTTTTTGCAGGTTTCTGAACGCTTAGGCCCATTTGATGCAATTTCTTTATAACTATATACTGTAATTTTATGTTTTCAAACCACCAAAAAGATTCTTTTTGGATTTCTCAGGTCAACCACCCAACTTTTGGGTTGGGGCTTCCTCCGACCCAAATCTGGGTTTTATGTTTATTTTTTCTCTTTCTCTATTCTCCTTTGTGTATTTTTCAGTCTGGCTCTTGTGTTCTTTCTGTGTTGTTCCTCTCTGGTTGAAGTTGTTAGTGCCATCCAATAAGCTTTAATGTTGCGTATTGGGGGCTCTTTTTGACGTATCAGTGGATGCTCGTGGTTCTCTTTATGGCGAAGGTGACTGCGGCTCTCTCCTCTCTCACCATCCTTCATGACCACCGTTTTGGTAGTGTCCTCGGAGGCCTTTTGGTGGACCATGTCTCCACCATCTTTAGCTCGACCTCTGTCGCGTTTGCGACTTTTGGAGTCTTCGACAATGTGTTGCTTCCGACGGGGTGGCGTGTCTCATATAACATGTTTCGTCTCTGCTCACCATTGGCAGGCTTGTTATGACATTTTTGGTGAATTTGTAAGTTTGGGTTGCATTTTTTTTTTGGGCCTCCACCAAGTCTTTGTTGGCCGTTGATGTTATCGTCAGTACTGTGGTCGTCTGATCTAGCGTCGCTGTTGAATGATAAGGTTAAGGTTTGGGGAGTTGGGCTTTGGGTTATAGGCTCAACCCATCATCTTTGGTTTCAGTTTGGGCTTGGATGTGGATCCATGTATTTATGTATGTTTTCTTTTTGGATTGTAGCATGTTGGCCCATTTGTTAGATCTTTTGTTAGTGTGTCCACACAAGTTTCTTCCCAACAAAACAAAACAAAAAAAAAAAAAACCACCAAAAAGAGAAAAAGAAAAGAGAGAGAGACCCAAAAAAGAAAAACAACAACCATAATTAAGCCATGTGATATAGTCACATAAATTGTTCACGAGAAGTTACGAGTTCGAGTCTCATTGATTATGTTATATGGTGTTAGTCCTCTCTTAAATTAAAAAAAAAAAAAAGTGCATAATTGATATTTTCACAAAAAAACAAAAAAAAAAGACCTCTTTACTCTTTTTTCTTTTTTTGGGTCAAAGCTTTACTCATTTGAAACGCCTGATAACATGTCCCATCTGTCATCTGTAGCCTGGAAAATTTGTTGGCTTCACACATAACTACGTCCTTTTTGTCCTCTTTTGTTTGAAAATTGACAAAAAAGCGACTAGTGGCTCTCAATTCTTTGTCATCTCTCAAGGAGACTAAGTTGACCTTGAAGGAGAAGTGGACAAATGCAACGCAGATTCTCTTGTCCACTAATTGAGATAACGAATTCTGTCTATTCATTATAAATTGGGTTGGATGGGATATTTCATTTGTTAGCAAAAAAAACACGTTTCTTGATAATAACTAGTAAAGAACAAGTACACAAAAAAATTAAAAATTTAGTAAAGAGCAATGTACTTCATCTTATAACCACCTAGTTTTAATCTAGTGATATATTTTTTATTATGAATGTAAAAAATTACGAGATTAATTTTTATAAATGACATAATTTAATATGTGTTACACGATTTAAATTTTTTTTAAATTAAAAAAAAAGTGTTTAATCCTCTAGAGCGGTTAGTACATTTCTAAGAATTTTTTATTTTAGTTTCCTCCTCTATTTATATAATAAGCACATTAAATTAATTAAGGTCAATACGTGCATGCATTTGTTAGCGAGGATTGTACGAGTCTACGAATATTCCTCCTTAAATAATACAATGACGTGTTTGAGGCTTGTTTTCGTTTTAAAATATTTAAGTATTCAATAAAAAAATTTTAAAAATGATTATTAAACTATTCGTAAATTTGAACTTTTTTATTGCGTTTATATAATAATATCTTACACCTAAACAACCAAACAAAAAACTTATTTATCGCAAGTTGAGTATAATAATTAAATTTCTATTTAATATAATAAGAAAATCAATAAAATGAAATAATATAATCCAAAGAGGTCGAATTTTCTTAATTAAGAAAATAAATTCTAGGCCCTCTCAATGAAAAGTTTAGTAAGAATATCACAAGAAGTCTTATGCAAAAAAGATACATGTTTTTTCGTAAAAGACTTCAAAAGAAATACAAATGTTATGTGATTTAAAAATTTTAAATAATTTTTTTCAAGTTTAATTACTTCGATTAATACGTACCAAGAAAAAGAAAATTGTATTGATTGAATATTCCTTTTTTTTTATGGACTAAGACTCTAGCCCTTGAATTCTAGCAAACTCTTCTAAAATTTGTAACCTTAACGGTACCTTTTGTAACTGATTTTGATCCCACACTACTCTATAGTACTGATATAGGTATAATGCTTGACCCATATTATTTATCCCCCGTTGTGACTAAAACATTAAATTAGTCAGTTGAGGTAGCGCAATAACCCGAGCTCGAGTTATATTGTCTACGAAGTCCATAAGTAACCAATCTATCTTAACTAACTCATAATAACGTGTTCAATATAAATTTTTTTTTATCAAATTTAGAGAGAACCACCATGTATCTTCTAAGATTCATTATCTAATAGTATAAATAGCACACGAAACGAAACCAAAAATTAACTTTGTTCTTGGCCATATATAGCTATTCATTAAATTCTAACATTATTATTCGTATTCGAACTCATTAACTGACTTAATCATTAAACGGGAGTACTTTTATTTTATATAGACGTTTAAGCTTGGATAACGAAATTTCTACCTTAACAAGTACTTTTCAACCGGAAACTTGGAATAGAGAAATTAAAAGAGTTATAGTTGCATCATGCATGAAGAGTCAAATTCATCATTGGCCTTTCGTCCTTCTGAATAGTGTGTTTACTACTTAAATGTTGATTTTATGTTTTATTTTAGGGTACATATATAGAAACACAATAATAAACAAATTCGCCTACTGCGTCATTTATGTATCTCGTTGGCGTTTAATAAATTATTATTTTATTACAATACAAAACGAAAAACGTTGCTTTCATCGATATTTCTAGAAGCTTGTTGACTTCATTTTCTATATACAATGACCTGTCACTGCAACAAAGCTGAACGTAGATGCTAAAACAATGAGGAAAATTATTTGCCGTTCATGAAAATGGGCAAATTGACGAAAATGGGTTTCATGCGAAATTTAATATTTTTATTTATACTTAATTTTAAAACGTATTATATGTTACATATTAAAAATTGTGAACTATGTAACATATTAAAGACCGTAAATAAATATAATTAAATCGTAATACTTTTTATTGTTCTGAAATTCCTTTCTTACCTGAGCTAGTGCATGTATAAGGACACATCATTACACTCACAAGTTTACCAGTTGGTGATTAAACTCTACCCGATAATTCGATAGTCAAATTTCACTAATTAAATTCTTACGTCATCCAATTGGTGTATATTATATTTACTATACGTCACTGTGTCTATTTAATATATATAATTAAAGTTAGCTTGGTCGTTACATCTAATAAGTTTTTTTTTATTTAAAAAAATTAGATGTACATTTTACAGTTCACATTAATTGTTAAAAGATCAGTGATTCCTATCATCTACGGTAAATTTGTCGCAGATGGATGGGAGAAACCAACCCAAACAATTAATAAATGTGTAGAAAAGATGGTGAAATTTACAAAAAATGTACAAATCCAATAATAATAATAATAATAACAAATATCACTATCTAAAAACACGACTTCGACCGAATTTGTAACTGAAATCCACACAACAATCATGATAACCACCGACTCTCTTGGAAAATCAGCAGCCAAATTGCACATGGGGTGATCAACTAAGAATAGTGCTATTTCGACAAAAAAAAAAAAAAAAAAACTAAGAATAGTACTATTAGATTGATGCCGCTTAATCCACTGTGTATCAAAGGTTGAAAGGTAAAATTCTTCAATCCGACAATCAATAATTGTAAACCAATCAGATAATGCCATTTTAGTGCAGTAGTTTCACATGTATTTAATTTAAAGACAAAACAAATAGTTAATGTCCCATTTCTATTAATGGTGTTTGGACTTTTGGATTTGCTATTAATAGCGTTTGGATTTTAGGATTCGTTATTAATCTAGGGATCTTCATTAATAATAAAACTGAATTAATGACAATTTGAGAGAAACTTAAAAGAATCGTTGATATAGGTATCATTTATCTCACCATTGAATCCGATTCGCTAGTTACTATTTAGTTATTACAATCAAAAGTGGTTCCTAATAGCCCTCTCAAGTTTCTCATTAAATACTGCAAACAGATTTTTGCTAATCGCTAGAGGTATCGACTCCAGCATGTGTTTCGTGAAGTTAATTAATGTATAGACTGGCTAGCAAATTATATCTTCCAGTTACCCTTGAGATGTCATTTTTTTTAGAATTCACCTACACAACTTTTGACAAGAATTGAAATAGATAGACAGGGGTAACATACCCTAAAATTATTATTAGTTAATTTAGTTTTGCCTCCCTTTTTATTTAAAAAAAAAATAGTTAATGTCTATACCTTTTGATCTACAATTATAATTAAAAGGTCATTCTACGCAGTTGGCCAGTGGGAAGCTTTCTCGACTAAGAGGCAATACGGTGAATCGTAAACTAATGGGAATCTGGGATGCTGAGATGGGATAGTTTCACAAGCTGCAGTTAATTGAAGCCTAGCTGGCATCCGTGTGGTGAACATCTATTGAGAAATGAATAAGTGTACGAATTGTTTTGTCAATTTTGGTATTAGACAATTACTCAAGGGAATAATATATTGAAGAAGTTTGAGTAATACTGATGGCTCAAATTGAGAAGAATAAGAGAGGGACAACGTCCTCTCGAATTGTTATTAGTTCGTGATCATTGACTTCGGCTCACTTTGAACCAAAACAAAAAACCATAAGAAAAGGGAAAAATGATTAATCATTAAACTAAGAACCAAAAAAAGTGTCACTATAGTTTTAGTCTAATGGTATATAACTTGTTATATATGCAAGAAATTACGAGTTTGAATATCTTTAATTACGTTATACGGCCTTATGTCTCTCCTAAATTTTTTTTAAAAAAAAAACAAAAAAAAGTGACTTGTGATTAAACTAAGAACCAGACAAAAAGAATTAGTTTACTAGGTTCTAGACCCAAAAAGTACCCAAAAAAAAAAAAAAAAGAAGATATTATTCTAGCTGACTAATTGATAAGAGTTGAAGGTTAACAACTCTTTTTAGCTAGTCTCTTAAAACATCATTGTAGTGATACAAGAGTAGTACAATAGTAGCGTCAACATGTTGCCTCTATCACAAACCCCATTATTGTTCTATCCAAAGTAAGAAGAAAAAGGGAATAAATACAAAGAAGACAATCCAAGACCATTCACTCTTCCTGCAAATCATGATTTATGTCGATTATTTTTTTGACTCAAAGGAGTAACTTATTTTCATTGTTCATAATAATTTTATATATGTATTTCTAATTAACATATTAAATATATATATATATATATTTCTTTTTATCAATACCAAGTAAGCATAGACATGTATAAATTAAATAAATAAATAACTAATTTGTTTACCTATGCAAAAAAAACTCGCTATCACTTTGTTAGAAGAAAAATCAACACTCGATTGAATACAAAGTCAATCAAAATCTATCCATAAGTCAAGACATGTGTTCTTCTGTTTCGTTTCACACCCATGATGTAACTTGAGATGTTACCGTATCTTCTTAAGTGTTCTTCTTCGACCTTTCAATTTTCAAAGGACTAAACGAACTGCAATCAATTGCATATTTAATCTCTGCAATCCTTGTCTGTGGTACCCCACTATTTTGTTTATTCACTTTCCAGTTTTAACCATGTGCATTATGTTCACACTTTCTCATGTTCCTACTTTTTTTTTTTTTTTTAAGCGAAGTGGTCGGATATTAATTTATCGTAATAAAAAATTGTAATCTTAAATTTATATTCTCTTATTATAAATAATGTATGGCTTTTAACTGATCACCTGATATATGTGTTGGAACACATCATTATATTACACGATTTATAACCTTATGTTATATATAATATAATCCTGTTTAAAATGAGTTATTTATCATATAAAAAAAATGAGTAAATGCCATTTACCCCTATAAATTTTTGCCTAAAACCCAAATTCTCCCCTGAACTATTTATTTTACCCAAACTCTCCCATAATATTAAATTTATCAAACAAAGCCTTAATATCCCTTCTTTCGGGGTTGGGGTGGGGTTAGGTTTATTTTTTATGTTTTAATTTTTTTTAAAAAACAAAAAAACCAAAATGTCCTTAAAAAGTTAAGGCCTGTTTGACATAGTTTGATGTCATAAGGACATCCTCAATAAGAGCTCTAAAATACAAATTTTTTTATTTTTAGGTATTTTTAGAGTTCTATGGCCCAAAAAGTGATACTATTTATGAAAAAAGTACGTGAAGTTTATCATTTTTGGCTTAAAAGATTAGGCTCTATTTTGTTCAACAAAAAGATGTCAAACTAGAGCTTACATCTTTTTGTTGAACAAAATGAAGTCTGAGGCTCTATTTTGATATCTTTTAAGCTAAAAGTGATAAATTCTACGTACTTTTCTTATAAATAATATTACTTTTTAGGTCATGAAACTTTAAAAATATCCAAATTTAAAAAAATTTATATTATAAAATCTCTATTGACAATACCTTAAGAGAATCTGAATAAAATAAAAAGTTCGTGAGTAAATTTAGACTATAAACAAAAAGAAATAGAAATCAAAGTCGAAATCCAGCTAACAATGTATATATCCATATCATCCACCTAACTGTTGAGTGTGTGTTCACTTTTTTAACCTACCGGGCAAACCTCATAACATAAATAGACACACATCGTAACTCAACTTTACATGTTCCTAAACAACCAAACTTCACAACCTTTCTCTTCTTCCTAAACTTTTGTTTCTTCTTCAACAAAACATAGGCAAACAACGTTGGATCAGCCATGACTGAAGCTTTGTGGACTGCAGTGACAAGCTGGTTCACACCAACGGTTCTTTTCTGCGTTTTAAACCTAACGATAGCCACCATTTATGTTACATCAAGCTTCAAGAATCAGAGAAAACAAGAACAGAAACAAAGCCAAGTCATCAGTGAAGACGACGACCCGGCTACGGCTGGTCAACTCTTCCGTGTCCCATCACTGCTTGAACGAGTCAAGTCCATCAACTTCTCACGCTACAGTGCAGAACAACCAAACCCTTCTTCTGCAGAGACGACGACCCAATATGAAGAACATGTTATAGAGCAAGTGGAGACCATGAAAGATGATGATGAAGACATGATTTATGATCGTGTGGAAAGAAGCAAGTCTTTGACGTCGTCCATGGAGGCTCCGGTGAGGAAACAGGCGAAGATGAAGAAGTCACTGAGTGAGAAGATGGCTGGGTCGACGAAGGAAGAGGAGGAGAAGCTGGAATGGCGGCGGCCGGCGACGGTGAGGGAGAGAAAAGCAAAGTGGGATGAAACAACGTCGTCGGTTGGAGAGGATGAAGCTGTTGATGCAAAAGCTGATGATTTTATTAACAGGTTTAAGCAGCAGTTGAAGTTGCAGAGGATTGATTCTATCTTAAGGAGAAGTGGGGTGGCAAGGTGAGGTTTTGTGAAGTGACAATTATACCCTTTTGGGGTTGCATTTATCAATGGAAAATTGTATGGGTGTTATGGTCATATCATTAAGGTTTTTCAATTTAGAAGCCGGTGAAAATGGATATAGTTCTTCAAGCCTTCCTGGTGGGAAACACCATCTCAAATGGTTATAATATTATTATAAATAAAATTTAACTATTATAAATTAGTAATACAATTATAAAAAAATAATGTCAACATTTTATAATGTTGAATATTACTCATAAAGTTAAGATTAATGTTTCAGAATATAATATGTTTACATTTCTCAACATTTTTTTGGCTCATATATCTCTTGTGATCGGCTTGTGTAATAATCTGAATTAATTAGTTCACAAATGGTTAATGATGATTTTGGTAACTCTAGTGTTTAAGTAATTAAATGAGAACTAAGTTTATTGAATGTGATTCGATTATAGAAAGAGATGACGAGAGCGGGGAAAATCTATGGCCAATATATTATGCTATTTTTTATTAATTGCTCGATTTTATTAATTTATCAAAGATCAAAGAAAATTTCCATTTCTTTTGCTACTATTTTTTTGCTTCACAATGTAGCTTATGAGCAATGTAAATTTGTGGAAGGTAAATACGTCCACAATCAACGTCAATCGTTGTTGAAAGTAGTGAAATTCAATTTCTAATCCAATTGGGCACTGTCGGATACACGGGTAAATTTAAAATATTTTTTCAGTAGAGTAGAAGTTAAGTGATTTTGAAAATTAAAATTAATAAATATTAAAATATTAAATGAGTGAATCCGCTCTTGGTGATACGTATAACCAATGTGGGATTTACCCAGGCCTTTATGCACCACTCTTTTTTGTGTATCGCTGAGCTGCTTATCTAGCGGTCTAATAAATATTTTAGCAGTAATTTTTTTACAGAAAAAGTCTTAAAAACGTTAGTCGAATTCGTTCTGTTGCGAGTATAAGAGTGAAACCCACATTCACCCCATATGTTAACTGAATAATTCAACTAACGTTTTTAAACTTTTATCTTCTGTACATTCACCTTATTAATGATATTCCTGTTTTATAGTCTTTTTTCTTTTTTTCTTTTTCATCATCTTTTCTAGTAACTACCATACATTGAAACCTTTGCAGTTATAGGATTAATTTAAGTTGCTCAAAATTCGACATATCAATGTCTGGATTGGGGCAAATGAGGGGAAACAATGGGTTGGGAGGATGAAAGAACTTCTCTCTTTATTTGGTTTGTAATGGTGAAAGTATGATTTTTGCTTTAAATGCGAGAAATCTCAACTGTTTGTCACTAATATATTAGGGGGTGTATTCAACTTGAAAAGAAAAATTATATTAGATATTTTTTTTGTACGAGTACACCCCTTAACCTCTTTTACTATACGAGTGCACCCCAGACCTTAAGTTCCTAATTCCATATAGGTTACTATTTAATGGAATGCCTATTATGCCTATATATTTTATATATGATTGTAATAATCAAAATCTAACTTCGGTTCTAACCTATTTTTCAAATAGTTAATTTGAATTTGGATCAATTTTAACCCGTGATAGACTCAACTTGAAGCACATACAAGTTATTGGATCATATAAATAGCATGGCATTGACCATACCAGCAAAGGAAACCCTAATCATAGAGAGAATGAAACTTTGTCCCAAGCTGGGCACAAGTTCTTCTCAATTATATGCTAGTTGAGTGTCCCCACCAAAGCGTTTTCTCTCTGGAAATGCCATGACCTAGCGCCTCCCCCCCCCCGCCTTCCCGCCCCCCACACCAACGCCACCAACATCAACAGACGAAGAAGAACTTCATCCCCATGGTTAGCTTTCCACCACCATTTTCAGCAAAGCTTTTTCCACTTTCCTGCTTGTTGAACCTCTGAGAAGAACTTCACCCCCTACCAATGAGTCCTCACCTTTCGGGCTCAACTACTGTGATGACTTTTTGGGCCAAACCTCTGATGTTGGTTATATTTATTTTCGTTCCTGAAAATGATAGTGAAGATGATGATTGGCCCTTGATGCTTACAGATTTGGGGAAGGTACCCTCAAATCTAACTATCCTTGATAAATCTCATCCCTTATGGTTATGGATCCAGCAAGAAGTAAAAAAAAAATTTAGATCCATTGCCGGTATATGCTACTCATACCATCTTTTTCTCTGTGGTCACAGTCCGTATACTACACACTTGGCTTCTGCACCTGCTTTTCCTTTCATCGTGTCTGGTGGTTTATCTGGTAGTGATAGGGTGGCATTTGTTGCCACTTATTCAAGCTCGGAACACCAAGGGTCCCATTTCTCTCGTATTGGGTTTAGATTATTGACTATTTAGAACATCCGGACCCAGCTTCCAGTCGGGTTGGTATGCCCCGATAAGTATACTTTGTTATCGTGATCCTTATTCACTACTCCGGTAGCTGCTGCTTTTGCAGCTTCTTATGCATGATTTTTCGAAACTTTGGTGTGTGAGTTCGATCTGGCGTTACAAGGAGTGATGTAACGGGTTCTAGCACTACTGTGCTTTCACTTTTAGCCTACGTCATTTGTCGGTATCAGGCTCACTGTTATCTGTATACTAGGGTTTTACCCCAGTGTTCTCTTTTGAGCCTTAGCCCATTCTGTTAATTTTCTGATATCTGTCTGTTGGGTTTTAGGCTATTCTGTTAATTTTTTGATATCTGTCTGTATGACTTTAGCCCATTATATTTATTTCACTGTATTTCCTACCTGATCACTTTTGGATCTAGATCTATCTATAATCTTACATTTCTAATGAATTTTTCCTTTTTCGACCAAAAATAAAAATAAAAATTCAAACTTCTCAATTTAATAGAAAAGGCAATATGGAAAAAAGGCAAGGACTTCGCTTTAAGTGTAGCCTTAGGCATGTGGCATGATTCAGATTTTGTTAATTAAGTCTGTTATTTGTTGAATGCCAATTGCCAAATCTATTAAAGACAGATCATGTTTGTGTAAACGTTAAGACATAGAAAATGCTTACGACCATGTTAATTGAAGATTCATCATTAATTTATAATGTTGAAGAAGACCGCTACACTACAATATTTAACATTTTGAGTAGATGTAATATAATCTCGTTTAAGAAGAGTTGACCATCATTAAAAATGAAAAACAACACACCATTCGTTTATTTAGTTGAGAGCTGCGTCATGATAACATATCACGTACGGTATTATGAGCGAGTTCATTGCACTTTTCGTACAATTAGATACAATAAATAAATGCTTAGATACTAGTCAACATCGTCTGGGTGGTGTAGTTGGTTATCACGCTAGTCTCACACACTAGAGGTCCCCGGTTCGAACCCGGGCTCAGACATTATTTATCATGTTTTGCCATTTTTTTGGAGTTTTAATTATCATATGTCCCATTACTACTTTATTTTCTTTCTTGTTAGCAAAGATTAGATTCCTTAATTAAAAGCTTCAAAAATTATGCTGGGAATTCTTAGATCCAAGTGTATCTCAAGCAAAGCTAATGGCTTCTCAATCGATGCATTGCACAAGCATGATTATTATGGGTTATTTTTAACTGACACGTTTAAATTTTCTGATATGAGATAATAAATGTATATTTTAATACTTTCTCTTATGTGTGACCTGATTTGTGGAAGATTGAAGATGCGTGAAACATGACACACATGAAAGATTGAACACACGTGGAATTGATTTGAAATGGATCACACGCGAATGAATAAAATTGAACAAATGGCTCAGTTTTGATACCATATTAAAAAATCTGATGTTCCATCTTAAAACTAATTGGTTCTAAATAGAGTAACTCAAGATCTTATAAAGTAGTATTAAAATTTTTAATTTTTTGATGTAGGACAAATGTATGTTTTAGCATAAATAATTGGTTATGTCATGTCATTGGTTATGTAGTAGAATCATATTCACAATTTCACAAGCACGTCATTTTTGTAAAATGCTCACTCACGTTTGGAACTTTTGAAATTCTAGTTTTTTGCTTTTAGTTAATTACTTGTTAGTTACACGTGCATATCGAATTCTTTTACTACTATCCCATACATAAAAAAAATAAATTTAAAATTTTCATTTTTGAAATTTAAAATTAAAATTTACAAATATAAAAATAAATTTATTTTATTTGTATAAATAAATTAGACATTTTTTTCCTTATGTATTGGTAAAGTATACAAATTGTATGATGACTTGTATACTTCTTTGTATGATGATTTGTATACTTTTTATGATATTTTTGTTTTTTTGAGTTAAGAGTATTGTTGAAAAGTTGCTCAAGATTTTTACAGACTGTTTGGAACAAATGAATTTTATAAAATTTTACGGAATTTATTTGCAAATCTAACTTTTTATGTTTGGAAGCACTATTTTAAAAAAATGAAAATTCAAGATTTGTAAATATTAAATTTGCTCAAAACTTACCCAAATCCTTACTCAAAAGGTGAAATTTACAAATCCACTTTTTTTATTTTTTATTTTTTATTTTTTTTAAAGTTAGTTCATTTCTTTTGAAGACAAAATTACATTTTAAATTTTTATTTACACTTAAGTTTAACTTTGACTCAAATACAAAGATAAAAAAAAAAAAAATATTTCAAACCATATTCCTCACCATTATTCTTTCAATAAAATACGAAGAAAATAATTAATCAACAAGTCAAGACATCAACACTCCATACTAATGCTTGTTAGATAGTTCAAAAGTTCTTATTTATTATTTCTAAATTTAACTAATTCCAATAGAATAAAGGAGGGTTATTTGAGTAAAATATAATTTTTAATTCTAACATGTGTTACAAATTACTGTTCCAAATAAGAAAATTCATTTATAAATATAAATCTTCATGAAATTCATTTATAAATCAAATAAATTCTACAATACAAATGCTTCAAAACACTATGTTAGGAATATTGAGTCGGTATAACATTCTTAAAAATTTAACAAAATATTCATAAAAATATTTCACGTTATTGAGAATAAAAAATTATTCAATGAACCAAACACTCTCTAAAGAACTAATGAAGTTTCCTAATTAAATTTGAAAGATAAAAAGGCATAAAAGCTATTAAAACTTTAATTTGAAAAAAATTATAAAGTATAATAAAACATAAAAAGTTCTCTTCAAAACAAGAAAAGACCTAAAAAGAAAAAGGAAAAGAAAAGCTTCGTAATAGAAGAATCTTTAAATATCTTTTCGCATAGTAAGCAACCCCTTCTTTTAAAAAAGCCCCGTTGGTAACCTTCAGTAAACGACGTCGTTACTCACACTGCTCTCTGAAACTAAACAGCTAGTGAAAGCAAGCAAAAACGAGGTCACACTCATGGCGGAGAAGCCCCAACCGGTTCGGGTCTTGTATTGCGGAGTTTGCGGGTTACCCGCTGAGTACTGTGAGTTCGGATCCGATTTCGAGAAATGCAAACCATGGTTGATCCAAAACGCACCAGAGCTCTATCCGGATCTTCTCAAAGGTAATCAAACCCTATTTCTCTATATATACCTTGATTTATCATATATATATATATATACATTTATTTTTCTCATATTTATGTTTATTGTTTTCCAATTTTTTGTTATTTTGTTGCTTATTTTAGAAGCTAATGCAAAAGATGCCGTCAAATTCTCCGGTAGGCTCCACCCCACTTCAATTTCCGATGGTACGCCCCCCCCCTCCCCACACACACACACACACAAATTGATACATTTGCTGCAGAGTTTTGAGGTTTGAATGAACAATAGTATTGTAGGTTCTAATTTATTGAACATGATTTTAATATTCTAGAGTATTGTGATTTTGGTGTAGTTTTGTTGGGTTGAAAATCTTTTTGGAGTACTAATTGAAGCTTTTAGAGTTCACGTGATTTGTGGCGATTAAGAAATAAATGAAATGTGGAACAGGAAGGATGTTGCTGGAGGTGATACTGTTCTTGTATTAATTGTGTTGCAATTAGTGGAATAATATAGCTTTGTCATGATTCAATTTCTTAGAATTGTGTAGAGATTTTATTTTACTTCGTAATGTAGTTGCTTTGTGCTATGGTATGAGAAATTTCGTTTGATGCTAAATATTCTGTTAAGTGCTTCGGGGAATTAGCGTATGTTTGTATGTTGTTGTTTTTCCATGAGAAGTACTATCATATCAAAACATATCCTAAGAAGTTATATCATGTCGGGTCTGAATCAAAATTTGAACATCTATTTCATTTGGAGGCTGTTGAAGAACAGGTTGGCCAATGTGAGGAAATTGTACCTTTGTTTTTGTGGCTGTGCATGGTAAGTAGAGGGAAGTTAATGGAATAAAGGAGAATCTGACTTGAGTCCACCTCGAGATGCTAATTCCCCACCTTATCAGTGCTGGGTTTCCTGCAACTTATTGTTATGTGTTTTTGCCCAAGGACACCAACCTGATTAAAGTTTTGATATAGACTCGTACTCCTTTCTATGTTGCACAGAAATGAGCTGTAGATGTTTGTTGAATATCTGAGATATAAGACCAAAATCAGTTAATTTGCTCATTATCTGTTCCTCCACCTCTACATGGCAAAACTCTCCAAATTGATTGCTTTTGGTCACTCACTTTACATTATTCGTTCTAATGTTTTGAGTAGCTGCTGCCATGTCTACTTTATATACAATTGGTATAACCCATCGATTTTTATGTTACGATTTTCTTCTTGTTTCGATGTGTAAGACCCTCAGACAAAGACCGTGCACACATGGAATTAATGTTGTAAATGACCCTTGACAGATTTGAATGGCATCGTTAGGTCCATGTCATGACCTCACATGGTGAAATTAGGCTTGGTTATGTTACTTGGCATCTTCTGATTTTAATGAAGTGCTGCATATACTGAGCACCTCTTCTGCTTTATGTGGTAACTAATGTGTTCTTGATAATATCCTTCTCTGTTATCACAAGTCATGCTATTGGTTTTCTCTAATTAGTTTGTTTTTGGACTGGCTATGTGCTTTACGACTAATCTCTATATTTTGATGGTTATCCACTGTAAATTAATTTGCCCATTTGCGTGTTCCAAATACAGTGACATCTTTTTATCTTTTATATTTTTTTGCAGCAGCTTCTTCCACATCTAAGCCAGAAGAAGTAAAACGTCTTCCTGGTGGAAAGATAAAGAAGAAAGTAAGTGTTTTAAGGAATTGTTATCTCTCAAAATGTGTATAAAGTCTCTTTGCTAGACTATTTCTCTATGTTAAGACTTGAGAACTTCCTGCAGCTTTTTTTAATGATTATTCAGTAGTGATACAGCTCTATCTATATGGCATAATTTTTTTTTTAATGATTATTCAGCAGTGATACAGCTCTATCTATATGGCATAATTTTGTATTTCTCTCTATTGAAGCCTGAGCCTCAAAAGAAAGATTGGATTTACAGAATGCCAGAACTATTTTATAGTTAGGATGGAATGGAAGAATCGTGGATTGGGATTATGCAGTTAGTCATGAATTTGTACACTTGAGTAATAAATTCTGACACAGTGTGCAAGGCGCGCTGGGTGGAAATGACAAATTTCAAAAAGTTAAATAGGGAAAAGAAGCATGTAGCCTCATTCAAGATACATGCTATTGAAATATACACTTATCCAAAATTGGAAAATCAGAAACTCTAAGACCACCTTATAAGATCTTGGGCTACTCCACTTGGCACCAATTGGTTTGAGGATGGAACCTCAGTGATTCTTAACATGGTATCAGAGCTGGGCTCTTGGTCCAGCTTTATTTATCCGCGTGTGACCCATCTCAAATCAGGTTCACGTGTGTTCAATCTTTCACGTGTGTCATGTTTCACGCATCTTCAATCTTCCACATGTGTTCCATGTGTGTTCAATCTTCTATATGTGTTAATCTACCATGTGTGTTCAATCTTCCACATGTGTTAATTTACCATGTGTGTTCAGTCTTTCATGTGTGACCCATTTCAAAATTAGGTCCATATGTATTCAATCTTCCAAATATAACCCCTTTCAAATCAGGTCAAACGTGAGAAGTAGTATTAAAATATATACTTGTCCCACATCGGAAAATCAGAAGCTCTAAGACCACCAATTGGTTTTAGGACAGAAGCCCATGATTCTTAACACATGCAACATGTACATCTAATCTTATTAATTATGTTGCTTCTTAGCAGCACAATGAGTCCAGGTGACTGTAGATTTACAATAAAATTAGTCATCGTTTATAAGTGCTTTTGGACATAGTGTCCACTCTTTCTGGATCACATGTTGACAGTATTAATCAGTAATCTGTTGCACTGTGCTAATACTTCTTAGGGATGAATTAACATTTTAAAGAGAATTTACGAGTTGTAAATTTTTCTATGGATTCTTTTTTGGTAGGAGAAGCAGGAAATTATCATTGAAAAGGTAACACGTAACAAACGGAAAAGCATCACCACTCTGAAGGGCCTGGAACTTTTTGGTGAGGACTCTGCCGTGTCTTATTCCCTGTCCCATACCTTTTCTCATATCAACTCTTTTCTCTTTCCTATGAGTATCGTATGGTCTATGCTTATGGTAATACTGTTTCAGGTATTAAACTAAGTGATGCTTCAAAGAAGCTTGGTAAAAAGTTTGCTACTGGAGCGTCAGTTGTTAAGGTGCCACCCAATTGTCTTTGGTTCTTTTTCCTTCTTTTCCCCGTTTCTCAAGTATTTATCAAGATCTGATTGTTTTCTGTCTCATGTCTTGTATCAGGGCCCAACTGAGAAGGAACAGATTGATGTTCAGGGTGACATAGCTTATGACATTGTGGATTTTATTACAGAGACCTGGCCTGATGTAATGCCATCCTCTATACCTTCAGTTTTATGTATTTCATTTCAATATTTTCTTGTGTGAAATTTTTAATTTGTACTACTAAAAATTATAGCGTTGCTCTTTACAAATGATTGACATTTTATTGGAGTTATTTTTGCTCAAACCATCAATTTCCTGATTATAAAGAACAGGTATTATCTTTTAAAAATTCACTTCCAAAGTTCCAATGTTAGAATGTTGAATTCATGATCTTTAACGATCAAATCAACCTGAAGGGCCTCTTAGGAAATTTTTGGCTACACTGTGCCTTCCGCTATGCACTCTTGTATTAGAAGACCTTCCTTTTCCCCTTTTGTTCATAAATGTGAAAGCTGCAATATCCTATTTGTTCAATTGATCTAATTAATATTTTCTTTGTGGTTTATAGGTCCCGGAGACCGCAATTTTCTTCATTGAAGATGGGAAAAAGGTTCCAGCAGTGTAAAGCTCGGATGTGATCTAGCTTCAAAACAGGCCTCGAATGCAATGTAATGTCCAAAGAAAATACCCATCTTTACTCATGTTCTTTCTCACATGGAAGCTAATATATGATTACGCGAATGAAATTTGGATCGGTCCATTACTTGTACAGCATTTATCGTTTGTTATTTGTTTTTCGGGTATAGATTTTTCCGCAATATAGAGAAATTAGTCTGCCTGTAGTGTTGTCTATACGTTTCATTCTTGTCCCTTGCTGCTCTGCTTGGAGTTCAATGCTTTAAGAAATGACAGCTTGAGTTACAAGAGATCATGAACAACACTACCCGCTTCTGCCATGTGATAACATGGAAAGAGGAAAAAAAGCTTTCCGTTTTTACATGTAAAAATCCATGTGTTGTTCCATCCTTCATAGATGTGCAAATGCATTTGTGTTTAAAACATGTGTTGGGGTGCACTGTTGTATTCGTAAATTTATCAATTGGTGGTCGGGTTCCGTCAGTTGGGTTCCCACGTTAACCAAAAAAAAAATGTTTGAATGGGTCCATGCATTAGTGTTTTTGACATCGTAGGCGTTTGTTGTGCTGGAATGGAAAGACATTCTGTCTTTTTGTTCTCGATTGGTAGCCTCAATTAGAGTATGTGTTCAAGAATAGAATAGTCGCACATGAACAAAACATAAATTTTAAGACCAATACATAAAATTGTAGACTATTCCACCTAATAATACTTATTTGGTTGTAAGATACAACCTCATGTTTCTTACATTGGTGGGTATTCATTGAGTGTTGTTTATTCACGTGATACCTATTGTTGGTTCACGTATTTAGTACGCTGTTATTCTAAATTTAAAGTTGCTTCTTCTATGTCACTGCGTTTTAACAGTCCATCATCCTTTCACAAATGAAGAGGTTTTTAAGAATACAATTGTTTCATTTGAAATAATAAATTTTAACATTTAAGATTTTGGGTACACCATTTAATATCAATTTATTTCATAATGGAATTTTTGCGTTTCTTATTAGTATGAAAACTCATTTCCATGGAGGGTCTTTTTCAATTAAATTTATCATTTCCTACACTTAGAGAATCCTCTGAAAATTTTATCCTGGGAAAAAAAAAAATTTGAATTCGTCAACCCATCCTAAGTGGTGCTCCATATGCTTTTGGCACGTTCTTGTTTACTTGGGGCCAAATGCTCTCTCAATGGAATGAAAGAGGCAACAACTTGAAGATTCGCTTTCTTTTTCTTTTTCTTTTTTGTTTTAACCCTCTTTAATATGTACACTGAACAATTGAGTTAAATTGTAGAATAGTTATTTATTGTAATCAAAGATTTCGAGTTTGAATCACGGGTTAAAACTCTATTATATTGAATATTTTTTTTCTCTAATATGTAGTATTACTATTGAAATCCGAAACGAGTACTTAAATTTGAGATCATGAAAATGTTCTTATGATATGGATAGGATGCTACAAGGAACGATCTCCTAATGCACTCGCAGAAGGCGTGAAGATGGCCCTAGTTTGGGTCCCTCCAAACCTGAGGGGAACCTCCAACTTTTTTTTTTTTATAGATACAAAATGCATTAGATCTCTCAAAATTTAAAAATACATCACTATATTTGTCAATATCTCATGTCCTCTAGAATAACATGTATATAAATGATTCATTTTGTAATATGTATTGGTATTATGCTTTGAAATGACATTTTTGTCATTTAACAGATGAGTTCACTTTGAAGAACATGAAAATAGACTACTCCTATGTGTTTTATTTGAGTCATGTGGTGCGGCTCACTTGGTTTACCCAAGAAAGAGGGAATCTTTGTTTCCTATTTGCTAATCTTTGCTTTGCTTCAAGCCAAAATCCCATTACTCCTTTGGAAAATTGAAAAAAAAAATAAAAAATCTAGACTCCTTGACTAAAATAATAAGGTATATATTTCTGCTTTTAGACTCTGGTCGAAATATTCAAGTGGTATGAGTATTTAGCTGCCATATTGAAGATATGCCAATGACAAATTAAAGAGAGGAAAAATGAAAAGCTACTTTAGCAGATATTCCGCGAGAACAATGCTGTGCTTTTCTTCCGACCAAAAAAAAATAAAAAAATGCTATGCTTTAGCTAGGCACAATCATGCACATGAATGATTAGTGTTTGATATTTCTATATCAAAGTATTCAAGTAAAGAAAATGATTGAAAATATTATGGCTTACTGAGTGGAAAATAAATTTCACACGCAATAGGAATTTACTCCACACTCAACCCAACGTATCTTGTTGTAACTTTACAAAGCCTTTGCCTTCAAGTAAACCCTATTGTTGAGGACGAAAACTTTCAACTGTTCGAGCCCACAACCCGACCTCAGCTACTGGACCTGTACAAGGAAGGGAAGGAAAAGTGGGGGTGATGACTCGTATTTTTCTTCGGGTGTGTGAATGATTAGTTCGTCTGAGCTAAATGTTTAGTTAGTTGAGAGTATTAATTGCATGAGAACAGTTACCTTATTAATGTGGGAAAGAACTCTATATATACTAATCTGGGATCCGGGCAGCAATTAATGTCTAAGGTTGCCCAACACGTTGTCGGTCTGCCCGCGCCGTATGTCCACTGGAAAAGGTCGTTACCCTGAGGATCGAGCCATAACACGTTGGTCTGAATCGAGTGTCTGCTTTATGTCACATTTGGACGGCTGTCATGACAATTGTAGTTCACACGGGTCAAATATGGGTCGTGTCACGCAATTAGGTCGGTCGGGGACCCGAATGCGTTAATCTCGGCTCGGGTATCCCTCGTTAATTCCCCTTCCCCCTCCCCCTCCAAGTCTAGAGCTCGGAAAGGACGTTAGATTGCTGGAGAGTATGCCCGAGCCGGAAGCGACCGACCTATAGTGGAAGAAGTGCCATGTCACAATTGTACTTTACTTGCGGGTCCGACACGTCATGCCTTGGTTCTGACAGGACGCGACGTTTGGTGTTCCCGAGTCAGTTACATTTTTTCGCCTATAAATAGGGCTTCGGTGCTTTCGTAGTTCCTTTACTTCTTGTACTCAAATTTTCAGAACTTCTCAAAGCAAGCGTTAAGCTCAAAACGTTCTGATCGGGATTTGGTAAGCTCAAAATGCTCAACTCGGATCTACCAAACCAAACTAGATCTTTGCTAGGTACGTCCCAACTCCTTAACAAGGGTAAAACGACCGCAGTGATCCGTTCTAAAAAGGACAAGGCTGTGGGCACATCGATTTCTCTCCTGCACGATCCTAAGCTTGCCAAGGTCTCTATCGATCTGCTATCCTTCGACGTTCGGACAGATGCGGCCACCGTAAGTGACTTTGACCTCTCTTTATTTTCCCGAGATCCAAGTCCAGCTTGTCTAATTATGTACTAATCCCTTCTTATTTTCAGATCGAGTTGCATGCCCTCTTCATCCCCGCCCTTGTCACTAAGGTGCAAGTCAGTTGCGTCGAACTCGAGAATCGGTGTAAGGAAGCTCAGGCTGAGCTGGTGACCTATCAGGAAGAGTCGGCCAAAAGGTTCAAGGAGGATGGCGAGATCATCACCCAGCTCAGAAAGGAGCTCGAGAAGAAAGAGAAGGAACTTGAGCTCGAGAAGACCAGGCGGTAGACAGCCAGCAACGACGTCGTTCAGCTCAAGAAAGAGAAGCGCGACGCTGAGGTAATGTTCCGGGACTTTACTGTTAAGGTTGGGCCGAGTGGTGAGAAGGCTGTGGAAGGCTTCAAGTCCGGCGATACGGGCGTGAAATAGTTGATGGAGGAAAGAAAGGCGATGATAAAGTTCACCGAGGTAGAGTACTTCTTCCGGGGTCAGCTCGCCGCCTGCGAACGGGCGAAGACTTTTCTATCTCCTTCGAAGACCGGTTTCCTGGAGATTATGGAGGCCCTCTCCTAGAGTTTTGGGACATCCCGGGTCTCTCAGATGACCTGAAATTCCAAGCCTAACAGGTCATGGATTATATTAAGAAGGGGATGGACCAGCTCGAGGATGGGTCCACTAATGTCGGAGACCGAGTTGCCGGTGATGGTGCCGCCTCCTTTACCCCTGCACCTTAGGATAGGATATTGTAATCTGCCTAGGACGAGCCTTATTTTTATTAATAAAATGGATTTTAGTTTGTATTTTTGTCATGATTGCGCATTTTGTCTTTTTATCTTTGTTCGTTTGCTTTTAAGTACTTACACACTTCCCGAGCCATACTCGACCGTGTTTCTCCTTTGTACAAAATTAAATATGTAGTTGAGGTCAGGACCCTCTTAAGGAACTCAATTAATTAAGCTCAAGTTAATTACCATGGGGGAGTTAACTAATGAATCAAGCTGCGTTGATTTAACCGAGCTGGACCTAGAACAATGGGAAACCAAAGTTTTGACCCAAGCTGGATAAGGATCAAAATTCGTTGATCTAACCAGGCTGGATTAATCAATCCGAATTGGTTAACTTGGTTTTACTCGTCAAGTGTACTTGTATCCTTGGACTGAATAATTTGAACTTGATCAATCTGAGACTACGCGTGACCCCTTTTTAAACGTTAGTCTGGTTAGATGTGATAGTTGAAAGACTTAGTTAGCCCGATCATGTCATTAGGACCCGAGGCGGATCAACGCGAATATATGAAAACACATTGTATTCAGCAAAAGTTTGGTACATCGGGAGTACATCAATTTTGGATCTTTAACAAAACATCCTTTGGTTCGGGGCCCTACAAAAAATAGCGCTTGAGGTGTTCGGCATGCCAAGCATTCTTCAGTTACTTCTCATTCTTGTCGCGAAGGTAAAAAGTACCAGGGCGGATCTCTTTCACAACTTCATACGGTCCTTCCCTGGGCGGGAAAAGCTTGCCCCTCGAGCGCGGCAAAAAGATGGCCCTTCGCAGGACTAGGTCGGCGACCTTAATAGATTTAGGCTTGATTTGGTTAGCGAAGGCTCTTTCCATGGCGGCCTTTCCAGCTAACATTCTGACCTGAGCTTTGGCATTCAACTCTTCCGCCAGGTCCAGCTCTTCTCGGATCCGAGCCCCATTTGTTTCTGGATTATGGTAAAGGGTCCTACTGGTGGGAGACCCGATCTTCACCGGTAGTACTACTTGAGCACCGAAGGTCAGTTCGAATGGCGATTCTCCCATCGCCAAGCTGATGGTGGTGCGCTGTGCCCACAGTACCTCAGGAAGGATTGCTGCTCACTGGCCCTCCGTGTAATGCCTCGATCCCTCACGAGACCAGGACTCCTATTTATCATGCTATTCTCACCTAAATCCAAACCCTGGGCACAAAATTTAGGGGAAAACGGACGAAGTCTCCCCTGTTTATAGGACTAAACTGGTACCTGCACAAAGACATCTATGATGCTAGATCCACAAACCGCAACTCTTACAACCAATCCTCCAAGATTTTTATGGGCCACCCGCAATCACAAGGCCATCCGAGCCTTGGAACAACAATTATATATAACATACAAGCAAGCAAAGCATTTCTAATTTTTAACTATAGGTAGTTAGATACAACAATAGCCAAGTTATACTTCCAAGTTTTGTTAATCACACAAGCATGCAAAAGAATAAGTTTACTATGGATTATTACATGTCATTCCACTTCATATCCAACATACAAGATTACAAATTATTACATTCACCAAATATACTCAAGGTCTCAAAAAGGCAACCAACAACAACTCCACGCAAGCTTCACATTTTAGACAACCTTATCACACAAGAAGTCACAGAAATTGCTTAACTAGCACTTCTTTCTCTTCTTCTATCAGCTGGGGATTCACCTCAGCTTCTCCTGAAACATATCAAATGAGGAGTGAGCAACAAAGTTGCCCAGCGAGGGAGGTGATGCAACATACCAACGTGCAATATGATATGCAAACATAGGAAAACATATATAAGCCACGTAAACCAGCAAGATAACAAGCCAAGTAATTATTCACTTTTAAAAGGATACGGTTCCACTTCTAAGTCTTCAATCACGAGCCACGAACCACGAACTTCACGAACATGCCGACAAACCCCAAACACCAACAATTGGGATACTCCAGATGTATCCCGATCCTACGACCCTTTCTCCCGAGGTAGGTCCATGCCCAGCAAGTGAACCACGCCTCTGGGGTAATGGAGTATGCCTCAGCGAGAAAGGGAATAGGCACCATGGTAGTCGAGGGAGCACGGCAAGCCCGACGCCGCTTGTGTTTCTCGACACTACCATGTCCGAAAAGGTTGCGCAACCCGATTTTCGATCACAAGCAATCAAGATATCACATAACACATAAGAGGGACGACAAAGTAGGACACCCTCACATATAAGCACGATATAATTTCACATAAGCACGAGATTGGCTTAAAGATACCAAAAGAAGCAATCAACATAATTAATTCTCACAATCTACTCAAATAGCTTAATTATATCCTAAATAATCAATACAATACAAGATAACTTAAATACAAGTGCCAATTGCATCAAATATAGCCAAAACTACTTTTTCCTCTTTCTTTAACCGAGTTTTCTTTCTCCTATGCACAGTTCAAGATTTCCAAATCATATCCTAGTCTTTCTATATTCTTAATTAAGCCTAAAGGCACCTTTTAGGATCACAAAAACTCATTTTAGAAACAAAAGTTCGGGAAGGCCCCGAACGGGTTTGAACTACAACTATACTAACCGAACCCCATTCTGGCGAAACGAAAGCACCAAAGGTGCTTCCTTAGCTCAAGGATACCCGAATCAATGCCCGGATTGCTTAGCGAGAAAAGTCCCCTTTTTAAAGTCGGCTATTTATGCAATTAAGCTCAGTTTCGAGTGATTCAACCTTAAGTGGCTTTTCAACTAACTTCACTAGGATCTAGAGCACCTAATTGAAGCCTCAATTTAAGCTAATTAGAAATTTTTCTCAAAACCCTAATTCTATGCACTATTCATCATCTCTTTGATCAATATCTACATTCAACCATAAAATCTTCTAACAAGCCATAAAAGTTAACTCTATAGGCATCAAATAACTCATAGCAAGCATTTATAACAAGCAAAATAGCTAAATTCAACAAGACAAGAAATTCAATATATATATGCATCAACTTTAAAAATCATGAAAAATGCAACTCCCTCACCTCTTTTGAAGATCAAAGAATGGTCTTAAGGTCCTAAGGATGAAGCACAACCAATTTGGGAAGCAATGGAAGCAAAAATGAAGTAAGAAATAATTTTTTTTTGTTGGAAAAGTTACTATTCCCGTAACTATTTTTTTTGCCATTTTTTGACTCTTTTTTTTTTTGTTCTTGGCTTATATTATTCTCATGAGAAGGTCAAATGGTAGGTCAAATAATTAAGGCATTTTAGTAAGGGCAAAAGGGTCATTTGGGTGATTAAATTTCAGCAAAACAAATGCCAAAAATCTGAAAAAATCTGGAAAAAAAAATCCCGCTGGTAGTATTCATCAGACATTTCACGAATTTTTTCCCGTTGATCCTGATATGCAATGCACGCACGGTCAGGGGCTGTAGTCCCCTAAAAATATGTAGTATTTTATAAAAATATAAAATGCATGAAAAGAAACAGTTGAATTTATGAAAATATGAAAAAAAAAATAATGTAATTAGCTAAGTTACATCCAAATTAACCATTTAGTGAATGCAATTAATGAAGTGTTGGGTTCGGGGTGTTACACTCCGACTCTTCTAGTTTCGTTTTCAGGCCCTGCAAAATAATTTGATTAGTTCTCTCGACCTGACCATTACTTTGAGGATGAACAATAGATGAAAATCTAAGGTCTATCCTAATTTTAGCACATTTTCCTCAGAAGTATGCGCTGTCAAACTGCTTGCTGTGATCGGTGATTATGACTTTTGGCACTCTGAATCGGCAAATGATGTTTTTCCATATAAAGTCCCAAGCTACCTTCTCAGTTATTCTTGCGATACCTTCAACCTCGGGCCATTTGGTGAAGTAGTCGACAACTACGAAAACATGTTTCTTTTGTCCGACACTACTTGGTAGTGGACCAATGATGTCCAGACCCCACTGGTAGAACGGCCATGGGCTCATCATCACTCTTAGGTCCACGGCGGGCTTCCTTTGAATTTTGGCAAATCTTTGGCAGGTATCGCACTTCTTTACATAATCTTTGGCATCTTGCTCTAATGTTGGCAAGAAGTAGCCTTGCCTTAATGCCTTTCGAGCTAGGGCTTTGTCGCCAAGGTGATTTCCACATATCTCCTCGTGGATTTCTCTTAGTACGTATTTTTCCTCCTCGGGTCCCACACACTTTAATAGAGGCCAAGTGTAGGCTCTTTTGTAGAGCTGTCCAACTAATATGACAAACCTTGAGGACTGTTTCTCTATTTTCCGAGCTTGTTTCTCATCACCCGAGACTATTTCCCCTCCAAGTAGTCCATGATTGGCCGAGTCTAATCTAGGCTCATGGACAGCTCATCAATTTTCTGCCTTCCTAACTAAATGCTAGGTTCGGAAATTTCTTCTACATGGACCAAAGCAGGACGGTTATCTCCCACAACCAATTTTGATAGGGCGTCAGCCTTGGTATTCTCCTCCCTCGGAACCTGTTGTATTGAGAACCTTTTGAATCCCGAGGTCAAATCCTTGACCTTGCTGAGATAGGCAATCATGGAAGCATCTTTGGCCTTGAATTCTCTGGATATTTGGCTTACAACTAGTTGGGAGTCAGTATACATTTCCAAGGTCTGCGCTCCGAGCTGGGCCACAACCTTTAGACCCGCAATCATCACTTCATACTCAGCCTCATTATTGGAGGTCGGGAATGCGAATTTGAGGGAATATTGGTGCTCATGTCCTGTTGGGTCCAAGATTACCACCCTGGCTCCGCTTCCCGACCTTCCTGATGCCTTGTCTACATGGACCTTCCATAATTCTTTCGGGTCATGCTCGGGCTTGTGCATTCGACCACAAAGTCTGCAATTGCTTGGGCTTTTATGGTTGTTCTAGGTTGGTAAGCGATGTCAAATTGACTCAGCTCGACCGCCCATTTGTGTAGCCTGCCCGAGGCTTCCGGATTGTGCATGATAGATTTGAGTGGGCCATCCGTCATGACCCTGATTGTATGATCATCAAAGTACAGCTTGAGCTTTCTGACGGCGGTTACGAGCATGAATGCGAGTTTTTCCAGCATGAAGTACTTTGTCTCAGCCCCATGGAGGGTCTTGCTAACGTAATAAACTGACTTATGATCCCAACCTTCCTCTTGAACTAGCGCAGCTGCCATTGCCGTTCCCGAATAGGCCAGATACAGTGCCAGCTCATCCTCCTCCTCAGGTCGGGAGAGTAGAGATGGCAAAGCTAAATATTTCTTTAACTCATCAAAGGCATTCTGGCATTCTTACGTCCATTCAAAGTTCTTGGGGTTCCTTAGAATTTTAAATAAAGAGGCACACTTGTCAGCTTACCTGGACATGAATCTATTGAAGGCTGCTACCTTTTCGGTAAGCACTTGGTCGTCGTTCACGCAGGTTGGTGGTGATAAATCCAGTATCGCCTGAATTTTTTCCGGATTAGCTTCTATTCCTCGAGCAGTGACCATGAAACCCAAGAATTTTTCTGCTTTAACTCCGAATGCATATTTCTTGGGATTTAATTTGATTCCAACCTGCCCCATTACGGCGACGGCCTCAGCCAAGTCGGTTACATAGTTTTTGGCATTTTTGCTGTTGATAAGCATGTCATCCACATAAATTTTCATGTTACACCCGATCTGGTTCTCGAAGAATTTGCTTACCATTAGAGTGTAAGTGGCTCCAACATTCTTGAGGCCGAAGGGCATGACCTCATAGTAGTAGAGCCCCTGGTCGGTAATGAAGGCTGTCTTCTCCTTGTCCCTGGGTGCCATTTTTATCTGGTTGTAGCCTTTAAAGTCATCCATGAAAGACAACAATTCAAACCCCAATGTGGCGTCTACTATGTGGTCGATTCGAGGCAGAGGGAAACAGTCTTTTGGGCAAGCTTTATTGAGGTCGGTAAAATCAATACACAATCTCCACTTCCCTGTAGTCTTGGAGACCAATACCACATTGGGCAGCCAGGTCGGGTATAAGATTTTATGTATGTGACCGGCATCAACCAGTTTACCTACCTCTTCAGTAATGATTTTTTGCTTGTCATAATGAAAGTGTCTACGTTTCTGCTTTACTAGATAGTAGTTTGGGTTAGCATTCAAGTGATGCTCGATTATGGATGGGTCAATGCCTGTCATGTCAGAAGCAGTCCAAACAAATATATGTTCGTTGTTTAGAAGGAATTGACTTATACCTTTCTTAAGGCTGTCAGGGAGCTCACTCCCGATCTTTGCCTTCTTACTTTCCTCCGAGAGTTCTATTTCCAGCAGGTCTTCAGCCGACCTCCCTCTCTTTGCATCATTTTTTTTCCTCGGGTAGATCTGGTCCCCAGCCTGCCTGGTATTTTGGCCGGAGTGAGCTCTCATAGCATTCCTGAGCCAAAAGTTGGGCTCCCATAATAATAGCAGTGCCCAGTGGAGTCGGGAACTTCAGGGCCTGATGGTACGTGGAAGGGATCGCCTTGAAGTGATTCAGGGAGGCCTATCCCAAGATACCGTTGTCGGCCGAGTTACAGTCCATAATAATAAAATTGGCATGCATGGAGGCCCTCCTATCACTGTTCTTCAAGGTCAGGGTGAGGTTGATTACTCATTCAGTCTTGTGGCCATACCCGGTGAATCCTGCGAGAGTCCCCTTCAGCTGCATCAACCGACCTCGATCCAGCCCCATTTGCTCAAAAGCTATCAAGAAAAGGACTTAAACCGAACTCCCTGTGTTTACCATCAGTCTTTTGACAGTGATATTAGCTATCTCGGAACTGATTATCGAGGGGTCATCATGCGGCTGTATCACTTCTTCAAGGTCATCCGAAGAGAAAGTTATTAACTCCGACCGTGCAACCACTCTTGTGGCTGACCCATATTCCCGCCCGGCTTGGACGTACCCCTTCCTACCGGCCGAGGTCTCTCCGCCCGATGCCAAGCCTTCAGCGATTGTTTCAACCACGACTAGGTGCCCACTACCCTGGGGTCGTCTCGGAGGGCTTCTCTCTCTCTCCTACCCTCCCCTGGTCAAGATTTCAGGGCGGTTGATGATCAACTTATCTCCTTAGGTGGCCTCGGGCTATCAAAGCCTCGATCTCTTGCTTCAAGTCTTTGCATTCATCGGTGGTGTGTCCATAATCCATGTGGTAGTGGTAATATTTGGTCTTGTTACGCTTATCGGGTCGGCCACGCATTCGGGGTGCCGGGGGCAGGTGATTCTGATGCTGGATCTCCATCAAAATTTGCTCCTTTAGAGTGTTGAGTGGTGTGAATACCATGAATCTCGGGCCTTACTTCTGCTACTGTTGTTGTTGCTGTTTACCTCGGTCATTCGGGGCTTTGCTCCCTGACTAGGCCCGGGAAGGAGTTTCTCCTTTCTTCCTGCCTTCTTCCTCTTTGTCGTAATCCCTTTTGGCTTGGTGGATTTTCTTAGAGTGAATATACCTTTCGGCTCTCACCATAAGCTCGGCCACAGTATCCACTGAGTCGATGACCAAGGAGGAGGTGAGGGGTCCTGACCTGGTCCCGCTCTGGTAGGCCATCAATGCCATGGAATCCTTCAGGTTGGGGATCCTGATGGATTCCTCGTTGAATCGGGCTGTGTATGCCCTCAAGCTTTCCTCTTTCTGCTGCTTTACCAATAGCAGCGACGAGGTATGTCAGGTCGCACGTCTGCTTCCCGCAAAGCGAGACAAGAACGCCTTGGCTATCTGATGAAAGTTTTCGATCGAGCCGGAGCGAAGTTTCTAGAACTAATCCAGTGCATTGCCCATCAAGGTAGTCGGGAATGTCTTCGTCTTCATCCGGTTCGTCATGTTGTGCAGGGTCATGTGGTGATCAAAGTTGAGCAGGTGTCTCACCGGATCCCTGTCCCCATTGTACATCGCCAAATGGGGTATCCGGTTACCTGTAGACAAGGGTGTTAATAGGACCTCGGGCGAAAGAGGACTGACACCGAGTTGGTTAATGACCTTGGCTATGGAAGCCACGATCTTAGCCTGCTCGGGGTCTACGTGCGATCCTCTATTGTTCCGGGTTCCTTCATGTTGACCGATCGCCACAGGAGTTTCTCCGTTGTCCTGGGCCCGAGCCTGCCCTGTAGCAGGGATGCGGAATTGGGGCCGTATCTGCTGTGGTGAGGTTGGTAGGGTGGACAGGCCCGCTGCCAACCGCGTTACCTGGTCCTTGAGCTCTCCGGAATAACAGCTTCATTTCCAGAGCCCAGTTGGCCATGGATTCATCGCTTTTAGGCGGGATAGTTTGCGGGGCTAAGTGTATACGTTGGCTCGCTCCAAAGTCGGTCTGGGTAGGATTTTGGGTAGGCGCCTGTATAGTTTCGAGGCCTTCGTCTGAGGTGGGTGAGTCTTCTACCGGCAAGCTATGGCTCCTTGTTTGTACCATAGTGGTTTCTTAGTAGGTGGTGGGAAGAGAATTGGACGATTCATTTTCCCATAGACGGCGCCAAATTGTTGAGGATGAAAACTTCCAACTGTTCGAGCCTACAGCCCGACCTCGGCTACTGGACTTGCACAAGGAAGGGAAGAAAAAGTGGGAGTGATGGCCCGTATTTCCCCTCGGGTGTGTGAATGATTAGTTTGTCCGAGGTGAGTGTTTAGTTAGTTGAGAGTATTAATTGCATGAGAACATTTACTTCATTAATGTGGGAAGGAGCTCTATATATACTAATCTGGGATCCGGGCAGCAATTAATGTCTAAGGCTACTCGACACACCATCGGTCTGCCCGCGCCGTATGTCTACTGGACAAGGTCGTTACCCTGAGGACCGAGCTACAACACGTTGGTCTAAATCGGGTGTCTGCTTTATGTTACATTTGGACGGTTGTCATGACCGTTGGAGTTCACACGGGTCAAATATGGGTTGGGTCACGCAATCAAGTCGATCGGGGACCCGAATGCGTTAACCTCAGCTCGGGTATCCCTCGTCACCCATAAAAATCGGATTTAGCTCATTTACAATTCCAAGCAATAATTATCTCAACTAATGTCAAGTGTCACTAAATATTATCTACGGACTATATTAATTTTGCTAAAATAACTTTTCAACCATGGTTAGAAATTATTAAATACCAAAATCTTAACTACTATATTTAATTAGCAAAACAAATATGAAAATATATGATTCTAAAAAAAAAAAATCCATTCATGCCCCCAAAAATAACGATTCACTAAAATTTAAGATAATCACAAATAAAGTTATTACCTCTACTATTAACATGAGTTAGGTCAAACAAAAAATAAAAGAAATAAACAAAATGTTTGAAACTTTATAAAGAACAAGGTAGAGAAGCAGGAAAAATAATTATTTTGCAGTGTTGAAATGTGATTTAAGTAAAAAAAAATAATGGGTATCTTTAAAATTGTGTAAATGAACTTTGTTTGAAGCTGTTTTGCTATAATTGTTTCAACGGTAACAATAAGAAATGCTACCTACTCTTATATATATATATATATATGTATGTATGTATGTATGTATATATACACACATATAACTCTGAAGTCTTTTTCGTCTTTATTACTTTCTCTATAAATGATGAGTCGGAATTGTAAGGCTTTTCAAGAAGCCTCAATAGACAAGTTGGAGCAAATATTATATGGCTTATTTTATTTTATTTTGATTTAAAGAATAATAAATCGTAAGACTTCTTGGAGTAAAAATCTAATGGCTTTTTTTTTTTTGGTCCAACTTCTATAGATTTTTCTCGAAATTTTAAAGACCATTTATTTTTCACACTAAACACTTTGTGCATTTTTGGCTGAGCCTATAATTAAAGCAATAAATATCTTTTTTCTCAAGACTTTAAAGACCATAAACCACTTGCCATAAAAAATGCTCACCTAATATTTTTTGGAGCAAAAAAATGTATGGCTTCAAAAGCTAAATATGACTCCATATTTGTTTTGCTAATTAAGTATAGTAGTTTAGATTTGGTATTTAATGCTTTCTAATCATAATTGAAAAGCTAGTTTAGCCAGATTGATATAGTTCGTTAATGATATTTAATGACACATGACATTAATCGGAATGACAATTGCATGAAATTATAGAATGAAATTCCATAAAAATCAAGGGATGATCATATCACATTGCCTTATCCCTCCTTCAAAACAATAAAAAGTTTTTTTTTTCTTTGTAAACAAGAGATATCATTAACGTTCAATTTCAATGTACAAAGGTGAACATCAAGGATATAAACAAAAACAACCTCTAAGAAGTTCATGTACAATAATTGGTAATTTCTTGCATCAATCACATGCTTGCTAGACCACCATATCAACTATATATTAGCCACATTATACATAAAGACAATCAACTCGATTGCTTGACAGAAAACTTATGGTATAAACAGAAGTTTTGTACTCATGATAACTTGATTGATACTATATTATCGTTCAAAACTTATTGTACATTTTCATTAAAAAAATTTATAATGGAAAAAAATTTAAAACATATGTTGTTTTGAACGATAGTTTCAATATTATTACATGTAATTGATCTATCATCTTATGATACTTAACCGTTGTCATTTTGAAGATGTAAACTTCCCTGATTGAAATCATCATATCACACCTGCTTCTAATTTAACATATCTTTTGCCCCGGGGACAACATCATTTTTGGATCAAATTGAGCTTTCCTTTCTTAGAATAGATTCCATTTGGAGCCAAAATGTTTCATCCAATATCTCCCTTGGTTTTGTAATGTGGAAGATATTGCTTTATTTTGATGCCAGCTTTATCACAATATTCCAAATGGAAATCCACTTGAATGAATAGTCCCACACAGTAGAATGTATCTTCATCAGGAATAACTGCAGACATTCGATCATCCCACCTGCAAAGTGTTATTAAGAACATCAAGTCACACAATAATTCATTCTCCCATAATGTTTTATATCATTGGAATGATACTTCACACTTTTTTATATTAGTAAGAATTCATCCATTAAATGTAAAATTTCTCATTATATATAATAAAAATTATTACCATACAAAGAGGGATAAAGCATTATTATATATCGCAATATTCTTCATTGACTAGTAAATAATAAAGAGGGATTAGTCAGGTAAAATCCGGACTTGCAACTTTCAAAAAGAAAATAATATTGCATATGTTATGGTAGAGATTGCAAAATCACCAGATTGTAAAGCAGTGATAACTACATACGAGGGGAAACACAATCACGACGTACCAACAGCCAAAATTATTAGCCATGAACTGGCAAGGCCTACTCCGGTGAGTGGAACCGCAAAGATCAGACTAGAAGAGAATGATTCAGTTAGTCTTGATCTAGGATGTGCACTCGTACAGGAAGAAACGTCAAGGTGTGCATTCATATAATGATAGTGTTCAATATAATAATTTTTTTAAAAAAATTTGGGGGCATAGTCCACCCAATAAATACTTTCCTGCGCAATGTTCATCATTTACGGTTTTACTGTCTGAAAAATTGAATACTAAATGCACGATACTCTAATGATAAGGTATTTATTACTATACAAGGATGATTAAAAGTAATGTTTTATGTTATCTCTTCACCCTTCATTTGTATTATAAGAATTTATATATATTGAATGTCAAATATTTCATATATATTATAAAAATTCCATTATATAGAAAAAGATGTTCAAAAAGTGAAAAGTTGAAGGGGTGATCTACAACAATGATCTGCGATTAATATTATTTAATAATCACTAATGTAATCATTATTCTTATCTTATACCATTGCATTTCACCGAAGATTCCAAAAACACCCACAGGTTTCTTTCTTCTATGGGATTCTTGAGAGTCAAGAAAGAAAAGGTTTTAGTACGCAGCCATTAAAATGACATTTAGCAGAAGTTACACTATTGTAGCTAAGTTCGAAA
Organism: Ehretia macrophylla; assembly: GCA_037974665.1. Classification (NCBI taxonomy): domain Eukaryota; kingdom Viridiplantae; phylum Streptophyta; class Magnoliopsida; order Boraginales; family Ehretiaceae; genus Ehretia; species Ehretia macrophylla. Next base: position 48,512,085 of record CM075771.1, on the reverse strand, counting down.
TGAACAAAAAGATCACATTTTGACCGTGAAATGCGAAATCAATTTAGTCGGTAAAGTGTCATGTAAAATCTCATTGAGTTTCCAAAAGTATTTTCGAATCTTTGAAACTTCCAATGGTCAATGAACAAATCTACGAAGAGATAAATTTTTGATTTGTGTCATAAAGGGTCCAGGTGTGCAAATGAAATGGGCTGACCTTGTGTGGAATAAGAATTTTTGTGTTTGGCTTACTTGTCTTAACAGGTTGTCAACTTTGTCTAGATTGCTGCAGTGAGGAGTAGTCAATAAAGTTAAATGTGTTTTCTACACCATGGGCCAAGATTGCAAGGAACACTTGTTTTTTAATGTTCATTCACGAGAAAGATTTGGCAGCACTGTGCTAGAAGATTGAGATGCAGTGATCTTGGCTATGAGTTGGAGACCATTCATGTTTAACGTGTGAATTGAATGCAATAATAGAATGTATAATTCGTCCACAATTACCGAGGAACAAATTATAAAACAAAAAAAAAAAATTCTTTTGGATGTTAGAGGAAAAATTTGTATTCAACGTAAATATAGTAATTGCCTAGAAAATAGTATCCTTTCTACAGAATAGTGTATTAGTATATGCTGAACTCACTTTTGTTATTGTTCTTTGAAGTGAAATGAAATAAATTACTTGCACAGTAAAAAAAGGATATACTTTGATTATATTTCATCTTTTCAATAAATTTAGCGATGAGCATAACGGCACTATTGTTTTTTTTGCTAGGTGATAACGGCCCTATTGTTGCTTTCGAATGTTTGAAACAAATCTACGAAGAGATAAAGTTCTGATTTGTAGGTAAAGTACATAATCTAGTTTTGATTCTTCTACCATTAGGTATGAGAGATCATAAATTTAGGTGTGATTAAGAAGAATCTCGGATATCATACATTTGGATTTTGAAGGAATTCTCATACATCACCAAGTTTTTTCTCATCAACATGTAAGATCTTGTTTTTGTAGTTATTTGAGATCTCTAAGTAAAATTCAAACTATAATTAATGACCATGAAATCATATCGACCTTTCTTTTTTAAAAAAAAAAAAAATTCTATAATGCATTTAAGATGTTTCCCATTATTCTTTTCATTTGTAATTACCATGAGCCCAAGCAAAGATCTGAATAGGAAATAAAGTATCAAAGTAAAATGAGATTCAAATTGTGATATTTGACAATTTGATGTGAAGATTTGAACAATGTTTTTCCACATGTATTTCATTTATTCGTATTGTCTCTATATATTTGCACCTATAAGGTTATGTAAGATCATATGAATAAATTTATATGATTGCTAATAAATGATGGATTTGTAGTACAAGAGATTAGTAGAAGAATTTGTTGAAAGTGTTACTTTTTTTTTCTTTTTTTTTGCTAGATAAGAATGAAACTTCATTAAAAACGAAGAAATTTACTGTTATGTCCTGAGTCCAAACTTTCAAATCCGCAGGTGGCGGTAAAAGATTTTAAAGCTAACTCTTATGGTTTTCTTGATATAGCATTTTATCTTGCATAAAACTTAGTTTGCACACTGGCTAGTAACCTGGCTCTATTATGCCCTGAGTCCAGAACCTCTAGGCCCGCAGGTGAGACGTTCTGATACTATTATGTTACGTTTCGAGCCTAGACCTCCCAAACTCACAGACAAGACTAATATTGTAAGTATAAAAAATAACTATTTAAATATCTTTTTTACTAATTCAAAATAATACAAACCTTAAAAATAATGGACGAAACTGAATATTTATCCTTTTGTTTATGTATCCCATGACCCATGTGTGATGCAAGGTTCGAAAATCATCGATGTCTAAGGCCAATTAGCATCGAGCACGAGTATACCATAAAGAATGTCGAGCCCGTACTCAACTAATGATCAGCCTTTCTGAGGCAAAGGACCTTAAAATTTGGAAAAATCTTGAAAACGTCCTTGTACTTTGGACGTTGGAAAACGTCCCAATCCAATAATGACACGTAGTGATGTGATGTTTTTAAGACTACTGATGCAAATATTTTTTGTTAATTGCATTTTGATCCTACATAGGGATAATGACGAATTTATCCTTCTGATGCAACAACTACCAAAGGCTGGCTGATTTGATTTTGTGCGCGGATTCCCGAGGCCCTGATTTGAATTTTATTGTTTTTTTATTTTATGAAAAAGTTGTGTACAAAGCAATATAATATATACCATACATGATATCTTTTAGATTTTTTGTTATAAAATGGTTGTCATTTTATATAAATATAATGATGATTACAAAAGTGCTATGAGATTTGAATTTGTGCGGATTCTCAAGGCACAATTGGCTAATTTGTCTATTTTTTTATTAGTTTATTAAATTGTGTATAAGCAGTAGTATAATCAGTATCATACATGATATATTTTTGGTTATTTGCCATAAAATGTGTGTCATGTGATGTAAATATAACGTTTCACATGTTGAACTCGATGTTAATAAACAACATTTCCCACTATCACGTATTTCAACTATGTTTTTATATAATTTTTGTGATTTTATTTGATTAAATCATAAAAAGTACTTAAAAACAAATACCTATATTAGGATAAAAGTTGCATTTAATTCAATTTGAAGAAGTAATTGATAATAGCTATACTAGGATAAAAAGTTGCATATAATTCGATATGAAATAGACAATTAATCTCAAATGAAATATAACCACTAATAATAAATGTGACAATACTATGCAATCTGAAATCTAATGATATAAATCAAAATGCATAGTTAAATATTGAAAGGTAGAAGAAGTAAAAAAGCTTGCAAATAGTCAGGAAAAAAAATGTATCCAAAGCTTATCTTTTGTTTCTCGAGTGCAAAAGCTTATTACTTGAGGTAAAAATTGGTATGTTAAATTAATCTATTCTTGTATATATTATTTATCTATTATTGATAATATTCCTCTTAAGTAGAGAAGTATTGTACATATTTTGCATACAAACATTGATATATTTCGTATGTTTATTAATAGTATTGATTTATTGGAGTTTAGTATCACAAAACATAAAAACTTCACTGTACAATATTTTACGTATTTTGCATACAAACACTGATATATTTCACATGTTTATTAATAGTATTAACTTATTAAAGTTTAGTATCACAAACATAAAAATTTCACCGTAAAGCATTTTACGTATTTTACATACAAATGCTTATATATTTAATATGTTTATTAGTAATATTGATTTATTGAAGTTTAGTATCACAAACATAAAAATTTCACCGTAAATTATTTTCCGTTTTTTTCATAGAAACAATGATTTATTTTTTATGTTTATTAATAGTATTGATTTATTGAAGTTTAGTATCATAAAACATAAAAACTTTATCGTAAATCATTTTACGTATTTTGCATACAAATGCTTATATATTTCATATGTTTATTAGTAGTATTGATTTATTGAAGTTTAGTATCATAAAACATAAAAACTTTATCGTAAATCATTTTACGTATTTTGCATACAAATGCTTATATATTTCATATGTTTATTAGTAGTATTGATTTATTGAATTTTAGTATCATAAAACATAAAAATTTTACCGTAAATTATTTTACATATTTTTCATACGAATACTGATATATTTCGTATGTTTATTAGTAGTATTCATTTATGGAAGTTTAGTATCATAAAACAAAAAAATTTCACCGTAAATTATTTTACGTATTTTTCATACAAATACTGATATATTTCATATGTTTATTAATAAAACTGATTTATTGAAGTTTAGTATCACAAAATATGAAAACATCACTGTAATTTATAGTGATTTTACAAGGTCTCAAATTGTCTTTCTCTAATAATTGGATGGTTAAAATTTCGTAAATGGGAAATGTTGAGCCGTAAAACACATATTTTTTACTAAAATAATACATATTTGATATATTTTCAGCGTTTGGGAAAATGAACACCAACGAGCCTATACACGAAAATACAGAATCAAACAGTGATTATAATATTCCAGCACTTGATGATGATGAAATAGAGAATTTAAAGGATTTAAGTGAAGAAGACATCCTTACTCGTACTTTTCAGTCCGAAAATGAGGCATATTTATTCTACAACCAATATGCCTACGTGCACGGTTTTAGCATTTGAAGGTGTACGATAAAAAAAGACGACAGTGATCAAATAGTGGTCAGATTGTTTACATGCTTTTGTGCCGGTTTGCGAAGGAAGGAGTTCATAGAAATGAAAAATAGGCAACGAGAACATCGGAGCTTGACAAAATGTGATTGTACAGCACAACTTCGGATCAAGTTGAATAGAATCTGTAGTTGTTACGAGGTGACCAAATTTGTGAAGGAACAAATCATGAATTAGTTCCTAGCTACGACGTCCCAATGCTCCGTTCTCATCGACGTGTAGATGATAGTCGTAGGGATCAAGCTCATTCTATGAATCGTGTGGGAATAAGCTCCAGTCGAACGTATGATCTATTCATATAGGAAGCAGGTGGGTATGATGGCGTTGGATTTGCTTGGAAAGATCTTTACAATATGATGGATCGTTACAAGCGAGCAGAAATTACCATAGGTGATGCCAATGTTGCATTAGGGTATTTGCATGGTAAAGCGGATTCCAATCTGTTGTTTTATTTTCAGTACACAGTTGACGAGAAGAATCAATTGGACAAGTTATTTGGACCAACGGGCGGTCGAGAGAGGAGTTTGAAGTATTTGGCGATGTTTTGATATTCAATGCCACTTACAAGACCAATTCATACAAGTTTCCACTAATTATTTTGGCTGGGATAAACAATCATCGAAATACATGTATATTGGTGCTGCATTAGTTCAGAATGAGACGACCGAATCATATGTATGGGTGTTAAACACACTCCTCAATGCAATGAACAACAAGAGATCGGTGTCTGTGGTAATTGATGGAGACAAGTTCATGCACGCCGCAATTGAGGAAGTGTTGTCGAACGCTCGACATAGGTTGTGCATGTGACACCTTGAATAAAATTGAAAAAAGAATGGGAAGATACATGGATTTAGTGGTGTTTTTGATTATTTCATTAAAGTAGATTGTTCAGTAACTGAATTTGAGAATGCTTGGAGGAATATGGTTATTACTTGACCTAGATTGTTTGATAAATGAATTTTATTACTTTTACCGACAAAATTAAGATTGTGCGGTATGGTGGCCTTACATTGAAGTCCGCTTAAATGAATTTTATGGCAAAAAAACTAGTCGAGGTTATAAAGAGTTGGTGGATGGTATTTTAAAACTAATTTTTTATGCCGAGGCATTGTGGATAATGGAGTTGAACGAAGGCAATACAGAACCCGATTTGTCACAATCTTTTCAATTTGACGTGAAAAATCCCTAAACAATTATACCAAAAGGAAGGAACCACAAAAGAAACTAGCACTACTATGGGCTGTGAAATTTCGATTTGGGATATTGAATACATATTTGTTAGGAGTAGGGTAGTCGGGCGATCTTTTGATTCCCAAAATAATAACATGTTATCGAGTTCATCATATCATGTTACAAATAACCATTTTTGTTTCTTGTTGTATCATTTATTTAGTATGATGTGTAATTTATCTTGTTACGCCATTAATTTATAATAAATCACACAGCTTTTACATATGTTGCCGAAATTTCAATTTTCCCTCCGAAATTTCAGCATTTCGTTTTTTGAAATTTTCAAGTTCCCTCATCTTAAAAATGTTAAACTTCCCTCCTAAATTTTATGGTTCTCTGCTTTAACTCCAATCTCATCTATAAATAACTCTACTATACCACCAATTTAGATCTTTGCATTTTTATTGTTGTATGTACTGTATGTTTTATTGTATTTAAGCCATACTTTTTAGTATGTTGCCAAAATTTTTGTGGTAGATGATGGCTCTTGGTTTTCACGTTATTTTTTATACGTAAGTTTACACCTTCATTCATTGAAACTTTTTGATTCTAACATTTTTCTTTGTATTTATCTTTTTTTTAATTATTGTGATGTATTTGGGGTATATTTTATTGTATCTAATGTATGTTTTATTGTATTTATTGCGTGTTTTACAGTATTTTAAAGAACGTTTTTATAAAATTTATTCGAGTATTTAACTGTATTTGGATTATAATCATTTATATTCGGCGTATATTTGGCATATGCAAAATTGTTGAATCTTAGGTGTGAAAACATGTCTAGTAAGAGTAGTATGACTTCAAGATATAAAGATCTTGACTTGTCTTTATCAAACAAGTGATGTTCTTGTGGAGAATGGTATAATATAAGAGTTGTGTCAATAGTTTTATAAACGAAAAGGAAATTGTTCTACAAGTGTCTCTTTTGTGGCCATTTCAATGGTGTCACCTTCATATTATGGTAGATGATGGTTGTTGGTTTTCATATTATTTTTTATACATGTTGTAAACCTTCATTCATTAAAACTTTTTGTTTCTAACATTTTTTTGTGATTATCTCTTTTTTAATTATTTTGATGTATTTGGGGTATATTTTGTTGTATCTAATGTATATTTTATTGTATTTTTTGCTTATTTTCCAGTATTTCAAAGAATTGTTTTCATATATTTTTTCAAGTATTTAACTATATTTGGGTTATATTCTTCTATATTTGGCCTACATTTGGCATATGCAAAATCATAGAATCTTTATAAGTGTGAAAACATGTCAAGTAAGAGTAGTATGACTTCAAGATACGAAGATTTTGACTTGGCGTATCTCAACAAGCATTGTTCTTGTGGAGAATGGTATAACATAAGAGTTGCATCAAAAGTTTTATAAACGGAGGAATTGTTCTACACGTATCCCGGTTGTGCCTGTTCAAGTGTACCACTTGAAATGCTTAGTTGATAAAAGGCTTTAAACACTCAGCAGGTCCAATAGAATTGTTAAATAATAACTCAATTTAATTATTTTTAATTAATAAAACTTTCACTAGAGATAATAATAGTCTCACAAGCAAATCTGAAATTTTAGACTGAAAACATGACAAGATTAATTTGGAGGTTACTGCGACAAATAATTTGGAAGCCAAAAAGGATGAATAATTAGTTTCTTTCGCGGCCCTCGACTTTTATTTTGTTTGTATGAGACATATTTTTTTTTCTCTTTTTGCTTCGGATCTCATATTAGATGTTACACAAGGAAAATTTGCAAGGCATGTTTCTGATCCCAAATTACGATAGCTTAATACACAAAGCTTTCATTAAGCGCAGAGTTTGAGAATCGCTCTTTCTGTTTGGAATCTATTTCATACATATTTTAGAAAAAGGCGGAGGAAAGAAAATTGATGGTGAGCAAATATCTGATTAACTTAACCTGGATAATTTTATAACTTAGCCAAGAAAGACATAAAAAGTAAGAAGAATTCTTCATTCATAGGATGCAAACAAGCATAAATACAACGTATACTAGCTTTACAAACACATATAGAAAGCTCCACCATAGAGTATACAAAGGAAAGACACGACACAAAGGAAAAAATCTTGAGAAATGGTTGTTCAAAGAACTGGAATGAGATAGACAATGAGGCTCAAAAGGGCTTATAAAACTTGAAGCCTTTCTAAGACGTGCTCTTGAAAGGAACGACTCTGATCACAATTTGGTAGTAGACTGCAACTAGCAGCTCGATGAAAGGTCCAACCCAGAAAATCCACTAAAAAGGAACATACAAAGAAGAATTAGAATATAGCATTTATCATGGTAAAACGAACATACAAAAGAAAGAATTTTGTTGTGAAAATACCTATGTCCATACCACCAACTCTCTGGTATGGTCCCTTCATGAACCCCTTCACGATTCTAACACCACATATGGCTCTAAGAATTGTACCACCATGAAGAAGAAAGCCCTTGTCAAGGAAAGTTCCTTGCCAATAACAATCTAAGTCACAGCTGGGTTCATGTGTCCTGTTTCAACCAAGCAAATACTAAAATATCAACTTTTAAAGTTACAGCAAAAGAGTTCACAGCTACACACAGATCTATCAGCAAAATATAGAAACAACTAAATCTAGTATGGAAAACTTCTTTGGTTCAAAAGAAACAATATCCATATTACAGAATTTGACTATGAAGCAATGGTTCTCAAAATCTAGTCAAGTTAGACTTTTTCTCAAAAAACAGTCGTACACAACCCATTGTGAGCCTTAAGGGCTTGTTTAATAATCCAACAATCGTTTTTTAATTCAAATTAGTTAATGTTTAAGTCCATTTGAAGTCCAAGCCAATTATTTCTTGAGCTTATGCGAATCTAGTATTTTCTTTAAAAAAATAACATATGAATCCACAATAGAGGGAAAAAAAAAGCACCATGAACACATACAAAGAGGAAAGGGAAGGCAAAAAAGAACAATCTTGGATGAAAATGATTAACCCGAATTGTTACTAAATCACGCAATACTAAGCTATAAACTGAAAGTTATATCATATCCCCACGAACGTAAAACACATCACAAAAAAGAAAAGTAGTAGTATACTGAAATGTAGAATCATACCATCAATCTAAGATAACAACAGTGCAATAAACAAGAACAAAAGATCATACCACCAAAGGCCCAAGTGGTGCCTTGAATACCACAAAAGCACACTTAGAAAGTAACCTATTGACACCCATAACAATCAAGATCGTGATGTAAAGGAACATGAAAGTTGCTATGAACTCAGCAATACCAGCACTGTAAAAGACCATGAGGACAACTCTTCTGGCTCAAACAATGGTGCTAGTAGTGGCTCCTTGTAGCCTTTGCCGGTTTGTGCTGCTGAACTTGTTTGCTCCTCAATAGGGAAAACAAAAAGAGTTGAAGACATAGTGGTGAAGATGAAGGAAGAAGATAGAATTGTGAGAGATCTGAAACGCCATATGAGAGGGAAGGAAAGAAGAGACCGTGTGAGACAAAGTAAAGTGAGAGAGAAGAGAGAGAGAACGTGTATGAGAAAGAGAGATTAGTCTGATCTGATGCGACTCCTGCAGACTTGGGCAAGGAGCAAGGGTGTTTTTATAATTTGCTTTTTCTTATTAATAATATCTGGAGCATTTAAATATTTTTCAAAAGTTGATGGGATCGATTATGCAATTACAAAACTTTTTGAGGACCACCCGCCATAATTTTGAGATCGTTTTGAAGAACGACTCTTAAAATTTTATCTTGAAATCTTTTAGCCATTTCACACTATTGGTTGGCTGGCTGGTTTCCACCAGGGTGTTGTCGGTGCATGACGGTTGCAACAGAGCTAGCTAGCTGCATCTAGCCAATTATTCTAATATAATACAAAAATAATAATCATTACAACCTTAAGTCCTCACAGGGCCTATTGTCCTACAAATAATCATTAACACTACTCACGTATAAAACCGAACAACAGTCATATATGATAGTGTCATGTATAAAATTTAGATCGGGACTAGCATGCTATAATGGTTGAAAATGAAATGTTGTGATATTTTAATATTAAATTAATTATCTTTCATATTCAATGTATTATGAGTATTTATGTATGTTTTAATTTTGAAATATGAAGAGATTATACATTAATTTTGTATTTATGAATATATTAATTTTTGAACTTGAAGAGTTTTTTGTATTTAAAAAAGTTTTAAATTCATGACTTTTCACTTGTATGCAATTTATTATGGTGGTTTCTTAGGAACCTATAAATAGGCATCATTCTTACTTCAAACATACACAAAACAAAAAAAAAAACAAAAAATATTTTACTATCATATTGAGAGAGTAAGTTAGAGGAATTCTCAGCCAAAAGAGAAAGATGTTCTTGAGAGGAGCTTGTGCTCAATCTTTTAGTGTAGAGTTGATTCGAGCAGTACGACAACAAGTCGGGCTGTTGTATCCTGGAGGAGACAAGTTATATCAAGACTGCTGCATCGGTTCTTTCCACCGTAGGGGGCTTGAATCTCCTTAAAGATAGCGAGATTCCCATGCCTCAGTCCGATCGAGTTGTCTCCAACAAAAGTGTTTGTACTTTAATTATTGTTTCATTTTCAATTACTATTGTACAATTTCACCAACAATTTTAAGGAGATTCAAGTGGAACCAATGGTGAAAAAACTAACGTTGGAGACCTCAATAAGCTGTTCCGTTTCGGTGGAACTAATTTTTAAACGGTGGAAAGGCAAAGTTTCATTCTACCTAAGTCTCTTGAAGGTAGGATATGTACTCACTGAAGATGACCCAACAAATGTATCTACCAATAACATGACTAAGGAAGAACTTGCACAACATCAAGACTTGGTGGATATATATGTCAATGATGAGTATAACTGTCGGTACTATCTTTTAAATTGTCTTACTGACAGTTTATATGATTACTATGAAACTAATTATGACTCTGCAAAGAGCATTTGGGAGGCTTTGCAAAAGAAATATGATACTGAAGAAGCTGGAGCTAAGAAGTATGCTGCTAGCCGACTTTTCAGATTTCAAATGAAAGATGGACAATCTGTGGTGCAGCAAACTCAAGACTTCCAGATGATAGTAGCTGATGTTAGATCTGAAGGCATCAGGATTGAAGACAATCTAGTTGTGGCTGGCATCATTGATAAACTTTCACCTTCTTGGAAGGAATTTCAAAAGTCTATGTGCCACAAGCAGAAAGAAACTTCTTTGGAGGTTTTGATCACTCGCATTCGTGTGGAGGAAGAGGCAAGAGGACAGGATGCAATGATCTTGGACAACAATGAACATTCCACAAAGGTAAATTTAATTTTTGCAAATTCTAATAGTGTGCCCAAAGGTCAGAATTCTAAGAATGCTCATTTGAAGCCAAATAAAAATCAATTGAAAAATAAACAAGGGTAATTCGAACCAGAAATTTATGAACCATGGACAATCTTCTAAGAATCAGGGCACTGCCTACTTTGTTTGTGGCAAAGTTGGGCATATTGCTCGGAATTGTAGATATCGGAAACGTGAAGCTATTCCTCAAGCTAATGTGACCGAAGAGCCGTTAGTGGCTATGATAACAGACATAAACATGGTTCAATATGTAGAAGGTTGATGGGGGGACTCTGGTGCCAATAGGCATGTCTGCTATGATAAAAATTGGTTCAAGAAATACACTCCTTTTGAAGAAGAAAAAACGGTTATGCTTGGTGATTCAAGCAAAACTAAGGTGTTAGGGAGTGGTGATGTTGAGCTCAAGTTTACATCTGAACGTGTTTTAACACTGAAAGATGTACTCTTTACCCCTTCCATGAGAAAAAACCTTATGTCTAGTTTCGTGCTCAATAAGGCAGGTTTCAAGCAAACTATAGAATCTGATCAATATATAATTACCAAGAAAGGTATTTTTGTGGGCAAATGATATGCATGTGATGGAATGTTTCGTTTGAATGTTGATAATGATTATAAAGCATCTTGTTCTGTTTATATGCTCTCTTCTATGAATTTTTGGCATGCACGTTTATGTCACATTAATAGCAGATATGTGGGAATCATGAGTAGTTTAGGATTAATTCTAAGACTGAATAAAGACTTTGTAAAATGTGAATCTTGCAGCAAAACAAAAATCACTAGAAAACCTCATGAAAATGTTGTTAGAAATACCGAATTGCTAGATTTAATTTATTTAGATCTTTGTGAATTTGAAGGAATTTTAACTCGTGGAGGAAATAGATATTTTATCACTTTCATTGATGATTTTTGAAAATACACTTATGTTTATCTTTTGAAAAATAAAAGTGATATTTTTGAAAAGTTTAAAAATTTCCTTCACGAAGTTGAAAATCAATTCGGTAGAAAAATCAAAAGATTGAGAAGTGATCGAGGCCGAGAATATATTTCTTCTGAATTCAGTTCTTTTCTTCAGTCTTTGGGAATAATCCATGAAACTACACCACCTTACTCACCTGTGTCTAATGGTGTAGCTGAGAGAAAAAATAGAACTATTATTAATTTAGTGAATGCCATGATTGTGGAGTCAGGTACTCCCAAAAATCTTTGGGGTGAGGCTACTTTGATAGCTTGTCATGTTTTAAATAGGGTGCCACATAAAAGGAAAAAAATTACACCTTTTGAACTGTGTAAAAGATATAAGCCTAATTTGGGATATTTGAGAGTTTGGGGTTGTTTAGCTTTTGTGAGACTAACAAATCCAAAGAGACCAAAATTAGGTGCTAAAGCTATCACTTGTGCTTTTCTTGGCTATGCGGTGAATAGTATAGCTTACATATTTTTTGATCTTGAAAATCAAACAATTGTTGAGTCAGATGATGCTATTTTTCATGAAGAAAAGTATGCTTTTAAACTTCAAAATAGTGGGGGTAAAGAAATTTATGAAAATATGTCTTCTATATCTCCTTCTACTTCTTTTCAAGATAATGAAAATGTTTTCTCTGAAACAAGAAGGAGTAAAAAGGCACGTATTGAAAAAGATTTTGGTCTAGATTTTTATGTTTTCAATTCAGAAGAACACCCACTTACTTTAAAAGAATCTTTTTCATCTCCTGACGCCATTTTTTGGAAAGAAGCTGTAAATGATGAGATGGATTCACTAATTTCTAATAAAACTTAGAAATTAGTTGAACTACTACTAGGTTGTAAAACCATAGGCTGCAAGTGGGTACTCAGGAAAAAACTTAAACCTGATGGATCAGTAGATAAGTTTAAAGCTAGACTTGTTGCAAAAAGCTTTAAACATAAGGCTGATCTTGACTTTTTTGATACTTTTTCTCCTATTACCAGAGTTACATCCATTAGATTGCTAATTGTAATTGGAGCTATTTTTAATTTTAAAATTCATCAAATGGATGTAAAAACAGCATTTTTGAATGGGGACCTAGATGAGGAAATAAATATGGATCAACCTGAAGGGTTCGTGGAACCAGACCAAGAAACCAAAGTGTGTAAGCTTACTAAATCCTATATGGCTTAAGGAAAGCACCTAAGCAATGACATGAGAAGTTTGATTCCTGCATAATTGAAAATGGTTATAAACCTAATGAAAGTGACAAGTGCATATATCATAAATCTTGGAAAAATTCACATGTGATTATTAACCTTTATGTGGATGATTTACTTATTTTTGGCACAGATATTCATGTCATAAATTAAACTAAGATTATTCTTTGTAGTCATTTTGATATGAAAGATCTTAGTGAGGCTAATTTTATTTTGGGTATAAAAATTACCAAAACGCCTGATGGTATTTTTTTTGATCAGTCGCACTATTGAGAAAATCTTGAGAAAATTTAATTTTCTTGAATGTAAACATGTGTCTACACCTTTTGATCATAATGTGCATCTTTTTTCCTGTTGAAAATGATAATGAGATAATTAATCAAAAGGAGTATGCAAGTATAATTGGTAGCTTGCGTTATGCGACTGACTGTACTAGACTTGACATAGCTTATGCAGTAAGAGTACTTAGCAGGTTTACGAGCAAACCTGGAAAAGAACATTGGCATGCCATCCAGTGAGTCATGAAATACTTGTCCGGAACAAAAAACTATGGTTTGTTTTATAGAAAATATCCTGCTGTACTCGAAGGTTTCAGTGATGTAGACTGGAACACATTATTAGGTGACTCTTACTCTACTACTGGTTTTGTTTTTACGATGGGTGGTGGTGCTGTTTGCTTGAAATCTAAGAAGCAAACAATTATTGTTAACTCAACTATGGAGGCAGAGCTTGTTGCTTTAGCTTCTGCAAGTGAGGAAGTAAACTGGTTAAGAGATTTGTTGCATGAGATTCCATTGTGGGAACAACCAATCCCACCAGTTTTAATACATTGTGATAACACCGCTACGATTAGTAGAGTTAAAAATCATTTTTATAATGGGAAGTCCAGATCCATAAGGAGAAAACACAGTACTGTGAGATCATATTTGAGTAATGAATCTATTAATGTGGATTATGTCAAATCTACTGACAATCTTGCAGATCCACTAACTAAGGCCTTATCGAGAAAAAAGATCTGGAATACATCGAGGGGGATAGGATTGAAGCCAATTTATCATGAACCACATGTGAGGATACCGAACCTAATGATCAGAGATCCTGAAAATTGGGTTCAAAGGAAAAAACGAATCGCAAGGTAGACGAAAGGAATACACTAAATATTATCCCTCCCTATGATGTGAGTGTATTCATCCTGTAATGTTTTAGAGGTTGAGTTCAAACTCTTAATGAAATCTGTAGCTTTTTTGAGTGGGGTGTCAGTATTACAGGAGCACCCTTGACATATTTCACCTATATAAGTGTTGAAGTTGTGGCCGCTTCATATGAGTTTTTGGCTAATTCTCATATAAACACTTATGAAAACCAGGAAAGCACATGGCCGTAACGTGCTAAGTCTTTAAGCTCATTTTATTACACCTGGAGCATTATGTGTGAGTAGTGACTCTTTATTTCCCTCAAGCAGTCATAGTTCAAGTCAGAGACCACTACTGACTCTGGAGTAGAGGTCATTGTTTTGCTAAGTAAAGGTTCAATGCATAGCACACCTTTATTAAGCATAATAATCCCTTTTGGCTGGAATATCTCTCTTATAACATTAATTTAATATTAAAATAAGTGGGAGAATGTTGTGATATTTTAATATTAAATTAATTATCTTTTATATTCAATGTATTATGAGTATTTATGTATGTTTTAATTTTGGAATATGAAGAGATTATACATTAATTTTGTCTTCATAAATATATTAATTTTAGAACTTGAAGAGTTTTTTGTATTTAAAAAAGTTTTAAATTCATGACTTTTCACTTGTATGCAATTTATTATGGTGGTTTCTTAGGAGCCTATAAATAGGCATCATTCTTACTTCAAACATACACAAAACAAAAAAAAAAAAAAAAAAAAAATATTTTACTATCATATTGAGAGAGTAAGTTAGAGGGATTCCCAGCCAAAAAAAAAAGGTGTTCTTAAGAGGAGCTTGTGCTCAATCTTCTAGTGCAGAGTTGATTCGAGCAGTACGACAGTAAGTCGGGCTGTTGTATCCTGGAGGGGACAAGCCATATCAAGACTACTGCATCAGTTCTTTCCACCGCAGGGGCTTGAATTTCCTTAAAGATAGCGAGATTCTCGCGCCTCAGTCCGATCGAGTTGTCTCCAACAAAAGTGTTTGTACTTTAATTATTGTTTCATTTTCAATTATTATTGTACAATTTCACCAACATGAAATAGTATTTTCAGCTTTATTTACTTGATATGAAATAATGAATTTGAAAATTTTATTTTTTAAATAATATGATTTTCCCAAGTATATAAGATTAGCACATTCTCATCTCCGTAGAAATGTATCAATTTATCGAATAATCAAAATGCCCTTCAAAATTTAACGTTTATATACAAAAAGGCAATTATTATTATTATTATTATTATTATTATTATTATTATTATTATTATTATTTATGAATATTATTTATTCTTTATCTAATGTTTAAAATATCATTTCAAAATATAACGTGTATATAATAATAGAAAAATTGATCCTTATTATTATTACTACTACTACTTATTAATATAATTTTTTATTATTATTATTTATTTATTAAAAGAATAGTATTATTATCAAAGGACAAAAACACCATTTCAAAGTAAAACATATATATAATAACGAACTTTATCTTCGACATTTTTCAATTGTTCTCGACTCATTTTCTTTTATATATATATATATATATAAATTTATTTATGAGCGAATTTATAGCGAGTTTTTGACCAAAAAAATATAGTGAGCTAAATAATAAGCCCTATATAAACAATGGGATTTATCTACAAGCCTAGGGAAAGAGTGACGTGAAATTAGAGATTTGGATACTCTCATGTCACACAATATTATGAGAGAGATATAATGATGATAAACTATTACTCTATATATAAGAGTTAAATTGTGAAATTTTAGCTTTCGCTCAACAAAAATTCTAAATTCGTCGTCACTGTATAGAGAAGATCATATGTATGAATACAAGAAATGCATGTTGAAAATACATTGTTCATTATAGTAACATATTTTTAGATGATGTGGGAATCAAGTTGATAGAATCTAATTATCGAATTATTCGACGAAATTTGACCATTGACTACTAACTCTTAGGTACAACGGTGCACCTCTAATATACATACATCAGATTAATAAAAAACAAAATATTAAAATAGTAAAAAATATCGTACTTACTCCTACTATCCCCTGGGGGCGTTCAATGTGATAACATTACTCTAGATTATGGAAACGCTGACGTGCATGCAGGGTTCAAGAGTCTATCATACTCCTACCTGTGCGATCCATAGGTCAAAGTGTCAAAGTGTCAAAGTGTCAAAGATCACAAGTTGAATATCATTTTTTTTTTCTCTACGAAGGAGGTACAAGTTGAATTATAAAAAAATATTTTTTAGAAATTTCACTCCTTTTTTATCACTCTTTATATACAATAGAAGGCCTTCCATTTCCTATTCAAATCTTTGCTTGGGTCCTAAGAGTATCTCGTACCAACCATTAGCTGACTACCAAGATTGCATCGAACTATCAATTAATTCATGCTCAACGTGAATTGGCAATTGTGCGATGGAAATACAAATGAAAAAAGTAATGGGAAACTCTTAAATGCATTATGGGAAAAGTAGAGTTCGATGTGATTTCATGTTAATTAATAATTATAGTTTGAATTTGACTTTGGAGATCTCAAATAATCACAAACAAGATCTTACATTCAAGAGAAAAATCTTGGTGATGAATATCCTTTACCTGCATTTTTCTACGAATGTTCTATGAGAATTTCATCAAATGCAAATGGAAATATCAAACATCCTTCTGAATCACACCTAATTTTACAATCTTTCACACCTTGATGGTAGAAGAATCAATACTAGATTATGTACTTTACCTACAAACCAGAAGTTTATCCCTTTGTAGGTTTGTTCATTGACCATTGGCCAAATATCTCAAAGATTCGAAATCAATGAGATTTTAGATGGCATTTTGCCAACTAAATTGAATTCACATTTCACTGTCAAATACTACAAGAAAAACCGTCAATAGCGACGGTCCGTCACCTTTTTTTTCGTCAAAACAACGACGAAAAGGAGACGAAAATTTTCATCCATAAATAGTGACAATTTTGAGACGGTTTGGAGACGACATAGGTATTTTGTCTCCAAACCGTCTCCATTGTCGACGATTTAGAGACAATTCTACAAGTCGTCTCCAAATAGTTGCCAATAAGAAACGGTTTGAAGATGATTTATCTTCGTCGTCTCCAAACTATCTCCTAAAGGCGACAATTTAGAGACGGTGGCATCATTCGTCTCCAAATAGTCACCTTATTTAAATGACGGTTTTGAGACGATTTGTTTATGTGTTCCCCAAACAGGGTCATATTGGCTAAAACATATTATTTATAGACTTCTTCATTACCTAAAACACTTTGACATTGAAAAAATTAGTAACTCTTCCAAAATTTCTAACGTATAGTATCTAACGTATAATCACAAAATAAACAATTTTATTTACTTGAGTAAAAATTTATTTTAATCTAAAATTTAAGTTAATATAAATAATTAATAATTAAATTTTATTAACAATTTATCCTAAAGTTGTAATTAAAGTATTAATTAAATACTACATAAATTTAATTTGATGTTTGAGTAGTTATTTTAATTATTTTAGTTCTCCCATAAATTTTTTTTAAATTTCTTATTAGACGTAGCCCAATTGGATCCGTCACCCAACACATTTAAGTGCTAAGGGCAGAAAGCCCTCAACACTTAGATGTGCATTTTCAACAAATTAAACCCCTATCCCCTTCACCAGTAAACATCCTACCACACCCCCCCTCCCCTCCCCTTCCCCCCCCCCCACACCCACTCATCCTCGCGAAGAACCACCACCCCTACCCCCGCGAAGAACCATCCCCCCAAATCTGTCACTACTACCACCCCTACCCCCACCCCTGCGAAGTTCTACCCCCCAAATCTGTCACTACCACCACCTCCGCGAAGCACCACCCCCACCCTCGCTAATCACCACACCCCCAGATTTGTCACCCCCAGATATATATATATATATATATATATATATATATATATATAAGTTTATGTATATGTATCTATATATACATATGTATATATACATCTACATACATTATATACAATATTTTTCTAGATTTATTTTAATTTACTTTTTTTGTTTATTTTAAGTACTGTTTAGTTTATTGTGTAATTTTTATTGTTTTTTATTTAATTTTATGTTATTATTTGTAACCGGAAAAGCCTGTGTTTCCAATGCAGGGCTTGAGACCATATTCAACTAGCATAAAGAAAGTTGAGAATGAAATTAAGGAAATGGTGAAAAGATAAACACGATCTATGTGGTGTGTTTCTTGCCCTAGTTTGTTGCTTCTTATTATTGATTAATTGATTATCTGTTGTGCTTGAGTTTATCTTTTCACCACGAAGAAGAAAAACATACATATATGATCATATGAATAAAAAGAATACCAAATTTATGTGATCTTTCATATGGATAGTTGAATACATGATTATGGTACCTTTTATTATTGTATTCCTAGCCATCAAGTGGTTTAGAACAATCTTTGTTGTATACCATTCTTATTTGAGGTTAATGGAATGTCTTGTTTACTTAGAAAAAAAAATACCAATTCCTCTACCTTTTCCAGTACGTTATCAATTTATTTGCTCTACTTAACCATTAGTTTACCCAAGTATTGAAAATGATACTTTAGAAAGAGTTGGTAAGTATTCTTGAAGATGTTAAACTTAGAATGCTTCTTTGGGAACTTTTGTAATTTACATATTGCACTTGGTTGACATTTTCTTTTTCTTCTCTTATGATGAGTATTCTGACTTTGGCTCGTTATTGATTATTTTCTTGGACTTTAAATACCAATTGTATTCGGGCAGTTTATATATTTCTTTACTACCTATGGTTCCTGTTATTAGTGCTATATATATATATATATATATATATTGCATCATCCATTTCCATTTTTGTGTTTTTCTTGGCAAACCCTGATGTTCTTATATACATTTTGAAGGCTTTTCTATTACTGGACTTCGTAATAGTTTTGTTTGAATTAGGGAGTACGATGTTGGTGACATTCAAGAATTATAAAGATATGAAACACGAATTGGTTATACTTATAATTGTTTCCCTTATTCTTGGGCGTGGAAAATCTTTAAATTGGATTGGTAGTTCTTTCTCATGTAAGTGAAAACTTGGTTGTGGAACAGTCTTTTTGCTAGTGATTAATGCTTTGATAAAAACTTACATCATTCAGTTCCGACTAATATGTTGCAAATATAATTCAGGAATGTAAGATTGACTGCACCTAAGTTTTGGCTATTCTAGCTAAGAAGCAATTGATGATGTTCTGTAGCTGCCATTGACGCCTATCTCGTGGATGTTGTCTTTCCATCAAATGTTACATGTCAACTGTCTTGGAGATACTAGGACTTGCAAGGGTGACTATACTGCTAGAATTTTCAGTGGTTATAGAGTAATCCTTAAGATGACTTTTTGTATTGTTAGCTATCAAATACCTAGTATCTTTTGGATTTTGAACCTTTCTATTATATATGATTGTTAAAAAAAATGATTTATCTAATGTTGTGATTATGAATAGATGTTTTGGATTTTTTGCCCTTTCATATATGTAAATATATTGTGTGTGTGTGTATATATATATATATATATATATATATATATATATATAATTAGTATAATGTTTTTTTAATTTCAATTTTTATAGAAAATTTGACATAATGGGAATTTATAATTTTTTTTATTTTATATTATTTTTTTTAAAAAATAATTACGAAAAAACGACGGAAAGGAGACGAAACGTGAAGGAGACAGAACAGAGACGAAACATGAGGGAGACGGAAATGAGACAAAAAGTGAGGGTGATGGCACGGAGACAAAACGAGGCGAAGATAGAAATGAGACAAAATATAAAGGAGACGGAAAAGAGACGAAATATGAGGGAGATGAAAATGAGACGAAATATGAGGGAGACGAACTAGAGACAAAATTGAAAATTGGTGATGATCCGATAGGTGACGGCATATTTTTGTCTCTTTTCCGCCTTCTTTCCAGATTGTAGATGAAAAAGAGACGGAAATGTGCCGTCTCCCTTTCTAAAATTTCTTGTAGTGAAATAGTCTCTTAGCTACCATAGTGTAACTTTGGAATGATTATACCAATATTCCTTTTGCTCATGACACGTTTTTTTAAAAATTATTCTTTATTGTTTTTAATCAAATCAGTCCCCACTATTTATAAAGTTAGTAACATGCATTAATCCTCACCATTAAAAATTCGATTAAATTTAACAAAAAAATGCAATAAAATGACTACATTGTCCTTAGAGTTAATTATGCATTACTCCCTATTGTTTCTCACTTCCTGTTGTTCTAAAATGTTCAAATTAGTCCCTATTATTTATAAAAATTATTTAACTAAGTACTTACCATTAAACAATCTCTCCCACACAAATACCCACCCAAACACAAACCTTCACCTCCATTAATCTCACACAAGCAACACACAATACATACATATAATACACACAAATACAAAAAATGCACAAGAACATATTTATATTTAATAGGGGGTGTGTGCGAGTTTGCATATAGGTTGTGTAGAAGGTGTATGTGTGTGTGTGTGTGGATGTGTATATATCTATATATGTGTGTGGTTATGAAGAAGGGGAAGAAAAAATAGAAAGGAATCAAATTGAGCTTTTTTTAAAGATCTGAGAATTAGATAAAATATTTATAGAAATAATGAGAACTAATTTGAACAATATATAAACTTTTCAATTTACCCTTACTTATAGTTTAATGATAACAATTAATGTGACTAACTTTGACAAATAATGAGGACTTTTTTTTTTTTTTGGCTAAGCTAGAGGAATAGATTTCATTAAAAAAATGAACAGATTCAAAATGGGGGTCATTTAACCAAATACAAAAAGATATTGTGTTGGGTTATTTTAATAATAACTTGTTGTGGGCTTATAAATTATTCACAATTATATTTGGACTTCTATTCTAATTAGGATAATTAAGTGATCTATTTTAGTAGATCCTAATAAGACATCTAATTTGGTATGAAATATGTAATGTGTGATATCCAATAGTAACTTGGTTTAGGATTAGTGGCATTCTAATCAGGTTGTCTATATAAAGAGGGTCTTGATCTTCAAGGCTAATCATTTTATTCTTTCGTCCTCAATTCCCCATCTCTTGAGAGACACCCATTGAGAGAATTTGATTAGCCCGTGAAAGATCTCGCCCTAATTCTCCAAGAGGTAATTTCGTCTTCTCATAATTAACGTCATGGATTCAGGTACGCCGTTCTCATTATTTTGTTTATGCAATCTTAATAATCTAAACGAAGCTTGTATGGATTAATTGAATATATGTGACTTATGTTCTAACAAGTGGTATCAGAGCCGCTCTTCGTGTTAGATTATATATGATTTTGCTTAATGAATATTTTGTGTCTATTTAGATAATACATATAATTAATTTTTTGAAATCCATATGAATTCAAGATTTGTTACAGAATTATGTATAGATTAGATTGTTTATTAATCTTGATCACATGTTTCGTTGAATTTTGAGAATGGATCAAGTTCATGAATCCATGAGTTTTTTTTGGAATTTGTGAACTTGTATGTTTTTTTTTAATGGGTTTAGCGTGTTTGACCTATATTTATAATATGGAGTCCTTTCGGTAACAGGAGACTATTCTTGTTTTGTGGTTAAAACCAGACATTAAGTTTAAAAGGTCATGGGTTCGATACTTGTTAATGTTTTGCTATTGTATTTGCAATTAAACTTGATGAGAATAAAAAAGATAGAAAATTAATAAGTGCTTAGAGAATCGAACACGGAACCTATGATTCCAAAGACAAACGTTTTATCCATTGGACCACATAGTCCTATTGGTATTAGTTGGCCTGCATTAAACTATCATACTAATTTCTCTTGGATCTTTGGGCCTCAAGTTAATGTACTGCAATTATTTTGCTTAACAGATTCCATTAATGGCAATACATGAAATCTTTGTTATTTAATTGGTGCAAAATAAAAATATATATATACATATATTGGAAATTTTAAGGGTTTTTTTTAAAAAGAAAAAAAATAAAAAATTAAATTGTATATTTTATTCTATATTTATGTCTTTTATCTTGAAATAAATTAGTTGAAACTTAACGTTGCCAAAGTAACCTATTTTGTGTAGATTAGTTTATTTTGAGATAATAAGATGTGTGTGTTTGTTGTTTATGCAATCAATAATTGGCCCAAAGGAAGGTCATTGATTGGCTAAATAGCAAACACACCTGCGGTAATAAATGTGTGATAATTATAAAGTTTTCATGTGAACAACACTTCAGCCTAAAGGAAGACTGTTGTTTGATTGGATTTATTGTCAATATTTGATTTCTGCATGGAGAGTACCACTTACAAGTTAATGATTGGCCCAAAGGAAAGTCACTAATGTTGTGCGAGGTATCTTGTTATATGGGCCCACCATTATAGTCATATGAAGATTTATGTCATGCGTAATGTTTATTTCGTTTTAACTTGTATATATATATATGCCTTGACATGAATTTAAGTTAATAAGCTTATGTTATCTACTTGTTATCTATTTTTAGTTACATCTACTGCTGTTAGTGTCACTGCCAACATAAACTCAATTTCTATGCTTAACGGCACAAATTTTAAGAGCTGAAAAGAGAACGTTCTGTTAGTTCTCGGCTGCATGGATTTAGACTATGCATTAAGGAAAAAATAACCCACTCCTCTTACGGATGTAAGTTTATCTGAGGACAAAGTGAACTTTGAGAAGTGAGATCGTTCAAATCGCCTTAGTCTAATGATGCTAAAGAAAAGCGTTCCAGAATCATTCAGGGGCGGTATATCCGATGAGGTAACTGCTAAGGGTTTTCTTACAGAAATAGAGAAAACGTTCGTTAAGAACGAAAAGGCTGAGACAAGCAAGCTTTTGGCTGACCTTATTCAGATAATGTATAAAGGAAAATGAAACATAAGGGAGTACATTATGGAGATGTCTAATATCGCTTCTAAACTCAAGGAACTAAAGTTAGAACTGTCTGATGACTTGCTCGTGTATCTGGTACTTATATATTTTCCTGCACACTACGGATAATTCATTGTGAGTTATAACACTCAAAAGGATAAATGGTCTCTTAATGAGTTCATTTTCCACTGTGTGCAAGAAGAGGATAGATTGAAGCGAGACAAGACTGAAAGTGCTCATGTGGCAACTACCTCAAAGGACAATAAGCGAAAAGGGAAAAACAATAAGGATGCTGCAGTAAGAATTTTGCAACCTAGCAAACAACAAAAGACGCAAGATCAGGAATTCACCTATTACTTTTGCAAGAAACCTAAGCATGTGAAGAAGGATTGTTCTAAGTACGTCACATGGCGTGCAAAGAAAGGTACACTTTTCACTTTGGTTTGTTCTGAAGTTAATTTAGCTTCTATACCTGTTGATACTTGGTGGGTGGATTCTGGTGCTACTACTCATACAAGTATGTCTTTGCAGGGATGCCTGTGGAGCCGACCGCTAAGTGATGCTGAAAGATTCATCTATGTTGGCGATGACAAAGCAATTTCAGTTGAAGCAATTGGGACATTTAGATTATCTTTCAATACTGGTCATTTTATTGAGTTAAAAGAGACTTATATTGTACCGTTGTTTAGACGGAATTTCATTTCTGTTTCTGCATTGGACAAATTTGGTTATTCTTGTTCTTTTGAAAACAATAAAGTTAGTCTTTTTCTTAATTCTACTCTTGTTGCGACAGGTTCTTTGATTGATAAGCTATATAAGTTAAATACCATTGCTTCATTTAATGAATCCTTGCAAACAACTTCTAGAGGTACAAAGCGTAAATTAACAACTGAGTATTCTGCCACTCTATGGCATAAGTGTTTAGGTCATATCTCCGAAAGGAAAATACAGAGACTTATGTCAGATGGAATGCTTGAACCCCTTGATTACACAGACCATAAGGTGTGCGTTGAGTGTATCAAAGGAAAACAAACAAACATTAGGAAGTTAAGTGCCAAGAGAAGTTCTGACGTCTTAGAGTTGATACATACTAATATATGTGGTTCATTCCCGTTTCATAGAATGATCAACAATATTTTATCACATTCATAGATGACTATTCTCGTTATGGGTACTTATACTTAATTCATGAGAAGTCTCAATTCTTGGTCCTTTTTAAGGCCTTCAAAGCTGAGGTTGAAAATCAACTAGGTAAGAAGATTAAGGCTGTCAAATCTGACCGTGGTGGTGAGTACTATGGTAGATATGATGGATTAAGTGAACAACGTCCAGGGCCTTTCATTAAATTATAAGAGGAATGTGGAATCGTCCCCCAGTACACAATGTCGGGGTCACCTAGCATGAATGGTGTTGTTGAGAGACGAAATATGACTCTTAAAGATATGGTAAGAAGTATGATTAGTCATTCTTCCTTACCAGAATTACTCTGGGGAGAGGCACTAAAGACTGCAACATATATACTGAACATAGTACCTAGTAAAACGGTAGCTAAAACCCTTTATGAACTATGGTCAAACAAGAGCCTAGTATCAAACACTTACACATTTGGGGTTGTCCAGCTGAGGCGAGGCCTTATAGGCCACATGAAAGGAAACTGGACTCAAGAACAATTAGCTGCTATTTTGTTGGGTATGCTGAAAGGTCAAGGGGTTATAAGTTTTATGATCTATTATCTAGGTCCCTTTTTCGAGACGGGAAATGAGAGATTTTTTGAGGATGTTGAGTTTGAGGAGGAAGATAAGGTGAGGGATGTTGTCTTTGAAGCGGAATCTATTGCTCTTCCTTCAATTATTATTGACAATAATCAACTTTCTGACATTGTCCAAGATAACAATGAGGATTTCCCTATGGAACTTTCCACTCGAAACCAGGATGTTTCACCAGAAGAGCAAACCTAACAACCTCAAGAAAAAGTGCTTCTTAGGCGATCCACTAGAGAAAGAAGAAGTGCAATTTCCAGTGACTACATTGTCTTTCTTCAAGAGCATGAGTTTGACATAGGGACTATGGAGGATGATCCAATCAACTTTTAACAAGTCAAACAAAGTCCCAACTATCAAAAGTGGATTGATGCTATGAATGAGGAGATGAAGTCCATGAAGGACAATGACGTTTGGGATCTAGTCAAGTTGCTTGAAGGTGTGAAGCCCATTGGTTGTAAATGGATTTTTAAGACCAAAAGGGATTCCAAAGGTAACATTGAGAGATATAAGGCGTGTCTAGTCACTAAGGGTTTCACTTAGAAAGAAGGCATTGACTATAGAGAGACTTTCTCTCTAGTTTCGACGAAAGATCTTTTAGAACTATAATGGCACTTGTGGCTCATTTTGATTTAGAGCTGTATCAAATGGACATTAATACGGATTTCTCAATGGTGACATTGAGGAGACCATATACATGGTGCAACCAGAAAACTTTGTCTTAGGTAACTCGAAGTCTATGGTTTGTAAACTCAAGAAGTCTATCTATAGTCTCAAGCAAGCTTTCCGTTAATGGTATCACAAGTTTCATCAAGTCATTATCTTTTATGGTTTTGAGGTAAATGCAGTTGATGACTGTATATATCATAAGTTCAGTGTGAGTAAATTTATCTTCCTAGTTTCAATCAGTGCCTCAAGAATGAAATTGAAGAAAATGTAATGTTAAAATTAAGAAAATTCACAAGATCCTTTACGCATCAGTTGTAGGAAATCTTAAGAGAACTCAAGTATGTACGTATCTGTATTGTGCGTACATAATAAGGATGTTAGGCAGTAACTAAGGAACCCTGTAATGGATCATAAAGAAATTAGGACACAGATGAGTTATAAAGAATTGATAGAGAACATAAGGTTATATGTTCACCTTTCGGAAATCAGATCAGTTGGAGATCATTAGATATTCTGATTCCTATTCTTTGGGATTCCAAGACATTGAGAGATCCATCAAGTGTCTAGGTACTTAAGAAAAAAAGTTCAGAGTAAGATAGTGTCAGTTGAACACATAGGAACAGACTCCATGCTTGCGGATCTGCTTACTAAAGGTTTACCACCCAAGGTTTTTTATGAGCATATTGCTCATATGGGTGTTGTTTTATTTGATGGTATGCAGTTTTAGTGGGAGTCGTCTTCAGTTATTTTCTTTGACACTATGTATATTCAGTTTTCTGCAGAATAAAGTTGATGATTTTATTTTCAATTATTACTCTGAATGAGTTATCTTTCAATTGTGGTTTAACATAAGGTTTGAAAGAATAAGGTTTGATCTCACTACAAAATAAAGTTAGGATCAATTGGAAATAGGCATGTTTGAGATCACATTGCATGTAATTTCCAAGCCACACCTCCATTTTTGATCTATGTCATTGAATATATTTGGTATGGTGATCATTGATGGGTCCTGTTACGGTGTAATGTAACGAAGGCCGCTTTGGTCTCATGCTGGTATAGGAGATATACCAGATTATTTCAGAAGATATTTTAATAATAGATAGCAATTTTGTGCGCACCTATGATTTTCGAATATAATTGTATTCGGTATTAATTTGTAGTTCAAGTAAGAGATTGTTGGGTTATTTTAATAATAACGTGTTGTGGGCTTACAAATTATTCACAATTATATTTGGGCTTCTATTCTAATTAGGATAATTAAGTGATCTATTTTAGTAGATCCTAATAAGACATCTAATTTGGTATGGACTTTGTAATGTATGGTATTCAATAGCAACTTGGTTTAGGATTAGTGTGATTCTAATCAGGTTGTCATTGATCCCCAAGGCTAATCATTCTATTCTTTTGTCCTCAATTCCCTATCTCTTGAGAAGATCTTGCCCCAATTCTCCAAGAGGTGATTTCTTCTTCTCATAATTAGCGTCATGGATTCAGGTACGCCGTTCTCATTATTTTGTTTATGCAATCTTGATAATTTAAACGAAGCTTGTATGGATTAATTGAATATATTTGACTTATGTTCTAACATATTGATCAAAAGACAATATGCAAACCCAATTACAACCCCAAAGGCAATCAATAACCAAAGGAAACAACACATCCAGCAACAAAGGGAAAACTCGAAGATGCAAAGAAGATACAACTAAGTCAAAGTTAATTGAACTCTATTGGCGAAATGTCTATTGTTGCTTGAATTGTAATATCGTCGTTCCGTATGAGCTTTCGCAAAGATGTCGACTCGAATCTTCTCAATAATCTGCTTGCTAGCTTCATTCTGAAAGATCCGCCCATTTCTTTCAAGCCAAACGTGGTAGACCGCAACACAAAATAGGAACCGATACATATAACTTTTAAGATTCCTGTTACCTGCAAGTATACATGCAAATGTATAAATAAAGTCAATGGAGGAGATGGAGAAATCAATAAGCAGTAAGTTTAAACTTCCCTCCAGGGTTGGGGAACAGTTGGATTTTAGGGTTGGGTCGCCCAATATAGTTTGACCCGATTTGACGAATTTTGTATAGGTCAATAGAAGTTATGAGAAGTTATTTACATAACTTTCCACATCCTATTTCTAATATAAGAAATTAGAAAAGAAAAGAATTGATAGATGTTCACTTCTTGAAAAATATTAGAAGACAGTGAGTCTTTTTCAACTTCTTCTTTCTCTCTCTCTCTCTCTCAATTTATCTTTTTGTTACTCTGTGTGAGACAATCAAATCAAGGGGGCACTTAGTTTGTGGCCAATAATCTATAATATCGTATTTTGGACTCTAATTTGCGGCTTTTAAACTGTGAAACAAATATATATGAACAAATTTTTGAGAATTCTTCTGCGTATATTATAAGATTAGTATTTATTTATGGTTGATAAAGATTCCATACTTAGTGTTTAAAGTTCTTGAGGAACTTACTTAAAAAGTTGAGAAATAATGGAGAATAATGACATAATTAACTCATGTAACCTTTTGCGTAAATGTGATCTTTTACGTCTCGCTCATTGTAATGACTGCATACTAAAAACTTTTTTTCTTGACTCTCAAAAAGCACCCGGATCGGAAGAAGAAACCTGTGGGCGTTTTTGGAATCTTTGGTGCAAAGCAGTGGTATAAGATAAGGTAAATGATTATATAACCAAAGTGATTAATCAACCCTTGTATAGTAATAAATATCACTTGTATCACCCGGTTGAGTGCCTTGGTTTAACCGGTACAGTGTGATTGGGGATGTTGCACCGGGTTTTATCAAAGAGTGGTTGGGCTCAATCGATTTTCGGTAATTGAGTTTTACTAGGTGGATTCTCACGTCATCAAAAGAAAAAAAAAAAAAAAAAAAAAAAAAAAAAATATATATATATATATATATATATATATCACTTGTATGATTAGGGTATTGTGTATTTAATATTCAATTTTTTTATACGGGGATTGCTGTAAATCACTGATTATAATGATATTTCATCCATTATCTATAAATATAGGAAGAGTGAAATATTACTCAAGTGATTTAAATTGTTAGGGTCTATTTGTCTCAACTTTTAGACACTTAAAAATATTTCATATCCTAAAGCTTTTTAGGTAAAAGCCAAAAAAGGTAAAAAAAAAATAAAAATAAAAAGCTCCAAATAAGAGTTTATTGAAAATTTTTTTTTCGAAACTTTTTTATATCATGTGAAAAACTATTTTTTTTTCCTCCTAAAAAATATACCTCTATATTTTTGGGTTGCCCAACATTGTTTTTAAATTTTTTCAAAAATACCTGAGCATATATTTTAATATAACTTCTAACATTACAAGTAAAATTATTTTTATTCAATAATATTTTTAATACTATTAAAAGTCCTACCGATCAACAACTAAAAATTTTATTACTAAGCCAAATAGGTAGTACTAACTCAGTATGAAGTTAGCTTCCAGGCTATAAATCAAATCAAACCAAATCAAATTAAATCTAATCTTACTAAATAAGATCGACTAAATAAATCATGGTATACTATTTTTTCTTGTAAAGAATTATCTCCTCTACGAGATCATGATCATAGCTTCCTGGCTATTCCATGAGAAATTCATGAGTTTCTCGACGTTGGTAGAAAAAGGCAAAGCATGATGAGTCCCTGTCCTATCATATCTTTGAAAAATTTCACGCACCCCTTTTTTTATTTATTTATACACTCTCAATCATACTATCATAGCAAATCTTTCCTTCTCACCAAACATCACCCATTACAATAATAACTCCTGGCACAGCCTTTTCTTGTTCCAGCATACTCGGTGGTTTTACTCATCTTCATCCGTTTGATGTCAATTTCAGGCAAGTTAAGGCCATGGAGTAATTCAATCCCAGATGAAATTTTCTCACTTGATATAGCAACTAGGCTTCGTGTTGATCATGGTTCCATTACAACAGCCTCTAGTGATTTTGGAAAACTCGTCCATGAAATCCCTGCTGCAGTTTTTTACCCTTCATCCGTGAATGATATCACTGATCTGGTTAAGTTCTCATATAACAGTTCGATCCCATTTACTATAGCAGCTAGAGGCCATGGCCATTCAGTGAGAGGTCAAGCCACGGCACGTAATGGGGTTGTGGTGGATATGACTTCTTTGAATAATAATGGCCGCAAAGAAACAGGAATTAAGGTGTCTTGGAGTGATTCAATAGGATATTACGCAGATGTTGGAGGCGAACAGCTTTGGATCGATGTTCTGCGTGCCACAGTTGAGCATGGAGTTGCACCTGTCTCGTGGACTGATTATTTGTATCTAACAGTTGGTGGAACGCTCTCTAATGGTGGAATCAGTGGGCAGTCATATAAATATGGTCCTCAAATAAGTAGCGTTCTTCAAATGGATGTTATTACTGGTAAACTTATTTGCTCCTGTTTTTCTTCTTGTATTTCAAGATTTGAATGTAGAGTATGTTTCATGGCTAATGTGATACGTTTTTCAAGCATTTATCAGCTAATTCTTCACTTTAACGGATCAATATGGGTTTTGGTTTTCATTCAGGAAAAGGAGAATTGGTGACTTGCTCCAAAGACGTGAACCCTGAGCTTTTCTTTGCAGTATTAGGAGGGTTGGGACAGTTTGGGATAATCACAAGAGCAAGGATACCATTGGGGAAGGCACCATCTAGCGTAAGTTTATGATACTAGCATTCTTATTGTTGAATATATTTAGTCGTTCGTGTATTATAAGCTCAATTTAAATCTACATGCCCTTATAGTTGATGAACGAATGACTGCATTTATATTATGTTCATATAAAAATGTATAATCAAAGTAGTTACTTATAATCTTTAGCACTCCTTAGCTAGCAAGGGATGGCAAACAATTATAAACATGTAACTGACTAATATTTTTGTATAAAATTAAGAAAATAAAGAAAAACATCAAAGAGAAGTAAAGAACAACTTCGATATCTTAAATTAATTAATTAATATTGGCAATTTTTTGGCAGGTGAAGTGGATGAGAATGCTTTATGATGATTTTTCTGCCTTTACAAAAGATCAAGAACATCTTATCTCAATTAATGGCCTCGACTACATAGAAGGTTCACTCATTTTGCACGAGGGTTCCACAAATAATTGGAGGTCTTCCTTTTTCACATCTTCACAGCAGTCCAAAATAACTTCTTTGTTAGCTAAACATGGCATCATCTATTGCTTGGAAGTGGTCAAATATTATCATGACGATCTTAGCGTTGACGTGGATGAGGTACATATATATGTATCTACTATACTCGAATTGAATTGCATTGGAAATTATATATGTTACTAAAACTTTTTTTTTTTTTCCTCTTAGGAACTTCAATGGTTGCTTAAAGGATTGAGCTTCATTCCTGGTTTTGTATTCAGAAAAGATGCTTCGTTCGTTGATTTTCTTAATAGAGTTCGAAGTGGTGAGCTGAAGCTTCAATCCAAAGGGCAATGGGATGTTCCTCACCCATGGCTCAATCTTTTTGTACCAAAATCTGCTATAAAAGATTTCAATGCTGGTGCTTTCGTCGACATCATTTACAGAAAAAACAAGACAACAACAGCAACCATCCTTGTCTACCCAACAAGCAGAAAAACGTAATCATTAATAACATTTATTATTTATAACCAACGATATATAAGTAAATGAAGAGTATTGCTATATATTACGTTTTAGGGTGAAGTGCACCAGACCCACTTATACTTTAGCGAAAGTGTACAATACCCCTTTATACTTTTTATTATTATTATTATTATTATTATTTTAAAAAATAGTAATTTGGTCAATTCATATAATTATTTAATGAATAAATTCGTTAAAAATCAAAAAAAATTTCACTTAACGCGTGTGAAGTACACTCTCCGTTAAATTTAACAGATTTTTTAACGGTAGGGGGGTGTTGTGCACTTTTGAAAAACTACAAAGACTAACTCAGAGAGTTTTTAAACTATAAAGGAGTGTTGTGCACTTTCGCTAAAGTACAAAGAGGTCTAATGCACTTCACCCTACGTTTTATCCCCTCTTTATATGGTAAGAGTTCTTATTATATATAATGAAAAATTTCATGTTTAATACATGAATTCTTACCGTATGAAAGATACATGCATGAAGCATAATTCTAGAAACATAAAGCATTACTCGAGACGAGACTGAATTTGTTCTGTAAATTGATGTTCTCAATAACACTTTGCAGGTGGGATGATCGGATGTCTGCAGTTATACCTGATGAAGATACATTCTACTGTGTGGGACTATTGCATTCGAGTGGATTTGAAGACTGGGAGGTCTTGGACAGTCAAAATAATGAAATATTGGAATATTGTGATAAAGCTGACATCAAAATAAAACAATATCTTCCGCATTACAAAACCAGGGGAGATTGGATGAAACATTTTGGCTCCAAATGGAATCTTTTCCAAGAAAGGAAAGCTCAATTTGATCCAAAACTGATTTTGTCCCCAGGCCAAAAGATTTTCAATTAGGCGCAAGTGTGATGAGTTCAAAATCAGAAAGGTTAAGTTTCACAAGATGGTAGATCCATAATTACACATAGCAGTATCTTCACTATCGTGAAAACATCTGTTTGTAAGCTCTTTCCTTTAAAAAATTTCCTAAAATTCATTATTATGTTCCATAATGTAGTATCCATCAAGTTATCATGAGTATAAAACTGTTGTGTAAGTTTTCTGTGAACCGATCGAGTTGGAGAAAGTATTCAGTCACACAAATTTAACGGTCCAATTCTCATGAGTGAGACCCACACACCAATAGTCAGGTTCGAGCATCAAGCTGATGGAAGGTTTTCCATCGAGTTGATTGTGTTTATGTAAAATGAGGCTCATAGGTGATATGATGGTTTATGATTGATGGAAGAAACATTATCACATTTATTTTATTTTATTTTATCTCAGACAATACTTAAAACCATTGTCAAAAAGTTAAAAACTATTACACAAATAGTTATATTTTTTTTTACAAATAAATAATAACGGTAAAAAATAATTGCAATTGATTCTTTTAGCAAAGGGTTTTTCCAAAGACTACGTTATAAGTGTTCTCTTATTTGTGACGATTTTAAAGAGTAACAAAAATAATTTTTAATACTTTTTGTAATAGTTTTTGCTACTTATTGTAACGGTACTCAAAAGTATAAGCAACAGTATTTTTACCATTGCAAAGTTCGTCATTCTTAAGGGATAATCTTTTTTTGGGTAATGACTTGCACTTGGATATATTCTTCTAAATAAGTAATAATGAGACTCAAACCCAATACTTTTTTATATTGAACTCTATAATTATGTTAAACTGAGTATTTCATCTAAAAGTAAAGTTATTAGAGAGAAATTTATTTTATTCATTTATTATCCTTAGGGTTAATACTTTTTTTAAATCAAGGGAGGTCAAAAGATCGTACAACACTTATATATAATCAGCGAGAATCGAGCTTGAAACTTCTCGTATATAGAGCAAGTAATTTACCATTGGACCAAAGCCCTAGTGGCTGGTTAATACCTATTTTGGTCATCTACCTTTGATATCTTTTAAAGTATTATATTTCAGTCACTTATCTTTGGTCTGAGTGACACCGTTAGTCGTTTTAGTAATTTCGTAAAAAAATTGATGAAAAACGTATGTGATTAGCACGTTTCTCTTTTTTTTTTTTTCTAACTTACAGGGGTATTTTGGTCCACACAACATTACACACGCAAGAATAAAACATAAATTACACATGCAAGAAACCAAAAACCAAAATCGATTCAAATTCATAAAATATAATTAGGGTTTGTTTTGCTTCTGGGTTTTTTCTACTCTTGTTCTATGTTAATTTAAGTTCCAAAAGCAAAGTCTCTCACCTTTTTCTTTCACATATTTCATTTTTAAATCAACTTTTACATGACATGAATGACTCTTCAATTCATTTGCAAACGGCAGGGATATTTAGGTACGAATGCTTTATCATTTTTCATTTAATTTTCCACTTTTTTGAATTGTTTCGAGGTTGTTTGTTTTGAATGATGATTTTTATTGGCATTGGTTCTAGAATGCTTTGTATGGTGAAGTTTGTTTTTATGGGTTCGTGGTGTTGGCTTCCCACAATAGCACGGTGTAGCCATGAATTTGGATAAAATGTGTAAAATTTATAATTAGGGTTTGATAGGTCTAAGAGATGTAAATGTTTGGGGAAGAAAATAAGTTAAATAATGCTAAAAAGTTCCGTTGAAAAATATACAAAGTCGTTGAAATGCTGTACGGATCAAAATACTTATGCAATTTAGGAAAAATAAGATAAACATGCTAATTATGTGCATTTCCCGTCAGTTTTTAACAAAACTATTAAAAAGGATTAACGGTATCACTTAGACCAAAGATAAAGGATTGAAATGTAGTATTTTTAAAGCATTGAAATGTAGCATTTTTAAAACTAAGGTACTACTTTATCAATGATGTTAAAGACAGAGGATTTTCAATGAATTAATCTCAATTTTTTTTTTTGTGAATAGAACATCTCAAGATGTGTCACTAAATAAAAATATAATAAGCAACGATTTTTGTGCGTTATATTTAAGCGCATTGTTTTACATACCATTGCAAAAAAAAAAAAAAATAGAATAATCAACACTTAATAAAAAGTGTTGTATATCCTATATTCTGCAACGTTTAGATGCAATACTAACAAAATTATTACAAAAGTCTCTATTTGATGAGTTACAAATAAGTCTTAATTTTCCAAACCGTCGAAAAGAATAAATTAAATAAGTAACACTTAATAAAAAAACGTTTAATATCATAGATATTACAATAGTTTTATGCAACTTAATAAAAATGACCTATAATAATGATTTTTTTTATTTGTTTAAGTGAAGTGTTACAAAAGATTTAAAGTGTGGTATTTTTTTAAATCAATAAAATGTGGTGGTGAATTTACCAATTGTTATACCATAGACTTTTTATTGTTTCGCACGAGGTACGAGACACGGTGATATGTGATATGATTTTGCCTTGATTTTTATAGGTTGCGTCGTAGAAATTATCACACACTAATCCACATGCATGACTATGTTTGATTGTGAACATGTACGATTAAATTATAACACTTTTCACCGTTATAAAATCATATTTTATGTAATATATTAAAGATTGTTAATATGTACGATTAGGTTGTAACACTTTCCACTACTTTGAAATTTCTTTCTTAACTGACCTGATCCATGTGTAGGGACGCATCGTTACACCCACAGGTTTACTAGTTAGTAGTTTGGCTCTGTCAAATAATCTGATAGTCAAGTTCTGCTAACTGAATTCCCACGTTATCTAACTAGTGCATATTATATTTACTATGTGTATCGTGTCTATTTAATATAGCTAAGGGTAACTTAATCATTACATCTAACAATTTTTTTTTTTTATAAAAAATTAAGTGCACGTCCTATGGTTCACATTGACTTTTAAAAAATCAATGATCCTTATCATCTACAACAGATTTGCCGTAAATGGATGGGAGACCAACCCTTTGCGGAAGTATCCTATCTTAGAAAACAAGTATGGCTGCAACATAGGGGTGTATTCAGAGATGAAGATGGATGTTGAAAATTTGGATTTGTAATTAATTTGGGCAATGCATCAAACAACTTGGCAGAATTGGTTGCGCTTAAAGAAGGTCTACACAGTAACACAGAGCTCACCAGATTGGTGTTGGAAGTTGAATCCGATTCTCAAGCAATTGTTCAACTTGTACAAATAAATATACAAACTGACTCGCTAATTTTGATATTCATTAAATTTAAGAGTTCAAATATTAAATCATCCGCCAAATAAGATATAGATGCTTATTGAGTATGATAATAAGATAAGAGTATCTCATAGACTAGGAAATACCTAATCCCAAGTCTTACGCTTCTTTTGCATAAAAAAAAAAAGCAAGTAAATTATGGGCCCATATGATCTCAGCTTTCTTTGTCTGCTTCTTCTGCTTAGTCTTCGTTATTCTCTTCTTGTCTAGGGCAAGGCTTAAGAAGTCAATGAACGGCATATAAAAGGAGAGAGACGTTGAAGCCATTTCCTCTTCTCCATTGTCATAAAGCTATCTCCAACAGTTTTTTTTATTTTTTTCTTTACATGTAGAGAATTTTAATCATTTATCTATATATAAAAATTCTCTATTTCAATTTAACTCCAACAGACTGTTTGGAACAAATGAATTCCACAAAGTTTTGTAGAATTCATTTGTAAATCTAATTTTTTTTATTTGGTTGCACCTTTTTAAAAAGTTACAAATCCAGGATTTGCAATTCTTGGATTTGCACAAGCCTTACTCAAATCCGAACTCAAGAGATGGAATTTACAAATCCACGTTTTTTAATTCTGCTGCTAATTCTTTGAGGACAAAACTACCCTCAAGTTTAAGTTATTGACTTTGCTAGGAATAGTAAAAACTCAAGAAGAAAAAAAAACAAATGTCTTCCCCACTCTTCTCTCTTTCACGGAAAAAAAAGAAAAAACTCAATATCTTTCATTCACTCCTCTTTATTCGTTTAATCTTCTTTGTAAATTTATTCATGAATTTTCTTTTGAGCAATATGTATTCTTGTAAAAGAATTTATAGTTATCACATGCTAATCTTAATATAATCAATATATGTAAATCATAATAAATACTAGATAATGCTTTTATATATGACAACCACGCTAAAAAGATTAGTATCGTGTTTGCCGTGACTTTGTCGTGGCCGTGTATATGTGTATAGTTAAACTTGAAGTTAATTATTCATGTTAAATTTATGGGTGAACTTAAAATTATTATGATTATTTTGTAATGTTTATATTTTTTGAAAATATTTCTTTGCTTTTTTTTTTTGGATTTTTATAATAGTACCAGGAATCAATAATTGGTTAAAAAGATAACAGTTATATGATAGTCTAATTATAATTGAATAAAAGAAGGATATTTAAGTAAAATACATCTATTAATTTTAATTTCACATGTGTTCCAAACACAATTTGGATTTACAAATAACATAATTGACTTAATTTTATTTTACATTTCCAAACAAGATAATTCATTTGTAAATAAATTCCTCATGGAATTTATTTATAAATGAAATGAATTCCACACACGAATTGCTTCCAAACACTATGCAACAGCTTCCCTACATTCTGATTTTAGAGAATCCCTATTTCAAAGTCACTCCAACAGCTTCTCTATTTTAGGGAATCTTTATTTTTATTTTACTCCAAAGTATCTCCTACGTATTATTTTTAATTAAAATTTGTATTAACAAGTTTACATTTTTTATTTGAATTTGCTAATTGTATATGATGAAGTTTTATTTTTAATTACTAAT
Source organism: Ehretia macrophylla (assembly GCA_037974665.1). Taxonomy (NCBI): domain Eukaryota; kingdom Viridiplantae; phylum Streptophyta; class Magnoliopsida; order Boraginales; family Ehretiaceae; genus Ehretia; species Ehretia macrophylla. Next base: position 48,475,219 of record CM075771.1, on the reverse strand, counting down.
ATTTGTTTTTTTTAAAAAACTTTTCCAACATTTTTGTGCTTCTTTATTTCTTTACTCAAATCTAAGTTTAAAACTAAACAAAGTAGAAATAAAAGTGAAATGTAACTATTCATGCCAAACTGTAATTAATAAACTTAGATAAGCTAAGTTACAATTAAAAAAAATTAGCTATATCAAACTGTAATTACTAATAATAGATAATTTAAATTATAATTAAACAAAAATTAAAACCCTAAATTATATAAATTCCTTCCCCACTTTTTTTTCCATCAGCCGCCTCCCTCTCAAAACAACCATTGATCTTCATCTTCTCTACCCAAACCATGTGCCAACCTCTCACAACCCACCCCCACCCCCCCTCTACCCTCTCCCTCTCTCCCATGGCAAATCACCCAACAACCACTGCCACCACCACGCCGTGCCACCCAACAGCCACCATGTCACCACCACAGCAAACCACCACGCGGCCACTACCACAACAAGCCACAAGTTTGCTCCTTTTTTTCGTGAATTTTTTTTTAAAAACTTTTTGGATGCAAATTTTTTTTTTGGAAGTAAAACTTCTTTTGCCAAATTGTTTGTTAAAAAAAAAATTACCTGTGGTTTTTGGTTTATGCTTTTGTGGCTGATTTCTTTTATATTTTTGACCGTTGGAGACATGTTTGTTTTTTTTGATTCATTTTTTTTTTTTTACAGACAATTGGTTTTTAGAATGGTTTAGGGCATTTGTTCAGCATCTCCACATGTGGAGATGCAGAAAATTAAATATAGGGATTCTCTACTTTGTAGAGAATCTCTAGAGAACTTGTTGGAGATGTTTATCTCCATCTTGTTTTCTACATGTAGGGTAAAGTGCCTTTTACATATCCTGTTGGAGATGGCCTCATATATACCTTCAGTATGCCAACTAAATATTTTAGGAAAACTTGTGCAAATGATTTATATTATTCTCTTAAAATTTTAAATTTGTTCGTATATTTTGAAATTAGTCAATTTAATTCTTATTATTTCTAAAAAAATTCAACTTAGACCTTGCCTAAATTGGCTAAATTGAGTTTTTTAGAGAACAATAGGGACTAAATTATTATTTTTTTTGAAAAATAACTGAGACTAAATTCGCTAATTTTGAACAATATGAATGAATTTGAATTTTTTTGAATAATAATAATAGGAATTAAATTGACTAATTTTGAACAATAAAAATAAATTTGAAAATTTTAAAAAATAATAAGCACTGTTTGTTCAATTTTCCCAATATTTTACCACCTTAATATTCCAACTTGGACTCCACTCAACCAGGGTAAAAAAGCATGCATAAATATTTCTTGTTATTCAATATGACATCAAAACTTAAGTTATCATATTGGTTTTCAGTTTAAGTCTTGTTGTCTCCATTAATATGTTCATGTGTAAAAACATAATCTAATTCACTCAGATGAGGGGGTGTGTTGTAATAGCAAAAAAAATATATATATATATGAATCGCTCTATAAAAACTTATTTGGTGGAGTTCCCCAGGGATGTCCCAATGGTAAGAGCGGGTCTCGGATATGGTGTGTTCTCGGGTTCAATTCCCGCCCCCTGCCCTAGGTTGAGTGCCTTAGTTTAACCGGTGTAGTGTGACTGGGGACGTTGCATTGCACCTGAGATTTACCAGAGGGTGGTTAGGCTTTGCTAGGTGGTTCCCACGTTATCAAAAAAAAAAAAAGCTTATTTGGGAGTTAGCATGTGAAAATAGATTGAGAATGAAATGATATATATTCTCAATTATATTCTAATTCTCACGCTTGGTATAAATGAATAAAGTTTGGCACTCCATTCTCTCAGTAATCTCATACCTACGAATCTAAGAATACCTATTCTTGACAACACACATAGAAATAAGGGTATTTTTTACGTTGACCCTTTCGATTTTTATATATATGAGACTTAGACCCCATACTTCTTGAAAAATGAGACTTACACCCCTTCGTGCATTTAAAAAAATGAGACTTACACCTCTTCATACATTAAAAAAATAAGACTTATACCCCATACCTGTAAAAAATTAGTTATCTTTTATGTTAAAAATATTTTAATGACAATTCTACCATACCTATCTCCAATATCTCTACCTGAAAAACGCCACTCAACACACATAGTTCTTTGTTTTTTTTTCTTGTTTCTTCGTCTTTTTTTGTTGTTGTTGACACACGATTCTTTATCAATCAAAAAGAAAAGTTACAGACTGTTTTGGGATAAGGAAGGGGATGAAATTGGTTAGGGTGTGTTGACGTTAGGGATTGGTAAGGGTAGAGATGTCATTTTATGAGATTTTAACAAAAAATTCACAGATTTTTTATAGAAGAGATGTAAGTCTCATTTTTAAAGAAATATGAGCTCTAAGTCTCATATATGTAAAAGTGAAGGAAGTCTAGGTCAAAAATATCCTAAACATAACTGATCATTCCCATGTGTCACCTTAAAAAACATCATCATAAACTATACAAAGTAACATTATTATTGATATAATAATAATTATTTTTATTATATAAATTCATAAACAATATTTTATATAATCATATCATAAAATAAATAATATTATAATAATATTCTTCAAATTAGCCATTATTATTAATATGATACTTGTTTTTATTCTTAAGACTAATATTTTTATTGCAATAAAAGGACATTGTTGTTATTTTATATAAGTAATTCTTATTATACTCTGTTGTCTTGACTACTAAACATATATTTGAAATCAATATATCAATTTCTATCATCATTTCTAGAGGATACCAAATATGAGATACCTTTTTCCAAGTTTATTTCTTAACTCATTTCATTCATATTCAAAATCAATATTCCAATAACCACCTTAAAGTTTTAGATGAGCTTTACCATTTAAGATGTTATCAGTAACCAGCTGGCTACCAAAAATGGTCATGGTATTAAACATGACGGAAAATTAAAACTTTTACTCATCAACCTTTTGTTTTCCTTCTTAAAACTCTAAACTGAGAGATTGCAAAATTCCTCATCGAACGAATATTCTTAAATCTCTTTATTTACTTTCCTTACATCCGAAAGTGATTCCAAACACCCTTTCATTTCCTTTCCAAGGACAAGTGACATAGTGAGTTATAGTTCAAAAAGTGAGGTATATCTATGGATACAATCCGAGAGAAGTTTACTTTGATGCTTATGAAAAGTTACAAAAAATAGCTGTGATGAAAGCAAAAAATTTGATGTATTTGTAGAAAATTGTGAAAAATGAAAATTTAATTTTGTAACACAATCCTTAATGGAGGCTCTAAAAGGCCATTATTGATATTTTTACAGACTCTATGAAAAAAAAAAATCAACACCAAGGGAGGTCTCTAAAACCCAAATTCACATTTTTTTTCTCAAATTTGACATCATACACGATTTTTTAATAAAAAATAGAGCCCAGTCTCCATTTTCTTCAACAAATTTATTGAAGAAAATGGAGACTCTAGAAAAAGACAAAAACCTCAATCATTGTCTTCATTTTCCAATATTAATTTTTTGAGAGATGTTGAATTGTTTTATAGATGGATCATGGATGACGCAAGACGTTTAGACTCTGCTAGCGGTCAAAATTTTAGCCTTGATCATTGTTGGTCAGTTTTACAACATGGTAAAAAATGGAGGAAAATTATCGATGTTCAATTCTTCTAGAATGCAACAATGAATCAAACGAGTGCGACTATGACTCCACTCGAGACTCCAATTTTACAGATTTCAAGATTATGACGACGAAGACTTCCACAATCGAAACTTTGGCTAGAAGAACGTGGATGATTAAGCAACAAATGCAGTTGTTATTTTCAATATTAGTTTTTTTTTACTATTAGTTTCAATATTTATTTTTATAAATAGTAATACAAATTGATATTACAAATTGAGATTTCCTACACGATATTCATTCCACACATGTTCAACAAGAACACTTCGGAGCTTAAAGTAAAGAAAATCCCATTCAATGGATGTTATTCGGATAAGAGATTTTAATTTAATTACTCTAGTGGGTATTTTTGGTTGATTTGTGAGGATGAAGGGTATAATGGGTATTTTTGGTTTAAGATGTTGTGAAGTGGACTTTGGTGGAGAAATGATGATATTTTTTTTGTATGAATTCTTTTTAGCTAAGTGATTTAGATGAACAAAAATGAAAAAGTGTAGATTTGATAGAGTTATAGATGCATATAAATTTGTATGTGGAGTTGTTTTGTGGATTAAAATTTGATTTGTGGGGGGGGGGGGGGGTGGAGTGTGAATGAGTGTCTGTGAGCTTTGTGATATGATCTGCAGAAACAAGAGGGATAGGTGGGTAGGTGGGGGTGGAGTGTGAATGAGTGTCTGTGAGCTTTGTGATATGATTTGCAGAAACAAGAGGGATAGGTGGGTGGGTGGGTGGGAGATTTCGATCAAACAAAAATCTATGGAGGTCCAACATATTTTTTATTTCTTTTTTGGGTTACAAGTAGGCTTTAGCCCATAATATTATATAATCATCTTATAAGATTTCTCACTCCTTTTAAACCTGTCTCATTTTGTAACCCCATGCCTTTCAACCCCATTTCTTTTTCCTTCCTAAGTCTTTTACCTGTTTGCTAAGCTTGAAGCTTGATCTTTCTTTTGAAGGTTTTGAGAAGCAGAGGTCTAGATGTCATTCAGCAGATGGGCATAGTTTCATTCTGCAAAGAGGCCTGGATGTCATTCAACAGACTCAATCTGGAACTGGGAAGACAAAAATTATGTCATTTGTTTTGGTAGAGATTAATGTTAAAGCGCATTGTTGAGTCTTTGTAGGTTCGAAAGACAAGGAATTACAAGCACAAAGAAAGTTAGTCAGCTTAAGTGTAAAAGTGATCTTAAGTGTTTTGAACAAACCAGATTGGTGATGGCTGGTTCTATGAAGAAGAAGAAGTAATATATGTGGTTGATGATGTTTTTGTTAAATGTAATCGTAGCTCATGAAAATTGCAGTTTTCTGTTACATTCAATTTTGTAAAGGAGTTAAGCTGTTTATAAACTATTGAAATATTTAGAGGTATAATAGGTGGCAGTTTTCAACCACTACCACCTATCACTGTTACATTCAATTTTGTAAAAGAGTTAAGCTGTTTATAAACTATTGAAATATTTAGAGGTATAATAGGTGGTAGTTTGGCCAACTGCCTCCTATTAATACATCCATAATAAATAGCGGTTGGAGAGTTATGGCGTTATGGTGACATAGGTGGCGGCTATCTTAATTGTTGCCTATGTGAATTGTAGTATAGGCAGCAGTTTTTTCAAATTGTCACCTATAGTATAGGCAACATGAGTATAAGTGACATGTCGGTGACAGTTTTAGAAAATGTTGCATTTTTAAAGGTGGCAATTACAAATTGCCACCTTTAAAGCAAAGAACCGTTGCCTATTTGAAGGATTCTTGTAGTGACGTTCTCTCATTTCGATACCATTATGACAGAAAACACAGCAAGGATTGATGTTCAAACCCCAGGCTTGCAACTCGATTGGGTAGGAAGCCTGTCTTTCCAGAGAAGCCAATAGATGACTGCATGCCCAGGGATATTGTGCTTGAATCACATAATAGGGGTCCAATGAACTGTAGGGGTTTGAGATCTAACAGCCTCCCATGCCTTCTTGTTGCTGTAATTGCCACTTGGAGAATTAGCCCAAGTAATGAGGTCAGGTCTGTCAGGAGAAGGTAAAAAATCTATAGACTGCTCAATTGTAGCAACAACAGGGTGATTGTTTAAGGGCCAACACCATTGACCATTAAAGATGAATGCTGACATCTTAGTGCTCCTATCATACCCAGATGCCGTGATCGTGTCCTCACCATCACCAATCCAATGCACAATGTTGCTCCTAATTTGTTCATGTATAGCAAGCCATATATTTTTTTTTGCTAAGTAAGCAAAAGAATATCACTGATATCAAAAACTCAGTTACATATACAACGTGTTACAGAACAAAGTTCAAAGTTTAGGGTACTCTAACTAAATTTTTTTTCCTCCACTGATCTTCAATCCAATCAGTTGCATAATACCAGTAATGGTATGATCCTCAGCTTCATACAATGCTTGGTGGACTCTATTGTTTCGCTCCTTCCAAATCGTATGAAAGGTGATGCGGAAGAAAAGTCACATTTATTTCTTAACATAGAATAGTTGTCTATCTAATCTTCAAGTTGTAGATAAGTCACTTATATCTCTTTTATTTTCTTTTCTTGCTAATGACTAGTGTTGCAGCAAATATAAACTTCTAATTTTATTGCAAACCGATACTATAAATTTTAGTTTTGTATTATTTGAAATTGGCTCTTTTAGATATAATCTTGACCACTGATGGGTTACAGGGGTAAAAGAAAAAAAAAAATGCTATAATAATAGTTTATAAGTTAGTACAAGCAATTCACGCTAATCATTTTGGGGCTAATTAATATGCAAAAACGTATTCAGGATATCTTTTTAGTAGGGGTTATAATATATAACCAATGTTTATATATAATTTTTCATAGTGAAAACTAATTAATATTTTAGACTAGAAATATTTTAATGTTCATAAATTAGTTCATTTGTGTGGTGGGTGGAGAGGGTTGAAGGCGGGGAAAATGAAAAGAAAAATAAAAAAATAACAAATTATATTCAGAACCTTAATTAAACAAATTATGCGGCACATATTTGGGTCACCACGAGCGAATACATTTGTTTTCATGAAATAGGCACGCAACTGCTATTATAATATATACGCGTGGAAGCGAATTTCTACAATTTGACCATAGAACTGTAAATTTCATATTAAAAAAAGTTTGCAAACTGATCATAACATAATTCACGCTTGATGATAGGGTAAATTTCACAAATGACCCCTATTGTTTACATTTTGTTTTAATTTCATCCTTATTATTTTAAAAGTAGCGCGCTTTAGTAGCTAAAAATTGCAAAAACTTTCTAATCAGTACCCAATGTTTACATTTTCTTTTAATTTCCTTTCTATTGTTTCAAAACTAACACACTAAGTCCCCAACATTTATAAAAAGTTTCAATTTAGTTGCTACCATTTGTGACATGCACATAAAATTTTGGAGACTAAATTGAAAAAAGTGAAAAAATCGAGGACTACATCAAAACTTTTTGTAAACTTTGGGGACGAAATGCATCACTTTTAAAACAATAGAAATAAAATTAAAAAGTATAAACAGTAAGGGATTGAGTACGTCACTTTTAAAATAATAAAGACAAAATATAAAAAATTATCTTTAGGCCCTGTAAAATTGTTCGATTAGTGACCTTGACCTGACCAGTATTAGATTGGGGGTAAGCAATAGAAGCGAATCGTAAATGTATTCCCAGTTTAGCACATTTTCCTCATAAATACGTGCTGTCAAATTGCTAGCCATAATCTGTGTTGATGAGCTTCGGAATTTCGAACTGGCAGATAATAGACTCCCATACGAGGTTCCATGTGACCTTTTCTGTGATACTTGGAGTACCTTCAGCCTCGACCCATTTTAGACTAAATTTACTTTAAAAATATCGTTACTTTTTTTTTAAAAAAAATTCGTAGTCAATAGAAGTTGCAACCCTTACAGGTCTTAATACGCATCCGCACTTGGTAATATGGGTCTAGCTTATAGATCAGAGTTATGGGCCAACGTCGTGACATTTGATAGCTCTGTGTATATAAGATTGGATATGATGATAACTATCGGCTTCTAATGTATGCCAAATTCAACACTCATTCAGGAAACAGCTAGAAAAGGAGGCTGTGGATCTTGGGATAATTCTTATGCAATGGAAACAGCTAGAAAACTCATTCAGGAATGTAATGACACTACTCATATTTATAGATAAGAGAATTAGTTTACAGATTTCTTAGCCAATCTTGGAGCTAATGCCGAAGGCCTTCATTTGTCCTGGAGTCTGCCAATTCTTTTGCTAAGCTACAAGATATGGTTCATATTGACAAAGTTGTTTTGCCTCATTTTAGATTCTAGCTTTTGGTTAGATGCTTGTAGTTTACTTTAGCTCTTTATATATTTTTTTTATTTTTTTATTTTGCCATAGGCTTAGTCCTGTTCTTGCTCTTTGGCTTTTTTTCCACTAATTGAGTTGTTCTATGGAAAGAGTCTTCTTCTTAGGATTTTTTTGTAAGAAGAGATCGGCCTATGTCTCTTTTTGTAAGAAGAGACAGCAGTGGCGGAGCTACTTTTAAGAATGTAGGGGCTGCAGTCCCAATTCAATTTAAATTTCGTCTCAAAATGTATGTATTTTTAAAGTATTTTTGAATTGAAAAATCCTTTTAACTCCCACTGAGAAAAATTATTTATATACGAGTATTTAATTGTTTGATTTTAGCCCCTACTAATGACAAATCCTGGCTTTGTTCCATGACGGGGTAGGTAAGTATCCCGTCCTCTTGAGGAGGTTCAAGCTTTATGTCCCCTTCCCTTTTTTGTATATATTTTTTATTCTTAATTAGATCCCATAAGAAAGTACCCCTCCTTTTACAAAAAAAAAAAAAAAATCAACACTCTGTTAGACCAGAACAGGGAATTGATAAGCAGTTCAACCAGTTCAGCAGTGCAATACAGGGTAATGGGACATAATTTGAAACAAAAGACAACAAGCTGGCACCATTGAATATGGTAAGAACAAGGCCTCCATATTTGCACTTGGTATGAGCAGGAACCTTGTTGTCTTTGAAACCTCTTTGCCCAACTCCGTACTTTGTTGAAGATACAAGTCTCTCACCATTTTCACACCATGGATTACGTGCATAACTTAAAAATACCCTTTGGCATGTGAGAAGTGTTGGAATTTGATTAATGGCTATTGCATGTATGAAATGGTGTGATAAGGATTAGGGGATATGGAAGTAGCAAAGTTATTTGGTAGATCGAAGTTAAAGTGTCTATGTACTAAATAAAGTATAGTTATATGAAATTCATTTTAGGTGTGAGAGGTCTCAAAATCAATTTTTATGTATAATATTCTAAGTAGTGTAAAATGACTCAAATCTTCTTCGTATAAAATATAAATAAATAAAAATTTCACAAGCAACAATCAAAACATATATATGTAGGGTAAATGTCTAGTTTAGTCCATTATGTTTGGTGTAAATGACACTTTCATCAATTATCTTTCAAAATGAACCTTTTAGTCTATTATATTTGGTATAAATGACACTTTCATCCATTATCTTTCGAAATGAACTTTTTAGTTCAATATGTTTCACATAAGTAATATCGTTAGTCCAATTTTAAAACATATTGGAGGAAACATATTGGATTAATGGCATCATTAATGTGAAACATATTGGACTAAAATGCTTATTTCGAAAGATAATTGATGAAAGTTTCATTTACACCAAAGATAATAGACTAAAAGGTTCATTTTGAAAGATAATGGATTAAAGTATCATTTACACAAAAAATAATAGTCTAAACTAGACCTTTATCCTATATATATATATCTTTATCTTTTATCTTTAAGGACACTTTAAACCCTATTCTTTTTAATTTTTATGCAGTTAATTACGCACCTTTTAGTTTTTCCTCATTTTTTTTCCCAACATTCTTGCTTTAGATCAGATTGCTGGAGAAATTGCATCTGAATCAACTATAGCATCCAAATTTGCAGCATCTTGTTACGTTGGACCTGGTATGGAAGTGCCGATAAACTTTGCACAATGTTCAAAGTTCATAAATTAGTTCAACATGTGGTGGGTGGTGGGTGTGATTTGTGAAAGAGAGATTGGAGAGGGATGAAGGTGAGGAAAAAGAAAAAAAGAGAAAATGAGAAAACAATGAAAATGAATGTAAGTAATTGTGCAAATTTTTTTAACACAATTATAATTGTCATGCCCCCAAATTTGCAAGGGCAAACTCAGAGACGTGATGCCACAGACCTAAGTTAAACAACCTAAGCCTGTAAGGCAATCTAGCACAACAATTAATAATAACAATCAATTTCCAAAAACTACATCAGAGCATCTATATACCACAATTATCAGTTCGAGTACAACTCATATAAATGCACAAGGCTTAGTTCTATTTATATTTACACATCCATTTCCTCAAAAATTACACTATCCTTAACTAGGAAGTCTGTCTGTAATGCTGAACTGATTACAAAAATAAAGTCTAGCATCCAAAAATTTGCAACTAGTGAAAGTCTATGTCTAGTCCTCAACCTGGTACTCTGGTCCCTGATACACCTTTCCATGGTATTCCTGTCCCTGATACTCTTTCTCTTGATATTCCACTCCTTGATATTCCTCCCCACTTCCCTCTGCAAAGACAATTAAAATGAGCAAAGAAAGCTCATTAAGTAGGTTATCCTGTGAAAGACTTCTAGAAATCAACTAAACATCTAGTATATGTAGCATATGCAACATATGAAATAGAATATCAACATCCCTGTACAGTTGCAAGATAATAACAATATAGATAACTATTGTACAATATATTTGACCACTAATACTATGTATCAGGTTAACAATACAATACAATAACCAATAATCTGATAAAGAGTAGCTAGCTCTCCTGCCATGGCAGTAACAATAATATTGTAATATGCCTAGAAGCTAGTGACGACCATATATTGCATCTTGTCGTCTAGTTGTCACAGAGTACAACTAATGTGAACAAATAGTATATTTAAGAAATAACGAATGATATATCAACAATAAATCAATGCATGTAAGGAATATATAAATCAAATTGAAATAAAGTGAAAGTGTGTGGTGGGTATCCTACTTACCTCAATCCAGTGCTAAAGTAATATAGTTTCCTTTATCTAATTATACTCTCAGTTAAACGAATGGAGCAAAATAATATTTTTACTGAGATTATGGAATATAAAAAGTTATACTTATTAGGGTAACATTAAGCATATAAATGTCATATACTCAATTAATTATGCCAAGCTTACTCAGTTATTTTACCAAGGTCAATTTAATTCCTACAACTACACAACTCAATTTATCATATATGTCAAATAAGCCAAGACAAAAACATCACTTTCAATTCATTTCTTTATCATATTCTTTTTCATGTTTGTACCTTCCTATCTTTTTACTATTCTATAAAAGACACCTTATATGTATGTAGACAAAAGATTCCCTACCAAATTGACAAAAAGCACAATTTGGCCATATATTAAACATCACATGTAATATCTTTTCTTCTCTATGGCATACCCACGGCAAAGCCACCATTCACAAGGCCAAGCTAACATCATTCACTTATACATATATATACACATGGATATGAACATATATAAGCTGTACAATTCTATCGATTTAAGTCATATGTTTTACTAACATAATCTATAGTTAGTTAATATACCCACATGCACAACTTACACACAAACAAGTTCATTACACCTTCAACCCATATAAACCCAAAGCTCATATGATATCCAACAAAGATTTAGTCATGATATTATTCAAATTTGCACATGGAAATAGGAACATATATATCTAAACAAGTGAAAGTAATAAAATATAGCTAAACCCATTTACTTACTAGAGTTCCAAAGATGCTAGGACTCAAAAGCTTAGAGTTTAGAAGCTATTTCATCAAGATTTTACAATTGGGTTTTTTTTTTCTCTGTTTTGGGGTGGGAAAATCGGGTGGTGAGAGAGAAAGAATATGAACTTTTTTTTTTTAGGCTTAAACTTATCTCTTTAAGATATTTAATTATATAGTAATTATAGGTTGGCCCCAAATGTTTTTATTTACTTAGAAAAAGACCCCAAACATAAGACAAAATAACGTTTAAATGAGCATGTAGTGTAAGTGTGAGGTGTCATGCTATTTGAGGGGTATTACACCATTCCCTCCTTCAAAAAGTTTCATCCTCGAAACTTATTTACCTGGCATTTCAAATAGAAATGGATACTTTTCACGCATCTCCGATTCTAGTCCCTAAGTGGTTTCTCTGTCTGTACGATTTTTGCTCTATAAAACCTTTACATACGGAATATTACAGCGCCAAAGAACTTGCTCTTTTCTATCAACAATAGCCACTGGATATTCATCATACATCAAGATGTCTCGTACTTGTAGCTTATCATAATGTAAAATGTGATTGGGATCCGATACATATTTCCGGAGCTGAGAAACATGGAATACATTATGAATACCTGTCAATGATGGCGGCAAAACAATTTTGTATGCAACTTCTCCAATTCGCTCTAGAATCTTGAACGGATCCACATACCATGCATTTAATTTTCCTCGACGGCCAAATCTGATCACGCCTCTAGTAGGAGATACTTTTAGGAACACATGATCACCTATCTCAAATGCCAAATCTTTCCGCCTTACATCTGCCCAGCTCTTTTGTCTATCTTGTGCTCTTTTAAGTTGTGCTCGGATCCATTTGAATTTTTCTTTTGTATCCTCAAGTAGTTGGGAATTTAACATTTTTCTTTCACCCAAATCCCAATATAATGGAGTTTTGCATTTTCTTCCATATAGTACTTCATAGGGAGCCATTTGAATGCTGGACTGGTAACTATTGTTATAGGAAAATTCGACTAAGGCTAAATATGAATCTCAATTACCTCCCCAATTCATAACACGTGATAACTGTTATTATAGGAAAATTCGACTAAGGCTAAATATGAATCTCAATTACCTCCCCAATTCATAACACAAGCTCGAAGCATATCCTTTAATGTCTGGATAGTTCTTTTTGTTTGTCCATCTGTTTGAGGATGAAATGCAGTGCTCATTCTTAATTGCATACCTAATGCTTTCTGCATACCTTGCCAAAATCTAGATGTGAATCTAGGATGTCGATTAGATACAATCTGCTTCGGTACTCCATGTAGGCACACTATCTCATCCATATAAAGTTTGGCCAACTTGTCTCTACTTTCATCAACCCGAATAGGCAGAAAATGAGTTGACTTAGTTAGTCTGTCCATGATTACCCAAATTGCATCCTTTTTATCTCTTGTCTTAGGTAATCCCACAACAAAGTCTATCAATACACTGTCTCATTTCTATTCTAGAATTTCCAATGGTTGTAATAATCTTGAGGGTTTCTGGTGTTCAGCTTTTATCTTTTGGCAAGTCAAGCATCTAGCCACACAGTCTTCAATGTCACATTTCATATTATTCCACCAGAAATGTTCTCGAAGATCTCTATATATTTTGGTTCCGCCTGGATGTATTGCAAACCAAGACTCATGTGCTTCAGATAAAATTTATTTCTTCAGCGTTAAATCATCCGATATATATAATCTTTTATTGTACCGAATGATGCCATCTTCATGTACCTGAAATTCAGATTTTTCCCCATTCTATAATTTGTTCCTGACTTTTTCTAAGAATGAATCATTGCTCTGCGCTTCTTTGCTTCAATCCAATGGCGTAGACTGAATAGTTAAGGGTGCCAGCAAACCCTTTTCACTAGGAATAACTACCTCCAAATGTAATCTTTCGAATTCTTCAATTAAATTTTCCTGTGAAGTCAACAAAGCTGTTACTGCTGTTGGTGGTCTTCTACTCAAGGCATTTGTTACTTTGTTGGCTTTCCCCGGATGGTAATGAATTGTGAAGTCATAGTCTTTTAAAAGCTCGAGCCATCTTCTTTGTCTGAGATTCAATTCTTTTTGTGTAAAAATGTATTTCAGACTTTGGTGATCAATATATACATTGCAAGTAACCCCATACAAATAGTGGCACCAAATCTTGAGAACAAATATGACTGCTGCTAGTTCCAGATCATGTGTGGGTTAATTCTGTTCAAAAGTTTTCAATTGTCTGGAAGCATACGCAATCACCTTCCCATGCTGCATCATTACATAACCCAAACCACTCCTGGAAGCATCACTGTATATGGAAAAACCCTTTGATCCAGTAGGAAGAACTAACACTGGTGTAGAGATCAAACAATTCTTTAACTACTGGAAACTTCGTTCACATTTTTCAGTCCACTCAAACTTAGAGCTTTTTCGTGTCAATTGTGTCAGAGGTACAACTAACTATGCAAACCCCTCCATAAACTTCCTGTAATATCTAGCTAAACTGAGAAAACTACGAACCTCCGTAACTGAAGTCGGTCTCGGCCAATTACTCACTGCTTCAATTTTCTGGGGGTCTACAGAGATGCCATCTTTAGATATAATGTGACCTAAGAAAATCACACTGCCCAACCAGAATTCACATTTCTTAAATTTAGCATATAATTGTTTCACTCGAAGAGTCTGCAAAACTGATCTCAGATGATGCTCATGATCTTCATGACTTTTAGAATATATCAAGATATCATCTATGAACACAACCACAAACTGATCTAGATAAGGCTTGAATACCTTGTTCATCAAATCCATGAAAGCTATTGGAGCATTTGTCACGCCAAATGTCATTACCACAAACTCATAATGCCTATATCTGGTCCGGAAGGCTGTCTTTGACATATCCCTTGCTTTAACTCTTAATTGGTGATATCCTAACCTCAAATCTATTTTTGAAAACACCTGAGCACCTTGAAGTTGATCAAATAGGTCATCGATATGAGGCAAATGATATATGTTCTTCACTATAACTTTATTCAGCTCATGGTAGTCTATGCACAATCTTAAACTACCGTATTTCTTCTTCACAAATAATATTGGCGCTCCCCAAGGAGAAATACTAGGGCGAATCTGACCCTTGTCAAGTAATTCTTACAATTGTCGGGGCCATTCTATATGGTGCCTTTGATATAGGCTGAGTGTTTGGTACGAGTTCAATTCCAAACTCAACTTCACGCACTGGAAGTAATCCTAGAATATCATCCGGAAATACATCTGGGAATTCTCTAACTACATGAATATCTTCAACTTTTTGCTCTTTCTGCTCAGTATCCACCACATAGGCTAGAAACCCTTATCCAATAATTTTTGAGTCTTCAGTGTGGATATCACACAAGGCACCTCCCATTTTCTTCCTTGAAATTCAAACTCAAACTCACCACGTAAGCAGAATATAACCTTTTTAGAAAAACAGTCCATAAAACCATGATATGTTGATAGCCAATCCATTCCCAAGATGACATCAAAATCTTTTATATCCAATCAAATTAAATTGGCTGACAATTCCCTGTCCTCTACATGTACTATGCAGTTTTTATATATGGTATCTGTTTTAATAAACACCCCAATAGGAGATTTCACACACAATGCTGACTCTGATGGCTCAGGTAAAATGTTTAGCATGGATGCAAATGCCAAGGAAGTAAAAGAATAATTCGAGCCAGTATCAAATAACACATATGCATATACATCAGAAATTCGTAAGATACCTGTAACCACAGAGTCTGAGGCCTGAGCGTCTCCATAAGTCAAAGCATATAATCTAGCCCGAGGTTGAGACCCCTGCCTACCACTTCTAGGTATAAACTACTGAATAGGTCGAACTGTGGGTGGAAGAGCTGGTCTCTGGGTTGGCCTAACAATAGGTAGATGAACCCCTCCTTGCTCAGCTACCGAAACACTCAATCTCTGAGGACAATTCCAAACATGATGATTTGTAGATCCACACCCAGTCAACCAACGACAAGTCTCAGTAAGATGAGCTTTACCACAATGCATACATTTAGGTACTACTGTTAAAGGTGGTCTCTGGTCTGTTGGTCTTGGAACATATGGTCTGTATTGAAAAGTCTGACTCGTGGTGTACTGTATGAAAGGTTTCTTTGAAGAGCTACCCATAGACTGACTGTTTTGTGGTACACCCCATGATCTATCTTTTTTTTTATCCCCTGCAGATTGTTGTTGTTGATGTGGCTAAATTTGTGCTTGATATTGCATATTTTCCCCTCTTTCTGCAATCACAACCACTTCATAGGCATATCGAAAGACCTGATGCCGTTGAGTTGCCACAAACAAATATATATATGGTCGCAAACCTAACTCAAACCTCTTCATCATAGTTCGCTCTGGTACTACCATATGAGGAGTAAATTTAGAGAGCTCGTTAAACTTCTCTATATACTCATTCACAGTCATGTTGTTTTGTTTAAGGGTGATGAACTCTTCATGCTTCAAGTCTTGATAGGATTCAGGATAAAATTCTTCTTGAAACATTTCATGAAAATCTGCCCAATTGATTGGACCACGCAATTCAGTCCTTTTAATGTTCCACCATGTCTCAGCATTACCACAAAACATGTGAGTTCCAAAACGAACCTTTCTTTCATCATCATAATATAACACTCTGAAGATTCTTTCCACAACATCGAGCCATTCATAAGCTATTTGTGGATCATTCCCTCCTTTAAATGATGGTGGCCCCATATCTGTAAAGTTCTTTAATACCTGGTACTCATCTAGCTTTACCTTTTTTGGCACTGATGCCTCTCTAGCCATATTAGCAGCTACCTGTTATAACATAGCATTAGCAACTACACAACTCAATTTATCTGCGGTAGCTGTTATAACTTAGCATTAGCCATATTAGCAGCTACCTGTTGTGTCATATACTCAATTAATTATGCCAAGCTTACTCAGTTATTTTACCAAGGTCAATTTAATTCCTACAACTACACAACTCAATTTATCATATATGTCAAATAAGCCAAGACAAAAACATCACTTTCAATTCATTTCTCTATCATATTCTTTTTCATGTTTGTACCTTCCTATCTTTTTACTATTCTATAAAAGACAACTTATATGTATGTAGACAAAAGATTCCCTACCAAATTGACAAAAAGCACAATCTGGCCATATATTAAACATCACATGTAATATCTTTTCTTCTTTATGGCATACCCACGGAAAAGCCACAATTCACAAGGCCAAGCTAACATCATTCACTTACACATATATACACATGGATATGAACATATATAAGCTATACAATTCTATCTGTTTAAGTCATATGTTTTACTAACATAATCTATAGTTAGTTAATATACCCACATGCATAACCTACACACAAACAGGTTCATTACACCTTCAACCCATATAAACCCAAAGCTCATATGATATCCAACAAAGATTTAGTCATGATATTATTCAAATTTGCACATAGAAATAGGAACATATATATCTAAACAAATGAAAATAATAAAATATAGCTAAACCCATTTACTTACTAGAGTTCCAAAGATCCTAGGACTCAAAAGCTTAGAGTTTAGAAGCTATTCCACCAAGATTTTGCAGCTGGGTTTTTCTTTTCTCTGTTTTGGGGTAGGAAAATCGGGTGGTAAGAGAGAGAGAAGATGAGCTTTTTTTTTAAACTTAAACTTATCTCTTTAAGATATTTAATTATATAGTAATTATAGGTTGGCCCTAAATATTTTTATTTACTTAGAAAAAGACCCCAAATATAAGACAAAATAACATTTAAATGAGCATGTGGTGTAAGTGTGAGGTGTCATGCTATTTGAGGGGTAATACAATAATTTTGTTAATACTGACTTTGGTTAAGAGATAATAAATCGTTAATAAAAACTTCCTTAATTTTCTAGGTATTGTCCAGTTGCTTATAGCATTAAGAAATCATGAGAGTCCTTGAGATTAAGGCAAATTCTCCCTACTACACATTAACAACCTTAGCGACATAAATCAATCAGACAAAGACTAACAAATTCGCCACTAGGACTTTGGTACAGATTACTCACTATATGTAAAAGATTGAGAACTCGAATCTTGCTAGTTATACAACACATATTTGGTCACCACGAGCGAATACATTTGTTTTCATGAAATAGTTAGTCATGGCACGCAACTGCTATTATAATATATATGTAAAGAGCTTATTAAAAAAAAAAGAAAAAAAAGATATTAGTTAGATGGCTCGTGATACGCGAGGAAGCGAATTTCTACAATTTGACCATAGAACTAGTTATTAATAGTACTCGTGTAAATTTAGTTTGCAAAGTGATCATAACGTGATTCACACTTAATAATTAATGGGGTAAATTTTACAAATGGCCCTATTATTTACACTTCGTTTTAATTTTATCTTTATTGTTTTAAAAGTGACACACTTTAATACTTAAAGATCACAAAAAATTTTAAATTAGTACCCAATGTTTACACATTCTTTTAATATTCTCTGTATTATTTAAAAAAAAATACACTTAATCTCCAACATTTACAAAAAGTTTCAATTTAGTCCCTACCATTTGTGACATGCACATAAGACTTTGAAGACTAAATTGAAAAAAGTGAAACGATTGAGGACTAATCAAAATTTTTTGTAAACTTTGAGAACTAAGCGCTTCACTTTTAAAACAATAGAAATAATATTTTTTTTAAAAGTATAAATATTATGGATCAAGTGCGTTACTTTTAAAACAATAAGTACAAAAAATAATAAAAAAATGTGTCAACATTTGGGATCTTTGTGAAATGTTGTTGTTTTTCCATAAGAAGTACTATCATATCAAACCATATCTTAAGAAGTTATATCATGTTGAGTCTGAATCAAAATTTGAACATATATTTCATTTGGAGGTCATTGAAGAACAGGTTGGCCAATGTGAGGAAATTGTACCTTCGTTTTTGTGGCTGTGCATGGTAAGTAGAAGGAAGTTAATGGAATAAAGGAGAATCTGACTTGAGTCCACCTCGAGATGCTAATTCCCCGCCTTATCATTGCTGGGTTGCCTGCAAATTATTGTTATATGTTTTGGCCTAAGAACAACAACCTGATTAAAGTTTTGATATAGACTCGTACTCCTTGTGTCCTTTCTATATGGCACAGAAATGAGCTGTAGATGTTTGCAGAATATCTAAGATGTAAGACCAAAATCAGTTAATTTGCTCATTATCTCTTCCTCCACCTCTACATGGCAAAACTCACCAAATTGATTGTTTTTGGTCACTCACTTTACATTATTTTTTCTAATGTTTTGAGTAGCTGATGCCATGTCTACTTTATATACAATTGGTATAACCCATCAATTTTTATGTTATGATTTTTTTCTCGTTTCGATGTGTAAGACCCTCAAACAAAGACCGTGTACACATGGAATTAATGTTGTAAATGACCCTTGACAGATTTGAATGGCATCGTTTGGTCCATGTCATGACCTCACATGGTGAAATTAGGCTTGGTTAAGTTACTTGGCATCTTCTGATTTTAATGAAGTGCTGTATATACTGAGCACCTCTTCTGCTTTATGTGGTAACTAAGTGTTTTAAGGAATTGTTATCTCTCAAAATGTGTATAAAGTCTCTTTGCTAGACTGTTTCTCTATGTTAAGACTTGAGAACTTCCTACAGCTTTTTTTAATGATTACTCAGTAGTGATACAACTATATCTATACGACATAATTTTTTTTAATGATTATTCAGCAGTGAGACAACTCTATCTATATGGCATAATTTTGTATGTCTCTCTATTGAAGCCTGAGCCTCAAAAGAAAGATTGGATCTACATAATGCCAGAATTATTTTATAGTTAGGATGGAATGGAAGATTCGTGGATTGGAATTATGCATTTAGTCATGAATTTATACACTTGAGTAATAAAATCTGACACAGTGTACAAGGCGCGCTGGGTGGAAATGACAAATTTCAAAAAGTTTGTTGAGGCAATTAATATTGATTGATAATTAATTGGTTATGTTTTGCAAAACGTGTGTTGACCATATTTGTGCTTTTACCTTTTGAATGTGCATGGTAAAATATTATGGTAACTTACTATAAAAGAATAAGTCATGTGATTGCATTAATTGTCATTTTTCCAAAAAGAAAAATAGGTTTTTATGAGAAGGATCTTTTCTTGAAAGCCAAGGCATGACAAGTATTTATATGGAGGCACGGGACGTGAAGGGGAGGCGTGTGAAGAGAGGAAAAGATGAGGGCAATATGAAGTGTAGACTGTGACGCCCGAGATTTTATCACCTAATTCATTATAACTATTGCATACTTACTTGAACATTCTTACGTACATCACATTTCTTGCTTAATTGCTTTAATTTGAGGTTACTATTTATAATATTTTCGACCGTTTTAAAAGTTCGATTTAATATTTTTCCTAAGTCATATGACACATAAAAAGAATCGAGACCTTGTTATTTTAGGCTTTTGAGCTCGGGAGCATACAAATAGAAAATGTTTTCCGTGACATTTGAATAGTGTAACGTATGTAATAATACTAATTTCAATTAGTTAGCATTAGATTAAAGTTTAAGCTTATTTGACCAACCTTTTATGATATTTGACTTAGAAAAAAATTTAGCATATAACATATACAAATAAAACATAACACAACACAAACATATGTCATCAAAAATAATTGCAAAAATTCCCTTTGTGTCCTTGCTCTTGGCGGACCACTTCAAGGAGAAAAAGGAGAAAATTTTCTTCATTAATCTTGCATGCTTGGCTCTTGGCTTGGTCTAGGGAGGATTTGTGGCAACTAGGAGCTTCTACTTCGCATCTTTATCTTCTAAATTGTGAGAGAGTTTCATTTTTGTGAAGTTTAAAGTTATTGCATCTTTGTTGAATTTCTTGATTTGTTGATTATAGCTCTAATACTTGTTATGAATACATAATATGTGTTTATTAGAGCCTATAGAGTAAACTTTTATAGCTAGATAGCATAAATTATGGTTGAAAGCTTGAATGTAATGAAAGAGATGATGAATAGTGTCTAGAACTAGGGTTTGGAGGAAATTCGCTAATTAGCTTGAATTGAGGCCTCAAGTAGATGCTCTAGACCCTAGTAAAGCTAGATGGGAAGCCACGTGAAGTTGAATCACCTAAAACCGAGCAAAATTGCATAATTAGTCGACTTTAAAAAGGGGACTTTTCTCGTTGTGCAATCCGGGCACGTTTGGGCTATGGATTGGGTATCCTTGGGGTAAGGAAGCACTTTTGGTGCTTTCGTTACGTGAAATTGGGATTCGGTTAGTATAGTTATATTTAAAACCCGCTCGGGGCCTTCCTGAGCTTTATCTTCTAAAATGAGTTTTTATGATCTTAATAGGTGTCTTTTAGCTTAATTAGGACTATAGTATAATTAGTAGGTAGTTTGGAAACCTTGAGACGTGCATAGGAGAAGGAAAGCTTGGTTAAAGAAAGGGGAAAAAATAGTTTTGGCTATTTTTGATGCATTTGGAACTTGTTGTTGAGTTATCATGTATTTTATTGAACATCTAAAGTTTAATAAAGCTATTTGAATTGATTGTGAAGAAAAGTTATGTTGATTACTACTTTTGATACTATAAAGCTATTTCGTGTTATTGTGAGTTTATATTGTGCTTATATGTGAGGGCGACCTACCTTGTCGACCCTCGTACGTGTTATGTGATATTTTAATGTTTGTGGACTTGTCTCGGGGTTGCGTAACCTTTTCGGACATGGTAGCATCGAGAAACACGGGCGGCGTTGGGCTTGCTGTGCTTCCTCGACTACCATGGTGCCTATTCCCTTTCTCGCTGACATACTCCACTACCCCAGAGGCGTGGTTCACCTGCTGGGCATGGACTTACCTCAGGAGAAAGGGTCGTAGGATCGGGATACATCCGGAGTATCCCAACTTGTTGGTGTATGGGTTTGCCAGTACTTGCGTGAAGTTTGTGGTTCGTGGCTCGTGATTGAAGACTTGAAGTTGAATCGTATCCTTTTTAATATGGTTAATTACTTGGCTATTTAACCTTGTTGATTTATGTTGTATAAATGTGATTTCCTATGTTGCATATCATATTGCACGCCTGGTATGTTGCGTCATCTCCCTCGCTGGGCAACATTGTTACTCACTCCTCATTTGACATGTTTCAGGAGAAGCTGAGGTAGACCCCCAGCTAGTAGCAATAGTTGAAGATGAGGAAGTGCAAGTTGAGCAGCTTCCGTGACTTTGTGTGATAAGGTGGATCATATATGCAGTTTGCTTGGAGTTCATGTTAAATGTTGTGTTTTGAGGCCTCGGGGTCTTGTATATATATTGGTGTTGAAATCTTGTATGATAGAGAAACTCAATGGATTGTAATAATGGATTTTAGAATATTTCTTCTATTGCATGCTTGGGTATTTATTATCTTACAAGTAGAACTTAATTATAGTTGTATCTAACTACTTTTAGTTAAAGTCAACTTGTCTCGCATGCTTGTGTGGTTAGGTAGATTTTTGTTGCTCCGAGGCTCGGATGGCCTTGTGAACCTGGTTTGGCTATGGAAATATTGATAGATTAGTTGTATGAGTGGTTTTTTGTGGTTCGAATACTATATGTAACTATTTACAGGTAATAGTTTAGTCCACGGTACAGAGGAGACTTTGTTCGAGTGATGGGTCCGGGCTTGACTTATAGCGTGAGGTTGGGTTCGGGGCGTTACACTTTAGGTGGTATAAGAGCCACTTGAATGCATGAAGCCGGGTTAACTTCCTTGGCATGTGGGTAGTAGTCTATATGTGAAAGTTGAATTACGTGAACATGTGATTGTTTAATTGTCTAAGAACTTGGGTAAAAGATATGCTAGCATGAAAAAGGAATGATAAAGCATGATATGATAAGAATATGAAAAAAATTAGTGTTTAATGTTGTTCGGTGTTTTATATGTTTCTTATGTGTGTAAGATGTTTAAAAACAATGTGTATATTATCTTTGCATAGTCTATTTGCCTATTATAATATTATGTTCTTCTAGCATTGAGATGAGGAGACGGGGTAGATAAAGGAGAGAGCTGGAGGAAGCTCCCAGGCAGGATGTACCTAGACAACGTGCAGGGGCAGCATGAAATGTACTGCCGGGTCAGGAACCGAGTAATGCACAGATTTTGGCCACAATGGCCACCGCCATGAACACTGTAGCTCAGTTTGTGGTTCAGCAGGGTATGGCAGGTGTTGGCAGAGGTAATCAGGCTGCCAGAGCTGAGGGTAGTGGTACTACAGGGGGTAACTTGTATGATAAATTTTTGCACCATGGGGCATACAGTTTTTATGGCGAGCCCGATGACATGAAAGCAGAGATGTGGTTGAGATACTTGAGTGTAACGATGAAAGAAAGATTATCTATGCTGCCTTCTTAATGGAGGGTGACGCCAAGGAGTGGTGGCGTACTATTAGAGAGAAATAGGATGCTGATAGGGTCCAACATGTATGGGCTGACTTTGTTCGTGAGTTCCGGGATAAATATGTATTGGTTGTAGCTCGCGAGAGGCATCAAGAGGAATTCATAGCTTTGAGACGGGGAAATATGACTGTAGACCAGTATGAGGCTACTTTCACTAGACTTTCTTGATATGTGCCAGCTTTAGTTCAGCCAGAGGATATGAAGATTCAGCGATTTATCACAGGTTTGAAGAGTGATATTATGCTTAATTTGTCTTCGCAGGATTATCCGAGCTATGCTACAGTAGTCAGGGCCGCATCGAGATACGAGAAATGCAAGACAGATGTGTTAGCTCAGTCTAGTCAGTCAAGTAAACGTCAGTATCAGTCCCAGAGTCAGGGCCACCAGAAGCAGTATCAGCAGCCTGTTCAGACTCAACAGCCTAGGCAGACCCAGAGCTATCCAGGACCAGTTCAGGTATAGTCACAGTCGAGACCAGCTTAGAGCCAGTCACAGGGACAGTCTCAGACCCGACCAGTGACTGCTAGATCTCAGCAGGGTAGTTCTGCTACATCCACTTATAGGGCTCCTACAGGAGGTGCTGCTGCTAAGAAGAACCTATAGTGTACTCATTGCAACCGCAAAGGCCACACAAAGGCAGAGTGTTGGAGGAAATTGGGCCGCTGCGTGGGTTGTGGCAGTGATCAGCATAGAGTTAGAGATTGCCCAAGGTTTAAATAGAGTCAGGGACAGACTTCAGGCCAGGGTGCTCAGACTAGAGCTTCAGGAGCAGCTACTACATAGCGGGCCAGGCGCGGGTATTTGCACTTGATCAGGAGGAGCTTCCAGAGACGACGGTGGTGGTAAAATGTACTTTTCTTATTAATAGTCAACCAGTAGTAGTTTTGATTGACATCGGGGCTATACATTCATTCATTACTCCTGCATGTGCACAATCTGCTACATTAAAAGTTGATAAACTGCCGTATGTGATTGAAGTAGATAATCCTATGAGTACTAAATTTGTTACGAAGTCTATGTATAAAGATTGTAACATTTACATTGAGCGTCACATGTATCCTATTGACTTGATTATCATGTCATTTTGGGACTTTGAAGTTATCTTGGGGATGGATTGGTTAGGACAATATTATGCATGTTTAGACTGTAGAAGAAAGTTTTAATTTTAGAAGTACCTGACCAACTTGTTATTAAAGTCACTAGGAGTCGAAAATCTACTGGGACTCGTATCATATCTTCTATTAAAGCTACTAAATTGTTGAGTAAAGGTTATGATGCATATTTAGCTTATTTAATTAATCAGCCTGGAGATAAATTGAAATTGAATAAAGTACATGTTATAAAAGAGTTTCCAGGGGTATTCCCTGAAGAGTTGCCTGGATTACCACCTAATTAGGAGATTGAGTTTATGATTGACTTGTTGCCGGGGACTAATTTTATTTCTAGAACCCCATATAGAATGGCTTCTCCTGAGTTACAGGAATTGAAAATTCAGCTACAGGGCCTACTTGAGAAGGGTTTTATTCAGCCTAGTTCGTCACCTTGGGGTGCTCCTGTGTTATTTGTAAAGAAGAAAGACGGGACTCTACGGTTGTGCATTAATTACCGGGGTCTTAATCAGGTGACGGTGAAAAATAAATATCATTTACCTTTGATTGAGGAATTGTTTGATCAGCTGCAGGGTGCTGTTGTATTCTCTAAATTTGATTTGAGACATGGTTATTACCAGTTGAGAATCCGGAAAGAAGCTGTACCCAAAACTACTTTTAGAACCAGGTACGACCACTATGAATTTGTTGTACTGCCATTTGGGTTGACAAATGTCCCAGCCGCCTTTATGGATTTGATGCAGAGAGTGTTTAGGCCATATTTGGATCAGTTTGTTGTGATTTTCATTGACGACATGTTGGTGTATTCTAAATCTGAGGCAGAACATGAAGAATACTTGAGGATTGTGCTGCGAACATTGCAAGAACATAAATTATTTGCTAAATTTAGTAAATACGAATTCTGGTTGAAACAAGTAGCCTTTTTAGGCCATATCATTTCACAAGAGGGAATATCTGTTGATCCTGCAAAAATTGACGTGGTTATGTCGTGGAAAAGACCTGAGACTATCAAGGAAGTCTGTAGTTTCTTGGGATTGGCGGGCTATTATAGGTGATTTGTTAAGGATTTTTCAAAGATTGCAGGGCCATTGACTTCATTAACCCAGAAGAAAACTGTGTTTAATTGGGATGATAGATGTGAAACCAGTTTCCAGGAGTTGAAAATGAGACTTACCACTGCACCTATCCTTACATTACCCGAGTGGACTGAAAACTTGGTGATTTACAATGATGCTTCGAAAGAGGGCTTGGGTTGTGTTCTTATGCAAAATGGTAAGGTGATAGCTTATGCCTCTAGGAAATTGAAACCATATGAACTCAATTATCCTACACATGATCTTGAGCTTGCTGCTGTTGTCTTTGCTTTAAAGAAATGGTGTCATTATTTATGGGGTAATAAATTTGAGATATTTACTGATCATAAGAGTTTAAAATATCTGTTTTCTCAGAAAGATCTGAATATAAGGCAAAGGCGTTGGCTAGAGTTGTTAAATGATTATAATTGTACCATTAGTTATTTGCCTGGAAAAGCTAACACTGTTGCAGATGCATTGAGTCAAAAAGCCACTGTAGCTAGTTTGATAATCAAAGACTGGGAAATTGTGAAAGAACTGTGTTTATGGAAACCGAAGGCTTCTAGAACATGTATTCAATTTGCTAGCCTACAAATCTAATCTCTATTGCTATCTAGAATCAGAGAATCGCAACAGTCAGATCCTCAATTATTGAAGCTTCTAGATAAGTCAAAAGGGGGAGAGTTCGACTTCAAGTTGCATGATGATGGACTACTCAGGTACATGAATAGAATTTGCATTCCTAGTAATTCGATTGTGAAAAATGAGATTCTTACTGAGGCTCATGGTTCTAAATATTCAATTCATCCCAGTAGCACTAAGATGTACAGAGATTTAAAGCTGAGTTTCTGGTGGAACAACATAAAGAGGGAGATAGTTGATTATGTAGCTAAGTGTTTGACCTGTCAGAAAGTTAAGGCGGAGTATCAGAGATCGACAGGTTTGTTGCAACCATTAGAGATTCCGGTATGGATATGGGACCAGGTTACTATAGATCTTGTATCTAATTTTTTGAGATCACCATGAGGTAATGATTCCGTATGGGTTGTAGTTGATAGGTTGGCAAAGAGTTCACATTTTATTGCTACGAAAAAGACTGATTCTCTGGATAAATTGGCCGACCTATATGTTGAAAATATTGTGAGATTGCATGGAGTTCCATCTCAGATAGTGTCAGACAGGGATCTCAGGTTTACATCACAGTTATGGCAGAAACTACAGAAAGCCTTGGGGACTAATATGAGTTTTAGCACTGCATATCACCTACAGACGTATGGTCAATCAGAGAGGACTATCAGGATACTGGAAGACATATTGCGAGCTTGCGTTCTGGATTTCGGCAAGAGTTGGGAGAAGTACCTACCTCTAGCGGAATTTGTTTATAATAACAGCTATCAGGCTACTATTGGTATGGCACCCTACAAGGCACTTTATGGGAAAAAATGTAGGTCTCCGTTGTATTGGGATGAGGTAGGTGAAATGAAAACTGTTGATCCAACTAGTTTACCTGAGATGATCAAAATGGTGGATAATGTGAAGCTTATAAAGAAAAGAATACTTACAGCACAGAGTCGACAGAAGAATTTTACTGATAGACGTTGACGGGACTTGGTATTTTCAAAGGGTGATCATGTATTCTTGAAAGTCTTTCCACGTAAGGGTTTGATTTGACACGGAAAATGAGGTAAACTTAGCCCTAGATACGTGGGACCATTTGAAATCATTGAGAAGGTTGGGGATTTGGTTTACATATTGGCATTACCTCCGAGTTTGGGCAGGATTCATGATGTTTCCATGTGTCATTGTTGAAGAAGTACAACCCTGATCCGTCGCACATTATTGAGCTAGAACCGTTGAAGATTGATGAGTCTTTAGTATATGTTGAGAAACCTCTTCGAGTGGTTGACATAAAGATTCAGGAACTTCGAACCAAGAGTATTCCTATGATAAAAGTTCTTTGGGATCATCACGGGATTGAGGATGCCACTTGGGAGTGAGAGGATCAGATCAAACAGAAGTATCCGGAGCTGTTTGCCGAATCATGAAAACATTGCGAGGACGCAATTAGTTTAAGGGGAAGTGGGTGTGATGCCCGAGATTTTATCACCTAATTCGTTATAACTATTGCATACTTACTTGATCATTCTTACGTGCATCACCTTTCTTTCTTAATTGCTATAATTTGAGGTTACTATTCATAATATTTTCGACCGTTTTAAAAGTTTGATTTAATATTTTTCCTAAGTCATATGACACATAAAAGGAATCGAGACCTTGTTATTTTAGGCTTTTGAGCTCGGGAGCATACAAATAGAAAATGTTTTCCGTGACATTTGAATAGTGTTACGTATGTAATAATACTAATTTCAATTAGTTAGCATTAGATTAAAGTTTAAGCTTATTTGACCAACCTTTTATGATATCTGACTTAGCAAAAAATTTAGCATATAACATATACAAATAAAACATAACACAACACAAACATATGTCATAAAAAACAATTACAAAAATTCCCTTTGTGTCCTTGCTCTTGGCCGACCACTTCAAGGAGAAAAAGGAAAAAAATTTCTTCATCAATCTTGCATGCTTGTCTCTTGGCTTGGTCTAGGGAGGATTTGTGGCAACTAGGAGCTTCTACTTCGCATCTTTATCTTCTAAATTGTGAGGGAGTTTCATTTTTGTGAAGTTTAAAGTTATTGCTTCTTTGTTGAATTTTTTGATTTGTTGATTATAGCTCTAATACTTGTTATGAATACATAATATGTGTTTATTAGAGCCTATAGAGTAAACTTTTATAGCTTGATAGCATAAATTATGGTTGAAAGCTTGAATGTAATGAAAGAGATGATGAATAGTGTCTAGAACTAGGGTTTGGAGGAAATTCGCTAATTAGCTTGAATTGAGGCCTCAAGTAGATGCTCTAGACCCTAGTGAAGCTAGATGGGAAGCCACGTGAAGTTGAATCACTTAAAACCGAGCTAAATTGCATAATTAGTCGACTTTAAAAAGGGGACTTTTCTCGTTGTGCAATCCGGGCACGTTTGGGCTATAGTTTGGGTATCCTTGGGATAAAGAAACACTTTTGGTGCTTTCGTTACGCGAAATTGGGGTTCGATTAGTATAGTTGTAGTTAAAACCCGCTCGGGGCCTTCTCGAGCTTTATCTTCTAAAATGAGTTTTTATGATCTTAATAGGTGTCTTTTAGCTTAATTAGGACTATAGTATAATTAGTAGGTAGTTTGGAAACCTTGAGATGTACATAAGAGAAGGAAAGCTTAGTTAAAGAAAGGGAAAAAAGTAGTTTTGGCTATTTTTGATGCATTTGGAACTTGTTGTTGAGTTATCATGTATTTTATTGAACATCTAAAGTATAATAAAGCTATTTGAATTGATTGTGAAGAAAAGTTATGTTGATTACTACTTTTGATACTATAAAGCTATTTCATGTTATTGTGAGTTTATATTGTGCTTATATGTGAGGGCGGCCTACCATGTCGACCCTCGTACGTGTTATGTGATATTTTAATGTTTATGGACTTGTCTTGGGGTTTCGCAACCTTTATGGACATGGTAGCATCAAGAAACATGGGCGGCGTCAGGCTTGTCGTGCTCCCTCGACTACCATAGTGCCTAATCCCTTTCTCGCCAAGCATACTCTACTACCCCAGATGCGTGGTTCACCTGTTGGGCATGGACCTACCTCAGGAGAAAGGGTCGTAGGATAGGGATACATCTGGAGTATCCCAACTTGTTGGTGTATGGGTTTGCCGGTACTTGCGAGAAGTTTGTGGTTCGTGGCTCGTGATTGAAGACTTGAAGTGGAACCGTATCCTTTTTAATGTGGTTAATTACTTGGCTATTCAACCTTGTTGATTTATGTTGTATAAATGTGATTTCCTGTGTTGCATATCATATTGCACACTTGGTATGTTGCATCACCTCTCTTGCTGGGCAACATTGTTGCTCACTTATCATTTGACATGTTTCAGGAGAAGCTGAGGTAGACCCCCAGCTAGTAGCAGTAGTTGAAGAGGAGAAAGTGCAAGTTGAGCAGCTTCCGTGACTTTGTATGATAAGGTGGATCATATGTACAGTTTGCTTGGAGTTCATGTTAAATGTTGTGTTTTGAGGCCTTGGGGTCTTGTATATATATTGGTAGTTGAAATCTTATATGATAGAGAAAGTCGATGGATTGTAATAATGGATTTTAGAATACTTCTTCTATTACATGCTTGGGTGTTTATTATCTTACAAGTAGAACTTAATTATAGTTGTATCTAACTACTTTTAGTTAAAGTCAACTTGTCTCGCATGCTTGTGTGCTTAGGTAGATTTTTGTTGCCCCAAGGCTCGAATGGCCTTGTGAACTTGGTTTGGCTATGGAAATATTGATAGATTGATTGTATGAGTGGTTGTTTGTAGTTCAAATGTTATATGTAACTATTTACAGGTAACAGTTTAGTCCACGGTACAGAGGAGACTCTGTCCGAGTGACAGGTCCGAGCTTGACCTACAGTATGGGGTTGGGTTCGGGGCGTTACACAGACATTAGGAGTGTAGTGTTCCGTGTCATGTTGCAACGCGAATTGTGTTCTAGTTCTTAATTGTATTAAGTGTTGCAACTTTGTTGTTTTTGACAGTGAGTTATGAATGATCTGTTTAAGGTTTTGAATGTCTAGATTCTTGTATCTTTTGTTAATTCTTCAGGAGAAGAAGGTGTAGTTCTCGGGAGAGAACGTCACAAGTCGATGGGAGCTCATCAAATCGAAGTTCATTGAGGAGTTCATCATCAAGGCGACAAAGGTCAAGGAGAGTCTTTACTTGTGTAAATTTATTGATGTTGTAACTAATTATATTTCTTAATGAATAGGTTTGTTAGACCGGGGAGGTTTCGTGGACGTAGACCGTACGGGTGAACCATGTTAAATCTTGGTGTTCTTGTTTCTGTTACAATTTTGTTATTTCCGCTGTTGTTTACTATTATTGCTTGTGTTGGAACATTAAGTGGAATGACTCATTAGTTGACTAAGAAATTAGAGAAACAGACTATTAATGAATTATGAAAGAATGAATGTTCCAGTTAATGTTGTAACATCATGTGTAACAAATTTACTATCCTCCAAGTAGTCGCATCAGGTTTTCATATTCACCATAGAATTCTGTCAATTGAGCGAATTAGTCATATTGCTTCGAAATTAATCCATATGTATACTGCATAAACTCTATCAAGTGGCATCAAGAGCAAGTTACAAATTAATTCGGTTAGATTCTTGGGAGTTTTGAGTTGCTGTCTTGCAGGAATAGGTATGGACACCTTGCATGATGGAGGCTTAGTGTCTAAACCACCACTGTTGGATAGTGCAAATTACACATATTGGAAGTGTAAGGCCCGACACGAGAGCTTATACGTAATTACACTAATTATGATGCATTCATATCATTTTATATGCATTGGCATCAATTATGTGCATTAATATTATTTATCGTACATATTTATTGTTTTACATGCCAAAATATTCATTTTCGTGCATTTAGGAATTTTACGTGTCGTAGACATTAAATATATTCTAGCAAGTCAATATTAGTAACTAATAAGTAGTAATTCAACCAAAATGGCAAACTAGTAGTATATAACATAGTTAGAGGACACTCTTGTAATTTGGCTCATTAGATATTTGATCACCTACTTCTAATATGCATTCCCACTCCAAACACATACCACACACTCAAACACACATAAATATCTACACACATACTCACACAATCACTCACATGACCAAAGAGGGAGAAGAAGAAAAAGAAAGAGAAAGAAGAAAATGAGAAGAAGCCCTTGTTAGGCATTTTTTAAGCTTGTCTTTCATCCTACAACCTCTAACTAGCATTTTTCTTGCATTGTTGAGGTGAGGGATTCTTCAAAACTCTTTCTAAATGCTCATTCAAGATTACATAATGTTCATTTAGTGTTAATATTGTTATAGCATGTGTATCTAAGCTTGGATGATGAGATTGAGTATTTATCTGTTGTAGAACTAGGACTTGCTCAATTTGTGAATTGATGAACTTGAGAAATCGAGAGGTGGGCTTGGTGTTGCTCAATTTGTATGTATAAGTTAGGAGCATGAAGTTAGCCTTAGAGTTTGGAGGTTGATTTTGATGTTATGTGTGATGTTGAATTCTTGGTAAGTTGGTAGTTGATTGTTGGTATGGAAGGTTTTGGTTGATGTTTGAACCATTATTTGGTGCCTAATAAACCACATTATGTATGCTTGATGGGTTGTAAGAAATGGGAGGAATGGTAGCAAGAAAAGGAAAATTCGTGCATTTGTTGCACTGTAGCGTTCACAAACAGATTGGGCATGACCGGACTACCCCCCTCCACCGGTCGACCGGTGGAGGACCTCTCGTACACTGGTAAGGCTTCGGGTTAGATAGTTTTGCGCAACGATTTTTCGGAAGCCATATCTTACTCAATTAAACTTTGAATCGAGTTCCGTTTGATTCTAGAGTTATCTACATTCGATAAGCTTCAATTCTAAACCAAAATAAGATTAATTGGAGCTTGGGAAGATAGGTAAAATAACTATTTAAGTTGGTTCTAATGCGAAGGCTTTGAGTTTAATACATGTTATGTTTCTACATTGAGGGCTACCTATCCTGTTGACCTCCACTTGTATGTTTATGCATTATATGAACTCTATTTGGAATATGATTACACTAATATGTCATTGATTACTGTTACTAACCGGTGGTAACCTACTTTGTTACTTCTAAGCTTGTTTGCTATTTTGAAATCCACTCTCGCTTGGTGAATTCTCCCTGGAGAGATGAAAGTTATATAAATGATATAATTAAGCAATATAATGGACCCCATGGTAGAATTTCTGGTATTGCTTGGGCGGCATTGGGCTTGCTAGGACGGACAAGCAATCGTGGCATTAGGGTGTATATCCGGATTTCATCCTCGTAATTTGGCGTATAGGGTTATGATCTTGATGAAGCAGCGAGACTGGCCATCTCTAACATTTGCAACCATTCTCGCTTGGTCCCTTGAGGTCCTCGAAGGAAAGCGTTGCCCGTATCCTTTGATTATATGTTCAACCACTCTCGTTCAGGGAGAAGAGTTGATTACTTGTTTACATGTTTAATTTGGTTATTAACATGCTTGGTTACCTAGTCATTAAATGTTCGGGATACACGTTCTATGCTAGTAGTACTTGTTTATACATGCTCAAACTAGTTCTTTATCAGGTTTTTACCTTATTTCTTATCAATTGCTGTATATGCATAACACGGTTTTATAAAGAAGTTTGCGAAATGATTAAACCTTTGCAAAAAATATTTTCTTGTTTTCCTCCTCACTGAGCTATACACGAGGATCTAGTTCACCCTCTTTCTAACAATTTCAGGTGATGATTAGCCCGAACAAGCTTCCATGGGGTTGAAAGCTATATTGATGTGTTGTGATTGATTTCGGCCCTAGTTGGTACGCGTGCTTGCTTGTGGAGTTATAGCTTATCATTGTAACAAGATATTTTTGTAAATTGATCAAGTATTATGTTGTAATATTATTTTGGTTGATTAGATGCCTAGTTAAGATTGTATGATATTCTCTTGAGACCGAGGCTTGGAATGTTGAATACGTGGATTTAAGTCTTGTAAATTTATATAAGACGTTGTAAACCTTTAAGGCCGATATCTTGGAAGAATGTTGAAAGTCTTTTCAAATTACTTGTGGTATTCTTTTAATGGATGTACAAGTTATTTATCTATAAATAACAGGTTTTAAAGCTATTAAGTTGTTAATCTCAAGTATAAGAGTTACAAACGTCATGTTTTGGCCTTAGCCTAGCGATGGGTCGGGGTCGGGGCGTGATACCTTAGAGTGGTATCAGAGCTAGCTAGTGCTAGCATAGTCCAGGATTTGAGCAATGGTCTATAGGTAGATGTCCTGACTTGGAGATGCTCTAATTGCTTGCGTATGTCTATAAGACTTAAGTGCATACGTGCTACGTGTAAACATGTTCGATGTGCCTTACGTGTAACCAATGTGTATTAGTGTTTATATCTTGTTTTATATGATCTGTATGTGTGTCCCGACCCATGGGTAATCTTCTAAGGTTATGAACGGTTAAAAAGATAAGCTTGAAGATCAATGGAGCAGGATTAAAGTGATGCTTGGTATGAACTCTTAACTTATAAAGGATTAGGTCTCCATGGATGTTGAATGTGAGCTTGAAGTGTGATATACCTTGAAGTCACTCTATCCTTGATAGTTACTGGTGGATTCATTTACAGATTATGAGGTTAATACCTAATGTAAACTAGGTGGTGATTTCATGATTATATAGTGGTATGATTGGAGGTTTATCCTTGTAATCATTGTGTATTGTTGGTTTGGAAAGTGATTCAGAGTTCTGGTGGATTCAAGTCTTTGGGGTATGAAAGCATGACAAGGTGAGTTGAATTATGCTAGTATTCCATTCCTTGACACTCCGAATTTCTTTTTGTTAATATGTTAGCCATCGTTGATCCCATATAATTCTTTGATATTCTTTTGTTTGTATATTAGTTATTGAGTATCTTTTATCCATTGACTCCTGAATTTATTGGCATCTAAATAATGTTTTGCTTAACATATTACCTTGATCATAAGTAACAAATTTTCTCTCCTACTATGTATCACTTGTGTAATTCTTGTTTCCTATTCTCTCTATTATTATAACTGTTCCTACAACATGCCATAGTAGACATCGGGCTAATCTTTCGAATTGTATGACTCACCACCTAATTGTTGGAGTCAGGTTTTGATTATATTGTTGTGGTAAATTAGTGTCTTAAACCTTAATTATATATATGTACTTGGGAGACAATATTAATGTGACAATTGAATCCTCCATTAATGGATAGATTACAGAGACGAGACAGTGATATACAAATGAATGACTAAGAGAGAGTTACATTTTGAACATTTTGGAGTCCTTTGTTAACCAAATACCTTATCTGAGGACTACTAATGATATTCTTAGGTGGGACACCTCTCCCTTGGAATTTGTTTGTCATATAGCCCCAGCCTGGCGAATATTAAACCTAGCTAATCTTGAGGATAATTGATTAAGATAGAAAGAGAGAATTTAAGGAAAGATAATATTTTAGTGATTTAACTCTTAATGTTTGTAAAGAGCAAGTTGAATTCACCAATTGGGGCTTCCGAAGATTCTGTGGGTACTAACGTTATAAGATTATTGGAAAGGTGTTGGCCATGGATTAGATTTCAGTCAAACCATCTTGGGACTTAAACTAAAATTACAAATTGCAACTTGATGGATTTAGACTTGGAATTGTGTTGTGCTTAGCTAAGAAGGGTTGAGATCCCTAACCTGATAAAACATTGTACTTGTTGTATGGGTGAATTGGAATGTGTTATAAGATAATGACCAAGAGATGAATAGAGAGAATTAAGACATTTATTTGAGAATCGAAATGAGGTTTCCTTACTATATATTCGTTGTTGTTATTTGAGGTTGATCCATAATTAAAAGGTTAACTTGAAGATGAGTAAAGGTCTTGGGGAATTAAACAATCTATTATCCAGGCTATATGAGGTAATTGGTTGAGTTAGATGATTCAAATTGTGATTTCATCCTTAATGAAAACGACTATTATGGTTGAGGCATGTAGTACATATACTTCAAAGTATGAGTTTGAGGCATGTAAATCTGATATCTTTATCCTTATTCGGTAATTTCTTCACTTGCCTGGTTACGAAACATTCTCTCTTTCTTATAATTGATGTTTCACATATTTGGTTGACCCTTTGACATTCACAATTTCCTTTCGTCCATCATTGCCGGTTGAAAACAACTTGAATTTCTCGAATGTGCCATTTGGTCTTCCTTCAAAGTTGACTAGTGGAATAAATAGTCCTATACTCATTGTCATTATTCCCACTCATTGATGCTCATTTTAACTTCAATTGTTGGACTTGTGCAATTATTGTTAAAATATTCCTCATTTCGCCAATTGCTATTCATTTTATTGGCATTGATTTTATATTCTAGTAATTCATTAAACTCGCTGATTGACCTCCTCAAAATCCTATTGTTCGAATTTCTAAATTTTATAGTCATTGCTATTGTTACTAATCTATGACAATTGTACTTGTTTCCTATATCCTTGCTTCGAGACTTTTCATTAGTTATATACCTCGAGCTATCAATTCTTTGTGTAAAGTTATTGATACCCTTTCAACTAACCTAGTGAACTTCCTAAACCCATTCGACTTCCTGGATAAACAATTATTAATTTTACTTGGTTCTCTTCATCATTGTTCACTGTAAATCTCTCGTGAGCCGTAAAATTTTGTGTTTCTCAGTAGATTACTTACCTATTGTTAGACACAAACTTTGGGATGAAACCGATTATAATCATAATGTATAAGTAGGTTGAACTTGAAGTCATAAGCTGGTGTTATAAAACATGATTCTTTGGAAGTTTCATAAATGAAAGATGGGTTTAACCTAATTGCGTAAATGACAAAGGAAAACTAGAATGCAGGAATTGCGAGGACGCAATTCTTTCAAGGAGGGGAAGATGTAAGGCCCGACACGAGAACTTATACGTAATTACACTAATTATGATGCATTCATATCATTTTATATCCATTGTCATCAATTATGTGCATTAATATTATTTATCGTGCATATTTATCGTTTTACGTGCCAAAATATTCATTTTCGTGCATTTAAAAATTTTACGTGTCGTAGACATTAAATATATTCTAGCAAGTCAAGATTAGTAACTAATCAGTTGCAATTCAACCAAAATGGAAAACTAGTAGTACATAACATAGTTGGAGGGCACTCTTGTAATTTGGCTCATTAGATATTTGATCATCTACTTCTACTATGTATTCCCACTTAAACACACACCACAAACTCAAACATACACAAATCTCTGCACACACACACTCACACACTCATTCACACGACCAAAGAGGGAGAAGAAGAAAAAGAAAGAGAAAGAAGAAAAGGAGAAGAAGCCCTTGTTAGCCATTTTTGAAGCTTGTCTTACATTCTACAACCTCAAACTAACATTTCTCTTGCATTGTTGAGGTGAAGGATTCTTCAAAACTCTTTTTAAATGCTCATTAAAGATTACATAATGTTCATTTGGTGTTAATATTGTTATAGCATGTGTATCTAAGCTTGGATGGGGAGATTGAGTATTTGTGTGTTGTAGAACTAGGGCTTGCTCAATTTGTGAATTGATGAACTTGAGAAATCGAGAAGTGGGCTTGGTGTTGCTCAATTTGTATGTATAAGTTAGAAGCATGAAGTTAGCCTTAGAGTTTGGAGGTAGATTTTGATGTTATGTGTGATGTTGAATTCTTGGTAAGTTAGTAGTTGATTGTTGGTATGGAAGGTTTTGGTTGATATTTGAACCATTATTTGGTGCATAATAAACCACATTATGTATGCTTGATGGGTTATAAGAAGTGGGATGAATGGTAGCAAGAAAAGGAAAATTTGTGCATTTGTTGCATTGTAGCATTCACAAACAGATTGGGCACGACCGGACTACCCCCCTCCATCGGTCGACCGATAGAGGACCCCTCGTCCGCTAGTAAGGCTTCGGGTTTGACAGCTTTGTGCAACAATTTTCTGGAAGCCATATCTTACTCAATTCAACTCCGAATCGAGTTTTGTTTGATTCTAGAGTTATCTACATTCGATAAGCTTCAATTATAAACCAAAATAAGATTAATTGGAGCTTGGGAAGATAGGTAAAATAACTATTTAATTTGGGCCTAATGCGAAAGCTTTGATTTTAATACATGTTATGTTTCTACATTGAGGGCAACCTATTCTGTTGACCTCCACTTACATGTTTATGTATTATATGAATTCTATTTGGATTATGATTACACTAATATGTCATTGATTTCTGTTACTAACTGGTGGCAACCTACTCTGTTACTTCCGAGCCTGTTTGCTATTTTGAAATCCACTATCGCTTGGTGAATTCTCCTGGGAGAGATGGAAGTTATATAAATGATATAATTAAGCAATATAATGGACCCCATGGTAGAAGTTTTGGTACCGCCTGGGCGGTATTGGGCTTGCTAGAACGGACAGGCTACTGTGGCATTAGGGTGTATAGCCAGATTTCATCCTCGTAATTTGGCGTATAGGGTTATGATCTTGATGAAGCAGCGAGACTGGCCATCTCTAACATTTGCAACCATTCTCGCTTGGTCCCTTGAGGTCCTCGGAGGAAAACGTTGCCTGTATCCTTTGATTTTATGTTCAACCACTCTCGTTCAGGGAGAAAAGTTGATTACTTGTTTACATGTTTAATTTGGTTATTAACATGCTTGGCTACCTATTCATTAAATGTTTGGGATACACGTTCTCTGCTAGTAGTACTTGTTTATACATGCTCAAACTAGTTCTTTATCAGGTTTTTACCTTATTTCTTATCAATTGCTGTATATGCATAGCACGATTTTATAAAGAAGTTTGCGAAATGATAAAACCTTTGCAAAAAATCTTTCCTTATTTTCCTCCTCACTGAGCTATACGCGAGGATGTAGCTCACCCTCATTCTAACAATTTCAGGTAACGATTAGCCCGAGCAAGCTTCCATGGGGTTGAAAGCTATATTGATGTGTTATGATTGATTTCTGCCCTAGTTGGTCTGCGTGCTTGCTTGTGGAGTTATAGTTTATCATTGTAACAAGATATTTTTGTAAATTGATCAAGTATTATGTTGTAATATTATTTTGGTGGATTAGATGCCTAGTTAAGATTGTATGATATTCTCTTGAGACCTAGGCTTGGAATGTGGAACATGTAGATTTAAGTCTTGTGAATTTATATCAGACGTTGTAAACCTTTGAGGCCGATGTCTTGGAAGAATGTTGAAAGTCTTTTCAAATTACTTATGGTATTCTTTTAATGGATGTACATGTTATTTATCTATAAATCACAGGTTTTAAAGCTATTAAGTTGTTAATCTCAAGTATAAGAGTTACGAACGTCATGTTTCGGCCTTAGCCTAGCGATGGGTCGGGGTCGGGACGTGGCAAGAAGGCTCGAATGAGGGCATTCATCAAGTCAATTGATGAGAGGGCTTGGTAAGTGATTTTGACTGGCTGGACAACTCCTACCAAAATAGATGCTCAGGGCAATGTTGCAACTAAACCTGAAATAGAATGGACCAAGGATGAAGATCTTTTGGCAAGCTGGAACTCCAAGGCACTGAATGCAATATTCAATGATGTTGACTTGAATCAATTCAAGTTAATCTCGATGTGTGAATCCGCTAAGGAAGCTTGGGAGATATTGCAAATAGCATATGAGAGTACAACATCAGTCAGAAGATCAGAATTACAAATTATTGCCACTAAATTCGAAGACCTGAGGATGCAGGAGGATGAAACTATTGCCGACTTCAATGCCAAATTGTGCGACATTGCTAATGAATCTTTTGCTTTGGGAGAAAAGTATTCTGATTCTATGCTTGTAAGGAAAACCTTGCACTCTCTCCCAAACAGATTTGGAATCAAGGTGGCTACCATAGAAGAGTAAAAAATGTTGATAAAATCAAGATTAATGAACTGATGGGGTCACTCCAAACTTTTGAGATGAAGTTTAAGCAAAAGAAGAAAGAAAAAGGCATTGCACTGAAGGCCGAAGTTGAAAGGAAAGAGACGCTAAGTTTGTCAAATAATGAGGAAACTGAAATCTCTGAATCGTTAGCCTTGCTTACCAAGAATTTTAACAGAGTTTTGAAAAAGTAGGACAAACGAAGAAAAGGTTTTAGACAGTCGAACTTTGACAAGAAGCCTCATGTTGCAACAACGGTTGACACATTCAAGAAATAAAATTTCAAACCAACCGATGAAAAGAAAAAGGGTAATGGCATACAATGTTGAGAATGCGATGGTTTTGGCCATATTCAAGCTGAATATGCAAACACCTTGAAGAAGAAGAAAAATGCCATGAAGGTTACCTGGAGTGATGTGGAGTCAGAGGAATCCTCAAAGAGTGACAAGAAGCACACCAGTAACTTTGTTGCATTCAATGTTGCAACAGGCACTGCTAGAGGTCAGTCTGAACGAAGAAGCTGGTAATAGCTGGTGCAACACCAGGTGAATCAAAAGATGAAATAAGCTAATCTGACTGTATTGAGTCAGACAGTGATGGTGATTTGGATGACGAAGAAGTCATGAAAACATACCAAGACATGTATGAAAAATGGGTAATTGTGTGCAAGAAAAACCAGGGACTGGAGTTGAGGATCCTTGAATTGGAAAAACAAAAGTCTGAACTAAAAAACTTGGCTGAAGAAAGGCTGATGGAAGTATAGATGTTGCAACATGAATTGAAACAGATGCAGCGAAATGTAAAAATACTGAATTCTGGTACTGAAAAATTGGATCACATGTTGTCCATTCAAAAATTGAGTAGTGATCATACTAGACTTGGCTTTTGTGAAGGAGACACTTCTGGAAAAATCGTCTTTGTCAAAAGTTCAAAAGATTCAGGACTACAGCATAATGTTGCGACTGTACAAAATGACAGTAAAAATGCCCTGGTTATTAATATTATAACAAGGACTGTGACATCACAGAAACAACAAAGGAAAAGGAAAAACAGGTTTATTCCCATCTGTCATTTTTGCCTTGCACCTGGACACATCAAACCTCACTGTTTCAAGTTTCAAAGAATGCTGGAAAAATGTAAGTTCCTCAATCAGCAAAAGAGATCATTACAAGTATGGGTGCAATACAAGGTAAGACAATTATGGGTGAAGAAATCTGACTTAGCATGTTTTGTTGCTTATACCTCTATGCAATCTTGTACTGCTAACTCTTGGTACTTTGATAGTGGGTGTTCTAGGTACGTGACAAGTATGCGTGAAACATTGAGCAGTTACAGGAAGGGCGATGAAGGCCAAGTTACTTTTGGAGATGGTGTTAAAGGAAAAATACTTGAAAGATGAACACTAGACATTGAAGGCTTCCCAAGGCTCAAGAAAGTACTGCATGTGGATGGCTTAAAAGCTAATCTTATCAGTATTAGTCAACTGTGTGATCAGGGCTTATATGTAAAATTCACTAAAGTTGGTTGTCATGTGTTAGATATTACTAACAATTGTGTGCTTACAGGAAAAAGGTCATCTGACAACTGCTATATGCTCACACCGTCTCATGAACAACCAGTGCCATGTTACAACACTTCTTGTGATAATGCTGAAATTTGGCACCAGAGATTGGGACACTTAAATTATAAATTGCTGACCAAAATTGTAAATGTAGGTACAGTACGAGATGTGCCAAAGTTGAAAAATAAGTCATCAGGTATGTGCGGTCCTTGTCAAAAGGTCAAACAAGTAAGAGCATCACACAAGATGTTGCAACATGTGTCAACCAAAAAAATCTTGGAACTATTGCACATGAATCTCATGGGTCCAATGCAAACCGAAAGCATTGGAGGTAAAAGATATGTGTTTGTCTGTGTGGATGATTTCTCTAGATATACGTTTATGGATTTCTTTAGAGAAAAATATAACACTTTTGATGTGTTTAGGAAATTGTGCTTAAGGTTGAAAACTGAGAAATGTTACAACATCCAGAGAATCATTAGAATAAAGAGTGATCATGGTAAAAAATTTGAAAATCACTCATTTTCTGAGTTTTGTAATGGGCATGGGATAACTCATGAATTCTCTGTACCAAAAACCCCACAACAAAATGGTGTGGTTGAGAGAAAGAATAGAACAATTCAAGAAATAGCTCGTGTGATGTTGAATGATAAAAATATTCCCCACAGGTTTTAGCAGAAGTAGTTAACATTGCATGTTACACCATCAATCGAGTGTTACTCAGACTAGGTACCACCAAAACTTCTTATGAAATTTGAAAAGGTAAGAAGCCCTTACTAGGTTATTTTCATGGGAGTACATGTGACATCTTGAATGATAGAGAACAAAGAGGTAAGTTTGATGCTAAAAATGACAAAGGTATTTTTCTTGGTTATGCAACTAATAGCCGTGCTTTTTGAGTTTTTAATTTAACCACCAGGACTATAATGGAATCAGCTAATGTAGTAGTTGATGAATTGTAAAATTGTGCAGGTGAACCGACGGAAGAAACCAGCACCAACAACATGAAGAATGATGTGGCAGACGGTGTTGTAACACTGAAGGAAGAAGAAATGAAGAAACTTGTTGTGACTGATTCAGATGCAACATCAGACAAAGTAGCTGAGTAGAAAGACAGTGGTTCACGGGATGTTACAAAATGCAGTGGAACAACAAAAGAAACCGCTGAAGAAACTCAAACTGAACTGCCACAAGTCCATAGAAATCATGCTTCAGAAGATGTGATTGGTTCAATACATGAAGAAATTCAAACCAGAAGTAAACCCAAGTTGAACTATAGCGATATGGTAAAGTTTGTTTGCTTCACCTCTTCTTTTGAACCTAAAAATGTGAATGAAGCCTTAAAGGATGAATTTTGGATAAATGTCATACAAGAAGAATTGAATCAATTTGTGAGAAATAATGTCTGGACCTTAGTTCCTAGGCCAAAAGATGTCAATATAATTAGAACTAAATGGATCTTTAAAAACAAGACTAATGAAAATGGTAACATAACAAGAAACAAGGCTAGACTTGTAGCTCAAGGGTATACACAAGTAGAAGGTGTGAATTTTGATGAGACTTTTGCTCCGGTTGCTAGGCTTGAATCCATTAGGTTGTTGTTGTCCATTGCTTGTGTGTTAAAATTCAAATTGTTTCAAATAGATGTAAAAAGTGCATTTTTAAACGGAATCTTGAATAAGGAAGCCTATGTTGAGCAACCAAAAGGTTTTGAGAATCCACATTATCCTTCATATGTGTACAAATTAAAAAAGGCCTTGTATAGATTGAAACAAGCTCCACGAGGTTGGTATGACAGGTTGACAAAATTTCTGATTGATAAAGGCAACCAAAGAGGGGGAGTTGACAAAACCTTGTTTGTCAAAAGATTTGGCTCAGATATTCTCATCGCACAAATTTATGTTGATGACATTATATTTGGTGCAACATCTAAAAACAAAGTTGATGAATATGTGAGATACATGAAGCATGAATTTGAAATGAGCATGGTTGGTGAACTAACATATT
Organism: Ehretia macrophylla; assembly: GCA_037974665.1. Taxonomy (NCBI): domain Eukaryota; kingdom Viridiplantae; phylum Streptophyta; class Magnoliopsida; order Boraginales; family Ehretiaceae; genus Ehretia; species Ehretia macrophylla. Next base: position 48,432,815 of record CM075771.1, on the reverse strand, counting down.
TTCTTGGGTTGCACATCAAGCAAAGTGAAGATGGAATTTTTATATCTCAAGAGAAGTATGCCAGAAATCTAGACAAAAGATTTGGACTAGAATCATCTAAGTCATCAAGAACCCCCATGAATATAATCACTAAGCTGACTAGGAGTAAGAATGGGAAATCAGTTGAGCCTAATTTGTATAGAAGCATGATAGGAAGCTTGTTGTATCTTACAGCAAGTAGACCTAATATTTGTTTTAGTGTTGGAATGTGTGCTAGATACCAAGCAGACCCTAAATAATCTCACTTAGCTGCTGTAAAAAGAATAATCAAATATGTGAGTAGAACTTTGGATCTTGGAATTTGGTTTACCAATGACACTAATACAAATCTTGTTGGTTTTAGTGATGCTGATTGGGCAGGTAATGCATATGATAGGAAGAGCACAACTAGTGGATGTTTCTACATTGGGAATAATCTGGTGTCGTAGTACAGCAAAAATCAAAGCTCAATCTCTTTGTCAACAACTGAAGCTGAATAAATAGCTGCAGGAAGTTGTTGTGCACAATTTCTATGGATGAAACAGATGCTGGATGACTATGAAATGGAAAATCAGGTTTTGACAGTCTATTGTGATGATATGAGTGCTATTAACATATCTAAAAATCCTATTCAGCACTCTCGCACTAAGCACATTAACATTAGATATCACTTTATTCGTGAGCTTGTTGAAACAAAAACCATTGTTTTAGAACATGTTGCAACAGAAAAACAACTGACATATATTTTTACTAAAGCCTTGGATCCTTTGAGATTTGAAATCTTGAGGAAAGCTTTAGGAATTTGTAGTTTATAGTGTTGCATCATGCATTGTCCACAGGGTCATGAGATATGCTTGAGATCGCTAAAAGTTTAATAATCAATTCAAATTGTGATTTAGTTAGTGAACCATACATCCTTGTACATACTAAATACTAGATTAAGAAAGCTAATCCTGATAACTTGTGAGTACCGGAGCTTGAACTATTTGATGACTAGGGATAAAAGAGAGAAGTCTCTCAAAATCCATTCCTGTACTCTATTCATTTAAAAGAAAAGGAAAAAAAAACAATGCAGGAAACAAAACACTAAAAAGAGCTACCTAATCCAAGTAAAAGTATTAGTGTGAAAACTACCAGTTGCAACATGAGCTGAAACAACCAAAAAAAAAAGTCACATTCGATTGCAACATGCGCTCAAATAGAAAAAATCTGAAAATAGTTTTTCCTGCGGAATGAATAGACGATTCGTTATGTTTGAGCAAATAGGGAAGGTTTCTACACTTTGCAGGGTTGATGGTGAAGGCAATCTTGTTCAGGGTTTAGGTTCACACACACATATGGTTAATTAATTAAATTCTTGACTGAATTGAGTATTAATGAGTAAATCTTCTTGAGTAATTTTGTGATCCTTGAACACACTAGGCATTTTAATTTCTTGCATATAATAAAAAATAAAAAGGGGGAAAATCTTAGGGAATTCAAGCAAGAGGTGGAAAAATGCTGTTAGGACTATTGTTGCGACATTAGTTCTAACTTCGTAATGGAACAACCTGATATAATTTTGTTGCAACTTCCATCGTCACAAGTTTAGAAAGCAAATTTTTTCTTGCACGAGATTTTTGGCCTTTCTCAACTAACATTTACAATTTTGATACAGTTTTCCTTTTTTTGAAATCCCCAAGAATGTGGGATTGGTGAATGGTTACCGAAGGTGGAAAATTAGGGCACGATTTTCGCTGAGCAATTAAATTGCTTTCCATCTTCAAGCTTATTTTGGTTTTTCAATTGCTTATGTACTAACTTCATCTCTCTCACCCTCTCATTCTCTGTCTCTTCGAAACTTGGTTTACTTATCCATTTGCAGAACCAACCATGGTGAAAACAAGATCAGGTGGTCGACAAATAGGAAACCCTAAACCAAGAGCACCAGGAGGGGTTTCAACACAACCCATCACCATTGATGAGCCATCTCCTCCCACAGTGGCTGTAGGTGATGTTGCATCATCATCAAGAAATACCAAGTCCAATGGATCTCTTCTTCCACGAACTACCAAATCTAGGGCTAAAGCGACATCCATTGACCCATCATGGACTTCAATAGGGATGGATGTGATTATACACACTAGTACGACTTAGTGCCGTGCAGAAGAAGAGCAGTCCTCGAGCTCTGAAGATATGCCCGAAGTTGATGCTGCAACTACACCCGTTGCACTATCTTCTACAATATTACCCATGACAGCATGTGTTGAGGAGAAAAACAATGTCACAACACACCCCCCACAACAAGTCATACCACTGCGGAGCTACCAAGCGAACAATCTAAAGAAACTCTTGTCTCTGTCACGGGAGACGTTGCAGCTGCGCGTGTAACATCAAAAACGGAAGAAGAAGATGCAACAACAGTTAGGGCAGAGGCTATGCTTGCAGAGGAACTTCGTCAGACCAAGACAAATAGGAAGAAACATATTGGAAGCTACAAATGCAAAGGGTCTCAACCTCCAGAGTTTTCACAACCCAAGAGGCGTGTCTGTCTAGGGTATAATCTTTCCTCTACTTACTCTACAAAGTTTTTATTCTTTGAATCAAAAGAACAGTTTAAGATATTGTCTCAACGAAAGTTTGTTGTGGAAAAACCTCTTAATGTGAAATTTTATTAGGGGACTGGGTTGATTGAATTACTTAGGGAGAGGAAATTGTTAGGATCGCTTGATTTGGTAAAATTGTTTTCAAGCAATCTTGTTTACGAGTTTTATTCCAACTTGCACATAAATGTTCATGTTGCATCATCAAAGTATTACCATCAGACATTTGTGCGCAATCATGTGTTTGAGTTCTCCCCTACTGCCGTCAAAAAAATTTTAGGTTGCAAGCCTGTTACGGAGGTTATCCCTGACATCCCCCTATCCACTATTACTATGGAGTTAGTAGGAGAGCCATATGAATGGAAGTCTAAAGCCAGATTGCCAGGAAATAAACTCACTGCCAAGTATGCTGCCTTACATAAGATGGTCATGGCTAATTGGTATCCCACCAAACATTCCACTACCCTGAGTGTTGAAATGGGAACATTGTTTTACTCTATGGGCACAAAGATTAACCTTAATTTGAGTCAGGTTATATTTGATCGCATTATTAAGGAGGCTGCTAAGAATTTTGCTAGTCAGTACTTGCCTTATCCTTCACTCATTTGTGAATTTCTCCTGTCACAACACAAGGTTCTTCATAAGAATGAGGTGTTACACAAATCTCCCTCTTCCCTGTTCTTCTCTAAGAATTTTTTGCAGGGAGCATACAAAGTGGATATCCAGGGGGAGCAAGCCGGTGTTGCAACAGCTTCTGCCACAGGGACTGCAAGCTCTTCTACTGATCAGTCTGCCATGTTGCACCATATACAGCAACTCCAGGAGGCCATTGAGGAGCTACGAGAGGAGCAAGGAAATATCCAAGCTAATCAAGACCAAATTCATCAGACTCTGGCTCAACTTCTCAAAGGGCAGAATGCCATTATGGTGCATTTGATGGGATCTTCTTCTAGTTGATGCTACTCCATTTCTGTTTATTGGATAATGTTTTTCTGTCTGTTGCTCTACTACTATTCTGACATTATGTGTTTTTCTGCTACTATTTCTTCACATTCTTTGCCTTTGGTTTGGCAAAAAAAGGGAGATTACCTTGTTTTGTTTTACTTTGCACTGCTTTGTTCTATCTTACCTGTTGCCTTGGTATTCTTATGTTTTGCATTTATCTTTGTATTGGTTTATTACTACTTGCCACCTGCTCTCATGTGTGTTAAATCTTGCTCTGATAACTACTGTACTCGTGTTACTCCTACTGTTGCAACAAGAACCACAGGACCCACAGGACCTTAACTTCTGCACTTGTGCAGTTACAGATGTTCACTCTTATGCTAAATGGGTTTTGCCAAAACAAAGCCAAATGGGGAGATTGTTGAGGCAATTAATGTTGATTGACAATTAATTGGCTATGTTTTGCAAAACGTGTGTTTACCATATTTGTGCTTTTACCTTTTGAATGTGCAGGATAAAATATTATGGTAAATTACCATAAAAGAAGAAGTCATGTGATTGCATTAATTGTCCTTTTGCCAAAAAAGAAAATAGGTTTTTATGAGAATGATCTTTTCTTGAAAGCCAAGGCATGACAAGTATTTATATGGAGGCACAGGACGTGAAAGGGAGGCATGTGAAGAGAGGAAAAGACGTAGGCAATCTGAAGTGCAGACATTAGGAGTGTAGTGTTCTGTGTCATGTTGCAACACGAATTGTGTTCTAGTCTTAATTGTATTAAGTGTTGCAACTTTGTTGTTTTTGACAGTGAGACATGAATAATATGTTTAAGGTTTTGAATGTCTAGATTCTTGTATCTTTTGTTCATTCTTCAGGAGAAGAAGGTGTAGTTCTCAGGAGAGAACGTCGCAAGTCGAGGGAAGCTCACCAAACCGAAGTTCATTAAAGAGTTCATTATCAAGGTGACAAAGGCCAAGAAGGAGTCTTTACTTGTGTAAATCCATTGATGTTGTAACTGATTATATTTCTTAATGAACAAGTTTGTTGGACCAGGGGACGTCCCGTGGACGTAGACTGTACGATTAAACCACGTTAAATCTTGGTGTTCTTGTTTCTGTTACAATTTTGTTCTTTCCGCTATTGTTTACTATTATTGCTCGTGTTGGAACATTATGTGGAATGGCTCATTAATTGACTAAGCAATTAGAGAAACTGACTATTAATGAAGTGTGAAAGAATGAATGTTCCAGTTAATGTTGCAACATCACATGTAACAGATTTGCTTTCCTCCAAGTAGCTGCATTAGGTTTTCATATTCACCATAGAATTCTGTCAATTGAGCGAATTAGTCATATTGTTTCGAAATTAATCCATACATATACTGCATAAACTCTATCAAAGTTAAATAGGCGAAAGAAGCATGTAGCCTCATTCAAGATACATGCTATTGAAATATACACTTGTCAAATATCGAAAAATCAGAAACTCTAAGATCACCTTATGAGATCTTAGGGTACTCCACTTGGCACCAATAATTGGTTTTAGGATGGAACCTCAGTGATTCTTAACATGGTATCAGAACTGGGCCATTGGTTCAGTTTTATTCATCCACATGTGACCCATCTCAAATCAGGTTCACGTATGTTCAATCTTTTACATGTGTCATGTTTCACGCATATTCAGTATTCCACATATATCCCACTTGTGTTCAATCTTTCACATGTGTTAATCTATCATGTGTGTTCAATCTTCCATGTGTGACCCATTTCAAAATTAAGTCTACATGTATTTAATCTTTCAAGTATGACTCCTCTCAAATCAGGTCAAACGTGAGGGAGAATGTTAAAATATATACTTGTCCCACATCGGAAAATCAGAAACTCTAAAATCACTTTATAAGATCCTTAATTTTTCCACTTGACACTAATTAATTTTAGTATAAAATCCCATGATTCTTAACACATGCAACATGTACATGGAATCTTATTAATTATGTTGCTTCTTAGCAGTACAATGAGTCGAGGTGACTGTAGATTTACGTTAAAATTAGTCATCGTTAACAAGTGCTTTTGGACATAGTGTCCACTCTTTGTGGATCACATGTTTCCTACGATGGATGCCATGACAGTATTAATCAGTAATCTGTTGCACTCTGCTAATACTTCTGAGGGATGAATTAACATTTTAAAGAGAATTTACGAGTTGTAAATTTTTCTGTGGATTCTTTTTTGGTAGGAGAAGCAGGAAATTATCATTGAAAGGTAACACGTAACAAACGGAAAAGCATCACCACTCTGAAGTGCCTGGAACTTTTTGGTGAGGACTCTGCCGTGTCTTATTCCCTGTCCCATACCTTTTCTCATATCAACTCTTTTCTCTTTCCTATGAGTATTGTATGGTCTATGCTTATGGTAATACTGTTTCAGGTATTAAACTAAGTGATGCTTCAAAGAAGCTTGGTAAAAAGTTTGCTACACTGTGCCTTCCGCTATGCACTCTTGTATTAGAAGACCTTCCTTTTCCCCTTTTGTTCATAAATGTGAAAGCTGCAATATCCTATTTGTTCAATTGATCTAATTAAGATTTTCTTTGTGGTTTATAGTTCCCGGAGACTGCAATTTTCTTCATTGAAGATGGGAAAAAGGTTCCAGCAGTGTAAAGCTCGGATGTGATCTAGTTTCAAAGCAGGCCTCGAATGCAACGTAATGTCCAAAGAAAATACCCATCTTTACTCTCATGTTCTTTCTCACATGGAAGCTAATATATGATTACGCGAATGAAATTTGGATCGGTCCATTACTTGTACAGCATTTATCGTTCTTTGTTATTTGTTTTTCGGGTATAGATTTTTCCGCAATATAGAGAAATTAGTCTGCCTGTAGTGTTGTCTATATGTTTCATTCTTATCCATTGCTGCTCTGCTTGGAGTTCAATGCTTTAAGAAATGACAGCCCATGAACAACACGACCCGCTTCTGCCATGTGATATAACATGGAAAGAGAAAAAAAGGCTTTCCGTTTTTACATGTAAAAATCCATGTGTTGTTCCATCCTTCATAGATGTGCAAATGCATCAGTGTTAGAGTATGTCTTGGACGCACTGCTATATCCGTAGATTTATCAATTGGTGGTTAGATTCCGCTAGTTGGATTCTCATATTAACCAAAAACAAAAAAAATGTTTGAATGGGTCCATGCATTAGTGTTTTTGACATTGTAGGCGTTTGTTGTGCTGGAATGGAAAGACATTCTGTCTTTTTGTTCTCAATTGGTAGCCTCAATTAGAGTATGTGTTCAAGTAAAGAAAATAATTGACCAAAAAAAAAAAAAGATGATTGAAAGTATTACGGCTGACTTGAGTGGAAAATAAATTTCACACGCAATAGGAATTTACTCCACACTCAGCCCAAGGTATCTTGTTGCAACTTTACAAAGCCAATTTGTCTTCAAGTAAACCCCATAAAAACCGGATTTGGTTCTTCTACAAATTTTTTTTTTTTATAATTTCATACAATAGTTATCCTGATTAATGTTAAATATCACTAAATATCATTTACGGACTATATTAATTTTGCTAAAATAACTTTTCAACCATTTTTAGAAACTATTAAGGAAACCCCTTCCAAAACAAATGACAGCAAGATTAAGTCAACAGATGACAGCAAGCTCGATTCTATTCCATGGTTTGAGGGATTGTATTCGTTCTCTTCTTTCCATTTATGTAAAGATTGTAATTATAGCTATACGTTAGTCTTGCCTACAATTTTGCCAATCCCTGTAATTACTCTAGGACATAAGTTTTGTAATTCTTATGATAGCAAAAGTATGAGAGTTTCCATCCTTTGAGTATTGTTTCATGGTAATCAGAGCTAAATCGTGACCTCTGTCCTTTTTTTTTCTTTCTCCAAGCTCGATCCCATGGCCTCACCCAATACTCCTACTAATCCTGCAAGCATCCACAGTCTGGTTACAATCAAGCTCACCAAAGACAACTATCTACTTTGGAAAACACAAATCGTCCCTTACTTGCGTGGCCAACGTTTGTTTGGATATGTTGATGGCACCATATCTGCCCCCCCACCAACCATTCCCAACCCCGATACAGCCACTTCCACCTCTGCCCCCACAGAAATTCCCAACCCAAAATTCAACTCCTGGTATGACCAAGACCAGGTTGTTCTCAGTGCCCTGGTATCCTCCCTGTCCGAGGGCATCTTGGCTTAGATGGTAGGTCTCTCAACTTCTAGAGAAGTATGGGTTTCCCTAGAGAAAATGTTCTCATCCATCTCTTCAGCTCACGCAATTCAGACTCGCCAATTCTTGGCTCTCACCAAGAAAGGAAATATGTCCATTTCTGACTATTTCCAAAAAATGAAGTCATATTCCGACACTCTTGCTGCCATTGGACAGCCCCTACAAAGTCATGAGTTCACTGCCTACCTTCTTGGAGGCCTCGACACATCATATGATGCTATTGTGACCTCCATTTCAACTCAAGTCAACAAAATGACTTCCAAATAGATGTTTAACCATCTCCTCAGCTTTGAGTTACGCCTAGAGCAACAACAATTAGCTATTGACGCCACAGTAGGTTCAGTGAATGTGGCAACCCGGAATGATCAACGAAATCGTGGTGGAAAATTACAACAACACCAACTGTCCTCACAGCCTCAACAATTCTACAACAATCCCAACTCCAGAAGCAGAGGTCGTGGTGGACGTGGGCGAGGAAATTCCTATAAGAGCAACCCACCCAACCCGAGACCATCTTGCCAAGTGTGTGGCAAAACTGGTCACACTGCCATACAGTGTTACTATAGCTTCGATCATGCGTACCAAGGTGCCCCTCCAACCATGACAGCATACATGACCTCGCCCTCGTCAACTCCGGACATAAACTGGTACCCTGATACTAGCTCAACAAATCATCTCACAAATGATTTACAGAACCTCAATTTACACTCGAAGCCATACCATGGAGGTGATCAAATCCATGTCGGCGATGGGGCAGGTTTGCCTATAAAGAATATTGGCTCTGCCACTATATCAACTCCAACTCACTCTTTCACTTTATCTCAATTATTACATGTACCACAGATTAAAAAGAATTTGGTATCTGTGAGTCAATTTACGAGTGAAAATAATGTTTATCTTTAGTTTCACTCATCTTTCTTTTTGGTGAAGGACGGAACCACGGGGAGAATTCTAATGCGCGGCAAAACTAAAGACGGCCTCTACTCTTTCCCACCATCAACTACACCAACAACATATCACCAATCGTTCCTCTCTCACCGCGCTCCTCTTGATGTCTGGCATTGTCGGATGGGCCATCCATCTTATCAAACCGTTCGGTACCTCATCTCCAAGTTCTCTCTTCCACTCTTATCAAATAAAACAGCGGGTGTGTGTTCTGCTTGTCAACAAGGAAAAAGTCATCGTATTCCATTTTCTGATTCAAAGTCTCTTTCCCATTCTCCTCTTGAATTAATTTTCTCTGATGTTTGGGGTTCATCCCCTATTATGTCAACCAATGGAAATAAATATTATGTCTCATTTGTTGATCATTTTAGTAAATTCACATTGTTCTTTCCTATACCCAAAAAATCAGATGTGATGCAAGTATTTCTTTCTTTCCAAAAACTCGTTGAACGCCAATTTGATAGCAAAATAAAAAGCAGTACAAACAGATTGGGGAGGAGAATACCGCTCCCTACACAAATACCGTGAAATCATTGGCATTCAATATCGTGTAACTTGTCCTCACACCTCACAACAAAACGGGTCCGTTGAGAGAAAACACTGTCACATCGTTGAAACGGGGCTCTCTCTTCTATCTCACAGCAGTGTTCCCCATGCCTATTGGGATCATGCCTTTTTAATGGCAACGTATCTCATAAATCGTCTCCCCACAACTCCACTTGGAATTTCACCATTTGAAAAACTCTATAAACATGCTCCTGATTTTTCACTACTTAAAATTTTCGAGTGTGCTTGTTTTCCCTACCTCCGTCCCTTCAATCCGCACAAACTTGATTTTCGCTCAAAGCAATGTGTTTTCATTGGTCTCAGCAACATGCATCGTGGATACAAGTGCTTGGACATTTCAAGTGGCAAAATATTCATATCCTGGCATGTTATATTCGATGAGACCATCTTCCCATTTGCCAGCGCATCACACAAGCTCACTCCCACCCAGCCAGCATACACCCCAACTGTAATACCCGAGCCCAGCAATGTATTTATAATATTCATTTACATTTATCTGTTACATTACTTTGCATTATTTTTGAGAAAAATGCATTAATAACTATTTATTTTTAGTTAATCTATAATTAACTGATTTGCCCGGGACATATACCTTATTATTTTAGTTACTTAAATTTATTCTATTTGCCTTTGGAATTAGTTTGTCACTATTCGAACAGGAAGCCCCGGCTCGGACCTGGACCTGAATGAGCTAAATTATTATTTTTAATAACTATATTTATTTAGTTGGTCCGGAACTGAACAAACCATTTTATTATTTTTAATAGGTCTAGTTATTTAATTTATATCTAAATGAGTTACTTGAAATAATTATTTTATTAATTTTTATTATGAGTATTTAATTTTGCCTATACTTAATTGACTAATATTTGCCGAGCTCGGAATTGAGTTTATTTTATTTTATCTGTTTTCATATTTGTCTTACGTGAATTATTCTGTGAATTCGATCAGTGCAATCTCTATGTGCATAACATATTTGAGAGGGTAAAATTAATTGTAGTTGTTTCAGGGTCAGTTCAAGATTTTAATTTATGCCTAGAATAGTATTTAATTTATTAATAGCCAAACCCGATTAGTAAGGCTTTTAGTGCCTTTGCCTTTTTAGTCCATTTCTCATAATAGTTAACTACAACATAGATTTAAAAAAAAAAAAAAAGTCAACCGTGAGACCTTGAGCATTAGCTTTGGTTTTGTTTTGTCTTAGTTAAGCTTTAGTCTTTTTCTTTTGTAATATTAAGTCTAGTCAGCAACATCATGCAACAAAGAATTGATTTGGTGGTTTGGTGAATCATAGACGAAACAAGGGCAAAAAAAAAACATTAGTGGACCTGAAACCAAAGGAAAAAAATGAGATGGTATAATTTTTTTTTTTGGGCAATGGCTTTTGGCTTTTGCTTGGTTGTTTACATTATATATATATATTTACTAAGTTGCAAGCAGCTCAATTAAGTGTTTATTATAGTTAAATCATCCATTTCAGTATTATATTTATATTACTTCAAAAATATTCAAATAATAGATAAATTGATTATTTGTAATAAATATTAACTACTTTTATTATTTATAATATTAATTTTGTTTTCCTGCATTTATTGACTTTATTTTCAACTAAATGGAAAAAGTAGTTCTGAGCCCGGAGTGAATTTTAAACTATGTTATCTTTCAAAAAATTATATTTTTATAACATTACTTATCATTTTTATAGAAATCGTTCATCGATCGTTCGTGCATAGCGCATCAAAAATAAAAGATATTAAATTGTTTTTAGTCCTCAGTTAATAGTGAATTTAGTATTTTTTTTTAGTTTAGTTGGTTTATATTATAATTTCATTATTGGCTTGATTTTAAACTAAATTGCAAACTAAACAACTAGCTTGACCAAGCTAAAGACCATTGACCCTTTGACTTTTTTTTTTCTTTGTCATCTTTTAAGTTATATTTTATGCCAATAAAACACAAAAACAAACAAAACCAAAGGGGCAAAGCCGAGAGACCAAGAAAGGAAAAGAAAAGAAAATTTCTCAAGCCAATTCAACCAATCTTCACTTGAGTTTGCTTAGGATCATTTCTGAGCCATTCAACGTTGTCTTCCTAGTGTCTAGTAGTGGCTAAGGTGAGAGTTTCATGCTATTTCTTGCATTTTAATTAAGTTGAATATTATGATAAAATTCTTAGATTTGTTTTATAACGTGTTTAAATGCCTATTGTTGCTTGGATTAGGTTCTATAATGATCGTAGAGCATTCTTTGATAGCTATTTAGAGATTTTTACTACTAGAAATAGAAAATGAAATTCGGGAAGATGATGAATAATAAAATATGAATAGTAAACCCTTGATTTTGTGAATTTCTGTCCGAGTTGTATTTTCTTGATTTGGTTAGGTGTCATTAGTGTTGGAAAGATTAAATATGCAATAAAAACGGATTACCCTTTGTTAAAATTGAGAATTAGACAATATAACGTAAAGGGGCCGTTTGACCAAGTGTTGACCGTGCTCGAATTGAGTTGGAAGTTTTCCTATTGAGGGCATGTAAGCACTTTTGGCGCTGTTGTGGCGTTGATTGAGTGTCCGGTTAACATAGCTGTAGTTCAAATACAGTAGGTGGACTTTCGGGCTTCGGTTGGGAAAGTGAGGTTTCGTGCCATAGAAACGTGCCTCGTAGTGCCCAAGTGAGAGTAGTGAAGACGGTTTTCCAATCTTGTAGCTCGTTTGCTCGCAATTGCCTTTGAAAGTTAGAGATTGAATAGTGTTACTTGTAGGTTTTGTGTATTGAACTTGCATTGCTTGTTTGGCTGTTGTTCTAGTTACTATTAATTATTGTAAATGCTTGATATATTGATTATTGCAACTAATCTGCACTTTGGTGCCTCGCTCGATTATCGTCATGTTTCTCGTATTGCATTGCATAGTGTCAGGCGCGTGAGTGATGGGCCTCTCTGGGCAGTCTCGGGCTGCCAGGGTTGGTTTGCTCTAACTCCGTGTCCTATTCCCATTCTCGCTAGGGATGCCGCCCTGGGAGATTTGGGTCATAGATGTGTCGGGGTACATCCGGAGTATATCTAGTGGAAGTTATAAGGGGGTTGAGCGCTTATTGTTATCGTTGTCAACATCAAGCTTGAGATTGATGTACAGCTCGTAAATCGGTACATTGCTCGTATGAGTGAACCATAGCCTTCAAAGTGTGGTATAACTTTGATTGGTTGTGTTAATGTTTTCTTTAGTTGTGTACTGTATTGTTGTTTATATTGATTGCCTTTCTTATTGGTTATATTGCGTAGCTGCCTTATTTGCATTGCACGACCTTCTTCTATCTCCCTTGATATTTGTTTCGCTCTCACTGAGTATACGTGTTGTGTATACTCACTCCTCACCACCACATTTCAGGTATTGCAGTGTTAGGAGAAAGGTTCGTGCTTGTGTTGATTGCTCTTGCCCGGGAGTCAATGTGCTAAGTAGCGTGGCTTGCAAAGATGTCATTTTGAATTGTTTAAATCAATGTATAAAGAAAATCATTTAAGTTTATTTAATAGGTTAATGAGATATATGTTCAATGTATGAATGTGGTTGACTATAGATTAAGAGTTAGGATAGTCGTGCAACTTGTTAATCTATATTTGTTATGTATACTTGCTGAGAACCAAGGCTCGGATGGCCTTGAGGTGTTTGTATGTTTGGACACGGTACTGGTCCAATTGTGTATTGTTGTAGGTTTTGATTTTTGCCTAGAAACGGGGAAGACTCCATCAGTTTTCCTTAAAATTGTGCCGGGTTTGGAATAGGGTTGCGAATAGATTGATTAATAGAACTTCCAATCTCGTGAGGGATCGGGGTATTACACCAACTGTTGCTCTACCATTTCCTCTTAACATCAACGACACCCACTCATCCTCCTATGAGTCATCTCCCTATGCCAACGACATGTCCCCCATTATCCCACTTCGTAATGCAACGCCGTCGTCCCACTCCAACATATCCAATCACATGTCATCTCCCACGCCAAATGACTTCCCTACTCCTGGTTCGTCACCACCTTCCCCTGCTCTACCCTTAAACATGTCTACCACTCAACCGTCAATGGAGCTTGTCGCTGCTGCAGAACCTCCGGTACTCCGCTCCCACCAAATGACCACACGATCTCAAAACCATATCATGAAGCCAAAGACCTTCACTGATGGAACAGTCCGTTATCCACTTCCGCAGTCTTTCTTTGTTGCAGGTAGTGTTCCTGACTCTCCCATGACTTATACAGAAGCAAGCAAATACAGTGAGTGGCACAATGCAATGGATGAGGAATTCACAGCTCTTATGAAGAATGGCACCTGGTCTCTAGTGCCGCCATAACCAAACATGAACATCGTAGGCTCCAAGTGGATTTTCAAATCTAAACACAAAGCCGACGGTACTCTCGAACTTCGTAAAGCTCGACTGGTTGCTAAGGGCTACCACCAACAGCTCGGAATCGACTTCAACGACACCTTCAGTCCAGTCGTCAAGCCCACAACCATCCGACTTGTTCTAAGAATTGCAGTCTCCAAATGTTGGCCAATCCATCAAATTGACATACAAAATGCATTTCTTCACGGGAATCTATCAGATGAGGTATATATGCATCAACCTCTTGGATATGTTCATCCCAATTTTCCAAATCATGTATATGTCGACTGCACAAAGCACTCTATGGTTTGAAACAAGCCCTACGGGCCTGGTACCATCGCCTGTATGAGCACCTTCAAACACTTGGCTTTGTCAACTCAAGCTCCGATACTTCTCTCTTTACACTTAAGCAAGCTTCTGTTACTCTCTTTATGCTGGTATATGTTGATGATATAATCATCACTGTTTCCACCTCACAAGCTATGTCTAAATTGATCTCTGCTCTCGCCAGTGAATTCACTATCAAAGACTTGAGTGTTCTAAGCTTCTTTTTAGGCGTTGCAGCTCATCATGTGAAAGAGGGGCTATTTTTATCTCAAAGTCAATACATATATAATATATTCAGCCGCACGAAAATGCTTGATGCCAAGCCTGTCTCTTCACCCATGTCTTCTTCTCAGAAGCCATCACTGTTTTCGGGTGCTCCATACTCTGATCCCTCTGCCTACCGAAGCATAGTTAGAGCCTTGCAGTACCTATCTTTGACATGACCTGATATCTCATTCGCCGTAAATAAAGTGTGCCAATTCATGCACAAACTCACTGATGAACATTGGACAGCCGTAAAAAGGATACTACGTTATCTCAAGTTTTCGATTAATTTTGGATTACTCATTCGGCCTAGCATGTCTATACAACTCTCAAATTATTCTGATGCTGACTGGGCCAGCTGCCCCGACGATCGAAAATCAACCTCTGGTTTTTGCATATTTTTTGGTGACAATTTAATCTCATGGAGCTCTAAAAAGAAATCGATTGTGGCTCACTCAAGCACCGAAGCTGAGTACCGAGCCGTTGCCCATGCCACGGCTGATTCTATCTGGATCCAATCTCTACTACGTGAGCTCGGCATTTTCCTTTCCTAGCGCTCCGTTCTCTGGTGTGACAACATAGGGGTGACCTATCTCACAGCAAATCCAATGTTTCATGCATGCACAAAACATGTGGAAATCGACTACCACTTCATTCAGGAAAGAGTTCAGCAAAAATCATTGGAAGTTCGTTTTATATCAGACAAGGACCAATTAGCCGACGGCCTCACAAAAGCATTAGTCTCTACCAGGTTTTCCGATCTTCGGTCCAAGCTCAACGTGCAGTCTTCCCCGATGAGCTTGCAGGGGCATATTAAGGAAACACCTTCCAAAACAAATGACAGCAATATTAAGTCAACAGATGATAGCAAGCTCGATTCTATTCCATGATTTGAGGGATTGTATTCGTTCACTTCTTTCCATTTATGTAAAGATTGTAATTATAGCTATACGTTAGTCTTGCCTACAATTTTGCCAATCCCTGTAATTACTCTAGGACATAAGTTTTGTAATTCTTATAACATATGTAAACTGCTATATATATGCAATTCCTCTCGACAGCAAAGGTACGAGAGTTTCTATCCTGTGAGTATTGTTTTAGAAACCATTAAATACCAAAATCTTAACTATCAGATTTAATTAGCAAAACTAATATGAAAATATATGATTCTAAAAATAAAAAAAAATTCCATTCATGCCCCCCAAGAATAAGGATTCACTAAAATTTAAGATAATCACAAATAAAGTTATTACCTCTATATACTATCAACACGAGTTAATTAGCTCAAACAAAAAACAAAAGAAATAAACAAAATGGTTTGAAACTTTATAAAGAACAAGGTAGAGAAGCTGGAAAAATAATTACTTTGCAGTGTTGAAATGTGATCTAAGTAAAAAATAATAATGGGTATCTTTAAAATTGTGTAAATGAACTTCGTTTGAAGCTATTTTGCTATAATTGTTTCAACGGTAACAACAAAAAATACTACCTACTCTTATATATATATATATATATATGTACACACACATATAACTCCGAAGTCTTTTTCATCTTTATTACGTTCTCTATAAATGATGAGTTGGAATTGTACGTTCTCTATAAATGATGAGTCGGAATTGTAAGGCTTTTTGTTGTGTGAAATCTAACGCAAGTGCACGTATCGCAACAAGTAATAAAGTAGTAAGTAAAGATAGTTCCCACGAGAACTGTGATTATTAAGTACCAAAATTGGTGTAGCTCTAACTTTATTTGGACAACCACGAATTGAGAGTTAGTAACTAACGACTGAAGAAATTATAGAACTTATAAAAATAGCAACTAAAATAATTACGAAATTAACAAAAGATGGTAACTCAATAATTAAAAAGCTCTAGGGATTCCGATTTCACCGAGATTAATCCAACTTGAAACTATTGATTTAAATCAATTGGCCTCTATTCCCTACTTTGTCAGCAATTTTACTAAGGTAGATATTAATCTTTCTCAAGCATCAATAACCTATTCTAGTAAGCAAGCTAACTACATCTCTGTGATAACTGTGAACTTATGGAACGCATTAAGCCTTAGAAATTCAAGCACTGCACTAGATCTCATAACTATCTCTAGCTTATGACGATTTAATGGTATTTCACACGTGGTCTAATTTAGTTATCACTTCTCAGTCTCAAACCAAACCACGAATCATGCAATGGTTGATCAGACAATCACAAGCATTAAACTTAGCATGAAATACTCAATGCAAACATGGAATAGTTTATCAATTAATCAAAACCAAAAGCATCAAATGTCACTCCCCGACCCCGACCTATCACTAGGCTAAGGCCGAAACATGACATGTCAATGATTAACCCCTACAAGATTAGAAAGTAGAAACCTGAACAGTTATAAATTCCACAAGAAGTTCCAAAAGATTTTCAAATTCTCCCAAAATATCGGCCTTAAAGGTTTACAACACCCTGTTATCTGTTACAATACCCGAGTCCACCTGTCAACATTGCAAACCTAGATCAACTTAATGAGGTATCTAATTGACCAAAAGAATGTCACAATAGACTAAATAGTTCAATTATACAAAATCATGCTTATTACAACAAGGAGTACAACTTCACAGACAAGTATGTAGATCACATAAGCAGGAATCCAACTCCTCACATCAATGAAGCTTGCAACCACAAAGGAGCTTGCTCGGGCTAATCTTCACCTGAAATTGTTAAAAGAGGGGTGAGCTAGATCTTCGCATATAGCTCAGTTAGGAGGTGAACAAGGAATAATTTGGCAAAGGCTTTATCTTTTCGAAAGTTTCTTTCTAAAACCGTGTTGTACACATATCACATATAACAAGGACACAACCAACTTAACAATAGTAATCAATTTAAACAAGACAAGAATCAAACTTAATACCAAGCAAGCAACTCTACTCTTCGAGGGTTGTACCAAGCGAGAGTAGGAAGAACATCATATCTGGCAATGATAATAAAACAAATATTCAATTCTACTCTCCGAGGGTTGTACCAAGAGATAGTAGATCAAAGGATACCATATCGGGAACTTTGTTGGAGATGGATAGTCTCGATCTTTCTTGTCAAATCATTTTCATCAATATCATAACCCCACACACCAATTACGAAGGAAAAATCCAGATATACACCCTAATTCCGCAGTAGCCTGTCCGTCCTGGTAAGCCCAATGCTGCCCAGGCGGTATCGGAACTTCTACCATAGGGTCCATTAGATTGCTTAATTGTGTCAAATATATACTTTTCATCTCTCCAGGTGACACCCTAAATGATAGAGGAATTCAAAATAGCAAACAAGCTCGGAAGCAACAAAGTAGGTTGCCACCGGTTAGTAACAGTAATCAAAAACATAATAGTATAATCATGAACCAAATAGAGTTCAAATAATACATAAACATGCAAGTGGAGGTCAAGGAAGAAAGTTACCTCCAACATTCAAGCGAATATATAATCCAAACTTATTCAAGCACACTTATCATAGGGTCAAACAAGTAAACATGTGAACACCTTGCATTTAGAATTCATAAGACACAAAGTGGAGGACAACAAGGAAAATTGCTTTATTATGCAAGTATTTAACCGTGTAACGACCTCATACGAGCATGTAATGATACGTGCACCGTTTAGATAATCATGAAATCGATACCCAATATGCTTGTCCGTAGTAATTCTATATAGAAGACTCGACTTAACCATATACCAAAGGAAGGTGTAAGGATACCTTAAAACAACTTAAAACGACAATAAAATGCAAGCACGAACGAAACTATGAAGCATCCTTAACCTCTTTGCATTAGCCTAACTTAGGAGGTTAATTTTTCCACTTTCCCAAACTCCAATTACTCTGATTTTAGTCTAGAATCGAATCTTATTGAATGTAGATGGTTTTAGAATCAAACGGAACTCAATTCGAGTTGAATTAAGTGAAATACGGTCTTTAGAAAAATGTTGCACAAATCTGTCAAACATCCGGGCGATACAGCCTCTATCTGGTCGACCGGATAGAAGCCACAACGCACAGCAGGGAGTATTGGTTTGGGCCATACATGCTTCATCCGGTTGACCGGATGAAGGCTATATCGACCGGATAGCTGAACGGAAAAATCACAACTTGTGAAGCCCCGCACGAAACATAATATGCATAACCTATCATCCAATATGTGCTTATATCGATTTACGTGCATTTGAATAGTTTTAGGTATATTTATATCATTTTACATGCATTTATATCGTTTAATGCACATTTATGTGATTTAGACGTCGTAGGCGATAAATAAATTACACTACACCACAATAACTAACTAAATAGTTATGAAATAACTAAAAGGGCAAACTATAAGATAATCATTTAATTGAGGGGCAACTTGGTCTTTTGGCCTTGTAAAATATCCTTCACCTACCAACACAAATAAAAACACACACAATACACTACGTACACACACAAAATCTCTTCACACATACACACCACACACTCACTCACACAAGAGGGAGAGAAAAAGAAAGAAGAAGAAAAGGGAGGAAAGAAAGCTTTGTCAAGCCTTGCTAGCCATTCTTGAGCATCTTCTTGCACCTTCAACCTAGTTCTTGCATCCTAACACTCATTCAAGGTGAGGGTTATTTTCTCAAATGCTTTTCTAAGATACATTGAGGTTGGCTAGATGTTTACATGAGGATATATTACATATTTGAACTCATTGAGGATGTTGATGTTGTGAAGCTTGTATATGAATTATTGTGTTCAGTCGGGCATTGCGGCTTCCATCCCATCGACCAGATGAAGCATGTAATGCCCGAATCAACGCTCCCTGCCAGGCATTGTGGCTTCTATCCAGTCGACCGGATGGAGCAGGTAACGCCCGGACCAATGCTCCCTGTAGGGCGTTGTGGCTTCTATCCGGTCAACCAGATAGGGGCTGTATCACCCGAATGACCCAAAATGCAAGGAACTTGTTTTAGCGATTTCGGGAGCTACCAATATCGGATTGAGGCACAGTTGGTTGCATTTGAACTATATCGAACCTTAGGTTATCATAGTAGGATTTAATTATGGTATTGCATTACTTGACTTTAGTTATGAAATAATATTTCCATGTGCCACTTCAAATGTTGTATACATGCGATTGCTTGCATGAATATCTGTTATACTTGGATGTTACCACTATGACGGAGGTAACCTACTTTGTTACCTCCTATATTCTGGATTGATGCATATGTGAATTGTTTATGATGTCAATAATTGTTGGCACAGCGGTTGCAACCCCA
Source organism: Ehretia macrophylla (assembly GCA_037974665.1). Lineage (NCBI taxonomy): Eukaryota > Viridiplantae > Streptophyta > Magnoliopsida > Boraginales > Ehretiaceae > Ehretia > Ehretia macrophylla. Next base: position 48,413,262 of record CM075771.1, on the reverse strand, counting down.
ATCATGGGCATGGTGGCGTTCGTTTCCTCTGGGTAGTATCGTGCTACCAGTCGATCTCGACTACCATGGTCTCCGGTGATTATCTGGATATCACCTAATGTTTAAAGTTAGGAAAAAATGAATGAGTACAGAATCAAGGCCGGTTGTCTACAACAACTGCAAGAAAAAACTGTATCCTTTGATATATGGTAAAACTACCTTCGCTTGGGCCCTTGAGAACCTTGGAGGGTAGAGTTATGTGCTATTGCTTGTTCCTTAATTCTTGCACTTATTGTAACGCATGTACGATATGTTTTCAAAAAGGGCTTTCTAAATATTGAAAACGCTTGCGAAAACCACCCGTGACCTTTAACCCTCGCTGAGCTAGTTGTAGCTCATCCCTCTTTCTTTACTATTTCAAGTATAGTTAAGCCTACCATAGGGATGGAAAGCTTAAGTTCTTGTTGAGTTGGATCTTCTACCTCTTGTGATCCTACTTGACATTGTGATGTGCTCTCTTGTGTTATATTAGTGTGTTATGTAAATTGGAATACTTGAAGGATTGTAATTATTTTCTTGGATATGCGGGGTATAAATAATTAGTTTATTGTTCTTTTGAGACCTAGATGTAGTAGTTGAACCTATATGATGTAATTTAAAAGAACTAGGTCTTGCAGATATGTATTCGATGGTTGTAATTTTAATTATTAGTGATGAAGTTTGTATAGCAGATATTATTAGAATTAATGTATCTTTACAACTTAGCTTTTAGTATCGAGAAGTTTTATAGCAAGATGTGATTTATTTATGGTTAACAACACTTGGGCTATTGTCTTGTGCCTTAGAGAACTTAGGCAGAGCGATCTACCTAAGCTCGTGGCATCATAATCCCAGATTTAAAGTCTACATAAGTTGAATGTAATCCTTCTTGTTTCATTAGTGCAGTATCAAAGACTATTACATTAATTAGGAAAATGGGGTCGTGACAGAGTGGTATCAGAGTCTAGCCAGTTAGCTAGGCGTAGTCTGGGTTTAGAACCCCTAGGCAATGGGTTGATGTCTTGACTTGGAGATGCGATGTTCTTATTGCTTGCGTGTATCTGTGAAACTCATGTGTTTATGTGTTACTTGTAATTTGTCCAACATGCCTTATGTGTTATAAGTGAACTATGTGTAACTAATGTGCATTGATGTCTTATGTTTTATTCTATGCAGCATGATATGCATGTATGTGTTGAACCATAGCTAACCTTTTAAGATTATAATGGCTAGAACAATAAGCTCAATGAACAACAGGACTAGGTGAATGTGATGATCGAGATACTTATGGGACATTGGAAGTATGTAAATTGATAGCCAAAGTCATTTATTTTGGTTTATGGAAATGATTACGAGGATGGATTTGATACCACAAAGATTGTAAGTTATGAACTTAGAGTACTTGTGATAACTATTAATGTTTGATATACCTTTGGAGTTATTCCATCTATAATGGTCACTGATAGATCTATCTGTGGATCATAAGATTATATTAGTCTAAGTTATGTTAAACAATGTGGATCCTTGGGAGATAAATAAAATATTAGTAGGATTAATCTTGACCCTTAAAGTTAACATCAATTGAGGACAAGTTGGTGATTCCGTGGTTATTTAGAAATATAATTGAAGGTTTAATTTCATATTGATTATGTACAGAGGATTGTGAAAGTGGTTTAGGGCTCTAATGGATTTAAGTTCATGGAGAGTAGGAGCTTTGATAAGGTAAATGATGAATTTCCCTCTTGCTATGTATTTCTTCTGTAATTCTTGTTTCTTATTTCTTTTGTTGTGTTAATTGCTTCTTCGGTATGTCACTGTAGTTGTCGGGTTGATTTTCTGAATTGAATGACCTCCTACCTGATTGTTACAGTTAGGTTTTGATTATCCTAATACAATACATGATAACGGGGTTTAATGTTGATAAGTTGATGATTAAGGTTTTGATCTTATGACTAGGTAATTAATCTGGAAAGGAAATTTAATATTGCCTAGCACATAAGAGTCGAGATATTGTGGTATGGTTAGCGTTTACATGTGATCTACCTTGATCCTTGCGATTTTGTTGAGGTGCATCGAATTTTAAGTATGGAGGTTTAAGTAGCTAGGCTATTGATGGATTGGAGTTATAAACCTCATATTCGTCTACCCATACTTGGAGACAATATTGGCATAAGAATTGATCCCTTTACATAAAATGAAGTATAAAAGTGGGATAGGGGTATATACATGATTGACTATAAGAATTGTATATTGAAGATTTCAGAGTCTTTTGTGGACAAATACTTTGTCTTATATCTTTTAATTACAACCTTGAGTGGACATCTTTCAATTAAAAGGTTGTTTGATAGGTAATCTTAGCTTGTTAGGTGTTAGAGTTGTTTGGCTTTAAAATTGACTGATGGAAAAGGGAAAGAAAAGAAAGAATGATGCCCTGGTGATTTAATCCTGGATGTATGAATGGATTACTTGAATTCACCGATAGTGACTTGCAAGATTTTGTAGATACGAAAGTTATAAGTTTATAGAAATGAAGCTACTCGTGAGTAAGATTTTGATCAGACCACTTAAACTGTAAATACAAACTACAACTTGATGAATTTGGCCTCGGATTATATGGTATTACAGAGAGTTGAGAACCTTAGCTAAGTAAAGTGTCTTATTTACTTTACATATAAATTGGGGTGTGATAAGATAATGATCAAGAGGCAATTGACGAGAATTAAGGTATTTTGAGAATTGAAACGGTTTTCTACTACATGTTCATTGTTGTTATGAGAGGATGATTCATAAATGAAAGCCATATTGGAAGTTGAGTAAAGGTTTTGGGGACTAATCAATTTACCTTTGAGGCTATTTGAAGTGATCAGTTGAGTTAGATGATTCAAATTATTGATTCCATTCATAATGGTAATGACTATCGTGTTTGAGGAATGAAGAACTTATACTCCAAAATTTGAGTTTAAGGCATGCGAGTTTGACATCTTACTATTCCTTGGGTATCTGCTTCAGTTGCCATTATCAGAATGTTTATATCTTCCAAAACTGTTGCCTCATTTATTTGGCTGATCCTTTTGACATTCGTAATTCTCTTCCATTTCTTTGATGTCTCTCAAAGAACAATTGAGATTTCTTGATAATTCATTTGTCCATCTCATTAGGTTTGGTCTATTGTAAGGGTGGATATTATAATTTTTGTTTCACTATTTCAACTAGTCTAATTGGCATCCTCTATTCATCATCATCGTTTTGTTGTTTTGTTGGGCTTGTTTATTTGTTGCTCAAGCAATCTTCTTTTACCAATTGCTATTTCTTTCACTGGAATCGATTTGATTATGGTAGTAATCATTAATAGGTCCCATGAACGTGCTATTCATTTTGACTCGACCATCACCCATACAAGTGAGTTGAGCCCTCTTAACATACCTTTTTTTCTAACGTTAATTCTGCTAATTCATTGAACTTGTTGATTGAATTCCTTTGAAAACCTATCATACGAATTTGTGGACACTACATTCATTGTTATTGATTCTAATCCTGTACATTTACACCTATTTCCCCTATCATTACTTCGAGATCTACTATTTGTTCCTCATCTTGAATTATTAATCATGTGTGCTAGTTTTTGATGCCTTTCCACATAACTCATTACATTCTATGGTAGGCTATTTACCTCTTATAAGTTTAGGACCTTGGGATAAAATTGGTTAAGATCATAATGTACATATAGGTTTGAACTTGATGTCTTGAGCCGGAGTAAGAAGTAGGATTTATTAAGAATTTTGTAAATGAATAACGGGTTTAGTGTAGGTATAAATGACAAAGGAGGATCAGAATGAGGGAATTGCGAGGGCACAATTCTGTTAAGCGGAGGGAGGATGTGAAGCCCCACACGAAACATCATATGCATAACATATCATGCAATATGTGCTTATATCGATTTACGTGCATTTGAATGCTTTTAGGTGCATTTATATCATTTTACGTGTATTTGCATCGTTTAACGTGCATTTATGTGATTTAGTCGTCGTAGGCGACAAATAAATTACACTACACTACAATAACTAATTAAATAGTTAGGAAACAACCAAAAGGACAAACTAGAAGATAATCATTTAATTGAGGGGCAACTTGGTCTTTTGGCCTTTTAAAATATCCTCCACCTACCAACAAAAACAAAAACACACACAATACACTTCATACACACACAAAATCTCTGCACACACACACACCACACACTCACTCACACAAGAGGGAGAGAAGAAAAAAGAAGAAGAAGATGGAGGAAAGAAAGCTTTATCAAGCCTTGCTAGCCATTCTTGAGCATCTTCTTGCACCTTCAACCTAGTTCTTGCATCCTAACACTTATTCAAGGTAAGGGTTGTTTTCTCAAATGCTTTTCTAAGATACATTAAGGTTGGCTAGATGTTTACATGAGGATATATTACATATTTGAACTCATTGAGGATGTTGATGTTGTGAAGCTTGTACATGAATTATTATGTTCAATTGTTGTAATTGAGGTGTTAATAAGGTGGTGTAGTGGTGTATATTCATGTGTTAGAAGGGGAAGGGAAAATGAGACACAAATTGGATATTAAGCAAAATTCTGGATTTTCCCATTGAGCCATCCGATCGTTACCTTCTCCATCCGGTCGACCAGATGAAGCAGGTAACGCAAAGATCAACGCTTCTTGCCGGGTGTTGTGGCTTCCATTCGGTCGACCAGATAAAGCAAGTAACGCCCGGACCAATGCTTCCTGCCAGGAGTTGTGTCTTCTATCCGGTCAACCGGATAGGGGCTATATCGCCTGAATGACCCAAAATGCAAGGAACTTGTTTTAGCGGTTCCGGGAACTACCAATATTTGATTGAGGCATGGTCGGTTGCGTTTGAACTGTATCGAACCCTAGGTTATCATAGTAGGATTTAATTATGGTATTGCATTACTTGACTTTAGTTATGATATAATATTTCCATGTGCCACTTTAAATGTCGTATACATGCGATTGCTTGCATGAATATCTATTATACTTGGATGTTACCACTATGACGGAGGTACCTAATTTGTTACCTCCTCTATTCTAGAGTGATGCATATGTGAATTGTTTATGATGTCAATAACTATTGGCGCAGCGATTGCAACCACAATCATGGGCATGGTGGGGTTCGTTTTCTCTAGGTAGCATTGGGCAACCAGTCGGTCTCGACTACCATGGTCCCCGGTAATTATCCGGATATCACCTAATGTTTGGAGTTGGGAAAAAATGAATGAGTACGGAATCAAGGCTGACCGTCTACAGCAACTGCAAGGAAAAACTATATCCTTTGATATATGGTAAAACTACCTTTGTTTGGGCCCTTGAGGACCTCAGAGGGTAGAGTTATGTGTTATTACTTGTTCCTTAATTCTTGTACTTATATGTAACACATGCACGATATGTTTTCAAAAAGGGCTTTCTAAATATTGAAAATGCTTGGAAAAACTATCCGTGACCTTTAACCTTCGCTGAGCTAGTTGTAGTTTATCCTTTTTTTTTTACTATTTCAGGTATAGTTAAGCATGCCATAGGGATAGAAAGCTTCAGTTCTTGTTGAGTTGGATCTTCTACCTCTTGTGATCCTACTTGACATTATGATGTGCTCTCTTGTGTTATATTAGTGTGTTATGTAAATTGGAATACTTGAAGGATTGTAATTATTCTCTTGGATATGCAGGGTGTAAATAATTAGTTTATTATTCTTTTGAGACCTAGATGTAATAGTTGAACCTATATGATATAATTTGAAGGATCTAGGTCTTGCAGATATGTATTCAATGGTTGTAATTTTAATTATTAGTGGTAAAGTTTGTATAGCAGATGTTATTAGAATTAGTGTATCTTTACAGTTTAGCTTTTAGTATTTAGAAGTTTTATAGCAAGAAATGATTTATTTATGGTTAACAACACATGGGCTATTGTCTTGTGCCTTAGTGAACTTAGGCGGAGCGATCTATCTAAGCCCGTGGCATCATGATCCCAGATTTGAAGTCTACGTAAGTTGAATGTAATTCTTCTTGTTTCATTAGTGCAGTATCAGAGACTATTACATTAATTAGGAAAATGGGGTCGTGACACAACTTCTACAACAATCAATCTTGCAACCACACAACTCTCTACCAATAATCAAGCATGCTCAAGGTGATTATTAGGCATCATACAAGAGTTCAAATTTCACCAAATCACCCTTTCTCAACCATCCACTAACACCCAACATGAAATTTCAATTCCTAGATCTACAACACACAAGACTCTCAACCTTCACATTTAAGCTCTTGAATGCAAACTATGACAAGATTAACATCATATCATCATCAAAATAACCTTGAATGAGCATTTAAAAATCAGTTTTGAAGAATCCCTCACCTTAGCCAAGAGTTTGATATGCAAGAAAATGTTGCAGGGTGCAAGAAAAGCTCAAGAAAGGCTTAAAGATGCTTGAGGATGGCTTAAACTTCTATCCCTCGTCTTCTTCTTCCTTCTCCCCTCATTCTTTCTCTTCTTTCTTCCTCTTCCTTGGCTGAATCGTGTGGTATGTGTGTAGTGTAATATGTGTTGAGTGGTGTTTTAGTTAGTAGGATATTTTTAGATTTTTGGCTAATGACAAGAGTGCCCTTGAACTAATGTATGTATTTCTAGTTTGTCATTCTAGTGTTAATTCTAACTATCTTGGTTTTAGTTTAGTTACTCTAGTTAGTTATTGAACTTAGTTGGTTCTAATTACTAGCTACATGATATAATTTACTCACATGCATGTTAAACGATAAAATATACGTAAATCAAGATGAATGCACATAAAATGATTTAATTATTTTTTACGTTATCTAAATTACTCAAAGACACATAATTGAATTTAAATACACGTTAAACGAGACATGTACTCGTAAAATGATATAAATGTACGTATTTCAAAATAAAAGCACGTGAATCAAGGTAAATACACGTTAATTGATATAATTGTATATTAAATGATGTAAAAATTGATGAAATGCTATAAAATGCATATGGGGTCTTGTGTGGGGCTTCACATCAAATATTCATAATCTGGCTACATCGTAGCCCTAAAAAAATAATCTAGAACATCATAACAAATGTAAATAAAATCCAAAACATAGTATAATTCATGATAAGAGAGATAGAGAAAACTAGAATTTGAAGAAGAATTAAGGCAGAAGTCCAAATTTGGATCATTTTTCCGTCTTCAACTCACGAATCCCCTCCCTTTTTTCTCCCTTTGGAACATTTCTTTTTCTCTCCCAATGATGGCTGCCACCAAAAGCCCCCTCAAACGTGTGTTTTCTCCTCTTTTATCCTAGGGTTTGCTTCTTTTCGTGCTATTTTACAAAATTACCCTTAAATTTCTTGCAATGCTGCGCAGTTGCGTTATGACTACGCTACTTGTGATTTCTCTTCAATTTCTTCACACGCCACATTAAAGCTCACCCTTAGCCATTTTTCTTTAATTGTGCCTCAAAACTTAGACTTTCTCATGGAAATCACCTACATCGCAAATCAAACACAAAACCAATCAAATTGTGCATAAACTACTCAAGAACTAACAAAATTTAAGTGAAAAGGTGTTGAAATAATATATCAATAATACACCCAACAAACACCTTCAAACTTAAACTTTGCTTGTCCTCAAGCAAAAGACATAACTAAAGAAAGAAACAACCTAAAAACTAAAGACTCGACACAATATAACTCATGAAAGCAATGCTGTGAGATAGTAAATTTTCACGGCCTCAGTAGCAGTATTTCCCAACTCAACCTAAAAAAGGTAAGTTTCAATCATAAGCATGAGAAATCTCAACTTTACATAAATCGCATTTTACTTCAAATCCCCCAAGTGAGTGTGTGTATAGTCTCTATCACAATCAATTGTACTCGAATGAGTTTATGCAAGCTAAGCAAATTTCCAATGTGAATATGTTATTTGCAATCACTTAGGACTTCATGGGCTTACTTTTCATGCCACTTTCCACTAATGTAGGTCAATCATAGTATTAAAGATCAATAGAACTTTACATTTGGTTGTAACATGTGGCTAGGGGCAAGGTAGGATAATGTAGATAATATAAGGCTAAACTACCCGTAAGCACACAATCATTCGAGGATGTTCAATGGAGCATCTGCCAACTCTACTTCTTACTGCCAAAAGTATTCAACATATCTCTTTTCTTTCTTCTTTCATTTCACTTTCTCAACATTCATCCACAATATTTATAAACACATAAAGAATCCACACTCCCCCAAACTTGCATTTTGATATTAATTATAAGGAGTGTGGCTCTTCTATTTTCTTTTCATTCTTTTCTCTTTTTTTCAATATTTTATTTTATTTTTCTCAAAAACAATTCAACATATCACCCAATCGTCAAACCTCTCATCATTTAATACAAAACATAGCTCCATATAATCATTCTTGAACAATCATATGTTACAAGTAGGAGGGTCATTATTTGGAGAAATCAAACTTGACAAGTTAAGGAAGATATTGTAAATTGCATAAGAAAGAAAAGGCTAATTATGCTCAAAAGGGTAGACTAGGGATATTTAATTATTACAAGGGTTGGCTTGAAAGGCTCAAACGATCCAAAGATGGCCGAAATCATTTCCCTAATGCTATGCAACTTAGGATTTCACCTCGAGTGACAATCAAGTAAGTTTTGAAGTTCCCTTTCATCATATTCCTGTTCACTTAAGCTCACATAATCCTTCTCTAAGCAACAACATAACTAGGCAAGGCTAAGTGCGCAATAGGTGAGGGTTTTCTATAAAACGAAGCTATATTTCAGTCAATTATCCTCATTACTATCATGTACTTTTTATACTACTCATAATCGACCTAATTTCTTATCCTTTTAGCGTCACTTTCAATTTTTTTTCTCTGATTCAATATAAAAGGAAATTAAAACATCTAGAAAATAACATTAAACAGATTCTAAACAAAACAAGTTAACCAGGTAGATACCAAATAACCTCCTCCAAACTTTAAATGAGACATTGTCCTCAATGGCGAAAGGAAAGAAAAAAAAAGAAAACAGAGGACTTCCCTGAATATCCATGACGTTCATTGTCCTAAGGCTCCTCAACTGTTGCAACTCTAATTATGCGAACCAGCTTGTTCAGGTAAATATCATTGGCATGTTGATATGCTAAACAACTTACTCTAGTTGACACCAGCCAACAAGCACAACTTCAACTGCAATCACTATTTGCTCTAACCAGGGATACCATTTTACAAGTTAGTCACAGCTCACAACTCAATTACAAGTGAAAAAAGGCACACTCACCACCATAACATAGCCCGAACCACCACAACAATGAAAATACAACGCAATCACAAATCATCCAACCAACACATCGATTCACAATAGAAGCTGTCCTTAAAGCCACAAGAGTTCCATAAAGCTTTCTGCCTCATTTAGAACTTTAATCAAACCATTAGTATTCAAGCAAGACCCACAACATCCTCCATCTAACAAACACAATTTTAAGCCCAATCACCTTCATCACCATAACACAACTACAATCGCTATAACTCAGTTAGAAAACATGGTGAAATTACAGGTCAACCAATCACCGTAGAGGTTCACAATAAAAACAGGCCCGAATGTAAATAAGATTTTGACTATTCTTTCAGCCTTATTTAGAATGTTAAGCAAACAGTTAACATACAATTCAGACCCACAACATACTCCACCCGACAAACACAAACCACCAATACCCCCAAACTATTCCACTGAGAACCTAATAATATCAATGCCACCAACACAAAATGACCACCAACTTTATAAAAAAAAACTGTATGTAATTGCCCATGTTCGCGTGCGTTCTTCAATTTTTTTTTCTTTTCAATTGAAGCCAATAACGGGCACACACAAATAGGAAAGGCCTTACTTAGGTGATGGGAGCAGCCTCAATCGCGTTATTGCCACCGATAACCACCACCAGTCGCCGCTTCTTCAGATTTAACACTGACATCGCCTACAAGCTTAAGCGGCTGGTCGTGATGTGGTTCAAAACAGAGGGTGACGGAAGAGGGACAATTAGGTGATAAAGAACAAGAGTGAGGGGTTACTGCTTCCCGTGGGCGTGACGTTGTCGTCGTCGGTATGAGCTCGTCAGTGTGGGTGTTCAACTGGTGGGATGGGTTCTTTTTCTTTTCAGTTGTGAGTGAAGGAAGATGATTTGAGAGAGAAAGAGGCATGAGATTGTGAGTTGTTGTTGAGAGAGATCTGATGGTTTGGGTTTAGATGATTTGGGTTGAGAAAGATCTGATAGTTTAGGTAGTAATGGGGCTTAGGGTTTAGAGAAAGGTATATGTGTATTTGGGTCTTAGAGATGGTGGCTGAAAGAAGAAGGGTGATTTTCTTTTGATTTTCAATTTTTTTTTTTGAACGTCAAAATCAAGGACGCCACGCAGTTGCGCTATATTTTAGCACAACAGCGCTACTCACGAACATAACTTTAAATCACCGTCAGCACAGTTGTGCTACATTTTAGCGCAACAGCGCTACCTTACAACTTTATTTTTCTTTGTTTTTCTCTTCAATGCACATATGTCCCTCAACCCAAACACCATTATTTGTACATTTTCTCCCTGAATTGACTTGGTAGAACTTCTCTTTGGCTTGTTTTCCCCCAAACTTGTTCTTGAACCTAACATGACAAGAAAATTTTTAAAAATTAGCTATGACAACTATAACTGAAAAATAAACTAAAAATAAACATAACTATTAAATCAAGAAAAGTAAGAAAACTCGGGTTGCCTCCCGAAAAGTACTTGTTTTAACGTCGACAGCCCGACGAATCAATTTTTCATGACGAATTGAGGTGAACAACAGTCTTGTGCTTATCAAACTCATCATCCCAATAAGTCTTCAACCATTGTCCATTGACCTTGAATGTCCCTTTCTTTGTATGGGTGACTTTGACAGTTCCATAGGGAAATACCTTAGTCACAACAAAAGGGCCAGACCATTTTGACTTTCGTTCTTCAGGAATTCGTGGGTTATAAAGAAGTATTTGTTGCCCAGGAGATAAATCTTTTCCCGAAACGAGTTTGTCATGCCAATCGTTTGTCCTTTTCTTGTAATTTCTTACATTCTTATTCATTCCATCCGTAGGATCCTTCTAGCTTATTCAATTGCAAGAATTCTTTCTCACCCATTGCTCGTACACCCATTTTTAGTTGTTTAGTAGACCAATATTCCTTGTGCTCCAATCCCACCGAAATAACAGAATCACCTTGCAACACGCTAGCCTCAAAGAGATTCAAATGGCCCCCATGGTTAGACACTATAGCTTTTATGACATCCATACGAAAACAACTGTCATTGGCTTTTAGGTACTTGATAGCCTTGAACACATTAAAAATCACCTCTTCTTCTTGTACTCGCAACTGAAGCTCACCATTTTGAACATCAATAAGTGTTCCCCCAGTTGCAAGGAAAGGTCTTCTAAGAATGATAGGAATTTCCTTGTCTTCCTCCATATCTAGCACTATGAAATCTGCAGGAAAGATGAATTTATCGACCTTAACGAGCACATCCTCAATTACTTCTCTAGGGTGCTTGAGTGAACGATCAGCTAACTGTAGTGTTACAGTAGTGGGTCTTGCCTCTCCCAAACCAAGTTTCCTGAAAATAGACAAAGGCATCAAATTAATATTAGCACATAAATCACATAACGCTCGCTCAAAAACAACATTGCCAATTTCACATGGAATAGTAAAACTCCCTGGATCCTTAAGCTTTTGTGGTAGCTTCTTTTGTAAGATGACGCTACACTCCTCAGTAAGTGCAACTGTCTCATAATCTCTAAGCCTCATCTTATTTGAAAGGATATCCTTCATAAACTTCACATAACTCGACATTTGTTCAAGCGCATCCGCGAATGAAATATTGATGTGAAGTTTCTTGAAGACTGCAAGAAATTTAACAAATTGCTTGTCCAGTTTATTCTTCTGCAGTCATTGAGGGAATGACACGACCACTGGTGGCTTCTGTGTAGGCTTTGGCTAAGCTTCTACTTTATCTTCATCTTTCACCTCATTCTTTACTTCACATTTCTCAACTTTCTTGGTTCTCACTGGCTCCTCTAACTCCTTGCCGCTTCTCAAAGTGATCGCTTTGTAATGCTCTGTGCCATCTCTTCTGGGATTCACCTCCAAAGTACTAGGTAAACTTCATTGTTGTCTTTCAGAAAACAAAGTAGCCATTTGACTAAACTACACCTCTAAATTTTTTATTTGTACAGATTGGTTCTGGAAGGCAGTCCTGGTTTCATTCATAAATTGAGTCTGGGAATTAGCCAACTGTGTCTGCGAAGTCGCCAACTGAGCAATTACCTCTTTCAGGTTCACCTTCTTCTCTTGTGGTGGGTTGTTCTATTCAGGCTGCAACACATTTTGCGTATTCTTATATGACAAATTTGGATGATAACGTAACCCTAGATGATATATGTTGGGATATTGATTGTGCTGCTGCCCATTAAAATTTTTTACATATTGTGTTTGTTCCGCTACACCTTGCGTAAATGGATTGTCAACCTGACATTCTGCACTATAATGTGTACCACAGCAAAACTCACACACCACTGCCACTTGAATAGCATTAGCAGTTACTTGATTATTCTACATCTGTTTAGCAAAGTTGTCAATTTTTGCCGCCAAAGCAGTTATGGCATCAATCTCATGGATCCTAGTTGTCTTCTTTGGCGTGACTCTCTCGCTCGACCACTGCAGGTTGTTCAAGACAATATCCTCAAGCAACTCATAAGCTTTATCCGCTGTCTTGTTCATCAAAGCTTCTCCTGCTGATGCATCAATCAAAGTTATTGTCGAATTTACCAACCCATTGTAAAAATTGTGAATCTGCATCCACCTGGGTACTCCATGATTAGGATACTTCCTCAGCAACGCCTTACACCTTTCCTACTCTTCACAAAGAGTTTCTCCTTCATGTTGCATGAAATTATTGATTTCAATATGCATTTTCACTATCTTACCAGGTGGGAAAAATCTTGATAGAAATTTGTGCACCAAGTCTTCCCATGTGGTGATTGAATCTGAAGGCAGCGAATTCAACCACTCCTTAGCTTGATCCCTCAAGGAGAAAGGAAATAAGCGAAGGCGTAAAGCTTCATTAGTGACTCTATTGTACTTAACAGTTCCACAGACTTCTAGAAAATTCACCATGTGCTGATTAGGATCTTCAGAAGGCAGTACATGGAATGGGATATTTTGAATCAACTATAGTGTTACTATTTTCAACTCAAAATTATTCGCCTGAATCGCTGGCCTTCTAATCACAGGTTGAATTCCAGTGGGTGACAAAGCATAGTCTCGTAATATTCTAGGCGGATTTTTCTGATTAACTGCTTGATTATTTTCGTGCTCGCCTACCACGATTTCAGCCATGGTTTCTTGCAGATGATGGGCAGTAGCTCTTTTCTCCTTTCTATTCTTCCGACAAGTTCGTTCTATCTCAGGATCGAAAACCAACAAATTGCTACCTCATAACTTTCGCATGCACATACAAAATTATGTTCCTGAAATGCAAGTAACAAAAATAAGAAAACGAATAACAAAATAACGTAAAATCCAAATTAAAATTAAAGCTATTTAGTATCGATATTAATAATTGGCACAATCCCTGGCAATGGCGCCAAAACCTTGTTGTGTAAAATCTAACACAAGTGCACGTATCACAACAAGTAATAAAGTAGTAAGTAAAGATCGTTCCCATGAGGACTGTGATTATTAAGTACCGAAATTGGTGTAGCTCTAACTTTATTTGGACAATCACGAATTGAGAGTTTTTAACTAACGACTGAAAAAATTATAGAACTTATAAAAAGAGCAACTAAAATAATTACGAAATTAACAAAAAAATGGTAACTCAATAATTAAGAGGCTCTCGGGATTTCAATTTCACCGAGATTAATCCTACTTGAAACTATTAATTTAAATCAATTAACGTATATTCCCTACGTTGCCAGCAATTTCGTTAAGGTAGATATTAATCTTTCTCAAGCATAATAACCTATCTCAATAAGCCAACTAACTACATCTCTGTGAACTTATGGAACACATTAAGCCTTAGAAATTCAAGCGCTGCACTTGATCTCATAATTATCTCTAGCTTATGATGATTTAATGGTATTTCACAAGTGGTCTAATTTAGTTATCACTTCTCAGTCTTAAACCAAACCACAAATCATGCAATTGTTGATCAGGCAATCACAAACATTAAACTTAGAATGAAATACACAATGCATACATGGAATAGTTCATCAATCGATCAAAACCAAAAGTATCAAATATTCATAATCTGACTACATCGTAACCCTAGAAAAATAATCTAGAACATCATAATAAATGTAAATAAAATCCAAAACATAGTATAATTCATGATAAGAGAGATAGAGAAAACTAGGATAAGAATTGGGACAGAAGTCCGTCTCCAAATCGTTCTTCGGTCTTCAACTCGCGAATCTCCTCTTTTTCTCCCTTTGGAACGTTTCTTTTTCTCCCCCAATGATGGCTGCCACCAAAAAGCCCCCTCAAATGTGTGTTTTCTCCTCTTTTATCCTAGGGTTTGCTTCTTTTCGCGCTATTTTACAAATTTCCCTTAAATTTCCTACGATACTACGCAACTGCGCTATGACTGCGCTACTTGTGATTTCTCTATTTCTTCGCACGCAACATGAAAGCTCGCCCTTAGCCATTTTCCTACAATTGTGCCTCAAAACTTAAACTTTCTCATGGAAATCACCTACATTGCAAATCAAACACAAAACCAATCAAATTGTTCATAAACTACTCAAGAACTAACAAAATTTAAGTGAAAATGTGCTGAAATAATATATCAATAATACACTCAACACTTTTCAAGAAGCTTCACTAGACAAGTTGGAGCAAATATTATATATGGCTTCTTTTATTTTATTTTTATTTAAAGAATAATAAATCGTAAGACTTCTTGGAGCAAAAATCTAATGGTCTAAACACTTTGTGCATTTTTGGCTGAGCCTATAATTAAAGCAATAAATATCTTTTTTCTCAAGACTTTAAAGACCATAAACCACTTGCCATAAAAAATGCTCACCTAATATTTTTTTGAGCAAAAAAATGTATGGCTTCAAAAGCTAAGTATGGCTCCATATTCGTTTTGCTAATTAAATATAATAGTTTAGATTTGGTATTTAATACTTTTTAATTATAGTTGAAAAATTAGTTTAGCCAAATTAATATAGTCCGTTGATATTATTTAATGACACATTACATTAATTAAAATGATAATTGTGTGAAATTATAAAGAATGAAATTCCATAAAAATCAAGGGATGATCATATCACATTGCCTTATCCCTTGTGCAAAACAATTATAAAAAGTTTTTTTTCCTCTGTAAACAAGAGATATCATTAACGTTCAATTCAATGTACAAAGGTGAACATCAAGGATACAAACAAAAACAACCTCTAACAAGTTCGTGTACAATAATTGGTAATTTCTTGCATCAATCACATGCTTGCTAGACCATCATATCAACTATATATTAGCCACATTATACATAAAGACAATCAACTCGATTGCTCGACAGAAAACTTATTGTATAAACAGAAGTTTTGTACTCATGATAACTTGATTGATACTACATTATCGTTCAAAACTTATTGTACATTTTCAGTAAAAAAAATTTATAATGGAAAAAAACTTAAAACATATGTTGTTTTGAACGATAGTTTCAATATTATTACATGTAATTGATTTATCATTTTATGATACTTAACCGTTGTCATTTTAAAAACGTAAACTTCCCTGACTGAAATCATCATATCACACCTGCTTCTAATTGAATATATCTTTTGCCCCGGGGACAACATCATTTTTGGATCAATTTGAGCTTTCCTTGGAAAAGATTCCTTTTTTTTTTTTTTGGTAGAAGGAGGGGGACTTTCCTCCGGGTTTTTATTAAATGCCCAGAAAAATATACAAAAGTGGAGGGGGGCATAAAACTATACCTCCACAAGCGAATAAGGGACTTACCTGTCCTATCGACCAAGCTACTCTAAAGCAGATACAAACCATCTCCAATTACAAAATGAGCCTAACCAAAAGAGCAAAGCACAAAAAATTCGAAGAAAGCCAAGTGGGGCCAGAAGCAGCTCTACCAAGTCAAGTCCTAAGAGAACCTGAATTGAGGAAGATCGAGTTTATCAATTCGCAGCAGTCCTCTAAGTTTTGAAAGATGTCTAGCAGATTCGAAAGTTTGAGGGCCATCAGCATTAACTCCCCTGGTTTTGTAATGTGGAAGATATTGCTTTATTTTGATGCCAGCTTTATCACAATATTGCAAAGTGTTATTAAGAACATCAAGTCACACAATAATTCATTCTCCCATAATGCTTTATATCACTGGAACGACGCTTCACACTTCTTTATATTGGTAAAAAATTATTCATTAAACGTAAAATTTTTCATTATATAATAAGAATTATTACCATATAAAGAGGAATAAAACATCATTATATATCACAATATTCTTCATTGACTAGTAAATAATAAAGAGGGATTAGTCGGATAAAACCCAGACTCGCAACTTTCAAAAAGAAAATAATATTGCATATGTTATGGTAGAGATTGCAAAATCACCAGATTGCAAAACAGTGATAACTACATACGAGGGAAAACACAATCACGACGTACCAAACGGTAAACTGTACTTATAGCAAATACAGAAACACTTCAAAACTGAATTTTCCTGCGAAATTCTAGTATGATGGCCGTTCAAAAAATAAAATGTAATATCACAAATTCTAGAACTATTGCCTTTGCTCTCTAGATGTGGTCTTGTTTCTTTTATCATTTGATGAATTGTATTTTTTTATCCATGTAAGATCTGGAACCGATTGGTTACTGGCTGTTTCAGCCTTGTCCATATATGTTTGTCTCACTATAAATTATGACACTCTTGTTTCATTGTCATATTTTACGTTTTTGTAAATTTTAATTTTGTACAATATTTTAATTTTTTTTGTAAATATTACAGTATTTTACATTTTTTTGTAAATATTAAATGTTAATATTTAATTTTGTAAAATTTTATATTTATTTTTTAAAAATAATAATAATTAATTGGTGACAGAATAATGATGGACTAACGATGGAAAATGAGAGACGGAGTAGCAATGGAATATGGGTGACGTAATAGCGATGGAAGTTAATAAAATAATTTAAAATAAAAAATTTATATGGCGACGAGGTGGAGACAGAAATTAATAAATTAATTTAAAGTAAAAAATTAATTTGGCAATGAAAATTAATAAAATAAAAAATTAATTTAGCGACAAAGTTCGAATAAACAAGTATTTATTAATTTGTTTAGATTTAACGTTAAACCTTTGAGATGCTCTAAGTGCCTAAGTTTAATTGATTTAAACTTTTTTATGAATGTAGCTTTGCAGGATTAGGAAGGGCACCCCTTCTTTGGTACGCGACGGTTACACTTTCAAGATTCTTTTGGTGAATTTTGGGGGCGTGACATATGGTATGTGACTCGCTATTATTTATCATTAATATTTCATACAAATCTCAAGGGTAGCAA
Organism: Ehretia macrophylla; assembly: GCA_037974665.1. Taxonomy (NCBI): domain Eukaryota; kingdom Viridiplantae; phylum Streptophyta; class Magnoliopsida; order Boraginales; family Ehretiaceae; genus Ehretia; species Ehretia macrophylla. The sequence goes on along the minus strand of CM075771.1, from coordinate 48,395,591 downwards.
AATAATGTGATATATTCTTAAGATTGTGAGCATTTTAAGTGCCCTCATGCTAAAGAAACATACCGATATATTCTTAATAACATAAAAATATATTTTTTAGCGAGGAAACTAGGGACTCGTTTATTGAGAAATGGAGGACATGACTTATAATAACAAAGCTATTTTATTATCTTTTGTTTTATTACAACAACTTATTTTAATTAATGCAATACTATTCAACACGCAAATTAATTATACACGTGACATTACACACAAAAGAAAAGGAACAACATTTAGTATTACTGCTGAAGTTCATACATGCATCAAAGATTGCATAATCGTCCTGCAGATCTCCATGGACTTGTTTTATTCTTATTTATTAGAGTCAACTTGATGAAAACACAACTTGAATGTATGAGAGAAATTAACTAGTAAATGCCACCGGTAGTCTTATATGTTTGTAATTTTGATATTTTGATCTCGAATTTTTTAAAATGATTTTTTAAGTCTTTAATGTATTTTTAAGTGTGACGCCTTTGGTCCAACTGGTTTAAACCATCAACTTTTTAACACTTTTAACATGTGACCCTAGTGGCGGACGGAGGGAGGGAGGGGCGACGGGGGCCCTAACCCCCCAACCTCCAAAAAAAAAAAAAGATATTGAATTAAATATTTTTCTTATTTTTAGTTGAAATATACTCCTCCCCCAAAAAAAGAAAAGTTTTGCAAATTTTTTTCTAAAGATTTAAAATTAGTCAAAAATTAACTTAAAAGTTATAAAGTAAACGAAAAGTTAGTCCATCATATTTCCTTGTCTCCTTATAATGCTTACATATTAACTAATAAAATATCGAACATTTATTTCTTCCATTCTTGCTTCTTCACAATTCTTCCCAAGAAATTCTCAAAGAGTTTCTTCTAACTTCTTCCATTCTTCTTCTTGATCGATTCTTCCCAATTCAGCGATTCCTAAATCCAATTCTTGCATAATAAAGTATACCCTAACATAGTTATGAAAAGCTAAGGTAATATATAACAGAAACACCAAAAGCTTCATTTTGTTATGTTAGTTATATTTTATTAACTTCTTTTTGGTATGTCTTTTGTTTGTTAGTTTGTATTTATATTAGATAATTATTTGTTAAATGCTTGATTTTGATATGAATAGTTTTAGGTATGATAACTGATTATTAATTTTAATTTAGTTGTTATAATTGTTTATTCCTTTTATACAGAAAAATTAAGTCTCTTTTTTAATTATTTTATTTTTTAGAAATTACTTTCAATTAAAAATATGAGTAAGTCCGACTTGTAAGACACAAGGGTTCATTTTGTTTGTTTTTTTATTAACTTCTTTCTCATCTATCTTTTGCTTGTTAGTTTGCATTTATAGTGGATAATTATTTGTTAAATACTTGATTTTGATATGAGTATGATTTTTTTTTTTTTTGTAGTATATATCATATTTGTTTGATTTCTTAAATCAAATTAACTTATAATGTTAAAAGTTTCAAGTTTGGTCAAATATAAATAGATAATCTATATTTGATTGAATTCTTAATTAGTTTTTTATTATTTAATTTATTATAACTAATTATAGTAAAAAAATATTTTTTAGGTCTTTTTTACTGGTCCAGAAAACTCTGTATAAGAAAAAAATATTGTATAAGAGAAAAATTTATACATAAAAAATAATAAAAAAAATCTCACCCCCCAATTTTCAAATCTTGGTTCCGCCCCTGCGTGACCCGCATATGTGTTAGATGATACTTAGTTTTTAGGGACATTTTTGACAATTCAATGTGTACACACGTGCAGTTGATGTGTTAAAAACATTAAAAAATTAATGGTTTAAGTCAGCTAAATTTACGACATCACACTTAAAATACATTAAAAACTAAAAAAATCATTTTGAAAGATATATGACTAAAATGTCAAAACTTTCAAACATATGGGATAACCCGTGGTGTTTATTCGAAATTAACCTTCATGCCTAGAACTTGTGAAATAATGATTGGAATTTTTCCATCTCCTTGGCATGTAGAGCGACCAAAATATTGACCCCACTAGAATCAGTTTTTGCACCAATATGATCAGGAAGAAACAAAATGGCTTTTTTGCTTAGATACACCACCATTGGACAACTATACTTTGGCTTGCCCCATGGATACTCAACTTCAGCAAACCCTAATCTCCACCAAGCAGCTATAAAAGAGTCCCCATGTGGTAATCCTTTGTGCAACTCTAACCAGTCTATTGCAGACCTTGCATACTCATCTTTCATTCTGTTAGCACCTTCTGATACCATATCTACTAACTTGGAGAAAGGCCATTCTTCTAGCTCACTGCATTTTGCTCTCGCATAAGCACATAGCACTGCGTTGCCTGTATATGAAGCCGGAAGTGGTGGCTTCATTCTTGGCCGGACATCAACCGCAAACATTATAGTAAATAACTTGTCATGATTAGTTTCCATTTCACCTGCAGATATAGCTTTGCATCTCCATATATGTGCAGCCACTACATTAAAGCCTGTAATCTTAGTTGTTTCTTTGGTTCCACCTAATTTTGCCTTTTCCTTCAAGTAATTAATATCATCAGAGCTTAGCCTAAAGATATGGAAGTCAAGTTGTTGTGATGAGTAATCAAATACTGAATTAGGGACTGATTCTTGATCTCCAAGATCATTCATGAGTAGCTCAGGATGGGGGAATTTGACAGTTGGAGGAGATCTAGCAGCTAGGAGCTGGCGATCGTTGCATGGGATACCAAATAGAGGTTTATCATCGAAGGCTTGAGAAGCAAGATTTTCCAAGAAAAGTTTGAAGCTTCTTCCATCAACCGCTATATGATTTGTTGATATGCCCATTACAAAACCTCCACACTTAAATGATGTCACCTAAAAATGGATATAAATTTATAATTGATAAGTCCTCATATTAATGTCAGATTTTGGCTAAATTAAATGACAGGAAAACAAAATAGTACATGAATCGAAATAACCATTTTCCTATAATTCTTTTTTTTTTTAGATTCTTTATGGATAGAATATAATGTAGTTTTCCTACTTATTTCTTTTCTATATCGTGCTCATCAAAAGCGTAACTCTCTACAAAATTATCATCTTTCCACACAGAGTGTTTCGATGTTTATTGTTGCAGACTACAGTTTACACTGCACTAAAAATGGAAAAAGGCTATCCTCCCGTGCATAGTACGACTTTTCTATCAGCGGAATGGGCTTCAAAACATTTAACATTAAAAATGTCTCTCTTTATATGATGTGGATTCTACCAATACATGGTGCCCATATGTGCTAGAAACAAAATATGTGAGCCCTATGACGTTTTTAAACCAAACTTCTACTAGTGCCTACAAATAGGGCTATTTATGGCTCCTGATTAGTCAAAAAAGGAAAGATGTATGGCTCCAACTAATGGCAGGCACAAGGAAATATGCTAAGCTGGTTTAGGAGTTGAATAGGGTTTAATAAATGGATGAGAGCTAAGTGCAATATTAGACCAATTTTTTTTTTTTTTTTTATAAAAAAAAGCTACATGCAACGGGCAGAGAAATAAGATTTCAAGGGCTAACAAGACAAGGTGGTGCTAAAAAACATGAGGTTTCATCATAAAATCGATTAATACATTATGTGGTATGGACAAATGAAACAGTGGTCATGAGTTAATTTGTATACCTGGAGAATGAGAAGTGGCTGATCCGGTCCTTCCAAGTTGTTTAAGCTCTGGTGTACGAATTGTGCAAAGGCTGGGTTGGGATAAACTAAGTCCCCAATCTCATCTAGTGAGAACTCAGAAGAAGCAAAGACAAACCCAACTCCTTCTCCATTACAATCAACTTCTAAACGGCCTGAGTTGTGATTCAGTCTCAACCTACCTGCTAGAAAATCGTAAGGAACAAGCACTTTGCATAGTGCTGTCCTAAGCTTATCTCTCACAATTTCAGGGGGGAAATCAGGGTTGGCATTGAAGAAATGGAGTGTTTCAGTATAGAAATCGTGAAGTTGATCTATGTTAGATAAGAACATGAATCTTCTTTCTGTTTCTTTTGATGGACATACAAGTGTCGAATCATGGATGGTAACTTTGAGATCTTGCAATATTCCCATAGTGGTATGTGTGGAAATATGAGTTTAGATCTTTCGAGTAGGTTTTTGTGATTGTAATGTCAACACTAATCACATATATATATAGCTAGCTAGGTCGAGCCATATCTGTTGGCAAAGATTCACACACACACACACACACATATATAAATATATTGATATTGGTGTGGACATAATTGGCATGAAGATTTCGGAACCGAAGATTTCGCCCTTGCAAATGATTTGTTTAATTAATCAGATCGCGGTCAGTTCATGCAAATTGAATTGTTTAATTAATTAAGTTGAGATTACGGTATATAAATTCTTCTCTAGATGTATTATTAAGGGTAAATTTCACAATGATTTGTCCTTATCGTTTTAAAAGTAAAGCACTTGATTGCCAATATTTACACTTTTTTTTTTAAAAATTTCATCTTTATTGTTTTAAAAGTGAAGCGCTTAATTCTCAAAATTTACAAATTTTTTTGATTTAGTCCTCGATCGTTTCACTTTTTTCAATTTAGTCTCTAAAATTTTATGTGCATGTCACAAATGGTAGGGACTAAATTAAATCTTTTTGTAAATATTGGAGACTAAGTGCGTTATTTTTTAAACAATAGAGAGGAAATTAAAAGAAGGTGTAAACATTGGGTATTAATTTAGAACTTTTTGTGATCTTTAAGTACAAAAGTACGTCATTTTTAAAACAATAAGGATGAAATTAAAATAAAGTGTAAACAGTAGGGGCCATTTGCGAAATTTACACGAGTACAATAACTAGTTCTATGGTCAAATTGTAGAAATTTGATTTCCTTGCGTATCATGAGCCAACTAACTAGGGGTTGTTTGAAAGTGTTTTCGAAAACAGTTTTTTTGCTTTCAAAAATAAAAAATAAAAAAACTTGTTTGACATGAGTTGTTTTTGAAAATTATTTCCAAAAACTATTAAGAATAATTTTTTTATGTTTTCAGGTGTTTTCGTTTCCTTTTTTGTTCTCCATGACACACATAAACACATTTTTTTTCTCAATGCTAACAATTAAAGTGCGCTCACACACACACACACACACACATACACACACACACACACACTCATACACACACACACACTCACATGCGCACACACACATACACACACTTACACACACATACATACACACACACACACACTCATACACACACACATACTCACACTCATACACACACATACATACACTCACACATACATGCACACGTATACATACACTCACACTCATACACACACACACATATACATATACACACACTCACACTCATACACACACACATACACTCATACACATACACACTCACACACATACACACACTCATATACACACACACACATACACTCACACTCACACTCATACACACACACATATACACACACACACACACACACACACACACACACACACACACACACTCTCTCTCTCTCTCTCTCTCACACACACACATACACACACACTCACACATACATACACACACACATACTCACACTTTCTCACACACACACACACACACACTCTCTCTCACACATACACACACACTCACATACACATACACATACACACACACACTATTTCACAAACATACACTCTCACACACACACATTCCACACACACACACACACTATAATTGCAATGTGAGTGTGTGTATGTATATGTGTGTGTGTGTGTGCGAGATAGTGTGCGTGAGAGTGTATGACTATGTGTGTGTGTATGTGTATGAGTATGTATGTGTGTAAGTGTGTGTGTGTATGTGTATATGTATGTGTGAGTGTGTATGTGTGGGTGTGTGTATGTATATGTATGTTTATATGTATAAGTGTATGTGTATGGGCTAATGTGTGAGTGTATGTATATGTGTGTGAGTATGTATATATGTGAGTGTGTGTATGTGTGTATGTATGAGTGTGTATATGTATGTGTGTGTGTAAGTGTAAGTGTGAGTGTGTGTGTAAGTATGAGTGTGAGTGTGAGTGTGTGTGTGTGTGTGAGCGTGTGAGTATGTGTGTGAGTGTGTGAATATGTGTGTGTGAGTATGTGTGTGTATGTGTGTGTGAGTTTGTGTATATGTGTATATGTATATGTGAATGTGTGTATGTATGTGTGTGTGTGTGAGAGTGTATGTGTGTGTGTGTGTGTGTGAGAGAGTGTGTGTGTGTATATATGTGTAAGTGTGTGTGTGTGTGTGTGTAATTCTAAATGTATGTTAATCTTAAGAACTTGTTTAGAGAACATTTGTATGCAAACAAGTTTTTTATTTTTTTGTTTTTAAAAATTATTTTTGAAAACCGTTCTCAGAAACTGGTTTAGAAAACAAGAAAAACAAGAACACTTCCAAACAGGGCCCTAATACCTCCTTTTTTTTATTTAAATAAGCTCTTTGCATATATATTAAATAGCAGTTGCGTGCCTATTTCATGAAAACAAATGTATTCACTCGTGGTGACCCAAATATGTGGGAAGGGTCAAGATATTTTCTTAGTAAATTAATGAAGAGTTAAGATGCTTCCTTAATAATATTATCATATAAGCAATATTATTAGGGGATTCAAATCCAAATATGTGCCGCATAATTTGTTTAATTAAGTTTCCGAATATAATTTGTTTTTGTTTTTGTTTGTTGTGGTTAATTAATAAGAATTTGTTAGTCTTTTTATTTATTTATTTATTCAGGGGAGATCTAAGACCGTCCAACATAACCAGCGATATTTGAACTCCCAACCTCTCGCATATAGTGAGTAACTTTATCATTGAACTAAAACCCTAGTAGCAAATTTGTTAGTCTTTGTCTAATCGATTTTCGTCACTAAAGTTGTTAATGTGCAGTAGGGTGAATTTGCCTTAATCTCAAGGTAATTTATGAACTTTGAACATTGTGCAAAGTTTATGGGCACTTCCATACCAGGTCCAACGTAACAAGATGCTGCAAATTCGGATGCTGTAGTTGATTCAGATGCAATTCCTCCAGCAATCCGATCTAAAGCAAAGTATGTTGGAAAAAAAAAAAAAAGAGGAAAAATTAAAAGGTACGTAAGTAACTGCATAAAAATTAAAAGGATAGGGTTAAAAGTATCGTTAAAGATAAAAGATAAGGATACTTAGTAGAATTAACCCTAATATATATGTTTTGATTGTTGCTTGTAAGAATTTTTATTTATTTATTATTTATACAAAGGAGATTTGAATCATTTTACACTACTTAGAATGTTATACATAAAAATTAATTTTAAAATCTCTCTCACCTAAAACGAATATCATATAACTATACTCTATATATTTAGTACATTGACGATTTAACTTCGATCTACCAAATAACTTTGCTACTTCCATCTCCCGCAATCCTTATCACACCAATTCATACATGCAATAGCCATTAATCAAATTCCAACACTTCTTACATGCCAAAGGGCTTTTCAAGTTATTCATGTGATCAATAGAGTGAAAATGGTGAGACTTGTATCTTCAATAAAGTACGGAGTTGGGCAAAGAGGTTTCAAAGACAACAAGGTTCCTGCTCAATATTTATACTTTTTTTTTAAAATCAATTTCATTCCTATTGTTTTACAAGTGACGCATCTAGTCTCCAAAGTTAACAAAAGGTTTTGATTCAGTCCTCGATCTTTTAATTTTTGGTCAATTTAGTCTCCAAAATTTTATGTGTATGTCATAAATAGTAGGGACTAAATTGAAACTTTTTATAAATATTGGGGACTAAGGCTCTATTTGGTCTAGTTTTTTTACACTCAAAAATATTTTCTGTGAGTTTAGAAATTCTTCTCACCTGTTTGGCCCATATTTTAAAGAGCTTTTAAGTAAAAGCTGAAATTGAAAAACAAAAAGCTCTAAATTGGAGCTTTTCAAAGTAGGATTTTGCGAAGTTATTTTTATATAATGCGAGAAACTATTTTTTTTTCTTTCTTAAATATATTTTTTCATATTTTTTAAAGTACAATATTGCTCTCAAATTTTTTAAAAACTCAATATTACCCAATATAGGTCAAACAATCAACGTTTTTTGTTCAATAACACTTTTAATCAAAGCTCTACAGTTCAAAAGCTAAAATTTTACAATTAAGCCAAACAGAGCCTATGTACATTATTTTTGAAACAATAGAGAGGAAATTGAAAGAAGGTGCAAACATGGGTAATAATTTGAAACTTTTTGTGATCTTAAGGTACTAAAACACGTCACTTTTAAAATAATTAGAATGAAATTGAAACGAAGTGTAAATAATAGGGTACATTTGTGAAACTGACCCTATTACTAAGCGTGAATCACGTTATTTGCAAACTTTTTTTTTTTTTAATAAGATCTTGCAAAACACAAGTACAGTAACTTATTAAGCGTGAATCACGAGCCAGCTATCTAATATCTCTTTTTTTAATAAGGTATTTGCGTATATATTATAATAGCAGTTGCATGACATGACCAACTATTTCATGAAAAAATATGTATTCGCTCGTGGTGACCCAAATATGTGTTGTATAATTGTTTAAAACAGATACCCAATTTAAAGTGAGTAAACAGAATTTTATACTCGATCTCATAGATATATATAAAATTTAGTAAAAAGATGTATTCGATGAAAATTGTATGTAGGTTTGGAAAGAGATCTTTCATATTTTTCGAAATCCCACCCTACAATATGGGCCAATTATATTTCAGAATATAATTTGTTTCTGTTTGTTGTGGTTAATAAGAATTTGTTAGTCTTTGTCTGATTGATTTTTGTCGCAAAGTTTGTTAATGTGTAGTAGGGTGAATTTGTCTTAATCTCAAGGACTCTCATGATTTCTTGATACTACTAAGCAACCAATCAATACCTAGAAAATAAAGGGAGTTTTTATTAACGATTTATTATCCCTTGACCAAAGTTAATATTAACAAAATTATATTTGTGTTAAAACTTTTTGTGCAATTACTTACATTCCCTTTTATTTTATTTTTTCATTTTCCCTGCCTTCATCCCTCCCCAACCACCAACCACCTACCACCTACCACCTACCACCTACCACCCACCACACAAATGAACTAATTTATGAACATTGAAAACTGTGCAAAGTTTATGGGCACTTCCATACTAGGTCCCACGCAGCAAGATGCTGTAGTTGATCAGATACAATTTCCCCAGCAATCCGATCTAAAGCAAAGTATCTCGGGAAAAAAAAAAAGAAGAAAAAAATGAAGAAAAATTAAAAGGTACGTAGGTAACTGCATAAATGTTTTAACACAACTATAACTTGGTTAAACTTTTAGTCCAGGGATAATAAATGGTCAAAATGAAAAAATAAGGTTGAAAATGTTTTTAATCGTAAAAGATGAGAGATTTTTAGTAGATTTAAACTTAATATATATGTTTTGATTGTAACTTGTAAGAATTTTTTTTTTCCTTTATACAAGGGAGACCTTTTTTTTTCCTTTATACAAGGAAGACTTGAATCATTTTACATCATTTTAACTGTTATACACGAGAATTGATTTTGAGATCTCTTACACCTAAAACAAATATCATACAACTATACTTTATTTGGTACATTGAAACCTAATTTAACTTCGATCTACCAAATAAATTTGCTACTTCCATCTTTTCAAAGATCGCATTTTTTTCACTTCGTTCAAATAAGAGTTGTAAGGAACTACGTTTGAGTTAAACTTAGAAAATAGCATGGTTCATTCTAGTCTTTAGTCAGTCACGACATTTGGGAGTGAAGACTTTTTGAAAAAGTGTCTTTTGTCTTGTAAATAAATTTCAATCCTTATCAAACCAATTCATACATGCAATAGCCATTAATCAAATTCCAACGCCTCTCACATGCCCTAGAGCTTTTTAAGCTATGTATGTGATCAATAGATGAAAATAGTGAGACTTGTATCCTCAACAAAGTACGGAGTTGGGCAAAGAGGCTTGAAAGACAATAAGGTTCCTGCTCATACCAAGGGCAAATAAGGAGGCCTCATGCTTACCATTCTATGGTCCCTGTTTTGGTCTAATAGAGTGCTAAATTTGGCTTACATTAGAGGCCAATAGTTATCATCATATCCAACCTTATACACACAACTATCAAATATCACCGACGTTGGCCCATAACTTTGATATACAAGCCAGACCAGAGTTATGTAATGATATTTTTAAAGTATTTTTAGTCTAAAATATAAATTTGTTTTCACTATAAAAATTATATATAAACGTTGGTTATATATTATAATTGTTAAGATAATTAAGGTTCCAACTTAAAATCAATTGGTGTCAAGTGGAGTACTCCAAGATCTTATAAGGTGGTTTTAAAGTTTTTGATTTTCTGATGTAGAACAAGTGTTCTATTCTAATACTCTCCCTCATGTGTAACTTGATTTGAAAGAAGTCACATGGGAAAGATTGAACACGCATGAACCTAATTTTGAGAAGGGTCACACTTGAAAAATTGAACACACGTGGTAGATAACACATGTGGAAGATTGAAGAACATGTGAACCTAATTTTTGAGAAGTGTCACACAGGAAGATTGAACACACATGGTAGATAACACGTGAGAGATTGAAGATGCGTGGAATATGACGCACGCGAAAGATTGAATACAAGTAAACCTGATTTAAAATGGGTCACACGCGGATGAATATGACTGGACCAATGACCCAACTCTGATACCATATTAAGTATTATGGGTTTCCATCCTAAAACCAATTAGTCTAAGAATTTATGATTTTTCTATGTGGGACCCCCACTGAAAAAATATACTGAATTCGTCTTTGCATAATACAGATTTGAAAAATAATTGTTTTGAATTTTATATCCTACAATATGGGGTAATTAAGTTTCAGAATAGAGCATTACTATATCTCACTTTAATTTTCACACTCAAATTCTACTTCTTAAGTAGATACTTAGTTGGCATACTAAAATAACTAACTTTTTAATTTCTCTATCTTCTTTTAATATGTCAACTCAGCATACACATGAAAAGTGATATTTGAGTGTGAAAATTAAAATAGTATATAGTATTTCTCTTCAGAATATAATTTGTTTATGTTTGTTGTGGTTAATAAGAATTTGTTAGTCTTTGTCAATTGATTTTCGTCGCTAAGGTTGTTAATGTGTAGTAGGATGAATTTGCCTTAATCTCAAGGACTCTCATGATTTCTTGATACTACTAAGCAACCGATCAATACCTAAAAAATAATGGGAGTTTTTATTAACGATTTATTATCCCTTGACCAAAGTTAATATTAACAAAATTATAATTGTGTTAAAACTTTTTGTACAATTACTTACATTCCCTTTTATTTATTTTCATTGTCCCCACCTTCATCCCCCTCCAACCATCACCCACCACCCACCACTCACCACACCAATGAACTAATTAATTATGAACATTGAAAATTGTGCAAAGTTTATGGGCACTTCCATATTAGGTCCCACGCAGCAAGATGCTGTAGTTGATCAGATACAATTTCCCCAGCAATCCGATCTAAAGCAAAGTATCTCGGGAAAAAAAAAAAGAGGAAAAATTAAAAGGTACGTAGGTAACTGCATAAATTTTTTAACACAACTATAGCTTTGTTAACGTTGACTTTTAGTCCAGGGAGAATAAATAGTCAAAATGAAAGAATAAGATTGGAAGTGTTTTTAGCGTAAAAGATCAGAGATTTTTAGTAGAATTAATCCTAATATATATATTTTGATTGTAATTTGTAAGAATTTTTCTTTATCTTTATACAAGAGAGACTTGAGTCATTTTACATTACTTTAAATATTATATACGAGAATTAATTTCGAGACTTCTTGCACCGAAAATGAATATCATACAACTGTACTCTATTTGGTACATTGAAACCTAATTTAACTTCGATCTACCAAATAACTTTGCTACTTTCATCTTCCCAAAGATCGCATTTTTTTCACTTCGTTCAAATAAGAGTTGCAAGGGAGGTACCTCTAAGTTAAATTTGGAGAATTGCATGGTTCATTCCAGTTTTTAGTTAGTCACGACATTCAGGGACAAAGGTTTTTTGAAAAAGTGCTTTTTGTCTTGTAAATGAATTTCAATCCTTATCAAACCAATTCATACATGCAATAGCCATTAATCAAATTGCAACACCTCTCACATGCCAGAGAGCTTTTTAAGCTATATATGTGATCAATAGAGTGAAAATGGAGAGACTTGTATCCTCAACAAAGTACGGAGTTGGGCAAAGAGGTTTGAAAGAAAATAAGGTTCCTGCTCATACCAAGGGCAAATATGTAGGCCTTGTTCTTACCATTCTATGGTCCCTGTTTTGGTCTAAAAAAATGATTAGTTTTCACTATAAAAAATTGTATATAAACGTTGGTTATATATAATTATAATCCCCACTGAAAAAATATTCTGAATTCGTCTTGACATAATACAAATTTGAAAAATAACTGTTTTGAGTTATATATCAATTATGCCCAAAATGATTAATCTGAATTTCTTGTACTAACTTATAAACCATTATTATAGCAATTTTTTTTTTTTTAGCACTGTAAGCTATCAGTGGTCAAGAACTATATCTTATAAACGCCAATTTCAAAGAATACAAAACTAAAATTTATAGTATCGGTTTGCAATAAGGTTAGAAGTTTGTATTTGCAGCAACACTAGTCAATTAGCAAGAGAAGAAAATAAAAGAGATATAAGTGAATTATCTACAACTTGAAGATTAGATGGACAACTATTCTATGTTAAGATATAAATGTGACTTTTCTTCTGCATCACCATTCATACGATTTGGAAGGAGTGAAACAATAGATTCCACCAAGCAGTGTATGAAGCTGAGGATCATTCCATGAGTGGTATTATGCAAGTGATCAGATTGAAGATCAATGGAGGAAAAAAATTTAGTTGGAGTGCCCTAAACTTTGAACTTTATAAAAACTGAAACCTGAGTGATATTCTTGAATAGATCCCTTTTTTCACTTTGGTTTTGTTGCGTAACACGCTGTACATGTAACTGAGTTTTTGACATTAATGATATTCTTTTGCTTACTTAGCGCAAAAAAAAAAAAAAATGTGGCTTGCAATGAACAAATAAGGTTATAACATGCATTTCTCCACATGGAATAATTACAAATTTTATGACCATCATGTAAGATCTCAAGCTACTCTTTTTGATACTAAATGGTTTTATATTAGAATTTATGATTTTTAACTTGATATTAAAATTAGGTCTTTACTCTAATCATATTTATTCAAAAAGATTGATCTTTCAGCTCTAGGTTCATATATTCTTTTTGTGTTCCAAGTACCAATTGATTTTGCTAATCTCAAGAAGTTGACGCGTTCTTTTCATGTTAGGGCCTTCAAATTTCAGTATCACCCGTCCTTCTATATTCGCTGAGTTCTCTAATAGCAGTCGAAGAATTTCCATAGAAGGAATCACCTTTTTGTCATACTCATTTTGCTTTTAATAGAAAAGTAGCGCTTTGCATAATCTTTTACAACCCGAAATTCATTAAATATCATTCCCTTGAATCTTGATCGCCAAATACATCAAAATTTTTGCTTTCATCACAGCTATTTTGTTACTTTTCGTAAGCATCGAACTGAACTTCTCTGGGATTGTATCCATAGATATACCTCACTTTTTGAACTATAACTCACTACGTCACTTGTCCTTGGAAAGGAAATGAAGGGGTGTTTGGATTCACTTTCGAATGTAAGGAAAGTAAATTAATAAAAAGATTTTAGAATATTCCTTGCATAAGGAATTTTGCAATCTCTCAATTTAGAGTTTGAAGAAGGAAAACAAAAGGTTGATGAGTAAAAGTTTTAATTTTCCGTCGTCTTTAATACCATGACCATTTTTGGTAGCCTGGTGACTGATAACATCTTAAATGGTAAGCTCATCTAAAACTTTAAGGTGGTTATTGGAATATTGGAATATTGATTTTGAATAAGAATGAAATGAGTTGAGGAATAAACTTGGAAAATGGTATCTCATACTCAGAGCCCTCTCAAATAATTTGCGGACCTTGGGCGATCATCTAAATGGAGGCCTTAATAATTAGGTTTTTTCCTAATAAAAAAAAAACTCTAAATTTTCTACTAAAATAATCACTACAAATAAATAAATAAAAACAAAAATTAGAATTATAAAATAGCATAATATTACAAGTTAACAAAAAGATAGAGTCTCAACCAAATATTAAAAAAAATTAAAAATTCTTTTAATTGGGGCTAATGGGGCCTTAGAGTCTCAACCAATTTATTAATAAAGACCTGCCGGTTTAATGAGTAGGTCTTAGGACTCTAATGCCCTCTTAGCCCTAATTAAATGACACTAGTTTATGATAGATTTTTATCTTTAAAAAAAAATAAACATTTTTTTTAAATTGGGGCCCCTGGGCTAAGGGAGCCTTAGGCACATGCCCCCTTAGCCCAGGGCTTGGGCCAACCCTTCTCATACTTGATATCCTCTAAAAATGATTATAGGAATTGATATATTGATTCAAACATATGTTTGGTAGTCAATACAATATTAGTCTTAAGAATAAAAATAAACATCATATTAATAATAATGGTTAGTTTGAAGAATATTATTATAATATTATTTATTTTATGATATTATTATATACAATATTGTTTATTAAATTTATATAATAAAAATAATTATTATTATATCAATAATAATGTTACTTTGTATAGTGTGTAATAATATTTTTTAAGGTTACACATGGGAATGAGTTATTTCTATATGTTTTGTCAAGAATATGTATTCCTAGATTCATAGGTATGAGATTACTGAGGGAATGAAATGTTGAAATTCATTCATTTATACCAAGCGTAAGAATTAGAATATAATTGAGAATATCATTTCATTCTCAATCTATTTTCACATACAAACTGCCAAATAAGTTTTTATAGAGCGATTTATATATATTTTTTTTGTTATTACAACACGCCCCCTCATTTGAGGGAAGATTAATGTTTTTACACATGAACATATTAATGGAGACAATAAGACTTAAATCCAAAACCAATATGATAACTTACGTTTTGATGCCATATTGAATAACAAGAAATATTTATGCATGTTTTTTTACCCGGGTCGTCTTGAGCCCCTGTTGGAATATTAAGATGGTAAAATATTGGGAAAATTGAACAAATAGTCTTCATTATTTTTCTAAAATTTAAAATTCATATTTATTAGTCAATTTAATCTCTATTGTTATTCAAAAAATTTCAAATTCATCCCTATTATTTAAAATTAGCTAAGTTAGTCTCAATTATTTTTCAAAAAAAAAAAAAATCAATTTAGTCCCTATTGTTCTCTAATCTAACAATCAATTTAGTCCCTATTGATCTGGAAAAACTCAATTTAGCCAATTTAGGCAGGAATTAAGAGTCTGTTTGGCCTAGTTTTTTGACACTTAAAAATACTTCCAGTGAGTTTAGAAGCTGATCTAACCTGTTTGGCTCATTTCTAAAAGTGTTTTTAGTTAAAGCTAAAGCTGAAAAACAAGAAGCTCAAAATTAGAACTTTTCAAAATAGGCTTTTGCAAAGCTGTTTTTATATATGTAATGTGGGAAACTATTTTCTTTTTCTTTCTCAAATATACCCCTTCATATTTTTAAAAATACAATATTGCTCTCAAATTTTTTAAAAGCTCAATATTGTCCAATATAGGCCAAACAGTCCACGACTTTTGTTTAACAGCACTTCTAATCAAAGCTCTACAGCTTAAAAACTAAAATTTGACAGTTAGGCCAAACATAACCTAAATTGAATTTTTTTAGAAACAATAGAGATTAAATTGACTAATTTCAAAAAATAGAAATAAATTTTAAAAAATAATAGAGACTAAATTGATTTATATTAAATAATGAAGATGAATTTAAAATTTTAAAAAAATAATATAGATGATTTGCTCAACATACTGAAGATATATATGAGAAATGGAGAAGAGGAAATGGCGTCAACGTCTCTCTCTTTTTATATGTGGTTCATTGACTTTCTAAGCCTTGCCCTGGACAGCAGAAGAAGCAGACAGAGAGCAGAGATCATTTGGGCCCATAATTTTCTTGCTTTCTCAGATACGACACTTCCGCAAAAAATGAATAGCTACTTTAGCAGACATTCCACGAGAACAAAGCTGTGCTTTAGCTAATCACAATCATGCACGTGGACTAGTGTTTGATAATTTCTACGACTCAGTATTGATGCAAACCCCATAAAAATCAAGGCATAATCATACCACAGTGTCTCGTACTTGGTGCATAAAAATAAGAAGTCTATGGTATAACAATTGGTAATTTCAGTACTACCACATTTTATTGAAGGAAAAAAAAAAACTATTATATTTTAGATTTTTTTTGTAACACTTCACTTAAATAAATAAAAAAATTATTATTATAAGTAATTTTTTGCAACAGTTTTATTAAGTTGCATGAAACTATTGTAATATCTATGATAAAAAACGCTTTTTATTAAGTGTTACTTATTTTATTCATTCTTTTCGATGATTTATAAAATTATGAATTAGTTGCAACTTACCAAACAAAGTCTTTTGTAATAATTTTCTTAGTATTACATCTAAACGTTGCAGAAGATAGGATACGTAAAATAATGGGCTTAAATACAACGCATAAAAACCATTGCTTATTATATTTTTACTTGGCTCCGTTAGTTTGCCGTAAAATAACTTGTTTTTGAAAAATATTTTTAGTGAAAAATATTTTCTTAGAAAATAAATATTTTTTTGTGCTCCGTTTGTTTGCCATAAAATAACTTATTGAGGGAAAATATTTTTCTGAAAAATAGAATATTGGAAAATATTTTATGGTGTTTGGATGTAAAGTGAATTCCGTAAAATGTTTTCTTCTCTCAAAGGACATAAAAATATTTTTTCAAATTTTGTACTAGCCGCAATTGTTGACCAGAAAATATTTTTCAGTTGACTAACCAAACACCGGAAAATTAAGCAAAAATAGATGCAATTGTTGATTGAAAAATATTTTACAGTTGACCAATTTTCTAATATTACTAAACATTGAAAAATTAAGAAAATATTTTTCGGAAAAATATTTTACGGCAAACAAACGGAGACACATCTTGGGTCACGAAAAATTTTGAACTTAATCCATTGAAAATGATAAATTATCGAAACCAAATTTGAAAAGATAGAGAAAAAATTCAAAAATTTGATTAATTAAGTTTTCTTTGATCCCATTATTTCTCTCATTTTTTTTTTGTTGCTAAAATTTAGATTTCATTACTTCTTAGCTCCAAATTACAGTCGATTGGTGAAAAAATTGTAGTAAGTTTATAAAAAAGAGTATTGCAAGTCTAAAAAACTATTATATATATTTTTAATTTTTTTTTTGTATAAGTTTTTTCTATTAAAGATAATAAATGAATAAAATAAACTCCTATCTAATAACTTTACTTTTAGATGAGATACTCAATTTAACATAATTATAGAGTTTAATATCAAAAGGTCTTGGAAAAGAATCTTATAATTATTACATATTTAGAAGAATATATCAAAGTGCAACTCATTAAAAAAAGAGATACTCTCATACATATATATAATCTTATGAATGATGAACTTGCAACGGTAAAAATATCGTTGCTTATACTTTTGAAAATAGTTACAATAAATAGCAAAAATACAAAAAGTATTAAAAACATACCATTGTTGTTACTCTTTAAAATCGTCGCAAATAGAAAAACACTTATCATGTAATCTTTTAAAAAATCATTTGCTAAAAGAATCAATCGCAATGATTTTTACTGTTATTATTTATTTTTTTAAAAAAAATTGTTACTATTTATGTAACAGTTTGTAATGATTTTCAAGTGTTGTTTGAGATAAAAAAAAAAAAAAAAAAAAAACGTAGTAGTGTTTCTTCCATCAATCATAAACCATCATATCACCTATCAGCCTCATTTTACATAAAGACAGTCAACTCGATGGAAAACAATTCATCATACTCGATCCTGACTATTGGTATGTGGATCTCATTCTCATGAGAATTGGACCATTAAATTTGTCCTGAAGGAAAACTTTTTAAAAAATTTGACTAATTGATTAGTTAAATTTTTTTTTTTATAATAAATAGTCTTTACATGTATTTGACCCCACTGTTTTGTATGTAAAACTTGATTGACTTGTTAGTTAAAATTTTTGAAAAGTTTCTCCTGACTGAATACTTTCTCCAACTTTGGTAGACAGAAAACTTACACAACAGTTTGATAACTTGATGGATACTACATTATCGAACATAATAATGAATTTTAGTAAATTTTTTAAAGGAAAACAATTACAAACTGATGTTTTCACGATTATTACGATACTGCTACGTGTAATGGATCTACCATCTTGTGAAACTTAACCTTTGTGATTTTGAACACGCAAACTTTCCAAATTGAAATCATCATATCACACTTGCGCCTAATTGAAAATCTTTTGGCCTGGGGACAAAATCAGTTTTGGATCAAATTGAGCTTTCCTTTCTTGGAAAAGATTCCATTTGGAGCCAAAATGTTTCATCCAATCTCCCCTGGTTTTGTAATGCGGAAGATATTGTTTTATTTTGATGCCAGCTTTATCACAATATTCCAATATTTCATTATTTTGACTGTCCAAGACCTCCCAGTCTTCAAATCCACTCGAATGCAATAGTCCCACACAGTAGAATGTATCTTCATCAGGTATAACTGCAGACATTCGATCATCCCACCTGCAAAGTGTTATTGAGAACATCAATTTACAGAACAAATTCAGTCTCGTCTCGAGTAATGCTTTATGTTTCTAGAATTATGCTTCATGCATGTATCTTTCATAGGGTAAAAATTCATGTGTTAAACATGAAATTTTTCATTATATATAATAAGAACTCTTACCATATAAAGAGGGAATAAAACATAACTCGAGTGATATATAACAATACTCTTCATTTACTTAATTATCGTTGTTTATAAATAAATAAATAATAAATGTTATTAATGATTACGTTTTTCTGCTCGTTGGGTAGACAAGGATGGTTGCTGCTGTTGTCTTGTTTTTTCTGTAAATGATGTCGACGAAAGCACCAGCATTGAAATCTTTTATAGCAGATTTTGGTACAAAAAGATTGAGCCATGGGTGAGGAACATCCCATTGCCCTTTGGATTGAAGCTTCAGCTCACCACTTCGAACTCTATTAAGAAAATCAACGAACGAAGCATCTTTTCTGAATACAAAACCAGGAATGAAGCTCAATCCTTTAAGCAACCATTGAAGTTCCTAAGAGAAAAAAAAAAAAAAAAAGTTTTAGTAACATATATAATTTCCAATGCAATTCAATTCGAGTATAGTAGATACATATATATGTACCTCATCCACGTCAACGCTAAGATCGTCATGATAATATTTGACCACTTCCAAGCAATAGATGATGCCATGTTTAGCTAACAAAGAAGTTATTTTGGACTGCTGTGAAGATGTGAAAAAGGAAGACCTCCAATTATTTGTGGAACCCTCGTGCAAAATGAGTGAACCTTCTATGTAGTCGAGGCCATTAATATTTGAGATAAGATGTTCTTGATCTTTTGTAAAAGTAGAAAAATCGTCATAAAGCATTTTCATCCACTTCACCTGCCAAAGAATTGCCAATATTAATTAATTAATTTCATAAATCCAAGTTGTTCTTTACTTCTCTTTGATGTTTTTCTTTATTTTCTTAATTTTATGTAAAAATAATATTAGTCAGTTACATGTTTATAATTGTTTGCCATCCCTTGCTAGCTAAGGAGTACCAAAAATTATAAGTAACTACTTACTTTGATTATACATTTTTATATGAACATAATATGCATGCAGTCATTCGTGTTCATCAGTTGCACGGGCATGTAAGTTTAAACTGAGTTTGTAATACATGAACGATTAGAATATTCAACATATCACAATCTTGTACCCTAGATGGTGCCTTCTCCAATGCTATCCTTGCTCTTGTGATTATCCCAAACTGTCCCAAACCTCCTAATACTGCAAAGAAAAGCTCAGGGTTCATGTCTTTGGAGCAAGTCATCAGTTCTCCTTTTCCTGAATAAAAACAAAAATCCAAAATATTGATCCGTCAAAGAGAAGCATTTTATAGCTGATAAATGCATGAAAAACATATCACATTAGCCATGAAACATACTCTACATTCAAATCTTGAAATACAAGAAGAAAAACATGAGCAAATAAGTTTACCAGTAATAACATCCATTTGATGAACGTTACTTATTTGAGGACCATATTTATATGACTGCCCACTAATTCCAGCATTAGAGAGCGTCCCACCAACCGTTAGATACAAATAATCAGTCCATGAGACAGGTGCAACTCCATGCTCAAGTGTGGCTTGCAAAACATCGATCCAAAGCTGTTCTCCTCCAACATCAGCATAATATCCAATTGAATCACTCCAAGACACCCTAATTCCTGCTTTTTTGCGGCCATTATTATTCAAAGAAGTCATATCCACCACAACCCCATTACGTGCCGTGGCTTGACCTCTCACTGAATGGCCATGGCCTCTAGCCGCTATAGTAAAAGGGCTTGAATTGTTATATGAGAACTTAACGAGATCAGCGATATCGGTCGCGGATGAAGGGTAAAAGACTGCAGCAGGGTTTTCTTGGACTAGTTTTCCAAAATCACTAGAGGCTTTTCTAACGGAACCATGATCAACACGAAGCCTAGTTGCTATATCATGCGAGAGAATTTCATATGGGATTGAATTATTCCATGGCCTTAACTTGCCTATAATAGACATCAAACGGCTCATGAAGATGAGTAAAACAATGAAGTATACAGGAAGATGAAAAGGCTTAGCCATTTTCATGGAGAGATATTGTAATGTGGAAAGTCTATAAGTAAGAAGAAATTGGTGATATTTGGGGAGAAGGAAAGATTTGCTATGATAGATAATGTATGTAGGTATATTGAGGCCATTTTATAGGGAAAAGATGTTGCCAGGATATTAACTAGCTAGGTTGGAATCTTGGCTCACAGAGAAGCAATCTTGACAAAGGGGGCGTAAAATTTTTCAAAGATATGATAGGGACTCATCATGCTTTGCCTTTTTCTACCAACGTCGTGAGACTCATTAATTTCTCATGGCATAGCCAGGAAGCTAACTTGATAACGAGTTTGTGTCTGTTTGACTTAGTTATAGAATTTTAATCGTTGAATGGTAGAATTTTCAATAAAGAGTTCTGATTAAATATGTTGTTAAACAGAAGTTTTTTGGCTTTGTCATGTTTGAAGTAATATTAAAAAATATAGAAGGGTATTTTTAAAAAATTTGAGGGCATTGTTGGGCAACTAAAAAATATGAGTATTTTTTAGAAAAAAAAAAAAGAAAAATAGCTTCCCATATAATTTAATTTTTTTTTTTTTTTTTACAAAAAACTTCGATTTGGAGTTTTTTATTTTTATTTTCTTACCCCTTTTTTGGCTTTTGCCTAAAGAGCTTTTTAAAAAATGTGCAGGTTAGTTTCACTTTTTAAACTAAAAAAAAACACTTTTAAGTGTTCAAAAATGAGGCAAATAGACCTTAATATTTTAAATCACTTGAGTCATATTTCATTCTTCCTTTGTATGGTAAGCATTCTTCCTATATAGATAATGGATGAAATAATTTTTAGCAATCCCGGAATGGTAAAAATTGAATTTAAATACACAATACTCTAATCATCCAAGCAATATTTATTACTATTCAAGGGTTGATTAATCACCTCGACAATATAATCATTTACTTTCTCTTATACCAGTATGCCACTGCTTTGTACCAAAAGTTTTTAGTATGCAGTCACTACAACGAGCAAGAAGTACAAGATCACATTTACGCAAAAATTACACTAGTTAATTATGTCATTAGTCTTTATAATTTCTCAACTTTTTAAAGCAATTCTCATTGTTTGAGTATAATCAAATTAAGTCCACATTATTTGTCAAAGTTAATCAAATTAGCTGTTATTATTAAAGTAAGGGTTAGATTTAATAGAATAGTGATTGTGTCAGGGTAAATTGAAAAGTTTATATAATGCTCAAATTAGTCCTCATTATTTCTAGAAATATTCAATATAGTTCCCATTTCTTTAAAAAAAAAAATCAATTTAATTTCCTTCTCTTTTTTCTTCCCGTTCTTCATATCCATGACACATATACACACAGAGACAATCACAGCCACACACACAATCAATTTAGCCCTCACTATTTCTATATATATATTCTTGTGCATTTTTTGTATTTGTGTGTGTTTTTTTTTTTTTTTTGAATATTTTTGTGTATTGTATGTATGTATTATGTGTTGTGTGTGTGAGATTAATGGAGGTGAAGGTTTGTGTTTGGGTGTGTATTGTGTGAAAGAGATTGTTTAATGGTAAGTACTAATTTGAATAATTTTTATAAACAATAGGGACTAATTTGAACATTTTTGAACAATAGGAGGTGAGAAACAATAGGGTGTAATGCATAATTAACTCTAAGAGCAATTTAGTCATTTTATTGATTTTTTTTGGGTTAAATTTAATTGAATTTTTAATGGTGAGGATTAATGTTACTAACTTTATAAATAGTGGGGACTGATTTGATTAAAAACAATAAAGAATAATTTTTTTTAAAAAAAGGTGTCAGCGAAGGGACTATTGGTATAATCATTCCAAAGTTACACTATGGTAGCTAAGAGACTATTTGACAGTGAAATGTGCATTCAATTTAGTTGGTAAAATGCCATCTAAAATCTCATTGATTTCGAATCTTTGAGATGTTTGGCCAATGGTCAATGAACAAACCCACGAAGGGATAAACTTCTGATTTGTAGGTAAAGTACATAATCTAGTTTTGATTCTTCTACCATCAAGGTATGAAAGATTGTAAAATTAGGTGTGATTTTCAGAAGAATCTTTGATATTTCCATTTGGATTTGATGAAGAAATTCTCATAGAACATTCGTAGAAAAATGCAGGTAAAGGAAACATCACCAAGATTTTTCTCTTGAATGTAAGATCTTGTTTGTAATTATTTGAGATCTCCAAAGTCAAATTCAAACTATAATTATTAATTACCATGAAATCACATCCAACTCTATTTTTTCCATAATGCATTTAAGAGTTTCCCATTACTTTTTTCATTTGTATTTCCTTCAATTCGCACAATTGCCAATTCACGTTGAGCATGAATAGTCAGCTAATGGTTGGTATGAGATATATACTCTTAGGACCCAAGCAAAGATTTGAATAGGAAATAACGTATCAAAGTAAAATGATATTCAACTTGTGACCTTTGACACTTTGACCTAAAGATCGCAGTACAGGTAGGAATATGATAGACTCTTGAACCCTGCATACATGTCAGCCTTTCCATAATCTAGAGTAATGTTACCACATTGAACGCCCCCAGGGGATATATAGTAGGGATGAAATTATTTATGCGAAGTTGTAGGTATGACATTTTTTATTATTTTGGAATTTTACTTTTCATTAATCTAGTGTATATGTGAGGACGTATCAAGGCACTTGAGAGTTTATCAATTGGTGATCGAATTTTGTTAAATAATTCGATAATTAGCTCTATCAATTTGATTCTCACATCATCCAAAAACATGTTCCTATAATGACCAATGATTTTTAAAATGCATTTCTTGTATTCATACATATGATCTTATCTGTATATAGGGACGGATTTAGAATTTTTGTTGAGCGGAAGTTAAAGTTTTAAAATTTTACTTTTATATATAGATAATTTTTTTAAAAGGGGCCAAATTAGTTTTTCAGCTTAAAAATACTTTTAAAAAACACAAATTTTCAAAAAGAATTTAAGGCTACGTTTGTCTGCCATAAAATATTTTTTCAATTTTTCGGTGTTTGGGAATACTAAAAAATTGGTCAAATAGAAAATATTTTTCAGTAAAAAATAGTGGCTATTTTTTTTCAATTTTCTGGTATTCGATAATACCGAAAAATTGGTCAATTGGAAAATATTTTTCGGTCAAATATTACGGCTAGTACAAAATTTGAGAAAATATTTTCATGTCTTTTGTAAGAAGAAAACATTTTCCAGAATTCAAATACCGGAAAATATTTTTTAATATTCTATTTTTCAGAAAAATATTTTTTCACAAGTAAGTTATTTTACGGCAAACAAACAGAGCCTTAATGTAGTTCCACTTGTCTGTGTATATCAGAAAACTATTTTTTCACAAGTAAGTTATTTTACGGCAAACAAATAGAGCCTTAATGTAGTTCCACTTGTCTGTATATCTTGGCACCTAGGAATATGCGTAAATTTTTTATATGATGGCTGAGTAAATGATGGATTTGTAGTACAAGGGATTAGTAGTACGAGTTATTGTAGAAAAATATTTTTTCACAAGTAAATTATTTTACGGCAAATAAATAGAGTTTTAATGTGGTTCCACTTGTCTGTATATATTGACACCTAGGAATGTGCGTAAAATTTTTATATGATGGCTGAGTAAATGATGGATTTGTAGTACAAGGGATTAGTAGTACGAGTAATTGTAATTGTCACGTTCCAAGGATTTCGAAATCATAATTAAGCTTAAGAATAATGTTTTGAGTTTTAATCGACTAATTTAAATAATTAATTTAAATTAATATTTTAACTCACAACTAGTATTTATAAATCACGCTTTAAACATTGTTTATGGAGTGTGGAACTTTATGGAAAACACTATTCTTTCCACAAATAGAAGGATCTAGTTATTTTTTCAACGAAAACTAAGTAACTTTAGTTATTAAAACTATAAAAAAATTTGAAAACGATTATTGTCTAAAACGATCAAGTGCCTTGTGTTTGGGTCGTGCGAGACACATGTGCCAAACGCAACTCTGATCGTTTAGAAGACAGTTCCCAAAACTATTGATTTGTGATAGCTAAATAATTTTTCAAACAAAAAACTATTTATGTATTCTAGTAATATGTTGAAGCTGAAAAATATTTAAGTATTCTAGTAATATGTTGGAGCATTTTGCAAGGTCAGTAGCCCTTACAAACTCAAATATGGATTAGCGGAATCATCTGTTAAATACCTTACAATGAGATCATGATTTTTGTTGGATTATGACTCGAATACCAAGCACAATATTGAAGTTACTAGAAGTATTCTAATTAGCGTTAAAGTACTTTAGAGTATAAGAATTCTAATTTTATTGGGATTAACAACATTAATTTATAAATAGAACTGTATAGGTTGAGTTTAGTTATTACACACCACAAAGTGGGGTGTACCATATTAGATTTGATTAGAATTATATGTCATACGCTCTAGGTAGGTGTATCAGAGTCATGATTATAAAAATTCTAGTAATAAAGAATAATATGCTGTAAACGTACGTTGATTATACCAAACTATATTAAAATTAGTGTTATGTTCTTAACATATTTATGTGCGGGATCCTTCCAACAATTTTAACTAATTAGGTTAGTACTGGAGCTCAGCTCTTACAATACGCACTCATTTTGAAGCCCATCTAATACCTTAAAAAACAGTAATGAATAGAGAATACTTTTTAAGAATGTCAGTAAAATATGTAAATCTCAATAAAGCGAAAAGGTTTATCTCCAATGAATCAACTTTTGCAAGAAGATATATATATATAAGTCGAAAAGACTTCAGGTGGGTAAGATAATAACGATATTTTGGTAATGTGTTTTGAAAAGAAAAACAAAAGCCTCACTTTGGCGTAGGGCTCCACATACAATATAAAAAATGGGAGCTGACAACTTATCGTTTCAACTTTATGAAGCAAGTTAATTCTTTGTTATAGTAGAGGGAGACCTACTGAAAACTGCAATGACGAACATTGCAAAAGAAGAGAAATTGAACAAAGGAAAAAGAAAAAGAAAAAGATTGATTTTACCAATTGGAAAGCAATCTTTACCAGCTTATGATGAATTGTGAAAGCATTCAATTAATCCTAGACAACCAACAACGTCAAAAGAATGACAAACTTTACAACTAATTTTAGCTGCCTGAATGCCTATGTTACTAGCTAGGAAGATCTTCTCTGTATAATGTTACGTGGGTGGGAGATTCAATAATAATAGGTTTATATTATTTTATTGTAATTCCATTGAAAGTTCATCATTATTAAACCTCATGTTATACGTTATGAAAAGATCAAAATTCAAGTGAGTCCTGGCGGGGTAATATTTTGAGATAGTGAAGATCTTTATGGAGATGAGATACAACCATAATACGAATCATACAATTTAGTTTGATTCAGGCAAAAAAATGATTTGAATCAATTAGTGAATCGTTAATTAAGGTGAATCAATAAACGAATCGAAGTGAATCGTGCGATTTATAATACAATTCACGATTCGGGTCAAACCCAAAAAATACCCCAAAAGTCCAAAAATCATTAAAAAAAAAAAAGAAGGAGAACCCACATCAATTTTTTTCAAACAATATACAACTTGCCCATTATTAAAAAACATGAACAAACAAAATAAAAAGAAAAGCCCATTTAGATTTAACATCAATTTTTAACTATAATTATATAATAAAAACATTCAAAACTCAAAAGTTAAAATCCCTATAATAAAAAAATAAAAAAAATAGAGAGAGAACACTACTTATTACTTTTTATATGGTCTTGGCAAGTAGCAACTTGGCATTATTAATATATTATTGTCTTTACAAATAAGTTACAATTAATTTTCTTATAAACTAAACTACTAAAGGTTAAATAGTAAATATTGTCTTTTAATATCTAATTGTTTCGGTTGTTAGGAACAAGTGAATAACCTAAAAAAGTAACAAAAAATATATCCAATAAATAATTTCAATTTAAAATTGTTAATGGAAACATAATATATCAATTATTATCTAGTTTTAAATTTATGACTGAATCGATACGATCCGATACTATTTACGATTCTAAAAAATAAGATTTCAATTCATAATACGATACACAATTCGCACACTATAGATATAACCCACAAGATACCGTGGTCCAGAAATATCCCCCCACCACCACGGCCGGTAGCAGCATGCCAGTGCTGATCCAGTTGATTGGCCATGCGATGCAATCGTGACCATGCACATGTATTCGAGAAAGAAGGTTAAAGTACAATAATATCAGAGTACCAAGTGTTATTATCATGTGCACTCCTTTTTTTTTTTTTGGTCAAATATCATGTGCACTCTTCGACAAAAAAAAAAAAAATCGCATAAAATTTGTTTGTCGGATTATTCTGTAGTACAAAGGCCGAAAGCTGTTGATGTAGTTAGAACATGGAAATTAGTTTGGCAAATTACAGCACCTTCATGCAACTTGCTGCTTAATTTCAAATCACAGATGCGCAATGGCGGGGCCGTTAAAGGCCTGACATGGTCTCCCCCGCTGACAATCATGACATTCTATTTTAAAACTAATTAATAGTAAATGAAATAGTTTAGAAATTATGAGATTTTATTTTAAAATTTATTAGTGGTAAATGAAATAACTTAAAATCTTATAAAATAATCTAAAAATTTATAATTTTTTTTAATATGGGACATGCATATTCTAGCACTTATCCTCGTGTTTGACATGATTTGAGATGGGAGATGGGAGATGGCTTTCCCGATTGAGAATTTTGAGGTTTTATTTTAAAATTAATTTGTGTTAGATAAAGTATATGTAGCATAAGATCTTATAAGGTAGTTTAGAAATTCATATTTTTTTGATGTGAAACATACAACTTTTCAAAAAATTTGACTGACCGTCAGTCTCTCTAATACATGGAGTGGGTCTCACACATGTAGGACCCATTCTATGTAAGTGTTGTTTCGATTCGTCAGACCATTTACACAGTTTCCCATATGGTATACTCGTGCTCGATGCTAGTAGGCCTTAGACATTGATGATTTTCGGACCTTGCATCACACATGGGTCATACATAAACAAAATAATTTGGCTACGCTATTTTTTCCCCAGAGTGATTATCTCATATATTTTGTGAAGGCAACCAAGCGGTAGACTACCTTGCGAATTTAGGAGCTGAATCTTCAGATCTTGTCACACTCAATTCGACAGAAGATCACAAAATCTGAAGAGGTAAGCTCTCCCTTTAGATTTTTCTCTTCTTAGGATGCAGTTATTAATTATTTTTGTATGGCTTGTTGCTTTCTGCCTTTTTGAAATCGGTCGAGTTGTTAATTGGAAAATTTTCCTTGTTATCCAATTAACAACTCAACTGTTTTGCTGATCGTTTTATTTTTCTTAGGATCCCTTTGTAAGAAGATGTGGTCTATACATTTTCTAGAGTAGTTGGATGACGGGACAGGTAAATCCCCGTCCTTCTGTGGATGTGAGATTCTATGTCTCCTTCCACTCCTTGTATATATTTTTTTTTGAATTAATAAATTTTTTTGGAGGGTGTCACCCCTCCTTTCTGAAAAAAATAGTATAAAATAATTCCAACACCCAATTCTGAGTGATGGAGCCCTCAAATTAGGGTATCCAAATTTGTCTTTCTATCTAATTTTCAACTAGTAAAAAATATAGAGTCTAAAATAGAAAGTGTTATCGGTGTAAAATTAAAATTGGTGGTTTCTAAAAATAAGAAATAAAGGGTTTGGCAACCTATTATAGGTAAATAATGGGGAGACTTTTGTTGATAGCCTTAGGCTCATGATCATACTTATTTTAGAATCTTGTACATGGATCCTGTAATAACACAGATTGGGATGTTTGTATACAACACGTTGTGTATTAGTAGTGGAGTGCTTGAGGAGTAAGCGAGATATTTGTTCACGTTATGGGTATAAAAGAGTCAGGATGCTAATTTCTTTAGGCCAATTTAAAATATTATATGTGACTAACTTGGACAATGACTCTTCCATGAGTCATCCCAAGATTTGGTATCCCTAAAGGATTTCTCAATGAGAATTTCCCGTGATCCAAAAAAAAAAGTAATTTCGTTTTGTACATCCATTTGCCCTCAAGTTTCATAACCTTCCAGAACTCTGTAAGTATTTTGTTTTCATCAGTAAGGCATAATCTTTACGCAAATTAATTTGCAATGAATAATGCTTTACAGAAGTCTACGTACGTACTTTCAAGGGAAGGGAGTGCAATAGATGGAACTGAATACATTGTTCTTTAGGCTGTTGTTTATCTGTCAAATGGACATAATATTTTAGTCTTAGTAAGGAATAATTTTAATTCAAGAATAGAGTCAATATTTGAGATATTCTAAGTTAGCCTCCAACTAGCTTATCACAATAGATATATATATAAAGAGAGATCAATCTTTGAGACGATCATTCTACTAGTAACGGGTAGGCCTCATACGACATCCAACACACTATACACACATCACGATCGGTTGTTCGCAAATGACTGGTCGTTTTAACGTAAGTTTCTATAAATAAATAAAAAACTTCCAAGGCAGATGTGAAAACTAAATAATCTCGCGAAGCTCAAATGAAAACTACACCTCCATAATAGTTATACCTACATACCACATTATATCTTTGTTTATTTAATGATACAGGTAGGTGATGCTGCTTCGAGGTTTGGCCGCTATCAGTAATAGAATGTCCATCATGCCCACTATATCTTTGTCTTCAAAGCACCCTACGCTGTACTAAGTTGTGTGATTTGAAACCTGAAAGTTACATAAGGTGTTGTCATTTTGCAAAACTAATTTCCATGTTCTGACTGCATCACTAGCTTTCTGTCTTGTACTATAGGATGTTCTGACAACAAATTTTATGTGATTATTTAGGGGATAATATATATGGCTTACACCCTTTACACTTTTTTGTAAATGAGAGTCAGATCCCATACTTTTCAAAATATGAAGTTAGATTATGCATTCTTTCAATTTTTTCTGTTAAATTAAGGGGAAAATGGTCAGTTAACAAAATGAGAAGAAGTTAGTTTTTTCGTATTGTAAAATGCATTTACAAACTCTCCGTGCACAAAACCCATTTCTTTTACATCTTTTCTTATTTATGCTTCATAAATTTTTCCAAGTTCATACAAATCCAAATTTGACAGTGGCATAATTTTTGGGGAAAACATGGAAGATGAAAAGAAAAAGGAAAAAACAATGAAGATGGAAATAGGAATGAAAATATATGTGGGTGCATGAGGTGTGTTGGGTGAGCTAGCAAGTGATAAGGAGTGAGTGGATGTTTCTTGGGCTAAGGTTTGGCCTGGGGAATTACTAGGGGATTGAAGGTTGTGGGTACTTGGGAGTTAGGAGGGGATTGGGGTGCTAGGGATTGGTGCGTGTTGTAGGGCTAGACTGGTATAAGGGGTGTTGGGGTGTTAGGGGATAGGGTCTTTGATGCTGGATGTTGGGATGTGTTGCGGGGTTATGGGGGCTAGGATGCTTGGGAGGGGGTGTTGTGGGATGGGAAAGGTGGGGACGAAGGTGAACTGATGTTGTAAAGGATAACAATTGCACTAAATAGAAAATTTGGTAGATCTCCAACAAAAGAGGTCGTAGTCTATATTAAAGTATGAGGTCTAAGTATTATATTTTTAAAAGTAGAAAGGGTCTAAGGCAAAAGTATGAGTAATATACTTATAAAGAGGTTAGGTTGAGGAACAAAAAAGCCTTTTTTTATGACTCTTGTAATTTTGTTGAATTATAACTTTGTCCCTTGTACTTGTTTAGGTTGCCCTTGCACTTGTCTGGACTGCTATTGGACATACTTACGTGGCTATTGAACTTATTCAAACAACTCAATAAGGGCCATATTACAATATATATTCCTCTCACATTGAGAAATCACCATGCCCAACTCCACCATATAAGATCATGGGCTACTCCACCTGACACTAATTGATTTTAGGATGAAATCCCATGATTCTTAATATAGTATTAGAGCTAGGCCCTTAATCCAGTCTTGTTCATCTTCTGCGTGTGTCTCACACTTGTTCAATCTTCTATGTGCTAGTCTTTCCACTTGTATCCAATCTTCCACATGTGGCCCTTTTCACGTGTGTTTATTCATGTGTGATCCCTCTCAAATCAGGTCATACATAAGAAGGAGTGTTAGAATATACACTTGTCTCATTCCTAGATAGAGCTTTTGCACTTGGTTTGCTTGTCTTAACCGGCTCCTAACAAAGATTAGATTACTGGAATAAGGCATGTGCATTGTCAATGAGGCGAAGTGTGTGTTTTGTGTTGTGGGCCTTGATTGCCATGATCATATTTTTTTCTAGTGTTCGTTCACGAATAGAATTTGGCAACAGTATACAAGAAAGTTGAGATGTGGCAATCTCAACCTTGACTGGGACACAATTGTGGATAGATTGGCGAAAAGGAGTAGAAGAAAGAGCCTAAAGTCGGATCTTATATGAGTTGCATTTTGGTCTTGCGTTTATCATATTTGGATTGAACGAACAACATAATTTATAATTCGACCGGAAGCACAGAAGAACAAATTATTAAGAAAATTCATTTGGATGTTAGAGAAAAAGCTAATATTCATTGTAAGTTTCGTGATAGCTTAAAAAATAGCATTTTTTGTACAAAATAGAGCATTAGCTCTAGACGATCCATTCACTTGTTCCTTGTAAATGTTTTTGAATGTTGAATGAAATAATTACTTGCCCAACAAAAGAAAAAATCAAAAACTCTAACACCACCTTAATAATAAGATATTAAGCTACTCCACCTAGAATCAATTGGTTTTAGAATAAAACCTCAATTATCTTAACATGGTAGCAGAGTTAGGCCCTTGGTCCAGTCGTATTCATCTACGTGTGTGACCCATCTTTTTCGTTTCGTTTCGTTTCTCTCTCGCTGACTCATTTTTCCTCAATGTCAACTCTCGTTTCTTGGTTATCTCCAGGTCACACGTGAGGGGAGGGTGTTGAATATATATTCCTCCCACATCCGAAAATCACCATTCCTAAATCCACCATATAAGGTTTTGGGTTATTTCACCAGGCACCAATTGATTTTAGGATAGATCACGATGATTCTTAATAGGCCAAAATGCAATTTGCAAAAGCCAAGGGTTGATCAGCATTTTCCCAAAGGTACTATGATGTTATTGTAGTTTTACCTTCTTTCTCGTGTATATGTGCATGGTACTGATTGCATCGCATGAAATCAAGTGGATCAAGAAAGTTGCTGCTACCGGTGTGGTGGGTTTTCCTCTTGTAGGCTATATTTTGATCCTCATAGAGATCTTCAGTATCTTGCAATAGTGCCCCATAAAACTAAGCATTTGTTCTTTGCTCTCTCATTAGCGCACACATAAAACCGAAATTAGTTGGAAGCATCTCGTTGCATGCAGGCTATTTGATGGAAGATTTTATAGGTGAAGTCAGTCTTTTGCATGGTTGCTTGTCTTGAATTAATTGAATGCTTTGAGAATTCATCACGTAAAGATTCTTACCAATTGGTAGAATGCTTTTTTTTCCCTTCATTTTCTCATTTTCCCCATTTTTTATTTGTTTTTCTTTAGTTCCTTCATTAGGGTGATGAAATATGAGCCATGAAGCTCAACCAAGCTTTAGGGTTGTGTTTTGTCCTTGGCTTTAGACAAGGTTGGCGTTCCGTTAGGATTTTCTGGTACTGGCTGCATTTATTTTGTGTGCTCTCTGTCCATATTTATTTTTGTCTTTTTAACAAAAATTGATATTTTCTTTTGGTCCTTCCATCCGTAAAGGCTGTTTTTTTAATGTCTTTATATATATATATATATATATATATATATTGTCATAAGTACAAATTTTTTTATTATTATTTTATGGACACACGACAGATGTATCCATAGCACAGGCGGAGCCAAAGCTTTCTCAATTAAGGAGTTGGAAATTTTTATTTTTGATTTTTATTTTTTTATGTATTACTGTTAAAACAATAATTAGTGATCGAAGGTGGAAAAACAATGAAAGGTACCTTATTTTTACTTTTTGATCAACGGTTATTTTTTATATATTCTCATATTGAGAATAATAGGTCTTGTACTTTTTTTTGATTAATTTAAAGTATCTTTTAGGGTAGTGTGTTAATTTATACATATTGTACTTGGAATTTTTTTAATCTCATTTTAAATTGGACTTCTAAATTTTTATATTTTGAATAGGGCATGGAAATTTTTTTTTTTTTAAATTGTGAGCAACAATTTTACTCTACATATAATGAATGGAACTTTTTCTGTTTTTTTAACTATAGTTATATATTTATCTCTTGTTTGTATGTTATGTCATTATTATATATAATTAGGGCGGGTAACGCTTTTAGAACTCCATACATATACTTTAATGCTTATATTTTTATAATTGGCTATAAAGTAAATTATATGAGGGGAAGTCATACTATATTTTATAATTGGCTATAATTAGAGAGGGTCACGCTTTTAAAACTTCACACCTTGAAAACTTCTTTACGCTATACTATATATGCCTAAATTAAATATTAGTTTAGTTATAGCATATTGAACTAAACTAATATTGAGATCTTTCATCATGAAAAAATGATTTTAGGCATAAAACCAGTTTTTTTTTTTTGTAGTTTATATATAAAAAAATTTATGTGTAAATGGTGTCCCGACACCTAATTACTAAATATGATACTGTAGTATCTATCCTAAGCCCCTTTGCTTGGCTCCGCCACGGGTTCATAGTAGGAGAACATTTTCCTATTCTTTTCGCAATAGGTTAGTTTGCAAACTCATAATTAATTAAATATCTCTCTAATAGTTGTATATAGCTTACGTACTAGAAATAAATTGCATGTTTTGATGCCCGATTCTCGACCATTCTGGAATCCTTCTTGTTTATGTGATGTTCCAATAAGCATGAAAAAAGACGGGTTTATGAGCGTGTCGGGAGTTGAAATAATTGTTTACATTAATTATTTTGAACTAGTAAATTTTAAAAATTCAAATATATTTCTTGAGGCTAGTTATAACAATAGGTTAGTTTGCAAACTCATAATTTTAGGATTTGTTTATGTGTCATGACTTGTAACGATTTGTTTCTTTATCTGACATTGTAAATGTAATATCACACATTGGTAGAATATAGTGTTTGTTAATGGTTTATAAATAGATGTTGTGAATATAAGAAATAATTTGGGTTAACTATTTTGGGTCAGTAGAAAAGAGGCCCAAAATAGTTATTTTTTATGCTTATAACATTAGTCTCGCCTGCAGGTCTGGGGGTTATGGGTTCGGATCGTGACAAAATGGTATCAAATTAAAGCTAGGTTACTCGCTTGCGGGCCTGGGAGTTCTGGGCTTGGAACGTGACAAAATGGTATCAAAGTCAGGTTACTAGCCGGAGTGCGAACTAAGGTAGCAATTGGTACACTATGCTCTAGTAATAAAAAGTAATAATGAGAATGACTTGTATAATATGACATGATTGACCTTTTATTATTATAGTATTAAAAATAAAAATAAATATGAAAATAACTATAAATATTATTATTATTGTTATAAAAAATAATATTTTATGGGGGCATGTTAGTCATTTGATGAATAAGTTTATTCCCAAACATATGAGAATGAGCTAATCCCATGTGTTTGCTCTGGAATAGCTAATCACATATACGTGGGAATATATGACATTACCTTAGGAATGAGATTCTCAAGTTTATTCATTCATACCAAGTACGGGAATTGAAAAAAAGTTGAGAATGTCATTCTATTTTCAACCTCATTCTAGTATACCAATCGCTACCTAAGTGTTATACGGGATAAAGTGCTACACTAAGGAGAAGGTGGAAGCCAACTCTTAAACCTGTAGGAGTCACCACCTCTAGAATCCTTCATCGCCTAGGGGCTTGGGGGTTTGGGCTCGGGACATGACAGTAAATTTCTTTGTTTTTAATGAAATTTCATTCTTATCTAGCAAAAAAATAAGAAAAAAAGGAAACACTTTCAACAAATTCCTCTACTAATCTCTTGTACAATAAATCCATCATTTATTTGCAATCATATAAATTTATTCATATGATCTTACATAACCTTATAGGTGCAAATATATAGAGACCATACGAATAAAAGAAATACATGTGGAAAAACATTCTTCAAATCTTTACGTCAAATTGTCAAAGATCACAATTTGAATGTCATTTTACTTTGACACTTTATTTCCTATTCAAATCTTTGCTTGGGTCCTAAGAGTATCTCGTACCAACCATTAACTGACTACCAAGATTGCATCAAACTATCAATTAATTCGTGCTCAACGTGAATTGGCAATTGTGCGAAGGAAATACAAATGAAAAGATCTAGTAATGGGAAACTCTTAAATGCATTATAGGAAAATAGAGAGTTCCACGTGATTTCATGGTAATTATAATTTGAATTTGACTTTGGAGATCTCAAATAACAACAAACAAGATCTTATATTGGAGAGAAAAATCTCGGTGATGTTTCCTTTATCTGCATTTTTCTACGAATGTTGTTAAGCCAGGAAAATGTCTTAACATGTATATAAGAAGAATGGATTAATGTTTTATATTACCTATTATGTTCACCTTTATTTTATATAGTAAAAATTTATGTATCGAATATTAAATATCTCGTATATATAGTAAATTAAAAATCTATTATAGAAGGAAAAGTCAAGTGACATTCTAATTTCGCTGCTTTTTCGACCATGTCAATCAATTAATCTTGCAAACCACTGCTTAGCATGAAACGATGACTCGGGCTTGAGAGGAAGTGGATGCAGGAGACCTATTATGTTGGGGTAATATCGGTGAGGGAGTATGTTTCGTCTAAAAATTGAGATTTAAAGTGACTAAAATTGATGATTCATAATATATATACTTTATTTTAAAAATGAGAGAAGTAAGAAATAAGATGATCTAACCCTTAGAATATTATACTAAATCAATAATTTTTAATTTTTAGTTGTATTTTCGCATAATACCTGCGAGTCCCACAAATTCAAAAAGAAAACTAAAAACGTGACATTTAACAATGCTCATAGAAGAATTCCTTCAAATTCAAATGTAAGATTCTTCTAAACCATTGGGCTTACGTCTCAAAGATTCCAAAGTACTTATGGAAAATCAATGGGATTTTACATGATATTTAATTTACGTACCAACCAAATTGATTTCACATTTCAAGGTCAAAATGTGATCATTTTATCCATTTGGACCTTCGCTACCATAGTGTAAGTCTGCTAAGTGTGATTTTGATGACTGCATACTTTACACTTGGATTTAAAATCTCTTTATGTGAAATTTAATAATGATAAACTGTCGATGTAATTATAATTAAATGATATGGTCCATTTATTATTATTAAATCTCTCCTTAATAACATTATTATGGGAAAATCTCCCTAGGAAGATAGTCACACAGACAGCTAAAATTAGTGGTAAAGTTTGCCATTCTTTTGACGAGGTTGGTTGTCTAGCATTAATTGAATGCTTTTGCAATTCATCATAAGCTGGTAAAGATTGCTTTCCAATTGGTAAAATCAATCTTTTTTTCTTTTTTTCCTTTTTCCTTTGTTTAATTTCCCTTATTTTGCAATGTTGGTCATTGGAGTTTTCAGTACGTCTCCCTCTACTATAACAAATTAACTTGCTTCATAAAGTCGAAACAATAAGTTGTCAGCTCCCATTATTTATATTGTATGTGGAACCCTGCACCAAAGTGAGGTTTTGTTTTTCAAAACATATATATTAATTATAACCAAAGTGGGCATCTTGCAACTCAACGATTCGTAATAATCGGAATTTTATCTTTACAAGAGATGATTCTTAAATATAAAAAGTTCTCCCAATGTAAAATCATTACAGGATCTAATCAATTCATTTCCGTAAGACGCTTTATTTATACCCTTGCCTACCTTTAATCTTTTCGGCTTACATATCTAGTAACAAAAGTTGATTCATTGGAGAGACAAACTTTGTCGCTTTTTGGAGATTTAAATGATTAATTAACACTCACGTTCTTAAAAGTATTCTTTTTTATTACTCTTTTCTCAGTCATTAGATGGCTTTAGCACGAATGCGTAAGGTCGAAACAGAAAAGAAATCGCACTTTCTCTCGCAAAGATTTTTTTTTTATTTTTAATTTTTTTTTTATAATTTAGAACGCCGACGTTTTCAAAAAGTTCGTATAAATTGTTAAGAAATGTAAATCATATTAATATGTGATCTCCCTAAATCATGCATAGTCAACTTTCATTGATTGATTTTCCATTTAGATAGATATGTAATTTAGGCAATGACAATGTATAAGCATTTTAATTTAGGGTCTAGACTGATCTTTGTATCTGTATATATATTTGTACATCTTAATGAATAAAACACACAAGAGTATTGATCTCTTTTATAGTATCAGAACTGAGTTATTGGTCCAGTCATATTTATCTGTGTATATCTATTTCAAATCAGGTCCACTTGTATTCAATCTTTCGCATGTTTATATTCTACATATCTTCAATCTTTCACATGTGTTAATCAATCATATGTATTCAATCTTTTAAGTGTGACCTATCTCAAAATTAAGTCTACGCGTATTCAATCTTCTACGTTCGACCCCTCTCAAATTAAGTCACACGTAAAGAAGAGTGTTAAAATATACACTTTTTTCATATCAAAAAATAAAAAATTTTAAGACGACCTTATAAAATCGTGGACTACTCTACTTAGCACCAATTAATTTTAAAATAAAACCTTATAAATCTTAACTGGATCATTAGCCTGACCAACTTTTAGCTGCACCTTTACCATTATTTCTATATTTGGTATCTAACCTACCTATATGTCACTGTTTACACATGGATAAAAATAATATTTTCATGAGTTTTCTAGGCTTCATCTTGTTTATATTATTCTTAACTTTAACTTTGCGAGTAGTCTCGCTTTCAAGCTGGGAGTTCTGAACGCGAGGCGTTACAATTTGAAATCATTTACACTGTTAATCCCTTGTACTACTATCTACTAGTCCATATGCACGCTAATAAGGCGTTTGGTTTACGGATAGATTTTTTTATTTTTTTCAAAAATGTTCTTCCCAAGAATGTAGTTAAAAATATTATTGGGAATATTTTGTCAAGTTACTAGGAATGTTATTTTATTATATTTGACTTAGACTTAATATTCATAGGAATGTTGAACAATTTTCTAATAATATCCCTAACTCAAAAAAAAATAAGAATATCAAACAAACTGTACAAATAACGATATATTTAACATTCTTTTGCTAATACGTGAGTAAAAAAAAATGTTTAACTCATTAATACAACAAAAGTAAATTTATTTTTAAAATTTATAAATTTTAACTTGATACTTCAAAATTAGAAATTTAAAATTATTATTTTTAAAAAAAATTAAAAATAAAATTTTAAAAATTATTTATTTTATTTTTGAATTTATATTATTTAATTTAAAAATTGAAAATCTACAATTGAGCATTAAAAATAATTTTGAATATAAAATTCTAGTGTAACTTAGAAAATTGATAATTTTTATTTATTTTATTTTATTTTATTTTATTTATTCTAATTTTTTTTTATTTTATGTAGTTTTATTTTATTTTATTCTTACTAATTTTATTTTTATTTTATTTTATTTTTTATTTTTTTGTTTTCTTATTTTTATTGCTATTTTTTTATTTTTTCTAAATATTTTATTTTGTTTTGTTTTATTTTATTTTATTCTTACTGATTTTACTTTATTTTATCTTATTTTATCATTTACTTTTTATTTTATTTTATTTTCATTTTATTTAATTTTCTTTTCTTTTCTTTTATACTTTTTTTTATTTTTTTATATATTTTTTTTATTTTTCTATATTATTTTTAAATTTAATTATTTTTATCTTATTTTATTTAATATTATTGTTTTTTATTTTTTTACATTATTTTATTTTGTCTTATTTTTTATTTTAGTTTTTTATTTTTATTTTTATTTATATTATTTTATTTTACATTTTCATTTTATTTTTTTTTATTTTTTGTATTTTATTATTGTCTTAATTTTAATTTTTTATTTTTTAGGATGGGTATTTAAGTCTTTTATTTTCTCAAAGTTATTCTCGTGACTTGAGAATGTGAGATTCTCACCCCCCTCATATGATAATATAAATTGACCAAATCACGAGAATATTACATTCTCAATAATATTTTTTTTTTTGGTGAACCAAACATGAAAATGTCATATTACACACTTCACATTCTCAAAAATATTATAATATTCTGTAAACCAAACGCCCCCTAGGAGTCTATCATATTCCTACCTGTATGTGAATCTTTAGGTCAAAGTGGCAATTATCACAAATTCAATGTCATTTTAATTCGATGAATTAATTCCTAATCAAATCTTTGCTTGGGTCCTCAGAGTATCTCATACCAACCATTAGCTCACTACCAAGATTGCATCAAACTGTCAATTAATTCATGCTCATGGTAATTACAAATGAAAAGAATAACGGGAAACATCTTAAATGCATTATAGATTTTTTTTTTTATAAAAAAAATAGAAAGGTCGACATGATTTCATGGTTATTAATTATAGTTTGAATTTTACTTAGAGATCTCAAATAACTACAAAAACAAGATCTTACATATTGATGAGAAGAATCTTGGTGATGGTTACCTGCATTTTTCTACGAATCTTGTTAAGCTAAGACAAATTAATAGACAATGCCTTAAACATGTAAATGAGAATTCCATCAAAATCCAAATGTATGATATCAGAGACTCTTCTGAATCACGCCTAGTTTTATGATCTCTCATACCTTGATGGTCAAAGAATCAAAACTAGATTATGTACTTCACCTACAAATCCAAACTTTATCTCTTCGTAGATTTGTTTCAAAGATTTGAAAGAAACAATGGGGCCTTTATGCTCATTGCTAAACTTGTTGAAGAGATGAAATATAATCAATGTATCTTTTTTTTCATTGTGCAAATAATTCATTTCATTCAACTCCAAATAACAATAACAAAAGTGAGTTTAGCACATACTAATACACCATTTTGTACAAAGGATACTATTTTCTAGGCAATTACTATATTTACGTTGAATACAATTTTTTTCTCTAACATCCAAAAGAAATTTTTTTCAATAATTTGTTCCTCAATAATCGCGGACGAATTATAAATTCTATTGTTGTGTTTAATCCACACGTTGTAAACATTCACAAGCATAGAGCATGACTCTAACAAGATCCGATTTCAAGCCCTTTCTTCTGCTTTGTCTTGCGAGTTTATCTACAATGGACTCCCACTCATAACCAAGATCACCGCATCTCAATCTTCTAGCACAGTGCTGCCAAATCTTTTTCGTAAATGAATATTGAAAAAACAGGTGATCCCTTCAATTTTGGCCCATAAGGCAGAAAACACATTTAATTTCATTAACTACTCCCCACTCCAACAACCTGGACAAAGTTGACAACTTGTTAAGACAAATAAGCCAAACACAGAAATTCTGTTGGGAATAACAATCTTATTTCACACAAGGTCAGCCCATTTCATTTGTACGCCTGGACCTTTTATGGGACAAATCAACAATGTATCTCTTCGTAGATTTGTTCATTATTGACCATTGGAAGTTTCAAAGATTCGAAAATACTTTTGGAAAGTACTCAAATCACATTTTACATGACACTTTTCCAACTACATTGATTTCACATTTCACGGTCCAAATGTGATCTTTTTGTTCATTTCGAACTTAGCTACCATAGTGTAACTTCTGCTAAATGTCACTTTAATGGCTGCATACTAAAAACTTTT
Source organism: Ehretia macrophylla (assembly GCA_037974665.1). Classification (NCBI taxonomy): domain Eukaryota; kingdom Viridiplantae; phylum Streptophyta; class Magnoliopsida; order Boraginales; family Ehretiaceae; genus Ehretia; species Ehretia macrophylla. Next base: position 48,354,786 of record CM075771.1, on the reverse strand, counting down.
CTTTCTTGACTCTCAAGAAGCCCATAGTAAGAAAGCAACCTGTGGGTGTTTTTGGAATCTTCGGTGAAATGCAATGGTATAAGACAAGAATAATGATTACATTACCGTAGTGATTGTTAATCGCAGAACATTGTTATAGATTACCTCTTTAACTTTTCGTTTTTTAAACATCATTTTCTATATAATATGGAATTTTTATAATATATATGAAATATTTGACATTTAATATATAAATTCTTATAATACAAATAAAGGGTGAAGAGGTAACATAAAACGTTACTTTTAATCATCCTTGTATGGTAATAAATATCTTATCATTAGAGTATCGTGCATTTAGTATTCAATTTTTTAGACAGTAAAACCGTAAATGATGAACATTGCGCAGGAAAGTGTTTATTGGGTGGACTATGCCCCCAAAATGCTTGGAAGATGAATCTTGATGGTTGTACAGAGGGATTGATCAGAAATCAAAATGTTGATTGGATAATGAGTTTTGTTAAGAATCATGAATTTTCATCTTAAAATTAATTGATTCTAGGTAGAGTAGTCCATGATTTTATATACTGGTATTGAATGTCCTGATTTATTTATGTATGATAATTAGATTCTCCAATACTCTCTTCACATGTGATCCATGATTAATTGATTGACGTGGTCGAAGATGTAACAAATTTGAAAGAACTACACAAATTCAATTGTTGAAAGTTGAAGGTGAAATTAAAGAATGACGTGATACAATAGTAGCGAATTTGAAAACTATGTACCAAAGTCGACACGTAAAGCCTGAAATATGAATGGGTCGCGCATGGGTAGATAACATAGGACTAAGGCCCAACTCTGATACCATGTTAAGAATTATGAGATTCCTTCCTAAAAATAATTAGTTTTAGGTGAAATTGCTCGAGATCTTATATACTTGTCTTAAATGTCCTGATTTATCCATATATAACAATTGCAACCTCCAACAAATTTTACTTGCAACCTTGGAATTGCAACAATTGACAACGGAGGCAATCGTAATTTGGGCAGGCTTAAGACGACCCTTGTCACTGGGCATCCATTGCCCCACGGAGTACCCCTCTACGACCATGGCTTAGTGATTGCAAAACAATGCTACAACAAAATTCAGGGTTCTGTGTAAGTCATGCCTACCCGTGAAACTAATTAGTTTAAGTGTCTGATGCGCTTTGGCCTTTCTTTCATAGTAATGTGAGTTTATTCATGGACGAAGTCAAAAATCTAATGTTAAGGGATAGGGGCGACATTTTTTTTGTACGATAATTTTTATATATATTTTTAAATTAATAAAAAAGAGACTCAATCTTTACAAATTTAATTTTTTTTTTTTACAGTTTTATTATAAAAAAAAATTGGTTATAGTTTTATATTATCGTTACTTTTAAAGATTTAGTAATTAAAATAATCAAAGCTATATATATATATCTATTTAATAGAAAATAAATAAATAAAACTTACACCAACAACATAAATATCTCCCTCTGCCCCTGTCACCGTTAAACCAAAAAAAAAGAAAAAAGAATTTTGTGTATATATTTAGCTTCCTGGCTGTCCAATGAGAAAAGCCATGACGTTGGTTCAAAAGGCGAAGCATCATAATTAGTCTTGTCTTTTCATATCTTTGAAAAATTTTACGCACTCTTTGTCAAGATTGCGTCTCTGTGATCCAAGATTCCAACCTAGTTAATTTCCAGGCAACATCTTTTCCTATAAAATGGCCTCACTACCCACATCCACTATCTGTCATAGCAATCTTTCCTTCTCCCCAAATATCACCATTTTCTTCTTACTTATAGACTTTCCACATTACAATATCTCTCCATGAAAATGGCTAAGCCTTTTCATCTTCCTGTATACTTCATTGTTTTACTCATCTTCATGAGCCGTTTGATGTCTATTATAGGCAAGTTAAGGCCATGGAATAATTCAATCCCATATGAAATTCTCTCGCATGATATAGCAACTAGGCTTCGTGTTGATCATGGTTCCGTTAGAAAAGCCTCTAGTGATTTTGGAAAACTAGTCCAAGAAATCCCTGCTGCAGTCTTTTACCCTTCATCCGCGACCGATATCGCTGATCTCGTTAAGTTCTCATATAACAATTCAAGCCCTTTTACTATAGCGGCTAGAGGCCATGGCCATTCAGTGAGAGGTCAAGCCACGGCACGTAATGGGGTTGTGGTGGATATGACTTCTTTGAATAATAATGGCCGCAAAAAAGCAGGAATTAGGGTGTCTTGGAGTGATTCAATTGGATATTATGCTGATGTTGGAGGAGAACAGCTTTGGATCGATGTTTTGCAAGCCACACTTGAGCATGGAGTTGCACCTGTCTCATGGACTGATTATTTGTATCTAACGGTTGGTGGGACGCTCTCTAATGCTGGAATTAGTGGGCAGTCATATAAATATGGTCCTCAAATAAGTAACGTTCATCAAATGGATGTTATTACTGGTAAACTTATTTGCTCATGTTTTTCTTCTTGTATTTCAAGATTTGAATGCAGAGTATGTTTCATGGCTAATGTGATATGTTTTTCATGCATTTATCAGCTATAAAATGCTTCTCTTTGACGGATCAATATTTTGGATTTTTGTTTTTATTCAGGAAAAGGAGAACTGATGACTTGCTCCAAAGACATGAACCCTGAGCTTTTCTTTGCAGTATTAGGAGGTTTGGGACAGTTTGGGATAATCACAAGGGCAAGGATAGCATTGGAGAAGGCACCATCTAGGGTATAAGATTGTGATATGTTGAATATTCTAATCGTTCATGTATTACAAGCTCAGTTTAAACTTACATGCCCGTGCAACTGATGAACACGAATGACTGCATGCATATTATGTTCATATAAAAATGTATAATCAAAGTAAGTAGTTACTTATAATTTTTGGTACTCCTTAGCTAGCAAGGGATGGCAAACAATTATAAACATGTAACTGACTAATATTATTTTTACATAAAATTAAGAAAATAAAGAAAAACATCAAAGAGAAGTAAAGAACAACTTGGATATATGAAATTAATTAATTAATATTGGCAATTCTTTGGCAGGTGAAGTGGATGAAAATGCTTTATGACGATTTTTCTACTTTTACAAAAGATCAAGAACATCTTATCTCAAATATTAATGGCCTCGACTACATAGAAGGTTCACTCATTTTGGACGAGGGTTCCACAAATAATTGGAGGTCTTCCTTTTTCACATCTTCACAGCAGTCCAACATAACTTCTTTGTTAGCTAAACATGGCATCATCTATTGCTTGGAAGTGGTCAAATATTATCATGACGATCTTAGCGTTGACGTGGATGAGGTACATATATATGTATCTACTATACTCGAATTGAATTGCATTGGAAATTATATATGTTACTAGAACTTTTTTTTTATTTTTTCTCTTAGGAACTTCAATGGTTGCTTAAAGGATTGAGCTTCATTCCTGGTTTTGTATTCAGAAAAGATGCTTCGTTCGTTGATTTTCTTAATAGAGTTCGAAGTGGTGAGCTGAAACTTCAATCCAAAGGGCAATGGGATGTTCCTCACCCATGGCTCAATCTTTTTGTACCAAAATCTGCTATTAAAGATTTCAATGCTGGTGCTTTCGTCGACATCATTTACAGAAAAAACAAGACAACAGCAGCAACCATCCTTGTCTACCCAACGAGCAGAAAAACGTAATCATTAATAACATTTATTATTTATTTATTTATAACCAACGATAATTAAGTAAATGAAGAGTATTGTTATATATCACTTGAGTTATGTTTTATTCCCTCTTTATATGGTAAGAGTTCTTATTATATATAATGAAAAATTTCATGTTTAACACATGAATTTTTACCCTATGAAAGATACATGCATGAAGCATAATTCTAGAAACATAAAGCATTACTCGAGACGAGACTGAATTTGTTCTCTAAATTGATGTTCTCAATAACACTTTGCAGGTGGGATGATCGAATGTCTGCAGTTATACCTGATGAAGATACATTCTACTGTGTGGGACTATTGCATTCGAGTGGATTTGAAGACTGGGAGGTCTTGGACAGTCAAAATAATGAAATATTGGAATATTGTGATAAAGCTGGCATCAAAATAAAACAATATCTTCCGCATTACAAAACCAGGGGAGATTGGATGAAACATTTTGGCTCCAAATGGAATCTTTTCCAAGAAAGGAAAGCTCAATTTGATCCAAAACTGATTTTGTCCCCAGGCCAAAAGATTTTCAATTAGGCGCAAGTGTGATATAATGATTTCAATTTGGAAAGTTTACGTGTTCAAAATCACAAAGGGTTAAGTTTCACAAGATGGTAGATCCATTACATGTATCAATATCGTAACGACTATCGTGAAGACATCTGTTTGTAAGTTTTTTCCTTAAAATTTATTATTATGTTCGATAATGTAGTATTCATCAAGCTATCATGAGTATAAAACTGTTGTGCAAGTTTTCTGTGAACCAATTGAGCTGGAGAAAGTATTCAGTCAGACAAATTTAAGGATCCAACTCTCATAAGAGTGAGACCCACACACCAACATTCAGGATCAAGTATCAGGCTGATAAACGGTTTTCCATCGAGTTGATTTTGTTTTTGTAAAATGAAGCTGATAGGTGATATGATGGTCTATGATTGATGGAAGAAACACTACCATATTTTATTTTATTTATCTCAAACAACACTTCAAAACCACCTAAAAAAACCTAAACACTGTTGCATAAATAGTAACAGTTTTTTTTGCAAATAAATAGTAATAGTAAAAAACCATTGCAACTGATTCTTTTAACAAAGGGTTTTTCCAAAGACTACATGATAAATGTTTTCATATTTGCGACGATTTTAAAGAGTAACAACAATGGTTTTTAATATTTTTTGGGCCAATTTTTGCTACTTATTGCGACAGTTTTTAAAAGTACAAGCAACGGTATTTTTACCATTTCAAAGTTCGTCATTCTTAAGATTATATATATGCATGAGATTATCTTTCTATTTCTTTAATGAGTTACACTTGGATATATTCTCTTAAATAGGAAATAACGAGGCTCAAACCCAACACCTTTTGATATTGAACTCTATAATTATATTAAACTGAGCATCTCATCTAAAAGTAAAATTATTAGAGAGAAATTTATTTTATTCATTTATTATCTTTAGGGTTAATACCTATTTTGGTCATCTATCTTTGACCTCATTGATAAAGTAGTCTCTTATCTTTAAAAGTGCTACATTTTAGTTTCTTATCTTTGGTCTAAGTGACATCGTTAGTCCTTTTAGTGATTTCGTTAAAAAATTAACGAAAAATTCACATAATTAACACATTTCTCTTATTTTCCCCAAATTGCAAAGGTATTTTGGTCCGCACAACATTACACAAGCAAGAACAAAACACACATTACATACGCAAGAAAGTCACACACACATCTGATGATTCTGTTGCCGCTCTCTCTTCTCCCTCCACGTTGCTTCTTGCAAGCAAAATCGATTCAAATGCATAAATATAATTAGCGTTTGTTTTGCTTTTGGGTTTTTTCCTCTTATTCTATGTTAATTTAAGTTCCAAAAGCAAAGTCTCTCACTTTTTTCTTTCACTTATTTCATTAGAAAATCAACTTTTACATGACATGCATGTCTCTTCAATTCATTTTCAAACTGCAGGGATATTCAGGTACGAATGCTTTATCATTTTTCATTTAATTTTCCACTTTTTTGAATTGTTTTGAGGTTGTTTGTTTTGAATGATGGTTTTTATTGTCATTGGTTCTAGAATGCTTTGTACGGTGACCTTTGTTTTTATGGGTTAGTGTGGTTGGCTTCCCTCAATAGTATGGTGCAGCCACGGATTTGGGTAAAATCTGTGAAATTTATGCTTTGGTTTGGTGGGTTTGAGAGATATAAATGTTTGGGGAAGAAAAGGAGTTAAATAATGTTAAAAAGTTCCATTAGAAAAAAAATATATATATATATATCTATAGAGTCGATGAAATGCTGTGCGAACCAAAATATCTCTGCAATTTAGAAAAAATAAGAGAAACATGCTAATCACGTGCATTTTCCATAAGTTTTTTAACGAAATCACTAAAAATAACTAATGGTATCACTCAGACCAACATTTTAAATCTAAGGTACCAATTTGTTAATAAAAATGACCTATAATAATGATTTTTTTTATTTTAAGTGAAGTGTTACGAAAGATTTAAATTGTGGTTTTTTTTTTTTTGGTCAATTACATGTGGTAGTGAAATTACCAATTGTTAAACCCTAATCCACGTGCATGATTGTGATTAGCTAAAGCACAGCTTTGTTCTCGTGGAATGTCTGCTAAAGTTTCGACAAAAAAAAAAAAGAAATGTCCTGCGAAAGTAGCTTTTCATTTTTGCGGAAGTCTCCTAGGAATCTGAGAAAGCAAGAAATTAAATTATGGGCCCAAATGATCTCAGCTCTCTTTGTCTGCTTCTTCTGTTTAGTCTTTGTTATTCTCTTCTCTTCTTGTCCAGGGCAAGGCTTATAAACAGAGACACGTTGATGCCGTTTCCTCTTCTCCATTGTCATATATATATATATATATATATCGGGCAAAAATTATTTTGATCTTTGAGATTTGGTATAAAGTTTAAATTGATCTCTGAGATTTATAAAAAGACCAAATAGGTTCCTCCTATTATCTATGACTTAATAGTCAAAGATTTGACCAAATGAAAAGACTTAAATGCCCTTACTTTAGTGGTTAGAGATTTGGAGGGAAGAAAAAAAAAAAGATTGGGACCATACAACAAGAACAACTATTTAAGTACCCAAGCCATTTTTTCTCGTCATTTGAAAACAAAAAAGAAAAAAAAATAATAGATGAAAAAAATACAAATATTAAATATAAAAAAATAATTCACATGTAACGAATTCCTCGTCCATTATTATTTTTTCTTTTTTGTTTTCAAATGACGAGGAATTCGTTAAATGTGAATTATAGTGAATTTATCACAAGGTTATACATTCTATTGTCTAATATTGTACCTCAATACATTTTTCAAGTTAGTTAAAAATCAGACAACATTTTTCAAGTTATTGAAAAAGGATCGGAGGGGTGAGTCGCTCCTTTGACTTGTAGTTGTATAGTTTCTTGGCTTTAGCCTCCTTAGGAAAGGAAAAAAAAAAAAAAAGTTAGAAGAAAGCTGTGATGAAAACAAAAATTTTGATCTATTTGTAGAAAGTTGTGAAAATGAAACTTTAATTTTGTAAACTTGGTGATCAAGGGAGTGATATTTAATGAATTTCGGGTTGTAAAAGATTATGCAAGCGCTACTTTTCTATTAAAAGCAAAATGAGTCATTGGCTATTATGTCAAAAAGGTGATTCCTTTTATGGAAATTCTTCGACTGCTATTAGAGAACTCAGCAAATATAAAAGGACGGGTGATACTGAAATTTGAAGGCCCTAACATGAAAAGAACACATCAACTTCTTGAGATTAATAAAACTAATTGGTACTTGAAACACAAAAAAATATGTAAACTTCTGAGAGCTGAAAGATCAATCTTTTTTGAATAAACAAGATTAGACTAAAGACCTAATTCTAATACTAAGTTAAAAATTATAAATTCTAATATAAAATCATTTGGAATCAGGAAAAGTAGCTCGGGATCATACATGATGGCCATAAAATTTGTAATTATTCCATGTGGAGAAATGCATGTTATAACCTTATTTGTTCATTGCAAGCCACTTTTTTTTTTTTTTGGCCAAGTAAGCAAAAGAATATCATTAATGTAAAAAACTCAGTTATGTTACGCAACAAAACCAAAGTGAAAAAAAAGGGATCTACTCAAGAATATCACTCAGGCTTCAGTTTTTATAAAGTTCAGTGTTTAGGGCACTCCAACTAAATTTTTTTCCTCCACTGATCTTCAATCTGATAACTTGCATAATACCACTCATGGAATGATCCTCAGCTTCATACGCTGCTTGGTGGAATATATCTATTGTTTCACTCCTTCCAAATCGTACGAATGGTGATCGATGCAGAAGAAAAGTCACATTTATATCTTAACATAGAATAGTTGTCCATCTAATCTTCAAGTTGTAGATAATTCACTTATATCTCTTTTAGTTTCTTCTCTTGCTAATGACTAGTGTTGCAGCAAATACAAACTTCTAACCTTATTGCAAACCGATACTATAAATTTTAGTTTTGTATTCTTTGAAATTGGCGTTTATAAGATATAGTTCTTGACCACTGATAGCTTACAGTGCTAAAAAAAAAAAAAAAATTGCTATAATAATGGTTTATAAGTTAGTACAAGAAATTCAGATTAATCATTTTGGGCATAATTGATATATAACTCAAAACAGTTATTTTTCAAATTTGTATTATGTCAAGACGAATTCAGAATATTTTTTCAGTGGGGATTATAATTATATATAACCAACGTTTATATACAATTTTTTATAGTGAAAACTAATCATTTTTTTAGACCAAAACAGGGACCATAGAATGGTAAGAACAACAGGGACCATAGAATGGTAAGAACAAGGCCTACATATTTGCCCTTGGTATGAGCAGGAACCTTATATTCTTTCAAACCTCTTTGCCCAACTCCGTACTTTGTTGAGGATGCAAGTCTCACCATTTTCACTCTATTGATCACATATATAGCTTAAAAAGCTCTCTGTCATGTGAGAGGTGTTGCAATTTGATTAATGGCTATTGCATGTATGAATTGGTTTGATAAGGATTGAAATTCATTTACAAGACAAAAAATTCTTTTTCAAAAAACCTTTGTCCCTGAATGTCGTGACTGACTAAAAACTGGAATGAGCCATGCAATTCTCCAAGTTTAACTCAGAAGTACCTCCCTTACAACTCTTATTTGAACAAAGTGAAAAAAATGCGATCTTTGGGGAGATGGAAGTAGCAAAGTTATTTGGTAGATCGAAGTTAAATTAGGTTTCAATGTACCAAATAGAGTATAGTTGTATAATATTCATTTTAGGTGCAAGAGGTCTCGAAATCAATTCTCGTATATAATATTTAAAGTGGTGTAAAATGTTTTAAGTCTTCCTTGTATAAAGAAAAAAAATAAGTTCTTGTATAAACAAAACATATCTATTAGGATTAATTCTACTAAAAATCTCTAATCTTTTACGTTTAAAGATACTTTCATCCATATTCTTTTATCTTGACCATTTATTATATCTGATGTTTGCTTTAGATCGGATTGCTGGGGAAATTGTACCTGAATCAACTACAGCATCTTGCTACGTGGGACCTAGTATGGAAGTGCCCATAAACTTTGCACAATTTTCACTGTTCATAAATTAGTTCATTTGTGTGGTGGGTGGTGGGTGGTGGGTGGTGGTTGGTGGTTGGAGAGGGATGAAGGCGGTGAAAATGAAAAAAGAATAAAATAAATTAAAATAAAAGGGAATGTAAGTAATTGCATAAAAAGTTTTAACACAATTATAATTTTGTTAATATTAACTTTAGTCAGGGATAATAAATCGAACTAGCCCATAAGCTAGCCCTGGATCGTTTTGTTCCTTATATGCATTCTTTCAATTTTTTCTGTTAAATTAAGGGGAAAATGGTCAATTAACAAAATGAGAAGAAGTTAGTTTTTTCGTATTGTAAAATGCATTTACAAACTCTCCGTGCACAAAACCCATTTCTTTTACATCTTTTCTTATTTATGCTTCATAAACTTTTCCAAGTTCATACAAATCCAAATTTGACAGTGGCTAATTTTTGGGGAAAACATGGAAGATGAAAAGAAAAAGGAAAAAACAATGAAGATGGAAATAGGAATGAAAATATATGTGAGTGCATGAGGTGTGTTGGGTGAGATAGCAAGTGATAAGGAGTGAGTGGATGTTTCTTGGGCTAAGGTTTGGCCTGGGGAATTACTAGGGGATTGAAGGTTATGGGTACTTGGGAGTTAGGAGGAGATTGGGGTGCTAGGGATTGGTGCGTATTGTAGGGCTAAACTGGTATAGGGGGTGTTGGGGTGTTAGGGGATAGGGTCTTGGATGCTGGATGTTGGGATGTGTTGCGGGGTTGTGGGGGCTAGGATGCTGGGGGGGGTGCTTGGGATGAGAAAGGTGGGGACGGAGGTGAACTGATGTTGTAAAGGATAACAATTTGCGTGCACTAAATAGAAAATTTGACAAATCCACAACAAAAGAGGTCATAGTCTATATTAAAGTATGAGGTCTAAGTATTATATTTTTAAAAGTAGAAAGGGTCTAAGGCAAAAGTATGAGTAATATACTTAAGAGGTTAGGTTGAGGAACAAAAAAGCCTTTTTTATGACTCTTGTAATTTTGTTGAATTATAACTTTGTCCCTTGTACTTGTTTAGGCTGCCCTTGCACTTGTCTGGACTGCTATTGGACATACTTACGTGGCTATTGAACTTATTCAAACAACTCAATAAGGGTCATGTTACAATATATATTCCTCTCACATTGAGAAATCACCATGCCCAACTCCACCATATAAGATCATGGGCTACTCCACCTAATACTAATTGATTTTAGGATGAAATCCCATGATTCTCAATATAGTATCAGCGCTAGGCCCTTGATCCAGTCTTGTTCATCTTCTACGTATGTCTCACACTTGTTCAATCTTCTATGTGCTAGTCTTTCCACTTGTATCCAATCTTCCACATGTGGCCGTTTTCACGTGTGTTTATTCATGTGTGATCCCTCTCAAATCAGGTCATACATAAGAAGGAGTGTTAGAATATACATTTGTCTCATTCCTAGACAGAGCTTTTGCACTTGGTTTACTTGTCTTAACTGGCTCCTAACAAAGATTAGATTAATGGAATGAGGCATGTGCATTGTCAATGAGGCGAAGTGTGTGTTTTGTATTGTGGGCCTTGATTGCCATGATCATATTTTTTTTCCATTGTTCGTTCACGAATAGAATTTGGCAACAGTATGCAAGAAAGTTGAGATGTGGCAATCTCAACCTTGACTGGGACACAATTGTGGATAGATTGGCGAAAAGGAGTAGAAGAAAGAGCCTAAAGTCGGATCTTATATGAGTTGCATTTTGTTCTTGCGTTTATCATATTTGGATTGAACGTAACAACATAATCTATAATTCGACCAGAAGCACAGAAGAACAAATTATTGAGAAAATTCTTTTGGATGTTAGAGAAAAAGCTAACATTCATTGTAAGTTTCGTGATAGCTTAAAAAATAGCATTTTTTGTATAGAATAGAGCATTAGCTCTAGATGATCCATTCACATGCTCCTTGTGAATGTTTTTGAATGTTGAATGAAATGATTACTTGCCCAACAAAAGAAAAAATTAAAAACTCTAACACCACCTTAATTATAAGATATTGAGCTACTCCACCTAGCATCAATTGGTTTTATGATGAAACCTCAATTATCTTAATATGGTAGCAGAGTTGGGCCCTTGGTCCAGTCGTATTCATCTATGTGTGACCCATCTTTTTCGTTTCGTTTCTCTCTCGCTGACTCATTTTTCCTCAATGTCAACTCTCGTTTTTTGGTTCTCTCCAGGTCACACGTGAGGGGAGGGTGTTGAATATATATTCCTCCCACATTCGAAAATCACCGTTCCTAAATCCACCATATAAGGTTTTGGGTTATTTCACCTGGCACCAATTGATTTTAGGATAGATCGCGATGATTCTTAATAGGCCAAAATGCAATTTGCAAAAGCCAAGGGTTGATCAGCATTTTCCCAAAGGTACTATGATGTTATTGTAGTTTTACCTTCTTTCTCGTGTATATGTGCATGGTACTGATTGCATCGCATGAAATCAAGTGGATCAAGAAAGTTGCAGCTACCGGTGTGGTGGGTTTTCCTCTTGTAGGCTATATTTTGATCCTCATAGAGATCTTCAGTATCTTGCAATAGTGCCCCATAAAATTAAGCATTTGTTCTTTGCTCTCTCATTAGCGCACACATAAAACCGAAATTAGTTGGAAGCATCTCGTTGCATGCAGGCTATTTGATGGAAGATTTTATAGGTGAAGTCAGTCTTTTGCATGGTTGCTTGTCTTGAATTAATTGAATGCTTTGAGAATTCATCACGTAAAGATTCTTACCAATTGGTAGAATGCTTTTTTTTCCCTTCATTTTCTCATTTTCCCCATTTTTTATTTGTTTTTCTTTAGTTCCTTCATTAGGGTGATGAAATATGAGCCATTAAGCTCAACCAACCTTTAGGGTTGTGAATTGTCCTTAGCATTAGACAAGGTTGGCGTTCCGTTAGGATTTTCTGGTACTGGCTCCATTTATTTTGTGTGCTCTCTGTCCATATTTATTTTTGTCTTTTTAACAAAAATTGATATTTTCTTTTGGTCCTTCCATCCGTAAAGGCTGTTTTTTTAATGTCTTTATATATATATATATTGTCATATGTACAAATTTTTTTATTATTATTTTATGGACACACGAGAGATGTATTCATAGCACAGGCGGAGCCAAAGCTTTCTCAATTAAGGAGTTGGAAAATTTTATTTTTTATTTTTATTTTTTTATGTATTACTGTTAAAACGATAATTAGTGATCGAAGGTGGAAAAACGATGAGAGGTACCTTATTTTTACTTTTTGATCAACGATTATTTTTTATATATTCTCATATTGAGAATAATAGGTCTTGTACTTTTTTTTGATTAATTTAAAGTATCTTTTAGGGTAGTGTTTTAATTTATACATATTGTACTTGGAATTTTTTTAATCTCATTTTAAATTGGACTTCTAATTTTTTATATTTTGAATAGGGCATGGAAATTTTTTTTTTTTAAAATTGTGAGCAACAATTTTACTCTACATATAATGAATGGAACTTTTTTCTGCTTTTTTAACTATAGTTATATATTTATCTCTTGTTTGTATGTTATGTCATTATTATATATAATTAGGGCGGGTAACGCTTTTAGAACTCCATACATATACTTTAATGCTTATATTTTTATAATTGGCTATAAAGTAAATTATATGAGGAGAAGTCATACTATATTTTATAATTGGCTATAATTAGAGAGGGTCACGCTTTTAAAACTTCACACCTTGAAAACTTCTTTACGCTATACTATATATGCCTAAATTAAATATTAGTTTAGTTATAGCATATTGAACTAAACTAATATTGAGATCTTTCATCATGAAAAAATGATTTTAGGCATAAAACCAGTTTTTTTTTTTTTTGTAGTTTACATATAAAATTTTTTTATGTGTAAATGGTGTCCCGACACCTAATTACTAAATATGATACTGTAGTATCTATCCTAAGCCCTTTTGCTTGGCTCCGCCACGGGTTCATAGTAGGAGAACATTTTCCTATTCTTTTCGCAATAGGTTAGTTTGCAAACTCATAATTAATTAAATATCTCTCTAATAGTTGTATATAGCTTACGTACTAGAAATAAATTGCATGTTTTGATGCCTGATTCTCGACCATTCTGGAATCCTTCTTGTTTATGTGATGTTCCAATAAGCATGAAAAAAGACTGGTTTATAAACGTGTCGGGAGTTGAAATAATTGTTTACATTAATTATTTTGAACTAGTAAATTTTAAAAATTCAAATATATTTCTTGAGGCTAGTTATAACAATAGGTTAGTTTGCAAACTCATAATTTTAGGATTTGTTTATGTGTCATGACTTGTAACGATTTGTTTCTTTATCTGACATTGTAAATGTAATATCACACATTGGTAGAATATAGTGTTTGTTAATGGTTTATAAGTAGATGTTGTGAATATAGAAATAATTTGGGTTAACTATTTTGGGTCAGTAGAAAAGAAGTCCAAAATAGTTATTTTTTATGCTTATAACACTAGTCTCGCCTGCAGGTCTGGGAGTTATGGGTTCGGATCGTGACAAAATGGTATCAAATTAAAGCTAGGTTACTCGCTTGCGGGCCTGGGAGTTCTGGGCTTGGAATGTGACAAAATGGTATCAAAGTCAGGTTACTAGCCGGAGTGCGAACTAAGGTAGCAATTGGTACACTATGCTCTAGGAATAAAAAGTAATAAAGAGAATGACTTGTATAATATGACATGATTGACCTTTTATTATTATAGTATTAAAAATAAAAATAAATATGAAAATAACCTTATAGGTGCAAATATATAGAGACCATACGAATAAAAGAAATACATGTGGAAAAACATTCTTCAAATCTTTACGTCAAATTGTCAAAGATCACAATTTGAATGTCATTTTACTTTGACACTTTATTTCCTATTCAAATCTTTGCTTGGGTCCTAAGAGTATCTCGTACCAACCATTAGCTGACTACCAAGATTGCATCAAACTATCAATTAAATCGTGCTCAACGTGAATTGGCAATTGTGCGAAGGAAATACAAATGAAAAGATCTAGTAATGGGAAACTCTTAAATGCATTATAGGAAAATAGAGAGTTCCACGTGATTTCATGGTAATTATAATTTGAATTTGACTTTGGAGATCTCAAATAACAACAAACAAGATCTTACATTGGAGAGAAAAATCTCGGTGATGTTTCCTTTATCTGCATTTTTCTACGAATGTTGTTAAGCCAGGAAAATGTCTTAACATGTATATAAGAAGAATGGATTAATGTTTTATATTACCTATTATGTTCACCTTTATTTTATATAGTAAAAATTTATGTATCGAATATTAAATATCTCGTATATATAGTAAATTAAAAATCTATTATAGAAGGAAAAGTCAAGTGACATTCTAATTTCGCTGCTTTTTCGACCATGTCAATCAATTAATCTTGCAAACCACTGCTTAGCATGAAACGATGACTCGGGCTTGAGAGGAAGTGGATGCAGGAGACCTATTATGTTGGGGTAATATCGGTGAGGGAGTATGTGTCGTCTAAAAATTGAGATTTAAAGTGACTAACATTGATGATTCATAATATATATACTTTATTTTGAAAATGAGAGAAGTAAGAAATAAGATGATCTAAACCTTAGAATATTATACTAAATCAATAATTTTTAATTTTTAGTTGTATTTTCGCATAATACCTCCGAGTCCCACAAATTCAAAAAGAAAACTAAAAACGTGACATTTAACAATGCTCGTAGAAGAATTCCATCAAATTCAAATGTAAGATTCTTCTAAACCGCACCTAATTTTACAATCTTTGATAACGATAGAAGAATCAAAACTAGATTATGTATTTTACAATCTTCGTAGGTTTGTTCATTGACCATTGGGCTTACGTCTCAAAGATTCCAAAGTACTTATGGAAAATCAATGGGATTTTACATGATATTTAATTTACGTACCAACCAAATTGATTTCACATTTCAAGGTCAAAATGTGATCATTTTATCCATTTGGACCTTCGCTACCATAGTGTAAGTCTGCTAAGTGTGATTTTGATGACTGCATACTTTACACTTGGATTTAAAATCTCCTTATGTGAAATTTAATAATGATAAACTATCGATGTAATTATAATCAAATGATATGGTCTATTTATTATTATTAAATCTCTCCTTAATAACATTATTATGGGAAAATCTCCCTAGGAAGATAGTCACACAGACAGCTAAAATTAGTGGTAAAGTTTGCCATTCTTTTGACGAGGTTGGTTGTCTAGCATTAATTGAATGCTTTTGCAATTCATCATAAGCTGGTAAAGATTGCTTTCCAATTGGTAAAATCAATCTTTTTTTCTTTTTTTCCTTTTTCCTTTGTTTAATTTCCCTTATTTTGCAATGTTGGTCATTGGAGTTTTCAGTACGTCTCCCTCTACTATAACAAATTAACTTGCTTCATAAAGTCGAAACAATAAGTTGTCAGCTCCCATTATTTATATTGTATGTGGAACCCTGCACCAAAGTGAGGTTTTATTTTTCAAAACATATATATTAATTATAACCAAAGTGGGCATCTTGCAACTCAACGATTCGTAATAATCGGAATTTCATCTTTACAAAAGATAATTCTTAAATATAAAAAGTTCTACCAATGTAAAATCATTACAGGATCTAATCAATTCATTTCCGTAAGACGCTTTATTTGTACCCTTGCCTACCTTTAATCTTTTCGGCTTACATATCTAGTAACAAAAGTTGATTCATTGGAGAGACAAACTTTGTCGCTTTTTGGAGATTTAAATGATTAATTAACACTCACGTTCTTAAAAGTATTCTTTTTTATTACTCTTTTCTCAGTCATTAGATGGCTTTAGCACGAATGCGTAAGGTCGAAACAGAAAAGAAATCGCACTTTCTCTCGCAAAGATTCTTTTTTTATTTTTAATTTTTTTTTATAATTTAGAACGCCGACGTTTTCAAAAAGTTAGTATCAATTGTTAAGAAATGTAAATCATATTAATATGTAATCTCCCTAAATCATGCATAGTCAACTTTCATTGATTGATTTTCCATTTAGATAGATATGTAATTTAGGCAATGACAATGTTTAAGCATTTTATTTTAGGGCATTGACTGATCTTTGTATCTGTTTATATATTTGTACATCTTAATGACTAAAACAGACAAGAGTATTGATCTCTTTTATAGTATCAGAACTGAGTCATTGGTCCAGTCATATTTATCTGTGTATATCTATTTCAAATCAGGTCCACTTGTGTTCAATCTTTCGCATGTGTCATATTCTACATATCTTCAATCTTCCACATGTGTTAATCAATCATATATGTATTCAATCTTTTAAGTGTGACCTATCTCAAAATCAGGTCTACGCGTATTCAATCTTCTACGTTCGACCCCTCTCAAATTAGGTCACACGTGAAGAGGAGTGTTAAAATATACTTTTTTTTATATCAAAAAATAAAAAATTTTAATACGACCTTATAAGATCGTGGACTACTCTACTTAGCACCAATTAATTTTAAAATAAAACCTTATAAATCTTAACTGGATCATTAGCCTGACCAACTTTTAGCTGCACCTTTACCATTATTTCTATATTTGGTATCTAACCTACCTATATGTCATTGTTTACATATGGATAAAAATAATTTTTTCATGAGTTTTCTAGGCTTCATCTTGTTTATATTATTCTTAAGTTTAACTTTGCGAGTAGTCTCGCTTTCAAGCTGGGAGTTCTGAACGCGAGGCGTTACAATTTGAAATCATTTACACTGTTAATCCCTTGTACTACTATCTACTAGTCCATATGCACGCTAATAAGGCGTTTGGTTTCCGGATAGATTTTTTATTTTTTTCAAAAATGTTCTACCCAAGAATGTAGATAAAAATATTACTGGGAATTGTTTGTCAAGTTACTAGGAATGTTATTTTATTGTATTTGACTTAGACTTAATATTCATAGGAATGTTGAACAATTTTCTAATAATGTCCCTAACTATAAAAAAAATAAAAATATCAAACAAACTGTATAAATAACGATATATTTAACATACTTTTGCTAATACGTGAGTAAAAAAAATGTTTAACTCATTAATACAACAAAAGTAAATTTATTTTTAAAATTTATAAATTTTAACTTGATACTTCAAAATTAGAAATTTAAAATTATTATTTTTAAAAAAAATTAAAAATAAAATTTTAAAAATTATTTATTTTATTTTTGAATTTATATTATTTAATTTAAAAATTGAAAATCTACAATTGTGCATTAAAAATAATTTTGAATATAAAATTCTAGTGTAACTTAGAAAATTGATAATTTTATCTATTTTATTATTTTTTTTTTTTTTATTTTATTTATTCTAAATTTTTTTTATTTTATGTAGTTTTATTTTATTTTATTCTTACTAATTTTTTTTTTTTTGTTTTCTTATTTTTTTTTTTTTTTATTTTTTCTAAATATTTTATTTTGTGTAGTTTTATTTTATTTTATTCTTACTAATTTTACTTTATTTTATCTTATTTTATCATTTACTTTTTATTTTATTTTATTTTCATTTTATTTAATTTTCTTTTCTTTTCTTTTTTTCTTTTTTTCTTTTTTTTATTTTTTATTTTTTATTTTTTCTATATTATTTTTTAATTTAATTATTTTTATCTTATTTTATTTAATATTATTGTTTTTTATTTTTTACATTATTTTATTTTGTGTTATTTTTTATTTTAGTTTTTTATTTTTAGTTTTATTTATATTATTTTATTTTACATTTTCATATTATTTTATTTTATTTTTTGAATTATATTATTGTCTTAATTTTAATTTTTTATTTTCTAGGATGGGTATTTAAGTCTTTTATTTTCTCAAAGTTATTCTCGTGACTTGGGAATTTGAGATTCTCACCCCCCTCATATGATAATAGAAATTGACCAAATCACGAGAATATTACATTCTCAAGAATATTTTTTTATTTGGTGAACCAAACATGAAAATGTCATATTACACACTTCACATTCTCAAAAATATTATAATATTCCATGAACCAAACGCCCCCTAGGAGTCTATCATATTCCTACCTGTATGTGAATCTTTAGGTCAAAGTGGCAATTATCACAAATTGAATGTCATTTTAATTCGATGATTTAATTCCTATTCAAATCTTTGCTTGGGTCCTGAGAGTATCTCATACCAACCATTAGCTCACTACCAAGATTGCATCAAACTGTCAATTAATTCATGCTCATGGTAATTACAAATGAAAAGAATAACGGGAAACATCTTAAATGCATTATAGATTTTTTTTTTTAATAAAAAAAATAGAAAGGTCGACATGATTTCATGGTTATTAATTATAGTTTGAATTTTACTTAGAGATCTCAAATAACTACAAAAACAAGATCTTACATATTGATGAGAAGAATCTTGGTGATGGTTACCTGCATTTTTCTACGAATCTTGTTAAGCTAAGACAAATTAATAGACAATGCCTTAAACACGTAAATGAGAATTCCATCAAAATCCAAATGTATGATATCAGAGATTCTTCTGAAGCACCCCTAGTTTTATGATCTCTCATACCTTTATGGTAAAAGAATCAAAACTAGATTATGTACTTCACCTACAAATCCAAACTTTATCTCTTCGTAGATTTGTATCAAAGATTTGAAAGCAACAATAGGGCCATTATGCTCATTGCTAAACTTGTTGAAGAGATGAAATATAATCAATGTATCTTTTTTTTCGTTGTGCAAATAATTCATTTCATTCAACTCCAAATAACAATAACAAAAGTGAGTTCAGCACATACTAATACACAATTTTGTACAAAGGATACTATTTTCTAGGCAATTACTATATTTACGTTGAATACAATTTTTTTCTCTAACATCCAAAAGAAATTTTTTTCAATAATTTGTTCCTTAATAATCGCAAACGAATTATAAATTCTATTGTTGTGTTTAATCCACACGTTGTAAACATTCACAAGCATAGAGCATGACTCTAACAAGATCCGATTTCAAGCCCTTTCTTCTGCTTTGTCTTGCGAGTTTATCTACAATGGACTCCCACTCATAGCCAAGATCACCGCATCTCAATCTTCTAGCACAGTGCTGTCAAATCTTTTTCGTAAATGAATATTGAAAAAACAGGTGATCCCTTCAATTTTGGCCCATAAGGCAGAAAACACATTTAATTTCATTAACTACTCCCCACTCCAACAACCTGGACAAAATTGACAACTTGTTAAGACAAATAAGCCAAACACAGAAATTCTGTTGGGAATAACAATCTTATTTCACACAAGGTCAGCCCATTTCATTTGTACGCCTGGACCTTTTATGGGACAAATCAACAATGTATCTCTTCGTAGATTTGTTCATTATTGACCATTGGAAGTTTCAAAGATTCGAAAATACTTTTGGAAAGTACTCAAATCACATTTTACATGACACTTTTCCAACTACATTGATTTCACATTTCACGGTCCAAATGTGATCTTTTTGTTCATTTCGAACTTAGCTACCATAGTGTAACTTCTGCTAAATGTCACTTTAATGGCTGCATACTAAAAACTTTTCTTTCTTGACTCTCAAGAAGCCCATAGTAAGAAAGCAACCTGTGGGTGTTTTTGGAATCTTCGGTGAAATGCAATGGTATAAGACAAGAATAATGATTACATTACCGTAGTGATTGTTAATCGCAGAACATTGTTATAGATTCCCTCTTTAACTTTTCGTTTTTTAAACATCATTTTCTATATAATTTGGAATTTTTATAATATATATGAAATATTTGACATTTAATATATAAATTCTTATAATACAAATAAAAGGTGAAGAGGTAACATAAAACGTTACTTTTAATCATCCTTGTATGGTAATAAATATCTTATCATTAGAGTATCGTGCATTTAGTATTCAATTTTTTAGACAGTAAAACCGTAAATAATGAACATTGCGCAGGAAAGTGCTTATTGGGTGGACTATGCCCCCAAAATGCTTGGAAGATGAATCTTGATGGTTGTACAGAGGGATTGATCAGAAATCAAAATGTTGATTGGATAATGAGTTTTGTTAAGAATCATGAATTTTCATCTTAAAATTAATTAATTCTAGGTAGAGTAGTCCATGATTTTATATACTGGTATTGAATGCCCTGATTTATTCATGTATGATAATTAGATTCTCCAATACTCTCTTCACATGTGATCCATGATTAATTGATTGACGTGGTCGAAGATGTAACAAATTCGAAAGAACTACACAAATTCAATTGTTGAAAGTTGAAGGTGAAATTAAAAAATGACGTGATACAATAGTAGCGAATTTGAAAACTATGTACCAAAGTCGACACGTAAAGCCTGAAATATGAATGGGTCGCGCATTGGTAAATAACATAGGACTAAGGCCCAACTCTAATACCATGTTAAGAATTATGAGATTTCATCCAAAAAATAATTAGTTTTAGGTGAAATTGCTCGAGATCTTATATACTTGTTTTAAATGTCCTGATTTATCCATATATAAAATTGCAACCTCCAACAAATTTTACTTTCAACCTTGGAATTGCAACAATTGACAACGGAGGCAATCGTAATTTGGGCAGGCTTAAGACGACCCTTGTCACTGGGCATCCATTGCCCCACGAAGTACCCCTCTACGAACATGGCTTAGTGATTGCAAAACAATGCTACAACAAAATTCAAGGTTCTGTGTAAGTCATGCCTACCCGTGAAACTAATTAGTTTAAGTGTCTGATGCGCTTTGGCCTTTCTTTCATAGTAATGTGAGTTCATTCATGGACGAAGCCAAAAATCTAATGTTAAGGGATAGGGGCGAAATTTTTTTTGTACAATATTTTTTATACATTTTTTTAGATTAATAGAAAAGAGACTCAATTTTTACAGATTTAGTTTTTTTTTTTACAGTTTTATTATAAAAAAAAATTGGTTATAGTTTTATATTATCGTTACTTTTAAAGATTTAGTAATCAAAATAATCAAAGCTATATATATATATATATCTACTTAATAAAAAAAAAATAAAACAAACTTACACCAACAACATAAATGCATTTTTGACTAACCAAGAGCTAACTCCATATCTCCCTCTGCCCCTGTCACCGTTAAACCAAAAAAAAAGAAAAAAGAATTTTGTGTATATATTTAGCTTCCTGGCTGTCCAATGAGAAAAGCCATGACGTTGGTTCAAAAGGCGAAGCATCATAATTAGTCTTGTCTTTTCATATCTTTGAAAAATTTTACGCACTCTTTGTCAAGATTGCGTCTCTGTGATCCAAGATTCCAACCTAGTTAATTTCCAGGCAACATCTTTTCCTATAAAATGGCCTCACTACCCACATCCACTATCTGTCATAGCAATCTTTCCTTCTCCCCAAATATCACCATTTTCTTCTTACTTATAGACTTTCCACATTACAATATCTCTCCATGAAAATGGCTAAGCCTTTTCATCTTCCTGTATACTTCATTGTTTTACTCATCTTCATGAGCCGTTTGATGTCTATTATAGGCAATTTAAGGCCATGGAATAATTCAATCCCATATGAAATTCTCTCGCATGATATAGCAACTAGGCTTCGTGTTGATCATGGTTCCGTTAGAAAAGCCTCTAGTGATTTTGGAAAACTAGTCCAAGAAATCCCTGCTGCAGTCTTTTACCCTTCATCCGCGACCGATATCGCTGATCTCGTTAAGTTCTCATATAACAATTCAAGCCCTTTTACTATAGCGGCTAGAGGCCATGGCCATTCAGTGAGAGGTCAAGCCACGGCACGTAATGGGGTTGTGGTGGATATGACTTCTTTGAATAATAATGGCCGCAAAAAAGCAGGAATTAGGGTGTCTTGGAGTGATTCAATTGGATATTATGCTGATGTTGGAGGAGAACAGCTTTGGATCGATGTTTTGCAAGCCACACTTGAGCATGGAGTTGCACCTGTCTCATGGACTGATTATTTGTATCTAACGGTTGGTGGGACGCTCTCTAATGCTGGAATTAGTGGGCAGTCATATAAATATGGTCCTCAAATAAGTAACGTTCATCAAATGGATGTTATTACTGGTAAACTTATTTGCTCATGTTTTTCTTCTTGTATTTCAAGATTTGAATGCAGAGTATGTTTCATGGCTAATGTGATATGTTTTTCATGCATTTATCAGCTATAAAATGCTTCTCTTTGACGGATCAATATTTTGGATTTTTGTTTTTATTCAGGAAAAGGAGAACTGATGACTTGCTCCAAAGACATGAACCCTGAGCTTTTCTTTGCAGTATTAGGAGGTTTGGGACAGTTTGGGATAATCACAAGGGCAAGGATAGCATTGGAGAAGGCACCATCTAGGGTATAAGATTGTGATATGTTGAATATTCTAATCGTTCATGTATTACAAGCTCAGTTTAAACTTACATGCCTGTGCAACTGATGAACACGAATGACTGCATGCATATTATGTTCATATAAAAATGTATAATCAAAGTAAGTAGTTACTTATAATTTTTGGTACTCCTTAGCTAGCAAGGGATGGCAATCAATTATAAACATGTAACTGACTAATATTATTTTTACATAAAATTAAGAAAATAAAGAAAAACATCAAAGAGAAGTAAAGAAAAACTTGGATATATGAAATTAATTAATTAATATTGGCAATTCTTTGGCAGGTGAAGTGGATGAAAATGCTTTATGACGATTTTTCTACTTTTACAAAAGATCAAGAACATCTTATCTCAAATATTAATGGCCTCGACTACATAGAAGGTTCACTCATTTTGCACGAGGGTTCCACAAATAATTGGAGGTCTTCCTTTTTCACAACTTCACAGCAGTCCAAAATAACTTCTTTGTTAGCTAAACATGGCATCATCTATTGCTTGGAAGTGGTCAAATATTATCATGACGATCTTAGCGTTGACGTGGATGAGGTACATATATATGTATCTACTATACTCGAATTGAATTGCATTGGAAATTATATATGTTACTAAAACTTTTTTTTTTTTTTTTTTTCTCTTAGGAACTTCAATGGTTGCTTAAAGGATTGAGCTTCATTCCTGGTTTTGTATTCAGAAAAGATGCTTCGTTCGTTGATTTTCTTAATAGAGTTCGAAGTGGTGAGCTGAAGCTTCAATCCAAAGGGCAATGGGATGTTCCTCACCCATGGCTCAATCTTTTTGTACCAAAATCTGCTATTAAAGATTTCAATGCTGGTGCTTTCGTCGACATCATTTACAGAAAAAACAAGACAACAGCAGCAACCATCCTTGTCTACCCAACGAGCAGAAAAACGTAATCATTAATAACATTTATTATTTATTTATTTATAACCAACGATAATTAAGTAAATGAAGAGTATTGTTATATATCACTCTAGTTATGTTTTATTCCCTCTTTACATACTAAGTCTTCTTATTATATATAATTAAAAATTTCATGTTTAACACATGAATTTTTACCCTATGAAAGATACATGCATGAAGCATAATTCTAGAAACATAAAGCATTACTCGAGACGAGACTGAATTTGTTCTGTAAATTGATGTTCTCAATAACACTTTGCAGGTGGGATGATCGAATGTCTGCAGTTATACCTGATGAAGATACATTCTACTGTGTGGGACTATTGCATTCGAGTGGATTTGAAGACTGGGAGGTCTTGGACAGTCAAAATAATGAAATATTGGAATATTGTGATAAAGCTGACATCAAAATAAAACAATATCTTCCGCATTACAAAACCAGGGGAGATTGGATGAAACATTTTGGCTCCAAATGGAATCTTTTCCAAGAAAGGAAAGCTCAATTTGACCCAAAACTGATTTTGTCCCCAGGCCAAAAGATTTTCAATTAGGCGCAAGTGTGATATAATGATTTCAATTTGGAAAGTTTACGTGTTCAAAATCACAAAGGGTTAAGTTTCACAAGATGGTAGATCCATTACATGTATCAATATCGTAACGACTATCGTGAAGACATCTGTTTGTAAGTTTTTTCCTTAAAATTTATTATTATGCTCGATAATGTAGTATTCATCAAGCTATCATGAGTATAAAACTGTTGTGCAAGTTTTCTGTGAACCAATTGAGCTGGAGAAAGTATTCAGTCAGATAAATTTAAGGATCCAACTCTCATAAGAGTGACACCCACACACCAACATTCAGGATCAAGTATCAGGCTGATAAACGGTTTTCCATCGAGTTGATTTTGTTTTTGTAAAATGAAGCTGATAGGTGATATGATGGTCTATGATTGATGAAGAAACACTACCATATTTTATTTTATTTATCTCAAACAACACTTCAAAACCACCTAAAAAAACCTAAACACTGTTGCATAAATAGTAACAGTTTTTTTTGCAAATAAATAGTAATAGTAAAAAATCATTGCAACTGATTCTTTTAACAAAGGGTTTTTCCAAAGACTATATGATAAATGTTTTCATATTTGCGACGATTTTAAAGAGTAACAACAATGGTTTTTAATATTTTTTGGGCCAATTTTTGCTACTTATTGCGACAGTTTTTAAAAGTATAAGCAACGGTATTTTTACCATTTCAAAGTTCGTCATTCTTAAGAATATATATATGCATGAGATTATCTTTCTTTTTCTTTAATGAGTTACACTTGGATATATTCTTTTAAATAGGGAATAACGAGGCTCAAACCCAACACCTTTTGATATTGAACTCTATAATTATATTAACCTGAGTATCTCATCTAAAAGTAAAATTATTAGAGAGAAATTTATTTTATTCATTTATTATCTTTAGGGTTAATACCTATTTTGGTCATCTATCTTTGACCTCATTGATAAAGTAGTCTCTTATCTTTAAAAGTGCTACATTTTAGTTTCTTATCTTTGGTCTAAGTGACATCGTTAGTCCTTTTAGTGATTTCGTTTAAAAAATTGACCAAAAATTCACATAATTAACACATTTCTCTTATTTTCCCCAAATTGCAAAGGTATTTTGGTCCGCACAACATTACACAAGCAAGAACAAAACACACATTACATACGCAAGAAAGTCACACACACATCTGATGATTCTGTTGCCGCTCTCTCTTCTCCCTCCACGTTGCTTCTTGCAAGCAAAATCGATTCAAATGCATAAATATAATTAGCGTTTGTTTTGCTTTTGGGTTTTTTCCACTCTTATTCTATGTTAATTTAAGTTCCAAAAGCAAAGTCTCTCACTTTTTTCTTTCACTTATTTCATTAGAAAATCAACTTTTACATGACATGCATGTCTCTTCAATTCATTTTCAAACTGCAGGGATATTCAGGTACGAATGCTTTATCATTTTTCATTTAATTTTCCACTTTTTTGAATTGTTTGGAGGTTGTTTGTTTTGAATGATGGTTTTTATTGTCATTGGTTCTAGAATGCTTTGTATGGTGACGTTTGTTTTTATGGGTTCGTGGTGTTGGCTTCCCACAATAGTATGGTGCAGCCACGGATTTGGGTAAAATCTGTGAAATTTATGCTTAGGGTTTGGTGGGTTTGAGAGATATAAATGTTTGGGGAAGAAAAGGAATTAAATAATGTTAAAAAGTTCCATTGGAAAAAGAAAAAAAAAATATATATATATATATATATAGAGTCGATGAAATGTTGTGCGGACCAAAATATCTCTGCAATTTAGAAAAAATAAGAGAAACATGCTAATTACGGGCATATTCCATAAGTTTTTTAACGAAATCACTAAAAATAACTAATGGTATCACTCAGACCAAAGATAGGGGATTGAAATGTAGCATTTTGAAGCTAAGATACCAATTTGTCAATAAAAATGACCTATAATAATGATTTTTTTTATTTGTTTAAGTGAAGTGTTACGAAAGATTTAAATTGTGGTTTTTTTTTTTTTTGGTCAATAACATGTGGTAGTGAAATTACCAATTGTTATATCACAGACTTTTTACTGTTTCCCACAAGATACGAGATACTATGATATGATTTTGCCTTGATTTTTATGGGGTTGCGTCGTAGAAATTGTCAAACCCTAATCCACGTGCATGATTGTGATTAGCTAAAGCACGGCTTTGTTCTCGTTAAATGTTTGCTAAAGTTTCGACAAAAAAAAAAAGAAATGTCCTGCGAAAGTAGCTTTTCATTTTTGCGGAAGTCTCCTAGGAATCTGAGAAAGCAAGAAATTAAATTATGGGCCCAAATGATCTCAGCTCTCTTTGTCTGCTTCTTCTGTTTAGTCTTTGTTATTCTCTTCTCTTCTTGTCCAGGGCAAGGCTTATAAACAGAGACATGTTGAAGCCATTTCCTCTTCTCCATTGTCATATATATATATCTTCAGTATGCCAGCAAAATATTTTAGGGAAATGTGCGCAAATGATCTATATTATTTTTAAAAAAATTTAAATTCATCTTCATTATTGAATATAAATCAATTTAGTCCCTATTATTTTTTAAAATTTTTAATTTTTTTCCTATTTTTTGAAATTAACCAATTTAATCTTTATTGTTTCTTAAAAAAATTCAATTTAGTCTCTGCCTAAATTGGCTAAATTGAGTTTTTCTAGAGAACAATAGGGACTAAATTGAATTTTTTTTTGAAAAATAATTGAGACTAAGTTAGCTAATTTTGAACAATAGGGATAAATTTGAAAATTTTTAAATAATAATAGGGATTAAATTGACTAATTTTGAACAATAAAGACTAATTTAAAATTTTAGAAAAATAATAAGAACTGTTTGTTCAATTTTTCCAATATTTTACCACTTTAATATTCCAATAGGGGCTCAAGATGACCAGGGTAAAAAATCATGCATAAATATTTCTTGTTATTCAATATGGCATCAAAACGCAAGTTATCATATTGGTTTTGGGTTTAAGTCTTGTTGTCTCCATTAATATGTTCATGTGTAAAAACATTAATCTTCGCTCAAATGAGGGGGCGTGTTGTAATAACAAAAAAAAAAAATCGCTCTATAAAAGCTTATTTGGCAGTTTGTATGCGAAAATAGATTTAGAATTGAATGATATTTTCAATTATATTCTAATTCTCACGCTTGATATAAATGAATGAATTTCGACATTCCATTTCCTCAGTAATCTCATACCTATGAATCTAGGACTACTCATTCTTGACAAAACACATAGAAATAACTCATTCACATGTGTAACCTTAAAAAAATATTATTACACACCATACAAAGTAACATTATTATTTATATAATAATAATTATTTTTATTATATAAATTTAATAAAAAATATTGTATATAATAATATCATAAAATAAATAATATTGTAATAATATTCTTCAAACTAACTATTAATATGATGTTTATTTTTATTGTTAAGACTAATATTGTATTGACTACCAAACATAGGTTTGAAATTAATATATCAATTCCTATCATCATTCTTAGAGGATACCAAGTATATATGAGATACCATTTTTCAAGTTTATTCCTTACCTCATTTCATTCCTATTCAAAATCAATATTCCAATATTTCAATAACCACCTTAAAGTTTTAGATGAGCTTACCATTTAAGATGTTATCAGTCACCAGGCTACCAAAAATGGCCACGGCATTAAAGACGACGGAAAACTAAAACTTTTACTCATCAACCTTTTGTTTTCCTTCTTAAAACTCTAAATTGAGAGATTGCAAAATTCCTCGTGGAAGGAATATAATAGTTATTATTTTTATTATAATAATTATTATTTTACAATATAATAATTATTATTTTTATTGAAAAATGATCGGAGGGGTGAGTCGCTCCTTCGACTTGTAATTGTGTAGTTTCTTGGTTTTAGCCTCCTTAAGAAAGGAAAAAAAAAAAAAGTTACAAGAAAGCTGTGATGAAAACAAAAATTTTGATCTATTTGTAGAAAGTTGTGAAAATGAAACTTTAATTTTGTAAACTTGGTGATCAAGGGAGTGATATTTAATGAATTTCGGGTTGTAAAAGATTATGGAAGCGCTACTTTTCTATTAAAAGCAAAATGAGTCATTGGCTATTATGTCAAAAAGGTGATTCCTTTTATGGAAATTCTTCGACTGCTATTAGAGAACTCAGCAAATATAAAAGGACGGGTGATACTGAAATTTGAAGGCCCTAACATGAAAAGAACACATCAACTTCTTGAGATTAATAAAACTAATTGGTACTTGAAACACAAAAAAATATGTAAACTTCTGAGAGCTGAAAGATCAATCTTTTTTGAATAAACAAGATTAGACTAAAGACCTAATTCTAATACTAAGTTAAAAATTATAAATTCTAATATAAAATCATTTGGAATCAGGAAAAGTAGCTCGGGATCATACATGATGGCCATAAAATTTATAATTTTTTCATGTGGAGAAATGCATATTATAACCATATTTGTTCATTGCAAGCCACATTTTTTTTTTTGGGTGCTAAGTAAGCAAAAGAATATCATCAATGTCAAAAACTCAGTTACATGTACAGCGTGTTACGCAACAAAACCAAAGTGAAAAAAAAAAGGGATCTATTCAAGAATATCACTCAGGTTTCAGTTTTTATAAAGTTCAAAGTTTAGGGCACTCCAACTAAATTT
This sequence comes from Ehretia macrophylla, assembly GCA_037974665.1. NCBI lineage: Eukaryota > Viridiplantae > Streptophyta > Magnoliopsida > Boraginales > Ehretiaceae > Ehretia > Ehretia macrophylla. Next base: position 48,325,867 of record CM075771.1, on the reverse strand, counting down.
TTTTCCTCCACTGATCTTCAATCTGATAACTTGCATAATACCACTCATGGAATGATCCTCAGCTTCATACGCTGCTTGGTGGAATATATCTATTGTTTCACTCCTTCCAAATCGTATGAATGTTGATGCAGAAGAAAAGTCACATTTATATCTTAACATAGAATAGTTGTCCATCTAATCTTCAAGTTGTAGATAATTCACTTATATCTCTTTTATTTTTCTCTTCCTAATAACTAGTGTTGCAGGAAATACAAACTTCTAACCTTATTGCAAACCGATACTATAAATTTTAGTTTTGTATTCTTTGAAATTGGCGTTTATAAGATATAGTTCTTGACCACTGATAGCTTACAGTGCTAAAAAAAAAAAAATTGCTATAATAATGGTTTATAAGTTAGTACAAGAAATTCAGATTAATCATTTTGGGCATAATTGATATATAACTCAAAACAGTTATTTTTAAAATCTGTATTATGTCAAGACGAATTCAGAATATTTTTTCAGTGAGAATTATAATTATATATAACCAACGTTTGTATACAATTTTTCATAGTGAAAACTAATCAATATTTTAGACCAAAACAGGGACCACAGAATGGTAAGAACAAGGCCTACATATTTGCCCTTGGTATGAGCAGGAACCTTATTTTCTTTCAAACCTCTTTGCCCAACTCCGTACTTTGTTGAGGATACAAGTCTCACCATTTTCACTCTATTGATCACATATATAGCTTAAAAAGCTCTCTGGCATGTGAGAGGTGTTGCAATTTGATTAATGTCTATTGCATGTATGAATTGGTTTGATAAGGATAGAAATTCATTTACAAGACAAAAAACACTTTTTTCAAAAAATCTTTGCCCCTGAATGTCGTGACTGACTAAAAACTGGAATGAACCATGCAATTCTGCAAGTTTAACTAAGACGTACCTCCCTTACAACTCTTATTTGAACGAAGTGAAAAGAAAATGCGATCTTTGGAGAGATGGAAGTAGCAAAGTTATTTGGTAGATTGAAATTAAAGGTTTCAATATACCAAATAGAGTATAGTTGTATGATATTCGTTTTAGGTGCAAGAGATTTCAAAATAAATTCTCTTATATAACATTTAAAGTGATGTAAAATATTTTAAATCTTCCTTGTATAAAGAAAAAAAAATAAGTTCTTGTATAAACAAAACATATCTATTAGGGTTAATTCTACTAAAAATCTCTAATCTTTTACGTTTAAAGACACTTTCATCCTTATTCTTTCATCTTGACCATTTATTATATCTGATGTTTGCTTTTGATCGGATTGCTGGGGAAATTGTACCTGAATCAACTACAGCATCTTGCTACGTGGGACCTAGTATGGAAGTGCCCATAAACTTTGCACAATTTTCAATGTTCATAAATTAGTTCATTTGTGTGGTGGGTGGTGGGTGGTGGTTGGTGGTTGGTGGTTGGAGAGGGATGAAGGCGGTGAAAATGAAAAAAGAATAAATTAAAATAAAAGGGAATGTAAGTAATTGCATAAAAAGTTTTAACACAATTATAATTTTGTTAATATTAACTTTGGTCAGGGATAATAAATCGGACTAGTCCATAAGCTAGCCCTGGATCGTTTTGTTCCTTATATGGAAGCTGTGTAAGATGAAAAGGTAGCACACAATTTCATCTTTTACAGTTTTATATTTCTCTAAAAATCTAGTGGGGGTTTACTATTATTTTATGGGATCTCGTGTGGATTCTGTCAGAGGTTTCACACTTAGGGAGTTTGAATTGTATTAGATTCTATATCAGATTCGTTGTCACTGAGCTAATCCTGAATACTACTTTATATAGATTATGCGATAATTTATATACATGTTTAAATTGCGTATGTAATCATGAATAGATACGTAATAAATTATGCTGCATATTTAGATTTTTGAATATCATGTATAAACAGAGACATATTAGAGACAATCAAATATAATTAATTAAGCATACATTTTTTAACAATTTAAACTTTTAAATTAAGTGATCTTGTATACCTCCCTTCCCGGCTTCTTCAATCCCACTAGGTCTAACATAGTCAGAATAGTGTTTCTTGGAGCAGCTAGTGATATAACTTCTGATAGAAAGACCAGGAAGATTAATGTTCTTAGCAGATGCTTAGTGTTCCAATCTCAAGGATCAATTCCTATATGAAAATTATTTTTAGGATATGAGGATTTTTAAAAGATTATTGATGTTGAGTATCTACAATTATTTATGATGGAGATATGTAATGGTGGGATGTTCTAGAGGTGAGGAAGAAGAAGGGTGAAAACGAGAATGAAGAAAAATGAGAGAAAAGGTAAAAAGAATATAAGGGTATTTTGATCAATAAATATGCATTGTAATGCTTTGTGCGATTTTTAGTTGCACTGTAAGTGTGTGTATGTCACTATTTATTAAGTTTAACAAGAAATTGGACAGAAGGGGTATGGTACAACATGATGAATAACAAAGGGGGTTATACACCACTTTCGAAAACACAAAATTTGTTATGCAAGTTTTACAAAACATAAGGGGGTATGATGCATTTTACTCTACTGCTAATTGCAAATGGCAGCCTTTAGGGTCAATTGCTGCTTCAGACATATCAACCTCTCTGCGTAAGGAAAATATATCCAAATGTATGATCACATCACTTTCAAGTTCACTTTGGAATTTGAATCGAATTATGACCATACTCACATATTGTATATTTGTAAATTAGTTGATGTAGAACTGTTGTGTAGTGATTTTGGTGATTCTTAAGGTTTGGTGGTTAGATTCAATCTTTGACTGTAGGAACAGCTTCTACAAAATTTGTATATTATAAAACTCTTCAATCTATTTGAACTAATATCAATTTTTCAAATATTGGTGGGACTCACATATATAAATCCATCAATTATGTGAAAGAGTAATTCATCCATCTAAATTCATGCAATAATTTTTCTTGTCACATTAGTAGTGCATAATTTTCAGCAGAACATATGCTTTCAGATAGCGCACCTTTGCTTATTTATATGTTAGGAAACTCTTGTCGATTCTCAATTAAGTCAAATTTTGCTCTTATTCTTATATTGTCCGAATTGTTTTAATCTGAAGTCAATCATAACTTATATGAACAAACAAACTGATGGAACACATAAAAAGAAAAGAAAAACAAAATGTGCATATAAGGGTGAAGTGCACAGGATTCCCTATACTTTTGTAAAGTTGTACAATATTTTTTTGTGATTTTAAAAGTACATAGTACCCCCTGTTATTTCTAAAACTAAGCATAATAGCCACCTGTGATTTTAAAAGTGCACGGTTCCTCCACAACTAAGCACAATAGCCCCCCTCTATCAAAAAATCTATTTATTTTAACAAAAAATGTGATGCACGCATGTCAAGTGCAATTATGCAAGGTTTTTTTGCTTAAATTATTAATTATTTAGACAAAAATACCCTTATATGACACTTTTTTTTTCTTTATAGTTGGGAAAAATGGGTATTTTTGTCGAAACAATTAATCATTTAAGCAAAAAAAAGCGCATTTGACGCGCATGCATCATATTTTGATGGATTTTTTGACGGAGGGGATTGTTGTGCTTAGTTTTAAGAACCAAAGGGGGGGACCGTACACTTTTAAAACCACAAGGGACTATTGTGCTTAGTTTCAAAAACCACAGGAAGTACCGTGTACTTATAAAACTACAGGAGATATTATGCAATTTTACAAAAGCACAGGAGGTCCTGTACACTTCATCCTATTCATAAAGACACATATATCTTAGCTAAAATATATGTCTAGATGCATATACATTAACAAGAACACAAAGATTTATGTGAACAATCCTCTAAATTTAAAGGGGAAAAAACCACAGAAAATGTTAACGTCTCCACTAACAAAATAAAAATAGTATAAGGATTTATCACAAGAAGCCTCTGACGAGCTTGTGTTCAAGGAATTTGTCTTCAACTTCTCCAACATTTTTATCTTTGTTATCATCTTTTTTTCTTCTTCATTATCTTCTTCATAATCTTCATCTCTTCTTTTTCTACTTCACCTTCTTCTTCATAATTTCAATCTTCTTCTAGTTCTTCTCTTTGCATTTTCTTCATCTTCATAATCTCCATCTTTTCTTCTTCTCTGTTTCTTCTTCATCTTTACTTTCATCAGCTCTTCTCCTTCATATTAATCTTCTTCTTCAATATCTTCATTTTCTTCATGATTTCTATCTCTTCTTCATCTTTTAATATCATAAAACCTATTAGTCCGAAAGCGCGATTCCACATTGAAGAAAGAATCGAATATTCATCGATTTTCTTCATCTTCATCTTCATCTTAATTAATCTTCTCTGTCATCTTCATATTCTTCTTCATCATATTCCTCTTCATAATCTTCTTCTTCTTTTCTTCATCTGTCATCAATAATATTCTTCTTTCTTCTTTTTCTTCATCTTCATCTTTCTTTAGTCGCCTTCATGATCTCTAATGTCATCTTCGCAATCTATTCATATTCATCTTCTAATTCTTCATAATCTTCTTCTCGTTTACTTTCTTTTTCATCTTCATAATCTTCAACTTTTCTTTTAGTTTTTCTTCATCTTTACTTTCATCATTATCTACTTCTTCATAGTTTAATCTTCTTCTTAAAAATCTTATCCTTCAAACTCGTCTTAATCTTTTTCATCTTCTTCTTGATATTCTTCTTCAACTTCATCTCCTTCTTGATATTCTCTTTGTTAAGGTTGTTAACCTGTCAGTACCCGCAAAATAAAAGAAAAAGTACCACAGAGGTTATGACCCGGGGACCTCCTCCGATGATCAAGTCAGTTAAATAGTCTGAGCTAAAATATTCGTGAATAGCTTAGAGAGGAAGTAGATAATAAATGAGCTACCTTGATTGGTGCATTGAATGAGCTGTTTATACTAATAATATTCTTACTATGTTTTAAACATGCCTTGATGGTCCCTACATGAATTGACTATTTTACCTTGAGATCATACCACGGGTCCTATTTGTGAGCCGTAGGATTGTCCACTAGATTACCTAATCGGTTCAAGTCAAGTTAGCGGGTCAGGTTTACACCCATATCACTCTTGATTTTCGTTCTTCTTCTTCAAAATCTAACCTTCACGATCTTCTTGATCATCTTCTTGATATTCTTCTTCTTCTTCTTGATATTCTCTTGATTTTCATTCTTCTTCAAAATCTTATCCTTCAAATTCTTCATAATCTTCTTCACCTTCTTCTTGATAATTTTCTTCTTGATATTCTCTTCATTTTCATTCTTCTTCTTCAAAATCTTTATTTCATAATCTTCTTCACCTTCTTCTAGATATTCTTCTTCAATTTCATCTTCTTCCTCTTCATATTCTCTTCATTTTCTTTTTCTTCTCCTTCATATTCTTCTTCATCTTTATCTTCATAATCTTCTTCTTTCTCTTCATCTTCATCTTCTTCATTCTCCTTCATATTCTTCTTCATCTACATCATCTTCTTATTCTTCTTAATTTGCATTGCATCATATGTACATCTTGACTCGAATATAACAACATCATGGCAGCACAACTAGACTAGTCCCTTTTCAATCTTCTCCACGAACCCGAAACCTTAAACCTTAAAGAATTACAGCACATTAAACAGAATTTTAATATGATTTATAAACAGATGAAAATTCATATATGTTGAGGAGACAAAAACAAAAAGCAGTGAAACATTAAGCAATCTAAAAATAAGCAATCAGAAAGGCCGCAAGATACACACCTTCAAGCTGTGTGCACATCTGAGTTTCTTGACTCTGAACGTAAAAATATCATGGGAAGGCAACTGGAACAAAAATATGCGAACCGGAATATAATCCCTCTAAGACTGGCTTCATGAGATCGTCGTCTTTATCAATCATGTCATAGACTTTATCTCATTCGTCATATTCATAATCTTCTTCATATTCATATTCATATTCATCTTTTTTTTTTTAAATGACGTGGGAACTAGCTAACAGAGCTCTGACGGAGCCCGACCACCCATTGGTAACTCTCGGGGTACAGCTTCATATTCATCTTCATCTTTTATCTTCGTAATCTTCTTCTGTTTTTCTTCTCCTTCATAGTCTGCTTCTTCAGCTTCTATCTTTATCTTAAATTTCATCTTCATGGACATTGTCATTGATTTTCGTTATCGTTTTCTTTTTTCTCTCCTCCATCTTCATACTCTGAATCGAAAAGGCTTCTTTCAATCATCTTCATCTTTATTAATCTTATCATAATGATCTTTGTCATCCTTCAGAACAATCTTCTTCAAGATTCAAGAACCATTGGAACTTCCTTAAGAATTACCGCCACGTTAAACAAAAGTTTAAATAATTATAAACTTTTGAAACAACAAATCATATCAGTTGAGGAGACGAAAACAATAAGCTATGTAAAAATAAGCAATGAAAAAAATAATCAATGAAACAACAAGCAATTAATGTAAAAAATTGCAATGAAACGATAAGCAACGTAAAAATAATCAATGAAAACATAAGCAATTAAAAATAATAACAACCCATGAAACAATAAACAATATATATATAAATCAATGAAAAAATAACCAATATTTAAAAAAAAAAAAAAAAGCAATGTAAAAATAAGCGATGAAACAATAAGCAGCGTAAAAGTAAGCAATATAAAACTAAGCAATGAAAAAATAACCAATATAAAAATAAGCAAGGTAATAATATAATAAGCAGACTCAAAGCGAGAGGTGATGAAAGAATGAATGCTTATTTATAGGGAGCCATTGGCATTAAGTCGGTTCTGTTCTTGCAAAACCTACTCCAATGAGGACATTATATTCCAATCCTAGTCTTTTAATAGGATTGTGCTATCCCAAAAGCCAATAACCATACTACTTGTTTTGGGATAGTATTTGTCTTCGTGAATGAAATTGTTAATATCACCTCTTAATTAATAATTAATAGTTAACACTATTGATATTGTTTGGTAATTCGATTGTGTTGTTGGTATAGTTTTGAGTCGTGGTATGAGTTCGAATATGGAGCACCATATTAAGAGTTTATAAGGTATAACAGAGTACAATTTTTATGAATACTAATTGAATTTACGGTATGTTTTCAAGAATTATATTCAACAACTAGGATAATTTTCTAATATTATATATCAAGTAACAATTTAGGATCTCTGTTCTCTTTTTCTTATTTTTCTAGTAAAAAAATTTATTTTGTTTTGAGTTCATTCTCACACTCTTTAATCCATTGGAGTGGAACAGCAAATTGGAGCAAGAATGCAATTGCATTATAAGGTCGTTTCAGTTTTCGTAACGCAAACGTATCACGAATTGGGCGACACAGTCGAATACGAGATTCTAGGGGTAGGACGAACTTGGCATCAATGTGGTGGCTGTTGTTTAGGCAATTGAGAAATAAGAGGCATTCCGTTGTGACAAAAAAATCTATGAATTGTATATATCTTTTTTTTTTTTTTTTTGATAATGTAAAAAATTTTGTTGGCAGAACCCAACCACTAAATTATTTAGCGAAACCTAACCACAAACTGATAAATCCTTAAGTACAGCGGTACACCTCCATATATGCACCAAATCAGTCAAGAGCAAAACTTCAAAACAGTGAAAAGTGTCGAACCTGTTGGATCATGCCCCAAGGCTAGTGCGAACTGTAATTTTAAGCAAAGCGCAAAGTGAGTTTTGAAAAATGTAATCTTATGTATCATTAAACTATATTGAGTCTCATCTCCACAGTTGCCAAAACATTCTCAAAAAGTCTCAAACATCTTGGTTGCCCCTCCCCTGATGAATTAGCGTTCGATTCCGGAGAGGGAGTCTAAGAAACGACTATCACATCCCAGAAAAGATAGCAAGAGCACAAATTACCTAATCCTGACACTGGGAGATAGTGACAATAGCCAAAAGGAATTAAACCAAATTGTACTTCAGAATAGCCTCCCTGTTATGCTCCAATGATATGGAAACATGGTGGTATAGAGGACACTATTGATACAGCAAATATTAATACCAACAAAGAAATCAGAGTAATATTTCTGCACAATGCTCAAATGCATAGATATTACATTTAGCAGTAAATCATGCATCAATACATACAGCAATGATCTTTTATTTATACCCTTCTCTTTCACCTCCAGTAGACGAACGAAAATACAGTCACACACTTATATGAATGGATTTGTTTTAGTTTCAATAACAATTCATGCCCTCAACCTTCTCCAGAAGTGGGCAATCTTTCCAGGGGTAGCCATAACATTAAAGTGCAAGCATGGGAAATGTTATTCGCAAGATCACCTCGGCACCTATCAACAATTCAGCCTATTGTTATTTGTAAGATGAATCCACAAAATACTCCAGAAATATCATCGACAATACAATACTATGTTATAGTACCTGTTTCGAGGTACCTTTGTCCTACTGGGGGCCTTGCTTTATGAAGGACACGACAACTGCAGCTAATTCAGCCTGATGTGAAGAATATCCATGATCAGCTCCTTCCATAATGTGTAATTTGTGGTTTTTTATGATCTTGGAAAACTCTAAAGCATCTTCAACTGGAATGACTTCATCAGCTGATCCATGAACTGTCAACACCCTGTGTAGACAATAGCCTTGATTTACCCGAGACTAGGAGATAGAGCAATACAGAATCATCAAACTACATATGCACAGAGTGACCTCTGAGATGAACAAATAGAGACTCATCCACTGAAAAAAGCGTTATGCAGCCAAAAGAAAGTTAGGAAATTGTCGAAGTAGTAGTTAAAATGGATTGATTTGATTTAAGTAAACAATGTTAATAAAATAACAAGGACAACCTAGATCAATGTCTATTAGTGCATCTACATGGCATAACACAGTAATCGTGCAATATCAAATTAAGCCCATTATCTCAGTGATGTACTTGGGTTGTCAGGATGTGATGTCAGGAAGTACAGGACATAAGGGATTAAAAGAAGTGACGAACAGAAATTTCATTACAAATTTAGAGATCTGATAAATAAGGCTGCTAAAGGAACCAAAGATGATTACGGATAAAGTGTGAAAGGGAAGTTGGCAGTCCAAGAAGACACAAGTTCACAAGATACAACACTCGACCGAATTAAGCAGTGTTTTGTGTTTTTATCTTCTATTTGACATTCAACTATGAGTTACAAGACCATGATTGAGAACTGAGGTTAGCAGGAAAGACGTTTAGGCATATGTTTGGCAGTTCTTGAAAATCTAGAAAATAAATTGTTGACAAAAATCTTAGCTTCTTAAGAAATCTTACGCAGCAACCCATTTCACATCTTGAAACAAGAACAAACTTATAGGGCTTCATGATGAGAATTCAATTAAAGACGACCAGCTTATGCATCTATTACTGAAGTAAAAGTAAAAACCTAGAAAGCTAAAGAGAAGCTAGGGGGAAAAGAAAAAACGAGAAATTATTAACAACCAGAATACCAGATTACAAGAAGCTAAAGAATTTATATTGTAGCTTCTTTATATGTCAATTCATTTAGAGAAGCTAAAATATTCCAAATTGTGGCTTCTTAATACACCAATTCATGTAGAGAGGAAAGAGAGAGGAAAAAAAGAGTGACACCAAGCAGTTGACAAGGGCACAAGGATTATTTAGTTATCTCATAGGAAAACCCACGTAGTTGATAGAGTCTCACATTTTAACCGAACAAAATGCTTTCGGTGGATCTATTTGGTTACACATTGAGGGCATAAAAACAGAGCCAGATCAGCTTCAGCAGAAAATAGAAATACGAAGATTTGACTAGCTAATAGGAACAAGCATCACCAACCAGAATACTTAAGCTCTAAGAGGAGCGAATAAAAAATTTTTGACCTCATGAGTATCATTTTTAAAATAGATTGCAACAAAATCTTCCCGCTGGTGAGAAGTCCAGAAGCTTGAAAAGCTCCAGTGAGTTATCTTTCTGGCTAAGCAGATTCATCCTTTTCTCTTTTTTTTCTTTACGTTTTTGAGCTCCAATACTTTCTTCCATATTCTCAAATAGACCCAGAGAAGAAAACGCAATTTAGAACCAATTTTCATTAACTTTTACTAATTGAAAATGTGAGCATTTTGTTTCTGCAGCCAAAAAAAAATTTAAGTCACTAAAACAGGGGCCTTACTGCATTAGGAAGAATTATGACAAGACAACGTATTATCATGATTAATCTAAATACCAAAAGGAAAGCGTATATATAAATCGGATGAAAAAATTCATGAAATTTCATGAATTTGAACCTGCATTTCTCATCAATTTGAAGGCAAGCTTCATGCATGTTTGTATTGAACCGATCCATCAAACTTTCTTCAGTCACACGATACTCAATTTCTCCTACGACAGTGAAAGTGCCCAGTTAACCTCCACAATATGGAGACACTGACCAATCTGATATATAATTACAATAAGTATATATAAAAAAATAAAAGGAGTCAGTCAAAGTAATCATGAACTTTGTTTCTTTTGATTCTCAGCCAACTATCATTCAGATATGTTCAAAGGCATTTGCCTCCAACTCGGGAATAAAGCAAAATTAATGTCTGTAGAGAGTATCCAAAAACTAAACATATAAAAGCAAGAGAAAGAACAAAAAAAAAGAAGAAGAAGAAGAAGAAGAAGCAATAGTGGCAGCATAGGCAAAACTAACAATTGTAATCTTAATTTAGATAAATTATTTCGGAACATGTTTTCACAAAGAAGACATTGGTCCTTTGTCACACTAGTAAGACAAAATTGACAAAGTCAGGATCTTCTTTTCGAAATTAATGGCAGTCAACAGCAACAGCACAAGTTCATAAATCCAAATAAATTTAAATATTGCTCTAAACAAATTGTTGAAATAGAATTTGCTGAACATTTGAGCATACTACTCAAGAAAATAAAACTACATATTTGTTTAATTACTTGGGGAGGGAAGCAAAGAAGTCCCATTGTGTATAGCAAGTTATCTTGAGGTAGATAGTAGAAATTTTGCATTACCTGCTCTATTTTTAACTTCAATAAATCCATCCTTCTTAATTCTTTCAAAGAAGTCCTCACCCAGGTGCTCTGCAATACCTCTCTCCATTTTATACCGGCCAGAAACATTCACCACAGTGCAAATATCATGATATTTAGATGCATATAGCAGCACAACATTGCCCCCTGCAATTATTGTTCTCAATAACAGATGCTTTGATGCTTTTGCAGGCAAAAGAAGTGCACACAAGATAAGGCTACTGTGATATCAGAGATCCCAAGTAATATTGAACTTGTTGATTAATAATCCTACTAGTAAGCTAATAATCTACAAACAAGCAAACACTATACACAAAGCGACAAAACTATATGTGATTATACAGCTTCTAATGATCTTGTAGTTGTCGCGAGTAAATATCAATGTTACAGACAGATATCCGGTGCTTACGTTCAGTTTGATGTAACTCCTTTAAATTCTAAATAGATAAGTATATTTTCATTTTTCCCTGCAGCCGATAGGGTTTCAACTTAGACAAGAAGTCATCATTTTTAGACATTAGGTACACGAGGAGAACACGATTGTCACCGTGAAATGGAAGTACAATTTAATCTTAAGCAACAGTTTAAACATGAGCTGAAACAAGGAGAATCTAAGGCAAGAAAAGGGAAAAAAAATCTTTAAAAGGATTTATGATGGTCCCCAATGAAAGGGTAGGATTCATATTGTGACTCATCATACTGATGCACATATCAAACTATATTTCGGTAGTTGAAAATTGATAACCTTGCATAAGCCAATATACAAGGCTAACCTTCCTCAACACCAGGGTGACACAATAAGTTATTAGTAAAGGGTGGCACACCTTTACTATGCCCAAGGATCGCACTTATTGTGCGGCCTGCTCCTATGAAGTGTTCAATTACGGCACGTAGGTCTTCAGCCTCTCTCCGGTAGTCGCCAAACTGAAATGAGCCTTCACTTTCCCTGAGCAGCAAGTATTATTACATAAGAAATTATTTCTAAATAGATATATACTGTGTTCCATGAATGGCAATTCAGAACTCAAGCTAATTTCCAAAGTTCAAGTTAAAAGGGACACGATAACCAAAAAATTGTAACTGTAGGAGCAAATGTAGTCTTTTATGTCTGATGTGAACATACTGATACTGAGAGATAATTTATCATGCATAAGTAAGAGTGCTTGTCTAATCTGTTGAAAGTATTCTTTACAGATGTATGTATGCTTTACAGATTGTTTGTGTTGAGCTATGTGTGTGTTTTACAGATGTGTATCACTTCTTTATTGTTGCTTTTCTTGTATCACTGCCCTATAAATCAAGGGCCTATTCTTGCTAATGAATCAAGACATTCTCTTCTACAATGTCTCTCCTTCTTCTCTTTTACTGTTAACATGGTATCAGAGCCTGGTTGAGAGACATTATACAGAGAATATAGCATTTAAAAAAAAAAAAAATTCACGGCACTGTTCACGGCAGAGGCTTAAAATCACCACCGGAGCCACTAATCAGCAAATCACCACCACCACTCACCTCCTCGTCAATCCATCTACCTTTTACCATTACGTGTCTTAGGATGCGTATGTTTTGTTCATAATCTTGCTCCCGGCTCAAACAAATTCAGCCCTCGCTCAATCAAGTGTATCTTCCTTGGGTATGCTCGACACCAAAAAGGCTATCGTTGCTACTCACCAGAGTCGGATAAATTTTTTGTGTGTGCTGATGTAACATTTTTTGAATCTAAATCATATTTTGCTCCTCCATCCCATCCATCTAACACAATCATGGATGATTTACCTCTCCCTGTTCCATTTTTTGATCCTCTTGCGGATCCTACATCATCTACTTGCCCAACATCACCAGATCCTCTCCTCTCTCGTCTGGATCATCCGGATCTAAAGACATATCAACGACGTCCTCAACAACCACCAATTGTTGAAGATTCTGTACCATCTGCTTCGCCCGCTCCAGATCCGGTGCCTGATTCTTTAGTCTCTGATTTGGATGTCCCTATTGCTCTTCGGAAAAGTAAGCGTACTTGTACCACTAAACACCCCATTGCTAATTTTGTCTCATATCATGCTATATCTCCACCCTACGCATCCTTTCTTGTTTCTCTTTCCTCTGTCTCTGTTCCTCATACTGTCTCAGAAGTACTTGCTCACCCTGGTTGGCATGCGGCTATGATTGAGGAAATGTCTGCCTTACAATCAAATGGTACATGGGAATTGGTTGATCTACCTGAAGGTAAATCTGTTGTGGGTTGTCGGTGGATCTATGCACTCAAATGTTCTCCTGATGGTCAAGTGGATAGATTGAAAGCTCGTTTAGTTGCAAAAGGATACACTCAGGTTTATGGAGTTGACTATGATGACACATTTTCTCCGGTTGCTAAGCTTCCTTCTGTTCGGCTATTTATGGCACTGGCAGCAATATTTCAATGGCCGCTTCAACAACTTGACATTAAAAATGTTTTTCTAAATGGTGAGCTCGAGGAAGAAGTATATATGGAGCAACCACCAGGGTTTGTTGCTCAGGGGGAGTCACATAAGGTGTGTCGATTGAAAAAGTCTTTATATGGATTGAAGTAGTCCCCTCGAGCATGGTTTGGCCGATTTAGTGAAGCTGTCATTGAGTTTGGACTTACACGGTGTGGAGTTGATCACTCAGTCTTCTATAGACATTCTGTTGGTAAACGTCTGTTACTAATTGTTTATGTTGACGATATTATTATAACTGGGGATGACACAGCAGGTATACAAGACCTAAAATCCTTTTTGCATAAACAGTTTCAAACAAAAGATTTGGGAGAGTTACACTATTTCCTTGGTATTGAAGTTGCACGGTCTAATCAGGGGATCTTTATCTCTCAACGCAAGTATACACTCGATATGTTGGAAGAAATAGGGATGCTTGGCTCAAGACCTTGTGACTCACCAATGGATCCAAATGTGAAACTCGTACCTAATGAGGGGGAGCCAATTTCAGACCCAGGACAATATAGAAGATTAGTGGGGAAACTCAATTACCTCACTGTGACCCGTCCTGACATCTCATTTGCTGTTAGTGTTGTCAGTCAGTTTCTAAATTCACCTCGAGAAAATCATTGGAATACAGTTATTCGTATTCTTCGGTATCTCAAGAATGCCCCAGGAAAATGAATATTATATAAGAACAGCGGACACACAAAAATTGTTGGTTATTCCGATGCAGATTGGGCTGGATGTCCTGATGATAGACAATCTACTTCTGGATATTGTGTTTTCATTGGAGGAAATCTTATATCATGGAAAAGCAAGAAACAAACTGTTGTTGCTCGTTCCAGCGCAGAGTCTGAATACCGAGCTATGGGTGTAGCCACATGTGAACTGATATGGGTCAAACACTTGGTTAAAGAAATTGGGATTGACTGCTCTCAACCGATGACATTAATTTGTGATAATCAGGCAGCAATGCACATTGCATCAAACCCAGTGTTTCATGAGCGGACTACACACATTGAGATTGATTGTCATTTTGTGAGAAGTAAAGTGTTAGCTAAAGAGATTGTTACTTCACATGTCAGTTCAAATGATCAATTAGCTGATATCTTTACTAAACATTTAAGGGGTCCTCGGGTTGAATATATTTGAAACAAGTTCGGCACATATGATATATATGCTCCATCTTGAGGGGGAGTGTTGAAAGTATTCTTTACAGATTGTTTGTGTTGAGCTGTGTGTGTGTTTTACAGATGTGTATCACTTCTTTATTGTTGCTTTTCTTGTATCACTGCCCTATAAATCAAGGGCCTATTCTTGCTAATGAATCAAGACATTCTCTTCTACAATGTCTCTCCTTCTTCTCTTTTACTGTTAACATAATCAAAGTAAGAGTGCTCAGCATTCTGACAGTAAAAACTCCAGTATGCATAATACAAGTGAATGACAACACCTTTCTTTTAACAAGCTAACGTGCATGAATATATCCTGCAAGAACCAAAGCAAATACCCCATACTTTTGTTTTTTTTTTTAAACATTAAAACAAATACCCCATAATACCAACAACTTACCCATTTCCAGCAAAATCAAAGCAGAATGCACTGATTCCTTCATTTTCTAAAGCAGTAGCAAGGTTCACTATTGTTCTGTTCTCCTGAAGATAGGAAAATGAAAGAGATAAATACCACAATCAATAAATCAGCCCAATTATTTCAAAAGTTTTTGATAGAGGATCACAAAGGAAAAAGCGCTCTCCCATCGGACTTTAGCAAGAATCTAGAAGGAGATTAACATAAAAGATGAATAAGAACTAATTGTACGAGACTTAACCAAAACAATCACTTGTCGTGCAGTGTCTATTAGATTGAGGTCTTTAATATATCTGAATTATGCTAGTTTCATGGCTAATAAAATACACCGATTTTATTTGTCCCATTAAATGCAACAAGAAACACAAAATGAGCTTTCTTTTCCAGAGAAATGGCAGTACACCTGGCTCACATATTGTCTTTCAGCACAAGTAATTCGGCCACATATTGGAATTTATTCCAAAATTCTTCAACATTATCTGATTGGATGGGACTGGATAGTTCCGTGTTGATTTTGTTAACCAACCTGTTTTCTTTCAAGTCCTTCAGCAGCATAGGTTCAGGGAATTTGGTCATACATCAGAGGGTGAGAGTGGTCACTCTATACATTTGCTTCTGAATTTTGAGAATGTGAGTATATCTGATATTCATACGCAGCTTTATATAGAGTTGTGTTTAGGCAATTGGACCACCTCTCAGTTTTTTAAAATCAATATAGCTGCACTACTAACTTATGAAAGAATTTCTATATACTTGCCCCAGCTAAAATAAAATTTTACACCTTCCTTTAAGTTTAACCAAGGACCGAATTGGAATTTATTCACAAGTCACTGGAATCAGGAAAGAAAACAAAGAAAGAACCAAATATACATCAAAGAAGAAGCCAAAATCTTCTAGAGTAATTACAACAATCATATACATCTCTATATGAAGGAGAAGATTGTTCTCTGAGCACTTCATGATTTAGACAAGCACAAAGCATGTTGATCATTGATACATTTGTTGGACAGACGTCGCATATTTCAGAATCAGATTAGAAATGAGCTCACCAACCTTTGAGGATCGAAAACCATGGCACAAGACTACGATCTCTTTAGATCCAGTATCATGCAGCAACCCCACAAGCTTTTCGCCATACGTGTTAGGTATTGTGAATTTCTGCTTCATTGCTACTGAAACATTGAAGAATGCATATTATTAAGCAGCCAAAGGTGAAATTTTAGTTACAACATTTTGCCCATCCTTAAGGGAGTTACAGTGTAGGTAGGGGGCATTCCTAAAGAGGCTAGATCCATGAGCCATGAGATGTTCTCAAATTGAGTGTTTTAGAGTTCTATAAAATAATCAACTGCAGGTTGAGTTATCAATTTATTATGTCTGTACCAGTGACCTGAGTACTCCGGGGGGGAGGGGGAAGAAAGAGGCATCAAAAGATTTTCAAATCATTGAATTTCCATGCAGATTAAGTGACCAAACTATAAGTGATGTCCAGCTCAAAGAATATCCACATCCTAGGAAACAGAAGTCTAATTAAGAAGCTAACGTTTACTGAGTTTGACTGCACAAGAATGTCTTTCATCCAGTAGAATCATACTGCTAGACCAAAGAGAAAGTATAAACTTATTTTCTCCTCTTTTCTTCTTCTGATGGTACACAAAATTTATTAGAAGTGCACCAAACGACATACAACCCCTTAATAGGAAGCTATATACATGATCGCCTATCAACCTTGCTCCAGTAACGGTTAACGTGGTGGATAAGTGCCTAATGCATGGATGCAGAGGGTTCAAATCCCATAGAGAGAGATCTTTAGGCCATTTGCACAGCACAAGCTGGGTTAGCCCGATGCATGGGTCTTTCCAGATGGTTTATGCACCTGGAGGTAGCTGATCATCCTACAATCACGCCCTTATATATGTAACTGTACTACATTTCTTACCCTGTCTGTGGGAGAAGATTCAGTGTAATACGGTTTAGAAACCACCCTATTAAAAACAGCTTTCCTGTAATCACGTTGTATTTTGGACCATTGTCATTTTTTGAATACTGTCTATAGAGTACCTCTTGGGCTCGTATTAAATTTTTGAAGCATTATTTTGACTTATTAAGATTTTAACTGCTTGATGGCATATGTTTATGAGATATAATTTTCTGCATTCTGATATTAGAGTTTGCGGGTTTAGGAAGAGTAGTTTTGTTAGGCTCACAGTGGCTACAGTCCCGAGTTCGCCTTGGTGAATTCGGGGGTATGACGGTATTAATATTCATCATATACACATACACGAGTCCACGCGCACACATATATATGTAGAGAGATATCAAATTACTCGAAATCAAGAAAGTATGACCGGCATTGACAGGTTAAAGCACCAATAAGCTCCCCACAGTTTCTCATGTTTTGACTTGTAAAAAATTGGTACCGAATATTTGCAATCAATCACTAGTGAGTTGCACTCTTATCTCACACTGCATCACTTTCAGCTTCAAGGCCACCTATATTACAATTATCCTCTTATTCTATGTGCCAATAAATCACCAAAACTCATTAAATTTTAATTATTTTCAAATGGGTCATCATCTTTACAATTTTTTCTTGATTTTCTAAAAACTAGTTTCTAAAAAAGAAGAAAAAAAAAAAAAAGCATTAATCATTTCCACAAGAATGGGTACATATATAAATGACAATCTGGTACACGAAACTTCTGCTATACGCACAGTACTAAAAGTGATCAAAAGCCACTTTGACTTTATTATAGGTAGAGGCTATTTTCACGACTCGAACGGGTATACATTCATACCTACTGGAGATATAAATTGAAATAGCAAGTCGAAGGATTGTCTTACCTGGGTTTTGAGCCGCGTTGAGGCTTACTTTGAGTTTGATGCTGTGGTAGCGTGAAGGAATGAAGCGTACTTGATTGAAGTGTAAATTTGGTAAATGGGTCCTTTTCGTAATTTTAAAATTTGGAGGTACTAAATTGAAAATCTGCACAAAGGCTGCCATGATTAAACAATTTAATTAATTAATTAATTAAATAAAACGATGTTTTCTTTGTTTTATCCTTTGAAATTGGAGAGTTGAAAGCCAAGGCAATGAGAGTAGGTGTTGACTCAACCTCCAACTATTTGCGTAGTAAGTAAGTGAGAACTAGATGCAAACAATGGGAATAAATAAAGCAAAGATAAGACAAAGGGATGCTTTGTTATTGGTCTCTTTTTCATTTTGGGGTAAATTATTTTACGAACTATTAAATTATTTTCTCACTTTTGTTTTGACCATTTAATTATATTTTGACCTTTTTGGCAATTTTATTTTGACCATTTAATTATATTTTGTCCATTAGCTTACAGATCAAAGTTTTATTTTGATCATTTCGTCTTTTTTCTGTTAAAATGAATTAACAGTATAGTATTTATAATTGTAGACGGTAAAATCATAAAATCCCTTAAAATAATTAGGTTAAATTATTTAAGGGGTTACTAAACTATTTATGTAGTTCTGTTTTAATTCTCTAACTATTTTTTTGTCCTAAAACGAGCAGTAGTTTGACAATTGAGTTTCGTTTGAACCATTCTATTCATTTTTTTTAGAAAAATGTACCAGTGGCGTAATGTCGCATGCAATCACATGATCGTACAAGAGCGAAATCATAAAAGCACAAAAATAATTATAATTTGACCACCAAATCAAATTTTTACAATCTAAACCCCCACCCCCTTTTTACTCCATAATTATTTAGCCCTTAATCAAAGACTATCTTATTTTCTTCGCACATATTTCATCTCATTTTATTCTCCCATTTTATGAAGCATGACTAAAGTAGTTCTATGTGGAAAAGAAAATGAGATGGAATCTTTGATTCAAAAGTAGTTCTATGTGGAAAAGAAACTGAGATGGAGTCTTTGATTGAACGTTAAACAGATGATATCGAAATGGAGTAACATTTTGACAAAAAAAAAAAAAAAAAGAAATGGAGTAACAAGAAGGTGGGGTTGAATTGTAAATAATTTTGATTTTGCAGCTAAATCGTAATTATTTTAAGCGCTTTTACAATGTTACACTTGTACGTTCATGTGAATTACAGGAGACATTATGCAGTTAGTACATTTTAAAAGAAAAATGAAGGGAATGGCTAAAATGAAACCTAATTAATAAATTAATGGTTGTTTTAGGACCAAAAATAGTTAGATAGTGAAAATAAAAACTATAAGAATAGTTCAATGACCTCTAAAATAGTTTATCCTAATAATTTTGAGCACTTTTACGATTTTATCTTTATATGGTGACATGAATTATGTAACTCTACGCTTTTAATCAATTTGAACAAAAATATTGATAGAATGATCAAAATAATACCCAATTACTAAACTAATAATTTCAAAAATAGTTTAATTACTTCTGAAATAATTTATTCTCTCAACAATGCCAAATATTGAGCCATTTGACTTAAGGTATTCTATAAAAATGTATAATTTAGGTTGGTCATGTTGATGGACAATCATCATGTCAAGTATACTTCAAAAAATTTTGTTACTCGCTATTATTCGAGAGGTTACGAGTTTGAGTCTCGCTAATTTTGTTGTACAACCTTAAGCCTCCCATGAATTAAAAAAAAAAAAAAAATTGTGGACTTTTCGACAAAAATTCATACATAATGAACAATGTTTATACAGATTCAAAAAACTTACAATTGAGTCCCATTACCTAATAAAATATGTATTGTTGTGGTTGCTATTGAGTCCCATCAAACAAGAATTCTTTCATGTTTGATGGGGTTGCTATTGATCCGATCAAGACAGTCTTTAAAGCTAGTGCTCTGTGATCTGAATTTTATCTCCTAATTTGGCTTCTTCTGAGGCTCTCTCCGATGGATCACAACTATCAAGAATGACTGCATCCTCAAGATGGATTCCCCCTCCCCACAACTGGTTAAAGATCAACTGTGATGTTGCATTCAACACTGATTAAAATGCTTCGTTGCTGCTATCGTCAGAGACCACCTGGATAATCTTTTAAATGGTAACATGTGGAGATTTCATTCTAGCTCAGCAACCTTGGCTGAGGCAATCGCTGTTCGCAATGCCGGCCTTTTGGCTAAGCATTACGGTAACTCTAACATCATTCTGGAAAATGAAATTCAAGAGTAGTCTAATGATAAGGCATTACAGTAACTCTAACATCATTCTAGAGAATGAGATTCAGAAGTAACTTAATGTTAATAGGGTATTCCTCCCGACACTTGGGAAACTAGGGTTTGAAAAAGTAGGGGGCTGGAAAAAAAACAAATCATTTTGGAGAATCAAGTAGGCCCGATGAGGCACCAGGTGCAAAAGAATTATGAACTCGTATTCAATAGCCAAACACGCAAGCCACAAGAAAAGAATTATCCCCCGACTGCAGCGCCTTTGAAGCGAGGAAAGAAGTGATTCTTTAGATCAGAACAAAATTCTACATTTACACAAACAAGGAAAAAAAACCAAAGGTAGAGTACAAACCAGCACTGGCATAAATGCCACGCGTGTTAAGCACGCCTTTTACTCAAACGCCAAGAGTTAGGTTCATGATATCTATCATAGAGTGGCTCAATGCGTTCTTGCCTTTTACGCTTGCTCATTTTTGTGGGATCTGCCGACTTGAAAAATCTTGGTGCTAGTTCAACAAGCCACTTGGGATCTACTACTGTGACCTCACGCATGTATTCTTTGGTTGTCATGACGAGCTCATGGTATATAACCCAGTCTGGTTGTCTTTGGAAAAGTGCGCTGCTCGGATGAATATAAACAGGCTGGTTCTCAACCAAGGTTCTGTAACCCTCTTGTGGATCCTTTCTAGCTGCATGAAAGAAAAATCCTGCAGTGATGGCCTTCCTTATCTTTGTGAAATCTTTTCCAGCACTAACAACATCCAACTTGTACCTGTACAAAGGAAACATACATTAGAAACTCATGATGAACAGGCATATATGGCATCAGGCAATCAACAGTTCTTTGTCCAACATGATTCTATCACTTACAATTTTCAACATTCAAACCTATAATTAAAGAAATAAAATGGGGGGCAGGTAATCCCACCAGTTGAAGGGTGTCCCAGGCGAAAAGAATGCAAGTAAATAACATGTGAAGTACTTCTAAACCTCCACTGCATGTCCAAGAAAACAGTTGAGATTGGTACAGATATGGACATCCAGAAATCGCTCAAAGAAAGCTACGACCTCTAGTCAGTTGGGTTGAGCACCTCAACTTAAACCTTATAGCGCTAGAAAATTATCAATATAATTATTTGCAACATGAAACATATAACAAATCTGGTTTATCATTTCTTATGATAAACTGAAACTATGAGAGTGCAACATATAGTGATTTTTCCCATTTGGGCCCTTCCAAACGCGCACGAACTGATTTCCGCATATATCTTTAAAGGTTCACTGATTATAAATTACAGTTGCTCCAACATTTTTTAATTGACTAAGCGCATCTTCATGACCATATTATTACTTAGAGCTGCACCCACAAGATTTTAATAATGTTTTCCTAACATCAACGCTATCTATAGCACCTAAGAGTAATTGTGTGCAACCCAATACAACCAAGACTCTAACCGAAAACACATAATACAAAAAAAGAGCTAGTAAGAGAGGAAAATAACACATACTTGTCCATGATAGAGAGTAGCTGCTTCCTGACATCTTGCGCTCTCCGCAAAGATCGAGACTGGACAAAATTCTCAAAACACCATGGTCCAGAAAAATTTTTTGCTTTCCAGGCCTCATAAACTGCTAGTAAAGTCAGATGATCTCCTTCAGGTTGGAAAAACTTGGCCCTCTTTTGATCAGCTTGAGCTTGTTTCTCCCTTGGCCGATAGAAAATGTTTCCAGTCTGAATCATTGCAATGATGGTCAAAATCTCATCGGTACACCCAAGATCAACACTTGCAAGAAGCATCTTCGACAATGGAGGATCCAATGGAAATTCTGCCATTTTCCTACCCAACTTGGTCAGAAGCCCCTCCTCATCTAGAGCTCCTAGACTGTACAGCTGTTCCATGGCAGATATGAGGGCTTGAGGCGATGGTGGATCCATAAAATCAAAAGACAAAAGGTCATTAATGCCCATAGCTTTCATAGTTAGGGTAGTCATCCCAAGATTTATCCTCTGAATTTCTGGAATTGAGGTGGGGGACATTTCATTATGGAATGCACTCTCTGTATAGAGGCGATAACACTTTCCTGGTCCAGTACGACCAGCTCGCCCAGCTCGTTGCTTGGCTGATGCTTGAGAGATTGGTGTTATCACCAACGAATCCAGCCCCTGCTTAGGATTATAAACATTTTGCTTTGCAAACCCTGGATCTATGACATAAAATATGCCATCAATGGTCAAGGAAGCTTCCGCTATATTGGTAGCAACCACAACCTTCCTCTTTCCCGGAGGGGCAGGCTCAAATATTCTGGACTGCATTTCACTAGGAAGGGCACTGTATACAGGTAATATAATCAGCTCTGGAACATTTCTCCCAAGCCCTTTCATTCTCTCATAAAGACACTGACAAGCATAATCAATTTCCTCCTGACCAGTTAAGAAAAGTAGAACATCCCCTTCAGGTTCAGTCAAATGAATCTGCATAACAGTGACCAGGGCGGCATCGAGATAGTCACTCTCGGGTTGCTTAGTGTAAAGTATCTCTACAGGAAATGTTCTACCAGGGATCGTGAAGATGTTACAATTGAAGAAGTAGCCTGAGAATTTCTCAGCATCTAGCGTGGCAGAGGTGACAATGAGACGAAGATCCGGTCTCCGGTTCACAAGCTGCTTTAGCAACCCAAAAAGGACATCCGTGTGGATGGTCCTCTCGTGAGCTTCATCAAGCATGATAACTGAATACTTTGCTAAATTCTCGTCAATGAGAATCTCTCTTAGAAGCATACCATCTGTCATGTACTTGATTACAGTCTCCGGTCCAGTACAATCTTCAAAACGGATGGCATACCCAACTTCCTCTCCCAAACGACAACCAAACTCTTCAGCAACTCTCTTTGCCACAGACATTGCAGCCACCCTACGAGGCTGAGTACAGCCTATCATGCCCTTCGTAGTGTACCCTGCCTCGGCTAAATATTGAGTCACCTGGGTCGTCTTCCCTGAACCAGTCTCACCAATGACAACCAGAACCTGATTATCATGAATAGCTTGAACGAGTTCATTTTTCAGTTTGTAGATAGGAAGACTTTGCCTCTGGTCTTGGAGAGAAAGTTTAGATCTTTGCCCAAAAGTCAGAGCTTTACCATATGCATCTTTTTTCCACTCCGGCATGTCGTAAGCCGACAAACCAACACCCCTCAACTCCTGTGCCAGATGCCTCTCACCAGCCTCAGGCATTGGGTCTTCCCACGGACGATTCAGATCCTTTGGGATAGAATCCAACATAGTCCTCTGTTGCTGTTCTCGGACCTCTCTCCTCTCCTTAATAAGTGCAGATTGCAGCGCAGCTGCACGACTCAAAGAACCCTCTGGATTTTTGAAGATCTTAACAGGAGACACGTCAACAGAGTACCTGCTCTGCCCTTGTAAAAATGGCGGCTCATCTTCATTCAATTCCACCTCAAGCTCCTCCTCAGCACCCTCTTCTTGATACAGCACTCCATCTCCATCTTCATCATATCCCGGATACTCCTTCATACTCAAAACTCCCGCAGCAATCAACTGTTTCGCTTCCCACTTCTCCGGTGAACTCATCCTTTTCAAGGGTCTTCTAGATGGCACAGACTCATCTTCCTCAGTAATCCTAATTCCCGAAAGCCCAATCCTCGTCCCAGGCCCTCCACTATTCGGATTTGCCCTCCGACCACCATCCTCCTCCACCTCCTCACTCTTCTTCAAGGGCAACAGATCCTTCCCCGTATTCTGATCAACATCCCTCATTGACAAACTCAATTTCTGCCCACTAATTGAAATCACTTTGACATACACCTCCTGATCCCTCTTCACCACATCCTTGGCATTCGGTATCCTCCTACTCGCCATCTGCGAAACATGCACCAACCCTTCCTTCCCACGCAACCCACTCAACTGAACAAAACACCCTGTTTCCATAACTCTCGATACCCTCCCTTTATATACCTTATACAACTCCGGCTCATCCGAATCCCTCCTCCCATTCCTCCTCTCATCTTCTCTATCCGTATCCCCACCCCTACCTCGATGTTCATCATTCCTATTCCTATCCCTATCCCTACCCCGATATTCATCATCCTTATCTCTATCCCTACCCCTACCCCTACCCCTACCCCGAAATTCATCATCCCTCTCTCTATGCTTCTCCCTACCGCGATATTCATCCTCCCTATCCCTGTCCCTATCTCTATCCCGTCTTCCATCTCTTCTATCTCTACCTCTATCCCGATCTCGATATCTTTCTTCATCATCTTCCTCCACCTCTCGCCTACTTTTCGCCTCGATTTCGATTTCTCTCTCCAATTCCTTCACTCTCTCCCTACTATCAGCAATTTTCAAAGCCGAGAAACCTGGCTTTTTCTCATCTTTCTTCACCGATTTCGACTTCGGCTTCGGAGGCAAAATCGCGTGAATAATCGTTAACAGCGTTCTCACGAAATAATCGGGCATTTCCGCGCCGTTCTCCTTCAATTTCTCGTCGAATTCATCAACTGTCTCGCAATTTCTCCCCAATTCAGTTATAAATTCGCCCAAAACCTTGTCGCGAAACCCTAAATGCGATTCAAGTTCAGAACATACCTTTGAAACTAACGATAAGTACTCGAGCTTCTTCAAGCCGTCATCTTTATCATCTTCTGCACCCATCTTTCTTTGAGCTAAATGCTCCACCTATATAATATATATATATGTATGTGTGTATGTATATGTGTCAAAATTAGGGTTTTGAAATTAGGTTAAATTAACGTAGCTGAGATTTTTCTGGGCGCTTTTGAAAGAGGAGAGTGTGGTGGTAAAGAAAGATTTTTTGGGCGCTTCTGATTCTGAAGCCGACTAAGATTTTTAGTATAGACAAAACGACGTCGGTTATTTCCGGGAGGACTTCGCAATTTTTCATATGTTTGTCCTGGGTTTTTAAATAAGAGAGTTTTAAATTTAAATTCTTTTCTAATTTTCATTTTTCTCTTTTGAGTACTAATTTTCCAAAAATTAGAATATATAATGTTTATATTTTTGCAACAATCTACAATTTTTTTTTTTTTGCAACGTCTAATTATATACATTGATTTGTTATATAATTTGTTAACTTAACTATGTCATTATAGTTGGAGAAATTAAAATATAAAAAAGGATCTCTAATAGTGTAATAATTAACTTATGGTACATACGAGACTATAAAGACAAAATTGAGGTATAATAAAATATTTTGGTCAGAAAGTAGCTTAAATCTGCTATTGATTAAACAAATTAATTAGACTAGTCCAATTTAATTGTACTTTGTTAAAGTCTTTTGCACGGTTATTATCTATAGACAATAAAAAATCATAATATAAATATGATATATGCCTTTCTAAAGGTCCATTGCAACTCGATTTCGGGAAGAATGTGAGAACAAGATTTATAGAAACTTAATCATCAATGGCCAACCACCCCCTTTAATTAAAATCCTACTATTCTCCATTTTTATTTGCCATACTCAAATAGATCATTACAAAAGCTTATTGAAGTGTAATCATCTAATAATTGTATACAAAGGGATCAAATTATCAAAACAATGTTGTGGTAGTTACATATTTCCTATTCACAAATGACTCATTATTTTTTGAGTAAATAACTTAACACCTCTTATATATTTTTTTTTAAGTGCACAATAATTTCTTATATTTTAAAACGTAGCTAATTATTCTATATATTTTATAAAAGTAGTTGAATACTCCCTTATTTTAAAACATAGTTGATTATCCCCATATGTTTTATAAAAGTAAATGAATACTCCCTGTGTGTTTTAGAAATAAACTGATTACCCCTCCTGTATTTTAAAAAATCACACGAAATATTCAACTACGTTTTTAAAAATACACGGGGCTATTCAGCTGTGTTTTTAAAATACAGAGAGGGGTAGTCAACTTATTTTTAAAACATATGGGGTATTCAATTACCTTTATAAGACATAGGGAGATAATTCGTTACATTTTAAAATATAAAAATATTGTGTACTTTTGACAAAACACAAAAGATGTTAAATCGTCTACTCTTATTTTTTAGTCGAACAATTCTTGAATAAGCTTATGCATTGCAAGATGTTTGATATATGTACTACTTGACGCATGGTCTAAGTGTTAATTTGAATAAATATGATATTCTATTTAATGCTAATACTCCTTCTCATTTCTCAAGTGAAGCAAAACATTTAGTGTTCCAATACAAGGTCTAGGTAGCCTGGGTAAGTATTTGGGGCTCCCAATGACTTGGGGTCGATCCAAAGTGCAGATAGTGCACAAGATCTAAAAAAGAATTTGAAGTAACATTGTCAAATTGAGGCAAAAACAACTCTTGGAAGGTTGTAAGTTATACCTATTTACACCATATATGTAATTAGGTTCTCCAAATCAGCCTACAATACTAATTTTGCTCATATAGCTAATTTTTGGTATACAAGGATAGGAATCTGATACATTGGAATGCGCTAACTTGGGTTTAGTGTGTTGGTGTTTTGGGATTTCAGCAATTTGGACAAATGAACCATGTGATATTGGTTAGTCAAGTATGGCGTTTGATTATTCATCCTCAGTCCTTGGTTTTTTAAGTGCTGTTACATTCTCTTTTCTCTGATAATAGCACTCAGAATCTTATTGTTGAGAATCATATATAGTATTTAAAAATTTTATGATCAGAATAAATATAGCATAAACAATTAATACTCATGCATCCGTTCATGGCTAATTACGTAGATTACAACATGCATAAATAATCAACTATATATTACGCATTAAAATTTTCAGGATTACTTTTTCAGTGACGAATCTGTTGTAGAATCTGAACAATCCAAATCTCCCCAATTGTGAAACCTCTGAAAGTATCTACACGAGATCCGAGCCATCAATCAGCAAAACCCTCACTACGAGTTTTAGAGAAAATATATTTGCTATGAAATACAGGATTTGTGCTAACTTTTCTGTTAGTCATAATTTTCTATTTATAAGAAACACTAGACCAATTAGGGCTAGCTTTTGGGCCAGTCCTAATTACTGGACTTGGACTAATTAAATGATTGGACTAATATTTCAATCTAATCAGTCTTAAGTCCAATTAAATATTAGAC
Source organism: Ehretia macrophylla (assembly GCA_037974665.1). Classification (NCBI taxonomy): domain Eukaryota; kingdom Viridiplantae; phylum Streptophyta; class Magnoliopsida; order Boraginales; family Ehretiaceae; genus Ehretia; species Ehretia macrophylla. The sequence continues at coordinate 48,298,530 of CM075771.1, read as the reverse complement.
TCTTCTACATTTAATTTATTTTTCTCGCTAATTAATTTTGAATCTCTTTTGTGTGTGACCTCTCGGGTTTATAATTAATTTGCAGCGAAATCATATTAATCCAATTAATATTTAATTAGAACTCTTCTAATTTAATTCTCGCAAGTTATGAGTGATACCTAGCAGTATATCACAACTACCCACTAATAATGAAGTATAAATTCTATGAACCCTTAGTAATTATCATGCAACTAATTCTTTCTGTCTTAATTATCTCAATTGAACCAGAGTCATGGATAGGGTCGTCAAACTCTATTACTCAATCATATGTCGAAATCTATTTAATCAGTAACTTATAAATAATACGTGAAACGACTTCCACTATTCTACCTCGACCAATGATTTCTAGTTACTCGATTAATAGATCGCATAGGATCCCTAATTGACAGATTCCATATCTACACGCACCTATCTCCATGCCGGAATAGATCGTAACCACTGAGTACATTATTCAATCCTTGATGAGGACTAGCTTTATTGCACCAGCAAATCACGTTATCCCTAACACAAGATAACCGTGGTGTCTCAGGTCTAAGGACTTAATTGCACCATTACACTATACAACGAATTATTGACCATTCCATGTAATTCGTTGTATTAGCGGTCATGTCCAGTCACTTGTTCTCAACAAGCACTTATACATCTACCCTTACGATATGAGACTAATCGCCCAAATCAATATCTCATATTATTTGGATGGTAGACTGTAATCTAATCTTTCCGGATAAATTAACGCCCAATTAATTTATCCTACAATCGGGGACTATTTTAGAATATATTTATGAATATAGATTAGGTCACTCATATCCTTACTCTTAAGGATAGAATCTATAAATATTATTCTAAGGACTCTTATTTAAATAATTAATCGCATTAATTAAATTTAAATAAACTGCTCACATTAAATAAATAATATAATTATTATGTCCTAAAATTGGCATTTAGGGCATATAATCCAACAATCTCACACTTGCACTAAAACCAATTACTATGGTATCTCATACCCATCTTCTCAAGATGGTAATCAAATGACTAATGAATCATTGCCTTAGTCAGTGGACTAGCACCATCAACTATTGACGTTATTTACTGCATAATATCATTTTCTCCACAATCTCTGATTGATGTGGTAATGCCTCTTTAATGCGCTTAGATCTCTAGTGAAACCTAGGTTCTTTAGCTTGCGCTACAACTCCATTGTCGTCACTGCACTACCTGTCTGACTTAATGGAAAGAAACATCCTTAGTTTAGTTACAAACTTCTAGATCCAAACTGCTTCCTCTTATTATATCTGATACAACGATGCACTCAACCTCTGGAATTTGCATTTGTACCAATATTTGGAACCTTTTCAAATAATTGTTCTTCCGTTATAGGTGAGTATAAACCCAGATATGGATTTCTAATAATCCATTTCAGACTCTCAGCCTGAAACTGTAAAATTTTAAGTTTTACCTTTCTCCATATACCAATAACATTTTCCAGTGCTTCTCAAGTACTTAAAAATGTTCTTGATAGCTTTCCAATGTTCTTAACATGGATTAGACAGACATATGCTCATAACACTTGTAGCATTCATGATATCATGTCTTTGTACACGACATGACGTATATAAGATTCTTAATTGCTGCAGCACTTAGAACCTTATGTGTCCAGTCTCTCTCTCTTTAGCAGTCGTAAGACTCACAGCCCTAGAGAGATAAACGTCATGTCTTACAAGAGAACAATCCTCTTTTAGAACCTGTGTACATGTTAAACACCTTTAACACCCTTTTGAAAAAATCCATTAATCCTTTTGATCTATCGCTATAGATCGATTTCTAAGGACTCAAGCGGATTATCCCAAATTTTACTTGGAGAATTATTTGAATAACTAGACCTACTTGTGTAGTCAAGATTCGTCTCACTGGACTCAAAACGTATCGACAAATCCATATTAATGTCTTCATTAATGAAGTCATTATGAAATGCCGTTTTGTCATCCATCTACCCCGTCTCATAATAGTAGTGTGCAACTATCCCCAATAAATCATAATGAATTTTAACAATTGGTGAAAAGATTTTCTCATAGTCAACTCCTTACCTATGACAATAATCTTTTACCATTTGTCCTAAAGGTCTCCACCTTTATTCATTTAAGATCTTATGGCCTCAAGCCATTTAAGCTTATGTCAAACATAATTATTCATAGCTGACAAAAATCATCAACATGATTATTGTCATCTTTCTAATCTGAAAAATTGTTAAATAATCAGCTGCTCTTAGATTGGGTTTTCTAGAATCAAATCCTAGATTTGACTCAGGTTAACTGGTTGCTCAGTAACTCCTTACTGAGTCATACTTTATTCCCACACTATCTTCTCAGATGAACTATTTTTCCAATAAGAAGTTGTACTTGCTAACAGACTTTCTAGTCAATAAGGGAATAAAAGTATATCCCAACAAATCCTTGGGATAACCAATTAATCTCATTCAATCTCATTTCCAATTTATCAATCTAAAGCCTTTAATTGAAAACATGATAACCCTCATTCTTAACACCTTAAGACTAGGTATCTTGTTCTCTCATATCCTATATAAAGTACTTAAGATTAATTTGGAAGTGACCTTATCCAAAAGACGAACTGCTATAAGGAGAATGTAGCCTCACAAGCTAAATTATAAATCAACATAGTTTATTATTTACAAGACCATGTCCAACAAGGTCCAACTCATACTCCCCAACACTTCATCAAGCTTTGGAATACCAAAAGAAGTTAATGAAGTAACTATGTTATTTTCCTTTGAGATACTTATTTAGAAATTGAAGCTAAGAATTCTCCATGATCTTAACATTGAGACTTACTTCTCATTTCTAGTTTGATTTACTACTTTAAAACTGAATTCCTTGAACATTTCAAAAAATTCAGATTCATACTTATGACAATCATATGTAAGGTAGCTAAATCTTTATTGGGTTATTTTGCCAAAAGGCCCATATACATCTCTATGTATAAACCCTAAATATTTGTGGTCCTTTGACTTTGTCCTACAAAGGATGATCTGATCATTTTTTAAGAACACAAGATTCATGTGTGGGTATGTCCCGGGGCCTCAAGGGCTTACCAGTCCTTCTTTCACCAATTGTGTGATTCTTGTTTCTCCTCTATGACCTAATCGTAAGTGCCACGATAATCTAGAGTTATCAGTATCTCTAAATCTCTTATATTACTCGTTTATCTTGTCATTATCCATATAAGACTTTATTCATTAATTTATTAGTGTTAATTCATTTATTTCCCAAATAAATGAAACACATGAATAACAATTATTTCAAAATTAATGAACACCCAGATGGGTAAACGAGAAGACGAGATGTATTTATAGAGGACATCCATTTCTCTTCAAACTCTTTGAAATCCTTTGGATTTTCCTCTCCTAGTAGTTCTCTATTTCTTGTAGTGAAAATAATTTCCTTTTAGCAATTATGCTCCACTCTTCTAGATCTACCCTTGATATATGACTCTCATTTCTAAGTGTTGTGTCAAATATATTCACATGAAAAAATCCATTATGAATGACAAGAGAGAATTAAGAATTGATTTTAAGGATTAGATTTGTCTGCATATGATAAACCATAAATAAACTCATGGACTCGAGATACTCATCCTGAGAACATATGCTTCCAAATCAATTCCTCTAGTTATTCTTTGGAACAATTTTCAAGATATCTCATATTTACCACTAGATATCTCATATCTAGTTGTCTTATCTTGCTTACTTTACAACTCTTGTAAGTAATTAATGATGGATACATTATCCATGCTCTCTTGCACCTTTTGACAACTCATTTTTGTATCTAGAACGTGTATGACTTTCTCAGATTTGAGAACAATTCTCAAAACATAGAGCTAGTCATCGAAGTTTGGTCTTAATTAAAATAAAAGGTTGGGTTCCTATCCGATATTATATAGGCAGTAATTTCAAAGGATGTTAGATAATTATATTATTAACCATTTGATTTGGGTTTTTAAATCAAACAGTAACCCCCACTAAATTTCTCGAATCCCACACTTCCCTAGTGGAAAACGGAAAAACAATAAGGTGTTTTTCTTAGTGGAATTGGGGGTCCATTCATTTTAACCCACCTCACATTTTAGATTTTTGGCGAAATTAAAATAAATAGGTGAATAACCTCTTATTCAATGTATCTCATACAAATTCCAATTTGTTCTTGCCTCCAATCCTTTTGACCTCACATTATAGATTTTTGGTCTCCAAGATTGTTTAAGTTATACCCATTATCCTGAAAATTTGGATCAATGCAATACCGACACCTCACATAATAGATTTTTGGTTGCCAGTAAGAATCCAAAATTTTCACATCTCATGCTTATATAGACTTAGTTCATATGTTGATACAAACAAATAACCCCTATGTGTCTATAGCCAACTACTTACTTGCCCAACACATAAACTAATCTACGATAATGGAAGGCAATGATATAATCTTCTCAAAACTACACCATTATTAACTTAATATTTAATTTGGGAATGTTTGCTGGTATTTAGTTTAGGTCTCACTTTTCACATGCTTCTAATTTCAATTTATCGTATAAATAAATAGAAACATACATGCATTCATCACATATTTATCGCATAAATAAATGCATAAAATAAAATGGGATGATCATGGACTAGGAGCACTTATCAACCCGAGCCACTGGGTTGAATACCTAAATCAAATAAAGGGCCCACAAGAAAAATTCATAGGTTGCTCCTCCTCGGCTTCACAAAACTCCTTTCGCGAACTGGGCTCACCAACTCTTGATGTCTTCATCTTGATCTTCCATTACGTTTATGTACATAGATTCTTAATCTATTGGGGATACATAAATGGGAATAGGGTTTTACATATTTAAAACGGGGATAAGAGGCATGCAAACCCCATTTTAAAATATTACATAAAATCTAAAATGGGTAAATAAATAAAATAATGACATTCATTCATTCATCCATTCATACACACAAGACTAGTCCATGATCACCCACATACATAGCAAATAATAAAGAAAAGTAATTCACAAATATAGCACAATTAATTTTCTAATATAATCTCATTATATTAGGTTTATCCAATTAATAAACACATTTATTAATTTGGATCCTTAAATATCTCATATTTAAATAAATATAATCACATTATATTTATAGTAATTAGTTAATAAACAATTTATTAATTAACTACAAGTATAACACAATTAAATTTTCTTATATAAACTCTTTACATTAGTTTTTTCAATTTAATTAACTCTTTATTAAATTTATTATATTTAATAAACTCTTTATTAAATTCACTCCATAAATATCTCATATTTACAAAATATAAATATAATCAAATTATATTTAACAATTAATAAGCTATTTATTAATATAAAGTGTCAATAATATATTTGGGCTCCTTTAATTATTTGTCAAACAATATAATTAAAACTTAGTCCAAAACAGTAAAAATAAAAGTCTAACTCTTATTTTTTGTTTTAGTCCAAGTCCAAGAAAACAAATAGCCCAATTTGGACATTAAAATAGTCCATACTATTTCTAATTTAAGTCCAAATCTACATGGCCCAATTCAGACCACAAAAGAGGTCCAATGCTATTTTAAAACCAAATTTAAAAATAGCCCAGATCAGACAATAAAAGGAGTCCGACTATTTTATTTAAGTCTGAATCAAATTGGCCCAAGTGAGCCTAATCAAATGCATATGCCCCTATTAGCCCAAAAGATTAATAAAACAAAATAAAACAAAATGATATTAACCCAAAAACCCATTAGGTCAGGTTTGGGTTTTGACCCTATCCGGTCCGGATCCGGATCCAGATCTAGACCCGAATCGGGTCTAAACCCTAACAATTTTTTTTTCTTTTTTCTTTCTTTCTTTTTCCCTGCCTGCGCCGCCCCCCACCCCCTTTCATATTCTTCGATGCTTTCCTTTTTCCACCATGGTTGTTGTCATCCCACGGCAAACCCTCAACGGAGCAGCAGCTGCTCCTAACGCCAAACTCCGGCGAGGAGCAGTACGCTACTACTCCTTGCAGTAAGCTCCGGCGAGGAGCAGCACGCTGTTGCTCCTCGTGCGACTGATGCTCCTCGCCTCCGCGAGCCATAGAGATGGGGCAGACCAGTTGCCCCCGCGATGGAGACAGCGGTGCATTGACATAGCTGTCTCCGCGCTGCTGTGATGAAAACGATGAAAGGGCTGTGGTTTTTTGAAAAACTATTTTTTCAAATCCTTTTTGCTGAAAATAATTTCAGAATATTGAAGAACACTCCCAAAACATGTTTTGAACAGATTTTCAAAACAGATTTAAAATAAAACTGAAACTATTTAAAAGAAAAACAGATCCTGATTTATTAGAAAAACATATTTTTCATAAAATCAATCCTTATTGGGAAAAAGCTTAAGGGTTAGAATTTAATCCTAATTAAATTCTTTGGGCATACTAATTAACAGATTCAAAATCTATTAATTTAATAGTTTCAAAAACTATTTAATTTGACACTATAATTATGCTATACTTTGTGCTATAAACAATTAATCACGTAAAAGACATGAACGGTGGCTCTGATACCACTGTTGGGAATCGTACATGGTATTTAAAAATTTTATGATCAGAATAAACGCAGCGGAAATAATTAATACTCGTGCATTTGTTCATGACTAATTACGTAAATTACAACATGCATAAATAATCAACTATTAATTATGCATTAAAGTTTTCAGGATTACCTTTCCAGTGACGAATCTATTATAGAATCTGAACAATCCAAAACTCCCCAATTGCGAAGTCTCCGAAAGTATCCACACGAGATCCGAGCTATCAATCAGCAAAACCTCCACTACGAGTTTTAGAGAAAATATATTTTCTATGAAATACAGGATTTGTGCTAGCTTTTCTGTCTGTCATAATTTTCTATTTATAGGAAACACTAGACCTGTTAGGGCTAGTTTTTGGGTCAGTCCTAATTACTGGACTTGGACTGATTAAATGATTTAATTAATATTCGAATCTAAGCAGTCTTAAGTCCAATTAAATATTAGACTCTTCTAACATTTAATTTATTTTGCTCGCTAATTAATTCCGAATCTCTTTTGTGTGTGACATTTCAAGTTCATAATTAATTGGCAGCGAAATTATATTAATCCAATTAATTTTTAATTAGAACTCTTCTAATTTAATTCTCGCAAGTCATGAGTGATACCTAGCAGTATATCACAACTACCCAACTAATAATGAAGTATAAATTCTACGAACCCTTAGTAATTATCATGCAACTAATTCCTCCTGTCTTAATTATCCCGATTGAGCCAGAGTCATAGATAGGGTCGTCAAATTTTATTACTCAATCATATGTCCAAATCTATTTAATCAGTAACTTATAAATAATATGTGGAACGACTTCCACTATTCTACCTCGGCCAATGATTTCTAGTTATTCGATTAATAGATCGCATAGGATCTCTAATTGACAGATTTCATATCTACATGCACCTATCTCCACGCCGGAATAGATCATAACCATTGAGTACATTATCCAATCCTTGATGAGGACTAGCTTTATTGCACCAGCAAATCACGTTATCCCTAACATAAAATAACCGTGGTGTCTCAGGTCTAAGGACTTAATTGCACCATTACACTATACAACAAATTATTGACCATTCCATGTAATTCGTTGTATTAGCAGTCATGTCTAGTCACTTGTTCTCAACAAACACTTATACATCTACCCTTACGATATGAGACTAATCGCCTAAATCAATATCTCATATTATTTGGATGGTAGACTGTAATCCGATCTTTCCGGATAAATCAACGCCAAATTAATTTATCCTACGATCAGAGACTATTTTAGAATATATTTATGAATATAGATTATGTCACTCATATCCTTACTCTTAAGAATATAACCTATAAATATTATTCTAAAAACTCTTATTTAAATCATTAATCGCATTAATTATATTTAAATAAAATACCCACATTAAATAAATAATATAATTATTATGTCCTAAAATTAGTATTTATGGCATATAATCTAACACTTATAAATCAACTACTCCGTTAATTGACTCTTGTACTTCGGCTCTTTTTTACAGCAAGGTAAGTAGGTTGGACTAGGTTAACTCTTGAGAAATCATCTTCAATCTATTGCTCATGAAAGATCCTTAGATTCATCCCTTCTAATATGGCACAAGCTGACGCTATGGCCGTTAGAAAGGCTTGTATATTTGCTTGATATACATGTGTATCTTGTCGCAAGGATTGATCCATGTTGTTCACTTTGTGGATGGTCTGAAAAATTGAAAAACTAAAAAACTGACTCACTTAGTTTAGACATTAAATTTTTACTGTCTCAATCTAAAGGTTATGTTATTCAATTGATTCCTAGAGCTTGTAACGCTCCGGCTGATTAGATAGGCACATAAATCGCAACTAGCCACAACTAAATTGGTTGTGTAATATGCAACTAAATCTTGTGTGTTTGTCATATGCCAGACTTTTCCAACTATGATGGTTAGTTTCTTGTTGGAATGAAAATGGTGTGGTGTATCAAAAAGAAAGAAAGAGAAAAAAAAAAAGAAAACTGAAGGGAGAATGCCCTTAAATTTTTTGTGTTTTTAGCCTTTTTTAACGTTTCCAATTAATGTTATTCAAGAGCCAATGATGGACATGTCCAATATCTGGGCCAGATTGTAGAAGGCCCAAAAGAAATGTAAACAAAAAAAATTGCACATGGACGCAAAACGCCAAGTTTGGTTTTGACTTTTGAATGGCATCTTCGTTTGAACTTAATAAATTACCAGTGTGAACTGGACCCAGGCATTTGTCTGGTCATTGCAATAAGTTTCAAATACTCGGTTTGGTGTTTGATCATTCCTACGATATTAATATATGATCCCTAAGGCATTGAGAAAGTCACATATTTGATTAATATACATGCGAGAATTCTTTAATTAATTAAAACTTGCAACAGAGTCCAATATTTTAAATTTTTATCACTTACAAGTTGAGAGATATTTCATTCCCAATGACAAAAGAAGGATGCAAGTTGACGGACTTGGATAAGATATTCTTTACTCGTGAAACAAATGAAAGGAAGCTCAAAAAATTTAGGATGAACCTATTTTTGGATCTCTAATTTATTCCAATGTCGTTATTTCTACTTATGCAACTATAAATTCGTATTTTTATTCAATACGGGAAGTGGCATCCGTTGATGTAACAAAAATCATCTCCTTTGCTGGATTATGCTGTACTGTTAGTTGCAGATTGTCTTCTTCATCAGACCACATGTTAAAATTCTCCATTGCACTATTATATATGTTAATCTTACTCGTACTAAGACCCCAAAACATCAAACTTATTGTCACGTTATAAAAACAATCAAATGATTGCTATTATTATACTCTTGAAGGGAACACCAAAATGCTGGTTTTTTTTTTTTTTCCTTTTTTTTATAACCCCTTATTTCCACCTATGTGATTCGAACTTTACTCTCTCAACTATTCGGATGAGTAACCCACCAAAATACTGCTTATTTGTGCTTTAAACTACTATTTGAATGAGAAAGCAAATCAATACACGGGTATATTATTATGATATTATCTTTTTGTAAGAGAAATATTCAACAAAATATGTGTATTTCTTTTTCTTTTGTGTTCAGGAAAAGATTTATATTAATGAAAAGATAAATACAACAAATCAAAAAAGAAAAAAAAATTACAATAAACGAGTCAAGTCCAAAAAAAAAATAGTATAGATAAACTTATAAGTCCAAAATGAACATATAAAAATGGGTAAATACACAATTTAGTCTACTATCTATAATATTTGTCACAATTTAATCCATATCTTTCAAAATGTATTATTTTAGTCCACTATCTTTATCATTTGTCCCGATTTAGTCTATATCTTTCAAAATGTACCCTTTTAGTCAACTATCTTTATTATTTGTCCTGATTTAATCCATATCTTTTAAAATGTACCATTTTAATCCACTGTCTTTGTTATTGTTATCCACATTAGTCCTCTACCATTTTTTCATCCAAAAATCTGACGGAATAAGCAAATGAGTCGTATTTGTAGGGGCAAAATTATCCACACATTAAAATCTTTTTTTTTAATTTCATAATAAACGCATCGATCAAATGCTCTCAAAACTTTTACAAAAAAAATTGCTCTCAAAACAACACAGTGCCTAATCCTTTTTAGCATTATATTTGTGATTATGTCTAAAAGAGTCCAATTTTCCTACTCTTCAATCGTACAGTTAGTCTAGAGGGCTGTAAATTTTTGTGATTCTGTTTGAAAGAATCTAGTTTGTTGAATATTGCATTGTGTCACTGTAAAATTTTTGAAAAATTTGCTGTTGACACTGATTATTTTGGTTCAAGTTGTGGCACTGTGTTGGTTTGAGAGTAATTTTTTTTGTAAAAGTTTAGAAAGCATTTGATCGATGGTTTTATTATGAAATCAAAAAAAAAAAAAAAGTGTGCGAACAATTTTGCCCCTACAAATACGACTCACGTGCTTATTCTGTCAGATTTTTGGATGAAAAAATGGTGGAGGACTAACATGGATCACAATACAAAGATAGTGAATTAAAAGGGTACATTTTGAAAGATATGGACTAAATCGGGACAAATAATAAAGATAGTGGACTAAAATGGTACATTTTGAAAGATATGGACTAAATTGGAACAAATATTAAAGATAGCGGACTAAATCGGGACAAATGATAAAAATAGTGGACTAAAATGGTACATTTTAAAAGATATAGACTAAATTGAGATAAATATTAGAGATAGTGGACTAAATGGGGTATTTACCCTATAAAAATCCAATCTCACAGTTTAAAAAGTAGGCTGAAACATCAAACCGAAAATCAAAACTCAAAAACAAAACCAGAGTTATTATAAGCTGGGAAAATTGCAAAAATGATCTTTATTGTTTCTCCAAAATTTTAAATTTGTTATTATTGTTTAAAATTAATCAATTTAGTATCAATTATTTCTCAAAAATTTTAAATTCATCCCTATTATTCAAAACTAACCAATTAAGTATCTGTTGTTTTAAAAAATATATATATTTTAATTACAATATTTTTTAAACATTAATGACTAATTTGAATTTTATATAAAAATAACAGGGATTAAATTATGATTTTTAGAAGAAAATAAAGACTAAATTAGTTAATTTTGAACAATATGAACGAATTTAATTTTTTTTAAAAATAATTAAAAATTAAATTAACTAATTTTAAACAATACGGATGAATTTAAAATTTTAAAGAAACAATAGAGACCATTCGCACCATTTTCCCCTATTATATCATAAAACAAGAACCCGTCCACAAAATCGAAAATCGAAAATTAAAACTCAAAACCAAAATCATGAGTTAGTATACTATAAACTAGAACCCGTCCACAAAATCGAAAATCAAAACTGAAATCCAAAATCATGAGTTAGTATACCACAAACTAAAACCCTGTTTAGCACAATAAATAAATAAATAAAACTCCTTTCTAATAAAGTTTAATCTTTTAAATGAAATGATCACTTAATAAATCCGTCTACAAAATCAAAATCATACGTTAGTGTGCCATAAACTAGAACACGCCCACCAAACCGAAAAATCAAAACTCGAAACCACAATCAGCAGAACCCGTCCACGTACCAAACCTAAACCGTGGGCGGACCAAAACTGGCTTCTACCCCCAATCTTTTGTTGGTGTGAATTGAAGGAAATGCAAGCTAGAGCCTTATGGAAATATTATTATTATTATTATTATTATTATTATTATCATTATTATTTTCTTTTTGTGTTGGGCAGCGGCACAATAACTTGAATTTTTTTTTTGTTTTTTTGTTTTAAAATACCATTATATTAGATAATTTTATTTTACAAGTGTACCTCTAACCTTTTTTATTATACGAATATATCCCTGTTTTTGTATTCTTGGCTTGGTCACCGGTGTTGGGGAAAGAGAAACAAGTGCATGCTAACCTTTCACATAATCATTAGGAGCTGTTCTGGTCGTTGATCAGAAAGGCTTACCAAAATTGTCTTACAAGAAGACCATTAGATCGTCAAGACCAAACATTAAATGCCTCGGTAGTTTTTTTTATCATGGATTGAAGGAGTGGATGCGCGCCCCTTATCTATCACCATTACAAATAGGTAGTGAAAGGTCTTGATCAAACAAATTGGGTCAAATGATCAATCACGGCTCCGTTTGTTTGCCGTTAAATATTTTTTTGAAAAATATTTTTTTAATTTTTTGATATTTAATAACATCAAAAAATTAGTTAATTAAAAAATATTTTTTAATAAAAAATAGTTGCTATTTTTTTAATTTTTTGGTATTTGGTAATACCAAAAAATTATTCAACAAAAAAATAATTTTCGGTCAAATATTATGGCTAGTATAAAGTTTGAGAAAATATTTTCATGTCCTTTGGGAGAAAAAATATTTTTCGAAACTCAAATACCAGAAAATATTTTTTAATATTATATTTTTTAATAAGTTATTTTATGACAAACAAACAGAATCTAAAAAAATAATTTATTTTCCTTTCAAAATATTTTCTACAAATAAATTATTTTACCGCAAACAAATGAAGCTCACATGATACGATAGACAACCTTTTTGTTTAGAGTGGTTTCACAATGGGACATGTGATTGGAAAAGTATACGACATTCGTGACAAGAGCATGATTAGACTCGCCTACTAGGGTAAAATGGAGTAGTATATGATCAAAAATTTTAAATTTAAACTTGTGTTTTTTGTTATGAATATTGTTTGATATTTGATTGATGTGAAATATACATTGGAGTGCGTTGTGGCATTATTGACAATGGTGTAGTTAGGATCCCAAAATTAAGGTGTAGACCTATACAATAAAAGAAATTAGTGCATGTACAATCATATAATGAAAGAATTTAATATAATAATATTTTTATTAAGAAAAAAGAGCATAAGAACATCCTTATGGACATATAGTTCTATCACTGACCACGGAACTTATAACATTAAAATATATCTAATGTCATCCTACGTGGAGTTAACTTTCTTAATATACTAATTAAGGTGAATTTCTTATTTATCACATAAAAAAGACAAGAAAAGAGCACGATTAACTTTTACGACACAAACTGTAAGGCAATTAATTTTGTCTTCAGTTCTTTTTGAGATTTAACAAATGAAGATATTGTATGTGATTTCTGCTCGTTCACATGGCGACTTGCAGTTGAGAATCATTTGGTGTCAATTTCATGCTCTTAGGCTGGATTGATGCCAAATGAGGAGGAAATATCATAGAACTTCGATCAACTTTATTCATAACTTTTGCCTCTTGAGACATGGTTTAACAATACTGGAGTGAAATTATACATGCTAAAATTACGAATTTGACATTCCTCACCACTCTAGTAGAACTAATCTGGTGTTTATATGAGAGTAGTGGCGGAGTCAGGTATCAGAGATTATGGGTTGCACTACGTGACGGAGTCAGTAACTGGGGTCAGGGACACTGATGTGATTGTATTTACAGCACTCAAACCATTGTATTTGTACTACATTTGAATCTTAACTCTGGACTAAAATGCAACACTTTTTATACTTTCGATGCAATGTAAGTTGATACCGAAAAGTGAAGAATCAGATCCGAAATGATCCAAATTGCAAGTCAAGAAGTAAAAATAAGAAAACACGAGAAAAGGTGGAAGGATGAATCTTATAAAGAAGAAATTTGGCCGAAACTAGCACGAAATCGGACTCGAAACATTGACTTGGATGATATTGAATAGTGACCCATATCCATTTTTGACAAATCATATCAGTTTTTTGGGTAGAAACGACCTTCTGAGCAAAACGGAGGACGCACGGCGAGATTTTAACCAAATTTCATTGTTTGGAAGGTCAAAACAGTAAAAAACGCCCGAAGATGCCGCGGTCAACGTCCGATCAAAGTCAACAAATTCCAAAAGACAACTTTTTTCAGAATTTTGCCTATAAACAGGGCATCAACCCTTTGAGAATTTTGTAATTAATTTTGGAATATTGTCAATATTTTTGGCATAATTTCGAGTTAATTCTAGTTAGTTTTAATTTTAGTGGTATTTAAATAATTAGTAGGATACGTGGAAAGTCCCGCATAGGTAGCTCTTATTCGGGAAATTTTTTCCCGAATAGCTACTTTTAAGGGGAAATCCTACCCAAGTAGTTATTAGTTGGGGGAAGTTCTGCCCGAATAACTTTTAATAGAAAAGCTCTTATTCAGGAGAAATTCATCCCTGGTAGCTCTTATTCGGGAAAAATTAGTTCCGCCCAAATAGCTATTTTGCGTCGGACCTCTGCTCAAATTTTGAGAATCAGAAATACGCATTCGTCGATATGGAGAAGCCTTTCTTGACTCTCTTTTATTTACTGAATTCTTATTCAATTATGTCTGAGTAGATTAATATCTACGGGATAATATTGTAAATGATAGTCTTTTAATATATGGTCTCAGTTTCAGTTTATTCAATTCTAAATTACAATGTATGGCTTGCTTTAATTTAGTATCTCATACGTAATGCTTTTAAGTAGACGATATGAATGCTTTATTTTCGTGTCATAATATTATACTTGTAGTTGATATTATGATTGCGTTACTTTCGTGCCATATAATTGTTTTAATTATGAATCTATAGGTTGTACCATAGATTCCATGAAATTATAGGTTGTACCGTAGTTTCTATCTGTAAGATTAATTCCTTAGTTTAGTTTGTCTTGTTATACTTGGTTAAAATAAACTAAGTAGATTAACTAGGTCTATAGCTTTTAGCTTAACCGGATGTATGCTTGTAACTTTAGCCCTTGTATAGAATTAGATAACTTGGATGTCGAGTCTAGATTAATTGCCTCATTTACATATTCGACCCCTAAATCACCATTTCTCGTATCCCACTAATACTTAGCTTAACTTAGATAATTTAGTTAGTTGTAGAATAATTTACATTTTAGCACGTCACTCAAATAAATCTACAAACCTGTCACTTAAGCGATTTAACACTTTCACACTACTTCACTAACTTAACTAACGAGCTTCCCGGTGGTACAATTCTGCACTCATAGCATACTACACTATGAAGATCCGTGTACTTGCGGATATTTTAACTTGATTTATTTTACACACTTGTCACACGTTCACCGGGTTGTATCAAGTTTTTGGCGTCGTTGCCGGAAAAGTACGGTATAGTTTAGTTTTTGATAAAAGTATATGTGAACTTGTTTAAGTGTTTATTTTATCTGCTTTATTTAAAAATAATAAATAAATAAATAAAATAATAATAATAATAATAATAAAATAAAATAAAATATATAAAAAAGGGAAAATTTTGAAATATTGGAAAATGACTCATTTTAATGATTCATCCGATCAATGGGTTTTTAATTAAACAACCCAACCTCCTATCCCAAATACATGTGAAATTTGTTTTCAATTTGAGCATACCATTGTAAATTGTCCCTATTATCCCAAGTTTTTACATAGTCATGATTCTATAACCCGGAATTGCAAAATCATCAAAATTTATTTTGGGATAAAAACGATGCATCTTTTCTGCCTCAAAATTTTGAAAATTTTACATTTCAAATCCCCAATTCTTTTGAGTTTTGCGAAAGCTTTCAAAGTAATTATTTCAAACAAAACTTTTGCTATCCTAACTCGGTTGAATTTTCTTCTCCTGAACCAAACTTCGACGACAAGTTCGATCAACTTGTCTAACTCGTCGAATCCAACCACCAATCCATAAAGAGGCTTCAAGACCAAATCGGTCAACTAGCCGAGGGCATAAATGATTTGGAGGAAGACGAACACCCTATTCAATATGTCGTGAGTTCGCAAGACCAATATAGTTTCGTTCATCACGAAACTATCCCAAACCAGGTTGAGGTGATAGAAGTGTTTAATGGGGATAATCAGGGTAGAGAGTGTAACACTAGGAATGAGGCAAATAACATGTTTGAGGTACATACTCCAAAATGGCAAAAGCAGTCATCACCAACAGTCAAGAAAATTTTTCTCAAAACTTTGAAAGTCAAGTCCCTACATCTTTTCAATCTAAATCTTCTGGTGACCCTTTATTTAATATTTTCAACCAAAATGATTACCAGGAAAATTGGGTTGAATCTGCTCCTCTCGAATCCAATAACAAGTATGACCAATTTTTTCATCTTGCCTAATCCAATACTCACATGCTTTAATCTTTAAATCAACACATTCAATCTGTTATGAGCACTTTTGATGAAATAACATGTGAACAGACTAATGATATGAGCAAGATTATTTGGGAGACATCTGATAGGGAATATGAATTTGAGGAAAAAAATGAAATGCCTCGTTTAGAAGGACATGATGACCTTAGTAATGTTATGACTCAACCCGACTCTGATTCCTTTTCAAGGAAGATAAGTGTACACACTTCCTTAGAGTCTTTACTCTTTCAGGACAAGTCTATCAAGTCTACTTTAATTCATGCATCCTTCTTGACACCTGAAGAAGATGTTAATGAGATTGACCGACTTTTGTACCAAATTGAACAGGGGAATGTGTACAATGCTTTTATGTCATTTTCAACTGATTATAACACTGAAAAAGAAGTTTCAACACCCATTCTCTCTCCTGATGAAAGTCATCTCGATTCTTCATTAAATGTATCTTCTCCTGTTGTGCAGCTCACAACATTGCCCATGGAGGCACAATTTGGATTTGACCCATTTCTGAACAATATGTTACATACATCTTTTAACTTATGGGTTGACCAATTGGGACACACTGTGTTACAAAAAAATATGACCCATGTTTACAATTTATCCATGAACATTCCCACACACATCACATTGGGATGGGAATCGTCACCTTTTCCAAGTGACTTGGAAAAGTCATGTTCTGTAGGAACATTGAACCATCATCTGTTGCATGATGCTTTTCCATTCAAAATCTGTGTTGAAACGATTATCAAGCAATATGTGCTGAAGAATTTTAAACATAGATTGCTCTAACATTGGCGCTTGGCTAAGGGCGTAAAACTCAGCGCTACTAGGCGGCAATATTTTTAAATGCTTTCTTATTATGTGTGTTTATTTTCTGTTTGTGTGATTTTTTGCAGTATGGCTGAAGACGATAAATTTAGCGCTACTAGAAGGCAACCTAGTGTTCTCTTTAATGCTTTACTGTTTGTTTAAATTTTTGTCATAACTCTAAAACCCCAGAAAGAGTCTAAATGGTCTGGGTAGTTTATTTATTTGCTTTATGTATTAGTTATTTTTCGTGACCATATTTCTTTTTGGTTTCTCACCTATATATTTGTTTTTGTCTATTTTTATTTAGTATAGCTAACTATTTTTGCTATGTTTATGATAATCTGTAAAATGCTTTGTCTACTAATCTTTAATTGCAGAATGATACATCTTTTGGCAAAAGATAGTAGAAATGCTTTGACATCAACATAGAAATGCTTTACATCAGGTGATATCTATCCTTACTACATGTCCCTTTTTACTTGATCTATCTGTGCTGTAGAGTAAGAAAACCATAGGTTTGGAGATGTAGTATTTGTCATTATGTTATTACTTGCATATTACACTCTCACTGTCTTACATTGCTATTTGCTTAAGGACAAGCAAAGTTTCGGTGTGGGAGTGCATATATTTCATGATAACATTTTTCAAAATATGCAAGAAATACACTATTTTTGTTCATGAAGAAGAATATTTTGCTATCTTACTTGTTTAAAGGAAGATGATTTAAATGATTTGAGAACCTGTGTTGTTAGCTATGTACTATGAAAAAGCTCTGAGGAAACTCTGTAAGAAAAACTTTGGGGTATTGTATTCATGAGTATACCTAGATGTTCTTCTTTTCTTCAATTGATAGCTATATGATTATGAAAGGACTGAGATAGGATTACCGTTTGTTATGAGAACTCCTTGTGATTGAAACCTGAACCCTTATGCCATGTTTATACAGTATGTTATGTTACTCTGTCTGTATGTACACTCTGAAAAAAAAAAAAGGAAAAAGAGTTGTACATACCTCTATTATTGAATAATTTTTGGTGTCAATATGTTGTAAATCTCTAAGCACAACTATCCTAGACATTGTAATTTGGGATATGTGTTATAGTATAAGGTTTTGAGCCTGGATATCTCGGGTGATTAAGGCATGTAGTGGTCCGTTTGAAACCTGGCAACCTCAGTCATAATGGCGGAGGATTGTTGGCCTTAAAGCCCGCTACATAGGATATCCAGAAAGCAAAGGAAACTGAACACTATATAGAGATATTGTAAGTTATACTTTTATATTTATGGCAAATGTAAAAAGGGTGAAGGCATGATCAAGAGTTTCATTACAAATAAGGCAAGAATATCAAAGTCCAATCTATTTGTTAAGTCTTGAAAGTTGGGAATTGTTTAAACTTAATTTGCTTAGTTTACTTCTAAATATGTACTCCAAATCAATCAATAATCGATTTCCAAGAAGAGTATCTATTTGTGAAAACTATGTAAAGGTTCTCTTATCATGATTATCATTAACTGCTGAATAGGTTTAAGATAGTGAATTGCATTTCTCATACTACATGTTGGAAAATTTTGACAAAAAGAAGGGATAGATAGCATTCATCTGTTTTTGACTTGCAAAAATTTTCTGAAATTTCACTTTAAATCTGTTTTAAAGACAGTCTTGCTTGAGGACAAGCAATGTTAGGTTTAAGGATGTTGATGTGACTGTATTTGCACCACTCAAATCATTGTATTTATACTACATTTGCATCTTAACTCTGGAATAAAATGCAACATTTTTTATACTTTTGATGCAATGTAGGTTGATATCGAAAAGTGAAGAATCAGACCCGAAATGATCCAAATTGCAAGTCAAGAAGTAAGAATGGGGAAACACGAGAAAAGGTGGAAGAATGTATCTATAACGAAGAAATTTGGCCGAAACTAGCACGAAATCAGACTCGGAACATTGACTTGGATGATCTTGAATAGTGACCCATGTCCATTTTTGACAAATCATACCAGTTTTTTGGGTGGGTAGAAACAGCCTTCTAAGCAAAACGTAGGACAAATTCCTACGCGCGGCGAGATTTTAGCCAAATGTCATCGTTTGGAGGATCAAAATAGTAAAAAAAGCCCGAAGATGCTGCTGTCAACGTCCAGTCAAAGTCAATAAATTCCAAAAGATAACTTTTCTCAGAATTTTGCCTATAAATAGGGCATCAACCCTTTGAGAATTTAGTAATTAATTTTGGAATATTATCAATATTTTTGGCATAATTTTGAGTTAATTCTAGTTAGTTTTAATTTTAGTGGTAATTAAATAATTAGTAGGATACGGGGGAAGTCCCGCTTAGGTAGCTCTTATTCGGGGATATTTTTCCCGAATAGCTACTTTTAGGGGAAAATCTGACCCAAGTAGTTATTAGTCAGGGGAAGTTCTGTCTGAATAGCTTTTAATAGAAAAGCTCTTATTCAGGAGAAATTCATCCCTGGTAGCTCTTATTAGGGGGAAATTAATTCCGCCCGAATAGCTATTTTGCGTTGGACCTCTGTTCAAATTTCGGGAATCAGAAATACGCGTTCGTCGATATAGGAGAGCCTTTCTTGACTCTCTTTTGTTTATAGAATTCGTATTCAATTATGTATGAGTAGATTGATATCTACGGGAGAATATTGTAAATGATAGTCTTTTAATATATGGTCTCAGTTTCAGTTTATTCAATTCTAAATTGTAATGTATGGCTTGCTTTAATTTAGTATTTCATACGTAATGCTTTTAAGTAAACGATATGAATGCTTTACTTTCGTGTCATAATATTATACTTGTAGTTGATATTATGATTGCATTACTTTCGTGCCATATAATTATTTTAATTATGAATCTATAGGTTGTATCATAGATTCCATGAAACTATAGGTTGTACCATAGATTCCATGAAACTATAGGTTGTACCATAATTTTCATTTGTAAGGTTAATTCCTTAGTTTAGTTTGTCTTGTTGTACTTGGTTAAAATAAACTAAGTAGATTAACTAGGTCTATAGCTTTTAGCTTAACCGGGTGTATGCTTGTAGCTTAAGCTCTTGCATAGAATTAGATAATCCAGATGGCGAGCCTAGATTAGTTGTCTCATTTACATATTGGACCCCTAGATCACCACCTCTTGTATCCCACTAATACTTAGCTTAACTTAGATAATTTAGTTAATTGTAAAATAATTTATATTTTAGCACATCACTCAAACAAATCTACAAACCTGTCACTTAAGCGATTTAACACTTTCACACTACTTCACTAACTTAACTAACGAGCTTTCTTATGGTACGATTCCGTACTCATAGCACACTACACTACGAAGATTTATGCACTTGCGGGTATTTTAACTTGGTTTATTTTATACACTTTTCACACGCCTACCGGGTTGCATCGACACTCATTTGCAAATTTGTTTTATATAAATTTATATATAAAAAAAACTATTGTCTATATACCTATGATTATGATTTTAATGATAAAATATTACAATATTCAAAAATAGAAAATTCACTGGTATTTAAATTTGAATTGTTTAATGAAAGACACAAAATAATCAATTAGAATAAAATAATCTAAAAATTATTCAAAAATAAAAATAAAAATAAATGTACAATTAAACTAAAAAAATTTAACTTAAATGTTTAAAATGTTACAAAAATAAATGAAGCGAAATCCATACACAATGATAAACACAAGTCTCCAAAATATAGAAAATAAATTGAAAACTTATTTAAGAATAAGAGAATAGAAGTGAAAAATGAAGAGAGAAAAACATGGAAAATAAAAAAAATGAAAAATAAAATAAAAATAGATTTTTTTTTCAAATTTCAGGAGGTGCATGTGCACCTCCTAGAGCCTACTTGACTCCGCCAGTGTATGAGAGTATATCACTACACCCGGGGCTTTACCAGATGGTAGTCGAGTTTCGCCAGCTGGGTTCCCGCCTTATCCAAAAGAACTATGTTCATAATTTTTGTACCATGATAAAGTAAAGTAATCACTTCATCTAAAAAATTTAAATTGTTAGAATTTTTTACTTTATTAATTTATTGTCTCCAACATGTTTCCTTATGTATAAGGTTTACATGCATGTTATGAACCTTCAAAATTTATAATTAATCCTCTTATATCCCTTCATGAGGTGCTACTTCCGACCACTACCACTAGAGGTGCATTTGGGCCTGGCCGACACAGGGTCAGTTCAGTCCAACACACGAAAATTCGGGCTAAGCTCAGCTCGAATGAAAGTGGGTTCGACTCGGCTCAATCCACCACATATAAGTGGGCCGAACTGGGTCATATATTTTTGGACCCAGCCCATTTGTGCTCAAGCCTATTTGTGCCCAAGCCCAACCCAACTCGAACCCAACACAAGCCCAACTCATGCCCAATTCGAGCCCAGATAAAGCCCATCTTGAAATTATAATTTGTACATGTAATTTTTTTTATAAATAATTAGTGTATTCAACTTCATTTTATTACAAAACTATATATTTATTTTACTACAAGAGAATACACAATATTTATGGCTATGGGGGAAGAAAATATTTCACAACAATTACGTTCAAATGTTTGGAATCATTTTGCTTATTTTGAAAAATATGGGTATGTAATTTGTAACTATTGTGAACGTAAACATATATTTCATCGTTAATTTAGAACTGGAACGCTTGTAAGACATTTTGTATCTCAACACTCAAATGTTCCAAACTATTTTAATCATCAACCACCGCCACCAACAGGCCCAACACCGGCACGAGGAACATAATAAAATGGAGAACTTCTCCACCAACTTTTTTCAAGCATTTATGTAATGTTCTTTTTTTATGTTTATTAGTAATGTATCTGTGTCTCGTGAACTTGTAGTTTGTTAAGTAATATTTTATCATTTATATTAATATTATAAATCAATTTATATCTTGTTAATTGTTAAATTAACTTTTTCGTAAAAAAAGTTAAGCTTAAGTTTTTTTCGTTATTAATCCAACTATCAAAATTCAGAACACACTAATAATTTTTTTTTTTTTAAAGATAGGCTGGCCTAGCCCAACTCAGCCCAGCTCGCTACTCATGGTAGCGGGCTCGTGGGCCGAGTTGGGTCCTATATTTCAAGAATTGAGTTCAGCCCAACTCAACCCACTAAACATATGTGCCGAGTCGGGCTCATTTTTCTTAACCTACGATTCAGTCGAGCCGTGTCAAGCTATGCCGGATTGACCCATTTGCCAGCTCTAACTATTGATGTTGAAAGGTACAGTCTGCTTTGTTGTGATAGGGATAGTGTTTAGGGTGATAAAAAGAGGGTGACGTCTAGTATAATTAAAATAGATTTATCTAGTTGGTATGCTAATTAAAAATATCAACTCGGAAGTAATAATTGAGTGATAAAAAAAAATAACGTCTAACATTAGTTTAGAAATATAATTTATAAGGAATCTTCAACAATTTAATTAGCTAACATATCTCCATTTGCTGGTTGAAACAATTATGGACATCTTCATCACTAAAAATTTATCACTTAGACTTAATTAACTCTTTTAATTAGTCCCTCTATTAGTGTAGGGTTGTTATTTATACTGATATATTATCTCTACTTTCTAGAACAAAAAAAGGAAAATATCTACTTCGAAATTTTATTGAATTCTCTCATGCTATGTGTATTCTTATGCCCGTCATTATTTCTTTACAAAAATATCGAATTTTGAATTGTTTTAGTTTTTAATAGAAGACATAATTAAACATCATGTGATCCGATACTTTTCAACTTTTGGATTAAAAAAATAGGAAAATTTTACATTTAGTCCCTATAGTTTGTAAAGTGTCTCAATTTAGTCTTTATTATTTAAAATGTCTCAATTAAGTCCCTATTATTTTCTTAAAAGTTTCAATTTCATCCCTATTGTTTAAATTTTTTAATTTCGTCCTTATTGTTTCTCAAAAAATTTCAAACTACCCTATTATTTTTAAAAAGTTTTAAATTCATCCATATTATTTCTTTAAAAAATTTAATTTAGTCCTTAAATAATAGGGACAAATTTGAAACTTTAAGAAAATAATAGGGATGAAATTAAAACTTTTAAAAAATAATAGGGACGAACTTGAAATTTTTAAAAAGATAATAGGAACTAAATTGAGACATATTAAATAATAAGGATGAAATTGAAACTTTTGGTAAAATAATAGGGACTAAATTGAGACATTTTAAATAATAAGAACTAAATTGAGATACTTTACAAACAATCGGGACTAAATGTGAAATTATCCCAAAAAATATTTATCAATAAAATAATCCACAAAGAAAGGAGAGGACAGTAAAGCAATGTAAATGGACTAAGCCACGAGCCAAGAAGAAAACAAAGAACAATTTAAAGAGAAAATAGACAAGGACACTTTGCCTTCCTCTCTTGACTCAATTCAAATCCTTGAAAACATTGGACTTTGACCATTACTTTTCCAACCTCTCGTATGGCTGCTTGAAGGGTTTTTTCTAATATTACTTGTCAAGTTCTATTTTCTTATTGATCCAAAAAAACAAAAAAAATGTTATATTTTTCTTCTAAATAATTCCATTACCTACTTTACATACTTTTCAAGAATCCCACATTAGAGTTTTCTTTATTTTCCATTTGTTCTTTTAATTATTACGAGATTGATTGAATTTTTTTTTTTTTTTTTTTGAGAGTCTTAAAGTCAAATTACAAAATGACTAAACGAGAAGATTTCTCACCCCTCTCGGATCCTTCTCGAATGAAACCTTTACTACTTTTCAACCCTCTCCCTGTATATGCTCTACTAATTCTCAAATAGTCTATCTCGCTCTTCTTTATTTTCCATTTGTTCTTTAAACTATTATGAGATTTTCCCTTATTACTTTTCAACCATCTCCTTCTATATAATCTACTAATTCTAAAAGTCTATCTCTTCTCTCTCTCTCTCCCTTCCTCACACACACACACAGAGTTTTCCCTATATAGGTAATGTAGGATCGCATAAGTGTCACATGGGGAATAGAAAGCAAGAAAAGGCTAAGGTAGGATGATCATGAACAACTAATATGTATATTATTACAAGTACTTTCAAGGGGCTCTCATGCAGCAAATACAGCAACCAATAATGGCCAACCTCATGGATTCCATTTTCCTGCTTGGGGAAGGAGACCGTGCCACCTTTCTCCAACACATAATGGAGGCTTTTAACTGCTCATACATATGCCTTTGGTCATATTTGCCACACCCATCAAAGTGAGAATGCAATTTTTTTTAAATTTTTTTAAGCAAATATTTTGTGTTCACATACGCATATTGACATATAAGTAATACCTAACGCAATATTATAACAGTTATATTGGCATATGTTTTTACATATATAGCTGCTTATTCTGGCTGGATGGTCTCTACCTCGAACGTCGCGCCAACCAACCATCTTCGTCTTCTGGAACTAGTCTTGCTCGGAGACTTTTCGATGAGTATCGGCAAGCAGCATTCAACGTTGATGATAAGGGGTATGATTTGTGTTTTACTTATTGAATTTAATTAGTAATTAATTGCATCCTTGTGATCAATTGTGATACGTTTTGATTTCTGCAAATCTCAGCAGCGTTCCAGGACTTGCTTTCAAGACCCGCCTTCCTTACATGGAGCTGAAGTCTGCAGATCTTCAGAGACTGGCATCTATAGAAAAGCAACTGCAATTCTATCAGGTACATTTTGATCATGATAGGTTGAAATCTCAAGATGTTTTATCACAAACTTACTATGTTTTACGCGTAATTTTGATACAGGAAGCTGGGATCAAGGTTTGTCAAACTAAACAGCCCCATAATTTTCTTAAATTTATTTTTCTTTCAGTACTCCTCAGATCGATCTGTATTGATATCGCGAGGTGAGCTAGGTAGCACGCACATAAAATGACGAGTATTTTATTCCATCTGTGATTGTAGACTGCTGTATTTATGGGATGCAACGCTGGAGAAATCGAACTTGGTATATCTAACGATCCTGATCAGGTAAATATAAAAAATACTACTACTATTGGTGGCCTAATTATTAATTTAATTTGATCATTTATGTAAAGTACTCATCATTATTATCTCGTTGTATGCAAATGCGAATTTCAATATGTAGATTAACCTAGAAATGGAGTTGAGGAACCTGTTTCCCGAAGATTTTTCTCGACAAGTGGCGGCCGGAGAGCTCCCCCCGGCCCTCCCAACCGATCAAAACCGGGCTTCGTCATCTTCTTCATCCCTGAGATCATTATCTGTGGACAGCTCGGAATACTCTTCCCTCCTATTCAACATTCCCAGCACTGCTTACATGCCAGAACCAGCTAAAGAAGCAGTTGTTGAACAGACAATGAGAACAATTCTACCATTATCAAGTACGTCCCCAACTACCCCAACCCAACAAACCATTGATCAGGCCTTGACCCAAATTCGAAACATTCAATTTCCAAGCATAGAAAGTGAGCATGCTGTTCTTACAAAAGCGATGCTGGCTGTTATATCTTCGACGTCCTCATCACCCTCGTCGCGTCAATCAGAACACAACTTGCCTCCAAATTATCAACAACCCCAGAGACCTCCTGCATTCAAGCACTACAGATCAGCTGCATTACCACCTAGATTACCGCAGGCAGTGGCAGCAACTCGAAGATCAGCAAATATGTTCAGAAGAGCAATCACATTTTACAGAAGGTTAAGTTTAATGCAAAGGCAAGAACAAGTCGGTCAAGGAAGCCGGCCAACAAGCACTCAGTTGCATCACATGATCTCAGAGAGAAGGCGACGCGTAAAGCTTAACGAAAGCTTTCAAGCTCTCAGATCACTCCTTCCTCCTGGAACTAAGGTACCGTATGACAACAAAATCCCTATCTATCCAATTGGTTGATCATTTCTTAACCATTTTTTTCCGAGCTCTAATTAACAAGTTCAAGAATGTTGGTGATCGATATGTGATCTTTGTGTAGAAGGACAAAGCATCAGTGCTTGCAAACACAACCGACTACTTAACTTCATTGAAAGCTCAAGTTGCAGAGCTTAGCAAAAGAAATCAGATATTGGAAGAAGCACAACGTTTGCCTCGTCAAGAAGAAGCCACAGAACAACAAGCTGGGGACAGTAGTGCCTCAACTAGTACT
The DNA here is from genome assembly GCA_037974665.1 of Ehretia macrophylla. NCBI lineage: Eukaryota > Viridiplantae > Streptophyta > Magnoliopsida > Boraginales > Ehretiaceae > Ehretia > Ehretia macrophylla. The sequence goes on along the minus strand of CM075771.1, from coordinate 48,272,219 downwards.
GAAAGAGTACAAGTTCGCACTACGCATGTTGCTGCATCAACATCAGAGGCAAGGCTAGTAGACTTGCAAGTTGCAGTTATGAGAGGACAATGTAGCGTGTTGGATTTGGTGATTTGCATATTGGAGTTCTTGAAACATGTCGGGGATGTAAGCTTAGTGTCTATAGAAGCCAACACCATGATGGTGGAATCAAGTTCAGTGAATCGTGTAATGATGAGATTGAGAATTGAGGTACGTATGCTAAAGAAATTCTGCTACTTTTGATTAGAACAAATTTTCCTTTTTTATTGTTTTTGGTTGTGACTTGTGAGGATAAGGTTACGGCGAGAGCCCTTTATCATTTAGAGGTACTGTTTGCAATTTGCAAATCTTATTGGAAATTTCGTTCAAGTCACCATTACAATTTAAACAAATTGATGATAACATGTTATTAAAAGAATTTAATTAGAATCTTTGATCTTTCGGACGAATTTGTTATATCTGTTCTTGTATTATTATTCTCGGACAATTTTTTTTTTTTTTTTTTTGTGTGTGTTTGATAATGTAGTAGCAAGTATTTTAGTTGCATATCTCCAAATGTTGCATTATAAGAAAGACAATTCTCCAACAAAAGAACAAATTGGAGGGAGAAGAGATTAGCCACAATGGTAGAAGCTCACTTGGTTAAATGATTTCCATAGAAACCATAAATTATAAATGTTAAACCTCTAAACTCTTTGTGATTAAAATTTTAAACTCCCTATATTATATATTGAGCTCTATATTAGTTTAACACCTCATCTAATATATATATATAAACATTTTTATAAATATTTTTAAATGAGGTGGTACATTAATATGGTATCAAAATTCAAATTACCAAAGTTAATGTTCATGTGCAATGCTATAATCTCCTCTCACATAAAGGGTCATGTTTAGTTAATAGAATAAAATAAATCTCCCTTTAGTATTTTAAACTTATAGATGAGGTGATACGTTATTACTCAATCTTTCATTTTATAGATTTTAGAAAATAACTTTTTATCCCCCATTTTGGATTTACTTTTTTCTATTTTAATTCAAGTTTAAACTATTATCTATATTATTCATTACGGTATACTTCAATTTTAACTCTATCTTTTGTTAGTATACATAGTATAAAATTACGTCAAATTTTTCCTATATTTTTTTTTTTGGATAAAACACATATAATATACATAAAAAGTGAAATGTGATTATCAATCCCCAAACTCATTCATTCCACAGTTGAAAATAATGTTCACACCTGCCCCTAGGAAGGTGGCAGGAAGGATAATGTAAAAGTAAATTTCATAAGGAGTCTCCATCTTTGATTATATTTTGGGCTTGGCTTATATCAAGATTGGAAAAGCAACTAATTTTCTTTGTTTAACATCTTTTGCTTTGTAAGGGAGGTGAATGGGACGAAGCTGCTTTCCAAGAAGCCGTAAGGAGAGTAGTGGATGACCTGGCACAGTGACAGTTGGATCCACTCATATCATGACACGTGTCACACAAATTTAACGCAGAACAACCGTGGTGGATGCGCGTTTTTATGATTTATTATCATCATTTGGATCGGTCTTATGTCAGATCATTGCATTAGAGGCACACGAGACATACAATTTTAGAGACGTTTTGAAGTATTTTCATTACTATTCTTTTTCACGATCGATTACGTGAAAATCAATTTATGTAGGAGATTAAATGTCATTTTGATCTCCATTTTGCAAATTTTGGTAGTGTATCTACAAAATAGGAAAATCAAAGTAGTGTTTTGATCCAATGTTGGAACGAACAAGCGGCCTAATTGTTGATAGAGCATTGTTATATATTGCTCGAGTGATACTTTATCCTTCTTATATATGAATTCTTATCAAACAACACTAGATAATATTCATTTATCACTTACTATATAAATATTTTATTTCTCTCTCTTTCTTTAGTCCGCTCACTAAACAATGACTGAGTGATAAAAATCAAATGATACCTAATATTTTCCATTCTCATTACATAAATAAAAGTGAAATATCAATCAAATGACATAAAACGTTATCGTTTCTATAATTTGCCTTTCTTTTTCTCCCCTAGAAAACGATTCGAAGGTGAAGCACCACCACTACTTATCATCCACATATTAGTATTATTTCTGCAACTTTTTTTGTTGCCAAGTTGCCGTTATTGACTAAGTACTACACGAGGACCAAAAAAAAAAGACTAAGTACTACGTGAAGAATGTAGCCAACAAAATAAAACTTGTTTTGTATGCAATCAGACATGGTCCACAATGGAAAAGAGAAACTATTATATTTTTCCAACTCTTAGCCACCTAACCAAATTGTAGCTTCTTGGAACTTTTTACCACGTCATCTTCTCTCAGCAATTATGCCAGGTGCACGTCGTCTTTAATCCTAATCTATGTTGTTCTGACAAAAAAAAAAAAAAAAAATCTATGTTGTGGTTTGCTCTAGTCTTATTATTATTATATTTTTTTCCCCTTGTTTCTTGTATGATGCAGAAACCAAAGAACATAGAGACGACGGTTTTGACCGTTGAGACTCGATCTATAGAGATTATTGCATACGAAACTATGAAAAATTGTCAAATATTCTTTGGTTAGCGACATAACACTTATAGTATTTATGAGAGATTGTGAGTTTAAATCTCGCTGATTACATATTTATATATATTGTCTTAGGCCTCTTTTTAAATCAAAAAAAATAAAAATAAAAACTCTGAACAATTTCACTTGTTCAACCATTCCGAGGATACATTACATTATTTTAATTCTTTTGTAATATTTTAATTAAAAAATAAAAAAAATTCATTGCAATAGCTGTCTTCAAGAGCTGAGTTTTAATTTATACAACGGATAGAAACCATTAGAATAAACCACTCAGGGATAGAGGTAGGACTCCAAGATCAGAGTAAGCATTCATACAATGAGATGGGGTTAGGGATCACGGAGTGAACCCCTTCTCATTGTATGAGTGACCTCTGACAGTTCTTATTATATGAATACACACCTTAACCTTAAGCCCTTGGTGTTTTTTTGTAATAATTTTTTAACCGTTGTATAAACTAAAACTCATTACAATTGTTTTATTTAATTGCAACAGTCATTTTTTTATTGTCTTTTATTAATAGTTGCTCATGAGATCACTTTTACGTAAAGGTTATAAAATTATAATTATATTGTAATGAATTTTTAAATCATTACTTATTATCTATAAAAAAAAAAAAAAATGTTGTAGCAGAGAATTTATAGCCTGACAACTTTTGAATAAAGTCATTTGCAACATTTTTTAGTCCTTTTGCAATAATTTTATGTATATGTTGTAGTTATCCAAAATGGCTAAATAACAACCATCTTATCAAATGTTTTTCTCCTGTCTATCATTCGTACCGGGAAAATTTTGATTTGGAGCTCCTCAAAAATTGAATTTGACCGGGATTAATTAACTAATATATGTATATATATAGGAACTATATCTTTCACAACAATCATGACTGGTTACTATATTCATTATACTTTATTTATTTTTTATTTTTGCTAGACATGATTACAAATTCTAGTATTCTTTTCTGCTATCCTACAATAATAGGTAATGCGAAAATGACCAAATCAATTCAAATTGAAGCACCAAGTTTTTGAAAGATTCATTAACTTTGTTCAATTAATTTGAATAACTTGTATAAAATCACTTTTTGGATCATAGAAGTTATTAACTTCTAGCTAATTAGTTCCAGTCAATGTCTCATGTAAAGTATAAATTTTCAGAGAGTAATGAAAAAGACATGCTCATATATATATATATATATATAGTCACATCAATTAACTAAAATCGACCCGCAAGGACTAGAAAATATTTATTAATTTCAAGAACACCAAATTAAGGGACCCCTACATGAAATCTCTTAAGAGTCATATAAAGTTTAACTTCAGCTTCTTTTGCTCCATCGAGAAAGAAAAGCGGAAAAAAATATATATGAATGAAAAATCACTTAGGCTCTGTATGTTTACAGGAAAATAGGTTGATAGGGGAAAATATTTGTCTGAAAAATAAAATATTTTTTAAATATTTAATTGTCACATTGGAGAACATTTTTTTGTATGTGACTACCACAGTGAAAAATATTTTTTATGAGAGTTTCTTATAAACATACACACACATACATACATACATATATATACATAAGTTAATTTGTGATTCTAATAGCAAATCCCACCGTGAATTAGAATACTCTCCTAATCACTATTGTCTTTGAGTGACTAAGGCTAGTTTGTTTACCGTAAAATATTTTTGTGGAAAATAATTTGCTAATTAATTACCAAACACTGAAAAATTAGTCTATCAAAAAATATTTTGTGGTCAAATAAAAATGTTAATTAAAAGAAGTGGAATGGAGATGAAACATTGGCAAATTAATGTCAAAACATATATAAAACAATGTCGTATTAAGTCATCTTCAACCTTTTAACCTAACAAAATACCAGGCTAGCCAAAAAAAAACTTTTAAAACTCATATTTTTCTCAATTCTGGTCCAAATCACATGAAACTTAAACCATTGTATTAACAATTTCAAGAAGAATGAGAAGAAATGGAAATATCGACTTGGGTTTTTATTAACAAATTTCATCAATTGTATGTTATGCATGCCTTGTGTTGGTGTCTCTATGGGTGTGTGCTATGGTACAATGGCATGCAAAGTGGTGAGGAAAATGGTCAATAATGGTACTACTGATAGTGACGGCATCGTTTGGTAGGGAGATATGGTAGTGGTGGGTTGTGTTAATACTGAGGAAGAAGAGAGGAAAAGGAAAAAGGAAATGAAAACAAAAAGAGAGGAAAAATGAGAAAAGAATTAGGACATTTTGATATTAAAATGTGTTTTGAAAAAAAATTTAGGTAAAAGTCAAAATTTAAAAAAAAAGAAGTTTTAAATTGAAATTTTTTAAAAAAGGTTTTTGTAAAATTGTTTTCACATCATGTGGGGAGTTGTTTTTCTTTTTCATTTCTAAAAATACCCTTTTATATTATTGGAAGCCCAATATTACCCTTAAATTTTTTAAAAGTCCAATATTACGAAACATACCCAAAGCGGTCAACCGCATCTGTTTAAAAAGTAATTATAACCAAAATATTACTACTAAAAGCTGTACAACTTAACAACTAAAATTTCACAACTAAATTCAACAAACTTGTAGTCTTATATTACACTTTTACAAAAAACTATTTATACTAAAACACGTAACCTTCAACAACTTGACTGTCACGCAAAAATTTTCCCACCAAACTTTATAATGACTGGTTATAACAAAATAAAATTTGCATAGACCACATTCAATGTGTAAAGTGAAATCTTATGCATTTCTATAATTTGTGAAAACGACAATAAAGAAGAAGATCGAGACATGAAATCACTGCAAGTTCTGTAAGATTTTCTTTTCTTAGACAAACTGCAGATTCCACAAATACTTACCAAAGCTTTGTGGACCCCACTTCTAGAATCTGTTCCTTTTTTTTTTTTTAATTACAAAATTTGTCTTTTTTTTTTTTAATAAGATCGTACAACATAACTGATAAAATTTGACGTTCTAACTTCACATATATAATAAATAATATAGCATTGGACTAAAGCCCTACTGACAAATCTGACCTTTTTTGTTCAATGAACATTAAAAAATGCCCAGAAGATTCTAAACCAATGTTTGACCAAAAAAAAGAAAAGTCCTAAGCAATGCTTTCATGAACCTATCAGTGACAAATCCATAACCGAGCTGGAGAATAGTATGATGGTTCCAAGAAGCTGTGACAGATAGAAAAAAAAGCAATACTAGTAGCTGCTAAGCACAGGGGGAACAAGTCAGGAAACCTCTGAAAAATAATGTTAACACAATGGTTGATGATGTCTTTTTCCAATGTGAGGTTTAGGTAAAAGTGATAGCAACATAAATGGGGAGAATTCCCTGAATGGTGGGAATATGTTGTGGCGCCATGGAAGAATGAAAACTTAAGCACGTGGTGAAAATTTTGACATGGATGATGCTTGACAACTTGATCAGGAATGTTGCCGGAAATTTCACATATTTTGTATATATCCTTGAATAATCTAGTACCGCTATATCATAACTGTAACATTCAATCGATCTAATATGGTCTTACTTACAATAAGTTATTCGTGTCATTAAAAGAACAAGGAATGCAAAAAACTTCATGATTTCGAATTCTCACGTGAAGGGACAGCAGGAATAGTTCAAACAAACCTCTCTATTTCGCATTAATTAGTATGACCAATCTCAAAGTCGAGAACCAAGGACTCGTAAAAGGAAAAAAAAAAAATGGTGTATCAATTGTTGCGGCTTTGAATAATACAATCTTATGACTTTTCATTTTTCACGTTTACATATTGAAAAGTAATAAGAATGAGAGATGTTAAATTTTCTATCATTCTGGCATCGAGCTCTTTCCGGCAAGTGAGTTTAACCACCAAGTTTGGGATGGATTGGTGTGATTCCTCTATGCCTGAGACACCAGAATATCGAGCCATGAGCTAAGAATACCTAGAGTAACGAAAAGTGGGATGGCATTTTTAACACCAACTCTGGAGAACATTTCTCTCATTACAGAGAAGGGATGAGGCAAAGGTTTTCACACCAAATAAGAGCAAAACCTAAATTGCAGTAATTGTTGAAACTGAAAATTACCTGGTATTAATAGATCACAACAGACGGATTCCAGCACGTCTGTCGTTAATCGCGGCAAAGAGCTTTGAACAGCAAACTGATCCCAGCGCTAAATTACAGCAACCATCCCAAATAAGCAACCAAAAATTGAGAAAATATTACTTTTTGCCAAATTCCATTTCCTGAATTACAATGATCGAAATGTACAAGAACATTCTATTTTAAGATACAAAATGCAGGTTAACAGCTGACAATCAGCATGATTTCAGGAAATTGAAAAAGCGCACCAGTCATTGTTTGCTTTTGCAACCTACAACACTATGATCAGTTACAAGATTCAATATGTATACACGATAACTTACAAGGCCGTAAGTGAAAACAATATAACACTGACGAAAAGTGCTGATGGTGTGCATAATCAAGTGAAGACTGCTCCAGAAGTCATTAGTGATTCCACTGAAGTACAGTCAGTCATTTAGAAGTAGGTGCTGATCCTGCACAACCGAAGGCAGCGTCCATGAAGAAAGAGAATGTACCAGTTGAATCTTGTAAAAATAAATGCTTTCATCCCTCAACTGCAGTAACAAGTTCTTCATCTGTAGTATCAGCTGAAACCAACTCTTCTGTAGGTTCTACATCTACCTCCTCTTTGTCAGCCTCCTTTTCCTTGTCCACTTCAGTATTGACAAGCTTTGCCCTCAGTTTCATCGTTAGTTCTTCCCGTGCACTTTCATTCTCAGCCAAGTAACGTTTAATAGCATCCTTCCCATGAAAACTCTGGTTGTTCATACTGTAATATGCACCGCCACCTTTTGTCATGAACTTGTGTTTTAAACCTAACTCTATAAGCTCTGATTCACGAGATATACCCTTGCCAAACTCGAGTTCAAATTGTGCAGTTCTAAATGGTGGCGCATGCTTGTTCTTCACAATCTTCACAACAACTTGACTTCCTATGGTCTGTTAAATGATAAAAAAGAACCACTACAATCATAATAAGTCAGAGTAGTCAATTCATGCCCCCAACCCTCAAGCCACTTCGACTACTCCTTTCGATTTGTTTTAAAAACAAAGGGTCGGGATACATATTAGAAGAACATAAGCATATTTTATATTTATATGGACATTACCCATCTTCTATGAGACTGCAAATTTATGATTGAGTTGCAAGGATGGAACTGTCCAAATATTTAGATCAGAGAATGGAAAAAAAGGGTCATGATTGGATCTGATGTGACTAACAACAATAGTATCCTGAATATGATACTCAACAGTCTGCACTCTTCCAAGATAATGTAGACTCGTTTATTGAAACCTCCCAACCTCACCCCTTATTCAAATATATTATTTGTGGAATTGATACAGCTAAATTGCAAATCTACCGGAAATATTTTGAAAGTTGCATTAAAACATCATAATACGCATTTAAGAATTTAGGTCAGTTCCGAACTATTGTTAGACTTATTGAAGCATAGATAGATGACATGATATTAACATTTCTCAATTTTCACAAAGTGAGACGAGGATTACATCATAGTCGTGAAAGATACAAGGGGGGAGAGAGAGTCATTCAGTGAAAGGACAGGACATATACAACTGGCCTATATATCTTATGAATATGGTTAAAAGCCAGAACAAATGGCAACTCAATCAAACATCATCTGAACTGAACCAAGAATGTGATATGGCAAAATGATGGCACCGCATAGAATAATTTTCACTAATGATATAACACAACCTTCCAAGTTCAGAACAGTACCTCTTCCCCCTTCTTGACAAGCCCTGTTCTCTTGATGTTTAGACGCACTGAAGCATAAAACTTCAGGGCATTACCACCACAGGTGACTTCAGTGGGCCCACCAAAACCTCCAAAAGTAGATAGCTTTGATCTCACCTATAGTTAGATATACCATAAAAGGGAGTTTGAGTTATTGCAGTACAAACCTGTGCTAAGCCATAACACTTGAAAAGGTGCTACATCAACAAATAAAGAATTTCATTCAATCAATCACTAAAACATGAAAAGGTAGTAAATTGGTAAAAATTCGTTAGTGAACAAAAACCATTTGTTTCACAGTTCTTTCCAAATAGCAGGAATGGGCATCTCTCTCGTGTCAAGTAAAGCTTTAAACTCCAATTATTAACCAAGTCTCAACCACAGATCAAAAAGACAAGCAATTGTCTAAAGAAGTTTCTGTCGGAGCATTACAGGAAAGATGACTGTCTCAGCACTTCTGGAGGAGCCATCGTCAAAGTTCTCTCTATGGACTATGCAAAACAGGACAACAGACAATGGCATTTGAGACATTGACATAATGACTCAGACTTTCTTTCCAACTTTTGCAACAAAGATGGGGAACAAAGGGAAAACCACGTATAACAGGACAAACAAGCAATTCATAGTTGAACAAAAAACCCGAGCAGTAGCGAGACTTCAAGCCTCTTGCTAGATTTTCTAATACTCCTCACTTGGTTGACATATCTTGGACCATTTGAAGTAGTATCATAATCATTAAATGGCATAAATAAAGCACTGCTGAAAAGGAAACACAGATGCACTAGATTAGATTGATAAGCCAAACTTGTGTATGCAGTAAAAATATTTAAAGCTGAGGAAGATAAGTACTATACAGAGATGGGTCTTGAATTGGTAAAGAGAAAAAGAAAGGCAACAATATTTTAGTGGGAAAAACAAATAAATTCAACATGTAATAGATTACCAAGAAGATGCACAAGTATGACAAGAATGGCTGTGACATTTAATCAAAGTAAAGTTCAAAAACTCTTTTACATACTCTTACCAGATCAATGACACCATGAAAACTGACAGCAATCATTTATTTACGAACATAAAATAATCAAAAGGAGAAAAAGAATGAGCTACAGATGTAAATGTGGTATGTAATAAGGATTATGAGGCTATACCTGATTTATGAAAATTAGGATAGTCTGTGATAAAGATAATGAGTGGCTCAATTTGCGCAGTGCCTGGCTCATCAATCTAGCTTGCATTGCCATATGAGCATCTCCCATTTCACCATCAAGTTCACCTTTCGGTACAAGAGCAGCAACCTGCAAAACAAAAGTTAATCATCCAGAATAGTCAACCAGAATCTACTGGTAAGAGTTATACACTCCATTTAGCTAAATGACAACCTCCTCTAGGTGCATAATTTTACTTACACTATCCACAACAACTACGTCGACAGAACCACTCCTGATTAGAGTATCCACGAGACTTAGAGCTTGCTCACCACAATCAGGTTGAGAAAGAAGCAAATTTCCTGTATTTACTCCAATAGCCTCAGCCAGAGCGGGATCAAGAGCATGCTCAGCATCAACAAAAACACAGTAACCTACGGACAGACAAACATAGAAAGAAGCCTCAGTTTAGGCCTCAAAAAGAGTGAAAACATAAACCACAAAAAGTTCTAAAGAAAGAAAGGGGAAAGAAAAAGCAAAGAAAAAGAAGTATCGACATTTGTGGTTAGAAAGACTCGATCACAATGATACATCAGTCACTATGGCTTATATCCAAAAGAAAAAAGAAAAACAATGTGTGAGATACTGAGTTCTCGGCAAGATAACAGTATATATGATGAATGTATATATTCCTCCATTGTTTTGCTTGCAACCTGCATATGGAATGCTATGAATGGCCTTCTTTACAATGTGCCACTGCAGTTGCCACACGAAAGCTTTTTACTGGAAAATATTCTTGGTGGAAGTCTATTAATGTGTACATTGTAAAATTTAATAAGAATAGAAAGGCTCCATAGGTTCCAAAAAAGATCTCTTTGGAAAGGTTACACACAAAAAGAAATGAAAAACAAAGAACTAAATGCCTGGGATAGTGGACATGCATCCCACTTCCAGAAAACATACATGCCAGATTAAAGTAAATGTTCTGCATAAACTAACCACCAGCCTATCTTCTGTAAAACAAAACTGACACACCTACAGCCAACAGCAAATGCAATCTTCATTCAACTTTATAAGTTGATTTTGTGAATCAAATTCCAAGCATGACTTTATTTGTCCTTAAACTTCATTCAACTTGCACACTGAAATGCATGCACGCAACAAACATCTCTTAATTGGAGATACAGAACTTCCTGCAAGGGCATCTACAATGTTGGATGCAGCTTTAATTTCAATGGTAGCACACACATGCACAAGCAATACAGCTCAACACTCCAGAAGTGATCCACATCAGAAGAGATTAAACGACTGACTCTTAAGACTTTCAATAAACATATCTTATGTCATTATAAATTCAGAAGAAAGAAAAGGCCCAATCATGAGATATTAATAAGAATGCATAACCTCCTTGTTTCTGTGCTTCAGCAATCACATGTAGAGCAAGAGTTGTTTTTCCAGAAGCCTCGGGGCCATATATCTCTGTGACACGTCCCTAAACAGATTCAGCAAAGGCATTTAGGAACTTATAGAGATCTAGATCACAAACTTAGCTACCACACCATCCTCAAACATTCAGCAGCTCTGGATGTATAAAAATGAATATATGAATCCAAGTTGCAAAAAAACACGTGCATATAAAATCTGTAATGCACCTATTCAACAATAGATTTCAAAAACTAATTTGTTTAACAGATAAAAATCAACAAAAGATATATGACTGTGTTGATTATAAACAGTAACAAGAGGCAGATGTCCCAGAACAAAGTATAACAATGATACTTTTACACAGGCATTAATTATGAGTGGCAATGTTGAAAATAGTACAACAGTGATACTTTTACACTGGCATTAATTATGAGTGGAAATGTTGAAAATACGAAAATGATCTGCATGATGCATAAAATAATGAAGAAAAATAACCATACCTTTAATGTGTTACACCAAGATATTTTTACATATCCTTTTACAGAATGGACAAATAATTAGATGATATGCTATATGCACATACAAAAGGACCAATGAGAATGGCTTGTTCGCCACTAAAAGCATGTACAAAATGAAGCGAACAGAAGAAAAAGCATAGAAGAGCAAGTCACAAAAATGACAAAATGAATAAGGTGAGAAAAAGCATTGGATAACAGCACCTCTGGCATTGAGGCATCAACTTATAGTTATCTGTTACATTACACATATTACTGGTCCACTTTAACATTTTCAACTTTACTTCTTCATTATTTTTCTGGTACAATTTTCGCATAAGCATCTCCACTAAAATTTCAACGTGCATGAGGTCAATAAGGAGAGAAACCGTAATGCACGTATACCAACAAAGATGGCTATTGGTGCCACGTAAAACTATCACTCTGGAAGCTCTTCTGATTGCAGGTAAGATAAGCTTTAATGCACTAAAGATTCATTAATTATAAGACAGCACATTATTCATCAAAATCACAAGAAACATATGCGAACTAAAATGAACAACAAATCGCTCAAGAAACATGATTGGTGTTGTAAGTGCATTTTGCAAATCACTAAGGAATTCTCCCACAGGGGATATAGAGAACAACTGAACAAAGAGGTCTCCACTCTCTCTCTCTCTCTCTCTCTACAATTCTCAGTTGCCCACGTATACAGAAAACAGGGTTGGCCATTCTAAAAGTCAATTCGTAGCTGCATGCTAAAAATATTGTATCACAGAAAAAAAGATTCTAATGTTTCCAACCTTTGGAAGCCCTCCGATTCCCAGCGCAAGGTCCAAAGAAAAAGATCCCGTAGACACCACTGGAACTTCTTTGTGGGAGACAGATCGACCAAGCCACATGATAGAACCCTTACCAAAAGAGGCAGTGATCTGATCAAGAGCTTGCTGAAGAGCCAACTCTTTCTTGGACAGATTCTCTTCACCCGAGTCACTTCCATCTGACGTTAATTTCCTTCTACCTTTAGTTTAGCCAAAGAATGATGGAAGTTAGCTTCCTCTAAAAGTAAGAAATAGTGTGCCAATGACCAATATAAACAAAATGTCATCATCACAAAGGCACAAGATCCTAGGTGGAAAACGGGACAAATCACCCTGTACAAGAGCGATTTGGGCAATCGTCTAACTTGACAGTTAAAAAATTGGACGTCACATTTCAGGAAAAGACGACACTATGCTTGCATTTGCATTCTAATTGAATCACATTCATAACATTGCACCTTGAAACAATATAATGCACAAAGAAATTTCAGATTTGCATAATCAACAGAAAGAATGACATTCTAAGATAGTGTCACGGCATATGATAGACAGCAAATCATCCAAAAGTACTCTGATATCACAGTAGAATAATTAAAAACAACCATTTTTTCTACATAATTCCTACAGTTAAAAAATACACTTAAATTCATGCCCACAAAATACGGTATATATTTGATGCTCTCTGGGCTTTAGAATCAGAATGGGAAATTAGCATTCAAGATCAAATCAATTTTCTCCACTTCCAAATAAGAAGTCCAGTGTCAAATGCAACACGATCATGAAGTTAAAGCATGTCCATGTTAGCATAAAACCAAAGTTGTATCAAAATCGAAACTTTCAGCACCTTTAGAAGAAAAGTATGAAAACTGAGTCAACACCCCTAACAAGCCTTTGCGAAAACCCTGCAAACCAAATCAAAACCTTTTACATGGATTAATATTAGATATTCTAAGCACCTCAAATTTACCTAACAGTACAGTAAATGAGTGACAAAGTACACTATCACGCCTCATGCCTAGAACCACTAAACGGCATGCAAGACTAGTCTCATGGAATCATGAATCAAGCTCTTGGAACTCAAATATACTCGCCCAAATTGGATAACTCGAGTTATAAGACTAGTCTCATGGAATCATGAATAAAGCTCTTGGAACTCAAATATACTCGCCCAAATTGGATAACTTGAGTTATAACTCAAAACCACTTCCACGCCTATTTAGGACATCACAAACACACACATATATACCACGATTTGCTAGTATTTAAATTCATTTAACTTTGAAGTACACTATCACGCCTCAAGCCTAGAACCACCAAACCGCATGCAAGACTAGCGTCATAGTGCCACAAATACCGGTCTTGGAACTCAAATACACTCCCCCAAAATGAGTCACTTGAGTCATTACTTAAACCCACTCTCACACCAATTTAAGACATCACACACACACATACATAATTTTATACACACACACACACACATATATATATGTACCACCATTTACTAGTATTTAAACTCGTTTGACTTTAATTTTGCTTTTTAAGCAACAAAACGAGAAAATATCGATTTCTTTATGACATTTTTTATATTCTGGAGCAATTTGAGAACAACTTATTTTAAGAAATTAAATTAAAATAAAATAAAATGAAAAGAGCTTGAGAGTGAGAACATAAAAACCTGAGGGTGATGAAGTGGTGGTGGGAATACGAAGCGCTTGAGAGAAAAAGCGTTCCGAATAAGCCGCGACATGTTCAAACTGAAAAGTTTTTGCTACAACAGCTCAAAAGCCCTTTTACAGTAAAGAAAAATCTCTTTTATTCAAACGGAATTTTACTTGACACCTATGGTAATGATAAACGACTCGACTCGTTGTGATTGAATCATTAGTGTAAAAGAGAAAAAATTATTGGTTTTTTTTTTTTTTTGGGATTTTCCCTCCCTTTCAAACGCTTGGTTGCCCAAGTGTTTCTCGAGCAGCAACAAAGAAAATAATTAAATTAAACAGGAAAAAAATAAATAACATCATTATTATTATCAAGTTATTATAAAATATCGATTGGTAGATATTTATTATGAATATAAGCAGCTTACAAGTAGCAGCGTAAGCAGCTTATAATCACCAGCTACTAAGCAGCTTACAAGTAATAGCGTAAGCAGCTTGCAGTCACCAGCTGCTAAGCAGCTTACGAACAGCAGCTTGCAGTCATCAGTAACTTACAAGCAGCAGTGTAAGCAGTTTGCAGTCATCAGTTACTAGCTTCTGAAACTCTATAAATAGAGAATAATAATTATAAAGTAAATCATTCAGAAATGAATAAGAGTTTCAATGTTCTCTTAATACTATTTATTGTCTTTTGCAGTATTTTATAACACGTTATCAGTACGAATCTCTACCATTGAGTTACTCTGTATAAAGTTATGGTGGGAATCAAATCTTACTATTTGAATATGAAAAGAAAAACTTTGTCGCGGTTTTTGAAACTATTTCAAACGGAGGTATGAATATTATACCCTGTGTATGTCATTTATAGAATAGTGTTTTTCTTTTATTATCTTATCTTTGAAATATTGAAATTCACATTGTTATAGTGAAAATTCTACTAGAATTTATAGATAGCCAAATTTTTCAGTTGGCTTAATATCATTCCCTGAAGTGAATGGACTTAAGATTCTCTTATGTGAATTGATATTAGATTCCTCGAAGTGAATCGAAAATTGCATTTTCTGAAGGGAATGAAATTAAAGTGGGTAGAATTACATTCCCTGAAGTGAATGAAATAGAAATTCCCTGAAGGAATATAATTCTCTAAAGTTAGTGGAATTAAATTATCTGAGGCGAATGGAATTGATATCCCCTGAAGTGGATGATATTTATTTTCCTGAAGAAAATAACATTATATTCCTTGCATCAGATGAAACTATATTATCTGGAGTGAATAGAGTTGTGTTATCCAAATGGATTGATATTGCACTTCTTGTTCTAACTGTAATATCTAAATATTAAATTGGTCATAGTCATGACCGTGGTTAAGATAATATGTCCCACAAACAATGCTAAGATTGATAATCCTCACCACCAGTAGTGGAATAATAAGGAAAAGCATAAGAAGTCAAAACTACTATAAACATTTGTGGTCTAAATGCACATTAAGTGTGTACCTATCGTACACTTGGCCCAAGTTACATGTACTAGCTATTTGATTTTACTAATCTAACTTGCTCCAACAGAGCTAATATAACATAACCTTGTGACCCATAATTTCGAATCGTGGATTCATTATATTTTAACAAGTTCATAAGACTTTTGCTAAAATTAAAGATATTTGTCGAAATGAATATCTTATTGAGACCACAAATGATGGTGATAAAGAATATCTTTGCATTTTCTTTTGAATCCATGCTAGAAGCATGTATTTCAAAATTCTTGTTCTTTCGTATGGGTTGTATCATACAATCATACGGGCAATTAAATCACCTCTTGTACAAATGCAAATATATCATAATCCAATTGCTCTCATGGCTTGGCATAATCAACTTGGCTACCTAAGGGCGTAATGATATCTTGAACCCTTAGTTGATGATCACGTTAAAGCACGCTTTGGTGCTTGTTGTTCCCTCCATTAAAGGGAAAGAAAATCGCTACCTGAAGTTAGCATGAGATATTTTAGAGAAACCTGAAGTTCACTGTGATACATCTTTGATATCTCAATATAATGTATGTTGGAGGACAATATTATTATCTCATTTGAATCTAAAACATTAGCTCAATGAACTTGAAGTTCAAGTGATTCTTCATTTGCAGAGTATTGCAAATAATTTACCAAATGCAAATAATATTGTGAAATCACAAATATTTGCTATGAATGTGTCGACACAAATTGTTGGCCCAGAAGGACATATAGTGAACGCATAGCATATGCATCTGAGACACACTAGAAGCGTGATGTATCTATCGGTGCAAAGGATATTATACCTAATATATGAATTATGAATCCTGAAGATGCCATATCTTTAAGAAGCACGATAGAACTAGCAAAACCAACCGATGTTGGTGAATGCACAATCCCTACCGAGATTGAAGAATAATTGGTCGTTGGGGAAACCAAACTCTTGGAATAAAGCGATTAAGATCTTGAACCGCAAAGTGTGGATGAATGTCGACAAAAACCTGATCGGTCAAAGAGAGAGAAGCAATATAGTGAAAACTCAGCTCACATGTCAAATGTGAAATTCTCGTACGTGGGATTGAGGGGGAGCATCGTGAAGCAAACCCTATGTCATTTTCAATCCCATAACGCTTGGATACTTGCAAGTACTGTACCATATAGGTATATATCCCTTAAACTATTTAAAGCTTAGCAGGGAATGGGTTAATATGCTATATGGGTACACTTTGGCTTATATCCTCATATGATAACAGTAATACCATTGTTAATGAGTTCCTATGCTTCTTATAGAAATGGCAACAACTTGATAATATAAATCACGTGATATTGATATTGAAGTTCCTGAAGAACTTATTATGCCTGAAGCATATGATATTAAAGTTCTTGAAGAACTTACTATGCCTAAAGCATATGACTCGAAATCCTGGGAAATATAATCGATTACAAAGATCTTTGTACAAATGAAAACATTCTGGAAGAATGTTATATAACATTCTTGTTGATATTTTGTTGGTCATATATCTTATTAAGAAGTATTATCTCCTTGTAGATCTCTATTTGCTATCAATTGTTTATTGTTTTATAATTTAAATTTGTCAATTATTGCTGAAATATATACTGATAATTATTGAATGTCATAAACGCTCCTGAAAAGCTTATACAATTGAGAGTTTATCGACCTGAAAATCGAGTACTCACTAACAAAATAATATTGAAAGCATTAGAATGATATGATTACTGTCCTAATCTTCAAAAGGACGCTTGGGATGATAATGAGATAACTATTGGTCCTGAAGTACCATGTCTCAGTCTTATTGATCCACTAATGTATCTTGCTAATAATAGAAGGCCAGATAATTGTCTTCCATTAATTTATTAGCGAAATATAGGGTAGTTCCAACCTGAATGTATTGGAATGAAAACAAGCACCTGTCGTGCTATCTTTGTGGAACATCAAATATGGACTTATATTATCCAAGAATGTTGATCTTATCATAGTCAGCCCTGTAGATGCTGACCAGTTACCTGACCCCCACAAAGAAAGATCACAGACATTTCATATATTTACTTGTAATATGGCTCCATGAAACAGGACATGAGTACTGCTGTTTCAAATCATGATGAAATTGTGAAAATTCATGAGACTAGTTGAGAATGTATATATTTGTTATACAATACATTCAGGAATCATATGGTTTACCTTTTGAAAGAGCTAGTCTCATTAAAAGTGGCTATGGCGACATGATGAAACATATTTCGTCAAAATATTTCTATACACATGAGTTTCAAAAGAATGGTATTGTTGATATTTAACAAGTTCACTCAGGTGAAAATTTAGCAAATTTGTTTACTAAAGCTTTACCAACAAAGATGATAAAGGACATACTCAGAAGTGTAGAATGCATCGCTTAAAAGATCTGTCACCATGATGCATGTTGCAATGAGGGGGAGAAAATATTGATGCACTGTACTATTTTTCCTTCACCGAGGTTTTTCTTCCACTGGGTTTTTCCTGGTAAGGTTTTAACGAGGCAGGACAAATATGTTTGATATGATAAAAATATATCGAGCTAAAGTTCTTTTTAATGAATGAACTCCAAGTGGAAGTAAAACAGATGTTCATCAAAGATTGATTTCAGTCAAACTCAAAGAATACTCTTGTTATGCTCAGATGAGGGGGAGACAAATACGCACTGTACTTTTTTTCCCTTCGCTTAGGTTTTATCTCATTGAGTTTTCCTAGCAAAGTTTTTAATGAGACAGTGGTTGCGTTTATAATAAGATTTTATAGGGATAAAGCTCATCCACTAACAACCCCGATGGTTGTTAGGCCACTTGATATGACAAAAGATCCTTTTTTGCCATTGAGAATATGAAGAAAAGTTACTTGGTCTTGAAGCACCATATCTGAGTGTCATTGGCGTATTAATGTACCTAGCTAATGATACAAGGCCAGATATTGTTTTTTTTGTTAACTTATTAGCCAGGTATAGTGCGGCTCCAACTCGCAGACACTGGAACAAAATTAAACACATATTCCACTATTTGCGTGGAATACTAGATATGGGTTTATTCTATTCAAGACTATCGAGATCTTCATTAATTGGTTATGCTGATGCTAGTTATCGATCAAACCCTCATAAAGCAAGGTCACAAACGGGATACGTCTTTCATTTTGGTGACACTGCTATATAATGACGGTCCATGAAACAAACAATGACTGCCACTTCCTCTATTCATGCTGAAATTTTAGCTATTCGTGAAGCTAGCTGAAAATGTGTTTGGTTGAAATCTGTCATCCAACATATTCAAGAATCATGTGGATTACCCTCCGACAAAGACCGACCAACCACACTATATGAAGATAACACAACATGTATCACACAAATCAAGGGTGGTTATATCAAAAGTGATAAGAACAAAGCATATATCATCGAAATTCTTCTACACACATGAGCTCCAAACAAGCGGAATAGTTGATATTCAGCAAGTACAGTCGAGTGAAAATTCAGCAGATTTATTCACTAAAACATTACCACCAACGATCTTCAAATCACATGTACAAAGATATGGAATGCACCGCCTGAAAGATTTGTCATCATGAGGGGAATATGATATTTGTGCATTGTATTTTTTTTCCTTCACCAAGGTTTTTATCCCAATTGGGTTTTTCCTGGCAAAGTTTTAACAAGGCAAGCCAAATGCAATAGTATTCCTCATAAAGATAATGTACTCTTTTTCCTTAGTCAAGTTTTTATCCCATTAGGTTTTCTTGACGAGATTTTAATGAGACATATTTTTATAATGAATATCCAAGGGGAAGTGTTATGAAATATTGATTGGTGGATATTCACTATGAATATAAGCAGCTTACAAGTAGCAGCGTAAGCAGCTTGCAGTCATCAGCAGCTTACAAGCAGCAGTGTAAGCAGCTTGCAGTCATCAGCTATTAGCTTCGGAAACTCTATAAATAGAGAAGAATAATTGTAATGTAAACCATTAAGAAATGAATAAGAGTTTTAATTTTATCTTGATACTATTTATTATCTTTTGCAGTATTTTATAACACAAGTCTTATTATTAAGGTGTATTTATTATAAGGAGGTGACTATTCACCAATTGGGGCCCAGGACTCTTCGTTCTTTATATTTTTGTAGTTTTTTTTTTTTCAAAATCGAACCTTTGTTTAACTGATCGAATAGAAACAAACTTTGTAAGTATAACATACACGTAGAGTTTATTTGTACGAATTATTCACCAATTGGGGGCCAATAGAGGACTCGTTGACCCAAAAAACAAAAACAAAAAAAACAAAAAACTCTGTTCAACTATCTCGAATGAAAAACGAAATTAAGGTAAATGTCACATATACAGTCTATTTGTACTCACATGTTCATCAGGTCAGACTTATTTAAAAAAAAAAAAAAATCGTTTGGTTAGTTCCACATTATTTATTTCTCGCCTTCTGTTCTTGGATAATTGATCAAATTTCACTGAAGCAAAGAGACATAGGGCAGACTATGGTAAAACTCTTTTTTGGGAATATGGAATAGCATCGACTCTTTTGGATTTCTTTTCTGTTTTTCATGATTAAAAATTTTCTCGAACAAATCTTTTGAGTGTCAAATTCAAACACATAATTTTATTCGAAAGAGTATGATCCAATTCCACATCAATCCGTACGAAAGTAAATAAAACCCGCAAGAGAAAGTAGACCCCACATGAGCAAATGATCAATTCGTATGGTTGAAATAACAACCCGCTCAAAAGTAGACAATCGGTCTTCAAATGTTTCATTCAACCAACCCCATCATCAACTATGACATCAAACACTTGAATTTCTATTCTCTGGTACAATTTCTTTAATGCGAGAAATGTAAACAAGAAAGCTAAGGCTACTAAATGCAGCTTGTAAGGAAAAATAAAAATGCCAACAGTGACTAGGCAAATATAGGTACATTATCACAATGTCTCAATTGGCACCATAAATCCAACAAATACTTTAACATCACAGTCTGTAACAATAACCACCTCCCCAAGCCTAAGACGAACAAAGAATATAAACCAAGAGAAAAGAGGACAAAAATGATACTAAAGGCGCTTTTATATTACTGGATACATAACAATCTAAATGAACACTCGAAACTGATCAACCAGCCAACGATCTTCTAGCCCGTCCAGGTACCTCAGCCTCTGTCGATAATGCTGTTGTAGCAAACTAAACATAGCAAACTTAACACTACTGCTGCTTACATTCTGGAGGCCTCTCACCCTGCTGACCATCTCCTGCAGGTGCTCGTCCACTCTTCTACATCACATAAAAGCAAAATAATTATGTGGAGGAAGAGTTGTGAGATAAAATTTACGTGAAACGAGTAGATATGAAAATAAATGCAATTGAGAATCAGACCTTGTGTGAAGCGGAGGACTGGTAATACAGCAAAGGATTGTGGAAGGGGAAGGCAGAAGAATAAGTTAGTATTAAACCAATTGAAATTTTAAATTGAAAGTACGGATCAAATTTATTATGGACTATTTGAAATTATGATCTCAGTACCACCTTCTTGTTCCTGGTTCCTTCTTCTTCCTCATCATCATCTTCTTCATCATCATCGTCATCCTCTTCCTCATCCTCTTCATCATCATCCTCCTCAATGTCATCATCTTCATCATCTTCCAAGTCACCATACTCGTCCTGAATAGCTTCCCCTGTGAACCATGATACTGCATGGGGAATAATCTTATCACGAATTGTTGACCTGCAAGATACACAGGATGAAAGAAGTTTTTAACTAGTGAACTGAAAGAATCAAAGCAGAGATCATTGGAAAAAGTAAAGTCTACTGGATATATCAAGGACATCCAATTCAACATTCTAGGGTATGTGTCTCCTGCACCACACGGCACCATCAAAGCTGCAATGTAGGAGATACAAATTGCTAACTTGAAATTTGACTCACCCAATGTCATAATCTTGTTCCATCAAATTTTGAAGCTCTTCAGCCTGTCAAAACATCAGAAAAAATGGTAAACTAAAAGAACACATAAAGGACCAACTTTTGAATAGTACGATTGTCTTGTACTTACAGCATCTTCATCAATGTCCTCATCATCCTCAGGGACTTGAGGCGGACTAAAGAAGTTGAAAAAACTTTCACACTGTTCGGTTTTAGTAATTGGCTTGGCATTCTTTGACCCCTTCTTAGGCTTCTTTTTCAGGATTTTCTGTGTCAAACACTTCCCTGGATGCCATTCAATCTCAGTCCTAAAAATAAAAAATTACAATCATGTTAGAGTCACGAAGCTAAGACAAGCAGCCCAAGAACAAATTATTCCACATAATATGAGATAGGAACCCGTATGTACCCTATTGCTTTCTCCAGAATAGGCTCATCTTCATCAATCATGTGATAAGTTTTGGTCAGGACAGAGTTTTTGAAGAATGGGTTGGTGTCAAAGAAAAATTCAAGCTTGAAACCCTTGGGATTATCAACCCTGGACCACTTTATATCTTTGAGATACTTGAGAGCCTCCTCATCGCGCTCAGAGATCTGATTTGACCATAATAAACAAATAAATAATTCAGAACAGTCAGAGCAACAAATTGTAAAGTACCAGCGAATTAAAAAAAAACTCGATCTCAAATGGGTAACCTCCTCAGCTATCACTTCATTATTCTTCAATGCAGTGAACCAGAAGCTAGGAACTCCTTTCTCTGCATAATATTGTAGCCTGTTAAGATAATTAAGATCGAAGAAATATACATAGGCCATAACTGACATCAGAATATACCTCCATCAGCATTGTCTGCCGCTTGTTCTGTCGTTGCCGCTTCAGTTGGAACCCCTTCAACTTCAACAACTCCATTCACAATTTCATATCTCTGCAAATGGTCAACATTGTTAACAACTGGACTGAAAAGCTCAGGCATATCATTGCTTAAAAACATAGTATATTATAAAAAAGCAACAAAACATTAACCAAAAAGAAAATGACACAACATAGTGAATTGAGCTGCCCAAGCTTACCAACCTTGGTATATAATGGTTGATACAATTTTTGGTACTTAGCCTCAAGTGCAGCTCTCTCCTCAAAAAATTTGGCTTCCCACTCATCGTGTTGACTCTGCAAAATGAAAACATCAAGAGAGATGAACATTAATAATCTTCATGAGTAGTACTCATTAAGTTTCTATACAATATTGCAACTCTTCCTTGCTAAAATACATACATAAAAGATACTTGCATAGCTCATGAGTATATAATTAAAAAAATAAGTTAAAACATGAAACTCGTTATGAGACTACATATATTAAGTAGCAAGTAGAAAATAAATTATATCTAAATTCACAGTTCTAATTGAGATAACTATCTCTAGTGAATACTTTCTCAAATTCTACATTTGACCCCCTTGAAAACTGCTCTAAATTGATGATATAGTAATAGCACATGCTAAAATTCTTTAGGAAAGTAGCCAACAAAAAGAAGGTGCTGCATCAAGATCTAAATGAAAATTCTGGGCATTCCTTAGTAACATTCAAACTTTCAAATCTATCTTTTTGTGTACAATTGTTCCAGTCTTGTATAAACTAACTTAAAAGAAAAACAATTTTTTACAATCTAAAAACTCCTCCTCTCAATTTTCTTGATATTCCCCACCACTTATTTCCTCGTCAAGCAAAAAAGAGGAAAGAGCTTTTGAAAATTTCCACCGTGTCTCTCAGTGGCATGTCTAAATTAGATGTAAAGGGACATTAACAAAACATTCAGCACATTTCCCAGAGTCACTGGTTCAAGTGGCATTAGTTGACGCAACAGCACATCATAAAGTTAATTTTGCAAACTCAAGGTTCCACTAACATTTTCCAATTTACATCATGACATATACAAAAGCACGAAATCGAATAAACACTTATATAACACTGGTACTAAAAGAGTATATACCTGAATCTCCCTCAGAACCTCAACACGCTTCCTGACTTTCGGTGTCAAGTTTTCAAGCACATCTGAATGTTTTCCAGTAAGATCCTGGAGTTTATTCTACATAAAAAATAAAAAATAAAAAAAGTCGAAGAAAAATCAAACAAAATCAGTCCCAGTCAAATTTTGTCAATAATGTCAATACGACTGTACATCATGTATACAAACAAAACAAATAAAAATACATTTAATTAATATTTTTTTGGAGCAGAGCCTCGGCGCAAAGGTAAAATCCTCGCCGCGGCTGTGTGAGCTTGAGGTCACAAATTGAGCCATAAAAAGAACATCTTGCAAGAATGCAAGATAAGGCTGCAAAAAATAAGTCAAAAAAATGGTTCCGATACTTCCCATCACTCCGCACATAGCGGGAGATTCGTGTATCAAACTTTCCTCTAAAAAATGGAAAAGAAATAAGAAACTCACTTTGAGAGCATTGACAAGGTCTGCTCTATCCCCAGCATTCAAAGCTACAATTTACATAAATATCAACAATCAGAATCAAAAAAGAAAAATCAAATAAAGCATATATAAAAGTATATACATACATACATATGTATATGTGATAAGGCTATTTTACCAGAGGTGAGATCAGACATAACGAAGTTGTCTTTGTTGTTGCTCATGGAGAAATGCTTCTTAAACCCTAGAAAGAGAAAGAAGAAGAAGAAGAAACCCTAGAGAGAGAGACAGGAGAAATGGGGCTTTCTTCTTACTCAAAAGCGATTTTGGTTGCTGCTTTTTTGCTCTCTCTCTCTCTCTCTCCACCGAAAACCTAGCCAATTAGATTATATATATATATAAATAAGACCGTGTTTGGTAGTTTTTTTTTTTATTGAACGGAAAATTTAAGATCGCACGAAATATATATATATATCGAAAATCCAACTCACAAATCTCTCAACGAAAGGATAGATTAAATCTTGTTTTAATTAAAAAAAAAATTACAAAGTTTGTAAATTATTATAAGTCTTTTTTTGTTTATATTAGAAAGAAAATGATACAAGTTGGTATATAATCATTTTTCTTATTTTAACTCTAAAATGAGAAATTAAAATTGGATGTATCGAAGGGATTAAGCCCATTCTTCTCATAAATTTCTTTTATTATTCCTTCCAAGCCAAATGAGGTAATGATTGTTTAATCCCTCCTCAATTAGTCCCTTACCCCAATCCAAACATAGTGTAAAAATGAGTACAAATGCTCTAAACACAGAGTAATCGAGTATTAATTTATTGTGGTTAAAGATTTCAAAACACTTATCACAATATTACTTGGACTTTGATTGACCCAAGAATGAGATGAGACAAGTTATTGCGCCACGAAATTTGTAATATTTGTCTGAATTTCATTTGATCTTATCTAAAATGAATTATTCGATACCATAACACAAAAAATGGCTATAAACCTTTTGGTGGATTCCTACATAATGAAAACTTTGTGTACCAATTTATTATTTTCAACAAATAATGAAGTAGTTTGGATTTAATTTTCGTACACTTGACTATTGGAAGGAAAAATAATGAAAGAATAAATTAATTGATAATGTTTTGTTGAGATTTTTTATTGAGTTTTATAACGTGTTGTGTCCCGTGCATTTTTTTTTTTTTTCAATTTCTTGTCTGAGTCCCATGGACTAGACCAGACTTTGTACTTTAATTAATATTATTTTTTTAAGATGATTAATTAAATGGTAATCATCAGCGTAAGCAGAAATCAAATAATACCCAAAGATTATTGCATATTTTTATTGTAAAGGTGATGTAAAATTAAAGATTCTAATCCACTTTTTTACTCGAATAACGCTTTATTTTTGTTACACGAAACGAATGATGATATTGCACTCTTCTTTAGATTTTCAGGCACTTTATTCAAAATCATGTACTCCTTTTATAAAAAGGAGAACACGCGTTGTCTAGTTCTTGAAACTGAGACTTGGATCTTCTAATAACATAATAAGGTTGTTTTTATAATGGGTTTTTATTCATTATTTTAAAAATTTATATAAAGACTAAGATTAATTTTAGAGATTCACTTAGAGACCAAAATAAAAAAAATTATTTTAGAGACCAAGATGAAAAAAAAATTTCAATGAAGCTCTCTATAAAATTGAGTCTCTATATTGTGTTAATTTTAATTTTACATAATAATTTGATTATTTATTATTTAAACACATACATTTAAAGCCTTATCATCTTCATGCGTGAAATTGTGACCCTTCGAAATTTCATCTACACATTTCATAACTGCTAATCCAAAAAAATTAAAAAAAAATAGTTAGGTTAATTTATTTAAACATATACTAATAAAAACTAATAAATAAAACTATATTTTAAAAAAATATAAGTGCCTAATTTAAACAAAAAAAAGCCTAATTACAATTATAAAAAATCATATAATTACAATTAAAAAAAATTTAAAACTAAAAATAATATATATCAAATATAAAGGCTAAAAAAAAGTTTAATTACAATTGAAAAATAACCAAACCAAAAAAACTAAAACAAAAAACATAAAATAAAAAAACTTAAAAAACAAAAAAAGTTTACCAAACCAAAAAACTAAACTAAAGAAATAAAATACAAAACCCTAATTAAAAAAAATACATCTAATTAAAAAACCCTAAATACAAAACATTAATTAAAAAAATAACATAAACTAAAAAAATATAAAAAAGTAAATTACAAAACTCTAATTAAATATATAAAAAAACTTAATTAAAAAAAAAATTAACCCTAACTATAAAAGTCCCCCCACCCCCACCATCACCATCCCTTTCCATTTCCATTTCCCTTTCCCACTGCCGCCCCCAACTCCGCAGCACCCCACCCCACACTACGCGTCCCCTCTTCTCCCCTCCCCTCATTTCCCTTTCCCTTCGCGGCTTCTCCCACAGTCCCTACCCCTTTTCCTTTTCCCCCACATTACCCACCACCCCCTTTCCCTTTTCCCCACCCCCCCCACCCCCCCCAGCCCCCGCCGCCCCCCCCCCCCTCCCTTCCCCGCTCCGGCGCCGCCTCCCCGCTCCACTACCACAATTTTTTTTTTCTCTCTATATTTACTTTTTTTTTTCTGTTTATTGAACAAAACAAGTGTTTTTTATTTCAAATATTTGGTATGTTGAAAGATTTGTGAATTTGTTGATGATATTTTTTTTTTTCAGATGTGCTTGCATATATAAGAAAATTTAAACGGTTCAAATTTTTTTTTCCTGCTTTACAGAATGTTCAAACGGCTCTATTGTCAGAATTTGTTAGAATTTTTTTTTTCTTGTCTGATGAAAAAAAAAATCTGTAATTTTATTTTTTTTCAGATATAACTTTGTTAGAATATCATATCACCACATGCAACAAAATAGAGACTCATTTTTGTCTTCTTGTATAGTCTCCATTTTCTTCAACAAATTTGTTGAAAAAAATGAAAATTAAGTACTATTTTGGCTCCTCAAGGCTATTGTGATATCATTATTTTGCCAAAAAAGTGTTCAATAGTATTTTAGAGACTCCCATTAGTGTTGATTTTTCCTCAATAGAATCTCTAAATGTTTAAAGACTCTATTGAGAATGCCTAATATTATCAAAAAGATCAATAATAATAAAGTAATGACACAACTATAATAAAATTATCTATACCGTTAAGCATGAAAATCAAATAACTGTATTATTACTTTACCACCATTGATCTATCTAAATGTTATTAGACGATCTACTATGATAAATCTTTGGTCTCAAAATCTTTTGGGGGAAATAAATGTCATATATCTTCTATTAATTTCAAAGTTGCATAAACTAAACGACAAAGAGTAATAATTTATGTCAACTCGTTAACTATTCTCCTCTTTTTTGTATAATAAAAATTCATACACTTGTCAAATCTTTCGTACACGTGATAAAAATTCTAATATATAAAAAACAATTGAAGGTGTGACCTATAATGATACTCATCAATAAATAGTCTGCATTCCTTCAAACGGTTAGCGTCTTTATTGTATGCTGCTCATTTAGATAGACCACATTATTGCTAAACATAAGATCCTCCCAAACGTTAATGATGTAATTAATCAAATGAAACCAAATCAAATCATGTCTTATTCATTAATACGGTAGGTTATATAGCACTGTCAACACCACTGGTGTTGAAAGCGATCTCTTCTGTTAACTCAGTATATACAAAATTTCATTTCAATGTCTCCATGCGATAGTTTTCGCACACAGGGCTATCCCATATAGTTTCCTCATCCCAGAAACATAGCCTTGTGGACATAGAAGGAAGATATAACAGTACAGCGTGTACATTCATCCTAGGTGGATGTAATATAAAACCCAAACAACTTCGTGTGAAATATTACCTCGTTGTTTTACACACTCAATTTTCTACCCTCCAGTCTAAGGCAATGAAAAAAAAGAAACTAAAACAATCAGCTGTGTCTGATTCGGCAATCAATCTACAAAAAGTAGTTGGAGCGAACTCGTTACTAAGTTTCAGATCCATTCGGAAAGAAAGTGATATAATTTATCTCATATTCCAAAGAACGAACAAAGGAAAGCAAAGACGACAAATGTACGGGATGAGCGAACATTAAACTCGCTCGATCTCCATACACAGCTGCCACTTCAGCTATTAAGGATGAAAATTTTGTCTTCATGTTTTAATTCTGCACTATAGAAGACTGCAAGAGCAAATCAGATTCAGAATTGCACATACCACATACAAGGTAAGCAATTTATGGAGGAAATGGCACAATGTTCATGAGGTGGTTGCATTTACATCTTCATCGACCTCAGGTGCTGTGTCTGTTTCAACTTTCTTTGGGCTCCCAGGTGTTAGAACACGTCCAGTCATAGGATCAACTGGACGAGTGTCTCGTGGTCCTCCTTTGCGTCCCACTGCCATCATTGGTGGTGGAGGTAACAAGCCTGATCTGAATAGAAGGCGTTGGACAGGCTCTGAAGGCTGCGCACCAACAGAGAGCCAATATCTGCAGATGGAGAGGAGAACATCAAGCAAAATACTCGGTACTGAATATAACTTGGAAGCTTTAAATCTCTCTCTCTCTCTCTCTCTCTCTCTTGATAACCCAAAAAGCAAGTGGATGCAGATCATAACCATCCGCACTCAACCATGAGAGAAGTGAAAAATAGTAAGTTTTCTCATAAATGACTTGTGTGTATTTTTATCCCCAAACTCCATTAGGTGAGCCACTTAAAATTCAAGTAAAGAGTTTAAAACCATGTTGAACCAAGATGATAGAAGAAGAGTATTGCTAGTGATTTCAACAACAAACAGAAGGATAAAAGAACGTATGAATGTCAAATATTTTGATCACCTGCAGTGTTGACACCTAATAGCAAGCACTCACACTAATGAATAAGATGAAGGTCACTCAGAGAAATCGCTTGGTAATATAGCTATTTAAGTGCCTTCTCCACAGCTCTTAGAACGATAAGGTTTCTAATATATATCACATAAAACCTCAACTGCATACCAGACAACAGCCAACTTCTTCTTTCATACAATATTACACTGCTATAAAATAAGTCAAACACCAAATGCAAAGCTCATAGCATGATTCTATTTCAGAATAGAAGGAAGGAGGCTCCCGGGAGGTCAATGTCTGTCCTGCTTGATTGTTTTCTTTGGCTAGAAGGGAAGGGAGAAGGGCTGACACCACCGCTTCCACCGCCTTCAATGGAAAGAGGAAAATCCAAATAACCATCATATAATATCTAGATTTCGTACTTGACCTCAACCAATGAGTCTGTGACATGGAATGAGAAAAAGTTATGGAACTGGATAACACAAACATGAGGAGCTCTCTTGAAAGTATGCTAAAAATGAATATTAATGTGGTTATCAATCAGCATTTGTAAGCAAGCTCTTTGTTAGGATCACAAAACGAACAAAATTACCTGGAGGGGAGTCACGAACCCCTGTAAGGTCAGTATAAGTTTGAGATCTCCAAATGGTTAAGACTTTCCAAAACATGGCATCATGATTTTAAATATTTTTGAAAAATGAGGCGATATGTAAGCATGTTTCAGGACCCACAAAATAAAAAGGGATGTGAAGGTAGTAGGGCCCTAGAAAAACATCCACACTTACAAAGATGTACCTCGGTGTGCTTAAGTTCAGAAGCCATAGATGCTCTTATCTAATCAGAAGAATTAATTATTTTGATTTCAAAATAAAACTTAACTTTCAGTAACTCTAAGATATAACTATAATCCCAAAACGAGATAATCAACAATTTTTTGCAAAAATTACTTGTATATGACAAAATACGGAGATTTCTAAATCAAACAATTAGAACTATCAAATATATACTCCAAACCAAGATGGAGCCTGAGACTAAGACTAGTTGGTCAGTTCACATTTGGAACTTGTCCCCTCTTCACCCCCTTCCAAACCCACCCACCTGAAGGGGAGACACAAAATCCAATAGATTCCTAGGAACAACCAGGAGCCTGTTTCGTGTTTTAGACTTCTAAGTATAGGCCTGCTACAAATACAACAGGCTAACAAATCTTTAAACCTCGCTTCTCGCTGAAAAAGAGGCCTTATTGCACTTCTTTGTCAGGAAATGAAGACTGTGCCAGTTGTGCAGATAGAAAACAACAAGAAACAAAAGTTCCCCAAAAATAACTTGAATAAAATCTGTTGCAATAAAGATAAAGTGTCTGTAACCGTTGTACAACTGACAAATATAGCGCACACAGAGTAGACAGCATATG
Source organism: Ehretia macrophylla (assembly GCA_037974665.1). Taxonomy (NCBI): domain Eukaryota; kingdom Viridiplantae; phylum Streptophyta; class Magnoliopsida; order Boraginales; family Ehretiaceae; genus Ehretia; species Ehretia macrophylla. The sequence goes on along the minus strand of CM075771.1, from coordinate 48,241,999 downwards.
TTCCAAGGGATCAAGTTAAAAATATACAAAAAGCTAATGAAAGTCATTTGTACATGCACTGATTATCCAAATAATAGGTAGCACAAAAATTTCTAGCAACTCAGACGCTCAATTGTTGCTCCATCAATGTCCACTCAATTTGTTATAGGTCTTATGCTATTCATAATTCACAAGCAAGACTTTTTCCTTTAACCACTAAAAAAACATAAGGCTCACAACTAACTTAAGCAGATGTGCGCAAAGACAACACAGTGGCTTTGAACGCATCACAACTCATCTCATTTCCACTTCAAACCTAAAACACATTCCCCTCAGTCACTCAAATTGTATCAGACCAAAAAGCTATATGATGCTGCAGATGACGGAAACCTATCACCTATTATCAATGACATTGCAAAGCAACAATCACACCAGAATCACACTCGCATGCTTTAGAAGATGCACCTGTCACCTAAAATTATCCATTTCAACCTCAACTTCCAAAACATTCCTCGAATTTCTGCACTAACTTTCCATAGACATCTGACCCATCTGCCATCTCCCAAATCTAATCAAGATATATAATTCTTTCTTTCTCATATAACAGAGGTCGACCTACGATACATTTTCATCACAGAAAATCAAATTACTTCTTTTTCGCAAAGCTTATAAGCTTTTGCAAAAGCATTAACAACTAAAAATAACCTATTAGAAATGCAAGATTCTAATTGAAAATTACCAAGCCAAAAACAAGTAAAATAAAAGAAGAGAGAAATGAATACAAAATCTTACTTCACTCTATCAAAGTTAATACCCATTCTTTTACCACCATCTTGCCCTGTAATAAATAAAGATAACAATAAACATTATATAAGGCAGTATCCCGGTACACAAAGCTCCCGTTATGCGCGGGTCCCAGTAAAGCACGGACTTATATACATAACATCAAATATTAAAGAAAAAAAAAGTGAATTAATGTATACCTGGGAGGGGGTTGTAGTAACCCAAGACTTCTAAATGCTTGCCATCTCTAGGGGATCTGCTATCGGCAGCCATAACTCTGTAGAAAGGCTTGTTTTTGCATCCGAAACGAGACAGCCTCAATCTCACCACCATTTTTTTTTTTTTTTTTCTTTTCTGGGTTTGGTTTTGCTTCTTCGGAAATGGCTTCAAGGGGTTTTGGGGTTTTTGGCTATCGAGTTGTAGAAAGGGATGGAACGACGTCGTGTTTTGAATGCTAAACTTTAAATACCCAATTTAGTCCACTATCTTTAATGTTTGTCCTGATTTAATCCATATCTTTCAAAATGTACATTTTTAGTACGTTATTTTTACTATTTGTCCCAATTTAATCCATATCTTTTAAAATATACCTTTTTAATCCATTATTTTTATCATTATAATTTACGTTAGTCTAATATTTTTAATATTTGTCCCGATTTAGTCTTTTTTTTTTTATAGAAAAATAGTGGAGGACTAACCTAGATCATAATGATAAAAATAGTGGATTAAAATGATATATTTTGAAAGATATGGACTAAATTATGATAAGTGATAAAAATAATGGATTAAAATGATACATTTTAAAAAATATAGACTAAATTAAAACAAACATTAAAAATAATAGACTAAATTGAGTATTTACACTTTCTTTTATTCAAATAAATAATATCTCACATTGATGATGTTAGCTCGGGGGAAGATAAATAAAATAATGGGAACCATATAATTTTTCTTTTTTTTCAGTCAATGAAACGACTAGTATTAATTATTTTGGGTAAAGGCACAATAAAATTTTCTACTAGAATATTAGGGTTGATTCAAGTAAAATAGAAATTGGAAATTGTATAATATGATCACCCACTTTAAGATTTCATCGTTCTTCGTTTGTCAATTTATTTCATTTCCCCTCTAAAGGGCAATTTTCGTAAATAACCATATATAACATTTTGGCTAAGAGTTAAGTTGGTAATTTATTTTAGATCTCTCATTTTCGATCACGAAATCTCCAGGATTTGACGTATTCAGAACCAATACCGTAAGGTATCCATAAATTCTTTATCTATAAAGTGTCCCTTTACGTCATTATTATTTTTTTTTTTTCAAACATATTCTTCTTATTACATATGTCAAAAGAATGGCCCCCATGATAGTTTATATTGGAGAAACAAACTATAGCCTAAGTTTGAGGTTTATCACATCATGCTTAAGTTAACACAATAAGCTAGATTCATTATGGTAAAACTTTGCATGAAATTGCTACTTACGAAATATTATGAGCAAAACATAATTGCCTCATTGTCCAAAAAAAAAAAAAAAACATAATTGCCTCCTAATTTTTTTTAGTACACAATAAGTTATTTTCAAAAACAATAACCTCTGAAAAGTCACATTCGGTGAGAAAATTTAACCAATTTCTAAAATTTTATTTTTCTATACATCATAGTTGCTATTTTATTTATTAGTGAAGTGTTGAAAAACACTGTATCTCTTTCTATAATTAACTAATCAATTATTTGCATACCAAAATTTGTTACAATTTCTTTTAATTATCATGACAAGGGTCAAATTACAATTTCTTTTAATTATCACGACAAGGGTAATTTTGACATAATATTTGAACGGTCAATTTGTAGATACAATACCACCTATTCTTCAATAATAAATTAGTAGAGTTTTGACAAACGAGTAACAAATAAAGATGAAAAGTTTTAAAAGCAACCAAACATTAATATTACCGACTACGAATAGAATTAACCCTTTTCTTCTTTGAAAAACGATATAGCCAACCGTGAATCTTATAGTGTTGTTATATAGGGGATAAGTTAAAAACTCTAGTTTGAGAGGTTTTTTTGTTTTTTTGGTCAAATAAACTTCATTATTCAAAGAAACAGTACAACAAGTTATCTTACACCCGTGGGGTAAAGGTCAGCATTCAAAAGGTACAAAAGATGGAGAAGGATATTAGACACCCAATCAACAGGCAGTGAGCTATTAAAACAAGATTTAGCAACCCAATCATTGAGCATATTTGCAGTTATCCTAATGTACTGAAAGCTCATAGGGGAGCACTCAACAGTAATCTTTTTTATATCTTCCACGATTGACTTAGCTCTTCACGGGATAAATGAGTCAAGAAGATTGACTGCCTTGATAACCATCTCAGCATCACTCTCAATGATAATGCTACCAAGTGAGATCCGCTTAACAAACATGCGAGCATTCCTAATTGCCAAAGCTTCAACTTCACAAGCTGATTGACATCGAATAAGACCCACTTGCCCAACCAACAACGTACCTCGTCAATCTCTGCATAACAATGCTATTGCAACTTTCCTGTTGCCATCAAAAGAAGAAGGGAGGGGATTCCCACGCTGTGAGGTATCAGACCCGATAGAAGTATGCAAACTCGAAGCTCAAATAAATTCAGCAAGATAACATTGGACATGGATGACAGCATTAACGATATTCAGCAGCCTATCGTCAAAAAACACTACATTTCTTTCCTTCCAAGCTTGCCACACGTAAAAGGCAATCTTCATAGCTGCTTCTCTCTTGCAGTATCCCGCATCAATACACCTATGTACCATGCCAATAAACCAATCCCTAAATCTTGAAATCTCACCTGGATAGATGGCACACTGCAAGGGGAAAACAAACCAGTATTTTTTTTACCCAAGGACAAAGCAATAAGCAGTGCTCAACAGTCTCAGGTTCAAGATTGCAAATACGACACATTGGATCTGTTGCGCATTTCCTAGAAAACATATTTTGTTGTGTTGGCAAGCCATTATCATAAGCCTTCCACAATAAAATTTTGATTTTTTGAGGGACATCAATGCTCCAAATAGTCTTCCACAGTTCCTTTGAGGCTTGATAAGATGAGCTAGCCGAATTCAATTTTTTTTTTATTCCCACAAAACTCACATTCCTTGGCCACATAATATCCAGATTTGACATTGTAAATTCCATTCGGTGACACTGGCCAAATCAAATAATCTTTACATTCATGAACTGGAAACACATCAGACAAGATGTCGTATGCAGTTTGACTATTAAAGGCACTCCGAATAAGAGATTCATTATAGCATTTCAAATGAGGATCAATAAGATCACTGACCTTTCGCAAATCATTTGTGAGGTGTTGATTCAAACAAGTCTACTCATTAATCCATCTATCCCCACAAATTGAGACATCATTGCCATCACCAATCATCCACAATGTTTTTTTCTTAATGAGATCTCTTCCTTTGAGGACACATCTCCATGACCACGAAGCTTTCCAGCCAGCCTTAGCCTCCCAGAAATTGCAATTTAGGAAATAAATTCCTTTCAAGATTTGCCAAGTAAGCCCCTTTTGAAAAGTTTGCAGTCTTCAAGCTTGCTTCGCAATAAGAGCCTGATTGAAACAAAAAAGATCTTTAAAGCCCAATCCTCCTCGACTTTTATTGTGTGTTTGGATTGAGGGGAATGGAAGGAAGGGGAGGTTTAGTAAATGAGGGGTTTAGTTATTCCCTTGTTTGTTTTGGAAGGTTACCAAGGGAGAGATGAATGAAGGGGTCAAAACAACCCCTCATACACCCAATTTTTCTTCTTTCCAATTTGGGGTAAAATGGAGGGAGGGGGAGCCAACAAAAAATTGATACCAATTTTGACCTCCTCATCTCTTTTATCTTCTCAACTGAAAGCGTGCAACTGTGTGTATGCGTGCAACTGTGTTTGCTTGTGTTTTCATGTGTACAGCTTCTGTGTGTTTGCTTTGGTGTGTGTTCATGTGGTTTTATGTGTGCAAATGTGTGTGTAATGTGTGCAGTCGTGTTTGTGTGAGGAAGGAAGAAGATGAGTAAAGAATAAAAAAGAAACATGGCTATAAAGCTACTGCAAGTATTTGTTGTTTGTTTTTTTTTTTTTTTTTTGGGGGTCAAAAGCTGTTGCGTGAAGAATATGGAAGAAAAGATGGAAAAAAATAAAAAGAATAAAGAATAAAAAAGATAATGTTTAAAATTAGTAAAGTTTTATATAAAATAAGAAAATGAATTAAAAGTCATTTTATATATAAAATTTATTCATCTCTTCTATTTTCTTTCAAATCTAAACAAATAATACTTATACTCATTTATAATACTTTCATTTCTTCAAATTATCTAATACAAATATAATTTAATCGTCTCCCTTCATTTTCTTTATAATACTCTCCTCTCCTCTCCTCTCCTCCCCTTTATTAAATTTCCCCTCCTCAATCCAAACACACTGTTAGATTCAGTCAAGGAGTCTCGAGAGGTTTGTTTATAATTCTTAAAACATAAAAAAGCATTTTTGTAATTGTTGATAAAATAGAGAAGAAATAAAAAAAAGTACAATACGAATTAACTAACCAACTTTGACTTGCAATAAATTTTGAGTCTCCAAACTCTTAACCACTCTTAGGATGGCCTACGTACTCTATTGGACTACGACAAACTGGTGAAATATTATCGAGATTTGTATATTGTAACTCGCAGCTTTTACCTCTTTTTATAACAAAAAAAAAAAGAAAAGAAAAGGAAAAGGTATATATGTATATAAAGAAGAAGCTCAAACTTTTGCCGCCGATTCCCGCAGAACTCTTGAGGCCGCGCGTGCATTTCAAACGCCGCCGTCATAACAAGTCCCAATCGACCCCAAACCCCAAAGCAAAACCCTCAAGGCTTCCAACATCAAAGAATTAATGGATAATAATAATAATATTAATTTACAATTTGAAACCCTAAACCCTAGCGCGTTCGCTTTCCCAAGTCATCGGCGGCGGCCGCTGAAGAGCCAGACGTACGACACGTTCATCCGCATCCTATCCCTCTGCCGCGACGCCTCTTTTAGCTCTCATCATCCTCAAGGTACTCACTTTTCATTTGTTATCTTCTTGTCCTCTAAAATTTTTACCAAGTACAATCCGGTGTATGAAACTCCTGTTTATTACTATTCAGATGCTATTTTCATTCACACACTACGCTAACTTTACCGTTTTCATTTTACTGTCATACAAAGTGGAACAACAAAAGAAAAATTTATATAGTGAAACTAAAGGCTATATTTTATACAGCCTTACCTCTTATTTTTGCGAGATGCTGGTTTCTTGACTCGAAGATGTGAAGTTAACTGTACGCTTTCACTGCATTTTACGATTAGATGAAAAAACTGATTACTTGCATTTTAGTATTATATGAAGAAACTGATTATTTTGTAACTGTTTTATTGTAATTAGGCGTTATTATACGGTAGGAAATATGCTGGTAATTGTGTAAATGTTCTGATTTTTTTTTTTCTATTCGTGTTTGTTTGTGAAGATGATAATGGTGGCGCTCAAGTAGGGCAAGTCCATGACAGTTGTTTTAATAAGTCTGAGATTGCGGTAGTTGATCAAGTTTTGGTAGATAATGGAAGCAAACTGGATGGATATTTTAGTGATATGCAAGTTAAAGCCAGAGACTTTGACTCTAGGAATGTTTTGAGAGAAGGGAATGAGGAGTTTGCTCGAGACGACAATAATGATAATAATTTGCATTCTGTGGTGAGTGAGAATGAGGCTCGTGATCAGGTTGTTGAGATTGTTAATGATCAAAATGATGGACATTGTATGGTAGATTTTCGTGAGAGTGAGGGCAACAGTCCTATAAGGGAGCTGAAGAGGGACGAGGAAATCCGTGTACATGAGTTTTGTGAATCTATTGAGTCTTCATTACTTATGGATACGGTAGCTGAATTATCAAGACGTGGTGAGGACTGTGAAAAGAAGGGTGATGTTGAGGAAAGCAATGTAAATGAGGGAATGGAGCAGGAGTTGCAGCGGAGGGAGATGGAATTGGAGAAATTGATCTCTGATTCTGTTGGTATGGATTCTTCTCTATGTGTAGCTGTGGATGAAGATATTGAAGAAGGGGAAATATCTGGGGAAGATGGGGCTTATGATAGGTCAATGGATGTATTATTTGAAGATGACATGGCACCAAAAGAGAAGAAGGTTGAAAAAGTGCAACTTTGTGAAGATATCAGTGATAAAGAAAAGGTTGCTCATGAAATTGGAGAAAATGAAGTTGAGAAATGTAACATATCCACTTCCTTGTTCCAATGTACAACGAGTAAAAGCAACATTATGATTGAAAAGGAAAAAGAAAGTCCTAAAGAAGATCAGGCTTATAAATCTGATGATGTTGCTTGTTGCAAAGATATAGAGACTCGGAAGGCAGATAGTCATGATGGTCTTCTTCTTGAGACTGGAGGTGTGAAGCCTGTTGGCCTAACCAGCATGTTGGATCATGCTGAACCTAGTTTGGAACATCCAGCTCCAACCGGAAAAGTCACTCCACAAAGTGTTGCTAAATCCCAAAGTTCTGAAACTGTTGGAGAGGTACAATATGTCTCGTCTTTACGAGGACTTCGAGTTTTTGTGCTTTGTGCAGATTTCAATATCAAAGTATGTCTATGTCTGTGGTTGTAGTCTAATGGTCATTAAGTTGCTGCATTTATACTCACTGCAAGAATTTTTTACTAATTATAGCTTCCCACTCTCTTTTACTCCTGATAAATGACTTAAGAATGTTTGCTCTTCCTGCTTATGAATGATAAAAGTAGCTAAGTAGATAATTTCATTAGACTTTGAAAATCACCGTCATAGCCAAAATGCAGAATCCTGCACGTCTTGATGTTTTTTTCTGACCTGTTGCTCCTCATGGTTAATGGGACTCTCTGGATATATCAGAATGGGATTGTGTGTCATGGTAGATATGATTTTCCAGTTCCAGAATCAAATAACTTCACCCAAACACATAGGAAAACATTAGGTAAAAGGAAATGGTTGAAATATATAGAGGCTCACTTTCCGACCATTGCCTTTATGGGTTCAGTCTGTCCGTGATTGCAATGTCTAAGCATGTAGAACTTTCACTCTTTCAGGCTGTCTCCCTCTGTATGACGTTGTTGCTCCCCCCACCCCCAACACGCACACACCCCAAACAAAGGGAAAAAAAAAAACCAAAAGAGAAAGAAAGGGAATAAAGACACTAGAAAAGATGGAAAAAGAGATGGGAGGGGCTTGAGGAGAGAAGAGAAGGAAAAGAGAGAAGCAATAGGCCAGGGAAGAGATGGTAACTGATGAATACGCATTACTAGCTGTAAAGCATTGACAACAACTGGGTGGCATGTCTTGATCTACTGAACTTTCATGTATAAGATAGACAACAGAGAACTTGACATCTTATGTTTGTAGATTATCTGTCTTCATAGCCTGCAAGTGAATTCAACAAAACTAAAGTTTTCTCTGCATGTTTTCGATATATGGATCCAAGTAATATTCTAAATTTTTCTGTGTAACATGATGTGCTTTTCCTCAAATGTCATTTCTTCTCTATTAACTATGCATATTTGGATGCTTATATTTTGCTGAAACATAGGTGGTCTAACTGGATTTGCGTTTTCTGTCACAGGATGCTAGTGCCTCAAAAAAGAAAAGTAAGAGAGGTCCATTGACCAAGGAGAAAAAAGCCAAGAAAAAGGTATGTGTCTGTTCCCTATTTTAGTTGCTTGAATATTTCGTCTTTCTTTTCTCTGTATTCAGATGCATTTGCTATTTGGTGGAATTCTTTGCTGGATTTCAAAATTTTAGTTAGAGATTGTCTGTTTCTGTAGACAGCCAATCTATGTCAACTTTTATCTTTTATCCTTTGTTCTAAAAGGAAAATATTTAGCTCATTGTTACACTATATTCTGCAGATAAAAGAAAGAATTAAACGAGCAGAAACGAACAGAAAGCTTGGGGTTAAACGGCTGAAGCTACCACCAGTGGTGAAACCAAAGACAGTAACTTATTCCCGACCCTATCTCATGGGAAGATGCCATGAGGTTGGGACTTCTGTCTTGTTGTTTGCTTTTAATGATTCTTCACTTCAATCTTTATGTGATTACTTTTCCTTTGCCAAATAATTATTGTAGGGTGAAAAGTGCAAATTCTCGCATGATACAATACCCTTGACAAAATCCAAGGTATGCTTGTCTAATTTTAGAATGTTTGCATCATCATAATTTAAACTCTTGTTATTTTAGCAGCTATGCGTCTCTCTCAAGCCTATTTCGTACGCGACAGATCTGCTATTCTTCTTCTACCCCATTTTGATTATCTTTTCTGATTGATTTGCATGATTTTGTTGCGTCTTCTTTTACTTTACACCAGCTAAGAAAATATTGCCTTTGTAGTTTAGTAGCAAGATCACGTTTCAAACAATAGGGATTATACTTATTTCCACATCTTCTAGTACAGTATCAAATTTACAGACATTAGGAAATTAACTTTTACCTAATAGAAAATCACCTCCACACGTTAAACAGGCTCAGTGTTGGCAGGTTGAAATGTCATGGAAATGTGTGTGTTTCTTTAATGGAAGAATTATGCAGACGCAACAAACTATATTTCTTCCTTATTAATTTGTATTCATCTGCATGTCATACAGAACCTAAACTTCTACCCGGTCCCCAAAACTGACGAACTCCCATGGTAAAGGGGAAATAGCACGTTGAATATTGGTAAAAACATAACCCAACTTTAAATACATGCCTATTTTTAACAGTTATTGCCATTTGAGACAAAACTTCAGAAGAATACGTGTATATTTGCCGTGCAAATCGCTTACATGACGAGCAATTTGGAGCACTTATATTTTGAAGATGGAAGTAATGTTTTCCTTTTAATTAGTCAGAAAAATCATCATCTCTTTTTCTCTGTGGTCATCAGAATAATACATTCCGACTGCAAATGTAATGATAAATGTTCCAGGGTCATTCTATATAATCTCATATGCTTCTTTCAAGATCAAAGGTTTACAAATACAATTTTAATACCTGTATATGAATGGATGCCTCTGATGTTGCAGCCATGCTGTCATTTTGCACGTCATTCTTGCATGAAAGGAGATGATTGCCCATTTGATCACCAACTGTCCAAGTATCCGTGCAACAATTATGTAACCAGTGGTTTTTGCAGTAGAGGCGCAAGCTGCTTGTTCTCGCATAAGGTAATATTGTTCGAATCTTACTAACTATTGTTGCTTTCTATATTTACATGGAGTGTAACGCCTGGCAGCAATACTTACTTCTTGTCTCTGAAATTAGATGCCAGCTACTGAAGGTTCCTTAACGACTTCAACTATCTTGGAGCCTGGACTGAAGTCTCTGCCCATGCTGTCAGACTCCAAGAAGCTGGAAAACATTCATGGTACTGCTCGTCAAAATGTTGATGCCAAATCCTGCTCTACTGGGTTGTCTGTTGGTAAAAGTACAGAGCATAGTGCGGCAGTACCTGTTCAGAAACATCCTGCTCAGGCTCCTAGAGGAGTAAACATATTTTTCCATGGTAAATTATCACCTAGTGAAAATGGTAAACAGAAACAAGCCGGTCAGCCTTCAGTGGCAGATGATAATACCAAGCTTGGTTGGGAGAAGGTCCAGTCTGGGGCCGACAACAGTGAAAAGGTGAATAAGGTGATTGAGAGGGCAGCTACCAGGACACCGAAGGGGATTAACTTTCTGTCATTCGGTAAAGATCCTTTAAATGATTCCAGTAGCATTGCAGTCTCAAGCTTGTTTCCAAATCGCGATTCTGGAATTGGAAAGTCTATGTTACGTGATACGAGTAGAGGTAAAGAAATTGCATCATCTCCTACAAGGGATAACTCAGCTAAAGTTGCCAATATGTGTGGCAAAATTGGATCAGTTCTACCTTCAGCTTCTCCGCGTGGTATAAACTTTGTCTCGTTAGGAAAAGTTTCATGTGATCATTCCAGTGCTACACAACAAACCAGTTCACATCCCAACAAGGGTAACAGTTCTTTAACATTTGCCCATGAGAGAAAAGGAGGACCACTCAAGTTTCAACATGACAGTGGGAGGCCATATACACCAGTTTCTTCACTTCTGGACAAATCAGCAGCTGAGAATAGCATAGTCATGGCTAGCTCCTCAAAGACTTCATTTTTGTTGAACACCCCAAGTTCAGTGCAAAAGGCCCTCCAATCAACGCTATCATTTGCAGCGAAGTTTGAGTCTGACATTAAGTTTGATCCATCAATCAGGTCTAGCTCTTTGGCTACTAACTTCAACAAGAAAACAGAAAATTCCCAAAATAAGTCAGTGAAGGGCTTAACGGTTCTGGATTTCTTATATGGTGACAGCTGCAAAACCAAAACATGAAGACAGGAAATACATCATCTCTATCTATTCTAAGCATTAATTTACTATTGTGGGCTTGCCATGTTGTAGTGTTCTTTCAGACTCTCAGTAACTGAAAATGATCACGTATGTCTCCAAGCCCACTCTTAGCTGGTGGGTGGCGTCAAGATGATACACATACTCACACTGGGCTTACAACCTGGTCTTGACTGCTTAGCAGCGGTTATTATTTTCATTGTACAATTAGCGACCGGGCATCGTGTCTCCAAGCCTGCTCTTAGCTGGAGGACAGCATCAAGATGATACATATACTTCCACTGGGCATGTACATTGAGCAAAGCAATCCTCCCCCTTACAACCTGGTCTCGACTGCTTGGCAGCGGTTAGTATTTTTGTTATACACACAGCCAATTGCTTACACCATTGATAAGTTGATATAATCATTTCAGTTCTCATATCTGAAGAGGCCCCTAAATATTTATTTTGTTAGGCTGTGGCACACTGCTTAGCGCATAAAGGAAGAACACAGAAGTTGAATCAGTATTGGTTGGACTAAAAATTTTCTTCTCACTGGGTAGATACTTCCGCTTGAACGCTGTTGTGCTTGTGGTTCTCAATTACAAACAACCCCAATGCTGTTCACAATTGCTGCACAAGGACATCATAGATTTCTTTGTAGATCAAATTCGTAAGCACCTGACACCCTAACTTCAGGTGGTCTATTTCGCAGTGCCTTTTCTTTTTTGATTACAGGGAATCCCCTTTGGGAAACTTTTCGGACTCACACCAGCCCGAAGAGGCATGGTTTTGGTTAGTTAAGCACAAGAGTTACACATTTGCTGCTTTGATCATGAAATATATTTTGGTTGTTTGCCAATGTCAAGTTGTCTATATTTATGAAAGAGCTCAGAGCCTATGAGAGAGTTTCATGCTTTCTCTTGGCTTTGGCCATTGATGATTTCCGTGGATGAAAGCACGGTGTATTATGCCAAGTTGTGCTGCCAGTAAAATGCTTTACACACAAGCATGGGGTAATAATTTGATTATTTGAATAAGTTCTATAACGATGCTGATCAACATTATTTCGGCATCAACATTATTTCATTAGGTGAAGTCAATTATATAAACTTGTCAATATCGTTCATCCTTGTTGCGGGTCATTTATTTAGTTTTTTTTTTTTTACTGGTTATACAAAATCATTTTTTATTTTTTTGTAATTTTTTGTCTTGGGGCCGCACAAAACTATTTTTCTAAAACTAATGTCATTATTTCCTTGTATAAGCATTTCTTCGAAGTGCACTCCGCATTTAAGAAAACGTATTAGAAATTTTATTCATCAGCCATCTACGGCACATTCAAATATTTGAAAAGTATATATATATTTTTTCTTCGGAGGGCAGAAATCAATTACAAATTTTTATAACTTTCTAATAGAACTAGCAGTTATTGAGGTATACTTTTCATAGTATGGACACCAATAGAAAGAGGGTGCAAAGTTCGCTGACCAACGGTTGTTCCCATAAAACACGTTTCATTTGAAACCTTGTGCGATTGAGGATTTTTTTACAATCAAATATTATTGCAATTTAAAATGTTGGGGTAAATTGGCATTTCGAGCAAAAATGAAAATTTGTAGGGATTTTTTTTTTTTTTTTTTTTTGGTGTCAAAAAAGAATTTATATTAACAAACAAACAGAGGATACAACATAAATATAAGAGTAATGTTAAAAACGTCATTCCACTGGAAGCAACACACCACTAAAAACTCCAATAGTCGCGAATACAATAGTAATCCATTATAGAAAATTGTTGATTGAATCAGAAAACCAAAAAATAAAAAGAAGAAAAACTATAGCAAGACCGTACAACATGACATGCCGAACATGCTTATCGTCTTCTGGTGAGTATTGACCTGACTAACTATAAAGTTTAGATGCTATCAGTCGGGATTGCAGGTCAGTTTCTCAAATCCTTTAATAACACTACTCGTGTAATAATATTATTAGAGAAGAATCTTGATTGTTCATTTGCTAAAAAAAACATTTGAATTCTTAATTGAAAATCAAACAAAATTCATTGATACAACAAAGAAATAAACATTATAGTGCTGCATATGATTTTTTAATAGATGAACTGAATTTATCTTGAATCTCAAAGACATTGATAAATGAACTGAATCCAAAATACTTCAGATTTTCTGATAGCTATCAGAAAAATTTATAAATAAGCTATCAGAAAGATTTCTGATAGATGAACTAAATTTCTCTTGCATCTAGTTATAATTACCATTTTACAAACCAATAAATAAATATGCTTTTGATGTACAACTTGAGAAATGGTAGCATGTGTTTGTTGGTATTCGTAAAAAAAAAATTTGGTGGAAGCGGGAAATAAATTGGGAAATATTGTGGGTTGATTTTATTTGATTTTCAATTAAGAGTTCAAATATTTTTTTTAGTAAATGAACCATTAAGATTCTTCCCTGATAACATTATCACACAAACAATATTATTAGGAGATTCAAATTCTTGCTCATATGAGTCTTATTAATATGTAAGAAATTAACATTAATTTAGATTGATTTAAGAGTTTTCTATAAAGATTAGTGCAGATTGATAGGTCAGTCTGTCACATAACTTTCTCATAAAAATTAGTCCGAATTGATGTGAGACTTATATTACAGGTCCCAACAGTATTGAAAGATTAACATCAATTTAAACTAATTAAATAACTTTTTATAAAAATTAGTCTAAATTAATAAATAAATCTTCTATATAATTAATAAAATTCACACGTTTAAATCTAATCAATGTGTGAAAAATTAATATTAATTCGCACCGAACAAAGAGTTTCTCACAAAATTTACTCTCATCAGAAGATTAAGATCGACGTGTGTCAGCGGCGGCGTCTAGTACAAAAACTCTTCGTGGCACCTCCAAGATATAATTACGTATCAACATTTTATACCATACATTTCATGCCACATCACAAAACCGCTGTGGTCTCATTAACTTTTGTTTCATTCTTCTATTTCGCTAAGAGGCGAATTATAAACTAACAAATCTAATACAACAAGTGGTTTGAATTTATTTCATTTCGTCATAAATATTATTCAATCTTTAATGAATTTAAAATATAAGTTAAATGTATTGTTGTATCACATAATTTATATCTTTTAAGTGAATTCAACATTATACAATTTAGAATAATTTTTTTGTGAAATTTTTTTTTAATATAATAGCATGAGATGCGATGTTATATATCCATATTATTAATTTATGATGATATAAATATATAATGTTAATTGGGAATACTTCAATTTTACAACCTTAACTAAGTTCAAATCCTCATGGGTCTTGACAAAAAAAAAAAAAAAAAAACCCTCACGGGCGACTTGCAAAATTGAGGGCAACCTACAAAACTGAAATGGACATAGAGCATGTGTTGGTGTACGTAGCCGCACCATGGGATTTACTGTTTTGCGATTGGATCCGATTATATCAAGTGAATTTCTTACATAGAAAAAAAAAAAAAAGGACTTTTGAAATGGAATACGTTATTAGCAAGTATTGTAAAGAATGTGGGCAATTGCTTCTTTGTCCAAGTTATTCACCATGTCAGGAATATTAAGGACACCAAACAATGTGATGGTGTTTGCCCTTAATACTATATGCCATTTCTGCATCATCCTTTGTATGGTTTTATAAATACGGTAGTACTATATTGTAATTTGCATATGGCATCTCCTTTGTTTGTATAGAAAATATTAGTATAAAAATCATGGAAAAATTACATTTATTCACAAGAAAAATTAGATTTATGTTTTTCCACGTTGACCTCCAAACTTGTAAAAAAATCACTAGTCATACTCGTATAAAAAAAAAGAAAAAAAAAAAGAAGTGTGAGATGTTTCAATTGATAAAAAAAATGAGATTTGATTGACAATTTTTAGAGATGTGTAGTTATTTATACAAATAATACAAATGTTGGCCTTATGAGAGACCAGTGATACCCTATGAATTCGTTATCATGTATGGCGTGGTATTCGTACTTGACAGTCCATCTTGCCAGTTTGCTAGTATGCACTGCGAAGATCCCTCAAGCCCACCTGCAACACGTATAGACGCGGGGTTCTACGCTGCCATAATAAGGAAATAAAATTGCGTGTCTACTAACAGTTAGCTTTTAGTCTAGTGGTAAGCGCTTAATCCTAAAAGCAAATAATAAAAGAATTCAACAAACTAGAAACGATTTTTCTAATATTTGCAGTTCCTTATTTTGATTACACCCTTTATATTGGATGTCAGAGCAATCCTTATTTTTCTCCATTTTCTCCAAAATTCAATTGGGTATCGATATCTGAATAAGAACTAAAACTCTATAAAAAAATGTTGATAAATTAAGAAGCCTAAATTACCTAATTTTCCCTTACCACGATTCACCTTTGTATTCCTACCATTCACAAGAAAAAAAAAAAAAAAAACCATAGTGGGTTTAGGCTATCTTCAATGGAGTCTCTATAATAGGTCTCTATCCATCATTTTAGAGACCCACATAGAGACCAATATCAATTTTAGAGACCTACTCAGAAACTAAGACAAAAAAACTATTTTAGAGACCTATTTAAAGACCAAGATAAAAAAAAACATCCACGGTGACGGTCTCTATAAAATTGAGTCTCTATATTGTGTTAATTTTAATTTTACATAATAATTTGACTATGTATTATTTTTTCTAGTGTATTAATTTTTTTTAATTTATTGATTTTTATATAATCGTCACTTTTTTTAACGAATATTTCAACCAAAAAATAAATAAATTCTAACAAAGATAAAATTTTAAAAATTAAGATTACGTTTAATTACATCTGGTTCATGTTCCGGTCTTTTTTTATTTTTTACTTTATTCAATTTTAAAATAATCCTAATTAAAAAAACCCTAATTGAAAAACGTTAATTAAAAAAACCTTAATTAAATAACTCTAATTAAATAACCCTAATTTAAAAAAAATCCTAATTAAAAAACTAAAATAACCAAAAATTTAAAAAAACCTAATTAAAAACCCTAAATATAAAAAAACCCCATCCCCCTTTATCCCCTTCCCTTTATATCCCTGCTGCCCCCCCTCCCCCCTCCCCCCTCCCCCCTCCCCTCTTACAACCGTGCCACCACCATCCCCCACACCTCACAGCTTATCGCGATCCCCTCCTACATCCCCCACAATCGTGCTATCACCACCCCTATCCCCCACAGCCACGCGATCCCCACAGTTGCGCCACCACCATCCCTCACCCCTACAATAGCCGCGCCACTACCATACCCCACACCCCACAACTTCTCGCAATCCCCTCCCTCATCCCCTACAATCGCGCTATCCCACCCCCATCCTCCACAGCCACGAGATCCCCACAGTTGCGCCACCACCATCCCCCACCCTTCTAACAGCTGCGCTACCACCATCCACCACACCCCACATCTTTATTTTTTTATTATTTTTTATTTCAGATATGACTTTTTATTTTTTCGTTGAAGATTGTGCATTTTTAGAGACTCCATTTTGTCTTTTTTTATAATCTCCATTTTCTTTAACAAATTTATTGATGAAAATGGAGACTAGGTACTATTTTGGAGATTCAAAGCTTGATTGATATCATTTTGTATCAAAAACTATCAAATAGTATTTTAAAGACCCCTATTGGTGTTGATATTTAATCAATAGAGTCTCTAAATAATAATAATTGATGTTTAAAAACTCTATTAAAGATACCTTTAAAAATATACTGGAGAATCATAAACTGAAAAATATTATATTTTTCCACCAATGAAACAAATTATTTTCTTTCCGGGTCACACTCAACAAAAAGTAGTTGTGGGTCACCGAGACATTTCTGGAAAGTAAAGGGACTGCATGACGTGGACACAATAATAAAATTTTAAAGAGTCTACAGATGGCAAATGGCAGCAGGTACAGTGACAGTTGTCTTACACAGTGCTCACAAATCTTCACTCCCCCATTGCCTCTCCACTCTGCACCGCCCTCACACACACACACACACACAGAGTAGATACACACACACACACACACACACACACACATATATATGTATATACCAACACTGTCCATATATATCATAAACCTTTTGTAAAACCCCAGGAAAGAAAAGGAAAACAAAAAAAGAGAGAAAAAAACCCAGAAAAAAGTGAAGGTTTTTATTGTATTTGATGGAGAAAGACAATGTTTGTAGTAATGAAACAAGTGGGGTTGAGGTGGAAAACAAGAAAGTTGAAGTTTTAAGTGTGAAACAAGAGCCGGTGATATTTCTTGATGAAGATGATGAAGAAAACAGGATTGGTATTGATGGTAGTAGTGATGGCGGCGGCGGCGGTGGTGGTGGAGGAGAGGGTGAGGGGGCTGGTGGTGGATATGGAGAGGCAAAGCCAATGGAAGGGTTGCATGAGGTGGGACCACCACCATTCTTGAAGAAGACATATGAAATGGTGGATGATCCAAGTACTGATCCCATCATATCATGGAGTTGTAATAACAACAGCTTTGTTGTTTGGGATCCTCACAAGTTGTCTACTCATATTCTTCCTAAACACTTCAAGCACAATAATTTCTCTAGCTTCATTCGCCAACTCAATACCTATGTGAGTATTTGTTCAACATCCTATATATATATATATATATACACACACATATAATGAACAGGCGTACTCACGTATAGGCTAAATAGCTTTCTATTGAGTCTTATATATCACGTGGACCTAATTTTACTAATAGGTTACGTTGAGTTTTGAACAAGAAGCGTGTTTAGATTTTGATACCACATTAAATCACTCGTTTAAAAACATAGATGGTTAGAGAGGGGTTTATATTATAGTCAACAGTATATCAGCCTTGAAATGCCTCCATATTTTGTTTTTACTGTTTGGTTTGCTGCAATATATGATTTTCCTGATTTTTGGGTTAGAAATAGGTTTTTTTTTTTTTTTTTTTTTTGTATATATGTAAATACACATATATTTATATGACATGATTATCTATAAATATGTTTACATGTGTTTCCGGGCCTCCAAGGTCATATGGAGGTCGTGTTGCCGAATAGTCGGATATGCCGTACTCTGATTTTGTTGAGGTTAGGAACCATTTGCTGTTATCAGCATTGCTCATTATCTCATTATTAGGTAACGCATTCCCATTTATCGATTTGTTGGCGTTTTAATAATGAATGATATGGAGTTGTTAGGATTGCAGCGGGGTTGATCAGGGGTGCAGGGGAATAGCATAATAAATTTCAATTCTTTTGAATAATAAGATCTTATCTTTATGGAATTAGATTCTATTACTAGAATGGAGCCTTTAGTGAGTCGTAGATCAGCTATGGGTCACTCCCGGTAGTCTTTGCTTTTCCTGTTGCCGAATCGACTGCGAACTCAGGATTAGCTTAGTCAATTCACTTTTTTTTTTTTTTTTTTTTCAGAAGCTGGGTTTGGACCCTTCTTAACCAGGCTCAAGGGAAGTTAGGAGTGAAATGAAATAAGCCTTGGTGCCTAGCGAGTTCTTCCTTTTCCTTTAATAAGACAAGGCAATTGCCCGTGTAAAGGGAAACAAACTCTAAAGACACGTGTTCGAGTGGATATAATTTCTTGCATCTCCTGTAAAAAACTGTGTTAAAACAGATTTTTTGTATGGCCCATATATATAGGTATGTGTATGTATACATTTATCATACAACTATACAAGACTTGTGATTTTTGATATGGTTCTATATGTAGGACTCCACTGTTATGTTATGAGTTTTCTTTTTTAACCCCCTACCCCATAAGATAAGATTCAAAACCCCCTCTCCTAACTGCGAGGGGAGTCGCCTACCACTCACTGTTATGTTATGAGTTCTTAGTGATGATTTTACTTTTTATATTTTTGAAGATGCCATTTTGGGTATTAAGATTTTTTGTTATATTTTTCGTTTTCTTTTTATTTTCCAGTATGTGATTTTGAGGTTTTATTTATTTAATTATTTAAGTCCGGGTTGTTTTTTGATAAAAGAACTTTTTGTTGTTCTGTCCTAACTCAATACTGAAGAAGTCTTTCTTTCTTTTTGTGTTTTTTTTTTTTTTTTTCGGGGGGTCGGCGGTCGTAATTGGAGTTCGCATAGTGGTTGGAATTTATATTGTATTTGGTGTTTATAGTTGATTTTTGCAGTGATAAAGGAGAATTTTGTTTCTGCAATTGTGCAGCGTTTCAGGAAGATTGATTCAGATAGATGGGAATTCGCGAACGAAGGCTTCCAAAAAGGGAAGAAGTATTTGCTGAAGAACATCAAGAGAAGAAGGCAATGTTCTCAAATGATGCCGCAACAAGGATCAACTCAGCTTTGGCTCGATTCGAACCGGTGTGAGGTCCAGAAACTGAAGAATGATCAGAACACGTTGAAAAATGAACTCCAGAAGCTTAAAAAGCAACAGGAAACGACTGAGTCTCATTTGGAAGCTGTCAAAGAACGTTTACTGTGTTCCGAGGCTAAGCAGAAATATATGGTGATTTTCATGACTAAAGCATTTAGTAACCCTTTCTTGATGAAGCATTTCATTGAGAAAGTAAAGCAGAGAAAAAAGCTTGGGGCTGGCGAAATTTCAAAGAAGAGGAGGTTGGCTGCCCCTTCAGGCAGTGAAAGCTCGGTCGTGTTCATGAAAACTAGTAATCAGTATCTTGATACTGCTAATGATTGTCTAAATGGAATGAAGAACCCTCAAGTTGCTGAAGAATTCGCGACAATTCACTCAGAGATACAAACACTGTTCTCTTCCGATGATTCAGGCAGTCCTATTCAGGACCAACATAGAAAAGCTTGCTCTGGAGTGGATAATCCCGATTTCGCGTCATCGGAGAACTTTATACTGTGGGAGAAGTTGATGGAGGATGATATGATCTATGAGGGTGGAGCAGAAGGGACTAAGCAGCAATCTGACATTGTTCTTGAATTAGAGGATCTAATTGCAAAGCCATCAGACTGGGGTGTATGTGCCTAGAAGATACAAGTGGTTTGATCAGCAATGCAGCTCAGTGGTATAAATCTTGGATCTTTACAAGTTTCAATCCAGTTATAATTTTTCATAACCATGGTGTTGTTACAAGAAGACATGCTTTGCTTACCTTTCTGCAGCCTCAAAGTTGGAAGTGTAAAAAAGTTTGGAAGAGCTTTTCCTTTTCTTTTGAAAGCGGTGGACTGCCCGATTATTCCTACGGAGCCCTGAAGTTATCTGAGGAATGGGAGAGCTTTTCTACTGCAACAGATCAGTGATCTCTGAGGAACTTAGAGCAGATTTTATTCAAAATTTATGTGAATGCTTCAGTTAATCACTGTGTGAATCAATGATGTTTATTCTGATTATCTTCTTCTTCTTTTAGGTTTAACACTACTAACAATGTACAAATTTCTTGTGAGATAAAGGAGGAGGTTTGGTCCATTGAATACCAAATGTGATGGTTTTTAGATATGGTGGAAGTAATGGTGCTTAGGAATTTTTATTTTGTATTTTGCCAGTCGAAATTTGAAATTCTCAACTTGGGTGAATTTCTTTGTCTAGGAAACGGGGTTTATATGCCGGAGTTTGACGTCACAGCCGGAAATAATAATGGATTGTACGTGGATGATTAAAATATTTTAATAACTATTAAGAAACGTGCAGTACTGAAAATAATAATGGATTGGGTCTTCATGATGAAATTTTTTTCCCTCCATAATAATGGTTGATTCGTTTTTCATGCCCTTTTTTTGCTAATGCCGTGCAATTATATTGATTGACAATTGTGAGTTAAATTTATTAGATTTTAAGTATGCGATTTTAATTATTAAAATGGATATGAATAAAAAAAACTATAAATATGTATAATGATTTAAAAATAAAGGGAGCAGATTGATTTAAGGTCAGATCTAGAAAGTCCAAATTGAGGAAGTTAATTTTTTTTTTTTTATTTTGAAAATATTATATAGATTTTTAGAATATGTGTGAAATGAAGATTTTGTCTGGCTTAATTTTTAGATACTTAAAAATATTTTTTGTAAGTTATTAAAAGTTGAAATTAATCTCTTAAAAAATGTGTGAAATAACTAAAGTTTTGTTTGGTTTAACTTTTAGACACTCAAAAGTACTTCTTGTGAGTTTAAAAATTAAAATTAACCGATTGACTTGTGTTTAAAGTATTTTTAATTAAATACTGAAGTTAAAATTTTATAATTAGGTTAATTTATTCTGTATTTACTTAAGAATAAATTTGTAATTGTATACAAAATGACATGTATTAATTAAAGAAAAGAGAGTCAAATCAATGCAACTGTTACGTTGGTAGTCGTATAGAAGAAGGACCCCTTGATGATTAGAAGGTTCAACTTTGATTGATGTTAAGATTAATTGGCATTAGACGAAATAGTTTAAGAGTTTATACACTAATTTTAGAATTTATGGTTTATTAATATAAGAGAATTATAACAATATACACCAAGATTTTAGGACTAATAACTAGCAGAAGGGTGGCAATCGACATGTATCCCAATGGGAGGAGAAAGAAAACCCTTTCTTATGTATCCTTTTTTTTTTTTTTTTTTTGGATTTAGGAGAGGCTTAAGTCATTTTATATTATTTAATATTACATACGAGAATCGATTTTGAGACCTCTTTCACGTAAAACGAGAATCATACCACTAGACCAAATCGTGATAATTTGCTAGTTGAGATTCACAACCAACCCGCAAATCTTTGCCGCTCAAAGAAAATGATGTTGTTATTGTGACAACTATATGGACGGGATTTAAACCCTCCCATAAAGTATAACATTAGTAAAAACTAATATGGTAAAATGACAATATAGTCTTATGATCTTCACACTTAACAATCTCACTTGTAACAAGTGGTGAAACTAGACATTTGAGGTTAGAGTGAGCACTACAATGACGAATTCAATAATCAAATATTAGGGAACTCATTTATGCATAACTTTTTTTTATATAAATTATAAAAGAAATGTTGACTTTAAACCTAAAAATATGTTTTTAGTGATGTCGGATTATAATATATTATAACTAAATCAATACTTAATTTTAAACACATTATAACACAAATAAAATCTTCAAGAAATGACTCTCCCTCATATAATTCATTTTGTATAAATTATAAAAATGTAAGCAATAAAACATATATGGAGTCTTCAACGCATGACTTCCCCTCAATGTAACATACAAAAGAGAGAAAAATGAATTATTTAGAGTCATTGTAAATAGAAAGAGTTCATTTCATTAGATGTAGAGGAAAATTGTTGCTCATAAATTGATTTTCTTTATAAAAATTTATCTATGCCTTATTCAACAAAGAACAAATTAGACATGTAATTTAAATGGAGATTAAAAAAGTTCCAAGCATAACATAAATAAAATTAAAACAATAACCTATACATAAAAATAACAAAAATAAAAATGACCCTAAAAAGCTTGAAAACCAATATGCAGTATTCATATTGTAGAAACTTGAATCACGAACTTCCTCACCAAAACCAAATTTCACTATTTAGATTCTAGTATGATTATATGTTTGATTAAGACTATCTAGCTTTTTCTTATATTTTCCTCTATTTCCTCTTTCTTTATAATTCTCTCGTTTTCTCACTCTCTTTCTTCACGCAAACAAAAGTATAGAATATATTATTTTTAACTTGAGAAAACAAGGGAAATAATTGAAAGAATCATTCGTATCACTTCTCATTATTTTAACATAAAAAGATAGAAATATATATAAAAAAAATTACTTTTTTTTTTTCTAACTCATTGTGTGCCCTAAGCTCAAGCTCCCTCCACCCCTGCTTGCAATGTTATATTTTAAGAAATTTGAGAAATCATACCTCTTTTTTTGGTCAAGAGAAATCATATCTCATTAAGAGGATTTGGTGCATGTTCCCTGGAAGTTTGACAAATGGGATAATGTTGAGTGTCATTTTCTTGAATAAAATATGTGTGTGATGCAAAAATGTTAATCAAGATAATCAACTAGAACGTTCCAATGAAATCTTTGAGGTGCCACGCGGCTGATTACTTGTGATGGCGATATCTTTATTTGGTCAAATGAAATCTATGACGTGCCACGGGTCATTTTTTTATTTTTGGTCAAATAAGTGGGTCATTAAAGCAAGATAAGGATGTGACTGAAGAGCGTTAGCAGACAGGATCTAGTTTGCCTAAAAAGGAAAGGACGAAAGCATAATGATTTGTGGTAGTTCATGAAACGTATGGCTATAGATTGTATCATGTTTTAGGGCAAGTTTCACAAATGGTCGTTTTTCGGGGCATAGTTTATTAATAATGGAATAAAATTACTAATGTAAGGTTGTGAATTTGATATTTTTTACTAATGTAGAGTTTTATTTTTGACTGATTTAATATATGTATAAAGACACACAACTACACTTAAGAATTTACCAATTAGTAGTTAGACTCTGCAACATAATTTGATGGTCGGGTTCTACCAGTTAAATTCTCTAGTCATCCAAAATTTTTCACGAATGATCTTTAATGTTGGCATATTTTTTTTTATTTTTGTCTCTATTATTTTAAAAGTGATGCGCTTAATCACCAATATTTATACTTTTTTTTAGGATAAATATCACTTCGCTCCCTTTGTTAGCAAAATTATCAAAAATTTTACTATAATTTTTTAAAAATGACACACCTCCCCTTCCGTTTCTTTTAAACTAACGTCATTTAAAAAATTTATTAAAATAACAATTTTACATTTATATTATACTTTTTTCTTTTTCTTTACTCTCTTTCCTTCCATTCTTTTCACCCAAAAAAATAATTTTTTTAAAATTTTTTTATCATCTTCCTCATCTCACATCCCCACGCCACCCCTTCTTAAAACAAACCACCCCTCCCCCCGCCCCCGTCAGCCTTCCCCCCCCCCCCCCCCGGTCAGCCCCTAAACCCCGGTACCCCCCCACCTCTCGTCGTCTCCTCCCCCGCCCCCCCCCCCCCCCCCCCCAGCCTTTCACACCACCATCGTCCCTCACCATTTAAAGAATTTTATAGAATTAATTAGAACTGTAATCTCTACTCGTCCTAAGCTGCATACGCCCGTGGTCCACGGCCAATTCACGGCCACAAATTCTCAGCCGCTCCTTCTAAGTATAACTATACGAAGCATATCAATTATCTTAAACTTGAGCATGCCAATAGACAGGTCAAAAATTCATAAGCCATTCAAAGTGAAACCCAAATCTTTGCACGATGTCTTTAATCTTAGTTCAGTCAAAAAACTTAACTCCTCTTATTGATTAATCAAACAAAGAAACACGTCTTGATACTATCAAAGTCTAAGTAGATCGTTATTTTTTATAATTTCTAGAGAAGTGTGTTGTGCATGATGTGTGTGTGTGTGTGCGTGCTCTGTGTGTCGTGTGTTGGGGAGGTGGGGGGGGGGGGGGGGGGGTGATAGGTGGGGAAGATGGGTTTTATGTATTTTTATTTATTTTTTGGTAAGGATAGGTACAAAGTATTTTAGTCAATTATTTAGTTCATATAAAAGCAAAAAACACTCTTAGCTGTGGAAATAGCGCGTGGGATGCATTTTAGACGGTAAAACAAACAGACAACAGACAAAGGGGGCAGTATGTCATTTTTAAAAATTATAGGGGTGTTTTTGGTAGTTTTACTAACACATGTGGTAAACTGATATATATGGATTCTACAGGGGGCGGAGTGATATTTAATCTTTTTTTTTCTAATTTCATTTTTATTGTTATAAAAATGACGTGTTTAGTTTCCAAAGTTTACAAATTTTTTTAATTTAGTTGCTAATGTTTTAACTTTTTGTCAATTTAGTCCTTAAAATTTCATATGCATATCACACAATATAGGGACGGATTAAACTGAAACTTTTTACAAATTTTGGGAACTAAGTGCATTACAATGGGGATGAAATTGAAAGAAAGTTTAAACATTGGGTATTAAATTAAACCTTTTTGTAATATTCAGGGACTAAACATGTTACTTTTGAGACAATGAGGATGAAATTAAAAAATAATTTTAATAGGGATTATTTGTGAAATTTATCCTATGTTTTACGTATAACTCTACAGTGCCATTGATTAATATCCTTGAAACAGACCAACAACCATGAATTGTTGATAAAATTCTTATGAAACAATATGAATAATTCCCTATGGTTATATTTTATTTATCATATTGTGATATTACGAAAGAATTTTTATTTTTACATAATTGTTATTCGAAAAGCTTTGAACTCCGACATAGAAAAAGAAAGAAGACAAGAGAAGCTTTGGACAATCTTGACTTGTTGCTCGATAATCTGCTGGCAGGATATTTTTTCTTCCCCCCCACCCCCACTGTTCTTAGGCCAAGTTATTGTGATTGGAGATATCAAATTAATTTTAAGTGTATAATCTTTAAATGTAAAATTTTAGACTAAATGGACATCTAGGTTGATCTTTTATCACTATTATCAAAAAGGTTCTACATTTAAGTCTCATTACTATTGCCCATTTTTTATGCACAACTCAAAATTTAGTGTTAAAAACACTAAACTAATTAAATATACATTCTTTGATAATTTAAATTTTTAGACTTAGTAGTCACTTATTTCTTCTGCTAGAAACCAACCCCCCCCGCCCACCAAAAAAAAAAAAAAAAAAAAACAGGGTTAGGTTCTCAAACTTGATTTTTGAAAGTTTAAGAGGTGGAAACAAATGGAAACTGATTCCTCAAGTGACTAATGACAGACTGGAATTATACAAATGAGTAAATAGATTTTCTAACTCACAACAAGCTCTAGATATTAGACAAGAAATGGGCTTGGGCTTGTTGAAGCCCCAAAAGGAAATTTGGTAATTTTTAAATTTCTATTTCAGTTGTACATATTCATGATTTCGTTGGTAAATAGATTTTCTAACTCACAACAAGCTCTAGATATTAGACAAGAAATGGGCTTGGGCTTGTCGAAGCCCCAAAAGGAAATTTGGTAATTTTTAAATTTCTATTTCAATTGTAGAGTTAGTTCATGATTTCGTTTTTCGAGCCTTGATTGGCTCTTGCGTCAAAGATATTACATTAGAATTTGCTTGTACACGAGCCACTTTAGTAGCAAAATTGACATAAGACCATATGCTTTTAGTGGCGTTGGCATGGAACCTTATTCCAAGTGCATGTAGAGGAAAGAGAAAGATCAACTAAATACGTTTAACCAACTTAAAACATGTATTAAGGACCGTCCCATACCACAAGATTTATTGCTTTACCAATGTGTTTATATCGAGAGTGAACTCTTTGCCCAAAAAAAAAAAAAAGAAAAGAAAAAAACTCATAATAGTAGACCGATGTAGCCAAGTCTTAAGGATATGCAAGACCAACAAATTTCTAACGTTCAAAGAGGATGTCTAACATTAAAAAATCAATAGTAAATGTCTTTTACGTATCTCTGTGTATATCATATACAAAAAAGAGGTGTTAGAAAGCTAGAAGTACACAAATTTAAGCGTTACATAATAACAATGAAGACTGTATACATTAAACGGGTAAATTGAAATCAACCCGAAAAAATTAGAATATGATACAAACAAAAGATTTTCCCCTCCCTTCCTCACTCCCCGCATTTCCGGTTCAGGATTATTATCTAGTTTTTTAGGGCACGCTCACCATTAGGATTCATCACTCCCACGGATGATGACGAAGAAGATGATAAGTTATTAGTCCTATGAAATTCTTCTTTATCCTCACTGAAAGCCTTACTCAAAGCTTCTTGAAGTTCAACGTACCTTCGTTTCTTCCTTTGCCGCTCTTCTGGTGTATCACCTCCCATATAAGCTATTTCTGATAGATCATCGGCATCCATGATCTTATTTAGTACCTCTGAACACCGAGGGAAAAAGCGCTTCCCCCAGTTCCACTGCTCGAAACAGTACAAAACAAAAATGGTTACCCACAAAGCATATATGAAGTCTACATCAATAAATTCAACGCTATCATAAGCATATCGGGCGAGAATAAATGAAGGCTCCTGCAGATGTAGATTATGTCACCAACCATGAAGTGAGATTCCTTGTTTTATATACGTACTGTTTTGTGCTTGAAAGGGAAGTCATATAAAATGGAAGGATCGGCGCCCCCCCCACCCCAACCCCCCCCCCCAACCCCAAAAAAGAAAATGCACAAACACACACATAAAAGAGAAGCAATAAAAATTTGTAGTTATTTTGGTAACTCCAGTGCCTATTGGTATATACAGATTGGTTTTGAGAATTAAATAAATCGAAATATAACTAACATGTTTCTTGAAATCCTAAGATAAAAGATTGTGCCTCTTTTTCCTGCAAAGCAGACAAGTTAGTGGACCTCATTAGGAGAAACCAGCCTTTTATTCTGTAAGTAGGTTCTATTTTCATTTAAGGAGTTCAAACGTCAGTGCTTTCCCAGTCATCAGTCATGCTTGATATCGGATCTTAAACATATATGGTCACAGTTTAATTGCAAAATGAAAAGGACAAAGTCTAGCATGTAGACAAACTCGTGTATCTTTACCAGTTTTTGACAGTGCTTTCAGCCTATTCAGATGTTCCTCTTTGATCTTGAACGGTGCCTCGTTCAAGTCCACAGTTGTTCTCTGGGCATTAGCCATATTCTTCTTGATTGAAGCTAATGGGACTTCGGAAGTACCATCAACTTGAGCAATGTCCATGGCAACTTTTGCTTCCATAGGGAATAGAAGTTTAGCTAGTCCAACTGAAAAGGTCAAACATCAGTCATCATCGCCATGATGATCAAGCATTAAGATTTGATAAACTAAATGTGCAAACAAAATTACAAAAGAAAGATGAAAACAAAAAGGAAGATCAAGGCACTTGTTTTCGTAGTAATTTCTCAAGTAGTTTTGCATCATTATCGTACTTTCACTACCCCGGGACAATAGAATATAGACAGATGAATCTCAAATAACACATGAAGAGCAATGTACTAATGCAGATGGCTGTAGGCTAAAGAAAAAAATAAGTAGCTCAAGTAGAGGATAAAAGAACAGAATCATGAGATGGCCTTCCTCAACCAACAGTGGTTAGCCTCTGAGGAAAATGTGCATATCCATCCTCGATTTTCTTGCAAGCCGGAGCACGGAGATCTGGACCTTATCAAATGTCTATTTGAGAAAAAGAAAGACAAAGTAGCACTCAACAAACAAAGAAGTCATAAAAAAACATGGACAGTTTATTCAATTCATTTGATTCATCAATAGGAGCTAGGCAGTATGATTTACTGCCGCCTCTTAATAGACCAAGCCATAGGTATGCATCAGAATTTTTCCATAGGTGCGGACATATTAAAATTTGTGGATTCACATGAAAATCAATGTAAGCACAGACACATGCTAAGCAGTCGGATATAAGATTAATAATGGTGTGTAAAAAAGACTGTAATCATTAAGGAAATTAACACGAAAATAACTATTGCATCAGCACAGAGACATTACGAGATAGCACATTGGATAGTGTACTCACATGATTTCTCTTACAAGGTAGCACTGGAGAAAATAAAGAAGGGTTGAGGAAAATAATCAAACAATATATAAAGTGAAAAGAGAGAAAGAAGTATAAAGAGCGGGGAAGGCCAGGCACACAAAAAGTAATTTATTCTCTGAAAACTTCACAGTAAAATTCCTCCCAGTTCAAGCTCTTCAATGTAAGTTAACATATTCCTTGTTTATGATTTCCCATTTGAAGCAGCAGTAGAGTACGAAAAACTCTAAATCAAATGGTAAACTGCATTGCATGTCTCAAGTTGAAGTTGTAAAATTACAATGCAAATTTAGGACTCTGAAATAATCACGTTCCAGTATATTGTCCACGATCAGATCCGAACTTCACTAATTTACAGAAGAAAGGGGGTAGGAACTGCAGCTAGACACAATCAGTTATTGACCTATTCAGTTATTCCCCCTTTTTCTTTTCAATTCCTATTTTCATGACTATTCTTTCTATTTAAGGTAATGACATGGTCACAAGCCAAGACTATAGCTCAGTAAGATCGTCTCCACTAAACTTTTAGATTTGTCATTTAAACCCTCTGCATCACTAAATACTGTCCAATTGGTCCAATTTGTAAAAATCACATGATCTGCCGGGGAGACATTAAGCAAATAGTGGTTTCTCAACATGCCTTTGTCCAAGAAACTGGAGGAGGAAAGGATATACTAACCTGCTATATGAAAATAACCAGATTAGGTTCAAATTTTTGCATGCTCCTCTCTGTATACCCCCTCCCCTAACGAACCTATCACCAAGCCATACCTATTAAAACAGCAACACAAACCACAGCATCATCTCAGCCACCATCAACTAATAGCACCCAAACCACAGCATCATCTCAGCCACCATCAACTGATAGCACCCTAACTATCATATATCTCGTTAAACCAAAGATCGGATTGCTAAAGTATCATTTTATGAGTTTTCGGGTATCATCTGCTTCAGTTACCAATAGAGAAGGTTAAAGTCATTTCAGATAACTGAGGAGCGACACTATTATTTGGCCAAAATCAAACGAAGGTATATCAGTAGATGTAAGTCACCTTAGATTAGAATCTACAAGATAGAACTTTTCCACTATCATCTGAACTCTACAAAGTGGAGATCATGCAACAACAAAATGGATTCATGTTTTTCTGTTTTTCCTTTTTTCCTCCTGCTCTCCCTCTTTTAAAGTTTTTATTTCCTTTTCTTTGTGAACAGAAATGCAGTTAATTTCCTGAAAAAGAAAATAAACATTCAGATCTGAAAGAGACAGAACGATCTAGTAGTCTTATCTCTATCATAAAGGAAAAAGTTAGATTGCATAAGTTGACAACTGAGTTCACACGAGCATGGAAGAGAAGAAAACAGGGAAATTGACAGATAGATCTTACTAAAAAGACAATTTTGGCACCAAATAGGTAAATTTACCTCTGTTTTCAAGGTACAACAATCTCATTCGCAGATCATCACCTGCCATAGCAAGAGAAACTGAAGCTTCCCCCAGTAACGGATCTCTTCGTTCTGCTTCTTCCAAAATCTCAATGCATAACCGATCCTTTGGTGTAGCTTCCCCTTTTTCTGTAGACTTGTTATAATCCGCAGCTCTGGTAAGCCTCTTAGAGATCTGAAGGGCTTTCCTACCATCTGATGTGAGATCAGAAGGTCTAGCTCCTTTTGTTAGAAGAGATACTATAATTTTAGGCTCTTTTCTCATTGCAGCAACATGAAGCACAGTGTATCCCCTTGAATTTCTGTGGTTCACATCAGCAAGTGCTAGATCAAGAAGCTCTGTTGTTATTTTAGCATCACAATAGGCAACAGCATAATGAAGCGCACATGCATCATCCAGAGAGGTATGCCCCTCTTTCAGTAGCATTCTCACCAGCTCGACGTCATCAGATTCCAAAGCTCTATGAATTCTCTTCACATGTTTATCAGGAAAGTTGTTGCTCTCGTGCCCTTGCAACGCAGGACTCAAGCGCAAATCAATAATTTGTTTTACAATAGGGTGGGGCAAGGCTCTGTCAAGAGTTACAACATCAACATCAGAATTGACAATAATCTTGATGCACTTTGTAAGCAATCTCTCGCACACGTTACCGCACAAATTTGCAACAGACAGAACCATCAATATGTCATCTGCTGTTGCTTTGTCAATGACATCTAGCAGGTGCCTCTGCAAGAAATGTTAAAATACAACATAAACATTCAGGGAGAAATTGGAAACAGAAAGGAATTAGATCTCATAAGCCATGACCGAAGTGAGCATGATGAAAACCTTTCATTATTCAATATCCTATAATATGGAGTATCACATTTCAACAATTTAACGGTTCATTCTCATATGCTTTTGTCAATTTCAAACAGGATATCTTCAAATGCTATCAGGTGTATATTGCCAATAAAGTTGAGAAAACATTCCCAGCAACTAAAGATTTCCACTGCTTCAATTTTAAACAACTCTCTTGATCCTTCAGATGTATGGGAAACTAATTTTTCACATTTTCTGGGCAGAGCATCCTCTTGTAACACCTCTAAACTACTTTCACAAAATACTGAAGAAAACAATAGGCATTGCTAAACTGAGAAAATATTATGTTGAAATCTTTCAGATTTGTTCAGACATGACTTGAGAAAATGTTCAAAGGAAAACTCTAAAGGCACACAAGTGAATAAAGTTGCACCACGTCTCTCTAAACCTCATCTCCCACTTAAACTATTACTTGAGTATCACATAAACAAAGAATTATTTCAAGAGTTCCATTTTCGAAAATCCATTTACTTGGTAATCACAGAAGTCTACAATGATTCGAAATCTAAAGCTAAATTTCCCTAATTGGTTAGACACTTTTAGGACGACCATAATATACCCTCAGATAATAATCCTTCTTCTTAGTGTAAACAACTAAATAAGTTAACTATCTACAGAAATTAGACTTCCATTAGGCATCTCTATTAAATCACTTCTCTATGTTCTATACAACAAAGTTTCATAACGCAATTGTGCTTCTCCATACACAACAAAAACACTTCCAAATGCCAGTTAGATGCTTCATAGTACACTTTTCTACAACAAAGTTCGATATAATGAACCAAATGTATTGCTTTCTCATTCTTAAAATCCATCACTACAAGATCATTTTATCATTACAGCGATTAACAACAACGCTCAAAACAATCTCTAAGAATTCTATGAAAACAGAAAAACACGTGTGAAATTGACCACCTCGCCTAAAGAGGAGCCAAATTAACAAAAGCTGTGGTTCGAATTTCATTGCCACTCATTTAAGAAGAACATCTACCGTGCAAGACTTAGAGAAAACAGAATGAATGCACGTAAGAGCTGTGTTGCTGGCCAACAACTTAAGTTTTAGACGAGGTGGTTAATTTACGGTAACTCAATTATATTGATGAGATTGTTACCTGAAATTTTGAGACCAATTCGGATATCTGAAAAGTGAAAGAAGCATACATAACCTCAACCATAAACTCCACGGCTGGCCTACACGCTACATGTGAGCACTCCTCATCAACACAGACGCACACATCCTTTGGCCAAGCCCGAACTTTACCACTATACATATACGCCAGCACGGTAACGATCACGTCATAGCTGACGTCATGCTCCTTCATCAACTCCTTCAGTTCCAGCTTCGCAGTATTATTCTTCTCTTTGCTCTTGGCGAAAACACTCTTGAAGAACGGACTCCTCGCCGACAATATGCACCGGTGCACCGGAATATCCTTCCCGCCGGCCACCACCAGCTTCGCGTCGGCGAAGTAGTCGAAGTCCGGCGCTGACGTGTCGAGGAAGATCGATTCTAGGGTTTCCGAGAGGCGTTTCAGCGCCGCGTCCGACACCGACGGTGAAGCTTCCGGCGAGAGCGTCTCCATGTTGCCGCCGACGCAGGATACGCTGCTGCTCCCGCTCATATCGTTTGAATCCGAAAATCCAAACAACTTATCCATAAAACAATTATATATATATATATATATGTATGTATATGCGTGTGTGTGTGTGTGAAAGAGTAGTTATGTAAAGAAGAAGGTCGTGGAATTATCCATAATTACAGGAGAATAAGAGATCATGCTATTGAATTAGTCAAAGTATATACATGTGTGTGTCTATATATATATAGGTTTGTGTATATATATGTATAGGGACACAGGCTATGTGGAGAAAAAAGGCCAAAAAATGGAGGGAAATTACGGCGAGAAGCAGTAAAATGCCACTGGAAACAAACAGAGGGAAACTAAACTGTATAAGAGAGAGCTTGCTATGAAGTGATTGAAACGACGGCGTTTAGAAGGGAGCTAAGCAGAGAAGAGGAAGGGAGAAGGAAAAAGGGGCAGGGAGTTGAGGGGAAATTACGGGAATGACATGGGAGAGGGGAGGAGGGGAGAAGTCAAAAGAGAGACAAAACGAAGAAGAAGACGACGCAGACATACTTGTACTATCCTAACATAAATCCAACAATAGGGCTCCGTTTGTTTGCTGTAAAATAACTTGTTGAGAAAAAATATTTTTTTAAAAAATAAATTATTAAAAAATATTTTTTAGTGTTTAGATATATCATGAATTTCGTAAAATATTTTCTTCTTCCAAAATCTTATAAAATATTTTACAAAATTTTGTACTAAAATTTATAAAAAGTAGCTACAATTTTTTACCGTAAAATATTTTAAGATTGATCAATTTTCGAATATTACCAAACACCTTAAAATTAGAAAAATATTTTTTTAAAAAATATTTTACAGCAAACAAACGGAGCCTAAATTATTTGTGTGTAAAACCATCTTCAATGGAGACTCTAAATTAAGAGGTTCTAAACTTAAATTTAGAGTCTTATATATTTTTTAGGGGTTCTAAAAAAAAATTCATTCCCGATGAGGACTTTATAAAATTAAGCCTTTATATTGTGTTAAATTTAATTTTATAAACTAATTTGAATATATGTTATTTTTTCTCATGTGTTAATTTTCTTTTGATAAATTATTATTGTCATCATCGTAAACTTTTTTTTATGAACATTTCAACCAAAAAATTATTTAATTTTGACAATGGTAAAAATTACTGAATTATGATGACGTTTAATTACGTTCGATTTATATTTTTTATTTTTATTATATTCCCTTTTGTTAATTAATTTGTATTTAATTAAAATTAAAATATATGATCCGAATAACATTCATTGGGTTTAATATTAAAAAAATTAAATATAAAAAAGGGACAGTAAAAACACAAATATGAAATGTAAAATTAGAACAATATCGTCAATTCAGAAATTTAAACATGTAGTACAACCGAAAATAAACTAGCCAATACAAATAATCTATGATTTAAGGCAAACTGGGACGGTATATATCATTGTCAAAGTATATCAAACGGGAAGTCTTTCTTGCAATAATGGCCCTTTGTTGCTCAATAAAAAATGCTCTTCTTTCCGAAGTTTCAATTGTCGAAATCTTTATATTCATAGTTTTCGTATCTGCAAATTCTTCATATTTATCCGTGTACTTCTTCATAATTTTTTCCATATTTCTTGCTTATTCTACGATATCTTCAACATTGTCCTTACCTTTTAATTTTTTAGCCTTCTTATTCCCAATCGGCCTTGACGACATGGAATTGCTTTGAGTTTACACCACTAACTCATTGGGATAATCATTATCGAGAGAATTTGAATTTTTGATTGGAGATTCAGGTAGAGTCACTGACGCATGCAAATCAGTTGCATTCTGTGTGGATTGAACATCGATAATTTTTCTCCATTTTTGACCATCTTGTAAAATTGTCCAACAATGTTCGAGGGTAAAAAATTTTCCACTGGCAGCAGAGTATAAGCGTCGAGCGTCATTCAGCTAAAAAACAAGTCAACAAATTAATAAAAATTAATTTTGAATTTTTTTGGATATTATATAACATCTACAATATAAAATTAATAATATATGAAAAACTCACGTTGTCAATAGCATTTGCTCCACTCCTCGATCTCAAATGTATCTGAGCAATACACTCCGCAAATCGTGTACAATTTTGGTTTGTGGGCGACCATCGGCATTTCAGACTTTTTGATGTTCTATTTTCAGTTGGATAGTTCGAGGGGTGGAACTCTTCAAATTTTTCAAGAATTATGTTCCACATTGTTGTTATTGTTTAGTCTCACCCGATAATAGAATCTTCACTGATTGCGATAAAAACCCGACATATAGTAATATCTTCTTAGAGGGTGAAATTGTCACCCCTCGAAGTACCATCGGTATATTCTATACCTTTCAAAAAAGAAAATACGATAGTTAGCAAAATTAAGAAAAAAAATAAATTATTTAAACAATAAAATACCACTAAATATTAAATTTACAAAGTCTACAAGTTGAATTATAATTAGTTTTAATTTGGATGAATTTTTAATTAAAATTGACCCAAACTATTAAAAAAAATTAAAAAGCTTTTTCAAAAAAAAAATTAAAATAGGTTGAATTTCAATGTAATTTTAATCGTGCTTTAAATTTTAAATAGAATTTACCTAAATTCTAAAAAAAAAATTAAAAAAAGAACAAAAATTGAATTCCAAAAAAATTAAAATTTATCCCAACTTAAAAATAAAAAAAAAACTGAACAAAAATTGAATTCCAAAAAAATTAAAATTTATCCCAACCCTTTATAAAAAAAAAATGTAAAAAATAAAAAATAAATTGCAAACCCTACATATAAAACCAAAACAACACCCATTTTTCTCTTTCACCCTTCGTCCTCTCCCCTTCTCTCCCCACCCACATGCCATCTCCTTCTTCCCCACGGCTCTTCCCCACCCCCACCTTACCCCACCCCACCCCACCCCATCCTACCTTACCCTACCTCCCCATTGTACACCCCTTCTTCCCCGCTTCCCTTCTCCTTTCCCACTCCATTCCACCTCCCCGACGTTAACTCCCTCCATCGCTGTACTTCCCCTCCCCACCACCCGACCCTACCCCACCCTACCCTACCGCATATCCCCGACGTATACCCCCATTCTCCGCTGCCTTTCCCTTCCCCACCATCCCCGATGCACCATTTTTTTTTGCAGTTGATTTGGTTGTTGTGTGTGTGTGTATATATATATAATTTTTTTTTCCAGGTGATTCAGTTGATATATATTTGCAAAAAAGGACAGATCTTGAGCATGAACCTTTTTTTTTTTTTTGACAAATGATTTTTTTTTTTGGCTATTTGGGTATATTTGTTTGAATTGATAAATTGTCGAAGTTAGGTGTTGGATTTTTTTGCTTGAATATATAAAAAATTCAACCCCCAACAGCTATATTTTTTTGAAGATTAAAGCTGAAGAATGCAACGGCTGTATTTTTTTTTGAAGATTTGACATCTTGGAAGAGACCACGTGGGCTGTAAATTTTTTTGTTTTTTCTTGGGGCTCCATTTTGTTCAACAAATTTGTTGAACAAAATGGAGCCTGTGCTCTATTTTTGTTAAAATATGTTAAATTTGACACAAAAGTAGTAATTTGAGGCTCTATAATAATCATTGGTGTTGCATTTTTGCTTCAAAATACTCTATATTTTTAAAAAAGTTGTAATCATTGTGTTTTAGAGACTCAATTGAGCTTGCCCTAAAATGTTCGTAGCATTTTATATTAATTATATTAATAATTTATTATTTATTATTATTTAAATTTATTTTAAAATAAATTGAGTTTGTGTTTCGCTGATGTTATCTAATATTAAGACTTCCTTGAATGAAAAAAAAAAATGGTGGGGTTGCTAACAAGAGAAGCTGATCTAAGAAATGTTTAAAGAAAAAAAAAAGGTAATTTGGTTGTAGGGGTGTGCATAAGTCGGTTTGGGCAGTTTAAAGCATATTTTTTTACCCGAACCAATATATTCGGTTTGAAAAAATTAAAACCAAAACCAACTCATACACCTCTCATAACCACCCAAACCAAATCAATACATTTGAAGAAACCAAGCCAAATCATACATTCGGTTTAACTTATAGTTGCATTTAAATAAAGTAATTGTATTGTAAAAATCTAAAATATAGAAGAGTTACTCATTGTGTCTTTTGATTTTTTTAATAAAAAAAAAAAGATAAATTGAAAAACGTGGAGGAAAGTGAAAAGTTTTTTCTCTCTCTCTCTCTATATATATATATACTGTCGGTTTGAGTTTATGGTTTTGATAATAAAAACCATAAACCAAACCATGTGGTCGGTTCCTATGAAAATTTAAACCATAACCAACCAAACTTTTAATAAATTGCCAAAAATGGGTTAGTTTGGGTTGGGTTAGGCGGTTTGGGCGGGTTGGCGGTTTCACTGCACACTCTTATTTGATTGTAAGTGGGAGGTAAAGTTATTCATACACAGAGATCTACAGTAACTATGATTAGGACCCTCTGTTTCTTTTTCTTCTTTTTTTTTGTCAGAAGATAATAAAGGATATAACAAAGAGTTGGGCCATATAATTTATACACAAGGCCTAACAAAAAAAGAACAGACTGAAACTAAACAAAATTACAAGGGTCAAGTGATAAGTTTATACCCAAAAAAATAAAATTAGTGTCAAACCTATAGGCCCAATAACACAAACCCTAACCCCAACCCCAAACAACATATACAAAGTAGACGAAGTAAGAGTCACCGACGATACCTCCAACAGCCAATGACCTACACCTATAACATCACCAATAACGCCATAAATAGCGTGATATACGGGATACGCCACCCAATCGCAAAAAATATACCGTCTGAGACTCAAATAGTCACAAACACGATAGATCTCAAGCGTGGAAGTTGTGAAGACGTGCTCTACCAAAAGACCTCCGAAAGTACTACCAAACTTGGTGGTCAACATGAAAGATGAGAGAGGATGGAGTAGCAGTCACTTTCATTGGAGAAAGGAACATAAATTGTTGTAGAGGAGCTAAAAACAAACACCAGATGTGGGTAGGGGAAACCCAAAACACAAGATTTGGGATTATTTATAACCGGAAGGCGAAAGAAAAAAGAAACAGATAAAGAAAAAGGAAAAACTGAAAAGAAACAAAAAAAAAAGGATGAAAAAGGGGTAAGAGAGAGAAGGGAGGGGGCCTATGCCACCGGCTAGCAATCAGGGCGTGAAGAAAACAAAACAAAGCTCGTGAACTAATGAAGTTGCAGGCGGTTGTAGGACGGAGAGATGAGGAAAGAGAGGGAGAGGGGGAGGGGGGCACCTGCTTAGTAAGGTTGTTTGTGATAAGCAAAACTATAGCTTTGAGAAGTGAGAACATACCCTCTATTTCTTTGATGTTTGAGTGATCTCATATATCCATGAAAATGTCTAAAACAATTTTTTCCCTAAAATTTTTTAATTATGCTTTCTTTGATTATAAGAACACAACTAGAGAACAAATTATAATTTTTGAAATTTGAAGAGAAATTACACATTTGTTAGAAAAATAATTAAAATTTGTCGACCTCGTAAAAACAAAGAATTGCAAAGTTTTTGTGTAATGAACAATCATCTTTATAGAAATTTATTGGACACAAGAATTATTTCTCCTCTCTCAAGTCTAAGAATTTGTCTCAAAAGAGATTTTTCATTGTGGATGTGTCACATGCAAATATATAGACATTAATGGACATTTACAATACAGGCGTGGTGATTAATTGGACCTTTGATTAGTTAACATTTCTTTTTTTTTTAATTTATACAATACACACAGTTATATATATATTAATTTTTCTATCAGACTAAGAAATGAAATAACGCTTGGGCAATGTGTATTCGTTAAGTTAACCATTTGAAATTAAAATTTAAATAAATATTTGCATCCAAGTTTGACCTAATTTTTTCTTTCAACTAATTCCAGATAACCAAATGGTGTGTATTATCACTATATAAGAAAAGAAAAAAAAAAAAACACATTTGAATCTAGAAAGTAACTTTTATAGAATGTGGCCCCTAGGGTTATGGTACAACGGTAGTTGAGGTGTTACAACTTCAAGCAAACTAGGTATAAGAATTTTGATAATTATACAAAAAAGCATTTTTACTCTATTTAGAAAAGAAAACATAAAACAGATAAAATAATGTATAGGAAATCGGTTTGGTTCTTCTAATATATATTATATAATATTATAAAAATTTTAATTTATTATTATTAAATCTTGTTCAAGATGAAAACTTTACGTCAATGGCCCAACTTAGAAAATGAGCAATAAACAAGTGATTAAATTATAAATACCCGTAACGCTGATGTGATACAGTGCCAAAATTCAATGTCACACTTGGCTTACAAAAGCCAATGGCCCAAGACGTGAGATCACAATTGTTATGCAAGAGTTTTTATATTCATGTGATAAGATGGACTTTTCTCTGTGGCGTTGCTCGATAATACGTCATTTGCTATGTCATTATGTAGGCTTTTATTATCAATATTCGGCTAAGTTGTCTTCTTTTGCATGTTTGGGCCAGTGTGTATCGCGTGCTTTGAGAACCTATGCACATAGGCTGACGAAAAGGATCCCCTAGTGCGGATTTGAAACACGTTGCATTCACAGGTATCCATATTATAATTATTTGATATTAAATTTTTGATTAAATCGAAATATATATATTAAATTATATTATTATATTTATAAATTTATCAATTAATAGTTGAGTTCTGTCGAAAAAATCGGTGATCAGATTCCACTAGCTAGTTAAAAATGAAGAAATCTAGTGGTTTACAAATAATGGGAATAATCACGTGATTTTTGAAATAATAGAAACTAAAATAAGATAAAATATAAATAATAGAGACTAATAATTGTACATTGATAAATAATGAGAATCAACTGCATAACTTATAAAATAATAAAAATTAAAATAAGACAAAATATAAAAATAGGTACTATTTGTGAGATTTGCTTTTTGGCTTTAAATGTCTTGAGAGATTATAGGTACGAATAGAAGATCTTCTTAGCTAGAAGCACTGTATCGCAAGACTTCAAAATGATATATGTGTGCTTTTTAATTTGCAATTAAGATTATGAGATTTTTATTTTTGTGATTATTTTTTAGTGAGATGGAGAGACTATATTGATGGTAGAATTATCAGTGAAAACTAGAGATGACAATGTTAGAGGTAACCATATGTATGCGATAAGGATTGGCTTAGCAAGGTCAATGGAGGACTAATTTATAGGGATTTATTAACTTCTGACTTGAGTTGAGCATATCGTCACATGTGCTCAAGTTAACCTAAATCCAACTCACTAAAAATGGGGTCTAGGCCTAGGTCACATTTTGGCTAATATAGTGTATGAATATACACACACACATATGTATGTGCATACATGCCCTCAAAAATTAGGTGGAATAATCCAATACTAACTTGTTGTAGCTAAGGTCTTATATTCAAACTTATATCTTCTGATAAAAAATATTATTTAACCCTTGATAAACTTTAAATATACGTTGGACACACCGTTGAACTATAAAATCTATAACTAAGTTGGATTTAATGTAATTCTAGCTGATGCGAATTCATCGTCATATATATATTTATGTCTGTGTGTGTACGGGCGCTTGTGTATGTATATATTGCATGTAAAGATAAATGAGGAATATTCATGTATTTTTTCTTTTTTGTTGTGCTAAGGAAGCAAGTAATTTTATATTTCAAAGTCAAACTACATACACGATCATGAACAGCAAAAAGTTTAAGTTATCCAAAGGTCATTTACAAAACAATATTGCCCTCATTTAAATTGTTCCAAGCAAAGCATATAGTTCTATTAAAACAAGTGTTTCTTGTATCTCCTACCTATAGTAATTTCAGATCTAATATCATCTCTGTTAGGATATGATCATCTGTTGTAGCATGAGAATTGTGGACCCACTTTGTTTTCTTGCCAAAAATAGTAAATAGAGGAGCCAAAATAGAGCCTAAGAATCAATGCCTGACGTTTGCTACCCCAAAAGCAATTGGTCCATGGGATGATATTGATGGAGCTTAATTTAAAATCATCATTCGTTCTCAAGTTCAAAATAGCTTCCTTATGACCACTATTAGATTTTTTTTTTTTTTTTTTTGTGTGTATGAAGTTGAAATGTTGTATAATTGGCTCCGTAAAGAAAGTAAGCGTAGCAATTTTTGGCACCAAAGTTGTAATATTTTATATCGACTGACGAGGATGCTGGGCTGCTAGATATATTGGAAAGTGTCCCTATATCGTTCAGATGTCTTTTCTAGTGTGGGGTTCCACCTGAGAAGGGACAAAATTTTGAGGGTACGCTTGTACGTTAAGTGCGAAATGTAATCAAAGCGGACAATACATGCACATGTGGCGTTGCTGGTGGGCCTCTGTCCTTCGGGATATTCGCTTAACCGGGGGTGTTACAGAAAGTACTATCAGAGCCGATCCGGTCGTTGGCCAACGAGGACGTTGGGTCCCCAAGGGGGGACGGGTGTAATATCCCACATCAACTAGCGAGGATGCTGGGCTGCTAGATATATTGGGAAGTGTCCCTATATCGTGCACGCGCAATTTCTAGTTCAAGTGGGCTAGGAAGCAACAAACCCGTGAGGGGCCTAATGTGGTAATCTAAAGCGGACAATATATGCATATATGGTGTCGCTGGTGGGCCTCTGCCCTTCAAAGTATTCGCTTAACTGGGGCGTTACAAAAGTCGTTTTCAAAATAGAAACGATTAAAAATTTAATAATACGTAACAACAATAACAATAACATAAGATAAAAAATAAATGAAATGTG
Source organism: Ehretia macrophylla (assembly GCA_037974665.1). Classification (NCBI taxonomy): domain Eukaryota; kingdom Viridiplantae; phylum Streptophyta; class Magnoliopsida; order Boraginales; family Ehretiaceae; genus Ehretia; species Ehretia macrophylla. The sequence goes on along the minus strand of CM075771.1, from coordinate 48,200,521 downwards.
ACAACATTTGCCAGTTTCAATATTTTCCCTTTGGCACCACATGAAGAACTCAAACTTTACACTATAAACACGTACTCATCTCTTTTTATATTCTCTTTTTATTCCCTCCTCTACATTTGTGAGTATTTCTGCCAATTCTTCATTGTCTGTCAATCTTCGTTTCACAATTGTTGATCTAGGTTAATCAATCAAGTTTCTTTTTCTTCTTATGCTCAATACACTTGGCACAATTTGGAGACCCAATGTAAATTATTGATAAAGTTGATGCCTAGAGTATTGTAGGATACTATATCAATAACTCAACTAAGGTGTAGAACAAATGAGATGAAAATTAGATGAATATTGACAAGGATAGGGTCCAAATTTGTAGTTTTTTTTTGGTGAGAAAAATTTAAGGGCTTGAAGAATTGAAAATTTGTTTGTTTATTTTTTTCCTTTTTTTGGTCAATGTAAATTTGTTAAAACTCAGGAGAGTCTATAAAATGTGTCGTGAATTCTACATTTATGTTTGTCGTATATATACACGAGCCAATAGAACTCACGACTATATTAACAGAACGTTAAAACCGTTTTGTAAACTTTCCCCAAAGCTCATATAAAACTAGATACCGATATGCTAAAACTTGGTCCATATGCCATTATTTCAGAATAAGAGTCAACGCTATTACATAAATAGAACTAGATGCTGGCATGCTGCCTTGGTCCACATGCTTTCGCAAAATTAGAATAGTAGAAAAAGGCGTCCATAATATTTTTCTAGTATTATAATATTCTTCTGTCTCATATTCCTATCTAGAACAAAACTAGTTTCTTACCAAAAAACACAAAATAAAATTACTTTTTCTAGTTATCCTAGATCACTCTAAGAAAATACGGAAACATAAAAATCATAAAAAAAAAATTTCCAACTCAGCAAAGAGAAATTTCATTCCACTAACAAAAACAATGGTAAAACCAATTACATGTGAGTCATAACTTTACAAAGAAATTAAGAAATCAAAAATCTTGAAACTTAACCGATAAACATTTCCTACTTTCTAATGACTTTATTTTCTCCTATATATATTATTATATATATACAAATTTATTATTATTAATTTATTGTCTCGCTAAGTCAAAATTATGGCTCTATCCTTAAGTTTCCAGACAATTTAAATGACAATGAAACACTAAAAGATGTCCTTGTAAGATCGTTCAAGTGAAAGGTTCACAGATACAATGGAGAAGTTATTACAATAGAAATCATGTCGAGTGATGATCACTGGAGTCCGACTCACTTTCTGATTATGAGTTTCTCAATTCCATGTGAATTCGCTTACCTTTGTCAAACTACATCAGTGATGATCCCATCACGTGTCTAGTCGATGGTATGAAATAACAGAAGTAGAATTACCTTAAATGGTTTTAGATTTAATTATAGTAATGGTCAAGTGCAGAAACACGCCCCTAGTGGCATAATTCAACAGTAGTAAGAGTGAAATTATTTTTGTAAAATTGCAAGTTCAACACTCTCCACTACTCTAGAATTTTATCATTGACTGATCCTGGTGCATGTGTGGAGCACATTGTTGCACTCGGGGTTTGATCCAGGATTAATGTTCAGTAGGGGTTAAAATCATACAATTTAACATTTATATATAGATGATTTTTTCATGGGGACTAAATTGAAATTTTCGTTTAATACCCTAACGGTACACATATTTTCAAAAAAAAAAATTAAATTGAGTGGGGGCTACAAGTCCCACTTATACAAGTATGTCTCTGTCATTGCAAATAACCCCCTTTCGACACTGGATAGAGGATTGCCAAGGATGGTTACAATAGAAGATCGGGTTCAGTTTGCATCATGTTTACCTTAAAATAAATAAATACACTGATTGATTAGTTAATTTTGACTTGTTAGGAAGTTATAATCTGACCCAACCCCTAAAAGCATTGTTACCACTTCTGCAAAAAGATAGGAACAGTGAGAACAAACAAAAAACGATACTGCAACAATGATTATATATTGTGAGAGGAAGATAATTACTTCTATTAACATTGTCCTTGTGGTCTTCTTCCTATGGAGAAGACTGCTCATATAATAAAAGTTCCATAAACAATTAATTAATTATTGAAGACAATAAATAAAAGAATAAATCCTTCTCTAAAAATTTAATTTTTAGTTAATGTGATAATTTAATATATACGATATTAAAATTTGAATTACGGATTCAAATCTTATTGTTATCTATTTAAAAATATTAAAATTTTCTACTTCAATCCACTGGGCTTCTTTGGTGAGGAAAAAGTCGGTGGATTCTTTCTTTGGATTAATTGCATTGACAAGGGCCTCAACTTATTCCTTAGCGCGCTCAAACACTTTTGGGCCTTTAACTTTGTGAATAAGGGTGTTCGCATCTATGTCATCACTCATTTCATGAGTTTCTTTGTGATGAAAAGGAGGGGAATTATCTCTGGGCACAAGTGCTACAATTTCTTCCTTAGCATTTTCAATAAGATTAGGCACCTTCACATCTTTTTCTTCCAAAATGTAAATACAATAAATTAATGGTTCTTAACAATTAATTTGCAATCATAAAGTTACTTGATAAAATGGTAGTAAGGAAGTTGATTGAGGATGGCTCAGATTGGGAAATGATCATATAATTACTAAATATATGTATTTTCAGAACAGTGACAAGTCACATGTCAATAAGGGTATGTGTCTTTTTTCTTTTTGCTTCAATAAAAAAAGTTTACACTCTAACCTTGAGGTCCTGACTCCCCACTGTCTTGGAGCCTTATAAGTGCTCTTTTGGTGCACTTTCTATTTAATCCAAAGGCTAATGGTATAAAGATATGTTTGGCTTAGCTTTTAGACATTTAAAAAAACACTTCTTTTGAGTTTAGAAGCTGTAACTAACTTATTTGGACCATTTTTGAAAGAGTGTTTAAGTAAAAATTGAAGGTGAAAAAAGGTAAAAAATATAAAATTTCGAATTGGAGCTTTAAAAAAAAGATTTTTATGAATTTGTTTTTACATAATACGAAAAATTATTTTTCTTTCTCAAATATATTCCTTCATATTTTTGATAGTTCAACTTGTCCTCAAAATTTTTAAAAGTCTAACAATTCCTACATACGCCAAACAGTTAATGTCTTTTGTAGCAATTTTGATCTACAAAGTTCTACTACCGAAAACTCTAAGGCTCAAAAGTTAAAATTTTACAATTAAGCCAAAATAATTACCTATGTGAAGCCAGAAGAACCTTTAGAGATCAGAATTTTCCACTTTATTTAGTATTTTCACTTAGATTATTCTATTCTAAAAGATTCCATTGAATATAAAGAGTCTTTGTTTTCAGATTAAATCATGGTTTAATTAGGAAGACAGGGAAAAAGAAAAATTGAAAAGAATGGATAACTCGCCAATCTCCATGGAGACATGACCAAACAAAACAATGTAGTACCGTATAATGCAAAGCCTTAAACCATGCCTCAAGCACAAATGTTGGTAACATTCTTAGGGTGCCCACATTCTTATGAATACCTGAATAAGCATATGAATTTTCAGTCTTTTTTTTTTTTGGTCAATCAAGTTTTTGACTCTGCCTTTACAACTGAATCCCTACCATCACACATAATAAGTCACTTATGAACGCATAACTAGGGTTCTTCATAATTTGTTGCATAGGCTAGCTATTATTTTGTACGTTACACTATGTGTTATCGTAATAATTTAATAATAATTTAATAATTGATGAGAATGTGATTTGCTATCCATTGTGTCCTGTAAGACTTTTCTATAACATTTTTATAAACTATATAGGTTATTAAATTATTACGATTCAAGTGTCTAACGTACAATTTTAATAAAAACACGGTTTTCTGGCCTCTCCCAATATAAACAATTACTTGCTTTCACAATGTGAAGATGAACCATGATCATCTGATTTTTTTTTTTGATGACGTGAGTCCGGCCATCGAAAATCGGCGGAACCCGACCACTCCTTAGTAAACTTCTATATATAGCAGTAGATCCTCAATATATATACCATTTCAGTCAAAACTATCCAAAACAGCATACTACCGTTGGGTTCTCCTTGGGGACCATCTGATCCTTTCTTCGGATGAAATGCCTCCACAATAGCCTCAATCTCTTCCTTCGCTCTTTCAAACACGTTTGGAGCCTTCACATCATAAATTGACGCATCCTCATCTATATTACCACTTAGTCCATGTGTTTCCCCATAACGGTGATGCTGTGCATGTCTCTTGTCTTTTGTCTGTTACCATTTAATGTATGATTAGTTACGTTATGATCACATGGATTGAGATTATTGGAGTTCGAACTACGACTTTAATCTTATAAAAACACATGATTGGAGTTGTAAAAAATGAAAAATCGCGTACCTGTAAAAGAGTTTTGTGATGTTTTTGGTTTTGATTCAGCCATGCAAAGGTTGTATTCTTTGGAAATGTGTAGAGCTCATAATGTGAAGATTAACCATAGTAATAGGACTTGAACTTCAGACCTCAAAACCTTGGAAAATTCTTCAAAAAAATCCAGTCTTTTTTTATGGTTTGAACGTCTCAATCCTGAGTTGATACGTGTCACGATGGTGAGTCTGAGATGAGAGAAAACTGAGATATGTGGGTAAGGTCAAGGTGAGAGAAAGAAAGAGTTGGAGTGTGAATAGACCCGATGTGAGGAAAAAGTAAGATGTGTGATGAATTCGATATAAGAGAAAGTAATAAATATAAGTGAATCCAAAGGTTTTGAAAACCTTTGCCTTCAAGGTTTTTCTTTTGGGTCAAGAACTTTTGTCTTCTTTTACCAAAAAAAAGACATATACTGGCGTGTTTTTCAATGTTTTCCGGTGCTTCATATGCGTCGGGAGAAACTTATACTGCCAAAGAAATGCCGGCTATGTAGGCATCGTATTTTGTTTAACCGGCATTTAATTTATATTGAATTGCCGGTAAAAGGCGCTTATTGTTGTTTACTGTGTACGAAGAAGGTTCATTAAAATTGTTGGTGCAGTCGTCAAACAGGAAATGGACTTGAATTCTTTAGACAAATTTTCAAATTCTTTCCTCTAGGCATACATCAGTGCCAAAAAGGAAAATTGAATGGAATTTTCTGCAAATTGAACTTCTGGAAAGTGGCTACTAACTTGAAAGAAAAATCTATTTCTATATTAAGATACAGTCAAAAATGGTTTATTCTATTGCAATGTAGGCTCCGTTTGTTTGCCGTAAAATATTTTTTCGGAAAATATTTTTCAGATTTTACGGTGTTTGATAACATTAGAAAATTGGGTAACCGTAAAATATTTTTCGGTCAAAAATTGCGGCTGCTTTTTCTTAATTTTACGGTGTTTGATAACACCGGAAAATTGGTCAACCGTAAAATATTTTCCGGTTAACAATTGCGGCTAGTACAAAATTATGTAAAATGTTTTCATGTCCTTTGGGAGAAGAAACCATTTTACAAAACTTACGACACATCCAAACACCAGAAAATATTTTTCAGTATTCTATTTTTCAGTAAAATATTTTTCTCTAATAAGTTATTTTACGGCAAACAAACAAAGCTCTATAAAATATTTTATTTTCCAAAAAAATACTTTCCACGAAAAATATTTTACACAAACAAATTATTTTACGGCAAACAAACAGAGCCGTAATTACTTCATCTATTCATATGAGTCGACAGTCGTTAATGCACTTTGTGCATGAATAGCAAAGAAAAATTTCGCGTTGATTTAAAGGTCATGTTCATAAAGTCTACAAATATAGGTAGCATCAGGGTGCATAGATCATGATGAGTAGAGGTTTTAGCTGCCCTCCCCCGCTACCTCCACCCCCCTAAGAAAAAAAAAAAAAATTAAGTCTTCAGAATAGATGAGCGTTAATATATGTATAGAACTCAATTTGATTCAAAATTTTAAGTTATTGGATATTGAGCATGTATATTAATAACTTATTATTCTACTGATATTTTAATGTGAAACTAGATATATATTTATATATGTTATAGAATTATATATTATAATCCCGACTAACAAAAAAATTGTAAATCCGCCCTTAATAAGCAGCACTATTTCTTTGCATTTTCAATTTTCACTTTTTTTTTTTTTTGTTGTAAAATTAATACAAAAAGAAAAGAGACAGAGATTTTTCACATATAGAGTATAGTAGTTACGGTTGTCTAGTCCTTTTTTTTTTAAGGCAAGAGAGGCCTAAAGTTGTGAGATGTTACAAACGAGATTCGGACCCTCAAACTCGCAACCCACTCGCATAAGCGAGTGTCATGCCATTAGACTAAATAGTCTTTGACCGTCTAGTCCTCTTTGACAATATTGGCCTCATTAATGAAGTCTAGTGCTATACATTTGAATAAAACCAAGTTAAGTTCTTTATGTCAATTTCGAGTATTTCTTTCCTAGTTCCTCTGCAAGCGTCACGTAGATTTCTTCAAGTTTTACTTCGTACATGTACAAGACTAAAGAAATAGACCATGCTCTATGGTCCTGATACGTCCATTGAAGCAGTGGTCAGCCATGTGGAGGACTCAGTAACATAAATCGTGATTGCTACGCGAAAAGTGTGCAACGAATCAACCATGTGAAAATAGTCATGTTGGACCTTTTTCCCACTTCAAAAACATATTTTAGGATAGTAGAAAACTCAAATATAATACGCAATGGAGTTTTTTTTTTTTTTTTTTAAGTAAGTAAGTGTAATCATTTCATTACAACAATCTCAAATAAAGAAGGTGTTTAAGTATTTATCAAAAAGAAGAAAGTTATATTTATCATACTCCTATAGCATTCGGCTGAATGTATAAAGAATTTCACTCACCCTAATTAAATCCATCATGCATGTATCCCTTGTTTAATTAACAAACAACTTGGCAGTTTGATTGATTGTACTATTTATCATTTTTCTTAGTGGGTGGTTTATGTTTGGCTTTTTTGGGTCACCTGACCTGGACTAATGACCCTTTATAGTGCTTTGTAGAAGCGAATTTAAGCTTTATGTTTAATGGGCGCTAAAATTATACGATTTAATAAAATTCCTACATTTTTAAATTGAGTTGAGTAGAGACTACAATCTCCTTTTATTCAAGTATGGCTTCCCAATCAATGGCTTGTCTGGAGGCTAATGGCTTTCTAAAACTTTGATGTACTAGCCATGAACGTACCATGGCATTACACTGCTTTGTAATTCCAATGTTTTTTATTTGATACATTGCGATATATGGGGTCCGTATAAGAGTCCATCGCATTCTGGCGCACACTATTTCTTGAGCATCGTGGATGACTATAGCAGATCCACTTGGGTCTTTTTGATGAAAAAACGACATCCAACTTAATATTTTTTTGCAACTGGGTGAAGACACATTTCAACTTGAATATCAAAGCATTACGCACAGACAATGGCATGGAGTTCCACCATGGAGATTTAATAAAATATTGTCATGAGCATGGAATTACCCATCAAGCGTCATGCCCATTCATTCCTCAACAAAATGGGATTGTAGAGCGCAAACACCAACATCTTCTGGAGGTGGCTCATGCGCTTCGCTTCCATGCAAATTTGCCTTTATCATTTTGGGGAGAGTGTATTTTGACAGCAGCATATCTTATTAATCGCATGCCAACTCCGATCTTAAAGAACAAAGCTCCATGCGAGATTCTGCTTGGTAAACCACCCAAACTATAAGCATCTTTGTAGTTTTGGTTGTTTGTGTTATGGACATGTTCTCAACAAGCCGCCTGACAAGTTTGCTGACAGGGCAAGTAAAGGAGTTTTTGTTGGCTATCCTACTGGGACGAAAGGCTACAAAGTAAATGATATTGCAACAAGAAAAATATATGTGACTAGGCACGTCACATTTCATGAAGACCATTTTCCATACAAATCTGAAGCTAATGATCAATCTTCTAATCACCAGGATGCCATTGATACTTTGAATTTGGCACATCATCACCTTCAGGACATGCTCACATTGAGCCAGCTCTCCATCTATGTAGTTCATCCATTGTTCATGAGTCACAGTCACCATTTCCCAATAACCCAACATGCTCATCACCAATACAGTTTACATCACAGGCTTCACCTAGCAATATCACGACCGGCCATATGTCTCTATCAGCCATAACCACTCCTACCATAACATGTTCTGATGACACCGATGAGTGTAATTCTTCACCGATTTCGCCTCAATGTCCCATTGTCTCCAAACGCACACATCGGCTTCTATCTCGCTTGCTTGATTACGATTGTGCTTTGCCTCCCTCTCTTCGGTCATCCTCCTCGCCAGCTCAATCAGCCCACTCGACGGTACATCCAATTTCCACACATTTATCTTACAAATATTTCTCTGATGCACATCGAGTATTTTTGGCGGCCATCAATTCCCATGATGAGCCTAATTGCTTTTCTCAGGCTGTCAAACATGATCATTGTCGTGATGCCATGGCCAAAGAAATCGCTACCCGTGAAGCAAACAACTGGTGGACACTTGAGTCTCTTCCCCCTAGCAAGCGCCCCATCGATTCCAAATGGGTTTATCACATCATATACAAACCTGACGGTAGTATTGAGAGATACAAAGCCCGTATAGTCGCTAAAGGTTTCAAACAAATAGAAGGCGTTGATTTCCTTGAGACATTCGCCCCTGTTGTAAAACTTGTCACTGTAAGATGTCTCTTAACTGTTGCCTCCATTTGCAATTGGGAGCTCCAGCAACTCGACGTCAACAATGCATTCCTTCATAGGGACTTACATGATGAGGTTTATATGAAAATTCCCCAGGGCTTCTCTAAACAGGGGGAACAACGAGTGTGTCGTCTTTGCAAGTCTCTCTACGGTTTGCGCCAGGCATCTCGCAATTGGTACCAAAAGTTCACTAATTCCCTCCTTGCTATTGGCTTTGTCCAGTCTCATGCTGATCACTCTTTATTCATACATTCTTATGGTTCTTCATTTGTGGTTGCTCTCATTTATGTCAATGATGTTATACTTGCTGGCAATAATTCCACGGAAATTGTTCACCTCAAACGATATCTTGACAATAAATTCTGCATCAAGGACATTGGCAAACTCAAATATTTTTTGGGTATTGAAGTTTCACGTTCCCCTGTCGGCATATTCTTAAGTCAGCGTAAGTACACTCTTGATATTCTTTCAAAAACCGGAATGCTTGGAGCTCGACCTAGCTCTTTTCCCATGGAGCAACAACATAAGTTGTCCTCTAATCTAGGGGAACCTTGTTCTGACCCAGGTCAATACCGTCGCCTTGTTGGATGCCTACTTTATCTCACTATCACTTGCCCTGATATATGTTATGTTGTCCATATTCTTAGCTAGTTCATGCAAGATCCCAGACAACCACACTTGGATGTTGTTCACTGCCTCCTTCGTTATTTGAAAGAAAAGTTTGGTCAAGGTATTCTATTTCCCACTACCAGTGAACTCGCACTCCGTGCTTATTGTGATACGGACTGGGTAGGGTGTCCCACCACCCGTCGTTCTACCACAGCTTATATCATTTTTCTGGGAGAATCTCCTATATCTTGGAGATCTTAGAAGTACTCAGTCGTCTCTCGCTCATCTACCGAAGCTGAGTATTGTAGCATGGCTTCCACCACAAGTGAGCTCATATGGCTCAGAAGTTTACTTCAGGACCTTAATGTCTTCCACAATGCACCCATTCTATTATTTTGTGACAACCAAGCTGCCATCCACTTCTCTACGAATCCAGTGTTTCATGAATGCACTAAGCATATAGAGATCGACTGTCATTGTTCGTGAGAAGATCCAAGCTAAGCAGCTCATCCCTTGAGCTATCTCATCTCACAATCAACTGGCTGACATTCTAACTAAAGCCCTGGTTCATGATCAATTTCATCGATTTCCAAGTTGGGCATTTCGTGACTCCATGATCCAACTTGAGGGGGAGTATTAACGATGATTTCTCCATCGTATCTCACCATATCAATTAGCAGAAAATATTAATGCTCCCGTGATCTCGATCGATCCTCCGTCAATTATGCAATAGATCTGATTGTATATAGAATAAGAATTCATGCAACTTTCCATTATAAACATATATCTTGCGCATGTATATATGCACAAGCATTACAGTAATAAAACTCGTTTCGGTGCCATTTTGGTTTTCTACATACCATAACATGCTGAAGGATTCGGCGAAAATTATTAAGTAAAATACTGCTATGTCGATTAGGTATACAATTAACTAATTTGGTGGTTTGACTTGCTTTGCCGCCCAATCTATAGAATTTTAACAATAAGAATTAACAAACTAGAAATGGATTTTGGAAAACATATTCTATTAAATTCATTATGAAATTCAAGAGCTAAATGAGAAAATTTGTTTCTTATTAAATCCTTAACAAAGTTGTCTTCGATTGTTCCTCTTCCTACTAGACTCCAGTGATGATGAGGAGTTATTTCCTATCCAAATGATGTGTGCTTTCATGGCCATGAGGTAAGATCTCATGCTTTTGCAATGAAGAGTTTCACCCTCCTTAATTGCCAACCACCATCAATGTCTGCCCATCTTTCTATCGCTTAGACCACTATGTGTAGTGTTTTCTTGTGGAGGTTTCCTGGTGGCTTCAATTTCCACTCTCATTGGCTTGGGACCCTACTCATCCTTGTGACTGTTAGTTGCTGCAGGATTTGTGAGTGTTGGATTTTCCCAACTTGCGTTATCTCTAGGGTTGTTGCGTCCCTTTTTACGAATCTTTCGACTTATTGCATCCAAGATTCTTGTCTTTTCCTTGGCTTTGGAAGGCTTAGATGGTGTCGTCGTCATAGTAATGGCTCTGATGACGTTGAAGGTAAATCTTCATTGGTAGATGGGGTAGCCTTGAGCTTTATTTTTTTGTATTTAGCCAGTGTACGACGATTGGATCTCTGATCTGCTGCTGGTGTCGCTGCCAAAACAGGGACAAGTTTATCGTTTTAGTTGTTTTTGGTTATTTTGGGCTAGGGTTTTATTTTCGTGCCCATTGGTTGGGTTGCAGCCCAATTTAATTTTCAAGTTGTTATTTCCTTTTCTTCGCAGGCTATTTTTGGGCCTTGTCTGTTTTTGGCCCACTTACTTGGTTTGGCCTTTGTACTGTTGTTCCTCGGGCTAGGTTGGTCCGACCCTTTTGTTTATAATTCGTTGCATTTAATAAAATTTTATTTCTGACCCCTCCCCTCCCACCCCCCAAAAAAACCTAACAAATAGAATAGGTGATTCAATTGCATATCAGTTGGCATAAAAGATAAAGACTACAGAATTCTTCATTTCTATATGATTAAAGCTCTGTTTGGCCTAACTTTTTGACACTCAAAAGTGCTTCATATGAGTTTAAAAGATGAAGATACCCTGTTTGACCCATTTCTGAAAGTGTTTTTAGATAAAAGTTGAAGCTGAAAAAAATTAAAAAACAAGATGTTCCAAATTGGAATTTTTTAAAATAGGATTTTGCGAAACTATTTTTAGATAATGTGGGAAGTTGATTACTTTTTCTCTCTCAAATATACCATTCATATTTTTTAAAGTCCAACATTGCCCTTAAATCTTCTAAAAGTTTAACATTGTCCAACATAGGCAAACAATTAACGACTTGTATTCAACAACACTTTTAACCAAAACTCTACTGCTAAAAACTCTAAAGCTCAAAAGTTAAAATTTCACAACTAAACCAAACAGATTCTAATGATAATGAAAATTCTCATTCATCACCTTGTACCTCTATTCAATCGATGACTTTTTTAACTCCCGTCTTGTTGTAGCTCACTTCTTTCGAGTTCGTGGCCATGGATTTGACTAACGAGGTAGTGTTCCTTGTAATTTTCTTGTTCATTGCCCTCAATACTTGTTAGGAATATTTTTTCATTATATGTGACGAGAGGGATCCCGAGCTGAGGTAAGATGCCCATACCGAGCTGAGGCGGGCTAATCCGAGCCAAGCTGAGCATATTCAACTAATGCCCAACCTGGATGCTGATCCAACCTGGATGCTGATCCAACCTCACTCCGACCCCGGAAAACCCTGCCCTCGGTGCTAGCTGTTCTGATGGGGCATAAAGCCTTGATGGGACATAAAGCTGCACCACATTAAATGCTGTCAGGTCCGAATTTAGTATAAATAGAGTTTCACCCCTTCATTTATGAGGTAACTCGTCATTAAATGCTCTCAGCTACTTTTTCAGCTCGGACATACTAATTATTCGTACACCCGAGGAAAAAATTCAGGTCATCACCCAGCCTTTTCCTTCATTTTCCTTGTGCAGGTCAGGTAGCCGACCCGAAAACCCAGGTCAAGAATCCGACTCAGATTTCCAGCTCGGGAAGAGTAGCTCCCAATATCAACGTCGAGATTCCAACCTTGACATTTTGGCGCCATCTGTGAGAAAAGAGTTCTCTCTGTCACTCTTCTCACCACTCATTGAGAAACCACCATGGTACAAACGATAAGCTACAGCGTACTGGTAGAGGACTCGCCCAACCTGGATGGGGACCTCGAAACCACACAGGTGCCTGGCCAAGAACCAACCAAAGCTGAAGTTGGAACGAGCCAGCGTATACACTTAGCCACCCAAACCAACCCCACGACAGATGGAGACCTCAACTCTATCCTGTCACCGGAGATAAGGATGATGCTGAGGATGTTTGAGGAACTTAAAGAGCAGGTAGCCCGGTTAGCTGCGGACCCTTGGCTCCGCAAGAAGCTACGCCGCGGCCCTCGCGTCCACAATTCTGCATCCCTGACCCAAGGCGAAAATGGACGCAGATGAAGAGGGCTTCCTAGAGCCGATGGCGGGACCCGATGGGGCAAGAGATAAAAGGGCGGCTCAAGCCGACCCCGAGCAGGCCAAGACCGTGGCTGCCATAGCCAAGGTAATTAACCAGCTCGGTATAAGTCCACTCTCACCAGAGATACTAGCCACACTACACCCACTGGTAATCGGATGCCCAACCTAGCAGTCTACAATGGGGATAGCGACCCAGCCAGCCAGCCACTTGCTCAACTTTGACTACCACATGACTCTGCATGATATGTCTGACCTCATGGAGACGAAGACATTCCCGACCACCCTGGTTGGCAATGCCTTGGACTGGTTCCAAAAACTTCGTCCTGGCTCTATCGCAAGTTTTCATCAACTAGTTGAGGCTTTCTTGTCCCACTTCGCCGGAAGCCGACGTGCAACCTGCCACACTTCGACATTGTTGTCGGTGAAGCAACATAGAAGGGAAAGTTTGAGGGCTTACACAGCTAGATTCAATGAAGAGTCCCTCAAAATCCCTAACCTGGAGGACTCCATGGCGTTGATGGCTTACCAAAGTGGGCTCAGGTCGAGCCCCCTTACATCCTCATTGGCCATCGATCCCGTGAAAACCGTAGCTGAGCTGATGGTACGAGCAGAAAAATACATACACTCGGAAAAAATCCATCAGGCGAAGCGGGATGATGACAAGGAGAAGGAAGCCGGCAAGAAGGGAGAGACCTCCCGAGCCCAACCTGGGGGTAAAGTCCAAAACGACCGAGGTAAGCAGCCTCATCAGCCGAAGCAGAACCCCTAATTCACTATGTTCATTCCCCTTAATACCACAAGGGAGTAGATCCTGATAGAGATCCAGCACCAGAACCACCTGCCTCCAACTCCGAGGATGAAAGGCCGACCTGAGAAGCGCAATAGAACCAAATATTCTCGCTACCATATGGACTACAGCTATACCACCGAGGAGTACAAAGACTTAAAAAAAGAGATCTAAGCCTTGATAGCCCGAGGTCACCTCCGGAAGTATGTAGATCAACAGCCGACCCAGAATCACGATCAGAGAAATAGGGAGAGAAGTCCACCTAGGCGCCAGGCTTGGGGCGGACGTTTGGTTGTGATTGAGACCATTGCAGGAGGATTGACATCGGGTGGGAAGACCTCGACTGGTAGGAAGGGTTATGTTCGGGCTGGGAGGGAGTATGGATCGGCGTGGAGTCCGGTCCTGGATATGGAGGAGCTCACATTCTTCTTAGAAGACTTGAAGGGGGTGATATTGCCCCATGACGACCCACTGGTAATCAGTATTGAAATAGCCAATTTTACTGTGAAGAGGCTGATGGTGGACACTGGGAGCTCGGCAGAAGTCCTATTCTTGAAAGCATTTGAGAAAATAGGGTTGGACAGGAGCCGACTCAGGCCGTTGAGAGGTACTTTAACTGGTTTCACCGGACAAGCCCACCGAGCTGAGGGGGTCATCAACCTCCCGCTGAAGCTGGAAGATGGAGACAAGCGGGTTTCGATGCAAGTCAACTTCATTGTGATGGATTACAATTTCACTTACAATGAGATCTTAGGTCGGGCACCACTCAACCATTTCAGGTCCGTCCCTTCAACTTATCACCAGGCCCTAAAATTTTTGACCCTGGCCGGAACGACCACTATCCACAGAGCCTAGCTCTCAGCTCGGGAATGTTATGAAAACTCCCTCCGCCCCAAATATCACGTTGGATGGGGACCAGATTTGCCTGATGAGAAGAGGGATGCGAAGAGGGGAAGCCCAGCTGAAGACCTTCAAGAGGTGGAGCTCTCCGACGAGACGAACATAACAAAAATTGGGAGTGAATTCCCTGCCGACCTCAAGAAAGGTATAAGCTAATTTCTCGTGAAAAATGAACACATATTTGCATGGTCTGCCTCTGACATGATAGGTATTGATCCGGGAGTGATTGATCATAACCTGAATGTTGACCCAAATCACTATCTGGTAAAGCAGAAGCGCAGACACTTCCATTATGATAAGCAACAAATCATAGCAGAAGAGGTGGACAAATTGGTAGACGCCGGCCACATAAAGAAAATCCAGTACCTAACCTAGTTATCTAACGTGGTGCTGGTGACCAAGTCCTCAGGAGGATGGAGATTGTATATTGATTTTACTGACCTCAATAAAGCTTGCCCTAAGGACTGTTTTCCCCTACCTCGGATTGATCAGATGGTGGATGCCACCTCCGGGTTCGAGCTACTCTCTTTCATGGATGTCTTCAAATGCTATAACCAGATCAATATGGCTCACAGAGACAAAGAGAAGACCGCATTCACCACCGATAAAGGTCTTTACTACTATGAGGTCATGCATTTTGGCCTCAAGAATACTGGAGCTACCTACACTCGGATGGTGAACAAGGTTTTCAAAAGTTAGATTGGCCGAAATATGGAAATCTATGTAGATGATATGTTGGTCAAGAGCAGAAGGGCAGAAGACCATGTAGCCGACCTGGCTGAAGCCTTCGCCATAATGGAGCACTTTGGGATAAAGCTGAACCCGAAAAAGTGCGCATTCGACATCAAGGTAGGAAAGTTGTTGGGCTTCATGGTCACAACCCGCGGAATAGAAGCCAACCCGGAGAAGGTTCAAGCAATACTTGACTTGGCACCGCCGACCTAAGTGAAGGACGTCCAGGTGCTAACGAGCAAGGTCGCGGCGCTTAACAGATTCATGTCCAGGTCGGCCGACAAGTGTGCTCCTTTATTCAAAATATTGAGGAGTCCTAAGAATTTCAAATGGACCACGGAATGCCAGGATGCCTTCCAGGAGCTGAAAAGGTATCTAGTTTCGCCACCCCTACTATCCCGACCTGAGGTAAGGGAGGGGCTGGTACTATACTTAGCATGATCAGGGATAGCAGTGGCGGCGGCACTGGTCTGTGAAAAAGGGAAGGAGAAAAAGCCGGTCTATTATGTCAGCAAGACCTTGCAGGAGGCCGAGGTGAGGTACTTCTCCTTGGAAAAACTCGCCCTCGCCCTCATCACGGCGGCAAGAAAGCTGAAGCCATATTTTGACGCCCATCCAATTAAGGTCATGACGGATGCCCCACTCAAGTCCATCATACACAAGCCGGAGGCATCGGACAGGCTGCTGAAATGGGCAGTTGAGTTGAGTCAATTTGACATCACCTACCAGCCCAGAACAACCATCAAAGCCTAAGCCATCGCGGACTTTGTGGTGGAATGCACTAACCGAGCCGAGCATGACCCGGAGGATGTGTAGAAGGTCCATGTGGATGGGGCCTCAGGGAAGTTTGGAATCGGAGCTGGGGTGGTCATTCTCGACTCAACCCGGCATGAGCACCAATACTCCTTCAAGTTCACCTTTCTGGCGTCCAACAATGAAGCTGAGTACGAAACAGTGATTGCAGGACTAAAAATTGCAGCTCAGCTCGGGGCACAGACAGTCAACTTGAGCACCGACTCTCAATTAGTTTCTAGTCAGATATCGGGAGAGTTCGAAGCCAAGGACAATACTATGCTGACCTACCTCAACAGAGTCAAGGGTTTGACCTCAAGACTCAAAAGGTTCATGATACAGCAAATTCCGAGGGAAGAGAATATGAAGGCTGTCGCCTTGTCTAGGTTGGCCTTGGGCGAGAGCCGACCTACCCTAGTCCATGTGGAAGAAGTATCCGAACCAATAATCCAGTTGGGGGTGAAGGCCGTAGCCGAGCTCAATTTAAGCCCATATTGGACCAAACCAATCGTGGACTACTTGGAGGGGGCATGACCCCAGAGGATGAAAAAACAGCTCGGAAACTCATGAAACAGGCCTCAAGGTTTGTCATAATCGCTGAGCAACTCTACAAGAGAGCCTATACTTGGCCTCTCTTAAAGTGTGTTGGGCCCGAGGAGGGAAACTATATACTCCGGGAGATCCATGAAGGAGTATGTGGAAACCACTTGAGTGGCAAGGCCCTGGCTCGGAAGGCATTGAGGCAAGGCTATTTTTGGCCAACCTTAAAGCAAGATGCCAAAGAGTATGTGAAAAAGTGTGACACCTGCCAAAGGTTCGCCAACATATAGAGAAAGCCAGCGGTAGACCTCACGATGATGATAAGCCCATGGCCATTCTATCAGTGGGGTCTAGATATCATCGGCCCATTGCCAACCGGCGTTGGCCAAAAGAAGCACGCCTTCGTAGCAGTAGACTACTTCACCAAATGGCCTGAGGCTGAAGGTGTTGTTAGAATAACATGAAAGGAAGCTTGGGATTTCGTATAGAAAAATATCATTTGCCGATTTGGGGTATCAAAGGTCATCGTTACTGACCACGGCAAGCAATTCGATAGTGCATACTATCGAGGCAAATGTGCTGAGATTGGGATCAACCTCAGATTCTCATCTATTACTCACCCTCAAAGTAATAGCCAAGTTGAAAGGACTAACCAAATCATTTTGCAGGGTCTGAAAACCAAGCTGGAGGAAGCAGAGGGCCAATGGGCATCGATTCTTCCCGAGGTACTGTGGGCTCAGTGGACTACCACTAGCTCGACAACGGGAGAATCGCCATTCGAGCTGACCTTTGGTACTCAAGCAGTGCTGCCAGTGGAGATTGGGTCTCCGACCAGTAGAATCCTCCACCATGACCCAGAAATAAACGTAGCACTGATCCGTGAAGGGCTGGACCTCGTCGAAGAGTTCCAAGCTAAAACTCAAATTAGGATGCTAGCCAGCAAAGCTGCCATGCAAAGAGCCTTTGCCAAGCAGGTCAAGCCTAAGATTATTAAGGTTGGCGACCTTGTACTCAGAAAAACCATCTTTTTACCGCGCTCGAGCAACAAGCTCTCCCCGACCTGGGAGGGACCGTACGAAGTCGTGAAAGAAGTCTGACCTGGGACCTTCTACCTCCGCGACAAATATGGGAAGCAATTGAAAAATGCATGGCACGCAGAGCACTTGAAGAGATATTTTGTGTAACGGCCCCCGAGCCAGGATCTCTTGTAACGGCCCCGAGCCTGAAACTCTTGTAACGGCCTCGAGCTGAAAACTTTTGTAACGGCCCCTGAGCCAGAATCTCCTGTAACGGCCCCCAAGCCGGAAACTTTTGTACAGGCCCCGAGCAAAAGTCTTTGCTAAGGCCCCAGCCAAAACATTGCTTGTAATTGGCTCCCGAGCCCGAGTACTTCATGCACAATTTCAATACAAACATATTTTGTAAATCAGTGCAATGCTCGACCCGGGCTCAAGCGCCTCAGCTACTGAGCTACTCCCAACTCGGATAAACGCGGTGGCCACGCTTAATTACGAGCTAATGATCCAAGTAAACCAGCTCGGACAAGGTTCCAGCTCGGGTATAGTCAATAATAATTTGATTAGTTTTGCCAGTTCGAATTAAGGTCCAACTCGGTATAATCTAGCTTCAGGTCGGGACGTTAGTTTGGGTCTAAACTCGAACTCAACATTTGTCAACATTAGTTTGACCAATTTTAAATCGGACTGATGAGTCCAGGTCGGCGACAATTATATAGTTGTCCAATTAACCAGCTCGGATTAGGATGATAATTCATTAATCGCATCCAGCTCTGTTCTTTATATTTAAATTAAGTTTGAAAGGTCCATTATATTGGTCCAACCCCACTTACTTAAGAAATTTGCGAAGAGAAAGGTACACATGTACAAACTCGAATGAAACGCAAATAAAACAGAAACATCCATTTTATTAAAAAGTGAAAAAGTACAATTACAAAGAGCCGGACTAGGGTAAATCCACTAAAGCCCGACCCGGGAGATTACAAAATTTACTTAGGAATGGCGGTAGAAGTGGTAGCTTCGGCTTCATCCCCGACCTGATCCATGCCTTTCTAGACAAATTCAATCACCTCTTTAGCTTGGGACGTCAGGTCGGCCGGAAGCTCTGGAATCTCCCAGAACTCTTGCGGCTGGGCCTCCAAGATTTCGATGTAATCATTCTTGGTGGCAGGAAGGAAGGTATTCGCTCTCTCCCGAGCTACGACTTGGCCTCAGAAATAGTACTCTAACTCGGCGTACCGGGCCATCGCCTCACATTTCGTGGCCAATCAGTCCACGGCCTCTTGACTGGACTTGAAGGCTTCCATCGCCTTCTCCCCTTGGGGGCCGACCCGATCTACCAGATCCCTAAGCTTCGCCTCGGCCTAGCGCTTATCCTTTTTGAAGCGCTCAACGTCCCTGGCCGCCGCCTCGCGCCGGGACTTCTCCGCTTCGAGCTTCTTCCTTAGCCAGTTGATCTTCGTCTCGTCCGCTTTGCACCTTTGGAAGGCATCCTCCCTCAGGGCCTCTAGCTCGGCTCGAGAGTCAATGAATCGTTGCTCGAGCTCGACAAAGTGAGCCTGGGCTCGGGCGAGCAAGTCAGGTGCCGAAAGGATGTAGGACTCAGCCTGCATAAAAGATGACAAAACAATTAGTCGAGCTAAAAAGCTTAACCATATCAACACGGTCAAATATGCCTTACCGTGATTATGGCCGTCCTCAGGTCGAGCGAAAATTGCTTCCCCGGGACCGATGCCAGCTTGGGATCGCGGGCGACCTTAGCTGCCTCCACGAAATCCTTGTTGGGAGGACTCACCACCGTGGCCTTGCCTTTTCCGGAGTACTCGGGCCGAGACCGTTTCCTATTGTTAAGGCGGGATGCTGAGCGCTCAGGGATCGCTACACCCGAGCTCGGTCTTTTGGTCAGGGGAGACGCCGACGTCCCCTTGGGAGAGACCTCGGGTCGCTGCCTTTGCTCCTGAGGGACAATTTGGCCCAAGCCAGACCGAGCCTAGACTTCGCCGCTGGCCTCGGTCTTCCTCTTCATTTGGGCATACACGAGCTTTCTCGTATCCGCCATATCTGCAAAATAACAGAGGAAAGATGTGAGAAATAACCAAATGGAAACTGAAGAGAACAACGGTAGACAAAAAGACGGGGAGGTTGGGCATTGATCCTGCGAACTGACCCTCTTCTGAGCTGAAATCCGCATTCTCTTCGGGCTCGGGAAGTAGATAGGGGTGCTCATTCCTTAGGTCGGGTTCTTTACCGAATAAATTTGATTTTCAAATTCTGTCCCACCTGAGGACACTATCAATATCAATCAACATTCTCGACTTGGGTCTCAGCACCCCGACCTCGGCGAGCTCCTCATCTGAGAACTTGGGGGTCATCGCTCACATTCTTCTTTAGTGAGGGATTCCAATCCACCCTGCACCCCGGGTTCACAACTGACTTGACCCAATAGTAGTTGTTGTGCCAGCCCTTGTTGGAAGAGTGCCACTTGGTGAATATGACATTGTCGGCCTGAGCTGCGAAATGAAACCACCCTGGCTGCTTCGGGTTGGGCTTGCACACAAAGAACTGACCCTGGCTAAGCTCAAAATATTTCAAAATGCAGGCGATGAAGTCGGGAAGTGGAAGTCGGATAACATCGAAGGCGAGGTCGTAGATAGTGAAGTGATTGGGTGGAGAATAGCAGGCGGACTCGTTCCGACCTGGAACCTTCAGCTTGTGATATTGGTCCACCAACTAGTCTCTTAGTCGGGCATTCGCCATCTCGATGGTAGAATAGCACTCACGTTTACAACAGGCGAACAACTACTCTATCCTCTTTCCCCGAGCCGATGAACCACTGGCTGTAGTTGAGTTCCGAGGTCGGACCGCCCTGACTGGGACCGCATCAATTGGTTCCGACGTAGAGGCTCCAACTAAGTACTCCTGTAGTATCTCAACTCCCTCTAACCGGTTCAATGGCTCCGCATCTTTCCTATCTCCCAGGTCTCCCAGGTCGGCTAAAGGATCCGTCTCGGCTTTTTCTTGTACTTGCCTGACCTCGATCACTTGGCAATCATCATCACTCTCCCTGAACCCAGATTGCCGAGCTAATCCTTGAGATGCACCTTCGTTGTCATCACCGCGGATTCCATCTGAAGTCGATTCCGAGCTCGACGGATTCTCATCCCCTTCATAGGACCTCACCTCCATCGCTTGGGAATCTTTCGACTCTGACCTCCTCATCCTATTACAAATTAAAATATGTGCAGGAATAACTAAAGGGAGTCGGGACGTACCTACCGCTCTAGTTGTCGAAGATGACCCGATCTAATGGCCTCTGACCTAATTGACTCTGAGCTAATAGATTCCGAGTTGAATACCCCGAGAAGATATTTGCTGAGCTAAAAGTGTCTGACCACTCTGGTATCAGACCTAAAAGCTCCAAACTTTGTATGCAAAATGTGAAATGAATCTCGAATGTCAAGGCCCTATTTATAGATAACTCCTGTAACTGCCTCGGGAATCCCAAACGTCGCATCTCGTCATAACTGCCAGGTGACGTGTCAGCCATCTGAAGGGCATGCACTGCTGACATGGCCATCCTTACTTTGCCCGGGTCGGGCACCTCCAGCTCCGGAACAACTCCCAAATCTAGATCTTACCCTCTCAATCTCGACTTGAGGGGGGGGGGATTGACAAGGGGGATCCCGAGCTGAGGTAAGATCCCCACACCGAGCTGAGGCGGGATAATCCAAGCCAAGCCGAGCATATTCAGCTAATGCCCAACCTGGATGCTGATCCAACCTCACCTCGACCCCAGAAAACCCCGACCTTGGTGCCAACTGTTCTAAGGGGACATAAAGCCTTGATGGGACATAAAACTACACCGCATTAAATGCTGTCAAGTCCGAATTTAGTATAAATAGAGCTTCACCCCTTCATTTCTGAGGTAACTCGTCATTAAATGCTCTCAGCTAAGTCTCCAGTTCGGACATACTAATCATTTGCACACCCGAGGGGAAAATCCGGGTCATTACCCTGCCTTTTCCTTCATTTTCCTTCTGCAGGTTAAGTAGCTGACCCGAAAATGCAGGTCAAGAAGCCGACCCAGATTTCATGCTCAGTAGAAGTAACTCCCAACCTCAACATCGAGATTCCGACCTCGACAATACGTGATGCTGTTAATTATATTTTTATTTATAAAGTAGGCTGGATATTTGATTCACAAATTGGTTTGTGATCATAATGTTTTAAACCCACTTTGAAAGTCTATATGGTTAACTTGTGTATAGGTTTGTATATTATGACAAAACTTTTTATGGGTGAGCATGGTAGAATAAATTATAAATATATAACTAGGTCCCTCTTCTAGCCTGACTCACTGTTCCCATTAATAGTAATTAATCCTGAATAAAATAGGAAGAGAAGGACTTTTGTCAATAATTTGGCAACAATTATAATTTGTTTTATCATGGCTCTAACATATATGTGATTTCGTTGTTAATTGTACTTGTATATTATGTTGTAAAATCATGTATATCATAATATATATATATATATATATGCTTACAATACTTATTTGATTTTTAATGCATTACTTTTTCCATAAAGGGGGAGGGGGGGGGGGGGGGAGGAAAGGAGAAAAGACTATAATAAAAGAAAGAAAGAAAGAAAGAAAGAAAAATTATTCTTAATTAGGAACGTAAGAGCCATTGTTCATAGGAACGGGGCATGCAGACACGTGTGGTAGAACATTTGGACCCATGATACAGGCAGTTGCACGAAATTCATCGAAGCTAAAAATCGTCAATCAAACTTAGCATACTTCTTTTACCAAAAAAAAAACTTAGCATACTTCTAATTAGAGTTGAGCTACAAAACGGCATGAGCTCCACTATTTTATTTCTAACACGTAAAACTTATATGCTGGCAAGACTCACACCCCATTAGAAAAACGTTCAAAATGTTCTTTTTTCCCTCTAACCATGCTCACGGTCAGCCAACATCTGATGGAATTGGAAAATGGTTCTGAGCAGTGACTGAAGTCATAGAAAACTAGTCAAATGAGTTAAGCTGTCTTGTTTGCCCCCTTGATTGGGTTTTCACTGCTCAGAACCATTTTCCAATTCCATCAGATGTTGGCTGACCGTGAGCATGGTTAGAGGGAAAAAAGAACATTTTGAAGTCATAGAAAACTAGTCAAATGAGTTAAGCTGTCTTGTTTGCCCCCTCGATTGGGTTTTAAATGTATCAATACAGTTGTTTGATATTTTGTTATTTGACTTCTTCTTTACTAGGGTAGGATGATGTACTTTCAGGGACGGAGCTAGAACGAGACCGATAGAGGCTCCGACCCCCCCAATATTTGTTTTTCCAAAAAATTTATATAATATCGTTACAAAAAATTACTGTTATTAAAAAAATATATGTAGTATTGTCAAATAAGTTAACATTCCTCCTATTTTCTTTTCACTTATCATGAATGTTATTATTTAAATTTTGACCCCCCCAATTTTAAAATTCTAGTTCTGCCCCTGTATACTCTCTCCATTTACAATTTATATACGGAAAAATCTCACATTTAGTCCCTATTGTTTGTAAAGTGTCTTAGTTTAGTCCCTATTATTTAAAATGTCTCAATTTAGTCCCTATCGTTTCCTCAAAAGTTTCAATTTCATCCTTATTGTTTAAAGTTTTTAATTTCGTCCTTATTGTTTCTCAAAAAATTTCAAATTCATCCCTATTGTTTTTAAAAAGTTTCAAATTCATCCCTATTGTTTATCAAAAAATTTCAATTTAGTTATTGGATAATAGGGACGAAATTGAAACTTTAAGATGATAATAGAGACGAAATTGAAACTTTTTAAAAACAATAAAGACGAAGTTGAAACTTTTTAAAAAATAATGGAGACTAAATTGAGACATATTAAGCAATAGGGATGAAATTAAAATTTTTGGTGAAATAATATGGACAAAATTGAGATACTTCGCAAACAATAGGGACTAAATGTGAAATTTTCCCTTTATATATTGTGCTTTGACCAAAAAAAAAGAAGTAAAGCTGTCTTAGCAGAACAAAATCTTCCACAAATTTCGTGGTCAACCTTATCAAAGTACCGTCCCATGCATTCTCATACTCTTGATCAAACTCTTGCTTGATTTTGACGTGAGCTCGTGCAGATAATGCCTTCACAATCTTAACTATTACCAACTTGTTCTTCATATTTTTCTTATACATTTTTATAGGTAGTCTTAAATTTAAATAGTTTGAGAAGTGTATGATAATCAACTGACTGAGCTTCCCAGGAGATCCGTTTTAAATCGCAGTTGAAATACAACATGTTCGATTTCAGTGTGTGAAGAGAACTTGATTGCTAATCGAGTTGCTGACTGAGTAATACGTAGTGTAAAGTTAATAATAAATTCTATTTTGATTGGTTTTGATACATCCTTATTCCTCTTAAGCAGCTGGTATTTTATGACTTCACTGGCCGTGTGTGATCTTTTTGTACATTGATCTCAGTCTTTTATTGACCAAAAAATGAGATATGTACATTTATGATTGAAACAAATATATAATTTGTATTCAGTAATGAAAAGGATGCAATGTGTGAAACACTAATCTTCTTTTGGCCCATAAAATTTAAAAAAGAAAAGCGAAATAACTCGTCGTCCTGCAATAAAATAAACTTATAAAATCAATCAATTATGCACATTTTTGGCAAGGAGTAGAAGAAATAAAATAGTTAAAACGAAATGGAATTGCGACTTTTTAATTTGTGTTTCACAATAAGCATGCAACACGTCGACAACCAAAGAGGAAAACGATTGCATCCAACAAAAATGTGATTGTCAAAATTTGTCATATTAATTTCACGTGATTTTTATTTCTGTATTTTTTTTTTCCCGTGAACATTAACAATCTGCTTATCCCAAAAGACATAGATGATTAGGGTGAAAAAAAAAAAAAAAAGATGGTGAAGCTGTGGGTAGAGAAGATATAGTGTAAGAAGCAAGCTGCCTCTCATCTTGGGTCCCCTTAGCAAGGCTAATGAAAATTTATTTGTGGGAATTTTCTAACTAGTGACTCAAGTTGGGTATATTGATGTGTAATTTAACATAATAAATTTTCTACATCATTTTTCATACTTTATTTGATGTGTAACTCAATGTCGGAGATCTTATCCTTAGCGTTGTCAGTTCCAAGCCTTGATAACGAAGGAGTCTACCGATCAAAAACCAACAATCATCATAAATTTCTTTAGATTTTTTTTAAGTCAACCGCAACAGTTCCACTATTTTTTCCCTATATATAGGGACTTTAGAGCATTTTCATGTATATAGAATCTCTTATTTTAATTTCACTACAATAGCTTCCTTATATTCAACTAATCCCTTATTTTAGAAAATTCATATTTTAATTTTACTATAATAACTTTTTTATGTTATGGACGACCTACTTTTGTTTTATCTCTAGTGCCGTTAGTTCCAAACCTAAATAAAAAAAGGACAAGGTTAAATAGCTGACAATTATCATAAACTTTGTTGGATTCTTCTTATGGATGCAAGAATTAAGATATCATTACTTAGCTAAGGGAGAAAATGAGTTTTAGCATGAATGAGTAAAATGTATATGCTGGATCCATATGACTAACCTAACCTAATTGAATAATACTTATTTGATTTAGTTCAATTTTGGTGCACAGTGATAAGTTTTAATACACTTTGCTACTTCTGTGGTTTCCTTATACCTCATGGAACATTCATATAGACCGTACACATAAGCAGAAAACTAGTTGCCCATGTTTATAGAGTTAGGATAAGACTCACACTCGATAATACCGAATAAAAAAAATTTATCAATATAAGAACCACCACTTTTATTATGCCCCCTCTTGGCATTTGCAACATAACCATCAAGCATATACAATGATACATTAATGGAAAGAGAGGCGAATATGATCATTTTCCAGTTGCATGGGTAAACAAATATAAACGTTGGTGGTGGGGCTCCATCTGATACTATCAGTAGTCGCATTTCACTAGCCGAGTTCCCACGTCGAGAAAACATATACATATTGATAAATTTCATATTTAGTCCCTATTGTTTACATGCTTTTTCAATGTAGTTCCTAATGTTTTAAAAGATTCTAGAGGTCCTTAATATTTATAAAAGTTATTCAAAATAGTCTCTATTGTTCAAATTTAGCCAATTTGATCCCTAATATTTTTAAAAAATTTAATTTAGTCCCTATTGTTTCCTAAAAAAATTCAATTCAGTCTCTGCACATGATCTCTATTTAGGGACTAAACTAATTTTTATGAGAAACAATAAGGACTAAATTGATTAATTTTAAATAATAGGGAACATTTTGAAGTATTTTGTAAATATTAGAAACTATTATAATTTTTTTAAAATATTAAAAATCAACTTAAAAAAAAATGTAAACAATAAGGACCAAGTGTGAAATTTACCCAAGAACCAAACATCACCAAACGTTGTTGTAGTGTTGTGTTGGCGCGTTTTCATGACTTTGACTAAAGAAAGTAAACATTCAAGAGCAAAGCTCCAAACTTTGGAAATTTTGTGGGAAAATTCAGAAAATCTTTCTTTACGTGAGTGGTCAATGTCGTGATATATATATATATATTTTTCCCTTACATCAATGTCGTGATTCTTCATGGAAGAAGTCTTAGGCCCTTAACATTTGACCAATTCTCTGTCTGTTCATCTTCATCTCCATGACATATGTTCTTCGTTCTAACACTATATAGCTTTTTTTTGAACAACGATAAATTCACTTTAGTCAGGATATATTGGATTTACCCTGAAATTAAAATTTTATGGTATAGCAGCGAGTTACAATACATATTTTAAGTCAGTCAAAGATTAATAATAATTGTAATGAGATGTATAAGTTTGAATTTAGAACTTTAATTCTCGTGAGCCACTATATAGTTCATTCTATTCTCTAAAATTATAAATTTTATGGTACACTAACGAATTTCAATACATGTTGTAAGTCAATCAAAAGTTAATTATATTTGTAATGAGACATCGAACTTTTAATCTCAATGAACGTATCCAATCATTCGAGTCAACTCTCGTGGGTCACTGTATAGTTCACATTCTATCCGAATTCCAGAAATGGGTCCAAAACTTTTAAGCCTTGAATTCATCAAACTACGTGGCTTTGAAAGTAGGAAGGTTGAACCAAACCGTACTGTTTCAGTTTCCATTTACATTTTTCCATTCAAGAACATAAAGAAGCTTCAAAGTTAACTGGTACAAGAATTCAAAGCCTAGTGTTGTAGTTTCCAGTCCACGTGTTTTCCGTACTTGAAGGTCCATAATATCTTAGTCTATTTTAAAAAAATAAAAAAATAAAAAAATAAAATTTAATGCTCAAAAGTAGGTATATATAATGAGGTAAATAGCCAACGTCGTCATAATCAAAAGCATATTTGTTTAAGGTAGTTAGAACAAATATATTTTGTGTGACTTTCAAAGAAGACACAACAAAACAACCTTAAAAGCTTTAGTCCTGTCCTTTTATTACAGGTGATGATAATTCATGTATATCCTATGTGTTTTTTCATACATTGGATTATAGATGTTTGTGGGGTGTTGTTTTTGTGCATATATGGCAAAGCATTTTTCATCCAAAACTGGTCTTCTTATGTTTCTAATTTTTTTTTTTTTTTCGGGTATAATGGAGACCAAAGACGTGGTTTTAATTTTGCTTGATAGATTTTGTTTTTTTGGTCATTAAATGTTTGAATCTTGCTGCTGAGTTTCTAAATGTTGTGTCATAAGGTTAAGTATACAGCTGGAATAACACTCATATGTAATGAGTTCGTAATGGTACCTCGCAATTCAAAAGCTTATTTATTTCATATGGTTAAGTATACAGATGGAAATTTTTGGTATTTTTTTTGTCTTTTTGATGATTACGAAGGTTTCGCTTTCTTCTTTGCTTCTTGTTTCTTGTTTTAGTTTTTCTGATAACGAGTAACTCATTTTAGGTAAGACGGTAGTATTTCTTGTTGTGATATAGAAATAAGTACAGCCCCCGGTTATGCATTCATAAGCTGTTTATGTCAAGAATCTGTACTTGATAGTATCCAAACTGTCTATTTAAACTCGTTACTTGAAAAAATTGAGGCAAACGATAAATTCTTGGGTTCTTTTCACTATATTTGCATTATATATGTAAGACGAGAAGAAAAAGTTCGTTCTATTTGCCTAATTTCATGAAAGGTAGAATTCACTCTTTCATCTTGTTGTTCGGGTTATTCCATTTTCATCATAGAATAGAATGATTAGTCTACTGTTTTTCTATGTTCTAGTGGTTTGCTATATGTTTCTCTCATTCGAAAGTTTGTGTTTGGTTATGATGTTCAATAGTAATGAGATAAATATTTCTTTGAAAGTTTTAATGTTCGGTTTCATAAGTTGGTTTTCGTTGGATTTCCTTTTAAAATTACGTAATATTTCTTACATCAATGCAGGTAAGGCCCTTGAGATTTCTTAAGGGCTTTTCATCATCCGTAATCTTGTCAGATTCGGAGGAAAACGATCGCGAAATATATATAGGTTTGAAGTCTTGCAGGCGATATCGCATTCACTGCAGAAGATCAAAAGATGACTGTAAGAACCAGTAGCTTTAAGGAGACCGATTCAGAAAGTGGCAGCAAGTTGAATGATTCTGACAAGAATAGTAGGAAGAATTTGATACACTTGAACTCTGAGCCCGTAAGGCTAAAAATTGAAAGAACGGTTTCCTTCAAGGATCTAGTTCTAGAAACAAGAAAGCTGGAATCTAAAGATGCAAGTGCTAAAGATGATGGCTTCACGTACACGAGAATTCCATCGACTCCTCTTCCTCAGCCTGCTGTCATGTTTTCTCCAAGGCCTGTTAGCGAGCTTGATGCTGCTGCCGTCAAGCTCCAAAAGGTCTACAAGAGTTACCGAACTCGTAGAAACCTGGCAGATTGTGCGGTTGTGGTTGAGGAGCTTTGGTATGTCCTGAAAATCAGAGTCCTATTTGCATAGATTCCTAATGAATGTCTTGGTTTGATGAGTTGGTTTTTGTTTAATCTCTAGGTGGAAGGCGTTGGACTTTGCAGCTCTCAAGCGGAGCTCTGTTTCATTCTTTGATTTTGAGAAGCCAGAAACTGCAGTTTCACGGTGGGCAAGGGCGCGAACAAGAGCTGCCAAGGTTGAAGAAATATGACCATTATTTTAAATACACCTCTCAGAAAGAGTTATATTGAGTCGTAAATGCTAATCTCTTGCTGCTGCAGGTTGGGAAAGGATTGTCCAAGGATGAGAAGGCTCAAAACCTTGCTCTGCAGCATTGGCTTGAAGCTGTAAGTTGCTCATTTCCAGAACTAGAACTCAAAATCAAAACATTATGATGTTGATTTCACTTACAAGCCAATTCTAGTTGATCATACAGCTATAGACATTAGTGTGATTTGGCAATAGCGTCAACTAGAATCATTTACTTACTGTTACTCTACTAGTAGTTCCAAGGATATAAAAAGCACACTTACCCTGCTAGTGAAATGCGTAGTCAAAAACGGCTATTTTCTCAAAATCTCATTCGAAAGGTGCTGAGTTGGAATCCCGTTCTAACTGAGGATTCTTGTGCTGTATCTCGGGTGCTTGATTGAGTTGACTAGCTTTTTGAGGCTTCCGCAATCCTACTATACTAGTGACATTTTAGTTTCCTCGAATTGGTCGTGAAACTATTTGTCACTCAACATAATCTGCTATCAGGAACCCGATTACTCTGCCAATACTCATGAATCTTCTTTATCTTATCTATAGATTGATCCACGCCATCGTTATGGACATAATTTACACTTCTACTATGATGTCTGGTTCGAAAGTCAGAGCAGCCAACCTTTCTTCTACTGGTAAGTTTTTCACTTCTTACTTGTTTCTTGATTCTGTTTGATTGATGAACAATTAAAAGGACAAAATGCAAATTAAAGGAAAAAAAAAAGAAAAAAGAAACAGAAGTGTTACAAAGAGAGAGATCAATACTTATCTTGTTTTGTTAAATGGCTATGATATTGAATAAAGTTCAAACGATTGTAGGCTTCATATCATTAAATTTCTCTGTTTGTGGGAGTTTAATTCATTTCGTGTGACATTCCACATCTGTAAGAGATAGTGTGATTGTGTGGTTTATAAATAGATGTTGTGAGTGTGGGACTGAGTCATCCAGTGTGGATTGAATCACACTGGATGACTCAGTCTCACAGTGAGTATAAAAAATAACTTGGATTAACCCTTTTACAACATCAATATCGCTTGCGGGTCTAAAGTTCTGGGATCAGGACCATTACTGAATTCCATTCATGTTATTATTCTGTAATATGAAGGTTGGATGCTGGAGATGGAAGAGAAGTTAATCTCATGAAATGTCCAAGGGTCAACTTGCAGCGTCAATGCATCAAATATCTTGGACCAGTAAGTCTAAAGACACTAATATAAGTAGTATCAATTATTTGACTTTGTTATGACCAATTTGCTTTTATCCTTGTTCCAAATCACGTTTTCACACACATGATTTCACCCCAATCATAACAGACTTGATGCTTCATCTAAGTACATACCGTGATTTTTGGAATATTATGAGCATACTTGTATGTGTACTTAGTTTTATTGTTCCTATGTCAGAGAGAAAGAGAATCATATGAAGTGATCATTGAAAACGGGAAGCTTATGTACAAACAAAGTGGTGTCTTTGTGGACACCGTTGAGGGTTCAAAATGGATATTTGTTCTTAGCACCTCAAGGACCTTGTATGTAGGGCAGAAGAACAAAGGTGTATTTCAGCATTCAAGTTTTTTAGCTGGTGGAGCCATCATCGCAGCTGGAAGATTGGTTGCACATGGTGGCATTCTTGAGGTATATCTCACTTATGGGAGTTGGGTAACAATTATACTCGAATACACGTACACAACAAATATAAATAGTGAAAATTCTTAGAACATCAATACACGTACATAACAGATATAGATAGTGAAAATTCTTAAAACAGCCCGTTGACCAAAGAAGTTCTCGATAGATAAATGTTTATAGGTAACTTTAATTCTTGCTTTCATGTATTTGCAGGCTATTTGGGCTTATAGTGGTCACTATCGCCCGACAGAAGAGCACTTTCAAGAATTTATCAGCTTTCTTGAAGAGCATTCTGTAGATCTTTCAAATGTTAAGGTATAAGTTTACATGTATGCCTCTTGATTGTTTATATGTTTACCTATTTTCATGCTTCAATATTATACATTTTGCAGAAATAACGGCTTTATTTCGTTTGAGCATTTATAAAAGAAAATAGATGTGCTCGTAATCAACAAATAATTTCCCCTTGTAAATTATAAAGTAGATAACCCTCTTGTTTTTCCTTTTCCAGACATGTCCAACTGATGATGATTGGCCTCCAAATAAGGTTGCCTGTGATGAATTAAGCAAAAAACCATCTGTAGATCTTTCTACTGGTAAAAAAACTGAAGACGACAGAGGTACCTGTCATGTAGATGGTCCAACAAGCGAACAAGCAATTACAACCATACCGCAGAGCGACAAGCAGACTGATGATATCAAATTGGATCAACCAGTGTTTAACTTGGCTGCTAAACGCTTGTCCTGCAAATGGACTTCTGGAACTGGACCACGCATTGGCTGTGTTAGGGACTATCCTACAGAGTTACAGTTCCAAGCACTTGAACAAGTTAACTTATCCCCGCGGGTGGCTAATGGACCTATTAACAAGTATGGACCAATCCCATCACCAAGGCCTAGCCCAAAGGTTCGTCTCTCTCCAAGGCTAGCATACATGACATTGTCGAGTCCTAGAAACTCCATTGCCCCGGCTAGTCCTAGGAACCCCATTCCAGCAGCTAACTGAGCTAAACTTACACCAGAAACAGATCAACACTTCCATAAGCCTGAAGCATCTTTGCCATTTTTGTATCTGACCCTTGACTGACTAGGTGGAAACTGACTCATTTCTTCAAATCGTTACATTTGTCTAGTTTATAACTCTAGATTAATCCAAGTTGTTGTAATCCATTCACATAGTTTTTTGTTTATTGATAATTTGACAGTATGGTCTACTTCATTCTTTTATTTTTCTGGTAAAATGTATCAAAAGTTAATGTTACCAGAGAACTGGTTCCATTTATCTTCACCATTCAATAATGCAAATAAAGCTTTTTTGTGTATCTCTTTCTAGCTATATTTTGCTGCTTTTGTGAAAAATTTTGTATGAGGTTGATGTCTTGTGCTAGTGAAGTGATGATCCTAAATCATGTGAATTTCCAAATGTCTCAGTTGATTTGAATATCAATCTTAGGCAATAAGTTCCAAGTAATGGCATGATTACTTATAGACTCATTAAAGGTCGCGTGGACCTAATTTGAAATGAGTTGCATGTGAATGAAAAATACTGAACTAAGAGCTAAGCTTTAATGATAAATTAAAAGGTTAATACCATATTTGGTCATTTATCTTTGACTTTATTGACACTTTGGTCCCTTATCTTCAAAAGTAAGATATTTCAGTCCCTTATCTTTTAAAGTTAGGATACCGTTAGTCCTTGTCGCTGATTCCCTTAAAAAATAATGGAAAAAGCTTGTAGTTGACCAAAATACTTCTGCAATTTGGTGGTGGTAGTGGTGGTAGCGGTGGTGGTGGTAGGGATATTTTAGTCAATCACATCGTTTTTCAGTCTTTTTTAACAGAATCAGCGACAAGGACTAACGGTGTCTTAACTTTAAAAGATAAAGGACTGAAATGTTTCACTTTTGAAGAGAGGAGACCAAAGTGTCAATGAGGTCAAAGATAAATGACCAAAAGTGGTATTAACCCTAAATTAAAAATCATGAATTTTCATCAGATCTTATAAGGTGGCATTAAATTTTATGATTTTTTGATATAGGATAAATATAACAAAACACATAAACTTTACATAACCAACATGGGAATGAGGTTACATACAAATAGTTTAGAACTAAGTGGATATATAAATGATTGATTAATTGCGGTCTTGTTTGTTTTACTACTAGGACTAGACATCATAGATAATTATTTTATCAAAAATAGATTTACTTATAACTGATGTTATAGTGAAATTTAAGGTTCATGAATTACTAATATGGTTATGAAAAAATATTATGGATAATTAACTCCGTCGAACCCGCTTATAACATTATGGTATTTTGAAGGGATACTACCTCTATTTCCTCCTACAGACCTTTCCACCAATTGCCTTATATTGCAACTCTCTTCAGGGCTAATATTTTGCGGTTCCTTTTGACAATGACAAGAAGATATTGCTATTATATAGTGGCTATTTTGCTTGTATGTTGTTGGATGTATGCTATTGTCACGCCCCAAGTCCAGATCCCAAACCCAAGAATGCGACTGATATTGTAAATATAAGAAATAATTACTTAACTTTTTTTTTTACTGACCCAAAATAGTTAACTCAACTTATGCCTTACACCCACAACATCCCCTGTTAAGGACTTGACGTCCTCGTTAGGGGCATATACCCAGGACCAACCAGGAGGTGAAGGATTCTAGAGGTGGCTCTTACGGGTTCAAGAGGTGGCTCCCACTAGCCTTCTAGATATAGCACTTTACCCCGCATACCACTTAACTCTCGCACCGGTTAGTAACCTTGTAGGTATAAGAAACAACTACTTGATCCTCTTTTCTACTGGCCTAAAATGGTTAATCCAATCTATTATTTATACCCACAACACTTACTTATAAACCACACAATCACACTATATTTTACTGATGTGGGGAATATTACAGCTATAAGAAAGCCTTTTGCATCACATGAAAACTTAGTGTAACTCCAAACGAAATTTTATTGCAGTTGAGTTTTTCGCCGAGAATGAGAAATTATGTATGTTGATCTCATAATCTTTCACACTTACAGTGAAAAACATACTAGCTTATTACATTGTATTACTTTGATAATCTATGTTTAGAGAATAAACTAGGGTGCTATTAGAGTTCTTTTTTTTTTTTGCTTAAAACCCCCGGTGTTCAGGAGCACAATGACCCGATTAATCCAGAGTTCGGTCCGGATAGTGCCCGCAGAGTCTGACTCTTACTCGGGGGAAAAGACCTGCTATTAGAGTATTAGTCTCCATTGTATTCGCATTTTCCATACTAAAACTGTAGAACTTTGTTCACCTTTGTCAGTAACTAAAGCGGGCCGCAATTCGCGAGCTTCAGTCGAGTAAAATGCATAATACCCTTTTGTAAATTTACGAAATTTGTTGAATGACCCAATATTTTTAAAAAGTGGCAGAATACCGCCTTATAATTTTTCAAACATTGATTATAACTATTAATTTAAGTAAAACCACAAGAGTATGCAATATGCGAAAATAGCATAGGACAGTAATTTGTCACTTTTCAAAATGCACGATCTGTTATAAAAAATACGATATTATAGATATTTATCGTTATGAACTTATCAAGAAAAAAAAGTTCTTTTATAGGATTCTTTTGTTAGTGAAAAATTACTACAATTGAATGGTCAAAAGATGCTTATAGGATTCTTGTATAATGGAGATTATTATATGTATATGGAATGTGATGTAAATGTGATGTAATAAGTATGTCATCAAGATGATAAAAAACTCTATAAATAAAGGGAGTTTGTAAGAAGAAAACACACTTGAAGAAATTAACAATCTTCCTCTCTAAAATTCTCTCTTGTTTTAGTATTGTTTTCTTTATATTTAAGTTTTAATTTACAATACGTTATCAGCACGAGGCTCTGTTGAAATAGCAAACAACGAAGTATCCGACCACTTCATCATCAAAGGTACATATAATCCTTCATTTTTTCAATTACATTTTAATTATATATTATAGATTAGTTAAGATATTACAATCATACAGTTGGTGAAGTTTAACCGCTCTAAAAGTATAAATAACTAGACTTTGGACATAAAAAAAAAAAATTGATGTTTAACCAAATGAACTTTTGCTCGGACTTGCAATTTTTGGACATAAAATTCCGTTACTCAAAGGAAAATCGGATTGATCTTTGAACCTAATTACCGTTGCTCACAAGAATGTTGAAACCATTATTGGACTAAATTTTCCATTTATCAAAATAATATAACAATTGTTTTTGGTTTGATTATAACTTATTACTAACTTTCCTGACTATATCTTGACATTATTTATATCTAACACTGACTTTTCTTACAGTTCTAACATTTATTTATATCTAACTTATCACTAACTTTTATAACAATTTTAACATTATTTATGTATTTCTAACAATTCTAACATTATTTATGTCTAACTATTTTACTATTGAGCATTTTATATTATTATACAATTCCTATATCCATCATTTATATTGTGTCAATTTTAATCTTTTTACTTAATTTCATAATCTCCTACTATGAGTTAGTTTATTAGCCACATTTTTTTTTTGTATAGAATCTAACATCTTTATGAGTTCTTATTAACTAAATTTTATTTGATATCTTTTTAGTATCAAAATGTCAAACATTACAAAGCTTGATTTTGCCGCCCTTGACATATTGGGCGATAACTATTTGACCTGGGTACTAGATGCAGAAGTATATCTACGAGCAAAAGGCCTTGAGAAAACTATTATCAAAGGAAATAAAGAGTCGTCACAGGATCTTGCTAAAGCTATGATAGTTATCCGTCACCATTTACATGATTCATTGAAAACAGAATATCTTACTGTAAAAGATCCATAAGAACTATGGACCAATCTAAAAGAAAGATTTGACCACTAGAAAACAGTGCACCTCCCACTACTCTGCTACAAGTGGATAAACATGAGATTGCAATATTTTGCTACGGTACGTGAATATAATTCTGCAATGCATCATATTACTGTAGAATTAAAAATATGTGGAGAAAATATTTCAGAAGAAGACATGTTAGAAAAAGTATTTTCCACATTTCACGCTACGAACATGATATTGCAACAACAATACAAAGAGCGTGGTTTTAAGAAGCATTCTGAGCTCATAACATGTCTTATGGTGGCTGAACAGAACAACGAGCTATTATTGAAAAATCACAAATCACGAACAACAGGCTCAGAACCAGTTCCTGAAATAAATGCTACAAATTATCATAACCATGGTCATGGCAGAGGTCGTGGCCGAGGACATGGTCGTGGAAAGGGTCGTGGTTTTGGTCGGGGACGAGGCCGTGGAAGTGGTCGTAGTAATACTTGGTATCGTGACGACCCAAAAAGCTTCAATTTCAAGAAGCCATAAAATAATGAAAAAGGTAATAGCTCGCAAAAGAGACCATCCTGAGATGATATATGCCACAGATGTGGCATAAAAGGTCATTGGGAAAAAAACTGTCGAACAACAAAGCATCTTGTGGAGCTTTATGAAGCCTCAAAGGCAAAAGGAAAAAGGGTGGAAACAAACTTTGCCGAAAATGATAATCAACAACAAAATGCATGCTTTGATTATTCTGATTTCCTTGAAGATAACAATGAAGGGGTTGATTACTTAATTGATAATGAAAATTTTTATTTTAATTAAGAGTGATGAATATGTATCATCCTTTAAATTATTGAATATTGTGTGTGTGAATATCATTATGTAAGTTATTGTGTGCATAAATATTATTATGTAAGTTGTCGTGTATTGTGTGTATGAATATCATCATGTAAGTTGTTGTTTTTATTAAAAGTGTTATCACTATCGTTTATTTTGATAATATTCTCACACAATATATCTATCTTATTTTGAATAAGTATAGACCTATACAATTTCAACAATGGAGAAATATGTATGGTAGACAGTGCAACAATGCATACTATTCTTAAAAACAAAATCTATTTCTCCCAACTGGAATTCGCATAAGCAAATGTTAATACAATTTCGGGAACTACAAAAATTATTGATGGTTCTGAAAAAGCTTGTATTATACTTCCTTGTGGAACAAAAATTATGATAAGCGATACTTTATACTCTAGTAAATCACAGAGAAATCTACTAAGTTTTAGAGATATTTGTCAAAATGTCTATCATATTGAAACCATAAATGAGAAAAGTAAAGAATATCTCTATATCACATCGCTTAGGTCTGGCAAAAAGTATACTGTGGAAAAACTGCCAGCATTATCTTCTGCAATATATTATACTTAGATAAATTCTGTAGAAACCAATATGGTGATTAACTAGAAGATACATGATTCGAAGAATTTTATTCTTTGGCATGATCGCCTTGGACATCCGGGCACTGTGATGATGAAAATGATTATTGAAAATTCACATAGACATCCATTAAAGAATCAAATGATTCTAATATCAAATGAATTTTCATGTATTGCTTGTGCCCAAGGGAAATTGATTAAAATGCCATCCCCTACTAAAATTAATAATGAAGCTCCTGCATTTTTAAAACGAATTCAAGGGGATATATGTGGACCCATTGTTCCATCATGTGGACCATTCTGATATTTTATGGTATTAATAGATGCCTCAACTCGTTGGTCACATGTCTATCTATTGTCTTTTCAAAATGTGGCATTTGCAAGACTGCTTGCACAAATAATTCGATTACATGCACAATTTTCGGATCACACAATTAAGAAAATCCGACTTGATAATGCAGGAAAATTTACATCCCAAGCATTCAATGACTATTGCATGTCTATTGGGAATACTGTTGAGCACCCTGTGACACATACACATACGCAAAATGGTTTAGCTGAATCTTTTATTAAATGCCTACAACTAATTGCTAGACCATTACTTATGAGAACTAAGTTGCCTAGTTCTACTTGGGAATATGCTATATTACATGCTGCAGCATTGGTTCGAACAAGACCAACTGCTTATCATAAATACTCCCCACTATAGCTTGTCTCTGGCCAAGAACCAAATATATCCCATTTAATAATTTTTGGTTGTGCAGTATATGTACTAATTGCTCCACCACAACGAATAAAAATGGGACCACAAAGAAGACTGGGAATTTATGTTGGTTTTGAATCTCCATCAATTGTCAAATATCTTGAATCTTTAACTGAAGATCTTTTTACAGCACGTTTTGCTGATTGCCAATTTGATGAGGCAACATTCCCAGTCTTAGGGGGAGAAAAACGGAAGATAGAGAAGCAAGAAATTTCATGGAATGCATCGTTAGCATCTTATTTTGATCCTCGAACAAATCAATCGGAACTAGAAGTTCAGAAAATTATTCATCTGCAAAGGGTTGCAAATCAATTGCCAGATGCATTCACTGATGCGAAAAAGGTGACTAAGTCGCATATACCAGCGTTAAATGCTCTAGCCAGAATTGATGTTTCAAAGGAGCAATCTATCAATAGAATGGCAAATGAATCTACTGCACGTCAGAAGCGTGGTAGACCTGTCGGTTCTAAGGATAAAAATCCTCGAAAGAAAAAAGGACATGACAAGCAGGTTGTCAAACCTGAAATTATAAAAAATCTTGTAGTTGTCGCGACACAAGAAAAGGGATCCTCAGTCAATTTTCATGTACCTGAACATGATACAAATATTGAAAGTAATAATGAGGAGATTTCAATTAATTATGTTGCTACAGGAAGACGATGAAACCGAAATGAAATTGAAATTGATGAAAAAAATTTATATGCAGTAGCTACTGATTTGATGAATGAAAACGAGGATCTTGAACCAAAATCTGTCCAAGAATGTCGACATAGAAATGATTGGCCAAAATGGAAAGACGCAATCCAAGCAGAATTAAAATCACTTGCAAAACGTGAAGTTTTTGGGCCAGTAGTTCAAACACCTAAAAATGTGAAACCTGTAGGCTACAAATGGGTATTTGTTCGAAAGTGCAATGAAAATAATGAAATTGTAAGATATAAAGCGCGACTTGTAGCACAAGGATTCTCACAAAGGCCTGGAATTGATTATGAAGAAACATATTATCCGGTAATGGATGCAATTACCTTTAGGTTTTTAATTAGTCTGGCAATTTCTGAAAAACTTCATATGCGTCTTATGGATGTGGTAACAGCCTACCTATATGGCTCACTTGAAAATGACATCTACATGAAAGACCCTGAAGGACTGAAAATTCCTGAATCATGTGGCTCGAAACCTCAAGAAATGTACTCAATCAAATTACAACGATCGTTGTATGGATTGAAACAATCAAGGCGAATGTGGTATAATCGTCTCAGTACATATTTACTAAAAGAAGGATATGTCAATAGTCTAATAAGTCCATGTGTTTTCACCAAGAAATCAAACCATGTATTTGTTATTATTGCAGTATATGTTGATGATCTAAATATAATAGGGACTATTGAAGAACTTACAGCGGCAACCATATATTTGAGTAAAGAATTTGAAATGAAAGATCTCGGAAAAACAAAATTCTATCTCGGGTTGCAGATTAAACATTTATCAAATGGAATATTCTTGTATCAGTCAACTTACACAGAAAATGTATTGAAAAGATTTAACATGTAGGCTCACCCGTTAAGTACACCAATGGTTGTTCGATCTCTCGACACCAAGAAGGATCCATTTCGTCCCAAAGAAGATGGTAACAAAAATTTTGGCCTAGAAATACCATATCTTAGAGCAATTGGAGCACTAATGTATCTTGTTAATAACACACGCCCTGATATCGCTTTCTCTGTCAATTTATTAGCAAGATATAATTCAGCACCAACACGAAGGCATTGGACTGGAATAAAAAATATTTTTCGTTACCTTCGTGGAACAACTGATATGAGATTATTGTATTCGAGGCACAAGCAACCACACTTCATTGGATATGCAGATGCATGATATATGTCAAACCCCCACAAAGGAAGATCACAAACTGGATATTTATTCACATATAGTGGTACTGCTATCTCTTGACGATCCATAAAGCAAACTATTGCCGCAAATTCTTCAAATCATGCAGAGATTCTAGCACTCCATGAGACAAGTCGAGAATGTGTTTGGTTAAGATTTTTGATTCATCACATTTGAGAAGAATGCAACATTTTAACAAATAAAATGGATCCAACAATCATATATAAAGATAATACCACATGCATTTCACAAGTAAATGGACGATACATCAAAGGTGACAGAACTAAACATATCTCACTAAAATTCTTTTTCACACATGAATTGCAGAAGAAAGGTGAGATAGATGTTCTTCAAATTCGTACAAGTGAGAATCTAACAGATTTATTTACGAAGTCATTGCCTACATCAACGTTCGATAAATTTGTATGTAAAATTGACATGTGCCGACTTCGTGATCAATGTTGATATGCTCAGAAGAGGGGGAGCCATATACACGCTGCACTCTTTTTCCCTTAGCATAGGTTTTTTTTCAATGAGTTTTCCTAGCAAGGTTTTTAATGAGGCAGTTCAAGAAGCGTATACTAAGAATATCGTACTCTTTTTCCTTTACTAGGATTTTTACCCCATTGGGTTTTATCCTAGTAAAGTTTTGACGAGGCATATTCTTGAAGAATGAATATCTAAGGGGGAGTGTTATAAAAAATATGATATTATAAATATTTATCGTTATGTACTTATCAAGAAAAAGAAGTTCTTTTATAAGATTCATGTGTTAGTGGAAAATTACTACAATTGAATGGTCAAAAGATACTTATAAGATCCTTGTATAGTGAAGATTATTATATGTATATAGAATGTGATGTAATGAGTATATTATCAAGACGGTAGAAAACTCTATAAATAGAGGGAGTTTGTAAGAAGAAAACACACTGGAAGAAATTAACAATTTTACTCTCTCAAATTCTCTCTTATTTTAGTATTGCTTTCTTTATATTTAAGTTTTAGTTTATAATACGGTCCTTTAAGTGAATTTAACAAATCACATTAGATGTCGTGCATTTTACTTCATTCAATCATCCCCTCTTTGTGCTCTATCATCATATAGTTTAATTACAATAAATTAAGCATGCTAATTCTTTATTTTAACATGTGGACATAGTGTATTATGATAATTGACAGATTCAATGTAAAGGATGGACATTAAACAGTTATAAGGTGATCCCTGTTATGGGTTAGGCTATAAAGCGTCTTGCACTCCATAATCTTATTTCTGATTGCATTGGTGGGATTCACACGTATTTCCCATTTTGAAGATAATTCTCTTTGTTATTAGTCATGTTTTGCTGCTTATAGGTACATGATTTTTTTCGTCTAATAGATCAAAAAGTTGATTATATTGTATGACCTTAACCTTCACTTGAATAAAAAAAAATTGATGGGAAAGAGAGTGGAGTTTTTGAACAAGGCAACAAACAAATGCATTCCCGTTTTGTATATCAGATAGAGTCATGCCAAGCCACCTTTATCTTTATTTGAAATACATTAAATGCTTGATTATAACACGTTTAAATTACTTTTATTTGAAATAAAAGTTAGACGGGGTTGTAAATACTCCAAGAATAATTGCTTGTATTTGACTTCGTGGCCACCCATGTTGGACGGGATTGTAAATCTTGTAAACTTTGATTGGATTAATATAAATCCTTTTCTTTCAATCCAAAAAAAAAAAAAAATTTACTTGATGAAATACTAATTTTTTATGATAAACCTTCCCAAATCTTTCCCTTATATCTTGAATTACGTTATTTTCATACGAAGTAAACCAAGACAACCTAAGGCTCCGTTTGTTTGCCGTAAAATATTTTTCCGAAAAATATTTTTTGAATTTTACGGTGTTTGATCACATCGAAAAATTAGTTAACCGTAAAATATTTTACGGTAAAAAATTGTGGCTATTTTTTCTTAATTTTACGGTATTTGATAATATTGTAAAATTAGTCAATCGTAAAATCTTTTACGGTCAACAATTGCAGCTAATACAAAATTTTGTAAAATGTTTTACGGGATTTGGGAGAATAAAACATTTTACGGAATTCACGATACATCCAAACACTATAAAATATTTTCTAGTAATCTATTTTCCGGAAAAATATTTTCCCCCGACAAGTTATTTTACGGCAAACAAACGGAGCCCTGTAAAATATTTTATTTTCCCGAAAAATATTTTTCACAAACAAGTTATTTTATGACAAACAAACGGAGCCTAAATCTCTTTTGCTTGTCCTTTTCGATAAAAGGAAATGGAAAGACGTTATATATTATCTCAATAAATTAGCTAATGTGTTCGCATTAGATTCGGATCCTCTCATATTAAATTTCCTCTCATAATATTATGAGAATAGAATTTTAACCATTCATATTATTATAAGACATCACAACTATCTATTTAAGTCATTCATTTAAATTAAACTCTTCTCATTTTTAGGTTTAATTACAAAATATTTTTGCAACTTTTTCTCTCTCTCCCATTACCCACTACCAAGATTTATCAACAATCTCTCACTTCAAACTTCCTATTTTTCATTAAAAAAAACACTCACTTTCATCTCTATCTTCTCACCCTACCCACTCTCTTAGTCATTTTCATCCACTATCAATTTTGCTGAAGAACAAAGGGTTTCAACTAAGAACTTTGGCATTTCACATTATTTTTTTTTTCAGCCCTAAAATTGTTTTTTTTTCCCTTCAATTTTTAAGCTTACTGGTTCTAAATTTTATTTTATTTTTTCATTGTTGTCCTCGTATGTTTGTCTTCTCCAATATATTGTCCATTTGAAATTCTAAAATGTAAGATATTAGATTATTAACTATCATAATCGTGCAACTTTTTTTTTTTTGGTTGGTAACAATTGCTTTGTAGAAGCTAGCAAAATCAAGAGGACCTGTTGACCCAACAAATCAATGATAAAGAAACATGAAAATTAAAGCAAAGTAGAAGAGACCAAAAAAACAAATGAAGTCTTGATGCAACTCAAAGAGAACTCCGATTCGGCAACTTCGCTGATGAAAATAAACCAACAAAATCAATGATATAAAAGATCTATTAGCAAAGTTCAAACATCTCACTTAGTGAATAATTAATTAGTGTTTTAATTGTTATTAGCCGTTTAAAAGTCGACAACAACAAATTAACATTACATATTTTTAACCATTAGACTGAATATGAAACAAAGAAAAAAGCAAATTAGAGCTGAAAAAATGAAAAAGAAAAAAAGAACGTGAAGTATAAAAGTTGTTATTCGTTTTGAGTTTTTGTTCTTTTGCAAAAATAGTGGATGAGAATGATTGAGAGAGTTAGGTAGAGTGAGAAAGATAGAGATGAAAGTTATTTTTTTGGTGAAAAACTGAAAGTGGGAAAGTGAGGGAGAGAGGAGAAAACATAAGAATGATAATGAGAGGGAAAAAATGTTGGAAAAGTATTTTGGAATTAAATCTAAAAAAGGAAAAGATTAATTTAAATTAATGGTTGAGATGACTTATAATAATATAAATGGTTAAGATTATTATCTCATAATATTATAAGAGATAAGTCAATATGAGAAGATCCAAATATGTTGATATTACATGACATTTACCATAATCATTTGTCTTTTTTTTATTTATTTAAAAAAAGACCTAAATCGTACAATACGTATTAAAAAATATAACCCACAAAAATCTCACAATTTATCACACGTATAGCGAGAGGTATATCACCATCATTTTTCATTGTCACTCATTGTAGCATGCTTGGCAAATTCATGAATGCACTTATTCCCTCTTCTATGCAGTGTTTTAAAAGAATAATTACACTAAGGCTCCGTTTGTTTGCTGTAAAATATTTTACTGGAAAATATTTTCCGGGTTTTACGGTGTTTGGTAACATTAGAAAATTGGTCAACCGTAAAATGTTTTCCAGTCAAAAATTGCGGCTGCTTTTTCTTAATTTTAAGGTATTTGGTAACACCGGAAAATTGGTCAACCGTAAAATATTTTCCGGTCAACAATTGCGGCTAGTACAAAATTATGTAAAATGTTTTCATGTCATTTGGGATAAGAAAACATTTTACCGAACTTACCGTATATCCAAACACCAGAAAATATTTTTCAGTATTCTATTTTTCAGTAAAATATTTTCTCTCAATAAGTTATTTTACAGCAAACAAACGGGGCCATGTAAAATATTTTATTTTTTAGAAAAACACTTTCCACAAAAAATATTTTACACAAATAAATTATTTTACGGCAAACAAACGGAGCCTAACTTTGACACCTTTTGCTAAATTATGTTACCCACACTTGGCAAATCTTCTTCCTGACTCTTTTGTGACTTTACCTGGACAGAGTTACCTTTGGTGACTTTGGGATAATTCCCAATTTAGTGGCTAGTCATGAGCATCAATTGCAAGAGGCTCAGCTTGGATTTT
This sequence comes from Ehretia macrophylla, assembly GCA_037974665.1. Lineage (NCBI taxonomy): Eukaryota > Viridiplantae > Streptophyta > Magnoliopsida > Boraginales > Ehretiaceae > Ehretia > Ehretia macrophylla. Next base: position 48,156,620 of record CM075771.1, on the reverse strand, counting down.
TCAACCCGGGGATTTTATCTTCATGGAAAAAGCTGAATAATATACTGTAACGGTAGAGTTGATACCGTATTACAGTAAAATATTTTTAAATTAATAATGTCAAAATTATAAAATTTTATTAATTTAACGAGATATTAATTTATCGATAAATTAATAATTATTAATTTAGAGAGATATTTTTATTTTTTTTGATTTTATAGTAAAAATATTATGATTATAATGTCTTTTTTTTTTAAAAGTGACATATATTTTTTAGGCCCAATTTGAAAAGATAAGTAATGAGAATAGAAGATAAAATTTAATTTAGTAGGATTATAACAAAGTTTCTCTAATATCGTATCCAAGTTCTTGTAGGGCTAGGATGAAAACCAATTTCTCTAATCAACGAGTCCATAAGAAGTGATCTCATTTTTTTCATTGGGTCCGAATAGAGACCAAAGATCTTGAGCGACCGATGTATTAATTAGAAACCCCCGCCTACATCACCATTCAAGCCTTATTTGGCCACCCCAGGAGCAACTGATCTCAAATTTTCTCTTTAAATAATTAAAAATAAGATTGAACTAGATTTAAAGTTCAACAAATTACAAACTACTCTTGATTCATATTTTAAGAAAATTAATTTATTATATACTTTTTAGCTAATTATTAATTTATAAAATATTTTGATCAATAAAACACAAATAAATTTTTTTAAATGTATTATCTTATAATTTTATCAAATTTATTAACTTTTTACACTGATTCCAAGTTGGGACTAGACATTTTTATTAATTAAAAAAAATTATTAATTTATCGAATATTAATTTAAAGAAGTTCTACTGTATTTAAAAGTCAAAAGTTTAAGTAGAAAAACTAATATCTTATAATTACTATAAATATTAAAATGTGGCCAATTTTTTTTAAAACTTTACACATATTAAAAAATTTCGTATATCGAACTACCTTTTCTAAACAAAGATGTCTAATCTTCAAGCTCCCTTACTTTCTTGGATAATAAAAATCACTCCCATATCATTATCTTCACCAAAATCTGCAAGGAATAGATGCCTCAAGTGTCACCTCGTTTGCATTAGTAGCTTTACATTTATGAATAGAATATCCTGCAAAATTTACTACTTCACGAGCATATTTAGCCTTACATTGACACGAAACATAGTTCCCATGGCTCCAAATGTTGCAAAAAATTCCTAGTTATCCACCTTCAATCTTGTATACTCCTAAAAGAAAAAAGAACATACACAATACATTTAAAAGTTGGGCGGAATTGTTAGATAGTGATTTTTCATAATCAGAAATTTTAAGTTTGAACTACGGCTTTGATCTCTATTGTGCCAAAAAAAATAAAAAACTAAAGAACTACATTTTTTATGATAAAAAAAGATTCAAAAAGATTATTGTGGTACATCTTTTTTTATTTAGCTTGGATCTTTTTTTATTTTATTTTTTATGATGAGGAAATTTGAATTCATCTTACATAGGACTACATTTGATCCACTGTAAGACTATAAGTTTCGTAATATAACAGCGCACTCCAAAACATACTCTAAAATTGCAGTAGATCTTTATAATCAATATGGAAGATTTTCTAATTTGCGAACAAAATGATATCACACTTTAATAATAAATAAATATATCCTAGTTTTTTTTTTTGGTCAAATTAATATATCCTAGTTGACTTTGCGTGTTTTGCTATGTTTATATTTGGTTAATATATTATGCACATAAATATAGTTTTTAAATTTACGAAGTCTATAATACTTGAACATAATTGCATAAATTATATTTTTGGTCTTCTCTTCAATTTAGCTAAATCATTATCCAGAATTATATGCTACAAGACAAATAAAATTTGTCACTTGATTGACTTGGAATATACGATATAAAATATTACTACACCACAAAATTTATAATTTTATAATAAATTTAATATAATTCTATTTAAAATAATTTGTTATCATATAAAAAAGAAAAAAAAATCCGGGATTAAGATCACGTGACAATGTTGCGAAAGTCACGTGATCTTGACCCCACAAAACAACGAAGCATCGCAGAGCATCGAATCTGCTTCTCTGTACCATATCCTATGCTATTCCTTCCTCATCAAACCCCCTCACGCGCTCTCAACACGTGCACCACACGCCCTTCAACTAATAATCACACTTCTCCTTTGCTGTCTCCAAAAGCTTCGTTGTGTGGAGATCAAATAAACGTGACGACAATAAATACACACACATACACACACATATACGTACATACATACATATAAAACACGCATTTATTATAAATATAGAGAGAGAAACAATGTGAAGACTTTTTTATTTTCTCTCTCTACTCTCTTCTTAGTCTCTTTAACATAACCCTAGTATTTCGCAGTTACATATATGGATATAGATTATTAAAAGTAATTATAGTAAGTAATAATAATAGATATCATGCTAAATTAAGCCCTAGATCTTTATTGCACCTGCTAGGGTTTTTGATTTATCCTTTACTTTTTACTTTTAGAGAGAGAGAGAGAGAGTAGAGGTTTGGGTTTTTGGTTGTGGATGGAGCCGCGCGTCGGGAATAAGTATAGGCTTGGTCGGAAAATCGGCAGCGGATCGTTCGGAGAGATCTATCTCGGTTTGTTACTTAATTAATTAATTTTTCATAATTTTACTTAATTTTTGTAACTTAATTATTATTATTGTTACTATATTTTCAGTGTTATTTTTATTATTATTTTTGGTTCAGGTACCAATATACAGACGAATGAAGAGGTGGCAATTAAGCTTGTGAGTTTTTTATTTTTTATTTTTTATTTATTTTTTTTATAATTTAGTGGATTTTGTTAGTTAGTGTATTTACAATTAATTGCAGTTTTTTTTCATATTATTTTGTTGTTTAATGAGTTGACTTTGAGGTTTTGTTTGTTAGAGATGTAATTAGCTTAAAGTTTTGGTTATAATTGAGAAAAATTAGTTGCGTAATGGGATAGGTAGTGCTTGAAATTTGACTACTTCTGATTGTGCTTTATTGTGTTGTCGTTTGAGAGCATAATTAATCATTTTATCTTTCTAAGAATTTGCCTCCTCTTTATGGCCATGTATGTAATATCTGTATAATTACAGCTGGATATTATGTGCAGTAATAGTAAATGTAAAGTGTGCACGTAAATCAAGGGTTTTAGTTTTCTCTAAATTCTCGATTTCTCAGTTTCTGGTGTACAGTTTTGCTGAATAGGTGCTCGTTGGCTATGTGGTTGTTATGATTTGTAGTTGTTTTGAGTTGCCGATAACTTAATTATTTAGACAAGGTTAGTGCTTGCTTAATGATTGAAAGATGATGCCGGATTCGGGTTTCCTCTATTTATGTTTACAGTTGCTCCTGTAAATTCCCACAATGACTTGCATGTCGAATTTCAAATCAAGTATTTTGTTTCATGACAACCTTTATGGGTTAAGGATTCGGGGGTGTTTATCTGCCTCACTAGGAGGCATTTGAGGATTCAAGGAGTTCATGAAGGAGCTGTTAGTAGTTTAAGTTACAATTAGCTATTCTGTCCCTGCTGCCTGTGTCATATCGATCTTTAGACCTATGAACTTTACTGTGAGTGGCAACTTTTTATCTCCTTTTTATCGTTATCAAACTGATCGGCCTTCTTTGTTCTAGTGGTTATAGTGTTCCTCTGTTAGTTAATAGTTGGAGATAGTAAATGAAAATGGCTGGAATACATCTTCATGTTGATACAAGTGCTTGACTTACTTGATACGTAGAGCCTCTGAAAAGAGCAAATAATCCCTTAGCTGTATCGTGCAATCATATATATTTTGAGCCATCTTTCTGTGACTGGCTATAAGATGGCCTTAGCTGAAGGAGTTCGACTGTTGGATCAAAGAAGTATTAAGTTATCTGGCTTGATATTCATTTTGAATCATTTTTACTGCTCTAGAAATTGGGGTACTAGTAATTAGTATATCTGGCATCTGCTGAAGAACATCCAACACACTATAATAGTCTTAAGCTATAATCCGTTGGTTACATTTTTCTGCTACTTCTTTGAAAGTGCCCGTATTATGTTAATGATGTTTCATAGAGATTGGTGACATTGACGTGTATATGCCGCAAAGGTTATGTATTCTTCATGAGGTTTCAGATTCCAACACCTGTTTCTGATTTCAGGAAAATGTCAAGACAAAGCATCCCCAGTTGCTCTATGAGTCAAAGTTATATAGAATTCTGCAGGGAGGAAGTAATGACATCTTTTCTCTTGTTTCCACACTTCTTTTTTGGGTGCTCATTAGGGTTCTGTGTTAAACAATGTAAGTCTTTCATAACAATTCTTCTACCATTGCAGCTGGAATTCCAAATGTCAGATGGTTTGGTGTGGAGGGAGATTACAATGTTCTTGTGATGGATTTGCTTGGACCTAGTCTTGAAGATCTATTTAATTTTTGCAGCAGGAAACTTTCTTTGAAGACAGTTCTCATGCTTGCAGATCAAATGGTTAATTCCTCGTTTACAGCTTCGTTGTTGGTATTTACTGCTTACTAAGTCTGACATCTGATCTTCCTAATACTGCTCCAGATCAATCGTGTTGAATTCGTCCATTCTAAATCATTTTTACATCGGGATATCAAGCCAGACAATTTCCTAATGGGTTTGGGACGACGTGCAAACCAGGTTTGCATTTTACCTTTAATGTGTGTTTGTCACCGATTTGGAGAGTTCATTTAGCTTGATGGATATGGAATATTCTTTGTGATTTTGACACAGGTCTATATCATTGACTTTGGTCTGGCTAAGAAGTACAGGGACTCTTCAACTCACCAGCACATTCCTTACAGGTTGGTCTGCAAAAACTTATGTGTTGGCAACTTATTGTCTCGTCCTTGGATTTGATGTACTGTTTCTCTGTCATCACTATGTTGTTGCATCATCTAACATCTTTTTGGGATTATTTAACTTTAAAAAAAAAAAAACATATTTTTTGGATTATTTTAGTATGTGGTTGGCATGGGTGTTTGCTGCATCTCAGTTTGAAAACCCCATCACTCTGATGTAAAGATCCTAAAGAAATTGACATGTTGGCTGGAATTTGTTATTATTTCGTGCCCCTCGTTTGGAATTTTTGATTGGAACTGAATAGCTACAAATTTTGTTTAGTCTTATCTTAAGGTGCCACTGTCTGAAGGAAGAATTGTCATATGTGAAAAATTTGATAGTATGTTATATTATTGTTGATTTTTATCAAATTTCATTGAGGATTGTGTTTTCTGTTTTAGGTATAACTGAAGCAAGTAGATCATCCTCGCAACAGCATGTTCAAAGTGCTAGATTTTTATTTTTTAACATGTTCATTTATGTCTTGTTGTCATGCTATTGGTAAAACTATCTATATGGTTGTGAACACTGCAGGGAGAACAAAAACTTGACAGGAACAGCAAGATATGCAAGCATGAATACTCATCTTGGTATTGGTATGTGTTATTTTAGTTTGCCGAGTCATTTGCTTTTGCTCGTATTCATGGGAGTCACATCCATGTTATTGTTTTCTTCTCTTTTTTTCCCCCCTGACTAGTGCTTGCTTTTGACTTTATAGAACAAAGCAGGAGGGATGATTTGGAATCCCTCGGATATGTCCTGATGTACTTTCTGAGAGGAAGGTGCTTATTACTGCATGATAAATTGTTTCATTTCAGTTTTTAAGATGAGCTTGTGTATGACATATATCCTATATGTAGTCTTCCTTGGCAGGGACTAAAAGCCGGAACTAAGAAACAGAAGTATGACAAGATTAGTGAGAAAAAAGTATCAACGTCTATCGAGGTAATTTATTTGGAAATATTGCTTTTGGATCATTATACTTATCAAAGCACAGCCACTTACTCACACTTATCTCAGGCCTTATGCCGGGGTTATCCATCAGAATTTGCATCATATTTCCACTATTGTCGTTCATTACGATTTGAGGATAAACCAGATTATGCTTATTTGAAGAGAATATTCCGTGACCTTTTTATTCGTGAAGGTTAGACTATTTCTTTAATGTTGCTATCATCTTAAATGACTGGATTTCTGACATGTTGAATTCTGGTTGAGAGAGCAAATACGTTAGTGCTGATATCTTATGGTGTCATTGCAGGCTTCCAGTTTGACTATGTTTTTGATTGGACTATTTTGAAGTATCAGCAATCGCAGATTGCAGCTCCTCCTTCTCGAACTCTTGTAAGTGAGATGCAAAGAATATCTTCTGTTGGAAATGCAATTTGTCTCATGATTGGTTAATTCTGTCAGGGCCTGGGTGCTGGAACAAGCTCAGGGATGCCCCCTGCAATACCCAGTGCTGAGCGACAGCAAGGTGATTACTTATGCTTATTCAAATGCTCTATTGCGGCATTCATCTCCATTACACACTTCCGATTGAGAATTTTAAGTTTTTCCTCGCTCTGGGAAGTTTAATCCTACATTATCATTCACTGTTATGTGCCTTTATCTTCGTTATAGGCGATGAAGAAGGTAGACAGGCTGGTGCATCTTCAGGAGATCCCTCTCGTCGGAGAAGTTCTGGACAACTTCTAAATGCAGGCATTTTGTCTAGGCAGAAGAGTCCAATCACAAATGATTCAACAAGCAAAGATGTCATGGTAAGTTTTAGTTGTAGTCTGATGAACATTGGAATATGGAGTCTTGGGGTTGATGTGCTCGTCTAACAAGACGTACATGGGGGTTGTGAGAATGGGTGCTGCTCTTTGTAATGTTAGTTTCTGATTTAACTAACCTCTTTGTTAACATCGTTTATCTTTGTTTGTTAATATTGTTTGTCTCTGTCTTGGTTTGATTACTATGTGCGATGTAGCTTTCTGGATCAGCAAGCTTGTAGTTCCTGTCTTCTCTTAATAATATATTCGTTAATACAATACCATATAGGCCTTAAATTTGCGAATTCATTTATCTCATCCTTCTATTCTTCGTCGTCGGAAGTCTTTATTGAAGCCTGTGTTATGATGTTTCTGTGTTGTGCAGTTTTTGTCAGTCTACGTTAAATGCTTCTCTTGTTATGTGGCTTTAGCATTTTGATCGTCATATTCATGTATAGTCATGGGGAATTTGGGTTAATATTGAGGTATATTGTTGCTGCGTTGGAAGTAAAACAGAAGCAAAATTATCACGATTATTCCCATCAACAATCCTACTAGCTAAAGATAGAAGCTACCCAACTAATTCAGTCTTATCCATCAATGTATATGGAATGTTGATGTTCTGATCTCTTGAACTCAAGTCTTAAAAGCAAAGTGGTTTATGCTGAATTAGAATGCGTTGTGGTATGTTGTCTAATCCTTGCATTTTGCAGTTATCGAGCTCCACCTTTTTGGGAAGGTCAAGTGGATCATTGAGGCGACCTGCTATCTCTGGTAGCCGTGAGACATTCACATCAAGAAATGACTCGGACCCTACACGTTCTCGGACCCCTGAGGCAAGTCCAGGAACCGCACACAAAATCTCAAGTGGACAGAGAAGCACCCCACTTGGTGGATCATCAGACCCCAAGCATGCTTCATCTGGCAGGAACAATTCTGGTATCAAGAACTACGAGTCAACACTCAAGGGCATTGAGAGCCTGCACTTCGATGACGAGGAGAAGGTTCATTACTGAATGCTTAACTAACTATTCACGTTCCTGTAAATCATGGACATGTGTGCTAGACGACAAGTAGGAGTAAGACGCTCAGAACCGAGTTCTGGGAATCTCTGGATTGGAAATTAAGCAATGAGTGGTCGGTAATTATGCTCGGCATGATCTATAAAATCAATAAAGAGCTGAATTGTGCAAGCGAATACAAGGGAGGCAAAGCTTTGTACGTAAAGACCAAGTTGTTCGCGGGGCATTGGGTTTTTATATGCCATACAACTCTCAGTCTCTACATCTGGTATGTTTCATCCAAGTTCTGGGGATATTATTGAACTGTAAATTGTTTGCACTAACGATATATCCCCGTGAAATTCTTTCTCAATATGAATCAATCCTGTTTGAGTGATGCGATCGATAGTGTCAATATTTGACTTGCAAAACAGATCTCTGGTACTGGTCGCGTCTTATTTGGTGAAACCATTTGTATGGATGCCTATGTCCTTAGTTATGCACATACTATTGAGTACCACATGTTTGGAATTAGCTTGAAAACTTTTAAGTTTATGTTCACTAGTCACTCCCGAGGACTGAAACAGGAAAAAAGGAATCCAAGCGAGCGATTCGTGGGGTCATGTCCCACACACACGTCACACGTTTTCAAGTGCTGCTGCCATCTCGCAAGTTAATGCATCAGGCACCGGTTGGGTGTTAGATTGCTAGGCGTGTATGATGCAACTAGCCTTTAAGGGTTGGCTAGTAGCTGGTTGTGATTGAAAGTCTCGAGTTTGAATTCATATATTTTTGTCACAAATATTGATTGGTACTTAAATAATCTGGAACATGTGTTTTGGAGTGCAGATGTGGTCTTGTTTACAATAAATTTTTCATCATTGTAAAAGAGAAGAGAGAATAATGATACTTAGTTAACATGATATGAGAAAAGAAATTAAAAAAAAAAAAAAGTTTGTAATTTTAACATGTGTTAATTTAGCATTCACATAAAAAGTGATTAAAAAGTAAAAAATAAAATGATATCTAACAATGATTTAATGAATAATTGGGTTCACATTGGAGTGTTTTGTGCTCTTGGACTCGATAGAGTCCTATCTGTTTGTTTCGACCTTGTCGTAATACTCTCTTATTAGTCTTTTTTTTTTTTCTTTGTTTCCTTTCATAAAAACAAAATAAAAATGCGCCACTAATGTGCATTTGGGATGAGAATATTTCATATGACTCTTGAAATAATTTATTCTTAATTAGTAGCGGTAATTAAACTAGTTTGAAGTGGAAGCAAAATTGATTGTCTAGTCATCTAAGTACTCGCATAGACTTGAGGATTCATACGCATTTGACTTCCTTCATAAATGACGAGACTTGGGGATACTTCTGAATTGGGATCCCAGTCATATTAAGAGAAAGAGTCGCAAAGTTTACCGCCATTAAATCCCCCTTTATCGTTTTAACCTCGTGAGAATGTTGAAAGTCCAAACTCATCCCCCCCTTCTACAAATCCTTCCACCGACGCAACAAAGACAACAAATGGTCAGCAACTACACATAATCAAATCACACGAACCACATACCAAACCACTTTCACCTACATATCTCACAACAACAGAAGTGTGAAACCAAGAAAAAACAAAGCAAAATCTTTCACTAGATTTCAAAAATGGAAGATTTCAGATCTAAATCATGCAATAATGGAAACATGCAAATAGAGAGCTACAACAACAATAATAATGGCTACCAAAATTCCAGTACAATCCCAACTAGTTTACAAGATCTCAGATGCCATAGTGCCTCCTCATATGCAACATCATCATATAGTAGTAATGAGCCTCAAATGCAAAAGATGACCAAAGAGGTGGTGGTGAAGTTCAAGAAAGGCAAGTCAACAAATGGGTCAACTAATTTTAAGAGTTGGAGCTTAGGTGATCCTGAGTTGCAGCGGAAGAAAAGAGTGGTTGGCTACAATGTCTACACTGTTGAAGGAAAAGTGAAAGGGTCTCTAAGGAAGAGTTTTAGGTGGCTTAAGCAGAGGTGCACCCAAATGGTCCATGGTTGAAGTTTATCATACCATGACTACGTTTCACTGTATGAGTGTATTCGTTGATTTTTGAGTCCTGACTCCGTACTTGGTTTCTAGTGCTCAATATTACCATATGTTTCATGCCCTCTTGGGGGATTGTAAGTCATTGGAATCTGAAAATCTTGAAATTTAGAATTATAGAACTTGATGAGTAACATGTTTCATGCTTGTGTAGGTTATGGTTAGTTGATGAATTATTTGCTTTAGGGTTTGTTTGGATTGAGTGATTTAGGGAGAAGTGATTGGGTTTAAGTGGGATTTTTATTTTTTTTCTCTTGAATGGATTGGCGGGTTTTGGAATAATTTTGGAGTGATTTCTAAAATTATTTAATGAGAGCATTTTGTAATCACCCAAATTAGGGTGATTTCATTTAAATTATCACAAAATGTCTATATTGTCTCTTTTATTCATTACACATATATCTTTGAAAAGGATAAAAATGCCATTTAGTTATAAAACTTATCATTTTCTTTCCTTTCTTTTTCAATCCAAAAAAAAAAAATACACATAATACTTTATGAACATTTCATTTATAAATTTATCCAATCCAAACAATATGCAATCATTCCCCTCTTTTTTTATTTATTATTGAATCCTTTCTTTTCCTTTATTTTTTTTTCCTTCCGAATCCAAACAAACCCTTACAGTAGAAGGATGTCCCAGTTCGAGGGAGCGGGCAGGAGGGCAAGAAAGAGTCGAAAAAGTATAAGTTGTAATTCGAATTTAAAATTTTTTATTAAAACCTCTTATTAAGTTATATGCTAGTTGTGCTACTCCTACTTTGTCTATGTGTCGCCCTTTTTTTTTTTTTTTTTAATATCCCACTTCATGAGATTTGAAGTCTCCTATTTCAATTACTAGGGGGAGTAACTCACTACTAAATTACTCTGAATTTCTTTTCTCTCGTTGTTGGCATACTTGGTCCCAATGAAAAAATTACACGTTGGCTATTAGTTAGTAGTGGAGCATACCCTTGAGATTATGTTATTATGCCTAGACTATAAGGATTCTCAATCACGTGAATAATTCAATATGTTCATCAAGGCATGGGGTCTGACCCTGAAATATAGATCATACAAGACCCATTAACGCTTATTCCTCCAGCCCGAACCAGAGTTTGAAACCAAATTTCTTCCATTTGTAGCAATTACATCAGATGCTCAACTAAACGACAACCTTTGATTGTCAAATTATTACCAAAATCATTCAAATTTGAAGCACAAATCCGCAGATCAATTTCACACACCCCCATGGCCAGAGAACCAAAATTTAGCTAGAAACATTTTTATGGTAGGAAAACTCTTTAGTCAACCCAAATTGATTTCACGCGGGTGGGCTCACTAACAATCCGCGTGATTGATGGATTAATCTAGACTAACCCAAAATTTTGGCTTCGTGGTAAAAGCCCGGATTAAAATCAGAGGAGATGCAACACAGCTCACACGCCAATGCTGATCACCAAAAGACTGGAGGCAGATTTGCACTGATCTAAAATCCAAATTGTTACTGAAATGACCCACTGAACAAAGTTTTAAGACAAACGCAAATGCCTAGAAGCTCTTTTCACTCTTTAATTTACAGAAAATAAACCAAACCTTATCACACTAGGTTTTTAATTTACAGAAAATGAATAACGAAGTAAGTCTCATAAGAGATTACTCAACATACAGTAGTTCTCAAACAAATGAAGAAAAAAATCAATCTGTACATCAATAGCACTGCTACCACTGTGTTAACTCTTTAAGAAGTGACATGAAAGGTCTCCCAACAACTGATATGAAGTTGAGAGATGCAGCGCCAGGCCGGCAGCATTGTCGGCTGAACCCTTCAGCCATCCTAGGAGATATTTCGCTCCTTTAACGAAGAATTTTCTCTGGTATATGATTCATCTTGCATTAACTCTTCTATTCATCAAATCATGGTAATAAAGCAGTACACAAGTAGGTTGACCAAGAATGCTGAAAAAGCACCAGAACATCATATTGCCAACCTGGAGAGGATGGAAAAAAGAAGAACAAAATGTAAATTAGTAACGATCAATCAAAGTAGAAAGAAGCGCAAGCACTGGCAGAATTTACACGTGCAGCTTCAATAAATGTTTCCTGTTTCTGGGTGAGGAAGGGGCAGGGCGTGGAGGGTGAAGGTGAGGGTGAGGTTACGAATTGCTCTATAACAAAAACGGAGTAATTGATTCATATAATGCACTTCGAATGAGGAGAAAACTTCAAATTCTGAGACAGAGATATATTCACACTTGAAATAGGGACACAACTTCGATGATTTTAAGAAGTCAACGGCCCTTCCCCCTCAAATTAGACCTCAAACCACATTTTCTAAACGGACCAGAACTTCCAACAGTTAGATTAAGAAGAGCTATAGAACAAACAATTGAAAGTTCATTTGGCAGAATCAAAGATATGGGTACAAGTTGCCTGTCCAAGACCAAAAATTTACTTCACATCCTAACTCCCATGTTGTCTGAACTCATTCATCATTGGGATATTTCATTTCTATTTTCATTTCTATCGAAAGAAGAATCAATGGTGATTCTTTCCAGCATTCTTACTGAAGTTTCAAATGAAGCAGTATTCAACGTGCTCCCCCACACAGATAATGCTATCTCTGAATAAGCTTAGTTCCAATCAAACAAGGATATGCTGATCAATTGATTGGGGTTTTTAAGGGATATAGAAACAAGAGACGTACCATTGAATTTTTGAACTTGTTTTGCAAGTAATTTGTCAGAAGGACTAGCGGGACCTGATTAGGAAAGAAGATTTACAAAATAATGTTACAACAATTTCCTCGTGCTACATCTTATAGATTCAGTTGTAATGAAATGGAAACTTGGGCTAGAGACGAAATCAGAATTGCACGGAAATAGGACGCTATTACCTGAAACAGTATTCCAATCAATGCCCAGAACTTGAAAATGTGGCAGGGCACCGCAATACACAACTGTCGTCGAACACCAAAAACAATGTCAAGATGCTATAAACTGAATAAGTTGCAGAAGTACTCATTGCCAAGAAAGTTGAAGAGAAAAGCAAATAAATGTGTGGGGCGTAATACCTCATGGAAGATGGCAGATACAAGGAATGCGATCAGAATAGCAACCACCTGCATCAACAATGAACAAATATTAAATAATTAATGTAGTAGAAAACATAGACTACATAACAATAGAAGGATTATACATAAAAGCATCTTTGAAATCATAAAATCAAAATTAGACATCTATTGGTTGGCTCTAATTGGATATATAGATCCCCACAAGCAATGAGTTTTTTGTTAAGTTGGTCCTATAAGTGAGCGCATGCTTGTTTATTAAGGCTGTAAACTGACCATATGCAAAAGATTAATCACGGAAAGTATTACTTGCTACTGAACAGTGGCAAGGTTTATAGCTAATTGCTTTGAACAGAAGATAGAACATATCTACGAAACAACCATCAGAGTGAAAATAAATTGTTCTTACTTCTGCAAGAAACAGAAAATATACATTTCATGTGGAAAGTGGAGGAGCTTACTCTTGAGGAATTTTACAGTGAAGATCTACGTAAAAGGCATGATACTGCATATGTCTTAAGATATATCTAATGAATGCTTAGGGTATGTCATATAGCCCTATAATTTCAAACAGAGTAAATTGGTAGTGTATCTGCCGAAAGTGAAGATATGCCCTTAAGCAGTTTCAAATGTCTTGAGTTTTTCACAGATGACCTAAGAGCACAAAGAGAAAACAAGAACAAAAAGAAAATATATATTTTTTTTACAGCACTTTTGTGGAAGAATTTAAACAAGAGGTCTAAATGACTGCTGCATTTGTTAAATTGCTTGGAGTTTCTGTGTTGGGCCAATAAATTAATCCATATGCAACGAGGATTTTAAATGACATTATTATCTTTTGGTTTATTAAACAAAATGTAAACTGTGATCCCAAAATTATTTATCAAATGGTGTACATTTTCTATAAATTAATAGAAATGAATACATCGCAATACCTAAAGGTTCTGCTGCTGAGCAAATTCCTCAGGAGGGAAAGGAAAATAGACAACAAAAGAGATCCCTAAGGTACACATCAAAATGTGTTTCGAGAACTACATCTTTTTCTTCTAGTAATCTAGAGAAAATGAAAATGAAATGATACACACAATTCCTCACGTCCATGTAAAATTGAAGACAAGATGATGTAAGTAAAATATACAGTGAAAGCAGCGACTATCGGTTTTCTTTAGTTACCTTAGGTATTCCATTCCGTATGCATGGAAAATAAATATGACGCACCATCCATTTATGGACAGGCTGCAATCAACAAATAACCCCATCAGTGATATGCAACAAAGAATAAATCACATATAACCTTCAGTTCATCTTTGTAACTTGTCTCTATATGATCTGCACCACTAGGTAGAATATACAATGGAAGTTTTTTGTGATAAATATGAATCTAAATGCTGACAAATTAAAAGATAGGCATATTTATTGAACTATCTCATCAACCAACCTCGCCAATCAAGAAAGCACGTGAAAGAAAAAATCCTGGATTCATAATTGTAGCGACAGAATTTATCAACTTTTCATTGTCATTATATTGAATTATGGAAAGAGATTCTAGAATCAGATAGGTTATCATTTAGCAAAAGAAAACAATTTCAAGGCATACAGTTTCTCTTGATACCTTAGAAAAGAATTGACTTTTGAGGAGATTAACGTACCATATTCCACATTCTCCAGTACTGATAACCGCAGCAAAGCAATCATTTAAATCAAAGCAACCAGAATTCTAGTCAGTTACAAACTTGGTTCCAAAGAAAGAGACCTGAAACTGAAGGCAATTCTAAAAAGCACAAGAGCTCTACCTCTTCTATTGTTTTTGCATTCCACCAATCTTTGTAGAACTCACGATCGCCAAAACATAGAAGCTCCGCAAGTATATTCAACCTAAAGAAGAGATGATGTGATTAAAAAGGTGAAAGAATATGTGCCAAAAACTAGTTTTGGCATTCATGGCAGGTTACGCTTAGATTATGCATTTGAGTAGTATGCAAATGAAGATATTGGCACTTCCATGAAGAATTCGTGACTCTTCACAAAAACAATATAGTGAAATAAGCTAGTTTAGTAGTCATAATGACCAATGAATTATGCAATTAACACTTGCATGATCCCATACGACGATGCTATGGATAAATTGCGCACCAATCAGAGATTCACATAGCAGACCTTTCAAACACCTTCCCAAAAGAATTCAGTGTCTTTCAGTTATGGGGAGGATTTTCATTTCAATTTCTAAAAATAAATGATGGTAAGGGAGGGACTGCAAGTAATGAGGTTGTAATGAACTGGGATGCTAGTCAAAATGGAGAATAGTTTTGAAAACAAGGAAATGTACAGCTTGTTCTTGCCCAAACTTGGCATAAAATCAAACGCAATCTTGTTTCTTCAATTCTATACTTCCACTTTTCGCATTTCTATTCAATTAACTGTGGTTCAAGTTTACAGAAAAATAGTTTCAGATAACTGAAAGGGTAACTTTTTTCACACAAAATGACAATACCAACTTCGCAGCAATATTACAGGAAACGAAGTTCCTAAAGCAAAATAGAGAAACTTTAATGGGAGCCATGATGTGGTATATCTTTGACACAAAATAAATTTATGCATTAGGGGTAATGGTGAAAGCATGAAAAGAAAGTTGGTGTTAAATCAATCAAGTAGAAAGGACATACCAAAGATGGAAAAAGCAATAAAACGAGCAGAGCCAGACATATAAATTTGGAATCGAAAGCTTCAAGACCCTCTCTAGGGCATACAAATAGCTTCCTTTCAAAGGATGTCGTGAATTTTTTACAATAGGGTTAATATACTGCACAACAACGTAACGAATGTCAGAAAAAGTTACTGCCTCCTGAAGAAAACTAGTTTGGAGGTTTACTAAATAGAAAGGAGATCACCTGTTCTACCATGAATCCCATCAATCCAGTAAATATGACCAACTGGATGAGTTGACGTATTACCCAACCCTTTCGAATGCATGGTGTACGGGGATAGCTCAGCTGAAAATTGCAATGTTTCAGTACAGTAATACCAGAATTTCCAGCCCCAATTGTAGAACAATACAAATGCCAATATTAAAACAGAATAATGACGATTTAAGTGTAGGCTTCTTGAGGTTAACCCCATTTTTCCCAGGTGCAAGTGTCCTAATGGAACAATATTAAGAAACAAGGTCCAAGAATTAATTTGCAACAGTATACATGTCCAACGATTCCACCATTTCCTAGGCATGCATTAGCTTCCATCTTTTGTCACAATCTTGAATCTGTTATCCACAAGCCAATAGTACACAGTAGAAATGATAGCATGCACATGATATTCAAGGATAGAGGCATAAGTAATTGCTTATCGTTATTTTTTCTTATGTCCTTAATAATTTTTTTGCCGAGTTATACTCAACGCCTGCAATACATAATTCATCCAAAGAATGAGATGCACTCCTATTCTTTTTGTGAATCAGAAATGAACAAGAACATTTTTCAAGAGTACTAGAGGTATCTTGTTCATTTCTGATGTATTCAGCACGCTGCGAAATGTTACAGCAAAGAATTATTAGATTTACCAAATAAAATTCTCTAGTAGCATAAAAGTAACATGAGTTTTTACATGTAGTGACATAAAACTAACATTATTTTTTTATACCAGCATCAGAGACATAATAAGACGAACCATTTGAGAACAAAAATGTGCCTCTCATTGTTAGTCTTTAACACCATTGTTTTGCACTATGCATTGTAGCTCTAGACAAATGTGTTGGTAAATAGGTGAAAGCTTCCATGAGTAGATGTAACTTTGGAGCTTCATACCTGGTAACATAATGTGGGAGCTACTAGGAAGTATACCAAACTTTTGAAGCTGACATCATAAGAACAATCCATGTCCAAAGAACCAGATGAGGATTCTCCCTGACAAAATAAAAGAAAAAAACTAAGATCTTTTTCTACTAGAATGTGTGGTATACTCTGCTGTTCATCAACTCATGAATGAGTGCATGAGAAGAGGAATTAGTTCATACAAACTGAAATATATCTGTAATTGATCACGAACTTTTCCATAACATGGTGGCAGCACATACAGCACACATAAAAAAATGATAACAAGACAGTGTAATTTAACAATTGACTGGAAACTTTCAAGTCCCAAGAGGAAAAAATAACACAGACCTCATCCCCCCACCCCCTGCATACGTGCCCATGACTACAGACACTCTGCAAATGTTCAACTGCAGAGGACTTCAAAAATCATATACTATAAAACAATCTGAGCTTTGCCCCAGAATCTTCCTTTTGTTTCCTTCAGAGTAGTTCACCAAAATGACAGTCTTCTCGTAAAGGATGGATTGAGAGAGAGGAGAGGAAGTTATTTTGTTTTTCTTTTCCCTCGAGAGGGGTTGGATTCAGAGAGAATGAGAGAGAGATGGAGAGTTTTATTTTTACCTTATCAAGTGACTTTGCAAGTGCTCTTACGTCATAGTTTGTATGTGCATAAGATATCAACTTCATCCACACAATGCACGCAAAGGTCATTAAAGTCACGCCTGATAGAACGGCAGAATCGCACCTGTAAAACTTCATATTTGTGAATAAACATATCAAGCCCTTGCCAGTTTCACATATTCAAAATTTTTCAAAAAATTTTGTACTTCAGTCATTTTATGTACATTATTTTTCATACTGTTCTCAGTTTTCTGGCGAGTTCGTAGTCTTTGATTCATCTCAATATCCAACCAACTATAGTATGCACTCAAGCCATTACTTCATTAGAAACCCTCATGAGGTTACTAATTTATAAAGTAATTACAGACACTTGAAAAATTTAACTGCAATAGAAGACACTAGCTAACTACTGATTTACATTGTTAGTGTCTGATAGAATTACTCTGTCATCTCAAATTGAATGTCTTAGTAGACTCTTTTCATTTTAATTGAATGTTTAACTTAATCAACATAATGTTCATAATTTCTTGTATTAGAGTTTTTAATCAACAACTGTTTCATGTGGTAGTATTTCAATATAGTTTATCATCATCCTAAGAATTTCATTAAAAGCTAAATGCATCAATATGAAATAATTGCTCCAAACGTTGATACTTTGGCCAAAAAAGTCAACTTATACATTTAATTTGAAATGGAGGGAGTACAATAGTTTATTCATTCAGCTGAGATGCACATTGCTAAAATCAAAAGGAGTTCCTTTCACTGATTTGCCAAGTGGAGTAAATCCAATAAGTAATTTAAATAAGAATCAGAGGAGGAAACGGTATGTGACAAACCTGAGGATGACAAGCACTGGATACAAAATGACAGCTGCAGTATTTATTATGTGAAGAATGATGACATCCTGCAGCAGTCAAGTAAAAGATTATTTCTTTAGATTTCAGAACGTAAAACTGCTCAATGCCATGGCGTTCCCAGGTTTCAACATCTTCAATCTAGAAAGTCTGTCTCTCAACTTCGGGATATCATAAAATGCATACACATTTCAGCATTTTATCCTACCTATTATTTGAAGTTCATGTGTAAAACCAGCACATGGGTACACTTGGTACAAGAGCGATCAGTATTATGTTGCAAATTAGCCTCGAAAGCAATAATTCCTGAAATACTAAGTCTAAGAAGACCTGAAAAATGATGTGATTCTTGAGAATCAAACAAAGAAGCTAGTTCAACTTACTTTTTCAGATATAGATTTTTGTTGCACCAACTTTTCAACGACAAATGCAGCAAGCGGGAAAACTGGGAGACTGAGACTGCAATTTAAACCATTGAAGAAAGAAATATTTAGAGTAGTATAAACGAAGACAAAAATTTCCTTTTTCCATTTCTTCCTTGCAAATTAATAAATTCAAGAAACAGATCAAATGCATAATTACCAGCACATTAGAAGCGGCCAATCCCTCAAGGATGTCGAACTAAACCAAAAATCTGACTTAATTAGCCAGCCATACTGCAAGAGTGATAAAAAAAATATATATATATATATATATATATGCATTTTAATTAATAAGGCTACATGAACATTCTATTTAATGTACTAATTAAATAAATTCATTATAACATGAAAATTGGAGAAAACAGCAAGATGCAGTTGAAGTATAGATAACAATCAAGAACTGTACAATTGAGTCAGAGGATAATGTTGGCACACCTTCATCAGATTTTCAATAATAAGCCGGCTGTTTACAGCAACAAGCACCACTATACAGAGGTTCAAGAGGCCTGCATGGCTCTGTCATGAGATGAGCATTACCACTAGATATCAAAGTTCTGACAGATTTTTATTGCAGCAGATAGTTACAATCATGGTTCCAGAAAATGCAGAGTTTGATATTGATGCATTGTAGCCATGTAAAAAGGACTTCTAGAGAGCAAAGCATGGGAAAATCTCCTATGAGGAGCTCAAACAGAGGTGGATCCATCCCATTGTATGTGGGCCCACTTGTTGTATTACGGTCCGATGGTGCTTGATGGAAGAATTTTCTACAAATCATTAGCCATGAATTAATTTACCACAGTACTACTTGTAAAGTTTAACTCCACTTGTATAAGGGGATTGTAAGTCCGGATAAAAGAGGGAGTTCGTATTAGGTAACTCAACAATCAATGTAAATATATCAGATTTTTCATATGAACTTGAAATAATATAATATTATCAGTGTTGTGTTGTCCAAATACAGAAATAAGTAAAAGCTAATAAAAGAAAATACTCTCGATATTAATAAATAACGTCATTAGATATATCTAATAGTCACTAAGGTTTGATTGGTTTACTACTTATAAAGTTCATTTAGCATGAAATCGTTTTGTTTACACTATTCTTTGTTTCAAAAGAAAACATAACAGTGATGAACGACTTGCCAATCATCATCAGTCAATGGTTTAGCCTCGCGATTATGATTATTGCTCAGTCTTGACCTGAATAGTCTGTTTTCAGAAACATGCATCTTTTCACCGTCCGCCACCACCATCTCAATCATTCACCATCCGCTGCCACCACCGTCTAAAGTGATTGAGATGGCGGTGGCTGATGGTAGCTGGGATGTACATGGCAGCTAGATGGTGGTGTTAATGAGTATGAAAGGGCGAAAAAGAGAAAAGGAAAAAGGAAAAGGGTAAAACAAAACTCGAAAAAGTTAAAAATAAAAAAGTAAAGAAAAGCAAAATGTCATCTAGTTCTTTAATTTTAACTATTTATATTGTAAATTTTAATAGTCTTTAAATATTTTAACTATAGTCTTTTGATTTTAAATTTTCATATTTTGATCACGGATCAAAATGAAAATAAAGGTCAACCAAATGTAGACTTTAAAAAAAAAAAATTATAAAGAAAAAAATCATTTGAATCTTTTGATTAAGACATCTCTATTAATAATTTTTTAAGAGTATTTGACAGAATGACTTGAATAATCTAAGATTATATTTACAAATTAATAAGGTTTTAAAATTAAAAATAATTCGATAGTTAAAATAATACTAACTAAATAGTTTGTGGCTCTATATATGTGTGTGTGTGTTTGTGTGTTTGTCTGGACTACATATATGTGTGTGTCAAATCCAATTCTTTTTCAGGTTGATATGCCTATTAAGAACTTGAAGTCATTTTCCGCCAAAACACATAGTTTCCTTTGAATTAAGGTAACATCTGTTACGATAGTTATTCATTTAAAAAATTATCCGTTTCAGAATCGTGAGATTTTCATCTCATACGAGTTCTTTTATGTGCATAATGAGAATTCATTTTCTGCCAAAACACACACATAATATATATATATATATATATATATATATATATATGACTGTACGTATATAAGACACGAAAAAGCCATACGATCGAACAATGCATACCTGTTCAAAAATGGCGTCGGAGCTGAGAGGACTCTCTCTAATTCTCCGATGGGCCGGAAATGACGGCCGGTACCTGAGTTTCAACTCATGCTCGTCCATTCCTCGCCTCTCGCCATTATCCACCTTCTCCTTCTTCTCGTCCACCAATCCATTTCCACTACTAATAATACCGCCATTTCTCATCTCATCACTGACGACACTACTGCTACTCGCTCTCCTCCGCACCGCGCCGCAATTTAGGTCCGTCGCCTTCGCTGTCGAAGGAGTAGTGCCTGTGCTCTCCGGCGACTCCGATATCGTCGTCATCGCGGTTGTCGAGAGAAGAAAAGCGAAAGTTTTTTCCAGCTTAAAAAGAGAGAAAAAATGTAGAGAGAGATTATATGTAAGAGGCTTCTTTTTTCTTATTCTTTCATGCAAAAAATAACAGAAGATGATTATGTGGAAATTTACGTTAAAATTAAGGGTTGATATATAGTATTATTTCAAAATTAAATTATATTTATGAGTGTTAATAGGAAACGACTAAACCAATTAATTGTTTTTATTACCACATAGCTTAGCATCTTAAATGCCATGGCCACACAATAATTATATTTCTTAAGAAATTAACAATAGCAAAAACTTTAATTTTAAAGTCAAGTTACATACATTTTTTGATTAGAAAATAAAAGTGAGTTTCAAGTTTTTAAGTTTTTAAGTGAATTAACTTATTCATTATATATATATATATATATATATAATGAATAAGGTAATTCACTTAAAAACTTAAAAACTTGAAACTCACTTTTATTATATATATATATATTCGAAAAAGCAACGTTCATATTATTTTCATCACTTTTAATATATATGTTTGGAGTAGTCTAATAGATATATGACGATGAAAGGAAAAAAATATGGGTTGATCACCGATTATTTAGTTTCAACTCGTCTGAAACAATCTATCAAATAAGTAATTAAAATAAATTTTGGAGTCGATTTTATGGTTAAAGTTATTCAAGGACAATTAAATCACTGAAAATAGTATCGCTAAATTATTTATTACAGCTTATCTAAAATAGTCTATCAAATTCAAATGGGTGATGGGAAAAAAGAAAATTGAAATTAATTTGGGAGTTAAACTATTCAAATTTATATTGCTTAAAACTAATCAAAAGATTTCTTTATCAATTAATCAATCAATTAAAATATCTAAAATTATCATTTACAATTACAAAAATAACTTCTCAAATAAGTCTTTCCCCTATCCAAAAGACTCAAAACTTGAAAATGACCAACAAAGGTGAGTGAAATATACAGAAAAATACGTTTATCTTATTAAAAAAAGACACATATAATCATTACTCATCGATTTGTAAGATTTTTTTTCCTAATTCAAATTATACTTCAAGTACCAAGGAGATGACGAGCATGCATGCATGATGATGGTGAGAGATAGGTCATGATTTTTGTTGAACAACCATGCAAGATATGCTCAAAGTCAGCAATAACAATAATATAAAAAAATAGCACAAATGGTACTTATTATTTCTCTAAAAGTTAATGAATCAACATAAACAACTAATAATGAAGGTCGAGAGAACCAAGTTTTTTGAAAAGAATCACTCGACGCGAGGCCTCTCGTATGAAGTCAAGTCAGGTGATACAACGTAGATAGAATAGCTCGTATATAAATGGATCAGACCAAATCAAGAGTCAAAATTAACTTCTCTTG
This sequence comes from Ehretia macrophylla, assembly GCA_037974665.1. Taxonomy (NCBI): domain Eukaryota; kingdom Viridiplantae; phylum Streptophyta; class Magnoliopsida; order Boraginales; family Ehretiaceae; genus Ehretia; species Ehretia macrophylla. Next base: position 48,134,298 of record CM075771.1, on the reverse strand, counting down.
ATGTTATGCAGTGACCAGTGTTGTCATCCTTATACGGCTAATTAATCCTTCAGTCTAGAAATACACTCTACAGATCACCTCCACATTGGCCTCAACAACAGCCAAGCTGTGTCGGATATTACTCGACCTTTGGGAATTCAGCATTTGTGAAACTGGATAAAGATCGAAAATGAGGAGACAAAATATTCACATGGCTTGATTGCGAGCAGATACGAGGGAAATTTCTTGCAAACAAGAACGATTGCTTGTAATAATGGCGATATTATGTGATAGTGACACATGTTATTCGTATTTAGTGGGATTTTTACGTTTTTTTGTGAATTTTACATGTGTGTGATCTTTTTGGATTAGCTAACAAAAACAACGGAATACTTGGTTTATCCATTCTTTTTGTCTTGCCTCAATGGTGTGCAACTCACATCTAAGGAATTTTTTTTAAAACGTACGCTAACTCAATTTGAAGGAAATTACGCAGAAGCTACGAACACGTATAGAAGAGAGACGAGAGATGAGAGATGAGGTGAGCAGAGAAAGAGGGTGTGGAGTCAAACATTTTGAAGTCTAACCCCACATCCAAATTCTAACGTCATTCCGTTAAAGTTGTACACGAAAATATCGAGGTGCGGATCCAAAAATTATTATCAGTAGGGATTAAAACACATAAATTTCAAATATATGAACTATTTTTTTCTAATGTGGGCTAACTAGTCATTTAACTAAAAATACATAGATTTTTAAAATATTTTTTGGGACAATAAACACCGCCACTGAGAACACCAAACCAAAATAAGCCAAGACTTCAGACTTCAATCAGGAGTTTACACCAAGGAAAGGGAAAATCTCACATTTAGTCCCTATTGTTTGTAAAAAGTTTCAGGTTAGTATCTATTATTTAAAATATCTCAATTTAGTTCCTATTGTTTCTCTAAAAGTTTCAATTTCGTTTCTATTGTTTAAAGTTTCTCAATTTCGTCCTTATTGTTTCCTAAAAAATTTTAATTTCGTTCATATTGTTTTCAAAAAGTTTCAAATTCGTCCCTATTATTTTTTAAAAAAATTCAATTTAGTTCTTGAATAATATGAACGAATTTGAAACATTAAAAAAATAATAAATATGAAATTGAAACTTTTTAAAAAATAATGTTGACTAAATTGAGACATTTTAAACAATAAAGACGAATTTGAAAAATAATAGGGACTAAATTGAGACATTTTAAATAATAGGGACGAAATTAAAACTTTTGGTGAAATAATAGGGACTAAATTGAGATATTTTAAACAATAAAGACTAAATTGAGACATTTTACAAACAACAAGGACTAAATGTAAAATTTTATATACAATTAGTCGTCGTTTGAACGGTAATTATTGTATTGTCGCCATGTGTTCATGCATAGATTTAGTTATTAAAAGTAATGAAGGCTACAATACACAATTTGATGATTATGTAAATACTATTTTATTTAGTGAAAGCTAATTAATTTCTCAAAATAAAAATTACACATACACACACACACACACGCACATATATATATAATTCTGGGGGTACTAGAGGCTGCAATATCCACTAGCCCTATGCAACATCCACTCATGCATGCACCAATGATTTTCCATTTGGCTTTACTGTTATTAACACGTGTCATTTATTTTTCAACCATTATCATCCTGAAGTCATTTCCTCATAGCAAATTCATGTTTCTAACTCTAGCAGAAGTACAAAGCAAAGGGATATTTATGCAAATGGTCCCCATTGTTCTTATTTCTTTTTCAAGTTAGTCCTTGTTATTCAAAGTTAGTCAAATCATCCCCAATATTTCTAAAACGATTTCAATTTGCCCCTAAACATTTCAAGTTAGTCCCTAAGTTATCTCCAACTTCTTTCCCCTTTCTTCACCTCCATCAATATAAAACCACCACCACCACAATCACACATACCGCATATACACACACATACACCCCAATGCACACACATGCACCATGCGAGTGGTTGGCATTGGGTCATGGAGTGGGTTGGGGTGGGTGACGTGCACTAGGGGGCGGTGGGTGTTACGCTGGGGTGGGGATGGGGTGTAGGGGATTTGGGTAGGTTCATAGGGAAGGAATGCAGAAGATAAGGGTAAGGGCGAGGGTAAGGGTGAGAGGGGGTGGGTTCATGGGAAAGAGATGCAAGGGTGGGCAGTGAAATGCAACAAAGATGGGGTAGGGTAGGGTAAGGTAGGGGTGGGTTCATAGAGGAGGAGTGTAGGGTATAAGGGTAGGTTAGATTCATAAAGGACAAGCGTAGGGTAAAAGGGATGAGGGTGGGGTGCAATGAGATTGGATGAGGGAGTGAGGTACAAGTGGGGGCCCTAGGATTTAGGGGGTAAGATAAATTAACAATTTTTTGAAAACTTTTGGGACTGATTTGGCTAACTTAGAATAGTGAGGACTAATTTTTAAAAAAAATGGAAACAGTGGACCATTTACATAATTTACCCTAAAGCAAACAAGATCCAATTGCTTAGAATTGTGCTTTTAACTTGTAAATAGTTGTCGCCCATCATGATTTTATACTTTTATACTTGGTCAAGGAAGAATTTTGCCATAACTTGAGACTAAAGGCTCAAAGTATGATTCTGAAACATCTAAATGCTTTTGTTTTTTTTTGGTCGAAGAAGAAAAAATTGCATTACAGTAAAGAGGTTACATAAGTTTATCCAATGTCATAAGGTTGTTGGTCTAACTGTGAATAGATTACAAAAACACGTTGGAAGATTCGCTAACCAATCCTCAGCTTAAGTTACCGACAATCTACATTTAGCTAACTAATATTTAGGCTTATTATCAAGCCTCCTCACCAACAAGAATAAAACAGCAAGTCAGTTGTGATTTTGAGGATATCACCTTATAGTATGAGAAATTCTCCAGTCCACCACAAAATTAGGTGTATTAACAACCTTGTAAATCACCTGGGCATCACTTTCTACTATGATACTTGATGAGTAATAGGTCATAGTCAGTAAGCAGGCGCAAGGCCACAACTTCAGCGAGGAAATATGGGATTGCAAAAGGCTATTCTTGGAGTTCACAAGAATCATCGCCACGAGGAAAGCTCATCATCTCAATTTCCATCTACCGATAATAACTAATTAATCACCATATCACTCTATGACCCGAAAAATTATAACCGAAATCTTTTTTATCTAGCATTAACTCGGAACCATGTGCATCTAAAGAGTACATGTATGAAAATCCAAAACAATAGCATTATGAACCAAAAAGCTCCAAAGACCTATTGTTAAGAACAACGAATTACTATTTTTATTGAAAGCATTTAACCAACCTGCCAAATAAATGCTTTGAGGTGCATTGAATGGCAAGCCACTCATTGAAGATAAAAGTACATCAAAACCATATGAAGTTTTACCTTGACCAGATTGCATCCAGAGCTGATATAAGTTCGCTCAAGATTTGCTTCTTTGGAGCACCAAGAAATATCGATATGAACCTTTAGTCCTTTACTTGCAAGACAATTGGCTACAAAATCAAAAGAGGACTAGGCATTGCTGATAAGAATAAACATTAGAAGGGAAAGAAATCAGTTTCAAGAAGTACAACTACTAGATCTAGGACAGGGAGATTGTTAAATAGTCTTTAGCAGACGAAAGAACTGTCGCCTTTCTAGGTAATAGCAAGACAAAAATAAGAAATAAACTTGTCTAAAGTAGATCCGCAACATTCGCTGGCAGCTCCTCAACTACTACGTTGTAAAACTTCTGAATGTCAAACAGCATCCTTTCATCATCCTTTGTCACAAAGTTGATGGCAACACCCTTCCTTCCAAACCGTCCACTACGTCCAATACGATGGAGATAGTTTTCAGGCTGAGTAGGGAGATCATAGTTTATAACAAGGGATACCTGCTGGACATCAATACCACGAGCCAACAGATCAGTGGTGATGAGAACACGAGATGATCCAGAGCGAAATTCACGCATAATGATATCTCTCGTGTTCTGGTCCATATCACCATGGGTGGCTGACACTGTGTGGTCTCGGCTTCTCATCTTGTCAGTCAGCCAATCAACCTTGCGCCTAGTGTTCACAAAGATCACACTTTGTGTTATGGCCAAGGTTTCATAAAGATCACAAAGTGTCTCAAGCTTCCATTCTTCTCTTTCAACATTGACATGAAACTGCTTTATACCCTCAAGGGTGAGCTCGTCACGCTTCACAAGGATTCTTACAGGTTTGTTCATAAATTTCCTTGTAATGTCAAGAGCCTCGGGAGGCATTGTGGCAGAAAAGACACCAACCTGAACTTTTGAAGGTATGAGCTGGAATATATCATAGATCTGGAAGCCAAAAAACCATCTCGTGAGAGCAAATTATATGCAATATATATATAAAAGACTCCTATAGTATCACAATTCTACGTCATATGTCAAGGACATTCTTGTTGAGTTAAAATCAAATAAATAAATTAAGAAATACATCATATGTCAATGACTTTTTGAGCAATCCGGCAACGGAACAAAGAAGTATACAAGGATCAGACATTGAGAAATTTGAATCAATATAAAAACTAATTGGACAGCAGGCCTGCAATGTAGTCGAGGAATCATTAGAAAACCTATTAAAAAAGAGAGAAAAATGTCGAACATTGACCATTTCAGTCGACATAATAACCTTGCCAAATTTATAGATAATGTGGGATCGATAAAATAACACTATTTATAGTATCCATCAAACATCAACTACAGCATACAAATATACACTTTATCCAATCCAAAAGTATAACCAGCAATCTGTTCTTCCACCTTTCCAAATTAGAAAATCCTTCAGCTTTCATTAAATCGGACACTGAGCAGGCATCATCATTTTCTGCAAGTGCGTGCAGTTATCATGATGCTATTAACTATATAGTTTAAACAACATTATTCTTTATACCTCCTTTTTGTGTATGACTAAAATGCTACTTTTGCTTTTTCTCTATAATATCAATCTTAGGACATGATGAAAAGTAAATGGAACGAAAAAAGGAAGGGTATCAGGTGCATGGCAAAAGATATACCTGATCCTTGAAACCTCGAGAAAGCATCTCGTCTGCCTCATCCAATACAAACATCTTAATGTGATCAGGGCGCAGAGATTGTCTTCTCAGCATGTCAAACACACGCCCAGGGGTTCCCACCACAACATGAACCCCACTAGCCAAGATACGTTGATCCTCACGAACACTAGTTCCTCCAACGCAAGCATGGACCTTCACACCAAGGTAATCTCCAAGGGCGCGCATAACCTTCTCAATCTGTTGAGCAAGCTCACGTGTCGGAGCCAAAACCAAGGCCTGGCATTCAACTAAGTTATAGTCAAGCTGTTGAAGGATACCAGAACAGAAAGTAGCAGTCTTCCCTGTTCCGGACTGAGCCTGTTGAATAACATCAAGTCCTTTGCAGAAAGGGACAATGCCCCTTTGCTGAATAGCTGAGGGTTTTTCAAAACCTACATATATTAGAATATGCTATCAGTAGATATCAATCACATTGATGGAGGGATACAACCCATTTTGCATTGCATCGATGTACATGTAGAATCAACACTTCATCATAATGGATGACACACAAGAGGAAAAGACTTGAAAGTCTCCATTAACCCATTAATAGTTACTTAACAAAAATTACAATGAGGAGATGGGGATTGAAAACAATGGGGGCATCGGATCACAATCAGGAACACTAATATATCCATCAAGTTTCCACACCCAATACCAAATAGAAAGTCAAAACATATTCAGATATACCATATGCATAAATTCCTCTCAGAAGGTTCTCTTGCAAGCCCATAGCATCAAAACTCTCATGAACCTCATCGTAAGAAGTAAAGAAATCCTGGCCATCAGCTGAGAGCCTGTATCAATAAGACAAAAGGGCAGTTAGCATCAGCATCCGAACCGCAAATTGCTTAACATTTCTCCAGTTCCAGATACTATGACATATAATCGTCCAACTCAGGGAAATAAGAATGTGCACTTAGCCTCCATCTAGAACGCTATATCTAACTAAACATACAAACCATTGGCAATAGGAGATCAACAGAATGACAAAGACTGATCTTACAATTCACTCATTCTGGCATCAAATTGACGAGCATCAAACTGTGATCCTTCTGTTGCAACACCTGCCATGACTGCACATAACCAAAAAAAAGAAGGGAATACATCAACACAAAGTATCTTCCTTTACCAATGGGCAAACCTAGACAGCTTCAAAAGACAAGTAATTCCAGCAATCACCCTTGACGTGTGTCTTTCATTTGTACAGTAATTTCCCCTGTATACAAGTTAACTGAAGTGCAAAGTCTGTGTATGAGAACAAGAAAGAAAAACGCAGGGAAGGGGACCTGAAAAAGCTTCAGATCGTACTAATGGTAATCGGATTGATGTATTTTCCGCAAAGGTGTAGGTTTAAAATTGAATAACTGTGACACCCATTTTGATAAAACTTCAATACACCATAATTATCGAGTAAATCACTCCTGCATCACCATTCCTTATTGATATTTCAAAACTAATAAATCATTTGACTCAACGTCCACGACTCATTTACGTTACGATTTTATACAGAAAACAGAAATATTTGGTAGAGCATGACGCACTCAGATTCATTCCATACCGGAATAAAAAGGTAAGTAGTTCCACACAATACAATCCAGTCACTCCTTAAATACTTTACATCTCGAATCGAGAAATTACCAAACCAAGCTTAAATAATAATAAACGAGAGCTCAATATGACATAAATCAAGCTTAAACTACGACTATGCAAACACAAATAGAGAAAAAAAAAATTTCTATCTAAACATCAAAAAAATCAAATCAATATAAAAAAACGCAAAAATAACATTCTTAAAGATGAACATGTCCATGTAACAAACTGTACACACAACACCAATAAATAACCGATTCAAAAACTTAGACATACACAAATAAGGTTATACACACACACACACACATATATATATATATATGTATGTAATTGAAGAGAGAGAAAGAGAGAGAGAGAGAAGCACCTGAGGAAGTTGAGAGTAGTGAAGAGAGATGAAAATTGTTAGCTTTTTTTTTTTTTTAGTTGTGAAGAGAGAGAAAGAGGAGACAAAGAGTAGGCGGAAATTAGGGTTTTTTTGCAAACTCCTCGGATCTACGCCGCGGAGTTGAGAATGAGTTTTTTGTGTGTGTGTTTTTGTATGCAAGTGACAGTATAACTGTTTATGAATTTACGGTTTTGCCCTTCCGGTTCAGAGGGGTAGGATTGTGTGACAAGTGGCATGTTCTGGATGGTGGATGTGAGTGAGATGATACAATTTTTTTTTTTTTGGGTGGAAGTGAAATATTGGATATTTTGGATTTTTAAAGCATGTTGGATTTAGAATTTTAGTGATTTTAGTCCGAAAACAAGAAGGTTATGAGATTTCTAAATGAAAAGTAAATTGAGTTCATTGTAATTTACTATGATTTGTAGAATTGTGATGTACATTAAAAGGTATACATGTTATTCTCTTAAAAGGTTTATTAGTATTTAAACATATGTAAGAAAAAATTGATCAATGAGATCGAATGATATAACTTATCATCTACTAGGGTTTTGGTCTAATGGTATGTTATTCGTTGTGTATGTAAGATCGAATCTTACTTTACGTTATATAATCTTAAATCTCTTGTGAATAAAAAAAAAAAAAACTTATCATCTATCAGTTTTGGTTTTACACTTCTACCAAAGTTTTATAGCTTAAAAGCTAAAATTTCACAGTTAGGTCAAACAGAGTCTTAGTCTAAATTGACGAGAGATATTTGGTTCAAAGTATTTAGGGAATATTTTGTGCTTTATTTACAAGTTTTGCTTACACTTTTACATTTATGAAAGAACATTTTTGTTTGTGATTTTTGTTGTGCTATGGATTTGTATTTTTGTGGACTATACAGTATCAAATCTCATAAATATTTATTTAATATATTAGATCTTACCAATTGGCTAATAAAATGTGAAAAAAATGAAATAAAAAATAAAAAGAAAAATAGAGTACAAAAACTAATCTATCCAAATATCTTTTAGAAACAAAAAATTAAAATATGCACACAATGAGAAGTGCTTCAGATCTGATCTGTATGTATGGTATTTCAAATCTATAGACATGATGTGTGTATATATACATACATACATACATACATACATATATATATCGAATAAGATATTACTATATATACCTATATATATTATTTAAGAGAGTATACGTATTATATATAATATATGTTATATATATTATCACTTAACAATTCTAATAGTTACTTAGCAAAAAAAAAAAAACACAATTCTAATAGTTTCTTAAGAAGAAATACTCCATTTTTCCCCAAAAGAGAACAAATATGATGGTTAAAGGGATAAAAGATTTGAATAAGAGAGATAATTAAAAAAAGAAAAAGAAAAAAGAAATCGCAATAGTTTTGATCTATTAGTGCATTTCACCAATTTAACAAGCTATGAAAATAAGAGTAGTCTAATAAAAGGGAGATTAATATTAACAAACTAGCGGAAGTCAACATTATCTACCCTTACTTGTTGCTCTTTTTAATCTTTCTACTACGATTCTATGAATTTTTTTTTGTAAAACTATTCTCTGAATTCATCATTCATAAATACATGAGCATTGTTATTTATCATTATATTTAACTTATTTATTCTTTCTAATATAATATAATTTTATTATATATGTAAGAAATTTGACATTTAATATAAAAAAAATTTACTGGACAAAATAAATGAAAGAATAAACGAGAAAGAGAGGTTGTAAAATCATGGGTAGTCTAGGCTCCATTTGTTTGCTGTAAAATATTTTTTTGCAAAATATTTTTTTTAATTTTTTAATGTTTAGTAATACTGAAAAATTAATCAACTGTTAAATATTTTTTAATCAAATATTACAACTAGTATAAAGTTTTAAAAAATATTTTTATATCTTTTAAAATAAAAAAATATTTTTCAGAACTCACCCACCGTTACCCCCTGCCCTACCCCCCACCCCCTCACCCCCTACCCCCACCCCCCACCTTTACCCCTACCCTCACGATTAATGTATATATTATGTGTATATATTTTTTAAAATAAAATTTAATGTCAAAAAATATTTTTTATTATACATTCAAATATAAAAAAATATTTTTCAATATTCTATTTTTCAAAAAATATTTTACCTCAACAAATTATTTTACAACAAACAAACGAATTCAAAAAAATATTTTATTTTCTAAAAACATATTTTCAAATAAAAATATTTTTTATAAATAAATTATTTTACGACAAACAAACGGAGCCTAATTAGTGAGTTACTTCAATATTATTAGGACAAAATGCAAAAGGAGCATTTTCCGTGCCCTCTCAATTCGTAATTTAAATTTAAAATTTTAATTATAATTATTACCCGAGCGAATATGCCCAATTATCAATTTGAGTAAAGTATACGTCTCACATTTATACCCTCAGATCCACGTGACCCATTGCACTCAAAACCCTTGACGCAAAAGGCCTCAGCTTGAAAACATTGCCATTCATTACACACTTTCACAGCTTCAAAGATTCTCAGTAGCTTTAGTTTCATCGATACAAATGTAAGTCCTTAAACTTCTCTATTATCAATTTATTACTCATTTTTTAATTTTGTTTTAATTATGATTTATCTATTTTTCTTGCCCTATAAATCGAACTATATATAATGAAAAAAAATTATGTCGTCTTCTGTGAAGTGTTTGTTTGTAATTTTTTTATTGCTATATATATATTTTTTGTTTGACAGATAGGATATAGAAGCTCGACATCGTCACATCCATATACCCGACCAAAGACTTGATTTGGTTTAGATAGGATATAAAAGGGTTACGTTATTCTGCTTCAATAGTAATTGATTGAGAGTTAATTGTTGAAAATGGGTGATAATGATGCTTCATCTGGGTCCATTAAAGAAAACCCAGATCACAATTCTGATGAAAACTTGATTTCCAAGTACAAAAACACGCTAGAAGACCTAGTTCAGAAGTTCCAAATCTCGAATCCTTTGGACCAGAAACACAAATTTTGGGAAACTCAGCCTGTTGGGCAGTTTAAGGATGTTGGGAACTCGAGTTTGGCCGAGGGCCCTATTGAGCCTCCCACACCTTTATCGGAGGTCAAACAAGAGCCGTATAATTTGCCTGCATTGTATGAATGGGCCACGTGTGATATTGGGTCTGATGAGGTTTGTAATGAGGTTTATAATCTGTTGACGAACAACTATGTCGAGGATGATGATAATCTGTTTAGGTTTAAGTATTCTAAGGAGTTTCTTAGGTGGGCTTTGCGTCCTCCAGGGTATTTAAAGAGCTGGCACATTGGGGTTCGTGTTAAGGCTTCGAAAAAGTTGGTTGCTTTTATTAGTGGGATCCCAGTGAACATGAGGGTTCGTGATCAGGTTGTGAAAATGGCTGAGGTTAATTTTCTTTGCGTCCATAAGAAGCTTAGGTCGAAGAGACTTGCTCCTGTGTTGATTAAGGAAGTAACGAGAAGGATTCACTCGGAGAATGTTTGGCAGGCTGCTTATACTGCTGGAGTGCTTCTTCCAACTCCTGTCACGACTTGCCAATATTGGCATAGAACTTTGAATCCGAAGAAACTCATTGATGTGGGATTTTCTAGGCTTGGTGAAAGGATGACAATGAGTCGAGCAATCAAACTCTACAAGTTGCCAAGTTCAACGATTACCCCTGGCTTGAGAGAAATGGAGCTCCGTGATGTTCCTGCTGTTACTCATCTGCTTAGAAAGTATTTGAGCCAATTTGTTGTTGCACCTGATTTTGATGATACTGATGTGGAGCACTGGCTTGTTCCACAAGAGAATGTGGTGAACAGTTATGTAGTGGAGAGTCCCGAGACTCGTGAAATAACTGATTTTTGCAGTTTCTACACGCTTCCTTCATCTATCCTTCATAGCAAGAATTACTCCACGTTGAAAGCTGCTTATACTTTCTATTATGCCACTTCCAAGACACCTTTGCTTCAGTTAATGAACGATGCACTTATCGTTGCCAAACAGCAGGATTATGATGTTTTCAACGCAGTGGATGTTATGGAGAACAACTCTTTCGTGAAGGAACTCAAATTTGGACCAGGTGATGGACAACTGTACTACTATCTCTATAATTATCGTTTAACACATGCCTTGGAACCATCGCAACTTGGTTTAGTACTTCTCTAGATTTGTATGTGATTCTTGGACCAGATACAAGCATGAAGCAGCAGAAACACACCTAGTTTATGAGTTGTCTAGTTATCACTTCAAATACAGGTATCCGCATCAGACCCAGGCATCAATTACGTACCTAAGGCTTTGGCTTGAATAATTCTGCATGACAAAGTGTTGGTAATAATCCAATTATGCTTTGGATCAGAGTTGTTTAGAGATATCGAACACATTTCATTTCAAATTGTATTTTGTTCTTTCTTTTCCCCAAGACAGCTAATTCTTTTCAGTGCATTTATGGCTTATGGAAATGCTTTCACCTCATATTTCGGCACTGTGCCTAGGCTGTATGCCTCCACTGAACAATGTTTTGAGTTGCAATTGAACTGATGAGAAGCCAATTTTGAAATATATGCCTAGCATTGACCCCATAAGTAGCAGTTATTGCTATATATGTTGTCTTTCTTCTTGTATGTTTGAAATCTTGGTTCGTGATTTATGTTCGTTTTTTCAATTGATCAAATCTTTAGCTAAGCCGACCCCTCCTAGAGAGATAACGCTGAATTTGGTTTGGTTTCAACTTTCGATTAATCTTTGGCTAAGTCGACCCCACCTCGATGGATGGATAGATGCATGGAATTTCCATGCATTCTAGCACATTGTGAGCTAGCAAAATGCAAATGGTGTCACATCTTTATTATTTTCTTTCCCTTGTGATAAATCCTAGTAGTTCTTTGTGGGAGTTAGCATTTGATGTACCAGGTATTTTGATCTATCACTATGGAATCTTTATACCAGTTAAGATGCTCCATATTTGTTCTATCGCATAGTTACTCGTTTATCGTAACCCTCGTGGCATCAGAAAGCATGTAAACTTTAAAGCTTATGCTATCGGGTTGTTCTAGCAAACGACAACTTGTCAGCTTCAATGAAAAATGACACGTATCACTATCATAGTGTCAGTATCATGGGCGAGTTCTAAAGTTTTTTCCTATGCTATCTCTTATTTCATGATACCAAGATTTTTAAGAAGGTTAATGATTGAAAGCCAGTACTGTACAGACTGTCATGAATTGCCAACCGTTTTCAAGACACTCTCACTTCCAAATGTCTACATAGATGCTCGCCTCTCTAACATGGAGTGGGTCTCACAAGGACATCCGTCTCACTGAAATGGCATGAGGCCCACACAGTCGGTGCTGGACAACCATTTCAACGAACGTTTTGAATAGTTTTCACTACGAGAAATGAGTCTTGCTCAAGAGATACCTGAAAGTTTGTTCCGGCGGATTATACTCATATACCATTTTTAAAGACTACCGTTCTCATGACGCAGCCAGTAAACTATACTTTATCTCACTAGGTGGGATCAACTAAGAAAGCATCATGTTCGAGTCAATAAAATCATTGTGAACATTTTTAAAAACCAAAAATAAAGTCTTTGGACAAGTAGAACTTATTCTAGAGGCACAAATGGCATCAGAAACCTGGGATGTTTAGTTAAAACCAATTTAACATTTCTAACTTGCAAAGTTGAGTTTCCAAAATTCTGATGCTAAAGCGATGTGTATGGCCATACTTCACCTAATCAACAACTTGACAAATCTTCTGTGAATACAAAGCAAACCTATATAAGTTCCTAAATCACGTCTCTAGAAATTTGGACAATAAACCATTTATTTTACAAGTTTTAAGAAGGGGGTGCCACATCTCGTAAAAGACCAACTCCTCTTTAGGCGTGTCCTCGACAATCTGGCAGTTCTTCGGTCTCCTCTTTTGGAGGCGGAAGATCATGTCCTATGCCATCAGTACAACTTCGCCCCGTGAACCTGCGAATGCAAGGAAACAAGAACCGATAGTATGTCAAGCAAGAGAATTAAATAGAACTGTATCAAGTAGACGATTATGAGAAAGAAAAAGATGGATATTCAGATGTTACATTTATCAAAAATCTCTTTTGCCAACTGAAACAGTGAATCGGTATCTTCAGCCATCTTCGAGACTCTCTCTGCCTCCTTGACTGCTTCAGCTGCTACGAATGCTCTGTTTTCTGCTTCTGCGATCTTATAGGCCGCAGTAACTGCGGCTTCTTCCACTGTATTGGCAAGAAATCCAATGGTTTGAGCCTGTCTAGGCTGGGGCTCTTTCTGCTTTGGTGCTGAAGGTTTTGCTCCCATTAGGACATCTTTCTTTATTCTGTAGCAGTTCTGAACCTGTAGACAATTTCGCAAGAAACTACCATCAGAAATTCATTTTCGATTCTCACTAGGACTTAAAGGGCCATTAATCAGATATAGCAATGATGACTTCAATGAATTATATCCTTGATCTTCTCTACCTGATTAATTTATTAACTGAACCTGACGTGAAGGAACCAAGGAGATAAGCTTTTTCATTTAGTCGAACTATCTTAATGTGGGAAACCAGGGTAACAAAGTATTTTTCAACTTATAGAGTTAAGACAAGTGAGAAAAAGATTGTCAAAGATAATGCAAGATTGGTAAGACTATTTTCGACCTCATACCTCTTCTGTTGATATTTTAGGTTATGCAGATAAAAGCTTGTGATGTCTTTGGTTTAGAGAATTATGTTGCAGAAACCTAACTTAAGACAAACCCTGGAACCAACAAGCCAATACAAGACTGAGTTTTATAGAGTTTTCACCTCGAAAAGAAATCCAATGACATTTACTTACATCTCAACGTTGCAACTTCCAACATCCCTAAGGAGACGTCAATGTCATTGGTTACGTCAAATCTTAAGACAGGACAAGTGCTGAAGACCTGACGAAGATATTATTTGATTGAGTCAATCTCGGGCTAGCTTAAGTGAGAAAGTCATGGTAAAACATTTCTTTCTGCCAGAAATTTGGGAATATCTCAAGTATAAAAACCAGCCATCCGTCTTCTAGGTTAGGATAATCCTGGCCATGACCTACCCCACTAGATAAAATTGTGAACTTGGGCCTTCTCTTTCATTTCCAGCTAACTTTTTAGTTCTCTCTGAGATTTGTTTGACCATAATAGGCTGACTACACTACCGTGTGAGTAATATGCATACCAAGTTAATGAGTTTCTTATGCCATACAGTGTCTTTCTTGGCAGCACTGAGAAAAATCAGATCATGACAAGGTATCTGAAATTTTTTATGATTACTAGGAAGAATGAACTGCGAGAGCAACTCTGACTCATGGCAAAGAGTCAGCTGATATAACCGATCCCATTAAAATGCAGCAGTGAAGAAGAAACAGTCTATGGATGATTTTCCACATGGACCAGGTAGTAGTAAGAGTTGACATAAATGAAAATACAAGTTGTATAGAAATGAAACCACAAAACATTTTACCTTTTCAAGTTTTTCTTGTGCAACCAACCTCCTCAACCTAGCGCCCAATAACTTCCTAAAATTTTGTGGCACTTCATGCCTTTGCTGCATAAATTACAAACCACATAAGTATTAAAAGTTGATTCATTTTCTTACAGAAAAACAACTTATTTTCTTGAACTTGTGATGTGCAAGGAACAGATATACAGCCAATCAGTTTCCAGAAAACCAGTATCAGCAGAGGGAATATCATTAGAGAGAAGGCAAACAACATTGGCAATATAGCACAAGGGAATAAGACATTAGGCTTCAACTTGCAATATGAAAAAACAAAGGCAATAACATTGACTGAGGTTTTAGATAGCCAGCATGAATTTCTACAGAATACCTTTTCAGTTTTCACTAGTAGTTGCCCTTACAAGGACGATCTGAGCACAAGGCAATATATCATCTTCTTTAGCTACAAATTCATAGAGGATGTCCCTCCAAAGATTCTCTCACACACACATACAAATACACAAGCAAATATATATTAAGGAAGAAGAATAGCATGATTAATCTTTAATAGATAGCTCTAGAGCAAAGCCTAGAATCAACGAAGACAAAAATGCAGAATTTATGACTATGCATATTCAGAAATCACATGATCTTGATGCTTCACCAAACCTCAATGAAACTGACAAGTGTGCTAGTGTCTGATCCATTTGGCTCTTTCAGAGTCGCAAGTGCTTCAAAGATCATTGCATTGTACCTGGAAAATCACAGTCACAATTGTAAAATATATATAAATATAGAATAAAAAAATCACTAATCATACTGGCATTCTTTTCCTTTTAATTCTATAAACTTCTTTAATCACGCTTTCACATGATGGTGTGCTGGGAGGAGGGCAGATCAGGAGCAACAACAGTTCAATAGGGAGAAAATGAAACCATACAGTTAATAATTATGCCTTAATGGTCAAACAACAGCCAAGAGAGGATGAGTTGATTTGTTTACTGGTAACTCATATCAGATCGGTCCATTTGTTCAGATGGTAACATTTTATGCAGTAAATCACTTTGTAAGAGGCATAACTCTTGCTTCTGAACCGCAGGACATTTTTTCTTTCCTTAATAGCAAACATAAAATTCATTGATAAACATAAACATGAGTACAAGGGTGAGTAAGAGTATACAATATAATCATGAAAAGCAGGAGATGGTCACCTATTATGTCTAGTCTAACAGCTAATATGTAAGTAATGCATGCCGAATAAGATAAAGAGCTCCAGCTAAGGAAGCATCACTTGCAAAGAGTCAAACTAAATCATGTAGACACCACTCTGGAAGACTGATCTGACAAGTAAGAGCAGTAGGGCTCCTTAAATGGAGCCATCCACATAATTACACAGATGACAGAACAATATTTCAAGTTTTAATAGTAACAGCCACTCAAGCTATTAACAGCAAGACATCTCTCCACACCTCAAAGATCACTAGGTGCCTAGGCAGATGGTGATGTTCACAACTGAATTACTGCTTATTACAGAACGATGTAGAGTTTCCAAACAAGAAAAAAAATAAATTCAGCAGATTGGATTCAACTTTCATAAACATGATATGGTTCACTCAGTTGCTTTTCACAGTAAATACAAGGATTTGTTGCAGCATGAGACTAGTAGGGCCAAGTGCTGTACTTCTACTACTACTGAAAAAAACAAAGAAAACAAAAAGCTGAAGCTTAGTTATGTTTTTCGGTTTATTGCTGAAGCTTGGGTTGGTTCCATGATGAAGATTGGCTTAGCTCAGCTTGATAATAGAACTATCTCGATTTCAAGCTGGAGTTCTAGCAAATGAACACAAACTTTTGTCTCATAAATTTAGCCTCAACAACATTGAAGCCCTCAAAACCGTGACAGCAATCAAGTACTTTTTAAAATCTGTATGATAAAGATTCCAAAGAAAATCAGTAATATTATCTGAGGCTTTTAAAGACCATCATTTTATATATTTAGTAAAAATCATACTATTGCTTTCTGAATTATGCTTTTGGTCCATAAATTGAGAAATATATAGGATTTGCTGGCAGAAATCAAGGCATGGCAGAGAAGAAATGACCTACTTTGACGCAGTTTTCCCATCCAATAAGCATTTTGAAGAGTCTTCCATAACTATTTCTGCTGATCCATTCTGTGAGATAGGAGCAGGGGTAGCCAAGGCCTGCTGTTTGGGCAATGGAGTGGCCGGAGCATCAGGATTAGCCTTTGCTTTCTGTGTCTTCGATCTGTCCCGTGATCCTTGGCCACTTGCAATACTCAAATTCCTCCATTTATCCTGTTGTAAGGAAAGCAATTCTACATTACCATAACATTTTAGTTAAGATCCCTTAACACGTACAAATAAATTATTGCCAGACAATGATTACTTGTTACACACCACGTCACCATATCATATCACCACGTCACATTCTAATTCACTAAATATTCTCTCTTACATAAATGATAAATCAATCTTGTTGTGTTTTGTTCAAATTGCATGTTAAACTCTACGGTATTATAGTAAGTAATAACATGGTAAGAACGTAATGTGAAGGAAGCCTAGTCACAACAATAAAACTGTTGTCCCAACCTACAGATCCCATGTTTGAGTAATAGAAACAACCTCTCCTACAAAAGTACAAGGTCAGACTTAGTACAACAGAACACAATGTGAGTTTGACCCATTCTAGATCTAGCACTTAACGTGTATAGAGTTTCAGACATCAGGCTGTCCTTTTCATTTATCAGAGCATAATGTGTTCGGTAATGACAGGAGTTTTTTTCCTCACATTTTTATAAATTATTATAATAACATATGTTCTAATGAGCCATTTTAACAAAACACAAGTTTCTTTCCCCTATATGTGGAAAAGAGTGACCAACAACAAAAATACTAAGAAATCATGGTCCTAAAGATAGTCCAAATTCTATATTGTTTTATCAAAAAGCCGTGGGTATCAGGCTTTGCCCGACTAGTCTTACATGCCCTGAAGTTAACGGCCAGGTAACCCTGAGCAGACTCAAACCGGCGACCACTCGTAAGTGTACCAAGGCTTGACCAGCTAAGCGACCCCTAGGGGTTATAGCCCAGATTCTATATTATCTATTTAAATTTTATTCCCATCCTCTCAAACCCATCACGAAAAAAGCATCAATCACTAACTCTAAGCAAACAATTGCGAGCAGCAATTTAAAATTTCAACCCTAAAGAAAATTGTACATGAATATATATCTACACACAGACATGAAGGGAAGGTTTTGTGCAACGGTAAAGATGTTCCCAAGTTAGTCACACAATTAAGTCATGAAAACAATTTTTATTTATTTATTTATTATTATTATTATTTTAAGTAATACGGCAAACAATAGACTTCAAAATGGTCGGTCCTTCCCGGACTCCGCACATAGCGGGAGCTTAGTGCACCGGCTACACATATCATATACAAATATTATAGGAAATTGCAAAATTACACGGTAAGACTGCATAAAATAAACCAAGAAGTTTGATTATTCCTCGGACCCACAGAAACCAAAAGTTTCGTGCAACGAGCTACTCTATATATACCTTGAGATCAATGTTGGAGCGAGAGTGGAGGAGGTGGTTGAATTCGGGGTCTCTTTGGATGTTCTTCCACTTGCCAGTGCCGTGTTTGGCTACACCTGCACGCAGTGCTTCTTCTTCCTCTGCTGTCCATTTTTGCTTTGGATTTCCCATTTTACCCCCTCTCTCTTCTTTCTATTACAATCGTCTGTTAAACCCCACCCACCCACACACTCTCTTCTCGCCTTGTAGTTTTTTTTTTCTTTTTCTTTTTCTCGTTGTTTTGGTTTTATTTGAAGCAGCTAATAGAAAAGATCAGCACAAACCGAGCTAAATAATATTATAACGATTAATTTAAAAAAAGTAATTATTTTATAATTATTTTTTATTAAATTATAATGGTTGAATCGGCTCATAATCATATATGAGAGAATTTCAGAAATGACACCATTTTAACGTTTTTTTTGGGTCAAATATACCGTTTTTATTAGAAAAATAGTTAATGTAGATTATAATAATCGTAATCTGATTGTGCTTGTTACAATCTGTTCTTTCTTTTAAGGAAAAAGCATAAATAGGAAAAAGTTAAAGGTATTGAATGCTTGTGTCCCTCATAATTATCATACTTACAATGCTTCCCCTCTAAATATTACAAATTTGATATTTTCTATCTTTTAAAATGATAATTATTTGAAAATAAATTTCTACGTATATGTTTCTAACATTTGTGTCCTTGTTTGTTTCTATGTGTATTTTTACTCGTTAAGTAATTTTTCTATCCTCGTAATTTTAACATCAAAACTCTTTGATTTTTATATTTTAAAAAGTTGTGTTATCTAGAATTACCATGTAACACATGATCATATCATGGTTTACCAATTTTCCTAAGTTAATTGATTAGAAATAAGATTGGAAATTAAAAAAAAATGGAAGTTTAAATGTAAAATAGACAATTCAATGAAAATCTAACTTTGATTAACAAAAGTGATGTTTACACAATAATATATAAATTCACAAAGAAGGGCCGAAGGCTAGATCATTTCCAAAAAGTGGAAAAAAGAGTTCCCTATACTAAGGCAAACGAAAAAGCAAGATTGCCTTCGAGGGGAGGAATAAATAAGTATTTAGGTCCGATAGATACTTGTACAACATTTCATATTCATAGACCTGCACCTACTTTTATACAATTAGATACAAAATTATTTATTTTTGAAACATGAATTAAAGTAATAGATCTTTTAACCCTTTATCACCGTGAAGAAAAAATCGGACTATTCGGAAGAACTAGAGTGGATAAAACATGTGAGATAGGGAGATAGTTTGTTTTCAAATCTAAATTTTAGATTTTGCAAGGACAATCCAATAAAGTTTTCTTATTCAAACTAGTTATGAAGTTACTAATCTTTTTCTTGTGAGGATGAGGTTAACACCACAATGATGTAGAGATCAATGCTAGCTAAAACCTCAATAAAGTTATTTGATTATCAGTATGACATATATGTTATATAATCCAAGTGATCAATGAGAAGAAGTGGTACATTGTCAAGAAGGTTACTTTACTCAACCAACACTGTTTTAAAAATTTCAGTTAAAGGAAAACTATTTTATGGTTTGTCCAACTGTGAGAGTGCGTCTGAATCCCACCACCTATTTTACAACCATTCGATAGCTAAATTGTAGCTTTTATCCCGCTACAATATGCAAATGAATGAGAAATGTCTTTTAAGATATATCTCATAATGTAGCTCATGTTTTCACCTGAAAAATGTATACTTCTTCTGGAATAAAAATATGAGTCTCGCTGGTTACGTTGTACGATTTTAGGTCTCTCATGAATTAAAAAAAAAAAAAAAAAGTCCAAATGTCTCCTGAAGTTACTTTATAAATTTAATGAATCTAATTACATGCTTTCATTTTCTAATATTAGTTGTTTGTAATTTAGCCGTTAGCTCTCCTTTGGCGGAGGTAAGCATTTTCTTGTCATAACATATCAAGTCTCAAACAATTCACATTTTGATCAATGTAATGCTTTTTAATATCGAGCAACTCACCATATTTTGTTTAAGTCTGTAAATTTCGAACCGTGATGCATTCTAATATATGCATTATTGCATCTATCTATTAATATTATAAGAGAACAATCATCTTGTCACATGTAAGCAAAAGAGCATTGACTAGGGGTCTCCGAGCTAAGGTAATTTACCCACACCAAGCTGAGACGGGCTAATCCGAGCCAAACCCAGTATATTCAGCTAAATACCCAACCTGGATGCTGATTCGACCTTACCCTGACCCCAAAAAACCATGACCTCAATGCCAGCTGTTCCGATGGGACATAAAGCTGCACCGCATTAAATGTTGTCAGACCCGAATTTAGTATAAATAGAGCTTCACCCTCCTCATTTCAGAGGTAACTCGTCATTAAATGCTCTCAGCTACCTTGCCAGCTCGGACCTAATCATTCGCACGCCCGAGGGGAAAATCCGGGTCATCACCCCGCCTTTTCCTTCCCTTTCCTTGTGCAGGTCAAGTAGCCGACCTGAAAAGTTCAACTCGGAGGCCAACTTGAAAGTTCAGCTCGGCAAGCGTAGCCGACCAACTCAACTGCGTAGAATCCGACCTCGACAGTTTGGCGCCGTCTGTGGAAACGAGTTCTTTCTATCACTCTTCTCACCACTCACTGAGAAACCATCATGGTACAAACCAGAAGCCACAGCGCACCGGAAGAGGACTCGCCCAACCCGGACGAAGGCCTCGAAGCAATACAAGTGCCTAGCCAAGGTCCAACCCAAACTGACGTTGGAATGAGCCAACGTATACACTTAGCCACTCAAACCAACCCCACGGCAGATGGAGACCTCAACTCCAGCCTGTCACCGGAGATAAGGATGATGCTGAGGATGTTCGAGGAACTTAAAGAGTAGGTAGCCCAGCTAGCTGGGGGCCCCCTAGCTCCGCAAGAAGCTACGCTGCGGCCCTCGCGTCCACAATTCCGCATCCCAAACCCAAGGCGAAAACGAACGCAGGACGAAGAGGGCTTCCTAGAGCCGATGGCGGGACCCGACGAGACGAGAGGTAAAAGGGCAGCTCAAGCCAACCCCGAGCAGGCCAAGACCGCAGCTGCCATAGCCAAGGTCATCAACCAGCTCGGTGTAAGCCCACTCTCGCCCGAGGTACTGGCAATGCCATTGCCCACCGGCAACCGGATGCCCAACTTGGCAATCTACAATGGAGATGGAGACCCAGCCAGCCACCTGCTCAACTTTGATCACCACATGACTCTGCATGACATGCCCGACCACATGAAGACGAAGACATTCCCGACCACCCTGGTTGGCAATGCCTTGGACTGGTTCCAAAAGCTTCGTCCTGGTTCAATTGCAAGTTTTTATCAGCTGGCCGAGACTTTCCTGTCCCGCTTCGCGGGGAGCCGGCGCGCCACCCGCCACACTTCTACATTACTACTGGTGAAGCAGCATATAGGGAAAAGTTTGAGGGCTTACACGACCAGATTCAATGAAGAGTCCCTTCGAATTCCCAACCTGGAGGACTTCATGGCGTTGATGGCTTACCAGAGTGGGCTCAGGTCAGGCCCCCTTACATCCTCCCTAGCAATCGACCCCATGGATACTGTATCCGAGCTGATGGTACAAGCAGAAGGGTACATACACTTGGAAGAAATCCATCAGGCCAAGAGGGATGATGACAAGGAGAAGGAAGCCAGCAAGAAGGGAGAGAACTCCCGAGCCCAACCTGGGGGTAAAGTCTAAAACGACTAAGGAAAGCAGCCTCAACAGCCAAAACAGAACCCCCGGTTCACTATGTTCACTCCCTTTAACACCACAAGGGAGCAGATCCTGATGGAAATCCAACACCAGAACCACCTGCCTCCAGCTCCGAGGATGAAAGGCAGACCCGAGAAGCGCAATAAAGCCAAGTATTGCCGCTACCATATGGACTACGGTCATACCACCGAAGAGTGCAAAGACTTAAAACAAGAGATTGAGGCACTGATAGCCCGAGGCTACCTCCGGAGGTAGGTAGATCCGCAGCCGACCCGGAATCCTGATCAAAGAGATAGAGAGAGAAGTCCACCCAGGCGCTAGGTTGGGGGCGGACGTTTGGCTGTGATTGAGACCATTGCAGGAGGATTGGCGTTGGGAGGAGAGACCTCGGCAGGCAGGAAGGGTTATGTTTGGGCTGGAAGGGAGTATGGACCGGTACAGGGACCGGCCTCAGAGATGCAGGAGCTCTCCTTCTCCTCGGAAGACTTGGAGGGGGTGATATTGCCCCATGGCGACCCACTGGTGATCAGCGCTAAAATAGCCAACTTCATCGTCAAGAGGCTGATGGTGGACACCGGGAGCTCGGTAGAAGTCTTATTCCTCAGCGCTTTTGAGCAAATGGGGTTGGACAAGAGTCGACTCAGGCCATTGAGGGGTACTTTAGCTGGTTTCACCGGGCAAGCCCACCGAGCCGAAGGGGTCATCAACCTTCCGCTGAAGCTGGAAGACGGAAATAAGCGGGTTTTGATGCAAGCCAACTTCATTGTGATGGATTGCAACTCCACTTACAATAGGATCTTAGGTCGGGTGAAACTCAACCACTTCAGGGCCGTCCCCTCAACTTACCACCAGGCCCTGAAATTCTCGACCCCGGCCGACACGACCACCATTCACGGAGCCCAGCTCTCAGCTTGGGAATGTTATGAAAACTCCCTCTGACCCAAATATCAAGTTGGCTGGGGACCAGATTTGCCCGAGGAAAATAGGGATGCTAAGAGAGGCAGCCCGGCTGAAGAACTTCAAGAGGTGGAGCTCTCCGATAAAACAAAGAGAGCAAAGATTGAGAGTGAACTTTCTGACAACCTCAAGAAAGGTATAAGCCAATTTCTTTTAAAGAATGAACACATATTTGCATGGTCTGCCTCTGACATGACAGGTATTGACCCGGATGTGATTGAGCATCACCTGAATGCCGACCCAAATCACTATCCGATAAAGCAAAAGCGCAGGCACTTCCATTATGATAAGCAACAAATCATAGCAGGAGATGTGGACAAGTTAGTGGACGCCGGCCACATAAAGGAAATACAGTACCCAACCTGGTTATCCAACGTGGTGCTGGTGACTAAGTCCTCAGGTGGATAGAAACTGTGTATTGACTTCACCGACCTCAACAAAGCTTGCCTCAATGACTGCTTTCCCCTATCTCGGATTGATCAGATGGTGGATGCCACCTCCGGATTTGAGCTACTCTCTTTCATGGATGCCTTCAAAGGCTATAACCAAATCAAGATGGCTCTCGGAGACAAAGAGAAGACCGTCTTCACCACCGATAAAGGACTCTACTACTATGAGGTCATGCCTTTTGGCCTTAAGAATGTTGGAGCTACCTACACTCGGATGGTGAACAAGGTCTTCAAAAATCAGATTGGCTGAAATATGGAGATCTATGTAGATGACATATTGGTCAAGAGCAGAAGGGCGGAAGACCATGAAGCCGACCTGGCTGAAGCCTTCGCTGTAATGGAGCACTTTGGGATAAAGCTGAAGCCAAAAAAGTGCGCATTCGGCGTCAAGGCGGGAAAGGTTTTGGGCTTCATGGTCACAGCCCGCGGAATAGAAGCCAACCCGGAGAAGGTTCAGGCGATACTGGACCTGGCGCCACCGACCTGCGTGAAGGACGTCCAGGTGCTCGCGAGCAAAATCGCGGCGCTGAGCAGATTTATGTCCAGGTCGGCGGACAAGTGCGCTCCCCTGTTCAGGATATTGAGGAATCCTAAGAACTTTGAATGGACTGCGGAATGCCAGAACGCCTTCTAAGAGCTGAAAAGGTATCTAGCTTCGCCACCCTTGTTATCCCGACCTGAGGTGAAGGAGGAGTTGATACTATACTTGGCCTGCTCAGTCACAGCAGTGGCGGCAGCGCTGGTCCGTGAAGAAGGGAAGAAGCAGAAACCGGTTTATTATGTCAGCAAAACATTGCAGGGGGCCGAGGCGAGGTACTCCTCGTTGGAAAAACTCGCCCTCGCACTCGTCACAACGGCAAGAAAGTTAAAGCCATACTTTGATGCTCATCCAATCAAGGTCATGACGGATGCTCCGCTCAAGTCCATCATGCACAAGCCGGAGGCATCGGGCAGGCTGCTGAAATGGGCAGTTGAGCTGAGTCAATTTGACATCACTTACCAGCCCAGAACAGCCATCAAAGCCCAAGCCATCGCGGACTTTGTGGTTGAGTGCACCAGCCGAGCCGAGCATGACCCAGAGGATGTGTGGAAGGTTCACGTAAATGGGGCCTCAGGGAAGTCTGGAAGCGGAGCCGGAATAGTCATCCTTGACCCGACCCGGCATGAGCACCAATACTCCCTCAAGTTTGCCTTTTCGATGTCCAACAATGAAGCTGAGTATGAAGCAGTGGTCGCAGGACTGAAAATTGCAGCTCAGCTCGGGGCACAGACAGTCGACCTGAGCACCGACTCTCAATTGGTTTCTAGTCAGATATCGGGAGAGTTCGAAGCCAAGGACAGTACTATGCTGGCCTACCTCAACAAAGTCAAGGATTTGACCTCAGGGCTCAAAAGGTTCACGATACAGCAGATTCCGAGGGAAGAGAATATGAAGGTTGATGCCCTGTCCAGGTTGGCCTTGGGCGATAGCCGACCTGCCCTGGTCCATGTGGAAGAAGTATCCGAACCGAGTATTCAGTTGGGGGTGCAAGCCGTAGCCGAGCTCAATCTAAGCCCAGATTAGACCAAACCAATCGTGGACTACTTGGAGGGGGGTATGACCCTAGAGGATGAAAAAGCAGCTCGAAAACTCATGAAACAGGCCTCAAGGTTTGTCATAATTGCCGGGAAACTCTACAAGAGAGCCTATACTTGGCCTCTCTTGAAATATGTTGGACCTGAGTAGGGAAACTATGTACTCCGTGAGATCCATGAAGGGGTATGTGGAAACCACTTGGGAGGCAAAGCTCTGGCTCGAAAGGCATTGAGGCAAGACTATTTCTGGCCAACCTTAGAACAAGATGTCAAAGAGTATGTAAAAAAGTGCGACACCTACCAAAGGTTCGCCAATGTACAGAGGAAGCTAGCGGTAGACCTCACGATGATGATAAGCCCTTAGCCATTCTATTAGTGGGGTCTAGATATCATCGGCCCATTGCCAACCAGTGTTGGCCAAAAGAAGTACGCATTCGTAGCAGTAGACTACTTCACCAAATAGCCTGAGGTTGAAGGTGTTGCTAGAATAACAGAAAAGGCAGCTTGGGATTTCGTATGAAAAAATATCATTTGCCGATTTGGGGTACCAAAGGTCATCATCACTGACCACGGCAAGCAATTCGACAGTGCATACTTTCGAGGTAAATGCGCTGAGATTGGGATCGACCTTAGATTCTCATTTATTGCGCATCCTCAAAGTAATGGCCAAGTTGAAAGGACTAACCAAATCATTTTGCAGGGCCTGAAAACCAAGCTAGAGGAAGCAAAGGGCCAGTGGGCATCGATTCTTCCCGAGGTGTTGTGGGCTCAGCGGACCACCACCAGCTCGGCAACGGGAGAATCTCCCTTTGAGTTGACCTTCGGTACTCAAGCGGTGCTGCCAGTGGAAATTGGGTCTCTGACCAGTAGAACCCTCCACCAGGATCTAGAAATAAACGGAGCACGGATCCGTGAAGAGCTCGACCTCGCTGAAGAGCTCCGAGCTAAAGCTCAAATCAGAATGCTGGCCAGCAAAGATGCCATGCAAAGAGCCTTTGCCAAACAGGTCAAGCCTAAGCCTATTAAGGTTGGCGACCTCGTACTCAGAAAGGCCATCTTTTTACCGCGCTCGTTTAACAAGCTCTCCCCGACCTGGGAGAGATCGTATGAAGTCGTGAAAGAAGTCCGACCCGAGACCTTCTACCTTCGCGACAAGAACGGAAAACTATTGAAGAATGCATGACACTCAGAACACCTGAAACTGTATTTTGTCTAAAGGCCCTGAGCCGAAATCTTTTGTAAACGGCTCCGAGCCGAAATCGTTTGTTACAGCCCCGAGCTGAAATCTTTTGTAATCGGCCCCCGAGCCCAAGTACTTCATGTACAAATTTAATACAAAGCATTTTGTAAACCAGTACAACGCCCGACCCGGGCCCAAGCACCTAAACAGTGCAATGCTCGATCGAGCCCCAAGTACTTCAGCTACTCAGCTGTTGCCGACTCAGATTAACGCGGTGGCCACGTTTAATTACGAGCTAATAATTCAAGTAAACCAGCTCGGGCAAGGTTCTAGCTCAAGTATAATCAATAATAATTTGATTAGTTTTGCCAGTTCGGATTAAAGTTCAACTCGGTATAATCCGGCTTCAGGTCGGTATATTAGTTTGGGTCTAAACTCGAACTCAACATTCGTCAACATTAGTTTGACTAATTTTAAATCAGACTGACGAGTCCAGGTTGGCGACGATTATAAAGTTGCCCGGTTAACCAGCTCGGATTAGGATGATAATTCATTAATCGCGTCTAGCTCGGTTCTTTTTTACTTAAGTTTGAATGGTCCATTATATTGGCCCGACCCCACTTACTTAAGAAAAATTTGCTAAGGAAAAGTTACGCAAGCATGAACTCGAATAAAATGCAAAGTATTAATTCCATTATAATTGAAAAAAACAATGACAGAGCCTGACCTGGGTGAGATTACAATGAGCCCAATCTGGGCGAAACTACAAAAGCCCGACTCGGGCCGATTTATAAAATCTATTTTGGAGGAGCAGCGTTGGTTACATCAGCCTCGTTCTCGACCCGGTCCATGCCTTCTTAGACAAAATTGAGCACCTCTTTGGCTTGGGACGTCAGGTCGGCAAGAAGCTCAAGAATTTCCCAGAACTTCGGCGGCGGAGCCTCTAAGATTTCAATGTAGTCGTTCTTGGTGGCAGGGAAAAAGGTCTTCGCTCTCCCAGGCTGTGACTTGACCCCGGAAGTAGAACTCCAGCTCGGCATACTTGGCCATGGCCCCACCTTCCGTGGCCAACCAATCCACGGCTGCATCGCTGGACTTGAAGGCTTCCACTGCCTTCTCTCCTTCGGGGCCGACCCGGTCAAGCAGATCCCGGAGCTTCGTCTCGACTTCACGTTTCTCCAGCCTGTAGCGCTTGACGTCCTTGGCCGCGGCTTCGCGTCGGGACTTATCCACATTAAGCTCCTTCTTCAGATGCTCGATCTCCGTCGTGTCTGCCTTGCGCTTCTGGGTAGCCTCCTCCCTTAGAGTCTCAAGCTCGGCTCGGGCATCCATGTATCGCTGCTCGAGCTCAACGCAATGAGTCTGGGCCCTGACAATAAAGCTCAGGGCTGAAAGGATGTGGGACTCAGCTTGTGTAAACGAGAGCAAAACGATCAGCCGAGCTAAAAAACACAACCGTACCAAAAGTCGGATAAGACTCACCGTGACTATGGCCGTCCTCAAGTCGAGCGAGAGCTGCTCTGCCGGGACCATCGCCAGCTTGGGGTCGCGGGCCACCTTGGTCACCTCCATGAAGTCCTTGCTAGGAGGGCTCACCTCCGCGGCCTTACCTTTCCTA
Source organism: Ehretia macrophylla (assembly GCA_037974665.1). NCBI lineage: Eukaryota > Viridiplantae > Streptophyta > Magnoliopsida > Boraginales > Ehretiaceae > Ehretia > Ehretia macrophylla. Next base: position 48,106,607 of record CM075771.1, on the reverse strand, counting down.
GAGTACTCGGCCCGAGGCCCTTTTTTACTCTCAGGACTGGATGCTGAGCGCTCCGGGATCGCCACTCTCGAGCTCGACCTCTTAGGCAAGGGAGACCCTGACGTCCCCTTGGAAGAGACCTCGGAGCCGACCTCCCGTACTTGGTCGCTGGGCCACTGCCTCTAACCCTGAGCAACACCTCCCAAGCCAGACCGAGCTGAAGCCTCGCCGCTGGCCTCGTTCTTCTTTCTCACCTGGGCATACGCAAGTTTTCTCATATCCGCTATACCTGTAAAAGGTAGAGGAAAGAAATGAAAAAGAGCCGAAGGCCAACCTAAAAAGACTGGCATACAGGGTAATTGGGAGGTCGTACGCCGATTCTGCAAACTGACCCTCTTCTGAGCTAGACCCCGCGTCCCCTTCAAGCTCGGGAAGTAGGTTGTGATGATCTCTCGAGAGGTCGGGTTCCCTACCAAATAGCTTCGAATCCCAGATCCGCTCCCATTTGAGCACACTGTCAATATTTATCAGCATCCCGGGCCCGAGCCTGAGCACCGCGACTTCCTCAAGTTCCTCTTCTGAGAGCTTGGGGTCATCATTGACGGTCTTCCTCAAACTTGGAATCCAGACCAACTTGTAACCAAAGTTCACAGTCGGCTTCACCCAATAATAGTCATTATGCCAGCCCTTGTTAGAAGAGTGCCACTTGGTGAATATGGAGTTGCCAACCCGAGCTACGAAGTGGAACCACCCTGGCTGTTTTGGGTCGGGCTTGCACACAAAGAAATGCCTGAACCTGCGCAAGGTCGGCTCTACTTTCTTCTCAAGACAGAACACATAGAAGGCCACCATCACGGCCCAACCATTCGGCGACATCTGACCTGGGCTGAGCTCAAAGTAGTTCAAGATATTGACAACAAAGCCGGGAAAGGGAAGCTGGATAACGTCGAACGCAAGGTCGTAGATGGTAAAGTGGTCGGCTAGAGGATAACAAGCCGATTCGTGCCGACCTGGAACCTTCAACTTGTGATGACGATCCACTGACCAGTTCCTTAACCTGGCGTTGGCCATCTGTACCGTGGAATGGCACTCACGCTTGCAACAGGAGAACAACTGCTCAATCCTCTTTCCCCGAGTTGAAGAAGCGCTGGCTTTGGCCAAGCTTTGAGGTCGAGTAGCATTAACCGATACTGCTTCGATCAGCTCGACTGCAGAAACTCCAGCTAGGTACTCCTGTGACATCTCGACCCCCTCCAGTTGATTCAGGGGCTCCTCATCTTCTCTATCTTCCAAGTCTCCCAGGTCGGCCAAAGGATCCGCCTCAACCTCCTCTTGTGCCAGTCTAACCCCAATAACTTGGCAATCATCATCGCTCTCCCTGGGCCTAGATTTTCGAGCTGATCCTTGAGATGCACTGGTACTCTCTCCACCTTGGTCTCTATTTGAGGTGGACTCCGAGCTCGACGGACTCTTATTCCCACCGTAGGACTTCACCTCTATTGCCTGGGAATCTTTCGACTCCGACCTCTCCATCCTGTCTACAATTTAAATATAAATGTACAGGAATGACTAAAGGGAGTCGGGTCGTATCTACTGCTCTTAGCTGCGGAATGTGACCCGACCTAGCTGGCTCCGAACTAAAAATCCCGAAAAGATTCTTTCTGAGCTAAATGCGTCCGACCACTCTGGTATTCGACCTAAAACTCTTGAAAGTTAAAAGCGAAGTGTGAAATGAATCTCGGATGTCAAGGCCCTATTTATAGGCACTTTTGAAAATCGCCTCAGGGAGCCCAAACGTTGCATCCTGTCACAACCGCCAGGTGACGTGTCAGCCATCTAAAGGGCATGCACCGCTGACGTGGTCATCTCTACTTTGTCGGGGTCGGGCACCTCCAGCTTGGGAGCAACTCCTAATTCTAGATCTCACTCCCTCGATCTTGACTTGGGGGGGGAGGATTAACGAGGGGTCCCCGAGCTGAGGTAATTTACCCACACCGAGCTGAGACGGGCTAATCTAAGCCAAACCCAGCATATTCAGCTAAATGCCCAACCTGGATACTGATCCGACCTCACCCCGACCCCAGAAAACCCTGACCTCAGTGCCAACTGTTCCGATGGGACATAAAGCATTGATGGGACATAAAGCTGCACCGCATTAAATGCTGTCAGACCTGAATTTAGTATAAATAGAGCTCCACCCCCCTCATTTTAGAGGTAACTCGTCATTAATTGCTCTCAGCTACCTTGCCAGCTTGGACATACTAATCATTCGCACGCCCGAGGAAAAAATCCGGGTCATCACCCTGCCTTTTCCTTCCCTTTCCTTGTGCAAGTCAGGTAGCCGACCTGAAAAGTTCAACTCGGAAGCCAACCTGAAAGTTCAGCTCGGCAAGCGTAGCCGACCAACTCAATTGCGTGGAATCCAACCTCGACAAGCATCTCTCCAAATAACACTATTATGCCATGTGTAAGCAAATAAGCAGCTTATGCGAAACTTCCAAATGAATCTCAATGAAGCATTACCAGATATGAGTTATGCGAAATTTCCAAATGATGTTAGGACATTCTACATATTCTTGCCCCTGTGCTCCAACACAGCCTAGAGTCACTCAAACACCTGTTCCAAATGGGAGTGCTTTAAATCAGAATGACCAGACTGAAGCTTGTAAGAGAAGGAAGATGAAGAAAAAGTCTGGCAATGCTGACAAGGAACAACCTGAAACAATTGTCTCAAACGACAACAAGGAACAACCTCGCTTATCCAGTGCTGCCACCACTTCAGCCCCACATACCAAGAGTGTCCCTTCCAACTTGACCTCAAAGGTCCAACATAACAGATTTGAAATTTTTTCAGTATTATAATCAGTTGCCGACAGAACTGTCGACCTCTTACGATGTTCAAAAGTTACCTCGTCAGCCATCACTACCTAGATCAAACCTTTCCCGATATATTCAGAATTTAGTCTCAAGAAAACGAATTGATCCAGGAAAGAAACCTAGGGGAATTCTTTTTCCCTAATCGTTAATTTGTTTCTTTTGGTTGTTTTGTTTTCTTTATGACTTAGGTTCTTTAGTTAATTTTCAACTTTGATTCTTTGTTGTAATCTGGTTTTTGACCCACCGTTTGTACTTTCATTTTCATTAATGAAGCCTATTTTTCACTAACTCAGGAAAAAAGAAAAAAACAGTTCCCTTACAAGAAAATGAATCTTATTTCCATCCAAAAAATTAAATATTCAATTCATATAGTAAAAAAAATTAAAAAACTCACAAATAAGCAAAAATAAAATTTCACCTTAATTTTTTAAATGACAAAGCATTCCTCAAAAAATTATTTTCTTTTTAGTTAAAAGTTTGATTAACTTAGAATATTCAACTCATATAGCAAAAATCAAATTAAAGAATCATAAATAAGCTGAAAAAAAAATTCCATATTCATGTTTTAAATTACCACCCTTTCGAGAACCCTATCCAAAACAACTATCATCTCACATGTAATCGAATAAGCACCCCTCTTAGAAAAAAATAAAAATTAAAAATTTAGTATTTACTATCTTGAATTTATCTGATAAAAAAATCCTTCCAAGAAAAATCATCAATGCTACAAGTAAACAAATAAGCACCTTAAAAAAAAAGGAATCTTACTTCTATAAAAAAAATATATATATATTTGATTCATATAGTAATAAAATGAAACTAAAAAATCATAAATAAGCGAAAAAAAATTCCACCTTCGTTTTCTAAATGACAAAGCCACCCTCATAAAATTACTCTATTTTCAATTAAAAGATTTATTAATTTAGAATATTCAATTCATATACTAAAAATCAAACTAAAGAATAATAAATAAGCAAAAAAAAAAAATCACCTTCATTTTTTAAATAAATACTCTTTCGAGGACAACTATTATTCTACATATATACAAATAAGCATATTTCCTACAAAAAAGAAGAAAAAAAAACTCAATGGTTACTATCTTGAATTTATCTGATAAGAGAAATCCCTTTGGAAAAAACTATCATGCCAAGTGCATGTAAGCAAATAAGCACCCTTCTTACGAAGAAAAGAAATATTACTTCTATCTAAAAAAATAAAAATTCAGTTTATATTAGAAAAATTAAATTAAAAAAATCATAAATAAGTACAAAGAAAATTGCACATTTGTTTTTGTTAGCCTAAAGGCTTTAAATCTTATATTTTGATGATAACTAAATCTTAATTATGAAATTGATCTATTGACTAATCATATCTTGTAATGAGTTTATTGTTTGAGAATTAGTCAAAGCTTGAAGGATATTCAATATATTAAGTAAGCTCATAAGGATCGGAGTAATGCTTATGGAAAGTAATGATCAAGCAAAAGGCATCCACTAACGAGAAGATCAAAGTACTTTAATGATCAAGATCTATGAAGATTCAAGATGTGATCACACCCTAGCTAAGATCTTGTCCTAAAGAAGGAAGATTGAAGAAATGATCAAAGCACTTTAGGAATATCAATGTTATACAAGCTCAAGAGCAAGTTCATGAAGAATGATGTTGATCAAGCTCAAATGATCTAATCATGAAGATAAAATGAAGAGCTCAACATGATCAAGTTCAAGTATCCTTTTGTCAAGATCTTTACAAGCTCAAGTTGTAAATATTCAAGTGAAGATCTTTGTAGATGAAGAAGGAGTTATAAGAGGAGACGTGGCGACATAAGGGGTACCGATTACGACTTGATTGGAGTTTTGGGTCTTGCAGAAATATATATGCTCAATTTTGATTCTCAAATATTGTGTTGAAACATTTGAAAAATATCTTACAAAACATGTTCAAAAGAAATACCTTTTGAAACCCAACCCTGACAGTTTTGGCTCCACCGGACGACCCCTCGGCGACCGATTGACTGGTGGCCAAAGGGTCGTCCGCCCGATACCTGTCCACCGGACGAGAATCTCTCGACTGGTCGACCGGCGAACAAGGGTCGACTGGTCGGGCCAAAAATGCTAATTCAAAATATAGCCGTTTTATGAACGTTGGGGAGTATTAATTACACCCATTTTTTTGCTTCTATTAATGCTCTCAACTGAAAAATCTTAAGTGATTGATTCAAAGCATTTACACTTGAGTTCTATCACCATCTTTATCTTTAAATCATTATTGTGCTATACTTGAGCAAGAATTTGTGAGTTATATTGAGATAAGCATTCATTGTATTCATCTACCCCAAAATAGGGCTTTTATTGTAAATTTCAATCACTTATCAAAAGAGAAAGTTAAACACTTTGAAATGAATGATTTCCTTGTCAAAAGTGTTGGAGTTGAAACTTTGTATTGAGAAGAAATTTTCTATTGTAAAAGCTTGAACTACTGTTGTAGTTGGTTTGTGGACTCATCAACATTTGAAGAGTCATAATAGTGAAGATTGTTGAAATCCTAAGCGGGGAGTTTAGGTCGTAGACTTAGGCGGGGGTCGAACCACGCTAAATCGCGATTTGCAATCTCTTTCTCTCAACTCTCTCTTTGCATTAATTTATGCACACTAAGTGTTTGATAAATTGCCTCACTCACATCTTATATTGTTAGAGTGCATATTTGATTAAGATTGTTTCTGATTTATCATTGCAAGTATATTGCCTAGTCGAAAAAGTAGTAGTATTGCCTATATAACCTAATTCACACCCCCCTCCCCCTCTTAGGTTCAATTATGGGACATCAAGTGGTATCAAGAGCTAGGACTTTACATATACCTTAACATCTAGTAAAGTCAAGATCATGGCATATACTACTACATTTCCTCACATTAAAGGATATTCAATTGATAGACCTCATTTGTTTACAGGAACCGATTTCATGAGGTGGAGGAATCATATGGCAACATATATTCAATCCGTGGACTACACATTGTGGCATATTGTTGAGCATGGGCCATACGAAGTTGAAGATGAGTCAACCGAGCAAAGCATTGCCAAATTGACCAAAAATGCTCGAGCTATGCATATTCTCTATTGTGCTTTAAATGATCAAAAGTTTGAACAAATTCAAGAATGTTCATCTGCCCATGAGATATGGAATCTCCTTTAAGAACTATATCAAGAGCAAAAATGAGATAATAAAGAAGAATCAAGAGAAGAAGAAAATGTTGCATGCTTCATTATAATGGATGAAGAGGTAAACCTATCTTATGAATCTTATTGTTCCTCATCTAGTAACAATGATCTTACAATGGATGATTTGGAGAAAGCCATTTTTAGTGTTCATTATGAACTAACATTTGCTATATCTAGAAATGTGAGCATTCTTGAAAAAGTGAAAGGTGTCATACTTGATTTAAAAGAGTTTGAAAAGAAGAATGCTCATGTTATTAAAACCAACTATAAGTTTGAAATAGAAAACACTTTTTTGTTTGACAAAGTCTTAAAAGATGAGATTTATTGTTTGAAGAAAATGTATGATGAGTTGAATGAAAGAATCACTAAATCTTGCGAGGAAAAAGAAAAATGGGATATTGTGCATGGTTTGCAATACATAGCATGTAAATTAAATTTGTTAGGATATAAACCATGTCTCACTCAAAATATCTTGAAGAAATGTTTTTTTTTTCAAATATTCAAATCATATTGTGTCATTTTCCTCTAAAGTAAATCAACATGGTTATTGTGATGAAATAGAACAACTTGTTTTATTATTTCATGATAGCAAACTACTTGAATGTGGAACAAAAGTTCCGTGGTGGCTAAAACACAAATGGATTGTTAAAGCTACTACAAATGAAACTCGCCCTCGAGGACCCAATTAAAGATGGGTACTTAGATCTTGCTTTGTTGTAAGAATGTCAAGCAACACCAAAGAAGATGGTGATGCAACTCATGAAAGAGGCAAGATCTTTGAGATAAGGAAGCACTGGTAATATTGAACTTATTTTTCATATGTGCTTCTAGAAAATGGTTTTATATTCACTTGCTTAGTCAAATATGTGACATTATACATGTGTGGTTAAAAATGAAAATGATGATGCATTATTTGATCATAAAGCAAAAAAAAAAAAATGCCTATGCCAATGATTGTGATGAAACTCATACTTGAAATAGCATATGCTTTTCATGTCATGTAATTTTAAAGATACATATCTTGTATGAGGAACATAAACTTGGTGGTTTGATTTCTAGAAAAGAAATTTTGAAAAAGAGTTGGAATATGCTAAATGTGATCTATTATTTATCAAGCTAGACAAATGGGGATAGGATAAACCTTTGAAAGGATTTGTGTTTATAAGAAGAAGAAAATCATTTGCTTGTTTAGAACCTAGGAAATCATAGTAGTTTATGGAATGGTCTTAGATAGAATCCAAATTGTCTTAGAATCCCGTCAATTGATTAGTTGTGTCATTCTTGTTATTTGGACACGAGATACACCTAATAGGATGAATATGTATTGATACAATGTGAGATATATTAATGCAAATAAATTCAAGGTTTGAGGGATTTTGATGATTTACATACCTCTTTAATGTTAGAATTCAAAATATAGAAGCTAAAAGAACCTTTGACCCTTGAATCAATTTCTTTTTGTTTAAATTTTGTGGTATAAAATTAAATTGAATAAATGAATACTCATGTATGAATGTCATATGAAGTGAATCATATATACTTGAGTTTGATATTATCAAATGTTGAATGTGAAAATTGTTGCAAGTGCAAAATAAATGGTTGAATTGTTGAATGACATGCATGATGAAATGAGATACAACTTATGAGTTTGATTCTCTACTTAAAATGATAGGTTTAATTGATAGAAATTGTGACGCCCGGAATTTCCTCACATCTTGTTAAATAACTGTTGCATATCATTTTGAGCATTTTTATGTGCATTTCTTTTCTTGCTTAATTGTTTTATTTTGAAGCTGCTATTCATAAGAAAATTTATTGTCTAGGATGTGCGATTTAATATTTTTCCTAAGTCACATAACACGTAAAAGGAATAGTAAACTTATCATTTTGGACTTTAGAGCCCGGGAGTACGCATTTGGAAATTAGTTTGTACTTCGTATGAATAGTATTACGTAACATAAACATTGTTTTTAACCTAGTTAGCATTTGGGTTGATTTTGAACTTGTTTGACCATGTATTAGTAACATTTGACCTAACATAATGAAACCTACTCATACATATATACAATACACTACTCATATAAGCAAAAAGATTCATAAAAATAAAACAAAAAAAATCCCCAAAAGCCCCTCCCATGAACCCGACATCCCTATGGGCCAAAAAGAGGGAAATATTCTTCATCAAACCTTGGATTTGATCTCTTGGCTTGCATGGGAAGGCTTTTAGTGCACTTGGGAGCTTCAACCTCTTGGTTGCATCATCAAAATTGTGAGGGAGTTTGCATTTTCATGACTTTAAAGTTTTTGCTATCTTTTTAAATTTTGTGATTTGTTGAATATAGCTATATAGCTTGTCTTGGATGCTTGTTATATGATCATTAGAGCCTTTAGAACTATCTTTTGTTGCTAGATAACACTTTCCATGACTAGAAGCTTGAATCACCCGAAGAAGATGATGAATAGTGCTTGAACTTAGGGTTTTGATAAAACTTGTTAATTAGATCGAATTGAGACTTCCTTTAGGTGCTCTAGACTTTAGTGAAGCTAGTTGGGAGGTCACTCGAAGTTGAAACACCCGAAACTATGCTAAATGACAAAATTAGCTAACTTTAAAAAGGGGATTTTTCACGTTATGCAATCCAGGCACGTTTGGTCTTTGGAATAAGTATCCTTGGGGTATGGAAGCACTTTTGGTGCTTTCGTTGCGTGAATTTGGGGTTCGAATAGGGTAGTTGTAGTTAAAACCCGCTCGGGGCCTTTCCGAGCTTTTGCTTCTAAAACGGGTTTTCATGGTCTTGATATGTATATTTTGGCTTAATTAGGAATGTAGTATGATTAGGTTGTGGTTTTGTAACTTTGAAATGCACATAGGAGAAGAAAAGTTTGGCTAAAGAAAGGAAAAAAGTCGTATCTTGGCTACTTTGGTGCGTATAGTGCTTGTAGATGTATTGTATGTACTTATATGGTTATCTAAAGTGTAATTGAGCTATTTGAGAAGGTTGTGGGAAAAGATAACTTGTTTGCCTCTCTTGGGATTAGAACCTTGAATCTCGTATGTAAGTAAAATTGCTTAGTTGTCAAAGGGGAAATAGTGTTAAAGTTTAATTAAATATTGGAGATTGCTTTCTAATTGATTGATTATGTGTTTATATGCATTTGTATAGCATGTGTAAACCCTATTGGTGAGGTTTGTGATTTGAGTTGCTTAGCTACCTTGTTGGAATATGAACATATTTTGATTGTATTGTTATATTACTTCTAAATTGTAACTATATGTAAGGGCATTAATGAGTTAAATGCATGATAAAGAATGAGAGGTACATGATAATTGTATTATATTATAAGTTTAAAGTGTAGTCACTTTTGTTAATATGAGGTTAAATGATTCATTACCTAGGCAGTTAGAATTCTAGTGTAGTAAATGTCATTTGCAAGATCAAAGAAATGATTTAAAGTTACTTGCATAGTATTATATGAGAATATGTTGTATCTTGTCTATATGGTTGTACTGCTCTTATTACATGTTAGTGTCTTAGAATTGGTCAACTAATAATTAATTACACTTGTGTGGAGTATTTATCTACTTGGAGAAGTTTGTGAGTTGAGCCATTAATGTGATTTTATTGTGTTGGTTACGAATGTCTCTAGGAGATTCTTTGTGATAAGTATATGTTCTATTACATGCTAGGGTTGATCCATTGAGCCAATCCAATGTGTTAAAAGTAGACTAACGCTAGTTCTTGTATCCTTTAGCTACCTGGTAGAGGTGACGGAGTTTTTATCTCTTCTGTGCACTTTAACATATTTTACTGTTTCTAGATTGTATTCTTTAGTAGTTGATAAGTTTATATGCGTTATTTACTTGCTATCTTGTGTCTTTTCGTGTTATTTGTATTTAACTGCGAGGACGGCCTACTTTGTCGTTCCTCTTATATGATATTTGATATACTTGGCTCTTGTGATCTTGACCCCGGGGTTGCGCAACCTTTTCGGACATGGTAGCGTCGAGAAACACGGGCGGCGTCGGGCTTGCCGTACTCCCTAGACTACCATGGTGCCTATTCCCTTTCTCGCTGAGTATACTCCACTACCCCAGGGCGTGGTTCACCTGCTGGGCATATGGACCTACCTCAGGAGAAAGGGTCGTAGGATCGGGGTACATCCAGAGTACCCCATATTTGGAGGAGTAAGGGTTTGCCGGCACTTATTTGAATATCTTGGCTCGTGGCTCGTGATTGAAGACAAATATGGAACCGTATCATTTTTAAATGTGGTTAATTACTTGCTTACTTGGTTGTGTTATTTGATGTGGAATATGCTATTATCTTGTTACATATCATATTGCATGCCCCGGTATGCTGCATCACCTCCCTCACTGAGTATACATGTTGTATACTCACCCTCGTTTCTAACACCTTTCAGGATCAGTGTTATAAGCTGGAAATGAGATTGCCTCCTGTGTGGCCTACCTGCTCTATCAGTGTGTAGAACAAGGAAGATTGTGTACATTATAGTATGTATTTGTGTTATCTTAAGAAATGTAATATTAAAGTTTTAGTCTTGGGTAATAGTTAGGTACTAGTGGTTTGTAATAACTTCAATTGTTTACTCTTCTGTTTAGTTGACTTGCATGCTGATAGGGATGAAACAGATTGAAGTTGTAGATTATGGTCTTGTGGTTGTATGTTGTAGTTTACAGGTTTCCAAATAGTCCTATAAATAGGAAAAACTCCGTCCGTTTTCCCTAAAATGTTGTGCCCGAGTTTGGATTTGGGTTGAGTATAGTTTGGTTAATAGAAGTCCCGGTTCCGTGAGGGATTGGGGCGTTACAGAAATGGGTTGAAAGAATAAGTGAATATGATCTTTTGATGTCCAAAAGAAGAATGACATTATATGCTCTTTTCTTGACTTAAATGTTATTACATCTAGAGAAGAAGTGGAGTAATGAGGAAAAATATTGAAGAACTTCAAGAAACAATATTTGAAATATTTGGCTTCTCTTTATCATGCACACACATGGAGTTTATCATGAATCTTGAAAATTCTCAATCTTCTAAATGATAATGACATTACTTGATTATGATATTAAAAGAACACGCATGCTTGAGTTTTATTTTGGTTTTATCTTGAAAAGATATTAGTGTATCAAATGCACCTCGATGAGAGAATAATTCCTTAAAGCATGTAAAATATATTTTAATTAAGCAAATAAAGGGAAAGTCAAAGTTCTTCCTCGCACTACAAATCAAGAAAGGATGTTCACAAGTCAAACCAAGATTACAAATGAATCAAACCAAGAAGTTTGTACTTGTTCATGACAAAGCAATCAAGAACTCAAAAGAGGACATTAACCAAGTTCTACATAGATAAGAAAAAGTATATTGGTTGAGAAAATGGAAGGATAGATGTATGTCCTATAATGTATTTCATTCAACTACCTCTAACATGTTGATAACAATGTTCTCTTTGCTAAATAGTAATATTGCCCCAAAATTTTTATTAGAGCATTGTAAAAGGAAACTTGAATTGTCTTTCAGTCACCATACCAAAACGTTATCATAACTTCTTGATGGATTGTGCTCTAGATCATATTTGACTTCATGAACATATGAAATGCATGAGAACTTTGATGATGCTAATCTCTTTGCACCGAGAAAGATGAATGATGATATAGGTGCTCAAAAAGATAGAACTCCAAGTGAATCTACTACATCAAGATATCAAGAAAATGGATCTCCTAGTACTTCAAGGAATTAATCCAATCAAGGAGTTCAACCAATCTTATAGGAGGAAGAGCAACAAATAACAAATCAAGATAAATAACAAAATCCTATGAGCAAAGTATTGATCAAAATCTCTAAGATGTTGAAAGGATGTGAAGAATCATCCACATGATAGGATCCTAGGTAATTCACCAAAAGGTATAAGAACTCTCTCAAATTTAAAGATCTTTTTGAACAAAATGGGTTTCTTTTTTAAATTGAACAAATTGTTGAAAATAATGTATTATAGCAATGAACATACCCGTTATAATTGTCTCTTGATATTGGTAAAATAGTATGTTCATCTCATTACCATATGTATGTGTAGGTGATACATGTTGAAGTATTAATGATCAATTATGTTTTGATGAAGTATAGATTTCTTTAATGAATCTAATGTGCAAAATTGATACAATAACATAGATAATTGATAAAGATGTCATACATAACTGGTACATATCAAATTGATTCAACTAAGGTCAACACACTTAAAGTATTTTTAAATTTCGTCGTGAACTTTGTTGAACTATTTGATCATGTTGGAAGAACTAATCATTTTCCTTATAAGAACTTCCTTAAAAGCTTGCATAGATTATTCAAATATGAGCATGAAGGAAGAGTTAAAAGTTACTTCTTGGACTCTTAATTGAGAAAAACAAGGAGAAGTATTCATCAATCAAGCCTAGCACACAAAAGTACAAATCAAGAAGATTGGGCTTAGTGAATGAAACGAATTGAGATTCAAATGAATACATCAACCAAGTTCTACAAAGTTGAGATAAGATAAAATCGGTTGATGAAAAAGAAGTATAGAGGTATGATCTATAATCTTCTATATCCAATTGCCTCTAAAACCAATGTAATAATTCTTATGCTTTTATGTGCTTACTTGCAATATTGTTCCAATCCTCTCATTAAGAGTATTACAAAAGAAAATTTCAAGTGTCACTTTATCACAATACAAAATGTTATCATAACCTTTGATGGAGTATACTATTGACCATACTTGTCTTTATCTCAATATATAATGACCATTGTGCTTAACAAATCATTATAATACATTGAGATACTTGGTTCTAGCATGTATTCTATACTCATATGAGAATAACATAGACATGCTTGACATGAATATTTTGAAGAAAAATATTTATGAAAACCTTGATTATTTATGGCATGTGCTTATATAGAGATGTGTACTTTGAAGAGAAAAATATTGTTGAACATACACACCATTACCATCTCTAGATTATTTTTCCATGGATTTTGATTAATCTTTTGAACTAAAACTCGTGCTCCTCCATGAATTGGCTTTCATCATATCTTCTTAAGTATTCCTACTAATTGCTCCTTAGTGTGCTTATTACTTGTTCATAATGATCATAAAGGATAAGTGTGCATGATATCAACATGAATGAAATGTCAAACGAATTTGAGAAATTGAATGTCATGCCAAATGAGGAATATAAGAAAATTCTAAAAGAATTGGAATTTATGATGAATACCTTGAATACTATTCGTTTCTTATAGTGTTAAATTTGCTATATGATTTTGTTGAACACCAAAGGGGAAGATATAACAGTGGTATCCTTTCCTAAAAAGAGAGAAATATAAATCATTTTATACGCTATGACTTATGCTATATGTGAATGATTTTAATGCTCATAGTGTGCAATAATAATATGATTAAGATATGCATACAACAAAGGGGGAGCTTACTTGTTTGAATGAAATCATCCTTATGCATTGCTCTTGTAAAGAGATATATCAATTGTTATGCTATAAACTTGTCATATGCTTTGGTTGAGTACCAAAGGAGGATAAACAATAATGAAATGATAACAATGCATCAAAGAAGAAAAGTTTTGGAGAAAACAAATGCATGTTTCAAGAGAGGTAAACTCATGTACCTAAATGTTATTTTACAAGCATATATATTATATCTTACACCTCCTTAGTGTGAAAATTTGTTTCTTTATTGATTACAAAGGGGGAGAGAGAGATGTAATTGATACATTATCTAAAAGAGTTGTCTTTGTTCTTATTATGCACTTAGTATGGGGGAGCCTTGGTGAAAATGACCATTGTGATGTTATTTTCATATAAGATCACATTGAGATATTATCGTATGACCAAGAAACAATATAAGATATGAAGAGTTATGCAATATAGTGAATGAGGACTTTATGTGTTTATCATTTCCTTACCTATACATATTCTCAGAGAGAGCTTGCATACTTTGTGAACTTGATATCAAATGGAGAGGTGATACAGTGATATCATATGCATATTTTAGTTTGTGCTTGGATCATATGCTTTAAGTTAAAATGTTTTTTTATGATATGCACTTAGCAAGGAGGAGCTTTGCCTTGTAATGCTATTTTTCTAAAGGATACTTGTCCTAAATCCCATTGAGATGATATTTTGAAAAAATCCTACTGAGCTTATCTATGCATTGTCCCATTCTGATGTTATCTTGCCTCTCCTATGCTTAAGTCTCTTTGATTATGCCAAAGGGGGAGAAGAATGAAAGAACATAAGAATAAGAAAACGTATAGGGAGATTATGGGAGAAACCTTGAACATGAAAATTTGAATTCGATACGCATATAGTAAGGGGGAGCTTTGTGTACGTCTACTTGAAAATCTTACTTATGCTTTGATATCAAATTATGGTACTTTATTGTGCTATATTGTATAAGATTTTGTCATCATAAAAAAGGGGGAGATTGTTAGCCTAGAGGCTTTAAATCTTATATTTTGATGATAACTAAATCTTGATTATGCAATTGATCTATTGGCTAATCATATCTTGTAATGAGTTTATTATTTGAGAATTAGTCAAAGCTTGAAGGATATTCAACATATTAAGTAAGCTCATAAGGATCAGAGTAATGCTTATGGAAAGTAATGATCAAGCAAAAAGCATCCTCTAACGAGAAGATCAAAGTACTTTAATGGTCAAGATCTATGAAGATTCAAGATGTGATCACCCTAGCTAAGATCTTGTCCTAAAGAATGAAGATTGAAGAGATGATCAAAGCACTTTGTGAATATCAATGTTATACAAGCTCAAGAGCAAGTTCATGAATAATGATGTTGATCAAGCTCAAATGATCTAATCATGAAGATAAAATGAAGAGCTCAACATGATCAAGCTCAAGTGTCCTTTTGTCAAGATCTTTACAAGCTCAAGTTGTAAAAATTCAAGTGAAGATCTTTGTAGATGAAGAAGGAGTTATAAGAGGAGACGTGGCGATATAAGGGGTACTGGTTGGGACTTGACTGGGGTTTTGGGTCTTGCAAAGAGATATATGCTCAATTTTGATTCTCAAATATTGTGTTGAAACATTTGAAAAATATCTTACAAAACATGTTCAAAAGAAATACCTTTTAAAACCCAACCCTGACAGTTTTGGCTCCACCGAACGACCCATCGGTGACCGGTTGACCGGTGGCCAAAGGGTCATCCGCCCGAGACTTGTCCACCGGACAAGGGTCTCTCGACCGCTCGACCGACAAACAGGGGTTGACCGGTCGGGCCAAAAATGCTTATTCAAAATATAGCTGTTTTATAAACGTTGGGGAGCATTAATTACACCCATTTTTTTGCTTCTATTAATGCTCTCAACTGAAAAATCTTAAGTGATTGATTCAAAGCATTTACACTTGAGTTTTATCACCATCTTTATCTTTGAATCATCATTGTGCTATACTTGAGCAAGAATTTGTGAGCTATATTGAGAGAAGCATTCATTATATTCATCTACCCTAAAATAGGGCTTTTATTGTGAATTTCAATCACTTATCAAAAGAGAGAGTTAAACACTTTGAAATGAAGGATTTCCTTATCAAAGGTGTTGGGGTTGAAGCTTTGTATTGAGAAGAAATTTTCTATTGTAAAAGCTTGAACTACAGTTGTAGTTGGTTTGTGGACTCATCAACATTTGAAGAGTCACAATAGTGAAGATTGTTGAAATCCTAAGCGGGGAACTTAGGTCGTGGACTTAGGAGGGGGCCGAACCACGCTAAATCACGATTTGCAATCTCTTTTTCTCAACTCTCTCTTTGTATTAATTTATGCACACTAAGTGTTTGATAAATTGCCTCACTCACATCTTATATTGCTAGAGTGCATATTTGATTAAGATTGTTTTTGATTAATCATTGCAAGTATATTGCCTAATCGAAAAAGTAGTAGTATTGTCTATATAACCTAATTCACCCCCCTCTTAGGTTCAATTAAGGGACAACAATTTTCTAAATGTTAAAGCCTTCTAACAAAATTGCTTTGTTTTTCAATTAAAAGCTTGATTAATTTACAATATTCAATTTATATAGTAAAAATTAAATTAAAAAAATCATAAATCCTAAATAAGTGAAAAGAAAATCCATCTTGTCATGTGTAAGTAAAAGAGCATTTCTCTAAGAAACACCATCATGCCACGTGTAAGCAAATAAGCACCCTTTCTACATAAAACAAAAAAAAACAAAAAAAAAACCTTACTTTTATCTAAAAAAATTAAATAAAATTAAAAAATCATAATTAAGATAAAGGAAAAAAAATTCACATTTGCTTTTTAAATGACAAAGCCTTCGTGATAAAATTATTTTATTTTTCAATTAAAAGCTTGATTAATTTAAAATATTCAATAGGAATTCCATATTTATTTTTTAAATGACAAATCATCCCTCATAAAATTTCTTTTTCTTTCAATTAAAAGCTTGATTAATTTAGAATCTTAAATTCATATATTAAAAATCAAATTGAAGAATCATAAATAAATAAATAAATTCACCTTCGTTTTTTAGATAAGCACTCTTTTAAGAACCCTTTTGAGAACAACCATTATTCTATATGTAAGCAAATAAGCACCTCTCCTACAAAAAAAAAATAGTATTTACTATCTTGATTTATTTAATAGAACTCCAAAACAAACCATCATGTCATGTGTAAGCAAATAAGTACCCTTTCTAGAAAAAATAAAAATCTTACTTCTATTCTATCTAAAAAATTAAAAATTCCATTCATATGGTAAAATTTAAATTAAGAAATCATAAATAAGCAAAAGAAAATTATACATTTATTTTTTAACTGATAAAGCCTCCCTAATGAAATTATTTTCTTTTTTAATTAAAATCTTGATTAATTTAGAATATTCAATCCATATAGTACAAATCAAACTAAAAAACCAGAAATAAATAAGCAAAAAGAAAATCCATCTTGCCATTTGTAAGCAAAAGAACATCCCTATAAGAAATATCATCATGCCATGTGTAAACAAATAAGCACCTTTCCTACAAAAAAAAAAATTTAATTTTAACCAAAAAATTAATATTTGTTTCATATAATAAAAATTAGAATTAAAAATTCAAAATTAATAAAAAAAAAAAATTTCACATTTGTTTTTTAAATGACAAAACCTCTCTCATAAAATTGTTTTATCTTTTAATTAAATGCTTGATTAATTTAAAATATTTAATTCATATGGTGAAAATCATAAATAAGCAAAAAGAAATTTTCACTTTCATTCGTTAAATAAGTACCCTTTCAAGAACAACCATTATGCCAGGTATAACCAAATAAGACCCCCTCCTAAAAAAAAATTTAATATTACTGTGTTGAATTTATCTAATAGAACATTTCCCTCCAGGAAAAACTATCATGCTACTTTTACCCAAAAAATTAAATATTCGATTCATATAATAAAAATCAAACTATAAAACTCATAAAAAGGAGAAGAAATTTCACATCGTTTTTTAAATGACAAAGCCTCCCTAATAAAATTGTTTTGTTTTTCAATTAAAACATAATCTCGCATTCTTTTTTTTTTTTTTTGGTACAATGGAAGTTGAAATCTAATCTCATATCCCTATATGTTTAGATATTCCAATTTTCATTCTTTAATTCTACTATACTTTTTGAAATGTCTTCAAGAAAGAGACTAACTGACCTTCATCTAGGATATTTTCACTTTGCAAAAAGATGAACTTATCTTGAACTTAAACATATTTAAATTCAAATACCCCATATGATACTTATAGCAGTTCAGGTTAGAGATAGAAAGCTGATTAGACAAAACACTCTATAGACCACTCATGGTTGAAGATCTATTAAAAAATACAAAATCATATGTTTTCGAACATCTAAATCTATTAATATTATAAAAGAGAACAACAATTTCGTCATATGTAAGTAAAAGAACATCCTTCTAAGAAATAGAGAACAACCATTTCGCCACATGTATGCAAAATAACATCCCTCAAGGAAAAACCATCATGCCACATATAAGCAAATAAGCACTCTCGCAAAAAAAATAAAAAAAATGAATCTTACTTTTATCCGAAAAATTAAATGTTCGATTTATATTTGTCTCCATCATTTTGAACGATTAGCTTTTCATACATGTGATCGTGATGGACTTGGCTCCTCTACAATTTCATACAATACTCTTCTCGATTAATGTCACATTTTACTAGATCTCGTCTATGGACCACATTAATCTTGCTAAACTAACTTTCTAACCATGGTTAGAAAGTATTAAATATCAAATCTAAATTACCATATTTAATTAACAATAATAAAATAAAAAAACCCTTTTTATGCTCCAAGAACAACGATTCCGAAAAAAAAATAGCAAAAACAAGTTGGAAGATCAAATCAAACAAATATCATATGGCTTCTTTTTTTAAGAAAAAAAATATAATGGCTTGATTTTTTTTTTCTTGTCCAACTTCTATCATTTTAAAATGGGTTAATTTCACTAAACCCCCTTAATGTTTAACAAGATAACACTTTACTCCTTAAAGTATTATTTGTATCACCTTACCTCCTTTACCCCTTTTTCAACATAAAAATAAATAAATAAATTTACCATATTTAGATGAAATGACTAAAAACCCAACACAACTCACACACAAAAAAAACAAAAAAAAAGACTAATCTTTTTCTTCTCAACTCCGCCACACTTCATCACCAACTCCACCATACTTCATCTTATCGTCTCTACCACCCACCACCTCCTACTCCACAACACCTATTTTCCTACCCAAACCAACCATCCATGGAAATCATCATCACCATAATCCGTAGAAGATTTGAGCCCCAACAAAAAAAAAGAATGTGCAAAGATGGCGGTAGAAATTTGAAGTTTTCATATATATTTACATATTTATAGCATACGAGATTGAGGGTGAAGGTAGGAGGTGTTATGGATAGTGATTATGAGGGTGATGATGAAGAAATGTGAAGATGGGTGAAGAATATAGTAATTTTTTTTTCTCTTTTTGTATGTGTTGATATATATAAAAAATAATAATTGGTGGGTGTTGTGAAGGTAGCAGGTGGTGTGGGTTATTGTTGTATAGTGATGATCAGAAGGTGACGATGGGCAAAAAAATGGGTGAAGAAGATCTGATTTTTTTTCCCTTTTTTGTGTATGTGTTGTGTTTGGGTTCTTTTGTGATTTTATCTAAATTTATTGACTTATTTATTTATTTTAATGTTGAGTAAGGGTCAAATGGGGTAAAATAATACAAATAATACTTTAGGGGGTAAAGTGTTCTCTTGTTAAACATTAAGGGGGTTTAGTGAAATTAACCCTTTTAAAACTACTCACTCTACAACATCAGCATGAGTTAACTCAAACAAATATCATATGGCTTCTTTTTTAAAAAAAAAATGGAAAAAAGACATCGAATGACTTGGAGAAAAAATCTAATGGCTTCAATTTTTTTTCTTGTTCAACTTCTATATCATTTTTTAACATAAACTTCAAGCACCGACGAAAACGTATTTCTTGGAGTACAAAAACTGTATAGGTTGAAAGCTTCCAACTTAATCTTGTGTTTTTTTCTTTTGTTTTTTCGGGATCATTGTTCTTGGAGCAGAAAAAAAGTTGTTTTCTTTTTTTTTCTTTTCTTAGAATTATATGCTTCCATATTTGTGACGCCTGAGAACATCACCGTACACCTTATCAACTGTTGCATCCACTATTTGCGCATTTCTTCTATGCTTTACTTGTTGTCTTCTTTAGTTACTATTCATTCCATTTTTCAACTATTTAATTACCTTAAATTAGCATTTTTCATAAATCATATTAATTGTTTTAGGAATGAGAAAAATGTACATTTGAACTACATGCATTAGGAGCCTTCGTTTAGGAAATGATTTGTTGAAACTAAGGAATAATGTTACGTAACAAAACTATGTGTTTCAATTAGCTATCATTAAATGACACATTAGAACTTGGTTCTAGCTAGCTAAACTCATCTTGGTAGTCAACTTATGCACCCAAACATAACCCCAACTTAATATATATACTCACATAACACTTTATAACTCAAAAAAACACCCAAAAAAAGAGTATAAAAGCCGAAAACACTGTAGCAGGGCCGAAAATCAGCATAGGAGGAGGATGAGAGATTTTTGCTCAACAAATCCTCATTCCAAGCCAAGCCAAGCTAGGTGCAAGTGGTTTAGGGTGTTTACTAGCCTCCTAGGAGCTCTTACGCGTAATAGGTGAGGGATTTCATACCTATTTTTCCATTTGAAAAATATTGTTCTTTTCTTGAATTCATGGATTTGCTATCACATGCTTATGTAATGCTTAAAGATGCTTATGTATGTTGTATATAACTAGTAAAAACCTTATTTATGCTATTATTTCATAGTTTAAACGGTTGAATTCATTCGTTGACCGTATGGCATGAATAGTGACGTTTTTCTAGGGTTTTATGAAATTGTACGATATGGCTTGATTCATTGCTTCTAGTAGATGCCTTAGATGTTAATAAAGATAATTTAATAGCCACATGACGTTGAATTGCTCAAAAATTGGCTAACACATGAAATAGGCGACTTTTAAAAAAGGGTTTTGAGGTTAATGCAAATCCGAGTTAATTTGGCCATTACATCTAGTGTTCTTAGGCTATATAGGTGCTATATATGCTTTGCTAAACCTCGGTTGAGTCCCGGTTAGGGTACTTGTAGTACAAACTCACAAGGGAAAAATTGAGACTTTTGTGCTAAACGCGGGTAATTGGGTAGTTTCTAGGGTCTTAGGGGTGCCATAAGGGATAATTAAAAGTATGGAATAGCCTACTCGCTTAAATAGAACATTAACTTGTGTTTGGAAGAAAAATGGCTTGTGTTACAAAGGGGTTTTGGGTCAAACGTAAATCCGGGCGAATTTGGTTGATATATTTGGTGTTCTTAGGGTAAGTAGGGACTAAATGTGCTTTTCTAACTCTTAGTTGAGCTTTGGTTAAGATACTTGTAGTACAAACGCACAAAGGGGTAATCGGGACTTTTGTGGCTAATTCGGGTTAATGAATGATTTCAAGGGTTCTAAGTGTACCATAATATGTAACTAGAAGATTAGAATAGTTAGCTGGTGAATCTTGAGCCTTAGCCTTCGGTTTGGAGTTAAATGACTTAGGATAACAAAAGGGAAACTCGGGATTTTCATGCTTAACCTTTGAATTAGCTTTGGTGCTTGTATATCTTGCCTTTACATGTTATTATATGGCATTTGTGAGCATTTCGTGAAGTTTCGTGAACATCGGTCATTGACCCCTTTGTGTTGGTGTAATTATTTTCATATTTAATGATTATATCTTGTTATAATGTTTATATTACTTGTACTTTGTTAAGATCAAACTCTAATAAACATTGTATGCTAAGTGAGTAGGACTATAAGGATAACTCATCTAGTTATATGATTATTGATTATTGTAATTAAAAGTAATTGGAATTTATAACTTATGATCTTAACTTAATGGTATTTGATGCTTCTAATATATCTTATGTTGTCTAATGATATGGTAAGGTGAACATTGTAGCTTAATTGTGTGTGGGTTATGAACTTGTGTGAATAAGTGATTATAAATCTAGCTTCTAATGTTGTAGGGTTTAGTTAAGTAAGAGTTGAGTTGGAATTGATATAGTTAATTGTTAAACTTATATGAATACCCTAGGGGTGTATATTTGAGCTAATTTGAGGAAGTTTGGAGTAAATTAGAGCTATCTTCTTGCGTATTTAGCCAGACCCAAGGTGAGGGAGTTGCATCTTATTTGCATTTCTCTGTTGTATATAAATTATGTTGGATAATGCCATACTATAAATGTTAGTTATTTAGTTTATATTGTTATCTTGCTTATATTGCTTGTAAATTATCATGTATATGTTATTTGGCTCTCTTGATCTTGACTCGGGGTTGCGCAACCTTTTCGGACATGGTAGCGTCGAGAAACACGGGCGGCGTCGGGCTTGCCGTGCTCTCTCGATTACCATGGTACCTATTCCCTTTCTCGCTAAGTATACTCCACTACCCCAGAGGCGTGGTTCACCTGCTGGGCATATAGACCTACCTCAGGAGAAAGGGTCATAGGATCGGGATACATCCGGAGTATCCCAACTTGGTGGAGTAAGGGTTTGTCGGCACTTGTGTGAAGTTTGTGGCTCGTGGTTCGAGATTGAAGACTTGAAGTGGAACCGTATCCTTTTTAATGTGGTTAATTACTTGGTTATTTGATCTTGTTGTTTTATGTTATATATATATGACTTCTTATGATTGCATATCATATTGCACGCCTCGGTATGCTGCATCACCTCCCTCACTGAGTATACATGTTGTATACTCACTCTCGTTTCTAACACCTTTCAGGACCAGTGTTATAAGTTGGAAATGGGATTGCCTCCTGTGTGGCCTGCCAGCTCTATCAGTGTGTAGAACAAGGAAAAATGTGTACATTATATGCTTGTATACTATTTGAGACCTTATGGTCATATATGTATTTATGTTATCTTAAGAAATGTAATATTAAAGTTTTAGTCTTGGGTTTAGTCTTGGGTGATAGTTAGGTGCTAGTGGTTTGTAATAACTTCAATTGTTTTCTCTTCGGTTTAGTTGACTTGCATGCTGATAGGGATGAAACAGATTGAAGTTGTGGATTATGGTCTTGTGGTTGTATGTTGTTGTTTGCAGGTTTCCAGATAGTCCTATATATAGGGGAAACTCCGTCTGTTTTTTCTTAAATTTCGTGCCCGGGGTTTGAAATTGGGTGAGAATAGCATGATAAATTGGAGTCCTGGTCTCGTGAGGGATCAGGGCGTTACAATATTAGTTTGTTAATTAAATATGGTAGTTTAGATTTGGTATTTAATACTTTCTAACTATAGTTAGAAAGTTAATTTAGCAAGATTAATGTGGTCCGTAGATGAGATTTAGTGACACGTGGTATTAATCAAGAAGAGTATTATATGAATTGTAGAAAATGAAATTGTAGAGGTGCTAAGTCTAAAGGGGGACAAGTGTTACTTTTGATGGAGCCCACATATTGTTGGTGGCCTCATTTGTTCTTTTTTATTGGTTTTAAACATAACTCGATAGAATTCTATTATATTTTGTTTGAAACTTAATTCAAGTTAATCGAAGCTATTTATGTGGATCAACTGCAACCATAAATCAATAATCAGTTTACCCTATAAATTATTGACGTGAACAATGCATAGGTCGTTTCAAATAATCACGATTTTAAAACAATTAAAAATTATTTTAGCACCTCACATATCAAACACAAACCTACTCGATCAACAAAGCTAAAAAATACATGTGTGTGTATATTTATATGTCTATTACATATATATACATATATATATACACATAGAGAGAGACACTTTTACATTTACATATATACACATACACACATACATCTGCAATCCAAGCTACGCTTAAGCACTACAAAAAATAAGTAGTTTTGTGACAGTCAGTAAACGTCACATTTTCATCACAAGCAAGCATTTGCGATGAAATAATGACAAAATTTAAGTTGTCGCCAAACATGGTGTGGCAAAATCATTTTTCATCACATTTTTGTTGCAGTGTGTCTAATTTGCGACGATCTATAAAGATGAAACTTTTCGTGGCAAATTCATCTCAATGTGACTAATTTGCTACGAAATATGATTGTCGAAAAACTGTAAAAATGTAGTTGACGCAAATTCGTGGCAAATCATTTGTGGTAAAATCGTGGCAAAATTTTCGTAGCAAAATTATGGCTGTATTTCATTCTTTTTATCCCAAATTCGTGGCAATTGTGAAATTGTTTTCGTTACAAAATCATGGCCATATTTCATTCTTTTTGTCACAAATTCGTGGCGATTTTCAAATCGTTTTTCACCACAAAATTGTGGCTATATTTCATTCATTTTGTCACAAATTCGTGCCAACTTTCAAATCCGCTATTCTAATATTACTTATAATATCATCTTGTTTGTCCTGTTAAATTACAAAATAGCATCCATAATTGAATCTCAAGCAATTTTTGAAGGCAAAGCCATAATTAAATCTCAAGTAATTACACAACCTACACATCCATTCAAATGAACACAATTCCACACCAAAGTAGTTAAGTATACATAATAGTCACTATTTAACAAAGTTACCTTCTTCAAATATACATTCTAAAAGAAATACCAAATGTACATCTATCAGAACATCATCTAACTTGTTTGTAAAGCTCCCAAAGAGAATTTGTATGCAAAAAAGTTTTCAACATTTTCCATCATGGCACGCCATCCTTGCATGGAAGAGAATACAAAGCCTACTTGTGAAACCCCATATTTTATCTATACGTAAAAATTACGTGTTTTGACCTGTATATGCGTTATCTGAGTTAGAATGCACAAATTCTATGATTTATGTTCCTATTACATACTGTGTGAGTATTCATGAAATTTTCATAAAAATCAGTATTGAAAATTTTATCGTCGAATTTTATGAATAGTATTTCTGAAACACGTCCGCTAAAATTTTGAAACTGGTCTTTTTAGTATTTGAAAACCTAGTCCTCGGATATTGATAGACCCATGTTTGATTAAAACGGATTTTGAATCGAATTAGGAATTTAAAAGGATTTTACACATTCTTTTACAAAAAATAAGTTTTATAGCTATTTGTATGTATATGTATGCATATGAAAATGTTGTCATCTATACTTAAACTACTAAATATAGTATATATTATAGATATATATGTAAGTAAGCAAAATAGTCTAAAATACAATTAAAAGACTAAGAAATACAATTAAAAGACTAAATAATTGGCAACTTTGACTTTACTTAAGTCATTTGACTTTGCATATATATACATAATACATACATTATATTATATAACAAAGCTCAAAACACCTAAAACATACACACACATGGCCGAAACCGCATAGACAAAAAAAGAAGGTTTTTCAACTGTTTTTCAAAGCAATTTTTGCATAGAAGTTGTAATCCAAGGCCAAATCTTGTCATCCAAAGTTGGATTTTGCTTGTTGGGCATCCATTGCACACATTTCTACCATCATTTACCATCAAAGGTGAGAGAAAAATTCTAAATCTTGAAATGCTATTCTTTGTCAATTTTATATAACTGTATTTTTATCCGATGTTTTGTTGAATTGTCTTTAGATTATTACTCAGTAGTTGCCAAGGATCATTTATATGTATTTATAGCTGTTTTGATCGGTAGTAGCATATATTTCTATTTTTCAGGTATTAAAATTGGTTTATAAGTTCATTGTTGAATAATTGTTGTTGTAGTGGTTGGAATTGATTGGTTGTTGCTTCTAAAATTTTGTTAATTGCGGGGTAGTAATGTTGTAATGCCGAATTTTTGATTTGAATGTTGTAGCAAAAGTCCGGAAAATTCAGCCAAGGTACATTGCCAAAATAGGGTTGTTGGACTTCTTTTGGATGGCTTTTGGTTGGTTTCCGATGGGGCTAATGTAGTTGCATGTGTGGTGGAGTGATAGGAAGTGGTTTGGAGGTTATTGGATTAGTAGAATGTAAGTTATGAATTTTAGAAGTTTGTGTAGTCTTTCTTTGAAATGTTGAAATGTTGTCTTGGTTGTTGGATAGTGTTTGTGTAGTTGTTTCTTGAGTTATTGTAAGGTAGGTTTGGGATTGAAAGCATCTTTAAATATATGTTAAGTTGGGTGGCCTACTTTGTCATCTAACTTAGTTGTTTTAGTTGTTTATTTGATGTTATATTGATTGGAATGTTATTAACTGATTGATGATTGACGATGATCTGGAGGACAACCTATTTTGTTGTCTTTCCAGAATATGAGATGTTTACGATTATTGTCATGAGTCTTGATAGTGTGTGCCACCTCTCGGGCAGCATCGGGCTGTCGGGTTGATAACGACATGACTATCATAAACTACCCCCAGCTCGCATGGGCGGAGATGCCATGGAGGGAGGGGCTAGATGAGGTAACTTGGTTATGTATTATGGGAGTAATAAGAAGATGGTTGAGATCTTAATGGCGTATGGAGCTACATCAAGTAGTGTATCATTTCACATTGAATGGTTATTTATGTGGTTGAATTGAAAGTTGATGTTAATAAAGTTTGTTGTTATTGGTGCTTATAGGATGATTTTTCAAAGGGTAAAGTAAATGTTTTCAAAAGATCTTTCGAATCCTCACTGAGCTTTGTTATATATAAGCTCACCCTCATTCATTTATTGTCATTAGGTGTAACTGAACCAGACTTTGAGTACGTTCCTCAGAAAGCTGAGTATGTGCCTTCTGTGGATGAGTCTTATGTGCCGGAGTCATGTCCAAGAGTTTGTCTTTGCTTTTATAGTATGTTGTATTGTATAACTTACTTAAAGATAACGGTTTGTATGATACTAGTTTAGTAGTCTTCCTTTCGAATATGATTAGGTTGCTAGACTAGTTTATAATCTATTTTGCAAATATATATTACAGCTGATGGTTGATAAATCTACATTTTTAGTAATTTTAACCCATCAAATCATGTATATTGCATTATTATTTCAAACTTAATTGTATATTTTACACAATTTTAGTATAATATAGGGTTTAAAGAAGAAATAGCAAAAATGGCCATAAAAACCAACATTCGGAACAAGAAATTCAGCATAACACTAGAGAAGAATGGTAGAACAACTTTAAAACGAGCAAATCGAGATTGAATTTGGTCAAACCGAGTACGGAAACGGATTCAGGACGCTGAAAAACTTTGAAATAGACATGGTCAACTTTTTGGTCAACGGTCAATGGTCAATGTCAACCGAGCCTGTCAAAGTCAACCGAGCCGGTCAAAGTCAATGTTTAGAGTCAAAGTTCACCTACCACAGCCAGACGTGCGCTCGAGCGCCCTTTTTCTGTTCTCAAGCGCCCTTTTTTTGAAAATGACAGACAAGTGGTCGACAACGCGTGAAAAGAAAAAGATGAAAAAAAATAATAAAAAATTGCAAGTGCAGAGTGGCGCTCGAGCGCCCAAAATCAGCGCTCGAGCGTACTATTCATCAGCCACCTATAAATAGTGGTTGAAATGCTGATTTCGACGAACATAAGCGAATTTTCACCATTTGCTTTGTACATAATCAATTTTCTTTATATTTTAGCTTAGGAATAGGTTAGTTTAGATAAGTTAGGGTCCTAAAATAAGGGCTGGGCTTATAGATTAACGCCATAGCTTCGGAGAAATCGAGCTGGCTAAATCAAGACGTGCTTAAATTCGGTAACTTTTATTCTTGATTTCGATTTCCGTTTTGTAAATCTAATTATGGCACTTTAGACCCTTATTTTTTTGGAATGATAAATAAGTGAGGATATTTTTGTATATATTTAGATTTAGATTAATTCAAGTCTCGTATTCTTTAAATCCTTAGTATTATCTATTAATTATACATATACTTATAGTAATAATATAATTAATCGAGAATACATATACGTCCGATTTTGTAAACCAGTGGCAATATGAGACTACCTCAGATAGAATTAGCTAGGTTGTACCAGCACCTCCGGGGTACATAAGTAAGAAGATTAATTGAGAGGTTGGATATTGTTAGGTTGTACCAACATATTCAGTCTTGTTAATTAATTAGTCTTATTATTTACGTATCTAAGGCTAATTTCAGAAGTGGGTGTTTGTAGCCCTATTTCTTGAATGATTTATTCTTTTAATTTAAATCTATAATATTACACTTAAATACTCCGATCGAATTTATCATTCCAAATCATGGACCCGCTAAATTGAATTAATCACTCATTGACTAAATTATTTTAGTTTAATACCGTACATTTGGACATTTTATGGACCTTTGGATACTTTATGGACCTTTGGACTCAATCAAACTTATCCGTGATAGGAGATAGTCAACAAATTATAAACTAAATTCTTAACTTGAAATCGTTAATCTCAATCTCCGTGGATCGACCATCTACTCGCCACAGCTAGAGGTAATTCAAGGTAAGCAATATTCCCAATCATTTGACCTTACTATTTTTTTGCGCAAAACGACGCGATCAGTGGTATGTTGTTGAAACGGAGGCATATGACTTGTGGTTGGTATGTAGTTTGGTTGTTTAATATATGGTGCTGAATGTTGATGTATGGTTGTGAAGTTGTTGATGATATTTGGATTTGGTTGTGTGTTATTATAAAGGGTTTGGTTTAGAGCCCTAATATCCGTATTACAAACGTTATAATGCCGAAATTCCGTTGCGTCCTGACTTATTGTAAGCGGGGTCGAGTTGGGGCGTGACATTTAAGTGGTATCAGAGCGCATTTTAGCTGTCAGTTGAGTTATTCTCAGAATGTGGATAGTGGTCGTTGCATGAAAGTATGTATGAAATGAAAGAAAAATGAATTATATGTTAATGTGATTATGTGATTAACTTGTTTACGTGTCTACGTGACTAATACTTATGTGACTTATGTGCCTTACGTGAGTTTTGTTGCCTATGTGCTATAAATTGTCTATAGTTTGTCTATGTGTTATAACATGTGCTAACTCTTTGATAGTAGAATGGCGGGACGACCAAGAACCCGTGGTAGGCCTGAGGAAGTTAATGAGGCATCGGGGAGTGCGGCACCGGGCTGTGATCAGGGGTATGATCGTCTGGCTATGGCTATGGACAGAATGACTGAGGTCATAGCAGGGCAGGCACATATCTTAACAGGGCAAGCTGCTCAGGCACATAATGTGTAGACTCAGTTACAAAGTATTCAGGCTGGTTACCGGGGAGGTAGCCTAGAATTTCTTGGGTATTTTCTACCGAGGTTCTAGGGTGAACCCGATGATCGGAAAACCGAGTCTTGGATCAACAAAGTGAAGAAATTATTTGACCCCCTTGGTTATACGGATGAGAGGAAGGTCACCTTTACAGTGTATCTGTTTGATGACGAGACTGAGGAGTGGTGGCATACCATGAGATCTGATTGGGAAGCACGGGATACTCCCAATGTTTGGGATACTTTTCTTAGGGTGTTTCGGGCCAAGTATATTCCCAGGATTGCGGGCGAACGTAGGGAGGCAGAGTTCACATCTCTAATTCAGGGTAGTTCTACTGTTGCCCAGTATGAGGCCAACTTTACCAAGTTGTCCTGGTATGCACCGGAGTTTGTGTTAGATCAGGAAAGGGAGACCCGGAGGCTCATTTTAGGTCGAAGGCCCAAGATTCAGGATGCAATGGCCTTGATACAATACGATGAGTTTTTTGAGGCCTTTAATGCGGCTTCTAGGTTGGAGAAGAGGAAAGGGGAACAGGTTGTTTCTAGTTAGGCCAACAAAAGACCATTTTAGCCACAGGGTCAGCAGGTCATGTATAGGCCTGCAGTGCAGCAGAGTGGTTACATGCCCCCAGTGCAGTAGGGTTCTTTTAGACCTCAGGGGCAGCATAGTTTCTTTAGGCCCCAGTTTCAGCAGGGATCTTATCAAGCACAATCACAGTATAGGCTGGCCCAGTCTCAGGGTTAGTACAAGCCTAGTGTTGCAAGACCTCAGCAGCAAGCTGGTTCAGCTGCATATTCAGATTCCAGTCTTTCAAGAGGCAGCGTTAGTACTCCGTCACTGCAGTGTGCTTATTGTAAACGTAAGGGCCATTTGGAGGCCGACTATCGGGCAAAGGCAGGGGCATATTCGGGTTGCAGCAGCAACCAACACAGGGCAAGAGATTGTCCCAAATATAAGGGTTTTAAGGGTCGGCCAGCGACTCAAGGTTATCAGGGTAGACCTACGGGTGGTACACCTCAGCAGCAGCGGGTTCAACCTCGGGCCTACACAGTAGACTTGGAAGAGATACCTGAGGCAGCGGCGGTTGTGGAATGTAACTTCCTTATATTCAATCAACTTGTTAAAGTATTGATTGATTCTGGTGCTACGCATTCTTTCATTACACCTACCTGTGTGCAAAGTGTTAATATGAAACCTGAAAGATTGTCTTATGTAGTTGAAATTAATACTTCTTTGATTGATAAATATATGACTGGCTTAGTATGTAAGGATTGTAAAATACATGTTAAGGGTCAGGATTTTCCTTCAGACCTTATCTTATTTCCTATCCGGGGGTATGATGTTATCTTGGATATGGACTGGCTTTTTAAGTATGATACTCAGTTAAACTGTAGAACAAAGGTAGTACAGTTTCGGTTGCCAGAACAGCCAGTGGTTGAGGTAGTGGGGAACCAGGATGCTAAGACGAGTTTCATTATCTCATCAACTAAAGCTATTAAGCTGGTGAGTAAAGGGTGTTCAGGGTATCTAGCTTATTTGATCAACAAGCCATCTGATAAACTAAAGCTGGAGGAAGTTCCGATAATTTGGGAATATCCTAATGTATTTCCCGAGGCGTTGCCAGGGTTGCCGCCAGAGAAAGATATTGAGTTTGTGATTAATCTTATTCCCGATACTTGACCTATTTCTAAATCAGCGTACCGGATGGCACCAACTGAGTTTAAGGAGCTGAAAACTCAGTTGCAGGAGTTATTAGATAAGGGTTTCATTCAGCAGAGTTCTTCACCGTGGGGAGCACCCGTTTTATTTATGAAGAAGAAGGATAGTACCTTGAGATTATGTATCGATTATCGTGGTTTGAATCAGGTGACCATCAAGAACAAGTATCATTTGCTATTGATTGATGAGTTGTTTGATCAACTTCAGGGAGCCAAAGTCTACTCTAAGTTTGACTTGAGGTAGGGGTATTATCAGCTTCGGATCCGTACGGAGGATGTTCCAAAGTCTGCTTTCAGGACTCGGTACGAATATTATGAATTTGTAGTTATGCCCTTTGGACTAACTAACGCACCGGCAGCATTCATGGATCTTATGCATCGAGTCTTTCAGTTGTACTTGGACCAGTTCGTGGTGATCTTTATTGATGATATCTTGGTTTATTCTAAGACTGAATCGGAGCACGAACAACATCTACGACTTGTCCTATAGAAACTTCAGGAGCATCAGTTGTTTGCAAAATTTAGCATATGTGAATTCTGGCTACAACGAATATATTTTCTTGGCCATGTGATTACACAGAACGGTATATCAGTAGATCCCACTAAGATTGAAGTGGTGATATCTTGAAAACGGCCGATGAATGTTTCAGAGGTTCGTAGCTTCCTTGGTTTGGCGGGTTACTACCGTAGGTTTGTGAAGGACTTTTCTAAGATTGCAGGGCCACTTTCCAAGCTAACTCAGAAACGAACCAGCTTTACTTGGGATGAGAAGTGTGAGAGTGGGTTTCAGGAGTTGAAAAAGAGATTGACTACCGCTCAAGTACTTGTTCTGCCAGAGGGAACCAATAATATAGTCATCTATAGCAATGTATCCAAGGAGGGCTTGGGTTGCGTACTTATGCAGAATGATCGGGTTATCGCCTATGCTTCTAAAAAGTTGAAACCGTATAAGGTAAACTATCCGACTCATGATCTTGAGTTAGCAACAGTTGTATTCGCACTGAAAAGTGGCATCATTATTTGTGGGGCAGTAGGTTCGAGATTTTCACTGATCACAAAAGTCTGAAGTACTTGTTCTCACAGAAGGAGTTGAATATGCGACAGCGGAGATGGATGGAAGTTCTCGGAGATTATAATTGTTCTATCAATTATCTGTCTGGGAAAGTGAATGTTGTAGCAGATGCTCTTAGCCGTAAAATGAGTGTTGCTTGTTTAGCTATTAAAAAGTGGGAGGTTCTTGAAGAAGTCACTTATTGGAGACCGGAATTGACTCAGGTTGAGGTGATGTGTTCACATCTCAGTATTCAACCTTTATTGTTGTCTTAGATTAGAGAAGCTCAACAACTTGATGCAAAACTTCAGAAGATCAAAGATCAGATCACGAATGATCAGTCTGACTTCAGAGTACATGAGGATGGTATTCTTTGATTTTGGAACAGGGTGTATGTTCCCGATGAACCGGGTTTGAGGAAGGGTATTCTGGATGAGGCTCATAATTCTAAGTACACCATTCATCCCGGTGGAAACAAGATGTATCAGAACTTGAAACAACATTACTGGTGGAACAGCATGAAAATGAAGGTTGCTCAGTTTGTATCCAGATGTTTGATTTGTCAGCAGGTGAAAACAGAATATCAACGACCTGCAGGGTTACTTCAGCCGTTGACAATGCCAGAGTGGAAATGGGAACATGTTACGATGGACTTTGTCACTAGTTTGCCTAGAACACCGAGAGATACCGATGCGGTTTGGGTTATTATGGACCGTTTGACGAAGACAACTCATTTTATTCCGATGAAGATGAGAGATGAGGTCACAAAGTTGGCAGACCTTTATTTGGATCAGATTGTTAAACTTCACGGGATTCCATCTAGTATTGTCTCTTATCGAGATCCTCGGTTTAATTCTCGACTTTGGGAAAAACTCCAGGAAACTTTGGGTACTCAGTTGAACTTCAGCACAACGTATCATTTGCAGAATGACCGTCAGTCGGAGAGAACTATTCAGATCCTGGAGGATATGCTCAGGGCTTGTGTTCTAGACTTTGGGAAGAACTGAAAGAAACATCTACCGCTTGCCAAGTTTGCCTATAACAATAGTTATCAAGCGACTATTGGGATGACACCTTATGCAGCTCTCTACGGCCGTAAGTGCCAATTAACTTTGTATTATGACGAAATAGGGGAGATAAAGGCTATTGATCCGACTATAATGCCAGAGCTTCTAGAGAAGATTGAGAATGTCTAGTTGATCAGGCAGAGGATGTTGACAGCATAGAGTAGACACAAGAGTTATGCTGATAATTGTCGTCGGGATTTGGAGTTTGCAGTCGGGGACTGAGTTTTCTTGAAATTATCTCCTCGTAAGGGGTTTGCTCGTTATGATAAAGGTGGTAAGCTGAGTCCGAGGTTTGCAGGGCCGTTTGAGATTACCGGTAGAGTTGGTAAGTTGGCGTATCGGTTAGCTTTGCCAGAGAATTTCTCTAATGTTCACGATGTCTTCCACGTATCTAATTTGCGAAAATATCATCCAGATCCTTCTCATATTCTAGAGCCAGAGCCGTTACAACTTCGTGGGAATCTGACTTATGATGAGCGGCCGATTCGCATTCTTGATCAGATGGAGCGGGAGTTGAGGTCGAAGAAGATTCCGATAGTCAAAGTGTTGTGAAATCATCACAGGATTGAGGAAGCTACTTAGGAAAGAAGAGACCAGATTCAGCAACAATACCCAGATATGTTCCGTATAGCAAGTAAGAATTTCGAGGACGAAATTTCTTTAAGGGGGGGAGAATGTGAAATCCTAGATTTTATCTATACGTGAAAATTGCGTGTTTTGACCTGTATATGTGTTATCTAAGTTATAATCTGCAAATTCTGTGATTTATATTCCTATTACATGCTATGTAAGCATTCATGAAATTTTCATAAAAATGGGCATTGAAAATTTTATTGTCGAGTTTTGTGAACAATATTTCTGAAACACGTTCGCTAAAATTTTAAAACTGGTCTTTTTAGTGTTTGAAAACCTAGTCCTCGGATATTAATAGACCCGGGCTATCAGGAAAGCAGACGTGACAAAATTCTCGGGGATCAAAAACATCTAGACCATGGGCTCTAGCAGTAGCTCTTTTGACGGTAAGGCATTGTTCCCAAGAAATAAAATATTCCCAAGGCTTTTGTTGGATGTGGAAATGGTTGATTGGAATGATGGTTGGCGGAATGGCATGATTCCAAATATCTGTGAGGCGAATGATGAAAACCTGCTGGTGCTGAATAATTTGATCGGTGATGAGTGTTGGAGGATCAAATGACTGGAACACCTGTGAGAATAGCTTGATAAAGTGGGACTGCAGGAACACACGAACATGTCTCTGAATAAGTTCTGGATCAAAAAGAACTGCCATAGGATAATAATTAAGCCATTACCAAAGATACAAGAATTGCATCTTTGAAAAGTCATAATTATTGAAATCAAGAACTGTATCCCATGGTTCTTCATGTTGGGGATTATAACGAACAACGTTGCGAACATAAAAGACAGAGCTTAACAGATCAATAATTCGCCTGAGCGTGATCTCAATGAATTCCTCAAAGAAATCAGTGATCTGGTTGCGTGCGAATGCTCGTAGGATTTTGAGTTGAAGCTCTTCAGGAAGGGCTGTGAGAAATTGTGTTTGTTGATCTAGACTCAAATCATAAAATGTCTGAGACTAACCATCAGTGGGATCTGGATTTGAGCTGGAATAAGACCTGGAACAAAGGAAGATGGAAGTGTGCGACCATTTGGATTTACCATGAATACAACTTTCTCGGATGAGAGAGAAAATCAGCAAGGATATTCTCTTTACTTGGGATGTTTTGCATTGTCCAATTGAATTGGGAAATCCATTTTGTCCATCGGATGAGTTATGGATCCAGAATATCATTCTGCTTTCTTTTGAGAACTCCCTGAAATCGTTTAAAATCTGTTTCAATAATGAAAGGATTTTGAGCAAGATAAAACTTGAATTTTTTAATTCCCTGAATAACTGCAAGAACTTCTCTTTTGAAAGATGGATAGTTGCATTGTACTGGCATGAAAGATCCTGATTTGTAACCACAGACTTGTTTGTGTCCATTGTCTTCTTCAATGAGGACTGCTGCCCAAAAATCAAGGGAAGCATCAGTCTGCAAGATGAGTTGTCCTGGACCTGGGATCTTGAGAGGAGGAAGTGCCTGGCATAGCTCCTTTAGCTTTTGAACTGCAACTGTGGCTTCTGGAGACCAATTTCCAATGTTGGATTTTCGGAGGTACTTGGAAATCTGGCTGGTGTAGTTGGCCAAGGATGGAACATGCGATGAGGCATAATTGATCAATCCAAGGAACTGCTGGATCTGAGTAACAGTTCTGAGCTCATCAGGAAAGTCGAGGACTTTGCTTGATATGTGGTCCTGTAAAAGAATGTGTCATTCTCTTATCTGCAAACCAAGAAAATCAATAGCATTTAGACCAATTTTTATCTTGGATTCAGCAAGAACTAATCCATGCTGGTAGGTTAGTTCCTGGAATTGTCGGAGATGCTGGTGGTGTTCTTCAGCTGTGTTACTGAATACCAAAATATCATCAATGTACACAATACAGTGTTGCGCAAGGGGTCAGTACACACCATCCATTCTGTGTTAGAACTCGGACGGTGCATTCTTGAGACCGAATGGCATGACGTTCCATTCATAATGTCCCTGTGGAACAACAAAAGCAGTTTTGAATCTATCAACTTTAGTAATACCAATTTGCCAAAATTCGAATTTCATATCAAATTTGGAGAATAATTTGGCTTTGGATAGCTTCTGAAGGAATTGTTCCTTTCTTGGAAGAGGGTATCTGATATCCTGCAATTTATTATTGAGTTGGCGATAATCGATTACCAATCTTTTCTTTCCTCAGACTTGTTCAAATCTTTTATTGACATAGAAGGCATGACTTGCCCACGGAGATCTGGATGGTCGGATGAGACCTTGCTCAAGGAGTGTTTGAATTTCAGCTTGACAAAGATCTTCATCTTTTGGCATTCCTGGATGAGAGGCGGTTTGGTGTGGCATCTGCCAATTTTCTCAGAAAGGTAGAGAGACGAAATGTTTCTCTTTCCCAAAACTTGTTTGGAATATCACCGCAACAGGAAAGGAGAAGGTTTCTCTCTTCAACAAATTCATCATCTTGAATGGCTAAAACTTGTGAGGGTAACTCCTGTAAAGATACCCAAGGGGTATACTGATTGTGTAGGAATTGGAAACCATCTATCTGAAATAAGAATGAAACAAGTAAGGTGAGGAAATCAATTCCTAAAAGAATGTCTTCACATCATTGATCATACTGGTAAAAGCTGTGTCGAACTGAGACATCTGGGGATAAGTGTATGGGTATGGTCATAGAGTGTGCTTCACTTGCAAATCCACTACCAGATGCAGTGGTAAGGTTGCTCTGGAGGAAATCCAAAATTCAGTAGGAAAACACTTGGATTTCATCATGGAAATACATGAACCTGTGTCTACAAGTGCAGTAATAGTGATAGGAATATATCCTGGAGGGTTTATAACAAGCTTTATATATGGCTTATAGATCTGTCCTGGGGTAAAGGTAGCTTGGGAAGTGATAAGGATTGGTTGTTTAGTGGTTTTGTGTATTTTGGATATGGAGAGGTTTGATTCAGAATCAGAGGATTCGGATTCTGAGGTGAGATCTGAGGATGAGGCTGTATCAAGGTTAAGGACGGCTTGATCTGGTTCGGAAGTCCATGTGTATAGTTGGTCATCAAAGTTTTGAGTTGAAATGAACTGAACAAGCTTGGCTGGTAGCTTCTTGGACTTCTTGAGATAACAATCCTTTGCAAAATGTCTTTTTTTTCCACAAAGAAAACACTTAGTGGAAGAAGAGGGTTTTGATCTTTTCTTCACAAATCTGAATTTCTTGAAAGGTTTTCTGGACTTGTGAAACCTTTTCTGATGTTTGTGCTTCTTGTATTTGTGACACGAACATGGAGAGTAGCTGTGAGTATGACAACAAAACTTTTGGAAATCTTTTCTGCAAAAGGTATCTATTGTTTTATGCTCATTGCTCTTAAGGAGCTTGCCAAGTCGCTTGGACTCGCATTGATCTTGAATGAGCTTTTTGGCCATTTGGTACAAGTGAGCAAGACTCACCTGTCTTAGATCTGCAATATTGGCTCGTTTGAACTTTGTTTCGAGCAATTCAGGAAGAGGTTGTGGCATGTTAAAGACGAACACCTTCTTGATGGTTTTTGTATTTTTCCCAAAGATAAAATACAGAGCTTCTTGTCTGAGATAGTAATCTCCAAGTTTTGCAACAATCACAGCATTTGTTGAGTAAGAACTCATTTTCTGCCTTTTCAATCTCTTGGGTTGTTTGTCTTACGAAAATGTTTCGTAGACATCTTAGGAATATCTGAATAGGATCTGCATTTGTCAAGATGATTTGTCTTTCTCCTTCTGATAGCATTCTTGTCCACCAATTACGAAGTGATCCTGTAAAAGCAGCAACAAGACGGTCAATGATATCTCTTATTTCAAGAGTAGGATTTCGGAGAGATTCTCCATTTATCCATGCATCTATTTTCTCAAGATATTTGAGTCTATCATTAGGAGGAATGGCATCAATGTTCCAGAATTGCTTGTGATCTGGAGCATATGGGATGGAAACTTTTCCTTCAATGTTTTGTTATCTTTGAGGTTGCTGTTGTGGAACCTGTGGGACTTGTGCTTGTGGCGGTTGTTGGTTCCGGTGCTCACCAGCTTGGAAAGTTTCTCCCTGGTCACTGGTTGTTTCTGAATCATCAGGATTAGTCTGCATTGAGTTATGTGTTCGTGTTCTTGTGGTGTCCGTGTAGAACGAAGTCACAGGAGTCTGCATAAGAACTGGTCCTTTGTATGGTGGAATAGTCTGAGAAGGCGAATCCTTTTCAAACGGATCAAAGGAGTCAAAGGACGAAATAACATAAGAAATTTCACTGGGACCTTCTTTCTCGTCTTCATCACCCCACCCAGTTGGGATAATTTTCTCTTTGGAGAGATAATGAGGAGGTGGTGTGAGATCAACCCAATAGGCTTTTTTGCAATTACCACTTGGTATCCAGACTGCATGATCTGGCTTTGGATTATGTTTCCAAGGATAAGAGGACTACTTCTTTGGCTTAGCTGGCTTTGCAAGTTTTTCAGCAAGTCATTCTTTTTTTCTTTTGAACTCGTCTGAATCAAGATAATGCTTCTCGGAAGAAGATTTCTGTATGTTGATCATGTTGACGCTATTCCAAGAACGAACTTGTCCGGAAAGGTTCCGAACTGGAGCAGCTTTCTGCAATTTTTTCCAATTGATTGGAGTCTTCTGGTGGTATATGTGATTCTTGTGAAAAGCTTGTAGAGGTCATTATACTGGTCATAACAACCTTGTCTGAGATGATCATGGGCTTGTTTTGTCCATGCAACATGTTCCTTGAGATCTGACCATATCTTTTGAATGACAGCATTCTGAGCTTTTGCTTTCATGTTGCTCCAATTGATTGCTGACTCGATTTGTCCAACATCTTGTGGTTTGGTTTTGGTTACTTGCCATTTACCAACATATGCGTTGTCGGCTTCTCCTGTACAATAGATGTCTTCAGGAAAATTAACAGAACATACATATCTAGAGGACCTAGATCTGGTAGCAAAAGGTTTTCTGACACAGTGTGGACAGGACTGAGGATGTCCAGCAAGTTGGCATTTTTCACATGGTTCAGCTGGTTGGGATTGTGTTGGAAATGATATGGAGACACAACCTGGTTCTAGAGGATGTCTAGAGATTCTTGGTGAATCATGGATAATTGGTCAGTTATGGCTTCTTTCATAATCATTTTTCCATCGAGGAGGGAAAGTGAGTTCATGTTTGGTGTAGATCTTTAGTTGGGTAACATTACTACCACCTAACACGTGGACTCGAGACTTACAATTGTGGTCCATGGAAAAGAGATGGGTTTGGACTTCATAGGTCATGGAATGATGGAGTGCAACAACAGTTTCATTTAGGTTCATATCACCTCCATAAAGTTGGATTAGGACCTGAATGGTTTGAGAAAGGGTAGGACGGGAAAGATCAAGGGTAAAGTTTGGTTCAACCTGGATAAGAACATGGCCATTGTGAAGACCTGCTTCAACGGCACAAATGAGTGCATCATCAAACTTATGCCACCTGGTATCTAGTAAAGAGACTAGACATGAAACATTCTTTCCGGCAAGGAAACTAGGCTGTAAGGCTAGACGAATAGTTTCAAGGTGTAAACCTTTGTAGCCTTTCTGTCGATATCTACGGAGATCAGGTTCAGAAAGTATGGGAAGATAGGTTTCTAAGCAGGAAGAGGATATGGATTATACAGAGAATGTAGAGGATTTGTACACGACTGTAAGGGCTGCTGGCTTAATAGGTAATAGAGATTTGAACTTTTGTGTGAGTTGGAAAGTTTGGTAATATGAGTATGGGTTTAACGGAGAGAGTTTGAAAAGTTCTCCTGGTTTGGTAGATGGAGGTGTTTGGGTTATGTCTACCTCATAGTGAGATGCGGAAAGATCAAAGGAAGTGACTTCAGAGTTGTTAGCAACAATTTCTTGTTCTAGCAAGGGAAGATCAGCCATGGTGGATACACTGGTCATGACTGGACTTACTGCGGGACTTACTGTGCCTTTCATTCACTCTTTAAAGGCTATTGCCCTATTGCCAAAGACTCTAGTGTTAAACACACAAGTATAGTTTAAGACCTTCAATACCAGAATAGGGAAG
The DNA here is from genome assembly GCA_037974665.1 of Ehretia macrophylla. Classification (NCBI taxonomy): domain Eukaryota; kingdom Viridiplantae; phylum Streptophyta; class Magnoliopsida; order Boraginales; family Ehretiaceae; genus Ehretia; species Ehretia macrophylla. The sequence continues at coordinate 48,067,206 of CM075771.1, read as the reverse complement.
TGCTACAGTTAACTAGGCTCTTAGACCACTAAGGCGAAGGGAAGAAGCGGGAGGCGGAAGACATGGCTAAAGACAGTTTGAGATAGAGAAGTAAAAGATGTAAGCTGTTGAGAGAAAGAAAGATATATTTCAATCCAAATCTGACTCTGACCATTTAGTCAGGGGTTCTTCATTATTTATAGGCAAACCATTACAAAACCTAATAATACAAAGCGGAATCTTCACTATTCCCGACAAGGACTAAAACAGCCTTTAATAAAGGAAAAACTGACATGACATAAGGAGATTCCTAATAATTCACAATAAGATAAACCTGACATGACTAAAGCGGTTTCCTTTAATAAAGGAAATCTCACTTATTGCAAACAGACAAACGAGACATGACTTAAAGAGAATCTGAAGTGACAAAAGATTTATGTCATATCTTATTACTACAACATGACAAACCTATTTACATGACATGAAGCTTCGTCATGGGGTCCACCCGGGATTCCTAGAATCTTGTCTGCAATGAGTTACCATCTGTCATTATTGAGATCGATATCATCCCACCATTCTTGACTATTTTGGCTACAAACCTGACGCGACTAAAGCGATTTCCTTTAATAAAGGAAATCTCACTTATTATAAACAGACAAACGAGACATGACTTAAAGGGAATCTAAAGTGACAAAAGATTCATGTCATATCTTATTATTACAACATGACAAACCTATTTACATGACACGAAGCTTCGTCATGGGGTCCATCCGGGATTCCTGGAATCCTGTCTGCAATGAGTCACCATCTATCGTTATTGAGATCGATATCATCCCACCATTCTTCTCACCTTCCAGAATTTTTCTCAAGAAGATGGCTATTCCACTGCAGACCTTGGGTTTGACTACGACCCGTGGGGGGAAAATCTTAGCCAAAATAGTCATGAATTGTGGGATGATATCGATCTTAATAATGACATATGGTGACTCATTGCCGACAGGATTCTAAGAATCTCGGGTGGATCCCATGATGAAACTTCGCGTTGATTAAAACAGATTTTGAATCGGATTAGGAATTTAAAATGATTTTACACATTCTTTTATAAAAATTGAGTTTTATAGTTATTTATATGTATATGTATACATATGAAAATGTTGTCACCTATACTTAAACTACTAAATATAATATATATAATAGAAAATATTATTCAAACCAATCGTCAAAGAATTAAACTCAGTTGACATAATCGATTACTTAGTCCACCAAATCATATAGGTCACGCGAGCTGAGCCCTTTTTCACCAGCTAAGATAATTAGGGGCCAAAATCCAATTTTGACCACTTCAATTCTCCATTAAACAAAAAAATATATATATTGCAATTGATTGGTGTTACTTTTTTTTTTTTTTTTGTAATATGATTGGTGTTCTTGATGAAACCTGTCTGCCATTCTAAGGATGCTCGAACTTCCTAAACTTTAGTTGTTTGCTAAATACTTAGCATCAACGATTTATGGGGGGACCAAATGTTGAGTCAAAACAAGCATCAACAGTCATCATCACCTTCTGCAAAGCCTAGCATTAAGTCAAAAGTACTAAATTAAGTTGATAAATTATTAAGCGTCAATGAATTCCTGTCGCATTTGCTTTGGACTTGGATCAACTTGATTCCATTTGCTTGCATGCCCAAGCATCTTATCGAGCCAAAAATAAAATATACCACCAGCATGGGCGGATGCACATTAAGGACAATGAGGACGAATCTCAGAAATTTTTTAAATATAACAATAATTTTTAAAATATTTTTAATTTAAAATATACTTAATGAGTTTTCTTTTTTTTAAAAATTATATGTAATCATTAATTATATATTGTAGTTCCAACTGAAAAGATATTTTCGATCCGTCTTTAACAATCAAGAATGTGGTATAAAGAGATGATGTCAACCCAGCACTCCACTGTGATACCGATTCATATCATGGTATGCACATTTTGGATGGTCCTTGTATAAGTTTAATTTTTTATATTACAAAAGCATATATACGCATGCATTATGCTACTTTTTGTTATAGGGTAAACTTGAAAGTCCCAAAAATGATTACTTGAACTTTGTGAAGCACTCGTTGGTTGTCATTCGAACAAAATGGATTTACTTTAATTGTTCTTCTTTAGCTTTCTGTTAATATTTTTTTTTTCTACTATATGTTGCGGCTACTCAAGTTTTCCAAAGTCATTATTCCTTAACCTTATCTTGAAGGCCGTTGATGTTGCCATTTATTATAAAGTAGAATTCTAAAGTACAAGTTGCTTTTTCTATTTTTTGGTGCAAAAGAGGTAAAACCAGTAATTTAAATAATTATTTTTAAAGATATTTTACCTCACTTGTCTTCTTCAATAAAATGAGTAATAATACCGGAAAATGATCAATCCTACTGGTTTCAATTTGTGAAGTTCAAAATTGATTAAATAATATGCACAACAATTCGCCTCACGATAATTTGATATATATGATATATTGCACATGATTATTAAGTATATTTTTTACAGTCCTCAATCAGCAATTTAAGAGGGCTAATATCTAGAATGTCACCCTAAATCAGCTTCAAAGTGGACTTGGAATCTGTTTCCACATGAAGACAATCAACACCAGTTGCTTTTAGTAATGGCTTAAATTTTGTAACTAATACTTTCACATCAATTTTGTTTAAACAAGGTAAGCACGACTTAACTTCAAAGGTTTAACTTAGCAAAAGATCGTTTGAGGCCTGAGTACAAGATTTGTTTATATGTGTGCTTTGGATTTAAATCAGTCAAAAAAATTAACGTTTTTGAAATCAATTTCAATAACCTTGATTTGAATCATGTCTCTTCAAAATAGAATTATGTGTCTAAAATTAATTACATTTGATGTGAATAAGAATGTCTTTCATGAAAAATTCTCCAATTAAAAGATAAAGGAAAAAGTTAAGCACGACTCTATGGAGTTGTAGAGGACCTCGAAATTAAAGTTGGACCTTTGATTACTAAAGGCAACCTGTGGGATCACTTGACATTATTTTTTTTTTTTTATTATTTCCTCGGAAAGCTGACGCAGATTAAATTATAATAGATCTAGGGATGTCTCACCTCTTATATCTCTCTCCACAAGAAACCTCAACAGTTTTAGAGGGTTATCAATTTGAGAAGTGTCCAAAGATTACATCGTACCAAAATTAACTAAAAAATTTGTACATTTATTCGCCTGTCAAAAAATATGCACGAATTTAAAATATGGATCCCTTGACATGATTCCTATTTCTTTGCATAGTTTCTACATACTTATATGACTCTATACCAGCTATTGCGTGCAGAGAATTCATTGCTCGAGTTGAATGTCTAAACAATATACTTGAGATTGAGGGGGGCTAAGATTTTCACGTCCTATACAAATTTTGTGGTACAATAATGTATCTCATTGCATACATATTTTAGATTAACTAAGGTCTCAAGCACTAGATGATATATATATATAAATATATATAAAATTAATTAATGTCAAATAAATTTTAATTAACTTAGGATCTTTAATCATAATGAGTGGTTATCTAACCCCTCTACTCACTCTTTGGAGGCAATACAAGCTCCTATTTGCCACTGATGAGGGAAAAATATCTGAGTACTTGACCTTATGGTAAAATACCGACCTAATCCCTAACCAGTCCACGAAAATTTTAATAATAAGACAGGTCGAGAATGACCAACCTAGTAAAACAATGTCTGACACCCGATCTCTTTCAGGACTAGGAATCTATCCTCTCCACGTTGTCAATAATAGAATATACTCAATCTTCCACAAATCATGGAGGGAATTCTTAAGACTGAACCACAATTCACTGGAATACTATATGGGAATATTCTTTTGGAGCTAAGGGGATTAGCACAAAGGGAGAACAAGTCAGCACTCATAAAATTCGGAGATTATTTCCTAAAATAGTATAGATATCTCACTAGTCTACAATAAAAGGTAACTAATCTCTTCTTTTTTATTCTCTACCTAAATATTTTAACTTAGGTCATTTAGATTACTAACTTGGGCGTTGGAGTTGTCCGACAAGAATAACTCACCGTTTGTTCTTCTGTGTAGAGTAGCTCGATCTTTGTCCGATGAAGATAAAATCAAGTTTTTGTTATGAAATATCTATGTAGATGTGGATTTCCATGGACTATAGAAATATTATTGATTGTAGTCCAAGATCAAACTCAAGAGAACAAAGGCCTACTAGAAATTACTTGGTAAACAAGTTGTGTTTTCCTATAAATAGAGCTTTCTACATTATAATATGACACGCCAAGAAATTCAATACAAGTTTCTTATCTCATTCTCTCTATTATATTTCTCTCTTTATTTTATTGTCTCTTCTATTTTTCCTCTAGTTTTATAACACGTTATCAGCACGATAGTCTCTATCACTATTAGAGATAAAAAGAGAAAGAGACAAATATGAAGGTTGTGAAGAAAAAGTATTGTTGACAACATGAAGATATTTCATACCACGACTATCGGTAAATTTTCTCTAAGTCTTTTATCAATTTTATTTTGAAATATATGTCTCATGATATCAAATCTCACGAACCAAAAGTTCGTTGTTTCATAATATTGAGCAATAAAAATTGCCTGAAAAGTTTATATTTAAATCCATATGGTCGCGAACTTAAAGTTCGTCGCTTTTGATATATCAGACAATAATACATATTCGTAAACCCCCATATGGATAAAATTTGGATAAATAATTTTAAGAAGAAAATCACGCATCTCTAAATGATTGCGATAAAATAATGATATTCCTTCATCATTATCTTCATAGAGGCTAAAGCCTAAATATATTATAATAGATGATACATATATCCTTTCACAAAATTTGAGAATAAATATATGACCATCACAAGGCAATAAATCTTCCAAAACTCGCTATGAATGGATTTACCTACAATTGTAGGATTTTAATATTATAAGCGAGTATGATTCCGCAATCATTATAATTATTCCTACAATTTAAATTATGCGAAAAGAACATAAATGTAGAAGATATATTAAATAAAAGTATATTCTACTTCTTATGTCTTGTATATGCTCATGCATCTGCAAAATTTTGAGAGAATGATGAAAAAAATATTTGAGTATTATCACATCCTTTGAGCAAAATTATTGACGAAAATATTATCAATTATGCTAATTGGCTAAGAATCATTCCCAAAATCAATGGTAAATTGATCTTATTGCCATGGATGTGATTATGAATACTACGATGGTCATAGATAACTCGTGTATTAGAAAACCTGAAACTAATCAGGAAAAATATGAAACATAAAAGGATTTACAAAAGAAATCCTGATGATTTCTAGTAATATGACTTGTAATGATATTAGATATACATGTCGAAGGTCTAAATATTTTATTGACATATGTCAAAATTTGATTAAATAATTATCTTTTCTTAATATCATCAATTTTTAAAATAGTAAGATTTAAGCGAATTGTTTAACTGATCCATGTTTTATTTGTTAGACAATTATGTGTATGTTGACTCTATAGCATGTGATGATAAAACCGTCATTATTTTATGTTGTAAAGCTGTAATATTTTTTTGGCTTTGAAATGTCACTTCTGCTTGGTAGAACTTAACTATATAAAAAGCAGAAGTATTTCCTTATGTTCTAGAAATTCTCATCCATGTATATTATAAAGATGTTCAAATTCCTCTTACTTCAAGAGAGAAAGTAAATAATGTTATAATAGTTACCTTATATTTACATTGCAATTAAATTTGTTTTGGATTCATGCTTATGAATGAAATATATATATTTCATATAATGGTTGAACTTTAATAAGTATTACAATTTATCAGAAAGAATTGTCTATTAAGAAAAAAATTTTGAAGTACAGTTATTGTGTAACACTTGATTGATTTTATATATTAATGAGATATATCAAAATTTAAGAATATGATGTTTAATTATAAATCAAAAACTGATTTGAATATGATGAATAAATTTGAAAAGTTGATTCATGCACTGAGTTAGATGTATTGTTTAATTAATTACATGTCTTCTGAAGATGAATAATAGTTCATTTATAAAGGTTGGCATTGGAATAAATAAATAAATAAATAATTTGTTGTACTAGTATTATACTTTTGGTATATATAATACAAGTTGTTTGACTTTATCTCACTATATATGATGCTTGATTTATTACAATATATGATGCATGCATTAGAGTTTTTAATTGTTTAACATATACATTGTACAATCAAAATATATGATACTCCATACATATTAAATGTAAGTATACTACCTATTGAGGTTTTCATCATTCTTATTGTGTAATGTTTAGTAGAATGATATTATATTCATGGTATACACTAACTTTTAAAAAATTGTTTCTGCTCTTAACATGATCAAGAGCATTCATATAGTAACTCTTTGACTTTGATGTTTAGTTTTTCCTCTTATTGTGAAAATAGTTTTATCTCAAAGTATCATGTTTAAAACATTAATCTAAAATATGTATATATTTTATTTCATTTATTTATTGTTTAAAGAAATACGGATTTATTGGACATCTGATTTAAGATTCTTAAAAAACCTATGTAAATTATTGAAGATTTATGAAAACTTATGTTTCCTGAATAAACATAACTAAAAATAAGCAATGATTTGTGTTCTAATAGACCATAAAATGGTCTATTATATTTGAGAGATATATGTTTGAAGTGTCTTCATATTGAGACCACATATTAAAGAAATAAAGAATATCTTTAGATTATGTCGTTTATCTCTTGTAAAAGGTATCCATGAGAAAATTGTTATCATTATCTTCTGATTTATATGAGTCTAGTGGACTCTAATATTCTAAATAACCAGATGTTATTTTCTTGACATGACCACTTGGGTCATATGGATGTAAAATCGAGAGAAAAATTCTTGAAATTTGACATGAACACCCATTAAAGAATCAGAAGATTCTTTTATAAGTGAATCTTTATGTGCTGCTTATTCCCAAAGAAATTTAATTATATAAGGCAATCCCGAAATAAAGTTGATATTGAATCGTATATATTTCTAAAACGAATTCAATGGGATATATATGAGTCTAACAAACTCTTTTATTAATCGCTTGTAGCGATTGGTAGAGCATTACTTACAAGGTTGCCTAATTTTTCTTGGGGACATATTACATCATATGTGGCAGCATTTAGACCAACTAGTTATTCTAAATACTCCCCATTAGTCAAGAACCAAATATCTCATCTCATAAAATAGAGTAAAATACATTATGCCCCTTGTATTTTCTCAAAATTGCATCATAAACCCTGTGTTTTAAAAAGTCGTGTTATAAACCCTGTGTTATAAAAAACGTTGCATACACGCCCCAAACTCAAATTCTGTTTAACTCTGTTAGTTAGCCTTGTAAAAAGACAAAATTGTCCTCATTTAAAGATAAATCCGTCAAATAGGGTATTTGCAACTTTTTTGATATCAGAAGGGGGTATTTATTACTTTTTTAATATTAGAGGGAGGTATTTATAACATTTTTCATTTTGCAATATCAGAACCATGTGCTAGTCTATCTTCTAAGGAGATCTACAACCTTGAACTAATAAATATCATTTAATTAAAAGAATAAAAAAAACGTATAGCTTATATAACAGAACATTGATGTCCACCATAAAAAATATAAATCTTATGCTTGAAGTTCAAAGTCATATTGCAACTAGCAATAATTATACATTCACTTAGAATCACGTTCTTCTACAAGTAGATTAAAATCTTTAAATTAGTGCAAAATCAACTTCAAATCGAAAGAAAATCACTTTGAAATAGTTTTTCTCTCTAAGATTGTCAATTTTTTTATTATTTTTTTTTATCTTTGAAGGGGCAATTAGAAACCTTATAAAAAATACAAGGGACAATTTACAACCTTATCGAAAACACAATGGGTTATTTATAACATTATCGAAAACACAAGGGGCAATTAACAACTGATGTTAAAAAGGGTATTTTCGTCATTCTGCATGTGTTTTAAAGCTTGATAAATGTCATACTTGCATTTCAAGAGTGTGTATTACACTCACATTAAAATTGACAAAAAAATAGATGGCGGGGGGTTATATGCAACGTTTTCCATAACACAGGGTTTATAACGCGATTTTTTAAAACACAGAGTTTATGATGCAACTTTGTGAAAACACAGGGGGGTATGGTGCATTTTACTCCATAAAATATGAGTGCGCAATATATGTTACAATGCTCCACCACAGCGCACAAAGATGAGTTTACAAAGAAAATTGGGAACTTATATTTGAACCTCCGTCAATGTTGAACATTTTAAATCTTTGACTAGAGTTGAATTTTTATTGCTAATTGTTGAAATAAAGTTTCTAGCATCAGGGGGAGAAAAAATAAAAGCTGGACAATAAGAATGTTTATAGAATACATCAAAATATTGATCCTCGCATACTCAATATGAATTGGAAATTCAGAAAATTATTTATTTGCAAAGATGCATTCAGTTTTAGAAAAAAGTGACTGAGTCACAATACCAGCTTTAAATGCTCTTATTTAAAGTAATATTATTGCAATAAGTCTATTACACGCCTGAAGTGTGGTAGAACTCTCGGTTCCAAAGAAAATAAATGAGCAAAATAAAGCAAGTTGGCATTTTAAGTGTTTGATATCTTGAAGATACCAAGATACAAAAACAAGTAGAAAATATAACTGAGAAAGAAATACTCCGAGGGAGAATCAAGTACCTGAATTTGATATGCATATCAAAAATATTGAGAATAATGAGATCTCGCTCAGTTATATTACTACTGAAGAAAGAATGGAACTGAAAAGAGAAATTGATCATGATCAAATATTTGAATATACAGCATCTACTGATCTTATCAATAAAAGCGAGGATCTTGAATAAGAAGTCCATTCAAGAATGTCGACATAGAAATGATTGGCCAAAATAAAAAAGACGCAATCCAGACAATCAAATTCACATTAGATATGTGAAGTTTTTGGACCATGAATGTCAATATACCTTTGTGTATATATGGGATTGAGGGGAAGCGTAATGAAACATCCCATATTGTTTAAAAAGTTCAAGGAATATATCAACAGTTGGCTAGCTTTTAAACTACTTAGAGTGGATTACATAAGCAGGGAATGGGCTAGTGCGCTATGCGATTATACCTTGAAATTGAAATAATAAAGAGATATATTCTCTTGTGATAGATGCAGTTATATTTATGAGCCTGGAAATTTCTAAAAGGACTTCATATGCATCTTATGAATGTGGTAAAAATATACCATTGTGGATCACTTGATAGAGATATTTATATAAAAGTCCTTGAAGGACCAAACATGCTTAAAGCATGCAATTTAAAATCCCGGGAAATGTGTTCGATCAAAAATTACAAAGATCTTTGTATAGATGAAAGCATTTTGGAAGAATGTCATACAATTGTATTAGTACAAATCTTATAATGTGAGGATATGTTAATATCCCAATATATTTTGAGGTAAAAGAGTCTATTGAAGAGCTCTCATGAGAATAATGATATATTGATACCAAATAAATGATGAAAGATTCTTGGAGAATCAAATTTTGCCCCGACCTGAAGTTCGAGCATTCATTGTATAGAATATTGTCCATCAAAGCTTATAAAGAGAAAGTATAGAAGCAATGAAACTCATACATTGAGTGCCACACTGGTTTGATCTTCAATATTAAAGAGGTCTTTTTTATCATCAAGAAGAAACAAAAAATTTATGGTCCTGAAATACCTTAACTCAATGAAATTGGTGTATTTTGCTAAATCACAAGTGCATAGACACTATTCTATCTTATTTTATTAGCAAGACATATATTACACCAATAAAAGTGCATCGAGGTGCTAAATATATATTTCATTTTGGAGCAAATTAATATGAGAACACTCATGATCAAAGGTGATTGAGTATGAAAATGATGAGCTTTTTACAAGTAATATGTTTATTCTCATATGATAGTACCCCTATATGTTGACGTTTTGAAAACCAACTATTGTTACTACCTTCTCATAGCATGCTAATGTATTTGTGCTTTCTGAGTGAATTATACTATATGATTGTTCAAGTAAAGCTGGCTATACTAAAGTTGAGGAATGAGGCATATCATCTCAAAGTCCTTTTTCATGCACGAGCTCTCGAATAAATGCTAAATGATGTTAATCAAGTTCACTCAAGTGACAATCTAGCAGGTTTGTTCATGAAGAGATTGTCTACCACAACATTTGAAGAATTATTTTCACAAGATCGGCATGCGTGAGTCAGCAATCATTCTTGATATGCCAACATGAGGGGGAGACAAATACGCACTGTACTCTTTTTCCCTTCGCTTAGGTTTTGTCCCACTGGGTTTTCCTAGCAAGGTTTTTTTAATAAGGCAATATGAAGCATATAACAAGAATATTGTACTTTTTTTTCTTCACTATGATTTTTTCCCACTGGGTTTTTTTTCTAGTAAGGTTTTAACGAGACATATTCTTTAGAGATAAATATCCAAGAGACAGTGTTATGAAATATCTATGTATATGTGAATATTCATGGACTATAGAAATATTATTGATTGTAGTCCAAGACCAAGCCCAAGAGAACAAAGGCCTACTAGAAATTACTTGATAAACAAGTTGTATTTTCTTATAAATAGAACTCTTTACGTTGTAATATGACACACCAAAAAATTCAATACAAATTTCTTCTCTCATTCTCTCTATTATATTTCTCTATTTATTTTATTGTCTATTCTATTTTTCTTCTAGTTTTATAACAGTTTTAACCTTAACAACCACAAAGATCAGGGACAATCTTACTATATCTAATTATATATCTCAATATAGGGTTGACAAGAATTACACATATATAAGTTTCAAATTCAAAATGATTTCGATTCTTCCTCCACGTACTTTGACGTTAACGTTGCAATAACCGATCATTAATGCTCGAATCAAATATATTTTTTTAAGCTGTTGCTGATAGAGGAACACAAACAAGCGCATGCAACAAGTCGGAAAAAAACAATTAGAGAAACAAAAGTATATAGTTTTGATTTTATTTGCTAGTTTTATGGCGTACAAGACCATTTCTCTTTTAGTTGAAAAAAGAAAAAGGTTCGACTATGATTATATGTATTGTACGATATGGTAATGCATAGTTAATTCGGGTTCGTGAAGTCAACACTTCATACTCATAGCATATCTTTGACCAAGAAAAAATACTCATAGCATATCATGAAGATGTAATTTGTTTAGATTATAGGATGAAAATATATGTAAGTTCAGATCTTCATGCCAAAAAATGCGCCCTAACCTATAAAGTAATTATTGATGATATGGACACAAAATAGTAGAATTATATACAATTACCAAAATACCCATAATGACAAATGGAACATTCCCCATCCAAACATTTGTCACAAGAGTAGAGCACAAAGGCGAGTGGAGACTACCAAAAAAAATTCTCAAGCATTACTATAAATAGCATAGAAAAAGTGACTGAAAGACAATTAATTTATTTTATTACCAAATTTGTCATTTTTTGGTTTTACATCCGAGCAAATTTACTAATTCTCTCGCTCGACGAGGAACGCGGGAGATAACTCTCGTCATCCTTTTTCATTGCCTGTGCAGGGTCTCAGCTCGAACACAAGCAAATAGGTCACCAGCTCGGATCGGACGCGACAAACTGCTTATCTAACAATTCATATTCATTTTGAGTTTTGTACGTAAATAGTTTTACTTTTTTTCATGAATGAGTGGTGGCAACTAGCGAGATTTGACCCAAAACTTTTAGATCCTGATACTCTGATACCATATTATTCAATCATATCATTTAAAAGTTTAAATTGTTAAAGATAAATTTATTATATTTATTTATTATTTTTAACGTAATCAAATAATTCACTCGTGATATTGAGAATTATCCAAGAAATCGGGAGAAATTGTCTTTGACCCTATTTAGTTATATATTTTCTTCACATGTATCCAAAATTTTCTGTTGAATATTACTGCAATATTGTCTGCTATGGCTTCTATGGTTAAGTACGTAGCTACCAAATGTAAAACGGTTCCGAGACAATATTTACTAATGGGATTAACAAATCCTGTGGAATAAGTGGCAAAAAATACAGCACATCAGGGTTTAAAACTTCTTGTTGTACGAGGGGAAAAAAAAAAATGATCAACTTTAATTAGGGGAAAAATGAGCCCTTTGTATTATTTTTAGACATAAGTTTTCCTTAAAAAAGTCATTGGCATACCATTCATAGTAGTATCATGTTCCACATCGATTTTGCAATGAGGTGCGTTTAATTTCTGATTACTTGACTTCTAAACTATTATCAACAGAAGTTAAATATTGTTAGTTAATTGATTGTACTCGAAGTGTTGAGAGATCATTCGTTACAAATGGTACTATTAGACTAGGCTATCAGTTGGAAGCAGTATAAACTTCCCGATACACATGGATCATTTCTTTTCGTGTTTTGATTGGCTCGTTAATTTTGGCACCAATTCTCAATTGGCAACTCAATCTTCGATCACATGCCTCACGACCAGTTATAGGTCCCGTTGGAAAAGGATAGAAATGAAGAGATTACCCAAGATGTTCAATTAAAATAGGGTAAATTGCCTATAGTCCCTTTGTGATTTACTGAAAGTGTATAAAACCCCCCTGTGATCACAGAAGTAGCACATAACTCTCCTGTGATAAATCAAAAGGGTGTATGATACCCCCTCCGTTAGAAAAAATATTAAAGTTAACTGTGAGTGTATCTCATGCACGTTGTTTGCCATGTGTTTACACATTTTTAATAAAGTTGCACTTAAAAAGACAAAAAAGCCCACCCTAAAACCCCTTAAGGGGTATTATTGTAATTTACCCAACTAAAAACTAAAAAAGGCAAAAGGCCAAAAAACCCATCTCTCAAACCATGATCATCAGCCCACCCCTCACTCCACACAAAAATTCCAAATCCGTAACCCACAAATCCTAAAACCCAAATCCCAAACCCTAACCCACAAATCCTAAAACGCGCTATGTGTGTGTTTGTTTGTTCGACTGTGTGTACGTGAGTGTGTGTTCGAGTGTGTGTGTGTTTGTTCAACTATGTGTAAGTGTGTACGTGAGTGTGTCTTCGATCGACTGTGTGTGTTTGACTACGAGATCCAAACAATTTAAACGTATGATAATTTGCAAACAAGGAGATTTTATTTGGTTAATCATTATGTTTTGTACCTCAAAGTCAATTAATCACCTCTAACTCATCATGATTTTGCAGCAAAGTTTTGACATATGTTTAGTGCTCTATCTGGAATTCATCGCATATGTTTTGGCATATGTTTAGAGAAAAAATTGTAACGTCATCGCATATCAGTGGGAGAAGTTTCAAGCATGTGGTAAAATAAGCATGCGGTGGTTGCAGCTAATGGTGGGGATTAGAGCGTGGGAGCTGACAGGGACAGTGGAGTTGCTGGTGGGGGGAAAGGAGAAGGGTGGGGAGGCGGGGGGAGATAAGCCACATGGCTATTGGTGGAATTTTTTTAAAATTTTTTTATGAGGGTATAGTTGTTATTTTGATATTTTTGTCAAAATACTTATAGATGTTAGCGATTGAGGGGAGTATGCACCTTTTCCATTGACCACAGGGGAATTATATGCGAGTTTTGATGTTATAGGGAATTTTATGCATTTTTAATAAACTATAGAGGGACTAAGCACAATTTATCTATAGTACCGACTTTTGCCTCCTTTTAATTTAAATTTAAAAAAAAAAAAAAAAGAGTGTAGGATTTGTAAAGAACGCAGTTTAGTGGTGGAGATTCTCCCTAAACTAATGAGCACGTGACCAATAATCAACGAGCCACACATTATCACGAACCTAGCAGGGACCACATCCTTTGGATCGTCTATAAAGCTTGAATGCTTCGCCATTAATTCCATCTGCGAGCAAAATTTAGCAACGGGTGCATGTAAGGGCACAGAGATGCAAGAACCAGTCCACCCCTTTTTTCTTTTCCTTTCTGCTAAAGTTGGCTCACGTTGTCACACAATCTAACGACAGCAAAACTATCTCCTCGGCTAAATTGTATATCTACACATGTAGCTATATACATAGTCTTCTGAGCAGGTGATAATTGTATTGTGGTAATTAAGGTATCAGAGGAAGAAGGTGACAGAAGAGAGTGAGCACACAAGATTCTTGCATGGAAGATCCATGCCTGAAACTCTGCGTGCTCCCTCTCTATCTGTCACACCACCCTCTACCTTCTCTCTCTCTCTCAATATATTTGATCCTATTTTATTATTGCATTCATTCATAAAAAAAATTTCTTTTTTGGTTGACGAGCAACTCACATCAGGTAAAATCATATTAGATTTACTCTAAAAGGCTATAATTTCATTGATGTAGCGGCACCATGGACCGAGCCATGTGTTGGAAAGTGGTGTTTTAAATTTTTATTAAAAAATGTGTATTTTTCAGGTATTTTTAAACTTAAAAATCAATTCAGATCTCAGTAGAAAGAATTATATAATTGAAACTGTCCTTGAATGGTGCACCTTAACACATGTTTTAAGTTAATCAAGTACTAGATAATATTTAGGATAAGAGAACACAAATTTAAACTTGAGATCTTTCACCGCAGAAAATCATTACTTGACTACTCTATCCAACTATCGAGGGCATTTATTTTGAAATTTTTCCATATATAACAAATGATTTTCTTGCTATGCTATAGATAACATCTATGGATGCTTTATTTCAAAAGCATGTTAAATATATATATATATAAAGTTCTTTAATATTGATTGCGGTCAATATATTGCGGACTATATTGACCTTCATGATGAGCAATTGGTGCTTCAATCCTTCTCTTTTACCTTACCATATGCTCATTACTCCCCTTATCCTATGTCATGCTGAAAGCTATTTAATGGTTATGGACATAAATGTTATTTTTAAAATACATAGGCATTTTATATGTATTTTTGATTGAAAAATCAATTAATCTGTAATGAATAAAAATTTGTTTTTATAATTATAAAATTATGTGTTATAACCTTTATTGATAAAAATTTTAATTCCGTCTTTGTATATATTGCCATATGTTATTTGTGGATTTTATCCCTCCTGTGTGGTCCAGCGGCCAATAAACCAGCATATGACCAAAGTAGGACAAAATTGAGAAAATCTCGAAGCTTTAAGCTCCCACTCGCAACTTAGACTGTCATTTTCTATCCACTGTATATATATATATATGTGTGTGTGTGTGTTGAAAGACAGGTTTGTCCAATTAGATTTGTCATGAGATGTAGGTACATATATATTGTTGAAAATGGATTGGGCACACAAATCCAATGAATAGGAGACGCATACAATTTAACATGGTTCAACTCTTAGACAGTGATTAGTATGTAGAATGAGTTAAGAATTGAATGACATTCTCAATTCTATTTTAATTTTTATGTTTTGTATGAATGAATAAACTTGGGAATGTCATTCCCAAGGGAATCTCATTTTCACATACATGAGAATAGTTATTCCAGACCAAATACATGAGAATAACCCATTTCTATATATTTGGAAATCAACTTGACTACCATACCCTTTATAAATAATTTGTTTTACAATAATAATAATAATAATTAAAAAAATATAATAATAATTATTATAAAAAAAAATAATTATTATTATTATGAAAATAAAAATAATAATAGTGATTAAATAATAATAATAATAATTAAAAAAATATAATAATATTATTATGAAAATAATAATAATAATAATTATTATTATAAATAAAATAAAATAAAAATAAAAATTATAATATTAATAATAAATAAATAAAATAATAAAATAATAATAATAAAAATAATAATAATGATAATAGTGATTAAATAATAATAATAATAATAATTAAAAATATAATAATATTATTATAATAATAAAAATAATAATTATTATTATAATAAAAAAAAAAAAAATAAAAATAAAAATGATAATAATAATAATAAATAAATAAAATAATAAAATAATAATAATAATAATTAAAAATATAATAATATTATTATGAAAATAATAATAATTATTATTATTATAATAAAAAAATGATAATAATAATAATAATAAATAAATAAATAAAATAATAAAAATAAAAATAAAAAATAATAATAGTGATTAAATAATAATAATAATAATAATAATAATAATAATAATTAAAAATATAATAATATTTTGTTATTAATAATTATTATTATTTATATTTATATTTATTATTATTATTATTATTATTTATTGTTGTTGTTGTTGTTGTTATTATTATTATTTATTATTTTTATTATTATTTTGTTATTATTATTATTATTATTTATTGTTGTTGTTATCATTATTATTATTATTATTATTTATGTTTATATTTATTCTTAATTTTAATACTATAATAATAAAAGGGCAATTACGTCATATTATACAAGTCATTCGCATTACTACTCTTAATTCTTAGAGCATACCAAATATGTCATTCTCATTCTCAAGTTCATTCCATTTTTTATTTCATTTCATTCCTTAGTTCATTCCATTCCTGCCCAAATCCATTTTAATGTACCAATCGCTACCTTAGTACTTTAGTCCATGATCTCACCTTTGAGATAATTCATTATCTCTCAATAATGATTACAACTTTTAGCACCTGAAAAAACTATAGAAACCCGCTTTGACTCTTACCCACAACCTCCATGTGTGTGGCATTGTGGCAAATAACTACAAATTAGATTGTCTTATTTATAAAAAAAAAAAAAAAAAAATCAATCCTCCAAAATTTGCAACCTATCATTGACTCTAAACCAAACCTTGTCCGATTAGGTGAAGTTGGATATATGAATATGATGATATCACTCATTCATATCCTTAACTCCATAAAAGCAAGGTCTTATCTATCTCATCTTATGTCATCCTTTATCCTTCAACATGGTACTATATCTATACATTCACACCTTCTAATAGGTATTTTCATAAATCATCTCATAACATGTCTATACCTATTATACTCTATTAGAAAAAAAAAATCAAATATAAGATAACTATATACGGGGCTTTTCTAATACATTACTTTTCCAATGTTTTCACTACCATTTGATACTTTTCTAATGGAGCTAATGGTAGGTGATAAAAAAGTGATGTAAATGCACCAAGCATAAATAATTGAACCTCCCCCTCCCTCCACCCCAACCCACTTTGTTCATATGTAGGTCTCACATACAATGGTGGGGTATTTTGGTGAATTCATCTATCCAACAATTCAGAAGTGGTAGCCAGCCTCAAACTATATCTTCGTATTAATGTCTATGCTCAACTAATTATAATGCTAAATTAAATCAAATGATTAACATCCTATCCCAATTACTATTTTGTTTAAACATTCGGATATTACATCTCACCCATTCATTTAATTTTTAAACTATGAACATGGGAAGAAAAGTGTTTTTGTTAGATAGAATTAGATATTTTGATCTAACGCTAGGAGTTATTGTAGCTATTAGATTAAATTTTAGTTATATTAGGTGAAATGAATAGTTGAAAATGTAATACTTTTTGATGAATTCATCTGCCCTACCGCTAAAAAATGGTAGTTAGCCCCATATGGAATCTTTGTATTAATGTTTATTGGTCAACCAATAATGCTAAACTAAATAGTACGGATTAGGATATCTCTTAACTAATGCTTTGTTCTAACATTTTGACATTGCATTATTATTATCCATTCATTTAATTGTTTTTCAATACAAAAATTGGGAGAACAAAATCTTTTTATCGGGTGAAATTAAATATTTTGATCTAATGATTAGGAGTTATTATATCTATTAGATCAAACGTTAGGTCAACCAATAACGTAACAATGCAACCCCTCGCCAGGTTAACTGAGTGCTTAATTGTTTCAAAACCGGCTCAATGTTTGGTTCTTTATATCTTCCCTATTATGTTGTTCCACATACATGTTGATATACTCCATAGGTTTTCATGTTGTCCCAAAATATATATATATATATATAAAACTCTTCATAGGTTTTCAGATAATATTTACCTACTCCTAATCACTAAAATATATTGACTTTTGTGTCCTTTATTTAGTATTTAATGAAACACCTTGTTTACTTAAGAGGAAAAAAAAAATCTGGCCGGTCAACAACAAATTAATTAACTCGACCAAAAAAAAAAAAAAAAAATTAACAAAGCAATAAGAAGACAATACATGTTTTTATTTTTATTTTTTAATGACGAGAAATTCTGTGGTGCAGTGATGCGCCCCAATACATGTCTTAAATTATTTAAAAGTCAAAATATATTTATAATAAGAAAACATAAGTTTGAATTTGAAATCCTAAACCTCTCCATTTAACTCTTAGGTAATCATAACCTCTGCATAAAAGATTGATAAACTTGAATGTTTCACAAGCAACAATCTCAAAATTTTTTTTTTTTTAGGAATCTCTAGAAAAGAAAATTTGCATCTTTATAGTAAGGATCAATTAGTGAAATTAAGAGGATGTTTGACTTAACTTATATAGGATTATAGATTGTGCAGGTTGGTTATTATTCTAAGTCTTTTCAATTTTGATAATCACCCACAATGAGCTAAAAAGATTGTAAAAAAAAAAGATAATTTTTTTTTGCTAGTAAAAAACTAACCGAATACCTTCTGGAAAGCATTGGTGAAAGAAATATTACCAGCCAAAACATCAAATTCCCATTGAACCTATATAGAGAAATTCAATAATACTATAAAATTTATTGAAGAAAGTGGAATCATGTTACAAATTTTAAAGGTCAGATTAGTTGTTACCATATTCGTATTTTTCAAATTTTTTTAAACCCCATATAACACTTGGAAAAATTATATATATGGAAGCATATTATTATATGAAGGCATGTTCCCTCATATATTCAAACAAGTTAATGGGAGAATTATAAAATTCATTTACTAGCAAACCATCCCTTGACCACATCCTAAGAAATAACAAGCTTGTAGTAGTAAAAATAACTTTAGTTGTTATCATAATTTCGTGTTTTTCAATTTATTTAAACCCCATATAACACTTGGAAAAATTATATGGAAGCATATTCCCTCATATATTCAAACAAGTTAAGGGGAGAATTATATAATTCATTTACTAGTAACCATCCCTTTGGCCACATCCTAAGTAATAACAAGCTTGTAGTAATAAAAATAGCTTTAGTTGTTACCATAACTTCGTGTTTTTTAATTTTTTTAAACCCTATATAATACTTGGAAAAATTATATGGAAGCATATTAAGCATATTAATTCCATCATATATTCAAACAAGTTAAGGGGGAGAATTATAAATTTCATTTACTAGCAAACCATCCCTTGATCACATCCTGAGAAATAACAAAATTGTAGTAATAAAAATAGCTAGAAACTAGACGAAATATAAGCATAGATGTAAGAAACTGTAAATCTATGGAAATTATATATGCAATAAACCAAACAAAAACAAAAAAATAAAAGGTCATATATCATTTTTCCCCTTATACTTTCAAAAGAACCTATTTATTATCTGTGTTGCCACAACTAAGTAATAGTTCTCTAGTTTTCTCTTTCTTTCTTTTTCATTTCAGCTTTCTTTATTTTTTTCGGAGGCACAAAACGCTAAAAGGTGAGGAAGAAGAAAGTCAAAATTATCGAATCAGGAGATGCCTGCTTAATCGCTCGTGCGCCATTGATTACTTAAAGAAAATGTCCACCGCCTTTCGCTTCCGATTTGGTCATTTGATTTCCCCTTTAGAAGGATGGAGTCTTAATTAGTTCGTCCTAAAAAGTTGTACTGTACATATTACTCCGTATGTCATTAACATATTATTTAGAACAAATAAATTTCATAAAATTTTGTAAAATTTTATTTACAAATACCAATTACTTGTATTTAGAAGCACCATTCTATAAAATTAAAAATTTAAGATTTATCCAAATCCTTGCTCAAGAGGTAAAAATTATAAATCTAAGTCCATCAAATTGGTTGCTCGTCTTTTGGAGACAAAATTGCCATCTAGGTTTCTTTTTTTATTTTTACTGCCATTGTTCTTCCCCTTTTGCTGCTCTACTCTTCTCTCACTCTCATTCCCTCTATAATTACTTCTTCTTCTTACAAGCTTCTTTGCTAGCAAATTTCTTCTCCGTATTTATCAATCCAAGCTTCTTCTTCGAACTGACAATCTCATAATGCTCTGATGCTCTCCATTCACTAACTTTTGTTTTGTTTGCATGCCCATTAACTTCTTAATACTAACTTCTGTTTTGCAACTGAAAATGTAAACAAATAACAAATTGATTTAGTGGTATTTTACAAAAAAAAAAAAAAAAAGTTTCAAACAAGAGAATTTATTTATAAATCAAACAAATTTCACACTACAAGTACTTTTAAACACTCTATAAATGAGTTTAACACCATCAAATCCGATTTGCAATAATTAAAATGCCCTTTGCTCATAGTAAAACTAGTTTAAAGGATTAAAATGTCCTTTGCTTACAAATACACCAAGTCAATTAAATACATCTAAATATCTACAATAGTTATAAATATCAAATTTGTGATCTCATAAAAATAATTTTATTTCACTACCGTTAAAACATGCTCGGACGACTTGTCGTTTTGTTGTTCCGAAGCATGATTAATGACTATAAGTCAACGAGGTTAAGGTTCATGTCTGATGTCTGAACCTAGACCGGTGCAGTGCCCCACTTGCACACGTTTTACTTCGAAACACCCGCGTAAATGAACAGTAGTCAGTTAGTTAGTCAGTTTCAATCTGAGCCCTTAAAAAAATAGTAAAAGCGGGCCCCACCTACTGTCCCAAGTCGCCACTGCAACCTCCTTTCAACTCTTTTTTATTACATCATTAAAAAAATAAAAAAATCAAATACTAACATTATCTCTCTCTGTTTCTTAAGCTTTGTTCCAATGACTTAGGCGTATCACATCCATATCTTGCACGTTTGTGTAAGGAAAAAAAAATGAAAGTCAACGGTGTAGGTTCGCCCGGGGCAGCGGCGGCGGTGACGGTGGTGGCGGTGGCGGTGAAGAGCGCGGAGGGAAGAGGTAGCCAACGAGCGGTGAAGTGGGCTTTGGAGAACTTGATGATGAGAGCTGATCGTTTTGTGTTGATTCATGTTATGCCCACCATTACTTCAATACCTACCCCAAGTAAGCATGTTGCAACACAATTGTTTTATTAATTGTTGTAATAAAAGGGTATGAGTTCGAAATTACGGTTTTGGTTTTGGCTTTTATTGTAAAAAAATGAAGAAAAAAAAACACAATTGTTTTATGCATGTTCTTTTTAGTGAGTTCATAGTGCATGTGAAGAAGACTTGAACTTGGTTTTTATGATCTTCTTTGGGTGTATGTAGATGTGGATATGTGTTTACTTGGTTTTTATAGGAAAATTCATGATTTTTTTCTTGAATTTTTGGTTAGTGTTCTACAAATGAGGATGTCTTCACAAGCAGACACGATAATATGTTAGCTTTTTCTGATTATGATTTACTTTTTTCCCTTTTTTCTTTTGGGGTAAATCCGTCTTCTCGAATCTGCATAGCAAAAGTAATTTTGAACCTTCAATGGAGGTCAACCCTCCTCGAACCATGCATAGCAGAAGGCACGTGCACCAAACTGCCTTTTTTTAATTTTCGAGCTTCAATGACATGTTTTCTTGGTTTGCCATGTTTGACAGCGGGAGACAGCATACCTGTTGAGGAGGTAGATGCAAATGTGGTGGAATTATATGTGCAAGATATGAGGGCAAAATGTGAGGAGATGTTTATACCATTTAAGGTGCTAGCCAAAACAAGAGAGGTGAGATCCTCTTCCTTTTCCATTTCACTTTTTGTATCTAAGGTTATCACAAGATGATTTTAACCTTGAGGTATCACAATGCCTGAACTTTTTTTTTTTTTTTTTCAGATTGAAACTTTGATACTTGAAGGAGACAATCGTGCATTAGTACTTCTAAAATATATACATCAGTCGCAAATCAGAAGTTTAGTTATGGGATCTTCCTCTTCCAAATTCTTTACAAGGTAAAACATCACGAGTTTCGAGCATAAATCTTTCAATTATGGCGAGATTCAAATAAGTCTTTCCCGAGCATCCTGGCTTTCAGTCTTTGGCCTGGCCGGCCATAATGAATGATTGTTATTCGGGAAGAAGACAATAAGACTTAAGGGCCGTATCACTATCGCTAAAGAAAAAATAGTTGCCACGGCATTACATGAAAGAAAGTCAGAAGTCCCTCACAGTTTCAAAGTCATCCCATTACTAAACCAGCTAAAAGCGTGAACCGTATGATGGGCAACTATCTCCTGCAGTGAAGTGTATGCCCCACCTCACATAGAAAAAGGAGAACCTCTTCACAATGCTGGCTTAATCTAAGTTGTCAATTACTTTGTGTTTCCTACTGTGTCACTGTACACTCAATTCTAATATTTAAGTTCTCTGCATATTTATAGTTACTGTTATAGGAAGTTTGTGATTCTTATCCTGCAATTTGAGTTTTAAAACGCCAATTCAGCCTCATGCCGTTTGCAGATAGATATTCTGCAGTTGTACTAAATTGCTAATGACTTGATTTCAGAAAACTAAAGGGCTCTGAGGTACCATCTGTTGTTCTCAAACATGGTCCGGAGGCATGCGATATTTATGTGGTGTCTCCACAAAAGCTCATTACAAATTCACTAAACCCCTTGTTAACCACGGGTATATTAAAGATTTTCTCTTTTCACCCCATTCTGGCTCAATCTGATGATCGTATGGTTTTGATATAATTTCTTTTACCTTATTTACAGAGAGTAGCTCTAAGCAGTTGTTAGTTACTCAACAATCCAGCCTCTCTGCATTGTCTGTCGAGACTGAAGTTCCTGACAATTATGGACATTCTCCCCCTTCAGATCCTAGCCATGATTTCTCTTCTGCATATACCAATGCTGTTGATAACAGAAATTATCAAAATCTGGATGATAACAACTCAGGTTTTCGAACAGTTGAAGGATGCACTTCATCTTCTAGTTACTTGGGGCAGGTAGTTCAATTTCAATTTCCTCCCCCGAATGCGCATTTGCACTTACAAAAAGTAAATGCATTTATAAGGCAAAACTGTTTCCACCCAATGTAGTTACTTCTTTTGTATGGAAAATGTATATATATCTCAAGTTAGTACTCATGGTTTTGGTGAATCTCTATATCTATGCAGTCAGACACTCAGGCTGAAGCCGAACATCTTCGCCTAGAATTACAAAGAACTATTGCCATGTACAGTCAAGTTTGTGACGACCTGGTCCATGCCCAAAACAAGGTGAGAAATTTATCAGTTTATGGCATGCTGGTGTATGATACATGGTTAATGTTTTAGTACATGACAAATGTTTGTCTGCAATTTGTTTTCAGCCTTTTTCTCGTCAAATTTTCCCCCTGAAATTGAGTCATTTTCAACAATTGCCCCTTGATCGAAATGATAGTAGACTATTGTTTTTGCAGAAGACGCGCTTATTGTTTTTAAATGAGTATACAGTAGATTTTAGTGAAACTCCGTACTTAATGTGTATTCATGCTAGAATGAAAGGAAACATAATAGGACAGGAATGACCTCCTAAAACTTGAAGCTGTTGTGGATCTCATCATGAATGCTATAGTTTTAACATGCACATGATATTACCTGTTGGTTTCTTTTGCTGCTTCTTGTATTCATGATGCTCGATTTTGCAGGTTCATTTGCTTTCCTCTGAATACCTTGCGGAAGCACGAAAAGTGAATGCTGCCCAGAAAAGAGAAGAAAGTTTAAGGAGACTTGCTGCTGAAGAGAAAGTGAAACATATGGAAGCTGAGAAGGAGGTCGAGTTGGCAAGAAAATTGCTTGCTAAAGAGGCTTACGAGAGGCAAATAGCAGAACTAAACACCCTGAAAGAGTCCTTGGAGAGACAGAAAATTGTTGATGAACTAATTTTGAGTGACGGAAGATATAGGAAGTACACAAGAGATGAGATCGAAGTGGCAACTGATTTCTTCTCTGAGACTAAGATGATAGGAGAAAGAGCCTATGGGAGAATTTCCAAATGCAATCTTGATCATCACCCCATGGCAGTCAAAGTTCTACGTCCCGATGCAACTGACAAAAGAGAGGAATTCTTGAGAGAGGTTCCATATTCTCTCATTCTACTAGTAGTCTTTCTTCTTTTTTTTTTTTTTTTGCTCGGCAAGTACTACTAGTAGTCTTTCACATATAGGAAACTTGCAAGAATAGCATCACAAGTTTGAAGCCTAGAATATTCCATCTGCAAAAGACCGTATGTTCTCTCATCTAGTTCAAAAACAACATATTCCCAAAAACTATTCTTTTCAGCACTTGAATTTGAACTGTAACTTGTATATATGTGTTTCTTATAACTAAGTATGATAGAAAGTGCATGAAAGATATGCTATCATGTTCTCTGTTGCTCCTCGTGTTATGTTGAAATCATCTTCCATCAATCTCAGTTGCTACATGTGTAAATGTTTCTCTCATCCCATATTCTCAGAGTCTGGAATATGTTTCTGCTTATGTAACATTGCGATTACCATTTATGTTGAATGTGATATATATTCCCCTCTCACACCAGTATCTGGACCATCTTCAGTGCTATAGATAGTTTCTCCCATCAGGTTTTCTGAGTGTCATTCTTCAATGCAGGTTGAGGTTCTCAGCCAATTGCATCATCCGCATATAGTTTTACTGCTTGGAGCCTGTCCAGAGTATGGTTGCCTGGTTTATGAGTATATGGAAAACGGAAATCTACATGATCATATATTTCGCAGAAACGGCAGACCTCCTCTTCCTTGGTTTGTTCGATTCAGGATAGTTTTTGAAGTGGCCTGTGGACTTGCATACTTGCACAACTCAAAGCCAGAGCCTATTGTCCATCGAGATCTTAAACCGGGAAATATATTGTTAGACAAAAACTACGTGAGCAAAATTGGAGATGTTGGCCTGGCAAAGATCATTTCAGAAGTTGTGCCTGACAATGTCACGGAATATAAGAACTCCATTCTTGCTGGTACCCTCCATTACATGGATCCAGAATATCAAAGAACCGGCACGCTACGCCCCAAGTCTGATCTTTATGCCTTTGGGATAATAATCCTCCAACTATTGGCTGCTCGCAGTCCCATTGGGCTTATATTCAAGTTCGAAAATGCTATTAATCAGAATGGCTTCTCAGATATACTTGATAAGTCAGTTACAGATTGGCCATTAGTTGAGGCAGAGGAACTCGCTCAGATGGCACTCAGATGCTGCAAACTTAGATGCAGAGAAAGGCCGGATCTTGAATCTGAGGTAATGCCTGTTCTGAAAAGACTTGCTGAATTTGCCAATACCAGTATGAAGGTAGGGAGAAACCATCTTCAGGCACCTAGCCACTTTTATTGCCCAATCCTTCAGGTAAGAAGTTTGTTTGAAGCTGTTCTATATGACCTGCCTAACTTACAACACTTATGGAATGCATCTTGACTCTCTGTTGCATCACGCAACGACAATGCAGGAAATAATGGATGATCCACAGATAGCAGCTGATGGTTTTACATATGAGCATATGGCAATAAAGGCATGGCTTGAAAGACACGACATATCACCAGTGACAACGCTAAGACTTCAGCATAAGATGCTTACTCCAAACCACACGTTACGTTCTGCCATACAACAATGGAGGATTTGTGTTACACCCGAAAGAGCCTGAGAGTTTCCATCTTGAAAAATACAGCATGAAATGTTAGATTACGCATTTAGCTGTAGACTAAGTTGCTTTTTTAGGAGAAACTCTGTAAATTATTGTCAGTATCGTTACAAGGCTAAGCTTGCTGCTGTAGATATTTCGCATTACAGATGGTTTCTGCTGCCGAGAGTGTATAGTAGTTTCATTTGTAATGTTGAAAGTATTGCGTTTTTGTGATGGCAAATTCACTGAGGTATTCTTCTTCTGTTTATAGAATTACAAAGTGAAAAGGTACTTGTCTACATGGAAGAAAAGGTCTGTGACATCTCATGCTATATTAGTTCTATAAACGATATGTGTTCAATTTATGCCAAGCATAGAGTTCAAGCTGCACTTTGTTGTCCACAGAATCTTTTAATGCTTGCTCTAATTTACATTCCAGAAACGATTATATCAAAGCAAATTTGTAACTATATGGGATTAGTTATGGAGCTTAGAAGCGTACGCATCTGCTGGAAACCGCGCTGGTACATCTATATCATGAAGACCTTATTGGAAACTTTCAAGTTTGCCACTGACAAATACCCAGATGATGCTAGTACCCACAATGATTATTATAGGCGAAGGCAAGCAAAACTGTTGGTCACAAGAGAGGGTAACGAATCATGAGTTGCTAGCCCGACCCAATGACACTCATAATATTGGTGGGCGCA
Source organism: Ehretia macrophylla (assembly GCA_037974665.1). Taxonomy (NCBI): domain Eukaryota; kingdom Viridiplantae; phylum Streptophyta; class Magnoliopsida; order Boraginales; family Ehretiaceae; genus Ehretia; species Ehretia macrophylla. The sequence continues at coordinate 48,040,686 of CM075771.1, read as the reverse complement.
CATCATGTGGGTCACACCAGTGCAGAGAGCACTAGCTGGACCCAAGAATTTTCCATGAATCATATATCTGTGTGATTAGAGCTACACAATGCCAAATTTGAATGACAAGATTCCGCCTACATCAGGAAAATAATAAAAGAAATACAATTGGATTTATGTATATATTGTTAGTCTTGTGTATAAAGTTCGTCCTCCAAAGATATGACAAAAATGATCCACAGAAAAAGAAAAATGCTTCTGCAAAAAAGCCGATCCTAACATTATATTTGTGGAGAACTGATTACTTCATCATCCTATAGAAACTTATACAAGCATGATCCTCAAGTATGATATCTTTATGACATATATACAACAGATGTAGTACTAAGAATTCGCTGTAGATATACAAACATGTCAACTATCAACCTGAGTAAATTCTAGAGCATTGGCATCTGGATCCCGTGTAAAGATTGCTGGCCTGCCAGAGCGGCTAAGGGTGTAGGGGATACCTAGAAAAGGAGAAAACGGAAGTGAGCTACAGCAGACCACTAACTTGGGAGAGGTGCAAATTTTTTTAGCACTTTTATGTAAACAACGAAGCAGAGAATGTGAAATACCTGCTTTATCAAGGATTGCTTTCAGCTTAGAGACATCGCGAATTGCTATGCAAGTATGACGATCACGACCACCATGTGCTGGTCTCCCAGTTAATGGGTCTGGATTTGGAAGTTCCATCAAATGTATCATCTCAGAGCCCACCCACAACCAAGCTCCCCTGTAGGGGAGCTTGTCATGTGGCCTTGCCTCATTTATTTCGAGACCTGATCATTAATTGAGCTCCAATATTATATTATGCAGTATATAAGTGACAATACAAAATTCATAGTTTCAAGAGACTAACCAAGAATATTCTGGTAAAACTCCAGTGACCTCTCAAGGTTTTCACATAATATCCCCACATGGTGAACACCAACAACTCCAAAATCTGCACCAGCATCAGACGCATATTAAAAATACTTCATGAGAATCCAACTTACCCGTCACTGCACCCCAACCCCGAAAAAGTAAAAAAGATAAAACAAAATATTCACTAGATTCCTCAACAGTAGAGTCATAAACTGCAATGTAAAACCACACCACTATCAGTAACGGTTTTGGCAACTGATGCAATCATAGCTTAATTTTATACTGTGGCCAGTAGCAGGTTAATCTCACTTTTTGTCACTTTGCTCCCCACCTGAAGTCTTAATATTGGAGGGGCATCCTAGTAAAAGAGGCTCCTTCCATTGCATGGTCATATCTTTCTACTATTCACTTTAAAAAGAAAAAATATCTATTCTTTTCTGTCTTCAGCAATTCTCTCCCTATCTTTCCATCGTTCACTCCATGGAAAATAATGGTATAGCACTTGCAGCAAGTTTATATGATCAACACAGAAGGAACTGTGTAGTTTAAGGATCTCGAGATTAACAGTAACCTAAACCTCTAGTTTGTCGTAGTCCAAGTGCGGTTACTTCATATATTTCTTTTGTGGGTTAGTCTCATACATATATCTGCATGAGAAGGAGAGAGAAGAGAGGACCAATTTCTTCTAACACTTTCTGTGAGCAAAACAGAAACAGCCTTGTTCATGGTGATTATGATGGCTGATATCACTAACTCTATCAATTTCTCTTCCACACAGTAAGATGTTCGTTTTTCTGTGAGGAGCATCAGAGAGATCATTTTTTTTTTTTGGAGAAGTAAGCATCAGAGAGATCATACATTGCAGAGAACACCAAAATCTGACTAATGAGATAGCATGCAACAAGTGATTGCAATAGTACGCAAAATGTTCTGTTTCATTGTTTCCCTCTTCTTCTTCAGTTTATCGCACGGAAAGAAGACTTATAATGGTCAAATTGTTTGATATACCCATAGAAAGGGGAAATATTATTCTTAACAGGATCAGAAAGAAGAAGCAGTGAGACAAATTGAATTCAAAACTTGGCAATGTTAAGTTTGTTCTTGTCAGCAAGAAATTTTTTTGGTTGAGCTGAGATCTTCTCGTGAGGACTGGCTGTGTGAAGCAGCACGTCTATCCTCCTAACTCAATCTAACACTTTAGTCACTTGTCTTCTATTAAGCGTCCCACGTGCCTAACTCTCAGATAACAGAGGCAGCAGCATTCATCGCAAATTTAAAACTAATAAGCAACTGCCAAGGATATATATAATAAATTTGGGCCAAATGTTACAATTTATATGAATTCTGCAGCTAAATTTTAAAGAGTGAAGGAAATACATGCAAAATGAAAATTGAAAGATGCTGGATTTGGATGGAGCAGCCTAGTAAAAACTTGTGCCAGATATTTAGCTCTTACATTGATAAAGCAAACGATCTTATACTAAAACTCCATCTACAACATCAATCTGTAAAAGGAACCTCTTCTACAGGTCGCACAATTATGATTTAAATAAAAAACTTTTCATACTTAGCCGGAATGCTAAGCCAATTTCTCAAACTCAACTGAAGATAATATCCTGTTTGTAAGTAATCTATCCATTTAATTCAAACCACATTCCTTAAAGACCGCAGTTTGACATCCAGCATACCGTTTTTAATCCAGTGGTCAATCCAAGGCACAGATTCTGTATTTGCACTAGACAGAAATGGAGCTTAATATCTTTAGCATTGTTAGGTACCATCTTTCATTCTTAGTGCTATAAGAAAATTGCAAGTGAAACGCTTTCCACCCATCACCACGTCAAGATTTAGCATATATATTGAACAGAGAAAGGAGTTAACAAGCAAATCCAGGAAAAATCATAGTTGAATTAAGTGCAACTACTTGTCAAGTCACTATAAACGACAAGGGTGAATGTTGCAGTGTTTCAAATCAGTATTAGTACTTTGAAGCCCCCTTGTCCTTCAGAAATATCTGATACGGAGTGCAACTCATTGGAATTTATTATAGTGTTATTGGAAAATCTCACCAAACTAGCTCATCATATAATACAACTAATGAAGAGAAGATGGACAAGAAATACCGTTCATGTCATCAATGGCTTCAACACTGACAGTGTCTTTTGCAAGTACTCCTGCTTTTACGGATGCTTTAGCTTTTGTTGGCACATAATGTCCATGACTTCCACCACTTCTTGCAGTGGGTTTAAAACTTCTATTAAGCATTGTGTGTGCAACTGAAGCCCCAAGAACACCATTTTCTACCTGAGGAAGAGAAAGGGTTGATGACCAATATGGCATTGCTTATATATAATAATTAATATATAAAACAATAGGGAAAATCAAACTATTTATAGTGATGGGATTAGTGCACAATATTACTCTGTAGTGGCCAATTACAAGTAATTACTGCACTTTCCTCTTTTTCAGTTTTCCTTATTCTATTCTTTCTTATCTTTCAGCCAGGCCGATGACAACATAGAATTCAATATGGAACAAATGTACTTTTGAGCGTCGCGCTCTTTAGATCTTCGTGCTCCATCATTCATAAAATGTTCATCATCACTTATAAATAGAATATAAATATTGAAGAAGAAAATGCTCTCTTCTCCGCTATTCTATAAAAATTTTGAGGAGTTAACTCCATTTCATTTCCCAAAATCAACTGTCTAACACCGAAAACTTAATTTTTCATTTCCGAAATGATCCATTGGTAGCATTCACTTCCTTATTTCTTCCTTTCCAATAATTCATGTATTCTCATAGTAGAATATGTACAATAAACGCCAAAGTGGGTCTGACCTTCCCCGAACCCTGCACACAGCAGGAACTTCTTGCACGGGGCTACCCTTTATTGATCTCAAGAAATCATTGCACCTGAATACTGATGAATTTTTTTCCTTCTTTTGCCTGGGAAAAGGTGTCACAACATTGCAAGTATAATCTCTGCCGTACAACATAGATGAGCATATATAGCACACAAATACCAAATACTTAATTATTTAAACAAAAAAACAAAAAAAAAATACAATTCTATCAAGTCCCACGAGACGAAAAAAAATCATTTAAATATAAAGTTCAGATCAAATTTTTCTAAAGTCGATCTACCCTTTTTTAACCACATGCATATCGGAAGTTTCGTGCACACGAATACTCTTTTATCAAATTTTCATACCAAAGCTGGATGATCATGAATTAAAATAGTAAAAGAATGATGTTTACCTTGCTATGAGGTAGAGAGAGAGGTGGGTTTAGTAGAGAAGCCATGGAAGAGCAGCTAGTCATGTGTAGAAATTATGGTAATAATAATAATTATATGGTATCTTATTATTATTAAGATTAGAAATGCTCGCTGAAAATAAAGTTGATGGTTGGAGATCTTCGGGCATTGAGGGTCACTAGTCTTCTTGGTGGGGCACATCCGATAATAGATGAAACATTTGAGGCACTTCTTAAATAAGTTAATAGAAACTATACGCGGTCGATTATTTGGATGAACCCTCAATTTTTTTTTTTAAGCCCTCCACCCCCTATTTGTCCATACTTGCATAAGATTCGAATCGAAGTCGCCCAACTGTTAAAGAAGTAACCCACCATTATACTACTTTTTAATTATAACACGTTTGATAAATTTATCTTTAATCTTTCAAAATGAATTTTTCAATCCTTAGACTTATAATAGTGCAATGCTGTCAATCCCTACTCTAAATTTCATCCAAAGTTTAACGCTTTTGACACCAAACATTATAGTATTGTTACAAACTCATCCTCTTTTTGTGTCAAAACTACTAAATTTTGAATAAAACTTAGGTCGAGAACTGACAAGGTCACACAACTATAAGTTTTGTGACTAAAAAATTTATTTCAAAAGATTAGGGACTAATTGGTTCTCCGCATTATACTTGAAGAACCATACAAATAGTTAACATTACTATATATTTAGAAATTTCAAATAAATTAGATTTTTCAAAATGGATTTTTTGTGAGAAAGAATAACTTTTTCTTGTATAATTGTCTTACTCGAGTTAACAACTAACAATAATTTTCGTAAGATGTTTTTCAGTTCTTCTCGAAAGGAGTGTCAATTTTGCTTCTCTTTTTTTTTGTTTCTATTTACTTGTTACATTTGAGATACCTCTTCTACTTGGAAGATAGTATAAATAGGAGAATACTTTTTTTATGTTTTGCTAATAGGCGACGATTATCTCATGTTTTTACTTTTTTTGCTAACATGTGGCATTAAGTCCATGGGTGATATGTTCATCATTCAAATGTTATGAATAAAGTTTATGAGTATTGGGATTCTACATTTAACTTTGATTATATAAACCAAAATTTTGATTTAATTTTCCATACTAAATTATTTAGAGTATAAAAGTTAAAAAGCTCTACCATGAAACGAAATTTACCAAATGTCATGTAAAGGTTAGAAATTTTGTCAAAAGAAAACTACTGAAATTTAACGAAACTACAAAGCTAGTAATTATGAATCCTTTCATTTAGTCATGACTAGCTTTGTAGTTTCTTTTCTTTTCTTTTTACCTTTCTCTTTCACTTATAATATTTGGTCAAGTAAAATGTTCACATTAAGGTATGTATAAACGCAGTAGTAACGTGGACTGGACAATATCATCTAGGGACCATTTATTTCTTAGTTGCTGCTACGAGAAAAAAACTTTTTAGTCCCTCAGAAAAGGATTATGGAAGTAGAAACCACATGATATGAGTTATAGATCTACAGAGGTGAAAATTACATAATTTTAATTGTAAATTTTGAGAGCTTATAATGTGAAGGTTAGAAATTAACTTACTAGACTAAAAATAAATAACTATCAAACTCACTCTTCATTGCAATTAAATTTAATTTTGATTTTGCATTTCATAATTATGCTTAAGTTGTGATGAATGTACTTATTGAGGTAATAAAATATGATGACACTAATTACATTAATTGAAACAATATAGACAAAAAGTAAAAAAATCTATGGACATCTAGTAATAAGTATATTTTTTAAATTCTAGACCTTTTTTTTTTTGTCAATTCTAGAACTAAATTTGAGAAATATAAAAAATAAATAAATTTAAGAAAAAGAAATATTTACAAGTCAATAGTAACACATAATGAGCTCAATGCTCCGCCACATGAGAAATGGGCCAAAATGGCCAGAGGAACTGCCCAGATGGCCCGGCCCATGGGCAAAGACTAACTCGTTATACTAAATGAATGGGTTCGTAATGACTAGCTTTGTAGTTTCTATTTTTTCTTTTGACCTTTCTCTTTCACTTATAATCTCTGGTCAAGTAAAATGTTCACATTAAACTACGTATAAACGCAGTAATAACATAGACTGGACAATATCATCTAGGGACCATTTATTTCTTAGCTGCTGCTACTCAAAGAAAGTTTGGCTCAAGGGACTGAGATTTTTAAAGAGCTCACAACAACCATTTTGCTGGGACAGGGTGGTCAAATAGATGTTCAAAATGTGTAAACAAGATCAGCTCTAGTCGCTTGTGGTCAAGTACTTGTTCATGACTTTAATGTATCATATTTGGTGTGAAAGAAATAGAAGGATAATGACCAAGTTGCTCTTGCTGAAGAACAAATATTTCAAAGGGTCAAGTACGTCATAAAGTACAAAGTTAGGAAGATAGATAAATATAGAAGGAATTATACTAACATAGAAATTTATAATTTTTGGAATTTGGATGGCAACCAATGCTTTGTTTGTTTGCTGTAAAATAATTTGCTTGTATAAAATATTTTTAGTGGAAAATATTTTATTATAAAATAAAATATTTTTTTGGGCTCCGTTTGTTTGCCGTAAAATAACTTGTTGGGAAAAAATATTTTTCTGAAAAATAGAATACTGAAAAATATTTTATAGTGTTTGGATGTACAGTGAGTTCCGTATAATGTTTTCTTATCTCAAATGACATGAAAATATTTTCTCAAATTTTGTACTAGTCGCAATTGTTAACTGTAAAATATTTTTCAATTGACCAATTTTTCGGTGTTATCAAACACTGAAAAATTAGAAAAATATTTTACTACAAACAAACGGAGCCCAATTTTGTGGATGGTTGATTGTAGTTTGGTGCCATTATTTTGTCATAATGTAAAGAATTTTGTTGAACTTGATGGATTCACTTGTTAAATTAGCAACAAAAAAAAAAACCATCTACTTCTTTGGAAAAGTATTATTTAGTTCATCAATCATAGGGAATAGACCCCACATATGTAAGGTGGATTACTCCATATTAGTGATACACAGTCTAATTGACAAAAGTGAAGGGCAACTCCTTTAGATGGTACATGACTAAAAAACCATCAACATTGTAAGCACTCTCGTTTAAAAAATTGTTCAAATAACGATAATAAGTATAAGGTGAAATATTATTTTAATTTGTAAATGAAAATACATGTTTATTTATCTTTTTTATTTATTTTTTATGTACAAGTCCATATTTTTAAATTTTTGGTCAAATACAAGTGCATTTCAAAGTAATAAAATTTTGAGATTTCTTCTAATTTTCAAGAATTTTCTTATAAATACTTGATCATTTGAAACTATCAATTATTTGCTTTTAAAATAAAAACACATGCCACAATTGATAAAAATCACATATTTTCGTAGATTCTACATATACTTTTTACACGAAAAAGTCTCCCATATTTCCATGGTCTTCCATTCTTCATTTCAGGACATTGCAAATCAAAGTAATGCCAATTTGACAAAAAAACAAAAAAAAAGGCAAAGTAATGCCAAAGGGGTCTCAGGTACTTAGCTAAAAAGTATGAGGGATAGAAATGGAAAATCAGAGAGTAATTAGTGATGTCATACTTATTTGTAGTTTTGCAAATAATTACACAACTGACGTCATCCATGTGTTTTTTTTTGGATGTCCAAATCAGCCACGTGTTCATCGACGTCCCTTTTATTTTTTGTCAAGATGGCAGCATGTGTTAGAAACAAAAAGAGTGAATACCATTTTGCCCCATGAATTTTTGTCCAAAACTCAAACTCTTTCATGAGCTTTTTATTTTACCTAAACTCCCCCATCACATTAAATTTCAACAAACAAAGCCTTAGGGTTGTGGATATTTTAGTCTCTTCACTTCTAATTTGTTAAAAAAAATTAACAACTTCTCTCCCTCACTGGATACCCCCAACCAAAATATAGACTCATTGTGGTTGCACCAATAACACACACCCAGAAACTTAGAACGCGCACCCTCAAACATCAAGACCGTACACACTCAGACACATACCAAGAACTCACAGACCAAGAACACACACGAACGCATACTCTCTCGCTAGATACACACACCCCCAAAATAACACACAAATACACCAAAGAACACAAACCAATCACACGTACACACCCCCTGGACCTTGGCTAGATGTTAGCTCAGAAAAAGATAGTACTCGATATTTAACATATAAATATGACTTCAACTTATGTTGACAATGAATTGATATTTTGTGATATTTATAATAGAAAAATAAAAAAAAAATTATATATATATATATATATATATATATATATATATATATATTATATATGTGGTGATTGAGTCGTACACTAGGGTTCTTATATAAAATCAAGTTTTGAAATCCAAATCCTGCAAATTCACGTTGACAAGATGGATATCTACAACTATATATATATATATATATATATATATATATATATATATACACCTAACTCCTTCCCGAACCCCTATAAAAACCTAACCAACACCTCCCAAACCCCAAATATCCGAAACCCAAGCCCCCAAACTCCCATCCCCAACCCCAAGCCTAAATCTGTATGCGTGCGTGCGTGTGTGTGTGTGCAATTGGTATGTGTTCTTATGCTGTGAATATGTATGATTGGTTTGTGTTCTTGGTCTGGGTGTTGGGTTCTTAGTGTGACTATGTGTGTATATCTTTTTTTTTTTGGTATATCCAGAGAATGAAAAGTGAAAAGTGGTTAATTTTTAGTAATTTTTTTAAAAAGTGAAAGTGAAGAGACTTTTGACCAAAAATGAATATACTAAAATAACCTCAGTCTTAAGGCTTTGTTTGTTGAAATTTAATGTGATGGAGGAGTTTGGGTAAAATAAAAAGCTCATGGGGGAGTTTGAGTTTTGGGCAAAAACTCATGGGGCAAAATGGTATTCACTCGAAACAAAAATATCAGTAAAATTGGTCATGTGATAATTATGTTGAATATAAATTTAAAATCATCGTATGACACTTGACATTGATCTTGAAATCACATATTCATCTTTGCATTTCTCAAATTTTATGCTATTGAAATACATGTTTATTTATCTTTTTTATATTTTTTATGTACAAGTGCATATTTTTAAATTTTTGGTCAAATACAAGTGCATTTCAAAATAATAAAATTTTGAGATTTCTTCTAATTTTCAAGAATTTTCTTATAAATACTTGGTCATTTCAAACTATCAATTATCTGCTTTTAAGATAAAAACACACGTCACAATAAAATCACATATTTTTGTAAACTCTACATATATTTTTTACACGTTTAGAAAAAGTCTTCCATATTTCCATGGTCTTCCATTCTTCATTTCAGGACATTGCAAGTCAAAGTAATGCCAATTTGACAAAAAAAGAAAAAAAAAAAAAAAAAAGGCAAAGTAATGCCAAAGGGGTCTCAAGTACTTAGCTAAAAAGTACGGGGATAGAAATGGAAAATCAGCGAGTAAAATTTAGTGATGTCATACTTATTTGTAGTTTTGCAAATAATTACACAACTGACGTCATCCATATGTTTTTTTTTTTTTTTCTGTGTCCAAGTCATCCACGTGTTCATCCACAATTTTGTTTTAGTCAAGATGGCAACATGTGTTAGAAACAAAAATATCAGTAAAATTGGTCATGTGATAATTATGTTGAATATAAATTTACAAATCATCGTATGACAGTTGACATTAATCTTGGGTAGATCGCTAATCTTGGATGTGATATTTGAGAATAAATTAGTGTTAGTTTATAATCATGTGATTATTATGTTGGAATACAAATTTGTCATTAAGCAAACTATTATTATATGTAGGTCAAACATATTAACGCGTATTAATTAATTAGAAGCAAGATGATGATCAATACAGAGTATTAATTAATCATGAGGTAACATATGACGCATATATAAGACGTAATCATGTATACATTGGATGATTGTTTATATTTGTATACTTCTATTTTGCGATGAAATCTCAAATAAAATACGAAAAATAAGTCAAAAATCAAAATAAGATTTATATAGGGCATTGTTCTAATGGCAAACAAAAAAAGGAAGCATCAAGAATCTTTGGAAGTGTTCCATCGATTATTAATAAATAGTCTCATTTGTTTTTTATTCCTTTATTTCCTAATTAATATCACTTCAACATTTAAAAATAAACTAATCTTTCTATATATCCTAGCAAATAAACTCATTTGAAAACCTTAGAGTAATTTTATTATGGTCTTTAGGATATAACTAATATTTTATAATTCCCATAATAGATATATTAGATGAGTAACTATTTTTATTTCTTATATTTTCTTATTTTTAAAATTTCTCAATAAATAGAGTATTTTTTCAAGATGAAGAGATTCTGTAAATTCTTTTTTTTTTCTTGTCCTTCACATAGACAAAAGGAGTGTAATTAGGAAAAGATATAACTATATGTATTGATCGTGGTAGAAAAAAAATTCGTGAAAAAGTAAATAATTTTTTTTTTTATCCATTCTCTTTTTAAATGAAAAGAGGATAAATAGAAAAACAAGTCGAATTATTAAATATACTAAAAATAGAAATGGAGATCTAACAAGCTTCATTTGGCTAATACTAACTCCTATGCATAGTCATGGCTTCTATGACAAAAATAAAAATAAAAACCATGGCTTCTTCTTAAAGCTTCATTTGTCCTTTTCTTCATCTCAGCTATTTGACGAAGCTTCTCTGGGTCTTTCCCCATTTCCCCAACGTGCTTGAAAAACCACCTGCTGACTCCCAACCGCGTAATATTTCCGTACCATTAATTAATTCTTCTAATCCCCAATTACTAAAAACACCGTCCAAGTTCCTATTAAAGACTGAAAGAAACGGTTAAATAAAAATTTATTGTGTCTAATATTATTAGATATTTAAATGATTTGAAACATGTAAGGGAGAGTCATACTATATTACGATACTTATAATCTTTAATATAAATTCAATTTGGTCTTGTTATGCGGCATAAAAATGAAAAAGTAAAAAGCAGTATAAATCTCTTCTAATGATTAAGTAAAGTTATTGAATAATGATTTATTGTGTTTAAAAGATCCAAATTTAAAATAATTTATTCTCATAAAAAATATTAATAATTTCTTAATTAATTTGAAGTATGCACTAAATCTCCTTACTCGTTACGAAATTCATAAACTTAAAATAAATTTAATTTGGTCATCCCTACTCGTTATGAAAATAAGAATAAAGAAAAAGCAAGTACAAGTCATCGTCAAACACACCCGCCACAGAATCTTCCTCCCTCATCTCCTAACCGCGTCTACATCTCACATGCCTTTCCTCTACCGCACACCGCACACATCCCCCCCCCCCCCCCCCCCCCCCCCCCCCCTCTCCCTCTTTCTTTCCCACCACCAAACCGTGTGCCCCATCCAATGCCTATAAATACCTCTCCACTCATCTCACTCTCCGCTCAGTTCACATTTCCTTTCAAATTCTTTCACACCCCCAACTTTTTCTATCTTTCACAAATATGGAAATCTCTTCTTTCCCATTTCCAAACCCAGAAGACTTCTATTTCTCTCCTAGCACTTTCAACTTCACTAACGATTTTGACAACTCTGACACCATGAAAAAGCGCAGAATCGAGATCGATAACAGTAACGATAACAGCAATAACAACACTTTCTTCTACAGCGAAAACGAAGACAACTCATTCTCGTTTCAAGACATACTCAACAATTTACTTCCCTTTGAGAACTTCCCAAACCAGCAAAGCATTCCAGATAATTTGAGCAATTCTCAGCCTGATTATTACAATCAGACATTCCAGATATTGACTGAATATACATCGAACCCGAACCCAAACCCAAACCCGAACCTGTACTCAAACCCGAATGTTCAGAAGCGGGCGCGGGCCGGTTCTGATGACTTATTGCTAATGCAAGATGAGTCTGGAAGTCCTAATGGCAGCAGCAGCGGGGGCTCGCATTCGCAGAGAAGGTTGTGGGTGAAGAACCGGTCGAAAGCGTGGTGGGAGCAAGCGGACAGCGCGGATTATCCCGAGGAGGAGTTCAAGAAAGCGTTCCGGATGAGCAAAGCCACGTTTGATATGATATGCAAAGAGCTCGAGCCAGTAGTGAACAAGAAAGACACAATGCTCCGCTTGGCGATCCCAGTTCGACAACGCGTAGCTGTTTGCGTTTGGAGATTGGCCACGGGCGAGCCGTTGCGCGAAGTGTCTAAGCGTTTCGGGTTGGGAATCTCCACTTGCCATAAACTCGTGCTCGAGGTCTGCAAGGCGATACAGGATGTTCTGAAACAGAAGTATCTCCACTGGCCTAATGAAGAAGAAAGAGTCATTATGATGAAACGAGATTTCGAGTTGATGTCCGGCATCCCTAGTATTTGCGGCTCATTGTACACGACTCATGTACCTATCATAGCGCCCAAGGAGAAGGCCGCGGCGTATTACAATAAACGCCATACCGAGAGGAATCAGAAGACATCCTATTCAATCAGTGTTCAAGGAGTTGTTGATCCGAAGATGGTATTCACGGATGTCTCCATTGGTTGGCCTGCATCAATGTCTGATGATAAGGTGTTGGAGAAATCCTCGCTTTTCCAACGGGCGAGCGTGGGGCTAATGAAGGATATGACTCTTGTAGGGAATTCAGGACATCCTTTGATGGACTGGGTTTTGACTCCTTACACTTCTCAGCATCTTACCTGGACCCAACACGCGTTTAACGAGAAGGTCGGGGAGGTACAGAGAGTGGCTAAAGAGGCGTTTATGCGCTTGAAGGCGCGGTGGAGCTGCTTGCGGAAGAGAACGGATATGAAACTTCAGGATTTGCCTGTGGTGCTCATGGCCTGCTGTGTGTTGCATAATATATGTGAGATGAATAACGAAGAGTTGAGTCCGGAGCTGAGGTTCGAACTTTTTGATGATGAAATGGTTGCTGAAAATGGCGTCAGATCAGTGAATGCCCTGCATTATAGGGATCAAATTGCTCACAAGTTGTTGCATCACAATTTTGCTGGCACAACTTTCCTATACTGATTACTGAGCAAAATAACTTTCCTATAATGATTAGCAAACATACACATTTTCAAATTTTTGGGTGTTCCATTTTTTCCATGGCTTGTTTAGTCGTGTGATAGAATAATGTGATTGTAATTTTTTTTAATAAATGCAGAAAATTCATAACCCGAGTTTGGCTTAGTTTGAACTATTTATTTTCTAAATCTTTTTTTTTTGTTTAATTTTTAGAATGAATTAGTTCACACGTAATTACGATCACATATAGAAGTATTGAAGTTTCAATTAGTTGAAGTATAGTGCTTGACTGAGAATTGGGAATTTTTTTTTTAAAACTAATTTCCAATTCAGAACATGCAAATTGCAATTGTGCCCTGAATTTACAGATTATGTCAAAGGGCAACTTTCTAATTGTTTCCAATTGGCACTTGGCTTTGTATGTCTAATCTGAGGCATGTATGTTTGGATAATCCCCATTTATGAAATTGCTTCATGATAAGATTTTATTTTCTTTTTGGAGTAAAAAAAGTGAACGTGTACAAAATAATTTGTAAGTTCGATAGAATGTTAATTGTCCAATTTAAATAATGAGTCTTTTTTAACTTGATTAATGATTCAATCTATAGTCTTATTCGAAGATCTTGAAATCTAGTTATTTGGATGGATTGCTTCTAGATCTTGGTAGTTTTACATATTATCTATTGATTGGTGTGAAACACATTGTGTTTGACTATTTGGTCAAACATCATATTAATGAAATTTTGTAATTGGATAGGGATGTTGTCGCATAGGTACACATACCAGGAACCAGTTGTAAATTGACTTTGGAATTGTATCTTGTGTGGCTTCCGAGCAATCCTTATGGTGCCACTGAAAAGCAATAGGTTGACTCACTTGTGCAAGCCCACAGGTATATTGGGGAATCGAAAAATCTCGTAGATAAATCGAAACTTTTAAAATCAATATATAAAATTTTATAATATTAATTGATTTTAAGATAAAAATTCAGATTTTTTAACGACCAGCTAGAAAGATGAATTTCTGGCTTAGTTTATCAAATTTGGGAATATTACTGGAAATGTCAATATAGAAGATTTGAAGTTCATTAATATAAGGAAAGAGGGTTTGGATTAATATCACAAATAAGACGAGTTGAACTAAAATTCACTAAACTTTCTATTCGGAAGTCCAAAAGAAAAAAAAAATGCAAGGCATGCTTACACGGTTTCTCTTAGCATTAATCCGTTTGACTACTTTCGCTAATTTATGAAGAAGTGAAAGGAAAAGCAAAATATGCATTGTCCCGAGAGTATGAACAAATAGTAGAGGTGTTGATTCGTAGATCAAAGATTTAGAGTTTAAATTTTTCTCTTGACTTAATGTTGCACAACGAGGTTTATAACTTTAAGCAAGATCCAATATGATCGTGTTTAGGGTGAGTTTTTTGTTATAAAGAAAAATAGAAAGTAAAATATGAAAAGCCTTTTCTATAATTCTTCATTTGGAAAAAGATTGAAACTGAGTAGAATTCTTCTATAACGTCATAAGTAAGACGTTGTTCAACTGGACTGACTAAAATCTTCTAACCTGTGTACTGGGAAGTCCATAAGAAAAAAACAGGGCATGCTTACACGGTTTCTCTTAGCATTGACCCGTTTGTCTACTTTCGCTAATCTCGTTTCCTTAATTCAATATGTAAAACGTGAAAGGGAAAGCAAAAATATGCATTGTATCGGGAGTACAACAAATAATAGAGGTGTTGATTTATGAATAAAAGATCTAGAGTTTAAATCTTTCCCTTGACTTAGTGCTGCACGATGAGGTGTTGAGACTGTGTTTTTCATTTTTTGTATTTTTTTTTTTTGTATTTCTTTTTTAAGTTGAAAGCAATAAGCCTATGGTGAAGAGGTTAATATTTGCAACGTGAAATAATACCTCAAGTAGAAGAAGGGATTCATTCATTAAAATTCAAAAGTTGGGTGGGATTAGTCTCAACAGGATTGGATGTTAAACGTGAATAGTTATTCTAAGGGTATATCGGGTTTGGTGGGTGGGGAGGCCTCTTTCAATGTGAGATAAGAAAACATATATCTGGGATTGTGATTAATCTTGGAACGACGACAAACAATTGAGTTGAGTTATTAGACTTGTGGGAAAGTCTTCGTAGTGTTTTTTTTTTTTTTTTGTCAAAGATCTTCACAGTGTTGAGGAACATGACATTGAAATTATTATTGGAGAAACTGATGCAAGTCACTTGCAATTTAATCAAAGGAGATTCACCAACAAATAATCCTTTCAATATGGTTGACTCCACTCTTAAAGGAGATGAGAGGTGAAACATCTCCTAGATGATTCTATATTAAATCATCTATGCCTCTATTAAAGCATCACAAAATTAAATCGAAAGTTGAAATTTCACCCCTTTGGTGTCTTAAGAGTTCAAACTGGATATTCTTCGAAAGGGTATTAAATGGATTGTTAGAAATAAAAAGGAAGTTCGATTTTTGGCTCGATTGGTGGGTAGGAGATGTTCCTTTGATTGAGAAAACAAAGGGTGAAATTGAGAATTTTGAGATCAACCAGAAAGTTGAAGCCTTCACGGTTGAGGATGGCTCTTGGAACTGGTCTAACTTTCAACATCTTCTCCCTAATGAAATGCTGCGTCAGATTGCTTATATTAGGGTGCGAATAGGGGTTGATGAACATGACTACATGTCATGGAGCAACAACACCTCAGGAGACTTCACAATCAAATATGCTTATCACATGATTAATAATGAAGCACTTAGCGATTGTTTTGGACTGGTGTATGATTTGGAAACTTCATACCACTTAAAGGATTCAAATCATTAATAAACTTGCTACTACCAACAATTAAGCAAGAGAGGTATTGGCCTCGATTCCTCATGTACTGCTTGCGAAATTACATATGAAGATGCAGACCATTTGTTTCATAGATGTTACTACTCTAAATAAATTTGAATGCGGCTACTGCCCTATGATCAACAACACGATTTTAACACTATCCCTTAGTCAACATGTATTAGCTCAAACCTTCATAGGACAATAAAGGTGTAAGGAATTGCTTGGAATCTGATTTTTTCTTCCTCTCATTAGTAGATTTGGAGATGAATAAATGATAGGTGATATGGGAGTAATAGTGAATCAATCTCCTATGAAACTGCTTCTTTCATTATCGACTATGCAAGAGATATAGAGAATGCTTGGGACAAGAGTAAAACAGTTGCATTTAGACGACATCCGAGAAGTATCGAGGTACAATGGATTAAACTTTAGGACGATTGGAAACTTAATATTGATGATTGTACAAAGGGCGACCCTATTATTGCAGTAGCAGGTGGTTTGAACAGGAACGAACAGAGGAATTGTTTGTCGGACTTCATTTATAATATGGGTACTGCCTTTTAGCATTAGCGCTGAAGTGACTGTGATATGGTTGGGACTGAAGAAGTTAGTAAAAATGGGAATGACAAATGTTGAGATCGAAACAAACTTACTGAGACTTGTTCGCATGCTTCGGAACAACACCTCGAGCAACAACCCTTGGAGATCATGGGTAGATGATTGTCAGGTTATTCTCCAACAACATCCAAACTTTCAAGTGAAATATGTTTATAAAGAGGCGAACAAATGCACAAATTTACTTACCAACTTCGGCCTTGATCAATCCCTTGAAAAATACTACTTGGACCAACCCCCAATAATTTTGCAGACTCAACTTGAAAAGGATAAACGAGAAGAAATAACCTCCATAGTCATCAACGACCTCTAATCTAGAGCTACGCCTCCCATCAACCTAAAAAAAAAAAGAAGAAGAAGTTCAAATTGGAGCATTTTAGCTTCTTGTGCCATATGTAATGCTTTCAACAAAATTTAGATTTATGGCTTTTCTTTCATTTTAGTGGACAATATTTTAATCCAACACTCGAATGATCAGTAATTACATTTTTATAATATTGGAGAATTCTTGTCATTTTAATATTTAAATTAATCGTTATTATCTTTAAAAAGTATCTCTAAATTTTAATACTTAAATCAATAATTATTACTTTTGTAGCATAATTGAATGATATTATTACTTTCTAAAAAATTATATAACTGATTGAATAATTTATCCAATTGAAGTTCGTATTTATATTTTTTTCTTACATTCACAAAATCTAAGGTAAAATTTACAAAATCTAAAAGTTATTCTCTTTTCGTCTCTTACATTCACAAAATCTGAGGTATAGATTTACAAAATCCAGAAGTTTAAATGATCAAAATTTAATTCACATAATCACAACCCACATTATATCACTAATAATTTAGTTCTTTAATGACAAAATAAAAAATAAAATTAAGTTACCTCTTTTACCGCCCCCGCCACAATTTCCATCAAAACGCTGACGTGGCAATCCCCTCAGGGACACCTCCAGACAAAAGCGGGTCCCACCTCTATAACCTCCACCAATAGAAAACCTCCACGTATACAACAAAAGACCGTTTAAATAGCCAGCTTGTTCCCTTCTCTTTCCTTTCTTCCTCCCTCTGTTCAATTCAATTGTGATCCCCTCTGCCTCTTCGCTGTCTCAATCATCCCCAATTTTTTCACACACAACACACACCAACCTATAGATACATATATAAAAAGTTGGGCCGTATATATATATATATATATATATATATATATAGATAGATAGATAGATACATAAATATATATACATAGAGAAAAAGATGGAGAAAAAAGTGGAGGCGGTGGAGGTGGCGGTGGCGGTGGCGGAGGAGGAGGTGGTAGAAGAATTGGAGGAGCAGCTAGGGTCAACCTTGACGCTCGAGCGAGTCGCTGCCGCGAAGAAATTCATTGAAAACCACTACCAGAACCACATGAAGGGCATACAAGAGCGCAAAGCGAGGTAACAATTGTTACAATTTTGAATAATTTTTCATGCATGACAAAGAATACGAACATACATTTGCTAATTGCCTTTAAAAAAATGCGTATATATACATGCATGTATATGTATATAATGAACCGTATATACTATTTTTTTTATTTTTTATTTTATGAGAATGTGTATATGCTTAATGTTAATGTTTTGATGAAAAGGCGTATATGATTAATGTAAATGTGCACATGCCTGTTACAATTTTTTTTAGGTATTTGAGTTTGTGCATTGTTAAAGAGCATCTTTTGATATATACTGAGTGAATTTACTGCCTCGTCTAAAAGCTTTCGTGTTAGGTGGTAAATTGTGCTATTTCCATGGGCAAGGATCAGTAAAAGAGAATCACACGTGTATGTTGCACATAATGTGATGAAGACAATGAATAAATAAAACAATTTAAGCATTTGAATGAGGTCGTCACTTTACGCGTATCATTAATCTATTTAATTGGAAAATTGATATCAGGAGAATTCTCCACTTATTTGGTTTATAGCTTGAAATCAGTCATTGAATTCCTTCCAAACCCTATAGAAAACAATAAAGGATAATAATATTAAAAAGAGAAATTGACAGAAGAAAAGAAATGGAATTAAGTTGTGAAAGACATTGATGTCAGGGAATGCTACGAGAAGGTTAAAGAGAGAGCGCTTCTTTAATTTGTAGTCTTTAATTGTCATGGGTTGATATTCCTTATGTTAAGTAGAATTATGTGCTCATGCTATCTGATATAATTTCATGCTTGTCTCGTGGCAGTTATGTAATTTTGAAGTAAATGACAGTGATAAATGTGGAGATACAACATGCCAAATTGTCTTTTCACTAGTCCTAGTGTCAATAACTTGTTATCGGAAATTGCAGGCGGATGTTGTTAGAAAAGATGTTAGCACGTTCAGATGTATCAGAGGAGGAGCAAATGAATCTTTTGAAGGATTTGGAGCGCAAAGAGACGGAGTATATGCGACTTAAACGACACAAGATTAGCGTGGATGATTTTGAGCTATTAACCATTATAGGGAGAGGAGCCTATGGAGAGGTTTGAATTGTGTATATACGTTTCAATTGTTGTGAATGGAGTTCAAAAGCATGTTATCCTGAGCTAGTTTGTGATTTATAGCCATCCATATTGGAACATTTATATTCAACATAACAATTTCCCTGACTGGCAATTAATTACTCTTAACAAATGGAGAGCGAAAGATGCATTTAATGGTTTTCCTTACACGTGCATGCTCTTTGGTTCTCAATTGTCATGATTTAATCTGTTATGAGGAATGTTTGATCTGCGGCACTGTGCTTTGCTTCCTTTCCCATTTTCTTTTAATGTTTGTGAAAGGCTCTTTTAATTGTTTGAATGTTAGATATTTAGGTTTTAATGGCAATTACTGGTATTAAGAATGGTAAGTGGTCTTCCAAGCTTAGATATACGAAATCTAGTGATGGTGATCCATCCTTACTCCAAAAGACATTAGGCGGACAGCTGAGCCAAGGAATTTTCATGTGTTTGCTAGAGTTTTTGTGTAAGTTGGTTGTTCTGAAGCTCGAAGTTCAAAAACACTTGCCAATCTTCATAAGTTTAAGCTTTTTAGTTAATAAAATTGTACACTGAGGACAAAACTTATCTAAACAAGCTATTATTCTCTGAAATTTCTCTTCTCATTTCCAAGTTTCAATGGCTTAAGGCTTACAGATCTGTTAGCTATGTGTTTCCTAGTTTGCTTTTCCCGGAGAAAATATCTGAGTCATATATGAGTTTTCCTCTTAAGTGCATTGGATAGAGAATCGGGGTTGTCATATGACTCTGCTAATGAAGAAGCGAAAGGGAAAAATAAACAACGCTTCCCTTCTTGTACACCTTTTTTTTTGCTCAATAACCTTCTTGTACACCTTATTCCAGGCTTAAATGCAACTTATCCACCAATGAAATTTTGATTTCTCCTTTCGTCTGTTTCAGGCATCATATACATAGTTAACGCTTTCATCCTAGTTATTAGTCCAACTTTGTACCGAGCTCGTAATGGATATTATCATTAGCAATATTGTGTTACTGTTATCAATTTGATATCATACTCTATGTTCCTCATCCATGGAATACATTTTATAAAGTGGAACGGCTGGAGTTTTTCTTTTAATTTTGGCCCAATGCAGCCAGGGAAGAGGGTTTAATAGTTTAGTGAGTGTAACTTTGCTGTTCAGTGATATGTAAATGAGACTCATATAAATGGATTTTAAGTGAAAGTATGAGAATATGATTAATATGTTATCACCATCAAGTTCTTAGTTCGTTGTATCTAATAACTGATAAATGATACCAATCTAATCTTCTTGTGTTGTATTTTCCATGTCTTATCTGCTTGAGATAGAAAATTATAAACTGGGTCCTGCCTAACCTATATTGCTTGGCTGCTCATGCAATTCTTTCCACATTTGGTGTGAAAGCAGGATCTGAACTTATGTGTAATTAGAACAGAATTTGGTATTCAAATCAGAGTTTCCTTGTGTATATTCAAATCATGATTGTATTTAGTGATTTTAAACTTGCAGCAAATGAATTCATATTGGATATTTTTATGAAAGATTGACTGAAGTTCTTGACAACTATAGAATTGATATGAGCAACAGATCTTAGATTATATTGTTGTCAAGAATTTATATGTAACAGTTTCTTAATAAGAGAAGTATGTTACTTTTCTCGCCGAGTCAGCCTGAAAGATTTGAAGGAGGCATTTCATGTTTCTAATAGTTTCTTACTCCATTAAAAAAGTAGGATTCTGTTACTTTCTTTCCAGATTTGCATGTATGGGACAAGAGATTTGTGCAGGTGGCATGACAACTGATTGCAAATGTGTCTATGTTTAGTTAGTACATAGTGTTACTCTTGATTTATAACTAAGCCACTCATATTCTGCTTTATTGCTTTCCTTTTGAATAAACAGAATATACTTTCAATAAAATTTGGCTCTGGATTGATCGTACAGTTTACGTGGTAGATTTTTGCTCTTTTGGAGTTTTATCTTGGACATAATTTACATAGCCTTTTCCCTCGATACTTGGTAAACGCAACTCATTAATTTTGCATTGAGCTCCATGTAGTGTCTATTTTTTACTTTATGTTTTTGAATCATGTAGTATTCAATATCATTGATTTTTTGTATTCTTATGTGTGTCTTTACTCTTATTAATTTTGAGTTTCACCTCCCATAACTGAATTCATCATTGACTCAGAAATGTCATCATAATGCATGTTCAATTAGGAAAATACTTGTCTTTTCATCCTATTTTATTAGGAATTTTATTCATGTTTCCAACATTAGGGTTGCCTGTTTCTTCAACTCATGAGCTTTTTGGTGTCTTTTTAATACTATTTCGCAGGTTAGATTGTGCCGGGAGAAGAAATCTGGCAATATATATGCAATGAAAAAATTGAAGAAGTCTGAAATGCTTAGTAGGGGACAGGTCAGATGTGATGTTTTAAGCAGAATTATAAGTTTCTTTTCTGCGTAGTCAATGTTATGCAATATTTCAATGAATCAAGTTTCTTATTCATTGCTTTGGCATAATACTCTCATATTTCTCAATATTTAAAATATGTTTAATTTCTTCCATCTGCATTTCTTTTGAGAGTTAAGAGTTATTCTGTTGGTTTTTTATATTTTTCATTTAAGATATCCAAAAGGGGGAGGAGGTTCATGTCACAGCCTCATGATTGTGAGAGAGGTTTTGCAGACACCGTGCTCTCCCCTTACGTAAGTTAGTTATTGAGACTACTGAATTCTGTTAGAGACTAGCGCATTTGTCAAATTTCTTTCAAGGGTGGGTTTTTAACACGGGAGCCAATTGTGATTTCAAGTAGTGTTTGGCCTCTTAAACTTATGTTTGCCTTGGGCTGCAAATGTGACAAAACCGATGCTTTCTAAAAGCTGTTATACCTAGCTCTTGGGAAACGTGTTCCCGGACACGATTCTCAAAATGTGCGTTCACCAAACACGGCCAAACAGGCCCTGAATAGTCTATAAGAAGTTAGCAGATCTTCTATAAGTCATACAATTGGTTTTATGCACCTAAAAGTGCATAAAGTATCCATTATTATATGTCAGTAGCATTTATAACTAGCCACCACTGTGTTTCTCTTCTTTTGTTGGTTTATCATATTGCTTTTCTTCTTCCCTAGAACATAGGACCTTAATTCAGAGCAATTATAAGCCTTAGGAACAAAAGTTGCGTTGTTTCAGTTGTTCTTAGTTTGCACTCAACTAATTTTTATGAACTGAAAGTGGTTAAAATCTTTATTGGCAGAACCTTTTTCTTTTTGAAAACAATCCACATGTTTTATGTGATCAATTTCATGGACCAGATATCAATTCCATGTTGGCCATGAAGAGTTTGACGTATAAATATGTAGGGTCTGTGATTTTATTTGAAATTATATCATGCAAATTTAAGAAAAGCGACCACATTATGAATTCCAATACCTTTTGGTTTTGACACTTAGCCACTTTTTTTTTTTATACTTTTTTCTTCCTTTTCAAAAGAAATGACACATATTTTCGCGTGGGCTGATCATTGATATATTTAACGGGCATTCTAAAATTTGAGTTCCCTTCAAAACTATCATGGTCCATAACAGTATCACAGGCAATGGCCTAAACTCGTGGTCATGCATTAAATCGTTTATTACAAATCTAACATGGAAAGGGGCCCCACACTTTTGGTCTTCGATATAATAATGAGAATGATAGGTTTGATAAGCATTAAGCGCTTTAATGGTTTATGTACTGCACTTTATACAACATACAGGAGAGAGTTCTCAGTAAAGATTCAGCCATTTGCACTTTCCGTCATAGATGTTGGTCACGTTGTGGAAGTTCTAATGAGTATAGTCAATTGAACTGCTTACAGTTGGGTGGCATATGTTGAAGTCTCATGAGGGAGACTTTGGTAAGAAATTAGCAATAAATTGAACCTATATTCTGCATAGGAGTTTGAGCAGTATATATGTTGAAAGAGATTGCATATGAGGCCAAAATGTTATGAACACGAGGAGTGATTCTTTTTCTAATAGCTGGACATGTACAAGGACAAGGGGAAGTCCAATTGATCACAGATTGTATGGTGAGGTTTGATGGGAACATATGGGCCTCACAATTCGTAAAGGACTTAATATTAGGTTCTTCTTAAGTATGGAATGAATTATTGGGGTACTGATGTAAGTCCAGGTCAAATTGTTTAACCTTTGCGGTTTATTTTCATTTTGGTTCTTGAAGTTTTTTTGGTTCTCATATAAAGCATCAATGCTCATGGTCTGTCGAACCTGTAACATCTATAAACAAATGTGATTATTACAATTCAACATGCCTAATAAATTTTTTGGCGGAAGTTAATGCTATTTCATTTGTGCTTTCGGCATTATAATGCATGGCTTTTGCTCATAGTGTATGGATAAATATATATATATAGAAAAAATTATCAATCCCTTTACAGGCTTTTTGGAAAATCAAGTTGATGTTATTTTGAGACGGGAAGAAGTGAGCCCCAGTCCAGTTCATCTATGAGATTGAGAATGAATAAGCAGAACGCACTAGGTCGATCCATCTAAAATAATTAATACCAGATGTATAAGTCTTCAGACTGTTCGGCTTCTAGTCATTTTTGGTTTTGGATCTTACCTACCAATTTGATGTCATGACAGGTTGATGCATGTTGCTTTGAGTTTCACTTACTCCACAACAATTATATTGAATGCTTCTTGCCATAGGTCTCAGATTCTCACTAGTTATATGTTTATTTTTCCTATGCTTTGACGTCTTGTCGCATTCATGGCTGTGGCTTTGAGTCTATGGTGGACATTCTGATTCAGCTTAGGGTTGCATCTCACTTATTTAATAGTATTCAATGGTTCTGACAGGTAAAGTTAGCAGAAATGTAATAAACTGAAATATATAATCGTTCGACCTTTTGTTATTCTCTCAATCTTTATTATGTCAGCATTCTTATCCTTTGTGATGCTTTTTTATAATGTAGATTGTCCACCAGCTCATCGCATGCATGATTTCTTTATTTTATAGGAAATGACCTGGTGAACATGCTTTAGTAATTTCCAGTTTTGTATTCAACTTGAGTGGTGAAAACCTTTATGTAATATTTAGTCCTATTGATTTTCTCTTCCCAAATTCATAATATATAATACAAGGTTTCAATCATTATTCATAAATATTTATGGCATTCTTTCTTTTGGTTCCATGCATAGCACGGGTTATATGGAGATCTATTGAGATATGAAATGATGGGAAAGATTTTGAAGAATTTTGATGGCTTGAGACAAATGCAAGTCCCGTGTTAGTGGTTACTCACACTTCCTATTATATGTGCATCACGTAGACTTTGGCCTCTATTTTCTTGTTCGGAAATTTTATTTTTGGTATTGTTTGTCGAAATGTTCTTCTGGCTGATTGTGTTTGAACGTATTTCTCATCATACTTTGTAAACTTCTGGCTGAGTTCGCCCCATGTTTCTACTATTAGGGGAGGATTTTTCTTCTTTAGTGAAGTCTCTTTATCTTACAGGTTGAACATGTTAGAGCTGAAAGAAATTTACTCGCAGAAGTCGCTAGCCCCTTCATCGTAAAACTATATTATTCCTTTCAAGATGCTGAATACTTGTATCTAGTGATGGAATACCTGCCTGGGGGTGACATGATGACTTTGCTGATAAATGAGGAAACATTAACTGAACCCGTTGCTCGGTTTTACATTGCCCAAAGTGTTTTGGCCATAGAGTCTATCCACAAACATAACTACATCCACAGGTTAGTATTTGGTGCAATGAGACACTAATTATGAGTGAATCGAACTTCTAATGTAGTAAAGTTATTTATATTCACTATAACTATTACTTCATGTTGAGTTGTGATTGTTTGTTCCTAGCAGAGATATTAAACCTGACAACCTTCTGTTGGACAAAAATGGCCATATGAAGCTCTCTGATTTTGGTCTTTGCAAGCCTCTTGACTGTTCAAATTTATCCACGATAAATGAAAATGAAGTGATGAATGATGAGAAACTGAGGGGACCAATTGATAGTAATGGGCACTTCCCTAATAAGGGAACTGGAAGCGGCTGGAATAGCTCTCTTGAACAACTGCAGCATTGGCAAATGAACAGGAGAAAATTGGTAAGGAAAATTTTTACTTAAAACATAACATATTGCAGTAAGTTATTAGAAACATAAAAGGCAAGATACGTCATTTATGATTGGTGATCCTAGACTTTATTTCTAAGTCACATGTTAGCAGTATAGAGAAGAATCTAAAAAATGCTGTGAAATATTAAAAATGAAGAAAGTTAAATATCATTCATGATCCTGGACTTTGCAACTCAGATATTGAGTATAACTAAGATGGTTAATTTTCTATTTGCTGGCCGATGGCATGAATTGTGCCTTGTAAAGAACTAACATATTTTCATTATGTGATTTTTGGGTTCTGTCGAAAGAAGTGCGTATGTTAGAACTGTATGGAGTTTTCTGAAGAACTATTATATCTGCTACTTTCTATAAAGTTCTACGATACTAGGTGTGGATTGCCACCATCCAGAATGATAGATTCGGCCAGGATCAAATAAATAATTGCTTTTCCTAAAAGTCTTGAAATTTCAGGTTAATGGTTTGCATAAGTGGGCAATTGTAAACCTTCTATGGTTCTCTCTTTTCCCATTCTTTTAAGAATGGAATTATCCTTTTATTCTCTCTCTGCCCCTTAGGGTTTGTATTAAGCAATAGATTACAAGGTTAAGAACCTGGATTTAGATTTGAATAGGCCAAAGCTGTTATTCTTATCAAACTTGATATCCAGGTATCTAAATATAAAGAGAAAACTGGTGCGTAAAAGATTATAATCCCTCAAAAGGAGCAATGAAGTGTCAGCCTTGGTTTTTGGATTCAAATGCCAAATTATCTTCTCTCTTTGTTTTGTGGTTGTCTGGTATCATTTTGAGTATCTATGTCATAATCTGATTGCAACCACGATTTAAATACCTATTTGGAAACCCAAGTGCCTAATGCTGTTAGTCAGCCAAGATGTTGTTTTACTGTAGGGCCATTTCTTCATCCTTGCTCCTAAAGTATGCTTATGTCATTACCTTGGACCCAACTGATGCTATATTAGTTATGTATATGCAGTCATCATATCTTTCTCTCATTTTTCTCCAATCTCAGACAATGCACATGTATGAAATCCTGATAATTTTTATTTTGCAAAAATACCTAAATGGCTTATATTTCATATCCTTCACAGTTCTTTGTGCATGTAACACCTGGCCCTGCATAGGATATATAGGCATTCTGTTGTTTATATGGTATTTTGGTAGATAGATACATGACCGCATTGGTTTAAGCATTTTGATCCAGTTGCCACAACAAAGATTAATATGGATAGAAGTTATTACGTGCGATTACAATCAGTTACTCAACTGGAAATCTACCTTTTCCATGTTCAGTGTAGTTAAAGAAAAATGTTGAAACTGGTACTGACGTTCTTAGAAATTTAGAATTTTCCATACTAGTTACTAAATTTCTTGTTCTCATGACAGGCCTTTTCGACAGTGGGAACCCCTGATTATATTGCTCCAGAAGTGTTACTAAAGAAAGGTTATGGCATGGAGTGTGATTGGTTAGTTTCTCTCGAATAATTTGTTTGGGTTACTTTTTGAAGGATGACTGGTCTTCCAATCCAATATTTGTCTTTGAATTGGCTTTTTGACTTATCTTTCTATACCCACAGAGAGTCAAGTAAAGCTCAGTAATTTTTTTTTTATATGGCTATGATGAAAGAGTGTCTCTTTGTAAAAGTGCAAGCTCTATATTTGTAGATTATAGAAAACCTAAAGCAGAGACTCAGAAATTGTTATGTCTTTCTTGTCAAGTTCATTATGTTATGAAAATTTGGTTTAGAGAATTTTTATATCAAAACTCACAAAAGCGTTAAAAGGAATCCAACCTTGGCTTGGGTTCCGTTGTTGATAACTTGTAAGGAGGTGTTGTGCTGCAGAGAAACTCTTGAATTTAGTTAACTGAGCTAATATACCTCATCTAGAATCCTATGAGGTTTCTATGAGGTTAGGAAGACCAGCCGAGGTAAAATCAGCTCTAAAGGAGGCAGATTGTATGCATATAAGATTCTTTGAAGATTAGGAGACAGTATTTGGATGTGATTTGCTATTAGGAGGGCATAGAGCGCTCACCTTCTAGATTGGAAGGGCCTTAGCTTGGCCTCTTTCTGTTTGTCAACCTGTTTGTGCAATATTTATGATTTTTGTATCTTCTTTCTTTTATAATAAATTGGACATTTTCTAGGTCTTACTTTTTTAGAGCTTCCAGTTTGTTATTTTCATCTTTCCTTTGATGGGAATTTGATAGAACTCTCACTGCCCTTACAATGTTCCATAAATTGTCAGCTGAATCTTCTCCTTTGTTATAATTTGGGCAAAGAAGATATCTGTAATTTATAGCACGTTATTCTCCTTCAAAATTTTCTTTTGTTATATTGTTAGTTTAGCCATAAGCCGCAGAGTTGCGCATTAGTAACAGCATAGTGTCTAAAATGAAGCTGTTGCATACTGCAAGATTTGTGGATCCCACTGACACACATACATATCATGTCTGTATTCTAACCACTGCCTGATTGCAGGTGGTCGCTTGGTGCTATTATGTACGAGATGCTCGTGGGCTATGCCCCCTTCTACGCTGATGACCCAATAACTACTTGCAGAAAGGTATACAAACATATTACGGTCTTTTCTTAATATGAAGATCCATAGGAAAGTATCTTGCTAGGTATCCTGGGCAGTATTTACTTTGAATTTTTAAACTAATAGTTCGTTACTTTTAGGGTTTTGGATCTGAATATATGCATATTTGTCCTTTTTTTTACCAACAACAATTGTAGTGATGATTTTTGCCATTAGTCTCGACTCTTTCATGATGTTGTAATGATCATGTCCTTAATTTTGAAAATCACTTCATTTCTGTAGAATGACAAATGTAAAATTGTCGGCTTCAGAAATTCCTCTTAAAGCTTATGGACAAGAAAGGACGAAAAGAGGGAAGTTTTAGTTCATACTTACTACTATTTGAAGTAGAGTGTAATGCTCATCTTAGGGGCAAAAGTGCATGTTGTCTAGCCTCTCTGGTGAAAATTGAAAAAAAGGAAGAAAAAAGTGCAAAAGGTATTAGCAAAAAATGTAGTAAATATAGACTTTGGGGGACATTCAGTTCTTTACAATTACTTACATTAGGAAGTCGTTCATTAAAATCTAGACCAAACAACCTTGAATTATGCTAGTTGATGATGTAATTAATAAGGAGGTTAATTTTGGTTAGAGTTGACAGGTTATGTTGCTTGGCTAATTAGGAAACCCGACAACCTACCCAGAGCGGTATCTATATGCATTTGTAGCTGACAATCTCAAATTGTTTCTCCATTTCTTGCTATATTTGACACTTCTATTTGTACTTAAAGCAACCGATGCAAAAGAATAATGAGTTTTAGGGTCCTGTTTGTATTTTCATGTCTTACTATCAGCTGTTATTGGATTCACCACTGAATATGGATTATATGCTTTGTAATGCAACACCAACTAAACAATATCCGGGCTTAATTTCAGATTGTGCATTGGAAAAACCATGTACATTTTCCAGAAGAAGCAAGACTGAGTCATGAAGCAAAGAACCTTATCTGCAGGTTGCTTTGTGATGTTGAACATCGATTGGGTTCTAATGGAGCAGATGAAATAAAGGTGTCTTCTTATAACTGTGGCATGATGCATGCAATAATTTTTTTATTATTATATTATTCCTATGCTTATTGTCCTCTTGATTTCTCCCTGAACATGATAGGCTCATCCCTGGTTCAAAGACATTGTGTGGGACAAACTTTATGACATGGAGGCAGCATATAAGCCAGAGGTCAATGGGGAGCTTGACACTCGGAACTTTATGAAATTTGATGAGGTATGGGTGTTACAAATAGTGATTTTCATATAACTTTCTATTTCCCCCCTCTGGGTGGCGTATTTAAGGCAAACACATAAAATCTCTTGTAAAACCTCTCTTATGTATTTTAATGTGCTGGTCTTGTTTGATCACTAGGTTCTTCATCATCAGCTTTTTATGTAGTTCATTTTAAATAAACTTCAATTGTGGATGTCCCGAGACACGATTAACTGAGTTGTGAGGATATTTTTCAGCGTTTAACAATCTTGATTCCGTCACACTTGTAGCCAATATATATTGGGACTGTGTGTGAACTGGATCTGAAATTTGTACACCATGACTGATCATTGTATTAGTGTATGCATTTATTGACCTTGATATGTCCTTTTACCCTTAGTAATCTTGTTCCTGCTGGGGATTTTTTCTTCTTTGAGAGTTTAGGATAACTAATTGTACCCAATGTGTGAAATCGATGCATGGCATGCATATGTAATAATTGTAATTATGGATCGCCACAAAGACATTTGTATCTATTTTCATGCCTTCACCTCTATCCTAAAAGACCATGAGGGGAAAAATAGATAAAAAAGGTAAACTTTCAGTCTCCCAGAAGTGCTGTTATAATTTTCTGAGCATTGGGTAGTATATAAATGAGTAAGAAATTGCCTCTTAGAAAGCATCTAGTTTATATTGGATATTCTCTCATGTTTTTATGATGTTTAGTTGTGTATATTCCACCCATTTCTATCAGCTTAGATGATTCTCGTTACAATTTTGTCACAGGAGAAATCTCCACCAGAGAAAACAACTTCTGGCTCTCTGAGGAAGGTGTGTTCTCTTTCTTGTTCAAAAAAAAAAAAGCAAACATAACTTGGTTGAGTAAATGTCAAATGGTGCTCTTGTAAAGCATTCATGTTTCATATGTAAATGTGAACTTCAAACATTGAAGCCATCCTGGGAAGTTTGTCGTATAACTATTTGTCTCAGCAATTAAAGCGGAAAACAACTTTGACATGATTTTGTGTCTCAAGCTAAGTTCTGTCTTTAGGGATTCCTTGTCATAGGTCCATTGGATATGGTTATATTCATACTGGTTTATCATGTGGAACCATAGAAGGAATTCAATCACTACTAATTGGTATCTTTATTTATGCATCAATCAATAGATGCATTCGCCATAGAGATTCCTTGTTTTGATTACTTGATCATTGGGAGTGAGCAATACATTGTGTGTATGATTCCAATAATCATAAAGATGATAAGAAGAATTGAGAATTAGCTAGTGTAATTCCTCAATCATAGGCCTCTCTATTAATGAGGATCAACTTAGCCAACCTGTGGTTTCTTATTGAGGGTTTCCTTTTACGTATTCTCTAAAATGTACCAAAATCTTATGAGATTTCAAATATGCATCGATTCCTAAAATGAAAAGGTGACATTATGCATAACACATTTATTTGGATAATATATGAAGGCTAATGGTGTACATTTGTTCATTTGGCACTTTCAAAATTTAATTGGACAAAAGAAGATGGGAAGTGTATCGCTTGATGAAAGAGAAGTCAATTTCGATTCTATATGCATGATAAGTACTCAATTCTTAAAGGGTAAGAAGAAATTGGAAGAACAAATACTGTAGAACCAGGTTACATCAGTACCTTCCCACAATAAGAAATCTGGGATGGGGGGTTGTCAAGAAGATATGCAAAAGGTAATGGCTGAGGGGAGCATGTAAACTGATTGGAAGTATATGATGCTGCTAAATTATATATTTTGGGACGGAGATGTGGCAGCCAAGTAATGATTGCAATCTTCTGTTCACAATCCTTTACCTTCCTACAATCATAAAGTTCCAATTTGTTTTCTTTCCCTGTTGTAGACTCATTTCATCGGGCATCTTGCTGCAGTTGCCATATGTTTAGCCTTCAGTTATGTAATGAGCATATGATATTTTTCTGCTAGAGTTATAATTTAGAACTTCCAATTTTTTGTTAAGAGGGTTTTCTTTCCTGCTACAAATATTGAAGGTCTTTATTTTTGTCTCATGGTTCTATGTGGCAGATGCGCTTAAATGCTAAAGATTTAAGTTTCGTCGGTTATACGTACAAGAATTTTGAGGCAGTCAAAGGATTACGTCATTCCTCTGGTATGTTTTATTTATTTCCTTCTGAGTCATGTTAATTCTGTTATTTGTAGTTTCTAGGCAGAAGGTTGCATTTTCTAAATCTTCACAACATTAATGAGATGTCAGTATCTTGTATATATATATTGTCTGGAAAAATCTTGAAAACCATCTGGTCATTATGATTGGCCCCACGCGCATGTTTGAGTCGGAGGGTCAAGCTGGATTGTTTTCCAGCCTGACCCATATTGTCTGCATCTTAGGTCTTGAATATCCTTACCGTTGCTTACTATCTTCAGACAGGTTTGACTTCTGACCTTTTTCCCCACTTACATATACGTAAACCATGAGAGTGTTGTAGTTGCTATATATAAGACGACTTAAAACCTCAGACTGCATGGTTTCTTGATTCTAAGTGTATTGACATGACTGTAAGATGCAGAACAATAAGACTATTCAAGGAATTGGAATGATATGTATGGAGGATTGCTGTCGATTGCCAAGTTCTATTTTATATTCTGATGTTTACGTTAAATCATCCAGCTGCTTTCTTATTATTAGTAGGATTAATGGTTTGTTGGTATACTTCTTCTGTTGAGCCTGTTGGAACTTGTACATGAGGCAGAATTTGTGGATTTCATATCTCTTTACTCTTTTTAAGGACAAATTTAAGGTAAGTAATGAGTTCACGACCTTCATGACAACGAAAAAACGCAAGTCAGTGTACGTAAGCAAAACATTTTCTTCGGGGATCCTATGCTCCTACAGAGACTCCTTTGATCTCTTGCCAGAAAAATAAACATAATACCTGCTTCCACATTTTTTAAAAGAAACAATTGAATGCAAGTCATTAGCCATTTTATTTTTGTTTTTTGGGTTGGTAGTTATTAACGATTAGGTTAAATTTCTTTTATGCAAACAACAAAACTTGGGTCAGTATATAGCTCTGTGACCTTGGGTTCTGAGACCAGTGCTTTTCTAGACTCCATCTATTAGCTCTCCCTCCAAAAACTGCGATCTCGTTGCCTTTGGGGAAGAAATCTTGAAGGTCTGGTAAAGAAAGTGATAAAGTATAAGAGTTGCAGATAAGTAGGCTTAGTGAACAGTGAGTTAGTGGTTAGGATAACAGCTGTATCCAGCTGTCATCAACTACTGTTAGTTAGCCTAGTTGTACATGCTTGTATACTATATAAATAGATAAAATGTACTGCAGACTATTCAATGAAATATAATCTACATTTCTGAAAATTCTCTCTGTACTTTTCTCTCTTCTTCTTCATGGTATCGAGAGCCAAAGATCCTACCTGTGATCTTTGAATTCCGCCATTTTTTCTTTGAAATCAAGCTTCTTTCAGCTGATTTCGATCTTCTACAAGGTGCGACGCCATTGCAGCATCAATCTGAAGCTTTGTAACCACTAATCGAAGACTTCTCTCACTTCGCACAGCTAGGGTTTTCACTTCTCTTAGTTCATCTTCAACCAGTGTTCATAAATTGAAACCCTAGGTTTTCAATTTAGCTTCAGATCAAGCTTCTGATCAGTTCAAACTCCATAACTGACTTTTGCGAAGCTCTTCTTCACACTACTTTCATGGCTTTACCTTCAGATCAAGCTTTACCTTATGGCTTGAAGCTTCTTCTTCAAAATTACAACTCTCTAGTTAAAATTCAACTAGAGAACACTAATTACCTGGTGTAGAGAGCTCAATTACAAGCAGTCTTAGAGGCAAATGATTTTCTGGAGTATGTTACTGGAGAACTGCCTTGTCCACCAAAAGAGATCACCAATGAAGCTGGTACAAAAACTCCAAATCCAGAGTATCACACTTGGTGCACTGTTAACAAACACCTTAAGACTTGCTTCATTGCCTCAATTTCTGCCATATTGTTGCCTCAAGTTCTTCATCTCACTTCTGCTGCTGATATTTGGAAAGCGCTAGAGAAAAGATATAGTTCAGTCAGCAGATCCTATGTTCATCATCTCATAAACAAGCTGTACAATCTAAGCAGAGGCCACCAAAGTATGTAGACCTATCTGGATCAAGTAAAGGTCATAACTGATAGCCTAACCTCTTCTGGTACACTTGTTGCAGAAGAGGATCTTCTTCATTACATCCTCAAAGGACTGCCAATTGAGTATGAAAATGTTAGAACTCATATTAGGCTCAAATCTAAGCCAATAGGCATCAGTGAGTTGACTAGTCTACTGCTTTCAGAGGAGCTAAATCTACAGTTTCTTCACTCAGCCAACATTCACTTTTCTTCCTTAAGTGATTTACCCACTGCTCTTTACACTAAAGCTTCTACTCCCTCAGACACATCTAATAGAGGCAGGGAGGTAGGAATAACAGAGGCAGAGGCCAAATCTATAACACTGGCAATTCCAATCAACAGAAAACAAACATAGCTAACCCTACTTCTTCTTCCCCAATCTCCTGTCAAATCTGTGCCAAACCTAATCACTCTGCCTTGGAGTGTTGGCACAGATTTGATGCTGTTAACTACAGCTGCCCTAAGCCAAAGAAAAAGGTCATGGCTGCAACAACTGGGTCCACTGCCAATTCAGACAATCACTGGTTTCTAGACTCGGGTGCAAATACTCACGTTACATATGATTTGGCTTACCTGAACCAACCTCAGCCCTATGAAGGTGCAGAAACAGTTGCAGTTGAAAATGGTAATACACTTCCTATTCATAGTATAGGCACTAGCACACTCTGTACTCCTACCTCCATATTAACTATCTTCTGTTTTATATATTCCACAAATATTATCCAATCTCTTATCCGTTTCTAAGCTCACAAAGGATAATAACTGCACTTTAATTTTCAATTCCAAGGGAGTCACAATCTTGGACAATGCTACCCATAAGCCTATGTTCCAAGCCCCTTGTAATCAAGGCCTCTACTCACTGCTTTGCAGTCTACCTCTACATCCTTCTCCTGCAGGCATAATTCTCACATGCACTACTCAAGTTGGCACTCAACCTTCCAGTTTTCAGTGGCATCTAAGGCTAGGTCATCCATCCAAGCCAGCAGCTCAACTGTTATCCTCTCAGCTACATATTAGACTACCACAACATTCTATTGAATGTAATTCCTGTTCAGTTAGTAAAGCACACAAGTTACCTTTTTTACCATCTAGTCATGTAACTGGTACATTCTGATGTATGGGGCCCATCACCTATCCCTTCATGTATGCAATATAAATACTATATTGTGTTTCTTGATGACTTTACCAGATTTACATGGCTCTATCCTTTGAAAACTAAATCAGAAGTCTTTTATGCTTTTCTTAGTTTTTCTACACTAGTTCAGAATCAATTTCATGCTACAATCAGACACTTAGAATAGATAATGGAACATAATTTATAAATTATCAATTCAATCAACATCTCAACTCACTAGGTATCATCCATCAAACTTCCTGTCCACACACACCTGAACAAAATGGAAAAGTTGAGAGGAAGCATCTTCACCTAATAGAAACTGCCTTAGCTCTTCTAAATCAATCTCACCACCCTGCCAAATATTGGTTGGAAGCTGTTGCCACTGCAAACTTCCTAATCAATAGACTTCCCACCCTAGTTTTACATAACCAATCTCCTTATGAAACACTGTACTTAGTCAAACCTGACTATTCTGCCCTCAGAGTGTTTGGGTGCTTATGCTACCCTTGGTTGAGGCCATATGCCAAGAACAAACTTGAAAATAAGTCAAAACCTTGTGTCTTTATTGGATACTGTTCACATTCAAAAGGATACAGGTGTTTATATAGAAATTGTAAAAAGAGAGAGAGAAAAGATATTTTCTGAAACATTTCTTTTTTTAATTGACTGAAATGATTACAATACAGTAGACAAGTATTTATAGTGGAAGACAACTTGTTCTACAAGTTGCTTACAACTGGACTGCTTCTATAACTAACTTAGCTATTGCTAACTGATTGTGGAATACAGATGTACAACAACTACAATACAAGTCTAGCTATTACATTAAACTGAACTGCATTTAGCTCTGCATTTGATTATACTTAACATCCCCCCTCAAGCTAATGTTGGGTTTGTGAAAAGCCAACGGCAGTTTGCTCTTGAGATAGGCATACTTAGTCTGTGAGAGGGATTTAGTGAATAAATTTGCCACCTGCTCATTTGTTGAGATGTGAGAGACATGCAATTGCTTGGCCATGACTTGTTCCCTGATAAAATGATAGTTGATTTCGATATGCTTAGTTCGGCCATGAAATACTGGATTGGAAGCTAAGGCTAGGGCTGAAGCATTGTCACAAGCTAGTGTAGGTCCAGTGAATTGAACTTGTAGATCCCTGAGGAGGTAGGTAAACCACTTTATTTCTGTAGCAGTGTGTGCCATAGGCCTATATTCAGCCTCAGTGGATGACCTAGCCACTGTAGGCTGTTTTTTTGAACACCATGAGATGAGATTAGGCCCAAGAAAGATGCAGAAACCTGTGGTAGATTTTCTGTCCATAGGATCACTGGCCCAGTCACTATCTGAATAGGCCTGGAGATGAAAAGGACCCTGTTTGAATAGCAAGCCCTGATGCAAGGTGCCCTTGATATACCTGAGTGTTCTTTTGAGAGCATTGTAGTCTTGATTGGTAGGAGCATGCATGTGTTGGCAGATACCATTCATAGCAAACTGGAGGTCAGGTCTTGTGAGTGTTAGATACTGTAAGGCACCAACTAGGCTCTTAAATTGGGTGGGATTGGGGTAAGAGGATGAATCAATTTGGTTACTAGTTTGAGGCTTAGATGTAGTAGGTGTAGAGGAAGATTTACAATCAGTAAGCCCAGCTTTTTGTAGCAAATCTTTGGCATATTGGGTTTGATGGATTAGCAAACTATGATCAGTGGTGGAGGTTTCTATGCCTAAAAAGTAGGACAAGGTTCCTAAGTCTTTCATAGCAAAGACTGAGCTCATAAGACTAATAATGGACTGAATAGCAGTAGGTGAATCACCTGTGATGATTATATCATCCACATACACTAGGAGGAGAATTTTAGAAGTAGGAGTTGTTTTGATGAAAAGTGAAGTGTCTGCTGCACTGCATAGGAATCCCTGTTGGATGAGAAATGAGGATAGCATAGAATACCAGGCTCTTGGAGCCTGTTTAAGACCATATAAAGATTTAAGTAATTTGCAAACATGAGTAGGATGCTGAGAGTCAATGAAGCCTTGTGGCTGAATCATGTAAACATCTTCTTGAAGATGCCCATGAAGAAAAGCATTTGAGACATCTAGTTGTTTCAACTGCCATTTAAAATGCATTGCTATGGCCAAAACTACCCTAATTGTTTGAGGTTTCACAACCGGGCTAAAGGTTTCTCTATAATCAATGCCTTGTTCTTGGTGAAACCCTTTAGCAACTAACCTAGCTTTGTACCTAGCTATACTACCATCTGCATGCTTTTTAATTATATATACCCACTTATACCCTATGGCCTGTCTATTAGGAGGTAAGGGTGCTAAGGTTCATGTTTTCTGTTTCTGTAATGCATTATATTCTTCCTACATTGCATCAAGCCATTGGTTGAAGCTAGATGCTTGTTTGTAGGTTGTGGGTTCAGTGAGAGGAGCAGTAACAGTGGTATGAAGCTGATAAAGAGGAGGTGGAAGAGATCTTGTTTTGGATCTTGTGAGCATAGGGTGCTGATTTGGTATGAGCTGTGAGGGTGCATTTGTACTAGAGGATGCAGTGTTACTGTGTGATGTAGTAGGGGCAATAGGAGTAGAATTTGTATTTGAATCTGAAGAAGAGTGTTGTGTCCCTTGAAATGGACTATGTGCCACTAGAGAGGGACTGACAGAGGTGGAAGTATTGTCAGAATTGAAGACATGTTCAGATTCTATCTGAGCCATAGAAGTGTAAGTGTTTGTGTGAGTTAGAGGAGGCTCATCAGGTATAGAATTGGACAGAGGTGTGATAGCAGTAAGTGGTTGTTGCACTACTGTAGGACTGTCATTTGGTGGTGAGGAAAGAAAAGTTGATGGAAATTGTGTCAGTTGCAGTTGAGATGAAGAAGAGTGAGAGTAAGGGAAAGTAGTTTCTATGAACTTAACATGTCTTGATACATAGATCCTATTTGTTATTGGATCAAGACATTTGTATCATTTAGTATAGGGACAATAGCCTAGAAAAGCACAGGCTTTGGATTTATTTTCCAGTTTGTGGTGAGTATAAGGCTTAAGCCATGGAAAGCATAGACAGCCAAATACTTTGAGAGAATAGTAGTTTGGAGGTTCTGAGAAAAGACACTGATAAGGGGACTGATTACGTAATGTCGGGGTAGGAAGCCTGTTGATCAGATGATTGGCTGCAGCTAGAGCTTTTAACCAAAAGTGAGCAGGTAGGTGACTATGATTTAGTAAGGCTAAAGTAGTCTCTATAAGATGTAAGTGTTTCCTTTCAACCTTTCCATTCTGCTCAAAGGTGTTGGGGCAAGTTGTTTGATGAATGGTTCCTAGTTGTTGCAGAAAAAGACTAAAATTGTGGCTCATGTATTCCCCCCCATTGTCTGTCCTAAACAATTGTATTGTGGCCTTAAATTGGGTTTGTATCATGGCACAATAGCTTTTAAATGCATAAATGGCATCAGATTTCTTCTTTAAGGGATAAAGCCATGAATATTTAGTAAAATCATCAAGAAAAATGATATAGTATTTATAGTTTGAACAAGAGAGAATAGGGGAAGGACCCCATACATCAGAATGCACTAACTGAAAATGAGCAGTAGTAACAGTCCTAGAATTAGGAAAAGGAAGTTTGTGTGACTTTGCTACAGAGCAGTCAACACAGTCCTTTGTACTATGACTGATTTTTACATTCAACATATTAGAGATAGTAGTGGAAGCAGAAGCAGAGGGATGACCCAATCTCAGGTGCCAGAGTTTATCAAGAAAAACAGGGGAACCTGGGCAGGTGCAGTTGTAGACCTTTCTGGGAGTTATTGAAGCAGGGAAAGATGGCATGAAATAAAGACCGTTGTCACATGGGCCCTTGAACAAGATCATATGCGTAGTGTTGTCCCAGATAACCACCTCCTTAGAGTTAAACACAACAGTACAGTTATTTTCTTGAGTAAGTTTATGAACAGAGATTAGGTTAAAGGTTATAAAGGAACAAAGAGGACATTTGAAATGTGGAGAGTAGAGTTAGGAGTTAGAATAGTGCCAGAACTAATACCTTTCACTGGTAAGACTTGACCATTACCTAATGTGATAGTATCAGTGCCCTGATATGCTTGATTAGGTTGAATATGAGCTGAATCATGGGTGATGTGGGTGTTTGCTCCTGAGTCAAGTATCCAGTAGGGATTAGTGGCTAGTGAAGCTCCAGTGTGAGCAGTGTAGGCTTGCTTATCTAGCCTTGGTGGAGTGTTGTTGTAGAAGTCAAACCTGTGCCAACACTCTAAGGCAGAGTGGTTGGCCTTGCCACAAATTTGACATTGAAGCGAAGAGTTCTAAAGTTGATTTGGAGAAGTCTGTCCTCTGGTATTGTGACCATTGCCCCTGGAGTTACCACCTATGTTGTTAGCCCTACCTTCTCTGTTGTTATTCCTTCCTTTTCCTCTATTATTGGATGGCTGTTTGTAGTTAGAAGAATTACTGTATAGGGCAGTATGGATATCAGAGGAAGCAGATGAATTGCTGTCATCAATAGTGACCTTTGTGGTAAGATTGAGATTCAATTCTTCAATGAGTAAGAGGCTGCTGATTTCTGCTAATGTAAGAGGAGTTCTAGTGACTCTGACTGAGGATTTGAAGGAGTCATACTTTGGTGGCAAACCTTTTAGTACATAGAGAACTAAATCTTCTTCCTTAAAAGTCTCAGAGACATTAGCAAGATTATCTATGAGATACTTGACCTCATCTAAATAACTCTGCATAGAATTTGAGCCTTTACTGATGTTGAAGAGCCTCATTTTTAGCTAATGGATGTGAGACCTGCTCAAAGAACTAAACCTTTGCTCTAAAGCTTGCCAAATGGAGGAAGCAATGGTAAGATGCAGTACTTGAGGAAGAACTGCAGATGTTATAGTGGCAAACAAGCAGGTTCTCAAATATTGATCAACAGTGATCCAATTAGTGTATTCAAGATTAGGAATTTTGGTGCCATCCTCAGCAGTGAGCTGCTTAGGAAGACAAGGTGTTTCGCCACTGACTTGACCTAGAAGATCATGAGCTTGAAGGATAGCTTGCATTTGAGCTCTCCATATGAGATAATTGGAGTTATCAAGCTGATTTTTTTTTAAAGAGTTGAGGTTTTGAAGAAGTAGCTTCAAGCCATAAGGCAAAGCTTGATCTGATGGTAAAGCCATCAAATTGATGGAGATAAAATTGAATTTAGAGGAAAATGTGAGAATTGTGTGAAAAATTGAAGCTTTGAAACCCTAGCTATGGAGTGTTGAAACCCTAGCTATGGAGATGTTGATGTTGAGCTTTCAATTGCAATCGCAAGGTTAGAGAAGACCTGCGATATTGATGTTAAGCTTAGGTCGGCAATGGAGAAGACCTGCGATGGTGTTCGCAAGGTGAGAAAAGAGAGCTGCAAGGATTCCAAGCTTGCAAGTGTGGGGGGAAGACCTCTAATGGAGATTGCGAGTGCAGAAAAGTGAGCTGTGATGATTTCGCAGCTTCTGCAATGGCTGAAGATAGCTTTCGTGAAGCTTATCTTCAAGAAAAAAAAATGGAGTTTTAATGGAGGCAGAATCGACCTGCTCTAGATACCATACAGAAATTGTAGAAAGAGAGAGAGAAGATATTTTCTGAAACATTTCTTTTTTTCATTGACTGAAATGATTACAATACAGTAGACAAGTATTTATAGTGGAAGACAACTTGTTCTTCAAGTTGCTTACAACTGGACTGCTTCTATAACTAACTTAGCTATTGCTAACTGATTGTAGAATACAACTGTACAACAACTACAATACAAGTCTAGCTATTACATTAAACTGAACTGCATTTAGCTCTACATTTGATTATACTTAACAGTTTAGACTTAACTACAAACAGAGTCTACATATCTAGACACGTCAGGTTCTCAGAAAATGTTTTCCCTTGCA
Source organism: Ehretia macrophylla (assembly GCA_037974665.1). NCBI lineage: Eukaryota > Viridiplantae > Streptophyta > Magnoliopsida > Boraginales > Ehretiaceae > Ehretia > Ehretia macrophylla. The sequence continues at coordinate 48,000,352 of CM075771.1, read as the reverse complement.
TCACTGCCAATACTAACCTAACAATCCCTTCCTTAAACCAACCACCAGTACTGTCTCTTTTTTCTATACCAAAACCCACTACTTTATTACCTGAATCATCTCCAAACTCCCTTGGGTCTCACTCTGAAAATCCCTTACAGTCAACTGATCCTAATCCAGTGACTATGCCTCCGTCTCCAAGTGTCAATTCCCAAATCTCACCACAACATTCTGCAGCTCATTTCACTGAACCTGCACACACACAATCTCCTTCTGAGAGTACAACTAATGAACCTTCCATTTCACCCTCTTTATCGTCACAAACAGAAGTTGCAGAATCCTCAGAACCATTTATTAATCTAGCTCCACCCTCAGGGCATCCAATGCTTACTAGATCAAAAACTGGATGTCTTCCAGCCCCTCTATATAACTACAACACAGTCATCACTACGTCTCTTACAACTGAACTCTCATCCTACAAAGAAGCCTCAACATATCATCATGGGCTGCAGGCCATGAAAGAAGAATACCAAGCCTTAATTGACCAGAAAACCTGGACCTTGGTGCCCTTACCACCAAACAGAAAACCTATAGGCTGCAAGTGGGTATACAAAATTAAAACCCACTATGATGGCTCTATAGCGAGATATAAGGCTAGGTTGGTAGCCAAGGGTTATCACCAAGAGGCAGGCATCGATTACACAGAAACTTTTAGCCCAGTGGTCAAACACCAAACAATTAGGGTGGTTCTCTCTTTAGCACTCAATAAAAATTGGCCCTACATCAACTAGATGTTTCTAATGCATTTTTGCATGGCTTCTTAGATGAAGAACTCTATATGATCCAACCCCAAGGGTTCATTGACACCACCCACCCCAACCATGTATGTAAACTCAAAAAATCTTTCTATGGTCTCAAACAAGCACTAAGAGCATGGTTTTCTAGACTCTCTTCCTTCCTATTAAGTCAAGGTTTTCATTGTAGCAAGGCTGATACCTCACTTTTTGTTCAACACACAAAATCCCAGATTCTCATCCTATTGGTCTATGTAGATGATATCATTGTCACAGGGTCATCTCTCACAGCCATCAAATAGCTTATTTCTTCTATGAATACTCAATTTTGTATGAAGGATCTAGGTACAGTGTCCTATTTCTTAGGAATAGAAGTCACACCACAATCTCACACTCTGCTCCTCCATCAAACAAAATATGCACTTGAATTACTGCAAAAGTCTGGTCTTAGTGAGTACAAATCTTCTGAAACACCTATTTACTCTAAACCCACTACTAACACTGCTTCCTCTTCTACTCCCTATGCTAATCCTACACAATTTAGGAGCTTAGTAGGTGCACTACAATGTCTCACCATAACTAGGCCTGATATCCAATATATTGTCAATATTTTGTGTCAACACGTGTACCAACCAACTGTAACTGACTACTCTGCCCTAAAAAGAACACTAAGGTATGTTAAAAGGACAGTCAATCATGGTATAGTATTTCAGCCAGGCCCCCTACATCTGCAGTCCTATTGTGACAGTGATAGGGCAACTGCCTATTGTGACAGTGATAGGGCAACCTCCTCTACAAACAGTCAACTACAGGGTTTCAGATTTTCCTGGGAACTAATGCTATAATTTGGTGCTCCAAACGACAAGCTACTGTGGCAAGATCATCCACAGAAGCTGAGTATAGGGCCATGGCCCACACAGCAGCTAAGTTGAAATGGTTAACTTTTCTGCTACATGATCTGCAGGTTCCTGTCAACCCCCCCAGTCCTTCATTGCGATAATAAATCAGCAATAGCACTGGCAACAAACCCAGTTTTCCACAGCAGGACTAAGCATATAGAACTTGACTACCACTTTGTAAGGGAACAGGTAGTAGCCAAACAAATAGAGGTTTCCTATATTTCATCTATAGAACAGCTAGCAGACTTGTTCACCAAGCCACTGCCACAAAGACAGTTCAACTATCTCCTACACAACCTTCCACTTGGCTCAGCCCTGTTCAGCTTGAGGGAGGGTGATAAAGTATAAGAGTTGCAGATAAGTAGGCTTAGTGAACAGTAAGTTAGTGGTTAGGATAATAGATGTATCCAACTGTCATCAACTACTGTTAGTTAGCCTAGCTGTACATGCTTGTATACTATATAAATAGATAAAATGTACAGCAGACTATTCAATGAAATATAATCTACATTTCTGAAAATTCTCTCTACTTTTCTCTCTTCTTCTTCAGAAAGAATAAGAAGTGCACTCCAATCAAAATTTTAATTTCACCCGAGGGAAATAAACATTGTAATGCTGGCTTTCCCCTGCACTAAACTTTCTTTTCCATTTGTAGCCTAGATATAACCAGATTTTCCTAGTCTCTATTCTCTTCAACAAGCATGATTAAGTGATCACTCTGGTTTCTGTTTCATTGCAAAAATGAGCAGAAATCACAAAAATTTAATCAGACAAAACGATAGGGAGTTATCTCAAAATCTGATCAAAGGTATATATATATGACTATCTGGATTAGCCTTACTTTTACCCAACCAACATGTGCTGTCTTTATTTCTTTTATCTGTTCTTCTGCTTCCTTTTGTGTGGATGAGACTTCATTCTGGTAAAGGGTATTATGTTATTTATTGTAATGTGTTCGAACTTTTGACTCTTATTAGCAATAATCAGTCGTTAATTGGGCCCTTGAAGGAGTTCATATATATCAGATGTCCAAAAGTGTTATTCAGGACATTGAGTATCCAAAATTAAATGAACTAGTGAGCTTCTAGTTTTTGTCGTATCAGGCAGCATATATACGTTATAAATCCCCCTAAGAAAATTTTGAATTGTAGTGGAAATAGCTTTAGTAGAGGCAATATCCGTGTAGTAGTACTTTGACATAGCAATGCTATCATATATCAAAGCGATGCTATCATATAATAGTGTTGAGCACAAACATTTGCGTTTTGTGTTCTAACATTATCTACCTATGCTATTATTTACTAATTTCATGCCCAGATTTGAATCATAATCTTCTCAGTTATTGGGTATCATTTCTTACTATATCATGTATAGAAACAGCTAGTTAGAGCAATTATTGAAAACGCAAATGAAATGTAATGAATCCAGAATCCAGATTGTTTTCTTACCTCATTCGGCAAACTACTATTAGAATGGAGCTTTTTCTATCCTTCTTGTGCTGCACATGATGTGCGCTTCTAGCATCTGAAAGTACATTTCTTCTCATATATATATTTTTTCTATTTCAGACACGAAAAGGAGTACATCACCAGATCGCTCATCTCCTGATTCTGTCTGCAGTTAGTTTCGATTCAGTACTGAAAACTTGTGTTTTCAAATAGCACTGAAGTGAGATTTTTTCTGATGGATAAAATATTTTTGTAGGTGATTCTGAAGTGCAGTACTCTGCAAAGCACATGACTGGTGATGCAGAAATACTTATCCGTGCTTCATCTGCAGATACTCTCCAACAGTGATTAGAAATCCCAACTTGTATTATTATACAATACAAATCACTACAATGGATGATCACGACCCCTTAAAGATGGTGGCAGTGCCGTAGCTAAGCTTACTCAACTTTCACCGTTGTGCACACATCCAATGGCGCTTTTGGCCACCGGTCCTGCAGGACTGTACAGTAACATACGAGGAAATCATAGAATGCCCGTTGACAGGTTTAGCTACGGTAGTGGTTCCATGAACATGGGAGGAATTACAAGTCAATTCTCACTTCCTCTACAGCCTTCACTCCAGGCAGTTTTTGGTCGTTACACCCTTTTTTCGTACTTTTTCCCCTTATTAGTCAAGTTTTGTGGAGTTTGCAGCACTGCAACATGATTGCAGTAAAGACACCACAGACTTGGTCCTTCTTTGTATGAATTATCAATAAAAACAGTTACTGTATTGCAACAGTTTGCCTTAGCTGCTTGGCTGTGTACCGCACTCCATGAATGACTTGAGCCGACGAGCTCTTAGCCGCAATATGCTGAGGTGCTTGTAGGCATTAGTGCCTTCTTCTCATTTGTGTGTTTGATTTATTCATCGAGTTAAATGTGATTAGCTTAGCTGTAAGTGTGCTTCAATTCTTGGAGGACTTTTCTTCCAATCTGTTTGGCAATAATACTTTATCAGGCTCGGTGTTTTAGGTCGAGGTTGAATTTCTTTTCCTTTTCATTTTTCCTTATCTCTCTCATTTCTTTAGACTGGTGTTAGTCAGTGAATGGGAGAGGGGAGTGTGGGGCCCGCATCCCTCATAGACTGGATGTGAGTCTCAACTGTTGGAACAATCAACAATTCCTAGACAGATAGAGTAACAACCCTGCAGTGATGTTGTTCTTAGCACCATTACAGTTGGTGATGTGAAAAGACACAGCAACAAGTGTCATGTCTTACATGGACGTTTGCATTTTGTGGGAAAAAACATTATTGGTGTGTGCGTGTATAAGTATGTATATCACACTATTTATATATATATTTGTGTATGTTTGTATGTATGTTATGTAAATGTGTATCATATTATTTTATAGTGTTAGAATATGTTTGTATGTGTGTGTCATTATCTTTTATCGACCAAGTGAGATGATTATGAGTGCATATATCCGCAATGAGTCTCTTTTTTCATATGTTCAATAACTATATGGTAGTTTCCATATGTTTGATTATGAGGTATCCCTCATTTGTCTGGCGTCAAAGCAATAGTATAAAACGTGCTCGGATATATAACAGTGCTTTCAAAAATAATTTATAGATGTCATTAATCTATTAGTCGTGTGATTAAAATTCTTATTATTCGAGATTTTTTACATTTAAAACGAGAATTATACCACTAGACCAAATGGGGCAGTGGTATGATTAGGGTGTCAATTACTTGTAATTGGTGATGACTAGAAATAATGTAGAGATACTTATACAAGAGTTTTCGTTGCTTTGATATAATAAGTTTCAAAATTCGCAAAATTTGGTGTTCAAAATGTATACAATTGATCCAGAAAATTTGGAATCAAACTTTTAGAAATTTGAAAGCTCTTGCCTATCTCATATCTTTGTCTTTCCTATGTCCTCCATTGTCTGTTTCTTGGCTCGCTAACTTGCTTGATCAAATCCATAGAACATATACTCAACATGCATCTTATGTCCGAGTTTGAAATTATAATTTTGTAAGTGAGACTATTATTGTGAGTTCACATTAGTACAAGACATAATGTAAGAGTTATTTATAAATTTGTAATTTTAAATAATAACTCTTTGATTCAGTGAAAATGACAAAACAACATTCTAATTTACAAAACAGTAGAAGACATAAATGTTCAGAAGTTATGATAAATTGAAAAAAAAAAAGTGTTTATCCATCATAACTTTTATTAAGCATTGAGAAGATAGAAGCTATCAGGAATCTTACCGTACATTGATGCTACGTACTTGAAAATAAGTGGCAAATTATGTAGTCTATATAACTTGGCATGTGTTGAGGTTGGAAATCTCACAGTTAAATTTGGGAGTTACTTTTGTCTAGCTGGACTTTTCAGGTTGGCCTCCGAGCTGTACTTTCCTGGTCGGCTATCAGACCTGCACAAGGAAAGGAAGGAAAAGGCGGGGTGACGACCCGGATTTTCCCCTCAAGCGTGCGAATGATTAGTATGTCCGAGTTGGCAAAGTAGCTGAGAGCATTTAATAGCGAGATCCCTTTAAATGAAAAGGGTGGAGCTCTATTGATACTAAGTTCTGGTCTGATAGCATTTAATGCAGCGCAGCTTTATGTCCCATCAGCGCTTTATGTCCCATCGGAACAGCTGGAACTGAGGTCGGGGTACCCGGGGTCGGGCTAGTCATCCTGTTGGACATTCAGTTCAACGCGCTGGCCTTGGCGCTGATTAGCCCGCTTCGGCTCGGGACGGATTCGTACCTCAGCTCGGGAACCCCTCGTCAATTCCCCCCCCCCTCCCCAAGTCGAGATCAAGATGGTGAGATCTAGAATTTGGCGGTTCCTCCCGAGCTGTAGGTGTCCGACCCCGAGAGAGCAGGGATGGCCATGTCAACGGTGCATGCCCAACGGATGGCTGACACGTCACCTGGCGGTTCTGACGAGACGCGACATTTGGGCTTCCCGAGGCGACTTTCAGGGGTGCCTATAAATAGGGCCTTAACATCCGAGATTCTTTCCACATTTTGCTTTCAATCCCTCAAGAATTTAGGTCGGACACCAGAGTGGTCGGACGCAATTAGCTCAGAAAGAACCTTCTCGGGATTTTTCAGCTCGGAGCCAGCTTAGTCGGTCGCACTCCGCAGTCAAGAGCAGTAGGTACGTCCCGACTCCCTTTAGTCATTCCTGTTCATTCATATTTACTGTAAACAGGATGGGGAGGTCGGAATCGGAAGATTTTCAGGCTATGGAAGTTAGGTCCTATGGTGGAGATGAGAGTCCGCCGAGCTCGGCATCCACCTCAAACAGGGCCCGTGGTAGAGGGAGCGCCAGTTCATCTTCAGGGCCGGCTCGGAGATCTGGTCGCGGGGAGAGCGATGATGACTGCCAAGTTATTGGGGTCAGATTGGCGCAAGAAGAGGCCGAGGCAGATCCTTTGGCCGACCTGGGAAACTTGGGGGATGGAGAGGACGACGAGCCATTGAACAAGTTGGAGGGGGTCGAGATACCACATGAGTATTTAGCTGGAGTTTCCGCCTCGGAGCCGACTGCAGCGATCCCGATTAGAGCAGTCCGACCTCGGAGCTCAGCTACAGCCAGTGGTTCGTCAGGTCGGGGGAAGAGGATATAGCAGTTATTCGCTTGTTGCCAGCGCGAGTATCATTCAACCATCGAGATGGCCAACGCTCGGCTGAAAGACTGGTCGGTGGACCGGCACCACAAACTGAAAGTCCCTGGTCGGAATGACCCTGCCTGTTATCCTCCGCCCGATCACTTTACGATGTACGACCTCGCCTTCGATGTCGTCCGCCTTCCACTTCCTGGCTTTATTACAGGCATTCTGAACTACTTTGAGCTCAGCCTGGGTCAAATGTCGCCAAACGGTTGGGCCATAATGGTGGCATTCTTCGTGTTCTGCCTCGAGAGGAAGATAGAGCCGACCTTGCGCCATTTCAGGCATTTTTTCGTTTGCAAGCCTAACCCGAAGCAGCTAGGCTGGTTCCACTTCGCGGCTCGGGTCAACAATGCCATATTCACCAAGTGGCACTCCTCTAACAAGGGCTGGCACAACGACTACTATTGGGTCAAGTCGACAGTGAACCCGGGGTGCAGGATGGACTGGAATCTTTCACTGAAAAAGACTTTAAATGACGACCCCAAGCTTTCCAAAGAGGAACTCGCAGAGGTCAGCGTGCTGAGGCCCGAGCCGGGTATGCTGATCGACATCGATAGTGTCCTCAGGTGGGACAGGATATAGAAGTCCAAGTTATTCGGGAGAGAACCCGACCTGAGCGAAGAGCATCCACACTTGCTTCCCGAGCCTGAAGAGAACGCTCATTCCGACTCAGAAGAGGGTCAGTTCGAAGGATCAACGCCCGACCTCCCCGTCTCCTAGTTTGTCGTTGCTCTTCTCGATTAGTAATCGGTCATTTTTCACCTTCTTTTCCTTTGTTTTTGCAAGCATGGCAGATACGGTGAAGCTCGCGTACCTCCAGAGAAGGAGAAAGCCCGACGCCAGCGGCTAGGTGTCGGCTTGGTCCAGTTTTGGCTCCGTCCCTCAGGAGCAGAGGCAGCGGCCTGGGGGCCATGCGCGGGAGGTAGGTGCAGAGGTCTCGTCGGGATCTCCCTTGACAAAGAAGACGAGCTTGGGTGTGGCGATCCCTGAGCGCTCGGCATCCCGTCCTGACAACAGGAAGCGGCCCCGGCCCGAGTACTCCGGTAGGGGCAAGGCCGCGGAGGTGAGCCCTCCAAATAAGGATTTTGTGGAGGCTGCAAAGGTTGCCCGTGATCCCAAGTTAGGGTCAGTCCCGGCAGAGCAGCTTTCACTTGACCTGAGGACGGCCATAGTAACGGTAAGACATACCCAGACGTGCTGTCATGGTTTCTTTTGTTGATTACTTTGACTAACCGTTTTGTTTTCTTCCGCGCAAGCTGAGTCCCATATCCTTTCGGCGCCTGGCCTGCTTGCCCGGGCCCAGACTTACTGTGTGGAGCTCGAGCAGCGCTACACAGATTCCCGAGCCGAGCTGGAGTCCTTTAGGACGGATGCGGCCGAGAGGCATAAAGTGGATGAGGCGGAGATCGCCCGGCTAAGGAAGGAGCTCGAGGCTGATAAATCCAGGCGCGAGGCCGCGGCCAAGGACGTTGAGCGCTATAAGCGAGAGAAACGGGAGGCAGAGGCTAAGTTTAAGGAGCTGGTGGAGCGGGTCGGCATCCAGGGGGAGAAGGCAGTGGAGGCCTTCAAGTCCAGCGACGCGGCGGTGGATTGGTTGGCCACAGAAGACGGGGCCATGGCGAAGTATGCAGAAATGGAATTCTACTTCCGAGGTCAAGTCGCAGCTCGGGAGAGAGCGAAGACCTTTTTCCCAGCCACCAAGAACGACTACATCGAGATCTTGGAGGTTCCGCCGCCTTAGTTCTGGGAGATCCCCGAGCTTCCGTCCGACCTGACATCCCAGGCCAAGGAGGTTACTCAGTTTGTCCAGAAGGGCCTGGACCAGGTTGGGGATGAAGCCGATGCCACCACCTCCGCTGCTGCACAAAAATAGATTTTGTAATTTTTCCCTCGTTGGGTTATTGTAATCTCGCCCGAGCTGGGCTCTTGTAATCACCTTTCAATTTTAATGAAATGTTTGCTTTATTTTCATTTGCGTTTTAGTTGAGTCCGTACACATGTACTTTTCTTTTCGCAAACTTTTTCTTAAGTAAGTGGGGTCGGACTAATTTAATGGACCGTTCAAACTTAAGTTTAATGAACCGAGCTGGATGTGATTAAATGATTTACCATCCTAATCCGAGCCGGTATAATCGGGGCAACTTTATAATCGTTACCAAATCGAACTCGTCAGTCCGTTACAAAATTGGTCAAACTAATGTTGACAAATATACCGACCTGAAGCCGGGATGTGGCGAGTTGGAACTTAATCCGAACTGGCAAAGTTAATCAAGTTGTTATTGATTATAACCGAGCTGGAACTTAGCCGAGCTGGCTTACTTCGTGATTAAGCGTGGCCACTGCGTTAATCCGAGTTGGAGTAATTCCGTAGTTGTAGCACTTGGGCCCAGGTCGGGCATTGCACTAGTTTACAAAATTGCATTGTATTGAATTTGTACAAGTAATGTCTTGGCCCGGGGCCTTTACAAGATACTTCGGCTCGGGGCCTTTTACAAAATGTTTCGGCTCGGGGCCGTTTTAGACAAAATACCGCTTCAGATGTTCTGAATGGCATGCATTTTTCAACAATTTTCCGTTCTTGTCGCGAAGGTAGAAGGTCCCAGGTCAGACTTCTTTTATGACTTCATAGGGTCCCTCCCAGGTCGGAGAGAGCTTGTTAACGGAGCGCGGCAAAAAGATGGCCTTTCTGAGTACGAGGTCGCCAACCTTAATAGACTTAGGCTTGACCTGTTTGGCAAAGGCTCTTTTCATGGCAGCTTTGCTGGCCAGCATTCTGATTTGAGCTTTAGCTCGAAGCTCTTCAGCGAGGTCGAGCTTTTCACGAATTCGTGCTCCGTTTGTTTCTGGATCATGGTGGAGGGTTCTACTGGTCGGAGACCCGATCTCCACTGGCAGCACCGCTTGAGTGCCGAAGGTCAGTTCGAAGGGCGATTCTCCCGTGGCCGAGCTGGTGTTGGTCCGCTGAGCCCACATCACCTCGGGAAGAATTGATGCCCATTGGCCCTCTGCTTCCTCCAGCTTGGTTTTCAGGCCCTGCAAAATGATTTGGTTAGTCCTTTCAACTTGGCCATTACTTTGAGGGTGAGCAATGGATGAGAATCTGAGGTCGATCCCAATCTCAGCACATTTGCCTCGAAAGTATGCACTGTCGAATTGTTTGCCGTGGTCAGTGACGATGACCTTTGGCACCCCAAATCGGCAAATGATGTTTTTCCATACGAAATCCCAAGCTGCCTTTTCTGTTATTCTAGCAACACCTTCAGCCTCGGGCCATTTAGTGAAGTAGTCTACAGCCACGAAGGCGTGCTTCTTTTGGCTGACACTGGTCGGCAAGGGGCCGATGATGTCTAGACCCCACTGATAGAATGGCCAAGGGCTTACCATCACTGTGAGGTCCACAGCAGGCTTCCGTTGCACGTTGGCGAACCTCTGGCAGGTGTCGCACTTTTTTACATACTCTTTGGCATCTTGTTCTAAGGTTAGCCAGAAATAGCCTTGCCTTAATGCCTTCCGAGCCAGAGCTTTACCCCCCAAGTGGTTTCCACATACCCCTTCATGAATCTCCCGGAGTACATAGTTTCTTTCTTCGGGTCCTACACATTTTAAAAGGGGCCAGGTGTAGGCTCTTTTATAGAGTTGCCCGGCGATTATGACAAACCTTGAGGCCTGTTTCATGAGTTTCCGAGCTGTTTTTTCATCTTCTGGGGTCATACCCCCCTCCAAGTAGTCCATGATTGGTTTGGTCCAATCTGGACTTAGATTGAGCTCGGCTACTGCCTGTACTCCCAACTGAATACTAGGTTCGGATACTTCCTCCACATGGACCAGGGCAGGTCGGCTTTCGCCCAAGGCCAACCTAGACAGGGCATCAGCCTTCATATTCTCTTCCCTGGGAATCTGTTGTATCGTGAACCTTCTGAGTGCTGAGGTCAAATCCTTGACTCTGTTGAGGTAGGCTAGCATAGCACTGTCCTTGGCTTCGAACTCTCCCGATATCTGACTAGAGACCAATTGAGAGTCGGTGCTTAGGTCGACTGTCTGTGCCCCGAGCTGAGCTGCAATTTTCAGTCCTGCAATTACCGCTTCGTATTCTGCTTCATTGTTGGACGCCGGGAAGGTGAACTTGAGGGAGTACTGGTGCTCATGCCGGTTTGGGTCGAGGATGACCACCCCAGCTCCGCTTCCGGACTTCCCTGAGGCCCCATCCACATGGACCTTCCACACGTCCCCCGGGTCATGCTCTGCTCGGCCAATGCATTCTACAACAAAGTCCGCAATGGCTTGGACTTTGATGGCTGTCCTGGGCTGGTAGGTGATGTCGAATTGACTCAGCTCAACTGCCCATTTCAGTAGCCTGCCCGACGCCTCTGGCTTGTGCATGATGGACTTGAGCAGAGCATCAGTCATGACCTTAACTGGATGAGCATCAAAGTATGGTTTCAACTTTCTTGCCGCTGTGATGAGCGCGAGTTTTTCCAAAGAGGAGTATCTCGCCTCGGCTCCTTGCAGGGTTTTACTAACATAATAGACCGGCTTCTGTTCCTTTCCTTCTTCTCGGACTAGTGCCGCCGCCACTGTTGTTCCCGAGCATGCTAAGTATATTATTAGCTCCTCCCCCACCTCAGGTCGGGATAACAGGGGTGGCGAAGCTAGATACCTTTTCAGCTCTTGGAAGGCGTTATGGCATTCCTCAGTCCATTCAAAGTTCTTAGGATTCCTCAATATTTTGAATAGAGGGGCACACCTGTCAGCCGACCTAGACATGAATCTGCTCAGCGCCGCGACCTTGCCTGCTAACACCTGGACGTCCTTCACGCAGGTCGGTGGCGCCAAGTCCAGTATCGCCTAGACCTTCTCCGGGTTGGCTTCTATTCCGCAGACTGTGACCATGAAGCCCAGGAACTTGCCTGCCTTGACGCCGAATGCGCACTTTTTCGGGTTCAGTTTAATCCCAAAGTGCTCCATTACGGCGAAGGCTTCAGCCAGGTCGGCTACATGGTCTTCCGCCCTCCTGCTCTTGACCAACATGTCATCTACATAGATTTCCATATTCCGGCCAATCTGACTTTTGAAGACCTTGTTCACCATCCGAGTGTATGTGGCTCCGGCATTCTTGAGGCCAAAAGGCAAGACCTCATAGTAGTAGAGTCCTTTATCGGTGGTGAAGGCGGTCTTCTCTTTGTCTCCAAGAGCCATTTTGATTTGATTATAACCTTTGAAGGCATCCATGAAGGAGAGCAGTTCGAATCCGGAGGTGGCGTCCACCATCTGGTCAATCCGTGGTAGGGGGAAGCAGTCATTGGGGCAGGCTTTGTTGAGGTCGGTGAAATCAATACACAATCTCCATCCACCCGAGGACTTAGTCACCAGCACCACATTGGATAACCAGGTTGGGTACTGTATTTCCTTTATGTGGCCGGCGTCCACCAACTTGTCCACTTCTCCTGCTATGATTTGTTGCTTATCATAATGAAAGTGCCGGCGTTTTTGCTTTACCGGATAGTGATTTGGGTCGGCATTCAGATGATGCTCAATCACACTCGGGTCAATTCCTGTCATGTCAGAGGCAGACCAGGCGAATACATGTTCATTCTTTAAAAGAAATTGGCTTATACCTTTCTTGAGGTTGGCAGATAGTTTACTCCCGATCTTTGCTCTCTTGGTTTCATCGGAGAGCTCCACCTCTTGAAGGTCTTCAGCCGGGCTTCCTCTCTTAGCATCTCTCTTTTCTTCGGGCAGGTCTGGTCCCTAGCCGGTTTAATATTTGGGCCGGAGTGAGTTTTCATAACATTCCCGAGCTGAGAGCTGGGCTCCGCGAATTATGGCTACCCCGGCTGGGGTTGGGAATTTCAGGGCCTGGTGGTAAGTGGATGGGACGGCCCTGAAATGATTAAGTGCCACCCGACCTAAGATCCCGTTGTAAGTGGAATTACAATCCATTACAATGAAGTTGGCTTGCATCGACACCCACTTATCCCCATCCTTCAGCTTCAGGGGGAGGTTGATGACTCCTTCGGCTCGGTGGGACTGTTCGGTAAAACCTGCTAATGTACCCCTCAGTGGCCTTAGTCGGCTCCTGTCCAACCCCATTTGCTCAAAAGCACTGAGGAATAAGACTTCTGCCGAGCTCCCGGTGTCCACCATCAACCTTTTGACGGTGAAGTTGGCTATTTCTGCACTGATTACCAGTGGGTCGTCATGAGGCAATATCACTCCCTCCAAGTCTTCTGAGGAGAAGGTGAGCTCCTGCACCCCCAGGGCCGGTCCCCGCATTGGTCCATACTCCCTCCCAGCACGAACATAACCCTTCCTTCCTGCTAAGGTCTCACCCCCGAACGCCAAACCTCCCGCAATGGTTTCAATCACAGCCAAGCGTCTGCCCCCAGCCTGGCGCCTGGGCGGACTCCTCTCCCTATCCCTTTGGTCCGGATTCCGGGTTGGCTGCGGATCTATATACCTCCGGAGGTGGCCTCGGGCTATCAGTGCCTCAATCTCCTATTTCAAGTCTTTACACTCTTCGGTGGTATGGCCGTAGTCCATGTGGTAACGGCAATATTTGGTCCTATTGCGCTTCTCGGGTCGGCCTTTCATTCTCGGAGCTGGAGGCAGGTGGTTCTGGTGCTGGATCTCCATTAGGATCTGCTCCCTCGAGGTGTTAAGGGGAGTGAACATAGTGAACCGGGGGTTCGGCTTCGGCTGTTGAGGCTGCTTGCCTCGGTCGTTCTAGGCTTTGGCCCCAGGTTGGGCTCGGGAGGCCTCTCCTTTCTTCCCAGCTTCCTTCTCCTTGTCATCATCCCTTTTCGCCTGATGGATTTTCTCCGAGTGTATGTACCATTCTGCTCGTACCATCAGCTCGGACACAGTATCCACGAGGTCGATTGCCAAGGAAGATGTGAGGGGGCCCGACCTGAGCCCGCTCTGGTAAGCCATCAGAGCCATGGAGTCTTCCAGGTTAGGAATTCGGAGGGACTCTTCATTGAATCTGGCCGTGTAAGCCCTCAAACTTTTCCCTCTATGCTGCTTCACCAGCAGCAATGTAGAAGTATGGCGGGTGGCGCGGCGGCTTCCGGCGAAGCGGGACAGGAAAGCCTCAGCCAGCTGGTGAAAACTTGCAATTGAACCAGGACGAAGTTTTTGGAACCAATCCAAGGCATTGCCAACCAGGGTGGTCGGGAATGTCTTCGCCTTCATGAGATCTGGCATGTCATGCAGAGTCATGTGGTGATCAAAATTGAGCAGGTGGCTGGCTGGGTCTCCATCTCCGTTGTAGACGGCCAGGTTGGGCATTTGGTTGCCGGTGGGCAGAGGCGCAGCCAGTACCTCGGGGGAGAGTGGGCTTACGCCGAGCTGGTTGATGACTTTGGCTATGGCAGCCGCGGTCTTTGCCTGCTCGGGGTAGGCTTGAGCCGCCCTCTTACCTCTTGCCGCATCAGATCTTGGTACCGGTTCTAGGAAGCCCTCCTCGTCCTGCGTCCGTTTTCGCCTAGACTCTGGGATGTGGAATTGCGGGCGCGATGGCCGCGGCACAGCCTCATGCGGAGCCAGGGGGCCCTCAGCTAGCTGGGCTACCTGCTCCTTAAGTTCTTCGAACATCTTCAGCACCATCCTTATCTCCGGTGACAGGCTGGAGTTGGGGTCTCCTTCTGCTGCGAGGTTGGTTTGAGTGGCTAGGTGTATACGTTGGCTTGTTCCAACGTCGGCTTGGGTTAGGTTTTGGCTGGGCGCCTGCGTGGTTTCGAGGTCCCCTTCCAGATTGGGCGAATCCTCTACCGATATGTTGTGACTTCTAGTTTGTACCATAATGGTTTCTCAATGAGTGGCGAAGAGAGTTATAAAAGAACTCATCGTTTCCCACAGACGGTGCCAAACTGTCGAGGTTGGAAATCTCACAGTTGAATTTGGGAGTTGCTTTCGCCGAGCTGGACTTTTCAAGTTGGCCTCCGAGCTGTACTTTCCTGGTCGGCTATCAGACCTGCACAAGGAAAGGAAGGAAAAGGCAGGGTGACGACCCGAATTTTCCCCTCAAGCATGCGAATGATTAGTATGTCCGAGCTGGCAAAGTAGCTGAGAGCATTTAATAGCGAGATCCCTTTAAATGAAGAGGGTGGAGCTCTATTTATACTAAGTTCTGGTCTGACAGCATTTAATGCAGAGCAGCTTTATGTCCCATCAGGGCTTTATGTCCCATCGGAACAGCTGGAATTGAGGTCGGGGTACCCGGGGTCGGGCCAATCATCCTGTTGGACATTCAGTTCAACGCGCTGGCCTTGGCGCTGATTAGCCCGCTTCGGCTCGGGACGGATTCGTACCTCAGATCGGGAACCCCTCGTCAGCATGTAAAAATAATAATGATTTATCTGTATTACAGATAGAAAGTTAGGAACAGTAACACTTCTGTTTGATTATATCTATTTTGTATCTATATATTAATGCATGTCTAACCGGAGACAACAACGTTAATATCATATAGTACATATAATTGTGTTCGTTTTTTGTTATGGTAGACTGCTAAACGGGAATGATTCATGGGAGATGACATGATAAATTGTGAATGAATGTAATGCTTTCTCAGAAAAAACAAAACAAATAAAATATATATTAAAGAATACCACGTACGAGAATTGATCTTGAAATTTTCACACTCATATAAAATAAGAGTAAATGATTTAATATATCCTATGTTTTTCCAAAAGTACACAATACCTCTATGTATTTTAAAACGTAACTGATTAGTCCCATGTATTTTATAAAAATAGTTGAATACCTCTTGTGTTTTAAAACGTAACTGATTGTCCCTCTGTGTTTTATAAAAATAGTTGAATACCCCTTGTGTTTTAAAAAGTAGCTGATTACCCCCCTATATTTTATAAAAGTAACTGATTACCCCTGTATGTTTTTAAAAACATAGTTGAATATCCACTGTTAAAATAAATAATTTTTCTAACGAAAGCGGGGGTGTTAAAAATAAAAAGGTATTCAGCTACTTTTATAAAATATAGGGGGATAAACAGTTACGTTTTAAAACACAAGGAGGTATTCAACTATTTTTATAAAATATAGGAAATAATCAACTATATTTTAAAACACAAATAGTATTATGTATTTTTGACAAAATACATGATATGTTAAATCATTTACTCTATCAAACAATATATAATAAGGATAGTGGTCAGTTCACTACCTTAACTGAAATAGTAGCAGATTAAGTAAACTTACTTAGTAAGTGCTATCCAGCTGTCAGCTAGTTAGAAGCTTATTAAGTTAGTCATACAACTAACTTGACATGTGGCTAGTAAGAGAAGATAGCTAGGAAGCTGCAACTATATATACTTATAATATGTAACAGATATTCATTGAAACAATAAAGAATCAAAATCATTTCTTTAATTCTCTCTATCTCTATTTCTTCATGGTATCATAGAGCTTTCCTATGGACCTGCAATTATTTCACACATGAGAGATCTCCATTAAAGCTTCATATAAAAGCTTGAGATCTCCATTAAAGCTCATTGCAAAGCTTCCGCAACTCCTTTTGAGTGTTCTCTGCTAAGCATACAAGCAGAATTTCAACTTCTCTCTTCAAAACCCTAATTTTTTATTTCGCAACTTGCGCATCTGACCATATCAATTGGCCACTAATGCTCTCAAAGTTTCCTACATTCTAACTCAAGAACATATAGCAAATATTTTCACCAAGACACTCTCTAAGGCACAGTTTCTTAGACTCAAAGGCAAACTTCCTATGGGCAAGGCCACACTCAGTTTGAAAAGGGCTGATAAGGATAGTGGTCAGTCTACTACCTTAGCTGAAATAGTAGCAGATTAAGTAAACTTACTTAGTAAGTGTTGTCCAGCTGTCAGCTAGTTAGAAGCTTATCAAGTTAGTCATACAACTAACTTGACATGTGACTAGTAAGAGAAGACAGCTAGAAAGCTGCAACTATATATACTTATAATATGTAACAGATATTCATTGAAACAATAAAGAATCAATATCATTTCTTTAATTCTCTCTATCTCTATTTCTTCAATATACCACTAAATTAAAAGCCCGTGATAAATTATTCTTGGGTAAAATGCAGCAATGGTCCTCATTGTTTACTCAAAAGTCAATATAGTCCTCATTGTTTCAAACTGCTCAAAGAAGTCCCCAATGTTTGCAAACATGCTCATTGTGGTCCCCACCATTAAAAATCTAACAGAAAATGCATAAAATGACTAAACTACCCTAACCAAATCAGAAAATTACAAATTTATCCTTCCCTTCTTCTTCCAGCCACCAGCCACCTTCTTCTTCCTCTTCCACCAACCACTACCAGCCACCAGCCACCAGCCACCAACCACCACCCTACGCGAGTACCACCACCAGCCAATACCCACGAGAGCACCACCACCAGCTACCATCCGCGAGCACCACCACCATCCACCATCTACGAACACCATCACCAGCCACCATCCGCCAGTCACCATCCACTATCTACTATCTACAAGCACCACCACGGCTAACCACCACCAGCCACCAGCCACCATCTACGAGCACCACCATGGCTAGCCAACTCCCATGCGAGCGCCACCACTTGCGAACACTAACCCCACCTACGTGAGCACCACCACCCGCAAGCCCACCGCAAGCCACCACCCGCGAACACCACCCCCCACCCACGCTAGCACCACCACCAGCCACCACCTGCGAACCCCCTGTGTTTTTGTGTGTGTTCGTGTGTTTTTGTGTGTGTTCGTGTGTGTTTTTGTGTATGTTTTGGTGTGTGTTTGTGTGTGTGTGCTTTCAGGTGTATTAGTGTGTATTTTTTGGTGTGTTTGTGTGAGATTGTATTTTTTGGTGTGCTCATGTGTGTGTTTTTGTGTGTGTTCATGTGTGTGTTTTTGTGTGTATTTTTTGGTATTTTTCGTGTGAAATTTTGTATTTTTTGTAATTTTTTAATTTTACCCCTAAGATACTATTCACATATGTTAAAACAAACCAAATTTTTAATGATGAGGACCACAATAAGCATGTTTGTAAACATTAAAGATCTCTTTGAGTATTTTAAAACAATAAAAATTATATTAATTTTTGAATAAATAATAGAGACAATTACTACATTTTATCCAATTATTCTTTAACTCAAGAACAAACCAAATGCGTCCACCCCTTCATTTTTTTTTTGGACTACGTCCACCCCTTCGTAATAAACAACCAAACGTCCACTTTATTTCACCCACCTCATGTTCATATGTAACCAAAGACCCAAAAAGAAAAAATCTTGAGCTTAACGTGGCACAACAACTATGGATGTGGACCCACAAATCTAAAAGCAAATATTTGGCACCAAAATTCATCTCATTAGTTCACCGAAAAGTAGCATCAAACCTTGGTCCAGCATCTCATATTGAGACACATGCATGGACACACGTCTGTCAGTGGGGCCCACATGACCCAAAATAATAATAATTTAAAGGCAAAAGATTTGTTAACTTCATTAAAGTTTTGCAGTCCCCTGTAACATGGAAGTTTCCATTAGCTGACACATGTTTCTCTTTTGGAGAATTCTTCAAAACGATTATCATTTTGAATGATTAAGGCTCATCTTTTCAATAATTGCATTTTGACCCATATTGAGTTTTATTTAATATTTGTAATAAGAATCCCGTTGAAAAAATTGTCTAAAAAAGTTTAATAATTATCCAGATAAGTTCAATAATTATTTAATCATGTCTAATAATAGCTCAGATGATAATAAGAAAATTTTCATTTGAAAAGATCGCTCGGATAGATCTAATAACTGCCTAGACAATTATCAAAACTTTGATCTAAAAAAATACTGTTCAAACGGATTCAATAATCGGCCGAACAGTTTCCAAATTAAATATAAATAAGGCAAAGTTGTAATTTACCAAAACTACAAGGGCTACGAAGAAAGTTGATAGTTTTGAAATAAGTCTAGACATTATTATAGTAGTTTAAAAGTACACTAATACACATGTTTTAAAACGATAAGCAACTTTACCTTCCTTGTATTATTGATGCATTGTTTATATTACATGCACACTTACGTGTACACTCTTCTTCTGTAATAGTACAATAATAAATGATCTTGTTTTGTGTTGCACAATATTGTTGACTAGACCACCATAGGAACATTGACGTAGGTTGCATTGATGATATTAAGGGATGGTGTTATTGGAACAACAATCTCCAGAGGGAAAAAAAAAAAAAAGCACTTGAATTTTGAAGCACAGTTTTGGCTTTCAAGTGTGATCATTTTCATCTACTGAGGTTCTTGTTTTACATTGTAAGTTCTGCTATTTGATATCACCCTTATTGGTTTTGTGATGGTTCTGTTTCTTAATTTTTTCTTTTTTTTTTCTATGCGAAAACCGTGATTCAAACTTAGCAGGGCCATTCCATCCAACTCGTTGGTGTTCTGTTTCCTAATTTCTCAGATATTGATTTGATTCTTGATGTAATAAATATGGTCTTAAGTCATAAGTCTATATTATAGAGTTTAGATTAGATTGCTAGTGTTGTTTAACTGTGGTTGATGAGGTTGTGGATAAAGAGGAATATAAGAATAGCAGATTAAAGATTCTGAATGGTGTCTAACAAATTCTTGCATATTGTCTTTGTGGAGTGGAAAGCTAACGCGTTCCATTTATTGAACAGGATTTTATTTCGACTTATGATAAAATTCACTTGATGGAATCTCATCATCCATACATAACAAATTGATGTGGTAGATATTCCCGGTTGATGGAATTTTGGAATTTGAACCATATTCTCTTGCATCATTGATCACCAATTGAAGAAGCTTCGGTTTACTTCAGTTGCTTGATTTTCATGGTGGAGAGGAGTTGAGTGGTTTCTCATCTTGGCCTTTAGAGGAAATCTTGTAGGGTGATCTCATTTCAAGTAGAAGAATTAAAGTGTTTATCGAAAGGGATCGTTTCACTCTTTTTCGCGTTGTTTTAGTTAAGGGGATTGCTAAGAACAAGAAATTTATGGTGGAGAAATCTCCAACAATTGCTATGTCTTATCTAGGAAATCTGATATACGATGAATCGGTGATGGCAACTTGTGTGGATATTACTGGACTTGAGCTGGTAACAAACACAAGGAGGTTGTTGGAACCTGTTAAAACCAAGCTGCCTTTCATGTCTATCACGACCGGGGACAGAAACTGTGCATGTAGCATTTCTCAGAGGGAAGTTAGTAGTATGGCAGTTGCTAAAGATGATAACATTAAGGATGGAGAAGCCAATGTGTTGAGAATGGTTAGTAATAGAGGAAATTTTCAGATTTCTAGTGATGGAAGAAATCAGAAAAGCGGAGAAGATGATTTGGTATCGTGTCCTCCTGACCGATTGGCAGATACTATTGCTGCTCAATCTATAGACAGTACTAACAAATTGAAAGATAATCCGAAGACTACTTCCCTAAATCCCAGAGAAAGTAATATTGCCGCGCATCAAAGCATTAGAAATTCCTATTCATGGGATCCAAATTTGAAGGTCGAGATTATGCAGGATCTCATTTCTGTTGTGGAGAATGAGATTGAGGGTACTGAAAAATCTAGAGGAAAATTGTCGCCTCCACTCATCGAGGTTACACAAAAGTTGAAGATTTTTGGTTTGGATATAGCACCTCGTTGGGGATTCACATCTATTCGTGGAAGGAGGACAGAGATGGAGGATGCTGTTGTAGCTTTACCGAGCTTTTCAGAAGTTCCTGCACAAATGCTGATGGATTTCCCAGCTACCAGTGCAACAAGTAAAACTTATACTGCCAATTTATTTGGAGTTTATGATGGACATGGAGGCTTTCAGGTACTTATATTTATATTCGCGATCTGTGGATATTGTCGTAGAATTTTCAGTTTTCCCCTTTACTTTTTGTTTTTCCTCCATTTTGTGTAATGTGTATCATCAGAAACTCTGTGTGCAACTGAGTAGATTCGTATAACGTTTGGACTTTCTTCCATAGGTTGCTAATTACTGCCGTGATCGGCTTCATTTAGCTTTAGAGGATGAGATAAATATTGTCAAAAATGATTTTAGCAATGGAACCATCAAGTGTGATCAGAAGGAGTGCTGGGAGAAGGCTTTCTTAAATTGTTTCCATAAAGTTGATGACGAGGTAGGAGCAGTCCACAGAGGTGATCCGAGCATTGGTAGCGCCTCTGAAGCTAGCCTTCCACCTGTTGCTCCCGAAGCTGTAGGATCAACTGCTGTCACTGCCATTGTTTGCCCCACCCATATAATTGTTGCAAATTGTGGGGATTCAAGGGCAGTCCTATATCGTGGCAAAGTATCCCTGCCATTGTCTACAGACCACAAAGTAAGGCTTGTGGTTTTTAATTTCCTTTCCATGTACCATCACCATTACATAATATGATCTCTCATATTATTTCTCTTTCTTCCAGCCAACTAGGGAAGATGAATATGCAAGAATAGAGGCCGCCGGAGGGAAGGTCATCAACTGGGACGGATATCGTGTTTCTGGTGTGCTTGCGGTGTCAAGATCGATTGGTATGTCTACACAATCCTGGTTAAGAGAGTTCAGTCATTTGTCAGTTTCTTCTATTAGTTAGAAATGCTGAGCTACTTCTCTATGTTGTTGATTACCAATATTAGTTCATATCTGACATAATTTGATAGCAAAGTCGAAGAAGAATTAAATCACAAGTGGCATACTATGTAACAGGATCGTTTAACATCCACTGTTGTAAGATTAGGAAACAAAACGTGGAAAGTGAAAACTGTGCGGAATCTCTTACTCTTAAACACAAGCAGCAATTTGCATGGACTATTATGATTCGATTATGGTCTGAATAATTAGGAATCCTATCTTCTTTTTTACCAGAAAAATCCAAACTAAAGAATTCGTGTCTCGCCTAATCATAAGTTACTGAGCAATATGCGCGTGTATGGTTCTTTAGATCCAGATAATGCAAAGTGATGAGTTGGTTATTAGTTCTCTAGTTGGTTATTAGTTCATATTGTGGGCTTGTTTTAATCCTAACCTTAAAAAATATAAACCGAGTGCCCTGAAAGGAGAAGGAAGCTGGAATGCCCACAGGTGTCTATTGTTGAATCACCCGAGCTGATAGTACCCATTTTCTTTTTTGGGAACGTCCAGTGCCAAAATCAATGATAATTTGGAAGCGATACAGAATCAATTCAATTATGGAATCATGAATAGTCATTGGTGGAGTTGATTCATAGACACTGTATTGTAATCTACACCTTTTTCTTCTCCATTTATAGATGTGATTTCTCATTTCCTCCAACATTCCTATCTCACTGTGTTCATCATCTTCATTTGCTGCCTTCAGGTGATAGATATCTGAGGCCCTATGTGATTCCAGATCCAGAAATCACCTTCATTCCTCGAGCAAAGGAAGACGACTGCCTTATACTAGCCAGTGATGGTTTATGGGATGTCTTGACAAATGAGGAGGCCTGCGATGTGGCGCGAAGACGAATTCTCCTATGGCACAAGAAGAACGGTGTTACTGCATCAAAGGAAAGGGATGAGGGTGCTGATCCAGCGGCTCAAGATGCAGCGGACTACCTCGCCCAACTTGCTCTTCAAAAGGGAAGTAAAGACAACATCTCTGTGATTGTGGTAGACTTAAAAGCTCAGAGGAAGTTCAAGATGAAATCTTAGCAGTAAATTTGATCTTACTTGTCTTTTGATCTTCTCTTTATTCCTTTTGAACATTAAAGAGATAAGAAATTCAATCTAATGAATGCAATTGATTAACATATCACAAAAACTTGCTTCATAGTTGAGAAGGAGTTTCTTACTGGAACAGCTTGTATATCAATGACCTTGGAGCATATGCCACAGTTTCATCTCTAATATATTACAGTTTCATCGCTATCTTTTTTCAAGAACTGTCCCTACTTTGATTTTATGTTTTTGTGAAATATATACAGGAATCGTTTTTGGAATGTAACTAGAACTTTTTTTTTTTTTTCTGGATCCACTGCATATCAATAACCTGACTTAATGTAGAGTCGAATTTGTTAATTCTCGGATATGAAGATGTCAAATAAGCTACATCAAACTCGCATGAAATTCCACTGTAGAAGACACAATTTTTTTCTAAAGAATTTGTCATGATACAGCTTTAAATTCATAATCTGACGTGTCCAGAATGAAAACTTTATTCTCCATTTTACGAGAATTTTTACGTAAAGCCTTTCATTCTTTCTATGCATCACTGATGGTAAATTTGATTGCTACGCACAGCATTCAACAATTGCACGCTAATGTTTTATCTTCATCAAAAGCTTGGAGAGATAGGATGGTGAAAGTATATAGTTTCGCATACAAATTCTCTTTGAAGGGAAAGACTCCCATTTGACTATCGATATTTATCTGACTCTCACATGTGATTTCTTAACTGGTATAATCCAATGACCGAACCCTTCTTTATGTCTTCACGTCCCCCCGTGTGACGACATCCCATTTTGGGAAAAAATCCCCAACTGAGTAAAATTCTAACCAATCTTTTGATAAATAAGGTAAGAATCTTCAAAACAGAAAACCATCTAATATCATGACGGTTTTCACATACGTTTAACAGGCATAAACATTTTTCTGATTGTCGTTTACCTCTTCTATACGTATTTGATTAAGAACATTGCCATATGTCAACCTTCACCCTTCCCTATATAAGAGCATTTTCCCCATATACACGAGAGATCTGACATTTAATAGATAAATTTTTACAATACGAAGTAACATATAACATTACTCTCTGACTAAATGTGCAGTACGTTAACACAATGGAGAAATTACACACTTGAAATATGACATTTGACGTCAGATTCTTTTTTTATAAATATCAGGACAAGAAGCAAAATATTCCAACCTAAAATAATAAACTTATGAACTTGGTCTTACTTCACCGTCGAGAAACAAAAACAAAAGAAGGCTCACGATTTTTAGTTTACTGCAACCTACAAAAGGAATAAGTTCCAAAGCTTGACGAATTCTCAACACAGATTTAGACATCTAAATCTACACCTCAACCAGAATGAAGAAAGCACGTCTGCAGAAACTTCTATGCTTAATAACAGAGAGAGCTCCTGCTACACCAACATCGTTCAGCGTGGCATTCTTTCGCCACCACAAAGCTCAAAAATCTCGGCAGAAGGCTTCTACATATTCTCTCCTCTGCAGCAAGGTAGGAATGGTTTTCAAGGCTTCCCTCAAAACAGGTTGGCTCGTTTCAGAAGCAAAGGTGAAAAACAAACTACCTGGTTGTTACAGTTCCAGTAGAACAAACACGTTAATCCTCTTAGAGCTCAGATAATGATGATGCAAACTCGAAACTCAAAAAATTTGTGATTAACACACTCAGGTAAGTTTCTGTTCACAGCTTGAAGTAAATTTACAAATTTTAGAGACTCGGTTATGGATGGTAGTAGTGTTGGACATTCGAGATAATTCCTTAATAAATAATGTTTTACAAGGAAAACAAGAGAAAAAACAAACACTTGTGGCTTTCGGAGATTCTTGTTTTATAAAATGCAGATTATGGCAAGGTAACTTCAAGCAAATATATTCAAAATTTCTAACTCTTTCATTTCAGGCTTTATCCTTTGTTCTTCCTCTGGTTCCTCCTTTTTTTCACTTTCGAGTATAAAGCAGATTAAAGAAAAGTTGAAAATGGTGGATTACAAGTGTAAACTGAAAGAAAGACAACAGCCTGAGGGAATGAGATAAAGCTGAAAACCAAATCAAGCAGAAGTGTTGGTTATGTACTCGCCTGACTTCCGTTGACAATGTTGCAAGTGGCGATCCTGCTTCAGTGAAATATGAGGCTAGATCAACACCCAGGTCATCGTACATAGTGATGAAGGGGTGCCTCTGGTTTTCAGAAGAAGAAATAATTAGTCAATATACCTCGTAATTGATCTGCAAAAGACTTTAGAGCAAAAGATGTCAGATTAGAAACTGTACCATAAGTTCGTTTGCTGACAGCCTCTCTTTTGGGTCTTTCTTTACACTGGATAAATTATGTGCATTAGATAATGCAGATGCGATAAAACTGATTATTTCTATCACGGAACCTAGGATGGTGCAAGAATACAAAAAAATAACTAATATAATAGCCAAGTGAACTTCAATGCAGGGGAAAAATAAAATCATATCTGAAGCTAAATGGACAAATTACGTGTACCCTGATAACACTAGGAATTCTTGCTATTTCCTTTCCACCTTTTCTTCTTATGGTGGCTGGGGGCCAAAGAGAATTAAAACCCTACCGATCCTCCAAAGACTCTGCTAAAACAATGGCTACCAGCAAGAGCATAGGCCGAGGGGCAGTGAGGCAGAACGGTAAACTGCAACCCACCCCCACCCCCACTCCCCCCTCATCCCCATTTTCAATTCTTTAAATTACTCTTAAGTTTTGTCCTTAATTGAAGTTTTGCCCCCAAGACTTCTAGTTTCCTTGTCCAAATATTGCCCTCCACAAAAGCTGGCTCCATCACTGGACAAGTATTAGGGTGATTTTGTCTATATTGCATGAAGATGCACAATCAGCATCAGTGCATTGAAAATCATGATTTTTGAAACAAGGCAACTTAAAGTCATAAGTATAATCTTACCATGCAGAAATAAACGAGCAGAACTGTGGAGAAAATAGATCAGCAGGTGCAGAAGGTGTAGGATGCCCAACTATGGCTTCCATGAGCTCATAAACGTTATCCCATCCTTTTCCAGGCTGTGGGGGTGAATAAGGGAATTCACCGGTTGCACACTCGAGCATTACTAGACCCAAGCTCCAGATGTCACTTCTATAGCCATAGTTGTCCCCAATGATTCGCTCTGGCTACATAGCACAAAATTGAATGGGAAAAACTTGAGTTTTCAAATATACACTAAGAGGTGTTAGGAAAAAATATTTCATGTGATATATAATTTATTTTGACACACACACACACACACACACACACACATAAATCCTCACAGAAATACTGTTGCCTCCCAACAATGTTTAACTGATATGTATTCAGCACATATTAGATACTCACAGACATATAGTTGTACGTGCCAACAAATGTATTAGCCAGTCCAGACGTGCTTGCTAGAATTGCACTCACACCAAAGTCAGTGATCTTGACTTCACCACTGTGGTTTATAAGCAAATTTGAAGGTTTCAAGTCCCTGTGAATAATATGTTTTTCATGATGAAGATACCACAAGCCCTTGAGTACCTAAATTTACATGGGTAGAATATACATAACATTAGGACACGAAGCAGATCCTTAGGCTTAAATATAAACTTCATAGTTATAGTTCGTACCTGCTTACAGATGGCAGCTAGATATGGTTCAGGAATTCTTTTGACCTTTTTTAGAAAATCTGCAATAGATCCTCCATCCATGTACTCCAATATTATAGAAATCGCACCATTGTCATAGAAAGACTGATAACAAATGACAATGTACGGACTCTGAGATGACTGATTAATTTTCAGTTCCTGTGCGATATTCTTCCGAGCAGACTCTTCAATATTCATTTGAATCACCTGAAGTGCCAGAAAAATTAAGATTAATATCAGACTGATCAGCAAGAAATGCTAGACGTCCCTCAAATCGCCCGTATAAGATAGCACTCTGTCAAGCCAGTCCAAATAGAAGGTTGAACAGCAGATAACTGTCCCAGTGATCAATGCCTATAGGCATATGACCGAATTTATTGCTAAGGGAGCACCAAATTGAGAGGGTTCTTAAACTTCTAGAAAGATAATGGGGTAGTCAGGCTAAGTGTTTGTAGCTTTGCATTAAGGCATTACTTAAGCCAGGAATTTCATACTCTTCAAATAAGCTTTCATGCTTCTCATATATAGAAATATAAATGTCACAAACCCCTCTAAGCCCTCCACAAAGAATGTAGGTTCCTATATCCTTCTGCTTCTAGAAAACGGCGGATTGGCCCAGTAAGTATAGATCAAGTTGACCGCTTCACGACTACTTGAAAGTGTGAGAGGGAAAACAAGAGGATTGCACTGACGAAAATATGTATACTATAAGTCCCACTCTCACTCTAAAAGGAGGAAAGCATGCAACTGAACGAGAAGAGTCATCTTAGGGGTATCGACTTGCTATCTCAAATTACTAAATGAATTGACAGCAGCAGCCTGCAATATGTTTTTCATAAGCATGACACATGAAAATGCTCCCTTCCCCCTCCCAGTCAAATACAAAACAACCAACCAAGTACTTCTACTTCTTTTTTTCCCTGTTAAGCATCTTTCTGTGGCAACCACGAAGAATTTCAACATATGGGATTGTGAAATATAAATGCTAATGTGATCTTTTTATTGTATTCACCAAGGAGGAAGT
Organism: Ehretia macrophylla; assembly: GCA_037974665.1. Lineage (NCBI taxonomy): Eukaryota > Viridiplantae > Streptophyta > Magnoliopsida > Boraginales > Ehretiaceae > Ehretia > Ehretia macrophylla. The sequence goes on along the minus strand of CM075771.1, from coordinate 47,973,181 downwards.
AGACCCTTTAATTAGGAAGAGGGAAGGGACAGAAAAGAACTAACAAGAGGCGCAGTGCATGATCATAATCAGAATTTTCACATTACCTTCAAAGCAAAAAATTGTGAAGTCCATTTATGCTGCACTAAACGCACTATTCCACCACTGCCTTGCCCAATAACTTTAATTGCATCAAAGTCAGCTAAGCTTAACTGGTCATCTGCTGGCTTTATAAGTGATGGCTGCACAAAAGATTCACATATGCAGAAAATCGGTTCACTCTTTTTATAGCAGCAACTGTAAGTGCATATAGAAATTATTTCAGTAGAAAAGTATTAATGAGAAGACAAAAAGAAAAAATAGATCACTTTAAGAGTTTTCTGTATTTCTGCTGTAGTTGATTACAAATAGTTGACAAATAAAACAAGGAGCACAAGCCTTTTGCCCTGTTTTCCTATTCAGACATGTAACTTACTTCCCTAAGTCGTCAAAATAAGCAGTTAACTCCCTTCTATTTTTGAAAATCCAGCTAATTGCCCGAATGAGGGGCAATCAACAATTTTGAAATGACAATTTGGAGTTATTCGCATATATTTAAAACAAAACAAATAATCCATATCGTCTTTAGCTTGGTAATAAGATGCATTTTGCACATCTTAAACTATTACTCTTGCAAAAAACATTGGATAAGTTATAATATACCCGACAACGTCTAACTTAATAATTTATTTTCTTTTTAATGATATAGATTACACTCCTAGGTAACGTTTCTTGGAGCATGGAATTGTATTTTAAAAGAATCAATTTTTACTAACAAATTTCCAAGTTCAATTTCAAATGCATATATCCAAGTAAACAAACACTACCTTAACATAAATAAAACAAACAAATTTGCATTAAATACATCTCAGATCACGAAATTATAAATGAAACTGCTCTACGATTTGGATGCACACCGTTTAGCCCCCTTCCAATTATCCATTCACGTACCAACAATTCAATTATATTTAGTTAATATCAGGATATCCCCACATTATCCATCCCACTTCGTAAATCTAGTACAACGAAAATTATCTCCATGTGATATTTTTACACCGTAAAATTTGCTTATAATATTTCAACCGTGTAGAAAGAATCGAGATCATTTTAATCAAACCTATATGCAATTTGTGTATTATCTAAAACTTTAAACAGACACTTTATAATTCAACTAGGCTCAAATACCATAGCATATCAATTAAAATATTATAATAAAAAATAATGAAAATAACAGAAATTAATTCAATAATTCACAAGACATAAAGATCTTAAAAAATATAATTAAAAAAAAAATACAATATAATTTTTATTTTTTTTCAAAAAAAAAAAAAACATACAGCATCGGGTTCATTTTTAGAGACAATTCGAACACCGTCTCTGTTGACCAGTAAATCTCCGTCCTTAAACGTCCCCGATTCCGATCTGCAATGCAATTACATCAATATACACACACATATAAGCTAACACACACACACACACAAAAAACACGCACATATAAGCTAACACTCACAAACGCGCAACACACACACACATATAAACTAACACTCACTCACACACACACACACACACACACACACACATATGTAGAGAGAGATAAAGTACAGGAATTTAGAGAGAGTTTCCTCATCCGGAGGAGGCAGAGAGAGCTTGAGATTAGGCGCGAGAGCTCCTTTTTTCATTATTTTTTTATTTTCCCTTTTTTCCATTATTTTTCCTTTTTTTTTTTGTTCTAATTTTCTTAAATTTTGTTTACTTTTCGAAAAGATATATTTATATATATATAGTTTATATAGATATATGGGGCTAGTGCAGAGTCGTTGCAAAGTCTTTGGGGGTATAATGATGCTTATTATGTGTGTTAAGGTTACGTTATGTCCGATGTGTATTTTTATATAATTGGGTGGGAAATGAGAAAGTGGGGTTGCAGTAGGTGAGAAAGAACAGTCAACTTTCAGCGGAAATGATGAGGAAGATGCATGGACTTTTCTTTTTCTTTCTTTTGTCATTTTCTTTTCTTTTTTCCCCTTTCCCGCCGCTTCACTGCACTTTCGTACACGAGATTTGGAAATACTATACAATTACGATCAGTATGAATTCACAAAAAAAATCAAACGCCAAGAAAATCGTAACGTATATAGGGAGCACAAAATTTGACAGCTTGGTCCGTTCAATGGTCTGCAAATCTGGTTGACTTTTGGGGCCAGCCGTTGACTATTTTAAATATGGGTTTTAGATATATTATATGTTATTAAAAATTCTCTAGTTTAACTACATATCACTTACAGTATTTATAAATTACAAGACAAAAAATAAACATCAAAACAGATTCGACCTTTTTTTCAAATCTCGCATAATCCAAATTTATCTCCTTTTATAAGAGATGCAACCCTTAAACATATCAAACCACTTTTTTGTGTCCGTTCAGCGCCAGTTTAATTGCTGAAAAGGAAAATGGTGCATTGCTTCTCTTTTACGACTATTGCTATTTCATTTATGGTCATAAATCAAAACTTCACTTTCCTTTGAACATTATGGAGAGATTGCGTTAACAAAATGGAGGTTCAGGTACCAAAATGGAAGTTACAAAATTTGTGCTTAATATCACATTAAACATTTTCAAAAAGTACAACCCTAACTCACTTATTAATACTTTTATCCTTTAATATTAGTTTTCTACTAACCCGTGAATACATCTTCTCATTAAAGAGGGGTTGGGATATATAATTTACAACTTTACTCTGCTGACACGAGCAAGAAAAGGTTAACATACTTTTGCTCAAGTGCAATAGTGACTTGGTTTTCATCTTCTGTGTAGCCAGATTCTTTGAAGACTTAACAAGAAGCTTTTTTAGCTTCTTAGACTTTTGAGTACCAATAAAGTCTGCCCAACCATAATAACACATCCATAATCGAGATGAAATAAAAAAACACATCATATATGTCAAGCTCTAAGCACATGATCTCGAGCCAACAAGCAGAACTCACGTCATGGATTGAGAATAACTATCATGTGCTAATTAAATGAGTTACTATTTAAACATGTAAACACTAGCGTATACATAGCACTTATATCATGTCTCTCTTTAATGTGGCACTTCACAAATATATAAAAGAATTATATAAGGGTGAGGAAAATACCGCTTTAGTGATGCATTAGGTGTGGCTTTCAACTGTTTGAGGCTTGGGATTTTAGCTGGATTTAGGCTTTGGAAATTGGGCCAAGGAAATAGTTTTGTTTGGGCCGGTGTATCATCAAATAATGGCCCATATATGATAATTGGCTTAAGGCTCTGGCCCTTTTCTCAATGATCGTTTATAATCTTTTTTTAAAAATCTTTTTTTTTTATTTTATAAAATAACTGTAAAAGACAATAAATAGTATCAAGAGAAAACTGAAACTCTTATTCATTTCTGAATGAATTACATTTCAATAGAACTTCTCTAACTAAAAATTTTCAGAAGCTTCTGGTTGCGCAAACGCTGATGCAGTATAAGCAGCTGCAAATCAAAAGCTGGCTGGTGGCTGTAAGCTGCTACACAAGCTACTGCAAATCTGCAAGCTGGTTGCAAGCTACTGCAAATCAGAAGCTGCTGCAAATCAAAAGCACGTTGTTGATGCATACTAGTGAATAACCACATATCAATATTTCATAACACTCCCCCTTAAATATTCACTATAAGAATATGTATCATTAAAACTTCGTCAAGAAAACCCAGTGGGATAAAAAACTTGACTAAGGAAAAAAAATACATTATCCTTATGAGGAATACCATTACATTTGGCTTGCCTCATTAAAATCTTATTATAAACTCAACCACTGTCTCATTAAAAACTTTGCTAGGAAAACCCAATGGGATAAAACTTAGGCGAAAGGAAAAAGAGTACAGTGCGTATTTATCTGACCCTCACAAAGAAATATCACATACAACTCATGTATTTACTTGTGATGACAAGTATAATGTGACGATCCATGAAATAGAACACGAGTATTGCCCTTTCAAATCATGATGAGATTGTGACAATTCATGAGGCTAGTTGAGAATGTATATGATTAAGATTTGTCATACAATACATTTGAGAATCATACAGTTTACATTTCGAAAGAGCTAGTCTCATTAAAGGTGGCTATGGTGACATGATGAAACATATTTTGTCAAAATATTTATACACATATGTGTTTCAAAATAATGGTGTTGTTCATATTCAACAAGTACAATCAAGTAAAAATCCAGCAGATTTGTTCACTAGAGCTTTACCAACAAAGATGACAAATGACATACTCAGAAGTATAAAATGCATCGCCTAAATGATCTCTAACCATGACGCATGTTGTAATGAGGGGGAGAAGATATTGATGCATTGTATTTTTTTTCATTCACCAAGGTTTTTCTCCCACTAGGTTTTTCCTGGTAAGGTTTTAATGAGGCAAGGCAAATATGTTTGATATGATAGAAACATATCGAGCTGAAGTTCTTTTTCATTGATGAACTCTTATCACTCTAATGCTTTCCATATAATATTATCTTGTCAGTGAGTACTCGATCTTAAGGTCGATAAACTCTCACTTGTATAAGCTCTTCAGGAGCCTTTATGACATTCAAGAATTATCAACATATATTTCAGCAATAATTGGCAAATTTAAATTATAAAACAATAAGCAATTGGTAGCAAATAGAGATCTACAAGGAGATAATACTTCTTATAAGATATATGACCAACAAAATATCAACATATACTAAGAAAGTTATACCAGATTCTTCTAAAATGTTTTAATTTGTACAAAGATCTTTGTAATCGATTACATTTTCCTGGATTTCGAGTCATATGCTTCAGGGATAGTAAGTTCTTCAAGAACTTCAATATCATATGTTTCAGGCATAATAAATTTTTCAGGAACTTCAATATCAATATCACGTGATTTATATTGCAAGTTGTTGTCATTTCTATAAGAAACATAGGAACTTATTTAAATATTAACAATGGTATTACAGTTACCATATGAGGATATAAGCCAAAGCGTACCCATATAGCATACTAACCTATTCCCTACGAAGCTTTAAGCAGTTTAAGGGATAGATACCTATATGGTACACTACTTGCAAGTATCCAAGCGTTGTGGGATTGAAAATGACATGGGGTTTGTTTTACAATGCTCCACCTCAATCCCACATACGAGAATTTCACATTTGTCATGTGAGCTGAGTTTCCACTATATTGCTTCTCTCTCTTTGAACAATCAGGTCTTTGTCGACATTCATCCACATTTTGTGGTTCAGGATCCTTATTGCTTTATTCCAAGCATTTGGTCTCTCCAAGGACCAACTATTCTTCAATCTCTACAACGATTATGCATTACCGACGTTGGTTGGTTTTGCTAATTTTGTCGTGCTCCTTAAAGATATAGAATCTGCAGGATTCATAATTCCTATATTTGTCTCCATGTGTTCTCCCTTTTCAAAAGTATAATATCTTTTGTACCGACAGATACACTACGCTTCTAGCGTGTCTCAGATGTATATGCTATGACATTTATTATATATCCTTCTGGGACAACAGTTTGTGCCAACACATTCATAGCAAATATTTGTGTTTTCACAATATTCTTTGCATCTGGTAAATTATTTGTAATACTGTGCAAATAAATAATTATGTGAACTTCAAGTTCACGTTGCTAATTCCATAGATTCAAATGAGATAATAATATTGTCATCCAACATATATTATATTGAGATATCAAAGATGTATCACAGGGAATTTCAGGTTCCTCTCAAATATCTCACGCTAACTTTAGGTAGCGATTTTCTGTTCCTTTAATGAAGGGAAAAAGTTCTAATTAAATAGAAAGCACCAAAGTGTGTTTTAACATGATCATCAACTAGGGGTTCGAGATATGAATACTGTCCCTAGGTAGCCAAGTTGATTATGTCAAACCATAAGAACAATTGGATTATGATATCTTTGTTTTTGCACAAGAGGTGATTCAATTGCTCGTATGATTGTATGATACAACCCATAAGAAAGAGCAAGAATTTTGAAATACATGCAAAGATATTTTTTATCACTTTCATTTGTGGTCTCAATAAGATATTCGTTTCGACAAATATCTTTAATCTTAGCAAAATCTTCTAGACTTGCTAAAATATAATGAATCCACGATTCGAAATTATGGGCCACAAGATTATGTTATATTAGCTCTGTTGGAGCAAGTTAGATTGGTAAAACTAAATATTTAGTACATGTGCCTTGGGCCAAGCATACAATAGGTACACTCATGCCTTTCCTCATTATTCCACTTTTGGTGGTGAGGACTATCAACCTTAGTATTGCTTTTCGGGACATATTATCTCAACCACGGTCATGACTATGACAAATTTAATATGTAGATATTGCAGTTACTTCAAGAAGTGCAATATCATTCACTTTGGAGAATACAACTCTATTCACTCTGGGGAATATAGTTTCATTCGCTGCAGGGAATGTAATTTTATTTTCTTCAGGAAAACAAATATTATCCACTTCAAGGGATTTCAAATCCATTCGCTTTAAGAAATTTAATGCCACTCACTTTAGAGAATTTTCAATTATATTCCTTCAGGAAATGTAATTCTACCAATTTTAATTTCATTCACTTTAGGAAATGCAATTTTCTATTCACTTCGGAGAATCTAATTTCAATTCACATAAGAGAATTTTAATTCCATTCACTTCATGGAATGGTATTAAGCCAACTGGAAAATTTGACTTTCTATAAATTCCAGTGGGGTTTTCACTATAACAATGTGAATTTTATCTTTCAAAGATAAGATAATAAAAAAAAAATACTTTCACACGATCCTGCTGGGATGTGTTATTTCCTTCTTTAATTATTTCTCCAAAATTCTCGACAACAATAATGGATTATTGCATTAAGAATCCATAGTAAATAGTAATTGTTGAATCAAATCATTATCCTTTTTGCCTAAAAGTAAAAACACGTTTATCTTAAAAAAAGGATTAGCAATAGTACATCATAATAGCTTTTGCATACCACATATTATTTTAATATATATCATCAAATATTATTTTGATATTGATCATCACAGCATATATTTAACCGGAAGTGTAGAGAGTCTCTCTGGGAAATAAGCAAACAACTAGTATACATACTTCAGTATACCTATGTTGGAAATGACTTTTTTATAAATGATATACATAGAGTATAATATTCATATCTCCATCTGAAATAACTTCAAAATTGTGAGAAGATTTTCTTTTTCATATTCAAAGAGTAAGATTTGATTCCCACCATAACTTTCTACCAAATAACTCAATGGTAGATACTCGTGCTAATAACATGTTATAAAATAACTACAAAAGACAACAAATAGTATCAAGAGAAAATTAAAACTTTTATTCATTTTTGAATGAATTACATTTCAATAGAACTTCTCTATTTATAGATTTTTAGAAGCTCCTGATTGTGCAAACACTGATGCAGTATAAGCAGCTGCAAATCAAAAGCTGGTTGGTAGCTTCAAGCTGCTGCACAAGCTACTGCAAATCAGAAGTTGTTACTAATCAACAGCACACTGCTAATGCATACTAGTGAATAACCACATATCAATATTTCACAAAACTTTTCCCTTTGTTGTGAACCATGAAAATATTTTATCGGAAAAGGTTTATTTTTAAATTTTAAATTTAATTTAAAATTTTGAAAATATAAAATTTAGAATTTAGCATTTAAAAAATAATTTTAAATATAAGTTTAAATTATAAATTTTTAATTTAACTTAAAATTTTAATAATTATTTTATTTTATTTTATTTTTTATTTTTTATTTCTATTTTGAAGTTATATATAAAAAATATTTTATTTATTTATTTTCTTATATTTTTATTTTTATTTAAAAAAATCCTACATCGGTGAGAGGTTGTGACTATGTATGGTTTATAAGTGGGTGTTGTGTATATAAGGGATAATTTTAGTTAACCATTTTGAGTCAGTAGAAAAAATGACCCAAGTTGTTATTTCTGATACTTACAACATTATTTTCATATGCGAATCCAGAGTTGTGGACTCAAAGTGTGACAATTAGGCAGGATATTATGGGTGGCACCACACATGCATGACTTTTTTCCGTAATCTTATAAAGCATTATACTAATCTCATGCAAAAGGAAGGAGCTTAAAACGGTGACTTTTATTTCAAATATACAAATATCTTAATACGACAGTGCGTCTTAATTCATACGCCAAATCAGTCAAGTTGTACTAGATAATTTTTATAATGAGAATGTATAAATTCAAATGAGGGATCTTTGATTATAATAAGTCTTAATCGACAACTCTACTCAACCTTTAAAAGCAAAGTTATCCTAGTTTCCACTTGAAGATTGACAATATCGGCAAGAGAAGAGTACTATATATCCCCGGAAATTAGAGTTGTATCATTTGTTCTTGACAATATGTAGCCTGCAATACAACAATCTGTTCCATGTTTTCGCATGACGACAAGCAAATTTTTGGACCATTTAATTTCTTTACAAAGTTTGTCGTGTGTGAATCAATAATTGAGTTGAGATTTATAATGCATTTGAGAAGCTGAAAAAGATTAACTTGGTCCTGTAAATTGCAATTGTGTTTACTTGAATTCATGTTGTGTCGTCTATTGATCTTGCTAGCTTTAGAAAAATAGAAGAGAATTCATGTACCCTACTACAAAAGCTGGCCATTAGCCCGATCTATCTTTTCGTTCAATTATATACTTCCTTTTGTTTAGAAAGTTAGAAAGGCAAAAAGAATAGATATGTCTTTTTTTTTTTCTTTCTTTCTTTCTCCTAGATTAAAAGGCAGAAGACCGTGATAATTTCATCCTACCATTTTAGGAGAAATATTGCCCCTTTTGTCTTTTTCCAAGAGGAGCTATATTTGCTCGTGTTGATAATCTAGAACACTGATACTTTGGGGAATTGAGCCCATATATAATTAGCAATTCAATTCGTATATTGATTAGTCTCTTGATACACGAGTCAATATTGATTAGGTCCATTGGATAATCTAGAACATTGAGTTTTAATGGCGCTTTCCTAAAACCATCGCTAAAACCCCAGTTTAGCGGCAATTCTTTAAAATCGCCGTTGAAAATCTCCTATAGTGGAGACTTTACGACAAGCTTATGCGACAGTTGGATATTTTGCAGTGTTTTCATAACTGTCGTACTCAAGTTTTTTGTAGTGAATTGAAAGTGTTTGTATTCAATTAACCATAAGTTCATAAGATATATACCTTTTTTTTTTTTTACGATGGGAACTCTCTTAGAAAAGTCCTTTGAACTCACACAAGGGATATACTAAATCTTGAGATATATGATTCTGCCAAAATCTCCAAGGAGATTAGATTTTTGATTAATTCGATCTAAAAACATATATAAATTTCTCATCCACAATCTAAATATTACACTACTAAACTATTTACTACCGTAATCAGATTGATTTAGCAAAAAGTATAAGCTTAGTTATCGAAAATTTGATGACATAAAGTACCCATGCCTTGATCTCATACAATGGCTTATCAGGAGCGTTATCTCTATCTTAATTAATGTTATCAAGAACTAAAATAAAAGATGGAAAGAATGCTGCCTTTTCCTTCAAACTCATGATGGTATACCCCGCAAAATAATGTGACATATGCTAAAAGAAAGTGGGGTGCAACAATGTGGATGTATACTTCTCAGGCGCTTGTAATCTTTTTATTTGGACGATATTGTACAGTATATAGTCCCTCCAAAAGAGGGACTTTTTGTGTACTTGGTAATGTAATATACAACATAGTTTTTAGAAATACTTGAGATATGAAATTTATTTAATTTATAAATAAATTTTATAATAATTTATATTTATAAATAATTTCATTTGTTTGAAAATGTAAAATAGTATTAAGTCAATTATGTTATTTACAAATATAAATTGTATTTGAAACACATGTGAAATTAGAATTAATATTTATATTTTACATAAATGCCCTTCTTTTATTGTATTGAAATTAGGCTTGTTATATAGAGATTATCGTCTCATCCCATTATTGATTATTGCTATTATCATAAAATTGTCCAAAAAAAAAAACAACAAAGCAAAATTGTCAATAAAGTTAAACATTATAAAATAACCATAATTTCAACCATCAGTTCAAGATTATAAAATAAATCTACATTCCAAGTGATAAAATAACCTTAAGTTTAACTATACATTTAATATAAAAAAATAATCTTAAGAGAAAGGATAAGAGAGTCGTTAGTTTTTTCTTTTGTTGAAAGAGAAACATTGAGAGAGGTGATGATTTTTTTTTTAATATTTGTATTTTAGTCAAAGTCCATTTCTTAAACATGAGGGCAATTTTGTCCTCAAAAGATAAGCAATATATTTGGAAAATGTGAATTTATAAATTCTACCTCTTAGGATTTGCAAATCCTAGAATTCTAATTTTTTAAAAGGGTGCTTCCAAACAACAAATATTGGATTTGCAAATGAATTCTACAAAATTTTATAGAATTCATTTATTCCAAACAGTTTGCAAATATTTTGCAGAATATCCTACTTTTTGTTCTCCTTCTTATTGATCAAAAAACAGATCATATTTGTCAAAAATAAGGGAATTTTATCTTAAAATCAATCATTACTAAAAGAAGTAGTTCAGGAGTCTATATAGTGATTTTGAAATTTATGATTTTTGTATGTGGAACAATTGTTATATTCTAATAACCCTCAAGTTTAACCCGGTTTGAAGAATTAGCTTTGAATACGAGAGCGACATTAACTGAGTGAGTTAGGTAAAAGAGCTGTGTACAAGAGGTATATACTACACATTGAAGTAAGCAAGTCAGGGTAAAAAGTAGGTCAAACGTGGATGGATAAGACTATTCTTGTTAGCGAGCTATATATCACGTATGGATAGATAATATTGGATTAAAATTCAGCTCTAATACCATAAGAAAGATGCTTATAAGAAAAAAATTATAAATTATAAGACCATTATATCAAATTTTGGACAACATCTCTTGATATATATCAATTAATTTTACAATGAAAAGCATATTTTTTTAACAATATTGACCAAAATGAGATCTAATATTTTGGTCAGAGTTCAATTTTCTCACGACTTATTGGCAATGAAACGATAAATTCACCAAAAATAATAATAGCTTAAACCCATCTATAGCAGAATGCTTAATCTTAATTAACACGAAACGCGACCATAAACTCATGGACATCTGTCCACCATTTAAATCTAGATGACACATACTTTGTCAATAAACATGCACCTATTAACGGATTAATTAACATCCATCATTCATGTATGCCATTTTTTCTTGCGTAGTCAAATCAGCTTTAATTTCTATGTATAGGGAGAAGATTAATGTTTTGTTGTCTTTCTAATGATAAGATCCGCTCTAATTTTATAAACTCAGTGGTGAGGTGTTGTTCCTCAACACATACTTCAGTCTAATTAAATACCAAATAATATTTGTGATGGACGAATATAATTTTTTTTTTTTTTTTATAATTCAGGAGAGGTCTTAAATCGTATAACGTAATCGGTGATTCGAGCTCGCAACTTCTCACATACATAGAGAGTTACACACCAATAAACCAAATATCAAATAATATTTGTGATAAACGGACATAACTTTGATCTTAATACCTTTAATTATAATAAATTGTTATTCCACCACTTCATCTAATTCTTGAGGGCATGATTAATGTTTTGTTGAACGTAAAGGTATTAACAAATCCTTTGAAAGATGAGATTGGTTCTCTTTGATATGTATGATTGAACTTGAAATTGAATTATCACGTGAGTGGAGGCCCATATAAATAAGCCAACCAATGGCCGGGCCATAGTTGTTGAAGAAGAAACTTAGAGGACACTTCGTGCGGGATTGTTGCCATTTTCCAAGGTGTCTCTTCCCTTATTTTTATGCAAACAAGAAGACCCTACTTGAAGTTGTTGCAATTAATACAAAACTAATGCAATTACACACTTCATACTGTGTGTGGAGTCGATCACATTTCTGATCAAAGTGCATCAACTTATATGATTCTTGACCCCCCCAAAAAAAACCTATATGATTGGTTTATTATGTTTAAGTCATAAGAATAGTGAATTATTGTTCGAATTCATTAAAAAACTAATTTTTTTAGGATCAATTTTAGTAGACTTTATACTTAATTAATTTGAATCATATCGCTTTTAAGTATAATTATGTATCTCATGATGTAACACCCTGATGTGAGTTTAAAAGAATTCTTGTTATCAAAGAAGAAAAGGTGAATTACAGTTGTTACAAGATGCAATTGTTTCATGTAAAAAAAAATCATAAAGTTTAATAAATTCTTAACTACTCCATTTAACACTAATTCATTTTAAGATTGAAGCTCATAATCTTTTAGATAATATCAGAACTCGATTTTTGGTCTATCTTGCTCATTCTGCATTTATCCACATTTAACTCTTTTTTTTTTTTTTTTCAATCACACAACTTTTTTTAAAAAAACCTCTCATAATTCTTAACAAGAATCTTTGTACACTGAGAATGATTATACATTAGAGTAGGTCATAGCTCATACGTCATGGGACCTTTTTCCTTTATAAAATTGTGTTCAAACAAAACGCATAGGTGCGTTTGGGACATGGATGAATAAGATAGGCGCTAGGTTTTTACATCATATGAATCATATCTTCAAACAAAACAAGAAAGCTGGCTTTCCTTTGCCAATTATTTTGCAGTTTGAACAACTGTACACAAGTAATTATTAATTTTTCTCTTTGTTCTTGCAATATTGAATGCCAAAAGTTCGGATTGTGATAATTTGCAAAAAGGGTATGATTTTGTTCCAACAATGACTTATTACAAATACGGTATTAAATTCAAATTTATGTTATTTTATTATAAATATTGTCTGACTCTTGATTGATTTGAGCATACATTGGAGTATGTTACTTCACCACCAAGGGCAGATTTAAAAAAATTTATCAGTGAGAGCTAAAATACATAATTTTTTAACTATATGAGTACGATTTTATTTTCAGTGGAGGCTATTTAATTTTTTTAATTTTAAATACATAGATATCTAATTTTTTTTTTTTTGGAAAAATATATAGAATTTTTAACGATTTTTTAGATCAGTAGAAACTGCAATCCCTACTTAATCCGATGTACATCCGCCACTGTTCACCACAGATTCTATTGCTTTGGGTGATTCCAATGCGATTCTACATAAAGTTAGTTCTTCATCTCAAAAGTGTCATGGTTTTTATCTAGGTATAAAGACTAAAATTATAATTCGAACTTAAAATTTTAAATTATTATAGGTCGTTATTCGATTATTTTACTTTCAACTCTTGAATGTAAAAGGATATGATTTTTCAAATATGATGAAGCCATTTTGAGGAAAACGCCGAAAGAAGTGGTCTGGTAATGGTGCACTAGCTCAAAAGTGTATGTTTTAATGCAATTAATTGCTAAACAAAAGGGGGAAATGTCCTAGAAACTAAAGTTGTTAGTTCTTGTTGCTTCTTTGAGAAAGCATGCAAATCTAGATCGCAAATGGTTTTCGTTGATGTAATTGTGCCATCGTAAAGTCGTCCCATTTCATATATATTAATCAAATGAACTCAAAAATGTTTAGGTCCAAATATGGAAGTGGTGGATGTACAGGTAAATATGGGTGAAAGGGAACTGTTTTAGTGACCTTGAGAATTTTAATGCTCCACGTATGAACGTTTTTGATGATAGAAACACATTTGGATGCTTGAAGGGTTCGTATAGGTGTTTAAATTTTAAAATATATGACTTTAATAAAAAAAAATAGTGATTTTTTTATAATATTATAACATTATTAATAGGATTTAACGGTTATAAATTATTCATATTATTTTATTATACATTTATTAACAAGATCTTATTTATAATATCATAATGTTATGATTAAATTCATTATATACGAAAGAGATATTAAATATTTAGTTAAACACAAAATTTACTGAAAGGAATTCTAAAAATTATAATCTCCTAATTAATTTAAATTCAAAAAATAAACAAAATCCCACATTTATACCCTAAATGCTCTACCCCTATGTTAGTCCCTTGTGGTTACTCCACGTAGGAACTTAAAGGGGTAAAAAGTAAAAGAAGGTCCTTTTCTTTATTCTTTTGACCAAGTGATGAATTAAAGGTGTCCCTTGGTGTGTTGATGTAAAAGGGTAGGTAGTTTCTATCATTACAGCCACGCTCCAATGATACAAGCAGTGAACTGCCTGGAGTAAGGCACCACTTCTTACTTATTGCCTAAGCACCATGTAAAAGACTAATATATTTCTTATAACATTATAATATAATAAGTGAGATTCGATAGTTATAATATATTTATATTATTTTATTATAACTGTAATAATAATTTATAATTATTGAATTATATTCATAACTTCAGAATATCATAATATTATAAATAGATAAACCTCAAATCGTTTGTGCCACAAAACCATAAAAGATCCGGACAGCATAGTGTAGTGACAAAAACTTTAGTTCCCAGCTACCAAATCATGTTTCAAACCTGTCACCGGTGTATTTTTATGCATACACACTTTGGCAAACTACTCTATAATGGAGTTTGTTGCCTGCAGATATAATGTATTATATGTCCAACATAAAAAGGAGTGGAAAATAAAAGCAGCTGTAGAAACCGAAGATTCAATTGTTTAACTGCTCAATTGGCATACAAATGAGGCATCAATGGCCCAACCTAAGCAACATTGATTTGCAATGAAATCAAACACCAACTTCCCCTCCACCGCAGGGCCAGACCCTTTTTTAAGAGGAGGTAAATTATGAATTACGAATAAAAAAAATAAAAAACTGAACTTGAAAGGATAGGCCAAATTCATGATGCATTAGGAGAAATTAATACGGGCTTATAGACTAAATGCATGAGTAAGGATTTCATATAATATCATAATATTATGAGAAAAAATTTAATAATTGTGAACTGTTTATATTATTTTATTATAATTTTATCATAATTCACAATTACTAGGTCGTAACGTCATTATGTCGTTAGGTAGTAATTATGAGCAACTGATAGGAGGCAGTAAATTCTAACGGCAACAGGATTCTTCATTTGTTGTTGTCATTTAAATGAAATGTCGAATGGATTTAAAATTTAACCTCAAATTAATCTAATAAGCTTATCCGAAACTGAGCTTAATCATTACACACAAAACAATTTTATTTTTTTAAAAAGAAAAACTTGAATAAATGCTCCAACCTCGAACAGTTCCGTACATTATATACTTTAAATGCATTCAAGAATAGAAGGCATGTCTGTCCGTCATCATCCTTTTAGGCCAAACCTTACCCTCTCAAAAACCTTTTAAAAACACACAACTCTCATTTCTTCAAACCGAAACCAAAAAGAAAAAACACACACACACACACACACACACACAAAACACTCTTTTTTTCTCCAATGGAACCAGACGGAGACACTTCACCCTTCTGGTCCGATCTCTCCACCACCGCAATCCTTCGAGCACGTAATCGCCGCGCACTGCCCTCTCCGATACTAAACCCCGTCGCATTAATCCTAATCTTACCTATGTTAACATTGATTACTATTTTTTTCGTAATTCCACCATTTATTTCACACACTTCTCATTTTCTTAAACCCACTTATTCAGTTAAGAAAAGTTGGGACTCGCTTAGTGTTTTTCTCGTTTTGTTTGCGATTCTTTGTGGTGTTTTTGCCAAGAGGAACGATGACGTTTCGGGGAGAGATCAGCAAAATAGAAACGCTTTTAACGTAAACGTTTCTGTTAATGATGGTTCGGTTCGAAGTATTAGAAGTAATAATAGTAGTGATCAGTGGTTTAATGGTTTTGATAATCCGGTTGGGTTACCGGTAACTGGTGGTAACCGGTTACGGAGAAGTAGCAGTTCGTATCCGGATCTGAGGCGAGAGGATGTGTGGGAAACTGAAGATAATAGGTTCCGTTTTTTTGATGATTTTGAAGTCAACTTTCATCGCTCGCCGTTGTCGGAGGGTTTACACAGCCGTTCGCGGCGGAGTCAGGCGGAGAAAGACTCTGGTATCAAGGTGATTCCGGTGGACAAATTTGAGGTTCGTTCATCTCCGGCTCCATCTCCACCTCCACCTCCATCACCACCTCCGCAACCGCCGCTTCCGGTGAGCTTGAAGCGGAGATCTTTCCAGAGTGTTCCGCAGAGAGAGAAGACAGAAAAGCAAAGAGAGAAAGCTCAAGCTGAGCTAAATGAAATCCATTCGGCGCCGGCGCCTCCGCTTCCGTCTCCGCCACCATCGCGGCCGCAAGCAGTGGCCTTATCGGATTCTCTGGAGCAGAAACATGAAAAGCTTCAACGGAGAAAGAGCGGCACGAAGGAATTAGCGACAGTTATAGCTTCAATATACGATCAGAGAAAGCGTAAAAAGAGAAGTAAAACGAGAAATATTTACAATAGCGCCACTCAGTCTCCGCCTTCACCTGTTGAATCGGTTATAGCACCACCGACGCCACCGCCGCCGTCACCTCCACCTCCTCCGCCGTCTAAGGTTTTCCACAATTTATTCAAGAAGAGTAGCAAAAATAAACACATACATTCTGTTTCCACCTCTGCTTCACCGCCAACGCCTCCACCACCCCCGCCGCCGAATTCGATTTTCAATAATTTATTCAAAACTGGCAAAAGCAACCGGTTTAACTCACACTCGTCATCATCATCATCGTCAGCTCCCCCTCCACCGCCGCCACCTCCACCGCCTCCAACTTCAATTCTCAATACATTATTCAAAACCGGAAGCAAAAGAAGGCGATTCAAATCAACAAATTCATCATCTCCACCACCTCCCCCACCGCCCCCACCACCACCACGCGAATCATCAAGACGCAAGTCTCATTCACAGTCTTCAACACCAACACGGACACCGCCGTTAACAGAACCGTCCCGGCGACGAGGAGGAAAGCCACCATTACCGGCAAAACCAAGCACCTACTACAATGAAAATTTAAACGGTGGCGCTCAATCGCCGTTGAATCCAATGCCGCCGTCGCCTCCTCCGCTACCGTTCAAAAAGCCGGATTTCAAATTCGTCGCCCGCGGAGATTTTGTTAGGATACGTAGCGCGCATAGCTCGCGATGCAGCTCTCCAGACCTTGAAGACGTCGACGTGGCTTCACTTAAATCGTTTGATTCAACAGAGGGTGGTGATCCAATCGGGCCTGGACCTGGGCCTTCAGTTGCTTGTCCAAGCCCGGATGTAAATGTGAAGGCCGATAATTTCATTGCTAGGCGCAAAGATGAGTGGAGGATAGAAATGATGAACTCAAGAAGAGGGAAGAGGAAGTTGGGCTAATGGCCTTGGCCCAAGCCCAATAACATTATCAAGCCGAATTTTCTTCTTCTTTTTTTTTTTAAATTTTTAATTTTTGATATATTAACACGAAAAATAATTCGATGTTAATTAGTGTTAAATACATGATACATAAAGAAAAATTTGTAGAGGTAGAAGAAGAATTGGAATGTTGTTTGGGGCTCTAATTGTGTTTTTTGTTCTTAATTGGAGCTCTTGGTGTAGAGTATGTGAGTTCATATGTTAGTATGATACTATGTTTCGAATGATTTAAGATTGCAAAAAACATGTACATGTAGTACATGGTTGAGTGTCGATGTAACTTAGCTCTGATTTATGTTTTTGGTCCCATGTCAGAGCCATGTTTGGTTGTTAAACAATAGTTTGGTTTCAAGATTGTTTGTGATGTATTGATATTGGTTGCAAGAATAAGATATATTTCAATTGGTTGATAGCATTATTTTATTTTCCGGTATAATGGAGTTCAAAATTATTGTTCAAACTTATAATTTTTCATTACCATAAATTATTATTTGATCATTTCATTCAAGTTTTGGGTGTTAATTGTATTATTTATTGAAACAATGATCTTCGATTTTAATCTTTATTTCAACGTTGGCTCTATAAATGTGCTATATATATCCTCCCTGATTTTTTTTTTCTTTTATAATAGGTAAATTTCTCGAGAAGTCTTTTAAACTCACATTAAGAGTTTCAAACCTAAGGATACATGACTTGGTGTGGAGAAAATACGGCCAAGGTTAATTACTAATTAGACATAAAACCTGTAAGGATTAACTTCCTAGTTGATTCAAACACAATATGAGACCAAGTGTCCTATCTGTCCTAAATTAGGGATGGGTATAGGATTTTTGTTCAATTAGAGCTAAATCACACAATTTAAAATTTATATATAAATTTTTTTTTTCAAAGGAAGCTAAATTCATTTTTTAACTTAAAAATATCTTTAAAATATACATTTAAAAATACTGTGTCCTAAGTTAATCCTTTGGGTTAAAGCTCCTCCTCGTTTAATCTGGGGTTCATTTTCTAATTTTCCTGACAATGATAAATGTGCTAGAGTAACTACTAACACATCTCATGCAAAGTAGAGAGAGAAAATAACTAGTTTTAGTGCAAGTATAAGAAAAATTCTCAATTTGATAGAACCAATTATGAGAGTGCTATTTTGCTTATGTGAAAATTTTAGCCTATGAAGGTCTATCTTAAATAGTAATAGTTACTAAGTTACCATTAAAGGTAGAAATAAATGGTAAAAATCTCATCTCATAGATTAATTAAAAGTCTCGAATTCAAGTTTATTTCTTAATTGAACTAGCACATATATAAGACGAACAACTACACCAAGAGATTTACGACCGTTCACTTCATCGTTATCAAAAAAGAAAAGAAAACAGGTTGGTATATCACATCTACAAATGCAAAATGAGGTCGATAACGATACATAAACAACAAATGCACGATATTTTTATAAAATTGTGAAATTGATGGTTGTCGGCAATGACCACTAACTAATTCATAGTATGTGCCATAAAGAGACGAAAATCAGAGAGACCTAAAATAGACTTATACAAAATCTACCAAAAACAGAGGACATATTGCAATACCTACCAATACTTTGAAAAGCAAATCTTGAGCACTCACATTCATATTATCTGTCACACCAAAAACAGTGGACATATTGCAATTTAAACATACTCCACTAGAATAACAGGCCTTGGCCTTAGCCTTAGCCATGGCTGGTTTGGCCAATGATGGCAATATATATATATATTTTTTTTGTTAGGTAAGCGAGTAAGAATATTATGCACATCAATAAAAGATTACAAGTCAAGAAAGAGGGATTAAAAGACCCTCACAAAAAGAGCTAAGTTAAGATATTATTCACAATACATCAAGCTCTACAAATTGCTTTATTCTTAGCATTGTTCCTAAACTTTTTAACTTTGAGTAACCTATGTTTAATCTAAAAAATAATGTGTTGGAAGATGGCTTCCTCGCACTTGGTCCCTTTATGATGAAGTCTAGCGTTTTGCTCTATCCTTATGTGGAAGATCAAGGCTTCAAACATGAGCTTGATGATAACAACCTGAAGTGCTAACTTGTGTAGGTATATTCATAATCGTAAACTTGGGCTCAAAAAGTACATCTTGGTTAAGGATATATGGACAAGTTCTGTAAATTAAGGTATAAATTGTCCGAATTATGTTGTCAGTAATAAAATTTGTAAAATAAAAAAAAATGTGAGACGTGAGATTTATCTTACGGAATAGTTCTTATGTTCAAATCAGTATTGAGATAAAATATCGGACTTCCATAAGTTAATAAGTTAATTTAAAGTATATATAAGGGGTGAGTTTCATTGTCACCTATCCACTTTTTATGAGACTTGTTGGCTCCTCGGAGGAGTATTTTATCTCGAAAGACCATTTTACCTTGGGAGAGCAATTGACATATCCCCCGAGGAAACACTTTTATTAAATGTGCGTCTTGTTCTTAGCAGGTTCATCACCCTACATCAAGTTTGATTGATTCTTTATGACTAGTTCCTTTCATTGTATTTTTTTTTTTTTTTTGTTTCTCCTTTTAGCTACAGTATATGGCAATAAAGTTTGGTGGCAACGAAGAATAGGTCGACTGACTACTAGGAGATTGAGTGAAGTTCTGGAATTTGCTTCAAAAAGATTGAATCGTTTGTATGTGGCATGTGTACCCCACACATTTTTAATAAGGTGATCGTTAAAGACACCGATTGGTATATTGAAATGAGGTTTGGAATGGAATGATATTCTCAATTATTTTTTATTCCCATGTTTGGTATAAATGAATGAACTTGAGAATCTCATTCCCAAGGTAATCACATTTTCACGTATATGGGAATAGCCATTCCAGAGCAAACCCATGGGAATGGGCCATTCTCATATATTTGAAAATGAACTTGACTATCATACCCTCATTTTCAATAATAATAATAATAATAACAAAAATAATAATAAAAATAACAATAATAATAATTAAAAATATAATAATAATAATTATTATAAAATACTAATTATTATTATTAAAAAAATAAAAATAATAAATAAATATAATATAAATTATTATTAAAAAATAATAATAATTATTATTATTATTAAAAAATAATAATAATTATTATTATTATTATAAAAAATTATTTTATAATAACAATAAATATTATTATAAAAAAATAAATATAAAATCAAAAACTAAAAATAAAATAAAAATAATTAATAATAATAATAGTGATTGAAATAATAATAAAATTAACAATAATAATAATTAAAAAATATAATAATAATAATTATTATAAAATACTAATTATTATTATAAAAATATAAATAAATAAAATATAAATTATTATTAAAAAATAATTATTATTATTAAATAAAAAATTTATTATTATTATTATTATTATAAAAATTTATTATAAAAAATTATTTTTATAATAATAATAATTATTATTATTAAAAAAATAAATTTAAAATTTAAAACAAAAAATAAAATAAAAATAAAAGTAATAATAATAATAATAATCAATAAAATTAAAATAACAAAATAATAATAGTGATTGAAATAATAATAATAATAATAATAATAAAAACAAAAACTAAAAATAAAAAAAAAAAAAAGAAAAAATAATAATAAAAATAATCAATAGAATTAAAATAACAAAATAATAATAGTGATTGAAATAATAATAATAATAATAATAAAATAGCAATCTTGTCATATTTTTAATACTATAATAATGAAAGGGCAATCTTGTCATATTATATAAGGCATTCCTATTATTACTCTTCAATCTTAAAACATACCAAACATGTTATTCGCATTCCAAAGTTTATTCTATTCCCAGTTTCATTCCATTCCTTGGCTCATTCCATTCATGTCCAAATCCATTCCAATATACCAATCGCTACTTAAGAGTTTGACCCGTAAAGTTCTTACTTTCAAGGAAAAGGAATAGCGATGAATTGACAATTGAAATTCTTAATATTATAGAATTTCGTTTTTTTGGGCCAAGAAGTTCATTTACGTTAACACAAATAAATTACAAGTACAAGATCTAATCTAACCTGGGGGGCCCATTAAGAAAAATACGTAACAAAGGCCCACAGAAACACATAAGGCCTATACTTAAAGCCCCTCAAACAAGGACCATAGTTCGACATAAAAGAACCCCAACACAACTGGGAAGATCTAGGCTAGGCCGAAGACCATGGATGAAAGCAAAAAACCAAAAACCCAAGTACCAGCTCAAGCCCAAGCCCAAGCTTAGACCCAATAACACCACCACTATTGGTGGAAACACATCGAGGGATATGAGAATTTTTTTTCTAGGTCGAAAATGATACGAGAGTCTACAACAAGATTTGGAGGCTATAATGTCAAAATTCAACATTAATATTTTATCTATTTTAGATGGATGTGTATTTGGTTCAATGGTACAAATAAGGGTTAGCTAGTCTTTTTATGTGCGAGACACGTTGATAATTTCAAAATGGAAGTAATTTGAAGAAGAGTTCATTAAAAACTTGTGATTCTAATTTTATTTGATCATAATGAAGGAAAAACAAACCATGTCATAAATAAGAGGAAGGCCGTAAAGAGAGATAAATAGTGTATCTAATTCACCTAATTTCCTTCACATTTAAATATAACAGAAGTCAAGACCTTTATTTGAAAGATTACTTAGTAGTTTTCAAATATCTAAAATATCTAGTTTAATTTCAATCAAACATCCCAAAATCTAAAAACATTCTTCAAAATTTATATTGTTGAGTGAGAAACATTAGAAAAGTCCCCTACAACTACAAGATGAGCATCAATGGACCAAAAATATGAAAGGTTTCCTAAGACAAATTTAAGAGTCATTTCAACAAAAGAAAAGGGAAAAAAAATAGGAAAAAAGAAAGAGAATATTTGGCTTACCTCATAAGTTGTTAAAAAGTACTTATTGGCAAATTTCAGTTGTTTGGTAAAAAAGTTGCTTATCACAAGGGGCTTATGAGTTTTTTTTTTTTTTTTCTAGCAACTCTTCCCTACTTTATTATATTTTTTTTGTTTTTCTTATAAGTACATCCTTTTTAAACAATTTTGACGAAAATAATTGTTATATTTCACTCTTATTAGAAAAAGCGTTTCTTTTATGCTCATAAGCACTTAAACTAGCTTATGGGCTTATAAGCCGCCTTTCTTTTTAAACCTAAAGCCAAACGGACAAAGATTTGTTACTTTAATAATTTTTGGGAAATTTGCGCAACGGTGCTTATTATTTTTTAAAAATTTTAAATTCGTATTTATTCTTTAAAATTAGTCAATTTAGTCATAATTTTTTCTTAAAAAAAATTAAATTTGTTTATATTGTTCAAAATTAACTAATTTAGTCATTATTGTTTCTGAAAAAATTTCAATTTAGTCCATGCCTAATTTGGCTAAATTGAAAATTTTGAGAAAATAATAGGGACTAAATTAATTTATTTAAAAATAATAAGGACTAAATTGACTAATTTTAAAAGACATGAACGAATTTGAAACTGAACTTCAAAACTTGACTAACAAGCAAGGAAATTGAGTTTGAGAAAGAAAGAGGGGCTCACTAGCTGCAATAAAAAAGGAGCATTAACGAGCAAGAAAGGGCCTCTTAACTATAGATAGGGCATTAGCCTTTTACAAATAACATATATATGGCTTACCTTTTTCAACTTTTATTGGAATCGATTCTATGATTGAATTGGTACACTTTGGTACAATTTGATATACTTTGTACACTTTGCTACATTTTGGTACACTTTAGTATACTTTGATACGCTTTGGAACACATCGTACCATTTTTTAAAAAATAATAAGGACTAAAATAATTTATTTTTAACAATATAGTCAAATTTAACATTTTTAGAAAATAATAAGGACTGTTTGTATAATTTTTTCATGTGTTAGATCAGGTGTATTGCGTTTTCAAATTAGAGTCTTTTAAATTTCAATAAAATTATCATAGTAAATTAATTATTTATGAACAAAATATTTTAAATAAATGATTAAAATTTAAAATTTTTTTATTTAAAAATAATTTAATATCATACAACTAAATGCGAACTCGTAGCCCTCTCACATACCGAGTTACCGAACCTCATAGGTCATCTATAACTTTAGATTAGACTAAATATTATAACCGTAGAAAAAATCCTAGAAATGGTGAATGTGAACGTCCACCTAATCTAATATAGATGTAAATCCTACCGATACTTGGAGTCAGAGTTATATTGTCTGTCCAGTGTAATAAAGAAGCCAGTCAGGACCCAGACCAGCCCTCAGTCAAAACCAAGTCACCGCAAAGCTTGAAAAAAAAACACACACACACACGACACTCTCTATTTAGGGTTTTAAACAGTAGACAACAATGAAGCTACCCTCACTGAACACACTCGAGCCCGCTCACGACGATTCGATCTGGACGGCGGCGTGGGTCCCTTCCATCGACGGTGGCCCACCGCACCTCCTGACCGGCTCGTTAGACGAGACCGTCCGGCTTTGGAATCCGGAGACTCTGGACCGGGTCCAAACCAACACCGGCCACTGCCTCGGCGTGGTCTCCGTCGCCGTTCACCCCTCCGGGAGAATCGCCGCCTCCGCTTCCATCGACAGTTTCATCCGCGTTTTTGATGTCGTCACTAATTATACCATCGCCACCCTCGAAGCTCCCCCCTCTGAAGTCTGGCAACTGCGCTTCAATCCTGAGGTATTCACTAAAATGCCACACACACACACACATATATATATGTATTGTGTGTGTATTTATGTATAATGTATGTGTTACATATATTTCGCACAAAATTTGCGCTATGCGTGTGAAGTTAACCCACTTTGTAGTGAATTATACGCAGCAATTAAATGCAAGATGTTGTTTCCATAGATATGTGTATATGCGTGTGTGAGAGTGTCATGTGTGTGTAGATAGATATATTTATTGGACGAAGCGCGTTGGACCCACTTTGGAGTGTATATCAACATCATTGGAATGTTGATTTGTGCCTATTACATGCATTGACTGCTAGCATTGTGTTGATTCGGTTGAAAAGTATTGTAAAGATCTTTTCTTTTATGTTTCTGAAGTTGTTTTACTATAAAATAGTGGAATTGAGTGAAGTATGGGACTTTCGTCTCATCATATCTATTTGAATTTCTTTTAGTTGGGTGGATGATTGAACCGTGTCATCCTAATTGCTTGGTGTTCCCTGTCCTGTCACAGTCTCGTGAGCGCTTGTTTTGATCCAGGTCCATGTGTGCAGTGGAAATGGCTTGTTAAATTCTAGGGAAAACTTACCTAAATTAGCTATTCAAATTTTATGCTAACGTTGGGCGTTTTACCCATGCTTCTCTCACTGATCATCCGATACTTGTGCTACACACCTGCTGCAGGTGCACCATTCATCACCTAGTGCATGAGCACCACACTTAATTAGATTTTCTCTTAACTTGGTCTTTGTAAGATGTGATGTGGCTTGTGGCATGTCCATGTGCTTTAAACTTTACTCTACAAAGTTCTCATGGAGATGAACAAGCATGTTTTCTGCCTTCTTTGCCAAGATTGTGTCTTGGTTGGAACTCTTTCACATGTTTCGAACTTTTTGCATCCATTAATTGAGACCTTTGTCTCTTTTTCTTTTTTTGATAATAAAATGAATTAAGTTTTGAATCTCCATCATCTCGATACTATAAGGGATATTTAGGCTTTTGGGGCTACTACTGGATTCCTTGGAGATTCTGACTATTAGTAAAATCAGATTCAATTTATTTCTAGACATGGCCTTTTCAAGGTGAATCAGTATTCCTTAACAATAATTCTTAATATATTTCTGCGGAATCAGTCCCAGTTCCTAATTTTATATTTTTTTTTAATTAGGTAAATCTTCCAAGCAACCATTTGACCTGTACATCCTTGAGTCCAAGACCTTTCTTGCGTGTATCTCCCTCCATCCCAAATTCATTGTCTGGTTTGACTTTCTAAATGAAATAGGCAACTTCTTGAAGCAATAATATAATTAATTGTCTTTCAAAGTTTCAAAAAATTGCTTATAATTTTATTTGGCCATTTATAGTAGTTTTCTTTTTGAACCAAATGAAAAATATATGATTTTCACTTCAAGAAGTACTAAATTTGAACCCAAAAGTCAATATGGATGATGAATGTAGGACGAGGGAGTACTATTTTTGTTTCTTTGTAGGGCCCAGCCCTAGAGTGGTCTTTTCTTTTATTGAGGGGAGTAGGGGGTGGATATTCTAGCATGTCACACATGCAGTCATGTTATGTTACTTTAGAGGAAAAATGATTAGATCACAGAGAGCAATATCTTATTTACTGGAAGAAATGCTGTTCCGTTACTGATTCTAACCATGTTGCTAATGAGTAGTGTACTGCCACTACTCAAGCTTAGCATTATTTCTTTGATGCAAATTACAAGAGATTCACCAACTAATCAGAAGTTGTTTAAAGAATAAGGGAAGTGCTATTGTTTCAAGGGTCCTTAAGTAAAGAATAAAGAACCTTTGGAAAATCCAGCGGACAATGCACTCTTGATGAAGGACAAAAACTATGTTTGTCAAAGAATAGAAAACTGAATCAATCAAACATATTGTTTTCGTCAACACAATGGAAAAAAGTTACTTTTGCTCACAAAAATCCAAGAGAAGTTAATTTTTTGATTTCCTTTATTTCCTTCTTCTGTTTGTTTGGTGAGCTTCCACTATCTTTTGATTTTTCTCCTTCTATTTTTATTGTTAGATTGTTGTTGAAGTTCTGGGGTAAAAAATATATAACTTCTTTTGTATATAAAGCTGAGGCTTTGTTGGTTACATAAGTGGGCATCTTTTGACCTGTCCCTTCATATATATCGTGAATGAAGTTTTGTCCATGCTACTAAAGTGGGGGTGCTGAGATATGTTATCTTCTTATTCGGCCTTCTTAATCAAATTTTCAATTGGTAGGGCACTTGGAGTTTTTCTGATTAGTCAAGTTTTGTACGACAGTTCTTCATACATTTTTGAAGAAGTTCTCTTTGGGCGTGGGCGCTTTTGTCTAATTAGAGAGCAAAATCCACAATTATTGATAAGAAAAATGAAGAAAAAGAAAGAGATAAGCAAATACTATTTAAACCACAAAACAAGGGTTTATCATCAATGATATACCCCTTTGCAAATTGGTATAGGCGTGTTCGTTTTGGCTCCCAAGCAAGAGCTTCAAATGTCTATTGCTAACCATGCTAAAATTAAGGAGTTCACAAAGATATGTGATGGTATAGTTTGGGGCTGGGCATATTTATCACCTCCACCCATAATTCTGGGAATACTCTTTTTTTTGGGGGCGGGAGACCTGGCTTTCTTCTGCCTCTGCCATTACAGATATATATATCAGCTATTAAAGAAAGGGTGAAAGATAAATGTCATGGATTCATTAGTGACTTTGCTTTTGCTTAGATAAGTATTTAGTTTGTGATAACTTCTCGGAAAAAAAAAGTATTTAGTTTGTGATCTACTGTCTAAATTCCTCAAAACAAATTTACACTTTGTTACCCCTATTGGACAAGGAATACGTATAGAACCCTACGCACAGGGTTGACATGAAAAATCCATAGTGGGAAAAAATTTCTATAATCAGAACAAGTTCTTGTTCTACTAAGGTTTTGCATCTGACTACCAGGAACGTAGAGTTTCTGAAAATGCAAAAAACCTTCTTAGTTGACAGGGGTCAAGGAAGAAAACCATCCATGCGAATATGATATAAGAGTTGGTTTATTGTCCCATCTGTTAACTGTTAAACACGGATAAAGGCATGAATTTGGTTGTTATTATAAGCATCTGGAGATGGGTGCTCCATACAGCTGTCTACTATAATGCGCATAAGTAATCTCTTAAAATAGAAATTCAATAAGGATCTTTTGATATTTACCGTCAATATGACTGCTTAGTAGAATTTATGAACCAACAGCGAGAGGTGGATGTTTTCTAGGGCACATATCTTTCCATAATTTTTATTTTAGTGGTCAGTTCTAAAACGTTTGAAATTTTGTTCTTTGCATTTCAACACACTAACTTCTGTGACTTCCCCCTAAAATTTGTGGTTGTATTCAGTGAAGGTGGATAAGCGACTTGGTTATCTGAAAGGCTATTAGTTATAACGAGCCAGCCATCTCCTTATTAAATACATTTTTCTTCTGCAGGGTACCACACTAGCAGTGGCTGGAGGAGGCAGTGCATCCATCAAACTATGGGATACTGCTCAGTGGCAACTAATTGCCACATTATCTATCCCTCGTCCTGAAGGCTTGAAGGGGTCTGAGAAGAGTGGCAGCAAGAAGTTTGTTCTTTCAGTTGCGTGGAGTCCAGATGGAAGGCAAATTGCTTGTGGTTCAATGGATGGCACCATCTCTATTTTTGATGTAGCACGTGCAAAGTTCCTAAACCACCTGGAAGGCCATTCCATGCCTGTGCGCTCTCTTGTCTATTCGCCTGCACCTCTTAATGCAAGGGTTCTCTTTTCAGGTTCAGATGACGGCCACGTGCATGTCTATGACGCTGAGGGTAAAACAATGATAACATCAATGTCAGGTCATGCAAGCTGGGTGCTAAGTGTGGATGTCTCCCCAGATGGACAAGCAATTGCAACAGGCTCGAGTGATAGATCCGTTAGGCTTTGGGATCTCAAAATGAGGACAGCTACCCAGATACTGACAAACCACACAGACCAAGTCTGGGCAGTAGCATTTGGACCACCAGGAAGGACTGATGTACGGTCATGTCTGCTTGCGAGTGTGTCCGACGACAAGAGCATTGCTTTCTACCAGTACTCCTGAAGGTTGGGCGCTTAATGAGTAGGAAAAGGAGCCTTTTGCTTCTTATTTCAATTCACCTTGTTTACATACTTCTCTTGGTGGTTGACAACTTTGTAAATTAGAAGATTTTTGAGCTTCTTAATTGCACCCGGTGTAAGTTTAGTTATCAATACTACAGATCAAATGTTTTCTGTCTCTTCAGTTGATTGTTGTATGATTGGTATTTTTCTCGACGAGAGTCTCTGTACTTCGCAACATCTCTTCATTTGAGAAATTCTTCCGTCCGGCAGTGCTGGATGGATCCTACTCTCCCCTAACACGAAAGCCCATGTGCGTGAGCCTGAACATCTATTTTCTCTATTTTCTTGCTAGGTTAAGTGAACAATCGTCCTAAAAAAGTGAAGAACTCACCTCACCACTTCCCTTCCCCTTATCACAGAAGCCACCAAAGCACAGACAGCTCGCTCAGTGCTTACGAATGAAAAAATATTTGTCGATTGGGTACGAGTACCTAATCCACTCGAGGGCCTCTAAAAGGGGTTTCTAGTTGAAGGAAATGTTAACCTTGCATTCCCTTTTCTTGCTTATTTCTATTGTTGACATATTCTATTATTCTACCGAGAGTTGCACAATGCCGTATGTAAGTATTTCCTCTTTATTTGTTGCTGCTGAGCTATCTTTTTTTGGGTAGCA
Source organism: Ehretia macrophylla (assembly GCA_037974665.1). Taxonomy (NCBI): domain Eukaryota; kingdom Viridiplantae; phylum Streptophyta; class Magnoliopsida; order Boraginales; family Ehretiaceae; genus Ehretia; species Ehretia macrophylla. The sequence continues at coordinate 47,944,197 of CM075771.1, read as the reverse complement.
GTTGACATGTCCTTTTTGAATATTATGCATGAAAGGATGGTGATGCTTAGTAAGTGGTTATGATTGATATACATCTGGTTGAGAGCTCTCATTGAAAAGAAAATGGCTTGAGCTTTCAAATATTATATGCTTGCTTTACTCAATTTCTTTCTAAAATCAGTACAAATTTAGAGGAAAAATCACAGCTTCGCACAACTTGTTGATTATGATGTTGTCATAAGTAGAAGACTTGCAGAAGAAAGGTTGGTGTACTATGATTTTTACCTAATTGAATTTTATGATTTGTGTCAACTTGAATCTAAAATTTTTAGAAATTATAATCGATAGTGAAATCTTTATTAATACAATTAAAACTAACTTTCTCATCAAATAATTATTGTTTTAGAAACCCGATGTGTAAAGCATTAGGATCTTCTTCTTGTTACGTATCTCTCTTCTTAGAAATGAGAGAGCATTTGAATCGTTCAATTATCTTAAACGTATCTCAGTTATTAAATATATATATATTTTTTAAAACGAATAATAAAGATATATTTGTTTAATTATAACTATTTGAATGCTCTCTCATTTCTATGAGAAGAGAAATGAGAAGGACAAGATTTGAATTATATGTATATACTTTTAACGAATGAAACACACAAATCTCTTTTTTTAATCTGTTCAATTTTAAATCACTCCTTACTTAGTAGGAGTAGCTTAATTGATTAGACTTTTAGTATACTTTTCAGATATCACTAATTCAAGTCCCCTCATCTCATAAAAATTTATTCTGACTATTAATTTTAAAACTTTATAAGAATAGTCGAATAAAAAATTCGAATACCTATGAATTTTAAAAAATAAAAATAAAAAGAAAAGTCCATCAAATTTCTCTCCTTGTTGCTATAAATTCGCATCTCCACCCTCCAAGTAAGCAAACTATTACAATCCCCATAAAATCACGCAAAATATGTTTTTTGGGTCAAAATCACGCAAAATATTAAAAAAGGAAAACACACACACACACACACACAAACACCAGACAAGAAGACAAGAAAAGAGTACTTTGCCAGTCCCCAGTATCAGTACTTGGTAAAGTTCAAACTCCACAAGTAACGTTCAAATTGCCCCTCTCCCAGGGGCATTTCCGTAAATAACTCTCATTTCCTTGTCAGAACATTCAAACATAGCCTTCTTACAACATCGTGCGTGGCGCCCCACAACCTCTTCCTCTTACCAAAATAAACCAAAGCTCAGCTTTTAGAGAGAGAAAACATCAACAGCACCAACACAAACTATAGCCATTCTAGACAGAGAAAGAAAGAAAAAAAAAACAATCCATTTCGCTTAGTTGTGTATTTAAGGTTGGGTTGTTTTTGTTCTCTTATTGTTGAGGCCGAGTTGGGCTCCGATCTGACTCAGTGAGTCAAAGCTCGGTCTCTTTTATTTTATTACTGCTGAGTTGAAGAAGAGGACGACGGCAATTGAAGACAATTTATGGTAAGTTAAGTCCAAGACGGCACCGTTTTTAACTGATTGAATTTTTGGTCAAGTAAAATCTGTTTCAATGCAAAGTTGTTGAATTTCATTTCGTAATTTTGAATTTTTTTCCTGGTAAAATAATAAGAATTAATTAATTTTTGTTTTTATTTATTTATTTATTTTTTCTGTTGAGCTGAATTGGATTAATTTCAATGCATAGCGTTAATGTAGAATAATTCAATGCTGAAATGCATGTATGTAGTGTTTTTAAGGTGTCACTAATTAATTTTTTATGAATTTAATTTATGATAAATTTCAATTTAGCTGCTTTTGGTGTTATTTAGTATATGAAATTTTTATAGGGAAATGTATGTGGTTAAAATTATGAATTTAATTTCTGATAATTTTTAGTATAGCTGCTTTTGGTTTTGTTTAGTATATGAAATTTTGATATGGAAATGTATGCGGTTAAAATTTAAGAATTTAAATAGTTGTTGATTGAATTATACAAAATTTACATTTTTTTTGTGGGTAACGGGAAAAAGTTGGTGACAACAAATGCAAGAAGATTGCGGTCTAACTTTGGGGGTTGACAAGTGTTAAATTCTGTCTTTTAAGTAGTTTTGTTTAATTTAGTTGATCATACTATGATAAGAAGGCAATTCGTTGCGCGGCTTTGTTTGCTTTTTAAGACTATTGAATGTGGCGTCCTTTTTATACTCCAATTACAACTTCGGGGACAAGAGAAATCTTTTCTCTTTTAAGAGAAGTACTTAGGTACAAAGATTAAACCTCTGATTTTCCTAATGATGGTAATAGTATCGGACTGGTCCCATTAAGCATCAAATAAAGTAAACCATATAATTGATGTCTTCAAGTGGATAAGTCGTGACGGACATTTCATGTGTCTCATTAATTAGCCATGGAAAATATTCTCTTATGTTACTAGATAGGTTTCTAAAAACTGAGAGGTAAGATTTCAATCAGATTGTGTGCAAGTGATCATCATAAATTTCCATTGTCGTTATTGTAATGTGCTGGTTGTCCATTTCAAATAATTGCTTCTGTTTCCGAAGTGATTTGGAAAATACCTTTTTTAGACATAGAACGTCTATTCTACATGGCTTTATCTATCTACGTTTATCAAATGGTATAGATATTTTAGGTGGGACATAGGAAAGATTATGTTTAACATATGCAAGGCAAAGAGCAAATCTTATTTATTTAATAGAACAGCTTAACAAATAGCAATTTCTAATTCTTCTTCCTCTCTTGATATTAAACATTCTCTCCGATATTATTTTAGAAATTAGACCCTTGAGCAGCTAAAGTCGTGTTAGAATATGTTTCTTTACAGTCAATCAGATGACAATCAAGAGAATCTTTGTGAACATATTCACATTCAATAAAGTTTCAACAAAGGAATGGAGCTAGAATATCCAAATTTATGATCCAGTTTCTTAAGTTTCAAAATGCAAGGAGCAAATTTCACGAGCTTGTAAGAATTTCTTTTCACAGATGTATTAAGAATATATATGTTGAAAACTAAAGAATCGTTGCACATTTGCAATCTGTATTAGCCACAAGAAGTAAAAGATTGAGGGCTTTATAAATTATACCTGTATTAAAAAGGAAAAGAATGATATTTTAGTATAAATATCAGTCTTAAATTCTCTTGTTTCCTGCCTAAGAATAAAAGTTTAAAAGAAAATTGTTATATGCTTCTAACTCACTTGAGTATAGTTATTACAAATAACTAAAATGTAATCCTTTTGTCCCCATATGAATGGCATGTTTGACTTGGCGTTCAGTTTTAGGAGAATTGAAAATATAAGGTATTTGATGATAAGTGGAGTCTAAAAAGGACCATAACATAGTTTTAGAATTTTTAAACCTTTATTAGAAGTGTTAAAGTAGGAGTTTGATGGTTCTCGAAGAAGGATCAATTGTATAGTATATTGCTTAAAGGTATAATTTGCCTTTTATGGAAAGTGGGCATTATTTTTGAAATCCCAATAAGTATCTTAAGAGTGCCACATTGAATAGCACTCTTGCTTAACCACAAGTACGAGTGCATTTTGTTTTTCTTTATCACTTTAAAGGTCCATTAGCAATATGAAGACTCTTATTTTTCTTCTATAATGATTCATGTCAGACTCTTAAACTCCACTTGTAATAGCATGCAAAACCTTAAGTCAGCAAAGTTCGAAATGCTTCTCGTTCTTTCCTTTCTACATAATTGGAGATGTATTTCCATATTATTAAAAACTTAAAATCTCAATAATTAACATAAAACTCGTATATTAATGAATGCTATGAGTTATGTTTTAAATGCCAGACAGTATTGCTTTTTTAATTGAAGTCATAGAAATGGAAACAACTGGAATCTTATGAAAACCTTTGTGCTTTCCTCTGCATAGGTAAGTAAATGTTTGTGAAGAAAATCATTTTAGTTTAACTCATGCCAAACGTGCTGAGTAAATGGTGCTTTTAATCCCCCATGGTTCAATTTCATAATTCCAAATATATCCTTTTTGACCTTGCGGAACTTTCTTTTGCCTTTCACTAACCAGTAAACCAAAATGTGTTGAGAAGTGGCTATTTGTTTAAAAAATTGAATAATGCACTTGTTTTGGAAGTACTGAATTTGGCTATCCAGAATAATGTGAGATTTTGTTTTTCTGTTCACCAACTTATGATGATGGATGGGATGCGTAGAACTTTGTTTGCCCCTTTTTGAAAGTAAGATCTTCTTTTGGTAGTATTTCCTATGCCTTTTCTAATTGGACAAGATGTTATGTTGTAGTTAGGTCTTCTTCTAGCTGGCAGCAAAAGATCATCGCAACCTCGACCTTCATATCATAAGACGAGGCATATAAAATAGGGGGTATTTGCATTTCCTGGTTTGCCCTATTAAAATGGTCTTGACTCCACACTTCTCTCTCATTTCACCTTTGGGTTCATAGGCCAATTAGCACAGACATACATATATCTGCTATGGCACAATTTTCCCTTAACTTAGAATTTTTTTTTATGACATTAGTACAAAGGTTTTCATCAACTTACCTGCACAAAAAGTTATCCAAGTTGAATAGTGATAGAAGATATTCTCTTTTATCATGCATACAAGTTAGAGGTCATAAAGATACTACATAAGCTAAAAGACTTTGAATTTGCGATCACCAAGGGTGCTTGTATGCCTTTATAAATATATCATACTGTATCACGTCCTGTTAGCTTCTAAACCTGCTGATGTTTGGGACAATTATAAATTCTATTCTTTTTGGTTAAAGAGTAGATATATGATTTTTCTTGAATCTTTCCTTGTTTGTCTAATGCAAGTGCTTCTTCTGTGATAAATTTTATTTTATTTTATTTTATTTTTTTGTGACCTTAGCATAGAATTCCTATCTGCAATTTGAAGCTGTCTCTATGTATAAGGAGAGAAATCTTCATTTGTGCATTTCTTAATAACACTATTATGTATCACTACTTGTGGAACATCAATTTGTAATTCTACTTTTGTGATGCTCTTTCATTGATCTTCAATTATCAGCATACTTAATTCGCAAGCTGTTGAAATTATATAGGTGGAAGACTAGGAGACTTGTCTGAATGTGGAATATGTAGCAATTAATCTTTTTGTGTGTCTCTAATGCAAGTGCTCCTTTGCAGGCTACACCGGATAATGTTGTTGTTGGATCTCATGTTTGGGTTGAAGATCCAGTCTTGGCATGGATTGACGGTGAAGTAACCAAAATTGATAATCAAAATGTTCATGTTAATACGACAAATGGGAAAAAGGTTGGTGTTCAGTTCTACCTTTTAAATTTGTAAAGATGACCCCTCTAGCGTGCAGTGTAGTGTTTGGTTAGCTATAATAAATGTAGAGTACATAAGTTTAAGCATCTATGCAACTAGCTTCAGTTGAGGTTCAATGAGAAATTGCCCGTGCTTTGTGCCTTTTGAAGAAACTTTGGCAACATTCAAATACCTATTCCCCATTTGGTTGAATTTTCTTTACTTTTAGAGGAACCTACCTAATAGATTCACTTTCTGCCTTTCTAAATGTCGAATCAAATTATGTCTCATCTTCTTCATTCACTTTATCTTCTTGTTTTTATTCATTTGTTATCTCTGTTTGCTTTGACTCTATTCCACATCATTCTTGAGCTGTTCTACTGTGTACTTAAGCTTTCAAGCTGTTCTTGATAGTTAATTTGCTCATTTCGTGAACAAAGTATATGTTAACATGGTAGTGGTTGAAACTATATGCTCTAAACTGATTTCAGGTTGTCACAAATATCTCCAAAGTCTTCCCAAAGGATACAGAAGCTCCTCCTGGAGGTGTAGATGACATGACAAAGCTTTCATATTTGCATGAACCTGGAGTTCTGCAAAACTTGGCCTCCAGATACGAACTTAATGAAATATATGTAAGATCACTATTTTTCCTAAAGCTATTTGGGAAATATTGTTGATAATCTAATTATTAAGTCTTTCATTTTGTTGAAATAAATCATATTCTGACAACCGACCCTTACTGCCCAACATGAGAGCGGACATCCTGATTTTTCTTTCCTCCAAATTCTTGCTCAGACATACACAGGAAATATTTTGATTGCAATTAACCCTTTCCAAAGGTTACCTCATCTATATGATACTCACATGATGGAACAATATAAAGGTGCAGCATTTGGAGAGCTTAGTCCACATGTTTTTGCAATTGCAGAAGTTGCTTATAGGTAAATCTCAGTGAACTTTGTAACGTGTTCAACCAGGATGAACTATCTGCTGATATTCTATATTTGCTATCAGAGCAATGATCCATGAGGGAAAGAGCAACTCCATTTTAGTTAGTGGAGAAAGTGGTGCTGGTAAGACTGAAACAACTAAAATGCTTATGAGATATCTGGCATATCTGGGTGGTCGGTCTGGAGTGGAAGGACGGACTGTTGAACAACAAGTTCTTGAAGTAAGACTGAATTTCTTTATCTGTTTTTTCATTAACGGATCTGAACCTATTTCTTTGTTTCTTCCTCTCTCCATATTTTCCTAAAGAACGAAGAGTTTTTCCACAATATCTAACTCGGAAAGATTTGCTGCCTGAATTGATGGTGGTTTTGGTGGTAACTTTCAGTCTAATCCAGTTCTTGAAGCATTTGGAAATGCCAAAACAGTTAGGAATAATAACTCAAGGTAAGTTATAAACTCCTTTTACTATAACAAAAGTAACAATCTGAAGTTGTATATTTACACAATCTTTTTTTTTTGAAGTTGACCACTTGTTTGCTTTTGTGGTACCCAATCCAGTCGCTTTGGTAAATTTGTCGAGATACAATTTGATAAGAGTGGAAGAATATCTGGGGCAGCTATACGAACTTACCTGCTGGAGAGATCTCGTGTTTGCCAAATTTCAGATCCTGAAAGAAACTATCACTGCTTTTATCTTCTCTGTGCAGCACCACAGGAGGTAATTGTGCCACAATGCTGTAGCATATGCTTGATTTGGTCTAGTTTGCGCTCCTAAATACTGATGATCATGTAGATATCATGATAATTCTGCTTTATTTTGCAGGTGAGAGAGAAATATAAGTTGGGAAGTCCCAACATATTTCATTATCTCAATCAGTCAAAATGTTATGTGCTCGATGGTGTAGATGATGCCCATGAATACCTTGCAACTAGAAGGGCTATGGATATAGTTGGGATCAGTGAGGAAGAACAGGTAAGGCTTCCTGTTGTCTCCATAAGATTTCTGCTATTATTTACATACCTGACATTATTTTGGAAAAAAAAATAAAAAATTCAGTAGGCAATCTTCAGGGTTGTGGCTGCAATTCTTCATCTTGGTAACGTTGAATTTGCAAAAGGGAAGGAGATTGACTCTTCTGTGATCAAGGATGAGAAATCTAGGTTTCATCTTAATACGACGGCTGAATTGCTCATGTAAGCTCTTTTTCAATGTAATATCTAGAATATGTACTCATAATTTTAAATGTATTGTCTAGAATATATACTCCTAATTCCAAATCGTGGTGTTTACGAGAAACGATTCTAAGCAAAAAGTTGCATTTATTAAACAGGTGTGATGCCAAAAGCTTGGAGGATGCACTGATTAAACGTGTGATGGTCACACCAGAGGAAGTAATTACGAGGACTCTTGATCCTGAAGCAGCTGTAGGTAGCAGGGATGCTTTGGCTAAAACCATATATTCTTGTCTATTTGACTGGTAAGGAGTTTCATTATCAAGCTTCCATATAATCTTATCCTACATTTGCTTACTACTTTAGTATGTAATAACTGTTCCCAATTATGTACAGGATTGTGGAGAAAATAAACATATCCATTGGCCAGGATCCCAATTCAAGGACAATAATAGGTGTTCTTGATATATATGGGTTTGAAAGTTTCAAACATAATAGGCAAGATTTTAACTAGTAATCTCATGCTATATACTGTTTATTTTTATAGATTATGCTAATAATTTTCTTCATTTTTCCTATTAAACAGTTTTGAACAGTTCTGTATCAATTACACCAACGAAAAACTGCAACAACATTTTAACCAGGTGAACTTTCTGTTCTGTGAATTCTTGTCTCATCTTTGAATATGATGTCCTGCTCTTTTCTTTTAAAAGGCATATACTTTCATGGTTGCAGCATGTATTTAAGATGGAACAAGAAGAGTATGAAAAGGAACAAATCAACTGGAGTTATATCGAATTTATTGATAACCAAGATGTGCTGGATCTTATCGAGAAGGTTTGTATCTATTTCGAGATACCTATCAATTGCGATATTGTTACTATTTATTATGAATTAGTTTGATTATTTTTTCAGTTAAACTGATGAGTTTTAGCACCTCTCTCCATCTCGCAATGCTAATTTCAGATTGTCTAAACTAGTGTGTTTAAAAATTTTGCAGAAACCTGGAGGAATCATTTCACTTCTAGATGAAGCTTGGTATGGCAACTGATTTTTCTTTTTAGTTTTTCCACCGTTATACTAATCTTGCAGTATGTTACGTAGTCATTCTTATTCTTTTACTCATTCTTATTCTTTTACTGAGTAGATTTTTACATATTTATAAAGATGTAATAGTGTTGTCGCCAGTTCGACCTTTTCTATGAAATGTTGTCAGTGGTAATTATAAAAGATTTTCATTCTTGATTGTCTGCATGATTCATCTGTGACTACATGATTGCTTGATGCAGTATGTTTCCTAAATCTACTCATGAAACATTTGCTCAGAAGTTGTATCAGACATTTACAAAGAATAAGCGTTTTATCAAACCTAAGCTTTCGCGCACCAGTTTTACGATATCACATTATGCAGGGGAGGTAATGACTTGTTTCCTGTCATGTGTATTGCTATTATGTCTGCCAAATGATGCTGGAACCTCCCCTACGATTTGCAGGTGACTTATCAGGCTGATCTCTTTTTGGATAAGAACAAAGATTACGTAGTGGCAGAACATCAGGATCTGCTAACAGCCTCTAAATGCCCCTTTGTGGCTGGTTTATTTCCTCCTCTTCCTGAAGAATCATCCAAGTCATCTAAATTTTCTTCCATTGGCTTACGCTTCAAGGTAATCATTTTCTCTCTACGTCCTCAAATAATATCTAAAGACGCTGCATTTCTCCTGGGTTTACATAAGCCTTGGTGCAATTTATGTGCTTTACGTTGTACTATTGAAATAATGTTTATCATGGATTAGCTGAAACCATAATTCCTTTGAGCCAAGTTTTGTTGAAAACTTCTCTCCTTTTTCTTCTCTCTCTCCCTCTCAGTGTATTAAAAGGCAACGCCTAGGCACTGAGGCGCACCCTTAGCGCCTAAGGTGCGCCTTGTTGCGCCTCACCTCAATACAGTGGCAAAGTTACCTACGGTGGGGCCTTAACATGCAAGTTTGTCTCCAAATTTGTAATGTATTGCTTTTTGATAAATATATATATCTCTTAGATATTTTTTGGTTAAAGTATTATCAAATTAAAGTTTCTATCTTACATAATTCTTTGATTTCATAGCTTATTTTTCATAATATAGAATGCACCTCACTTCGCTAAGGCGCGCGCCTTCGCCTTGTGCCTAGGCACTAGGACCCCCTAGCGCCTCAGTGCGCTTTACGCCTTTTTATACATTGCTCCCTCTCTCTTTCTCTGAGTGTGTCTGTGTGTGTGTGTAAGACCAACCACGCAGAAAATGGATGGGAAAAAGCAGTTCATCTCATGATCTCCCAAGTAAGCTGGTTGGTCTAAGCAACCAGCATGATTTTCCAACTAAGCTAACTTTCTTGGTGTTATAACCTTCAATCTAAAAGCATTTTCCCTCTACAGCTGGTTTGCCACTTTTGTCAAGCAACTCAAAGTTACCTCAAGGCTACCTTTGCAGTCCTAATTTATATGATAGTGTTTTTTTTTTTTTTTTTTGGTGGGGGTTGGGGGAAGCATATTCCTTTTTCTTTTTTCTTAGTAAATTGCAATATGATGCTAATTTCATAAGTTATCAAAAATTATTTTGGTTCAAATGCTTCTGGTAATTTTAGTGAATTTCTTTCTTTTCTTTTTGTTTTGTTTTTATAATTGCAAACTTAACATATTTCAATTTTCGTGGTGAATTTAATTTGTCTTTTCAATGAAAATGTCAGAACAAACTTTTGGAAAATCAGGAAATTTATTTAATTCTATTTTAGTATGTGTGACTGCTATGTGAAGAGGTTGCAGGCTATAGGTACTATGGACTTTTGGTTATTGAACAATCTGATGAATTGGAACTATGCTTATCTGTGTGCAGCTGCAACTTCAATCTTTAATGGAAACATTGAGTTCAACTGAACCTCACTACATCAGATGTGTGAAGCCAAATAATGCCCTTAAACCTGCTATATTTGAAAACCTGAACATAATCCAACAATTGCGATGTGGTGTAAGTATCAACTTTATTTTTGATTTAGACCTGTAAATAATAACCTTTTGATTTCATTAAACACTAACCATGTTCTGATATCCCTTTGCTACCTAGGGTGTCCTCGAAGCTATCAGAATCAGCTGTGCTGGATTCCCTACTAGGCGTACATTCTATGAGTTTCTTCTACGGTTTGGTGTACTTGCACCAGAAGTTCTGGAAGGGAAGTAAGTTTAAGTTTTCCTTCTACTTTTTTGTATTATCTTTGAAAATTGGCTCTCTTTTAAGTTATAAGCATGTTAAGTGACCTTCTGTAGATTTCCTTGTTTCTTAGCAGCTGCAATTCTCTAATTTTATTCATATTTCTTGGTTTTCTATTGTTCTTTAAATTTGTGCAGCTATGATGACAAGGTTGCCTGTCAAATGATTCTTGACACAATGGGATTAAAAGGTTATCAGGTAAAGTTGACATTGTGTTCTGAATTAATCAGGTGTCCTAATTATGCTACCGGTGTATATTTCATTTGCTAGTCAAAGACATTGTGTTTTTGAGGTAGTTGCATAACTGAACTACATCTATTTTCTTATGTTTTCTTTCTTCTTTCTCTTTGCTGCAATTGTAACATGCTTCTTAGTCGTCCATGCTGTTTCCGATGATGCCTTGGAGTTTCAGTAATTTTATTATAGATGCTTTGGCCTTTTTGCAGATTGGGAAGACAAAGGTCTTCCTAAGGGCTGGTCAGATGGCTGAGCTAGATGCTAGAAGAGCAGAGGTGCTTGCGAAAGCAGCCAGGACCATTCAAAGACAAATTCGTACGTACATTGCCCGCAAGGAGTTTGTTGCATTACGCCAGGCTGCTGTTCAATTGCAATCATGTTGGCGAGGTATCTCTTAGTTTTCCTATAGTTCCCACTTTTAAGCTTACTTCTGCTAGTATCACTAACATGTATGCTTAACTGTGGAAGACTTTCTCATGCTATTACGGTATTTTATAGCATTCTTTAAAGCTTCTTTCCTCATTGGTTAGCATATAGCATTGGAAAGGAATTTGAATGTGTAAGCCAAAAGCAGGTTGGAGGTTTGCTGAATCTACATAATGGTCTCTAAAGCTCCACAATTTTTTGTTTTTGTGCTTTGCCTGAGCTTGAAATAATTATCATTTAATGATCATATAAGTAAATAAATACATACATATATAGATGAGAAGTCGAGAGGAAAGGTTTTTGTATCTATAGCTAATTTGCCCAGTTGAGAAGGCCTATTTGGGGTAGAAATGATCTACCTTGCTCAACGTTTTAGTCTAAGGTTCTGTTAACTGCTTCATCTTCCGAATTAGGATTCCGCCTTGCAGATTTTGATTCTGACTTCCTCTCCATTAATTAGGTATACTGGCTTGTAAACTGTATGAACAATTACGACGAGAAGCAGCTGCACTAAAGATTCAGAAGAACTTCCGATGTTACACTGCTAGAACTTCATACTCAAGATTGCGGGATTCTGCAATCATTTTGCAGACAGGCATGAGAGCAATGACTGCTCATACTGAATTCAGATTCCGGAAGCAAACTAAGGCTGCAATCAAGATTCAGGTTCTGTTTTTATTTCACATCATTAATTTTTGGCTTAAAATTAGTCATTACCTTAAAAACTAAGGCTGCAATCTGATAGATGATCTTTCGTCCTGGCTTGCAGGCTCGTGTGCACTGTCACAGAGAATATAGTTACTACCAAAGTCTCAAGAGAGCAGCTATTATTACTCAATGCAGTTGGAGGCGTCGGGTTGCTAGGAGAGAGCTTCGAAAACTCAAAATGGTTCCCTTTCTATGCTCAATGTCTTCTAATCTTTCTGCTGATATTTTTATGTCATGTTCAGTCAGTAATCAAATTTCTGTCCACTCCAGGCTGCAAGGGAAACAGGTGCCCTTAAAGAAGCGAAAGACAAACTAGAGAAGAAAGTGGAAGAACTTACATGGCGTCTGCAATTTGAGAAGCGGCTAAGGGTCATTTTCGTCACATTTCATATTAAACCTCAGCTATTAACTTGCTGTACTTTATTGTCTCTCTTACTTATTTTGTTCAATACAGACTGAGTTGGAAGAGGCAAAAGCCCAAGAAGTTGCAAAGTTAGAGGAGGCTTTGCATGCTATGCAAGCACAAGTTGAAGAAGCAAATGCCAGAGTTGTCAAAGAACGGGAAGCAGCACGGAAAGCAATTGAAGAAGCTCCTCCAGTCATTAAGGAGACACCTGTTTTAGTTCAAGACACAGCAAAGATTGATGCATTAACAGCTGAGGTTGAGAGTTTGAAGGTAGTTACTATGATATATGATAGTCTTCATATTTTTCTTTGCTCATGAGGGAGCATGTTTTGGCAATTAACCTTAATGCTGCATGCAGTTGAAAGAACAACTCAAAAAGTATTCATTGACTGCATGTACTTTTCTAGATACAGCTCATGCATATCAAATACCTTAAATCTTTTGTGACTACATTATGAGGCTGCTATATTCGTTGATGTGAAGTAACTTACTATTAGAGGTCTTACGTTATCGGTCAAGCAGATTTGTGTCAATCTGTCTCCCTGGATATCGACAATAGATTAACGTTGCTGCATAATCATTCTAAGACATTGCCGGCTGCTATATTTGTTGACTCATAGTCGTACGTCACTAGCATTTCTTTGTTGTCTGCTAAGTTGCTTCATGCATGTAAACGAAATCTAAGCTTACTAAGGGATGCATATTCTCCTGAACAGTTTTCTAATATAAGTTAATAGCCATACTGACATCTTGCAATTAAATGCATAGATGTGAATGACTGACTGGTCTCGAATTTATGGTACTCCCCCAATTTGTACAGACTTTGTTGCTATCAGAGAAACAGGCAGCAGAAGAGGCCAGGAAGGCTTGTGCGGATGCTGAAGCCAAAAATGCAAAGCTCATTAAAAAACTTGAAGATGCAGAGCACAAAGTAGATCAGCTTCAAGATTCTGTGCAGAGGTTTGTAGAGAGTGTATCAAACAGATATAACTATTGCTTTCTAAAGATGAATTGAACATGTGGATGCTTGGGAATCAAAATTTTGTTTGTTATTCATTAATCGGAAAAGAATCAGCTAATATTCTTGTGATTCTTCTCTTTAATTAATCATCTGAGAACCACACAACATTTTAGCCCTATTCCATACAGCTTCTTCTGTGAGGTATCTCTTTCTGTTTTCGGTTTCTGATGCAACTCTAGTTGTCTTTTGAAACTTTCTCTTGACATTGTCATTGACATGATGTCAATTGTTTGATGTTTTCTGAAAATAGCTACTCTCTTATCTTTTATTCACACATGTTGAGCATGCAGTATAATGAGGCATGCATGATCCTTCTACCCCCATCCACACAAAACTTGATTCCCTTTGTATCTGTATCCATTCTTTGCTTTTCTGTCAGCAATACTGGTATCATTGAGAAGTGCCATGATGATCTCTTTTATTTCAGGCTTGAAGAGAAAGTTGCAAATATGGAGTCAGAGAATCAAGTACTTCGTCAACAAGCCCTGACTATGTCACCAACAGGAAAAGCTTTTTCTGCACGACCAAAGACAACTATAATTCAGGTAATACATTTAGAGTTGCTTCCTTCTCGTTCTATTAGCAGCTGGTGGGTAAATGCTTACTCTTTTTCTGCAAATTTGCAGAGAACTCCAGAGAATGGAAATGTTCTAAATGGAGAAACAAAACTCACACGCGTAAGTGCTCATCTTCACTTCAACTTCTATGCAGAACGAAGAAAGTCAGATTTAGTGTGAGGTTGAAAATGTTTTAACATCCTATTGCTAAATGTCTGTCACATGTCACAGGACATGACTTTAGCTGTGGCAAATACAAAGGAGCCTGGGTCTGAGGAAAGACCGCAGAAGTCTCTCAATGAAAAGCAGCAAGTATGTGGGCACTGGTCTTCATGAAGCTACATTACATCTATGATTCATGCTTTATCTGCGTTTGATTATGCAATAAAGTTTCCCAAATTTTGATTTGTCACATTACGACTGTTATTCTCTAGGAGAACCAAGACCTGCTGATCAAGTGTATATCGCAAGACCTTGGGTTTTCTGGAGGCAAACCTGTTTCTGCTTGTGTCATATACAAATGTCTTCTTCATTGGAGGTCATTTGAAGTCGAAAGAACTAGTGTATTTGACCGTATTATTCAAACAATAGCTTCCGCCATAGAGGTAAAGTGCATATATTAGTAATACAGATCCATGCATTGCCTAATTGCTATCAATTCAATAGATTTTATTGTGCATGCATTGGGAGCCTACTTAAACTAGTTTAGTGTTGTCAATGGCTTCTTTGTCTAATATGTCTATATTACTGAAAGACAGATAACTAACTTCAACTAATATTATGTGAAGGTTCCGGATAATAACGATGTATTAGCCTACTGGTTATGTAACACATCCACATTATTGATGCTCCTGCAACACACACTTAAAGCAAGTGGTGCAGCTAGCTTGACTCCACAGCGGCGGAGGTCATCGTCAGCTTCTCTCTTTGGGAGGATGTCCCAAGTATGACACCAAACATATTGCTTCGCTCATTTCTCCTTTCAGTCAGTGATATTCTTTCCTTCTTACGCATTCTTTTTTCCTTGATGAAATTGACTTTTCTTTATAGGGATTAAGGGCATCTCCGCAGAGCACTGGACTTTCATTTCTCAATGGTAGAATGCTCAGTAGACTAGATGACTTGCGTCAAGTCGAGGCCAAATACCCTGCCTTGCTGTTCAAGCAGCAGCTCACTGCCTTCCTTGAGAAAATATATGGCATGATAAGGGACAATCTAAAGAAAGAAATTTCTCCCGTACTTGGGTTATGTATTCAGGTAATTCAGTGGCCTAATAATTTATTTACTCAAGAAGTTAATAAATCACGGATAATTGATTAACTTTTTGCAGACTACGATTTCCTTCTTCATTTGAGAAAAGTACAAAGAAATTTCAGAAGGAATTCAACATTGCTCAAAATCTAATAAATTTTCATTAATTGCTCTTTGGTAGCCTAATCCATCATGGAGCTTATAGAAAATAGTTGTTATCTCTTCCTTTCTTTCTCTCTTTTTGATCTCTCAGTATCATCATATCATAAATATAAAGGTAAGAGAAGTTCTGCTAGGGGCTTGTGATGTCTTATGACTTGAAAATGTGACAACCTTGAGACTTAATAAGCAATGGCGCTACCAGTTTCTCTGTATTTGGTCTCCTTCAATTTTTTGTCATTACAATGTCAACTGTATATGATACATTGTTTATGATGCTACCACAGTTTGCACTTGCCCATAGCTTCAGAAAGTAAATCACATGGGACGCATGTAATAGTTGACCGCAATAGTGGACGATTCTCAAAATTAGAGCTGCTTAATATGGTTTGGCAACAATTTGAAAATAGAAGTTTATCTTCTATCATAGGACTCTTCTGGTTACTTCTTCGCTAACTTGTGCTTAACTCATAGATTTTCATTGTGTATTTGATATTTTTTCTTCATTTAGGGTGATTTGACATTCATTATGTGGCAACAGCTAATGCCTTTGTTGAATATTGATTGTTCGCTGTATCAAATGCAGGCGCCTAGAACATCTCGTGCGAGCTTAGTGAAGGGCCGTGCTCAAGCTAATGCTGTTGCTCAACAAACTCTTATGGGTCATTGGCAGAGCATTGTGAAAAGCCTAAATAATTACTTGAAGATGATGAAAGCGAACTACGTGAGTTCCAACACATTGTATATATATTGGAAACACTTAAGTTACTTACTTTCTTTGCAAGAATATTTTATTTACTTACTATTGCTCGGTTACAGGTTCCCCCCTTCTTGGTTCGCAAGATTTTCACACAGATATTCTCATTTATCAATGTTCAACTATTCAACAGGTAATCCCATATATTTTCATAATACTGTCTGGACAGTTTCTCAAGCTATTTGTCTATTATATCACCTTGTTGTATCCATTGTAACTTTCTTTACCATTCAAATTTCAGTCTTCTCTTGCGACGTGAGTGTTGTTCATTTAGTAATGGGGAGTACGTAAAATCAGGGTTGGCTGAATTAGAGCAATGGTGTTGCTATACAACTGAGGAAGTAAGCATGACTCGGTTATATTACTGTAATTTCACACTGTCATTTCAATTGCTAACCCAAACTTTCCATTTAGTATGTAGGCTCTGCATGGGATGAATTGAAGCATATTAGACAAGCTGTTGGATTCCTAGTAAGAATCAGCTTTTTGCAGGAGCTATACTTTTATCAGTCGATCTTATTAATCGTTTAATTTGCAGATCTCAATCTTCTCATTTCACTTTCAGGTTATACATCAGAAGCCCAAAAAGACCTTGAATGAAATCATGAATGAACTTTGTCCTGTGAGGAACTTTTGCTTTCCTCAATGTTTCTTTTCTCCAAGTATCTACTTTCATTACTTTTCTGGGCTAATGCGTTTATTTTTCTTGCAACTCCTTGTAGATGCTTAGCATACAACAATTATACAGGATTAGCACAATGTACTGGGATGACAAATATGGCACCCATAGTGTTTCTTCAGATGTAAGTTAGATTTTTGCCCAGGCTATTCATGCTTGCACGTCATTTGAATGTATACATAAATATGCGGTTCCTCCCATCTCATTACATAGTACTTTTCGGATTCATTTTGACTTTTCTTCTAATTTTAGGTCATCTCAAATATGAGAGTTATGATGACAGAGGACTCCAACAGTGCTGTCAGCAGTTCCTTTTTACTTGACGATGATTCAAGGTAATTTTTGAATTTTAACAATGTTCGTATATCTATAATGGAACTTTTATGATACATCGACTCTTTTGAGCAAGTCACAGTACCATTTCTTGATTTTAGATTGTGGAACTGACTCGTCATCTTATGAACAATTAGCAAAGCATATAGAAGACAATGGAAAATTATATTTACACTCCTCAATTCCAGCAACTCAACCATGAAAATCACATCAAACTCTAGTACACATCTTGTTGCATACATGCTACCACGTCATTGGATTGAAATATTCGTTGAATCGAGAGCTTGGATTGAAGGCAGCCGTCACTGTACCCTAGTTCATCTAAGAACTTCAAACTCTTATTTGTTATCTACAACAGATGTCAGAATTAACCTTTTACATTGTTCAATACTGATGCAGCATCCCTTTCTCCGTGGATGACATTTCCAAGTCAATGGAACAGATAGACATAGCTGACATCGAGCCTCCTCCATTAATCCGCGAGAACTCAGGGTTTGTGTTTTTACATCAATGCCCAGAGTAATGATCATTGCGGAGCCTGATTTTGCATCTTTCTCTCAGCAGGGTACAGCTGAGACTGCACATCAATTATGGGTGCAGAAAGCTGTATATATTATATTGTGCACCCAAGTATAGTGTATGTATCCGAATCATTTCATTTTTCCTCGTACACGCCTTTTCAACGGGAGAAGGTTCTTCTAGAAGCGTGTTGTGGGGGCGGGGGGGGGGGGGGGGGGAGGGGATACTAGTGTGGTAATTTGCAGGTATAGAAGCCTATATTGGCTTTGATGTGGTTACTGGGGTGTTTCAAGTGTAAATTAAAAGCAGAGGCGAGTTTTAGGTAATTTTTTTTTATTTTTTGACAGAATTTAGGTTCTTATTTCATGTACATTAGCTAATGTGCTATTGTATTATAAATTTGTTCAGGTGTTAATAAGGCTTTTGAAATTTTGTTGTAATTTGCCACATTGTAGTGTCCGCGTGTGTAATCTACTACAATTGATTTTTTTATTTTTTTTTGTTAACTTGGAAAAACATTCTCATTCAACCAACCCACGAGACATAGACCGGATTAGTCATTACTCACTGATATCGGATGAGACACGTCGGCGTCTTCTCGTTAATCTAACGACTGAATGTGAATCAAAATTTTCAGAGTACAGCGGTCCGATTCAAGACATGTATAAGGTAAGTCAAAGTATATTTCTAATGGCAGGGAAGAGTTTCGAACTCGGATTGTTTGGTTATTTTACCTTTCTACTTACCATTGGGGGGTTTATTCTAACTCCTTACTTACCATTGGGGCAACCCCTTAGGGTCACTACTACAATTGATTTCAACATGCCAATCTCTACATAAAGGTTTGTTTGAATTCAAAGGGAATTGGATAATAAAGGAAAGAAAAGGATAAAACTCCTCCTGAAAAATTCCCCATTTTTTCATTTCCCTTCATAATGTTATAAGAAGAAATATTTAATAGTGGTGAACAATCGGTAAAAGCCCCCTTTCTCGTGACATCAGTCTAAAAGGGATAGTAGGGGTCAAGGGAAGAATATGATACAAGAGTGTAATAGGACAGGGACAAAATGTGTTACTGTTTTATCTGTCTTTTTAAAATGTTAACTGTTTCATTTGCCTTTAACATGGGAAGGGTTCACATTCTTATCTCACGGTCGAACCCATTCAGTTGACATCTTCAAAGAGTTTTCATTTAGTGAGAGTGCAAACATAGAAGCAAAACTTCAAGCGGAAAGCAAACAACGATCACAAAATATTTGCAATCTGTCCAAAATTGAAGAAAATACTAGAAAATAAATGCGCATTTCGATAGTAATGCTACTGTGATCACACTAACAACTTAAATTTTTTAAGATCATAACGTGAAAATCATACATATACTTGCTTTGCTTGCAAGAGGTACTGAGCTCGATTCTTGGTATATGTAACATCCATTATTAGTGATGTAAAATTGGCTTCGGCCCTCCTATAGTTTTTTTTTTTTTTTAAAAAAAAAAAAAGAAAGAAAAATAAGTTTCATTCTGGTTGTGGAAAAAAAAAAAAAAACCACCAAAGGAAACACGGTTTCACATGTCCTTTTAACTTAATGTACAGATTAGGCCCCATCCAAACAGACTGATCTTCTAATTGATTGAAAATCAAACAAAAAATTTCTAACTACAAAAACTCAGCTCCTGCATTCAAACATCAATGTTGCACAAGAAGTCGTTAATTTCACACAGTTCTTACGACTGAAGTGTCTCGGTAGAATGATTTGCTTCGGTTGAATTATCTGGAGCGACTGACTGATCCGGCTGAATCTGCATCGGTTGCATCTTTATCTTCTTCTTCTCCTTGAGAATCACCTGTCTGGGCATCACTTCAAGTAAAAAGCTTCCTCCATTCCATATACTAGCAGAGACTTTGAGTACTTGGAATATAATGTGTAATTCATAAGACAAAAATATTGGAACTGTAAGTGCAGTTGTTGCCACAGTGAACAAAGCTTGAAGCAGAATAAACATAAACAAGCGATTCTGATGCCCAAGCAAACCACTTAATCGCCACCATACGTTGTTTGCTTTTTGTGCTTTCTTTGACAGTTCCCTGTAAAACATTGAAGGCAGAAGATAAGCAGCAGTCAAAATGTGAACAATAATACGAGGGGGGAGAGAACTGAAGAGCTCATCAAGAAGCAGACTCTCTCTGTGCAATTAGTATTACAAAACCTTATGCTACATCGCCAACTGACATACACGTACACACACCCATGGGGCACAGATGGAGAGCTCATGTAAATTATGAAGTTGAGAAGAAAATCAAAACCTGTAAGAAGTCATGACTTCGGGATCCCTTAACAGCCTCTGTCGACGTAGGACATTTACAATAAGAAAATAAAGAACCTGCCAGAGGGTGTAAACAACTAAAGGAACAAGGAATAGCCATGTCCACAGGTAAGATTTTCCTTCTACATAAGGCCATGAAGCTCTCCGCACAGTTCCTTCCAGTTGCATGGCTTCAAAGAGTACAGGATCCCACCATCGAATTGTGAAAAAAACCAATCCTGAAGCCAAAATTGTCATCTAAGTGTAATGCAGTTGCATGCCAATTGGAGAAGAAATTAGTACAACAATAAATCACTATATGAAGCAAATATTACAATGCTAGTTCATCTAAGCCAAATAGATAAAAAGAATTGGATAACAAATAATTGGTGTTGGTACTACTGGAAAATAGGGTTTAGATGAAATAAATTTCATGTAATTTTAAGGTGTTTTCGGCTTTCCCTTCCCCTGGGCCCTTACTCTTTTTCCACAATGCTGAAAATAAACACAGTGAAAACAACAGTATCAGAAGACTACCTGCTAAGCAAGTGTGTAGATGAACTGTTTAAGGACCTAGGACTTCACGAAATTGTTGCACAATAAGCATCGCATTGTAGTAAAGCAACAGCAGCGAAGTTGTGTAATACAAGAACAAGAGATGTATTACATAAGGCACAAAGTAGTTCTTTGTAATTGCTGTCAACTATTGTATGTGGCTAGATCCTTTGGGCATTCTTAATGACATTATCATCTGATCAATCATCAGATTTTTCTAATGATGTAAAGTTTATCAATGCATAAGACAATAAGATCCTTTTATTTTTCATATTTATTTTCAAAACTTAAGGAGTATTGGCCCCAATCTCTGATAGAAATTATCATTAAGAAAATTGTGAGTATTGGTTCTCCAGAAGAAACTATACTTTAGCAGGCAAGCCTTCTTAGTTTATACATCCTATAGATTTACTTGTACGAACAGCATGGCAAAAGGCTCGAATTTTAATATGGTCAATCTACCACAAGCATGGTGTAAGTAATCAAGTGAGTCAATAGCATACAGAGATTCAACTTTTATCATCAGCCAATTGAAAAACAAAATGTGATTATAGACAACCAATTCCAACACTGAGTTACCAATTCCAACACTGAGTAGATAGGAATATCATCACGAAACAGAACATACACGACATGAAACAATTACCAGGAGAAGACACAATCTATGACTTGAAGGGGAAAGAAGAGATGGGAGTAAAGAAAGAAGAAAGAGAACAGAGAGAGAGAGAGGAAAAAAAGCGGTCAAGAACAAACAAGAAATAAATAACCCAAAAAGGAGAAATAAATGGCTTCTCAGTCGATTAAGTTGCATTCCTTAGTCATAAAAGAACTGCGTTCCTTTCAATCCGGGACACATATATCAATTAGCAGCACTGCAAAAGCAAGAAGAATAGTTCGCTTACCTGGTAAAAGATGTATAAAGACGCTTACAATTTTGTCAGCAGAACTAAAAACTAAGCTACAGCGCCAAACAATCAGCGCCCAAGCCAATGGTCCCTGCGGTGATATAAAGTTAAACACCTGGAGATAATGAACCTCAATTTGGTCATAGTTCCACTGAGTTTTTCAGGTAGATTGCTTACCTCTGCAAATGAGAAGCAAACCATGAAAAACTTATCATTTTTCGGATAAAACAGAAGCTGGACCAAGAAGATGGTGTTGGCATAATAGCAGAAATCCTGCAGGACACAAGGAAAAACGAACACATAATTGCTGTCTTCTAATCTTCTATCATATGCCATTAAAAGATACAGGAGAAGTGTGACTCGAATCCTATAGAAATGGACAGCGAGCAAGTGAAAACTAATAATAACAAGGTTCTTGATATACTCATACTGGAACAACTCAAGTTGCTGCTAATAATAAAAAGGATTCTGCAAAGAATCGGGGTCTAATCAGCTTGATCATAATAAGCTAATAGTCAAGGTAAGATAGGGGAACGCTATAAATCAATCCCACAAAGAGGCATTTATGATGCAGGTTAATACACAAAGCTAAGACAATTAACTTTGGAGAGGATTTAATAGCTTACCAAAAGATAGTAATGCCATTTCTTGTATCGATAATAAATCCATCGCAGGGGAACAAAGATGACATAGAACAAACAATATACATATCGAATATCTTGCGGCCCTGATGAACCAACCAAACAAAAGAAAGAGATTAACAAACAATCCCAAGAAATAAACGAGAATTTGGTTAGTAAACAAAGATATTAATCAAAGATCCAAGACAATATACACTTACTTGCACCCAATAGAAAGCAAAATGCTCCAAACCCAAGAACCCCTAGCAGATGAGTCACCTATTAAACAATTATTAACACAACTTCAATCCAATATTCATCACCCAACTGATTAAACCATCATATAAACATGTTAAACATAATCCTAAAAACAATCCATACCCATATTCAATCTAATTAGTCATGTTTTACACATAAAATTACATGTATGCATGCCTGAATTCAATCTCTCTCAAAACACACACACACACACACAAATATATAGGTAAAAGGGTGGTCCGATACACAAATCTCCTGCTATATACATATTCCGGGGAAATATGGGCTTCATATATAGATGTATATTTAAATTTGTGCATTATATATGTATATATATATGAACAAAAGAAGAAAAAAGGAGACCTTGGTGATGAAACTTTCATGTTCTTCAGCCTGCTTAACGATCTTAACGGCTTGTTTGGACAACATCTGTTTCGTTTTCTCCTTTGTTTCTGCAACTTTCTACACACAAAAACAAACACAACCCCACTTCAAGAAATCTGCATAAATACATAACCCAACAAAACCAAGAAACAAAAACAGAAAAAATATATCAACACACACACACACACACACATATATATATGCTTATTTAGCCAATATATATATGTGTGTATAATATCACCTTGGATCGATCCCTGAGCCTTTGTCTAACATTCATAAAGGCCTCCCCATTTGAATCTTCCATATTTTCTTCGCTGCTCGACATTTTCTTCTTCTTCTTCGTGCAATAGAGAAAGAAAGATGGCGACCCTTTGCTTCAATCCTATTTATGTTTCTTTCTATAATTGTTTCTCTTTTGATTAGATTAGACTCTAATGATGATTATGCTTCTTCACAATTAACAACATAATATTTGCCTTTTATATTGCATTGGATTTGGGTCTTCTTCATGTAGAAAAAGCGGCAAATACTATTAAAAAAAGCAAGTTTTGATATCCATACACGTTGCGTACACGAACAAAAGCAATGATTTATTGTCAAAAGGATAAGGGATTTTTTTTTTTGGTTCACACTTTTATTGAATTGTAAGTATAGGACCCAAGGGTTATTACGACAAAAAAAAAAAAAGACACAGTCTATTATTATAAAAATACGATATTATAGATATTCATCATTATTTATTTATCAAAATGAATAGATTTATTTAAAGGATCCTTGTTTAAGTGAAAGATTACTATAATTGTTGGTCAAAGATGCTTAAAAGATTCTTGTATAGTGGAACTTATTATATGTATATGAAATGTGATGTAATGAGTATGTCATTAAGATGATAAAAAATTTTATAAATAGAGGAGTTTGTAAGAAGGAATACACTTAAAGAAATCAACAATTTTACTCTCAAATCATCTCTTGTTTTAGTATTACTTTCTTAGTATTTGTGTTTTAGTTTATAACACGTTATCAGTACGAAATTCTACCGAATTAGCAAACAGCGAAGTATCCGACCACTTCATTATTAACAGTACATATAATCCTTCCCTTTTCAATTACCTTTTGATTATATGTTATAAATTAGTTAATTTATTACAATTATAGAATTGGTGAAGTTTAATCTCTCTAAAAGTATAAATAACTAAACTTTGGACATGAAAATTTAATATTTAATCAAATGAACTTTTGCTCGGACTTACAAATTTTGGACATAAAATTCCGTCACTCAAAGGAATGTCGGATTGATCTTTAGACCTAATTACCGTTTCTCACAAGGATGTTAAAACTATTATTGGACTAAATTTTTCTTGTTCCCGATTTGATTATAACTTATTACTAACTTTTCTGACTATATCCTAACATTATTTATATCTAACACTAACTTTTTTTACAATTCTAACATTTATTTATATCTAACTTCTCACTAACTTTTCTAACAATTTTAACATTATTTATGTCTAACTTATCACTAACTTCTCTTACAATTCTAATCAAACTTAATAATTATTTATATCTAACTATTTTGGTATTGAACCCAAATGCAAGCCCTATGGCGATGGATATCTTGGCGATGGAAACCCTTTTGCAAAGACTATAGTGGTCAATATTAAGATGATATATATGAGTATGTAAAATGATGTGTTGTACACGTTTCTTGTAAGACACGTAGACATTTAGTTAATCTACCCATATGACCATATGAGGTAATGATTTGATGTGTGTTGGAATTATCTTCTACTGCAGCATAGTGTTATTCCTTTTATGTTATATCCAAATAAGTAAATAAATAAACGCTGTTCACTTATGCTTAAAAACATATTTTACAGTATTTCTTACATATTATGTGTTATGTTAAAATATTATAATCTTATTTTCAGTCACCGATTTAGTATTTCAAGTCTTATTTTGTAATCCGAAAAAAATGAGCTGAACAAAGAACTCGCTAGATGCAATCTATTCCGCTATATTGGAAAGATTTGTTGCATTTTTTTATGATAGTCAAGATTAAAGAAAGGTGACGAAAGAAAGAGAAAGAGAAGGAAATAAAATATGGTAGACAAAAGTTAAAGGTGACAATGATGATGTTTAATATAATAATGGTTGATTCACCATGATTTGTGAGATACATTCTTGAGCTGTAATAAGCTGTATAGTTAAAACTCATATCAGTGGTTACTGTTCATATGGTACTATTCATGACACTGTTAAAATAGTAACCGTCGGTGCTTACTATTCACACGATACTATTCATATTATACTGTTCATGTGGTACTATTCATACCGATCACTATTCACGGCACTGTTTATTTGACCAAACAATTAGGGTTTGACCCAATACCTTATTTATTCTTTCTCTCCCTAACTGTGCCACACTCTCTACCTCTTCATCATCTTTCTCTCATCCTCTCCCTCACCTTCAACACCGAGAAAAAAAAAATCAGAGATTAGCAATGGATGAGTGCATGGATGTAGTTCTAATTTTTATATGTATATTACTTATGATCCTTATTTATTTATTCATTTTCGCCAAGTTTGTAATTTTGAATATAAATGTGAAACTTGATTAAAATTATAACAATAAGGATCTATATCATATATCTGAATCTTTTGATAAAAATAATTGTATTTTAAATGGTTGAATTTTGAAATTTCGATTAAACTCTTACACTTAATCTTTATTTCATTTGTAGCTCGTTAATCGTTTGGAGCTATTGAATGGTGTTGTATTATTCTCAATATCCACTTGCAATTTATAACTTAGAGTTATATGATTTTATGTTCTCATATATAATTTTATTGTAGTATGATGAACAAAATAAATATATCTTACTCGATGAATATATTTTTAGCATTCTTATTCCTATAAATATAACAATTGACACGGTTGTTGCCATGAATGTTATTTTAATATTGACCTTATTCAATTTATTTTATGGTCTTGTAATGGTTCAAAGAATCCTGCTGTATATATGAGTTTTCTCATACAACTATATGAGCAGTTGATAAAAGATATAGTGATCCTAGTTTTTCCACGCGTTGAAATGATCACCTGTGTGGTATGGGTGCCACGACAATGAAATGAATTTATGAAAAATTCTTATGAACACCCACTAATGAACCATAAAATATTAGATCCAAAGTGTTCTATACTTTGACATGATATGATAAGAATTGTTACAAATTCATATGGGAACCGATTAAAGAATCAAAGAATTTTGTTACCAAATAACTTTTCATGTACTGCTTGTGCCCAAGGAAAATTGATTAAAAGGCCATCCCTTTTTAAAATTGATATTAGAAATTCTGTATTTCGAGAAATGATTGAAAGGGATATATGCGAGCCTATTATTCTATCATGTTGATCATTTCGATATTTTATTAATCGATACCCTAATATGATAATCACATGTGAGAATATTATTTACTTCGAATGCGGCATGCAAGAATACATTATTGGAATATAAATAGTAACCCATGTGAACAGTATCATGAATAGTACTGTCAGAATAATGAAGTCGCTGGGCACTGTTTGAATAGTGGCGTGGCAGGTACTATACAAATAGTGACGTGTGTAAATAGTAACTGTACAGTCACTATGGGCACAATTTTCGGATAATACAATCAAGATAACTCATCTTGATAATGAAGAAAAATTTAAATCTTACTTATTTAATGATAGTGTATATTGGGATTTGTGTTGAGCATTATGTGACTCACACACATATGGTCTAGCTGAAACCTTTATTAAATACTTGCAGCTAATTGCTAGACCAATATTATTACTGAGTAAGTCTGGTCCTGTTGAGGACATAGGTATCATATGCTACAACATTTATTCAAACAAAGCCAATCGTTTGAATTATATACTCCCCATTATTCGAATCTCATCTAAGGATGTTTTGTGCAGTGTATGTTTTTGTTATTCCCCCCACAAGCGCATAAAGATAGGTTTATAAAAGAAACTGAGAATTTATGAAACCCCATCAAATATTATATTGGGACATTGAAGGAATCAGTTTCAATAGCATATTTTGCTAATTAATGAAATGATATTCTCAGTATCAGGGGGAGAAAAATAAAAGCTGGAACAATAAATATTTCTATGACAAGTTTATTATATTTATCCTCGTATAAAATGTATTATCGGATGCAAAGATTGTGACTAAAGTCATATATACCAGCTTTAATTGCTCCTATATATTAGAATTAATGTTTCAATTAAAACACATATAAAGAAATAACGTCTACTACACACTGAAAGGATGGTATACATATCGGTTCCATAGATAAATGAGCAAAATATGCGAGTTGTCATTTTTGAATTATTTGATATCTTGCAGATGTCAAAACAAAGAGTTGAAAATATAACTGAGAAATATTACTCCACGAGAGTATCAGGTACCTGAAAATTATATGAATATTAAAAGTATTGAGACTAAATAGATCTTACTCAGTTAAATTACTCCTAGAAAGGAATGGAACTGACAATAGAAATTGATCATGATTAATTTTTGAAAACTGTAATAGCTACTCATGTTATGAAAGAAATTAAGGATCTTAAATTACAAGTCCACTAAAGAATGTCAACAAATAAATGATTGGCCAATATAATCAATGAGATGCAATCTAGGCATAAAATGAGTGCATATGACATACGTATGATTGCTCAAATACTCATTGAAATGACATATGTATGGTTGATAAAATGCTTATTGAAATGACATATGTCTAGTTGTTGAAATGCACATGAAATATGTATAGTTGTTGATGGGATTGAGGGGTAACATTGTACGAAATCAATCCCACATCACTATGAGAAATTTCAAGGAATTAATCATAATAGTTGTCTTTCCCTTAAATTGTTTAAAGGCAAACAAGGAATGGGTTAGTACGCTGTGTGATTATACCTTGGTGTATATTCTCCGGAAAAATCATATTGATATTAGTCTGGTAATTTTGAAAAAGGACTTCATAAGCGTCTTATGAATATGATAATAGTTTACTTATATAAATCACATGATAATATTATTGAAGTCTTAGAAAGACTCCATATATGCTGGAACCGTATATTTATGTGATAATGATATTTAAGTCTTGGAAGGACTTTATATGCCTGAAGCATATATTCACATGATAATAATATTTATATTGAAGTCCTAGAAGGACTATATATGCTTGAAGCATATGAATGAAAATCTCGAGAAATTTATTTGATTACAAAGATTTTTGTATAACAGAAAATATTATGGGAGAATGAGATATAATTTTCTTAGAATATTATGATATCATGACATATTGCTTCTGATTATCATATGCATTTGTCATATATGTTGATAAATACTATAATGACTCATCAAGAGTTATTGGTCCCGAAGCACCATATTTGAGTACAATTAATGCATTAA
This sequence comes from Ehretia macrophylla, assembly GCA_037974665.1. Classification (NCBI taxonomy): domain Eukaryota; kingdom Viridiplantae; phylum Streptophyta; class Magnoliopsida; order Boraginales; family Ehretiaceae; genus Ehretia; species Ehretia macrophylla. Next base: position 47,916,033 of record CM075771.1, on the reverse strand, counting down.
TATATCTTGTTGATAAAACAATATAGTATATTGTGTTTTGGTTAATTTGTTAGTCATGTATAGTGCAGCTCCAATGTGAAGGATCGTGTTACATATGTGGAACATTACATATGAACTTATCTTATTCAAGAGCATTAAAATATCATATGTCGGCCCTACAGATACCAACTATTTACCTGACCCCTACAAAGTAAGATCACAGACAGCCTATGTATTCACTTGTGGTGACAAGTATTTCGTGGCGATGCATTAAACATATCATGAATGTTGTATCTTGAAATCATGCTGAGATTATGACAATTCATGTGGCTGGTTGAGAATGTATATGATTGAGATCTGTCACCTATGAGTCATGTTGCACTGAGGGGGATAAGGTATTTTTGCGCTGTACTCTTTTTTCTTCACTAAGGTTTTTTCCCACTGGCTTTTTTCTGGTAAGGTTTTAACGAGGCAAACCAAATACGAGTATGTCACACTGAGATTCTATTTGAATTCAAGATAGACGTGGTACAAGCTCTTATCAAATTTAGTAAAGTAAAAATGTTACTGGAGCGTCCACAAAAATGCATTGCCCCTGATGAGCTAGCTATCAAAATTGGCATATGTCAACTTTGTAATTATTATTGATATATTCACATGAAGGGGAGTCTTATACGCCCTACACTTTTCCTTTGCATAGGTTTTATCCCAATGATTTTTCCTAGCAAGGTTTTTAATAAGGCAACTCAAGAAGCGTATACTAAGAATATCGTAATCTTTTTCCTTTACTAAGATTTTTATCCCACTGGATTTTTTCTTAGTAAGGTTTTAACGAGACATATTCTTAAAGAATGAATATTCAAGGGGGAGTGTTATGAAAATACGATGTTGTGGACATTCATCATTATGTACTTATCAAGATGAAGATATTTATTCATAGGATCCTTGCCTAAGTGGAAGATTACTACAATTGTTGGTCAAAGATGCTTATAGGATTCTTGTATAGTGGAGATTGTTATATGTATATGGAATGTGATGTAAATGTGATGTAATGAGTATGTCATCAAGATGGTAGAAAACTCTATAAATAGAGGGAGTTTGTAAGAATGATATACACTTGAAGAAATCAACAATCATACTCTCTCAAATTCTCTCTTGTTTTAGTATTACTTTCTTAGTATTTATGTTTTAGTTTATAACATCTATATTATTTTTTCAAAATTTTAAATTTATCTTTATTTTTTAAAATTAGTCAATTTAATTCATATTATTTTTTAAAAAATTTCAAAATTGTCCATATTTCTAAAAATTAGTCAATTTAATCCATGTTATTTCGTAAAAAAAATTCAAAAAAACCTACTTGAAAGAGGAAACTATCAAGTCTAAAACACAGTTGTACCTGTAGGGACATATGGCCCTAATAATTTCCTTTCATGTGGGGGAATATTCGAAAAAGATGTTTTTGACTTATATTTTTGACTTAATTTTTTAAGTGGGTCCCACATTTCTAAATGATTGAGACATGATTCGTGCGCATTCATCTTTCGAGAAGATGAATGTAGTATTTTTCCAAGTCAAAATACACTAAAGGTGAAAGAGAAATTAGAGAAGAAAGGTTTGAGTGCAGATCATGTTGTGACCTAACTCTTTATTCTTTTATTTAAACTCACCTATTGGAAAACGTATGCATCATATTGAATAGCTTTGAATGCCATGATAATAATGGCATAAAAATGAAAAGCAAATCATTGGTTTAATGGCATTTCCAAATGCCTAAGTAAAGGCATTCATAATTGATTTATAACTCATGAATGTAGTATTTTTCCAAGTCAAAATACATTAAAGGTGAAATAGAAATTAGAGAAAAAAGGTTTGAGTGTGGATCATGTTGTGACCCAACTCTTTATTCTCTGATTTAAACTCACCTATCGGAAAACGTATGCATCATATTGAACAGCTTTGAATGCCATGATAATAATGACATCAAAATGAAAAGGTAATCATGGGTATCAGTTATAAATCAATTATGAATGCCTTTAGTTAGGCATTTGGAAATGCCATTAAACCAATGATGATTGGCATTGGAGCAGATGACGTTTCTTGTTCTAAACGTTGGCATTAAAGTAATAGACGTTTTCTATCCCTTTTTATGAAGGATTTATGGAGGCCAGATTTCTCTATTAGTTTGCACCTATAAATAGAAGAGCTCAACACAACATTAGTATAACGATTCGTATACAAAGTCCATTGTTGCATCATAACAGAAAGAGTTTTATGATGTCGATTCGCAAGTTTTCGTGTATTGAAATGCTACCTACACGAAAGGTCTAATCGTTGTATCCTGAGAGGTTAGTACTATCGAGCCGTAAGCACCTTAGTGGAGCATTATAACCTTAAGGATATTGAGTTAAACTCGAGTCTCGGTTTATGTATTTCATAACATATATATTACCTTAATGTTCTTTAGTTTTCTATCCTTTGCACAAACTAATCTATTATTGCTAACAATCTTAAGGTTATAATATTTGTTTCTGTTTTAATTTGTGCCTTATTACTGAAATAAAATTATGTTACAACATATTTCTTTCAGAATTATTTTCAGTTTACACTTTTCTTACTGCTATTATATTCTATTTCTTTCCAGTTGCATTTTTTAGTTTTGTTTGTGCTGAAATTAAGTCTTCTTAGATCAATATCTACTGGGACATATTTCAGTAGAGATTTAATTATTTCTTGGTTAGTTTTTCATTATTTCTCCAACTTCCAGTTTCTATTTCATTTATCTTCTTATGAGACTAACTCGTACCTTTTAAGTGCAGTTGGTAATATTTTGGACCTAATTTAAAATGAATACCAAAACTGGAAACCCTAACATTCCTGGAAATGGAAATGACAGAAATGGATCTGGATCAGTACCTATGCATGGAAGTGGATCAACTGGGGGATCCACTGGGAATGAAAATGTACCATTGGCGAGGCCATCGATAACTATTGTTTATGTTACTCCGTTTGTGGCGGCACCTCCTGTTGGTCATGGCAAGAGGCCAAAAAAGTTTGATGGGAAGTACTTCAAAAAATGGCAGCAAAAATGTTATTTTACTTGACCACCTTGAGTTTAACTCGGTTTTTGAAGGAGGATGCACGGGAATTGGGTGACAATCCTAATATGCAGATTGTTGCTACCGTTGATGCTTGGAAGCATGCGGACTTCCTCTGCAAAAATTATATCCTCAACAGGTTGGATAATGCGTTGTATAGTGTTTATAGTACAATCCCGACGACAAAGGCTTTATTAGAATTGCTGGATAAAACGTATAAATTGGAGGATGCAGACACAAAAAAATTTGTAGTTGCTAGGTTCCTAGACTTCAAAATGGTAGATTACAAACCTCTATTGCCCCAGGTAGAAGAATATTAGCTAATTCTTCATGAGTGTCATGCGGAAGGAATGAATATGGTGCAACTTTCGAATTTGGTGCACTCATTGAGAAGTTACCTCCTAGCTAGAAGAACTTCAAAAGCTATTTGAAACACAAACGAAAGAATATGACAGTTGAAGACCTAGTTTTGAGGTTAAGGATTGAAGCAGACAACTGTAAGAATGACAAAAAGGTTGGACTCCCGCCTTTGGAGTCAAAGGTGAACGTGGTGGAGCACGACCCAAGTAATAAAAAGATGAAGTTCACTATCCAAAATCAAGGAAAGAAAGGTACTGATAAGAAGAAGTTTGTTGGTAACTATTACATTTGCGACAAGTCGGGGCATAAGGCTATAGACTGCAGACTCCGCGCCAACAAGGGAGCTCAGAAGAAAAGAAAGGCTCAGGCTAATGCTGTTGAAGACCTGGGAGAAGAAATGTCTGATATGAATTTGTCAGCGATCGTGTCAGAAGTTAATCTGGTTGGCAATCTAAAACAATGGTGGGTGGACACAGGAGCTACTTGTCACGTTTGTTTTGATAGAAATTGTTTCACCACCTACCAGAAGTTTGAATAAACCCTCTGTAACGCCACGATCCCTTACGAGACTAGGGCCCCGATCCAAATCCTGAAGTCATGAGAAACGAGGGGAAACAGACGGAGTCTCTCCTGTATCTAGGCCTATCCAAACCCTGCACTCAGAAAGAATGAACCATAAAGGCAATATATGACATTCATTTCATAACTTTCCAAGCTACTAGGGTCATCCGAGCCCTCCTACCAGCAAGATAAAACATACAAGCATGCATTCTCATAAGCTATTGAAATTCTATGTTATAAAATTGCTTATCTTACCACTCTAATTTTATCTATTTTTATCTATTTTACTTTCTTATATTTTAAATCCTTCAACCACATTCCATTCAAACCATACAAGCAAGCAACTAACTAAGCAATGAAGTAAAGCTTCGAAGTTATTACATGCCATAAAATCAACAAACTTAACTTTAACTCCATACAAAACCAAATCAACAACTTAAACTTTGATACATTTATACAACAACTTAATACATACAAGGCTACACAACCACAAATTAAAATACAGATACACAACATCATGAAAGACATTCAACTTCCGCTACGAGCAATCAAAGTAGTCCACAACTTGTTTTGCTACTTCTCAAAGATAATCTCTATGTGTCCTGTAAAATTGTTAGAAAGAGGAATGAGCAAACACAGTTGCTCAGTGAGGGAGGGGAACAGTTATCTGGGGAAGCTTTTGAAAACATTTCGTGCAATGCATGTAGGACATTCGGTAATAAAGTTAACTAATACATTGAAGGAATGCAATAAGTAACCACAGAGCATTAAATACTTTAGAAAAGATAAAATAAAGCTTTTACTTGAGAGCTTAAAGATTATACTAATGAAACAATACTACCTAAACACCTGAAGACAAATACAATTCCACATAACTCTCCAAGGACATAGGGTCCAAACGAGAGTAACGTTAGATAACCGCATGGTCCACAATAGAATAAAGATAGTCAACTTAGTTAAAACAAGTCCACATATCAACAATAGCAATGAAGGCAATTAACTCAAGTAAAATATGGTCAAGTTTGACACCACTTACAAGATCATAAACGAGCTTGTAGTAGTCATGTCGATACATCGACATGATCGGCTGCCCGGTGTGACACGATGCTACCAATCACTTTCGATACCAAGGTAGTCATACCAATACATCGACGACATCGGCCGTCCGGAGTGTCATGACGCTACCTAGCAATGGTAGTCATGCCAATACATCGATGACTGATAAATCTGTATTTTTAGTAACTTTAATCCATTAAATCATATATATTGCATTATTATTTCAAGCTTAATTGTATATTTTACACAAACTTAATGCAACATAGGTTCTGAAGAAGAAATAGCAAAAATGGCCACAAAAGCCAACTTTTGAAGTGAATTTTCAGTGCAATACTAAAGGAGGATGGTAGAACAACCTTGACACGAGCAAATCGAGATTGAATTTGGCCAAACGGAGTACGAAAATGGATTCAGGACGCTGAAAAATCTTGAAATAGCCTTGGTCAACTTTTTGGTCAAAGTCAAAGTCAACGGGTGAATAGTCAAAGTCAAAGTCAACTTTTTGGTAAAGTCAAATTTTGGTCAAAGTCAAAGTCAACGGGTGAATAGTCAAAGTCAATGCATAAATAGTAAAGTCAACGTGTGAATAGTATATTCGCTGACATCACGCTGACACAATGATAACCTAGGCGAATGACATCACGCTGACACAATGATGACCTAGGCGAATGACGTCATGCTGACACAATGATGATCTAGGCAAATGACATCACGCTGACACATCGATGACATCATGGTTTGAATAGTACCTATGAATAGTGCCAAAATTTCTCTATAAATACTCCATTCCTCATTTCATTTTTTTTGTACCATTTTCTCTTCTTAGCTTATATTTTGCTCTTGTGTTTGAGTACTTTAGTTATTATTCTGAGTTGTGTGCAAAGTTTTAATCCCAAAGGGAGGGTCTAGTGAGCCATCATCATACCGAAATCACACCGGTCTACCAAAATCCATTCAACATGATAAGTATTCTTTTATTTTGGTATTCGTTATGATTTCTTGTACTGTACAGTTTATTATAGCACACTAGACCCGAGATTCGGGGTGGTACGTGTGAGGTTACTTTTGTACATATGTTGTGATTCAGATTTATTAAAGTCTCGTATTTTTATTTCTAAATATTCTTTGATTAATTATACGTATACTTGTAGTTATGTTATATTTAATTGAAAGTATATATACACCCAATTTTGTAAACCAGTGACAATACGAGACTACATCGGATGGATTCTAGTCTGGTTGTACCGACACTTCCAGGTTACATAAGTGAAAGATTAATTGAGAGATTAGAAATCGTTAGGTTGTACCAACACATCCAGTCTTGTTAATTAATTAATCTTATCACTTACGTAATTAAAGACTCATTTCAGTAGTGGGAGCTTGTAGGCCTATTTTTGAAGGACTTAACTTTTAATCTGAATCAATAACTTTGTACTTGCGTATACCGAGCTATAACTACCCTGAATCATTAACCCTTTGGATTTTTAGTGTTGAGTGTTGTGATTCTTTAATTTAGTACTTTTGATTAATTCACTTTTGGACATTGTTACTACCGTATCTTTGGACATTTTGTGGACATTTCTTGGACTTAATTTTCCGTACTTCCGTACTTTTGGACTTAATCAAACTTATCCGTGACGGGGATAGTCAAACAATTCTAAATTAAGGATTTAACTTAACTTGATAACCCAATCTCTGTGGATCGACCCTCTACTCGCCACAGTTAGAGGTAATTCAAGGTAAACAATATTTTCAATCATTTAACCTTACTATTTTTTAGCGCAAAACGACGCGATCAAAATTTGGCGCCGTTGCCGGGGATCGGTGTTCATCAAATAAGGTAAGTCTTTGATTTATGTATATAAGTGTTTATATGTATATATTTTAGATTTTAATTTTAATTTTTATTTAAGTTAATTTAGCTATTTTGTATAGACTTTATTATTATTATTATTATTATTATTTTTTTTTTTGTTTCTTTTTGAGTTTTAGTTTTGTATGCATGGTCGGAGATCTTTAAAGTCACCCATCTTTGTCTTGGATTCAGAAATTGAGAAAACCTTTAAATCCAGAATCAAAGCACGAACTTTTCTAATCATGGCTGATCAACATCCGAATCAAAACCAAAATTAGGATCAAGTTGAAGGTAGAGAAGTAGGAAATGTCAGGAGGAGCATAAAAGATTTTTTCACATCACAAGATTATGTTCCTCCACGATCTATTGTCTTACCTGAAATTGATGATGGTTTTAAAATAAAGTTTCACATGATTTCAATGCTTCCCTTGTTCCACGGTCTTTCTAATGAAAACCCGTATGATCACATTAACACTTTTGTTCATACATGCAGATCGATCAATACTAGAACTGTCTCAGAAGAGGTTGTTAAATTGAGATTGTTTCCTTACTCTTTAATGGGTCAAGCACAAAATTGGCTTTATAGATTACGATCTGGTTCTATTACTTCTTGGGATCAATTGCAAAGAGAATTTCTTGAAAGATTTTACTCTTCTTCAAAAACCAATGAATGTAGGAATCAATTAAATAATTTTTCTCAGTTACCTGGAAAGGCACTTCATGAGAGTTGGGACAGATTTGAAACCTTAACTTATAAATATCCACACCACAGTATTCCATATTGGAAATTAGCTCAGAATTTCTATCAAGGGTTAAATGAGCATAATCCAAGTTTGCTCGATTCAGCTTGTAACGGTTCACTTCTTGAAAAATCTCCAGAAGAAGCCACAAAATTGTTCATAAAATTGAGCAACAATTCACGAAAGCGTGCAACTTCATCTAGAGAAAAGATAGAAAGTGTAGGATCAAATTATTATAATTCTTTGACATCAAAGATTGAAAATCTAACTCTTGCATTGGAAAAAATGGTCAAAATGAAAGAATCATTGCATGTAGTTGATTCAGGTGAAGGTGTTTTTGTATCAAATCCCAATTCAATTTCAGAGCAAACTTGTGCTGCTTATAGATATCCCCGTAATTATGATCCATTCTCTAACACTTATAATCCAGGTACACGAGATCATCCAAATTTTTGGTGGGATCAGAATCGGGAAGATGTTCAACAACAAAGACCAAGAAGCTATCCTCCAGGATTTCATTCAGTTCCACAAGGACAGGTACCTATGAGCTCTAATTCAGGTTCCAATTCTTATGGGACTACTTTTGAAGAACAGGTTTTGAAAAAGCTTCACAGCTGAGAACCAATTATGCAACTAGTAAGTACACATACAAAGGCAATTGCCAACTTGGAAAGACAAATTGCGCAATTAGCTAACACAATTCAGAAAAAGGAAGAAGGAACACTCCCTGCCCAACCAGATGGAAACCCAAAAGGGAAGGCCCATGTAGCATCTACAAGTCAAATAGTAGAAGATCTTCAAGCTGTCACTACATTGCGAAGTGGTAAGAAAGTTGATAACAAGGTAAGTGTCGAAGCTTACGAAAATGCAAGACTTGTAAAGCAAAAAGCTAAGTCTTAAGTTACTGTTGATTCATCAAAAGAAACTGCAAATGAACCTGAAACTTTTATTTCACATGAAAATATTCCATTGACACTAAGTCCCAAGGCACCCTTTCCACAGGCATTAGGTAATCCACCTAATAAAGATTCAAAAAGGGAAGAAATGCTTGAAACCTTTAAGCAAGTTAAAATCAATTTACCTCTGTTAGAAATCATCAGGCAAATTCCTGCTTATGCAAAGTTTCTTAAGGATTTATGCACTCAGAAAAGAAGGAATTCAGCTTTGATATCAAACAAAGTAAGATTGACTGAAAAGGTAAGCAGCATTCTTACTTCTCATGTTCCACCAAAATTGAAAGATCCAGGTGCATTTACCATTCCTTGCTATATTGGTAATCATTGTGTAGATCGTGCCCTTCTTGATTTAGGAGCTAGTGTGAATCTTCTCCCCTTTAATCTTTTTGAGCAGTTAGATATAGGAGAATTGAAACCTACTCCTGTCACCCTTCAACTGGCTGATAGATCGCTTAGAATTCCTAGGGGCATGATTGAAGATGTGTTGATAAAGGTTGATAAATTTTATTTTCCTGTGGATTTTGTTGTGCTAGATATGGAACCAGGAGAAATTCAAAAGTTCCAAGCTCCAGTTATATTGGGGAGACCATTTTTAGCAGCAGCTAATGCAAAAATTCACTATGCAACTAGAGAATTAGAGTTTACATTTGGAGATATTAAGGTAAAGCTGATTGTTGCTAATGCTGCTAGGTTTGCAGATGGAGATGATGGTCTTGAATGTTTTATTCTTGATAAGATTGATTAATTAATTGAAGAGTCTTTTCTTAGTCTTATACAAAAAGATTTTTTGGAGAATACTTTGAATGATGATGAAGTAGTGTTGAGTAGGGTTGAGGAGGAATCTGATGACTTGTTAGAAAGCAATTTAATATTTGATGAAAAACTTCAAGTTTGTGCAATAGAACCATCCTTGACTCTTTCTAAAGAACTCATGCTTCCTTCTATACAATCTCCTTCTGAGTTGGAACTGAAGCAACTTCCTAGTCATCTCAAGTATGTTTTTCTAGGGGCAGATCAAACACTTCCAGCTATTATTGCTTCTAACCTTTCTTTGGAATAGGAAGATAAACTTGTAGATGTGTTGTCTAAGAATAAGGAAGCGTTAGGCTAGACTGCTGAAGATCTTAAAGGAATAAATCCCTTTTTTTGCATGCATAAGATTAATTTTGAAGATAGAGCCAAGACATCCAGAAAGATGCAACGTAAGTTGAACCCGAACATGAGGGAAGTTGTAAAGAAGAAAATAGTAAAGTTGTTAGATGCATGTGTCATTTATCCTATTTTCGATATTAAATGGGTTAGTCCTATACAGGTTGTTCCTAAGAAATCAGGAATCACTGTGGTGACAAATGATAAAGGTGAATTGGTACCTACCCACACAACAACTGGATGGCGTGTGTGTATTGATTATAGGAAACTCAATACTGCAACAAGAAATGATCATTTTCCTTTACCATTCATTTATCAAATTTTGGACAGGTTGGCAGGACAAGGTTATTACTGTTTTCTTGACGGGTACTCAGGATACAATCAGATCCCTGTGGACCCTGAAGATCAGGAAAAGACAACTTTTACATGTCATTTTGGCACGTTTGCTTATAGAAGAATGCCTTTTGGCCTTTGTAATGCACCAGCCACTTTTCAACGCTGCATGATGTCTATTTTCACTGATATGATGGATGAATTTGTTGAAGTCTTTATGGATGATTTTTCTATCTTTGGCTCTTCATTTGACACTTGTTTGAATAATCTTCATTTGGTGCTGAAAAGATGTCAGGAATCTAATCTCATACTTAGTTGGGAGAAAAGTCATTTCATGGTTCAAGAGGGAATTGTTCTCGGACACATTATATCCAAGGAAGAAGTTCGGCTTGATAAAGCTAAGGTTGATATTATTTCTGATTTGCCCCCTCCAACAACTGTTAAACAGGTGAGATCGTTCCTTGGACATGCTGGTTTCTACCGGCGATTTATAAATGATTTTAGTAAAATTGCTAGACCTTTATCAAATTTGTTGGCACAGGATACTCCATTCCAATTTGATAAAAAAATGTGTTACTGCTTTTGAAACACTGAAAATTGCATTTTCCACTACTTCAGTGATTCAACCACCAGATTACTCTCTTCCTTTTGAAATTATGTGTGATGCTTCGGATTATGCCATAGGAGCTGTATTAGGTCAACGCAAGGATCGAGTTCATTGTGTGATCTATTATGCCAGCCAAACTTTAGATGATGCCCAGAAAAACTATACCACCACAGAGAAAGAATTGCTTGTTGTAGTTTTTGTATTAGAAAAATTTCGGTCTTATGTGTTAGGGTAAAAAATAATCATTTATTCTGACCACTCGGCATTAAGATACCTGTTGAAAAAGAAATATGCTAAACCTAGGCTTATTCGATGGTTGTTATTAATTCAAGAATTTGATTTAATAATCAAGGATAAGAAAGGTCGCGAAAATGTTATTGCTGATCATTTGTCAAGGATTGTAACTCAAGAAACAAAAAATGAGTTACCCCTGAGAGATTCATTTCCTGATGAACAGTTATTGTTAATTTTTACTCCTAAACTTCCTTGATATGCTCATATTGTGAATTATCTTACATTTGGTAAAATACCCAAGGAGTGGAACAAGGCTAAGAGAGATCGATTTTTCTCAATTGCAAAGCATTATTTATGGGAGGATCCTCATTTGTTCCGTATTTGTTCTGATCAAATTATTCGTAGATGTGTACTCGAGTCTGAACAGCTAAGCATCATGTCATTTTGTCATTCGCAGGAATGTGGAGGACACTTTGGAGGACGACGGACAGCTATCAAAGTTCTGCAAAGTGGGTTTTATTGGCCTACATTAATCAAGGACACTCATGAGTTTTGCAAGGCATATGAAAGATGCCAAAGGACAGGTAACATGAGAAAAAGGGATATGATGCCCTTAAATTCCTTCGTGATTTGTGAACTTTTTGATGTTTGGGGTATTGATTTCATGGGTCCTTTCCCCATCTCCTTTGGTTTTCAATACATTTTGGTTGGTGTTGATTTCGTGTCTAAATGGATTGAAGCAATTGCAACAAGGACTAATGATTACACTATTGTGATGAAATTTATAAAAGAAAACATTTTCTGTCGGTTTGAAATTCCATGAGCCATCATTAGTGACGGTGGAAGTCATTTCATTCACCGAACTTTTGAAAAATTGTCGAAGAAATACTCAGTCATTCATAAGGTTGCAACTCCATATCACCCACGAACTAGTGGACAGGTTGAGGTTTCTAATAGGGAAATTAAATCAATCATTGAGAAGACAGTTAGACCTGATAGGAAGGATTGGTCCACTCGATTGAATGATGCACTTTGGGCATATAGAACTGCATATAAAACTCCCATAGGAATGTCACCTTTTCGTTTAGTTTATGGAAAATCATGTCATTTACCTGTTGAGTTACAACATAAGGCTTATTGGGCAATTAGAACTGTGAATTTTGACTTGCAGAAAGCTGGTAAAAACAGGTTATTCCATCTAAATGAACTTGAAGAAATGCGTTTAGAGGCATACGAGAATGCCAAGATTTACAGTGAGAAAATAAAGAGAACGCATGATAAAATAATTATTCATAAGTCATTTATTCCTGGAGAAGATGTGTAGGTATTTAATTCTAAGTTACGATTGTTTCCAGGAAAATTGAGGTCTAGGTGGGATGGACCATTTAAGGTTGAACAAGTTTTTTCGTTTGGGGTTATCAAGATAAAAGATAAAACAAATGGGAAAACTATGTTTGTAAATGGACAAAGGCTAAAATCAGCGATCCAGTTAAAGAATTGGGGTGAAGAGTCAATTGAACTTAAGAATCCAATCCCTGCAGAGTAACAATTTCAAAGTAATTATGTCTGGCTGAAGACATTAAACTTAGCGCTCCTATGAGGCAACCTAGGATTTTTAATTTTATTTTTATTCTTTTGTTATTTTTATTAGTACCAAATGAGTCTTTCTCCAGCTTAAAGTAGTTTGGGTCTTAACCCTGAGAAACACTCATAAAGGTCTAATTGTCATGATACTAGTGGTCACTGTACGTTTTCTGTGTGCGGTTGTCTGACCAGTGCAACTCTGTCTAACAGTACTTGTCACTCCACCAACTTAATGTAGTTTAGGGTCTGTTTGGGCATTACTTGATAAGGTAGTTAGGAGTGAGAGCATTCACCAGACAGTATTGTCTGTAATGTAAAACCCCACTGTCTTGCTCTTGACCTTGTGGAACTGGTTGTGGCCCCATGTGAGTGCCGAATGAAAGTACTAGATGGCGTGAACACAAAAACCTATGGAAGAGCTAGTCCCTTGATTTTAATATATTATTTTAAATTTTTTTTTTTTGCCCGAAGGCATTAAACTACGGCACTTAACTGTGTGTGTATGTCTTGCTGGCTGACATTAAATGATTCTAGTGCCCATTCCCGGTTAGAAGGAAAAATTCTGACAATTTATGTGACGCACTCATCCTAAATGGGTGGGAGGATGGGTACACAGTGACAACATTCGGTAGTAACTGTCTGAGGATAAAACAGGGTGTTGTTTGTACTAGGGTGTGTGCCTCACATGAACCCAAGTGATCTCTGGGTAATCTAGGATCCTGGTTTGTCCTAGATGTTGTCGTTTGGTTACCAATTAGTTTTAAATTGGCGTTAACTTCAACGTTAGGAGGTCTTTTTCCATCGTTATGGAAATAGTAGATCTCATGGTATTTGAGAGAAAGATAACTTATACCATTCTGAGGGGTAAGTGATACGTGATTCATCACCTCTGCTTCGGCCAGTTCTTACGCTATGGCGGGTAGATTTACTTTCCAGATTTTAATGTCATTCACTTGGTGTTCAGATGTGGTTTACTTTGCTGCATAGGTATGAAACTGAAATAGGGTTGAAATCCTATTTTTGCTTTTCCCAAGCTTGCAGTGTTGCCTTCCAAACTGGCAGACAACTCTTCGTTAAGTTGATAAACTCTAAATTTAGTCTAAACTCAAATTTTCTTAAATTGAATCTGGATCCAACTGTTCCTTTTGGAAGCATATTTAAGGTTTGAATCTTGATGGATGACTATTGGTTGGTGTTCATTTGTATATTCTTACACTTGTTTTAGGATATTTAAATGGTTTAAAATTTGTGTATTTATTTTTCTCATGTACCATTTTTATTTTATAAAATAAAATAAAATAAAAAAACTCTTGTAGGAAATAGGTTTGAGGAAGATTATATCTTCCTACTTTGTGAATTTGCAAAAGCATTTAAGGTAGAAACGGGAAGAATCACGCTCGAACGCATTTGAACGGCGCTCGAGCGCGGTACGACCTAACCGACAGGTTTAAAGCCCTCTTTCTTTCTTCTTCTCCTCATTTTCCTTTCTCTCCACTGCTGCTTCTCTCTCTCTCTCTCAAAATTTTTCTTTCATTTCTCTATTTAGCTACATTCAACACAATGATGTTCAGAACTCTCACGCCTGATCAATTTGCCATGGTTGTGTACTATTTTGCAAGCATTTTCATCCTTTACATTTTTTTTTATTTATCTCCTAGTCAAGTGGGATCGTAAGTATATTAGGAATGATTGAAGTTAATCATGTATTTTCAAGTTTAGAGGACAGTCTTCTGTTGTTGTATTTTCATTTCTTTTATGTAATGTCTTTATGATTAATAAAATAGTATGGTTTGTTTATGGTTTTTCTATTCATATAATATATATATATATATATATATATATATATATATATTTATGTATTTTTATGTTAAGATATTTATGTTAAATAATGTATATAAATTTATGTATATATATATGTTAGTTTGCTATATATGTATTTATTGCTAATAAAAAAAATAAAAAAATTCACTGAAAGAACGTAGCAGGGCGCTCAAGGCGCTCGAGCGCCCAACCACAATCGGGGCTTATAACATAAGCCCCGATTGCAGCAGCCTTGAAACCTAAAAAAAATCCCCACCCACCCACGGAAATCACCCACAAATCTCAACAAAACCCTTCCCCACCCCAAGTTTTCTCCAGATCTACATTAAGAAGTTAGTTTTTATGCTTTCTTTCTTATTTTCGCATTTATTTTCAGTTTATTCAAGTATTAGATCTATTTTTACATATTTATTTACGTATGTATATATGCATATTTGAAGGCTTTAGGATGATTCTTACTGCTTACTTTCAGTTTATTGTTATTCTATAGCTCTTAATTTTTGTTTTGGTATGATTTTTTTTTTCAGATTTATGTATGAATGTATATATGTATGTATATGTGTATGTATATGTGTATGTATATAGAATGTATATAGAATTTGGTTAGATTTTAATTTTAAATTTTCTGTTAGAATTCCTTTAAATTTAATTCTGAAAAAAAAATTCAAAAATTAAAAAAAAAAATCAGATTTATGTAGATTCATTTATGTCTATTATTTTTGTTGCCCTACATCTAAGATTTATAAATTATTTACATGTTATAGAATTTAATCGGATGATTTGTAATGTTGTGTGTTAAGGATGATTTTGCGGTTATTATTTGGTATTGTTTAAATAAATAGTATTTATGTAAATTAAAAAAAAAACAATATATATATATATATATATAATTTTGTTTTGTGACTTTTCTGATTTAGTTTTTTTTGTTTATTATTAAGATTATGGCTCCCAAAAAGCAGAAATTATCATTGACTGCAAGACTTGACAATGCTCAAATTGAGGTCGAAACTAATTTTTCGGATGCGTTGAGAGCCTCTGAAGGTGGGTAATGTGCTTTTGAATTTTTTAAGGGGTATTTTCTTGATTGTTTTCTGCACCCACCTTTTGATGATGTTCCCGTTTTTTCTCGTCTCATTCACCATTTTTATGAGCATCTTTTGTACGATAATGAAAAATTTACTGCATCAATTGATGGTTTTGAATTTCAATTTACTACTGCTGATATCATGACTATACTGTGTGGGCATAATTATTTTTATGAGGAAAATATGGATTTCCCTGCTACATCTACTGATTTAGACATTGCTACAAATTTGTGTGGGGGTCCTGTTCTGCCACACGGTGTGGGTGTAAGGAGATCTTCCCTTCCAAGAGATATGTGATTAACAGATATTATTCTTAAAAAGAACCTTTGCCCTTATGGTCATGATCATGAAAGGACGGGAGTTATTTTATAAGTTTTATATTGGATTTATTAAGGTGCTCTTTTTGATGTTGGAGTTGTTATTAGGGACAACATGATGAGTCTTATAGACCACATGAGGAGGTTTGATGCTACATCTACACTTCATTTTCCTCGACTGATAATTTCTTTGCTTCAACGGTTTGATTTTCCTTTTGCACCTAATGAGCCATACATGGATCTCCCTATTACTTGATATGGTAAATCAGAGTTCTCGAAGAGTTTTAAACATTTGGAGCGCGCTGTTCGAAAAATGCCATTAGCATTAAATGCTCCACGACCTTCCACTCAATTTGCTGAAGGCGCCACTTCTTCCGAACAACAGGGTGATCAATCTAAAGAATCATTAATGGAAAAAATGTACAGAGAACTGCAAGCCATGAATACTAACCTTGCTGTAGGATTGGGAGACATAGGTGAACTGCAAGCTGAATTTGCTGAATTTAAGCAGTTACAGAGGGAAGAGTTTGCTGCATTACGAGTTGAACTTGCTTCAATGAAAGGTTTAGGCTCAGGTCCTCAGCCGCCACCACCATCGTAATTCAGTGGCGTGTTTTTTATGTTATTTTAGTTATTTCATCGTGTTTTTTATATTTTAGTTTTTATTTAAACTCATGGCTAATGTTGGTTTTTGAGATTTTGTTTGACAATTCTTCTTTCATAAAGTTTTTTAGGAACATTGCTTGGATTGTTTATCAGGTTGTGTCTTTCTTTTTACTTTACATTACATAGTTTTATTTCATTGAGGACAATGCAAGGTTTGGGTTTGAGGAGGAAAAAAAAGTTGATACCAACTTGATACCAAAAAAAAAAAAAATACTTCACTTATTTATAATAATTAAAATTGAGTGGTTAATTGTTGAAATATGGTTAGATTGTGATAAAATATTTGAATTAACTGTGAATTTGGAATGGAAAAATGATTAGCCGCTAAGAGTTGAGTTTGTATCTAGATTTTTTTTGAAATCTTGTTAACTATTATTACATCCTAACAGGATCACATGATTTAATTAGAAGTTCTTGATTAATTAACAAAAAAAGAGCAGATTGAGATGTTTTCAATGTGAGATATTGTGTTTTATTAAAATTTGATTTATTTTTCTAGATCGGTATACTCCTTTGAAAAAAAAATGTGTAGATGACTCGTTCAACATCATTCAAATATCAAAATTGTTGATTCAACAAAAAGAGGCAGAAAAGAAATCCATAACAAATGCTTTCTTCTAACTATTTTTGAGCATTTTTTTTATGAAAAAGCTATCAATACAAATCTTGTCATACAAGCCTTCTTTCACCAAACACAATTCAACCGAATAAAGGCAATACTTCAAGAACGTCTTTGAATCAACCAACATCTACCATTCGAGTCATCTATTCATAAAAAATATATATATATATATATATATATATATACAAATAAAGAATATATAAAAAAATCTAAGGGAGTACTACGTGATTTGGAAGGTAGTTGGGTTTTAACATTTCATGACTATCCATAGAAAATATTTTCGATTTTACAAATTTTGAGTGATTAATTTTCTTACTTCTTAATTGAGTTATAAGTGCTTAAAAAGGCTCAAATGATTTTTTGTAATTAAGTTGGTTTCATTTCTTCTAGATACAAAACGATTTATTGGGGTGGAATTGTTTGGAAGATAAATTCACTGTTAATCTTGTAATTTTATAAAATTTAACTGTATGAATACATTGACTGCTTAGATTTAAAAATTTATGAATATATGAAGTAATTGATGCCTTTATTTGAAGACAAGCAAAGAATGGGTTTAAGGAAGTTGATAAATCTGTATTTTTAGTAACTTTAACCTATTAAATCATGTATATTGCATTATTATTTCAAGCTTAATTGTATATTTTACACAAATTTAATGCAATATAGGTTCTGAAGAAGAAATAGCAAAAATGGTCACAAAAGTCAACTTTTGAAGTGAATTTTCAGTGCAATACTGAAGGAGGAAGGTAGAACGACCTTGACACGAGCAAATCGAGATTGAATTTGGCCAAACGAAATGCGAAAACGGATTCAGGTCGCTGAAAAACCTTGAAGTAGCCTTGGTCAACTTTTTGGTCAAAGTCAAAGGATGAATAGTAAAAGTCAAAGTCAACTTTTGGTCAAAGTCAACTGGTGAATAGTAAATGTCAAAGTCAATACATGAATAGTAAAGTCAATGTATGAATAGTATATTCGTTGACATCACACTGACACAATGATGACCTAGGCGAATGACATCACGCTGACACAATGATGACCTAGACGAATGATATCACGCTGACACAATGATGACTTAGACGAATGACATCATACTGACACAATGATGACCTAGGAAAATGACATCACGCTGACACATTGATGACATCATGGTTTGAATAGTACTTGTAAATAGTGCCAAAATTTCTCTATAAATACTTCATTCCTCATTTCATTTTTCTTGTACCATTTTCTCTTCTTAGCTTAGATTTTGCTCTTGTGTTTGAGTGCTTTAATTATTATTCGGAGTTGTGTGCAAAGTTTTAATCCCAAAGGGAGGGTCTAGTAAGCCATCATTATACCGAAATCATACCGGTCTACCAAAATTCGTTCAACACGATAAATATTCTTTTATTTTGGTTTTCGTTATGATTTCTTGTACTTTACAGTTTATTATGGCACACTAGACCTGAGATTCAGGGTGGTACGTGTGAGGTTACTCTTGTACATATGTTGTGATTCAGATTTATTACAGTCTCGTATTTTTATTTCTAAGTATTCTTTGATTAATTATACGTATACTTGTAGTTATGTTATATTTAATTGAAAGTATATATACTCTCGGTTTTGTAAACCAGTGGCAATACGAGACTACCTCAGATGGATTCTAGTCTGGTTGTACTGACACCTCCAGGTTACATAAGTGAAAGATTAATTGAGAGATTGAAAATCGTTAGGTTGTACCAATACATCCAGTCTTGTTAATTAATTAATCTTATCACTTATATAATTAAAGGCTCATTTCAGTAATGGGAGCTTGTAGCTCTATTTCTGAAGGACTTAACTTTTAATCTGAATCAATAACTTTGTACTTGCGTATACCGAGCTATAACCACCCTGAATCATTAACCCTTTGGATTTTTAGTGTTGAGTGTTGTGATTCTTTAATTTAGTACTTTTGATTAATTCACTTTTGGACCTTGTTACTATCGTATTTTTGGACATTTTGTAGACATTTCTTGGACTTAATTTTCCGTACTTCTGTACTTTTGGACTTTTGAACTTAATCAAACTTATCCGTGACGGAATATAGTCAAACAATTCTAAATTAAGGACTTAACTTAACTTGATAACTCAATTTCCATGGATCGACCCTCTACTCGCCACAGCTAGAGGTAATTCAAGGTAAGCAATATTTTCAATCATTTAACCTTACTATTTTTGAGCGCAAAATGACGCGATCAATGACATCGGCCACCCGGAATGTTATGACGCTACCATGACCCACTGAATACAAGCATGCTATATCGATTGGCAACAAATTCCATATAACCATAAACCAACCAAACTCATACCATACAAATACTTATTAAACACTAAGTTAAGCCACTTTAACCTTCAACCAACACATAGCATGCAAAAGGTCATTTTCCATCAAACTTTGCATACAGGCAATCATAACACAAATAACCATCACATATAACACACAATAAGTAGTATACCATGCCAATTTTACCAATAGACTTTACTATACAACTTTACCCTTTAGCTCAATGACTTAGTTCAATGCATATACGATGCACGAGACACGTAATCCACAAACTAACTATACTATACTTCTAAATACACTTTATGATCCACTCTAGTACCACGAATCTCCATTTTTAACAATGTCTAGCATAAAAGTCCTGGAAGCCCCAAACGTACTTTGAACTACAGCTACCCAAACCAACCCTCAAATCAATGCCATAAAAGCATTTGTAGCACTTCCACACCCAATAAACACTAACTATAATGTTCAATTATGCATGGACAACAATTTCACGCAAAACCCTTTTCGATTTCAGCCAATTATGCAATCCTATACATGTTCCGTTCAATCTAAACACATACAATCACTAATCTAGGTTCACTAACACCTTTAGCCTCTTTGGATAGCATATGATCAAGCTCATAACACAAATTGAACCAAAACCCTAAGAGTTACTATTCATCTTCTTCTTTAAATACTCAATCTCCATATTCCACTATTACAATTTCAATATAACTTCAAAAGAATGTTCTATGTACATAATAAATAAGATTTGAAGCAATTATAACATAAAACCAAGCATTAAACAACATAATCATTTTTGACATAAACTAAAATCTAACAAACATGCAAGTTTATGAAAATCCCTCACCTATGCAAAATGGAGAAGGCTTGAAGATGATCTAGGATGGCTCTAGTACTCCTTCAAGCAAGCTCAATGATCAAACCAAGCAAAATCTTGAAGATTTCTTTTTTTTTTCTTTCCTTTGGCCTTTCTTTTGCTATGTTTGCTCTTTTTGTGGTTTTATATGGATTATAAGGTGATAGGTTGGGTAGTTGGGTAGTTGGGTAGTTGGGTCAAAGGATTATGGGTTAAAGGGTTTAGGTTGGGTTTAGTTTAGAAAAAAATGCAAGAAAAAGCCAAGTATAAAGTCTAGTTTTCACTATTTATGAGAGAGAAAAAAATATTTTTTTATACCCGCCTTCCCAACGTGCTATGCAAATAATACCATTTTTCTCATGTCTCCTAAATAACAAGTATCGTGGGAAAAATAAAACAGTCGAAAAATATAGTGAATAGTAACCATCTTATAATACATTAAGCATCATACAAATTGCATTCTGAAAACACAAAACAAATAAATTTCGATGCACGTAGTCATAAAATGATCCAAGTAAGTTAATTATATGAGTAGAAAATTTTAATAAAGTAGTTGAAAAGTGTCCCTGATTTTGGAGTTTATTTTATTTTTTTATAAAACAATGAAAAGCATCTTTTGCGCACAATGAATAATTCAATTAATATACATATTAAAATAGTATGATTCTCATTTTATATAAATTAAGATTAAGTATAGCATGCATATTTAATATAAAGTAGGAATTTAAATAGTTAAAGTCACATGAATGCACATAAAGGACACTAAATAGTAAATACACTTGAATACGGGTCTGGGGTCTCACACCCTCTACATGGGGAACTCCTCCACATCAAAAGTAGAAGGGACTGTAAAGGTTATTTTGAAAATGACTTCGGGGAAATAGCTAACACTCAACAACGTGTTGCATGTCCCAAATATCTGGAAGAATTTAATTTCTGGATCCTTGTTGAGTATAAATAGATTCAAGTTGGTTTTTGAGTCCATGGTATTTTTTTTGCTTAAGAATGGGGTATTTTTAGGCAATGGTTATGATTGTGATAGGTTGTTCAAGTTTAATATAATGACTATTGTAAAGGCTGATAACTTGATAAGCCATCTACTTCCATTATCAATAGGAACAAATCAGTTGTTTATGTTGTGGATTCTCCTAATTT
Source organism: Ehretia macrophylla (assembly GCA_037974665.1). Lineage (NCBI taxonomy): Eukaryota > Viridiplantae > Streptophyta > Magnoliopsida > Boraginales > Ehretiaceae > Ehretia > Ehretia macrophylla. The sequence goes on along the minus strand of CM075771.1, from coordinate 47,894,685 downwards.
ATGGCATGATAGACTAAGACACATTAATTTTGATTTATTGCGAAATTGGTCAATTTAGGACTATTGCTTAGAGTTGATTTTAATCTAAACAAAATATGTGAAGTTTGCACGGAATCAAAGTTAACAAGAGCTTCATTTAAATCAGTGGAAAGAAGTTCCGAATCTCTAGAGTTCATTCATAGTGATGTTTGTGACTCAAAATTTGTGCAAACTAGAGGTGGAAAAAAATATTTCATCACTTTCATTGATGATTGTACGAGATATTGTTATGTTTATCTACTTAAGAGCAAGGATAAGGCTTTTGAAGTATTTAAACTATACAAAAATGAGTTTGAGAATCAATTGGGCAAAAAGATAAAAATGTTGAGAAGCGAAAGAGGGGGAGAATATGTATCTCCTTTTGAGGAATTTTGTGCTGGACATGGTATTATTCATCAAACAACGACACCGTACTCTCCTCAATAAAATGGTGTTGTTGAGTGTAAGAACATAACTCTTAAAGAAACGATGAATGCCTTGTTGATTAATTCAGGATTACCTCAGAACTTGTGGGAGGGAAACAGTGCTAACTGCAAATCATATTCTGAATAAGGTACCCTATAAGAAAATCAGCAAAACACCATATGAGTTGTAGAAAGGGCGTCCATCTTCCTACAATTACTTAAAAGTATGAGGGTGCTTAGCTGGGGGTTCTTGCACCTAAAATGGTCAAGATTGGTCCGAAGACTATGGATTGTGTCTTTATTGGATATGTACAGAATAGTGCTGCATATAGATTTCTGGTGATTAGGTTAGAAATAACTGATATTCATGAGAATACAGTTATCGAATCGAGAAACGCATAATTCTTTGAGGAAAGATTTCCTTATAAGGAAACACAAGAACCAAGTTCTTCTAAGAGAACTTATGGGACTGAAAAATAAGATATGGATAAAATGACTATATCGAAGGATGCAGAAGACGAACCAAGATGCAGCAAATGGGCGAGAACAACTAAGTTTTTTGGTCCTGCTTTCCTGAACTATTTGTTAGAGAATGAGCCTCGTACTTTTAATGAGGCTATGAAAACTCTTGAAGCTCCTTTATCAAGAGAGGCCGTCAATAGTGAAATTGAGTCCATTATGAATAATCATACATGGGAACTGGTTGATCTCCCTCATGAAAACAAACCTTTAGGGTGCAAGTGGATCTTCAAGAAGAAGATGAAAATTGATTGGTCAATTGACAAATACAAGGCTCGTCTAGTAATCAAGGTATATAGACAGAAAGAGAGTCTTGATTATTTTGATACTTACTCACCGGTTACGAGGATTACGTCCATTCGGATGTTAGTAACGATTGCATGTATTAATAATCTAGAGATCCATTAAATGAATGTAAAGATTGCCTTCTTGAATGGGGATTTAGAAGAAGAATGTGGTTTCAGGTAACGAGAAGAAGGTATGTCAGCTTGTAAAATTCCTTTACGGATTAAAACAAATGCCTAAGCAATGACATGAAAAATTTGATAAAGCTATGATATCTAATGGCTTTAGAATTAATGAGTGTGACAGGTGCGTTTACGTGAAAGACACAAGTCAAGAATATGTAATTGTATGTCTATATGTATATGATATGCTTATTATTGGGAACGATAATAATTTTATTAAGACTACCCATAAAATGTTATCCAAGAACTTCGACATAAAGGATATGGGTATGGCTGATGTAATTCTGGGTATGAAGATCGCTAGAACATCAGAAGGACTAGTCTTGTCCCAGTCTCATTATATACAAAAGATATTGGACAAATTTAGTAAAGATGATGAACGTGTTGCCAGGACGCTTGTGGATGTGAATAGCCACCTCTCTAAGAACACAGGTGAAGAGATATCTCAGTTAGAGTATTCTCGGATAATTGGTAGTCTGATGTACATTATGAATTGTACAAGACCCGATATAGCGTTTGCAGTTAGCAAACTAAGTAGGTACACCAGTAATCTAGGGCAAGTCTACTGGACTGCTATTGTGAGACTTTTAAGATATATCAGATACACTTTGAACTATGGGTTGCACTATTTGAGATATCCAGCTGTACTAGAAGGGTACAGTGATGCTAACTGGATATCTGATACTAAAGATTCAAAATCCACCACTGGGTATATCTTTACATTAGGAGGTGTTGCTGTATCTTAGAAATCCACTAAGCAAATGTGTATAGCCAGATCCACAATGAAATCTGAGTTTATAGCTTAGTATAAAGCTGTTGAAGAAGTTGAATGACTTCGACATTTCTTAGAGGATATGCCAAAGTGGTAGAAACTAGTGCCAACCATCTGTATATTCTGTGATAGTCAATCGGCAATTGGTAGGGCACAGAGTAGTATGTATAACAGTAAGTCTAGACACATTTGTTGTAGACATAATACTATTAAGTAATTGTTCTCAAATGGGGTTATTTCTATTGACTATATAAAGTCAAAGGATAATATTTTGAATTTGCTTACCAAAAGTTTACCTAGAGAGTAAGTTTATAAATCGTCGAGGAGAATGGGTCTTAAGCCTATTTCTTAATAGTTATCATAATGGAAAACCCTACATTGCTGACAAGAGATCCCTGGATCTAGGTTCAAAGGAAAAAGTGAATTATATATAACTCAGTGGGAGCATTGTGGGGGTAATACTCCCACCTATTCCTGCGATGAGTAGACACTATTGTCTGTATGTTTCTTAGGTTAAGTTATGCTTTTAATGATTCTTATATCTTGAAAATCCAAGTGGGGTATTGTAGGGATACTCTTTATAAGCATCACCTATATGAGTAGGGAAGGGGCCGATCCTACGAGAATTTGAGGGCTGATTTCTCTAGAGTATTCATGAATACCGGGAGTTGTTCAAGGCCGAAATGAAGACAACCGTGAGAATTTGACAGTGTAAGAGATATGTTGTGTGATCTCTATTGTCTAGATTTACACGAAAAGCTGAACAGTTCAAGACATCGCGTTCACTGATTAGCAAATAAATCTAATAGTTTTCACTAGGGAATGTTCAAAGCCAAAAGCCACCTATCCCGATGCATTGTCTTTCTACTAAACTCTTTCTCTCTCTCGAGTCTGCATTTTAGGTGCTGGCCTGTTAATTTCCTTTCATGTGGGGGAATGTTGGAAAAATATATTTTTGACTTGCATTTTTAACTTAATTTTTTAAGTGGGTCCCACATGTCTAAACGATTGGGACATAGTTCATGCGCATTCATCTTTCGAGAAGATGAATGTAGCATTTTTCCAAGTCAAAATATATTAAAGGTAAAAGAGAAATTAGAGAAGAAAGGTTTGAGTGCGGATCATGTTGTGACTCAACTATTTATTCTCTGATTTAAACTCACCTATTGAAAAACATATGCATCATATTGAACAACTTTGAATGTCATTATAATAATGGCATCAAAATGAAAAGCTGATCATGGGCATCAGTTATAAATCAATTATGAATGCCTTTACTTAGGCATTTGGAAATGCCATTAAACCAATGACGATTGGCATTAGAGCAGAGGACGTTTCTTGTTCTAAACGTTGGCATTAAAGTAATAGACGTTTTCTATCCCTTTTTATGAAATATTTATGAAGGTCGGATTTCTCTCTTAGTTCGCACCTATAAATAAAAGAGCTCAGCACATCATTAGTATAACGATTCGCATACATAGTCCATTACTGCATCATAACAGATAGTGTTTTACGTTGTCGATTTGCTAGCTTTCGTGTATTGAAGTGCCATCTATTAGCGGAGCATTATAACCTTAAGGACATCAAGTTAAACTCGAGTATCAATTTGTGTATTTCATAACATATATATTACCTTAATGTTCTTTAGTTTTTTATCCTTTGTACAAATTAATCTATTATTGCTAACAATGTACACAATTTATTTCAATATATTTGTTGTTATTGTCAATAAATAATGATGCCGTGATAGTGTTATTTGTTAAAAAAAATGATATTGTTACAATCGTCTTTGCTAGAAGCTTCTCTACCCGACCAAAAAAAAAAAAAAAAAAGCTTCTCTAGTTGTCATTATTTTTCTTATCATATCAAGTATTTATAGGGCCTAAAAGGAAAAAAAGATTAGCATTTACGAAATTGATTATAAGTGCCTTTAATTGTTTATAAACATGGGTAAGGTTCGTTTTTGTTAAGGTCGGGGTTGTTGGGGTCAATGTATGATTTATTAAATTTGTACGGTTAATTTTTAAGTGTTAGGTGTTTTTCTATTCTCGTTGTTGTAAAGAGACTAAATTTGCCCTTTCGTTATAGACCTTAGAATTTTTTTTTTTTAGAGCTAAGGGATCTAATTGTCATTTTAACGTTATCTTGAAAGAAACAGGGAAATAAAAAGTTAGTAATTTCTGGTTTGCTCTTGTCGAATTCATTTGGCCATTGCCTTACATTGTAGCAACGTTTGATATTGATTAAACTTTGTAAAAAGAATAAATATGGCATTTCTTAAACTTTCATAGTCATACATTGATGAGATATCCTCAATATAAATGAATAATGTTATGAGATTACCAAAAATCTGATATCAAATTATATAGCCAAATTGAGATAAAAGTTTGAGTTGGTTTAATTTGAAAATTTAACATATATAATTAAACGGGGTTAATTTAATCTTCATTATTCTGAAAAGTTAATCAAATTAGTCCCAGTGTTAAACACACTTATAGCACACACATACATACATATATGTGTGTATATATATATAAAACTTTTTAAAAGAATAATGACTAATTAATTGATCACTTTTAAAACAATCAAACTAATTTTTAGAATATGTAATTACATTTGGGACCACTTTAATTATTCCTAGATATTCATATCAATATTTGGAGAAGAAGTAGGTAAACCATCAAATGCAAACTAAGACTTCTTTACGATGTTGATTAAATAAAGATCTTCCATGTAGGTAGAAATTCTGTGATGATCATTCTTGTATTCATGAAAATTTTCAATGTCCATTAATTGCTTCTTTTTGTCGGAAAAATGTAGATTATATTCAATAAATAGAAAATTACATCAAAAGGGCTCACAACACATGAGCTAAGTTAAAAAACGAACATAAAAAAACAGCAAGACACAAGCCCACAACAAAAGCTCAAACACAAGCCCTTGTAATAATCAAAACCCAAACCAAAAATCAAAAATCAAAAATCATATTACACATGGTGAGCTGAAAGGCTAAAATAAAAATTTGAAAATCGAAAACCTTCTTCGAAAAAAAAAATATTGTTTTGGGTCGTGGGTGATCTTGACTTTGTGAAGGGTCACTTACGTTAATTTTCTTTTTAGCTTTGTCTGCATCAACTCTATATAAAAGTCTTATTACTCTTTTTGAAACGTTTTAAAACGGTGTTCACTAAAGCAATGCCACAAAAGAAGTGATCATTCTACAACATCAAAAAGGAGATGCATAGAATGGTTACTAACAATCCAAACTATAGTCAACAAACAAAATTGTAATTAAGTAAAATTCAAATGAATTCTATTGACGTAATACTTGTGATAGCAAAACGATTCTGCCCTTGAGGAAAATGCACGCTTTGATTTTCTAGTTTCCATGTTGAGTCAAACTTAAATAATTAATCTAAAATTTTGCGTGTGTTAGATATGGGAGAAATTAACACTTTTTTCATTTAGTCAAATTAACTTTTATCCTGCAAAATACTATTTAAAGTTTTTTCTTTTGATGACATGGGAACCCAACTAACAAAACCCAATTACTGAATTATCTGGCGGAATCTAACCATCAACTAGTAAATCCCTAGGTGCAGCGGTACGCTCTACACATATATCAATTCAAACAAAAATAGAACTCCAGAACAATAAAAAATATCAATCATATAATTTTATAAAAATAATTTTATTCTATTACTGTTGGACCATGCCATTAGGAGCAATACTATTCAAAGTAGAGTAAAGTTTTATTGTATACGTGCTTTTATTTCGCGCACTCGTAAACTGCGATTCCTATATCCATTACCATCAAAAACTAAAAGTCATATTAGGCAAACAAGGGAAGCACCCTTATAGGCTTTTAGCCTCCTAGTTCATATTGAAAAAAACTGAAAAAGAGAGCGAAAAATTGAAAAGAAGAAACAGTAGCTATGGGCATTGTAAGATTCCTCAAAGACACCAAGCCTTTCCAAGAGGTTAGTTAAGGAGTGGGACATTTGCAATGTAAATTAGAGACTTGTTTATAATATTTAATTTTTTTAGGATTATATTTGATATTACTTGCTTTGGTCATAACAACAATAACGTCACTAATATGAGTATATCCATGATTGCTAGCTCCTATAATTCGGATATTCATAAATTATTGACCCCTTTTGTTATCCGTTACATTTAAATGAGTTTGAGGCTGAATTATATCATATTAAAATTATATTATATTATCCCCAAAACTCGTCATCCCCAAGACCCATTTGTTTTGATTCTACATTTTTATCCCAAAATACTTGAGTCTGAATAACTCAGTGTTATAATATAACACTTATTTTATATCGAAAAATCATAAATTCTAAGGCCACCTTATAAGATCATGAACTACTCCATTTGACACCAATTGATTTTAAGATGGAAATCCAAACTTCTTAACATAGTATCAGAATTGGGCCCTTAGTTCAATTATATTCATTCGCGTACGACCCATCTTAAATTAGGTTCACTTATGTTTAATCTTCTATTTATCACGTGTTATTTACCACGTGTGTTCAATCTTCTATTTATAACTCATCTCAAAAATTCGATCACATGTGAGAGTCGGGAGACAATTAAATTTTGTGTTTGACCAACATAAATTATATTTTTTCTACTAAACTAAATCATATGTCTTGAGATTTAAAATGCGTAACGGGAGCCCAAAAAAAAAAAAAAAAAGACACCAAGCGCTTGAGGGTGGCAACAAGCCAACGGATCTGGGTCAATCCACACCCTTTCATGACAAAGCAAAACGTTCTCTCTAGTGTTTGTCCACCCAAAAAAGTCCAGACAAAAAAGATCATAGCTAGCTAGCTAGCTATCCTTAACCATTATGGTCCAAACCCTTTGTACGACCTTTTTTTTTTTTTTTTATAAAAAACCCTTTGTACCATGGATTCGAGACAATATTTACCAAATGCGAGAGATTTTTTTTGTTGTCGTTATGCGGAAGGTCTTGAAATCAAATATCACATAACATATATTAACATTTAATGATTGTCTTTGGAAAGTCAAACGTCACCTACAGGTAACAATATCACCACGTACCCTTCATTACCAGTAAATGGACCTCAACCATTTATGATAAAAGTATAATTTTGGACAGCATGTCAAGTCCGCAAAGTCTTGACCAAAAAAACAATGAAAAAGAAAAAGAAATCCACAAAGTTAATTTCCGTCACGCCTGACCAAAAAAAGAAGCATTTATATATGTTATAAAATATATTAGCTATTCTTTTATTATTATAAAAATCACGTAATGAATTTTTAAAATTCATTGAAAATTGATTTATTTTTCATTGTTTGTTCATTATATATGTTATAAAATGATCACATGACCACGTAAAACTAAATATTTTGCTTTCATTCGACAATTTTTTGTAACGTTTTGGCATATAAAAATAGTAATAAAGACCGATTTAAAATTCAAAAAGACATTTAAAAATCATAATACAACTTTGTAATGGTAAGAACTAATACGACTTTGTTATTAAAAAACTTAACTTAGAAATTCAATCAAACAACCACAAATTCTATGACTAAAGTTTATTCTCAAAATTAAGAGCTAATATTGAAAAAACAACAATCGAACTTGTAATAATTGACCCAAAAAAATAAAAAGGATAAATGTCACCGGTGATCCCTTATTTTTGGAATTGTAATATTTTATTTTTATATTTTTTAAAATGAACTTTTTAGTTCTAAAGCATTACAAATTTGATATAATTGACCCAACTTGCTTATTATGTTAGTTTGTTAATATTTTTTACACATGATTGACACGTATTTTTTATATCACTTATTTTTTACAGTCAAATTGAACAATTCCTATATACACGTGTGGTAGGTCAAGTTGAAAAGGAAAAGAAAGTAATCAGATTTTGTGTTAATCACGTGCAAAAAATGTTAACAAACTAACAAAATAAGCAAGTTAAGTCAACAGTGTCAAATTTGTAATATATTTATGACCAAAAAGTTCATTTCAAAAGATACAAGATCAAAGTGTTACAACTTCCAAAGATAAAGAACCACTAGTGACATTTATCCAAATAAAAAATATTTTCCAATTTTTTTTTTCTTTTTTGATACAAGAAAAATCTAATATCGTATAACATATGATGTCATTGGCGGACTTACTCGGACTTGAGAGGTGCATCCTCAACTTTTAAAAAAAAAATTCTCTTTTGTTTTGGTTTTTTTTTTTTAATTATTATATTAAATACTTTTGTTATATGAAGACAAACCATGACCCTCTTACGGTGTAAATGTATCCCTAATTTTAAGTGTTTAAATCTACCACTTTATGATGTAAGTAACAAAAATCAATCTGATAATCCCTCACATATATAATGAAGTATATACCACCAGACTTAAAACCCCTTGGCTCCCAAAGTTTTTCCTCCTCACAAAATGAACGTGATTTACAAATTTAACCTTTCTTTAACCCCTCCTAATTCTTCCTCTTCTCCCCTTCATTTCCCTTTTTTTCTTTCTTATTTTTCTTAAACTCCCACTTTCTCTCTCTAACAACACTTATTAAGTAAAAAAAAAAACATTCTCATTTGCATTGAAAAAAAAAAAAAGAGTTAAGCTGCTGGTGAAACATAGATAGAGAACTCTCTGCGGGTGTACGGAAAGGTATAATGGACGGCGGCGCACATTATAACCCCCGCACCGTTGAAGAAGTTTTCCGAGATTTCAAAGGCCGTCGCGCCGGCTTGATCAAGGCTCTCACATCCGGTTCGCTATTTCACACACACACACACACACTTATATATATACGTATACGCCTATGTATAGAATGTGTGTTTCTGTATACGCGTTAATATACATGTGAATCTGATAATTTAGCATTTTTATGCTTTTTATTTAATGTTTAATTAACGCTATTTTACACACATACACATTCATTTATATGTGTGTGTGTCTACGAGTAAAATGTAGATTTCTGTGTATGTGTTAGTGTTAATATACTTGTGAATCTGATAATTTAGCACTTTTATGCTTTTATTTACTGTTTATTCGCTATTTTACACAGACACACACACACACATATATAATATAATATATATATATACGTCTACGTGTAAAATGTATTTTTTTGTATATGTGTGAATTTTAATATACATGTGAATCTGATAATTTAGCACTTTTTTTTACTTATATTTTGGTTTTATTTTTTTGTAGATGTTGATGAATTCTACCAGCAATGTGATCCTGGTGAGTTTTACTTATTCTTCATGTTTGTTTCATACGATTTCAATTTTTAATTTCTAATTCTTAATTTTTATTCTTTTGTTGTCAGAAATGTTTTTGCTGTAACTATAAGTTAGTTATAGTTTGTTCTCATGTATTTATATGCATCCATTGCGCGTTTTAATTTTGTTCTATGTTTGATTATTATTAAGTTGACTGATTGATTAGTTTTCCGTGTTATACACAATAAATACACATACTTATATTATATGTGTGGTTGGATTGTAGATTACTTTATGTATACATTTCTGTGAACAAGGATGCTCTTAATTTAAGTATGCCTAAATATGTGTGTGTTGTGTGTGTGAAGATACCTTTAGGATGCTCTCTGCAGAGTACGAGAGTATCTTGCTAGTATTTTGCTAACTAGTTTAATTTTGTTGGTCTGTTTATGAATTTGGTATTACGCAGATTTAGAACTTGAGAATGAAATAAATGTGATGTTACATAATAAACTTGAAAATGAAATAAATGTGATGTTACATAATATGAGTATGACATTTTTGTCAACTGCATATGTACCCGTGGTCATTTTGATTATGAATGCTCTTGTATCTATCACTTTAGCTGTGTGGGAGAAGCAATGTTTAGCTTTTTTCCTGTCTGGAGTGGTTTTTTCTTGGGCTACCAAATAATTTTTATGATGTAAATAAATTGCTTGATTTTGTATCTGAGTTTTTGCAATATGGGTCTCCCTTTGGCTGTTTTCGTGCAATGTGTGTAAGAATGGTAAAATGTGTTTTAACTATTACAACCGTGATGTTTATCGAATTGGATTTGTTAATTCGAGTTGTAAACTCTTGCTGTATGCTGCACGTCAGTTTTTAATGCCGGAGTCTGGTTATATCAATTCATTTCTGGTAAACAAATTGAGCAGCTGTTTTACTAGATGCTATAAATTCATTGCATCCACCTCCATTTCTCAAGTTACATTTGTGAGTCTGCAACCTATGCATAGCTTTGTTTCTCTATAACATTTTCAAACTTGAGCTTACATATGACTTCATGCAACTGCTCGCACAATTCTCTCTCTTTTTCTTTTGGGAAAAAGCCCACACATACTGTAATGATAATTGTTGCTTACTTGAGTTAAACAGTTGCTTCTAATTTCTCTCTATCTCCACTTTTGTGTGCACATGTGTGTCTGCATATCGGTATGGATGGGTCACTTACTTTAGCACTGTGTTTGGAAATTTTGCAGAGAAGGAAAATCTTTGCCTTTATGGTTTTCCTAGTGAGCAGTGGGAAGTTAATTTGCCTGCTGAGGAGGTGCCTCCAGAGCTTCCGGAGCCTGCATTGGGTATAAACTTTGCCAGAGATGGAATGCAGGATAAAGATTGGTTGGCTCTTGTTGCTGTGCACAGTGATGCATGGCTGCTTTCAGTTGCCTTCTATTTTGGTGCCAGATTCGGTTTTGATAGAGCTGACAGGTAAATCTCTCTAAGTCTTCAAGTTTTTTGTGAAACGGTGATGAATATGTATGAAAGATGTGGGATTGACTGAAAAGGTGGATATTAGATTTAAACGGAACTAAATTCTAAATGGTCAAGGCCAATTGTGAAAAATCCATGCTACGTTGTTAAGGCTTTTGTTTCTTTGCAAACTCACTCTCTCTCTGTGCTATATATGTATACTTTGTTCATGTCAGCATAGGTGTTAGTGACTAATTTTGAAGCTTAGTGTGAGAGAGCCTGCCTGTAATGCAGATGATCTTTTGAGGTTTCCTTTGAATAATTCTTTAAATTCTAAGGTGATGGCAGTACAAAATTGTTCGATGCACAGTACTCTTAGCAATTAGTTTCTTCGTCCTCTGTTATCTTTCTTTTTTTGTTTTGCCTCCTTGCCTCTTTTGGGATAGAGTAACGATATAAGCTCTAAACAACTCTCAATAAATGCCAAAATATGAAACTAAAATGTAGCTGAGTTCTTTTTTTTGCTCATTTTGTTTAAATTTACAAGATCTTCACTGGTAATTGTGCAGGAAACGCCTCTTTAACATGATAAATGATCTCCCTACAATATTTGAAGTTGTAACTGGAGCTGCCAAGAAACAAGCTAAAGAAAAATCCTCAGTCTCAAATAACAGCAGCAACAAATCAAAGTCAAACTCAAGATCAGTAAGTAACATACATTTCACCAACCCCATTTTCTGCTTCCCACTATACATCCATGCTTGCACAGCATTTTCATTGTCCAGTAGTTCAAAAAGCTGCTTAACTTTTATAACTTTTGTCCCTTCTGATTTATTTCTGTTCATTCCTGTCGGTGTTTCGACTGCCACCAGGGTTTTTACTTTTTGGTGTGTATTTTGGGGTGGGAGGAGGTATGTCAAATGGTGTTGTTGAAGCCTATAGGTCCATTGGTCTATATTATTCCTGCCATTGACATCACATTCAGCTTTTTTCTGGATCATCTAGATTATTCGTCTTCTTGGTTCAAGCATTATGTTGATGAACTGCGAGTTTGCAAATTTATGGAGTTATTACATTAGCTTTGTAGAGCACATAATATTTGTATGCATGGGTTCATGGAGGTTGAGTTCACGTAGGTAACTATTTTTTCACTAAGCAAGATATTTTCCTTTGCTTATTCAAAAAAAAAAAAAAAAAAAAGAAAAAAGCAAAGAAACTTAGAATATGGAAAAATAAAAGGCATTAGTCCATCATATGAAATTGCATTTGAGCATGTTATCTTTTACTCAATGCAGACTTGGAGTAACATGTTTAATTGAGGTCTTAGTGGACAAGTGGTTCGTACTTCACTTGAACTATGATCGAAACAATTAGGGTTTGATTAGGCTATAGTGTGAAAGAAGCTGGCTTGAGGTATATTTGAGATTAGCCTACAATATAATCAAGCCAGACCTGAGGCTCTTTATAATTTTCAGATGAATTGGTCTTGAAGACATGAGGCTTCTTTCTGGTCATCATTCCAATTTTAGTGCTGGAATTCGATATCTTTGTCCTAAACAATTAGAAAGTTCAGGATTAGACTCAAATGATACCTGCATCTCTATGCTCTTATATTTTACCCTTGATTCGTGTCTCTTGTTCAAATTCCTGCAGTATCAATTTTTGCTCTTATTTACTTCATGGGATTTCTAACTATTCGAATGATGGTGTCAAAACCTTAATGCCAATCTCACCCTCTGGTCTTTGACACCTTCCTTAGATGCCAGAGATAATGCTTGAGAGTGAAAGAACTTCGGCTTGTCTCGTGGAATTCAAAATATGGGACTGCCAGAGATGGAAAGAGAGACTATGACTCTAGTACAGAGGAAGAAAATAATTGCATTAAACTGAGTGGAAGAAACTTGGCAGGAATTATTTGTGAGAGTTCTATCAGAAAATGAGACATTTAAAGGTGAAATAATAAACTTCTTTAAAGTATATAGAAACTAAAGGCACTACTCGAAGAGTACGTGGCGTGGTTATTAATATTTCTCCTTTTCTTGCATGTCTACATGTTTCCCTCTTTTTCCTACAGAAAATGGAAAACTTGGACCCTACTTGGATTTTGTATTTACCATTTGGAATGCATCGTACTGCTATATCTCTGGTAGCTACCCTTATGGATTTGAAAGAATCACGGTTTCTGATTGCAGAGCAAATACTCAAAGGTGCAAGCAAAGGAGGAAGATGAAGGCTTGGATGAAGAAGAGGATGATGAGCACGGGGATACCTTGTGTGGTGCATGTGGAGAGAACTATGCTTCAGATGAATTCTGGATCTGCTGTGACATATGTGAGAGGTGGTTTCATGGTAAATGCGTGAAGATAACTCCTGCGAGAGCTGAGCATATCAAGCAGTACAAATGCCCATCATGCAGCAGCAACAAGAGAGCACGCCCTTGATCACGTCCTACTAATGTCGGGGCTTTCACCTCTTGTATCTGTTTACCTAGGCTGCTAACCATATAATTGGTCATTTGCCATCTTTCTGTCGCAGCGAAGCATCAGCCAAGAGTGCTTTGGTCGTGTTCACCTTGTTTACCTGGACGCGTTGCTAGTTCACAACTTCTAGACGTCCTTTATTATTCTAGATTTGGTATGTAGAAGTTTTTAGCCTTGTAAGGATGCATCTTTTCAAGTCATGTTTATTTGTAAAATCTTAGTTATGACGAGGAATGACTGATGGTAGATTAATCTGTTGTCTTGTGTTTACGTTGATAATGTTAATTGAACAAGTGTGTTTCTGTGAGTGACCGTCAATTGAAGGGTAGTTTTTAACTGCAATGGTGCATCAATATTATTTCTTTTACTTTTTATTTTTTTAATAACGAGAAACTCACCTTAAATAATTATTTTAAATACATCTTTAAGGTTACAAAAACCCCATGGTTCATACACCCTCTAATACACATATTAGGTTATTTAAAGAGACTCAAATCGTGAGTCAACACTTTTACTGTTTGTTTTTACCATCAAAGGTTAGTCCATCCGTATTATCTTATATTTATGGATGCAAGTTTATTTGATGTCTTTTTCAAGGGCATTATAGTGTAATCCACAAAGTTTTTGTTATGTGCAGGATTTAAAGAACGGCAAGACTTAATTTGGAGTTTATTGTATGTAATTTTACTTTATATTGCATCCAAGGGTTGGGTAGAGTGTTAGGTAGAACTTATTGTGATATAAGGTTTTAAATTCAAATTTATGTCATCACAAATATTACCTAACTCTTGACAAATTAGAGCATGAGTTGGAGTGTACCATTGCACCAATAGTTTATAACCTTGGGGTGGTATTTCATCCATGGGTTGGGTGGAATGTTGGGTAGTAACTTGTTGTGATCTAAGATTTCAAATTCAAATTTTTGCTATTCCATCATAAATATTATCTAACTCTTGACAAACTGGAGCATGAGTTGGAGTGTACAATTGCACTACAGGGTTTATAACCTTGGGGTGGTATTCCATCCAAGGGTTGCGTGGAGTATTGGGTAGTAACTTGTTGTAATTTAAGGTTCCAAAATTCAAATTTATATTTCTCATCACAAATATTACCTAACTCTTAACTGACTGAAACATAGGTTGGAGCGTACTGTTACATTACGGGATTTATAATCTTAGGATGTATCCAATGTGTGGTCTTGGTTAATGTGAATTTCTCATCATTAAAAAAAATTAATTTTTATTTTTCAAGATATTATTTTCAAGACTACAACTCGTGATGTCCATTAGATAAAAAAACATTAGAACCTGAAAGAACAAACCAACAAGTGGTGATCTCATTCTTGGGTTGTTATTCAAGTAATACGGACTAACATAAGTCATCTCATATGAAGCGGGCCTCATACACATGTGAGACTCACTTTCTCTCTCATAGACCAATATCAGTTTGGACTGATCGAAAATTTTTCCCTTATTCATTTTTCTTTTATTTTTTGTGGGATCACCGTCCTCAAGGGAGCTGGCAACCTATTTTTAACTGTCATTTCTACATTCCAAATGCCTCTCAGCGCACGTATCATACTTTTTTTTGAAAGTCAGCTAGAAATGCACCATATAGGTTACCAACTTAATAGCGAAGTCAAAACGCTTATCTCATCCAATCCCATGTAACATTACTACATATATATTACATATACAACCCCACATCGCATCAATTCTATAAAACATATGTGTTGAGTTTATAATAATTTGAGTTCTTTAAATAACGTCTCGGCTGACCAACAGTTGGGTTTGAGTCATTACTATATATATATAGAGAGAGAGAGAGGCACCTTGGGCTCTCCATGTTGGATTGAAGTTGATGAGATGGAGATGAAGCTTGTCAGATATTGCTGTATTGCAATGGTGATCATGTTACACTTTGTATCTGGGGCTTTTGCTCAGCAAGTATCATGCATAACCCGGCTTTTTCCTTGCCTTAATATGATCAATACGTCGCGTAATCCGACTGAGAGTTGCTGTGCATCTCTCAAGTACGTGATCAAAGACATGCCTAAATGCTTGTGCAGTATGATGAGCACCAGAGGAGCTTTTGTAGCTGAGCTAGCAGGCATCAATGTGACACAGATCCAACAGCTGCCTGAACAATGTGGAGAACATGTTAACTTTCTTGGTTGCCTAACTGGTATGCATCGAACATTCTTTTATGGGATTCCGTTTTGTTAGAATATACGATGGTCTCATGTGAAAAATTCATAAATTTTATGATCACTATAGAAGATTTTAAACAACTTTTTCTAGTATTAAAAGATTTTAAGATATTATCCCATGATTCGCAACAAGTTAGGTTGTGGTCTAATCTTATCTATCTAGGTGTGATGGCTAAAGACGGAGCCAAGACCGGTCAGCGCGCTTATAAAGTGAGAGAGATCAGAGTATATACTTATACAACGAGAAAAATTCAACGTAATGGTTTATTTTTTTCTTTTGGACTCTCTAGTTAATTAGCACACCCTCATTGATATGTAGTTCAGCCACTGATTATAGTTTGTTGACAAAACTAATCTTATTTGTCCACATGTGATCTATTTCTCTTCTTTCTACAAATTGAGTTACACGTGAAGAGATGAATATATAATTGTCCCACATGAAAAAAAAAAAAAATCATAAACTCTAAAACTATATGAAAACTTGCACTACTCTTTCCAGCATACAATTATCCTATGCGAAACAATCATAAACTTTTGTACCATCATATAAGATCTTAGACTACTCTTCCTAACATTAATTGATTTTAACTTGTAATCCTTGGTTCTTAACACATTCTAAGTGTAGGAATATCATTTATCAAATACTCTTATGTAATAAACATGTTTGATATGTATTGCCATACATGTAACAGGTACACCCCAATCCGATACGGATGCTCCTAGTAATGCAGGCCACTCATTCAGGTCTACAAGCATTTCAATGGCTATAGCTTTGTTAGTGAGACTGCAAGTTCTGTGGTTGTTGTAAACTTATATTATCAACCTGAGATGGGGATTATTTGCCGTGTGCAGTGCATCCTTCAAGATAGAGATCAGGGGAGCATGTACCTGCATACAATCAGGGGCATATTTAGATTGGAGCCAACGGATGCTGTAACTTCACTGATCTTAAGAGTAGGGTTATTAACGAGTGTATTAAATTTATATTTTTTGAAAATGTATATATTTTTAAGGTATTTTTATATTAAAAAATTAATTTAGCCCTAACAGAAAAAACATTACCCATGTATGAGTGTCAAATTGTCAATTTTTAACTTTTACCTGAACAAAAATTTTGAATCCACCGCTGCATACAATTTGTATCTATTATAGTATTCTTAGTCACAAAAATGTAAATGTTATTCTGTGTATTTTATGTTTCTGAAACTACACGATCATGATTTCTGTTCTCTCTATTCGTTAAACAATGACTTTGATCTTTCATTGTCAGAACAACAAGTTTTAGGCGCCAAGTTTTGTATCCAAAAAGGGTAAATAGCACCAATAGTTTCTTATTTTAATCGTTTTTGATAATTTCATATCTGATCTTTAAAATACAATGATTTTAGCCATTATTTTTAATTTTATAACACTGTTAGTCTAGTGATTTTCGTCCAAAAATGACTGGATTACAAAAGCTCTATCTTTGTACAGCCTCCATTGACCCCACAAACTTATTCAAATATGTGTATTGTTTTTAAAGAAAAAAGATTATTAATGTTCACTTACCCATCAATTTTGTATTCGAAATCATTTCATTTTATAAGGACAGTAACTTTAAGAGCGTTGTTTTTTTTAATATATATATATATATATATATATATATAAGGTTTTACAAATAAAAAAATATTAAGGTAGCGATTGGTATATTAAAATAGGGTTGGAAATGAAATGACATTCCTAGGGATGACAACGGGTAGGGTTTAAATCCGAATTCGACGAGTATCCGACCCGATTATAAACCCGTTTACGAAACCGATGGAGCATCTGTTAGGGTTTGATAATAGCAATTTTAAAAAACCTGACACCTGAGAATCCAATTATTAATTTATTAAAAATATTTAATATTTACATACATATACAAATAATATATTACTTAAAAAAATAATTTTTTAATGTTGGTCTAAGATTAATAGTTGTGGGCTATAGTCCAACTCTTATTATTTATATTTACATCCAATTCAACTAATACAACGCTCAATTTACAATTGTGACAATTACTTTATGTTCTTTTTTCCTCAGGTTATTTTATATTATTATTCAAGGATAATAACTTCTCAACATAAAGATTTTGTTGATTGTTTCTATTAAGTTTAAGTTTGATAACAAAAAATAAATTTAATTTACATTTTTTAATCTATTGCAATTTGTTATTATTTTAGTACTTTTTTTCATTTCTTTAAAAGCTTTTTAATTTTATTTTTTTTTAATTCTTTTTTCTATTCATTAACGGGTTGGGTCGGGTATCCGCGAGTTTTTAAATATTTAACGGGTTCGAGTTTGGTAAGAAAAATCTAAACCCGATGGATTTATGTTACGGGTTTAGTAAAATATGATTTAAACGGGTTCGGGTTTGGTTTTTATAAATTTTAGCGGGTAGCCGACCCGTTGCCATTCCACATTCCCAACTCTATTCAATTTCCATGCTTGGTATAAAAAATGAACTTGGAAATCTCATTTCCAAGATAATCTCATTCTCCCACACATAGAATTAGTCATTTTAAAGCAAACACATGAGATTAATCCATTCCCATATGATTGAGAATAAATTTATTTCTAAAATTACTAACATACTCCCATAAAAGTATAACTTTTATATATAGTTTATTTTGCAATAATAATAATAATAATTATTATTATTATTATATTACAAAAACAAAATAATGATAAAAAATAAAATAACAAGAATAATAATAAAAATAAAAGTAAAAACAAAATAATAATAATAATAATTATTATTATTATTATTATTATTATTTTCATTATTATAAAAATTAAAATTAAAGTAATAAAAATATAAATAACAATAATAATAAAAATAAAATAACAATAATAATAACTAAATAATAATAATAATAATATTAAAATAATAATTATCATTATTACTATTATTATTGTCATAATAATAAAAATAAAAACTAAATTTAAAAATAAAATAATAAAAATAAAAGTACAAATAAATAATAATAATAATAATAAAAATAACAACAATAAAATAATAATTTTAAAAATAAAAGCAAATTAACAATAATAATAATATTTATAATAATAAATTAAAATAATAAAAAAATATATATAATAATAATAGTAATAATAATAATAATTAACATTATTAATAATAATAGTAATAATAATTATTATTAATAATAGTAATTATTATTACTAATAGTCCCAAATAATTCAATTTTCTTCCATGAACTATTTGTGTCAATGGATTAATTCGATCCAAAACTTGAGATAATGGGTATAACCCGAAAAATGATTCATAAGTAGTTGTTAATAGAGTTGAAGTTACCAAATTCTGAGAAGTCGGTATCAATTTATGTCGAATTGCTCCACATATAGTTTCGCGAACCACATTTTCTAAACTAACCAGAGCCAATCTGAATTGATCTTGTAAAAGATCGGCTACATAATAAATACGTTTATTTTTCAAATGATTCATATCGTTATTATTAATAATAATAATTACTATTATTAATAATGTTAATTATTATTATTATGTTTATTTTGTTTATGGTTATGTTCATGTTGATTCTTATTTCTAATACTATAATAATAAAAGAGTAATCATGTCATATTATATAAATTATTCTCATTACTACTCTTGTATACTAACTACCAAATATGAGTTTGTATCAATATATCTATTCCTATCTTCATTTCTAGAGCATACCAAATATGTCATTCTCATCTCCAAGTTCATTTCATTCTCAATTCTATTCCATTCCTTAATTCATTCAATTCTTGTCTAAACTTATTCCAGTGTATCAATCGCTACCTAAAGAGATAAGTCTAACCTATTATTTTATGCAAATGTCAAAAGTAGCTAAAAATAGAGCTACAAAAAAATTAATGTACTAAAATTCCATGTGATGCAAAAGCCTAGTTTGGCACTTTCCATTCTATATTTTCGGACACAAAATTATACTCTGATACTTTCTTCTCTGCCTTTTTTATCATCAACCCTCCAATGAGTGTTCTATCATGCCAAGATCCTAAAGCTTTAATAGTTCCGAGTCCTTCTATTATGATTTTGTACATTTAAGTCAAATCTCGCTGCTTATATTTTCTTCAATGAAAATTGTAACAAATCAATTAAGGAGTTGAATGTGAAAATCTTGAATGAATAATTGTCTATGTATACGTTATTGTTGATAGAGGAAAATACTACGATATTTTTAAAACATAAAAACTCCTAGAAAGTAATTGTAATGATATAAAGAAACTTTTTGCATAAAGAATAATGATATACGCGGTTAATTTGTATAGAAAATGATTTGCATAGTTGTCAAATTATAATATCCCACATGGATGAATTATAACTTTCAATACTAGTATATAAGATCGTGGTCATACATGAAGGAAAACTTTAAAAAAATACAATCATTCCACATGGATAAATTTTGATCATACGTGAGGGAAGTATTTGAAAAATAATACAATTCCTCCACATCGATAAATCATGACTTCTGACACCAAAATATAAGCACCAACCTCAAACCAATTGGTTGAAAGACTTTCACTAAATAAAAGACATTGACAAAAATAACTAAATAAACAAAGTCATTTCTATTCATAAATGACCAAAATAGGCAACCAATTGGTTGAAAGACTTTCACTAAATAAAAGACATTGACAAAAATAACTAAATAAACAAAGTCATTTCTATGCATAAATTACCAAAATAAGCAAATGAAAATATGAGTTTCAAATTATATTTTATAGCTTTCATTGAACAAAAACTAACTTTAAAAACCTCCAGTATTAATGAGAAACTACACTCAACCCTAGTCTATACTATACTTAACCCTAGTATTTCATGGAGAGATTTTAGAAGCTTTAATTATCACTCATGGATATTAACTTTTCAAGAAATGATAATAATATTATTTTCTCTTTTATCTTTTCAGGGTCTTATATGAATTTGAACACCGATATGAATTTGGACACTGTAAAGCCACCGCCTCAATGTCTCACATTAGACCAAATCCTATACCCTAATGACCCAAATGAATTTTTTTTCAGAAAACATGCAATTCTTATAATAAGGTGAGAAATTCAAGTAGGAGTTAATATTTTTAGGTAGAGCTCATGGGGTAAGGGTTGGGGAATCAATGAACATACAAAAATACAACATAATTTTATTAGACACTTAATGTACTTACTCCACATCTTTAAGATAGATGGTAAACAATATAAACTAGATATATCTTTTTAGAGTGGTTGTATATATTTACTTTATAAGCAAATGGGCTCTTTTTATATAGATATAGATACATGTATGTGATCTCGATCGTATCAATAATTTTTAAACTGCATAGGAGCCACCAATTAATCTTCAAGGTAACAATTAAAGAACTAAATCTAATGACCGTAAAGTGAAGATAGCATTTTTTGGTTTCAAGATGAGGGTATGCTTGTTTTATTAACAAAAAAATGAGGAAATTGTATAAGAGATTCAAACTACTTTTAAAATAGGATTTAGATGTCTAAGTAATTCTATTTTTGTCATAAAGTACTATTGGGTCTTATTCTTCTTAGCATTTTCAAAAGGACATTGGATTTTTATAATACAATACTGTTATTTTTTTTTTTGTCATAAATTACTATTGGGTCTTATTCTTATAATACAATACTGTGTTTTTTTTTTTGTCATAAATTACTATTGGGTCTTATTCTTCTTAGCATTTTCAGATGGACATTGGATTTTTATAATACAATACTGTTATTTTTATCCATCATGTTAGTTATCCAAGTAATTCTATTTTTGTAATACATGATTGTTACTCTTAGCATTTCTTGAAGGACATTCTATTTTCCTCTGCTTTATTTCTTTACCAAAAGTTAGCATTTGGTACAATACTTATTAAAATAACTGAGGTTTCATCTTAAAATCAATTGGTGTCAAGTAGAGTAGCCCACGATCTTATAAGGTAACCTTAAAGTTTATGATTTTTCAATGTGGGAAAGTGTATATTCTAACACATGTGACCTAATTTGAGAGGGATCAGACGTGGAAGATTGAATACATGTGGACTTGATTTTGAGACGGGTCACACTTGAAAGATTGAATATACATGATTGATTAACACATATAGAAGATTGAACACACGTGGGATACACGTGAAAGATTGAAGATACATGGAATACACACGAGAAAGATTAAACACGAGTGGAGCTTATTTGAGATGAGTCGTACGCGGATAAATTAAACTGGACCAAGGGTCCAATTCTGATATCATGTTAAGTGACCACCTCATCTAAAAGGTTAACCTATTAGAGAGTGTTTTATTATCCTCAATATGACCACCGCAAGTGCAGGTGGAATTAGTTTTTGAGCCTTACACTTGAATAATTTTAATGTTTTAAATGGATGGTGGTGAGTTTTGAATCCAGAACCTTTTGGTACTTAGGCTCTGATACCATATTAAGAAAACTAATGTTCTATCTTAAAACTAATTGGTATCAAGTGGAGTAGTCCAGAATCTTATAAGATAACTTTAGAGTTTCTGATTTTCCAATGTAAAAAAGTGTATATTCTAACAATACTAATATGAAGAAACAGAAGCTCTAAAACTATCACTCTTTAACTTTTTAAGTCTGCTAAATAGAAAAAGAAAAAACTTTAGGATATCCTTATCAAGGGTTTTTAAAATGTAAAACATACTAAATTTGGAAATTTTTAGAGACCCAATCTCTAAAAAATATTATTTTAATTATTTAAATATACATGTGACTCACCACTTTTCATAACTTTTGAGGTAAAATAAAGACTCTTTAAATTTGAAGACCAAAATAGAGGCTGGATCTCTATTTTGCCTCAAAAGTTATGAAAAGTGATGAGTCTCATGTATATTTAAATCATTAATAATATTTTTTAGAGACTAAATCTCTAAAAAATTTCAAATTTAGTATGTTTTACATTTTAAAGACCCTTCATAAGAATGGTAACCCCCTCCTAACCAAAAACTCCTTTAGAAACGAAGACATTTCCAATGTGTTGGATAGCAATTTTTAAAGGAAAGGTAAGAGAATGATTTGATAATTCCTCCTCTAGTATGAATAGCATTTTTTTATAGGAAAAAAAAAAGAATTATTTCGGACTTACATTAAGGTATTAATTGGAATTTTCAAATCTCGTAAAATAAAACGGGATACAAGTAGCGCTTCAACGCCACTCTCTTACCCTGAAACGGCACCCCTCTCTTGTGCTCGCATGGCAATTCAAGGCCTTTTAATACTACATTCCAGTTTTGAAGAGCGTCGTCATTTTATTTTATTTTATTTAAAAAAAAAAAAAAGATATTTAAGTTATTCTTTATTAAAAATTATTCTTTACGAAACTCTTTGTATCTAATTGAAACAATACATTTTTTTAAGCTGATGAAACAAATTTGCTGTCATGTGGGCTGCTATGTCTTCCTCTGACAGAAATAATGGGGAAGAAATTATTTCTTTTCTCGGTCGTAGTTTTCTTCTAATACTTTCTCCAGATGTGCACTGCAAGGCCCAAGTCATAATCCATATCAAATGAGATCATTTACAAGAATTGCTCTCGCAATCTCTCGCCCCACTAAACCAAAGGCTTGGTTCACTGCAGCCCTTCACCCTCACTGACCGACTTTCAACATGGTTCTAATAGACATAATAAACATAAAGAGAGAGCCTCTCTTTACCATTCAAGTTATCATCATCTTATGCAAATACACAGCAGAGTAATTAGAAAGGAACCAAGAGTTATACATCAGAGTCTGATGAGCAATGACTAATCCAAGCAGAGATTTTAAAGCGACTGGTAACACTACTCATAATAAGGAAATGAATCCGGATGAACGATGGCGCAATGCTTAACGCATCCCTGGTTTAATATTTCAAGATCTCATTTATTAAGCTTTTCTTTGGTCTTTTACACAAAGAAAACGCGTGAAATTCTGAGCTCCCAGTGCTACAGATGAAAAAAGATGGGACATCCTGTAATACACGGAAAATATAGATGACCAAAAATGCATTTCATTCTCAAGCTATGTGACACAAGAAGGTATAATCATCGCAGGACAATCCCAAAAGTACAAGGGTGTAGGGTTAAACTAAGTGTTTATATAGAATTTCTTACGACTAAGTCAATATAGTGTTCGGTAAAGCTTCATTCAGAGTTCAAAGATGAGACAATCAGGTTTTTCTAAACTCCAGTTAAACCCTGTGATGATATCTTTAACTACCTATTTGTCACAAAAACAGTCCCACTTGATTAGAATCAGACAGAAAGCAGTATGACAGCATTGCACAGGCCAAAAATCGTTTCCAGAAGAAACGGCCTCAAACGAAGCTGCTGGTCTGGACTGACAATCATAAAGAGCTTTTGATATCTGCAATATCAAAATAAAGGCAAAATGTTGATCCTTTTAAATTTGAAGCCCAGCAGGTCACCTTGCTTCAAAATCTGAAAGCAGTCGGAAAAATAAGGAAACGCAATGAGGTACTGGGCAACAAGTCAAATTGCATATTACAAACTTGCGTCAGAGTAGGAAAGCAATTATTGGAAAGAAATAATACAGACAGATTTCAATTTTAATAGCCAGAAGAGTAACACAACAAACAATATAAAAACACAATAGGCAAACATTTCAAAGGAGTCTAGTAAGGCTTTGAAAAACATAGAACTGCACAAGAAGCTAGAGGATACATTTTGTATCATTCAAGATAACTTGCACAAGGTCTAACCTGCGGATCAGCTACATTAAGATTTTTATATATCAAATCCAAAGGTCAGATCAAACCTCACCATAACAAACTTAAGGAAATATTTTGGTAACTAGCTTAGACCACTATCATTAGAATTGAATTAAAAACCTTTTTTATTTAAGTACGTAAAATCCACCTTATCATTTCTAAGTGTTGGGCCACTTCTTTACAGGTAGACTACATTTGGTAGCTTTGAGTATCCATCATTTTGACCCAAAAATAAATAAATAGTATGTGTCGAGACCTGAAGTATGAGTAGAACTTATCTTCTCAGATGTTTTGAAATGGAAAGAGGAACTCTAATTTGGGATAAACAATAATAGTATTAAAGTGCATCTTTTTTCTTTTTTTTTTTCTCTCTCTCTCTCTCTCTTTCCTTTTGCGAGAGATTTTACTAAACTGATGCAAGTGTAAGAAACATGGTCCAACTTATTAATTTTAACCATAAAGAAATTGAATCCTTTCTCTAATTAGCAGTGTCTGTAGACTCTTCTCTCAGGGATATTCTCAAAAGGAAGGAGCTACTTAGGAGAGAAGGGCCCTTTGTTATTACTGCCTTCACCAAAAGGAATGCCCCTAGGTCTTGGATAATTCAGCCTTACAAGAACAATTTCAAACTCTTTTATATCAATACTCGCCATCATGCTTTTAGGAACATCGACAACCATTGCTTGTCTTAACTTTTTGTGTAAGTCAGATTTGAGGTCCAAAATTTATCATTAACTCATTATGAATAAGCTATCATCAGTTGGAGAGAGGATATTCTGCAGGTTTGCAATATCGTACAACTTCAGGAAAATCAACATCCAGAACTTACCACCGCTGTTCTGGCGAGATTCATCTTCCTTCTTCTCCGGAACAGTTTGTTCTAGGAACTCCTGAATTGTTCTCCAATAGCGATCACCACCTGCTAACCATGTATCCATATGCATGCCTGTAGGGAATTCTACAAATAAACATTGTCTATTTCGTGCTGCTGCTTTAGCATATAGCATCTGCATGTGGGATGGGGGCACCATTTCATCTTGTAATCCAGAGAGGAAAAGAATGGGCCGTCTGACCTGCAGACAAAATGGTCTAAGAATGAGCAATCTACAGAAATTGCAAGCAGATGAAGATTGGATGAAGATAAAAAAGAGAAGCAGCTGAGATTATTTGGTTTTTAAGACACCGCATTATTCTGACACTGTGAAACCATAAGCCAACAGGACTCTGATAAAATATAAATGACCAGAGGTGGTCGAGGACAAAATTGATAAATCTACAAGTACTTTCCCCACTACCTTTTTTGTTCAATTAATTGGCAGATATGACTCACTTTAATCCTTCATTAGTCTAGAATGAAAAATCACCGTAGGTGCAGACGATAGCTTGTAAGAAACTTATAGCCTTACCTCACCAATTACATCAATTGTACTCCATGGTGAACGGACCAGACAATTTAGAGGTTTGGGACCCTTTGAAGTACTTTTCCCAATGAACCACTTGAGAAAGGGAAGCAGAACTCCAGCCATGTCCAGGATAGATGTGAAAGTGTTTTCCAATATCAGAGCAGCAACCTGAAGTACAAAAACCATGCATGTCAAAGACATGTACAACTCAACTTTTCCTAGTAACATTATGCCAACCAGAAACATTCAAACACAAAAGAAAGAAAGAAAGAAAGAAAGAAAAAACAAGATGTAGGATTTATAGGGACTATGTCAGAAAATTCAAAGATTAAAAAAGTAGAAAAATAAGATATTACAAGGTCAAAAGAAAATAACATAAACACTATAGAACTACCTTGTCAGGATTATTCTTCGTTAGCACAGCTCCAACAGCACCACCAAGTGACCTTCCGAAAACAACTATTCTTTTTGGGTCAATATCTGTCCTCTGAACTAGATGATCTAATGCAGCCTATCCAAAGGAAGAGAATTCAACTTAAGATTCCATACAACCTACATGGTACTGATAAAGCTAATGCTAAGTCAAAATATAGGCAGGAAGCAAAACCTGAGCATCCTTTGTAATTCCATGTTGAGAAGGATAACCATCACTGGCCCCATAACTGTGGCTCGTGCAAAACAAATATTCATGATGTATAGTGTGAGATTATCAATTATATCTAGCAGTCACTAACTAGATAGAACTACTGAAAGAAAAGAGCTCGAGTACAGACCCTCGGTAGGAAAGCATGAAAACGTTGCACTGCAGTTGTTGTAACATTATCCTGACCATTTCAAGACGGTGGGCGATATCTATAGTTATCTAGTAAAGGCCAAAAAAGAGCAGTAGTGTTTGGTGAATCTTTTACAAGTAATTAAGTGCAAGTAGTAATGAAGACTATAACAAGAGCAATAGGCGACAGAAGCAGCCTTTCAAACAGCACAACAATAAAGGATACTTCCCGCATTTTCCTGGAAGAACAGGATTGTTGGGCCTGCAACATCAATCACAAATTCAAAATAGTGTTTAGAAGGAAATAAAGTACATTAAGATTTGAATTTTGAAACCTCAACCACTACCATAAGCAAAGAGAAAAGAAGAAAGCAGGAGTAAGAAATTGATAATACATCAGATATCATGTACAAAGTCCAAGAAATGTTATAGCACATTATATTATAGTATTATCCACGAGTATTATCAACAAGAAGGCAGTCCTATTATCAGTACAGAACAATTTGTTTTATTTTGGGGGGTTAGGGTTTAGGGGTTAGGGGTTAGGGGTAAGGGGGTGGCGAGGGTTAAGGAATTCATTTCTGTAATAAAGAGCCACTAAGACAAATCCCTATCAATGCCTCAAATTTAACATTTTCCCTGGTGGTTCACACTTCACAGGGATAGAATAATTTTAAAAAAATAACTATGGAAACGGTATTTTTGTGCAGTGTTTGCGATTCAAAACCACATTCCATAACTAGATACCATTGAGTGGTCGCGGCCCAACATCATAGCAGTTTAAATTACCATTTACCAAACTATCTGAAGCATGAACATGTGCAAATAATGTACTTCCAACTTACCTAACACATCTCCTAAGCAAAACGAGCTTAACATGAACATCTTTAGTCATAGAGATCACTTCAGCATTAATAAACTAAATCCAAATTCACTCCCATATTATCAAGGATCCTGAAACACTACATAAACTAAAACATGAATTAGAGCAAAAAACTGCTCACAGCTCTCCCACTCCGTATCTTGATATAAATTTTCAGTTATTTTTTGCATTAAAATCCCTCATTGAAAAGGAATAACCAAAAAAAAAAATCAGAAAAGGATAGTCAATGTCATTCAAAATTGAAGATACAAATTCAATTCAAATCCAGCCCTAATTCATCAATTATCACTTAAAAATGCAAACACGAATTCAACAAATACCTTGCGTGCAATCACATATACTAGATTATGAATGTGCCTGTGTGTGCGAATTCAATTGAAATCCATCCCAAATTCACCAACTCTCAGTTAAACCCTCGACCACGAAATTCAACAAATAGCTCACACGTACAAATACAAACAACATAGTCGCATATATAAAATACATATACAAACATACATATAGCTCTGTGAGTGAGTGTGTGTGTGTGTAAGAGAGGAATTAGGTTAGGGTTTAGAGAAACGATGATTCAGACCTCGGCAATCAGGGAAGAGCTTGATGAACCAGGCATGGAGGCGGACGCCGTCGGAAGATCTGAGCCAAACGTCCTCGTAGATGAGGCGGAGACGGGCGGGAGTGATGGGGTAGGATTTGGTGAGGCCAGGCATCACCGGCACGTACACTAACTTCTCCTGAAACGCCACCAGTAATGCCATCCCCGCCACCACTATTCCGCCCACTCCGTACATCACTAAGCTCATGTACGACACCATCCTCCCTCTTTCTCTCTCTAGAATCTTCTCTCTCTATATGTATATATGTATAGTTATATATATATACAGTTGGGTGTTTTTATGTGTATGTATGCGTCATGCGTGTGATATGTATACATAGCAATCTTGTGTTGTCTTTAGATATTGGTAGGTGTGATGACAAAAAAGAAAAAAAGGATATTAGTAGGTGTGTGTGTGTGTGTGTGTGTGTGTGTGTGAAAATTAAGATGAAAAATTGGTGGTGTGTTGCAAATTTATTGGGAATCAAAAAAGTGTTGTGGCATGAAATTTTGAGCATTTTCATACATCACTTCCTCGTATTTAACCGTATGGAAAAATCTTTAAAATGATCTTTACCTTACTTCAATTTGATGGAGAGAGATTGTTTTTTAACTATTTATGTATTGTGAAAGAGTAAATGTGAGTTTTACTTGCGCGTGAGGTTTGCACACATAATATTCGAACAAATTTGACTTTTATATGAAAGACGTAATTTGAGAGTACTTTGTATATAAGGATATAGTATTGCTTGAGAGGCATAAAACTTTACACCAATTTTTTCTTGTTTAATTCAATCAACTAGGGAAATTTTAGGCCCCAGCGGGTTCAATACTCCCAATTATTTTACAGCTTGTTTGGATTGCCTATTTTAAAAGAAAGTAAAAGAAGGATTCCTCCCCCTATTTGGATTGCATTTTGAGATTCATTACAGGATTTGAAAGAATTCCAAAATCCCTCCGTTTCTTTTAATAAGAAAGATTTTACAATTTTTTCAATTTGGGGTAAAATAAAAAGAAATTAAAGTAAAATATATAAAAAGACTAATTTACCCTTTAACCCTTTCTATAATTATCTTATAAGAAAGATAATAAAGTAATTTTTCATCTAAAATTATCATTTCATTTGTTTTACTTCTCCAATCCAAACAAATAATTGTAAATTTCTTTCATTTCCTTTCCGTTATCATTTATTTGCAATTCAAACAAGAGGTTTCTTTTTCTTTCCTTTCTTTTATTTTTCTTCATCTACCTTACTTTCATTTCCTTTTCCATGTGCAATCCAAACTGCGGGTTAGGGTTTCATCATTGACTGAACTGGTACATGTGTGGGATGCACTGCTACACTCGGGAGTTTACTAGTTGGTGATCAGGCTTTGTCAAATAATCTAATAGTCAGACTCCGTCTGTTGGATTCTCACGTCATCCAAAAACTAGAAAAATATTAGTGAATACACCATTGTTTTCAAAGTGTGTAATATTTTTTTTTTATACGAGGGAAACTCAGCTGACGGAGCCTGATCACTGGAAATTGACAGAGCCCGACCACCAATTGAAAAACCCCGAATGCAACGAAATGTCCCCAATTTTGCTGCACTGGACAAACCAAGACTCTCAACCTATGTAGGGGGAGTGAATCAAATCTAAAAACACACCACACCCGAGACACGCTCTTACTATTAGAGCGTCCTTGAGGGACAAAGTGTGTAATAATCATGTGATGTAAAAGTGACCTAACTTTCTCTCAAAGTAAAAAATAAAAATAAATAAATAATCAATACTACTAGCTTTCTTTCCTTTTTTTCTTTTTTTTGGTAAAAATACTATTAGCTTTCTTACTCGTCAACTACTAGCACTAACATATTATCTTTCGAACAAGGTTGCCCTAAAATTTGATAGTACAAATTTATTTATAAAAAAAAAAAACCACGGTTCACGAAATTGGCAAGTCAATAATGTCAAATAGTTCATGTTGATGATAAATGGAATCGTGGAAGTAAAAAATCATAAGTTATACTCGGTGTAATTAAAAATAAAAAGTGTCACGTAAGACAGCTAACATGAGAAATGCAAATATTGTATTTTTTTTTCCTCTTTAATAACTTAAAGAGATACAGCTATAATAGTACAATTTAAATACACAGAGGTGTAGTGAAGAAATTTAATGAAACTTTAGAGTTAGAAATATATGCTGTCTCAATTAAAAGTTTGTATTTGCAAGTGAAATAGTTAGGAATGGAAATGAGTTGAATATTAGTTAAAATTTGTAAATTCAAATTCAAACTCGTTTAAATTATTATTTTTCAAACTCGTAATGGATATCCAGCTACTTTAAGTTTTATATACTAAACTCGAACCAGATAAGCATTTTAAAACCCACGAATACCCAATCTAACCCATTAATGAATAAATATTTTTGAAAAAATAACCTAAAAATATTTTTAAAAGTAATTAAAATAAATACACATTTAAAATTTAAATTAGAAGAATAAAATTTAAATGTTAAGAAGACCTAAAGAGTAAAATAAAGATTATTTAATAAAAAAATATGACAATGTTAAATGACCAATTTCAATAAAACTAAACATAAATTTATTTTTTTATCCATAAACAAGCTTAAATCATTCTAAATATAATGGAAGCATTTAACAAAATCTTTCTATTGAGAAGTTGTCATACTTCCATAAGATAATATGAAATAATATTATATCATATGTATATGTATATAAATATTTTTATTAATTTTTTCACTAAAATTAAAAATCGGGTTTTTGAGTTTTGAGTATTTTTTAATTGTTATTACTAAACCTTATCAAACTATTCATCGGTAGTCACTTATAAAAATCAAACTTTGATAGATACCCCCATTAATTTCGTAAATAAATTTATAATTGAATCAGATACCATCAAATTCGAATTTAATCACTAGCGAAAACTTTTCATTCTAATGCATGAGATTTTAATAAGAGAACCACTATTACATTATGGGTGAGATATCACATATAGAACATATGTGGGCCTCACATGAATGGGCATATGATGCCCTATTATAGGACCAATTTAGAGTAAGACCGCAATCAATATGAAAAGAAAGTGCCAAGTTGTCCTCAAACGAATAATTTATTTTAAATAAGATCACATTAAATTTATATTAAAACTATAAATCATATGGTATAATAACACATCTTAATGCATACTCCAAGATAATCAATAGTCAAAATATATTTGTGATAGCGGAATATAATTCAAATTCGAAATATTTAATCACAACAAATCATTACCCGACCAATAAATCTAACACTTGGAGGCCCTTCTTATGACAATATTACTACCATCAAAATATTGGTAATCATATTATCAATGTACCTTTGCTACAAAGAGAAATGATGATGAAAGAATTGAAATAATTATTTACATATTATAGACCCCTTCTTTATCCTGTTGGTAACACATCTGTCAATGTGCTGGATTGGGTTCTTATACTTTTAAGTTGGCCTAACTTTGAGTACTTTCGGATTGAATCATTTGATCAAGTGTCACATCTTGTCAACAATGCATCTCCATCTTGGGTCATGCTTAAAAACAATTAAAAATTAAAAAGAACACGTAAAGTCCAAAAAACGAAAATGTAAATCTCATAAAAAATCACATGTAATACCATTATATATAATAATAATAGCACGTGTCACCATCACCTTTATTAAAAGATAGTTAGCCGTTTTGAATTCTTCCCCTTCATCTTTAGATAAAGTTCTCCAAACATATGTTTACCTTATCTTCCATGTACTTTTTCCTTTGGGAGATTCCAATCTCCTTCCATGCTTTTTTTTGGGTCAAATTCTTTCCTGCTTTTCATGTGCATGTTTTTGTAAATGAAATGCAGCATGCTGAGACCTCCACTCGACTATTGAAACACTATAGTACAGATTAAGTAAATATTATAATTTCAGAACACATTATAATACGAGCTGATAACAACCACGTACTTACGTATATTCAGGTCCTTGAAAAGACCCCTCTTTTTCAAGAGAATTCACATGTCAAACCCTGATAAGATTCTTGTTCATAGATTTTCTACTGAACAAAATTGTCATTTCACGTTTCTTACAAGTCAGAACAAAAAAGTTATTTTGAAACAGTATAGTAGACTACCTTAAAAATCTCTAGGTAAAAGTAATAATTTGGGAAAAATTAAGGCAAAGGTTAATTAATTTTTTTTACCTACAATCACAGAGAGCGTGGCATAAGTTTGAAGAATTTTCCAACGAAGTTTTCTAATGAGACATATAAAATACCTCAAACATTTTTGCTCACACTTAGGTCCAAGTAAGTAAATTACATCAACCAGTTAAGGGCTACCATAAAGTGGTGTCTCTATTGTACTTGTAGTGATCTTATAACCTCATCAAAGAGAGAGTAACAAAGCCAAGGATGAATTGCCAAGCCAGTGAGGATGGTGTTTTCCCATATTGATTCTCACTAGACGACCGGAGCACCGTGCTGCTCGCCACCGCGCGTAAGGCCGCCCTTTCTGGTGAAGCGAACAGCCATGCGAGAAGATAAAGTTGAGAGCCTGTGGTTCGGCTGGTCAAAATTGACTACACTGTCTGTGTCCTGGGTGATGCCATAACACATAGCAGTTGGAGCATCAACATGCTTGGCAGCTTCCAACTGATGTCGCTCATCAACCTTCAACATCTTTCCGTTTTGATGGAAGTGACCGCATTCTGAAGAAGAGCTAGTGAAAGGAGTTGCTTCAGGTTGTTGTGCCTTCTTCGAGCCAACAAAACGTCCACC
Source organism: Ehretia macrophylla (assembly GCA_037974665.1). Taxonomy (NCBI): domain Eukaryota; kingdom Viridiplantae; phylum Streptophyta; class Magnoliopsida; order Boraginales; family Ehretiaceae; genus Ehretia; species Ehretia macrophylla. The sequence continues at coordinate 47,861,880 of CM075771.1, read as the reverse complement.
CGAACCCCTAACCCTATTTAATGCATGAAGATGCCGAGACTCATGAAGATATGGCTGCAGCATTCAGTCATTAACAAGAATGAGCAATGAGCAAGGTTCATTCGTTAAAAAATAAATAAAAATAAAAATAAAAGGAAAAGAAAGGAAAAGGCGAAACTGGATTAAACAAATAAATATAGGTCTAAAATGAAGACTCTGAATAGGGAATAAAGAAAAGCTTAAGAGGTCAATATTTTTTAATTCATTTCCAAAGACTTCCCACGAAACAGATCCATATGTTATTATTCAGATAGTTCTTTGACTTCAATACCATCCATTTCAAGACACAAGAAAGAAAAGAAACATGGAAGGCGTTCGGCAATGTATTAGTTCAGGGATGATCCATAATAAACCTTATTCAACCACGGACAAATATCTGATTGATATCTAGCATATAACGACCCCCATTCTGTTGTGCATATATTCAACTAGCAAATAACCTTTACTTCGATATTAATATTGAGTTGTATAGTTTCCTCCTTATTTAATTAATTCCATTTGATGTGATTGAAACATAAAAGCAAGTAAAATTTACAAACTTCATAACTGAAAGATATCAAAATATTGAAATAATCAACTTCATATGGATCATGTATGAATCGTAAAGATATCCCCTGAAAAAGATAAGAGAAAAGGCACAATTTAGGACCTACCTTTCTAGTTTTAACTAGTTTGTTTTGAGCCTCTAGCTTTGCACGGATCTGCCGCCTTCTGAGTATCCCATGATACTGTTTTGCATTGACATAAATTGGACCGTCTTCTGCAAGATCAGCAGGTAGGGGCACCCGACCTGGTGCTATTCCCACCATCTGTGGTTGAACCTGATCAAGTTTCAGGTCGACAAAACATAAATTGAACCAGCTCAAAATACTGTTGTTTATAAAACACCTCCCCCTACCTTCCCTCTTTCATCATCCCCAAGGAGAACACAGCGGAAAAGAGGAGGAAATAGTGGAAGAAGAAGAGAAATGCAAATAGTGACTCCATGATATTCATGGCAATTGAGCAAAGAACTTCAAACAAGGAACATAGCAAACAATCTGCTCTATCACATCATACAACTGAACTCCTCCTGTGAAAATCATTTTTAGAAATGAAAGTCGAGACATCTTTGGAAATAGCATGCCAGTGACTATTGATGTTCTTTTTTTCTTTTCTTTTATTTTTTTCAATACTATTGATGCTTCTCACTCGTAATTTATACTTGTTAAACTAACAAGAAGCAAATAATACGAGCAAGGTAACCACCCAAAGAATTAAAGATAAGCAACACTTACAGCAGCATGAGGTCCATAAGCAGTAAATAACCCACTGAAGTATGCTTCAGAGTAAGCATATGGAATATGAATCTGAAAATAGCAGGCTAAAAACAGTAAGATAAATATCAAAGGAAAAAAAAAAGGAAAATCTCATGGACGAGTCCAACTTACCGATGATTGGCTCATTTCAAGTTGTGAAGGATTAGTGCAGAAATCTGGATTGCAAATCAGAAAAGCAGGCCTTAGTTGCCCTTGTACATGCTTTTCGTAGCTTTCATCCTGAACTGTACACATTAAAAGGAACCATCAACATGACCTTATATTGCAGTCATCACCGTTTGAGGAGAATGGAGTTAGCAAGGTTATATTTAAAGGGACCTCTGGACCAATTCTAGAAGAGAAAGAAATAGTCAATTAAGATATAGGATTTCTTTAATGGCATAGCAGAGAGAGCTATCATCATATCATGGTGTTATTGACTTACATAGCCCAACTAGAGGTGTCACTCAAAAAATAGCCCAACTAGAGGCGTTAGAAGTAAGAAATGGATTTTAAACCAATGGATTTCACACCAACAAGTGCAAATCCAAATCTGTATAGAGTTAAAGACACACTAAATCATAATGGAATGTTGTAAACCTAAAATAAATTTAGAAGTTAAAAAGGTCCCTCCAGTAAAATAAAAATGAATTTAGTCACCTTGTCCACAATGGATAATGCTTCAAATACATAGAACAATAACTGCCGTGTGTAGAAGCAGCAGCAAGAATAGCCAGGAAAATAATGATCTGTTGTTAACACATGCTATCTTCAAATCTGGAACCAAATATAGAAAATAGACGATTATCCTCTAGCATTACCCATTTTTGATGAAATACATTGTTCTTGAGAATTTGGATTTCCCATCATGGTAGCTTCCTGCTGAGATTGACTAGTTGATTGACTTGAAGACAACTCTTGGTCTTGTAGTCGGGGACCTAAATGCTTCACCTCCAGACAGCAAGGTGATGGAGATCCGACCTTCGAACTTAGTTGCTTGGAGAAACTTTCAGATGAGTCTTCTTCGTGCATATTCCGTGATGAAGAGCAATTTGAATAGAAAGAAATTTGCACACAGCTTTTCTTCGGCGAATTTTCAACTCGTACAACCATTACTTACTGATGATCTTAGAATTCTGAGGCATAATCCATAAGGTCCATTATCAATAAAGAGCCACACATTGTTTCCGCTTTCTAGCGGCTCAAGCTATGACATATAAGCTTGGGAAGCATTCCTAAATATCACTGATTAGCATTTTACATTGACATAACTAATGGCTAATAGAAACTTTTAAGGAACCAAATTCACTCCAGATTCCATACATTTTGTTAGAAATGACTAATAATGATTCTGGAATAATCCTTTAAGCTAATATATAGAATCTTCAGCCTATGTAGGTGTATATATAACCACCCCATGTCTACCCTTTTCTGTTTATGGAAGAGAGAAGAACAGAGATAGCTACTAATAACTAATGTAGTAGAGGCCATTCAGTTGATTTATTCGTATAGTGCTTGATAAACTATATCTATATTTCTTAGAGCAATCAACTCAGCTGGTTCATCAAATATTGAAGATTCTTTGCATCAAAAACAGAAAAGGAAAAAGAGGAAGAGGTTAAATTTTGTTATAAGTTTCGGAAAACAAAACAAATTTAGTCAAGGACTTCTAAGCGGGGAAAGGGTCCAAAGGACACATAGACAGAAGCGAGTCAAAAAATCCAATAGTTCCATTACATATTAAATTTTATCTTATTTGAATACTCAAGAGAGCTTAAATTAGACGAAATTATAACATACAACCCCGGTCTTTTGTAAAAACTTTCCACTGTACATATGGGAAATGTTTACAGAAAACAAAAACAATGCGACCAAAAATCACATTTCGTGCAGTACATAACACTTATCTCAGGAAAATCTAGCACAATATGAATATCAATGGAAATTAAAGTATATGCTTGGTGTATGTAGTTTTAATTACTGTCATATCCAGATGTAAAACTTATAAGGAAAGCTAGAAGGAAACAAGTACAAGAAACACAACTTTTGACCAGTCCAAAAGGACATTAGAGCTTTTACAAGCTTTTATTATACTTAGCATGCCGTTTCCATTAGAGTTTTAAATCTTGATGATACAATGGGCAAGATTAGTGAAATAAATAGGGTAAATAATGCCAATGGCCACTGAAAATGTAAAAAGTTTCAAATCACCCAAATTTTATTTATTTATTTTTTTCCCAATGCCCACTGAACTTATTCATTTTACTCATTCCATTAGTTTTTGTTGGATTTTCCAACAAAAACTTGACCTTGTGTAGAAAAAGAATATGCAATTGTGTAGGATTTAACCACTAAAAATAACGCAATGGTTAAATGAAACAATAATATATTTAGTCTGCGATTTTATTTGGAATGGAAAAGACCATTTGAAACTTTGTGAATGTGTAGTTGGATGTGGTTTACTTTACTCAATAAAAACGTCAATGGTCTCTCTTTTCGTACTAAAAAGACCCAAAAAAATACTTTTACCAATATAACTATATAAGAATTTACTGTGAATGCAAGTTTTCAATTAATAAACAACCAATTTGGAATTAAAAGTCACCGTACTCATTTGTTTACTAAACCGGCTTAAATGACATAAAACAAGCAGAAATTTAATGGCAATACCCCTAAGTATAATAATCGGTTCGTCTCCTAAACTTATAATCATCAGACAACCAATTGCTAAAAATTCCTACTTTTGTAAATTAATTAAACAGCTCAAAGCAATCTACATCTTTTCCTTCGGTTGTTTTTTTTTTTTGTCAGATTTTCCTTTGGTTGTTGAATCTCACTTTTAATGAACGAAAATAGAATAACGCGCGTTATCAATATCCCTAATAAAGAAGGTAACAAGAGTCTCAATTGTAATATGCTTGTTCTCTTCTTTTTTCTTTTTCTTTTTTTCTTTTTTTAGTGTACAAGGCAGCAAAGCCAATAACTATATAAATCATCCTAGGTGAAGTTTCACCCATGCTATCTCGATCTAAAAGAGGTACAAGAGATCCTGGGGGTTGTTCTCTTCTACTTTTCTAGTTATAAAAGAAAACAATAGCATGTGTTCAGAAAGCTGTATATTGAATTTACTTCACATAACCACAATGACATAAGTCACAGAATAGAGCAACTAAATTATAGTACTCAGCGGTATGGCACGTATTAATACAATTTGAAGTTTGTAGAAACAATATATTGAGTTCAGAAATCCTTACAAAGATGCTTAGCAGAAACAACCAAAGATTTGAAGACTATATGAAACAACTTTTGAAAATCTAACAAATGTCTCCAAATAAAAACTTAAGCAACTCGCTACAAACCATGCAGCAAAAATATTTCAATTTTTATAAAAACAAAAATACAAGAAACACAACATATTATGCAACAAAGTTACATATGATTACCGTTACGAAGTAAGTGCATATCATAAATTATATAGTTATATTGTATTAGATCAGTACTGAGGTTGATGAACTGCTTTTCATGAGGTTAACATGCAGAAAGGAAAATTTTGACCTAACAAGCATTGAACTACTTGCAGAGGTCAGCTATTTCATATAGTGGGCAAACCATATATACTGTGATGATTCAGACTAATGGAACTCGATCATTAAAATCATTCAGAAATATATGCACATGAAAAAGCCAAAAAAGAAATAAAAAAGAAAATTAAATTAGAGTGCACCTAGACGATGCCCAACCATTCATGTATTCTAAGCAACCCAACCATATAAACGTAGAGGACAGCTGCGGTGCAGGGAGCTCCAACTATGCGCGGGTTCCAGGGAAAGGCCAGACCACTGTTTTAAAAGGGTTCTTCTTTTATGAGGCACGTGGCAAATCTGCCACAGCCACATAAACAAAAAATGGTTTAATTAGTTGATAAATGTCAATCACTTGTCATAAGTTGAGCATCTTAGTAATTTATTTAAAACTCTGTAAGGCCAAATTAGTAAAAAGATAAACTTCTAACATTCTGACATGACATATCTGCACGATACATACTAACGTGGATTAGTCTCATAGAATAACAACTTGACATGGAACTGTGACAGATTTGCCACATGCCTCATGGAAGAATTTTCCGTTTTAAAGATCAAGTTTCATTTGCCTGACTCATCACACTATATATGGCTAAACACAAACAAAGTAAAATTCATTCCCAATATGGACCTGCTTGGAGTCACTCACTTCCCGCATTCGAAGACAGCCTAATGTTTAACACCTCCTACTTTCATAGAGATCTTGTTTTCTCCGACCCCCAAAGATTACCCATATATCAATGAACAACCCTGAAGTTCAACAATCTTTTGAAGGTGGGGAGTCGATTGACTGAAAGGAATGAACTTTAATGAAGAAAGAACTTTGGCACAACCCATTACTGGAAAGAAGAGATCACAACCAAAACAAGTCAAAGGAGGTCAAAAGTATTCTCCTCATAGAGACCATTAACATCATTTTAAGTTCCACACGAAAATCAAGAATCATCAATAAAATCTAAAAACAACATAACAGCTAGATTACGGAAACTCAGACCCCAGAAATTTCACTTCCTTGCACATAATACTTTTTTTTTTTTTTGGTAGGATGACCGCCAAAGCCCTTGATTCGAACTTATAACCTTGGACAACACTCGGATTACAACTGGTCAATACCTAACCATTTCACCCAACTTTGTGTTTGCACATAATTTTCCAGTACAAAAAAACAAGCAAAACCCAAAAAGAAAAAAAAGAAAAGCCAGAACCAAACAATGCCGTCAACTTTACCCACAGTTCCATCCCTGATCTACAGCACTACCACATAGAAAAACACATTAAATACCTCAAACACCACATGCAATCAAAAATCATCAGCTAAATCCACACCATATATACATACATATATATATATATAACAAGACATTAAAAAGCAGCAAAGACAGTATAAAGCAACAAGAACCAGATGAAGAAAACAAAAGAAACTGTGCATATTTCACAAAGTTACAGGCATATGTATATGTCTAACGCTTTCATGCAAGTGTATACATGTATAAATATATATATAGAGAGAGATACATGTATATATATGAGTAGGAGTTGAACAAATGGAGAAAGGGAAAGTGAGAGAGAGAGTGACCTTTGTGATCTGCTAAGATAAGGAGAAACAAGAAACACAACTGTTGGGATGAAATTGGGCATGTCCCCCTTTTACTTGAAACACACACTCTCTTTCTCTCCCTAGAAATTCTCTTTCACCTCTTTAAAAATCTTTTGTGGTATCTAGTTCTGGCTAATAAAAGTAACTTTAAGGGTGTTTTTAACGGTGGAGATTATTTATAAAAATTTATTATTTTTTGTTATTTTAAATATCTGAATTTTTAAATTTAGAGTCAAAATAGATGAGTTTTATCATTTTTATCAATATTTTGGTCAAAATAGAAATTTAATCACTTTTTGAGTTTTAAATTTAAGGCTAAAAAAATAAATTAGGTCTTTATTTTAACTCAAATCTCTAAAATTGTGTGAGCTCCATGTATTTTAACTTTAAATTTAGAGACCTAATCTCTACAAATTTCTAAAAATAGTAAAATTTTGTAAATAGTATCTCTCATTAAAAATACCCTAAAAATATAGTAAATAAGCCCTAAGGGTAAGGGTTGGTGTGGTGGCGCAAAAGTTCAAAGTTTTATTATAAATATTATTTAGTTTTCAAATAACATAAAATATGTATCAAAATATCTCATTATATTTTATTATAACACGAGATTTGAAAATGAAATCGATAAAAATATGATAATTTTTTTGTTAAAATTTTAAGTGACATGAAATATGTGTTAAAATATCTCTTTACATTCCACTATATATATTAGGATTTAAAATTGAGATTCATGAGGGTTTTTTTTTTAACTAATTTAAAAATGAGTTGTTTCAAAGAAAGAGGGGTCAAACTGGGTATAAGGAATATAATTGAACGGCTGTAAATTAATTATTGTGAATAATTAATTCTTGAATTCGAATGAATTTAAAATGAATGACTGATTGGTTTATATTATTTTCGATCAGATAAGTGAATAGAAAAAACACATATTATATTATTAGAAGGGTAGACCTCAAAGTAATTGACTCCGAGTATGACAATAAAGACACATGCCAACCCACCAGCACTCTCGATAGCATCATTTTATCAAACCCCCCCTTTTGTTTTTTAGCGCTTTAACGTCTTCTTCTTCTATCTGCCTAGTGTGGGCCCCAAGTCAAGCTTATCTCGCGCTAAGAGAGAGAGAACTCTTCTTCTGCTGCTGTCTTGCTTTTCTTGTTCACCGTGCTGTGACATTGACGCATTGATGTATTACTGTATCACAAGTTTCAGCCGCCTTTCACTGTCCAGTGTACTAATCACGCACGCGCTTACACGTCATCTTGCTGACGTAACGCACCTTTGCGTGGGGTGATTTGGTTGGCTGGTTTGTGGAAAGGTGCAAGGTTGCCTAAGGAGGTGTTTTTGATAAATTACGGCGATAACTTGTGGAAACAAATATTTTTAAGAAAAATAGAATATTTTTTATATTTGGTTGTTACACTGTATGGAATAGTGAAAAATTTGTGAAAATTATTATTTTAAAAAAAATTATTAATAATTAATTACATTAATCAATTAATTAATTAAAATTATTAATTTATTAATAAAAAATAAAATAAGTTAAAATAATTAAGTAATAAAAAATTAATTAATAAATAATTAATAAATTTTTTTATTTTTTATTAATACATAATAAATTAATTAATTAATTTGTAAAATTATTAATTTAAAACTAAGTTAGTTGAATAATTAATTAATAATTAGTTGATTAGTTAATTAATTAATATTAATATATTAAGTATAATTTTACTACTTATTAATTTAATTAATTAATTATACATTAATTAATTTTTATTTAATAATAATTTACTAAAAATGTAACAGGAGCGAGGTGGGGGTGGGTGAAAGTGAAGTGGAGTGAATAAAAAATATTTTATTATCCCAAAGAACATCTGTTAAAGGTAAAAACTCCGGAGTGCAACCGGAACTGATCCTGCAAAAGGAAACAGTATGAGGCGTGTTTACGTAAGTATTCCGATACTTAAGTTAGTACGTGTATCTTGCTTGAGGAAAAAGATAATAATGAATGGAAAGTATATAGAGTGTATGACTTACCTTTACAATGAAATAGTGAGTGTTATTTATACTTTCCTGAATGAATCTTTCCCTGATTTCTTAGGATTGTATTAGAGTTAGTTATAATTGCCTTCTCGAAGCCTTTGGGACACCGCAGGGACCCCAGCCGCGTTTTACTCACCTGGATAAAGTGTGTAGGCCTCGAGGCTCGGGTTTTTTAGGCCTCCGGAAAGACTCTGGAGCTAACCTCAGCTGAATGAATTATTCCAAGGGTATTTTGATAATTGTGCTTGGGGTCGGGATTTCTCCCAGCTCAACGTGAAAATATTTTTCACTTTTTTTAACTAAATATTTTTTTTAACCATAAAATATTTTTTAATTGACCAATTTTTTAGTGTTACTAAACACCAGAAAATAAGGAAAACATTTTCTAGATTCTTTGTAGAATTTGATGTTACAAGCTGATGCCCTTACAGTAGTGTTAATGACACATTAATACATTTGACTAGACAGTCCCAATTAGGAGTGTGAAACGAAACTGTCAACTTGTCCAAACCGCTAACTCATTTTTAGTGATTTCTTAAAAGTTTTGTTGGTTATAATTTAAATTTTCATAGGAACCGACCACATGATTTGATTTATGATTTTTACTATCAAAACCTTAAATTTAAACCGACTCGTGTATATATATACAGAGAGAAAGAGAGAGAGAAAAAAAAAACTTTTCACTTTCCTCTACATTTTTCAATATATCTCCCTTTCGTTGAAAAAGTTAAAAGACACCATGAGTAACTCCTTTATATTTTAGATTTCTATAATACAATTATTTTATTCAAATGCAACTATAAATTAAACCAAATATATGATTTGGGTTGGCTTGGGTAGTTTGGTTTCTTCAAATGTATTGGTTTGGTTTGGGTAATTCTAAGAAATGTATAAATTTACTATGGTTTTAATTTTTTCAAACTAAATGTATTGATTCAAGTCAAAAAATTTATTTTAAACCGTTCAAATCAACTCATGCACACCCCTAATCTCAGCGTCTCACCACAACGATGGCAACACTGGCACATCTAAACCATTATTGAGGACACATTAATACATTTCACTAGACAGTCCCAGTGTCTCACCTTCTCCTACGTCTCCAAATATCACAACAAGCTAGCACGTTGGTTAGCAAAAGAGGCACGACTACATCAATTATCTCAAACTTGGCAAGGAATCATTCCAACGCCTTTTGTATATCTCTTATTAACTTCGGACTACGTCCATAGTCATCGTTTTTGATAGTTTGCCACCCAGATGGGATACCTCTGGTGTTGGATGGTTTTGTATATCTTTGGCTGCTTAGCCTACTAATGACAAAAAAATAATAATAATAATTTAATATTAAAACATTGTAAGAGATAATTAATAATTATAAACTAATGATACAATTACAACAAAGAAAACAAAAAAAATTAATGATACAGTTAATAAAATCCAGAACAAGTGACATGTTCAACACATCTAATTGAATGCAATTATTTTGTTTGTTTCCCACCCAATTCACGAGATGCATTTATTGTTTAGCAAAGAAGTCTATCAAAACGGTGAATGACATTTTTTTCTTCTGAAAAGTCTTAAATTTTTTAATTCTATTTTGAAATTTATTTAAACCTTCAAAGAGATTAAAAAATGTTTAATTAAGTTCAAATCCCTTGTCGAGTCAAACTTTTTTATCAGTAAATAAGTGATGATTTTAATATAGACCTCTTTAATTATTGTAACGTGTGACTAAGAATTTAGAATTTACAATTACTGAAAACTAAGATGGGCACTCTCTCTTGAAATGTATCGTTTACTATTTTTTTTATCTATTATAATGGTGAAAATGTTCATGCACATCATTAATGAAAAACCAAAAACTTCTAAGTGAATTTGTTATTTGAATTGTACGTCATGATTAGTGGCCACCAAACCCCTCTCCTATTGCAAAAAAATATAATCTCAATTACATTTAGCAAACGAAAATTAGACCTCTTCTCTTAACTTTTAATTGTGTAATTATTAATGGGTACATGGTAATGGTATATACTTCTCAAACGAGGAAAAATAAGAATGATTTTTCAATCATTATGCATCTATGCTTGATGCATGAAGCATCTTAACAAATATTAAGCCTCCGTATGTTTGCTGTAAAATAACTTGCAAAATATTTTTTTGAAAAATAAAATATTAAGAAATATTTTATGATGTTTGGATATATAGTGAAAAATATTTTCCGATATGAGATTTTATAAAATTAAAATATACACATATAATATATATGTTAACCGTGAGGGTAGAGCGTGGGTAGGTGGGTGGGTGGGTGGGTGGGGGTTAAGTAGGTAATTTTCGAAAAATATTTTATTCTCTCAAAGGACAAGAGAATATTTTTCACTATTTTGAATTAAAATTTTCTCTTGACTGGAAAATATTTTTCGATTGATCAAATTTTTTGTGTTACCAAATATCGAGAAATTTAGAAAATATTTTCCAAAAAAATATTTTACTGCAAATAAAAGGAGCCTAAGTTGCTTACATCATGGAAATAAATAGCTTAAAAAGAATTAGGTGAAAACCTATATTATATCAGAATTGTACCATAGATGCAATTCAAGAGATAGTTGAGTAGAATAATGACTCATGTGTTAATTTCTTTTAGGGTAAATAGCACCACAGCCCCTTATGGTTTGCTAAAAGTGCACATGACCCCCCTGTACTTTCAAAAGTGCACCATACCCCCCTATGGTTTTAAAAAGTTGCACACGTGCCCCTCCGTCTCTTTTCCGTCAATATTTTTAACGGCAAATTTGAAATGACGCAAATGCCCTTATGTTTTACGATAGGTATATTTTGTCACTTTACTTCATCGTTCTTTTACTAAGCCCTAATTGAACATCACACAGCAAATCACAAAACACATTCTCTGCCCCAAAAAAAAAAGCACAAAACATATTCATTTGTAATTCGATTTTTGTATAATACAAAACACACACTGAATACCAAAAGTGCTTTGAGCACCATTGAAATCTATCAACTGAAAAGCCCTAAAGTAGCGAAATCCATGGCGTTCAAAAGCAAAAGTGTTGGAATGACTTGAAAACCAGTTGCAGCTTGACGATTGAAATCCACAACAGATAACTCGCCAAAGTGTTGAAGCTTTTTGTACCCAAAAGCACCAGGTAAGAATACACCTTTTTATAGTTGTCTCATATTTTGACGTTTTATGCTAATGTTCTACTTTTCCACTTTGTGACATGCATTTGTGGTCCCTTGTGTTGTGGTCGAAAGAGACAACTTGTATATTGTGTATATTTGCATTGTTTAATTAAATATGAATACTTTTTCTGGCCGAAAAAGACAACTTGCATGTGCTTGTGTGTCTTGTAAACAGAATTACATCTAGATTAGGGCTTCAATGTATTTCGCAATTCAGGGTTTTTCTGTAATAGCAATAAAATTAGGGTTATTAATTAGGGCATTTTTAGTTCTCATAAAATTAGCGCTTGTTAGTAATAATAAATTAGTGCTTTTTATGTAATTGGGTCGTAATATTAAGGCATTAGTTAATAACTTCAAATCTGATGTAATTACAACTTTGATTAGTTGCACACAATTTAGGGCATCATTGTAATAGCAATAAAATTAGGGTTATTTAAAACATGTTTCTTTTGTTTGAAATTGGAGTTAACTTGGGATTTTTTTTGCTTTTGTCAGAATGGATGAAGATAATACAATGTTAGATATTAATATGTGGATAGGTGGTAGTTTTGTTACGGAACCTACATTGAGGTATGAAGGAGGGAAGAAAGTAACTTTTCCTGGTGTGGACTTAGATAAACTAAGTCAATTTGAATTCATAGAAATGTACAAGAATGCTGGTGGGGAAAAAAATTATTTTACTATGTACTACAGTCAGCCTACTAGACCATTACATGAAGGGGTTTGGGAGTTTTCAGAGGATCATGGTGTTATTCAATTTCAGTCAGTGTTTGCTGGTTGGCCAGTTGCTGACGTATATATAGAGGATGGTGATGATCCAAAAGAAGTTGTTTATGGTGAAGGTCAAGAACCAGTAGTGCAATCTAATGCAATTGTATTGTATGATAGAGGTAAAAAAGGGGCTGCAGAGATGGTTAATGAAGGAGCATGGTCTGAAATTATTGTTACAGATATGTGGGGTAATGATGGAGCTGCTGAATTTGCTGAAGAAGTTATTGGTGATCATAGTAGTGTGCCAGATGATGTTGTTGAAGATCCCATACAAACAGATGGTGGATCAGGTTTGAGGCATACAACTTGTGAAGAGAGTAATGTGCTAGAAGAAATTGCTGAAGATGTGATGCAAAAAGAAGCTGCAACTGATTTGGGGCATGAAGCTTGTGAAAAGAGTAATGTGGCAGAGGTGCTCGCTGAAGATGTGATGCAAAAAGAAGCTGCAACTGATTTGGGGCATGAAGCTTGTGAAGATAGTAATGTGCCAGAGGTGATTGCTGAAAATGTCATGCAAAAAGATGCAACAACTGATTTGAGGCATGGAACTTGTGAAGATGCAGGTGTACAATCAGAATCAGAATCGGATGATGAAGAGTACATGCCTTCCGAGGGTTCATTATCTGATACGGACTCGGATACACCTAGCTGGATTTTTGATGACATTGAAGGTCCATCTGATGACAATATTGTAGAAGATGGTGATGATAAAAGTACCGGGAGAGAAAGATACATTAAATTGAAAAAGAAACTTAAAAAGAGGCTACTTAAGAGAAAAAAAAGAAGTTCAGTGAATGAGAATTCTGCCACAGGTGAAGAAGGTTGGTTCAGTGATGAACCAGTTGAAGAATTGAACAAAAGAGGGTCTGATAATGATGATAAGACACCTAATTTTCCTGAGTTTAATGATAGGGTTTGTATGAAAAAATTTGAGATGGTGAAAGGGATGCAGTTTAGATCAGTCATAGAATTCAGAAAAGTTCTTAAAGATTGGTGTGTGAGGAAAGGGATAGATTATGTATTTGTGAAAAATGATAAAGATAGGGTTAGAGCTAAATGTAGGCATGCTAAGACTGATGGTTGTACATGGGTAATACTTGCATCTCCTGTGCAGGGTAGTAAAATATTTGTTGTTAAAACTCTTGAAGGAAGCCATAAATGTGGTCATAGGTTTGACAACCAGCGTGCTGATTACAAATATATAGGGAAAATGATGGTGGAAAATATTATGGCTGAGAGAGAAAAGAGCACAGCTGAATTGCAAACCGATATACATGCGACAGTGAAAGTGACAGTAGGCAAATATAAAGCAATCAGAGCTAAGCAAATAGCAATAAAGGAGATTGAAGGGGATGCAATTGAACAATATGGTAGACTGAGAGATTACTGTGCAACAGTTATACATCATAATCCTGGAAGCACCCTATTACTTAGGGTGGATAGAAGTCTTGGTGAACCAAGGTTTGAAAGACTATTTTTTCAAATGGCTGCTATGCGAGATGGCTTTCTAGCAGGTTGTAGACCTTTGATAGGACTAGATGGTTGTTTCCTAAAGACATCATATGGGGGTCAACTATTAGCTGCTGTAGGTCGTGATGGGAATGATAATATGTACCTGATTGCTATTGCGGTGGTTCCAATAGAGAGGAGGGAGACATGGTCATGGTTCTTAAATGAGTTGCACAGGGTAATAGGTGATCCGAAAGATAAAGGGTGGTCATACATTTCTGATAGGCAGAAGGGGTTATGTGACGTATTCCGAGATGAATATCCTAATGTACACCACAGGTTTTGCCTTCGCCACATGTACCAAAACTTTAAAAAGAAATTTGGAGGGTTGGCACTGAAAGATCTATTCTGGAAGGCAGCATCAACAGGAAACAGGAATGAATTTAATAGATACATGAAGGAAATTGAGAAGGAAGACCCAAAAGTTAGTGATGCTGAGACTGCAAGTGAATGGTTGAGAAATATCCCTATTGAGCAATGGGCAAGATCTCACTTCCCAACCACTTCAAAATGTGATGTAGTGGTGAACAATCTGTGTGAGTCTTTTAATAACTATATTCTTGATGCTAGAGATAAGCCCATCATTACGATGTTAGAGATGATTCGAGTAAGATTGATGACTCGAATGCAAGTGAAGAGGCAAGGTATGGCGAGTTATGAAGGAAACATTTGTCCAAATGTTATAAAGAAGATTAAGAAAATGAACAATGCTTCAAGTGGTTGGTGTGCTAATTGGTCTGGGAATGAAGAATATGAAGTTGTGCAAACTTGGATCAAAAAAGTTGTTAATTTAGCTACTAAAACATGCACGTGTGGTATGTTTCAATTGACTGGCTATCCATGTTGCCATGCATTGTCCTGTATACAACGTTATGGGAAAAATGTGGAGGATTACATAGATCATTACTACTCAAAAGAAAAATATTTAAGTGTTTACCAACACATGATTCATCCGGTACCTGGACCACTTGATTATGTGGAGAGTGAGGGAGATGCATTGAAGCCACCGCAAATACACAAAATGACTGGGAGACCGCGAAAGGCTAGAAACAAGACTGTTGATGAACTCAAGAAAAAGAAGGCCATGCCGGAAGTACCTGTCTCGACAAGGAGGGGAATGACAATAACCTGCAAGAAATGTTTACAAAAAGGCCATAATAAGGCATCTTGCAAAAACCAGTACCACCCTAACTCACCACTATTGAAGGTGACATGTTATCAATTTTCTTTTATGTTTATGAATTTTAAAGACCAAACTAACACTATTTCATGTTTGTTTGTAGGAAATGAACAATAGAGATGCAAATGTGGAACAGGTTCATTCAAATATGGAGCAGTCCCAACCCCAACCTTCAAACAATGTAAGTAAACTCTTATAAAGAATTGAATTCAAAACATATAATTGAAATCAATGTTAATGGTGCAAATGGTGAAATGTAATAGGTTAATGAAACTCAAGAATCAGTTACCACTCAACTTCGACGGAGGTCAAGTTCTGGTGCAAATAATGATAGATCTAGTCTGAGGGGTAGAGGTAATAGATCTGGTATTGGGGGCAGAACTGGTGTTCACTCTGTTGTTGTTGGACAAAGTGGTGGCACATCTGGGAGAGGTGGAACCACCGTGAGAGGTGGAGCTGTTGGGAGAAATGGTGGCAGATCTGGGATAGGTGGAACTGCTGTGAGAGGTAGAGCTGCTAGGAAAAATGGTGGCAGATCTGGTGCTGTTGGAGTTGATGGCACAGAAGTTGACAAATCTGGTGCAGTTGGAGTTGATGGAACAGAAGTTGACAAATCTGGTGCAGTTGGAGTTGATGGCACAGAAGTTGCAACTCATGGTAGAGTATACACAAGCTTTAGAAATGATGCCCTCACCAAAGGAGCTGTTGTTGCTGAACATGGCCAGACTTCAAATGTCACTTCAAAAAGAAATAGGGTGCCAAGCATTACTGAAGTGGTAGAGAATATCAGAAACAGAAAAAGAACATGGAGACCATGATGATTTCTGGGGAATATGAAGTTGTGTTCCATAAATTTGGATGAATTATTATATCTCTTTTGGTTTATTTTTGTACTTTGGTAGTTCCAACATTTATAAACACAAGCTGCCAAAGTTTTATTTTAGTTGGGTATTTAATATTGAACTTAGTAGCCTGACTGGTTGTCATTGAATTGAATACTTTTGTACTTTGACTATTTTGGCATACTGGCTGGTTTTTATATGAAGCTGTGTTGCTTCTTCTTGGGTATTTATTTGTTGGATATTTAATATTGAGCTTAGTTGTCTGACTGGTTGCTTTATCTTTACAACAGGGTGTTTATTTGTCGGTGAAATAGAATTAGACTGATAAAGTGTTGTATAATACACTGTTGTTCCTGTAACCTAAAAGCACAGGGGGCTATTACGCACCTTCATCAAACTATAAGGGGTTATTTTGCACCATAATTAAAATTATAGGGGGGTCCTACGCACCTTCATCGGACCACAGGGGGTTACTACACACCATATTAAAATCACAGGGGGGTAATGCGCAGCTAGTTAGAAACAGAGGGGAATTAATTTGGCCAATATAAACGCGCATATAATGGAGTGCAATTGAAAAAAAAACTAGAGAGTGAACCCAACTTCATTCATACTACCACATCGATTACAAAAACTTGGGCAAATTAAACAAAAAGAAAACACAACAAATACTACTACAACTACATCGCACCAACTACATAACAGAAACAACACCCAACATAACAAATGAACCAGTGCATCATTTTAAGATCAACACAAGGAGCAACATCACCACTAAAATAACACAAAGATGACCCAAAACAGTTGTCAACTTCATTGCATCATCCCCACGATTCACTTTCATATTCTTCATAGGGCACGTCACCTCATCACCACTATCCTCATCATCCCCACTACCATTTAGAGGCAGCTCCTTGCCTTTCCATTTCGCACTCTGAGGCTCACACCAACTGAAAAAGCCACAATGGTCACAAGTGTAAAACAACCGCCCTCTTGAAGGCTTCTTATACGATGTCACAACTTGGATATCAGCCTTCTTGCAACAGTGGCATTTGACATTCATATATCGCAAATCCAAGTCCGGATTCTTCATACTCCTACTGCTTGCACTTGACATTTCGACACTATAATGAAATGGGTTAACAATGTAGAAAGTACATATGAGAAACAGAGCTTCACAAGTGAAGGAAAAAAAAATTCGCACAAGGAACTTACCTGAATCAGATCTTTCACTTTGGACAATTGAAAATTACTTCACAAGTGGTACATTCTAAAGGATGAGATAGGGGAGTTTTATAAATACAAGAGAGGGCATTTTAGTCAACATCTAGGTTTATTTTATTGGTAGAACGTGTAAAAAACAAAAAAAGTTGCACTATTAGCGCGTGCAGCACAATCACAGTTAAAAGTAACGATTTTATGGACGGAGGGGGCTTCGGTGCTAACTTTTCAAAACCATAGGGGGGTATGGTGCACTTTTGAAAGTATAGGGGGGTATTGTGCACTTTTAACAAACCATAAGGGACTGTGGTGCTATTTACCCTTTCTTTTAAAACCCACGTAATATATAGGTTTTGCTTTACGTGTGTTACGCCCTACCCCCGACCCCCAAACATTCTGACAGTGCAAGTCAATATTGCATCAACTTTTTAAGCTCACAAGTCTCTACACTTCCCATAACAACAATAAAATTTAAACAACCATGAAAAATGTAATGCACATCTTACCATATTAAATTTTGACACTGCGCGTATTTTGAATCCAATTGATGTGTTTTTAATTTCCCAAATGTCGCATATGATTATATTTTGATAAGGCCAAATAAGAAATTTGATGCACAATGAGAGGTTTCCCAATAAAGAAAATACATTGTCGTATTATTAGCTCTGATACTGGATTCAGAAATATTGGTATTGGTTAATCTGCTTTTCTTTTGTAATTTTTGGAAATCTTTTTAATACAATGAAAGTTTTACTGATTAAAAAAGAAAAAGAAAAAGAAAATAGAGATATACTAAGCAAATGATTTGCATACTAAATTTTGTGTTATTTCGTTTATTGCTCCAAAAATTTTAAGAGAAGACAAATAAGACATAACCTAATATATCACTCTTATTTTCTGTGATAAATCAGAAATTTAATTGATTTTCTTTTCCTTTTTCGTGGCTATTAACAAACTAACCAATACATTAATAACATTACATTTTAGATCTAACCACCATCATATGCTAATAGTTTAGTTAGCTAAGACCAATTGTCTAAAAGGAAAAATGTTTTGAACATATGACGGGACTCACATACATGTGTGTTCTACCAATACTATGTGAACCAGATGAGTCTGCTTGTTGGATCCATGTGTTTTCCATCTAAAAGTTTTTTTTTTTTTTGCCTTTCAAGCGTCTAAAAGGTGAAACAAAGCTATTCAATTAGTTGGTTCGTCTTTTTCTCCATGTAACATAGAAGCGTTAAGTAGAATCCATGGTCATGACAAGGGGTTTGACTATAAAATGTTCAGTGAACCCCATAATTTATTTGTAATGCGTGCACTCACATATCAGGTGAAGGCCACAATTTATAAAAGTACCATTTCAAACACTAAAACGTTTTGTATCTAAACCCATTGGCAAGAGTAAGCACTGGCAGCTCAGAAGATTCCGAACGCATTCTGTCACAAGGAGACGTCAAAAGCGACGAAAAATATGACAATACCATTTAAGACAAAGTCCAATTCAAAGCCCAATATTATTTGTTTATTTTATTACAAGAACCTCATTTTATATAGAATTACGTTAAATTTACTTAAATATTACAAATTTTATAATATAGCAACGCACTTTTAACACATACTTTAGGTCAATTACGGGTAGATAATATTTGTGATGAAATTATATAAGTTTTTTTTTTGGGTCAAAGGAAATGATGATATAAGTTTGAACTCAGTTTTTTGTCACTGTAAGTCGTTATTAAGTCATTCAATGCTGTCTTCCTTTCTCACGTATTTTAGGAGGAATTCTTTCCTCCTTCTCTATGTGTTTTAGGGGTAATTATTCGGTTAGAGTCTTAAACTGAGGTTAATATCTCACATATTAATATAATTTATACGTGTAAGTCTTATAAATAAAAATAAAATAAAATATGGATCAGTCGATAGTGACACAAAAAATTTCGTGTTTTAGGTAAAGAATAGACTGCCGTTGCCCTGGGGAATACAAACAAGAAAATGAGGTACTGCCACTTGAATTTGGCTAGCGTAATTCAATCTCCTCCTATCTTCAATAGAGATGGATAATGAGCTATTGCCATAATAACTCAGATCAAGTTGTTAATTAAGAGGCCTAGATATTATTTTCATTCTTCAATTTTGAAAAGCAAAATCATTCACACTTTTTTTTTTGAAAAAAAAGAAATATTGAATTGAAACTGACACTGTTCGATAATCGAGCTTTATTAGCTGGATGCCCACGTCGTTAAAAAAAATTATTTAATAAGTCGTGAAGGTGGCTTCATAGCTTGATTGGATACTTTGATTTTTTTAAAGTTATTGGCTTGCCTGTTTTTATCTAGCTAATTTTTGTTATATGCATTTAAAATACTAAAAAAATGGTCATTAAGGAATTTTAAATATTTCTTTTTTTCTTTAGAAAATGGTTTTGCAGTCATTTAATCCCCATCAAAATCGGATTCAGATCATCTCCCAACTTAAACTTCATTCTAGCTTTTTAACTTTTCATCTCAACCATTTGTTTCATTTTTAAATTATATTAAATCTTGACTATTTAATTAAATAATAAAATTAAAATCAAAATATAGCTTTGCCTCCCACCCCTTTTTCACTTGCTTCTCCTGCCACATTAGAAATCTCTTACTCCCACTCCTCTTTTTTGCCTTCTCACACTACTCACATCCACCATCTTGGTTCAGATTGCCAACATAACAACACTTGATTACATAAATAATAACAGAAACAAATAAATCAAAAGTGAGAGATATCACAACAAAATATTTATAAAAAACTACCCAACTAAAACTCATAAGCCAAACAAATTAAAACCAAATAAATTAAATTCAAAGCCAAAGATTCAAGCAAAACCCACATGCAAGGAAATATAACAGAAACAACAACATTCATAACGAAATCAAGATTAAATGAGTTTTTTTATATTTAAAATTTTTATCAAAATCAAATGGGTCTTTTTATATTTAAAATTCTCATCATAATCAAATGGGTCTTTTCATATATAAAATTTTCATTAAAATTGGGTTTTTTCATATTTGAATTTTGTTTTCTTCTTAACTGACATATTTGTTGCAAAAAAAGAAGATCTAAGATAGAGGATGAGGATCGTATGAAGCAAAGGAGAGAGAGGCGATAAGAACAATGGAGAGAGAAGGGAATGGCAATGGAGAGATTGAAGAAGAAGAATTTTAGTAAGAGGAGAAAAAAGGGCAAGAGAAAATTGCTGGAGAGATATTGAAAGCAAGGCGAGAGAGAGAATGTTAATTTTTTGTTTTAATTCTATTGTTTAATTGAACAGTTAGAATTTAATATAATTTAAAAATAAAATGGATGGTTGAGATGAAAAGTTAGATAGTTAAAATGAAGTTTAAGTTAAGAGAAGATCATAATCCATCAAAATCTACATTGAATATGAATGTAAACAAATAACAACTACAATCTTTGAATATTTGAAATTGAAAATTGTATAAGTGAAAACTAGATTCTTATCATATAGCGAGCATCTTGTACTTCATAAAAATTGTTAAATGAATAGTTGGATGGAGACAAGATGTCACAAAGACCTTTCAACATAAATGAATGATGTTGTGAAAATTTATATAGTCAAATTCACTAAGTGAAATAAAATTTGGCTCGGTTTATTTTTTTTAATGCTAAAAAATTTTAGTACTTCCATTAATCCTTAGTATAATCCAAAAATATATTCATTAAATATTTAGAGTTGCCTCATTTTAATGTCTAGAGTCGCTTTGTTTATTAAACAACAAACTAACATTTTTATACAATTCCATCATGGGATAAGAAAATCCAATCCAAATATTCTCTCTCTTACCATGACAACATTAGGCACAGAGAAAAAAGAATTAAGAGAAACTAGAAGCTCATACACTCATCTATTTCCCAAAAAAAAAAAAAAGTGGTAAGATGATCGGTACCGACCTACTGTAATAAGAGGCTTTGAGTTGAAACCACGACTTCGACTTCCATTTTACACACACAACAAAAAAAGCAGAAGCTTACAATTAATTAAATAAAGAATGTTCAAAATTTCTGGGACTTGAACAAGGTCCCCTACCCTAACCCCCCAAGAAAAAGGAAAAAAAGAGCAAAGGCTATAGAGTGACAAGTGCCTAATTCAATATTTCATCAAGCACTGTTGTTACACATACAAGAAAGTTGATAGAAGCTGTGATGCCTTCAGTTAAACTACTGCACATGTGTTGGGGCTTTTTCCTTTCTGGATTTGATTGCCATATTCCATTGCAAGTACAAAAGTATAGACACTGGAGCTGAACCCAGTGACTATAAAGGTCATTTCATCCACGCGCGTATCTTGAAGCGCATAATCCTGTGCGGACAAGGAGAAATATCAGCTAAATTTTAGGTGTCACCAAGAATTTAAGAAAAATGTCTCTAGAAACTGATGAAATCCATGCCCTCAACAATGGGTCCAATCGCAGATTTATTAGTATATTCCAGCTGTTTTAGCAATGACATAGCCATAATCAAAGGTATGCAAAGGTTAAGATTAATTGTTCAAGAAACTTTTTAAAGAATGACAGGTGTGTAATTGATATATGCATATATGCATCACGCGTTAGATAAGCATACTGTGAAACTCACCGTTAAATCAAAAGTTTTAACTTGATCCTGTCAGACAATTTGAATATTTCAGAATATACTCGGTCACCACCCAAGTCTTCTCCAGTAGCCCCTGCTGCTACTCTTAATATGTCTTCAATTAATGCAAAGTTTCCCATTATATCAACGTGAGCACCACTCTGGGTTCCCCTTCCTTCTAGCAGATTAGCTGGAGGTGCGTGATTATACTCCCTTATGTAAGTTCGAATTCCAGATGGATTGAATCGAGTCTTTCCGCGCCAACCTTTTGCACACATGAAGCCTGCACTCAAAACTGGAACTGTTTCATCTCCATCTACAGAATAAACTCCACCTTTCAGACAAGAACTCTCATCTCCACCCTCAGCAGAGGTATCAATCTGAAAAGGAATGTAACACTCAACACCGGGACTAAGCTTGTATACATAAGCTCTTTCAGTTGGAATCCCAACACCATACAGCGAAAAGATTTCCATGTCTGGAGCATTTGGTAATCTGCAAAAGCAATAATCAGAAAAATGAAAGTCTGCTTAGAGTACAGCAGTGACAATCTAGAATCTACATAACATGCCTAATCAACAACAGAGGTAAATATATCACATTACTATACGTATACTAGTAGCCGTCAAAGGAGAATAAGCAGCAATACAAAAGGTTCCAATACTGAGATGTCTATACATTCAAAGCACAGTTAGAGAAGAGTAGATTTTCCAATTGCTTTTACCATGTATACGTATCAACCTCAATCCTTCCACCACAAGCATCTAAATATACTCTTGGCATAGTATCAAGAAGTGGTACATGTTAGAATTAAGAAAATCTTTAGCCTTCTGAAATACTTGGGGAACTCACTGAGAAGAGCAGAGCAAAATGATTCTACATTGCCTCCAGTGGATATGGAAGAACAAAGAAAAAGAACAAAGGAAAGGCAGCAGGAGCAATTGACAATAGGATGAGAAATAGCTTTCTGTAGCAAGACAGAAGCTTACTTGGTTTCTAGGGGATTTGACCAATACTTGTAATGTTCATATTTTTTGTCATCCAGATCCTCAGCAATTCCATATGAGAAATGAGCGCTCCCACGCTTCATCGTCTTGGGAGCAACAAAATGAAGTAGATCCAAAATTGATCCTGCCGAGTAAACTTTGTAATCTGCAATAGCTTTGACACCCTCGATACCCATTTCATGGTACTCAGTCCATACATCACGGCATGTTGTATTCGCATGATTGTTACCTTTAAAAGCACCCTAGAGGAACCGAAAAAAGCAAAAGGTAAGATCATACGTGCAAATCCAACTTACTCAATTGCATGAACACGTCATAGTGTTGATCATATTCGAAAAAGAATAAGAGATAACAAATCAAATATCACAGAAACTGCTACTCTAAATCCAATGAAAAGTTCAGTAGCTCATATGAATCATTATTTTAATTAGATATATTACTGCACAAAGCAAAAATGGAGACGTATTTCGAGTTTTTCTTGTCACCCCACTTGCAGAAGGACATTTGATGAATGAAAAGAGACAGTGAAGTATCGAGGAACTTTTCAGCAAAAATTGCAAAGTTGGTTGCAGTTAACTTATTTTGTCTGGGTCCTGGAGTAAAGGGAAGAATTTGGAAAAGATGACAGAAAGTTTTTCAATCACTGTCAAATGGCTTTTCGATGTCAAATGCTGAGCAAGATAGTCAAAAAAATTACCCGAAAATCAACTCCCTCAATCTTTGAGGAATGTAACTCAGCCACATCCTTCCCGAAAGATACGATTCTGCCATATTTGACAGGGGTATAACCTGAACTCCTTGTACTGTTCTGACCTGTTGTCTGAGTATTATTGTTCTTCAGCTTCTTTGCACTACATTCATAGCCTTCTTCTGGAGACCAATCAAGACCGCCCCAAATAGTGTCCCCACCCTTTGGTATCATGGACATCGTTGAATCCCATGTACGAGTCATACGCATTATATGTTGTAAAGTTTGGAAGCCAAATACATCCTTATCCAAAAAATTGGGTGCCATAGCCCTGCATAAGTAATTAAATTTTCAGGACAATTTTTCACGAGATAAACAAAGACTCCAATTTGAGCAGCATATAGATCAGAAAACTCAAGGCAATTAAAAAACTTGCACGATTAACCTGATCTTCCAGATACCTCTTTCGAAATTAAACATTAACTTTGTGATTTTATGGCATGTTCTTGCAAAATTTGAAGTCTCTTTCTTGAAAATGATTCTAATATGAAATTTGAAGCCTCGAATTTTCTATAGCAAATCTTCAAACCATTACAATATGGCCAGTGCATACTCTAATTATTTGACCTGAGCAAATCACAGCCAATTTTTGTTACCCGACGTAAAATATTCAGTTAGTGAAATTTCACTTTATTAATATTGGGAAATGAAGCAGAAGGAGAAAAAAGTTCCCTAAACACTGATATCATTAAGCGGTCATGTCAACTAAAGCAAACACAGAAAATTTCTTTTTGATGAACTTCCCTTACCCAAACAAGAAAGGAACCTCCCTCAAGTATAATATTCAAATCAAGTGAAAAAGAAAAGAAAAACACAAATGAGAGAAGAAATGGAGGTGGAGTAAAGAGAACGGAAGCAAACTCCTAAACCTGCACATATTGAAAAGCAAAAATGTTTAAACTTTTTCCACAAAAAAGGATTTTTTTTTTTTTTGAAATCTGTGGGTATCCGAGTTTTACCCGACTAATCCCACGGGGCTCTGAAGATAACGGCCGGGTAAACCTCCAATGGCCATGAAGAGACTTGACTCAAACTAGCAACCTCTAGGTACACTCCCAGGATCTTTATGTGCGTGTAATATAGATGTGAGCACTTCAGTAAACCTAATGAAGTTGCTGTGAACCTTTGCCTAAAGGAGGAGACGGCTTTCAAAGGGACTGAATGGGATTAGCTTAGGACTTGAACTGGAACTGTGATTCCAGCAACAATACTATGCAGTACAACCAAAACACTTCATTTTGAAATATACATCTTCACATTCTCATTAAAAATAATAGAGATACCAAACAGCGACCACAGCCTGGGTCTTTTTTCATAAGTGATGCAATGATAAGGCGAACTGCAGTCACAAATGCATGTACACAAGCAACATGCCATGACAGATAATATGTTTCCTGGAGTAAATGGTGCATGTTTTAGGTTACATTGCAAAAGGATGATGTTGTAGGCTCCAAGCATTTCTATATAAATGTATCAACTTGATTAACCAATCATCAGACAACACTCATAAAAAATGAGTTTACGGTTGAAAATGGTTTGTGACATATAGAGAACAAACAAAAGGGTGATATTCTCAAACAGCGTCAGAAGCAAGTTCATTATAGTTAGGAGAAAAACCTGGCAACAGCTATATCCTTGGCTTCAGCAGAAAATAATCCTGAGACCGCTTTTGGAACACCCAGAAATGGTCCACCGATGTTCATGACAGCTTTTATATGCTTAGCACACCAGTCTGATCCACCTCCACCTCCCATCGGTGCTGGTGCCTCGACCCATTTCATAAAATGCAAGAAGTAGAGAACACCCATGGAATGTGGAATTACTACAACTTTTTTTCCACCACTTGTAGCTACCATGAGTTCAATGTTACTTTTTATTGTGCTCAGTGTTTGGTCTCGTACCTGATCATATGAATGTCAGCAATGACATCAAAACTGAAAGGATCCCAAGACAAGAAAAACAATTCTACATCCTCTATTGTGAATTGAATTTATTAATCACAGTGTCGGAATAAGATCTTAATATGTTATGCATCTACTTTTGTTTACACCTTTCATTTTAACAAATTTTCAGTAGATAGTTGCAGAACTGAAGGTTCTTAAGCTTAGGTGCCATAGTATCTGATTTTACTTGGTGAACATAACAAACCTAGTAGCATGTATGCAAAAAACCGGATAGGAAAATAATAATGGTAAAAAGGGGTAACAACATAGTCCAGAGACTACACAAGATTCAGATAAATCAAGATTCCTTATCTGAAGTAGAGTGAAAAATTAAGGTCCAAATTTATCCGTTATGCTACCTCAGTGTTCTGGAATGAGATCCTCCAATCATATGCAGCCATATACATGTTTTTTTCCTCATATCCAATTCGAGCCAAGTTGGCAATTAAAACTGCCCATACAAAGTAACCCGGAGCAAAATAATCAGCTGCAACAAGTCCAGATACAGGCCTGATTCTTATACCAAGAGGATCCAATCCAGTTTCATTGTCCAGTGATATATGCTCAACCCAGCATAAGGGCCTGTATAAAGTAATTTGTAAAATGATTATTATAAGCTACATATATTGAAAACATCAAAATAGGAAAACAACCATGAGGAATAGGATAATGGAAAATTTCTGTTATACTTGTTGAGGAAATACATGAGGATGACATACAGCAGCTCTTTCTGATTGTGAACAACACGCTTGATGGTTAAAGGAGCATAAACTCTAATTTTATATATTGAAAAGTCAATATGTCTAAAACAGGTTGTGTTTCCTTCAAAGTGGCCATGTGATAACAATTGCAAAACTCCTTTCCTCACATGTCATAGACCTTAGGTGCCCCTTCTCTCCCCCGACTATTGGTAGAATGGATACAGGACCATATATCAGAGAAAGAGTAAACTTGCAGTAAGAGCTAAAATTAACAATTTATTTGTTCTAGATTGATACTTCTACCCAAATAGAGATGTTAATGACACTCTAATAGCAGCCTAATCATCTTTTTGTTGGTCTAGAATGGAAAGGTGGTAGCTGTACGCTACTAAAACCTTCAAAGTCATTTAAGCTTGCTTACTTCTTAACTGCTAAATGCTTGAATTCAGTAAGAGTTGAGAAGATAGTAAGCATCAAGTTTCCTCAAGACATGAACCACCATTTTGATTTCTCATTCAATTATGTTGTTCTCCAAACAAATCAAATACTGCCCAAGCGACTACAGTGTCTTATTTCAGCTCCCCCAACCCCTACCAAATGAAAATGAAACATTTATCGAGTTATGTTCACCTTTAATAGTTTGGATAAGCCTTTATTGAGTTCCATTTCTGGACTTTTATGACCTGCGTCCTGCCTGAGCATTCTGCCCACCATATACTGACAACAGTTATGATCCCAACTACAGAACTTTTAGTGGTCCAGTGAATCCACATACAGCAGAAGCATACATGATTACTAAAATTTTAAATTACTGAATATCTCTTTACTATTAGCATTAATTTTTCAAGCAAACAACAAAAATTTCTATACAGCCACAGTTGAGGACACGAGATTCCCTCTACAAGTATGGACAACAAGACCCCGTTCATTTCGGAGAGACCCTTGTATTAATCATTTTATCTACTTATTCAGAAACAATTTTCAATCAAATATGACTAACTTCACTTCAAGCAGTAGCCAGTAAGAGAGAAAAGCATAAAAAGCAAAGTGAAACAAAAAGAAAAGGAAAAAAAAAAGAACAAAATACAGAGAGAAGTGGAAGCATCTTTCTATGAAAGAAAAGATAAGCTTTCAATCCACAAACAGATTCACAAAAGAATCAATGCATAGCCTGAGATTCGTGCTCTGGACTGCCATTTTATTAGGTAAAAAATAAAAGATTTTGCGCCTACAGGTCACAAAACTTCTTTGCAACACAGTTTCAACAGAATCAATGCATTTATTTCACATATCAAAGCTAATTTATAACTCATTTAATAGTAATTCTGACCAATCAAGTTCAGCATTAAACAAAAAACTTATACTTTATAAACATTCAATATAAAAAATAAAAAAAAACATAATAATACAAATCAATAATCAATAAAGCTACTAGCTTTTTTACAAAACACACATAAGCACATTTATACAATTAATAATCAATAAAGCTACTACCTTTTGTGCAAAACACATATAACAATATACAAATACACTCGTTAAATTAAACACAAGAATCAATAATCAATAAAGCTACTACCTTCTGTACAATTCACCAAAATTGCCACCCCAAAGCCGCTTCCTAAACAACCCTTCAGCACATTGCTTCCCTTCCCACAACTCAAGCCCTCCCGTCACAATCCCGGGCACGAAAACCACCGGATGCTTCGCCTTTAGCCCTTCCTGCGCCAATTTCACCCCAGGAGGGTCCGACAACGGCCCTGTGATCGCCTCCGTCACATACTGAGGAAACGACGTCGCGTTGTACAAGAACAACAAAAACCACCACATCGAACATACGCACCCAATAAACCAACAACAACTATCCAAACACCTCCATTTTCTCCTCAACCCTTTTCCCCTCAAAATCTCATCTGAATTTTCAATTAAATTTCGATTATTCTCTTTATTACTTTCTTCAACTTTTGTCACATTTGCAGATGGCTTCTTGCCTTCCCCGCCTTTTCTACGCCGCAGCATCGTCATGTATATGTACGTATATTGTCTATACTAAACTATATATATATACATGTTTTGTGTATGTATATGTGTAATTGTATGTATCTATAGGTCTGTATAAATGAAACTTTGATACTTGAGCTTAATTCAAAACCCTAACCCTAAAATCAACATTTATATATACACATTAATACACACACAATGCACGTGTATGCTAACCAAATTGGAGAAATGAATTAAAGAATACAGCTTTGAGCTAATCAAGACAGCTAAAACTTATACAAAACCGCGTCGTTTATATATATAATCGATGTATACATGTGTGTGTGTGTGTGTGTGTGTGAAATATATAAATAGAGTGAGTGTGTGTGTGAAATATATGTAAACAGAGAGAGAGATAGAGAGAGAGAGAGAGTGTGTGTGTGTGTGTGTGAGAAGATGATCGGAGAAGAGGCTGGAAGAGGCGTGGACAAAGATGTGGGACCCACGGGGTGACGTGGAGTGATGGGGGAGTTTCAGTGGTTCGATTTGGGTCGTTGGATTTAAGGAGGTGGATAATCGGACGGTGGAGAGATGAGGTGTGGAGGTGGAAAGTATGGAGAGGCATGCACGTTAATGTGTTTGATGGAAAGATTTGATTCTATGAAAAAAAAATTATATAAAAAAAAGGAAAAGGTTTTGACGATGGAATCTAGAAAAAAATGGGGGAGATAAAAGAGCTGCTGGTTTCTGACTTGTCTGAACAAATAGCCTTGTCGGACATCAACAACCGCGCACGAGCCAATCACGGCATTATTGTGATTTGCCGTTTTCGTTTTGATAATTCAGATTTAATTTTTTTAATTATTATATATTATTATTTAATTATTTTATTCAATTTTGATGTTCACGGTATAATTGTCATTTGCCGTTTTTTTTTTTTCTGTGGATTTCTATGAGATAAATTTTCTTAAGCTTGGATTCACTAGAAAAAGGAAAACAATATTCACTCATTTGGATAACAAAAGAAAGAAAATGACGGGAGTTTGCAATTTTTTAGTTTGGATTGAAGAAGAAAAGAAAATAATAATGAAAGTACTTTTGTCTTTTTACAAATTTTTTTTTTTTGGGTCGAGTCTTTTTATAAACTATCAATTCATTTATTTTCATTTTTCTCTAATTTACGAAGCAAAAGTAACATTGTTAAAAAATTTCCTAATCTCCTAAAAATTAATATAAATAAAAAGAGGGTTTGCCTCACCCTTTTATGTCTTTATGTTCACCCATTTTACCCAATCCAAACACAATGCAAGTTTTTTTTTTTTTTTTTGGTGGAATGCAACTTTCTTTAAAAAATAGTCAAATGAAGAAGATAGACAATTACACACACGTTATTATTCTTATCCTTATTATTATTACTACTACTACCTTTTGGGGGGGGGGCGGCGGGGGGATGCGTTGGGGGGGGGGTTAATGTGTTGTATAATTTGGATTTTAGTGTTGTCATGACAATGAACACGCAGATAAAATGTAACAAAACAATATAGTATTAGAATAGAATATAATAAAACAAGAAATAATCAATTTGAGATTGCAAAGACCAAATCACCTCCCAATTGATTTTTCTACGAAATTTGATAGACAGTCTTAAATATTTTTTTTAGTAATGTTATATATCACTTTATTTTTATATTTCAAATATTTATCGTTAGATTCTATCTAATAATATTATTTAAGATGATAAGATCTAAGTCCATCAAATATTATCTCTTATGTATATGCATGTTGGCATGCTAAAAGAAGATAAATACATTAAAAAAAGTTTCTTAAGTTAAGGTTCTCTAACTAGATATTCTCATAGAATGTGATATTTCGATGATAAAAATAGAGTGGTTTATAAAATTATTCTACTTTTTTTTATATAATGAGGAATTTGCCTTAGTCATAATTATATTGCACATTCAATTTAAAATTATAAACCTCTTAATTAAGTGAAAGTTAATCAAATATCAAACAATACTTTTAACAGAAACACATAAATCTAATTCAAAAATAGAGACTAACATGTCATCACATGTTAGTCAGAATTAAATTACGCATTCAATTTAAAATTACAAACCTTTTAGTTCAGAGAAAGTCAATCAAATATCAAACAATACTTGTAACAGAAACACATAAATTCAAGTTAAAAACAAAGACTAACATGTCATCACGTGTTAATCATAATTTCATTGTGCATTCAATTTAAAATTACAAACCTCTTAATTCAATGAAAGTCAATCAAATATCAAACCATATTTGTAACAAAAACATATAAATTCAAATAAAAAACAGAGACTAACATGTCATCACGTGTTATCATGACTACGAACAAGCCAATAAAATGTAACAAAACAATATAGTATTAGAATAGAATCTAATAAATCAATAAATAATCAATTTGAGATTGCAAAGACCAAATCACCTCCCAATTGATTTTTCTACGAAATTTGATAGACAGTCTTAAATATTTTTTTTAGTAATGTTATATATTACTTTATTTTTATCTTCCAAACATCCATCGTTGGATTCTATCTAATAATATTATTTAAGATGAGAAGATTTAAATTCATCAAATATCACCTCTTATGTATATGTTTGTTGGCATGCTAAAAGAAGATAAATACATAAAAAAAAGTTTCTTAAGTTAGGGTTCTCAAACTAGATATTCTCATAGAGTTTTTAAGTTAGGATTCTATAGTTGAATATTCTCATAGAATATGATATTTTGATAATAAAAATAAAGTGATATATAAAATTATTTTACTTTTTTGATATAATAAGGAATTTACCTTAATCAGAATTACATTACGCATTCAATTTAAAATTACAAATCTTTTAGTTGAGTA
Organism: Ehretia macrophylla; assembly: GCA_037974665.1. Classification (NCBI taxonomy): domain Eukaryota; kingdom Viridiplantae; phylum Streptophyta; class Magnoliopsida; order Boraginales; family Ehretiaceae; genus Ehretia; species Ehretia macrophylla. The sequence continues at coordinate 47,830,702 of CM075771.1, read as the reverse complement.
AAAGTTAATTAAAGATCAAATAATACTTGTAACAGAAACACTTAAATCCAAACCGAAAACAAAGACTAACATGTTACACATGGTAATTCTACAAACTGCTGGCATCACATAGGTGGCTTCTTGATTTGATGACAGTGAGTGTGACCATACATCCCATGTTAATATCAAATTGTCAATTCTGTTGACCATCGATTCAACACAGAGACTAACATGTCACGGTCACATTCACACGTCACCATCTAGAACGCACCCATTCACCAATATGCCCAAAAATTCACCCCCAGAAATACAGCCCAAGTTGATGAGTCCATATTTAAGAAATTGGGCTTATAAATGGACAAAGTTAAACAACTTTCTATTTCTAATACCTTCTCTGGCTCAAAACATCGGCCACACATTAAGGCTCCGTTTGTTTGTGAAAAATATTTTCAAATAGAAAATAAAATATTTTTTTGGACTCCTTTTATTTATCGTAAAATAACTTATCTAGATAAATATTTTTCTAAAAAATAGAATACTAACAAATATTTTATGGTGTTTAAATATATAGTGAAAAATATTTGTTGACATTAGATTTTATAAAAAAATGTACACATAATATATATATTAACTATGAAGGTGGAGGGTAAAGGGTGGTGTAGGGTGGGGTGGGGTGGCGTGGGGGTAGGGGGTGAGGGGGTGGGGGGTAGGGCAGGGGTGGTAGGAGTGGGTGAATTTCGAAAAATATTTTATTTTTCTAAAAAATATAAAAATATTTTTTTAAACTTTGTACTAGTCATATTTGAGTGATAAATATTTTACAATTGACTAATTTTTTGGTATTACCAAACACCAAAAAATTGAGCAAAAATAGCTACTATTTTTTATTAAAAAATATTTTTTAATTAATCAATTTTTCAATGTTATTCAACACTAAAAAATTAATAAATATTTTTTGATAAAATATTTTACGCCAAACAAACGGGAGCCTAAACCACTAATTGGAATGAGTTTGGCGCCTCCCAAAAGGGGTATTCCAAAGTGGAAAAAGTAAATAAAAGTTGGAGAAAATTACCGACGAAATAAAAATCCCGATCCCACCATGAACCTTTTTGCTCTTTATTTATCGAGAAATTCATCTTAAATAAAAATGTATTAAATTTATCTTAAAATTTCAAATTTTGTAATGCATATTACATCACGTGTTTTAAGTTAGTAAAAAATTATATGACATTTGTGATAAATGAGCTAGATTTGAACTCATAACTTTTTTTTTTTTTTCTACAATGAAGACTAAACTCGTCAGATTACACTACCGCTCGGCTTTGTTTGTTTGCCGTAAAATATTTTTTTAATTTTTCAGTGTTTGGTAATACTAAAAAATTGATCAACTAAAAAATATTTTACAGTCAACAATTACGATTATTTTTGCTTAATTTTTTGATATTTGGTAATACCAGAAAATTAGTTAATTGTAAAATATTTTTCGGCCAACAATTGAGGCTATTACAAAATTTTAAAAAATATTTTTATGTCCTCAGGAAGAAAAAAATATTTTACGAAATTCACTGTACATCCAAATACTATAAAATATTTTTCAAAAAAATATTTTTCCTAACAAATTATTTTACGGCAAATAAACAAAATCCAAAAAAATATTTTATTTTTCAAAACAATATTTTTCACTAAAAATATTTTATACAAACAAATTATTTTATAACAAACATACGGAACCTTGATAACCCCCCTCTTATCCTTGTCTAATAAAGGCAGAAGCTCCCTAGGTAAGATGCAATTGCGAAGCCGTATTTGCATTAGTGGAGGCTAAAACCCACTCTTTCCTATTTTCTTTTTGAAAAATGTGTTTATTTTTAAGATAATTTTAAATTAAAAAAATAATTTAGTTCAAATTGAAAAAAATAACGCATGTACGTGCATGCACACACACATATATATATATATATATATAAAATTGTGTAATTTTAGTCATACTTCAAGTTAATTAAATCTTAGATTGGCCTTTAATTCGATGGTTACATTATAATACCCAAAAAATAAATGTAAACTAAAATTTGACAACTAATCAACACAACAATTTACTTCCCCTATAAATATGATAAATTTAAAATTCGATTTAAACTCACAATTTTTAATCACAACAAAAAACTATAAGATCATTTCACCCAACCCTTATAAACCACCGCGAACCATTTTTGTTGTACCACAGTTTTGTTTATTCTTTCTTCATCTTCAAGCTCCTCATCCACCTCCTACCATACCCAAGTAAAATATCTCTTCCCTTTCCATACAAATTTCTCAAACCACATGATCACATAGTTTCAATACACTCAAACCTACATGTACGCTACGTGTATTAATTGTAGATGAAGAAACATCATTTTCTTTTTCTTTTTTTTTTCTTTTTTTATTTTTTAAAACATTTCTGTACAGGGAATCTCTTACACCACTCCATTAAAAGCAAGCATTAAAAGTGCCATTTCCTCCCTCCCCATTTCCACTGATTTCCTTTCATTTCTATCCTACACTCTCTTTCACAAAGTGCTTATATTTTTGCCCTTTACAAAGATCAAGTTATATATAGCGTTTTCTATATAGACACAGATACATACATACATATATATATATATAGATATATATATATCAACTCTGCAACAGAAAAGGAAAAATGCTTACATGCATAGCTCGTTCAAAGCAACCCAGCGATGAAGACCCTCCTACAAGTAAACAAGCCATCAAATCCCTCTCCTCTCAGGTACTTCACACACACTCACACATACACATATATATATACATACAATTTCATATGCATATATATATATATACAAGCATGGCGAGTCTAGAATTTTTCTGAATTAAAAACACATAATTTAACAAGTATATATATATATTTTTAGCAGTGACTAAATTGATTTTTTAGTTTTAAAAAACACTAAAAGTACTGATATTTTTAAAAAATATAATCGCATGTCACTCTTGAATAATTCTGATCAGCTGGGACTATAGCCTCATTGGCCCGTGAATATATCCGCCTGTGTATACAAGTTTCATATGCATTTAAATATGAATTATGCTCAATTCTTGCCTCCAAGGTATTCATGTATATATATATGTCTACATATATAGGTAGCTTCATATGCATATAATTCTTTTTTTTGTAAAGATTAAGGATATGGCATTGAAGGCTTCGGGTGCATACAAACAGTGTAGCCCATGTACGAGTCAGCCAACACAGAAGAAAAACGGGAGCTACAGCGAGTCAGACTCTGTTGGGTCAGCGGCGGCGTCAGAGAAGTTCCGGTGGGCTTACAAGCGGACGGGGAGCTCGAACTCGAGCTCCACGGCGGGGAGGAGGGAATTGGAGGCAAGGCTGAAGGGGATATCGAGTGGGGAGGTGACGCCGGCGTCGATATCGGCGTCGGCGAGTGGACGCCGAGTTGACCCGGTGGTGTTCGTCGAAGAGAATGAGCCTAAAGAGTGGGTGGCTCAAGTGGATCCCGGCGTGTTGATCACTTTCGTGTCCTTGCCACGTGGCGGCAATGATCTGAAGAGGATTCGATTTAGGTAAATTTTTTTTTTTTAAGAACGTCCATTTATCTAATTTTCAACAATTTTGATTGGTCGACATGTTTTTTTGCGATTTGATACTTTTTTTGGATCAAGACTAGTTAATTAAGGTTGTTGTTGTGTCCGGCCACGGCTTTCACAACATCCCCACTGAGTATAGAGAGTCGTGTGAGTTTAATTAATTGACTGAACCCAAATATTTTTTTGTTTATTAGTTTAAATGTTTGATTATCAGTTTGTTGATAAAATGGACTCAAGGTTCGTAAATATACAAAACTCTCATGTAGTATCGTAATAATTATTTAAATCCCTGCGTTCTTTTCAAAGGTTATACATATTTTTTCCATTTATTAGATTTGCTTAACCAATTAAAGTTGTGTGGACACCTTTTCCTTAAGAATGTGCTTTTGGAGAAATGCCCAATGTATTAAGTACTCCATTCTTTTCTTCTTATAGAGTTTCATATAAAAAGTGAAGCTGTTTATTTTTTCTATTTTTATTTAGTGCTAATTAGTAATTTTTTTTTATAATGTAGTCCTCAGTTGTAATTTTTTTTCCCATTTAAGTTGGTATTTATTTCAGAGATTCCATTCCAAGATGTCAGTTATTATAGTTTGTTTTCCTGTTTAATAAATCGAGTTAATACTTAATTAGGTGAGATATTCACGTGAATGAAATGTAAAGAATAAAAACATGAAGTTGCATGGCGTCAAAAAGGGGAATTATTAGTCAAATTATCATTGTTCATATGGTCTTTTCCACTAAATGAAGCTTATTTTAAGTTCCTTATGTTTGTAGCTTATTCTAGTATTTTCTCCTAATCCACATTACTAATATTTAGAGTGTTATCCATTCAATATAATACTTCATATATAGTTGATGATGAAGTGAACAAAAAAATTTGTAGTATTAGCAACATTTGGTTGCTTGCATACACCAGTGAGTATAATGTTTCCTTACACATATAGTACATGCAAAAAGTGAATGATTTTACATGCCCTCTCGTACTAAATATTGTTTGACCTTTGATTGATTTGAAACATTCGTTAAGATATATCGTCACACTATGAGATTTGTTATTTTAAAGTAGATCTAATATGATTATATTATGAATCCTTGTAGGTAACTCAGCTAGACAAATATTAGGTGAACTCCCCAAAAATTGTCAATTTGAGTTCTTTTATGGCCACTGAAAATTTATTTTGTTCGATTGTTTGGTAAATTCCGAATATCCACAAATTTGAAGGAAAAAAAAAAAAAACAGATTGCAATTATGATGAAAGAAAGCGTGGTAAAAGTTAATTTAGGTGCTCCACTAAAAAGGGCTTTCAATAGCTGTGTTCATATGGAAAAAATTAGCATGGGTTTAGCATAATTATACCCATTCATTATGGGACAAGAAAAAGCACTCCCTTTTGAAAGTCCAAAAAGACAAATTCATTAACACTTTGGTGGGCCAAGTTTGATTGTGCTGGCTAAGCTTTTACTGATTGTTGTTGTTGCCTTGTCGGGTATAGTAATAGCTTTCATTTTCAATCTTCATCACGCGCATTTTTTTCACTTATCATATTTGCGACTATTTGTTGTCAATCTGTCTCTTAACGAGATTGAAACTAGACATTATGCGCATCCTATGCCTAATCAGAAAGGGGGGGTGATGATAAGGGTTGAATCTGTGATTGCCTTTTAATCAAGGAGAATATATTTCTCGGATTTAACCTAGCGGTGAAGCGTTTAGAGTGTTAAGAGACTTGTTCATATTTTGAATTAGCTAAGAAATTAATTTTTGAGAGAGTAGTCCCGGTCCGTAGCAAAGCCACATTAATGTAAGGGTGTGCCTTATTTAGATGGGAAAGAAAAAAACCTATGAAATATATTAGAATTCAGTTAAGGGGTTAGAAAAAAACCTATGAAATATATTAGAATTCAGTTAAGGGGTTCCTCTTGGTGTATGAGTACCCCCAATATTATGGGGTCTTAGCTCTGCCTCTGGTCCTAATCTGAATCATCCTTCCTCCATGCATGACCATGAGTTTTGGCGTTTAACAATCTTGATGTGAAATCGAAAAACTTTATAGTAGAATTTTCCGTTATAAAAAAAAGAAAAAGAACATAATTCTCTCCCTTTCTTGTTTCCTAAGGAGAAAATTACATAACATACTATGACACCATCAATTGTAGGCAAATAGCGACTATACGATGCTGAATTTATGACTTTGCACTCATATTGCAGGCCCTAGTTGTGATCATTAAATGCCTCTTGATATGAATCCAACCAACACTGTTGTTTTCAATAATAGCATTTTTATCATGATTCTTCAAATGGAAACTGACTCACTATCCATTTCCATGAAATGATCTCAAATTATTTTGTTTAGTTTCCTACTTTTTTTGTAATATTATTCCAAGTGACTGATTGATTATTATAGCTTTTGTAGTATTGGAATGAGTGTATTCTACACAAAGTCATATACAATCCATTTATTTTATGAGCTATGAATAGTTTTGCTTTTGAACCCCCCTTAAATTATGCTATAGCACTCTTTAGGTAAAGATGTTTGTGTAGGTCTGGGTTAGTGGCCTACCATCATTGACAATAGTACCATAAAGAATGATATGCTATAATGCTAGACTAATTGTTATGATGAGTTTAGGCTTTGACCACTAGAGCCATGTCTTTTGTATCTGATTAGGATACAATGTTATATGAGCGCGATACAACGTTATATGAGCGCGATCCAATGGTGGTCAACCATCCCAATCATTTAATTATAATTGCGTAGCAATTTACCACTATTAAATCTCCCTCATAACTTTATCAGAGGTCCGTATGTTTTATTTCTAGGGTCAAATTTAAGAATTTTGTTCAGTAAAGACTAAAACACACAATTTAACACATATATGAATTTTTTTTTTTAGTGGAGGTTAATTGGTTGTTAGACAAAAACAACCTTAAAATAGACATATTGTTTTGAAAAAAATTAGGGTGACTGATTGCATCCGCCCGTCTGCTCCTCCCCTTTTTTGTACGTGGCACAAGACTTTGCGGTCACCATTTTGAATAATATTAAATCATATATTATAGAAACAAATATTAACAAAAAGAAGAGACACAAATAATATATAAAACCTTTAATCTAAATTTATAATATGATGCAAAAAAAGAATTACAAATTGCTTATATAGTGTAATCTAATTGCATGTGTTATATACGATCGATAATGTATTTCCAGAGACACTTTCAGCTTTTCCCAAGCAGATGCCATGCCAATACACTCGTTAGGATATTTCAATCTTCTCCAATGCACAAAAGTAAAAATGTTCTGTTTCTGCAACATTCTGTTTACAAATTAGCCAGAAAGATTAATGTTTGTTCTTTTGATTAGTCGCGAGAAGTTTAACAAGTGGCAAGCTCAAAGGTGGTGGGCGGAGAATTATGAGAGGGTAATGGAACTTTACAATGTGCAGAGATTGAACCGCCAAGCCCTCCCCTTACCAACACCTTCAAGATCTGAAGATGAGGTGAGCTAGTAGTCTAATCAGGCATTCGTACGAGGTTAAAATGCACTAATGACTTAGTTAATCGTATTATCCACCTTTCTCTTACTTGCTTAACCAGCTAAGCATGTTTTTTGGCATAAACAACTGAATCATTTCGGTTAATTTTCCTTATTCTGTTGCTTTGTAGAGTTCGAAGATTGAATCTTCTCTAAACAGCCCTATTACACCACCACTGACTAAAGAACGGCTACCTCATACACTCTTCCGTCCAATGGGATGTTCATCTTCAGATTCACTCGATCAACAATCTATGCACTCCCGGTACAACTATGATTCTTGTGGTGTAGCTTCGACTCCAAAACTCTCGAGCATTAGTGGAGCTAAGACTGAAGCATCATCGATTGATGCCTCCACCATGGACACCGGCTCATCAAGAGATGCTGATCGTTCTGGAGATATATCCATCAGCAATGCCAGTGACTTGGAAAGTGAATGGGTTGAACAGGATGAGCCAGGAGTGTACATTACCATCAGGGCTCTGCCTGATGGCAGAAGAGAGCTCAAACGTGTGCGATTCAGGTTAGTTTCCTTGCTCATTCACTTTCTTGTTAATTGGATTGCTAACATAGCCTCCCTAGATAAGTATGCTTGTGGAGATTGGCCTTCAAACACAAAGGAAAAAATAAAAATTGTTCTCTTATTGTGCATCTACTTTTCAAAAATAAAGGCTCCATTACAATCATCTGCTTATTTCTGATAGTATTTAGTTGCAATTGTTTAAACGTAATCCAGACACAGAAATTGTTGAGCTTTTCTCACATTCGCTTCGATTAATGAGACATAATACACAGCTAGATAAACAACCAACAGTTCCAACTCTCCTCCTCCCCCAAGCGCGCATGCGTCAGCATTCATAAGTTCTAAACATATTGTTATCTCAAGAATATGGACCTATGTTGACTTGATCTTGAATTCTATGTTGACAACTCATGCGCAACAAATTCAGCCGTGAGAAGTTTGGGGAGATGCATGCTAGGCTATGGTGGGCAGAGAATCGAGCCAGGATACACAAACAGTACCTGTGATCAAATCAAAAAGAGGACGAAGAAACGCAGTGGCCATTGATTATGTTGCACAAGGTGCAGATTTATTCGTTATGCAGAGCCTGTAGAGTGTCCCTCTTGGCTCATATATATGCCTATATATGGCCAGTTAGAGGTATGTAAGTGGTGCATCATTCGGGAAGATTTCCAGTTTTTTTTGACTACTATAAACAACCTTCTGGGTTGTGAGCTATATTTTTTCTCCTTTTTTACCATATAAGTTACCGAGATCTCATTTGAGTATCTCCTCCAGTTACGTTTACATCTAAGTGTCTCCATCCAGTTACCAAGATTTCCAGCATTTCGGTTTTTTACCATCAAGTTATGTTTAACGAGGTTGGATAAAGAAGCATTGGTAATGTATTTGGAGTCTATCTGGTATAGAAAAGAGAACGTGGAAACTTGAGAGAAAATGTCAATATGAAGGAAGAGTTCCATCTCCTTTTTCTATTTCCAAGCTATAATTTTCATTATTTTTGGTATTGTAAACATTATTTCCTTCATGCAAAAATTAAGTGGACGAATTTTTTCTTCTAATGCTTATTTTCTTTTTCTTTCTGGATGTTTTACCCCACAACTATTTAAAGCAACAGTTTGGAGTAAGGGTTCGTTTGGGTTTCAAGGGGATTGGGTAATAAAGGAAAGAAAATAATAGAATCATAAAGAAAATAAAACTTAAGTTGTTAGAGGTCTCGGAATCAATTTTTGCGTATAATATTTTAAGGGATGCAAAATGACTTAGATTTCCATTGAACAGAGAAATAAGGAGAGATTAAATCTTGATTGGATTGGATAAAATTATAAATAAAATTGTCATTAAAGATTATGTATTTTTTTGTTTGTTTGTTTGGATTGGATAGGAAATGAAAAGGATGGATAAATTTTAAAAACAAATTCACATATTTATGCTTAATAGCATGGTGTCTTTTATATACGGTATACTTGTAGGTATATTAGGCATTACATAAAACCTTGAATCATTAATATTGAATCATTTCTTCCTTTTGCCTCTAAATTACAAGGATTAAAAATTAGGCATATGAGGGGATTACGCCCATTCCATCTTTTTTTCCTATTTCTTTCAATGAATTATATTGCACTATGATGCCAATGGAGTTAGAGTTGAGTCCAATGAGAAGGAAATTAAAATTTCCCACGAAATTACTAAATAAAACTTTAGATATTTGCTATTCTTCTCCTTACCTCATGGGATTGGGGTAGGAGGTGGCAAGTGTTCTTAGCACGATCAAGAGCACATAATCGCTTAGGCGGTGAATCAAATTAAAAGTGAAAATTATAAAAAATTGACGAAATATTCTCAAAATATTAAAACCCAATCAACAAATGAAAATATCAAAGGCTTTTTAGTAGTTATATCCATTAAAATGGAGAAAAGACTTCCAAATACTCAAATACCACGTGTTACTATTACATACCAAAAAAGATGCAAACGATTTGAAGATTTGCTTATATTGCTACTCTTGTGTACCTTAGGCCTTGTATGGGAAAAAAAAAAAAAAAAAAGAGGACCTTAGGCCTTGCAATTACTTGATACTCATACTACTATGAAACCGTGCTTAATCACGCCTACACCAAGAAAATGCAAAACCCACGTTGGTTAATCTAATTTAAAAAGTATATTTGTGCAAATGGTACCTATTATTTTTCTAAAATTTTAAATTTATTTTTATTATTTAAAATTAATTAATTTAGTCTTTATTATTTTTTAAAAATTTTAAATTCATATTTATTATTTAAAATTAATTAATTTAATCTTTATTATTTTTCAAAAATAATTCAATTTAGTCCTAAATTTTAAAATTTTGAACAATAAAAATAAATTTAATTTTTTTTAAAATAATAAAAGTTAAATTAATTAATTTTGAACAATAATGTCAAATTTAAAATTTTAGAAAAAACAATAGGGACTGTTCGTGCAATTTTCCCTAATTCAAAACAACCATTACGGCCCATACGAAAGCGAGCTAAAAACAAAGCACCTGAACACGAAAATGAAGGCCGCATCTGCAACTGAAACACTCTCATCTTGGTGCAACACTAGCACCACCACCACCACCACCTCCTTCTCTACGCTTTTCAACAACCACCACCCACTCAAACAACTTCTTCTTCTTCACTCGCCTCTTTCTGCATTTTCGCTTACAAGCCTCAAAACTCACCGCCTTTTTAACAACAAAAATCACAATAATAATTTCTTCAAGAAGACGATTCGCACGGCGGTCTCCGCCTCATCCATGGCCGATCAAGCTAGGGTTCCGCCTGCTCTCTCCTTGCCTCCCCCTCCTATCACCAAGGTCAGCATTCTACCATATCTCTCTAATAGATTATCAGCTCGTTAAGTGGGGAAAAAAACTTCGTATTTTATCGATCTTGCACGTTAGATAATTATCAGCTCGTCTAATAGATTAAGCTGGTAGTAAACCTTTTATTACATTTATTTATGAGAAAACGACTCAATTAGTCCCACCATTTGTTTGTTTTGATATTTTAGTAAACGTTTTACATATGGGATACTATTTGTCTATTAGTCCATTTTTGTTAATTTTGCTTTATTAAGATCACGTGATTCATACGCTGCGTGTAAAAAGAAAACATACAAGGTTAAATTGGAAAAAATTGAGGATCCGGTGATGTTTTGTAAATGAGTTATAAGTTAAATGAACAATTTAATCTTGTATATATTTTTTTTTACTCGCGACGTACGAATCACATGACAACAAATTTAACAAAAATGTGCTAATGGATTAACGTTCTCCCTTATCTAAATCTCCCTTATTTAAAACGTTTAGGACTAAAATTTATGATTTGAAACATTTGAGACCAAAATATCAAAATACGCATACATTTGGGACTAATTGAACTATTTTTCCTTTATTTATTGTCTTCAGCACGTTTACGTGTCTACAATTTTATGTTTTTAAATGATTGGTAGCGGAACACTTCATCTAAAAGCTTATTATATTTATTTATTATTTTCAACAATAATTTTATAAGTTTTATAAATAAGAGCATGAACTCTAATGACGAGATATTTCTTAACACATTCATATAATCTATAGTATTATTAGATTCTTAGATTATTACATTTTTCTGGTGAAATGAGAAAATATTTCTCTGATGATTTTAATAGTACCTTACAACAGTGTTTAAATAAGCTATACAATGGTGAATATGAAGATAAGAATTACACGGAAATTGAATTTGAAAAATACAACAAACATAATCTAAAAGGAGTGAGAATAGGAGAGTCAGTTATCACGCCCCCTCAAGCGAAACTGGGTCTCGAACAGTAAGCTTGGATCTTAGAAGACGAAAACGAGATATAGATAGACCTTTAGTCATGATATCGGCAAGTTGATCAACAGTTGAAATAAAGCGAACGTGTAGCTCATTTGCCGAAACCTTCTCACGAACAAAATGAATGTCTATTTCAATATGTTTGGTGCGTGCGTGATGAACAGGATTGACCGTGAGGTATGTTGCACCAATATTGTCGCACCAAAGGATAGGTGGCGATGGAGAATGCACCTTAAGCTCAGACAACAAGGACTTAAGCCAACATAACTCAGCTGTAGCAAATGCAATGGCCCTATATTCCGCCTCGGTGCTAGAGCGAGAAGTAGTGGTTTGTTTCTTAGCCGACCAAGAGACGAGATTAGGTCCAAGAAAAATACAGTATCCGTGAGTACTGCGACGGTCATCAGGACACCCAGCCCAGTCAGAATCTGAATAAGCATGTAGGGACAAGTCAGAAGAAGGCTGGAGATGTAGACCATAATGCGAAGTATCTTGTAGATAACGGAGAATGCGCTTGACTGCCGTCCAGTGAGCATCAGTGGGATTTTGCATAAATTGACACACTTTATTCACTGAAAAAGCAAGTTCAGGCCTGGTAATAGTGAGGTACTGAAGAGCTCCTACTGTACTACGATACAAGGTAACATCTGGAAAGGGATCCCCAGTGTGTTTGGAGAGCTGTTGATGTGGAGCAATGGGAGAAGACACTCCCTTGGCTTTAGTCATGGAAGTACGATGCAACAAGTCCTGAACATATTTGCCTTGATGAAGTAAAAGACCATTTGAAGTTCGAAGAACCTGTATACCAAGAAAAAAAGAAAGATCACCCAAATCTTTGATAGAAAACTCTTGATGAAGAGACTGCATAAGAGACTGAAGAGTTGTAGCATCATTTCCTGTAAGGATGACATCATCAACATAAACAAGCAGTATGGTAAAGACATTTGAAGTTTCTCGAATAAACAGAGAATTGTCTGATGTAGAGGACGAAAACCCCAAAGAGAAAAGATATGTGCTAAGCCTGGAAAACCATGCACGAGGGGCCTGTTTAAGGCCATAAATAGCCTTCCTTAAACGACAAACATAGTCGGGATGAGAAGTGTCAACAAACCCAGGTGGCTGGGCCATATAAACTTCCTCCTGCAAAAAACCATGTAAGAATGCATTGTTGACATCCAGTTGTTTAATAGGCCATTTGTTGGAGACAGCAAGAGATAAAACCACACGAATTGTAGTAGGCTTAACAACTGGACTAAAAGTTTCAAAGAAATCAATGCCTTCTTCCTGATTGTATCCCTTAGCAACTAATCGGGCTTTGTACCGATCAATGGAACCATCTGGCTTCCGTTTAATACGAAACACCCATTTACATCCAACTATGTTTGATGTAGCAGGTTTAGGTTCTAAAGTCCAGGTTGCATTTTGAAGAAGCGAGTTATATTCTGAATCCATAGCAGCACGCCAGTGCTGCGTTTTATTGGCCTGATTGAAAGTGGAAGGTTCAGTGTGAAGAAAGTTAGAGGATGAACGGGAAGAGTGGCACACACTGTAAGTAACAAAATCATGATAAAGTTTTGATTGCCGCGTGTGATCACGGTTACGAGTGACCATTGGATGCTGAGAAGGGACTAGAGGGAGAGTAGAAGAAGACTCTAAGGGAACCGAATGCAGTAAGGGAGTTGAAGGGGATGACTCATGAGGTGGTGGCACGAAACACGTGGGAGAGAGATTACGTGGAGGACCAGAAGGGAAGGACAACTGTAATGAGCCAACATGGTCCACTGAATCATGGGACGTAGCTGGATGGTGAATAGAAGTAGGAGAATGAACATCGGAATAGGCTACTTGGTCAAGAGATGGGGCGGCTGACCTTGGGGACCCACGAGGAGAACTAGGAGAGTGGATGTTGGTATTGGACAGTGGGCTAGGCAGAGTAGAGTGACCAGGCACAAAGGATAAAGCTGGAAAATTGGACGGTAGTGAATCATGAGATTGTGTTTGAGTAGGACTTGGTTGCAATACTGAAGGCAACAGTGAACGCGAAGAACAATTACTAGGCACAGAGGACGATTGTGGTGGAGTAAAAAAGGGAAAAGTTGTCTCATCAAAAATGACGTGACGGGACACATAAAGACGATCAGTGGGAGAATGATAACATCGATAGCCACAATGATCAGCGCTGTAGCCTAAGAACACACACGGTAGTGACTTGGGACTCAACTTGTCAGGTTTATAGGCACCTAGATGAGGAAAACACAAACACCCAAACACTCGTAAAGACGAATAATCAGGAGGCTTTTTGAACAATTTAACAAACGGAGATTCATTTTGTAAAATAGGAGTAGGCAGGCGATTTATTAGAAACACAGCAGTGTTAAACGCTTCTAACCAAAATCGCTTAGGAAGAAAAGCATGGAACAAAAGAGTGGTGCCCATCTCTGTTATGTGACGAATTTTACGTTCAGACAAGCCGTTTTGTTGTGGTGTATGAGGACACGAGATACGGTATTGTACTCCATGTTTCTGAAAATGAGTTCTTAAAGATCCTTGAGTTAATTCCGGTGCACCATCACATTGAAAGGCACGAATTTTATTTTTAAAAAAATTTTCAACCAAAGACTGAAAAGTAATGAAACAGGAATAACAATCACTTTTATTCTTCATGGGATACATCCACGTAAAACGGCTATGATCATCAACAAAAATTATGAAATATCTAAAATTGGAACAAGAGGGTACCGGGGCAGGGCCCCATACATCGCAATGAATCAAATCTAACGGTGCACTAGAAACTCTAGAAGAAGGAGAAAAAGGGAGTTTATGACTTTTTCCTTGTGCGCAGGCATGACACACTTTATTCAGGGAGAGGAAATCTTTAAACTTCAAGGCAGCCTGGGAACGAAGAGTAGATAACACAGGCTTAGATGGATGGCCCAATCTGCTGTGCCAGAGAGAAGCAGAGACACGACTTGTGGAGAAAGCAACAGGAGACGAACCCGACAAGGAGGACGGCACGATCAAGTTATATAGATTCGATTTAACTGGGCCGCTGAGGAGTGGAGTCCCTGTTTGCAAATCCTTGACAAGACACACAGAAGGAAAAAACTCAAAAGAAACTCCATTGTCACGAGTAAATTGAGATATAGATAACAAATTGCGAGTTAGATTTGGCACATGCAGGACATGATTCATATGTAAAGTACGAGTAGAATTAGGAATAAGAGTGGAACCAGTTTGGTGAATAGGCAGAGAAGTACCATCCCCAACAACAACATTGTCTGAACCATTGTAAGGCTGAAGATTTTGAAGAGTGGCTGAATCTGGCGTCATGTGAGACGTGGCCCCGGAATCAGGAATCCATGAGGTTGATGACGGCGTAGGAAGCAGAGGAGGCAGCGAGGAGGGCTGATAATGAATGCCTGCAAACTGTTGCTGCTGAAAATTGGAGGGCGCTGCAGAGTAGCGGTAACGACAGCGCATGGCGGAATGTCCTTGGCGCCGACAAATTTGACACTTGCCCTTGTAGCCGGAGGAAGATGAAGCCGATTGAGAATTTGGTTTTGAGGAAGATGGAGGAGCAGCGGACATGGCAGACTTTGACTGAACTTTGGTGTGTAGAGCTTGATCTGAAAGTGTGGCAGAATTAAGTTGGGAAGTGAGAGAGGAGGAGTCTGTTTGAGATGGATCATCACCATCCAAGAGAAGACGTTGTTCGTAGGTGAGGAGCTTGGCACGCAGCTGGTTGAAGGTTGGCGGAGGCGAGAGATTTTCAACAGTAGTGATGAAAGGACGGTAATGGCGTGGAAGGCCTGTAAGAGTTGCCAAGACCTGTTCAGAATCAGAGATGACATCACCAATGGCAACAAGTGAAGAGGAGAGATGACGAATCTGATTTAAGTACTCAGCAATAGGCAAGGAACCCTTTTTAAGAGCACGAAGTTGAGAGCGAAGAAGTGTTTTTCGCGCAAGGGACTGCTGCATAAAGGATTCTTTGAGAGCATCCCAAAGATCACGAGCAGAGGCATAGTCAAGAGACTGATGAACAAGCGAATCCGATAAAGTGGCAGTGATGCAAGCAGTAACAAAGCTATCATACTTTTGCCACTCATCGAGGGTGGGACTGGCTACAGATGAAGCAGAGGACGAAGACACTGTTTTGGGAGCAGGAATGGAGCCATCGACGTAGCCCAGAAGACCATTGAAACAGAGAAAGTTTGTCATTTGTTTTTGCCAGGTGAGGAAGTTCGTGTTGTCAAGGGAAATTGTGACATAGACTTTGACATTATAAGTGGGAAGAGCAAAGGGAGAGGACGAGGCGGCAGCCATGGGAACAGTAGAAACGGAAGCAATGTCAGCGGAAGATTCAAAGAAAAAAGATGATTTGGCCTGGACACTCTGATACCATGAAATGAGAAAATATTTCACTGATAAATTTGATAGTACCTTACAACAGTGTTTAAATAAGCTATACAATGGTGAATATGAAGATAAGAATTACACGGAAATTGAATTTGAAAAATACAACAAACATAATCTAAAAGGAGTGAGAATAGGAGAGTCAGTTATCATCTGGTCTAACATACAATTTTGTAAAGAATTTAAGGATTTGTTGAAGTTTAGCCTTTATAATTCTTATAGTCTCATTACCTGCTTAATGTCTGATAAGTTATTTGAGCTGTGCTGTTGTTGTAATAATTTGAGAACTTCTAAATTTTTTAGAATGTCACTCACTACACTAGCACCAAAAGGTTTTTGAGATATTATTATTTGCTATGATTATATTGTTAGTTGGTTTAATATGTAATTTTGATAAAAATAATGATTTTTTATAGTTTACGCTTCATAATTATTATAGTCTCGTTACCTGCTTAATGTCTAATCAGTTAATGAAGCTGATTATTATAGTCTCGTTACCTAGTTAATGTCTAATCACTTATTTGAGCTGTTTATATATTTGAATTCCAATTAATTTTCATTAGCGAATTTAAATCTTTTGTTTTTTCAAAATACTTTTCTTTTATTTCAAAAAATTTATAGAATGAATAACAAACGAAATGCACTGGCAAAAAGTATAAAATTTGTTTCTGAGAAGAAGAAGCTTTTAGAAGTGGAATTTACTTTTTCTTGTGGTAATAACATAATCTAGGGATATTCTAATGATGGATATTGAAATTTACATTTATTTCGTAGGATATTCCTTTTTATAGGATGAGGAACTAATAATTTATTTCACAATTTTTCAGTTCAAGATTGCTCTTTGCCAGTTGTCAGTGACTGCCGATAAGAAGAGGAATATTGCTCATGCTCGTGACGCGATTCAGGAGGCTGCGCAGAAGGGTGCTAAACTTATTCTTCTTCCTGTAAGATATTATTAGAATCTCTCTATTGTACAAAATATGCGAGTTAGATAGATGTAATTTTCACTTGTAATATTTCTCTGATTTCCCTAATTATAATATCCCGTCCCACATTGGTTTTGTATTAGATTTGTTATTGGTTTATAATGACTTGGTTTCTCTACTATTTCCAACACGAGCACAAGTATTTCAGACCATTTGATCATCCTTAATGTGTTACGAGGCTAGATGTTGGACCCGGGTCGTTACAACAATGCTATTAATAAGTAGTACTGTGTAGGATATAAGCAATGGTTATGCAATCACATTGATCCATTAGTGATCAGGGTCCCCCTTTTTTCTTTACTTCCTTCTGATATTTCCTAAATTATGGTGTCTTTTTCGAGGATCTCTGAGTAAATTGGTAAATGATGTGGTTTCCCTCTATCTTGTTCTAGGAAATATGGAAACGACGCTATTAATAAGTAGTACTCTGTAGGATATAAGCAATGGTTATGCAATCACTTTGATCCATTAGTGATCAGGGTCCCATTTTTCCTTTACTCCCTCCTGATATTTCCTAAATTATGGTTTCTTTTTCGAGGATCTCTGAGTAAATTGGTAAATGATGTGGTTTCCCTCTATCTCGTTCTAGGAAATATGGAACAGTCCATATTCAAACGACAGCTTCCCATTATATGCAGAAGATATTGATGCTGGTGGCGATGCTTCTCCTTCAACTGCAATGTTGTCTGAACTTGCTCGGAGTCTCCAGATCACAATAATTGGTGGCTCTATCCCAGAACGTTGTGGCAATAAGCTGTATAACACTTGCTGTGTCTTTGGTACAGATGGAAAGATTAAGGCCAAGCATAGGAAGGTCTTTATTCTCTTGTATGATGCTTTGTTCAAAGCCTAATATCAGTTGTAAATAGCTGATCCTCAAAAATTGTCACACAACCAATTTATCATTGTCTATGATTACTGGGATTTATACAAACTGCATTCCTGCAGATACATCTCTTTGACATCGATATTCCAGGCCAGATGACCTTTAAAGAATCAATGACCCTTACAGCAGGGGAGAGTCCAACCATTGTGGACACAGGTTTTCTCTGATTTTGTTCTGCAACTAACGATTTCTATCCTTGACTTGCTTGCTTGATATTACGTAAATCAAAGCTGAATCTTCAAGAAAATTTCGATGGAAATTTTGGGCATATGAGATCTTATACTTTAGTATCAGACTGTTTGTACTTAACGCAATTGCTTAAAGTATCCAAAACTCTTTGACCTCTGTAGGGGCTGGATTTAAGCTCCTTCTGGAAACTAGGTTTACTGATTCTTTATCAATGGCTGTTTAATTATAAGAGATTGTTTGCTTACTTTATTATTTTCTTCTTTCATTCTCGTAAAGTTTTAATCAGGGTAAAGTAGAAGTTTTTGCATGATTTAGAAATATTTTTGAGCTCTTCTCCAATGTGCTACTTTCTTTGACTGACTTCATACACCAATCTGTTCTTCACCTCTTTGAGGTTTTCAATACAAATCTTTTTGATCCGTCAGAGAATAACTATTGAACTATGTGATCAGATGTTGGGCGCATTGGCATAGGTATATGCTATGACATTCGGTTCCAAGAACTAGCAGCAATTTATGCGGCAAGAGGTAAATTTTCTATCTATTATCGTCTATAATTGTTTAATCAGTAGAAATTTTTTTATTAACTATTTGATAATTGAGATGCAAGTTATTGATGACTTATCTTTTAAAGTGCAAATGGTGATTTATTCTTCCAATTCTTGGAATCTAGTAGCAATATACGATTTTAATTGTGAAGGTCGTTGATATATGCTCACATAAATACTTATGCATAATGGTATGACGTTATCTGAACAAGACTATAAATCTGTAATTCTTTCATGGGAAGTTATTGATGACTTATCTTTTAAAGTGCAAATGGTGATTTATTCTTCCAATTCTTGGAATCTAGTAGCAATATACGATTTTAATTGTGAAGGTCGTTGATATATGCTCACATAAATACTTATGCATAATGGTATGATGTTATCTGAACAAGACTATAAATCTGTAATTCTTTCATGGGAAATTATATCTTCCACAGTAAAAGGAACTATCTCTGTTGTCTACTGTTTGTTGAGTGTATTTCCTCCTCAACCTTTTTGAGACTCAACTAAACATTTTTCCTGTCATGAAAAAGTCGTGCAACCGTTGGTTTGGTTCCAGATGCAACTTTGATATGAAAAACATTCTTCTCTCTGTGTCAAGACTCGAACTGAGTTTCAATAATTATCTTTTCAATATCAACCCTCACCTGTACTAGTTTGACTCATAGTTTTTACTTATAGAGTCTGAAGTAATTAGAAACATCCTTTAATTACTCTTTTTGGTAGACTCCAAGTTTTCATGTTTCTGAGAAGATTGTTTTTGTTTACATGTTAGGTGCTCATATGCTCTGTTATCCTGGGGCTTTTAACATGACTACTGGTCCATTGCATTGGGAGCTGTTGCAAAGGGCAAGGTAATTCTAGTACAATCTCAACATTGATTTGCTGTAATGGTATGGTTGATTCTTTGTTCATTTTTGGATCATACAACCATGTTTTTTCTTGGCCAAGCTAGATCGTAATAAAAACATCTTTAAGGATAACAATGGTGTTTTGTTAATTCAATCTCTCTTTCTCTCTCTTCATTCTCTCTGGATTTGCACATGTCTATATGTTTTCTCACCTACTTCTACTCAAGGAGGCCTCAAGTACAGCCCTCTTCCCCTCCTACCCCAACCCGACCCAAACAAATTAAACCCAAAACAGAAGGTACCCAACCCAGTGACACAAATATATCAACAAATATATATACATATATAAGAGACAGAGAAACAGAGAGGGAGAAGAGAGCGCGAGAGGGAGGGAGAGAGAGAGAGAGAGAGGAGATTGTAGCATGACCTGGTTCAGTTGCATTGAAGTTTGATCATCATTAACCTTTTCATTGCAGAAGAGTCTTAGGTTTGGTTGGTATGCTGGAATGGTTTTGGGCAGGATTGGAATGGACTAAGGAACGGAATCAGCTAGGGAATGTAATGGACTTGCCATTTCTTATTCTGCATTAGGTATAACTAAGGAATGACTCAGGGATAAAGTATCATTCCTTGTCAAAATTCCATACTAATGTTTGGTACGCAACAATTGGGTACATAGAATGAAAATGGCTGGATGACCATATGTTCCCATGGTATCCAACTAGGTCCAGATTAAGTCACAGGTAATATTAAAATCACAAAATAAATCAGTAAAACTCATTTTTTATTTTTTTATTTTTTTTTATTTTTTGGTGGGGGGTTGCTCTGTGATGATGATAATGGAGTGATGAATTTTTTTAGATTATTGGTTTCTTGGTGATTTCCCACAATGATTGGCATATTTAATGGGTTCCAATTTGTTCTACTGAGTTTTGAGCAGAGTTTGCTCCTTTGGGGTGTCATGATGACTATTGTGGTGGTTCTGTTGAAGATTCAGAATGATGGTAGCAGTATTTGCACAGTGGTCAGAAGGTGAAAATGGTGGGGTTGTGGTGATGTGGCATGGTGCTGGTACGGTGGTGGAGGTAGTGGGAAATTGGTGGCAGTTGAGAAGCGGAAGAGGGGAAAGGTTTGAAGAGAAATGGGAAGTAGAGGAAATTTTTGTTTTATTGTATGGGCAAAATGGGTATATATTGATCCCTTCCTCCAAACAATGTCCATTTTTTGGGTTTCTGGGAGGAATGAAAAACTGGGGGTGATGGTGGGGTGGGGTGGGGTGGGGGGAGAGGGAATGAGGAGTGGACTTGGCGGTCCATTCCTGCATAACACATGCAGCTATTAGTTAAGTGTGGACATACCAGGGCTTCCATCTTCAACTGTAAGAAAAACCTTGATTGCTATTGGTCTTAATCACTGTTTTGCCCTTTTCAAGATAGCACTGGAATGTTATACTTGCCTCTCCTTTATAATCTGTAAGAGATGTGTTTTTCTTTTCTCTGGCACTAAATGATTGCTACCGATTTTGCTGACACTCATTACTTTGTTTCTTCACATGCAGGGCGGCTGATTGTCAGGTATTTGGCAATGTTATTGTCTGTTTGATGATATATCGAAAACCAGTCTAGTGTGTGATTGAACGCCAGTGTTTGTTATTCCCGAGTTGTCTCATTGTCCCACATTATTAATTTAAGCATTAAGAGTAACCTTTGCTTGTCAATATTTAGAACTTTTGCAGAACTGCTTACCTGGATAAAATGATATTGGAATTTTCTTGCGGTTCTTGCTTTATCTATTCTCTGTTCAGAAACTTTATTTTCTTTATGACATATGGGCATGGAAGAACAAATCCCAGTTTTCTGAGGAACGAAATAATCAATAAAAATAGAGCTTCTCAAATATTTAAAATATTGCAATTTTCTTCTTGATGTAAACATGGATTGCATATGCATCAAAACACTTGATGGCCTTACCTTAATTAGTCTTTGTTACTTTATGTGGATGTGTTAAAGGCATGCCTTTAATTGATTTACTTGTTTCATTTGCGAGGGTTGTTATTCTTGTTTCTTGCTTATCTATTGACTTCAACTTATAAGTATTTATTACAGTGCATGTGCACGTGCCCCAGCCACAGTTTAATTAGTGGGGCTGCTATATAAGTTTAATTTCTGGGCATTGCCGTGGTTGTCATGGACTGTGTTTCAAGAAGGCATGTTAAGCTTTCCTGTGAGTTGCATTTACTTTCCATTAACTGTCATGATATTACTTGCTTCACATTCAAACTTATTGAGTTCTCCACACTCGTCCCACAGCTTTATGTAGCGGCTTGTTCACCTGCTAGAGATTCTGGTTCGAGTTATGTGGCTTGGGGACATTCTACTCTCGTTGGACCAGTAAGTTGCAATTATGTACATTGTACTCGTACAAATGTTATCAGTGTCAAAAACTTCTCACTCTATTGTTAGTATCAATCTTTAATTTTCCCTAAAGTACCGGACAGTCAACTAGTAAACGTGTTAAAGACAAGGAAAAAGATAATAAGCAACTCGAAAGAATACATATCGAAACTTCAGCTGCATCTCTCCATGATGAGCTTTACTTTGTTCTTCATTTATTTGTTACTTAGTACGGTAAGAAATACCAAAGATCTAAGGAAACTGTGTATTGCAGTACGGAGAAGTACTTGCAACGACAGAGCATGACGAGGCGATCATAATTGCCAAGGTTGATTATTCACTAATCGAGCAGAGAAGGTGAGATCTCCGTGAGCTTGCACATGGATCAACTTTCATTATCCTTCCCATTCCCTACGCTCCCCTTCAGTTCTAATATTTATTCAAGATTATTGATCACCATGATTCTGTTCTTGCCCACCTTTATAGCAATATGATTTTCACATACACAATTAGAAATGCGTTCCCACCCTCTTTCCTATAGTGCAGATGCATAGATAAAAACCTGATAGTAGTTTAGACCAAATTAATTGCTATTATCTGTCATTGTGTTTGTAGTGATATTTAATTTACGTATCTTAACTGAACATGCAGGACATACCTTCCATTTCAAAAGCAAAGACGCGGAGATCTGTACCAGTTGGTTGATGTTCAGAGACTAAACGCTTCGACAACCAGCTAAGACTATTAACACAAAACAGGTTCAGATCTGGACTTAACTGGTACAGGGAAGAACAACACCTAGAAAATCATAGATAATGTCATATCATTCCATGATGGTCACTTGAATTCTAAATTCTATAATCACCAGTGTCCCATGTTGGTCCATTTCGAAATAAAGGGAAGGGGGGTAATATGGTGGTTACAGACATGGAGGTCTGTTGGCAGATTTGAAATAAATGCAACAATGGCCATCTTTTTCAATTTTTTATACTACTTTGTAGTGTGATGTTGTATGAAAACAAGCAGTGAATCAGCTTGAAAATTGCTCTTTCAAGCACCATAAAATCTCATGTATGGATTCAAATGCATTTCTTATGGTGGGACTAGTGAACTTAAATTCTACCTATGCCTCCTTTTTGCTACAATTTGAAATTTTTGTCCTATCTGCTTTTACAACATAAATATAGTTTACTCTTAGGGTAGCTCAATTGGTTAGGCTTTAAGTGTGCTCTCCAGAGGTCACCAATCTGAGTCCCCTCAGGGTCATTAGAGGTTTATCCGGTCGTTAACTTTAGGGTTTTATGAGATTAATTGAGCAAAGCCCGAATATCCAGAGATTTTTAAGAAAATATGTATATATGTATATATGGTTGATTTGGTGTTTGCCCTTTACACTATGTTTGGATCTGAAAGGGAAAGGAAAGGAAAGGAAGGACGGAAAATTGGAGGCAAAAATTATAAAGAAAAGGAAAGGAAGAAAAAGTGACAGTTAAAAAAGAAGGGAAAGGAAATGAAGAGATTTTATAATTTGTTGGTTGGATTGGAGAAGAAAAGGAAATAATAAGATAGGATGGTTTTACACTCTTTTGGATTGGGGAAAATGGGGGAAGAGGAAGGGTTCAGGAGGGATTAAAGAATCCGTTTCCTTATTTGGTTTGGGAGAATAATAAAGGAAAGGTGGAGAAGGGATTGCCCTAAATCCCTCCTACCCCACATTCAATCCCCCAAACCGGGGTCAAATGGGGAGAAAGAAATATGTTATTTGCACAATGATTATTATGTTCTTGTCTTTTATATTAATTACAAGTATACTGAACATTTAAACCCCAAATAAAATAAATTGGAAAAGGGCTATATATTATAACTAATATGCAAATTTTATCTCACTTCCATTTCCTTTCATTCCAAACAAAGGAAATTCATATGATCCTTAACTCTATAATTGTTTCTAATCCAAACAAGTTTTGGTCTTTCCTTTCTCTGTTCCTTTATGATTTTATCCTTAACTTTCCTTTATTTTACTCTCTCTCATGAATCCTAACAAGGTGTTAGATGTAAAGCTATTAAAATACACAAGAGTAAGAATGAGAGATGTGAAAAAAGTATTTTTATCTTTTCATACACAATCACTTTCTTGCCATTTTTTTCCCCAAGTCTGAGAAACAAAAATTACCTCATTAATTTTTTTTTTCAATCCCTTTATTTCTTTTTCCTTCACCAAAAAACTTGATCTAAATAAGGAGAAAGATTTTCGAGTCTTCCCTTTATTTTTCTTTACTAAAATATCAATTCAAACGAGAAAAGAGATTTTTTATACTTTTCCTTTCTTTCCTTCCACCCATTTTACTCAAATCCAATCATAGTGTTAAAAGAAAGTTAAATTTTGTAATGAGACATGTATCATATGCTACCATATGGCTCTGCTACTTGAGATTAAACATTATCTTGTGATTTAAATACCATGTCTGTAGTTGCACATTAGAATGGGTGTGAGGGGCTTGGCTTTTGGAAGACAAACCAGTATTTAATCAACTTGATCCACCCTGTTTAGACTGGAAATATATAAAACGAATTAGACACGAAGGTGACCCTCGAAATAAATGAAACTGAGCAGCACTTGCACTTCCACCCTGGCAGCACAACCTCAAAAACTCATATGCCAGGATCACACGCACGCGCGGGTACCCCCTTTTATTTTTATATTTCACTCCAAATACGATTATATTAGATTCACGTTAAAATTATAAATTTCGTGATGTAATAATGTGTCTAATGCATATTTCAGATCAGTCGCATACTAGACAATATTTAAGGGAGAAAAACATAGGTTTGCATTAGGATATTTGATTATAACAAGTTGTTACGAGATTACTACACCCAATCCTGAGTTGCAGGTATGCCTTTTTTCTTCTTTTTTTTTCATTATTTTTTTGGGCAATTTTCTTTTTACTGATTCAAAGGAGATTAAGTCATGAAATTTACATAGTCATTTGTAAAGAAGTCTCTTCCTTTTTGTCACTCTCCAAATGAAGCAGAGCTTGACATGAGCGTGTCAATCAACACGGACATCAATGTTGTTGCAAACCAAAGTTTTTTTTGTTTTTTTTTGTTTTGTGGATGACGTAAGAACTTAACTGACAGAACCCGACTATCAGATTATTCAGCGGAATCCGACCACTAGTTGGTAAATCTCTAGATACAGCGGTGCGTCTCTATATATGCACTAAGTCAGTTAAGGTCGAAACTCAAGAACAATAGGAAGTCAGTCAAGGTTGGAATTTAAGATCAATGAAAAATATCGAATCTGCGACCTTACAAAAGTGATTTCACCCTCACTACTGCTAAACTATGCCTTTGGAGGCGTTTGCAAACCAAAGTTGGCCAGTCAATTTAAGCACTTATTCAGGTGCTTTTTTTTGTTATTATTAAAGGAAAGCCTAATCCTTATAATATATATAAAAAAATATCATTAATAAGAATTAATCTCATAATCTTTCGTATTTATATCAATACGAGAGACCCAGGTACCCCTTTTTGTCTAGTATATACAGTGACCTCTTAGTTCCAAGTTAGTGAGCATCAAGGACAGCCCCTCTCTCTCTCTCTCTCTCTCTCTCTCTGTCTGGTACGTTTACTCCCAAAATCCAAGCCGCAGCATTTGGCTTTCCTATATCCATTGTCTCATTTCATCAATCACTTTCACTCTTTGTACCCAGCTGGTAAGCATCAACTACAGGCAACTCTGCTAATTACTCTCACTTGTACTCTTCCTTCTTTCCCTACCAAGAAAAACTGCTACTTTCCCTCTTAAAATTACAACTCCTTCTGTTGAATCACATGAAACGCTCAATTTTTCGCGCTCTTGCTACGACGGGCTTGGTATCCATAGTTTAACGCATTCAACCTAGTTAGCAGTTCCAGCAGTTTTCAGCATCCTAGTTTTTCGAAACCTCTGTAAATTACTCACTAGAGGATATCAGAAAAATGATGACTAGTTGGGATAGGCATTTGGGAGGAGAGAGGCCTCAACAACGGCGAAAAACGCCGTCGTTCTCTTCCTCCCTTCTGGATGCCATATGCCACTCCATTGATGAATCCAGAGAAGGTAGGCCTAAACAAGATTTGATCACTAAAAGGGACAATGCTATTGAGGTTGAAGAAGAAAGTACAAGCCTCAGACGAGCGATCATGATCGAGAAATGGATGGAGAATCATACGAGAAATACCAGAAGCAGCTCAAGACACATCAACTCGGATTCAAGCTCGTCAACAGAATCAAGCCTGTTTTCATCATCTGAAACTGACTCGGCCCCAAGATATAATAAACCTAAATCATCGTCTTTCGTTATACAGAAACCGAAACAGGCTCAAGCAGAAGAACATTCAGAGAGATCCCACAAGGCTCAATCTTGCGACACAACTCCGAAACGTGAAGGGAGGTTCACTAGAACGAAATCCAGGGCGCTCAAGATCTATGGCGACTTGAAAAAGGTGAAACAACCGATTTCACCCGGGAGTAAAATTGCAAACTTTTTGAATTCAATTTTCACACCAAGAAACTTGAAAAAGCATCAGACACCGCCCGAGGACTGGAGCTCCTCGGTAAGGAAATCAAGATCGGTGAAGGACTCGGGGGGTACGTGCGCGTTCGCTTCAAGGTCTTGCTTAAGCAAAGTACCTTCCCCCAGAAGCAAATCATCAAAGAGGTGTGTTAGATTCGGCCCTGTTAGTGTTATTGCTGGAGAAGATCGTCATCAGCTTCGAGTTCACAAGAGCGTATATGATATCAATGATCCAAGCATAACCCCAATGCCAAAAATTAGTAGTCATTTCATCAAGGAAAACATTAATAGTCTTCAAAGTTATGCAGAGTATAACGATGAAGACGATGAGGAGGACGAGGACGAGGACGATGATCGGAGCTGTACAAGCTCAGATTTGTTTGAGCTAGACAACATTGGCATTGTTGGGATTGGTGGTGTGCATAGAGAGGAGTTGCCAGTGTATGGAACCACAAGCCTGAAAATTAATCAGGCCATTGCTAATGGTTTAGTTATGTAGCTATTTAACAATTAACTGTTGTTTTCAGATCATGATCAATGTAAACATGGATGAGTGATTACCTTCTTTTCTAATTGGATTTTTCATATCGTATTGAACTATCTTGTTTGAGTTTCATTAAGCCGATTTACAAAGTTATTCATCGTGGAGATTTCTCTCCCTTCTTATTCTTCTCTAATAATAAGGATGAAGATCGCGGTATAACCTCGATGTTATGGCATCCTAGTGGAAGATGAAGTTCAAACTTAGCTATCCAGCAAAACGATTAGTTTTCTCATGTCTAGAGGATACTCTATCATCGCTTTTTCACCATTATATGTGCTTTTTTTCTTACAAAGATCTTACTTTAGACCGGATTACGTAAATTTAACTTAAAAATATAAAATGTTGTGGTGCCGTGTCACATCTTAAGATGTATTTCTAGACAGTCAAGGACCAACAATTTTTATAATAAGATAACATAAATTTAAATTTATAATTTTTAATTATAACAAGTCACTATTAAATTATCCCACTCAACCTTTGAGCACTGTCGGGATTGATATGTGCTTCTTGCTTATAGGACTTTCAAGTGTTTGAATTGTGATGATGGTAGCCAGTATATGTTCCTTTGAATTGAAGAAAAATGATTTCTTTTCGCTTTTGAGAAGATAGCATTGTAGAGTTGGGGTTCACCATACTAAATGTCAATGTCCATATGTCAATAGTGAGATTCTTTCGTAATTCTATGTCAAGTGTTGCAATCACACAGTCGTCACATGTATGCTTTAACGATAATTGAGTGAAATTACTTTTATACGGTTATGAGTTTAATATTTTTTATTATTTTAGAGTTTTCTCTTGACTGATTTAATAGATGTGTGAAGACAAACTATTACACTCAAAAATTTATTAATTGACAATCGAACTCTACTACTAATGATAAAAAAAAAAACAAAAAGGGTTGCAATCACATTTTGTTATCTCTTAACTTTTTTGGCTTCCCCAACAAAAGAGATGTGTTCGAAAGCGACATCTACAGTTGACGAGCAGCAGAATCTTTATCACAATGTGGCACTGTATAATTTTGTCTGCTAGCACTATAGCATGAAGTGATGAAGAGTTGAAAATTGAGTTAAGACTTATTGAGACAAGCACAAACAAGATGAATTGAAAAGTGAATATGAAAGGAAGAAAACGAAAAGGGTGAAATAAAAAGCCATTGGAATTGCGAACAAGTGGTCTTGAATGAGAGACAACTTCGACTGACATTGTTAGAAGGTCATATCCGTAGTTATTCGGATAAAAAATGTCTCTATCTCGAATTTAAAATTTATTAAAAAATTTG
Source organism: Ehretia macrophylla (assembly GCA_037974665.1). Lineage (NCBI taxonomy): Eukaryota > Viridiplantae > Streptophyta > Magnoliopsida > Boraginales > Ehretiaceae > Ehretia > Ehretia macrophylla. The sequence goes on along the minus strand of CM075771.1, from coordinate 47,802,560 downwards.
TAATTATTTAAATAAAAAATATCACGTCTCAAATATAAAACTTATTAAAAAGTGTTAGTATCCATAATTACTATCACATTTGAGGTACAAAATATGCATTTTTTGACACGTCTTAGGTCCAAAATTCATTAGAAGATATTCGTAGTAACTAGCACATTGACCGATAAAAATACATCTTCTTACATGTTTTAGGCCTAAAATCTCAAACTCTCAAGGGATGTGAACACTCTTTTGATAATATTTGTGTTGGGCCAAATATTTAATTAACCCAAAATAGTTTATCCGAATTATTACCAAACTCATTATATTATGTACCAACCATACATTTATCATGCCCCTGGGGGTATGGTTCAACAATATTAAGGGTGAAATTATTCTTGTGAGGTCGCGGATTCGACACTGTCTACTGTTTTGAAATTTTATTCTTAACTGACCTGATATATGTATAAAGGCACACTATTATATTTGAAAGTTTATTAGTCGGTGGTTAGACTTTGTCAATTGAATTACCTCGTCATCCAAAAAAAATTATTCAATTTTCAATTTTTCCCAAGGAAGCTACAAACTTATCTTTCTTTCAGCAAAATAAAAAATAAAAAAAAATTATTGGTAATCCCTCACCATTAAATAAACATTAAAGTAAGCTCGCTCTAATTATTGTGATGCTGTGTATAAACGTTGAGTAATGATATTATTAGCAGATTAAATGATTTTTAGTAGCTGTAAGATGTGTCTGTTTGTGCCAAGACCACAAAAAGGCCAATCTAGCTAGGGACATAATGTCACACATACACACAAAAAGAAGCATGAAAAATTATATTACACTCTTAGTGGTCGTACAAATAGGTCCCATTAGGAATCTCACAAGTCAAAAATTGGCAAGATCATACATAATAGCGCACATGCAAACTAACTTTTGCACCCAACAAAAAGTAGATTTGCAAACTGACTTTTGCACACCCCATGGAGTGTAGATTGCGACTGGTAATTGATTTCGAATTAACGTTGAGGAGCTCCACTTCTCCGGTGCCCAGGCCCCTTCTTTCACTCCAGGAAAGAGCTACTGGCCGAGTAAAGTGATCGAATAGTAATTAATTTATTATAATTAAAAGTTTAAAGTTAGATTTATTTGGTTTTTTTAATATAAATATTATTTAATTTTTAATTGATTTAGAGTATGCATTGAAACGTCATGGTTCATTACGAAATTTATAATTTTAGAATGAATTTAATATGATTAAACTTTAAGTGAGTCTTTCGTTATATATATATATATATATATATATATATATATATATATAAGAAAAAAGAAAGGTGCAATAGACCGTACTATCTTAATTTGCAAGCAAATTAATATCACTTTATTTTCTACCTTAAAAGGGTGAAAAAATGTCTATTTTAACTTTTCGACTCAGTCAAAAGATTATTATCTATGAGCCAGTATTTATAAGCTATGCGCCTTTTTTTGACCGAAATCATATGTCTAAGATTTGGACTTTTGTGCGAGTCTAAAAGACTTTTTAAAAGTTTTTTTCGTGTCGATTTGAACTTGAACACTCATCCTCTAGTATCACTTGTTTGGTGAGAAGTCATCTCTTGTCTATGATGATATTTGCATCTTAATGATATCATATGTATATTTCTATTTTCTGATATTAAAAAGAAAACCGTGACTTATGTGCAAATAAGTCACCAAAAGATGCTAATTTAATGAATGCAGAATTATATGAGTGGATTATCTTTAAAAGTCATTAGAGAAATCCAATAGTTCTGTTTTGATTATTTAATAATTTTTGAAAACTTATCCCGACCCTGATGAATAAATAATAATGCAATGCTCTTTTAAGATAAATGAAATTTAGCAACTTGATAGACTATAGCTTGCTCATATAGTATATATGGATCTTGTTTGGTACCAACCTAGCACCGCATATGGAAGATCCCATAAGAAGGATTTAGCAACTTAATGAAACAGCTATGCTACCACACGATGCTCAAGGACCACATAAAAGCTGTCCGTTGGTTTGATTATCATTACCTCATTGATGATAATTGTATTAGGACCTTCTTAAAGACGATAAAAATGTACTTGTGAAGCTCACAAAAAATATATATATATATATAAGTTTATTAAATAGAAGACGTGTCATCATCACGTGCAATAATAATGAGACATGTCACAATTTGATTAAACGCAGGTCAGCCATTTGGAAACAGTTCGCTGTTTATAAGTAAATTCCTTGTATTAGGCAAGTCATTTGACATGACATGGGACACACACTTCACCCAATAGTTCACTTCTATAGGATTAATTATTTCTATAGAATTGGTTGCAAGGGGTGTTTTCCTTGCAACTGCCAAGCTTAATTGTTTAGACAACTAGGAAATTGATCCTAATATTAGTTAACACTGTTCGGAACAAATGAATTCTATAAAATTTTATAAAATTTATTTGTAAATTCAATTTTTTATGTTTGGAAACAACACTTTAAAAAATTGAAAATCCAGGATTTGCAAATCTTAAATTTACTCAAACCTAACACAAATCCTTACTCAAGAGGTGGAATTTACAAATCCACGTTTTTAAAGTTAGTTTTATCTTTTGAAGACAGAATTACCCCTCTAAATTTTTCTTTACACTTAAGTTTAACTTTGACTCAAATACAAAGATAAAAAATAAAAAAATATTTGAAACCCTCTCCCTAACCCTTCTTCTTTCAATAAGACACGAAAAAAATAATTAATCAATAAGTCAGGGCATCATCAGTCCATACTAGTGCTAGTTGAATAGCTCAAAAGTTCTTGTTTATCATTCCTAAATTTTACTAATTCGAATAGAATAAAAGAAGGTTATTTGAGTAAAATATAATTTTTAATTCCAATTCCACATATGTTGCAAATTACAATTCTAAATAAGAGAATTCATTTATAAATACAAATTCTCATGATATTCATTCATAAATCAAATAAATTTTACAACACAAGTGCTTCTAAACACTATGTAAGTTAAGCAATCAATCCATTTATCATATTCCTTTTGCTTTCAACTAGTGAGAAAACAAGTTAACAGTGCTGCAGATTGAGTTGTAAGACAAACAGTTCGAGTTAATTGCTTGTCTATAGATTGGATTTGCAATGTACCTCTTGCTTTAAGTTCTATTTTGTATTCTAATTTTCTATTGGAGAATTGGTGAACTTTCATCTTTGAAAAATACAATTACAAGTTTCAGACAAAAAAAATACAGGATTAATACTCATATGGAAGGGCTAATCACATAGGGCCACACTTCATTATTTTCTTTACTAAAATTATCTATATTATCTATTTAAGCTAAATATATCTATATAATTACTTTGTTTATGCCGGATAAACCCTTCTTAGTTTGTCAAACGATTTAGAATAACCTTTTAGCATTGCTTATTTCTCAAATACGTTGAGATTGCATAATGCGGTTCTGGAGGCATAGGGGCAAATCTAAGAATCTTATCCAGTGATAGTTAAAATACTTAATTTAACATTTAAAAGGCGTTTGGTTCACTATTCATTCAGAATTTTTGAGAATGTGAACTCAAGAATGTGATATTCTCATGTTTAGTTCGCGGAATAAAAAAATATTATTGAGAATATCACTTTCTTGAGAATTCATTATTCCCATGATAAGAATATGATATTACTGGGTTGTGAGAATATTTTAGTAAGCGTAAAAAAATAAAAACACCCCAACCTAAAATAATCTTCTCATATTTTTCCACATTTGAAGGCAGAAAATTCATCTTAATTCACAGCAACATTTCAATTTATAGCATAAACCAAAGCATTTTATCAATGTTCCAGATATTTACCTCAGCAATAGCATTACACTTTAACCCCCTTTAACAAACACTTAAAATAAACCGCTATATAATTTGAAATTAAATAAATTAGCTCTTTTATGAATTTATTTTCCTTTTCTTTTATTTTGAATAACAACTAAACTCTAAAAAAATTAAAAATTTAACAACAGTCCAACAAGCCAACAACCAACATTTTCTCGATTCAACATTATAGATCAACATAGATGGTAAAAATTGAAGGTTTCAGCATTACACTTGTGAAGCAATTGGTTGTTTGTAAACTCTTGTCCTTCAAAAAATCATCGTCGATCACAGTTCTATATATGCATATTGTTGCGTGTATGTATATATATACATATATATATGTATAACTTAGGTCAATTTTTTTTTGCAAAAAATCAACATGAGCTGGTCCATAAATAATCTGATGATTTTAATGTCAAAGATGGATCTTTGAGAGTATTATATCATGTGTAGATGATGATGAAATTGGAATTATATGGTAGGTGATTAAGAATTGAAGATAGTGTGACTTGGGAATATGATATTTCTGGGTTTGGGCATTTTTGAAAAATTATTCAAGATTTTCAAGAATGTTCAGCGTAGACCAAACACAATAATATAATATTCACAGGAATTTAGAAAAATATTTCCAGGAATATTTTTGGTATACCAAACAGTTTTTGTTATATTCTTGGGAATGTGATTCTCAGGAATAAAAAATTAATCCGTGAACCAAACGTCCTTTATATGAATAATTTTTTTTAGTGAGGGATAAATTAATTTTTTAAGTTAAAAATACTTTAAAAATAAATATATTTTCAAAAAAAATTAAAGTGAGTAAGAGCTGCATCTCTCGCTCCTTGTAGAATGGCTCCACCACTGTTGAGGCACCATAGAATTCCTCATTATTACAAATACTAGAGTATGAATCTATTTAAGAATTAATTATAGAATACGAAATTATTGAATAATCGTAATTTATAGTTATTATTATGTTTGCAATAGTTTTTGAAACCTAAAATGAAACTTTACTATAAACCATGAAAGGAAGTTACTTTAGATAATATCTTTTTTTAATCCTAATACAATTTTTATAGTATAATAATACGTTATAATACATGCTTTAATTACGAATAATAAAGAGGCAAAAGTTTTGGACCCAAAACTTTAATCATAAAGAACTATTGGGCAGATCTTTGGTCCAATAAGGACGAACATCTGCGTAAACTCCACACCAATATGAGTGACGAATATCCAGTTGTACTTCATCCATCATTAAACGAACTCAACAATTTTTAACGATCTATTATCTTATCACTCCAAATACAAAACTCTGCACATTTATTCATGAGAGAGAGCGCAGAAGAAGAGGGAAACATCAGGATGGGGCCTAGCATGTGCACTGCAAGTCTGCAACTGGCAGGCTTGGGGGAGAGATATGCAGAAAGCAATGCTGATGAAAAAAAAGCGCTTGTAAAAAAAAAAGTTGAGCCACTAGCGAATTGGTCCAGTGATATGTCATTTATTGGGTATATGAGAAGTTACGAAATTTTTAAATTAAATAATCACTTAATATGATATAAAAATTTTGGTATTAAAAGATTTTGATTCATAATTCACTGTCACTTATTTAAAATTAAATTGTTCAAATATAAAATTTAAAAATTAACTTTACCTACATTTGCGAGAACATATTAAAGATAATAAATAATATAATAAATATTTTTTACAATTTAAATTTTTAAATAAAATGATCATTTAATAAAGTCTCATAAGTTAAATTATATGGGTTTAAGCCTCCCGAATAAAATAAAATAAAGTTGTTAAATTTAAGAGACACAACCGCACGTGACCACCTGGGTTTGTTGTACTAAACAAAAGGAAGGTCCCCACGTGCATTCGTGTGTGCCCTGCACTAAGCAGGCGCAAATCATAATACTGTAGCACCTTTCACCATCACAAAAAAGGAAAAAAAAACGCATTTGTCAGGCACTCTTTCCGCGCGTGGGGGAAAGGAAATTAGTAAAACCAGTGGGTTTTTATAGGGAGTATGAAATGTTACATTTGTTTAGATTTTTTCTTTCTTTTGGGTGAGGAGAAAAAGTTTGGATTCAAGTGGTTGGATCAACAATCAAAACTCTAGTTGTAAAGTTTGAGGTAGTACACCTTCGAAGGAGTAAAATAATAGTTGAAATAAATCAAATAAAAATATTTAGAAGAAATCTTGTGGATATAAAATTTACAAAAAAGACAATTATTGATCGACTCTTTAATACTTACCGAATTTTATCCCTAGCCGTCCAACATCGTTCCCTAGCCCCCATTGTGCCATAGCCAAGCCCCTAACATGCCCTAGCTTCGTCATCCCCCAACCCCCATCTTGCCCAACATATCGTTCCCTAACCTCTCTTGGCACTGTGCCTCAACATCTTCGACACCAAATGAATGGTGTAGTTATATTTATATAATTGATTTTATATAATAGGATAAGATTTAATTAAGAGACTAGTTACCTAAAATGCATAGCCTAGTGACATATTTGTTTGTTGAAGAGTCTAAATTGATCTTGACCAAAAAAAAAGAAGAAGAGTCTAAATTGATAAGAGGTCTTTGATTGAAACTTTTTAAAATGGTTAATTGTACACTGTTTGTAAGCTATAGAAAAATATCAACATTTTCACTTTCTTCTTGTATGAAATATCAAATTTACGAAAAAGGCAATCACATTTCATATTCAAGAAAATGAGGGAAGGAAATGTCTAAATTTGTATGAAAACATTAATTGGCCAAAAAAGGTGAGCCATATAATGTTAGATAAAATATGGAAATGAGTAAAATGAAGAAGAAAATTATTAAAAGAATAGGGTGAATTAATTCATCTAAATATAATAGGGAACATAGTAAAAAGCGTCATTAATTTTAATCGTTTTTGATAAGTTCATTCATAATCTTTACAACATAATATTTTCATCTCTTATCCTTTAATTTTATGATATCAGTAATCCTTTAAGTAATTTTCGTCCAAAAAAAAAACGGAGTTCTCACATTGGATGCACGTGATCTTCACATTTAACTTTTGTAATGTATCTATTTTTGGATAGAAATTATTTAAAAAATTAATAGTATCACAAAATTAAAAGATAAAGAACGAAAATATTACTTTTTAAAGATTAATAAAAAAATTATAAAAAATAATTAAGATAAGAGATAATCTGTGCTATTTATTCAATATAATATAGGCCCGGTCCACAATCAATCATATACATACTTCTTTTGGATGTACTTCTTCTTTTGGAATTTGGAGGAACACAAGTGGTGGTTCAGTTTTATTGTCTAAAAACAAACAAAAACTATTACGAGGTCTTAGGAACAATCTTTTGTGATGTCATGTCTTATCTAGAACAAGACTGTGTCATGTACAAAACTACTGCTCGTCCCTCCCAGAAATAACTGCTTGTCTTCAAGCTCTTATCAAGGGGTTAGTGGGATGGCTATCTATTGAAGTCAAGTCGACATGGCAAGAGGAGAGGATCATAGCTACCTGAGGTCGCACCACGAGGTTTTTATTTATTGGGAAAGTCTCGATTAGCTGAAAATTTAGTATTGACAGATGTACTAAAAGAAATCAAGAAAATTATTGGCTGCACAAGAGGTGTCATTCAGAATGAATAGGGGATGGGTTGGGGGTTATACCATTAACCAGAAAATAAGTACAAATAACAAGGTTGAAGTAGTAGCTTTGTTGGAAGGGTTAGACAATTGCGGATTGAAGACCTTAGTGTGAAAATAGATTCTCAAATTATTTTTAACTTAATCAAGGGTGCCACTCCTCTACATAGCCCACTCAACCCGTTGATTGAAGATTGTAAGTGTGTACTATCACGATATTTTCAGTACCAAGTATCACATGTTTACGGAGAGACGAATCGTTGTGTCGATTGGTTATCTAACTTTAGTATTAGTCATTCCTTTGGACATCACTCTATTAGGCAACTTCTAATTTCATTATTTGTACTCTTGGAAAGGATAGAGAGGACAAATTATTATGGCATAGCCAAAAAAAAAAAAAGAGAAAAAAGTGTAATGGATTAATAATTCTTCACATATCTAGACCATAAAAGTGCATATTAAACGTATTCACGAGACCTGTATGGTTTCAACATGTATTGTATGTAACCGTTTTGGTGGGCTATGAAGAGCTCACAAAGGATTTGTTCTTGATATGGATATAATGCACGTATTTTCAATCTATAATTTTCATAGCCCACAAAAAAATTGTTCTTGATATGAATATAATGCACGTATTTTCATCAATCTATAATTTTCACAAAAAAATCTATATTATGAATTTTTTTTTTATAGAGAAACAAATATATTTTGACCCTCAATGTATGAAAAATGTCTTCAGCAAAAAGGAGCGACCCTTGCCCTGGCAAAAAAAAGAAAAGAAGGATTAATCTTTTTCGTATTCAGAAGATTAAAATATTTTAAAGACAAAAAACTCTTTGCAAGCAAGAAAAATATCCAAAGAAATTTACTGAATGCATCCTCTTCTTCCACTTCAAAATATTTAGAAAATATTTTTTTAAACAACACATTCTCTCAAATTACTTCTTGAAAATATAAAAAATATCACAATATGTCTTTGCGTGTCATTTTTTTAATATTACAATATGTCATTTTTTATAAGACTAATATACTCATCTTACAAATGATACAAGACACTAGGGTTGTTGATACCTAGAGGAACCAAATCATATTAAGATACATGTACCATTTTAAATAAGCAATACAATACAAGACAATCAAAATTTCCTTTTTCTAATTTTTTATAAGAGGGAGGCAGAAATCACGTTAACTATTCACAAATCTGTGCAAGGAAGCACCTCACTTGTCCAACTCTAATAGCTTGCTCAACTGCGCAGGAACACAATTCATAAAGTGACTACTAGATCCATCAAGTGGCTACGAAGACAAAATGATGTATATTTGGACATTTAGAAATACTTACAAGAAGAAAAAAAGAAAAGAAAAAAGAAGAGACATTTCGAAACACTCTAAGGAAGCCCATATGGGTTAAAGTTATTGGTTATGGGTTACCTCACCATATAAAAGGTGATCCAGATAACTAGCCCAACTAACATGTTTTCCCAACCCATCAAATCTAACTGAATCGGCCCAGTTTAAAATTACTAAACCTCTACGGCCCAATTATCTTAAAAATCTTCATTTTCATGTAATAGATAGAATCCATACTGATATTCCACGAACAACTACACGCCCGCGTAGTACACACGTAAATCTCCACCTTTTTTCTTTTCATTTTCATTTTCTCTTTTTCCAAATTTTTGTGAATTGGAAAATCCAAATTGTTTTTGGTTGATCAACAACTACAATCTCAGCGATCGCCATGAGTTTCCTTTTCGGCAAGAAGAAAACACCCGCAGGTTCATTTAATTTTTTTTTTAAATAATTGTTTTTCTTCATATATATATGTTTTGTGCATTTTCTATTAAAATTTATTTGATTTTAGTTAGTGGTTGTGTCTATACTATAATCATGATGTATTTGGAATTTGCTGCAGGATTTAATTTTTAATCAATCATAGTTTTTTTTTTTTTTATTAATTCAAAGGAGGCCTCAGCCGTACAATATATATCAAACGATCACAAACTCTTGCAATTACAACGAGAAACATACAACTAGTCTGGTGGTTCAATTATAGGTCTTTGCCGTTGAGTATGTATTCGCAGTATAGTAATAAGTTAAATTGAGATGTAAGCCTGTAGTGTTGGAGTCTTCAAACTGACAGAAAAAATTTTAAAATTATGTTTGGAGGAGATCACGGGTTCAAGTTGTGGGATCATTCTTTTGCATTTGCATTTTTGGGAATTAAATTTAAAGTGATTCCGACCCTTTTCTGATCCGGCACATAGTGGAGCTTTGTGCACCGAGCTCCTAGTTTTGTTTGGGAGGATGAAAGATTTGGATATAAAGTGGAGTTTGAGGGGTTATTCCTTGTCTAAGAAGCGAAATGATCGCGGTTAATGGTGGATAGAACTGTTGCAGTTTTTAAGTACAATAATCCTATTCACCATTTGCAACACCCTTTACTAAATGAAATCAAACTGAACACTCGTATTCTGTTTGTTTAGTCATAGGAGCTTTCCTAAAGAATTGTATGTACTTGATACAAAATTACCTTATCATGGTAAATGGTATTGTTCAAGGTTGTCAGTTTAAGATGATGGATGACTTTTAATGCGTCTAAAATGCAACCAGCCTGCTAATTATGATCCTACTGATTAAGAAGTGGAGGTAAATTTTGCGACACCAGAAAGATAGACAGGCTAGATAAAGTGCATTTGGGGTATTCATCTCGAGATGAAAGACCTTATATTTGTGGCCTTCTGAAGGAGTGTAAGAGAATGGAAGAAATATGTGACCAACTGATTAGGTTTCAGGTCAGGCTGGCTGAGGTCAAAGACTTCTAGTTGTACTCGGATCTTGTTGTAACCAAATTTCTCCTTTTGTTTTCTTCTTGTTCTTTGCCGTAACGCCCATTCTGGGATGACTTGGAAGAGACACAATTAAGGGTCTCTTTCCCTATTTCCATGTTATTACTATAAAGTTTGCGCTCATACTTGAATCCCTTCTGTGAATTATGGTGGTAAAATTTGTTTCATTTATATTATCCTTCATAAATCTTTTTTTTTTTTTTTTTTTTGTTCGAGAGAAATCCAACATTCTTTGATATTCTTTTTGAATTTTTAATTGTGAAATATGTGATTTGGGTGGATCTTGTCCTACTAAAATTGTGCTTCCTTCTGATCTTCAGAGCTCTTGCGGGAGAATAAGCGGATGCTTGATAAATCTATCAGAGAGATTGAAAGGGAGAGGCAGGGCCTACAAACACAAGAGAAAAAGCTAATCGCGGAGATAAAGAAAAGTGCCAAGCAAGGGCAGATGGTATGGTTCTTTTGTGTTTTTTTCATGGCTTATAGTTGTTTGTTGGAGTAGGTCCCTTCTCTTTATTTTGTTTTCTGGCTCACTTACACACATCATATTTTGGCTTAGCTCTGTTCCGTTTCTTTTATTAACAGTTGAAATCTCAAGTTAGCTATCGTAGTTTCTCTGAGTCCTTAACCAGTTTTAAATGATAAGGATGGAGTAGACCACAATGTTTATCAAATTGAAAACCTAAAGTAGGGCTCATGCTATGATATTTTTTGTGGACTGTTGGTTTACATTGTACTCCATATTGTCATATTTGATTTCAAAATGAGATGTTGTTTTTCTTTCTGAATATGTGAAAATCATATTTATGTCTTAATAATGTTTCATATGCAGTTTTATGTGGCAGATGGTGTTATATTTACGTGAATAGAAGTTTTCTTGACAAGATAGAGACCTCTCATTCATTTTCTTTCACTACAGAAAAAGATGAGTCAATTTTAGCTTTGTGAGTTACCAGTATGTCGCTGCTAGTTTATAGTGCTTTCAGCCTAGACAGAATAGTGAATTAGACTGTAGTTCACTAAATTCTAAATTCTGTCTGGCGGAAGGACTTGCAAATAATCAGCTCAACTGAGAAATGTTACAGTGTGAGCTGCTGTTCTGTGCATGCCTTTTCCATTGCATGGGAAATATTCTATCTTTTGTGTGCTATTATAGTCGTGCTTATAAATAGATTATGTTTGGCTTATTCTCCCATTATTCTTGTGAATTGCTGTAAGGATTACATCATCAAGTGTTGCAAATTTTACTTTTCTGACCCTCATTACTTAAATTTGTATTTGATTTGAAGTGCTCTGGTTCCAGGGAGCTGTAAAGGTAATGGCCAAAGACCTCATTAGAACACGGCATCAAATTGAGAAATTTTACAAGCTCAAATCTCAGCTTCAAGGCGTATCTCTTAGAATTCAGGTATGTTCTAGTTCTGTTTAATTTTAGTTGGTAACGTGTATTCATCTGCCTTTTGCACCTGTTTGGGATTCATTTGAGTTATCTCAAATTGGGTATGTTTTGACAATTCAAATGCTGCTAGTATTAGGAATTTAATGTTTCAAGCTGTATGGAGTTTGATGTGATTCTCTTGGACCTTAGCGATAATTTTGAAAAACATTTCTGCTTCTCATTACTGAGTGATACATGTAATAGAGCGTTTTGGAACTTAAAACTGGTCAGATGAAAAGGAGAAATCTTTTTCTGTTATGCCACTTTCCTTTTTAAGTGACATACTCGGTGACTTCATTTTTTATTAGTTTGTGTAACATTTGAATGAAACACTCTCTATGTTAAAATTTGTTACTGAACACCAACTATAGTATGAATAGTTGATGAAACAACGTTGAGTTTGATTCTGATTAGTTAGGCCACACAACAAAAATTTGCTTGAATGTGCTATGTTAAGCATCTCAAACATTATTTAGCAAAAAAAGTATCTCAAACATGCTCAACATGGTGATGCTCACAATATTATTGGGTATTTGGAGTGGGCATCGCCATGGCTTTATTATAAATTTGAAGCTATCGCGTGTATTAAATTGTTATGTTCATGCTTTCAGACATTGAAATCAACACAAGCAATGGGGGAAGCAATGAAAGGTGTTACAAAGGCAATGGGCCAGATGAATAGGCAGATGAACTTGCCATCTCTTCAGAGAATAATGCAAGAATTTGAGATGCAGAATGAGAAGATGGAGTTGGTGTCTGAAGTGATGGGGGATGCCATAGATGATGCCTTGGAGGGTGATGAGGAAGAAGAAGAAACAGAAGAGTTGGTGAACCAGGTCCTCGATGAGATTGGAATTGATATTAATTCAGAGGTATACTCATCTTTTGTAGTATTCTTCAATTTGTTTACTGTTAGGCACCATTTTGTGAGTCATCCGTTTTTTTTTTTCCTTTAAATTCATGCGATGAGAAATTATTCATAATCATCATTACCAATACTCTTGTATATATTTATCCAGCTTCTCAATGCACCATCATCCGCTGTAGCTGCCCCAGCTGCAAAGACTAAGGTTCCCCAAGCTGAAGCAACAGGAAATGATGACAGTGGGATAGACAGCGATTTGCAGGCCAGGTTAGACAATTTGAGAAGGATGTGATTTCTTGTACAATAGTCTTCAGCGGGTGGTGAAACATCTCGCAAGGCCTTGTGACGTTCGTCAAGACTTAGACCTCGAGGTTGAATATAGTTCGCCTCTGCAATAAAGAGTTCATATCATACTGCAAATGCGTCTTCTCCGTGTATATTTGCCAACTTACTTGTGTGCATTATGAATTATTTGCCATGTAGAGAATGATATTTGTTTACCAATGTTTAATGACGTGATATGCTGATAATTGTAAAGGTTGGAAACTGCAATGAAAGTCCCTAAATAACTCGCTCTCGCTCTCGCTCTCGCTCTCGCTCTCGCTCTCGCTCTCGCTCTCGCTCTCGCGTCTCCCTACCTTCTCTCACACTGGGACTTGTGTGTGTGTTTCATGAAATTTAGAAATGTTTCGGGGTAGATCTAACCATTAAAAATCTGTCTTATACGTATTTGTGTCATTTTTCGTATTTTTCAATGATTAGATGTACGCCCGACGCAGCACTCTAGGCATGGCATCGAATTACTCGTGCAATCTTTGTGATGTGCTTGTTAACTTACAGCGATGCGTGCTCAAGCTTGGGCTTGTGGTCATTGGATGATACAATCTTTATTCTTTCAATTACCTATCCCTGTATTTGTGCTCCATTCCATTTCAATTCAAATCAAGTCATGAATATGAAGTAATTTATAAATTCTAGGGTGTCCATGTTTTTTCAGTGTAAGGGTGCTTTCATACGGGGGGTCATTAGTTCAAATTTAATAGTATGTAGAATCTATTAGATCGAATTAAAATAGAGTTTTTTGGAATATATCAGTAAGTTAGACTCATATTGGAGTTAGTCTCATGCCATAAATAAACATGAGCACTCAAGAAATCCATTGGAGATTTTTCTCGATAGGTATTGGCAAGGAATTGGAATCATAGATTATATCATAGCTTAGTGTCGTGGCTAAATAAAAGATATCTCGAGTTAATGTTCGAATACTAGGCGTTATAGTACTCAAGTAACCTGGCCTATGCCGTATTCTTAGAAAAGATCACAAGATTCAATAAACAATCGATATTTTACGATAAAGGTTATAATACTAGTTTATATTCATTCGGTAAATTCATTTCGTGTGACTTATCATAGTAAAATAAAATAAAAAAACATTTTACGAAGACGTGAAGGAAAAAAAGTTGATGATGGCAAATTGTTGACAATGTTTTCGTTTAGGTGATTTTTCGGCTTTTATTTGTGGGCCAAAAAAGAAAATCTCTCGTGCTGATTTAGCATAAAAAAAAAAAAAAAAAAGTTTTACGAGGACGTATTAAAGGACAAAGTTGCAAAAATTGATTCGAAAAAGAATCTTAAGCGTCGGCTGAAGTTTTGATTCCTTCAAGTGGCCCAAATAGTTGGCTTCGATGAACCTTCATCACCCCCACCCTTGGCTAAAGAACACATTTTCAATTTGTCACTTTGAGCCAGTTGCCAAGTAGTACTTGTTTGTTGACATCACTTTATCTTACCACCATTAGAGATTGTAGAATATTATAAGGATGATTCGGACGAGACATTTCTTAGAATAATTACATAGTGATTTAATAAATTTTCCGTCTTTTTATCTTGTCACTCAATTTTACATCTCTTTAAAAATATATATATATATATATGTACATTTCCAAACAAACGTATTTGATTAAAGAATGAAAAGTGATTATTAATTATCATACTGACATGGCTGGATCAAATAATCCTTGAGAATTCTCGAATTGTTGTGTACGTTGATTTCTAACGGGTACCTCCACGGGTGAACGACAAAGTGGACAATCTAAATGAGAGTAGAGCCACATATCTATACAAGGAGCATGAAAAGAGTGCTTGCATCTTGGTAGCTCCCTTACTTCTTCACCATCTTCAAATTCCGACAAGCAAACAGAGCATTCATAGCCATGGCTTTGATCTTCCACCACCTTTTCTTTCTTGTACTTGAAGCTACACGCCAATTTTGCATTAGGGTGATCATCAAAACTCTGGCTTGATGACATGTTTCTAAGTACTTGTGGCTGTGATTGCTGCCGGAGATTATACGCGCACCATCTAAGGATGAGGAGATTGTACACTGCAAACACGACGGCTGCAGCGCCAACAATAGCAAGACCGTAGTAAAACATGCGCAAGTTTGATGTTTCTGGATATGATGAAGGTGGTGAGTAGGGGCTGCTTGTATCTCCCATATGTAATTGGGAACGGTTAGTGAAGTTCTTGAAAGGTTTTTAGGACGTTTGATGTCATATATAGACTATATATATATAGTGATAAGAGAATGTTTATCCATTTGATTATTTTATAATCCATACTTAAATCTTCACTAGAGCCGTGGTTTTGAAGGTGGATATAGTGAAATATTCTTTTTGGATGTGTGGGTTTGTCATCGTCTAATGAAGACAAAGCAACGATCAATTAGTTTTAACAGTCGACATGGTTGGGAATATCTTATTTCTGGTTCTCAAAGCTCCAAGTTCGCAAGTACAATTGGTGTTATAAATATAAAAAAAAAATATAATTATTTGAGACTCTTTTCTAGAGGTTCAAAATAATTAACTTAAATTATTCTTTATACCCACAACATTCAAATACACTATTTCTCACCGATGTAAAATATTACACTGACCCTCCTGCTTGTATTTTGCTGCTTGCAAATTGTTAGAATTATATAAGTAACTAAAAGTGATCAAATGGTATTTAGCTAAAAAAAAAAGTGATCAAATGGTTAATTATGATGTGTAGGGCTATATCATGGAAATTCTCTTATCGTAACTATCACGTTCTCATGTCTGTAAAAGAAACTAATATGAGTTTGTTACCTAGACTAGTATCATAGTCTTAGAAGGAAGTGTTTTTTAATTTAGCTCTCAAATTTATAATTTACAATAATTAATTTAAGTTATTATTTTAACTGACTTGTAAATTACAGATATATGTCTTACAATAATGTGAGACGTGACATCAATATAGCGTAATTAGAAAATATATAGCACTGATATGTTAACTAACTTTCCACTACATAGAATTCAAATTATGAGTGGTTCAATATGTTTATCAACCAAACCAAGTAGCCAATTATAATGTGTAGCTAATCAACCAATACAGTTTGCTTTATCTGTTCATATATTGACTATTTTGTCATTTTCTACTGTCATCTTACTTAGAAGTTACTTGTGTTGACAAATTGGGTCCGCATCCGAACTTATTTTTAGTAATTTTATCAAAACATTCGAATTCAATAGGCGTTCATAAATATTATAGGACTCACATTATAATGCGAGTTCCACCTATGAGAGAACCTAATAAATCTGACTACTCTTCTAATATATGTATAATTATCTTTTATCGACCCAAAAAAAAAAGAAAGTAAGTGATGAGACTCCCAAACTACTAAATAGGTCGCTAAATATCACGTCACATCAAAAACAATTTTTCCCTTGCAAAAGGTAAACAAATGATGATTTTCCTCCTCCCTGAGGCTGCTATGGTAGGTGTCTTATTGCCAAATCGAATGAACCTACCAATGACAAAATGGATAATCAAAAGTATTGATTTACATAAGATTTTTTTTAGGGTAAGATCAAGAGTTCAAAATCATCGTTATAGATACATGCACACACACATGGATGAGGAGTAACGGTAACGTTGTTTCTTGGATATTTTTAATATATATTGTAATCTATCAGATAATTAAAATAATCTTTCAATACTTTTTTTTCTATGGTTCATAATGATGTGACATGCTTAATTTTGTATAATATAGATACACCAGAAAGCTACTTGTGTGTTGGACGTTGAAAATGAAATAAGAACAAAAGAGATAGTACTAACTTGATCTTACCCAAAGAAGTGCCAACGAAGATGCAGATTGATTAGCTTCTAGGGGCATGGTCTAACAGTAGTGGGATAAAAGCGATTTTTTAAGATCGCAAGTTCGATATTTCTCACTATTTTAGAGTTTCACCCTTGACTAACCTGATGCATGTGTGGGAGTGCACCACTACACCCTAGTTTACCAATTGGTAGTCAGTCTATACCGGGTCAAACTTTATCAGTTGGATTCTCACGTCATCACTAGCGGAACTAGGTCGAGGGAATTATTATTTTTAATTATAATGAAAAATAAAATTTATATATTGGAAAGATTAAAAAACAGCAAGGCATGTGAGATTGGTAATAGCAATGGGTATATCAATTTGGTTCAAGGAGACGTTTTACGTATTGTATAGGTCACTCACGCTCTCTAAAAATGATTCATTGCTTGCAAGACTTTTCTTGCGATATTTCAAAAAAAAAAAGATTTTTTCTCAAAATCCAATTCAATTATAATAATATATAGTTACTCAAAGACTTCTAAATATACTGTCAATTGCATTCACAACCCCAATAATACCACTTCTGACTTTCATAATTGCATGTATAAGGTTTATTGTCCCTCTTTCATTTGTAGTACAATACATATGCATACATATATAATACTGGGTTGACTTTAGATAACATTTCTTTTAATTTGACTGTAGACTCTTATTTTTTATTTTTTATTTTCTTATTTTTATTCTTATTTATGAGAGCAAATCCCATAAAAAAAAACCTTAGACTCTTATTTAGAAATAACAACAAATACAAATAAAAAAGAAGAATTTTAAATTATATAAAAGGTAAAAAAAATGTCATTAGCTATTTAAAAGTGGGCAATGATAATGGCTATTGATTTGAGAAAAAGGTCATTAATATACTTAGTTACAATGAAGTTGTGAGAATTAAAAAGTGAAGAATGGATTTTAATGACTTATATAGAAAGTTTGTGAATGTTTATTATACTCAGATGCTAGATTAGGAAACTATATAATATATAAATGAGTGTTTTGACATCTAATTATTGTTTTTGTCACTGTAATATCCCTTACTCCAGTTTCTGACTCTGTCACTGTTGACGTCATCCAAAAAAAAGTTGCGAATTGATTAGCCAACGAATATATAAATGTTAAGAGATCATACAGGAATGCTTGCAACACCTGGAGCCCAATAAGAATGTACAGGACTACTTAACAATGTAGGTTTAATTTTCAATTTTAAATTTTAATTTTTTTTAATTAAAGCGTTACACAAAATTAAAATATTGTAGTGAACAGGCAATAGTCATATGTATAATTGGAGTATTTACTACACGTGCTTAAGTGTTCAAATTTTTTCTTTTTCTCTTTTTGTTTCTCTTTATAAATGTTAACATACTTAGTAATCTAAAATTATAAATTATTTATTTGTGTTATCTATTCATCAATATTAATTATTTAATTTTAATTTTAAAATTGAATAGTATTATTGATAAAATACATATTCTTGTTAAAGCTTCAAAAACAGAGTTTTAAGATATAGGGATAGAAAATAAATACTTACAATAAATATATCTACGAATTATATAATTGATTTAATACTGTTTTACAGTTTCAAATAAGAAAATTCATTTGTAAATACAAGTTATCACAAAACTCATTAAATCAAATGAATTTCATCCACAAATGCTTTCAAATAGTATGTTAATGATTTTTTGTTTGAATTTGATGAAAAAATAATGAGAAAAACCAACTTAATAATTTTTTAAGAACATTAAGAATTCATGATTTGAATTTTTTAACATTATAAATTAACTTTAGAATCTGCAAAAATTTCCTTAACTATAGTGAAATGTACTCCAAAAATAGTTGTATATACCATAAGTTTAATAATTCCACAAAAGTAAAGTGCACCGTACCTCCATGTAACTAGAGATCAGACAAATTTTACTCAAGATGTTCAACATAATCCCTACTATCAAAAGAAAAAGGAAACCAAAGACAAGTCGAAACACAAATCCTCAAACTTATCATACTTTAGACCAAGTAAGTTACGTATAACAATTAACTCCACTTTAACCTCTGTTTACGATTCCTAGCCTACTTCGAATTGTATTTATATATTGCCACCTATTTAACGTGGAAACTTCCACAAAATTTGGTCTATTACTTTACCTTCAAGCTTCAGCAACCCCAAGCTCTATATAATTCCCACATCCATCAATCATTAGTCACAGCTTAACCTAAACACACACTGTAACTCCTGTGAGCCACAAAACATTCTTTTAAAAAAAAAAACTGTTGAAGAACATAAAACTAAGAATAGACATCAATATATGGCTTCTTCGTTTGATTTCTGTCCTGATATAATATTTGAGATTCTAACACGCGTATCATTAGAATCTTTAGATACATGCAAGGTTGTGTGCAAGCAATGGAGGAAGATCATATATCATTCAGATTTCATGCCTATTTATTGCCAAAGAACGAAGAATTTATCAGGTTACTATATGCAAAACTTGGTAGCACCATACAAGTTTGTATCGAAATTTGTTTCGGTGAATCAATCAGAAAAAAATGGTGAACATGTTATCGAGAGTTTGCCAAAAGGTATGCAGATTTTGGCATCATCAAATCAAGGGATTTTATGTTGTCTGAGTAAAACAGGTCGCTATAATGATAGATTTTACGTATGCAAGCCTAGCACCAAACAGTGGCAAGTGCTGCCGAATCCAAAGACGCGTTATCCAACTATTTCAGTTGGTTTAATGGTTCTCCGTTCACGTCCCTTGCGCTTCAAAATATTTCGAATATCAAATCCTCAGAGAAGGTATGTCTCATTGATTTTTTTTTTTTTTTTTTTAAATTTTTGAATTTTTGAATTTTATCTTATTAATTGGTTTCATCATTATATATTGTCTGAAAATTCTGATTTTATGTTGCTTATATAATAATTACTTCTGTGTTAAATTTTGTTTTTGGGACTCTTTTCATCATATACTAGTAGTTTTTGAGTCCTATTCAACATTGAAATTAGCACGTCTATATTTAGAGGCCAGAATTATCATTATTTTTCTCTTGGGGGTGTTTCTTTATTTGTAAATGCTACAAAATACTTTTTCGCTAACTAAAAATCTAAATTTCTTTGTGTTAGGCCACCCAAGCATTGTCACCATCGGTTTGAAATCTTTGATTCAACAATATGGGCATGGAAAGCAGCAAATGATATCATCCTTCCAGAAAGCGTCGTGTTTGAGACACACAAACCTGTTACTGTGGGTGATTCAGTACACTGGCTCACTAGCAATGATCACGTATTGGCTTTTCATGAAGAACAAGAATGTTATGTTACAATTTCATTGCCACAGTCTGCATGCAGCATTAATGGAGGTTACAAACACAAACAACTCATGCAGTACCAAGGAAAGCTTGGTTTTATGGTGCAAGAATCAGAGCAATGCTTAGAAATTTGGGTTATGGAGAACCCCAAAAATGGTGCTTGGAAGAAGGAGAAGATAGTGAGCATTAGTCGCTCCTTTCATGAAGCAATACGAACTTCAATCCCTATTGGTTTTGACAACACAGATATTGCTTTCATGAAGTCCTTTTACGAATTGATATTCTATAAGTCACAAAACCACACTTATGAAGTAGTTAAAGTTGATGAATTCATGGATCCTCGTGAAAGTTTTCCATTTCGATCAGATTTTGAGCTAGTTGATCTAAAGGGTAGATGTTAAAGTTATCAGAATTTTGTCTTCAGTTTTTGTGGAATAAGTCTTTGGATGTGATGTTGTTGTTTTAATTAATTCCTTGTGAACTTCCTTATTTAGGATGTAATGAGGCCTTTTTTAGTTATCTTCATATGTAGTTTATGTAGGTATTGTTTCATTTTTTTACATTGTAGCTTCTTTATTTACGCTTTGATATGTTCTTAGGATATAATCATGTTCGTGTCACAGAGTAGATTTTGATGAACACGTCACTATTTAGATAATGAGGTTTCAATTATGTACAAGCAGAGCAATTGTCTCCATTTTAGTTCTTCTAGTGAATCATTAATCTCGACTACATTAAATACATCTTAAAGGGGCAAAAACCATTTTAGTACCTGAGGTTTGTCTTAAAGACCAAATTAGTTCCTCAGGTTTGCAAAAAAATCAAAGAGGTCCCTCCAGTTAACTTCCGTTAGCCAAATGTTAATAGTCAAATGGTTGACCGAGTTAAAAGACCATTATATCCTTAAGCAACATATATTATAAAAGAAAATTACAATAAAAGTCTAAAATCAGTCCAAAAGACATAATTCACATCATTCGCGTAGGAAAAAAAAAACAAAAACTAAAAAATATCTATTCTAACATAAACAAATTAAAGTCAATAATATATCGTTAAAAAATGAACAATCATGATTCATCCTCTTCTCTGGTTGTTACCCCCGCTGCTAATTACTCGGAATCTGAACTGTCCTTCGTCCATTTCTTCAAACACACACTTAACGAGTTACCTTCAATAAACAACAATGAATCAATAACGAACACATGACACAGTACAACCCACGACACAAACACCCTACCACTACAACCCACGGCTCACATATACCACCACCTACGGCTCACACACACACTCACCCACGGCACCCACACCACTCACCACCACCCACGACACCCACACAAATATCCATACAACACTACCATATACACCCTACCCACGACACCCACACACACACTCACCCACGACAGCCACCCACACACCACCACCCACGGCTCACACACTCACTCCACGACACCTACACCACTCACACACTCACCCCACCACACCCACATCCCCATGGTACCCACAAACACACTCATCCACGACAACCATACTACTCACTACCACATACGGCACCCACACACGCCCTCCCACGGTACCCACACATATACCACCCACGATACCCCCACACACACTCACCCACGACACCTACACACACACTCACCCACTGCACCCACACATATACTCACCTACGACACCCTACACACACGCTCACCTACACACCACAGTCCACGGCACACATACCCTACAAACGGCACACACAGACTCATCCACAACACACACACACACAACAACACAAAAAAATTAAAAACAACACAACAACAAAAAAAAAAAATTAAGAACAACACAATAACAACACACACAAACAAATAATAAGCATGAAATAAATAAATAAAATAAATAAATAATATTAAAAAAGATCCAAACATACCTCTGTGGCTTTGTGTGTGTCGCAGTATGTGTCTGGGGTATGTGTTGTTATGTGTGCCGCAAGTGTGTATTGATGTGTGTGTGGTGTGCATTGGGGAGGCGGGAGGGGAATGGTGATACAAAGGAGTGGAGACAAAGGGATGAGATAGAGAGAAGAAGACTTATGATTTTTTTTTATGAGAGCAAAATGACACTTACGCCCTTCTCGCTGTTAAATCTAACGCCAACAAGTTAACGAAGGGACCTCTTTGGTCTTTTTGTAAACCTGAGGGACCAATTTGGTCTTTAGGGCAAACCTCATGGACTAAAATAGTTTTTGCCCCATCTTAAAGTTATAAATTCTATCATGCAATGAAGAACTGCATATTCCAAGTCAGTTACATATGAGTAGTTGTTGAGAGAGCTCAATGTCTGCCATCATACAACCAAAGTGTCTACTATAAAAAATTTTTTGAAATAAAAAAAAACTAAAAAAAACAAATGTTTTTTAAAAAGTTGAGAGGGGTGCATGTGCACACCCTCAACTTTATATAGGTTCACCCCTGACCTTATACATTATTTCCTAGTACCCAAAAATGAAAGTTGGCAACAAATAAGAATTCTTTTGCTACATAATCTAACTACATTCTTTTATTCCTTTGTTTATGTTGGCCTAAAAGCTTATAATCTTTATTTTGATAATAACAAAACATCTTAATTGTGATTTAAATTTCTTATTTGTATCTTGGGTAAGTTATTCAATCCATCAACATAAGATTATCTCAAGCAAAGCCCACATCAACTCGTTCATTCAAAAGGATCAAATGCTAGCTTCAAACTATTGGATCAAAGTCAAAGCCCAATCAGAAATTATATTAAAAGCCCAAAAGGTATTCTTATAACTTGTTTCATTCAAATGAAGTCTCTCATGAGGAATTAAGCTATGAATACCCGAAGAAAAAGACTTGTCAACTCAAAGAAATGAAGTTAAAGATTCAACGATAAAAAAAGAGTTACAAGGAAGGAGACGTGACAACATAAGAGGTACCGGCGTTAAAAATGTTGTTTGCCTAAGTGTGACTTGTGTAGCTCATAATTTCTCAAAAAAGGTTTTTCATAAAAGATTTTCTATTTGCTAAATATCCTTTGAACATATATTTTCAAAAAAATGTCATTACAAATTCATTTTTGAAAAACAAGACTTTTTGAATTTCAAACTCTTGTGGCACAAAAAATTTTCTATATCTTTTTAAGAGTTTTTGAAAATATTTTGAGATGTTAAAAATGATAGAAATACTTTTTTAAAAGTGCCGTCAAAAGTGCCCAAATACTTTTTTTTATTTAATAAATTGTTTTGGGGCTCAAAAATGTCACTTTTCAGCATTTTAAGCATCCGGGCGTTACTAGCTTCGTCTGGTCGATTGGATGAAGGCCACAACGCCCGACAAGGAGCTCTGGTTCGGGCGTTACCTGCCCCATCCAGTCGACCGGATGGCTTAACAGAAAAATTTAGGATTTTTGCATTATATCCGTTTTGTGTCTAACTCTTTCCTCTTTTTAAGCCATGCTCTCTCACCATCTCAAACACCTCTCTAAGCCTTAATCTTCAGATTTCTGAGCTAATTCAAAGAGCTTTTCAAATTATTTTCATTGAGAAATCTTGAGCTATCATTTTCATATCTTTGAGCATTCAAAGTATTCTTCAATTGTAATATCAAACTCAAATATGAGTTGCAATTTTCATTCATATTATCACATAATCTTTGTAATACACTCTTTCACATAGATTGAGAGAATCATTGTGAGAAGAAGTATTATAATCCTTTGTGGACTCAAAGGAAGAGAAGATAGAAGGTTAAGGTTCACCTACACTTGAAGGAGCTTGTGTAACTCTTGTGGACTCAAGAGTAATTGTAGTTGGTTTTTGCTTCACCAACATTTGAAGAAGCATCTTAGTGAAGAGTTGTTAAATCCTAAGGGAAGGGAAGACCTTAGGTGGTGGACTAGGCCTCCAGGAGTGCGAACCACTTAAAAATTATCGTGTTTGATTTCTCTTACTCTACTCTCGCTATTTTCAAGTCATTTACTTCCGTGTGGATATTGCTCATATTAACTGTTTGATAATTGTTGAGTTATCTATTTGAAATTTATTTTTGAAGTTCTAATTGCTTATCTAGTGTTATATACTTGTGTGCTCACTAAGTGTTTAATAAATTGCCAACAAGAACTTCTAGATCTAGTATTATCATCTTTCACTAGACATTAGTTCCGCATCAAGAATTTTTTAAATTGCTTAACCTTGCCAAACAACCCAATTCACCCCCCCTCCCCCCTCTTAGGTTATCAAGGGTCAATAAGTGGTACCAGAGCTAGTACTCTACATATAGCTTAACATCTAGTAGATGATCCCTATGGCAAGCTCATCAATGTCTAATATAGTTGAAGGACAATCTTCATCTAGACCACCATTGTTTAATGGAACAAACTATTCTTTTTGGAAAACTAGGATAAGAATTTATATTATAGCAAATGACATAAGAGCACGGAATGTGATAAAAAATGGACCAATTAATCCTACTCTAACTAAGAAAGAAGGAGAACAAAGCATCACAGTCCCTAAATCGGAAAAAGACTTTAATGATGATGATTTCAAAATGTGTTAAAGAAACTTTAAGGCTATGAACATGTTATATCTTGCTTTATATTCAAATGAGTTTAACAAAATTTCTGGATGCAAAAGTGCTAAAGAAATTTGGGATCAATTAGAAGTCACATATGAAGGAACTAACCAAGTTAAAGAAACTAGAATAAACATGCTTGTTCATAAATATGAAATGTTCAAAATGTCATTTGATGAAAATATTGAACAAATATTTTATAGATTTACCGATATTGTTAATACTCTTAAATCTCTTGGAAAAGAGTATTCTAACGAAGAATTGGTAGGAAAAGTTCTTCGAAGTTTAACCGAGCCATGGGAAGCTAAAGTAACGACTATTGAGGAAGCTAGAAACCTCAAAACTCTCACTCTTAGTGAACTTATGAGATCTCTAATATGCCATGAGTTGAAGAAGAAGGATCGAGAAGAAAAAAAAAGGAACAACAAGAAGTCACTTGCACTTCTTGCATTAAAGGCTTACTCAAGTGATGAAGAAGAAGAAAACAAAGAAGATGATGATGAGATAGCTCTTCTTACAAGGAACTTTAAAAAATTTCTCAAATTCAAAAAGGTAAGCAAAGCTCCTTACAATAAGTTTATGAACAAAGGGAGAAACAAACCAAAAGAAGAAGGAAGATGCTTCAATTGTGACAAGACGGGTCACATAAAAGCAAATTGTTCAAAACCAATCAAAACCAAGGGATGAAAAGCTTTGAAAGCAACATATGTTGATGACGATGCATCAACCGGTGAAGAAAGCAAAAATGAAGAAGTGACAAACATCGTTTGTCTTATGACAAAAGATGATGATGAGGTATGCTCTTCTTTTAACTCCGAATATTACTCTTCTAGCTCATTAATTGATAATTAATGTTCTCTTGAAGAATTACAATACGAATTTTCTAAAATTCATGATAGTTTTAAAATTACAATTATTAAGATACATGAACTTCAAAAGGAAAATAATACTTTAAAAGAAAAAAATAAGTTGCTTGAAAAAGATCGAAATTGTGCTCATGAAAAGGCACTTAAGATTCATTTTGAAAACGATAATCTTCAAACAAAAATTGAAAAGCTTGAAAAAAAAATCAAGAATTAAATGGAAGCCTAGCAAGATTTACAAAAAGAAAAGAAAATCTTGATAAAATGCTTGGCTCACAAAAAATGGCTTTTGATAAAAGTGGAATAGGATATGAACCTTCTTCAAAACAAAAATCTCTAAAAAGTTATTTTATAAAAGTATCATCTACTACAAATGAAGCATCAACATCAAAAGGATTTCAAAAATCATGCACCTATTGTGAAAAACAAGGTCATATAACATTACATTGTAAATTTTGAAATATTGTAGGTAGAGACTCTAAAATTCCTTCTTGGCTCAAACGAAAATGGATTATTAAATGTGCTAAAAATTAATACTAACAATCTAGGACCCAATAGAACTTGGGGACCTACATTTTGTTTTTGTATATAGGTTACCTTAGTATATAGGTTACTCTACGGATGAAGTATGAAAGAAATTGGGTAATTGATAGTGGATGTTCAAGACATATGACCGGTGATCCATCTCTTTTCGATGAGCCTATCAAAAATTACAAAGGTTTTGTGAGCTTTGGAAATAATAAGAAATGTAAAATTATTGGTAAAGGTAGCATTGGAAATAAAAATAATATATCTAACCATGATGTGCTACTTGTGAAAGAATTGAAACATAATTTGCTAAGTGTAAGTCAACTATGTGATAATGATTATCTAGTTGAATTTAAATCATCATGTTGCACTGTTTTTGACAAAATGAAAAATGTGTTGTTTATTACAAATAGACATAAAAATGTCTATATCATTGACTTTGAAAGTATATCATGCCAAAATATTGATTGTTTAATCACAACAAATGAAAGTTCTTGGTTATGGCATAGAAGATTAGGACATATTAGCATGAATCTATTTGGTAAACTTTCTCGAAATGATCTTGTAAGAGACCTTCTTAAGACCAAGTTTGAAAAAGATCATTTATGCGATCCATGTCAATTTGGAAAACAACATAAAGCATCTTTCAAAACCATTAGCCATGTGACCACATCAAAAGCTTTACAAAAACTTCATATGGACCTTTTTGGACCAATGGATGTAATAAGTCTAGGAGGATCTAGATATGTTTTTGTAATTGTTGATGATTATATTAAACACACATGGGTTATGTTTCTTGCTCTCAAAAGTGATGCTTTTAATGAGTTTGTACAATTCTGTAAAAGAGTGCAAAATGAGAAAGGATACTACATTTCATGCATTCATAGTGATCAAGAAACAGAATTCATAAATGCATCTTTTGTGGAATTATGTGAACAAAATAACATTGAGCATAATTTTTTGGCTCCTAGAACTCCTCAACAAAATGGAGTTGTTGAAAGGAAAAATCGAACTCTACAAGAAATGACAAGAACAATGTTGAAAGAAAACAACTTGCTTATATACTTTTGGGGAGAAGCTGTCAATACGGCTTGCTATGTTTTAAATAGAGTGTTAATTAGACCTTCTCTCAAGAAAAATCCATATGAACTATGGAAATGACGTACTCCAAATATTTCACATTTTAAAGTTTTTGGATATAAATGCTCCATCTTAAATAATAAAGATCATATTGGTAAGTTTGATTCAAAATCCGACGAAGGTATTTTTATTGGTTATTCTTCTAGAAGCAAGGAATATCGAGTTTACAATAAAAGAACCTCAGTGATTGAGGAATCTATGCATATTAATTTTGATGAAACTAACCCCTTTATGTCAAGAAAAGATGAAGATGATGATGTAAGCATTGAACAAGTTGAAGAACAAGGTCAATCTATTTCTACAAATGAAGAAAGTAATACATCCTCAAGCAATCAAATTGATACTCCAATTGAGGAATAATAACCAACATCAAATGATCAAATCATATCAACAAATCAAGATCTTCCAAAATGTTAGAAATTTGTCAAAAATCATCCAAATTATCAAATCCTCGGAGATCCATCACAAGGTGTAAGAACTCGTTCCAATCTAAATACTTTTTGTGAACATATTGTTTTTATATCTCAAATTGAACCTAAGAATATAAAAGAAGCATTATTGGATGATGATTGGATTATTGCTATGCAAGAAGAGCTTATTCAATTTGGAAGAAATCAAGTTTGGACCTTAGTTGAAAGACCTACTAATTACCCGATTATTGGAACAAAATGGGTTTTTCGAAACAAACTAGATGAATCCGGTAATGTAACTAGAAATAAGTCTAGATTGGTTACACAAGGGTATAATCAAGAAGAAGGAATAGAATATGAAATTTTTTTTGCACCGGTAGCTCAACTTGAATCCATTCGAATGTTGCTAGCATATGCATGTTTTATGAACTTCAAACTTTATCAAATGGATGTCAAAAGTGGTTTCTTAAATGGCTATCTTCAAGAAGAAGTATATGTTGAACAACCACCCGGTTTTGAAAGTACAAATTTATCAAGTCATATATTCAAACTTCAAAAAGCTTTTTATGGACTTAAACAAGCACCTAGGGCATGGTATGATAAATTAAGTAATTATTTACTTGATAATGGCTTTTCTAGAGGTAAACTAGACTCTACATTATTTGTAAAAAGAAAAGCTAAAGATATGTTGCTTGTTCAAATATATATTGATGATATTATCTTTGGTGCTACTAACGAATCCCTTTGCAAGTATTTTTCTGAATGTATGCATAAAGAATTTGAAATGTGCATGATGAGAGAATTAAATTTCTTCCTTGGACTTCAAATCAAACAAACAAAGGAAGAGGTCTTTATAAATCAAGCCAAGTATATTAAGGAACTCATCAAGAAGTTCGGACTTGAAACCGCAAAAGAAATGAGCACTACTATGGGAATGTCAATCAAGCTTGACAAAGATGAAAAAGGTAAATCGATTGATGAAAAACAATATCAAGGTATAATCGGAAGCCTTCTCTATTTAACTGCCTCAAAACCTGATATTATGTTTTTTGTGTGCTTATGTGCTCATTTTCAATCTTTCCCCAAGGAATCCCACTTGAATGCTGTAAAAAGGATTATTAGATACTTTAAGGGTACTATTAATTTAGGACTCCTTTACCCTAAAGGCCTATCTTTTGAACTTCTAGGATATTTTGATGCCGATTACGCGGGTTTTAAGATTGATAGAAAAAGCACTAGTGGTAGTTGTCAATTTCTAAGACATGCTTTAGTTTCATGGTCTAGCAAGAAACAACATAGTGTAGCTCTTTCAACAGCAGAAGCCGAGCATGTAGCTATGGATAATTGTGTTGCACAAATTCTTTGGATGAAACAAACTTTGCTTGACTTTGGTCTAGAATATGATCGTGTGCCGATCAAATGTGATAATACAAGTGCTATAAGTCTATCAAAGAATCCAATTCAACATTCTAGAACTAACCATATAGAAATTCGTCATCATTTTCTAAGAGATCATGTGCAAAAAGGTGATATTGAACTTGAATTTGTTGATTCTTTGCATCAATTGACCGACATTTTTATAAAACCATTGCATGAGAATCAATTTTGTGCCATTAGAAGAGAATTAGAAATGCTTTGGGTCACTTGATTTTTTGAAAAATTGCATTTTTTTGAAAAACAGGGGATCCGGGCGTTACTGCATTCATCTGGTCGACCGGATGAAACATGCAACGACCGGATCACGAGCCACTGCTGGACATTACTGCCCTCATCTGGGCGCCCGGATCAATGGCCTAGTGCCCAGATCGCGCTGATAAGAGCACGATTTTGACCTCATTCTTTCAAAATTTCTCCTACTCAACTTCAAATTCTCTCAATCCCTCTCAATCTCTTCTATTTCAACTCATCAAATCCACTAATTCTTCATCACAAATTGATTCACAACACATATTTTTCATCACATCCTTGTCTTTGTATCACCAAACTCTTCAAAATCTTCAAAAGAAAAGCTTTGAACTCCTTTGTCCACAAGGTGTTCGACAAATTTCCTCAAAGACAATCCCTTCTTAAAAGCTTCAATCTCTTGCAAATTCTCAATGGCACCACCAAGAGCTGACTCTAGGAAGCGCAAGCAAGGAGAATCTTCATCATCAGGACCTCAAATCGTTGTCAATCCTGATGCCTTTCCTCAACAAAACATCTTATGGGGTAAGACTTTGGACCCTCCTACCTTGCTTAATGGCACTAGAATTTTGAGGATTTTCGATGCTCAAGGTTGGCTACCTACTAAGTTATGTTGTACCTCTTGGATTCGTGAATTCTACTACTGTGCAAATCTAGACTTTAACACCATGAAGTTGCAAAGCCAAGTTAAGGATAGAGTGTTAGAATTTACTGCTAGTGATATTGCTAGAGCTTTCAGAATTCCAAATTCAGGAACTAAACTTTATTCCTTCAAGGGCATGCCGGAAGACATTCATGAGGATCTTGAAAAACGAGTTATAGAATTCATTTGGGAAGGAACAAGATAGACTAGCATTCATTATCCTAAGAAGAAGGAAATCACCCCCGAAAAGAAGCTTTTATTCTACATCCTTCATGACGTCATTATTCCTAGGGAAGTTAAGGATGGTTCTATTCCGAAATTTACTACTTTGTTGATGTATATGATGTTTGAGGCAAAAAGGATCAATCTTCCACACATTATTATCAACCACATCGTCCACACTAAAGAAGCAGAAAACCAACTTGCTTATGGGGTGCCCTTAACACATCTCTTTGACTCTTTAGATGTTCCTCGAGATCAAGAGTTTGAGTCTATAAGTGCTAGATCTTATCTTCTAAATCACACTAGCATCTCTCGTCAAAAGTTGAAGCTTCATAACAACCAAGTTCTTGATGCTCATGAGGATACAAGCGGTGATTCTATTGTGTTTGAATCTCTTGATATTGATCCTGATTCCTTCAGAGATCCAATGGAAGGACAAGACACTGGTCGAGGTGGAGCTGGTAGTTCTCGAAGAGCTAGATCATCGTTTTCTCAATCCGTCACACATGATGAAATCATTGCTCGCCTTGATGCACAAGATGCTCGTTTGGATCATATGAAGCAGTTGAAAGCATTACATGACCACCATCTTGGTTCTTAGTTTATGGATGCCTTGAGATTTGTTCTTCAAACAATTCCTTTTAACTTTCTAGTTTTATTTTGTCTCAAGTACTCTTTTGCGTTTCTCATCTTATCTCTAACTTTGATTGGATATTTTGAATTTTTAATATGTCAACTTGCTTCTGTTACAAATTTTTTTATGACTATTTGCTATTCTATGGTAGATTATCTATAGTTTGTTCATGTCAAATAGGGGGAGAAAAAGAATATTGAAATCTAGCATGAAAATACTTATGTATGATTGAATGACTACTCTATTTTACTTTATAATGCTATGCACTTATTCAGGGGGAGCTTGTTTTTCATGTGCAAGCAAATGATTCAATCAAGCATAAATTGAAGGGGAGACCTCAAATCTAGTTTTATTTTCCAATATTCAACCATTTCATGCTTCTATATTTCAATATTTTGTCATCATAAAAAAGGGAGAGATTGTTGGCCTAAAAAGCTTATAATCTTTATTTTCATAATAACAAAACATCTTAATTGTGATTTAAAATTCTTATTTGTATCTTGGATAAGTTATTCAATCCATCAACACAAGATTGTCTGAAGCAAAGTCCATATCAACTTGTTCATTCAAAAGGATCAAAGGCTAGCTTCAAACTATTGGATCAAAGTCAAAGCTCAATCAGAAATTGTATTAAAAGCCCAAAAAGTATTCTTATAACTTGTTTCATTCAAATGAAGTCTCTCATGAGGAATCAAGCTATGAATATTCGAAGAAAAAGACTTGCCAACTCAAAGAAATGAAGTTAAAGTTTCGACGATAAAAAGGGAGTTACAAGAAAGGAGACGTGGCGACATAAGGGGTACCGGCATTAAAAATATTGTTTGCCTAAGTGTGACTTGTGTAGCTCATAATTTCTCCAAAAACGTTTTTCATTAAAGATTTTCTATTTGCTAAATATCCTTTGAACATATATTTTCAAAAAAAGGTCATTACAAATTCATTTTTGAAAAACAAGACTTTTTGGATTTCAAACTCTTGTGGCATAAAAATTATTCTATATCTTTTTAATAGTTTTTGAAAATATTTTGAGATGTTAAAAATGCTATAAATACTTTTTTAAAAGTGCCCTCAAAAGTGCCCAAATGCTTTTTTATTTAACAAATTGTTTTAGGGCTCAAAAAGATCACTTTTCAGCATTTTAAGCATTCAGGCGTTACTAGCTTCATCTGGTCAACCGGATGAAGGCCACAATGCCCAGCAGAGAGCTCTGGTCCAGGCGTTACCTGCCCCATCCGATCGACGGGATAAAAGACTCAGCGACCGGATGGCCTAACGAGAAAATCCAGAATTTTTGCATTATATCCGTTTTGTGTCTAACTTTTCCCTCTTTTTAAGCCATGCTTTCTTACCATCTCAAACACTTCTCCAAGCCTTAATCTTCAGATTTCTAAGCTAATTCAAAGAGCTTTTCATATTATTTTTATTGAGAAATCTTGAGCTATCATTTTCATATCTTTGAGCATTCAAAATATTCTTCAATTGTAATATCAAACTCAAATAGGAGTTGCAATTATTATTCATATTATCACACAATCTTTGTAATACAGTCTTTCACATAGATTGAGAGAATCATTGTGAGAAGAAGTATTATAATCCTTTGTGGACTCAAAGGAAAAGATGATAGTATGTTAAGCTTTACCTACACTTGAAAGAGCTTGTGTAACTCTTGTGGACTCAAGAATAATTGTAGTTGGTTTTTGTTTCACCGACATTTAAATAAGCATCTTAGTGAAGAGTTGTTAAATTCTAAGGGAAAGGAAGACCTTAGGTGGTGGACTAGGCCTCCGGGAGTGCGAACCACTTGAAAATCATCGTGTTTGATTTCTCTTACTCTACTTTCGCTATTTTCAAGTCATTTACTTTCATATGGATATTGCTCATATTAATTGTTTGATAATTGTTGAGTTATCTATTTAGAATTTATTTTTGAAGTTCTAATTGCTTATCTAGTGTTATATACTTGTGTGCTTACTAAGTGTTTGATAAATTGCCAACAAGAACTTCTAGAGTATTATCATCTTTCACTAGACATTAGTTATGCATCTAGAATTTTTTAAATTGCTTAACCTTGCCAAACAACCTAATTCACCCTCTCCCTCCCCCCCCCCCCCCCCTCCCTCCCCTTCTTATGTTATCAAGGGTCAATAGTTTACCATTAGATGATACAATCATGGACATATTTATATGGGGTTAAGCGGGGTTATAGTCTTCATTTACCTCAAATATTTTTAAAATTGTGTATTTATTTAAATTTTTTCTAAGATATACGTATTTTTAGTCAATAAGTTTTGTATCTTTCTCATTTGGTCTATCACTAAAGGCAGCCAAGAGTTACTTAGGGTTTTAGTACAACATTACTCAGCTAGGTCGTGCATGGGAGTAGCAAGGTATATTAGAAAGTCATGCACAAAGGTAGTATGCTTCTTACTCGAACAATTTCTTGATTTATCTGGGTTGGTCGTTAGTCGCAAAGATGAAGAAACGGGGGACCATCTTGATCTTACCCCTTTACTAGAAAGGGCACAAAAAGTAAAAGAACTTGCACGAATGACTCCCCAACTGTTGTCATGTCCCGCTAAATAATTTTTCTCAATCAGAATGGAAGGCAAGTTTATCCCGAAATAATGGATTCCTCACACTCGCTCGATTTTGAGATGTTCCAGAGAAGAAATAGCTTGCGTAAAAGCGATAAGAATTCGAACATGACACGTCTCATTAGAGTTAGATTCCTCTATATGGAGGGTTGGCGTTACGTTACGCTACTAAGGACCGAGGCGAGCGGCCATTCATATCAGGGTCCGAAGGAGATGTAATTGATTGTACTTTGAGGGCTTTTTCATCAAGGTCGACAGGTTTGGGGTTTCAGATCTTTCCTATTTCTTTTTTATATATGCAATACCTTTGACTCTATTGTCTCCACCTCTACTTGCTCTGGCTCTTTAGTTAATAAGGGCCATTTGATCCGTTTAATGGAGTCTTACCCAGTTCATTCGTCCTAATTCCAATACAATAGGGGTCCATCAATGCAAGTCAGTTGTAGATGAAATTCTCTTGAAGCGAAAAAAAAGATGCCATGGCCTATTGGATTTGATATAAATTCAGCCAAACCACCCTACTAGAGAAGTTTGCAAGCAAGGGTAACTGAGGTATGCGAAGGTAAGCTCAAGCTAAGATTATGCTCGTAAAAATAATGGTATAAGCCTGGTCGAACCCCCATTAAAATTTATTAGCATTTTAATTTTCGCTTGTACAAAATTCTAAATCTTCCTATACAGAGACATACCTAATAGCATAATTTGGCAACTTTTACATTTTTGTTAATATAGGAGTGCCTGATACTCTATTCTGGCACTTGATATTATAAATTAGTTTCAAAACAAAATTACCAGTTAGATACTATATTCATATACTTCGTATATCAAAGCATTTTCAACACCTATATACCACTCTATTTTTACCAATTTAGTAAAGTGTTCTTTTCATTCATTTAATATATAAAATACTTTCGAAGCTGACTTATTACTATATTCTTCTCAACTCATAAGATTGATGTCCGACAATTGTTTTATTATTTTATATAAAAAAAGGAATATTCACAAATTTTCTTTTCGTTATTCGTCTCTTTATCTTCTTTTAAGTAAGATCTTAAATTAAAATTTAGCAAAAAAAAAAAAAAGATCTTGAATTAAAACTTGGTCGGACCAACTTTTCTTCATGTGAAAGTTATTTCAATATCGTGTTTAGCTAACTAAAACTTCTAAAAGAGATGTAATTATTTACTTTTAAAATATTTGTAAATAGTTAAATAATTATGATTTGGCTATGCTCCAACTGGTGGGTTAGGCTAGTTCTAGCCCTTGGTTAGTAAGGATGATACACTGATCATTTTGGTTTCGCTATTTTGATGGGACTGTCATTCATCTTTGGTGGTTTGGTTGTTTAAACAACTATTTCAACCTTACTACCAGTATTATATTGGGCCACAACCTACGGTCTTTTTTGTTATGATAATTTAATTGAATTTGATGATTGCTCACATTTTATTTATTTATTTTTGTTTTTGCCTTAGAATGGAATATTTACAAAATTGTCCGCGTTGTTATCTTCAATTATTTTCATATTATATTGTAATGCATGAGTATTATCAAAAGATTTATTTCATATTAAGGTCGCATGCTATTTTCTTAGGGAAGAGTACTAAGTTTCCTACTCATTTTATTTTGTTCCTTCTTTTTTTAACTAATGAAATAAGTAAGGAATAGTTTGGAATAGTTGGCATTTAAGTTGACCTTTCTATGTAGTGAAAACCTTGAAAGTGACAACTGCACTTTTACTTTCTACCCAAGATATTTACTTTATTTCCTTAAGCTATCCTTGTAATTATAATATGAATTGTATTAGATTTTTGTTTCCATCAAGTTTTCTGGTCTCCTCATGGATCTTGTTTAGTTGAATTAATTGTAATTTGAGAGATCTAATTTATATCTATTAAGTTTGGGATATTTGGTTGCTTTGAGCTTGCCATTGTAATTATTTTAATGGTTTTAATATTCGTTTCATTTTTTAGAGTCTAGCGTGCTTAAAAAGACCTAATTATTAGGCACGCGGCATCGTGTTCACTTGTTCACCTTGTTAGATTTAGGAGAGGCATTTTAAAAGTACAATTTTCAAATAATGCTACAATTTTACAACTATTGTACTAAAGTTTCACGTGATGCAAAACTCCACCATAGCACTTCTCTTTTTCTCTATTGTCATGACACAAAACTCTAATTTAATATATTTCTTTACTTCTTCTTTTATTATCAACCTAATCAAAGACTGTTTATTCAACCAAGATTCCTAAAACTTCAAAGATTTTCAGTCTTTCAATCTATGATTTAATAAATACGAGTCATATATTGTTGCTTATTTGTTCAATAAAGATTGTGAAAAATCTATTACAAAGTTGAATATGAGACTCTTGAGCGAAGGATTGTATGGTGATAAAAGGAGAACAGTGTATTTTATATTATTGATAGGAAAAAATACTATAATACTTTTATAATATGAAAATTTCTAGAAAGCAATTACAATGATATAAAGAAAATATTTAGTAAAACAATTACGATATACATAGTTAATTATTCATTCTCGTAGAATATATTGTTAACTTTATACTATTTATAGAAAATGGTTCTTATGGTTATCAAATTACAATCATCCTACATCGATGAATCCTTGTCCCTTGCTAGCGAGAGTGTTAGAAAAATACAATTCTTTCACGTGAATAAATCATTACTTCTAACACTTATATATAAGATTTTGGACTACTCAACTTGACACTAATTGTTTGAATACTTTCACTAGAGAAAATATATTGAAACTTTTAAAAGTATAAACAAAATATAATATTTCCAATTTATAAGCAATTAAAATAAGGAAATAGAAATACTAGTATCAAATTATGCTTTATAGTCCCATTGAACAAAATTATCCACTCTTAGATACAATTATGGTTATATAACCTTTAAGTCTTTCTTATTTTCAAATGTTATAAAACAATTTTTATCTAAACAAAATTTAAATTTCTTTGTGTTGAGGAATTATACGTTTAGGACCTCCGTTGAAAGTGTTGGAGGTGAGAGTGGGGTCAATTTCTAAGGTGGTATTAGTCAGCATTGTGGTTGTAATGCCAAGGGTGGAAACTGAGGTCGTTGAACACGGATACAAACGGGTCCAAGTAGCAACAAATTTCTCAAGGGCCCAAACTGTAAAAAATTCTAACAGGTTCAAAGTGACGATGGAAGCCTAAAAGCTTTTTGTTGATAAGGCTGTTCTTACCAGAGTCTCTAAAATAGAAATTCTGGTATCGTATTAGTAACATTTTTAGAGACTTCGTACTTTTTAGAGACCCGGGCCCACTTTTGGTAATTTTGATCTCTACTTTAAGAATTTTTGTTTCACCAAATAAACTATATTACGTAATAATTATATGATACCAAAGTCTCTATTTTATATACTCTGGTAAGGACAGCCTAAGTTCTGAAAATATGTAAAAGAAATATGCGAGATTAATTAAATTTCTTATCGAAGCAATATTAATTAGCAACATTTTTAGAGACTTTGTACTTTTTAGAGACCCGGGCCCACTTTTGGTGATTTTGATCTCTACTTTATGAATTTTTGTTTCACCAAATGAACTATATTATGTAATAATTGTACGATACCAGAGTTTTTATTTTAGAAACTCTGGTAAAGACAGCCCAAGTTCCGAAAATATGTAAAAGGAATATGCGAGATTAATTAAATTTCTTATCAAAGCAGTATTAATTAAATTTCTTACCAAAGCAGTACTATCACCATCGGTTTAGGATATTCAATTCAGCAATATGGGCATGGAAATAAACAAATAATTGTTGGAATATTTCTCTTAAGTGGGTTACCGTTAATTACTTTTGGTTTTATAAAAATAGGCTGAATATTTGATTCATAGAGACTGGGTTGTGATCATATTGCTTTTAAGTCTACCTCATAAATTTATATACGGTTAATTGTGTATAAGCCTTATATTCTGACAAAGCATTTTATGAGAGGGCCCGTTAGAATAATTAAAAATATATGGCTAGGTCCCCTCTCCTACTCTAACCCTAAATTAATTATTTCTATAAACGTTAGTTATTCCTGGATAAAGTAAGGAAGAGGAAGACATGGTCAGTAATTGGGTAACGATTACAAGCTGCTTTTGTTATGACTCAAACAAGTATGTATTCCATTGCTAATTATATTTAATTATATTTATACCTATTGTGCTGCCAAATCATGCATATTGGGATACATATATTTTATATGTGTTTACATGTGGTATCAAAGCCAAATAAGCATGATCTTTAGCCATTTAAATTAGAATTTTCGTAGTACTTGTTTGGTCATGTAAACCATGAAGGTTCTTGTTTTTAGTTCATGAATATTTAGTTGTTGTTTCATGAAATTAATTAAGGGCTTTTATAAACCTCTTTTTGCTTGTTCTTTTGATGTATAACATGCTATTTATTGTAATTGTTATGTTATTGTATAAACTTGAAATAACTCATAATGGTTTTTGAATTTTATGAATATATCATATAATTGTTGATATATAGAAACTAATATATATAAATATATATATATAAATATATATATATATATATATATATATATATATATATATATATATTTGGCATCAT
Source organism: Ehretia macrophylla (assembly GCA_037974665.1). Classification (NCBI taxonomy): domain Eukaryota; kingdom Viridiplantae; phylum Streptophyta; class Magnoliopsida; order Boraginales; family Ehretiaceae; genus Ehretia; species Ehretia macrophylla. Next base: position 47,764,531 of record CM075771.1, on the reverse strand, counting down.
ATATGTTTTCAAATTGTTGATTATTGCTGGATTATGATTAAAAGATTAAAAACTCGAATTTTGAGTTTGAATCTGACACCTACTTAGAAAATCCAGTAAAACTTATTGATTATTTGATGAAATTGATGTCAAATTTGAATTCCTTGGTGTCAACAACCTAGGATTAGAGTATTTATTTGTGAAAAACGGGTTTGTTTTGACGATTTTGCTTTACGGGTTTAATTTCGAACTGTAACGGGTCTTGTCGGCCCGGTCTGGAGGTTGAAGACGACTTCAGTTGCTTAGGGTCTATATTTGTCATGTTTAAATTTTGTCCCAAGTGAGGTGGCTGTCGTAGTGGTTAAGAGCATGTACTAGAACCATCATTAGGTTATAGGTTCGATTCTTGGTAACGCCAACTGAATTTATTTTGTTCGGTTGCCTTAGAGGTGGCATTTGGGCCAGACTGACACATGCTCAGTTCAGCCCAACACACAAAAATTCAGACCTAGCCCACCTCGAATGAAAGTGGGTTCGACTTGGCTCAGCCCACCACATATAGGTGGGCCGAGCTAGGTCATATATTTTTGGACTTAGCCCATTTGTGCCTAAACCCATTTGTGCCCAAGCACAGCCCAGCTCAGCCCATAAGCTCAGCCCAGCCCAATTCGAACCCAGCACAGGCCCAGCTCAAGCCCAATTCGAGCCCAGATAAAGCCCATCTTGAGATTATAATTTGTATATGTAATTTTTCTTATAAATAGTTAATGTATTTAACTTCATTTTACTACAAAACTATATATTTATTTTACTACCTATTGTCTCTTTATTTTACTACATGAGAATACACAATATCTATGGCTGTGGGGGAAGAAAATCTTTTACAACGATTAAGTTCAAATGTTTAGAATCATTTTGCTTACTTTGAAAAACATGAGTATGTAATTTGTAACTATTGTAAACGTAAATATATATTTCGTCGTCAATTTAGAACTGGAACGCTTGTAAGACATTTTGTATCTCAACATTCAAATGTTCCAAATTATTTTAATCCTCAATCACTGCCGCCACCACCATCAACAGGCCCAACACTCGCACAAGAAGCATAATAAAATAGAGAACTTCTCCACCAACTTTCTTCAAACATTTATATAATGTTCTTTTTTTATATTTATTAGTAACGTATCTGTGTCTCGTGAACTTGTGATTTGTTAAGTAATGTTTTATCATTTATATTAATATTATTAATCAACTTATGTCTTGTTAATTGTTAAATTAACTTTTTTCGTAAAAAAAAGTTAAACTTAAGTTTTTTTCATTATTAATCCAACTATCAAAATTCAAAACACACTAATAAATTTTTTTAAAAAAAAGATAGGCTGGCTCAGCCCAGCTTGGCCCAACTCACGACTTGTGGTAGCGGGCTCGTGGGCCGAGCTGGGTCCTATATTTCAAGAATTAAGCCCAGTCCAGCTCAGCCCACTAAACTTATGTGCCGAGCTGGGCTCATTTTTTTGAACCCACGATTCGGCTGGGTCGGGCCGGGCTAGCCCATTTGCCAACTCTAGGTTGCCTAGCTACACAGGTAGAGCCACAACCGTTTAGTATATTTATAAGTCTTCTTGCACCGCAACAAAGCAGTTAGCATTACAGGTTTGTTGCTTAATTATAATGGTGACGGCGCGTGTTCGAACCTTCTAGGGGCACATTGTTAGTTGTGTTTTATTTTTCTATTTTATAGAGATTAAAAACTGAAACGCTGGTACAGATATATAAGATTTAGTTTGTTTTTTGTATCATTAGAAGTTTAGCGCTGCTGGTTTAGCTGTCTTATGACACAGTTTTCATGTTTTAATTTTAGTTGTGAATTGAACAAACTGATTAAAAGCTATAGGTGTTTCCTAGTCCGATTTTGTTGAAAAGTAATAGCTTGGTGTTGTTGGTTAAGAGTCTTGATAAAGTTATGTACATCATGGGTTCAAGCCTTCTCAACTACATATTTTACTTTTGCATTTCCACATGTTTAGTAATTGTATTTGACAATTGGATTATTTTATTTTTTAAGCTTTGGAATTATTGTCTTTTGCTTAGAAAGGAGTTTAAATTGTTTTTTCTTTTATTGAAATATTATATTTAGTACATATTTTACATGTTAATTTTGAATCATGCCTAAATTAATTGAAGTTGATTTAAAGTTTTTTTAGGCCTTTGAATTCAATGTAAACATGTATTTTCTCTAATTTAATTTGGAGTTTTATGTACTTTCTCTATTTATATTTTATGTGCATCAGACGTGCTCTACTGATTTTATACATAATCTGTTCAAGTTTGTTGTCGAATGCAATTTTATATTGAGCATAGAGACACATTATATTGAAGTGTTTAATATTGTGTGATCAATTGCATGAATGACAGTTTCATTTATATTAGGCACTAGTTTTCCCAATGAGTTGACAACATAGGTTTGATTGGGCGAAATTTACCAAACTGACCAGTCTAATTAAATCTATGGCTTTTCTTATATTGGTTGGGAAACTACCATGGTAAAGTGCTTAATGATCACCCAAAGGAGGTCATTATACGACTTTAGCCAGGTAGCACGAACATAAAGTATGAGTCGAGATTATACTATTGTTAGGGAGTTCAATTGCCCAAAGGTGATTGACCTTTTCTTTCAGTAGGATAATTTCATTAACGCTTTATGTTAAAAGAGTACCTATTTACATGTTATGTTTCTTGCCCAAAGGTGGGCGATGTAATGATGTGTCTGGGCTCTTTTGTTTGAAGTGTTTATTTTGTAATGGAACATGTATGGCTATTGTTTGATGACAATGCATTTTTCTTGAACAATTTTTTTAGCTTTGAACAATGTGAGCACTACTTTTAGTTCTTGAATGGGCAAAATTTTAATAAGTTGAAGGTACACATTAAGTTAATCCTGGGGACAGTTGACCTTGACTTAGCATTGGATTCTGATGCATTTACTGCTTTAACTGATTATAATAGTTATGAGGGAAACACAAATATTATATCTTTGGGACCTAATGGGTGAACTTATGATTATGAAATATGATAAGTAAGGTAGGTTAGGGATTATATCCTGAAAATGGTTAATGTTCAAACCAATTTTAAATCTTGTGGTGTTCAGATGCCTTTTGTTGCCTCTCATGCCCTTAATATATTACCTTATGAGTTTTCTCACATAAAGTTTGTCTATAACGCCTAAATGACATGTGGACTATTAGACTTGATTAATCAGTGTGTTGCTAAGGAAAGCAAAGTTAATAGTAAAATCTTGAGGTTATATTGTTTGTTTCCAACCTACTATTCTGATAAGGCTAGTACCTCATAATTTAAAGGTCATGCTCCTAAGAGAATTCAGAGTTTTTAAAAGGGTGGTAAGGGTCAGGATCTAAAGATGAATCACAATGTAAGAGGTCCAAAATTTGCTACCATTTAATGGAAGTGTTACTTCTGTAAGCGAGAAGGTCATAAAAGAGCTAATTGTGCCAAGTACAAATCATGGTTAGAGAAAAGAAAGTTGAAGAAGATAATTCACTGGCCTATGTTTGTTTAGATTCCTTTTTAGTTGATTTTCCAGTAAATATTTAGTGGATTGATCGTGGTGCAACCATTTATATTTCCTTGAAAATGTTTGAATACAAACTGAGGCCAAGTGAATTAGAGTTCGGAATTAAAGTTAGGAATAATTTTGCCATTGAAGTTGAATTTATAAGGGTCTATTATTTTTACTTTAGAGACTAGTTTTGAACTTATTTTGAAGAGCATTTTTATGCATTGTCTTTTAGACAAAATTTGATTTACGTTTCGGTTTTGAACAAGTTTTAAATTTGTTATGTTTTTTAACTTTGACAATGGTAAAGCGAAATTGGTTTTCTAATTTCAAAATTGTTGGTGAATTTATTTTATCCGACAATTTATATCAATTGTCTTTATTCCCATAAAAATGCTATGACTATTTTTTTAAAGAAAAATTTGCTTCTGAAAGGAGCTTAATTGAAGAAATTTCTTCTTTGTTATGACATAAATGATTGGGTCATATTTTTTTAAAGAAATGATTGGAAGACTCATTAGAGTTGATATTTGTTGAAAGATCTTTCTTTAAATTTTGTTGAAAGATCTTTCTCTAAATTTTGATGTTTTTGAAACTTGTGTTGGGTGCATAAGGGGTAAGCTCACTAATATTAAATGTGAATAAGCTACCTATTGCTGAGCTTTTAGAAGTAATACATATATTAATGGACCTTATTTTGTTAGATTGCATGGTAATAAGTTTTTTGCATTTATTGATATCTTCTCTCATTATGGACACCTTTATTTAATTAAAGAGAAATTTGAAACTATTGATAAATTTACACTCTTTAAGACTGAGGTAGAAAACGAATTGGGAAGGTTATCAAAATTGTAAGATCTGACCAGAAGTTAAGTACTTTGGTTGATATTGGGTCATTGGGCAGCATATAGGACCGTTTGTCATGTACTTACAGGATTATGGGATTGTTGCCCAATATACCATGTATTTTAGCCCTCAATTAATGGTGTAGTCGACAAGCAAAATCACACCTTTAAGGATATGATGATGAGCATGATAAGTGTCACTAGTCTAATATACCTTTTGGGGTGAAGTCATTACAACAACTCCCTATACTCTTAATCGTGTTACAACAAGTCTATTCATAAAAATCCTATTGGACCTTGATTTGAGAGAAAATCTAGCTTAAATTGTTTTCTGTTTTGGGGTTTTCCTATTGAGGGGTTTGTTGTTTCTAATAAGGAGAACATTCTTTGTAGAATTTGGAGATGTGTCTATACATTGAAGCAATATACCTCAAGATCAGTGGGAGTAAGTTTATTTTTTTGATATTTTATGTTGAAGACATTTTGCTGGGTACAAATATCTGGACATGTTTCATGAGTTTAGTAGTTTACTAAGACTTAAGATCTTGGATAGGCCTTTTCGCTCTTAGTATTCATATATACTAAGATAGGTCTCATGATCTTTGGTGTCTATTGCAAAAGGCTTATATTGATCAAGTTCTTAAATGTTTTAATATGAAGAACTGTAGGCCTTTTGATACTTCTATGTGAAATATTTTTATGGGGTTTCTATCCAGAGGATATAATGTGAATATCATTGGAATCATATATCCCAGTATAAATGTTTTTGAATTTATAAGTCAAGCATGTGAGTTTTATGTTCTAAATAGATCTTTCATATTTTATAAAAGGAAATAAGACTCGATATATATTCCTTGTATTGTCCAAGTTAATACATGTAATAGCCTACCCAAAGGAGGTCATTGTGTGTATTGTTTTGGGATGGACGAATTATGGTAGTGAAAATATATAGCCAAAGAAATTTTTTTACCCCAGGAGATTTATTTATGAGCTTGTGCATGATCTATTGGTTTGAGATAATGCATGCCCTAGAGGGATTTATCTGCCTAAAAGTGAATAACTTCTTGAATATTGTGTATTTCTCTTATTCACCTTCATGATTGGGATAATTATAGTATATATGTTGTATCCTCTATCCAAATGGGAGATTATGATGATACACTTGGATCTCAGATATAGCTTATTTTTATTCTGAGCTATTCTAAATACCCATATTCTAATATAGTTTCCCTATGAACAAACAATCATAGATTTGACAAGAAAAATGAGACATTGTTACTAAGAATATAAAACAAACTCGATGCTTGTTGATCTTCTAATTAGAGGTTTGAGATCATAATGTTTAAATAGCATGTTAAGATATGGGTATTATGAAGTCCATGACATAAACAGATCCATGAGACTTGTACCATATGCTAGTGTTATTGAGAGCTTGATGTATGTTCAAGTGCGCACTAGGCTTGGTATTGGTTTTACATGTGAGTGTTCTACTATCTTTTGATGCTATTGACTAGTGGGAGTTTTGTATTTTCATGCATTGTCGAATATTCCCATTATTGTGTGTTTTTGTTTCGTTTTGTGCATTTGTAGAATAGCATATTGTTTATGTTTTTTATAACATACTTGATTATTTGTTGAACACTCATATGTATATTGAAGGTCTTGGTTTGGTGTCCATATTGATAAGATCATCTATTGAGTCTAAATATCTTCATGAGGACACTATTTTGATCGGAGATATGCATTCTTTCCTCTGGTCTATTGACTACCATTTTGGGAGGATAATAATTGTTGATTTCCTTGGCATTTTCGACCACCAATTTTGGGGAAATCATGTTGAGGACTGACAAAGAAAGAGCACATTTGATCACATGTTGGTGCTGCTTTCTTGCTACACTGCCGTATATTAATCCATGTCAATAGGGTTGTTGGCATTTGTAACTATAAAAGGTCTTGTGTCAATATAGAACACTACGATCGCTATGATTCGATGTTTGATAATCTTATTGGACAGGATTGTGTTCGAGGTGTTGTTCTATGAATCAGTGTTTTTAAAATTGTGGCCACATTAAGTTTATTTATTCAGCCTAATAAATATTTTCAAAATATTTTTAGCTATAAACAAAACAATTAACGTTGCCCAAGTGGGAGACTGTTAGAATATTTCTCTTAAGTGGGCTACCATTAATTACTTTTAGTTTTATAAAAATAGGTTGAATGTCTGATTTATAGAGACTGGGTTGTGATCATATTGCTTTTAAACTCACCTCATAAATCCATATACGATTAATTGTGTATAGGCCTTATATTCTGACTAAGTCTTTTATGGGATGGCCCATTAGAATAATTATAAATATATGGCTAGGTCTCCTCTCCTGCTCTAACCCTAAACTAATTGTTTTCATAAACGTTAGTTGCTTTTGGATAGAGCAAGGAAGAGGAAGACCTCGTCAGTAATCGGGTAAGAATTACCAGCTGCTTTTGTTATGGCTCAAACAAGTATATATTCCGTTGCTAATTATATTTATGTCTATTGTGCTACCAAATCATGCATATTGGGATACATATATTTTAGGGTGAATAGTCCCGGATCCCCCTGTGGTCAAACAAAACTAGCTATAACCCTCCTGTGGTCTAAAAAATATAGCCGGACCCCCCTGTGGTCTACTTGTTGATGCACACCACCCCTCTCCGTCAAATTTTCCTTTATTTTTTACGGAAAGTGTGACAAACGCGCTTAAAATGTGATTTTTATTAGTTTTTAATGTATTTAATAATAAAATAATATTAGTAACTAAAAAAATATTTTTTTTCTTTTTCTTTTCATTTTCACCTATTTTTTTATTTATCACTAAATAAAAAAAAATTAAAAAAATCATCTAGTTGAATACGTTAAAAACTAATAAAAATCGCATTTTATTCGCATGTGGTACATATTCCGTCAGTTTTGATAGAAAATTTGACGGAGAGGGACGGTGTGCATCAACGGGTGGATCGTAGGGGGGTCCGACTATATTTGTTAGACTACAGGGGGATTATAACTAGTTTCACTTAACAACAGAAAAATCCGGAGCTATTCACCCTATATTTTATATGTGCTTACAATAATATCATCTTTTCAGAACGTGTTGTATTTGAAACTAACAAAACTTGTAATGTTAGTGGATAAGAATTTTATACTATGTTACAAAACACCTTTTATCTAAACAAAATTTAAATTTCTTTGTGTTAGGCAAAAATTAAATTTCTTAACGAAGCACTGTCATCATCGGAATATTCAATTCAGCAATATTAGCATGGAAAGAAACAAACAGTATTATCCAGCTTCCACAATGTGTCGTGTTTGAAACTAACAAAGTTGGTAATGTTAGTGGATAAGAATCTTATACTAAAATGCCAACAAGTAAAGCTTAATTGGTTGTATAGTTCAAGAATCAGAGTAATGCTTGGAGATTTGGGTTATGGAGAACCCGAAGGAGAAAATAATGAGAGTAGTCCCTCTTTTCCTGAAGAAATACGCACTTGAATTCCTATTGGTTTTTACGACACACGTATTACTTTCATGGTGACCGACAAAGTAATAATCTACAAATCACAAAACTACAATTATTATTTGGTTAAATTTGATGGCTTATTCTCATGAAAGTTTCCCATTTTGATCAGATCATCTAAATAGTTAAAAAGGTATTCAATATTATCAAAGGCTATCTTTTTAAATTAAGATGATAACACGTGTCACTATCACATAAACTATTCTTTCTGTGTCACTTTCCTTTTAAAACGTTTGTTAGCATAGGCCTTAAAGAGTAGATGTCGGAATTACTAGAATTTTGTCCCGAAAATCTCTCAGCTTTTGTGGAATATGTGATGATGTGATTTTGGTTAATTCTTTGTAAACTTCCTTATTTAGGTTGTGATGAGGTCTTCCTCAATTATTTTCATATGTAGTTCATGTAGGTTTTGTTTCATTTTTTTTACACTGACATGAGTTTAAAGTTTGAGAATCTCCATACAATGGAAAAAAAAAAAAAAAAAAGACTTGTGTAATCTAGTCTAGGGGTCTTTCTTGTGGTCCTTCATGCCCAATAAACAATGCACAGCTTCACCAACTAAAACAAAATGAAGCATAATTTGACCAACCAAAATAATTTCAAGCAGCCACAGTTCTTGAATTGGTTTTAATCAAGTTGTTGATCATAAAGTGTTGCTTCACCTAACTTTCAGGCCTTTCTTTTTCTTATTTATTTTTTTCTTTAATTGCAGAAACTTGTTGATCCATATGTCAACTATGCCTCCTTAATCAATTAAACTGCATGGACTATCTCCATTTGAAAGATCTAGTCGAGAAAAATCTTTGCTGACTTTTGAGAATTGTACGACATTGAAGTATCATGTATTGGAAAAATACTAATTGTAACTCATGTAAATCATAAGTTTTAATATCAATATATAAGTTTATTGACTAATACTTCACCTAACAGTACCATTTGGTTTTAGGATATAATTATATGATTTTTATTATTATATCAGAATTAGACTTTGGTTCAATCTTATCAATTTACGTTTGACATATTCTCATTTCACGCACCAACTCTAGTACACCAATTGTTCCCTATAAATATATCAAAAAAATTTAATTGAACCTCGTATTTATTCTAAAATGCTCATACGAACCATTATTATAAAAACTCAAATGGTAGGTGATCTAACTTTGACCTTGTCAACACACGCCTGGGAGTTTCCTTGTACCATGTAAATGTGGATTCTTCTGCCTCTGCATTCACACATTGTTCAAATGGGGTAATGGCTTCATTGTTTTTCATCCACTTGGGTCAAATTATTTTTTATACATCGATCAGTTTGACTCTCAAAACATAATCTTGTTCGTGCCACAAAGTAGAGTTTAATGAACACGTCACGAATTTAGATAATGAGATTTCTTAAATCAGTTATGTACGTAAAAGAAAAGCAATAGTTTACATTTCTCATAACATTAAATTCACCCTCACGTTATAAATTTTATAGTGTAACAACGTGTATATTTCAAATCAGTAAAAAACTAGATAATATTTGTGATGATAAAACATAAGTTTTTGAACTCAAAATTTTTTATTATAACAAATCACTATCCGATCACTCCACTCTACTCGCGAAGGCAATGGATATGTATCTTGGTTGTGCTAGCTAAAGATAGATATTTTGAAGCTAGTATGCATGGTTGGATTATGACATACATCTAGATACATTATCCTAAAGCAAAGAGATACAAGGTGGAGACATTTCTTCCTTTCCAAGGATTTATTAAAACAGTTTGATGTGATAGCCAATATGTTTCCAAAATTAAGTTTCAATTGATATTATTGAGCAATCAAGATAGGCTTTCCTTTTTGTCTTTTCACTTTCTTTTGATTTTTCTATTTTACCTAGTGATGCTTTGCAAGAATGTAAATAATCTGGTACTTCATATAATATTCTGAATATTGGTAAAGTGAGGTTAGGTGCAAGCTTATTAGGCTGATGCATGCAACTATACATTCATATCCAGCTCAATGTTAACTTACTCCTTTTAACAATCCAATCTAGCAGACCTTGAGTCCGGGAATAGATTTTCTCACAATATTATGATATTACAAACGAAATGCAACGATAGTAAATTATTAATATAATTATGATAAAATTATGTGAACCCCACTTATAACGTTACGATATTATAAGAAAATCCTTACTCAGGCTGCTGCTTGTGGCTGCTGACAACAATCAAAAACTAGTTGTTCTATGTCCTATGTATCGTAAGCCATGACTTGTTGGCAAAATGCATTTCCAAAATTGTCTCATTCACTAACTTGGATATTCAACCTCCTCATCCTGGTAAACTCTCTCTCTCTCTCTATCTCTCTCTCTCTGTCTCTCTGAGCCCACATTACCACACATTTTCTCTAATCTGCATAGATTTTTTAAGAGGCAAGAAAATCTCAGTGGCTGCATTCTTCATCTGCCATTGACCAAGTCATCTTTGGCATATAAACTTGAGCTTGTTATAGTCTTATAAAAGTGGCCGTTACAAGAATTTCAAACTAAGAGGCAAATTTTCCCTGGAATGATACTGTAACAATTCCATTTCGAGTTCTAATCAAGATTTTACATCACTTTAGTCTTTCAGATACCAAAGCCTACATTCCTTTTATCTCTTGTTGTACTCCTTGTACCATATATTTCTTTGTCTTTTCACCTCAGTCCCGGGTCAACTATAAGTCTTCTTTGCTATAACTTGAATCTGTATGATTTATCTATATTATTAAAAGGGCCGGATTCCATATTTTATATAGTTATAACATTATAATTAACTGACAAAGTGAGAGTTTAGTTTCGTATTTCAATTGTTGAAAGAGATATATAAGCTTTCATGGAAGGTGAAGAAGGCCTGGAAATGAATGTAACTTCCCATGAAGTTGTTGTTGTGATTCCAGGAACAGAAGAAAATTCAAGGACAAGTAAAAGAAGTGAAGATTCTAATGAAAATATAGTTTCTGAATCTGATTCAAACTCATCCCCTGATCATATCAGAGCTAAGCCTCCAAATATAGAGGTGAAAAAGAAAGAAAATTCAATATCCACCATACAGATGAGCACATCTTCTCCAGGGAAAATCATTTCAAGTCCAGGCCTGAATCTGCCTCCTAAACCTCCAACTGAAACCTCTTTTCGGCGAAGGCCATTAGCAACCTCTGCATATGCCAAGCCCAAGTCAAGAATAGTGGAGTCACCATACAGAAGCACAATGAAGTTGGTTGAAAATAATGTTAAAGCTGTGCCTGCTAGCTCACCTTACCGAAATTCACCCAACATAGTTTCGCCTTCCAGTAAAATTAGTACTCCCAAAGAAAACGGGAGGAAAACACCAGCTGCCGTGACTCCCAAAACGCCATTGATGGCTTCCGCAGGAGGAGGAGAAGATGATGAAGATGAGGATGATGATGAGGTTTATATGGCTGGACGCGTTCCAGGTGACGAGAAAAAGCATGGTAAGAAAATCAAAGTTATAGTTTTGATTGAGTGGATTGCATTTGTGAGCATATTGGTTGTTCTGATTACTAGCTTAACTATTAGTAAGTTTAAGGAAGCTGAGGTTTGGAGTTTGGAAATATGGAAATGGTGTGTGCTAGTATTGGTGATTTTCTGTGGTCGTCTGGTTACTGGATGGTTTAGCGATCTTCTGGCTTTCTTGATTGAAAGAAACTTTCTGCTGCAGAAGAAAGTTCTCTACTTTCTCTATGGATTGAGAAATAGTGTGCGCATTTTCATTTGGCTCGGCTTGATTCTTCTGGCGTGGGCTTTGTTGATTAACCGAGGGGTTGAGAGAACTCATGAGACTCACAAGACTTTAAATAAAATCACAAGAGGCATTGCATGTTCTCTTATAGGAGCAGCTTTATGGGCGGTGAAGACTCTTTTGATAAAGTTATTAGCTTCATCATTTCATGTTAAGACATTCTTTGATAGGATTCAAGAATCTATATTTTGTCAATATGTTCTTCAGACACTCTCAGGGCCTCCATTGATGGAATATGAGGGAAGCAATTCTAGAACTAGTGGTCAGCTTAGTTTCAATAGTGTGAAGAAAGGAAAACAGAACGACAAGGGGGAAGAGTTGATTGATGTGGATAAACTTCACAGAATAAAGCGCGAAAAGGTTTCCGCTTGGACCATGTCAGGGCTAATTAAAGTGATTACTAGTTCAGGATTGTCAACTATCGCCGGTGCACTTGATAAGATAGAGTATGATGAGGGAGAGCAAAAGGAGATCACAAGTGAGATGGAAGCAAAGGCTGAAGCTAAGAAAGTATTCAAGAATGTCGCAAAGCGTGGTAAAAAGTAAGAACACTTCTCATGTATTATGATCAATTGTGGTTTTTATCCTTGATCTTGAACTTAGTCTAATCTTCTTGTTTAAACAAGGTACATTGACGAGCAAGATCTTTTGCGTTTTATGCCAAAAGAAGAAGTTGATAACGTGCTTCCTCTGTTCGAAGGAGTTGCAGAAACAGGACAGATTAAGAAATCGTCTTTCACAAATTGGGTGGTATGATCTATAATTTTTATTTGAATACGTAGAAGTTTCACATATGCACTCTTCTGCAGGTTTAATCGCATCCTCTTCAGGTATTGATAAGCTAAACGATAAAATTTTCATCATAAAATACACGTAAACTGATTTTATTTCATATAGCCTTGAAGCTGCACAATACAGAAAATACCTTGAGAAGCAAATATGGTGGAGAAATCACTATTTTCAAATATGCATTTGAATATGATGTATGAAAAAGAGCACATTTTGGAAGATCAAACTTGATTATACACATAGTAGACACTTGATCCATTGTGCTTTATATTTTTTGTCTTATCCAATTCCAGGCAGGGTATCAAAACTTGAAGTATCATTCTTTTCTTTCTCCACAGGTCAATGTCTACCACGAGCGCAAATGTTTGGCACATTCTTTGAATGACACGAAAACAGCCATAGAAGAGCTTAACAGGATCGCTTCAGCATTAGTACTTGTTCTCATCATCATAGTCTGGTTACTGTTGATGGAAATCACAACTACAGAAGTGTTGGTATTTATTGCCTCACAGCTTTTATTGTGGGGTTTTATGTTCGGCAACACTTTCAAAACGGTGTTTGAAGGCATTGTGTTCACCTTTGTTGTGCACCCCTTTGATGTTGGTGATCGATGTGTCATTGATGGGATAGAGGTAACTCTGCTTGGCGTTAAACCAACAACCAACAACTCCTCCATCCGTTTTGGTTCGAATTCTCATTAAACTTTTTTCAAAATTTTTGGTGTTTACAGATGGTTGTTGAAGAGATGAACCTTTTGACGACAATCTTTCTGAGAAATGACAATGAAAAGATATACTACCCCAACGCGGTCTTGGCCACCAAACCAGTCAGCAATTTCAACAGAAGCCCCGAGATGGCTGATTCAGTTGAGTTTGCTGTTGATTTCTCAACTCCAGTTGAGAGCATAGCAGCTCTGAAGGCCAAGATAAAAGCGTACGTTAACTCTACTCTTTCTTTCTTTCTTGTATCTCAACAAAATCAAACCTTGACTGCATATCATATTTCCTTATTTTCATTCCTACGCGCATAAATGATTTAGCAATTCAATTCAAACAAAAGAGAGACAGAGACTAAATGATGTCTTGAACTCGACTCGGTTCAGCATTTGAAATTAGTGTCTTGCACTTTTGTAGGAAATCTGGAATGAAGCTTAATGTATTGAAGAGTACTGATAGTATGTCCACAGTCTCTGCAGTAATGATTGAACAGGAGACCTCTCCAGAGGTGTGTCGTAACAAAAATTAACAAACAAACATCTATCTCTTACAAATAATCCAGAATTTGTTCATTTGCCTCTAACAAAGTAGCATCATATTATATAAACCAAGAAATCATTAGACACACTGTTATCGGATAGTTTTATGCACAAAAATTGATGACAATCTAATCTACAACTAGGGCGAGTTCTTCAGAGCATCCATAGTTAATTAGTAGCATTTTTCTCACTAGTGTGGCAATCTGTAATATGACCAAGGCATAGTCTTCTTTTTTTCTCTCAAATAAAAACCCCATTGGCGCCAAGCGTGACGGAATGCTAGGCGTTTGGAAATTTCTCCTCCGCGCAGCTATTGTTTCATCAATTTATTGTACTTTTCCAGTCATTCTCAATGCGATTTTTAAATATTGGATTTTTTGTTATTTAAATCGTGTTCAGGTACTTGGAGAGTAAGCCTCAACACTGGCGTCTGAACCACAGCGTCCAAATAAAGGAAACTGAGGATGTAAACAAGATGAAGATTGTTTTAAGCGTTACTCACACCATGAACTTCCAAAATTCTGCAGAAAGGAATAATCGCAGATCTGATCTTGTCTTTGAGCTTAAGAAATTTTTTGAAGAACTTGGTATAAAGTATCGACCACTTCCTCAAGAAGTGCTGATGAGCTATGTCGGACCAGCAACACCAACCTCTGCAAATGTTGTACAGTGATAATCAACTAGTCTTTGGAACAGCATTGTATAACTCTAATAAACTTTGCAACATTGCTAACGTTCTAACAATATTAGTAGCAACAAGCATGTGCATGCACACCGTTGTTTTTTTTTTTCTTTTTTTCTTTTTTTTCTGTTGCGGAAAAGAGATCCCTTCTCCCGCTTTCAAAAATGATTAATATGAAGTTCAGGAGACTACATGTACTATTGATCCTCCGACTACCAATTGGGTTGCCTTCCCGAGTGTTGTTGGTGTTGCTTGTAGGTTGTGAGGTGGCCCTATCCCCTGCTTGTGGGTAATCCGCTTCCGTATTGTCGCTCTGCTGCGTCCGGCACTGAGAACCCCATGAGATCATTGTGTTTTCTTGGTAAGCACAGGAGAAGTGCATGGATGCATGCGGACTTAATTGCTAATTTAAATTTAAGAAAAGACTTTAAATTTGCAGTTTCATAACTTATACAAAGTTAGACTCAATGAGTAGTGGTAGTGTGTAAGTTATTTTAATATATATATACACAAATTTACTTAAAACATACTCAACTTATTCACTCAGCTTCATGCAACATCTTTCGAATCTGCTATAGTTTTGGCCTTTTTTTTTTTAGTCAAAAAGAAACCTGATATTAAATAATAAAAGGGAGTTAATTGATCCCAGATAAAGGAATGGAGTTACAACGGTCCAAATGGAGTAAATTTTTCAAATCAAAAGGTGGGTTTGTAATCCAATCAAGAGGCAAAAATCCATTTCTAGCTTGGATCGAAAGCCAGTTGGCTGCATTGTTGGCATTCTTACCAATAAGTTTAACAGTACAATGGTCAAGAAAAGGGTACAATCTAATTGCATCTTTAAGAATGTTGTCAATTCTCCAATTAGCACGATCCATTGAGGTAACAAAATCAACAACAACTTTGTAGTCCAATTCAATAACAAACATGTTAAAACCCATGACACTGGTGAGATGGCAAGCTTGAAAAAAAGCTAGGGCTTCCTCGTGGACTACAGACTAGCAAAGGCATTATTTGACAGTGCCACCTATGAGTGAGCCAAACTAGTTTTTGGATAATACCACTAGCCCAATAGGTTTTCCACAGTGCATGAAAGAAGCATCACATTTAAGAGTAACAAATCCAGGGGTGGGTGCTATCCAAGAGGTGGTCCCAAACTGATGAGGTGAACTCTCAAGCAGTAAGTCATGTTGAAGCACAATTCTTTGCTCTTGGGCCTGACGAAGGGAAATGGAAATAGTATGTGCAGGATCAGGAAGCTTGTTTTCAAATTTATGTTTATTCCTGCCAATCCAAATGTTCCAGCATAAGAAGGTTCTTAGAAGATTGGAAAATATCCCAAAGCCATGTGTCAAACCTGTTAATAAAAAGAGCATTAGTAACAATTTGTAATGGTGAACCAGACTCCAAGGACGTAACAACAAAATGTGTGTTCAGTAGTCTCGATCTCCGAGTGGAAAATAAGGCAAAGTGGGGAAGGGGAACAATGCCTAGAACCCTGAAAAGGGGATTAGACAGAGGGACCCACTCTCTCCTTATCTCTTCATCCTTTGCATTGAACGTCTTTCACAATTGATTACATGTGCTATTAATAAAAAAAATTGGAAACCTGTTTTTCTTTGCAAGAAGGGCACCCTTATTTCTCATTTGTTTTTTGCTGATGATTTACTTTTTTTCACAGAGGCATTTGTAGAACAAATGGAAGTTTTTAAAGGCATCCTATCCAAATTTTGCGAGGAGCCGGGGCAACTCGTGAACACTGAGAAGTCATCCATTTTCTTTTCCAAGAATACCAGCCCGGAGCTTGCCTTGGAGATAAGCTCTCTTAGTGGCTTTCCAGTCACTAATGATCTGGGCACTTACTTAGGGACCCCGATCTTGCATTCAAGAGTTTGCAAAGGAACTTATAAGCATATTATAACGAAAGTGCAAGCTAAACTGTCGGGATGGAAAAGAAGTGTGCTTTCTCTCGCTGGAAGAATTACCCTTGTGAAGTCTGTTATTGCAGCCCTACCTGTCTATACAATGAACACGGTGGCCCTTCCGGTTCAAACTTGTAAAAAGATTGATTTCAAAGAAATTTCATTTGGGGCACAACTGGAGAAAAAAAGAAGATTCATTGGATCAATTGGAAAACGCTATGTAGACCGAAGTCGCTTGGTGGACTCGGGCTTCGGCCTTCCAAAGAAGTGAATGAAGCCATGCTTGCTAAATTAGGATGGAAATTTTGAGTGAACCTCAACTCTTATGGGTGGGCATATTCAAGGAGAAGTACTTTGGTGAAAATCTCCTTCATTATACCCCTAGAAGTACTAACTCGGTAATGGTTAAGAATGTCCTTAAGGGGTTGAAAGTGCTTAAACAGGGTCTCAAATGGGTCATGAGTAATAGCCGACTTACACGGTTTTGGCTGGATCATTGGGTTGGGAATGGGCCTCTGGAACCTTTGGCGACAAAAACCATACCTCCTAGTCAACTCGGACTTTATGTTTGTGATTTCCTTAATGAAGATGGCTCGTGGAATTTGGATCTCTTTCAGCACCTTCTACCGGATTCTAAGGTTCTTCAAATTATCAGTCATCGTGTTAGGATTGACAGCCCTCTGGACAATTTTGTGAGTTGGGGGTTTGACTCTAAAGGAGAATTCTCTGTGAGATCAATTTTCGAATACCCTGCTAGTGCTGCGTTATCCTCGAATATCGATTGGGACTTAATTTGGAAGGTCAAGTGCCCACAACGGATTAGGACGTTCGTTTGGTAGACTGCTCAGAAAAGACTTGCTTGCAGATACCACCTTGCTGGTCGCGGTAACATTGAGGATGCGAATTGTCTTTTATGTGGAGTTGTGGCTGAGGATGTTGAGCATGTTGTCCGATATTGTCCTCGGGTTAAACAGGTTTGGAAAATGATTGCACCTCATCGTATCCGCGACTCCTTTTTTCAACTTTCTTGGTGTGATTGGATTAACTTCAATATTAGAAGTACTGGTAATTGGAGAAATATGGAATATTGTCTTTGGTATTACTCTTTGGTTTCTCTGGAAATGGAGAAATGATACTTATTTCGCTAATAACAAGTTCCTTCAGGCAAATAATGTGGTTGCAGCTATCATTGATTTCTCCAAGAACGTTGAAGAGGCTTGGAATATACAGGATTATGTTTGTCCTCATACTCGGACTATGGTTAATATCGGGTGGGTTAAGTCGGGCTTTAAATTGAATATTGACGAAAGTACTAGGGGGAACCCAAGGCCTGGAGGAGCAAGGGGTATTATTCGTGATGGACTTGGACAGTGGGTTGTGGGGTTCGTTGTCAATCTCGGGACTTCTTCTAGTATTCGAGCTGAACTTTATGCTCTTTGGGAGGGTTTGAACTTGGCGGAGGCATGCCATTTTGAAGAACTTATTATTGAAACGGATTCTACTATAGTCATTAACATGATCAATGGCATTTTGCTGAATTCGAGTCTGTGGCGTCCTATGGTTGAAGATTGCAAGCGTATTCTTTCACGCCAGGAGGGTTTCAAGCTTGCTCATATTTTTAGAGAGGCTAACAAGTGCGCTAATTTTCTGGCTCATTTTGGGAGGGTGCAACCGCTAGGCGCATCTCGGATTGACATTCCCCCTAAACCATTGCGGATTCTTGTGGAGAAGGATAAGAGGGGGGAATCTTCCCCTATAAATATAATCACCTAGTTTTCTCTCGCCTCCCGTATAACAAAAAAAAAAAAAACAATGCCTAGAAAAAAGATTGGCATTTGGCCATTTGAGTTCAAGAGCAAGTGACCTTTTACCTAAACCATTTTTTTTTTGGTTCAACTTTACCAACTCAATTAGTTTTAATGTCCATTTTAACTAGTCAAAATTTCTTACGTATACATACACACTAACATCTTTTGCCATTTTTTATTTTTATTTTTTATGTTTCAGCTAAAAGAAAAAATAAATATATAATAGGACACTTTGCCGTTAAAGTGTCTAGTGAGTAAAGTGAAGCGAAAATTTGTTCAATCGGTAATTTGAAACAGAAAAAATGTCGTGAGTGATGTGAAACTTCGTACAAATTTAATGACATGTCACAATTTATTCTATTTATTGCTATTATGCTACAGCAAGATATATATCAATTATTTTCACTTCTTCGTGCTATTAATTTTTAAGTGCTTAATCACGGGTTATATCTAGTGTTATGATTGTCGCTTTAAGTAAGAAAATTAATTTTTAGAAGATAAAATTAGTTTAAATCTTCCGTAAAATGAGAAGAAAAAAAAAATTAAGTGTTTCACAGCCGGTGAATCCATAAGGACCATACGGTTGTACGTTAAGATTTTTTTATTTTTTATTTGTGGTGTGTAGGTGAAGATTGAAATAGAAATATGGTGATGGAAATAAGATAACGTTATCCACCATAGCCAATTGGAGAAGCTGCCACGTAGGACAAAGAGAGAAAGATTACAAGCCCGTATCTCCATTTTCCACCACACATCATCATTTATTCTTCACCATCTCTAAAAAAGATTCGTATCAACACCATCTTCTCATAAACACTAAAAATTTAGGAACACAAGCAGTTCAGTGAAGCAACCAACAATGGCGTCTACATCTGCTGTGTCCATGGCAATGCCGTTAACTTACACAAGCCAGAAGAGGCTAGTGAGCGCCGACGCTTTCTTCAAGCCACTGCCGGTAAGGCCATCAAAGGCAATTGCAGCATCAAAATCTGCTGCTAAATTTGAAGTCAAGGCTTCGTTGAAGGAGAAGGCTGTGACAGGATTGACTGCAGCGGCACTGACTGCTTCCATGATGATCCCGGAGGTAGCCGAGGCTGCTGGATCTGGCGTTTCGCCCTCTCTCAAGAACTTCTTGCTCAGCATTGTAGCTGGTGGAGTTGTGCTTGGTGCCATTCTCGGTGCTATCATCGCTGTTTCAAACTTTGATCCTGTCAAGCGGACCTGAAGAACAATTCGCGACATATCGCGAAATTTTTTCTATATCCGTGTATCTATCTAAATTTTCTAGTGATTTTATGCTATGTCTGCATAATTCATCACTTTCCTTAGCTGTGTAATTCTTCCAGAAACACGTTAAAAGTGAAAATTTAAATTCCATTTCATGCGACCACAGTCCGTGAGCTTTGACCTATTCCCTAACAAAACAATCTTCCGGTTTTCTATAGAATATGAATTCAAACAGCAATATTCAAATTTCTGCGATACCAAGAGCATATACATTGCTAAGGGAAACTAAATGAAATCTTTTGTATTTTATTGAACGTGAAATGCATATCAGGTATTGCTTGAAGCCAAGCAGGTACCGAATGGAATTGTTCGAGTGGAATCCTCAAATACTAAGAATTACATGTATTACACATTAAAATGGCATGTAAAAGAATGATTACCACACTTCATGAATGCTGATATCGAATATTTGCTGCGTTGTCAACCTATAAGTTTGTTCTATGAACTAAACCTATGGCAGCCTGAACGGCTGTTTCCTATTTCAAGATTATCTAACAAACCGAAATTTTGAGACCAAATCAAGAAGATATCGACACTCTGCAGAATGGTTCACCTTCTCTGCCTTGATCACTGTAATCTTCACTCTTTGCTCATCACCATAAGATTCCTCTTTGATTTTAAGCCTAAACAGCAATTCTGTAAAAAGACAATTCTTTATAATCTCACCAAATCTGGAATCGTCTTGCTCCTCATACTTCAACATGTACAAATCCTTTGCTGAGCAACCCAAGATCTCTTCCCCGGATTCCTGGAAGGCAGTCACCCATGTCAAACCTGTATGATCCTGAACTTGAGCTTGAAGAAGGTACCTATAATCACATTCCTCGAATTCTTGATTACACCTGTCACATTGCCACCTCGAATTTCCAGACCTCGTCACTTTCTTATTACATTGTCTATCTCCAATCATCAGTGGACAAGCTGTATAACAGAAAGTGTCTGTTTTGATGAAGGTCACAGTAGCCTTAACTGTGATCCAGTCTGGCTTATCTGACCTTCCAAGGCCTTCATCCTTTATCTGAGACACGGTTTTACGTATCTCATTCTTCGATGCTCCGGGCATAATGTCCCTAGATATGGATTGGGCAGTGATATCCTTTCCACCCTGCTCAAACCACTCTTTCAGAGTATAAGCCTCTGGACAATCTGGATTTATGAAGAGCTGGGTTGCAGAAATGGTTCCAACGGACTTCCCACTGAAGTCGTTCACTTTTCCAGCTTTGACAGCTAGAACCGGGGAAAATCCAGATTCTATCATTTCTTGCAGATTTTGACCTTCCCTGTTACAGAAATCCCCCCATAGAGTTAACTCCACACTCCGCCCAGATTGATCCTTCAAATTTAGAATTCTCCTTTGAGTTTCCATTCCATTTTTCCTCAGAATAGGAACAGATGGATTCACACTTATTACCATACCAATAACATCCAATATGGAATTGCTTTCAACATTTTCAATCTCACTAATAGGTCTGAAGGAGAACTGCTGTTTTGGTATAGAAACATCTTCGTCTAGACAAAGATCCACTGTGGAAGTCATCTCCAGAAAAATTTCCCACTCATTTTTCAAATGGTTGAAATTCTTCTGCGCAGGCTTTACGCTACCCTTTGATATCACATAAACTTTTCCGACTTCAATGGTATCATAAAAGCGGTCAACAACATTATTAAAGCAGGTTACACGTATCTCCCCTCCATCTGAGTCAAGGAGATCAAAAGAGAAGACCTTCCCATCTCCCCTAGCATTGTTGTAACGCCGAAGATCTCCTTTTGCCGTCACTCTTGCCTTTATAGCCCAGCGACCCTGATAAGGATTCAAAGCAGCTATAGGAATAATTCTTGCTGGTGCCTCATTTTTCATGATTGCCCCATGGCTTTTGTAATTAGGAGGTGGTTGATATGAAGGTTGAACGACAGGATGGAAAGTCTGCACATTGCCACCTGAATTCTGGGCGACCAATTTGTTAACATTTGGGAAGCTTGTCCGGACAGAATTTTGAGCACTCAAATTATTATTTCCAGCCAAAATTGTGGGCCCAGAATTCCTATCAGGCACTTGCTTTTGAGCCACTGAACCAGATTCATTGAACATTTTTGGATTCCCAATTATTTCACTTTCAGGTATAATAGTTTCCATGTTTAGAACAACAATAATCCTGAAAACAAGATTATATAGTTTCGTTAAGGGTACCAGCATGGTTCTTTAACCAATCACGAAATAATTATCCTAAGATCAACAAATACGAGGAACTTATAGGTCTCCAAAAATCAATCTACAAAAGGTAATACTTATCAACCTGAAGCACTATACCAGACACCTAATTAGCAGGCCTTTACTCTTTAAAAAATCCAGTCTGTAAAGGATAATCTATAGTACAGCTTTAGTATTAGAGCACACTGAGTTTTCTCATATTTAATGAGCCCTCGCATAACTTCTTACAACATCACTAAACATGTAGTTACCACAAAACAAAATTACATATCAACTTGTGCAGCCTTCAACGATCCAAAATTCCGCAAAGCATTTCATACTTACAGAGTTGTACATGTCCATTTTGTATGAACAATTTACTTCAGATTTTTACTCCATTGATCACCAACTGCTAACATTTTTTTTTTGCTAATTACCAACTGCTAACAATTGCATCCACTAATTTAAACGTAAATTGAAGTTCCAGTTCAAATCATCCTCCATTTACTTAGTTACCTTTCTACAGATTTAATTCTCACAGAATCAAGTACAGCCAAAAATTGAATCAAATCCTCACATTTTAGACTTACATAACATAATTGTGTGTGAATATATACATAGACATATATATATGTACACACACGCAAGCATACATATACGTATATATGTATATGATACACACAAACACGCTTAGCAATGTGCAATATGTAATTAGACTTAGACCTCAATTACCTACATTGCCGAAAACATCCAGCTCATATATGCAAAAAATGTGTATATATATATATATATATGGAGAGAAAGAGAGAGAGAGAGAGAGGCGTACTTGCGATTTTGTACGGTGCTGCAGATGTAATCGATGAGCTGAACGACGGAGCCTTTACAGACGGCAGAGGACTTGACACGGTCGTTGAGCTGAGTCGCTAGCATGGCGTGCTGAGTCATCACCGAGTCGGATAGCAAGAGGCGGTACCGCTCCTGAGAGCTTCCGATCAGCTTGATGTCCAGTACCTGCACCAACGGCTTCGCGTTCACGTCGCCAGCGATGATCGTCGATATCGCATTCGCCGTCAGATTAATCGGAGGCATTTTAACAAAAAAATTAAAATTAAAAAATTGAGTAGCGAATTGAGAAATGAACCCTAGGAAATTTTTGGTAGGGGTGAAATTGAGAAAATGGAAAGTGTTGGGGTTACGAGAGAGAAATATTTATAGAGAGAAGAATAAAATGGCGGGGATGCAACCGACCTTTTAAAGAATATGACATGTTTTCAAGGAAGTAGTTGACGATGATGGGCTGGACCAGAATGTAGTCAATAGCATTCTAGTTGGGCCAACTCTTAATTTCAGTCCTATTTTGAAAATATGCCTTACAGAAAGTTTCCTTTTAGTATTTGTTACTTAGGATAAAAAGAATGTGTAGATAAAAAGGGAAGGTCCAAAATAAAACCCAATTAGAAAAATGTACAAACAAACTAATCAAGCCCAACGCCGTATAAAAAGGCCCAACACACCAATCCTACTACCTAAGGCTGGCTCCAAGAGCCTCTCTAAAGTGGCTCATTAAACATTTTAGGAAGGCAAAAACTTAATTTATCCTCCAACAGCCTTCTCATGAAAGACTTTCTAAAATTGGTTGCCTTTTTTTTTTTTTGGCTCTTTAGATATAGAGAGCTACTTTTGGCTCTCTATATCTACAAAATTTTCCTCAATGATCATTTTTTAACAGTTGTAAAATTAAGTTGATTTTATTTTCAACTTGTTATAATTTAATTTTTCTAGTCAAACTGATATCGATTTTTTCGATTGAGACAAAAATAAAAAAATAATATTAATTGTAAAATATAATAAAAAAATTATAGTAAAAATTAAAAGATAATATTATCATTAACAAATAAAAAACATAAATAAAAAATCAGATGGTGTGTATAATCAAAATAGAGATATATTGAATTAAAACAAAATAGAGAGTCTCTAAAATAGGAAAGCTGTTGGAGTGAAATTTAAATAGAGAGCCTTTGAAATAATGATAAATTAAAAATAAAGAAACTGTTGAAGTGAAATCGAAATAAGGGGTCTCTAAAGTTAAGGAGGCAACTCCAAACTCACTATATATAGAGAAAAAAAATAGAGAAACTGTTAGAGTTAGTCTAAGTGTAAAAAGACAGAAAAAAAAACTATGACTCTAGAAGTCCAGGAACAATAATTATTTAGGCTCTGTTTGGTCTCACTCTTTGACACTCAAAAATACTTCATGTGAATTTAAAAATTGATTTAATTTATTTGACCTATTTTTGAAAGTATTTTTTACGTAAAAATTAAAGTTGAAAAATAAAAATTTCCAAATTTAAACTTTTAAGTGGACTAACAAAAAGTGGAGTAAACAAAAGCAGAAGACCTCATTCTCTTAGAGAGAGAACCTCAGGCCCCCATCCTGTGGGTCTAAACCCACCAGCCTCTCCATGTCCAAGCTTAGCTCGTGGCATGTCCCCTGGCTCGGAAGTATGTCGTGGCTCCTCTCTATGGGTTTTTTCATTCTCTTTTCTGTTGTTCCCCTCCCCTCTCACACCATTTACGGGTGTCCTTTGTGGTATCTCACCATCTCTAGACCACATGATGTGGTTCTGGAAAACACCTCTCGGACCAGAGCTTGGCTTGTGCTTACTTTGTTGGCTTTACTCTCTCGCTCTATAGGGGCTTGAAAGCTTCTTCGTCCTAGGCTTGGGGGAGATTGTTCTTCCTTTTTGTTCCGGGTAATGATAAAACTGATGATGGTGCCTCAGATCAAAGCCCTTATCGTTTTCTGAATAGTGTTTATCCAATTTGCTGCTCTAGTTTTGATGTTTTGCCTCAGATTTGTTCACCTCTTCGTGGGGATCTTGCCCTTGTGATGATTAAGAGCTTTAACTTGCCTTCTAGTGGCAGATCTGATGGTTTTAGGCCTGTCTTTTCTTTTTTTTTGTGTCTTGGTCCTTTGATGTGGTGCAGGTGGGCTTTCATTTATGTGCTTGAATTTTTCCTATCCATTCTCATCCTCAGTCAAGATGGAGATCTATCATTGTGTTGCCGGCAGCTTAGTTATTTTGGTGCTCTTGTTCTTGCATGTGTTCTTGTTCGTTGTAGAGGAGATAGGGTAGTTGTTGTTGTCACATGTTCAAGTCCGGGGCTCAGAGGGTCCATTTCGGTTCACATAATGTCTAGACTATTTGGGTGTTGGAAATCTTAGATCCATCTTTTATTCGGGTTGATGGGTCCCGCCGAACTTATCTTGGTGACTAGTGTTTGTGTCTTTCGGACGTTTGCTTTAACAGTCTTTTCAGCGGACTTTTGTGAACATTTAACTAGGCCAACATTGGAAGCCGAGGTTATTTTTTCTAAGTTGATGGTAATATGGTGGTCGTTTGGATTCTGACAAGATGGCTCAAGCTCTTGTTGGGACTGCTTTGCTTAGGACTTTTCAGCTTGTATTTTCTTCGGACTATCCTGTTCCGACCCCCTTGTTTGTGGTTGTTCCCTTCTTGTCTGATGTTGTGGTTGTATTGGGCCATGGCCCACTCCTTTTGCTCAGTCTATTTTGGTTGAAGCTTGTTTGTATGTTTGATTGATTAATGCATTTTCTTTGACCAAACAAAAAAAATTAAAAATTAAAAATTAAAATTTTTTAAAATAGGATTTTATAAAATTATTTTACATAATGTGCAAAATTATTCTTTTTTTTTTCTTTTTCAAATATAATCTTTCATATTTTTTAAAGTTTAATATTATCTTCAAATTTTTTAAAAATTTAATATTACACAAAATAGTTAAAATAGTTAATAATTTTTATTCAACAAATAGTTAATAATTTTTATTCAACAATACGTCTAACCAAAACTCTATTGTAAAAAATTTCATAGAAAAGCCAAATAAAGCCCAAGTCCCAAGACCACATTTATTTAATGAGATTAGATAGCTTGAAGATCTCTGGGGCATGGAATAGTACTTTAAAGTTGTTCGTTTCCCTTTTGACGATCAAGTCACAATAACAACAATGTATATCTCAATTCTCAAACCACTACATGAATTCCGACGCAACTACACATGATATTGTAAAAACAGAATCAAACGAAACGATTCTATGCAGAGACGTGAGCGAGTCATGTTCCCAATCATATCACAATCTTCCCTTTCTTCTTTTTATACGCTCTCTTTTAGGAGAAACCCATTGGTGAAGTAATCGACCAACGATGTAGAGAGCCAAAACAAAAAACCAGAAACCAATGCAACAAAAGAGAGGACGAAAAAATGCAAAAACAAAACCTCTTACGCAAAGCAAGAAGCATACCACTAGAAGTTGACTTTTGAGGTATAAAAGAGTAAACGAAAACAACGCTAAAAACCTCAAAAAACCATAATGTAACTCGATGAATAAAAAGCACATGGAATGAGAAGTGTTGTGCTGTGATTAGGGTTATCATTATCAAAAGGGTTCTCAAGCATAATAGATTAAACGATTCAAAAACCAAAAAAACATGAAGTACATGATCAAAATAGTAATAAAAGAGAATCTCCTCGCTGAAGTTAAAACAAAAATTCCCAAGATGAAAACAAATATCCTCAAAACATGTTCCTATAGTACCAAAAACTTCTGACAAGATAACTAGCGACGTTCAGCCACTCATGACATAACTGAGACCTCAATCTCGGTTGTCTGTGCCACCACTGCAGGCCCGACGTGTTCTTCTTCCTCCTTGGGAGGATGAATTGTGACGAGATCGGGAAGAGGAGTTTTAGGACCCTGCTTTCCTTTTGGATCCCAATCGAGCATGATCTTGACCTTGATACCAAGCACACCCTGTTGAAAGACATCGA
The DNA here is from genome assembly GCA_037974665.1 of Ehretia macrophylla. NCBI lineage: Eukaryota > Viridiplantae > Streptophyta > Magnoliopsida > Boraginales > Ehretiaceae > Ehretia > Ehretia macrophylla. The sequence continues at coordinate 47,738,021 of CM075771.1, read as the reverse complement.
ACAAATTGTGACAATACTCCCAAGTAACAAACATACGATTGGAAGGAATGCGGCAGCTACATGGTCATAAAAATGAAATAAACCTGTCTCAGGAGGACGTGTCTAACAGCACTGTCGATATATTCATTGACAGGCTGACCAGATGAAATCATGTAGCCATCTTTGAATTTCATGGATTTGGCACGCTGAGCCCTCAGCTTTCCACTAACGATCACCTATTACACAACCTAAAAATCAGAATCCATAATACAACAGAACAAATGTAGACTCTCTTAGTGGACATACCTCGCATCCCTTGGCACCGCTCTCCATGATGAATCTCAACACACCATAGCATGCCCTGAAGAAATCATGATGACAAAAAAAAAAAAAAAAGATTACTAGAAGAATCTCTGGAAAATTGATTGAACTCCACACACCATGACAGATGAGAATCTCGATTATTAATTTACAATCACAAAATGTGAAGGATCAAACATAGGACAAAGAAGAATTGCATTCAGACACACAATTCTTTAATTACCAGTCATATAATAAACGAGTGAAGGTCCATATCATTAACAAGAAGCAAATGAATAATATAGATCATAGTACAGTTGAGAAGTTGGTAACAGATGGAACGTGAAAGTTTAACGGTAAACTATTAACATAGAGAATTCTGAAATGATAATTGTAGAAAATAAGACAAAATTAAAAAAAAAAAAAAAAACTAAACATGTAAAAGACAACAAACATTTGTTGGAAACTCTGACATATGTAACAACTCCAAGTACATATAATTCCACAAAGTTAGAAATCATAAGCATAACTTCTTGCAGCAGCAATCTGATATAGTCATCTTCCGACACAAACTTGGCATAAAAATAACCTATTTGCTTTATAGATGACAGGCGAACTGCTATTTGGACCTCCAAGAGATGGAAATCCAAACAAGTAACAGAACTAGTTAAGGCTCTGACAAGCATAAACCAAACGTTGTAAAAACATAAAAATCATAGGAAAAAGGAACATGCATTGAATCTTTGTTGAATAATGTGTGCTCTTTGACATTACTACATGAGCATAAGCGCATTTCATGAGGATGATGGCACAGAGTACAATTTCTCTAGTCATCATCCGACACAAGATTGGTACTTAGGAACCAATTTGCTTTGTGGATGACATATAAATCCATAGTCATCTTGAAACCCTAAATCTCAACTTGGGATCAAGTCAATTACGAATACATAATCAAACAATAGACACCGGAATCTACAATTGGATGACTAAAATTCTCTCCCAATTAACATACAAGCTTACATACATGGACTTCAAAGGTAAACGAAATGCAATTCTTGGATAAAGTGCAAGAACTGAATCCAGAAAGCAAATTTATATATTACCTCCTAACAGCAAGACCGCCAAGGAGCTTGTAGCGAAGAGACTCGGCCTGAGCAATGGCACAAAGTCCCCTGTTGTTAACCTTCTCAGCATACAATTCCACGCTGTTCTCAGGAAAGTTGAATCTCTTCTGCACGATCGATGTCAGCTCCCTAATCCTCCTTCCCTTCTCACCTAAATGTAAAACAAATAAAAATACAGCATCACTAACATCGACCAAAAAATGTGACTAGAGAAATAGAACCAGCACCGTCAATTAAACCAAATTAAAACATATCCACAAACAAAGCACACGGGATGAGGAAATCACACAACAAGGAAACATACTACAGACAATAAACAATCAATAATTCAATACAGATATTGTGCATTTCAATTAATTGATTTATCAACTAACAATCAGAAATCTTAGTTGATTTATCAACTCGGAAAATTAAAATCATCAAACTGAATTAAGCAAAAACACGAACTGAATCTTCACAAATAACAAATAACATCAAACATATTTGATCAAATACTTAATCGAAAATTTACAACAACCTAACGCATAATTCATTCTATAAAATTATCGAAAAAAGAAAAAAAATGCAAAAATTACAACGAAATTGAATTAAACAGACAAATATCAATTTTATTTTACGAGTTTATTAACAAATATCGAGTATAATAATTGAAAATTGAAGAAAAAGAAAAATCACCGAGAACATTCTGAGTGCGAGTGGCGCGGATGATGATCTCAGTCCTCATAGGAGTAACCCTAACCTCGACTCCAGAGTATCCGTCCTCCGCCAGCTCACGTGTCAACACCTCGTTCAACTCCGCGTAGAACACTCCATCAGCCACAAACTGTAACACCAAAACACGCACACACATAGAACTATCACATATACATACATACACACACACACACACACACACACACACACATATATATATAAACTGACCTTTTTCTTTTTGCTCATTTGGGTAGCCATTATGGACCGACTGTTGCTGCTCCTGTTGCTTGGGATTTGGTTTGGTTTGGTTTGGTTCGGCTCTCTCTCTCTCTCTCACTCTCTGTGTGCAAGCGCTCTCGAGGCTTCGTTTAGGGTTTTTTTGTGAATTTATATTATCTGCGGATGAAAAGTGATCTGACGGTGGATATGGGTTTAAGGGTTTCGTGGTGAGATATTGGGGCTTTTAAAACAGAATGGCTAAAACTAGTTGGGCTTAGGCAAATCGAGCCCAAAATATAGATAAAGTGGCCCAAATTGTTGACCATGTGATTGTCGGTCTCCAAAATGGTGTTTTGCAATTTTCACCTAGCGCCCACATAGACACAACTGTTGGCACCAAGATATAATCACAGTTATATTTCTCTTTGAGCCACTATGTACATATTACAGGAATATACATTATACGACGATTTTTTTTTCTGAAAATTGCCAACCAAAAATACACATTATTCCTTCTTTTTTATTGAATCAATCATAATCACTACCTACATTCCAGGAAATTGTGCACTCCAAATAAGAGCTAATAAAGAGACCTACGATCCTGTAAAAATACATCACGATCTCTTGCGAAAACATTAATAATAATTTTTTAACTAGGTATAGAATATATCGTCAAATATCCAAGATTATTTCACAAGATCTTATTTCGTTCAAGTAACGGATTCTAGGTCCTCACTGTAATAGTGTGAATTTTCGAACAGGTTAAGGCATTGACTTTACTGAATACTATCAAATTAGCATGGCAACTTGGATATACCATAATTACTCTTGAATCGGATGTCGAAGTAGTACCCAAAGCTCTATTATCTCCTCACCAATTCAATAACGGGGAGATTGACCATATGGTGCCTGAGCTTAAAAGTGAAATTATAAAAGTTCCTACGTTAATTTAACCTTTGTTAGTTAAAAAATGCAATAACTGATTGGGTTGCCGACCAAGTTAACTTGCTTGTGCTATAGATATATTATCAAGGCAAGAAGCCGATTGCCTTCTTTGGTCAATTGCAATGTCTAAGACTTTTATATACATATATTTATTTAAGGGAGGTTTAAGTTATTTTATATTATTTAGGATGTTATACACGAAAATAAATCTTGAGACATCCCATATCTAAAGCGAGAACCATATCCCTAGACCAAATGGCCAATGGTGATGATGTCAAGGGACTTTGAGCTAAGCTTTTGCTACCGTGCTTGAGTTTTGGAAAATGTACTAATTCAAGAGAATTTACAAATTAAAACGTAATTTACTTTTTGCGACTATTAGAAACGTGTAAATTATTTGACTTTGATTCTCAAAATTATGCGGTCAATCTGCTTCCATTCCTTCAAAAGGGAGGGAGGTTTGGTGCCAATTTTCGGAACAAAAGGAATAATGAATTGAAATGTACCCTTAATTTAATCTGGACGCACACGTACATTTTGTTTTCTTTTTTGTCATCTAGATCACACATACATGGAAATTATAGCAAGATAGACTCGAGTTTCTCGTGCAATTCAGATAGGATCTCTTCATTTAATCTATAATATGTTTATTTGTTTATCTATATAAATATCTTATTGCCAAAAAAAAAACACCTGGTCCATTGAGCTACTCGAAAATCTTTAAAGGCTAATGGCCGACATACACCCATTGGATCAAAACACATGGTTCATTGGCTGCTATTATTATTATGGACCAGGACAGAAAGCCTCAAATCAATGTTTGGGTGTAAATGGACCTGATTTGGAGTAAGGGCATTTAATTGGATCTAATTATTGGGCCTGTCAACAAGAATAAGAATCCAATGTCTTATTGCGAAGGCTCCTTTCTTGCCATATATGAAAGATAATTTGCTCCATAGAAGCTTCGTGATGACCACCTGCAGAGATTTTTGGTTGCGAAGCATTCACCAACAAAGAACCACTGCTCTGACTTTGACTGAATCTAATGAAGCTTTCAATCCGACGAATCAATCATAATTGACAGGTAAAATGATTATTCTATGGAATCGGCTAGGGATATTCAGGTGTTTGTTTCGCAGCACAAACAGGTTAAGGTAAAAAAAAGAAATCATGGATTCCTATGAATATAGGAAACTTGTATTAGTATGCCCTTAATTAAATAGAATAAATAGGGAATGAATATACCAACCATTCGGAAGATCTACAATGTGATTATGTAAGAAGGATTTGATTATGCTTCTGTATTGGGAAGCCCAAAAGAGATCAATTCTTAGTAAGCCAACAAGTAATGCTCTCAATAACAAAACAAAAAAGAGTAATGCTCTCCCATGAATTCAATTTTCACCGTACATTGTGCTATGGTCACACATTCTTAAACAATTTAAGCTTTTGGGTGAAGTAGTAAATTAATACGGCATTAGCTCAAATTATCAAAAGATCTTAAGTTTAAAACTTATTGCCACCCTATTAAAAAGTAAAAAATTGTTAATGTACAAGGCTAAAGACGAATTTCATTTGCACATAAAAAAAATATCTATTGTGTATCTGGTCAATATTAAGGTTAAGTTATCAAACTTCATAGCATGGTACAAACTTCATAGCATGGTACACCACGACAAAATCATCCAAGTGCACTTCTCCAACACTAGCCTCATGTATGAATTATAAAAGAGTGGAGCGAGTTTAAGTTAGGTTGATAAAATCGTACAACATATATTAAAACATGTAATTTATGAGAATTGATCTCGCAATTCTTGTTTACAATAAAAGGCATACTAGTAGACTAAAGACATGTTTGTGCTATAAATGTAATTTATAAATAAGTCGTTTGTGTTTAAATGATAAATAGAATTGCACAAATCGAGCCAATAAATTTAAATTTCAAAACCATTATTAACATTCAATACTTATCTTTCACTTAGGGCATCCTCAATGGAGTCCTTAAAGGGTCTCTAAATAGCAATAATTGCTATTTTAGAGACTCTATTGATCAAAATTCATCACCAATGGGAGTCTCTAAAACACTATTTGATAGTTTTTAACAAAATAATGACATCACTCAAACTTTGAGTCTCTAAAATAGCACCTAGTCTCCATTTTTTTCAACAAATTTGTTGAACAAAATGGAGACTATACAAGAAGACAAAAATGAGTCTCTAAATTTGACAATTTGCCATGTGATGATCTGACGTTCTTGTCAGAACGTCAGAACTGAAAAAAAAAAAAAAAAAAAAATTTGATCAGACAATAAAACAAAAAAAAAAAGGACATCAACTGACAATATAGCTGTTTGAACAACCTGCAAAAGCTGGAAAAAAAAAATAAACGTTGAATTCAACCTATATATGCAACCAGATCTGAAAAAATCAACAACAAATTCACAAATCTTCATCCACAAACAAATTTGATTACATACCACAAAAAAAAGGAAAATAAACAGAAAAAAAATGGTTGATGGTGGGGGGGGGGGCAGTGAGTGGGACGCGATGGTGAGGGTGGTGGGGGGCAGGTGGGGTGGTGGCGCGATAGTGAGGGTGGTGGAGCAATGGTGGTGGGGGGGGGGGGGGGGCAGTGGGGTGGGGGGTGGCGCCCGTTGGTGAGGGGGGGCGCACTGTGGTGGGTCGCAATGGTGAGGAGGGGGTAGTGGGGTGGGGGGTGGCGCGCGTTGGTGAGGAGAGGGGCGCAGTGGGGTGGGGGGTGGTGCGTTATGGTGAGGAGGGGGGGCAGTGGGGTGGGGGGTGGTGTGTTATGGTGAGGAGGAGGGGCAGTGGGGTGGGGGTGGCGATGTGGTGAGGTGGGGGGGGGGGCGCTGCAGTGGCCTGTGGAGGGGAGAGGGAGGCGCTGCAGTGGAGGGGAAGAAGGTGGGGGGGGGGGGTGTTTTATAGTTAGGGTTTGTTTTTTAATTAAGTTTTTTTTTTATTAAGTTTTTAGTATATTTTTTAATTAATGTTTGTCTTTTAATTTTTTTATTTAGTTTTTTAATTTGTATAACTTTTTTAGTTTTTTTATTTAATGTTTTTTATTTTAGTTTTTTTAGTTTGATTATTTATTAATTGCAATTAAATTTTTTTTAGCTTTTATATTTTATATGTTTTAATTTAAGTTTTATATAAAATTATTTGTAATGATATGATTTTTTTATAGTTAGGGTTAATTTTTTTTTAATTACGTTTGTAGTATATTTTTTAATTAATGTTTGTTTTTTAATTTTTTTATTTAGTTTTTTGGTTTGTATAATTTTTTTAGTTTTGTTATTTAATGTTTTTTTATTTTAGTTTTTTTAGTTTGATTATTTATTAATTGCAATTAAATTTTTTTTAGTTTTTATTTTTTATATGTTTTAATTTAATTTTTATATAAATTTTTTTGTAATTATATGTTTTTTTTATAGTTAGGGTTATTTTTTTTAAAAATTACGTTTGTAGTATATTTTTTAATTAATGTTTGTTTTTTAATTTTTTTTATTTAGTTTTTTGGTTTGTATAACTTTTTTAGTTTTGTTATTTAATGTTTTTTTATTTTAGTTTTTTTAGTTTGATTATTTATTAATTGAAATTAAATTCTTTTCATCTTTTATATTTTATATGCTTTAATTTAAGTTTTATATAAAATTATTTGTAATTATATGATTTTTTTATAGTTAGGGTTAATTTTTTTTTTAATTACATTTGTAGTATATTTTTTAATTAAAGTTTGTTTTTTAATTTTTTCATTTAGGAACTTATATTTTTTTAAAAAAAGTAGCTTTTTTAATTGAATTAGTATTAGTATATTTTTAAATAAATCAACCTAACTATCATTATTTTCCTCTTTATAGATTAACAGATATGGAATGCACAGACGGACTTTCGAGGGGACGTAATTTCACGCATGAAGATGATAAGGCTTTGTGCCGGGCCTATATCGCGATTAGCGAAGATTCTTTGATCGGGATAAACCAAACATCAGGAACGATGTGGAATAGAGTTCTACAAAAATATGAAGAGTTTCACCCTCCCAACAATCCAAGTGACAAAAGATCAACGAAAAGCCTTAAATCTCGATGGACGCAAATAAACCAAAAATGCACAAAATTTGCGGAATGTCTTGCTCAAGTTAATATGAGACCAAGGAACGGAGCAAATATCGTTGACAATGTGAGTTTTTTAGCCAAAGTAATTGTATTTTTATAGAGTATATTGTATTTAATACTTAACAAATTTTAAAATTAAATTTTGAGAGATATTTAATTGTTTTGTAGATGGATGACGCAAGACGCTTATACACAGCTATGGGTCAGAATTTCAACCTCGAACACTGTTGGTCAATTTTACAACACGAGAAAAAATGGCAATCAATAATCGATATTGCGAGTCCAATGATGAATATGAGTCCACCTGAGACGGATTTTTCTCTTGATAATGATGATCCCATGGAATCAGTGCCGGAAACCCCGAGGTCGTTAAGGCCGATTGGAAACAAAAAGGCTAGAAAACAAGCAAAGGATAAGGCTGTTGCGGAAGATCTTAATGAAGAAGCGAAAAACATGGCAAAAACAATGAATGAGTACAAATAGGAAATAGAAACTTCTAACGATTATAAGATTATGATGACGAAGACTTCGACAATCGAAACTCCAGCTAGGAAAGCGTGGATGATTGAGGAACAAAATGCAATTATGGCAAAAAGAGCATCCCGTTCCATTAACTTTGATAATGATGTTTATCATCCTCATATGACTTCACTTGACGAAGAACAATAGATGTATTTGTATTATTTATCAGCTATGTGTTTGTAATTCATATTTTAATTAGTTAAATATATGTTTTATTAGATATCAAATTGCATAATGAGATTACAAATTTATATTTGTTTTTTTGTTCTTTATTTTATTCAATTTGTAAATTAATTAATTTTATTAATTTAATCACAAATCTTTTATCTACATAATATCCATGGATAAGATTTGTGATTGAGATAACAAACGGACGGATGAGATTGAGTATAGAAAATTCAATCCAATGGATATTATGTAGATAAAAGATTTGTGATTAAATTAATAAAATTAATTAATTTACAAATTGAATAAAATAAAGAACAAAAAAACAAATATAAACGCAACACACGAGAAAATTTTAATTTAATGGGTAAATTAATGAGGATTTTTAATTAATATTTTTTTTACGTAGGGTTTTTTTTAATTAGAGATTTTTAATGCATTTTTTTGAAAATGCAATTATGTAATTAAACGTAATTCTAATTTTTTAAACGTTATGTTTGACGCAAATTATATATTTTTTTGCTTGAAATATTTGGGAAAACAATTGAGATAATCTAAATAACAATTAATTAAAAAAAAGTAACACACGATAAAAAATTACACATTATTATGTAAAATTAAAATTAACACGATATAGGGATTCAATTTTAACGAGACCGTCATTGTAGATTTTTTTTTATCTTGGTCTCTAAATAAATTTTTAAAATAATTTTTTTGCCTTAGTCTCTAAGTGGGTCTCTAAAATACTATTTAATCTCTATATAGATCTCTATAAATAATTTATAAAGACTCATATAGAGATTCTATTGAGAATAACCTTACGGGTTTATCTACCACCTTTATTGTCCCCTACTTTAGGAAATTTTAATAGAGTACAAGCTAGGTTTAAAATTCCAATGGACGCTTCATCGCTCAAGATTTACTATATTTTTCTGTGTAATCCACAGTTTTTGTTGCAATTATCATCATTGTTCTTATATTTAAAAGGCCATAAACAAAGCATGGGCATGCTTTATTATTTTATTCAGACTTATGTAACTGGATCCAACTAATGATATATATATATATATATATATGTGTGTGTGTGTGTGTGTCTACAAGATACATTATTGTTATAGGTTTGAGGAAACTGGAGTTGGCCAGGTTGGTTTCCAATTTTTATTTTTATTTTTTTGTTTAACGGGAAATTCACATATTAAATTTATTTTAAAATTATAAATATTATAATGTAATAGTGTATTACAATACATATTCAAATTAATTAAAAATTATATAATATTTACTTAAAGAATAAAAATTTAAAATTTAAAATTTTTAACTATAATAAATTATTATCGAATCACTTTATTCGAGTCTCGAAAACTTGTTGCCAACCCTCTTTGCTGCAACTGCAAGGAACAAAAGGAAAGGAATAGAAAAGTAAGATTCCCACTTCACATGTAATGTTTATTTTGTCTGCGCTTGGAATGGGGACCAGCAGATCTGATCTTGTAGCTTCATAACTCGATTAAGCAACTATTATCGGTTGCTGTGGCTTTGGAAAAGACACTTTCTAAATCAAATAGAGTAAACTATTTTTTTTTCTCGAGAAAGGTCTTAAAAGCTTCAAATTTTAATGTCACGTCATCATAGCTAATTATTTTAGTGGGTGTTATAAATTTAAATAATAATTTAAATTAATTATTTTAAATTAATAAATTTAATAGTCGATCTTAATTTTATCTTGTGTTTGGCCCCCAATTCAAGAATATGATACAATAGTATTTAGAGTTTGTGATCATTCTAAATAACTTTATTCTTGACAAAGACTTCAGATTATTAACGTGGTGTAATTGAAATGTCCCCCCAATTAATATAACACATGATAAGTAAGTATTGTTGGTTTTAATAAATTTGAAGTCTAAATAATTTCGCAGACCTAAACAGGACACTCTTAGACTATTTTGTAAATATCTTGATGATCTTTCGGGGAACGTTAATTAATGGTGACACTGTCCTCATGTATTCGGTTATGAATTTCTCATTATATTTGTAAAAGAATTAGATTCTCCCAACATTATTTTTTGATAGTATCATAGTTGAATTTTGGTTCAATATTAATAATCCACGTTGAAACTGAATCTTGTTGCAAGAGCGGATTGAGGAATTTTTTTTAATGGAGGCTAAAACATATTATTTTTTAATTATGTGAATATATATATTTTTTTCAGTGGAGGTTAATTAATATTTTTAACTAAAAATACATAAATATTTAATATATTTTTGAAAAATACATAAAAATTTTAAATATTTTCTAGAGTCAGTAGAGGCTGCAATCCCTGTTGGTCTTACAATAAATTTGCCCATGGTTTCAAGCATTGAGTTTGAAATGCAATAATTTCAAGTTTAAAGGTGCCTTTTCTATCACGTTAAAGTGTCATCAATAATCGGGGTCACCTCTGAAGTGTACTATTAGAGAATATGATTGTCTCACATGAATAAATTAAGACTTTTAGAATCAATAGATAAAATTTTAAACTACTTTATCTAACACTAATTTATTTTAAGATAAAACTCTATCAACTTGTTTGGATTGCTTTATTTAAAAGAAAGTAAAGGAAGGAGAGTGATTAGGGAATCTCTTTTCTTATTTGGATTGCATTTTCAGATTCAATAAAGAATTTGGAGGGATTTCAAAATCACTCCATTTCCTTTAATGAGAAAGATTTTACAATCCTTCCAATTTGGGATAAAATAGAGGGAAAGGAAAGGAAAATGAATAAAAATACTAATCTACCATTAATTCTTTATATGGTTATCTTATAAGAAGGATAATAAGGTAATTTTTCATCTAAAATTATCATTTCCTTTCATTTACTTCTTTAGACCAAACAATAACTTGTAAATTTCTTTCCTTTCCTTTCTCTTATTATTTTTTTGCAATCTAAACAATAAATTTCTTTTCCTTTCTTTTCTTTTATTTTTCTTCATCTACCTTACTTTCCTTTCTTTCCCATGTACAATCCAAACTGGGGGTATATTTTTAATCAATACTTATATTAACAACCTAAGCATCTAATTGAACACATCTTTAACATAAATTGCCTTCAATTAAGAGTTAATTTAAAAAAACGTCCACACTATATGTGACTCGTAAATTTTGTATAAAATATCTGAACATTTAAAAAAAAAATTATCTTTCACTAGAACCTTTATGAGGATGTATCTTGTACGATAAACGAAATCAAAATCTCCCCACAAGTCACATAACCAAAAATTCATAGCAGATGACACGAGTTGCCTAATGGAATCAATCATACAATGATGATCAAAATGGTCTTTCAATCAAATAAAAGGTCAAACACCATGATGATGAGGTGTAGAGATCAATTGACACCCACAAAAAATGATGCCAAATCTTGCACTAAAAACAAGCCAATTCCAGTTATTGACGCCATGTGGGCCTCTTCACAAAGGCTCCTACTCAATCAATGTGTTTGGAAAATTCGTGTGTTATTATTTCATGTGCGTATGTGAAGGTGTAGGAGATTGTGTTGGAATATCATCAAATGGATGCCACTTATCTAATACCATTTATTGTTGCACACAAAGATGCCCACGTGGATAGAAATAAATGATAAAGACCCGAGTTTCAGGCTATTCTTTAACTCGAAATTTATAAGTATTGATTCGTGAATTAAATGTATTAAATTTAAACTATTTTTTAATTGACTTGATTTGTATATTAGGATATACTATTACATAATGTGCTTATAACCTTGCAAAGGAACGGAGTTAGGATTCCAAAATCATAATATACAATTATACATTAACAGAGATCGGGAGTGAACTCATAAAATAAAAGATATTTAATATAATTATTTTTCATTTAAACCAATAAAAAAAAGGTCTCTTTTTCTTCTAGTTGAGGTGTACTTGTACACACCAGTCATGTCAATATAGTGACAAGAATGGTAATCCACCTATTTGTGTGTTGATGCTCTCAATCGATATGATCGTTCCATGCGAAGTAGTTACACCACAATTCCTAAATTACTATATTCTTGCAATAGCGAAGGATCAAAGATACTAACCATATAATGAATTTAGTATAGTTCTATTTAAGTTAATTTTTCATCATAGAAAATAAAAAAAAAATTGAAAAAAAAAGAATTGAAAAGCCGATAGAAAGAAACATTAAGTAGGTAAGAGATAAGCATGTTGAAGTTTAGTTACATACCAAAACAGAACCTTTGGGGCCCTTTTCACGTTGCTAGAAGTCACTATTCATGTACATCTGGTAGTTTTGATTTTCGGCTATGCCGTACTCTTAGTTTTGGGTGTTTTTTGGGATTTTTTGAATTGTGATCAGGGTATTTTTTCTGTTGTTCATAATTTTTAGTTCAACCCATCTTTCTCTCCTAGTCACTTTCGGTTCCTAGCTCCTGTCTTTACGAGTTATCCATGTGGTAGCTTGGATTGCTTTTGCAATTAGGATATATTTCATCTTGTACAATCAATCAAATACTTTGACATCTGATATCGGTTAAACCTCTTGTACTGTTTTTGATCATATAACGAATCTATCCTCCTTTAAAATAAAAAAAAAAAAACTATAGTGCCTTTTTTCGAACTAAGCAAGTTGCTTTTTAGTATTGATTTATTCTCAACCCCACTCTTTACACATTTCTTTCCCTATCAATAACACCCAACATATTGTCAATGATTATAAACATAAACAAATCCTATTGAGAAGGGATTAGCTTAATAGCGAAATGTTTAGGGTATGAATAGAAAATTATTTATATCTGAGATTAAATCATTTAAGAGGTTGATCAAGTCTCTTTTCACATGAATTTTGTGTTCCAAAATTTAAATTCTAATGTGAGCTTGTAAAATTTTTCAGAAGTAAATTATAATAAAAAAGAATTAATTTAGTAGTAAAACGTTTAAAGTATAAACATAAAATTTGTTGATATTCAAGATCAAATCATCTAAAGAGATTCTCTTTGCAAACAGTGCCAACTGAATGTCTTGTCTAAATAACATGAACCGTGTCAATCTTCGCAAGAATCATATGCCCCAAAATTTAAATTCTAATGTATGCCTAAAAAACTTTTGAGAAGTATTCTACTAAGACCATCATTTCTTTCTTATTCTCTTATTTGAGATTCGGTTCTTGTAGTGGGTGTGGAATTGGGAACTAAAAAGATCATCTTAAAGCTGCTTTCTTCCGATTGTCTCAGAGCATCTTTGCAGAGATTTATCATGTGTGCTCGGATCTCCACGTACAAATCATGAACAGTAAAATCCCAGCTTGTTCAAACTGGCAAAAGAGCTTTTTGCTTGGTTTCAAACTGTATCTGCCAGTTCTCAGGTATGGCTTTGTGCTCAGGCTGAAAAAGGAACTAAAGGAGTTTCCACTAAAAAGTGGATGGAGAAACTTCATTAAAAGAGAATGATGGAAAAAAACCCTTAAAAGACATTTTCCTTTTTAGTATAAAGGAAGTCGAAGGCATGAATCGATTCAAAACTTTTGAATATAACAAGTCAGTAAGTAACGGATGCAATAGCAGTAATTTTCATTATCAGATCTTCTATTTAACCTCTTGACAAACTGAAAAAGTTAACAGCTTGTAAAAGTAGCCTTTTACAAGAATCAATCTATTTGGGAAAATACAAAAGGCCAAAAGCAGAGATCATTAGAGAAAGTTATCAGCAAATGATCAAAATTATACTACACTAAATAATCAAGAAGAGGAGTACAGTTAAGATTGCTAATACAAGCATACTCCATTCAATTAGGGGAAAGTCTTAAAAACGGCAATTCATGACACACTGTTCACGAACAACCCGTCACATGACTGAAAAACGGCTGCCGTTTGCTAGAAATTTCCTTCAATTAGATATGCAGGTACATTTGCTAACCAGGCCTACTCCTCTTTTGACTAGCTTTACCATCTGATCTCAAGGCACCACTTGAGTCCCCTTCGGACGAAACCTCCATGGATTTAGTGAAAGAACTTGAAAGGTCAGCATAAAGATCAACAACTCTTCTGATGTTGTTGTTGAGCTCTCTAATCAAACCATTGTTCCTGCTCAAATTATCAGGGAGCTTAAACTCATGGTTCTGATTTATCTCATTTATTAACAGCCTATTCTGATCCAATATGTTCTGCACTTGAACAAATGTCTTCTGAAATGTCTGCATAACCTTGTTGTCTATCTGTGTTGTACCATTACCAAGCCCTGAAAATGTATCCCCCTCCATTTTTGGATCAGTTGAATTCAATCAAACAATACCAATGCTGCACAACAAAACAGTATTAGAACACATTCAAACAAGAAGATAAAACAATGAAACACTACATGAGGAGAGAATATATATATATTTTTATTTTTTGAAAGGCATGGTTATTCGGAATTTGCTCGACTAATTTAAGTGAGGCCCTGAAACACTAAAGGGACTTGAATTGGTAATCTCTAGGTAGTACACGCATCGCCTGATCAGCTAAGCTACACTTAAGGAGTTGGTAAGTATTAGAAATGAATTTTTTCTTTTGAAAGTTGTAGTTATCGGACTTTGTCTGGTTAATTCTACCTGACCCTGAAACTGACTAAACCTCCAAGGGACTTAAATTGACAACTTCTGAGTTGAGGAGAGAGTATTATAAATGAATTTTAAATTTATAGCTTTTAAGGAATGGCCATCATTAAATCTTCTCATCTGTACTTGCATACATTAACAGTAAAATACCAGACAAAACATGATAAGGTTTTGAATTTTGTAAGGACAAGTTGTGGCATAAGAGACAAGGTTTGAAAAATATTATTATATATTATTATTATTACTATTATCAAAATTATTGCTATTATTTTTGCAATTATTTACTATTAATATCATTATTATTCTAGGCATGATGAGATGTGATAAAGAAGATACCATTTCTATATAAAGGAACCTTTTTATTATGTAGTCAGAAATGCCCACCCAAAGGTTATTATAAGCTCAGAGTTTGATGAAAAAGAGTCCCAAGCCCCAAAAAAAGACCAGTCAATTTTTCCCGTTTGCAGATATGGTCATCACTCTCATAAGGGTATCATTCTAAAGAAACAAACAAATTTTTCTTCACAAGAAATGAGAAAACATATGTACATTTTAGAATGGGAGATGTATATGAAAAGTATCAGGACTGCAACTGTTACTAACTCCAAAATAAAAGTTATTTATAAATGTTAAATTGTGTTTTATAACCCTCCAAAAAAATCCAAATGGTTGTCAATCTTTTGGGTCTGAAGAAGCAGAAGAAAAGGACGAAATTGGGAATTCAAATGTTTGAAACTTACACCAGAAGATGCAGTGGCAGAAGCATAAATGTTTAGGATAGAATCCCAAAAATTTTCCTTTTTAAAAATACATACAATTTTGACCCAAAATCAAAATCAAGACTCAAATAAATTGCAAGTAAAAAAAGAACATAATATATAAAAAGATTAACACACGCCCACCAACTTTGGTAGCTCATAAAAGTGATAAAACTCTTAAAAGTAGAAAAAAAAACAGCAAAAAAGTCATTCCTATATACATGTATATGTTGTTACATCATTGTTGTCTATATGTATGCAGATATGAAGTATATAAAATATTTAGTCACGTACCTTGAAGAAAATCTGGGAGCATTATCTAGTGTGCAAATATGAGAGAGAAGAAGAGAAGAGAGATTGTAACAGAAGGAAAAGATCGCAGATTGAATGGAATCTCCCGGGGAGAGAGAGAGAGAGGAGTGCGTGTTGTGCGTGTGAAAGTTGAGAGCTTTGAGCCTGAATTTGAGAGAGGAGAGAGAGAGAATGTAGATTTGACAGTCACGTTCTCAGACCCATCATTTTTTTTCTTTGTTGGTTTGTCTAAATAGATTTTCTCTCTTATCTTTGTTCTCGTATTCTCACTTGTCTTTTCAGGGGTAAATCTTAACGTACATTTTGCTCTCACTTTCCCTCCTTCTCCGGGGAAATTAAAAATTTAATTGGGTAATTTATCAAAATAGTCTTAAATATTTATTTATTTTTTATATTTAAATTTTTTATTTTTTATTTTGAATAAAATAATTTTTTATTTTTTATTTTAGTAACAGCTGTTAGTCCTAATGAGTACGTAGATGATACGTTGAGGACTACCGCGTAACAATTTTGATAAATGTTTTATAATTGTATTTTATCGCGTAACAATTTTACCCGTAAATATTTGAGCATTTTGAAATTACGTGCTCATTAACGTTAGTTTTTTTACATATGTTACTCTAAAGACTAACAGTTGTCACTAAAATAAAAGATAACTGACCATTTTATTTAAAATAAAAGATAAAATATTTAAATATTAAAAAAACCAAAAATCTAGAACCATTTTAATAAATTACCCAATTTAGGAAAAAAAAATAAAGAGGACCGTAATTTTTATTTTTTAAAAATAATGCATAAATTTTTAAAAACAAAAGAGGTTTGAGAAGAACCAGGCTCCCCTCTGTCCCCCTTATCTCCACCTCTATATCTTTATATAGCATTACTTTTCAAAATGATTGTCAAATCCGTGCAACTGTAAAAGAGGAGTGAACCCCGTATTATTAAAATCGAATGGTCCGACACCTCGTTTTAAAGTGCATCCCATATTTCACTAAAAGTAATAGGGGACTATTTGATTTTATTTAAGTAAAATTTGGGTGCGTGTAATGTATATAAAAAATATGATGGCTAATCTTTATAGGTGATAGTAACATGTATTATACAACAAGGCTCAACGAGTGACCAATCTCTGCAAGTGATCGTTGTAGAAATTACTTGCCAAAATTAGCGTGGAAACGATTAGTACACATTTTGAAATTTCTTGATTTGAAATTTAAAAAGGTATCATTAAACAATAATGGCTTGGTTTTCAACAAGCCACTTATAACTTAAGAGATCATCCAAAGAAGTTTGTCTTTTTTTTTTTTTTTTTTTGGAATTCCATACATTTATTTCAATTAAATTAGTAGAAATACAATTGGATCAGGATTCCCTTTTTTTTTTATTTTTTTTTTATCGAAATAGTAAATAAAATTGGGGATGAAAAAATAAAGATAATGGTAAGTTATATGTTCAAATGTAAGAAGAAATTGTTTTCATTCATTTAGTTACTTAACAAAAATGATTCAAAATAAATAATAGAAATCATGGCTCTACTTATATATACTTCTTAAATTATATTGAGATAATTACTTCTATCAGTGCTATGTAATCCTCAAAATAGTGTATCAAATTATCATAATGGACACTTATATAGGAATAATTTCAAAGATGCTTACAAAGAAGCAAAATATTTGTTTTATTATATATGTCGTGAGAAGAATGGTGAGTAGAATTTGGTGAACTTTTCCTAATTAGCATTACATTGATCTTGTAAAATTCATGAAATTAAACGAAAAAAATAGTTATGTGTAATTAGTTTTCAAAGTGCATAATCTAAATTAAGATATTGGGTAAAATATGATATATTAATTGACTGTTAAAGCAATGAGTTACCCTATATATAATTAGTTATTAATTAGTCATGTTGTGCAAGTAGATGAGAATAAAGAAGTAACTATCTTGAAATAAGTAATTATTTTGTTAAATTGATTGTATAAACTATATTGCCTCCATCGAATTTGATTGTCCAATTGGACCCTTTA
The DNA here is from genome assembly GCA_037974665.1 of Ehretia macrophylla. Lineage (NCBI taxonomy): Eukaryota > Viridiplantae > Streptophyta > Magnoliopsida > Boraginales > Ehretiaceae > Ehretia > Ehretia macrophylla. Next base: position 47,720,262 of record CM075771.1, on the reverse strand, counting down.
AGGTCAACTATTTTCGTATTATTTTAATGGTTTTTAAAACACTTATATTTCATGTGATGATTTTTTCCATGTAGCTACCTAGATTCTCAATTTTACTTCCAAAATGTCTAGAATCAATAAATAATTGCAATAAATTAAGAAATTAGCTTATCTAATTTAACAAAGTCAAAGAAGACGACGAGATTAGGATGAAGGGACATAACACTACTTGTTTAGATTTATATGCAAGTACAATTATTCCACACATATAATGAGGTGTATCTCCTAATTATGCTAATTTCAAATCGATTCCATGATTTGCAATCTCAGCCGTGCAGAAATTACATTTTAATCATTCTAACAACTTATTTAATAATCTTGATAAAAAAAAAAAATTAGCATATCATAGAGTTATAGTTTGAGTTTGAGCTGTTGAATAAGGCACTCCTTTGTCTATGCATGGTTATGTGATCATAAAATTCAAACAAATTAACAATAATTAAGTGAATATTTAATGAGTTGGATTTTTGGAGGTTTTCCCATCTTTTACCTTAGTGTTTAGTTAAATATTTTGAAGGACAAGTATTTATTAGATCAATAATATTTTCCACATACATGAAACTTTAAGATATTTGATAAAGAAGCAAATATTATATATATATATATATATACACAATGAAGACCGAAGCCGTTAAAAAAAAAAATTAATTCAGTCAATAATATACTCCACAATTTTCCCTCATCAAAGATTCTTTGAAGATATGATGGTAAATCACCAAAAAAGTATGGAGCAATAACTGTGTTATACTTAGCATGACTCTAATTTTGTGAATTAAGCTTCTTCCACAACTTGCCATTATTAATTTCCAACATACAACTACTTCTATGTTATTAGATAGTGTTATCCTTCTTCTTCAGCAAAGCATGGGTTAGAAAAGGAGACAAGCTGTTAAAAAAGCAACTCTTTCACCTTTGATACTTCAATATTACACCATATAAAATGCAATACTTCAATAACGATTTATCGTGATTGTTATCTCATGTTTAAAATTTTTATAATTTTTATCGCCCTTTACTAACCTAGAACATAATTGAAAATTATTATTGCATCATAAAATTTATAGTATCAAACAATCCACCGGGTTCAACTTAAATTGAATTTCTCGTAAAAAAGAAATGCAATACTTAATTAAATAGTCAAATGGTAGATTTCCTGTAGGTTGGTTATAATGTGAGCAACTTTTTACTACTCTTTTCGATTTTTTCTCCTCTTTGTGTTACTAATGATATTTCCAATAATAACAATTATTCACAAAAAGTTATTATTTTTGGTAATTTTTAAAGATTCGGGTCTTTATTTTAACTCAAATCTCTAATAGAGCCCATCACTTTTTAGAGATTTATACTAAAATAGAGACTCAATCACGTTTTAAGTCTCTAAATTTGGTATAAAAAAAATAAATTGAGTCTCTATTTTAGTGAAAATTTTTAAAAAGTGGTGGATCTTATTAGAAATTTGAGTTAAAATAGAAATTTGAGTCTTTAAAACTTATCAAAAATAATAAATTTTTATGAATAATGTACCATTTTTATTATTATTAGAGATACCCTAAAGAAACCAGAGTATTCAAACTGCTGGCCGCCGCTACCAAGGGAAGGTTGATTCATAGGCATGGAACATTTGCCATCATACTACGTTACTTTGATTCTTTTTTTTCCTTTTATTTTTTCTTTTCTGGGCAAGCATCTAGCTAGGTGTTGACTTAAGTCCTTGCCTTCCCAACTTTACCTTTCTCACCTGTCGATTTCATTCTCACACGAACGAGGACATTTGGGGTAAATTATTTGTACGATCCCTTAATTATATTGTAGTTAGTACAGAGATTCTTAATCTTATAAAAAGAATTTTTTCATCTCTAAATATATAATAGTATGACATTATTAGTTCTCATCCAAATTTCATCCAAAAGTTAACATTATTGATACTAAAAAAATACGTGTTTGTCAAATTTTGAATAGAATATGGATCAAAATCTTTAAACTATGGTTGGAATTGGATAGAAGACTATTAACATCACACAATAGTAAGTCCAAGGATTTAAAAGCTCGTTTTGAAATATATTTAAAGACTGTTAAATTATCACATCATCTAAAAGTTTAAACTGTTATAGAGAAGTTTATTATTGTTTGTTATATTCAACACACCCTCTCAAGTACAGATAAAGTTAATTTTTTGAGTCTTACACTTTGACAGTTTTTAATATTTTGAAATGAGTGACAATGAGTTTTGAACTCAACACCTTTTTGATATCTAGTATTTGATATTAAGTTATCATTTTATCTAAAAATTTAAGTTGTTAGAGATAAATTTATTATTATTTGTTATATTCAATAAAGACCAATTTGTCCTTAATTTGCCTTATAATTGAGAGATCGTGATTAAAGTAGGTCTCGACAAAAAGCATGAATTTTGTTTTGTTTTTCCTTTTGAACATTTAACACGTTGATTCAAATTATACAAATAAAATCTGTTCAGATATTTTCAAGATTGAAATCTTACTGTAGAAATCGACAAAAATGGCTCATGTGATCCTTATTTGTTGTCAACAATATTTACAATCTTTGAATTTTACGTCAAAGTCTATTTCAGGAATTTGCCAGGAAACATCATTATCTACAAGTTTTCTAGATCAAGACGAAGTCAGCATCATGCAAAATTAAAACTAACGTAGCGAAATACGCTAACCTTTTCAGGGCTCGTCACTTCATCAATTCACAACGTTCATCTCCGAGGGAACATAATTCAAGTCAAGCAATGATTACGTACAAAATTCAAAATATATGACATAGAGACATATATTTAGGATAATAAATTAAAATTTTACAAATGGTCCTTAATGTTTGTATTTCTTTTCAATTTTATCTTTATTATTTTAAAAGTGAGACGCTTAATCCTCAAAATTAGCAAAAATTCCAATTTAGTCCCAATGTTTTCACTTTTTTAAATTTAGTCCTCAAAGTTTCATATATAGGTCACAAATTAAAATTTCACAACAGAGAATAAATTTAATTTTCTTGTAAACCTTGGGTCTAATTACGTTACTTTTGAAATAATGAATTTTTTAACATAAGGGGTGTTGTGCACTTTTGAAAAATCACAAAGACTAGTTTAGAAAATTTTTGAACTATAAAAGGGTGTTGTGCACTTTTGTTAGGCCAACTCCAGCAGCATATGTAAAAAGTCAAAATCTCTACATGTAGATATGCTTTTGGAGACTTTTGTCTTCAGCAGCATCTCTACAAATTCTCTACAATATAGAGAGGATTCAGCATCTCTAAATGTGGAGATGCTAAATCCATTCTCTAAAACTTAAAAAAAAAAATTAAAGCCTGAAAAAAAAAATACAAGTCTCCAAAATGTCTGATTGATATTATCAATAATACAAGACATAAAAAAATAGAATATCGTCATAAAAAATAAACAAATATAAATAAAAAGTTTAAAAATAAAAAATAAAAATTATTAGAATTAAAATAAAAATTATTATTAACAATGAACAAATATTAAAAAATGGTAATAATAAAGTTTGAATTAAAATAATATATTTAATTAAAATAAGAAAAGATTTTGGAGTAAAACAAAAATAGAGAATCTGTAAAATAGATAAGCTACTGGAGTGAAATTGAAATAGAGATTCTCTAAAAATAAAGATTGAGTAAATGTAGAGAAGCTGTTAGAGTGAAACTAAAATAGGGAATCTGTAAACGTAGAAAAATATTTCAAAATTTCTACATGTAAAAAAATAAAATAGAGAAACTGTTAGAGTTGACCTTAAAATATAAGATGGTTTAGTTCACTTCATCCAAAAAAAAAAAATGAAAAGGTTTTGGCCATGAATGAAATTATCCTCCTTAAATTTGATGTTATATAAATTTCCTTATTTCACGAATAATTAATGAACACGTGTCCACGCTGGGGAGGCTGGGAAAATCTATAGCTTCGGGTCCCAGCCTGAAGAAGATTCCAAGGCCTGCTGATTCGCTGATCATGTGGGCCCCACATTCCGCCTGAGGACACACCTCCCAACGCCAATGTTATGTATGCCACCTGATGTAAGCTACCTTGATATGGACGGACACACATGCTTCCAAATTTGATGTTTCTTGGGGTCCTCCCTGAATTTGTTGCCATATCACAATTTTCTTTTTTTATTTTTTATTTTTTTGTTGTCAAGCATATCACAATTCACAAGTAGGAAGGTTAATAAATGATAAAAAAAAATATATGAGTAAGAATGTTTATACTTCGACAAAAAAAATTGTTAATAAGGATATACGAAAATATTACGTGATGGGGGTGTAAATCTGAGCCCAGTAAAGATTTTTTGATATGGGATTGTGCAGTCAGTTCCATGCTCGATCTAGATTTGTTTTCTTGACATAGCTGTCACATCTGACGTGACATAAGACAAACAGTGTTGAACAAGTGTAAACAGTGCCAAATAGGGCTAAGTATTAATTGCTACCCGGAATCAGAACTAATATAAATAGTCCACTTATTCTTCATTATTAGGTAACTTGTGCATTTATTACTCTCAACTACCTATCGTTGAATTCGAATATACTAATCACTCTCACACCCGAAGAAAAACACGTGCCGCTACCTCTGCGATTCTTTCTCTTGTTTTGCTTGTCAGGTAGCTTGAGGTCAAAACAAACTCGGACGAACATCTATTTTCCACCCTTATCATTACGAAAAGTAAATTATTTTGGAGGCCATTAAGTTAATTTTTTAGTTCTATTTAGTTATTTATTTTTTAAAATGACCATTAGTTTGTTAATCGGGTCTCCTTTTGATTATTTCGTCAACTTCTTTTCCCAAAATTGACAAATGGCGTAAAGTTTATAGGGATAAAATTGTAAAAGTACTTAATATAATTACATTTTTACTACCAAATAAATGAGGATTTACATTACAACCCCAAAAACTTAATATAATTGCTAGGACCCATGTAGCAAAAGCCGACTATAGCAAATTAAAAATAAAAAAGGGACCCATGTAGAAAATAAGAGTTTTCCCCACTAAACTACCACAAGTTATTCAATTTAAACTTACTATTACAATTCAACAAAACAAAAAAAACTTACTTTGTAATTACCTATGTAGGAAATAAGAGTTTTTCCCGCTAAACTGCCACAAGTTATTCAATTATAAACTTACTATCACAAAATCTAAATTTTATTTTTTCAAAAAATTACAATCTACCCCTAACTCCTACTCTGAACGACTCTCAACTTCAACTGCACCCATCCTTTCTCAATCCCACCACCCTAAACCCCAAACCCCAAACCCCAAACCCCAAACCCCAAACCTGAAACCTGCCCACCCCTACCCTTGGATCCCCCACCCTCATTCCAAAGCAACCTATTGTCTATGAATTTCGATCTCTATGTGTGCGTGTATCTGTTTGTGTTTCGTTGTTTGTATGTGTGTGTCTTTGTATGTGTTTCATTCTTTTTGTTTGGGTGTGTGTACGTTTGTGTGATTTTGTGTGTGTGTGATAGAAATGAAGATGGGTATGGACATGGAAATGGAGACTGGGAGAGGGAAAGAAAAAGAAAAGAATACATTGAAGTATTTTTTTAAACAATGAAGATTAATATTCATTTTTCTAAAATGTTGAGGACTAATTTTGTAGTTTTTTTATAGAGTTCAAACATTCAACATTTAATTGTTACATGTTGCCAAAAAAACAATTTATAGACGTCATATTAAAATTCTTATAATTAAATATTTTTGAAGAATTGGATACTAAGAAATTATAACTTTTACTTTATACACCATTTCTTCTTAAACAATAATAATTATTTTCCTTGTACTACTGAAAGGCACATAACCACCATCCATACAACTTAAGTTCACTTTACGATAATTTTCACAATTAACTCAAAGCTATATATGTCATATATGCAATTAGTTAATCCAAAAATGTTAATATATGTAGAAACGATAATATGAAATAGGACTTCATGTGGATGATACTTTAGATACAAGCACTCATATTACCAATATGATCAACATCAAGAACCATATGATGTTAGCACACAAGATAATTGTAATGAAAATTTATTAAGTAGCTTTTTCCTTTTCTCAATAATGTATCTACACTATTTAGGAAAGTGAAAAAACTCGAGACTCTTATATCAAATTAAGTTTTCATTCTCTTTTATTGGCTAAATAAATATTTACGACCATGCATTGTTGTAGTTAAAATGGGAAAATGAAACTTGAGATATTGAGAGAATATAATCCAACCCTATTAAATTCATAGATTGAAATTCTTCGTTGCATTAAAAGTCATCAGATTTGTATTAAAAGCAATACTTATCTCTTCTAGTTTGTCTACTCTTTTTCACTTATAAATTCTTCATGCTACACATCCCAACTTGTATCATAATACTTCTACATGCATATTTACTTTTGTGATATCATGTTTTTCTTATTTCATTAACTTTCTCAAATCATATATCTTCAAAATTTTATTTATTTACCCAAAAAGAAAATCTAGGAAAATGAACGGGGATTCCATTAATGTCAATCTTGGAGCTTGCGCTGCGTGTAAGCACCAACGAAAAAGATGCGACGCCAATTGTCAGTTGGCAAGATACTTTCCAGCCGAAAAAATGGAAGATTTTCAAAATGTTAACAAACTTTATGGTGTGAGCAATACCTTAAGTTTATTGAATGCCGTTCCTGAGAACGAAAGAGATAAAACTGCCGAAACAATGATCCTTGAAGCTAGAATGAGGAATGAACATCCCGTCTTTGGCAGTCTTGAAGAGCAAAAGAAATTACAAGAACAAATAGAAGCCAAACAAAAAGAACTACATGAGGTGAATAGAAATATCAAGTTTTACCAACAAGTGAAAAATTTGCAAAATCAAAAAGAGTTGTTGGAAGGTGAGCTAGACAAAATCTCACTAGATCTTCTTCCTGCAGGTGATGATGCTGGATCATCAGCATCAACAATTTGAAAATGTATGAATATTGCAACCATTTGATGGTTATCAATACAAGGTAAAGATCCTCATTGCAACATAGGCAATGGCTATTTTATTTCTAGGGATGATTTTAGAGAACAAGCATTAAGTAACATTGATTCCTTACTTACTAAAATTTGTTCGAGCTTTCTTTTCTTATCTTGAAAATATTATTAAAGAAAGTACTCATATATGATTTTTCTTATTTGTACAATTATTTGGTCACAGTGAACTGCAGAAAATGAATTGAAGTGCCATGATCCTATTGCTCGTTTAGTGGAGTAAAGATAACGAAGTCATTTATGATGGATTTTGATCTTTCTATGTGTTTTAGTGGCTAATATACAGTACCATGTATTATTTATATGAACAAAAGATTACCAAATGCCTGTTGTTTATATATAGTTTGTCCTATGTTGACTTTTTTTTAAGGGTAAATAACACCATAGTCTCTTATGGTTTGCCGAAAGTGCATATAATTTCCTTATACTTTCAAAAGTGTATTTATATATGACAACTTTTAATTTTGTTTCAAATCACAATTTCTCTGCATATACTAATGTATCTAGTATAAAGAATAGGAGATTCCCAACTAGAACGCTAGATGGATGCTCTTTTATGACAACTTCTAAATCTAATGTCGCACCTTTTTTGTCAAATCTTAATTTTAAGGCGAATACATTAGTACAATGTACCATCTATAAATAGAAGACTTTTATAAAGGCTTGTTATTTGCAGGTAGAAATCGATCTAGATTGCAGATTTTTTACAACAACTTTTAAGTGCAATATTGCACCTTTTTTTCAAATCTCAATTTCCCACCTATATACATCAGTTACAATACACTATATCTCTAAATAGAAGATTTTAAAGACCAGTTATTTACAACTAGAACTCTAGAAGGTCATTTTTCTCTGAAAACTTTTAAACGCAATGTTGCCACCTTTTTTCAAATTTCAGTTTTCTGCAAACGTAGATTAATGCAATGTACTAGTTATGAAAAGAAAATTCTATAAAGTCAAGTTTTGCAACTAGAACTTTAAATGCCTTTTTCACGTCAATTTTTAAATGAAACTTCGTGTCATATAGAATAGTACAATGTACTTTATATGAATAGAAGATTTATAAGGGCCTATTATTTGCAACTAAAACTCTTAATGGTCTTTTTCTATGACAACTTCTAAGTGTAATATTGCACATTTTCAAATCTCAATTTCATGAGCACATACATTAGCTACAACACAATATGGAATAAGACTTTATAAAGACTTGTTATTTACAACTAGAACCCTAGATGGCCTTCTTTTTTGAGAACTTTAAAATGTAATATAGCACCTTCTTTCAAATCTCAATTTCCCACACACATAGATTAATGGGATGTAGTATTTATGAATAGGAAATTCTAAAAAGATTTGTTATTTGCAACTAGAACTTTAAATGATTGTTTTTTACATCAACTTTTACATGTAATGCCACATTTATTTTCAAATCTCAATTTCTCCCCCTCATACAATAGCGCAATATACTATCTATGAATATAAGATTCTATAAAAGCCTGCTATTTTCAATCTACCTTTTTTCTTTACGACATTTTTAAATGTAATCTCACACTTTTTTTTTTTTTTCAAATTTGAATTCCCACGCACATAAGTGAATATACTGTACTATCTATGAACTGAAGATTTTATAAAGGCATGTTATTTATAACTAAAACTTAGTTGTTGGCAATAATCTTTTAATACAATGTCCCATCTTTTTCCAAATTCTATTTGCTTGCACATATAACTTTCATTGGAGCTAAATGTAGAATTCTCATAGATAGTCAACCTAGAGGTGAGATTATATATATATATATATAAGTGCTTGCGCTTGTGCAAGCAACAACGAGATATGTTTATGGCAGACAAGTTAAAACGTCATCCAATAACTAGCAAAAGTTAAGAATGAAATCAACATAAACTTGATCGTTAGTTAGATAGACAACACGATCAAGAATGCATTGATAAAATTTTAGGGTGAAGTGCACTAGATCCCCTTATACTTTAGCGAAAGTGTACAACACCCCCCTATACTTCAAAAACTCCCTGAACTAGTCCCTATGTTTTTTAAAAGTACACAACACCCCCCTACAGTTATAAAATCCGTCATATTTAACAGATTTTATAAAAAATACGTAAATACCCTCATTTTTTTTTCATTTCTCTCTTTTGTCATTTCCTCTTTTGTTTAGGCCAAAAAAAAAATTAGTAATTTGGTCAATTCATATAATTATTTAATGAATAAATTTGTTAAAAATAAAAAAAAATCTCACTTAACGCTTGTGAAATACACTCTCCGTTAAATTTAACGAATTTTTTAACGGTAGGGGGGTGTTGTGCACTTTTGAAAAACTACAAGGACTAACTCAGGGGGCTTTTAAACTATAAGGGGGTGTTGTGCACTTTCGCTAAAGTACAAGGGGGTCTGATGCACTTCACCCAAAATTTTATATTAAAAGTTATTACTCGATCATTTTACCAAATCTTTAAATGTAATAAATATGACGTCTTCACCAATGCGAATAACACACATTTAAAGAATTTTGAGATTGACTTAGGCTATCCTCAATGGGGGTTCTAAAATGTAAAACTTTCTATTTTTGGGCATTTTTATACTTTTTAGAGCCTCATACCCTAAAAAAGTAGCACTATTCATGGAAAAAGTACGTGGGGTCTACTATTTTTGGGTTAAAAGATGCCAAGATAGAGTCACAGACTCCAAAATGTTCAGCAAAAAAAAATATGAAAATGCCCAAAAGTGGACCCATTTTGGAGTATGTGGTTCTATTTTGGCATCTTTAACCCAAAAATGGTGGACTCTATGTACTTTTTTCATAAATAGTACTATTTTTTAGGGTATAAGGCTCTAAAAAAGTATAAAAATACCCAAAAATAAAAAAATTTATATTTTAGAGCCCCATTGAGCTTGTCCTAAGGTTGGAGTAAAAAAGGAAACAAGATAAACAGAGGACCCATTTTATATAGGCCCTATGATATTCCAGAGAAGGCCATACGGCCCAGTTGTAATTCTAATTTAGCCTAATCTAAAAGTCAATCAGATAAACAAAGGACCCATTTTATATAGGCCCTATGATATTCCAGAGAAGGCCATACGGCCCAGTTGTAATTCTAATTTAGCCTAATCTAAAAGTCAATCAGATAAACAAAGGACCCATTTTATATAGGCCCTATGATATTCCAGAGAAGGCCATACGGCCCAGTTGTAATTCTAATTTAGCCTAATCTAAAAGTCAATCAGATAAACAAAGGACCCATTTTATATAGGCCCTATGATATTCCAGAGAAGGCCATACGGCCCAGTTGTAATTCTAATTTAGCCTAATCTAAAAGTCAATCATTGTCACACTTTGACCACACACTACCAAAACCATCACTAAAAATGCTGAGAGCAGCAACAGCAGCAGCAGCTCACAACACACATTTCTTCTTATCTGTTAACCCCACACCAACTCCTGTGCCCCGCCGCCACATCAAACCTTTTTCCGCCACATCCTCCTCCTCTTCCTCCTCCACCACTCAATCTCAACCGTCCATCAAAATAATGTCAACCCCGAGTCAAATCATCGAACACATTGTCCTCTTCAAAATCAAACCCGACGTTGATTCATCCAAAGTCAACGCCATGGTCAACAACCTCAACGGCCTCGTCTCACTCGACCCGGTCCTCCACATCACCGCCGGTCCAGTAACCCGCACCCGGTCCGCCTCCCCACTCGCCTTCACCCACATGCTCCATTCGCGTTACAAATCGAAATCGGACCTCACCGCCTACGCAGAACACCCCAGTCACGTCAGCGTCGTTAAGGATTACGTCATTCCCAACGTCGATGACGTCATGGCCTTCGATTGGGTGGCTGATGACGTCACCGGCCCGATTATTGTCCCTCCCGGTTCGGCCATGCGTGTCACGTTTTTAAAATTGAAAGAGAATTTGGGCGAAAATGAAAAAAACAAAATTCTTGGGGTTGTGAGTGGAATTAAGGAAAAGTTTCCGGCGATTGAGCAGTTGACTTACGGGGAGAGTTTTTCTCCGGAGAGAGCGAAGGGTTTTTCGATCGGTTCGATTGCGGTTTTTCGCGGGTTGAGTGAGCTGGATGGGTTGGATGCTGAATCGGAGCTTGCTGAGATGGAGAAGGAAAAGGTTAGGGATTCGCTAGACAGCGTGTTGGTTTTGGATTACACTGTTCCGTCAGCTCAATCAGCTAGCCTTTAATTGAAGGTATAGTTGTTTTGTTATCGTAATTTATACAACATCGTGTCCCACATTAATTCTCTGCCCGGTTATTGGAATTATGTGTAAATATTTGGTTATGGTAATTCGTGTAATATCTCATCTCATATTAGTTTTGTTATGCACTAAATACTACAATGCTTTATAAGCAATTGAATTCACTGTTAATGTTGTTAGGCTACTAGTTGGACTCGGGTTGTTTCTGTTTATTCTGTTTATCTGGACTTTCACTTACATTTTATGTCATGCATTTATTCTGAGAAACTGGAAAATTGTAAAGTTATCACGATAAGATCCTTGTAGTTTTGCTTATTTAGAAAGTAGAACGGTAGATATGATGAGAAAAGAATGGTTTTGTATATAGAAGAAGTTAAGGGTTCTCAATCTGTTAGCAAGTCATCAAATAGCACTGACACACTGTAACAGATGTTTGGTATGGCAGGCTTAGCAAGTCGCGGGAAGAAATGAGCCTTAACGCAATACGTAGAACTCAACTTTGGTCCAAAAGTTTAAGTAATTGAGTCTTGAGCTTAGACGTGTATATCATCTCCCTAATTCAACATGGAAATCAAGACAAATATTCCCCTTTCACATGTGAACTCTTCATTTTGGATCTCAACTTCCCACTAATCCATAATCTAACTCTCACAAGCATTTCAAAAAATACTCACCTCAATTGCTCTACCTTCCAAGGCTTTAGTAGCTCTCTCCCTTACGCCTAGAGCATCCATGAGGCCCCGTGAATTTACTCTTGCACAAAAGCCTGTTTCAGGCTGCCAACCAAGTTTTGCTTTGTCCCATTGTTGTGAAATATGAAAGAGAGTCAAACAAAAGGGTGGAAGAAGATATGGAAGTAAGTCACCGGTAACGGACAAAGAAAGAAAGGGCTTGTGATCAAAGGGTATAGAAAGGGAGCGTTGTCAATGTAAGTATTAAGATCCATGCCTTTAACATTATCTCAGACATAAGCCAAATGCAGAATCAGACTTCCTATGCTACTAGTACCTCAATCCAGTAATGCGTTGATTGTTGTTCCTACGTGCACAAATAAAGAGATTAATTTTATGATGCAAAACTATGTAGTCACTTTAGTGTTTGTTGGCATTCAAAGCTCTCGTGCTTTACGTAGTTGATTTCTCCTGTGCTTTAGCTCTAGCTTTGAATGCCTTTTGTACTTCAGCTCCTTTGGTTTCTTTTTCTTTTATCAAATATGACAGTCGAAAGTTGTCTAAGATAGTATGTAGGGACAAAAATCTCAATTTCAGAAATATTATTTGATTCCTTAGTTGTCACACACTGACGTGGAAAACCACCAGGCTAAGCCTAGACTACAGGCCTAGGCTCCTGCTCTATCAGCATCTCCTACAAACAAGACTAATAACTAAGTGATTGCTAACAGCCACTATAAATTTATATGCCACACGAATAATGTGTAGTATATATTAATTTGTAATATCATCTGAATAGATTTTGATGACCGCATGGTCCGCATCAATTGCTGCTTGTATTTGGCTTACATTTCAACGGAGACATGTTCATTCAAGTAAGCTGTTTAAGAATTTTTAATAACTAAAAAAGTTGGAGGAACAAGAAGTATAAGATCATATATATTTTATCGAAATATGGTGTATCTTACAAATATTAAGGCCAGTCATCAGTTTAATTTATTTCATGAATTTCTAGGTAGACTGTTGTTGGGCCCCGCAATTGCTCCAGTGCATGCACGTGTCTTGCTAAATAATATTCTCCTACAAATTTCTGTATTAACTTTTTCAAAGTATTTCAATTATCACCTTGTATTTTTTACATTTGATGTTGCGTCATAGAAATCCATGCAGAAATTACATTTTCCCATATACAATCTTCATAACCTTAAACTTGAAATTAAACCTGGGGCAGATGCATGTTGCAACAGACTGACCCCTCAAAATACTTTGAAATTTTTTGGTATTTTTAGTTTGCTAAACCATTTAGTCTCCCGTAGCCCCACGCATTTTATACTTCAAAACCACTTAGTCCCAGTCAATAAAACATCCCACCTTGAAGAAAACATAGAAGAGCCGAAGAACCATGAGCATCTAATAGAGTTAAAGATGATGTAAGTGACACAAATCATTATACATACTTGATGGGAGAATAAGAGAGTTATTCATGGATATGTTGGTAATCAGTGAATGCCCATCAACTGCCTAAATTGGATTTGCGCCTTTAGGTGCAACTTTGGAAGCTTCTTTACCAAGATTTCAATTTCTGCCAGGTTTGCCATTTATCTTTCAATTTAGGTCTCCTTGCTTATAGAACCTGAAGGCTGAAGCTTCAGTAACTTGTTACTGACTAACATTTGAACCCCCCCGGAATTTGTATCTGTAAAACTGGCATGGGAGAGTATATTTTTCTCACTTTTGGTATTTGTTCGTTAGGAATTCTTCCTTGTGGCAAAACGGCCATCCGGCTGTGAAACAAATCATGTGGGCCTACCATTGTTTTAGTTGGCCGGGTGCCATTTGCCGAAGGGAAGCCTACCCCTTGTTTGTTCCAAACTGTTTGGCATGCCTTCCTGTTTCTCATGGATATATAATGAACTTCAGCACGTGCTTTGACTTGGAACTATTGTCTCATCTGACTCTGTTTCTTTTTATTGCAAACTGAATTGCAGCTAATGTGAAAAGACATGTCAAAGAATCCAATTGAATAAAGCTCTGGAGCATCAGGAAGCAGATAAAAGCCAACGTATGCAGATAACCATGTAACTTAATTGGTAATAAGAAGCGTGATTGACAGAAAAGTCTTGCAGAATGTAATATTAGCGCTTGTATTTGAGGTTGCCTGATATGGCTCTCTGTTGGGAGTTTATTATACACATATACATATGGAAAGAGAAATAATGTGGGGAAAATAATGAATGTGATAAAAACCTTTTTTTTTCCTCCATATTATCAGTAAGGAGTGCTGTTGAATTTCTCATCCAAGTAAAACAGCTTTGCGAACCAACAATGATTATTAGACGTCCACAAAGTATCTGGGGAAGAATTATCACATAAATTGGTTCTTGCTCTAGGTTTCTTTACTTATGACTTAGAGTTGATCTTCCATCAGGGCAACGGTCATTCGACACCTCATATCATGTGGCACATTTTTTGTTTCACGACTTGATGACTGTTTAACCTTAAGAAAGTATTTTTCTATAACTTAAGAGTTGATCTTCTATTAGGACAATAGCCCATCCAATTCCCTCGAGGACTATATATGAACTTTATATTCCCTAACTAGAGACTCCTATAGCTTAAACAATCATCCTAAAATAGACAGGGCTCTGTTTTGGAATTGTTAGAACAAGAAGAACAGAGCAAGATTACTATCTACAAATATCAACCTTCTCTGATATTTCTATACCATTGAAGTCGTTCAGTTACAAGATTTTCCCAGGGGCAACATCCTTGTGAGCACACGGGCCAAGCCAAGTCAAAGTGAAGCGACTTATACTGAGCAAAAACCTGCACTAGAATAGGAAATTCTAGACATTCATTTTAGAATTCTAATGTATCATAGAGATACCTTCAAAGTGAAGTGCTTTATGGCGAGCGAGAACCTGCACTAGAATAGAAAAAGTTAGACATTCCTTTTTAGAATGCTAAAGCATCATAGAGATATCTCCAGCAAAGAAGAGCAAACATAACTATTAGTAATAGGTAATAAATAGTGGAAGATAATATTACCTTATGCATGAATCCCTTGTGATTAAAGTACAGTAACCAACAGATCAATAGCACAATATGAAAATAAAATTAACAAAAAGTACGCGTTTATTGATAATTATGAAAAAGAATAACAAACTCAAGAAAGACCACACACATTTTGCAGTGGCTAGTCATAGTGTATGCCTCGTGTTATAATTTTAAGACACATCTATCTAAATCCTAATGCCTCAGCAAGCTGATGTATTTTTGTCGGAAATATGTCGATCAAAGGACTCGGCTGCTACATTTTTGTATCTTGAGGGGAAAAAAGAAAAAGAAAATACAATCGCCGCTCAATAATTGCCAAAATTTTTATTGCTAATAAAGAAAGGTATCATAAATCTGATATGCTATCTAGTATAGAGTCCACATCTGGGGTTATGATGGCACGTTTGTTCAATTCCCCCACGATGCCACAATGTTTCTCTTCTGTATTTACTGCAACAGCATCCTGCGCAAAGACACAGTCCAAACCTGCAGAAACCTGCACCCAGTTCAAGATATTAGAGTAGAAATCTCGCATAGAATACTCCCGTAGAAGTTTTCAAGGCAATTGTTAAGCGACATTAACAACCTTTAAAACCTTAATCGCATAAGCTTATTGCCTTTCACTTAAAAGATAAATAATTTGGTAACTCTAAATCAAGGAATCAATGGTACAACATCTTATTTTATGGACAGATGGACATAAATGGAAGAGTTCGAGTTACAAATGTGTGAGACAAACTCACATCATAAAGGGTGTCACCAAGCTTCAGCTTGACAGCGCCACTCCTGTATACCAACATTTTACCCATGAAACCTGCAGGTAAGTCGTCCAAACGACAAGCCTTTTGCGTTGTCCCTGAGCTCTTTGACGTCTTCAAATTGTTAGCTGTTTCATTGCCCTCTGAAGTAGCTGATTGCTTTAACATAGGCATATTTGATGGTAACTGAAGGAAGAGCAAACTCCCTTCTGGATTCTCCTCCTGCCAAACATTCGGGTAATCTTATTAAGAACAATCTCCAGTTATACTAATACAATATTATCAATTTAGGCTACCAGAATACCAACCATTAGACCAAGGTCAATAGCTGGATTTGAGGAATTTTCGTCATAAGTCAAGCTCTGTGAAGTCTCTCCAAATTCCTCTTGATCAAGAAGTTCTGCACATAAGAAAATGAATATAAATGGCCATGATAAAAGTGGAAACTTTGTTGGGTGAGGAAGCATTCAATCTGTGCATCGAATGTATACAGGCTTTCTAACAGATGACACTTGATCCATGTAATGCATCTTCTCTATTGTTTGTTGACAATGTACAACAGTATGGCATCCGTTCTTTTATCCCATATGGTAGAAAACATTTTTATAGGATCCACCAGGAACTTACCTGGATTTCCTGAATACGGTCTCCTCAAGGGAAGAGTGACAGGATAATAGGCGTAGTAATCCTGAAATTGGATTGAAATTATTACGAACATTCAAATTTAGTGGAATGCTTGCAGAAGAAACAATGTTGAGCAGAAAGTTAATGACCAATCACAGCGAATCAGAGAATTTGATCTTCAGACTCACCCATGGTTCCTTGTATTCTTTCTCTACTATACCCCCACCTGCAGAAATACGCATGACATAAGCTACACTGCTAAAACAACATGAGACGCAAAGTACGCAGTAAGAAAAGCCACTTGCCATCAGAAGATGAGCCCTGAGTCTTGTTGATACCCTTGAAAGGTCCATACGACTTTAAGGAACTTGAACCCCCGAAACCAAATGCCACCCTCGAGGGTGCCACTGCAATTTGTGTAAGGGAAAATTACATTTACAATATGCTAATCAATTAATTGGTTAGTCTTAGAAACAAAATGCATGCACATCATGAAAAGTATCTTAAAGTCACCGATGATGCTCCTCCTATACAGGAAACTAATACATTGAATAACAAGAAATTCATTAAAATGCCTCATTAAACTAGAACTCAAGATGTTACGAGAAGGGATCTATACTAGAAAAACTGATTGTGCATATATCACGCTTGGAGAGATGATTTTCACAAATTTGAGGCCTAAACTGTACCAAACAAGGGACATATCATTCTAAGATAGAATCAATTTCGAAATATTCCAATGGGAGGCATGACTATCTCCCCAGATAATAACAAAGAGAATTGTTAATTGAGAGACATTTTCTTGAATTCTTTTCAACTTTTGAATGTTCATTCAGGGCAAGCAATTTCTTAAAATCTTTTGCCGATTTAGTATACAGCAGAACGCATACAAACTTAAAATGGATTCAGATTATCTTTCGCTGATTGAGTTTAGAAGCTTAAGTAATCTCGTGACAAAAAGATTATGATTAAAAGTATTTCAGCAACAAAACTAGACAGAGAAACTTACCTTTCCTCTCTGCTTTTTGCTTTACATTCGCAGAGGATTCCTGGAACAAGAGCAATGCTTTTATATAAGACAGAGGTCAAAGACATCTCAAAGTGACAAATCAATCATATCAAAGAAATCAACAGAATGAAAAACAATAAATACATTGAAGCGGCGTAACAATTCCTCTGCCTTAGCCGCATCAACTTCATCGTCAACCTTTTCACTAAAGAAAGTAATCAAATTTAGCACATATTGAAACCAATCTTCAGTAATGAAGAGAATGTGCTCATCATCGAGATTGAAGTAGAAGAACTTTACGGTTTGGGCAGCACAAGATTCTTTTTTTCTCTTCGAGGAGGACCTTTCGGTTGATATTTCACCTGGAACAATTCGCAGAAAATCATGATCACATAAGCAAATACCGTAAAATAGTAAGTAAAGCAATAAGAATACATCAAACCATACCTTTCTTGGTACATTGGTGATTGTAGCAGCCAGAGCATCAGGATCCATACGAATCGTACCTGCAATAAACTTCTTTATACAAGGGCAGCTGTGTATCGAAAAATATCTGTATTTTTAAGGCATTTTTAGACTGAAATCAATTTAGTCCCCATTTCTATACAAATATTGAACCATCAACCGTGTGTTTTTAGCCCCCACGATCTACCCCTGTTTATATATAAAACAGAACCAACAGAAATCAACCCCGCAATTCTTAATAACGAGGAAAGGCTAGAAACTGGTCATATAAATTAATGATCCAAATCTGCATAACCAACAGGGCTGCTCTTTATATATATTGAAAAGAGATAGCTTCAGGCTTTGTGATCAATATCAACATGCCTAGCAAAACATTCAAATGCTTAACCAATGTATGCCTGCATTAATATAAAAACGTGATTGAATTACAACCCTGCCACTAACAATTTACTCTATTGGTATGATACTCGTTATAGGTGCAAAATGTTCCGAAATCGATTCTCAGAGTATGTACTTAGATCTCATTTGAATAAAAAAATAAAAAAATAAAAAAGAAATTACAACTCTGATTGCCATTTTCCATTTTAGATCATTGCATGCTATACATATATACATATATATATATATATATTCATAGATGGTCACATGCATGTTTGTGTGTATTGAATAAACAACTTGTATATGCTTACCTTGTGTTATATGATTGTTGGGTGTGGCGCGCGAGAGAAGAAAAAGAAGCCAATAAGCGGCTGAATATTAGGGTTTTGAGGTATTAAATATACGTGAAAGTGAAAGTGCGAGGTTTTTGATTTGAATAATGGAAGCCAAAAGTACGTTAACATCGTTTACGTGGGTCCGCTTTACAAGAACACGACACTTTTTTTTTGGCGTAGACAACCTTGACGTCAGTTCGTGATTTCCTATAAATGTGTTGGCACCAACGTTGAAATATAATGTTCACTAGTTTGGACTACGTACGCTCATCTTTAATTATAGATGGTCGCAAGCTCATTTTTAACTATAGAAAGAGCAGTCATTAAATCTAATTCTAATCATGATCTTTTTTTCAATCAGCTTGCTAATAAAAAATGTATAGATTGTTACTACATAAGAGATGGAGAACCGACTTTTTAGTCCGCGTAAAAAGCTTTTCTATATGTTCTTGAAATTGACGCACACATATAAGAAAAATTTATGCCAGAAAAGAAGATTTTCTATGAATATTAAGAGTTACACTAGCGAGGAGTCTTTGATTTTGGCATAGCTCTGTTCTAATGAGGGCGAGATGAGCTCTTTGGAAATTTATATAAACAAATTATATTGCAACTTGAGGCAAGCCTTTTTTTGCTCTCAATGAGCTCTCACTTTATACTCGTGTTAGATATAATTTTAGGATTATTTCTTAGGTCATGCTTAGAAACATTCAAAAAGAATTATGTCAAAGTCTCAAAAAAAAAATGTAAATCTCATTGAATAAGGTCTTAAGCGATAGTAGTATGTCTTTATTATAACTAATAGTAGTAAACTATCTATATTAATATCGTTGTTCTCTTTTTTTGGATTTAAATTATTCCAAAGGAAAATCTAATAGTGCAGAATTCACCCAATCATTTTATCATAAATGGGTGAGCAGTAATTTTTTTTTTCTTTTCCCATAGTTTCAATAGGACTCGAAGGGAAACTCTGCTGACTTCTTTTTCCCTTTCTTTTCTTAATTGTTGTCCTGCCCCCTCCCTAGCAGAAGCAATAAATGTAAAAAAGCAAACACCACCAAGTGATTTCCAATTGCTAAGAATAGTGTTTACGCTTTAGAATAATGTCTTGTATCATTTCTTTATCCTTTCACATCTTTTCTATATTAAAAAACTCTTTATGTTTTACCAATTTCGTTTTTCTTTTTGTTTATTCTTCTCTTAGGTGCCAGTAATACTTAACAATTGTTATTGCGTTACTTTATGAGCATGATTTATTTCAAGATCACAAACAAATCTCACTAAAAAATTTCTCCAAGCAATGGTTTCAACCTGTTTCTTGAGGTAGCAATGACCAATTTTCCTATACCATAAGCTGATCTGAACATTACAAGACATTCTGTTCGAGTTTCTGCCAACAGTTCTAACCATATATCTCACCTTCACAACTAGATCGACTCAAGG
Organism: Ehretia macrophylla; assembly: GCA_037974665.1. NCBI lineage: Eukaryota > Viridiplantae > Streptophyta > Magnoliopsida > Boraginales > Ehretiaceae > Ehretia > Ehretia macrophylla. Next base: position 47,700,215 of record CM075771.1, on the reverse strand, counting down.
ATCAAGAGAAGGGAATGCATAAAATTTATAATACCCGGCATAAGAGGATCGATCAGGCTGAATAATTACTCATTATGTTTCGCGACATGAAGATGAACAACAGGTACAAAAACACAGGGTATAAAAATCCTTCCAGAATTAGTTTCTCACGGCTTGTGCAGATTGCGCTGTGGCTATCATCTGCGCCATGATACAAGCATACTGAACAGCCGTGTGCTGTGAAGTATACTGATCAGAGAGGCCAAACTCTGTGAAGTTCGGTTCAATGTGCACAAAATGACCTGGTAATGATCTTTTTGAGAGAGCTTCCTGCCATAAATCAAAGAACTCGACCATGACTTGATGTGATTTCTCCCGTGAAGAAATGGGTAGATACTCCATCTGCAAAGAAGCAAGCAACTCTTGAGGCTTTCTTCTGACTAGCAAAAATATACTCACATAAAGTTCTCATGTAGTTACACGAAGAAGTTCATGAACAAAATGATCTAACATATAGTTTATTACTTTTAAGAAAGACATGCAATTTGGGAGCTAATATGAACGGAGGGGAAGAAACCACCATCTTATATCATATAACTCCGTGATGAATATGATAAGCAGTATGCTAAGAAAAGTTTGAGCCAACCTATAGACTAAATCATTTCATAAGTGCAACAGAGACGGGGAATGTAATTGTAAGATAAACATTGCAGTTCATTGTGGAAACTTGGAATTGGCCATCTCCGATCAAAATACTAGGATCCAGAAGTGACCTCAGCTTAACTTGTTTAAGATTGAGTTTGGCCCCGACTTCTCATCTTATCCTGACCACAACAAAGACCATGCAAGCAGTTTTTTTTATGGTGCAACAAAACTGACTTCACAAAACTACACAAACCATTTCAAATAAATTCTTTCTCAACTCGTCTCCCATCATGCTTCTTTTATAGTCCATTTATGTCACTGAAACCTTATCACTAAAGTTTTCCCCACAAAACTGTGATAAGATATAAGCATATTTCAGTTTACATTCCAGAATTATGCAGGAAGTCACAAATTAACTCTTCAACTTTGCAGAAGTTCATTTGTTGTGCTTCACGAGTTCCTCTGGGCCGATCAGTTAAGAAAAGAGCATTCCAGTAAAGAAAAGAATCATTAGGTTATAAAACCATAACTACTAATTAGGCTGTCTTTATGGATTTTTGTTTCACCAAATGAACTATATTTCGTAATAATTGTACGATACCAGAGTCTTTATTTTAGAGACTCTGGTAAGAACAGCCTTACTTAAAGGGAAAATAAGAATTACAATTTACTTTTGGCTTTTCTTCTTTTTCTTTAATTCTTCTGTCATTTAAGTATGCCTTGGAGTTTGAGAGTGATATCATATAAAGGTCCAACATGTTTCAGGGATTTATCAGGTAAGCAAGTTCAATTCTGTATAATCTGAGTGAGAGTTATATTGGAGATTTAGCGTGACAAATCCAGATGCAAGCTGCTTTAGCTGCCTGTTCTTCACCTTTATTACCCCAGACAAAGTGTGGTCTGACTAGTGTTATGTTTAAGACTCACTACTGAACAAACCACCAGAAGAGTATCCAAAAGTTCTCTGGTCAACTCTCATGGCAGACTTCTATGTATCTTTATTTCAAATATAAATTAGCTTTTAGGCAGTTTCATGATCTTGCAGTACATCATTGTCCAAACTATAAAAGCGCATCAAAACTTGAGCATTCCTAGTGAATTGCCTTTAACCTACGAAAATTAACTTTGGCAGCACTCGCTAATCTCGGATCATGGTTGGCTTGCCATTCATTATGTGCCATCATAAAATATTTTTAGGAAGGAAAGTTCTTCAACAAAATGATTTTCGTTGCCACGCAATTGTTTTAGAACAAAGATTGCTGGACCTAGAGATTAAACTTCTAGTTGAAGAATGGAAAACTATATCCAAGGTAATAAATACATGCAGCACATAGGTTGTCTTATGCCTCAACCATCCCAGAGTCAGATGCTAGTATGGCAAGCATTTTGTTCACCTATTTGCAAATATTAAGAGTCAGAAAGAGCATGGTGGGGAACTTTTCCTTCTTTGGGGGAAATTGCATTTTGCCCCTTGAAAACTCTCAAATTTCTTATTTTATCCCTTCAACAATTGATCCTCTCTGTGTGGGGCTTAGAAAATTAAAAAAGTGTATCAGTTTGACTCGAATAACTCATGACATAAAAATTTCAAAATGGTAGAATGCACATTATACTCGCATCAGAACTTTCTCGCTATTAATATTATAACACCATCAGTGATTTGGGGTTTCACTTAAAGCACTTATAATTTTTCAAGGGCCACACCGAGACAATTAATTTTTAGAAGGCAAATTGAAAATTTTAATACTGTCCATGGGGCAGAACACATTCACCCTTTTTTTACCTGTACTTCCTTTGAAGAAGAGGAAGAATCCAAGGAAAAGGCACTCGGTGATACTTTAATACGTGAAACTGCTACACAAACTTACATTGACTATCAAGGACTTTATTCTGATTCACATGTCCCAGGCAGTACGTACTAACTTTCAACCATTAACAACTTTTTCAGATGTCTTGCAAACTACCCTTTTCCTCCAACTTTTTGCATAAATTTGTACCTTTGTAATGTAAGCTTCTATTCTCTTGAGAACAACAGATCATGAAGACAAACATATACATAGTTTAAAACTGATAAGATCATCGCATAACGCATTTAATGCATGTCATCAAAATTTGTGAAAGCTTGGTACCTCCATAACTATTCCCCTCAAAGCCTCAGAATGGATTGGAACAACTTTCCCAACTCGCAACTGAAAGTCACCAAGTTGATATTGGAATCCCTGCACAGATTAAACAATTTCTTAAGTATCAAACACATTTAAATGTAGGTAACATCTCCAAAGTATTCCTCATTAGAGGAGGCAGTGGGAGAGCAAACAGAAGTCCTGTCAACATTTGCTTAGAAGTATTGACATCCCTCAGTGATTCTGTAGTTCTTCATACAGCAAGCATCCATCTTTAACCACTAGAAATGCATTCTCATGCATAATGGATATAGATGGTAAGCACAAAGTGAAAGAACTGTAAAATCAATTAGAGGGTGAAGAGGTTTTGGCACATCAGGCGTGTAGTGAAGCAATTCGAAGGTCTAAATTGGATAGTTATCATGATTTTAGAAATTAAAACACTTTAGTAAACGGAATTGCACAAAACTTCAGTCGGTCTATTATGAAACTACAAAATGTATATATGAACACTTAGCAATGTAGCAATGTTTTGCTAAGTTGCACAACTTAAAAACTCGCATACCTCAAAACTAAGTGCAACCCTCGTTTTGTAAGACTGCAGCTTCTCCATTATCGTCTGAATTGATGATTCTGCCTCCAAAACCAACCGTTGCCCTCTAATTACAAAATAGTACTTATTTGGCTGCTCCTGAAGTGAAATCCCCAAAAAATCGCGAGGGAATTCCATGGCATTCGCTTGCTCTAAGTAAACAACAAGCCATCACATGAAACAACAAGCGAACAAAAAAGAAGAATAAAATCAATCCACTCAGTAAATTTACATTCTAACTTACACCCACAAATGCTTGATCAGGTTTCGTCATACATATATGCATTTCCAGAAAAAGAAAAAGAAAAAAAAAAAACACACACAAAACAAAAAACACATATGTATAGAACTGCAGAAACGAGCGTATACTTGCAAAATCTTGAAAAGGGTACTATATCTTTTTTTTTTTTTTTTGAGCAATTAATAAAAAGGGGTACCATATCTACACGTATACACTTCAAATAACTTCAAGATTAGAAAGTACAATAGCCATGTAATATAGCCTATGCTGAGAATGGTCTTTTCTTCCTTTTATATTTTATATATTGGGTGGGTAAAAGGGAAGCCTTCCTGTAACGCCCATGTCCCCATGTAACATGGAGGTCACGGTTTGAGTCGCAAAAAATATAAGAACACACTTCCCAGACCCCGAAAGCTTTCGTGCACCGAGTTGCCTTTTTTTTGTTTTGAGAGAAGTACCTCTGATCATGGGTTTGTAGAAGCTGAGAGTAGCTTTCCATCTTCCTTCTTTGACACCATTTATGCTCTCAACGCACTGAGATACTTCACTCAAGATTTGGGTGCTGACTGTTGTGCCTGCATTTGGCTGCCAATGCAAAACCCTATAACAGAAATTATTAAAAATAAACAAATAAAAATATTAGGAAGCAAACATTTCTACATGAAAATTTGACTTATTTGAAGTGGGGTTTAATGATTCTGTAAATTTACCATTTGATAGGCATGGTTTTGGTATATGCAAAGTTGTGATTTTGATTTTGTAAGCTGAGAAGGAATTTGTCCCAAGTTTACTTTGTTGCTCTAGTGCCTCCTTTTCTCGCGGAAGAGGACCAGTCTTCACTCTTCAGTACACTCGCAAAAGAAAAAAAAAGGGGGAAATTCCTTCTTTAGCCTATTCACTTTGTCAAACGCTGTACTCGCTTTTGGTTCATACCCAATCATTAAGTCATGTGACGATAAATCAGACATCAAATATCAAATGATCAAAGATCCCGATGCAGTGATGTCTAAACTTGTTTAATGTTTCATGAACTCAATGATGTGGCGATATTTTTTGAATTACCAAAAAGAAAAAAATTGTCGAAAATGATATGTTGATCCTTTGATTTTTAAAACAAGCATTTTTATATTTTTTTAAACAGTAAATTTCACACTTAGTCCGTGACGAGGGGTTCCCGAGCTGAGCTAAATTAGCCGACCTGATCAGAGAGGGGCCAATCCGCGCTCCATCAGCAGCTCGCTCAGCCCAATGATCAACCCCAGATGACTGACCCGACCCCATTAACCCCGACCTCAGTTCCAGCTGTTCCGATGGGACATAAAGCACTGATGGGACATAAAGCTGCGTCGCATTAAATGTTGTCAGACCCAAACTCAGTATAAATAGAGCTCAACCCTCCTCACTTACTCTCTCTCGTTATTAATTGCTCTAAACTACTTTGCCAGCTCGGACATATTAATCATTCGCACGCCTGAGGGGAAAATCCGGGTCGTCACCCCGCCTTTTCCTTGTCTTCCTTGTGCAGGATCTGCAGCCGACCAGGAAAGTTTAGCTCGGAGTCGGATCAAAGGAGTCCAGCTCGGCCAAAGTAGCTCCCGAATCTAACTGTGAGATTTTCAACCTCGACAGTTTGGCGCCGTCTGTGGGAAACGACGAGTTCTTCTATAACTCTCTTCACCACTCATTGAGAAGCCATTATGGTGCAAACTAGAAGCCACAACGTACCGGCAGAGGATTCGCCCAACCTGGAAGGGGACCTCGAAGCCACACAGGCGCCCAGCCAAAACCTAACCCAAGCCGACGTTGGAACGAGCCAACGTATACACTTAGCCACTCAAACCCAACCCGCAGCAGAAGGAGACCCAAACTCCGGCCTATCACCGGAGATAAGGATGATGCTGAGGATGTTCGAAGAACTTAAGGAGCAGGTGGCCCGGCTGGCTGAGGGCCCCCTGGCACCACAAGAGGTCGCGCCGCGGCCATCGCGCACCCAGTTCCACATCCCGGAGTCTGGACGAAAACGGACGCAGGAAGAGGAGGGCTTCTTGGAGCCAATGCCAAGATCCGACCCGACGAGAGGTAAAAGGGCGGTTCAAGCCGACCCCGAGCAAGCAAAGACCGCGGCTGCCATAGCTAAGGTCATCAACCAACTCGGTGTAAGCCCACTCTCTCCCGAGGTATTGGCCACGCCCCTACCCACCGGCAATCGCATGCCCAACCTGGCCGTCTACAATGGAGACGGAGACCCAGCCAGCCACCTGCTCAATTTTGACCACCACATGACTCTGCATGATATGCCAGATCTCATGAAGGCGAAGACGTTCCCGACCACCTTGGTTGGCAATGCCTTGGACTGGTTCCAAAAACTTCGTCCAGGTTCAATTGCAAGTTTTCACCAGCTGGCTGAGGCATTCCTGTCTCGCTTCGCGGGAAGCCGCCGCGCCACTCGTCATACTTCAACATTGCTGTTGGTGAAGCAGCATCGAGGGGAAAGCTTGAGGGCTTACACGGCCAGATTTAATGAGGAGTCCCTCCGAATTCCGAACTTGGAGGACTCCATGGCTCTGATGGCTTACCAGAGTGGGCTTAGGTCGGGCCCACTCACGTCTTCCTTAGCAATTGATCCTGTGGATACTGTGTCCGAGCTGATGGTTCGAGCAGAAGGGTACATACACTCGGAGGAAATCCACCAGGCGAAAAGAGATGACGACAAGGAGAAGGAGGCCGGGAAGAAAGGAGAGGCCTCCCGAGCCCAACCTGGGGTCAAAGCCCAGAATGACCGAGGCAAACAGCCCCAGCAGCCGAAGCCGAACCCCCGGTTCACGATGTTCACTCCCCTCAACACCTCGAGGGAGCAGATCCTGATGGAGATCCAGCACCAAAACCACCTGCCACCAGCACCGAGAATGAAAGGCCGGCCTGATAAGCGCAATAAGACCAAATATTGCCGCTACCACATGGACTATGGCCATACCACCAAAGAGTGTAAAGACTTGAAGCAGGAGATCGAGGCACTGATTGCCCGAGGTCACCTTCGGAGGTATGTAGATCAACAGCCGACCCGAAATACGGAACAAAGGGATAGGGAGAGAAGTCCGACCAGGCGCCAGGTTGGGGGCGGACGTCTGGCTGTGATTGAAACCATAGCGGGAGGGCTAGCGTCAGGAGGCGAGACCTCGGCAGGCAGAAAGGGTTATGTTCGTGCAGGGAGGGAATATGGACCAATGAAGGGACCGGCCCCGGGGATGCAAGGGATCACCTTTTCCTCAGAAGACTTGGAGGGGGTCATATTGCCTCACGACGACCCCCTGGTGATCAGCGCAGAGATAGCCAACTTCACCGTCAAAAGGCTGATGGTGGACACTGGGAGCTCGGCAGAAGTCTTGTTCCTCAGTGCTTTTGAGCAAATGGGGTTGGACAGGAGCCGACTCAGGTCATTGCGTGGTACTTTAGCAGGTTTCACCGGGCAGTCCCACCGAGCCGAAGGAGTCATCAACCTCCCGCTGAAGTTGGAGGATGGGGATAAGTGGGTGTCGATGCAGGCCAACTTCATTGTAATTAATTGTAGCTCCACCTACAACGGGATCTTAGGTCGGGTGGCGCCTAATCACTTCAGGGCTGTCCCTTCAACGTACCACCAGGCCCGGAAGTTCGCGACCCCGTCTGGGGTAGCGACCATCCGCGGGGCCCAGCTCTCTGCCCGGGAGTGTTATGAAAACTCACTCCGATCCAAATATCAAATCGGCTGGGGACCGGATTTGCCCGAAGAAAAGAGAGACGCTAAGAGGGGAAGCCCGGCTGAGGACCCCCAGGAGGTGGAGCTCCCTGACGAAACAAAGAGAGCAAAGATTGGGTGCGCACTATCTGCCAATCTCAAGAAAGGTATAAGCCAATTTCTTTTAAAGAATGAGCATGTATTTGCCTGGTCTGCTTCTGACATGACAGGAATTGACCCGAGTGTGATCGAGCATCACCTGAATGCCGACCCAAATCACTATCCAGTGAAACAAAAGCGTCGGCACTTTCATTATGATAAGCAACAAATCATAGCGGAAGAAATGGACAAGTTGGTGGACGCCGGCCACATAAAGGAAATACAGTACCCAACTTGGCTGTCCAATGTGGTGCTGGTGACGAAGTCTTCTGGTGGATGGAGACTATGTATTGATTTCACCGACCTCAACAAAGCTTGCCCCAAGGATTGCTTCCCCCTGCCACGGATTGACCAAATGGTGGACGCCACCTCCGGGTTCGAGCTGCTCTCCTTCATGGATGCCTTCAAAGGTTATAATCAAATCAAGATGGCTCCCGGGGACAAAGAAAAGACCGCCTTCACCACCGATAAAGGACTCTACTACTATGAGGTCATGCCTTTTGGCCTCAAGAATGCTGGAGCCACATACACTCGGATGGTGAACAAGGTCTTCAAGAACCAGATTGGCCGGAATATGGAGATCTATGTAGATGACATGTTGGTCAAGAGCAGGAGGGCGGAAGACCATGTAACTGACCTGGCTGAGGCCTTCGCCGTAATGGAGCACTTTGGGATAAAATTGAACCCGGAAAAGTGCGCATTCGGCGTCAAGGCAGGCAAGTTCCTGGGCTTCATGGTAACAGCCCGCGGAATAGAAGCCAACCCGGAGAAAGTCCAGGCGATCCTAGACCTAGTGCCCCCGACCTGCGTGAAGGACGTCCAGGTGTTGGCAGGAAAAGTCGCGGCGCTGAGCAGATTCATGTCCAGGTCGGCTGACAAGTGCGCTCCCCTATTCAAAATATTGAGGAACCCTAAGAACTTTGAATGGACTGAGGAATGCCAAAACGCCTTCCAGGAGCTGAAAAGGTACTTAGCCTCGCCACCTCTATTATCCCGACCTGAGGTGGGGGAGGAGCTGGTAGTATACTTGGCATGCTCGGGAACAGCGGTGGCGGCGGCGCTAGTCCGAGAAGAAGGCAAGGAGCAGAAGCCGGTCTACTACGTTAGTAAAACCTTGTAGGGAGCCGAGGTGAGATACTCCTCCTTGGAAAAACTCGCCCTCGCGCTCATCACGGCGGCTAGAAAGTTGAAACCATACTTCGATGCTCATCCGATTAAAGTCATGACTGATGCTCCGCTCAAATCCATCATGCACAAGCCAGAAGCGTCGGGCAGGCTACTGAAATGGGCAGTTGAGTTGAGTCAATTCGACATCACCTACCAGCCCAGGACAACCATCAAAGCCCAGGCCATTGCTGACTTTGTCGTAGAGTGCACTGGCCGAGCAGAGTACGACCCGGAGGACGTGTGGAAGGTCCATGTGGATGGGGCCTCAGGGAAGTCTGGGAGCGGAGCTGGGGTGGTCATCCTCAACCCAAACCGGCATGAGCACCAGTACTCCCTCAAGTTCGCCTTCTCGGCGTCCAACAATGAAGCATAGTATGAAGCGGTGATTGCAGGGTTAAAAATTGCTGCTCAGCTCGGGGCACAGACAATCGACCTAAGCACCGACTCTCAGTTGGTTTCTAGTCAGATATCAGGGGAGTTCGAAGCCAAGGACAGTGCTATGCTAGCCTACCTCAACAGAGTCAAGGATTTGACCTCAACACTCAGAAGGTTCACGATACAGCAGATTCCCAGGGAAGAGAACATGAAGGCTGACGCCCTGTCCAGGCTAGCCTTGGGCGAGAGCCGACCTACCCTTGTCCACGTGGAAGAAGTATCTGAACCTAGTATCCAGTTGGGGATGCGAGCGGTAGCCGAGCTCAACTTAAATCCAGATTGGACCAAACCAATCATGGACTATTTGGAAGGGGGTATGACCCCGGAGGATGAAAAAGCTGCTCGAAAACTCATGAAGCAGGCCTCAAGGTTTGTCATAATTGCCGGACAGCTCTACAAAAGAGCCTACACCTGGCCTCTTTTGAAATGCGTTGCACCCGAGGAAGGAAACTATGTACTCCGGGAGATTCATGAAGGGGTGTGTGGAAACCACTTGGGGGGTAAAGCTCTGGCTCGGAAGGCGTTAAGGTACGGCTATTTTTGGCCAACCTTAGAGCAAGATGCCAGAGAGTATGTAAAAAAGTGCGACACCTGCCAGAGGTTCGCCAACGTGCAGCGGAAGCCTGCTGTAGACCTCACAGTGATGATAAGCCCTTGGCCATTCTATCAGTGGGGTCTAGACATCATCGGCCCCTTGCCGGCCAGTCTCGGCCAAAAGAAACACGCCTTCGTGGCCGTAGACTACTTCACCAAATGGCCCGAGGCTGAAGGTGTTGCCAGAATAACAGAAAAGGCAGCTTGGGATTTCGTATGGAAAAATATCATATGCCGATTTGGGGTACCAAAGGTCATTGTCACCGACCACGGCAAGCAATTCGACAGTGCATACTTTCGAGGCAAATGTGCTGAGATTGGGATCGACCTCAGATTCTCGTCTGTTGCTCACCCTCAAAGTAATGGCCAAGTTGAAAGAACTAACCAAATCATTTTGCAGGGTCTGAAAACCAAGCTGGAGGAAGCAGGGGGCCAATGGGCATCAATTCTCCCAGAAGTGATGTGGGCTCAACGGACCAATATCAGCTCGGCGACGGGAGAATCGCCCTTCGAACTGACCTTCGGCACTCAAGCCGTGCTGCCAGTGGAGATCGGGTCTCCAACCAGTAGAACCCTCCACCATGACCCAGAAATAAACGGAGCACGAATCCGTGAAGAGCTCGACCTCGCTGAAGAGCTCCGAGCTAAAACTCAAATCAGAATGCTGGCCAGCAAAGCTGCAATGAAAAGAGCCTTTTCCAAGCAGGTCAAGCCTAAGCCTATTAAGGTCGGCGACCTCGTACTCAGGAAGGCCATCTTTTTGCCGCGCTCCACTAATAAGCTTTCCCCGACCTGGGAGGGACCCTACGAGGTCATGAAAGAAGTCCGACTCGGGACCTTCTACCTTCGAGACAAGAACGGAAAACTGTTAAAAAATGCGTGGCATTCAAAACATTTGAAGCGGTATTTTGTCTAAAAACGGCCCCGAGCCGGAATATTCTGTCAACGGCCCCGAGCCGTAATATTTTGTAAACGGCCCCGAGCCAAAGTATTTTGTAAAGGCCCCGGGCCGAAACATTACTTGTACAAATTCAATACAATGCGATTTTGTAAACTAGTGCAATTCCCGACTTGGGAACAAGTACACAAACCAGTGCAATGCCCGACCCGGGTGCAAATGCTACAACTACAAAATTACTCGAACTCGGATTAACGCGGTGGCCACGCTTAATCACGAGCAAACGACAAAGTAAACCAGCTCGGACTAAGTTCCAGCTCGGGTATAATTGATAACAATTTTTAGTTTTGCCAGTTCGGATTAAGTTCCAACTCGGTGCATTCCGGCCTCAGGTCGGTGTATTAGCTTGGGTCTAAACTCGAGCTCAATACTTGTCGACATTAGTTTGACCATTTTTATAAACGGATTGACGAGTTCGGATCGGTAACCGTAATGAGTTGCCCATATTATGCCAGCTCGGATAAGGATGTTAAAACATTAGTCGCGTCCAGCTCGGATTATTAACTAAGTTTGTACGGACCATTAAAAATTGGTCCGACCAGACTAACTTGGGAAAAAATTTGCGGAAAGAAAAGTGCTTATGTGCGAACTCAATTAAAACGCAAATGAACCCAAAATAAATATTTCATTAAAAACCGGAAAGTTTTTACAAAGGCCCAGCTCGGGCAAGATTACAATAGCCCTACTAGGGAGGCGTTGCTAATTCTATTTTGGCGCAACAGCGGAGGTGGTGGCCTCAGCTTCATCCCCAACCTGGTCCAGGCCCTTCTGGACAAACTCAGAAACCTCCTTGGCCTGGGATATCAGGTCGGAGGGAAGCTCGGGGATCTCCCAGAATTCTGGCGGTGGGACCTCCAAGATCTCGATGTAGTCGTTCTTGGAGGATGGAAAGAAAGTCTTCGCTCTCTCCCGAGCCGCAACTTGACCCCGGAAGTAGAACTCTATTTTCGCGTATTTTGCCATGGCCCCGCCTTCCGTGGCCAACCAGTCCACCGCCGCGTCGCTGGTTTTGAAGGCCTCCACCGCCTTTTCCCCGTGGACGCCGACCCGCTCCGCCAACTCCTTGAACTTTGCCTCTGCCTCCCGCTTCTCTCGCTTGTAGCGATCGACGTCCTTGGCCGCGGCTTCACGTCGGCCCTTCTCTAGGTCTAGCTCCTTCCTTAAGCGCTCGACCTCCGACGCATCAGCCCTCTGCCTCTGAGCGGCTTCCTCTCTCACTGTCTCAAGTTCGGCTCGGGAATCCACGTACCGTTGCTCGAGCTCAACGCAGTGAGTTTGGGCCTTGATTAAGAAGCTGGGGGCAGAGAGGATGTGGGACTCGGCCTGTTCAGCAGAAGATAAAGCAATTAGCCGAGCTAAGAATGCGATCCCTATGTAAGGGATAGGGACTTACCGTAACAATGGCCGTCCTCAAGTCCAGCGAGAGTTGCTCGGCTGGGACCGTCGCCAGTTTGGGGTCGCGATCCACCTTGGACGCTTCCATGAGGTGCTAGTCGGGAGGACTGAACTCCGACTCCTTGCCCTTTCCGGAGTGCCCGGGCCGAGGCCGCTTTCTGTTCTCGGATCGGGGGGAGGAGCGCTCCGGGATCGTTAGGCCCGACCCAGATTTCTTCGGCAATGGGGACCCCGAAGCCCCTTTTGAGGAGACCTCGGGACCGACCTCACGCCCTTGGCCGCTGTGGCGTTGCCTCTGGCCTTGTCCAGTGCCGCCCGGTCCTGACCGCACCTGGGCGTACGCGAGCTTCCTCATATCCGCCATATCTGCAAAGGTAAAGAGCAAAGGGAATCAAAAGTGAGTCGAAGACCCAGCTAAAGCGAAGTTAATAAGACGGGACGGGAGGTCGGACGCCAATCCTGCAAACTGACCCTCTTCTGAGCCGGCCCCGTCATCTTCTTCCGGGTCGGGAATCAGGTGGGGATGATCCTTTGAGAGGTCGGGCTCCCGACCAAATAACTTAGAATCCCAGATTCGCTCCCATTTCAGCACACTGTCAATGTTTATCAGCATCCCGGGCGCGGGCCTGAGCACTGCAACTTCTCTACGCTCCTCCTTTGAGAGTTTAGGATCATCATTGACGGTTTTCCTCAGGCTCGGGAGCCAGTCCAACCTACATCCAGGATTCACAAACGACTCCACCCAATAGTAATCATTATGCCAGCCCTTGTTAGATGAGTGCCACTTGGTGAATATGGAGTGGCCGACCCGAGCTGCGAAGTGGAACCACCCCGGTTGCTTCGGATTGGGCTTACATACGAAGAAATGCCTGAATCGACGCAAGGTCGGCTCCACTCCCTTCTCCAAACAGAACACGTAGAAAGCCACCATTATAGCCCAACCGTTCGGTGACATCTGACCCGGGCTGAGCTCGAAATGGTTCAGGATTCCAACGATGAAGCCAGGGAGGGGGAGCTGGATGACGTCGAAGGCCAGATCATATATGGTGTAGTGGTTGGCTGGGGGGTAACACGCCGATTCTTGCCGACCTGGAACCTTCAACTTGTGATGCCGATCAACCGACCAGTTCCTCAGTCTTGCGTTCGCCATCTGCACGGTGGAATGGCACTCTCGCTTGCAGCAGGCAAACAACTGCTCGATCCTTTTCCCCCGAATTGAAGAAGCGCTAGCTGAAGCCGAGCTCCAGGGTCGAACAGCACTGACTGGAACAGCCTCGATCGGCTCGGTGGCAGACACCCCGGCTAAAAACTCTTGCGGTATCTCGATGCCCTCCAGTCGGTTCAGCGGCTCCTCATCCTCCCCGGCATCGAATTCTCCCAGGTCGGCCATAGGGTCCTCTTCTGCCTCTTCTCGCACCAGTCTAACCCCAATAACTTGGCAGTCGTCGTCACTCTCCTCGCGATTGGATTTCCGAGCCGGCCCTGAGGACGAGCTGGTGCTCTCTCCGCCACGGATCCTGTTCGAGGTAGATGCCGAGCTCGGCGGACTTTCATCTCCGCCGTAAGACCTTACATCCATTGCCTGAGAATCTTCTGATTCCGACCTCCCCATCCTGTCTACAGCAAATACAAATGTACATGAATGACTAAAGGGAGTCGGGACGTACCTAATGCTCCCAACTGCGGAGTGTGGCCGACTCTTCTGGTCCAAGCTGCAGAATCCCGAGAATATTCTTTCCGAGCTAGTTGTGTCCGACCACTCTTGCGTCCGACCTAAATTCCTTGAGAAATAGAAAGTGAAGTATACAGTGAAATCTCGGAGGAGGTGGCCCTATTTATAGGCGCCCGTGAAATTCGCCTCGGGAAGGCCAAACGTCGCGTCTCGTCAGAACCGCCAGGTGACGTGGCAGCCATCCGTTGGGCATGCACTGCTGACGTGGCCATCCCTACTCTATCGGGGTCGGGCACCTGCAGCTCGAGATTAGCTTCTACCTCTAGATCACGCCCACTCGATCTCTACTGGGGGGGAGGGGGGGAGGAATTGACGAGGGGTTCCCGAGCTGAGCTAAATTAGCCGACCTGATCAGAGAGGGGCCAATCCGCGCTCCATCAGCAGCTCGCTCAGCCCAATGATCAACCCCAGATGACTGACCCGACCCCATTAACCCCGACCTCAGTTCCAGCTGTTCCGATGGGACATAAAGCACTGATGGGACATAAAGCTGCGTCGCATTAAATGTTGTCAGACCCAAACTCAGTATAAATAGAGCTCAACCCTCCTCACTTACTCTCTCTCGTTATTAATTGCTCTAAACTACTTTGCCAGCTCGGACATATTAATCATTCGCACGCCTGAGGGGAAAATCCGGGTCGTCACCCCGCCTTTTCCTTGTCTTCCTTGTGCAGGATCTGCAGCCGACCAGGAAAGTTTAGCTCGGAGTCGGATCAAAGGAGTCCAGCTCGGCCAAAGTAGCTCCCGAATCTAACTGTGAGATTTTCAACCTCGACAGTCCGTATTATGTACATGATTTTTTAATGTAGTTCTTAATATTTTAAAAAATTTATAATAATCTTTAATATTTATAAAAATTATTCAAAGTGATCCCTATTATTCAAATTTAGTTAATTTAGTCTTTATTATTTTTTAAAAATTTTAATTTAGTCCTTATTATTTCTTAAAAATATCAATTTAGTCCCTACATATGAACCTTATTTAGAGACTAAATTAAATTTTATAGAAAATAATAAGAATTAAATTGGTTAAGTTTGAACAATAGATATTATTTTGAATTACTTTGTAAATATTAGGGATCAATATAATTTTTTTGAAATATTAAAGATCAATTTGAAAAAAAAAATAATGTAAATAATAAGAACTAAGTGTTAAATTTACCCTTTTTAAAACTTATAAAATAAGATATCATTAGTCTTTGACTCGTTTGTTATCCATTTCCAGCAGTTAAGTGCAAAAATATTAATCGATCATGTATTAGCATATTATACATATATGGGCCTACAATATATTGCCACTTGCAATCAAATAAAGGTTAAGAATGGACAAAAAATAATCAAATTACTAACTATGCTTTATTTTATAAACTTAAATGATAAAAATGCTCATTTTGAAAATTACAAGACCAAATTATTATTTTTGGTAAAATTAAGGGACCATGTATTTACCAAAAAGAAAAGAAAGAGAAATAGAAAGAAAAGGTAAAATAAGAGAACAAAATAGAGTCCATTATATATGAGTATTTTCTCAAAAGGTTAAGCTCTGTTTCGTTTAACTGTAAAATTTTAACTTTTAAACTGTAAAATTTTTGTTAGAAGTGTTATTAAATAAAAAATCGTTAACTATTTGACTTATGTTGGACAATATTGGACTTTTAAAAATCAATATCTAACTTTAAAAAATATGGAGGGATATATATGAGAAAGAAAAAGTAAAACAACTCCCTGCATTATGTAAAAATAATTTTGCAAAAGTCTTTTTTAAAAAGTTTCAATTTGAAACTTCTTGTTTTCACTTTCTTTTTTGCCTCAGTTTTTATTAAAAACTCTTTCAGAAATAGGCCAAATAAGTTAGTTTGCGCTTCTAAACTTACAAAAAAGGCTTTTAAATTTCTAAAAATTATGTCAAACAGAACTTTAATGTTGCATCAAACACGTGTAGAAAAGTTGTATTTTTGCAATTCTTTTATAGTTATATTTAATTGTGAAGAGACAAATACATTTTTTAAAAGGGTAAATTATGCCATTGGTCCCCAATGTTGGCATGATTTTTAACAGTGCCAAATGGTTCAAATAAGCCCCTAATATTTTTTAAATAGAGTCAAATTAGTCCTTATTGTTAATTTTTTAATGAAAAACTTATTAAATGACTAAAATATCCTTACAAACAATAACCAAATGACCACTTTGCCCTTGCCTGGTTTTTTTTTTGGGTTTTACGTGAATCTATCAATCGTTGAACAAAACAAAAATCAATCCATCAAACATACATACACACATAGACCCATGAATACACACCCACACAAATACACACACACGACCACGATTACACACACTCACAGGTGATTTCACACACAACTCACATATGCATAGTTCACACATGCATAGCTCTCACACACACAGATCGTGGGAAAAGGGGAAGCGGGATGAAGGTAGTGACGAAGTGGGCAGGGTTTGTAAGGTATTTGAGGCTAGGTGGGGGTGGGTTTGCAGGGACAGTGATGTTGGGGTGGTGGCATTAGGGTGGTGGATTGAGAAAGAGGGGTTAGGCAGGTGGGGTCATGGTCGTCGTATGTGTGTGTGTGTGTTTGTAAAGGTGTGTTCATGTGTGTGTGTGTGTCGGGAGAATAGCATGAATAGTTTTTATTATTTTTAAAAAATTCAGTTTAGTCATCATTATTTTAAAATATTTAAAAAAAATTTCAATATTTTTCAAAAGATTCAATTTAGTTCCTATTATTTCAAAAAGTTCAAAAAGATCCCCAATGTTTCTCAAAAGATTCAATTTAGTTTCCATTATTTCAAAAAAGTCCATAATATTTCTCAAAAGATTCAATTTAGTCATCAATGTTTTCCAAAAGGTTCAAAAAAATCTCCAATATTTTTTCAAAAGACTCAAACTGATCCTCACTGTCAAAATAACTATTAACTTTGACAGAATAATAGCCACGTGTGTGTCACGTGACCAGTCTTTGAAGGATAATTTCGGTAAAAGAAATATTCTTTTTGAAATTTCAATCACGTGACCATTACAGATTATGAATTCTCCTTGAAATTTTCATTCTAACGAACCAAATTTTATAAAATTTGGACAATAATTGAAGGAGTTACGATTTTTTAAAGATTATGCATAATCTGTATTTTTTTCCGCATGGCATGAGGAAGAAGATAACTCATACAACGTTGTTTTACATATTAGTAGCAAATCAATTAAATTCTACCACGTTTCAGACTGTATTATGAAAGAGGACCATTTTAAGTCTCTTGGAAAGTATTGAGGACCTTTTTGAACCTTTTAAAATAATGAGGACTAACTGAATCTTTTAAAAAATATTAAGGACCTTTTTGAACCTTTTGAAAAATATTAGAAACCATTTTAAATATTTTGAAAAATATTAGGGACTTTTTTGAACCTTTTAAAATAATAGGAACTAAAACTGAATCTTTTGAAAAATATTGGGGACCTTTTGAACCTTTTAAAATAATGGGGACTAAACTGATTTTTTTAGAAACAATGGGAACTATTCATGTTATTCCCCTTGTGTGTGTTGATGGGTATTTTTGTGGGTGTGTATTCATATGTATGTATGTGTTTATCTCTCTATGTGTGTTTGTTCATATAAATGAGTGTATCTGTTTGTTCATACCAGTGTGTGTGTGAGTGAGTGACTCGGTGTGCAATTGTGATGAAGATGATGAAAAAATTTTTAAAAAAGAAAAAAGCGAAAAGAAAAAGGTTGTTTTACCCTTACATTCAATGTCAACTTTGTTAAATTTAACAGTAGGGACCAATTTAAATAGTTTTGTGAAATTTTGAGGATTTATTTGAACTATTTAGAACAATGAAGACTAAGTTGAAAAATAATGCCAATATTAGGGACCAATTGTGCAATTTATGCTTTTTGAAAATTAACAAAACCTGACTCAGTTGATTGTAGTAGGAGAATTTAAATAAATTTAAAAGTCGTTAGCAGTCTTTGAAATTGAGCAAAAATTAAATTGATAAAATGATATTTACCCGTTTAGCAAATTATTACTAGTCTCTCAAAATAAAAACTAATTATGGTTAGAAAAATAATTGTTGCAAAAGTTAATTCGATCGTGTGACTGCCATTATTTAATTGGATAATTCTGAAAATTTTAGAGTTTAGAAGCAATAATAGTGCTTTTTTTAAATATTTTTTTTACTACTATCTTAGTGCCCATTTTACAACATTTTGTTGACCAATATGATAAAAGAATTTTAAGTATGTACTCAAGATTGTAAAATAGCCTTGTAAACAATATACAATCATCGTTTTCATATGTGAGTCGAAATTATTTTATTCTAAAAAATCATGAAGTGATAGGAGTTAAATCATGTCATGGGGACAAAATTGCATCGTACCAAGACATATAATTAGAAGAATAAGGAAATAAAATAGAAAAACAGACCTCCAACTTATGGTTAATGCCTTGTTTTTCATTTTGAATATCGATGATTGAAGTCTTATTAAATATCAAAGCATTGTTTTTAATATTATCTTCATTACATTTTAGTCAATTACAACTTGGATTAAGCTTTTAAAGACGAGGGTAGTTATCAAAAGTGCAAGTTTTTGTTTGTCAATGATGGAAGTTTAAATTGCCCAAAATAGTCTATTTCGGGGTAAGAATTAAAATATAATTGGAGATCTCTCTTATTCATGATAGGAATACGTAGTTGGAATAAACTATTTAAAATTGAGCAATAGACATGTAAAATTATATAAGAAATATCAAATGACCCAAAACTCAATTGGAGACCAAGGATTTCCATTATATCATTTTTCATGCAAACTTTTGAAAAAAATAATTGATAATTTTTAATAAAGATTATTACTTACACATATATGATATTTTTCTCCCCCTTCCCCTCTATTTAGATACAATTGCCCATTTGGTTCCTATATTGTAACAATAATTATATAATCAAGATAAATCTGGCTCATTAATGTTTTTATACTCTGGTAAAGGTATTTGTCAAAATTTTAATTGTACTAGGCACAAATTAAAAAGAGAAGTACCGTCAGTAAGAAAACTATTTTTACAACCAAGTATTACAATTTTATGCAAAAAAAATACGTGATCATACATCATATGTGTGATATATCTAGTTGCAAATATAATTTTTCCTATGATTAAGATGGAAGGTACGAACAATAAAGAAATTTGAAAACATAAATGAAATTATAGGCTACGGCTCTGTTTGATATATCTTTTAGACATTCAAAAGTATTTATTGTGAGTTTAGAAACTGAAATAACTTGTTTAACTCATTTTTAAAAGTATTTTCAGGTAAAAACGGAAGCTAAAAAAATTAAATACTGAGAAACTTCAAATTGGAGCTTTTAAAAAAAGACATTTACGAAATTATTTTACATAATGCATAAAAATATTTTTCTTTTATTTTTTCTCAAATTTACCCTTCCATATTTTTAAAGTCCGATATTATCCTCAAATTTTTAAAAGCTATACATTGTCTAATACGAGCCAAACAGCTAACGGTTTTTGTTCAACAACGCTTCTTAGGCTGTCCTTACCAGAGTCTCTAAAATAGAGATTGTGATATCGTATAATTATTACGTAATATAGTTTATTTGGTTAAATAAAAATTCATAAAGTAGATATTAAAATCACAAAAAGTGAGCCCGATCTCTAAAAAGTACAGAGTAAAGTAGATATTAAAATAGAGATTTGGGCCCACTCTGTACTTTTTAGAGATTCGGATCCACTTTTGGTGATTTTAATATATACTTTATGGATTTTTATTTAACCAAATGAACTATATTACGTAATAATTGTACGATAACACAGTCTCTATTTTAGAGACTCTGATAAGGATAGCCTTACAAAAACTTTGCTCTAAAAGTTCTACAGTTTAAAATTAAAATTTCACAGTTAGAATAAATTGTTCACCATTCTCAACTATCTAGGGCATTAAAAGACAACCAAAAAAAAAGAAAAAGAAAAAAAAAGAAATTCTAAGAAAGCAAGTGGAGAATACGAGTACAGAGGACAAATACGTGAAACCTGAAGAACTTGTTCCGCAAATAGAGATATTAATTAAGACGTTACAACAATTAATAATATCAGCGGCAATCATATATCTATATCTATATATATATATACAAAACCCACACACTGAAACACGCACTGAAACACGCACATACATACAGAAAGCTAGCAAATTCTTGAGCTATTGAATTTTCACATGAGCTAGGGTTTTTATTTTTAGTTTATTTTAAGCAATCGAATTTTTCTAAATTATATTCACATTGATATCGAAGAAAAATCGCGAATGGCGTGTGTGTACATTCCGGTGCAGAACTCGGAGGAGGAGGTGAGGGTGGCTCTGGACCAGCTGCCGCGCGACGCCTCCGACATCCTCGACATTCTCAAGGCGGAGCAAGCCCCTCTCGATCTCTGGCTAATCATCGCTGTATGGTCACAAATTGAAATATCTGCACAAAAAAGCCAAGCAAATTTAAATTCCTTGATTTTTTTGGTCATACATATGTACATTCAGATGTGTGTGTATAGTGGATTTATATGTATGTATGTATGTATACACGTGTGTATAGATACATACACATGCACGTATATGAAATTTTGCGAAAAAAGAAGTGAGAAGAAAAAAGATTGAAATTCTTGGCGTTATCTTTAATGAAATTTTGCTGAATCTGTTATCGTTTTTGAGCTGATTTATGTAATTCATTGGTGAATTGCGTGTCTATTTATACACAGTTCTGAGTGTGTATGTATATATATATATATAGATACTCATGCGCATAGGCGAACACAAGAAAACTTCTGAGGCCGAGGTTGTGTTTGTTTTATTAGAATTTGGAGCAACGAATTAAAATTAGGGAAAAATCGTTGCAAATTTGGATTTTTCTTTCCTTTTTCCTTTTTTTTTGGGATTTAAATTGCAAAATTCCATAATCTCAGATAACCAACATTACTTTAATCATTAAATTCATACACAAATATGAAATTTTGATGATGCGGAAGCATTAGTTTGATGGCTCCGGAGTCCGGACATGAAATTGGTATATCTTTTCTATGAATTTTGCGTGTTCGTGCGTCATTGTGTATATGCAAATATCAAGTGATTCCTCATCTAAAAACATAAGTTGTTAAAGAGGGGTTGTTGTATTTATTTATTGTGTTCAACCAACCTCATCAAGTGTAGGCTAGATAGTTTTTCATTGAGCCTTACACGTGAACTTACAAATGGGTGATGTGAGTTTTTGAACCCAGGGCTTTGGGTTTCTAGACTTGACCACCTCATCTAAAAGTTTAAGTTATTAGAGAGGAGTTTGTTGTATTTATTTATTGTGTTTAAAATTGTAATCTAATTATACACCCTTAAGCTTGAAGAGACACCGAT
Source organism: Ehretia macrophylla (assembly GCA_037974665.1). Lineage (NCBI taxonomy): Eukaryota > Viridiplantae > Streptophyta > Magnoliopsida > Boraginales > Ehretiaceae > Ehretia > Ehretia macrophylla. Next base: position 47,679,070 of record CM075771.1, on the reverse strand, counting down.
TATTTGATGGACCCTAGACCTAATCAAACCCCGTCATGAAGAAAGCCATGTGTTATGCATAGGTTGCTCCTGAAACAGTGGGGGAAAATCTGTTAGCGACTGTAGGTGGGTCGGGTAACCACTTTTCCTAAGAGACCTAGCTTGCCCTTCAAACCTAGATCTAGAGTAGTATGGCTTAAAGAGCCATAGATTTACCAGAATATAGGCAGTCCAGAAGCTCATACCTATAGATAGAGTGAATGCTATACTACCTTATGTCATTGATTTTAAAGCTCGAGTAATCTGAGATGCTATGGCTTGTATGGTATTGGTAGATAATCCAGGGAAGTTTTGCAATTTTGGACTTAACATTTTGCTGATCAGTTAATTTATTGCTCTATATTAGATTTAATATTTGCTTCAAGTTGGTTTAGTATATGGAATAAATGTAATATAGTTGTATAGTGCCATGTGAAGATTTCGACTGTCGTTCTCACTTTTTGTCATCTAATGTTTTTTGATGCAGAGAGAGTATTTCAAACAAGGAAAAGTTGAACAATTTCGCCAGATATTGGAGGAAGGGTCTAGTCCTGGTAAAGACTCTTATAAATATATTCGCATTCCTTTTCCAATTGTAAACTCTACATTTGAGGTTAGCTTTTCCCAAAGAGTTTGAGGTGTCACAATTGCAAAAGGTCATCTTTTGAGTTTATCTGTTTACATTAACTGTTTTTCTGTTGCAGAAATTGATGAGTATTATGCTGATGTGAGATATGAGAGGATTGCCATTTTAAATGCTTTGGGAGCATATTATAGCTACCTTGGGAAAATTGAGACTAAAACAAGAGAGAAAGAAGAGCATTTTATCATGGCTACACAATACTATAATAAAGCATCACGGATTGACATGCACGAGCCATCTACATGGGTTGGGAAAGGTAAGCACATGCTTCATCTTCTTAAAGATTTATTGCATGATTGCTGAATTAATGTGCGTAGCAGTAAATTGCTCTAAATTTTCTGCAGACCTTTTTTACAGGGCCAGACATATCTACGGGGTTAGTCTTAGGAAAGAAGTATCATTAGCAGACTATTGATGAGAGACAGATAGAAGGGAGTTTTGAAATAGAGCAGCATATACACAATTTGACAGACTAGATGCATTTGGATTTGGACCTTTCATGTTTCATACGCTGAAATTTGACAATAATGTTAGCTACTGATATTGAAGTGGAGAAAGAACTAAGAATAAAAATGAGGGAAATATAAGTTAGTCATTTAGAATCCATTATTGACTCACTGTTGAGGTAAGAACATGGTTATACATGTTGATGCTAACATGTAAACTGCTGAGGGCTAGTCTGGTTGTTGACTCTTGAACATGGTTATACATGTTGATGCTAACTTGTATATAGACTTGTTAAATTCATGTCTTGCACACATACATGCTTCCAGGTCAGCTTCTACTGGCCAAGGGTGAAGTGGAACAGGCATTTTCTGCCTTCAAGATTGTATTGGACGGTGACCGTGACAATGTTCCTGCTCTTCTCGGTCAGGTATCTGTCTTTTCATGTTTATGCTTCCAATATGAGTGTGATGTCTGGATTGTGCCACTTCCAATATGTCTGATCATAAATTATTTCTTCACTTCTGTAGTGACTGACATGCCTCAAAAATCTGCAGGCTTGTGTTCATTTCAGTCGTGGACGATATTCAGAGTCTTTGGAATTGTATAAGGTTTCTAGTTTGCCACTTTGGTTCTTTTGGTTTTTCAGCTTCTGGATTGAGGGATGCAAGGGGGGATAGTGGAGTGTTTGGAGGGACTTGGGCGCTCTCTATTCCGTGATTTTTTTGGTTCCCCACTAGATGACTCCACTCCTGCCCGTGTTATAATTCTTTCCATATAAATAGTAGAATTCCTCCTGATTTTGTGTTGCTTTTGCTTGTAATATGTATGCTTTTGTTAGAGGGCCCTGCAAGTGTATCCTCAATGCCCTGCTGCTGTTAGACTTGGAATTGGTCTCTGTCGTTACAAATTGGGTCAATTTCAAAAGGCAAAACAGGCATTTCAGCGGGTCTTGCAGGCAAGTTAATTCTAAAGAACTATCCACGCTCTGTGACCTTAATTTAGCCTACAGCTGCAGCTTGACTGATGTCATGTGATATTTGACTATGTTTTCAATGTTTTCGAAATATAGTTGGATCCAGAAAATGTAGAAGCTCTTGTGGGCCTTGGGATACTCGACCTGCAAACTAATGAAGGTGAGTCACATTGCCTCACCATCGGCATATGTTTGTGTGATAGCAGAGTGAAGCTAGTTGGAACTATTTGTGTAATAGAGATGAAATGTGGACTAATCAATATTTTTCTTCTTAATGATTTATTACTATTAAGCTCCATGAGGTATTTAATTCAGGCATACTGTTGCATTCTTAGATACATAATCATCAGATAAACTTATTTGGAGTCCTCATTATCAAATCTTGAATTCCTTTTGCATTTTGTTTGTCTACTTTTTTTTTTTCTTCATCACATTGGAATTCAGGTTAGTTTGGTTTGTTTTTGGCAATATCATCTTCTAATTCTGTTGCCACTATGTCTTACAGCTTCTGGCATTAGGCGAGGAATCGAAAAAATGCAAAGAGCTTTTGAGTTATATCCCTACTGCGCAATGTCTCTGAATTATCTGGCAAACCATTATTTCTTCACTGGTCAACATTTCTTAGTTGAGCAACTGACTGAAACTGCACTTGCTGTCACTAATCATGGGCCAACTAAATCACATTCTTACTACAACTTAGCAAGATCTTACCACAGCAAGGTTTGAAGTGTCTTTTTTACCACTTATTTTCCAATTATTAGTACTTCATTATTTTTAAGAAGGATAGTCTCCATTGCAGTTAGTATTTTTATGGCCTGTTTCTGATCCATACTTAATTTTGACTTGCTTGTTTCCCTTCCCTCTCTTTCAAAAATTAAGTGATCTGAATGATTCCCTGTTTCCATTTGTTGATGTAGGCTTTAAAACAAGTTAAGTCATGCTTCTGTGAAAATGTATAATCCATTTCTCAGTTCTAATGTGAGTCTGTCTTATTCTTCAGGGGGACTATGAAAAAGCTGGAATGTACTACATGGCATCTGTAAAGGAAAGCAACAAGCCACATGAATTTGTGTTACCTTACTACGGTGAGTTGAATTTGTTCTCTGTTCAAATCAACAATCTTTATCATCATATTTCTTTTTCAACACTATATTGTGTCTTCTGAAATTTTCCCAACATATAGTTGAGGGAGAAACATTATGCTCATCCAGAAGTTTTTTTTCTCTTTAATAGATTAGACAAAATCACCTCATATTCTCAGAATTGTAGATATACTTTTCGTAGCGGGTTCAAGTCTTGTCATGTACAAAATGATTGGAGCAATTTGACAATGGACATCGGAGTAGATAAAACCAATTTATATTTGGATTGTTTATGGTTGGTACCAAAAAAACCAGAATTAGTTGCTCGTGAATGTTAATGATGCATGATCTGCACATATTGCACTATCATTATGACGTTCACACTCCAATCGGAAGTTCTGGCTTGGTTTCAACAACCAGCAAGTGGTGAACTGAACTTACTGTAATTATATTGAGCCCTTACTCATAGTAAATGGAGTAATGAGATTTGATTTTCTTATGATCATGTGTGCTCCTTATAAAATGTTTTACATCTTTATTTAATTATAATAAGTAGCTTCTTATTTTCAGCCATTCCAAAAGAGATCTTTAACCACATAGATATAATCATGTAGCAAATTGGAGCAAAGAGTTGATCCTTTGTGTCCTTTACAAACTGCATCACCCTGCTTCCCTTTAACCAGGTTTTTGGGCAGTTACTTTTTTGTTTTCTTCCTTCTGGTATAGCAAACGGATTCAGGGAATTGGGAACCTATCTAAATTACCTTGTCTGTTCAGAAATTAGCATTTTCATCAGTATCTCAGTCAAGTTATGCTCTCTAGCGCATCTTGGTGGAGAGACTTCGCCACTCTGATGAATCGTACTTTAGAGAAAGCTTTGTTATGATTTTCATTCTTTCTTTCCCTACCAGTACCTTATTGTTTATTATGTGATGCCTTCGTTTGTTGAAAACACGCTGCTCAGATTAACGTGGTGTTGCTAGATTTTTGGTTTTTGATCAGATGGTGCTGCAAGATTGGTTGAACCATTTTATACACTGGTGGCAGTGTCAAATTTTTTGTCAATGGGCACTATGTTACTAAGATTCCTTTTCAGATTGTCCTTTTGCAGCTCTTAGGCATATTGTAGGACTGATGATTTTCTTGGTCCTTTTGGTAACAGGTTTGGGACAAGTTCAACTGAAACTGGGAGATCTTAGAAGTGCTCTGTCAAATTTTGAGAAAGTCTTGGAGGTTCACCCTGAAAATTGTGAGGCACTAAAAGTAAGAACTTTTGCAGTTGCTATCTAATTTTAAATATCTTGTATGTTTTTATTCTCAGTCTGAATTCTTTTTGCTTTTCCTTTCAGGCCCTTGGGAACATACATGTTCAGCTTGGTCAGTCTGAGAAGGCCCAAGAATATCTAAAGAAAGCTACTAAAATTGATCCTCGTGATCCGCAGGTCATTGAATGCATATCCTTCTATAACTTGGTGATTTCAGTGTTATTGCATTTAAAGATGCAGGACATTAAATGATAAAATTTTACATAAGTAAGCTGGTCATTTTATTGATGAAACTGCTTTCTTTTACAATCCTTGAAAAAGGCTGGAGAAGAAATGACGGAGTATATTCTTAGAAGCTGTCAAGTTGACTGCTGTTTTTGGTCAACCCATGCTTTTCTTTTACTAGGAGGATATTGTCGCATGACTATTACTATAAGTCTATAACTGAATCTAGCGCTAGTGGAATAGGAAATTTTTTCAGTGCTTCTGCCAGGTTAATCTGTTCCTGTTGAGCAATGCTGAATTGCCAGTTGCTTCTACCTGTATTTATGGTAGCCTGGGAGATGAATTTTACTTTAGTTGACGGAACTCCCTGTTTTCAGATTTCTCTGTCCAAAAAAAATTGTCTGACCGTTAGTGTTTACTGGAATGGTTAAATGCTTGGTCCGATAAAAGTGAAGTTGTAGAATGAATATTAGAGAAGCACCATTTTGCAAACAGTTTCAAAAGTTTAGGTTTGTGGACATCCAATTCTTTTCATGAAAAATATGATATCATGATTCTATGACTTATATGCTTGTGTTCAGTGGAACTTGCTGATATTTTATACAACTCCTTTCTATTCCTACAGGCCTTTCTAGATCTAGGAGAATTGTTAATTTCTACAGATGCTGCCGCTGCTTTAGATGCCTTCAAAACTGTGAGGATCTTCCACCTTTCGAAGTGTTTAGGAGTCTTTATGCATAAAATTGTCTGTTAATCAACTTTACCCGGTTTTCATTTTAGTTATGTATGCCTGTGAACATGCTGTTGTGCTGCCCGTAGATGTCTCTTTTAACTTGTGAGCTATTAAAGCTGTATACTTTTAGTTGTTGGTGATTGAAGGATTAGAGATGGAGAAACTTAAAGTCACCGAGTATGCTAGTTTTTACAATTGCCTCTTATCATAATTTGACAGAAGATTACTGGACTTTCACAAAGAATTAGTTACAGAGCTTCATCTAAGCATCTACACTGAGGAATATTTTCTTTTTGCTCTTTCATATTTTGCCTCAAAAACTAATACATTTATCCAGAGTAGGTTCTTTTAGTTTTTCATTTGCCCTCTTGGGATATAGATTGTTAAGATGCGCTTTTGAGATGACTCCATGGTTTCATGCTTTGAGAGTGTTCTCAACTGTTCTTACCTTCATGACATTCGACATAGTTCATTTCCTTCATAGCCATCATTTGTATCTGCTGATTTTGGTCAGTCATCTCTTAAATCTTTACTTCTCGCAAGATATTTTTTAAAAGAAGATTAGAAGATTGCACAAGGTGGAAATTGAAATGAGGCTGCAATTCATGCTTTTCAGGAGCATGAGACCGACGTTATTATTAGTTGCTGGTCTTACATGGTTTGAAACATCTTTCTAGATATGCATGCAGCATCAAAATATTCATACCTGAATTTCCTTCTCTGGTTTCCTCAATGACTCGTAGCATTTAATCTGTTCTTTATATATATAACCTACATCCAACTATCAATAATGATATATAGAAATTCACCTCATCTGCTTGTCCTTTCCCTCACTTTCTTCTGTAGCACTTGAATCTCTATTTTGATAAATAATTAAAACCTGGTATGTTGTTCCAGGCTCGTAATCTGCTGAAAAAGAGAAACGAGGAAGTACCAATAGAGCTACTCAACGATATTGGGGTTCTCCACTTTGACAGAGGAGAGTTTGAGGTTAATGTTGCTTCTTACAATATTATTGATTTCAACACAAGTTGATATATTTAAACATATATTTCAGTCAATAATAACTTATCAATTAAATAGTTTCAAGTTACCATTATTTCCAAGAAATTAACTGTAGTTTGGAATCAATTTCCAGCTTGCTAGACAAGCTTTTGTAGATGCTCTGGGTGATGGCATATGGCTTAAATTCCTTGATGCTGAAACACCGTCCAGCTTTAGTGATCGAGCTGATGGAGAACTTCCAAGTTCTGAAGAGTCAATGAATCCTAAAAGTGAAGCACCATTAAATATGTTTAGAAGTGCCAGCACATCTATCCGTCAGTACAAAGACTTGCAATTTTTCCATCAACTTGAAGAACAGGGTATTTCTGTGGAATTACCTTGGAATAAAGTTTCAGCACTATTTAACCTGGCTAGATTGTTGGAGCAATTACATGACTCTGAAATTGCCAGCATTTTTTATCGGCTGATCTTATTTAAGGTACGTCTCACTGGTAACTCTAAACTCTGTTGTTGTGCAAGGGTAAATGACAGATGAAGGTTTATTTCATGTCATGAAAATTGCACGTTGAATTCTAGAAAAAAAGTGAATATGGTGCTATCAATATGATAGCATGCTGGTCTGACACCCTAAAAGGAGTAGTTAACACGTTATCTTCTTATATGAATATATATCTCATGAATGGGGTGCAATTATGTATGTTATTCTTCTTGAAATTGTTTCTGAACTAGAATGGTAATACTACCCTAAGGTAGAAGGATGTGATGAAAGTGAAGACAGAGACTTGGGGCTGCTTCAGTCATTTGCTAGATGATCTTGTCAAATTAAATCTAATTATGTAGTATGATTTAGATTTTATAATTATATTTGATTACTGTGTTGTTGGATAATAGACACGGATGAAATAAAGAGCCCCTATTTTTTCCCTGTAAAGAATGCAGACCATTCAGAATAATTTGCATCACAATGGCTTGACTACCCTTAATTTCTGATCCATCACTGGACTACTGATGTATTTGCTCATTATTGAATTACAGATGCCCTTTCAATACTTGATCAGAATTTCAAGACATTATTTTCAATCGTAGATATGTCACTGTATCTTTTATCGTATTTCTTATTAAATTCTGAAATAAAACAATTATCTTTTGCTCCGTGAACTGGTCTTTCAATAAGGACTGATGAACTGAATTTTGTCTACAAAAGATACTTTATACAAAATTTCTCTTGGTTCTTCTGACCGGTTTAATAATGAACCATTAATTATCTATCTTCTGTTAAATTTCTGTATCTTCATGGTCTTTGAGTTCAATTGAATTTGCTTCTCTCTTGCAATGTCATTCTTATATTACCCTCTGAAACATATATTTATTTGCAGCTTTTCCTGACAATTGGCCAATAGCACAGGTTGAAATTCAGTTAATCAGCCAGTGTATTATAATAAGCTCTTAATAATTATTATTAGTCGTGCAAGTTGTTGGGATACTGACATTTGTTAACATATCATCACTTGGTTTCAGTTTGTCATCTTTGATATGCCTCTAACCTTGTGATCAATCTCAGTATCCAGACTATGTTGATGCATATCTGAGGCTCGCTGCCATTGCAAAAGCTCGAAATAATATTCAATTAAGCATTGAACTGGTAGACATTTGCTCTTACCTTCTCTATTAACCTAGCTTCTATCTGCTTCCCTTATCTATGTTGTTTATTAATAAATAAAAGTTTTTGCTCACAGGTTGGGGATGCTCTTAAGTTGGATGACAAGTGCCTAAATGCATTGTTGATGCTTGGTGAATTGGAGCTGAAAAATGATGACTGGGTCAAGGCAAAGGAAACTTTTCGTGCAGCTAAAGATGCCACAGATGGAAAAGATTCCTTTGCCACTCTTTGTCTGGTGCATATGCTATTAAAACGCATTTATCAATAAGTTCATGTCTTATGTTGTACAAGCATTTGGTGTAAATCTAACAAGTATATTTTCTCATCTGCACAGTAAACATGAAATTTTGCATCGATCTTGCAATTCATAAATGTCTTTGTCTCATTACTTCTCCCTGCATTTACTTTTATTCCGCAACTAATGGGTAGTTGCTTCGACATGTGTTAGGGAAACTGGAACTACTTTGCAGCAATTCGCTCGGAGAAAAGGGCTCCTAAGCTGGAAGCAACACATCTAGAGAAGGCTAAGGAACTCTTCACTAAAGTATGAAAACTTGTCTTGAAAACCATAATGTCAAACAGAAAATTCAAACTTTGTCTTTTCAGCATTTTGAACTTTAAATAATTAAAATTACTTACAGTGACGAGAAATTTGTTGGTGATATACATTTGCATTGAGAATGGGCTAGGTTGGGGCAGACTTGTGAGGACCTAAATTTTAACTCATATGTCCTATGTTTTCAGTGCTCCTAAGTAATGTGAGGGAAAACTAAGAAAACAATTCCATAAGAATAAAAGAACATGGAACAGATAAAGACCTTGTGTAGGACTGCGTCTTCTTTTATCCTGAGACGCTGGATACACTTTTGAGTCAATACATTCAGTGCAATCCTGGTTCACCTTTTTTTTTCCCCTTTTTTGTGCAAATACGTCCAATTACATTACTTATGGCCTGTGATATGTAGTCTAACATTTCCACTCATCCAGGTTCTATTTGAGCATAATAGTAACCTATATGCAGCCAATGGTGCCGGTGTCATATTGGCAGAAAAAGGTCAATTTGATATTTCAAAGGATCTCTTTACACAGGTCAGCTCAATTTGTTATATGGTCAGAATAAAGTTGCATCTATATGGTTCCTCAAGTTTCTTTTGCCTTTTCATCATTGTAGGTTCAAGAAGCTGCAAGCGGGAGTGTCTTTGTCCAGATGCCCGACGTGTGGATAAATCTTGCGCATGTTCATTTTGCCCAAGGGAATTTTTCATTGGCTGTGAAAATGGTTGGGATTTTTTATATCATTTGCCTCATAATTTTGAGTATTAAGTTCTATATGATAAATCAATTCACTGCATTTTTCATCTACTGCAGTATCAAAATTGCTTGCGGAGGTTTTATCATAACACCGACAGTCAGGTGCTTCTTTATTTAGCACGTACTCATTATGAGGCAGAACAATGGCAAGACTGTAAAAAGACTTTGCTGAGAGCCATCCACTTGGCACCTTCAAATTATACACTAAGGTTTGATGTGGGTGTTACTCTGCAAAAATTCTCAGCATCGACATTACAGAAGGAGAAGAGAACAGTGGATGAGGTTCTCTACTTTTACCTTATATAAGCATATCTTATTACTCCTTGAACTGCAGCCCTGTCGCACTTACATGCCTTGATGAAGGATTGTTGAATCTAAAATGTGTTTTTTAAATCTTGTGGGTTAACTTATAAAGAGATCTGGTACACATGAACTAAAAATTATATGAAAGAGAAAGGGGTGGATGAAGAATTATCCGAAACTCAGGAAAATGATTTTTGTCTCGGGTTAATCAGCTGAGAAAATCTTGGGAACTCAGTTTGTACCCATAGAAGAAGAGGCTGGTGTTGCTTTGTGGACTGGACGGTCTTAAGGGGGAAGGGCCAAGTGAAGGGGCACTCACCCTGAACCCCCATATTTTGCAAGATTACCCTTTTCCTTTGGTACATTTATATTTACATATTCTCAAAATTATAGTTTGGCCTCATCATTTCTTTTAATTTTTTCTCATACCCTTAATTTGTATTTACCTCTGTTCTTGCCCCCCTCCCCAACCCCCCCCCCCCCCCCTGCCGCCCCCAACCACCCCCACTTCCACTTATAAAATCCTAGGTCTATCCCTTTTGTGGAGCATCTTAATTTATAAATTGTATCTTGTGAATAAAACTCTGTAAAACTAGGTTGGATTGGATAGAAATAATTAAAGTGAAAGAATAAAAACAGGGGTAATGTATTTTAGTTTGATCTTGGACATCCTCCATAGTGTTCATCAGGAACTGAGTTGCAAGATGTAATAGGAGGAAACCATGACCAATCAATAATTCAAGATTGAGTCACTTTAAATTTCTTATAGTGAGTAGTTGTAGCACTAAATGTGTTTTTGTTGTGGAGCTGAAATATGGGAAAGAAGGGTATGTGACATAATAATTCGGATAAAGTTTGAGAGAAATTGACTACTAGTGAATGTTTGCCACCAAAGCCGCACCATAGAAGGGTTGTGTGGCTTATCTTATTTAGGTCCAACTGGGATAATAGCGGGTTCACTGTAGTTTATTGCCAGGAGGGGCTGAGGTTCTTATTTCCATTTATCCTGCAGGCAAAGTTCTTGATCTTGGAGATAATTTATATCCTTATATTCTGATGGTTAGGTCCTTTAATTCACGTTCATGCCACTTTTCATGTTTGTTATGTGCATGTCATAAAAAAAAGTGTTTTTTCAGTTTTTATTGGAATGAGATGGTGCCAGTCTTTGAGACATTGTCATCTATAGTTCTTCTGATAATTTGGAGTTCTCTTATAATTGTGGCAACTATGGTTTCCTCTCAAATTTCTATACTTAGAATTACTTTTAATGGTACTACTACATGCATTTTGACTTGGGCACTCTAAATTATTGTCTCAGTTTACAATGTATGGGCTCTTTTAACTCTCTCTCTCTCTCTCTCTCTTGCACACCCCTTTCTTGTACTTAAAAACTTTTCTCATGTCATAGGTGCGAGCAACAGTTGCGGAGCTAAAGAATGCTGTTCGTGTATTCAGCCTGTTGTCTGCCGCTTCAAACCTCAACTTTCATGGTTTTGATGAGAAGAAAATTGAAACTCATGTTCAATATTGCAAGCATTTGCTTGAGGCTGCAAAAGTTCATTGTGAGGTTGCTGAGCGGGAAGACATGCAGAATAAGCAGAGATTAGAACTTGCTCGTCAGGTTATATTGGCCGAGGAAACTCGTAGAAAAGCTGAAGAGCAGAGAAAAATTCAAGTCAGTAGACATAAGCTATTAGAATTTCTGTCATTATTTGTTTGCTTTATGTTTGTTGCTCACTTATATTCTATTAACAGTTGGAAAAAAGAAAACAAGAGGATGAACTGAAGCAAGTGCTGCAGCAAGAGGAGCATTTAGAGCGTTTGAAGGTAATAATTTGTTATACGATCTACGTCATTGATAAAACTAATGGCGGGATGAAGTTCAGATCTCATTGTCTATTTGTCCACTCTTCGAATGGTTCTCTACTTCTCTTTAAGCTTCCAATCATCCTATTATTGCGCAAAATTGCAGAGACTTTACTTTGACCAACCTTCCTTGATGAGTGCAAAATATAATATGTTCTGGTACTGTTTAGTTCCACAAGATTGTTTTCAGATGCTAGTCCTTATCTCCTTTCATGGGACTCTTTGGAATGCCACATGTAGGTGCAGTTTCGAAAGTTTATGTGTTTCTATATGCTTGATGGATTGATTGATACTTTGTCAAAAAAGAAAGAGAAAATGATTATTTGGTTTATGTTGCTGTATTGGTTGCTTTTAGGAGCAATGGAAGAGTAGCACTCCTGCTTCTAAGCGAAAAGATAGAGCCCAGTCTGAAGATGAGGAGGGTGGGCATGGTGAGAAGAGGAGGAGAAAAGGGGGAAAGCGGAGAAAGAAGGACAAGAAGTCGCATTATGAATCAGAGGAAGCAGAACCTGATATGGATGATCGAGATGACATGGATGTTGAAGACACCCGCATGAACTACGAAGAGCCTGACAATCAAGCAAACGATGATGATCAAGTAGAAAATAATCCTGAAAATAATCCTCAGGATCTTCTTGCTGCAGCTGGACTCGAAGATTCTGATGCTGAGGACGATGCGGTAATGCCTCTCTCTCCCCCTTGGAGTTCTTAGAGTTATGTTTGTTCTTGGAATTCTTCTTGCGGCCTTGAAATGTATCGTTAGAGTCGCACTACATTCTGTATTTAGTGGAATAGCCTCATTATTAGTAATAATTATCAACAAAAACTGGAACCGAGTAATTTGTTAGACCAGCATCGTATTTCTAGGTACATGATAACATTAATGATTCCATCTCTTCCATTTTAGTTACTTTTGGAATCTGACGTCTCTTTTCTTGTTCTATGGCAAGGCTGCGCCATCTCGAAGGAGGCGAGCATGGTCTGAATCAGATGAGGACGAGCCATTGCAGCGGCAGGAAGAGCAGGATCCTGGCGTGGACATGCAGGACAGTGAAGGAGAAGTTGAAGCTACTGAGAGGCTGGATGCAGATGCTGCAGCTAATGACGATGAATGAAACATCTTAGGAGAACACAACACGCACAGAAGAAGTTCAAGAACCAGGAGGCTAACTCCCGTTTCTTTTCTTGAATGGATTTGATTTCCTTCTAGAACCTACCATTTCTTGCGACCACTTCTCCAGAATTGTTCAATAGATTTGTATATATAATCGTAGTGATTAATTTCTCCATTCGCGGAACCACAGATTAGGTTCCCTCTTAAGCTACTTATCAGATGGCAGTTTAGCAACTCTCAATGTAAATGCGGATTGTTGTATGTAGTTTTAGGTTTTTGTACTTGTTCTATCGCAAAATAGCCGAATTGAATCATAATGCTTGGCTTGTACAACCACCTCTATTAGCAGAATTTAAGGATTATAAACTGTTCGTATTTCATTACAATTTTATCAGTAATTTTGCAATTGTTAGATTTCATTTATAACATCATAACGTTATGAACATATTTATTCTCTTCCTCTAAAGGGTTTTGGATTTGAGACATCATTCACGAGCACCATCACTTTTGGTGATGCTATTAACTTAAACCAAAGAGCTTTTAATATGTGCCCGGCAATTTTATCATTCATCTAAGTTTAATTCGTGTTCTGTTACAAATGTTCGTGATCTATCACCCATCAATTGCTGGTAGGTGACTGTTCTTAATGTTGGAGGCAGCGATTTGTCATCTCCGTTCTAAAGAAAAACGATTTGCCTCTCACACAATTTTAGCTGAAACAATCAATGCATCAAGAAATCAGCAGCGAATTTAACACTTGTGAACTGTCAAAATGGTCAAGTTATAATTTGCATTATTTGCTCACAATCGTTGATTTCACTCGTAACATTATGAGCGAATTCTTACTCAAAGCATTGTTAACTAAACATTTTGGGATTAGCATATGAGAACCCAGATATTTAGTTAGTGGGGGCTAAGTGATTTTAAAAGTCAAAAGTATCAGTGGTATTGTGGGGATTAAAAGACTTTCTAACAAAAAAACATAAAAATATTTTAGTAATATTTTAAAATATTTTGTATTGTCCATGACTAGTAAAATTTAAACAACTTTAAGCGTCGATTTGCCATTATTTATATTCTAAATGCTATCACTCTATTCACTCTATTTTTTCTTGGATAACGTGAGAACTTAATTGATAGAGTTCGACCACCGAATTATTTAGTGGAGCCCGACCACCAACTAGTAAATCCCTTGGTGCAACGGTGCGCCCCCACACATGCACTAGGTCAATCAAGGGCAGAACTCTAGAACAGTGAAGAGTGTTGAACTAGCGACTTAGCGAGAATGATTTCACACTACTACAGCTAGACCATGCCCGAGCACACAAACCGTCTGCTTTCACATAAGCATGTTTTAAATGCGTTCCCAATTTATTACAAGAAAAACAGTGCGGAAAAAAAATCTGTTGCTCTCCACTTCAACAACTAGATGCGAAATGAATGGTGGCCTTGAAATGCTAATGTATGTAACTACGGTTTTTTTTTGGTATAATGAAGACTGAAATTCTAGTTGAAGTCAAAATATCTAATTATAATATATTAAAGTAAAATGCATCATACTCTGCTGTGTTTTTACAAAGTTGCATCATAAACCCTGTGTTTTAAAAAGTCGCGTTATAAACCCTGTGTTATGGAAAATGTTGCATACACGCCTCAAACTCAAATTTTGTTTAACTCTGTTAGTTAGCCTTGTAAAAAGATAAAATTGTCATCATTTAAAGATAAATCCGTCAAAGGGGGTATTTGTAATTTTTTTGATATCAGAAGAGGGTATTTATCACTTTTTTAATATTAAAGAGATATATTTACAACATTTTTCATATTGCAATATCAGAACCACGTGTTAGTCTACCTTCTAAGGAGATCTACAACCTTAAACTAATAAATATCATTTAATTAAAAGAATAAAAAAAATGTATAACTTATATAATAAAACATTGATATCCACCATAAAAAATATAAATCTTATGCTTGAAGTTCAAAGTCATATTGCAACTAGCAATAATCGTACCTTCACTTAGAATCACGTTCTTATACAAGTAGATTAAAATCTTTAAATCAGTGCAAAATCAACTTCAAATAGAAGGAAAATCACTTTGAAATAGTTTTTCTTTCTAGGATTGTCAATTTTTTTTTATTTTTTTATCTTTTAAGGGGCAATTTACATCTTTATAAAAAAACATAGGGGCAATTAGAAACCTTATAAAAAATACAAAGGGCAATTTACAACCTTATCGAAAACACAATGGGCCATTTATAACCTTATCGAAAACACAAGGGGCAATTAGCAACTGATATTAAAAAGGGTATTTTCGTCCTTCTGCATATGTTTTAAACCTTGATAAATGTCATACTTGCATTTCAAGTGTGTGTATTACACTCACGTTAAAATTGACCGAAAAATAGACGGCGGGGGGTTATATGCAACGTTTTCTATAACACAAGGTTTATAACGCGACTTTTTAAAGCACAGGGTTTATGATGCAACTTTGTAAAAACACAGGAGGATATGGTGCATTTTACTCTAATATATTATTACTTTATCATTTTATACAACTCTTGAAAGTGTAAAAGTTACAATTTTTTTTATTTTGTTTTGTTTTGTTTTGTTTTTTTTGGGGGTTTTTTCCGACCAAATTAGCAGCATAACTTTGTTAGTCTATTAGTCACGGGAAGCAGTATATCACAAAGTTATCAACCTTCACATTGTTGATAAAATTTCTTCTAAGAGGAGCTGGTAAGCAGAATTCGCACTATGGTTGTAGGGAATGTATCTCTCAGCCATTGATGGCACGAAATAATTTAATATACCATCAAAACACTATGAAATTTTTGGTTTGAAAATTATTTTGTAATGTCCCATATCGGTGGAACACATAATTAGTAAATAAATTATAAGTAAATGTTGTAGGTTTATTTGTGTGCTTGGAATGGTGTATCCATGGATGGTACTAGAGATCCTAAAAGTAGTCAAAACTCAACCTTGCTCATGTCCCGCCTGAATTCCCTTTTCACAATTTTGACTCAACAAATTTATTTTCATTGTGAAAAGAAAATATACCGCCAGGGCTAGATTTTCCAGAATGTATTTTTGCTGCAAGTTGCTCGGGCCACTAAATTATCTGCCGGCCGAAAAACTTGCAGAAGGAATACCAACTCTTTGCTGCTATGCCGCCCGGGTGCTTTATGCCAGTCTACAATACATTAGATCTTAGGGCATCCTCAATAAAGTCTTCAAATGCAAAACTTTCCTAATTTAGGTCAACACTATTCATGATAAAAGTACGTGGGGTCCACCACTTTTGGCTTAAAAGATGTCAAAATAGAGGCCCAGTCTCCATTTTCTTCCACAAATTTGTTGAAAAAAATAGAGACTGGGTCTCTATATTGACATCTTTTAAGCCAAAAATGGTGGACCCCACGTACTTTTACCATGAATAGTATTATTTTTAGAGACTGTGGTCTCTAAAAATACCCAAATTAAAAAAATTTTATATTTTAAAGACTCCATTGAGGATAGCCTTAGGACTTCCGAATTTTGATGCCAGATATTTTTGACTGCTAAAGACTAATTCCTTAACCAAGCCAAAGGATAAGACTTCAGTGTTCTTCCTCCCTATGCTCTTTACTCAAATACATGTGGGGTTCATTTCTCTATCTTTATGAAGTATGGGGAGGAGCACTGAAGAATTTTTTCAAATTGAAAACGTCAATAATCATAGTTAAAAATCATTGTTTAACTTTTAAGTAGAAGACAGTTTTAGGTCTAACAGACCTCCGTCAATGTCACATAGAGTGAGTTCCACATACATTTGTCTAAACGGACCTAAATGTCTTTCTTCAAGTAGATCTCATACAAGTGATCTTGGATGCCTTGTGGTGAGAAGTTCCAAAAGTGGGACGATGAATCATGGTTTTGAGTCAGTTTTTAGTGACTGTAGCATTACACTCCCATGGTCCACACTCCACAGAGTCACTGTGGTGGCTCCTGGCTGGTGTCTGCAAACAGTACGGTGCATAAGCATATTGATACTGATGATTCTTTTGTGTGTGTGTGTGAAAGTCTGCCAAAGACTGAAAATTTCGATAACGCCAGGGAGTACTGGAGCATCTTCTATCTCCTATCTACCCCTCATGGATCAGTGATCGGACCCATCAGACAGACCCCTCAGAACATGAATGCCCTTTTGCCACACTCCAATTGACTGCACCCACAATGCTTGGCTCTATTCTCCATGCATGGAAAACCCTTCTGTAGTTACCATTGGACCTTTGCTCTAGTGATATTCTCTTTATTATAAGTGTAAGAACAATATTTGATATGCATTGTACGATTTATATATCATATGAATTAAAAGTAAGAAACATATGAAATTATCCACTAGGCATTTGGTCTAGTGGTATGACTCTTACTTTAAGTGCGAGCGGTTCCGAAATTAATATCATAAGTGATGTAATGTTGAACACGATCATTGCATTAAGATAAAAGTAGGAAACATAAGAAATTATCTTATCCTGGTGGAATTGAAATCAAATACAAGAATCTCCCTTAAAGGAAGAGTACATTTGAGAACCAGTCAAATTTTTAATTCGTTTTTAGCTTTGTATTTAACCGCTCAATCTACAGAGAGAGAATTTAAGGGTGATGAGAAATGGTGAAAAAATCTTGACAGAGATCAACAATTTGAAGGACACAGACCAAAGGTTTGTACCACAAGTAATTAAACACTGGCTAATATTTTATATGGTTTAGTTTATGTGAACAGGTGCTAAGGTAGTACACTGTTGAAGGAGTAGAAGATAATTTAAAATGAGTTAAATGAATATATTCAAACAACATCTTAAATGTATAAAGTTAATCGATAAGACGACTCTTGATAGAATTCAGTAATATCGTCAAATTTATATAATTAATTCTAGGAAAGAAATCTCTCTCGCTCTTTGCTCTCCGTAGAGAATTTCTCTGAAGTGCCCCCTTCTAGATCGAGTTTTCTACCTTCTTTTCTGCGGCTGTAGGCTCGCTAAAGCTCCCAAATCCTTTCCTCTATTTTTATGCGGTTGTGATTACGTAATTATAAGAACGTATATTTTTTTTAGAGTAGAATTAAGAGATTTTAATCTAATCGTTGAAAAAAAAAGAAACCGCAAAACTTTACGTATTAAAGACGAGTAAGGTTTAAACTCAAATTTAATTGATATAAGACTTGGTTATAAATTCGAGTTTAAAACTAATAGAGGGTATTTAGTTCACAGAATGATTTTTCTTTCATGGAAATAATATTTTTGAGAAAACCAATGACGAGTAAAGTTTAAACTCAATTTTTTTTTTCACCTTAAATGTCGATAAATTAAGTTTAAAGTTTAAACTCAAATTTGATTGATATAAGACTTGGTTATAAATTCGAATTTGTCAGGATTTGGTGATAGACCTTAAAAAAATTTAAAACTAAAAATTTTATTACTAATTTATTATGGATAAATTTACATCAATAATAATAATTTTTTATATATAGCAATGGCCCATTAATTTTCGTAGAATATCATGTTCTTTTGGCTTATTTCGATTGGAAATTTATTCATCGATTTGTTTTTTAAATATTTATCTATTTCAATTTCTTTTAAAATATTTTTTGTAAGCTAATTTTTTAAAATTGAAGTTTTATGTTTTATTATCGGATTCTATTCAGATACATGCAGGTTTTTACTATTAATCAATTTCCAATTAAATAAACAGATTTTAAACCGGTGGAATGTTGGATCCGTTTGATTAAGAAAAGCTAATCGGGTTTGATTTGAATATTTGAATATTTGAATTTTGACGAATATTCAACTTGTTGCTATTCCTAGAAATCTTGACCAAAAAACAAAAACTATTCCTAGAAATTATAAGCTTCAGCTCTTCACATTGAACCGTGGAAAGGAATCACTATTTGGTCCGACAGACGGATCAAATGTCTCACTCACATAGGATGGGTCTCACATATAAGACCGACTCTACATATTTTTGAGACATTAGTATGTGTGACGGACCGGAAATTTTCCCGTGTAAAGATAAAATGCCAACATGTTACTTACGATATATATGTTTAGACTTTCGTCCTCCATTAATGAGGCTGCTGGGCACCAACCCACTATCCGCAGAAGAAAGATTTAGTTACAAGACCCATGGGTCTGAAAAGCCCAATAATGATTCAAGATAGTGGCAATGAGGTATCCCCTATCTTGTCTTTAATCACTTTAAAAGATGGAGATGGTATGGAAAACTAAATGTAAAGTCCTACTTCATGGGGAAATTAAATGGGGTGACATAGTGCATGGGTTTGTAATTTGTAATTATCTCCTTATGGTAATCTTGTTCTAATATATATACTTATTAGACTCGAATGCATTTCAGGGATTTTTAGGTAAAAAATATGAGTGATGAGATATCTTACCTTTTATATTGTGTGTCAAATGCAGGCATAGGCTGCGTCTGTGATTTTCACCTGTCCCGTGTCGGAGCTGTTGTGCTTGGGTGTACTCCCTCTTCTTGGGAGTGCCGAGGTTGGGCCGAGATATACAAATGCTAAATTAAGCTGAGAGGTCAGCCCTTCGTCTAGGGATCTGCTTAATCTGGCCTTAAACCTTCTCCACCTCATAGGATCAAGACTGGCCCCCAAATTGATGTGTGAGTTGGCTGTCGAATCTACCCATATCATCTCCAAAATAACAGTCATTTTAAAAAAGTATATATACTGCTTATATGGATATTAAAGAAAGAATAACAATATGATTAAAAAAAGAGAAATAAAAAGATAACAAAAATAACAATGTAATTAACAACAGTCTCATTCAAAACTTACCCTATGAAAAGACCCACACTTCATTGGGTTAAGCATCACGATATGAAATAGTCACTTGACGGGGTGAGTTAAAAAACGTCCTGACTCCTACAATCTTATTTTTAACGCATAAACTCACGTATTGATCAATTCCACACACTATTAAGAGCACGTTTTATAACGTCCCTGGTTTTGAAGAACGTCCCGTCACTTGCCGGTGTTTTCATTCTCTCTTTTTTTTTTTTTTTTTTTGAACTGGGTGTTTTCATTCTCAAATGTAAGTGAAGCTTCATGAATGAACCAGTGAGTCAGATGGTCCTTGTCAGGGTACCCTGATAGGCATTACTTTTGGAGGGATGTGAAATAATGAATGTTGTGTACTATATACCACCAACTAATGCTTTAGGAAATTTAAGAAAGAAAATGTATTTGAACAAGTAAAAATTCTTAGAACAATTTGGACTTACTATTAATCTTAAATGTATAGGATAAATTTTACATGTTGTAAAACCTATTTGTATGTGAATGAGTTGATGATCAGTCCGGACTGACTAAACAACTTCTCTCCTGAAGAAGTTTTGGCCATATATGCTTTACTTGTGGCCAGTCCCTGCAAGGATTTGGTATTTTTAGTTTTATTAATAAGTGAATTACTAGTATGACCCCCTGATCATAATTAATGAATAAAATATCCCATTTCATAAATGGTGCTCTGGGAGTATCCTAGGATACAGACTCTATTTAATTGCATGTCTTCTGATGAGAAGCCAAGAGACCAAAGAATAAAAAGATTAAATGTAATTATAAGTAAATACCCTTAATTTTCGTTTAAGGTTATGGAGAGAGCAGTCTAGTTTACATGCTCAATATCATCAAGAACAGTTGCATAATTTATGACCAACAACAGACGCATTTATCACTCCAGTTTAACATAATAGAATTCTAATAAAGGACGTTGCTCACTCAGAGAAAAAGTTGGCGAGAAAGACGCTTCATAATCCCATCGGGTAAGAATTATAAGTACCTCTCGAAAGAAGACACACATGACAGACTACTCAACTCATCCTCGTACTCATACAAATCTCACGACATTTTTCTCTAATAGAAGTTGTTAGTGACCCACTTACAAATTAAAAGGACTAAGGGTTCTTAGACCTAAGAGTCTATATTGTAAATTACAATATCTACAAATTCAAAAGTGTATACTACTCATGGGTAAGGTTTAAAAACATCAATTGGCCACACATGTTCCTTTTTAGCGCATGGGCTCCACTAGCAAGAGAGAGACATTCAAAACATTAAAACCATTTCCTACTAGTTATTTCACATAGTTGATAGTCAGATGTTGCAACTAGAATGAGACATGCAATGTTGTGCCACAGAAATGGCCATTTAGTTAGGGTAACTCTAAGAGACTCGCTACTTTACATGTAGGGAGAGGATTTGTGCAATTCTTTTCCAATAGATCCCTTATTCTATTCCCTAAATTGTAGGAGATCCCTACACATATTTTCATTTTTTCTATATATAGGAAAAAAATCATCATCCCCTACTCTATTTCCTAACACTGTTCACTGTTAGAAAGGTATAAAAAGAAGATGTAGGGAAACTGTTGAAGTGAAACTGAAATAGAGATTCCCTAAAGTAAGAGATTGATTAAATGTAGAGAATCTGTTAGAGTGAAATTAAAATTGGGGATCCCTAAATGTAGGAAAAGTGTTCCAAATTCCCTACATGTAGAGAGAAAGGTAGGAAAATTATTGGAGTAGGCCTTAGTAGCCTATCCACGTCTTCTTTTGGTGTACAAAGTAGGGTAAAAATGTAATAACGTAATAATGTTATAAATAATTCAATAATTATAAACTATTATAATTATTTCATCATAATTATATTATCAATTCATAACCGTTAAATCTTTATAAACTAGTCAATTGACCTTGCTCTCCCTTGATTTAAAAAGTTTGTTCCCAAATCACAGGGCAGCTGTTAAGTGCTGTGCATCAAGGAATCAGACATTTCAGCTCAATCATTTCAAGCAAAGCTTTAGATAAATCAGTCCTTTTCGTATAGTAATCTCTTGCTACATAGATATCAGTCAGTCACTTGAGCCAAAAGTTGATGCAACATAGAATCTTGATATTTAGCAGCAGAAGATAACCATTACATCTTTTCTTTTTAAGTACTAATCACAATCTTTATCGCGCACACATGCAGAGGAGAGATACAGGATTGAGAATGTTTTCATAATATTGTAATGTTATAATTAAGATTCAACTATATTGAACTGTTTACATAATTTCTTAGTAACTGTATCAATAATTTATAATCGTAGAATTTCAAATCAATTTTCGAGAGAAAGAACCCGTGTGTATCCAGAGTTTTAAGATAGTCACGTTAATATTAATAATATTACGAACAGATATATCACAAAAGAGTGTTCAGAGTTTCAGGTTGGTCAGAAGAAGCACTCACTAGCACCAAATAGAGAGCTGTCAGAATGTAAGTGGGGGTGGGTACTGGTAAAGGAACAGAGATGAAAGTAAAAGAAAGGGGTGGGAGCAGTTGCAGTAAAAGTTGTAAAAAACTGTACAAATCTTCTCACGATCCAGGCACTGGTGAATTCAGACACCAACACCAACTCTTGTAAGTTTGGGCATAAAAATATTACTTTTTTATCACTTGGTCTTTTTAGGAACCTCACCACCCACATAACTTTAAAGTGTTTATAGATTTCCGTATAGTTTGTCAGAGACAAGTGCTGCCATAAAGACAGCATAGTTGCAGCAGATGCAACAGAAGTGTTGCCAGTCATAATAATATATGTCTACAGACCCACACTCAGGAGAGAGTGAGTAAGTGTGAGAGAGAGTTTTATGTGTAATGTGATCAGAACCATTAGTTTTGATTATGTTGACAAGATTCTGCAACCCAAATGGTCCCTGAAATAAATACACATACTACTACCAAGAACTACTACACCCCCAAGTGCTTTCACTCTCTCACTGTGTGTGTGTATTTTTTCTGCCCTGGATTTCTGAAGTCTGAAAGTGGTATTTTTTTTTTTCTTATCTGTTTGTGTGTGTGTGTGTGTGTGCTGCCCTGGATTTGTAAAGTCTGAAAGTGGTGATTTTTTTTTTTCTTTTCTTTCTCATCTGTTTTGTGTGTGTGTGTGTGTGTGCTGCCCTGGATTTGTGAAGCCTGAAAGGGGTGATTTTTTTTTTCTTCTTTTCTTTCTCATCTGTTTTTGCTCTTCTATTGAGAATTCATCTGTGGTGCAGTTTGTCTTGACAATGATGAGTACTGGAAGAAGTAGGGTTGCTTTCACTGCAACTCAATGGCAAGAACTTGAACACCAAGCTCTTATCTTCAAGTATATGGTTTCTGGAGTCCCCATTCCATCTGATCTTCTCTACACTATCAGAAGAAGCTTGGACTCTTCCCTCTCTTCAAAGCTCATCCTCCACCAACCTCAACATAGTAATACTCTCCACCTTCTATCCTAATGTTTATAGGTCGAACTTTCATCTATACAGCCGGACAGTCTAGCTTACACATACATGTGAAACCAATTGACTAGAGTGTATATGACTATAAATATGAGAAACTCTTGAAAAGTTAGACGGACGTTCGTCTCTCTAAATGGGGCCAACTACCACACCAGTGACGATTGACCATCTATCTAGACGTTTTTAAGAGTTTTCACTATAAATTTATCAGCTTATAAAGTGAAAAGTTAGACGGACGTTCATCTCTCTAATATGATGTGTGTGCAGTTGGATGGAGCTGTTTCCAGATGGGATATGGGAGGAAAATCGATCCAGATCCAGGGAGGTGCAGGAGAACTGATGGAAAGAAATGGAGGTGTTCAAAAGAAGCATATCCAGATTCCAAGTACTGTGAGAGACACATGCACAGAGGCAGAAACCGTTCAAGAAAGCCTGTGGAAGTGATGACAACAACAACAACAACAAGAACAGCAACATCAAGTATTGCACCATTAACAGCCAACAACACATCAACAAGACCTACACCAACAGCAATTCCCATGTCATTGAACACTAAAGACTCAGACCTTTCTTCATTTACCTCCATCAATGACTCTATCTCTTCTCTCCCTTTTGCTTATCCCCATTCATCTTCCTCTAGGCATATAGGGTTTGGTCTTTCATCCCAAGACAACAACAACGACTTTGTTTTGGATTCTAGTCATTATCCTCATGCAGGCAAAGATTACAGGTCAGTGTCTAATGCTCAATGTGTACAATATGAGCATAATTGTATATCACCTTATTTTGTTACTCTTATTATATCTTATGTAAATATTTAGTTGACTTATTAAATAAAAGATATTCAATCTGTCATGACTAACAAGTAGGGCTCTCACAATGATGTGGGGCATGACGGACAGAACAGTTTCCCACATACTAAAGTAAGAATTTTTTATTTTTTTTTAACATGTCAACTAAGTATCTACGTAAAAGTTGATAAATAAGTAATAAAAATGAGGTAACATCTAACATTTCTTGTGTAATAATGTATTGTTTGTTGTGTATTTTGTTAAATTATTTGTTTACACTTTTTGTGCTTTGCATGCTAACTTATGGACTGACTATTAGTTTCCTAATGCTATGTAGTAACAGCTATGGTGGTCATGGGATGAAAGAAGTTGGTGAGCACACTTTTCTCTCTGAAGCTTCTGGGACCATGAGAAGTATGTCAAGCTCTTCAATGGATGATTCTTGGCAACTGACCATGGGTCAATCTTATTTGCAACTTCATAGTCTTGATGACACTTCAAGACAACAACAAAGACAATATCAACATTATTATGCACCAAGTAGTGATCATGTCAAGAGTGATTCAGATCATCAACCACCCAAGAAAGTGATGCACCATTTCTTTGATGATGAATGGCCACCGAAAGACAAAGATCCATGGCTTGATTCTGAGGATAAGTTGTCAGTCAATGATCTGTCACTCTCTAAAACACAGCTCTCTATTTCAATCCCCAACTCTTCACATGACTTCTTTATGAGCCAAAATGGTACATAAAATTAAATATCTATATGCTATAAGTACATTTTTAAGTTTTACCCACTTCTACATTGTTTTCACCTTGACCCAGTTTGGTTTTGACTATATTCTTTGCATTTGTATTTTGCAGACAAATGAGGATTGAATAGGGGGGTTTCTGAATCAGAAGGCCAAAAGAGTACTTGAAGGGTGGTGGGACAGAGCTTTTATGTTTATGGCTTTTGCTATACATATGTAATGTGGTGTGGGACTTGTTCTTTTTCTTTTTTTATGTAAGGGGGTTGTGATTGAGAAGAATTATGTTTGGTTACATACATGTCTCATTTGTTTAGCTTTCTGCATTGCATCACTTTTCTGATTTTCTATGTTAATATTTTGTATTATTTCACTTTTCTGTTATATTAATACTTTGTTGGTTATATTTTGCATTGTTTCACTTTTCTTTTATGTTAATATTTTGTTTCTCTAAAGGCGGAGGAGATCAACAATCGACAAAAAAGAGTGATATTATTAAATTTATATAACTTACCCAATTTAGTGCAAAAAAAGTTTGATTTCATTTTAGTTTAAATGGGTGTTAGTAGGGTGTTAGTTACTATTTAATTAGTCCGAATTGATATTATCTCTCATGTAAGTGAGACACACACTCACTATCTCTACGACTGATATTAGCCTTGAAAGACTGATGACAGATTTTTCAATATAATATTTTGTTTTGGTGTTTCTGGCTGCCACCACATGCTAACTTTTGGCATTTGATTGCTGACACAACCGGAGTCTGGAGAAGTACATGTCATGAGAATTGTAAACATTTTAATAATTTTTATTTAGACCTCCTAAGATTTGGAAATGGATGTTAGGCACCCTGAGATTAAGCCAATTGGCAAATCAGATTTCTAATTTAGATATGCATCTCAATTAACGCCTATACATACAAAGACGCGTGTTTATAGATGCAAGGTATGTAATGTTATAATATTATAAAGAAATTTGATTGCAGTAAGCTGATAATATAGTTATAGTACTTACTAGACGTTACAAAGAGATCCAAAAGAGTTTAAATATTTTTTGTCCGTTTTCTCTAGTGAAAATTTTTTTTTTCCCTTTTCTTTCTTTCACCCCAGGGGCCGGGGGTTGAGTAGTCACACAATCGAAAATTTGAGTGGCTAAAGCTGAAACTGGCATAAAAAGAGTAAATATCTAATCAAGTACACACTCGTAGGATAATAGGATAATCAAAGTCTTACTATCTGTATAAACTGATCTAGTGAGGAATTTGAATGTACTTCAGAAGCCCAGAACATAGACAAGGGAAAAGCAGATACGTAATGAAAAGCAATACTGCGTTTATATATCTCAAGTCCATGCTGTACAATATTGCTCTCTTTCTGTCTCCTGTATATTCTCAGTTCCTTAGCACTAACCCCTAATTTAAGGCGCAAGTTAACTTGAAAACAAACAAGAAAAGTCCACTTCACCTCGATATATATTACGCATAGTTGCAGGTAAAATATGAAAGTCGAGACAACTTTACTTTTCTTTTTCGCAAATAAATGAAAAGTTGTAGTAAATATAAGGTGTGAATAACTATATGTTACTGCACTTCGCGTTCCATTCGGCTATAGAATCTTACATTGCCAAGTCAAGCTTTGCCTGGCAGCGCTATTCCTTCTGGAAGAAAGAGAGTACAAAATCTGTATGTACAGAGAAGAGTTGCGTGTCCACGAAAAGCTGTAGCAGAACAATAATAAAACAACATATTAGGATGTTTCTATTGACCAGCATCAATATACTAAATTAACTGAAAGGAAATTATCGATATCCCGTACAGGGATATGCCCTGTTTATAACATTAGTAAGATTATTTACAGCCTTACGCAACACCTTTTTGTATCCTTAAAAGAACATTAAAGTAAAGGTGCAGTGTGCACTGATTTATATTCTAGCAAACTTAGAAAGCCAGGAGAAACACACCTTCATAAAAGGTCTATCTCGGCTTGGGAAAGACTCGATGAAGCTCTCCTTTAAAAGCAATGACACCTGATGATCACAGGATATAAGTTGGCGCTAATAGTAAATTTATTAGTGCAAAATATATGTGGTTCACAGACCACCATAGCAGTGTGGATTGGATGTACACATATACATGTATATGTGTGTGCATCGTTCATAACATATCCTTTTGCAAGCAAGGAACTATATTAAAGCACAGGTTTATTACACGAAAGAATAGGACCTTGAGAAAACGAAAACTAAGTTGATCATACAATAGTATCTATGCCAGTTGTATCATTATATTCCCCGGAAAATTGCAATACGGACCTTGTCATTGTTGGATTGAACATTAGTAATTGTATGAGTACGAAGGTTAGAACAAAGAGAATCCAAATAAGATCGCAAAACTGCAAGAAAACCCTTGGCGGCTTCAACCTGCTCATAGAAAAGGAAGATAAGTATGAAGCAATAACCTGGAAACCCCCCCGGGAGGAGGGGAGAGGGTGGAGGAGAAATGAGATTCCCCTTTCTTTTAATCATAATAGGGTGGCTAGCAATTTTCCAGTGTAAATCCTTGACCTTGAGCATCTCATGATTTGCTAGCTTTAGTTACTGATCTTAACGTCAAAAAACTTTAGTTACTGGTCTTACCATTACCATTCACATAACCTGATTAGTTCTATCATAAATCTATGTCTGTAGTGATTGTAGTAATGAGATTCAGTTTCCTGATTATGGTAGAAGTTGTGCGTGTGATGAAGGATGAAGTTAATAGGATATACAAGATTACTTTTTATTTTTTGTTATTTTTTGCGGTGGGGATGAGGAGGTCTTTCTTTCCATTAGTGGGACGCAAAAAGCGAAGGTATGGATGACTATAGAAGTCGGTATAAATCAATTGGAACTCATCAATCAAACTTATGCACCCATTGAAGAAAGAGAGAGTGGTGAGTACCAACACACCTGCACATCTGTACATTCATAAACTGGCCTTTTCCTTCCCAAATAACTTTCTCCAACAAGCTTTCCATGGTATGGACTAAGGCGGGAATATAAGTCTCTTTGTCGGGGTAATTGTGGTATTGTTGATGATCTCACCTGCTGCGCTAAATCAGGTTAGCTATGATCAATAGAAATTTATAGGCTGTAGCTTATTACTTAACAAGATAAAAGAGGAAATATAATAGGAAAAAGGAAAATGCAAAAAGTAAGCTTAGAACTCTTCAACATTTGCATGTGTGCACTAGAAAGCCTATTATTTGAGAACATTATCAACTCAGAATTGCTTCATGTACCATTCTCAAATAAACAAAACAACCCAAATGCAGAAAGACGAATGTAAATCTGTTGAAATCTAATACTTATTATTCAATAAATTCAAAATGAAGGATGGAAGATGGAAGTGTTTCAAAAATGCCTAGAAGGTATTTGCATGGAGAAAACTAAGCTAGGAGGAGAGCCATGAATATAGAAATATAAAAGAAATTTCTACACGAGATTTAAGTATCCTCTATGCAATACGTAGAAACAACTCTATTATAATTTCATTTGTTTATTATCAGTATCAATATGAGGCACAACATATTCACCTAAAAGAAATTTCCTCCTGAATAGTCAAGAATCAGGGAGATGGATTTAAGCAGTAAGCACCACTTCATGAGGCAAGTACAATTAGTTTAATGGTAAGTACCAGGAAGTCTGACTGTGTCATATGCACCTGGTTTTTGTTTGCATCAACAAGTATGACATTCGATAACTTTGACTGCACATCAATGGTTTTGTTTTTAACACCTATCTGCACAAATATAATGTAAAATGTCAGTAAAAGAAGCTAGTAAAGTATCTGAAATCAAGTGCAACTAGAATCTGGTGTTTAAAATCCTTATTGACATCCAATCACACTGAATATTACGAAACTGTATTAACACCCTCCCTCCCTTCCTCCCTCTCTCTTTCTCAATATATGTGATTTACAAATTCATGATGCATCACAAGCTCTGTTCTTGATAAAGTTAAAGGAACAACGTCTATAATTGTACATCTTTGTATGATGAGATAGATTCTCTAAGAAAGATGAGAGAATATCATAATTAAACCAAACAAAAGGGATATCACAAGGAGTAGAAAATGAGAAAATGTATAAAAACTTAAAACATGTGAGAACTCACTATATAGGGAACAGGTGCATCCAGAAAATCCAGCATGTCGTTTGGCAAAACCTGGAATAAAAAAATAGTCACTATAGTTAACATGAAATGACCATAAAATACCAGGAGTACTTTTGCAAGAAGCTTCTTCAAATTTCCATAAATGTACTTTTTCTCATAGGTTATGGAATCAGTCAAAATATCTAAAAGTACCAAGAAATGGAAATACCGGCATCAAAAGGCTCTGCCACCGATAAGGACGAATGAGGGGGATAATTGACAGAACTGAAGCAGATAATATACCCTAGATAAAGAACAAAGAGAGAATCAAACACTATAATAAAAGTCAGCACTTTCCCCGCCCAGAAACTGCTGAAATTGTGGTTAACTTGAAATCTTGACATGGTAAACTGACCATGGTACAAATGCATAAAGTATAAAGAAACTCGAGAACCCTCTCCCTTGAGAAATTAGATAGATAATTGTATGCAAAATATATATTAGTATAGAATACCTACCAAATTTGAACAAACCACCACAATTTGCTTCTCTAATAGAGCCCCTGCAAACAATGTTAATACCTGTAAAATGCACAGATTAACACTTCAATGTAATTGACGCAAAAAAAAAAAAAAAAAAAAAAAAACCTCCAAAGTAAACCTTGTTCCATTGCATCGTATAAGGGATGCTATTGATAGAATTTTATAAAACTTCTATATAGACATGAAGAACAGAATATTTTTGGTCAAGAATTTCCCAAATTTAAGATGTTCACTCAGCTGCAGAGGATAAAGAAAGGAAGAATTCAATTTGGGACATTGAAAATGCTTTAGATCATCTTAAAAAAGCCATACATGAACTTAGTAAAAAATTCATTTAGAACGATGAGCCGGAGAAGAGATTGTAAGAACATACATGGGCTCTCGTATCTTTATGGTGATATGTATCATGTGGTTTCTATTAGAAAGAAATCATTACCTATTTGAGTTGTCTATGCTTCCTAGAGAGTTCTAGTGTTCCAAACCACTTGGGAAGATAAGTAGGCCAAACAAAGAGGCAAAGGAAAGTGAAAGTAAAAGACCTTCTGCCACATATTACTACAGGTCATGTCTGCAGCCGTGTATGTTTTAGTACAAGATTATCAATATAGTCACCACATCCACGTGATATTCTACATGGATGATCAGTCATTATTTGGTGAGCAACATCTCGATGTGATTGCTCAAATAAAGCAAATATAAATGCTGACATAGTTCTTAAAAACTATTATACGGTATATCAGCATGTTGTTCTCCTTTGAGAAATGAGGGTATATCAGCCCACTTTTTGATCTCCTTATCACAGCAAAGAGACCATATCTAACTATATACAAAAAGAATAAGCAGGGAAAAGTGTGTCCAAAGCAATAATTTGTAGCTTGTCTTAAGCAGTAAAGTACTTATACAAAGTGCTAACTATCTTGTACTTTCTATTTTCGGACAAAAATGCCCTTACGTTAGTGACTTGACCATGCCAGACTTTGTTTTATCGAGATAGCAATGAAGGGATTTTTCTTCAAATGTCCCAATCATTTGATGACACATTGGGAGACTAAGAGAGAAAGGTGAGAGAGAAGTAAGAGGTGGGGTGAACCCGAGGTGAGAGAAAGAGAGAGTTGGGGTGTGAAGGAGCTTCTCCACGACTAGATTAGTGAGAACAAATCTGGACCGTTAAATTAATAACTTTAAATTCTTTTTTTTTTTTCAATCACATTTTTTAACTTTTCAATAACTTTCGTCTTCACTTTACAAGTCTTATCTCTTTCTTCTCTCTCTCTCTCTCTTTCCTCTTTCTCTCTAAATTCTCATTTTCTCTCTTTATCTCTCCAAATGCAATTTGGACTGAAATCTAAAGCTGTATTTTCTCTGTGAAAAAGATGCTTCATTTTTTAGCTAAATTTGTATGTTTGTATATGCATATATTCATTTTTAGGTATAATATATGTATATGTTATGCATTCCGTTATATTTTAGGTAATATATGTACATGTTATGCATTCTGTTTTTCACTGCTTAAAATTTTTCAAGCATATCTATTCATCTTTCAGCCAAGTGTGTTAAAGTTTAGCATATGTATGTATATATATTAGGAAGAATCACTCATTATAAAGAGAGAAGATGAGAAATTAGACAGAGAGAGAGAGAGAGAGAGAGAGAGCAAATCGAGAGAGACAAGAAAGAAGCAAGGTTAGTCTAAGGTGAAAAGTGAAGAAAGTTGTTGAAAAATTAAAAAATGTGGTTGAAACAAAAAACGAAAAAGAATTTAAAGAAGTTGTTAGATTTACAGTCCAGATTTTTTCCCATTAATCTAGTGGTGGAGAAGCTCCCTCAACTTCACTATGAGAGAACCCCACTACGACAGGTTCCTATTCCCTGAGCTAAGGTGGGGAGAACCCAAGGTGAGAAAGAGTGAAATAGGCTCGGAAGTTTTTAAAACCATCTCCCGTGTCTCGTGGGCATGCTTAACCAATGCTAGCTATACATTGCTAACATTCCACACTTTTGCCAAGTACACCTTTTGTCTTCTATTCTTATCTATCTCGTGTTTTTAGAAGTACTTTTATTTTATTGCTTAGAGATCCATTTTGGGTTCATTACTCTATATTAACTTTTTGCTAACCATACTTCTCCCTAAGTCCTTAAATAGGATTTATTTAGGCACTTTTTTGCAAATGACCACTTTTCTGTAAAGATGAATTATGAATTTAATCTAATGGCTACTCTATATTCAAAAGTCATCTTAGTTTTTTGATTACTTTTCACAATATCATGTTCAAGTAGAATGACCAAAACCAATTATGGATTTTAAAATTATCTTTTTATTTCTTTGCATTTATTTATGACTTATTGGATACTTGAATTTTTTTATTTTTTTATAAAATAGATCTTCTAATTTTGTCTTGCGAAAAGACCCACTTACATAACAAACATCCTAACAAAAATTAATTATACTAAAATTATATGATTAATACTATTCATTCAACAATTTCAATTCATTGATGCAAGTTGATTTTCATTGTATCAAATTTTAAAACATTTTTTTGCAATTGTTTTAAAAAATGTAACCACAATTTACAGCCAAACATGTATATATCTCATTTAATAATTTTACTTACGGCACTTTCTTAATATACATTGGGTTCAGCATGTGCATATGCACAGGCGGCAAGCCTTAACTAGTATGTCTTATAAAAGGATTTTCAAGTAGTAACCACATCAGTGTAATATTATAACACAGAGGATGAATAATTATTTGCTGGGAAATATCTAAAATGATAAGACTGCTCCAATAAGAAGGATATAAATGCTCATATAATTCCTAAAAACTATCACAGAGTATATTAGCATGATGTTCTCCTTCGTCAAATAGGGTTGTATCAGCTCACCCTTTGAGCTCATTATCAAAGCGAATAGCTCAAGACTTTTAAGTATGTTGTGCAACTTATGCCTCTTTTAGGATACAAGTATCAAATAAAATCTACACTAATACACGTGCTTCGCCTCCCACCTAAAGTTAATTACTGGCCCAGCAGGAAGATGTCTAGCAAAATGAGAAAGAAACTACAAATGTGATTGTCTTAGATTTGCAGCATAAAAGTAAGCAAATAGATCCCACAGAAGCAAACTAGAAAAAATCGTATCAATCTTTTCTAACGTTTAAAAACAAAGAATTTACTTGCAAACTGAACTTTTAACTTACATGTTCAAGTCGCAAGGAACCACATAGACATGCAACTGCCCATACTGATAAAGCAGTTGCCTCCTCCTCCACCATGAGTGCAGAATGTGCCTGGAAGAACCGGCATTCATATCATATTGAAACAGCTAAAAACACATTTAACCTTCAAATAGAATCAAAGTACGAAAGAGCGAGAGATGTGGTATAGGAAGTGTAAGGAAGAGAAAATATTTCATTCGCTAACTGAAAAGATAATTCAAGAGGCCTACATGTACCTCTGCTAACTCCAAACTTGTACTGCATGATCTCAAGTCGATTGTCGATCCAGCAACATGTAGAAGTGTTTCATCCAGTCTGTGATATTCTAAAGGATGAAGGTGATCCAATGGGTGGAACTTAATTGTTAAACCCCTCGGTGGGCAACGTAATTGGTAATATTGAGATATTATTTGCAAGGATCCGTGGTTGTTGGCCTGAGAGGAGAGATGATTTCAGGAGTTGAACAATCAAATTGCAAGAGAGATTTAACATATGCATGGCAATATCTGAAAACAAAATTCTAACCTTAGCCCACTCAAGAATCTCACTTTCACCGGAACCATCTTGACCAGAGAAGGATGCCTCTTCAGTTTCTGACTCGTCAACATTACTTCTAAAATGTCTATCTTCACTAGGAGAGCCTTGGAAACTAGGTCAAACAAATGATGAGGGAAATTAATTCCAACTTGTATATGCCCCATAAAAAGAGGACCATTTTAGATGAGATACCCATGAACTACAAGTAAGAGCCCCCTCGAAAAGAGTAGCTGCAAGTGGTACCATAAAAAGGTCCATTTTTGACAAGGTACCTATGAACCAAGTAAGAGGCCCCTACAAATGAGTTAGCTGCTAGTGGTACCCAAACAAGACAGCAGACAACCGCTGCTTAAATTTAACAACTTTACAGATCTACAAAGTTGTGGCATATTTTTTCAACTTTGGATAGGAAGAAACTCCTGTAAGCTTAATTATTCGTAGAGGAACTAAATACATGTATATGCAACAAAATCAATATTATATCCGTACATGTACTGATGTACATGTGATTAAGGGGCATGCATTGATGCATGTCTTCTACTTGATTGTATCTGACTTCCGAATTTTGAACTTGAACTTCACTTATTTGAAGAATTGCCTAACAAGTAAAAGGTTACAGTTCAATAGGTACTCCAATAAATGATGGGCAAAGTGAAAGATAGGAAAACAAGATCACCTTATATCACACTTTGGGTTCTACATTACTCCAATAAGTGATGGGCGAAGTAAAAGATAGGACAACAAAATTCCCTCATTCACATGATGGGTTTTGCATGCATTACCCAAAGCTATTGTAGATTTACCCTTCAGTGGACTACTTATTTTATGAAGTCTTGGTTCAAAGTGGTTACAAATCCACCAAGAAAAAAGCTACCAACTAGGTAAAGATCCAATTTATAATGTAAGACATCTCATGAGCTTCTGAGGACTACAATGAATTATTTGTTCCCACTGACAGAGAGGAGAAAAAACCATTTTTACATACTACTTTTATTGAGAAGTACCATTTTTAAATACTTTAAATGATACAAAATTGACAAAAACACAGATACTAAAGAAATTTTTATTAAGCTGAAAAAGAAGCCCAGACAATTAAGAGTGGCAAACTCTAGACATGAAGGGAACAACTGTCACCTGCATCATGAAGATGTAACTGACAGGAAGTAAGGACAGAAATGATATACCTGGAGGAAGATTCAGAACCTTCATACTGATATCGTAGAAGTGGAAAAACAGCATTTGGTAAACACCTTTCTGCTGGTTGCTTATTTATTACAATATCATCAGTGGGAGAATCACATGTGTCAGAGTTTTGTGCCCCAACAAGATATTCTCTTTTATCAGGAAGCTTCTCTGTTTCCACATCATGTGCAACAACATTTTTATTTATACTACTTCCAATAGATGAGTTGTCGTCCCTATCTACAATTTTGTGCTCCATGTGACACACATCATCTCTGACTCTGAGAGAGGTCGAGTCACTAGTACTTGATTGGGAGGTTTCTACTGTGTCATTCGGCATCTCCACTGTGCTATTCTCCAATAAGGTATTGCCAGATTTTACTTCTAATGGTTCTTCTTCAACATTGCCCGAGGGTGACTCCAAACCTAGATCATTAATATGCTTTGTCAACCGTTCCAACCTCTCCTCAGTGAAGATGCTATGGTGAAGCAAAATAATGGAACAACAATGTCAAAAGGAGAAGTACAAAAGAACATATAGCAACATTCAACAATTCAAACAATTAATGCACAAAACACAAATATCAACATATAAAATCTCGTGCAGCCAAAGGTCCTATTCACATTTATACTGATTCCAATTGCAGAACAGAGAAATATATAAAATATTATTTGTCAATGATACACACGAACCTCTCTAGCTTGAATGCTTCATAACATATAGATCACAAATCTAACAGAAGTAAGCAACATCTACATATATGTTGATGAAATAAATTA
Organism: Ehretia macrophylla; assembly: GCA_037974665.1. Classification (NCBI taxonomy): domain Eukaryota; kingdom Viridiplantae; phylum Streptophyta; class Magnoliopsida; order Boraginales; family Ehretiaceae; genus Ehretia; species Ehretia macrophylla. The sequence continues at coordinate 47,644,173 of CM075771.1, read as the reverse complement.
TGATAATAAAATCATTTCCAATTTCTTTCATTAATTTAAAGCAATATATAATATTTTCTCCTTGTTCTCAGTGAGTAGGTGATAGTCATTTCACACATCACCCATAAGAAATATAAATTTGCTTTATAATAATAAACAGATGAAGAACAAAAAATCAGTAGAGAACCTAGGCTTCTATGCGATGTATATCCAAGACAAATATAAATTTGCTTTATTAAAATAAACAGAGTAAAGAACATAAAGTCAGTACAGAACTTAGGCTTCTATGCGATGTATATCCAAGACAAATATCCACTCAGCACAGAAATGCATTTGTAAGTAATCCTGTTATCTGCATGCAGACTTCTTTAAACAAATCATCTACGAAGTTTTCTCACAAATATGAGCATCCAATCCACAGTTAGCTCCTTCCTTTTCTTTTGGGGTTTATAGATAAGAAACAGGAGGACATATCAGTCATCCTTTAAGACAATGGGCAGTATAGAACCTGTTCTTCAGCAGTTGTCTAATAACAATAGATATTGGTGACCCCACAAACAACATTTAAAAGAAGATAACGGCATCGTGTTGAGTGATAAAGGTCAAAATATAGTTAAAGAACCGAGATGATAGCATGAGCAATTCATGGTATCAGTCAATCATGCCAATCCCAAAGTATATTCATCACTAGGAAAAATTACTAAAATGCAGTATTCTGCTCATATAACAAACCTGTTCAATACGCCAAAATGTAGTTCAAAAAATGGAAGTCTGGAGAGAATGCAATAACAACGGTGTGTGGTCAAAATATGGCGACTCAACCCCGAGCAAAAAGATTCTCGATCTGAAATCATGGATATCAAACTGGAGGGCTTTTGTACTAGTTCCTCAACAAGAACACAGCATCCGTATAAAGTAGAATCATCAGCAACCTAGAATACAAAAATCATGTTAAAATAACACCAGGGGAGGGAGAGCACAAGGAAGCAACTACACAGTTACAAAGTAAAAGCAGTTACAGGCATATTCATGATGTTGAAATGGGCAGAAAGAATTGGTGCAACAAAACGCTGAACGAAAAATGATAATCCAGTCAATGAGCCTAGTTAATTCCACCACCAGCTTAAGAAATAGTCTGCCATGAAAATAAACTACTCTTTTAACATTAGCTACAAATGTTAATGAGTTTACTATAAAGATACATCCAACAGAAATCAAATTAGCTTCCCACAAACTCCAAAACCTGCCTAGTGAGATGTGACATACAGATTGCTGAAGGGGAAGGAAAAAGGAAAGGCAATAAAACAGGATTCCAGTACCTGAAGGCGGAATACAAAGGACTGATCACTTTGTTTAAGATGTTCCTGCAAAACTAGCAGAATGTTAACTCATTTCATTGTCTGGCATTGGAAAAAGATAAAATCAGGAGAATAGAAGCCGAGACATTTCATATATTACATGAGATGCAACAAAAAATTCAAGGTGTTGTGCTCATATGCCCTATTTAGTTGTTTCCACAAAAAGAATGCAAGAAGAAGGGCAAAAGAAATGTAAACTAGTTTCCAAGCTTTATAATCAACTTATCAAAATTGAGAGATACATAAGATAGTTGGTCTCTATCTGGTTTTAAGTTACTGAATGGTTGCAGATTAATTGAAGACAGAAACAGCAGCAAAGATACCTGTCCAAGAAGTATCTCATTCAACTCGCTCATTGATGGAGTTCTCTCGGCAGCATGAACCTGTAGCAAGGGTGTACAGTAAGTTTCACGCTGACCACAAATTAGAAGAGGCATAAGAGACCAGTGTCTAAAACCTAACCTCCACTCCTCCAGGAAAGCAGAACGAAAGAATATCCTTGTGTTTAAGCGGCAGTTCTTTCTCTGGAGGGTAAACAAACAAGACCTGGTAGAAAAGATTATCAATTTGACAATGCTAATTTGAAAAGGAAACAAAGATGTTCTAGTAGACCAAAAAGCAAATGTGGAGAACACGGAAACCTTAATTACTCAAGGGGGAAAGTTAACAGATAAAATTGATATCGATAAGGTTATGTTCCTTAATAACTCTCGAATACCTATTAATTCAAATACACCAAGGGATACACAAGTTTTTATTATAACCTACAACTAACTAGCTTAGTATGAAATCTTCAAGCTCCCAAAGCTAATGCATTAGCAGTCATGTACAAGGATCAACACCTGGGGTTCAAGGTTTGGCTCCACACGACACAGATGCTGACCATAGAGTGCACTCCGAAATCTCCCCGAACCTTCAGATCTCCTAGCGAAGTAAAGATTTTGGAGAGCCTGAATATCACAATCAGGATGAAGTCCAACAACTACCATGCTCTCAAAAAGCCTTGATGGCTCTTTCCAAACTCTGTGATCCTGCACAGATAATAACATAATTGCAAAAGATAATCCAGGAATCACATGATCATTATCTCACAGAAAAGATATGCACAACATTCTGCTATAAGAATTCATTAATTATTTAAACCCATATTCATCATTGACCATACTTCTTTCATTTCCAAAGCCCCAACAGGTTGATTGTGGTTAGAGCATTGACCTTCAGAAGATGCCAGAAGTCATCCCCCCCCCCTCCGCCCCCCCCCCCCCCCCCCCCCGACAAAAAAAAATTAAAAAATTAAAAGCAAAAGAAAAAGGAAAGCCTGCTAATGAGTGAAGCTAATAAAGATTAACTGGCTAGACATACATAGCTCAAGCAAAATTAAGAAAGTCATTTTGCCTATAGGCGAAAACTGATCTCTTCTTTCCTGAAAAGGCTTAAGCCTATAAGTCCCAAAAGAGCATACCAGTGACTGCAACTGAAAGCTTGCCCATTGACGCTTTAGGCTAGTTAGTATTTCCGGGTTGTATAGTCCACTTTTTACTTCAGGAGGACTTGATAAGCCTTTAAGTAATCTAGAAACTTGGCGCTGAACTTTCTGAAGCGGACTACCACTTTCATCTTTTGCTGAGTATACCACAGAAGGTCGTGGTGAACGAACAGCTGCTGCTGCAGTAGCAACAGCTCTTGTAACATCTTCAGTAGTCTGCAACAAGAATGATGAGCTCCAGCTAGGACTACCAGACTCTTCATTTTTCTCCATACTTGAAACTCCGTCTCTTTCCTGCCACCAAAAACAAAAACTGAAGTGAGTTTAAGTGCAAGGTTATGTGAAAACCCTAGAAATTGCACAAAACTACAACGCCTACATACACTAAAATCTAGAAAGTGCTTCCTGGTGGGTATGTAGAGTAGCTTACTGCAAACAGATTTTATGCACTGGGAAAAACGAAGAAAGCCACAGAAGGTCTCTAAGAATGGGCTTCAAAAATTAGCTGTTGCTCCTTTATTTTTATTTACGTCAGCAGAAAGGTAACACCTGGATACAAGGTTCGGAATCTACAGCATATGCCGACAAATCATGTCAACATATGTCAGAGTCCACCAATCCCAATCACGTTATGCCATATACATGCCAGACAACAACAATATTCTTCCTCTACAGCAGATTGTTCATCAATCTTTCTAAACTCTGTATCACAAGTGAGATACAGTAGTTAACTAGAGTAGCCTTTCTAACTGATAGAAGGGTCTGAATCATAATGAACTCTAAAGAGATGTATTGTCAAAGTTCACGTCCCACAATTTCCCCTTGTCCTTAACCCACTCTGATAAAGGAAAAAAAGATTACTCTTTCATCTGTAACAGCTCATCATCAAAACCTACCAAGAATTTTTCAATAGTTTCGAAGTCATTTAGCACACAGGTTTCACTTCCATGATATACCAACCAGACAATACATAAAAATATGACCAACGAAAGAAAAAGTTTTCGAAAATTATTCTTAAACCATTTAATCCCGTTAACACCCGAGCTGCCGTTAACGCTGTTGCACGAGTACTGTAGCACAAGAACACTACCGAGTACCACGAGTACACTAACAAAACAGGCAGTCTCACGATCGGGCATGAGTGCCCAGAAGTTGTCAAAAGACAATCTTTCACCTAATACTGCAAATCTAATGCCTTGTAAAATCCCACAAAACTGAAAAGTTCCCACTATGATCCCACTAGTAGTTCATGCAGGCCTCTACATAAAGCTACAATTCATTTCTCATAAAAATGGAAAAAAGAAATTACATATTTGATTCCACCTGTAATTAAACAAACTCTTCTTAGCATGTTAATAAGCTAAAAAAGAACATAAAAATGGCAACTTTTTTGGATTAGTATCTTAAAATCGCAGAAAGAAATCACAAATTTTTTTATTTTTTACAACCTAAGCAAACAGCCGCATGATTATAGTATAAAAGTCTTCAAATTTAAGCTATGACGTGTAAATTCTCACCAAAAACTAATCGTAATCATAAAATAAAGAACATTAAGCCGAATTAAATCATGTACAAGTGCAAAAAAAAAAGGAATAAATCAAAAATATATATAGATGCACGCACAAATTGGATAAAATATATATATATATATTTTTTAAATCTTACCTTTGCAAAAATTACCTACAAGCAGAAACATGTATATACATATGCGCGCGCATATATATATAGAGAGAGAGATGTGTATATATGTGTATGTAAAGATTTTAGAAAGAGAAAGATTTTAGAGAGAGAAAGAGCTCTTTCTGGCATGGCATGAAGAAACCCCCCAAAAGAGAGACCAAATAGACTATTGCATAATTATAGTAAGTCTAGTATTATATTGTTAAATATAGTAATTAATTAATTAAAGTAATTAGGGTATGGCTTTATAATGTAAATTTTTTTAAATTTTGATGTTTTTTTAGAGTTTATGGTCTAAAAAATAACATTATTTATGAAAAAAGTACATAAAAATTTTTATTTTTAATTTAAAAAATACCAAAATAGAGTCCAAACTCTATTTTGTTCAACAAATTTATTAAACAAAATGAAGTCTGAGATTCTATTTTAATATTTTTTAAATAAAAAATAATAAACTTTACGTATTTTTTTTATAAATAATATTACTTTTAATTTATTGAATAAAATGAAATCTGAAACTCTATTTTAACATCTTCTAAGATAAAAGTAATGGATTTTATATTTTTTTTATAAATAATATTATTTATGGGATCTTAAATTTCTAAAAATTCTTAAAAATAAAAAAAATTTGTATTTTAAAACCCCATTAAGGATGCTTTAACTTACTATATTTTGCTTGGGAAGAAAAAGAAAATCATATCAGAAAAGAAATGGGGGAGAATTGGGCCCACGTGTGCGTCAAGTGATGGGCCTACGTGAGGAAATGTCATTTTCCGTAAGGGACTGTTTGGTGGTTTCTTAGGAACGATTTTGTTGGATTGGGGATTCAATTGTCTTCTTTCCGGTTGGATTATTAGAAGGGGAAGTAGCCAAATCCAATCTGGTCTCTAAAATGGTGGGACTCATGTAATATGAGTTGTTGTAATTATATTAGAAAAAGAGAAAATAGTCGAAACAAAATGAATTTTTAAAATATTGTAATTCACATAGTGTGAGATATTGTGAGTATTATCGTGTCTAATTAACTAGACCTAATATTTTTCCTATTAAACGAGTTAGTATGAATAGTTGTTAAGTTGTTTATTGTTTTATGCATTTTTATCCTTTCATGCATTTTATGCGGATTATAATTCGACCAAAATGAGAAGGATTATGATTACTAATTCTTTTTGTAGGACCTTTTATGTATTGATATTGAATTATAATATATTTTAGATAAGATCTATTAGTAATTGAATTTTTTTATACTTCACATAAGAAGGTAAATATTATAGGTAGTGTAACAAAATCACAAGATTTGCTTAATTAATATATTCCGTTTGTGTATACCACAACTTAATGATTAATGTGATCCTAAAGTAATTGGAAGGAAAAACAAACGAAATAAGTTATTAAAAAATATGTGGATTTAATCTAAATAACATTATAAGTGAAATCTAATTGTAATAATTTGTCCAGACACTTATGATTGGATGATTTTGATATGTTACTACCACAAGATTTCTCTCATAATATTATATATTATGAGATGATTAAAATTTGATATGTACTAAGCAATTCTGGAGGTTTAATCTTTAAAAAGAAAAGACAAAGAATAGCTGGATCATCAAATCTTTTTATTTTATGCTATCATCTATTTACATTCTTTTATAATTTGATAGCAGTATCTACCAAATAAATATTTTTTTCGTTTTGTTTTCAAGTTCTTGTTGTTTCTTCATGTTAGACTTTACTAATGCATTTAATTGAATTGTCAAATGAGCTTAGTTGACTAATGGAGATGATTTTGGCTATAAGGATCCAAGGCGTTACTTTATTGACATTTTCATCTCAATTGTTTTTCCCATCATCTATCATCTATTAACACAAGGATTTGGATGAATAATTATACAACGATATGTTATAATAATTTTTTTTTTTAATTTGAACTATGATTCCGATAGTCTTATCAAAGATTTTCATATTGACATTGAATGAAAAATGTTATATCCTTATTTTATATACAATAGACCTCTTTTGAGGAAAAAAAAAGTATCGGCCTCTGTTATATGAAAAAAAAAAAAAAAAAAAAAATCTTTAACCGGCCAAGTGGCTATTCATATTTGCGCAGGCGCCGCATAGCGCGGGTCGCGTCCATGGGGTCAAGATCACTTGTCATGAATCTGCTGCAGATAAGGCTGCTAAGGTCTACAATCATGGTGTCCACGTTTGACTACAAAAAAAAAAAAATGGTGTCCACGAGTTTCATTAATTAAATATAAAAATTGACTTGCATAAACTATCATACTTTTTCAGGTGGTTAGTCAATCCACTTATATAATATACATCCTACATATTATTGGATCTACTTTTATATGAGTAAGTTGACCATCCATCCAGATGGATGAAAAAATTTGTCTTCCAAGTCTTGAACTCCAAGATAACATCACAAATTTAAATATTTTAAGCCAATTTATTAAATTTAATGTGTTGATAGGTTAGTAGCTCGATTTGAGTCATTACAAGTGATACCAAAGCAGATTATTAGTTCGAAGAAAAAAAGTAGGTTATTAGGCAAAAATGTGAACTCTCCCAATTGTCTGGTAATCTTGAAATGGGGTTCCAATCTATCTGGTACGACTTAAGTGTAAAGAAGGGAAGTTTTACAACTCGTCATTATATATTAGTATGTTTTATGTTTATAGTAATTTGGATTTTTTACTTTGTTGTGATAAATTTAAATATTTTAGTACGCTGATAAAATACACCTGAATCCAAGTCCTAAACTCCATTGTTCTTGCCTTTCTTCATGCAGCCATTTCAATGCCTTGTCAAGGTCAATAGCCAAAATCGGCTTGGCATCAGGAGGTGAGCACCCAGGAGGTGGACCATAATGCGTGTTAAAAGATTTTTTATTTATGTATTGAATGACGTAATTTTAAAATAATATAAAATATCTAACTTATAATCTCGTAAAAATAATTTTAATCTAATTATCGCTAGATTATGTCCTGAACATTAAAAGATTCTTCTTAAAGCTTCTGTAAGCGACGATGATGATGAGCTATAACAAGGCATGGGGGGACGTGGGACCACGAAGGTCCATCAGGTTTGGTGATTTGGTGTTGGGCAAATTTCACACCTAGTCCCTATTGTTTAAATGATTTTTTAATATAGTCCTTGATATTTTAAAAGATTAATAGAGGTCTTTAATATTTACAAAAGTTATTCAAAATGATCCCTATTGTTCAAGTTTAGTTAATTTGGTCCCTATTATTTTTCAAAAAATTCAATTTAGTCCCTATTATTTTCTAAAAATATTCAATTCAATTTATGCATATTATTCCTATTTGAGGACTAAATAAAATTTTATGAAAAATAATAGGGACTAAATTAGTTAATTTTAAATAATAGGGACCATTTTAATTTACTTTGTAAATATTAGGGACCTCTATGATTTTTTTAAAACATTAAGGATTAACTTGGAAAAAATAGCAAACAATTGTGAAATTTACCCTTTGGTGTAACTAGTGCCAACATCTGGGGTACATTATAAGAGCTTGTTTGTTTGGATGGATTTTTAATACTTCCCTTTTATATTCGAACTAAGATTTATTTTTATTTGTGGGGTCAAATGGATGTAAACTTGCAAGGGTTTTAAAATAAGACACGTAAGTTTTTTAGCTTTAAAATTTTACACATAATTTTTTAAAGTTTTTAGCTAAAATGTAACTGTTAAATTTGTCATTATTATAGACAAAAATAATGTTATTGTTAAAATTGGAAAGTCTTTGGAGCCAAAAAATAAACTATATTAGAAAATATATATACGTTGAACAAAAAATACTAATTATCTATTAGGATAACATGTTTCTCTACATAGAAGAAATAAATTTAATTTTGGAGAGAAAATTATAAATTTTCTTTACCTACTCTTATTTTGAGTAGAGTATTTCTCACTTTCCATTAAGGTTTTTTTAGATAACATAGGATCTCAGCTGGTGGATTCCAACTATAAGATTATTTGATAGAGTTTGACTATCAATTGGTAAACTCTCAGATGCAACGATACACCCCCATACATGAATCAAATTAATCAAGGGCGGAACTCTAAATGAGAATGTTAAATCCGCGATCTTATAAGAACGATTTTATCACATTATCTCTAGATCATGCCCCTGGGGCATCTTTCCATTAAGTTGGTAGAAAAAGTAATACATTACAAATTAGTCCAAAATTTCAAGGACCTTTACGTGTAGATTCGAAAGTATAGGGAGTTTATGTAATTTTTCTTTAGAGCATAAGGATTCCATGCGCATTTTTAACTCAAAGTAATTTCAAGGGTCCAAAGTTCTATGCTTGAAGTTTTCAAAATGGTTACACACAACTTCATAGTCTTTCTTTGCTCATCTATCTTTGGGCTTTGAAATCGAAAAGTCCAATATAATATTTATGTTGACATTGAGATCGATGGATTTGGATGTCTCATATTACTATAACGTTATAAAATAAATTTAATAATAATGATATGTGTAAAGATTAAATGATGATAATATATTAGATCAAACATCTGACCTGTTGAGGTTATGTTACGTCAATGACAAAGATGTGCAAAATGTTATAATTCTTAACCTTTTACTAAAGACTTTTTTTTAGGTAGGTGTTCATGTAGTCAAAAACTAATAATAATAATCCAAATAATTTATTATTATTATATAATTTCTCATAATATTATTCATTTCGTCCCATAAAGATAAGTTTACTTTTATTTTCATAAATTAAGAAAATATAGTTAATACAAGTAAAATAATAAATTTTGCTTATTTTTTTCTAATATAACCCTCCATTAATGTTAATTACTCTAACTATAATTGATCAATAGTATTTACTTATTGATAAACATACACATTAACAGGGGTACATTAATAAACTAACTAATTAACTGCCTTTTCAAAGAGAAAAAATAGATTATAATTTGGGATAAAAAAAAATGAGTCTCTTTTATAGTACAAAAAAATATATATATGATATGAGAAGATTCAATCCTACATGATATTAGTTTGAATTGGCCTATGGTTGAATACTCGAACTTTGAAATACCTTCTACAGTACTAGGTTTGCTTAGTCAAACGTGCTGTCTGAATGGAGTTGTACCAAGAAAAAGACCGGCGTGCATATAGCAATACTAACGGGATTCTTTTTTCATAAATTTGTCACAGTTATATATCAATTAATTATTATAAATGAGGTCATAATATTAAGTAAAAGTACTAATTACAGAGACTCTGTTGTTTTGATAAAAAAAAATTTATCGGTTTGAACTGACTATCAATTTATTTATATATAAGGGAATCTCTATTATTAGACCATCAACTTATTTATATATAAGTGAATCTTTATTATTAGTATTTTTATTTAATATTATGATCTAATTTATGACAATTAATTGATATATAACTATGACAGATTTGTCACCGATTAAATAAAAATCCTACTAACGGGGCAATCGTCATGGTAATTTCTTACTCATTCCGACAAAATAGACCTAATAGCTTGGTCAGAGATAAGCTAGTAAACATCACATCATGTTGACTTTGATGCTAACGACCAGATTTTCTATAGATTAATGTGAATACTGTTTGCACAGCTAAAATTATAAAATTAATAACTGTTAATTTACAGTCTTAAGAATATGATTCGTAGAAGTAAATTTTTTTATGTGATATCACTAGTTCAATATTTTTTATTATTTTGTGAATCTGTCTTTAATTTGTCTGGTGTATATGTAAAGACACATTATTATATTTGGAAGTTTATCAGTGAGTGATCGGATTCTGCTAGTAAAATTCTCACGTTATTAAAAAAAAGTATTAACTACAGATAATTTATCCAAAAAGAAAACTTGATTAAACTAAATTAAGTTTTGTTCCACTAAGTAAAGTTGGTCATATGAATTTGATGACGCAACCCATTCATGTTAAGAGTTCTCTCCTATTAATTCAATTCCATACACTCGAACAAGTGTTTTTATCCAATTTATCTTTATTTTTCTTTATTCCTTTTTTTCGGTATACTACTTCCATATCATTATACATTTTAACAAGTGTTTTTATTAGTTATTTCTTAATATATTTGAATCATCTCAAACCGTTATGTCTTATCGTATCATGAGTAGGATGACCTCCACTTTTTCATGTATTACACACTATTTCTAATTCTTAATTTTATCACATGTCCATCTGCTTGGGCAAAGAACAAAGCAATGATTAACATGCAATTGAACCACAAAACTAATAATGAAATTATCTTTTAGAGTGAGTAGGAATATTCTACTTTAACGAAGCTTTTCCTTTCTGTGGTTTCTTTTTGATGGGCCCTTTGTCCAATTTTATGATGTCAATGATTTTATCACCAACATTTATATACTCTAGCCATCATCTTTCAGCTAAACGGTTTCAATTAATGATCTTTAAGTATATAAATATTCATGACCAAAAAAAAATGTAATTACATATTTATAGTTCTGTTTTGATCAAGGGTTTAGAAAGCAGGGCCCATTTCTCCATATTACAATAATTAACTCACATGCTTGTCGGAGATTTTTTTTTTTTTTTGCGTAAAAATTCAATTGGTAGAGTTCGACTATCGAATTATCTAGCAGAACCCGACAAGCATTACAAAGAGTATAATAAAATTATCAGAACTCTCCGAAGGAATCACGGAGCCATAAGGTAAGCTTTGTACTAATAACTGTTTGCTGATGCTAGTTAAGCATATACATAGTAGTACACAATGACAGGTGATAAAAATGGAGGGAAATCTAACACTGCTTTTTTGTTTTCTTCCTCAGAAAAACAACTGCACTAACTAAAGAGCAAAGTACAGTCTGTTAGGCCCAAACACAGAGGCTCCCCAAAAAGGAGAACACACAGTTGGGCCTAACCCATACACCTGGGCCAAGCCCATTGACCAAACAACAAGAACAAATTAAATTTGTCATCTAGAAAATCCCTTTTAATTTGTCATCAACATTGATTTATATCAACGTCCATCCAAATGCAAATGCTTTCACGGTAGCTAATGGAAATTTGTCATGTAATCAGCATTAAAAATTTACCAATTTTTAGATGGTAAAATAAATTTTTTTGTATATTATAAAATTATTTTTACTAGTACTTAACAAAGAACCTGTTAAGGTACCCCCATGGATAGCTTGGTTGATAATGAGGTGGGAGGTCTCATACATCGGTATGGCCTCGAATTTTCTTAGCTACAATCTCTTAAGTGATCTAGTACATGTGTTAGAGCACATTGGTATACTTGGAGTTTGGTAACTTGGAGTAGATTCAAAGAGTCTTGCTCATGAGGTGTTTCACATCATATTAAAAGAAAGAAAGAAAAAAAAAAAAGAACCAGGTAATATCAATGTTCGTGTGTGATTTTAGAACGTCAATCAACAACTACTAAACACTAAGTTAATATTTCAAATTGTACATAGTGTCTATTCAAATTCTACTTTGAAATTTTTTATCTGTGTTGAGACTAACATCAAATCATGTTCAACAATTTGATCCTCAGCCCAAAGTGGCACAACTCTATTACGTCAAATGTTACATATGAGAGAGAGAATTGATATCAAGATCTCTCGCATCTAAAGTGAGAATAATACCTTTAAGCCAAACAGCCAGTGGCATTGTCATCCCAATTTTCCTATACAAGTATTAACATTATGCTTTAGGCCTCCTAGTTTGAAATCTTTTAGCCCAAGATTGGTCGGCACAGTAGCTATGCGGCCCAAAAAAGCCATTGACTACTGATTTCCCGCCGGAGACATGAAGTGAAGGCCGAAGGCAGTTCATACTCAACTTTTATTGGTTATTGTAAATAATCCATGTATTGTATCTCGCCAAAAAAAGTATATTTATATTATTGTAAAGTAACATACTGGGCAAAAATATTTTAGATCTACAAACGGACGTATTTATGAGTCAACTTAGATTGTTTTTTTCACTGGTTCAATTATAAAGGAGTAAATTATTATTATATTATTTAAAAATGCTTGTACTTTTAAAATATTTTTTAATGAAAAATTTATTAGTATTTAATGAAAATAATTATTTATATGAGAATTTTAGCATTTACGAGAAGAAAATACCGAGAAAGCTCAAAATAGCAGTCAACGCGTTCAACAATCGAATATTCAATAAAACCCATAAGAACATCGTGCCTTAATTGTTTTTCAAGTCCATGACCCCCACACACTCTACTTTATTACCACTACAAATACAACTCGTCATTGAGAAAGAGAGAAAAAAAATTATAGACTATAATCTTTACATACATTGTTCTCTATACATAATTTGTGAGACACTTTTTTTCAGTAGTCTGAAGAACAGAAATGGCGGAAACTACGTCAGATAATGGAAGGCCATCTCTCTTCTCGCCTTACAAGATGGGCAAGTTCAACCTCTCCCATAGGTTTGTTGATTCAGTTTTTTTTTTTTTTTTTTTCTTCGTTTTGGGTATATAGGTAAGATCGTGCTTAGCACGATGGTCAAGTATTCACTTGTTGACACGTGAAATGCAATCAAAAGGATTCGATCTTGATTGTTCTCAGTTTAGGACTGAAAGTCTTGAGGAGAATTGTTCTTCTCCTCGTTATAAGGAGGATTCATTGGTCGTGAGCTCTTTGTGATTATATTATCAGTTTATTACGATTAGATCTCTTTAGTAACGTTATATTGTTACAGAATCTATGGCCAGACTTGCACAAACAGCTTGCAAAGCTTGTCTTCATTTACTGTACTAGATCTTTTTTCTGTTTTCGTACGTAAGAGTTAGATCTTCCTTGGATATGACAACAAAGAGTGCAAGGGTGGTTTGGTCATTAACTGTGGCGACCAATCTGATGGTCTAGGAGTGGCTTTCTGGAGCACTTTCATTTGCGGTATCAAAAGTTTTTCGTTGTACGCAAGAATTAGAATAGAATGGTCCAATAATAATTTATTTAGTAAAAATCACAAGGTTAAGTCACGGTTTCATTCTTTGTTATATTAAAAAACAATGTATTTTGTCACAATTTTATGACAAAAATGCCCTTGAGATGCTAACGGATTAAACTGTTGTGTTGCAGGGTGGTTCTAGCGCCCATGACTAGATGCAGAGCTTTGAATAGGATTCCACAGCCAGCACTTGTTGAATATTATGCCCAAAGAGCACCCAAAGGTGGCTTTCTCATCACTGAAGGCACCATGATCTCTCCTACAGCCGCCGGGTAATTTCGTAATTCCTGCTTACCTTATTTAGTCAGGAGAATTACAAGCATTACTATATATCATCTTTTTACTCTTTTACCCTCCTCTAGATAATAAAATTATTATTATATAAATGAAAGTTTTGATATTTAGTACGTGAAAAGTTAAAAGAAGTAGCATAAAGCATTGCACGATAATTATTGAAGCTGGACCATGCCACTATTGATTAGATAAAGAAAGTGAAACTCCTATAATAATTAGTTGGATAGATTATTAATGAGTCGCATCAAGACATATGTGGTGCATTATTTTTGACCTTTCTGGGCATCAATGGCCAAAAGGAGAGTCACATTCAATGGAAAAGTAGTTGGTGTACAACATTTTGCTGATGTAATTTTGTGGGGTTCAGGTTCCCTCATGTGCCTGGGATATTTACAAAGGAACAAGTGGAGGCATGGAAGAAAGTAGTCGAAGCTGTACATGCCAAGGGTGCTATTATATTCTGTCAATTGTGGCATGTTGGCCGGGCATCTCATCAAGGTATAATTTTGTAACGATTCATAAGCTCGTGTTGACAGTAGTAAAGAACTAAGTCATTATAAACTGAATATAAAATTTGTCACAGAACCAATGTGGGTTGTTGTGTTACAAAATTCATGCTTAATTAAGTGATCGATTAATATATGCAGTCCTATATAGCGCGATATACATTGCACCAATTCTTCTTTCTGAGTGTATACTTTTTTATTTCCAAGAAGTTCAAAGCTTGAATTCGGACCCCGTGGAAAAACTAAATTTGAATTTGAATAGAAAATCTTAAAAATTCTAGTGGTAAAGCTGCAATTGTGAACCAAAAATAAAAGAAAAAGATAAAGATAGTTAGAAAGAACCATTCATTTAGATACATTAGGAGTGTTTTTGAGAAATAAAATTTATTCAATGATTTATAACATGTTTGTGGATAGATAAGTATCTTTCCCTGCATCAACTTGTGCAATAGATATAGGTTTATACTGAATCACTGTTAGTGAAGGACAAACAGTTCAAGTGTGTAGATTTTATGTGGTATAAGCTTAGCAATTTTCAGATCTATAGCAACAAATACGTATTCAAATCCTAAAACCATCACGAAAATTTGTAAAAAAATTAATCAATTAAACATCTTCTATGACAAATGTTGCTCTTTTCTATTTAATCTTCATCAAAATAGAGATTGCTATTGACATATTGTCCGGTAATTGTATTGACGTGTTTTCTTGTTCAACTTACAGTAATCAGGATACTAATAAATATTTGGAGGCAGTATCAATTACCTCATGTCTACTTAGTTGTCAAATGCCTATATATTGTCATCGATAATTTATATTCCATAGCTTTCATATATGATGATACATCGCTATGAATTTCCTACTTAGTAAGTTGTGCTTATTTTGGTCAGTATATCAACCTAATGGTGCACCACCAATATCGTCCATCGACAAGCCAATATCAAAGAGGTGGAGAATATTAATGCCAGATGGGAGCCATGGAATCTACCCAAAACCGCGTGCATTGGCAACCCATGAGATACCAGATGTGGTGGAACAGTATCGCCAGGCAGCTCTAAATGCCATCGAAGCAGGTTAGTCCATTATAGGTTCTTAAATGTAATATAACTTAATGTTTTTCTTTCATTTGATAACTCTAAAAGTTTCTGCTGATATCTGCATATAACATGTTAGTTATAACTAAATATGTTTCCTTTAATATCTTAATTTCAAAAACTGTCAGCAGTTGAATTGTAAATGTTCTTAAGTCATCTATTTGAGGTTCAAAGAATGGGAAATAGGATGAAAAAATGTTATAGGAATTCCATTATTCAAGAATTGTCCAGCTGAGAAAACATTAGACAACTTGTTCTTTACTTCCAAATAGTAGTAAGTTTTTCTTGCTTACGATTTCCATCAGAGTGCCTAATCCTTTTCCATAAAATGGCAGTTGATGGTTTTTTTCGTCTATTCTGATGTAGCTAAAACCTATTTTTGCTTTGCAATGGTGGCGAACTACTAATGCAATGAGAATTCCGAAATGTGTTAACTAAATCATTTTGCTAGTTTGCTGCTTTTTGATGACCTGGCACCAGAAGTGAATATTTATTTGTCATTATAGATTTGGTCCAAATGGAAATCCAATCCTTCTAAAGGCTGTGGATCATACTTCTAGTTATTGTTTGCAGATCTTGCAACAGTACTTTCCGATCACTGCTATGTTTTCACTGTTTGTGGTGCTCATTGAGTGTTCCTGTATGTCTTATGATATTAATTGGAGGCTTTCTCCTAGTTTCATAAGACAAAAAGATGGATAATTAACATTGCTCTACAACTATTCAACTATGATTTACTTAATGTCATAGGGCGTCCAACACGGGAGTCTAAAAATCAATCATAAATCTAAGAATTTTGCGCTTAGGGTAAGGTTCAAGTGAAATCTCTATTGTGTCAATCTTGGTCAAACTAGCAATCCTCAAAATATATGAAATATTCGCTTTATATTTTATAGCATATGATCTATGAAGAACATTATTTCTTTGTATTGACTGCATTATCTTCCCTATGGACTTCAATTATACTATTTCCCATATGCCAGTGATGCTAGTTAAGCACCTAATAAGCACACTCCACCACAGGTTTCGATGGCATTGAAATACATGGAGCCCATGGCTACCTCATTGACCAATTCTTGAAGGACGGGATAAATGACCGAACAGATGAGTACGGGGGACCACTTGCAAACCGCTGCAAATTTATAATGCAGGTTGTTCAAGCAGTTGTTACAGCCATTGGTGCAGATCGAGTAGGAGTTAGAATCTCACCAGCAATTGATCATCTTGATGCTATGGACTCTGATCCACTTAGCCTAGGCCTGGCAGTGATTGAGAGACTTAACAAGCTCCAACTAGATGTACTCTCTAAGCTCTCTTATCTCCATATTACTCAGCCTCGATACACAGCCTATGGTCAGACCGAGGCAGGCAGACATGGTAGTGAAGAAGAGGAGGCACGACTAATGAGGACATGGCGCAAGGCTTACCAGGGAACTTTCATCTGCAGTGGTGGATTCACCAGGCAGCTAGGTATCGAAGCTGTGGCTCAGGGTGATGCTGACTTGGTATCATATGGACGGCTTTTTATCGCAAATCCAGACTTAGTTCTGAGACTTAAACTTAACGCGCCCTTAAATAGGTACGTCCGGGCTACATTCTATACCCAGGATCCCGTTGTTGGATTCACGGATTACCCTTTCCTAAGTGATGAACCTAGCAAGGTACCGTTCTCACGTCTGTGATTGCGCTGTTATGTTACCTTTCATGTATAATTGCATTATTAGCAGCATGTGTATGCCTGGTCCATTTTATGATCTACACTCTCTTTAAGAGCAAATTGTTGAAGTAATAATTTATCATCATCTTCTACACCATCAAGATCTTAAGCATGTAATGGTGTTTCGATTTTTTTGTGCTTAATGATAATTTTTAGGGTGAATTGTACCGGACTTCCTTATGGTTTCTAAAACTAAGCTAACGTGCCCCTCTTAACAACTTGTTCTAATTCTTTTAGAGAGAGTATAATTTACATTTTTTTGTTTTTTTTTTGTTGGAAGATTATAAGAATTTTATTTCTTTTTTCATCCTCATTTTCAAAATCGAGCCCTTTTTAACAACTTGTTTTGTAGTTCCAATCGATAACACTTGTGATGTCAAGTTACAACTTGAATTAGATGAACTAAATAAATAGAGTACGTTCTGATATATCTCTTGAGTGATATTTTATCCTTCTCTATAAGTAAGAATCTGATTTTTTTATTTAAAACTTCTTACTATACAAAAGAAGAATGGAACATCGCTGGATTAACACAATCATGACCCACAAATAAATCTGAAAGGCCAAGTTATCGTAAGGGCCCATTTATATTCTTCATAGGCATGTAAAATTATATACACAATTAAATTTGGAAAGGAGGGTTTGTAGTATATCTCCAAATCTGATAAAAGCAAAAGAACCCATAACATATTACTTTTATTATTATTATTATGCAGAAAGTAAAACATCACAAAACCTATGATACAATAGTCAATCAAAATAGCCTTTAGGAGTATGGTCCTGCAGTAGTGGGGTGAATTGTTCTTGCGAGATCGCTGATTTGACACTCTCCATTGTAGAGTTCTGCTCTTGAGTGACCAAGTGTATATGTGGGGATATACCGTTACACTTGAAAGTTTACTAATTAATGGTCAAGTTTCATCAACTGGATTTTCACATCATACAAAAAAAGAAAAATAGTTGATCAAAATAATACTTGAAATATAATTGTTTATTATTATCATCGTGCATGATTATTCATGCATTTTATTTAACAAAGAAATAAATCACCAATGACTTTACAAAATACATTTTGGATCAGGAACTTCTATGCCGGCCTGGCATGGACAGTTGCAAGTGTGATAGTATTGACCATGGACAGTGAATTCTGCACAAGTGCAACCAAGCAAATGTGTTTCTAAACAGCATAGAAAAGCAGATTTTCTTGCATCATCGCCACAAATTCCTTCCATGGTAATAGCTCTATAGCATATTGGTGGTTGAACTAGAATTAGGAAAATATGAAAATTAGTATGTTGGATGCAAAACGAGTAAGAATATTCTCATAATATCATGATGTTATAGGTGAATTCAACCGTTGTGAATTTTTAACATGATTTTATTATAATTATATCCACAATTCACAACTGTTGGATTTCATTCATATTGTCATATCTTTATGAGCATATGCAAAATGAGTAAAGATCTTCTCATGGCATCATAACGGTTATGAACGAAATTTAATTGGGTTGTGAATTATTCATTAAATCTCGTTTCAGCGTCATATAATATTATGGAGAGATCAATTATCATGTATTTTTATAAAGAGATGATAACAATGAAAAATGAAAAAATTATCTTACAAGCTCCTAGAGAAGTGGTATACAAGCATAACAACAGTGCCAAGACAAGCATGGGTAGTGCTGTAGAGGTTTTCATGATTTTGAGCTTCTGTAAAGACTATGGATTACTTGTGCTAACCAAAGTTCATCTTATATATGCCCTCAAATAAAGTTAAAAAATGTACATTTCAAGAGAAGGAAAGTGAAATTATGGATTATATTAAAGACTTACCAAAAAGATGGACAAAAAAATGAATACAGTCAAGTATCATATAATGTTTCTTTCCAAATTCTTTTTTTTTGGAAATTTTTTTAAAATACAAGAAAATGAAAGTTAAAAATGTAATTCATGACCTACCACAAAAAGGTTCTTAATATATATATATATATATATATGTATGTATGTATATATACGTCATGAGAAGTTATGGAATACTTATCTGGATCCAAAAACTTATGTTTAATTTTTGTTGGTTACATACCCTCATACGAAATGAAATTTTTTTCTCTAACACATATATGGAAGCTGATTCAATTGTAGTTCAATTAGACCCTTTCAAGTAAGAGTCAAGCTTCCATCCGGCAGTAGGATGGGTCCGACTATATGCGCATGTGGAGCCTACAGGCACACATAACCGACCTATCCAACCTCCATATGGAAGTAAGTTTTTCAAGTTAACTCCATTGAACTTGGCTTAACTTTAGTAGAGTGGTTGATCCTCTATTCCTCTATTATTTTCAACCACAAATTCGTGAACCACTAGGGGCGGAATCAAAAATTTAATATTGGAGGGACAAAATTCAATTAAGGGGACCATTAACAAAAAAAAAAAAAAAAAAATGGAGGAGGGGGGGGGGGGGGGGGGGTACTGTCTTAATAGTGCTCTTTGTTTAGAATGGAACCTTAATGATATTTTGACTTAGTTTCTATGTTTTTTGATTTTTTGCAAATGATGATATACATGTAAATAGTTATGCCACAAAGTTTTTAGTAGTGGAATAAATCGCTTTCTTGCTGATGCAACAAAAAAAGAGAGAAGAAAACGGCATTAAAATTGGTGCCATTATTGTGGCCATAGTCTAAGACTTAGACCATGGTTGGCCATATTCAATTGTGTATTTGTCATTTTGTTTCTAGCAACCCTGATTGTATAAATATAATTTTTATTTTTGACTGCACATGAATTGGAATTATGATAAAACAAAAAGACTACTATGCTTTGACTATGTTTCTTCAGAAATTTCAGCTATTTTGATTTGAGAAATTCAACTGTCAAACAGGAAAACTTGAAGGAACTTTATACAATAGAAGAAGCACAAGAAGTCATCCCATTCTGTAGTCTAGAATGTGGTACCATGAATCATAGTGTGCCATCGATTATTTGATTATAAATTTATTTATTCTATTTGTTGGAAAAGAATTCAGTGGTGACCTAAAAGTTGAATGAAATGATTGGATAGCGATTTACATTAGCGGAGTCACAAAACATGATGGTGTTTAGTTGGAAAAAAAAAATCATAAATAAAATCAGCAAATTCATCACCGTTTCATCACAAACTAGCGACAAATTAGCGATCGACTTTAATTATTAGCCAGAAAATTGTAAATGCCCAACTTTCGTTATTAGAATCGTGCATGCTCCATGCATTTTATTTAACAAAAGTAGCAAATACCAAATGGTGATTTTACATAGCAGTACCCGTTACTCTACCATATTTTTTTGGAGGGCATAATGCATTTTGTCTACATGTACAAACGTGATTGCGTATAGGATACAAGTTTTCATCACAACGACAATCAGAAAGTTTTCTTTGTGGAAACGTTCTATTTAATGCTTTAAAGCATATAGCAGAAGCTTGTTCTTTATCACCCCCACAAGCACCAGGGATAGTGTAAGCCAAAAAGCATTCTATTCGGTGACTTTGTTTCCCTGGAATTGAAAAGATGTAACATGAAAATCAGTGTGTGGTGCTATGTAAAATCTATAAGAGGGTTCATACCATATTCTAGTTTGTCTTCGATTTTATCATGTATAAATAGGTTTCTCTATCTTTAAAAGTATTGCATTTAAATATATTTTTGTAACTTGTGATATCTTTACTCCTTAATTTTACCCTTTTCCATAAAAAAATATAACAATAAAGTGCAGAAATAAAATTACGTATCAACAATCTTGCCTTTTTCCATTAAAAAAGTAACAGTAAAATGTAAAGATAAAATCATGTGCCAATCCTTTTGCCTTTTGCGTAAAAAAAAATCACAATAAAGTGTAGGAATAAAACATAGTCACATGTTAGTCATTTTGCCCTTTTTCGTAAGATTAATAACAATATAGTCACGTGATTTTATTTTATCCTTGTAATTACTGTTACTTTTTGTTTTTTGTTTTTTTATAACGGAAAATGAAAAACGGTAAAAGAGCTAACGGTGTCACAAATTATAAAAGTTAAAAGATTTAAGCTAAATACTTTTGAAAATAGGAGACCTGTTGTCAAACACAATAAAGATCATAGACTAATTCGGGTATTAATGAAAACTAAATATTATATTTCAAATAAATATACCTAGAGAAGTGGTCGACAAGCATAACAACAGTGTCAAAACAAGCATAGATAGCATTCTAAAGATTTTCATGATTTTTGCTTCCAAGCTTCACTTGTAGATCTTTTGTAAAGAGACAATGGATTCCTTGTGCTTATTTATGTTGAGCTTATGTATATGCCCTCAAATAAAGCTTTAAAAAGGTACATTTAAGACAAAGCAAGTGAATATGGATTATATTAGACTTTTACTAAAGAATGGATAAAAAGATGAACCTGACCATCAATTATTATATGTCACTTCCAAAAAAGTGAAAAAAAAAAGATGGTACCTTTACATTAGAGTTGAATATCAATATTGCTTTTCAACCCCCCTTAAATAATTTTTTTTTTTTCAAAAGTGAAAAAGAAAAGATGGTACCACATTAACACCTCTTGACTTAGAGGGGAAAAGGATTCGTTATAAATTAGTGTAATATCATTTTTGGTCTCTTATTTTTTATCTCATTAACACTTTGGTCCTTTATTTTCAAAAGTGAGACATTTTAGTCTCTTATCTTTTAAAGTTGGGACATTGTTAGTCCTTTCACTCAATCCGTTAATTTTTTAACGGGAGAAGCACGTGTGTAGCACATGTGTTTTATTTTCCTGTTAAAAAATTAACAGATTAAGTAAAAAGAACTAACGGTGTCCCAACTTTAAAGAATAAAAGACTTAAAGTCTCACTTTTGAAGATAAATGACTAAAGTGTCAATGAAGTTAAAAATAAAGGACCAAAAGTAGTATTAACCCTTACAAATTTTGTGGATGAAACAAGTTCCTAAAACACATATAGAATCCGGAAGCCAGTAATCAGACATCTGATGACTCCCTTCCTTGAGATTGATTATCTAATCTTCCTGTAGAGGGAGGGGGCGCAGGGAATCTTTTTTAATGATGTTTCACAAATAAAAATTTCAAATACAAAATGAAAAGAAACACAAGAAAATGTTAAGATAAAAATGAAAGTAACACAACAACATGTTAAGATAAAAATGTGATTAGTGACCCACCACAAAATATTTCATAACACATTATACATCACGAGAAGTTATAGAAAAGTTATTTTGATCTAATTATCTACAACGAATAACGTAGAGAGAGAAATAATTTCCTAACATTGTTTGAGATGTTGAATATTGTTAATGAAATGCAAAATTAGAATAAATATTTCATTTCAATTTTCAGGCAATTCTTTTTTTTTTTTTTTCTTTTTGTCGTTTTGTAAGGTCAGGCAAATTTTTTCCATTAAAGATGGCCTAAGATCCGAAGGGTGCTCCATGCTCCTTTTTCAAGACAGCCATGAAACTATGTCGATTTTGATGATTGATCTCATTGTTTATGCCTCGTTGTTAGCCTACTGTCAATTTTCAGCAAGAATTATTTGCTGCAAAGATTCAGCAAAGAGAGGGAAGGCTCCTGGATTGATGAGTCTTAGGCTATTCTCAATGGAGTCTCTAAAATACAAAACTTTCTTAATTTGGGTATTTTTAGAGACTCCAGTCTCTAAAAGCAATACTATTAATGACAAAAGTACGTGAGGTCTACCACTTTTGACTTAAAAGATGCTAATATAGAGACCCAGTCTCTATTTTTTTAAACAAATTTGTGGAAGAAAATGGAGACTGAGTCTCTATTTTGGCATCTTTAAAGTCAAAAGTGGTGAACCTCAAGTACTTTTGCTATGAATAGTGTTATTTTTAGAGACTGGAGTCTCTAAAAACACTTAAATTAAGAAAGTTTTGTATTTAAAGACTCTATTGAGGATGCCCTTAGTTGTCTAGTTATGGCCCAAATCTGCAAGTTACCTGTATATGATTCTTGACACTTGGGACTCTTACACAGATCTCACTGTACAGCTTATTGTAATTAAGTTTAGGACCCCACCACCAAATTTATAAAATTTCTCAGCATCTATAAAATGTTTGTTTTTTCCCTTTCAATGAAGAAAAATGCGTCTTGCCTTTTCTTTTTAATGATAAAAAACTCATATTAAACATGATTGAATTGAACTTGTTTCAAATTTACAAAGTGTGTCAACAGCCTCTAATACAAGTTCCAAATTGGTTACATGTTAAATATTACTTGTGAGAAGAGTATATAAGTTTGAAGTCAAAATTTTTGATCATAACAAGTTACTATCTAATTACTTCATGAATAATGTTTTATATCACCCCTTCATGTATTTATTATAAATATTTGTTAATTGATTTAGAATTCTCTAAAATGTAAATGTAACCGTTAGATCGCCTTGGCCTAAAAGGATCTATAAATAGTGCAACTTTTATTTGTACACGGCACACAAAAAAGTTTGTTGAACACAATAAATAAATACGACAAATCTCTCTCTATCATCTTTTAGATAGGAGTTTATTATATTATTTATTATCTTCAATATAGTTGTAGCATTTTCAAGCAATAAAATACATTCTCTCAAATTCTTTCACTTCACTTTGCTAGTTTGTTAGGCTGACTTAGTCACTTTTGTGCAACAAAAATTGATTGTGTTTAAGTGTCACACATAATGGTGTCTAAGTGTTGCACGTAATGCTTAAGAAATGTCAAAATATGACACACTCCTTAGTTGAAAGGTATTTTTCTGACAGTAAGAAAATGTTTTATTTCAATAATCAAAACTATTTACACTTTTTTTTTTAAAACTTAAACAGAGATTACAACTTCACATCCTGAAAACACTATGGTCAAGTAATTTATCAAAGATTTGAGTATTGATGTAGTCCATCTTGAGAATGTGCCATCAAATTATTTTGCTAATATTGCATTCGAAAAATAGGTGTTTGCAATAGGGGGCTGCCGGGGTGGGATATGGTGGTCTTGCTTTTTTTTTAATATGTTTTTTAATCAGTCAAAATGACTATTATGCCCTTCAAGCTTTGAGAGTCGTTAACCGTGTCAATTGTGAAGGACCTGAGAGGAGAAATTAAAAAACTTAGGGATCTTGTTGTCCTAATGCTAAAAATAGGGATCTAGTTGTCCTAATACTAAAAACTTGGGGATTTCAATGTCTTTTACTCGTTTGCAATAGAGAAAGTAATGGGAATCAACCTTTACCTCAAGATATAAATCTAAATTACTGATAGAGTATCCACAATACTTGCTTGAAAGTTGACATGTTATTGAATAATGAGGTGTATGTATGTATTTTTTTAAAAAATATATAGAATAATGAGGTGTATGTATGTATTTTTTTAAAAAATATATATATATTTTGGTTATGAAAGTTACATATCATAAATCAAAAGGCTAATTACATTTATAACATTATTAGAAGACTTGTATAACAATTTAAAAAAAATGTTTAGAAAACTGACACATAATGTTTTGAAACGAAGACATTAGTAATGATTTGGATGCTTATGTATTCAAATATAAATATCCGAAACCAAATTCGATTGTATTTTTCATTACCAAATCGAATTTTGGAATCAAACAAGTTTTTATATCTTTACTAAAATAGAATTTTAGTATTTGATACAAATTAGGATACGCTCATATTTTTTGAATCCATTATCCATATATGATAATAAAAAAATTGAAAATAATTCATTATAGATTAGAAAATATGTATTATTAAAATTCATTTAAACCAATTCGCTTAAATTTGTGCACACATACTATAGTTAGTGATTGTGATCGGTAATCTAAAAATTTATAGTAATTTAAATATCTAAACTTGTTATATATTGTTATAAGTTTAAATATTATATTATATACATTTGCTTAATAAATTAATAATTAAATTTGGTTTTAAATTCTTCAGGATATATTAATGAAATTCATCAAATTATCGGTCACTAGCCTTTTTAAATTAGTCAAACTATAACAATTTAAAATTTTGATGGTCATCCCTATTTGTAATCCAATCAAAGATAACAAATTACTCCTAGGGTTCCTTGCCATCCATTTTTGCTACTCTATGTATAGATCTTCTAATAAGACTTGAAATTAAGCTGAGAAAAATTAGCTAGTACCACTTTTAACACCTCAACATTAAGTTGTATATTGCTATGAATAATCAATAACTTCTAGAAATTACAGAAATTACGATGTGTAAGCAATGACCTTACTTTTTTCATTTTTAAATATATATCCAGGGTTGTAATCCTGAGTTTTGTATGGGGTTTAAGTTTTGCTCTAATTGAGTTGCTAACCACAATCGTTTGTTAGCTTTGCTTTTAGACTGGTTACCAAATGTATTTGTTCCCTTATCCCTTCTACTTTCGACTAAAAAAGCCTGTGAAAAAAATTGGATGATGTACCTTTTTTTATGAAATGAAACTTCTATTTGGAAAGCTCGATATAGACTTGTCTTTGACAGATTTCCTCCTGATTTTGCACATATTTTCTCATCTGAGATGGCTAATTACTGGAAATTCACCCAAGCTCACACTCAAATATCTCATAACCCGTATTCCCAGCACCATTTTAATGTTGAATCCACTTGGCATCCACCACCTGACATGTGTTAAAGTCAATTGTGATGCAACTTTCACTAAGGATTCCAAAAGCACATCTGCATCAATTTGTCACACTAACACTGGTCAGCTCCTGTTCAACCATACTTCTTCCTATTTTTGCAAGAGTTCTTTTCAAGTGAAAGCCATTGCTCTCAAGAATGCTTGTCAATTCTCATTAGATCTCAATATTCATCATCCCATTATTGAGACCAAGTCATAACAAGTTTTCAAGGCCATCTTTTCAACTTCAGATGGTTCTATTCTTATGGATATCTAGTCAATTATTCATGATATTAATCGTCTTAGCCAAGCTATTCCTCATGTTTCTTTCTCCATACTTTGTAGAACTGGAAACAAAGTAAATAATTGGGTAGTAAAATTTTTTAAGGGTGGCATCCTTCTCCTTGACTGGACTTCTAATGTTCTCCTGATCTTGTATCCTTTTTATTAGCTGGTTTTGTACCTTTTAGTGTAGAATAATGTTGTATATTTTTCAATCTTAATGCATTTCCTTTTATGACAAAAAAAAAAACTTCTATTTAACCAAAAAAAAAAGAAGCTACAACATTAAAAAATCATACCCATAATAAACAGAGTCAAAATATATTAAAGAAAGCCAGCCAAGCCAGCTAAGCGTTGGCCATGGCAAAAAGGCAAAGAAAGAAAGAAAGAAAGAAAGAGAAGAGAAAAAGACCTGGTTTTTGTGTCCTGCTTTTTATATATACATACAAATATATATATATATAAATATAGAGAGAGAGAGAGAGAGAAATTAAGAGAGAGAAAGAAGGGAGAGGAGGGGGTCTGCTTGACCTCTCCATTGCCAGACTGTCAATGCCACCCTCTCCCATTTCTCCCACCTGGCCTAACTTACTCATATACTATATATATACACAGACACACACAAAATACAATGTAAAAATACTTCAAAGCATAGGCTAAGTCCACCTGCTCTCCCTCATCATCATGAGTCTCTTTGGCCTTGGAAGCAGGTATATTTTATTTTTCCTTTAGTTTTCTTGAATAAGATGTATTATAAGGGTATTTGGTGTACGAAACTCCGGTTATGTGCAGTGTTTTGGGAGGGGTCGGATACACTTTGGTTTATTGCATATGTCTGCATGTATTTTAGGTGTTGATAATTGATGATTGTTTATATTTTTGTTTTGAATTTTGGTTGAAAATCTGATGTGGGTATTTAAATTTGAGTTGAAATTTGCTGGATAAAGCTGCAAACTTGATAGCATAGATTTTGCATTCAGAGTATTGAATTAGACCATTTTGATGATTATGGCTGATAATTCTCTGTTTTTGGGACTAAAAGTAGTAATTCTAATACAAATGAGTAGTCTTTCTTTTGAGAGTAGTGATAGTTAATTTTCGAGCATGATCAAGTTTTAAATGTTTATAGTTTGATAGAAGAAAAAGGAAAAAGACCAATCTTCCATATATGTACATATATATATATATATATTGGAAAATAAATGAATAAGGGGCAGTTTTTTGTGATGTACTAATCAATTTTTCGTGTCAATGTTTAGAAACCAGAAGACATTTCGTCCCAAAAAGAATGCTCCATCAGGAAGTAAGGTAGGTTACCACTCTTCTATTTTCATGCATATGGAGCTAATTCTTATATGTATATGTGTCTTTGTATTCATAAGCGGTACTTGTTTTATCCTTTGTTACGTACATCTTTTACTGGGGTGGATCCCTGAATTTTTCTTCAGTGGGGACTGTAACACATGAATTTTTAACTTATACAATTAATTTTTATTTTTTTTCAGTGGGGGCTGAATAATTTTTTAACTAAAAATATATAAATATTTTACAACTTTTTCCCAAAAAAACATAAACTTTTAATTTTTGTTGGACCCGGCCCTTAATTGCCTCTGCCACTATCTTTTACTATTGAATCTCGATTACAGAAGAATGTAGGGTCCATTTGAGTAGACCTTAAAGGATTTAGTTATTTAGTTTAACTAATCCTATTATATATTGTTCGTTGGCCTTTGTTAAAGTTATTTTTGATAATCATCCATGTACAGGGTGCACAGCTTAAGAAACACATTGATGCTACCTTAGGCAGTGGCAACTTGAGGGAAGCTGTACGGTTGCCCCCTGGAGAAGATCTTAATGAGTGGCTGGCGGTAAATAGTAAGAATTTGAATCCATGCTTGTTTTAACTGCATATTCAAAGCCTTGTGATTTCCGATTCCCGTATGGGCTTTTCAGCATCATTTATTAACAAGGAAAGGTTCCCGTATGGGCTTTTCGGATTTATTAACAAGGAAAGGATTAATTCGTGTCCTTCCAGAAATTTAAAGGTGTTGTTAATTAATGCATCTTGAAATATATATTAAGAAACCATAATATATTTTCCAGATAATGACTCAACAGATTTCTGTTAGTGACTCATTCTGAGCCTAATGATCAAACCAATTTCTTTCAGATATAAATCTTGAACCTAAAATCTTTTTCATATACTCATGACTGTAAGCATAATACCAGGTCCTGAACCAAACACAGAATTGGCAGCACATATATCATGCACAAAATGGGGAAAGTTATTCGATAACTTAGGCATGGACAGAGTTATGGTTATCAAACCCAACATAGACATATTCTGCAAATTTATTTGAGTTATGTACAAGGGAAGAAAGTAGTCTCTCATTTTAAATTTGATGCTTCTTGCAGATATGGACTCCGATGCTATCATCATCCTGTTCCCATCTATCGAGTATCGACTAGGATAAAGTAGCACCTGAGATAAAAAACTATCCATTATATGAATCCTTTTTCTTCTTGTCCCAGAAATAATTCCTGTTAGTCTCATTTAAGCTTTTATGTTTTGTTTCTTGTTACTCCCTTGCACGTATATGTAAAGCATATGCTTCTTGTGCCTGTATGTACTACCTTTTATTTACAAAACTTGTTGCAGCTTTCCTTATACAACATTATGTCTGAGCACTTCCTATTTGTTTTCCTGCAGCTGTTGACTTCTTTAATCAAGTGAATATTCTGTATGGCACTCTTACTGAGTTCTGCACAGCATCAAGTTGTCCGACAATGTCGGCTGGGCCAAAGTATGTCTAGACTAGTGAGCTCTTATTCTATTGGTTAAACATTGATTTAGTGTGATACTTCACCTTGGTTTGAAACTCCTTGTTTAAATTTATGACATGTAAAGTGACTGCCCTTTAAATCATGGTTATTGTCTCACATGTGGTGCGACTGCTCTGCACAGCATCAAGAGGGACGTCATTAGATGAAATTTAAATTGCAAAGCTGAAAAATCTAGATATTCATGATAGCAAATGTCAACTGAAAAAGCCTGCATGCAGGTACGAGTACAGATGGGCTGACGGAGTTACTATAAAGAAACCTATAGAGGTTTCTGCTCCAAAATATGTTGACTATTTGATGGACTGGATTGAGACTCAGCTCGATAATGAGTCAATTTTTCCTCAAAAGTTGGGTAAGTGGTACTCCTCCTATGCTGCAAAATAATAGCTGCTAAGGCTGGGATTGAAAAATACAGCTACATGACGTCAAATTTAGGCTACGTAGGTTGAAGACATTTCAATGGTATCGGAGTTTTTAACTGCACTTGAGCCCTTCTTCATGAGTTTTATTAACTTTCATACACTACATTAGGAATGTAGCTACTTCCTCGCAGATTCTGCTTAAGAAAATCTCATTAAAGTTCAGTTCAAAAGTTTAAGGGAGCCACCTTTGAGCTTTATTTATGGCTCGTAAAAGCTTCAGCAACCCTAGCTCTCCTTTTATGGTACATTTTATGGCTCTCTTTAATTAGTTCCAGCTTTTATATGCCACAGGTGCACCATTTCCATCATACTTTCAGGATGTTGTAAAGACAATATTTAAGCGACTGTTTCGTGTATATGCACATATCTATCATTCTCATTTCCAGAAGATTGTCAGTCTGAAGGAAGAAGCACATCTCAACACTTGCTTTAAACATTTTGTTCTTTTTACATGGGTAAGTTTATAATTCCAGTATGCAATTGTTCTTTTTCTAACTAGCAAGCCATCTCATTTCCCAAGGACTGTGTAGAATTTAGAAAATTTTATCTCACAGGTTGACATTCTGTTTCATTCTTACATTGACCTACTTTACTTTCGGCAGAGTCCAAGGTGTAACCTTATGCTTCCTTATGCCACCTTATGCACAATGACCAAGCTCAGTAGTAGAGCCACATTCAGATGAGGGTGTGCACACCCTCAACAGGGGAAAAAAAAATTTAAGACCCATTTTTTTTGTCCCAAAAAAAAAATTATATTAAACCCTTCTTACTGTATGAGTGCATCCTCTAAATCCTCTCACTGTATGAGTGGCACCCGAGTGCACATCCTGACCTTTGGGGTCCTGGCTCTGCCCTAGCTCTTAGCTGCAATATGACTCCTAAAGAAGCATATCTTTGTTATTTGATTTTGGCAATTGTTCCATGCTCATGTAGATTGACACACAATACATATACATCTACACTTTCTTGGTTCTAATAATGTTCAATAGGCTTGACTCTGTTCCTGCCATACCTGTTATATACATAGGTGATTCAAGGATTGGACACAACTATTGTCATGGTGATATGTAGAATCACTGCTATGATCTCTTATCAGATTAATAATGTGACTTTTGCTCGATATAGCCACGAGTCTGCAAATTGCCTATTTTCTTTAGTATTTATCTTCTAATTAGACGACTGCCACAGAAGGTATTGATGTAGTGGAATGTAGGAGAAAGGCTGACTTCTGGGATTCTTTTTTTCTTACTTGAAAACTTTATAAACAAATAAATGGTGGTTTTGCACCTTAAAACACTATACGAATCTTGGACAGAAGGTGAATCATTGCGAAAATTATTTCCTTTCGTCTTCTGGTCTCTTTACATTATGGTGTACACATTGTCACTAAATTTTCTGGCCAAAGAGTATAGATTAGTGCAAATGAAATTACCTCATATAATTCTTCATGCAAGATAGTTATGACTAACATACATGAAGAATTAAAATGAAAGAGCAACAAGGAAAACTCTCTCTTTCTTGACATATTTCATAGGTTATTTATGTTCTGTCAATCGAATGACTCGATCTGGTTGCATCTCGTGCAGGAGTTTCGCTTGATTGATCGGGGGGAACTTGCACCTCTCGAGGAGCTCGTCGAGTCAATTTTACAGTTCTAGCTTCTTTTTGCATTTCGATTTTATTTATTTGTTCAAGTCTTTCATTAGGTTATTGTCGATCTCTTTTGTACTGCCTGGAGATTTGTTATTTATTTAATTTTCCTTTGCCATATTAGGTAAACATTTTTGGGAGCTTGTTTCCTCATTGATCATCTGTTAAATAATAAAATGCCATGTTTGAAGCACTATTTTCCTTTTTTTTTTCCCCCTTACCTCATATTTCTTTCTTCTTTTGGCAAGTATGTCAAACATCCTTTTCCTGTTTTTCCCTTCAAGTTCTAAATAGCCAATGAGGGCATGTTTAGCATGCAGTCAGAAATGACTCATCTATGTGAAAAACATTCCTACGACGGACGGTCCGGCTTTCATAGTAATGAACTGACTATTTGTCACGATGGACGAACTTATCTATGTAATGTGATCTCTCATTTTATTGTTGTGTTTGTTAGTGCCTCATACTTGAAAATAAGCGGTCATTCCATTTTATTTTGGATCCATTCGTAATGTTGTAATGTTAGGATAGAAATTTAATAATGGTAAATTGTCTAAATCGTTTTATCATAAGTCATAAATAATTGATCACCATTAGATCTCTTTTATAATAGTATACGTAATAAAAAAAGACCTCAATTACGGTAGCTTATGATTCATTCTTACATCCACCCAAAGAAAAGCCATTCTTACAGCTTATTCTTGAAAATAATCTTATTTTCATCTTTTGTCCTTCCACTCTTGAAAATATTTATAGAATATTTTCTAGTGTTTGATTGATATCCTAAAAAATATTTTTTTGTATTTGACTGTCACAGTAAAACACATTTTTCGATAGGAAATTTTTATAAATACGCACGCGCGCACACATATATAAACATGTATTTAAGGGAAGGGTGGGGTGGGGTGGGGTGGGGCAGGGGGATGTGGGATAGAGTGAGATGTTTTACGGACCTAAAGTTGGAAATAGGAACAGTTGAACAAGCTGGTAAGAAGTAGCATTGTGGATTATTCCTCTAGTGAGACTAGCAGAAGCAACAATATTTTGCACCTTTAGTTCAGCATACGGCTGTGGAGTGGCTAAACTTGACATATTCAACACTAAAATTGGGATGATAAGTAGTGGGTTAAACAGAGAAGATGAAAACATTTCTATATCTTTAAACTTTAATGTGACAAGTTTCTGTCGGTAACATAATTGTACATCACCAACTGAACCTGCATAATTGGGATAATCCAATTTTATCCACAACTTCTATATGGATAAATTTAATACATGTAATAGTGTCATCCAGTGGAAAATGTTCATACACTCGAACGCATTTCCATCTTGAGTAGAGATAGAGAGTATACTTCGGAAATCTGGGGTTACCCCATTGATTAGAGTGGATCTGCAGAAGCATATGCACGTTTCTGATAAAGACGACTGATTCTGTTTGAAGCTTGCACAATATTGTTGAACGGTTTTGCTGTGTTAGAAGCTTGTGTCAGCCACTTTTGCAGGGACATATCAAGAGCTATAGCGACAAGTTCTTCAACCTCTACCTCGCAGCTTAATGCAACTGTGAAATAAGTGTATTGCAAACCACAGGTTCTTTCATCTTCTGTTCATTTTTTCACAGATACAGCCTGGAAGGGGATTTGCATAAAAACTCTCTTCCAGCTTTGGGAACTCGCCAGGCTCCCTCGTATAAGGAGCTCCCATACGGTCCTGATGAAGCTTTTTCACTTTGGAACTGAATTTCTTCCAAGAAATTTTCCCTTCATCAAGATCGTCAACTAGTTTTACAAAATTCATCCTGCAGTTTAAAATGAATAAGAGAGGAAAAGTCATATGGCTTAATTCTCCCAATGAGATATCTACGTAAATAAAAAAATAAAGTCAGAAACCCTAAATGTCACAGTTGATATAAAGGTTCTGAGCTTTGAATATTACCTGTCTGGATTGATAGTTTTCTTGAAGTTCTCAAAACGCCTATGACCTTGTACTGCCTTCGCCATATTGCCATCATACGTGTAGAGGAAAACATTACTCTGCAGAGCGACAACATAGTCCAGACCAGCCAGCATATTCTGGTGCTGTCTGAAAGGATCTAGTTCTTCCTCTGTTGAAAGGGTTGAATGGGAAAAGATGTTGGGAAAACTCTCCTCCAGATATTTCATGCTTCCATTTCCATAAGCTTCACCAGCTACCAAGTAAATCCTAGTGCTGGACGGGAACCCCAGCGCTTTAAGCAAAAGAGCAGTCTCCCTTGGGGTCAAAGGGCATCCACCAAGCTTTCTCCTCTCTACTCCGTCAATCTCTTTCTCCTTCCAATGGCTTACCTCATACCGCATATTATGGAGTTCTTCATCTTCCTCTGCTGTCAAATTATGACTACAGCCTGTAAATGCAAGCATATCTTTCTCATACCTGCCAAAAGTAGTAAAAAAAAATTAACTATATAAATATGAATCACAAATTTACATTCAGGGTGAGGATCTATTAAATGTCATAAAATCATCTGGTGGCTATGTTGGTATAGAGTTGCAAACTGTAACCGTCCTGGTGTTAAGACTTGGTCCTCAGGACAATACAAATAAGGAATAGGCAGGCAACTATTAGTGCCTTTAGCTTGCAAATATTTTAAACGGTATCAGAACCTGGAATTATTCTTTTAACTATTTCCTCACTGTGCTGTGCAAGGGAAGGGGGAGAAGGAAAGCTGTATTCCATCACCAGCAGGACACTTTTTTCCTCCGCACTGTTTGGTAAGAGGACGAGGAAATGGGGAAGGAGAGAGGCATTATCAGTTCACCACTATAACATGAAAGTTATTATAGTCATATCATTCCTTCAGTCCTCCAAGCTTGTATCATAGACAACATAAAATAAAGGTAGATTTAAACAAAGAAGCCTCTAAATTAGCTTGTTCAGAGGAAGACATCTATGAACCAGAAACTTCCACGCAAGAGCCAACTATCAAGGACTGTCATGGTTCAAGAAATCTCCCATCATAGATCTTTTACCCTGTCTATAAAGCCAAATAGGACTCATTTTCTACGCATATTGATAGTGGTGCATATCTAAATTAAACCCTTAGGGTAGCTCAATTGGTCAGGTCTTCGGTGTACTCCCTAGAAGTCACCAGATCGAGTCCCATTAGGGCCACTAGAGGTTTACCGGCCGTTTACTTCAAGATCCTGTGAGATTAGTTTGGCAAAAGCCCGGATACCCATGGATTTCAAAAAAGACAGTGGTGCATTAAAGAGTTGACATAAGTTTCCCCACCATCTTTACTCTAGGGGAAAAGAAAAGTTCCCACACCATTTTTCCAATTCTTCAAAGTTGACTAGTGGCAGAAAGAGCACCATGCCTTGTGCAAATTGTTCTAGATCCTTCCAACAAGCAGTGGTGCAATTTTATGGAGACAAAATAATTAAACCAATTAAAGGTCCTGAAACAACCAAATGATGCTCAATCCAAGACATGACTTCCAGACTGGTTTTGTTCCAGTGTAAGGAGCCTACAACAACCATTTTTTAGCCCAAACCGAATTTCAAACTTCTAAACCATTCACCACTGACAGTAAACAGGGGCAACCTTGCAAATGGTCATACAACAGATTCAAAATGGTTGGTAAATAAAGAATTACCAGAACAGACCTCAAATGGAGAGCAAGATAAGGGCTTCCATTATGCCGCATCCTTGCAACCAATATATTCCCAAGTTGTTCAATTGCAGTAGAATATTTCAAAGCTCTGTAATTTACACGGCACCTGAGCTTTTGTATAGAACTGGGAAGACCATTATTGGCAATCCGGGAGTCGGTATGAGTAAAGTACATTACTTTATGTTGCTTCAAAAGTGGGAGGACCTCAGATCTATAGTAACCAACCTGAGTCAAATAATTAGTTTATAAGCAATAAGCAACTTAAAAAAATGCCAATAAACGAGGCTGAACATGCATGTACTACACTATTCAAAGAAAGGAAAGCAACAGTTGAATTTAGTAATTTTCTAAGTTGAGTTATCAGCTAGTACCATTTTGTTTTAGGATATTATGAGAGCCATCTAGGTGCAGGTCCATGTCATACTTTTGCATTACATATTTTGAAAAGGATTCACAAGTACTTTACCTTAGACCAAGATATTGGTGTCTTATTAAAAGGTTCAATTGCTGCATATTCAGGCGGTAATGCCTCGACAATGTGAATATCATCTTTTAGTGTCTCAATAAAGTGCTGCCAGTCAAACAGGTCCTTGAAGCCACTGTGGAAAAAATTGCTTTAGAAAACCACATGACTTTACCATAAGCACATAAGCGTCCAAATAAATGCTCAGGTGTGGAAGACATGACTATCCCTAGTTATAGAAGCAGTTGGAGAGAAAGTCATCAAAATGCAAACTGTGCGGCAATTGAAACCCTTAAAATCAAAGAAGATAAGCCAAGAAAAAGTATTTGACAACATCTTGATCTTGTACATGAAAAGAACATTCAGCTAATAACAACACAGAAGCTATCACAGAAGCTATAAATAAAAGATGTAGACAAGTCATTTATTATCTACGTTGAATGCAATACAGATGTTCGTTTTGAACTTCCAAATTACCTGTCATCAGCCCAATAGGAGGTATGATCAAGGGATGGTAGGACAAGTGTCGCTTTCATGATCTTAGCAACAGCAACCATATCACAGATCTGCACTCTAAAATGATTTGTTTATCAAAACACAGATACTAGTAACCTCTGATAACAATCTAATGGTAATTAGAACACGTAACAACCAGACCCCAAATCTCATCTGATTTAAGCCACCGTTTGCATTTATCAAAATATAACCATTTGTCTTTGCGTCGGGCTCTGTCCAAATCAAAACAAAAGGAATAAGATAACAGGAATACATGTGTGCATACAAAGTGAAAGTACACTCATCATCAATCCAGAGCTCTTACTTTTGTGGCTTTTTGGACGATCAATGCACTGAGTGAAATTCTCACTGTTGGGCCTGGACCATAAACCTGAATACTGAAGATATTCCACTATGTTAGTTGATCTAAAGAAATCAAAAGCATTCGCAATCTGAAGAAGTCAGTAAGTATTAATATTAGTACTAACATCAACCACACTGTTCTGGCTACCAACGACACCTGATGACACCATCATGAGAGTTCTTTCAACCTCATTTCCTCCACCTCCATCTTCATTTCCTCCCCCCCTATATCCATAGTCATGCTGATCCTTTAGATGAGTGTTCGGGGAGTCATATATATCCTAATTATCAATGCACAACAATGACAAAATGGTGGTAGGCAGAATCAGTTCTAGTGTC
This sequence comes from Ehretia macrophylla, assembly GCA_037974665.1. Classification (NCBI taxonomy): domain Eukaryota; kingdom Viridiplantae; phylum Streptophyta; class Magnoliopsida; order Boraginales; family Ehretiaceae; genus Ehretia; species Ehretia macrophylla. The sequence goes on along the minus strand of CM075771.1, from coordinate 47,607,909 downwards.
ATTCAGGAGACAAGAATATAATTCCAAGAAGTTATCAATCTTCTTCAAAAAAAATCATGGATAATCAAGCACAGCTAAGTTATTAGCAAACAATAGTAAAACATAAATTGAACTGATCATGCAAAGTGCACATCAATATGGAAATCAAATTAATATGCAATTATACAGGCTACCATGCACAAAACTGTTTGTTTGTTTATGTTCACTCTCCAGAGGTAACTTCTTTCTGCATTCCATATTCCATATTGTACCAGATAATCAAAAGATCTCAGTGACAATTGTGTACCATACCAGGGAGAAGCATACCATCATCCCTCACTTTTTCACTTTCTTTGAAATTTCCCAATTGGTGCAGTTCAATTTCAGATTCGAATGGAAAAATGATAAGACACAGATATAACTTATTGGGAAAGAAAAAAAAAAAAAAAAGGGATCCTGTTAGCAGAATAAGTATTGCCATCTACATCTTTCAAACAAAAAAGGAAGAAACCGTTGTAAAACAGAGACAGATAGAGACTTCAATCTCTCCCTCCTCACAGACAAATAAAAGCACCCGTAAAGAGAAGGAAAGCAACAGTTCCATAAATAAAAAAAGCACTTGTTTTTCGTTTAACTACTTTTGTACTACAAACATGAACAAGTTATAGAATCTAATTAAACATCCTACCATATAAAACAAACACAAAAGTACTAACACTTATTTTCCACTTCAGCAAGTAGTACATCTATAGCAATGTTTACATCAAACAGTGAGCTATAATGCATTTATTTACCTCAGTTTAAACCAAAAATTAACACAAAAGAAGTTAAAACAGAAACAAAAATGACAAATAAACTAGTCAATTTGCAAAATATCATCACCATTTCAAGAATTAAAGTATTAAACACACCTGATCAATAGACCCAACTTTATCAACAGCAGATCCAAACCACCCAGCAGCAAAAATCTTGAAAAAACCCCAAAATAAACAAACCCCACAAAAAATCAAAAACATTAAATGCCCCAATTTTTTCTTTTCTTTCAATTCTAACCCCAACTCAACACTTAAAGATCCAATTTTTTTCCTCAAATGAACTCTTTGAGTTAAATTACCCAAATGGGTCTGCTTCTTTTCAACTGTACATTCAAACCCATCAGCAGATAGTGAGTTGATTGTGTTTTCAGATCTGGGTGAGTTTAGGTGAAGATCAATCTCATGGTGGTGAGGTCCATTAATTGTGCTGCTGGTTTGAGTGGTTTGGTGGCTGCTATTGGTGGCTTGGTCTTTACTGTTGTTGCGTTTGAAAGACGCGGCACGGCGGGTCATTGGGCCAGAGAATCGTGGGCTGTTGACTCGCTGTGAAACGCCATCTGCGGTGGCGCTGTGGTGGTGGTTGTTATGGTGGTGGCCCATGCTAGTATTCTCTACTATTGTGCTATGCGGTGTGTGCTTGAACAAGTGTGTGTTGTGTGCGTAGTGGTGGTGGATTTGTTGGTTAGAGTTGAGATTCAGTGAACGTGTTGAGTTGAACAGCTAAAAGATAGACGATGATGAAGCAGAGTAGTGCGAGTCTAATGGCTGGCTGTACTTAAACCACTATGGTCTCAATCTTTTTCTATCTCCGCGTCTGATTGAGGGGGAGGAAGTTTAGAGGAAGGGAGCATAAACAAAATGGGCGAGTGATCAAATTATGGTTGAATTGAAAAAAATTTATTAAAGAGTGTATTATAAAAGATTATAAGTATTTTTTATTTAGATTAGGAATAAAATAATAGGGGGATAAATTTTATTTGTATAATAATTTTTATATATTTTTAATTTTATATTAAATTATAATAATTTAATGAGAAAAAAAAAGGTGATAACGTTATTATAATAAATAGTATTTTTTTCTCTCATTTTTTCTCAAATTAGGAGGATCATATTCTGAGAATATGAGGGGGTGAAATTCATCCTCTTTATATCTTTTTTTTTCAAATCAAACAAGATAAAGACTTAATGCCTCCTTTTATTAACCATCCCCTTTCCCCCATTTCCCTCAATCCAAACACACTGTAAAGGAGTTAAATTTCCTGCCATTTTCGTGATTTCTTTTTCTGTTTCTCCCTTCTGTTTTTTCTATACAATGGATGCTTAAAAGTTTGTAAAATGTTACAAATAAAATTTGTATCCATGTCAAACTCACAACTCTTATAAATAAGTGAGTGTCGTGCTGCTAGGTCAACAGTGCTTTGAATTTCCCCTTCTGTTTTCTTGCTAAGGATTAATCATTTTCTAGCATACCAATAATTTTGTGTATCGAGTTAATTTTTTTTCAATTTATCAATTTTATATCCCCAACTGACTTTTAATTGTTGAGTTTGCAAAATGTTAACTATCTTTATTTTCTTTTCAAATTGTGAGCATAGCGGTAGCTTCCCAAGTTGTCTTTTTATAGCTGATCTTGCCAAATTTTAACCATCTTGATTTTTTTCCAGACCATGAACATAGTGGTAGCTTGATGTGTCGAAATTGGTTTTTTTTTTTTTAAATGTCCCGAGTTACCTTTTTACAATTGATCGTACACTGTGTTGGAAATTTAGGTTGAACTATATTTTTAATGTTGAAAGTTATTTAACTCTTAAATTTGATGATGAAAAACTATTTTGGTAGGTTAAACGGTAATTTATAATAAAGAAAAATTGCATATTTGTTGTCATTGGATTGTGCTATCTTTTCCTACGTTAGGATAATATTTGTGCTTAATTGAAGGATGGTATTCTTTTTGTTTGGTTGCAAAGAATGAGGATGATATTGGTCTGGCTTTACTTATTATTCCAATCACATTTAATTGGAGATTTCATTTTCTTGATGATTTCTATCCATATATTTAAATGCAAGAATAAATAAATTTAATTAGACTCGAGTAATTAAAACAAGCGAGCATGATGGTAACCTAAATTTTTTTGGTGACATTATGGGTTTGAAGCTTCATCCTAATTTTTATCAAGCTTACAAAAATTAATTAATTCAGTTAAAAGTGTAATATTTAAATCTAAAAGTACATTTCAATGCAGTCAAACGAGAGATGACAAATTTTAATAATTTCTTTCGAAACACATTTTTTTAGTAGTGGTAAAAGAAAGAAGCATGAAGCAATTTAACATTGTCTTGATAGCTACACTACAACCGGTGGTTTCTTCTTGTATTATTATATAAAAAAATGCATGGACCTCGTATTAACTTTGTCCAACTAGGAAAGTAAAGATTTATTCTAAAGACGTTTTAACAACCGTTTAATAAAATAGTAATGAGCCAAACCAGGTCCCTATGTTGACCCAAAAAAGAAAAAAAACAAAAAGAATGGTCCCTATGTAATATTATTAAAAGAGCCAAATTTTTAATGTTTTGAAAGCTGGCTTGAACATTAAAATAACCCAGAAAAGAATGAACACAACTAAATAAAGGGAAGTTCTTCAATGATACCTTGGATTATTTGGTCCCTCTCACAAATGTGAACTTCATATTTGTGGAATTTATTTTTTATTTTATGAACGTTATTATAAACAAGCATTTTTCCTAAATCAACTTACATGTAACGATTTTTGACTTTACATTTTTCGCATGATTGCTCATTTGTTGTCATTTTCTTCTTATTTCATGCATTATGCACTCATTAGGGAGAATAGCATCAATGATCCTATATGTTTCACCAAAAAATCAAGGGTAAATAGCACCACAACCCCCTATGCTTTAGCAAAAGTGCACACTACCCCCCTGTGGTTTAAAAAGTGCACCGGAACCCCCTATGGTTTCAAAAGTGTACCACCACAGCCCCCTCCGTTAAAAAAACCGTTACTTTTAACGGAGAGTGCGTTACACGCGCGTTTAGTGCGATTTTTCATGTTTTTAGGCTTAAATTATTATTTAATTGGACAAAAATGCCCTTATAATTGAAATAAAAAATAAAAAATTGAAGGGCATTTTAGTCTTTTTATACAATTCAGTTAAATTTGTTGACGGAAAATTAGGAAGGGGGTGCGTGTGCACTTTTTGAAAACCATAGGGGGTTCTGGTGCACTTTTTAAACCACAGGGGGGTAATGTGCATTTTTGCTAAACCATAGGGGGTTGTGGTGCTATTTACCCAAAAATCAGTTTAGTCCTATATGTTTCAAAATATTTGCCTAAAAATCTCAATTTAGTCTTATATGTTTCAAAGTCTCAGTTAAATTCTATATGTTTGCCTAAAAGTCTCAATTTAGTCCTATATATTTTCTAAAATTCTCATATTAGTCATAACTGTTAAAATTGAAGTTAACTTTAATGAAAAATTGGTCATGTGATTCGCATATGACCATGTTTAGAGGGGTAAAATTGGAAAACATGTACAAAATAGACTAGTTCAATTAGGTCATGATGTTTGCAAAAATGTTTAAATACGAGGTGCCAATTCAAAATATGTTTATAATATTTGTGCAAATATTTAAGACCAATTTGAACATTTTTACAAATATCCAAGACTTAATTGAACTTTTATTTTTTGCACATACTGTTTTTCAATTTTGCCCATTTAACCAAAGTCATGTGCGAATCACATGATCAATATTTTGTTAAAGTTAAATCTAATTTTAACAGTTATGACTAATTTGAAACTTTTAAGAAACATATAGGACAAAACTGAGTTTTTTAGGCAAACACATAGGACTAAACTAAGACTTTTAAAATATATAAGACTAAATTGAGACTTCTAGACAAATATATAAGACTGAATTGATATTTTTGAAATATATAGGACTAAATTGATTTTTTAGTGAAACATACATGACCATTAGTGCTATTCTCCCTTCTCAGTAAGTACTAATATTCTATCCTTAAAAACCAAATTAGTATGTTTGAAAAATAAATAACGAATTAGTATGGAGGCAAAAGTCGATCATTATTTTTGGGGAAGTTTTTCCTAGTAAGATCGTGTAATTGATGTGAAAGTTGGTTAATGGAACTTAGATTCAAAGGTTATTGCAAGCAAAGTTGGCTAACTAATTCACATACCGGTTCGTTTATTGGAATACATGTCATTGTTTTATTTCATCCTAATCTTTTCACTTGCTACACCTTCCACCATCCGGTGTGTGGATTGGTTGCGACAAAATGAAGGGTACAAGTTAGTACATATGCATCACAAAGCGAATTGGTGTGTTGATTGGTTAGTCAACTTCAGTCTGACAATCTCTTGGAATATCATAATTGGACAACTTTCGAGCTAGTTGACGATTTGGATAGAAAAGAATAGGGAGTGAGAGACTTCTTCTAATTTTTTTTTATTTTTTTATTTTTTTCAGGTTACAAGGATGCTCGAGGCCGAAATTTATATAACTACCAATGAAATGATGTTTCATCCCGTTTATTCGTGTCTAACAAAAACTTTTTCTAAATTCATCGTGATGTAAATAATTTTAAACCTCTTCAGTAGCAAAAAAAGTAAAACAAAATAGAAACATTTAAGGGTTTTTTTTTTTCAACAACCATATTCTTAAACTAATGTTTATTGAAAATTTCATCATGAGGTGGACTAATATGTTATATGTGAGTAACTCGAATCAAGGAAAGTTGAATGATATCATTTTCGCCAGTAACGCTGATAGACTTTCTCCTTGTTACTTTACGATATGGTTTTTTTTCTGTCGGTTACTTTACGATATGGTTGAAGTCTCGCAAAAAAGAACCTTTTTGTTCTTTATTTTATTTTAATTAATGACAGATTAGGTAAAAGGTTTTTACCCCCGGTATAACAGTTCTTCCATTATCTTCCTTTTTTCTTTCACATAATCAGCAGTTGAATGTGAATTATCTGCGTATATAAGCGTATCTTGACCCTCGATGGTAGATTTTGTACTTAATTAACATGTACCATACCCCTTTTGAGTGGAGCATTGTGACACTCCGCCCCTCCATCCCTATAAAATTTGTGTTCAATTTATAATGATTTGAATTATCTATTATTATAAATACACGTTTAAATAATTAGGGTCAGTTTGTTAAGTTTAAAGTAGTGAAAAATTATTAGTTGAACCTAAGTCATTACAACTATATATCTCAGAGTTTGACACTCTTGTTGGGAGTCCTGAGAGGTTAAAAGATCTTTTGATTATTTTTAAAAAAGGTTTTTCTCATTTATAAACCAAATTCGAGTTACTTTTTCTTTGTTCAGTGTAATAGAGTTTAAAATTATAGTTTGAACGTAAAACGTTTGATTACGACATATCACTATTTAATTAACTATTTCATTCAATTGCTAAGTGTAAACTTGGGTTACTTTTAGTCGTGAATTACTTCATTTATTTATTTTTTCTTTTTATTGTCTGACAAGTTACTTCATTTCAAGTTAAAAGAGTGTTCTTCTGGCACGAAGCTATTTTTTGTAGGTAACAGTAAGTCAATGGCAGCGTTTAGATGAATTTTAATTTTAATGGGATTACAGAGAGTCAATGGCACGAAGTCACTTACGCCATCTATAGTTGAAAAATGCTTAAAAACGATTAAGACGGACCGATTGATTTTGTACGGTATATGAACTCTATAAACACATAAAAGTTATATGTCCCTTTTTTTTTTTTTTTTGGTCAAAATATGTCCGGTTCGACGGTTCAAAAATACATAAAAGCTATATGTCTAGCTTAATTGTTCAAAAATCTTTCACTGTACGTTGTGGTATTGCTCTACTTTATACACGGTTAAAGGGTCCCGCTGCAAGGATATTGTGTCAACAATTGTAGTTCAACTTCAATAATTGATGATAATATGCTTTACTGTCAATTTGATTTTCCAGCGGCAAGCCTGTTGGACAAGCAATTATAATTCAAACTTTCACAATGTATATTCAAATCTCAATTCGTCAATTCAATCTTAACCTAGTTGTAGATATGCAATTATATTTCTTTAATGCTATTTAGTTCTAGTTGATAAATTTTATAACATCATGTCTCGTATTATTCGGTAAAATATATAAATTTATAGTAACTTATGTTTTATATTACTCTCAATAAAGATTTAAATATTTGAGACCAATTGATTAGACTTAATATATCGATATATTAGTAGTGAATCTGAATTATTACTGGTTTCCTATTTGACCGAGGATTGTCCAAAGCATAAATATGAAGTATTGATGCACAAAATGAAAATGCAAAGACATGCTAAAGTTACTATAAACAAAATACCCTGAATACAAAAACAATATTACTTCAGACAATGCATGGCACTATAATTTTGTAATTATGTTAGCGACATCTAATGTTTCTAAATTACAATAAACCCACAAAAATAAAGAAATAAAACCTTATTGTATACAAGAAATCTAATTACAAAAACTAAAAAACGAAAAAATATTGATAATTAGTCGATTCACCACTTACGTGCCATTTACATCCAGTCATTCTGAAAAACACTTAGCCCCTATAACATTAAGAACAATTCAGGTATGACACCCCCCCCCCCCCCCCCCAAGGTATGACTTGTCCTCCAGAAGAACCATCTATTTTAGTTAGTGTTTTTCTCCATATGCATTTGGCTGGTTATTTTCTGTTTTATTTATTTATTTATTCTACATGCGTTGTAAATTGATTATTTTTTTTGGCTGAATCAGTGAGAGAAATTTTATTAAAACAGGAAAAAACAAGCGTTAAAATACATCAAAGTCGCCAACCGATAGAAAAGAGAAAATGCAGCTAGATCCATGAGTTTCCTAATGATCAAAATCAACAATACCGCTCATACATTTGGGCAAGAAAGAAGAACAAAATCAAAGCCACTCAATACCACACAAAGTCATGTCATATGGATATCAATATTTACTCTACGCATAAAATGTCTATTGATGGAAGACATCTTGAAAGGCCTCTTAACTTGCACTCTCATTGTCATTTATTCGCAGATGCACATCAAAATTTCCTCCTCAATCAAAGCCTCATCCCTGAAAAGCCGCCTATTTATTTCGATCTAGATGTGATAAATTGAAGTGCTAAGGGTCAGCCAGAAGAGATACTCCTTAATGTTGTTCCTACCTACAAGAAAAGAGCCAAGATTAATAATATCATTGACAATAAAAATAGGTGCATCAATAAGAATGAAATGTAAACTTCCCTTCCAAATTCTTCTTGTGCAGCAACATTTAAAAAGAGATGATCCCTAGTCTCCAATGCTTGGTGACTGAAAATGCAATGCGCTCGGTTGTTGTGCCAACTAACATAATGGCCTTTATCACTAACATAGTCCCAAGCTTTACTAAAAGAGAAGAAGCCATTGGAGGCGAGCGACCAAATGAAGGAATCTGGGAGGGTCGTCTGAGAAAACATATTGTGCAGTGTGGGATCGAGTAAGGCAATATCCGGGGGGTAGAGAGGCCAATTTTAGGAATTATTTGTGATGATATTTGAAACTCTATAATGTCAGAATAAAGTTCGATGGTTGTAGTGGTGGGGTAGGCAACCTTCAGGTTCCAGTTATCATACCAGAAGAGGTGTTGCGACCATCACCAATCGATGGGAGATGAGGTCACGAACCAAAGGTCTAAGATTGAATTAACAAAAATAATGAAAAAAGCTTGCTTTAAACAAGCATGGTTTGCCGTAAATTGTAATTAGTAATACAGGTCTAGCCATGGATCACGAATTTAAAATATTTTATTAGTGAAAATTAAATAGTTTTGAAAAAGTATTGTAGAAGCTAATAAATATTCATACAAAAAAATTAAAGTATTTAGAATATTTAAAGTATTTTTAGAAATTAGTAAAGGTTGTAGGTTATCTGTCTCTGTCGATAGATGACTTATCATTAACATGAAAGATAGCTTATAAACGACTTAAAATTAGCATGAAGATGACTTACAGAGTATTGATATAGCTATGATAAGGTTATCCTGCAACCATTTTGATTTTGTTTTTGTCAAATAATCATTTTGATTCAATAGTGTATATATCTAGGCATGATTTTAACATTTTAATCAAAGTTGTAGAGACAAGTCAAACTATTTCTATAAGCTTCTATCTTTCCTATATCAATGAATAAAGCAGTCAAAACCAATTGGATGATGCCAAACATTAATACGGGTGGATTTCCTTTCCGGTGCCATTGCCGTTGGAATTGTCATGCTTCTCAACACATATTGAACAACTCATCTAACTTGGGGAAGGCTGGCCTCACATAAAATTCCATCGAAATAAGTTGTTTTTTTTTGTTTTTGTTTTTTTTTTGGGGGGGGGAGGGGAGGGGGGGGGGGGGAAGGAAGGAGGGGGTTTCTCTCCATGGGAGGCTTGAAGCCGGGATAAGAAGAAAAACTATGTTATTACAAGTTTAGGGATCGGTTCGCACTTTTTATCTTTCTCCACAAGGTAGGTAAGAGCCTCCTTCGGAAGACGGTTCAAATAGTGGCTTCTAATAAGCAACGTGAGTCAGAAATTAGCAATCTAATTAACACATCTATTAGTCTCACGATACACATGTTTGATGGTATAACCCCAATGGTCAGTGATGAGGGGGATCCCGAGCTGAAGTAAGATGCCCATGCCGAGTTGAGGCTGGCTAATCCGAGCCAAGCCGAACATATTCAGCTAATGCCCAACCTGGATGCTGATCCAATTTCACCCCGACCCCAGAAAACGCCGACTTCAGTGCTAGCTGCCCTGATGGGACATAAAGCTACACCACATTAAATGCTGTCAGGTCCGAATTTAGTATAAATAGAGCTCATCCCCTTCATTTCAGAGGTAACTCGTCATTAAATGCTCTCAGCTACCTTGCCAGCTCAGACATATTAATCATTCGCACACCTGAAGGGAAAATCCAGGTCATCACCCTGCCTTTTCTTTCATTTTCCTTGTGTAGGTCAGGTAGCCGACCTGAAAAGTCAACTCGGAGGCCAACCTGAAAGTTTAGCTTGGCAAGCGTAGCCGACCAACTCAACTGCGTGAAATCCGACCTCGACAGTTTGGCATCGTCTGTGGGAACGAGTTGTTTCTATCACTCTCCTTCACCACTCATTGAGAAACCATTATGGTACAAACGAGAAGCCACAGCGCACCGGTAGAGGATTCGCCCAACCCGGATGGGGACCTCGAAACCACGCAGGTGCCTAGCCAAAACCCAATCCCAGCCGACGTTGGGACGAGCCAATGTATACACTTAGCCACTCAAGCCAACCCCACGGCAGATGGAGACCTCAACTCCAGCCTGTCACCGGAGATAAGGATAATGCTGAGGATGTTTGAAGAACTTAAGGAGCAGGTAGCCCGGCTAGCTGAGGGCCCCTTGGCTCCGCAAGAAGCTACGCCGCGGCCCTCGCGTCCACAGTTTCGCATCCCAAACCCAAGGCCAAAACGGGCACAGGACGAAAAGGGCGTCCTAGAGCCGATGACGAGACCCGACGAGATGTGAGGTAAAAGGGCGGCTCAAGCCGACCCCGAGCAGGCCAAGACCATGGCTGCCATAGCCAAGGTCATCAACCAGCTCGACGTAAGCCCACTCTCACCTGAGGTACTAGCCACGCCACTACCCACCAGCAACCGGATGCCCAACCTAGCCGTTTATAATGGAGATGGAGACCCAGCTAGCCACCTGTTCAACTTTGATCACCTCATGACTCTGCATGACATGTTCGACCTCATGAAGACAAAGACATTCCCGACCACCCTGGTTGGCAATGCCCTGAATTGGTTCCAAAAACTTCATCCCGGTTCAATTACAAGTTTTCATCAGCTGGCTGAGGCTTTCTTGTCCCGCTTCGCGGGGAGCCGGGGCTCCACCCGCCACACTTCTACGTTGCTGCTGGTAAAGCAACATAGAGGGGAAAGTTTGAGGGCTTACACGGCCAGATTCAATGAAGAGTCCCTCCAAATCCCCAACCTAGAGGACTCCATAGCATTGATGGCTTACCAGAGCGGGCTCAGGTCGGGCCCTTTTACATCCTCATTGGCTATCGACCCCGTGGATACTGTATCCGAGCTGATGGTACGAGCAGAAGGGTATATACACTCAGAAGAAATCCATCAGGCAAAGAGGGACGATGACAAGGAGAAGAAAGCCAGCAGGAAGGGAGAAACCTCCCGAGCCCAACCTGGGGGTAAAGTCCAAAACGACCGAGGTAAGCAGCCCCAACAGCCAAAGCAAAACCCCTGGTTCACTATGTTCACTCCCCTTAACACCACAAGGGAGCAGATCCTGATGGAGATCCAGCACCAGAACCGCCTGCCTCCAGCTCCAAGGATGAAAGGCCGACCCGAGAAACGCAATAGAACCAAGTATTGCCACTACCATATGATTACGGCCATACCGCTAAAGAGTGCAAAGACTTGAAACGGGAGATCGAGACACTGATAGCCCGAGGTCACCTCCGAAGGTACGTAGATCCGCAGCCGACCCGGAATCACGATTAGAGAGATAGAGAGAGGAGTCCGCCCAGGCGCTAGGCTGGGGGCGGACGTTTGGCTGTGATTGAGACCATTGCAAGAGGTCTGGCGTCGGGTGGGGAGACCTCGACGGGCAAGAAGGGTTATGTTCAGGCTGGGAGGGAGTATGGACCGGTGCGGGGTCCGGCCCCGGGGATGGAGGAGCTCATCTTTTCCTCAGAAGACTTGGAAGGGGTGATATTGCCCCATGACGACCCACTGGTGATCAGTATTGAAATAGCCAACTTCACCGTGAAGAGGTTGATGGTGGACATTGGGAGCTCGGCAGAAGTCTTATTTCTCAGCGCTTTTGAGCAAATGGGGTTGGACAGGAGCCGACTCAGGCCATTGAGGGGCGCTTTAGCTGGTTTCATCGGGCAAGCCCACCGAGCCGAATGGGTCATTAACCTTCTGCTGAAGCTGGAAGACAGAGATAAGCGGATTTTGATGCAAGCCAACTTCATTGTGATGGATTGCAACTCCACTTACAATGGGATCTTAGGTCGGGTGGTACTCAACCATTTCAGGGCCGTCCCTTCAACTTACCACCATACCCTAAAATTTTCGACCCCGACCGGCACAACCACCATCCGCAGAGCCCAGCTCTCAGCCTGGGAGTGTTATAAAAACTCCCTCCGACCCAAATATCAGGTTGGCTGGGGACCAGATTTGCCCGAGGAAAAGAGGGATGCTAAGAGAGGCAGCTCGGCTGAAGACCTTCAGGAGGTGGAACTCTCGGATAAAACAAAGAGAGCAAAAATCGGAAGTGAACTCTCTGCCGACCTCAAGAAAGGTATAAGCCAATTTTTCCTGAAAAATGAGCACATGTTTGCATGGTCTGCCTCTGACATGACATGTATTGACCCGGGAGTGATTGAGCATCACCTGAATGCCGACCCGAATCACTATCCGGTGAAGCAGAAATGCAGACACCTCTATTATGATAAGCAACAAATCATAGCAGAAGAGGTGGATAAATTGGTAGACGCCGGCCACATAAAGGAAATCCAGTATCCAACCTGGTTATCCAATGTGGTGCTGGTAACCAAGTCCTCAGGAGGATGGAGATTGTGTATTGATTTTACCGACCTCAATAAAGCCTGCCCCAAGGACTGCTTTCCCCTACCTCGGATTGATCAGATGGTGGATGCCACCTCTGGGTTCGAACTACTCTCTTTCATGGATACCTTCAAAGGCTACAACCAAATCAAGATGGCTCCCGGAGATAAAGAGAATACTGCCTTCACCACCGATAAAGGTCTCTATTACTATGAGGTCATGCCTTTTGGCCTCAAGAATGCGGGAGCTACCTACACTCGGATGGTGAGCAAGGTTTTCAAAAATCAGATTGGCCGAAATATGGAGATCTATGCAGATGACATGTTGGTCAAGAGCAGAAGGGCGGAAGATCATGTAGCCGACCTGGCTGAAGCCTTCGCCGTAAATGAGCACTTTGGGATAAAACTGAACCCGAAAAAGTATGCATTCAGCGTCAAGGCAGGAAAGTTTCTAGGCTTCATGGTCACAACTCGTGGAATAGAAGCCAACTCGAAGAAGGTTCAGGCGATACTTGACTTGGCGCCGCCGACCTGCGTGAAAGACGCCCAAGTGTTAGCAGGCAAGATCGCGGCACTAAGCAGATTCATGTCCAGGTTGGCTGACAAGTGTGCTCCTCTGTTCAAAATATTAAGGAATCCTAAGAACTTTGAATGGACTACGGAATGCTAGAACGCCTTCCAATAGCTAAAAAGGTATCTAGCTTCGCCACCCCTACTATCCCGACCTGAGATAGGGGAGGTACTTGTACTATATCTAGCATGCTTGGGGACAGCAGCGACAGCGGCACTAGTCCGAGAAGAAGGAAAGGAACAGAAGCCGGTCTATTATGTCAGCAAAACCCTGCAAGGGGCCGAGGTGAGGTACTCCTCCTTAGAAAAACTCGCCCTCGCGCTTATCACGGCGGCAAGGAAGCTGAAGCCATACTTTGATGCTCATCCAATTAAGGTCATGACGAATGCCCCACTCAAGTCCATCATGCACAAGCCGGAGGCGTCGGGCAGGCTGCTGAAATGGGCAGTTGAGCTGAGTCAATTTGACATCACCTACCAGCCCAGAACAGCCATTAAAGCCCAAGCCATCGCGGACTTTGTGGTGGAATGCACTGGCCGAGCCGATCATGACCCGAAGGACGTGTGGAAGGTCCATGTGGATGGGGCCTCAGGGAAGTCTGGGAGCGGAGCTGGGGTGGTCATCCTTGACCCAACCCAGCATGAGCACCAATACTCCCTTAAGTTCACCTTTCCGGCGTCTAACAATGAAGCGGAGTACGAAGCGGTAATTACAGGATTGAAAATTGCAGCTTAGCTCGGGGCACAGACAGTCGACGTGAGCACCGACTTTCAATTGGTTTCAAGTTAGATATCGAGAGAGTTCGAAGCCAAGGACAGTACTATGCTAGCCTACCTCAACAGAGTCAAGGATTTGACCTCAGGGCTCAAAAGGTTCACGATACAGCAAATTCCGAGGGAGGAGAATATGAAGGCTGACGCCTTGTCCAGGTTGGCCTTGGGTAAGAGCAGACCTGCCCTGGTCCATGTGAAAGAAGTGTCCGAATTGAGCATTCAGTTGGGGGTGAAAGCCGTAGCCGAGCTCAATTTAAGCCCAGATTGGACCAAACCAATCGTGGACTACTTGGAGGGGGGTATGACCCCAGAGGATGAAAAAGCTGCTCGAAAACTCACGAAACAAGCCTCAAGGTTTGCCATAATTGGTGGACATCTCTACAAGAGAGCCTACACTTGGCCTATCTTGAAATGTGTTGGACCTGAGGAGGAAAACTATGTACTCTGTGAAATCCATGAAGGGGTATGTGGAAACCACTTGGGAGGCAAAGCTCTGTCTCGAAAGGCATTGAGGCAAGGCTATTTATGGCCAACCTTAGAAAAAGATGCCAAAGAGTATGTAAAAAAGTGCGACACCTGCCAAAGGTTCGCCAATGTACAGAGGAAGCCAGCGGTAGACCTCACGGTGATGATAAGCTCTTGGCTATTCTATCAGTGGGGTCTAGAATTCATCGGCCCATTGCCAACCAGTGTTGGCCAAAAGAAGTACGCCTTCGTAGCAGTAGACTACTTCACCAAATGGCCTGAGGATAAAGGTGTTACTAGAATAACAGAAAAGGCAGCTTGGGATTTTGTGTGAAAAAACATCATTTGCCGATTCGGAGTGCCAAAGGTCATCATTACTGACCATGGCAAGCAATTCGGCAGTGCATACTTTCGAGGCAAATGTGTTGAGATTGGGATCGACCTCAGATTCTCATCTATTGCTCATCCTCAAAGTAATGGCCAAGTTAAAAGGACTAACCAAATCATTTTGTAGGGCCTGAAAACCAAGTTGGAGGAAGCAGAGGGCCAGTGGGCATCGATTCTTCGCGAGGTATTGTGGGCTCAGCGGACCACCACCAGCTCGGCAACTGGAAAATCGCCCTTCGAGCTGACCTTCGGTACTCAAGCGGTGCTGCCATTGGAGATCAGTCTCTGACCAGTAGAACCCTCCATCATGATCTAGAAATAAACGGAGCACGGATTCGTGAAGAGCTCGACCTCGCTGAAGAGCTCCGAGATAAAGCTCAAATCAGAATGCTGGCAAGCAAAGCTGCCATGCAAAGAGTCTTTGCCAAACAGGTCAAGCCTAAGCCTATTAAGGTTGGCGACCTCGTACTCAGAAAGGCCATCTTTTTACCGCGCTCGGGTAACAAGCTCTCCCCGACCTGGGAGGGACCGTATAAAGTCGTGAAAGAAGTCCGACCCGGGACCTTCTACCTTCGCGACAAAAAGGGAAAACTATTGAAGAATGCATGGTACTCAGAACACCTGAAGCGGTATTTTGTCTAAAGGCCCTGAGCCGAAATTGTTTGTAACAGCCCCCGAGCTGAAATCTTTTGTTAAGGCCCCGAGCCAAAACATTACTTGTAATCGGCTCCTGAGCCCAAGTACTTCATGTACAAATTCAATACAATGCATTTTGTAAACCAGTGCAACGCCCGACCCGGGCCCAAGCAACCAAACCAGTGCAATGCTCGACCCGGGCCCAAGCACTTCAACTACTTAGTTGTTGCCAACTCGGATTAACGTTGTGACCATGCTTAATTACGAGCTAATAATTCAAGTAAACCAGCTCGGACAAGGTCCCAGCTCGGGTATAATCAATAATAATTTGATTAGTTTTGCCAGTTCGGATTAAGGTCCAACTCGGTATAATCCGGCTTCAGGTCGGTATGTTAGTTTGGGTCCAAACTCGAACTCAACATTTGTCAACATTAGTTTGACCAATTTTAAATCGGATTGACGAGTCCAGATCGGCGATGATTATATAGTTGCCCAGTTAACCAGCTCGGATTAGGATGATAATTCATTAATCCCTTCTAGCACGGTTCCCTATATTTTAATTAAGTTTGAAAGGCCCATTAAATTGGTCCGACCCCACTTACTTAAGAAATTTGTGAAGAGAAAAGTATATTCGTACAAACTCAAATAAAACGCAAAACAATCATTTCATTAACTTGAAAATGCAAAGTTACAAGGAGCCCAACTTGGCCGAAATTACAAATGCCCGACCTGGGTGATTACAAAGTTTTACTTAAGAGCGGCGATGGAGGTGGTGGCGTTGGCTTCATCCCCGACTTGGTCCATACCCTTCTGGACAAATTCAATCACCTCATTGGCTTGGGACGTCAGGTAGGCCGGTAGCTCAGGAATCTCCCAGAATTCCTGTGGTCGAGCCTCTAAGATCTCGATGTAATCGTTCTTGGTGGCAGGGAAGAAGGTCTTCGCTCTCTCTCGAGTTGCGACTTGGCCTCGGAAGTAGTATTCCAACTCGGCGTACTAGGCCATCGCCCCACCCTCCGTGGCTAGCCAGTCCACAGCCTCTTGGCTGGACTTAAAGGCTTCCACTGCCTTCTCCCCTCGCGGGCCGACCCGATCCAAGAGGTCGTTAAGCTTCTCCTCGGCCTAGCGCTTATTCTTCTTGAAGCGCTCGACATCCGCGGCATCGCGCTGGGACTTCTCGGCCTCGAGCTCCCTCTTCAGGCGGACGATCTCCGTTGCATCCGCTTTTTGCCTCGGGGAGGCATCCTCCCTTAGGGCCTCCAGCTCGGCTCGGGAGTCGATGAATCGTTGCTCGAGCTCGACGCAGTGAGCCTGGGCTCAGGCGAGCAAGCTAGATGCCGTAAGGATGTGGGACTCGGCCTGCACAAAAGATGACAGAATGGTCAGCCGAGCCAAAAAACTTAACCGTATCAACGCAGTAAAATATGCCTTACCGTGACTATGGCCATCCTCAGGTCGAGCGAAAGCTGCTCCGCCGGGACCGATGCTAGCTTTGAATTGCGGGCGACCTTGGCTGCTTCCACAAAATCCTTGTTAGGAGGGCTTACCTCCGTGGCCTTGCCTTTCCTGGAGTACTCAGGCCGGGACCGTTTCCTATTTTCGAGGCGGGATGCTGAGCGCTCAGGGATTGCCACGCCCGAGCTTGATCTTTTGGTCTGGGGAGATGCCGACGTCCCCTTATAAGAGACCTCAGGCCGCTGCCTCTACTCTTGAGGGAAGGAGGAACCCAAGCCGGACCGAGCAGAGACCTCGCCGCTAGCCTCATTCTTTCTCTTCATCTGGGCATACGCGAGCTTCCTCGTATTCGCCATATCTGCAAAAAGCAAGGAAGAGAGGTGAGAAACAACCCGAGGCAAACTGAAGGAAACGACGGTAGACAAGGATACGGGGAGGTCGGGCGTAGATCTTGCGAACTGACCCTTTTCTGAGTTGGACCCTGCGTCCACTTCGAGCTCGAGAAACAGGTTGGGATGATCCTTCGAGAGGTCGGGTTCCCTACCAAATAGCTTGGAATCCCATATCTGCTCCCATTTGAGCACACTGTCAATGTTTATCAACATCCCCGACGCGGACCTCAGCACCGCGACTTCCTCGAGTTCTTCATCTGAAAGCTTGGGATCATCATTGACATTCTTCTTCAAGCTCGAAGTCCAGTCCGATCTGCATCCCGGGTTCACAGCCGGCTCCACCCAATAATAGTAATTGTGCCAACCCTTGTTGGAGGAATGCCACTTTGTGAATATGGAGTTGCCGACCCGAGCTGTGAAGTGGAACCACCCTAGCTATTTAGGGTTGGGCTTGCACACAAAGAAATGTCTAAATTGGCGAAGGGTCGGCTCTACTTTCTTCTCGAGGCAGAACACATAGAACGCCACCACCACGGCCCAACCATTCAGAGACATCTGACCTGGGCTAAGCTCAAAATAGTTCAAGATGTTGGTAACGAAGCTGGGAAGAGGGAGCTAAATAACATTGAATGCAAGGTCATAGATGGTGAAATGGTCAGGAGGAGGATAGCAAGCCGATAAACGCCGACCTGAAAACTTCAGCTTGTGGTGTCAGTCCACTGACCAGTTCCTCAGCCTAGCGTTAGCCATTTGCACCGTGGAATGGCACTCACGCTTGCAACAGGCGAACAACTGCTCGATCCTCTTTCCCCGAGCTGAAGAAACACTGGCTGTAACCCAGCTGCGGGGTCGGACTGCCCTAACCGGGACTGCTTCAATCGGCTCCGCCATAGAGACTCTAGCTAAGTACTCTTGGGGCATCTCGACCCCCTCTAACTGGTTCAGCGGCTCCTCATCTTCTCTATCTTCCAGGTCTCCCAGGTCGGTCAAAGGATCCGCCTCGGCCTTCTTTTGCACCTGCCTGACCCCAATCACTTGGCAATCCTCATCACTCTCCCTGAGCCCAGATTGCCAAGCTAATCCATGTGAGTCACCTTGACCTCTGTACGAGGTATATTCTGAGCTCGACGGACTCTCGTCCCCGCCGTAGGATCTCACATCCATTATCTGGGAATCTTCCGACTCCGACGTCCCCATCCTATCTACAAATTGAAGGTATATGTATAGGAATAACTAAAGGGAGTCGGGACGTACCTACTGCTCTAGCTGGGGAAGGTGACCTGAACTAAATTGGCTCCGAGCTAATTGATCCCGAGCTGAATACCCTAAGAAACTTTTTGCATAGTTGAAAGTGTCCGGCCACTCTTGTATCGGACCTGAAAGCTCTGAAGTTTGTAAGCAAAAGTGTGAAATGAACCTCGGATAACAAGGCCCTATTTATAGGCAACTCCTGTAACCACCTCAGGAATCCCAAACGTCGTATCTTGTCATAACTGCCAGGTGACGTGTCGGCCATCTGAAGGGTATACGTCGCTGACGTGGCCATCCCCACTCTGCCGGGGTCGGGCACCTCCAGCTCGGGAACAACTCCCAAATCTAGATCTCACCCTCTCGACCTCGACTTGCGGGGAGGGATTGACGAGGGGGATCCCGAGCTGAAGTAAGATGCCCACGCCGAGCTGAGGTGGGCTAATCCGAGCCAAGCCGAACATATTCAGTTAATGTCCAACCTGGATGCTGATCCAACTTCACCCCGACCTCGAAAAATCTCGACCTCAGTGCCAGCGGCCCTGATGGGACATAAAGTCTTAATGGGACATAAAACTGCACTGCATTAAATACTGTCAGGTCTGAATTTAGTATAAATAGAGCTTCTTCCCTTCATTTCAGAAGTAACTCGTCATTAAATGCTCTAAACTACATTGCCAGCTCGGACATATTAATCATTCGCACGCCCAAGGGAAAAATCCGGGTCATCACCCCGCCTTTTATTTCCTTTTCCTTGTGCAGGTCAGGTAGCCGACCTGAAAAGTTCAACTCGGAGGCCAACCTAAAAGTTTAGCTTGACAAACGTAGCCGACCAACTCAACTGCGTGGAATCTGACCTCGACAGTCAGTAATTAATCTTCTGCATGCTTCAATGGTTGGCATAAGCGGGTGACATTGTGGAATTGGTCCTTGAACAATAGAACACTCCACTTTAGAATATATTTCAAAGCTAAGGGCATCATTGCCCATTGTGTGAGCATGTTGTATATCTTCGAATAAACCCATAACTTCGGCCAAAATTGATTGAAAAATCAAACAACCAAGACTTTTTTGTATATCTTAATAGACCTCTAGCGACAGTTAATTCTGAATTTTTTTTAGAGCAATCATTCATATTGAGCTTCCATCCCACATTCAACTTTTAACAGCTAATAGTAGCTATGCTACGAGAAATTCTCACACGTACAGTGTTATTCACCATTCAAACTCCTTTTACATCCAATACATATTTATAGATTATATTCAATTTTTTATAATCCAGAACAAAGTTATGATTCGTAAACACCTTTTCGTTCTTCCGATGTCAAATCCACCACATCGTGATGCTAAAGACTGCTCCCAAATTCATGTTAAAACACTGGATCTCGGCGGTTACTCTGCAACCATTCCTATCATTAAATAACGTTCACAAAACATTATGGTACCACATTTGATTATATTGACTCGGCAAATTAAATATCTTAAAAATAGTAATTCATGATAATAGTGTTAATTATCTTTCCTTTAGTTCAAATTCTACATTTTTTCTTAAAAAAAAAGAAGAAGAATTGGTTATTTTCTATTCTTGGCCAGGTAGAGGTTGGTTGTTAAAAACTTCTATATGGCTTTTTAAGGTAATTTTATTTTCATTTATTTTCCAACTTTCCAATATACGTTTGTTTAACATCTTTCTTTTTCTGTTTTATCTCAGTATGAGAATAGCTTTGCAACAAAAAAAAAAAAAAAAAAAAAACCAAAAGAAAGAATCATTTTGTTTATACACGTCCAATTGGAAAGATCTGTTCTGTCCCCATTTACATGTATAAAGAACTTAATAAATATATGAATTGAATTGTTAATTTTAGCATTACAATGTCCATTGGCAGCTATAATCTTGTTCGAACACCAAATGAGACTCTTATTAATTTTATGAAAAAAGACAAAATGAGAGAATCGTCTCCTAAATTTATAATAATTAAATATCTTTTATTTATGACTTTGTAACTCCCTTGAATGGAAAAAAAAAAAAAGAAAAAAGAAACACACGTTTCTTCAATATTGGGCGCTACAAAGGCCCAGGCCCAAAACTATATATATTTTGGCGGGAAACACATAGACATAGCTAACC
The DNA here is from genome assembly GCA_037974665.1 of Ehretia macrophylla. Classification (NCBI taxonomy): domain Eukaryota; kingdom Viridiplantae; phylum Streptophyta; class Magnoliopsida; order Boraginales; family Ehretiaceae; genus Ehretia; species Ehretia macrophylla. The sequence goes on along the minus strand of CM075771.1, from coordinate 47,587,396 downwards.
ACCCTTGCAATAGACACGTCCCCTGGAAGCTTTCATTTCTGTCTTTTTCCACTTCCCAAGACCACACAGTCACACACACACACAGTCACACACACACACGCACTTAAAATTTCAGCGGCCTTCTCCACTCTCCGCCGTTGCCAGCCACCTCACCTCCTCTTTCCGCTGTCCTTTTTGCCTGTCACAGCTCACCGTAAGTCTCACTGTACATGTGTATACATATATAATACATACATATATACATATATATATATGTGTGTGTGTGTGTGTACTTTTGAAATATATTTTGCTTACATTTTGTCGCCGCCATCCTCATTTGCTATATTTGCTTCTTTTTCTATGTTTATCTATGCATATGTAGAGATATTTACATAGTATACATTTATCAGTATATTTTTATATATATAAATTTTATGTGAAGTTTTGTATATGTGACATATATGATATATGCATATCTTTATATGAATTTGTATTTGTACAATGTATACATATTTATCTCTATATACACACACATATATGTGCATAGACGTACTATATATGTATATGTATACGTACATGTATTATCCCCTTGTAAGTACATATATATACATATTAATATTAATATTAATACATATATATATGTATGTATATGTATTTATATATATATATATATATGTTCAAGTAAGCAAATATGTCATGCAGGGGCGCAGGGGCGGATTTAGGAATTTAATATTAGGGGGGGTCAAAATATTTTTTTAATGATACTATATAGAATTTTTTTAAAATTGGAGGGGCCGATAATTTATTTTAACGATACTACATAGATATTTTTTAAAAAATTTAAAACATACGGCCCCCCTCCACACTACATAGATCCACTCATGGTTACAAGAGACTATATATATATATATATGTAGAAATGTGTATATGCATGTAGATACAAGTAGTAATGTATCTTCAGTGATAAATATATCCCTTTTGCCGCCATTTTCTTAAAGTTTCCCTCAGCTTTTTATGAATTAACAGGATTTGCAGCAATGACGGTGTTGAGGTCTCAAAAAGTAGTTACGAAAATCAATTCAAAAAGTGCGCCTAAAAGCATGGAAAATGAGGTTTTAGAACCATCAACTCCAGCGAAAACCCTGGAGTTTTTGAACCAACAGTCAAACAGTAGTACTCCGAGCACGAGCCCTACGGGTGGTAGTTTATTACCAAAGGAATTGAAGTCAGAATCTGGTTCAAAATTGGTCTCAGTGACTGGACCTGTAAGGAGGTGGAGCCTGCGATTGGCTGCAAAATCGGGCACAGGGTTTAATGGAAATGTGGAAAATGTTGATCTTTCAAGTAAAAAACGAAAGAAGTTTGATTCTGAAGAGAAGGAAAATTGTGTTGATGGATTTGATTCAGGGAACTTAAAGAGTGAGAGCGTGGGTGATGGTGAGAATAGCATTTTGCATTTGGGAATGAAGAAAGTTGGGGTTTCTGAAGAAGTTGGCACAGACATTAATAATGTAGGGGATACTGCTGAAGTACCAATTGAGGATGTTAAAATTGGTTCCTTTGAAGTTAGATTATATGATGCTTTGGTATCTTCAAGACACGGGGAGCAAACTGTAGAGGGTAAAAGAATGGTGAAAGAGAAAAGAAAATTGGGTATTGAGGTTGGATTATTAAGGTCAGAAATGAATGACAATGAGAAAAAGTATTTGAGTTTAAGGTCAGGAAAGAGAGTTTCGAGGAGAGTAGTGGAAGATAAAACTGTAAGTCATGGTGCCGGATTTGTAGGAGTGGAGAGTAGTAATGGAGATAAGGAGGTTCAGGGTGCTGAAAGTAAGATAATGTTGAATGATGAAAATTTCAAGTGTGTTGAGGTGAATGAGTCCAAGACAAATGTGAATGGAACTGGTAACCTCAAGGGTAGAAGTAAGCTTACTAGAGAAGAGAAGGCCAAAGGTAAATTGGTTGAAAAGGCATCGTCAATAATGGCTAGAACTTCAGACATGATATCAATAAAGGATAAAGTTCTAGGAACTCCGCATCTGGCTGAAACTGTAGATGTGAAAGCAGTGGACAACAACCTTGGTAGCGTTTGGTCTGAAACAGGTGTTATGACTAGAGGCAGACTTAGCAGAGCAGATAAAGGGAATGATGAAAATTTTAAGCGTGTTGAGGTGAATGAGTCCAAGACAAATGTGAATGGAACTGTTAACCTCAAGGGTAGAAGTAAGCTTACTAGAGAAGAGAAGGGCAAAGGTAAATTGGTTGAAAAGGCTTCGTCAACAATGGCTAAAACTTCAGAGATGATATATATTGCTGATAAAATTCTAGAAACTCTGCATGTAGCTGAAACTGTAGATGTGAAAGCAGTAGACAAAGACCTTGGTAATGTTGGGTCTGAAACATGTGTTATGACTAGAGGCAGACTTAGCAGAGCAGATAAAGGGAAAGAAAAATTAGCTGATGATGATTACTTGACTAGTGTTTCCAACGCCGCCCATTCAGCAGAAACCTTGGCGTTGCAGGAGAGGAAGCAGATAGCAGAGACCAATGTGAATGTGAATACAGGAAAAAGAGGGCACAAGGAACGATTCCGAGATGTAGCCAAAAGAAATGCATCTAGGTTTGCTCATTTCTCTTCTCAAGAGGAAGAGAATCATGCTGCTGATGTTGCTCTGGGAGATTCTTCACCATCTGAAAGGGATGGGGTGACAGAAGACTGGCCTGGTCCGTTTTCAACTGCAATGAAAATCATTAAGGATCGTGGGATGAATTCGAAAATGCAACACCAGAATGCCTCTTTAGGCAAAAGTAAGGATCTGTCAGTCATATGGGTACCCAAAAAGGATCAGCAACTTAATCGTCAGAAGCGGTTTGTTCCTTCGCTGCAAGAACTATGCTGGCCTGTCCTTGTGCAAAATGCAGCTGCAATTACCTCACTCGACTACATTCCTGATGTGATCAAGCATAAGCTGAGTCAGTTGCTTTGTGATTCTCGCAGGATGAATAGTAATTTTCTTGAACTTCTAGTATGTGGGTCCCCTACAGAGATACGTGTGCGGGAATGTTCATGGTTGACGGAGGAAATTTTCACAAGGATCTTTGAAGGGTGCGACACCAGAAACTTGATGGTACAAGCTCTTTTTCTATTTCATATATGAAGTTGATTTTTGTTCATTTATCATGGACTTAGTGTTCTGCTTTTATTGGAAGGGCAGCTTTCTTGTATATAGCGATCCTTGCTTAACTGTTACTAGTTATCATTAACCAAGCTTTAAAGGGGTTGAATCATGAATGGTTTACAGGTTTTTCAAGTTTGGCTGAGGTACAAAGGGCAAAAGAACTTCATGGTCTTGTGTTTTTTGGCATATCTAACAGATGTAATTTATGAGTCAGGTTGAACAGTTGTTAGTGGGATTTTATTCGGCTGTTATTTTGTCAAGATTATCTTTCTGTCTTTTCTTTTTCTTTTTCAATTGTTTTATGAGAAGGCTGCCAAAGGGATGTGATTTTTAATTGTAGAAATTGATTTTAGGAGTAGCTTTTCTTCTCCTACCAATTTTTTAAGCTTCTTTTTTCTTCTTATCTTCCTATTGGATTCAGGTGCTACAACTTGATCAATGTGGATGCTGTTTGCCAGACTATATTTTGTTGGGAACCTTAGCTCGGTTACCAAATAGTCTGCCTGCATTAACTACCATATCCTTGAAGGGTGCATATCGTCTTTCAGATGTTGGGCTAAGTACACTTGTTTCTTCTGCGCCTTCTTTAAGATCAATTAATCTCAGTCAATGCTCTTTGTTGACCTCTGATGGCATTAGCTGTTTAGCTGACTTGTTGGGTTCCGTTCTGAGGGAGTTGTATCTTGATGACTGCCAAGGCGTCAATGCTTCGCTTATTCTGCCAGCGTTGCTTAAGCTACAATATTTGGAAGTTCTGTCATTGGCTGGAATCCAAACTGTTTGTGATAATTTTGTCAATAAGTTTGTCACTGCTCGTGGTCACAATCTGAAGGAGCTTATTTTGAAAGATTGTGTGTAGGTGTTTCAAAGCAGGTTTCTTCGCAAGTTATGCTTAAAGGGAACGGCCAAGTTCAATTTTTTAATTCCTTTTACGTTTGAATTTGGTGCAGGAAGTTGACTGATGCTTCTGTGAAAGTTATTGCCGAAACTTGTTCTGGATTATGTGCAATAGACCTCAGTAACTTATCCAAATTGACAGACGCTGCAATAGGATACCTAGCAAATGGTTGTCACGCCATTCACAAGCTAAATCTATGTCGTAACTTATTCAGGTCTACCTTCCTTTTGATACTACTTATCTTCTCTCGGATGAATTTTTTCTATTTTGTTTTTGATCTGCCTATATATATATATATGTATTTGGATATGTTTTATATGGGCTTCATGCTAGTGTGTCATTTTTGCTTAGGCGTGTGTGCTCGATCAAATTTTACAGTTTGTCCCTCTTACCTCCTATTTTATGCAATCTTTTTACATTTTCTTCTCGTGCCTTGCGTCATATTATTTCGTTTAAACATGGAGAATGTGATTCTAGTAGTAAGGAACTAAGGATAGAACCAGAGCATCCAATCGAAACTCGCCTTTGTTGACCTTATGGATCTATGACCATGGGTGCTTTGATGGTGGATCACTTATTATGTTCTCAACTCATGGTGCTTATGTAGAGGGATTTGGTTGGCTCAAGTTGGGCATCCAAAAGTGTTAGCTTAGGCAAGTTATATTGTGTTGTCGGTTGTAAAATGTGAAGACGGACGACTATATATTTTAGAGATTGATGTTAAGACTAAATATTGAATACTTCCAAGCCTCTTCAGTTACATTTATTTGACTGAATTAATTTGTTTCTTGATCTGTACTTGTTGGGTGCTTTAAGATGAAGTGTAGAGAACAACACTGAAAATCCCGATGAAGGCTAGTTAGTTGCGAACCTTAGGAGATTTCATGCATCTTATGTTCAACAGATTGCAAGGTATTGATGGCCTCTGCCATATATTATAGAATATGCAGTTGAAATTATTTTTGCAGTTTATTGGAACTAAATATTAAATTTATTTGGGCATTAAACAGGGTCAATGAAGCAATGTAAACCTGCATTAAATTGCTCTTCTCGCTTATCTAGTTCTAAAATTCTAGCTTGTGTTTAACTGTCGTTAAAGTGAAAATCTAACTTCTTTGATTCACAATAGTGACGAAGCTATTGCTGCATATCTTGAGACTTGCGGAGACTCCCTGAAAGAACTGTCTCTCAATCATGTTAGCAAGGTACCTATCATCTATGTGTCATGTCTCTGATGTTCTTTCTCCTCTCTCTCTCTCTCTCTCCCTCCCTCTTTCTCTATACCAACCAACTGTTTGATCTTGATATGAGGACGGATAGTTTACAGTTTGTTTGTTGCTTTTGTCTTTGCTTATGTCTTCTGCATCTCCTGGCCCGTGCTATAGTCAAAGCCATTGTGTATCCATCTTGTTCTATGATTTTCTTATTATATTTTATGTAGATGAAGGGGGCGTTCCCTTGTTCCTGATTCAACTTGCCTTTTGCAGCTGTACTCATATGGAGATTTTTGTCCTTTTCCAGGTTGCTCACAACACCGCTGTGTCACTTGCTAAATGTTCAAATAATTTGCTTACTTTGGACTTATCTTGGTGTCGAAATCTGTCAAATGAAGCCTTAGGATTGATTGTGGATAGTTGTTTATCACTGAAAGTGCTAAAATTGTTTGGCTGTACTCAGGTATGTGGTAAATTGTTGAATTTATCTATTAGGTTCATTGATACTTGCATGGCAGACCTTCGCTTGAGGTCTCTTAATTCGTATCTAACAGAACTTAGAGAGAAAATATCTTCATTGATTTTAGAAAGTGTTGAATACAATACAAGTTAAGACTTTGTGCTATTTATAAACACATGTGAGTCTATGCCAGCTAATGTACAGCTCATCAATACTACAACTCATCAGTTTACTAGCTCACTCACTCAACTAACCAACGTGTAACTAAACTGCATTAGCTAAGCCTTAAGTTGCTTCCAGAAGCTTCTCGTTGATTGCTTTTGTCATGCCCCCGCAAGCTGAGCTGAGCATTCGCAAAGGGAAGCTTGGACTTGAGTGGAAAAAACTTAGCTGTAGAAAGAGGTTTTGTGAATAAGTCTGCAGGTTGGTCTGCAGAAGCAACATGACAGACTTTGAGTGTCTTAGCTGCAACTTGCTCACGGACAGAATGATAATCAAGGGCTATATGTTTCGAATGATTATGAAACACAGGATTTCCTGCAAGAGCAATTGCTGAAGCATTGTCAACCCATAAGATAGGACACTGAATTGGTACAGACAGGTCTTTTGAGTAGATAAGTGAGCCATGTGATTTTAGCTGTAGTATAGGCCATAGCCCTATACTCAGCTTCGGTTGAGGAGCGTGCAACTGTAGGTTGCTTCTTGCAACACCAGGACACTAAATTAGGACCAAGGAAGATGCAAAAACCTATGATGGACCTGCGATCAAGTGGACAACTCGCCCAATCTGAATCGGAGTAAGCGGTTAGATTCGTGAAATGCAGTCCTTGATTTATTGTGCCTTGGATGTATCGCAACACCTTTTTGAGAGCAGTATAATGAGCTTGAGTGGGGTTATGCATATGTTGACATATGTTGTTAACGGCAAACTGTAAGTCAGGGCGAATGACTGTCAAATATTGTAATGCACCTGCAAGACTTCGGAAATGTGTAGGAGAGGCACGGGGGATTGAATTCGCACTGCTAGAGGAAGTGATAGAGGCAAGTGTAGGCGTAGCCTTGCAGTTTAAGATGCCTGCTCTATTTAATATGTCAGAAGCATACTTAGATTGATGAAATAAGAGCCCTGTTGATGTGTGTTGAACCTCTATCCCAAGAAAGTAAGAAAATTCCCCCAAATCTTTCATAGCAAACTGTTTACTCATAGCTGTAATCAACGTAGCAATAGCAGCTGTAGAATTTCCTGTGACAATTATATCATCAACATACACAAGAAGTACCATTGTCACATTTGGAGTATGATAAACAAAGAGTGATGTATCAGCCTTGCTACAACGAAATCCTTGACTGATTAAAAACTGTGCTAAAAGCTGGTACCAAGCTCTTGGAGCTTGTTTCAAACCATAGATAGACTTGTTTAACTTGCACACAAAATCAGAATGTTGAGCATCTTCAAACCCTTGAGGTTGTGTCATGAAAACCTCTTCATTTAATGTGCCGTGTAGAAAAGCATTGGACACATCCAACTGTTTCAATGTCCAATTAGACTGCAGTGCTAAAGAGAGTACCACCCTTATAGTTTGACTCTTCATAACTGGGCTAAAGGTCTCATCATAGTCAAGACCTTGAGTTTGATGAAAGCTTTTTGCAACTAACCGGGCTTTGTATTGAGCCACTGAACCATCTACATTTCTCTTTATTTTATACACCCATTTATAGCCGATGGGCAATCTAGTAGAGGGCAATGGGGTGAGAGTCCAAGTGTTCTGTTGTTGCAGGGCAGTAAATTCAGCTTGCATAGCTTGTACCCAGTGAAGGTTTTTGGAAGCTTCTTTGTAAGAAGTTGGTTCTACAATTGGCGGAGTAGTTACTAGAGAATTAATAGTCCTTGGCTTTAATGAACCAGTTTTGGACCTGGTGACCATAGGATGGGATGGAGGAATTGAATCAGTAGAGGAATTGTTTTGTGTAGTTGGAGTAGAGGACTTCGGAACAGAAAACTCTTGAGACAAGGGTGATGGTGGTGCTATGGATTGATCGACAGAAGAGGGTGCAACAGGTTGTGTAGCAGTAGTGGGAAATTGAGGAAGTAGAGGATTTGAGGATTGGAGAACCTGATCTTGGGACAGTGTTGTAGAATTATAAAATTGAGGAACTACAGAAAAGTCATTGAACCTTTTTTCAAGAGTAGACTCTGTTAAAGATGATTCATAAGGGAAGATATGCTCTTTAAAGATTACATGCCTTGAGATGTATAGTTTGTGACTTGCAAGATCAAGACACTTGTAACCCTTGGAAGTGTTACAGTATCCTAGAAACACACAAGGAGTGGATCGAAGCTGCAACTTATGAGTATTATAGGGTCTAATCCAAGAAAAACATAAGCAACCAAATGGTTTAAGATGATTATAAGTAGGTGGAACTGAGTATAGGCATTCATATGGTGTTTTGTTTTGAAGACTGGGTTTTGGCAATCTTTTAATCAAATAATTGGTTGTTGCTAATGCTTCTAGCCAAAATTTAGTGGGAAGATGTGGTTGGTGAAGGAGTGCTAAGACAGTTTCTATAAGATGCATGTGTTTTCATTCAAATTTTCCATTCTGTTCTGGTGTATAGGGACATGAGGTTTGGTGTTGAATGCCTAAGTGTTGTGTGTACTGTGCAAATTTATGATTAATGTACTCTATTCCATTATCAGTTCGCAGAGTTTTGATAGCAGCATTAAAATGATTTTTAACAAGAGTAACAAAGATCATAAACACAGTCAAAACACTAACTTTTGATTTGAGTAGATATATCCAAGAGTATCTTGTAAAGTCATCAACAAAGACAATATAATAGCTGTAATTTTGAAAAGAAGTAATAGGACTAGGCCCCCATACATCAGAATGAATCAGCTCAAATGATTTAAATGTAATTGATTCAGACAAGGGAAAAGGGAACTTATGAGCTTTTGCAGTAGAACAAGACTCACAAACTAACTGCTTATTAACAGATACGGGAATTATAGAGGCTAAGGACTGAAGTACTTCATGTGATGGATGCCCTAGCCGTAGATGCCACAGTTGATCAGGAGTGAGTAGAGTGGCTTCACTGAAACAACTGTGAACTTGAGGTCTGAGAGCTGGAATGTTGTCAAAGGGAAGGATGTACAGCCCATTGTTTTAGGGGCCCTTGTACCTGAGCTGCTGAGTAGCATTATCAAGAATTAGTACCTCTCTAGAGTTAAACACTAGAGTAACATTATTGTCCTTAGCAAGTTTATACACAGAGAGAAGATTAGTTGAGATTTGAGGCACATGCAGAACATCATGAAGTCGTAAGGTAGAAGAGGGAAGAAAGAGTGTACTATGACCTGTGTTGGCAATTGGAATTGTCTGACCATTTCCAATTGAAACAACATCATAGCCATCATACGGTTGATAGGAAGTGAGTTAAGTGAGATCATGAGTAACGTGCGAGTTGGCGCCAGAATCTAAGAACCAGGCGTGATCTGGTGCAGAGGAGGTAGGTTGATGGTGTGCAGCATAGGCTTGTTTATTTGGCTTAGTACCAGTACTAGCATATGCATTGAAATCTACCCTGTGCCAACAGTCAAGAGCAATATGATTCAGTTTACCGCAGATTTGACAAAACACCTTCGGATGAGAGTCATAAGAGCTATAATTTTTGCTATTGTTGCTAGGGGCGGAAGCGATAGGCTGAGGTGATATGTTTGATTGCTGAGGTGAGTAACCGATTGGAGAATAACCACCAGTCATGCCACCACGATTATTCTTACCACCATGATTATTCCAGTTTCAACCTCTGCCTCTGTTTGAATCAGAATGATGAACCTTCTGTGTATTCAAGACACTGTGAAGCTCTCCAGTTGGAGTATCAGGAACAGTCAATGACTTCGTCATTTGGAGATGTAATTCCTCAGAGATCAAAAGACTCGAAAGTCTAGAAACAGAGATAGGATCATCACGGATTCTAATCGACGCTTTGAAGGACTCAAACTCTGAAGGTAAACCTTTTAGGATATATAGAACCAGATCGTCCTCATCAACTTTGTGTCCAACACTCATAAGACTATCAATAATCATCTTGATATGATCTAAGTACGACTACATACTTTGTGTGCCTTTGTTGAGTATGTAGAGCTTCAATTTTAGTTGATGAACATGTGATCGCGAAACAGAGCTAAAGTAAGCCTCAAGCGATTTCCAAATCTCGGAAGAATTATTCAGATGAAGAACTTGCGGTAGAATCAGAGATGAGATCGAAGCATAGAGACACGATTTTAAGTGTTCATCGATCACTGACCACCGCTGAAACTCTGGATTTTCGGTGACAGATCCGTCGGCGGCTTTGATTTTAGGTGGCGGACATGGCTGAGCTCCAGTAATGTGCTCGGGAAGATGATTCGCGCGTAGAGCAGTTTGAAATTGTGCCTTCCATACAATGTAGTTTGTGTTGTCAAGCTGAACACGAATGAGAGAGCTCAAATTGTGAATAAGAAGCTTCAGTCCCGACAGCAACTCAGAGTCATCCGCCATTGTTGAAAGCTTGAAGCTTTGAAGCTTCGAAAAAAAATCAGAAAAGACAGAAGAGAACAGTTACGTCTCGAAGGCTCTGAATACCATAACAGAACTTAGAGAGAAAATATCTTCATTGATTTTAGAAAGTGTTGAATACAATACAAGTTAAGACTTTGTGCTATTTATAAACACATGTGAGTCTATGCTAGCTAATGTACAGCTCATCAATACTACAGCTCATCAGTTTACTAGCTCGCTCACTCAGCTAACCAACGTGTAACTAAACTGCATTAGCTAAGCCTTCAGTTGCTTCTAGAAGCTTCTCGTTGACTGCTTTTGTCAGTATCCCCCCTTGTTTTCCCACCCCATAAAACAAATGGGGAAAACAGATAGATTTCGTTTTGTCTAGGTAGTATACTAGAAAATATAATTCTGTCCCTTGGCACAATTTCATTGTTATGCTGATATAAACTAACAGAGTAATTATGGTTTTATTGATTTCCTGTAACTCTCGATTCTGAAGGCTCGTTTTTTATTATCCATTAAACAATTCAGAGGGGTGGAGAAATATTGTGTTACTCTGTTGATCATGCTTCAAGCTATCTCTTGGCTATAATTAAGATGGGACTTTTAATTATTGCACTATACTTGCCCCCTTTCCTTTTTCCCTATCATCTTTCCTCGTTATTCTTTTTAAAACTATTCACCGTTTAGGGCAAGCATGATATGACATTTGATCTGAAAAAATGTATGCAGATTACGAATGTTTTTGTAAATGGCCACTCGAATCCACAAGTGCGAATGATTGGATTGAAGATGACTCCGATGTTACAACATCTTAAGGAGCCTGATTTCCTAACAGGACCACTGCGTTATTCATCTGCTGCTTGATGTGATTCTCGTTTTGGTCGTAGTATCCTCTGTCAGGCGTGTGTTCCAGAACTGAACTTCAATTCCAGTGTCAACATTTTAAGGAAACTTGGTTGTAACTTTCTTGTACTCAAGATGGTGTGTAACTGCAAGAGTGATGATTTTCATCTATTGCATCGATACTCATTTAGTGGTATGTATAAACTTGCATGTTTCATGTTTCATGTTTCATTTTCAGTTGTCCATAAATGCTTTTGCTTCACTAGATTTCATTCTGACTTTGTGATACATACAATGTTTCCAGTTTTTTCGCTGTTAACTAGTTTAGTTTAACACTTTTTGAATGTTAGTTATTAAATCAAATTAAATCAAATCTTATCTAACAAAATGGAGTTGGTTAATGAATTTGATGACCTTACTCTTTTTTTGTTAAAAACCGTCTATTCTGTTAGTTTTATATATGTGAGATCTCGTTGCACTATTTTCGTTCGACTTACTTCAGGTCTTTTATGTTTCTTTCGTTGTGTATTTTATTTTTACCGGTTTTTCCTCGTCTTATTACATCATTGTGTATAGAAGAGTTATATGAATGAAAAACAAGGTATTTTACCTTTTTGTTATTCTAAAATTTTGTAACATACGGAGCTGTCACTAGCTAGAAGAATGTCATTTTTGACAACCCAATTGAAATTCATGTTCAGCGCAGGATTAGAAACATCTCTTAAGTTTTGAGATTAGTGGGGAAAGATTCCGTTTCGCAGATGGTTGTTCGGGAGTAAAATATACAATTAAGTTTCACAATATGTAGATGTGAAGATTATTTTATATCTTATGGCCAGATAGCATTGTATGGGCAGTGTGTGTTGTCACATTATGACAAATGAATGTAAAAGCAGCACACGTTTTAAAATATCAACCTTGTCAAATGGTCTTCACTTTACTGTTCAGTCTGAAGTCTACTTGCTAACATTGACAAATAAGTGGAGCCTAGACACACACTCCACCGTGTTGACTGACTCTCTTCTGCTTTTCATCTTGGTCTTGTTCTTTCAAGTAAATGATCGAGATGATCTTTTATCTTTAGAATTTTCGATATTTTTGTTTTTCATTTATAAAAAATAATAAATTAATTTTTTATCTTTTAATATGTGGTTCTATTAGTTTTTTTAACAAATTTTAATAATTTTTTAACGTAGATTACATACACTCAACACGTGACTAATTAGTTCTTTACTCTTTTAAAATTTTATTTAAGTTGATCACGTGTCGGATACATGCAATCTGCGTTAAAAAAATGATGAAATTTGTTAAAAGGAATAATGACGTTACAAATTTAAAGATAAAGAATCAATTTGTCTGTAAATAAGGGATGAAATGTTACAAAATTTAAAAATAAGGGATCATTTTGGCCATTTATCCTTGTTAATATCTTCTTCTTCTTCCTCCTCTTTTATTTTTGCTGCTCTTACGCTGGTGTCTTCTGTTGGCCGTTCACGTGGCCATCTAAAAGTTAGTTTGTAAGAGTGCATAACTGTACGGATAAGCTTACACAAACTACAAACTATCTATCGACGCGTTCGTTTTGCGGCTAGGCCTTTCTTCAAACTTGAGCTTTGATGCTATGCTTCTGGCTTTGGAACTTCTGCATTTGTTGATTGGTAATGATCCTTCGCTTGAATTTAGTGTAATATCTTTTTTTTTTTTCTAATGGAAGTTTTGAAGTATTATTAAACCGTTTTAGAAACTCAATAAAAACTTTGAAAATGTTAGAGAATTTGAATTGTGATTACCGATATCCAAACTGTGATCTGCGGAATTTTTTTGCCTACGTTATGAATGATGCAATGTTAAAGGTAAAAGACAATGATGATAATAATAGACCTATATTGTATTGGTTTGTTTCACTTATGGTGTCAAAAAGAAGTTGCAAGTTAATATTTCTCGTAAAAGTTGTAAGTCATGCCTTTTTTGAAGGGTAAAGATTAAATTTTATGTGGTCCAAAAATTAGGTAAAATAGTCAAATAGCAGTCACGATTTTGACAAAATTTAATTTTAAAGTGTTGTTCTATAGATTAAATTGGATTGATTGTGGATCTTTCTCCTTTTAGAAATTACGATAGGTTGAATGAGTTTGAAAATTAAGAACTAAAAGATATATATATATATATTTTTTTTGGTCGAACTATGTCATCCCTTTATCCCTCTCTATATTATATAATTTTTGATCATTTAAACGAAAGAATTGACATTTAATACGAATTCTTAGCATGTAAGCAGTAAAAGATTGAGAAAAAGATAACATTTCTTTGTGTAGATCTCTTAGAGGACTTGCATAGTCAGTAATCTTTCTTTTTATTTAATGAATTATAGGGATCAATAACATGGTCAACAAGCTTAGTAAGGTTCACAAAAAGAAAAAAAAAAAAAAAAAGTACTCTATCAAGGCATATTTTAAATTTAGAAGAAATGTGAGGCAATATTCTTCAATTCATTATGTCTCTTGACTATATAGGACCAACCTGGTGCACTTATGAATTTTTAGAGCTAACAAATATAGAAAAATTTTAAAATACTAATGCCCATTTATCTTTGCTATATAATAAAGGGTTAAATCCACTTTGTACCCGTATCTTTTACATATTGTGATATTTATTAATCCTCACCTTTAAAAATTCTACTTAGTTACCCTTGACTTTGGTCAACTTTAACATAATTAGGATTCTGTTAAAACAAAAATTTATAATTACTAAACTACCCTCATAGTTAAAGCCTAAAGACAATTTTACCCTCCTAACAAAATACAAACTTATCTCTTTCCCAAAAAAAAAAAAAAAAAAAACCAAACTAAACCCACCCCCAACACACCCATTTCATACATCTAACGAACCTGTTCACATATTCTAAAGTGTTAAAATAATACGCACTATACCAGCAAAATGACAATTCCAATTTAACAGCAGGATAAATGACAAATATACTTCTTTCTGCTTCAGAATAATATCATATTCTCAACATTCCTAGAGACTTAAACCTACACAAAAAGTACAAAACATCAGCTAATGTGACTTGAAAACAGGGATTTATGCCGATAATGAGAAATTGGAAGATATTCTGATGTCCAAGATTGGAAAAACACCTTCTAAACCAACAAAGGAAATGTATCAAATGGTTGTTGACAGTGATGTATGAATGCTGGTACAATTGGTAATTGTATTCTCAAGCCTCACGATATTCATGGTGAGGAAAAATTTCAATGAAGGTCTAGGAGCATCTATAAAGAAATTCACTGGCGAAAAGAATGAAAAGCTCAACAAAAAGTATAAACACTCTTTTAACGTTAAACTATCTTTAGGGGTTTAGTTTGGTTTTTTTTTTTTTGAAAGAGTTGGGTTTGTATTTTGTTAGGAGGGTAAAATTGTCTTTAGGTTTTAACTATGAGGGTAGTTTAGTAATTATGAATTTTTGTTTTAATAGAATCCTAATTCTGTTAAAGTTGACCAAAGTCAAGGGTTACTAAGTGAAATTTTTAAAGGTAAGGGTTAATAAGTGTCACAACATGTAAATGATAGGGATACAAAGTTGAATTAACAAAGGAATATGTAAGGTCAAAAGTGTCCAAACATGTATATTTATAGTTCATCCAATGCTTTAAAATGCTTGTACTATATGCTAAGTATTTTATACGTTTTGTTTTAAGACAATAATAACCTTGGTGGAATCCGACATCCTCTACTCCATCCAACGGCCTAAATTTATCCACGTCCTTACAATAAAAAAATCTTAACCACCAATGAATCTGACAAAAAATATATTTTTTATGTTCAGTTTGTCTCTCCCTCACGTTTGCTTTCTCACATTGACAGAAACTATTTTCACTATCATTCTCTTTTTCTCTTGAATCTTCATAAGCACAGTAAGTACTATCTTTTTTTTTTTTTTTTTGTTTTTCATGAAATTTATACATAAAGTAAGCTTTGTGCATGTGTGTATATATATACATGACGCTCTGTGTGTGGTGGTAGTGGGGTGTATGCGTGAAGAGTGTTTGTGTGCTGTGTGCGTGTATGTGTGGTGGTGGTGGGGTGTATGTGTGCTGTGTGCGTGTATGGGGGGTGGTGGCTCTAATTTTAATAATCTTTCAATTTTTTGTGCCTGCAAATAAAGCTAGGGATTCAATAAGCTACACATGTAAAAAGAAGAAGAGAAGATATTTCCCCTTATAATTTTTGTTGTTTAGATCTGGACTTTTTGGAACTGAAGTTGCAAGAGTGCTTGGTGGTGGCCTTGTGCCAGGTTTCAGTTTGAACTTTGTAGAATTGCCTAAAATTTCCATTTTTTTTTTAGAGTTGCCTAAAAATTCGTAAGAAGTTGTATTTGTCTGATGCAGAATTTTGCATCATAGCTCTGCAAGACTCTGAAAATTGAAAACTATTAGTTAGGTTTCAGAAGTGTGCTCCAAAAATTAATTTGAAGCGTTTAAACTAATATATATGGCCAACTATGAAATCATGTAGTTTCTCTTCGTATTATTTTTCGTAGGATTAGTAAAGTTACTGCGCCAAGGGTGTAATGCCATAAATTGGCTTTTTCTTTTGTTCTTTTTTTTTTTTTTTTTTTCCCTTTTTCATTCTCTTTGCCCTTTTTCATTCTCTTTTGTTCAGACCAAGTATAGTTCATCTGAAATCTTTACTAAAGTTTAGTAGAGAAGGGAGGTAAGTTCAGTTTATTCACAAAAATAAAGTATTCAAAAGATAGGCTCTATCTATGAATTGCTATTTCATCCTTTGAAAAGCACTTTGGTTTCATTTCTTCTGCGAAGCATTAAAGAGGCATCAAGGCGACACTCACAATCTATGAACCTCCTTTCTTTAGTCTTTATCCAATTGATTTTTGCATCTTGTTTTTCGGGCTTTTATGTAACTGTTATTAAGGTGAATATCTTTTGAGATGTATGTGGATCTGGATGTTTTTCCTTCTTCAGGTTCTTTAGTTTTAATTGGTGGAGATCCTGGAGTTGGCAAGAGTACACTATTGTTGCAGGTATAAATGTTTATTAACGGGCTCTTATTGTGTGCTTTATATTTACTTATACAAATAATTAAATTTTTTTTTTTTCCAGTGGAAGCTGAAAAGGATTTTTAACTAAAAAAATAATCCTGAAAGAAACATATAGTTTTAATATTTTCAGCCCCCATTGGCCCTTAATTGCCTCCGCCACTATCTTTTACTATTGAACCTCGATTACAGATGAATGTAGGGTCCATTTGAGTAGACCTCAAAGGATTTAATTATTTAGTTTAACCAATCCTATTATATACTGTTCATTTGCTTTTGTTAAAGTTATTTTTGATAATCATTCATGTGCCGGGTGCACAGCTTAAGAAACACATTGATGCTACCTTAGGCAGTGGCAACTTGAGGGAAGCTGTACGATTGCCCCCTGGAGAAGATCTTAATGAGTGGCTGGCGGTAAATAGTAAGAATTTGAATCGATGTCTTGTTTTAACTGCATAGTCAAAGCCTTCAGTTCATGTGTGTCTTTATTTGCTGCTATCACAGTTCTTGTGATATCTCATGATAACGAGACACGTAAAAGTATAGCTTTTCGATTTTTGTATGGGCTTTTCGGCATCATTTATTAACAAGGAAAGGATTAATTCGTATCCTGTTAGTGACTGTTTTGGGGCCTAATGATCAAACGAATTTCTTTTATTTGAATGCATTAGCAGACAAACATGCATGCATGTGAGAGATAAAATCCTGACATTGTTAGATTCTTGGCAAAGGCGTTTGGTGGCACTGGAGGAAAATATTTCCAATATATATCTTCTCATTATTTAATTTTGTTATTGGTGAATTCCTTATCAGAAGTCATCTTACTCTTTTTTACTACTTTTCACAATATTATGTTGTGGACTTACTTTTTTTGGGTAAGAATTATGTTATGGATTTAAAATTATATTTTTTACCATTTATTTTCAATTTACCGATGCAAGTTAATTTTCATTATATGAAATTTTATAATATTCTTTTCAATTTTTTTTTTTATAAATATAATCATAATTAAAAAGCTTCCAACTAACAATGTATATATCTCATTTAATAATTTTATTTACGATATTTTCTTAATGTATGTATATTGGGTAGGCTCAACTAGTAATTCGATTTATGTCTCAAAATTACTTTTCAAAAATCACGTTTTACAAAGACTAGACTAGACCAAAAAGGTCCTAAATATAGTACTTTTAAATTAAATTTTTTTGTTTCCTTACAAATACACTTAACAAACTCCTCATAAGCAACTTTAAGAAACAAGTAATGCTTTTATGTCACTCCTTCACTCTTTCAATTCTTTCACGGTAAAGATTCATGTAGATGTTAAATGTTTCTTTTATATGGTAAAAATTATAGAGTAAATATCACTCTGCCCCAGTGTTATGGAAAAGTATCACGCTATCCTCTATGTTTGTAAAATTATCAAAAATCCCTCTGTACTTTTTGAAACCTGACACATCGCCCCCCTCTGTTTGTAACTCTGTGAGCTGTGTCATGCATAGGCCTTTTACTGCATGTATGGATATTTTAGCTCTTGTTAAAACATTTGTTTTGCCTAAAATACCCTTCCACCTTCATCACCATCACCAACACAACGATGAAAACACACACACACACACTTAATGACCAAGCAGTACCCTACAAATCCATTACAATCCAAAATGATTTGCATTTTTTCACCCAAATGAAAATTATTAAATTTTCACATATATCAAAGACAAATGGTAAAGCGAGAAGAAGAGGCTCAGATCTATTGTTTTACTACCAAGCTTGAGTGACCACCATGGCTGCAACACCTTTTGCTAGTGAGGGTTTAAAGCTCAATTTCTCTTCTATTCCTTTTTGGTATTTACAGGTTCACAGCAGCAATTGCATTGCCAAGTAGCGACATTATCATCATGATACCATACAGCAAGATCAACATAAATTATAAAATGGATGCTCAGGTTTTTTCTGTATTCAAACAAGAGAGTCACACTACGACATATACAGGGGTGGGGCTGACGGGGATGACAACTTTTTTTATTTATTTATTTTGGGGTGAAAAGAATGGGTGGAGGGAGAGAAAAGAAAAAGAAAAAAATATGTATAATATAAGGGCATATATGTCATTTAAGTTGTTTTTTAAACGGCGTTAGTTAAAAAGAGATGGATGGGACGGTTTGTCGAGTTTTAGAAAGTATGGGGGTTTTGATGTGTGATACTTTTACATAACACAGGGGGTAAAATGATATTTACTCAAAATTATATTATATAGGAATGGGTAAAAGGGTGTAGATATAACAAGGCTCATTGCATAGTTGGGTGATATAATCCAACAATTTCACATAACGGATGACCTAAAATTGAATTTGGTCAACCATCTTCAAGGAAATCATTAATTATTCAAAAGTAGATTTATAATTCTTTCTATTTTCTTATGTTGTAGAAGTGGAACATTAGGCTAATATTCTTGAAATCTCCCTTACAAATTCTAATGGTGCAAATTTGGAAACTCAGTTATAATCATACAATCTCACCCTTTTATATATTGGAGGACCACTGACCTCAACCTTGCTCTTTTTCATTTTTACATTGCAAAAAAGGCAAAGTCGTTACAACCTAAAGTACCATCCTCGGGGTAATTTCTCCCCGTCTGTCCTTCTCTGAACCTTGCTCTTTGAAAGATTAAAAATGAAACTGCTATACTTCTTACTTGTTTGCATTATTAGTTTTTTCTCATCTGCAAATTACCCAAAATTAAAATATCCATAACTATTTAAAGAATATAGATCTTAATGATTTTTATTTAAAATTATCATATTCTCTTTTTATCTCTAATTCAAATAAATAATCATTTATAATTCTTTTTTGTTTATTTTTTTTGGTTACAAGTCCTCTTAATTTCTTTTCCTTTCTTATACTATTTTTTCCCCTTCTGCATCCAAACATTATAGGAGCATTCGATTCTATCACCGGTTCATTGTTAGCTGATATAGTTTCTCATGCAATATAGTTTATGTATTTATGTATATGTACTCAGACACCTAACTTGCGCATAAGTTGTTCGATGAAATGCTTCAACTAAAAATAAGATAAATTTTGTTGCAGATTATAGAAAGTAATTAATGAGATGAACAAGATGCTTAGCAGATTACCATCGAGACGCTGTTGCTGTTGGCTTCACACTGCTGCTGCTTCTCCTCCTCCTCCTCAGCCATGGCTCTTTGTGGGCTTAGGCAACCCTGGTGACAAATATAAAGGAACAAGGCACAATGTACTGCACTATTCTATACTCACTCCACAGATATTTCTCTCTTTAATCCCAATATTGACCAGCCGGTGCATGAAGCTCCATTATGTGTGAGTTCAAAGGAAGGATCCCACCTATTCTGGGTGTATTTTACACAGCCTTACGTTGTATTATATAAGGGGCATTTTTCACACCCAAATAGTTGAGAACCTTGTGGAAATGTTGTATTAAATTTAATTCATCCGATTCCCACTGTTTACATATTTTTTTATATGTGTTGTACGTTGGTGTACTCATAAGGGCCCTTCTCGAATTCAGTTAGATGTTAATGCAAATGAACCATAACTATGTAGAACTTTACTGTTAATTATGTAGGTCATACGATGACAACTTTATAGTTGCACCAAGACTCACCTTCTTTAATCCCGACATTGATTTTCTTTTTTTAATCAGAATCTTTGACTTTGATTTCCATTTTGTTGGCATGAAACAGATAGGATTTGAAATGATTGATGCATTTGCAGCATCAGAAGGGATACCAATGGACACAGTTCATTGCAAAGCTATATTTGGAAAAGGCCTGTTTTTCTATACTTGAAATTTTTTGATCTTTATCATACTTCATGTGTACTTCTAGTTGTGGGTGTATCCAAAGTTTATTGATGTTGGTTTGGTTTGGTTGATTTTTCAGGTGTTGTTAATGGGGTTCCTGTTTTCCTTGCAAAGCCCCACACTTACATGAATCTAAGTGGTGAATCAGTAAGCCATTACTAGATATCTCCTCATTATTTAGAAATTGATATCTATAGCTGTGGATTCTTTAAAAGAGGTGTTTTTGATTCTTATACTTATCAATGATATTGTGGATAGTATATGAATGACAACTCAAATCGTTCTGTAAGTTAAGTTGAGATAAATCTATTTCGGTACTGGGTGATTGGTTGTTAATGGGTGTGCTAGGATGTTTGAACTGGCAGTCTGGAATGTGTTTTGTGGTGAGGGAAGTAGTGATGGAGTTAGATTGGAAAGTTCATAATTGCTTAGTTGGGATTCTTTACCGTTTGACCATACCAATCATGGGCATGCCACATGAAAAATACTCCATTACATATAACTTGCTGAAACATTATTGTATATAGGATAAGTGAAGTTCTTAATTGGTCATAGGTATAAGCCCCTCATAAGAATATACATAGTTGTTCATAATTATCTAATAAAGTCTTTAGCTTACAGAACAGGAAAAAAGAAAAAACAAGAAAGCTCAAACTTTGTTACATTGGATTGGTATCTTATGGTGCTCTCTCTTTTGCAACTAGTAATTGCAATTCTCATGGTTCGTCTTTCGTCGCATTTGGAGATTGGATATATTTGGATGGCTAATTGTCCCAAGGACATCAAATATCGATGTTAAAATTAATTTTTGGCATCTGATTTCTCGACTTTAGATGGTGTTTTTTAGAAATCTTCTTTCATCTTTGTTGATTATGTCACAATTGTTAGAAAAAGATTGAGATCCATTTCCTTGTAGTTAGTCCAATGTCCATTGTGCATCCCGTTTCCACTATGAGATTGTGTTAATAGATTGTTATGACAAATTTGATAGGCACCTTCTCAATCCGCATTTTGCTAATGCCACCCAATATTTCTAAAAGTGCTACTGCTCGTGAATTTGTTTAGGGAGTCTGCTCGTTGCCAGACTTCCCTTAGTTATGACCAGACATAACCTTTAACTTTCACAATGCACAGATCAAATAGTGGATCTGCTTAGTCAGTTTTGAAAAATGGAAAGTTTTACTCTAGAATGTATTATTCTCTAGGCTTATTTGCTCACTAATATGGGTATTATTGTAGCTTTTAGGTGTATGTAAGATCTAAAAGATCTGTGTTGTATTCTCCCAAAATTTTGATGTTACAAGTCTGCCTGATAATTTGCTTAACAAGCTGGTGGTCTAACATTTTTTATCATTTTACCTCCATGCAATGATTCTATCTTCTCAAGCTGCACTTTAGATAATCTAAAGTAATTTTTTATAAAATTACATCTATGAGTCTTCTGTGACTTTTGCCTTGTTGATTGGACATCTTTATACAATCTAAATGCATCTCCACTGTTGACTGAATATAATTTCCCATATCATTATAGTTCAACAATCTAACACATGCTTTGTCTGCCAGAGTGGGCCGCTTGCGGCTTACTATAAGCTTCCCCTGCATCGTGTGCTTGTGGTACATATCTTACCCTACTGATATGCTTTTTCCCTTCTGATTCAGGATAACCTTCAGGCTTTATTCCCTGCTTATTATGCTTAGTCCTCTTTGTGGTTGTAGATTCATGATGACATGGATTTGCCATGTGGGGTACTTCGTCTTCACCACAGGGGAGGTCATGGAAGTCATAATGGGTATGACTAGACCAAACTTAATGTATATACATTCTATAAGATCGTCACTTTTATAGCCAAACAAATCTGGCTACTTTTGCATGAGTGCTTTCAGCTTACAAACTGTTGGTGGTTGTGTGGTTTGTGATGCTTTAAGCAGTTATGGTTAATCTATTTTCCCCTAAAAAGTTTCTTAGATGACAATTGCAAGGAGGCACAACAGTCATGTTCAAACTATTGGGTCAATATGAGCCCCAATGTTTTCTATTTTCCATTAGGTGCTGAAATGCTTATTACTGGTTAGAACTTTTTGGAGTTATAGTTGCTGTCTGGCAATAGAGCTTAGTATAGATGGCTATCCACTTGGGATTTACAACTAATAACCAATGGAATTATAGAATATATCGATTCTCAGTGACCTGTTAAGGTTGATATTAGCAAGTGCAACCCATTGCTTCATCACTTGTGTTTCATTTTTCAATGGAATGAGAAGATGTCCACACCACATTTTGTTTATAGTTGTATTTCTTGCTGGTAAAGTAAACCAACTTTTAAGTGAGGATAGAAAGATAAAGATGGCTAGAGTTTATAACCCTTTTGACTCTGATAGTTTGCTTGTGTGTTGAGATGTGGAGATCAAATCTAATGGTTATCAAAGAGCATGATGCTGGAGGAGTTGATTATTAATTTTATTCAACCATATTCTTACTAGGCATGCAAAACTTAAGACATCTGTGTAAATTATCTTTTTTTAGAAGATTGTTCTGTGAGAGATGAATAGCAGAAAACAAATTCAGTTAAAAAGCCTTCTGAAGCTCAATATTTTGAATTTTACACAATAATATATAATGCTTCTAATGCTTATAAATCTCTCATATGTAGTTCTCATTTCTATGTCCTTCATTTCTTTTTCATCCATTTATTTTTTCCTATCATAGATGGATTAGGCTTAAATCTGGTTTGGTTAGAGTTTCAGTTGGCCATAACAGGTGAATTGGACATTAGGGCCTTCCTGGCCCCAACTTACCATGGTTTCTTTTCTTTGGTGCTTAAAGTTAATTCTGTTTTGGAAGGAAATGGTTATAGTTTTGCTGCCTTATATAAATCTGGAAATGCCATTTGTAGTATATTTTTGTCTTGTTAAGTTTGAGGTACTTTCTTGGGTATTGAGATTGTTATAGGATCTAAGTGGCTTAGTTTCTCTGTTGTGATCATACATCCAGTGACAATAAGGCTGTCCTTATTAATGGAAGATACTGGAAGATGTTTAGTTTATTTTGAACGCCACCATTATCTATTTAAACACTTCTTTTGAATTTTGCTAGGCTAAAGAGTGTAATTTATCATTTTCGTGGGAACACAGAGTTTCCTCGGTTAAGAATCGGTTGGTTTCAAAATCCCTAAGTTCCATATGTCGTTCTCTGATGGCACTCTGTTTGATGATGGATGGCTAAACTACTTATTGTTTTTTAAGGTATTGGTAAGCCTCCTGGTCAAATGGATCCCAAAGCATTTTTGCTTCAAAAGTTGAATGTCACAGCACGAGAACGGGTAGGTTGATATGGCTGGATTTGGTTTTACCATGTAGCACTTCCTTTTCTTTCCTGAATTTTGATCTTCCTTTAACCTGTGACCTTATACTCCGAAGGCCTCAACCCTGGTCTTCTTTCTTAGTGGGCCAAGGCCTTATTGGCGATTTATTCTTCTATACTATCAAAATTATTATGATCATGCTGCCTTTTGAGGTCTCACTTTTCTCTAAAGAATTAACTTGTTTATTCTTTTGTTGACAAGATTGATGCTGCACTGCAAGAGGGGGCTGATGCATTGAGACAGTTTGTGTCCAAAGGCCTGACAGAAACTGCAAGATGCTTCAATACCACGCAGAAGTACAAGCATATAAGATTGCAGAATATGCCTGCACTGTAAAGCTCATGTGGAAAGGTCATGTATAACTTGCTTGTAGCTTCTTTTATCTAGTTGAAGACGCATAAGCGGCATGGCAACGATGACTGTTTATATCAGAATTCATTGACTGAGTGGGTAAGTGACTCTAGGTGTCGTTAGGCATCCAATTGTAAATGACCTCATGGTTGCATATATGATACTGGAATGAAATTTTGCCATTGTACTATTATTCTGGCGCCGTAGACCTATACCATGACTATGAAGAACTGTTTTTATTTTTTCGTACTGCAAATAACTTAAGCTACATCTAGCATTTTCCATCAGTAGAATCATTTTCTTTTCAGTACAGGAGCTAGCTTTGTTTTCATATAGTCCTATGGCATCGGACTGAAGTTTAGTCTTCGTTCCTGGCTTGTTCGTGTCATCACCCGCCTGTTTAGAGTTGTGATCTTCACATTTGATTTGTTCGCGATTAATATTCTACATTACTTGCATTGATTATGATCTTCCCTTTGTTCTTTGAATTTTGAAACATTAGTTTCATTATCCTGTTGCATTGTGAAACTTGAACCCCTGTTTCTACCCTTGTATATTCTGTTCTTAAGGTGGAGGAAATGCAATCCTTTTTTCAGCCTTGTACTGATCAACTACATGTGGACTCAAGGGGCTAGTAATTAGGGGAATTGTTCTACTCATAACGTTATTAAGTTATGAGCAAGATCTGTTTGTGAACTAATGATGTAGTTGTGATAAAATGATCTTGATAGTTCACGATCCTGGGATCTCTTTTGTAATGTTTTTATTTTAATGGGAGATTCTTACTTGATAATTAGGGCCTCTTAAGACTCTACTACTGTCTTCGATGTCTACGCTATATTTAGTTGTATTTTTCATCCTTCCTAATTTGCAAATATCGACAGGTAAATAGTTGAGTGTAAAATGCTATGCATCATGATCTATCAAATATCGACAATTTGCTTGTGCGAGCTTCGATGATCATACTTGTCGAGAACTGAGTATGTGTAAAAAAAACTTGCTTTTCTTGTAAGTAAAAGATGCATTGTGGATCAACATGTCTCATATAGGCTGCACGCCTGTGTGTCCTGCCTTCTTCGGGGAAATTCTTAGATAGGCTTAAACCATGGTCTGAAAATTATGAAAATACCCCAAAACATATTGTAATCGTTTCTTCTTCATTCCAATCATTCTTACCACCATTTTCACCATCATCTTCACCTTCTTTCTCAACCCAACAAATCCATCACCCTTCCCTCCAATACCTTGGCTGTTTTCACCTTCATCAATTCTTCCCTCGTCACCTCCACCATTTTTTTCCCGCTTTACCACGACAAACCCACCACCTTCATCTACCATTTTCACCCCGACACACGCGTCACCCTTCCCCAAACACTTATACTACCATCATTTCTTCCTTTTCACCCAGCAAAAACCCTTTACCCTTCCCTCAAAAAACCTTCACTATTTTCTCCTTTACCCGAACCTTTACTACCTTTACCTAAATCCGCTATTCCCAAATGCTCCAAACATGCTCTGCCAAGATGATGTTGTTTCTTCAATCCTAGTAAGTTGTGGTTTCATTGACCCAAAAAAAAAATGATGTCTTCTCAAGTGGGTTTGATTAGAAGAAAAATATTATGCGTTTGGAGGTTATATTCTTGCTTAAAACAAAGAGAGCATTTTGATCTAAAAATCGTTAAAAATGATGTAAAAAAGTAAGATTTTGAAGCTCGCCGAAAAGTTTTCGACCAAAAATCTGGTCATTGGAATATACTGAGTAATGTGGGGTTGTTTTAGAATTGGGTGAAGTGCACCAAACTCCTTTATATTTTAGCGAAAGTGCACAACACCCCCTTATAGTTCAAAAACTCCCTCAAATAGTCTCTGTATTTTTTAAAAGTGCATAACACCCCCCTACAGTTAAAAAATCTGTCATATTTAACGGATTTTGTAAAAAAGACGTAAATACCCTCATTTTTTTTTCATTTCTCTCTTTTGCCATTTTCTCCTTTGTTTAGGCCAAATAAAAAAAAGAAAAAGGAATATATATATATATATATATATACACACACATACATATATACATATATATATACACACGCATTAAAAAAAAAAATACACACACACAACACACAGTGGCAGTGGGAGTGGGGAAGGGGTGGGTGACGGGGAGGGGTGAGGTTGGGTGAAGGGCTGGGGGGTTTACAAGATGAGATCAAACTCGTTGCTATTGACCTTCAAAATAAGTCCGCTTGGTACAAGAAGAAACTGTACCCTGACAACAAGGTAGCGCTTCTTCGAGTACGCTAATGATTTTCTGGCACTGAACTAACTAATCTCGGGTAGGAATACTGTTTGATTTAGAGTGCAAATAATTTTGCGCTAGGGGACTAATCGTTTTCTGACAAATTATTATATAAGAATGATTAGAAACGTTTCATGAGCCCAATTAGGCAGTTGCAGGCTGCACTATTCGGAACTTGATTTTAGTAGGTTCGGATAATTTAATCGTTATGCTAATCTTGCTTGATGATTGCTCAAGAACGGGGTTGTAAAATTTCATGAAATGATTTGAACTTCATCTTGATCACATTGCTATATTAGCTTTTGGTAACACTTGCTCTGCCAATTCGTCATGTTTTGCTTTCTTTGCAGGTGCCAGCATTGGAACACAACAATAAAATCATCGGAGAGAACCTGGATTTGGTAAAATATGTTGACAGTAACTTCGGAGGGCCAGATCTTTTACCTGACGGGCTGGGGGGTAGTGGCGCTTTGGGGGGGGGGGGGGGGGGGGGGGGGGGGGGGGGCGCTTTGTTGGGAAATATGACATTTTTTATTTATTTATTATTTTTAAAAAAAGGGTAATTTGGTCAATTCATAAATTATTTAATGAATAAATTCGTTAAAAGTCAAAAAAAAATATCACTTAACGCGTGTGAAGTACACTTTTTGTTAAATTTAACGGATTTTTTAACGGTAGGGGGGTGTTGTGCACTTTTGAAAAACTACAAGAATTAGCTCAGGGAGTTTTTGAACTATAGGGGGGTGTTGTACACTTTCACTAAAGTATAAGGAAATTTGGTGCGCTTCACCCTTTTATAATTTATTAAATTGTAGAAGTATATTTGTAAGTATGAGACTCTAATATGATAATGTGGCAACAAACTAGAGGACTTAGACCATGGGTGGGGCCATGGTCTAAGTCCTCCCAAGAACTAGTCCAAATTGGACCATATTTTTTAAATAAAAATCATTTACTCTGTCAGTTCTATATATAAGATCTCGTTTCATTATCTTTGTTTAACTTATTTTAAGTTTTTTATGTTTCTTTCATTGTGTATTACTTTTATACTGGTTCTTCTTCGTCTTATTACATCATTGCATGAAAAATAAGGTAATTGACCTTTTTATTGTTCTAAAATTCCGTGACATAAGAAGATGTCACTAGCTCGAGTTATGTCATTTTTGACAACCTAATTGAAATTCATGTTCAGACACAGGATCGATCAGAAACATCTCGTAAATTTTGAAATTAGTGGGGAAAAATTTCATTTTGCAAATGTCTGTTCGGCATTTAATATACAATTAAGTCTCAAAGCATGTGATGTCATTTTATATCTCATAGTCGGACAACCGTTTTAACAGGAGAGCAGAATTTTCCGGGTGAGGGTGGATTTTTTACGATACGGGCGGCAGCCTTGTATGGGCAGTGTTTGTTGTCACATTATGACAAATCAAATGTAAAAGCAGAACACGTCTTAAAATATGAACCATGTAACATGGTCCTAACTTCACTGTTCATAGTCTAATATTGACAAATAAGTGGAGCCTAAACACAGATTCCACCCGTGTTGACTGACTTTCTTCTTCTGCTTTTCATCTTGGTCCTGTTCTTTCGAGGCCATTGTTAATATCATCTCCTTCATCTTCTTCCTCTTTTATTTTTGCTGCTCTTCCGCTGGTGTCTTCTGTCGGCCGTTCACGTGGTTGTCTGAAAGCTTGTTTGTAAGAGTGCATAACCTTGATGCGTTCGTTTTGCGGCTAGGCCTTTCTTCAAACTTGAGCTTTGATGCTATGCTTCTGGCTTTGGAAATTCTGCATTTGTTGACTGGTAATCATCCTTCGCTTGAATGTAGTGTAAAATCTTTTTTTTTTTTTTTTTTAATGGAAGTTTTGAAGTAATTATTAAACAGTTTCAGAATGAGTAAGTTACTTTTGTATAACGAAAAGTTTCCTGAGAGCACTGCTAATGTCACTCTAGGGCTAACAAATATAGAAAAATTTTAAAATATTAATGCCCATTTGACTATTAGAATTCGAAATTGTTTTTACTTTGTGTTGGCTAAAACTTGAGATCTAATTGTGCCAATTACTCGATAATCACTTCTCAAAATTACTTTTCAACAATCATATTTTACAAAGACTAGACCAAAAAAGTCCTAAATAGTACTTTTAAATTAAATTTTTTTGTTTCCTTACAAATACACTTAACAAACTCAAACTCCTCATAAGCAATATTAAGAAACGAGAGTAATGTTTTATGTCAATCTTTCATTACTTTCCCCCTCCTTTTATAGTATGAATTATATATGTATTAAATGTTAAATCTTTTGTTTATATGGTAAACATTATGTTATGTAGGAAAGGGTGTAGATATAACATGGCTCATTACATAGTTGAGTGATATAATCCAACAATTTCACATAACGGATTATCTAAATTGAAATTTGGTCAACCATCTTTAAGGAAATCATTAATTAGTCAAAATCAGATTTATAATTCTTTCTAATTTTTATGTTGCAGAAGTGGAAGATTAGGACAATATTCTTGAAATCTCCCTTACAAATTCTAATGGTGCAAGTCTGGAAACTCAGTTATAATCATACAATCTCACCCTTTTATATATTGAAGGGCCACTGATCTCTGCCAGACCTTGCTTGTTTTCATTTTCACGTTACAAAGGAGGAAAAGCCGTTACAACCTAAAGTACCATCCTCGGGGTATTTTCTCCCCGTCTATCCTTCTCCGAACCTTGCTCTTTAAAAGATTAAAAATGCAACTGCTATACTTCTTACTTGCCTGCATTATCAGTTTTTTCTCATCTGCAGCCTCAGACTCAACTTATAACACCTTTGTTCAATGCCTTACAAGCAATTCAATTCCAAAGGCTCAAATTGCCAAGATAGTATACATTCCTACCAACCCTTCATACACATCTGTGTTACAAGCCCACATTAGAAACCGACGTTTCAACACTTCCACAACACCAAAACCAACCATCATTGTGACTCCTCTGCAAGAATCTCATGTCCAGGCTTCGGTAATATGTGCCAAAAAGATCAGTGTGCAGTTGAAAATCCGAAGTGGTGGCCATGACTATGAGGGCATATCCTATGTGTCGGACGTGCCATTTGTCATTCTTGACATGTTTAACATTAGGTCTGTCAATGTTGACATCCGGGGTCAGACCGCCTGGGTACAAGCAGGCGCGACGCTAGGTGAAGTGTACTATAGAATTTGGGAAAAAAGCAAAGTTCATGGCTTTCCTGCTGGTGTTGGCACAACTGTAGGGGTTGGTGGCCATATAAGTGGGGGTGGTTATGGAAACATGTTGCGAAAATATGGCCTGTCTGTGGATAATGTGCTTGATGCACGAATTATTGATGTAAAAGGTCGAGTTTTGGATAGAAAAGCAATGGGAGAGGATCTTTTCTGGGCTATCAGGGGTGGTGGTGGTGCGAGTTTTGGTGTCGTGTTGGCTTACAAGATTAAGCTTGTTCCTGTACCACCAGTTGTGACAGTTTTCCGGGTTGAGAAGACCCTGGCAGAGAATGCAACAGATATTGTTCATCAATGGCAATTCGTCGCAAACAAGGTTGATAATGATCTCTTTGTTAGGCTTCTTTTGCAACCAATTACTCCGAAGAAAAGTACAAACAAGCAAGGGAAGATGATTTCTTCAACAAATGGTTCAACAAAGCAAGGGAAGAAGAAGACTATTAGAGCATCATTCATTGCTTTATATCTTGGCAATGCTGATAAACTAGTGTCTGTCATGAATGTTGCATTTCCTCAACTGGGGTTGCAGAAACAGGACTGCATGGAAATGAGTTGGATTCAATCAGTGCTTTATTGGGACAATTTTGACAACGGGACATCACCAAACGTGTTGCTGAGAAGAACTCCTGAATCTGTCAAATTCTTGAAAAGAAAATCTGATTATATACAGACTCCCATTTCCAGGGCTGGTTTGGAATCATTATGGATGAAAATGATCGAGTTGGGAAAAACAGGACTCGTTTTCAACCCGTACGGTGGAAAAATGAATGAGATCTCGGAATCTGAAACACCTTTTCCTCATCGAGCCGGGAACATCTTCAAAATTCAGTACTCAGTGAACTGGGATGAAGAAGGAGCTGAAGCTGACAAGAACTTCATTGGCCAGGCACGGGCACTGTACGAGTTCATGACTCCTTTCGTGTCGAAAAATCCGAGAGAAGCCTTTCTGAATTACAGAGATCTTGACATTGGAGTTAACAACAATGGCAAGAACAGTTATGATGAAGGAATAGTTTACGGGGTCAAGTACTTTAAAGGTAATTTTGACAGACTAGTAAAGGTAAAGACGGTCATTGATCCGGAAAATTTCTTCAGGAACGAACAAAGCATCCCCATTTTGCCGTCTAAGGGAGATGATTGTAAGCATTATTCCGAGGAGAAGAAAAAAGAGCGTTAAGAGACCCTTCTAGCCCAAACTTGATCTGGAAGGTTGTAATTTCTTAATTGCTGATTTGCTACCAAAATAACTGGAAATTCCAGCCCATAATTAAGAATCTTAATAAACTTAAAGAAAAGGATAAAGGTACTGCTTATTTGATCACAACAACAATAACGTCTTTAATTTATACTGTATATTAGTTATTGAGTTGTGAATTTAAATTTATACATTTTGCTGCATTCAAATTTATATAATATTACCATACCATATAATAAACTGAATGATTTCTTTTTACGAAAACAATGGAATAATTTATTTATCCAATCAAATCTTTTGAAAGTTTTCTCTAACCCCATGTTTGGATTGCACGTGGGAAAGGAAAGGAAAGGAAAGGAAAGGAAAGTAAGGTAGAGGAAGAAAAATAAAAGAAAGGAAAGGAAAGAAAAAAAAATCTTTTGTTTGGATTGTAAAAAAGTAATAAAGGAAAGGAAATGATAATTTTAGAAGAAAAAATATTTTACTATCCTTCTTATAAGATAAATCATAGAAAGAGTTAATGATAAATTAGTTTTTTCATATATTTTACTTTCTTTTCTTTTCATTTTATCTCAAATTAAAAAGATTGTAAAATTTTTCTCATTAAAAAAAATAGAGGAATTTTTTTTCAAATCATTTACTTAATCTTAAAATGCAATCTAAACACGAAGATGGATTCCTTAATCCCTCCCCTTCCTTTACCTTCTTTTAAAAAATGCAATCCAAACAAGTTGAATGTATATACAAAAGGCTTAATGTCACACCTTGTGTTCAGAACCCTAAGTCGCATATTAGACGAGTATTATAAACTTAAAAAAGATTCTATTGACTCTCTTAATGTTTTTATGTTCTCACGTATGACTTAATTTCAAAGGGGTCATACGTAAAATATTGAGCCTGGAGAATAGATAGCTGGGCCACTCCTTATGAACAAGTAAGATGTTAGCTGAATCCTGGCTTAAAGTTAAGATGGCAAATGATGAACCACAACGTTCTTAAAATTCCAAAGATTAACTATTTCTTGTAAATGTGATAGATGCAAATAATGCAATATGTCAAGAGAAAACGTTCTATACTGCAAGCGTATTATTCTATCTCCCCTTATCATTAAATATCATATAATTAGGAAAACTTACACACAACTATATAGAAATTCCATGCATACTTTTATAGTACAATATCAGTATATCACAAAGGTGTCGTGCAAATTACCCAAAATTAAAATATCCATAACTATTTAAAGAATATAGATCTTAATGATTTTTATTTAAAATTATCATCTTCTCTTTTTTAACTCTAATTCAAATAAATAAACATATAATTCTTTTTTTTTTCTTTTTGACTACTACGTCTTTTGGTATATTTAACTGACGAAGTCCTCTTTTTTTTTTTTTTTTTTTTTTGTATTTTTGTTTTTGGGTTATAAATTCTCTGAATTTCTCTCTTTCTTATACTATTTTTTCTCCTTGCATGACATCCCTCCGCATCCGAACATTATAGGAGCATCCGACTCTATCACCAGTTCATTGTTAGTTGATCCTAGTCTTCTATCACTGACTCTATCCTGGTCTTTTAAACTTTCACAATAAAGAGATAAGATAAAAAGGCCAACCTTTCATCATCTGATTCACCAATTTTATTGTCCGAATCTGCAGATGTTATGGTGACATCATGAAGATCCACCATTTGCATTACATCATAGAAGGGAAAAATCCAATTTAGTCCCTAAAATTTAGCATAAAGATCAAACAGGTCCTTATAAAGTCATATTTTTACAAAGCACGGAGACCTATTTGATATTTATGCTAAACCTCAAGAATTAAATTGACTTTTCCCCCATCATAAAATATACCATCTTGCATTTCTAAAAGTGTTAATTAAATATTTGTTGGGTTACTCTAGAAAATAAGTTAGAACTTTAGGGGGCTAAAATGTAAAAAAGGCAAAAGTTAGATATTTTGTGCACAAGTCAACTATTTAGAAAAACAAAACAGAACCAACCGCTTTTTTTGTTTTGGTCACTAAACCATCTGCTTTAAAAAAAAAATAAAAAATAGATAGACAAATATCAACGAATCAGATAGACCAAAGTATTTCCATGCTTTAAGAGCTCAAGTAAGTGATGTTAATTTATTTGTGTTGTGAATTGATTTTAATAAATATATGTATTTTATGTGTGATATATGCATATTAGAACCCTAGTTTTACTGTGTGAATGATGTTGAAATTAAATGGTGCATACTTGATAATACATGCTTGAATATGAATGTGGTGGGGTTGAAGTTGGTAGGTGGTGGTGTAATTGATGCTGGATGGTGGATTTGAGCCGTGTGCGTTGGATGTGTTGTATGTGGGTATGGTGTATATACGGTTATAAATTGGTTATCTTATTATCATATTGTATGAGTTGGTAGAGATACGATGTAACGTAGCACGTTTAATAACTATGACTAAAGAGATAAGTTGAACTAGTATGTTGAATTCTTGTAGAATTGATTGAAGTTAGAGTTGTAATATCTATTGACCATGTACTTTCATAGAATACTATTTTATATTCTTTTCTTTAGAACTTCTTTACTTGTCTATTCTCTACATAAGCTTGAAAACTTAGATTTAAATCTATTATTTTACAATGTCAAGTTAACTAACCCCCAGTTTGGATTGCACATGGGAAAGGAAAGGAAAGTAAAGTAGAGGAAGAAAAATAAAGGAAAGGAAAGGAAAATAAATCTCTTGTTTGGATTGCAAAAAAATAATAATGGAAAGGAAATGAAAGAAATTTATAATTTGTTGTTTGGATTGGAGAAGTAAAGGAAAGGAAATGATAATTTTAGATGAAAAATTACCTTATTATCCTTTCTTATAAGATAGTCATAGAAATAATTAAGGATAAATTAGTCTTTTTATTTATTTTCCTTTCCTTTCCCTCCATTTTATCCCAAATTGGAAGGATTGTAAAATCCTTCTCATTAAAGGAAATGGAGGGATTTTGGAACCCCTCAAATTCCTTTATTGAAACTGAAAATGCAATCCAAACAGGGGGAGGGGTTCCCTAATCCCTCCCCTTCCTTTACTTTCCTTTAAAAAAACTAATCCAAACAAGTTGTAAGAGTTATTATAATTTTAGGAAGGGGAAGTTTATTGATTGTAAAGCCGGGTTGAGGTAAGTTGGACTTCTTTTCCTTATCTTACCTTATCTACATATACCAGGGAGACCCTTTGCCCCCATCGATTCACTCATCCATATGAAACTCTATATCCAATTATCTTGGTTCCGGAATTTGTATATTGTTATGCGAATTATCTGTCAATTGGAAATATGTCTTGTCTTATGTGTTCTATGTGATCCTTAGAGCTGTGATACCTAAATGACATGTGAAAATGTCGTGCATGTGTTATTCTAGTCTTGTGCCCGTTGGTGGGAGATGTTTCACTGTAAGGAGGTGTGGAGTTGCAGGTAGCCATCTTGTGCCCTCGTCGGTGTGAGATGTTTCACCGTGAGAGGAAGAGGCTAATAAAGGCCTAGCGTGATTATGAGGATGGTGTGGGAACTTATTATTTATCGCAGCTCTAGGAGATCTTTTGTCTTGGCATGATTATGTGACTATTGTGTACAGGTGATACAAGGAGGTTGAAACAGCTATAGCCTTGTTATATCTCGTGTGGTGGTTTTGAACTTGATTGTACAATATCGTGTCTTGGCTTGACTCTGTATTATGCATATCATCTTGGTTTTAATTGGCATTCCCTTTAATGTTATTGGACTTACCGCGAGCCCTCCTCGTGGAGTCCATCTTACTGAGCTTTCTTTGCTCACTCCTCCTTACACTCTTGTAGAGGGCGGTGGGCTTGGAAATCAGGAGGGAGAACAAGCTTAGTTCTTCGCTTCAGTTGTAATTTTTGGAGACTAGGTCTTCTTGTATGACCCTAGAGATTTCTGATATAATAGTCTAGTGTGAACGTTAGTCCTGATGTAATTTTTGGTGAAATGTAATATAGTAGAACTAGAATCTTATGTCCTTTTGAAGCTGGCAGAACTTTGTATATGGTTTATCTATTGTGGTATCTAGAAGCTCTGATGTAATTTTTGGCTAAATGGTCTCTTGTTACTTATTCTCGCGTTAGAATGCCGAGTGGGTAAGGTTATTTAATTTAGATTTTTGGCAGGTCACGTCCCAGGTTTGGTGCTGTAATTCGGGGCGTGACACATTAGGTTTAAGTTGAGCAGATTGAAGCAAAGGAGGCATGACTACACTCATGTAAGGAAGAAAATCCTGCCCAATCTTATAGGTTCAATAAACAAGCCATAGTAGCTAGGGATCAGTACCGAAGAACTCATCTCTACGAGAACTCCTTTTATTTGTTAGCAATTGAGGTTGACGTCTAGCAACATTCCTCGATAACTTAAAGGCATGAATACTTTGGCAAAGCATACAACACTGTGAGAACCTTTGGGTGAGTAGTTAATCTATTCCTCCCACTAGATGTTTAGAACAAATCCTAGAGTATAAAGTCAAAGTTGAACCTTAATAGGCTATCTCTATGTTTCTATAGCCTACATACCTGACTTCTTTATGATCTCATCATAGTATTGTGGGCACGAACTTGCTAGTTGACATATGTATAAAGCAACTTAGAATATGCTCCTTTTACTATGAAATTAGTGGATCCCTTGATTAACACTCACAAGTTTCACAAGTTTCGCAAGTACATGGCTACACTCTTTTTTAAGTAAGACTTATCTTCATCCTATTAATTTAGAGTCAAAGTATAGTGAGTTGTTTACAAGATATTATAGTACCTTCAGGTCTAAGGAGTACTTTACACAGCTACTACTTGATAACCTACTCATTAACTTTGGTAGATAGTACCTTTATTAGGTGTCTTCAGCGGACCAGTTTGATGTATACATCTTTACGTCCCCTATGCATTTAGCCAACGGGATCAATCACACTTCGTGAACTCTATCATGTTGTAGGTCTTGTTGGGATTAAAGTATGTTCTAAAGACCACTAGCACATTGTCATTTGTAATATTTGGATATTTTCACTTATTACTTCGTATTACGTTTTCATTTGAGCATATATCCTCTTGGATATGCATGAATTTTTGTATATATAAAGGTCCATTGGGTCAAGTAAGTGACTTGAGTATGTGGTGGTTAGATAAAGTCTAACTCATGGTTACTGTTCTCATGAACTTAGTTCATAATTGAGTAGTGGACTTGGATACTTTAATATGGTATAAGTTATAATGAGAGAGTCTGTGCAAGGTGATCTATCTTGGCCACTGGAGAGCTTTCCATATATTTTTCACTAGTGCATGTGTCATGCATTGGACATGACCACCGTAATTGTGATATTTGAAATAGTGCTACCAAAGTATAGAGGTCAAATACATCTATAGCTACTAAGTGGGCCTATGTTCTTAATCTCGAGTATATGCGGATGAACTAATGAAGTCAAGTTCTTATACTTGAATGAATGTGAGTGAGATCCCGTTTAGTGGGCTCTTTGGTTTGGTTATTTGGAGTTGATCAGTTAGGATATGCATATATATAATATATAAAAGAAAAACTATACTGTAATCATTTTCTTAGAATTATCCAGTTAATCGTCCTAAATCTATGCATAATGTCTGATAGATGGTTGGATCATAAATTAGAAGTTTT
The DNA here is from genome assembly GCA_037974665.1 of Ehretia macrophylla. Classification (NCBI taxonomy): domain Eukaryota; kingdom Viridiplantae; phylum Streptophyta; class Magnoliopsida; order Boraginales; family Ehretiaceae; genus Ehretia; species Ehretia macrophylla. The sequence continues at coordinate 47,551,250 of CM075771.1, read as the reverse complement.
AAGGATAAGATGTAGTCAAGAAGGTTATTATGGTGGGAGATGATGGAGGTCGAGGGAGGTTGTGGTATATGGGTATGACGAGAGAGATGACTTGGGGAAGAAGAGGAAGGGGGAGAAAAAGAAAAGAAAAAAGTAAGAAGGAAATAAAGAAAGAACACGTACGTTGCAAAATGCCTCCTTATGTTCTAATTAAATTGCTCATAACCCATGCTTTTTATGTTCTAATTAAATTGCTCATAACCCATCCTTTTCTAAGAGCAATATGGTCATTTCAACTTTTTCGTTAATGAGGTCCAAAATGATACATCTCAGAAAAACCCAGAGACTATTTCAATAATTACACTGACACAAAGGACGATAGTACAATATCAGTATATCACAAGGGTATCTTGCAAATTACCCAAAATTAAAATATCCATAACTATTTAAAGAATATAGATCTTAATGATTTTTATTTGAAATTATCATCGTTTCTTTTTATCTCTAATTCAAATAAATAATCATATAATTCCTTTTTCTCTTTTTGACTACTTTGTCAGACAAAGTTCTCTTTTTCTTTTTTGTTTTCTTTTTTCGATTACAGGTCCTCTGAATTTCTTTTTCTTTCTTAGGTAGCGATTGGTACATTAAAATGAATTTGGACAGGAATGGAATGAACCAAGAAATGGAATGAAAGTGAGAATGGAATGAACTTAGGAATGAGAATGACATGTTTGGTATGCTTTAGGAATTAAGAATAGTAATGTGAATGACTTATATAATATGACATAATTGTCCTTTTATTATTATAATATTAAAAATAAGAATAAATATAAACATAATCGGAAACAATATAAACATAAATAATAATAATAATAATAATAACAAAATAACAATGATAAATAATAAATAATAATAATAACAACAACAACAACAACAACAATAAATAATAATAATAATAATAATAATAATAATAAAAATATAAATATAAATAAAAATAAAAATAATTATTAATAACAAAATATTATTATATTTTTAAAATAATAATAATAATAATAATAATAATAATAATAATAATAATTATTATTATTATTATTATTATTATTATTTAATCACTATTATTATTGTTTATTTTTAGTTTTATTTATTTATTTATTTATTATTATTATTATCATTTTTATTATAATTATTATTATTTTCATAATAATAATATTATATTTTTAATTATTATTATTATTATTTTTATTATTATTTTTTATTTTATTTATTTATTATTTTTTTAATTATTATCATTTTTATTATTATTATTATTTTTATTATTATAATAATATTTTTTATTATTATTTTCATAATAATATTATTGTATTTTAATTATTATTATTATTATTTTTTAATCGCTATTATTATTTTTTATTTTTATTATTATTTTATTATTATTATTATTTTCACAATAATAATAATTAAACAAATTATTTACAAAGGGTATGGTAGTCAAGTTGATTCCCAAATACATGGGAATTGGCCATTATCATATATTTGGTCTGGAATGGCTATTCCCATGTATGTAGGAATGGGATTCCCTTGAGAATGACATTTCCAAGTTCATTCTTTCATACCAAAATGAGAATTAAAATAGAATTGGGAATGTCATTCCATTCCCAACTTATTTCCACATACCAATCATTGCCTTATATTAATTTTTCCCCTTGCATGACATCGTTCCGCATCCAAACATTATAGGAGCATTCGACTCTATTACCGGTTCATTGTTAGCTGAATCCTGGCCGACTGTTAGCCGAAATCTTCCCCAGCATCTTAATTTGAATATGTTACTTTCCCATGCAATATAGAGTTTGTATTTATGTATGTGTACTCAGACACCTAACTTGCAAATAAGTTGTTCGATGAAATGCTTCAACTAAAAATAAAATAAATTTTGTTGCAGATTATAGGAAGTAATTAATGAGATGAACAAGATGCTTAGCAGATTATTATCGAGACGTTGTTGCTGTTGGCTTCACACTGCTGCTGCTTCTCCTAGTCCTCCTCTCCTCCTCAGCCATGGCTCTTTGTGGGCTTAGGCAACCCTGGTGACAAATATAAAGGAACAAGGAACAATGGACTGCACTATTCTATACTCACTCCACATATATTTCTATCTTTAATCCCAATATTGACCAGCCGGTGCATGATGCTCCATTATGTGCGAGTTCAAAGGAAGGATCCCACCTATTCTGGGTATATTTTACACAGCCTTACATTGTATTATATAAGAGGCATTTTTCACACCCAAACTCGTGACTCAAACGGCGACAACTTCATTTTCGCACCACCCCATGCTTCTTTAACCCATACCGGTCCCTTAAGAATCCCTAACTTCAATAATCCCATTGAATCCCATATAGTCGAGAACCTTGTGGAAATGTTGTATTAATTCATCTGATTCCCACTGTTTACATATTTCTTTATGCGTGCTGTACGTTGGTGTACTCGTAAGGGCCCTTCTCGAATTCCGTTAGATGTTAATGCAAATGAACCATAACTATGTAGGTCACTTGACGACAATTTTACTGTTAATTATGTAGATCACACGATGACAATTTTATAGTTGTACTAAAACTCACCTTCTTTAATCCCGACATTGATTTTCTTTTTTTAATCGGAATCTTTGACTTTTATTTCCATTTTGTTGGCGTGAAACATATAGGATTTGAAATGATTGATGCATTTGCAGCATCAGAAGGGATACCAATGGACACAGTTCATTGCAAAGCTATATTTGGAAAAAAGGTCTGTTTTACTATACTTGAAATTTTTTGATCTTTATCATACTTCATGTGTACTTCTAGTTGTGGGTGTATCCAAAGTTTATTGATGTTGGTTTGGTTTGGTTGATTTTCAGGTGTTTGATGGGTGCTTAACTTAGGATATAAATGAAGATCAATTCTATGTCAAGTTCTAATTCGCAAGTGCACAAGTGATTGCAGTGTAGTAAGTTTATGGGAGGTCGAATTCACAGGGAGACAATTTGAAAGTTTGTTGAACAAAAGTGGTGGATTTCACGTACTTTTTTCATAAATAGTGCTGCTTTTTAGGGTATGTGGCTCTAAAAATACCAAAAAATAGAAAGTTTTACATTTTAGAGTTCCCATTGAGCTTGCCTTAATGCAAAATTAGACTTCAAGCCTAATTAATCAATTAAATCACCTAAATCTAATTAATTAACGAGCTAGACCTAGTTTAGAGGTACAACACTATCTCCAAATTCTTTATTTAGTCGGAGTGTAGATTTGTCCAAAAATACTAGGCAAACACATTAATTAATTAAGTGCTGAAAACTATAGTACAAACTATAGTTTTTGTAATAAAGTCCAACTATATATTTATATGATTTAGCATAAGAATATCTATCATGTATTAGCTACAAACATAACAAGATAATAGATAATAAATAATAACGAACATAAATCATAAAAATATATAAAGCATCAAAATAATAAATCCAAGTCTAAAATCATAGAATCAAGATTATTACATAGAAATTTTACCCTAAATTATAAATTACTTAATCATGTTCAAATGAATTAAATTGAAATAACGAGAGAAAAGTAAGATAAATTTTCCCATAAAACAAGTCTGAATTCGTAGAAAATAATGTTTATAGCTCGATTCTGATTCTAATCTCAGTTGTGTATTCAATCCTCAATTTGGAGCTATTCTTTTTCTTTTCCTCTCTGTTGCACAGCTCCTCTCACTGTTTCTCTTAATTTTTTTTCTTGCGCCGCAGCTCCCCCTGTATCGTCTCTCCCCTCCTTTTCACTGCTGCATGATACTTCTTTTATAACACAATTGCACCGCCACACATTGTGGGCTTTAGGTCACGTGGCTGAGATTGGCCAACTTCTCTTTTGTTTTTTTAAACCAAGTCCACGTTGGACTTTTTTTTTTTTTTGGTGGCATCTTTTTTTTTATTTTTTTATTTTATTTTATTTACATAGGACTACGGCCAAGGCTTATTAAAAGCCTTGGTCAAGTTCTCTTTTTTTTATTATTATTTTTTTCTTTTCCTTCCTCTTTGCATTTCTTTCATCATACTTCATCATTCACCAACAAATTCTTGCTATCTTCTTTTTCATCCCATTTATTTTTAAACTTGTTCCAATGTGCTCTTTTATTATCACGATCCTATCTGCACAAAAATACAATTAAAGTGATCAAACTCTTTAATAAATATGAATAATGAATGATAAAATACAAAGAAGTAGGCCCAAAAATATAAATACATCAACACCCCTAAATTTACCTTTTCCTTGTCCCCAAGCAAGACTAGGATTTAAGCAAATCTTCAAGTTCTCAAGAGGTTGCTCTAAAGAATCGATCAACTCTAATAAAAGGACAAGGTTCGGGGAACGATTGATTTTTATGGTGTAGTAGTGAAGCGAATCCATTCGGATTTCTCTCTTTAAAGGCAAAACATGTTTACTACAAGATTTCAACAAACACTATTAAGTCTCCACGTAACTAAGTAGTAAGATAACTCAATACAACTAGATCATAATACTCACGCCCCCATTGCCCTTATAATCCTTCAAACCTGCCTTTCACCCTTGTATTCAACCTAAAATATAAAAGTAAACACACTTTATCTCTTTTTATTAGGTGCTTGGTCATCGACGGTAACACCCAACACCCCATGTAACGAGCTTTCAAGGTCATCAATCCCAGCCACCTAAGGCTTAGGTTGATAGGCTTTGAAAGGTCTCGTGCGTACCCTACTTGCTTGAAGTGTTGAACACTGAAACACCGCACATCTTAAGCACATATCCTTAAAGATAGACAATGAATATAAGGATAATGGTGCTAAGAGATAGAAGTAATTTTTATTTTTTTCTGATTTTCTTCTTCTTTTTTTTTGTTTTCTTTTTTTTTTTTTAAATTTATTTTTTTTGTTTTTTTTTGTTTTCTTAGTATAAGGGCTCAGGCACTTAAACAAAACTGCTCAAGCAAGAGCACTCATATCACAACCACATCATATCTCATCATCTCACAACCAAGCCATGGGACCACAATAGCCTAGGTATAATCTCAAAGTCCCTACGCCTTAGCTTCATCAAAATCAATCCTAAAAGTTCAATTCAAGACTACCTCATAAAATCAAGAACCTCCTACTCTCCTCAATCACTTCATAAGACCTAATCAAAACGTTATCACAATTCCTCGATTACCAGAAAATCCACAAAAAAGCATAAAGATCGTAAAAATTTTCAACAATTTTCACAATTTTCAGGTTTCAGATTTTTTCCAGAACAACAATAGTCACAATTAAACACCTGCAACCCCAAACTTAAGATTTGCTTATTCTCAAGCAAATAGAATTAAAACATACTAGGGGTATGTGAAGGGAAAAAAAAGCATATAACAAGAGACCAATAATGAAAGTGCATGAGAACAAGTCAATTAAGAGAAATAGAAGGAGCAGAAAGATATACCTGAAGTGATCGATTGAGAAAAGAAAGGTAGTGCTTCAAATCTACGACTTTGACTTAGCTTAAGAGAAAAACAACAGAAGACAAAGCAAGAGAGAAATGATAAAATAAAATAAAAGAATGAAAATACTTTTTTTTTACTTTTTCATTTTTTTATGTTTTTTTGTTGGCCGACCATATTTGCATCCCCATACAAAGACTCCGAACATTGGGAGGCACTAAAGCTGACTCACTAAAATAATAAGAACAATGAAACAATTTGAATAAGGAAAGATATAATTCAATACTTGGATTCATTTACTGTCAGCAGTAAGACAAATATTGTGCAACTTCAGAAGTGGAGTTAACTAAGTACATTAAAAATGCGGATGAGAGACCATTAATTTCAAACCACCAATGTACTCAAATCCCAGTCAATCCCCCATACTTAAGAGGAAAAGTTAGGCATTACGCTTTTGGCTAATGGTTTTACTTTCATAGTATCCATCCTAGTTAACCCTAAGACTTCCATTACATAAGATAATCCATTTTCGAGAAAATGGTAAAGCCTACTATTACCCAGTGGAGAACCAACCTAAAAAGTTGGGAAACAAAGCATAGAAAGAAACCACCTGATATATAGCAGCCCTTTTGATAGTGATGTGTTAGCAAACATCTTCAACTTTTTTTTTGTCTCACACTGCATGTTATCTAACAAAAGCTCACGAAAAGTTAGGAGATGAACAGTAGTATCCATCATCAACTATAAGCATGTAATCACAAGCTACTAGAATGGAGCAAGATTTGGAATCAGAATACAAGTTATACCAACGAGAAACTAACAATTAAACAAATACCTAAAAAAAATATAAATATAATAGTAAAGCCAAAACAAGAAATAAAATGACATAAAAAGTAAATCCTAATAGCTAGTCTAGGGTGCCTCCTAGCAGCACTGAGTTTAACGCCCTCAGCCTAACGCCAATGTTAGAGAAAAATTCTCTTAAATTTTTTAGGCTCAAATAGCTGAATGATGACATCAAAGTAGAATATTAGAGGATCCTTCCACAAATGTTGCTTCATAAGGGGCATGAAGCGATCCTTCTCAAGCTCACCTTGATGAGGTGAGAACTCCCATCCTGGGGTCATATGAATGCATTTGTGCTCTAATTTACTAGTGACCATATGAAGTCCAATAAGATCAAACTCTGCTTGCACAGGGTCAACCCAAAAACTATGAGGAAGAGGATCTCTACTATTAGGGTCAAACAATCTAGTCCCCTCCCTATGAATCATTGTGTTCAAATTTGGGTTGAGCCCTAAATATTTATCTTTGGAGGAAAGATTTTCTTCTTCCTTAATTAACCACCCAATAGGCCTCTTTTGATGATCAAAGACTATCAACACATACTCCTCATTTTCTGGTGAAATATTATATGCTCTAATGATGGGAGGAGTACGATACGGTCCTAGATGTGCATAATCGGTGTGAGAAGACCATGGTATGAGTTTCAAAACAGGGGCAGTATCATCCATAAATGGTTCAGGACAAGGAATAGAAGGAGAAACAGAAGTAGGCTCAAAAGATTCATCTAAATAACAAGTAGGATCTAAGGAGTTGTGTGCACCCTGAAAGAAAGGATCAAAAGCGGGAACGCAACGGGATCATCTCGAGATATATGAAAATAACAATTTGTGCAAGCACAACGAAAACTATAGACTTTTAAAATTTTGCACAATAAACAATTGTATTTACATATCAATCGAGAATAAGTCCATAAACTTGTACGTTTAAACAAAAAGAAAACTATATACAAAATACTATACAAAAGTATACACAATGTACCTCACGTGGAGAACTCGGAGAAAACACCGAAAGAAGATCTTGGCTCGGACAAACCTCCTCCGCAAGTGCAAAGGTCTTAGTCGGTCCACAAGTATCCAAAAGCAAAAAGACTAATTAACTAATTAAAGTGCTAGCTTAGTTAATGTCCAAGAGCTTTAGTATATAAGTTATTTAACAAGAAGCAAAATTCTTCTATTATTTCTAGCCTTGGCCGAAACTACAAGAGAAGAAGAGAGAATCTTTTGCTTCAATATGTATGTATGTGTCAGCCAAAGAGCAACCAAGAAGAAGAAGTGAAATCCTCTATTTATAGATGCAAGACTTCATCAAGATCGTGCCAAGTGGCAATCATAAAAGCTTATCTAAATAAGATGATGCCAAGTGTCCAATTCTTTCTTGCATGGGGCGGCCAAGTGGCATTGTAAGCACAAGATTTGTCTTCATCTTTTTGCATGCATGACAAGTGGAAAGAGAGAGAAGCATTTTATTTATATATAATTTCTTCCATTTGCCAAGTGTCTAACTTCAATTCTTGTCAAAACAAGATGAAGCCAAATGTCCTTCTCCTTCATGCAATAGGCGGCCAAGTGGCCTAAAAGAGGAAGACAATTTTTCTTCATTTTGCATGTGTGACAAGTGGCAAGAGAGAGAAAATTTTTATCTTTATAATATCTTCCTTTTGCCAAGTGTCACCCTTTTGCGATTCCCAAGTTTGTGCCATGTGTCTAACATGCACAACTTTTAATTAATTATTCTTTATCCCCATAAGAATAATTAATTGTAAATATGGACTTTTCTTATTCATACTTTGACCCCAAAACTTTTTAAAATTATACTTTTGGCCCACTTATTAATGACCAAAATGACACCGTTAACACTTTAATGTGTTTTTAACTCAATACCAAGCTCATAATTTGCTTAATTCATGATACCCTTTAAGTGTGTCTTTCTAGGTTCATGACCGTATAACGATGAGGGATCATTAAACACTTTTAAATTATTCTAAAAATGTCTCCGTCATTTATCGGAATACCCTCACGTTCATGAATGACGCACTAGCAACCAACGTATCATGACAATATATACAGTAATGAAGTCCAACTCTTACAAACCTATTTATAGTCGCAAATTAGCGTGTAGTCCAATCCTTCCGTTAAAAGTGTCCCAATCAAATGAGGACCATGATTCGATTAAGTCCATTAATTCGATTTTATGCATAGATCTAATTCGGTGGAATGAGAGATGACACTTATGGAAAAACAAATTTTCATCATTCAATTACCCCGGCCGAGGATTTCTCATTTCAGACAACCGATACTAGATCGCATAGGACAATGCTTCATGTCGAAGGTTAATAGATCCTATCTGGACAATTACCTGTCTGTCTCTATATCACAAGACTAAACTGCGAGAGACCGCTTCTCACTTGGATTAAGGCAAGTTTTGTCCAAACGCTAAATTCAGTCCATGATATATCTGACAACCGTAATTTCTCAAGTCAAATGATTGATTTGCACAATTTGCAACAGATAATAAACTATTAATCCTAAGTCATGTAGTTTATTATCCTGGTCACATTCAATGATCAGTTTCACTAACGATCAATCATATGTAAGTTAATCGCATCCCTATGCTGTTATAGCACAAGGCTCGCTATCCTTTACATATGATAACTCATACTTGATTATTCTAGTCCCAATCAAATAATCTAAGGGTTATGAATTCTTTTAAATGTTTTATCATGTCGAAGAAATATGCCGTTGTATTCTCAACACTTTAACAATATATTTCTTCTCTTAAAAACATCAATGACACATTCATATAATTGAATGGAGAATATGAATGTCCATTTAATATGCCAATCAGATTTACACCAAAATGCCCTATATAGGTCATCTAACTATATAGCATTATGGTATATCTCTAACACACCCAACTTTCTTGAAAAGGTAGAAAAGTCAAATTGAGGTATTATGACATCAAGCTCATCCTCCAGGCATGATTGGGGCTCAGCGATTGAAGGAGAAGGTACATCAAACTCAGAAGGCTCAGTAGAGTCAAAACTAGGTACGAGAGAAGTGGCGACCACTAACTTCTCTAATATGGGAGTTGAGTCAAATTGAGTTGTAGAATCATGAAGCTCATCATCCCCTTTGAAACAAAGAATGACCTCCTCTACCCTATTTTCTTTCTTATCCCCACTATTATTCTATCGCTCTTCTTCACTTTCCTTATGTCCACTAGTCTCTATCAAACCCATGTCATGGTCGCATAAAGTTTCACCATTAACAAAACTATCTTGGTCAAGATGGTCTGTCATAGGTTGAATAGAGTGCTCATCTTCACTCCAACTATTTATACTCTCAGCTAATTGACCAATTTGGTCTTGTAGGCTATCTAAGGATTGGTGGTTGGATTGGACAAGTTGGACAAGTTGGCTAATCTTGTCATCGAAGTCTGATTCAGGAGAAGTAAGTTCTACCGAGCTCAGACAACAAATATTTTGATTGAAAGAATTGCATTCAAAGTTTTGACAAAACTTGGAAGAATCGAAGTTGGGGAATTGAGATGCATTATTTTGATTTTGAAAACTATGAGGCAGAAAATATAAATTTCTTTGATCCTAAAATGAATTTTGATGATTCTGCCACTCAAGATTATACGCATTAAAGTACAAACCATTTTTCAAAAAATAACCCTGAGTGGTAGTTACATTACTATAAAAGAACTCGGAATATTGAGGACAATTAATAATGGCATGCCCAAATTGAGAACATAAAGCACATATTTCACATGTATTTGGGATAAGAGATGAGGTTATATCCTTAAAAGGCCAATGATTGGGTGACTCACCAGGTAGATTAAGAAAAACATTCACATAAAAAGGAGTCATATTCCAATCAACAAAAGTTCCCTTATATTTTTTTTGAAGGTTTTTTTTTCAAAAAAAAAAAGAAAAAAAAAAAAAAGAATAGATAAACAAACACTTAAACAAATTACTACACTAATCCAAAAACAATATCGTGCCTCCTCGTGTGTTGACGGTTCACAGTCCCAGCCAAGAGAGACAACCCATTCAAAAGGCCCAATGGGCTTATCGACAACCCATCTGCTTCAACAAAGCAGCATCACTGCAAGACGTGATATCGATGTGTTGTAGAGCCCTCTAATGTTCTGTGAGTTGGGTTCTCGTCCTTTTCACAGCTCACGACGAATGACCCGAGATGAAAAAATAGTGCAAAAAGAAGAAAAGTAACCCGTAACTGATGAAAATGTTAGATTTTGGGTACCGAAAACAAGCTCAGCCGAGTAGGCTTGCTGCCCTCGTCGTAGAGCTACCAGAGCGCATTACAACGGTATGCTGTGTGTCGCATAACTCCTTACGAATAAAAAGTTATAGGTACCAGAGCGACGGAGACCTGGTCACAAGCCCTATGCCCTCGGTTTACGGGCCCAACCAATACGCGAAGCAAAGTTTCCTTGCCTGTGATGCCGTGGGACTCGAGAATAGAAATGTAATGGATAAAGCATCTTGGCAAGGCTAAACAAGCAAAAAAAATGACAGGGGGTTATAACACGAGGACTTTCCAGGGGGTCACCCATCCTAGTACTACTCTCGCCCAAGCACGCTTAACTTTGGAGTTCTGATAGGATCCGGTGCATTAGTGCTGGTATGATCGCAACCGTCATGTTGATGGTGCAAAGCCCTTATGTGTTGACGGTTCATAGTCCCAGCCAAGAGAGACGGCCCATTAAAGAGCCCCAATGGGCTTATTGACAGCCCATCTACTTCAACAAAGCAGCATCATTGCAAGACGTAATATCGACGCATTGTAGAGCCCTCTAATGTTCAGCGAGTTTAGTTCTCGTCCTTTTCGCGGCTGATGACTAACGACCCGGGATGAAAATCAGTGCAAAAAGAAGAAAAGTGGCCCGAAATAGATGAAAATGTTCAATTTTGGGTGCCAAAAATAGGCGCAGCCGAGTAAGCTTGCTGCCCTGTCGTAGAGCTTCCATAGAGGTTTCCCACGGTATGCTGTGCATCGTATAACTCCTTACGGATCAAAAGTTATGAGCACCGGAGCGATGGAGACCAGGTCATAAGCCCCACGCCCTCGGTTTGCCATCCCAGCCTCTACGCGTAGCGAAGTTGACTTGCCCAAGATGATGTGGGACTCGAGAATAGAAGTGTGATGGATAAAGCATCTTGCCAAGGCTAAACGGGGCAAAACAAATGAAAAAGGGGTTGCAACACGAGGACTTCCCAAGGGGTTACTGTGATAACTCGAACCCGGCATGCATTTAATGACATTTAATTGTATTTAATTAAGTGTCATCTTAAATGTTAGTGTTTTATTGCATTTGATTACGTGTTTATTATAACTTGTTTATTTGTATCTTAGCATTAACTTCATAATTCTTTAAAATATTCTAGAAATAGTTAAAACAATTATTTTTAAATGAATATTGATTATTTTGATTGTTTTGATTATTTTAATAATCGGTTTTAATTGTCTTGCATTAAAATTACTCGGTTTTCAATTAAAAGAAGAAAGTAACTCCGAGCCGAAGTGAATTTTAAACTATTCCACTATTCTACTTTTCAAAAAAATTATAGTTTTCTATTATTGCTCATTACTTTATTAGTGATCATTTATTGACCGTTTGATCGTAGCATTTCGAAAATGAGAGTTAGAGAAATATTTTTCGAATTTTGTGAATATTGTTTTTAGTTTAATTTAGCTAGTTTTAGTTGGTTTTCATTAAAATTGCATTTTTTTAACTTGAATTAGATTAAATGGCATCAAAATAAGCTAAGTTGACCAATTTAACTTGAATTTTGACTTTGCAAAATGACCATTTTGCCCTTGAGGCTTTGTCATCTTTTAAATAGCCAAAATTAAACAAAATTGACAAAAAAAACAAAACCAAAAATGGCCCTTAAGTCCTCCCTTGGTCGAAGGTTAAGGAGAAAAGAAAAAAAAATGAATTTTCATTTTTAAGCCAAAATCATGCGTGGAATTGCTCGGGGGTCGTGGCTCGGGTCCTTGCGGGTCTTGGTCTTCAATCTCTGTGAGGGTTTTCACGCTTTTGTGCATTTAAATTCGAATTTGAATTTTGTGTCAAATTTTTAGATTTGATATATAATGTGCTATAATGCCTGTAATTGCTTGATATAGCTTCCTTTGAGTTCGTAGAGCATTGTTTGATAGTTATTTAGCAATTTTTACGGTTGAAACTGCGTATTTGAAATTGGGAAAGAATAATGAATAGTGAATTTTAAATAGTAAACCCTAGAATTTCATATTTTGATCCGAATTACGATTGCTTGATTTGGATAGGTGCCATTAGTGATAGAAAGATAAAATGTACAATAAAAACGGACCAGCCTTTGATAAAATTGGAAATTAGACAAAGAAACGTAAAGGGGCCGTTTGACCAAAAGTTGACCGTGCTCGAATTGAGTTGGGGGTTTTGTAATTGAGGGTATGGAAGTACTTTTGGCGCTATTGTGGCGTTGATTGAGTGACCGATTAGCATAGTTGTAGTTCAAACACAGTAGGTGGACTTTTGGGCCTCGGGTGAGAAAGTGAAGTTTAGTGACATAGAAACGTGCCTTGTAGTGCCTAAGTGAATGTAGTAAAATCGGTTTCCCAATTCCCTAGCTCGTTTGCCCGTAATTACCTTTGGAAGTTAGGGATTGAATAGTGATATTTGTCGTTTTCATGTTTGAACTGCTGTTACTTGTTTAATTGGAGTTCTTGTTGCTATTAATGATAGTTATGCTTGGAAAGTTAATTGAATGCTAGTATTGATTGTAAATGCTTGATATCTCGTTTATCACCTCTAAACTGTATTGTTGTTCTATCACTCGTTTATCGTCTTGTATCGTGTCTTGCATTGCATAGTGTCATGCGCGTGAGTGATGGGCCTCTCTGGGAAGTCTCAGGCTGCCAGTGTTAGTTGCTCTAGCTCCGTGTCCTATTCCCATTCTCGCTTGGGTTGCCTCACAGGGATATTTGGGTCGTAGAATTGATAGGATACTTCTGGGGTATTCCAAACTGAAGTTATAAGGTGGTTGCACGCTTATTGTCATCGTTGTCAACATCAAGCTTGAGATTGATGTATCGCTCGTGAAATGGTACATTGCTCGTATGAGTGAACCATAGCCTTCAGAGTGTGGTATAGCTTTGAATGATTGTGTTAATGCTTTCTTTGAATGTTTATTGTATTGTCATTTGTATTGAATGCTTTCTTATTGACTTTATTGCTTAACTGTGTCTATTTGCATTGCACGATCTTCTTTCTCTCCACCTCGATAACTGTCTCGCCCTCACTGAGTATACGTGTTGAGTATACTCACTCCTCACCACCACATTTCAGGAAATACCATGATAGCTGGAAAGTTCGTGATTACGTGAAAGTTCGTGCTCGAAGAGTTGTTTTGCGTGCTATGTGGCTTGATTTGTCAAAGATGCAAAGATGTATGTTTCATGTGTTGGTTGCATTTATGGTTAAAAAGGAATGTAATTTAAGTTTTACTAGTTTAATGAAGTGGTTTGATAAGCTAGTTTATGTATTCAGATAGTATAGTTTAATTTCAATGTATGTTTGTAATGTCCAAAGGAAAAGTGTTAGAATGGTATGATAGTCAATTTTGTGCAGTACGTTAATATAGTTTAATTGCCAAGCATGAAGTACTTGTCAAAGATGAGAAGAGATAGGTTAGCTTTTAAACTGGAAATGTATATATATACTTGTTGTGTTTATTTGTTGAGAAACAAGGCTCGGATGGCCTTGAGGTGTTTGTATGGTTGGACACGGTACTGGTCCACTTATATGCTATTGCAGGATTTGCAAATTGCCTAGAAACAGGGGAGACTCCGTCCGTCTTTCCCTAAAATTTTGCCCGGGTTTAGAATTGGGTTGCGATTAGATTGATTGATTAAACTCCCGGTCTTGAGAGGGATCGGGGTGTTACAGTTACCCATCCTAGTACTACTCTCCTCCAACCACGCTTAACTTTGGATTTCTGATGGGATCCGGTGCATTAGTGCTGGTATGATCGCACCAGTCTTGTTGAGGGTGCAAAGGCCTTATGTGTTGACGGTTCACAGTCCCAGCCAAGAGAGACAGCCCATTAAAAAGTCCCAATGGGTTTATCGACAGCCCATCTACTTCAAGAAAGTAGTATCACTGCAAGACGTGATATCATCGCGTTGTAGAGCCCTCTAATGTTCAGCGAGTTGGGTTCTCGTCCTTTTTGCAGCTGACGACTAACGACCTGGGATGAAAAATCAGCGCAAAAAGAAGAAAAGTGGCTCGAAACAGATGAAAATGTTCGATTTTGGGTGTCAACAATAGGCGCAGCTGAGCAGGCGTGCAGCCGAGTAGGCTTGCTGCCCTGTCGTAAAGCTCCCGTACAGCTTTCCAACGGTATGTTGTGCACCACATAACTCTTTACGGATCAAAAGTTATGGGCACTGGAGCGACGGAGACCAGGTCACAAGCCCCACGCCCTCGGTTTGCCGTCCCAGCCTCTACGCGAAGCGAAGTTGTCTTGCCCAAGATGCTGTGGGACTCGAGAATAGAAATGTGATGGATATAGTATCTTGACAAGTCTAAACGGGGCAAAAAAAATGAAAAAGGGGTTGCAACACGAGGACTTTCCAAGGGGTTACCTATCTTCGTACTACTCTCTTCCTACCATGCTTAACTTCGGATTTCTGATGGGATCAGGTGCATTAGTGCTGGTATGATCACACCGGTCATGTTGAGGGTACAAAACCCTTATGTGTTGACGGTTGACAGTCCCAGCCAAGAGAGACAACCCATTAAAAAGGCCCAATGGGCTTATCGACGGCCCATCTGCTTCAACAAAGCTACATCACCGCAAGACGTGATATCGAGGTGTTGTAGAGCCCTATAATATTTTGCGAGTTGCGTTCTCGTCCTTTCCGTGGCTCACGAAGAACGATCCGGGATGAAAAAATAGCGCAAAAAGAAGAAAAGTGGCCCAAAATTGATGAAAACATTTAATTTTGGGTACCGAAAATAGGCTCAGCTGAGCATGCTTGCTGCCCCGTCATAAAGCTCCTCGAGAGCTTTCCAACGGTATGCTGTGCACCGCATAACTCCTTACAGATCAAAAGTTATGGGAACCGGAGCGATGGAGACCAGGTCATAAGCCCTATGCCCTCGGTTTGCGGTCTCAGCTTCTACGCGAAGCGAAGTTGTCTTACCCAAGATGCTGTGGGACTCGAGAATAGAAATGTGATGAGTAAAGCATCTTGGCAAGGCTAAATGGGGCAAAAAAAATAAAAAAAGGGTTACAACATGAGGACTTCCCAAGAGGTCACCCATCCTAGTACTGCTCTCCTCCAACCACGCTTAACTTTGGATTTTTGATGGGATCTGGTGCATTAGTGCTGGTATGATCACACCCGTCTTGTTGAGGGTGCAAAGCTCTTATGTGTTGACGGCCAAAAGAGACAGCCCATTAAAAAGGCCCAATGGGCTTAATGATAGCCCATTTGCTTTAACAAAGTAGCATCACCGCAAGACGTGATATAGACGCATTCTAGATCCCTATAATTTTTCACGAATTGGATTCTCGTCCTTTTTGTGGCTCATGACGAATGACTCGGGTTGAAAAAATAGCGCAAAAAGAAGAAAAATGGCTCAAAACTAATGGACACGTTTGATTTTGGGTACCGAAAACTGGCGTAGCCTTGGAAGCTTGTTTCCCCCGTCGTAGAGCTCACGGAGAGCATTCCAGCAGTATGCTATGCGCCACATAACTCCTTATGGATCAAAAGTTATGGGAAACAGAGCGACGGAGACTAGGTCACTAGCCCTATGCCTTTGGTTTGCGGGCCCTGCCTCTACGCGAAATGAAGTTTTCTTGCCCAAGGTGCCGTGGGACTCAAGAATAGAAATGTGGTGGATAAAGCATCTTGGCAAGGCTAAATGGGAAAAAAAAATGAAATGGGGGTGCAACACGAGGACTTCACAGGGGGTCACCCATCCTAGTACTACTCTCTTCCAACCACGCTTAACTTTGGATTTCTAATGGGATCCGTTGCATTAGTGATTGTATGATTGTACCCGTCATGTTGAGGGTGCAAAGCCCTTATGTGTTGATGGTTCACAGTGCCAGCCAAGAGAGACAACCCATTTAAAAGGCCCAATGGGCTTATCGACAGCCCATCTGCTTCAACAAAGCTGCATCACGGCAAGACGTGATATCGACGCATTGTAGAGCCCTATAATATTCCACAAGTTGGGTTCTTGTCCTTTTCGCCGCCCACGACGAACGAACCGGGTTGAAAAAACTGCGCAAAAAAGAAGAAAAGTGGCCTTAAACTGATGAAAACATTTAATTTTGGGTACCAAAAATAGGTGCAGCCGAGCAGGCGTACTGCCTTGTAGAAGAGCTCCATGAGAGCTTTCCAACGATATACTATGCGCCCTATAACTCCTTACGGATCAAAAGTTATGGTACCAGAGCGACGTAGGCCAGGTCACAATCCCCATGCCCTGGGTTTGCGGTCCCAGCCTTTATGCGAAGTGAAGTTGTCTAGCGCAAGATGCTGTAGGACTCGAGAATAGAAATGTGATGGATAAAACATATTGGCAAGGCAAAACAGTGAAAAAAAAATTAAAAAGGGGTGCAACATGAGGACTTCATAAGGGGTCACCTATCCTATTACTACTCTTGCCCAAGCACGCTTAACTTCAAAGTTCTTATGGGATCCGGTGCATTAGTGTTGGTATGATCGCACCCGTCATTTTGATGGTGCAAAGCCTTTATGTGTTGACTATTCACTGTTCCAGCCAAAAGAGGCGGCCCATTCAAAAGGCCCAATGGGCTTATCGACAGTCCATCTGCTTCAACAAAGTAGCATCACCGCAAGTGTGATATCGACGCGTTCTAGAGCCCTCTAATTTTTCGCGAGTTGGGTTCTCGTCCTTTTCATGGCTAACGATGAAGGACCCAGGATGAGAAAACACTGCAAAAAGAAGAAAAATAGTGCGAAACTGATGAAAACGTTTAATTCTGGGTACTGAAAACAGGCGTAGGAGAGTAAGCTTACTGCCCTATCGTAGAGCTCCCGGAAAGCTTTCCAACGGTGTGCTGTGCGCCGCCTAACTTCTTATGGATCAAAAGTTATGGGCACCGGAGTGACGTACACCAGGTCACAAGCCCCACGCCCTCGGTTTACGGTCCCAGCCTCTACGCGAAATGAAATTGTCTAGCCCAAGATGCTGTGGGATTCGAGAATATAAATGTGATGGATAAAGCATCTTGGCAAGGCTAAACGGGAAAAAACAATTAAAAGGGGGTGCAACACGATAACTTCCCAAGGGGTCACCCATCCTAGTACTACTCTCGCCCAAGCGCGCTTAACTTCGGAGTTCTGATGGGATACAGTGCATTAGTGCTAGTATGATCGCACCCGTCATATTGTTGGTGCAAAGCCCTTTTGTGTTGACGGTTCACAATCCCAGCCAAGAGAGGCGGCCCATTCAAAAGGCCCAATGGGCTTATCGGTAGTCCATCTACTTCAAAAGAGCAGCATTACCGCAAGACGTGATATTGACGCATTGTAGAGCCCTTTAATGTTCCGCGAGTAGGGTTCTCGTCCTTTTCAGGGCTCACGACGAATGACCCGGGATGAAAAAACTGTGCAAAAAGAAGAAAAATGGCTCAAAACTGATGAACACGTTCGATTTTGGGTACCGAAAACTGGCGTAGCTGAGGAAGCTTGCTGCCCCCGTCATAGAGCTCACGGAGAAAGTTCCAACAGTATGCTGTGCACCGCATAACTCTTTTTGGATCAAAAGTTATGGGCACCGGAGCGACAGAGACCTGGTCACACAAGCCCCATGCCCTCGGTTTGTGGCCCCATCTTCTACACGAAGCGAAGTTGTCTTGCCCAAGATGCCGTGGGACTCGAGAATATAAATGTGATGGATAAAGCATCTTGACAAAGCTAAACGGGGAAAAAAAAATGAAATGGGGGTGCAACATAAGGACTTCCTACGGGGTTACCCATCCTAGTTCTACTCTCCTCCAACCACGCTTAACTTCGGATTTCTAATGGGATTCGTTGCATTAGTGCTGGTATGATTGCACCTGCCATGTTGATGGTGCAAACCCTTATGTGTTGACGGTTCACAGTCCCAGCCAAGAGAGACAGCACATTAAAAAGGCCCAATGGGCTTATCGACAGCCCATCTACTTCGACAAAGATGCATCACCGTAAGATGTGATATCGACGCGTTGTAGAGCCCTCAAATATTCCACGAGTTAGGTTATTGTCCTTTTTGCGTCTCACGAAGAACGACACGGGTTGAAAAAACAGCGCAAAAAAAGAAAAGTGGCCCTAAACTGATGAAAACGTTTAATTTTGGGCACCGAAAATAGGCGCAGCCGAGCAGGTGTACTACCCCGTAGAAGAGCTCCCCGAGAGCTTTCCAACGGTATGCTGTGCGCCGCATAATTCCTTACGAATCAAAAGTTATGGGGACCGGAGCGACGTAGACCAAGTCACAAGCCTCACGCCCTCAGTTTGTTGTCCCAGCCTCTACGCGAAGTGAAGTAGTCTAGCCTAAGATGCTGTGGGACTCGAGAATAGAAATGTGATGGATAAAGCATCTTGGAAAGGCTAAACGGTGAAAAAAAAATTAAAAGGGGGTGCAACACGAGGACTTCCCAGGGGGTCACCCATCCTATTCTTACTCTCGCCCGAGCACGCTTAACTTCAAAGTTCTTATGGGATCCGGTGCATTAGTATGGGTATGATCGCACTTGTTATGTTGATGGTGCAAAGCCCTTATGTGTTGACAGTTCACTGTCCCAGCCAAGAGAGGCGGCCCATTCAAAAGGCCCAATGGGCTTATTGGCAGTCCATCTACTTCAACAAAGCAGCATCACCGCAAGATGTGATATCGACGCGTTGTAGAGCCCTCTAATATTCCCCGTGTTGGGTTCTTGTCCTTTTTGCCGCCCACGACGAATGACCCGGGTTGAAAAAACTTCGCAAAAAGAAGAAAAGTGGCCCTAAACTGTTGAAAGCATTTAATTTTGTGTACTGAAAATAGGCACAGCCGAGCAGGCGTACTGCCCTGTAGAAAAGCTCCCCGAGAGCTTTCCAATGATATGTTGTGCGCCGCATAACTCCTTATGAATCAGAAGTTATGGGCACCGGAGTGACGTAGTCCAGGTCACAAGCCCCACGCCCTAGGTTTGCGGTCCCAGCCTCTACGCGAAGTGAAGTTGTCTAGCGTAAGATGCTGTAGGACTCGAGAATAAAAATGTGATGGATAAAGCATCTTGGCAAGGCAAAACGGTGAAAAAAAAAAATAAAAGGGGGTACAACACGAGGACTTCCCAAGGGGTCACCCTTTCTATTACTACTATTGTCCAAGCACGCTTAACTTCAAAGTTCCTATGGGATCCGGTGCATTATTGTTGGTATGATCGCACCTATCATTTTGATGGTGCAAAGCCTTTATGTGTTGACGGTTCACTGTTCCAGCCAAGAGAGGCGGCCCATTCAAAAGGCCCAATGGGCTTATCGACAGTCCATCTGCTTCAACAAAGTAGCATCACCGCAAGCGTGATATTGACGTGTTCTAGAGCCCTCTAATTTTCCTTTAGTGTTCGGCGAGTTGGGTTCTCGTCCTTTTCGCGGCTCACGACGAATGACGCGGGATCAAAAAACAGCACAAAAGATAGAAAAGTGGCTCAAAATTGATGAACACATTTGACTTTGGGTGCCGAAAATAGGTGCAGTCACGTAAGATTGGTGCCCTCATTATAGAGCACCCGGAGAGCATTCCAACGGTATGCTGTGCGCCACATAACTTTTTACGGATCAAAAGTTATGGGCACCGGAGTGACGGAGACCAGGTCACAGGCCCCATGCCCTCGGTTTGCTAGTCCAGCCTCTACGCGAAGTGAAGTTGTCTTTCCCAAGATGCCATGGGAGTCGAGAATAGAAATGTGGTGGATAAAGCATCTTGGCAAGGCTAAACGGGAAAAAAAAATGAAAAGGGGATGCAACACGAGGACTTCGCAGGGGGTCACCCAATCTAGTACTACTCTCCTCCAACGACGCTTAACTTTGGATTTCTAATGGGATCCGGTGTATTACTGCTGGTATGATCATACTCGTCGTGTTGAGGGTGCAAATTCCTTATTTGTTGACGGTTTATAGTCCCAGCCAAGAGAGACGACCCATTCAAAAGGCCTAATGGGCTTATCGACAGCCCATTTGCTTCAACAAAGCAGCATCACAGCAAGAAATTATATTGATGCATTGTAGAGCCCTCTAATGTTCTGCGAGTTGGGTTCTCGTCATTTTCGCGGCTCGTGACGAACGACCCAGGATAAAAAAATAGCACAAAACGAAGAAAAGTGGCTCGTAACTGATGAAAACATTCGATTTTTGGGTATCGAAAACAAGCTCAGCAGAGCAGGCTTGCTGCCCCGTCGTAGAGCTATCGAAGAGCTTTACAACGGTATACTGTGCGCTACATAACTCATTACGGATGAAAAGTTATGAGCACCGGAGCGACGGAGAGTAGGTCACAATCCCCACGCCCTCGATTTGTGGGCCCAGCCTCTACGCGATGCGAAGTTGTCTTGCCCAGGATGCCGTGGGACTCGAGAATAGAAATGTGATGGATTAAGCATCTTGGCAAGGCCAAATGGGGAAAAAAATGAAAAGGGGGTGGAACAAGAGGACTTCCCAAGGGGTCACCCATCCTAGTACTACTCTCCTCCAACCACGCTTAACTTCGGATTTCTGATGGGATCCAGTGGATTAGTGCTGGTATGATCGCACCAGTCATGTTAAGGGTGCAAAGGCCTTATGTATTGACGGTTCACAGTACCAGCCAAGAGAGATAGCCCATTCAAAAGGTCCAATGGGCTTATCGATAGCCCATCTGCTTCAACAAAGCAGCATCACCACAAGACGTGATATCGATGTATTGTAGAGCCTCTAATGTTTCGCGAGTTGGGTCTCGCCCTTTTTGCAGCTCACTATGAACGACCCAAGATGAAAAAACACCGCAAAAAGAAGAAAAATGGCTCGTAATTGATGAAAACATTCGATTTTGGGTACCAAAAACAAGCTCAGCTGAGTAGGCTTGCTGCACCCATCGTAGAGCTACTAGAGCGCATTACAACGGTATGCTGTACGCCATATAACTCCTTTCGAATCAAAAGTTATAGGCACCAGAGCGACGAAGACCTGGTCATAGGCCCCATACCCTCGGTTTGCGGCCCAACCTCTATGTGAAGCGAAGTTTTCTTGCCCAAGATTCCGTGGGACTTGAGAATAGAAATGTGATGGATAAATCATCTTGGCAAGGATAAACGGGCAAAAAAAATGAAAAAAAGGGTGCAACAAGAGGACTTCCTAAGGGGTCACCCATCCTAGTACTACTCTCTTCCAACCACGCTTAACTTCGAATTTCTGATGGGATCCGGTGCATTAGTGTTGGTATGATCGTACCCATCACATTGAGGGTGCAAAGCCCTTATTTGTTGACGGTTCACAATCCCAGCCAAGAGAGACAACCCATTAAAAAGTCCCAATGGGCTTATCGACAACCCATCTATTCTACAAAGCAGCATCAGCGCAAGACATGATATCGATGCGTTGTAGAGCACTCTAATGTTCTGCGAGTTGGGTTCTTGTCCTTTTCGCATCTCACGACGAATGACCCGGGATGAAAAAACAACGAAAAAAGAAGAAAAGTGGCCCGAAACTGAAGAAACCATTTAATTTTGGGTAGCGAAAACAGGCGTAGCTGAGCATGATTGCTGCCTCGTCGTAAAGCTCCCAGAGATCTTTCCAATGGTATGCTGTGCGCAGCATAACTCCTTACAGATAAAAAGTTATGGGCACCGGAGCGACGTAGACCAGGTCACAAGCCCCACGCTCTCGGTTTACGGTCCCAACCTCTACGCGAAGTGAAGTTGTCTAGCCCAAGATGCTGTGGGACTCGAGAAAAGCAATATGATGGATAAAGCATCTTGGCAAGGCTAAACGGGAAAATAAAAATAAAAAGGATTTGCAACACGAGGACTTCCCATGGGGTCACGCATCCTAGTACTACTCTCCTCCGAATACGCTTAACTTCGGATTTCTGATAGGATCCGGTGAATTTGTGTTGGTATGATTGCACCCGTCATGTTGATGGTACAAAGCCTTTATGTGCCGACGGTTCACAATCCCAGCCAAGAGAGGCGGCCCATTCAAAAGGCCTAATGGGCTTATCGATAGCCCATTTGCTTCAACAGAGCAGCATCACCGCAAGACGTAATATCAACGCATTGTAGAGCCCTTTAGTGTCTCGCGAGTTGGGTTCTTGTCCTTTTCATGGCTCGCGGCGAATGACCCGGGATGAAAAAATAGCTCAAAAAGACAAAAAGTGGCTCGAAACTGATGAACATGTTCAATTTTGGGTACCGAAAATAGGCGCATTCGAGCAAGCTTGTTGCCGACGTCGTATAGCTCCCAGAGAGCGTTCCAACGGTATGCTGTGTGCAGCTGAACTCCTTACAGATCAAAAGTTATGGGCACCGGAGCGACGGAGACCAGGTCACAAGCCCCACGCCCTCGGTTTACTGGCCCAACCTCTACGTGAAGCGAAGTTGTCTTGCCCAAGATGCCGTGGGACTCGATAATAGATATGTGATGGATAAAGCATCTTGGCAAGGCTAAATGGGGAAAAAAAATGAAAAGGGGATGCAACACAAGGACTTCCCATGGGGTCACCCATCTTAGTACTATTCTCCTCCAACTACGCTTAACTTCGAATTTCTGATGGGATCCGGTGCATTAGTGATGATATGATCACGCCCGTAATTTTAAGGGTGCAAAGCCCTTATGTGTTGACGGTTCACAGTCCCAACCAACAAAGACAGCCCATTCAGAAGGCCCAATGGGCTTATCGACAACCCATATGCTTTAACAAAGCAGCATCGCCGCAAGATGTGATATCGATGTGTCGTAGAGCCCTATAATTTTTCGCGAGTTGGGTTCTCGCCCTTTTCACGGCTCACGACGTACGTCCCGGGATGAAAAAATAGAGCAAAAAGAAGAAAAGTGGCCCGTAACTGATGAAAACGTATGATTTTGGGTACCGAAAACAAGCTCAGCCAAGCAAGCTTGCTGCCCTCATCGTAGAGCTACCAGAGCGCATTACAACGGTATGCTGTGCGCCGCATAACTCCTTATGAATCAACAGTTATAGGTACCAGAGCGACAGAGACCTGGTCACAGGCCCCACGCCCTGGGTTTGCGGGCCTAGCCTCTACACGAAGTAAAGTTTCCTAGCCCAAGATCCCGTGGGACTCGAGAATAGAATTGTGATGGATAAAGCATCTTGGCAAGGCTAAACAGGCAAAAAAAATGAAAAAGGGGGTGAAACATGAGGACTTTCCAGGGGGTCACCCATCCTAGTACTACTTTCACCAAAGCACGCTTAACTTCAGAGTTCTGAAGGGATCCGATGCACTAGTACTGGTATGATCACACTCGTCATGTTGATGGTGCAAATCTTTTAAGTGTTGACGGTTCATAGTCCCAGCCAAGAGAGACGGCCCATTCAAAAGGCCCAATGGGCTTATCGACAGCCTATCTCCTTCAATAAAGCAGCATCACCGCAAGACATAATATCGACACATTGTAGAGCCCTATAATGTTCCACGAGTTAGGTTCTCATTTTTTTCGCAGCTGACGACGAACGACCTGGGATAAAAAAATTGCACAAAAAGAAGAAAAGTAGCCCGAAACTGATTAAAATGTTCAATTTTGGCTACCGAAAATAGGCGCAATTGAGCAGGTTTGCTGCCCCATCGTAGAGTTCCCAGATAGCTTTCCAATGGTATGCTGTATGCCTCATAACTCCTTACGGATCAAAAGTTATAGGCACCAAAGAGACGGAGACCAGGTTACAAGCCCCAAGGCCTCGGTTTGTGGGCCCATCCTCTACGTGAATCGAAGTTGTCTTGCCAAAGATGTCGTAGGACTCGAGAAATGAAATGTGATGGATAAAGCATCTGGGCAAGGCTAAACGGGGAAAAAAAATGAAAAAGGGGTACAACACGAGGACCACCCCGGGGGTCACCCATGCTAGTACTACTCTTCTCCAACTGCGCTTAACTTTGGATTTCTGATGGGATGCTATGCATTAGAGCTGGTATGATTGCACCTGTCATGTTGAGGGTACAAAGCCCTTATGTGTTGACGGTTCACAATCCCAGCCAAGAGAGACAGCCCATTCAATAGGCCCAATGTGCTTATCGACAGCACATCTGCTTCAACAAAGCAGCATCACCGTATGACGTGATATCGTCGTGTTGTAAAGCCCTTCAATGTTCCGCGAGTTGGGTTCTTGTCCTTTTCACGGCTCACGACGAATGACCCGGGATGAAAAAATAGCGCAGAAAGCAGAAAAGTTGCCCGAAATTGATGAAAATGCTCGAATTTGGCTAATAAAAATAGGCGCAGCTGAGCAGACTTGCTGCCATGTCGTAGAGCTCTCAGAGAGCTTTCCAATGGTATGCTGTGCACCGCATAACTCCTTATGGATCAAAAGTTATGGGCACCGGAACGACAGAGACCAGGTCACAAGCCCCACGCCCTCTGTTTGCTGTCCCAGCCTCTATGTGAAGTGAAGTTGCCTAACCCAAGATGCTATGGGACTCGAGAATAGAAATGTGATGGATAAAGCATCTTGGCAAGGATAAACGGGGCAAAAAAAATGAAAAAGGGGTTGTAACACGAGGACTTTCCAGGGGGTCACCCTTCCTAGTACTAGTCTCCTCCAACCACGCTTAACTTTGGATTTCTGATGGGATCCGGTACATTAGTGCTGGTATGATCGCACCTGTGATGTTGAGGGAGCAAAGCCCTTATGTGTTGACGGTTCACAGTCCCAGCCAAGAAAGACAGCCCATTAAAAAAGCCCAATGGGCTTATCGACATCCTATCTACTTCAACAATGCAACAATACCGCAAGATGTGATATCGACGTGTTGTAGAGCCCTCTAATATTTCGTGAGTTGGGTACTAGACCTTTTCGCGGCGCATGACGAACGACCCGGGATGAAAAACGGTGCAAAAACGAGAAAAGTGGCCCAAAATTGATGAAAACGTTTAATTTTGGGTAGCAAAAATAATCGCAGCTGAGCAGGTTTGCTGCCCTGTCATAGAGTTCTCGGAGAGCTTTCCAACGGTATGCTGTGCGCCGTATAATTCCTTATGGATCAAAAGTTATGGGCAACGGAGGGATGTAGACCTGGTCACAAGCCCCACGCCCTCGGTTTACGGTCCCAGCCTCTACGTGATGCGTAGTTGTCTAGCCTAAGATGTTGTGGGACTCTAGAATAGATATATGATGCATAAAACATCTTGGCAAGGATAAATAGGGAAAAAAAATTAAAAGGGGGTGTAACACGAGGACTTCACAGGGGGTCTTCCATCCTAGTGCTACTCTCGCCCTAGTACGCTTAACTTCAGAGTTCTGAAGGGATCCGATGCATTAGTGATGGTATGATCACACCCGTTATGTTGATGGTGCAAAGCCCTTATGTGTTGATGGTTCACAATCCCTGCCAAGAGAGGCAGCCCATTCAAAAGGCCCAATAGGCTTATTGATTGCCCATTTGCTTCAACAAAGCAACATTACCGCAAGATATGATATCGAAGCATTGTACAACCCTTTAATGTTCCGCGAGTTATGTTCTCGTCCTTTTCACAGCTCACGAAGAACGACCTGGGATGAAAAAACAGAGCAAAAAGAAGAAAAGTGGCCTGTAACTGATGAAAACGTTTGATTTTGGGTACCGAAAATCGGCTCAGCCAAGCAGACTTGCTGCCCTCATAGTAGAGCTCCCAGAGAATGTTCCAATGGCATGCTGTGAGCAGTATAACTCCTTATGGATCAAAATTTATAGGCACTAGAGCAACGGAGACCTAGTCACAGGCCCCACGCCCTCGGTTTGCTGGCCCAGCCTTTACGCGAAGCGAAGTTTTCTTGCCCAAGATACCATGGGTCCCGAGAATAGAAATGTGATTGATAAAGCATCTTGGCAAGGCTAAACAGGGGAAAAAATGAAAAAGGGGTGCAACATGAGGACTTCCCATGGGGTAACCCATCCTAGTACTACTCTCGCCAAGCACGCTTAACTTCGGAGTTCTGATGGGATCCAGTGCATTAGTGCTGGTATGATTGCACCCGTCATGTTGATTGTGCAAAGCCCTTATGTGATGATGGTTCATAGTCCCAGCCAAGAGAGACGGCCCATTCAAAATGCCTAATGGGCTTATCAATAGCCCATCTACTTCAACAAAGCAGCATCACAGCAAGACGTGACATCGACGTGTTGTAGAGCCCTTTAATGTTCCACGAGTTAGGTTCTCATCCTTTTCGCGGCTCACGACAAATGACCCGGGAAGAAAAAATAGAGCAAAAAGAAGAAAAGTGCCCGAAATTGGTGAAAACATTCAATTTTGGGCAACAAAAATATGTGCAGCAGTGTTGGCTTGCTCCCCCATCGTAGAGCTCCCAGAGAGTTTTCCAACGGTATGCTGTGTAATACCCGAGCCCGGAATGTGAAAATTCCTTGTTTATTATTTTAAAAATTATATTTCCTTAAATTCTTTGAGAATTAATTGTTACTTTCTTGCCGTCGTAACGTGCATTGCATTTAGGGAGCGATAGCTAGAGAACGGTTTCTAGTCCTCAACAAATAGTGAAACTAGTATTTAGATGACTTAAATTTTATATTTTAATTGTTGTTAGCTTTAATTAATTTTTCTCTAGTTAGAATGGCTTTAAAATGCACAAAATAAGGCCATTTGACCAAGTTTTAAGTTGTTTGACCAAGGCCTTTGACCATTTGACCAAGTCATCACCTAATAAGCTTAAAACATAACAAAATAAAAAAAATAGAAGCTGAAATTACAGTGTGTAGGCCATGAGCTTCCAAGGAAAAAAAAAAACCTTTCAACCTTCCAATTGTTCAATCTTCGCGTGAGCTTGTGCGGGGTGGTTTCCAAGGCAACTAGCGTTGTTTTCCTAGCGACTAGGTGTACCTAAGGTGAGGGAAGCACGTTATTTGCGCATTTAATTGTTATGTATGTTAACTTTGCAATTTTTAGATTTTATCCGTAGATTGTTGTTTAAAGCATTTTGATGCTTCTAGAATGTTCCTTGGCAATTGTAGAACGTGTATTTATAGCTTTTTAACATTTTATGCGGTTAAATGTTGAGATTACAATTTAATTTGGATGTTGAATAGTGTTTTGTGAATACTAAACCCTTGGAACGATGAAGTTGTTCCATTATACTGTTCGTTGATGTAGAATTGTGCTAGGTGTGCTAGAATGCCTAAATGCATGGTTTGTTTGGGTTACGTAATGGAAAAAATGGGAATTAAGCCTTGGTGAAAGTCGGGGTCGTTTGGGTCGAGTTTGGCGTTTTCTCATTTTGCGTGTTGGCATTGTTTCGGGAGGCCATGGAAGTACTTTTGGTGCGATTATGGCGTTGGTTGGGTGTTTGGTTGATATAGTTGTAGTTCAAACGAGCAAAGGGGGAAATCGGGACTTTGCGTGGTTTCTAGGGTTAAGTAGGGTTTCGGGGTCTTTAGACGTACCTTATGGTGACCTAGGAAGGTTGGTGAAGTCGATTTCCAGAACTCGTGGCTCGTTTGGAAATGGTAGCGTTTTGATAGTTGGGGCCGATTTGTGTTTTGCTTGTTTTCTTGATTTTATGCCTATAGAATGCTTAGGGTTGCTTGAAATACTTGTTTGAATTGATTTGGATTGAAATGCTTATCAATTGTTGCTATTGCGTGCGAGAGTAACCTACTTTGTTATTCTTCCACGTGTGGCTTTATCACTTGTTTATCGCCTTGTATCGAGTCTTGCATTGCATAGTGTCTCACGCGTGAGTGATGGGCCTCTCTGGGTAGCCTCGGGTTGCCAGTGTTGGTTGCTCTAGCTCCGCTGCTATTCCCTCTTCTCGCTTGGGTTGCCTCCCAGGGAGTTTTGGGTCGTAGGTTGATGGATACTTCCGGGGTATTCCAAACTGGTGTTATAAGGTGGTTTGGGCCGGCGCGTTGTCATCGAATTTTTGTTTGAAAGTTGCTCGTGAAAAGAGTATCGTATCCTTTGAATGAGTGTTTATAGCTTTAATGCTTGCCTTGCTTTGTTGATAGCTTTATTATATCTCTGTATGATATTTGTATGCATTACTTGGCTAATTGCATTGCATACTCCTCTCATCTTCATTCTTGAGACCAATTGCCCTCGCTGAGCAATAGTTTTTGCTCATTCCTCTCTATACTATATTTTTACAGGAGTAGTTGAAGCAGACCCTCTCGAGGTAATAGAGGAGGAGGAGCAGGTGGAGGTGTTTCCGTGATAGCACTTCTCTGCTTTGCTGGTGGTTGGTTACCAGATTTTGTGTGAGCCTTGCTTGTTATGTATATTGCTTGGATGTCGCTTAATTTTGATGTTTGTAGCCTTGTATGTATTTTCTAGTTTGAGGCCTCTACGGTCTTATGTTGTATAAGTTGAAAGAATATAAAGCTGTAAAAGTTTACTCTTGTGACTAGTAAAGAAATGCATGCTAATAGCTAACTGTTTTGTGGCATAAATACTTGTGTAGTATGCATGGCATTTTGGTTTGGAAAGTTGGTTAATAAGAGGATGTATGTTTTTAAAAGAAAGTTGGCTTGTTTGAATTGTTTTATGGCTTTCGCAAGTACTATGATGATTTTAGGGTTTTCGGATCGTCCGCGGTATAGAGGAGACTCCGTCCGTGTGTCGGGTCCGGGATTGGCCTTTTGCTGGGTCGGGTCGGGTGTGACATGCTGTGCGCTGCATAACTCCTTACGGATGAAAAGTTATGGGCACCGCTGCGACGAAGACCAGGTCACAAGCCCCACGCCCTCGGTTTGCGGTCCCAATCTCTACGCGAAGCAAAGTTGTCTTGCCCAAGATGCTGTGGGACTCAAGATTAGAAGTGTGATGGATAAAACATCTTGGCAAGGCTAAACGGGGCAAAATAAAATGAAAAAGGGGTTGCAACATGAGGACTTCCCAAGGCGTCACCCATCTTAGTACTATTCTCCTCCAACCACGCTTAGCTTTGGATTTCTGATGGGATCCGGTGCATTAGTGCTGGTATGATCGCACCCGTCATGTTGAGGGTGCAAAGCCCTTATGTGTTGATGGTTCATAGTCCCAGCCAAGAGAGATAGCCCATTAAAAAGGCCCAATGGGCTTATCGACAGCCCATTTGCTTCAACAAAGCAGCATCACTGCAAGACGTGAAATCGACGAGTTGTAGTGCCCTCTAATGTTCCGCGAGTTGGGTTCTCGTCCTTTTCGCGGCTCATGACGAACGACCCGGGATGAAAAAACATCACAAATAGAAGAAAAGTGGCCCAAAATTGATGAACACGTTCGATTTTGGGTGCTGAAAATTGGCACAGCCTAGTAGGCTTGCTGCCCCGTCGCAGAGCTCCCAGAGAGCTTTCCAACGCTATGTTGTGCACCGGATAACTCCTTACGGATCAAAAGTTATAGGCACCGGAGCAACGAAAACTAGGTCACAAACCTCACGCCCTCGGTTTGCGAGCTTAGCCTCTACGTGAAGTGAAGTTTTCTTGCCCAAGATGCTGTGGGACTCGAGAATAGAAATGTGATGGATGATGCATCTTAGCAAGGCTAAACGGCGAAAAAAAAATGAAAAGGGGGTTGCAAAACGAGGACTTCCCAGGGGGTCACCCATCCTAGTACTACTCTCGCCCAAGCACGCTTAACTTCGGATTGCTAATGGGATCCGGTTCATTAGTACTAGTATGATCGCACCCATCATGTTGAGGGTGCAAAGCCCTTATGTGTCGACGGTTCACAGTCCCAGCCAAGAGAGATGACCCATTCAAAAGGCCCAATGGGCTCATCGATAGCCCATTTGCTTCAACAAAGCAACATCACCGCAAGACGTGATATCGACCCGTTGTAGAGCCCTCTAATGTTCCGCGAGTTGGATTCCGTCCTTTTTGAGGCTTACGACGAACGTCTTGGGAAGAAAAAAGAGAGTAAAAAGAATAAAAGCAGCCTGAAACTGGTAAAAACTTTCAATTTTAGGTACCGAAAATAGGCGCAGCCTAGTAGGCTTACTGCCCCGTCGTAGAGCTCCTAGAGAGTGTTCCAATGGTATGCTGTGCACCGTATAACTCTTTACGGATCAAAAGTTATGGGCACAAGAACGACGGAGACCAGGCCACAAGCCCCACACCCTCGGTTTGTGGTCCCAGCCTCTACGCGAAGTGAAGTTGTCTAGCCCAAGATGCTGTGAGTCTCGAGAATAGAAATGTGATGGATAAACCATTTTGGCACGGCTAAACGGGGCAAAAAGAAATGAAAAAGTTGTTGCAACACGAGGACTTCCCAAGGGGTCACCTATCCTAGTACTACTCTCTTCCAACCACGCTTAACTTCGGATTTCTGATCGGATCCTGT
This sequence comes from Ehretia macrophylla, assembly GCA_037974665.1. Lineage (NCBI taxonomy): Eukaryota > Viridiplantae > Streptophyta > Magnoliopsida > Boraginales > Ehretiaceae > Ehretia > Ehretia macrophylla. The sequence goes on along the minus strand of CM075771.1, from coordinate 47,520,396 downwards.
GCATTAGTTCTGGTATGATCTCACCCGTCATGTTGAGGGTGCAAAGCCCTTATGTGTTGATGGTTCATAGTCCCAGCCAAGAATGACAACCCATTCAAAAGGCCCAATGGGCTTATCGACAGCCAATCTGCTTCAACAAAGCAGTATCACCGCAAGATGTGAAATCGACACATTGTAGAGCCCTCTAATGTTCCGCAAGTTGGGTTCACGTCCTTTTCGCGGCTCACGACGAACGAACAAGGACGAAAAAATAGCAAAAAAAGAAGAAAAATGGCCCAAACTAATGAACACGTTCGATTTTGGGTACCGAAAATAGACATAGCTGAGCAGGCTTGCTGCCCCCGTCGTAGAGCTCTCGGAGAGCTTTCCAACAGTATGCTGGGCGCCGGATAACTCCTAACGGATCAAATGTTATGGGCACTGAAGTTACGGAAACCAGGTCACAAGCCTTGCGCCCTCGGTTTGCGGGCTAGCCTCTATGCGGAGCGAAGTTGTCTTGCCCGAGATGCTGTGGGACTCGAGAATAGAAATGTGATGGATAAAGCATCTTGGCAAGGCTAAACGGGGAAAAAAAATGAAAAGGGGTTTGCAAAACGAGGACTTCCCAAGGGGTCACCCATCCTAGTATTACTCTCGCCCAAGCACGCTTAACTTCGAATTGCTGATGGGATCCGGTGCATTAGTACTAGTATGATCGCTCCTGTCATGTTGATGGTGCAAAGCCCTTATGTGTCGATGGTTCACAGTCCCAGCCAAAAGAGGCGACCCATTCAAAAAGCCCAATGGGCTCATCGACAACCCATTTGCTTCAACAAATGAGCATCACCGCAAGACGTGATATCAACGCGTTGTAGAGCCCTCTAATGTTCCGTGAGTTGGGTTCTCATCCTTTTTGCGGATCATGACGAACGACCCGGGAAGAAAAAAAAGAGTAAAAAGAAGAAAAGTGGCCTGAAGCTGATGAAAACGTTCAATTTTGGTTAACGAAAGTAGGCGCAGCCTAACAGGCTTACTGCCTTGTCGTAGAGCTCTTGGAGAGCTTTCCAACAGTATGCTGTATTCTTTATAACTCCTTACGGATCAAAAGTTATGGGCATCGGAGCGACGGAGACCAGGTCACAAGCCCACACCCTCGGTTTGCTGTCCCAGCCTCTACGCGAAGCGAAGTTGTCTAGCCCAAGATGCTGTGAGACTCGAGAATAGAAATGTGATGGATAAAGCATCTTGGCAAGGTTAAACGGGGCAAAAAAATGAAAAATGGGTTGTAACACGAGCACTTCCTAAGGGGTCACCCATCCTAGTACTACACTCCTCCAACCACGCTTAACTTTGGATTTCTGATGGGATCCGGTGCATTAGTGCTCGTATGATCGCATCCGTCATTTTGAGGGTACAAAGCCCTTATGTGTTGACGGTTCACAGTCCCAGCCAAGAGAGAAGGCCCATTCAAAAGGCCCAATGGGCTTATCGACAGCCCATCTGCTTCAACAAAGCAGCATCATCGCAAGACGTGATATCCATTTTAACCAAAGGGTAGTCACTTAGGAAGCATGCATGTGTAGTAGGGCCTCAATTTCATGCTTACGCATACAATTGGACAAGAATCCGTCATATAACGAACCTAAATCATGCATCAAGTCATTTGAGGAACCCCAACCAACCAAAACAGTCCATGCAACTCCTAATTTCTACAAAATCCAAGCATACAATACTTCAAGGTACAATTATATTATGATTTAAAGTAAGTTTCCAAACAAAACCCTCATGCAATAGCCCAATTTTCCACATTCAGTTGACCAAGCAAATAATCTTCAAATTAAGTGAATCAAATATCAAATCGAATCTTAATGAGGGAAAAAATAATTAAAAGCGGTGCAACACGAGGACTTCACTGGTGGTCACCCATCCTATTACTACTCTCGTCCATGCACGCTTAACTACGGAGTTCTGATGGGATCTGGTGCATTAGTGCTGGTATGATCGTACCCATCATGTTGAAGGTGCAAAGCCCTTATGTGTTGATGGTTCACAATCCTTGCCAAGAGAGACAGCCCATTCAAAAGGCCCAATGGGCTTATCGATAGCCCATCTATTTCAACAAAGCAGCATCACCGCAAGACGTGACTTGTAGAGCCCTTTAATGTTTCGTGAGTTAGTTTATCGTCCTTTATGCGGCTCGCGACAAACGACCCGGGATGAAAAAACTGTGCAAAACGAAGAAAATTGGCCCTTAATCGAAGAAAATATTTGATTTTGGGTACCAAAAATAGGCTCAACCGAGCAGGCTTGCTGCCTCAGTCGTAGAGCTCCTAGATAGCATTCCAACGATATGCTGTGCGCCGCATAATTCCTTACGGATCAAAAGTTATAGGCACCCGAGTGACGGAGACTTGGTCACAGGCCCTACACCCTCGGTTTGCTGGCCCATTCTCTATGCGAAGCGAAGTTGTCTTCCAAAGATGTCGTACGACTCGAGAAATGAAATGTGATGGATAAAGCATCTTGGCAAGGCTAAACGGGGAAAAAAAAATGAAAATGGGGTGCAACACGAGGACTTCCCAGGGGGTCACACATCCTAGTACTACTCTCCTCCAACCACGCTTAACTTTGGATTTATAATGGGATCCTGTGCATTAGTGCTGGTATGATCGCACCCGTCATGTTGATGGTGGAAAGCCCTTATGTGTTAAAGGTTCATCGTCCCAGCGAAGAGAGACAGCCCATTCTAAAGGCCCAATTGGCTTATCGACAGCCCATCTGCTTCCACAAAGTAGTATCACCACATGACATGATATTGACGCGTTGTAGAGCTCTGTAATGTTCCGCGAGTTGGGTTCTTGTCCTTTTCTCGGCTCACGAACGAACGACCCTGGATGAAAAAATAGGGCAAAATGAAGAAAAGTAGCTCATAACTAATGAAAACGTTCGATTTGGGGTGCCAAAAATAGGCTCAGCCGAGTAGGCTTGCTGCCTCCATCGTAGAGCTCCTAGAGAACGTTCCAACGGAGCGATAGAAACTTGGTCACAAGACTCACGCCCTCGGTTTGAGGGTCTAGCCTCTACGCAAAGTGAAGTTGTCTTGCCCAAGATCCTGTGGGACTCGAGAATAGAAATGTGATGGATAAAGTGTGACGCCCGAGATTTAGCCATACATTTAATTACTATTGCATCCCTTGTTTGCGCATTTATTTCGGTGCCTTACTAACTGATTTTTATGACTACTATTCACGCCGTTTTTAAACTGCCTTCTATTAGTTAATTAGCATTTTTATTAAATCATATTAATTATTAAAGTAATAAGAAAAATGTGCATTTGAGCTAGAGGCGATAGGAGAGCTCGTTTAGAAAATGAATTTTGTAGTTGAATGAATAGTGTTACGTAACTAACTTAGGTAATTAACTAGCTAGCATATATTTTACTATCTAAGCTCGTTTTAAGCTCAATAAGCGCATTATATTAGATCACTTAAGCACCCAAGCTTGACCCCACCCAACAAAAAACCTTAAATAGCAACTAAGACTCACAAAACACAAAACAAAAGAAAAAAAAAGTGGGCAGAAACACTGTAGCTGGGCCGAGAGCAAGGAGAAGAGAAAAAAAAAAGATTTTGCTCATCAACTCTCCAAATCAAGCCACTCCAAGCCTTGAGCAACTAGTGTAGGGTGTTTGCAAGGTTCCTAGGTGCTCCTACGCGTATTGGTGAGGGATTTCACGGCTTGTTTTTGCATTTTTAAATAGTTGCTCATTTCTTGATTTGTTGAAAATATGATTAAATGCCATTGTAATTGTTATCTATGCTAATATACCATCTATATGAATGCTAGAGAACACATTTGAGCCGTTGTTTCACTTTTTAAACGGTTAGAATCGTTAGTTTAATTTTTAGGGTGAATAGTGACCTTTTTTCTAGGGTTTTGCGTAATTGCTCGAATTAGCTTGATTCAATGCTACTAATAGATGCCGTAGGGGTTAATGAAGGTAGTCTAATAGCCCCGTATACTCGAATTGCTCTAAACTTGCATAAAACGTGAAATTGCCGACTTTAACAAAGGGGTTTCGGGGTTAATATGAATCCGGGTGGATTCGGGCTTCACTTTTAGTATTCTTAGGCTACCTAGGTGCTATAGAAGCATTGCTATCCCCTATTTGAAGTCCGGATGAGAAATGTGTAGTTTAAAGCTAGAAGAGGGAATTTGGGGCTTTCGGGGTAATTGCGGGCTTTTGAATGTGTTTGAGGGTTGAAAGGGTTCCTTGAGGGTTAGTTAGAAGGTTGGTATAGTTTTCCTTTGAAATTGAAATCATTAACTTTGGTTTGGAAGAGAAATAGTTTGTAAAATAAAGGGGTTTAAGTGCAATTTCGGTTGTCTCACATTTCTAAACCCACGGCATGACTTCTTGAGTGTTTATATGTGATATTAAGTTGATTTGGAGCTTTTGGCATAATTCTATAGTTATTTTGTAAATGTCCCTTTGTAAAACTGCTTATTAGCTTATATAATTGCTTCTATGCTAATTGCCTCGAGGTCAACCTACTTTGTTGATCCTCATATGTGTTAACGCTTATATTATTGCTATTAACTTGCCATCGTTAGTGCATTGCATAGTGGTTGTGCAACCATAGTGTCAGGGGCGGATGTGTTGAATATCGGCTGGGCGGCAGAGGGCTTGCCGGTGGATATTCAAACTCCGTGCCCTATTCCCTCATTCGCCTGGTCCGGAGATTGCCAGGGGATGTTGGGTCGTAGGATTCGGGGTACATCCGGAGTACACCCACTGGAGTGATTGGGGTTATGGCGGCTTATCGTGATCGTGCTCGTAGTTCGTGGATCGTGATTGAAGACCTGTGAAGATTGGTGTATAGGGGATTGTGTGAACCGTATCCTTTTAAATGTGTGATTTTTTTAAGTTATCATTGTTTCTTTAATTGTCTAATTGTTATTGTTGTTTACTATATTACTTGTTGCATTGCACGCCCTGGGACTATATCCCTCACTGGGCAACAGTGGTTGCTCATACCTCAATATATGTTTCAGGAGACGCTGAGGGTGATCCCCAGCTTGTTGAGGTAGTAGTGGAAGAGGAAGAGGTGCATATAGAGCCTTTACCCTAGTTGCTGTGTGTTGGTTTGAGGTGGCTTATATTCTTGCTCCTATGTGGATGACTCAATTGTTTATCTTATGTTCCATTTTGTGGCCTAAGGGCTATGTATATGCTTGTTGTTACAAAGTGAAAAGATAGTTGGTTGTTGTGTAGATTTGGGAACCTATATCTTGTAATAACTTATGTTTCTGCTCTCAATTACCTTGCATGCTTGGTAGTGAATGTTCTAACTCTAGCCACTAGCATGCTTGTGTGTTTTTGGAACTATAGTATGCTTCAAGGCTTGGATGGCCTTAATCCTTTGATCTTTAGTTATGAAAAGTTTGTCTTATCTTGTTGTGGCTTTATTGAGTGTTTACAGGTTGTTCAGAATGTCCACAATACAGGGGAAACTCTGTCCGTTTTCCCTAAAATTTTGAGACTGGGTTTGGTATTGGGTTGAGAATAGCATGGTTATTAGAGCTTCCGGTCTCGTGAGGGATCGGGGCGTTACATAAAGCATCTTGGCAAGGCTAAACAGGGCCAAAAAAAATGAAAAAGGGGTCACAACACAAGGACTTCCAGGGGGTCACCTATCCTAATACTACTATAGCCCAAGCACGCTTAACTTCGGATTTCTTATGGGATCCGGTGCATTAGTATTGGTATGATCGCACCCGTCATGTTGAGGGTGCAAAGCCCTTATGTGTTGACGGTTCACAGTCCCAACCAAGAGAGATGACCTATTCAAAAGGCCCAATGGGCTCATCGACAGCCCATCTGCTTCAACAAAGCAACATCAACACAAGACGCGATATCGACGCATTGTACAGCCCTCTAATGTTCCGTGAGTTGGGTTCTCGTCCTTTTCACGACTCACGACGAATGACCCGGGACGAAAAAATAGCGCTAAAAGAAAAAAAGTGGTCCAAAACTAATGAAAATGTTCAATTTTGTGTACCAAAAATAGGTGCAGTCGAGCAGGCTTACTGCCCCGTCGTAGAGCTCCCGGATAGCTTTCCAACGGTATGTTGTGCGCCATATAACTCCTTACGGATCAAACGTTATAGGTACCGGAGCGACGGAGACCAAGTCATGAGCCCCACTCCCTCGGTTTACGGTCCCTGCTTCTACGCAAAGCAAAGTTGTCTAACCCAAGATGCAGTGAGACTCGAGAATAGAAATGTGGTCGATAAAGCATTTTGGTAAGGCTAAACGGGGGAAAAAAATTAAATGGGGGTGCAACACGAGGACTTCCCAAGGGGTCACCTATCCTAGTACTAACCTCACCCATGCACGCTTAACTTCGGAGTTCTGATGGGATCCGGTGCATTAGTGTTGATATGATCGCACCCGTCATGTTGATGGTGCAAAGTCCTTATGTGTTGACGGTTCACAATCCCAGCCAAGAGAAACGACCCATTCAAAAGGCCCAATGGGCTTATCGACAGCCCATCTGCTTCAACAAAGCAGCATTACCCAAGACGTGATATCGACGCATTGCAGAGCCCTTTAATGTTCCGCTAGTTGGGTTCTCGTCCTTTTCGCGGCTCACGACGAACGACCCGTGATGAAAAAATAGCTCAAAAAGAAGAAAAGTGGCTCAAAACTGATGGACACGTTCAATTTTGGGTACCGAAAATAGGTGTGGCTGAGCAAGCTTGCTACCCCCGTCGTAGAGCTCCTAGAGAGCGTTCCAACGGTATGCTGTGCGTCGCATAACTCTTTACGGATCAAAAGTTATCGGCACTGGAGCAACGGAGACCAGCTCACAAGCCCTACGGCCTCGGTTTGCAGTCCCAACCTCTACGCGAAGCGAAGTTGTCTTGCCCAAGATGCTATGGGACTCGAGAATAGAAATGTGATGGATAAAGTATCATGGCAAGGCTAAACGGGGCAAATAAAATGAAAAAGGGGTTGCAACACGAGGACTTCCCAAGGGGTCACCCATCCTAGTACTACTTTACTCCAACCACGCTTAACTTTGGATTTCTGATGGGATCCGTTGCATTAGTGCTAGCATGATCCCACCCGTCATGTTGAGGGTGCAAAGCCCTTATGTGTTGATGGTTCACAGTTCCAACCAAGAGAGAGAACCCATTCAAAAGGCCCAATGGGCTTATCGATAGCCCATCTACTTCGACAAAGCAGCTTCACCACTAGATGCGATATCGACGCTTTGTAGAGCATTTTAATGTTACGCGAGTTGGTTTCTCGTCCTTTATACGGCTCACGAAGAACGACACGGGACGAAAAAATACCGCAAAAAAAGAAAAGTGGCCCGTAACTGATGTAAACATTTGATTTTGGGTACCGAAAATAGGCTCAGTCTAGCAGGCTTGCTGCCCCATCGTAGAGCTCCCAGAGAACGTTCCAACGGTATGCTGTGTGCCGTATAACTCCTTATGGATCAAAAGTTATAGGCACCAAAGTGACGGAGACCTGGTTACAGGCCCCACGCCCCACGCCCTCAGTTTGCGGGTCCAGCCTCTACGCAAAGCGAAGTTTTCTTGCCCAAGTTGCCGTGGGACTCCAGAATAGAAATGTGATGGATAAAGCATCTTGGAAAGCCTAAACGGGAAAAAAAAGAAATGGCGGTGCAACACGAGGACTTCACACGGGGTCACCTATCCTAGTACTACCCTAGCCCAAGCACGCTTAACTTCAGAGTGCTGATTGGATCTGGTGCATTAGTGCTGGTATGATTGCACCCATCTTGTTGATGGTGTAAAGCCCTTATCTATTGATGATTCACAATCCCAGCCAAAAGAGACGGCCCATTCAAAAGGCCCAATGGGCTTATTGATAGCCCAACTGCTTTAACAAAGTTGCATCACCGCAAGTCATGATATCAACCCGTTGTGGAGCCCTCTACTGTTCCGCGAGTTGGGTTCTTGTCCTTTTCGCGACTGACGACGAATGACCCGGGATGAAAAAATAGCTCAAAAAGAACAAAAGTGGCCAGAAACTGATGAAAATATTTGAATTTGGGTACCAAAAATAGGCGTTGCCGAGCAGGCTTGTTGCCATGTCGTAAAGCTCCAGGAGAGCTTTCCAATGGTATGCTGTGCACCTCATAACTCCTTACGGATCAAAATTTATATGCACCGGAGCAACGGAGACTAGGTCACAAGCCCTAAGCCCTCAGTTTGTGGTCCTAGCCTCTACGCGAAGCAAAGTTATCTTGCCCAAGATGCTGTGGGACTCGAGAATAGAAATATGATGGATAAAGCTTCTTGGTAAGGCTAAACGGGGCAAAAAAAATGAAAAATGGGTTGAAACACGAGGACTTCCCAAGGGGTCACCCATCCTAGTACTACTCTCCTTCAACCACGCTTAACTTCGGATTTCTAATGGGATCTGGTGCATTAGTGCTGGTATGATCGCACCCATCATGTTGAGGGTGCAAAGACTTTATGTGTTGACTGTTCACACTCCCAACAAAGAGAGATAGCTCATTCAAAAGGCCTAATGGGCTTATCGACAGCCCATCTGCTTCAAGAAAGCAGCGTCACCGCAAGATGTGATATCGACACGTTTTAGAGCCCTCTAATGTTTCGTGAGTTAGGTTCTCATCCTTTTCGTGGCTCAAGACGAACGACCCGTGATGAAAAAATAATGCAAAATGAAAAAAAAGTGGTCTAAAATTGATGAACAAGTTCTATTTTGGGTACCAAAAAAAGCACAGCCGAGTTGGCTTGCTGCCCCTATCGTAGAGCTCATGGAGAGCTTTCCAACGGTATGCTGTGCGCCGGATAGCTGCTCACGGATCAAAAGTTATGGGCACCTGAGCGACGAAAACCAGGTCACAAGCCTCACGCCCTCGGTTTGCCGACCTAGGCTCTACACGAAGTAAAATTGTCTTTCCCAAGATGCTGTGGGACTCGAGAATAGAAATGTGATGGATAAAGCATCTTCACAAGGATAAACGGGGCAAAAAAAAAATGAAAAAGGGGTTGCAACACGAGGACTTCCCAAGGGGTCACCCATCCTTGTACTACTCTCGCCTAAGCATGGTTAACTTCGGATTTCTGATGGGATTTGGTGCATTTCTACTGGTATGAACGGACCCGTCATGTTGAGGGTGCAAAGCCTTTATGTGTCAACGGTTCACAGTCCCAGCCAAGAGAGACTACCCATTCAAAAGGCCCAATGGGCTCATCGACAGCCCATTTGTTTCAACAAAGCAGCATCATCGTAAGACGTGATATCAATGCATTGTAGCGCCCTCTAATGTTCCACGAGTTGGGTTCTTGTCCTTTTCGATGCTCACGACGAATGACCTGAGAAGAAAAAATAGCGCAAAAAGAAGAATAGTGGCCCAAAACTGATGAAAACGTTCAATTTTGGGAACTAAAAACATGCGCAGCCGAGCCGGCTTACTGCCCCATTGTAGAGCTGATAGTGAGTTTTCCAACGGTTTGCTGTGCGCCGCATAGCTCGTTACGGATGAAAAGTTATGGGCACTGGAGCGACGGAGGCCAAGTTACAATCCCCAAGCCCTCGGTTTGCTGTCTTAGCCTCTACGCGAAGCGAAGTTGTCTTGCCCAAGATGCTGTGAGACTCGAGAATAGAAATATGATGGATAAAGCATCTTCACAAGGCTAAACAGTGCAAAAAAAAAAATAAAAAATGGGTTGCAACACGAGGACTTCCCAAGGGGTCACCCATCTTAATACTACTTTCCTCCAACCACGCTTAACTTTGGATTTCTGATGGGATTTGGTGCATTGGTACTGGTATGATCATACCCGTCATGTTGAGGGTGCAAAGCCTTTATGTGTTGACGATTCACTGTCCCAGCCAAGAGAGACATCCCATTCAAAAGACCCAATGGGATTATCGACAGCCCATCTGCTTCAACAAAGTAGCATCACAGCATGATGTGATATCAACACGTTGTAGAGCACTTTAATGTTCCGCAAGTTGGGTTCTCGTCCTTTTCTCGGCTCACGACTAACGACCCAGGATTTAAAAATAGGGCAAAATTAAGAAAAGGAGATCGTTACTGATTAAAACGTTTGATTTTATGTACCGAAAATAGGCTCAGCCGAGCTGGCATGCTGTTTCCATCATAGAGCTCTCAGAGAACGTTCCAACGGCATGCTGTTCGTCGTGTAACTCCTTACAGATCAAAAGTTATAGGAACCAAAGTGACGGAGACCTGGTCACAGGCCCTACGCCCTCGGTTTGCGGGCCCAGCCTCTACGCTAAACAAAGTTTTCTTGCACAAGATGCCGTGGGACTCCAGAATAGAAATGTGATGGATAAAGCATCTTGGCATGCTTAAACGGGGGAAAAAAATGAAAGGGGGGTGCAACATGAAGACTTCCCACGGGGTCACCTATCCTAGTACTACCCTAGCCCAAGCACGCTTAACTTCGGAGTTCTGATGAGATCCGGTGCATTAGTGCTGGTATAATCGCACCCGTCATGTTGATGATGTAAGGCCCTTATGTGTTGACGATTCATAGTTCCAGCCAAGAGAGACGGCTCATTCAAAAGGCCTAATAGGCTTAACGACAATCCATCTACTTCAATAAAGCAGCATCACCGCAAGCCGTGATATCGACCCATTGTAGAGCCCTCTAATGTTCCTCGAGTTCGGTTCTCGTCCTTTTCGCTGCTCATGACGAATTACCCGTTACGAAAAAATAGAGCAAAAAGAAGAAAAGTAGCCCATAACTTTTGAAAATGTTTGAATTTGGGTACCGAAAACAAGCTCAGCCGAACAGGCTGGCTGCCACGTCGTAGAGCTCCCGGAGAGCTTTCCAACGGTATGCTATGCGCCGTATAACTCCTTACAGATAAAAAATTATAGGCACTGGAGTGACGGAGACCTGGTCACAAGCCCCAAGCCCTCGGTTTACGGGCCCAGCCTTTATGCGAAGCGAAGTTTCTTGCCCAAGATACCGTGGGACTCGATAATAGAAATGTGATGGATAAAGCATATTGGCAAGGCCAAACAGGCAAAAAAAATGAAAAGGGGGTGCAACACGAGGACTTCCCAAGGAGTCACACATCCTTGTACTAGTCTCACCCAAGCACGCTTAACTTTGGAGTTCTGCTGGGATCCGGTGCATTAGTGTTGGTATGATCGCACCAGTCATGTTGATGGTGTAACACTCATGTATTGACGGTTCATGGTCCCAGCCAAGAGAGACAACTTACTCAAAAGGCCCAATGGGCTTATCGACAGCCTATCTGCTTTAACAAAGCAACATCACCTCAAGACGTGATATCGACGAATTGTAGAGCCCTCTAATGTTCTGCGAGTTGGGTTCTCGTCCTTTTCGCTGCTAATGACGAACGACCAGAGATGAAAAAACAACACAAAAAAAAGAAAAGTGGCCCGAAACTGATGAAAGGGTTCAATTTTGGGTACCAAAAATAGGCGCAGCCAAGCAAGCTTGCAGCCTCATCGTAGAGCTACTGGAGAACTTTCCAACGGTATGCTGTGCGCCGCATAACTCCTTACAGATTAGAAGTCATGGGCACCGAAGAAACGGAGACCAGGTCACAAGCCCCATGCCCTCGGTTTGCGGTCCCAGCCTCTACGTGAATCGAAGTTGTCTTGCCTAAGATGCTGTGGGACTTGAGAATAGAAATGTGATGGAGAAAGCATATTTGCAAGGCTAAACAAGTAAAAAAAATGAAAAGGGGGTGCAACACGAGGACTTCCCAAGGGGTCACCCATCCTAGTATTACTCTCGACCAAGCACGCTTAACTTCGGAGTTCTGATAGGATCCGGTACATTAGTGTTGGTATGATCATACTCGTCATGTTGATGGTGCAATGCCCTTATGTATTGAGGGTTCACAGTCCCTGCCAAGAGAGACAGCCCATTCAAAAGGTCCAATGGGCTTATTGACATCCCATCTACTTCAACAAAGCTGTATTATCGCAAGACGTGATATCGACGTGTTGTAGAGCCCTCCAATGTTCTGCGAGTTGGGTTCTCATTCTTTTCGCGGCTCACGACCCGGGATGAAAAAATAGCACAAAATGAAGAAAAGTAGCCCGTAACTGATGAAAACGTTTGATTTTTGATACCGAAAACAAGCTCAGCCGAGCAGGCTTGCTGCCCCCGTCATAGAACTCCCAGAGTGCGCTACAATGGTATGTTGTGCGCCGTATAACTCCTTACTGATCAAAAGTTATAGGCACTAGAGCAACGGAGAGCTTGTCATAGGTTTCACGCCCTCCGTTTGCGGGACCAGCCTCTACGCGAAACGAAGTTTTCTTGCCCAAGATGCCGTGGGACTCGAGAATAGAAATGTGATAGATAAAGCATCTTGACAAGGCTAAACAGGGAAAAAAATGAAAACGAGGTGCAACACGAGGACTTCCAAAGGGGTTACCCATCCTAGTACTACTCTCGTACAAGCATGCTTAACTTCGGAGTTATGATGGGATTTAGTGCATTAGTGCTGATATGATCGCACCCGTCATTTTGATGGTGCAAAGACCTTATGTGTTGGCGGTTCACAGTCCTAGCGAAGAGAGTCGGCCCATTCAAAAGGCCCAATGGGCTTATCGACAGCCCATCTGCTTCAACAAGGCAGCATCACCGCAAGTCGTGATATCGATGTGTTGTAGAGCCCTTTAATGTTCTGCAAATTGGGATCTCGTCCTTTTCGCGGTTGACGACGAACGACCCGGGATGAAAAGACAGAGAAAAAAGAAAAAAAGTGGCCCAAAACTGATGAAGACGTTCGATTTTGGGTACCGAAAATAGGCGCCACCGATCATGCTTGCTGCCCTATCGTAGAGCTCCTGGAGAGCTTTCCAATTGTATGCTGTGTGCTGCATAACTCATTACGGATCAAAAGTTATGGGCACCGAAGAGACAGAGACCAGCTCACAAGCCCCATGCCCTCGGTTTACGGTCCCAACCTCTACGCGATGCGAAGTTGTCTTGCCCAAGATGCTGTAGGACTCGAGAATAGAAATGTGATGGATAAAGCATCTTGGCGAGGATAAACGGGGCAAAAAAATGAAAAAAGGGTTGTAGCACGAGGACTTCCCAAGGGGTCAGCCATCCTAGTGTTACTCTCCTCCAACCATGCTTAACTTCGAATTTTTGATGGGATCCGGTACATTAGTGCTGGTATGATCGCACCTGTCATGTTGAGGGTGCAAAGCCCTTATGTGTTGATGGTTCACAATCCAAGCCAATAGAGACAGCCAATTCAAAAGGCCCAATAGGCTTATCGACAGCCCATCTGCCTTAACAAAGCAGTATCACCCCAAGACGTGATATCGACGTGTTGTAGAGATCTCTAATGTTCTGCGAGTTGGGTTCTAGTCCTTTTCGCGTCTCACGATGAACTACCCGGGATGAAAAAATCGTGCAAAAAGATGAAAAATACTTCGAAACTGATGAAAATGTTCAATTTTGGGTAACAAAAATAAGCGTAGTCAAGCAAGCTTGATGCCTCGCCGTAGAGCTCCTGGAGAGCTTTTCAACGGTATGTTTTACGTTGCATAGCTCCTTACTAATCAAAAGTTATGGGCACCAGAGCGACAAAGACCAGGTCACAAGCCCCACGCCCTCGGTTTGCTGTCCCATCTTCTATGCGAAGTGAAGTTTTCTAGCCCAAGATGTTGTGGGACTTGAGAATAGAAATGTGATGGATAAAGCATCTTGGCAAGGCTAAACAAGGCAAAAAAAAAAGAAAAAAATGGATTGCAACATGAGGACTTCCCAGGGGGTCACCCATCCTCGTACTATTCTCCTACAATCATGCTTAACTTCGGATTTCTGATGGGATCCGGTGCATTAGTGCTAGTATGATCGCACCCGTCATGTTAAGGGTGCAAAGCTCTTATGTGTTGATGGTTTGCAGTACGAACCAAGAGAGACAACCCATTCAAAAGGCCCAATGGACTTATCGACAGCCCATCTGCTTCAACAAACCAGCATCACCACAAGACATGATATCGACGCGTTGTAGAGCCCTCTAATGTTTTGCGTGTTGGGTTCTCGTCCTTTTTACGGCTCACGACAAACGACCCGTGATGAAAAAATAGCGCAAAAAAGGAAAAAAATGGCCCAAAACTGATGAAAACATTTAATTTGGGTACCAAAAATAGGTGCAACCGAGCAGATTCGCTAGCCTGTAGTAGAGCTCCCGAAGAGCTTTCCAGCGGTATGTAGTGTGTCGCATAACTCCTTTAGGATCAAAAGTTATGGGCACCGGAGCGACAGAGACCAGGTCACAGTCCCCACCAACTCAGTTTGCGGGCCTAGCCTCTACGCAAAGTGAAGTTTTCTTGCCCAAGATGCCGTGGGACTCGAGAATAGAAATGTGATGGATAAAGCATCTTGGCAAGGCTAAATAGGGGAAAAAAAATGAAAATGGGGTGCAACACGCAAACTTCCCATGGGGTCACCCATCCTAGTACTACTCTCGCCCAAGCACGCTTAACTTCGATGTTCTAATGGGATCCGGTGCATTATTGCTGGTATGATCATACCTGTCTTGTTGATGGTGCAAAGCCCTTCTGTGTTGACAGTTCACAATCCCTGCCATGAGAGACAGCCCATTCAAAAGGCCCAATGGGCTTATCGATAGCCCATCTGCTTCAACAAAGTTGTCTTGCCTAAGATGTTGTGGGACTCGAGAATAGAATTGTGATAGATAAAGCATCTTGTCAAGGCTAAACGGGGCAAAAAAAATGAAAAAGGGGTTGCAGGACGAGGACTTCCCAATGGGTCACCCATCATAGTACTACTCTCCTCCAACCACGCTTAACTTCGGATTTTTGATGGGATCCGGTGCATTAGTGCTGGTATGATCGCACTTGTCATGTTGAGGGTGCAAAGCCCTTATGTGTTGACGGTTCACAGTCTTAGCCAAGAGAGACATTCTATTCAAAAGGCCCAATGGACTTATCGACAGCCTATCTGCTTCAACAAAGCAACATCTCCACAAGACTGGATATTGACACAGTGTAGAGCCCTCTAATGTTCCGCGAGTTGGGTTCACGTCCTTTTCGCGGCTCACGACGAATGACCCGGGATGAAATACTGCGCAAAAAGAAGAAAAGTTGCCCATAACTGATGAATACGTTTGATTTTGGGTACTGAAAATAGTCTCAGGTTAGCAGGCTTGCTGCCATTGTCGTAGAGCTCCCTGAGAGCGTTTCAACGGTATGTTGTGCGCCGCATAACTCCTTACGGATCAAAATTTATAGGCACCAGAACGACGGAGACCTGGTTACAGGCCCTACACCCTCGGTTTGCGAGCGCAGCCACTACGCGAAGCGAAGTTGTCTTGCCAAAGATGTCGTGGGACTCGAGAAATGAAATTGGATGGATAAAGCGTCTTGGCAAGGCTAAACGGGGGAAAAAAATGAAAAAGGGGGTGCAACATGAGGATTTTCCATGGGGTCACCCATCCTAGTACTACACTCGTCCCAGCAAGCTTAACTTCGGAGTTCTGATGGGATTCGGTACATTAGTGTTGGTATGATGGCACCCGTCATGTTGAAGGTGCAAAGCCCTTATGTGTTGACGGTTCATAGTCCCAGCCAAGAGAGACGACCCATTCTAAAGGCCCAATGGGCTTATCGATTGCGCATCTGCTTCAACAAAGCAGCATCACCGGAAGACGTGATATCGACGCGTTGTAGAGCGCTCTTATGTTCTGCGAGTTGGGTTCTCGTCCGTTTTGCGGCTCACGACGAACGATCTGGGATGAAAAAATACGGTAAAATGAAGAAAAATGTCCCGTAACTGATAAAAATGTTTGATTTTGGGTACTAAAAATAGGCTCAGCCGAGCAGGCTTTCTGCCTCCCTCGTAGAGCTCCTAGAGAACGTTCCATGGGTATGCTGTGTGCCGTATAACTCCTTACAGATCAAAAGTTATAGGCACTAGAGCGACGGAGACCTGGTCATAGGCCCCATGCCCTTGGTTTGCGGGGCCGCCTCTACGCGAAGTGAAGTTTTCTTGCCCAAGATACCGTGGGACCCGAGAATAGAGATGTGATGGAAAAAGCATATTGACAAAGCTAAACGGGGAAAAAAAATGAAAATGGGGTGCAACATGAGGACTTCCCACGGGGTTATCTATCCTAGTACTACTCTCGCCCAAACACGCTTAACTTCGGAGTTCTGATGGGATCTAGAGCATCAGTGCTGGTATAATTGCGCCCATCATGTTGATGGTGCAAAGCCTTATGTGTTGACGGTTCACAATCCCAGCCAAGAGAGGCGGCCCATTCAAATGGTCCAATGGGCTTATCGATAGCCCATCTGCTTCAACAAAGAAGAATTATCACAAGATATGATATCGACGCATTGTAGAGCCCTCTAATGTTCCGCGAGTTAGGTTCTCGTCCATTTCGCTACTCACGACGAACGACTTGGGATGAAAAAATTGCGCAAAAAGAATAAAAATGGCCTGGAATAGAATAAAATGTTTGATTTTATGTAACAAAAAGAGGCACAGCCAATCAGGCTTGCTGCCCCGTCGTAGAGCTCCAGGGGAGCTTTCCAACGGTGTGCTGTGCGCCGCATAACTCCGTACGGATCAAAAGTTATGGGCACCGGAGCGACAAAAACCAGGTAACAAGCTCCATGCCCTCGGTTTGCGGTCTCAGCCTTTACGCGATGCGAAGTTGTCTTGCCCATGATTATGTGGGACTCGAGAATAGAAATGTGATGGATAAAGCACCTTGGCAAGGCAAAACGGGTAAAAAAGAAATAAGAAAGGGGTTGCTACACGAGGACTTCCCAAGGGGTCACCCATCCTAGTACTACTCTCGCCCAAGCACGCTTAACTTTGGATTTCTGATGGGATCCGGTGCATTAGTACTAGTTTGATCACACCTATCATGTTGAGGGTGTAAAGCCCTTATGTGTCGATGGTTCACGGTCCCAGCCAAAAGAGACGACCCATTCAGAAGTCCCAATAGGCTCAACGACAGCCCATCTGCTTCAACAAAGTAGCATCACCGCAAGATGTGATATTGACGCATTGTAGAGCCCTCTAATGTTCCACGAGTTGGGTTCTCATCCTTTTCGCGGCTCACGACGAACGACCCGGGATGAAAAAATAGCGCAAAAAGAAGAAAATTGACTCGAAATTGATGAAAACATAAATTTTTGGATATCGAAAATAGGTACAACCGAGTAGGCTTATTGCCCTATTGTAGAGCTCCCGAAGAGCTTTCCAACGGTATGCTGTGAGCCGCATAACTCCTTACGAATCAAACGTTATGGGAACCGAAGCGACGGAGACCAAGTCACAAGCCCCACACCCTCGGTTTGCGGTCCTAGCCTCTATGCGAAGCGAAGTTGTCTAGCCCAAAATACTGTGAGACACGAGAATAGAAATGTGATGGATAAAGCATTTTGGCAAGGCTAAACGAGGCAAAAAAAATGAAAAAGGGGTTGCAACACGAGGACTTCCTAGGGGGTCACCCATCCTAGTACTACTCTCCTCCAACCTCGCTTAACTTCGGATTTCTGATGGGATTCGTTGTGTTAGTACTGGTATGATCTTACCCGTCATGTTGAGGGTGCAAAGCCTTTATGTGTTGACAGTTCATAGTCCCAGCCAAGAGAGACATCCCATTCAAAAGGCCTAATGGGCTAATCGACAGTCCATCTGCTTCAACAAAGCAGCATCACTACAAGATGTGATATCGACGCATTGTAGAGCCCTTTAATTTTTCATGAGTTGGTTTCTCGTCCTTTTTGAGGCTCATGACGAATGACCCGGGATGAAAAAATAGTGCAAAATAAAGAAAAGTGGCCCGTAACTGATGAAAACATTTGAGTTTGGGTACCGAAAATAGGCTCAGCTTAGCAGGCTTGCTGCCCCCATCGTAGAGCTCCAGATAGCGTTATAACGGTATACTGTGTGCCGCATAATTCCTTACGGATCAAAAGGTTATAGGCACCAGAGCGACGGAGACCTGGTGACAGGTCCCACAACCTCGTTTTACGGGCCCAACCTCTACGCGAAGCGAAGCTGTCTTGCTAAAGATGCAGTGGGACTTGAGAAATGAAATGTGATGGATAAAGTATCTTGGAAAGGCTAAACGGGGAAAAACAAATAAAAAAAGGGTGCAACACTAGGACTTCCCAAGGGGTCACCCATCCTAGTACTACTCTCCTCCAACCTCGTTTAACTTTGGATTTATGATGGGATCTGGTGCATTAGTGCTGGTATGATCGCACCCATCATGTTGAGGGTGGAAAGCCCTTATGTGTTGACGGTTCACAGTCCCAGCCAAGAAAGACGACCCATTCAAAAGGCCCAATGGGTTTATAAGCAGCTTATCTGCTTTAACAAAGTAGTATCACTGCAAGACGTGATATTGACGCATTGTAGAGCCCTCTAATGTTCCGCGAGTTGGGTTGTCGTCCTTTTTGCAGCTCACGACGAATGACCCGGGATAAAAAAATAGAGAAAAATGAAGAAAAGTGGCCTATAACTGATGAAAACGTTTGATTTTGGGTACTGAAAATAGGCTCGACCGAGCAGGCTTGCTGTCTCGATCGTAGAGCTCCCAGATATCGTTCCAACGGTATGCTGTGCAACGCATAATTCTGTACGGATCGAAAGCTATAGGCACCAAGGCGACGGAGACCTTGTCACAAGTCCCATACCCTCGGTTTGCGTGCCCATCCTCTATGCGATGCGAAGTTGTCTTGCAAAAGATGCTGTGGGACTTGAGAAATGAAATGTGATGGATAAAGCATCTTGGCAAGGCTAAACGGGGAAAAAAAATGAAATGGGGGTGCAACACGGGGACTTTCTAGGGGGTCACCCATCCTAGTACTACTCTTCTCCAACCACGCTTAACTTTGGATTTTTGATGGGATCCGGTATATTAGTGCTTGTATGATCGTACTCGATATGTTGAGGGTGGAAAACCCTTATGTGTTGACAGTTCATAGTCCCAGCCAAGAGAGACAGCCCATTCAAACGGGCCAATGGGCTTATCAACAGCCCATCTACTTCAACAAAGTAGCATCACCGCATGACGTGATATCGATGCATTGTAGAGCCCTCAAATGTTCTGCGAGTTGGGTTCTCATCCTTTTCGCGGTTCACGACGAACGACCCGTGATGAAAAAATAGGGCAAAATGAAGAAAATTGGCTCGTAGCTGATGAAAATGTTTGATTTTGGGTACAGAAAATAGGCTCAGTCTAGCAGACTTGTTGCCACCATCGTAGAGGTCCCATAGAACGTTCCAACGGTATGCTGTGCATCGTATAACTCCTTATGGATCAAAAGTTATAAGCACCAGAGCGACAGAGACCTGGTTATAGGCCCTTTGCCCTTGGTTTGCGGGCCTAGCCTCTACGCAAAGCGAAGTTTTCTTGCCTAAGATTTCGTGGGACTCGAGAATAGAAATGTGATGGATAAAACATTTTGGCAAGGCTAAACGGGGAAAAAAATGAAAAGGGGTGCAACACAAGGACTTCTCACGAGGTTGCCCACCCTAGTACTATTCTCGCCCTAGAACGTTTAACTTCGGAGTTCTGATGGGATCCGATGCATTAGTACTGGTATGATCACACCCGTCATGTTAATGGTGCAAAACCGTTTTGTGTTGACGGTTCACTATCCTAGCCAAGAGAGACGACCCATTCAAAAGGCCCAATGGGCTTATCGACAACCCATTTGTTTCATTAAAGCAGTATCTCCGCAAGTCGTGATATCGACTCATTGTAGAGACCTCTAATGTTTTGCGAGTTGGGTTATCATCCTTTTCGTGGCTGACGACGAACATGAGATGAAAAAATAGCGCAAAAAGAAGAAAAGTGGCTGAAACTATTGAAAATGTTTGATTTTGGGTACAAAAAATAGTCGCAGTCGAGCAGGCTTGGTGCCACGTTGTAGAGCTCACGGAGAGTTTTCCGACAGTATGTTGTGCGCCGCATAATTCCTTACGGATAAAAAGTTATGGACACCGGGCGACAAAGACCAGGTCACAAGCCCCATGCCCTCGGTTTGTGGTCCCATCCTCTATGCGAGCCGTAGTTGTCTTGCCCAAGATGCTGTGGGACTCGAGAATAGAAATGTGATGGATAAAACATCTTGGCAAGGCTAAACGGGGCAAAGAAAAATAAAAATGGGGTTGCAACCCAAGGACTTCCCAAGGGGTCACCCATCCTAGTACTACTCTCCTCCAACCATGATTAACTTTGAATTTCTGATGGGATCCGGTGCATTAGTACTGGTATGATCGCACCCGTCATGTTGAGGGTACAATGCACATATGTGTTGACGGTTCACACTCCCAACCAAGGGAGACAACCCATTCAAAAGGGCCAATGGGCTTATCGACAACCCATCTGCTTCAACAAAGCAGCATCACTGCAAGATATGATATCGACGCATTGTAGAGCCCTCTAATGTTCTGCGTGTCATTTTCATAGCTCACAACGAACAACTTGGGATGAAAAAATAATGCAAAAAGAAGAAAAGTGGCCCAAAACTGATGAACACGTTTGATTTTGGGTACCAAAAAGAAGCACTATCGAGCAGGCTTGCTGGCCCCATCGTATAGCTCCCAGAGAGCTTTCCAACGGTATATTGTGCGCCGGATAACTCCATACGGATCAAAAGTTATGGGCATCAGAGCAACGAAAACCAGGTCACAAGCCTCACGCCCTCGGTTTGCGGGCCTAGCCTCTACGCGAAGTGAAATTGTCTTGCCTAAGATGCTGTGGGACTCGAGAATTGAAATGTGATGGATAAAGCATCTTGGCAAGGCTAAACAGGGCAAAAAAAATAAAAAGGGGGTTGCAACACGAGGACTTCACACGGGGTCCCTCATCTTAGTACTACTCTCGCCCAAGCACGCTTAACTTTGGATTTCTGATGGGATCTGGTGCATTAGTACTGGTATGATCGCACCCGTCATGTTGAGCGTGCTAAGCCCTTATGTGTCGACGGTTCACAGTCCCAGCCAAGAGAGATGACCCATTCAAAAGGCCCAATGGGCTCATTGACAGCCCATCTACTTTAACAAAGCAGCATCACCGCAAAACGTGATATCGATGCATTGTAGAGCCCTATAATGTTCCACGAGTTGGGTTCTTATCCTTTTCGTGGCTCACGACGAACGACTCGGGAAGAAAAAATAGCGGAAAAAGAAGAAAATTGGCCCAAAACTGATGAAAATATTCAATTTTGGGTAACAAAAACATGCCTAGCCGAGCAGGCTTAATGCCCCATTGTAGAGCTCCCGGAGAGTTTTCTAACGGTATGCTGTGCGCCGCATAACTCCTTATGGAAGAAAAGTTATGGGCACCGCAGCGATGAAGACCTGGTCACAAGCGCCACGCCCTCGGTTTGCGGTCCCAGCCTCTACGCGAATAGAAGTTGTCTTGCCCAAGATGATGTGGGACTCGAGAATAGAAATGTGATGGATAAAACATCTTGGCAAGGCTAAACAGGGCAAAAAAAATGAAAAAGGGGTTGCAACATGAGGACTTCCAAAGCGGTCACCCATCCTAGTACTACTCTCCTCCAACCACGATATTTTGCGCGCCGCATAACTCCTTACGGATCAAAAGTTATGGGCACTAGAGAGACGAAAACTAGGTCACAAGCCCTACGCCCTCGGTTTACGGTCCCAATCTCTATGTGTAGTGAAGTTGTCTAGCACAAGATGCTGTGGGACTTGAGAATAGAAATGTGGTGGATGAAGCATCTTGGCAAGGCTAAACAGGGCAAAAAAAAATAAAAAAGGGGTTGCAACATGAGGACTTACCAGGGGGTCACCCATCCTAGTACTACTCTCCTCCAACCACGCTTAACTTTGGATTTCTAATGGGATCTGGTGCATTAGTACTAGTATGATCGCACCCGTCAAGTTTAGGGTGCAAAGCCCTTATATGTGGACGGTTCACAGTCCTAGCCAAGAGAGACAGCCCATTCAAAAGGCCCAAGGGGCTTATCGACAACCCATCTACTTCAACAAAGTAGCATCACCGCGAGATGTGATATCAATGAATTGTAGGGCCCTTTAATATTTCGCGAGTTAGTTTCTCATCTTTATCGCGACTCACAACGAACGACCTGGGATGAAAAAATAGCACAAAAAGAAGAAAAGTGGCCTGTATCTGATGAAAACGTTAGATTTTGGGTATCGAAAACGGGCTCAGTCGAGCAGGCCTGCTGCCCCCATTGTAGAGCTCCTAGATAGCGTTCCAACAGTATACTGTGCGCTGCATAATTTCTTATGAATCAAAATTTATAGGCAGTAGAGCGACAGAGACATGGTCACAGGTCCCATACCCTCGGTTTGCAAGCCCAACCTCTACGCGAAGCGAAATGGTCTTGCCAAAGATGCCGTGGGACTTGAGAAATGAAATGTGATGGATAAAGCATCTTGGCAAGGCTAAACGGGGGAAAAAATGAAAATGGGATGCAACACGAGGACTTCCCAAGGGGTCACCCATCCAAGTACTACTCTCCTCCAACCACGCTTAACTTTGGATTTCAGATGGGATCCGGTGCATTAGTGCTGGTATGATCGTATCCATCATGATGATGGTGGAAAGCCCTTATGTGTTGACAGTTCACAGTCCCAGCCAAGAGAGACATCCCATTCAAAAGGCCCAATGGGCTTATCGACAGCCCATCCGCTTAAACAGAGTAGCATCACCGCATGACGTGATATCGACGCGTTGTAGAGCCCTCTAATTTTCCGCGAATTTGGTTCTCGTCCTTTTCGCGGCTGACGACGAACAACCCGGGATGAAAAAACAGTGCAAAATGAACAAAAATGGCCCGAAACTGATGATAGCGTTTGATTTTGGGTACCAAAAAATGCGCTGTCAAGCAGGCTTACTGCAACATCGTAGAGCTCCTGGAGAGCTTTTCAACGGTATGTTGTGCGCTGCATAACTCCTTACGGATCAAAAGTTATGGGCACCAGAGCGATGGAGACCAGGTCACAAGCCCCAAGCCCTCGGTTTGTGGTCCCATCCTCTATGCGAAGCGAAGTTGTCTTGCCCAATATGCTGTGGGACTCCAGAATAGAAATGTGATGGATAAGGCATCTTGGTAAGGCTAAACGGGGAAAAAAAATAAAAAAAGGGTTGCAACACCAGGACTTCCAAAGGGGTCACCCATTCTAGTACTACTCTCCTTCAACCACACTTAACTTCGGATTTCTGATGGGATTCGGTGCATTGGTGCTAGTAAGATCGCACTCGTCATGTTGAGGGTGCAAAGCCCTTATTGTTGACGGTTCACATTCCCAATCAAGGGAAACATCCCATTTAAAAGGCCTAATGGGCTTATTGATAGTCCATTTGCTTTAACAAAGCAGCATTGTAACACCCCGATCCTTCTCGAGACCGGGAGTTCTATCAATCAATCTAATCACAACCCAATTCCAAACCCGGGCAAAATTTTAGGGAAAGACGGACATAGTCTTTCCTGTTTCTAGGCAAAATGCAAAACCTGGAATAGCATATAAGTGGACCAGCACTGTGTCCAACCATTCAACCACCTCAAGGCCATCCGAGCCTCGGTTCTCAACAATTAAACACAACAATATACATATTTCCAAGTACCCAATTATTCTAACTCTTTTCCTTTAGACAATTACATACATGCAATGAAATTAAACTATACTAACTGAATACATAAACTAGCTTTTCAAATAACTTCAATAACCTAATAAAACTTAAATTACATTCCTTATTAACACTAAATACAAACAACACATGAAACATACATCTTTGCATCTTTGACAACTCAAGCCACATAGCACGCAAGACAACTCTTCAAGCACGAACTTTCACGTAATCACGAACTTTCCAGCTAACATGGCATTTCCTGAAATGTGGTGGTGAGAAGTGAGTATACACAACACGTATACTCAGTGAGGGCGAGACAGATATCGAGGTGGAGAGAAAGAAGGTCGTGCAATGCAAATAGGTACAGTTAAGCAATATAATCAATAAGAAAGCATTTAATATACACGACAATACAATAAACAATTAAAGAAAACATTAACACAACCATTCAAAGCTATGCCACACTGTGAAGGCTATGGTTCACTCATACGAGCAATGTACCATTCGATTCAATTACACGAGCATTACATCAATCTCGAGCTTGATGTTGACAACGATGACAATAAGCGAACGACCACCTTATAACATCCACTGGGTGTACTCCGAAAGTACCCCGACACATCTACGACCCAAATCTCCTAAGGCGGCATCCCTAGTGAGAATGAGAATAGGACACGGAGCTAGAGTAACCAACACTGGCAGCCTGAGACTGCCCAGAGAGGCCCATCACTCACGCGCTTGACACAATGCAATGCAATACGAGACAAGCAATAAACGAGCGATAGCACAACAATACAGATTAGTGGCGATAAACGAGATATCAAGCATTTACAATCAATACTAGCATTCAATTAACTTTTCGAGCCTAACTATCACTAATATCAATAATAACATCAATCAAACAAGTAACAACAGTTCAAACACGGAAAAATGACAAATATCACTATTCAATCCCTAACTTCCAAAGGGAATTACGAGCAAACGAGCTACAGGATTAAGAAACCGATTCCACTACATTCACTTAAGCACTACAAGGCACGTTTCTATGTCACTAAACTTCACTTTCTCACCCGAGGCCCGAAAGTCCACCTACTGCGTTTGAACTACAACTATACTAACCGGTCGCTCAATCAACGCCACAACAGTGCCAAAAGTGCTTCAATGCCCTCAATAGCAAAACCCCCAACTCAATTCGATCACGGTCAACTTTTGGTCAAACGGCCCCTTTATGTTTCTTTGTCTAATTTCCAATTTTAACAAAGGCTGGTCCGTTTTTATTGCACATTTTGTTTTTCTATCACTAATGGCACCTATCCAAATCAAGCAATCGCAATTCGGATCAAAATCCGAAATTCTAGTGTTTTACTATTCAAAATTACTATTAATTGTTCTTCCCCAATTTTAAATACGCAATTTCAACCGTAAAAATTGCTAAATAACTATCAAACAATGCTCTACGAACTAAAATGAAGCTATATCAAGCAATTACAGGCATTATAACACATTATATATCGAATCTAAAAAAAATTGAAACAAAAATCAAATTCGAATTTAAATGCACAAAAGTGTGAAAACCCTCACAGAGATTGAAGACCAAGACCCGCAAGGACCCGAGCCACGACCCCCGAGCAATTCTATGCATGATTGTAGAAGAAAAATGCAAAACAAATTTTCTTTCTTTTTCCCTCAAACCTTCGGCCATGGGAAGGACAAAATAGGCATTTTGAAATTTGTTTTTTTTGATTTTTGCCTTGTTTTATTATTTAAAAGGGTGACAAGGGTATTTTGGTCATTTGCAAGGTCAAGCTTAAGTGAAAATTGGTCAAATAAGCTTATTTTGATGCCATTTAATCTAGTCCAAGTTACAACAATGAAATTAAACAAAAAACAACTAAAACTGGTTAAATTAAGCTAAAAATATTTTTCACTAAGTCCGAGAAATATTTCTCTAACTCTCATTTTCGAAATACTACGATCGAACGGTCAATAATCGATCGCTAATCAAATGATGAGCACTAATAGAAAACTATAATTTTTGAAAAGTAGAATAGGGGAATAGTTTAAAATTCACTCAGGCTCAGAGTTACTTTTTTCATTTATTTGAAAACCGAGTAATTTTAATGCAAGACAATTAAAACCGATTTTTAAAATAATCAAAACAATCGAAATAATCAATATTCATTTAAAAATAATGAATTTAACTATTTCTAGAATATTTTAAAGAATTATGAAGTTAATATTAAGATACAAATGAATAAGTTAATATAAACACGTAGTCAGATGCAATTAATTACTAACATTTAAAATGACACTTAATTAAACACAAGAAAATAAATCTAACTACTATAAACAATAAAAATAGGTGATAATCTTTTAGTTAATCAATATAAAAATTATTGAATGCTTCTAAAAGAAATATCAAAATAGTGCAAAATGGTTGATTTAACTAATTAAACATTTAATTAAATGCAGTCAAATGCCATTAAATGCATGCCGGGTTCGGGTTATCACAAGCATCATCAGAAGATGTGATATTGACGCGTTGTAGAACCCTCTAATGTTTTGCGAGTTGGGTCTTGTCCCTTTCGCGGCTCACGATGAACGACCTGGGATGAAAAAACATTACAAAAAGAAGAAAAGTGGCCAAAAAACTGATGAACACATTCGATTTTTGGTAGCGAAAACAAGCGTAGCCGAGCAGGCTTGCAGCCCTCATCGTAGAGCTCCCGACGAGCTTTCCAACAGTATGCTGTGCACCGGATAACTTCTTACAGATCAAAAGTTATGGGCACCGGAGCGACGGAAACTAGGTAACAAGCCTCACGCCCTCGGTTTGCGAGCCTAGCCTCTACGCGAAGCATAATTGTCTTGTCCAAGATGCTGTGGGACTCGAGAATAGAAATGTGATGGATAAAGCATCTTGGCAAGGCTAAACGGGGCAAAAAACAATGACAAGGGGGTTCAAACACGAAGACTTCCAAGGGGGTTACCCATCCTAGTACTACTCTCGCCAAAGCACGCTTAATTTCGGATTTCTGAAGGGATCCGGTGTATTAATACTGGTATGATCGCACCCGTCATGTTGAGGATGCAAATCCCTTATGTGTTGACGATTCACAGTCCCAGCCAATTGAGTTGACCCATTCAAAAGGCCCAATGGGCTCATCGACAGCCCGTATGCTTTAACAAAGCAGCATCACTGCAAGATGTGATATCGATGCATTGTAGAGCCCTCTAATGTTCGGCGAGTTGGGTTCTCATCCTTTTTGCGGCTCATGACGAATGACACAGGAAGAAAAAATAGCGCAAAAAGAAGAAAAGTGGCCTGAAACTGATGAAAACGTTCAATTTTGAGTACCAAAAACAAGCGTAGCCGAGTTGTCTTACTGCCCCATCGTAGAACTCCCGAAGAGTTTTCCAACAATAAGCTGTGCCCCGCATAACTCCTTACGGATGAAAAGTTATGGGCACCAGAGCGACAGAGACCAGGTCACAAGTCCCACGCCCTCAGTTTGTGGTGCCAACCTCTACGCGAAGCGAAGTTATCTTGTCCAAGATGCTGTGGGACTCGAGAATAGAAATGTGATGGATAAAGCATCTTGGCAATGCTAAACGGGGAAAAAAAGTAAAAAAGGGGTTGCAACATGAGGACTTTCCAAGGGGTCACCCATCCTAGTACTACTCTCCTCCAACCACGCATAACTTTGGATTTCTGATAGGATTCGCTGCATTAGAGCTGGTATGATCGCACCAGTCATGTTGAGGTATAAATCGCTTATGTGTCGATGGTTCACAGTCCCAGCCAAGAGAAACAACCAATTCAAAAGGTCCAATGGGATTATAGACAACCCATCTACTTCAACAAAGCAGCATCATCGCAAGACGTGAAATTGATGCGTTGTAGAGCCCTGTACTTTTCTGCGAGTTGGGTTCTTGTCCTTTTTGCGGATCACGATGAACAACATGGGATGAAAAAACATCGTACAAAGAAGAAAAGTGGACCAAAACTGATGAACACGTTCAATTTTGAGTATCGAAAATAGGCACAACCGAGTAGGCTTGCTACTCCCGTTGTATAGCTCCCGGAGAGCTTTCCAACGGTTTGCTGTGCGCCGGATAACTCCTTACAGATCAAAATTTATGGGCACCAGTGCGACGGAAACCAGGTCGCAAGCCTCACGCCCTCGGTTTGCGGGCTTAGCCTCTAAGCGAAGCGAAGTTGTCTTGCCCAAGATGCTGTAGGACTCGAGAATAGAAATGTGACTAATAAATTCCTTCTGAGGATGCAACACCATTTTGTGTCGACAGTTCACAGTCCCAGCCAAGAGAGACGACCTATTCAAAAGGCCCAATGGGCTCATCGACAGCCTATCTGCTTCAACAAAGCAGCATCACCGTAAGACATGATATTGACGCGTTGTAGAGCCATCTAATATTCCGTGAGTTGGGTTCTTGTCCTTTTCATAGCTCACGATGAACGACCCAGGATGAAAAAAGAGAGCAAAAAGAAGAAAAGTAGCTTGAAACGGATGAAAATGTTTAATTTTGGTTACCAAAAACATGCGCAGTCATGCAGGTTTACTGCCCTGTCGTAGAGCTCTTAGAGAGCTTTCCACATTATGCTGTGAGCTGCATAACTCCTTACAGATCAAAAGTTATGGGCACCGGAGCGACGGAGACCAGGTCACTAGCCCCACACCCTCGGTTTGTGGTCCCAGCCTCTACGCGAAGCGAAGTTGTGTAGCCCAAGATGCTGTGAGACTTAAGAATAGAAATGTGATGGATAAAGCATATTGGCAAGGCTAAACTGGGAAAAAAAATTTAAAAAAGGGGTGTAACACGAGGACTTCCTAGGGGGTTACCCATCCTAGTTCTACTTTCGCCCAAGCACGCTTAACTTCAGAGTTTTGATTGGATCTGTTGCATTAGTGTTGGTATGATTGCACCCGTCATGTTGATGGTGCAAAGCCCTTATGTGTTGACGGTTCACAATCCCAGCCAAGAGAGGTGGCCCAATGGGCTTATCGACAGCCCATCTACTTCAACAAAGCCGCATAACCGCAAGACGTGATATTGACATGTTGTAAACCCCTTTAATGTTCTACGAGTTGTGTTCACGTCCTTTTCGCGGCTCACGACGAACGACCCAGGATGAAAAAACATGTGCAAAAAGAAGAAAAGTGGCTCGAAACTGATGAACACGTTCGGTTTTGGGTACCAAAAATAGGCGCAGCCCAGCAAGCTTGTTGCCCCGTCGTAGAGCTCCTAAAGAGCGTTCCAACGGTATGCTGTGCGCCGCATAATTCATTACGGATCAGAAGTTATGGGCACTGCAGCGACGAAGACCAGGTCACTGGCTCCACACCCTTGGTTTACGGGCCTAGCATTTTCGTGAAGTGAAGTTGTCTTGCCAAAGATTCCGTGGGACTCGAGAAATGAAATTTGATGGTTAAAGTATCTTGGCAAGGCTAAACGGGGGAAAAAAATGAAAAGAGGGTGCAACACGAGGACTTTCCAGGGGGTCACCCATCCTAGTACTACTCTTCTCCAACCACGTTTAACTTCGGATTTCTAATGGGATCCAGTGCATTAGTGCTGGTATGATCGCACCCATCATGTTGTGGGTGCAAAGCCCTTATGTATTGATGGTTCACAGTCCTAGCCAAGAGAGACAGCCCATTCAGAAGGCCCAATAGGCTTATCGACAGCCCATCTGCTTTAACAAAGCAGTATAACCGCAAGACGTGATATTGACACATTGTAGATTCCTTTAATGTTTCTGGAGTTGGGTTCTCATCCTTTTTGCGGCTCACGACGAACGACCCGGGGGAAAAATAGGGCAAAATGAAGAAAAATGTCCCGTAACTGATGAAAATGTTCAATTTTGGGTACCGAAAATAGGCTCAGCTAAGCAGACTTGCTGCCGCCGTCATAGAGCTCCTAGAGAACGTTCCAACGGTATGCTGTGCGCCGTATAACTTCTTTCGGATCAAAACTTATAGGCACTAGAGCGACGAAGACTTGGTCACAGGCCCCACACTCTCAGTTTGCGGGCCCAGCCTCTACGCGAAGCGAAGTTTTCTTGCCTAAGATGCCATGGGACTCGAGGGTAGAAATATGATGGATAAAGCATCTTGGCCAGGCTAAATGGGGAAAAAAATGAAAAGGCGGTACAATACAAGGACTTCCCAGGAGGTCACCCATCCTAGTACTACTCTTCTCCAACCACGCTTAACTTTGGATTTTTGATGTGATCCAGTGCATTAGTGCTGGTATGATTGCACCCATCATGTTGAGGGCGCAAAGCCCTTATGGGTTGATGGTTCACAGTCACAGCCAAGAGAGACAACCCGTTCAAAAGGCCCAATGGGCTTATCGAGAACCCATTTGCTTCAACAAAGTAGCATCACTGCATGATGTGATATCGACACATTGTAGAGCCCTCTAATTTTCTCGTATTTTTTGCAGTTGACAACGAACGACCCGGGATGAAAAAATAGAGGAAAATGAAGAAAAGTGGCTCGTAATTGATGAAAACGTTCAATTTTGGGTACTGAAAATAGGCTCAGCCAAGCAGGCTTGCTGCCCCCATCGTAGAGCTCCTAGAGAACGTTCCAACTATAAGCTGTGCATCGTATAACTCTTTACAGATCAAAAGTTATAGGCACCAGAGCAACGGAGACCTGGTCACTGGCCCTACGCCCTCGGTTTGCAGGCCTAACCTCTACGCGAAGCGAAATTTTGTTGCCCAAGATGCCGTGGGACTCGAGAATAGAAATATGATGGATAAAACATCCTGGCACAGCTAAACGGGACAAAAAAATGAAAAAGGGGTTACAACACGAGGACTTCCTAAGGTGTCCCCCATCCTAGTACTACTTTCCTCCAACCACACTTAACTTTGGATTTTTGATGGGATCCAGTGCATTAGTACTGGTATGATCGCACTCGTCATGTATACAAAGCCCTTATGTGTTGACGGTTCACAGTCCCAGCCAAGAGAGACAGCCCATTCCAAAGGCCCAATGGGTTTATCGACAACCCATATGCTTCAACAAAGCAATATCACTGCAAGACGTGATATCGACGCATTGTAGAGCCCTCTAATGTTTCGCAGGTTGGGTTCTCGTCCTTTTCGGGGCTTACGACTAGCGACCCGGGACAAAAAAACAACACAAAAAGAAGAAAAGTGGCCCAAAATTGATGAACACGTTCGATTTTTTGCATGAAAAATAGGCTTGCTGCCCCCGTCGTAAAGCTCCCAAAGAGTTTTCCAACAGTATATTGTGTGGTCCCCACGCCCTCGATTTGTAAGCCCATCCTCTACCCGAAGTAAAGTTTTTTTGCCCAAGATGCCGTGGGACTCGAGAATAGAAATGTGATAGATAAAGTTTCTTGGCAAGGCTAAGCAGGGAAAAAAATGAAAAAGGGGTGCAACACGAGGACTTCCCAAGAGGTCACCTATCCTAGTAGTACTCTCGCCCAAGCACGCTTAACTTTGGAGTTCTGATGGGATCTGGTGCATTAGTGCTGGTATGATCGCACTCGTCATGTTGATGGTGCAAAGCCCTTATGTGTTGACGGTGCTCAGTCCCAGCCAAGATAGACGGCCCATTCAAAAGGCCCAATGAGCTTATCGATAGCACATCTCTTTCAACAAAACAGCATCACCACAAGACGTGATATCGGCGTGTTGTAGAGCCCTCTAATGTTCCGCGAGTTGGGTTCTCGTCCTTTTCGCTGCTGACGACGAACGACACAGGATGAGACTAATGAAGACCTTCGATTGTGGGTACCAAAAATAGGTACAACCAAGCAGGCTTGCTGCCCCGTCGTAGGGCTCCCACAGAGCTTTCCAACGGCATACTATGTGCCGCATAACTCCTTATGGATCAAAAGTTATAGGCACTGGAGCGACAGAGACCAGCTTACAAGCCTCACGCCCTCGCTTTGCGGTCCCAGCCTCTACGCTAAGTGAAGTTGTCTTGTCCATGATGCTGTGGGACTCGGGAATAAAAATGTGATAGATAAAGCATCTTGGCAAGGCTAAACGGGGCAAAAAAAATTGAAAAAGGGGTTGCAACGCGAGGACTTCCCATGGGGTCACCCATCCAAGTACTACTTACTTCCAACCACGCTTAACTTTGGATTTCTGATGGGATCCGATGCATTAGTGCTGGTATGATTGCACCCATCATGTTGAGGGTGCAAAGCCCTTATGTTTTTATGGTTCACAGCCCCAACCAAGAGATACAATATATTCAAAAGGCCCAATGGGCTTATTGATAGCCCATCTACTTCAACAAAACAGCATCACTGCAAGACGTGATATCGACGCATTGTAGAGCCCTCTAATGTGCCGTGAGTTGGGTTCTCTTTATTTTCGCGGATTATGACGAATGACCCGGGATGAAAATACAGACCAAAAATTTGAAAAGTGGTCCAAAATTGATGAAAACGTTCAAATTTGGGTACCAAAAACAGGCGCAGCTGAGCAAGATTGTTGCCTCGTCGTAGAGCTCCTAGAGAGCTTTCCAACGGTGTGGTTTGTGCCGCATAACTCCTTACAGATCAAAAGTTATAGGCACCGGAGCGACGGAGACCTGGTCACAAGCCCCACGCCCTCGGTTTGCGGGCCCAACCTCTACGCGAAACGAAGTTGTCTTGCCCAAGATGCTTTCGACTCGAGAATAGAAATTTGAAGGATAAAGCATCTTGGCAATGCTAAACAGGGCAAAAAAAATGAAAAAAGGGTTGCAACACGAGGACTTCCCAAGTGGTCACCCATCCTAGTACTACTCTCCTCCAACCATGCTTAACTTCGGATTTCTGATGGGATCCGGTGCATTAGTGCTGGTATGATTGCACCCGTCATGTTGAGGGTGCAAAGCCCTTACGTGTTTTCGGTTCACAGTCATAGCCAAGAGAGACATCCCATTCAAAAGACCCAATGGGTACCGAAAATAGGCTCAGTCGAGCAGGCTTCTTACCCCCGTTATAGAGCTTCCAGAGAGTGTTCCAACTATATGCTGTGCACTGGATAACTTCTTACGGATCAAAAGTTATAGGCACCAAAGCGACGGAGCCCTTGGTTTGCGGGCCTAGCCTCTACGTGAAGCGAAATTTTCTTGCCCTAGATGTCGTGGGACTCGAGAATAAAAATGTGATGGATAAAGCATCCTGGCAAGGCTAAATGGGAAAAATAATTGAAAAGGGGGTGCAACACGAGGACTTCCCACGGGGTCACCCATCCTAGTACTACTCTCGCCCAAGCACGCTTAACTTCGGAGTTTTGATGGGATCCGGTGCATTAGTGCTGGTATGATCGTACCTGTCATGTTGATGGTGCAAAGCCCTTATGTGTTGAAGGTTCAAAGTCCCAGCCAAGATAGACGACCCATTCAAAAGGGCCAATGGGCTTATTGGCAACCCATATGCTTCAACGAAGCAGCTTCACTACAAGTCGTGATATCGATGCGTTGTAGAGCCTTAAAATGTTTTGCGAGTTGGGTTCTCGTCCTTTTTGCAGTTGACGACGAACGACCTGGGATGAAAAAACAGCGCAAAAAGAACAAAAGTCGCCCAAAACTAATAAAAACGTTCACTTTTGGGTAACAAAAATAGGCGCAGACAAGCAGGCTTGCTGCCGTATCATAGAGCTCCCGGAGAGTTTTCCAATGGTATGCTGTGCGCCGTATAAATCTATACGGATCAAAAGTTATGGGCACCGGAGCGACGGAGGCCAAGTCACAAGCCCCACGCCCTCGATTTGCGGTCCTAGCCTCTACGCGAAGCAAAGTTGTCTTGCCCAAGATGCTGTGTGGCTCAAGAATAGAAATATGATGGATAAAGCATCTTGGCAAGGTTAAACTGGGGAAAAAAATGAA
Source organism: Ehretia macrophylla (assembly GCA_037974665.1). Taxonomy (NCBI): domain Eukaryota; kingdom Viridiplantae; phylum Streptophyta; class Magnoliopsida; order Boraginales; family Ehretiaceae; genus Ehretia; species Ehretia macrophylla. The sequence goes on along the minus strand of CM075771.1, from coordinate 47,486,862 downwards.
AAATGGGTTGCAACACGAGGACTTCCCAAGGGGTCACCAATCATAGTACTACTTTTCTCCAACCACGCTTAACTTCGGATTTCTGATGGGATTTGGTGCATTAGTGTTGGTATGATCGCACCTGTCATGTTGAGGGTGCAAAGCCCTTATGTGTTGACGGTTCACAGTCCCAACCAAGAGAAACAACCCATTCAAAAAACCCAATGGGCATTTCGACAACCCATCTACTTCAACAAAGCATCATCATCGCAAGACGTGATATCGACGTATTGTGGAGCCCTCTAATGTTACGTGATTTGGGTTCTCGTCCTTTTCGCGGCTTACAACGAATGACCCAGGACAAAAAAAATAACGTAAAAAGAAGAAAAGTGGCCCGTAGCTGATGAACACGTTTGATTTTAGGTACCGAAAATAGTCACAGCCAAGCAGGTTTGCTGCCCCCGTCGTAGATCTCCCAGAGAGTTATCCAACGCTGTGTGCCGGATAACTCCTTGCAGATCAAAAGTTATGGGCATCGGAGCGACGGAAACCAGGTCATAAGCCTCACGCCCTTGGTTTGCGGGCCTAGCCTCTACGTGAAGCGAGGTTTTCTTGCCCAAGATGCTGTGGGACTCGAGAATAGAAATGTGACAGATAAAACATCTTGGCAAGGTTAAACGGGGCAAAAAAAATGAAAAGGGGTTGCAACACGGGGACTTCCCAAGGGGTCACCCATCCTAGTGCTACTCTCGCTCAAGTACGCTTAACTTCGAATTTCTGATGGGATCCGGTACATTAGGACTGGTATGATCGCACCCGTCATGTTGAGGGTGCAAATCCCTTATGTGTCTACGGTTCACAGTCCCAGCCAAGAGAGATGACCCATTAAAAAGGCCCAATGGGCTCATCAACAGCCCATCTTCTTCAACAAAGCAGCATCACTGCAAGACGTGATATTGGCGCGTTGTAGAGCCCTATAATGTTTCGCGAGTTGGGTTCTCATCCTTTTCGCAGCTCACGACAAATGACCTGGGATGAAAAAACTGAACAAAAGGAAGAAAAGTGGCCCAAAACTGATGAAAACGTTCAATTTTGGGTACCAAAAATAGGCGCAGCAGAGTATGCTTACTGCCCTGTCGTAGAGCTCCTAAAGAGTTTTCTAACGGTATGCTATACGCCGAATAACTCCTTACGGATCAAAAGGTATGGGCAACGGAGCGACAGAGACCAGGTCACAAGCCCTACACCCTCGGTTTGCGGACCCATCCTCTACATGAAGTGAAGTTGTTTAGGCCAGATGCTGTGAGACTCGAGAATAGAAATGTGATGGATAAAGCATCTTGGCAAGGCTAAACGGGGGAAAAATTTTTTAAAGGGGTAGAACACAAGGACTTCCCAAAGGATCACCCATCCTAGTACTACTCTCGCCCAAGCACGCTTAACTTCGGAGTTCTGATAGGATACGGTGCATTAGTATTGGTATGATTGCACCCGTCATGTTGATGGTGCAAAACCCTTATGTGTTGACGGTTCACAGTCCCAACCATAAGAGACGACCTCTTCAAAAGGACAAATGGGTTTATCGATAGCCCATCTGCTTTAACAAAGCAGCATCACCGTTAGATGTGATATCGACGCGTTTTAGAGCCCTCTAATGTTCTGTGAGTTGGGTTCTTGTCCTTTTTGCCGCTCACGACGAACGACCGGAATGAAAAAACTCCGCAGAAAGAAGAAACGTGGCTTGAAACTGATAAAAATGTTCAATTTTAGGTACCGAAGATAGGCATAACCCAACAGGCTTGCTGCCCTGTCGTAGAGCTCCCAAAGAGCTTTCCAACTGTATACTGTGCAACACATAACTCCTTATGGATAAAAAGTTATGGGCACCGGAGCGATGTAGACCAGGTCACAAGCCCTACGCCCTCAGTATGCGGTCCCAGCCTCTACGCGAAGCGAAGTTGTCTTGCCCAAAATGCTGTGGGACTCGAGAATAGAAATGTGATGGATAAAACATCTTGGCAAGGCTAAAGGGGCAAAGAAAAAATGAAAAAGGGGTTGCAACACGAGGACTTCCCAAGAGGTCACCCATCCTAGTACTACTTTCCTCCAACCATGCTTAACCTTGGATTTCTAATGGGATTCGGTGCATTGGTGCTGGTATGATCGCTTCCGTCATGTTGAGGGTGCAAAGCTCTTATGTGTTGACGATTCACAGTCCCAACCAAGAGAAACAGCCCATTCAAAAGGCCCAATGGGCTTATCGACAGCCCATCTATGTTGACAAAGCAGCATCACCACAAGACATGATATCGATGCATTGTTGAGCCCTCTGATATTCCGCGAGTTGGGTTCTCATCCTTTTCGTAGCTCACGACGAACGACCCGGGACGAAAAAATAGTGTAAAAAGAAGAAAAGTGGTCCATAACTGATGAAAACGTTTGATTTTGGGTAGCGAAAATAGGCGCAGTCGTGTAGGCTTGCTACCCTAGTCGTAGAGTTCCCAGAGAGCTTTCTAACGGTATGCTGTGCGCCGCGTAACTCCTTACAGATCAAAAGTTATGAGCACCAGTGCGACCAAGACTTGGACACAAGCCCTACGCCCTCGGTTTGCAGGCCCAGCCTCTACACGAAGCGAAGTTTTCTTACCCAAGATGCTGTGGGACTCAGGAATAGAAATGTGATGGATAATGCATCTTGGCAAGGCTAAAAGGGAAAAAAATGAAAAGGGGGTGCAACACGGGGACTTCTCAAGGGGTCACCCATCCTAGTACTACTTTCGCCTAAGCACGCTTAACTTCGGAGTTCTGATGGGATCCGGTGCTTTATTGCTGGTATGATCACTCTTGTCTTGTTGATGGTGCATAGCCCTTATGTGTTGACGGTTCACAGTCCCAGCCGAAAGAGACGGCCCATTCAAAAGGCCCAATGGGCTTATCGACAGCCCATCTGCTTCAACAAAGAGGCATCATTGCAAGATGTGATATCGACGCATTGTAGAGCCCTCTAATGTTTTGCGAGTTGGGTTCTCGACCTTTTCGCGGCTCATGATGAGCTACCAAGGACGAAAAACAGCGCAAAAAGCATAAAAGTGGCCCGTAACTGATGAAAACATTCAATTTTGGGTACCAAAAATAGGTGTAGCTAAGCAGGCTTGCCACCCCCGTCGAAGAGCTCCTGGAGAACTTTCCAACAGTATGCTGTGTGCCGCATTACTCCTTACGGATCAAAAGTTAAGGGCACCAGAGCGACGGAGACCTAGTCACAGCCTCACGCCCTCGGTTTGAGGGCCCAGCCTCTACGTGAAGGAAAGTTTTCTTGCCCAAGATGCCGTGGGACTCGATAATAGAAATGTGATGGATAAAGCATTTTCACAAGGCTAAACGGGGCAAAAAAAAAAAAAGAAAAGGGGGTTGCAACACGAGAAATTCCCAGGGAGTTACCTATTCTAGTACTACTTTCCTCCAGCTACGCTTAACTTCTGATTTCTGATGGGATCCGATGCATTATTGCTGGTATGATCGTACCCGTCATGTTGAGGGTACAAAGCCCTTATGCATTGACGGTTTAGAGTCCCAAGGGCATATCGACAGCCCATTCAAAAGGCCCAAGGGCATATCGACAGCCCATCTGCTTCAACAAAGCAGCATCACCACAAGACGTGATATCGACGCATTGTAGAGCCTTTTAATGTTCCGCGAGTTGGGTACTCGTCCTTTTCGTGGCTCACAACGAACGACCCGGGATAAAAAAATAATGTAAAAAGAAGAAAAATGGCCCAAAACTGATGAACACGTTCAATTTTGGGTACCGAAAACAAGCAGTGGCAAGCAGGCTTGCTACCTCCACCGTAGAGCTCCTGGAGTGCTTTCCAATGGTATATTGTGCGCTAGATGACTTCTTACGGATGAAATGTTATGGGCACTGGAACGACAGAAACCAGGTCACAAGCCTGACGCCCTCGGTTTGCGGGCCAAGCCTCTACGCGAATCGAAGTTGTCTTGCCTAAGATGCTGTAGGACTCGAGAATAGAAATGTGATGGATAAAGCATCTTGGCAAGGCTAAACGGGGCAAAATAATGAAAATGTGGTTGCAACACGAGGACTTCCCAAGGGGTCACCCATCCTAGTACAACTCTTGCCGAAGCACGCTTAACTTTGGATTTCTAATGGGATGCAGTGCATTAGTACTGGTATGATCGCGCCCGTCATGTTAAGGGTGCAAAGCCCTTATGTGTCGACGGTTCACAGACCCAACCAAGAGAGACGACCAATTGAAAGGGCCCAATGGGCTCATCGACAGCCCATCTACTTCAACAAATTAGCATCACTGCAAGACGTGATATCAACATGTTGTAAAGCCCTCTAATGTTCCACGAGTTGGGTTCTCATCCTTTTTGCGTATCAAGATGAACGACCCGGGATGAAAAAATATCGTAAATAGAATAAAAGTAGCCTGAAATTGATGAAAACGTTCAATTTTGGGTACCGAAAACAAGCACAGCCAAGCAGGCATACAACCTCGTCGTAGAGCTCCTGGAGAGTTTTCCAACGGTATGCTGTGTGCCGCATAACTCATTATGGATCAAAAGTTATGTGCACTGGTGCAACGGAGACCAGGTCATAAGCCCCACATTCTCGATTTTCGGTCCCAGCCTCTACGCGAAGCGAAGTTATCTAGCCCAAGATATTGTGAGACTCGAGAATAGAAATGTGATGGATAAAGCATCTTGGCAATGCTAAACGGGGAAAAAAAATTAAAAGGTGGTACAACACGAGGACTTCCCAAGGGGTCACCCATCCTAGTACTTCTTTCACCCAAGCACGCTTAACTTCGGAGTTCTGATAGGATCCGGTGCATTAGTGCTGGTATGATTGCACCCGTCATGTCGATGGTGCAAAGCTTTTATGTGTTGACGGTTCACAATCCCAGCCAAGAGAGGCTGCCCATTCAAAAGGCTCAAAGTGATTATCGACAGCCCATGTGCTTCAACAAAGTAGCATCACCGCAAGATGTGATATCGACGCGTTGTAGAGCCCTTTAATGTTCCGTGAGTTGGGTTCTCATCCTTTTGCGGCTCACGACGAACGAACCGGGATGAAAAAATAGCGTAAAAAGATGAAAAGTGGCTCAAAACTGATGAACACGTTCGATTTTGGGTACCGAAAACACTCTCAGCTGAGCAGGATTGCTACCCTGTCGTAGAGCTCCCGTGAAAAGGGGGTGCAACATGAGGACTTCCCAGGGGGTCACCCATCCTAGTACTACTCTCTTTCAACAACGCTTAACTTCGGATTTCTAATGGGATCCGGTATATTAGGGCTGGTATGATCGCACCCGTCATGTTGAGGGTGCAAAGCCCTGATGTGTTGACGGTTCACAGTCCCAGCCAAGAGAGACAGCCCATTAAAAAGGCCCAATGGGCTTATTGACAACCCATCTACTTCAACAAAGCAGCATCACCGCAAGACGTGATATCGACACGTTGTAGAGCCCCCTAATGTTCCGCGAGTTGGGTTCTCGTCATTTTTGCGGCTCACGTCGAATGACACGGGATGAAAAAACAGCATAAAAAGAGGAATAGTAGCCCGTAACTGATGAGAATGTTCAATTTTGGGTACCGAAAACAAGCTCAACCGAGTAGGCTTGCTGCCCCCGTCGTAGAGCTCCCAGATAGCGTTCTAACAGTATGCTGTGCACCGCATAACTCCTTACGGATAAAAAGTTATATGCATCAGAGCGACGGAGACCTGGTCACAAGCCTCACGCCCACGGTTTGCAGGCCCAGCCTCTACTCGAAGCGAAGTTTTCTTGCCCAAGATGCCATGGGACTCGAGAATAGAAATGTGATGGATAAAACATATTGGCATGGCTAAACAGGGAAAAAAAATGAAAAGGGGGTGCAACACAATGACTTCCTAGGGGGTCACCCATCCTAGTACTACTCTCACTCAAGCACGCTTAATTTCAGATTTTTGATGGGATCCGATGCATTAGGGCTGGTATGATCGTACCCGTCATGTTGATGGTGCAAAGCCTTTATGTGTTGACGGTGCACAGTCCCAGGCAAGATAGATGGCCCATTCAAAAGGTCCAATGGGCTTATTGAGAGCCCATCTGCTTCAACAAAGCAGCATCACCGCAAGACGTGATATTGACATGTTGTAGACCCCTCTACTGTTCTGAGAGTTGGGTTCTCGTCCTTTTCGCGGCTGACGACAAACGACACGGGACAAAAAGACATTGCAAAAAGAAAAAAAGTGGCCCGAAACTGATGAAGACTTTCGATTTTGGGTACCAAAAATAAGCGCAACTGAGCAGGCTTGCTTCCCTATCGTAGAGCTCCTGGAGAGCTTTCCAACGGTAAGCTGTGTGCCACATAGCTCCTTACGGATCAGAAGTTATGGGCACCGGAGCGTCGGAGATAGGCTCACAGGCCCCACGCCCTTGGTTTGTAGTCCTAGCCTCTACACGAAGAGAAGTTGTCTTGCCCAAGATGCTGTGGGACTCGAGAATAGAATTGTGATGGATAAAGCATCTTGGCAAGGCTAAACGGGGCAAAAAAAATGAAAAAGGGGTTGCAACACAAGGACTTCCTAGGGGTGCACCCATCCTAGTACTAATATCCTCCAACCACGCTTAACTTTGGATTTCTGATGGGATCCGGTGCATTAGTGCTGGTATGATTGCACCCGTCATGTTGAGGGTGCAAAGCCCTTACGTGTTTTTGGTTCACAGTCACAGCCAAGAGAGACAACCCATTCAAAAGGCCCAATGGGCTTATCATACCCCATCTGCTTCAACAAAGCAGCATCACTGCAAGACGTGATATCGACGCATTGTAGAGCCCTCTAATGTTTCGTGAGTTCGGTTTTCCTCCTTTTCGCGGCTAATGATGAACGACCCAAGATGAAAATAAATTCCAAAAAGAAGAAAAGTGGCCCGAAACTGATGAAAATGTTCAATTTTTGGTACTGAAAATAGGCACAGCCGAGTAAGTTGCAGCCTCATCGTAGAGCTCCCGTAGAGCTTTCCAATGGTATGCTGTGCACTGCATAACTCTTTACGGATCAAAAGTTATTGGCACCGGAGTGACGGAGACCTGGTCACAAGCCCTATGCCCTCGGTTTGAGGGCCCAACCTCTACGTGAAGCGAAGTTTTCTTACCTAAGATGCCGTGGGACATGAGAATAAAAATGTGATCGATAAAGCATCTTGGCAATGCTAAACGGGGAAAAAAAATGAAAAAGGGGTACAACACGTGGACTTCCCAGGGGGTCACCCATCCTAGTACTACTCTTGCCCAAGAACGCTTAACTTCGGAGTTCTGATGGGATCTGGTGCATTAGTATTGGTATGATCGCACAAGTCATGCTGAGGGTGCAAAGCCTTTATGTGTTGATGGTTCACAGTCTTAGCCAAGAGAGACGGCCCATTCAAAAGGCCCAACGGGCTTATCGACAGCCCTTCTGCTTCAACAAAGCAGTATCACCGCAAGATGTGATATCGATGCATTGTAGAGCCTCTAATGTTCCGTGTGTTGGGTTCTTTGTCTTTTCGCGGCTCACGGCGAATGACCTGGGATGAAAAAAAGGCGCAAAAAGAGAAAAAGCTACAAAAAACTGATGAAAACGTTCGATTTTATGTCATGAAAACATGCCTAGTCAAGCAGGCTTGCTGCCCCGGCGTAGAGTTCCTAGAGAACTTTCCAACGGTATGTTGTGCGCCGCATAACTCTTTACGGATTAAAAGTTATAGGCATCGGGGCAACGGAGACTAGGTCACAAGCCCCACGTCCTCGGTTTGCGGTCCCAGCCTCTACGCAAAGCGAAGTTTTCTTGCCCAAGATACCGTGGGACTCAAGAATAGAAATGTGATGGATAAAGCATCTTGGCAAGGCCAAACAAGGAAAAAAATGAAAATGGGGTGCAACACTAGAACTTCCCAAGGGGTCACCTATCCTAGTACTACTCTCGCCCAAGCACGCTTAACTTCGTAGTTCTGATGGGATCCGGTGTATTAGTACTGGTATGATCGCACCTGTCATGTTGATGGTGTAAAGCCCTTATGTGTTGACGCTTCACAGTCCCAGCTAAGAGAGACAACCCATTCAAAAGGCCCAATAGGCTTATCAACAACCCATCTACTTCAGCAAAGCTGTATCACCACAAGACTTAATATTGACGCATTGTAGAGCCCTCTAATGTTTCGCAAGTTGGGTTCTCGTCCTTTTCGCGACTCATGACGAACGACCCAGGGCTAAAAAACAGCGCATAAAGAAGAAAAGTGACTAGAACTTGATGAAAACGTCTGATTTTATGTAACAAAAACATGCACTGTAACACCCCGATCCCTCTCGAGACTGTGAGTTCTATCAATCAATCTAATCGCAACCCAATTCCAATCCCAGGCAAAATTTTTAGGGAAAGACGGACAGAGTCTCCCCTGTTTCTAGGCAAAAGGTAAAACCTGTAAAAGCATATAAGTGGACCAGCACCGTGTCCAACCATACAAACACCTCAAGGCCATCCGAGCCTTGGTTCTCAACAAGCGAACACAAGTAAATATACATTTTCAGTTTAAATGCTAACCTATATCTTCTTGACTTTTACAAATACATTCATGCTTGGCAATTAAACCATACTAACCTATTGCATAAATTAGACTATCATACCATTCTAACTCTTTTCCTTTGGACATTACAAACATGCATTGAAGTTAACTATATTAACTGAATACATAAGCTAGCTTTTCAAATCACTTCAACAACCTAATAAAACTTAAATTACATTTTTTTTTACACTAAATACAAACAACACTTGAAACATACATCTTTGCCAACTCAAGCCACAGAGCACGCAAGACAACTTTTCAAGCACGAACTTTCACGTAATCATGAACTTTCCAGCTAACATGGCATTTCCTGAAATGTGGTGATGAGGAGTGAGTATACTCAACACGTATACTCAGTGAGGGCGAGACATATATCGAGGTGGAGAGAAAGAAAGTCGTGCAATGCAAATAAGGCAGTTAAGCAATATAACTGACAAGTAAGCAATCAATACAATAAACAAGTAATGAAAGCATTAACACAACTATTCAAAGCTATACCACACTCTGAAGGCTATGGTTCACTCATACGAGCAATGTACCATTCGATTCGATTCCACGAGCATTACATCAATCTCAAGCTTGATGTTGACAATGATGACAATAAGCGCTTAACCACCTTATAACTTCAGTTTGGAATACCCCGAAAGTATCCATCAATTCTACGACCCAAATCTCCCTGGGAGGCAACCCAAGTGAGAATGGGAATAGGACACGGAGCTAGAGCAACTAACACTAGCAGCCCGAGACTACCCAGAGAGGCCCATCACTCACGCGCCTAACACTATGCAATGCAAGACATGATACAAGGCGATAAACGAGCGATAGCACAACAATACAGATTAGAGGCGATAAACGAGATATCAAGCATTTACAACCAATACTACCATTCAATTAACTTTTCAAGCATAACTATCTTTAATAGCAACAATAACACCAATTAAACAAGTAACAGCAGTTCAAACACGAAAACGACAAATATTACTATTCAATCCCTAACTTCTAAAGGCAATTACGAGCAAACAAGCTACGGGATTAGAAAACCGATTTCACTACATTCACTTAGGCACTACAAGGCACGTTTCTATGTCACTAAACTTCACTTTCTCACCCGAGGCCCGAAAGTCCACCTACTGTGTTTGAACTACAGCTATGCTAACCGGTCATTCAATCAACGCCACAACAGCGCCAAAAGTGCTTCCATGCCCTCAATTGCAAAACCCCTAACTCAATTCGAGCACGGTCAACTTTTGGTCAAATGACCCATTTACATTTTTTTGTCTAATTTCCAATTTTAACAAAGGCCGATCCGTTTCTATTGTACATTTTATCTTTCTATCACTAATGGCACCTATCCAAATCAAGCAATCGCAATTCGGATCAAAATCCAAAATTCAAGGGTTTACTATTCAAAATTAACTATTCATTATTTTCCCCCAATTTCAAATATGCAATTTCGACCCTAAAAATTTCTAAATAACTATCAAACAATGCTCTACGAACTCAAAGGAAGCTATATCAAGCATTTACAAGCATTATAACACATTATATATCAAATCTAAAAATTTGACTCAAAACTCAAATTCGAATTTAAATGCACAAAAGCGTGAAAACCCTTACAGAGATTGAAGACCAAGACCCGCAAGGACCCGAGCCACGACCCCCGAGCAATTCCATGCACGATTGTAGAAGAAAAATGCAAAATAATTTTATTTCTTTTTTCCCTCAAGCTTTTGGCCATGGCAAGGAAAAATATGGCATTTTGCAAATTGTTTTTATTGATTTTTGCCTTGTTTTATTATTTAAAAGGGTGACAAGGGCATTTTGGTCATTTGCAAAATCAAACTTTAGTTAAAAAAATGGTCAAATAAGCTTATTTTGATGCCATTTAAATCTAATTCAAATTAAAACAATGGAATTAAATGAAAAACAACTAAAACTAGTTAAATTAAGCTAAAAACATTTTTCACTAAGTCCGAAGAATATTCCTCTAACCCTTATTTTCGAAATACTACGATCGAACGGTCAATAAATAATCGCTAATAAAGTGATGAGCAATAATAGAAAACTTTAAATTTTTTTTTGAAAAGTAGAATAGTAGAATAGTTTAAAATTCAATCCGGCTCAGAGTTACTTTTCTCATTTATTTGAAAACCGAGTGATTTTAATGCAAGATAATTAAAACCGATTATTAAAATAATCAAAACAATCAAAATAATCAATATACATTTAAAATAATTAATTTAACTATTTCTAGAATATTTTAAAGAATTAGGAAGTTAATGCTAGAAATGAATGTTTAACTAAAATTAAACACGAAATTCAATGCTAACATTTAAGATGACACTTAATTAAATGTAATTAAATGCTATTAAATGCACGCCGGGTTCAGGTTATCACAGGCGCAACCGAGTACGCTTGTTGCCCAGTCGTAGAGCTCCTAGAGAAATTTCCAACGGTATGTTGTGCGCCGCATAACTCCCAATGGATCAAAAGTTATGGACACCGGAGAAATGGAGACCAGGTCACAAGCCTTACGCCCTCGGTTTCCAACACGAGGACTTCGCAAGGGGTCATCCATCCTAGTACTACTCTCCTTCAACCATGCTTAACTTCGATTTTCTGATGGGATCCGGTGCCATAGTACTAGTATGATTACACCCGTCAAGTTGAGAGTGCAAAGCCTTTTTGTGTTGATGGTTCACAGTCCCAGCCAAGAGAGACAACCTATTCAAAAGGCCAAATGGGCATATCGACAGCCCCTCTGCTCCAACAATGTAGCATCACCGCCAGGCAAGATATCGACGCATTGTAGAGTTCTTTACTGTTCAGCGAGTTAGGTTCTCATCCTTTTCGCGATTTATGACGAACGACCCGGGATGAAAAAACAGCGCAAAAAGAAGAAAAGTGGCCCAAAACTGATGAACACGTTTGATTTTGGGTACCGAAAATAGGTGTAGCCGAGCAGGCTTGCTGCCCCCATCGTAGGGCTCCCGGATAACTTTCCAATGGAATGCGGTGCGCCGCATAACTCCTGAAGAATCAAAAGTTATGGGCACCAGAGCGACGAGGACCAGGTCACAAGCCCCACGCCCTTGGTTTGCGGGCCCAGCCTCTACGCGAAAGGAAGTTGTCTTGCCAAAGATGCGGTAGGACTCAAGAATAGAAATGTGATGGATAAAGCGTCTTGGCAACTCTAAATAGGGAAAAAAATGAAAAGGAGGTGGAACACGAGGACTTCCCAGGGGGTCACCCATCCTAGTACTACTTTTGCCCAAGCACGCTTAACTTCAGAGTTCTGATGGGATCCGGTGCATTAGTGCTGGTATAATCGCATTCGTCTTGTTGATGGTGCAAAGAACTTATGTGTTGACGGTTCACAGTCCCAGCCAAGAGAGACGACCCATTCAAGAGGCCCAATTGGCTTATCGACAGCCCATCTGCTTCAATAAAGCAACATCACCGCAAGATGTAATATCTACGCGTTGTAGAGCCCTCTAATGTTTCGTGAGTTGGGTTATCGTCCTTTTAGCGGCTCACAACGAACGACCCGGAATTAAAAAATAGCGCAAAAAAAAGAAAAGTGGTCGTAACTGATTAAAATATTTGATTTTGGGCACCGAAAGTAGGCATAGCCGAGCCGGATTGCTGCCCCCATCGCAGAGCTCACGGAGGGCTTTCCAATGGTATGCGGTACGCCGCATAACTCCTTACAGATCAAAAGTTATAGGCATCGGAGCGACGGAGACTAGGTTACACACCTTACGCCTCGGTTTACGGGCCCAAGTTCTACGCGAAGCAAATTTGTCTTTCCCAAGATGCTGTGGGACTCGAGAATAGAAATATGATGGATAAAGCATCTTGGCATGGCCGAACGGGGCAAAAAAAAAGAATAGGGATTACAAGACGAGGACTTCCCAATGGGTCACCCATCCTAGTATTACTCTCCTCCAAACACGCTTAACTTCAGATTTCTAATGGGATCCGGTGCATTAGTGCTGGTATGATCGCACCCGTCATGTTGAGGGTGAAAAGCCATTATGTGTTGACGGTTCACTGTCCTAGCCAAGAGAGGCGGCCCATTCGAAAAGCCCAATGGGCTTATTGATAGCACATCTGCTTCAACAAAATAGCATCACTGCAAGATGTGATATCGATACGTTGTAGACCCCTCTAATGTTTTGCGAGTTGGGTTCTCGTCTTTTTTGCGGCTCATGATGAACGACGCGGGACATAAAAACTGAGCAAAAAGAAGAAAAGTGGCCCGTAACGGATTAAAATGTTTGATTTTGGGTACCGAAAACAAGCGCAGCCAAGCAGGATTGCTGCCACCGTCGTAAAGCTCACGGAGTGCTTTCCAACGGTATGCGGTGCGTCCCATAATTCCTTACGGATAAAAAGTTATGGGTACCAGAGTGAAGGAGAATAGGTCACAAACCCCACACCCCCAGTTTGAGGGCCTAGTTTCAACGCGAAGCGAGGTTGTCTTACCCAAGATGTTGTTGGACTCGAGAATAGAAATGTGATGGATAAAGCATCTTGGCACGGCTAAACGGGGCAAAAAAAAATGAAAAAGGGTTGCAACACGAGGACTTCCCAAGGGGTCACCCATCTAAGCACTACTCTCTTCCAAACAAGCTTAACTTCGGATTTCTAATGGGATCTAGTGCATTAGTGCTGGTATGATCGCACTCGTCATGTTGAGGGTGCAAAACCCTTATGTGTTGATGGTTCACAGTCCTAGCAAAGAGAGGCGGCCTATTCGAAAAGCCCAATGGGCTTATCGACAACCCATATGCTTCAACAAAGCAGCATCACTACAAGATGTGATATCGATGCATTGTAGAGCCCTCTAATGTTTTGCAAGTTGGGTTCTCGTCTTTTTCGCAGCTCACGACGAACGAACCGGGACATAAAAATAGCTCAATAAGATGAAAAGTTGCCCGTAACTGATAAAAATATTCAATTTTGGGTACCGAAATTTGTCACAACCTTGCAGGATTATTGTCCCCATCGTAGAGCTCCCAGAGAACGTTCCAACGGTATGCTGTGCGCCGCATAACTCTTCACGGATCAAAAGTTATGGGCACTGGAGTGACGAAGACCTGGTCATAGGCTCCACACCCTCGGTTTGCGTGCCCGACCTCTACACGAAGTGAAGTTTTCTTGCCCAAGATACCGTGGGACTCAAGAATAGAAATGTGATGGATAAAGCATCTTGGCAAGGCTAAACGGGGAAGAAAAAATGAAAAGGGGTGCAACACGAGGACTTCCCAAGGGGTCATCCACCCTAGTACTACTCTCGCCCAAGCACGCTTAACTTCGGAGTTCTGATGGGATCCAGTGCATTAGTGCCGGTATGATCACACCCGTCATGTTGATGATGCAAAGACCTTATGTGTTGATGGTTCACATTCCCCGCCAAGAGAGACGACCCATTCAAAAGGCCCAATAGGCTTATCGACAGCCTATCTGCTTCAACAAAGCAGCATCACTGCAAGATGTGATATCGACGCGTTGTAGAGCCCTCAACGTGTTTCGCGAGTTGGGTTCTCGTCCTTTTCGTGGCTCACGACGAATGACTTGGGATGAAATAATAGTGCAAAAAAAAGAAAAGTGGCATGTAACTAAATAAAATGTTCAATTTTAGGTACCGAAAATAGGCGTGGCAGAGCAAGCTTGCTGCCCTCCTCGTAGAGCTCCCAGAGAACTTTCCAATAGTATGGGGTGCGCCGCGTAACTCCTTACGGATCAAAAGTTATGGGCATCGGAGCGACGGAAACCAGATCACAAGCCCCACGCCCTCGGTTTGCGGGCCTTGCCTCTACGCAAAGCGAAGTTGTCTTGCCCAAGATGCTGTGGGACTCGAGAATAGAAATGTGATGGATAAAGCATCTTGGCAAGGCTAAACAGGGCAAAAAAAATTGAAAGGGGGTTGCAACATGAGGATTTTCCAGGGGGTCACCCATCCTAGTACTACTCTTCTCCAACCACGTTTACTTCGAATTTCTGATGGGATCCGGTGCATTAGTACTGGTATGATTATACCCGTCATGTTGAGGGTCCAAAGGCCTTATGTGTTGATGGTTCACAGTCCCAGCCAAGGGAGACGACCCATTCAAAAGGCCCATTGGGCTTATCGATATCCCATTTGCATCAACAAAGTAGCATCACTGCAAGATGTGATATCGAATCATTTTAGAGCCCTCTAATGTTTCGCGAGTTGGGTTCTCTTCCTTTTCGCGGCTCACGACGAACGACCGGGGATGAAAAAATAGCGCACAAATAGGAAAAGTAGCCCGTAACCGATGAAAACATTCGATTTTGGTTGCCGAAAATAAGTGCAGCTGAGCAGGCTTGCTGCCCCTATCGTAGAGCTCATAGAGAGCATTTCAACGGTATACTGTGCACTGCATAACTACTTACGGATCAGAAGTTATGGGTACCAGAGCAACGTAGACCTGGTCACAAGCCCCACGCCCTCAGTTTGCAGCCCCAGATTCTACGCAAAACGAAGTTGTCTTGCCCAAGATGTCGTGGGACTCAAGAATAGAAATGTGATGGATAAAACATCTTGGTAAGGCTAAATAGGGAAAAAAATGAAAAGGGGGAGCAACACGAGGACATCCCAGGGGGCAACCCATCGTAGTACTACTCTCGCCCTAGCATGTTTAACTTCGGAGTTCTGATGGGGTCCGGTGCATTAGTACTGGTATGATTGCACCAATCATATTGATAATGCAAAGACCTTATGTGTTGACGGTTCACAGTCCTAGCCAAGATAGACGGCCCATTCAAAATGCTCAATGGGCTTATCGACAGACCATCTGCTTCAACAAAGCCGCGTCAATGCAAGACGTGATATCGACGCATTGCAGAGCCCTCTAATGTTTTGCGAGTTGGGTTCTCGTCCGTTTCGCGTCTCACAACGAATGACTCGGGACAAAAAATAGCGCAAAAAGAAGAAAAGTTTCCCGATATTGATGAAAATGTTGGATTTTGGGTACCGAAAATAGGCACAACCGAGCAA
This sequence comes from Ehretia macrophylla, assembly GCA_037974665.1. Classification (NCBI taxonomy): domain Eukaryota; kingdom Viridiplantae; phylum Streptophyta; class Magnoliopsida; order Boraginales; family Ehretiaceae; genus Ehretia; species Ehretia macrophylla. The sequence goes on along the minus strand of CM075771.1, from coordinate 47,471,244 downwards.
GCTTGCAGCCCCCATCGTAAAGCTCCCGGAGAGCTTTCCAACGGTACGCTGTGCGCTACATAACTCTTTGCGGATCAAAAGTTATAGGCACCGGAGTGATGGAGACTTGGTCATAGGCCCCACGCCCTCGGTTTGCTGGCTCAGCCTCTACATGAAGTGAAGTTGTCTTGCCCAAGTTGCCGTGGGACTCAAGAATAGAAATTTGATGGATAAAGCATCTTGCCAAGGCTAAACGGGTGAAAAAAAATAAAAAGGTGGTGCAACATGAGGACTTCGAGGGGGTCACCTATCCTAGTATCACTCTCGCCTAAGCACGCTTAACTTCGGAGTTCTGATGGGATCCGGTGCTTTAGTGCAGGTATGGTCGCACCCATCATGCTGATTGTACAAAGCCCTTATGTGTTGACGGTTCACAGTCCTAGCCAAGAGAGCGTTCTAACGGTATGCTGTGTGCCGCATAACTCCTTACGGATAAAAAGTTATGTGCACCAGAGCGATGGAGACCTGGTCACAGGCCCCACTGTTAGGCCCGACCTCGATTTGTATGCGCTCGTTTCGTGTGCCCTAACCTAGATTTGCGTGCCTTGACCTAGGTTTAAGAGTCGTGTTTCGTTTTGTGTGCCTTGCATGGAATTACGTACATTCATTTAGGGTTGCGTGCATTTACTTGGGAACGTGCATTTGTCTCGTAGTTTGTGCCTTACCTCGTAGTGCGTGTCCTAGACCTAGGTAAGCGTGCCCACACGCTAATCAAGAAAGCATCTTACACAAAGCACTAGATCATTAATTAAATCTACAAACACCACTAACTAATATTAAAATGCTAAGTCAACTCACTAGAAGACGAAATCTCACAAAAGCTAAACATTCATATTCTTTATTCTTCATTCTTTTTGCATATTCCAAGCACATGCAATAAAATAAGCTCAACCAAGACCAAAAATTCAGAATTTTCCACTAGCTTGGCCGACCACATGGAGCATTTGACATTGCTTTGCAATTTCAAAAATTAAACTTAGACAACCTATGACACAAAGCATAAAAAAATGACTCAAAACCCTACCCAATGCACCAAAATCTCTACACACTTAATTGCCCATACTAGGGTGATTCAAATTATGCTCTTGAAGACACAAAATCAGAATTTTGTGAAGCCCATAGCCGACACATGCAATCAAAGCCTCAAAACTCTTCAAAGCTTTCATTCTTTCTCTCTTTCTCTCATTCACTCTCTCATTTCTTCTCTCTCTCTCTCGGCCTTGGCTGCAATCTCACTCTCCATAGCTTAAGTTCATCATCCTAAGGTTCATCAAGATATTCCAGCTACTAAGGAACTCGACCAAGCAAGCTAGAATGCAAAAGACACACATGCAAGCTCATAGAACCTTCACTTCGGCTTAGGAATTAGAGAATCTCAAGTTGTCTCTTGGCTAAGCAAGGAGAAAAGACAACCTTGTGCATCATCAAGAGCTTTGTGCATCTTCATTATTGTCTTGCTGAGGTGAGGGCTAAAACTCTTTTGAAAAGCTTTCAAAACCACATGCATGCCTTTAAATGTCTATTTTTACCTCTATACTTGTGATATATGTGTGTACATGAGCTTTGTGAACATGCATGACAAGATATTTGGCTAGAATGTGAAGATAAGTGAAATTGCGTAAATGACAGTCTTCTGACTTGTTGGAGTGAAGTGAATTTGACCAGGTAAATTCTGTTGAAAATACATGAAATTTGGTAGGTGACTAGTTTTTCCAGTTCTGAGCATTTTTCGTAGAAATAGTCCAAAACCAATTTTGAGTCTAAGGTCTCCAAAATAGCAAAACATCGAAAGGTGTCTAAATCTAGAAAATCTGGAAAATGAAGCAGGTTTTTGGCAGTTCACTGTCCTTGTAGAACGAACCAGTTTTGACTTAGTACATTATATCTAAAATGCATAAAATATGGTATAAAGCTATATTTTTCAGTTCTGGACATTTTTGTTAGAAATAAACTAAGGCTAAATCTGACCCTAAGGTCCTAAAAAATAACAAGTATTGAAATGTGTGCAAATCTGGACAGTTTTGCGTAGTCTCACGGTTTTGGCTATAACTCTTGAATCCGAACTCCAAATGAGGCGAGGTTTGTTTCTGGATTTAGTTCACTCCTTAAGCTTTAATTTGAAATTTTGTTAACTGGAATTGGAGATTGTTTGCTTGTCTCAATGATTGTGAGAAAACAGACCATTGCAGTGAGGTTTTCATCTAGTGATATGCTTTGAAAATTATTGTAACTTCTCTTGTTGTATTAAATGCTTGGGATTGTGGCACTTGGATGTGGTGTGGACTGTTTTGAATGCTTGAGGGTGTTTTAATTAATTGATGCATGGCTTGAGTTTAATTGCATGACAACTTGGGGCTTGATCGCACGGGTGAGCATGAATTGAAACCCTAGTGACTAGGAAAACTCGCTAAGTGTTGATCCTACGGATATCGTATTTAATTATGTGATTAGTAGGCTGCTCGTAGTTGTCCTTATAGCCCTAAATGTGATTCCGATGATTACATGTTGACAAGTAGACCTTTCTTGCACCCGGTCCCACGTAGATGTCGTTGCATGTTGTATAATCTTATTATTTGATTACGTGAACTTCGAAATGAGTTATATGACTTGATTTACATGCATTACATGGCTGCCCGTTTAATATTCATATAACTCCATGTGCTTTACAAGTGAAATTACCTGTCATATCATGCCTCGCGTGTTTACTTGTCAATGTGCAATCTCATGACTGCTCGGAGTCAACCTACTTTGTTGTCCTCCTAATGTGATATATTAAATGTCATAAATGTGCATTGCATACAAGGATGCATTCTTTCATTCTAGCGTGGTAGCGTTTCACGCATACCGGGCGGTATCGGGCTTGTCGGTGCAACCGTGACTACCATTGTCCAATTCCCTCTCTCGCTTGGGGGCTAGACTTCCTCGGAGAGTTGGATCGTAGGATTTTGGGGTACATCCGGAGTACACTCATTTGGCGTGATAAGTGAATGGTTTGAAGTCGGCCGCAACAATTGATACTAGAAATGAACTGAGAGCAAAAGCTCACCGTATCCTTTTCACTATGTGTATAAGTACTCTCGCTCGGTTTCTAGAGGACCTCGGGGAGGAAAGACGGGTAATTGTGTTTTTTTATTTTTATATTACATTATGAACTTACTTGTGATATATGTCAAGCTTGCAAAAGGGTTTTCATAAGTTGAACCGGAAAAAGAGTTTCAAAACTTATTTCTCGTTCCCCCTCGCTGAGTTCATAAGGACTCACCCTCTTTTATCATCTCAGGTGAAGAAGACTAGGAACAGGTACCCGAGGACAACGTGCCTTTTGATGATTCCTTGCCCTACGTGCCTTACGTGACTATGGCCATTTTGTGAACGATATGTTGCTTGAAGACTATTTCTTATGTTGCTTGTTGTTGTATTGTAAATGACCCCCGTTGTAATTTGGGGTCAAATTTTGGGTTGTACTGATCATAACTAGGTAGACACTCTTATGGTCATTTTTGCTATCGCTACTAGTTAGTATCTATCACAGGCTTATGAAGTACCAGGTAAAGGATTAAATAAAATGAATCCATCTAATCTTAAGTAGGTACTCATTGGTAAGCTAAGATCTACAGGTACTTTTGTAACAAGGATTGACAAACAAACGAGACATAGTTATCATGCTAGGTTGTTAATCAAACAAGACTTCGAGATAACTAGTAGGCATTTCGATTGGTGATAAATAGTAATCTTAGTTGGAAATAAAATTGAGATTGGAAATTTTGAGGCGTTTAGAGAATTATGTCAAACTAAAGAGCCCAATTACTGCCGTTATGCTGTCGGTTTTTCAGAGAATTTGTGAATTTTAGGCTAAACGTTAAGTGTTAAAATTTCATGAACGATTAAGTACGTGATAGGACTTGAATGTTTAGATCACACCCTAGTCTAACATTTATAGGTCGGGTCGGGGCTTGACACCTTATATTAATGGTATAAGAGCTTAGATTGCTTAAGCCGGGTTTAACTCTCGGACCATGGGTAGCAGCCCTAAGATTATCGGGATGACTTGTTTATGTGTGTTATTGTGTGACAATATCAATTGTGCCTTCTCTGTTTCTATGTGCTTATGTGATTAACATGTCTTGACTGTTTCGAGAATTGTGTGTCTATATAAAATTACATGTTGCACATCTTATGCATTAAATTTTTGTTTGTCGTATTCCAATAAATTGTGCATCGTAATCTGTGCCTATAGATGGCTGGCCCTAGTACCCGTTGTGATAACCCGAATCCGGCATGCATTTAATAGCATTTAACTGCATTTAATTAAGTGTTTAATTAGTTAATAATCCATTTTGCACTATTTTGATATTTCTATTAGAAGCATTCAATAATTTTTATATTGATTAATTAAAAGATTATCACCTATTTTTATTATTTATAGAAATTGGATTTACTTTTTTGTATTTAATTAAGTGTTATCTTAAATGTTAGTATTTAATTGCATTTGATTACGTGTTTATATTAACTTGTTAATTCGTATCCTAGCACCAATTTCATAAGTCTTTAAAATATTCTAGAAATACTCACATTCTTTATTTTTAAATGTAAATTGATTATTTTGATTATTTTAATAATCGGTTTTATTTTCTTGTATTAAATTACTCGGTTTTCAATTAAATGAGAAAAGTAACTCCGAGCCGGAGTGAATTATAAACTATTTTATTAGTCTACCTTTTAAAAAAGATTATAGTTTTATATTATTGCTTATCATCTGATTAGCGATCGTTTATTGACCGTTCGATCGTAGCATTTCGAAAATAAAAGGTAGAAGAATATTTCTCGGATTTCGTGAATAGCGTTTCTAGTTTAATTTAGCTAGTTTTAGTTGTTTTCCATCTAATTGCATTGTTTTAACTTGAGCTAGACCAAATGATAACCAAAATAGACTTAGTTGACCAATTTAACTTGAATTTTGACTTTGCTAAATGACCATTTTGCCCTTGAGCTTTGTCAACTTTTTAAATAGCCAAAAAATTAACAAAATAATCATAAAAACAAAACCAAAATACCACCCAAGTCCCCACCTCCCCCCCATGGCCGAAACTCTCCAAGAGGAAAAAAAAGATTTTGCTTCCATTTTCTTGTGCAATCATGCGTGGAATCGAGCAAGGATCGTGGCTAAGGTTCTTGCAGGTCCTGGTCTTCAATCTCTGTGAGGGTTTTCACGTTTTTGTGCATATTTTGTGAAATTTGATTATTGTTTCAAATTTTCAGATTTGATATATATTGTGTTATAATGCCCATAATTGCTTGATATAGCTTTGAGTTTGTAGAGCATTGCTTGTTAGTTATTTAGCGATTTTTATTGCTAGAAACGCAAATTTAAAATTGGAGAAGAATAATGAATAGTGATTTTAAATAGTAAAACCCTAGAATTTCGGATTTTGATTCGAATTGCGATTTCTTGATTTGGATAGGTGCCATTAGTGATAGAAAGATAAAATGTGCAATAAAAACGGACCGGCCTTTGTTAAAATTAGAAATTAGACAAAGAAACGTAAAGGGGCCATTTGACCAAGTGTTGACCGTGCTCGAATTGAGTTGGGGATTTTGCTATTGAGTGCATGGAAGCACTTTTGGCGCTGTTGTGGCGTTGATTGAGCGACCGATTAGCATAGCTATAGTTCAAACGCAGTAGGTGGACTTTCGGGCTTCATGTGAGAAAGTGAAGTTTCGTGATATAAAAACGTGCCTTGTAGTACCTAAGTGAATGTAATGAAATCGGTTTCCTAATCCTGTAGCTCGTTTGCTCGTAATTGCCTTTGGAAGTTAGAGATTGAATAGTGATATTTGTCGTTTTTGTGTTTGAACTGCTATTACTGGTTTGATAGATGTTATTGTTGATATTAATGATAATCATGCTTGAAAAGTTAATTGATTGCTATTATTGATTGTAAATGCTTGATATCTCGTTTATCGTCACTAATCTGCACTTTCGTGCTATCGCTCGTTTATTGCTTGTATCTCGTAATGCATTACATAGTGTCAGGCACGTGAGGAATGGGCTTCTCTGGGCAGTCTCGGGTTGCCAGGGTTGGTTTGCTCTAGCTCCGTGTCCTATTCCCATTCTCGCTAGGGATGCCACCCTGGGAGATTTGGGTTGTAGATGTGTCGGGGTACATCCGGAGTACACCCAGTGGATGTTATAAGGTGGTTGCGTGCTTATTGTCATCGTTGTCAACATCAAGCTCGAGATTGATGTAATGCTCGTAGAATCGAATCGCATGGTACATTGCTCGTATGAGTGAACCATAGCCTTTAGAGTTTAGTATAGCTTTGAATGGTTGTGTTAATGCTTTTATTAATTGCTTATTGTATTGATTGTTTATATTGATTGCTTACTTGTCAGTTATATTGCTTAACTGCCTTATTTGCATTGCACGACTTTGTTTCTCTCCACCCCGATATCTGTCTCGCCCTCACTGAGTATACGTGTTGTGTATACTCACTCCTCACCACCACATTTCAAGAAATGCCATGTTAGCTGGAAGTTCGTGGTTACGTGAAAGATCGTGCTTGAAGAGTTGTCTTGCATGTTATGTGGCTGAGTTGTAGAAAGATGCAAAGATGTATGTTTTCATGTATTGTTTGTATTTAGTGTTAAAGGTTATGTAATTAACTTAACTAGGTTTATTAGAATGGTATGATAGTCTATTTTATGCAATAGGTTAATATAGTTTAATTGCCAAGCATGAATGTACTTGTCAAAGATGAGAAGAGATAGGATAGTTTTTTCAATTGGAAATGTATATATACTTATTGTGTTTAATTGTTGAGAAACAAGGCTCGGATGGCCTTGAGGTGTCTGTATGGTTGGACACGGTGCTGGTCCACTTATATGTTGTCACAGGTTTGCATTTTGCCTAAAAACAGGGGAGACTCTGTCCGTCTTTCCCTAAAAATTATGCCTGGGTTTGGAATTGGGTTGTGATTAGATTGATTGATAGAACTCTCGGTCTCGAGAGGGATCGGGGTGTTACTGGTGGTATCAGAGCTTGTTTAGCTCATAAGCCGGGATAGGATCCTTGGTCTGGTGGGTAGTGATCCTTGAATGTGTGCTTGTTAAGTGTGTTTTGAAAGTGTGTGCCTGTATGTGAGATTGTGTGTCTTGAATTGAATGTGTATATCTATGTGATATAGTTCTGTGATATGTGTTAAAGGTGTGTTACGTGAAGTGAAGTGTCTAGTTGTGTAATGAATTGACCTTGTGAATTGTTAGTAGCTTGAATTGTTGCTTGTAATATGTGTAATTGAATGTCTTGGATTGAGTTGTGTTATGATTGACTTGATTGACGTGCTTGAATGACTCTGATGATTAAACTGTTTTATAAATTATTTTATAAACTTGCTTGCATAATAGTTTAAGGCATGTATGTATAAATGTGATATCTTGGCATTCATACATGTCCCGTTGAAATGGTAAGAAAGACTTCTTCCACCCTTGAAGAGAAGTGGTTAGTAGTAAGCTCTCCAAGATATATGGATTGACGGGAATGAGCAGTATTTGACTAGCCTTTATTTGGGAGTTGGTGTTTTTTTTTGGAGCTCGGTTATTAGCGAATCTCTAAGGTCCTCCTCTGTGCTTAACAGTTGTGAAAGAGTGGCTTTCTTTTGGGGTTCTATTTGGTTGTTCTCTGGAGCATTCTTTGGTTTTCTTATTGGGTATTCTTTGGAAACTTCTGTTGGCACTTCTTGGTAGACTTGGCTGTTGGGGTTTCAATCGGACTTACTGCATGGTATTATCTATGGTATATGTGTCTCGGTCTTTATTGGTGTGTTACTGGCATCCTTGATTGGAAATTCTTCAACGGCATTCTATAGAATTCTTAGTGGCCATTTATCTAGTACTTACTTATTGGGCAATCCTTGCAACTTTCTTATTGGAGCATTGTTGCGGGTATTTTCTTTAGTGTTCCTTAGTAGGTTTGATTTTTGGAATTCCTATCATACTTATTGTATAGTACTACTTACGATATTCTTTGGAATTCTTAGTGGGCATTCTACTAGTATTTTCCTTGATGGCACTTATTGGAAGTCTTACACTTGGAATCTTGTTCAGACTTATTATCTCATATTGCTTACGGTATGTTGTGAAATACTTTGGGCTTTCTTGGTGGTAAGTTGTATAAAGTTTGCACTCGGCAAATGGTGATGAGGTCTTGAAGTTTGGTCTTATATGTGTTGCATCTACTCTGGCTATTCTTTGACTTCTTTATTTGGTACTTGTTGAACTTCTACTGGCGATTCATACGTGGGGTATTTCTTCGGCATTCTTCTTGTAATTAATATGTGATGTTAATTTTATCTACAGTATCTCTGCTTCAGTCTTTAGTTGATATTTTCTCGGCATTCTTGGTTGGGATTTCTATTTGGGATTTTCCTACGAGTATCTTATTCAATGTCTTGCTCAGCAACCAATGAAGAGTGGTCAGAGTTGGATTTCAGATGATGTTGAGTTCTATCAGAAGAAGAATTGCGAGGACGCAATTGTTTTAAGGGGGGAATGATGTGATAACCCGAACCCGGCATGCATTTAATAGCATTTAACTGCATTTAATTAAGTGTTTAATTAGTTAATCATCCATTTTGCATTATTTTGATATTTCTTTTAGAAGCATTCAATAATTTTTATATTGATTAATTAAAAGATTATCACCTATTTTTTATTATTTATAGAAATTGAATTTACTTTTTTGTATTTAATTAAGTGTTATCTTAAATGTTAGTATTTAATTGCATTTGATTACGTGTTTATATTAACTTGTTCATTCGTATCCTAGCATTAATTTCATAATTCTTTAAAATATTCTAGAAATAGTTAAATTATTTATTTTTAAATGAAAATTGATTATTTTGATTATTTTAATAATCGGTTTTATTTTCTTGTATTAAATTACTCGGTTTTCAATTAAATGAGAAAAGTAACTCCGAACCGGAGTGAATTATAAACTATTCTATTATTCTACCTTTAAAAAAAAATTATAGTTTTATATTATTGCTTATCATCTGATTAGCAATCGTTTATTGACCGTTCGATCGTAGCATTTCGAAAATGAAAGTTAGAAGAATATTTCTCGGATTTCGTGAATAGCGTTTCTAGTTTAATTTAGCTAGTTTTAGTTGTTTTCTATCTAATTGCATTGTTTTAACTTGAGCTAGACCAAATGATAACCAAAATAGCCTTAGTTGACCAATTTAACTTGAATTTTGACTTTGCTAAATGACCATTTTACCCTTGAGCTTTGTCAACTTTTTAAATAGCCAAAAAATTAACAAAATAATCATAAAAATAAAACCAAAATACCACCCAAGTCCCTCCCCCTGGCCGAAATTCCCCAAGAGGAAAAAAAAAGATTTTGCTTCCATTTTCTTGTGTAATCATGCGTGGAATCGAGCAAGGATCGTGGCTAAGGTTCTTGTAGGTCTTGGTCTTCAATCTCTGTGAGGGTTTTCACGTTTTTGTACATATTTTGTGAAATTTGATTATTGTTTCAAATTTTTAGATTTGATATATATTGTGTTATAATGCCCATAATTGCTTGATATAGCTTCCTTTGAGTTCGTAGAGCATTGCTTGTTAGTTATTTAGCTATTTTTACGGCTAGAAACACAAATTTGAAATTGGGGAAGAATAATGAATAGTAATTTTAAATAGTAAAACCCTAGAATTTCATATTTTGATCCGAATTGCGATTTCTTAATTTGGATAGGTGCCATTAGTGATAGAAAGATAAAATATGCAATAAAAACGGACCGACCTTTGTTAAAATTGGAAATTAGACAAAGAAATGTAAAGGGGCCGTTTGACCAAGTGTTGACCATGCTTGAATTGAGTTGGGGGTTTTGCTATTGAGTGCATGGAAGCACGTTCGGCACTGTTGTGGTGTTGATTGAGCGACCGGTTAGCATAGTTGTAGTTCAAATGCAGTAAGTGGACTTTCGGGCTTTGTGTGAGAAAGTGAAGTTTCGTGATATAGAAACGTGTCTTGTAGTACCAAAGTGAATGTAGTGAAATTAGTTTCCTAATCCTGTAGCTCGTTTGCTCGTAATTGCCTTTGGAAGTTAGAGATTGAATAGTGATATTTGTCGTTTTCGTGTTTGAACTGTTATTACTGGTTTGATAGATGTTATTGTTGATATTAATGATAATCATGCTTGAAAAGTTAATTGATTGCTATTATTGATTGTAAATGCTTGATATCTCGTTTATCGTCACTAATTTGTATTTTCGTGCTATCGGTAGTTTATTGCTTGTATCTCATATTGCATTGCATAGTGTCAGGTGCATGAGTGATGGGCCTCTCTGGGCAGTCTCGGGCTGCCAGGGATGGTTTGCTCTAGCTCCGTGTCCTATTCCCATTCTCGTTAGGGATACCGCCCTGCGAGATTTGGGTCGTAGATGTGTCGGGGTACATCCGGAGTACACCCAGTGGATGTTATCAGGTGGTTGCGCGCTTATTGTCATCGTTGTCAACATCAAGCTCGAGATTGATGTAATGCTCATGGAATCGAATCGCATGGTACATTGCTCGTATGAGTGAACCATAGCCTTCAGAGTGTGGTATAGCTTTGAATGGTTGTGTTAATGCTTTTATTAATTGCTTATTGTATTGATTGTTTATATTGATTGCTTACTTGTCAGTTATATTGCTTAACTACCTTATTTGCATTGCACGACTTTGTTTCTCTCCACCTCGATATCTGTCTCGCCCTCACTGAGTATACGTGTTGTGTATACTCACTACTCACCACCACATTTCAGGAAATGCCATGTTAGCTGGAAGTTCATGGTTACGTGAAAGATCGTGCTTGAAGAGTTGTCTTGCGTGTTATGTGGCTGAGTTGTAGAAAGATGCAAAGATGTATGTTTTCATGTATTGTTTGTGTTTAGTGTTAAAGGTTATGTAATTAACTTAACTAGGTTTATTAGAATGGTATGATAGTCTATTTTATGCAATAGGTTAGTATAGTTTAATTGCCAAGCATGAATGTACTTGTCAAAGATGAGAAGAGATAGGATAATTTTTTCAACTGGAAATGTATATATACTTGTTGTGTTTAATTGTTGAGAAAAAAGGCTCGGATGGCCTTGAGGTGTCTGTATGGTTGGACACGGTGCTAGCCCACTTATATGCTGTCACAGGTTTGCATTTTGCCTAGAAACAGGGGAGACTCCGTCCGTCTTTCCCTAAAAATTATGCCCCGGTTTGGAATTGGGTTGTGATTAGATTGATTGATAGAACTCCCGGTCTCGAGAGGGATCGGGGTGTTACACCCGCACTACTAATAGGAGCGGTGAGCCCCAAGAGACCGGAGATGCTCATCAAACTAATCCCGGTATGGCTATGTTTAACATGATGGCGAATGCCATGGATCGCGTGTTGCGAGTGATGGAACGTCAAGATGCATGTGAAACAAACAACAATAACAACAGGAATGATGGTAACCATGGGAGAAATAGCAGAATGCGGGAATTCCTTGACTTTCGCCCATCCAAATTCTTCGGGGAAGCTGATGATGAAAAGGCAGGGCTTGGCTGTCCGAGATTGAAAGAATTTTCAGACCACTTGACTATACTGATGAAGAAAAGGTGAAGTTCGATGTGTTTCTATTGTGTGATATCGATGCGTTGTAGAGCCCTCTAATGCTTTTTGAGTTGGGTTCTCGTCCTTTTCGTGGCTCACGACGAATGACCCGGGACGAAAAAATAGCGCAAAAAGAAGAAAAGTGGCCTATAACTGATGAAAACGTTTGATTTTGGGTACCGAAAATAGGCTCAGCCGAGCAGGCTTGTTGCCCCTGTCGTAGAGCTTACAGAGGGTGTTCCAACGGTATGCTGTGCGACGGATAACTCCTTACGGATCAAAAGTTATAGGCACCAGAGCGACGGAGCCTTGGTCACAAGCCCCACGCCCTCGGTTTATGAGCCCAGCCTCTACGCGAAGCGAAGTTTTCTTACCCAAGTTGCCGTGGGACTCGAGAATAAAATTGTGATGGATAAAGCATCTTGGCAAGGCTAAATGGGAAAAAAGTTGAAAAAAGGGTGCAACACGAGGACTTCCCAGGGGGTCACCCATCCTAGTTCTACTTTCGCCCATGCACGCTTAATTTCGGAGTTCTGATGGGATCTGGTGCGTTAGTGCTGGTATGACTGCACCCGTCATGTTGATGGTTCACAGTCCCAACCAAGAGAGACAGCCCATTCAAACTGCCCAATAGGCTTATCGATAGCCCATCTTATTCAACAAAGTAGCATCATCGCAAGACGTGATAACGATACATTGTAAAGCCCTCTAATGTTTTGCGAGTTGGGTTCTCGTCCTTTTCGTGGCTCACGATGAATGACCTAGGACAAAAAAACACCATAAAAAGAATAAAAGTGGCCCATAACTGACAAAAACGTTTGATTTTGGGTACCGAAAATAGGCTCAGCCGAGCAAGCTTCTTGCCCTCGTCGTAGAGCTCCCAGAGAGTGTTCCAACGGTATTCTGTGCGACGGATAACTCCTTACCGATCAAAAGTTATAGGCACTAGAGTGACGGAGACCTGGTCACATGCCCCACACCCACGATTTGCGGGCCCAGCCTCTACGCGAAGCGAAGTTTTCTTACCCAAGATACCGTGGGACTCGAGAATAAAAATGTGATGGATAAAGCATCTTGGCAAGGCTAACTGGGGAAAGAAATTGAAAATGGGGTGCAACACGAGGACTTCCCACGGGGTCACCCATCCTAGTGCTACTATTGCCTAAGCACGCTTAACTTCGGAGTTCTGATGGGATCCGGAGCATTAAGGTTGGTATGATCGCACCCGTCATGTTGATGATGCAAAGCCCTTATGTGTTGACGATTCATAGTCCCAACCAAGAGAGATGGCCTATTCAAAAGGCCCAATGGGCTTATCTACAACCCGTTTGCTTCAACAAACAAGCATCACCGCAAGTCATGATATTGACGCATTGTAGAGCCCTCTAATGTTTCACGAGTTGGGCTCTTGTCTTTTTTGCGGTTAACGACGAACGACTTGGGATGAAAAAACAGCGCAAAAAGAACAAAAGTCACCCGATACTGATGAAAACGTTCAATTTTTGGTACCTAAAATAGGTGCAGCCGAGCAGGCTTGCTACCGTATCGTAGAGCTCCCGGAGAGCTTTCCAACGGTATGATGTGCGCCACAAAACTTCATACGGATCAAAAGTTATGGGCACCGGAGCGATGGAGGCCAGGTTATAAGCCCCACGTCCTCGGTTTGCGGTCCCAGCCTCTACGCGAAGCGAAATTGTCTTGCCCAAGATGCTGTAGGACTTGAGAATAGAAATGTGATGGATAAAGCATCTTGGCAAGGCTAAACGGGGCAAAAAAAAATTTAAAAGGGGTGCAACACGAGGACTTCCCAAAGGGTTACCAATCAGAGTACAACTCTCCTCCAACCACGCTTAACTTTGGATTTCTAATGGGATTTGCTGCATTAATGCTAGTATGATCACACTGGTCATGTTGAGGGTGCAAAGACCTTATATGTTAACGGTTCACAGTCCTAACCAAGAGAGACAACCCATTCAAAAGGCCCAATGGGCATATCGACAGCCCATCTGCTTCAACAAAGCAGCATCACCGCAAGACGTGATATCGACGCATTGTAGAGCTCTCTAATGTTTCGCGATTTTGGTTCTCGTCCTTTTCGTAGCTCACGATGAATGACCCAGGACAAAAAAACAACGCAAAAAAAGAAAAGTGGCCCGAAACTGATGAACAAGTTCGATTTTGGGTACCAAAAATAGGCACAGCCAAGTAGGCTTGCTGCCCTTGTCGTAGATCTCCCTGAGAGCTTTCCAGCGGTATGCTGTGTGCCGGATAACTCCTTGTGGATCAAAAGTTATGGGCACCTGAGTGACAGAAACCAGGTCACAAGCCTTACGCCCTCGGTTTTTTGGGCCTAGCCTTTACGCTACTCAAAGTTGTCTTGCCCAAGATGCTTTGGGACTTGAGAATAGAAATGTGATGGATAAAGCATTTTGGCAAAGTTAAACGGGGCAAAAAAAATGAAAATGGAGTTGCAACACTGGGACTTCCTAAGGGGTCATCATCCTTGTACTACTCTCGCCCAAGTACACTTAACTTTAGATTTCTAATGGGATCCAGTGCATTAGTACTGGTATGATCACACCCATCATGTTGAGGGTGCAAAGCCCTTATGTGTCGACGGTTCACGGTCCCAGCCAAGAGAGACGACCTATTCAAAAGGCCCAATGGGCTCATCGACAGCCTATTTGCTTCAACAAAGCAACATCACTACAAAATATTATATCGACACGTTGTAGAGCCCTCAAATGTTCCGTGAGTTGGGTTATCGTCCTTTTCGCAGCTCACGACGAACGACCCGGGATAAAAAAAAAATAGAACAAAAAGAAAAAAATTCGTCCGAAACTGAAGAAAACGTTCAATTTTGGGTACCAAAAATAGGCGCAGGCAAGCAGGCTTACTGCCCCGTCGTAGAGCTTCCGGAGAGTTTGCCAAAGGTATGCTGTGCACCGCATAACTCCTTATGGATCAAAAGTTATGGGCACCGGAGCAATGGAGACCAGGTCACAAGCCCCACACCCTTGGTTTGCGGACCCATCCACTACGCGAAGCGAAGTTGTCTAGCCCAAGATCCTGTATGACTCGAAAATAGAAATGTGATAGATAAAGCATCTTGGCAAGGCTAAACGGGGGAAAAAATTTTTAAGGGGGTGCAACACGAGGACTTCCCAGGGGATCACCCAACCTAGTACTACTCTCGCCCAAGCACGCTTAGCTTTGGAGTTCTTATGGGATCCGGTGCATTTGTGCTGGTATGATCGTACCTGTCATGTTGATGGTGCAAAGCCCTTATGTGTTGACGGTTCACATGCCCAGCCATGAGAGATGACCCATTCAAAAGGCCCAATGGGTTTATCGACAGCCCATCTCCTTCAACAAAGCAACATCACCGCAAGATGTGATATTGATGGAGTTGGGTTCTTGTCCTTTTCGCGGCTCACGATGAACGACTAGAATGAAAAAACACCATAAAATGAAGAAAAATGGCTTGAAACTGATGAAAATATTCGATTTTGGGTATCGAAGATAGGCGCAGCCCAGCATGCTTATTGCCCCGTCGTAGAGCTCCCAAACAGCTTTCCAACGGTATGCTGTGCAATGCATTACTCTATACGCATCAAAGGTTATGGGCACCGGAGCGACATAGACCAGGTCACAAGCCCCACGCCCTCGGTTTACGGTCCCAGCCTCTACGCGAAGCGAAGTTCTCTTTCCCAGGATGCTGTGGGACTCGAGAATAGAAATGTGATGGATAAAGTATCTTGGCAAGGCTAAAGGGGTAAAAAAAAAAGAAAAAGATGTTGCAACACGAGGACTTCCCAAAGGGTCACCCATCTTAGTACTACTCTCGCCCATGCCCGCTAAACTTTGGAGTTTTGATGGGATCCGGTATATTAGTGCTGGTATGATTGCACCTGTCATGTTGATGGTGCAAAGCCCTTATGTGTTGAGGGTTCACAGTCCCAACCATGAGAGACGATCCATTCAAAAGGCCCAATGGGCTTATCGACAGCCCATCTGCTTCAACAAAGCACCATCACCGCAAGACGTGATATCGACACGTTGTAGAGCCCTCTAATGTTTTACGAGTTAGGTTCTGGTTCTTTTAGCAGCTCACGACGAACTACCCGGGATGAAAAAATATCGCAAAAAGAAGAAAAGTGTCCCGTAACTGATGAAAACATTAGATTTTGGGTACCAAAAATAGGCGCAGGCGAGCAGTATTATTGCCCCTGTCGTAGAGCTCTCTGAGAGCTTTCCAACGGTATGCTGTGCACAGCATTACTTCTTACGGATCAAAAGTTATGGGCACTAGAGCGATAGAGACCTGGTCACAAGCCCCACGCCCTCGGTTTGCGAGCCCAGCCTCTACACGAATCGAAGTGTTCTTTCCCAAGATGCCGTGGGAGTCGATAATAGAAATGTAATGGATAAAACATCTTGGCAAGGCTAAACGGGGAAAAAAATAAAAAGGGGGTGCAACACGAGGACTTCCCAAGTGGTCACCCATCCTAGTACTACTCTCACCCAAGCACGCTTAACTTCGGATTTCTAATGGGATCCGGTGCTTTAGTGCTAGTATGATCGCACCAGTCATGTTGATGGTGCCGAGCCCTTATGTGTTGACGGTTCACAGTCCCAGCCAAGAGAGACGGCCCATTCAATAGGCCCAATGGGCTTATCGACAGCCCATCTGCTTCAACAAAGTAGTATCATTGCAAGACGTGATATCGACGCATTGTGGAGCCCTCTAATATTTTGCTAGTTGGGTTCTCGTCCTTTTCGAGGCTCACGACGAACTACCCGATACAAAAAAATAGCGCAAAAAGAAGGAAAGTGGCCCGTAATTGATGAAAACATTCGATTTTGGAAACCAAAAATAGGCGCAGCTGAGCAG
The DNA here is from genome assembly GCA_037974665.1 of Ehretia macrophylla. Lineage (NCBI taxonomy): Eukaryota > Viridiplantae > Streptophyta > Magnoliopsida > Boraginales > Ehretiaceae > Ehretia > Ehretia macrophylla. Next base: position 47,454,681 of record CM075771.1, on the reverse strand, counting down.
GCTTGCTATCCTCATCGTAGCGCTCCCAGAGATCTTTCTAACAGTATGTTGTGCGCCGCATTACTCCTTACGGATCAAAAGTTATGGGCACCAGCGCGATAGAAACTTGGTCAGAGGCCCCACGCCCTCTGCTTGCGGGCCCAGCCCTTGTGCGAAGCGAAGTTTTCTTGCCCAAGATGTCGTGGGACTCGATAATAGAAATGTGATGGATAAAATATCTTGACAAGGCTAAACAGGGCAAAAAAAAAAATGAAAAAAAGGGGTTGCAACACGAGGACTTCTTAGGGGGTCACCCATCCTAGTACAACTCTCCTCCAACCCCGCTTAACTTCGGATTTCTAATGGGATCCAGTACATTAGTGCTGGTATGATTGCACCCGTCATGTTGAGGGTGCAAAGCCCTTATGTGTTGACAGTTCACAGTCCCACCCAAGAGAGACAACCCATTCAAAAGGCCCAATGGGCATATCGACAGCCCATTTACTTTAATAAAGCAGTATAACTGCAAGGCGTGATATCGACGCGTTGTAGAGCCCTCTAATGTTCCGTGAGTTCAGTACTCGTCCTTTTCGCAGATCACAATGAACGACCCGGGATAAAAAAACAATGTAAAAAGAAGAAAAATGGTCCGAAACTGATGAACACGTTCGATTTTGGGTACCGAAAATAGGCACTGCCTAGCAGGCTTGCTGCCCCCGTCATATAGCTCTGGAGAGCTTTCAAATGGTATGCTATGCGCCGGATAACTCCTTATGGAACAAATGTTAGGGGCATCGAAGCGACAAAAACCTGGTCACAAGCCTTATGCCCTCGGTTTGCGGGCCTAGCCTCTATGCGAAGCGAAGTTGTCTTGTCCAAGAAGCTGTGGGACTCGAGAATAGAAATGTGATTGATAAAGCATCTTGGCAAGGCTAAACGGGGAAAAAAAATGAAAAGGGGCTTACAACTGGATAAAGCATCTTGGCAAGGCTAAACGGGGAAAAAAAATGAAAAGGGGCTTACAACGCGAGGACTTCCCAAGGGGTCACCCATCCTAGTACTACTCTCGCCCAAGCACACTTAACTTCGGATTTCTGATGGGATCTGGTGCATTGGTACTGGTCTGATCGAACCCGTCATGTTGAGGGTGTAAAGCCCTTATGTGTCGACGGTTCACAATCCCAACCAAGAGAGACGACCCATTCCATAGTTCCAATGGACTCATCGACAGCTTATCTGATTCAACAAATCAGCATCACCGCAAGACGTACTATCGACGTATTGTAGAGCCCTTTAATGTTCCACGAGTTGGGTTCTCGTCCTTTTCGCGGCTCACGACGAATAACCCGGGATGAAAAAATAACGTAAAAAGAAGAAAAGTAGCCCGAAACTGATGAAAACGTTCAATTTTGGGTAACAAAAATATGCGCAGTCGAGCAGGCTTACTGCCTCATCGTAGAGATCCTGGAGAGTTTTCCAACGGTATGCTGTGCACCGTATAACTCCTTACAGATCAAAAGTTATGGGCATCGGAGCGACGGAGACTCGAGAATAGAATTGTGATAGATAATGCATCTTGGCAAGGCTAAATGGGAAAAAAAATTAAAAGGTGGTGCAACACGAGGACTTCCCAAGGGATCCGCCATCCTAGTACTACTCTCGCCCAAGCACGCTTAACTTCGAAGTTCTGATGGGATCCAGTGGATTAGTGTTGGTATAATCGCACCCGCCATGTTGATGGTGCAAAGCCCTAATGTTTTGATGGTTACAATCCCAGCCAAGAGAGGTTGCCCATTCAAAAGGCTCAAGGGGCTTATCGATAGCCCATCTGCTTCAACAAAGCCGCATCACCGCAAGATGTGATAGCGACGCGTTGTAAAGCTCTCTAATGTTCCGCGAGTTGGGTTCTCGTCTTTTTCGCGGCTCACAACGAACGACCCAGGATGAAAAAACAACGCAACAAGAAAAGTGGCTCAAAACTGATGAGCACGTTTGTGAGACCCTATATTTTTCTTTATATCGATTTGCGTGCTTTACCTCGTTTTGTGTGAATTGACCTATTTATGTGCTATATGACTTAGAATGTGTTAAATATGTGATTAATACTCCTAATACATGCTAAGTGTGCATTCATGAAATTTTCATAAAAAACGGAATTAGAAATTTTATCGTTGGTTTTAGTAAATAGTATTTTGAACACCTGTCCGCTAAAATTTTTACAGGGGTGTTTTAAACGTTTTAAAACCTAGTAGTGGGGAATTAATAGACCTGTATTTGATTAAAACGGATTTTGAATCGGTTTTGAAATTTTAAAGGTTTTTACACTTTCTTTTGCGAAAATCAAGTTTTAAACCGAATCGGGTGAAATTGTTTGAATGTAAAACTTCTCGTCACCTAAAAATAAACTACTTAAAATAGTCTAAGGGTTGCATAAATGTTTTGAGCAAAAATAGTATAGGAAATGAATTAAAAGACTAGAAAATACAAAAAACCAACAAAGGCTTCAACTTAGACTTTTTCCATTTTGTTGACTTAAGTTATATATGCATCAACACACACCAAAACAAAGCAAAAACACCTTCAAAAAATACACACATGGCCGAAAATCTCCAAGGAGAAAAATAAGCCATTTTTGTTAAAGTTTTTAAGAAATTTGCTCATAAATTTTGCAATACAAGGCCAAATAACTTCATTCAAAGCTTCACTTGTTGGGCATCCATTCTACACATTTCTTGCATCAAAACACATCAAAGGTGAGAGAAAAATTCTAGATCTCAAAAGTCATATTTGATATTTTTGCTTATAATTGCATTTTGAACCGTTAGAATGTTAATTTGAAGTTATATTATTGCTCAGTGCATGCTAGGGATCGTTTATATGTATTCCTGTGAGATTTGAACCGTTGTAGCATAAATTTTTATTTTCGGGTATTTAAAGTTGATTGATTGGCCATTTGTTGATTATTTTGAGTTGTAGTGGTTGGAATCGATTGCCGTCGATTTCTAAAAGTTTGTTAATTACGTGGTAGCGCTGTTATAATGCCGAATTTTCTATTGCGATGCTTGTGTGAAAATCTGAAAATTTCAGCCTAAGTGCATTGAGCTTTTAGGGTTGTTGGGTTTGATTTTGATGTGTTTTTGGTTGGTTTCCGAGAGGGCTAATGTAGCTGATTGAATGAGTGAGTGTTAGAAACTGATTTGGAGTTGTTTGGATTAGTAGAATGTAAGATATGATTATTTGAAGTTTAGGTTGTCTTTCTTTAAATTGTTGAATTGAGCCTTTAGTTGATTGGGTGGTATTTGAGTGATTAATTGTGAGTTGTAAATGGTTAGACTAGGGTTAGATTATGTGTTTAATGCATGTTAAGTTGGATGGCCTACTTTGTCATCTAACTTAGTTGTTTGTTGTTTAATTGATTATTTGACGTTATATTGATGATTATTGATGATTATTGATTGATGATTGATGAACTGGGAGAAAGGTAATTCTTCTAGATTGTCCTTCTATGAATGATGTTTATTATTATTGCTGAGTCTTGGTATGTGTGTGCCACCTCTCGGGCAGCGTCGGACTGTCGGGTTGATAACGACATGACTACCAGAGACTACCTCTAGCTCGCATGACTGAGGTGTCCTGGAAGGCAAGGCTAGTGAGGTACCTCAGGTGCGTGAGTAATGGGAGTTACAAGAAGAATGATTGAGATCGTGATGGCGTTTGGAGCTACACCAACTAGAGTATCCTTTATTGATTGGTGATTATAGTTATGTGTTTATATTGTTATTGATGTTTTATTGTATGTTTACTGCTCAAAGGATCATTTCCAAGGAGTATAGTAAATACTGTTAGAGATCTAACGGATCCTCACTGGGATTATTTTATATAAGCTCACTCTCAATTATTGCATGCATACAGGTGTCATTGACCAAGATTACGGGTATGTGCCTTAGGAAGCTGAAAATGTGCCTTATGTGGATGAGTCTTATGTGCAGGAGTCTTTGCCATGAGATTGTTTATAGTTATTGTAATACAATGTATTGTATAACCTATCTTAATATAAAGACATATGTATGATGATTTAGTAGTCTTTATTTTGATCATGATTAGATTACTAAGTTGGTTTTAACCTATTTTGAAATGTATGTATAGCCTATGTACTAAGTTGGAACGGAGGCGTATAATTATGAATGGGTTGTTGAAGGAATGATTATTGTATAATATGGTTATGTTGTATGTTGTTAATTTAATTGCGGAGTTGATTGTTGAATGGTTTGTGGAGTTAGTTGTATGATATTGATAAGAGGTTGGTTTAGAGCCTCGGTGTCTTAATTACTGTCGTTATACTGCCGATATTCCGTTGCGTCCTGACAGATTGTAGGTGGGGTCGAGTTGGGGCGTGACAACGTTCTATTTTGGGTACCAAAAACAAGCTCAACCGAGCAGGCTTGCTGCCTCTATCGTAGAGCTCCCGTGAAAAGGGGGTACAACACGAGGACTTTTCAGGGGGTTACCCATCCTAGTACAACTATCCTTCAACCACGCTTACCTTCGGATTTCTGATGGGATCCGGTGCATTAGTGCTGGTATGATCGCACCCGTCATGTTGAGGGTGCAAAGCCCTTATGTGTTGACGGTTCACAGTCCCAGCCAAGAGAGATAGCCCATTCAAAAGGCCCAATGGGCTCATCGACAGCCCTTCTGCTTCAACAAAGCAGCATCACCGTAAGACGTGATATCGACGCATTGTAGAGCGCTCTAATGTTCCGCGAGTTGGGTTCTCATCTTTTCACGGCTCACGACGAACGACACAGGATGAAAAAACCAAGTAAAAAGAAGAAAAGTGACCCGTAATTGATGAAAACGTTCAATTTTGGGTGCCGAAAACCAGCTCAGTCGAGCAGGCTTGCTGCCCCCGTCATAGAATCCCCAGAGAGCATTCTAACGGTATGCTGTGCGCTGCATAACTCCTTACGGATAAAAAGTTATAGGCACCAGAGCGACGGAGACCTAGTCACAGGCCCCACGCCCACTATTTACGGGCCCAGCCTCTACCCTAAGCGAAGTTTTCTTGCCCAAGATGTCGTGGGACTCGAGAATAGAAATGTGATGGATAAAGCATCTTGGCAAGGCTAAACAAGGAAAAAAAATGAAAAGGGAGTGCAACACGAGGACTTCCCAGGGAGTCACGCATCCTAGTACTACTCTCGCCCAAGCATGCTTAACTTTGGAGTTCTGATGGGATCCGGAGCATTAGGGCTGGTATGATCGCACCCATCATGTTGATGGTGCAAAGCCCTTATGTGTTGACGGTGCACAGTCCCAGCCAAGATAGACGGCCCATTCAAAAGGCCCAATGGGCTTATCGATAGCCTATCTGCTTCAACAAAGTAGCATCACCGCAAGATGGGAAATCGACGTGTTGTAGAGTCCTCTACTATTCCGCAAGTTGGGCTCTCATCATTTTCGTGGCTGACGACGAATGACCCGGGACAAAAAGACAGTGCAAAAAGAAGAAAAGTGGCCCGAAATTGATGAAGACGTTTGATTTTGGATACCAAAAATAGTCGCAACCGAACAGGCTTGCCGCCTCGCCGTAGAGCTCATGGAGAGCTTTCCAACGGTAAGTTGTGTGCCACATAACTCCTTACGGATCAAAAGTTATGGGCACCGTTGTAGAGCCCTCTAATGTTCCGCGAGTTGGGTTCTCCTTCTTTTTGTGGCTCATGACGAACAACACAGGATGAAAATAAACCGCAAAAAGAAGAAAAGTGCCCCGAAACCGATGAAAAAGTTCAATTTTTGGTATAAAAAAAAAAGCACAGCTGAACAAGCTGCAACCTCGTCGTAGTGCTCTCGGAGAGCTTTCCAACAGTATGCTGTGCGCCACATAACTCATCACAGATCAAAAGTTATAGGCACTGGAGCGACGGAGACCTGGTCACAAGCCCCACGCTCTCGGTTTGCGGGCCCAACCTCTACGTGAAGTGAAGTTGTATTGCCCAAGATGTCGTGGGACTCAAGAATAGAAATGTGGTGGATATAGCATCTTGGCGAGGCTAAACGGGGGAAAAAAAATTAAAAGGGGGTGCAACACGAGGACCTTCCAGGGGGTTACCAATCCTAGTACTACCATCGGCCAAGCAAGCTTAACTTCGGAGTTCTGATGGGATCCGGTGGATTAGTGCTGGTATGATTGCACCCATCATGTTGATGGTACAAAGCCCTCATGTGTTAACGGTTGACAATCCTAACCAAGAGAGACGGCCCATTCAAAAGGCTCAATGGGCTTATCGACATTCCTCCTACTTCAACAAATCAGCATCACTGCAAGACGTGATATTGACGCATTATAGAGCCCTCTAATGTTCCGTGAGTTGGGTTCTCGTCCTCTTCGCGACTCACGACAAACGACCCGGGATGAAAAAAAAGCGCAAAAAGAAGAAAAACGGCCCGAAACTGATGAACACGTTCGATTTTGAGTACTGAAAATAGGAGCAGCCGAGAAGGCTTGCTGCCCCTGTCGTAGAGCTCCCACAGAGCTTTCCAACGGTATGCTGTTTGCCAGATAACTCCTTTCGGATCAAAAGGTATGGGCACCGGAGCGACGGAAACCAGGTCACAAGCCTCACGCCTTCAGTTTGCGGTCCCAGCCTTTACGCGAAAAGAAGTTATCTTGCCCAAGATGTTGTGGGACTCGAGAATATAAATGTGACGGATAAAGTATCTTGGCAAGGCTAAACGGGAAAAAAAATGAAAATGGGGTACAACAAGAGGACTTCTCAAGGGGTCACCCATCCTAGTACTACTCTCGCCCAAGCACGCTTAACTTCGGAGTTCTGATGCGATCTGGTGCATTAGTATTGGTATGATCACACCCGTCATGTTGAGGGTGCAAAGCCCTTATGTGTTGACGGTTCACAGTCCCAGCCAAGAGAGACGAACCATTCAAAAGGTCCAATGGGCTTATTGATAGCCCATCTGCTTCAACAAAGCAGCATCACCGCAAGACGTGATATCAACACATTGTAAAGCCCTCTAATGTTCTGCGAGTTGGGTTCTCGTCCTTTTCCCGACTCACGGCAAATGACCCGAGATGAAAAAAAAGCGCAAAAATAAGAAAAGTGGCCTGAAACTGATGAAAACGTTTGATTTTATGTAACGAAAATAGGCTTAGCCGAGCAGGCTAGCTGCCCTGTCGTAAAGTTCCCAGAGAGGTTTCCAATGATATGTTGTGCGCCGCATAACTCGTTACTGATCAAAAGTTATTGGCACCAGACCAACGGAGATCAGGTCACAATCCCCACACCCTCGGTTTACGGTCCCAGCCTCTATACAAAGTGAAGTTGTCTTGCCCAAGATGCTGTGGGACTAGAGAATAGAAATGTGATGGATAAAGCATATTGGCAAGGCTAAATGAGGCAAAAAAAAAATGAAAAAGGGTGCAAAGCCCTTATGTGTTGACGGTGCCCAAGGGGTCCCTTATCCTAGTACTACTCTCCTCCAACCACGCTTAACTTCGGATTTCGGATGGGATCCGGTACATTAGTGCTAGTATGATCACACCCGTCATGTTTAGGGTGCAAAGCCCTTATGTGTTGACGGTTCACAGTCCTAGCCAAGGGAGACAACCCATTCAAAAGGCCCAATGGGCTTATCGACAGCCCATCTACTTCAACAAAGCAGCATCACTGCTAGATGTGATATCGATGCGTTGTAGATCCCTTAAATGTTCCGCGAGTTAGGTTCTCATCCTTTTCGTGGCTAACGATGAACGACCCGGGATGAAAAACAGTTAAAAAAGAAGAAAAATGGCCCATAACTGATGAAAACATTCGATTTTGGGTACGAAAAATAGGGCAGTCGAGCAGGCTTGCTGCCCCCAACGTAGGGCTCCCAGTGTGCTTTCCAACGGAATGCGGTGTGCCGCATAACTCCTTACGGATCAAAAGTTATAGGTACCAGAGCGACAGAGACCAGGTCACAAGCCCCATACCCTCAGTTTGCGGGCCCAGCCTCTACGCGAAGCGAATTTTTCTTACCCAAGATGCCGTGGGACTCGAGAATAGAAATGTGATGGATAAAACATCTTGGCAAGGCTAGTGGAAAAAAAAAATGAAAATGGGGTGCAACACGAGAACTTCCCAATGGGTCGCCCATCCTAGTACTACCCTCGCCCATGCACACTAAACTTCAGAGTTCTGATGGGATGCGGTGCATTAATGCAGGTATGATCGCATCCGTCATGTTGATGGTACAAAGCCCTTATGTGTTAACTGTGAGGAATCGCATCCCACATCGGACGCATACGAGTTGGGATCGCTAGATATAAGTGCTAAGTGGCCTTGTATCGTGCAGGCGCCTTTTCTTGGCAGTGGCTGGGCGAAGGGCAAAACCGTGAGGCGTATGGGCGCCAAAGCGGACAATACCTGCATAGTGCGCTTTCGGGCAGGTTCGCCATGGCCTCGGTGCACGCTCGTCCCCTATGGGCGGGGTGTATCCTGCAGGCGTGGGAGCTGGGTCCGGGGCGTTACAAAGGTGGTATCAGAGCGGGGCGTCCTTTGTGCCGTTAGCCCGCGAGGGCGCGGACCTCCTTAAGGGGGGTGAATGTGAGGAATCGCATCCCACATCGGACGCATACGAGCTGGGATCGCTAGATATAAGTGCTAAGTGGCCTTGTATCGTGCAGGCGCCTTTTCCTGGCAGTGGCTGGGCGAAGGGCAAAACCGTGAGGTGTATGGGCGCCAAAGCGGACAATACCTGCATAGTGCGCTTTCGGGCAGGTTTGCCATGGCCTCGGTGCACGCTCGTCCCCTATGGGCGGGGTGTATCCTGCAGGCGTGGGAGCTGGGTCCGGGGCGTTACATTAACGGTTCACAATCTCAGCCAAGAGTGACGGCCCATTCAAAAGGCCCAATGGGCTTATCGACAGCCCATCTGCTTCAACAAAGCACCATCACTGCAAGACGTGATATCAAAACATTGTAGAGCCCTCTAATGTTTTGCGAGTTGGGTTCTCATCTTTTCGCAGCTCACGACGAACTACCCGGGATGAAAAAACATCACAAAAAGAAGAAAAGTGGGCCATAACTGATGAAAACATTTGATTTTGGGCACCAAAAATAGGTGCAGTCGAGCAGGCTTGCGGCCCTCATCGTAGAGCTCTCGAAGAGCTTTCCAAAGGTATGTTGTGTGCTGCATTACTCTTTACGAATCAAAAGTTATGGGAACCGAGCGATGGAGACCTGGTCAAAAGCCCTATGCCCTCGGTTTGCGAGCCCAGCCTCTACGCGAATCAAAGTGTGCTTGGCCAAGATGCCGTGGGACTCGAGAATAGAAATATGATTGATAAGTCATCTCAGCAAGGCTAAACGGGGAAAAAAAAATAAAAAGGAGGTGTAACAAGAGGACTTCCTAAGGGGTCACCGGGTCACCCATCCTAGTACTACTCTCACCCAGGCACGTTTAACTTCAGAGTTCTGATGGGATCCAGTGCGTTAGTACTGGCATGATCACACCCGTCATGTTGAGGGTGCAAAACCCTTATGTGTCGACTGTTCACAGTCCCAACCAATAGAGACAACCCATTCAAAAGGTCCAATGGGCTCATTGACAACCTATCTGTTTCAAGAAAGAAGCATCACCACAAGACGTGATATCGACGCATTGTAGAGCCCTTGAATGTTTCGCGAGTTGGGTTCTTGTCCTTTTTGAGGCTCACGATGAACGACCCGGGACAAAAAAATAGCGCATAAAAAAGAAAAGTTACCCATAGCTGATGAAAACGTTTGATTTTGGGTACCAAAAATAGGCTCAGCCAAGCAGGCTTGTTGCCCCTATCGCAGAGCTCCCAGAGAGCGTTCCAACGGTATGCTGTGCGCCATATAACTTTTTACGGATCAAAAGCTATGGGCACCAGTGCGACGGAGAACTGGTCACAGGCCCCACGCCCTCGGTTTGCTGGCCCAGCCTCTACGTGTAGCGAAGTTTTCTTGCCCAAGATGCCGTGGGACTCGAGAATTAAAATGTGATGGATAACGCATCTTGGCAAGGCTAAACGGGGAAAAAAATGAAAATGGGGTGCAACACGAGAACTTTCCAAGGGGTCACCCATCCTAGTACTACTCTCACCCAAGCATGCTTAACTTCAGAGTTTTGATGGGATCCGGTGCATTAGTACTGGTATGATCGCACCCATCATGTTGATGGTGCGAACACCTTATGTGTTGACTGTGGCGCTCCCACATCGAAAAATTAGGAAGTGATGCAGCTGTATATAAGGGGGCGACTCCTTGTATAAGCCACAAGGCCTTCCACACAAGTATTGGTACCCTTTGTGGTCTTGCTTAGAGTGGGAACAAATCCGTGAGGGTATTGGACCCATAGTGGCTTGCCCAAAGCGGACAATATTGTCGCTGCGTACTCTGATACCAGAACAAGACCTTTTCACGTGGGAGACCACGTGAGGAACAAAACCGTGAGAGTATTGGTTCCCTTCGGGGCTTGCTTAAAGCGGACAATATTGTGGTAGTGATTGACTCGTGCCCGTGATAAACCGTGGCGGGTCGTTACTAATGGTATCAGAGCCTACCGGGGTGACCCGGCGTTGTGACGTTAGCCCGCGAGGGCGCGTGCCTCTTAAGGAGGGGTGGAGTGTGGCGCTCCCACATCGAAAAATTAGGAAGTGATGCAGCTGTATATAAGGGGGCGACTCCTTGTATAAGCCACAAGGCCTTCCACACAAGTATTGGTACCCTTTATGGTCTTGCTTGGAGTGGGAACAAATCCGTGAGGGTATTGGACCCATAGTGGCTTGCCCAAAGCGGACAATATTGTCGCTGCGTACTCTGATACCAGAACAAGGCCTTTTCACGTGGGAGACCACGTGAGGAACAAAACCGTGAGAGTATTGGTTCCCTTCGGGGCTTGCTCAAAGCGGACAATATTGTGGTAGTGATTGACTCGTGCCCGTGATAAACCATGGCAGGTCGTTACTAATGGTATATGTGATAACCCGAACCTAGCATATATTTAATAGCATTTAAAGTTCATTTAAATTGCATTTTTTTTTGACCTTTCACCTTCTTTGACCAAAGTAGTTGACTTTTCATCTACAATGACCAACTAGGACAAGGTGAAAATTTTTGAAATGTTTAATAAAGGGCAAACTTGGGATTAGAAATAAAAAAATGCAATGTTAAGTTAGTCAAATTTTGGGTCAACTTTGGAATTAAATCTGAACCAATTGGGGAAGAGTTAGGTAGCAAATTATATATGGTTGGAAAGCTCTATGAGTCTAGTTTCTGAGGCTTCAAACCGTTCGTGAATTGGAGTTTTCTAGAAGACGTTATGGCCGTTTTCGTAAGATCGCGCATAGCTGTTTTGGTTTAGCGGGTTGACCGAAGCTTTGACCATTTGTCATCTTATATATGCATAATACATTACATAAACATGCGAAAATCTGGAAAAAAAAAATAGAAAGGGCCAAAACCATAGGAGAAAAAGAAAAAAAAAAGATTTCAACCTTCAAATCTTCAAATCTTCGCGTGAGCTTGCACGGGGTTGTTTCCAAGGCATCCTGCGTGGTTTGCCTAGCGTCTAGGAGCGTCTAAGGTGAGGGTTTCATCGTTATTTGCGCATTTGAAAATATTGAACGTAAACTTTAATTTTTGTGATATAACCGTAGGTTGTTATTTTGTCCGTTTCATTGCTTAAAGAATGTTCTCTAGCAATTGTAGAACGTGTATTTATAGCTTTTTAACATTTTCTGCGGTTGAATATCGAATTTGAAATATAAATTGTGTAATGAATAGTAATTAGTGAATAGTAAACCCCCGTTTCGATGAAGTTGCGTTGTTATGCTTTCTGTTGATGTGAAAAGGTGCTAGGTATGCTAGAATGTCTAAATGCATGATTTGTTTAGGTTGCGTAATGGAAAAAGTGAGAAAAATGGCTTAGTGAAAGTCGGGGTCGTTTAGGTCGAGTTTGGCGTTTTCTCGTTTTGCATGTTGGCATTGTTTCGGGAGGCCATGGAAGCACTTTTGATGCAATTATGGCGTTGGTTGGGTGTTTGGTTGGTATAGTTGTAGTTCAATGAGCAAAGGGGGAAATCGGGGCTTTGCGTGAATTCTGGGGTAAAGTAGGGTTTCAGGGTCCTTGGACGTGCCTTATGGTGACCTAGGAGGATTGGCGAAGTCGGTTTCCAGAACTCGTGGCTCGTTTTGAAATGGTAGTGTTTTGATAGTTGGGGCCGATTTGTGATTTTGCTTGTTATCTTGATATTATGCTAGTAAAATGCTTAGGGTTGCTTGATATATTTGTTTAATTGGTGTTATTGTTGCTTATTATTGCTTGTTATGCTTGAAAAGTTAGTTGAATGTTAGTATTGATTGTGATTGCTTGTTATCTCGTTTGTTGTCACTAGTTTGTATTGTTGTGCTATCGCTCGTTTATTGCCTTGTATCGAGTCTTGCATTGCATAGTGTCTCGCGCGTGAGTGATGGGCCTCTCTGGGTAGCCTCGGGTTGCCAGTGTTGGTTGCCCTAGCTCCGCTGCTATTCCCTTTTCTCGCTTGGGTTGCCTCCCAGGGAGATTTGGGTCGTAGAATTGATGGATACTTCCGGGGTATTCCAAACTGGTGTTATAAGGTGGTTGCGCGCTTATTGTCATCGTTGTCAACATCAAGCTCGAGATTGATGTATCGCTCGTGAAATGGTATATTGCTCGTAAGAGTGAACCATAGCCTTCAGAGTGTGGTATAGCTTTGAATGGTTGTGTTAATGCTTTCTTGAATGTTTAATATATTGTCGTTTGTATTGAATGCTTTCTTATTGATTTTATTGCTTAGCTGTGTCTATTTGCATTGCACGACTTTCTTTCTCTCCAATTCGATATCTGTCTCGCCCTCACTGAGTATACGTGTTGTGTATACTCACTCCTCACCACCACATTTCAGGAAATGTCATATTAGCTGGAAAGTTCGTGATTTCGTGAAAGTTCGTGCCTGAAGAGTTGTCTTGCGTGCCTATGTGGCTTGAGTGTCGAAGTTGTAAAGATATATGCTTTCATATGTTGTATGTATTTAATGTCAAAAAGTATGTAATTTAAGTTTCATTAGATTGTTGAAGTATTTTGATAAGTTAGATTATGTATCTAGATATTATAACTTAACTTCAAATGCATGTTTGTAATGTCCAAAGGAAAAGAACTAGAATGGCATGATAGTTTATTTTATGTAGTAGCATAGTATGGTTTAATTGTCTAGTTTGAGTGTACTTGTTAAAAATGAAAGAGATAGATTAGCTTTAAAATTGGAAATGTATGTATACTTGCTGAGTTTAATTGTTGAGAACCAAGGCTCGGATGGCCTTGAGGTGTTTGAATGTTTGGACATGGTATTGGTCCACTTATATGTTGTCGCAGGTTTTACATTTCGCCTAGAAACAGGGGAGACTCCATCCGTTTTTCCCTAAAAATTTTGCCTGGGTTTTGGTTTGGGTTGTGATTAGATCGATTGATAGAACCTCCGGTCTCGAGAGGGATCGAGGTGTTACATTGACAGTTCACAATCCTAGCCAAGAGAGATGGCCTCTTCAAAGGGCCCAATGGGCTTAACGATAGCCCATCTGCTTTAACAAAGCAGCATCACTGCAAGACGTTATATCGACACATTTTAGAGCCCTCTAATGTTTCGCGAGTTGGGTTCTCGTCCTTTTCGCGGCTCACGACGAATGACCCAGGACTAAAAAATAGCGCAAAAAGAAGAAAAGTGGCCTAAAATAGATGAAAACAGGCGCAGCCGAATAGGCTTGTTGCCATGTCGTAGAGTTCCAAGAGATATTTTCAACGGTATACTGTGCGCCGCATAACTCCTTACGGATGAAAAGTTATGGGCACTGTAGCGACGGAGACTAGGTCTTAAGCCCCACGCCCTCGGTTTGCAACATGATGACTTCCCAAGGGGTCACCCATCCTAGTACTACTCTCCTCCAACCATGCTTAACTTCGGATTTCTGATAGGATCCGGTGCATTAGTGCTGGTACGATCTTACTTGTCTTGTTGAGGGTACAAAGCCCTTATGTGTTGATGGTTCACAGTCCCTGCCAAGAGAGACAACCCATTCAAAAGGCTCAATGGCCTTATCGACAGCCCATCTGCTTCAACAAAACAGCATCACTGCCAGACATGATATCGACGCGTTGTAGAGCCCTTTTATGTTCCGCGAGTTAGGTTATTGTCCTTTTCGCGGCTCACGACGAATGACCCGGGATGAAAATACATCACAAAAAGAATAAAAGTGGCCCAAAACTGATGAACACGTTCGATTTTGGGTACCGAAAATAAGTGTAGCCGAGCAGGCTTACTTCCCCCATCGTAGGGCTCCCGAAGAAATTTCAAACAGAATGCGGTGTGCCGTATAACTCCTAATGGATCAAAAGTTATGGGCACCGGAGCGACGGGGACCAGGTCACATGCCCTACGCCTTCGATTTGCGTGCCCAACCTCTGTGCGAAGCGATGTTGTCTTGCCCAAGATACGGTGGGACTCGAGAATAGAAATGTGATCGATAAAGCATCTTGGCAAGTCTAAATGGAAAAAAAAAATGAAAAGGGGGTGGAACACGAGGACTTCCCAAGGGGTCACCCAACCTAGTACTACTCTCACCCATCACGCTTAACTTCAGAGTTCTGATGGGATTTGACGCATTAGTGTTGGTATGATCGTACCCGCCATGTTGATGGTGCAAAGCCCTTATGTATTGACGGTTCACAGTCCCAGCCAAGAGAGACGCCCATTCAAGAAAGCAGTATCACTGCAAGACGTAATATCAACGTGTTGTAGAGCCCTCTAATCTTTTGCGAGTTTGGTTCTCGTCCTTTTTGCGGCACACGAGGAACGACCCGGGAAGAAAAAATAGCGCAAAAAGAAGAAAAATGGTTTGTAACTGATTAAAATGTTTGATTTTGGGTACCGAAAATAGGCACAGCCGAGTAGGATTGCTGCCCCCGTCGTAGAGCTTACAGAGAGCTTTCCAATGGTATGCGGTGCGCCGTATAACTCCTTACAGAACAAAAGTTATAGGCACCGGAGTCACGGAGACCAAGACAAAAACTCCATGCCCACGGTTTACGGGCCCAGCTTCTACGCAAAGCGAAGTTGTCTTGCCCAAGATGCTGTGGGACTCGAGAATAGAAATGTGATAGATAAAGCATCTTGTCAAGGATAAACGGGGCAAAAAAAAATAAAAATGGGTTTGCAACACGAGGACATCCTAGGGGGTCACCCATCCTACTACTACTCTCAACCAAGCACGCTTAACTTCAGAGTTCTGATGGGATCCGGTGCATTAGTGCTGGTACGATCGCACCCGTCATGTTGATAGTGGAAAGCCCTTATGTGTTGACGGTTCACAGTCCCAGCCAAGAGAGACGCCCATTCAAAAGGCCCAATGGGCATATCAATAGCCCATCGGCTTCAACAAAGCAGTATCACTGCAAGACGTGATATCGACGTGTTGTAGAGCCCTCTAATGTTTTGTGAGTTGGTTCTCGTCCTTTTCGCGGCTCACGACGAACGACCCGGGATGAAAAAATAACGCAAAAAGAAGAAAAGTAGCCCATAATTGATTAAAATGTTTGATTTTGGGTATCGAAAATAGGCGCAGCCGAGCAGGATTGATTCCCACGTCGTAGAGCTCATGGCGAGCTTTCCAACGGTATGCGGTGCGCTGCATAACTCCTTACAAATCAAAAGTTATGGGCACCGGAGTCACGGAAACCAAGACAAAAACCCCATGCCCACGGTTTGCGGTCCCAACTTCTACGCAAAGCGAAGTTGTCTTGCCCAAGATGTTGTGGGACTCGAGAATAGAAATGTGATGGATAAAGCATCTAGGCATTGCTAAACGGGGCAAAAAAAATGAAAAAAGGGTTACAAGACGAGGTCTTCACTAGGCGTCACCCATTCTAGTATTACTCTTCTCCAAACACGCTTAACATCGGATTTCTGATAGGATCTGGTGCACTAGTGCTTGTATGATCGCACCCGTCATGTTGAGGGTGCAAAGCCATTTGTGTTGACGGTTCATAGTCCCAGCCAAGAGAGACAACCCATTCAAAAGGCCCAATGGGCTTATTGACAACCCATATGCTTGAACAAAGCAGCATCACTGCAAGATGTGATATCGATGCATTGTAGAGCCCTCTAATGTTTCATGTGTTGGGTTCTCGTCTTTTTCGCTGCTCACGACAAACGACCCGGGATGAAAAAATAGCGCAAAAATAAGAAAAGTGGCTCGTAACTGATTAAAATGCTTGATTTTGGGTACCGAAAATAGGCGTAACTGTGATAACCCGAACCCGGCATGAATTTAATGGCATTTAACTGCATTTAATTAAGTGTTTAATTAGTTAAATCATCCATTTTTGCACTATTTTGATATTTCTTTTAAAAGCATTCAATAATTTTTATATTGATTAATTAAAAGATTATTACCTATTTCTATTAATTATAGTAATTGGATTTATTCTCATGTATTTAATTAAGTGTCATCTTAAATGTTAGTATTTAATTGCATTTGACTACGTGTTTATATTAACTTGTTTATTTGTGTCTTAACATTAATTTCATAATTCTTGGAAATATTCTAGAAATATTTAAATTATTTATTTTTAAATGAATATTGATTATTTTGATTATTTTAATAATCAATTTTATTTTCTTGCATTAAATTACTCGGTTTTCAATTAAATGAGAAAAATGGCTCTGAGTCCGGAGTGAATTTTAAACTATTCTACTATTTTACTTTTCAAAAATTATAGTTTTATATTATTGATCATCATTTGATTTGCGATCATTTATTGACCGTTCGATCGTAGCATTTCGAAAATGAAAGTTAGAAGAATATTTCTCAGATTTCGTGAATAACGTTTCTAGTTTAATTTAGCTAGTTTTAGTTGGTTTTCATTAAAATTGTATTGTTTTAACTTGAATTAGATTAAATGGCATGAAAATAAGCTTATTTGACCATTTTTAACTTAAGCTTGATTTTGCAAAAGACCAAAATGCCCTTTGTCATCTTTTAAAAATAAAAACAAGGCAAAAATCAAAACAAACAAAACCAAAAATTCCCCCATGTTCCCCCCCTTGGCCGAAACTTCAAGGGCCAAAATAGAAATAATTTTGCTTCAATTTTCTTTTACAATCATGCGTGGAATTGCTCAGGGGTCATGGCTCGGGTCCTTGCGGGTCTTCCTCGTCAATCTCTGTGAGGGTTTTCATATTTTTGTGCGTTTTTATTTGAATTTGATTATTGTTTCAAATTTTCAGATTTGGTATATATTGTGTTATAATGCCTATAATTGCTTGATATAGCTTCCTTTGAGTTCGTAGAGCATTGCTTGTTAGTTATTTAGCGATTTTTACGGCTAAAATTGCGTATTTGAAATTGGGAAAGAATAATGAATAGTGAATTTTGAATAGTAAAACCTGAGAATTTTGGATTTTGATCTGAATTGCAATTTCTTGATTTGGATAGGTGCCATTAGTGATAGAAAGATAAAATGTGTAATAAAAATGGACCGGCCTTTGTTAAAATTGGAAATTAGACAAAGAAACGTAAAGGGGCCGTTTGACCGAGTGTTGACCGTGCTCGAATTGAGTTGGGGGTTTTGCTATTGAGGGCATGGAAGCACTTTTGGCGCTGTTGTGGCGTTGATTGAGTGATCGATTAGCATAGCTGTAGTTCAAACGCAGTAGGTGGACTTTCGGGTTTCGGGTGAGAAAGTGAAGTTTCGTGATTTAGAAACGTGCGTTGTAGTGCCTAAGTGAAGGTAGTGAAATCGGTTTTTTAATTCCGTAGCTCGTTTGCTCGTAATTGCCTTTGGAAGTTAGAGATTGAATAGTGATATTTGTCGTTTTCGTGTTTGAACTGCTATTACTTGTTTGATTGATGTTATTGTTGATATTAGTGATAATCATGCTTGAAAAGTTAATTGATTGCTATTATTGATTGTAAGTGCTTGATATATTGAATATTGGTATTAATCTACACTTTTGTGCTATCGCTCGTTTATTGCTTGTATCTCGTATTGCATTGTATAGTGTCAGGCGTGTGAGTGATAGGCCTCTTTGGGCAGTCTCGAGCTGCCAAGGTTGGGTTGCTCTAGCTCTGTGTCCTATTCCCATTCTAGCTAGGGGTGCCGCCCTGGGAGATTTAGGTCGTAGATGTGTCGGGGTACTTCCGGAGTACACCCAGTGGATGTTATAAGGTGGTTGCGCACTTATTGTCATCGTTGTCAACATCAAGCTCGAGATTGATGTATTGCTCGTGAGATGGTACATTGCTCGTATGAGTGAACCGTGACCTTCAAAGTGTGGTATAGCTTTAAATGGTTGTGTTAATGCTTTTATTAATTGCTTATTGTATTGATTGTTTATATTGATTGCTTACTCGTCAGTTATATTGCTTAACTGCCTTATTTGCATTGCACGACCTTCTTTCTCTCCACCTCGATATCTGTTTTGCCTCACTAAGTATACGTGTTGTGTATACTCACTCCTCACCACCACATTTCAGGAAATGCCATGTTAGCTGGAAAGTTCGTGGTTACGTGAAAGATCGTGCTTGAAGAGTTGTCTTGCGTGTTATGTGGCTGAGTTGTAGAAAGATGCAAAGATGTATGTTTTCATGTATTGTATGTATCTAGTGTTAAAAGTTATGTAATTAACTTAACTAGGTTTATTAGAATGGTATGATAGTCTATTTTATGCAATAGGTTAGTATAGTTTAATTGCCAAGCATGAATGCACTTGTAAAAGATGAGAAGAGATAGGTTAGCTTGTAAATAGGAAATGTATATTTGCTTGTGTTCGCTTGTTGAGAACCAATGCTCGGATGGCCTTGAGGTGTTTGTATGGTTGGACACGGTGCTGGTCCACTTATATGCTATTGCAGGTTTTGCATTTTGCCTAGAAACAGGGGAGACTCCGTCCGTCTTTCCCTAAAATTTATGCCCGGGTTTGGAATTGAGTTGCGATTAGATTGATTGATAGAACTCTCGGTCTCGAGAGGGATCGGGGTGTTACATGTGGTATCAGAGCTTAGTTAGCTCATAAGCCGGGATAGGGTCCTTGGTCTGGTGGGTAGTGATCCTTGAATATGTGCTTGTTAGGTATGTTTTGAAAGTGTGTGCCTGTATGTGAGATTGTGTGTCTTGAATTGAATGTGTGCAGAGCTCTTAGGGGGTCACCCATCGTAGTATTACTCTCCTCCAAACACGCTTAACTTCGGATTTCTGATGGGATCCGGTACATTAGTGCTGGTATGATAGCACCCGTCATGTTGAGAGTGGAAAGCCATTATGTATTGACGGTTCACAGTCCTAGCCAAGAGAGGCGGCCCATTCGAAAGGCCCAATTGGCTTATCGACAGCCCATCTGCTTCAACAAAGCAGCATTACCGCAAGATGTGAAATCGACGCATTGTAGAGCCCTCTAATGTTTTGCGAGTTGGGTTCTCATCTTTTTCGCGGCTCACGATGAACGACACGGGACGTAAAAACAACGCAAAAGGAAGAGAAGTAGCACGTAACGATCTAAAATGTTTGATTTTGGTATCAAAAATAGGCGCAGCCAAGTAGGATTGTTGCCCCTGTTGTAGAGCTCACAGAGAGCTTTCCAACGATATACGGTGCACCGCATAACTCCTTACGGATCAAAAGTTATGGGCACCAGAGCAATGGAGACCACGTCACAAATCCTACGCCCTCGGTTTTCAGTCCCAACTTCTGCGCAAAGCGAAGTTGTCTTGCCCAAGATGCTGTGGGAATCGAGAATAGAAATGTGATGGATAAAGCATATTGGCATTGCTAAACGGGGCAAAAAAATGAAAAGGGGTTACAAGACGAGGACTTCACAAGGCGTCACCCATCCTAGTATTACTCTCCTCCAAACACGCTTAACTTCAGATTTCTGATGGGATCTGGTGCATTAATGATTGTATGATCTCACCCATCATGTTGAGAGTGGAAAGTCATTATGTGTTGACAGTTCACAGTCCCAGCCAAGAGAGACGACCCATTTGAAAGGCCCAATGGGCTTATCGGTAGCCCATCTGCTTTAACAAAGCAGCATCACTACAAGATGTGATATCGACGCATTGTAGAGCCCCCTAATGTCGACCCGAGACGTAAAAATAGGGCAAAAAGAAGAAAAGTTACCCGTAACTGATAAAAAATGTTTGATTTTGGTTACCAAAAATAAGCACAGTCTAGTAGCCTTGATGTCCCCGTCGTAGAGCTCCTAGAGAGCGTTAAAACGGTATGTTGTGCGTCGTATAACTCCTTACGGATCAAAAGTTATGGGCACCGGAGCGACGAAGACCTGGTCATAGGCGCCACACCCTCAGTTTGTGTGCCCGGCCTCTACGCGAAGCGAAGTTTTCTTGCCCAAGATGTCGTGGGAGTCGAGAATAGAAATGTGATGGATAAAGCATCTTGGCAAGGCTAAACGTAGGAAAAAAATGAAAACGGGGTGCAACACGAGGATTTCCCAAGGGGTCATCCATCCTAGTACTACTCTCGCCCAAGCACGCTTAACTTCGGAGTTCTGATGGGATCTGGTGCATTAGTTATGGTATGATCGCACCCGTCAAGTTGATGGTGCAAAGCCCTTAAGTCTTGATGATTCACAGTCCCCACCAAGAGAGACGGCCCATTCAAAAGGTCCAATGGGCTTATCGACAGCCCATCTGCTTCAACAAAGTAGCATCACCGAAAGACGTGATATCAACGCGTTGTAGAGCCCTCATCTTGTTTCGCGAGTTGGGTTCTCGTTCTTTTCACGGCTCACGACGAACGACCTGGGATGAAAAAATAGAGCAAAAAGAAGAAAAGTGGCCCATAAATGAATAAAATGTTTGATTTTGGGTACCAAAAATAGGCGTAGCAGAGCAGGCTTGCAGCCCTCCTCGTAGAGCTCCCAGAGAACTTTTCAACGGTATGCGGTGCGCCGCATAACTCCTTACGGATCAAAAGTTATGGGCACCGGAGCGACGGAGACCAGGTCACAAGCCCCATGCCCTCGATTTGTTGGCCCAACCTCTACGCGAAGCGAAGTTGTCTTGCCCAAGATGCTGTGGGACTCGAGAATAGAAATGTGATGAATAAAGCATCTTGGCAAGGATAAACGGGGCAAAAAAAATGAAAATGGGTTTGCAAGACGAAGACATCCCAGGGGGTCACCTATCCTAGTACTACTCTCAACCAAGCACGCTTAACTTCAGAGTTCTGATGGGATCCGGTGCATTAGTGCTGGTACGATCGCACCCGTCATGTTGATGGTGCAAAGCCCTTATGTGTTGACGGTTCACAGTCCCAGCCAAGAGAGACGCCCATTCAAAAGGCCCAATGGGCATATCAACAGCCCATCAGCTTCAACAAAGCAGTATCACTGCAAGACGTGATATCGACATGTTGTAGAGCCCTATAATGTTTTGCGAGTTTGGTTCTCGTCCTTTTTGCGGCTCACGACGAACGACCCGGGATGAAAAAACAGCGCAAAAAGAAGAAAAGTGGCCCATAATTGATTAAAATGTTTGATTTTGGGTATCGAAAATAGGCACAGCTGAGCAGGATTGCTTCCCCCGTCGTAGAGCTCACGGCGAGCTTTCCAACGGTATGCGGTGCGCTGCATAACTCCTTACAGATCAAAAGTTATAGGCACCGAAGTCACGGAAACCAAGACAAAAACCCCACGCCCACGGTTTGCGGTCCCAACTTCTACGCAAAGCGAAGTTGTCTTGCCCAAGATGCTGTGGGACTCGAGAATAGAAATGTGATGGATAAAGCATCTTGGCATTGCTAAACGGAAAAAAAAAAATGAAAAGGGGTTACAAGACGAGGACTTCACAAGGCGTCACCTATCCTAGTGTTACTCTCTTCCAAACACGCTTAACTTCGGATTTCTGATGGGATCTGGTGCATTAATGCTTGTATGATCGCACCCGTCATGTTAAGGGTGCAAAGCCATTATGTGTTGATGGTTCACAGTCCTAGCCAAGAGAGACGACCTATTCAAAAGGCCCAATGGGCTTATCGGCAACCCATCTGCATTAACAAAGTAGCATCACTACAAGATGTGATATCGACGCATTGTAGAGCCCTCTAATGTCGACTCGAGAAGTAAAATCAGCGCAAAAAGAAGAAAAGTTTCCCGTAACTGATAAAAATATTTTATTTTGGTTACCAAAAATAGGCACAGTCTAGTAGCCTTGATGTCCCCGTCGTAGAGCTCCTAGAGAGCGTTAAAACGGTATGTTGTGCGTCGTATAACTCCTTACGGATCAAAAGTTATGGGCACTGGAGCAACGAAGACCTGGTCATAGGCGCCATACCCTCGGTTTGCGTGCCCGACCTCTACGTGAAGTGAAGTTTTCTTGCCCAAGATGTCATGGGAGTCAATAATAGAAATATGATGGATAAAGCATCTTGGCAAGGCTAAACGCGGGAAAAAAATGAAAATGGGGTGCAACACGAGGAATTCCCAAGGGGTCATCCATCATAGTACTACTATCACCCAAGCACGCTTAACTTCAGAGTTCTGACGGGATCCGGTGCATTAGTTCCGGTATGATCGCACCCGTCAAGTTGATGGTGCAAAGCCCTTATGTCTTGACGATTCACAGTCCCCGCCAGGAGAGACGGCCCATTCAAAAGGTCCAATGGGCTTATCGACAACCCATCTGCTTCAACAAAGCAGCATCACCGAAAGACGTGATATCAATGCGTTGTAGAGCCCTCATCTTGTTTCGCGAGTTGGGTTCTCGTTCTTTTCGTGGCTCACGACGAACGACATGGGATGAAAAAATAGAGCAAAAAGAAGAAAAGTGGCCCATAAATGAATAAAATGTTTGATTTTGGGTATCAAAAATAGGCGTAGTAGAGCAGGCTTGCTGCCCTTCTTGTAGAGCCCCCAGAGAACTTTTCAACGGTATGTGGTGCGCCGCATAACTCCTTACGGATCAAAAGTTATGGGCACTGGAGCGACGGAGACCAGGTCACAAGCCCCATGCCCTCGATTTGTTGGCGCAGCCTCTACGCGAAGCTAAGTTGTCTTGCCCAAGATGCTGTGGGACTCAAGAATAGAAATGTGATGGATAAAGCATCTTGGCAGGGCTAAACAGGGCAAAAAAATGAAAATGGGTTTGCAACACGAGGATATCCCAAGGGGTCACCCATCCTAGTACTACTCTCAACCAATCACGCTTAACTTCAGAGTTCTGATGGGATCCGGTGCATTAGTGTTGGTATGATCACACCCATCATGTTGATGGTGCAAAGCCCTTATGTGTTGACGGTTCACAGTCCCAGCCAAGAGAGACGCCCATTCAAAAGGCCCAATGGGCATATCAACAGCCCATCGGCTTCAACAAAGTAGTATCACCGCAAGACGTGATATCGACGTGTTGTAGAGCCCTCTAATGTTTTACGAGTTTGGTTATCTTCTTTTTCACCGCTCACGACGAATGACCCGTGATGAAAAAATAGCGCAAAAAGAAGAAAAGTGGCCTGTAACTGATTAAAATGTTTGATTTTGGGTATCGAAAATAGGTATAGCCGAGCAGGATTGCTGCCCCCGTCGTAGAGCTCATAGAGAGCTTTCCAATGGTATGCGGTGCGCTGCATAACTCCTTACGGATCAAAAGTTATAGGCACCGGAGTCACGGAGACCAAGACAAAAACCCCACGCCCACGGTTTGCGGGCCCAGCTTCTACGCAAAGCGAAGTTGTCTTGCCCAAGATGCTATAGGACTCGAGAATAGAATTGTGATGGATAAAGCATCTTGGCATTGCTAAACGGGGCAAAAAAATGAAAAAGGGTTACAAGATGAGGACTTCACAAGGCATCACCCATCCTAGTATTACTCTCCTCCAAACATGCTTAACTTCGGATTTCTAATGGGATCTGGTGCATTAATGCTTGTATGATCGCACCCGTCATGTTGAGGGTGCAAAGCCATTTGTGTTAACGGTTCACAATCCCAGCAAAGAGAGATAACCTATTCAAAAGGCCCAATGGGCTTATCGACAACCTATATGCTTGAACAATGCAGCATCACTGCAAGACGTGATATCGATGTGTTGTTGAGCCCTCTAATGTTTCGCGGGTTGGGTTCTCGTCCTTTTCGCTGCTCACGACAAACGACCCGGGATGAAAAATTAACACAAAAAGAAGAAAAGTGGCTCGTAACTAATTAAAATGGTTTATTTTGGGTACCAAAAATAGGCGCAGCCAAACAGGATTACTGACCCTATCGTAGAGCTCACGGAGAGCTTTCGAATGGTATGCGATGCGCCGCATAACTTCTTACGGATCAAAAGTTATAGGCACCGGAGCGACGGAGATCAGGTCACAAACCCCACGCCCTCGGTTTACGGGCCCAACTTCTACGCGAAGTGAAGTTGTCTGCCCAAGATGGTGTGGGACTCGAGAATAGAAATGCAATGGATAAAGCAACTCGACATGGCTAAACAGGGCGCAAACAAGACGAGGACTCCCCAAGGGGTTACCCATCCTTGTATTACTCTCCTCCAAACATGCTTAACTTCGGATTATTGATGGCATCCGATGCATTAGTGCTGGTATGATCGCACCCGTCATGTTGAGGGTGCAAAGCCATTATGTGTTGACGAATGACCCGGGAGGAAAAAACATCGCAAAAAGAAGAAAACTGGCCCGTACCTGATGAAAACATTATATTTTGGGTACCGAAAATTGGTGCATCTGAGCAGGCTTGTTACCCCCATCGTAGAGCTCCCAGAGAGTGTTCTAACGGTATGCTGTGAGTCTCATAACTCCTTACGAATCAAAAGTTATGGGTACCGGAGCGATGGAGACATGGTCACAAGCCCCACGCCCCCGGTTTGCGGGCCTAGCCTCTACGCATAACGAAGTTGTCTTGCCCAAGTTGTTGTGGGACTCGAGAATAGAAATGTGATGGATAAAGTATCCTGGTAAGGCTAAACAGGGAAAAAAAATGAAATGGGGGTGCAACAAGAGGACATCCCAGGGGGTCACCCATCGTAGTACTACTCTCGCCTGAGCACGCTTAACTTTGGAGTTCTGATGGGATCCGGTGCATTTGTGCTGGTATGATAGTAGCGTCAATGCAAGACGTGATATCAACGCATTGTAGAGCCTTCTAATATTGCGCGAGTTGGGTTCTCGTCCGTTTCGCGGCTAATGACGAACGACCCGGGATGAAAAAATAGCGCTAAAAGAACAAAAGTTTGCAAAATTTGATGAAAACATTTGATTTTGGGTACCAAAAATAGGCGCAGCCGAGCAAGCTTGCAGGCCCCATCATAGAGCTTACAGAGAGCTTTCCCATGGTATGTTGTGCTCTAGATAACTCCTTACGGATCAAAAGTTATAGGCACCAGAGCGACGGAGACCTCGTCATAGGCCCTGCGCCCTTGGCTTACTGGCCCATCCTCTACGCGAAGCAAAGTTGTCTTGCCGAAGATGTCGTGGGACTCGAGAATAGAAATTTGATGGATAAAGCATCTCGGCAAGGCTAAACGGGGGACAAAAAATGAAAAGGGGGTGCAACACGGGGACTTCCTAAGGGGTCACCCATCCTAGTACTACTCTCGCCGAAGCACGCTTAACTTCGGAGTTCTGATGTGATTCGGTGCATTAGTGCTGGTATGATCGCACCCATCAAGCTGATGGTACAAAGCCCTTATGTGTTGACGGTTCACAGTCCTAGCCAAGAGAGACGTCCAATTGAAAAAGCCTGATGGGCTTATCGACAGCCTATCTATTTCAACAAAGCAGCATCACTTCAAGACGTGATATTTACGCATTGTAGAGCCCTCTAATGTTCAGGGAGTTAGGTTCTCGTCCATTTCGCAGCTCACGACCAACGACTCAGGATGAAAAAACAGCGAAAAAAGAAGAAAATTGGGCCAAAACTGATGAAGCGGTCATATTTTGGGTACCAAAAATAGGCGTAGCTAAGCAGGCTTGCTACCCCCGTTGTAGAACTCCCTGAGAGCATTCCAATAGTATATTGTGCTATGCATAACTTCTTATGGATCAAAAGTTATGGGAACCGGAGCGACATAGACCTAGTCACAGGCCCCACGCCATTGGTTTGCGGGCCCAGCCTTTACGCGAATCGAAGTTTTCTTGCCCAAGATGCCGTGGGACTTGAGAATAGAAATGTGATGGATAAAGCATATTGGCAAGGCTAAATAGGGAAAAAAATGAAAAGCGGGTGCAACACGAGGACTTCCCAGGGGGTCACCCATCCAAGTACTACTCTCTCCCAAGCACTCTTAACATCAGAGTTCTAATGGGATATGGGGCATTAGTGCTGGTATGATCGCACCCGCCATTTGATGGTGTAAAGCCCTTATGTGTTGACGTTTCACAATCCCAGCCAAGAGAGACGGCCCATTCAAAAGGCCCAATGGGCTTATCGATAGCCCATCTGCTTCAACAAAGTAGCATCACCGCAAGACGTGATATCGACGCATTGGAGAGACCCCTAATGTTCAGCGAGTTGGGTTCTCGTCCTTTTCCTAGCTCACGACGAATGACATGGGAAGAAAAAATAGGGCACATAGAAGAAATGTGGCCTGAAACTAATAAAAATGTTTGATTTCGAGTACCGAAATTAGGCGCAGCCGAGCAGACTTGCTACCCCCGTCGTAATGCTTCCAGAGAGCATTCCAACCGTATGTTGTGCGCCGCATTACTCCTTACGGATCAAAAGTTATTGGCATCGGAGGGACGGAGACCTGGTCACGGGCCCCATGCTCTCGGTTTGTGCGCCCAGCCTCTACGCAAAATGAAATGTGGTGGATAAAGTATCTTGGCAAGGCTAAATGGGGGAAAAAATGAAAATGTGGTTCAACATGAGGACTTCCCAGGGGGTCACGCATTATAGTACTACTCTCGTCCAAGCATGCTTGACTTCCGAGTTCTTATGGGATCTGGTGCATTAGTGCTGGTATAATCGCACCCGTCATGTTGATGGTGTAAAGCCCTAATGTGTTGACATTTCACAATTCCAGCCAAGAGAGACGCCCCATTCAAAAGGCCCAATGGGCTTATTGATAGTCTGTCTACTTCAACAAAGCAGCATCACCGCAAGACGTGATATCGATGTGTTGTAGAGCCCTCTAATGGTCTGCGAGTTGAGTTCTCGTCCTTTTCCCTGCTCACAACGAACGGCATGGGAAGAAAAAATAGTGTAAAAAGAAGAAAAGTGGCCCGAAACTGATGAAAATGTTCAATTTTGGGTACCGAAATCTGGCGCAGCCGAGTAGACTTCTTGCCCCTGTCGTAGAGCTCCCAGATAGCATTCCAACAGTATGCTGTGCGTCGCAAAACTCCTTACGGATCAAAATTTATGGGCACCGGAGCGATGGAGACCTGGTCACAGGCCCCATGCCCTCGGTTTGTGGGCCCAACCTTTACGCGAAGCGAAGTTATCTTGTCCAAGATGCTGTAGGACTCGAGAATAGAAATGTGATGGATAAAGCATCTTGGCAAGGCAAAACGGGGGAAAAAAATGAAAAGGTCACCCATCCTAGTACTATTCTCTCCCAAGCACGCTTAACTTCGGAGTTTTGATGGGATCTGGTGCATTAGTGCTGGTATGATCGCACCCGTCATGTTAATGGTACAAATCCCTTATGTGTTGATGTTTCACAGCCCCAACCAAGAAAGACGGCCCATTCAAAAGGCGCAATGGCTTATTCTCACGCCCCAACCCGACCTATGGAGGCTAGACTAGGGAATGACCTAATTCTTTTACGCTATTTGTACGACTTGGTCATTTCTTACGATTAATACTTAACGTTGATTTAGAACTCCAAAAGATTTTCCAAAAATCCGGCAGAATGACGGTTATATTTAAGACCTTTGGTTGGACCTATTTTCTAAAACGCCTCAAAACTTCCAATCCTTGATTCAATTCCCACTAAGATTCCTATTTTGTCATCAACCGATATGCCTACTAATTTATCTTGAAAGTCTCATTTGGTTAAAAAGCCTAGCTTGATAATTATGCTCCATTTATTTGTCAATTTACTATTATGCAAGTACCTATCATCATTTAGGGTACGGGTGAGTACCTAAGTGAAATTAGATAGAGTTAACTTAGTGGATTATCGATCTAGTGGTTTAAACGCCTACGATAACTATTATACGAGATAATGAAAGCAAATAACCAAATAAGAGTTCATCCGGTTATAGATAGTACAATCCCAAAATTAGACCTAAATTACAACGGGGTCATTTACATCAACAAAATAAGTATTCTTCAAGCAAGGACAACATTCACAAAACAGCCATTGTCAAAAAGGCACATAAAGCACGTAATCGCTCCAATGAGTCATCAATAGGCATGTTATCCACGGGTGCCTGTTCCTGATCTTCTTCACCTGTGATGATAAAAGATGGTGAGTCCTTATGAACTCAGCGAGGGGGAACGAGAAATACGTTTTGAAACTCTTTTTTCAGTTCAACCACAAGTAAGTTCATAATATAATATAAAAGTAAGAGAACACAATTACCCGTCTTTCCTCCCCGAGGTCCTCTAGGAACCAAGCGAGAGTACATATACACGTAGTGAAAATGATACGGTGAGCTTCTGCTGTCAATTCATTTCCAATAACAGTTGTTGCGCCCGACTTCAAATCATCAACTTATCACGCTAAATGGGTGTACTCCGGATATACCTCAAAATCCTACGACCCAACT
This sequence comes from Ehretia macrophylla, assembly GCA_037974665.1. Classification (NCBI taxonomy): domain Eukaryota; kingdom Viridiplantae; phylum Streptophyta; class Magnoliopsida; order Boraginales; family Ehretiaceae; genus Ehretia; species Ehretia macrophylla. The sequence continues at coordinate 47,425,931 of CM075771.1, read as the reverse complement.
CTTCGAGGAAGTCTAGCCCCCAAGCGAGAGAGGGAATTGGACCATGGTAGTCACGGTTGCCCCGGCAAGCCCGATGCCGCCCGGTGTGTGTGAACGCTACCATGCCAGAATGAAAGGTTGCAACCTTGTATGCAATGCTCATGTATCCCATTTAACATTTCATATTGGGAGGTCAACAAAGTATGTAACACCCCGATCCCTCTCGAGACCGGGAGTTCTATCATTCAATCTAATCACAACCCAAACCAAAACCCGGGCATAATTTTCAAGGAAAACGGACAGAGTCTCCCCTGTTTCTAGGCGAAATATAAAACCTGCGACAGCATATAAGTGGACCAATACCATGTCCAAACATTCAACCACCTCAAGGCCATCCGAGCCTTGGTTCACAACAAGCAAATCACAAGTAAATATACATTCAAGCTTAGCAATTAAACTACACCAACCTATTTCATAAGCTAGACCATCATACCTTTCTATCTCTTTTCCTTTGTCATTACAAATATACATTGAAGTTAAGCTACATTAACTAAATGCATAATCTAATGAAACTTAAATTACATCCCCTTTAACATTAAATACATATAATACATAAAAGCATACAACTTTACAACTTTGACAACTCTAGTCACATAGGCACGCAGGACAACTCTTCAAGCACGGACTTTCACGAACTTTCCAGCTAACATGGCATTTCCTGAAATGTGGTGGTGAGGAGTGAGTATACACAACACGTATACTCAGTGAGGGCAAGACATATATCGAGTTGGAGAGAAAGAAAGTCGTGCAATGCAAATAAGACAGTTAAGCAATATAACTGATAAATAAGCAATCAATACAATAAGCAATTACTGAAAGCATTAACACAACCATTCAAAGCTATACCACACTTTGAAGGCTATGGTTCACTCATACGAGCAATGTACCATTACACGAGCGATACATCAATCTCGAGCTTGATGTTGACAACGATGACAATAAGCGCGCATCCACCTTATATCACCAGTTTGGAATACCCCGGAAGTATCCATCAATCTACGACCCAAATCTCCCTGGGAGGCAAACCAAGCGAGAAAAGGGAATAGCAGCGGAGCTAGAGCAACCAACACTGGCAACCCAAGGCTACCCAGAGAGGCCCTTCACTCACGCTCGAGACACTATACAATGCAAGACTCGATACAAGGCAATAAACGAGCGATAGCACAACAATACAAACTAGTGACAACAAACGAGATAACAAGCAATCACAATCAATACTAACATTCAACTAACTTTTCAAGCATAACAAGCAATAATAAGCAACAATAACACCAATTAAACAAGTATATCAAGCAACCCTAAGCATTCTATAGGCATAATATCAAGATAACAAGCAAAATCACAAATCGGTCCCAACTATCAAAACACTACCATTTCCAAACGAGCCACGAGTTCTGGAAACCGACTTCACCAATCGTCCTAGGTCACCATAAGGCACGTCTAAGGACCCCGAAACCCTAGTTTACCCTAGAATTCGCGCAAAGCCCCGATTTCCTTCTTTGCTCGTTTGAACGACAACTATACTAATCAAACATCCAACCAATGCCATAATTGCACCAAAAGTGCTTCCATGGCCTCCCGAAACAATGCCATCACGCAAAATGAGAAAACGCTAGACTCGACCTAAACGACCCCAATTTTCACTAAGGCATTTTTCTCAATTTTTTCCATTACGCAACCTAAAAAAATCATGCATTTAGACATTCTAGCATACCTAGTACCTTTTCACATCAACAGATAGCATAACAGCGCAACTTTATCGTTTCAAGGGTTTACTATTCATATTTTACTATTCAACTAACAAATTATATTTCAATTTCAATATTCAACCGCAGAAAATGTTAAAAAGCTATAAATACAAGTTCTACAATTGCTAGAGAATATTCTACAAGCCTCAAAACGATCAAAATAACATTCTACGGATAAAACTCAAAAATTAAAGTTAAAGCATAAAAATTTCAAATGCGCAAATAAACATGAAACCCTCACCTTAGACGCAAGGAAAACCTCCTAGGATGCCTCGGAAACCACCCCGTGCAAGCTCACGCGAAGAATTGAAGAATTGAAGTTGAATTTTTCTTTTTTTCTTCTCCCTCATTTTCGGCCCTGCTTGCTTCTGTTCAGTTCTATTTTTTCTTTTATTTTATGCTATTTTAGGCTATTAAAAGAGGGCACAAGGTCAAAATGGTCAAGGCTTGGTCAATGCTCACTTAAGTTGGTCAAACTAGCTTATTTCATGCATTTTTAGGCTAAAACAACTAAGGAAACATCAATTCTAGCTAACAACAATTATATTATAAAATTTAAGGCACTAAAATACTAGTTTCACTATTTGCTGAGGACTCGAATTCATTTCCTAACTATCTCTCTCGATATGCAATGCACGTTGCGACAACAAAGAAGTAACAATTAATTCTCAAGGAATCTAAGAAATATATCATTTTTGGAAAGCATCATAGTTTAGAATTTACTCCGGCTCGGAGTTACTTTCATCATTTATTTGAAAACCGAGTCATTTTAATGCAAGACAACCAAAACGGGTTGTTAAAATAACCAAAACAATCAAGGTAATCAATATTCATCTAAATTAATTAATTTAACCATTTCTAGAACATTTTAAAGAATTATGAAGTCAATATTAAGATACAAATGAAAGTTAATATAACACGTAGTCAAATACAATTAAACACTAACATTTAAAATAACACTTAATTAATCACAAGAAAAGAAATTCAATTACTATAATTATCAGGAATAGGTAATAATCTTGTAATTATTCAATTTACAACTACTAAATGCTTCCAAGAGGAATATTAAAATAGTGCAAATTGGTTGATTTAACTAATTAAACATTTAATCAAATGCAGTCAGGTGCTATTAAATGCATGCCGGGTTCGGGTTATCACAAAGTAGGTTGCCTCCGAGCAAGTATATGATCACATTTGACATATTGGTATATAAGACATTGTAAGAATATGTAATCATTTCATATATCAATTTGAAAGCAACTAAACTTCCACGGGCAGCCAAGTAATCATGTTCAATTAAGCCATATGATGTCTTTTAACAATTCGCATTAGGAGGTCAACAAAGTAGGTTGCCTCCGAGCAATTATAAGATCGCATATCGATAAGTAAACTTACAAGGCGTGTTTGACATGTACATTCACTTTGTAAAACACTTAGGAGCATGTGAACATTTAACGGACAACCAAGTATCACCATATAAAACAAGTCATATAGCTCATTTTAGTTCACATATTAAGTGTTGAGATTATACGAGCATGCAACGACACTTGTAAAAGACAGGGTGCAAGAATAGTTCACGTATCAATATGCAATCATCAGGAGTAATGTTTAGAGCTATATGGACAATTACGGGCAGCCTATTAATCTTCCTCAACGTCATTTATAATTCACAAAAGAATGGTTTATGACTCGGGAACCTACGGGGCCATTTGGGTTTACTAGGCCGTGCTCGGGGTCGGTTCCGTTTGCTAAGCACCACAAGCAACTCTTAAACCATTTCAAGCATACTTAACATTTATTAGGCAGCCCACGAATCACACAATTAAACACAATAACCATAGGATCAACACTTAGCGAGTTTTCATAGTCAATAGGGTTTCAATTCATGCTTACACGTGCGATTTAAGCCACAAGTTGTCATGTAATTAAACTCAAGCCATGCATCGATTAATTAAAACACCCTCAAGCATTCAAAACAGTCCACACAACATCCAAGTGCCACAATCCCAAGCATTTAATACAACAAGAGAAGTTACAATAATTTTCAAAGCATATCACTAGATGAAAAACCTCACTTAAAATTAAAGCTTAAGGATTGAACTAAATCCAAAAACAAACCTCGCATCATTTGGAGTTCGAATTCAAGAGTTATAGCCAAAACCGTGAGACTACGCAAAACTGTCCAAATTTGCACACATTCCAATACTTGTCGTTTTTAAGGACTTTAGGATCAGATTTAGCCTTAGTCTATTTCTGACAAAAATGTCCAGAACTGAAAAATATAGTATCACACCAAATTTCATGCATTTTGGATGTCATGTACTAAATCAAAACTGGTTTGTTCTACAAGAACAGTGAATCTGCCAAAATCTGCTCCATTTTCGCAGATTTTCCAGATTTGGACACATTTTGATAATTAGCCATTTTGAGGACCTTAAAGTCAAAATTAGCTTTGGCCTATTTCTACGAAAAATTCTCAGAACTGGAAAAAATAATCACGTACCAATTTTAAAGCATTTTCAACATCATTTACCTAGTCAAAATCACTTCGCACCAACAAGGCAAAAAACTGTCCCATACGCGATTTCATCTATCATCATATTCTAGCCAAATATCTTGCCATGCATGTTTACAAAAGCTCATGTACACACATATATCACAAGTACATAAGTAAAAATAGACATTTAAAGGCATGCATGTGGATTTTGATAGCTTTTCAAGAAGTTTTAGCCCTCACCTTAGCAACTTGATGGATGAAAATGCACAAATGCTCTTGAAATCGCACAAATGGACCTTTTTCCTTGCTTTGGCCGAGAGGTATCTTGATTTCCTTTAAATCCTAGCTTAGTTAGCTTGTGTAGGAAGTGTGCATGTGTTTAGAACAAAAAGAAATGGAAGAAAACCATCAAAACTTTACCTAGGCCGAAAATGATGAGTTATGAGCTTGTATGAGACTTTCTTGCATGTTTGCTTGCTAGGGCTTGCTATGGCCGAGCTTGGGAGAGTCTTAAAGAGTCCTTGAGAGCTTGTGAGGAGTCTTGGATGCTCAAGAGAGAGTTAGGGTCGAAAATGATGAGAAAGGGAGAGAGAGTTGAGGGAAAATGAGGTTTTGAGTGTTTTTGAGCTTTGTGTGCTTAGGTGAAGTGTCAATTTCATGTATGGCATGATGATTTCAGCCAAAGGCATTCAAATTATGCTAATTATTCTGCCTAGGGAGTGCAAGGTGTAAGGGATAACTGTGGGCATGCTTGGGAGTTAGAAAAAAGAGCATAGGGTTTAGGAAAAGTGTGTAAGAGTATGTTTTGTTGTCTTGAGCATTTGAATTTTGATTATGTGTTGGGTGGGTGTGTATTTTCAGATTTGAAAGGATGAGAAAGAGTGTAGAGATTTAGTGTGTGTGTGTGTGTATTTTCATGAGTCTTGTGTTTAGTGTTTGTGTAAGAAAATGTTGGCTTAGGTGTTTGTGTAACTTTGAAGTTAGAATAGAATATAGGGTATGTTTAGAGGTTTGTGAGATTTTGTCTTGTAGTGGGTTTAAAATATAATATTTAGGTGTTAATGGATTTTGTAGGAAAAAGGTGATTAGGTATATTATATTGGGGATGGTTTGGATGATGATAGAGTTTTGTCTTGTAGTGAATTTGAATTAGGATTAAAATAATATTCGTGGAATGTTTAGGAATAATTTAATGTTATTTTATAGTTAGTGGAATTTGTAGGATTATTTTAGTGTCTACTGCTTTGTGTAGGATTCTTTCTTGATTAACGTGGTGGCACGGATTCCTAGGTCTAGGGCACAAATTACGAGGTAAACACGAACTACGAGGTAAGACACGAACTTCAAGACTAATGCACGTATTTCAAGACTAATGCACGCAATCCTAGGTGAATGCACGTAAGCTAATTCAAGGCACGTAATTTAATGCAATGCACACAAATCAAGGCATGACTCTATATCTAGGTTAAGGTACACAGTTCAAGGTCAGGGCACACAAAACGAGATAACGCACGCAATTCGAAGTCAGGGCACGCAAGTCGAGAATTAGGGTACATAATTCTAGGTCAAGGCACGAATGACGAGGCATGCACAAAAATCAAGACAAGGCACGTAATCCAAGGTCAGTCATATAATTCTAGGTCTAAAACACGCTATTCGGGGTCAAGCCTTACATCTTCCCCTCCTTAAAAGAATTTCATCCCGAAATTCATTCTTACTTGTTGGGGTCATTTAGATGGGTTCTGGCTTTTGATATTTTTCCCACTCTGGTTCATCCCGTGTTTTGTGATCTCTGTTACACCAACTAATTCGCTTCATACGTTTCTCCAATCCTTTATTTCGGTGTGGCCCCTACATTTACAGTTCGTTTCTTTGAATGACTCTATTCTCCATTTGATCTTAAGGTCAAGTTCATTAACTAAGGTTAGAATCTCCAAACATAGTAATCAAAGCTGCATCGGTATTCTAACAATATAACTATGACTCCAAAATCATGACTGACTTATGTTGTATCAATCTCGCATTCATACCTCAAAAGGAATATCACAATAATTCCACGATCCTATGGTGACATACACTAATTTCGGGATGAAAGGTTTATATCCGATTTACATATCCTATCTACTAGCTTCAAAATTGTTAGCACGTAAGACATACACATGTTATGGATTATTTCCACGATACGACCCTATTTTCAGGAAGAACTCACCAAACAAACTAATCCATCTCAAATCGTCATCTATCGATAGTATCATAGTCCTTATCTCGTAGGTACATTAGATTAACAAATCTTCTAATGACTAGTCTCCCAGTTACAAGCTCCTATTCACTAACATTCTTCCCCATTTTCGTTAACCTTTACACTTGTAATCGAGGAGAAAAACCATTGAGATTCATGAAACTCAAACTCTAAGGTTTATTAAGTACCACCAACAAATTGCCATCGAAATTGCATAGGTAAACTAATCTTGTTACACTAGTTCAACTCTTACAAGTAAATTTCATCAGCTTGTGATCCACAATTTATTTCCTTATTCAAATCTCTATTTTCAAGTCACAAGGCTTTAGAATTTTCTTTTAATCTTATCCAAAACTCCTAAGACGAATAGTTTCAACCTCAAATAAATTCCACGCATCTCAATCCAAGGTTACGTCATACTTAAGAAGACAATGGTCCTACTCACTTAGCGACCTAGTCATTCCTTCGAACACTTAATGCCTGCCAATATATCTTCAACATTAATGTTACTAAGCTGGGTTCATAGCCATGTAAGTGATATCAATTCTCTACTAGGTTACCGGCCGTACAACAACAATCCTAGGACTATAAATGGGTACCGAAATGATCTAGCTCATAAGATACTTACCATACTAATCCAAGTAGCTTGTTACACAAAATAACTTCAAGGCTGTGTCAACATAAGAATTATAACCACAAGGCATCCTTCAATATAATCTAATAGAACTTCAAAAGTAGTCAACGACTCCACTTTGCAACCAGATGCTTAATATCATTTCCATGGTTTATATACCAGGTCCATCGGTATTACTTAGGGATATATGCTTCCTAACATCCTCTAGGGTATCCAAACAACGAGTGCATAGATTGACTTACTTGCATAATTGCAACTAAATCCGAGAGGCATTAAATTAATACCATGATTCTAAATATCACCGATATCCAACGTAGGACCTTTAGCAACGTTAGTCATCTAATGCATAATTCAATTCCTTACACTTCTACTCGACCTAACATTTTAGGTATAGTTTTCCAAACACGAGTTCTAGCTACGTGAATCCCTCAATTTCAACATCTCTATATCTTGTTATACTAAAGAATCATCAACCTTGTTAAACTCAATCTCCAGAGTTGTCTACATGTTTTGAGATTATCCATTGTTAAGTCACTTAAATATACTATTCATGCCTTAATAATCTAACCCCTAAAAGTAAACTATTGTCAACTTCCATGAATTCACATCTTAATTTCTAGGTCATGATCTCAACATTTAGTGAACTTGAAACTCATTAGTATACACCATATCAGATTCATCAATGCTTAATTCCAATCAAGTAAGAATTCAATCATACGAGTATATTGCTAACTTCTTAGATAGTCTATCAAGCTAATTTTAAGATGTGAGAAATGGATTCAAAGAAACCTCCAAGTCAACTTCCACTATCATCACATGAGAATATATACTACTCTACATATTTAATAGTATACCCTTATATCTAAGGAAGTAGTATGTCTTTAACCTTTATACTTGAACCACAATTAGAAGAACGGTTTAACAGAATAAAAAATTCATAGCCATAAAATTGATAACTTAATCATAGGTATGGGTATTCCAAGGATAAGGGGATAACTTTACCTCAACATTTATACTTGTGCTACGCATTTTATATATGTATATCCAATAATACATACAATCCATCGAGTACTTGTGAAGATGCGAGAAATCTCTAACCGAGCCTTTTTGTTCGTCCTGCACAAATTCACTTCTATAAAAGTCCTAATCCTAACTATCTATGTGTATAAACAGTCATTCACGGTTATATAACAGGCACATGTATCAAGGAAGGAGTATAAAAGCATGCATGCATTATTGAGGACGTGTCGGTGTGCATGATACATAATACATATTGTCCACAAAGGCACATAATATTCAATACTTAAAGCAATTAAAGCACATTAGCACATATTAACACATATAAACAAGACATCATAATTACCTTAGGGCTTCTACCTACGGTCCGAGAGTTCAACCCGACTAATGCCTAGTTAGCAAACTAAGCTCTGATACCATTCTAATATAAGGTGTCACGCCCCAACCCGACCTATGGAGGCTAGACTAGGGAATGACCTAATTCTTTTACTCTATTTGTACGACTTGGTCATTTCTTGCGATTAATACTTAGCGTTGATTTAGAACTCCAAAAGATTTTTCAAAAATCCGGCAGCATGACGACTATATTTAAGACCTTTGGTTGGACCTATTTTCTAAAACGCCTCAAAACTTCCAATCCTTGATTCAATTCCCACTAAGATTCCTATTTTGTCATCAACCGATATGCCTACTAATTTATATTGAAAGTCTCATTTGGTTAAAAAGCCTAACTTGATAATTATGTTCCATTTATTTGTCAATTTACTATTATGCAAGTACATATTATCCTTTAGGGTACGAGTGAGTACCTAAGTGAAATTAGATAGAATTAACTTAGTGGATTATCCATCTAGTGGTTTAAACGCCTACGATAACTATTATACGAGATAATGAAATCAAATAACCAAATAAGAGTTCGTCCGGTTATAGATAGTACAATCCCAAAATTAGATCCAAATTACAACGGGGTCATTTACATCAACAAAATAAGTATTCTTCAAGCAAGGACAACGTTCACAAAATAGCCACTGTCAAGAAAGGCACATAAAGCACGTAATCGCTCCAAGGAGTCATCAATAGGCACGTTATCCACGGGTGCCTGTTCCTGATCTTCTTCACCTGTGATGATAAAAGAGGGTGAGTCCTTATGAACTCAGCGAGGGGGAGCGAGAAATACGTTTTGAAACTCTTTTTTCGGTTCAACTTATGAAAAACCCTTTTTGAAAGCATGACATATAACACAAGTAAGTTCATAATGTAATATAAAAGTAAAAGAACACAATTACTCGTCTTTCTTCCCCGAGGTCCTCTAGGAACCAAGTGAGAGTACTTATACACGTAATGAAAAGGATAAGAAGAAAAGTGGCCTGAAACTGTTGAAAAAGCTCAATTTTGAGTACCAATATCAAGCGCAGCAGAGCAGACTTACTGCCCCTGTCGTAGAGCTCCCAGAGATCGTTCCAACCATATGCTGTGTGCGTCATAACTCCTTATGGATCAAAAGTTATGGGCACCGGAACGACGGAGACCTAGTCACAAGCCCCATGCCCTCAGTTTGCGGGCCCAGCCTCTATGCGAAGCGAAGTTGTCTTTCCCAAGATGTCGTGGGACTCGAGAATAGAAATGTGATGGATAAAGTATCTTGGCAAGGCTAAATGGGGGAAAAAAATGAAAAGGAGGTGGAACACAACGACTTCCCAAGGGGTCACCCATCCTAGTACTACTCTCACCCAAGCACGCTTAACTTCGGAGTTTTTATGGGATCTGGTGCATTAGTGCTGGTATGATCGCACCCTCATGTTCATGGTACAAAGCCTTTATGTGAAGACGGTTCACGGTCCCAGCCAAGAGAGACGTCCCATTGAAATAGCCCAATGGGCTTATCGATAGCCCATCTGCTTCAACAAAGCAGCATCACTGCAAGATGTGATACTGATGCATTGTAGAGCCCTCTAATGTTCCACGAGTCAGGTTCTTGGCCTTTTTGCAGTTCACGACGAACGACCCGGGATGAGAAAATTGCGCAAAAAGAAGAAAAGTCGTCTGAAACTGATGAAAATGTTCAATTTTGGGTACCGAAATCAGGCACAGCTGAGCAGATTTGCTGCCCTTGTCGTAGAGCTCCTAGAGAGTATTCCAACCATATGCTGTCCGCTACATAACTCCTTATGGATCAAAAGTTATGGGCACCGGAACGACGGAGACCTAGTGACAAGCCCCATGCCCTCGGTTTGCGGGCCCAGTCTCTACGCGAAGCGAAGTTGTCTTGCCCAAGATGCTCTGGGACTCGAGAATAGAAATGTGATGGATAAAGCATTTTGGCGAGGCTAAACGGGGGAAAAAATGGAAGTGGGGTAGAACACAAGGACTTCCTAGGGGGTCACCCATCCTAGTACTACTCTCGCCCAAGCACGCTTAACTTCGGAGTTCTTATGGGATTTGATGCATTAGTGCTGGTATGATCGCACCCGTCATGTTGATGGTACAAATCCCTTCTGTGAAGATGGTTCACAGTTCCAGCCAAGAGAGCGGCCCATTGAAATGGCCCAATGGGCTTATCGACAGCTCATCTGCTTCAACAAAGTAGCATCACCACAAGATGTGATACTGGCGCATTGTAGAGCCCTCTAATGTTCCACAAGTTAGGTTCTTGGCCTTTTTGTAGCTCACGACGAACGACCCGTGATGAAAAAATAGCGCAAAAAGAAGAAAAGTGACCTAAAATAGATGAAAACGTTCAATTTTGGGTACCGAAAATAGGCACAGCCGAGTAGCCTTGCTGCCCTCGTCGTGGAGCTCCCAGAGAGCATTCTAATGGTATGTTGTACGCCGCATAACTCCTTACGGATAAAAATTTATGGGCACTAGAGCGACGGAGACCTGGTCATAGGCCCTACGCCCTCGATTTGCTGGCCCAGCATCTACGCGAAGCGTAGTTTTCTTGCCCAAGATGCCGTGGGACTCGAGAATAGAAATGTGATGGATAAAGCATCTTGGCAAGGCTAAACGGGGAAAAAAAAATGAAAATGGGGTGCAACACGAGGAATTCCCAAGGGGTCGCCCATCCAACCACTACTCTCGCCCAAGCACGCTTAACTTCGGAGTTCTAATTGGATTTGGTGCATTAGTGCTAGTATGATCGCACCCATCATGTTGTTGGTGCAAAGCCTTTATGTGCTGACGGTTCAGAGTCCCAGCCAAGAAAGACGGTCCATTCGAAAGGCCCAATGGGCTTATCGACATCCCATCTGCTTCAACCAAGCAGCATCACCGCAAGACGTGATAGCGACACATTGTAGAGCCTTCTAATGTTTCACGAGTTGGGTTGTCGTCCTCTTTGCTATTCACGATGAACGACCCGGGATGAAAAAATAGCTCAAAAAGAAGAAAAGTGGGCCGTAACGGATGAATACGTTCAATTTTGGGTATCAAAATCAAGCGCAGTCGAGCAAGATTGCAGCTTCTGTCATAGAGCTCATAGAGAGGGTTCCAACGGTATGTTGTACGCCGCATAACTCCTTACGGATCAAAAGTTGTGGGCACCGGAGCGACGGAGACTTGGTCACAAGCCCCATGCCCTCGGTTTGATGGCCCAACCACTACGCGAAGTGAAGTTTTCTTGCCTAAGATGTCGTGGGACTCGAGAATATAAATGTGATGGATAAAGCATCTAGGAAAGGCTAAAAGGGGAAAAAAATGAAAATGGGGTGCAACACAAGGACTTCTCAGGGGGTCACCCATCCTAGTACTACTATCGCCAAAGCACGCTTTACTTCAGAGTTCTGATAGGATCCAGTGCATTAATGTTGGTATGATTGCCCCCGTCATGTTGATGGTGCAAAGCCCTTATGTGTTGACGGTTCAGAGTCCCAACCAAGAAACACGGTCCATTCAAACGGCCCAATGGGCTTATCGACAGCCTATTTGCTTCAACAAAGCAGCATCACCGCAAGACGTGATATCGATGCATTGTAGAGCCTTCTAATGTTCTGCAAGTTGGGTTCTTGTCTTTTCGCTGCACACGACGAACGACCTGGGACGAAAAAATATCACAAAAAGAAGAAAAGCGGCACGTAACTGATGAAAATGTTCTATTTTGGGTACAGAAAATAGGCACAATCGAGCAGGCTTATTGCCCCTATTGTAGAGCTCTCGGAGAGCTTTCCAACAGTATGTTGTGCGCCGCATAACTGCTTACGGATCAAAAGTTATGGGCACCGGTGTGATAGATACCTGGTCACCGACCCCACGTCCTCGGTTTGCGGGCCCAGCCTCTACGCGAAGTGAAGTTTTCTTACCCAATATGCCGTGGGACTCGAGAATATAAATGTGATAGATAAAGCTTCTTGGCAACACTAAACGGGGAAAAAAATGAAAAGGGGGTGCAACACGAGGACTTCCCACGGGGTCACCCATCCTAGTACTACTCTCGCCAAGCCCGCTTAACTTCAGAGTTTTGATGGTATCCTGTGCATTAGTACTGGTATGATCGCACCCATCATGTTAATGGTACAAAGCCCTTATGTGTTGACGGTTCATAGTCTTAGCCAAGAGAGACGACCCATTCAAAAGGCCCAATGGGCTTATCGATAACCCATCTGCTTCAACAAAGTAGCATCACCGCAAGACGTGATTTTGACATGTTGTAAAGCCCTGTATTGTTTTGCGAGTTGGGTTGTCGTCCTTTTCGCGGCTCTCGACGAACGACCCGGGATGAAAAAATAGCACAAAAATAAAAAAACTAGCCCGTAACTTATGAAAACATTCGATTTCGGATACCAAAAATAGGTGCAGCAGAGTAGGATTGCTGCCACCATCGTAGAGCTCCTGGAGAGCTTTCCAATGGTATGCTGTGTGCCGCATAACTCCTTACGGATCAAAAGTTATGGGCACCGGAGCAATGGAGACCTTTTCACAAGCCCTGCGCCCTCGGTTTGCGAGCCCAACCTCTACGTGAAGCGAAGTATTCTTGCCCAAGATGCCGTGGGACTCGATAATAGAAATGTGATGGATAAAGCATATTGGAAAGGCTAAACGTGGAAAAAAAAAAAGAAAAGGGGGTGCAACACAAGGACTTCCAAGTGGGTCACCCATCCTAGTACTACTCTCGCCCAAGCACGCTTAACTTCGGAGTTCTGATGGCATTCGGTGTGTTAGTGTTGGTATGATCGCACCCATCATGTTGATGGTATAAAACCCTTATATGTTGACGGTTCACAGTACCAGCCAAGAGAGATGACCCATTCAAACAGCCCAATAGGCTTATCGACAGCCCATCTGCTTCGACAAAGCAGCATCACTGCAAGATGTGATATCAACGCGTTGTAGAACCCTCTAATGTTTTGCGAGTTGGGTTCTCGTCCTTTTCACGGCTCACGACAAACGACCCGGGATGAAAAAATAGCGCAAAAAGAAGAAAAATGGCCCGTAACTGAAGAAAACATTCAATTTTGTCTACCAAAAATAGGTGTAGCTGAGTAGGCTTGCTGCCCCCGTCTTAGAGCTCCCGGAGAGCTTTCCAACGGTATGCTGTGCGCCGCATAACTCCTTACGGATCTAAACTTATGGGCACCGGAGCGATGGAGACCTGGTTACATTCCCTACGCCCTCGGTTTATGGGCTCAACCTCTACGCGAAATGAAGTATTCTTGCCCAAGATACTGTGGGACTCGATAATAGAAATATGATGGATAAAGCATCTTGGCAAGGCCTAACGGCGAAAAAAAAATGAAAAGGGGTGCAACACGAGGAATTCCCAAGGGTTTACCCATCCTAGTACTACTCTCGCCCAAGCACGCTTAACTTCGGAGTTCTAATGGTATCCGGTGCATTTGTGCTGGTATGATCGCACCCATCATGTTGATGGTACAAAGCCCTTATGTGTTGACGGTTCACAGTCCCAGCCAAGAGAGACGGCCCGTTCAAAAGGTCTAATGGGCTTATCGACAACCCATTTGCTTCAACAAAGTAGCATCACCGCAAGATGTGATATCGACGTGTTGTAGAGCCCTCTAATGTTCTGCGAGTTGTGTTCTCATCCTTTTTGCTGCTCACGACAAAAGACCCGGTACGAAAAAATAGCCCAAAAAGAAGAAAAATGGCCCGTAACTGATAAAAACGTTCAATTTTTTTACCGAAAATAGGCGCAGCCGAGCAGGCTTGTTGTCCCATTCGTAGAGCTCCCGGAGAGCTTTCCAACGGTTTGTTGGGAGCCGCATATGTCACGCCCTGACCCGACCTATAGAGGCTAGACTAGGGTATGACCTAATTCATTTATGCTATTTTATGACATAGCCATTCGCTATGATTAACGATTTACATTGGCCTAGAATTCCAAAAGATTTTGCGGAAAACCGACAGCATAACGATTGTAATTAGGATCTTTGGTTTGACCTAATTTCTAAACACCTCAAAATTTCCAATCATTAATCTGATTTCAACTGAGATTCCTATTTTGTCATCAACCGATATGCCTACTAATTTATCTTGAAAGTCCTATTTGGTTAATAAGTATAGCATGATAACTATGTCTCATTTATTTGTCAATTTCCTATCATGCAAGTACCTATTATCCTTTAGCTTACGAATGAGCACCTAAGTGAAATTAGATAGAGTTGCATTATTTGATTCTTCACCTAGTGGTTTAAACACCTATGATAACTACTAATCAAGACAATGAAAGCAAACAACCAAATAAATAGTTCGTCCGGTTCTAGTTAGTACAAGCCAAAATTAGAACCTAAATTACAACGGATGTCATTTACAACAACAAAATAAATAGTCTTCAATCAAACACAACATCCCAAGCAACATCCATGTTCACAAAAAGCACGCAATGCACGTAGTCATTCCAAAGGTTCATCAACTAGCACATTCTCTTCGGGCACCTATTCCAAATCTGCTTCACCTGTAATGACAAGGAGGGTGAGTCCTTATGAACTCAGCGAGGGGGAACAAGTGATAAGGTTTTGAAATCCTTTTTTCAAGTTAACTCATGAAAACTCCTTTGAAAACATGTCATGTAATACAAATAAGAATGTAAGAACAGTATAAGAATCAAATTGAAAGATAGATACAGTTACCACATCATTTAAAGGATACGGTAAGCTTTTGCTCTCAAGATCAATCGGTGAGCATTTACTCTCAAGATCATTTCCAATAACCATTGTTGTAGCCGACATCAATCATCCACTTATCACTCCTAAATGGGTGTACTCCGGATGTACACCAAATCCTGCGACCCAACTCTCCAAGGGTGGAATGCCAAGCGAGAGAGGGAATTGGACCATGGTAGTCACGGGAGCACCAGCAAGCCCTATGTCGCCCGGCGTTTGTGAAATGCTACCATGCCACAATGAAAGGTTGCAACCTTGTATGCAATGCACATTTATGCCATTTAACATTTCACATTAGAAGGTCAACAAAGTAGGTTGCCTCCGAGCATGTATATGTTCGCATTTTGACATATTGGCACATAAGGCATTGCAAGAACATATAATCATTTCATATTTCATTTTGAAAGCAATTAAACTTTCATAGGCAGCCAAGTAATCATGTTCAAAATAAGCCATAGAATATCTTTTAACAATTCACATTAGGAGGTCAACAAAGTAGGTTGCCTCCGGATACACGTATGATCACATATCAACAAGTAAATATACGAGGCATGCTGTAACATGTAAATCCACTTTGTATAACACCTAGAAGCATATGAACATTTAATGGGCAGCCAAGTAGTGTCATACAAAACAAGTCATATAACTCATTTTAGTGCACATATCAAGTGTTGAGAACATACGAGCATGCTGCAACACTTTACACAAGATTGGGTGCACGAATAATTAACTTGTCAACATGCAATCATCGAGGATCATGCTTGAAGCTATAAAGACAATTCTGGGCAGTCCATTAACATTCGTCAACATCAATTATAAGGCACACATGAAGGTTTGGGACTTGGGAACCTACATAGCCATTAGGATTAACAAGGACCGTGTTCGGGCGTAGGTTTAGTTTGCTAAGAACCACAAGAATCACTTAAACCATTTCATGCATACTTAGAGATTATTGGACAGCCTATTAACAACTCAAATAAATTCATTTAACCCGTAGAATAGTCACTTAGCAAGCATGCATAAGTAATAGGGCCTCAATTTCATGCTCACACATACGACTAAGCAAGAATCCGTCATAAAATGAGCCTAAGTCATGCATCAATTAATTTAAGAAATCTCAACCAACAAAAACAGCCCATACAACTTCTAATTTCCACAAGTCCAAGCATTCAATACCTCAAAGTACAATTACAACATGATTTAAAGCAAGTTTCCAAGCAAAACCTCACTACAATAGTCTATTTTTCCTCATTCCGTTAACCAAGCAAATAACCTCCAAATTTGGTGAATCAAATGTCAAATTGAATCTTAACGAGTGCTTTAAATCTTGGAATAAACCTCGCTGCATTTGGAGTTCGAAAATAGGAGTTATGACCAAAATTGTGAGACCACGCAAATCCGTCCAGTTTTATACACATTTCGATATTTTCCCTTTTTGGGGGTTTTAAACTCAAAATTAGCCTCAGCCTATTTCTTCAAAATATGTTCATAACTGAAACATCTAGTGACTCACCAAATTTTATGTATTTTTAACATTTTTTTCTAGGCCAAACACATTTCGTTCTAATCGGACAGAGAGTTGTCAGAAACATAACTTCATATTTCCAAGTTGTCCAGATTTAGACACATTACGATATTTTCTATTTTTGGGGGTCTTAAACTCAAAATTAGCCTTAGTATATTTCTACCATATTTGTTCAAAACTGAAAAATATAGCGACTCACCAAGTTTCATACATTTTTAACATCGTGTGATACCTTAAACGTTCTCTGAACAGATGGGTCAGTAGCTACCCGAGTTTTCTAGAAAGGTTCAAACATGTGTTCTTGGCTTCTAAGCATACAAAACTTAGCATGCACATATACACACATACTCATGAGCTTAAAAACATTTAGAAAATAGTTTAAACCCTCACCTTAATGGAAATTTACAAAGGAAAACCACGAATCTACTAGAAGCTTGAGAAATCGCCTTGAACGTGCATAAAACCCTTAAGATCTTGCCTTGACCAAAGTTTCTTCTTGATTTCCTTACATGTTCAGTCTAGTTAGCCAACATATGGTATGTGAGAGTGTTCATACACATGAGAAGGGAAATGGAACTCAAATCTTACCTAGTGCCGTGAATAGGAGAATATAGGGGTCTTTGATTGAAGTTTTGAAGCTCCTACCTTGATTCACTTGCTTGGTTGAAGGTATGAAGAGCCTTGGGAGTGGTTTTCTTGCAAAATTCAGATGTGGGGAGTGGGAATGATGATAGGGTCGAAAATGAGAGGAAATAAGAGAGAATTAGTTATTTTAGGGTGTTATTGTTTGAGTATAGGTGTGGTTTGGCTTTGGGACTTGGGGTAGCATGCAATTCTTGTGTTTTGTGTAGTATTTTGAATATTGAGGCAGCATGGGTGAGTTGGCCGAGAATGTGAAGGGTTTTGGGTAGAATAGGGCTTATTTTATGTGCATTGTGTTTGGGAAAGAAAATAAAGGGTGATTTAGGTGTTTGTGTAGATAGAATTGTTTATTGTTAGTGGAGTTTGTAGGATTTTGAATTGGATATTATTATATTGTATAGGTTTTAGGAAGAATAAAGAATGTTTAGGAGATTGGGTTGTTTGTCTTCTAGTGGGTTGAATTAGGATTAAAGTATAATATTTAATAGGTAGTGGGTTTTGTAGGAAAATGTGATTAGGTATATTATATTGGGGATGGTTTGGATGATGATAGGGTTTTGTCTTGTAGTAAATTTGAATTATGATTAAATAATGTTAGTGGAATGTTTAGGAATAGTTTAATGTTATTTTATTGTCTAGAGCTTTGTGCAGGAATCTTTCTTGATTAGCGTGCAAGCACGCATTCATAGGTTCTATGGCACGAATTACGAGGTAGACACGAACTATGAGGTAAGGCTCGTACTTCAAGACTAAGGCACGTATACCTATATGAATGCACGTAACCCTAGGTTATGCACGTAGACCAATGCAAGGCACGAAATTCAATACAATGCACAAAAATTAAGGTACGACTCTTATATCTAGGTTAAGGCATGCAGTTCAACGTTAGTGCACACAAATTAAGATATCACACGTAAATTGAGGTCAAGGCACGTATATCTAGGTATCGTACGTAGATCGAGGATTAGGGCACACAATTCTATGCAAGGCACATATGACAAGGCATGCACTAAAACAAGATAGGACACATAATCCAAGGTCGGTCATATAATTCTGGATTTAAGGCACACAAATCGAGGTAAGACAAGTTATTCAGGGTCGGGCCTCATAGCAGAACTCCTTACGAATCAAAAGTTATGGGCACCGAAACGACGAAAACCTGGTCATAGGTCCCACTCCCTCGATTTACGGGCCCAGCCTCTACACGAAGTGACGTGTTCTTGCCCAAGATGTCGTGGGACTCGATAATAGAAGTGCGATGGCTAAAGCATCTTGGCAAGGCTAAATGGGAAAAAAAATGAAAAGGGGGTGCAACACGAGGACTTCCCATTGGGTCACCCATCCTAGTACTACTCTCGCCCAAGCACGCTTAACTTCGGAGTTCTGATAGGATCCGGTGTATTAGTGCTGGTATGATCGCACCCGTCATGTTGATGGTGCAAAGCCCTTATGTGTTGATGATTCACAGACCCAGCCAAGAGAGACAGCCCATTCAAAAGGCCCAATGAGCTTATCGATAGCCCATCTGCTTCAACAAAGTAGCATCACCACAAGACGTGATATCGACGCGTTGTAGAGCCTTATAATGTTTTGCGAGTTGGGTTCTCGTCCTTTTCGCGGCTCACGACCAAGGACCTAGGATGAAAAAATAGCGCAAAAAAAAAAAGAAAAGTAGCCCGTAACTGATGAAAACATTTGATTTTGGGTACCAAAAATAGGTGCAGCTGAGCAGGCTTGTTTCCCCCGCCGTAGAGCTCCCGGAGAGCTTTCCAACAGTATGTTGTGCGCCGCATAACTCCTTACGGATCAAAAGTTATGGGTACCAGAGCGACAGAGACCAGGTCACAAGCCCCACGCCCCTGGTTTGTGGGCCCAGCCTCTATGCGAAGCGAAGTGTTCTTGCCCAAGATGCTGTGGGACTTGATAATAGAAATATGATGGATAAAACATCTTGGCACGGCTAAATGAGGAAAAAAATGAAAAGGGGGTACAACACGAGGACTTCCCAAGGGGTCACCCATCCTAGTACTACTCTCGCCTAAGCACGCTTAACTTCGGAGTTCTGATGGGATCCGGTGTGGTGAACCACATCCCACATCGATTGGGGAGATCGCTGGGCTGCTAGATATAAGTGGATATGTGTCCCTTGTATCGTAACAACGCGTTTTCACGTGCAGTGCGTGAGTGGAAAGCAAATCCGTAAGGTGTATGGGCACCAAAGCGGATAATATCGTCATAGTATGCTTCCGGGTCCGTACGCCATGGCCTCGGTGCACGCTCTTCCCCTATGGGCGGGGGTGTATCCTGCAGGCGTGGGTGCGTTGGTTCGGGGCGTTACAAAAGTGGTATTAGAGCTGACCCGGTCCTTGTGCCAGTGGTCCGCGAGGGCGCTGGGCCTCCTTAAGGAGGGGTGAATGTAGTGAACCACATCCCACATCGATTGGGGAGATCGCTGGGCTGCTAGATATAAGTGGATATGTGTCCCGTGTATCGTAACGACGCGTTTTCACGTGCAGTACGTGCGTGGAAAGCAAATCCGTGAGGTGTATGGGCACCAAAGCGGATAATATCGTCATAGTACGCTTTCGGGTCCGTACGCCATGGCCTCGGTGCATGCTCTTCCCCTATGGGCGGGGTGTATCCTACAGGCGTGGGTGCGTTGGTTCGGGACGTTACAAAGGATAATGTCAGATAGAGATCCCAGATTCAGATCTTGTTTTTGGCAGAAGTTGCAAGAGGCCATGGGAATTAAGTTGAGCTTCAGTACTGCATACCATCCACAAACTGATGGCCAGTCTGAGAGGACTATCAGGATCTTAGAAGACATGCTTCAGGCATATGTGCTAGACTTTGGGAAGAATTGGGAGAAGTTTTTGCCTTTAGCGGAGTTTGCCTACAATAATAGTTATCAATCTACTATAGGTATGGCTCCCTACGAGGCGTTGTATGGTCGGAAATGCAGATCCCTATTGTATTGGGAAGAGGTTGGAGAAATGAGAACAGTTGATCCGACTATGTTACATGAGATGATTAAGATGGTAGATAATGTTCACCTTATTCGCCAGCGTATGCTTACAGCTCAGAGTCGTCAGAAGAGTTATGCGGATAAGCACCGTCGGGATCTTGAGTTTGATTTGGGAGATTGGGTGTTTCTTAAGATTTCTCCTAGAAAGGGATTGATTCGGCATGGTAAGAGCGGGAAACTTAGTCCCAGGTATGTGGGTCCGTATGAGATCACCGAAAATGTGAGTCCTTTGGCTTATCGGTTAGCTTTACCTCTAAGCTTGTCGAGACTGCACGATGTTTTCCACGTGTCAATGCTGAAGAAGTACCATCCAGATCCTTCACATGTACTTGAACCAGAGCCTTTGCAGATTGAGGAGAAGTTGTCTTATGAGGAGAAACCGATTCAAATTGTGGATCGGAAAGTTCAGGAACTTCGCAGAAAGAGTATTTTGTTAGTAAAAGTTCTGTGGAATCATAATGGGTTTGAGGAAGCGACTTGGGAAAGAGAGGACCAAGTTCGGAATCAGTATCCGGAGTTATTTGTTGACCAGGTAAGAATTGCGTGGACGCAATTGTTTTAAGGGGAGAGGGTGTAATACCCGAGCACGGAATGTGAAATTTTCTTGATTATCTTTCTGGAAATTATATTTCTTAAATTCTTTGAGATTTAATTATTACTTCTTTATTGTTGCAAAGTGCATTGCATTTCGGGAGCGATAGCTAGGGAGTGTTTTCTAGTCCTCAGCAAATAGTGGAAACTAGTATTTAGGTGACTTAAATTTTATATTTTACTTGTTGTTAGCTAGAATTAAATTGGTGATGTTATTTTAGCTTTTAAATACATGAAAATAAGTCTATTTGACCAAATTTTAAGTAGTTGACCAAGTGCCTTGACCATTTTGACCAACTTGTCACCTTATAAGCTTAAAACAATACAAAATGAAAAAAAAATAAAAGCTGAAAACAGCTCAAGAGCAGGCCGTGACTTTGAAGGGAAAAAAAATTTCAACCTTCCAAACTTCCAATCTTCGCGTGAGCTCGTTCGGGGTGGTTTCTGAGGTGTCCAGCGTTGTTTTCCTAGCGACTATGAGTGCCTAAGGTGAGGGAAGCACGTTATTTGCGCATTTAAATGTCAAGTATGTTAACTTTGTGATTTTTGGATTTTATCCGTAGGTTGTTGTTTTAATCATTTTGAAGCTTCTAGAATGTTCCTTGACAATTGTAGAACATGTATTTATGGCTTTTTAACATTTTCTGTGGTTAAATCTTGAGATTGCAATATAAGGTTGATAGTTGAATAGTAATATGTGAATAGTAAACCCTTGAAACGATGAAGTTGCGTTGTTATGCTTTCTGTTGATGTGAAAATGTTCTAGGCATGCTAGAATGCCTAAATGCATGGTTTATTTGGATTGTGTAATGGAAAAAATGAGAAAAACGCCTTGGTAAAAGTCGGGGTCGTTTAGGTCGAGTTTAGCGTTTTCTCATTTTGCGTGATGGCATTGTTTTGGGAGTCCATTGAAGCACTTTTGGTGCGATTATGGTGTTGGTTGGGTGTTTGGTTAGTATAGTTGTAGTTCAAACGAGCAAAGGGAAAAATCAGGGCTTTGCGTAAATTCTAGGGTAAAGTAGGGTTTCGGGGTCTTTAGACGTGCCTTATGGTGACCTAGGAGGATTGGTGAAGTCAGTTTCCAAAACTCATGGCTCGTTTGGAAGTAGTAGCGTTTTGATAGTTGGGGTCGATTTGTGATTTTGCTTGTTTTTCTTGATATTATGCCTATAGAATGTTTAAAATAGCTTGATATGCTTGTTGAAGTTGATTTTGGTTGAAATGGTTATCAACTGATGCTATTGCGTGCGAGAGTAACCTACTTTGTTATTCTCCCACGTGTGGCTTTATTGCTCGATTGTTGCATTGTGTATTGTATTGCATTCATAGAGTCAGGCGGTGTGATGGGCCTTTCTGGGTAGCCTCGGGTTGCCAGTGTTGGTTGCCCTAGCTCCGTGTCCTATTCCCTTTCTCGCTTGGGTTGCCTCCCAAGGAGATTTGGGTCGTAGAATTGATGGATACTTCCGGGGTATTCCAAACTGGTGTTATAAGGTGGTTTGGGCCAGCGCGTCGTCATCGAATTCGTGATTGAAAGTTGCTCGTGGAAAGAGTATCGTATCCTTTGAATGAGTGTTTATAGTTTAATGCTTGCCTTGCTTTATTGATGGCTTTTTTGTATCTCTATATGATATTTGTATGAATTGCTTGACTAATTGCATTGCATACTCCTCTCATCTCCGTCCTTGAGACCAATTGCTCTCGCTGAGCAATAGTTTTGCTCATTCCTTTCTATACCATATTTTTTATAAGAGTAGTTGAAGCAGACCCTATTGAGGTAATTGAGGAGGAGAAGCAGGTGGAAGTGTTTCCATGATAGCACTTCTTTGCTTTGCTGGTGGTTGGTTGCCAGACTTTTGTGCGAGCCATGCTTGATGTGTTTAATGCTTGGTTGCCGCTTTATTTTGAGGCTTGTAGCCTTGTATGTAGTTCTATTTTGAGACCTTTATGGTTTTTATTGTAAAGGTTTAAAGATTGTAAAGTTGTAAAGTTATACTCTTTTGACTAGTAAAGAATTGCATACTAATGGTTAAATGTTTAGTGGCATAAATACTTGAGTAGTATGCATGGCATTTTGGTTTGGAAAGGTGGTTAATAAGAAGATGTACGTTTTTGAAAGAAAGTCGGCTTGTTTTAATTGTTTTTATGGCTTTCGCAAGTACTATGTTGATTTTAGGGTTTTCGGATCGTCCGCGATACAGAGGAGACTCCATCTGTGTGTCCGGTCCTGGCTTGGCCTTTTGCGAGGTCGGGTCAGGGCGTGACATCCGGTGCATTAATGCTAGTATGATCACACCCGTCATGTTGATGGTGCAAAGCCCTTATGTGTTGACGGTTCACAGTCCAAGCCAAGAGAGACAACCCATTCAAAAGGCCCAATGGGCTTATCGACAACCCATTTGCTTCAACAAAGCAGCATCACCGCAAGACGTGATATCGACAGATTGTAGAGCCCTATATTGTTCCGCGAGTTGGGTTCTCATCCTTTTTGCGGCTCACGATGATCGACCGGGCATGAAAAAATAGTGCAAAAAGAAGAAAAGTGGCCCGTAACTGATAAAAATGTTCAATTTTATTTCCCCAAAATAGGGGCAGCCGAGCAGGCTCACTGCCCCCGTCGTAGAGCTTCAGGAGAACTTTCCAACGGTTTGTTGTGCGCCGCATAACTCCTTGCGGATCTTAAGTTATGGGCACCGAAGCGACGGAGACCTGGTCACAGGACCCACGCCCTCGATTTGTGGTCCTAGCCTCTACGTGAAGCAAAGTGTTCTTGCCCAAGATGCCATAGGACTCAATAATAGAAATGTGATGGATAAAGCATCTTGGCAAGGCTAAATGGGGAAAAAAATGAAAAAGGGGTGCAACACGAGGACTTCCCAAGGGGTCACCCATCCTAGCACTACTCTCGCCCAAGCACGCTTAACTTCAAAGTTCTGATGGGATCCGGTGCATTAGTGCTGGTATGATCACACTCGTCATGTTGAGGGTGCAAAGCCCTTATCTGTTGACGATGTACAGTCCCAGCCAAGAGAGACAGCCCATTCAAAAGGTCCAATGGGCTTATCGACAGCCCATCTACTTCAATAAAGCGGCATCATCGCAAGATGTGATATCGACGCGTTGTAGAGTCCTCTAATGTTCCGCGAGTTGGGTTCTCATCCTCTTCGTGGCTCACGATGAACGACTAGGGATGAAAAAGCAGCGCAAACAGAAGAAAAGTGGCTCGAAACTAATGAACATGTTCGATTTTGGGTACCGAAAATAGGCGCAGCCTAGCAGGCTTATTGCCCCCATCATAGAGCTCTCAGAGAGCTTTCCAATGGCATGTTGTGTGAGGCCCGACCTCGAATTGCGTGCGTTACTTCATTTCGTGTGCCTTAACATTGAACTATGTGCCTTAACCTAGGTTTAAAAGTTGTGTCTTGATTTGCGTGCATTTACTTGAAAATACGTGCATTAGCCTTGAAGTGCGTGCCTTACCTAGTAGTTCATGTTTACCTCGTAATTCATGCCCTAGAACCTAGGAATTCATGCCACCACATTAATCTAGGAAGATTCCTACACAAAGTACTAGACTCTAAAATAATCATACAAACTCCACTAACTATTATTTTAATCCTAAGTCAATTCACTAAAAGACAAAAGCACTAAACACTAAACATTCTTTATTCCTTATTCTATTTGCAAAATCCATGCACCTCAAATACTACACTTAATCTACACTAAAATAAAACAAAAATTCAAAATTCTAGCATGCCTTGGCCGATCATGTGTAGGCAATTTGGCAAGCTTTGCAATTTCAAAATTATTCCTAGACAACCTATGACACACACAAGACACAAAGCATAAAAAAAATTCCCTAACATCTTACCCAATGCTTCACTTTCCCGGCCCTTGCACTACCCATGCCAAAACAATTCAAACTAGACATTAGATGACACAAAATTCATATTCTACAAGCCCAAGGCCGACACACACACACAAACATCATTTCCTCTCAAAAAATTATCTCAAGCTCTCTCATCTCCTCTCACTTTCTCCCATGGCTGCCTCTTGAGTCTCCATAGCTCAAGCACACCCTCTAAGACTCACCTAGGCTCTCAAGGATTCCAAGAAGCTCGACCATAGCAAGCAAAGCAAGAAAATCTCGCACAAGCTCTCAAAACTCTTCATTTTCAGCCTAAGGTAAGTTTTGCTAGTTTTCTTCCTTGTCTTTTGGTTTCACACACATGCACACCTCCTACACAAGCTAACTAAGATAGTATTTAAGGGAAAATCAAGATACCTCTCGGCCAAAGCAAGGAAAAAGGTCTAGTTGTGCGATTCAAAGAGTGTTTATGCATTTTCATCCATCAATAGGCAAAGGTGAGGGTTAAACTCTTTTAAAAGCTTTCAAAACTCACATGCATGCCCTCATATGGCTATATTTACCTCTGTAGTTATTGTATATGTGTGTATATGAGCCTATCCACTCATGCATGGCTTGATTTTGGCTAGAAACTTGAAGATATGTAAACACGTATATCTAGAAGATTTCTGACCTTGTAGAATGAAATAGTTTTTGCCTAGTAAAATATGTTTAAAATACAGGAAAAGTGGAAGGTCGCTATATTTTTCAGTTCTGAACATTTTTGGCAGAAATAGGCTAAGGCTAATTCGGACTTTAAGAACCTCAAAAATGGAAAACATCGTAATGTGTCTAAAACTGGACAGTTTTGCGTAGTCTCACGGTTTTGGTCATAACTCGTAAGTCCGAACTTCAAATGCAGCGAGGTTTGTTCCTACACTTAAAGAACTCAGTGAAATTTAATTTTAAATTTGGTACACTAAAATTGGAGATTAATTGCTTGGCTAAGTAAATGTGGAAATACTGATCATTGCAGTAAGGTTTTTGCTTAGTAATATGCTTTAAATCATGTTGTAACCTTACTTGAGGTATTGAATGCTTGGAATTGTGGTACTTAGAAATTGTGTGGGCCATTGTGGTTGGTTGAGGTTGCTTAATTTGGTTGATGCATGGCTTGGTTTCATTAATTGATGAATGGTTTCTTAATCACATGTGTAAGCACGAAATTGAGGCCCTATCGCTTATGACTACTTGCTAAGAGATGATTCTATGGTTAATTGTGTTCAATTGATGTTGAGGAATGTTAATAGGCTGCCCGTAATTGTCCTTATAACTCTAAATATGATTCTCGGTGATTGCGTGTTGATAAGTGAACTATTCTTGCACCCGGTCTCGTATAAGCATCATTGCATGCTTGTATAATCTTAACACTTGATACGTGAACCCCGAACTAAGTTATATGACTTGATTAATATGTGTTACTTGGCTGCCCGTTTAATGTTCATATAACTCTAAGTGTTCGACAAAGTGAAATTATATGTCAAGCATGCCTCGTTCGTTTACTTGTCAATATGTGATCTTGAAATTGCTCGGAGGCAACCTACTTTGTTGTCCTCCTAATGTGAATTGTTAAATGGTATAAATGTACATTGCATACAAGGTTGCAACCTTTCATTGTGGCATGGTAGCGTTTCACGAACGCTGGGTGGCATAAGGCTTGCCAGTGCTCCCGTGACTACCATGGTCTAATTCCCTCTCTCGCTTGGCATTCCACCCTTGGAGAGTTGGGTTGTAGGATTTCGGGGTATATCCAGAGTGCACCCATTTGGAGTGATAAGTGGATGATTGAAGCCGGCAGCAACAATTGTTATTGAAAATGATATTGAGAGCAAATGCTCACCGATTGAACTTAAGAGCAAAAGCTTACCGTATCCTTGAAATGATTGGTAATTGTATCTGTTGTTCAATTTGATTCTTATACTTTGCGTACTTTATTATTTATAATACGTGACATGTTTTAAAAAATAGGTTTTCATAAGATTAGCCAGAAAAGAGTTTCAAAACGTTATCTCTCGTTCCCCCTCGCTGATTTCATAAGGACTCACCATCTTTTATCATCACAGGTGAAGAAGATCAGGAACAAGTACCCAAGGAGAACGTGCCTGTTGATGACTCCTTGGAGTGATTGCATGCCTTATGTGCCTTGCTTGCCTGTGGTTGTTTTGTGAATGTTATGTTTGCTTGAAGACTACTTATATTGTTCTTGTTGTAAAAGACCCCCGTTGTAATTTGGGGTATAATTTTGACTTATACTGATTATAACTAGACAAACACTCTATCTTGTGGTTTGCTATCACTATTTTGATTTAGTAACTATCATAGGCAACTCAATCACTAGGTGAAGAATCAAATGACGTAACTCTATCTAATTTCACCTAGGTGTTCAATAGTAAGCTAAAGATCAACAGTTACTTGCGCCCTAGGAATTGACAAGTAAACGAGACACAATCATCGTGCTAGGCTTATCAATTAAACAAGACTTTCGAGATAGACTAGCAGTCATATTGGTCGTTGATCAAATAGGAGTCTTTAATGGAATCGGAGCAGTGATTGGAATAATTAAGGCATTTGGAAATTAGGTCAAACCAAAAGGTCCTAAATACAGCCGTTATGCTGTCGATTTTTCAGAAAATCTTTCGAAGTTCTAGGCTAACGTTAAGTGTTAAATCATAACAACGGTTAAGTATGAGAAATGGTATAAATAATTAGATCACACCCTAGTCTAGCCTCTATAGGTCGGGTTGGGGCATGACACGTTATTGGAATGGTGGTAACAACAATAGGAATGGTGGTAACAATGGGAGAAACAGCAGGATGCGGGTGTTCTTTGGCTTTCACCCGTCCAAGTTCTTCGGGGAATCTAATGATGAAAAGGTAGAGGCTTGGCTGTCTGAGATTGAAAGGATTTACGGGCCACTTGACTATACTGATGAAAAAAGGATTGAGTTTTCTGTGTACCTGTTAGACGGGGATGCTAAGTATTGGTGGCACACTGTGGAGACACTTTGGGAAACTGATCATACAACTCACTTGTGGAGAAACTTTGTCAAGGCTTTCAAGGAGAAATACATACCGGCAGTTTCGAGACAGAGGCGGATTGAAGAGTTTATGACCTTGAGCCACGGCAACATGACAGTGGCTCAGTATGAGGCCCGCTTCGATAGATTGTCCCGCTATGCACAATACATGGTCAGTACCCCTGAGGCGAAGATGTGGAAATTTATGAATGGGTTGAGGCCAGAAATTCAAGATCACTTGGCTTCACATGACTTTACTACATATTCTGCTCTCTTTGCTACTACTTCCCGAGTTGAGAAGAGAAAACTTGATAGAACCGGTTTGAGTTAGCTGAATAAGAAACCTTACCAGCCTCAAGGACAACAGAGGCACTTTGAGACTCAGAGTCCCAGTCAAGGCCAGAGCCAGAATAGACCAGTCAATAACCGTGGCCCATCAAAAGCACCATCAGCCTCTTCCACCCGTGGATCCACAGGTAGTTCACCCGCTACTCAGGCTGTCACATGTTCTTACTATAACAGGAAGGGTCACACTGAGACCCAATGCTGGAGGAAATCGGGACGATGCATGGGATGTGGCAGTGATCAACACCAGGTTAAGGACTGCCCTAAATGGAAAGGAGGAAAAAATCATAATAAACCAGCTAGTAGAGGCAAAATTCCAGTTCCTAGAGTTTCGGCCAGACCTTATGCTATTGAATGCGAGGAGCTTCCTAAGGAAACTGCTGTTGTTGAAGGTACATTCTTGATACTGAATCAACCTGTTAGGGTACTAATTGATCCAGGTGCTACTCATTCATTTATTACTCCCTTATGTGTGCAACGTGTGAAATTACGAGTTGAATGTTTGCTTTACGAAGTAGAAGTCGGTACCCCGATGGGTTCTAAACTTGTTACTAGCTCAGCTTGTAAAGCATATAAAATTTAAATTAAGGATAGGGAATTCTCAGCCAATCTTACAGTGTTACCCTTTCAAGACTATGAAGTCATCTTAGGGATGAACTGGTAGGCAAAATATCATGCCCAACTAGATTACCAGACGAAGATTGTAACATTCCAAGTACCTGGCCAACCAACATTGGAAGTAATGGGTCGAAGGGATTTCACTGGGAGTTCCATCATTTCATCCACGAAAGCAGTGAAGTCCATGAGAAAATGGTGGAGCAGATACTTAGCTTGCCTCATCAATAAGCCATCAGACAAAGCTAATTTGGAGGAGATGCAGGTGATTAAAGAATATGCCAATGTGTTTCCAAGAGAATTGCCAAGTTTATCTCCGGATCGGGAGATCGAATTTGTAATAGAATTGCTACTTGGTACACAGCCAATATCTAAAGCTCCCTATCATATGGCACCAGCCGAACTATAAGAATTGAAGGATTAATTGCAAGGATTGTTGAATAAGGGGTTTGTTCAACCAAGTTCTTCTCCGTGAGGTACACCAGTCCTATTTGTAAAGAAGAAAGATGGAACGTGGAGGTTATGCATTGATTACAGAGGATTGAACCAAGTGACCGTCAAGAATAAATACCCATTTACATTGATCGATGAGTTGTTTGACCAACTTCAAGGAGCTAAAGTATATTCGAAACTCGACTTGAGACGAGGGTATTATCATATGCGGATCAAAAAGGAGGATATTCCTAAATCGGCTTTCAGGACGAGATATGGGCACTATGAGTTTGTGGTTATGCCATTTGGGCTGACTAATGCCATTGCAGCTTTTATGGACTTAATGCACAAGGTGTTTCAACCCTACTTGGACCAATTTGTGGTGATCTTTATTGATGATATTTTGGTATACTCAAAGTCCAAGGCTGAGCATGAACAACATCTACGATTGGCATTGCAGAAGCTTCGGGAGCATCAATTGTATGCAAAGTTTAGAAAATGTGAATTTTGGTTGCGGCAGATTGCTTTCTTAGGGCATATCATATCCCAAGAGGGAATAGAGGTGGACCCAGCAAAGATAGAAGCAGTGATGTCTTGGAAGAAGCCGAAAAATGTTACGGAGGTTCGGAGTTTTCTTGGTTTAGCCAGCTATTATCGGAGGTTTGTGAAGGATTTCTCAAAGATTGCAGGACCGCATACAAAGCTCACTCAGAAGAAAACAAAGTTCATGTGGGATGACAAGTGTGAGAATAGTTTCCAGGAGTTGAAGACAAGATTGACAACTGCACTTGTTCTTGCATTGCCTGAAGGGAGTCAGGGCTTTGTAATCTATTGTGATGCTTCTAAGGAAGGATTGGGTTATATATTGATGCAGAATGGTAGAGTGATTGCATATGCCTCTAAGAAGCCAAAGCCATATGAATTGAATTACCCGACACATGATTTGGAGCTAGCGGCTATTGTGTTTGCACTAAAGAAATGGAGGCACTATCTGTGGGATAACAAGTTTGAGGTGTTTACGGATCACAAGAGTTTGAAGTACTTGTTCTCATAGAAAGAATTTAATATGAGGCAAAGATGGTGGATGGAGCTCTTGGATGATTATAACTGCACAATCAATTATGTGCCCGGTAAAGCGAATGTGGTAGCAGATGACTTAAGCTGGAAGGTGAGCATGGCAAAATTGGAGTTTAAGGTGTGGGAGATGTTAGAGGAAACATTTTTGTGGAAGCTGCAATTGACTCAAAGAGGAGTACTGTTTGCCACTACACAAGTTCAATCGGTCTTGTTATCCGAGTTACGAGAGGCCCAACAGAAAGACCAGTAGTTCCAGAAGATTAAAGAAGGCAACATAGATTTCAAGTTTCATGATGATGGTATTTGGAGGTTCAGGAGTCGAATTTGTGTCCTTAATAACCCAGAGTTGAAAAAGAAGATTCTTGAAGAAGCCCATAACTCAAGATACACCATTCACCCCGGTGGGACAAAGATGTACCGGGATTTGAAACAACACTATTGGTGGAATAACTGAAGGATCTCATATATTTTAGAGCTATAAACATCATCTAGCTAAGAATCGAGCGGAAGCGAAACATGACATTCAAAAATTTCTGGAATTCAAAGCATGATGTTTATATGAAACTCTAATCTTGATATCATGTGATTAACATATGCAAAACATATATATAGCAAGTATATATATTGACAAGAGATAGTAGAAGAGTATACCTCTTGTAGACAACTCATGGAAGCCATAGATCTGAATTTTTGCACACTTGATGGAAGACACCTCCTCTTGAAAATACAAGAGCTCTAGTCCGTCCACACGAGCAAAGAATGGCTTCTCCATTTCCGTGGTTGTTTTGTGCTAGATAACCATAGAAGATTTATGAGCTTGTTTGTGAGGAAGAGAGCAAAACCATTTTCTTCTTCTCCATTTCTTTGGCTGCGTTTTTATGAACAAGAAGAGAAGACAAGTTCATCTAGTTCACCTTCATTTTTCAGCCATGGTTCTCTCAAGATGAAGAAGAAGAAAATCCTTTTTCTTTTCTTTCTTCTTGCTGCATTTTTCTCTAATTTTTTCAGCCATGGAGGCTTGAGGAGAGAGATAGATGAAGACAACTCATGGCTTGGTTGATGATGAAGACAATTCTTTTTCTTCATCTTTTTCTTTCTCCAACGTGTGGAGAGAATAGAAGGTGACAAGCTTTGTCATCTTTTCCCTCTTTTCTTATTCTTGTCTCCTTTTGAAATAAAAGAGAAGACAACCTTCCTTGAATTAAGGTTGTGTTGTCTCTTTGTTAGAAAAGAAAAGATGACAAACCTTTGTCATCTTTTGTTTCTTTTATTGTAGTATTTTTCCACTAATGTATTTAAATATTCAACCTAATCACAATTAGTTGAAATTATGAAAACAACCTTTTCATATTTTCACATTAGCCCCAACACTTAATAATAATTGCATATTGACCCCAATAACTTTTAAAAGGTCAATTACACCATTGTTAACTCCTTAACAATTACACAATTGTTAACTCCTTAACAATATAAGAGAAACAAAATATAATTGTTAACACTTTAACAATTCAAGAGAAACTAAACACAATTATTAACACTTCAATAATTCAAGAGAAAATAAACGAATTATTAACATTTTAATAATTCAAGAGAAACTAAACACTATTGTTAACACTTTAACAATTCAAGAGAAAGTAGATGAATTATTAACAATTTGATAATTCAAGAGAAACTAAACGAATTGTTAACACTTTAACAATTCAAGAGAAAATAAACGCAATTGTTAACACTTTAACAATTTAAGAGAAACTAAAACAAGCTCAATAGAAAAAACATTCACCATGCTCTATTGTGTGTGACTTTCTAGATTCACTACTATATAGCACTGAAGAAACGTTGAACACTTTCAATGTTAATCGAGCTATTCGATTTGTTTAGAGAATGTCTCCCGTCATTCTCAAAACACCCTCAGAGTTCTTGAGTGACGTTCTAGCTACCAACGTATCAAGACAGTTTATAAAGTAATGAAATCTTATTCAAGTGAATCTATTTATGGTCGCCGATTATCGTACAATCCAATCCTTCCATTAATTGTCCCGTCGAGCAAGAACCATGATCCGATTAAGTTCATAGACTCGAAACGATGCATAGATCCAAATGGTGGAATGAGAGGTGACATATGGAAAAACCCATTTCCATCATTCATGCCTTGGCCAAGGACTTCCTCATTCAACAACCAAACTTGGATCGCATAGGACATCGCCTCACGTCGGAGGTTAACGGATCCTCTCTTGACCACTACTTGTCAATCACTATACCAGACGAATGAAACTGTGAGAGGCGTATCTCATCTCGTTTGTCGAAACAATCATTGTCCAAACGCTAGAATCAAACCCTAATACATATGACAACCGTAATGTCTCAAGTCTAAGGATTACATGCACAATCGCAATGATTAACAAATTATTAATCCAAAGTCATGTAATTTGTTATTCACGTCACATTCAATGATCTATTCAACTAATAGTCATCCACATGTTTGTAAGTCGCATCGCTATGCTGTTATGGCACGTGGCTCACCATCCTTTATCATTAATATCTCTATATTAATCAAAGGTAACAACACATGTAATAGTCCGTAATTGATTATTAAAGTCCCGATCATATAATCTAAGGACTATGAATACTTTAAGTATTTATCATATTAAAGGAATACGCCAACATATTCTAAACGCTTTTAGAATACATTCCTCTAATGAAAATACTAGGGACTCATTCATACACGTAAAGAAGGAGAATATGAATGTCCTAATTATGTCAATATGTAAACGAACATATAAACACTAATGCCATAAGTAAATGTCAAAATGCCCCAATATATGTCATCCAAATATGTAGCATTAGGGAATATCTCTAACAATAACATGAAGAGAAAGATTGCAGAGTTTGTGGCACGCTGGTTGACTTGTCAAAGGGTCAAGGCAGAACATCAACAACAGGCAGGTTTACTTCAGCCGTTGGAAATTCCCCAATGGAAATGGGAACATATAACTATGGACTTTGTCATGGACCTGCCTAGGTCACAAAAGGGTCATAATGCCATTTGGGTCATAGTGGATAGATTGACTAAGACCGTATACTTCTTACCATTGAACAAGAAGGATAGTCCTGAGAAATTAGGAGATATGTATGTAGCGGATATTGTAAGACTACATGGGATGCCTGTAAGTATTGTATCGGATAGGGATCCTCGTTTTACCTCCCGATTTTGGAAGAGATTACAGGAAGCTCTGGGGACAAAGTTGAGTTTCAGTACAACTTATCACCCTCAGACGGACGGACAATCTGAGAGAACTATTCAGATTTTGGAGGATATGATGAGGGCGTGTGTTCTGGACTTCGAAAAAGGTTGGGAGAAGTATTTGCCTCTAGCATAGTTCGCTTATAATAATAGTTATCAGGCCACTATCGGGATGGCCCCATTTGAGGCATTTTATGGACGTATCGATCCCCAATATACTGGGATGAAGTAGGTGAGACGAAGACTTTTGACCCGACCCTTCTACCAGAACTTATGAAGACTGTTGAAAATGTCCACCTCATTCGGAACCGGATGCTTACCACCCAAAGTTGCCAGAAAAGTTATGCATACCGACAGAGATGGAATTTAGAATTTGAGATCGGCGACAGGGTGTTCTTGAAGTTATCAACACGGAGGGGATTGATCAAACATGGAAAAGGTGGAAAGTTGAGCCCGAGGTTTGTAGGACTGTTTGAGATAGTTGAAAAGGTTGGCAAATTGGCGTATCGCCTGGAACTACCCCAAAACCTCTCTAATATTCATGATGTCTTCTATGTCTCAATGCTACGGAAGTATCACCTTGATCCATCGTACATCTTGGAACCAGAGCCGTTGCAGCTTCGGGAGAACTTGTCTTATGAAGAAAAGCCTATTCGGATCCTAGACCAGCAAGATCAGGAGTTGCGCAACAAGTCGATACCGATGGTAAAAGTATTATGGGATTACCATGGAGTTGAAGAAGCAACGTGGGAAAGGCGAGCCCAGATGGAACAACAGTATCCGACATTATTCCAAAGGTAATATTGAATTTCGGGATGAAATTCTTTTAAGGAGGGGAGGATGTGAGGCCCGACCTCGAATTGCGTGCGTTACTTTGTTTCGTGTGCCCTAACCTTGAATTGCGTGCCTTAACCTAGGTTTAAGAGTCGTGTCTTAATTTGCGTGTATTTACTTGGAAATACATGCATTAGCCTTGAAGTGCGTGCTTTACCTCGTACTTCGTGTTTACCGCATAATTCGTGCCCTAGAACCTAGGAATCCATGCCACCACATTAATATAGGAAGATGCCTACACAAAGCACTAGACTATAAAATAATTCTACAAACTCCACTAACTATTATTTTAATCCTAAGTCAATTCATTAAAAGACAAAAGCACTAAACACTAAACATTCTTTATTCCTTATTCTATTTGCAAACATGCACCTCAAATACTACACTTAATCTACACTAAAATAAGCCTAAAACAAAACAAAAAAATCAGAATTCTAGCATGCCTTGGCCAACCAAGTGTAGGCAATTTGACAAGCTTTGCAATTCCAAAATTATTCCTAGACAACCTATGACACACACAAGACACAAAGCATAAAAAATATTCCCTAACATCCTACCCAATGCTTCACTTTCTCGGCCCTTGCACTACCCATGCCAAAACAATTCAAACTAGACATTAGATGACACAAAATTCATATTCTACAAGCCCAAGGCCGACACACACACACACAAACATCATTTCCTCTCAAAAAATTCTCTCAAGCTCTCTCATTTCCTCTCACTTTCGCCCATGGCTGCCTCTTGAGTCTCTATAGCTCAAGCTCACCCTCACCCTCTAAGACTCACTTAGGCTCTCAAGGATTCCAAGAAGCTCGACCATAGCAAGCAAAGCAAGAAAATCTCG
The DNA here is from genome assembly GCA_037974665.1 of Ehretia macrophylla. NCBI lineage: Eukaryota > Viridiplantae > Streptophyta > Magnoliopsida > Boraginales > Ehretiaceae > Ehretia > Ehretia macrophylla. Next base: position 47,390,550 of record CM075771.1, on the reverse strand, counting down.
CACAAGCTCTCAAAACTCTTCATTTTCGGCCTAAGGTAAGTTTTGCTAGTTTTTTTCCTTGTCTTTTGGTTTCACACACATGCACACCTTCTACACAAGCTAACTAAGCTAGGATTTAAGGGAAAATCAAGATACCTCTAGTCTAAAGCAAGGAAAAAGGTCTAGTTGTGCGATTCAGAGAGCATTTGTGCATTTTCATCCATCAATAGGCCAAGGTGAGGGTTAAACTTTTTTAAAAGCTTTCAAAACTCACATGCATGCTCTCATATGGCTATATTTACCTCTGTAGTTATTGTATATGTGTGATAACCCGAACCCGGCATGCATTTAATGGCATTTAATTGCATTTAACTAAGTGACATTTTAAATGTTGGCATTGAATTTGTGTTTATTTTTAGTTAAACACTTATTTGTAGCTTTACTTTCATATTTCTTTTAGAAGTAACTAGAATAATACCTGAGCTAATCATGTTAACGGAATATCAACTACTTTTCATATCTTTGTCAATCGGTTTTATTTTTTTCTTGCACTTAAATGCTCGGATTTCACTTAAATGAAAAGTAGCTCCGAGCCGGAGTAAATTCTAAACTATGATGCTTTCCAAAAATAATATATTTCTTAGATTCTTTGAGAATTAATTGTTACTTTTTTGTTATCGCAACGTGCATTGCATATTGTGAGAGATAGTAAGGAAATGAATTCGGGTCCTCAGCAAATAGTGAAACTAGCATTTAAATGACTTAAATTTTATATTTTAATTGTTGTTAGCTAGAATTAATATTTCATTAGTTGTTTTAAGCTTAAAATGCACAAAATGAACTACTTTGACCATGTTTAGTTAGCATTGACCAAGGGGCCTTGACCAATTGACTTTGTATCACCTTATAAGCTTAAAACCTTGCAAAATAAAATAAAAAAACAGACCTGAAACAGCAGCAAGCTGGCCGAAAATAAGAAGAGAGAAAAAAAAAATTCAAATTCAAATCTTCAATTCTTCGTGAGGGCTCGCACGGGGTGGTTTCCGAGGCATCCTACGAGGTTTTCCTAGCGTCTAGGAGCGTCTAAGGTGAGGGTTTCATCGTTATTTGCGCATTTGAAAATTTTGTATCTAAACTTTGATTTTTGAATTTTATGCGTAGATTGTTGTTTTAATCATTTTGTTGCTTAAAGAATGTTCCTTGTTGATTGTAGAACATGTATTTATAGTTTTTTTTACATTTTCTGCGGTTAAATGTTGAGATTGCAATTTAAATTGATTAATGAATAGTGTTTTATGAATAGTAAACCCTTGAAACGATGAAGTTGCTCCGTTATGCTGTCCGTTGATGTAGAAATGTGCTAGATATGCTAGAATGCCTAAATGTGTGGTTTAATTGGAATGTGTAATAGAAAAACGGAGAAAAATGGCTTAGTGAAAGTCGGGGTCGTTTAGGTCAACTTTAGCATTTTCTCGTTTTGCATGATGGCATTGTTTCGGGAGCCCATGGAAGCACTTTTGGTGCGGTCGTGGTGTTGGTTGGGTGTTTGGTTGGTATAGTTGTAGTTCAAACGAGCAAAGGGGGAAAACTGGGCTTTGCGTGAATTCTAGGGTTAAGTAGGGTTTCGGAGTCTATAGACGTGCTTTATAGTGACCTAGGAAGATTGGCGAAGTCAATTTCTGGAACTCGTTGCTCGTTTGGAGATGGTAGTGTTTTGATAGTTGGGGCCGATTTGTGACATTGTGTGTTTTCTTGATGTTATGCCTATAGAATGCTTGTTAATGCTTTTTATTGCTTGTTATGCTTGCTAATGCTTATTCCGCTTGTTAGAGTTGGTTGTTGATTGAAATGTTTATCCATTGTTGAGAATGCTTGATATCTTGTTTATCGCTCGTTTATCGCCTTGTATCGAGTCTTGCATTGCATAGTGTCTCGCGCGTGAGTGATGGGCCTTTCTGGGTAGCCTCGGGTTGCCAGTGTTGGTTGCTCTAGCTCCGCTGCTATTCCCTTTCTCGCTTGGGTTGCCTCCCAGGGAGATTTGGGTCGTAGAATTGATGGATACTTCCGGGGTATTCCAAACTGGTGATATAAGGTGGATGCGCGCTTGTTGTCATTGTTGTCAACATCAAGTTCGAGATTGATGTATCGCTCGTGAAATGGTATATTGCTCGTATGAGTGAACCACAGCCTTCAGAGTGTGGTATAGCTTTAAAGGGTTGTGTTAATGCTTTCTTGATTGCTTATAGTATTGTTGTTTGTATTGAATGTTTCCTTATTGTCTTTATTGCTTAACTATGATTATTTGCATTGCACGATCTTCTTTCTCTCCAACTCGATATCTGTCTCGCCCTCACTGAGTATACGTGTTGTGTATACTCATTCCTCACCACCACATTTCAGGAAATGCCTTGTTAGCTGAAAAGTTCGTGGATATGTGTTAGTTCGTGCCTGAAGAGTTGTCTTGCGTGCTTTGTGGCTTGAGCTGTCAAAGATGTAAAGATGTATGTTCATATGTTGTATGTATTTATTGTTAAAAGAAATGTAATTTAATCTAGCTAAGTGGTTGAGGTAGATTGATAAGTTAGTTATGTATTCAGTAGTATAGTTAACCCGATGCATGTTTGTAATTATCTAAAAGAAAAGAGTGAGAATGGTATGATAGTATATTTTGTGCAGTAGATTAGTATGGATTAAATGTCAAGCTTGAATGTTCTTGTAAAAGATGTAAAGAGATAGGTTAGCTTTAAACTGGAAATGTATATTTATATGCTGTGTTTAGTTGTTGAGAACCAAGGCTCGGATGGCCTTGAGGTGGTTGAATGTTTGGACATGGTATTGGTCCAATTATATGCTGTTACAGGGTTTTACATTTTGCCTAGAAACAGGGGAGACTCCGTCCGTTTTCCCTGAAAATTATGCCCGGGTTTGGTTTTGGGTTGTGATTAGATTGATTGATAGAACTTCCGGTCTCGAGAGGGATCGGGGTGTTACAGGTGGTATCAGAGCTTGTCTAGCTCATAAGCCGGGACAGGGTCCTCGGTCTGGTGGGTAGTGACCTTTGAATGTGTGCTTGTTAAGTGTGTCTTGAAAGTGTATGCTTGTATGTGAGATTGTGTGTCTTGATATGAATGTGTGCTCCTATGTGATATAGTTATTTGTTATGTGTTAATTGTGTGCTAAGTGAAGTAAAGTGTCTAGTTGTGCATTGAATTGACCTATCGAATCGACCTCGTGGATTGTTATTTGCTTAAAGTATTGCTTGTAATGTGTGTACTGAAATGTCTTGAATTAGTTATGCCGTGATTTGAATTGATTATGTTATGCTTGACTTGATTGTTATGCTTGAGTGACCTTGTTGAATAAACTATTTTGTAAACTTGCTTACATAATAGTTTAAGGTATGTGTATAAATGTGATATCTTGGCATTCATATATGTCCCGTGGAATGGTAAGAAAGACTTCTTCCTCCCCTGAAGAAGTGGTTCACAGCTGGCCTTCCAAGGTGTATGGATTGGCAAGAAATGAATGGCATTTAACTAGCCTTGATTTGGAAGTTGGTGTTTGCTTTTGGAGCTCGGTTATTGGCAAATCTCTATGGTCCTTTTCTGTGCTTAACAGTTGTGAAAAAGATAACTTTCTTTGGGGTTTCTGTATGATGGCTCTTGGTAGCATTCTTTGGCTTCGTTATTGGGTATTCTTTGGAAGTTCTGTTGGCACTTCTTGGTAGACTTGGCTGTTGGGGTTCCTCTATGATTATCTCCTATGCTTAGTAAAAATGACTTTCTTTGGAGTTCTTATTGGACTTGCTGCATAATATTGTCTACAATATCTTTGTTCTGGTCCTTCTTGATATATTATTGGCAATCGTGATTGGAAATCTTCAATAGCATATGGTGTACCTGCACGGCATTTCCTCTGGTATTTTACCCAATATTCGATAGTAATATTATTTTGGGAATCTACTTGGTTATTCAGCTTGGTGTTCATTCATGGACTTTTGATAAGTATATATATGTTGGCGTACATTTTGGATTTCCTAATCAGATACTTCTTGAGCTATATATTGAAAGACTTGAAACTTCTGTAATATGATTGACTGGGTTTTTTGTTTGGAGTCTTCCTGAGTGGTACTTGGGATTCTTGGTTAGACTCTGCCTCAGATTGTTTATTGGTATGTTCTTGGTACTTTTAGTTGGGATTCTATTATGGCATTCTCTAGGATCCTTAGTGGCCATTTATTTAGCATTTACTTATTGGGTAAACTTGGCTACATTCTTACCGGAGCATTGTTTGGTGGGCATTCTACTAGTATTTTTCCTTATTGGCATTTATTGGAAGATCCTACACTTGGAATTCTGTTTGGTCATATTATCTTGTACTGTTTACGGCTTCTCCTTCGGCCTTTCCACTCAGGGGAAATCTATGTTTGCTGTTGGACTAAGATGTTGCAGTAGGAACACAGTGATTGGAAGATTTCATTTAGAGGTTGGCCTTTGGTATTCTTCTTTATATTCCTTTACAGAACTTTCAACTGGGTCTATTTACGGTAGTCAGTACTGCATGAGGTGCATCTACTCTGGCTATCTCTTAACTTTCTTATTTGGTACTTGTTAGACTTCTATTGAAGATTCTTAAATAGGGTATTCCTTCAGTACTCTTCCTACCATTAATATGTGGTATTGATGGTATCTACAGTATCTTTGCTTCAGTCTTTAGTTGATATTTCCTCGGCATTCTTGATTGGAATTTCTATTCGGGATTTCCTACGAGCATTCTTATATATTTTCCTGCTCAGCAACTGATGAAGATTTATCAGAGTTGGATTTTAGATGATGCAGAGTCCTATTGGAAGAAGAATTGCGAGGACACAATTGTTTTAAGGGAGGGAGGATGTGATAACCCGAACCCGGCATGCATTTAATTGCATTTAACTAAGTGACATTTTAAATGTTGGCATTGAATTTGTGTTTATTTTTAGTTAAACACTTATTTGTAGCTTTACTTTCATATTTCTTTTAGAAGTAACTAGAATAATACCTGAGCTAATCATGTTAACGGAATATCAACTACTTTTCATATCTGTGTCAATCGGTTTTATTTTTTTCTTGCACTTAAATGCTCGGATTTCACTTAAATGAAAAGTAGCTCCGAGCCGGAGTAAATTCTAAACTATGATGCTTTCCAAAAATAATATATTTCTTAGATTCTTTGAGAATTAATTGTTACTTTTTTGTTGTCGTAACGTGCATTGCATATTGAGAGAGATAGTAAGGAAATGAATTCGGGTCCTCAGCAAATAGTGAAACTAGCATTTAGATGACTTAAATTTTATATTTTAATTGTTGTTAGCTAGAATTAATATTTCATTAGTTGTTTTAAGCTTAAAATGCACAAAATGAACTACTTTGACCATGTTTAGTTAGCATTGACCAAGGGGCCTTGACCAATTGACTTTGTATCACCTTATAAGCTTAAAACCTTGCAAAATAAAATAAAAAAACAGACCTGAAACAGCAGCAAGCTGGCCGAAAATAAGAAGAGAAAAAAAAATCCAAATTCAAATCTTCAATTCTTCACGAGGGCTCTCACGGGGTGGTTTCCGAGGCATCCTACGAGATTTTCCTAGCGTCTAGGAGCGTCTAAGGTGAGGGTTTCATCGTTATTTGCGCATTTGAAAATTTTGTATCTAAACTTTGTTTTTTGAATTTTATGCGTAGATTGTTGTTTTAATCATTTTGTTGCTTAAAGAATGTTCCTTGTTGATTGTAGAAGATGTATTTATAGTTTTTTTTACATTTTCTGCGGTTAAATGTTGAGATTGCAATTTAAATTGATTAATAAATAGTGTTTTATGAATAGTAAACCCTTGAAACGATGAAGTTGCTCCGTTATGCTGTCCGTTGATGTAGAAATGTGCTAGATATGCTAGAATGCCTAAATGTGTTGTTTAATTGGAATGTGTAATAGAAAAACGGAGAAAAACGGCTTAGTGAAAGTCGGGGTCGTTTAGGTCAACTTTAGCATTTTCTCGTTTTGCATGATGGCATTGTTTCGGGAGCCCATGGAAGCACTTTTGGTGCGGTCGTGGTGTTGGTTGGGTGTTTGGTTGGTATAGTTGTAGTTCAAACGAGCAAAGGGGGAAAACTGGGCTTTGCGTGAATTCTAGGGTTAAGTAGGGTTTCGGAGTCTCTAGACGTGCTTTATAGTGACCTAGGAAGATTGGCGAAGTCAGTTTCTGGAACTCGTGGCTCGTTTGGAGATGGTAGTGTTTTGATAGTTGGGGCCGATTTGTGACTTTGTGTGTTTTCTTGATGTTATGCCTATAGAATGCTTGTTAATGCTTTTTATTGCTTGTTATGCTTGCTAATGCTTATTCCGCTTGTTAGAGTTGGTTGTTGATTGAAATGTTTATCCATTGTTGAGAATGCTTGATATCTTGTTTATCGCTCGTTTATCGCCTTGTATCGAGTCTTGCATTGCATAGTGTCTCGCGCGTGAGTGATGGGCCTCTCTGGGTAGCCTCGGGTTGCCAGTGTTGGTTGCTCTAGCTCCGCTGCTATTCCCTTTCTCGCTTGGGTTGCCTCCCAGGGAGATTTGGGTCGTAGAATTGATGGATACTTCTGGGGTATTCCAAACTGGTGATATAAGGTGGATGCGCGCTTGTTGTCATCGTTGTCAACATCAAGCTCGAGATTGATGTATCGCTCGTGAAATTGTATATTGCTCGTATGAGTGAACCACAGCCTTCAGAGTGTGGTATAGCTTTAAAGGGTTGTGTTAATGCTTTCTTGATTGCTTATAGTATTGTTGTTTGTATTGAATGTTTCCTTATTGTCTTTATTGCTTAACTGTGATTATTTGCATTGCACGATCTTCTTTCTCTCCAACTCGATATCTGTCTCGCCCTCACTGAGTATACGTGTTGTGTATACTCATTCCTCACCACCACATTTCAGGAAATGCCTTGTTAGCTGAAAAGTTCGTGGATATGTGTTAGTTCGTGCCTGAAGAGTTGTCTTGCGTGCTTTGTGGCTTGAGCTGTCAAAGATGTAAAGATGTATGTTCATATGTTGTATGTATTTATTGTTAAAAGAAATGTAATTTAATCTAGCTAAGTGGTTGAGGTAGATTGATAAGTTAGTTATGTATTCAGTAGTATAGCTAACCCGATGCATGTTTGTAATTATCTAAAAGAAAAGAGTGAGAATGGTATGATAGTATATTTTGTGCAGTAGATTAGTATGGATTAAATGTCAAGCTTGAATGTTCTTGTAAAAGATGTAAAGAGATAGGTTAGCTTTAAACTGGAAATGTATATTTATATGCTGTGTTTAGTTGTTGAGAACCAAGGCTCGGATGGCCTTGAGGTGGTTGAATGTTTGGACATGGTATTGGTCCACTTATATGCTGTTACAGGGTTTTACATTTTGCCTAGAAACAGGGGAGACTCCGTCCGTTTTCCCTGAAAATTATGCCCGGGTTTGGTTTTGGGTTGTGATTAGATTGATTGATAGAACTTCCGGTCTCGAGAGGGATGGGGGTGTTACAATATGTGTGTATATGAGCCTATCTACTCATGCATGGCTTGATTTTGGCTAGAAACCTGAATATATGTAAACACGTATATCTAGCAATTTCAGACCTTGTAGAACGAAATAGTTTTGGCCTAGTAAAAGATGTTTAAAATACTGGAAAACAGGACGTTCATTATGTGTTTCAGTTCTGAACATTTTTGGCAGAAATAGGCTAAGGCTAATTCTGACTTTAAGACCCTAAAACATGAAAAAAAATCATAATGTGTCTAAAACTGGACAGTTTTGCGTACTCTCACGGTTTTGGTCATAACTCCTAAGTCCGAACTTCAAATGCAGTGAGGTTTTTCCCAACACTTAAAGCACTCAGTAAGCTTTAATTTGTCATTTGGTACACTGAAATTGGAGATTAATTGCTTGGCTAATTAAATGTGGAAAAACTGATCATTACAGTAAGGTTTTTGCTCAGTAATATGCTTTAAATCATGTTGTAACCTTACTTGAGGTATTGAATGCTTGGAATTGTGGCACATAGAGGTTGTGTGGGCTGTTGTGGTTGGTTGAGGTTGCTTAATTTGGTTGACACATAGCTTGGTTTCATTAATTGATGAATGGTTGCTTAATCGCATGTGTAAGCACGGAATTGAGGCCTTATCGCTTATGACTACTTGCTAAGAGATGACTCTATGGTTAATTGTGTTTAATTGATGTTGGGGAATGTTAATAGGCTGCCCGGAATTGTCCTTATAACTCTAAATATGATTCTCGGTGATTGTGTGTTGATAAGTGAACTATTCTTGCACCAGGTCTCGTATAAGCGTCATTGCATGCTTGTATAATCTTAACACTTGATACGTGAACCCCGAACTGAGTTATATGACTTGATTTATATGTGTTTCTTGGTTGCCTGTTTAATGTTCATATAACTTTAAGTGTTCTACAAAGTGAAATTACATGTCAAACATGCCTCGTTCGTTTACTTGTCAATATGTGATCTTGAAATTGCTCGGAGGCAACCTACTTTGTTGTCCTCCTAATGTGAATTGCTAAATGGTATAAATGTACATTGCATACAAGGTTGCAACCTTTCATTGTGGCATGGTAGCGTTTCACGAACGTTGGGTGGCATAGGGCTTGGCCGGTGCTTTCGTGACAACCATGGTCCAATTCCTTCTCTCGCTTGGCATTCTACCCTCGGAGAGTAGGGTCGTAGGATTTCGGGGTACATCCGGAGTACACCCATTTGGAGTGATAAGTGGATGATTGAAGCTGGCTGCGCAACAATTGTTATCGAAAATGATATTGAGAGCAAATGCTCACCGATTGAATTTGAGAGCAAAAGCTCACCGTATCCTTGAAATGATTGGTAATTGTATCTATTGTTAAATTTGATTCTTATACTTTGTGTACTTTATTATTTGTAATACGTGACATGTTTTCAAAAAGGGGTTTTCATAAGATTAACGGGAAAAGTGTTTCAAAACGTTATCTCTCATTCCCCCACACTGAGTTCATAAGGACTCACCATCTTTTATCATCACAGGTGAAGAAGATCAGGAACAGGTACCCGAGGAGAACATGTTTGTTGATGACTCCTTGAAGTAACTGTATTCCTTATGTACCTTGCTTGCCTGTGGTTGTTTTGTGAACGTTTTGTTTGCTTGAAGACTACTTATATTGTTCTTGTTGTAAAAGACCCCTGTTGTAATTTAGGATCTAATTTTGGCTTGTACTGATTATAACTAGACGAACACTCTATCTTGTGGTTTGCTATCACTATTTTGATTTAGTAACTATCATATGCAACTCAATCACTAGGTGAAGAATCAAATGATGTAACTCTATCTAATTTCACCTAGGTACTCAATAGTAAGCTAAAGATCAACAGTTACTTGTGCCATAGGAATTGACAAGAAAACGAGACATAGTCATCGTGTTAGGCTTATCAATTAAACAAGACTTTCGAGATAGACTAGCAGACATATCGGTTGTTGACCAAATAGGAGTCCTTAATGGAATCGGAGCAGTGATTGGAATAATTGAGGTGTTTGGAAATTAGGTCAAACCAAAAGGTCCTAAATACAGCCGTTATGCTGCCGATTTTTTAGAAAATCTTTTGGAGTTCTTGGCTAACATTAAGTGTTAATTTATAACAACGGTTAAGTACGAGAAATGGTATAAATAATTAGATCACACCCTAGTCTGGCCTCTATAGGTCGGGTTGGGGCGTGACACCTTATTAGAATAGAATTAGAGCTTAGATTGCTTAAGTCGGGTTTTGACTCTCGGACTATGGGTAGAAGCCCCAAGGTAATTATGATGACTTGTTTATGTGTGTTAATATGTGTCAATGTTAAATGTGCCTTCTTTGTTTCTACGTGCTTATGTGATTAACGTGTCTTAACTGTTTTGAGAATTATATATGTATGTGAAATTGTATGTGCATACTCTATACATTAATTTCTTGTCTTGTCGTATCCCAATAAATTGTGCATAATAATCTGTGCCTATAGATGGCTGGGCCTAGTACCCGCAATACCAATAGGGGCGATGAGCCTCAAGAAGCCGGAGATGCTCACCAAACTAATCCCGGCATGGCTATGTTTAACATGATGGTGAGTGCTATGGATTGCGTGTCGCGAGTGATGGAACATCAAGAAGCATGTGAATCAGCAATTAACAACAACAACTACGGAGATGGTAGTAACAACAACAGGAATGGTGGTAACAATGGGAGAAACAACAAGATGCGGGAGTTCCTTGATTTTCACCCATCCAAGTTCTTTGGGGAAGCTAATGATGAAAAGATAGAGGCTTGACTATCTGAGATTGAAATGATTTACAGGCCAATTGACTATACTGACGAAGAAAGGATTGAGTTTGCTGTGTACTTGTTACACGGGGTTGCTGAGCATTGGTGGCACACTGTGGAGGCACTTTGGGAAACTGATCATACAACTCGCTTGTGGAGTAACTTCGTCAAGGCTTAACTCTTTACGGATCAAAAGTTATGGGCACCAGAGCGACGAAGACCTAGTCACAAGTCCCACGTTCTCGGTTTGCGGGCCCAGCTTCTACCCGAAGCGAAATGTTCTTGGCCAAGATGCCTTGGGACTCGAGAATAGAAATGTGATGAATAAAGCATCTTGGCAAGGCTAAACGGGGAAAAAAAATTAAAAGGGGGTACAACACGAGGACTTCCGAGAGGGCCACCCATACTAGTATTACTCTCGCTCAAGCATGCTTAACTTCAGAGTTTTGATGGGATCCGGTGCCTAAGTACTGGTATGATCGCACCCGTCATGTTGATGGTGCAAAGCCCTTATGTGTTGACAGTTCTCAGTCACAGCCAAGAGATACAGCCCATTCAAAAGGCCCAATGGGCTTATCGATAGCCCGTCTGCTTCAACAAAGCAGCATCACCGCAAGATGTAATATCGACGCGTTGTAAAGCCTTCTAATGTTCTGCGAGTTGGGTTCTTGTCCTTTTCGTGGCTCACGACGAACGACCCGGGATGAAAAAATAGCACAAAAAGAAGAAAAGTTGCCCGAAACTGATGAAAATATTCGATTTTGGGCACCAAAAATATGCACAACCGAGCAGGCTTGTTTCCCCCGTCATAGAGCTCTCGAAGATCTTTTCAACGGTATGATGTGCGCCGCATAACTCCCTACGGATCAAAAGTTATGGGCACCAGAGAGACGGAGACCAGGCCACAAGACCCACGCCCTCGGTTTGCGATCCCAGCCTCTATGCGAAGGGAAGTTGTCTTGCCCAAGATGCTGTGGGACTCGAGAATAGAAATATAATGGATAAAGCATCTTGACAAGGCTAAACTAGGGAAAAAAATGAAAAAGGGGTGCAACACGAGAACTTCCCAGGGGGTCACCCATCCTAGTACAACTCTCGCCCAAGCACGCTTAATTTCGGAGTTCTGATGGGATCCAATGCATTTGTGCTGGTATGATTGCACCCGTTATGTTGATGGTGCAAAGCCCTTATGTGTTGTTGGTTCACAATCCCAGCCAAGAGAGACGGCCCATCTACTTCAACAAAGCAGTATCATCACAAGACGTGATATCGACGCATTGTAAAGCCCTCTAATGTTCTGCGAGTTGGGTTCTCTTCCTTTTGGCGGCTCACGATGAACAACCCGGGACGAAGAACAATAGGAATGATATTGACATATTAGAAAAACAATAGGGAAGAATGCGCAATTTTCCCTAATAGAAAGTAAACTCAATAAGAATTACACCTTGCCTAATACGCAATCGCGACAATCACATGATCTCTTTCCTTCCCCCCGAAAGAAAATTAACCAAATTACTCCTCGTTTTTATATGTTGAATGTTATATGTAGTCATCTAAAGTTTGGCTACATATAAAAATTTATTAGCTTGAAAAAAATCCCAACCAATATGATTGGAAGAAGCTTAGATAAATTAAGCATGTATTACTTTACTTCACCGATTTGAGTAAAATTTGATATTTTAATTTTGGATTAACAAGTCAATTAAGCAAACTTCCCCATTCATGGAATAGGTGACCAACTATTAGATGGTTATTGCTTCTTTCATTAAATTTCTTGCCCTTACGAAACTTCTTATCTAATAAGAAAAGTGTCTTGCATGTTCATTTCTCTATCTTCTTATTCTTAGGGCATACTAAGTATGTTATTATCATTTTCAAATTTATTTTATTCCTTAGTTCATTTCATTCTTGTCCAAATTAATTCTAGTGTACTAGTCGCTATCTTAGTATTTTAATGTGATGATTACATGCTTCTAATAAAACAAATTAAAATATGTTATTTATACATGGAAATAATCATGCTTGTGATAATCACATAATCCATAGACTGAAGTTATTATTTTTTCTTTGGGCAAGTGTTTTTCAAATAATCAATTGCTTATCTTAACCCAACACAAGTTTAGTGTTAAATTGATTTAGTTAGGCGCTAAAATAATCAAAACCAAATGGACACTAATTTACGGCGTATAATATTTTTCCTTGTTTTGTTAAAATTTTCCTTTCTTTTCTGCAGATGTTGTAATATAATTCTCTAAACTTACTTGAAACTCATGCAACTTTATACCAATTTACTAAGACTCTGAGTTGAAATAGACATGCTTGACGAAGTAATTAACTTTGTAGCAATATGTCCCTCTTGGCATTCTTAAAAAAGTATCTCAAAATAATTAAGTTTGAAAGATGCTTCTCTACAGCTAAATGATAGTCTAGTCGTGAAATAAAAAGTAGGTCTCATGTGTAGGGGACTTACTTGGTTATTAGACAGTTGGATTGTCGGTTGTCAAAGGAAAGTGCCTTAATTTTTGGATTTTCTTGGAGGCATAGTCGTTGTCGGATTAATAAATGGACTAGTAAGAGTTGTAACCAGCACTAGTTCTACTATATAGAATATATACGTATTTTTAGTCAAGAAAATACATTAGCCCCAGTGAAAAGAACTATAAAAATTACAAAAACTGATGGTTACACTTTAGGTTTTGGTTTTTATAAGAGACAACTTCCGGTAACCCAATAAGTTTTGATATTAAACGTTAAAAAAATATAAAAATTCAAAACTCAATTATTAATTTATTCTCTATAGATATGTATATTATTTTTGTGTATTGTTTTATATTGACCTAATAAAATAATGATTAAAATTATATTTTTAAGTCTAACCCAATAAGAAAATTGGCTAAGCCCAAATACTATTTCTTTAAGCCCTAAGTTATTTCCGTCAAAAGCCCTAAGTTACCTAAACAATTAGGTTGTAAAATTAGTTAAACATTTTTATCATTGTCCTTAACTTTCTCTTTCTAGATTTGTTGGATGCTTTCTTTATGAATTTATTATCTTATTCTGTATGGAAAAATACTTTATCAATTCTAATTTTATTGATATTAAGTATTTATTTATAAACAATATTGTAATGATTATATAATTTATTTCGAATTTTACCACCTTATTGTGCATATTCTTTCATTTTATTTTTGGACTTTTTTGACATTTAAATTGATTTTTTTTATTTACAATTTTATAGATTGATTTTCAATTTAAACTTATTTTTTTAAAAGTAAATAAGAACAATCACGATTAGGTTAATTGCGAATTTTTGAATTTGTAACGATTATAGTATGACAAATGATTTAGAAACCCACAATTATAATTACACATTATACTATTCGATTATAATTGTTATGCTTAACCAACCTACTACCTTCCTAGTTTTACAACAAAGAATAGATTTTTTATTTTTTTTGGTCAAAACAAACAATAGATTGACACGAACAAATTTCAATAATCATTAGCAAAACAAAAAAATGATCATTGACTCGAAAAAGCATGCAGACAATTAGTCAGTTCATATATTGAATCCAAGCCCGAACCTGGCCTGATATTTTCTTACTAATACCATTTATAACCTATCTAATTTTTTTTTTTTTTTTGTCAAATACCCTATCCAAAATCAAAACCGCTTAAAATGTGACCTGATTATATTAACTTTTTCCTTTTTTCTTGGTAATCTGATTACATAACATTGCTATACTATTTTGTATATCAAGTATAATCGATGACTATTGAAACTCCTTGGTCGTGTCTTTGGTTCGAATCAATCAAGAAACTAACTTTTTTTAGACAATTTCAATAATCTTTATAATTAATTAATTTAGATCATATTTCCTCTAAAAATAATCATATGTCCCACAGTTTTTAACACATCCCTGCCGTCATTCATACATGAGAGGCCAAAAACCCCCCACAGGAATTTGGGAGATTGGATAAATAGGGAGAAGAGGTACAAACAGGATCTGAAACCACAATTTAATAGCAATATGCCTGTAAGATTTCATATCCTTAACTGAAATTTCGTCTCATAATCTCCAGCATTATACTAGCCATTAGTACAACACAGGATCTATATCACAGCAAAACTTTACAAAGCTATACAGCATCACTTAGCTTCCATATACTCATTGGAATGAGCAAGACAACAAAGAATGAAGATGTTGCATTTGTAAGATTTCACCAAGGTCACCACGTTCAATGACGCCTTCATGATGGACTAGACCTGGAAGCAAATAGGAGAGAACAGTTCTACTTCAGGCCAAATATGTATATGGAGTTCATCAGGTCAATATCATTAGCTTTTCAGAACCCCTAGCTTCTGCAATGAGGTCCGTACATCAGCGCTGCTCGATCCTTCAGTTGTCTGAACATTGGGACTGTCCAGTGCTATGACATCTGAAAGTGGGTAGCTCCAGTTAGCATGGAGCAGGCTGCTCGCACTGCTGCATTCTCCTTTTAGTATTACAGACTTGTGTATGCCACCAAGCAGTTCTTCATAATCAGTGTCGCCACTTTCACCAACACACACAACCATCTTTGACAAGTCTACATTCCATCGAAGATATAAATACCTGAAAATGATCTGCAAGTTAATTCCAGCACCACGTAATTTACTCTTAAAAATGAATAATCTCCTGGAAGACGAGACAAAAGCAAACGACAAAAATATAGTAGATAGAACAGCTGAACTGTCTCGGGGAGTCAGCTAGGAACTGCCTTGAATGGCACAGATAAAAGCAGAAAACAATTTCCCTTTCAGTTTCCACAAATATGAAAACGAGGGAACATAAAAAATAGGGAATGGAAGTGTAAGCATATTTCCTTGCTAAAGAACAGCTAAGCAGACAACCAGGGCTTTGTAAGTGTTCACAAATTTTAGTTCGTTTGATCAGATAATATCATTTCCATGCATGTCTGCAACTACTTTTCCCATTCAATATGCAATATGGAAAGCACAACATATTACTTGTTTTGATGTAGGATTCTTGTTGAAGACAGATGAAAAGGCAAGAACTTCCAAGACATTACAGCAGAACTAGACAAGATCCAGAAGCTGCCATCAGGCATAACTCCTTACAAACAGCTGTCATCATCGTTAAATTTTTAAAGCAAAGTGGTACCCTCCATTCTTTTTTTAAGTAACTCAAAGTTTCGCCAAATATTAATTGCAATATAATAGATTCTCATTAAATGAATGTTTCCAATTTAACAATTAGAGAAGTTACTAAATTGAATATTTCATATTAGATAAATCGCTAATTCACTTTTCAATCACCTTTACTTAAAAAGACTCTGAAAATGCCTTGATACAAAAACCAAATGCAAAAGAAAAAACCAATGCCATAACTAAAAAATATGACTGTTAGAATATGTGATAATCTCTATCCCACAGAAAAATCATAAACTCCAAGTCCACCATATAAGATCCAAGACTACTCCACCTAGTACCAATTAGTTTTAGGGTAAAACTTATTGATTCTTAACATGGTATCAGAGCCCAGACTTAGAAACTGGGCATGACGTGAAGAAGGTGAACTTGGAGTTTTTCAACATGCTAGATCTGAAATATCTTCCGCATGTGTTTTCTTTTATTTTGTTTAACAATGACATTATGTACGAAGCTTTCAACTGAAGTTGTTAGCTAATCAAACATTTGAAAGGCTCTTCCCAAAGCAAACTATTGACTTATCTTCTTCCACATTACACAAGTTACAATCTTGTACAATAATGTAAGTTTGGTGATACCCAATACACGTCCTTTTTCTAGTCCAACAATCTTCTAGATTGGAAGCCTCTCATTTGACAAGAGAATAGATGAAACAAATCACAGAAATCAACAATTCAACCCTGAAACTCTTTTTCTCTGTTTCCATTTCATTCCGATACAACTCTTCATCATGCACTAACATAAATTAATTGGATGAAAATGGACTTGATTGGGAACCTTTACAAAAAGAATAAATTAATTTCCAAGGCAGTATGTTACCCTTAGAACTCCATAAAGTTGATGAAAGTGAAAACAAGAATTGCAAGTAATCCCCAGAAAAGAGCGAAGGAACAAAGGAGGCAAACTAATATAAGATAATAAACAAACGCAACACAATAACGTGTCTGGGGAAGTTCCATCTATCATCTCCTTATCTGGCTGTTAGTCGATACTATGTGTCGGAAGCATTCTGCTGTAGAAAATACCAAATATTAACTTTAATGTGTCCTACGACTTAAATGTCAAACGTATAATGAGAATCAATAAGTCTAATCACGGTGTTTTATCAATCCAAATAACTTCCAAAAAGCAACACTAAAAATAGAAAAGCAGTAACATGAAGTAATGGACACCTAGAAATACAGACCAAAAGTCAAGAACCACTGGCAACATTGGATGCTCATGAGGCAGGTGAACAATAAAAATATGAAAAAGAAAAAAAAAATTAAACCCAAACCCAACAGATAGTTTAGAACAAAATAGATGAAACAAAAATCGTAAGCTAACAGATAAAAGATGCAATCATGTCATCAAGCTGGATAGTACTAACACTATCAATGCATACCTGAGTGCCTGGCAACGAGATGCCAGCACTGGAATAACATTGATCTTACTCCCATTTTGACAATAAATAACATGACAACGAAGAGCCTGAATTCTCATTAGCTTTCTGAGTTCCTTGACAGGAGGAACCTGTAAAGACAATTACATAAACCAAAATGGCACTGTCAGTGTCCACAAATATCGTTATTGTGCGGTATTAGTGACATCTACAGTATCCTTACTTTAGTCTTTAGTTGGTATTTTCTCGGCATTCTTGGTTGGGATTTCTATTCGGGTTTTCCTACAAGCATCCTTATTCACTATCTTGCTCAGCAACTGAGGAAGATTAGTCAGAGTTGGGTTTCACATGATGCTGAGTTTTATTGGAAGAAGAATTGCGAGGACGCAATTGTTTTAAGGGGGAAGGATGTGATAACCCGAACCCGGCATGCATTTAATAGCATTTGACTGCATTTAATTAAGTGTTTAATTAGTTAATCAACCATTTTGCACTATCTTGATATTTATTTTAAAAGCATTCAATAATTTTTATATTGATTTATTAAAAGATTATCACCTATTTTTATTATTTATAGAAATTGGATTTACTTTCTTGTATTTAATTAAGTGTCATCTTAAATGTTAGTATTTAATTGCATTTAATTACATGTTTATATTAACTTGTTTATTAATCTTAGCATTAATTTCATAATTCTTTAAAGTATTCTAGAAATAGTTAAATTAATTATTTTTAAATGAATATTGATTATTTTGATTGTTTTGATTATCTTAATAATCGATTTTAATTGTCTTGCATTAAAATTACTCGGTTTCCAATTAAATAAGAAAAGTAACTTCGAGCCGGAGTGAATTTTAAACTATTCTACTATTCTACTTTTCAAAAATTATAGTTTTATATTATTGCTCATCATTTGATTAGCGATCGTTTATTGACCGTTCGATCGTAGCATTTCGAAAATGAGAGTTAGAGAAATATTACTCGGACTTAGTGAAAAATGTTTTTAGCTTAATTTAGCTAGTTTTAGTTGGTTTTCATTAAAATTGTATTGTTTTAACTTGAATTGGATTAAATGGCATCAAAATAAACTAATTTGACCATTTTGAACATGAATTTGACCTTGTCTTTTTTACCATTTTGCCCTTGTCACCATATAAATTAAAAACAAGGCAAAATAACTCAAAAACAAAACCACAAATACCCTTTGTATCCCCCCCCCCCTATGGCCGAATGCATCCAAGGAGGAAAAAAAGAATTTTGCTTGCATTTTCTTCTACAATCATGCGTGGAATTGCTCGGGGGGGGTGGGTCGGCGCCTTGTGGGTCTTGGTCTTCAATCTCTGTGAGGGTTTTCACGCTTTTGTGCATATTTTGTGAAATTTGATTATTGTTTCAAATTTTTAGATTTGATATATAATGTGTTATAATGCCTATAATTGCTTGATATAGCTTCCTTGGAGTTCGTAGAGCATTGTTTGATAGTTATTTAGCAATTTTTACGGCTGAAATTGCGTATTTGAAATTGGGGAAGAACAATGGATAGTGATTTTGAATAGTAAAATCCCAGAATTTTGGATTTTGATCCGAATTGCGATTGCTTGATTTGGATAGGTGCCATTAATGATAGAAAGATAAAATGTGCAATAAAAATGGATTAACCTTTGTTAAAATTGGAAATTAGACAAAGAAACGTAAAGGGGCCGTTTGACCAAGTGTTGACCGTGCTCGAATTGAGTTGGGGGTTTTGTTATTGAGGGCATGGAAGCACATTTGGCACTGTTGTGGCGTTGATTGAGCGACCGGTTAGTATAGTTGTAGTTCAAATGCAGTAGGTGGACTTTCGGGCTTCGGTTGGGAAAGTGAGGTTTAGTGGCATAGAAACGTGCCTTGTAGTGCCTAAGTGAATGTAGTGAAATTAGTTTCGTAATCCTGCAACTCGTTTGCTTGTAATTGCCTTTGGAAGTTAGAGATTGAATAGTGATATTTGTCGTTTTCGTGTTTGAACTGCTATTACCTGTTTAATTGATGTCATTGTGGATATTAATGATAATCATGTTTGAAAAGTTAATTGAATGCTAATGTTGATTGTAAATGCTTGATATCTCGTATATCGCCACTAATCTGTACTTTTGTGCTATCGCTCGTTTATTGCTTGTATCTCGTATTGCATTGCATTAGTGTCAGGCGCGTGAGTGATGGGCCTCTCTGGGCAGTCTTGGGCTGCCAGGGTTGGTTTGCTTTAGCTCCGTGTCCTATTCCTTTTCTTGCTTGGGTTGCCTCCTAGGGAGATTTGGGTCGTAAATGTGTCGGGGTACTTTCGGAGTACACCCAGTAGATGTTATAAGGTGGTTGCGCGCTTATTGTCATCGTTGTCAACATCAAGCTCGAGATTGATGTAATGCTCGTGGAATCGAATCGCATGGTACATTGCTCGTATGAGTGAACCATAGCCTTCAGAGTGTAGTATAGCTTTGAATGGTTGTGTTAATGCTTTCTTTAATTGTTTATTGTATTGTCGCTTATATTGAATGCTTTCTTATTGATTATGTTGCTTAACTGTACCTAATTGCATTGCACGATCTTCTTTCTCTCCACCTTGATATCTGTTTCGCCCTCACTGAGTATACGTGTTGAGTATACTCACTCCTCACCACCACATTTCAGGAAATGCCTTGTTAGCTGGAAAGTTCGTGGTTACGTGAAAGATCATGCTTGAAGAGTTGTCTTGCGTGTTATGTGGCTGAGTTGTAGAAAGATACAAAGATGTATGTTTCATGTGTTGTATGTATTTAATGTTAAAAGGAATGTAATTTAAGTTTTACTAGATTATTGAAGTGGTATGATAAACTAGTTTATGTATTCAGTTAGTATAGTTTAACTTCAATGCATGTTTGTAATGCCTAAAGGAAAAGAGTTAGAATGGTATGATAGTCTATTTTATGCAATAAGTTAGTATAGTTTAGTTGCCAAGTATGAATGTACTTATCAAAGATGAGAAGAGATAGGTTAGCATTTTAGCATTTAAACTGGAAATGTATATTTATTTGTGTTCGCTCGTTGAGAACCAAGGCTCGGATGGCCTTGAGGTGTTTGTATGGTTGGACACAGTGCTGGTCCACTTATATGCTATTACAGGTTTTACATTTTGCCTAGAAACAGGGGAGACTCCATCCGTATTTCCCTAAAAATTTTGCCCGGGTTTGAAATTGGGTTGTGATTAGATTGATTGACAGAACCTCTGGTCTCGAGAGGGATCGGGGTGTTACATTGCGGCTTACGACGAATGACCCGGGAGGGAAATACGGCGCAAAAAGAAGAAAAGTGGCCCGTAACTGATGAAAACGTTCGATTTTGGGTATCGAAAAGAGGAGCAGTCAAGCAGGCTTGCTGCCCCTGTCATAAAGCTCCTAGAGAACATTCCAACAGTATTGTTGTGCGCTGCATAACTCGTTATAGATCAACATTAATGGGCACCAGAGTGACGGAGACCTAGTCACAAGCCCCACACCCTCGGTTTGTGGGCCCAGCCTCAACGCGAAGTGAAGTTTTCCTGCCCAAGATGCTGTAGGATTAGAAAATAGAAATGTGATGGATGAAGCATCTTGGCAAGGCTAAACGGGGGAAAAAATGAATAGGGGATGCAACACGAGGACTTCCCAGGGGGTCACGCATCCTAGTACTACTCTCGCCCAAGCACACTTAACTTCGGAGTTCTGATGGGATCCGGTGCATTAGGGTTGGTATGATTACACTCGTCTTGTTGATGGTGCAAAGCCCTTATTTGTTGACGGTTCACAATTCTAGCCAAGAGAGACTGCCCATTCAAAAGGCCCAATGGGTTTATCGATCGGACATCTGCTTTAACAAAGTAGCATCATTGCAAGATGATATCAACGCATTGTAGAGCACTCTAATATTCTGCGAGTTGGGTTCTCGTCTTTTTAACGGGTCACGACGAACGACCCAGGATTAAAAAACAGCGTAGAAAGAAGAAACGTGGCCTAAAACTTATGAACACGTTCAATTTTGGGTACGAAAAATAGATGCAGCCGAGCGGGCTTGCTGCCCCCATCGTAGAGCTCCCGAAGACCTTTCCAACGGTATACTGCGCACCGAAGCGACGGAGACCAGATCTCAAGCCCCACACCCTCGGTTTGCGGGCCTAGCCTCTACGCGAAGCGAAGTTGTCTTGCCCAAGATGATGTGCGACTCGAGAATAGAAATGTGATGGATAAAGCATCTTGGCATGGCTAAATGGGGCAAACAAAAATGAAAAGGGTGTTGCAAGATGAGGACTTCCCAGGGGTCACCCATCATAGTACTACTCTTCTTAAACCACGCTTAACTTCGAATTTCTGATGGGATCCGGTGCATTAGTCCTGGTATGATCGCACCTGTCACGTTGAGGGAGCAAAGCCCGAATGTGTTCACGCTTCATAGTCCTAGCCAAGAGAGACGGCCTATTCAAAAGGCCCAATGGGCTTATCGATAACCCGTCTGCTTCAACAAAGCAGTATCACCGCAAGACGTGATATCGACACGTTGTAGGGACCTCTAATGTTTCGTGAGTTGGGTTCTCGTCCTTTTTGCGGCTCACGACGAATGACCCGGGACAAAAATACAGCGTAAAAAGAAGAAAAGTGGCCCGTAACTGATGAAAAAGTTTGATTTTGGGTGCTGAAAATAGAAGCAGCTGAGCAGGCTTGCTGCCCTCATCATAGAGCTCCCAGAGAGCGTTCCAATGGTATACTGTGCGTCACATAACTCACGGATCAAAAGTTATGGGCACCTGATCGACGGAGACCTAGTCACAGGCCCCACGCCCTCGATTTTTGGGCCATCCTCTACGCGAAGTGAAGTTTTCTTGCCCAAGATGCCGTATGACTCGAGAATAGAAATGTGATGGATAAAGCATATTGGCAAGGCTAAATGGCGAAAAAAATTTGAAAACGGGATGCAACACGAGGACTTCCCAAGGGGTCACCCATTCTAGTACCACTCTCGCCCAAGCACGCTTAACTTTGGAGTTCTGATAGGATCCGATTCATTAGTGCTGGTATGATTGCACCCATCTTGTTGATGGTGCAAAGCCCTTATATGCTAATGGTTCACAGTCCTAGCCAAGAGAGACGACCCATTCAAAAGGCCCAATGGGCTTATCGACAGCCCATCTGCTTCAATAAAGCAGTATCACCGCAAGACGTGATATCGACGCATTGTAGAGCCCTTTAATGTTCTGCAAGTTGGGTTTTCGTCCTTTTTGCGGCTCACGACGAACAACCCGAGATGAAAAAACAGCGCAAAAAGAAGAAATGTGGCCCGACACTGATGAACATGTTCTATTTTGGGCACCTAAAATAGGCGAATCCGAGTAGGCTTGCTGCCCTTGTCGAGAAGCTCCTGGAAAGCTTTCCAACTGTATGTTGTACGCCGCATAACTTCTTACAGATCAAAAGTTAAGGGCACCGGAGCGGCAGAGACCTGGTCATAAGCCCCATGTCCTTGGTTTACAGGCCCAGCCTCTACACAAAGCGAAGTTGTCTTACCTAAGATTCTGTGGGACTCGAGAATATAAATATGATGGATAAAGCATCTTGGCAAGGCTAAACGGGGCAAAAAAAGTGAAAAGCGGGTTGCAACACGAGGACATCCCAGGGGGTTACCCATCCTAGTACTACTCTCTTCCAACCATGCTTAACTTCGGATTTCTGATTGGATCCGGTGCATTAGTGCTGGTATGATTGCACCCGTCATGTTGAGGGTACAAAGCCCTTATGTGTTGACGGTTCACAGTCCCAGCCAAGAGAGATGGCCCATTCAAAAGGCCCAATGGGCTTATCGACAACCCGTATGCTTCAACAAAGCAATATTACAGCAAGATGTGATACCGACGCATTGTAGAGCCCTCTATTGTTTCGCGAGTTAGGTTCTCGTCCTTTTTGCGGCTCATGATGAACGACCCAGGATAAAAACATAGCTCAAAAATAAGAAAAGTGGCCCATAACTTATGAAAACGTTTGATTTTGGGTACTGAAAACAGGAACAGCGGAGCAGGCTTGTTGTCCCCGTCATAGAGCTCCAATAGTGCGTTCTAGCGGTATGCTGTGCGCCGTATAACTCCTTACGAATCAAAAGTTTTGGGCACCGGAGTGACAGAGACCTGGTCACAGCCCTTAGGCCCTCGGTTTGCGGGCCCAGCCTGTACGCAAAGCGAAGGTGTCTTGCCCAAGATGCCGTGGGACTCGAGAGTAGAAATGTGATGGATAAAGCATCTTGGCAAGGCTAAAAGGGGAAAAAAAATGAAAAGGGAGTGCAACACGAGGATTTATCAAGGGGTCACCCATCCTAGTACTACTCTCGTACAAGCATGCTTAACTTCGGAGTTCTGATGGGATCCTATGCATTAGTACTAGTATGATCACACCCGTCATGTTCAAGGTGAAAAGCCCTTATGTGTTGATGGTTCACAGTGCTAGCCAAGAGAGATAGCCCATTCAAAAGGCCCAATTGGCTTATCGACAGCCTATTTGCTTCAACAAAGCAGCATCACCACAAGACGTGATATCGACGTGTTGTAGAGCCGTCTAATGTTCTACGAGTTGGGTTCTCGTCCTTTTGGCAGCCCACGACAAACGACCCAGGATAAAAAAAATAGTGCAAAAAGACGAAAAATGCCCTGAAACTGATGAACGCGTTCGATTTTGGGTACCAAAAATTGGCGTAGCCGAACAGACTTGCTGCCCCCATCGTAGAGCTCTTGGAGGGCTTTACAATGGTATGCTATGTGCCGTAGAACTCCTTACAAATCAAAAGTTAATGGCACCAGAGCGACGGAGACTAGGTCATAAGACCTACGTCCTCGATTTGCGGGCCCAGACTCTATGCGAAGCAAAGTTGGCTTGCCCAAGATGCTGTGGGACTCGAGAATAGAAATGTGATGGATAAAGCATCTTGGTAAGGCTAAACGAGGCAAAAAAAGAAAATGAAAAGGGGTTACAACACGAGGACTTCCCAAGGGGTCACCCATTATATTACAATTCTCCTTCAAACACGCTTAACTTTGGATTTCTGATGGGATCTGGTGCATTAGTGCTGGTATGATCACACCCGTCATGTTGAGGGTGCAAAGCCATTATGTGTTGACGGTTCACAGTCCCAACCAAGAGAGGCGGCCCATTCAAAAAGTCTAATGGGCTTATCGACAGCCCATCTGCTTCAACAAAGCAATATCACCACAAGACGTGATATTGACGCATTGTAGAGCCCTCTAACATTTTGCGAGTTGGGTTCTCGTCCTTTTCGCGGCTCACGACGAACGACCCAGGATGAAAAAATAGCGCAAAAAGAAGAAAAGTAGCCCGTAACTGATGAAAAATATTGATTTTTTGAGGCCCGACCTCGAATTGCGTGCGTTACCACATTTCATGTGCACTAACCTTGAACTGCATGCCTCAACCTAGGTTTATGAGTCGTGTCTTGATTTGCGTGCATTTACTTGAAAATACGTGCTTTAGCCTTGAAGTGCGTGCTTTATCTCGTAGTTCGCATTTACCTCGTAATTCATGCCCTAGAACCTAGGAATCCGTTCCACCGCGTTAATCTAGGAAGATTCCTACACAAAGCACTAGACTATAAAATAATCCTACAAACTCTACTAACTATTATTTTAATCCTAAGTCAATTCACTAAAAGACAAAAGCACTAAACACTAAACATTCTTTATTCCTTATTCTATTTGCAAAATCCATGCACCTCAAATACTGCACTTAATCTACACTAAAATAAGCCTAAAACAAAACAAAAATTCAGAATTCTATCATGCCTTGGCCGACCATGTGTAGGCAATTTGACAAGCTTTGCAATTTCAAAATTATTCCTAGACAACCTATGACACACACAAGACACAAAGCATAAAAAAAATTCCCTAACATCCTACCCAATGCTTCACTTTCTCAGCCCTTGCACTACCCATGCAAAAACAATTCAAACTAGACATTAAATGACACAAAATTCAGATTCTACAAGCCCAAGGCCGACACACACACACACAAACATCATTTCCTCTTAAAAAATTCTCTCAAGCTCTCTCATCTCCTCTCACATTCGCCCATGGCTGCCTCTTGAGTCACCATAGCTCAAGCTCACCCTCTAAGACTCACATAGGCTCTCAAGGATTCCAAGAAGCTCGACCATAGCAAGCAACGCAAGAAAATCTCGCACAAGCTCTTAAAACTCTTCATTTTCAGCCTAAGGTAAGTTTTGCTAGTTTTCTTCCTTGTATTTTGGTTTCACACACATGCACACCTCCTACACAAGCTAACTAAGCTAAGATTTAAGGAAAAATCAAGATACCTCTCAGCCAAAGCAAGGAAAAGGTCTAGTTGTGCAATTCAAAGAGCGTTTGTGCATTTTCATCCATCAATAGGCCAAGGTGAGGGTTAAACTCTTTTAAAAGCTTTCAAAACTCATATGCATGCTCTCATATGGCTATATTTACCTCTGTGGTTATTGTATATGTATGTATATGAGCCTATCTACTCATGCATGGCTTGATTTTGGCTAGAAACTTGAAGATATATAAACACATATATATGGCAGATTTCTGACCTTGTAGAACGAAACAGTTTTGGCCTAGTAAAAGATGTTGAAAATGCATGAAAACTAGAAATTCAAAATATTTTCCCGTTCTAAACATTTTGGGCAGAAATAGGCTAAGGCTAATTCTGACTTTAAGACCCTCAAAAATGGCAAAAATCGTAATGTGTCTAAAACTGCACAGTTTTGCGTAGTCTCACGGTTTTGGTCATAACTCCTAAGTCCGAACTTCAAATGCAGCGAGGTTTATTCCTAGACTTAAAGCACTCAGTAAGCTTTAATTTGACATTAGGTACACTAAAATTGGAGATTAATTGCTTGGCTAATTAAATGTGGAAAAACTAATCATTGCAGTAAGGTTTTTGCTTAGTAATATGCTTTGAATCATGTTGTAACCTTACTTGAGGTATTGAATGCTTGGAATTGAGGCACTTAGAAGTTGTGTGGCCTGTTGTGGTTGATTGAGGTTGCTTAATTTGGTTGATGCATGGCTTGGGTTCATTAATTGATGAATGGTTGCTTAATCGCATGTGTAAGCACAGAATTGAGGCCCTATCGCTTATGACTACTTGCTAAGAGATGATTCTATGGTTAATTGTGTTCAATTGATGTTGAGGAATATTAATATGCTGCCCGGAATTGTCCTTATAACTTAAATATGATTCTCGGTGATTGCGTGTTGATAAGTGAACTATTCTTGCACCCGGTCTCGTATAAGCGTCGTTGCATGCTTGTATAATCTTAACACTTGATACGTGAACCCCGAACTGAGTTATATGACTTGATTTATATGTGTTACTTGGCTGCCCATTTAATGTTCATATAACTCTAAGTGTTCTACAAAGTAAAATTACATGTCAAGCATGCCTAATTCGTTTACTTGTTAATATGTGATCTTGAAATTGCTCAGTTATCCTCGTAATGTGAATTGTTAAATGGTATAAATGTACATTGCATACAAGGTTGCAGCCTTTTATTGTGGCATGGTAGCGTTTCACGAACGCCGGGCGGCATAGGGCTTGCCGGTGCTCCCGTGACTATCATGGTCCAACTCCCTCTCTCGCTTGGCATTCTACCCTCAGAGAGTTGGGTCGTAGGATTTCGGGGTACATCCGGAGTACACCCATTTGGAGTGATAAGTGGATGATTGAAGACGGCCGCACAACAATTGTTATCGAAAATGATATTGAGAACAAATGCTCACCGATTG
The DNA here is from genome assembly GCA_037974665.1 of Ehretia macrophylla. NCBI lineage: Eukaryota > Viridiplantae > Streptophyta > Magnoliopsida > Boraginales > Ehretiaceae > Ehretia > Ehretia macrophylla. Next base: position 47,363,829 of record CM075771.1, on the reverse strand, counting down.
AACTTGAGAGCAAAAGCTTACCGTATCCTTGAAATGATTGGTAATTGTACCTGTTGTTCAATTTGATTCTTATACTTTGCGTACTTTATTATTTGTAATACGTGACATGTTTTCCAAAAGGGGTTTTCATAAGATTAACCGGAAAAGAGTTTCAAAATGTTATCTCTCGTTCCCCCTCGCTGAGTTCATAAGGATTCACCCTCTTTTATCATCACAGGTGAAGAAGATCAGGAACATGTACCTGAGGAAAACGTGCATGTTGATGACTCCTTGGAGTGACTGCATGCCTTATGTGCCTTGCTTGCCTGTGGTTGTTTTGTGAATGTTATGTTTGCTTGAAAACTACTTATATTGTTCTTGTTGTAAAAGGCCCCCATTGTAATTTGGGGTCTAATTTTGGCTTGTACTGATTATAACTAGACGAACACTCTATCTTGTGGTTTGCTATCACTATTTTGATTTAGTAACTATAATAGGTAACTCAATCACTAGGTGAAGAATCAAATGATATAACTCTATCTAATTTCACCTAGGTTCTCAATAGTAAGCTAAAGATGAACAGTTACTTGCACCTTAAGAATTGACAAGTAAATAGGACATAGTCATCGTGCTACGCTTATGAATTAAACAAGACTTTCGAGATAGACTAGGAGGCATATCGGTTGTTGACCAAATAGGTGTCCTTAATGGAATCGGAGAAGTGATTGAAATAATTGAGGTGTTTGAAAATTAGGTCAAACCAAAAAGTCCTAAATACAGCCGTTATGCTACTGGTTTTTCAGAAAATCTTTCGGAGTTCTAGGCTAACGTTAAGTGTTAAATCATAACAACTGTTAAGTATGAGAAATGGTATAAATAATTAGATCACACCCTAGTCTAGGCTTTATAGGTCGAGTTGGGGCGTGACACCTTATTAGAATGGTATCAGAGCTTAGATTGCTTAAGCTGGGTTTAACTCTTGGACCATGGGTAGAAGCCCTAAGGTAATTATAATGACTTGTTTATGTGTGTTAATATGTGCCAATGTTAAATGTGCCTTCTTTGTTTCTACGTGCTTATGTGATTAACGTGCCTTAACTGTTTTGAGAATTATATGTTTATGTGAAATTGTATGTGCATACTCTATACATTAATTTCTTGTCTTGTCGTATCCCAATAAATTGTGCATAATAATCTGCGCCTATAGATGGCTAGGCCTAGTACCCCCAATACCAATAAGGGCGATGAGCTTCAAGAAGCCGGAGATGCTCACCAAACTAATCCCGACATGGCTATGTTTAACATGATGACGAGTGCTATGGATCGTGTGTCACGAGTGATGGAATGTCAAGAAGCATGTGAAGCAGCAATTAACAACAACAACTACAGAGCTGGTAGTAACAACAACAGGAATGGTGGTAACAATGGGAGAAATAGCAGGATGTGGGAGTTCCTTGATTTACACCCGTCCAAGTTCTTCGGGGAAGCTAATGATGAAAAGGCGAAGGCTTGGCTATCTGAGATTGAAAGGATTTACATGCCACTTAACTATACTGATGAAGAAAGGATTGAGTTTGCTGTGTACCTGTTAGACGGGGATGCTAAGCATTGGTAGCACATTGTGGAGGCACTTTGGGAAACTAATCATACAACTCGCTTGTGGAGTAACTTCGTCAAGGCTTTCAAGGAGAAATATATACCGGTATTTTTGAGGCAGAGGTAGATTGAATAGTTTATGACCTTGAGCCAGGGCAACATGACAGTGGCTCAGTATGAGGCCCGCTTTGACAGATTGTCCTGCTATGCACAATACATGGTCAGTACCCCTGAGTCGAAGATGTGGAAATTTATGAATGGGTTGAGGCTAGAAATTCAAGATCACATGGCTTCACATGACTTTACTACATATTCTGCTCTCTTTGCTGCTGCTTCCTGAGTTGAGAAGAGGAAACTTGATAGAGCCGGTTCGAGTCAGCCGAATAAGAAACCTTACCAGCCTTAAGGACAACAGAGGAACTTCCAGACTCAAAGTCACAGTTAGGGCCAGAGCCAGAACAGACCAGTCAATAACCGTGGCCCATCTAAAGCACCATCAACCTTTTTCACTTGTCGATCCATAGGTAGTTCACCCGCTACTCAGGTTGTCACCTGTTCTTATTGTAACAGGAAGGGTCACACTGAGACCCAATGCTGGAGAAAATCGGGACGATGCGTGAGGTGTGGCAGCGATCAACACTAGGTTAAGGACTGCCCTAAATGGCAAGGAGGACAAAATCAGAATAAACTAGCTGGTAGAAGCAAGACTCCAGTTCCTAGAGTTCCGGCCCGAGCTTATGCTATTGAATGCGAGGACCTTCCTGAGGAAACTGTTGTTGTTGAAGGTACATTCTTGATACTGAATCAACCTGTTAGGGTGCTAATTGATCCAGGTGCTACTCATTCATTTATTACTCCCTTATGTGTGCAACGTGTGAAATTACGAGTTGAATGTTTGCCTTACGAAGTAGAAGTCGGTAGCCCGATGGGTTCTAAACTTGTTACTAGCTCAGCTTGTAAAGCATGTAAAATTCAAATTAAGGATAGGGAATTCTCAGCCAATCTTATAGTGTTACCCTTTCGAGACTATGAAGTCATCTTAAGGATGGACTGGTAGGCAAAGCATCATGCCCAACTAGATTGCCGGACGAAGATTGTAACATTCCAGGTACCTGGCCAACCAACATTGGAAGTAATGGGTCGAAGGGATTTCACTGGGAGTTCCATCATTTAATCCACGAAAGCAGTGAAGTCCATGAGAAAATGGTGCAGTGGATACTTAGCTTACCTCATCAATAAGCCATCGGACAAAGCTAAGTTGGAGGAGATGCCGGTGATTAAATAATATGCCATGTGTTTCCAGGAGAATTGTCAGGTTTACCTCCGGATCGGGAGATCGAATTTGTAATAGAATTGCTTCCTGGTACACAGCCAATATCTAAAGCTCCCTATCATATGGCATCAGCCGAACTACAAGAATTGAAGGATCAATTGCAGGGATTGTTGAAGAAGTGGTTTGTTCAACCAAGTTCTTCTCCATGGGGCGCACCAGTCCTATTTATAAAGAAGAAAGACGGAACGTTGAGGTTATGCATCGATTACAGAGGATTGAACCAAGTGACCGTCAAGAATAAATACCCACTTCCATTGATCGATGAGTTGTTTGACCAATTTCAAGGAGCTAAAGTATATTCGAAACTTGACTTGAGACAAGGGTATTATCAGCAGCGGATCAAAAATGAGGATGTTCCTAAATCAGCTTTTAGGACGAGATATGGGCACTATGAGTTTGTGGTTATGCCATTTGGGCTGACTAATGCACCTGCAGCTTTTATGGACTTAATGCACAGGGTGTTTCAACCTTACTTGGACCAATTTGTGGTGATCTTTATTGATGATATTTTGGTATACTCAAACTCCGAGGCCGAGCATGAACAACATCTACGATTGGTATTGCAGAAGCTTCGGGAGTATCAATTGTATGCAAAGTTTAGCAAATGTGAATTTTGGTTGCGGCAGATTGCTTTCATGGGGCACATCATATCCCAAGAGGGAATAGTGGTAGACCCAACAAAGATAGAAGCAGTGATGTCTTGGAAGAAGCCGAAAAATGTTACAGAGGTTCGGAGTTTTCTTGGTTTAGCCGGCTATTATCCGAGGTTTGTGAAGGATTTCTCAAAGATTGCAGGACCGCTTACAAAGTTCACTCAGAATAAAACAAAGTTCGTGTGGGATGACAAGTGTGAGAATAGCTTCCAGGATTTGAAGACAAGATTGACAACCGCACCTGTTCTTGCATTGCCTTAAGGGATTCAAGGCTTTGTAATCTATAGCGATGCTTCTAAGGAAGGATTGGGTTGTGTATTGATGCAGAATGGTGGAGTGATTGCATATGCCTCTAGGAAGCCAAAGCCATATGAATTGAATTACCCGACGCATGATTTGGAGCTAGCGGCTATTGTGTTTGCACTAAAGAAATGGAGGTACTATCTGTGGGGTAACAAGTTTGAGGTGTTTACGGATCACAAGAGTTTGAAGTACTTGTTCTCACAGAAAGAATTGAATATGAGGCAAAGACGGTGGATGGAGCTCTTGAATGATTATAACTGCACAATCAATTATGTGACGGGTAAAGCGAATGTGGTAGTAGATGCCTTAAGCCGGAAGGCAAGCATGGAAAAATTAGAGGTTAAGATGTGGGAGATGTTAGAGGAAGCATTTTTGTGGAAGCCGCAATTGACTCAAAAAGGAGTACTGTTTGCCACTACACAAGTTCAATCGGTCTTGTTGTCTGAGTTACGAGAGGCCCAATCAAAGGACCAGCAGTTCCAGAAGATTAAGGAAGGCAACACGGATTTCAAGTTTCATGATGATGGTATTTGGAGGTTCAGGAGTCGAATTTGTGTCCCTAATAACCAAGAGTTGAAAAAGAAGATTCTTGAAGAAGCACATAACTCAAGATACACCATTCACCCCGGCGGGACAAAGATGTACCAGGGTTTGGAACAACACTATTGGTGGAATAACACGAAGAGAGAGATTGCCGAGTTTGTGGCACGTTGTTTGACTTGTCAGAGGGTCAAGGCAGAACATCAACAACCGGCAGGTTTACTTCAGCTATTGGAAATTCCCCAATAGAAATGGGAACATATAACTATGGACTTTGTCATAGACCTGCCCAGGTCACAAAAGGGTCATGATGCTGTTTAAGTCATAGTGGATAGATTGAGTAAGACCGCACACTTCATACCGATGAACAAGGAGAATAGTCCTGAGAAACTAAGAGATATATACGTAGAGGATATTGTAAGGCTACATGGGATGCCTGTAAGTATTGTGTCAGATAGGGATCCTCGTTTTACCTCCCGATTTTGGAAGAGATTACAGGAAGCTTTGGGGACGAAGTTGAGTTTCAGTACAGCTTATCACCCTCAGACGAACGGACAATCTGAGTGAACTATTTAGATTTTGGAGGATATGTTGAGGAAGTGTGTTCTAGACTTTGAAAAAGGTTGGGAGAATTATCTACCTCTAGCGTAGTTCGCTTATAATAACAGTTATCATGCCACTATCGGGATGGCCCCATTTGAGGCATTGTATGGACGTAAGTGTCAATCTCCAATATACTGGGATGAAGTAGGTGAGATGAATACTTTTGACCCTACCCTTCTACCAGAACTAATGAAGACTGTTGAAAATGTCTACCTCATCCGGAAACGGATGCTTACCACCCAAAGCAGGCAGAAAAGTTATGCTAAACGACAGAGACGGAATTTGGAATTTGAGATCGGCGACAGGGTGTTCTTAAAGTTATCACCACAGAGGGGATTGATCAAACATAGAAAAGGTGAAAAGTTGAGCCCGGGGTTTGTAGGACCATTTGAGATAGTTGAAAAGGTTGGCAAATTGACGTATTGCTTGGAACTACCCCAAAACCTCTCCAATATTCATGATGTCTTCCATGTCTCTATGCTATAGAAGTATCACCCTGATCCATCGCACATCTTGGAACCAGAGCCGTTGCAGCTTTGGGAGAACTTGTCTTATGAAGAAAAGCCTATTCGGATCCTAGACCAGTAAGATCGGGAGTTGCGCAACAAGTTGATACCGATGGTGAAAGTATTATGGGATCACCATGGAGTTGAAGAAGCAATGTGGGAAAGGAAAGACCAGATGGAGCAACAGTATCCGGCATCACTCCAAAGGTAATATTGAATTTCGGGATGAAATTCTTTTAAGGAGGGGAGGATGTGAGGCCTAACCTCGAATTACATGCATTACTTTGTTTTGTGTGCCCTAACCTTGAACTGCGTGCCTTAACCTAGGTTTAAGAGTTGTGTCTTGATTTGCGTGCATTTACTTGAAAATACGTGCATTAGCCTTGAAGTGCGTGCCTTACCTCGTAGTTCGCGTTTATCTTGTAATTCGTGCCCTATAACCTAAGAATCTGTGCCACCACGTTAATCTAGGAAGATTCCTACACAAAGCACTAGACTATAAAATAATCCTACAAACTCCACTAACTATTATTTTAATCCTAAGTCAATTCACTAAAAAGACAAAAGCACTAAACACTAAACATTCATTATTCCTTATTCTATTTGCAAAATCCATGCACCTCAAATACTGCACTTAATCTACACTAAAATAAGCCTAAAACAAAACAAAAATTCAGAATTCTAGCATGCTTTGGCCGACCATGTGTAGGCAATATGACAAGCTTTGCAATTTCAAAATTATTCCTAGACAAACTATGACACACACAAGACACAAAGCATAAAAAAAAATTCCCTAACATCCGACCCAATGCTTCACTTTCTCGGCCCTTGCACTACCCATGCAAAAACAATTCAAACTAGACATTAGATGACACAAAATTCAGATTCTACAAGCCCAAGGCCGACATACACACACACACAAAAATCATTTCCTCTCAAAAAATTCTCTCAAGCTCTCTCATCTCCTCTCACTTTCGGCGATGGCTGCCTCTTGAGTCTCCATAGCTCAAGCTTACCCTCTAAGACTCACCTAGGCTCTCAAGGATTCCAAGAAGCTTGACCATAGCAAGAAAAGCAAGAAAATCTCGCACAAGCTCTCAAAACTCTTCATTTTCGGCCTAAGGTAAGTTTTTCTAGTTTTCTTCCTTGTCATTTGGTTTCACACACATGCACACCTCCTACATGAGCTAACTAAGCTAGGATTTAAGGGAAAATCAAGATACCTCTCGGCCAAAGCAAGGAAAAAGGTCTAGTTGTGCGATTCAAAGAGCGTTTGTGCATTTTCATCCATCAATAGGCCAAGGTGAGGGTTAAACTCTTTTAAAAGCTTTCAAAACTCACATGCATGCTCTCATATGGCTATATTTACCTCTGTAATTATTGTATATGTGTGTATATGAGCCTATCTACTCATGCATGGCTTGATTTTGGCTAGAAACTTGAAGATATGTAAACACATATATTTGGGATATTTCTGACCTTGTAGAACAAAACAGTTTTTTCCTAGTAAATGATGTTGAAAATGCATGATAATTTCTAGGTCCCTAGATTTTTTAGTTCTGAACATTTTTGGCAGAAATAGGCTAAGGCTAATTGTGATACCCCGATCCCTCTCGAAACCGGGAGTTCTATCAATCAATCTAATCACAACCCAAATCCAAACCCGGACAAAATTTTAGGAAAAAACGGACGGAGTCTCCCCTGTTTCTAAGCAAAATACAAACCTGTGACAGCATATAAGTGGACCAATACCATGTCCAAACATTCAACCACCTCAAGGCCATCCGAGCCTTGGTCTCAACAAGTAATCACAAGCAAATATACATTTCCAGTTTACATACTAACCTACCTCTTCACATCTTTTACAAGTACATTCATGCTTGACAATTAAACCATTCTAACTTATTGCATAAAATAGACTACCATACCATTCTAACTGTTTTCTTTTGGACATTACAAACATGCATTAAAGTTAAGCTATACTAACTAGATACATAATCTAACTTATCAAACTACTTCAACAATCTAATGAAACTTAAATTACATTCATTTTGACATTAAATACATACAATACATGAAAGCATACATCTTTACAACTTCGACAACTCTAGCCACATAGGCACGCAAGACAACTCTTCAAGCACGAACTTTCACGAAATCATGAACTTTCCAGCTAACATGACATTTCTTGAAATGTGGTGGTGAGAAGTGAGTATACACAACACGTATACTCAGTGAGGGCGAGACAGATATCGAGGTGGAGAGAAAGAAGATCGTGCAATGCAAATAAGTACAGTTAAGCAATACAATCAATAAAAAGGCATTTAATATAAGAAACAATACAATAAACAATTAAAGAAAGCATTAACACAACCAATCAAAGCTATACCACACTTTGAAGGCTATGGTTCACTCGAGCGAGTAATGTACCGATCACGATTCCGATGACTTTAACGATGACGCGCCGGCTCACCCACCTTATAACTTCCGTTTAGAGTACTCCGGACATACTCTGTCAATTCTACGACCCAAAACTGTGAGGCCCGACCCCGAATAACGTGTCGTACCTTGATTTGCGCGCCTTACACCTAAAATTATATGACTGACCTAGGATTACGTGCCCTGTCTTGGTTTTCTTGCATGCCTCGTTATACGTGCCTTAACCTAAAATTGTGTGCCCTAATCCTCGATATACGTGCGATACCTAGATAAACATGCCATGACCTTAATTTACATGTGAGACCTTGATTTGCATGTGTCTCTTCGTTTCGTGTGCATTAACTTTGAACTGCATGCCTTAACCTAGGTTTAAGAGTCGTGTCTTGAATTACGTGCATTGCATTGAATTACGTGCCTTATTTTGATCTACGTTCATTCACCTAGGATTGCGTGTGTTAGCATTAGAATCCGTGCACTTATCTTGAAGTATGTGCCTTAGTCTTGAAATACGTGTTATACCTCGTAGTTCGTGTCTTATCTCGTAGTTCGTGTCTACCTCGTAATTCGTGCCCTAGACCTAGGAATCTGTGCCACCACGTTAATCAAGAAAGAATCCTATACAAAGCACTAGACAATAAAATAATCCTACACAATCCACTAACCAATATTATATTCCTAATTCAAATTCTCTACAAACTCCACTAACAATAAAATAATACTAAACTATTCCTACATTTTCCACTATCTATTATTCTATTCATAATTCAACTCATCAACAAACATTCCTATATTTTATTCTACCTAGATTCCCTAATTTCCCAACATTCCTATGACAATTCTAATGACACAAATGCATAAAAAAAAATTAGTCCTAGACAAACTATGACAAAACACTCAACACAATGCATAAAAAATTGCCCAAAACCACCTCAATTTCCTCCCATTTTCGACCAAACCACTCATGGCCCATGTTAACATTTCAAAATGCCTCTTGAAGACATAAAAATCAGAATTGCTAAGCTCAAGGCTGAACCCATGCATCAACTTTTGCAAAAAGCCTCATTTTTCTCTCATTTCTCTCACTTTCCTCACATTTCTCTCTCTCCCTCTCATTTTCTCTCTCCATTTCGGTTTTGGCTGAGTTCTTCATCTCCATAGCTTCTCTTCTTCACACCATAGCTAAACCAAGCAAGCCACAAGCAAAGGACCTCAACCGAACAAGCTAGGATGCAAAAATCACTCATGCATGTGCATTGAAGCTTCATTTTCGGCCTAGGTGAGTTACTAAGCTTCCATTTCTTTTCTTCAAGTCCTAACTACATGCATGTACTAAGAGATTGCTTACTAGGCTAGGAAAAATAGAGAAAACCAAGTTGGAAACTCGGCTAAGCAAGAAGAGGAAGAAATTTGAGCCTCAACAAGGTTTTTGTGCATCTTTGTGGTTGATTGCTAAGGTGAGGGTTAAAACCTTTTGAAAACTCTTTAAAAACTCACATGCATGCTCATAAATGTGTGTATTTGATTCTGTACTTGAGCTATATGGTCGTTCATAAGCTCAATCAACCATGCATGGCAAGATATTGGCTTGAAAATGATGCTAGGTGAAGTCGAAATGGATGACAGCTCTCTGACCAGTCTGTTCGAGGTAAGTTTAGCTAAGCAAATGATGTTTAAAATTCTTGAAAATTGGTGGGTAACTAGTTTGGACAGTTTTGAACATTTTTCCCAGAAATAGGCCGAAGCTAATTTTGACTCTAAGATCCTCAAAATGGCAAATCATTAAAATGTGACCAAATCTGGAAATCTGGAAAAATGAATCAGGTTTTGGCAGATGCACTGACCTTGTGGAACGAACCATATTTGACTTAGTAAATGTTGTCCAAAATGAGTTAAATTTGGTGTGATGCTAGATTGTTCAGTTCTGGACAATTTTGTCAGAAATAGACCAAAGCTAAAACGGACTCTAAGGACCTCAAAAACGTCAATTTCTGAAAAGTGTACAAATCTGGACAGTTTTGTGCTACCTCACTGTTTCGGCTATAACTAATGATTCTGAACTGCAATTGATGCAAGGTTTGTTTCTGATTTTAGTTAACTTCTTAAGATTTAATTTGACATCTTATTTACTGAATTTGGAGATTGTTTGGTTATCCTATTGATTGTGAGAAAACAGCCCATTGCAGTAAAGGTTTTATTTAGCCATATGCTTGGAAAATTGTTGTAACCTCTCTTGTGGTACTAATTGTGTGGAAATGTGGTGTTGGGATGTTGTGTGGACTGTTTTGAACGTTTGAGGATGTTGAATTGAATGATGCATGACTTGGGAATGACTTTGAGTTGACTTAGGGTTTAATCACGCGGTTAAGCATGAAACGGAAACCCTAATGACTAGGTAGTCTTGCTAAGTGTTGATCATTTGGATATTGTGTGGAAATTATATGCTTAGTGGGCTGCCCGTTAATGTCTTATAACTTCAAATGTGATTTTGACCCTTGCATGTTGACAAATAAGCTTTTCTTGCACCCGAACCCATGTTGATATCATTGCATGTTGAATAATCTTATCACTTGATCACGTGGACTTCTTAATGAGTTATATGGCCTGTTTTACATGTGTTACATGGCTGCCCGTTTAATTTTCATATAACTCTATATGCCTTCAAGTGAAATTTTCATGTCTTATCGTGCCTTGCTTGTCTACCTATCAATGTGCAATCTTATGACTGTCCGGAGGCAACCTACTTTGTTGTCCTCCTACTGTGATATATTACCTGTTTTATCGTGCCCTGCTTGTTTACTTGGTAAATGTGCAATCTTATGACTGTCCGGAGACAACCTACTTTGTTGTTCTCCTACTGTGATATATTACCTATCATAAATGTGCATTGCATACAAGGTTGCAACCTTTCCTGTCGGCATGGTAGCGATCACGCACGCCGGGCGGCATCGGGCTTGCCGGTGTTACCGTGACCACCATGGTCCCATTCCCTCTCTCGCTTGGGGGCTAGACTTCCTCGGAGAGTTGGGTCGTAGGCTTTTGGGGTACATCCGGAGTACACCCACCTGGTGTGTTTTGGGGAATGATTTGAAGTCGGCCGCAACTTCTGATTCTGAAACTGATCTGAGAGCAAAAGCTCGCCGTATCCTTTTTATTATGTGTATAAGTACTCCCGCTTGGATCCTAGAGAACCTCGGGGGGGAAAGACTGGTATTCCTGTTCTGTACTTGTATTTCTGTACTTGTATTTCTGTTGTATTCATGTTGAGAAAGGGGTTTTCATAAGTTTAACCGGAAAATGAGTTTCAAAACTTATTTCTCGTTCCCCCTCGCTGAGTTCATAAGGACTCACCCTCTTTTATCATCTCAGGTGAAGAAGATCAAGAATAGGTACCCGAGGACGATGTGCCTAACGATGATTCCTTGGAGTGATTGCCTGTCTTGTGTGCTTTGCGTGATTTTGGCTATTTGTGAACTATACTACTTGAAGACTATTTCTTTTATGTTGCTCGTTGTTTATTGATGTAAATGACCCCGTTGTAATTTGGGTCTAATTCTGGGATTGTACTATCTTTAACCGGACGAACTTTTATTTGGTTGTTTGCTTTCGTTTTCTTAATTAGTAGTTATCATAGGCATTCAAACCACTAGATGAACAATCAACTAAGTTAATTCTATCTAATTTCACTTAGGTGCTCATTTGCAAACTAAAGGATAATAGGTACTTGCATGATAGGAAATTGACAAATAAACAGGACACAGTTATCATGTTAGGCTTATTAACCAAACGAGACATAGTATCATGTTAGGTTATAAATCAAACGGGACGTCGAAATAACCAATAAGCAATTCAATTGATTATAAAATAGTAAACTCTAGTCGGGAATGAACTTGAATTGAAAGTTTGAGGCTGTTAGAAAATTTAGGTCAAAACAAAGAGCCCAATTACAGCCGTTATGCTGCCGGATTTCCGGAAAATTTTGGAGTCTAGAATAAAATGTTAAGTGTAAACCTCCTAGAATGATTAAGAATGTGAAAGGACTTGAATGTTTAGATCACACCCTAGTCTAACCTTTATAGGTCGGGTTGGGGCGTGACACTCCCTGGGCGGCAACCCAAGGAGAAAAGGGAATAGAACACGGAGCTAGAGCAACTAACACTGGCAACCTGAGGCTACCCAGAGAGGCCCATCATTCACGCGCCTGACACTATGCAATGCAATACAAGATACAATCAATAAACGAGATAACAAGCATTTAAAATCAATAAAGTAACAAGAATAACACTAACAAGCATTATCAACAATTGATATACAATTCAATCATAACCAACTTTAACAAGCATATCAAGCAATATTAAGCAATCTATAGGCATTAAACTATGAAAACACACAAAATCACAAAATGACCCCAACTTGTAAAATGCTACTACTTTCAAACGAGCCACGAGTTTTGGAAACCGACTTCACCAATCCTCCTAGGTCACTATAAGGCACGTCTAAAGACCCCGAAACCCTACTTAACCCTAGAATTTATGCAAAGCCCCGATTTCCCCCTTTGCTCGTTTGAACTACCGCTACCCTAACCAAACACCCAACCAATGCCATAGCCACGCCAAAAGTGCTTCCATGGCCTCCTGAGACAATCCCATCACTCAAAATGATAAAATGCCAAACTCGACCTAAACGACCCCAACTTTCACTAAGCAATTTTTCTCCGTTTTTCCATTACACAACCCAATCAAACCATACATTTAGGCATTCTAGCATATCTAGCACCTTCCTACATCAACAGAACGTGTAACGGAGCAACTTCATTGAAACGGGGGTTTACTATTCATAATTTACTATTCAATTAACAATTTATATTTCAATTTCGATATTCAACCGCAGAAAATGTTAAAAAGCTATAAATACATGTTCTACGATTGCTAGGGAACATTCTTTAAGCCTCAAAATGATTAAAATAACAATATATGGATAAAATGCAAAAATTAAAGTTAATACACAAAATATTCAGATGCGCAAATAAACATGAAACCCTTACCTTAGACGCTCCTAGACGCTAGGAAAACCTCCTAGGATGCCTCAGAAACCACCCCGTGCAAGCTCACGCGAAGAATCGAAGATTTGAATGTTGAAATTTTTTTTTTCTCCTATTTTTAGCCAGCTTGTGGTATGTTTTCAGCTCTTTTTATTTTTTTATTTTGTGCTAATATAAGCTTTTAAAAGGTGACAAACAAGTCAATTTGGTCAAGGCTTGGTCAATGCTAACTAAGTTGGTCAAATTAGCCTATTTCATGCATTTTAAAGCTAAAACAACTAACATAAATCCAATTCTAGTTAAATACAACTTAAAACACTAAAATTAAAACACTAAATACTAGTTTTCACTATTTGCTGAGGACTAGAAATCATTTCTTAACTATCACTCTCGATATGCTATGCACTTTGCGACAATAAAAGAATAACAATTAAATCTCAAAGAATTTAAGAAAATATAATTTTCGAGAAGTAACATAGTTCAAAATTTACTCCGGCTCGGAGCTACTTTTCATTTAATTGAAATCCGAGCATTAAGGTGCAAGAAAAATAAAACCGATTAACAGAAATATGAAAGTAGTTGTTATTCTGTTAAAATAAATAACTCAAGTATTATTTAATTACTTCTAAAAGAAATATGAAATAATGCTAGAAATGGATGTTTAACTAAAAATAAACACAAAATTCAATGCTAACATTTAAGATAACACTTAGTTAAATGCAATTAAATGTCACTAAATGCATGTCGGGTTCGGGTTATCACATCCTTTCTGTAACACCCCGATCCCTCTCGAGACCGGAGGTTCTATCAATCGATCTAATCACAACCCAAACCAAACCCCGGCATAATTTTCAGGGAAAATGGACAGAGTCTCCCCTGTTTCTAGGCGAAATATAAAACTTGCGACAACATAGAAGTGGACCAACACCGTGTCCAACCATACAAACTACCTCAAGGCCATCCGAGCCTCGGTTCTCAACAATTAAACTCAGCAAGTATACATACATTTCCAATTTAAAAGCTAACCTATCTTAACCCAACTCGTGGAACATTAGAGGGCTTTACAACGTATCGATTTCACGTCTTGCGATGATGCTACTTTGTTGAACTAGATGGGCTATCAATAAGCCCATTGGGCCTTTTGAATGGGCTGTCTCTCTTGGCTGGGACTGTGAACCATCAACACATAAGGGCTTTGAACCCTCAACACGACGGGTGTAATCATACCAGCACTAATGCACCGAATCCCATCAGAAATCCGAAGTTAAGCGTGGTTGGATGAGAGTAGTAATGGGATGGGTGACCCCTTGGGAAGTCCTCGTGTTGCAACCCCTTTTTCATTTTTTTTGCCCCGTTTAGCCTTGCCAAGATGTTATATCTATCACATTTCTATTCTCGAGTCCCACAACATCTTGGGCAAGACAACTTCGCTTTGCGTAGAGGCTGGGACCGCAAACCGAGGGCGTGGGGCTTATAACTTGGTCTCCGTCGATCCCGTGCCCATAACTTTTCATTTGTATGGAGTTATGCGGAGCACCGCAATCTGTTGGAAAGCTCTCTGGGAACTCTACAACATGGCAACAAGCCTACTTGCCTGCGCCTATTTTTGTTACCCAAAATCGAATGTTTTCATTAGTTTTGGCCCACTTTTGTTCTTTTTGTGCTATTTTTTCATCCCGGGTCGTTCGTCGTCAGTCGTGAAAAGGACGAGAACGCAACTTGTGGAACATTAAAGGGCTCTGCAATGCGTGGATATTACGTCTTGCTGGATATCATGACTTGCGGTGATGCCACTTTGTTGAAGCAGATAGGCTGTCGATAAGCCCATTGGGCCTTTTGAATGGGCCGTCTCTATTGGCTGGGACTGTGAACCATCAACACATAAGGGTTTTGCACCATCAACATGACGGGTGCAATCATTCCAGCACTAATGCACCGGATCCCATCAAAACTCTGAAGTTAAGCATGCTTGAGTGAAAGTAGTACTAGGATGGGTGACCCCGTGGGAAGTCCTCGTGTTGCACCCCCTTTTCATTTTTTTCACCTTTTAGCCATGCCAAGATGCTTTATCTATCACATTTCTATTGTCGAGTCCCACAGCATCATGGCCAAGACAAGTTTGACGGGGACAACTTGTGACTAGGTCTCCCTCGCTCTGGTGCCTATAACTTTTTATCTGTAAGGAGTTATACGGCGCATAGCATACTTTTGGAACGCTATCTGGGAGCTCTACGACAGGGGCAGCAATCCTACTCAGCTGAGCCTATTTTTGATACCCAAAATAAAACTTTTTCATCAGTTATGGGCCACTTTTCTTCTTTTTGCGATGTTTTTTCATCTCGGAATGTTCGTCATGAGCCGCGAAAAGGATGTGAAACAAACTCGTAAAACATTAAGGGGCTCTACAATGCGTCGATATCGCGTCATGCGGTGATGCTACTTTGTTGAAGCATATGGGCTGTCGATAAGCCTATTGGGCCTTTTGAATGAGCTATCTCTCTTGGTTGGGACTGTGAACCATCAACACATAAGGACTTTGTACCGTCAACATGACTGGTACGATTATACCAGTACTAATGCACAAGATCCCATCAGAAATCCGATGTTAAGCGTGGTTGGAGGAGAGTAGTACTAGGATGGGTGACCCCCTGGGAAGTCCTCGTGTTGCAACCCCTTTTTCAATTTTTTTTGCCTCGTTTAGCCTTGCCAAGATGCTTTATCCATCACATTTCTATTCTTAAGTCCCACATCATCTTGGGCTATACAACTTCGCTTCATGTAGAGGTTGAGACCGCAAACCGAGGGTGTGGAGCTTGTGACCTGGTCTCCGTCGTTCCAGTGCCCATAACGTTTGATCTGTAAGGAGTTATGCGGCGCACCACATACCATTGGAAAGCTCTCCGGGAGCTCTACGATGGGGTAATAAGCCTGCTTGGCTGCACCCATTTTCAGTTTCTAAAATTGAACGTTTTCATTGGTTTTAGCCCACTTTTCTTCTTTTTGTGATATTTTTCGTCTCGAGTCGTTCGTCGTGAGCCACGAAAAGGATGAGAACCCATCTCACAAAACATTAGAGGTCTCTACAATGTGTCGATATGATGACTTGCGGTGATGTTGCTTTGTTGAAGCACATGGGTTGTCGATGAGCCCACTGGGCCTTTTGAATGGGTCGTCTCTTTTGCTTGGGATTGTGAACCATCGACATATAAGGGCTTTGCACCCTCAACATGACGGTTGTGATCAAAGCAGTCATAATGCACCGGATCCCATCAGAAATCTGAAGTTAAGCGTGCTTGGACGAGAGTAGTACTAGGATGGGTGACCCCTTGGGAAGTCCTTGTGTTGCAACCCCTTTTTTCATTCTTTTTGCCCCGTTTAGCCTTGCCAAGATGCTTTATCCATCACATTTCTATTCTCGTGTCCTACAGCATCTTGGGCAAGACAACTTCACTTCAAGTAGAGGCTAGGCCTGCAAACCGAGGGCGTGATGCTTGTGACCTGGTTTTTGTCGCTCCGGTGCCCATAACTTTTGATCCGTAAAGAGTTATCCGGCGCACAACATACCGTTGTAAAGCTCTCCAGGAGCTCTAAGATGGGGGAAGCAAGCCTGCTTGGCTATGCCTATTTTATGTACCCAAAATCAATCATGTTAAACAGTTTTGGGCAACTTTTCTTCTTTTTACGCTGTTTTTTCGTCCATGGTCGTTCGTCCTGAGCCGTGAAAAGGATGAGAACCAACTCGCAGAACATTAGAGGGCATTCCAATGCATCGATATCACGTCTTGCATTGATGCTGCTTTGTTAAAGCAGATGGGCTGTCGATAAGCCCTTTGGGCCTTTTGAATGGGCTGTCTCTCTTGGCTGGGACTGTGAACTGTCAACACATCAGGGCTTTGCGCCCTCAACATGACGGGTGTGATCATACCAGCACTAATGCACCGGATCCCATCAGAAATCTGAAGTTAAGCGTGGTTGGAGGAGAGTAGTACTAGGATGGGTGACCCCTTAGGAAGTCCTCGTGTTGTAACCCCTTTTTCATTTTTTTTTACCCGTTTAGTCTTGCCAAGATACTTTATTTATCACATTTCTATTCTCGAGTCCCACAGCATCTTGGCAAGACAACTTCGCTTCGCGTAGAGGCTGGGATCGCAAACCGAGATCATGGAGCTTGTGACCTAGTCTCCGTCGCTCTAGTGCCCATAACTTTTGATCCGTAAGGAGTAATGTGGCACATAGTATACCGTTGGAAAGCTCTCCAAGAGCTTTACAAAGAAGCAGCAAGCTTGCTCGGCTGCGTTTGTTTTTGTACCCAAAATTGAATGTTTTCAACCGTTTTGGGCCACTTTTGTTCTTTTTACGATTTTTTTTCATCCCAGGTCATTCGTCATCAGCCGCGAAAAGGACGAGAACCCAACTCGCAGAACATTAGAGTGTTCTATAACGCGTCGATATCACGTCTTGCGGTGATGCTGCTTTGTTGAGGCAAATGGGCTGTCAATAAGCCCATTGGGCCATTTGAATGGGTCGTCTCTCTTGGCTGGTACTATGAAACGTCAACACATATGGGCTTTGCACCATCAATATGATGGGTGCGATCATACCAACACTAATGCACCGGATCCCATCGAAACTATGAAGTTAAGCGTGCTTAGGCTAGAGTAGTACTAGGATGGGTGGCGTTGTGGGAAATCCTCGTGTTGCACACCCTTTTCATTTTATTTCCCCGTTTAGCTTTTCCAATATGCTTTATCCATCACATTTTTATTCTCGAATCCCACGGCATGTTGGGCAAGAAAACTTCAATTCGCGTAGAGGCTGGCCCGCAAACCGAGGGCGTGGGGCCTGTGACCAAGTCTCCGTCACTCTGGTGCCTATAATTTTTGATCTGAAAGGAGTTATGTGGTGCACAACATACAGTTGTAACGTTCTCTGGGAGCTCTACAACGGGGGCAGCAAGCATGGTCAGCTGAGCTTGTTATCAGTACCCAAAATCAAACATTTTTATCATTTACGGGCTACATTTCTTCTTTTTACGAAGGTTTTTCATCCTGAGTCATTCATCGTGAGCCGCGGGAAGGACTAGAACCCAACTCGCAGAACATTAGAGGGCTCTACAACCTGTCGATTTCTTGTCTTGTAGTGATGCTATTTTATTGAAGCTGATGGGCTGTCGATAAACCCATTGGGCCTTTTGAATAGTCTGTCTCTCTTGGTTGGGACTGTGAACCATCAACACATAAGGGTTTTGCACCATCAATATGACGGGTGTGATCATACCGTCACTAATGCACCGAATCCCATCAGAAATCCAAAGTTAAGCGTGGTTGGAGAAGAGTGGTAATAGGATGAGTAACCCTTTGGGAAGTCCTTGTGTTACAACCCTATTTTCATTTTTTTTGCCCTGTTTATCCTTGCTAAGATGTTTTATCCATCACATTTCTATTCTTGAGTACCACAGCATCTTGGGCACGATAACTTCGCTTTGCATAGAGGCTGGGACCTCAGACCAAGGGCATGGGGCTTGTGACCTAGTTTCCGTCGATTCGGTGGCTAGAACTTTTCATCCATAACGAGTTATGCGGAGCACAACTAACCGTTGGAAAACTCTCCGGGGGCTCTACGATGAGGCAGTAAGCCTGCTCGACTCCGCAAGTTTTCGGTACCCAAAATTGAATGTTTTCACCAGTTTTGAGCCACTTTTATCCTTTTTGCGCTATTTTTTCTTCCCGAATCATTCGTCGTGAGCCGCAAAAAGGACGAGAACCCAAATCGTATAATATTAGAGGCTCTACAATGCATTGATATCAAGTCTTGCGGTGATGCTACTTTATTGAAGCAGATAGGCTATCGATAGGCCCATTGGGCCTTTTGAATGGGTCGTCTCTCTTGGCTCGGACTGTGAATCGTTGACACATAAGGGCTTTGCAGCCTCAACATGACGGATGCGATCATACCAGTACTAATGCAAAGGATCCCATCAGAAATCCGAAGTTAATCGTGCTTGGGCGAGAGTCGTACAAGGATGGGTGACCCCTCTGGGAAGTCCTTGTGTGGCAACCACTTTTTCAATTTTTTTTACCAGTTTAGCCTTGCCAAGATGCTTTATCCATCACATTTCTATTCTCGAGTCCCACAGCAACTTGGCAAGACAACTTCGCTTTGCGTAGAGGCTGGGACCGCAAACCGAGAGAGTGAGGCTTGTGACCTGGTTTCCATCGCTCCGGTGCCCATAACTTTTGATCCGTAAGGAGTTATGTGGCGCACAACATACCGTTGAAAAGCTCTCGGGGAGCTCTACGACGGGGTAGCAAGCCTGCTCGACTGTGCCTATTTTTGGTACCCAAAATTGAACATTTTTATCAATTTTGGGCAACTTTCGTTCTTTTTACTCTATTTTTTTCATCCTGGGTCGTTCGTTGTTAGTAGCGAAAAGGATGAGAACCCAACTTGCAGAATATTAGAGGGCTCTACAACGTGTCGATATTACGACTTGCGGTGATGCTGCTTTGCTGAATTGCAGATAGGTTGCCCATAAACCCATTAGGCCTTTTGAGTAGGCCGTCTCTCTTGGTTAGGACTGTGAATAGTCAACACATAAGGGCTTTGCACCATCAATATGACGGGTGCGATCATACCAACACTAATGCACCGGATCCCATCAAAACTCCGAAGTTAAGTGCGCTTGGGCGAGAGGTAGTACTAGGATGGGTAACCCCGTGGGAAGTCTTCGTGTTGCACCCCCTTTTCATTTTTCCCCCGTTTAGCTTTGCCAAGATTCTTTATTCCATCACATTTCTATTCTCGAGTCCCACGGCATCTTGGGTAAGAAAACTTCACTTCTTGTAGAGGCTAGGCTCGCAAATCGAGGGCGTAGGGCCTGTGACCAGGTCTCCGTTGCTTTGGTGCCTATAACTTTTGATCCGTAAGGAGTTATACAACGCACAGCATACCGTTGGAACTTTCTCAGGGAGCTCTACGATGGGGGCAGTAGGCCTGCTCGGTTGAGCCTATTTTCGGTACCTAAAATTGAATGTTTTCATCAGTTATGAGCCACTTTTCTTTATTTTGCTCTTTTTTTTCATCCCGGGTCGCTCGTCGTGAGGCAGAAAAAGGACAAGAACCCAACTCGCGGAACATTAGAGGTCTCTACAATGCGTCGATATCACGTCATGCGATGACGCTACTTTTTTGAAGAAGATGGCCTGTAGATAAGACCATTGGGCCTTTTGAATGGGTTGTCTTTCTTGGCTGGGACTATGAACCATCAACACAAAAGGACTTTGCACCGTCAACATGATGGGTGCGATCATACCAGCACTAATGCACTAGATCCAATCAGAAATCCAAAGGTAAGCGTGGTTGGAGAAGAGTAGTGCTATGATGGGTGACCCCCTAGGAAGTCCTCGTGTTGTACCCCCTTTTCATTTTTTCCCCCATTTAACCTTGCCAAGATGCTTTATCCATCACATTTCTATTCTTGAGCCCCATGGCATATTGGGCAAGAAAACTTCACTTCGGGTAGAGGCTGGGCCCGCAAACTGAGGGCGTGGGGCCTGTGACCAAGTCTCCGTCGCTTTAGTGCCTATCACTTTTGATCTGAAAGGTGTTATACGGCGCACAACATACCGTTGGAAAGTTTTCTGGGAGCTCTACTACTTTGGCAGCAAGCCTGCCCAGCTGAGCCTATTTTCGGTACCCAAAATCAAATGTTTTCATCAGTTACAGGCCATTTTTCTTCTTATTTTGATGATTTTTCATCGCAGGTCATTCGTCGTGAGCCACGAAAAGGATGAGAATCCAACTCGCGAAACATTAAAGGGCTCTACAATTCATCCATATCATGTTTTGCAGTGATGCTGCTTTGTTGAAATAGATGGGCTGTCGATAACCCCCTTGGGCCTTTTGAATGGGCTGTCTCTCTTGGCTGGGATTGTGAACCAACAACACATAAGGGCTTTGCACCCTCAAAATGACAGGTGTGATCATACTAGTACTAATGCACCGGATCCCATCAGAAATTTGAAGTTAAGCGTGGTTGGAGGAGAGTAGTACTAGGATGGGTGACCACCTGGGAAGTCCTCTTGTTGCAACCCTTTTTTCATTTTTTTTTTGCCCTATTTTGCCTTGCCAAGATGCTTTATCCATCACAATTATATTCTCAAGTCCCACAGCATCTTGGGCTAGACAACTTCGCTTCGTGTAGAGGTTGGGACCGCAAACCGAGGGTGTGGGGCTTGTGACAATGTCTCCGTCGCTCCAGTGCCTATAACGTTTGATCTGTAAGGAGTTATACGGCGCACAACATACCGTTAGAAAGCTCTCCTAGAGGTCTATAACGTGGCAGTAAGGCTACTCGGCTGTACCTATTTTTGATATCCAAAATTGAACGTTTTCATTAGTTTCGGGCTATTTTTCTTCTTTTTGAGCTATTTTTTCATCCTGGGTCGTTCATCATGAGCCGCGAAAAGGACGAGAACCCATCTCGTGAAACATTAGAGGGCTCTACAACGCGTCGATATCACGTCTTACGGTGATGCTGCTTTGTTAAAGTAGATGGGCTGTCGATGAGCCCATTGGGCCTTTTGAATAGGTTATCACTCTCGGTTGGAATTGTGAACCATCGATACATAAGGGCTTTGCACCCTCAACATGACGGGTGCGATCATACCAGTACTAATGCACCGGATCCCATCAGAAATCCGAAGTTAAGCGTGCTTGGCCGAGAGTAGAACTAGGATGGGTGACCCCCCTGGGAAGTCCTTGTGTTGCAACCCCTTTTCATTTTTTTGCCCCATTTAGCCTTGCCAGGATGATTTATCCATCACATTTCTATTCTCGAGTCCCACAGCATTTTGGGCAAGACAACTTTGCTTCGCATAGAGGCTAGGCCTGCAAACCGAGGGCGTGAGGCTTATGACCTGGTTTCCGTCACTCCGGTGCCCATAACTTTTGATCCGTAAGGAGTTAACCGTCGCACAACATACTGTTGGAAATCTCTCTAGGACCTCTACGACGTAGGCAACAAGCCTGCTTGGTTGTGCCTATTTTTGGTACCCAAAATTGAACTTGTTCATTAGTTTTGGGGCACTTTTCTTCTTTTTGCGCTGTTTTTTCGTCCTATGTCGTTCGTTGTGAGCTACGAAAAAGGCGAGAACCCAACTCGCGGATCATTAGAGGGCTCTACAACTCGTCAATATCACGTCTTGCATTGATGCTACTTTGTTGAAGCAGATGGGCTGTCGATAAGCCCAATAGGCTCTTGGTTGGGATAGTGAACCGTCAACATATAAGGGCTTTGCGCCCTCAACATGACGGGTGCGATCATACCCGCACTATTGCACTAGATTCCATCAGAAATCTGAAGTTAAGTGTGATTGGAGGAGAGTAGTAGTAGGATGGGTGACCCCTTGGGAAGTCCTCATGTGGCAAGCCCCTTTTTAAATTTTTTTTTACCAGTTTAGCCTTGTGAAGATGCTTTATCCATCACATTTCTATTCTCCAGTCCCACAGCAACTTGGCAAGACAACTTCGCTTCTCATAGTGGCTGTGACAGTATACCGAGAGCGTGAGGCTTATGACCTAGTTTTCATCGCTCCGGTGCCCATAACTTTTGATCCATAAGGAGTTATGTAGCGCACAGCATACTGTTGGAAATCTCTCTAGGAGCTCTACGACGAGGCAGCAAGCCTGCTCGGTAGCGCCTATTTTCGGTACCCAAAATTGTACGTTTTCATCAATTTTGGGCCACTTTCGTTCTTTTTATGCTATTTTTTTTATCCCGGGTCATTCGTCGTCAGTTGCAAAAAGGATGAGAACCCAACTCAAGGAACATTAAAAGGCTCTACAATGCGTCGATATCACGACTTGCGGTGATGCTGCTTTGTTGAAGTAGATAGGCTACTGATGAGCCCATTAGGCCTTTTGAATGGGCTGTCTCTCTTGGCTGGGACTGTGAACAGTCAACACATAAGGGCTTTGCACCATCAACATAACGGGTGCGATCATACCAACACTAATGTATCGGATCCCATCAGAACTCCGAAGTTAAGCGTGCTTGGGCGAGGGTAGTACTAGGATGGGTAACCCCGTTGGAAGTCCTCGTGTTGCACCCTTTTTCAATTTTTTTCCCGTTTAGCCTTGCCAAGATGCTTTATCCATCACATTTCTCTTCTCGAGTCCCACGGCATCTTGGGCAAGAAAACTTCACTTCGAGTTGAGGCTAGGCTTGCAAACCGAGGGCGTGGGCCTCTGACTAGGCCTCCGTCGCTCTGGTGCCTATAACTTTTGATCCGTAAGGAGTTATACGGCACACAGCATACTGTTAGAACGTTCTCTGGGAGCTCTACGATTGGGGTAGTAGGCCTGCTAGGCTGAGCCTATTTTCGGTACCCAAAATTGAACGTTTTCATCAGTTATGAGCCACTTTTCTTCATTTTGCTATATTTTTTCATCCCGGGTCGTTCGTCATGAGCAGCTAAATAGATGAGAACCCAACTCGCATAACATTATTGGGCTCTACAATGCGTTGATATCACGTCATGTGGTGATACTACTTTGTTGAAGCTGATGGGTTGTAAATAAGCCCATTGGGCCTTTTGAATGTGCTGTCTCTCTTGGCTGGGACTATGAACCATCAACACAAAAGGGCTTTGCACCCTCAATATGACGGATGCGATCATACCGGCACTAATGCATCGGATCCCATCAGAAATCCAAAGTTAAGCGTGGTTAGAGAAGGGTAGTACAAAGATGGGTGACCCCATGGGAAGTACTCATGTCGCACCCCCTTTTCATTTTTTTCCCCACTTAGCCTTGCCAAGATGCTTTATCCATCACATTTCTATTCTTGAGTCCCACGGCAACTTGGGCAAGAAAACTTCGCTACGCGTAGAGGCTGGGCCCACAAACCGAGGGTGTGGGGCTTGTGACCAAGTCTCCGTCGCTCTAATGCCTATAACTTTTGATCTGAAAGGAGCTATACGGCGCACAATATACCGTTGGAACGTTCTCTGGGAGCTCTACGATGGCGACAGCAAGCCTGCACAGCTGAGCCTATTTTCGGTGCCAAAAATCGAAGGTTTTCATCAGTTATGGGCCACTTTTCTACATTTTGCCCTATTTTTTCATCCCGAGCCATTCGTCGTGAGCCGCGAAAAGGACGAGAACCCAACTCGTGAAACATTAAAGGACTCTACAATGCATCGATATCACATCTTGGGTGATACAGCTTTGTTGAAGTAGATGGGTCGTCGAAGAGCCCATTGGGCCTTTTGAATGGACTGTCTCTCTTGGTTGGGACTGTGAACCGTCAACACATAAGGGATTTCCACCCTCAACATGACGGGTGCGATCATACCAGCACTAATGCACCGGATCCATTCAAAAATCCGAAGTTAACCGTGGTTGGAGAAGAGTAGTACTAGGATGGGTGACCCCCTAGGAAGTCTTCGTGTTGCACCTTCTTTTCATTTTTTTCCCCCGTTTAGCCTTTCCAAGATGCTTTATCCATCACATTTCATTTCTCGAGTCCTACGACATCTTCGCTTCGCGATGAGGCTGGGCCCATAAACCGAGGATGTAAGGCCAGTGACTAGGTCTCCGTCACTCTGGTGCCCATAACTTTTGATCCGTATGGAGTTATACGACACACAGCATACCGTTGGAACGCTCTCTGGAAGCTCTATGACGGGGGCAGCAAGTCTTCTTGGCTAAGCCTATTTTCAGTACCCAAAATCAAACATTTTCATCAGTTACGGGTAATTTTTCTTCTTTTTCGCTATTTTTTTCGTCCCGGGTCGTTCGTCGTGAGCTACGAAAAGGACGAGAAACCAACTTGCAAAATATTAAAAGGCTCTACAATGCGTCAATATCACGTCTTTTGGTGATCCTACTTTGTTGATGCAGATGGGCTGTCGATAAGCTCATTGGACCTTTTGAATGGGCTGTCTCTCTTGGCTGGGATTGTGAACCATCAACACATAAGGGCTTTGCACCCTTAACATGACGGGTGCAATCATTCTAGTACTAATGTACCGGATCCCATCAGAAATCCGAAGTTAAGCGTGGTTGGAGGAGAGTAGTACTAGGATGGGTGACCCCCTGGGAAGTCCTCATGTTGCAACCCCTTTTTCATTTTTTTTGCCCCGTTTAGCCTTTCCAAAATGCTTTATCCATCACATTTCTATTCTCAAGTCCGACAACAATTTGGGCTAGACAACTTCACTTCGCGTAGAGGCTGGGATCACAAACCGAGGGTGTGGGGCTTGTGACTTGGTCTCCGTCACTCTGGTGCCCATAACTTTTGATCCATAAGGAGTTATGCGGTGCATAGCATACCGTTGGAAAGTACCCTAGGAGCTCTACAACAAGCCAGCAAGGTTGATCGGCTGCGCCTATTTTTGGTACCCAAATTTGAATGTTTCAATAGTTTTGGGGCACTTTTCTTCTTTTTGCACTATTTTTTCGTCCCAGGTCATAGGTTGTGAGCCGTGAAAATGATTAGAACCCAAATCGCTGAACAATAGACGGCTCTACAACGCGTTGATATCACGTCTTGTGGTAATGCTTCTTTGTTGAAGCAGATGGGTTGTCGATAAGCCCATTGGGCCTTTTGAATGGGCTGTCTTTCTTGGCTGGGACTGTGAACCGTCAACACATAAGGGCTTTGTACCATCAATATGACAGGCACGATCATACCAGCACAAATACACCGGATCCCATCAGAAATCCGAAGTTTAGCGTGGTTGGAGGAGAGTAGTACTAGGATGGGTGACCCCTTGGGAAGTCCTTATGTTGTAACCCCTTTTTCATTTTTTTGGCCCGTTTAGCCTTTGCTGGATGCTTTATACATCACATTTCTATTCTCAAGTCACATGGCATCTTGGGCAAGAAAACTTCAGTTCGCGTAGAGGCTAGGCCCGCAAACCGAGGGCGTGGGGCCTATGACTAGGTCTCTGTCGCTCTAGTGCCTATAACTTTTGATCCGTAAGGAGTTATACGGCACACAGCAAACCGTTGGAATGTTCTTTGGGAGCTCTACGATGGGGGCAGCAAGCCTGCTTGGCTGAGCCTATTTTTGGTACCCAAAATGTAACATTTTCATCAGTTAAGAGCCACTTTTCTTCTTTTTGCTCTATATTTTCATCCTGGGTCGTTCGCCGTAAGCCTCGAAAAGGATGAGAACCCAACTCGCAGAACATTAGAGGGCTCTACAACACGTCAATATCACGTCATGCGGTGATGCTACTTTGTTGAATCAGATGGGCTGTCGATAAGCCTATTGGGCCTTTTGAATAGGTTGTCTCGCTTGGCTGGGACTATGAACCGTCAACACATAAGGGCTTTACACCCTCAACATGACGGGTGCGATCATACCAACACTAATGCACCAGATCCCATCAGAAATCCAAAGTTAAGTGTGGTTAGAGAAGAGTAGTACTAATATGGGTGACCCCTTGGGAAGTCCTCGTGTTGTACCCCCTTTTCAATTTTTTCCCCATTTAGCCTTGCCAAGATGCTTTATCTATCACATTTCTATTCTCGAGTCCCACGGCATCTTGGGCAAGAAAAATTTGCTTCGCGTAGAGACTGGGTCTGCAAACCGAGAGCGTGAGGCCTGTGACCAAGTCTTTGTCGCTCTAGTGCCTATAACTTTTGATTCGAAAGGAGTTATATGGCGCATAGCATACCGTTGGAACATTCTATGAGAGCTCTATGACTACGGCAGCAACCTTGCTCAGTTGAGCCAGTTTTTGGTACCCAAAATTGAACATTTTCATCAGTTACGGGCCACTTTTCTTCATTTTGCCCTATTTTTTCATCCCTGGTCGTTCGTCATGAGCCGCAAAAAAGACGAGAACCCAACTCGTGAAACATTAAAGGGCTCTACATTGTGTCGATATCACGTCTTGCGGTGATACTACTTTGTTGAAGCAGATGGGCTATCGATAAGCCCATTGGGCCTTTTGAATGGGCTATTTCTCTTGGCTATGACTGTGAACCGTCAACACATAAGGGCCTTTCACCCTCAACATGACGGGTGCGATCATACCAGCACTAATGCACCGGATCCCATCAGAAATTCGAAGTTAAGCGTGGTTGGAGGAGAGTAGTACTAAGACAGGTGCGATCATACATATATGCATGCAATTATTAAGAGTGAGCTTATATAAAATAAGCCCAGTGAGGATTTGATAGATCTCTAACAGTATTTACTATACTCCTTGGAAATCATCATTTGAGCAGTAAACACACAATAAACATCAATAACAATATAAACACATAAACTATAATGACCATTCAATAAAGAATACTCTAGTTGATGTAGCTCCAAATGCCATCACGATCTCAATCAACTTCTTATCACCCCCATGACACACACACCCGAGGTACCTTACTAGCCCTACCCTCCATGGCTTCTCCACCCATGCGAGATGAGGGTAGTGTGAAACCCCAATTTTCTATCTTATCTCGTTTTACATGCTTTACCTCATTTTGTGTGAATTAACCTATCTTTGTGCTATGTGACTTAGAATGTGATAATTTTGGTATCAATACTCCTAGAACATGCTAAATGTGCATTCATGAAATTTTCATAAAAAACGGAGTTAGAAATTTTATCGTCGATTTTTAGTGAATAGTATTTTCGAAACACGTCCGCTAAAATTTTGAAATTGGTCTTTTTAACCATACTAGACCTAGTCCATGGACTTTAATAGACCTGTGTTTGTTGAAAACGCTTTTAAAATCGGCTTAGGAATTTATTAGGGTTTTTACACCGACTTTTGTGAAAATCGAGTTATAAGCTGACTCGGGTAGAATTGTTTGATTGTAAAACTTCTTGTCATCTAAAAATAATCTATTTGAGCTAGCTTGGATGTTGAATAATTGTTTTGAACCTTCATGATCAATAAAATGCATTTAAAGACAAGAAAATACTAAAAATACTAAGTTTTTAACTTTGACTTTCATTTAAATGTTGACCACCTTGCTCATAAGTAGTTACACACATTAAAACAAGCCAAAAACATCACAAAACACACACAAAACCGTGAGTTCAAGGGGGAGGAAGAATAAGAGCATTTTCAAGGTTTTTCAAAGTAATTTTCACATAAAAACTTCATTTCAAGGCCAAATCACTTCATTCAAAGCTTGATTTTGCTTGTTGGGCATCCATTCTACCTATTTCTAGCCTTAGTTTGCATCAAATGTGAGAGAAAAATTATAGATCTCAAAAGTTGTCTTTTGCATTTTTGCGTATAAATGAATATTGAACCGTTAGAATTCTAATCTGATGTTAGATTATTGCTCCTTGCATGCTAGGGATCATTTAGCTGTAATACTACAAGTTTTTATCGGTTGTAGCATAATTATTATTTTTCGGGTATTTAAAGTTGAATAATTTGGTTAATGTTGATTATTTTGAGTTGTGTTAATCGGAATCGATTTTCGTCGATTTCTAAATGTTTGATAATTATGTGGTAGCGCCGTTGTAATGCCGAATTTTCGATTGTGATGTCCGTGCTAAAATTCAGAAATTTCAGCCATGACACACTAGGGTTTTAGGGTTGTTGGGCTTGATTTTGATGTGTCTTGGTTGGTTTCTGAGAGGGCTAATGTAGTTGATTGAATGGGTGAGTGATAGAAACTGATTTGGAGGTGTTTGGATTAGTAGAATGTAAGTTATGAATTTTTGAAGTTTAGGCTGTCTTTCTTTAAATTCTTGAACTAGGCTTTAGATGATTGGGTGGTGTTTGAGTGATTGAATGGTGAGTTGTTGATGGGTAAACTAGGGTTTAATTGTGTATTTAATGCATGTTCAGTTAGATGGCCTACTTTGTCATCTAACTTAGTTATTTGTTATTAAATTGATTATTGATGTTATTATGATGATAATATGATTATTGATGATTATTGATTGATGATTGATGCCGGGAGGTAGGCAGTTCTACTGGACTATCCTCCTGTGAATGATTGATGTTTATTATTATTGCTGAGTCTTTGGTATGTGTGTGCCACCTCTCGGGCAGCATCGGGCTGTCAGGTTGATAACGGCATAACTACCAGAGATACCTCCAGCTCGCATGACGGAGGTTTCATGAGGGCGAGGCTAGTGAGGTACCTCAGGTGCGTGAGTAATGGGGAGTTACAAGAAGAATGGTTGAGATCGTGATGGCATTTGGAGATACACCGACTAGTGTATCCTTTATTGATTAGTCATACAGATTATGTGATGATAGTATTATTGATGTTATTGTGTGTTTACTGACTCAGAGGATTATTCCAAGGAGTTTAGTAGACCTTGCTCGAGATCTATCGGATCCTCACTGGGCTTATTTTATATAAGCTCACTCTCTATTATTGCATGTATACAGGTGTTGTAGAGAAAGACTACGGGTACGTGCTTCCTGAAGAGGAAAACGTGCCTTTCGTGGATGAGTCTTATGTTCCTGAGTCTTATCCTTGATGTTGTATTGTTTACTATCTTGTATATTAACTTAGTTGACTTTTATATGCTTTGTAGTTCATGATGTAAAAGATGTTGAAAAAATGATGATCTAAATGAGGCTAACTTAGTAGTCTTTCTTTTGTTTCAACATGTTTTGCAATATATATTGAAGTTCATGTATTATGTTGGAATGGAGGCGTATAATGAAAGAATGATTATTGTATAATATGATTATGTTGTATGTTGTTGTTTTTAATTGAGGAGTTGTTTGTTGTATGGTTGTGGAGTTTAGTGTATGATGTTCTAATGAGATTGGTTTAGAGCCTCGGTATCCTAATTACTGTCGTTATACTGCCGAAATTCCGTTGCGTCCTGACTGATTGTAGGAGGGGTCGAGTTGGGGCGTGACAGGTAGCCTCTGATAGCCATGCCATTTTCAACCCAACGGCCTGATACCGCCCGAGAGGTGGCACACGCATATCAAGACTCAATCATTAACAATAATCAATCATTCACAGGAGGACAATCAATAAGAATTGCCTATCTCCTGGTTCATCATTAATCAATATTCAATAATCAATAATCAATAATCAATTAATCATCAATCACTTAATAACATTACAACAACACAACATCAATTAACAACTAAACAACTAAGTTAGATGACAAAGTAGGCCACCCAACTTAACTTGCATTAGACACACAACCAAGCCCTAATCTAACCATCAACAATTCACTGTTCAATCACTCAAACACCACCCGATCATCTAAAGGCATATATCAACATTTTAAAGAAAGACAACCTAAACTTCTAATAATCATAACTTATATTCTACTAATCCAAACAACTCCAAACCAGTTCCTATCACTCACTCACTCAATCAACTGCATTAGCCCCCTCGGAAACCAACCAAAATACATCCAAATCAAGCCCAACAACCCTAAAACCCTAATGAACCTTGGGTGAAATTTCTGGACTTTTGCACCGACATCAAATCAAAATTTTGGCATTACAACGGTAGTACCCCGTATTTAACAAACTTTTACAAATCGACAGCAATCGATTCTAGCCACTACAACTCAAAATATTCCACAAATAGCCAACAACTCAACTTTTAATACTCGAAAATAAAAAGTCATGCTACAACTGTTCTAATCTTATATAAACACATATAAACGATCCTTAGCATGCACTGAGCAATAATATAACATCAATTCAACTTTCTAACGGTTCAAAATTCAATTATACGCAAAAATATAAAAGATGACAATTGAGATCTAGAAATTTTCTCTCACCTTTGATGTGTTTTGTTGCAAGAAAGATGTATAATGGATGCCCAACAAGTGAAATCAAGCTTTGAATGAAGTGATTTGGACTTGAATTGTAAAATCTATGTGAAAAATGCTTTGAAAAATCTTCAAAATGCCTTCTTTCTTCTCCCTCATGGATTTTCGGTAATGTGTGTGTTTTGTGAGTATGCTTGCTTTGTTTTTAATGTGTGTTGATGATATAAGCTCAAGGTCAACAAAATTTGCAAAGTCAAAGTTAGTATTTTTAGTCTTTTAACTAGTAGTTTTAGTCTTTTAATTATTTTTAGACTACTTTTGCTCACCCAAATGCAATTAACACTTAGACTATTTTTAAGTAGTATATTTTTAGTTGACAACAAGTTTCACAAGCATAGACTTACTCCTGACTCGATTAAAAACTCGTTTTTTTTGCAAAAGAATGCGAAAAGTCATATTATTTGTTTTCAAATGTCTTTTGAATGCACAATTAATCTAAAATCATTAATACCACATATAAATACATTTATATTAATATATACTAGGTCAACGAAAGTCAATGCAAGAATCGGGTTTAGAAGAAATAACTATTTGGCTCAAAAATACTACTTTTCGCCCAAAAAGTCTATTTAAATTACTATTCAGTTTCAGAATCAATTTTTATCAAACATGGGTCTATTAAAAGTCGAGGAATAGGTTTTAAGACTTTTAAAACACCCCTATAAAAAATTTTAGTGGATAGGTGTTCAAAATACTATTAACAAAAATCGTCGATAAAATTTCTGATGTTGATTTTGATGAAAATTTCATGAATGCACACATAGCATGTATTAGGAATATAAATCACATATTTAGCACATTCTAACTCATATAACACATAAACAGGTCAAATCACGCAAATCGAGATAAAACACACAAATCGAGGCAAAACACGCAAATCTATGCAAATGTGAAATCTGGGGTTTCACACCCACAACATCTTAGACAAGATAAATTCACTACGCGTAGAGGCTGGGACCGCAAACCGAGGGCGTGGGGCTTGTGACCTAGTCTCCGTTGCTCCGGTGCGCATAACTTTTCATCCGTAAGGAGTTATGCGGCGCACAACATACTGTTGGAAAGCTCTCCGGGAGCTCTACGATATTGCAGCAAGCCTGCTCTATAGTACCTAATTTTTGTACCTAAAATTGAACATTTTCATCAGTTTCGGGCCATTTTTGTTCTTTTTGCGCTGTTTTTTCATCCCGGGTCGTTCGTCTTCAACAGCGAAAAGGACGAGAACCCAACTCACGGAACATTAAAGGGCTCTACAATGCATCGATATCTTGACTTGTAGTGATGTTGCTTTGTTGAAGCAAATGCGCTATCGATAAGCCCATTGGGCCTTTTGAATGGGCCGTCTCTCTTGGCTAGGACTGTGAACCGTCAACACATAAGGGCTTTGCACCATCAACATGACGGGTTCGATCCTACCAGTACTAATGCACTAGATCCCATCAGAACTCCGAAGTTAAGCATGCTTGGGCGAGAGTAGTACTAGGATGGGTGACCCTGTGGGAAGTCCTCGTGTTGCACCCCTTTTCATTTTTTCCCCGTTTAGCCTTGCCAAGATGCTTTATCCATCACATTTCTATTCTCGAGTCCCACGACATCTTGGGCAAGAAAACTTCGCTTCGCGTAGAGGCTAGTCCCGTAAACCGAGGGTGTGGGGCCTGTGACAAGGTCTCCGTCGCTCTGATGCCTATAACTTTTGATCCGTAAGGAGTTATACGGCGCACAGCATACAGTTGGAACATTCTCCAGGAGCTCTACAATAGGGGCAGCAAGCCTACAAGGATGAGCCATTTTTTGGTACCCAAAATCGAACATTTTCATCAGTTACGAGCCACTTTTCTTCATTTTGCCCTATTTCTTCATCTCGGGTCATTCGTCGTGAGCTGCGAAAAGTAGGAGAACTCAACTCGCGAACATTAAAGGGCTCTACAATGCGTCGATATCACGTCATGCGGTGATGCTGCTCTGTTGAAGCAGATGGGCTATCGATAAGCCTATTGGGCCTTTTGAATGGATTGTCTCTCTTGGCTGGGACTGTGAACCGTCAACACATAAGGGCATTCCACCCTCAACATGACGGGTGTGATCATACCAGCATTAATGCACCGGATCGCATCAGAAATCCAAAGTTAAACGAGGTTGGATGAGAGTAGTACTAGGATGGGTGACCCCTTGTGAAGTCCTCGTGTTGCACCCCGTTTTCATTTTTTTTTCCCAGTTTGGCCTTGCCAAGATTCTTTATCCATCACATTTCATTTCTCGAGTCCCACGGCATCTTTGGCAAGACAACTTCGCTTCACGTAGAGGCTGGGCCTGCAAACTGAGGGTGTGGGACCTGTGACCATGTCTCCGTCGCTCTGGTGCCCATAACTTTTGATCTGTAAGAAATTATGCGGCGCACAGTACACCATTGGAATGCTATCTACGATAGGGGTAGCAAGCTTTCTTGGCTGAGCTTGTTTTCGGTACCCAAAATCAAACGTTTTCATCAATTACAGGAGAAACATTCACTTCACGTAGAGGTTGGGAGTCGTGAGTCATGAAAAAAGGATGAGAAACCAACTCGAGAAACATTAAAGGGCTCTACAATTCATCGATATCATGTCTTGCGGTGATGCTGCTTTGTTGAAGCAAATAGGTTGTCGATAAGCCCCTTGGGCCTTTTTAACGGGTTGTCTTTCTCGGCTAGGACTGTAAACCGTCAACACATAAGGGCTTTGCACCCTCAACATTGCGGGTGCGATCATACTAGTACTAATGCACTGTATCCCATTAGAAATCCGAAGTTAAGCGTGGTTGGAGGAGAGTTGTACTAGGAAGGGTGACCCCGTGGTAAGTCCTCGTGTTGCAACCCCTTTTTTATTTTTTTTTGCCCCGTTTAGCCTTGCCAAGATGCTTTATCCATTATATTTCTATTCTCAAGTCCCACGGCATCTTGGGCTAGACAACTTCACTTCACGTAGAGGTTGGGACCGCAAATCGAGGGCATGGGGCTTGTGACCTAGTCTCCGTCGCTCTGGTGCCCATAACTTTTGATCCGTATGGAGTTATGCGGTGAACAGCATACCGTTGAAAAGCAGTCTGGGAGATCTACGACGAGGCAGCAAGGTTGCTCGGTTGCGCATATTTTCGGTACAAAAAGTTGAACATTTTCATCAGTTTTGGGGAACTTTTCTTCCATTTGCGTTGTTTTTACATACCGCATCGTTTGTCATGAGCAGCAAAAAGGACAAGAACCCAACTCACATAACATTAAAGGGCTCTACAAAGCGTTGATATCACGTCTTGTGGTGATGCTGCTTTGTTGAAAAAAATGGGTTGTCAATAAGCCCATTAGGCCTTTTGAATGGGCTGTCTCTCTTGGCTGGGACTGCGAACCGTCAACACATAAGGACTTTGCACCCTCAACATGACAGGTATGATCATACCAGCACTAATGCACCAGATCCCATCAGAAATCCGAAGTTAAGCGTGGTTGAAAGAGAGTAGTACTAGGATGGATGACCCCTTGGGAAGTCCTCGTGTTGCAACCCCTTTTTCATTTTTTTTGCCATGTTTAGCCTTTCCAAGATGCTTTATCCATCACATTTCTATTCTCGAGTCCCACAGCATCTTGGGCAAGACAACTGCGCTTCGCGTAAAGGTTGGGACGGCAAACTAAGGGTGTGGGGCTTGTGACCTAGTCTCCGTCGCTGCGGTGCCCATAACTTTTCATCCGTAAGGAGTTATGCGGCACACAGCATACCATTGGAAAACTCACCAGGAGCTCTACAATGGGGTAGTAAGCCTGCAAGGTTGCGCATGTTTTTGGTACCCAAAATTTAATGTTTTCATCAGTTTCGAGCCATTTTTCTTCTTTTTACGCTATTTTTTCTTCCCGAGTCATTCGTTGAGAGTCTCGAAAAGGACGAGAACCCAACTCGTGGAACATTAGAGGGATCTACAATGCATCGATCTAACGTCTTGCGGTGATACTGCTATGTTAAAGCAAATGGGCTGTCAATGAGCCCATTGGGCTTTTCGAATGGGTCGTCTCTCTTGGCTGGGACTGTGGACCGTCGACACATAAAGGCTTTGCACCCTCAACATGACGGGTGCGATCATACCAGTACTAATGCACTGGATCCACATCAGAAATATGAAGTTAAGTGTGGTTGGAGGAGAGTAGTAGTAGGATGGGTGACCCCTTAGAAAGTCCTCGTGTTGCAACCCTTTTTTATTTTTCTTTGCCTCGTTTAGCCTTGCCAAGATTCTCTACCCATCATATTTCTATTCTCGAGTCCCATAGCATCTTGGGCAAGACAACTTCGGTTTGCGTAGAGGATGGGACTGCAAACTAAGGGTGTGGGGCTTGTGACCTGGTCTCCGTCGCTCGGGTGCCCATAACTTTGGATTCGTAAGGAGTTATGCGGCACACAGCATACCGTTGGAAAGCTCTCCAGGAGCTCTACGACAGGGGCAGCAAGCCTGCTAGGCTGCACCTATTTTTGGTACCCAAAATTGAACATTTTCATCAGTTTTGGGCTATTTTCTTTTTTTGTTCTGTTTTTTCATCCGGGGTCGTTCGTCGTGATCCGCGAAAAGGATGAGAACCCAACTCACTGAACATTAGAACCTTTACAATGCGTCGATATCAAGTCTTGCAATAATGCTGCATTGTTGAAGTAGATGGGCTGTCGATAAGCCATTGGGCCTTTTGAATGGGCAGTCTCTCCTTGTTGGAACTGTGAACCGTCGACACAAAAGGCCTTTGCACCATCCGCATGACAGGTGCGATCATAGCAGCATTAATGTACCGGATCCCATCAGAACTCCGAAGTTAAGCGTGCTTGGGCTAGAGTAGTACTAGGATGGGTGACCCCTTGGGAAGTCCTCGTGTTGTACCCCCTTTTTATTTTTTTCCTCGTTTAGCCTTTTCAAGATGCTTTATCCATCACAGTTCTATTCTCGAGTCCCATGCCATCTTGGGCAAGACAACTGCACTTCGCGTAGAGGCTGGGCCAGTAAACTGAGGGCGTAGGGCTTGTGACAAGGTCTCCGTCACTCCGTTTCCTATAACTTTTGATCAATAAGGAGTTTTACGGTGCACAACATACAGTTGGAAAGCTCTCTGGGAGCTCTACAACTGGGGCAGCAAGCTTGCTCAACTGTACCTATTTTCGGAACCCAAAATTGAACATTTTCATCAGTTTCGAGCCTCTTTTCTTCTTTTTGCGCTATTTTTTTTATCCCGGGTCATTCTTCGTGAGTGGCGAAAAGGAAGAGAACCCAACTCGTGGAACATTAGATGCTCTACAATGGGTCGATATCACATCTTGCGGGAATGCTACATTGTTGAAGTAGATGGGCTGTTGATAAGCCCATTGGGCCTTTTGAATGGGCCATCTCTCTTGGCTGGGACTGTGAACCATCAACACATAAGGGCTTTGTACTGTCATCATGACGGGTGCAATCATACCAGCACTAATGCACTGCATCCCATCAGAACTCCGACGTTAAGCGTGTTTGGGCGAGAATAGTACTAGGATGGGTGACCCCCGGAAGTCCTCGTGTTGTACCCCTTTTTTCATTTTTCTTCCTCGTTTAGCCTTGCCAAGATGCTTTATCCATCACAGTTCTATTCTCGAGTCCTACAGCATCTTGGGAAAGACAACTGTGCTTTACGTAGAGGAAGGGCCGCAAACCGAGGGTGTGGGGCTTGTGACTAGGTCTCCATCGCTCTGGTGCCCATAACTTTTGATCCGTAAGGAGTTATACGGCACACAACATACCTTTGGAAAGCTCTCTGTGAGCTCTACGATGGGAGCAACAAGCCTGCTCAGCTTGCTTGGGCGAGAGTAGTACTAGGATGGGTGACCCCCAGAGAAGTCCTCGTGTTGCACTCCCTTTTCATTTTTTTTCCTCATTTAGCCTTCCCATGATGCTTTATCCATCAAAGTTCTATTCTTGAGTCCTGTGGCATCTTGGGCAAGACAACTACGCTTCGCGTAGAGGCTGGGACCCCAAATCGAGGGCGTGGGGCTTATGACCAGGTCTCCGTCGCTCTAGTGCCCATAACTTTTGATCCGTAAGGAGTTATGCGGTCCACAGCATACCGTTGGAAAGCTCTCTAGGAGCTCTACGATGGGAGCAGCAAGCCTGCTCGGCTGCACCTATTTTTGGTACTCCAAATCAGACATTTTCATCAGTTTTGGGCTACTTTTCTTTTTTTTGCGTTGTTTTTTCATACTGGGTCATTCGTCGTGAGCTGTGAAAAGAACGAGAACCCAACTTGCAAAACATTAGAGCTTCTACAACGCATCGATATCACATCTTGTGAGAATTCTGCGTTGTTGAAGCAAATAGGCTGTCGATAAGCCCATTGGGCCTTTTGAATAGGCCATCTCTCTTGGCTGGGACTGTGAACTGTCAACACATAAGGGCTTAGCACCATCAACATGACGTGTGCGATCATACTAGCATTAATGGACCAGATCCCATCAGAACTCCGAAGTTAAGCGTACTTGGGCGAGAGTAGTACTAGGATGGGTGACCCCTTGGGAAGTCCTCGTGTTGTACCCCCTTTTCATTTTTTTTTTCTTGTTTAGCCTTGCCAAGATGCTTTATCTATGACAGTACTATTCTCGAGTCCCATGGTATCTTGGACAATACAACTACGATTCGCGTAGAGGCTGGGCCCGCAAACTGATGGCGTGGGGCTTGTGACTGGGTCTCCGTCGCTCTGGTGCCCATAACTTTTGATCTGTAAGGAGTTATGCGGCGCAAAGCATACGTTGGAAATCTCTCTGGTAGCTCTATGACGGTGGCAGCAAACCTGCTCGGCTGCGACTTTTTTGGGCACCCAAAATAAAACATTTTCATCAGTTTTGGGTTACTTTTCCTCTTTTTACGCTATTTTTGCGTCCCAGGTCATTTGACCTGAGCCGCGAAAAGTACGAGAACCAAACTCATAGAACATTAGAAGCTCTACAACACGTCGATATCACGTCTTGTGAGAATGCTGCGTTGTAGAAGCAGATGGGCTGTCGATAAGCCCATTGGGCCTTTTGAATGGGTCGTTTCTCTTGGTTGGGAATGTGAACCATCAACACATAAGGCCTTTGCACCATCAGCATGACGGGTGCGATCAGAGCAACACTAATGCACCAGATCCTATCAGAACTCTGAAGTTAAAGGTACTTGGGCTAGAGTAGTACTAGGATGGGTAACCCCCTAGGAAGTCCTCGTGTTGCACTCCCTTTTCATTATTTTCTCGTTTAGCCTTGCCAAGATGCTTTATGCATCACAGTTCTATTCTCGAGTACCACGACATCTTGGGCTAGACAACTTCGCTTCGCGTAGAGGTTGGGCATGCAAACCGAGGACGTGGGTCTTATGACCAGGTCTCTGTCGCTCCGGTGCCCATAACTTTTGATCCATAAGGAGTTATGCGGCGCACAGCATACCGTTGGAAAGCTCTCTAGGAGCTCTACAATGGGGGCAACAATCCTGCTCAGTTGCGCCTATTTTTGGTACCCAAAATCAAACATTTTTCATCAGTTTTGGGCCAATTTTTTGCTTTTTGTGCTATTTTTTCATCCCGGGTCATTCGTCATAAACCGCGAAAAGGAACAGAACCCAACTCGCGGGAAATTAGATACTCTACAACGCATCATTATCACGTCTTGTGAGAATGCTACCTTGTTGAAGCAGATGGGCTGTTGATATGCCTATTGGGCCTTTTGAATGGGCCATCTCTCTTGGCTAGGACTGTGAACCGTCAACACATAAGGTCTTTGCACCATTAGCATGACATGTGTGATCATAGCAGCACTAATGCACAAGATCCCATCAGAACTCCGAAGTTAAGTGTGCTTGGGCTAGAGTAGTACTAGGATAGGTGACCCCCTAGGAAGTCCTCGTGTTGCACCCCTTTTCAATTTTTTTCCCGTTTTTCCTTGTTAGGATGCTTTATCCATCATAGTTCTATCCTCGAGTCCCATGGTATCTTGGGCAAGACAACTGCGCTTTGCATAGAGGCTGGGCCCACAAACCGAGGGCGTAGGGCTTGTGACCAGGTCTCCGTCGCTTCGGTGCCCATAACTTTTGATCCGTAAGGAGTTATGCAGCGCACAACATACCATTGGAAAGCTCTCTAGGAGCTCTACGATGGGAGTAATAAGACTGCTCAGTTGCGCCTATTTTCTATACCTTAAATCAAATGTTTTCATCAGTTTCGGGCTACTTTTCTTCTTTTTATGTTGTTTTTTCATCCCGGGTCATTCGTCCTGAGCCGTGAAAAGGAAGAAAACCCAACTCGCGGAACATTAGAGGCTCTACAACACGTAGGTATCACGTCTTGCGAGAATGCTGCGTTGTTGAAGCAGATGAGCTGTCGATAAGCCCATTAGGCCTTTTGAATGGGCCGTCTCTCTTGGCTGGGACTGTGAATTGTCAACACATAAGGGCATTGTACCATCAACAAGACGCGTGCAATCATACCAGCACTCATGCACCAGATCCCATCAGAACTCCGAAGTTAAGCGTGCTTGGACGAGAGTGGTACTAGGATGGGTGGCCCCCAGGGAAGTCCTCGTGTTGCACCCCCTTTTCATTTTTTTTCTCGTTTAGCCCAGCCAAGATGCTTTATTTATCACAGTTCTATTCTCCAGTCCCATGGGGCTATAAGGCCCGACTCCTAATTACGTGTCTTATCTCGATTTATGTGCTATAGACCCAGAATTATATGACTGACCTTGGATTACGTGCCTTGTCTTGGTTTTCGTACATGCCTCATCATTCGTGCCTTGACCCAGAATTGTATGCCCTAATCCTCAACTTACATGCCATGATTTTGATTTACGTGCGATACCTCGATTTTTGTGCATTGACCTTGAATTGCGTGCCCTAACCTAGGTTTAAGAGTCATACCTCGATTTATGTGCATTGCATTGAATTACGTGCTTGTATTGGGTTACGTGCATTTACCTAGGGTTACATGCATTTGCATTCGAATCCGTGCATTTATCTTAAAGTACGTGTCTTACCTCGTAGTGTGTGCCCTAGACCTAGGAAAGCGTGCCCGCACGCTAATCAGTAAATAATCATACACAAAGTACTAGACTATAAAATAATCCTACAAACACCACTAACTATTATTATAATCCTAATTCAAATCTCTACAAAATCCACTAACACCTAAATATTATATTTTAAACTCACTACAAGACAAAATCTCACAAACCTCTAAACATATCTATATTATATTCTACCTAAAATCCCTAAATACCCAACATTCTCTTACACACATGCTAAACCCTAAGCACCTTCCTTTTATCTAAACATTCCTATGACAAGTACAAGACACAATGCAACCTAGGATAGATAAATGCTTGACAATACAAAAAAATAATAATAAAAACCTCACCCAAACCCTTCCCATTCTCGACCAAATCACCCTAACATGCTAACAATTCAAAATAATGCTCAAAATATGACACAAAAATCAGTTTTTACAAGCTCAAGGCCGACACACACACACATAAGCATCATTTCTCTCTTAAACTCTCTCTTTCCTCTCAAACTCTCCCATTCTCTCTATTTTTTTGACCAAGGCAGCCCTTGAGCTCCCAATACTCCTTACAAGCTCTCAAGGACTCTATAAGACTCTCCCAAGCTCAGCCATAGCAAGCCATAGCAAGCAAACACGCAAGAAAGTCTCATACAAGCTCATAACTCATCATTTTCGGCCTAGGTAAAGTTTTGATAGTCTTCTTCCATTTCTTTTTCTTCTAATCACATGAACACACTAAACATAAGCTAACTAAGCTGGGATTTAAAGGAAATCAAGATACCACTCGGCCAAAGCAAGGAAAGAAGACCTTTTGTGCGATTTCAAGAGCATTTGTGCATTTTCATCCATCAATAGGCTAAGGTGAGGGTTAAACTCTTTTAAAAGCTTTCAAAACTCATATGCATGCTCTCATGTGGTTATATTTACCTCTGTAGTTGTTGTATATGTGTGTACATGAGCTTATCTACACATGCATGGCATGATAATGGCTAGAACTTGAAGATAGGTAAAAAAATATTTTTGCTGGCAGTTTTCTGACCCTGTAGAATGAAGTGCATTTGGCTTAGTAAACCTTGATAAAAATGCGGGAAAATTGGTAGGTCAATAGTTTTGTCAGTTATGAACATTCTTTTGTAGAAATAGGCCAAGGACAATTTTGACTCTAAGACCCCAAAAAATGGAAAAATATCGAAAGGTGTCTAAATTTGGAAAAATTGGAAAAATGAAATAGGTTTCTGGCAGATTACTGACTCTGTAGAACGAAGTGTTTTGGACCTAGTAAATGTTGATGAAAATGCATGAAAATTGGTAGGTTTATATATTCTGCAATTCTGGACATTTTTTTCCAGAAATAGGCCAAAGTTAAATCTGACTCTAAGACCCTCAAAAATGGCAAAAATCGTAATGTATCTAAAACTGGACAGTTTTGCGTAGTCTCACGGTTTTGGCCATAAATTCTAAGTCCGAACTCCAAATGATGCGAGGTTTGTTCTTAGATTTAAATCACTAATTAAGCTTTAATTTGAAAGTTTTTCACTGAATGTTGAGATTATTTTCTTGGTTAATTGAATGTGGGAAAACAGACCATTGCAGTAGTGTTTTGCTTAGTAAAATGCTTTGAAACATGTTGTAACTTCACTTGGGGTATTGAATGCTTGGAATTTTGGAAATTAGAAGTTGTATGGGCTGTTTTGGATGGTTGAGGATGCTAATTTGGTTGATGCATGGCTTGGGTTCGTTAATTGATGAATTGTTGCTTAATCGCTTGTGTAAGTACGAATTGAGGCCCTATTGCTTATGAAAACTTTCTAAGTGATGATCCTATGGTCAAATGTGTTCAATTGTGTGGTTAGTAGGCTGCCCAATAAATGTTTAGTATGCTAGAAATGGTTTAGGTGTTACTTGTGGTGCTTAGCAAACAAAACCAACCCCGAGCACGGCCTTGTAAGCCCTAATGGCCCCGTAGACTCCCAAGTTCTAAACTATTCATGTGTATCTTATAATTGATGTTGAGAAATGTTAATGGACTGCCCGGAATTGCCCTTATAGCTCTAAACATGATTCCCGATGATTGCATGTTGATAAGTGAACTATTCTTGCACCCGATTTTGTGTAAGTGTCGTAGCATGCGTGTATGATCTCAACACTTGATATGTGAACTAAAATGAGCTATATGACTTGTTTTATTTGATATTACTTGGCTGTCCGTTAAATGTTCATATGCTTCTAAGTGTTTTACAAAGTGAATTTACATGTCAAAACATGCCTCGTATGTTTACTTGTCGATATGTTATCATATGTGTATCCGGAGGCAACCTACTTTTTTGACCTCCTAATGTGAATTGTTAAAAAATATTCTATGGCTTGCTTTGTACATGATTACTTGGCTGCCCTTGAAAGTTTAATTGCTCTCAAATTGATATATGAAATGATTATATGTTCTTACAATGCCTTATATGCCAATATGTCAAAATGTGATCATATACTTGCTCGGAGGCAACCTACTTTGTTGACCTCCTAATGTGAAATATTAAATGGCATAAATGGGCATTGCATTACAAGGTTGCAACCTTTCATTGTGGCATGATATCGTTTCACGAACGCCGGGCGTCATAGGGCTTGCCGGTGCTCCCGTGACTACCATGGTCTAATTCCCTCTCTCGCTTGGTATTCCACCCTCAGAGAGTTGGGTCATAGGATTTCGGGGTATATCCGGAGTACACCCATTTGGAGTGATAAGTGAATGATTGAAGCCGGCCGTAATAATTGTTATCGAAATCAACTTGAAAGCAAAAGCGTAATGTATCCCTTGAACGACAGGAACTAAGTACTATACGGGGCAAAGTACTACA
Organism: Ehretia macrophylla; assembly: GCA_037974665.1. Lineage (NCBI taxonomy): Eukaryota > Viridiplantae > Streptophyta > Magnoliopsida > Boraginales > Ehretiaceae > Ehretia > Ehretia macrophylla. The sequence goes on along the minus strand of CM075771.1, from coordinate 47,321,147 downwards.
CCTGAAAGTGGTGGGAGCTACCTCTTGAGCCCGTAGGAGCCACCTCTAGGTTCCTATACGTATCAAAACGTATCCTTTTTACTACGTGTTTAAGTACTCTCGCTTGGTTCCTAAAGGACCTCAGGGAGGAAAGACTGGTTAATGTGTTTATTTATATTTATGCCTTGTTATGAACTTACTTATTTTACATGACCCCATTGTAATTTGGGTCTAATTTTGGCTTGTACTGATTATAACCGGACGAACTCTTTATTGGTTGTTTGCTTTCATTATCTTGATTAGTAGTTATCATAGGTGTTTAAACCACTAGGGGAAGAAGCATATAATGAAACTCTATCTAATCTCACTTAGGTGCTTATGCGTAAGCTAAGGGATAATAAGTACTTGTAAGACCAGAACTGGCAAATAAACGGGACATAGTTATTATGCTAGGCTTGTCAATCAAACGAGACTATCAAGATAAATTAGTAGGCATATCTATTAATAACAAAATAGGAAATTTTAGTTGGAATTGAATCAATGATTAAAGGTTTTGAGGCGTTTTAGAAAATAGGCCAAACCAAAGGTCTTAAATACAGCCGTTATGCTGTCGGTTTTCCCGAAAAACTTTTGGAGCTCTAAGCCAACGTTAAGCATTAAATCATAACAAAAGGATAAGAATGTGAAATAGTATAAATGAATTAGGTCATACCTTAGTCTAGCCTCCTTAGGTCGGGTTGGTGCGTGATACCTATATTAGAATAGTATCAGAGCTTAGTTTACTAACTAGGTATTAGTCGGGTTCAACTCTTGGACCATGGGTAGAAGCCCTAAGGTAATTATGATGTCTTGGTTATATGTGTTAATGTGTGTTAATGTGCTTTAATTGTTTTGTGCTTTGTGGACCATATGTATTCTGTGTCATGCACAACGACACGTTAGTGCCCTCAATAATGCATGCATGCTTTTAGACTCCTTCTTTGATACATGTACATGTTACATAACCATGATTGACTATTTATACACATAGATAGTTAGGATTAGGACTTTCAGGGAATTGAATTTATGTAGGAAGAACGAAAATGCTCTGTTAGAGATTTCTCGCATCTTCACAGGTACTCGATGTATCATATGTATTATTGGATATGTATATATATAATGCATAGCACATGTATAATTGTTGAGGCAAAGTTATCTCCTTATCTTGGAATACCCATACTTGTGATTAAGTTGTCAATTTTATAGCTATGAAGTTCTTGATTCCGTTAAACTGTTCTTCTAATTGAGGTTCAAGTATAAAGGTTAATGACATACAACTTTCCTTAGATATAAGGCTATACTATTGGACATGTGGAGTAGTACATATATATATTCATATGCTTATAATGGAAGTTTGACTTAGGAGTTGCTTTTGAATCAAATTCTTATATCTTAAATTGGTGTAATAGACTATTTATATGATTGAATCCTTACTTGATTGGAATTAAGAATTGATGATGAAAGAATCTTTCTTTTTAGAGTTATGGATTCATATAGATTAAAACCAAGAGGAATCCATGGCTAGAATTTAAAAAATTTCTATAACAAAGTCTATATTCATCCAAAAACTCTACTCTTGATTTCATGTGGTTAACATATGGTAAGCATATATTCAAGCATATATCTATATAGTAAAGAGGTAGATTTAGATATACCTCTTGTAGATCTTGCAAAGATGATAATGATGATGATGAACAAGCTTTGACAAGTCCTTCCACAAATGCAAGAGCTCTAGGTTGTCCACACAAGCTTGAATGAGTTCCTTAATCACCAAAGTTTTTATGCTAGTCTTCTTTGGGATGTTTTTAAGCTAGAATAAGAGTTTTTTTCTGAAAAATTGAAACCTCTTCTTGGGCTACTCATGCAATGGACGAAAATTGCACAATAAAAAGAGAAGACAAAATTGTTCTTCTCAATGCATTGTGTTTTTCTATGCATGCCTTGTGTAATGTGTTCCTTGTTTTATGCATTGTATGTAGTTATTTAGAAGACAACAATTGCACTTCTCAATGCATCAAAACATGTGCTTTGTCTTCTTTTATCTTAACCATTGATTTAAAAAATAATGGTCAACTTGATGATTTGGAACAATCTTAGCCATTTATTTGGCGTATTCATTTTTCAAGACTAATATATATATATACATATCATATACATGTATATATACTTTATTAATCTTGTATTTGTACATTTAATTTAATCTAATCATTATTAGTTTAAATTAAGGAAACTAACTTTCCGTATTTGTACTTTTGTCCCAACACTTATAAATAATTACACATTCGGCCCATTAGTACTTAATGGCCGAGCATTGCCAACGTTAACACTTTAACGTTCCAAAACAAAATTCAAGCTTATCCGAAACTCATTCAATTACGCTTTATTGTGTGTGACTCTCTAGATTCACCGCCATATAGCAATGAGGGAACATTAAACGACTTTAATATATTTTTGGGAATATCTCTGCCATTCCCAAAATACCCTCATGTTCTAGAGTGACGTCTAGCAACGTATCAAGACAATTTATATAGCAATGAAGTCAAACAGGTGAATCTATTTATAGTCGCGAATAATCGTACAGTTTAATCCTTCTATTAATACGTCCCGATCGAGCAAAGACCATGAAAAGATTAAGTCTATAAACTCGATAACGATGCAAACATCTAATAGGGTAGAATGAGAGATGACATTCATGGAAACACTTTTCCATCATCCATGCCTTGGCCAAGGACTTCCTCATTGTATAACCGAAATTAGATTGCATAGGACATCACCTCACACCGGAGGTTAATAGATCATTTCTCGACAATTACCTGTCAACCACTATACTAGAAAGATAATATGCAAGAGGTCGTAACTTATCTTGACAAGTCAAAGACAAGTGTTGTCCAAGTGCTAATATTAAATTCCAATATATGTTACAGCCGTAATTTCTCAAGTCTAAGGAATACATGTACATTTACAACGAATAACAAACTATTAATCCGAAGTCATGTAGTTTGTTACTCATGTCACATTCAATGATCTATTCTACTAATAATCATTCACGTGATTGTTAATTGCATCATATGTTGTTATGGCTCATGGCTCACCATCCTTTACCATTAATATCTAATATCAATCAAAGGTAACAATTCACGTGATAGTCCATAATAGATTATTCTAGTCTCGGTCAACTAATCTAAGGACTACGAATAATTTTAGATATTCTATATACGCAAGAAACATGCCAAGATATTCCAACGCATTTTGGAATATATTTCTTTTACAAGAATATCAGGGGGCACATTCATATAATATAAAAGCGGAGAATATGAACATCCATAAACTGCCATTGATAAATATACAAGTTTACATAAAATTCCAAAAAACAGGTCATCTAACCACATAGCATTAGGGCATATCGCTAACAGATGATTCTTTAGTATAACAAGATATAGGGATGTTGGAATCGAGGAATTCACATAGCTAGAACTCGTGTTCTGAAGACTACACCTAAAATGTTAGGTCGAATAGAAGTGTAAGGTATTTAATTATGCATTAGATGACTAACGTTGCTAAAGGTACTAAGTTGGATATTGGTGATATTAAGAATCATGGTATTAGTTTGGTGCCCTCGGATTTAGTTGTGATTATACAAAGTAAATCATTCTATACACTCGTTATTTGGATACCGTAGAGGATGTTAAGAAGTATATATCCCTAAGTAATACCAATGGACCTAGTATATAAACCATGGAAGTGAGATTAAAACATCCGGCTGCAAGTGGAGTCATTAGGGTACGATTAGTAATCCTAAATAGCTAATAGTGAGTATGCATGATGATTCGTGGTAAACCCTAGGACCTAAGGTCGATGAGTCTTGATGTTCTTAGCTAGTTGAACATGTGAATGAGGAGAGTAAGATTTCATTTAGTTAAGATAGAGATGAATTAGAGTCATGATGACCCAAGAGATTGTTGTTAGACAACCGTATTTATGTGCAATGTTTCACGTCTAGAAACTAGCGATTGGTAGACTTCGAATCGTGGTCGTTGAATAGAGGGGTGGATCTTGTAATGATAGTTAAATGAGTGGTTGATTACTTTTGAAGTTCTATTATATTATATTGAAGGATGCCTCGTGGTCATAATTCTTATATTGATACAGCCTTAAAGTTATTTCGGGTAACAAACTACTTAGATTAGTATGGTAAGTATCTTATGAGCTAGATCATTTCAATACCCATTTATAGTCCTAAGATTGTTGTTGTATGGCCGATAACCTAGTGGAGCATTAATATCACTTATATGGCTATGACCCTAGCTTAGTAACACTAATGTTGAAGATATATTGGCAGGCATTAAGTGTTCAGAGGAATGACTAAGTCACTAAGTAAGTAGGACCATTGTCCTCTTAAGTATGATGTAACCTTGGATTGAGGTGAGTGAAATTTATTTGAGGTTGAAACTATTCACCTTAGGAGCCTTGGCTAAGATTAAAAGAAATTCAGAAGCCTCATGACTTGAAGATAGAGATTTGAATAAGGAAATAAATTGTGGATTACAAGCTGATGAAATTTACTTGTAAGAATTGAACTAGTGCAACATGATCAGTTTATCCATGCAATTTTGATGACAGTTTGTTGGTGGTACTTAATAAACCTTCGAGTTTGAGTGTAACGAATCTCAACGGTCTTTCTGTTTGATTACGAGCGTGAAGGTTAACGAAGCTGGGAAATGAGGTTAGTGAATAGGAGCTTGTAGCCGAGAGACTAGTCACTAGAAGATTTGCTAATCTAATGTACCTACGAGATAAGAAGGCCTATGATATTATCAATAGATAACGATTTGAGATGGATTAGTTTGCTTGCTGAGTTTTTCCTGAATAGGGTCATATCGTGGAAATAATCCATAACATGTATATATCCTACGTGTTAACAATTTTGAAGATAGTTGGTAGGATATGTAAATCGGATATAGACCTATCATCTTGAAATTGGTGTATGTCACCATAAGATCATGGTATTATTGTGATATTCCTTTTGAGGTATGAATGCAAGATTGATACGACATAAGTCATGATTTTGGAGTTATAGTTATATTGTTAGAATACCGATACAGCTTTGATTACTATGTTTAGAGGTTTTAAACTTAGTTAATGAACTCGACCTTAAAGATCAATTGGAGAAAATAGAGTCGTTCGAAGGAACAAACTGTAAATGTAGGAGTCACACCGAATTAAATGATTGTAGAAATGTAGGAAACGAATTGGTTGTGGTAAGAGAGATCACAGAACATGGGACGAGACAGAGTATAACAAAGGTCAGAATCCGTCTAAATGACCTCAATAGGTAAGAATGAATTTCGGGACAAAATTCTTTTGAGTAAGGGAGGATGTGAGGCCCGACCCCGAATAACATGTCTTATCTCGATTTGCGTGCCATAGACACAGAATTATATGATCGACCTTGGATTACGTGCCTTGTCTTGGTTTTCGTGCATACCTCGTCATTCGTGCCTTGACCTAGAATTGTGTGCCTTAATCCTTGACTTACGTGCCCTGATTTCGATTTACGTGCGATACCTCGATTTGTATGCATTAACCTTGAATTGTGTGCCCTAACCTAGGTTTAAGAGTCATACCTCGATTTATATGCATTGCATTGAATTACGTGTCTTGAATTGGTTTACGTGCATTCACCTAGGGTTACGTGCATTTGCATTGGAATTTGTGCATTGATCTTGAAGTACGTGTCTTACCTTGTAGTGCGTGCCCTAGACCTAGGAAAGCGTGCCCGCACTGTCATACCCCAACTCGACCCACCTACAGTCAGTCAGGACGCAACCGAATTTCGACAGTATAACGACTGTAATTAAGACACCGAGGATCTAAACCAACCTCTTAGAACATCATACAATCAAACTCCTCAACCAAACAACAATCAATTCCTCAATACCATTAACAACATACAACATAACCATATTATACAATAATCATTCTTAGTTATACGCATCCGTTCCAACATAACCTTAACTTTAACATACATATCAAAATAGATTATAAACCAACTTAGCAACCCGATCATGTTCCAAAACAAGACTACTAAGCTAGCAACATTTAATTCATTATCTTTACAACATCTTATATATCATAAACTTCTAAGTAAATACAAAACATCTAGTTTTAATATACAAGATAACAAAAGAGAACTACATCTCAGATATCAATGACAAGACTTTGGCACATAGGACTTGTCCACATAAAGCACATTCTCAGCTTCTTGAGGCACGTTTCCGTATTCCTGTTCTGTAACACCTGTATGCATGCAAAAATAGAGAGTGAGCTTATATAAAACAAGCTCAGTGAGGATCCAATAGATCTCTAACAATATTTACTATACTCCTTGGAAATGATCCTTTGAGCAGTAAACACGCAATAAAACATGAATAACAATATAAACACACAACTATAATGACCAATCAATAAAGGATACTCTAGTTGGTGTAGCTCCAAATGCCATCACGATCTCAACCATTCTTTTTGTAACTCCCCATTACTCACGCACCCGAGGTACCTCACTAGCCTCGCCCTCCATGACACCTCCATCATGCGAGCTGGAGGTAGTCTTTGGTAGTCATGCCGTTATCAACCAGACAGCCCGATGCTACCCGAGAGGTGGCACACACATACCAACACTCAACAATAATAATAAACATCATTCACAGGAGGACAATCTAGAAGAATTGCCTAGCTCCCAGTTCATCAATAATCAATCAATAATCATCAATTATCATCAATATAACATCAAGTAATCAATTAAACAACAAACAACTAAGTTAGATGACAAAGTAGGCCATCCAACTTAACATGCATTAAACACGTAATCTAACTCTAGCCTAACCATCAACAACTCATAATTCAATCACTCAAATACCACCCAATCAACTAAGGCTCAATTCAACAATTTAAAGAAAGACAACCTAAACTTCAAATAATCATATCTTACATTCTACTAATCCAAACAACTCCAAATCGGTTTCTAACACTCACCCATTCAATCAACCACAATAGCGCTCGCAGAAACCAATCAAGACACATCAAAATCAAGCCCAACAACCCTAAAACCTCAATGCACCTAGGCTGAAATTTCTGAATTTTCACACAAACATCGCAATCGAAAATTCGGCATTATAATGGCGTTACCACGTAATTAACAAACTTTTAGAAATCGACGACAATCGATTCCAACCACAACAACTCAAGATATTCATCAAATGGCCAATCTATCAACTTTAAATACCCGAAAATAAATAATTTTGCTACAATGGTTCAAATCTCGTAGTAATACACATAAACGATCCCTAGCATGTACTGAGCAATAATATAACTTCAAATTAACATTCTAACGGTTCAAAATACAATTATAAGCAAAAATATAAAATATGACTTTTGAGATCTAGAATTTTTCTCTCACCATTGATGTGTTTTGATGCAAGAAATGTGTAGAATGGATGCCCAACAAGTGAAATCAAGCTTTGAATGAAGTGATTTGGACTTGAATTGCAAAATCTATGTGAAAAATGCTTTGAAAAACCTTGAAAATGCCTTCTTTTTGCCTCCCCTTGGAATTTCGGTAATGTGTGTGTAAAATGAGTGTGTTTTATAAGCTTTTGATGTGTGTTGATGATATATTAAGCAAAGGTCAAACAAATAAAAGAAAGTCAAAGGTGGAAACTAATTATTTTTTGTGTTTTCTTGTCTTTTAATTCATTTTCTTGACTACTCTTGCTCAAATTAATTATGCAACACCTAAACTATCTCAAGTAGTTTATTTTTAGGTGACAAGAAGTTTTACATTCAAACAATTTCATCCGAGTCGGCTTAAAACTCGATTTTCTGCAAAAGAAGGTGAAAAGTCATATTATTTATTTTCAAAGGTCTTTTGAATGCACAATTAATCTAAAATAATTTAATACCACATATAAATACATTTATATTAATATATATTAGGTCAACGAAAGTCAATGCAAGAATCGGGTTTAGAAGAAATTACTATTTGGCTAAAAATCGCTACTTTTTGCCCGAAACGTCTATTTAAGTTACTATTCCGTTTCAGAATCAATTTTTATCAAACATGGGTCTATTAATAATATATGACTAGGTTTTAAGACGTTTAAAACACCCTAGTAAAAATTTTAGCGGACAGGTGTTCAAAAATACTATTCACCAAAACCGGCAATAAAATATCTGATTTCGTTTTTGATAAAAATTTCATGAATGCACACTTAGCATGTATTGGGAGTATTAATCACATATTTAGCACATTCTAAGTCATATAGCACACAAACAGGTCAATTCACGCAAATCGAGGCAAAGACACGCAAATCGAGGCAAAGACACACAAATCGAGGTAAAGACAAAAAAAATTGGGGTTTCACACGCACGCTAATCGATAAAGAATCCTACATAAAGCACTATACTATAAAATAATCCTACAAACACCACTAACTATTATTATAATCCTAATTCAAATCTCTACAAAATCCATTAATACCTAAATATTATATTTTAAACTCATTACAAGAGAAAATCTCATAAATCTCTAAACATATCTTATATTCTATTCTACCTAAAATCCCTAAATACCCAACATTCTCTTACACACATGCTAAACCCTAAGCACCTTCCTATTATCTAAACATTCCTATGACAAGTACAAGACACAATGCAACGTAGGATAGACAAATGCATGACAATACAAACAAAATAATAAAAATCTCACCCAAACCCTTCCCATTCTTGACCAAATCACCCTAGCATGCTAACAATTTAAAATAATGCTCAAAAGATGACACAAAAATTAGTTTTTACAAGCTCAAGGCCGACACACACACACACAAGCATCATTTTTCTCTCAAACTCTCCCATTCTCTCTCCATTTTTGACCAAGGCATCCCTTGAGCTCCCAAGACTCCTCACAAGCTCTCAAGGACTCTTTAAGACTCTCCCAAGCTCGGCCATAGCAAGCTATAGCAAGCAAACACGCAAGAAAGTCTCATACAAGCTCATAACTTATCATTTTCGGCATAGGAAAAGTTTTGATAGTTTTCTTCCATGTCTTTTTGTTATAATCACATGAACACACTAAACATAAGCTAACTAAGCTGGGATTTAAAGGAAATCAAGATACCACTTGGCCAAAGCAAGGAAAGAAGACCTTTTGTGTGATTTCAAGAGCATTTGTGCATTTTCATCCATCAATAGGCTAAGGTGAGGGTTAAACTCTTTTAAAAGCTTTCAAAACTCACATGCATGGTCTCATGTGGCTATATTTATCTCTGTAGTTGTTGTATATGTGTGTACATGAGCTTATCTACTCATGCATGACATGATAATGGCTAGAACTTGAAGATAGGTAAAAAAACGTTTTTGCTAGCAATTTTCTGACCTTGTAGAACAAAGTGCATTTGGCTTAGTAAACCTTGATAAAAATGCTTGAAAATTGGTAGGTCACTAGTTTTGTCAGTTATGAACATTTTTTTGTAGAAATAGGCAAGGACAATTTTGACTCTAAGACCCCCAAAATGGCAAAATATCGAAGCGTGTCTAAATCATGAAAAATTGGAAAAATGAAATCGGTTTCTGGCAGATTACTGACATTGTAGAACGAAGTGTTTTGGACCTAGTAAATGTTGATAAAAATGCATGAAAATTGTTAGGTTTCTAGATTTTGTAGTTCTGGACATTTTTTTCCAGAAACAGGCCAAATCTAAATCTGACTCTTAAGACCCTAAAAAATGGCAAAAATCGTAATGTGTCTAAAACTGGACAGTTTTGCATAGTCTCACGGTTTTGGCCATAACACCTAAGTCCGAACTCCAAATGATGCGAGGTTTGTTCCTAGATTTAAATCACTCATTAAGCTTTAATTTGAAGTTTTGTTCACTTAATTTGGAGATTATTTTCTTGTCTAATTGAATGTGGGAAAACAGACCATTGCAGTAGGGTTTTGCTTAGTAAAATGCTTTGAAACATGTTGTAACTTTACTTGGGGTATTGAATGCTTGGAATTGTGGCAATTAGAAGTTGTGTGGGCTGTTCTGGATGGTTGAGGATACTTAATTTGGTTGATACACGGCTTGGGTTCGTTAATTGATGAATTGTTGCTTAATCACATGTGTAAGTACGAATTGAGGCCCTATTGCTTATGAAAACTTGCTAAGTGATGATTCTATAGTTAAATGTGTTCAATTGTGTGGTTAGTAGGATGCCCAATAAATGTTAAGTATGCTAGAAATGGTTTAAGTGTGACTTGTGGTGCTTAGCAAACAAAACCAACCCCGAGCACGGCCTTGTAAGCCCTAATGGCCCCGTAGACTCCCAAGTTCTAAACTATTCATGTGTATCTTATAATTGATGTTGAGAAATGTTAATGGACTTCCCGGAATTGCCCTTATAGCTCTAAACATGATTCCCGATGATTGCATGTTGATAAGTGAACTATTCTTGCTCCCAGTTTTGTGTAAGTGTCGTAGCATGCGGGTATGATCTCAACACTTGATATGTGAACTAAAATGAGCTATATGACTTGTTTTATATAATGTTACTTGGCTGTACGTTAAATGTTCATATTCTTCTAAGTGTTTTACAAAGTGAATTTGCATGTCAAAGCATGCCTCGTATGTTTACTTGTCGATATGTTATCATATGTGTATCCGGAGGCAACCTACTTTGTTGGCCTCCTAATGTAAATTGTTAAAAGATATTTTGTGGCTTGCTTTGTACATTATTACTTGGCTGCCCATGAAAGTTTAATTGCTCTCAAATTGATATATGAAATGATTATATGTTCTTACAATGCCCTATATGCCAATATGTCAAAATGTTATCATATACTTGCTCGGAGGCAACCTACTTTGTTGACCTCCAAATGTGAAACGTTAAATGGCATAAATGGGCATTGCATTACAAGGTTGCAACCTTTCATTGTGGCATGGTAGCGTTTCACGAACGCCGGGCGGCATAGGGTTTGCCGGTGCTCCTGTGCCTACCATGGTCTAATTCCCTCTCTCGCTTGGCATTCCATCCTCGGAGAGTTGGGTCGTAGGATTTCGGGGTACAGCCGGAGTACACCCATTTGGTGTGATAAGTGAATGATTGAAGCCGGCTGTAATAATTGTTATCGAAATGAACTTGAAAGCAAAAACACAATGTATCCCTTGAACGACAGGAACTAAGTGCTATACGGGGCAAAATACTACACCTGAAAGTGGTGGGAGCTACCTCTTGAGCCCGTAAGAGCCACCTCTAGAGTCCTGTACGTATCAAAATGTATCCTTTTTACTATGTATTTAAGTACTCTCGCTTGGTTCCTAGAGGACCTTGGGGAGGAAAGACGGGTAAATGTGTTCATTTATATTTATGCCTTGTTATGAACTTACTTATTTTACATGACCCCGTTGTAATTTGGGTCTAATTTTGGCTTGTACTAATTATAACCGAACGAACTCTTTATTGGTTGTTTGCTTTCATTATCTTGATTAGTAGTTATCATAGGTGTTTAAACCACTAGGGGAAGAAGCATATAATGAAACTCTATCTAATATCACTTAGGTTCTTATGCGTACGCTAAGGGATAATAAGTACTTGCAAGACAAGAACTGGCAAATAAACAGGACATAGTTATCATGCTAGGCTTGTCAATCAAACGAGACTATCAAGATAAATTAGTAGGCATATCTATTGATAACAAAATAGGAAATTTTAGTTGGAATTGAATCAATGATTAAAGGTTTTGAAGCGTTTTAGAAAATAGGCCAAACCAAAGGTCTTAAATACAGCCGTTATGCTGTCAGTTTTCTGAAAAACTTTTGGTGCTCTAGGCCAACGTTAAGCATTAAATAATAACAAAAGGCTAAGCATGTGAAATAGTATAAATGAATTAGGTCATACCCTAGTGTAGCTTCTTTAGGTCAGGTTGGGGCGTGACAAGGGCTTTGAACCATTAGCATGACGGGTACGATCATAGCAGCACTAATGCACCGGATCCCATCAGAACTCCGAAGTTAAGCGTGCTTGGGCTAGAGTAGTACTAGGATTGGTAACCCCCTGGGAAGTCGTCGTGTTGCAACCCCTTTTCATTTTTTTCCCATTTTGCCTTGCCAAGATGCTTTACCAATCATAGTTCTATTCTCGAGTCCCATGGCATCTTGGGCAAGAAAATTGTGCTTCGCGTAGAGGCTGGGCCCGCAAACCAAGAGCGTGGGGCTTGTGACTAGCTATTTGTCACTCCGGTGCCCATAACTTTTGATCCGTAAATAGTTAAGTGGCGTACAGCATACCGTTGGAAAGCTCTCTGGGAGCTCTACGATGGGGGTAGCAAGCCTACTTGCCTGCACTTATTTAAGTACCCAAAATTGAACATTTTTATCAATTTCAGGCTGTTTTTCTTTTTTGCGCTGTTTTCTTATCCTGGGTCGTTTGTCGTGAACAGCAAAAAGGACAAAAACCCAACTCACAGAACATTAGAGGCTCAACAACGCGTCGATATCACATCTTGCAAGAATGCTGCATTGTTGAAGCAGATGGGCCGTCGATAAGCCCATTGGGCCTTTTGAATTGGTCGTCTCTCTTTGCTGGGACTATGAACCGTCAACACATAAGGCCTTTGCACCATCAGCATGATGGGTTCGATCATACCAGCACTAATGCACTAGATCCCATAAGAACTCCGAAGTTAAGCGTGCTTGGGTGAGAGTAGTACTACGATGGGTGACCCCCTAGTAAGTCCTCGTGTTGCACACCGTTTTCATTTTTTTCCTTGTTTAGCCTTGCAAAGATGCTTTATGCATAACATTTCTATTCTTGATTCCCACGGCATCTTGGGCAAGACAACTTCGCTTCGTGTAGAGGCTGGGCAGCAAACCTAGGGCGTGGGGCTTATGATAGGTCTTCGCAGCTCCGGTGCCCATAACTTTTGATCCGTAAGGAGTTATGTGGCACATAACATACCGTTAGAAAGCTCTCTGCGAGCTCTACGACAAGGGCAGCAAGCTTGATTGCTGCACCAATTTTCGGTACCCAAAATTGAATGTTTTTATCAATTTTAGGCTAGTTTTCTTTTTTTTGCTCTGTTTTTTCATCCCGGGTCGTTCGTTGTGAGCCGCAAAAAGCACGAGAACCCAACTCGCGAAACATTAAAGGCTTTACAATGCGTAGATATCACGTCTTGCAATGATGTTGTGTTGTCGATAATCCCATTTGGCCTTTTGAATGGGCCGTCTCTCTTGGCTGCGACTGTGAACCGTCAACACATAAGGGCTTTGCACGATCAACTTGACGGGTGCAATCATACTAGCACTAATGCACCGGATCCTATCAGAACTTCGAAGTTAAGCGTGCTTGGGCGAGAGTAGTACTAGGATGGGTGACCCCCTGGGAAGTCCTCGTGTTGCACCTCCTTTTCATTTTTTTTTCCTCGTTTAGCCTTGCCATGATGCTTTATCCATCACAGTTCTATTCTCAAGTCCCATGGAATCTTGGGCAAGACAACTGCAGTTCGCGTAGAGGTTGGGCCCGTAAACCGAGGGCAAGGGGCTTGTGACTAGGTCTCCGTCGTTTCGGTGCCCATAAATTTTGATCCGTAGGGAGTTATGCAGCACACAACATACCGTTGGAAAGCTCTCTAGGAGCTCTACGATGAGAGAAGCAAGCCTGATCAGCTGTGCCTATTTTCGGTACCCCAAATCTATCATTTTCATAAGTTTCGGGCTACTTTTCTGGTTTTTGAGTTGTTTTTTCGTCCTGGGTCATTCGCAGTGAGTCGTGAAAAGGACGAGAACCCAACTCACAGAACATTAGAGGCTCTACAACACGTCGATATCACATCTTGCGAGAATGCTGTGTTGTTGAAGCAGATGGGCTGTCGATAAGCCCATTGGGCCTTTTGAATGGGCCGTCTCTCTTGGCTTGGACTGTGAACTGTTAACACATAAGGGCTTTGCACCATCAACATGACGGGTGCGATCATACCAGCACTAATGCACTGGATCCCATCAGAACTCCGAAGTTAAGTGTGCTTGGGCGAGAGTAGTACTAAGATGGGTAATCCCCTGGGAAGTCCTCGTGTTGCACCCCCTTTTCATTTTTTTTCTCGTTCAGCCTTGCCAAGATGCTTTATCTATCACAATTCTATTCTCAAGACCTATGGCATCTTGGGCAACACAACTGTGCTTTGCATAGAGGCTTGGCCCTCAAATCGAGGTGTGGGGCTTGTGACTAGGTCTCCGTTGTTCCAATGCCCATAACTTTTGATCCGTAAGGAGTTATGTGGAGCACAACATACTGTTGGAAAGCTCTCTGGTAGCTCTACGACGGGAGCATCAAGCCTTCTTGGCTGTGGCTTTTCTGGGCATCGAAAATAAAACGTTTTCATCAGTTTCAGGTTACTTTTCTTCTTTTTACGCTGTTTTTTAATCCCAGGTCATTCGACGTGAGCCGCAAAAAGGACGAGAACCCAACTCGCAGAATATTAGAGGCTCTACAACACGTCGATATCACATCTTACGAGAATGCTGCGTCCTTGAAGCCGATGGGTTGTTGATAAGCCCATTGGGCCTTTTGAATGGGTCGTCTCTCTTGGCTGGGATAGTGAACTATCAACACATAAGGCCTTTGCACCCTCAGCAGGACGGGTATGATGAAAGCCGCACTAATGCACCGGATCCCATCAGAACTCTGAAGTTAAGCGTGCTTCGGCTATAGTAGTACTAAGACGGGTGACCTTTTTTTCATTTTTTTCCCTGTTTAGCCCTGCCAAGATGTTTTGTCCATCGTAGTTCTATTCTTGAGTAACACGGCATCTTAGGCTAGACAACTTCGCTTCATGTAAAGGTTGGGCATACGAACCGAGGGCGTAGGACTTGGGACCAGGTCTCCGTCGCTCTGGTGCCCAAAACTTTGGATCCGCAAGGAGTTATACGGCGTACAACATTCCGTTGAAAAGCTCTCTAGGAGCTCTACAATGGGGATACAAGCCTGCTTGGCTGCAACTATTTTCGATACCAAAAATCGAACATTTTTCATCAATTTCGGGCCACTTTTTTGCTTTTTGCGCTATTTTTTCATCTTGGGTCGTTCATCGTGAGCTGCGAAAAGGACGAGAACCCAATTCTCAGAACATTAGAGGCTCTACAACGCGTCGTTATCACGTCCTGCGAGAATACCGCATTGTTGAAGCAGATGGGCTGTCGATAAGCCTATTGGGCCTTTTGATTGGGCCATCTCTCTTGGCTGGGACAGTGAACCGTCAACACATAAGGGCTTTGTACCATCAGCATGACGGGTGCAATCATAGCAGCAATAATGCAACGGATCCCAACAGAACTCCAAAGTTAAGCATGCTTAGGCTAGAGTAGTACTAGGATGGGTGACCCCTTGGGAAGTCCTTGTGTTGCACCCCCTTTTAAGTTTTTTCCCTGTTTTGCCTTGCCAAGATGCTTTATCCATCACAGTTCTATTCTTGAGTTCTGTGGCATCTTGGGCAAGAAAACTGTGCTTCGCGTAGAGGCTAGGCTCACAAACCGAGGTCGTGGGGCTTGTAACCTGGTATTCATCACTCTGGTGCCCATAACTTTTGACCTGTAAGGAGTTATGCGGCGTATAACATACCGTTGGAAAGCTCTCTGGTAGCTCTACGACAGGGGTAGTAAGACTGCTAGACTGCGCCTGTTTTTGGTACCCAAAATCGACTGTTTTTATCAGTTTTGGGCTACTTTTTTTGTGTTGTTCTTTCGTCCCGGGTCGTTAGTCGTGAGTCGCGAAAAGGACGAGAACTCAACTCGCAGAACATTAGAGGCTCAACAATGCGTCGATATCACGTCTTTTGAGAATACTATGTTGTTGAAGCAGATCAACTGTCGATAAGCCCATTGGGCATCTTGAATGGGCCATCTCTCTTGGCTGGGATTGTGAACCGTCAACATATAAGGGCCTTGCACCATCAGCATAATGGGTGCGATCATAGCTGCACTAATGCACCAGATCCCATCAGAACTCCGAAGTTAAGCGTGCTTGGGCTAGAGTAGTACTCGGATGGGTGACCCATTGGGAAGTCCTCGTGTTGTACCCCTTTTCATTTTTTCCCCGTTTTGCCTTGCCAAGATGCTTTATGCATCACAATTCTATTCTTGAGTCCCATGGCATTTTGGGCAAGAAAGTTGCGCTTCGCATAGAGGCTGGGCCTACAAACCGAGGGCGTGGGGCTTGTGACCAGGTATTCGTCGCTCCGGTGCCCGTAACTTTTGATCCGTAAGGAGTTATGCGGTGCATATCATACCGTTGGAAAGCTCTCTGGGAGCTCTACGATGGGGGCAGCAAGCCTGCTCGGTTGCACCTATTTTTGGTACCCCAAATTGAACATTTTTATAAGTTTCTGGCTACTTTTCTTTTTTTTTTTTGCGTTGCTTTTTTGTCCTGGGTCGTTTGTTGTAAGCCGCAAAAAGCACGAGAACCCAAATCACAGAACATTAGAGGCTCTACAACGCGTTGACATCACGTCTTAAGAGAATGCTCCGTTGTTGAAGAAGATGGGCTGTCGATAATCCCATTGGGCCTTTTGAATGGGTAGTCTCTCTTGGCTGGGACTGTGAACCGTCAACATATAAGGGCTTTGCACCATCAACATGACGGGTGCAATCATACCAGCACTAATGCACCAAAGTTAGGAGTGCTTGGGCGAGAGTAGTAGAAGGATGGGTAACCCCCTGGGAAGTCCTCGTGTTGCACCCATTTTCATTGTTTTTTTTCTCATTTAGCCTTGCCATGATGCTTTGTCCATCACAGTTCTATTCTTGAGTTCCATGGCATCTTGGGCAAGACAACTACGCTTCGCGTAGAGGCTGGGCCTGCAAACTGAGGGCGTGGGACTTGTGACCAGGTCTCCGTCGCTCCAATGCCCATAACTTTTTATCCATAAAGAGTTATACGGCGCACAACATACAGTTGGAAAGCTCTCTAGGAGCACTACGACGGGAGCAGTAAGCCTGCTCGACTGCGCCTGTTTTTGGTAACCCAAATCAAACATTTTCATAAGTTTCAGGTTACTTATCTTCTTTTTGCATTGTTTTTTCATCCAGGGTAGTTCGTCGTGAGCAGCGAAATGGACGAGAACCCAACTCGCAGAACATTAGTCGCTCTACAATGCATCGATATCACGTCTTGCGAGAATGTTGCGTTGTTGAAGCAGATGGGCTGTCGATAAGCCCTTTGGGCCTTTTGAATAGGACGTCTCTCTTGGCTGGGACTGTGAACTGTCAACACATAAGGGATTTGCGCCATCAACATGACGAGTGCGATCATACCTGCACTAATGCACCGGATCCTATTAGAACTCTGAAGTTAAGTGTGCTTGGGCGAGAGTAGTACTAGGATGGGTGACCCCTTGGGAAGTCCTCGTGTTGCACCCTTTTTCATTTTTTTTCTCGTTTAGCCTTGCAAAGATGGTTTATGCATAACATTTCTATTCTCGAGTCCCACGGCAAATTGGGCAAGACAACTTCACTTCGCGTAGAGGCTTGGCCAACAAACTGAGGGCGTGCGGCATATGACTAGGTCTACGTCGCTCTGGTGTCCATAACGTTTGATCCGTAAGAAGTGATGCGGCGCACAGCATACCGTTAGAAAGCTCTCTAGGAACTCTACGACGGGAGTACTAAACCTTCTCGACTGCACCTATTTTTGGTACCCCAAATCAAACATTTTCATCAATTTTGAGCTACTTTTCTTCTTTTTGCGTTATTTTTTCATCCCGGGTCATTCATCGTGAGCCATGAAAAGGACGAGAACCAAACTCGCTGAATATTAGTGGCTCTACAACTCGTCGATATCACGTCTTGCTAGAATGCTGCATTGTTGAAGCAGATGGGCTGTCGATAAGCTTATTGGGCCTTTTGAATGGGCCGTCTCTCATAGCTAGGATTGTGAACTGTCAACACATAAGGGCTTTGCACCTTCAACATGACGGGTGCGATCATACCAGAAATAATGCACCGGATCCCATCAGAACTCCGAAGTTAAGCGTGCTTGGGCGAGAGTAGCACTAGGATGGGTGACCCCGTGGGAAGTCCTCGTGTTGCACCCCCTTTTCATTTTTTTTCCTCGTTTCGCCTTGCCATGATGCTTTATCCATCACAGTTCTATTCTCGAGTCCCATGGCATCTTGGGCAAGACAACAGCGCTTCGCGTATAGGCTGGGCCCGCAAACCGAGGGCGTGGGCTTGTGACTAGGTCTTCGTCGCTCCGATGTCCATAACTTTTGATGCATAAGGAGTTATACGGCACACAACATACCGTTGGAAAGCTCTGTGGGAGCTCTATGATGGGAGCAGTAAGCCTGCTCGGCTGCGCCTATTTTCGTTACCCAATATCAAACGTTTTTATCAATTTTGGGCTACTTTTCTTCTTTTTGCACTATTTTTTCACCCCGGGTTGTTCGTAGTGAGCGGCGAAAAGGGCGAGAACCCAACTCGTGGAACATTAGAGGCTCTACAATGCGTTGATATCACGTCTTGCGAGAATGCTACATTGTTGAAGCCAATGGGCTGTCGATAAGCCCATTGGGCCTTTTGAATGGGTCGTCTCTCTTGGCTGAGATTGTGAACCATCAACACATAAGGCCTTTGCACCATCAGCATGACGGGTGTGATCATACCAGCAATAATGCACCAGATCCAATCAGAACTCCAAAGTTAAGCGTACTTGGGCGAGAGTAGTACTAGGATGGGTGACCCTTGGGAAGTCCTTGTGTTGCACCCCACTTTTATTTTTTTTCCCGTTTAGCCTGGCCAAGATGCTTTATCCATCACATTTCTATTCTCGAGTACCACGACATCTTGGGCAAGAAAACTTCGTTTCGCATAAAGGTTAGGCATACAAACCGAGGGCGTGGGGCTTGTGACTAGGTGTCCGTCACTCCGGTGCCCATAACCTTTGATCAGTAAGGAGTTATCCGGCACACAGCATGCCGTTGTAAAGGTCTATGGGAACTCTACAATGGGAGCAACAAGCCTTCTCCGTTGCGCCTGTTTTCGATTCCCAAAATCAAACATTTTCATCAGTTTTGGGCTTTTTTTTTTCTTTTTGAGCTATTTTTTCATCCCAGGTCATTCGTCATGAGTCGCGAAAAGGACGAGAACGCAACTCGCGAAACATTAGAGGCTCAACAACACGTCGATATCACGTCTTGCGAGAATGCTGCGTTGTTAAACAAGATGGGCAGTCGATAAGTCCATTGTGTCTTTTGAAAGGGTCATCTCTCTTTGCTGAGGCTGTGAACTGTCAACACATAAGGCCTTTGGACCATCAGCATGACAGGTGCGATCATACTAGCACTAATGCACTGGATCCCAACAGAATTCAGAAGTTAAGCGTGCTTGGGCGAGAGTAGTACTATGATGGTTGACCCCCTGGAATTCCACGTATTGCACACTCTTTTATCCATAACATTTCTAATCTTGAGTCCCACGACATCTTGGGCAAGACAACTTCACTTCGCGTAGAGGCTAGGCCCACAAACCGAGGGCGTGGGGCTTATGACCAGGTCCCTATCACTCCGGTGCCCATAACTTTTGATTCGTAAGGAGTTATGTTGCGCACTGCATACCATTAGAAAGCTCTTTGGGACCTCTACGATGGTGGCAGCAAGCTTGCTAGGCTGCACCGATTTTTAGTACCCAAAATTGAACGTTTTCATTAGTTTCGGGTAACTTTTCTTCTTTTTACATTGTTTTTTCATCATGGGTCATTCGTCGTGAGCTGCGAAATGGACGAGAACCCAACTCGTGGAACATTAGAGGGTCTACAATGCTTCGATGTCAAGTCTTGCGAGAATGCTGCGTTGTTGAAGCAGATGGACTGTCGATAAGCCCATTGGGCCTATTGAATGGGCCGTCTCTCTTGGCTGGGACAGTGAACCGTCAACACATTAGGGTTTTGTACCATCAACATGACTGGTGTGATCATACAAGCACTAATGCATCAGATCCCATCAGAACTTCGAAGTTAAGCGTGGTTGGGCGAGAGTAGTACTCGGATGGGTGACCCCTTAGGATGTCCTCGTGTTGCACCCCCTTTTCATTTTTTTCCTCGTTTAGCATTGCCAAGATGCTTTATCCATCATAGCTCTATTCTCGAGCCCCATGGCATCTTGGGCAAGACAACTGCGCTTCGCGAAGAGGCTAGCCCCGCAAACCGAGGGCATGGGGCTTGTGACTAGGTCTCCGTCGCTCCGGTGCCCATAACTTTTGATCCGTAAGGAGTTATGCAGTGCACAACATACTATTGGAAAGCTCTTTGGGAGCTCTACGACGGGAACAACAAGCCTACTCGGCTGCGCTTGTTTTTGGTACACAAAATAAAACATTTTCATCAATTTCGGGCTACTTTTTTTCATTTTGTGCTGTTTTTTCATTCCGAATCGTTCGTCGTGAGCCACAAAAAGGAAGAGAACCCAACTCGTGGAATATTAGAGGCTCTACAATGCGTCGATGTCACATCTTGCAAGAATACTATGTTGTTGAAGCAGATGGGCTGTCGATAAGCCCATTGGGCCTTTTGAATGGGTCGTCTCTCAACATATAAGGCCTTTGCACCATCAGCATGACTGGTGCGATCGTACCAGCGCTAATGCACCAGATCCCACAAAACTCCGAAGTTAAGCGTGCTTGGGTGAGAGTAGTACTAGGATGGGTGAACCCTTGAAAAGTCCTCGTGTTGCATACTCTTTTCATTTTTTTTCCTTTTTAGCCTTGCAAAGATTCTTTATCCATAACATATCTATTCTCGAGTCCCACGTCATCTCGGGCAAGAGAACTTCGCTTAGCGTAGAGGCTGGGCATGCAAACCGAGGGCGTGGGGCTTGTGACCATGTCTCTGTCGCTCCGGTGCCCATAACTTTTGATCCGTAAGGAGTTATGCGGCGTACAGCATACAGTTGGAAAGCTCTTTGGGAGCTCTATGACAGGGACAATAAGCCTACTTAGCTGTATATGTTTTCGGTGACCAAAATCGAACATTTTCATCAGTTTTGAGCAACTTTTCTTCCTTTTATGCTATTTTTTCATCCCGGCTCGTTCGTCGTGAGTCGTGAAAAGGACGAGAACCCAACTCACAGAACATTAGAGGCTCTACAACGCATCATTATCACGTCTTGCGAGAATTCTGTGTTGTTGAAGTAGATGGGCTGTCGATAAGCCCATTGGGCCTTTTGAATGGGCCGTCTCTCATGGATGTGACTTTGAACCTTCAACACATAAGGGCTTTGAACCATCAACATGACGAGTGCGATCATACCAACACTAATGCACCAGATCCCATCAGAACACCAAAGTTAAGCATGCTTGGGCGAGAGTAGTACTAGGATGGGTGACCCCTAGGGAAGTCCTCGTGTTGCACCCCCTTTTCATTTTTTCCCCTGTTTGGCCTTGCCAAGATGCTTTATCCATCACAGTTCTATTCTCGAGTCCCATGGCATCTTGGGTAAGACAAATGTGCTTCGCGTAGAAGCTGGGCCAGCAAACCGACGGGTGTGGGACTTGTGACTAGGTATCCGTCGCTCCGGTGCCTATAACTTTTGATCCGTAAGGAATTTTGCCGTGCACAACATAGCGTTGGAAAGTTCTCTGGGAGCTCTGAGACGGGAGCAGCAAGCCTGCTCAGCTGCGCTTGTTTTGAGTACCCAAAATCAAACATTTTCATCAGTTTTGGGCTACTTTTCTTCTTTTTGAGCTATTTTTTCATCCCGGGTGGTTCGTCGTGAGCCGCGAAAAGGACGAGAACCTAACTCGTGAAACATTAGAGGTTCTACAATGTGTCATTATCACGTTTTGCGAGAATGCTGCGTTATTGAAGCAGATGGGCTATCGATAAGCCTATTGGGCCTTTTAAATAGGTCGTCTCTCTTGGATGGGACTTTGAACTGTCAACACCTAAGGGCTTTGAACCATCAACATGATGGGTGCGATCATACCAACACTAATGCACCGGATCCCATCATAACTCCGAAGTTAAACGTGCTTGGGTGAGAGTAGTACTAGGATGGGTGACTCCCAGGGAAGTCCTCGTGTTGCACTCCTTTTTCATTTTTTTTCCCTGTTTGGCCTTGCCAAGATTCTTTATCCATCACAGTTCTATTCTCGAGTCCCATAGCATCTTGGGCAAGACAACTGTGCATCGCGTAGAAGCTGGGCCCGCAAACCGACGGGTGTGGGACTTGTGACCAGGTATCCGTCACTCTGGTACCCATAACTTTTGATCCGTAAGGAGTTTTGCGGCACACAACATAGCGTTGGAAAGTTCTCTGGGAGCTCTGAGACGAAAGCAGCAAGCCTACTCAACTGCGCCTGTTTTGAGTACCCAAAATCAAACATTTTCATCAGTTTTGGGCTACTTTTCTTCTTTTTGAGCTATTTTTTCAACCCGGGTGGTTCGTTGTGAGCCGCGAAAAGGATGAGAACCCAAGTCATAGAACATTAAAGGCTATAAAATGCGTCGTTATCACGTTTTGCGAGAATACTACATTTTTTAAGCAAATAGGCTATCGATAAGCCCATTGGGCCTTTTAAATGGGTCGTCTCTCTTTGTTGGGACAGTGAACCATCAACACATATAGGCTTAGCACCATCAACGTGACGTGTACGATCATATCAGCACTAATGCACATGATCCCATCAGAACTCCGAAGTTAAGTGTGCTTGGGCGAGAGTAGTCCTAGGATGGGTGACCCCTTAGGAAGTCCTCGTGTTCCACCCCTTATTCATTTTTCCCCCATTTAGCCTTACCAAGATGCTTTATCCATCACAGTTCTATTTTCGAGTCCCATGGCATCTTGGGCAAGACAACTACACTTCGCGTAGAGGCACGGCACAAAAACCGAGGGCATAGGGCATGTGACCAGGTATCCGTTGCTCCGGTGCCCATGACGTTTGATTCGAAAAGACTTATGCGGCGCACAGCATACCATTAGAAAGCTCTCTAGGAGCTCTACGATGGGAGCAGCAAGCCTGCTCGGCTACTCCTGTTTTTGCTACCCAAAATAAAACATGTTCATCAGTTTCAGGCTACTTTTCTTCTTTTTGCGCTATTTTTTCATCCTATATCATTTGTTGTGAGCCGCGAAAAGGAAGAGAAACCAACTTGCTGAACATTTGAGGCTCTACAATGCGTCGATATCACGTCTTGCGAGAATACTGCGTTGTTGAGGCAAATGGGCTGTCGACAAGCCCATTGGGTCTTTTGAATGGGCCATCTCTCTTGGTTGGGATTGTGAACTGTCAACACATAAGGCCTTTGCACAATCAGCACGATGGGTGCAATCATACCAGCACTAATGCACCAAATCCTATCAGAACTCCGAAGTTAAGCGTGCTTGGGCGTGAGTAGTACTACGATAGGTAAGCCCATGGGAAGTCCTCGTATTGAACACCCTTTTCATTTTTTTTCCCTGTTTAGCCTTGGAAAGATGCTTTATCCATAAAATTTCTATTCTTGAGTCCCACGGCATCTTGGGAAACACAACTTCGCATCGCGTAGAGGTTGGGCTTGCAAACCGAGGGCGTTGGGCTTGTGACCAGGTCTCCGTTGCTCTGGTGCCCATTACTATTGATCCGTAAGGAGTTATGCGGTTCATAGTATACCATTGGAAAGCTCTCTGGGAGCTCTACTACTGGAGCAGCAAGCCTGCTCGGCTGTGCCTATTTTCAGTACCCAAAATCAAACATTTCATTAGTTTCGGACTACTTTTCTTCTTTTTGTGATGTTTTTCATCCCGGGTCGTTTGTCGTGAGCCGCGAAAAGGACGAGAACCCAACTCGCAGAACATTAAAGTCTCTACAATGCGTCAATATCATGTCTTGCTAGAATGCTACATTGTTGCAGCATATTGGCTGTCGATAAGCCCAATGGGACTCTGAACCGTCACTCTTGGCTGGGACTCTGAACCGTCAACACATAAGGGCTTTGCACCATCAACATGACTGGTGTGATCATACTAGCACTAATGCATCGGATCCCATCAGAACTCTGAAGTTAAGCGTGGTTGGGCGAGAGTAGTACTAGGATAGGTGACCCCCTGGGAAGTCCTCGTGTCGCACCCCCTTTTCTATTTTTTTCCTCGTTTAGCCTTGCCAAGATGCTTTATCTATCACAGCTCTATTCTCGAGTCCCATGGCATCTTGGCCAAGACAACTATGCTTCGCGTAGAGCTTGGGCCCGTAAACCGAGGGCGTGGGGCTTGTAACCAGGTCTCTGTCGCTTTGGTGCCCATAACTTTTGATCCGTAAGGAGTTATGCATTGCACAACATACCGTTGGACATCTCTATGGGAGCTCTACGATGGGAATAGCAAGCCTGCACGGCTGTGCCTATTTTTGGTACTCAAAATCAAACATTTTCATCACTTTCGGGCTACTTTTCTTCATTTTGCGCAGTTTTTTCATTCTGGGACGTTTGTCATGATCCGCGAAAAGGAAGAGAACCCAACTCGTAGAACATTAGAGGCTCTACAGTGCATCGATATTACATGTTGCCAGAATGCTACGTTGTTGCAGCAGATGGGTTGTCGATAAACCCATTAGGCCTTTTGAAAGGGTCGTCCCTCTTGGCTAGGACTGTGAACCGTCAACACATAAGGCCATGTCACCATCAGCATGACGGGTGCGATTATACCAGCACTAATGCACCGGATCCCATCAGAACTCCGAAATTAAGCGTGCTTGGGCAAGAGTAGTACTACGATAGGTGACCTCTAAGGAAGTCCTTGTGTTGAACACCATTTTCATTTTTTTCCCTTTTTAGCCTTGGAAAGATGCTTAATCCATAACATTTCTATTCTCTTGTCCTACATCATCTTGGGCATGACAACTTCGCTTCGCATAGAGGCTGGGCCCGTAAACCGAGGGCATGGGCTTGTGACCAGGTCTCTATCGCTCCGGTGCCCTTAACTTTTGATCTGTAAGGAGTTATACAGTGCACAAAATACAGTTGGAAAGCTTTCTTGGAGCTCTACGACGTGGGCAACAAGCCTGCTCGGCTGTGTATGTTTTGGTACCAAAAATTGAATGTTTTCATTAGTTTTGGGCAACTTTTCTTCTTTTTGCGCTATTTTCTAATCCTGGGTCATTCATCGTGAGCTGCAAAAAGGACGAGAACCCAGCTCGTGGAACATTAGAGGCTCTACAATGCGTCGTTATCATGTCTTGCGAGAATGCTGCGTTGTTGAAGCAGATGGGCTGTCGGTAAGCCCATTGGGCCTTTTGAATGGGCCGTCTTTCTTGGCTGGGACTATGAACCATCAACACATACAGGCTTTGCACCATCAACATGACAGGTGCGATCATACCAGCACTAATGCATCAGATCCCATCAGAACTCCGAAGTTAAACGTGCTTGGGTGAGAGTGGTACTAGGATGGGTGACCCCTTGGAAAGTCCTCGTGTTACACCCCCTTTTCATTTTTTTTCTCCGTTTGGCCTTGCCAAAATGCTTTATCCACCACAGTTCTATTCTCCAGTCCCATTGTATCTTGGGCAAGACAACTGCGCTTCGAGTAGAGGTAGGGCCTGCAAACCGAGGGCATGGGGCTAGTGACCAGGTTTCCGTCGCTCCGATACCCAGAACTTTTGATCCGTAAGGAGTTATGTGGCGCACATCATACCGTTGGAATGCTCTCTAGGAGCTCTAAGACTGGAGCAGTAAGCTTGCTCAGCTGCACCTATTTTCAGTACCCAAAATCAAATGTTTTCATCAGTTTTGGGCAACTTTTATTTTTTTGCGAGGTTTTTTCATCCCGGTCGTTCGTCGTGAGCCGCAAAAAGGATGAGAACCAAACTCGTGGAACATTAGAGGCTCTACAATGAGTCGATATCACGTCTTGCGAGAATGTTGCATTGTTGAAGCAGATGGGTTGTCAATAAGCCCATTGGGCCTTTTGAATGGGCCGTCTCTCTTGGCTGGGAGTGTGAACCGTCAACACATAAGGCATTTGTACCATCAGCATGATGGGTGCGATTATACCAGCATTAATGCACCAGATCCCATTAGAACTCCGAAGTTAAGCGTGCTTGGGCGAGAGTAGTTGTAACACCCCGATCCCTCTCGAGACTGGAGGTTCTATCAATCGATCTAATCACAACCCAAACCAAACCCCGGCATAATTTTCAGGGAAAACGGACGGAGTCTCCCCTGTTTCTAGGCGAAATGTAAAAACTGCGATA
Organism: Ehretia macrophylla; assembly: GCA_037974665.1. Lineage (NCBI taxonomy): Eukaryota > Viridiplantae > Streptophyta > Magnoliopsida > Boraginales > Ehretiaceae > Ehretia > Ehretia macrophylla. The sequence goes on along the minus strand of CM075771.1, from coordinate 47,294,880 downwards.
GCATATAAGTAGACCAACACCGTGTCCAACCATACAAACTACCTCAAGGCCATCCGAGCCTCGGTTCTCAACAATTAAACTCAGCAAGTATACATACATTTCCAATTTAAAAGCTAACCTATCTCTTTTCATTTTTGACAAGTACATTCGAACTAGACGGTTAAACCATACTAAGCTACTGCATAAAATAAACTATCATGCCATTCTAACTCTTTTCCTTTGGACATTACAGACATGCATTGAAGTTAGGCTATGCTAACTGATTACATAAACTAGCTTATCAATTCACCTCAGCTACTAAGCTAAATTTAAATTACATTTCTTTTGACAATAAATACAAACAACATATGAACATACATCTGTACAAACTTCGACAGTCAAGCCACATAGGCACGCAAGACAACTCTTCAGGCAACGAACTTTCACGAAATCACGAACTTTCCAGCTAACATGACATTTCCAGAAATGTGGTGGTGAGGAGTGAGTATACACAACACGTATACTCAGTGAGGGCGAGACAGATATCGAATTGGAGAGAAAGAAAGTCATGCAATGCAAATAAGACAGTTAAGCAATATAACTGATAAATAAGCAATCAAGACAAACAATCAATACAATAAGCAATTACTGAAAGCATTAACACAACCATTCAAAGCTATACCACACTCTGAAGGCTATGGTTCACTCATACGAGCAATGTACCATTTCACGAGCGATACATCAATCTCGAGCTTGATGTTGACAACGATGACAATAAGCACGCAACCACCTTATAACACCAGTTTGGAATACCCCGGGAGTAACCATCAATTCTACGACCCAAATCTCCCTGGGAGGCAACCCAAGCGAGAAAAGGGAATAGCCACGGAGCTAGAGCAACCAACACTGGCAACCCGAGGCTACCCAGAGAGGCCCATCACTCACGCGCTGGACACTATGCAATGCAAGACTCGATACAAGGCGATAAACGAGCGATAGCACAACAACACAAATAGAGGAGATAACCGAGATATCAAGCATTATTCAACAATTGTTAAACATTTCAATCAATAATCAACTCTAATAAGCGTAATAAGCATTAACAAGCATTTACAATCAAACAAGCAACAAGAACAACACCAACTAACATTATCAAGCAATAACAAGTATTTTATAGGCATTATAAGCATTCTATAGGCAATATACTATGAAAACACACAAAATCCCAAAAATGACCCCAACTTTCAAACACTACTACTTTCAAACGAGCCACGAGCTTTGGAAACCGACTTCACCAATCCTCCTAGGTCACCATAAGGCACGTCTAAAGACCCCGAAACCCTACTTTACCTTAGAATTCACGCAAAGTCCCAATTTCCCCCTTTGCTCGTTTGAACTACAACTATACTAACCAAACACCCAACCAATGCCATAATTGCACCAAAAGTGCTTCCATGGCCTCCCAAAACAATGCCATCATGCAAAACGAGAAAACACTAAACTCGACCTAAACGACCCCGACTTTCACCAAGGCGTTTTTCTCATTTTTTCCATTACGCAACCTAAACAAACCATGCATTTAGATATTCTAGCATACCTAGCACCTTTTCACATCAACAAAAAGCATAACAGCGCAACTTCATCGAAACGGGGGTTTATTATTCACTATTTACTATTCATTAGGCGCTCCTAGACGCTAGGAAAACCACGCTGGATGCCTCGTTAACCACCCCGCACAAGATCTCGCGAAGAAATTGAAGTTTGAAGTTGAAATGTTTTTTTTTTCTTTTTCCTCCATGGTTTCAGCCATGGCCTTCTTTATTTCATGATTTTGCTCTTTTGTTTCGTATTTCATACTTAAATAAAAGATGACAAATGGTCAAAGCATCGGTCAACCCGCTAAACCAAAACAGCTATGTGCGACCTTACGAAAACGGCCATAACTTCTTCTAGAAAACTCCAATTCACGAACAGTTTGAAGTCTCAGAAACTAGACTCATAGAGCTTTTCAACCATATATAATTTGCTACATAACTTTTCCCCAATTGGTTCAGATTTAATTCCAAAGTTGACCCAAAATTTGACTAACTTAACATTGCATTTTTTATTTCTAATCCCAAGTTTGCCCTTTATTAAACATTTCAAAAATTTTCACCTTGTCCTAGTTGGTCATTGTAGATGAAAAGTCAACTAGTTTGGTCAAAGAAGGTGAAAGGTCAATAAAATGCAATTTAGATGAACTTTAAATGCTATTAAATATATGCCAGGTTCGGGGTATCACATCCTTTCCCCCTTAAAACAATTGCGTCCTCGCAATTCTTCTTCCAATAGAACTCTGCATCCACTGAAATCCAACTCTGACTAATCTTCTTCAGCTGTTGAGCAAGTATATTAATCAAGATAACCAATAGGGAAGTTTAAGAAGAAATTCCAAATAGTAATGCCGAATAAAGGCTCAAATGTAGATACCAAACAAGAATCCCGTTGACACGAATACCGAAAAGAATAAAATTCCAACCAAAAGCGCCGAGATAATACCAATAAAGACTAAAGCAAAGATACTGTAGATGTCATCAATACCACATACGAATGGCAGGAAGAGTACCGAAGGAATACCCTATTTAAGAATCTTCAATAGAAGTATAACAAGTACCCAATAAGAAAGTTAAGAGATAGCCAGAGTAGATGCACCTCATGCAGTGTTGATTACCGTAAATAGACCCAGCTGAAAGTTCTATAAAGGAATATAGAGAAGAATACTAAAGGCCAACCTCTAAATGAAATCTTCCAATCACTGAGTTCCTACCGCAACATCTTAGTCAAACAGCAAGTATAGATTTCCCCTGAGTGGAAAGGCCGAAGGAGAAGCCGTAAACAGGACAAGATAATATGTCCAAGCAGAATTCCAAGTATAGGATCTTCCAATAAATGCCAATAAGGAAAATACTAGTAGAATGCCCAATAAGAATTCCAAAGAATACCGTAAGTAATATGAGATAATGAGTCTGATAGGAATTCCAGTTACCAAACCAACTGAGGGATGCCAAAGAAAATACCCGAACAATGCTCCAGTAAGAAAGTACCAAGTATTGCCCAATAAGTAATACTAAATAAATGACCACTAAGAATCCTAGAGAATGCCATTGAAGAATTTCCAGTAAGGAATACCAGTAACACTCCAATAAAGATCGAGACACATATACCATATATAATACCATGCAGTAAGTCCAACTGAAAACCCAATAGCCAAGTCTACCAAGTAGTGCCAATAGAAGTCTCCAAAGAATACCCAGTAAGAAACCCAAGAATGCTACCAAGAGCCATCATACAGAAACCCCAAAGAAAGTTATCTTTTTATGATTGCCATTCACAAATAAGAGTCTTAGAAGTATGCCAACAACTGAGCTCCATAAACAAACACCAACTCCCAAATAAAGTCTAATTAAATGCTATTCATTTCCTGCCAATCCATACACCTTGAAAAGCCAGCGGTGAACCACTTTCTTCAGGGGAGAAAGAAGTCTTTCTTACTATTTCCACGGGCCATGTATGAATGCCAGGATATCATATTTATATACATGCCTTAAACTATTATGCAATCAAGTTTACAAAACAGTTTATTCAACAAAGTCACTCAAGCACGGCAATCAAGTCAAGCACAACATAATCAATTCAAATCACGGCATAGCTAATTCAAGACATTCCAATACACACATTACAAGCAATACTTCAAGCAAATAACAATTCACGAGATCAATTCGATTCATGATGCCAATTCGATAGGTCAATTCAATGCACAACTAGACATTTTACTTTTCTTAGCACACAATTAACACATAACACATAGCACATAACCATATCACAAAGGTGCATACATTCAAGTCAAGACACACAATCTCACATACAAACATACACTTTCAAGACACACTTAACAAGCACATATTTAAGGGTCACTACCCACCAGACCGAGGACCCTGTCCCGGCTTATGAGCTAAACAAGCTCTGCTACCACCTGTAACACCCCGATCCCTCTCGAGACCGGAGGTTCTATCAATCGATCTAATCACAACCCAAACCAAACCCCGGCCTAATTTTCAGGGAAAACGGATGGAGTCTCCCCTGTTTCTAGGCGAAATGTAAAACCTGCAATAGCATTTAAGTGGACCAACACCGTGTCCAACCATACAAACTACCTCAAGGCCATCCGAGCCTCGATTCTCAACAATTAAACTCAACAGTATACATACATTTCCAATTTAAAAACTAACCTATCTCTTTTCATTTTTGACAAGTACATTTGAACTAGACGGTTAAACCATACTAAGCAACTGCATAAAATAAACTATCATGCCATTCTAACTCTTTTCCTTTGGACATTACAGACATGCATTGAAGTTAGGCTATGCTAACTGATTACATAAACTAGCTTATCAATTCACCTCAGCTACTTAGCTAAATTTAAATTACATTTCTTTTGACAATAAATACAAACAACATATGAACATACATCTGTACAAACTTCTACAGTCAAGCCACATAGGCACGCAAGACAACTCTTCAGGCAACGAACTTTCACGAAATCACGAACTTTCTAGCTAACATGACATTTCCAGAAATGTGGTGGTGAGGAGTGAGTATACACAACACGTATACTCAGTGAGGGCGAGACATATATCGAATTGGAGAGAAAGAAAGTCGTGCAATGCAAATAAGACAGTTAAGCAATATAACTGATAAATAAGCAATCAAGACAAACAATCAATACAATAAGCAATTACTGAAAGCGTTAACACAACTATTCAAAGCTATACCACACTCTGAAGGCTATGGTTCACTCATACGAGCAATGTACCATTTCACGAGCGATACATCAATCTCGAGCTTGATGTTGACAATGATGACAATAAGCGCGCAACGACCTTATAACACCAGTTTGGAATACCCCGGGAGTAACCATCAATTCTACGACCCAAATCTCCCTGGGAGGCAACCCAAGCGAGAAAAGGGAATAGCCACGGAGCTAGAGCAACCAACACTAGCAACCCGAGGCTACCCAGAGAGGCCCATCACTCACGCGCTGGACACTATGCAATGCAAGACTCAATACAAGGCGATAAACGAGCGATAGCACAATAACACAGATAAAGGAGATAACCGAGATATCAAGCATTATTCAACAATTGTTAAACATTTCAATCAATAATCAACTCTAACAAGTGTAATAAGCATTAACAAGCATTTACAATCAAACAATCAAACAAGCAACAAGAACAACACCAACTAACATTATCAAGCAATAACAAGTATTCTATAGGCATTATAAGCATTCTATAGGCAATATACTATGAAAACACACAAAATCTCAAAAATGACCCCAACTTTTAAATGCTACTACTTTCAAACGAGCCACGAGCTTTGGAAACCGACTTCACCAATCCTCCTAGGTCACCATAAGGCACGTCTAAAGACCCCGAAACCCTACTTTACCCTAGAATTCACGCAAAGTCCCAATTTTCCCCTTTGCTCGTTTGAACTACAACTATACTAACCAAACACTCAACCAATGCCATAATCGTACCAAAAGCGCTTCCATGGCCTCCCGAAACAATGCCATCATGCAAAATGAGAAAACACTAAACTCGACCTAAACGACCCCGACTTTCACCAAGGCATTTTTCTCATTTTTACGCAACCTAAACAAATCATGCATTTAGACATTCTAGCATACCTAGCACCTTTTCACATCAACAGAAAGCATAACAGCGCAACTTCATCGAAACGAGGGTTTACTATTCATTACACAATTTATATTTTAAATTCGATATTCAACCGCATAAAATGTTAAAAAGCTATAAATACACGTTCTACAATTACTAGAGAACATTCTTTAAGCAATGAAACAGACAAAATAACAACCTACGATTAAATCACAAAAATTAAAGTTTATGTTCAACATTTTCAAATGCGCAAATAATGATGAAACCCTCACCTTAGATGCTCCTAGACGCTAGGAAAACCACGTTGGATGCCTCGGAAACCATCCCGCACAAGATCTCGCAAAGAAATTGAAGTTTGAAGTTGAAATATTTTTTTTTCTTTTTCCTCGATGGTTTCTGCCATGGCCTTCTTTATTTCCTGATTTTGCTCTTTTGTTTCGTATTTCATACTTAAATAAAAGATGAAAATGGTCAAAGCTTCGGTCAACCCGCTAAACCAAAACAGCTATGTGCGACCTTACGAAAACGACCATAACTTCTTCTAGAAAACTCCAATTCACGAACGTTTTGAAGCCTCAGAAACTAGACTCATAGAACTTTCCAACAATATATAATTTGCTACCTAACTCTTCCCCAATTGGTTCAGATTTAATTCCAAAGTTGACCCAAAATTTGACTAACTTAACATTGCATTTTTTATTTCTAATCCCAAGTTTGCCCTTTATTAAACATTTCAAAAATTTTCACCTTGTCCTAGTTGGTCATTGTAGATGAAAAGTCAACTAGTTTGGTCAAAGAAGGTGAAAGGTCAATAAAATTCAATTTAAATGAACTTTAAATGCTATTAAATATATGCCAGGTTCGGGGTATCACAGTAGTACTAGGATGGGTGACCCCTTGGGAAGTCCTCGTGTTGCACCCCACTTTTCATTTTTTTTTTGCCCCGTTTTGCCTTGCCAAGATGATTTATCCCTCACATTTCTATTCTCGAGTACCACGGCATCTTGGCCAAGACAACTTCCCTTCGCGTAGAGTTTGGGCACACAAACCGAGGGCATGGGACTTGTGACCAAATGTCTGTCGCTCCAGTGCCCATAACTTTTGATCCGTAAAGAGTTATGCGGCGCACAACATACCATTAAAAAACTCTTTGGGAGCTCTACAACGGTGGCAACAAGGCTGCTCAGTTGCGCCTGCTTTTGATACCCAAAATTGAACATTTTCATCAGTTTCGGGCCACTTTTCTTTTTTTTGCTTTGTTTTTCCATCCCGGGTCGTTTGTCGTGAGCTGCGAAAAGCACGAGAACCCAACTCGCAGAACATTAGAGGCTCTACAATGCCTCGTTATCACATCTTGTTAGAATGCTGCGTTGTTGAAGCAGATGAGCGGTCGATAAGCCCATTAGGCCTTTTGAATGGGCCGTCTCTCTTGGCTGGGACTGTGAACTGTCAACACATATGGGCTTTGCACCATCAACTTGACGGATGTGATAATACCAGCACTAATGAACCGGATCCCATCAGATCTCCGAAGTTAATCGTGCTTGGCCGAGAGTAGTACTAGGATGGGTGACCCCTTGGGAAGTCCTCGTGTTGCACCCCATTTTCATTTTTTCCCCATTTAGCCTTGCCAAGATGCTTTATCCATCACAGTTCTATTCTCGAGTCATATGGCATATTGGGCAAAACAACTATGCTTCGCGTAAAGGCTGGGCCCGCAAACCGAGGGCGTGGGGTTTGTGACCGGGTATAAGTCCCTCCGGTGCCCATAACTTTTGATCGTTAACGAGTATAACACCCTGATCCCTCTCGAGACCGGGAGTTCTATAAATCAATCTAATCACAACCCAAACCAAACCCGGGCATAAATTTTCAGGGAAAACGGACGGAGTCTCCCCTGTTTCTAGGCGAAATGTAAAAACCTGCGACAACATATAAGTGGACCAATACCATGTCCAAACATTCAACCACCTCAAGGCCATCCGAGCCTTGGTTCACAACAAGAAAATCATAAGTAAATATACATTCAAGCCTAGCAATTAAACTATACCAACCTATTTCATAAGCTAGACTATCATATCTTTCTATCTCTTTTCCTTTGTCATTACAATTATACATTGAAGTTAAGCTACATTAACTAAATACATAATCTAGTGAAACTTAAATTACATCCCCTTTAACATTAAATACATATAATACATAAAAGCATACAACTTTACAACTTTGACAACTCAAGTCACATAGGCACGCAGGACAACTCTTCAAGCACGGACTTTCACGAAATCACGAACTTTCCAGCTAACATGGCATTTCCTGAAAGGTGGTGGTGAGGAGTGAGTATACACAACACGTATACTCAGTGAGGGCGAGACAAATATCGAATTGGAGAGAAAGAAAGTCGTGCAATGCAAATAAGACAGTTAAGCAATATAAATGATAAATAAGCAATCAAAACAAACAATCAATACAATAAGCAATTACTGAAAGCATTAACACAACCATTCAAAGCTATACCACACTCTGAAGGCTATGGTGCACTCACACGAGCAATGTACCAATACACGAGCGATACATCAATCTCGAGCTTGATGTTGACAACGATGACAATAAGAGCGCATCCACCTTATAACACAAGTTTGGAATACCCCAGAAGTATCCATCAATGCTACGACCTAAAACTCCCTGGGAGGCAACCCAAGCGAGAAAGGGAATAGCAGCGGAGCTAAAGCAACCAACACTGGCAACCCGAGGCTACCCAGAGAGGCCCATCACTCACGCGCGAGACACTATGCAATGCAAGACTCGATACAAGGTGATAAACGAGCGATAGTACAACAATACAAACTAGTGACAACAAACGAGATAGCAAGCAATCACAATCAATACTAACATTCAACTAACTTTTCAAGCATAACAAGCAATAATAACCAACAATAACACCAATTAAACAAGTATATCAAGCAACCCTAAGCATTCTATAGGCATAATATCAAGATAATAAGCAAAATCACAAATCGGCCCCAACTATCAAAACACTACCATTTCCAAACGAGCCACGAGTTCCGGAAACCGACTTCGCCAATCCTCCTAGGTCACCATAGGGCACGTCTAAAGACCCCGAAACCCTACTTTACCCTAGAATTCGCGCAAAGCCCCGATTTCCCCCTTTGCTTGTTTGAACTACAACTATATCAACCAAACACCCAACCAACGCCATAATCTCACCAAAAGTGCTTCCATGGCCTCCCGAAACAAGGCCATCACGCAAAATGGGAAAACGCTAAACTCGACCTAAATGACCCTGACTTTCACTAAGCCATTTTTCCTTTTTTTTCCATTACGCAACCTAAACAAATCATACATTTAGACATTCTTGCATACCTAGCACCTTTTCACATCAACAGACAGCATAACAGCGCAACTTTATCGTTTCAAGGGTTTACTATTCATAATTTACTATTCATTAGACAATTTATATTTCAATTTTCAACCGCAGAAAATGTTAAAAAACTATAAATACATGTTCTACAATCAACAAGGAACATTCTTTAAGCCTTAAATCAATTAAAACAACAACATACGGGTAAAACTCAAAAATCAAAGTTAATGCACAAAATATTCAAATGCGCAAATAATGATGAAACCCTAACCTTAGACGCTCCTAGACGCTAGGAAAACCTCGTAGGATGCCTCGGAAACCACCCCGTGCAAGCTCACACGAAGAATCGAAGATGTGATGTTAAATTTCCTTTTTTTTCTCTCCTTATTTTTTCTGCCCTTCTTGCTTCCGTTCAGTTCTGTTTTTTTTATTTGCTATTTTAGGCTATTAAAAAGGGCACAAGGTCAAAATGGTCAAGCCCCTTGGTCAAACCTCACTTAAGTTGGTCAAACTAGCTTATTTCATGCATTTTTAGGCTAAAACAACTAAGGAAACATCAATTCTAGCTAACAACAATTAAATTATAAAATTTAAGGCACTAAAATACTAGTTTCACTATTTGCTGAGGACTCGAATTCATTTCCTAACTATCTCTCTTAATATGCAATGCACGTTGCGACAACAAAGAAGTAACAATTAATTATCAAAGAATCTAAGAAATATATCATTTTTGGAAAGCATCATAGTTTAAAATTTACTCCGGCTCGGAGTTTCTTTTCTCATTTATTTGAAAACCGAGTGATTTTAACACAAAACAACCAAAATCGATAATTAAAGTAATCAAAACAATCAAGGTAATCAATATTCATTTAAAATAATTAATTTAACTATTTCTAGAACATTTTAAAGAATTATGAAGTTAATGTTAAGTTACAAATGAACAAATAAATATAAACATGTAATCAAGTGCAATTAAATATTAACATTTAAGATGGCACTTAATTAAATACAAGAGAATAAATTCAATTACTATAACTAATAGAAGTAGATAACAACCTTTCAATTATTCAATATACAACTACTAAATGCTTCCAAGAGAAATATTAAAATAGTGCAAATTGGTTGATTAACTAACTAAACATTTAATCAAATGCAGTCAAGTGCTATTAAATGCATGCCGGGTTTGGGTTATCACATCCTTCCCCCCTTAAAACAATTGCATCCTCGCAATTCTTCTTCCAATAGGACTCTGCATCATCTAAAATCCAACTCTGATAAATCTTCATCGGTTGCTGAGCAAGATAATATATAAGAATGCTCGTAGGAAATAGAAATCCCAATCGAGAATGCCGAGGAAATACCAACTAAAGACTGAAGCAAGGATACTGTAGATATTATCAATACCACATACTAATGGCAGGAAGAGTACCGAAGGAATACTATATTTAAGAATCTTCAATAGAAGTCTAACAAGTACCCAATAAGAAAGTTAAGAGATAGCCAGAGTAGATGCATCTCATGCAGTGCTGATTACCATAAATAGACCTAGCTGGAAGTTCTATAAAGGAATATAGAGAAGAATACCAAAGGCCAACCTCTAAATGAAATCTTCCAATCACTAAGTTCCTACCGCAACATCTTAGTCAAACAGCAAGTATAGATTCCCCTGAGTGGAAAGGCCGAAGGAGAAGCCGTAAACAGTACAAGATAATATGTCCAAGCAGAATTCCAAGTATAGGATCTTCCAATAAATGCCAATAAGGAAAATACTAGTAGAATGCCCAATAAGAATTCCAAAGAATACCGTAAGTAATATGAGATAATGAGTCTGATAGGAATTCCAGTTATCAAACCAACTGAGGGATGCCAAAGAAAATACCTGAACAATGCTCCAGTAAGAAAGTACCAATAATTGCCCAATAAGTAATACTAAATAAATGACTACGAAGAATCCTAGAGAATGCCATTGAAGAATTTCCACTAAGGAATACCAGTAACACTCCAATAAAGACCGAGACACATATACCATAGATAATACCATGCAGTAAGTCCAACTGAAATTCCAATAGCCAAGTCTACCAAGTAGTGCCAATAGAAGTCTCCAAAGAATACCCAGTAAGAAAACCAAAGAATGCTCCAAAGAACAACCAAATAAAACCCCAAGAGAAAGCTACTATTCACAACTGTTAATCACAGAGGAAGACCTTAGAGATTCGCCAATAACCGAGCTCCAAAAGCAAACACCAATTCCCAAATCAAGGCTAGTCAAAAGCCAACGGTGAACCACTTTCTTCAGGGGAGGAAGAGGACTTACTTACCATTTCCACAGGACATGTATGAATGCCAAGATATCACAGTTATACACATGCCTTAAACTATTATGCAAGCAAGTTTACAAAAGAGTTTATTCAACAAAGTCACTCAAGCACGGCAATCAAGTCAAGCACAACATAATCAATTCAAACCACGACATAGTTAATTCAAGACATTCTATACACACATTACAAGCAATACTTCAAGCAAATAACAATTCACGAGGTCAATTCAATTCAAGATGCCAATTCAATATTTCAATTCAATGCACAGCTAGATATTTCACTTCACTTAGCACACAATTTACACATAACACATAACTATATCACATAGGTGCATACATTTAAGTCAAGACACACAATCTCACATACAAGCATACACTTTCAAGACACACTTATCAAGCACACATTCAAGGATCACTACCCACCAGACCGAGGACCCTGTCCCGGCTTATGAGCTAGACAAGCTCTGATACCACCTGTAACACCCCGATCCCTCTCGAGACCGGGAGTTCTATAAATCAATCTAATCACAACCCAAACCAAACTCGGGCATAAATTTTCAGGGAAAATGGACGGAGTCTCCCCTGTTTCTAGGCGAAATGTAAAAACCTGCGACAGCATATAAGTAGACCAATACCATGTCCAAACATTCAACCACCTCAAGGCCATCCGAGCCTTGGTTCACAACAAGAAAATCACAAGTAAATATACATTCAAGCCAAGCAATTAAACTACATCAACCTATTTCATAAGCTAGACTATCATATCTTTCTATCTCTTTTCCTTTGTCATTACAATTATACATTGAAGTTAAGCTACATTAACTAAATACATAATCTAGTGAAACTTAAATTACATCCCCTTTAACATTAAATACATATAATACATAAAAGCATACAACTTTACAACTTTGACAACTCAAGTCACATAGGCACGCAGGACAACTCTTCAAGCACGGACTTTCACGAAATCATGAACTTTCCAGCTAACATGGCATTTCCTGAAATATGGTGGTGAGGAGTGAGTATACACAACACGTATACTCAGTGAGGGAGAGAAAAATATCGAATTGGAGAGAAAGAAAGTCGTGCAATGCAAATAAGACAGTTAAGCAATATAACTAATAAATAAGCAATCAAAACAAACAATCAATACAATAAGCAATTACTAAAAGCATTAACACAACCATTCAAAGCTATACCACACTCTGAAGGCTATGGTTCACTTATACGAGCAATGTACCATTACACGAGCGATACATCAATCTCGAGCTTGATGTTGACAACGATGACAATAAGAGCACATCCACCTTATAACACCAGTTTGGAATACCCCGGAAGTATCCATCAATTCTACGACCCAAAACTCCCTGGGAGGCAACCCAAGTGAGAAAGGGAATAGCAGCGGAGCTAGAGCAACCAACACTGGCAACCCGAGGCTACCCAAAGAGGCCCATCACTCACGCGCGAGACACTATGCAATGCAAGACTCGATACAAGGTGATAAACGAGCGATAGCACAACAATACAAACTAGTGACAACAAAGGAGATAGCAAGCAATCACAATCAATACTAACATTCAACTAACTTTTCAAGCATAACAAGCAATAATAACCAACAATAACACCATTTAAACAAGTATATCAAGCAACCCTAAGCATTCTATAGGCATAATATCAAGATAATAAGCAAAATCACAAATCGGCCCCAACTATCAAAACACTACCATTTCCAAACGAGCCACGAGTTCCGGAAACCGACTTCGCCAATCCTCCTAGGTCACCATAGGGCACGTCTAAAGACCCTGAAACCCTACTTTACCCTAGAATTCGCGCTAAGCCCCGATTTCCCCCTTTGTTCGTTTGAACTACAACTATATCAACCAAACACCCAACCAACGCCATAATTGCACCAAAAGTGCTTCCATGGCCTCCCGAAACAATGCCATCACGCAAAACGAGAAAATGCTAAACTCGACCTAAACGACCCTGACTTTCACTAAGCCGTTTTTCCATTTTTTTCCATTACGCAACCTAAACAAATCATACATTTAGACATTCTAGCATACCTAGCACCTTTTCACATCAACAGATAGCATAACAGCGCAACTTTATCATTTCAAGGGTTTACTATTCATAATTTACTATTCATTATACAATTTATATTTCAATTTCAATTTTCAACCGCAGAAAATGTTAAAAAACTATAAATACATGTTCTACAATCAACAAGGAACATTCTTTAAGCCTCAAATCAATTAAAACAACAACATATGGGTAAAACTCAAAAATCAAAGTTAATACACAAAATATTCAAATGCGAAATAACGATGAAACCCTCACCTTAGACGTTCCTAGATGCTAGGAAAACCTCGTAGGATGCCTTGGAAACCACCCCGTGAAAGCTCACGCGAAGAATCGAAGATTTGATGTTGAATTTTCTTTTTTTTTTCTCTCCTTATTTTTTCGGGCCTTCTTGCTTCTGTTCGGTTATGTTTTTTTTTATTTGCTATTTTAGGCTATTAAAAAGGGCACAAGGTCAAAATGGTCAAGCCCCTTGGTCAAACCTCACTTAAGTTGGTCAAACTAGCTTATTTTATGCATTTTTAGGCTAAAACAACTAAAGAAACATCAATTCTAGCTAAAAACAATTAAATTATAAAATTTATGGCACTAAAATACTAGTTTCACTATTTGCTGAGGACTCGAATTCATTTCCTAACTATCTCTCTCAATATGCAATGCACGTTGCGACAACAAAGAAGTAACAATTAATTCTCAAAGAATCTAAGAAATATATCATTTTTGGAAAGCATCATAGTTTAAAATTTACTCCGGCTCGGAGTTTCTTTTCTCATTTATTTGAAAATCGAGTGATTTTAACACAAAACAACCAAAACCGATTATTAAAGTAATCAAAACAATCAAGGTAATCAATATTCATTTAAAATAATTAATTTAACTATTTCTAGAACATTTTAAAGAATTATGAAGTTAATGTTAAGTTACAAATGAACAAATAAATATAAACATGTAATCAAGTGCAATTAAATATTAGCATTTAAGATGACACTTAATTAAATACAAGAGAATAAATTCAATTATTATAACTAATAGAAGTAGATAACAACCTTTCAATTATTCAATATACAATTACTAAATGCTTCCAAGAGAAATATTAAAATAGTGCAAATTGGTTGATTAACTAACTAAACATTTAATCAAATGCAGTCAAGTGCTATTAAATACATGCCGGGTTCGGGTTATCACAAGGAGTTATGTGGTACATAGCATACCATTGGAAAGCTCTCTGGGAGCTCTACGATGGAAGCAATAAGCTTGCTCGGCTGCGCCTATTTTTGGTACCCAAAATCAAATGTTTTCATTAGTTTTGGGCAACTTTTATTCTTTTTGCACTATTTTAACCTCCTGGGTCGTTCGTCGTGAGCCGCGAAAAGGACGAGAACCCAACTCACGGATCATTAGAGGCTCAACAGTGCGTCGATATCACCTCTTGCGAAAATGTTGCGTTGTTGAAGGAAATGGGCTGTCGATAAGCCCATTAGGCCATTTGAATGGGCCGTCTCTCTTGGCTGGGACTGTGAACCGTCAACACGTAAGGCCTTTGCACCATTAGCATAACGAGTGCGATCATACCAGTACTAATGCACCGGATCCCAACAAAATTCCGAAGTTAAGCGTGCTTGGGAGATAGTAGTACTATGATGGGTGATCCCTTGGGAAGTCCTCGTGTCGAACACTCTTTTCATTTTTTCCCTGTTTAGCCTTGGAAAGATGCTTTATCCATAACCTTTCTATTCTCGAGTCCCACAGTATCTTGGGCAAGAGAACTTCACTTGGCGTAGTGGTTGGGCTGTCACGCCCCAACCCGACCTAAGGAGGCTAGACTAGGGTATGACCTAATTCATTTATGCTATTTCACAGTCTTAGCCTTTTGTTATGATTTAATGCTTAACGTTGGCCTAGAACTCCAAACGTTTTTTCGAAAAACCGGCAGCATGACGGCTATATTTAAGACCTTTGGTTTGACCTAATTTTCTAAATGCCTCAAAACTTCCAATCATTGTTTCAATTCCAACTAAGATCCTTGTTGTATCATCAACCGATATTGTGATAACCCGAACGCGGCATGCATTCAATGGCATTTAATTTCATTTAATTAAGTGTTATCTTAAATGTTAGCATTGAATTATGTGTTTATTTTAGTTAAACATTCATTTGTAGTTTTATTTTCATATTTATGTTAATTGGTTTTATTTTTCTTGCACCTTAATGCTCGGTTTTCAATTAAATGAAAAGTAGCTCCGAGCCGGAGTAAATTTTCAACTATGTTGCTTTTCAAAATTATATTTTCTTAAATTCTTTGAGATTTAATTGTTATTCTTTTATTGTCGCAAAGTGCATTGCATTTCGAGAGTGATAGTTAGGAAATGTTTCTAGTCCTTAGCAAATAGTAAAAACTAGTATTTAATGTCTTAATTTTAATAATTTTGTTGTTGTTAGCTAGAATTAGAATTGTGCTAGTTGTTTTAGCTTCAAAATGCATAAAATAAGCCTATTTGACCAAGTTTAAGTTAGCTTTGACCAAGGGCTTGACTTGTTGACTTTTGAGCATCTTTTATAAGCTTAAATTAACAAGGAAAATAAAGAAAAAAAGCTGGAAAAACAGAATGCATAGGGCCAAAAATGGAAGGAGAAAAAAAAGACATTTCAACATTCAAATCTTCGATTCTTCGCGTGAGCTTGCATGGGGAGGTTTCCGAGGCATCCTATGAGGTTTTCCTAGCGTCTAGGAGCGTTCAATGTGAGGGTTTCATGTTTATTTGCGCATTTGAATATTGTGTATTAACTTTGATTTTTGGATTTTATCCGTATATTGTTATTTTAATCATTTTGAGGCTTAAAGAATGTTCCCTAGCAATTGTAGAACACGTTTTATAGCTTTTTAACATTTTCTATAGTTGAATATCGAAATTGAAATATAAATTGTTTAATGAATAGTAAATTAGGAATTGTAAACCCCCGTTTCGATGAAGTTGCTCTGTTACGCATTCTGTTGATGTAGGAAGGTGCTAGATATGCTGGAATGCCTAAATGTATGGTTTAATTAGACTGTGTAATGGAAAAAACGGAGAAAAAGGCTTAGTGAAAGTTGGGGTCGTTTCGGTCAAGTTTGGAATTTTCTCGATTTGCATGAAAGCATAGTCGAGGTACATCATGGAAGCACTTTTGGTGCAGTTGTGACATTGGTTGGGTAATCGGTTGAGGTAGTTGTAGTTCAAACAAGCAAAGGGGAAAATCAGGGCTTTGCGTGAATTCTAGGGTTAAGTAGGGTTTCGGGGTCTTTAGACGTGCCTTATGGTGACCTAGGAGGATTGGTGAAGTCGGTTTCCAAAACCCGTCGCTCGTTTGGGAGTAGTAGTGTTTTGAAAGTTGGGGTCATTTTTGTGATTTTGTGTGTTTTCATAGTATATTGCCTATAGAATGCTTATATTTCCTATAGAATGATTATAATGCCTATAGAATACTTATTGTTCCTTGATAATGTTTGTTGGTGTTGTTCTTGTTACTTATTTAACTGTAAATGCTTGTTATCTTGTTTATCACCTCTAATTTGTATTGTTGTGCTATAGCTCGTTTATCGCCTTGTATCGTGTCTTGCATTGCATAGTGTCAGGCGCGTGAGTGATGGGCCTCTTTGGGTAGTCTCGGGCTGCCAGTGTTGGTTGCTCTAGCTCCGTGTCCTATTCCCTTTTCTCGCTTGGGTTTCCTCCCAGGGAGATTTGGGTCGTAGAATTGATGGATACTTCTGGGGTATTCCAAACTGAAGTTATAAGGTGGGTGAGCCGGCGTGTCATCATTAAAGTCATCGAATTCGTGATCGGTACATTTCTCGCTCGAGTGAACCATAACCTTCAGAGTGTGGTATAGCTTTGAATGGTTGTGTTAATGCTATTATTACTTGTGTATTGTATTGATTGTTTATATTGTATGCTTGGTTGTCAATTATATTGCTTAGCTGTACCTATTTGCATTGCACGAACTTCTTTCTCTCCTCTCCGATATCTGTCTCGCCCTCACTGAGTATACATATTGTGTATACTCACTCCTCACCACCACATTTCAAGAAATGCCATGTTAGCTGGAAAGTTTGTGATTTCATGAAAGTTCGTGCTTGAAGAGTTGACTTGCGTGCCTATGTGACTTGAGTTTTCGAAGTTGTAAAGATATATGCCTTTATGTATTGTATGTATTTAATGTCAAAAGGGATGTAATTTAAGTTTCATTAGATTATTGAAGTGGGTTGATAAGTTAGATTATGTATCTAGTTAATGTAGCTTAACTTCAATGCATGTTTGTATTGTCCAAAAGAAAGAGTTAGAAAGATATGATAGTCTAACATATGCAATACATTGGTATAGTTTAATTGCCTAGCATGAATGTTCTTGTCAAAGATGAAAAGAGATAGGTTAGCTTTTAAATTGGAAATATATGTATACTTGTTGAGTTTAATTGTTGAGAACCGAGGCTCGGATGGCCTTGAGGTGGTTGAATGTTTGGACATGGTATTGGTCCACTTATATGTTGTCGCAGGTTTTGTATTTTGCCTAGAAACAGGGGAGACTTCGTTCATTTTCCCTGAAAATTATGCCCGGGTTTGGAATTGGGTTGTGATTAGATCGATTGATAGAACTCCCGGTCTCGAGAGGGATCAGGGTGTTACAGATATGCCTATTGATCTAACTTGAAAGTCTCATTTGATTAACAAGCCTAACAAGAGAACTATGATCCGTTTATTTGTCAATTTCTTTATGCGAGTACCTGTCATCCTTTAGCCTATGAATAAGTACCTGGGTAAGATTAGATAGATTCATTTATTTGATACTTCACCTAATGTTTCAGTTGCCTATGATAGTTACTAAATCAAAATAGTGATAGCAAAATGACCAATTAGAGTGCTCGTCTAGTTATAATCAGTACAAGCCAAAATTAGTCCCAAATTATAATGGAGTCATTTACATCAACAAAATAAGTAGTCTTCAAAGCAAACACAACGTTTACAGAACAGTCACTGACAAGCAAGGCACATAAAGCACGTAATCACTCCAAGGAATCATCAACATACACATTCTCCTTGGGTACCTGTTCCAAATCTTCTTCACCTGCGATGATAAAAAATGGTGAGTCATTATGAACTCAGCGAGGGGGAACGAGAGATAACATTTTAAAAACTCTTTTCCAGTTAATCTTATGAAAAAACCCTTTTGAAAACATGTGATATGAAATAAGCAAGTTCATAACATAACATAAATATAAATGAACACATTTACCCGTCTTTCTTCCCCGAGGTTTGTGATACCCCGAACCCGGCATGCATTTAATAGCATTTGACTGCATTTAATTAAGTGTTTAATTAGTTAAATCACCCATTTTGCACTATTTTGATATTTCTTTTAAATAATATTCGAATAATTTTTATATTGATTAATTTAAAAGATTATTACCTATTTTTATTATTTATAGTAATTGGATTTATTTTCTTGTATTTAATTAAGTGTCATCTTAAATGTTAGTATTTAATTGTATTTGATTACGTGTTTATATTAACTTGTTCATTCGTATCTTAGCATTAATTTCATAATTCTTTAAAATATTCTAGAAATAGTTACATTATTTTAAATGAATATTGATTATTTTAATAATCGGGTTTATTTTATTGCATTTAATTACTCGATTTTCAATTAAATGAGAAAAGTAACTCCGAGCTGGAGTGAATTTTAAACTAAATTACTTTTCAAAAAAAAAATTATATTTTTAAGAAATTGTTTATCATTCTAATAGTGATCGTTTATTGACTGTTTGATCGTAGTGCATCGAAAACGAGAGTTAGAGAAATATTTTCCGAATTTAGTAAATAGTGTTGTTAGCTTAATTGAGTTAGTTTTAGTTGTTTTTCATTAAAATTGCATTTTTTAAACTAGGAATAGAATAAATGCCATCAAAATAGCTTATTTGACCATGTTAAATTAGGATTTTGACCTTGCAAAAAGACCAAAATGCCCTTGAGCCTTTGTCATCTTTTAAATAAGCAAAACAAAGCAAAATTGTCATAAAAACAAATCCCAAAATACCCCCCATATCCCCTTGGTTGGTCGAAACTTCAAGGAGCCAAAATGGAGATTTTGATTTCATTTTTCTTGCACAATCTTGCGTGGATTTGCTCGGGGGTCGTGGCTCGGGTTCTTGCGGGTCTTCCTCGTCAATCTCTGTGAGGGTTTTCACGCTTTTGTGCATTTTTAATGAAATTTGAATTTTGTTTCAATTTCTTAGATTTGTTGTATATTATGTTTAAATGCCTTTTATTGCTTGAATTAGGTTCTATAATGATCGTAGAGCATTGTTTGATAGTTATTTAGAGATTTTTACAGCTGAAATTGCATATTTGAAATTGGGAAAGAATAATGAATAGTGTTTTTGAATAGTAAAACCCTAGATTTTCGGGTTTTGATCCAAATTGCGATTTCTTGATTTGGTTAGGTGCCATTGATGTTAGAAAGATGAAATGTGCAATAAAAATAGATCGGCCTTTGTTAAAATTGAAAATTAGACAAAGAAACGTAAAGGGGCCGTTTGACCAAGAGTTGACCATGCTCGAATTGAGTTGGGGGTTTTGCTATTGAGGGCATGGAAGCACTTTTGGCGATATTGTGGCGTTGATTGAGTGTCCAGTTAGCATAGCTGTAGTTCAAACGCAGTAGGTGGACTTTCGGGCTTCGGTTGGGAAAGTGAAGTTTCGTGACATAGAAACGTGCCTTGTAGTGCCTAGGTCAATGTAGTGAAATCGGTTTTCTAATCCCATAGCTCGTTTGCTCGTAATTGCCTTTGGAAGTTAAAGATTGAATAGTGATATTTGTCATTTTCGTGTTTGAACTGCTATTACTTGTTTAGTTGATGTTATTGTTGATGTTAATGTTAGTCATGCTTGAAAAGATAATTGAATGCTAATATTGATTGTAAATGTTTGATATCTCGTATATCGCCACTAATATGCACTTTTGTGCTATCGCTCGTTTATTGCTTGTATCTCGTATTGCATTGCATAGTGTCAGGCGCGTGAGTGATGGGCCTCTCTGGGCAGTCTCGGGCTGCCAGGGTTGGTTTGCTCTAGCTCTGTCTCTTATTCCTATTCTCACTAGGGATGCCGCCCTAGGAGATTTGGGTCGTAGATGTATCGGGGTACATCTGGAGTACACCCAGTGGAAGTTATAAGGTGGTTGCGCGCTTATTGTCATCGTTGTCAACATCAAGCTCGAGATTGATGTATTGCTCATGAAATGGTACATTGCTCGTATGAGTGAACCGTGACCTTCAAAGTGTGGTATAGCTTTGAATGGTTGTGTTAATGCTTTCTTTAATTGTTTATTGTATTGTCATTTATATTGAATGCTTCTTATTGATTATATTGCTTGACTGTACCTATTTGCATTGCACGATCTTCTTTCTCTCCACCTCGATATCTGTTTCGCCCTCACTGAGTATACGTGTTGTGTATACTCACTCCTCACCATCACATTTCAGGAAATACCATGTTAGCTGGAAAGTTCGTGGTTATGTGATAGATCATGCTTGAAGAGTTGCCTTGCGTGCTATGTGGCTTGAGTTGTCCAAGATGCAAAGATGTATGCTTCATGTATTGTATGTATTTAGTGTTAAAAGTTATGTAATTAACTTAACTAGGTTTATTAGAATGGTATGATAGTCTATTTTATGCAATAGGTTAGTATAGTTTAATTGCCAAGCATGAATGTACTTGTCAAATATGAGAAGAGATAGGTTAACTTTTAAATTGGAAATGTATATTTACTTGTGTTCGCTTGTTGAGAACCAAGGCTCGGATGGCCTTGAGGTGTTTGAATGGTTGGACATGGTGCTGGTCCAATTATATGCTATCGCAGGTTTGCATTTTGCCTAGAAACAGGGGAGACTCCGTCCGTTTTCCCTAAATTTTATGCCCGGGTTTGGAATTGGATTGTGATTAGATTGATTGATAGAACTCTCGGTCTCGAGAGGGATTGGGGTGTTACAAGGTCCTCTAGGAACCAAGCGAGAGTACTTAAACATATAGTGAAAATGATACAGTGAGCTCTCGCTCTCAAGATTAATCGGTGAGCATTTGCTCTCAAGATTATTTTCGATAACAATTGTTGCGGCCGGCTTCAATCATCCCCTTATCACTCCAAATGGGTGTACTCTGGATGTACCCCGAATTCTACGACCCAACTCTCCAAGGTTGGATTGCCTAACGAGAGAGGGAATTGGACCATGGTAGTCATGGTAGCACCAGTAAGCCCGATGCTGCCCGGCGTGCCTGAAACGTTACCATGCCAAAATGAAAGGTTGCATTCTTGTATGCAATGCAGATTTATGCCATTTAACATTTCACATTTGGTGGTCAACAAAGTAGGTTGCCTCCGAGCAAGTATATGATCACATTTTGACATATTGGAACATAAGGCATTGTAAGAACATGTAATCATTTCATATATCAATTTGAAAGTAATTAAACATTCATAGACAACCAATTAATCATGTTCAAAATATGACATTGAATGTCTTTTAACAATTCACATTAGGAGGTCAACAAAGTAGGTTGCCTCCGAGCAATTATAAGATCACATATTGACAAGTAAACATACAAGGCATGCTTTGACATGAAAATTCACTTTGTAAAACACTTAGGAACATGTGAACATTTAACGGGCAGCCAAGTAACACCATATAGAACAAGTCATATAGCTCATTTTAGTTCACATATCAAGTGCTGAGATCATACAAGCATGCTACGACGCTTACACAAAACCGGGTGCAACAATAGTTCACTTATCGACCTGCAATCATCGAGAATCATATTTAGAGCTATAAAAACAATTCCGCGCAGCTTATTAACATTCCTCAAGATCAATTATAAGTCACACAAGAGTGGGTTATGACTTGGGAGTCTACGGGGCCATTAGGGCTTACAAGGCCATGCTCGGGCATTGGTTTTGTTCGCTAAGCACCAGAAGTGATAGTTAAACTATTTCAAGCATACTTAGCAATTAATGGGCAGCCTACTAACCAATCAATTGAACACATTTAACCTGGGGTCATCGCTTAGCAAGTATTCCTAAGCAATAGGGACTCAATTTCGTACTACACATGCGATTAAGCAACAATTCGCCATGTAATTAAATCCAAGCCATCCATCAATTAATTAAGCATCCTCAACCAACCAAAACATCCTGCACAACTTCTAATTGCCACAATTCCAAGCATTCAACACCTCAAGGAAAGTTACAACATGATTCAAAGCATATTACTAAGCAAAAACCCTACTGCGATGGTCTGTTTTTACACATTCAATTAGCCAAGTAAATAATCTCCAATTTCAGTGAACCAAATTTAAAATTGAATCTTAATTAGTTCTTTATATCTAGGAACAAACCTTACTGCATTCCGAGTTCGGACTTAGGATTTATGACCAAAACCGTGAGATTACGCAAAACTGTCCAGATTAATACACATTTCGATATTTGCCATTTTTGAGGTCTTAAAACTCAAAATTAGCCTTAGCCTATTTCTGAAAAATATGTTCATAACTGATAAATATAGTGACTTAACAATTTTCATCCATTTTTATCAACGCTTACTAGGCCAAAAATACTTCGTTCTACAATGTCAGTAATCTGCCAGAAAAATATTTTTGCATATCACTAAGTTTCTAACAATTATCAAGCCATGCATGAGTAGATAGGCTCATATACACATATATACAAGAACTACAAAGGTAAATACAGCCATATGAAAGCATGCATGTGAGTTTTGAAAGCATTTAAAAGGTTTTAACCCTCACCTTAGCAATTTGTTGGATGAAAATGTTAGAATGCACTTGAAAACGCACAAAAGGGTCCTCTTTCCTTGCTTTGGCCTAGTGGTGGCTTGAATTTACTTAAATCCTAGCTTAGTTAGCTTTTGTAGGAGATGTGCATGTGTGTGAAACCAAAAGACAATGAAGAAAACCATCAAAAGTTACCTATGGCCGAAAATGATGAGTTTGTGAGCTTGTGTGAGATTTTATTGCTATGTTGCTTGTTAGGGCCGAGCTTGGAGTGGTCTTGACAGTCCTTGAGAGCTTGTTAGAAGTCTTGGGAGTGAGCTTGAGCCATGGAACTCAAAGGGGCAGCCATGTCTGAGAATGAGAGAGAAAGAGAGAGCTTGAGAGGAAAAGTGAAGTTTTGAGATGTTTATTGAATGTTTCTTGTATGTGTCGGCCTAGAGGCTATACAAATCTGAAATTTCTTTTGTCATTTGAGAAATTTTGAAATGTAAGCATGCTTAGGGTGGTTTGGCTGAGAAAGGTGCGCTTGGGTAGGGTGTATGGGTTTAATTTAATGCATTGTACTTTGTGTTTGTGTCATAGAATGTCTAGGATATAATATTTTGTGCAAAGCTTGTCCCATTTGCTTGGTATGGCCAAAATTAGCATGGAAAAATCTGAATTTTCAGATTCATGTTAGTATATTATGGATTATAATAAGTGTAGAATTTTGAGGTGCATTGGTTTTGGAATAAGAATAAAGAATAACGAATAAAGAATGTTTAGGTGTTTGTGTAGATAGAATTGTTTATTGTTAGTGGATTTTGTAGAGAATTTGAATTAGGATTGGAATATTGTTAGTGGAATATGTAGGATTAGTATAATATTATTTTAATAGTTAGTGGATTGTGTAGGATTATTTTATTATCTTGTGCTTTGTGCAGGAATCTTTCTAGGTTAGCATGTAGGCACGCAGTTCAAGGTTTAGGGTACGTACTACGAGGCACACACATAAATCAATACGGGGCATGAATCACAAGGTAGACATAAACTACGAGATAAGGCATGTACTTCAAGATAAATGCACATATTCCAATGTAAATGCACGAAACCCTAGATAATACACGTAAACCAATGCAAGGCACATAATTTAATGCAATGCACATAAATCAAGGTATGTCACTTAAATCTAGGTTAAGACACGCAATTCAAGGTTAGGGCACACAAAATAAGGTAATGCACGTAAATTGAGATCAGGGCACGTATGTCTAGGTATCGCACATAAGTCGAGGATTAGGGCACACAATTCTAGGTCAAGGCACGTATGACGAGACATGCACAAAAACGAAGAAAGGGCACATAATCCACGGTCAGTCATATAATTCTGGGTCTAAGACATTCAAATCGAGGTAAGACACGTAATTTGGGGTCGGGCCTCACATCCTCCCCTCCTTAAAAGCATTTCGTCCCGAAATTTATTCTTATCTATTGAGGTCATTTAGACGGATTTTGACCTTTGTTATTTTTCCCACTCTAGTTCGTCCCGTGTTGTGTGATCTCTCTTACCACAACCAATTCGCTTCCTATGTTTCTCCAATCTTTTATTTTGGTGTGACCCCTACATTTACAGTTTGTTTCTTTGAACGACTCCATTCTATCCATTTGATCTTAAGGTCAAGTTCATTAACTAAGGTTAGAATCTCCAAACATAGTCATCAAAGCTGCATCGGTATTCTAACAATATAACTATAACTCCAAAATCATGACTTATGTCGTGTCAATCTTGCATTCATACCTCAAAAGGAATATCACAATAATACCATGATCCTATGGTGACATACACTAATTTCAAGATGATAGGTCTATATCCGATTTACATATCATATCAACTAGCTTCAAAATTGTTAACCTTCACACTCCTAACCTTAACCTTCACACTCCTAACCAAGGAGAAAGACCGTTGAGATTCATTAAACTCAAACTCGAAGGTTTATTAAGTACCATCAACAAACTGCCATCGAAATTGCATGGGTAAACTGATCATGTTGCACTAGTTCAATTCTTACAAGTAAATTTCATCATCTTGTAATCCACAGTTTATTTCCTTATTCAAATCTCTATCTTCAAGTCACAAGGCTTAAGAATTTCTTTTAATCTTAACCAAAACTCCTAAGACGAATAGTTTCAACCCCAAATAAATTCCCCTCAGTTCAATTCAAGGTTACGTCGTACTTAAGAGGACAATGGTCCTACTCACTTAGGGACCTAGTCATTCCTTCGAACACTTAATGCCCGCCAATATATCTTCAAAATTAGTGTTACTAAGCTAGGGCCACAGCCATGTAAGTGATATCAATGCTCCACTAGGTTACCGGCCATACAACAACAATCTTAGGACTATAAATGGGTACCGAAATGATCTAGCTCATAAGATACTTAACATACTAATCTAAGTAGCTTGTTACACGAAATAACTTCAAGGCTATGTCATTATATGAATTATAACCACAAGGCATCCTTCAATATAATCTAATAGAACTTCAAAATTAATGAACAACTCATTTAACTATCACTACAAGATTCACCCTCTATTCAATCAAACACGATTCGAAGTCTACCAACCGCTAGTTTCTAGAAGTGAAACAGTGCACATAAATACGGTTGTCTAACAGCAGTCTTTTGGGTCATCATCACTCTAATTCATCTCCATCTTAACTATATGAAATCTTACTCTCCTCATTTACATGTTCAACTAGCCAAGAGCATCATGACTCATCGACCTTAGGTCCTAGGGTTTACCATGAATCATCATGCATACTCAGTATTAGCTATTTAAGATTATTAATCATGCCCTAATGACTCCACCTTGTAACCGGATGCTTTAATATCATTTCCATGGTTTATATACTAGGTCCATCGGTATTACTTAGGGATATATGCTTTCTAAAATCCTCTAGGGTATCCAAACAACGAGTGCATAGAATGACTTACTTTGCATAATTACAACTAAATCCGAGGGGCACCAAATTAATACTATGATTCTTAATATCACCAATATCCAACTTAGGACCTTAGCAACGGTAGTCATCTAATGCATAATTCAATACCTTTCACTTCTATTTGACCTAACATTTTAGGTGTAGTCTTCCAAACACAAGTTCTAACTACGTGAATTCCTCGATTCTAACATCCCTATATCTTGTTATACTAAAGAATCATCAACCTTGTTAAACTGAGTTGCCTACATGTCTTGAGGTTATCCATTGTTAAGTTACTTAAATACACTATCTATGTCTTAATAATCTAACCCTTAAAAGTAACTATCATCAACTTCCACGAATTCATCTCTTAATTTCTAGGTCATGATCTTACCATTTAATGGACTTGAAACTCGCTAGTATATACCATGTTGGAATCATCAATGCTCAATTCCAATCAAGTAAGGATTCAATCATATAAACAGTCTATTACACCAATTTAAGATATAAGAATTTGATTCAAAAGCAACTCCGAAGTCAAACTTCCATTATAAGAATATGAATATATATATACTACTCCACATGTCCAACAGTATCCTCTTATGTCTTAAGGAAAGTTGTATGTCATTAACCTTTATACTTGAACCACAATTAGAAGAATGGTTTAACGGAATCAAGAACTTCATTTACACCCGTGCTACGCATTTTATATATGCATATCCAATAATACATACGATCCATCAAGTACCTGTGAAGATGTGAGAAATTTCTAATCAAGTCTTTTAGTTCTTCCTACATAAATTCACTTCCCTGAAAGTTCTAGTCCTGACTATCTATGTGTATAAACAGTCAGTCTTGGTTATATAACATGAAAATGTATCAAGAAAGGAGTATAAACGCATGCATGCATTATTGAGGGCACTAATGCATTGGTGTGCATAACACAGAGTATATATGGTCCACAAAGGCACATAATATCCAATGCTCAAAGCAATTAAAGCACATTAGTACACATTAACACACATAAACAAGACGTCATAATTACCTTGGGACTTCTACCCATGGTCCAAGAGTTGAACCCGACTAATGCCCAGTTAGTAAACTAAGCTCTGATACCATTCTAATATGGATGTCACGCCTCAACCTGACCAAAGGAGGCTAGACTAGGGTATGACCTAATTCATTTATACTATTTCACAATCTTAACCTTTTGTTATGATTTAATGCTTAATGTTGGCCTAGAACTCCAAAAGTTTTTCCGAAAAACTGGCATCATGACATCTATATTTAAGACCTTTGGTTTGACCTATTTTTTTAAATGCCTCAAAACTTCCAATCATTGTTTCGATTCCAACTAAGATCCCTATTGTATCATCAACCGATATGCCTATTGATCTAACTCGAAAGTTTCATTTGATTAACAAGCCTAACAACAGAACTATGATCCGTTTATTTGTCAATTCCTTTACGCGAGTACTTGTCATCCTTTAGCCTATGAATAAGTACCTGGGTAAGATTAGAAAGATTCATTTATTTGATACTTCACCTAATGTATCAGTTGCCTATGATAGTTACTAAATCAAAATAGTGATAGCAAAACGACCAATTAGAGTGTTCATCTAGTTATAATCAGTACAAGCCAAAATTAGACCACAATTACAATGGGGTCATCTACATCAACAAAATAAGTAGTCTTCAAAGCAATCACAACATTCACAAAATAGCCACTGATAAGCATGGCACATAAAGCACGTAATCACTCCAAGTAATCATCAACAGGCACATTCTCCTCGGGTACCTGTTCCAAATCTTCTTCACCTATGATGATAAAAGAGGGTGAGTCCTTATGAACTCAGCGAGGGGGAACGAGAGATAACGTTTTAAAAACTCTTTTCCGATTAATCTTATGAAAAAACCCTTTTGAAAACATGTCATATGAAATAAGCAAGTTCATAACATAACATAAATATAAATGAACACATTTACCCGTCTTTCCTCCCCGAGGTCCTCTAGGAACCAAGGGAGAGTACTTAAACACATAGTGAAAAGGATACGGTGAGCTCTCGCTCTCAAGATCAATCGGTGAACATTTGCTCTCAAGATAATTTTCGATAACAATTGTTGCGGCCGGCTTCAATCATCCACTTATCACTCCAAATGGGTGTACTCTTGATGTATCCCGAATCCTACGATCCAACTCTCTGAGGGTGGAATGCCAAGCGAGAGAGAGAATTGGACCATAGTAGTCACGGTAGCACCGGTAAGCCCGATGCTACTCGGCGTGCGTGAAACGCTACCATGCCAAAATGAAAGGTTGCAACCTTGTATGCAATGCACATTTATGCCATTTAATATTTCACATTTGGAGGTAAAAAAAGTAGGTTGCCTCCGAGCATGTATATGATCACATTTTCACATATTGGCATATAAGGCATTGTAAGAACATGTAATCATTTCATATATCAATTTGAAAGCAATTAAACTTTCACGGGAAGCCAAGTAATCATGTTCAAAATAAGCCATTGAATATCTTTTAACAATTCACATTAGGAGGTCAACAAAGTAGGTTGCCTCCGAGCAATTATAAGATCACATATGGACAAGTAAACATACGAGGCATGCTTTGACATGAAAATTCACTTTGTAAAACACTTAGGAACATGTGAAAATTTAACGGGCAGCCAAGTAACACCATATAGAACATGTCATATAGCTCATTTTAGTTCACATATCAAGTGATGAGATCATACAAGCATGCTACGACACTTACACGAAACCGAGTGCAAAAATAGTTCACTTATAGACCTGCAATCATCGAGAATCATATTTAGAGCTATAAAGACAATTTCGGATAGCTTATTAACATTCCGCAACATCAATTATAAGTCACACAAGAGTGGTTTATGACTTGGGAGTCTACGGGGCCATTAGGGCTTACAAGGCTGTGCTCGGGCGTTGGTTTTGTTCACTAAGCACCACAAGTGATAGTTAAACTATTTCAAGCATACTTAGCAATTAATGGCCAGCCAACTAACCAATCAATTGAACACATTTAACCATGGGGTCATCGCTTAGCAAGTATTCCTAAGCAATAGGGCCTCAATTTCATGCTACACATGCGATTAAGCAACAATTGATCATGTAATTAAATCCAAGCCATGCATCAATTAATTGAGCATCCTCAACCAACCAAAACAGCTCGCACAACTTCTAATTGCTACAATTCCAAGCATTCAACACCTCAAGTAAAGTTACAACATGATTCAAAGCATATTACTAAGCAAAAACCCTACTGCAATGTTCTATTTTGCCACATTCAATTAGCCAAGTAAATAATCTCCAATTTCAGTGAACCAAATTTCAAATTGAAGCTTAAATAGTGCTTTAGATCTAGGAACAAACCTCGCTGTATTCTGAGTTCGGACTTAGGAGTTATGACCAAAACCGTGAGACTACGCAAAATTGTCCAGATTAATACATATTTCAATATTTGACATTTTTGAGGCCATAAAACTCAAAATTAGCCTTAGCCTATTTCTGCAAAATATGTTAATAACTGACAAATCTAGTTACCTACCAATTTTCATGCATTTTTATCAACATGTACTAGGCCAAAAATACTTAGTTCTGCAAGGTCAGTAATTTGCCAGAAAAAACGTTTTTGCATATCACTAAGTTTCTAACAATTATACAAGGTTTTAACCCTGAAAACATGCATGTGAGTTTTGAAAGCATTTAAAAGGTTTTAACCCTCACCTTAGCAACTTGTTGGATGAAAATGCACGTAATCCAAGGTCGGTCATATAATTATGGGTCTAAGGCACACAAATCAAGGTAAGACATGCAATTTAGGGTCGGGCCTCACATGGGCCCACAAACCGAGGGCGTGGGACTTGTGACCAGGTATTCATCGCTCCGGTGCCCATAACTTTTGATCTGTAAGGAGTTATACAGCGCACAACATACCGTTGGAAAGCTCTTTGGGAGTTCTACAACGGGGCAGCAAACCTGCTCGGCTGCACCTATTTTTGATACCCAAAATCAAGTGTTTTCATCACTTTTGGGCTACTTTTCTTCTTTTAGCGATGTTTTTTGGTCCCGGGTCATTCGTCGTGAGCCGCAAAAAGGTCAAAAAACCAAGTCATGGAAAATTAGAGGTTCTACAATGCATCGATATCACGTCTTGCGAGAATGCTACGTTGTTGAAGCAGATGGGCTGTCGATAAGCCCACTGGGCCTTTTGAATAGGTCGTCTCTCTTGGCTGGGATTGTAAACCGTCAACACATAAAGCCTTTGCACCATCAGCATGACATGTGCGATCATACTAGTACTAATGCACTGGATCCCATCAGAACTCCGAAGTTAAGCGTGCTTGGGCGAGAGTAGTACTAGGATGGGTAAACCCTTGGGAAGTCCTCGTGTTGCACATGCCTTTCATTTTTTTCCCTGTTTAGCCTTGCAAATATGCATTATCCATAACATTTATATTCTCGAGTCCCACATCATATTGGGCAAGAGAACTTCGCTTCGCATAGAGGTTGGGCTCGCAAACCGAGGGCGTGGGGCTTGGGACCAGGTCTCCATCGCTCCGGTGCCCATAACTTTTGATCCGTAAGGAGTTATGTAGCGCACAACATACCGTTGGAAAGCTCTCTAGGAGCTCTACGACGTGGGCAGCAAGCCTGCTTAGTTGCACCAATTTTCGGTACCATAAATCAAACTTTTTCATTAGTTTCGGGCCACTTTTCTTCTTTTTGCACTATTTTTTTGTCCCGGGTCGTTCGTCGTGAGCCGCAAAAAGGACGAGAACCCAACTCGCGCAACACTAAAGGCTTTACAATGCGTTGATATCACATCTTTCGAGAATGTAGTGTTGTTGAAGCAAATGGGCTGTTGATAAGCCTATTGGGCCTTTTGAATGGGCCGTCTCTCTTGGCTAGGATTATGAACCGTCAGCACATAAGGGCTTTGCACCATCAACAAGACAAGTGCGATCATACCAGCACTAATGCACCGGATCCCATCAGAACTCTAAAGTTAAGCGTGCTTAGGTGAGAGTAGTACTAGGATGGGTGACCTATTGGGAGGTCCTCGTGTTACACCCTATTTTCATTTTTTCTCCTCGTTTAGCCTTGCCAAGATGCTTTATCCATCACAGTTCTATTCTTGAGTCCCATGGCATCTTGGACAAGACAACTGCGCTTCACGTAGAGGCTGGGCCCGTAAACCGAGGGCATAGGGCTTGTGACCAGGTCTCCGTCGCTCCAGTGCCCATAACTTTTGATCCGTAAAGAGTTATCCAGTGCACAACATACCGTTAAAAAGCTCTCTAGGAGTTCTATGACGGGAGTAGCAAGCCTGCTCGGCTGCGCTTGTTTTCGGTACCCAAATTCAAACGTTTTCATTAGTTTCAAGCTACTTTTCTTCTTTTTACGCTTTTATTTCATCCCGGATCATTCGTCGTGAGCCGCGAAAAGGATGAAAAACCAACTCGAGGAACATTAGAGGTTCTACAACGCGTTGTTATCACGTCTTGCGAGAATGCAGTGTTGTTGAAGCAGATGGGCTGTCGATAAGCCCATTGGGCCTTTTGAATGGGTCGTCTCTCTTGGCTAGGACTGTGAAGCGTCAACACATAAAGGCTTTCACCATCAACATGACGGGTGCAATCATACCAGCACTAATGCACCGCATCCCATCAGAACTCCGTAGTTAATCGTGCTTGGGCGAGAGTAGTAGTAGGATAGGTGACCCCTTGGGAAGTCCTCGTGTTGCGCCCCATTTTCATTTTTTTTCCCCGTTTAGCCTTGCTAAGTTGCTTTATCCATCACAGTTCTATTCTCGAGTTCCATGGCATCTTGGGCAAGATAATTGCGCTTCCCTTAGAGGATGGGCACGGAAACCGAGGGCGTGGGGCTTGTGACCAGGTCTCTGTCTTTCCGGTGCCCATAACTTTTGATCCGTAAGGAGTTATCTGGTGCACAGTATACCGTTGAAAAGCTATCTGGGAGATTTATGACAAGAGCAGCAAGCCTACTCGGCTGTGCCAGTTTTCGGTACCCAAAATCATATGTTTTCATCAGTTTTGGCTACTTTCCTTCTTTTTGCAATGTTTTCTCATTTCGGGTCGTTCATCATGAGCCGTGAAAAGGACAAAAAACTAACTCGCGGAACATTAGAGGCTCTACAATGCGTCATTATCACGTCTTGCGAGAATCCAACGTTGTTGAAGCAGATGGGCTGTCGATAAGCCCATTGAGCTTTTTGAATGGGACGTCTCTCTTGGCTCGGACTGTGAATCGTCAACACATAAGGCCTTTGCACCATTAGCATGACAGTTGCGATCATACCAGCATTAATGCACCGGATCCCATCAGAACTCCAAAGTTAAGCGTGATTGGGCGAGAGCAATACTAAGATAGGTGAACCCCTGGGAAGTCCTTGTGTTGTACCCCCTTTTCATTTTTTTCCCCGTTTAGGCTTGCCAAGATGCTTTATCCATCACATTTCTATTCTCGAGTACCATGGCATCTTTGGCAAGACAACTTCGCTTTGCGTAGAGGTTGGGCACGCAAACCAAGGGCGTTGGGCTTATGACTATGTCTCTGTCGCTCCGGTGCCCATAACTTTTGATCTGTAAGGAGTTATGCGGCGCACAACATACCGTTGGAAAGCTCTCTGGGAGATCTATGACCGGGGCAACAAGCAGTCTTGATTGCGCCTACTTTTGGTACACAAAATCAAACGTTTTCATCAGTTTTGGGCCACTTTTCTTCTTTTTACGTTGTTTTTTCATATCGGGTCGTTCATCGTAGTCTCAAAAAGGACGATAACCCAACTCGCCGAACATTAGAGGCTCAACAGCGCATCGTTATCACATCTTGCAAGAATGCTATGTTGTTGAAGCAGATGGGTTGTCGATAAGCCTATTGGGCCTTTTGAATGGGCCGTATCTCTTGCCTGGGACTGTAAACCATCAACACATAAGGGCTTTGCCCCATCAACAAGACGGGTGCGATCATACCAGCACTAATGCACTGGATCCCAGCAGAACTTCGAAGCTAAGCGTGCTTGGGCAAAAGTAGTACTAAGATGGGTGACCCCCTGGGAAGTCCTCGTTTTGCACCCCTTTTCAGTTTTTTCCCCATTTAGCCTTGCCAAGATACTTTATCCATCACAGTTCTATTCTCGAGTCTCATGGCACACGCATATCAAGACTCAATCATTAACAATAATCAATCATTCACAGGAGGACAATCTAGAAGAATTGCCTATCTCCCGGTTCATCAATAATCTATATTCAATAATCAATAATCAATAATCAATTAATCATCAATCAATTAATAACATTACAACAACACAACATCAATTAATCAATTAACAACTAAACAACTAAGTTAGATGACAAAGTAGGCCACCCAATTTAACATGCATTACACACACAACCAAACCCTAATCTAACCATCAACAATTCACAGTTCAATCACTCAAACACCACCCGATCATCTAAAGGCATATATCAACATTTTAAAGAAAGACAACCTAAACTTCTAATAATCATAACTTACATTGTAATAATCCAAACAACTTCAAACTAGTTCCTATCACTCACTCACTCAAGCAACTATATTAGCCCCCTCGAAAACCAACAAAAATACATCCAAATCAAGCCCAAAAACCCTAATGCACCTTGGCTGAAATTTCTGGACTTTTACACCGACATCACAATCAAAATTTTAGCATTACAACAGTACTACCCCGTATTTAACAAACTTTTACAAATCGACAGCAATCGTTTCCAACCACTACAACTCAAAATATTCAACAAATAGCCAACAACTCAACTTTTAATACCCCAAAATAAAAATTCATGCTACAACGGTTCAAATCTTATATAAACGCACATAAACAATCCTTAGCATGCACTGAGCAATAATATAACATCAATTCAACTTTCTAACTGTTGAAAATTCAATTATACGCAAAAACATAAAAGATGACAATTGAGATCTAGAATTTTTCTCTCACCTTTGATGTGTTATGAAGCTAGAAAGATGCTCAATGGATGCTCAAGAGGTGGAATCAAGCTTTGGTTGATGAAAATTGGCCTTGAATTCTAACATCTAATGCAAAATTGCCTTTGAAAACTTGAAGAAAAAACTTATCTTTTCTCCTATGGAGCTCTCGGCCTTGTGTGCATGTGTGAGTGTGTTTTTGTGCTTTGCTATTGTGTGTTGATGCAATATAGTTAAAAGTCAAACAAATTAAAAGAATGTCAAAGTTGACACTTAGTTTATTTTTTAGTATTTTTAGTCTTTTAATCTTATTTTTGACTATTTCTTGCTTAACTATTAAATTGACACCTAAATAAATTCTAGACAATATATTTTAGGTGACAAAGAACTTTACATTTAAACAGTTTCACACGAGTCGGCTTAAAACTTGATTTTTTTGCTAAAGAAAATGTAAAAACCTTTAAAATTTCAAAACTGATTCCAAATCCGATTCTAAATCTGTT
The DNA here is from genome assembly GCA_037974665.1 of Ehretia macrophylla. NCBI lineage: Eukaryota > Viridiplantae > Streptophyta > Magnoliopsida > Boraginales > Ehretiaceae > Ehretia > Ehretia macrophylla. The sequence continues at coordinate 47,260,116 of CM075771.1, read as the reverse complement.
TTAATCAAACACGGGTCTATTAATACCCAAGGTCTAGGTTTTGAAATACTTAAAACACCCTTGTAAAAATTTTAGCGGACAGGTGCTCAAAATACTATTCACTAAAACCGGCGATAAAATTTCAGATTCCGTTTTTTATGAAAATTTCATGAATGCACATATAGCATGTATTAGGAATATAAATCACATTTTTAACACATTCTAACTCATATAACACATAAACAGGTCAACGCATGCAAAACGAGGCAAAATACGCAAATCGAGAATAAGATGAAAAGTGGGGTTTCACATTCTCCCCCCTTAAAGAAATTTCTTCCCCATAATTCTTACTTGCTGAACGGAAAAGATCTGGGTACTGCTGCTGCATCTAATATCGCCTATCCCAAGTAGCTTCATCAATCCCGTGATGCTTCCACAATACTTTGACCATCGGAATCTTCTTCGATCTCAGTTCCTGTTCCATCTGATCAAGAATACGAATTGGTCTTCCATCATAAGTCAAATTCTCACGAAGCTGTAATGGCTCTGGCTCTAAAATATGAGAAGGCTCAGGATTATATTTCTGCAAATTAGACACGTGAAAGATATCATGGACATTAAAGAAATTCTTTGGTAAAGCCAACCAATATGCCAACTTGCCAACTCTATCGGTAATCTCAAACGGCCCTGCAAACCGCAGACTTTGCTTTCTGCCTTTACCATATCGAGAAAACCCCTTTCGAGGAGACAATCTCAAGAAAATCCGATCCCCGACAGTAAATTCCAAGTCTCGATGACGCTTATCAGCATAACTCTTGAATCTGCTCTGCGCTATAAGCATTCTCTGCCTGATCAACTTAACATTCTCAATCTTCTCTAGAAGCTCTGGCATAATAGTCAGATCAATAGTCTTCATCTCCTATACTTCATCCCAATACAAAGGTGAACGGCACTTACGACCGTAAAGAGCTACAAAAGGTGCTATCCCAATAGTAGTTTGATAACTATTGTTATTGGCAAACTTGGCAAGTGGTAGATGTTTCTCCCAGTTCTTCCCGAAGTCCAGAACACAAGCCCTGAGAATATCTTCCAGAATCTGAATAGTCCTTTCGGACTGACCATTGGTTTGTGGATGATGCGCTGTACTAAAGTTAAGCTGAGTACCCAACGTCTCCTGAAGTTTCTCCCACAAGCGAGAAGTAAATCGAGGATCTCGAACTAAGACAATACTAGATGGAATTCCGTGAAGTCTAACAATCTGATCCAAATAAAGATCCGTCAACTTTGTAACTTCATCTCCCATCCTCATCGAAATAAAGTGAGATGTCTTCATCAAACGATCCACGACAACCCAAACTGCATCATTACCTCTCAGTGTTCTAGGCAAACCAGTGATGAAGTCCATAATATGCTCCCATTTCCACTCTGGTATAGCCAAAGGTTGAAGCAAACCTGCAGGTCGTTGATGCTCAGCTTTCACTCGCTGACAAGTCAAACATCTAGATACAAACTGAGCAATTTCCCTCTTCATGTTATTCCACCAATAATGTTGCTTCAAATCCCGATACATCTTGTTTCCACCAGGATGAATAGTATACTTAGAATTATGAGCCTCCTCCAAAATACCTCACCTCAAGCTCGATTCATCGGGAACACAAACCCTATTCCGAAATCGAAGAATACCATCCTCATGTAATTTGAAGTCAGATTGATCATCCGTGATATGATCCTTGATCTTCTGAAGTTTAACATCAAGTTGCTAAGCTTCTCTGATTTGAGACAACAATAAAGGCTGAATACGGAGATGTGAACACATCACCCCAACCTGAGTCAACTATGGTCTCCAATAAGTGAACTCCTCAAGAACCTCCCACTTCTTGATAGCCAACAAGAAACACTCACCTTACGGCTAAGAGCGTCTGCTATAACATTTTCCTTCTCAGGCAGATAACTAATAGAACAATTATAGTCTCCGAGAAGTTCCATCCACCTCTGTTGACACATATTCAACTCCTTCTGTGAAAACAAATACTTCAGACTCTTATGATCAGTGAAAATCTCGAACTTACTGCCCCACAGATAATGACGCCACTTTTTCAGTGTGAATACAACTGCTGCCAACTCAAGATCATAAGTTGGATAATTCACCTCATACGGCTTCAACTTTCTAGAAGCATAAGCAATAACCCGACCATTCTGCATAAGTACACAACCCAAGCCCTCCTTGGATGCATCACTGTAGATAACCATATTATATGTCCCCTCTGGTAGAGCAAGTACTGGAGCAGTAGTCAATCTCTTTTTCAACTCCTAAAACCCACTCTCACATTTCTCATCCCAAGTAAAGCTAGTTCGTTTCTGAGTTAACTTAGAAAGTGGCCCTGCAATCTTAGAAAAGTCCTTGACAAACCTACAGTAATAACCCACGCCAAGCCAAGAAAGCTACAAACCTCCAAAACATTCTCCGGCCATTTCCAAGACATCACCACTTCAATCTTAGTAGGATCTACAGAAATACCACTCTGTGTGATAACATGGCCAAGAAAAGATATGCGTTGTAGCCAAAATTCACATTTGCTGAACTTTGCAAACAACTGATCCTCCTGCAGCTTCTGTAAGACAAGTCGTAGATGTTGGTTGTGCTCCAATTCAGACTTTGAATAAACCAAGATATCATCAATAAAGATCACCACGAACTGGTCCAAGTACAGCTGGAAAACCCGATGCATAAGATCCATAAATGCTGCCGGTGCATTAGTTAATCCAAAGGGCATAGCTACAAACTTATAATGCCCGTACCGTGTCCTGAAGGTAGACTTCGGAACATCCTCCGTGCGAATTCGAAGCTGATAATACCCCTGTCTCAAGTCAAACATAGAGTAGACTTTAGCTCCCTGAAGTTGATCAAACAACTCGTCAATCAATGGCAAAGGATACTTGTTCTTGATGGTCACTTGATTCAAACCACGATAGTCAATGCATAATCTCAAGGTACCATCATTCTTCTTCACTAATAAAATAGGTGCTCCCCAGGGTGAAGAACTCTGCTGAATGAAACCTTTCTCTATTAACTCTTGCAACTGAGTTTTCAGCTCCTTCAACTCAGCTGGTGCCATCCGGTTTGCTAATTTAGAAATAGGTTGAGTACCGGGAATAAGATTGATCACAAACTCCACATCTCTCTCTGGCGGCAACCCTAGCAACTCGTCGGGAAATACATTGGGATATTCCCGAATAATAGGTACTTCCTCCAACTGTAGCTTATCAGATGGCTTGTTGATCAAATAAGCTAGATAACCTGAACACTCCTTACTCACCAACTTAACGACTTTAGTTGCTGAGATAACAAAACTCTTCTTAGCACCTCGGTTCTATGCTACCTCTATTACTGGCTAATCTGGCAACCGAAACCGTACTATCTTCGTTCTACAGTTTAACTGGGCATCATACTTAGAAAGCCAATCCATACCCAAGATAACATCATAGCCCCAGATAGGAAATAAGATAAGGTCCGAAGGAAAATTATACCCCTTAACATGTATTTTACAATCCTTACATACTAAGCCAGTCACATACTTATCAGTCAAAGAGGTACTAATCTCAACCACATAAGGTAGTCTTTCAGGTTGCATATTAACACGTTGCACACAAGCAGGAGTAATGAAAGAATGCGTAGCACCAGAATCAATCAACACTTTAACAAGTTGATCAAGTATAAGGAAGTTACCTTCCACAACTGCAGTCTCCTCAGGCATCTCCTCCAAATCAACTACGTAGGCTCGAGCCTGAACCCGCTGCTACTGAGGTGCACCACCAGTAGGTCGACCTTGATAACCCTCGGTCACTGCCCGACCCTCAGTTCCCCGATATCTAGAGCAATCCTTCACCCTACGCTAATTGTTGCCACAACCCAAACACATTCCTCCCTTCGTCCTCCAGTCGGCCTCCACATGGCCCTGACGCTTGCAGTAAGTACACTGCAGTGATGAAACACTGCCACTGCCCCTAGAAGAACCAGAATCCGAGAAAGTAGTTATACCAGCCTGCTGCTGAGGTCTCATAACACTAGGCCTACATGGACCCTCAGACTGGGCCAGCTTATACTGCGACTGAGTCTGATAAGACCCCTGCTGAAACTAAGGCTGATAGTAACCCTGCTGACCCTGTGGTCTGAAAGAACCTTGCTGCACCGAAGGCCTATAACCACCCTACTATACTAAAGGTCTAAACATACCCTGCTAGCCCTGCGGCTGAAATGGCCTCTTGCTAAGCTGACTAGGTCTAATATGTTCCCCCTTTCTCTTCTCTAACCTAGAAGCTGCATCAAAGGCCTCAGTAAATATATCATACTGATTCAGGGCCATCGCATCATGAATCTCTAACCTCAGACCCAACATAAACCTCCGGGTCTTGCGCTCCTCATCAGCCTCAAACTCTGGTGCATACCGAGACAGTCTAGTAAAAGTGGCCTCATACTGTGCCACTAAAGCATCCCCCTGAACCAAGGACAGAAACTCTGCCTCTCTCCGTTCCCGTGCAATCCTCAGGACATACTTCGCCCAAAAGGCTCTAAGGAATGTATCCTAAACATATGGAGTACCCCTTGCCTCCCAACCAACTCTCACTGTGCGCCACCATTCCTCCGCCTCATCATCAAACAAATAAACGGCAAAGGTGACCTTTTTTTCATAAGTATAATCCAGAGGGTCAAATATTTTCTCCACTTTATTAATCCATGCCTTGGCTTTCCGATCATCTGGTTCTCCCTGAAACCTCAGTGGATAGTACCCCAAGAACTCCTTCAGTGTACCACGCCCATGGTATCCACCATGTACATTCATAACTGTACCTGCAAAGTCTGAGCTTGGGCAGCCTGCCTTACTAGCAACTGTGCCTAACCAGCCATAACCTCTGCAATCCTATCCATGGCTGATTCAAAATGATCATCACTCCTTTCTCGGCCCGGTGCCATATTACCCGGAACCTCGTCAACTGCTTCAGGCCTACCTCTCGTTCTCGGTCTACCAGTCATTCTACTAATCAAAGAGTTAGCGCATGTTACAGCACGTAAATAAGCTATAAACAACTATTAGCACATAAACAACAAACCCATATAAAGCACATAAATCACTTAAGCATCAATCACATAAACAAATTGATCACATAATCACATAGTCACTTAATCATTTAATCATATTAACACATAGTTCACTTTTCTTTCACTTCATACATACTTTCTTGTTAAGACCATTACCCACATTCCGAGAATACCTCGGCTGACAACTAACATGTGCTCTGATACCACTTAATGTCACGCCTTAACTCGACCCCTCCTACAATCAGTCAGGACGCAATGGAATTTCAGCAGTATAACGACAGTAATTAGAACACCGAGGCTCTAAACCAACCTCATCACAAATCATAAAACCAACACCACAAACATTCAACAATAAACAATCTAGCCATATTATACAATAATCACTCCTTCAACAATCCATTCATAATTATACGCCTCCGTTCCAACTTAGTACATAGGCTATACATACATTTCAAAATAGGTTATAACCAACTTAGTAATCTAATTATGATCAAAGTAAAGACTACTAAATAATGATACATATGTCTTTATATTAAGATAGGTTATACAATACATTGTTTTACAACAACTAAGATAATCTCATGGCAATGACTCATGCACAAAAGACTCATCCATATACCGCACATTTCCCTCTTCAAGAGGCACGTACCCGTAGTCAGGATCAGTAACACCTGCATGCATGCAATAATTGAGAGTGAGCTTATATAAAACAAGCCCAGTGAAGATTCTGTAACACCCCGATCCCTCTCGAGACTGGGAGTTCTATCAATCAATCTAATCACAACCCAAAACCAAACCCGGGCATAATTTTCAGGGAAAACAGACGGAGTCTCCCCTGTTTCTAGGCAAAATGTAAAACCCTGTAACAACATATAAGTGGACCAATACCATGTCCAAACATTCAACCACCTCAAGGCCATCCGAGCCTTGGTTCTCAACAACTAAACACAACATATAAATATACATTTCCAGTTTAAAGCTAACCTATCTCTTTACATCTTTTACAAGAACATTCAAGCTTGACATTAAATCCTACTAATCTACTGCACAAAATATACTATCATACCATTCTCACTTTTTTCTTTTAGACAATTACAAACATGCATCGGGTTAACTATACTACTAAATACATAACTAACTTATCAATCTACCTCAACTACTTAGCTAGATTAAATTACATTTCTTTTAACAATAAATGCATACAACATATGAACATACATCTTTACATCTTTGACAGCTCAAGCCACAAAGCATGCAAGACAACTCTTCAGGCACGAACTAACACATATCCACGAACTTTTCAGCTAACAAGGCATTTCCTGAAATGTGGTGGTGAGGAGTGAGTATACACAACACGTATACTCAGTGAGGGCGAGACAGATATCGAGTTGGAGAGAAAGAAGATTGTGCAATGCAAATAATCACAGTTAAGCAATAAAGACAATAAGGAAACATTCAATACAAACAACAATACTATAAGCAATCAAGAAAGCATTAACACAGCCCTTTAAAGCTATACCACACTCTGAAGGCTGTGGTTCACTCATACGAGCAATATACCATTTCACGAGCGATAAATCAATCTCGAGCTTGATGTTTGACAACGATGAAAATAAGCGCGCATCCACCTTATAACACCAGTTTGGAATACCCCGGAAGTATCCATCAATTCTACGACCCAAATCTCCCTGGGAGGCAACCCAAGCGAGAAAGGGAATAGCAGCGAAGCTAGAGCAACCAACATTGGCAACCCAAGGCTACCCAGAGAGGCCCATCACTCACGCGCGAGACACTATGCAATGCAAGACTCGATACAAGGCGATAAATGAGCGATAGCACAACAATACAAACTAGTGACAACAAACGAGATAACAAGCAATCACAATCAATACTAGCATTCAACTAACGTTTCAAGCATAACAAGCAATAATAAGCAACAATAACAAAAATTAAACAAGTAACGACAGTTCAAACACGAAAACAACAAATAATATTATTCAACCCCAACTTCCAAGGACAATTGCGAAAAAATGAGCTACGGAATTAGGAAACCGATTTCACTACATTCACTCAGGCACTATAAGGCACGTTTCTATGTCACTAAACTTCACTTTCTCAACTGAGACCCGAAAGTCCACCTACCGCGTTTGAACTACAGCTATGCTAACCGGTCATTCAATCAACGCCATAACAATGCCAAAAGTGCTTCCATGCCCTCAATTACGAAACCCCCAACTCAATTCAAGCACGGTCAACTTTTGGTCAAACAACCCCTTTACGTTTCTTTGTCTAATTTCCAATTTTAACAAAGGCCGATCCGTTTTTATTTCACATTTTAGCTTTCTATCACTAATGGCACCTATCCAAATCAAACAATCGCAATTCAGATCGAAATCCGAAATTCTAGGGTTTACTATTCATAATTCACTATTCATGTTCTTCCCTAATTTCAATTACGCAGTTTCAACCGTAAAAATTGCTAAATAACTAACAAGCAATGCTCTACGAACCCTAAGCAAGCTATTTCAAGCAATAACAGGCATTATAACGCGATAAATATCAAATCTGAAAAATTGACTCAAAAATCAAATTCAGATTAAAATGCACAAAAGCGTGAAAATCCTCACAGAGATTGAAGACCAAGACCCGCAAGGACCCGAGCCACGACCCCCGAGCAATTCCACGTGCAATTGTAGAAGAAAATGCAAGAAAAATCTTTTTCTTTTTCTCCTTAATCCATTCGGCCATGAGAAGGACAATTTGGGCATTTTGGAATTTGTTTTTTATTTATTTTAGCCTTGTTTTATTATTTATTAGGTGACAAAGGGCATTTTGGTCTTTTGCAAAATCAAACTTTGTTTAAAAATAATCAAATAAGCTTATTTTGATGCCATTAAATCTAATTCAAGTTAAAACAATGCAATTAAATGAAAAACAACTAAAACTAGTTAATTTAAGCTAAAAACATTTTTCACTAAGTCCGAAGAATATCTCTCTAACTCCTATTTTTTGAAATTCTGCGATCGAACGGTCACTAATCGATCGCTAATAAAGTGATGAACAATAATATAAAATTCTATTTCTTTGAAAAGTAGAATAGTAGAATAGTTTAAAATTTACTCCGGCTCGGAGTTACTTTCCTCATTTATTCAAAAACCGAGTGATTTTAATGCAAAACAATCAAAACCGATTATTAAAATAATCAAAACAATCAAGGTAATTAATATTCATTTAAAATAATTAATTTAACTATTTCTAGATCATTTTAAAGAATTTATGAAGTTAATGTTAAGTTACAAATGAACAAATAAATATAAACATGTAATCAAGTGAAATTAAATATTAACATTTAAGATGATACTTAATTAATCACAAGAGAATAAATTCAATTACTACAATGATTAGAAATAGGTAATAATCTTTTAATCAATTAATATAAATCCTTTTCGAATTCTTCTAAAAGAAATAGCAAAACAGTGATAATTAGATGATTTAACTAATGAAACATTTAATCAAATGCAGTCAAGTGCTATTAAATGCATGCCGGGTTCGGGTTATCACAGATTCGATAGATCTCTAACAGTATTTACTATGGAAATCATCCTTTGAGCAGTAAACACACAACATACATCAATAACAATATAAACACATAAACTATAATGACCATTCAATAAAGGATACTCTAGTTGGTGTAGCTCCAAACACCATCACAATCTCAACCAACTTCTTACCACCCCCATGACACACATACCCGAGGTACCTCACTAGCCCTACCCTTCCATGGCATCTCCGCCCATGCTAGATGAGGGTAGCCTCTAATAGCCATGTCGTTTTCAACCCGACAGCCCGATACCGCCCGAGAGGTGGCACACGCATATCAAGACTCAATCATTAACAACAATCAATCATTCATAGGAGGATAATCTAGAAGAATTTCCTATCTCCCGGTTCATCAATAATCAATATTCAATAATCCATAATCAATAATCAATTAATCATCAATCAATTAATAACATTACAACAACACAACATCAATTAATCAATTAACAACTAAACAACTAAGTTAGATGACAAAGTAGGCCACCCAACTTAACATGCATTACACATACAGCCAAACCCTAATCTAACCATCAACAATTCACAGTTCAATCACTCAAATACCACCTGATCATCTAAAGGTATATATCAACATTTTAAAGAAAGACAACCTAAACGTCTAATAATCATAACTTACATTCTACTAATCCAAACAACTCCAAACCAGTTCCTATAACTCACTCACTCAAGCAACTACATTAGCCTTCTCAGAAACCAACCAAAATACATCCAAATCAAGCCCAGCAACCCTAAAACCCTAATGCACCTTGGCTGAAATTTCCGGACTTTTGCACCGACATCACAATCAAAATTTTGGCATCACAACAGTACTACCCCGTATTTAACAAACTTTTACAAATTGACGGCAATCATTTCCAACCACTACAACTCAAAATATTCAACAAATAGCCAACAACTCAACTTTTAATACCCCAAAATAAAAATTCATGCTACAAAGGTTCAAATCTTATATAAACGCATATAAACAATCCTTAGCATGCACTAAGCAATAATATAACATCAATTCACCTTTCTAACTGTTCAAAATTCAATTATACGCAAAAATATTAAAGATGACATTTGAGATCTTGAATTTTTCTCTCACCTTTGATGTGTTATGAAGCTAGAAAGATGCTCAATGGATGCTTAAGAGGTGGAATCAAGCTTTGGTTGATGAAAATTGGCCTTGAATTCCAACTTTTAATGCAAAATTGCCTTTGAAAACTTGAAGAAAAACCTTCTCTTTTCTCCTATGGAGCTCTCGGCCTTGTGTGTGTGTGTGAGTATGTTTTTGTTATTTGTTATTGTGTGTTGATGCAATATAGTTAAAAGTCAAACAAATTAAAAGAAAGTCAAAGTTGACACTTAGTTTATTTTTTAGTAATTTTAGTCTTTTAATCCTATTTTTGACTATTTCTTGCTCAACTATTAAATTTACACCTAAATTAATTCTAGACAATATAGTTTAGATGACAAAGATTTTTACATTTAAACAGTTTCACCCAAGTCGGCTTAAAACTCGATTTTTTTGTAAAGGAAAGTGTAAAAACCTTTAAAATTCCAAACCCGATTCCAAATCCGATTCCAAATCCGTTTTAATCAAATACGGGTCTATTAATACCCGTAGACTAGGTTTTGAAACACTTAAAACACCCTTGTAAAAATTTTAGCGGACAGTTGCTCAAAACACTATTCACTAAAACCGGCGATAAAATTTCTGATTCTGTTTTTTATGAAAATTTGATGAATGCACATATAGCATGTATTAGGAATATAAATAACATTTTTAACACATTCTAACTCATATAACACATAAACAGGTCAAAGCATGCAAAACGAGGCAAAACATGCAAATCGAGATTAAGATATAATGTGGGGTTTCACAACTGTCAACACATAAGGCCTTTGCACCACTAGCATGAATGATGCGATCATACCAGTACTAATGCACTGGATCCCATCAGAACTATGAAGTTAAGTATGCTTGGGCGAAAGTAGTACTACGATGGGTGACCCCTTGGGAGGTATTCATGTTGAACACCCTTTTCATTTTTTTCCCTGTTTAGCCTTGGAAAGATGTTTTATCCATAACATTTCTATTCTTGAGTCCTACAGCATCTTGGGAAAGAAAACTTTGATTAGCGTAGTGGCTGGGCCCACAAACCGAGGGCGTAGGGCTTGTGACCATGTCTCCGTCACTCCGGTGCCCATAACTTTTTATCCGTAAGGAGTTATGGGACGCACAACATACTGTTGGAAAGCTCTCTAGGAGCTCTACGAGGAGGGTAACAAGCCTGCTCGACTGCACCTATTTTTGGTACCCAAAATAAAATGTTTTCATCAATTTTGGGCTACTTTTCTTCTTGTTGTGCTATTTTTTCGTCCTGGGTCGTTCGTCGTGAGCCGCGAAAAGGACAAGAACCCAACTCGTGGAACATTAGAGGCTCTACAATGTGACGATATCACGTCTTGCGAGAATACTGCGTTGTTGAAGCAGATGGGCTGTCGATAAGCCCATTGGGCCTTTTGAATGGGCCATCTCTCTTGGTTGGGCTGTGAAACGTCAACACATAAAGGCTTTGCATCATCAACATGATGGGTGCGATCATACCAGAACTAATGTACCAGATCCCATTAGAACTCCGAAGTTAAGCAGGCTTGGGCAAGAGTAATACTAGGATAGGTGACCCCCTAAGAAGTCCTCGTGTTGTACCCCCTTTTCATTTTTTTTCATCGTTTAGCCTTGCAAAGATGCTTTATCCATAACAGTTCTATTCTCGAGTCCCATCACATATTAGGCAAGACAATTGCAGTTCGCGTAGAGGTTGGGCCCGCAAACCGAAGGCGTGGGGCTTGTGACTAGGTCTCCGTCGCTCTAGTGCCCATAACTTTTGATCTGTAAGGATTTATGTGGTGCACATTATACAGTTGGAAAGCTCTTTGGGAGCTCTACGATAGGAGCAGCAAGCAAGATTGGCTGCGCCTATTTTCGGTGCCCAAAATCAAACATTTTCATTAGTTTTGGGCTACTTTTTTTCTTTTTGCACAATTTTTTCATCCCGGGTCGTTCGTCGTGAGTAGCAAAAAGGATGAGAACCCAACTCGTGGAACATTAGAGGCTCTACAATGCGTTGATATCAAGTCTTGTGAGAATGCTACGTTGTTGAAGCAGATGGGCTGTCAATAAGCCCATTGGGCCTTTTGAATGGGTTGTCTCTCTTGGCTGGGATTATGAACTGTCAACACATAAGGCCTTTGCAACATCACAATGATGGGTGCGATCATACCAGTATTAATGCACCAGATCCCATCAGAACTCCGAAATTAATCGTGCTTGGGCGAGAGCAGTACTAGGATGGGTGACCCCTTGGGAAGTCCTCGTGTTGCACCCCCTTTTCATTTTTTTTTTCTCGCTTAGCCTTGCCAAGATGCTTTATCCATCACAATTCTATTCTCGAGTCCCATGCCATCTTGGGCAAGACAAATGCACTTCGCGTAGAGGCTGGGCCCGCAAACTAAGGGATTGGGGCTTGTGACCAGGTCTCCGTCACTCTGGTGCCCATAACTTTTGATCCGTAAAGAGTTATGTGGCGCACAGCATACCGTTGGAAAGATTTTTGGGAGCTCTACGATGGAAGCGGCATGCCGGCTTAGCCCCATATATTCTTTATACCCAAAATCAAACGTTTTGATCAGTTTGAGGCTACTTTTTTTCTTTATGCGCTATTTTTCTTTCCCGGGTCGTTCGTCGTGAGCCGCAAAAAGGACAAGAACCCAACTCGTGGAACATTAGAGGCTCTACAATGCGTTGATATCACATATTCTGAGAATGCTGTATTGTTGAAGCAGATGGGCTATCGATAAGCCCATTGGGCATTTTGAGTAGGCCATCTCGCTAGGTTAGGACTGTGAACCATCAACACATATGGGCTTTGCACCATCAGCAGGACGGGTGCGATTATAGCAGCACTAATGCACCGGATCCCATAAGAACTCTGAAGTTAAGCGTGCTTGGGTGAAAGTTGTACTAGGATGGGTGACCCCCTAGGAAGTCCTCGTGTTGCACCCCTTTTTTGTCCCCGACGGCGTGGGGCTTGTGACTAGGTCTCTATAGCTCCGGTGCCCATAACATTTGATCCGTAAGGAGTTATGTGGCACACAGCATACCGTTAGAAAGCTCATTAAGAGCTCTACGACGAGAGCAGCAAGTATGCTTGGCTGCACATACTTTCTATACCAAAAATTGAACGTTTTATTAGTTTCATTCCACTTTTCTTCTTTTTGCGATGTTTTTTCGTCCAGGGTCGTTCGTCGTGAGCCACGAAAAGGACGAGAACCCAACTTGCAGGACATTAGAGGCTCTACAACGCGTTGATATCAAGTCTTGCGAGAATGCTGCAGTGTTGAAGCAGATGGGCTATCGATAGGGCCATTGGGCCTTTTAAATAGGCTGTCTCTCTTGGCTGGGACTGTGAACCGTCAACACATAAGGACTTTGCACCATCAACATGACAAGTGTGATCATACCAACATTAATGCACCGGATCCTATCAGAACTCCGAAGTTAAGTGTGCTTGGGCGAGAGTAGTACTAGGATCGGTGACCCCTTGGGAAGTCGTCGTGTTGTACCCTATTTTCATTTTTTTCCATGTTTAGCCTTGCAAAGATGCTTTAGCCAAAACATTTCTATTCCCAAGTCCCACGGCATCTTGGGCAAGACAACTTCGCTTCGCATAGAGGCTGGGCCCGCAAACTAAGAGCGTGGGGCTTGTAACCATGTGTCCGTCGCTCCAGTGCCCATAACTTTTGATCCGTAAGGAGTTATGCGGTGCACAGCATACCGTTGGAAAGCTCTCTGGGAGCTCTACGACGGGGGCAGCAAGCCTTCAGGCTGCACCTATTTTTTGTACCCAAAATAGAACATTTTCATCAGTTTCGGGCTACTTTTCTTCTTTTTGCGCTATTTTTTCATCCCGGGTCGTTCGTCGTGAGCCGCGAAAAGGTTAAAAATCCAATTCGTTGAAAATTAGAGGCTCTACAACGCGTCGATATCACGTCTTGCGAGAATGCAACGTTGTTAAAGCAGATGGGCTGTCAATAAGCCCTTTGGGCCTTTTGAATGGGCCGTCTCTCTTGGCTGGGACTGTGAACCATCAACACATAAGGCCTTTGCACCATCAACATGACGGGTGCGATCATACCAGCACTAATGCACTAGATCCTATTACGACTCCGAAGTTAAGTGTGCTTGGGCGAGAGTAATATTAGGATGGGTGAACCCTTGGAAAGTCTTCGTGCAGCACACCCTTTTTCATTTTTTTCCCCTGTTTAGCCTTGTAAAGATGCTTTATCCATAACATTTCTATTCTCGAGTCCCACGTCATCTTGGGCAAGAGAACTTCGCTTCGCGTAGAGGCTGGGCCCGCAAACCGAGGGCGTGGGGCTTTGGACCACGTCTCCATCGCTCTGGTACCCATAACTTTTGATCCGTAAGGAGTTATACAGCGCACAACATATCGTTGGAAAGCTCTTTGGGAGCTCTACGACGTGGGCAGCAGGCCTGCTTAGCTGCACCAATTTTTGGTACCTTAAATCAAATGTTTTCATCAGTTTTGGGCCACTTTTCTTCTTTTTGCACTATTTTTTTCCCAGGTCGTTCGTTGTGAGCCGCAAAAAGGACAAGAACCCAACTTGCAGAACATTAGAGGCTCTACAACGCGTTGATTTCATGTCTTGCTAGAATGCTGCGTTGTTCAAGCAGATGGGTTGTCGATAAGCCCATTGGTCCTTTTCAATTGGTTGTCTCTCTTGGCTGGGACTGTGAACCGTCAACACATAAGGACTTTGCACCATCAACATGACAAGTGCGATCATACCAGCACTAATGCACCGGATGTCACGCCCCGACCCGACCCCGCAAAAGGCCAAGCCCGGACCCGACACTCGGACGGAGTCTCCTCTGTACCGCGGACGATCCGAAAACCCTAAAATCAATATAACACTTGCGAAAGCCATATAATAATCAAAACAAGCCAACTTTCTTCAAAAAAATACATTTCTTATTATCCAACTTTCCAAGCCAAAAAATGATATGCATACTACACAAGTATTTATGCCACTAATCAATTCCAATAGCATGCATTTTCTTACTAGTCACAAGAGTGTAAGTTACAACTTTACATTCTTTCAACTTATACAACATAAGACCATAGAGGCCTCAAACTAGAAAATACATACAAGGCTACAAGCCTCAAAATTAAGCGACCTCCACGCAATATACATAACAAGCAAGGTTCGCACAAAATCTGGTAACCAACCACCAGCAAAGCAGAGAAGTGCTATCACGGAAACACCTCTACCTGCTCCTCCTTCTCTATTACCTCGAGAGGGTCTGCTTCAACTACTCTTGTAAAAACATAGTATAGAGAGGAATGAGCAAAAACTATTGCTCAGCGAGAGCAATTGGTCTCAAGGACGGAGATGAGAGGAGTATACAATGCAATTAGCCAAGCAATACATACAAATCATATAAAGATACAACCAAAGCCAACAATAAAGCAAGGCAAGTATTTAAAGTTGCAAACACTCATTCAAAGGATACGATACTCTTTTCACGAGCAACTTTCAAACACGAATTCGATGACGACGCGCCGGCCCAAACCACCTTATAACACCAGTTTGGAATACCCTGGAAGTATCCATCAACCTACGACCCAAATCTCCCTGGGAGGTAACCCAAGCGAGAAAAGGAATAGCAGCGGAGCTAGAGCAACCAACACTGGCATCCCAAGGGTACCCAGAGAGGCCCATCACTCACGCGCGAGACACTATGCAATGCAAGACTCGATACAAGGCGATAAACAAGGGATAAAGCCACACGTGGGAGAATAACAAAGTAGGTTACTCTCGCACGCAATAGCAGCAATTGATAAGCATTTCAACCCAAAACAACTCAAACAAGTATTTCAAGCAATCCTAAGCATTCTATAGGCATAAAGTCAAGAAAACACAGAAAAACACAAACCGGCCCCAACTATCAAAACCCTACCATTTCCAAACAAGCCACGAGTTCTGGAAACCAACTTCACCAAAACTCCTAGGTCACCATAAGGCACGTCTAAAGACCCCGAAACCTTACTTTACCCTAGAACTCGCGCAAAGCCCCGATTTCCCCCTTTCTCATTTGAACTACAACTATATCAACCAAACACCCAACCAACGCCATAATTGCACCAAAAGTGCATCCATGGCCTCCCGATACAATGCCAACATGCAAAACGAGAAAATGTTAAAGTCGACCTAAACGACCCCGACTTTCCCAAAGGCATAATTCTCATTTTTTCCACTACGCAACCCAAAAAAACCATGCATTTAGGCATTCTAGCATACCTAGCACATTTCTACATCAACGGAAAGCATAACAGCGCAAATTCAACGTTTCAAGGTTTTACTATTCACAAAACACCATTCAATTGACAATTTAATTTGCAATCACAACATTTAACTGCAGAAAATGTTACAAAGCTATAAATACATGTTCTACAAATGCCAAGGAACATACTAGAAGCATCAAATCGCTTTAAACAACAATCTACGGACAAATCTCAAAATTGACAAAGTTAACATACATAACGTTTAAATGCGCAAATAACATGCTTCCCTCACCTCAGGTACTCCTAGTCGCTAGGAAAACAACGCTAGTTGCCTCGGAAATCACCCCGCACGAGCTCACGCGAAGATTGAATGATTGGAAGTTGAAATCTTTTTTTTTCTCTCTTGGAACTCACGGCCTGCACCTCACTGTTTTCAGCTGCATTTTTTTTTATTTTGCTTTGGTTTAGCTTATAAGGTGTTAAGTTAGGTCAAAGTTGGTCAAGGCTAGGTCAAACAACTTAAGACTTGGTCAAAGGGCCTTATTTTGTGCGTTTTAAAGCCATTTTAGCTAGGAAAAGATCAATTAAAGCTAGCAACAATTAAAATATAAAATTTAAGTCATCTAAATACTAGTTTCACTATTTGCTGAGGACTAGAAATCGTTATCTAGCTATCGCTCCTTAAATGCAATGCACGTTGCGACAGCGAGAAAGTAACAATTAATTCACAAAGAATTTAAGAAAATATAATTTCCAAAATAATAAACAAGAAAATTCACATTCCGGGCTCGGTTATTACACCCTCTCCCCCTTAAAACAATTGCGCCCACACAATTCCTACCTGGTCAACAAACAACTCCGGATACTGATCCCGAACCTGGTCTTCTCTTTCCCAAGTTGCTTCCTCAAACCCATGATGATTCCACAGAACCTTTACTAACGGAATACTCTTCCTGCGAAGCTCCTGAACTTTCCGATCCACAATTCGAATCGGTTTCTCTTCATAAGACAACTTTTCTTCAATCTGCAAAGGCTCTGGTTCAAGTACATGTGAAGGGTCTGGATGATACTTCTTCAACATAGACAAGTGGAACACATCGTGCAGTCTCGACAAGCTCAGAGGCAAAGCTAACCGATAAGCCAAAGGACCTACCTTTTCGGTGATCTCATACGGACCCACATACCTGGGACTAAGCTTCCCGCTCTTACCATGCCGAATCAATCCCTTCCGTGGAGAAATCTTAAGAAACACCCAATCTCCCAAATCAAACTCAAGATCCCGACGGTGCTTATCTGCATAACTCTTCTGACGACTCTGAGCTGTAAGCATACGCTGGCGAATAAGGTGAACATTATCTACCATCTTAATCATCTCAGGTAACACAGTCGGATCAACTGTTCTCATCTCTCCAACCTCTTCCCAATATAACGGGGATCTGCATTTTCGACCATACCACGCCTCGTAGGGAGCCATACCTATAGTAGATTGATAACTATTGTTGTAGGCGAACTCCGCTAAAGGCAAAAACTTCTCCCAATTCTTCCCAAAGTCAAGCACACATGCCCGAAGCAAGTCTTCCAAGATCCTGATGGTTCTCTCAGACTGGCCATCAGTTTGCGGATGATATGAAGTACTGAAGCTCAATTTAGTTCCCATGGCCTCTTGCAACTTCTGCCAAAAACGAGATCTGAATCTGGGATCCCTATCTGACACTATACTCTGTGGCACACCATGCAATCTCACAATATTAGCAACATACAATTCAGCTATCTTATCAAGGCTATCCTGTTTATTCACGGGAATAAAATGTGTAACTTTAGTCAAGCGGTCCACAACAACCCAAACAGAATCACATCCTCTCAGAGATCTAGGAAGATCGGTCACAAGGTCCATTGTTATATGTACCCACTTCCATTGCGGAATCGACAACGGCTGTAGAAGTCCGGTTGGCCTCTGATGCTCAACTTTAACCCTCTGACAAGTCAAACATCTGGATACATACCCAGCAATCTCCCTCTTCATATTGTTCTACCAGAAGTGTTGTTTCAAATCTCTATACATTTTAGTACTGCCTGGGTGAATCGTATACCTCGAATTATGTGCCTCGGACAGGATCTCATTCTTCAAAGTCGGATCATCAGGAACACATACTCTATCCCTGAATCTGAAGATGCCATCTGCATGTAATTTAAACTCTGACTCTCCCCCTTTTGATTTTTCTTGGATCTTCAAGATGTGAGGATCAGTCTTCTGAGCTTCTCTGATCTGTGCTAGCAACCCAGACTGAATCTGCAAACTAGCAAATCGAATCCCTACCTCAGTAGCTTCTGGTTTCCAAGAACAAATTTCTTCCAAAGTCTCCCAATCCTTGATAATCAAGCTTGCAACAGTAGCCTTTCGGCTCAAAGCATCAGTAACAACATTTGCCTTACCTGGCACATAGTTAATAGAACAGTTATAACCACCCAATAGCTCTAGCCATCTCCGCTGCCTCATATTTAGATCCTTCTGTAAAAACAAATACTTGAGACTCTTGTGGTCAGTAAATATTTCAAATCTGCAACCCCACAAGTAATGACGCCACTTTTTCAATGCAAACACAACTGCAGCTAACTCAAGATCATGTGTAGGGTAATTGACTTCATAAGGTTTCAATTTCCTAGAAGCATAGGCAATCACCTTACCATTCTGCATTAAAACACAGCCCAAACCTTCTTTAGATGCATCACTGTAGACAACAAAGTTCTCTGTTCCCTCAGGTAAAACTAGTATAGGAGCTGTAGTTAGTCTCTTCTTCAATTCTTGGAAACTAAATTCACACTTGGCATCCCAATTGTAAGCAACTTTCTTCCGAGTCAACTGGCTCAAAGGTCCAGAAATTTTGAAAAAGTCTTTAACAAATCTTCGGTAGTAACCTGCCAATCCAAGAAAACTCCGAATCTCTGACACCGTCTCAGGTCTCTTCCAAGATAAAACAACTTCAATCTTAGCTGGGTCCATTGAAATTCCTTGATCTGAAATGATATGGCCTAGAAAAGATATCTGATTCAACCAGAACTCACACTTGCTGAATTTAGCAAAAAGCTTGTTTTCCTGCAAAGTCTGAAGCACAATCCTCAAGTGTTGCTCATGTTTAGCCTCATTCTTCGAATACACTAAAATGTCGTCAATAAAGATCATGACAAACTGATCAAGGTAATGTCGGAAAACTCTCTGCATCAAGTCCATGAATGCAGCTGGTGCATTCGTCAAACCAAACGGCAAAACAACAAATTCATAGTGGCCATATCTAGTCCTGAATGCCGTCTTTGGTATATCGTCACTCCGAATCCTAAGTTGATAGTAACCCTGCCTCAAGTCAAATTTGGAGTAAACACTCGCACCCTGCAACTGGTCAAACAATTCTTCAATCAACAGCAAGGGGTATTTGTTCTTAATCGTGACTTGATTAAGTCACCTGTAATCAATGCATAACCGCAGCGTGCCGTCTTTCTTTCTCACAAATAACACAAGCGCACCCCACGGCGAAGAACTAGGTTGGATAAACCCTTTCTCAAGCAAGTTCTGAAGCTGAATTTTTAACTCTTGAAGTTCAGCCGATGCCATTCTATAAGGACTCCTAGAAATTGGCGCAGTGCCTGGCACAAGATCAATCACGAACTCAATCTCCCTATCCGGTGGTAAACCCGGTAATTCCTCGGGAAATACACCAAGGAAGTCTCTAACAATCGGAACCTCATTCAAACTCAACTTATCAGCAGGCTGATTGATCAAATAGGCTAAGTAAGCTTCACAACCCCTATTCAACAACTTAGAAGTCTTGATCGCTGATAAAAGTGGAATTCGGGCAGCCCTGCAGTTCCCAACAATCTCTAGTACCGGTAGGTCAGGAACCTTAAGATAAACGACCTTTGTTCTACAATCCAACTGAGCATAATACTTTCCCAACCAGTCCATTCCCAAAATGATTTCAAAGTCACGGAATGGCAATATAATTAAATCAGCAGGAAATTTACGGTTCTCAATACATATATCACAAGATTTGCAAATAGACTCAGTAACAAATTTCGCACCCAAAGGAGTACTAACTTCAACTTCATGAGGCAATTTATCAATGCAAACATTCACAGATCGTGCACATGCAGGAGTTATAAACGAATGTGTAGCTCCGGGATCAATCAAAACTTTAACTGGCTGAGTATTGAGAAGAAAGGTACCTTCCACTATAGCTGTAGTATCGGGTAGCTCCTCTGCATCCAGTGGAAAGACCCTAGCCTGAACTCTCTGTGCTGGTCGTGCACCTGTAGCCCTATTCTGAACACCTTGGCCTCCACCACGACCCTGAACATTATTATACTTAGGGCAATCTCTCACCCTATGATCATCACTGCCACAACCCGTACATTTACCACTCTTCCTCCAGCAGTTAGCCTCAATATGCCCTCACCGATTACAATAATTACACTGCTGGTTTTGCCTAACTACAGTGTTTCCCGTAGGTGCTGGGGCTCTGGTAGGGGTAGGAACTGTACCTCCCTGCTGAGGTCTAGTCACAGCTGGCCTAGCCTGATACTGCTGCTGTGGCTGATACGGACGTTGCTGAGAAACCTGTGCAGAAGTCTGATACTGCCTCAGCTGACTCTGGCTGCTCTGGCCCAAGTACTGCTTCTTACTCGGCTGACTGCTCTCAGCTAACATCTCAGCCTTCCGTTTCTCAAACTTCAAGGCTGCCTGAAATGCCTCGGAAAAAGTAGTGTAGGTCTGCCCAGTCAAATGCAATTGTATGTCCATTCTCAGCCCACGGACAAACCTATGAATCATCCTCCTAGCCGGCCGTACCAACTCGAGCATATACCTCGACAAGCTAACAAACCTAGCCTCATACTGAGCAACAGTCATATTTCCCTGTTTCAGGGCCACAAACTCATCTTCCCTTCTTTCCATAGCCATCTCGGGAATATACTTATCCCGAAACTCACTTACAAAATCATCCCATAAGTGTGGAACATCCTCACGATACCACCTCAACCTGACAGTATTCCACCACTGCTCTGCATCACCCTTAAATAAGAATGACGCATAATCTATTCTTGCCTCATCAGCGTACCTCAAAGCGGTGAAAATCTTCTCAACTCGATTAATCCATCTTTCGGCTGCCTCATCATCCGGCTCTCCGAAGAACTTTCCCGGCTCATGCCTCGAAAATTTCTCTAACTGATTATTCTCAACTCTATAACCCTATCCACCAGGATTAGCTTGATTTCCCTGGGGATTATTCCGGTCCTGCCTCTGCTCATGCAGCACCTGTGTGATCCGATCTACTGCGGTAGTCATAGTAGCCATAAACTGCTCAGGCAACGGCTGCTGACCCTGTTCTGCTGCCTCTTCATCTGATCCTATACCTTGAGTACCACGACGTGGTGGCATAGTAGCAACTCACAATAGCTGGCAACATTTAAAAGCAGTTTATAGACAGAAAAATAGCACATAAGATTAGATAACACTCAAGTCAATAACAATCCAATATTCTATCACACAATTCACATAAGACAAGTTCAACTTGCCAAACTATTTCACTTAAACACATAAACACTCCAAGTTCACAAAGTCATACTATATCATTTTCTTTTCACTTAGCAATCATACATAAACACTTTAGCATTTTAGACCTTTACCCCACAGACCGAGAATCATATCCCGGCTCATGCAAGACTATCATGCTCTGATACCACCTAAAGATGTCACGCCCCGACCTGACCCCGCAAAAGGCCAAGCCCGGACCCGACACAAGGACGGAGTTTTCTCTGTATAGCGGACGATCCGAAAACCCTAAAATCAATATAACACTTGCGAAAGCCATATAATAATCAAAACAAGCCAACTTTCTTCAAAAACATACATTTCTTATTATCCAACTTTCCAAGCCAAAAAATGATATGCATACTACACAAGTATTTATGCCACTAATCAATTCCAATAGCATGCATTTTCTTACTAGTCACAAGAATGTAAAGTTGTAACTTACACTCTTGTGACTAGTAAGAAAATGCATGCTATTGGAATTGATTAGTGGCATAAATACTTGTGTAGTATGCATATCATTTTTTGGATTGGAAAGTTGGATAATAAGAAATGTATGTTTTTGAAGAAAGTTGGCTTGTTTTGATTATTATATGGCTTTCGCAAGTGTTATATTGATTTTAGGGTTTTCGGATCGTCCGCGGTACAGAGGAGACTCCATCCGTGTGTCGGGTCCGGGCTTGGCCTTTTGCGGGGTCGGGTCGGGGCGTGACACCGGATCCTATCAGAACTCCGAAGCTAAGTGTGCTTGGGTGAGAATAGTACTAGGATCAGTGACCCCTTGGGAAGTCCTCGTGTTGCACCCTATTTTTATTTTTTTTCCTCGTTTAGCCTTGCCAAGATGGTTTATCCATCACAGTTCTATTCTCGAGTCCCATGGCATCTTGGGCAAGACAACTGCGCTTCGCGTAGAGGCTGGGCCTGCAAACCGAGGGCGTGGGGCTTGTGACCAGGTCTCCGTCGCTCCAGTGCCCATAACTTTTAATTTGTAATGAGTTACCTAGCACACAACATACCATTGGATAGCTCTCTAGGAGCTCTATGATGGGAGCAGCAAGCTGACTCGGCTGCCCCTATTTTCGATACCCAAAATCAAACGTTTTCATCAGTTTTGGGCTACTTTTCTTCTTTTTACGCTCTTATTTCATCCCGGGTCGTTCGTCGTGAGCCGCCAAAAGGATGAAAAACCAACTCAAGGAATATTAAAGGCTCTACAATGCATCATTATCACGTCTTGCATGAATGCAGCATTGTTGAAGTAGATGGGCTGTTGATAAGCCCATTGGGCCTTTTAAATAGATCGTCTCTCTTGGCTGGGGCTGTGAACCATCAACACATAAGGGCTTTCACCATCAACATGACGGGTGTGATCATACTAGCACTAATGCACCAGATCCCATCAGAACTCCGAAGTTAAGTGTGCTTGGGAAAAAGTAGTACTAGGATGGGTGACCCCTTGGGAAGTCCTCGTGTTGCTCCCCTTTTTCATTTTTTTCCCTGTTTAGCCTTACCAATTTGTTTTATCCATCACAGTTCTATTGTCGAGTCCCATGGCATCTTGAGCATGACAATTGCACTTCCTGTAGAGGATGGGCCCGCAAACCGAGGGCATGGGGCTCTTGACTAGATCTCTGTCTCTTTGGTGCCCATAACTTTTGATCCGTAAGGAGTTACCAGGTGCACAACATACTGTTGGAAAGCTCTCTTGGAACCCTACGACGGGGGCTAAAAGCATTCTCGGCTGTGCCTAATTTTTGTACCCAAAATTGTACGTCTATTTCAGTTTTGGGCCAATTTTCTTCTTTTTGTGCTATTTTTTCATCCTGGGTAGTTCGTCGTGGGCCTTGAAAAGGACGATAACCCAACTCGCCAAACATTAGAGGCTCTACAACACGTCGTTATCATATCTTACGAGAATGTTACGTTGTTGAAGTAGAAGGGCTGTCGATAAGCCCATTGGGCCTTTTGAATAGGCCGTCTCTCTTGGCTGGGACTGTGAACCGTCAACACATAAGGGCTTTGCCCTATCAGTATGACGGGTGCGATCATACCAGCACTAATGCACCAGATTCCATCAGAAGTACGAAGTTAAGTGCGCTTGGGCAGTAGTAGTACTTGGATGGGTGACCCCTTGGGAAGTCCTCATGTTGAACACCCTTTTCATTTTTTTCCCCGTTTAGCCTTGGAAATATGCTTTATCCATAACATTTCTATTCTCGAGTCCCACAGCATCTTGGGCAAGACAACTGCGCTTCGCGTAGAGGCTGGGCCCCAAACTGAGGTCATAGGACTTGTGACCAGGTCTCCGTCACTCCGTTGCCGACAACTTTTTATCCATAAGGAGTTATGCGGCGCACAACATACCGTTGGAAAGCTCTCTGGGAGTTCTACGACGGGGATAGAAAGCCTGCTCGGCTGCACCTATTTTTGGTACCCAAAATCAAACATTTTCATCAATTTCAGGCTATTTTTCTTCTTGTTGCACTATTTTACATCCTGGGTCGTTCGTCATGAGCTGTGAAAAGGACAAGAACCCAACTCGTGGAACATTAGAGGCTCTACAATGCATCGATATCATGTCTTGCGAGAATGTTGTGTTGTTGAAGCAGATGGGTTGTCGATAAGCCCATTGGACCTTTTGAATGGGCAGTCTCTCTTAGCTGGGACTGTGAACCGTCAACACATAAGGGCTTTGCACCATCAACATGACGGGTGCAATCATACCAGCACTATTGCACCAAATCCCATAAGAACTCCGAAGTTAAGCATGCTTGGACGAGAGTAGTACTAGGATGGGTGACCCCTTGGGAAGTCCTCGTGTTGCACCCCTTTTTCATTTTTTTCCTCGTTTAGCCTTGCAAAGATGTATTATCCATCACAGTTCTGTGGCATCTTTGGCAATAAAACTACGCTTCGCGTAGGGGCTGGGACGGCAAACCGATGGCGTGGGCCTTGTGACCAAGTCTTCGTTGCTCTGGTGCCCATAACTTTTGATCTGTAAGGAGTTATGTGGCGCACAGCATACAGTTCGAAAGCTCTTTGGGAGCACTACGATAGGAGTAGCAAGTCGGATTGGCTGCGCCTATTTTCGGTACCCAAAATCAAATATTTTCATCAGTTTTGGGCTACTTTTCTTCTTTTTACACTATTTTTTCATCCCGGGTCGTTCGTCGTGAGCCGCGAAAAGGACGAGAACCCAACTCACAGAACATTAGAGGTTCTACAACACGTCGATATCACGTCTTGCGAGAATGCTGCGTTGTTGAAGCAGATGGGCTGTCAATAAGCCTATTGGGTCTTTTGAATGGGTTGTCTCTCTTGGCTGGGACTGTGAACCGTCAACACATAAGGCCTTTACACCATCACAATGATGGGAGCGATCATACCAACATTAATGCACCGGATCCCATCAGAACTCGAAAGTTAAGCATGCTTGGGTGAGAGTAGTACTAGGATAGGTGACCCCTTGATAATTCCTCGTGTTGCACACCCTTTTCATTTTTTTTCTCATTTAGCCTTGCCAAGATGCTTTTTTCATCACAGTTCTATTCTTGAGTCCCATGCCATCTTGGGCAAGACAATTGCGCTTTGCGTAAAGGCTGGGCCTGCAAACTGAGGGCTTAGGGCTTCTGACTAGGTCTCCGTTGCTCCGGTGCCCATAACTTTTGATCCGTAAAGAGTTATGTGGCGTACAGCATACCGTTAGAAAGCTTTTTGGGAGCTCTAAGATAGGAGCAGCAAGCTAGCTTGGCTGCACCTATTTTTGGTTCCGAAAATCAAACATTTTCATGAGTTTTGGGCTACTTTTCTTCTTTTTGCACTATTTTTTTGTCCCGGGTCGTTCGTCGTGAGTCGCGAGAAGGATGAGAACCCAACTCGTGGAACATTAGATGCTCTCCATCGCATCAATATCACGTCTTCCGAAAATCGATAATTTTCATGAGTTTCGAGCTACTTTTCTTCTTTTTGCTATATTTTTTTATCCCGGGTCGTTTGTCGTGAACCGCAAGAAGGACGAGAACCCAACTAGTGGAACATTAGATGCTCTCCATCACATCAATATCACGTCTTCCAAGAATGTTGTGTTGTTGAAGCAGATGGGCTGTCGATAAACCCATTTGGCATTTTGATTAGGCTATCTCGCTTGGCTGCGACTTTGAACCGTCAACACGTAAGGGCTTTGCACCATCAGCATGACGGGTGCGATCATAGCCGCACTAATGCACTGGATCCCATTAGAACTCCGAAGTTAAGCATACTTGGGCAAGAGTTGTACTAGGATGGGTGACCCCCTGGGAAGTCCTCGTGTTGCACCCCTCTTTATTTCCCGAGGGCGTGGGACTTGTGACTTGGTCTCCGTCGCTCCGGTGCCCATAACTTTTGGAAAGCTCTCTGGGATCTCTACGTCGAAAGCAGCAAGCAAGTATGGCTGTGCCTATTTTCTATTCCCAAAATCGAATGTTTCATCAGTTTTATTCCATTTTTCTTCTTTTTGCATTGTTTTTCTTCCAGGGTTGTTCATCCTAAGTCGTGAAGTGGACGAGAACCCAACTTGCAGAACAATAGAGGCTCTACAATGTGCCGATATCAAGTCTTGCGAGAATGCTGCGTTGTTGAAGCAGATGGGAGGTCGATAAGGCCATTGGGCCTTTTAAATGGGCCGTCTCTCTTGGCTGGGACTGTGAACCATCAACACATAAGGGTTTTGCACCATCAGCAAGACGGGTGCGATCATACCAACATTAATGCACCATATCCCATCAGAACTCCGAAGTTAAGCGTGCTTGTGCGAGAATAGTACTTGGATGGGTGACCCCTTGGGAAGTCCTCATGTTGCACCCCCCTTTCATTTTTTTTCTCCGTTTAGGCTTGCCATGATGGTTTATCCATCACATTTCTATTGTCGAGTCCTATGGCATCTTGGGCAAGACAACTGTGCTTCGCGTAGAGGCTGGGTCCGTAAACCGAGGTCATGGGGCTTGTGACCATGTCTCCGTCGCTCCGGTGCCCATAACTTTTGATCTGTAAGGAGTTATGCGGCGCATAGCATAACATTGGAAAGCTCTCTAGGAGCTCTACGATAGGAGCAGCAAGCCTGCTCAACTGCACCAATTTTTGGTATGCACGCAAAATCAAACATTTTTATCAGTTTTGGGCTATTTTTCTACTTTTTGCGTTGTTTTTTCATCCCGGGTCATTCGTCATGAGCCACAAAAATGATGAGAACCCAACTCGCAGAACATTAAAGGCTTTACAGTGCATCGATATCATGCCTTGCTAGAATACTGCATTGTTGAAGCAGATAGGCTTTTGATAAGCCCATTGGGCCTTTTTAATGGGTCGTCTCTCTTGGCTAGGACTGTGAACCGTCAACACATAAGGGCTTTGCACCATCAACATGACGGATGCGCTCATACCAACACTAATGGACCAGATCCCATCAGAACTCTGAAGTTAAGCGTGCTTGGGCGAGAATAGTATTAGGATGGGTGACCCCCTTGGAGGACCTCGTGTTGCACCCCCTTTTCATTTTTTTCCACGTTTAGCCTTGCCAAGATGCTTTATCCATCATATTTCTATTCTCGAGTACCACAACATCTTGGGCAAGACAACTTCGCTTCGCATAGAGGTTGGGCACGCAAACCGAGGGTGTAGGGCTTGTGACCAGGTCTCCATCGCTCCAATGCCTATAACTTTTGATCCGTAAGGAGTTATGCGTCGCACAGCATACCGTTGGAAAGCTCTTTGGGAGCTCTACAATGGGCCAACAAGCCTGCTCGGCTGTGCCTGTTATTGGTAACTAAAATTGAACTTTTACACTTTTTCTTTGTCCCAGATCGTTCATCGTGAGCCGCAAAAAGGATGACACATACGAGCATTGCGCCATCAACTTGACGGATGCGATCATATCAGCACTAATGCACCAGATCGCTTCAGAACTCCGAAGATAAGCATGCTTGGGCGAGTGTACTACTAGGATGGGTGACCCCTTGGGAAGTCCTTGTGTTGTACCCCCCATTTTTATTTTGTTTTTTTTCCCCGATTAGGCTTGCCAAGATACTTTATCCGTCACATTTTTATTATCGAGTCCCACGGCATCTTGGGCAAGACAACTTCGCTTCACGTAGAGGCTGGGCACACAAACCGAGGGCATGGGGCTTGTGACCAGGTCTCCGTCGCTTTGGTGCCCATAACTTTGGATCCGTAAGTAGTTATGCGGCGCACAACATACCATTGGAAAGTCTCTGAGAGCTCTATGACGGGGCAGCAAGCCTGGTCGGCTGCGCCTATTTTCGGAGCCTAAAATCAAACGTTTTTATCAGTTTCGAGCTGCTTTTGTTCTTTTTGCGCTGTTTCTTTGTCCGGGATCATTCTTCGTGAGACGAGAAAAGGACGACAACCATGATCACGGGACATTAGAGGGCCCTACAATGCATCGATATCGCGTGTTGCGTGGATACTTCGTTGTCAAAGCATATGGATCGTCGATAAACCTATTGGGCTATTCGAATGGGCCGTGTCTCTAGGCTGAGACTGTGAACCATCAACACATAAGGGCTTTGCGAACTCAACATGACGGGTGTGATCATACCAGCACTAATGCATCGGATCCCATCAGAACTCCAAAGTTAAGCGTGCTAGGGTGAAAGTAGTACTAGGATGGGTGACCCCCTGGAAGTCCTCGTTTAGCACCCCCTTTTCATTTTTTTTCCTAGCTTAGCCTTGTCAAGATGCTTTATCCATCACAGTTCTATTCTTGAGTCCCATGGCATCTTGGGCAAGACAACTGCGTTTCGCAAAGAGGCTGGGCCCGCAAATCGAGGGCATAGGGCTTGTGACCAGGTCTCCGTCGCTCCAATGCCTATAACTTTTGATCCGTAAGGAGTTATGCGGCACACGACATACCATTGGAAAGCTCTCTGGGAGCTCTACGATGGGAGTAGCAAGCCTACTTGGCTGCACCTATTTTCGATACCTAAAATCAAACATTTTCATCAATTTTGGGCTACTTTTATTCTTTTTGCACTACTTTTTCATCCCGTGTGGTTCATCATGAGCCACGAAAAGGACGAGAACCCAACTCGCGAAACATTAGAATCTCTATATTGCGACGATTTCTTGGGAGAATGCTACGTTGTTGAAGCAAATGGGCTGTCGATAACCCCATTGGGCCTTTTGAATAGGTCATCTCTCTTCGCTGGGACTGTGAACCGTCAACACATAAGGCCTTTGTACCATCAGCATGACGGGTGCGATCATACGAGCACTAAAGCACCTCATCCCATCAGAACTGCAAAGTTAATCGTGCTTAGGTGATAGTAGTACTAGGATGGGTGATCCTTTGAGAAGTCGTCATATTGCACGCCCTTCTCATTTGTTTTCCCTGTTTAGCCTTACAAAGATGCTTTATCCATAACATTTCTATTCTCGAGTCCCACGGCATCTTGGGCAAGCCAACTTCGCTTCGCGTAGAGGCTGGGCCCGCAAACTGAGGGCGTGGGACTTGTGACTAGGTCTCCGTTGCTCCGGGGCCTATAAATTTTGATCGGTAAGGAGTTATACGGTGCATAGCATACCGTTGGAAAGCTCTCTAGGAGCTCTACGACTGGGGCAGCAAGCCTGTTCTGCTGCACCTATTTTCGGTAACCAAAATTGAACATTTTCATCAGTTTCGGGATATTTTTCTTCATTTTGCGTTGTATTTTCATCACGGGTTGTTCGTCGTGAGATGCGAAAAGGATGAGAACCCAACTTAAGTAACATTAGAGACTTTACAACACGTCGATATCACGTCTTGCGAGAATGCTCGTTGTTGAAGCAGATGGGCTATCGATAAGCCGATTGGGCCTTTTGAATGGGCTATCTCTCTTGGCTGGGACTGTCAACCATTAACACAAAAGGGCTTTGCACAATCAACATGACGGGTGTGATCATACATGTACTAATACACCGGATCCCATCAGAACTCCTAAGTTAAGCGTGCTTGGGCTAGAGTAGTACTAGGAAGGGTGACCCCATGGGAAGTCCTTGTGCTACACCCCTTTTTCATTTTTATCCCCCGTTTAGCCTTGCTAAGATGCTTTATCCATCACATTTCTATTCTCGAGTACCACGGCATCATGGGCAAGACAACTTCACTTCATGTAGAGGTTGGGCACGCATACCGAGGGCGTGGGGCTGGTGACCAGGTCTCTTTCTCTTCGGTGCCCATAACTTTTGATCTGTAAGGAGTTATCTGCCGCACAGCATACCGTTGGAAAGCTCTTTGGGAGCTCTACGATGGGGGCAACAAGGCTGCTCGGTTGCACCTATTTTTGGTACCCAAAATCGAATGTTTTCATCAATTTAGGGCCACTTTTCTTCTTTTTATGCTATTTTTTCGTCCAAGGTCGTTCATCGTGAGCTGTGAAAAGGATGAGAACCCAACTCGCGGAACATTAGAGACTCTACAATGCATTGATATTATGTCTAGCGAGAATGCTGTGTTGTTGAAGCAGATGGGCTATCGATAAGCCCATTGGGCCTTTTGAATGGGCTATCTTTATTGGTTGGGACAGTAAACCGTCAACAAATAAAAGCTTTATACCATCAGCATGACGGGTGCAATCATAGCAACACTAATGCACCGGATCCTATTAGAACTCTGAAGTTAAGCGTGCTTGGGCGAGTGTTGTACTCGGATGGGTGACCCCCTACGAAGTCCTCGTGTTGCACCCCATTTTTTTTCCCTGTTTAGCCTTGTCAAGATACTTTATCCATCACATTTCTATTCTCGAGTTCCACAGCATCTTGGGCAAGACAACTTCTCTTCGCGTAGAGGTTGGGCCCGCAAATAGATGGCGTGGGGCTTATGACCTTGTCTCTGTCGCTCCAGTGCCTATAACTTTTGTTCCGTAAGGAGTTATGCGGCGCACAGCATACTGTTGGAAAGCTTTTTGGGAGGTCTCGACAGGTGCAGAAAGCCTGCTTTGCTGCACCTATATTCTGTACCCAAAATTGAACATTTTCATCAATTTCGGGCCATTTTTCTTCTTTTACGTAGTTTTTTCATCTCGGGTCAATCATTGTGAGCCGCGAAAAGGACGAGAACCCAACTCGCAGAACATTAAAGGCTCTACAATGCATCGATATCATGTCGTGCGATAATGCTGCTTTGTTGAAGCAGATAGGTTGCCGATAAGCCCATTGATCCTTTTGAATTGGTCGTCTCTCTTGGCTGGGACTGTGAACCGTCAACACATAAGGGCTTTGCACCATCACAATGATAGGTGCGATCATACTAGCACTAATGCACCAGTGTGAGACCCTATATTTTGCTTTATCTCAATTTGCGTGCTTTACCTCATTTTGCGTAAATTGACCTGTTTATGTGCTATATGACTTAGAATGTGCTAAATAAGTGATTAATACTCCTAATACATGCTAAGTGTGCATTCATGAAATTTTCATCAAAAACGGAATCAGAAATTTTATCGTTGGTTTTGGTGAATAGGGTTTTTGAACAATTGTCTGCAAAAATTTTTACAGGGGTATTTTAAACGTTTTAAAACCTAGTCCTTGGGTATTAATAGACCTATGTTTGGTTAAAATGGATTTGGAATCGATTTTGGAATTTTAAAGATTTTTACACTTTCTTTTGCAAGAAAATGAGTTTTTAAAACCTAGTCCTAGGGTATTAATAGACTCGTGTTTGATTAAAATGGATTTGGAATCGATTTTAGAATTTTAAAGATTTTTACACTTTCTTTTGCAAGAAAACGAGTTTTAAGCCGACTCGGGTGAAACTATTTTTAATGTAACACTCATTGTCACCTAAAATATATTTTCTAGAATTAATTTAGGTGTTAATTTAATAGTTGTGCAAGAAATAGTCAAGAAATGAATTAAAAGACTAAAAATAAAATTAAAAGACTAAAATTAACTTCGACTTTCTTTTAATTTATTTGACCTTAGCTTATTTATGCATCAACACCTACTAACAAAGCACAAAACACACTTAAAGCACACACAAGGTGGCCGAAACTTCATAGCTTTTCTTGAGAGTATTTTCAACATTTTTTCAAAGTAAATTTTCATTAAAAGTTGCAATTCAAGGCCAATTTCCATCAACAAAGGCTTGATTCCACCTCTTGAGCATCCATTGAGCATCTTTGTAGCTTCAAAACACATCAAAAGTGAGAGAAAAATTCTAGATCTCAAAAGTCATTTTTTATGTTTTTGCTTATAATTGCATTTTGAACCGTTAGAATGTTAATTTGAAGATATATTATTGCTCATTGCATGCTAGGGATCATTTATACGTATTCTTGTGAGATTTGAACCGTTGTAGCATAAATTTTTATTTTCAGGTATTTAAAGTTGATAGATTGGCCATTTGTTGATTATTTTGAGTTGTAGTGGTTGGAATCGATTGCCGTCGATTTCTAAAAGTTTGTTAATTACGTGGTAGTGCCGTTATAATGCCGAATTTTTTATTGCGATGTTTGTGTGAAAATCCAGAAATTTCAGCCTAGGTGCATTGAGGTTTTAGGGTTGTTAGGCTTGATTTTGATGTGTCTTCGTTGGTTTCCAAGAGGGATAATGTAGTTGATTGAATGGGTGAGTGTTAGAAACTGGTTTGGAGTTGTTTGGATTAGTAGAATGTAATATATGATTATTTGGAGTTTAGGTTGTCTTTCTTTAAATTGTTGAATTAAGCCTTTAGATGGTAGGGTGGTGTTTGAGTGATTGAATTGTGAGTTGTAAATGGTTAGACTAGGGTTAGATTACGTGTTTAATGCATGCTAAGTTGGATGGCCTACTTTGTCATCTAACTTAGTCGTATGTTATGTAATTGATTACTTGATGTTATATTGATGATAATTGAGGATAATTGATGATTATTGATTGATGATTGATGAACCGGGAGTTAGGAAATTCTTCTAGATTGTCCTCCTGTGAATGATGTTTATTATTATTGCTGTGTCTTGGTATGTGTGTGCCACCTCTCGGGCAGCATTAGGCTATTGGGTTGATAACGGCATGACTACCAGAGACTACCTTCAGCTCGCATGACAGAGGTGTCATAGAGGGCGAGGCTAGTAAGGTACCTCAGGTGCGTGAGTAATGGGGAGTTACAAGAAGAATGGTTGAGATTGTGATGGCATTTGGAGCTACACCAACTAAAGTATCCTTTATTGGCTGGTCATTATAGTTATGTGTTTATATTGTTATTGATGTTTTATTGTGTGTTTACTGCTCAAAGGATCATTTCCAAGGAGTATAGTAAATACTATTAGAGATCTATCGGATCATCACTGAGCTTGTTTTATATAAGCTCACTCTCTATTATTGCATACATATAGTGTTATTGAGCAAGATTACCGGTGCGTGCCTCAGGAAGCTTAGAATGTGCCATATGTGGACGAGTCCTATGTGCCCGAGTCTTGTCCTTGATGTTAGAGATGTTGTATACCTTATAGTCTTGTATATTATTCTAGTTGTCTTTTATTTACTTTACAGTTAATGATGTATAAGTTGTAGTAATGATAATGAACTAGTTGATGCTAACTTATTGGTCTTTCTTTTGACTATGGTAGGTTACTAAGTTAGTTTATAATCTATTTTGAAATGTATGTTCAATTAATGTATTATGTTGGAACGGAGGCGTATAACTAAGAATGATTATTGTATAGTATGGTTATGTTGTATGTTATTAACTTAATTGAAGAGTTGATTGTTGAATGTTTGAGGAGTTTGGTTGTATGATATTCTGAGAGGTTGGTTTAGAGCCTCGGTGTCTTAATTACTGTCGTTATACTGCCGAAATTCCGTTTCGTCCTGACTAATTGTAGGTGGGGTCGAGTTGGGGCGTGACATTTAAGTGGTATCAGAGCACATGTTAGCTGTCAACCGGGGTATTCTCGTAATGTGGGTAATGGTCTTAGCATGAAAGTATGTATGAAGTGAAAGAAAAGTGAACTATGTGTTAATATGGTTAAGTGATTATGTGATTATGTGATTTAGTGTTTATGTGATTATGTGATCAATTTGTTTATGTGATTGATACTTAAGTGATTTATGTGCTTTATATGAGTTTGTTGCTTATGTGTTAATAGTTGTTCATAGTTGTTTATGTGCTATAACCTGTACTAACTCTTTGACTAGTAGAATGACTGGTAGACCGAGGACCAGAGGTAGGCCTGAGGTAACTAATGAGGTTCCGAGAAATATGGCACTAGGCCAAGTTAGGGGTGATGATCATATAGGTGTAGCTTTTGATAGGATGAACGAGATCATGGCTGGTCAGGCACAATTACTAGTAGGGCAGGCTGCCCAAACTCAGGCATTGCAGAATCAGTTATTGAATACACAAGGTGAGTACCACGGTCGTGGTACACTGAAAGAGTTTTTAGGGTATTATCCA
The DNA here is from genome assembly GCA_037974665.1 of Ehretia macrophylla. Taxonomy (NCBI): domain Eukaryota; kingdom Viridiplantae; phylum Streptophyta; class Magnoliopsida; order Boraginales; family Ehretiaceae; genus Ehretia; species Ehretia macrophylla. The sequence goes on along the minus strand of CM075771.1, from coordinate 47,226,082 downwards.
TCACGGTTTCACGGGGAGCCGGACCATCGGAAAGCTGAGGCGTGGATTAGTAAGGTGGAGAAGATTTTTGACCCTCTTGATTATACCGATGAGCGGAATGTGACTTTTGCCGCGTACTTGCTGGATGATGAGGCTGAGGAATGGTGGTGCACGGTGAAAACTTGCTGGGAGACTCAGGGTATTCCGTATGTTTGGGATACCTTTCTGTTAGCTTTTCGGGTGAAGTATGTCCCAAGGATCACGAGGAAGCGGAGAGAGGCAGAGTTTCTAGCCTTAGTGCAGGGAGATGCTTTAGTGGCTCAGTATGAGACCACTTTCACTAGGTTGTCCCGGTATGCACTAGAGTATATGGCTGACGAGGAACGTAAGACTCGTAGGTTCATGTTGGGGTTGACGTCCGAGATTCAGGATGCGATGGCCCTGAATCAGTATGACATACTTACTGAGGCCTTTGATGTAGCTTCTAGACTGGAGAAGAGAAAGGGGGAACAGATTGTGTCTAGTCAGCCTAGCAAGAGGCCATTTCAGCCGCAAGGCCAGCAGGGTATGTATAGGCCTTCAGTACAGCAGGTTGTGTATAGGCCACCAGCACAGCAGAGCTCTTACAGACTGTAGGGTCAGCAGAGTTATTATTGGCCGCAGTTTTAGCAGGGGTCTTATCAGGCTTAGTCTCAGTTTAGGCTGGCCCAGTCTCAGGGCCAATACAGGCCTAGTGTTGTTAGACCTCAGCAGCAGGCTGGTACAGCTGCTTTCTCAGCTTCTAGTTATTCTAGGGGAAGTGTCAGTGCTTCATCACCGCAGTGTACTTACTGCAAGTGCCAGGGCCATGTGGAGGCCAACTGCAGGGTGAAGACAGGGGCGTGTTTGGGTTGCGGTAGCAATCAGCATAGGGCGAGGAATTGCCCTAGATATCAGAGGACTGAGCATCGGGCAGCGACTCAAGGTTATCAGGGTCGACCTACTAGTAGTGTACCTCAGCAGCAGCGGGTTTAGGCTCGGGCCTACGTAGTTGACTTGGAGGAGATGCCTGAGGAGACTGCAGTTGTGGAAGGTAACTTCCTTATACTTGATCAACTTGTTAAAGTGTTGATTGATTCTGGTGCTACGCATTCTTTCATTACTCCTGCTTGTGTGCAACGTGTTAATATGTAACCTGCAAGACTGCCTTATGTAGTTGAGATTAGTACCTCTTTGACTGATAAGTATATTACTGGCCTAGTTTGTAAGGATTGTATAATACATGTTAAGGGGTATAATTTTCCTTCGGACCTTATCTTATTTCCTATCCTTGGGTACGATGTTATTTTGGGTATGGATTGGCTTTCTAAGTATGATGCCCAGTTGAACTGTAGAACAAAGGTAGTACAGTTTCGTTTGCCAGATCATCCAGTAGTTGAGGTAGTAGGGAACCGGGGTGCAAAGACAAGTTTTGTTATCTTAGCAACTAAAGCAGTTAAGTTGGTGAGTAAGGGGTGTTCGGGTTATCTATCTTATCTGATCAACAAGCCATCTGATAAGCTATAGCTGGAGGAAGTACCTATTATTCGGGAATATCCCAATGTATTTCCCAAGGAGTTACTAGGGTTACCGCCAGAGAGAGATGTGGAGTTTATGATTAACCTTGTTCCCGGTACTCAACCTATTTCAAAATCAGCATACCGGATGGCACCAGCTGAGTTGAAGGAGTTGAAAACTCAGTTGCAGGAATTAATAAAGAAGGGTTTCATTCAGCAGAGTTCTTCACCTTGGGGAGCTCCTATTTTATTTGTGAAGAAGAAAGATGGTACCTTGAGGTTATGCATTGACTATCGTGGTCTGAATCAAGTGACCATCAAGAACAAGTATCCTTTGCCATTGATTGACGAGTTGTTTGATCAACTTCAGGGAGCCAAAGTGTACTCTAAGTTTGACTTGAGGCAGGGGTATTATCAGCTTTGGATTCGCACAGAGGATGTTCCGAAGTCTGCCTTCAAAACTCGGTACAGGCATTATGAGTTTGTAGTTATGCCTTTTGGATTAACTAATGCACCGACAGCATTTATGGATCTTATGCATCGGGTTTTTCAGTTGTACTTAGACCAGTTCGTGGTGATCTTTATTGATGATATCTTGGTTTATTCTAAGTCTGAATTGGAACATGAGCAACATCTACGGCTTGTCTTACAGAAGCTGCAGGAGCATCAGTTGTTTGCAAAGTTCAGCAAATGTGAATTTTGGCTGCAACGCATATCTTTTCTTGGTCATGTTATCACATAGAGTGGTATATCTGTAGATCCCACTAAGATTGAATCGGTGATGTCTTGGAAACGTCCGGAGAATGTTTCTAAGGTTCGTGGCTTTCTTGGCTTGGCGGGTTATTACCGTAGGTTTGTCAATGACTTTTCTAAGATTACAGAGCTACATTCTAAGTTAACCCAAAAACAGACTAGCTTTGTTTGTGATGAGAAATGTGAGAGTGGGTTTCAGGAATTGAAAAAGAAATTGACTACTGCTCTAGTACTTGCTCTACTAGAGGGGACCGATAATATGGTCATTTACAGCGATGCATCCAAGGAGGGCTTAGGATGTGTTCTTATGCAGAATGGCCGGGTTATTGCCTATGCTTCTAGAAAGTTGAAGCCTTATGAGGTGAATTATCTGACTCATGATCTTGAGTTGGCAGTTGTTGTTTTCGCACTGAAAAAGTGGCGTCATTATTTGTGGGGCAGTAAGTTCGAGATTTTCACTGATCATAAGAGTCTTAAGTATTTATTCTCACAGAAGGAGTTGAATATGCGTCAGCGGAGGTGGATGGAACTTCTTGGAGATTATAATTGTTCTATCAGTTATCTGCCTGGGAAGGCAAATGTGGTGGCAGACGCTCTTAGCCGTAAGGCGAGTGTTTCTTGTTTGGCTGTCAAGAAGTGGGAGGTTCTTGATGAATTCACTTATTGGAGACCGGAGTTGACTCAGGTTGGGGTGATGTGTTCACATCTCCATATTCAGCCTTTATTGTTCTCTCAAATCAGAGAAGCTCAGCAACTTGATGTTAAACTTCAGAAGATCAAGGATCAGATCACGGATGATCAGACTGACTTCAAAGTGCACGAGGATGGTATTCTTCGATTTTGGAACATGGTTTGTGTTCCCAATGAACTGGGCTTGAGGCGAGGTATTCTGGAAGAGGCTCATAATTCTAAGTATACTATTCATCCCTATGGAACCAAGATGTATCGGGACTTGAAGCAATATTATTGGTGGAATAATATGAAGAGAGAAGTTGCTCAGTTTGTATCTAGATGTTTGACTTGTCAGCGAGTGAAAGCCGAGCATCAACGACCTGTAGGTTTGCTTCAGCCGTTGGCTATACCACAGTAGAAATGGGAGCATATTACGATGGACTTCGTCACTGGTTTGCCTAGAACTCCGAGAGGTAATGATGCAGTTTGGGTTGTCGTGGATCATTTGACAAAGACAGCTCACTTTATTTCGATGCAGATGGGAGATGAAGTTGCAAAGTTGACGGATCTTTATTTGGATCAGACTGTTAGACTTCACGGGATTCCATCTAGTATTGTCTCAAATCAAGATCCTCGATTTACTTCTCGTTTATGGGATAAACTTCAGGAGACTTTGGGTACTCAGCTTAATTTCAGTACAACGTATCATCCACAAACCGACAGTCAGTTTGAGAGGACTATTCAGATTCTGGAAGATATGCTCAGGGCTTATGTTCTGGACTTCGGGAAGAACTAGGAGAAACATCTACCACTTGCCGAGTTTGCCTATAACAATAGTTATCAAACTACTATTGGGATGGCACCTTTTGCAGCTCTTTATAGTTGTAAGTGCCGTTCACCTTTGTATTGGGATGAAGTAGGGGATATAAAGACTGTTGATCCGACTATTATGCCAGAGCTTCTAGAGAAGATTGAGAATGTTCAGTTGATCAGGCAAAGAATGCTTACAGCGCAGAGTAGATTCAAGAGTTATGCTGATAAGCGTCGTCGGGACTTGGAGTTTGCAGTCGGAGATCAGGTTTTCTTGAGATTGTCTCCTCGTAAGGGGTTTGCTCGTTATGGTAAAGGTGGTAAGCTGAGTCCGAGGTTTGTGGGGCCGTTTGAGATTACTGGCAGAGTTGGAAAGTTAGCATATTGGTTGGTTTTACCACAGAATTTCTCTAATGTCCACGATGTATTTCACGTGTCTAATTTGTGGAAATATAATATGGATCCTTATCATCTTCTTGAGCCAGAGCCATTACAGCTTCGTGCGAATCTGACTTATGACGAGCGACCGGTTTGTATTCTTGATCAGATGGAACGAGAGTTGAGGTCGAAGAAGATTCTGATGGTTAAGGTGTTGTGGAAGCATCACGGTATCGAGGAAGCTACTTAGGAGAGGCAAGATCAGATGCAGCAGCAGTACCCAGATCTTTTCCGTTCAGTAAGTAAAAATTTTGGGGATGAAATTTCTTTAAGGGGGGAGAATGTGAGACCCCATATTTCACTTTATCTCGATTTGCGTGCTCTATCTCGTTTTGCGTGAATTGACTTGTTTATGTACTATATGACTTAGAATGTGCTAAATAAGTGATTACTACTCCTAATACATGCTAAGTGTGCATTCATGAAATTTTCATCAAAAACAAAATCAGAAATTTTATCGTCAATTTTGGTTAATAGTATTTTTGAACACCTGTCCGCTAAAATTTTTACAGGGGTGTTTTAAATGTTTTAAAACCTAGTCCTCGGGTATTAATAGACCCGTGTTTGATTAAAACGGATTTGGAATCGGTTTTGGAATTTTAAAGATTTTTACACTTTATTTTGCAAGAAAATGAGTTTTAAGCCGACTCGGGTGAAACTATTTTAATGTAACACTCTTTGTCACCTAAAATATATTGTCTAGAATTAATTTAGGTATTAATTTAATAGTTGTGCAAGAAATAGTTAAGAATAGAATTAAAAGACTAAAATTAACTTTGACTTTCTTTTAATTTATTTGACCTTAGCTTATTTATGCATCAACACCTACTAACAAAGCACAAAACACACTCAAAGCACACACAAGGTGGCGGAAACTCCATAGCTTTTCTTGAGAGCATTTTCAACATTTTTTCAAAGTAAATTTTCATTAAAAGTTGCAATTCAAGGCCAATTTCCATCAACGAAGGCTTGATTCCACCTCTTGAGCATCCATTGAGCATCTTTGTATCTTCAAAACAAATCAAAGGTGAGAGAAAAATTCTAGATCTCAAAAGTCATTTTTTATGTTTTCGCTTATAATTGCATTTTGAACCGTAAGAATGTTAATTTGAAGATATATTATTGATCAATGCATGCTAGGGATTATTTATATGTATTCTTGTGATATTTGAGCCATTGTAGCATAAATTTTTATTTTCGGGTATTCAAAGTTGATAGATTGACTATTTGTTGATTATTTTGAGTTGTAGTGGTTGGAATCGATTGCCGTCGATTTCTAAAAGTTTGTTAATTACGTGGTAGCGCTGTTATAAAGCCGAATTTTTGATTGCGATGTTTGTGTGAAAATCCAGAAATTTCAGCCTAGGTGCATTGAGGTTTTAGGGTTGTTAGGCTTGATTTTGATGTGTCTTCGTTGGTTTCCGAAAGGGCTAATGTAGTTGATTGAATGGGTGAGTGTTAGAAACTGATTTGGAGTTGTTTGGATTAGTAGAATATAAGATATGATTATTTGGAGTTTAGGTTGTCTTTCTTTAAATTGTTGAATTGAGCCTTTAGATGACTGGGTGGTGTTTGAGTGATTGAATTGTGAGTTGTAAATGGTTAGACTAGGGTTAGATTACGTGTTTAATGCATGCTAAGTTGGATGGCCTACTTTGTCATCTAACTTAGTCGTATGTTATGTAATTGATTACTTGATGTTATATTGATGATAATTGAGGGTAATTGATGATTATTGATTAATGATTCATGAACTGGGAGTTAGGAAATTCTTCTAGATTGTCCTCCTATGAATGATGTTTATTATTATTGCTGAGTCTTGGTATGTGTGTGCCACCTCTCGGGCAGCATTGGGCTGTCGGGTTGATAACGGCATGACTACCAGAGACTAACTCCAGCTCGTATGACAGAGGTCTCATGGAGGGCGAGGCTAGTGAGGTACCTCGGGTGCGTGAGTAATGGGGAGTTACAAGAAGAATGGTTGAGATCGTGATAGCGTTTGGAGCTACACCAACTAGAGTATCATTTATTGATTGGTCATTATAGTTATGTGTTTATATTGTTATTGATGTTTTATTGTGTGTTTACTGCTCAAAAGATCATTTCCAAGGAGTATAGTAAATACTGTTAGAGATCTATCAGATCCTCACTGAGCTTGTTTTATATAAACTCACTCTCTATTATTGCATGCATACAGGTGTTATTGAGCAAGATTATGGGTACGTGACTCAGGAAGCTGAGAATGTGCCATGTGTGGACGAGTTCTATGTGCCAGAGTCTTGTCCTTGATGTTAGAGATGTTGTATACCTTATAGTCTTGTATATTATTCTAGTTGTCTTTTATTTACTTTATAGTTAATGATGTATAAGTTGTAGTAATGATAATGAACTAGTTGATGCTAACTTAGTGGTCATTCTTTTGACTATGGTAGGTTACTAAGTTAGTTTATAATCTATTTTGAAATGTATGTTCAATTAATGTATTATGTTGGAACGGAGGCGTATAACTAAGAATGATTATTGTATAGTATGGTTATATTGTATGTTGTTAACTTAATTGATTAGTTGATTGTTGAATGGTTGAGGAGTTTGGTTGTATGATATTCTGAGAGGCTGGTTTAGAGCCTCGGTGTCTTAATTACTGTCGTTATACTATCGAAATTCCTTTGCATCCTGACTGTTTGTAGGTGGGGTCGAGTTGGGGCGGGACAACCGGATCCCATCAGAACTCCGAAGTTAAGCGTGCTTGGGCGAGAGTAGTACTAGGATAGGTGACCCCTTGGGAAGTCCTCATTTTGCACCCCCTTTTCATTTTTTTCCCTATTTAGCTTTGCCAAGATGCTTAATCCATCACATTTCTAATCTCGAGTCCCATGGCATCTTGGGCAAGACAACTGTGCTTCGTGTAGAGGCTGGGCCCGTAACGTGGGGCTTATGACTAGGTCTCCGTCGCTCAGTTGCCCATAACTTTTGATCCTTAAGGAGTTATGCAGCGCACAACATACCGTTGGAAAGCTCTCTGGGAGCTCTACCATGGGAGCATCTAGCCTACTCAGCTGCGCCTATTTTTAGTACCTAAAATCGAATGTTTTCATTAGTTTTGGGCTACTTTTCTTCTTTTTGCAGAGTTTTTTCAACCCGGGTCATTCGTCGTGAGCCGCGAAAAGGACGAGAACATAACTCGCAGAACATTAGAGGCTATACAATGCATCGATATCACGTCTTGTGAGAACGCTGCGTTGTTGAAGCAGATAGGCTGTCGACAAGCCTATTAGGCATTTTCAATGGGCTGTCTCTCTTGGCTGGGACTGTGAATCGTCAACACTTAAGGGCTTTGCACCATCAGCATGACAGGTGCGATCATACCAGCACTAATGTACCGGATCCCATCAGAACTCCGAAGTTATGTGTACTTGAGAGAGAGTAGTACTTGGATGGGTGACCCCTTGGGAAATCCTCGTGTTGTACTCCCTTTTCATTTTTTTCCCCGCTTAGCCTTGCAATGATGCTTTATCCATCATATTTTTATTCTCGAGTACCATGGCATGTTGGGCAAGACAATTGTGCTTCGCGTAGAGGCTAGGCCTGTAAATCGAGGGTGTGGGGCTTGTAACAAAATCTCTTTCACTCCGGTGCCCATAACTTTTGATCCGTAAGGCGTTATGCAGCGCACAACATACCGTTGGAAAGCTCTCTAGGAGCTTTACCACAGGAGCAGCAAGCTTGCTCGGCTGCGCCTATTTTTAGTACCTAAAATCGAACGTTTTCATCAGTTTTGGGCTACTTTTCTTCTTTTTGCAGATCTTTTTCAACCTGGGTTGTTCGTCGTGAGCCGCGAAAAGGACGAGAACACAACTCGCAGAACATTAGAGGCTATACAATGCATCAATATCACGTCTTGCGAGAATGCTGCGTTGTTTAAGCAGATGGGCTGTCGATAAGCCCATTGGGCCTTTTGTATGGGCCGTCTCTCTTGGCTGGGACTGTGAACCATCAACACATAAGGGCTTTGCACCATCAGCATGACGGGTGCGATCATACCAACACTAATGTACCGGTCCCAACAGAACTCTAAAGTTATGCATGCTTAGGCGAGAGTAGTACTAGCATGGGTCACACCTTGGGAAGTCCTCGTGTTGTACCGCCATTTTTTTACCCGTTTAGCCATGCCAAGATGCTTTATCCATCCTATTTCTATTCTCGATTACCATGGCATGTTGGGCAAGATAACTTCGCTTCGCGTAGAAGTTAGGCATGCAAACCGAGGGCGTAGGGCTTGTGACCAGGTCTACGTCGCTCCGGTATCCATAAATTTTGATCCGTAACGAGTTATGCGATGCACAGCATACCGTTGGAAAGCTCTCTAGGAGCTCTATGACAAGAGTAGCAAGCCGGCTCGGTTGCGCCTGCTTTCGGTACCCAAAATTGAACGTTTTCATCAGTTTTGGGTTACTTTTCATATTTTTGCGCTATTTTTACATCCCAGGTCTTTCTTCGTGATCTGCGAAAATGACGAGAACCCAACTCGCAGAACATTAGAGTCTTTACAATGCGTCGATATCACGTCTTGCAAGAATGTTGTGTTGTTGAAGTAGGTGGATTGTAGATTAGCCCATTAGGCCTTTTGAATAGGCCGTCTCTCTTGGCTGGGACTGTGAACCGTCAACACATAAGGACTTGGCGCCATCAGCATGACGGGTCCGATTATACTAGAACTAATTCACCGGATCCCATCAGAACTCCGAAGTTAAGCGTGCTTGGCCGAGAGTAGTGCTAGGATGAGTGATCCCTTGGAAAGTCCTCGTGTTGCACCTCGTTTACATTTTTTTTCCTCGTTTAGCCTTGCCAAGATGTTTTATCCATCACAGTTCAATTATCGAGTCCCATGCGATCTTGGGCAATTAAATTGCACCTTGCGTAGAGGCTGGGCCCTTAAACCCATGGCGTCGTGCTTGTGACTAGGTCTCCGTCGCTCCGGTGCCCATAACTTTTTATTCGTAAGGAGTTATGCAGTGCACAGCATACCGTTGGAAAGATCTCTGGGAGCTCTTCGATAGAAGTAACAAGCCAGCTCTGGTGCACCTATTTTCGGTACCCAAAATCAAACATTTTCATTAGTTTCGGGCTAATTTTTTTCTTTTTGCGCTATTTTTTCATCCCGGGTTTTTCTTCTTGAGCCGCGAAAATGACGAGAAACCAACTGGCTGAACATTAGAGGCTCTACAATGCGTCAGTATCACGTCTTAAGAGAATACTGTGTTGTTGAAGCAAATGAGCTGTCGATAAGCCCATTGGGCCTTTTTAATGGGCCGTCTCTCTTGGCTGGGACTGTGAACCGTCAACACTTAAGGCCTTTGCACCATCAGCATGACGGGTGCGATCATACCAGTATTAATGCACCGGATCCCATCAGAACTCCGAAGTTAAGCTTGCTTGGGCGAGAGTAGTACTAGGATGGGTGACTGTAATACCCCGATCCCTCTCGAGACCGGGAGTTCTATCAATCGATCTAAACACAACCCAAACCAAACCCGGGCATAAATTTTCAGGGAAAACGGACGGAGTCTCCCCTGTTCTTAGGCGAAAAGTAAAACCTGCGACAGCATATAAGTGGACCAATACCATGTCCAAACATTCAACCACCTCAAGGCCATCCGAGCCTTGGTTCACAACAAGCAAAACACAAGTAAATATACATTCAAGCTTAGCAATTAAACTACACCAACCTATATCATAAGCTAGACTATCATACCTTTCTATCTCTTTTCCTTTACCATTACAAATATACATTGAAGTTAAGCTACATTAACTAAATACATAATCTAGTGAAACTTAAATTACATCCCCTTTAACATTAAATACATATAATACATAAAAGCATACAACTTTACAACTTTGACAACTCAAGTCACATAGGCACGCAGGACAACTCTTCAAGCACGGACTTTCATGAAATCACGAACTTTCCAGCTAACATGGCATTTCCTGAAATGTGGTGGTGAGGAGTGAGTATACACAACACGTATACTCAGTGAGGGCGAGACAGATATCGAATTGGAGAGAAAGAAAGTCGTGCAATGCAAATAAGACAGTTAAGCAATATAACTAATAAATAAGCAATCAAAACAAATAATCAATAAAATAAGCAATTACTGAAAGCATTAACACAACCATTCAAAGCTATACCACACTCTGAAGGCTATGGTTCACTCATACGAGCAAAGTACCATTTCACGAGCGATACATCAATCTCGAGCTTGATGTTGACAACGATGACAATAAGCGCGCATCCACCTTATAACACCAGTTTGGAATACCCCGGAAGTATCCATCAATCTACGACCCAAATCTCCCTGGGAGGCAGCCCAAGCGAGAAGAGGGAATAGCTACGGAGCTAGAGCAACCAACACTGGCAACCCGAGGCTACCCAGAGAGGCCCATCACTCACGTGCTGACACTATGCAATGCAAGACTCGATACAAGGCAATAAACGAGCGATAGCACAACAATACAAACTAGTGACAACAAACGAGATAACAAGCAATCACAATCAATACTAGCATTCAACTAACTTTTCAAGCATAACAAGCAATAATAAGCAACAATAACACCAATTAAACAAGTATATCAAGCAACCCTAAGCATTCTATAGGCATAATATCAAGATAACAAGCAAAATCACAAATCGGCCCCAACTATCAAAACACTACCATTTCCAAACGAGCCACGAGTTATGGAAACTGACTTCGCCAATCCTCCTAGGTCACCATAAGGCACGTCCAAGGACCCCGAAACCCTACTTTACCCTAGAATTCGGGCAAAGCCCCGATTTCCCCCTTTGCTCGTTTGAACTACAACTATACCAACCAAACACCCAACCAATTCCATAATCGCACCAAAAGTGCTTCCATGGCCTCCCGAAACAATACCAACACGCAAAACGAGAAAATGCCAAACTCGACTTAAACGACCCCGACTTTCACTAAGCCGTTTTTCTCCATTTTTCCATTACACATTCCAATTAAACCACACATATAGGCATTCTAGCATATCTAGCATCTTCATACATCAACAGAACGCGTAACGGAGCAACTTCATCAAAACAGGGGTTTACTATTCATAATTTACTATTCATCACACAATTTATATTTCAATTCCAATATTTAACCGCAGAAAATGTTAAAAAGCTATAAATACATGTTCTACAATCAACAAGGAACATTCTTTAAGCAACAAAACGATTAAAACAACAATCTACGCATAAAATCCAAAAATCAAAGTTTAGATACAAATATTTCAAATGCGCAAATAACGATGAAACCCTCACCTTAGACGCTCCTAGACGCTAGGAAAACCTCGTAGAGTGCCTCGAAAACCACCCCGCACAAGCCCACGTGAAGAATCGAAGATTTGAAGTTGAGATTTTCTTTTTTTTCTCCTTCTTTTCCTCATGGTTTCAAGTGTTTTTTCTCTATTTTTTTCGTGCACATTCTGCTTATTTAAAAAAAAATGACAAGAAGTCAAAGGTCAAAATTCGGTCAACCCGCTAAACCAAAATAGCTATGCGCGACCTTACGAAAACGGCCATAACTTCTTCTAGAAAACTCCAATTCACGAACGGTTTGAAGCCTCAGAAACTAGACTCATAGAGCTTTCCAACCATATATAATTTGCTACCTAACTCTTCCCCAATTGGTTCAGATTTAATTCCAAAGTTGACCCAAAATTTGACTAACTTAACATTGCATTTTTTTATTTCTAATCCCAAGTTTGCCTTTTTATTAAACATTTCAAAAATTTCCACCTTGTCCTAGTTGGTCAATGTAGATGAAAAGTCAACTAGTTTGGTCAAAGAAGGTGAAAGGTCAATAAAATGCAATTTAAATGAACTTTAAATGCTATTGAATACATGCCAGGTTCGGGGTATCACATCCTTCCCCCGTTAAAACAATTGCATCCTCGCAATTCTTCTTCCAATAGGATTCTGCATCATCTACAATCCAACTCTAACTAGTCTTCATTAGCTACTGAAAAAGTATTTAATCAAGATGACCAATAGGAAAGTTCAAGTAGAAATGCCAAGTAGTAACGCCAAATAGAAGCTCAAATGCAGATACCGTACAAGAATCCCGTTGACACGAATACCCAAGAAGAATAAATTCCAACCAGAAACGTCGAGATAATACCAATAAAGACTAAAGCAAAGATATTGTAGATGTCATTAATACCACACAATAACGACAAGAAGAATACCTCATGCACGAATCTCCAATAGAAGTCTAACTGTTACTGCCCGAGAATTCCCAAGCAAGAAGCCAAATAAAAGCTCAAACAAAGGTTCTATCTAGAGGTCCAAAGAAGTACCCCGCTGGTCATGGATTTCATAGAAGAATTCCCTGTTAAGAGTGCTGAAGAAAATACCAAGAACCCAATCAAATATATTTCCAAAGTTCCAAAGAAGCCTTCCAAATAATAACCACATGGAACAACCAATTAGATTCCGAGTTTTGCTATCAAATGCTGAGAGGAATGTCAAAGGAAATAACATAGAAAATATAATGTGCCCAATAAGACAACCAAGTTGAATAACAAACATAGTTTCCCAGATGGACGAAAACTCCAAGGATAAACACCGAACTGATGAACAATATACCGAGACCAAACTCTGAGGCCTCTTCACTGTTTGCCAAGTGAGAACTTCATACAACTTTGCCAACAAGGAAAATACCAAGAGAACGCCTAATAAGAATTTCAAAGAATACCATAAGTAGTATTATTCAATAAGTCTGATAGGAACTCCAAATACTAAACCTACTGAGGAACACTGAAGAAGATATCCGAGACAATGCTCCAATAAGAAAGTAGCCAAGTTTGCCTAATAAATAAATACTAAATAATTGGCCACTGAGAATTCCAGAAATTACCATTGAAGAATTTCCAATCAGGGATGCCAGTATCATACCAATAAAGACAGAGACACATATACCCTAGATAATACTGTGCAGTAAGGCTGATTGAAATCCCAATAGCCAAATCCACCGAGAAATGCCAACAGAAGTCTCCAAAGAATACCCATTAAGAAAACCAAAGAATGCTCCAAAGACCAACCAAATAAACCCCAAGAGAAAGCTATTCTTTCACAACCGTTAAGCACAGAGGAAGACCATAGAGATTCGCCAATAACCGAGCTCCAAAAGCAAACACCAATTCCCAAATAAAGGCTAGTCAAATGCCATTCATTTCCTGCCAATCCATACACCTTGAAAAGCCAGCGGTGAACCACTTTCTTTAGGGGAGGAAGATGACTTACTTACCATTTCAATAGGACATGTATGAATGCCAATATATCACAGTTATACATATGCCTTAAGCTATTATGCCAGCAAGTTTACAAAATAGTTTATTCAACAAGGTCACTCAAGCATAACAATCAAGTCAAGCACAACATAATCAATTCAAATCACAGCATAGCTAATTCAAGACATTTCAGTACACACATTACAAGCAATACTTCAAGCAAATAACAATCCACGAGGTCGATTCGATAGGTCAATTCAATGCACAACTAGACACTTTACTTCACTTAGTACACAATTAACACATAACACATAACTATATCACATAGGAGCACACATTCATGTCAAGACACATAATCTCACATACAAGCATACACTTTCACGACACACTTAGCAAGCACACATTCAAGGACCACTACCCACCACACCGAGGACCCTGTCCCCGCTTATGAGCTAAACAAGCTCTGATACCACTTGTAATACCCCGATCCCTCTCGAGACCGGGAGTTCTATCAATCGACCTAAACACAACCCAAACCAAACCCGGGCATAAATTTTCAGGGAAAACGGACGAAGTCTCCCCTGTTCTTAGGCGAAAAGTAAAACCTGCGACAGCATATAAGTTGACCAATACCGTGTCCAAACATTCAACCACCTCAAGGCCATCCGAGCCTTGGTTCACAACAAGCAAAACACAAGTAAATATGCATTCAAGCTTAGCAATTAAACTACACCAACCTATATCATAAGCTAGACTATCATACCTTTCTATCTCTTTTCCTTTATCATTACAAATATACATTGAAGTTAAGCTACATTAACTAAATACATAATCTAGTGAAACTTAAATTACATCCCCTTTAACATTAAATACATATAATACATAAAAGCATACAACTTTACAACTTTGACAACTCAAGTCACATAGGCACGCAGGACAACTTTTCAAGCACGGACTTTCACGAAATCACGAACTTTCCAGCTAACATGGCATTTCCTGAAATGTGGTGGTGAGGAGTGAGTATACACAACACGTATACTCAGTGAGGGCGAGACAGATATCGAATTGGAGAGAAAGAAAGTCGTGCAATGCAAATAAGACAGTTAAGCAATATAACTAATAAATAAGCAATCAAAACAAATAATCAATAAAATAAGCAATTACTGAAAGCATTAACACAACCATTCAAAGCTATACCACACTCTGAAGGCTATGGTTCACTCATACGAGCAAAGTACCATTTCACGAGCGATACATCAATCTCGAGCTTGATGTTGACAACGATGACAATAAGCGCGCATCCACCTTATAACACCAGTTTGGAATACCCTGGAAGTATCCATCAATCTACGACCCAAATCTCCCTGGGAGGCAGCCTAAGCGAGAAGAGGGAATAGCTACGGAGCTAGAGCAACCAACACTGGCAACCCGAGGCTACCCAGAGAGGCCCATCACTCACGTGCTGACACTATGCAATGCAAGACTCGATACAAGGCAATAAACGAGCGATAGCACAACAATACAACCTAGTGACAACAAACGAGATAACAAGCAATCACAATCAATACAAGCATTCAACTTACTTTTCAAGCATAACAAGCAATAATAAGCAACAAGAACACCAATTAAACAAGTATATCAAGCAACCCTAAGCATTCTATAGGCATAATATCAAAATAACAGGCAAAATCACAAATTGGCCCCAACTATCAAAACACTACCATTTCCAAACGAGCCACGAGTTCTGGAAACTGACTTCGCCAATCCTCCTAGGTCACCATAAGGCACGTCCAAGGACCCCGAAACCCTACTTTACCCTAGAATTCGGGCAAAGCCCCGATTTTCCCCTTTGCTCGTTTGAACTACAACTATACCAACCAAACACCCAACCAATTCCATAATCGCACCAAAAGTGCTTCCATGGCCTCCCGAAACAATGCCAACACGCAAAACGAGAAAATGCCAAACTCGACCTAAACGACCCCGACTTTCACTAGGCTATTTTTCTCCGTTTTTCCATTACACATTCCAATTAAACCACACATATAGGCATTCTAGCATATCTAGCATCTTCCTACATCAACAGAACGCGTAACGGAGCAACTTCATCGAAACGGGGGTTTACTATTCATAATTTACTATTCATCACACAATTTATATTTCAATTCCAATATTTAACCGCAGAAAATGTTAAAAATCTATAAATACATGTTCTACAATCAACAAGGAACATTCTTTAAGCAACAAAACGATTAAAACAACAATCTACGCATAAAATCAAAGTTTAGATACAAATATTTCAAATAAGCAAATAACGATGAAACCCTCACCTTAGACACTCCTAGACGCTAGGAAAACCTCGTAGAGTGCCTCGAAAACCACCCTGCACAAGCCCACGCGAAGAATCGAAGATTTGAAGTTGAGATTTTCTTTTTTTTTTCTCCTTCTTTTCCTCATGGTTTCAAGTTTTTTTTCTCTGTTTTTTTTTCGTGCACATTCTGCTTATTTAAAAAAAAAATTGACAAGAAGTCAAAGGTCAAAATTCGGTCAACCCGCTAAACCAAAACAGCTATGCGCGACCTTACGAAAACAGCCATAACTTCTTCTAGAAAACTCCAATTCATGAACGGTTTGAAGCCTCAGAAACTAGACTCATAGAGCTTTCCAACCATATATAATTTGCTACCTAACTCTTCCCCAATTGGTTCAGATTTAATTCCAAAGTTGACCCAAAATTTGACTAACTTAACATTGCATTTTTTTTATTTCTAATCCCAAGTTTGCCTTTTTATTAAACATTTCAAAAATTTCCACCTTGTCCTAGTTGGTCAATGTAGATGAAAAGTCAACTAGTTTGGTCAAAGAAGGTGAAAGGTCAATAAAATGCAATTTAAATGAACTTTAAATGCTATTGAATACATGCCAGGTTCGGGGTATCACAGTGACCCCCTGGGAAGTTCTCGTGTTGCCCCCCCTTTTCATTGTTTTTCCTCATTTAGCCTTGCCAAGATGCTTTATCCATTGCATTACTATTCTCGAGTACCACGGCATCTTGGGCAAGACAACTTCGCTTTGTGTAGAGGTTAGGCACGTAAACCGAGGGCGTGGGGCTTGTGACTAGGGCTCCGTCGCTCCGTTGCCCATAACTTTTTATCTGTAAGGAGTTATACGGTGCACAGATACAATTGGAAAGCTCTTTGGGAACTCTACGATGAGGGCAACAAGCCTGCTCAGTTGCGCCTATTTTCGGAACCCAAAATCAAAAAATTTCTTCAGTTTTAGGCCACTTTTCTTCTTTTGGTGCTTTTTGTTTGTCCTAGATCTTTCGTCGTGATCCACTAAAAGGATGACATATGAGGGCTTTACACCCTCAACATGATTGGTACGATCATATCAGCACAAATGCACCGGATCCTTTTAGAACTCCGAAGTTAAGCGTGCTTGGGTGAGAGTAGTACCAGGATGGGTGACCCCCTAGGAAGTTCTCGTCCTGTACCCCCGTTTTTGTTTTGTTTTTTGCCCCGTTCAAGCTTGCCGAGATGCTTTATCCATCACATATCTAATATCGAGTCCCACGGTATCTTAGGTAAGACAACTTCGCTTGGCGTAGAGGCTGGGCCTGCAAACCAAGGGCGTGGGGCCTGTGACCAGGTCTTCGTCGCTCCGTTGCCTATAACTTTTGATCCGTAAGGAGTTATGCGGGTCACAACATACTGTTGGAAAGTCTTTGAGAGCTTTACGACAGGGGCAGCAAGCCTGCTCGGCTCCGCCTATTTTTGGAGCGTAAAATCGAACGTTTTCTTCAGTTTTGGGCCTCTTTTCTTCTTTTTGCAATGTTTCTTCATCTCAGATCGTTCGTCGTGAGCCGGGAAAAGGACGACAACCTAACTCACTCGACATTAGAGGGCCCTACAATGCGTCTATATCGCGTTTTGCGGGGATGCTACATTGTTGAAGCAGATGGGTCGTCGATAAACCCATTGGGCCTTTGGAATGGGCCGTCTCTCTGGGCTAGGACTGTGACCCGTCAACACATAAGGGCTTTGCAAACTCAACATGATAGGTGTGATCATACCAACACTAATGCACTGGATCCCATCAGAACTCCGAAGTTAAGCGTGCTAGGACAAGAGTAGTACTGGGATGGGTGACCCCCTAGGAAGTCCTCATATTGCACCCCATTTTCATTTTTCTTCCTCGCTTAGCCTTGTCAAGATGCTTTATCCATCACAGTTCTATTCTCGAGTCCCATGACATCTTGGGCAAGACAACTACGCTTCGCGCAGAGGCTGGGCCAGTAAATCGAGGGCGTGGGGCTTGTGACGAGGTCTATGTCGCTCCGGTGCCAATAACTTTTGATCCGTAAGGAGTAATGCGGTGCACAGCATACCGTTGGAAAGCTCTCTAGGAGCTCTACGACCAGAGCAACAATCTTACTCGGCTGCACCTATTTTCGGTGCCCAAAATCAAATGTTTTCATCAATTTTGGGCTATTTTTATTCTATTTGTGCTGTTTTTTCATCCCGGGACGTTCGTCATGAGCCTCGAAAAGGATGAGAACCCTACATGCTGAACATTAGAGGCTCTACAATGCGTCGATATCACGTCTTGCGAGAATGCTACGTTGTTGAAGCAGATTGGCTGTCGATAAGCCCATTAGGCCTTTTGAATTGGTCGTCTCTCTTGGGTGGGACTGTGAACCGTCAACACACAAGGCCTTTGCAGCATCAGCACGATGGGTGCGATCATATCAGCACTAATGCATCGGATCCCATCAGAACTCCGAAGTTAAGCTTGCTTGGGCGAGAGTAGTACTAGGATGGGTAACACCCTGTGAAGTCCTCGTGTTGTACCCCCTTTTTATTTATTTTTCCCTGTTTAGCCTTGCCAAGATGCTTTATCTATCACAGTTCTATTCTCAAGTCCCATGCCATCTTGGGCAAGACAACTGTACTTCACGTAGAGGCTGGGCCCGCAAACCCAGTGTGTGGGGCTTGTGACCAGGTCTCCGTCGCTCCGGTGCCCATAACTTTTGATCTGTAAGGAGTTATGCGGCGCACAACATACCGTTGAAAAGCTCTCTGGGAGCTCTACCACGTGGGCACCAAGCCTGCCTAGCTGTGCTTGTTTTCAGTACCCAAAATCATACGTTTTCAAAAGTTTCAAGCCACTTTTCTACTTTTTGCGCTATTTTTCATCCCGAGTCGTTTGTCGTGAGCCGCGAAAAGGACAAGAACCCAACTCGAAGAACATTAGAGACTCTACAACGCATCTATATCACGTTTTACGAGAATGCTGTGTTGTTGAAACAGATCGGCTGTCAATAAGCCCATTGGGCCTTTTAAATGGGCCGTCTTTCTTGGCTGAGACTGTGAACCGTCAACACATAAGGCCTTTGAACCATCAGCATGACGGGTGCGATCATAGCAGCACTAATGTACCGGATCCCATCAGAACTCCGAAGTTAAGTGTACTTGGACGAGAGTTGTACTAGGATGGGTGACCCCCTGGGTAGTCCTCGTGTTGTACCCCATTTTCATCCCCAAGGCGTGGGGCTTGTGACCAGGTCTCCGTCGCTCCGGTGCCCATAACTTTTTATCCGTAAGGAGGTATGCGGTGCACAACATACCGATGAAAAGCTCTCTAGGAGCTCTACGATGGGGGCAGTAAGACTGCTTGGCAGCGCTTGTGTTTGGTGTCCAAATCATACATTTTCAGCAGTTTCGAGCCACGTTTCTTCTTTTGCGTTATTCTTTTGTCCAGCGTCATTCGTCATGAGCCGCGAAAGGACGAGAACCCAACTCGCGGAACATTAGAGGCTCTACCACGCGTCGATATCACATCTTGCGAGAATACTGCGTTGTTGAAGCAGATAGGCTATCAATAAGCCCATTGGGCCTTTTGAATGGGCTGTCTCTCTTGGCTGGGACTGTGAACCATCAACACATAAGGGCTTTCCACCATCAACATGACCGGTGCGATCATATTCGCACGAATGCACCGGATCCCATCAGAACTCCGAAGTTATGCGTGCTTGGGTGAGAGAAGTACTAGGATGGGTGACCCTTTAGGAAGTCCTCGTGTTGCACCCCTTTTCATTTTTTTTACTCGTTTAGCCTTGCCAAGATGCTTTATCCATCACATTACTATTCTTGAGTACCACGACATCTTGGGCAAGACAACTTCGCTTCGCGTAGAGGTTGGGCACGCAAACCGAGTGCATGGGGCTTGTGACCAAGTCTTTGTCACTCCGTTGCCCATAACTTTTGATCCGTAAGAAGTTATGCGGCGCACAGTATACCGTTGGAAATCTCTCTTGGAGCTCTATGACGGGGGTAACAAGCCCGCTCGGCTGCGCCTATTTTCGGCATCCAAAATCAAACGTTTCATCAGTTTTAGTGCCACTTTTCTTCTTTTTGCACTTTTTCTTCGTCCCGGATTGTTCGTCGTGAGCCGCGAAAAGGACGACATATAAGGGCTTTGCGCCCTCAATATGACTGTTACGATCATATCAGCACTAATGCACCGGATCCCTTCAGAACTCTGAAGTTAAGCATGCTTGGGCGAGAGTAGTACTAGGATAGGTGACCCCCTCGAAAGTTCTCGTGTTGTACCCCTCTTTTCGTTTTAGTTTTTTTCCCCGTTCTGGCTTGCCAAGATACTTTATCTGTCACATTTCTATTATCGAGTCCTATGGCATCTTGGGTAAGACAACTTTACTTCGCGTAGAGGCTGGACCCGCAAACCGAGGGCGTGGGGCCTGTGACCAAGTCTTCGTCGCTCCGGTGCCTATAACTTTTGATTCGTAAGGAGTTATGCGGTGCACAACATACCGTTGAAAAGTCTCCGAGAGCACTACGACGGGGGTAGCTAGCCTGCTCGGCTACGCCTATTTTCAGGGCCTAAAATCAAACATTTTTACCAGTTTCGGGCCCTTTTTCTTCTTTTTATGCTTTTTTTTTCTTCCCAGATCGTTCGTCATAAGCCGAGAAAAGAATGACAACCCAACTCATGAGACATTAGAGGGCCCTACAACTGGTTGATATCGCATCTTGCGTGGATGCTACGTTGTTGAAGCAGATGGGTCGTCGATAAACCCATTGGGCCTTTTGAATGGGCTATCTCTCTATGCTGGGACTGTGAACCGTCAACACATAAGGGCTTTGCACCATCAACATGACGGGTGCGATCATACCAGCACTAATGCTCCAGATCCCAAAAGAACTCCGAAGTTAAGCGTGCTTGGGCGAGAGTAGTACTAGGACGGGTGACCCCTTGGGAAGCCCACGTGTTGCACCCCCTTTTCATTTTTTTTCCTCGTTTAGCATTGCCAAGATGCTTTATCCATCACATTACTATTCTCGAGAACCATAGCATCTTGGCCAAGACAACATCGATTCACGTAGAGGTTGGGCACGCAAATCGAGGGAGTGGGACTTGTGACCAGGTCTCCGTTGCTCCACTGCCTATAACTTTTGATCCGTAAGGAGTTATGCGGCGTACAATATACCTTTGGAAAGCTCTCTGGGAGCTCTACGACGGGGACAACAAGCCTACTCGGCTGTTATGAGGCCCGACCTTGATTTGCATGCCTTGACTTAGGTTTAAGAGTCGAGTCTCGTTTTATGTGCCTTGCATCGAATTACGTGCATTCATTTAGAGTTTCGTGCATTTACTTGAAAAACGTGCATTCATCTCGTAGTTCATGCCTTACCTCGTAGTGCGTACCCGCATGCTAATCAAGAAAGCATCTTACACAAAGCACTAGATTATTAATTAATCCTACAAACTCCACTAACTAATATTAAAATGCTAAGTCAATGCACTAGACGACAAAATTTTACCAAAAGCTAAACATTCTTATTCTTTATTCTTTATTCTTTTGCATATTCCAAACACACAATAAAATAAAGCTCAAAACAAGACAAAAATTCAGAATTTCTACTCACCTTTGTCCGACCACACCCTGCTTTTGAACAACATATGCATAAATTAAACTAAGCATAGACAAACTATGACAATTACTTCAAACAATGCACTAAAAAATGACCTAAAACCCTACCCAATGCTCCATATTCTCGGCCCACTCAATTACCCATGCTAGGATAATTCAAAATATGCTCTTGAAGACACAAAAATCAGAAATTTTGAGGCCTTAGGCCAACACACTCACAAACACCAACACTTCATTCATTTCAAACTTCTCATTCTCTCATTTACACACTCTCTCTCGGCCTTGGCTGCAATCTTAGTCTTCATAGCTTGAACTCTCATTCTAAGACTCTCCTAGACATTCAAGACTCTAAGGAACTCGACGAAGCTAGCAAGAAGCAAGAAGATTTGCATGCAAGCTCATAGAACCTTCATTTCGGCTTAGGTATGTTTGATAGCTTCTATTTCATTTCCTTTTTGTTCTAACCACATGTACATACTAAGGACATGGTAACTTAGCTAGGAATTAAGGAAATCAAGAAATATCCCTCGGCCAAACAAGGAGAGAAGACCATTTGTGCACCTTCAAGAGTTTTGAGCATCATTTGTTGTCAATAGGCTAAGGTGAGGGTTAATCCTTTTTAAAATCTTTCAAAAACCACATGCATGCCTTCATATGTCTATTTTTTACCTCTGTTCTTGTGGTATGTGCGTGTACATGAGCTTTTGTAACCATGCATGGCAAGATATTTAGCTAGAATTTGAAGATAGGTGAAATCGCGAAAATGGCAGGTTTCTGACTTGTTAGAGCGAAGTGAATTTGGCATCAGAGATGATGTTGAAAATGCATGAAAATTGGTAGGTGACTAGTTTTGCTAGTTCTGAGAATTTTTCGTTGAAATAGGCCAAGGCCAATTTTGACTCTAAGGTCTCCAAAATAGCAAAACATCGAAAGGTGTCCAAATTTGGAAAATCCGGAAAAATTGAGCAGGTTTTTGGCAGTTCACTGTCCTTGTAGAACGAACCAGTTTTGACTTAGTAAATGATATCTAAAATGCATCAACTTTTTTATGTTGCTAGATTGTTCAGTTCTGGACATTTTTGTCAGAAATAGACTAAGGCTAAATCTGACCCTAAGACCCTAAAAAATGACAAGTATTGGAATGTCTACAAATCTGGACACTTTTGCGTAGTTTCATGGTTTTGGCTATAATTCTTGAATGCAAACTCCAAATGATGCAAGGTTTGTTTTTGGATTTAGTTCACTTAATAAGCTTTAATTTGACATTTTGTTCACTGGAATTGGAGATTATTTGCTTGACCAAATGATTGTGAGAATTCAGACCATTGCAGTGAGGTTTTTATCTAGTGATATGCTTTGAAAATGATTGTAACTCCTCTTGTGGCATTGAATACTTGGGATTGTGGCATTTGGATGTTGTGTGGACTGTTTTAGATAATTGAGGATGTTTTAATTAATCGATGCATTGCTTGGGTTTAATTACGTGACAAATTAAGGCTTAATCGCGCGTGTAAGCATGAATTGAAACCCTATTAACTATGAAATCTCGCTAAGTGATGATCATATGATTAATGTGTTTAATTGTGTAATTAGTGGGCTGCCTAAGAAATGTTAAGTATGCTTGAAATTTGATTCCAATGATTACATGTTGATAAGTAGACTTTTCTTGCACCCGGTCCTATGTAGACGTCATTGCATGCTTGCATAAACTTATTACTTGATCACATGAACCCCGAAATGAGTTTTATGATTTGATTTTCGTGTGATACATGGCTGCCCGTTTAATATTCATATAACTCCATGTGCCTTACAAGTGAAATTACCTGTCATAGCATGCCTCGCGTGTTTACTTGTTAATGTGCGATCTTATGACTGCTCGGAGGCAACCTACTTTGTTGTCCTCCTAATGTGATATATTAAATGTCATAAATTTGCATTACATACAAGGTTGCAACCTTTCATTCTGGCTTGGTAGCGTTTCACGCACACCGGGCGGCATCGGGCTTGCCGGTGCAACCGTGACTACCATTGTCCAATTCCCTCTCTCGCTTGGGGGCTAGACTTCCTCAGAGAGTTGGGTCGTAGGATTTTGGGGTACATCCGGAGTACACCCATTTGGCGTGATAAGTGGATGGTTTGAAGTCGGCCGCAACAACTGAAACTAGGAATGAATTGAGAGCAAAAGCTCATCATATCCTTTTCACTATGTGTATAAGTACTCTCGCTTGGTTCCTAGAGGACCCCGAGAAGGAAAGACGGGTAATTGTGTTCCTTTACTTTTATATTACATTATGAACTTACTTGTGTTATATGTCATGCTTTCAAAAAGGGTTTATCATAAGTTGAGCCGAAAAAAGAGTTTCAAAACTTATTTCTCGTTTCCCCTCGCGGAGTTCATAAGGACTCACCCTCTTTTATCATCTCAGGTGAAGAAGATCAGGAACAGGTACTTGAGGATAACGTGCCTATCGATGACTCTTTGGAGTGATTGCCTGCCCTACGTGCCTTACTTGACTGTGGCTATTTTGTGAACGAAATGTTGCTTTGAAGACTATTTCTTATGATACTTGTTGTCATTATTGTAAATGACCCCCGTTGTAATTTGGGGTCTAATTTTGATTTGTACCGATATTAACTAGACAAACTCCCTATTTGCTCGTTTTGCTACTTTGATTGGTAACTACTGTAGGCTTATGAAGTATTAGGTAAGAGATAAGTAAAATGGATCTATCCAATCTTAAGCAGGTACTCATTTGCAAGCTAAGATCAACAAGTACTTGTATAATAGGGATTAACAAACAAACTAGACATAGTTATCTTGTTAGGTTGTTAAATCAAACGAGACTTCGAGATAACTAGTAGGCGTTTCGATTGGTGATAAATAGTAATCTTAGTTGGAAATGAATTTGAGATTGAATGTTTTCAGTCCTTTAAAAAATTAGGTCAAACTAAAGAGCCCAATTACAGCCGTTATGCTACCGGTTTTCCAGAGAATTTTTGGAGTCCTAGGCTAACGTTAAGTGTTAAACCTTAATGAACGATTAAGTACGTGAAATGATATGAATGTTTAGATCACATCCTAGTCTAACCTCTATAGGTCAGGTTGGGGCATGACACCTTGTAGAAATGGTATCAGAGCTTAGATTGTTTAAGTCGGGTTTAACTCTCGGACCATGGGTAGAAGCCCTAAGATTATCAGGATGACTTGTTTATGTGTGTTATTGTGTGACAATATCAATTGTGCCTTCTCTATTTCTATGTTCTTATGTGATTAACATGTCTCAATTGTTTCGAGAATTGTATGTCTATGTAAAATTGTATGTTACATACCTTATACATTAAATTCTTGTTTTATCGTATTCCAATAAATTGAACATTATAATATGTGCCTATAGATGGCTGGCCCTAGTACCCATAATACTAATACGAGCGGTGAGCCCCAAGATGCCGGAGATGCTGATCAAACTAATCCCGGCATGGCCATGTTTAACATGATGGCGAATGCTATGGATCGCGTGTCGCGAGTGATGGAACGTCAAGATGCACGTGAAACAAACAACAACAATAACAGGAATGGTGGTAACAATAAGAGAAACAACAGAATACGGGAGTTCCTTGACTTTCACCCGTCCAAATTCTACGAGGAAGCTGATGATGAAAAGGAAAAGGCTTGGCTGTCTGAGATTGAAAGGATTTTCAGGCCACTTGACTATACTGATGAAGAAAAGATTGAGTTCGCTGTGTTTCTGTTGCACGGGGATGCTGAACATTGGTGGCACACTGTGGGAGCGCTTTGGGAAACTGATCATACACCTCTCTTGTAGGGTAATTTTGTTAAGGCATTCAAGGAGAAATACATACCCGCAGTTTCCAGGTAGAGATGAATTGAGGAATTCATGCACTTGAACCAGGGTAACATGACGGTGGCCCAGTATGAGGCTCGTTTTGACCGACTGTCCCGCTATGCTCAATACATGGTTAGTACCCCTGAGGTGAAGATGTGGAAATTTACGAATGGGTTGAGGCTAGAAATTCAAGATTAGTTGGCTTCGCATGACTTTACTACTTATTCTGCTCTCCTTGCTGCTGCCTCTAGAGTTGAGAAAAGGAAACTTGATAGAGCCGGTTCTAGCCAGCCGAACAAGAAACCATATCAGCCTCCAGGACAACAGAGGAAATTCAAGACCCAGAGTCACAGTTAGGGCTAGAGCCAGAACAGACCAGTCAATAACCGTGGCTCAACTAAAGCACTATCAGCCTCTTCCACCCGCGGATCCACAGGTAGTTCACCTGCTACTCAGTCTATCAACTGTTCTTACTATGACAAGAAGGGTCACACCGAGGCCCAGTGCTGGAAGAAGTCAGAACAATGCATGCGGTGTGGTAGTGATCAGCATCAGATCAAGGATTGCCCTAAATGGCAAGGGGGACAAAATCAGATTAACCAGCTGGTAGAGGCAAAACTTCAGTTCCTAGAGTTCAGGCCCGAGCTTATGCTATTGAGTGCGAGGAGCTTCCTGAGGAGACTGCTGTTGTTGAATGTACATTCTTGATACTAAATCAACCTGTTAGGGTGATACTTGATCCAGGTGCTACTCATTCATTTATAACTCCCTTATGTGTGCAACGTGTGAAATTACGAGTTGTATGTTTGCCTTACGAAGTAGAAGTTAGTATTCTGATGGGTTCTAAACTTGTTACTAGCTCAGCTTGTAAAGCATGTAAAATCCAAATTAAGGATAGGGAATTCTTAGCCAATCTTATAGTGTTACCCTTTTGAGACTATGAAGTCATCTTAGGGATGGACTAGTTGGCAAAGCATCATGCCCAACTAGATTGCCGGACGAAGATTGTAACATTCTAGATACCTGGTCAACCAATATTGGAGGTAATGGGTCGAAGAGACTTCACTGGGAGTTCTATCATTTCATCTACGAAAGCAGTGAAGTCCTTGAGAAAAGGGTGTAGTGGATACTTATCTTACCTCATCAACAAGCCGTCGGAAAAAGCTAAGTTGGAGGAGATGCCAGTGATTAAAGATTATGCGGATGTGTTTCCAGAAGAATTGCCCGGTTTACCCCCGGATAGGGAGATCGAGTTCATAATAGAATTACTGCCTGGCATCCAACCGATATCTAAAGCTCCCTATCGTATGGCACCCGCCGAGCTACAAGAATTGAAGGACCAATTGCAAGGATTGTTGAAGAAGGGGTTTGTTCAACCAAATTCTTCTCCGTGGGGTGCGCCAGTCCTATTTGTAAAGAAGAAAGACGGAACGTTGAGGCTATGCATCGATTACCGAGGATTGAACCAAGTGACCATCAAGAATAAATACCCACTTCCACTGATCGACAAGTTGTTTGATCAACTTCAAGGAGATAAAGTGTATTCGAAGCTCAACTTAAGGCAAGTGTACTATCAGTTGCGGATCAAAAAGGAGGACATGCCTAAAACGACTTTCAGGACGAGATATGGGCATTATGAATTTGTGGTGATGCCATTTAGGCTAACTAATGCCCCTGTAGCTTTTATGGACTTGATGCATAGGGTGTTTCAACCTTACTTGGACCAATTTGTGGTGATCTTTATTGATGATATTTTGGTATACTCGAAATCCAAGGCTGAGCATGAACAACATCTGCGATTGGTATTGCAGAAACTTCGGGAGCATCAATTGTATGCAAAGTTTAGAAAATGCGAATTTTTGTTGCGGCAGATTGCATTCTTGGGGCACTTTAATTCCCAAGAGGGAATAACAGTGGATCCAGCAAAGATAGAAGTGGTGATGTCTTGGAAGAAGAAGAAAAATGTTACGGAAGTTCGGAGTTTTCTTGGTTTAGCCGGCTATTATCGGAGGTTCATGAAGCATTTCTCAAAGATTGCAGAACCGCTTACAAAGCTCACTCAAAAGAAAACAAAGTTCGTGTGGGATGACAAGTGTGAGAAC
This sequence comes from Ehretia macrophylla, assembly GCA_037974665.1. NCBI lineage: Eukaryota > Viridiplantae > Streptophyta > Magnoliopsida > Boraginales > Ehretiaceae > Ehretia > Ehretia macrophylla. The sequence continues at coordinate 47,198,697 of CM075771.1, read as the reverse complement.
AACTTTCAAGAACTGAAGAAAAGATTGACTACCGCACCTGTTCTTGCATTGTCTGAAGGGAGTCAAGGCTTTGTGATCTATAGCGATACTTCCAAAGAAGGACTGGGGTGTTTGTTGATGCAGAATGGTAGAGTGATCGCGTATGCCTCTAGGAAGCCCAAGTCGTATGAATTGAACTACCCGATGCATGATTTGGAGTTAGTGGCTATTGTGTTTGCACTCAAGAAATGGAGGCACTATCTGTGGGGTAACAAGTTTGAGGTGTTTATTGATCACAAGAGCTTGAAGTACTTGTTTCACAAAAAGAATTGAACATGAGGCAAAGACGGTGGATGGAGCTTTTGGATGATTATAACTGCACGATCAATTATGTGCACGACAAAGCGAATGTAGTTGCAGATGCCTTAAGTCGGAAAGCGAGCATGGCAAAATTGGAAGTTAAGGTGCAGGAGTTGTTAGAGGAAACATTTTTGTGGAATCCACAATTGACTCAAAAAGGGTTACTATTTGCCACTACACAAGTTCAGTCGATCTTGTTGTCCGAATTACGAGAGGCTCAACAGAAGGACTAATAGTTTCAGAAGATTAAAGAAAGTAACACAGATTTCAAGTTTCATGATGATGGTATTTGGAGGTTCAGGAATCGAATTTGTGTTCCTAATGATCCAGAGTTGAAAAAGAAGATTCTTTAAGAAGCTCATAACTCAAGATATACTATTCACCCCTGTGGAACAAAGATGTACTGGGATTTGAAGCAACACTATTGGTGGAATAACATGAAGAGAGAGATTGCAGAGTTTGTGGCACGGTGTTTGACTTGCCAGAGAGTCAAAACAGAACATCAACGACCGGCAGGTTTACTTCAACCATTGGAAATTCCCCGATAGAAATGGGAACATACAACTATGGAATTTGTCATGGATCTGCCCAGATCACAAAAGGGTCACGACGCTATTTGGGTCATAGTGGATAGATTGACCAAGTTAGCGCACTTCTTACCGATGAACAAAGAGGATAGCCCTGAGAAACTGGGAGATATGTATGTGGCGGATATTGTAAGGCTGCACGGGATGCCTGTGAGTATTGTGTCGGATAGGGATCCTCGTTTTACTTCCCGATTTTGGCAGAGATTGCAAGAAGCTTTGGAAACGAAGTTGAGTTTTAGTACAACTTATTACCCTCAAACTTATGGACAATCTGAGAGAACTATTCAGATTCTGGAGGATATGCTGAGGGTGTGTGTTCTAGACTTCGGAAAAGGTTGGGAGAAATATCTGCCCCTAGCGGAGTTCGCTTATAATAACAGCTATCAGGCCACTATCGGAATGGCCCCATTTGAGGCATTGTATGGACGTAAGTGTCGATCCCCAATTTACTAGGATGAAGTAGGTGAGGCGAAGATTTTTGACCCGACCCTACTACCAGAACTTATGAAGACTGTTGATAATGTCCACCTCATCCGAAAACGGATGCTTACCGCTCAAAGCAAGCAGAAAAGTTATGCAGATTGACAAAGACGGAATTTAGAGTTTGAGGTCGGGGACAAGGTGTTCTTGAAGTTATCACCTCGGAGGGGACTAATTAACCATGGCAAGGGTGGAAAGTTAAGCCCAAGGTTTGTAGGACCATTTGGGATAATTGAGAAGGTTGGCAAATTGGCGTATCGTCTGGAACTACCCCAAAACCTCTCCAACATTCATGATGTTTTTCATGTTTCAATGCTACGGAAGTATCACCCTGATCCATCGTATATCTTGGAGCCAGAGCCGTTACAGCTTCGGGAGAACTTATCTTATGAAGAAAAGCCTATTCGGATCCTAGATGAGCAAGATCGGGAACTACGCAACAAGTCGATACCGATGGTGAAAGTGTTGTGGGATCACCATGGGGTTGAAGAAGCAACGTGGGAAAGGCGAGACCAGATGGAGCAACTGTAACACCCCGATCCCTCTCGAGACCGGAAGTTCTATTAATCAATCTAATCGCAACCCAATTCCAAACCCGGTCAAAATTTTTTTTTTTTTTTTTGGGAAAGACGAACAGAGTCTCCCCTATTTCTAGGCAAAATGTAAAACCTGTGATAGCATATAAGTGGACCAGCACCGTGTCCAACCATACAAACACCTCAAGGCCATCCGAGCCTTGTTTCTCAACAAACAATCACAAGCAAATATACATTTTCAGTTTATATGCTAACCTATCTCTTCTCGTCTTTGACAAGTACATTCAAGCTTGACAATTAAACCATACTAACCTATTGCATAAATTAGACTATCATACCATTCTAACTCTTTTCCTTTGGACATTAAAAACATGCATTGAAGTTAAACTATACTATCTGAATACATAAGCTAGCTTATCATTCTACCTCATTTACCTAGTTAAATTTAAATTACATTCTTTTGACAATAAATACATACAACACATGAACATACATCTTTGCATCTTTGACAACTCAAGCCACATAGCATGCAAGACAACTCTTCAAGCATGATCTTTCATGCAACCACGAACTTTCCAACTAACAAGGCATTTCCTGAAATGTGGTGGTGAGGAGTGAGTATACTCAACATGTATACTCAATGAGGGCGAGACAGATATCGAGGTAGAGAGAAAGAAAGTCGTGCAATGCAAATAAGGCAGTTAAGCAATATAACTGACAAGTAAGCAATCAATATAAACAATCAATACAATAAACAAGTAATGAAAGCATTAACACAACCATTCAAAGCTATACCACACTCTGAAGGCTATGGTTCACTCATACGAGCAATGTACAATTTCATGAGCGATACATCAATCTCGAGCTTGGTGTTGACAACGATGACAATAAGCGCGCAACCACCTTATAACTTCAGTTTGGAATACCCCGGAAGTATCCATCAATTCTACGACCTAAATCTCCCTGGGAGGCAACCCAAGCGAGAATGGGAATAGGACACGGAGCTAGAGCAACCAACACTGGCAGCCCGAGACTACCCAGAGAGGCCCATCACTCACGCGCCTGACACTATGCAATGCAAGACACGATACAAGGCGATAAACGAGCGATAGCACAACAATACAGATTAGAGGCGATAAACGAGATATCAAGCATTTACAATCAATACTAGCATTCAATTAACTTTTCATGCATAACTATCATTAATAGCAACAATAACACCAATTAAACAAGTAACAGCAGTTCAAACACGAAAACGACAAATATCACTATTCAATCTCTAACTTCCAAAGGCAATTACGAGCAAACGAGCTACGGGATTAGGAAATCGATTTCACTACATTCACTCAGGCACTACAAGGCACGTTTCTATGTCACTAAACCTCACTTTCCCAACCAAAGCCCGAAAGTCCACCTACTGCATTTGAACTACAACTATACTAACCGGTCGCTCAATCAACGCCACAACAGTACCAAAAATGCTTCCATGCCCTCAATAGCAAAACCCTCAACTCAATTCGAGCACGGTCAACTTTTGGTCAAACGGCCCCTTTACGTTTAATTGTCTAATTTCCAATTTTAACAAAGGCCGATCCGTTTTTATTGCACATTCTATCTTTCTATCACTAATGGCACCTATCCAAATCAAGCAATCGCAATTCGGATCAAAATCTAAAATTCTATGGTTTACTATTCAAAATTCACTATTTATTATTTTTCTCCAATTTCAAATGCGCAATTTCGACCGTAAAAATTGTAAAATAACTATCAAACAATGCTCTACGAACTCAAATGAAGCTATATCAAGAAATTACAGGCATTATAGCACATTATATATCAAATCTAAAAATTGAACACAAAATTCAAATTCGAATTTAAATGCACAAAAGCGTGAAAACCCTCACCTTGTTGCTAGAGAAGAAAAGCTTAATGAGGTCCCTAGGAACTCCCTTGCACAAGCTAACAAGATTTGGAGCAAGAAAATGAAAGGTGAAATTTTTTGAAGAAGCCATGGAGCTCTCGGCCTCCATGGTGATTTTTGCCTTGTTTAATTTTATTTTTGTTTCCTTTTGTTTCACGGCTCAAGTCTCAACAAAGTCCACCAATTTGTTTCCTATGTTTTATATGCTTGCTGACTAGATGAAACAAATAAAGATTTAAGCTAATGCCAAGGTTCACGAGTTTGACTATGGAAATTTAGTTGACTTCAACCATTTGTTTCCTTGTCTTAGCTTTTGTGTTTTTTTATTTTTATTTTTTTATTTTTTTTATAGTAGTTGACTAATATATAAAGGTAAAAATTATGGTAATAAAGTTCACCATGGCTATAATTCGAATGGCTTGAGCTTTTGACCTATTTCTTCTTTATTTACTTATTCATTGTTTAATGCCCTTATATCTTAGCTACATATATAACTAATGTAAATTGTATATCAAAACACTACTAAAGCTAATCGGGCTTGGCTACGGGTTGGGCTTACTAAATTAATTTGACTAACAAACTATAACATTCTAGGCCCAAATCAAATAAATATTAGGCCCAACTAAAAATAATACCTAAGCCCAAGTCAACAACTTTCTAATCCTACAACCCCGGGAATGGCACCTAAAGACTTCACTGAACGAATGCACATAAAAAATTAATTAAAACAAATATGTAAGCAGATAAAATGAATAAAATAAAATCACTCCGGGCTCGGGAAAGTCAATTCAATGTAGACAACTAATAAATATAAGATAATCATTTCTATCACTTAGACGCAATTCAAATAAGTACAATTATTACTAAACATATTAAGATAGCAAGTTCAGTTACGGGCCAACTAAATAAATATAATTATTAAAAATGATAATCTAGCTCGTTCAGGTCCGGGTCAATTAAGTAAATAATATTTATTCAATATATTAATCTAACTCATTCAGGTTTGGGTCAACTAAGTAAATAATACTTATTAGATATATTAATCTAACTGATTCAGGTCCGGGTCAATTAAGTAAATAATATTTATTAAATATATTAATCTAACTCGTTCAGGTCCGGGTCAACTAAGTAAATAATATTTATTAAATATATTAATCTAACTCATTCAGGTCCGGGTCAATTAAGTAAATAATATTTATTAAATATATTAATCTAACTCATTCAGGTTTGGGTCAACAAAGTAAATAATATTTATTAGATATATTAATCTAACTGATTCAAGTCCGTGTCAATTAAGTAAATAATATTTATTAAATATATTAATCTAACTCATTCAGGTTCGGGTCTACTAAGTAAATAATATTTATTAGATATATTAATCTAACTAATTCAGGTCCGGGTCAATTAAGTAAATAATATTTATTAAATATATTAATCTAACTCATTCAGGTCCGGGTCAACTAAGTAAATAATATTTATTAAATATATTAATCTAACTCATTCAAGTCTGAGTCCGAACTTCCCGCTCAGATAGTGACACCAATTAATTTAAAGCCAATTAGAATAAATTTAAATAAAATCATAAAATATGTGTCCCGGACAAATCAACTAATTATAAATTAACTAAAAGAAAATGGATATTAATGCACCTTTCTCAGAAATAATACAAAGTAATATAACAGATAAATGTAATGAATATTATAAATGCATGGCCAGGCTTAGATATTACAGTAACAGTATCCAGCATTATTTCAAAGGTAATATTGAATTTCGGGACGAAATTCTTTTAAGGAGGGAAGGATGTGAGGCCCGACCTCGATTTGTATTCCTTGACCTAGGTTTAAGAGTCGAGTCTCGTTTTATATGCCTTGCATCGAATTATGTGCATTTATTTAGAGTTGCGTGCATTTAATTGGAAAATGTGCATTCGTCTTGAAGTTCATGCCTTACCTCGTAGTGCATGCCTTAAACCTAGAAAAGCGTGCCCGCACGCTAATCAAGAAAGCATCTTACACGAAGCACTAGATTGTTAATTAATCCTATAAACTCCACTAACTAATATTAAAATGCTAAGTTAATGCACTAGAAGACAAAATTTCATCAAAAGCTAAACATTCTTATTCTTTATTCTTTTGCATATTCCAAACACACAATAAAATAAAGCTCAAAACAAGACAAAAATTCAGAATTTCCACTCACCTATGGCCGACCATACCTTGCTTTTGAACAACATATGCATAAATTAAACTAAGCCTAGACAAACTACGACAATTACTTCAAACAATGCACTAAAAAATGACCCTAAACCCTACCCAATGCTCCACATTCTCGGCCCACTCAATTACCCATGCTAAGATAATTCGAAATATGCTCTTGAAGACACAAAAATCAAAAATTTTGAAGCCTTAGGCTGACACACTCACAAACACCAACACTTCATTCATTTCAAACTTCTCATTCTCTCATTTACACACTCTCTCTCTCGGCCGTGGCTGCAATCTTAGTCTCCATAGCTTGAACTCTCATTCTAAGACTCTCCTAGACATTCAAGACTCTAAGGAATTCGACCAAGCTAGCAAGAAGCAAGAAGATTTGCATGCAAGCTCATAGAACCTTCATTTCGGCTTAGGTATGTTTGATAGCTTCTATTTCATTTTCTTTTTGTTCTAACCACATGCACATACTAAGGACATGGTAACTTAGCTAGGAATTAAGGAAATCAAGCAATATCCCTTGGCCAAACAAGGAGAGAAGACCATTTGTGCATCTTCAAGAGTTTTGAGCATCATTTGTTATCAATAGGCTGAGGTGAGGGTTAATCCTTTTCAAAAGCTTTCAAAAATCACATGCATGCCTTCATATGTCTATTTTTTACCTCTGTACTTGTGGTATGTGTGTGTACATGAGCTTTTGTAACCATGCAGGGCAAGATATTTAGCTAGAATTTGAAGATAGGTGAAATTGCGAAAATGGAAGATTTCTGACTTGTTAGAGCGAAATGAATTTGGCCTGGTATATCATGCTGAAAATGCATGAAAATTGGTAGGTGACTATTTTTGCCAGTTCTGAGCATTTTTTGTAGAAATAGGCCAAGGCCAATTTTGACTCTAAGGTCTCCAAAATCGCAAAATATCGAAAGGTGTCCAAATTTGGAAAATCTGGGAAAATGGAGCAGGTTTTTGGCAGTTCACTGTCCTTGTAGAACGAACAGTTTTGACTTAGTAAATGATATCTAAAACGCATAAAATTTGGTAGGCTGCTATATTTTTCAGTTCTGGACATTTTCTTCAGAAATATACGAAGGGTCAATCTGACCCTAAGACCCTAAAAAAAGACAAGTATTGGAATGTCTACAAATCTGGACAGTTTTGCGTAGTTTCACGGTTTTGGCTATAACTCTTGAATCCGAACTCCAAATGATGCGAGGCTTGTTTCTGGATTTAGTTCACTTAATAAGATTTAATTTAAAATTTTGTTCACTGGAATTGGAGATTATTTTCTTGACCAAATGATTGTGAGAAATCAGACCATTGCAGTGAGGTTTTTATCTAGTGATATGCTTTGAAAATGATTGTAACTCCCCTTGTGGTATTGAATGCTTGGGATTGTGGCATTTGGATGTTGTGTGGACTGTTTTAGATGATTGAGGATGTTTTAATTAATCGATGCATGGCTTGGGTTTAATTACGTGACAAATTAAGGCTTAATCACGCGTGTAAGCATGAATTGAAACCATATTAACTATGAAATCTCGCTAAGTGATGATCATATGATTAATGTGTTTAACTGTGTAATTAGTGGGCTGCCTAAGAAATGTTAAGTATGCTTGAAATGTGATTCCAATGATTACATGTTGATAAGTAGACTTTTTTTGCACCCGGTCCTATGTAGACGTCGTTGCATGCTTGCATAAACTTATTACTTGATTACGTGAACCCTGAAATGAGTTATATGATTTGATTTTCATGTGATACATGGCTGCCCGTTTAATATTTATATAACTCCATGTGCCTTACAAGTGAAATTACCTGTCATAGCATGTGTCGCGTGTTTATTTGTCAATGTGCGATCTTATGACTGCTCGGAGGTAACCTACTTTGTTCTCCTCCTAACGTGATATATTAAATGTCATAAATGTGCATTGCATACAAGGTTGTAACCTTTCATTATGGCGTGGTAGCGTTTCACGCACACCGAGTGGCATCGGGCTTGCCGGTGCAACCGTGACTACCATTGTCCAATTCCCTCTCTCGCTTGGGTGCTAGACTTCCTCGGAGAGTTGGGTCGTAGGATTTCGGGGTACATCCGGAGTACACCCATTTTGCGTGATAAGTTGATGGTTTGAAGTCGGCTGCAACAACTGAAACTGGGAATGAATTGAGAGCAAAAGCTCACCGTATCATTTCCACTATGTGTATAAGTCTTCTCGTTTGGTTCCTAGAGGACCTCGGGAAGAAAAGACGGGTAGTTGTGTTCATTTACTTTTATATTACATTATGAACTTACTTGTGTTATATGTCATGCTTTCAAAAAGGGTTTTTCATAAGTTGAACCGGAAAAAGAGTTTCAAAACTTATTTCTCGTTCCCCCTCGCTGAGTTCATAAGGACTCACCCTCTTTTATCATCTCAGGTGAAGAAGATCAGGAACAGGTACCTGAGGATAACGTGCCTATCGATGACTCTTTGGAGTGATTGCTTGCCCTACGTGTCTTACTTGACTGTGGCTATTTTGCAAACGATTTGTTGCTTTGAAGACTATTTCTTATGTTACTTGTTGTCGTTATTGTAAATGACCCCCGTTGTAATTTGGGGTCTAATTTTGATTTGTACCAATATTAACTAGACAGACTCCCTATTTGCTCGTTTTGCTACTTTGATTCGTAACTACTGTAGGCTTATGAAGTATTAGGTAAGAGATAAGTAAAATGAATCCATCCAATCTTAAGCAGGTACTCATTTGCAAGCTAAGATCAACAAGTACTTGTGTAACAGGGATTAACAAACAAACGAGTCATAGTTATCATGCTAGGTTGTTAAATCAAATGAGACTTCGAGATAACTAGTAGGCGTTTCGATTGGTGATAAATAGTAATCTTAGTTGGAAATGAATTTGAGATTGACAGTTTTGAGGCCTTTAGAAAATTAGGTCAAACTAAAGAGCCCAATTACAACCGTTACGCTGCCAGTTTTCCGAAGAATTTTTAGAGTCCTAGGCTAACGTTAAGTGTTAAACCTTAATGAACGATTAAGTACGTGAAATGATATGAATGTTTAGATCACATCCTAGTCTAACCTCTATAGGTCAGGTTGGGCGTGACAGCTGTACTTGTTTTTGGTACCCAAAATTGAATGTTTTCATCAGTTTTGGGCTACTTTTCTTCTTTTTGCACTTTTTCTTCGTCCTGGATAGTTCATCATGAGCCACGAAAAGAACGACACATAAGGGCTTTGCACCCTCAACATGACGGGTTTGATCATATCAGCACTAATGCACCGGATCCTATCAGAACTCTAAAGTTAAATGTGCTTGGGCGAGAGTAGTACTAGGATGGGTGACCCCTTAGGAAGTCCTCATGTTGCACCCCTTTTTTCGTTTTGTATTTTTGCCCCGTTCAGGTTTGCCAAGATGCTTTATCCATCACATTTCTATAATTGAGTCCCACGGCCTCTTGGGCAAGACAACTTCGCTTCGCATAGAGGCTGGGCCTGCAAACCGAGGTCGTGGGTCCTGTTACCAGGTCTCCATCGCTTCGGTGCCTATAACATTTGATCTGTAAGGAGTTATGCGATGCACAACATACCGTTGGAAAGTCTCTGAGAGCTCTACGACGGTGGCAGCAAGCTTGCTCAGTTGTGCCTATTTTTAGTGCCTAAAATCGAACGTTTAATCAGTTTTGGGCCACTTTTCTTCCTCCCGGATCGTTCGTCATGAGCCTGGAAAATGACGACACCCTAACTCACGGGACATTTGAGGGCCTTACAGCATGTCGATATCGCATCTTGCGAGGATGCTACGTTGTTGAAGCATAAGGGTCATCGATAAACCCATTGGGCCTTCCGAATTGGCTGTCTCTTAGGGCTGGGACTGTGAACCGTCAACAAATAAGGGCTTTGTGAACTCAACATGACGGGTGCGATCATACCAGTACTAATGCACCGGAAGTCCTCATGTTGCACCCCCTTTTAATTTTTTTTCCTCGTTTAGCCTTGCCAAGATGCTTTATCCATCAGAGTTCTATTCCCGAGTCCCATGGCATCTAGGGCAAGACAATTGCGCTTCGCGTAGAGGCTGGGCCCGCAAATCGACGGTGAGGGGCTTGTGACCAGGCTCCCTAGCACCGGTGCCCCTAACATTTGATCCGTAAGGAGTTATGCGGCGCACAGGATATCATTGGAAAGCTCTCTCGGAGCTCTACGACGGGATCAGCAAGCTTGTTCGGCTGCGCATGTTTTCGGTACCCAAAATCAAACGTTTTCATAAGTTTCGGGCTACTTTTATTCTTTTTTCGCTATTTTTTCCTCCCTATTCGTTCGTCGTGAGCCACGACAAGGATGAGAACCCAACTCGTGGAACATTAGAGGCTCTACAACTTGTCGATATGACGTCTTGCGAGAATGCTGCATTGTTGAAGCGTATGGGATGTCGATAAGCCCATTGGGCCCTTTTAATGGGTCGTTTCTCTTGGCTGGGACTGTGAACCGTCAACACATAAGGCCTTTTCACCATCAGCATGACGGGAGTGATCATACCAGCACTAATTGGCCGGATCCCATCAGAACTCCGAAGTTAAGCATGCATGGGAGAGAGTAGTACTAGGATGGGTGACCCCTTGGGAAGTCCTCGTGTTGCACACCCTTTTCATTTTTTTCCCTGTTTAGCCTTGCAAAGATGCTTTATCCATAACATTTCTATTCTCGAGTCCCACGACAACTTGGGCAAGACAACTTCGCTTCGCGTAGAGGCTGGGCCTGCAAACCAAGGGCGTGGGGTTTGTGACCAGTTCTTCGTTGCTCCGGTGCAAATAACTTTTGATCCGTAAGGAGTTATGCGGCACACAACATACCATAGGAAAGCTCTCCAGAAGCTCTACGACAAGGGCAGCAAGCTGCTTGGCTGTACCTATTTTCAGTACCCAAAATCAAACATTTTCATCAGTTTTGGGCTACTTTTCTTCTTTTTGCGCAGTTTTTTCTTCCTGGGTCGTTTGTCGTGACCCGCAAAAAGGACGAGAACCCAACTCGTGGAACATAAGAGACTCTACAATGCGTCGATGTGACGTCTTACGAGAATACTACGTTGTTGAAGCAGATGGGCTGTCGATAAACCCATTGGGCCTTTTGAATGGGTCGTCTCTCTTGGTTGGGACTGTGAACCATCAACATATAAGGGCTTTGCACCATCAACATGACGGGTGCGATCACACAACACTAATGCACCGGATCCCATCAGAACTCCAAAGTTAAGCGTGCTTGGGTGAGAATAGTACTAGGATGGGTGACCCCCTGGGAAGTCCTCGTGTTGTACCCCCTTTTCATTTTTTTTCCTTGTTTAACCTTGCCAAGATGCTTTATCCATCACCGTTCTATTCTCGAGTCCTATGGCATCTTGGGCAAGACAACTGCACTTCGCGTAGAGGCTGGGCCCACAAACCGAGGGCATGGGGCTTGTGATCAGGTCTCCGTCGCTCTGGTGCCCATTACTTTTGATCAGTAAGGAGTTATGCGGCGCACAACATACCGTTGAGAAGCTCTCTGGGAGCTCTACGACGGGAGCAACAAGCCTGCTCGGCTGTGCCTCTTTTCGGTACCCAAAATCAAACATTTTCACCAGTTTGAGGCTACTTTTCTTCTTTTTGCGCTATTTTCTCATCCCGGGTCATTTATCGTGAGCCGCGAAAAGGACAAGAACCCAACTCGGGGAACATTTGAGGCTATACAACGTGTCGATATCACGTCTTACGAGAATGCTGTGTTGTTGAAGGAGATGGGCTGTTGATAAGCCTATTGGGCCTTTTGAATGGGCCGTCTCTCTTGGCCGGGACTGTGAACCGTCAACACATAAGGGCTTTGCACCATCAACATGACGAGTGCAATCATACAAGCACTAATGCACCCGATCCCATTAGAACTCTGAAGTTAAACGTGCTTGGGCGAGAATAGTATTAGGATTGGGGACCCCCTGGGAAGTCCTCGTCTTGAACCCCCTTTGCATTTTTTTTCCTCGTTAAACCTTGCCAAGATACTTTATCCATCACATTACTATTCTTGAGTACCACGACATCTTGGGCAAGACAACTTCGCTTCGCGTAGAGGTTGGGCACGTAAACTGAGGGAATGGGGCATGTGCCCAGGTCTCTATTGCTCCGTTGCCCATAACTTTTGATCCGTATGGAGTTATGTGGCGCAAAGCATACTGTTGGAAAGCTCTATGGGAGCTTTACGACGAGGGCAGCAAACCTGCTTTTCTTATTTTTGCCCTTTTTCTTCCTCCTAGATCGTTCGTCGTGAGCCGAAAAAAGGACGACAACCTAAGTCACGGGACATTAGAGGGCCCTACAATGCGTTGATATCGCGTCTTGTGAGGTTGCACCATTTTTGAAGTAGATTGGTCGTCGATAAACCTATTGGGCCTTTCGAATGGGCCGTCTCTTTGGGCTAGGACTATGAACCGTTGTGACACCCCAATCCCTCTCGAGACCGGGAGTTCTATCAATCGATCTAATCACAACCCAAACCAAACCCGGGTATAATTTTCAGGGAAAACGGACGGAGTCTCCCCTGTTTCTAGGCGAAATGTAAAACCTGCGATAGCATATAAGTGGACCAATACCATGTTCAAACATTCAAAACCACCTCAAGGCCATCCGAGCCTCGGTTCTCAACAATTTAAACTCAGCAAGTATACATACATTTCCAATTTAAAAGCTAACCTATCTCTTTTCATTTTTGACAAGTACATTCGAACTAGACGGTTAAATCATACTAAGCTACTGCATAAAATAAACTATCATGCCATTCTAACTCTTTTCCTTTGGACATTACAGACATTCATTGAAGTTAAGCTATGCTAACTGATTACATAAACTAGCTTATCAATTCACCTCAGCTACTTAGCTAAATTTAAATTACATTTCTTTTGACAATAAATACAAACAACATATGAACATACATCTTTACAAACTTCGACACTCAAGCCACATAGGCACGCAAGACAACTCTTCAGGCAACAAACTTTAACGAAATCACGAACTTTCCAGCTAACATGACATTTCCTGAAATGTGGTGGTCAGGAGTGAGTATACACAACACGTATACTCAGTGAGGGCGAGACAGATATCGAATTAGAGAGAAAGAAAGTCGTGCAATGCAAATAAGACAATTAAGGAATATAATTGATAAATAAGCAATCAAGACAAACAATCAATACAATAAGAAATTACTTAAAGCATTAACACAACCATTCAAAGCTATACCACACTCCGAAGGCTATGGTTCACTCATACGAGCAATGTACCATTTCATGAGCGATACATCAATCTCAAGCTTGATGTTGACAACGATGACAATATGCGCGCAACCACCTTATAACACCAGTTTGGAATACCCCAGAAGTATCCATCAATTCTACGACCCAAATCTCCCTGGGAGGCAACCCAAGCGAGAAGAGGGAATAACTACGGAGCTAGAGCAACCAACACTGGCAACCCGAGGCTACCCAGAGAGGCCCATAACTCACGCGCTGACACTATGCAATGCAAGACTCGATACAAGATGATATACGAGCGATAGCACAACAATACAGAATAGAGGAGATAAACGAGATATCAAGCATTATCAACAATTGTTAAATATTTCAATCAATAATCAACTCTAACAAGCGTAATAAGCATTACCAAGCATTTACAATCAAACAAGTAACAAGAACAACACCAACTAACATTATCAAGCAATAACAAGTATTCTATAGGCATTATAAGCATTCTATAAGCAATATAAGCATTCAATAAGCAAAATTCTATGAAAACACACAAAATCATGAAAATGACCCCAACTTATCAAACTCTACTACTTTCAAACGAGCCACGAGTTCTGGAAACCGACTTCGCCAATCCTCCTAGGTCATCATAAGGCACGTCTAAAGACCCCGAAACCCTACTTTACCCTAGAATTCACTCAAAGTCCCGATTTCCCCCTTTGCTCGTTTGAACTACCGCTACCTCAATCGATCACCCAACCAATGCCATAATTGCACCAAAAGTACTTCCATGGCCTCCCGAAACAATGCCATCACGCAAAACGAGAAAATGCTAAACTCGACCTAAACGACCCCGACTTTCACCAAGGCATATTTCTCATTTTTTTCCATTACGCAACCTAAACAAATCATGCATTTAGACATTCTAGCATACCTAGCACCTTTTCACATCAACAGACAGCATAACAGCGCAACTTTATTGTTTCAAGGATTTACTATTCACAAAATACTATTCAACTAACAATTTATATTTCAATTTCAATATTCAACCGCAGAAAATGTTAAAAAACTATAAATACATGTTCTACGATTGCTAGGGAACATACTTTAAGCCTCAAATCAATTAAAACAACAATATACGGTTAAAATCCAAAAATCAAAGTTAATACACAAAATATTCAAATGCACAAATAACGATGAAACCCTTACCTTAGACGCTCCTAGACGCTAGGAAAACCTCGTAGAGTGCCTCGGAAACCACCCCGTGCAAGCTCACGCGAAGAATCGAAGATTTGAAGTTAAAATTTTCTTTTTTTCTCTCCTACCATTTTCGGCCCTAGCTTCTCTGTTTCAGCTTTGTTTTTTTTTTTTGTGCTAATTAGGCTATTAAAAGATGACACAAGGTCAAAAGGCCAAAGCTTTGGTCAATGCTCACTTAAGTTGGTCAAACTAGCTTATTTTATACATTTTAAAGCTAAAACAACTAATGAAATATTAATTCTTGCTAACAACAATTAAAATATAAAATTTAAGACACCAAACACTAGTTTTCACTATTTGTTGAGGACTAGGAACCGTTCTCTAACTATCGCTCTCGATATGCAATGCACTTTGCGACAACAAAGAAGTAACAATTAAATCTCAAAGAATTCAAGAAAATATATCATTTTGAAAAGCATTATAGTTTAAAATTTACTCCGACTCGGAGCTACTTTCCTCTTTTATTTGAAAACTGAGTGATTTTAATGCAAGACAACCAAAACCGATTATTAAAATAATCAAAACAATCAAGGTAATCAATATTCATTTAAAATAATTAATTTAACTATTTCTAGAATATTTTAAAGGATTATGAAGTTAATATTAAGCTACAAATGAAAGTTAATATAAACACGTAGTCCAATACAATTAAACCCTAACATTTAAGATGACACTTAATTAATCACAAGAGAATAAATTCAATTACTATAATTATTAGAAATAGATAATAATCTTTTAATTATTCAATATACAACTACTAAATGCTTCCAAGAGAAATATTAAAATAGGGCAAATTGGTTGATTTAACTAATTAAACATTTAATCAAATGCAGTCAAGTGCTATTAAATACATGCCGGGTTCGGGTTATCACAATCGTCAACACTTTAGGGCTTTGAGAACTCAACATGAAAGGTGCGATCTTACCAGCACTAATGCACGGGATCCCATCAGAACTCCGAAGTTAAGCGTGCTAGGGCGAGAGTAGTACTAGGATGGGTGACCCTTAGGGAAGTCCTAGTGTTGCACGTTTAGCCTTAGCAAGATGCTTTATCCATCACAGTTCTATTCTCGAGTCCCATGGCAGCTTGGGCAAGACAATTGCGCTTCGCGTATAGGATAGGCCCGCAAACCGAGGGCGTGGGACTTGTGACTAGGTCTCCATAGCTCCCACGCCCATAACTTTTGATTCGTAAGGAGTTATGCGGCGCACAGCATACCGTTAGAAAGCTCTTTAGAAGCTCTACGACGGGAACAACAAGCCTGCTCGGCTGTGCCTATTTTCGGTACCCAAAATCAAATATTTTCATCAGTTTTGGGCTAATTTTATTCTTTTTGCTCTATTTTTCATCCCAGGTCGTTTTTCGTGAGCTGCGAAAAGGACGAGAACCCAACTCGCTGAACATTAGAGACTCTACAACACGTTGATATCACGTCTTGTGAGAATGCTGCATTGGGCCTTTTGAATGGGTCGTCTCTCTTGCCTGGGACTATGAAGCATCACCAGATAAGGCCTTTGCACCTTCAGCAAGATGGCTGTGATCATACAAGCACTAATGCACCAGATCCTATCAGAACTCAGATGTTAAGCGTGCTTGGGCGAGAGTAGTACTAGGATGGGTGACCCCCTCAGAAGCCCTCGTGTTGCAAACAATTTTCATTTTTTTTCTCTGTTTAGCCTTGCAAATATGCTTTATCCATAACATTTCTATTCTCGAGTCCAACGGCATCTTGTGACCAAGTCTCCGTCGATCCGGTGCCTATAACTTTTGATACGTAAGGAGTTATGCGGCACACAACATACCGTTGGAAAGCTCTCTGGGAGCTCAACTACGGGGCAGCATGCTTTCTCAGCTACATATGTTTTTGGTATCCAAAATCGAACGTTTTCATCTATTTTGGGCCACTTTTCTACTTTTTTCAATGTTTTTTTCATCACGGGTCATTCGTCGTGAGCCGCGAAAAGGACGAGAACCCAACTCGCAAAACATTAGAGGCTCTAAAATGCATCGATATCAAGTCTTCCAGTAATGCTGTGTTGTTGAAGCAGATGGACTGTCGATAAGCCCATTGGCTGGACTTGTGAACCGTCAACACAAAATGGCTTTGCACCGTCAGCATGACGGGTGCGATCATACCAGCACAAATGCACCGTCCCATCAGAACTCCGACGTTAAGCGTGCTTGGGCGATAGTACTACTAGGATAGGTGACCCCTTGGGAAGTTCTCGTGTTGCACCCCCTTTTCATTTTTTTTACCCGTTTAGCTTTGCCAAGATGCTTTATCCATCACATTTCTATTCTCAAGTCCCATGGCATCTTGGGCAAGACCAATGCGCTTTGCGTAGAGGCTGGGCCCGTAAACTGAGGGCGTGGGGCTTGTGACTAGGTCTCCGTCACTCCGGTGCCCATAACTTTTGATTCATAAGGAGTTATACGGCGCACAGCATACCGTTAGAAAGCTCTCTAGGAGTTCTACGACATAAGCAGCAAGCCTGCTCGGCTACGCCTAATTTTAGTACCTAAAATCGAACATTTTCATCAGTTTTGGATTTATTTTCTTCTTTTTGCTCTCTGTTTTCGTCCTGGGTCGTTCGTCGTGAGCCGCGAAAAGGACAAGAACCCAACTCGCAGAACATTAGAGTGACTACAACGCGTCGATATCAAGTCTTGTGAGAATGCTACGTTGTTGAAGCAGATGGCCAGTCGATAAGCCCATTGGGCCTTTTGAATGGGCCGTCTCTCTTGTCTGGGACTGTGAACCGTCAAAACATAAAGGCTTTGCACCATTAGCATGACGGGTGCTATCATACTAGCACTAATGCACTGGATCCCATCAAAACTCCGAAGTTAAGCGTGCTTGGGCGAGAGTAGTACTAGGATTGGTGACCCACTAGGAAGTCCTTATGTTGCACCCCATTTTCATTTTTTCCCCGTTTAGCCTTGCCAAGATGCTTTATCAATAACATTTATATTCTCTAGTTCCACAGCATCTTGGGCAATACAACTTCGCTTCGCGTAGAGACTGGGCCTGCAAACCGAGGGCGTGGGGCGTGTGACCAGGTCTCCGTCACTCCGGTGCCTATAACTTTTGATCTGTAAGGCGTTATGTGACGCGCAGCATACCACTGGAATGCTCTCTGGGAGCTCTACAATGGGGGCAGCAAGCCTTGTCACCTGTACCTATTTTTGGTACTCAAAATTGAACGTTTTCATCTATTTTAGGCTACTTTTCTACTATTTGCTCTATTTTTTCATCCCGAGTTATTCGTCGTGAGCCGTGAAAAGGACGAGAACCCAACTCGCAGAACATTAGAGTCACTACAACGCATCGGTATCAAGTCTTGAGAGAATGCTGGGTTGTTGAAGCAGATGGCCTGTCGATAAGACCATTGGGCCTTTTGAATGAGTCGTCTCTCTTGGCTAGGATGTGAACCGTCAACGTAAAAGGGCTTTGCACCATCAGGATAGCGGGTAAGATTATACCATCACTTATGCACCGAATCCCATCAGAACTCCGAAGTCAAGCGTGCTTGGGCGGGAGTAGTACTAGGATGGGTGACCCCCTGGGAAGTCCTCGTGTTTCACACCATTTTGATATTTTTTCCCTATTTTTCCTTGCAAAGATGCTTTATCCATAACATTTCTATTCTTGAGACCTATGGCATCTTGGGCAAGGTAACTTCGCTTCGTGTTGAGACTGGGCCCACAAATCGAGAGTGTGGGGCTTGTGACCAAGTCTCCGTCGCTCCGGTGCCTATAACTTTTGATTCGTAAGGAGTCATACAACGCACAAAATACCGTTGGATAGCTCTCTGGGAGCTCTACGACAAGAACATCAAGCCTTCTCGGCTGCTTATGTTTCTGGAACCCAAAATCAAATGTTTTCATCTGTTTCGGGCCACTTTTCTACTTTTTGCCCTATTTTTTATTCCCGAGTCATTCGTCGTGAGCCGTGAAAAGGACGAGAACCCAACTCGTAGAACATTAGAGGCTCTACAATGCGTTGATATCAAGTCTTGCGAGAATGTTGGATTGTTGAAGCCGATGGGCTGTCGATAAGCCTATTGGGCCTTTTGAATGGGCCGTCTCTCTTGGCTGGGACTGTGAACCGTCAATGCATAAGGGCTTTGTACCATCAGCATGATGGGTGTGATCATACCATCATTAATGGGCCAGATCCCATCAAAAGTCCGAAGTTAAGCGTGCTTGGGCGACAGTAGTACTAGGATGGGTGACCCCTTGAGAAGTCCTCGTGTTGCACCCCCTTTTCAATTTTTTTTCCCGTTTAGTCTTGCCAAGATGCTTTATCCATCACATTACTATTCTCGAGACCCATTACATCTTCGGCTAGACAACAGCGCTTCGCGTAGAAGCTAGGCCCGTAAAACGAAAGTGTGGGGCATATAACCAGCTCTCCGTCACTCCGGTGCCCATAACTTTTGATTCGTAAGGAGTTATGCGGCGCAGAACATACTGTTGGAAAGCTCTCTTTGAGCTCTACGACTGGAGCAGGAAGCTTGCTTTGCTGTGCCTATTTTCGGTAACTAAAATTGAACGTTTTCATCAGTTTTGGGATACTTTTCTTATTTGTGTGCCCTTTTTTTGTCCTGGGTCGTTCGTCGTTAGCAGTGAAAAGGACGAGAACCAAAATCGCAGAACATTTGAGACTCTACAATGCGTCGATATCACGTCTTGCGAAAATGCTGCGTTGTTAAAGTAGATGGGCTATCGATAAGCCTATTGTGTCTTTTGAATGGGTCATCTCTCTTGGCTGGGATTGTGAACCTTCAACACGTAAGGGCTTTGCACCATCAGTATGACGCGTGCGATCATACCAGCACTAATGCACCGGATCCTATCAAAACTCTGAAGTTAAGCATGCTTGGGCGAGAGTAGTACTAGGATTGGTGACCCCCTAAGAAGTCCTCGTGTTGCACCCCCTTTTCATTTTTTTTCCTATTTAGCCTTGCCAAGATGCATTATCCATAACATTTCTATTCTTGAGTCCTACGGCATCTTGGGCAATACAACTTCGCTTCGCGTAGAGACTGGGCCCGTAAACCGAGGGCATGGGGCGTGTGACCAAGTCTTCGTTGATTCGGTGCCTATATCTTTTGATATGTAAGGAGTTATGTGGCGCACAACATACCGTTGGAATACTCTTTGGGAGCTCTACGATGCGGGCAGCAAGCCTTCTCAGCTGGACCTATTTTCAGTACCCAAAATCGAACGTTTTCATTAGTTTCAGTCTACTTGTCTACTATTTTCTCTGTATTTTCATCCTGGGTTATTCGTCGTGAGCCGCAAAAAGGACAAGAACACAACTCGTAGAACATTAGAGTCACTACAACTCGTCGATATCAAGTCTTGCAAAAATGCTACGTCGTTGAAGCAGATGAGCTGTTGATAAGCCCATTGGGCCTTTCGAATGGTCTGTCTCTCTTGGCTGGGACTGTGAACCGTCAACACATAAGGGCTTTACACCATCAGCATGGCGGGTGCGATCATACAGGCCCTAATGCACCGGATCCTATCAGAACTCCGAACTTAAGCGTGCTTGGGCGAGAGTAGTAGTAGGATGGGTTATCCCCTGGGAAGTCCTCGTGTTGCACCGCCTTTTCATTTTTTTCCCGTTTTGCCTTGCCAAGTCGATTTATTCATCATATTTCTATTCTCGAGTCCCATGGCATCTTGGGCAAGACAACTGCGCTTCTCGTAGAGGCTAGGCCCGTAAACCGAAGGCATGGGGCTTGTGACCAGGTCTCTGTCACTCCGGTGCCCATAACTTTTGATCTGTAAGGAGTTATGCGGCGCACAACAAATCGGTGGAAAGCTCTCTAGGAGCTCTACAACGGGAGCAGCAAGCCTGCTGGGGTGTGCCTGTTTTTGGTACCTAAAATCAAACTTTTTTATCAATTTTTGGCTACTTTTTTTCTTTTTGCGCTATTTTTTCATCCCGGGTCATTCATCGTGAGCCACGAAAAGGACGAGAACCCAACTCACAGAACATTAGAGGCTCTAAAATGTGTCAATATCACGTCTTGCGAGAATGCTGCGTTGTTAAAGCAGATGGGCTGTCGATAAGCCCATTGGGGCATTTGAATGGGCCGTCTCTCTTGGCTGGGAATATGAATTGTCAACACATAAGGGCTTTGCACCATCAGCATGATGGGTGCAATCATACCAGTATTAATGCACCGGATCCCATCAGAACTCCAAACTTACGCGTGTTTGGGTGAGAGTAATAGTAGGATGGGTTACCCCTTAGGAAGTCCTTGTGTTGTACCCCCTTTTCATTTTTTCCTTGTTTTGCCTTACCAAGTCGCTTTATCCATCACATTTCTATTCTCGAGTCCCATGGCATCTTGGGCAAGACAACTGCGCTTCTCGTAGAAGCTGGGCCCGTAAACCGAGGGCGTGGGGCTTTTGACTTGGTCTCTGTCACTCCGGTGCTCATAACTTTTGATTTGTAAGGAGTTATGCGGTACACAACAAACTGTTGGAAAGCTCTCTAGGAGCTCTACGACGGGAGCAGCAAGCCTACTAGGCTGCACCTATTTTCGGTACCTAAAATCAAACGTTTTTTTCTATTTTTGGCTAATTTTCTTCTTTTTGTGCTGTTTTTTCATCCCGAGTTGTTCGTCATGAGCCACGAAAAGGATGAGAACCCAACTCGCAGAACATTAAAGGCTCTAAAATGTGTCGATATCACGTCTTCCGAGAATGCCATGGTTTTGAAGCAGATAGGCTGTCGATAAGCCCACTGGGCCATTTGAATGGGCCGTCTCTCTTGGCTGGGACTGTGAACTGTCAACACATAAGGGCTTTGCACCATCCGTATGATGGGTGCTATCATACCTACACTAATGCACCTGATCCCATCAGAACTACGAAGTTAAGCGTGCTTGGGCGAGAGTTGTACTAGGATTGGTGACCCCCTAGGAAGTCCTCGTGTTGCAACCCCTTTTCATTTTTTTCCCCGGTTATTCATGCCAAGATGTTTTATCCATATCATTTCTTTTCTCGAGTCCCACGGCATCTTGGGCAATACAACTTCGCTTCGCGTAGAGACTGGGCCCGCAAACCGAGGGCGTGGGTCGTGTGACCAAGTCTCCGTGGCTCCGGTGCCTATAACTTTTGATCTGTAAGGAGTTATGCGACGCACAACATACTGTTGGAATGCTCTCTGGGAGCTCTACGACGGGGGTAGCAAGCCTTATCAGCTGCACCTGTTTTCAAAATCCAAAATTGAACATTTTCATCAGTTTCAGGCCACTTTTCTACTGTTTACTCTATTTTTCATCACGGGTTATTCGTCGTGAGCCTAGAGATGGACGAGAAGCCAACTCGCAGAACATTAGAGTCACTACAACGCGTCGATATCCAATCTTCTGAGAATGCTTCATTGATGAAGTAGTTGGGTTATCGATAAGCCCATTGGGCCTTTTGAATGGGTCGTCTCTCTTGGCTGGGACTGTGAACCGTAAACACATAAGGGTTTTTCACTATCAGCATGGTAGGTGTGATCATACTAGTACTAATGCACCTGATCCTATCAAAACTCCGAAGTTAAGAGTGCTTGGATGAGAGTAGTACTAGGATGGGTAACCCCGTGGGAAGTCCTCGTGTTGCACACCATTTCTATTTTTTTCCATGTTTAGCCTTGCAAAGATGCTTTATCCACAACATTTCTATTCTCGAGTCCCACGGTATCTTGGGCAAGGCAACTTCGCTTCGCGTAGAGATTGGGCCCGCAAACCGAGGGCATGGGGCTTGTGACCAAGTCTCCGTCGCTCCAGTGCCTATAACTTCTGATATGTAAGGGGTTATGCGGCGCACAACATACAGTTGGAAAGCTCTCTGGGAGCTCTACGACAAGGGCTGCAAGCCTTCTAGGTTGCATATGTTTTTGGTACCCAAAATTGAACGTTTTCATCAGTTTCGGGCCTCTTTTCTATTTTTTGCTCTATTTTTTATTTTGAGTCATTCGTTGTGAGCCGCGAAAAGGACGAGAACCCAACTTGCAGAAAAGTAGAGGCTTTACAACACGTCGATATCATGTGTTACGAGAATGCTGCGTTGTTGAAGTAGATGGTTGTCGATAAGGCCATCAGGCCTTTTGAATGGGCAGACTCTCTTAGCTGGGACTGTGAACCGTCAACACATAAGGGCTTTGCACCATCAGCATGATAGGTTCGATCATACCAGCCCTAATGCACTGGATCCCATCAAAACTCTGAAGTTAAGCGTGCTTGGTCAAGAGTTGTACTAGGATTGGTGATTCCCTGGGAAGAACTCATGTTGCACCCCCTTTTCATTTTTTTTCCCCGTTTAGCCATGCCAAGATGCTTTATGCATAACATTTCTATTCTTGAGTCCCACGGCATCTTGGGCAATACAATTTTGCCTCGCGTAGACACTGGGCCCACAAACCGAGGGCGTGGGTCATGTGACTAGGTTTCCGTGGCTCCGGTGCCTATTACTTTTGATCTGTAGGGAGTTATGCGGTGCACAGCATACCGTTGGAATGCTCTCTAGGAGCTCTACAACGATGACAGCAAACCTTCTCAACTGTACTTATTTTTCGTACCCAAAATCAAATGTTTTCATCAGTTTTAGGCCACTTTTCTACTATTTGTTTTGTTTTTTCATCACGGGTTATTCGTCGTGAGCTGGGAAAAGGATGAGAACAAACTCGTAGAAAATTAGAGTCACTACAATGCATCGAAATCAAGTCTTGGGATAATGCTGCGTTGTTGAAGCAGATGGGTTGTCGGTAAGCCCATTGGGCCTTTTGAATCGGCCATCTCTCTTGACTGGGACTATGAACCATCAACACATAAGAGCTTTGCACCATCAGCATGGCGGGTACGATCATACTAGCACTAATGCACCGGATCCCATCAGAACTCCGAAGTTAAGCGTGCTTGGGCGAGAGTAGTACTAGGATGGATGACCCTTTGGGAAGTCCTCATGTTGCACACCATTTTCATTTTTTTCCTTGTTTAGCCTTGCAAACACGCTTTATCCGTAACATTTCAATTCAGGAGTCCCACGGCATCTTGGGCACGGCAACTTCGCATCGCACAGAGACTGGGCCCGTAAATCGAGAGCGTACAGCTAGTAACCAAGTCTCTGTTGCTCTTGTGCGTGGCTATAACTTTTGATCCGTAAGCAGTTATGCGAGGCACAACATACCGTTGGAAAGCTCTCTAGGAGTTCTACATCTAGAGCAGCAAGCCTCCTCGGCTGCGCCTTTTTTTGGTACCTAAAATCAAATGTTTTGATCATTTTTGGGCTACTTTTCTTCTTTTTGTGCCCTTTTTTAGTCCTGGGTCGTTCATCCTGAGCCGCGAAAAGAACGAGAACCCAAATCGCAGAACATTAGAGCCTCTACAATGCGTCGATATCACGTCTTGCGGGAATGCTACGTTGTTGAAGCAGATGGGCGGTCGATAAGCCCATTGGGCCTTTTGAATTGGCATATCTCTTGTTTGAAACTGTGAACCGTCAACACATAAGGGCTTTGCACCATTAGCATGACGGGTGCGATTATACCAACACTAATGCACCGGATCCTATCAGAACTCTGAAGTTAAGTGTGCTTAGGCGAGAGTAGCACTAGGATTGGTGACCCCTTGGGAAGTCCTCGTGTTGCACCCCCTTTTAATTTTTTTCCACGTTTAGCCTGGCCAAGATGCTTTATCCATAACATTTCTATTCTCGAGTCCCACGGCATTTTGGGCAATACAACTTCGCTTGGCGTAGAGATTGGGCTTGGAAACCGAGGGCGTGGGCCGTGTGACCAAGTCTCTGTTGCTCCGGTGCCTATAATTTTTGCTCTGTAAGGAGTTATGTGGCGTACAACATACCGTTAGAATGCTCTCTAGGAGTTCTACGACAGGGGCAGCAAGCCTTTCCAGCTGCACCTATTTTTGGTACCCAAAATCGAACGTTTTCATCAATTTCAGGCTACTTTTCTACTATTTGCTCTATTTTTTCATCCTGGGTTATTCATCCTGAGCTGCGAAAATGACGAGAACCCAACTCACGGAACATTAGAGTCACTACAATACGTCAATATCAAGTCTTACAAGAATGCTACGTTGCTAAAGCAGATGTGCTGTCGATAAGCCCATAGGGCATTTTGAATATATCATCTCTCTTGGCTGGGACTATGAACTGTCAACACATAAGGGCTTTGCACCATCAGCATCGCGGGTGCGATCATTCCAGTGCTAATCCATCGGATCACATCTGAATTTCAAAGTTAAGCGTGCTTGGTCGAGAGTAGTGCAAGGATAGGTGACCCCTTGGGAAGTCCTCGTGTTGTACCTCCTTTTTATTTTTTTTCCCCGTTTAGCCATGCCAAGAAGCTTTATCCATCATATTTCCGTTTTCGAGTCCCATGGCATCTTGGGCAAGACAACTACGCTTCGGGTAGAGATTGGGTCTGTAAACCGAGGGCGTGGGGCTTGTGACCAGGTCTCCGTCACTCCGGTGCCTATAACTTTTGATCTGTAAGGAGTTATGCGACGCACAACATACCGTTGGAAAGCTCTCTAGAAGCTCTACGACGGGAGCAGCAAGCTTGCAGGGCTGCACCTATTTTTGGTACCTAAAATTGAACGTTTTCATCAGTTTTGGTCTATTTTTCTTATTTTTGGGCTTTTTTTTCATCCCGGGGCATTCGTCGTGAGTTGCAAAAAGGATGAGAACCCAACTCGTAGAACATTAGAGGCTCTAAAGTGCGTCAATATCACGTCTTGAGAGAATGCTTCGTTGTTGAAAAAGATGGGCTGTCGATAAGCCCCTTGGGCTTTTTGAATGGGTCATCTCTCTTGGCTAGGACTATGAACCGTCAAGACATAAGGGCTTTGCACCATGAGCATGGCGGGCACGATCATACTAGCACTAATGCACCGTATCCCATCTAAACTCCAAAGTTAAGCGTGCTTGGGCGAGAGTAGTATTAGGATGGGTGATCCCTTGGGAAGTCCTCGTGTTGCACCCCATTTTCATTTTTTTCCCTGTTTAGCTTTTCCAAGAAGCTTTATCCATCACATTTCTATTCTCTAGTATCACGTCATGTTGGGCAAGACAACTTCCCTTCACACAGAGGTTGGGCCAGCAAACCGAGGGCATGGGGCTTGTGACCAGGTCTTTGTTGTTCTGGTGCCCATAACTTTTGATCCTTAAGGAGTTATGCAGTGCGCAACATACCGTTGGAAAGCTTTCTGGGAGCTTTACGACGGGGGCAACAAGCTTGCTAGGATGATCATGTTTTTGGTACACAAAATAAAAACTTTTATCAGTTTTGGGCCACTTTTCTACTTTATACGCTATTTTTTCATCCTTGGTCGTTCGTCGTGAGCCATGAAAAGGACGAGAACCCAACTCGCGGAAAATTAGAGGCTCTACAATGCGTCGTTATCACGTCTTGTGAGAATGGTGCGTTGTTGAAGCAAATGGGCTGTCTATAAGTCCATTGGGCCTTCTGAATGGGCTATCTCTCTTAGCTGGGACTGCAAACCGTCAACACATAAGGGCTTTGCACCATCAGCATGACAGGTGCGATCATACTAGCACTAATGCACCAGATCCCTCAGAACTCTGAAGTTTAGCGTGCTTGGGCGAGAGTAGTACTAGGATTGGTGACCCCCTGGGAAGTCCTCGTGTTGCACCCCTTTTTCATTTTTTCCCCATTTAGCCTATCCAAGATGCTTTATCCATAACATTTCTATTCTCGAGTCCCACGGAATCTTGGGCAATACAATTTTGCTTTGCGTAGAGACTGGGCCCTCAAACCGAAGGCGTAGGGCATGTGATCAAATCTCCGTCGATCCGGTGCCTATATCTTTTGAAATTTAAGGAGTTATGCGATGCATAACATACTGTTGGAATGCTCTCGGGGAGCTCTACGACAAGGGCAGTAAATCTTGTCAGTTGTACCTATTTTCGGTACCCAAAATTCAATATTTTCATTTGTTTCAGGCCACTTTTCTACTATTTGCTCTGTATTTTCATCCCGGGTTACTCGTCGTGAGCCGCGAAAAGGTCAAGAACCCAACTCACAGAACATTAGAGTCACTACAACGTGTCCATATCAAGTCTTGCGAGAATGCTACGTTGTTGAAGCAGATGGGCTGTCAATAAGCCCATTGGGCCTTTCGAATGGTCCATCTCTCTTGGTTGGGACTGTGAACCATCAACACATAAGGGCTTTGCACCATCAGCATGGCGGGTGCGATCACACCAGCACTAATGCACCGGATCCCATCAGAACTCCGAACTTAAGCGTGCTTGGGCGAGAATAGTAGTAGGATGGGTTACACCCTGGGAAGTCCTCGTGTTGCACCCCCTTTTCATTTTTTTCCCGGTTTGCCTTGCCAAGTCGCTTTATCCGTCACATTTCTATTCTTGAGTCCCATGGCATCATGGGCAAGACAATTGTGATTCTCGTAGAGGCTTGGCCCGTAAACTGAGGGCATGGGGATTGTGACCAGGTCTTTGTCACTCCAGTGCCCATAAATTTTGATTTGTAAGAGGTTATGTGACGCACAACATACCGTTGGAAAGCTCTCTAGGAGATCTACAACGGAAGCAATAAGCCTGCTAGGTTGCACCTATTTTCGGTACCTAAAATTGAACATTTTTATCTATTTTCGACTACTTTTCTTCTTTTTGTGCTATTTTTTCATCCCGGGTCGTTCGTCGTGAGCCACAAAAAGGACGAGAACCCAACTCGCACAACATTAGAGGCTCTACAACATGTCGATATCATGTCTTGCGAGAATACTACATTGTTGAAGCAGATGGGCTGTTAATAAGCCCATTGGGCCTTTTGAATGGGTCGTCTCTCTTGGCTGGGACTGTGAACTGTCAACACATAAGGGCTTTGCACCATCAGCATGACAGGTGCGATCATACCAACACTAATGCACCGGATCCCATCAGAACTATGAAGTTTAGTGTGCTTGGGCGAGAGTTGTACGAGGATTGGTGACCCCCTGGGAAGTCCTCGTGTTGCACCCCCTTTTCATTTTTTTCCTCCGTTTAGCCATGCCAAGATGTTTTATCCATAACATTTCTTTTCTCGTGTCCCACGACATCTTAGGCAATACAACTTCACCTCCCGTAGAGACTGGGCCTGCAAACCGAGGGCGTGGGTTGTGTGACCAGGTCTCCGTGACTCCGGTGCCTATAACTTTTGATTTGTAAGGAGTTTTGCGACGCACAGCATACCGTTGGAATGCTCTTTGGGAGCTCTATGATGAAGGCAGCAAGCCATCTCTGATGCACCTATTTTCGGAACCCAAAATTGAAGTTTTCATCAATTTTCGGCTATGTTTCTACTATTTGCTCTATTTTTTCATCATGGGTTATTCGTTGTGAGCCGGGAAAAGGACGAGAACCCAACTAGCAAAACATTAGAGTCATTACAATGCATCGATATCAAGTATTGCGAGAATGCTGCGCTGTTGAAGCAGATGGGTTGTCGATAAGCACATTGGGCCTTTTGAATGGGCCATCTCTCTTGGCGGGGACTGTGAACCGTCAATACATAAGGGCTTTGCACCATCAGCATGGCGGGTGCGATCATACTTGCACTAATGCTCTGGATCCCATCTGAACTTCAAAGTTAAGCATGCTTGGGCGAGAGTCGTACTAGGATGGGTAACCCCGTGAGAAGTCCTCGTGTTGCATACCATTTCCATTTTTTTCCTTGTTTAGCCTTGCAAAGATGCTTTATCCATAACATTTCTATGCTCAAGTCCCACGGCATCTTGGGCAAGGCAACTTCGCTTTGCGTAGAGACTGGGCTCGCAAACCGAGGGCGTGGGGCTTGTGACCAAGTCTACTACGAGGGTAGCAAGCCTTCTCGACTGCATATGTTTTCGGTACCCAAAATTGAACGTTTTCATCAGTTTTGGGCTACTTTTATGCTTTTTGCTCTATTTTTTATTCTCAGGTCATTCGTTGTGAGCCGCGAAAAAGACGAGAACCCAAGTTGTAGAACATTAGAGGCTCTACAACACGTCGATATCATGTCTTGCTAGAATGCTGCGTTGTTGAAGGAGATGGACTATCGATAAGCCCATTGGGCCTTTTGAATGGGCCATCTCTCTTAGTTGGGTCTGTGAACCGTCAGCACATAAGGGCTTTGCACCATCAGCATGACAGGTGGGATCATACCAGCACTAATGCACCGGATCCCATCAGAACTCCGAAGTTAAGCGTGCTTGGGCAAAAGTAGTACTAGGATGGATGACCCCCTGTGAAATCCTCGTGTTGCACACCATTTTGGGCATCTTGGGCACAGTAACTTAGCTTCGCGTAGAGACTGGGCCCACAAACCGAGGGTGTGGGGCTAGTAACCAAGTCTCCGTATCTTCGGTGCCTATAACTTTTCATCCGTAAGTAGTTATGCGACAAACAACATACCGTTGGAAAGCTCTCTAGCAGCTCTACGTCAGGGGCTGCTTTCCTTCACGGCTGCATTTGTCTTCAAAATCCAAATTCGAATGTTTTCATCAGTTTCTGGCCACTTTTTTAATTTTTGCTATGTTTTTTATTCCCAGGTTATTCATCGTGAGCCGCAAAACGGATGAGAACCCAACTCGTAGAACATTAGAGGCTCTACAATGCGTCGATATCAAGTCTTGCGAGAATGCTATGTTGTTGAAGTAGATGGGCTATCGATAAGCCCATTGGGCCTTTTGAATGGGCCGTCCCTCTTGGCTGGGACTGTGAACCGTCAACACATATGGGCTTTGTACCATCAGCATGATGGGTGCGATCATAGCAACACTAATGCACCGGATCCCATAAGAAATCCGAAGTTAAGCGTGCTTGGGCGAGAGTAGTACAAGGATGGGTGACCCCTTGGAAAGTCCTCGTGTTGCACCTCCTTTTCATTTTTTTCCCGTTTAGCCCTGCCAAGATGCTTTATGCATCACATTTTCTATTCTTGAGTCCTATGGCATCTTGGGCAAGACAATAGCGCTTCGGGTAGAGGCTGGGCCCGTAAACCGAGGTTGTGGGGCTTTTGACCAGGTCTCAATCACTCCGGTACCCATAACTTTTGATTTGTAAGTAGTTATGTGGCACAGACGTTACCGTTGAAAAGCTTTCTAGGAGCTTTACGACTGGAGTAGCAAGCCTGCTCGGTTGTACCTGTTTTTGATGCCTAAAATTGAACGTTTTGATCAATTTTGGGCTACTTTTCTTCTTTTTGTGCACTTTTTTAGTCCCGAGTCGTTCGTCGTGTGCCGTGAAAAGAACGATAACCCAAATCGCTGACCATTAGAGCCTCTACAACGCGTCGATATCACGTCTTGCGAGAATGCTGCGTTGTTGAAGCAGATAAGCTATCGATAAGCCCATTGAGCCTTTTGAATGGGCGTCTCTCTTGGCTGGGACTGTGAACCGTTAACACATAAGGGCTTTGCACCATCAGAACTCCGAAGTTAAGTTTGCTTGGGCGAAAGTAGTACTAGGATTGGTGACCCCTGGGAAGTCCTCGTGTTGCACCCCCTTTTCATTTTTCTTCCCCATTTAGCCTGGCCAAGATGCTTTATCCATAACATTTCTTTTCTCGAGTCCCTCGGCATCTTGGGCAATACAACTTTACTTCGCGTAGAGATTGGGCCTGCAAAATGTGGGCGTGGGGCGTGTGACAAGGTCTCCGTTGCTCCGGTGCCTATAACTTTTGATCTGTAAGGAGTTATGCGGCGCACAACATACCGTTGGAATGCTCTCTAGGAGCTGTACAACAGGGGCAACAAGCCTTCCCAGCTGCACCTATTTTCGGTACCCAAAATCGAACGTTTTCATCAATTTCATGTCACTTTTCTACTATTTGCTCTATTTTTTTTATCCCGGGTTATTCGTCGTGAGCCGCAAAAAGGATAAGAACCCAACTCGGAGAACATTAAAGTCACTAAAGTGCGTCGATATCAAGTCTTGCGAGAATGCTGCGTTGTTGATGCAGATGTGCTATCGATAAGCCCATTGAGCATTTTGAAAGGGCCGTCTCTCTTGGCTGGGACTGTGAATTGTCAACACATAAGGCTTTGCACCATCAGCATGGCGGGTGCAATCATACCAGCACAAATGCATTGAATCCCATCAGAATTCCGAAGTTAAGCGTGCTTGGTCGAGAATATTGATAGGATGGGTGACCCTTTGGGAAGTCCTCGTGTTGCACCCCTTTTCATTTTTTTTCCCGTTTAGCCTAGCCAAGATGATTTATCCATAACATTTCTATTCTCGTGTCCTATAGCATCTTGAACAATACTACTTTGCTTCGCGTAGAGACTAGGCCCGTAAACCGAGGGCGTGGAGCGTGTGACCAAGTCTCCGTCGCTTCGGTGCCTATATCTTTTGATCTGTAAGGAGTTATGCGGTGCACAGCATACTGTTGGAATGCTCTCTGGGAGCTCTACGACGGGGGCAGCAAGCCTTCTCAGTTGTACCTATTTTTGGTACCCAAAATCGAACGTTTTCATCAATTTCAGGCCACTTTTCTACTATTTGCTCGGTATTTTCGTACTGGGTTATTCGTCATGAGCCGCGAAAAGGACAAGAACCCAACTCGCAGAACATTAGAGTCACTACAATGCGTCGATATCAAGTCTTGCGGGAATGCTACGTTGTTGAAGCAGATGAGCTATCGATAAGCCTATTGGGTCTTTTGAATGGTTCGTCTCTCTTGGCTGGGACTGTGAACCGTCAACACATAAGGGCTTTACACTATCAGCATGGCGGGTGCGATCATACAGGCACTAATGCATCGGATCCCATCAGAACTCCGAACTTAAGCGTGCTTGGGCGAGAGTAGTAGTAGGATGGGTTACCCCCTGGGAAGTACTCGTCTTGCACCCCTTTTTCATTTTTTCCCCGTTTTGCCTTGCCAAGTAGCTTTATCCATCAAATTTTTATTCTCGAGTCCCATGGCATCTTGGGCAAGACAACTGCGCTTCTCGTTGAGGTTGGGCCCATAAACCGGGGGCGTGGGGCTTGTGACTAGGTCTCTATCACTCCCGTGCCCATAACTTTTGATCTATAAGGAGTTATGCAGCGCACAGCAAACCGTTGAAAAGCTCTCTAGGAGCTCTAAGATAGGAGTAGCAAGCCTGCTGGGTTGCGCCTAGTTTCGGTACCTAAAATCAAAAGTTTTTCTCTATTTTTGACAACTTTTCTTCTTTTTGGGCTATTTTTTCATCCCAGGTCGTTCGTCGTGAGCCACAAAAAGGACGAGAACCCAACTCGCAGAACATTAGAGGCTCTAAAATGTGTCGATATCACGTCTTGCGAGAATGCAGCGTTGTTGGAGCAGATGGGCTTTCATAAGCCTATTGGGTCATTTGAGTGGGCCGTTTCTGTCACGCCCCAACCCGACCTATAAAGGTTAGACTAGGGTGTGATCTAAACATTCAAGTCCTTTCACATTCTTAATCATTCTAGGAGGTTTACACTTAACATTTTATTCTAGACTCCAAAATTTTTCAAAAATCCGGCAGCATAACGGCTGTAATTGGGCTCTTTGTTTTGACCTAAATTTTTTAACAGCCTCAAACTTTCAATTCAAGTTCATTCCCGACTAGAGTTTACTATTTTATAATCAATTGAATTGCTTATTGGTTATTTCGACGTCCCGTTTGATTTATAACCTAACATGATACTATGTCTCGTTTGGTTAATAAGCCTAACATGATAACTGTGTCCTGTTTATTTGTCAATTTCCTATCATGCAAGTACCTATTATCCTTTAGTTTGCAAATGAGCACCTAAGTGAAATTAGATATAATTAACTTAGTTGATTGTTCATCTAGTGGTTTGAATGCCTATGATAACTACTAATTAAGAAAACGAAAACAAACAACCAAATAAAAGTTCGTCCGGTTATAGATAGTACAATCCCAGAATTAGACCCAAATTACAACGGGGTCATTTACATAAATAAACAACGAGCAACATAAAAGAAATAGTCTTCAAGTAGTATAGTTCACAAATAGCCAAAATCACGCAAAGCACACAAGACAGGCAATCACTCCAAGGAATCATCGTTAGGCACATCGTCCTCGGGTACCTATTCTTGATCTTCTTCACCTGAGATGATAAAAGAGGGTGAGTCCTTATGAACTCAGCGAGGGGGAACGAGAAATAAGTTTTGAAACTCATTTTCCGGTTAAACTTATGAAAACCCCTTTCTCAACATGAATACAACAGAAATACAAGTACAAAAATACAAGTACATAACAGGAATACCGGTCTTTCCTCCCCGAGGTTCTCTAGGATCCAAGCGGGAGTACTTATACACATAATAAAAAGGATACGGTGAGATTTTGCTCTCAGATCCGTTTCAGAATCAGAAGTTGCGGCCGACTTCAAATCATTCCCCAAAACACACCAGGTGGGTGTACTCCGGATGTACCCCAAAAGCCTACGACCCAACTCTCCGAGGAAGTCTAGCCCCCAAGCGAGAGAGGGAATGGGACCATGGTGGTCACGGTAACACCGGCAAGCCCGATGCCGCCCGGCGTGCGTGATCGCTACCATGCCGACAGGAAAGGTTGCAACCTTGTATGCAATGCACATTTATGACAGGTAATATATCACAGTAGGAGAACAACAAAGTAGGTTGTCTCCGGACAGTCATAAGATTGCACATTGACCAAGTAAACAAGCAGGGCACGATAAAACAGGTAATATATCACAGTAGGAGGACAACAAAGTAGGTTGCCTCCGGACAGTCATAAGATTGCACATTGACAGGTAGACAAGCAAGGCACGATAAGACATGAAAATTTCACTTGAAGGCATATAGAGTTATATGAAAATTAAACGGGCAGCCATGTAACACATGTAAAACAGGCCATATAACTCATTAAGAAGTCCACGTGATCAAGTGATAAGATTATTCAACATGCAATGATATCAACATGGGTTCGGGTCCAAGAAAAGCTTATTTGTCAACATGCAAGGGTCAAAATCACATTTGAAGTTATAAGACATTAACGGGCAGCCCACTAAGCATATAATTTCCACACAATATCCAAATGATCAACACTTAGCAAGACTACCTAGTCATTAGGGTTTCCGTTTCATGCTTAACCGCGTGATTAAACCCTAAGTCAACTCAAAATCATTCTCAAGTCATGCATCATTCAATTCAACATCCTCAAACGTTCAAAACAGTCCACACAACATCCCAACACCACATTTCCACACAATTAGTACCACAAGAGAGGTTACAATAATTTTCCAAGCATATGGCTAAATAAAACCTTTACTGCAATGGGCTGTCTTCTCACAATCAATAGGATAACCAAAAAATATCCAAATTCAGTAAATAAGATTTCAAATTAAATCTTAAGAAGTTAACTAAAATCAGAAACAAACCTTGCATCAATTGGAGTTCAGAATCATTAGTTATAGCCGAAACAGTGAGGTAGCACAAAACTGTCCAGATTTCTACACTTTTCAGAAATTGACGTTTTTGAGGTCCTTAGAGTCAGTTTTAGCTTTGGTACATTTCTGACAAAATTGTCCAGAACTGAAAAATATAGCATCACACCAAATTTTACTCATTTTGGACAACATTTACTAAGTCAAATATGGTTCGTTCCACAAGGTCAGTGCATCTTCCAAAACCTGATTCATTTTTCCAGATTTCCAGATTTGGTCACATTTTAATGATTTGCCATTTTGAGGACCTTAGAGTCAAAATTAACTTCGGCCTATTTCTGGGAAAAATGTTCCAAACTGTCCAAAATAGCCACCCACCAATTTTCAATCATTTTCAACATCATTTGCTTAGCTAAACTTACCTCGAACAGACTGGTCAGAGAGCTGTCATCCATTTCGACTTCACCTAGCATCATTTTCAAGCCAATATCTTGCCATGCATGGTTGATTGAGCTTATGAACGACCATATAGCTCAAGTACAGAAGCAAATACACACATTTATGAGCATGCATGTGAGTTTTTAAAGAGTTTTCAAAAGATTTTAACCCTCACCTTAGCAATCAACCACAAAGATGCACAAAAACCTTGTTGAGGCTCAAATTTCTTCCTCTTCTTGCTTAGCCGAGTTTCCAACTTGGTTTTCTCTATTTTTCCTAGCCTAGTAAGAAATCTCTTAGTACATGCATGTAGTTAGGACTTGAAGAAAATAAATGGAAGCTTAGTAACTCACCTAGGCCGAAAATGAAGCTTCAATGCACATGCATGAGTGATTTTTGCATCCTAGCTTGTTCGGTTGAGGTCCTTTGCTTGTGGCTTGCTTGGTTTAGCTATGGTGTGAAGAAGAGAAGCTATGGAGATGAATAACTCAGCCAAAACCGAAATGGAGAGAGAAAATGAGAGGGAGAGAGAGAAATGTGAGGAAAGTGAGAGAAATGAGAGAAAAATGAGGCTTTTTGCAAAAGTTGATGCATGGGTTCAGCCTTGAGCTTAGCAATTCTGATTTTTATGTCTTCAAGAGGCATTTTGAAATGTTAGCATGGGCCATGAGTGGTTTGGTCGAAAATGAGAGGAAATTGAGGTGGTTTTGGGCAATTTGTTATGCATTGTGTTGAGTGTTTTGTCATAGTTTGTCTAGGACTAATTTTTTTTATGCATTTGTGTCATTAGAATTGTCATAGGAATGTTGGGAAATTAGGGAATCTAGGTAGAATAAAATATAGGAATGTTTGTTGATGAGTTGAATTATGAATAGAATAATAGATAGTGGAAAATGTAGGAATAGTTTAGTATTATTTTATTGTTAGTGGAGTTTGTAGAGAATTTGAATTAGGAATATAATATTGGTTAGTGGATTGTGTAGGATTATTTTATTGTCTAGTGCTTTGTGTAGGATTCTTTCTTGATTAACGTGGTGGCACGGATTCCTAGGTCTAGGGCACGAATTACGAGATAGACACGAACTACGAGGTAAGACACGAACTACGAGGTAAGACACGAACTACGAGGTACAACACGTATTTCAAGACTAAGGCACATACTTCAAGATAAGTGCACGGATTCTAATGCTAACACACGCAATCCTAGGTGAATGAACGTAGATCAAAATAAGGCATGTAATTCAATGCAATGCACGTAATTCAAGACACGACTCTTAAACCTAGGTTAAGGCACGCAGTTCAAAGTTAATGCACACGAAACGAAGAGACACATGCAAATCAAGGTCTCACATGTAAATTAAGGTCATGGCATGTTTATCTAGGTATCGCACGTATATCGAGGATTAGGGCACACAATTTTAGGTTAAGGCACGTATAACGAGGCATGCACGAAAACCAAGATAGGGCACGTAATCCTAGGTCGATCATATAATTTTAGGTCTAAGGCACGCATATCAAGGTAGGACACGTTATTCGGGGTCGGGCCTCACAGTTTCTCTTGGCTGGGACTATGAACTGTCAACACATAAGGGCTTTGCACCATCAGCATGATGGGTGCAATCATACCAGCATTAATGCACCGGATCCCATCAAAACTCCGAACTTAAGCATGCTTGGGCGAGAGTAGTAATAGGATGGGTTACCCCTTTGGAAGTCCTCATGTTGCACCCCCTTTTCATTTTTTTACCCCGTTTTGCCTTGCCAAGTCGCTTTATCCATCACATTTATATTCTTGAGTCCCATGGCATCTTAGGCATGACAACTGCGCTTCTCGTAGAGGCAGGGCCCATAAACCGAGGGCGTGGGGCTTATGACCAGGTCTCTATCACTCCGTTGCCCATAACTTTTGACCTATAAGGAGTTATGCGGCGCACAGCAAACTGTTGGAAAGCTCTCTAGGAGCTCTACGACGAGAGCAGCAAGCCTGTTAGGTTGCGCCTATTTTCGGGACCTAAAATCGAACGTTTTTATCAATTTTCAGCAACTTTTCTTCTTTTTGTGATGTTTTTTCATCCCGGGTCGTTCGTTATGAGCCACGAAAAGGATGAGAACCCAACTCGCAGAACATTAGAGGCTCTAAAATGTGTCGATATCACGTCTTGCGAGAATGCTGTGTTGTTGAAGCAGATGGGCTGTCGATAAGCCCATTGGGCCATTTGAACGGGCCGTCTCTCTTGGTTGGGACTATGAATTGTCAATACATAAGGGCTTTGCACTATCAGCATGACGGGTGCTATCATACTAGCACTAATGCACCAGATCTCATCAGAACTACGAAGTTAAGCGTGCTTGGGCGAGAGTTGTACTAGGATTGGTGACCCCCTAGGAAGTCTTCGTGTTGCACCCCCTTTTCATTTTTTTCCCCCATGTAACCATGCCAGGATGTTTTATCCATATCATTTCTTTTCTCGAGTCCCACGGCATCATGCGCAATACAACTTCACCTCACGTAGAGACTGGGCTCGCAAACCGAGGGCGTGCTTCGTGTGACCAAGTCTCCGTGACTCTGGTGCCTATAACTTTTGATATGTAAGGAGTTATGCGACGCACAACATACTGTTGGAATGCTCTCTAGGAGCTCTACGACGGGGGCAACAAGCCTTCTCAGCTACACCTATTTTCAGAACCCAAAATCGAACGTTTTCATCAATTTTAGGCCACTTTTCTACTGTTTACTCTATTTTTTGATCATGGGTTATTCGTCGTGAGCCGGAAGAAGGACGAGAACCCAACTCCCAGAACATTAAAGTCACTACAATGCGTCGATATCTAGTCTGGTGAGAATGCTTCATTGTTGAAGCAGATGAGTTGTCGATAAGCCCATTAGGCCTTTTGAATGGGTCATTTCTCTTGGCTGGGACTGTGAACTGTCAACACATACGGGCTTTGCACCATCAGCATGGCGGGTGCGATCATACCAGTACTAATGCACCGGATCCCATCAGAACTCTGAAGTTAAGCGTGCTTGGGCGAGAGTAGTACTAGGATGGGTAACCCCGTGGGAAGTCCTCGTGTTGCACACCATTTGCATTTTTTTCCCTGTTTAGCCTTGCAAAGATGCTTTATCCACAACATTTCTATTCTCGAGTCCCACGGCATCTTAGGGAAGGCAACTTCACTTCGCATAGAGATTGGGCCCGCAAACCGAGGGCGTGGGGTTTGTGACCAAGTCTCCATCACTCCGGTGCCTATAACTTCTGATACGTAAGGAGTTATGCGGCGCACAACATAAAGTTAGAAGGCTCTCTGGGAGCTCTACGGCAGGGGCTGCAAGCCTTTTCGATTGCATATGTGTTCGGTACCCAAAATTGAACGTTTTTATTAGTTTCGGGCCACTTTTCTATTTTTTGCTTTATTTTTTATTCCCGGGTCATTCGTCGTGAGCCTTGAAAAGGACGAGAACCCAACTCGCAGAACATTAGAGCCTCTACAATGCGTTGATATCACATCTTGCGAGAATGCTGCGTTGTTGAAGTAGATAGGCGGTCGATAAGCCCATTGGGCCTTTTGAATAGGCGTATCTCTTGGTTGGGACTGTGAACCGTCAACACATAAGGGATTTGCAACATCAGCATGAAAGGTGCGATCATACCAACACTAATGCACCGGATGCCATCAGAACTCCGAAGTTAAGCGTGCTTGAGCGAGAGTAGTACTAGGATTAGTGACCCCCTGGGAAGTCCTCGTGTTGCACCCTTTTTTAATTTTTTTCCCCGTTTAGGCTGGCCAAGATGCTTTATCCATAACATTTATATTCTCGAGTCCCACGGCATTTTGGGCAATACAACTTCGCTTCGCGTATAGATTGGGCCTGTAAACCGAAGGCGTGGGGCGTGTGACCGGGTCTCCTTCGCTCCGGTGCCTATAACTTTTGCTTTGTAAGAAGTTATGCGGCGCACAACATACCGTTGGAATACTCTCTAGGAGCTCTTCGACGGGGGAAGCAAGCCTTCCTAGCTGCACCTATTTTTGGTACCCAAAATCGAACATTTTCATCAATTTCAGGCCACTTTTCTACTATTTGCTCTATTTTTTCATCCCGGGTTATTCGTCGTAAGTTACGAAAAGGACGAGAACCCAACTCACAGAACATTAGAGCCACTACAATGCGTTGATATCAAGTCTTGCAAGAATGCTGCGTTGTTGAAGTAGATGTGCTGTCGATAAGCTCATAGGGCATTTTGAATTGACTGTCTCTCTTGGCTGGGACTGTGAACTATCAACACATAAGGGCTTTGCACAATCAGCATGGCGGGTGCGATCATACCAGCGCTAATGCATCGGATCCCATCAGAATTTTAAAGTTAAGCGTGCTTGGTCGAGAGTAGTGCAAGGATGGGTGACCCCCTTTGGGAAGTCCTTGTGTTGTACCCCTTTTTCATTTTTTCCCCCGTTTAGCCATGCCAAGAAGCTTTATCTATCACATTTCCATTCTTGAGTCCCATGGCATCTTGGGCAAGATAACTGTGCTTCGGGTAGAGATTGGGTCCATAAACCGAGGGCGTAGGGCTTGTGACCATGTCTCTATCACTCCGATGCCCATAACTTTTGATCTGTAAGGAGTTATGTGGCGCACAGCATACCGTTGGAAAGCTCATTAGGAGCTCGAGGACGAGAGCAGCAAGCTTGCAGGGCTGCGCCTATTTTTGGTACCTAAAATCGAAAGTTTTCAATAGTTTTGGTCTATTTTTCTTTTTTTTTTGCGCTATTTTTTCATCCCGGGTCATTCTTCGTGAATTGTGAAATGGACGAGAACCCAACTCACAGAACATTAGAGGCTCTAAAATGTGTCGATATCACGTCTTGCGAGAATGCTGCGTTTTTGAAGAAGAGGGGCTGTTGATAAGCCCCTTGAGCTTTTTGAATGGGATGTCTCTCTTGGCTGGGACTGTGAACCGTCAACACATAAGGGCTTTGTACCATCAGCATGGCGGGTGCGATCATACTAGCACTAATGCACCGGATCCCATCTAAACTCCAAAGTTTAGCGTGCTTGGGCAAGAGTAGTACTAGGATGGGTGATCCCTTGGGCAGTCCTCGTGTTGCACCCCATTTTTTTTCCCTATTTAGCTTTGCCAGGAAGCTTTATCCATCACATTTCTATTCTCTAGTACCACGGCATGTTGGGCAAGACAATTCCCTTCACGTAGAGGTCGGGCACGTAAACCGAGGGCATGGGGCTTGTGACCAGGTCTCCGTCGTTCTGGTGCCCATAACTTTTGATCCTTAAGGAGTTATGCGGTGCACAACATACAGTTGGAAAGCTTTCTGGGAGCTTTACGACGGGGGCAACAAGTTTGCTCGGATGATCATGTTTTCGGTACACAAAATCAAAAGTTTTTATCAGTTTCAGGCCACTTTTCTACTTTATGCGCTGTTTTTTCATCCTAGGTCGTTCGTTGTGAGCCACGAAAAGGACGAGAACCCAACTCATGGAACATTAGAGGATCTGCAATGCGTCGTTATCACGTCTTGTGAGAATGGTGTGTTGTTGAAGCAAATGGGCTGTCTATAAGTCCATTGGGCCTTCTGAATAGGCCATCTCTCTTGGCTGGGACTGTGAACCGTCAACACATAAGGGCTTTGCACCATCAGCATGACAGGTACGATCATACTAGCACTAATGCACCGGATCCCATCAGAACTTTGAAGTTAAGCGTGCTTGGGCAAGAATAGTACTAGGATTGGTGACCCCCTGGGAAGTCCTCGTGTTGCACCCCCATTTCATTTTTTTCCCTTTTAGCCTTTCCAAGATGCTTTATCCATAACATTTCTATTCTTGAGTCCCACGGCATCTTGGGTAATACAATTTTGCTTAGCGTAGAGACTGGGCCCTCAAACCGAGGGCGTGGGGCATGTAACCAAGTCTCCGTCGCTCCGGTGCCTATATCTTTTGAACTGTAAGGAGTTATGCAGTGCACAGCATACTGTTGGAATGATCTCGAGGAGCTCTATGATAGGGGCAGCAAGTCTTGCAAGCTGTACCTATTTTGGTACCCAAAATTGAACATTTTCATTAGTTTCAGGCCTCTTTTCTACTATTTGCTCTGTATTTTCATCCTAGGTCATTCGTCGTGAGCCGTGAAAAGGTCAAGAACCCAGCTCGCAGGACATTAGAGTCACTACAAGGTGTCCATATCAAGTCTTGCGAGAATGCTACGTTGTTGAAGTAGATGGGCTGTCGATAAGCCCATTGGGCCTTCCGAATGGTCTGTCTCTCTTGGCTGGGACTGTGAACCATCATCACATAAGGGCTTTGCACCATCAACTTGGCAGGTGCGATCATACCAAGACTATTGCACCGGATCCCATCAGAACTCCGAGCTTAAGCGTGCTTGGGCGAGAGTAGTAATAGGATGGGTTATCCCCTGGGAAGTCCTCGTGTTGCACACTCTTTTCATTTTTTTCCCCGTTTTGCCTTGCCAAGTCACTTTATCCATCACATTTCTATTCTCGAGTACCCTGGCATCATGGGCAAGACAACTGCACTTCTCGTAGAGGCTGGGCTCTTAAACCGAGGGCGTGGGGCTTGTGACCAGGTCTCTGTCACTCCGGTGCCCATAACTTTTGATTTGTAAGGAGTTATGCATCGCACAACATACCGTTGGAAAGCTCTCTAGGAGCTCTACAACGGGAGCAGCAAGCCTGCTTGGCTGCACCTATTTTTGGTACCTAAAATCGAACATTTTTATCTATTTTTGGCTACTTTTCTTCTTTTTGCGCTATTTTTTCATCCCAGGTTGTTCGTCGTGCGCTAGGAAAAGGATGAGAACCCAACTCGTAGAACATTAGAGGCTCTACAATGTGTCGTTATCATGTCTTGCAAGAATGCTGCATTGTTGAAGTAGATGGGCTGTCAATAAGCCCATTGGGCTTTTTGAATGGGTCGTCTCTTTTGGCTAGGACTGTGAACTGTCAACACATAAGGGCTTTACACCATCAGCATGACAGGTGCGAACATACCAGCACTAATGTACCAGATCCCATCAGAACTACAAAGTTAAGCGTGCTTGGGCGAGAGTTGTACTAGGATTAGTGACCCCCTAGGAAGTCCTCTTGTTGCACCCTCTTTTCATTTTTTCCCCCGTTTAGCCATGCCAAGATGTTTTATCCATAACATTTCTTTTCTCGACTCCCACGACATCTTAGGCAATACAGCTTCGCCTCCCTTAGAGACTAGGCCTACAAACCGAGGGCGTGGGTCGTGTGACCAGGTCTTCGTGGCTCCGGTGCCTATCACTTTTGATTTGTAAAGAGTTATGCGATGCACAGCATACCATTGGAATGCTCTCTGGGAGCTCTATGACAAGGGCACCAAGCCTTCTCAGATGCACCTATTTTTGGAACCCAAAATTGAACTTTTTCATCAGTTTCAGGCCACATTTTTACTATTTGCTCTATTTTTTCATCACGGGTTATTCGTCGTGAGCCAGGAAAAGGACGATAACCCAACTCGTAGAACATTAGAGTCATTACAACTCATCAATATCAAGTCTTGAGGGAATGCTGTGTTGTTGAAGCAGATGGGTTCTCGATAAGCACATTAGGCCTTTTGAATGGGCCGTCTCTCTTGGCTAGGACTGTGAACCGTCAACACATAAGGTCTTTGCACTATCAGCATGGCGGGTGTGATCATACCAACACTAATGCTCCAGATCCCATCAGAACTTCGAAGTTAAGCGTGCTTGGGCGAGAGTAGTACTAGGATGGGTGACCCGTGGGAAGTCCTTGTGTTGCACACCATTTCCATCTTTTTCCTTGTTTAGCCTCTCAAAGATGCTTTATCCACAACATTTCTATACTCGAGTCCCACAGCATCTTGGGCAAGGCAACTTCGCTTCGTGTAGAGACTGGGCCCACAAACCGAGGGCATGGGGCTTATGACCAAGTCTCCGTCGCTCCGGTGCCTATAACTTCTATTACATAAGGAGTTCTGCGGCTCACAACATACAGTTGGAAAGCTCTATGGGAGCTTTACGATAGGGGCAGCAAGCCTTCTCGACTGCATATGTTTTCGATCCCCAAAATCAAATGTTTTTCTCAGTTTTGGGCCACTTTTGTACTTTTAGCTAAGGTTTTTATTCTCGGGTCATTCGTTGTGAGCCGCAAAAATTACGAGAACTAAACTTGCAAAACAGTAGAGGCTCTACAACACGT
Organism: Ehretia macrophylla; assembly: GCA_037974665.1. NCBI lineage: Eukaryota > Viridiplantae > Streptophyta > Magnoliopsida > Boraginales > Ehretiaceae > Ehretia > Ehretia macrophylla. The sequence continues at coordinate 47,156,030 of CM075771.1, read as the reverse complement.
CGATATCATGTTTTGCGAGAATGCTAGGTTGTTGAAGCAGATGGGCAGTCGATAAGCCCATTGGGCCTTTTGAATGGGTTGTCTCTCTTAGCTGGGACTATGAACCGTCAGCACATAAGGGCTTTGCACCATCAGCATGACGGGTGGGATCATTCCAGCACTAATGCATCGAATCCCATCAATACTCCGAAGTTAAGCGTGCTTGGGCGAAAGTAGTTCTAGGATGGATGACCCCTTGTGAAGTCCTCGTGTTGCACACCATTTTAATTTTTTTCCCCGTTTAGCCTTGCCAAGATGCTTTATCCATAACATTTCTATTCTCAAGTCCCACGGCATCTTGGGCACGGCAACTTAGCTTCACGTAGAGACAAGGCCCATAAACCTAGGGCATGGGGCTAGTAACCAAATCTCCATATCTTCTGTGCCTATAACTGTTGATCCGTAAGGAGTTATGGGGCACACAACATACCGTTGGAAAGCTCTCTTGGAGCTCTACGTCGGGGGCATTAAGCCTTCTCGGTTGCATTTATCTTCAAAACCCAAAATTGAATGTGTAATACCCGAGCCCAGAATGTGGAATTTTTTTGTTTATCTTTCTAAAAATTATATTTTCTTAAATTCTTTGAGATTTAATTGTTACTTCTTTATTGTCGCAAGGTGCATTGCATTTCGAGAGCGATAGTTAGAGGGTGTCTTCTAGTCCTCAACAAATAGTGAAACTAGTATTTTGGTGCCTTAAATTTAATATTTTACTTGTTGTTAACTAGAATTAATTTGGTGTTGGGTATTTTAGCTTTAAAATGCATAAAATGGGCCAATTTGACCAAATTTTAAGTTAGTTGACCAAGCTTGACCATTTGACCAAAGGCTTGTCATCTTTTAATAGTTATAACATAGAAAAATAAAAGAAAAAAGCACAAAACAGAAAACCTGCTAGTCAAAACATTGAAGAAAAAAAAAATTTCAACTTTCAAACTTCCAATCTTTGCATGAGCTTGTGCGGGATTGTTTCCGAGGCATCCATCATGGTTTTCCTAGCGACTAGGAGTGTCTAAGGTGAGGGAAGCACGTTATTTGCGCATTTGAATATCATGTATATCAACTTTATGATTTTTTGGTTTTTCCGTAGTTTGTTGTTTTAATCATTTTGATGCTTAAAGAATGTCCTTGACAATTGTAGAACATGTATTTATAGCTTTTTAACATTTTCTACAGTTGAATATTGAGATTGCAATTTAAATTGTTAGTTGAATAGTAAATTGTGAATAGTAAATTCTTAAATCGATGAAGTTGCTCCGTTATGCGTTCTGTTTATGTGAAAAGATGCTAGATATGCTAGAATGCCTAAATGCATGCTTTGTTTGGATTGTGTAATAGAAAAAATGAGAAAAATGCATTGGTGAAAGTCGGGGTATTTTAGGTCGAGTTTAGCGTTTTCTCGTTTTGCATGATGGCATTGTCTCGGAAGGCCATGGAAGCACTTTTGGTGCGATTATGGTGTTGGTTAGGTGTTTGGTTAGGGTAGCGGTAGTTCAAATGAGCATAGGGAGAAATCGGGGCTTTGCGTGAATTCTAGGGTAAAGTAGGGTTTCGGGGCCTTTAGACATGCCTTATGGTGACCTAGGAGGACTGGTGAAGTCGGTTTCCAAAACTCGTGGCTCGTTTGAAAGTAGTAGTATTTTGAAAGTTGGGGTCGATTTGTGTTTTGTTGGTTTTTTCATAGTATTATGGTTGAAGAATGTTTATTGTTGCTTGTTATGCTTGTTAAAGATGAATGTGATTGAAATGCTTATCAATTGCTGCTATAGCGTGCGAGAGTAACTTATTTTGTTATTCTCCCACGTGTGGCTTTATTGCTCGATTGTTGCATCGTATCTTGTATTGCATTCATAGAGTCAGGGGCAGTGTGATGGGCCTCTCTAGGTAGCCTCGGGTTGCCAGTGTTGGTTGCCCTAGCTCCGTCTCCTATTCATTTTCTCGCTTGGGCTGCCTCCCAGGGAGATTTGGGTCGTAGAATTGATGCATACTTCCGGGATATTCCAAACTGAAGTTATAAGGTGGTTTGGGTCGGCGCGTCGTCATCGAATTCGTGATTGAAAGTTGCTCGTGGAAAGTGAATTGTATCCTTTGAATGAGTGTTTATAGTTTTAATGCTTGTCTTGTTTATTGTTGGCTTTGTTTGTATCTCTATATGATAATTGAATGAATTGCTTGACTATTTGCATTGCATTCTCCTCTCATCTCTGTCCTTGAGACCAATAGCCCTCGCTGAGCAATAGTTTTTGCTCATTCCTTTCTATACCATACTTTTACAAGAGTAGTTGAAGTTGATCCTATCGAGGTAGTTGAGGAGAAAGAGCAAGTGGAGGTCGTTTCCTTGATAGCACTTTCTTTACTTAGCTGGTGGTTGGTTGCCAGACTTTTGTGTGGGCCATGTTTGATGTGTTTATTGCTTGGTTGACGCTTTATTTTTAGGCTTGTAGCCTTGTATGTAGTTTCTATTTTGAGCCCTCTATGGTCTTATGTTGTAAAAGTTGAAAGAATGTGAAGTTGTAAAAATATACTCTTATGACTAGTAAAGAATTGCATACTAATGGTTTAACTGTTTAGTAGCACGTACACTTGTGTAGTATGCATGACATTTTTGGTTCGCAAAGTTGTAAATGAGAAGATGTATATTTTCTAAAAGAAAGTTGTCTTGATTCAAATGTTTATTATGGCTTTCGCAAGTATTATGTTGAATGAAGGGTTTCGGATCGTCCACGGTACAGAGGAGACTCCGTCCGTGTGTTGGGTCTGGGCTTGGCCTTTTGCGGGGTCGGGTCGGGTCGGGTCGGGGCGTGACATCTTTAGGTGGTATCAGAGCATGATAGTCTTGCATGAGCCGGGATATGTTTCTCGGTCTGTGGGGTAAAGGTCTAAAATGTTAAAGTGTTTATTGTATGATTGTTAAGTGAAAAGAAAATGTTATAGCATGACTATGTGATCTTGGAGTGCTTATGTGTTTAAGTGAATTAGTTTGACATGTCAATCTTGTGTTATGTGAATTGTGTGATAGAATATTTGATTGTTATTGACTTGAGTGTTATCTAATCTTATGTGCTATATTTCTATCTATAAACTTCTTTTAAATGTTGCCAGCTATTGTGAGTTGTTACTATGCCGCCACGATGTAGTACTCAAGGTCCAGGGGTAGATGAAGAGGCAGTAGAATAGGGTTAGCAACCGTTGCCTGAACAGTTTATGGCTACTATGACCACTGCAGTTGACCGGATTACACTGGTACTGCATGAGCAGAGGCAGGACAGGAATAATAATCCCCAGGGAAATGAAGCTAATCCTGGTGGACAGGGGTTTAGGGCTGAGAATAATCAGTTGGAGAAATTCTAGAGGCACGAGCCGGGTAAGTTCTTTGGAGAGCCGGATGATGAGGCAGCCGAGAGATGGATTAACCGTGTTGAGAAAATTTTCGCTGCTTTGAGGTACACTGATGAGGAAAGAATAGATTATGCGACATTCCTGTATGAGGGCGACGCAGAACAGTGGTGGAATACTATCAGGTTGAGGTGGGACTGTGAGGATGTTCCGCATTTGTGGGATGATTTCGTGAGTGAGTTTCGGGATAAGTATATTCCCGACATGGCTAGGGAAAGGCGGGAAGATGAATTTGTGGCCCTGAAGTAGGGAAACATGACTGTTGCACAGTATGAGGCTAGTTTTGTCAGCCTGTCGAGGTATATGCCTGAGCTGGTGCGGCCAGCTAGGAGGATGATTCACAGGTTTGTTCGTGGGCTGAGAATGGATATACAGCTGCAATTGACTGGGCAGACCTATACTACTTTTCCCGAGGCATTCCAAGCACCCTCGAAGTTTGAGAAACAGAAGGCTAAGATGATAGCTGAGAGTAGCCAGCCGAGTAAGAAATAGTACTTTGGCCAGAGCAGCCAGAGTCAGTCGAGGCAGTATCAGACTTTTGTTCAAGCTCCTCAGCAATGTCCGTATCAGCCTCAGTATCAGATTCAAGGGAGGCCAGCTGTGACTAGACCCCAGCAGGGAGGTACAGTTCCTACTACTTCCAGAGCCCCCGCACCTACGGGAAACACTGTTGTAAGACAAAATCAGCAGTGTAACTTTTGTAATCGATCAGGGCACGTTGAGGCTAATTGTTGGAGGAAGAATGGTAAATGCACTGGTTGTGGGAGTGAGGAGCATAGGGTGAAAGATTGCCCTAAGTATAAGAATGTTCACGGCCGTACTGGAGGCCAGGGTGTGCAGAATAGGGCTGCAGGTGCAGGTCCAGCACAGAGGGTACAGGCTAGGGTCTTTGCACTAGATGCGTAGGAGCTACCCGATACTATAGCAATAGTGGAAGGTACCTTTCTTCTCAATACTCAGCCAGTTAAAGTTTTGATTGCCCGGAGCTACACATTCGTTTATAACTCCTGCATGTGCACGATCTGTGAATGTTTGCATTGATAAACTGCCACATGAAGTTGAAGTTAGTATGCCTTTGGGTGCGAAATTTGTTACTGAGTCTATTTGCAAATCTTGTGATATATGTATTGAGAACCGTAATTTTCTTGCTGATTTAATTATACTGCCCTTCCGTGACTTTGAAATCATTTTGGGAATGGACTGGTTGGGGAAGTACTATGCTCAGTTGGATTGTAGAACAAAAATTGTTTATCTTCAGATTCCTGACCTACCAGTAATGGAGATTGTTGGGAACTACAGGGCTGCCCGGATACCTCTTTTATCATCGATCAAGGCTTCTAAGTTGTTGAATAAGGGTTGTGAAGCTTACCTAGCTTATCTGATCAATCAACCTACTGATAAGTTGAATTTGAATGAGGTTCCAATTGTTAAAGACTTCCCTAGTGTATTTCCCGAGGAATTACCGGGTTTACCACCGGATAGGGAGATTGAGTTTGTGATTGATCTTGTGCTAGGCACTGCGCCAATTTCTAGAAGTCCTTATAGAATGGCATCGGCTGAACTTCAGGAATTAAAAATTCAGCTTCAGAACTTGCTTGAGAAAGGGTTTATACAACCTAGTTCTTCGCCGTGGGGTGCGCCTGTGTTGTTTGTGAGAAAGAAAGACGGCACGCTACGGTTATGTATTGATTATAGGGGACTTAATCAAGTCACGATTAAGAACAAATACCCCTTGCCGTTGATTGAAGAATTGTTTGACCAGTTGCAGGGTGCGAGTGTTTACTCCAAATTTGACTTGAGGCAGGGTTACTATCAACTCAGGATTCGGAGTGATGATATACCTAAGACGGCATTCAACACTAGATATGGCCACTATGAATTTGTTGTGTTACCGTTTGGATTGACGAATGCACTAGCCGCATTCATGGACTTGATGCAGAGGGTTTTTTGACCTTATCTTGATCAATTTGTCGTAATCTTTATTGACGACATTTTAGTGTACTCTAAGAATGAGGCTGAACATGAACAACATTTGAAGATTGTGCTACAGACTTTGCAAGAAAACAAGCTTTTTGCTAAATTCAGCAAGTGCGAATTCTGGTTGAATCAGATATCTTTTCTAGGCCATATCATTTCAGATCAAGGAATTTCAGTGGACCCAGCTAAGATTGAAGTTGTTTCGTCATGGAAGAGACCTAAAACAGTGTCAGAGATTCGGAGTTTTATGGGTTTGGCAGGTTACTATCGGAGGTTTGTTAAAGACTTTTCCAAAATTTCTGGACCTTTAAGCCAATTGACTTGAAAGAAAGTTACTTACAACTGGGATGCTAAGTGTGAATCCAGTTTCCAAGAACTGAAGAAGAGACTAACTACAACTTCTGTACTAGCTTTACCTGAGGGTACAGAAAACTTTGTTGTCTACAGTGATGCAGCTAAAGAAGGTTTGGGTTGTGTTTTAATGCAGAATGGTAAGGTGATTGCCTATGCTTCTAGGAAGTTGAAACCATATGAAGTCAATTACCCTACACATGATCTTGAGTTAGCTGCAGTTGTGTTTTCTTTGAAGAAGTGGCACATTACTTATGGGGTTGCAGATTTGAAATTTTTACTGATCACAAGAGTCTCAAATATTTATTTTCACAAAAGGATTTGAATATGAGGCAGCGAAGATGGCTAGAGCTATTAAGTGGTTACAACTGTTCTATAAACTACATGCCAGGTAAGGCAAATGTTGTTGCTGATGCTTTGAGCTGAAAGGCTACTGTTGCAAGTTTAATTATCAAGGATTGGGAGACTTTGGAGGAAATTTGTTCATGGAAGCCAGAAGCTACTGAGGTAGGGATTCGATTTGCTAGCTTACAGATTCAGTCGGGGTTGCTAGCACAAATTAGAGAGGCTCAGAAGACTGATCATCACATCTTGAAGATCCAAGAAAAAAGCAAAAGGGGGAGTGTGACGCCCGAGATTTAGCCATGCATTTAATTACTGTTGCATCTTTGTTTGCGCATTTCCTTCTGTGCATTATTGACTGCCTTCTTGAGTTACTATTCACTCCGTTTTTAAACTGCCTTATATTAGTTAATTAGCATTTTTATTAAATCATACTAATTGTAAAAGTAGTGGGAAAAATGTGCAATTGAGCTAGAGGCGATAGGAGATCTCGTTTAGAAAATGATTTTTAGTAGTTGAATGAATAGTGTTACGTAGCCAACTTAGGTAATTAATTAGCTAGCATATATTTTACTATCTAAGCTCGTTTTAAAGCTTACTACGCGCATTTTAGAAGCCACCTAAGCACCCAATCAATACCCCACCTTAGCCAATTATTAAATAACCTTGTTTAGCTCATTAGATAACAAAGAAAAAAAAATAAAAAGCTGAAAACAGGAGCCAAACCCGACAGCCCCTCTTTGCACTTGGGAGAAATTTTTCATCTTCAACTCTTCAATTCAAGCCAAGCCAAGCCTTGAGCAACTAGTGTAGGGTGTTTGCAAGGTTCCTAGGTGCTCCTACGCGTATTGGTGAGGGATTTCACGACTTGTTTTTGCATTTTTAAATAGTTGCTCATTTCTTGATTTGTTGAAAATATGATTATATGCCATTGTAATTGTTATCTATGCTAATATACCATCTATATGAAGGCTAGAGAACACATTTGAACCGTCGTTTCGCAATTTAAACGGTTAGAATCGTTAGTTTGATTTTTAGGGTGAATAGTGACATTTTTTCTAGGGTTTTGTGTAATTGCTCGAATTAGCTTGAATTAATGCTTCTAATAGATGCCTTAGGTACTAGTGAAGATAACCTAATAGCCCCGTGCACTTGCATTGCCCTTAAATCGCCTAAAAATGGAAAATAGCCGACTTTAACTTGGGGCTTTTGGGGTTAATGTGAATCCGGATGGATTCGGGCTTCAATTCTAGTGACCTTAGGCTACCTAGGTGCTATAGATGCCTTGATATCCCTTGTTTGAAGCCCGGACAATGTATGTGTAGTTTAAAGCCATAAGAGGGAAATTGGGGCTTTCGGGGTAAACGTGGGCATTTGAATGAGTTAGAGGGTTGAGAGGGTACCTTGAGGGTTAGTTAGAAGGTTGGGAGAGTTTCATTTGAAAATGAAATCATTAACTTTGGTTTGGAAGAGAAATAGTTTGTAAAATAAAGGGGTTTAAGCGCAATTTCAGTTGTCTCACATTTCTAAACCCACGGCATGTCCTCTTGAGTGTTTATATGTGATATTAAGTTGATTTGGAGCTTTTGGTATAATTCTATGGTTATTTTGTAATGTCTCTTTACAAAACTGTATATTTGCTTATATAATTGTTCTATTCTAATTGCATCGAGGTCAACCTACTTTGTTGATCCTCATATGTGTTAATGCTTATATTATTGCTATTAACTTGCCATCGTTAAGTGCATTGCATAGTGGTTGCGCAACCATAGTGTCAGGGGCGGATGTGTTGAATATCGGCTGGGCAGCAGAGGGCTTGCCGGTGGATATTCAAACTCCGTACCTTATTCCCTCATTCGCCTGGTCCGGAGATTTCCAGGGGATGTTGGGTCGTAGGATTCGGGGTACATCCGGAGTATACCCACTGGAGTGATTGGGGTTATGCAGGCTTATCGTGATTGTGCTCGTGGTTCGTGGATCGTGATTGAAGACCAGTGAAGATTGGTGTATAGGGGATTGTTGAAATGTATCCTTTTAATTGTGTGGTTATTTAAGTTATCATTGTTTCTTTAATTGTTTAAGTGTTATTGTTGTGTAATTGTATTATCTGTTGCATTGCACGCCCCGGGACTATATCCCTCACTGGGCAACAGTGGTTGCTCATACCTCGATATCTGTTTCAGGAGACGCTGAGGGTGATCCCCAGCTTGTTGATTTAGTTGAGGAAGAAGAAGTTCAGATCGAGCCTTTACCTTAGTTGCTGTGTCTGATAGCTTGAGGTGGTTAATGAATTTGCTGCTATGTGGAAAGTTCAATTAATTGTTTTATGTTCTATTTTGTGGCCTAAGGGCTATGTATATGTTTGTTGCGCAAGTCGAAGGATAGTAGATTGTGGTGTAGAATTGGAAGCCATGTCTTGTAATAACTTTTATTCTTGCCTTATTTCCTTGCATGCTTGGGAGTGGATGGTTAATGTATAATGCTTTATCCTTTAAGTTGTTTTATTGATTTCCTAGAATGTCATGATTATAAAACTATGCTGACAACAAGTTCTCGCATGCTTGTGTGTTTTGGAGCTATTGTGTACCATAAGGCTCGGATGGCCTTATAGCTTTGTTGTTTAATTAAGAAAAGCTTGTATTGTATTGTTGGGACTTTGTTTAAGTGTTTACAGGTTTTTAGAATGTCCACGGTACAGGGGAGACTCTGTCCGTGTGTCGGGTCCGGACTTAACCTTTAGCTTGGGGGTTGGGTCGGGGCGTGACATTTAAGTGGTATCAGAGCTATAGATTGCATGAAGCCGGGTTAAATTTCTCGGTCTGTGGGTAGAGATTTGTTATGTGACTTTGTGAATACATGAGTCTTTGATTTTGATTGACCTAAGTGAAATTTGAATAAGGAATGAACATGCTAGCATGGAAATAGAATATCAAGAGTCTAGAATGTCAAGTATGATCTAGTGATTTATGTTTACTTCAAGAATGTTGAATATTTATTTGAACTTCTATGTACTTGACTTTATGTGAATCTAATTGGACTCTTCTTTATGTGTTTACTTATAAATTGCATATATACATATATATATACCTGTCATAACACTTTGCATTCTAGCTATTCGAGATGGGGCCTCGCCGTCGTGCTGATAATCCGAATGTTGGTGGAGAACCCGAGGGGGTTCATGGGCAAGAAGCTGAGGTGGCCGAAAATGCACTGCAGGTTCAAGAACCGAGCACTGCACAGATCTTGGCCACGATGGCCACAGCTATGAACACTATCGCCCAGTTTGTTACACAACAGGGTCAGCCAGGGGTCGTTGGAGGTAATCAGGCTGCGAGAGCCGGAGGTAGTGGCCCTACCGGAGGGAATCTGTATGATCGGTTTATACATCATGGGGCCTATACTTTCTTTGGGGAGCCAGACGATATGAAAGCTGAGATGTGGCTAAGGAAGTTCGAGAGAGTGGCAGCGATACTGGAGTGCCATGATGACAGGAAGATTACTTATGCTACTTTCCTTCTCGAGGGTGATGCTGAAGATTGGTGGAATACCATCAGTGAGAAGTGGGGAGCTGAGGGAGGTCATCATACGTGGGCCGACTTTGTCCGAGAATTTTGAGACAAGTATATATTGGTAGTTGCCCGCGAGAGGCGACAAACTGAGTTCATAAATTTGAAGCAGGGAAGTATGACGGTAGATCAATACGAGGCTACTTTTACCCGGCTTTCCCGTTATGCACCAGCTTTAATTCAGCCAGAGGACATGAAGATTCAGAGGTTCATCTTGGGTTTGAGGAGAGATATTATGCTGAACTTGTCTTCAAATGATTTTCCCAACTATGCTGCAGTAGTCCGAGCTGCCTTGAGATATGAGAAACGGAAAGCCGATGTGTTAGCCGAGACCAGTCAATCGAGTAAACGGTTTCAGTCTCAGAGTCAAGGGTACCAGGGGCAGGCTGTATCAGTTGGGCAGAGTTCGCAGCCGAGGCAGACTCAGAGTTACACAGGGCCTACTCAGACTCAGGCACGACCAGTCCAGAGTCAGACTCAGAGTCAGTTCCGTCCAGCAGTTTCCCGTTCGCAGCAGGGTAGTTCAGCTACCTCTACTTACAGAGCTCCTTCGGGAGGCACTGTTGCAAGACGTCACCAGCAGTGCAGCTTCTGTCAGCGCCAGGGCCACACTGAGGATGTTTGTTGGAAGAAACATAACAAGTGTACAGGTTGCGGCAGTGATCAGCACAGGGTTAAAGACTGTCAGAAATTTAAGAACCCTAAGGATCAGTCATCAGCTCAAAACTCTCAGACCAGGGCACCAGCTGCAGCACCACCACCACGAGGCCAGGCCTGTGTATTTGCTTTGGATGCTGAGGAGCTTCCGGATACTACCGCTGTGGTAGAAGGTATTTTTCTTCTTAATGATCAGTCAGTTAAGGTTTTAATTGATTCCGGGGCTTCGCATTCTTTTATTACTCCTACTTGTGCACAAAATGCTAAATTGAAACATGATAAACTGTTGCATGAGATTGTGGTCTATACTCCTATGGGTCCGAAGTTTGTTACTAGGTCTATTTGCAGAGCATGTAGTATATTTATTGAAGGTCGTGTTTTTCCTGCTGATTTGATTATCCTACCCTTCAATGACTTTGAAATTATATTGGGGATGGACTGGTTAAGTAAATATTATGCCCAGCTTGATTGTAGAAAGAAGATTGTGTATCTAGAAATGCCTGACCAGCCTGTACTTAAAATAGTTGGTAGTAGAAAATCTACGGGAACTCCTATTATTTCTTCTATTAGGGCATCTAAATTATTGAGCAAGGGTTGTGAGGCTTATCTTGCATATTTGATTAATCAACCTGGGGATCAATTGAAATTGAATGATGTACCTATCGTGAGGGAGTTTCCGGGGGTCTTTCCTGAGGAATTACCTAGGTTACCGCCTGATAGAGAGATAGAGTTCATGATTGATTTATTGCCGGGGACTTCACCTATCTCTAGGACTCCGTACAGAATGGCTCCACCTGAGTTGCAGGAATTGAAAGTTCAATTGCAGGGCTTGCTTGAGAAGGGATTCATTCAGCTGAGTTCTTCACCATGGGGTGCGCCAGTTCTATTCGTTAAAAAGAAAGACGGGTCTCTTCGCCTGTGCATTGATTATCGGGGTCTTAATCAGGTAACCATAAAAAATAAATATCCTTTGCCTTTAATCGAAGAATTATTTGATTAGTTGCAAGGCGCCAGGGTATTCTCTAAATTTGATCTGAGGCAGGGCTATTATCAACTGAGGATTAAGAAAGATGATGTTCCTAAAACTGCTTTCAGAACTCGATATGGCCATTATGAGTTTGTTGTCTTGCCATTTGGTCTTACTAATGCTCCCGCCGCATTCATGGATTTAATGCAGAGGGTATTCCGTCCTTATCTGGACCAATTTGTGGTCATATTCATTGATGATATTCTTGTCTATTCTAAATATGAAGCAGAGCATGAACAACATCTCAGAATTGTGTTGCAGACTCTACAGGAGCATCAGTTATTTGCAAAGTTTAGCAAATGTGAATTCTGGCTTAAGCAAGTTGCTTTTCTTGGCCATATTATCTCGCAGGATGGTATTTCTGTTGATCCAGCGAAGATTGAAGTTGTGTTATCTTGGAAACGGCCTGAAACTGTCACGGAGATTCGTAGCTTCCTTGGTTTAGCTGGGTATTATCGAAGATTTGTAAAGGATTTCTCTAAGATTGTAGGGCCTTTAACTCAACTTACTCAGAAGAAAACCGTATTTGACTGGAATGATAAATACGAGGCCAGCTTCCAGGAATTGAAGAAGAGATTGACTACAGCTCCTATTCTTGCTTTACCTGAGGGTTATGATAATCTGGTGATCTATAGTGATGCTTCGAAGGAAGGTCTGGGTTGTGTATTGATGCGGAATGGCAGGGTTATTGCTTATGCTTCCAGGAAACTGAAACCTTATGAACTCAACTATCCGACTCATGATCTTGAGCTTGCAGCTATCATTCTTGCATTAAAGAAATGGCGTCATTATCTCTGGGGCAACAAGTTTGAAATCTTTACAGATCATAAGAGCTTGAAATATCTGTTTTCACAGAAAGAGTTGAACATGAGGCAGAGGCGTTGGCTGGAATTACTTGAGGACTATAACTGCACCATTAACTATCTTCCAGGTAAGGCCAATATTGTTGCCGATGCTTTGAGCCGAAAGGCTACTGTTGCTAGCTTGATTATCAAGAATTGGGAATTCATGGAAGAATTGTGCTTATGGAAGCCTAGTACTTCAAATTCTGGTATTCAATTTGCAAGTTTGCAGATTCAATCTCTGTTGTTATCCAGGATTCGAGAAGCTCAACAGGCTGATCTTCAATTGTTGAAAGTCTTAGAGAATTCTAAAGGGGGAGAGTCGGATTTCAAACTGCACGACGATGGTATTCTTAAATTCAAGGGTAGAATCTGTATTCCGAATGATCCAACTCTAAAGAAGGATATTCTTGCTGAGGCACACAGTTCTCGATATACTATCCATCCAGGCAGTACGAAAATGTATAAAGATTTAAAGCAGAATTTCTGGTGGAATAATATGAAGAGAGAAATTGCTGACTATGTTGCCCGATGTCTTACTTGTCAGAAAGTTAAAGCAGAACATTAGAGACCTGCAGGGTTGTTGCAACCTTTGGCTATTCTTGTTTGGAAATGGGATCATATTACTATGGATTTCGTATCAGATTTACCGAGGTCTTCGAGGGGTAATGACTCAGTCTGGGTTATTGTGGATAGACTGACCAAGACTTCTCATTTTATTGCTAAAAAGAAGTCTGATTCTCTTGATAAACTGGTAGAGTTGTATATTGAGAATGTTGTCCGACTGCATGGAATTCCAAAGAGTATCGTGTCAGATAGAGATCCCAGATTCACATCTCAGTTCTGGCAGAAAATTCAGAAAGCTTTGGGCACGAATTTGAATTTCAGTACAGCTTATCATCCTCAGACAGATGGTCAATCTGAGAGAACTATCTTGATCCTTGAGGATATGTTACGGGCTTGTATTCTGGACTTCGGTAAAAGTTGGGAGAAATATTTGCCACTAGCAGAGTTCGCCTACAACAATAGTTATCAAGCTACTATTAGTATGGCACCTTATGAGGCACTGTATGGGCGTAAATGTCGGTCTCCTCTCTACTGGGATGATGTTGGTGAGATGAAGACTATCGACCCTACTCTCTTACCTGAAATGAACAAAATGATTGATCATGTGCAGCTTATCAGAAAAAGAATGCTTACAGCACAGAGCCGGCAAAAGAGTTATGCAGATAGACGCCGTCGTGATCTGAAATTTACTGTAGGGGATCGAGTATTTCTAAAAATTTCTCCTCGCAAGAGTTTGATTCGGCATGGTAAAGGAGGTAAACTCAGTCCTCGATATGTGGGACCATTTGAGATAACTAAAACTGTTGGTGATTTGGCTTACCGTCTAGCTTTACCTCCCAGTCTGGGCAGAATTCATGACGTATTCCATGTTTCCATGCTTCGGAAGTATCAGCCAGATCCTTCTCACATACTTGAGCCGGAACCGCTAGAGATCAGTGAAACTTTGACCTACACAGAGAAACCTCTTCGAATTGTTGATCAGAAAGTTCAGGAGCTGAGGACTAAAAGCATTCCGATGGTTAAAGTTCTATGGGATCATCACGGAGTAGAGGATGCGACATAGGAAAGAGAGGATCAGATGCGGGAACGGTATCCAGAGTTATTCGCCGAATCATGTAAGAATTGCGTGGACGCAATTAGTTTAAGGGGGAGAGGATGTGACGCCCGAGATTTAGCCATGCATTTAATTACTGTTGCATCTTTGTTTGCGCATTTCCTTCTGTGTATTATTGACTGCCTTCTTGAGTTACTATTCACTCCGTTTTTAAACTGCCTTCTATTAGTTAATTAGCATTTTTATTAAATCATATTAATTGTAAAAGTAGTGGGAAAAATGTGCAATTGAGCTAGAGGCGATAGGAGATCTCGTTTAGAAAATGATTTTTAGTAGTTGAATGAATAGTGTTACGTAACCAACTTAGGTAATTAATTAGCTAGCATATATTTTACTATCTAAGCTCGTTTTAAAGCTTACTACGCACATTTTATTAGATCACTTAAGCACCCAAATGACCCCACCTCAACTTAACCCCTTTATTATATCACTTAAGCTCATAAAATGCAAAAGAAAAAAAAAATAAAAAGCTGAAAACAGGAGCCAAACCCGACAGCCCCTCTTTGCACTTGGGATGAATTTTTCATCTTCAACTCTTCAATTCAAGCCAAGCCAAGCCTTGAGCAACTAGTGTAGGGTGTTTGCAAGGTTCCTAGGTTCTCCTACGCGTATTGGTGAGGGATTTCACGACTTGTTTTTGCATTTTTAAATAGTTGCTCATTTCTTGATTTGTTGAAAATATGATTATATGCCATTGTAATTGTTATCTATGCTAATATACCATCTATATGAAGGCTAGAGAACACATTTGAACCGTCGTTTCGCAATTTAAACGGTTAGAATCGTTAGTTTGATTTTTAGGGTGAATAGTGACATTTTTTCTAGGGTTTTGTGTAATTGCTCGAATTAGCTTGAATTAATGCTTCTAATAGATGCCTTAGGTACTAGTGAAGATAACCTAATAGCCCCGTGCACTTGCATTGCCCTTAAATCGCCTAAAAATGGAAAATAGCCGACTTTAACTTGGGACTTTTGGGGTTAATGCGAATCTGGGTGGATTTGGGCTTCAATTCTAGTGACCTTAGGCTACCTAGGTGCTATAGATGCCTTGATATCCCTTGTTTGAAGCCCGGACAATGTATGTGTAGTTTAAAGCCATAAGAGGGAAATTGGGGCTTTCGGGGTAAATGCGGGCATTTGAATGAGTTAGATGGTTGAGAGGGTACCTTGAGGGTTAGTTAGAAGGTTGGGAGAGTTTCATTTGAAAATGAAATCATTAACTTTGGTTTGGAAGAGAAATAGTTTGTAAAATAAAGGCGTTTAAGCGCAATTTCGGTTGTCTCACATTTCTAAACCCACGGCATGTCCTCTTGAGTGTTTATATGTGATATTAAGTTGATTTGGAGCTTTTGGTATAATTCTATGGTTATTTTGTAATGTCTCTTTACAAAACTGTATATTTGCTTATATAATTGTTCTATTCTAATTGCATCGAGGTCAACCTACTTTGTTGATCCTCATATGTGTTAATGCTTATATTATTGCTATTAACTTGCCATCGTTAAGTGCATTGCATAGTGGTTGCGCAACCATAGTGTCAGGGGCGGATGTGTTGAATATCGGCTGGGCGGCAGAGGGCTTGCCGGTGGATATTCAAACTCCGTACCCTATTCCCTCATTCGCCTAGTCCGGAGATTGCCAGGGGATGTTGGGTCGTAGGATTTGGGGTACATCCGGAGTACACCCACTGGAGTGATTGGGGTTATGCCGGCTTATCGTGATCGTGCTCGTGGTTCGTGGATCGTGATTGAAGACCAGTGAAGATTGGTGTATAGGGGATTGTTGAAATGTATCCTTTGAATTGTGTGGTTATTTAAGTTATCATTGTTTCTTTAATTGTTTAAGTGTTATTGTTGTGTAATTGTATTATCTGTTGCATTGCACGCCCCGGGACTATATCCCTCACTGGCAACAGTGGTTGCTCATACCTCGATATCTGTTTCAGGAGACGCTGAGGGTGATCCCCAGCTTGTTGATTTAGTTGAGGAAGAAGAAGTTCAGATCGAGCCTTTACCTTAGTTGCTGTGTCTGATAGCTTGAGGTGGTTAATGAATTTGCTGCTATGTGGAAAGTTCAATTAATTGTTTTATGTTCTATTTTGTGGCCTAAGGGCTATGTATATGTTTGTTGCGCAAGTCGAAGGATAGTAGATTGTGGTGTAGAATTGGAAGCCATGTCTTGTAATAACTTTTATTCTTGCCTTATTTCCTTGCATGCTTGGGAGTGGATGGTTAATGTAGAATGCTTTATCCTTTAAGTTGTTTTATTGATTTCCTAGAATGTCATGATTATAAAACTATGCTGACAACAAGTTCTCGCATGCTTGTGTGTTTTGGAGCTATTGTGTACCATAAGGCTCGGATGGCCTTATAGCTTTGTTGTTTAATTAAGAAAAGCTTGTATTGTATTGTTGGGACTTTGTTTAAGTGTTTACAGGTTTTTAGAATGTCCACGGTACAGGGGAGACTCTGTCCGTGTGTCGGGTCCGGACTTAACCTTTAGCTTGGGGGTTGGGTCGGGGCGTGACAGGGAGTGTCGGAGTTTAAATTACATGCAGATGGTATCTTCAGATTCAGGGACAGAGTATGTGTTCCTGGTGATCCGACTTTGAAGAATGAGATTATGTCCGAGGCACATAATTCGAGATATACGATTCACCCGGGTAGTACTAAAATGTATAGAGATCTGAAACAACACTTCTGGTGGAACAATATGAAGAGGGAGATTGCTGGGTATGTATCCAGGTGTTTAACTTGTTAGAGGGTTAAAGTTGAGCATCAGAGGCCAGTCGGGCTTCTGCAACCGTTGTCGATTCCGCAATGGAAATGGGTGCATATAACAATGGACCTTGTGACTGATCTTCCGAGATCTCCGAGAGGATGTGATTCTGTTTAGGTTGTTGTGGACCGATTGACTAAAGTTTCACATTTATTCCTGTGAACAAACAGGATAGCCTTGATAAACTAGCTGAGCTTTATGTTGCTAATATTGTGAGACTTCATGGTGTGCCACAGAGTATAGTGTCAGATAGAGATCCCAGATTCAGATCTCGTTTTGGCAAAAGTTGCAAGAGGCTATGGGAACTAAATTGAGCTTCAGTACTGCATACCATCCACAAACTGATGGCCAGTCTGAGAGAACTATCAGGATCTTGGAAGACATGCTTTGGGCATGTGTGTTAGACTTTGGGAAGAATTGGGAGAAGTTTTTGCCTTTAGCGGAGTTCGCCTACAATAATAGTTATCAATCTACTATAGGTATGGCTCCCTACGAGGCGTTGTACGGTCGTAAATGCAAATCTCCATTGTATTGGGAAGAGGTTGGAGAGATGAGAACAGTTGATCCGACTGTGTTACTTGAGATGATTAAGATGGTAGATAATGTTCACCTTATTCGCCAGCGTATGCTTACAGCTCAGAGTCGTCAAAAGAGTTATGCGGATAAGCACCGTCGGGATCTTGAGTTTGATTTGGGAGATTGGGTATTTCTTAAGATTTTTCCTAGAAAGGGATTGATTCGGCACGGTAAGAGCGGGAAACTTAGTCCCAGGTATGTGGGTCCATATGAGATCACCGAAAAGGTGGGTCCTTTGGCTTACCGGTTAGCTTTACCTCCGAGCTTGTCAAGACTGCACGATGTGTTCCACATGTCAATGTTAAGAAGATATCATCCAAATCCTTCACATGTTCTTGAACCAGAGCCTTTGCAGATTGAGGAAAATTTGACTTCTGATGAGAAACCGATTCGAATTGTGGATCAAAAAGTTCAGGAACTTCGCAGGAAGAGTATTCCGTTAGTAAAGGTTCCGTGGAATCATCATGGGTTTGAGGAAGCGACTTGGGAAAGAGAGGACCAGGTTTGGACTTAGTATCCGCAGTTGTTTGTTGACCAGGTAAGAATTGCGTGGACGCAATTGTTTTAAGGGGGAGAGGGTGTAATACCCAAGCCCGGAATGTGGAATTTTCTTGTTTATCTTTCTAAAAATTATATTTTCTTAAATTCTTTGAGATTTAATTGTTACTTCTTTATTGTCGCAAGGTGCATTTCATTTCGAGAGCGATAGTTAGAGGGTGTCTTCTAGTCCTCAACAAATAGTGAAACTAGTATTTTGGTGCCTTAAATTTAATATTTTACTTGTTGTTAACTAGAATTAATTTGGTGTTGGGTATTTTAGCTTTAAAATGCATAAAATAGGCCAATTTGACCAAATTTTGAGTTAGTTGACCAAGCTTGACCATTTGACCAAAGGCTTGTCATCTTTTAATAGTTATAACATAGCAAAATAAAAAAAAAACAAGCACAAAACAGAAAACCTGCTGGCCGAAACTTTGAAGAGAAAAAAAAAGATTTTCAACTTTCAAACTTCCAATCTTCGCGTGAGCTTGTGCGGGGTTGTTTTCGAGGCATCCAACGTGGTTTTCCTAGCAACTAGGAGTGTCTAAGGTGAGGGAAGGACGTTATTTGTGCATTTGAATATCATGTATATCAACTTTATGATTTTTGGGTTTTATCCGTAGTTTGTTGTTTTAATCATTTTGATGCTTAAAGAATGTTCCTTGACAATTGTAGAACATGTATTTAGAGCTTTTTAACATTTTCTACGGTTGAATATTGAGATTGCAATTTAAATTGTTAGTTGAATAGTAAATTGTGAATAGTAAACCCTTGAATCGATGAAGTTGCTCCGTTATTCGTTCTATTCTCGAGCACCATGGCATCTTGGACAAGACAACTTCGCTTCAAGTAAAGGTTGGGCTCGCAAACCGAGGGCATAGAGGTTGGGCATGCAAAACGAGGGCATGGGGCTTGTGACCAAGTCTTTGTCGTTCTGGTGCCCATAACTTTTTATCCGTACGGAGTTATGCGACACACAACATACCGTTGGAAAGCTTTTTGGGAGCTTTACGACTTTCGGTTCCCGAAATCAAAAGTTTTTATTAGTTTTGGGTCACTTTTCTTTATTTTGCGCTGTTTTTTCATCCTGGGTCGTTCGTCGTGAGCCGTGAAAAGGACAAAAACCCAACTCGCTGAACATTAGAGGCTCTACAATGCGTCGTTATCACGTCTTGAGAGAATGCTGCGTTGTTGAAGCAGATGGGCTGTTTATAAGCCCATTGGGCCTTTTGAATAGGTCATCTCTCTTGGCTGGGACTGTGAACCGTCAACACATAAGGGCTTTGCACCATCAGCATGACATGTACGATCATAGCAGCACTAATGCTTCGGATCCTATCAGAACTCCGAATTTAAGCGTGCTTGGGCGAGAGTAGTACTAGGATGGGTAACCCCTTGGGAAGTCCTCGTGTTGTACCCCTTTTTCTTTTTTTTTTTTGCCCGTTTAGCCTTGCCAAGATGTTTTATCCATCACATTTCTATTCTCGAGTACCACGGCATCTTGGGCAAGACAACTTCGCTTTACGTAGAGGTTGGGCTCACAAACCGAGGGTGTGAGGCTTGTGACCAGGTCTCCATCGCTCCAGTGCCCATAACTTTTGATCCATATGGAGTTATACGGCACACAACATACCGTTGGAAAGCTCTCTAGGAGCTCTCCGATGGGGGCATCAAGCCTGCTGAGCCGCAGCTGCTTTCGGTACCCAGAACTGAACATTTTCATAAGTTTCAGGCCACTTTTCTTCTTTTTACGTTGTTTTTTTGTCCCAGGTGAGCCCTGAAAAGGTTGAGAACCCAACTCGTAGAACATTAGAGGCTCTAAAACGCGTCGATATCTCATCTTGCGAGAATGCTGGGTTATTGAAGTAGATGGGCTATCGATAATGCCATTGGGCCTTTTGAATAGGCCGTCTCTCTTGGCTGGGCCCGCAAACCGAGGGCGTGGGGCTTGGGACCCGATCTTCGTCGCTCTAGTGCCCATAACTTTTTATTCGTAAAGAGTTATGCAGCTTACAACATACCTTTGGAAAGCTGTCTAGGACCTCTACGACGGGAGCAGTAAGCCTGCTCATCTGAGCCTATTTTTGGTACCAAAAATTAAACATTTTCATCTGTTTCGAGCTACTTTTCTTCTTTTTGCACTATTTTTTTGTCCCCGATCATTTGTCGTGAGCCTAAAAAATGACGAGAACCTAACTTGCGGAACATTAGAGGCTTTACGACGCGTCAATATCACGTCTTGTGAGAATGTTTTATCCATCAACACATATGGGCTTTGTACCATCAGCATGACGGGTGTGATTATACCAGCACTAATGTACCGGATCCCGTCAGAACTCCGAAGTTAAATGTGCTTGGGAGAGAGTAGTAATAGGATGGGTGACCCCTTGGGAAGTCCTCGTGTTGCACCCCCTTTTCATTTTTTTCCTCGTTTACCTTGCCAAGTTGCTTTATCCACCACAGATCTATTCTCGAGTACCACGACATCTTCGGCAAGACAACTTCGCTTCGCGTAGAGGTTGGGCACGCAAACTAAGGGCATGGGGCTTGTGACCACGTCTCTGTCGCTCTAGTGCCCATAACTCTTGATCCATAACGAGTTATTCGGCGCACAACATATGGTTGAAAAGCTCTCTGGGAGCTCTACAAAGGGGACAAGAAGCCCGCTCAGTTACGCCTATTTACGGTACCCAAATTCGAACATTTTCATCAGTTTCAGGCCACTTTTCTTCTTTTTGCACTGTTTTTTTGTGCCAAGTCATTCATCGTGAGCCGCAAAAAGGACGAGAACCCAACTTGCAGAACATTAGAGGCTCTACAACGCATCGATAGCACATCTTGCGAGAATGTTGCGTTGTTGAAGCAGATAGGTTGTCGATAAGCCCATTGGGCCTTTTGAATGGGCCGTCTCTCTTGACTAGGACTATGAACCGTCAACACATAAGGGCTTTGCACTATCCGCATGATGGGTGCGATCATACCAACACTGATGCACCGGATCCCATCAGAACTCCGAAGTTAAGCATGCTTGGGCTAGAGTAGTACTACAATGGGTGACCCCCTGGGAAGTCCTCGTGTTGCACACCCTTTTCATTTTTTTCCCTGTTTAGCCTTGCAAAGATGCTTTATCCATAACATTTCTATTCTCAAGTCCCATGACATCTTGGGCAAGACAACTTCGCTTCGCGTAGAGGTTTGGCCCGCAAACCGAGGGCATAGGGCTTGTGAGCAGGTTTTCGACGCTCCGGTGCCCATAACTTTTGATTCATAAGGAGTTATGCGGCGCACAACATACCGTTGGAAAGCTCTTTGGGAGTTCTGGGACAGGGGCTGTAAGCCAGCTTAGCTGCGCCTATTTTTGGTACCCAAAATCAAACATTTCATCAGTTTCGGGCCGCTTTTCTTCTTTTTGCACTATTTTTTCATCCCGGGTCGTTCGTCGTGGCCTTTTTGAATGGGTCGTCTCACTTGACTGGGACTGTGAACTGTCTACACATAAGAGCTTTGCACCATCAACATGACAGGTGTGATCATACTAGAACTAATGCACCAGATCCCATTAGAACTCTGAAGTTAAACGTGCTTGGGCGAGAGTAGTACTAGGATGGGTGACCCCTTGGGAAGTCCTGTGAGGCCCGACCCTGAATAACGTGTATTACCTCGATTTGCGTGCTAGAGACCAAGAGTGATATGACTGACCTTGGATTACGTGCCCTGTCTTGGTTTTCGTGCATGCCTCGTTGTACGTGTGTTAACCTAGGTTTGAGAGTCGTGTCTTGAATTACGTGCATTGCATTGAATTACGTGCCTTATTTTGATCTACGTTCATTCACCTAGGGTTGCGTGTGTTAGTATTGGAATCCGTGCACTTATCCCGAAGTATGTGCCTTAGTCTTGAAAATGTGCGTTTGTCTCGTAGTTCGTATCCTACCTCGTAGTGCGTGTCCTAGACCTAGGAAAACGTGTCTTCACGCTAATCAAGAAAGCATCTTTCACGAAGCACTAGACTATTAAATAATCCTACAAAATCCACTATCAATATAATAATCCAAATTCCATTCACTAGAAGACAAAAATGCACCAAACACTAGACATTCCTTATTCTTTATTCTTTGTTCTTTTTGCATTTTCAACACACAACAATTAACACCCAAAAGATGACAAGAATTCAGCCATTTCATTAGCCTTGGCCGACCATACCATGGTTTTGCACAAAGTTTGAGCATTTTTTTTTTCTATTGCAAGCAAAGACAAAATATGACATAAGGCATTAAAAAATTGCTCAAATTGCTCCCAATTTCTTCACCATTCTCAGCCATAGCATTTTGCCCATGCTTAACATTTCAAATTAAAGCATTTTGAAGACACAAAGCTGAAAATGGGCTGCCCAATGCCGACATGCTCCTCAAAAATTGCCAAGACCTTCATTTGGTTGTCATTTCTCTCATTTCCTCTCACAAACTCTCTCTCCTCTCATTCTTCTCTCTCCATTTCGGTCCTTGGCTGAACTCTCATCATCCTTGTTCATCTTCATCACACCTTGGTCGAACAAGGCAAGCAAACCATCAAGAAAACCAAGCAAACAAGCTAGAGTTCGAAAATTTCTCTTGCATGTGCATTTGAAGCTTCATTTCGGCCTAGGTGAGTTACTAAGCATCCATTTCTTTTCTTCATAGTTTAACATCATGCTTGTGCTAAGATTTTGAACATTAAGCTAGGAAAAATAGAGAAAAACTAGTGAGGTTCTCGGCTAAGCAAGGGAAAGGAGAAGGTTTGAGCTTCAACAAAGGGTCTTGAGCATTTTGTGGTTGATTGCTAAGGTGAGGGTTAAAAGCTTTTGAAAACTCTTTGAAATTTCACATGCATGTTCAAAAATGAGTATATTTGCTTCTGTACTTGAGTTATGTGGTCGTCCATGAGCTTAAACAACCATGCATGGCAAGAACTTGGCTTGAAAATGAAGCTAGGTGAAGTCGAATTTATGTGACAGCTCTCTGACCAGTCTGTTCGAGGTAAGTTTAGCTAAGCAAATGATGTTTAAAATGCTTGAAAATTGGTGGGTGGCTATTTTGGACAGTTTTGAACATTTTTCCCAGAAATAGGCCGAAGAAAATTTTGACTCTAAGGTCCTCAAAATGGCAAATCATTAAAATGTGACCAAATCTGGAAATCTGGAAAAATGAATCAGGTTTTGGCAGATGCACTGACCTTGTGGAACGAACCATATTTGACTTAGTAAATGTTGTCCAAAATGCATTAAAATTGGTTTTCTGCTATATTTTTCAGTTCTGGACAATTTTGTCAGAAATGGACCAAAGCTAAAAATGACTCTAAGGACCTCAAAAACGTCAAATTCTGAAAAGTGTGCAAATCTGGACAGTTTTGTGTTACCTCACTGTTTCGGCCATAACCAATGATTCTGAACTCCAATTGATGCAAGGTTTGTTTCTGAGTTTAGTTAACTTCTTAATATTTAATTTGACATCTTATTCACTGAATTTGGAGATTTTTTGCTTACCCGATTGATTGTGAGAATACAGCCTATTGCAGTGAGTGTTTCACTTAGCTATATGCATGGAAAACTATTGTAACCTCTCTTGTGGTGCTAATTTCTTGGAATTATGATGTTGGATTATTGCGTGGACTGTTTTGAGTACTTGAGGATGCTTGAATGGAATGATGCATGACTTGAGAATAACCTTGAGTTGATTTAGGGTTTTAATCGCACAAATAAGCATGAAATAGAAACCCTAATGACTATGTAGCTTTGCTAAGTGTTGATCTCTTGGTTATTGTGTGGAAATTATATGCTTAGTGGGCTGCCCGTAAATGTGTTATAACTTCAATTATGGTTTTGACGATTGCATGTTGTCAAATAAGCTTTTCTTGCTACCGAACCCACGTAAATGTTGTTGCATGTTGAATAATTCGTATCACTTGATTATATGAGCTTCTTAATGAGTTATATGGCCTGTTTTACATGTGTACATGGCTGCCCATTTGATGTTCATATGACTCTACATGCCTTTCAAGTGAAATAACTTGCCTTATCGTGCCTTGTTTGACTACTTGACAACGTGCGATCTTACAACTGTTCGGAGGCAACCTACTTTGTTGCCCTCCTAATGTGATATGTTAAATGTTATAAATGTGCATTGCATACGAGGTTGCAACCTTTCGTGTGGCATGGTAGTGTTTCACGCACGCCGGGCGGCATCGGGCTTGCCGGTGTTACCGTGACTACCATGGTCCAATTCCCTCTCTCGCTTGGCATTTCACCCTCGGAGAGTTGGGTCATAGGTTTCGGGGTACATCCGGAGTACACCCAATTGGGAGTGATAAGTGGATTATTGAAGTCGGCCGCAACAATTGATTCGAAATTGAAATTGAGAGCAAATGCTCACCGTATCCTTGAAATGATTGGTAATTGTATCCGTTTCTTATAATTACTTACCATATTATTTGTAATATGTGACATGTTTTAAAAAGGGGTTTTCATAAATTGAACTGGAAAACGAGTTTCAAAACTTACTTCTCGTTCTCCCTCGCTGAGTTCATAAAGACTCACCCTCTTTTATCATCTCAGGTGAAGAAGAGGACTCACCCTCTTTTATCATCTCAGGTGAAGAAGAACAGGCACAGGAACCCGAGGATAATGTACCTAATGATGAACCCCTGGAGTGACTGCCTGTTATTGTTGTTTTGCATGAACGTGACTACTTGTGTATTTTGTGCTGCTTGAAGACCAGTTATCTTATGTTGCTTGTTGTCGCTAATGTAAAAGACCCCCGTTGTAATTTGGGGTCTAATTTTGGTTTGTACTTATTTTAAGTGGACCGATACTAGACATAACACCACTGTGATCATTTTGCTTTTACTACCGCTAGTATCTATCACAGGTTATGATGCTTAGTTGAGGAATAGGTAAATGAACTTATCCAATCTCAACAGGTACTCGCTAATAAGCTAAGATCAACAGGTATATTTTGAAACGAGAATAAATGGACAAACGAGATATAGCACCATGCTAGGTTATAAATCAAACAGGACGTCGAAATAACCAATAAGCAATTCAATCGATGATAAATAGTAAACTCTAGTCGGGAATGAACTTGAATTGAAAGTTTGAGGCTGTTAGAAAATTTAGGTCAAAACAAAGAGCCCAATTATGGTCGTTATGCTGTCGGATTTCCGGAAAAATTTTGTAGTCTGGAATAAAACGTTAAGTGTTAAACCTCCTAGAATGATTAAGAATGTAAAAGGACTTGAATGTTTAGATCACACCCTAGTCTAACTTTTATAGGCCGGGTTGGGGCGTGACACCTTAGAAGAATGGTATCAGAGCTTAGATTGCTTAAGCCGGGTTTAACTCTCGGATCGTGGGTAGAGCCCTAAGATAATTAGAATGACTTGTTTATGTGTTAAATGTGCCTTCTATGTTCTATGTGCTTAAGTGACTTATATGCCTTAAATGTTTTTAGAATTGTATCTATAATATGTTGCATATCTTATGCGTTAGATTCTTAATTATCATATTTCAATAAATTGTGCCTATAGATGGCTGGCCCTAGTACCCGTACTACTAATAGGAGCGGTGAACCTCAAGAGACCGGGGACGCCTATCAGACTAATCCCGGGATAGC
Source organism: Ehretia macrophylla (assembly GCA_037974665.1). Classification (NCBI taxonomy): domain Eukaryota; kingdom Viridiplantae; phylum Streptophyta; class Magnoliopsida; order Boraginales; family Ehretiaceae; genus Ehretia; species Ehretia macrophylla. The sequence goes on along the minus strand of CM075771.1, from coordinate 47,130,615 downwards.
TATGTTTAATATGATGGCAACTGCCATGGATCGTGTATCACGTGTAATGGAGCGTCAGGATGCTCGTGAGGCCAACAACAACATCAACAACAGGAATGAGGGTAACTGTGGGAGACATAATAGAATGAAGGAATTCCTTGACTTTCGCCCGTCTAAATTCTACGGGGAAGCTGATGATGAGAAAGCCGAGGCTTGGCTGTCCGAAATTGAAAAGATTTTCAGGCCACTCGATTATACAAATGAAGAGAAAGTGGAGTTTGCTGTATTTCTGTTGCATGGGGATGCCGAGCATTGGTGGCACACTGTAGAGGCACTGTGGGAGACTAATCAGACACCTCGCTTGTGGGGTAATTTCGTTAAGGCGTTTAAGGAGAAATATGTACCTACAGTTTCCAGGCAGAGGCGGATCGAGGAGTTCATGCACTTGACCCAGGGTAACATGACGGTGGCCCAGTACGAGGCACGTTTTGATCGACTGTCCCGTTACGCTCAATATATGGTTTGTACTCCGGAGGCGAAAATGTGGAAATTTACTATTGGATTGAGGCTAGAGATTCAAGACCAGTTAGCTTCTCATGACTTCGATACTTATTTTGCTCTCTTTGCTGCTGCCTCTCGAGTTGAGAAGAGGAAACTAGATGGAGCCGGTTCGAGTCAACCAAACAAGAAACCATACCAGCCTCCAAGTCAGCAGAGGAAATTCTAGAGTCAGAGTCGCAGTCAAGGCCAGAGCCAGAATAGGTCAGTGAATAACCATGGGACGACTAAAGAGCCATCAGCCTCTTCCACCCGCGGATCCACAGGTAGTTCACCTGTTTCTCAGACTGTTACTTGCTCTCACTGTAGCAGGAAGGGTCACACTGAGGCCCAGTGTTGGAGGAAATTGGGACGATGTATAGGTTGTGGCAGTGATCAGCACCTGGTTAAGGATTGCCCTAAATGGCAAGGGGGACAAAATCAGGTTAAACCAGCCGGTAGAGGCAAGACTCCAGTTCCTAGGGTCCAGGCTCGAGCCTATGTTATCGAGTGCGAGGAGATTCCAGATGAGACCGCTGTTGTTGAAGGTACATTCTTCATACTGAATCAACCTGTTAAGGTGTTAATTGATCCGGGTGCTACTCATTCATTTATTACTCCCTTATGTGTGGAATGTGTGAAATTGAAAGTTGTATATTTGCCATATGAAGTAGAAGTTGGCACTCCAATGGGTTCTAAACTTGTAACTAGTTCAGCTTGTAAAGCATGTAGAATCCAAATTAAGGATAGGGAATTCTCAACCAATCTTATTGTATTACCTTTTCGAGACTACGAGGTCATTTTAGGGATGGACTGGCTGGCAAAACATCATGTCCAACTGGATTTCCGAGCGAAGATTATAACGTTCTGGGTACCTGATCAACCGATACTGGAGGTTTTGGGCCGAAGAGATTTCATCGGGAGTTCCATCATTTCATCTACAAAAGCAGTCAAGTCCTTGCGGAAAGGATGCAGCGGATACTTGGCTTACCTTATCAATAAGCCATCGGATAAAGCTAAGTTGGAAGAGATGCCTATAATCAAAGACTATGCAAATGTGTTCCCTGAAGAATTACCCAGTTTGCCCCCAAATCGGGAGATCGAGTTTGTTATTGAATTGCCCAATTACGGTCGTTATGCTGCCGGATTTCTGAAAAAATTTTGGAGTCTGGAATAAAACGTTAAGTGTTAAACCTCCTAGAATGATTAAGAATGTAAAAGGACTTGAATGTTTAGATCACACCCTAGTCTAACTTTTATAGGCCGGGTTGGGGCGTGACAAGTCCTCGTGTTACATCCCCTTTTCATTTTTTTTCCATGTTTAGCCTTGCCAAGATGCTTTATCCATCACATTTCAATTCTCGAGTCCTACGGCATCTTGGGCAAGACAACTTCGCTTTGCGTAGAGGTTTGGCCTGCAAATCTAGTTCGTGGGGCTAGTGACCTGGTCTCCGTCACTCCAGTGCCCATAACTTTTGATTTGTAAGGAGTTATGCGGCGCACAGCATACCGTTGGAAAGCTCTCTGGGAGCTCTCCAATGGGTATAGCTTGCCTGCTCAACTGCCCCTATTTTCGGTACTCAAAATTGAACTTTTTCATCAGTTTTGGACCACTTTTCTTATTTTTTGCGCTATTTTTTCATCACATGTCATTCGTCGTGAGCCGCGAAAAGGACAAGAACCCAACTCGCGGAACATTAGAGGCTCTACAACACATCGATATCACGTCTTGTGAGAATGTTGCATTGTTGAAGCATATGGGTTGTCGATAAGCCCATTTGGCCTTTTGAATGGGTCGTCTCTCTTGGCTGGGACTGTGAACCGTCAACACACAAGGGCGTTGCACCATCAGCATAACGGGTGCGATCATACCAATACTAATGCACCAGATCCCATCAGAACTGCGAAGTTAAGCATGTTTGGGCAAGAGGAGTACTAGGATGGGTGACCCCTTGGGAAGTCCTCGTGTTGCACCCCTTTTTCATTTTTTCCCCTCGTTTAGCCTTGCCAAGATGCATTATCCATCACATTTCTATTCTTGAGTCCCATGGCATCTTGGGCAAGACAAGTGTGCTTCGCGTAGAGGCTGGGCCCGTAAACCGAGGGCGTGGGACTTGTGACCAAGTCTCTGTCACTCCGGTGCCCATAACTTTTGATCCATAAGGAGTAATGCGGCATGTCACGCCCCGATCCCTCACGAGACCGGAGGCTCTAATAACCATGCTATTCTCAACCCAATACAAACCCGGTCACAAAATTTTAGGGAAAAACGGACAGAGTTTCCCCTGTACTATGGACATTCTGAAAACCTGTAAACTCTCAAATAAGGTAACTACAAGGTAAACAAACTTTTCATGGCTAAATAATTAAAGATTCAAGGCCATCCGAGCCTTGAAGCAAACAACAGTTCCAAAACCACACAAGCATGCAAGTAACTTGTTTATAATATAGTCTAATAACCATGCCATTCTAGGATAACATTAAAACATACTTAGAGATAAAACATTCTACACTAAGCCATTCACTCCCAAGCATGCAAGCAACTAGAAATAGAAATATAAGTTATTACAAGCCATAGAATTACCACTGCTACTACATTATCAGACTTCCAGCTTACATATTACTCAAATACATACATGAGCTTTAAGGCCCCAAAATAGATTATACATAGAACAACAAATTCTTCACATAGCAACCAGAAAGCACATCCGCCTCAGACAAATATCACACAGCAGCTAAGGCAACTCCACCACTTGTGCCACCTGAAACATGTTAGCGAGGTATGAGCAACCACTGTTGCCCAGTGAGGGATATAGTCCCGGGGCGTGCAATGCAACAGATAATATAATTATGCAACAGTATCACTTAGACAATTTAAGAAACAATGATAACTTAAGTAACCACACATTTAAAAGGATACATTTCACACAATCCCCTATACACCAATCTTCACTGGTCTTCAATCACGATCCACGAACCACGAGCGCGATCACGATAAGCCGGCATAACCCCAAACACTCCAGTGGGTGTACTCCGGATGTACCCCGATAATCCTACGACCCAACATCCCCTGGCAATCTCCGGACCAGGCGAATGAGGGACTAGGGCACGGAGTTTGAATATCCACCGGCAAGCCCTCTGCCGCCCAGCCGATATTCAACACATCCGCCCCTGACACTATGGTTGCGCAACCACTATGCAATGCACTTAACGATGGCAAGTTAATAGCAATAATATAAGCATTAACACATATGAGGATCAACAAAGTAGGTTGACCTCGAGGCAATTAGCATAGAAGCAATTATATAAGCTAATAAGCAGTTTTTACAAAGGGACATTTACAAAATAACCATAGAATTATACCAAAAGCTCCAAATCAACGTAATATCACATATAAACACTCAAGAAGACATGACGTGGGTTTAGAAATGTGAGACAACCGAAATTGTGCTTAAACCCCTTTATTTTACAAACTATTTCTCTTCCAAACCAAAGTTAATGATTTCATTTTCAAAGGGAACTCTCCCAACCTTCTAACTAACCCTCAAGGTACCCTCTCAACCCTCTAACTCATTCAAATGCCCGCGTTTACCCCGAAAGCCCCAAATTCCCTCTTATGGCTTTAAACTACACATACATTGTCCGGGCTTCAAACAAGGGATATCAAGGCATCTATAGCACCTAGGTAGCCTAAGGATACTAGAATTGAAGCCCGAATCCACCCGGATTCGCATTAACCCCAAAAGCCCCAAGTTAAAGTCGGCTATTTTCCATTTTTAGGCGATTTAAGGGCAATGCAAGTGCACGGGGCTATTAGGTTATCTTCACTAGCACCTAAGGCATCTATTAGAAGCATTATATCAAGCTAATTCGAGCAATTACACAAAACCCTAGAAAAACGTCACTATTCACCCAAAATTTCAAATTAACGATTCTAACCGTTTAAAAAGCGAAACAACGGCTCAAATGTGTTCTCTAGCATTCATATAGATGGTATATTAGCATAGACAACAATTACAATGGCATTTAATCATATTTTCAACAAATCAAGAAATGAGCAACTATTTAAAAATGCAAAAACAAGCCGTGAAATCCCTCACCAATACGCGTAGGAGCACCTAGGAACCTTGCACACACCCTAATCCACTAGCTCAAGGGTTGGGAAGGCTTGGATTGAAGAGTTGAAGACCAATTTTCTCTCCTAGAGCTGCTGCAAAATTTCGGCCCTGCTACAGTGCCATTTCAGCATTTTTTTTGTTTTGATTTTTGCTTGTTATGACTTAAGGTGAGTTGTGTGTGTGTTATATAAGCTTGGGTGAGTTATTTAGTTTAAGTGTATGGTCAAATGTGAGTCAAACTAGTTAGAAACAAGTCCTAAGCATAAATTTAATGTTAGCTAATTAAACTCCAAATTAGTTACGTAACACTATTCCTTCAACTACTAAAAACATTTTCTAAACGGGCTCTCCCATCGCCTCTAGCTCAATTGCACATTTTTCCCACTACTTTATCAATTAATATGATTTAATAAAAATGCTAATTAATCAATAGAATGCAGTTTAAAAATGAAGTGAATAGTAATTCAAGAAGGCAGTTAATAAGGCATAGAAAGAAATGCGCAAACAAGGGATGCAACAGTAATTGAATGCATGGCTAAATCTCGGGCGTCACATCCTCTCCCCCTTAAACAAATTGTGTCCATGCAATTCTTCTTCACAAGAGAACTCTGCATCAACTGGAAACCAACTCCGATTATTTGTCATCAGTTGCTAAGCAAGAATACCATACACGAACTCTCGTGGGAGCTCATTAAGAAATCCCAGTAGTATTGCCTGCGAACCTCATGTAATAAGGCCAAATAAAGGCTCCAATAGAGATGCTACTTCGAAATCCAAATAAGTATCCCGCTGGCACGAATACCATAGAAGAATAGAATCCCAACTAACAGTGGCAAGAAAATACCAATAAGAATTTAGAGTACAAATACAGAAGATAATTCCATATAATAAGGCTAATTAGAATCCCAAACTAAGTCTTCCGAGTAATACCATCAAGAAAATACTAGAAGGATACTCAATAAGAAAACCGAGAGAAGGGTCATATAGAAATCCCAAAGGAAGCCATTCATTTCTGACTACTTAGCGTAGAAGAATGCCTTGGAAGAAATCCCAATAACTGAGCTCCGCTTACAACATTCTCATTCCCGCTAATCCACACAACTTGGAGGGCTTGTTGCTAATCACTTCTCTTCAGGGGGAGGAAGAAGTCTTTCTTACCATTTCAACGGGACATGTATGAATGCCAAGATATCACATTTACACATATATGCTTTAAACTATTATGCAAACATGTTTATATAAGAGTTTATGAAACAGTGTAATCATCAAAGTCATTCAAGCACGATAATCAAGTCAAGCATAACACAACTCAATCAAAGACATTCAAATACAGACATTACAAGCAACAGTTCAAGCAATTAATAATTCACGAAGTCAATTTGATGCATAACTAGCCACTTTACTTCACTTAGCACACATTTAGCACGTAACACATAATTATATCACATAGGTGCACACATTCAATACAAGACACACAATCAAACATGCAGGCATACACTTTTAAGACACACACTTAATCAAGCACACACGCAAGGGTTACTACCCGACAGGCCGAGGACCCTGTCCCGGCTTAGAGCTAACTAATCTCTGATACCACATGTCACGCCCCGATCCCTCACGAGACCGGAGGCTCTAATAACCATGCTATTCTCAACCCAATACCAAACCCGGTCACAAAATTTTAGGGAAAAACGGACAGAGTTTCCCCTGTACTATGGACATTCTGAAAACCTGTAAACTCTCAAATAAGGTAACTACAAGGTAAACAAACTTTTCATGGCTAAATAATTAAAGATTCAAGGCCATCCGAGCCTTGAAGCAAACAACAGTTCCAAAACCACACAAGCATGCAAGTAACTTGTTTATAATATAGTCTAATAACCATGCCATTCTAGGATAACATTAAAACATACTTAGAGATAAAACATTCTACACTAAGCCATTCACTCCCAAGCATGCAAGCAACTAGAAATAGAAATATAAGTTATTACAAGCCATAGAATTACCACTGCTACTACATTATCAGACTTCCAGCTTACATATTACTCAAATACATACATGAGCTTTAAGGCCCCAAAATAGATTATACATAGAACAACAAATTCTTCACATAGCAACCAGAAAGCACATCCGCCTCAGACAAATATCACACAGCAGCTAAGGCAACTCCACCACTTGTGCCACCTGAAACATGTTAGCGAGGTATGAGCAACCACTGTTGCCCAGTGAGGGATATAGTCCCGGGGCATGCAATGCAACAGATAATATAATTATGCAACATTATCACTTAGACAATTTAAGAAACAATGATAACTTAAGTAACCACACATTTTAAAGGATACATTTCACACAATCCCCTATACACCAATCTTCACTGGTCTTCAATCACAATCCACGAACCACGAGCGCGATCACGATAAGCCGGCATAACCCCAAACACTCCAGTGGGTGTGTGACGCCCGGGTTTTAGCCATGCATTTAATTACTGTTGCATCCCTTGTTTGCGCATTTACTTCTATGCCTTATTAACTGACTTGGTGACTACTATTCACTCCGTTTTTAAACTACTTTCTATTAGTTAATTAGCATTTTTATTAAATCATATTAATTGTAAAAGTAGTGGGAAAAATGTGCTTTTGAGCTTAAGGCGTTAGGAAGGCTCGTTTAGAAAATAATTTTAGAAGTCAAGTGAATAGTGTTACGTAATAACTTTATAGATTTAATTAGTTAACCAATGTGTCACCCCTTAAACTCGCTTTTAAAGCTTACTACGCGTATTATATTATACCATTCAAGCGCCCAAAGGACCCCACCTCAACTTAGCCTTTTATATATCACTTAAACTCTCAAAATGCAAAAGAAAAAAAAAATAAAAAGCTGAAACAGAACAGAGAGAAGGCCGACAGCAGCATAGAGAGAAAAAAGGAAAATTTTGCCTTTCAATCCTTCAAACCAAGCCCTCCCAAGCCTTGAGCAAGTGGATTAGGGTGTCTTCAAGCCTCCTAGGTGTTCCTACGCGTAGTGGTGAGGGATTTCATAGCTTGTTTTTGCATTTCCAAATAGTTGTCAATTTCTTGATTTGTTGAAAATGTGATCAAATGCCATTGTAATTGTTATCTATGCTAATATACCATCTATATGAATGCTAGAGAACACATTTGAGCCGTTGTTTCGCTTTTTAAACGGTTAGAATCGTTAGTTTGATTTTTAGGGTGAATAGTGACGTTTTTTCTAGGGTTTTGCGTAATTGCTCGAATTGGATTGAATTAATGCTTCTAAATGATGCCTTAGGTACTAGTGAAGATAATTAAATAACCCCGTGCACTTGCATTGCCCTTAAATCGCCTAAAAATGGAAAATAGCCGACTTTAAGTTGGGGCTTTCGGGGTTAATGCGATTCCGGGTGGATTTGGGCTTCAATTCTAGTTTCCTTAGGCTACCTAGGTGCTATAGATACCTTGATATCCCTTGTTTGAAGCCCGGACAATGTAGGTGTAGTTTAAAGCCAAAAGAGGGAAATTGGGGCTTCCGGGGTAAACGCGGGCATTTGATTGAGTTCGAGGGTTGAAAGGGTACCTTGGGGGTTGGTTAGAAGGTTGGGAGAGTTTCTTTTGAAAATGAAATCATTAACTTTGGTTTAGAAGAGAAATAGATCGAAAAACAAAGGGGTTTAGGTGCAATTTAAGTTGTTTCACACTTCTAAACCCATGTCAGGACTTCTTAAGTGTTTATATATGATTTTAAATTGATTTGGAGCTTTTGGAATGATTCTATGCTTATATGGTATAAGTTCATTTGTAAACTGCTTATTAGCTTCTATCTTTGCTTCTATCCTAACTGCAACGAGGTCAACCTACTTTGTTGATCCTCATATGTGTTAATGCTTATATTATTGTTGTTAACTTGCCATCGTTGAGTGCATTGCATAGTGGTTGCGCAACCATAGTGTCGGGGCGGAGGTGTTGAATATCGGCTGGGCAGTAGAGGGCTTGCCGGTGGATATTCAAACTCCGTACCCTATTCCCTCATTCGCCTGGTCCGGAGATTGCCAGGGGATGTTGGGTCGTAGGATTCGGGGTACATCCGGAGTACACCCACTGGAGTGATTGGGGTTATGCCGGCTTATCGTGATCGTGCTCGTGGTTCGTGGATCGTGATTGAAGACCAGTGAAGATTGGTGTATAGGGGATTGTTGAAATGTATCCTTTTAATTGTGTGGTTATTTAAGTTTTATTGATTCTTAAATTGATAAAGTGTTATTGTTGTGTAATTGTATTATCTGTTGCATTGCACGCCCCGGGACTATATCCCTCACTGGGCAACAGTGGTTGCTCATACCTCGATATCTGTTTCAGGAGACGCTGAGGGTGATCCCCAGCTTGTTGATTTAGTTGAGGAAGAAGAAGTTCAGATCGAGCCTTTACCTTAGTTGCCGTACTTGATAACTTGAGGTGGTCATTGAATTTGCTGCTATGTGGAATGCTCAACTAATTGCTTTATGTACTATTTTGTAGCCAAGGGCTATGTATATGCTTGTTGTATAAGTCGAAGATTAGATAGTTGGGTTGTAGCTTTGAAAGTCTATGAATTGTAATAACTTTTATTCCTGTCTTATTTCCTTGCATGCTTGGGAGTGGTTAGTTGTTGTAGAATGCTTTATCCCTTAAGTTGTTTTATTGATTTCCTAGAATGTTATGATTATAAGACTATGCTGTAAACTAGTTCTCGCATGCGTGTGTGTTTTGGAATTATTGTGCACTATAAGGCTCGGATGGCCTTATAGCTTTGTTGTTTAATTGAGAAAAGTTGTATTGTGTTGTTGGGACCTTGTTTAAGCGTTTACAGGTTTTTAGAATGTCCACGGTACAGGGGAGACTCTGTCCGTGTGTCGGGTCCGGACTTAACCTTTAGCTTGGGGGTTGGGTCGGGGCGTGACATTTAAGTGGTATCAGAGCTATAGATTGCATGAAGCCGGGTTAAATTTCTCGGTCTGTGGGTAGAGATTTGTTATGTGACTTTGTGAATACATGAGTCCTTAATTTTGATTGACCTAAGTGAAATTTGAATAAGGAATGAACATGCTAGCATGGAAATAGAATATCAAGAGTCTAGAATGCCAAGTATGATCTAGTGATTTATGTTTACTTCAAGAATGTGGAATATTTATTTGAACTTCTATGTACTTGACTTTATGTGAATCTAATTGGACTTTTCTTTATGTGTTTACTTATAAATTGCATATATATATATATATATATACCTGTCATAACACTTTGCATTCTAGCTATTCGTGATGGGGCCTCGTCGTCATGCTGATAATCCGAATGTTGGTGGAGAACCTGAGGGGGTACAAGGGCAAGAAGCTGAGGTGGCCGAAAATGCACCGCAGGTTCAAGAGCCGAGCACTGCACAGATCTTGGCCACGATGGCCACAGCTATGAACACTATCGCCCAGTTTGTTACACAACAGGGTCAACCAGGGGTCGTTGCAGGTAATCAGGCTGCGAGAGCCGGAGGTAGTGGCCCTACCGGAGGGAATCTGTATGATCGGTTTATACATCATGGGGCCTATACTTTCTTTGGGGAGCCGGACGATATGAAAGCTGAGATGTGGCTAAGAAAGTTCGAGAGAGTGGCAGCGATATTGGAGTGCCATGATGACAGGAAGATTACTTATGCTACTTTCCTTCTCGAGGGTGATGCTGAAGATTGGTGGAATACCATCAGTGAGAAATGGGGAGCTGAGGGAGGTCATCATTCGTGGGCCGACTTTGTCCGAGAATTTCGAGACAAGTATATATCGGTAGTTGCCCGCGAGAGGCGACAGACTGAGTTCATAAACTTGAGGCAGGGAAGTATGACGGTAGATCAATACGAGGCTACTTTTACCCGGCTTTCCCGTTATGCACCAGCTTTAATTCAGCCGGAGGACATGAAGATTCAGAGGTTCATCATGGGTTTGAGGAGAGATATTATGCTGAACTTGTCTTCAAATGATTTTCCTAACTATGCTGCAGTAGTCCGAGCTGCCTCGAGATATGAGAAACGGAAAGCCGATGTGTTAGCCGAGACCAGTCAGTCGAGTAAACGGTTTCAGTCTCAGAGTCAAGGGTACCAGGGGCAGACTGTATCAGTTGGGCAGAGTTCACAGCCGAGGCAGACTCAGAGTTACACAGGGCCTACTCAGACTCAGGCACGACCAGTTCAGAGTCAGACTCAGAGTCAGTTCCGTCCAGCAGTTTCCCGTTCGCAGCAGGGTAGTTCAGCTACCTCTACTTACAGAGCTCCTTCGGGAGGCACTGTTGCAAGACGTCACCAGCAGTGCAGCTTCTGTCAGCGTCAGGGTCACACTGAGGATGTTTGTTGGAAGAAACATAACAAGTGTACAGGTTGCGGCAGTGATCAGCACAGGGTTAAAGACTGTCAGAAATTTAAGAACCCAAGGGGTCAGACATCAGCTCAGAACTCTCAGACCAGGGCCCCAGCTGCAGCACCACCACCACGAGGCCAGGCCCGAGTATTTGCTTTGGATGCCGAGGAGCTTCCGGACACTACCGCTGTGGTAGAAGGTATTTTTCTTCTTAATGATCAATCAGTTAAGGTTTTAATTGATTCCGGGGCTTCGCATTCTTTTATTACTCCTACTTGTGCACAAAATGCTAAATTGAAACATGATAAACTGTTGCATGAGATTGTGGTCTATACTCCTATGGGTCCGAAGTTTGTTACTAGATCTATTTGCAGAGCATGTAGCATATTTATTGAAGGTCGTGTTTTTCCTGCTGATTTGATTATCCTACCATTCAATGACTTTGAAATTATATTGGGGATGGACTGGTTAAGTAAATATTATGCCCAGCTTGATTGTAGAAAGAAGATTGTGTATCTAGAGATGCCTGACCAGCCTGTACTTAAAATAGTTGGTAGTAGAAAATCTACGGGAACTCCTATTATTTCTTCTATTAGGGCATCTAAATTATTGAGCAAGGGTTGTGAGGCTTATCTTGCTTATTTGATTAATCAACCTGGGGATCAACTGAAATTGAATGATGTACCTATCGTGAGAGAGTTTCCGGGGGTCTTTCCTGAGGAATTACCTGGGTTACCGCCTGATAGAGAGATAGAGTTCATGATTGATTTATTGCCGGGGACTTCACCTATCTCTAGGACTCCGTACAGAATGGCTCCACCTGAGTTGCAGGAATTGAAAGTTCAATTGCAAGGCTTGCTTGAGAAGGGATTCATTCAGCCGAGTTCTTCACCGTGGGGTGCGCCAGTTCTCTTCGTTAAAAAGAAAGACGGATCTCTTCGCCTATGCATCGATTACCGGGGTCTTAATCAGGTAACCATCAAAAATAAATATCCTTTGCCTTTAATCGAAGAGTTATTTGATCAGTTGCAAGGCGCCAGGGTATTCTCTAAATTTGATCTGAGGCAGGGCTATTATCAACTGAGGATTAAGAAAGATGATGTTCCTAAAACTGCCTTCAGAACTCGATATGGCCATTATGAGTTTGTTGTCTTGCCGTTTGGTCTTACTAATGCTCCCGCCGCATTCATGGATTTAATGCAGAGGGTATTCCGTCCTTATCTGGATCAATTTGTAGTCATATTTATTGATGATATCCTTGTTTATTCTAAATCTGAGGCGGAACATGAACAGCATCTCAGAATTGTGTTGCAAACTCTTCAGGAGCATCGGTTATTTGCAAAGTTTAGTAAGTGTGAATTCTGGCTTAAGCAAGTTGCTTTTCTTGGCCATATTATCTCGCAGGATGGTATTTCTGTTGATCCAGCGAAGATTGAAGTTGTGTTATCTTGGAAACGGCCTGAAACTGTCACGGAAATTCGTAGCTTCCTTGGTTTAGCTGGGTATTATCGGAGGTTTGTAAAAGATTTCTCTAAGATTGCAGGGCCTTTAACTCAGCTTACTCAGAAGAAAACAGTATTTGACTGGAATGATAAATGTGAGGCCAGCTTCCAGGAATTGAAGAAGAGATTGACTACAGCTCCTATTCTTGTTTTACCTGAGGGGTATGATAATTTGATGATCTATAGTGATGCTTCGAAGGAAGGTCTGGGTTGTGTATTGATGCAGAATGGCAGGGTTATTGCTTATGCTTCCAGGAAACTAAAGCCTTATGAACTCAACTATCCGACTCATGATCTTGAGCTTGCAGCTATCATTCTTGCGTTAAAGAAATGGCGCCATTATCTCTGGGGCAACAAGTTTGAAATCTTTACAGACCATAAGAGCTTGAAATATATGTTTTCCCAGAAAGAGTTGAACATGAGGCAGAGGCGTTGGCTGGAATTACTTGAGGACTATAACTGCACTATTAACTATCTCCCAGGTAAGGCCAATATTGTTGCTGATGCTTTGAGCCGAAAGGCTACTGTTGCTAGCTTGATTGTCAAGAATTGGGAATTCATGGAAGAATTGTGCTTATGGAAGCCTAGTACTTCAAATTCTGGTATTCAATTTGCAAGTTTGCAGATTCAATCTCTGTTGTTATCCAGGATTCGAGAAGCTCAGCAGGCTGATCTTCAATTGTTGAAAGTCTTAGAGAATTCAAAAGGGGGAGAGTCGGATTTCAAACTGCACGACGATGGTATTCTCAAATTCAAAGGGAGAACGTGTATTCCGGATGATCCAACTCTGAAGAAGGATATTCTTGCTGAGGCACACAGTTCCAGATATACTATCCATCCAGGCAGTACGAAAATGTATAAAGATTTGAAGCAGAATTTCTGGTGGAATAATATGAAGAGAGAAATTGCTGACTATGTTGCCCGATGTCTTACCTGTCAGAAAGTTAAAGCAGAACATCAGAGACCTGCAGGGTTGTTGCAGCCCTTGGCTATTCCTGTTTGGAAATGGGATCATATTACTATGGATTTCGTATCCGATTTACCGAGGTCTTCGAGGGGTAACGACTCAGTCTGGGTTATTGTGGATAGACTGACCAAGACTTCTCATTTTATTGCTAAAAAGAAGTCTGATTCTCTTGATAAACTGGTAGAGTTATATATTGAGAACGTGGTCCGACTTCATGGAATTCCAAAGAGTATTGTGTCGGATAGAGATCCCAGATTCACATCTCAGTTCTGGCAGAAGATTCAGAAAGCTTTGGGCACGAATTTGAATTTCAGTACAGCTTATCATCCTCAGACAGATGGTCAATCCGAGAGAACTATCTTGATCCTTGAGGATATGTTGCGGGCTTGTATTCTGGACTTCGGTAAGAGTTGGGAGAAGTATTTGCCACTAGCAGAGTTCGCCTACAACAATAGTTATCAAGCTACTATTGGTATGGCACCTTATGAGGCATTGTATGGGCGTAAATGTCGGTCTCCTCTCTACTGGGATGACGTTGGTGAGATGAAGACTATCGACCCTACTCTTTTACCTGAAATGAACAAAATGATTGATCAGGTGCAGCTTATCAGGAAAAGGATGCTTACAGCACAGAGCCGGCAAAAGAGTTATGCAAATAGACGCCGTCGTGATCTGAAATTTACTGTAGGGGATCGAGTATTTCTGAAAATTTCTCCTCGCAAGGGTTTGATTCGGCATGGTAAAGGAGGTAAACTCAGTCCTCGATATGTGGGACCATTTGAGATAACTGAAACTGTTGGTGATTTGGCTTACCGTTTGGCTTTACCTCCCAGTCTGGGCAGAATTCATGACGTATTCCATGTTTCCATGCTTCGGAAGTATCAGCCAGATCCCTCTCACATACTTGAGCCGGAACCGCTAGAGATCAGTGAAACTTTGACCTACACAGAGAAACCTCTTCGAATTGTTGATCAGAAAGTTCAGGAGCTGAGAACTAAAAGTATTCCGATGGTTAAAGTTCTGTGGGATCATCACGGAGTGGAGGATGCGACATGGGAAAGAGAGGATCAGATGCGGGATCGGTATCCAGAGTTATTCGCCGAATCATGTAAGAATTGCGTGGGCGCAATTAGTTTAAGGGGGAGAGGATGTGACGCCCGGGTTTTAGCCATGCATTTAATTACTGTTGCATCCCTTGTTTGCGCATTTACTTCTATGCCTTATTAACTGACTTTGTGACTACTATTCACTCCGTTTTTAAACTACTTTCTATTAGTTAATTAGCATTTTTATTAAATCATATTAATTGTAAAAGTAGTGGGAAAAATGTGCTTTTGAGCTTAAGGCGTTAGGAAGGCTCGTTTAGAAAATAATTTTAGAAGTCAAGTGAATAGTGTTACGTAATAACTTTATAGATTTAATTAGTTAACCAATGTGTCACCCCTTAAACTCGCTTTTAAAGCTTACTACGCGTATTATATTATACCATTCAAGCGCCCAAAGGACCCCACCTCAACTTAGCCTTTTATATATCACTTAAACTCTCAAAATGCAAAAGAAAAAAAAAATAAAAAGCTGAAACAGAACAGAGAGAAGGCCGACAGCAGCATAGAGAGAAAAGAGGAAAATTTTGCCTTTCAATCCTTCAAACCAAGCTCTTCCAAGCCTTGAGCAAGTGGAATAGGGTGGCTTCAAGCCTCCTAGGTGTTCCTACGCGGAGGGGGGAGGGATTTCATAGCTTGTTTTTGCATTTCCAAATAGTTGTCAATTTCTTGATTTGTTGAAAATGTGATCAAATGCCATTGTAATTGTTATATATGCTAATATACCATCTATATGAATGCTAGATAACACATTTGAGCCGTTGTTTCGCTTTTTAAACGGTTAGAATCGTTAGTTTGATTTTTAGGGTGAATAGTGACGTTTTTTCTAGGGTTTTGCGTAATTGCTCGAATTGGATTGAATTAATGCTTCTAAATGATGCCTTAGGTACTAGTGAAGATAATTAAATAACCCCGTGCACTTGCATTGCCCTTAAATCGCCTAAAAATGGAAAATAGCCGACTTTAAGTTGGGGCTTTCGGGGTTAATGCGATTCCGGGTGGATTTGGGCTTCAATTCTAGTTTCCTTAGGCTACCTAGGTGCTATAGATACCTTGATATCCCTTGTTTGAAGCCCGGACAATGTAGGTGTAGTTTAAAGCCAAAAGAGGGAAATTGGGGCTTCCGGGGTAAACGCGGGCATTTGATTGAGTTCGAGGGTTGAAAGGGTACCTTGGGGGTTGGTTAGAAGGTTGGGAGAGTTTCTTTTGAAAATGAAATCATTAACTTTGGTTTAGAAGAGAAATAGATCGAAAAACAAAGGGGTTTAGGTGCAATTTAAGTTGTTTCACACTTCTAAACCCATGTCAGGACTTCTTAAGTGTTTATATATGATTTTAAATTGATTTGGAGCTTTTGGAATGATTCTATGCTTATATGGTATAAGTTCATTTGTAAACTGCTTATTAGCTTCTATCTTTGCTTCTATCCTAACTGCAACGAGGTCAACCTACTTTGTTGATCCTCATATGTGTTAATGCTTATATTATTGTTGTTAACTTGCCATCGTTGAGTGCATTGCATAGTGGTTGCGCAACCATAGTGTCGGGGCGGATGTGTTGAATATCGGCTGGGCGGCAGAGGGCTTGCCGGTGGATATTCAAACTCCGTACCCTATTCCCTCATTCGCCTGGTCACGAGATTGCCAGGGGATGTTGGGTCGTAGGATTCGGGGTATATCCGGAGTACACCCACTGGAGTGATTGGGGTTATGCCGGCTTATCGTGATCGTGCTCGTGGTTCGTGGATCGTGATTGAAGACCAGTGAAGATTGGTGTATAGGGGATTGTTGAAATGTATCCTTTTAATTGTGTGGTTATTTAAGTTTTATTGATTCTTAAATTGATAAAGTGTTATTGTTGTGGAATTGTATTATCTGTTGCATTGGACGCCCTGGGACTATATCCCTCACTGGGCAACAGTGGTTGCTCATACCTCGATATCTGTTTCAGGAGACGCTGAGGGTGATCCCCAGCTTGTTGATTTAGTTGAGGAAGAAGAAGTTCAGATCGAGCCTTTACCTTAGTTGCCGTACTTGATAACTTGAGGTGGTCATTGAATTTGCTGCTATGTGGAATGCTCAACTAATTGCTTTATGTACTATTTTGTAGCCAAGGGCTATGTATATGCTTGTTGTATAAGTCGAAGATTAGATAGTTGGGTTGTAGCTTTGAAAGTCTATGAACTGTAATAACTTTTATTCCTGTCTTATTTCCTTGCATGCTTGGGAGTGGTTAGTTGTTGTAGAATGCTTTATCCCTTAAGTTGTTTTATTGATTTCCTAGAATGTTATGATTATAAGACTATGCTGTAAACTAGTTCTCGCATGCGTGTGTGTTTTGTAATTATTGTGCACTATAAGGCTCGGATGGCCTTATAGCTTTGTTGTTTAATTGAGAAAAGTTGTATTGTGTTGTTGGGACCTTGTTTAAGCGTTTACAGGTTTTTAGAATGTCCACGGTACAGGGGAGACTCTGTCCGTGTGTCGGGTCCGGACTTAACCTTTAGCTTGGGGGTTGGGTCGGGGCGTGACAGGGTGTACTCCGGATGTACCCCGATAATCCTACGACCCAACATCCCCTGGCAATCTCCGGACCAGGCGAATGAGGGACTAGGGCACGGAGTTTGAATATCCACCAGCAAGCCCTCTGCCGCCCAGCCGATATTCAACACATCCGCCCCTGACACTATGGTTGCGCAACCACTATGCAATGCACTTAACGATGGCAAGTTAATAGCAATAATATAAGCATTAACACATATGAGGATCAACAAAGTAGGTTGACCTCGAGGCAATTAGCATAGAAGCAATTATATAAGCTAATAAGCAGTTTTTACAAAGGGACATTTACAAAATAACCATAGAATTATACCAAAAGCTCCAAATCAACGTAATATCACATATAAACACTCAAGAAGACATGACGTGGGTTTAGAAATGTGAGACAACCGAAATTGTGCTTAAACCCCTTTATTTTACAAACTATTTCTCTTCCAAACCAAAGTTAATGATTTCATTTTCAAAGGGAACTCTCCCAACCTTCTAACTAACCCTCAAGGTACCCTCTCAACCCTCTAACTCATTCAAATGCCCGCGTTTACCCCGAAAGCCCCAAATTCCCTCTTATGGCTTTAAACTACACATACATTGTCCGGGCTTCAAACAAGGGATATCAAGGCATCTATAGCACCTAGGTAGCCTAAGGATACTAGAATTGAAGCCCGAATCCACCCGGATTCGCATTAACCCCAAAAGCCCCAAGTTAAAGTCGGCTATTTTCCATTTTTAGGCGATTTAAGGGCAATGCAAGTGCACGGGGCTATTAGGTTATCTTCACTAGCACCTAAGGCATCTATTAGAAGCATTATATCAAGCTAATTCGAGCAATTACACAAAACCCTAGAAAAACGTCACTATTCACCCAAAATTTCAAATTAACGATTCTAACCGTTTAAAAAGCGAAACAACGGCTCAAATGTGATCTCTAGCATTCATATAGATGGTATATTAGCATAGACAACAATTACAATGGCATTTAATCATATTTTCAACAAATCAAGAAATGAGCAACTATTTAAAAATGCAAAAACAAGCCGTGAAATCCCTCACCAATACGCGTAGGAGCACCTAGGAACCTTGCACACACCCTAATCCACTAGCTCAAGGGTTGGGAAGGCTTGGATTGAAGAGTTGAAGACCAATTTTCTCTCCTAGAGCTGCTGCAAAATTTCGGCCCTGCTACAGTGCCATTTCAGCATTTTTTTTGTTTTGATTTTTGCTTGTTATGACTTAAGGTGAGTTGTGTGTGTGTTATATAAGCTTGGGTGAGTTATTTAGTTTAAGTGTATGGTCAAATGTGAGTCAAACTAGTTAGAAACAAGTCCTAAGCATAAATTTAATGTTAGCTAATTAAACTCCAAATTAGTTACGTAACACTATTCCTTCAACTACTAAAAACATTTTCTAAACGGGCTCTCCCATCGCCTCTAGCTCAATTGCACATTTTTCCCACTACTTTATCAATTAATATGATTTAATAAAAATGCTAATTAATCAATAGAATGCAGTTTAAAAATGAAGTGAATAGTAATTCAAGAAGGCAGTTAATAAGGCATAGAAAGAAATGCGCAAACAAGGGATGCAACAGTAATTGAATGCATGGCTAAATCTCGGGCGTCACATCCTCTCCCCCTTAAACAAATTGCGTCCATGCAATTCTTCTTCACAAGAGAACTCTGCATCAACTGGAAACCAACTCCGATTATTTGTCATCAGTTGCTAAGCAAGAATACCATACACGAACTCTCGTGGGAGCTCATTAAGAAATCCCAGTAGTATTGCCTGCGAACCTCATGTAATAAGGCCAAATAAAGGCTCCAATAGAGATGCTACTTCGAAATCCAAATAAGAATCCCGCTGGCACGAATACCATAGAAGAATAGAATCCCAACTAACAGTGGCGAGAAAATACCAATAAGAATTTAGAGTACAAATACAGAAGATAATTCCATATAATAAGACTAATTAGAATCCCAAACTAAGTCTTCCGAGTAATACCATCAAGAAAATACTAGAAGGATACTCAATAAGAAAACCGAGAGAAGGGTCATATAGAAATCCCAAAGGAAGCCATTCATTTCTGACTACTGAGCGTAGAAGAATGCCTTGGAAGAAATCCCAATAACTGAGCTCCGCTTACAACATTCTCATTCCCGCTAATCCACACAACTTGGAGGGCTTGTTGCTAATCACTTCTCTTCAGGGGGAGGAAGAAGTCTTTCTTACCATTTCAACGGGACATGTATGAATGCCAAGATATCACATTTACACATATATGCTTTAAACTATTATGCAAACATGTTTATATAAGAGTTTATGAAACAGTGTAATCATCAAAGTCATTCAAGCACGATAATCAAGTCAAGCATAACACAACTCAATCAAAGACATTCAAATACAGACATTACAAGCAACAGTTCAAGCAATTAATAATTCACGAAGTCAATTTGATGCATAACTAGCCACTTTACTTCACTTAGCACACATTTAGCACGTAACACATAATTATATCACATAGGTGCACACATTCAATACAAGACACACAATCAAACATGCAGGCATACACTTTTAAGACACACACTTAATCAAGCACACACGCAAGGGTTACTACCCGACAGGCCGAGGACCCTGTCCCGGCTTAGAGCTAACTAAGCTCTGATACCACATGTCACGCCCCGATCCCTCACGAGACCGGAGGCTCTAATAACCATGCTATTCTCAACCCAATACCAAACCCGGTCACAAAATTTTAGGGAAAAACGGACAGAGTTTCCCCTGTACTATGGACATTCTGAAAACCTGTAAACTCTCAAATAAGGTAACTACAAGGTAAACAAACTTTTCATGGCTAAATAATTAAAGATTCAAGGCCATCCGAGCCTTGAAGCAAATAACAGTTCCAAAACCACACAAGCATGCAAGTAACTTGTTTATAATATAGTCTAATAACCATGCCATTCTAGGATAACATTAAAACATACTTAGAGATAAAACATTCTACACTAAGCCATTCACTCCCAAGCATGCAAGCAACTAGAAATAGAAATATAAGTTATTACAAGCCATAGAATTACCACTGCTACTACATTATCAGACTTCCAGCTTACATATTACTCAAATACATACATGAGCTTTAAGGCCCCAAAATAGATTATACATAGAACAACAAATTCTTCACATAGCAACCAGAAAGCACATCCGCCTCAGACAAATATCACACAGCAGCTAAGGCAACTCCACCACTTGTGCCACCTGAAACATGTTAGCGAGGTATGAGCAACCACTGTTGCCCAGTGAGGGATATAGTCCCGGGGCGTGCAATGCAACAGATAATATAATTATGCAACATTATCACTTAGACAATTTAAGAAACAATGATAACTTAAGTAACCACACATTTAAAAGGATACATTTCACACAATCCCCTATACACCAATCTTCACTGGTCTTCAATCACGATCCACGAACCACGAGCGCGATCACGATAAGCCGGCATAACCCCAAACACTCCAGTGGGTGTACTCCGGATGTACCCCGATAATCCTACGACCCAACATCCCCTGGCAATCTCCGGACCAGGCGAATGAGGGACTAGGGCACGGAGTTTGAATATCCACCAGCAAGCCCTCTGCCGCCCAGCCGATATTCAACACATCCGCCCCTGACACTATGGTTGCGCAACCACTATGCAATGCACTTAACGATGGCAAGTTAATAGCAATAATATAAGCATTAACACATATGAGGATCAACAAAGTAGGTTGACCTCGAGGCAATTAGCATAGAAGCAATTATATAAGCTAATAAGTAGTTTTTACAAAGGGACATTTACAAAATAACCATAGAATTATACCAAAAGCTCCAAATCAACGTAATATCACATATAAACACTCAAGAAGACATGACGTGGGTTTAGAAATGTGAGACAACCGAAATTGTGCTTAAACCCCTTTATTTTACAAACTATTTCTCTTCCAAACCAAAGTTAATGATTTCATTTTCAAAGGGAACTCTCCCAACCTTCTAACTAACCCTCAAGGTACCCTCTCAACCCTCTAACTCATTCAAATGCCCGCGTTTACCCCGAAAGCCCCAAATTCCCTCTTATGGCTTTAAACTACACATACATTGTCCGGGCTTCAAACAAGGGATATCAAGGCATCTATAGCACCTAGGTAGCCTAAGGATACTAGAATTGAAGCCCGAATCCACCCGGATTCGCATTAACCCCAAAAGCCCCAAGTTAAAGTCGGCTATTTTCCATTTTTAGGCGATTTAAGGGCAATGCAAGTGCACGGGGCTATTAGGTTATCTTCACTAGCACCTAAGGCATCTATTAGAAGCATTATATCAAGCTAATTCGAGCAATTACACAAAACCCTAGAAAAACGTCACTATTCACCCAAAATTTCAAATTAACGATTCTAACCGTTTAAAAAGCGAAACAACGGCTCAAATGTGTTCTCTAGCATTCATATAGATGGTATATTAGCATAGACAACAATTACAATGGCATTTAATCATATTTTCAACAAATCAAGAAATGAGCAACTATTTAAAAATGCAAAAACAAGCCGTGAAATCCCTCACCAATACGCGTAGGAGCACCTAGGAACCTTGCACACACCCTAATCCACTAGCTCAAGGGTTGGGAAGGCTTTGATTGAAGAGTTGAAGACCAATTTTCTCTCCTAGAGCTGCTGCAAAATTTTGGCCCTGCTACAGTGCCATTTCAGCATTTTTTTGTTTTGATTTTTGCTTGTTATGACTTAAGGTGAGTTGTGTGTGTGTTATATAAGCTTGGGTGAGTTATTTAGTTTAAGTGTATGGTCAAATGTGAGTCAAACTAGTTAGAAACAAGTCCTAAGCATAAATTTAATGTTAGCTAATTAAACTCCAAATTAGTTACGTAACACTATTCCTTCAACTACTAAAAACATTTTCTAAACGGGCTCTCCCATCGCCTCTAGCTCAATTGCACATTTTTCCCACTACTTTATCAATTAATATGATTTAATAAAAATGCTAATTAATCAATAGAATGCAGTTTAAAAATAAAGTGAATAGTAATTCAAGAAGGCAGTTAATAAGGCATAGAAAGAAATGCGCAAACAAGGGATGCAACAGTAATTGAATGCATGGCTAAATCTCGGGCGTCACACGGCACACAACATACCGTTGGAAAGCTCTCTAGGAGGTGTACGACGGGAGCAGCAAGCCTACTCAACTACACCTATTTTTGGTACCAAAAATTGAACGTTTTAATCAGTTTTGGATGACTTTTCTTCTTTTTGCGCTATTTTTTCATCCCGGGTTGTTCTTCGGGAGCCGTAAAAAGGACGAGAACCCAATCGCTGAACATTAGAGGCTCTACAACGCATCGATATCACGTCTTGTGAGAATGCTCCGTTGATGAAGTAGATGGGCTGTCGATAAGCCCATTGGACCTTTTGAATGGGCCATCTCTCTTGGTTGGGACTGTGAACCGTCAACACATAAGGGCTTTGCCCCATCAGCTTGACGCGTGTGATCATACCAGTACTAATGCACCAGATTCCATCCAAACTCCGAAGTTAAGCGTGCTGGGGCGAGAGTACTACTAGCATGAGTGACCCCGTGGGAAGTCCTCGTGTTGTACCCCATTTTCATTTTTTTTCCCCGTTTAGCCTTGCTAAGATGCTTTATCCATTAGATTTCTATTCTCGAGTAGCACGACATTTTGGGCAAGTCAACTTCACTTAGCATAGTGGTTGGTCATACAAACCGAGGGCGAAGGCTTATGACCAAGTCTCCATCGTTCTGGTTTCCGTAACTTTTGATCTGTAAGGAGTTATGCGACGCACAACATACCATTAGAAAGCTCTCTAGGAGCTCTCCGATGGGGGCAGCAAGCCTGCTTGGATGATCCTATTTTCAGTACCCAAAATCAAAAGTTTTTATCAATTTTGTACTACTTTTCTTCTTTTTGTACTATTTTTTCATCCTGGGTCATTCGTCGAGAGCCGTAAAAAGGATAAAAACCCTACTCGTAGAACATTAGATGTTCTACAATGTGCTATTATCACGTCTTGCAAGAATGCTGCGTTGTTGAAGCATATGGGCTATCTATAAGCCTATTGGGCCTTTTGAATGGGCCATCTCTCTTTGGCTGGGATTGTGAACTGTCAACACATAAGGGCTTTGCACCATCAGCATGACGGGTGCGATCATACCAGTACTAATGCACCGGATCCCATCAGAAGTCCGAAGTTAAGTATGCTTGGACGAGAGTAGCACTAGAATGGCTGACCCCCTAGGAAGTCCCCGTGTTGTTGCCCATTTTCATTTTTTTCCCCGTTTAGCCTTGCCAAGATGCTTTATCCATCACATTTCTATTCTCGAGTCCTACGGCATCTTGGGCAAGATAACTTCGCTTCACGTCGAGGTAGGGCCCACAAACCTAGGGCGTGGGGATTGTGACTAGGTCTCATTTGCTCCGGTGCCCATAAGTTTTGATCCGTAAGGAGTTATATGGTGTATAGCATACTGTTGGAAAGCTCTCTAGGAGCTCTCCAATGGGGGCAGCAAGCCTGCACAGTTTCACCTATTTTTGGTACCCAAAATTGAACATTTTCATCAATTTTGGGCCATTTTT
Source organism: Ehretia macrophylla (assembly GCA_037974665.1). Classification (NCBI taxonomy): domain Eukaryota; kingdom Viridiplantae; phylum Streptophyta; class Magnoliopsida; order Boraginales; family Ehretiaceae; genus Ehretia; species Ehretia macrophylla. The sequence continues at coordinate 47,106,847 of CM075771.1, read as the reverse complement.
TTTCTTTTTACGCTGTTTTTTTGTCCCAGGGCGTGGGGATTGTGACTAGGTGATTCGTCATGAGCAACAAAAAGGATGAAAACCTAACTCGAGGAACATTAGAGGCTCTACAATGACTCGTTATCACATCTTGCTAGAATGCTACGTTGTTGAAGTAGATGGGCTATCGATAAGCCCACTAGGCCTTCTGAATAGGCTGTCTCTCTTGTCTGGGATTGTGAATCGTTAACACATAGGGACTTTGCACCATCAACATTGTGAAACCCCACTTTCTTGCTTATCTCGTTTTACGTGTTTTACCTCGTTTTGCGTGCATATGATCTGTTTATGTGCTATAGGACTTAGAAAGTTATAATTTTGATTTCAATACTTCTAATACGTGCTAAATGTGCATTCATGAAATTTTCATCAAAAACGGAGTCAGAAATTTTATCGTCGATTTTTAGTGAATAGTGTTTTCGAAACACGTCCGCTATAATTTTGAAACTGGTCTTTTTAACCCTTCTAGACCTAGTCCACGGACTTTAATAGACCTGTGTTTGATGAAAACGGTTTTAAAATCGGCTTAAGAATTTATTAGGGTTTTTACACCGACTTTTGCGAAAATCGAGTTTTAAGCCGACTCGGGTGAAATTTTTGGATTGTAAAACTTCTTGTCACCTAAAAATAACTCACTTGAGATATCTTGGGGGTTGCATAATTATTTTTAACTTGGTGAGCACAAAAATGCAATTAAAGTCATTAAAAATACAAAAATACCTATTAAAATAACTTTGACTTTAATTAAATAATTGACCTTATAAGCTAATGTCACCTACACACACTCACACAACACAAAAACACCATCACACACACACACATTGCCGAGAGAGAAGAGGGAGAAAAGAGAAGAGAAAAACTTAAGCTTTCAATCCAATTTTTCAAAGAAAAACCTAGTTTTTGTCCGTGAAACTTCGCACCGACTTGGATTCTGCTTGTTGGGCACGCATAGCACGCATTCCTAGGCTTATATCGCATCTAAGGTGAGAGAAAAATTCTAGATCTCAAAATGTCATTTTTGTGTTTTTGCGTATAAATGAAGATTGAACCGTTAGAATTGAAATCTGATGATAGATTATTGCTCCTTGCATGCTAGGGATCATTATATACTAATACTACGAGTTTCTGTCGGATATAGCATAATTTTTATTTTCCGGGTATTTAATTTTGATTAAAATGTTCAAAGTTGATTTAATTGAGTTGCGTTGCTCGAAATCGATTGCCGTCGATTTCTAAATACTTGATAATTACGTGTTAGCGCTGTTGTAATGCCGAATTTTCGATTACATTGTTTGTGTGAAAATCCGGAAAATCCAGCCATGACGTCATAGGGTTTTAGGGTTATCGGGCATGATTTGGAGGTGTTATGGTGGATTTCCGAGAGGGCTAATGTAGTAGGTTGAATGGGTGAGTGATAGGAACTGATTTGGCAATGTTTGGATTAGTAGATTGTAAGTTATGAATTTTAGAAGTTTAGGTTGTCATTCTTTAATTTCTTGAACGATGCCTTAGATGGTTGGGTAGTGTTCGAGTGATGAATGGTGAGTTGTTGTTGAGTAATTTAGAGTTTAATTATGTATATTATGCATGTCCGGTTAGATGGCCTACTTTGTCATCTAACTACGTTGTTTGTTGTTTAATTTAATATTGATGTTATATTGATGTTATTGATTGATTATTATTGAATGCGGGAATCGGGCACTCTTGTTGCTGATCTCCCAATTGATTGATTGATTTATGCTTGTGTGATTGATGAATATGGAGTCTTGGTATGTGTGTGCCACCTCTCGGGCAGCATCGGGCTGTCGGGTTGATAACGGCATGACTGCCATAGGCTACCCCCAGCTCGCATGACGGAGGTGTCATGGAGGGAGGGGCTAGTGAGGTACCTCGGGTGCGTGAGTAATGGGGAGTTATAAGAAGAACGGTTGAGATCGTGATGGCGTTTGGAGCTACACCAAATAGAGTATCCTTATTGATTGGTTATATAGTTATGTGATGATAGCTTTATTTATGTTATTATTGTTGTTGTGTGTTTACTTGCTCAAAGGACTAAATCCAAGGAGCGTAGTGAATACTGTCGAGATCTATCGGATCCTCACTGGGCTTATGTATATAAGCTCACTCTCTATTAATGCATGTTTCAGGTGTACTTTCACAAGATTACGGGTACGTGCCTCCTGAAGAGGAGAATGTGGAAAATGTGCCTTTCGTGGAAGAGTCATATGTTTCCGAGTCTTATCCATGATTCTATGTTGTTAAATGTCTTGTATATTAGTTTAATAGACTTTATATGTCTTATGGTTCTTAATGTAATAGATATTGAAAAGATGATAAACCAAATGATGTTAATTTAGTGGCTTTCTTTCGTCTATGGTTAAGTTGTAGTTGTGTCTCAACTTACTTTTGAAATGTATGATAAAGTTGAGGTATTGTATGTCATGTTGGAACGGAGGCGTATAACAAAGATGTTTTATTGTATATTATGGTTGTATTGTATGTTATCGTTTGTATTGAGGAATTATTGGATGAATGATGTTTAATGAGGTTGGTTTAGAACCTCGGAAATCTGTTTACTGTCGTTATGCCGCCGAAATTCCGTTGCGTCCTGACTGATCGTAGGTGGGGTCGAGTTGGGGCGTGACAAACATGACGGGTGCGATCATACCAGAACTAATGCACCGGATCCCATCAGAACTCCGAAGTTAAGCATGCTTGGGCGAGAGTAGTACTAGGATGGGTGAACCCTAGGAAGTCCTCGTGTTGCACCCCCTTTTCATTTGTTTTTCCTCGTTTAGCCTTGCCAAGATGCTTTATCCATCACAGTTTTATTCTGGAGTCCCATGGCATCTTGGGCAAGACAACTACGCTTCGCTTAGAGGCTGGGCCAGCAAACCGAGAGCGTGGGGCTTGTGACTAGGTCTCCGTCACTCTGGTGCCCATAACTTTTGATCCGTAAGGAGTTATACAGTGCACAAAATACCGTTGGAAAGCTCTTTAGGAGCTCTACGATGGGAGCAGTAAGACTGCTAGACTGAGCCTGTTTTCGGTACCAAAAATCAAACATTTTCATCAGTTTTGGGCTATTTTTCTTCTTTTTGCACTATTTTTTTGTCCCAGGTCGTTCATTGTGAGCTGCGAAAAGGATGAGAACCCAACTTGCAGAACATTAGAGGCTTTACAACGCGTCGATATCACATCTTGCGAGAATGCTATGTTGTTGAAGTAGATGGGCTGTCGATAATCACTTTGGGCCTTTTGAATGGACCGTCTCTCTTGGCTGGGACTGTGAACCGTTAACACATAAGAGCTTTGCGCAATCAGCATGACGGGTGCGATTATACCAGCACTAATGCATTGGATCCCATCAGAACTCTGAAGTTAAGCGTGTTTGGGAGAGAGTAGTACTAGGATGGGTGATCCCCTGGGAAGTCCTCGTGTTGCATCCCCTTTTCATTTTTTTTCCACCGTTTAGTCTTTCCAAGATGCTTTATCCATCACATTTCTATTGTCAAGTACCACGGCTTCTTGGGCAAGACAACTTCGCTTCACGTCGAGGTTGGGCACGCAAACTGAGGGCGTGGGGCTTGTGACCACATCTCCATTGCTCCGGTGCCCATAACTTTTGATCCTTAAGGAGTTATTCGGCACACAGCATACCGCTGGAATGCTCTCTGGGAGCTCTATGAAGGGGATAACAACCCTGCTCATATGCGCCTATTTACGGTACCCAAAATCGAATGTTTTCATTAGTTTCGGGCCACTTTTCTACTTTTTGCACTGTCTTTTCATCCCAAGTCATTCGTCATGAGTCGTGTAAAGGACGAGAACCCAACTCGCGGAACATTAGTCACACTACAAAGCGTCGATATCCCATCTTGCGAGAATGCTGTGTTATTGAAGCAAATGGGCTGTCGATAAGCCCATTGGGCTTTTTGAATGGGCTGTCTCTCTTGGCTGGGATTGTGAACCGTCAACATATAAGGCCTTTGCACCATCAGCATGACGGGTGCAATCATTCTAATGCTAATGCATTGGATCCCATCAGAACTCCAAAGTTAAGTGTGCTTGGGCGAGAGTAGTACTAGGATGGGTGACCCCCTGGGAAGTCCACGTGTTGCACACCTTTGTCAATTTTTTCCCTGTTTTGCCTTGGAACGTGCTTTATCCATAACATTTCTATTCTTGAGTCTCATGGCATCTTGGGCAAGACAACTTCGGTTAACATAGAGGTTAGGCCGGTAAACCGAGGGCGTTGGGTTGGTGACCAGGTCTCCATCGCTTTGGTGCCCATAACTTTTGATTCGTAAGGAGTTATGCAACGCACAACATACCGTTGGAAAGCTCTCTGGGAGCTCTATGACCGGGGCAGCAAGCCTGCTCGGCTGCACCTATTTTCGGTACCCAAAATCAAACGTTTCATCAGTTTAGGGCCACTTTTCTTCTTTTTGCGCTATTCTTTCATCCCAGGTCGTTCGTCGTGAGCAACGAAAAGGACGAGAACCTAACTCACAGAACATTAGAGGCTCTACAACGCGTCGATATTACATCTTGTGAGAATGCTACGTTGTTGAAGTAGATGGGCTGTAGATAAGCCCATTGGGCCTTTTGAATAGGCCGTCCCTCTTGGCTGGGACTACGATCCGTTAACACATGAGCGCTTTGCACCATTAGCATGACGGATGCGATCATATTAGTACTAATGCACCGGATCCCATCAAAACTACGAAGTTAAGCGTGCTTGGGCAAGAGTAGTAATATGATGGGTGACCCCCTGGGAAGTCCTCATGTTACACCCCATTTTTATTTTTTTTGCCCCGTTTAGCCTTGCCAATATGCTTTATCCATCACATTTCTATTCTCGAGTCCCATGGCATCTTAAGCAAAACAACTTCACTTTGCGTAGTGGTTGGGCCAACAAACCTATGGTGTAGGGCTCGTGACCAGGTCTCCATCGCTCCGGTGCCCATAACTTTTGATCCGTAAAGAGTTATGCGACGCACAGAATACCGTTGGAAAGCTCTCTTGGATTTCTTTGATGGGGGCAGTAAGCCTGCTCGGCTACACCTATTTTTGGTACCCAAAATCGAACGTTGTTATCAATTTTGGGCCACTTTTCTTCTATTTGGGTTGTTTTTTCATTCCAGGTCATTCGTCGTGAGCAACGAAAAGGACAAGAACCCAACTCGTTGAACATTAGAGGCTCAACAACGCGTCGATATCACGTCTTGTGATAATGCTGTGTTGTTGAAGTAGATGGGTTGTCGATAATCCTATTGGGCCTTTTGAGCCCGTCTGTGAAACCCAACTTTTCTATCTTATCTCGTTTTGCATACTTTATCTCGTTTTGCGCGTATTAACCTGTCTATGTGTTATATGACTTAGAATGTGGTAATTTTGATATCAATACTCCTAGAATATGCTAAATGTGCATTCATGAAATTTTCATAAAAAACGGAGTCAGAAATTTTATCATCGATTTTTAGTGAATAGTATTTTCAAAACACGTTCGCTAAAATTTTGAAACTGGTCTTTTTAACCCTTCTAGACCTAGTCCACAAACTTTAATAGACCTATGTTTGATTAAAACGGTTTTAAAATCAGCTTAAGAATTTATTAGGATTTTTACACCGACTTTTGCGAAAATCGAGTTTTAAGCCGACTCGGGTGAAATTGTTCGATTGTAAAACTTCTTGTCACCTAAAAATAACCTACTTGATCTATCTTGGGTGTTGAATAATTGTTTTGAACTTTGGTGATAATAAAATGCATTTAAAGTCAAGAAAACACTAAAAATACTAAAGTTTCAACTTTGACTTTCATTTAACTTGTTGACTTTCATGCATATATCACCAACACACACTCACAAAGCACAAAAACACCCACAATTTCACACACATTTCTGGGGGGAATAAGAGAGAAAAGAGAAAAGAGTTTTCAAGGTTTTCAAAGAAAATTTTCAAAGAAAAATCTAGTTTTTGTTCGTAGAACTTCATGCCGAGTTGGATTCCGCTTATTGGACACACATTGCACGCATTCCTAGGCCTTTATTGCATCAAAGGTGAGAGAAAACTCTAGATCTCAAAACTCATTTTTATGTTTTTGCTCATAACTGCATTTTGAACCGTTAGAATGTTAATCTGATGTTAGATTATTGCTGCATGCATGCTAGGGATCCTTTATGTGTATTACTACGAGATTTGAGCCATTGTAGCGAAATTATTTATTTTCGGGTATTTAAAGTTGATAGAATGGCTTTTTTAGGATTATTTTGACTTGTTGTGGTTGGAATCGATTGTTGTCGATTTCTAAAAGTTTGTTAATTACGTGGTAACGCCGTTATAATGCCGAATTTTCGATTGCAATGTTTGGGTCAAAATCCAGAAATTTCAGCATAGGTGCCTTGAGGTTTTAGGGTTGTTGGGCTTGATTTTGAGGTGTCTTGGTTGGTTTCCAAGAGGGCTAATGTAGTTGATCGAATGGGTGAGTGTTTGAAACTGATTTGGAGTTGTTTGGATTAGTAAAGTGTAAGATATGATTATTTGAAGTTTCGGTTATTTTTCTTTAAATTATTGAATTGAGCCTTAGTTAATCGGGTGTGGTTTGAGTGATTGAATTGTGAGTTGTTGATGGGTAAACTAGGGTTTGATTGTGTGTTTAATACATGTTCGGTTGGATGGCCTACTTTGTCATCTAACTTAGTTATTTGTTGTTAAATTGATTATTGATGTTATTACGATGATAATATGATTATTGATGATGATTGATGATTATTGATTGATGATTGATGCCGGGAGGTAGGCGGTTCTGCTAGACTATCCTCCTGTGAATGATTGATGTTTATTATTATTGTTGAGTCTTTGGTATGTGTGTGCCACCTCTTGGGCAGTATCGGGCTATCGTGTTGATAATGGCATGACTACTAGAGACTACCTCCAACTCGCATGACGGAGGTGTCATGGAGGGAGAGGTTATTGGGGTAACTCGGGTGCGTGAGTTTATGGGAGTCACAAGAAGGCTGTTATGATCGTGATAGTGATTGGAGCTACACTAACTAGTGTATCCTTTATTGAATGGTCATTATAGATTATGTGATGATAGTATTATTGATGTTATTGTGTGTTTACTTGCTCAAAGGATTAAATCCAAGGAGCATAGTAAATATTGTAGATATCTATCGAATCCTCACTGGGCTTATTTTATATAAGCTCACTTTCTATTATTGCATGCTTTCAGGTGTTCTTTCGCAAGATTACGGGTACGTGCCTCCTGAATAGGAGAATGTGGAAAATTTGCCTTACGTGGATGAGTCTTATGTTCCGGAGTCTTATCCTTGATCTTGTATTGTTTTACTATCATGTAAATTAACTTAGTAGACTTTTATATGCTTTGTAGTTTATAATGTATAAGATGTTGAAAAGATAATGAATTAGTTGATGTTGTCTTAGTAGCTTTCCTTTTGTTTATGATTAGATGGTTAGATTGGCTCAATATGATTTTGTAATGTATATTAAGGTTCATGTATTATGTTGGAACGGAGGCATATAAGGAGGAATGTCATATTATGATGTATGTTGTTATTTTATTGAGGAGTTGTTTGTTGTATGGTTTGTAGAGTTGATGTATGAAGTTCTATTGAGGTTGATTTAGAGCCTCGATATCCTATTTACTGTCGTTATACTGCCGAAATTCCATTGCGTCCTGACTGTCATTATTACCGTAGGTTTGTAAAGGACTTCTCGAAGATTGCTGGGCCACTTTCTAAGTTGACTCAGAAGCAAACTATCTTTGCTTGGGATGAGATGTGTGAGAGTGGGTTTCAGGAGTTGAAAAAGAGGTTGACTACTGCTCCAGTACTTGCTCTAGTAGAGGGGACTGATAATATGGTTATTTACAGCGATGCATCCAAGGAGGGCTTTGGATGTGTTCTTATGCAGGATGGCCGAGTTATTGCCTATGCTTCCAGGAAGTTGAAGCCTTATGAGGTGAATTATCCGACTCATGATCTTGAGTTGGCAGCAGTTGTCTTTGCACTGAAGAAGTGGCGCCATTATCTGTGGGGCAGTAAGTTCGAGATTTTCACAGATCATAAGAGTCTGAAATACTTGTTCTCACAGAAAGAGTTGAATATGCGCCAGCGGAGGGGGATGGAGCTTCTTGGAGATTATAATTGTTCTATCAATTATCTACTTGGCAAGGAAAATGTTGTAGCAAATGCTCTTAGTCGTAAGGCAAGTGTTTCTTGTTTGGCTGTCAAGAAGTGGGAAGTTCTTGAGGAATTCACTTATTAGAGACCGGAGTTAACTTAGGTTGGGGTGATGTGTTCACATCTCCGTATTCAGCCTTTATTGTTGTCTCAGATCAGGGAAGCTCAGCAGCTTGATGTTAAACTTCAGAAGATCAAGGATCAGATCACAGATGATCAGTCTGACTTTAAACTGCATGAGGATGGTATTCTTCGGTTTTAGAACAGGGGTTGTGTTCCCGATGAACCGGGCTTGAGGCGAGGTATTCTAGAGGAAGCTCATAATTCTAAGTATACTATTCATCCCGGCGGAACCAAGATGTATCGGGATTTGAAGCAACATTATTGGTGGAATAACATGAAGAGGGAGGTTGTTCAGTTTGTATCTAGATGTTTGACTTGTCAGAGGGTAAAAGCCGAGCATCAACGACCTGCAGGGTTACTTCAGCCGTTGGCAATACCGGAGTAGAAATGGGAGCATATTATGATGGGCTTCGTCACTAGTTTTCCTATAACAAGAGTTATCAAGCTACTATTGAGATGCCACCTTTTGCAGCTCTTTACGGCCGTAAGTGCCGATTACCTTTGTATTGGGATGAAGTAGGGGAGATTCAAGAAGAATTTTGAATTATCTAGTATGGGCATGGAGCTTGTGTCGAAATGGTGGAGCTTTGGGGAAGGTTTTGAGCTAATTTTTTATGCATTTGTGTCATAGAATTGTCATAGGATGTCTAGGAATTAATTTGAATTATGAAAGCAAGCACAAATGCTCACAAGGTGGTCGACCAAGGCATTGCAAGAATCTGAATTTTTGTCATCTTTTGAGCATTAATTAATTGTGTTTTTGGAAAGTGCAAAAGAATAAGGAATAAAAAATAAGAATGTCTAGCTTTTGGTACAATTTCGTCTTCTAGTGGGTTGAATTAGTAATTTAATATTAGCTAGTGGGATTTGTAGGATTAATTATTGATCTAGTACTTCGTGTAAGATGCTTTCTTGATTAGCATGAGGGCACGCTTTCCTAGGTTTATGGCGCACACTACGAGGTAAGGCACGAACTACAAGACGAATGCATGTTTTCCAAGTAAATGCACGCAACCCTAAATGTATGCACGTAATTCAATGCAAGGCACACAAAATGAAACACGACTCTTAAACCTAGGTCAAGGCATACAAATCTAGGTTAGGCACACAAAACGAGGTATCGCACGCAAATCGAGGTCGGGCCTCACACGCGAACTTTGGGTTTTGATTCCAGGTTTACTCAAAATTGTTCAAATAAAGTGTGGTATTTTTGGGATGAAGACATACAAGTTGACATTCTGAGGGACCATGCTCAAGCTCTTACGATGTGCATTACTGTTCATTGGCTCAGAGAGCCCATGTTTGCTACTTTTGTTTATGCAAAAAACTTGTTGATTGAGATGAGGGCACTTTGGGAGGAAATGGCTTTGATATCTAGGGTTGTTGAGGGTCCGAGGATGGTTGGTGGTGACTTTAACGCCATCATGGTAGCGTTTGAAAGGTGGAATGGTGCGACGCCGAATGCTCTTTCGATGGATGAATTCGGCAATTGTTTGCTGGATTGTGGTTTAATTGATGCAGGATATGAAGGCAATGAGTTCACCTGGACTAATGGAACTTTGTTTCAGCTACTGGATCGTGTTTGCATCAACTATGGTTGGCCAGATACATTTGCTGTCACCAGAATTAAGCACCTGGCTAGAGAAGGATCTGATCACTGTCCTCTTTTTATGTCTCTTTTTCTTTCAGTTGATCGAGGGCCTTTCTCATTTTGTTTTTTAAATGCTTGGACCAATCATCATAATTTTCTTGATTTTGTGCAGGCTAGTTGGAATTCTCCATTGCAGGCTCAAGGTATTGACAGGTTTTGGTTTAAGCAACAACGTCTAAAGAGTGCTCTCAAGTGGTGGAATCGAAAAGTTTTTGGAGATGTGTTTCAGAATGTCAGAGAGGCAGAGTAGAGAGAGAAGCAACTTGAGGTTCAATGTCAGACATCATCTGTGCCTGGGGATAGGATGGCCTTGAATGAAGCTCGAGCCAAGTTGGTCAGATTATTAGCTATTGAGGAGCAGTTCTGGCAACAAAAAGCGGGTTGTAGGTGGTTGGTGGAAGGTGAGAGGAACACTCGATTCTTTCAGCTTTTGTTGAAGACGAAGCACATGAGAAGCACAGTTTGGGAGATAAAGGTGTCGAAGGACCAAGAAGTTGTTACCCTTCAAGATCAGACGGAGATAAAGAACTCGGCAGTTGAGTACTTTGCAGATCTTCTCCAAGGTGAGCAGTGTGAGGTGGAGAGAGGTGATTGGACTTTGATCCCCTCTATCCTTTCGGGTGCAGAGAACGATGCTTTGTTTATAGTGCCAACTTTGGAGGAGTTGCGGGATATTGTGTTTAGTATTAACCCATATTCTGTGGCGGGGCCGGATGGATTCTCGTCGAAGTTTTTTCAGGTGTGTTGGGATGTTATTAAGGAGGATCTCAGGGGAGTTGTGAGTGCCTTTTTGGAGGGAGCAGAGCTCCCTAGGGGAGTCACCTCTACGACTTTGGTTTTAATTCCGAAGAAAGATAATCCAGGTATGTAGAACGATTTCAGGCCAATTAGTCTTTGCACTACTTTTAATAAGATTATTACAAAGATATTGGCTACGAGGTTGTGTGTTTTGTTGCCTAAGCTTATTTATGAGAATCGGAGTGGATTTATTGGGGGTAGATTGATTGGGGATAATATTCTTTTGGCTCAGGAATTAGTACATTCTTTGAATTCTGCTATTTGTGGGTCAAATATTCTGCTTAAACTAGATATGATGAAAGCGTATGACAGGATAGATTGGGGTTTTATTTGCAAAGTGTTGGAATGCTTTAGGTTTAGTGACCACTAGGTTTCTATTATTCAAAAATGTGTCTCCAATTCCTAGTTTTCTATTTTACTTAATGGTTGCTCCACTAGTTATTTTCATTCGAAAATGGGTCTCTTGTAAGGGGATCCCATTTCGCCTCTGCTTTTTATTCTGGCTGTTGAGTATTTGTCTAGAGGTCTGAATAGAATGTTTGTGCAGTTTTCTTCCATGCAATATTTTGCTAAGAGTTCTTTTTTGGTGTCCCACCTCGCCTTTGCAAATGATATTGTTATTTTTGCAAATGGTTGTAAATCTTCTTTGAACAGGATTATGGGTTTTTTGGCAGAGTATGAGTCTCTTTCAGGTCAGAAGGTGAATAAGGCTAAGAGTGGTTTCATTCTTCCGGAATCCTCACCTCAGGCCAGGGTGAGGATTGTGGAAAGGACTACAGGATTTATTAGGCAAAGTCTGCCGACTAGGTACCTGGGTGTTCCGTTGTATAAGGGGCCGAAGAAGGTGGTCTTATTTGATGATTTGATTCAGAAAATTTCTTCTAGAATTACAGGTTGGCAGTCAAGAGTCCTCTCGCCAGGTGTAAGAATTGTGTTGCTTCGGAGTGTGCTTACTTCTATGCCTCTCTATCTCATGCAGGTGCAACGGGCTCTGGTGGGGGTCATTGAGCGTATTGAGAGACTGTTTAATAGGTTCATCTGGGGAGATATTGGGGATCACAGAAGGATTCATTGGGCTCCGTGGGGGTCTCTTTGTTTCCCAGAGAGTGAGGGAGGACTTGGGGTTCGAGATTTGCATGATCTTGGGGATGCTCAGGAGATTAGGTTGTGGTGGATATTTAGGACCTCTGAAAGTTTGTGGGCGCAGTTTATGAGGGCAAAATATTGTTAAGGAAGGCACCCTTTTTCTGTTAATGTTCGACCACATGATTCCAGTATTTGGAGGAGGATCAGAGAGGTAGGGGATCGAGGAGAGAAGTTTTCACGTTGGAAGATTGGGTCTGGAAAGGTATTTTTTTGGCATGATGTATGGTGGGGAGACCTCCCTTTGGCTTCTTTCAAGTTCGATGGTTTTCTTTCTTCTGCACAAGTGGAAGATTTTGTGATCAATGGTGAGTGGGACTTGGTGAAGTTAGAGGCGGTTCTTCCCTCTTTTGTGGTGACGGACTTAGTTAAAGTTCCTTTGAGGTTGTATGCCCATGATGAACCGTATTGGGACTTGACGTCGCATGGAGGTTTCACGATGTATAGTGCTTGGAATCTTGTGAGGAATAAGGCATAGAGTCGGCGATCGTTTCATGAAATATGGTATTCTTCTATTCCTCTTAAAATGTCTTTTTTCATGATGAGGTTGTTGCACGATTGGTTGCCTGTGGATGTGCGTTTGCAGCGTAAGGGGTTATTTTTTACTTCTAAGTGTCAGTGTTGTAGTCAGGTGGAGTCTCTGTCTTATGTCTTCATGAATGGGAGAAAGATTTCAGCTGTCTGGTTGCACTTTGCACAGATTTTTAGGGTTCGATTACCTGATTCGGATAATGTGTTTGTGTGGTTGAGTGCCTAGTTCTACTCTGGTGATTATGTGTGCAGAGGGCATGTGCGTATTTTGATCCCTATTTTTTTCCTGTGGTTTGCTTGGATTGAGAGAAATGATTCAAAGCACAGGAATATTGGTTTTTTCTCTGATAGGATTATCTGGCGTGTTAGGAATTTGTTGTGGCAAATTTCTCTTGCAGGTTTGATTATGTCATGGCATTGGAAGGGGGATTCTGTCTTGGCTCATCTCTTTCAGTGTCAGGTTCAGAGGAGGCAGAGTCCCTTACCTAGGATGGTGGTCTAGCTAAGACCACAAGAGGGTAAGTTTAAGCTTAATGTGGATGGTAGTAGTAAAGGGAATTGGGCAGGTGGAGGAGGGATTATTCCGGACTCTCATGGTAATATGCTTGTGGCCTTCTTCGAAGGGTATGGGGATATTCCTGTGATCCAGGTTGAGTTGCTTGCGCTCCTTCGTGGTCTTTCTATTTGTGTGCAGTATGGTTAGGAGGAAGTTTGGGTTGAGATGGATGCTCAAGTGGTTGTGAATTTGATTAAAGGGCAGGGGCGTGGTTCCTGGGTTTTGGCGTATGATCTTGAGAGGGCTCGTGTTTTGCTAGGTACACTTCATGCAACGTTGAGTCATATTTTCAGGGAAGGGAACTAGGCAGCAGATTATCTGGCAGGGCAAGGTTTGAGGTCAAACGGATTGCACTATGTTAATGACTTTCTACATCACAGTTTACTTCGAGGGATTGTTCGTGTTGATAGGCTGGGCCTGCCGAGTTTTCGAGGGTGCTAAGCCTCTTTTCATGTTGTTGCTTAAACTGTTTCCTGTCTACTTGTTGATCTTACAAAGGAGAAGGATTGCTAGCTTGTATGGAGCGGAAAAGAGTGGTGGTTTTCGTCCAAGCAGGTTAGTGGCTCTTTCCTTTCCTTTTCTTTGTGCTTTTTTGGAAATTCTTGCTTTTCTTGTTGCTTTGTTTGGTTCAATGGAATGAAGATGGCTTTGGTGTCGGTTTTTGGTTTGTAAAAGACGAAGTTGCAGCCTTCTGAGTTGTTTGAGCTTTGGGCTTGGTGTGGGCCTTGTTTTTTTGTATTTCTTATTTTTTTCCAGTTGTTAGGTATTTTGTTATGAGAAGGGGGTTTGTCCCTTCTCTTAGTTTCATTAAAGGTATGGTTTTGGTCTTTGTCCCCCATCCCCTTCTGGAGGTCAGGTTCAGGTCCCTCTCTAGCTCTTGCACATTGTTTTCAAGTTTAATAAATTTCTGAGGGTTACCTTCTCTTTAAAAAAAAAAAAAAAACCTTGGACCCTGAACCCTGAACCCTAAACCCTGAACCATGAACCCTAAACCCTGAACCCTAAACCCTAAACCCTAAACCCTTAACTTTTGATCCGTAAGGAGTTACGCGGCGCACAGCATACCGTTGGAAAGCTCTCCGAGAGCTCTATGAAGGATACCTGGTCACAAGCCCCACGCGTTCTGTTTGCGGGCCCAGCCTCTACGTGAAGTAAAGTTATCTTGCCCAAGGTACCGTGTGATTCGGTAATAGAAATGTGATGGATTAGGTTGTCGTCTTTTTCGCGGCTCACGACGTACGATCCGGGACAGAAAAACAGCGCAAAAGAAGAAAAGTATCCCAAAACTTATGAAAATGTTCAATTTTAAGCTCTGAAAACAGGCGCAACTGAGTAGGCTAGGTGCCCCCATCGTAGAGCTCTCAGAGTGCTTTCCAACGGTATGCTGTGCGCCACGTAACTCCTTACGGACCAAAAGTTATGGGCACCGGAGCGACGGATACTTGGTCACAAGCCCCACGCCCTCTGTTTGCGGGCCCAGCCTCTACGTGAAGTGAAGTTGTCTTGCCCAAGGTGCCGTGTGATTCGGTAATAGAAATGTGATGGAATAGGATGTCATCCTTTTCGCGGCTCACGACGTACGATCCGGGACGAAAAAATAGCGTAAAAGAAGAAAAGTGTCCCAAAACTTATGAAAATGTTCGATTTTCGCTTCTAAAAACAGGCGCAGCTGAGCAGGCAAGGTTCCCCTATCATAAAGCTCTCAGAAAGCTTTCCAACGATATACTGTGCACAGCATAACTCCTTACGGATCAAAAGTTATGGGCACCGGAGCGACGGATACTTGGTCACAAGCCCCATGCCCTTTGTTTGCGGGCCCAAACTCTATGTGAAGTGAAGTTGTCTTGTCGAAGGTGCCGTGGGATTCGGTAATAGAAATCTAATGGATTAGATTGTCGTCCTTTTCGCAACTCACGACGTACGATCCGTGACGGAAAAACAGCGTAAAAGAAGAAAAGGTCCCAAAACTTATGAAAATGTTCAATTTTGGGCTCCAAAAATAGGAGCAGCAGAGCAGGCTAGGTGCCCCCATCTTAGAGCTCTCAAAGAGCTTTCCAACGGTATGCTGTGCCGCCGCATAACTCCTTACGGATCAAAAGTTATGGGCACCGGAGCGACGGATACCTGGTCACAAGCCCCGTGCCTTCTGTTTGCGGGCCCAGCCTCTATGTGAAGTGAAGTCATCTTGCCCAAGGTTTTGTGGGATTCGGTAATAGAAATGTGATGGATTAGGTTGTCGTCCTTTTCGCGGCTCACAACGTACGATACGGGACGAAAAAATAGCACAAAAGAAGAAAATGTCTTGAAACTGATAAAAATGTTCGATTTTAGTCTCCAAAAAAGGTGTAGCCAAGCATGATTGGCCCTCTCGTTGTAGAGCTCTTGGAGAGCTTTCCAATGGTATGCTGTGCGCCGCGTAACTCCTTACGGATCAAAAGTTATGGGCACCGGAGCGAAGCATACCTGGTCACAAGCCCCACACACTCGATTTGAGGGCCCAGCATCTACGTGAAGTGAAGTTGTCTTGTCCAACATGCCATGGGATTCGGTATTAAAAATGTGATGGATTAGGTTGTCGTCCTTTTCACCGCTCACGACGTATTATTCTTGACAGAAAAATAGCGCAAAAGAAGAAAAGTGTCCCAAAACTGATAAAATATTTCGATTATGGGCTCCAAAAACAAGCGCAGCCGAGCAGGCTTGCTGCCCGCGTCGTAGAGCTCTCGAAGAGCTTTCCAACGGTATACAGTGCGCTGCGTAACTCCTTACGGATCAAAAGCTATGGGCACCGGAGCGACGGATAACTAGCATAAGCCCCACGCCCTCTGTTTGCGGGCCCAGCCTCTACGTGAAGTGAAGTTGTCTTGCCGAAGGTGCCATGGGATTCGATAATAGAAATGTGATTGATTAGGTTGTCGTCCTTTTTGCGGCTCACGATGTATGATTCAGGATGGAAAAACTGCCCAAAAAAAGAAATGTGCCCCGAAACTGATGAAAATGTTCGATTTTGGGCTCTGAAAATAGGCGCAGCCGTGCAAGGTGCCACGTTATTCGGTAATAGAAATGTGATAGATTAGGTTGTCGTCCTTTTCGTGGCACACGACGTACGATCCGGGTCAGAAAAATAGTGCAAAAGAAGAAAAATGTCCAAAAACTAATGAAAACATTCGATTTTGGGCTCTGAATACGGGCGCAGCCTAGCAGGCTTGGTGCCCGGATCGTAGAGCGCTCGGAGAGCTTTCCAACAGTATATTGTGCGGTGCGTAACTCCTTACGGATCAAAAGTTATGGGCACCAGAGCAACTGATACCTAGTCACAAGCCCCACGCCCTCTGTTTGCGGGCCCAGCCTCTACATGAAGTTAAGTTTTCTTGCCCAAGAAACCGTGGGATTCGGTAATAAAAATGTGATGGATTAGGTTGTCATCTTTTTCGCGGCTCACGACATACGATCTGGGACGGAAAAACTGCGTAAAGGAAGAAAATTGTCCCAAAACTGATGAAATAGTTCGATTTTGGGCAACGAAAACAGTGGCAACCGAGCAAGCTTGGTGCCCCCGTCGTAGAGCTCTTGGAGAGCTTTCCAACGGTATGCTGTGCGGCGCGTAACTCCTTACGGATCAAAAGTTATGAGCACCGGAGTGACGGATACCTGGTCACAAGCCCCACGCCCTTTGTTTGCAGGCCCAGCCTTTACATGAAGTGAAGTTGTCTTGCCCAGTGTGTCGTGGGATTCGGTAATAAAAATGTGATCGATTAGGTTGTCATCCTTTTCGCAGCTCACGACGTACGATCCGAGACAAAAACACAGCGCAAAAGAAGAAAAATGTCCCAAAACTGATGAAAACGTTCGAATATGGGCTCCAAAAACAAGCACAGCCGAGCAGGGTTGTTACCCCCGTCGTAGAGCTCTCAAAGAGCTTTCCAACGGTATGTTGTGCGCCACGTAACTCCTTACGGATCAAAAGTTATGAGCACGGGAGTGACGGATACCTGGTCACAAGCCCCACGCCCTCTGTTTGCTGGCCCAGCCTCTACCTGAAGTGAAGTTGTCTTGCCCAATGTGCCGTGGGATTCGGTAATAAAAATGTGATGGATTAGGTTGTCATCCTTTTTGCAGCTCACGATGTACGATCCGAGGGCTTTCCAACGGTATGTTGTGCGCCGCGTAACTCCTTACGGATCAAAAGTTATGAGCACGGGAGTGATGGATACCTGGTCACAAGCCCCACGTCCTCTGTTTGCGTGCCCAGCCTCTACGTGAAGTAAGGTTGTCTTGCCCAAGGTGTCGTGGCATTCGGTAATAGAAATGTGATAGATTAGGTTGTCGTCCTTTTCGCGGCTCACGACGTACGATTCGGGATGGAAAAACTGCGCAAAAAAAGAAAAGTGTCCCGAAACAGATGAAAACGTTCGATTTTGGGCTCCGAAAATATGCAAAGACGTGCAAGTTGGTGCCCAGTCATAGAGCTCTCGGAGAGCTTTCAAACGGTTTGTTGTGCACCGCGTAACTCCTTACGGATCAAAAGTTATGAGCACCGGAGCGACGGATACCTGGTCACAAGCCCCACGCCCTCTGTTTGCTGGCCCAACCTCTACGTGAAGTGAAGTTGTGTTGCCCAAGGTGTTGTTGGATTCGGTAATAGAAATGTGATGGATTAGGTTGTCGTCCTTTTCGCGGCTCAGGACGTACGATCCGTGACGGAAAAACTGTGCAAAAGAAGAAAAGTGTCCCGAAATTGATGAAAACGTTCAATTTTGGGCTCCGAAAGCAGGCACAGCCAAGCAAGCTGGGTGCCCCCGTCGTAGAGCTCTTGGAGAGCTTTCCAACGGTATGCTGTGCGCCGCGTAACTCCTTACGGATCAAAAGTTATGAGCACTGGAGCGACAGTCACCTGGTCACAAGCCCCATGCCCTCTGTTTGCGGGCCCAGACTTTACGTGAAGTGAAGTTGTCTTGCCTAAGGTAACGTGGGATTCAGTAATAGAAATGTGATACATTAGGTTGTCTTCCTTTTCGCGGCTCACGACGTACGATCCAAGACGGAAAAACTGCGCAAAAGAAGAAAAGTGTCCCAAAACTGATGAAAACATTCAATTTTGTTATCCAAAAATAGGAACAGCCGAGCAAGCTCGGTGGCCTCCATCGTAGAGCTCTCGGAGAGCTTTCCAACGGTATGTTGTGCGCCGCATAACTCCTTACGGATCAAAAATTATGAGCATGGGAGTGACGGATACCTGGTCACAAGCCCCACGCCCTCTGTTTGCGGGCCCAGCCTCTACGTGAAGTGAAGTTGACTTGCCCAATGTGCTGTGGGATTTGGTAATAAAAATGTGATGGATTAGGTTGTCGTCCTTTTCGCGACTCACGACGTACGATCCGGGACGGAAAAACAGTGCAAAAGAAGAAAAGTGTCACAAAATTGATGAAAACGTTCGATTATGGGCTCCGAAAATAGGCACAGCTGAGCAAGCTTACTGCCCCCGTTGTAGAGCTCTCGGAGAGCTTTCCAACGGTATGCTGTGCGCCGCGTAACTCCTTACGGATCAAAAGTTATGGGCACCGGAGTGACGGATACCTAGTCACAAGCCCCACGCCCTCGGTTTGCGGGCCCAGCCTCTACGTGAAGTGAAGTTTTCTTGCCCAAGGTGTCATGGCATTCGGTAATAGAAATGTGATGGATTAGGTTGTCGTCCTTTTCGCTGCTCACGACGTACGATTCGGGATGAAAAACCTGCGCAAAAAAAGAAAACTGTCCCGAAACTAATGAAAACGTTCGATTTTGGGCTCTGAAAATAGGCACAGCTGTCATGCCCCAACCCGACCTATAGAGTTTAGACTAGGATGTGATCTAAACATTCATATCATTTCACGTACTTAATCATTCATTAAGGTTTAACACTTAACGTCAGCCTAAACTCCAAAAAAATCTCTGGAAAACCGGCAGCATAACGGCTGCAATTGGGCTCTTTAGTTTGACCTAATTTCCTAAACGCCTCAAAACTTTCAATCTCAAATTTGATTCCAACTAAGATTACTATTTATCACCAATTGAAATGTCTACTATTTATCTCAAGTCTCGTTTGATTAACATCTAGCATAGCAACTATGTCTCGTTTATGTGTCAATCCTTGTTACAAAAGTACTTGTTGATCTTAGCTTACCAATGAGTACCTGCTTAAGATTGGATAAATTCATTTTACTTATCCCTTTACCTAATACTTCATAAGCCTGTGATTGACACTAAACCAAAGTAGCGATAACAAAACGACCAGAAGAGTGTCTATCTAGTTATGATCAGTACAAACCAAAATTTGACCCCAAATTACAACGGGGGTCATTTACAATAGCAATGACAAACAACAAAAGAGATGATCTTCAAACAACATATCGTTCACAAAACAGCCACAACCACGTAAGGCACATAAGGCATGAAATCACTCCAAGGAGTCATCAATAGGCACGTTATCCTCAGGTACCTGTTCCTGATCTTCTTCACCTGAGATGATAAAAGAGGGTGAGTCCTTATAAACTCAGCGAGGGGGAACGAGAAATAAGTTTTGAAACTGTTTTTCCAGTTCAACTTATGAAAACCCTTTTTGCAAGCATGACATATATCACAAGTAAGTTCATAATGTAATAAAAAAGTAAAAGAACACAATTACCCGTCTTTCCTCCCCGAGGTCCTCTAGGAACCAAGCGAGAGTACTTATACACATAGTGAAAAGGATACGGTGAGCTTTTTCTCTCAGTTTATTTCCAGTATCAGTTGTTGCGGCCAACTTCAAATCATCCACTTATCACTCCAAATGGGTGTGCTCCGGATGTACCCCGAAATCCTATGACCTAATTCTCCGAGGAAGTCTAGCCCTCAATCGAGAGAGGGAATTGGACAATGGTAGTCACAGCTGCACCGGCAAGCCCGATGTCGCCCGTCGTAGAGCTCTCAGAGAGCTTTCCAACAGTATGCTGTGCGCCGCGTAACTCCTTACGAATCAAAAGTTATAGGCACCGGAGCGACGGATACCTGGTCACAAGCCCCACGCCCTCGGTTTGAGTGCCCAGCCTCTACGTTAAGTGAAGTTGTCTTGCCCAATGTGCCGTGAGATTCGGTAATAGAAATGTGATGGTTTGGGTTGTCGTCCTTTACGCGGCTCACGACGTACGATACGGGATGAAAAAACTGCGCAAAAGAATATAAGTGTCCCAAAACTGATGAAAACAGGTACAGCCGAGCAAGCTTGGTGCCCCCGACATAGAGCTCTTAGAGAGCTTTCCAACAGTATGTTATGCACCGCGTAACTCTTTACGGATAAAAAGTTATGGGCACCGGAGCGACGGATACCTGGTCACAAGCCCCACTCCCTCTGTTTGCCGGCCCAGCCTCTACATGAAGTGAAGTTGTCTTGCCTAAGGTGCTGTGTGATTCGGTAATAGAAATGTGATGGACTAGGTTGTCGTCCTTTTCGCGGCTCACGACGTACGATCCGTGTCAGAAAAATCGCGCAAAAGAAGAAAAGTGTCTCGAAACTAATAAAAACATTGGATTTTGGGCTCCGAAAATATGCGTAGCCGAGCAAGCTTGGTGCCCCCGTCGTAGAGCTCTCAGAGAGCTTTCCAACGGTATGCTATGCGTCGCGTAACTCCATACGGATCAAAAGTTATGGGCACCGGAGCGACGGATACCTGGTCATAAGCCCCACGCCCTCTATTTGCGGGTCTAGCCTCTACGTGAAGTGAAGTTGTCTTGCCCAAGGTGTCATAGGATTCTGTAATAGAAATGTGATGGATTAGGTTGTCATCCTTTTTACGGCTCACGACGTACGATCTGGGACGGAAAAATTGAGCAAAAGAAGAAAATTGCCCCAAAACTGATGAAGACGTTCAATTTTGGGCTCCGAAAATAGGCGCAGCCAAGCAGTCAGGGTGGCCCCGCCGTAGAGGTCTCGGAGATTTTTCCAACGGTATGCCATGTGCCGCATAACTCCTTACGGATCAAAAGTTATGGGCACTGGAGCGATGGATACCTTGTCACATGCCCTACGCCCTTTGTTTGCGGGCCCAACCTCTTCTTGAAGTGAAGTTGTCTTGCCCAAGGTGCCGTGTGATTCGGTAATAGAAATGTGATGGATTAGTTTGTCGTCCTTTTCGCGGCTCACGACGTACGATCCAGGATGGAAAAACTGCGCAAAGGAAGAAAAATGTCCCAAAACTTATGAAAATATTCAATTTTAGGCTCAGAAAATAGGTGCCCCCATCGTAGAGCTCTCAGAGTGCTTTCCAACGGTATGTTGTGCGCTGCGTAACTCCTTACAGAGCAAAAATTATGGGCACCGGAGCGACGGATACTTGGTCACAAGCCCCACGTCCTCTGTTTGCGGGCCCAGCCTCTATGTGAAGTGAAGTTGTCTTGCCCAAGGTGCCATGTGATTTGGAAATAAAATGTGATGGAATAGGATGTCGTCCTTTTTGCAGCTCACGACGTACGATCCGGGACCGAAAAACAACGTAAAGGAAGAAAAGTGTTCTGAAACTTATAAAAATGTTCGATTTTAGGCTCAGAAAACAGGCACAGCCTAGCAGCCTAGGTGCCCTCGCTGTAGAGCTCTCATAGCGCTTTCCAACGGTATGTTGTACGCCGCGTAACTCCTTACGAATCAAAAGTTAAGGGCACCAGAGCAACGGATACCTGGTCACAAGCCTCACGCCTTCTGTTTACGGGCCCAGCCTCTACGTGAAATGAACTTGTCTTGCACAAGGTGCCGTGGGATTCGGTAATAGAAATGTGATGGAATAGGTTGTCATCCTTTTCGCAGCTCACGACGTACGATACTGGAAGGAAAAATAGCTCAAAAAAATAAAAGTATCCTGAAACTGATGAAAATGTTCGATTTTGGTCTCCAAAAAATGGCGCAACCAAGCATGCTTGGTACCCCCATCATAGAACGCTCGGAGAGCTTTCCAACGGTATGCTGTGCACCGTGTAACTTCTTACGGATCAAAAGTTATGGGCACTGGTGCGACAGATGCCAGGTCACAAGCCCCACGCACTCGGTTTGAGGGCCCAACCTCTACGTGAAGTGAAGTTGTCTTGCCCAATGTGCCGTGGGAATCGGTAATAAAAATGTGATGGAGTATATTGTCGTCCTTTTCGCGGCACTCGACGTACAATCCTGGACAGAAAAACAACGCAATAGAAGAAAAGTATCCTCAAATTGATTAAAACGTTCGATTTTGGGCTCCGAAAATAGGCGCAGCTGAGTAGGCTTGCTGCCACCGTCGTAGAGCTCTCAAAGATCTTTCCAACGGTATGTTGTGTGCCGCGTAACTCCTTACGGATAAAAAGTTATGGGCACCAGAACGACTGATACCTGGTCACAAGCCCCACGCCCTCTATTTGCGGGCCCAACTTCTACATGAAGTGAAGTTGCTTTCCCAAGTTGCCATGGGATTTGGTAATAGAAATGTGATGGATTATGTTGTCCTCCTTTTCGCGACTAACGACGTACGATCCGGGACAAAAAAACTGCGCAAAAGAAGATAAGTGTCCCAAAACTAATGAAAATGTTCAATTTTGGGCTCCGAAAATAGGCGCAGCCAAGCAGTTTTCGTGCCCCCGTCGTAGAGCTCTCGGTGAGCTTTCCAATGGTATGTTGTGCGCCGCGTAACTCCTTACGCATCAAAAGTTATGGGCACTGGAGCGACGGATACCTGGTCACAAGTCCCACGCCCTTTGTTTGCAGGCCTAGCCTCTATGTGAAGTGAAGTTGTCTTGCCCAAGGTGCCGTGTGATTCGGTAATAGAAATGTGATAGATTAGGTTGTCGTCCTTTTCGCGGCTCACGACATACGATCCGGGTCTGAAAAATAGCGCAAAAGAAGAAAAGTGCCTCAAAACTAATGAAAGCATTCAATTTTGGGCTTTGAAAATAGGCCCAGCCGAGTAGGCTTTGTGCCCCCATCGTAGAGCACTCGGAGAGCTTTCCAACGGTATGTTGTGCGCCGCGTAACTCTTTACGGATCAAAAGTTATAGGCACCGGAGCGACAGATACCTCGTTACAAGACCCACACCCTCGATTTGCGGGCCCAGCCTCTACGTGAAGTGAAGTTGTCTTGCCCAAGGTGCCATAGGATTCGATAATAGAAATGTGATAGATAAGGTTGTCGTTCTTTTTGTGGCTCACGACGTACAATCCGGGACGAAAAAAATAGCGCAAAAGAATAAATGTGTAGTGAAAATTATGAAAACGTTCAATTTTGTGCTCCAAAAATAGGTGTAGCTGAGCAAGCTTGGTGCCCCCGTCGTAGAGCTCTCGCT
The DNA here is from genome assembly GCA_037974665.1 of Ehretia macrophylla. Lineage (NCBI taxonomy): Eukaryota > Viridiplantae > Streptophyta > Magnoliopsida > Boraginales > Ehretiaceae > Ehretia > Ehretia macrophylla. The sequence continues at coordinate 47,083,483 of CM075771.1, read as the reverse complement.
GAGCTTTCCAATGGTATGTTGTGCGCCGCGTAACTCCTTACGCATCAAAAGTTATAGGCACTAGAGCGACGGATACCTGGTCATAAATACCATGCCCTCTCTTTAGGGGCCCAGCCTCTACATGAAGTGAAGTTGTCTTGCCCAAGGTGCCGTATGATTCGGTAATAGAAATGTGATAGATTAGGTTATCGTCCTTTTCGCGGCTCACGACATACGATCCGTGTCTGAAAAACAGCGCAAAAGAATAGAAGTGTCTCAAAACTAATGAAAGCATTCGATTTTGGGCTTCGAAAACAGGCACAGCCGAGTAGGCTTGGTGCCCCCATCATAGAGCTCTCGGAGAGCTTTCCAACGGTATGTTGTGCGCCGCATAACTCTTTACGGATCAAAAGTTATAGGCACCGGAGCGACGGATACCTCGTTACAAGCCCCACGCCCTCAGTTTACGGGCCCAGCCTCTACGTGAAGTGAAGTTGTCTTGCCCAAGGTGCCATAGGATTCGATAATAGAAATGTGATAGATAAGGTTGTCGTCCTTTTCGCGTCTCACGACGTACTATCCGGGAGGAAAAAAACAGCGCAAAAGAAGAAATGTGTAGCGAAACTTATGAAAACGTTCAATTTTGGGCTCCAAAAATAGGTGCAGCTGAGCAAGCTTTGTGCCCCAGTCGTAGAGCTCTTGGTGAGCTATTCAACGGTATGTTATGCGCCGCGTAACTCCTTATGCATCAAAAGTTATGGGCACCAGAGCGACTGATACCTGGTCACAAGTCCCACGCCCTCTGTTTGCGGGCCTAGCCTCTACGTGAAGTGAAGTTGTCTTGCCCAAGGTGCCGTGTGATTCGGTAATAGAAATGTGATGGATTAGGTTGTCGTCATTTTCGCGGCTCACGACATACTATCCGGGACGGGAAAACTATGCAAAAGTAGATAAGTGTCCCGAAACTGATGAAAACATTCAATTTTGGGTTCCAGAAATAGGCGCAGCTAAGCAGCCTTGGCGGCACCATCGTAGAGCTCTCGGAGAGCTTTCCAACGGTATATTGGGCACCGCGTAACTCCTTACGGATCAAAAGTTATAGGCACTGGAGCAACGGATACCTGGTCACAATCCCCACGCCTTCAGTTTGAGGGCCTAGCCTCTACGTGAAGTGAAGTTGTCTTGCCCAATGAACCATGGGATTCGGTAATAAAAATGTGATGGATTAGGTTGTCGTCCTTTTCACGGCTCACGACGCACGATCCGCGACGGAAAAATAGCGCAAAAGAAGAAAAGTGTCCCAAAACTTATGAAAACAATAAATTTTGGGCACCAAAAATAGGCGTAGCCAAGCAGGCCTGTTGCCCCCGTCGTAGAGCTCTCGGAGAGCTTTCCAACGGTATGCTGTGCCTCGCGTAACTCCTTACGAATCAAAAGTTATGGGCACCGGAGTGACGGATACCTGGTCACAAGCCGCACGCCCTCGGTTTGAGGGCCCAGCCTCTACGTGAAGTGAAGTTGTCTTGCCCAATGTGCCATAGGATTCAGTAATAAAAATGTGATGGATTGGATTGTCGTCCTTTTCGCGGCTAACGACGTACCATACGGGATGAAAAAACTGCGCAAAAGAAGATAAGTGTCACGAAATAGATGAAAACAAGTACAGCCAAGCAAGTTTGGTGATCCCATCGTAGAGCTCTCAGAGAGCTTTCCAACAGTATGCTGTGCACCGCGTAACTCCTTACTGATCAAAAGTTATGGGCACCGGAGCGACGGATACCTGGTCACAAGCCTTACACCCTCTGTTTGCGGGCCCAGCCTCTACGTGAAATGAAGTTGTCTTGCCCAAGGTGTCGTGTGATTCGGTAATAGAAATGTGATGGACTAGGTTGTCGTCCTTTTCGTGGCTCACGACGTACAATCCGTGTCAGAAGAGCCGTGCAAAAGAAGAAAAGTGTCCCGAAACTAATGAAAACATTGGATTTTGGGCTCCAAAAGTAGGCGTAGCCGAGCAGGCTTGGTGCCCCCGTCGTAGAGCTCTCGGATAGCTTTCCAACGGTATGCTATGCGCCGCGTAACTCCATACGGATCAAAAGTTATGGGTACCGGAGCGACGGATACCTGGTCACAAGCCCCAAGCCCTCTGTTTGCGGGCCCAACCTCTATGTGAAGTGAAGTTGTCTTGCCCAAGGTGCCGTGGGATTCGGTAGTAGAAATATAATGGATTAGGTTGTCATCCTTTTTGCAGCTCATGACATACATTCCGGGATGTAAAAACTGCGCAAAAGAAGAAAAGTGCCTTGAAACTAATGAAAACGTTCGATTTTGGGCTCCGAAAACTTGCGCAACCGAGCATGCACAGTGCCCCCGTCGTAGAGCTTTTGGAGAGCTTTCCAACGGTATGCTGTGTGCCCCGTAATTCCTTACGGTTCAAAAGTAATGAGCACCGTAGTGACGGATACCTGGTCACAAGCCCCATGCCCTCTGTTTGCTGGCCCTTCATCTACGTGAAGTGAAGTTGTCTTGCCCAAGGTGCCATGGGATTCGGTAATAGAAATGTGATAGATTAGGTTGTCATCCTATTCGCGGCTCCCGACGTACTATCCGGGACGGAAAAACTGCGCAAAAGAATATAAGTGTCCCAAAACTGATGAAAACGTTCAATTTTGGGCTCTGAAAATAGGCACAGCCGAACAGGTTTGGTGGCCCCGTCATAGAGCTCTCGGAGAGCTTTCCAATGGTATGCTATGCGCCGCGTAATTCCTTACGGATCAAACGTTATGGGCACCGGAGCGACGGATACCTGGTCACAAGCCCCACGCCCTCTGTTTGCGGGCCCAGCCTCTACGTGAAGTGAAGTTGTCTTGCCCACGGTGCCATGTGATTCGGTAATAGAAATGTGATGGATTACGTTGTCGTCCATTTTGCAGCTCACGACGTACGATCCGTGTCGAAAAAACTCCAGAATAGAAGAAAAGTGTCCCAAAACAATTGAAAACATTCGATTTTGGGCTCTTAAAACAGGCGTAGCCGAGCAGGCTTCGTGCCCCCGTCATAGAGCTCTCGGAGAAGTTTCCAACAGTATGCTATGCTCTGCGTAACTCCTTACTGATCAAAAGTTATAGGCACCGGAGCGACGAATACCTGGTCACAAGCCCCATGCCCTCGGTTTGCGGGCCCAGCCTCTACGTGAAATGAAGTTTTCTTGCCCAAGGTGCCATGGGATTCGATAATAGAAATGTAATAGATTATGTTTTCATCCATTTTGCGGCTTACGAAGTACGATCCAAGACGGAAAAATAGCGCAAAAGAAGAAAAGTGTAGTAAAACTTATGAAAACGTTCGATTTTGGACTCCGAAAATAGGCGCAGCATAGCAGGCGTACTACCCCCATCGTAGAGCTCTCGGAGAGCTTTCCAACGGTTTGCTGTGCGCCGCGTAACTCCTTACGGATCAAAAGTTATGGGCACCGGAACGACGGATAGCTGGTCACAAGCCCCACGCCCTCGGTTTGAGGGCCCAGCCTTTACGTGAAGTGAAGTTGCCTTGCCCAAGGTGCCGTATGATTTGGTAATAAAAATGTGATAGATTAGGTTGTCGTCCTTTTCGTGGCTCATGACGTACGATCCGGGATGGAAAAACTGCGCAAAAGAAGATAAGTGTCCCGAAATTGATGAAAACGTTCAATTTTGGGCTCCGAAAACAGGCACAGTTGTGCAGACTGGGTGCCCCTATCATAGAGCTCTCGGAGAACTTTCCAATGGTATGCTGTGCGCCACGTAACTCCTTACGGATCAAAAGTTATGGGCACCGGAGCGACGGATACCTTGTCACAAGCCCTACGCCCTCTGTTTGTTAGCCCAACCTCTACATGAAGTGAAGTTGTCTTGCCCAAGGTGCTGTGTGATTCATTAATAGAAATGTGATGGATTAGGTTGTCGTCCTTTTCGTGGCTCACGACGTATGATCTGGGAATGAAAAATAGCGCAAAAGAAGAAAAGTGTCCCAAAACCGAGCAGGCAAGGTGCCCCCATCGTAGAGCTCTCAGAGTGCTTTCCAATGGTATGCTATGCACCGCGTAACTCCTTACGGAGAAAAAGTTATGGGCACCGGAGTGACGGATACCTGGTCACAAGCCCCACGCCCTCTGTTTGCGGGCCCAGCCTCTACGTGAAGTAAAGTTGTCTTACCCAAGGTGCCATGGGATTCGATAATAGAAATGTGATGGAATAGGATGTCGTCCTTTTCACGGCTCACGACATACGATCCGAGACGAAAAAATAGCGTAAAAGAATAAAAGTGTCTTGAAATTGATGAAAATGTTCGATTTTAGTCTCAGAAAATAGGCGTAGCCGAGCAGGCTAGGTGCCCTCATCGTAGAGCTCTCAGAGAGCTTTCCAACGGTATGCTGTGCACTGCGTAACTCCTTACGAATCAAAAGTTAAGGGCATCGGAGCAACGGATACCTAGTCACAAGTCCTACGCCCTTTGTTTGCGGGCCCAACCTTTACGTGAAGTGAAGTTGTCTTGCGCAAGGTACCATGGGATTCGTTAATAGAAATGTGATGGATTAGGTTATCGTCCTTTTCACGGCTCACGACGTATGATACGGGACGGAAAAACAGCACAAAAGAAGAAAAGTAACCCAAAACTGATGAAAATGTTCAATTTTGGGCTCCAAAAATAGGGGCAGCCGAGCATGCTTGGTTCCCCCGTCGTAGAGCTCTCGAAGAGCTTTCCAACGGTATGCTGTGCGCCGCGTAACTCTTTACGGATCAAAAGTTCTAGGCACCGGCGCGGCGGATACCTAGTCACAAGCCCTACGCCCTCAGTTTGCGGGCCCAGTCTCTACGTGAAGTGAAGTTGTCTTGCCCAGGGTGCCATGGGATTGGATAATAGAAATGTGATAGACTAGGTTGTCGTCCATTTTGTGGCTCATGACGTACGATCCGGGACGAAAAAATAGCGCAAAAGAAGAAAAGTATAGCGAAACTTATGAAAACGATCTATTTTGGGCTCCGAAAATAGGCGCAACCGAGTAAGCTTGCTACCCCCGTCGTAGAGCTCTTCGAAAGCTTTCTAATAGTATGCTGTGCGCGGTGTAACTCCTTACGGATCAAAAGTTATAGGCACCGGAGCGACGGATACCTGGTCACAAGCCCCATGCCCTCGGTTTGAGCCCAGCCTCTGCGTGAAGTGAAGTTGTCTTGCCCAATGTGCCATGTGATTAGGTAATAGAAATGTGATAGATTAGGTTGTCATCCTTTTCGCGGCTCACGACGTACGATCTGGGTCGAAAAAACAGTGCAAAAGAAGAAAAGTGTCCCGAAACTAATGAAAACATTCGATTTTAGGCTCCGAAAACAAGCGCAGCCGAGTAGGTTTGGTGCCCCCATCGCAGAGCTCTCGGAGAGCTTTCCAATGGTATGCTATGTGCCGCGTAACTCCTTACTGATCAAAAGTTATTGGCACCGGAGCGACGGATACATTGTCACAAGCTCCACGCCCTCGATTTGCTGGCCCAGCCTCTACGTGAAGTGAAGTTGTCTTGCCCAATGTGTCATGCGATTCGATAATATAAATGTCAAAGATTAGGTTGTCGTCCTTTTCGTGGCTCACAACGTACGATCCGGGACGAAAAAATAGCGCAAAAGAAGAAAAGTGTATCAAAACTTATGAAAACGTTCGATTATTGGTCTCTGAACATAGGCACAGCCGAGCAGGCTTGGTGCCCACGTCGTAGAGCTTCATAGAGCTTTCCAACAGTATGCTGTGCGCCGCGTAACTCATTACGGATCAAAAGTTATGGGTACCGGAGCGAATGATACATAGTCACAAGCCCCATGCCCTCTGTTTGCGGGCCCAGCCTCTACGTGAAGTGAAGTTGTCTTGCCCAAGGTACCGTGTTATATGATAATAGAAATGTGATGGATTAGGTTGTCGTCCTTTTCGCAACTCACGACGTACAATCCGGGTCGGAAAAACAGTGCAAAAGAAGAAAAGTGTCCCGAAACTAATGAAAACATTCGATTTTGGACTCGAAAAACAAGCACAGCCGAGCAGGCAGAGTGCCCCCGTCGTAGAGCTCGCAGAGAGCTTTCCAATGGTATGCTATACACTGCGTAACTCCTTACGGATCAAACGTTATGGGCACCGGAGTGACGGATACTTGGTCACAAGCCCCATGCCGTCTGTTTACGGGCCCAGCCTCTACGTGAAGTGAAGTTGTCTTGCCCACGATGCCATGTGATTCGGTAATAGAAATGTGATGGATTACGTTGTCATCCTTTTTGCGGCTCACGACGTACGATCCGGGTCGGAAAAACAATGCAAAAGACAAAAAGTATCCCGAAACTAATGAAAACATTCGATTTTGGGCTCTGAAAACAGGCGCAGCCGAGCAGGCTGGATGCCCCCGTCGTAGAGCACTCGTAGAGATTTCCAACGGTATGCTATGCATCGCGTAACTCCTTACAGATCAAAAGTTATAGGCACTGGAGCGACGGATACCTGGTCACAATCCCCACGCCCTCGGTTTACGGGCCTAGCCTCTACGTGAAGTGAAGTTGTCTTGCCCAAGGTGCCATGGGATTCGGTAATAGAAATGTGATGGATTAGGTAGTCGTCCTTTTCGCGCCTCATGACATACGATCCGGGACGAAAAAATTGCGCAAAAGAAGATAAGTGTCCCGAAACTGATTAAAACGTTCAATTTTAGGCTTCGAAAATAGGCACAGCCGAGCAGGCTTGGTGCCCTGTTGTAGAGCTCTCAGAGAGCTTTCCAATGGTAAGCTATGTGCTGCGTAATTCCTTACGGATCAAACGTTATAGGCACCGGAGCGACGGATACCTGGTCACAAGCCCCACGCCCTCTGTTTGCGAGCCCAACCTCTACGTGAAGTGAAGTTGTCTTGCCCACGGTGCCATGTGATTCGATAAAAGAAATGTGATGGATTACGTTGTCATCCATTTCGCGGCTCACGACGTACGATCCGTGTCGGAAAAACTCCGGAATATAAGAAAAGTGTCCCGAAAATAATGAAAACATTTGATTTTGGGCTTCGAAAACAGGCGCAGCCGAGCAGGCTTGGTGCCCCCGTTGTAGAGCTCTTGGAGAGCTTTCCAACGGTATGCTATGCGCCGCGTAACTCCTTACTGATCAAAAGTTATAGGCACCTGAGCGACGGATACCTGGTCACAAGCCCCACGCCCTCGGTTTACGGGCCCAGCCTCTACGTGAAGTGAAGTTGTCTTGCCCAATGTGTCATGCGATTCGATAATAGAAATGTGATAGATTAGGTTGTCGTCCTTTTCGCGGCTCACGACGTACGATCTGGGACGGAAAAACAGCGCAAAAGAAGAAAAGTATAGCGAAACTTATGAAAACGTTTGATTTTGGGCTCCGAAAACAGGCACAGTCGAGCAGGCTTGGTGCCCCCGGTGTAGAGCTTTCGGAGTGCTTTCCAACGGTATGCTGTGCGTCACGTAACTCCTGACGGATCAAAAGTTATGGGCATCGGAGTGACGGATACCTGGTCACAAGCCCCACGCCCTCTGTTTGCGGGCCCAGCCTCTATGTGAAGTGAAGTTGTCTTGCCCAAGGTACCGTGTCATACGGTAATAGAAATGTGATGGATTAGGTTGTCGTCCTTTTCGCGGCTCATGACGTACGATCCGTGTCGAAAAAACAGTGCAAAAGAATAAAAGTGTCCCGAAACTAATGAAAACATTTGATTTTGGGCTCCGAAAACAGGCACAGTGTCACGCCCCAGCCGGGCCAATAAAGGTTAGATTAGGGTGTGATCTAAACATTCAAGTCACATCTCGTTCTCAATCGTTCATGAAAATTTAACACTTAATGTTTTGACTAAACTCCTCAATTTTTCGGGAAACCGGCAGCATAACGGCTTTAATTGGGCTCTTGGTTTGACCTAATTCTCTAAATGCCTCAGGTTTTCCAATCTCAATTTCATTTCCAACTAGGATTACTATTTACCATCAATTGAAATACCTACTGATTATCTCAATGTCTCGTTTGATTAATAACCTAGCATGATACTATGTCTCGTTTGTTTGTTTATCCTCGTTACAAAAGTACCTGTTGATCTTAGCTTAATGGCGAGTACCTGCTTAAGATTTGATTGGTTCATTTTATTTAGCCTTTACCTAATACCTCATAATCCTATTATAGATACTAGCAGTAATAATAGCAAAATAACCATAGTAGTGTCTAGTATCTGTCTAGCTAATATCAGTACAAACAAAAATTAGACCCCAAATTACAACGGGGGTCTTTTACATTACACATTAAGCAACATAAAAGAGATAGTCTTCAAGTAGCATAGTTCACAAACAGCTGTAATCACGCAAGGCACATAGGACAGGCAATCATTCCAAGGAATCATCGTTAGGCGCATCGTCCTTAGGTACCTGTTCTTGATCTTCTTCACCTAAGATGATAAAAGAGGGTGAGTCCTTATGAACTCAGCGAGGGGGAACGAGAAATAGGTTTTGAAACTCATTTTCCGATTCAACTTATGAAAATCCTTTTGCAAGCATGAATGTAACACAATTAAGTACATAACAATAATATAAAGTAAAGGAACACAATTACCAGTCTTTCCTCCCCGAGGTTCTCTAGGAACCAAGCGAGAGTACTTATACATATAGAAAAAGGATACAGTGAGCTTTTGCTCTCAGTTGTTGCGGTCGACTTCAAATCATCCCCTCAACACGCCAAGTGGGTGTACTCCGAATGTACCCCGAAATCCTACGACCCAACTCTCCGAGGAAGTCTAGCCCCCAAACGAGAGAGGGAATAAGTACCATGGTAGTCATGGTTGCACTGGCAAGCCCAATGCTGCCCGATGTGCGTGAACGCTACCATGCCAGAATGAAAGGTTGCAACCTTGTATGCAATGCACATTTATGACATTTAATATATCACATTAGGAGGACAACAAAGTAGGTTGCCTCCAGACAGTCATAGGATTGCACATTGACAAGTAAACAAGCGAGGCACGAATAGACAAGTAATTTCACTTGAAAAGCATATGGAGTTATATGAACATTAAACGGGCAGGCATGTAACACATGTAAATCAAGTCATATAACTCATTTCAAAGTCCACGTAATCAAATAATAAGATTATTTAACATGCAACAACATCTACGTGGGCTCGGATGCAAGAAAGGTCTATTTGTCAACGTGTAACGAATCATTATCACATTTAAGGCTATAAGGCAACTACGGGAAGCCTACTAAACATATAATTACACTCAATATTCAAAGGGTCAACACTTAGCAAGTTCGCCTAGTCACTAGGGTTTCCGTTTCGTGCTTAACCGTGCAATTAAGCCCCAAGTCAACTCAAAACCAATCCCAAGCCATGCATCATATAATTCAACATCTCCAAGTATTCAAAACAGTCCACGCAACATCCCAATGCCGCAATCCCAAGCATTTAATACCACAAGAGAAGTTACAACAAATTTTCCAAGCATATAACTAAATGAAATCCTCACTGCAATAGGCTGTTTTCCCACAATCATTAAGACAAGAAAAAAATTTCCAATTCCAGTGAATAAGATTTCAAATTAAATCTTAAGAATTGAACTAAAATCAGAAACAAACCATGCATCATTTGGAGTTTGGGATCAATAGTTATAGCCAAAACAGTGGGATAGCACAAAACTGTCTGGATTTGCACACATTTCAATAATTGACATTTTTGAGGTCCTTAGGGTCCGATTTAGCCTTAGTCCATTTCTGACAAAAATGTCCATAACTGAAAATTATAGCATCACACCAAATTTCATGCATTTTGGATATCATTTACTAAGTCAAATCTGGTTCGTTCTACAAGGTCAGTGCATCTGCCAAAACCTGCTCCATTTTTCCAGATTTCCGGATTTGGACACATTTTAATGATTTTCCATTTTTAGGACCTTAGAGTCAAAATTAGCTTTGGCCTATTTCTGTGAAAAATGTTCAAAACTGGAAAAAATAGTCACCTACCAATTTTCATGCATTTCAACATCATTTGCCTAGCCAAACTCGCCTCGAAACAACAGGTCAGAGAGCTGTCACATAATCCAATTTCACCTATCATCACTTTCAAGCCAAAATCTTGCCATGCATGGTTGAAGAAGCTTATGAACACACATATAACTCAAGTACAGAAGCAAAGACATACATTTAAGAGCATGCATGTGGATTTTCGAAGGATTTTCAAAAGTTTTTAGCCCTCACCTTAGCAAATCAACCAAGAAGATGAACAAAACTTGTTGAAGCACAAATTTCTTCTTCTTCTTTGCCTAGCTGAGATTCCAACTTGGTGTTCTCTATTTTTCCTAGCTTAGTGACCAAGCTCTTAGTACATGCATGTGGTTAGAACAAGAAGAAAATAAATGGAAGCTAAGAAACTTACCTAGGGCCGAAATGAAGAGTCAAAAGCTTGCATGTGAGTTTTCTTGCATCCTAGCTAGCTTGATTGAATTTCTTGCTTGTTGCTTGCCTTGATTAACTATGGTGTGAAGAAGATGAGCTATGAAGCCAACAATTTTCAGCTAGGGCCGAGAGAGAGAGAGAAGAATGAGAGGGATAGAGAGAAGTTGAGAGGAAAATGAGTGAAATGAACAAAAACAAAGGCCTTGCAATTTGATGAAGCATGTTCGGCCTTGGGCAGCCAAATTTCAGCCTTTTTGTGTCTTCAAAGTGTAATTTGAAATTCCTAGGATGGGCAAGGAGTGTTTGGTCGAGCAAGGTGGAGTTTTGAGGAGGTTTGAGCAATTTTTTTATGCAATTGTGTCATAGGATTGTCATAAGTTGTCTAGAATCAATTTGAATTGAGCAAACATGCACAAATACCACATAGTGGTCGGCCAAGGCTACAAAAATTCTGATTTTTTGTCATCTATTGGAATATTATTTTATTAGGTGTTGGAAGTGCAAAAAGAATAAGGAATAAAGAATGAGAAATGCTTAGTGTTTAGTGAAATTTTGTCTTCTAGTGAGTTGAATTAGTAATTTAATAATAGTTAGTGGATTTTGTAGGATTAATTAATGACCTAGTGCTTTGTGTAAGATGCTTTCTTGTTTAGCGTGAGGGCACGCTTTCCTAGGTCTAGGACACGTACTACGAGGTAGGACACGAACTACGAGACGAATGCACGTTTTTCTAGTAAATGCACGCAATCCTAAATGAATACACATAATTCAATGCATGGCACACAAAACGAACACAATTCTTAAACCTAGATTAAGGCACGTAAATCTAGATTAGGGCACACGAAATGAGGTATCGCATGCAAATTGAGGTCGGGCCTCACACGCAGCCAAGTAGTCTGGGTGTCCCGGCCATAGAGCTCTCCGAGAGCTTTCCAACGGTATGCTATGCACAGCGTAACTCCTTACGGATCAAAAGTTATAGGCACCGAAGCGACGAATACCTGCTCATAAGCCCTACGCCCTCAGTTTACGGGCCCAGCCTCTACGTGAAGTAAAGTTTTCTTGCCCAAGGTGTCATGGGATTCGGTAATAGAAATGTGATGGATTAGGTTGTCGTCCTTTTCACGGCTCACGACGTATGATCTGGGACGGAAAAACTACGCAAAAGTAGATAAGTGTCCCAAAACTGATGAAAATGTTCAATTTTGGGCTCCGAAAATAGGCACAACTGAGCAGGCTTGGTGCCCTCGTCGTAGAGCTCTCGGAGAGCTTTCCAATGATATGCTATGCGCCGCGTAACTCCTTACAGATCAAACGTTATGGGCACCGGAGCGACGGATACCTGGTCACAAGCCCCATGCCCTCTGTTTGCTGGCCTAGCCTCTACGTGAAGTGAAGTTGTCTTGCCCACGGTGCCATGTGATTCAGTAATAGAAATGTGATGGATTACGTTGTCGTCCTTTTCATGGCTCACGACGTACGATCCGGGTCGAAAAAATAGTGCAAAGGAAGAAAAGTGTTCCGAAACTAATGAAATGTGAGGCCCAACCTCGATTTGCGTGCAATACCTCGTTCTGTGTGCCTAACCTAGATTTACGTGCCTTGACCTAGATTTAAGAATCGTATTTCGTTTTGTGTGCCCTGCATTGAATTACGTGCATTCATTTAGGATTGCGTGCATTTACTTGGAAAATGTGCATTTGTCTTGTAGTTCGTGCCTTGTCTCGTAGTGCGTGTCCTAAACCTAGGAAAGCGTGCCCACACGTTAATCAAGAAAGCATCTTACACAAAGCACTAGATCATTAGTTAATCCTACAAATCCCACTAACTAATATTAAAATGCTAAGTCATTGCACTAGAAGACGAAATTGCACCAAAAGCTAGATATTCTTTATTCTTTATTCTTTATTCTTTGCATGTCCCAAACACACAATAAAATAAGCCTTGAACAAGACAAAAATTTCAGATTTGAGCACGTCTTTGGCCGACCACTAGGAGCTTTGTGCATGCAATTTAATTTCAAATTCTACTCCTAAACATTCTATGACAATTCTATGACACAAAGCAATAAAAAAAATTAGCTCAAAACCCTCCTCAAAGCTCCATATTCTCGACACAAGCTCCATGCCCATACTAGATAATTCAAAATGCTTCTTGCAGACACAAAAGTCTGAAATGTACATGCTCAAGGCCGACACAAGCATCTATGCCCATCAAGCTTTCATTTTCTTTCATTTTCCTTCATTTCCTCTCACTCCTCTCTCATTTCTTCTCTCTCTCTCTCGGCCTCGGCTGAGTTTCTACACTCCATAGCTTATCTTCATCACTCCATGGTTCATCAAGGCATGCAAGAAGCTAGGGAGCTCGACTAAGCAAGCTAGGTTGCAAGAAACACACATGCAAGCTCTTTGAACCCCATTTCGGCTTAGGTGAGTTTGCTAGCTTCCATTTCTTTTCTTCTTGTTCTAACCACATGCACCTACTAAGAACTTGGTTACTAAGCTAGGAAATTAGAGAAAATCGAGTGGTGTCTCGGTTAAGCAAGGAAAAGAGTCAATCTTGTGCAACCATCAAGAGTCTTGTGCATCTTCTTGTTGTTTTGCTAAGGTGAGGACTAAAACTTCTTGAAAATCTTTCAAAAAACCACATGCATGCCCTTAAATGTCTATCTTTACTTCTGTACTTGAGATATGAGCTTTTATAAACATGCATGGCAAGATTCTTGGCTAGAATGTGATGATGGATGAAATCGTGTATGTGACAGCCTTCTGTCTTGTTGGTGCGAGGTGATTTTTGCTAGGTAAAAGATGTTGTAAATGCATGAAAATTGGTAGGTCACTATTTTTTCCAGTTCTGAACACTTTTCACAGAAATAGGCCAAAGCTAATTTTGACTCTATGGTCCTCAAAATGACTAATTATCAAAATGTGTCCAAATCTGGAAAGTCTGGAAAAATGAATCAGGTTTTGGCAGATTCACTGACCGTGTAGAACGAACCTGTTTTAACTTAGTAAATGACATCCAAAATGCATGAAATTTGGTGTACTGATATATTTTTCCGTTCTGGACATTTTTGTCAGAAATAGACCAAGGCTAAATCTGAACCTAAGGCCCTCAAAAACGACAAACATTGAAATGTGTGCAAATCTGGACGGTTTTGTGTAGTCTCACTGTTTTGGCTATAACTCTTGAACCCGAACTCCAAATGATGTGAGGTTTGTTTCTGAATTTAGTTCACTCCTTAAGCTTTAATTTGACATCTTGTTCACTGGAATTGGAGATTGTTTGCTTGTCTTAATGATTGTGGGAAAACAGTCCATTGCAGTGAGGGTTTCACCTATTGATATGCTTAGAAAAATTAATGTAGCTTTCCTTGTTGTGTTAAATGCTTGGGATTGTGGCATTTGGATGTTGTGTGGACTGTTTTGAATACTTTAGGGTGTTGGAATTAATCAATGCCTGGCTTGAGCTTAATTACGAGATGACTTGGGGTTTAATCGCACGGGTAAGCACGAATTGAAACCCTAGTAACTAGGTAAACTTGCTAAGTGTTGATCCTTTGGATATTGTGTCTGATTATGTGTTTAGTAGGCTGCCCGTAGTTGCCCTCATAGCCCTAAATATGATTTCGATGATTACGTGTTGATAAGTAGGCTTTTCTTGTACCCGGTCCCACGTAGATGTCGTTGCATGATGAATAATCTTATTGTTTGATTATGTGAACTTTGAAATGAGTTATATGACTTGATTTACGTGCGTTACATGGCTGCCCATTTAATGTTCATATAACTCCATGTGCTTTTCAAGTGAATTTACTTGTCATATCGTGCCTCGCGTGTTTAACTGTCAATGTGCAATCTTATGATTGCTCGGAGGCAACCTACTTTGTTGTCCTCCAAATGTGATATATTAAATTTCATAAATGTGCATTGCATACAAGGTTGCAACCTTTCATTCTGGCGTGGTAGCGTTCACGCACACCGGGCGACATCGGGCTTGCCGGTGCAATCGTGACTACCATTGTCCAATTCCCTCTCTTGCTTGGGGGCTAGACTTTCTCGGAGAGTTGGGTCGTAGGATTTCGGGGTACATCTGGAGTACACCCATTTGGCGTGATAAGGGGATGATTTGAAGTCAGCCGCAACAACTGATACTGGAAACGAACCGAGAGCAAAAGCTAACCGTATCCTTTTCACTATGTGTATAAGTACTCTCGCTTGGTTCCTAGAGGACCTTGGGGAGGAAAGACGGGTAATTGAGTTCTTTTACTGTTATATTACATTATGTACTTGTGATATATGTCATGTTTGTAAAAGGGTTTTCAAAAGTTGAACCGGAAAATGAGTTTCAAAACCTATTTCTCGTTCCCCCTCGCTGAGTTCATAAGGACTCACCCTATTTTATCATCTCAGGTGAAGAAGACCAAGAACAGGTACCCGAGGATGACGTGCCTAACGATGATTCTTTGGAATGATTGCTTGCCCTACGTGCCTTTCTTGATTATGGCCATTTGTGAACACTATGTTGCTTGGAGACTATTTCATTTCTTATGATGCTTGTATTTGTAATGTAAAAAACCCCCGTTGTAATTTGGGGTCTAATTTTGGCTTGTACTGATAATAACTAAATAGACACTACTGTGGTCGTTTTGCTATCGTTACTGGCTAGTATCTATCATAGGATTTATGAAGTATCAGGTAAAGATTAAGTAAAATGAACCTATCCAATCTTAAGTAGGTACTCATTGTTAAGCTAAGATCAATAGGTACTTTTGTAACGAGGATTAACAAACAAACGGGATATAGTATCATGCTAGGTTATTAATCAAACGAGACTTCGAGATAACTAGTAGGCGTTTCGATTGATGGTAAATAGTAATCTTAGTTGGAAATGAAATTTGAGGCGTTTAGAGAACTAGGTCAAACTAAATAGCCCAATTACAGCCGTTATGCTGTCGGTTTTCCAGAAAAATTGTGGAGTCTAGGCTAAACGTTAAGTGTTAAACTTTCATGAACGATAGAGTACGAGACATGACTTGAATGTTTAGATCACACCCTAGTCTAACCTTTATAGGCCGGGTTGGGACGTGACATGAAAACATTCGATTTTGGGCTCTGAAAACAGGCGCAGCAGAGCAGGCTGGGTGCCCCCGTCGCAGAGCACTCGGAGAGCTTTCCAACGGTATGCTATGCCCCGCGTAACTCCTTACGGATCAAAAGTTATAGGCACCAGAGCGACGGATACCTGGTCACAAGCCCTACGCCCTCGGTTTACGGGCCCAGCCTCTACGGGAAGTGAAGTTGTCTTGCCCAAGGTGCCATGGGATTCGGTAATAGAAATGTGATGGATTAGGTTGTCGTCCTTTTCGCGGCTCACGACGTACGATCTGGGTCAAAAAAATGGTGCAAAAGAAGAAAAGTATCCCGAAACTAATGAAAACATTTGATTTTGGGCTCCAAAAACAGGCACAGCCAAGTAGGCTGGGTGCTCTCGTCGTAGAGCACTCGGAGAGCTTTCCAACGGCATGCTATGCGCCGCGTAACTCCTTACGGATCAAAAGTTATAGGCACCAGAGCGACGGATACCTAGTCATAAACCCCACGCCCTCGGTTTGCAGGCCCAGCATCTACGTGAAGTGAAGTTGTCTTGCCCACGGTGCCATGTGATTCGGTAATAGAAATGTGATGGATTATGTTGTCGTCCTTTTCACGGCTCACGACGTACGATCCGGGTCGGAAAAACAGTGCAAAAGAAGAAAAGTGTCCCGAAACTAATGAAAACATTCGATTTTGGGCTCCGAAAATAAGCGCAGCCGAGTAGGCTAGGTGCCCCCGTCGTAGAGCACTCGGAGAGCTTTCCAACGGTATGCAATGCACCGCGTAACTCCTTACGGATCAAAAGTTATAGGCACCGGAGCGACGGATATCTGGTCACAAGCCCCATGCCCTCAGTTTACGGGCCCAGCCTCTACGTGAAGTGAAGTTGTCTTGCCTATTGTGTCATGCGATTCGAAAATAGAAATGTGATAGATTAGGTTGTCGTCCTTTTCGTGTGTCACGACGTACGATCTGGGACGAAAAAATAGCACAAAATAAGAAAAGTATAGCTAAACTCATGAAAACGTTTGATTTTGGGCTCCGAAAATAGGCACAGTCGAGCAGGCTTGGTTTCCTGTCATAGAGCACTCAGAGAGCTTTCCAACGGTATGCTCCTTACGGATCAAAAGTTATAGGCACCGGAGCGACGGATACCTAGTTAAAAGCCCCACGTCCTCGGTTTACGGGCCCAGCCTCTACGTGAAGTGAAGTTGTCTTGCCCAATGTGTCATGCGATTCGACAATAGAAATGTGATAGATTAGGTTGTCGTCCTTTTCGCGGCTCACGACGTACGATCTGGGACAGAAAAACAGCACAAAAGAAGAAAAGTATAGCGAAACTTATGAAAATGTTCGATTTTGTGCTCTGAAAACAGGCACAGCCGAGCAAGCTTGGTACCCCCGTTGTAGAGCTTTCGGAGAACTTTCCAACGGTATGTTATGCACCACGTTACTCATTACGGATCAAAAGTTATGGGCACCGGAGCGACGGATACCTGGTCATAAGCCCCACGGCCTTTGTTTGCGGGCCCAACCTCTACGTGTAGTGAAGTTGTCTTGCCCAATGTGTCATGCGATTCGATAATAGAAATGTGATAGATTAGGTTGTCGTCATTTTCGCGGCTCACAACGTACGATTCGAGACGAAAAAACAGCGTAAAAGAAGAAAAGTGTCTCGAAATTGATGAAAATGTTCAATTTTAGTCTCAGAAAATAGGCGTAACCGAGCAAGCTAGGTGCCCTCGTCGTAGAGCTCTCAGAGAGCTTTCCAACGGTATGTTGTGCGGCACGTAACTCCTTACAGATCAAATGTTAAAGGCACCGGAGCAACGGATGCCTAGTCACAAGTCCTACACCCTCTGTTTCCGGGCCCAGCCACTATATGAAGTGAAGTTGTGTTGCGCAAGGTACCGTAGGATTCGGTAATAGAAATGTAATGGATTAGGTTGTCGTCCTTTTTGCGGCTCACGACGTATGATACGGGACGGAAAAACAGCACAAAAGAAGAAAAGTATCCCGAAACAAATGAAAATGTTCAATTTTGGGCTCCAAAAGTAGGGGCAGCCAAGCATGCTCAGTGCCACCGTCAAAGAGATCTCGGAGAGATTTCCAACGGTATGCTGTGCGCCGCGTAACTCTTTACGGATCAAAAGTTATAGGCACCGGAGCGACGGATACCTAGTTATAAGCCTTATGCCCTCTGTTTGCTGGCCCAGTCTCTACGTGAAGTGAAGTTGTCTTACCCACGGTGCCATGTGATTCGTTAATAGAAATGTGATGGATTATGTTGTCGTCCTTTTCGCGGCTCACGACGTATGATCCGGGTTAAAAAAATAGTTCAAAAGAAGAAAAGTGTCCCGAAATTAATGAAAACATTCAATTTTGGGCTCCGAAAACAAGCGCAGCCGAGCAGGCTGGGTGCCTCCGTCGTTGAGCACTCGGAGAGCTTTCCAACGGTAAGCTATGCGCCGCTTAACTCCTTACGGATGAAAAGTTATCGGCACCAGAGCAACGGATACCTGGTCACAAGCCCCACGCCCTCGGTTTACGGGCCCAGCCTCTACATGAAGTAAAGTTGTCTTGCCCAATGTGTCATGCGATTCGATAATAGAAATGTGATAGATTAGGTTGTCGTCCTTTTCGCGGCTCACGACGTACGATCCGGGACCGAAAAACAGCGCAAAAGAAGAAAAGTATAGCGAAACTTATGAAAACATTCGATTTTGGGCTCCGAAAACAGGCACAGCCAAGCAGGCTTAGTGCCCCCGTTGTAGAGCTTTTGGAGAGCTTTAAAACGGTATGTCGTGCGCCACGTAACTCATTATGGATCTAAAGTTATGGGCACTGGAGCGACAGATACCTGGTCATAAGCCCCACGCCCTCTATTTGCGGGCTCAGCCTCTACGTGAAGTGAAGTTGTCTTGCCCAAGGTGCCATGGGATTCGATAATAGAAATGTGATAGATTAGGTTGTCGTCCTTTTCGCAGCTCACGACGTATGATCCGAGAAGGAAAAATAGCGCAAAAGAAGAAAAGTGTCGCAAAACTTATGAAAATGTTCGATTTTTGACTTCGAAAATAGGCCCAAGCGAGCAGGCTAGGTGCCCCCATCGTAAAGCTCTCAGAGTGCTTTCCAATGGTATGTTGTGCGCCGCGTAACTCCTTACAGAGCAAAAGTTATGGGCACTGGAGCGACGGATACATGGTCACAAGCCCAACGCCCTCTGTTTGTGGGCCCAGCCTCTATGTGAAGTGAAGTTGTCTTGCCCAAGGTGCCATGTGATTCGGTAATAGAAATGTGATGGATTATGTTATCGTCCTTTTTGCGGCACACGACGTATGATCCGGGAAGGAAAAATAGCGCAAAATAATAAAAGTGTCCCAAAACTTATGAAAATGTTTGAATTTAGTCTCTGAAATTAGGCGCAACCGAGCAGGCTAGGTGCCCCCATCGTAGAGCTCTCAGAGTACTTTCCAATGGTATGTTGTGCGCCGCGTAACTCCTTACGGAGCAAAAGTTGTGGGCACTGGAGCGACGGATACCTAGTCACAAGCCCCACGCCCTCTGTTTGCTGGCCCAGCCTCTACGTGAAGTGAAGTTGTCTTGCCCAAGGTACCATGGGATTTGATAATAGAATTGTGATAGATTAGTTTGTCGTCCTTTTCGTGGCTCATGACGTATGATCCGGGAAGGAAAAATAGTGCAAAAGAAGAAAAGTGTCCCAAAACTTATGAAAATGTTCGATTTTAGGCTTCGAAAATAGGCCCAAGTAAGCAGGCTAGCTGCCCCCATCGTAGAGCTCTCAAAGTGCTTTCCAATGGTATGTTGTGCGCCGCGTAACTCCTTACGGTGCAAAAGTAATGGGCACCAAAGTGACGGATACATGGTCACAAGCCCCACGCCCTCTGTTTGCGGGCCCAGCCTCTATGTGAAGTGAAGTTGTCTTGCCCAAGGTGCCGTGTGGTTCGGTAATAGAAATGTGATGGATTAGGTTGTCGTCCTTTTCGCGGCACACGACATATGATCCAGGAAGGAAAAATAGCCCAAAATAATAAAAGTGTCCCAAAACTTATGAAAATATTAGAATTTAGTCTCCGAAATTAGGGACAACCGAGCAGGCTAGGTGCCCCCATCGTAGAGCTCTCAGAGTGCTTTCCAATGGTATGTTGTGCGCCGCGTAACTCCTCACGGAGCAAAAGTTATGGGCACCGGAGCGACGGATACTTGGTCACAAGCCCCACGCCCTCTGTTTGCGGGCCCAGCCTCTACGTGAAGTGAAGTTGTCTTGCCCAAAGTGCCATGGGATTCGATAATAGAAATGTGATGAAATAGGATGTTGTCCTTTTCACGGCTCACGACGTACGATACGGGACGGAGAAACAGCACAAAAGAAGAAAAGTGTCCCGAAACTGATGAAAATGTTCAATTTTGGGCTCCAAAAGTAATGGCAGCCAAGCATACTTGGTGCCCCCGTCGTAGAGCTCTCGGAGAGCTTTCCAACGGTATGATATGTGCCGCGTAACTCTTTACGGATCAAAAGTTATAGGCACCGGAGCGACGGATACCTGGTTACAAGCTTACGCCCTCGGTTTACGGGCCCAGCCTCTACGTGAAGTGAACTTGTCTTGTCCAAGGTGCCTTGGGATTCGATAATAGAAATGTGATAGATTAGGTTGTCGTCCTTTTCTTTGCTCACGACGTACGATCCAAGACGAAAAAACAGTGCAAAATAAGAAATGTGTAACGAAACTTATGAAAATGATCTATTTTGGGCTCCGAAAACAAGCGTAGCCGAGCAAGCTTGCAGCCCCCGTCGTAGAGCTCTCCTAAAGCTTTCCAACGGTATGCTGTGCACTGCGTAACTCCTTACAGATCAAAAGTTATAGGCACCAGAGCGACAGATACCTGGTCACATGCCCCATGCCCTCGGTTTGAGTGCCCAGGCTCTACGTGAAGTGTAGTTGTCTTGCCTAATGTGCCATGTGATTCGGTAATAGAAATATGATGGATTAGGTTGTTGTGCTTTTCGCGGCTCACGACGTACGATCCGGGTCGAAAAAACAGCGCAAAAGAAGAAAAGTGTCCCGAAACTAATGAAAACATTCGATTTTGGGCTCCGAAAAGAGGCGCAGTCGAGCAGGCTTGGTGCCCCCGTCGTAGAGCTCTCGGAGAGCTTTCCAATAATATGCTATGCGCAGGCGTAACTCCTTATGGATCAAACGTTATGGGCACCAGAGCGACGGATACCTGGTCACAAGTGCCACACCCTCTGTTTGCGAGCCCAGCCTCTACGTGAAGTGAAGTTGTCTTGCCCACGGTGCCATGTCATTCATTAATATAAATGTGATGGATTACGTTGTCGTCCTTTTCGCGGCACACGACGTACGATCCGGGTCTGAAAAATACCAGAAAAGAAGAAAAGTGTGCCGAAACTAATGAAAACCTTCGATTTTGGGCTCTTAAAACAGGCGCAGACGATCAGGCTTGGTGCCCCCGTCGTAGAGCTCTCGTAGAGCTTTCCAACGGTATACAATACGCCGCGTAACTCCTTACTAATCAAAAGTTATAGGCACCGGAGCGACGGATACCTGGTCACAAGCCCCACGCCCTCGGTTTATGGGCCCAGCCTTTACGTGAAGTGAAGTTCTCTTGCCCAATGTGTCATGCGATTCGATAATACAAATGTGATAGATTAGTTTGTCGTCCTTTTCGCAGCTCACGACGTACGATCCAGGACGGAAAAATAGCGCAAAAGAAGAAAAGTATAGCTAAACTTATGAAAATGTTTGATTTTGGGCTCCGAAAACAGGCACAACCAAGCAGGCTTGGTGCCCCCATTGTAGAGCTTTCGGAGAGCTTTCCAACGGTATCCTGTGTGCCACGTAACTACTTACGGATCAAAAGTTATGGGCACCGGAGCGACGAATACCTAGTCACAAGCCCCATGCCCTCGGTTTGCGGGCCCAGCCTTTACGTGAAGTGAAGTTGTCTTGCCCAAGGTACCGTGTTATATGGTAATAGAAATGTGATGGATTAGGCTGTCGTCCTTTTCGCGACTCACGACGAAAGATCCGGGTCAGAAAAACAGTGCAAAAAAAGGAAAGTGTCCCGAAACTAATGAAAACATTCAATTTTGGGCTCCGAAAACAGGCACAGCCAAGCAGGCTGGGTGCCCCCATCGTAGAGCTCTTGGAGAGCTTTCCAACAGTATGCTATGCGCCGCGTAACTACTTACGGATCAAAAGTTATAGGCACCGGAGCGACAGATACCTGGTCATAGGCCCCACGCCCTCCGTTTGCGGGCCCAGCCTCTACTTGAAGTGAAGTTGTCTTTCCCAAGGTACCATATTATACTATAATAGAAATATGATAGATTAGGTTGCCGTTCTTTTTGCGGCTCACGACATACGATCCAGGTCAGAAAAACAGTGCAAAAGAAGAAAAGTGTCCCGAATCTAATAAGAACATTCGATTTTGGGCTCCGAAAACAGGCGCAGCCGAGCAGGCAGGGTGCCCCTGTCGTAGAACTCTTGGAGAGCTTTCCAACGGTATGCTATGCGCCATGTAACTTGTCACGCCCCAACCCGGCCTATAAAGGTTAGACTGGGGTATGATCTAAACATTCAAGTCACGTCTCGTACTTAACCGTTAATGAAGATTTAACACTTAACGTCTTGGCCTAAACTCCAAAATTTTTCGGTAAACCGGCAGCATAACGGCTGTAATTGGGCTATTTGGTTTGACCTAATTCTCTAAATGCCTCAATTATTCCAATCATTAATCCAATTCCATTAAGGACTCCTATTTGACACCAACCGATTGGCTAACTAGTTTACCTTGAAAGTCTCGTTTGGTTAATAAGCATAACATGATAACTATGTCCTGTTTATTTATCAATTTCCTATCATGCTAGTACCTATTATCCTTTAGTTTGCAAATGAGCACCTAAGTGAAATTAGATAGAATTAACTTAGTTGATTGTTCATCTAGTGGTTTGAATGCCTATGATAACTACTAATTAAGAAAACGAAAGCAAACAACCAAATAAAAGTTCATCCGGTTATAGATAGTACAATCCCAGAATTAGACCCAAATTACAACAGGGTCATTTACATCAATAAACAACGAGCAACATAAAAGAAATAGTCTTCAAGTAGCATAGTTCACAAATAGCCAAAATCACACAAAGCACACAAGACAGGCAATCACTCCAAGGAATCATCGTTAGGCACATCGTCCTCAGGTACCTGTTCTTGATCTTCTTCACCTGAGATGATAAAAGAGGGTGAGTCCTTATGAACTCAGCGAGAGGGAACGAGAAATAAGTTTTGAAACTCATTTTCTGGTTAAACTTATGAAAACTCCTTTCTCAAACATGAATACAACAGAAATACAAGTACAGAAATACAAGTACAGAATAGGAATACCGGTATTTCCTCTCCGAGGTTCTCTAGGATCCAAGCGGGAGTACTTATACACATAATAAAAAGGATACGTTGAGCTTTTGCTCTCAGATCAGATCCAGGATCAGTTGTTGCGGCCGACTTCAAATCATTCCCCAAACACACCAGGTGGGTGTACTCCGGATGTACCCCAAAATCCTACGACCCAACTCTCCGAGGAAGTCTAGCCCCCAAGCGAGAGAGGGAATGGGACCATGGTGGTAACGGTAACACTGGCAAACCCGATGCCGCCCGACGTACGTGATCACTACTATGCCGACAGGAAAGGTTACAACCTTGTATGCAATGCACATTCATGACAAGTAATATATATCACAGAAGGAAGACAACAAAGTAGGTTGTCTCCGGACAGTCATAGGATTGCACATTGACAGATAAACAAGCAGGACACGATAAGACGGAAATTTCACTTGAAAGGCATATAGAGTTATATGGAAATTAAACGGGCAACCATGTAACACATGTAAAACAGGCCATATAACTCATTAAAAAGTCCACGCAATCAAGTGATAAGATTATTCAACATGGGTTTGGATGCAAGAAAAGCTTAATTGTCAACATGCAATGGTCAAGATCACTTTTGAAGTTGTAAAACATTTACGGGCAGCCCACTAAGCCTATGATTCCAACATAATATCCAAATAATCAACACTTATTAAGACTACCTAGTCATTAGGGCTTCCATTTCAAGTATATTCGTGCAATTTGAGCCTCAACCCATCTCAATGTCAATATCAAACCATACATCATTTAATTCAACATCCTCAAACGTTCAAAACAGTCCACACAACATCCCAACACCACATTTCCACACAATTAGTACCACAAGAGAGGTTACAATAATTTTCCAAGCATATGGCTAAATAAAACCTTTACTGCAATAGGCTGTATTCTCACAATCAATAGGATAATCAAAGAATCTCCAAATTCAGTAAATAAGATGTCAATTTAAATCTTAAGAAGTTAACTAAAATCAGAAACAAACCTTGCAACAATTGGAGTTCAGAATCATTAGTTATAGCCGAAACAGTGAGGTAGCACAAAACTGTCCAGATTCGTACACTTTTCATAAATTGACGTTTTTGAGGTCCTTAGAGTCAGTTTTAGCTTTGGTCTATATCTGACAAAATTGTCCAGAACTGAAAAATATAGCAGTACACCAAATTTCATGCGTTTTGGGCAACTTTTACTAAGTCAAATATGGTTCGTTCCACAAGGTCAGTGCATCTGCCAAAACCTGATTCATTTTTCCAGATTTCCAGATTTGGTCACATTTTAATGAGTTGCCATTTTGAGGACCTTAGAGTCAAAGTTAGCTTCGGTCTATTTCTGGGAAAAATGTTCAAAACTGTCCAAACTAGTCACCCACCAATTTTCAATAATTTTCAACATCATTTTCTTAGCTAAACTTACCTCGAACAGACTGGTCAGAGAGCTGTCATCCATTTCGACTTCACCTAGCATCATTTTCAAGCCAAGATATTGCCATGCATGGTTGTTTAAGCTTATGAACGACCATATATCTCAAGTAAAGAAGCAAATACACACATTCATGAGCATGCATGTGAAATTTTGAAGAGTTTTCAAAAGGTTTTAACCCTCACCTTAGCAATCAACCACAAAGATGCACAAAAACTTGTTGAAGCTTCAAATCTCTTCTTCTTCTTGCTTAGCCGAGATTCCAACTTGGTTTCTCTATTTTTCCTAGCTTAGTGATCAATCTCTTAGCACATGCATGAGGTTAGAACAAGAAGAAAAGAAGTGGAAGCTTAAAAACTCACCAAGGCCGAAAATGGTGACTCAAAATGCTTGCATGTGTGTTTCTTGCATCCTAGCTTGCTTGGGTGAGTTTCTTTGCTTGTGGTTTGTCTTGATGCACCATAGGATGATGAATATGAGCTAAGAGGTGGAGATAACTCAGCCAAAACCGAAATGGAGAGAGAGTGTGAGAGGGAGAGAGAGAAAATGTGAGGAAATTGAGAGAAATGAGAGAAAAATGAGGTTTTTGCAATTTTTTGAGCATGTGGTCAGCCTTGGGCTTCCAAATCTGAATTTTTGTGTCTTCAAGGTGGAATTTGAAATGTTAGCATGGGCCATGAGTGGTTTGGTCGAAAATGAGAGGAAATTGAGGTGGTTTTGGGCAATTTTTTATGCATTGATAAGTGTTTTTGTGTCCTGACTTGTCTAGAATCATTTTGAATTAAACATGCATGCAAAAATCTGATTTTGTGTCATCTTTTGAATTGTTTTAACATGTGTGTAAGAGAATGTTGGGTATTTAGGGGTTTTAGGTAGAATAGAATATAGGGTATGTTTAGAGGTTTGTGAGATTTTGTCTTGTAGTGAGTTTAAAATATAATATTTAGGTGTTAGTGGATTTTGTAGAGATTTGAATTAGGATTATAATAATAGTTAGTGGATTGTGTAGGATTCTTTATTGATTAGCGTGGTGGCACGGATTCCTAGGTCTAGGGCACAAATTACGAGGTAGACACAAACTACGAGGTAAGACACCAACTTCAAGACTAATGCACGTACTTCAAGATAAATGCACGGATTCTAATGCTAACACATGCAACCCTAGGTGAATGAATGTAAACCAATACAAGGCACGTATTTTAATGCAATGCACGTAAATCAAGACATGACTCTTAAACCTAGGTTAAGACACGTAGCTCAAGGTTAATGCACACGAAACGAAGAGACACACGCAAATCAAGGTCTCGCACGTAAATTAAGGTCACACACGTTATTCGGGGTCGGGCCTCACATAACTCCTTACGGATCAAAAGTTATAGGCACCAGAGCGACGGATACCTGGTCACAAGCCTCACGCCCTCGGTTTACGGGCCCAGCCTCTACGTGAAGTGAAGTGTCTTGCCCAAGGTGCCATGGGATTCGGTAATAAAAATGTGATGGATTAGGTTGTCGTCCTTTTTGCGGCTCACAACGTACGATCCAGGTCAAAAAAATGGTGCAAAAGAAGAAAAGTATCCCGAAACTAATGAAAACATTCAATTTTGGGCTCCGAAAACAAGCGCAGCCAAGTAGACTGGGTGCTCTCGTCGTAGAGCACTCGGAGAGCTTTCCAACGGCATGCTATGCGCCGCGTAACTCCTTACGGATCAAAAGTTATAGGCACCGGAGCGACGGATACCTAGTCATAAGCCCCACGCCCTCGGTTTACGGGCCCAGCCTCTACGTGAAGTGAAGTTGTCTTGCCCAAGGTGCCATGGGATTCGGTAATAGAAATGTGATGGATTAGGTTGTCGTTCTTTTCACTGCTCACGACGTATGATCCGGGACGGAAAAACTGCGCAATAGAAGATAAGTGTCCTGAACCTAATGAAAATGTTCAATTTTGGGCTCCGAAAATAGGCACAGCCGAGCAGGCTTGGTGCCCCCATCGTAGTGCTCTCATAGAGCTTTCCAATGGTATGCTATGCACCCCGTAACTCCTTATGGATCAAACGTTATGGGCACCGAAGCGATAGATAACTGGTCACAAGCCTCACGCCTTCTGTTTGCGGGCCCAGCCTCTAAGTGAAGTGAATTTGTCTTGCCCACGGTGCCATGTGATTCGGTAATAGAAATGCTATGAATTACGTTGTCGTCCTTTTCGCGGCTCAAGACGTACGATCTGGGTCAAAAAATCACCGGAAAAGAAGAAAAGTATCCCAAAACTAATGAAAATATTCAATTTTGGGCACCGAAAATAGGCGCAACCGAGCAGGCTTGGTTCCCTCGTCGTAGCGCTCTCGGAGAGCTTTCCAACGGTATGCTATGCGTCATGTAACTCTTTACTGATCAAAAGTTATAGGCACCGGAGCGACGGATACCTGGTCACAAGCCCTATGCCCTCGGTTTACGGGCCCTCGGTTTACGGGCCCAGCCCTAATGTGTCATGCGATTCGATAATAGAAATGTGATAGATTAGGTTGTCGTCCTTTTCGCGGCTCAGGACGTATGATCCGGGACGGAAAAACAGCGCAGAAGAAGAAAAGTATAGCGAAACTTATGAAAACATTCAATTTTGGGCTCGGAAAACAGGCACAACCGAGTAGGATTGGTGCCCCCGTTGTAGAGCTTTCAGAGAGCTTTCCAATGGTATAATGTGCGTCACGTAACTCCTTACGGATCAAAAGTTACGAGCACCGTAGCGACGGATACCAGGCCACAAGCCCCACGCCCTCTGTTTGCGGGCCCAGCCTCTACGTGAAGTGAAGTTGTCTTGCCTAAGGTGCCATGGGATTCGATAATAGAAATGTGATAGATTAGGTTGTTGTCCTTTTCGCGGCTCACGACGTATGATCCGGGATGAAAAAATAGCGCAAAAGAAGAAAAGTGTAGCGAAACCTATGAAAACTTTCGATTTTGGGCTCAAAAATAGGCGCAGCCGAGCAGGCTTGCTACCCCCATCGTAGAGCTCTCAGAGAGCTTTATAGCGGTATGCTGTGCGCCGCGTAACTCCTTACGGATCAAAAGTTATAGGCACTGGAGCGACGGATACCTGGTCACAAGCCCCACGCCCTCGGTTTGAGGGCCCGGCCTCTACGTGAAGTGAAGTTGTCTTTCCCAAGGTACCGTGTGATTCGATAATAGAAATGTGATAGATTAGGTTGTCGTCCTTTTGGGGGCTCACGACGTACGATTCGGGATGAGAAAACTGCGCAAAAGAAGATAAGTATCTCGAAACTGATGAAGATGTTCAATTTTGTGCTCCGAAAATAGGCGCAATCGAGCAGGCTGGGTGCCCTTGTCGTAGAGCTCTCGGAGAGCTTTCCAACAGTATGCTGTGCGTTGCGTAACTCCTTACGGATCAAACGTTATGGGCACCGGAGACGGATACCTTGTCATAAGCCCCACGCCCTCTGTTTGCGGGTCCAGCCTCTACGTGAAGTGAAGTTGTCTTGCCCAAGGTGCGTGTGATTTGGTAATAGAAATGTGATGGAATAAGATGTCGTCCTTTTTGGGGCTCACGACGAACGATCCGGGACGGAAAAACAGCGTAAAAGAAGAAAAGTGTCTCGAAATTGATGAAAATGTTCAATTTTAGGCTCAAAAAATAGGTGCAACCGAGCAAGCTTGGTGCCCTCGTCGTAGTGCTCTCAAAGAGCTTTCCAACGGTATGTTGTGCGCCGCATAACTCCATACAGATCAAAAGTTAAGGGCACCGGATCAACGGATACCTAGTCACAAGCCCAATGCCCTCAGTTTGCGGGCCCAGCTTCTACGTGAAGTGAAGTTGTCTTGTGCAAGGTGCCATGGGATTCGGTAATAGAAATGTGTTGGATTAGGTTGTCGTCCTTTTCGAGGCTCACGACGTACGATATGGGATGGAAAAACAGTGCCAAAAAAGAAAAGTGTCCCGAAACTGATGAAAATGTTCAATTTTGGGCTCCAAAAATAGGCGCAACCAAGCATGCTTGGTGGCCTCGTCGTAGAGCTCTCGGAGAGCTTTCCAACTGTATGCTGTGCGCTGCGTAACTCCTTACAAATCAAAAGTTATGGGCACTGGAGCGACGGATACCTGGTCACAAGCCCCACGCACTCGGTTTGAGGGCCCAGCCTCTACGTGAAATGAAGTTGTCTTGCCCAATGTGCCGTGGGATTCCGTAATAAAAATGTGATGGATTAGGTTATCGTCCTTTTCGCGGCTCACGACGTACGGTCTGGGACAGAAAAACACCGCAAAAGAAGAAAAATGTCTCAAAACTGATGAAAACGTTCCATTTTAGGCTCTGAAAATAGGCGCAGCCGAGCAGGCTTGCTGCCCCTATCGTAGAGCTCTCAGATAGCTTTCCAACGGTATGCTGTGCGCCGCATAACTCCATACAGATCAAAAGTTATAGGCACCGGAGCAACGGATACTTGGTCACAAGCCCCACGCCCTCTGTTTGCGGGCCCAGCCTCTACGTGAAGTGAAGTTGTCTTGCCCAAGGTGCCGTGGGATTCGATAATAGAAATGTGATGGATTAGGTTGTCGTCCTTTTCGCGACTCACGATGTACGATCCAAAGATAAGTGTCCCGAAACTGAAGAAAATGTTCTATTTTGAGCTCCAAAAATAGGCGCAGCCGAGCAGGCTTGCTGCCCCAATTGCAGAGCTCTCAGAGAGCTTTCCAACGATATGCTGTGCGCCGCTTAACTCCTTACATATCAAAAGTTATAGGCACCGGAGCGACGGATACCTGGTCACAAGCCCCATGCCCTCGGTTTGCTGGCCCAGCCTCTGTGTGAAGTGAAGTTGTCTTGTCCAATGTGCCATGGGATTCGGTAATAAAAATGTGATGGATTAGCTTGTCATCCTTTTCCCGACTCACGATGTACAAACCGGGACGAAAAAACAGCGCAAAAGAAGAATAGTGTCCCAAAATTGATGAAAACGTTCAATTTTGGGCTCCAAAAATAGGTACAATTGAGCAGGCTTGCTGCCTCTATCGTAGAGCTCTTAGAGAGCTTTACAATAGTATGTTGTACGCCACGTAACTCCCTACGGATCAAAAGTTAAAGGCACCAGAGCGATAGATACCTGGTCACCAGCCCTACGCCCTCGGTTTGGGGGCCCAGCCTCTACGTGAAGTGAAGTTTTCTTGCCCAAGGTACCATGGTATTCGATAATATAAATGTGATAGATAAGATAGTCGTCCTTTTTGTGGCTCACGATGTACAATCCGGGACGGAAAAATTGCGCAAAAGAAGATAAGTATCCCGAAATAGATGAAAATGTTCAATTTTTGGCTCCGAAAATAGGCGCAGCTGAGCAGGCTGGGTGCCCCCGTCGTAGAGCTCTCGGAGAGCTTTCCAACGGTATACTGTGTGCCGCGTAACTCCTTACGGATCAAACGTTATAGGCACCAGAGACGGATACCTTGTCACAAGCCCTACGCCCTCTGTTTGCGGGCCCAGCCTCTACGTGAAGTGAAGTTGTCTTGCCCAAGGTTCCGTGTGATTCGGTTATAGAAATGTGATGGAATAGGATGTCGTCCTTTTCGCGGCTCACGATGTACGATCTGGGACGGAAAAACAGCGTAAAAGAATAAAAGTGTCTCAAAATTATTAAAAATGATCGATTTTAGGCTTAGAAAATAGGCGCAGCCGAGCAGGATAGGTGCTCTCGTCGTAGAGCTCTCAGAGAGATTTCCAACGGTATGTTGTGCGCAGCGTAACTCCTTACGGCTCAAAAGTTAAGGGCACTGGATCAACAGAAACCTGGTCACAAGCCCAACGCCCTATGTTTGTAGGCCCAGCTTCGACGTGAAGTGACGTTGTCTTGCGCAAGGTGCCATGGGATTCGGTAATAGAAATGTGATGTATTAGGTTGTCGTCCTTTTCGAAACTCACGACGTACGATACGAGACGAAAAAATAATGCCAAAGAAGAAAAGTGACCTGAAACAGATGAAAATGTTCGATTTTGGGCTCCAAAAATAGGTGCAGCTGAGCATTCTTGGTGCCCCCGTGGTAGAGCTCTTGCAAAGCTTTCCAACAATATGCTGTGCACTGCGTAACTCCTTACGGATCAAAAGTTATGGCACTGGAGCGACGGATACCTAGTCACAAGCCCCACGCACAAGGTTTGAGGGCCCATCCTCTACGTGAAGTGAAGTTGTCTTGCCCAATGTGAAGTGGGATTCGGTAATAAAAATGTGATGGATTAGGTTGTCGTCCTTTTTGCTGCTCACGACGTACGATACGGGACGGAAAAAACACGCTAAAGAAGAAAAGTGCCCCAAAATTGATGAAAACGTTCGGTTTTGGGCTCCGAAAATAGGCGCAGCTGAGTAGGCTTGCCGCCCCCATCGTAGTGCTCTCGTAGAGCTTTCCAACGGTATGCTGTGCGCCGCTTAACTCCTTACAGATCAAAAGTTATGGGCACCGGAGCGACGGATACCTGGTCACAAGCCCCACGCCCTCTGTTTATAGGCCCAGCCTCTAAGTGAAGTGAAGTTGTCTTGCCTAAGGTGTCATTGGATTCGGTAATAGAAATATGATGGATTAGGTTGTCGTCCTTTTCGCGTCTCACGACGTACGATCCGGGACGGAAAAACTATGCAAAAGAAGATAAGTATCCCGAAACTGATGAAAATGTTCTATTTTGGGCTCTTAAAAAAGGTACAGCAGAGCAGGCTTGGGGACCATGTCGTATATCTCTCGGAGAGCTTTCCAACAGTATGCTGTGCGCCGCATAACTCCTTACAAATCAAAAGTTATGGGCACCGGAGCGATGGATACCTGGTCACAAGCCCCACGCCCTCTGTTTGTTGGCCCAGCCTCTACGTGAAGTGAAGTTTTCTTGCCCAAGGTGCCGTGTGATTCGGTAATAGAAATGTGATAGATTAGGTAGTCGTCCTTATCGCGGCTCACGACGAACGATCTGGGATGGAAAAATAGCGCAGAAGAAGAAAAGTATCGCACAAAAGAATAAAAGTGCCCTGAAACTAAAGAAAACATTCAATTTTGGGCTCTGAAAATAGGAGCAGTTGAGCAGGCTTGGTGCTCCCATCGTAGAGCTCTCGGAAAGCTTTCCAATGGTATGTTGTACGCCACATAACTCTTTACGGATCAATAGTTATAGGCACCGGAGCGACGGATATCTGGTTACAAGCCCCACGCCCTCGGTTTATGGGCCCAACCCCTACCTGAAGTGAAGTTGTCTTGCCCAAGGTACCATGGGATTCGATAATAGAAATATGATAGATTAGGTTGTCGTCCTTTTCGCGACTCACGACGTACGATCCAGAACGGAAAAAGAGCGCAACAGAAGAAAAGTGCAGTGAAACTTATAAAAATGTTTGATTTTAGGCTCCGAAAATAGGCGCTGCATAGCTGGCTTGCTGCCCTCGTCGTAGAGCTCTCAGAAAGCTTTCCAACGGTATGCTGTGCGCTGCGTAACTCCTTACGGATCAAAAGTTATAGGCACCGAAGCAATGCATACCTGGTCACAAGCCCCACGCACTCGGTTTTTGGGCCCAGCCTCTACATGAAGTGAAGTTGTCTTGCCCAATGTGCCATGGGATTCGGTAATTAAAATGTGATGGATTAGGTTGTCGTCCGTTTCGTGGCTCACGACGTACGATCCAGGACGGAAAAACAGCACAAAAGAAGAAAAATGTCCCAAAACTGATGAAAATGTTTAATTTTGGGCTCCAAAAACAGGCGCAGTCGAGTAGGCTTGCTACCCCTATCGTAGAGCTCTCAGAGAGCTTTACAACGGTATGTTGTGCGCCGCGTAACTCCTTACAGATCAAAAGTTATAGGCACCAGAGCGACGGATACCTGGTCACAAGCCCTACGCCCTCGGTTTGAGGGCCCAGCCTCTACGTGAAGTGAAGTTGTGTTGCCCAAGGTACCATGTGATTCGATAATAGAAATGTGATAAATTAGGTTGTCGTCCTTTTTGTGGCTCACGACATACGATCCGGGACGAAAAAACTGCGCAAAAGAAGATAAGTGTCCTGAAATTGATGAAAATGTTCAATTTTTGGCTCCAAAAATAGGCGCAGCTGAGCAAGTTAGGTGCCCCTGTCGTAGAGCTCTCGGAGACCTTTCCAACGGTATGCTGTACGCTGCGTAACTCTATACGGATCAAAAGTTATGGGAACTGGAGCGACGGATACCTAGTCACAAGCCCCACGCCCTATGTTTGCGGGCCCAGCCTCTACGTGAAGTGAAGTTGTCTTGCCCAAGGTGTCGTGTGATTCGGTAATAGAAATGTGATAGATTAAGTTGTCGTCTTTTTCGCGGCTCACGACGTACGATCCGGGACTGAAAATCTACGCAAAAGAAGATAAGTGTCCCGAAACTGATGAAAATGTTCTATTTTGGGCTCCGAAAATAGGCGCAGCCAAGCAGTCTTGGGTCCCCGTCATAGAGCTCTCAGAGAGCTTTCTAACGGTATGTTGTGCGCCGCGTAACTCCTTACGAATCAAAAGTTATGGGCACCGGTGCGACGGATACATGGTCACAAGCCCCACGCCCTCTGTTTGTGGGCCCAGCCTTTATGTGAAGTGAAGTTGTCTTGCCCAAGGTGCCGTGTGATTCGGTAATAGAAATGTGATAGCTTAGGTTGTCATCATTTTCGCGGCTCACGACGTATGATCCGGGTCAAAAAAATAGCGCACAAGAATAAAAGTGTCCCGCAACTAATGAAAAAATTCAATTTTGGGCTCCAAAAATGGGCGCAGCCAAGCAAGCTTGGTGCTCCCGTCGTAGGGCTCTCGGAAAGCTTTCCAACGGTATGCTGTGCGCCGCGTAACTCTTTACGGATCAATAGTTATAGGCACCGGAGCTACGGATACATAGTTACAAGCCCCACGCCCTCGGTTTTGCGAGCCCAACCTCTACTCGAAGTGCAGTTTTCTTGCCCAAGGTACCATGGGATTCAATAATAGAAATGTGATAGATTAGGTTATCGTCATTTTTACGGCTCACGATGTACGATCCGGGACGGAAAAATAGCGCAAAAGAAGAAAAGTGTAGCGAAACTTATGAAAACGTTCGATTTTGGGCTCCGAAAATAGGCACAGCATAGCAGGCTTGGGGACCTCGTCGTAGAGCTCTCGGAGAGCTTTCCAACAGTATGTTGTGTGCCACGCAACTCCTTACGGATCAAAAGTTATAGGCACCGGAGCGACGGATACCTGGTTACAAGCCCCACGCCCTCGGTTTGCGGGCCCAACCTCTACGTCAAGTGAAGTTGTCTTGCCCAAGGTGCCATGGGATTCGATAATAGAAATGTGATAGATTAGGTTGTTGTCTTTTTTGCGGCTCACGACATACGATTCGGGATGGAAAAATAGCGCAAAAGAAGAAAAGTGTAGCGAAACTTATGAAAAAGTTTGATTTTGGGCTCCAAAAATAGGCGCTGCATAGCAGGCTTGCTGCCCCTGTCGTAGATCTCTCGGAGAGCTTTCCAACAGTATGATGTACGCTGCGTAACTCCTTACGGATCGGAAGTTATAGGCACCGGAGCGACGGATACCTAGTCACAAGCCCCACGTCCTCAGTTTGCGGGCTCAGCCTCTACGTGAAGTGAAGTTTTCTTGCCCAATGTGCCATGGGATTCGGTAATAAAAATGTGATGGATTAGGTTGTCGTCCTTTTCGCGGCTCACGACGTACGATCCGGGACGTAAAAATAGCGCAAAAGAAGAAAAGTGTCCCAAAACAGATGAGAACGTTGGATTTTGACCTCCGAAAATAGGTGTAACCGAGCAGGCTTAGTGCCCCCGTCATAGAGCTCTCAGAGAGCCTTCCAACGGTACACTGTGCACCGCGTAACTCTTTACGGATCAAAAGTTATACGCACCGGATTGACGGATACCTTGTCATATGCCCCACGCCCTCGGTTTGAGGGCCCAACCTCTACGTGAAGTTAAGTTGTCTTGCCCAAGGTCCCGTGTTATTCGGTAATAGAAATGTGATAGATTAGGTTGTCGTCCTTTTCGTGGCTCACGACGTACGATCCGGGATGGAGAAACTGCGCAAAAGAAGATAAGTGTCCCAAAACTGATGAAAACGTTCAATTTTGGGGTCCAAAAATTGGCGTAGCCGAGTAGGCTTGGTGCCCCCATTGTAGAGCTCTCGGAGAGCTTTCCAACGATATGTTGTGCATCGCGTAACTCCTTATGGATCAAAAGTTATGGGCACCGGAGCGACGGATACCATGTCACAAGCCCCACGCCCTCTGTTTACAGGCCCAGCCACTATGTGAAGTGAAGTTGTCTTGCCCAAGGTGCCGTGTCATTCGGTGATAGAAATGTGATGAATTAGGTTGTCATCATTTTCGCGGCTCATGACGTACGATACGGGTGGAAAAAACAGCACAAAAGAAGAAAAGTATCCCAAAACTTTTGAATATGTTTGATTTTAGGCTCCAAAAACAAGAGCAATCGAGCAGGCTAAGGGCCCACATCGTAGAGCTCTCAGAGTGCTTTCCAACGGTATGCTGTGTGCAGTGTAACTCCTTACGGAGCAAAATTTATAGGCACCGGAGCGTCGGATACCTGGTCACAAGACCCACGCCCTCTGTTTGGGGGCCCAGCCTCTACGTGAAGTGAAGTTGTCTTGCCCAAGGTGCCGTCTGATTCGGTAATAGAAATGTGATGGAATAGGATGTTGTCCTTTTCGTTGCTCACGACGTACGATCCGGGACGGAAAAACAGCGTAAAATAAGAAAAGTGTCTCAAAACTTATGAAAATGTTCGTTTTTGGGCTCCAAAAATAGGCCCAGCCAAGTAGGTTAGGTGCCCCCAATGTGGAGCTCTCAGAGAGCTTTGCAACAGTATGCTGTGCGCCGTGTAACTCCTTACGGATCAAAAGTTAAGGGCACCGGAGTAACGGATACCTGGTCACGAGCCCCATGCCATCTGCTTGCGGGCCTAGCCTCTAAGTGAAGTAAAGTAGTCTTGCACAAGGTGCCCTAGGATTCGGTAATCGAAATGTGATGGATTAGGTTGTTGTCCTTTTCGCGGCTCACAATTTTCGATCCGGGTCGAAAAAACAGAGCAAAAGAAGAAAAGTGTAGCGAAACTTATGAAAACGTTCGATTTTGGGCTCTGAAAACAGGCATAGCTGAGCAAGCTTGGTGCCCCCGTCGTAGAGCTCTCGGAGAGCTTTCCAACGGTATGCTATGCGCCGCGTAACTCTTTACGAATCAAACGTTATAGGCATTGGAGAGACGGATACTTGGTCACAAGCCCCACGCCCTCTGTTTGTTGGCCTAACCTCTATGTGAAGTGAAGTTGTCTTGCCCACGGTGCCATGTAATTCAGTAATAAAAATGTGATGGATTATGTTGTCGTCCTTTTCGCGACTAACGACGTACGATCCGGGTCGGAAAAACAGTACAAAAGAAGAAAAGTTCCCTGTAACTAATTAAAACATTCGATTTTGGGCTCCAAAAATAGGCGCAACCGAGTAGGCTGGGTGCCCCCGTCGTAGAGGACTCGGAGAGCTTTCCAACGGTATGCTATGCACCGCGTAACTCCTTACGGATCAAAAGTTATAGGCACCGGAGCGACGGAAACCTGGCCATAAGCCCCACGCCCTCGGTTTACGGGCCCAGCCTCTACGGGAAGTGAAGTTGTCTTGCCCAATGTGTCATGCAATTTGATAAAAGAAATGTGATAGACTAGGTTGTCATCCTTTTCGCGGCTCTCGACGTATGATCCGGGACTAAAAAATAGCGCAAATGAATAAAAGTATAGCGAAACTTATGAAAACATTCGATTTTGGGCTCTGAAAACAGGCACAGCCGAGCATTCTTGGTGCCCCCATTGTAGAGCTTTCGGAGAGCTTTCCAACGGTATGCTGTGCGCCACGTAACTCCTTACGGATCAAAAGTTATAGTTACCGAAGCGACTGATACCTGGTCATAAGCCCCACGCCCTCTGTTTGCGGGCCCACCCTCTACGTGAAGTGAAGTTGTCTTGCCCAAGGTGCCATGGGATTCGACAATAGAAATGTGATAGATTAGGTTGTCATCCTTTTCGTAGCTCACGACATATGATCCGGGAAGGAAAAATAGCGCAAAAGAAGAATAGTGTCCCAAAACTTATGAAAATGTTCGATTTTAAGCTTCGAAAATAGGCGCAACTGAGCAGGCTAGGTGCCCCCATCTTAGAGCTCTTAGAGTGCTTTCCAATGGTATGCTGTGCGCCGCGTAACTCTTTACGGAGCAAAAGTTATGGGCACCGGAGCGACGGATACCTCGTCACAAGCCTCATGCCCTCTGTTTACGGGCCCAGCCTCTACATGAAGTGAAGTTGTCTTACCCAAGGTGCCATGGATTCGATAA
The DNA here is from genome assembly GCA_037974665.1 of Ehretia macrophylla. NCBI lineage: Eukaryota > Viridiplantae > Streptophyta > Magnoliopsida > Boraginales > Ehretiaceae > Ehretia > Ehretia macrophylla. The sequence goes on along the minus strand of CM075771.1, from coordinate 47,046,698 downwards.
TAGAAATGTGATGGAATAGGATGTTGTCCTTTTTGCGGCTCACGACGTACGATCCGAGACGAAAAAATAGCGTAAAAGAAGAAGAGTGTCTCAAAATTGATGAAAATGTTTGATTTTAGTCTCAGAAAATAGGCGTAGCTGAGCAGGCTTGGTGCCCTCGTCGTAGAGCTCTCAGAGAGCTTTCAAACGGTATGCTGTGCGCCTCGTAACTCCTTACGGATCAAAGGTTAAGGGCACCGGAGCAATAGATACCTGGTCACATGTCCTACGCCCTCTGTTTGCGGGCCAAGCCTCTACATGAAGTGAAGTTGTCTGGCGCAAGGTACAGTGGGATTCGGTAATAAAATATGATGGATTAGGTTGTCGTCCTTTTCGCGGCTCACGACGTACGATACGGGACGAAAAAATAGCGCAAAAGAAGAAAAGTGTCCCGAAACTGATGAAAATGTTTGATTTAGGGCTCCAAAAATACGGGCAGCCGAGCATGCTTGGTGCCCCCATCGTAGAGCTCTCGAAGAGCTTTCCAATGGTATACTTTGCGCCGCATAACTCCTTACGGATCAAAACAGTTATGGGCACCGGAGCGACGGATACGTGGTCACAAGCCCCACGCCCTCGGTTTACGGGCCCAGCCTCTACGTGAAGTGAAGTTGTCTTGCCCAATGTGTCATGCAATTCGATAAAAGAAATGTGATAGATTAGGTTGTCGTCCTTTTCGCTGCTCATGACGTATGATTCAGGACGAAAAAACAGCGCAAATGAAGAAAAGTATAGCGAAGCTTATGAAAACGTTCGATTTTGGGCTCCGAAAATAGGCACAGCCGAGCAGGCTTGGTGCCCCCATTGTAGACCCTTCAGAGAGCTTTCCAACTGTATGTTGTGCGCCACGTAACTCCTTACGGATCAAAAGTTATGGGCACCGGAGCGACGGATACCTGGTCATAAGCCCCACGCCCTCTGTTTGCGGGCCCAGCCTCTACGTGAAGTGAAGTTGTCTTGCCCAAGGAGCCATGGGATTCGATAATAGAAATGTGATAGATTAGGTTGTCGTCCTTTTCGTTGCTCACGATGTATGATCCGGGAAGGAAAAATAGCGCAAAAGAAGAATAGTGTCCCAAAACTTATGAAAATGTTTGATTTTAAGCTTCGAAAATAGGTGCAACTGAGCAGGCTAGGTGCCCCCATCTTAGAGATCTCAGAGTGCTTTCCAATGGTATGCTGTACGCGGCGTAACTCCTTACGGAGCAAAAGTTATGGGCACTGGAGCGACGGATACATGGTCACAAGCCCCACGCCCTCTGTTTGTGGGCCCAGCCTCTATGTGAAGTGAAGTTGTCTTGCTCGAGGTGACGTGTGATTCGGTAATAGAAATGTGATGGATTAGGTTGTCGTCCTTTTCGTGGCACACGACTTATGATCCGAGAAGGAAAAATAGCGCAAAAGAAGAAAAGTGTCCCAAAACTTATGAAAATGTTCGATTTTAGGCTCCGAAAATAGGCGCAACCGAGCAGGCTAGGTGCCCACATCGTAGAGCTCTCAGAGTGCTTTCCAATGGTATGCTGTGCGACGCGTAACTCTTTACAAAGCAAAAGTTATGGGCACCGGAGCGACGGATACCTCGTCACAAGCCCCACGCCCTCTGTTTGCGAGCCCAGCCTCTACATGAAGTGAAGTTGTCTTACCCAATGTGCCATGGGATTCGATAATAAAAATGTGATGGAATAGGATGTCGTCCTTTTCGAGGCTCACGACGTACGATCCGAGACGGAAAAAAAGCGTAAAAGAAGAAGAGTGTCTCAAAATTGATGAAAATATTTGATTTTAGTCTCAGAAAATAGCCGTAGCCGAGCAGGCTAGGTGCCCTCGTCGTAGAGCTCTCAGAGAGCTTTCCAACGGTATGTTGTGCGCCGCGTAACTCTTTACGGATCAAAGGTTTAGGGCACCGGAGCAACGGATACCTGGTCACAAGTCCTACGCCCTCTGTTTGCGGGCCCAGCCTCTACATGAACTGAAGTTGTCTGGCGCAAGGTACCGTGGGATTCGGTAATAGAAATGTGATGGATTAGGTTGTCGTCCTTTTCGCGGCTCGCGATGTACGATACGGGACGGAAAAACGGTACAAAAGAAGAAAAGTGTCTCGAAACTGATGAAAATGTTCAATTTTGGGCTCCAAAAGTAGGGGCAGCCGAGCATGCTTGGTTTCCCCATTGTAGAGCTCTCAGAGAGCTTTCCAACGGTATGCTGTGCGCCACGTAACTCTTTACGGATCAAAAGTTATAGGCACTGGAGCGACGGATACCTGGTTACAAGCCTTACGCCCTCGGTTTGCCGGCCCAGCCTCTGCGTGAAGTGAAGTTGTCTTGCCAAAGGTGCCTTGGGATTCAATAATAGAAATGTGATAGATTAGGTTGTCGTCCTTTTCTTGGCTCCCGACATATGATCTGGGATGAAAAAACAGCACAAAATAAGAAAAGTGTAGCGAAACTTATGAAAATGATCAATTTTGGGCTCCGAAAACAGGCGCAGCAGAGCAAACTTGCAGCCCTCATTGTAGAGCTCTCTGAAAGCTTTCCAATGGTATGCTGTGCGCGGCGTAACTCCTTACGAATCAAAAGTTATAGGCATCGAAACGACGGATACCTGATCACATAGCCCATGCCCCCAGTTTGAGGGCCCAGCCTCTACGTGAAGTGAAGTTGTCTTGCCCAATGTGCCATGTGATTCGGTAATAGAAATAAGATGGATTAGGTTGTCGTCCTTTTCGCGGCTCACAACGTTCGATTCGGGTCTGAAAAACAGTGCAAAAGAAGAAAAGTGTCTTGAACTAATGAAAACATTCAATTTTGGACTTCAAAAACAAGCGCAGCCGAGCAGGCTTGGTACCCCCGTCATAGAGCTCTCGGAGAGCATTCCAACGGTATGCTATGCGCCGCGTAACTCCTAATTGATCAAAAGTTATTGGCACCGGAGCGACGGATACCTAGTCACAAGCTCCACGCCCTCGATTTGCTGGCCCAGCCTCTACGTGAAGTGAAGTTGTATTGCCCAATGTGTCATGCGATTCGATAATATAAATGTGATAGATTAGGTTGTCGTCCTTTTTGTGGCTCACGACATATGATCCGGGACGGAAAAACTGCGTAAAAGAAGATAAGTGTCCCAAAACTAATGAAAACGTTCAATTTTGGGCTCTGAAAATAGGCACAGCCGAGTAGGCTTAGTGCCCCCGTCGTAGAGCTCTCGGAGAGCTTTCCAATGGTATGTTATGCGCCGCGTAACTCCTTACGGATCAAACGTTATGGGCACCGGAGCGACGGATACCTGGTCACAAGCCCCACACCCTCTGTTTGCGGGCCCAGCCTCTACATGAAGTGAAGTTGTCTTGCCCACGGTGCCATGTGATTCGGTAATAGAAATGTGAAATGGATTACGTTGTCATCCTTTTCGCGGCTCATGACGTACGATCCAGGTCTGAAAAACACCAGAAAAGAAGAAAAGTGTCCCAAAACTAATGAAAACATTCGATTTTAGGTTCCTAAAACAGCCGCAGCAGAGCAGGCTTGGTACCCTCGTCGTAGAGCTCTCAGAGAGCTTTCCAACAGTATGCTATGCGCCGCGTAACTCCTTACTGATCAAAAGTTATAAGCACCGGAGCGACGGATACCTAGCCACAAGCCCCACACCCTCGGTTTACGGGCTCAGCCTCTACTTGAAGTGAAGTTGTCTTGCCTAATGTGTCATGTGATTCGATAATAGAAATGTGATAGATTAGGTTGTCGTCCTTTTTGCGGCTCACGACGTACGATCCGGGACGAAAAAAAGCGCAAAAGAAGAAAAATATAGCTAAACTTATGAAAACGTTTGATTTTGGGCTTCGAAAACAGGCACAGCTGACCAGGCTTGGTGCCTCCGTTGTAGAGCTTTTGGAGAGCTTTCCAACGGTATACTGTGCACCAAGTAACTCCTTATGGATCAAAAGTTATAGGCATCGGAGCGACGGATAACTGGTCACAAGCCCCACGCCCTCTATTTGCGGGCCCAGCCTCTACGTGAAGTGAAGTTGTCTTGCCCAAGGTATTGTGTTATACAGTAATAGAAATGTGATGGATTAGGTTGTCGTCCTTTTTGCGGCTCACGACGTACGATCTGGGTCAGAAAAATAGTGCAAAAGAAGAAAAGTATCCCAAAACTAATGAAAACATATGATTTTGGGCTCCGAAAACAGGCGCAGCTGAGCAGGCTAGGTGCCCCAGTCGTAGTGCTCTTGGAGAGCTTTCCAACGGTATGGTATGCGCCGCGTAACTCTTTACGGATCAAAAGTTATAGGCACCGGAGCGACGAATACCTGGTCACAAGCTCCACGCCCTCAGTTTACGGGCCAAGTGTCTACATGAAGTGAAGTGCCTTGCCCAAGGTGCCATGGGATTCGGAAATAGAAATGTGATGGATTAGGTTGTCATCCTTTTTGCGGCTCACGACGTACGATCCGGGACGGAAAAAATGCGCAAAAGAAGATAAGTGTCTCGAAACTGATCAAAACATTCAATTTTGGGCTTCGAAAATAGGCACAACTGAGCAGGCTTGGTGCCCCCGCCGTAGAGCTCTCGAAGAGCTTTCCAACGATATGCTATGCGCCGCGTAACTCCTTACGGATCAAACGTTATGGGCACCGGAGCGAACGATACTTGGTCACAAGCCCCACACCCTCTGTTTGCGGGCCCAGCCTCTATGTGAAGTGAAGTTGTCTTGCCCGAGGTGCCATGTAATTCGGTAATAGAAATGTGATGGATTATGATGTCGTCCTTATCGCGGCTCACGACGTACGATCTGGGTCGAAAAAACGGTACAAAAGAAGAAAAGTGTCCCGAAACTAATGAAAACATTCGACTTTGGGCTCCGAAAACAGGTGCAGCCGAGCAGGCTAGGTGCCCCCGTCGTAGAGCACTCGGAGAGCTTTCCAACGGTATGCTATGCGCCGCGTAACTCCTTACGGATCAAAAGTTATCGGCACCGGAGCGACGGATACCTAGTCACAAGCCCCATGCCCTCAGTTTACGAGACCAGCCTCTACGTGAAGTGAAGTTGTTTTGCCCAAGGTGCCATGGGATTCGGTAATAGAAATGTGATGGATTAGGTTGTCGTCCTTTTCGTTGCTCACGACATACGATCCGGGACAGAAAAACTTCGCAAAAGAAGATAAGTGTCCCGAAACTGATGAAAACGTTAAATTTTGGGCTCCGAAAATAGGCACAGCTATCACGCCCCAACCCGTCCTATAAGGTTAGACTAAGGTGTGATCTAAACATTCAGGTCTTATCACATACTAAACCGTTTGTGAAGATTTAACACTTAATGTTTTAGCCAATACTCCAAAATTTTTCAAAGAACCGGCAGCATAATGGCTGTAATTGGGCTCTTTGGTTTGACCTAATTCTCTAAACGCCTCAAATTTTCCAATCTCAATTTCATTTCCAACTAGGATTACTATTTACCATCAATTGAAACTCCTACTAACTATCTCGATGTCAAGTTTGATTAATAACCTAGCATGATACTATGTCTCGTTTGTTTGTTAATCCTCGTTACAAAAGTAACTGTTGATCTTAGCTTAATAGCGAGTACCTGCTTAAGATTGGATAGGTTCATTTACTTAGTCCTTACCTGTTACGTCATAATCCTATGATAGATACTATCGGTAATAATAGCAAAACGATCATAGTAGTGTCTAGTGTCTGTCTAGTAAATATCAGTACAAATCAAAATTAGAGCCCAAATTACAATGGGGGTCTTTTACATTACAAACATTGAGCAACATAAAAAGAAATAGTCTTCAAGTAGCATAGTGTTCACAAATAGCCATAATCACGCAAAGCACATAGGACAGGCAATTACTCCAAGGAATCATCGTTAGGCACGTCGTCCTCGGGTACCTGTTCTTGATCTTCTTCACCTGAGATGATAAAAGAGGGTGAGTCCTTATGAACTCAGCGAGGGGGAATGAGAAATAGGTTTTGAAACTCATTTTCCGGTTCAACTTACGAAAATCCTTTTGCAAGCATGAATATAACACAATTCAGTACATAACAATAATATAAAGTAAAGGAACACAATTACCCGTCTTTCCTCCCCGAGGTCCTCTAGGAACCAAGCGAGAGTACTTATACACATAGTAAAAAGGATACGGTGAGCTTTTACTCTCAGTTGTTGCGACCGACTTCAAATCATCTCCTTATCACGCCAAGTGTGTGTACTCCGGATGTACCCCGAAATCCTACGACCTAACTCTCCGAGGAAGTCTAGCCCTCAAGCGAGAGAGGGAATTGGACAATGGTAGTCACGGTTGCACTGGCAAGCCCGATGCCGCCCGGTGTGTGTGGACGCTACCATGCTAGAATGAAAGGTTGTAACCTTATATGCAATGCACATTTATGACATTTAATATATCACATTAGGAGGACAACAAAGTAGGTTGCCTCCGAACAGCCATAAGATTGCACATTGACAAGTAAACAAGTAAGGCACGATAAGACAAGTAATTTCACTTGAAAAGCATATGGAGTTATATGAACATTAAACGGGCAGCCATGTAACACATGTAAATCAAGTTATATAACTCATTTCGAAGTCCACGTAATCAAATAATAAGATTATTAAACATGCAACAACATCTACGTGGGCTCGGATGCAAGAAATGACTATTTGTCAACATGCAACGATCAAAATCACATTTGGGCTATAAGGCAACTACGGGCAGCCTACTAAGCATATAATTACACACAATATCCAAAGGATCAACACTTAGCAAGTTTACCTAGTCACTAGGGTTTCCATTTCGTGCTTACCCGTGCGATTAAGCCCCAAGTCAACTCAAAATCAATCTTAAGCCTTGCATTAATTAATTCAAACATCCCCAAGTACTCAAAACAGTCCACACAACATCCCAATGCCACAATCCCACACATTTAATACCACAAGAGAAGATACAACAAATTTTCTAAGCATATAACTAAGCGAAACCCTCACTGCAATAGGCTGTTTCCTCACAATCATTAAGACAAGAAAACAATCTCCAATTCTAGTGAATAAGATGTCAAATTAAATCTTAAGAAGTGAACTAAAATCTGATATGAACCTTGCATCATTTGGAGTTCGGGTCCAATAGTTATAGCCAAAACAGTGGGATTGCACAAAACTGTCCAGATTTGCACACATTTCAATACTTGTCGTTTTTGAGGTCCTTAGGGTCAGATTTAGCCTTAGTCCATTTCTGACAAAAATTTCCAGAACTGAAAAACCTAGCAGCACACCAAATGTCATACATTTTGGAAATTATTTACTAAGTCAAAATGGGTTCGTTCCACAAGGTCAGTGCATCTGCCAAAACCGGCTTCATTTTTTCCAGACTTCCAAATTTGGACACATTTTAATGATTTGCCATTTTGAGGACCTTAGAGTCAAAATTAGCTTTAGCCTATTTCGCCAAAAAATGTTCAAAACTTGCAAAACTAGTTACCTACAAATTTTCATGCATTTTCAATATCATGTGCCTAGCCAAACTCACCTCGCAACAACAAAACAGAAAGGTGTCACCAAACCCGATTTCATCTATGATCACCTTCAAGCCAAAATCTTGCCATGCATGGTTGTAAAAGCTTATAAACACACATATATCTCAAGCACATAAGCAAAGACAAACATTTAAGAGCATGCATGTGGATTTTTGAAGGATTTTCAAAAGGTTTTAGCCCTCACCTTAGCAAATCAACAAGGAGATGCACAAAACTTTGATGAAGCACAAATTTCTTCTTCTTCCTTGCTTAGCCGAGACTCCAACTCGATTTTCTCTATTTTTCCTAGCTTAGTGGCCAAGTTCTTAGTAGGTGCATGTTGTTAGAACAAGAAGAAAAGAAATGGAAGCTAGTAAACTCACCAAGGCCGAAATGGTGACTCAAAGAGCCTGCATGTGTGATTCTTGCAACTTCGCTAGCTTGGTCGAGTCTCTTTGCTTGTTTCTTGTCTTGATGCACCATGGAATGATGAAGATGAGCAATGGTAAGATGAAACACAGCCAAGTCCGAGAGAGAGAGAGAAGAATGAGAGGGAGAGAGAGAAATGTGAGGAGAATGAGAGAAATGAAAGAAAAATAATGGCTTTGCAAAAGATGAAGCATGGGTCGGCCTTGGGCATACAAAAATTCAGATTTGTGTCTTCAAGAAGCTTGAATTTTGAATCACCTAGCATGGGCAAGGAGCATTGTCGAGATTGGTGGAGTTTTGAGGAGTTTTGAGCTAATTTTTATGCATTTGTGTCATTAGTTGTCATAGAATGTCTAGGATTGTTAATAAATTATGCAATGCTAGTTCAAATACACATAGTGGTCGGCCAAGGCTAGCTTAAATTCTGAATTTTTGTCATCTTTTGAGGATTATTTAATTGTGTGTTGAAAGTGCAAAAAAGAATAAAGAATAAAGAATAAAGAATAAGGAATGTCTAGCTTTTTGTGAGATTTTGTCTTCTAGTGGGTTGAATTAGTAGTTTAATAATAGTTAGTGAAATTTGTAGGATTAATTAATGATCTAGTGCTTCGTGTAAGATGCTTTCTTGATTAGCGTGAGGGCACGCTTTCTTAGGTCTAGGGCACGCACTACGAGGTAGGACACAAACTACGAGACGAACACACATTTTCCAAGTAAATGCACGCAACCCTAAATGAATGCACGTAATTCAATGCAAGGCACACTAAACGAAACACAATTCTTAAATCTAGGTCAAGGCACGCAAATCTAAATTAGGGAACACGAAACGAGGTATCGCACGTAAATCGAGGTCGGGCCTCACATCCTCCCCTCCTTAAAAGTATTTCATCCAGAAATTCAATATTACCTTTGAAATAAAGCTGGATATTACTGCTCCATCTGGTCTCGCCTTTCCCATGTTGCTTCTTTAACTCCATGATGATCCCACAACACTTTCACCATCGGTATAGTTTTGTTGCGCAACTCCCGATCTTGCTGGTCTAGGATCCGAATGGGCTTCTTCTCATAAGACAAGTTCTCCCGAAGCTGCAACGGCTCTGGCTCTAAGATATGCGACGGATCAGGGTGATACTTCCGCAGCATTGAAACATGAAAGACATCATGAATATTAGAGAGGTTTTGGGGTAGTGCCAAGCGATACGCCAATTTGCCAACCTTCTTAATTATCTCAAATGGTCCTACAAATCTCGGGCTCAATTTTCCACCCTTGCCGTGTTTAATCAGTCCCCTATGAGGTGATATCTTCAAGAACACCTTGTCGCCGACCTCAAACTCTAGGCTCTGTCTCCGTCGGTCTGCATAACTCTTCTGCCTGCTTTGGCCGGTAAGCATCCGTTTCCAGATGAGATGGATATTATCAACAGTCTTCATAAATTCAGGTAGAAAGCTCGGGTCAAAAGTCTTCGTCTTACCTACTTCATCCTAGTAAATTAGGGATCGACACTTACGTCCATACAACGCCTCGAATGGGGCCATCCCGATAGTGGCCTGATAACTATTATTATAAGCGAACTCCGCTAGAGACAGATATTTCTCCCAACCTTTCCCGAAGTCTAAAACACATGCCCTCAGCATATCCTCCAGAATCTGAATAGTTCTTTCCGATTGTCCATCAGTCTGAGGGTGATAAGCCGTGCTGAAACTCAACTTCGTTCCCAAGGCTTCTTGCAATGTTTTCCAAAATCGGGAAGTAAAACGAGGATCCCTATCCGATACAATACTCACAGGCATCCTGTGCAATCTTACAATCTCCGCCACATACATATCTCCTAATCTCTCAGGACTATCCTCCTTGTTCATCAGTAAGAAGTGCGCTGACTTAGTCAATCTATCCACTATGACCCAAACGGCATCATGACCCTTTTGTGACCTGGGCAGGTCCATAACAAAGTCCATATTTATATGTTCCCATTTCCATTGAGGAATCTCCAACGGTTGAAGTAAACCTGCAGGTCGTTGATGTTCCGCTTTGACTCTCTGGCAAGTTAAACACCGTGGCACAAACTCCGCAATCTCTCTCTTCATGTTATTCCACCAATAGTGTTGTTTTAAATCCCGGTACATCTTTGTTCCACCGGGGTGAATAGTATATCTTGAATTATGGGCTTCTTCAAGAATCTTCTTCTTCAACTCTGGTTCATTAGGAATACAAATCCGATTCCTAAACCTCCAAATACCATCATCATGAAACTTGAAATCTGTGTTGCTTTCTTTGATCTTCTGAAATTGTTGGTCCTTCTGTTGAGCCTCTCATAATTCAGACAACAAGGTCGATTGGACTTGCGTAGTGGCAAAAAGTAACCCTTTCCGAGTCAATTGTGGTTTCCACAAAAATGCTTCCTCCAACAACTCCTGCACCTTGACTTCCAGTTTTGCCATGCTTGCTTTCCTACTTAAGGCATCTGCAACTACATTCGCTTTACCGGGCACATAATTGATTGTGCAGTTATAATCATCCAAAAGCTCCATCCACCGCCTTTGCCTCATATTCAACTCCTTTTGAGTGAACAAGTATTTCAAGCTCTTGTGATCAGTAAATACCTCAAACTTGTTACCCCACAGATAATGCCTCCATTTCTTGAGAGCAAACACAATAGCCACTAATTCCAAATCATGCGTCGGGTAGTTCAATTCATACGGCTTCGGTTTTCTAGAGGCATACGCAATCACTCTACCATTTTGCATTAATACACAACCCAATCCTTCTTTCGAAGCATCGCTATAGGTTACAAAACCTTGACTCCCTTCAGGCAATGCAAGAACAGGTGCGGTAGTCAATCTCCTCTTCAACTCTTGGAAGCTGTTCTCACACTTATCATCCCACATGAACTTTGTTTTCTTTTGAGTGAGCTTTGTAAGCGGTCCTGCAATCTTAGAGAAATCCTTCACTAATCTCCGATAATAGCCGGCTAGACCAAGAAAACTCCGAACCTCCGTAACATTTTTCAGTTTCTTCCAGGACATCACTGCTTCTATCTTTGCTGGATCCACCGCTATTCCCTCTTGGGATATGATATGTCCCAAAAATGCAATATGCTGCAACCAAAATTCGCACTTGCTAAATTTTGCATACAATTGATGCTCTCATAGTTTCTGTAGTACCAACCACAGATGTTGTTCATGCTCTGCCTCGGATTTCGAGTATACCAAAATATCATCAATGAAGATCACCACAAATTGGTCCAAGTAGGGTTGAAAGACCCTGTGCATCAAGTCCATAAAAGATGCAGGGGCATTAGTTAGTCCAAATGGCATCACCACATATTCATAATGCCCATATCTCGTCCTGAAAGTCATTTTAGGCACATCCTCCTTTTTGATCCGCAATTGATAGTATCCTTGCCTCAAGTCGAGTTTCAAATACACTTTCGCTCTTTGAAGTTGATCAAATAGCTCGTCGATCAGTGGAAGTGGGTATTTATTCTTGGCAGTCACTTGGTTCAATCCTCGGTAATCGATGCATAGCCTTAACGTTCCGTCTTTCTTCTTTATAAATAGAACTGGTGCACCCCACGGAGAAGAACTCGGTTGAACAAATCCTTTCTTCAACAATCCTTGCAATTGGTCCTTCAATTCTTGTGGCTCGGCTGGTACCATACGATAGGGAGCTTTAGATATCGGCTGGGTGCCAGGCAATAACTCTATAATGAACTCGATCTCCCGATTTGGGGGTAAACCGGGCAATTCTTCTGGAAACACATCTGCATAATCTTTAATCACTGGCATCTCCTCCAACTTAGCTTTGTTCGATGGCTTGTTGATGAGGTAAGCTAAGTATCCACTATACCCTTTTCTCAAGGACTTCACTGCTTTCGTAGATGAAATGATGGAACTCTCGGTGAAATCTCTTCGACCCATTACCTCCAGTATTGGTTGACTAGGTACCCGGAATGTTATAATCTTCGTCCGGCAATCTAGTTGGACATGATGTTTTGCCAACCAATCCATCCCTAAAATGACCTCATAGTCTCGAAAAGGTAATACAATAAGATTGGCTGAGAATTCCCTATCCTTAATTTGGATTTTACATGCTTTACAAGCTAAGCTAGTAACAAGTTTAGAACCCATTGGAGTACCAACTTCTACTTCGTATGGCAAACATACAACTTTCAGTTTCACACGTTCCACACATAAGGGAATAATAAATGAATGAGTAGCACCCGGGTCAATTAGCACCCTAACAGGTTGATTCAGTATGAAGAATGTACCTTCAACAACAACGGTCTCATCTGGAAGCTCCTCATACTCAATAGCATAGGCTCGAGCCTGAACTCTAAGAACTGAAGTCTTGCCTCTACTAGCTGGTTTACCCTGATTCGTCCTTCCTGTCATTTAGGGTAATCCTTGATCTGATGTTGATCACTGCCACATCTCACACATCGTCCTGACTTCTTCCAGCACTGGGCCTCGGTATGACCCTTCTTGTCACAGTAAGAATAGTTGACAGACTGAGTAGTAGGTGAACTACCTGTGGATCCGTAGGTGGAAGAGGCTGATGGCGCTTTCGTTGGGCCACGGTTATTCACTGGACTGTTCTGGCTCTGGCCCTGACTACGACTCTGGAATTTCCTCTGTTGACCTGAAGGCTGGTATGGTTTCTTGTCGGCTGACTCGAACCGGCTCTATCAAGTTTTCTCTTCTCAACTCGAGAGGCAGTAGCAAAGAGAGCAGAATAGGTATCGAAGTTATGAGAAGCCAACTGGTCCTGAATCTCTGGCCTCAATCCAGTCATAAATTTCCACATCTTCACCTCCGGAGTACTAACCATATATTGAGCATAACGGGACAATCGGTCAAAACGAGCCTCGTACTGGGCCACCGTCATGTTACCCTGGGTCAAGTGCATGAACTCCTCAATCCGCCTCTGCCTGGAAACTACAAGTACATATTTCTCCTTGAATGCCTTAATGAAATTACCCCACAAGCGAGGTGACTGATCATTTTCCACAGTGCCTCCACAGTGTGCCACCAATGTTCAGTATCCCCGTGCAACAGAAACACTGCAAACTACACCTTTTCATCATCAGTATAATCAAGTGGCCTGAAAATCCTCTCGATCTCGGACAGCCAAGCCTCTGCTTTCTCATCATCAGCTTCTCCGTGGAATTTGAACGGGCAAAAGTCAAGAAACTCCCTCATTCTGCTATGTCTCCCATGGTTGCCATCATTCCTGTTGTTGTTGTTGTTGGCCTCACGTGAATCTTGGCGCTCTATCACTCGTGATACACGATCCATGGCATTTGCCATCATGTTAAACATAGCCATGCCGGGATTAGTTTGATAGGCATCTCCGGTCTCTTGGGGTTCACCGCTCCTATTAGTAGTGCGGGTACTAGGGCCAGCCATCTATAGGCACAGATTACGATGCACAATTTATTTGAAATATGATAAACAGGAATTTAATGCAACATAATTCTAGAAACAATTAAGACATGTTAATCACTTAAGCACAAAAAACATAGAAGACACATTTAACATTATCACACAATAACATATAGACAAGTTATCATAATTATCTTAGGGCTCTACCCATGGTCCAAGAGTTAAACCCGGCTTAAGCAATCTAAGCTCTGATACCATTCTTTTTCTTATAAGGTGTCACGCCCCAACCCAGCCTATAAGGTTAGACTAGGGTGTGATCTAAACATTCAGGTCTTATCACATACTACACCATTTGTGAAGATTTAACACTTAATGTTTTAGCCTAAACTCCAAAATTTTCCAGAGAACCGGTAGCATAACGGCTGTAATTGGGCTCTTTGGTTTGACCTAATTGTCACGCCCCAACCCGACCTATAGAGGCTAGACTAGGGTGTAAGCTAAACTTTCAAGTCATTTCGCATACTTAACCGTTTATGAAGATTTCACACTTAATGTTTTGGCCTAAACTCCAAAATTTTCGAAAAATCGGCAGCATAACGGCTGTAATTGAGCTATTTGGTTTGGCCTAATTCTCTGAACGCCTCAAAATTTTCCAATCTCAATTTCGTTTCCAACTAGGATTACCATTTAACATCAATTGAATTGCCTATTGGTTATTTCGACATCTCGTTTGATTTATACCCTAGCATGATGCTATGTCTCGTTTGTTTGTTTATCCTCGTTATAAAAGTACCTGTTGATCTTAGCTTAATAGCGAGTACCTATTTAAGGTTTGGATGGTTCATCTTACTTAGCCCTTACCTAATACTTCATAATCCTATTATAGCTACTAGCGATAATAAAAGAAAAATGACCATGACAGTATCTAGTGACTGTCTAGAAATATTAGTACAAACCAAAATTAGACCCCAAATTACAACAGGGGTCTTTTATATTACAACATTAAGCAACATGAAAGAAACAGTCTTCAAGTAGCACAGTTTTCACAAATGGCCATAAATCAAGCAAAGCACATAGGATAGGCAATCACTCCAAGGAATCATCGTTAGGCACATCGTCCTTAGGTACCTGTTCTTGATCTTCTTCACCTGAGATGATAAAAGAGGGTGAGTACTTATGAACTCAGTGAGAGGGAAACGAGAAATAGGTTTTGAAACTCATTTTCCGGTTCAATCTTATGAAAATCCTTTTGCAAGCATGAATATAACCCAATTAAGTACAGAATAATAATACAAAAGTAAAGGAACACAATTACCCGCCTTTCCTCCCGGAGGTTTTCTAGGAACCAAGCGAGAGTACTTATACACATAGTAAAAAGGATACGGTGAGCTTTTGCTCTCAGTTCATTTCCAGAATCAGTTGTTGCGACCGACTTCAAATCATCCCTTAACACGCCAGGTGGGTGTACTCCGGATGTACCCCGAAATCCTATGACCAAACTCTCCGAGAAAGTCTAGCCCCCAAGCGAGAGAGGGAATGGGACCATGGTAGTCACGGGTGCACCGGCAAGCCTGATGCTGCCTAGTGTGCGTGATCGCTACCATGCCAGAATGAAAGGTTGCAACCTTATATGCAATGCACATTTATGACATTTAATATATCACATTAGGAAGACAACAAAGTAGGTTGCCTCCGAACAGTCATAAGATTGCACATTGACAAGTAAACAAGCGAGGCACAGATAGACAAGTAATTTCACTTGAAAAGCTCATGGAGTTATATGAACATTAAATGGACAGCCATGTAACGCACATAAATCAAGTCACATAACTCAATTCAAGTCCACGTAATCAAATAATAAGATTATATAACATGCAACAACATCTACGTGGGCTCGGATGCAAGAAAAGCCTATTTGTCAACATGCAATGATCAAAATCACATTTAGGACTATAAGGGCATCTACGGGCAGCCTACTAAGCATATAATTCCACACAATATCCAAATGATCAACACTTAGCAAGACTGCCTAGTCATTAGGGTTTCCATTTCGTGCTTACCCGTGTGATTAAACCCTAAGTCAACTCAAAATCAATATCAAGCCATGCATAAATTAATTCAAACATCCCCAAGTACTCAAAACAGTCCACACAACATCCCAATGTCACAATCCCAAGCAATTAATACCACACGAGAAGTTACAACAATTTTTCTAAGCATATAACCAAGTGAACCCTCACTGCAATAGGCTGTTTTCCCACAATCATTAAGATAAGAAAAAAATCTCCAATTCCAGTGAATAAGATTTCAAATTAAAGCTTAAGAAGTTAATTAAAATCAGAAACAAACCTTGCATCATTTGGAGTTCGGGATCATTACTTATAGCCGAAACAGTGAGATAGCACAAAACTGTCCAGATTTGCACACATTTCAATAATTGACGTTTTGGAGGTCCTTAGGGTCAGTTTTAGCCTTAGTCCATTTCTGACAAAAATGTCCAGAACTGAAAAATATAGTATCACACCAACTTTTATGCATTTTGGATATCATTTACTAAGTCAAATTGGGTCGTTCTACAAGGTCAGTGCATCTTCCAAAACCTGCTTCATTTTTCCAGATTTCCATATTTGGACACATTTCAAAGATTTGCCATTTTGAGGACCTTAGAGTCAAACTTAGCTTTGGCCTATGTCTGTGAAAAATGTTCAAAACTGGCCAAACTAGTCACCTACCAATTTTAATGCATTTTCAACATCATTTGCCTAGCCAAACTCACCTCGAAACAACAGGTCAGAGAGCTGTCACATAATCCGACTTCACCTATCATCACTTTCAAGCCAAAATCTTGCCATGCATGGTTGAAGAAGCTTATGAACGAACATACAACTCAAGTACAGAAGCAAAGACATACATTTAAGAGCATTCATGTGGATTTTTGAAGGATTTTCAAAAGGTTTTAGCCCTCACCTTAGCAAATCAACAAGAAGATGCACAAAAACTTGTTGAAGCACAATTTTCTTCGTCTTCTTTGCCTAGCCGAGATTCCAATTTAGTTTTCTCTATTTTTCCTAGCTTAGTGACCAAGCTCTTAGTACATGCATGTGGTTAGAACAAGAAGAAAAGAAATGGAAGCTTAGTAACTCACCTAGGGCCGAAATGAAGACTCAAGAGCTTGCATGTGAGTTTTCTTGCAACCTAGCTAGCTTGGTTGAGTTCCTTTGCTTGTGACTTGTCTTGATTAACCATGTGATGATGAAGATGAGCTAAGAGGTGTATGAACTCAGCCAAAACCGAGATTGAGAGAGAAGAATGAGAGGGAGAGAGAGAAATGTGAGGAGAGTGAGAGAAATGAGAGAAAATAGAAGCTTTTGCAATTGTTGATGCAAATGTTGGCCTTGGGCATGCAGAAATAAGATTTTGTGTCATCTTTTGAGCATCTTTTGAATTGTTTTAGCATGTGTGTAAGAGAATGTTGGGTATTTAGGGATTTTAGGTAGAATAGAATATAGGATATGTTTAGAGGTTTGTGAGATTTTGTCTTGTAGTGAGTTTAAAATATAATATTTAGGTGTTAGTGGATTTTGTAGAGATTTGAATTAGGATTATAATAATAATTAGTGGTGTTTGTAGGATTATTTTATAATCTAGTGCTTTGTGTAGGATTCTTTCTTGATTAACTTGGTGGCACGGATTCCTAGGTCTAGGGCACGAATTACGAGGTAGACACAAACTATGAGGTAAGACATGAACGTCAAAACTAATGCACGTACTTCAAGATAAATGCACGGATTCCAATGCAAATGCACGCACCCCTAGGTAAATATACATAAACCAATACAAGGCACGTAATTCAATGCAATACACGTAAATCGAGGTACGACTCTTAAACCTAGGTTAGGACACGCAATTCAAGGTCAAGGCACACAAAACGAGACAACGCACGCAATTCGAAGTCAGGGCACGTAAGCCGAGGATTAGGGCACATAAGTCTAGGTCAAGGCACGAATGACAAGGCATGCATGAAAACCAAGATAGGGCACGTAATCCAAGGTCAATCATATAATTCTTGGTCTATGGCACGCAAATCAAGGTAACATACATTATTCGGGGTCGGGCCTCACATAATTCTCTAAACGCCTCAAATTTTCCAATCTCAATTTCATTTCCAACTAGGATTACTATTTACCATCAATTGAAACGCCTACTAACTATCTCGATGTCACGTTTGATTAATAACCTAGCATGATACTATGTTTCGTTTGTTTGTTAATCCTCGTTACAAAAGTACCTGTTGATCTTAGCTTAATGGCGAGTACCTGCTTAAGATTGGATAGGTTCATTTACTTAGTCCTTACCTGTTACGTCATAATCCTATGATAGATACTAGCAGTAATAATAGCAAAATGATCATAGTAGTGTCTAGTGTCTGTCTAGTAAATATCAGTACAAACCAAAATTAGACCCCAAATTACAACGGAGGTCTTTTACATTACAAACATTGAGCAACATAAAAAGAAATAGTCTTCAAGTAGCGTAGTGTTCACAAATAGCCATAATCACGCAAAGCACATAGGACAGGCAATTACTCCAAGAAATCATCGTTAGGCACGTCATCCTCGGGTACCTATTCTAGATCTTATTCAACTGAGATGATAAAAGAGGGTGAGTCCTTATAAACTCAGTGAGGGGGAACGAGAAATAGGTTTTGAAACTCATTTTCCGGTTCAACTTACGAAAATTCTTTTGCAAGCATGAATATAACACAATTAAGTACATAACAATAATATAAAGTAAAGGAACACAATTACCTGTCTTTCCTCCCTGAGGTCCTCTAGGAACCATGTGAGGCCCGACCCCGAATAACATGTCTTACCTCGATTTGCGTGCCCTATCTTGGTTTTCGTGCATGCCTTGTTATACGTGCCTTAACCTAAATTGTGTGCCCTAATCCTCGATATACGTGCGATACCTAGATAAACATGCCATGACCTTAATTTACATGTGAGACCTTGATTTGCGTGTGTCTCTTCGTTTCGTGTGCATTAACTTTGAACTGCGTGCCTTAACCTAGGTTTAAGAGTCGTGTCTTGAATTACGTGCCTTGTATTGGTTTACGTACATTTATCTAGGGATTGCGTGCATTTGCATTGAAATCTGTGCATTAGTCTTGAAGTACGTGCATTAGTCTTGAAGTTCGTGTCTTACCTCGTAGATCGTGTCTACCTCGTAATTTGTGCCCTAGACCTAGGAATCCGTGCCACCACGTTGATCAAGAAAGAATCCTACACAAAGCACAAGACAATAAAATAATCCTACACAATCCACTAACTATTATTATAATCCTAATTCAAATCTCTACAAAATCCACTAACACCTAAATATTATATTTTAAATTCACTACAAGACAAAATCTCACCAACCTCTAAACATACCCTATATTCTATTCTACCTAAAATCCCTAAATACCCAACATTCTCTTACACACATGTTAAAACAATTCAAAAGATGACACAAAATCATATTTTTGCATGCATGTTTAATTCAAAATAATTCTAGACAAGTCATGACACAAAAACACTTATCAATGCATAAAAAATTGCCCAAAACCACCTCAATTTCCTCTCATTTTCGACCAAACCACTCATGGCCCATGCTAACATTTCAAATTCCACCTTGAAGACACAAAAATTCAGATTTGGAAGCCCAAGGCTGACCACATGCTCAAAAATTGCAAAAAGCCTCATTTTTCTCTCATTTCTCTCACTTTCCTCACATTTCTCTCTCTCCCTCTCATTTTCTCTCTCCATTTCGGTTTTGGCTGAGTTATTCATCTCCATAGCTTCTCTTCTTCACACCATAGCTAAACCAAGCAAGCCACAAGCAAAGGACCTCAACCGAACAAGCTATGATGCAAAAATCACTCATGCATGTGCATTGAAGCTTCATTTTCGGCCTAGGTGAGTTACTAAGCTTCCATTTCTTTTCTTCAAGTCCTAACTACATGCATGTACTAAGAGATTTCTTACTAGGCTAGGAAAAATAGAGAAAACCAAGTTGGAAACTCGGCTAAGCAAGAAGAGGAAGAAATTTGAGCCTCAACAAGGTTTTTGTGCATCTTTTGGTTGATTGCAAAGGTGAGGGTTAAAAGCTTTTGAAAACTCTTTGAAATTTCACATGCATGCTCATAAATGTGTGTATTTGCTTCTGTACTTGAGCTATATGGTCGTTCATAAGCTTAAACAACCATGCATGGCAAGATCTTGGCTTGAAAATGATGCTAGGTGAAGTCGAAGTGGATGACAGCTCTCTGACCAGTCTGTTCGAGGTAAGTTTAGCTAAGAAAATGATGTTTAAAATGCTTGAAAATTGGTGGGTGACTATTTTGGACAGTTTTGAACATTTTTCCCAGAAATAGGCCGAAGCTAATTTTGACTCTAAGGTCCTCAAAATGGCAAATCATTAAAATATGACCAAATCTGGAAATCTGGGAAAATGAATCAGGTTTTGGCAGATGCACTGACCTTGTGGAACGAACCATGTTTGACTTAGTAAATGTTGTCCAAAATGCATGAAAATTGGTGTGATACTAGATTTTTCAGTTATGGACAATTTTTTCAGAAATGGACCAAAGTTAAAAATGACTCTAAGGACCTCAAAAACGTCAATTTCGGAAAAGTGTGCAAATCTGGACAGTTTTGTGCTACCTCACTGTTTCGGCCATAACTAATGATTCTGAACTCCAATTGATGCAAGGTTTGTTTCTGAGTTTATTTAACTTATTAATCTTTAATTTGACATCTTATTCACTGAATTTGGAGATTTTTTGGTTATCCTATTGATTGTGGGAAAACAGCCTATTGCAGTAAAGGTTTCACTTAGCTATATGCTTGGAAAATTGTTGTAACCCCTCTTGTGGTGCTAATTGCTTGGAATTGTGGTGTTGGGATGTTGTGTGGACTGTTTTGAGTACTTGAGGATGTTTGAATTGAATGATGCATGACTTGTGAATGAACTTGAGTTGACTTAGGGTTTAATCACATGGTTAAGCATGAAACGGAAACCCTAATGACTAGGTAGCCTTGCTAAGTGTTGATCATTTAGATATTGTGTGGAAATTATATGCTTAGTGGGCTGCCCGTAAATGTCTTATAAGCTTAAATGTAATTTTGATCATTGCATGTTGACAAATAGGCTTTTCTTGCATCCGAAACCACCACGTAGATGTTGTTGCATGTTGAATAATCGTATCACTTGATTACGTGGACTTCGAAATGAGTTATATGGCTTGACTTGCATGTGTTACATGGCTGCCCGTTTAATGTTCATATGACTCTATGTGTTCTACAAAGTGAAATTCATGTCAAGCATGCCTCGTTCGTTTACTTGGCAATATGTGATCTTGAAATTGCTCGGAGGCAACCTACTTTGTTGTCCTCCTAATGTGATTTGTTAAAAGATATTCAATGGTTTATTTGAACATGATTACTTGGCTGCCCGTTAAAGTTTAATTGCTTTCAAATGGATATATGAAATGATTATATGTTCTTACAATGCCTTATATGCCAATATGTCAAAATGTGATCATATACTTGCTCGGAGGAAACCTAATTTGTTGACCTCCTAATGTGAAATGTTAAATGACAAAAATGGGCATTGTATACGAGGTTGCAACCTTTCAGTGTGGCATGGTAGTGTTTCACGCACGCCGGGCGGCATCGGGCTTGCCGGTGTTACCGTGACTACCATGGTCCAATTCCCTCTCTCGCTTGGCATTTCACCCTCGGAGAGTTGGGTCGTAGGTTTCGGGGTACATCCGGAGTACACCCAATTGGGAGCGATAAGTGGATTATTGAAGTCGGCCGTACCAAATGAATCGAAATTGACATTGAGAGCAAATGCTCACCGTATCCTTTTTACAATGTGTATAAGTACTCTCGCTTGGTTCCTAAAGAACCTCGGGGAGGAAAGACTGGTATTCTTGTTCCTGTGCTTATATGTAAGTACTCTCGCTTGGTTCCTAGAGAACCTCGGGGAGGAAAGACTGGCATTTCTGTTCCCTTACTTTGTATCCGTTACTCGATTTGTTTCTTATAATTGCGTACCTTATTATTTGTAATACGTGACATGTTCTCAAAAAGAGTTTTCATAAATTGAACCGGAAAACGAGTTTCAAAACGTATTTCTCGTTCCCCCTCGCTAAGTTCATAAGGACTCACCCTTTTTTTCATCACAAGTGAAGAAGAACAGGTACAGGTACCCGAGGATGGTGTGCCTAACGATGAACCCTTGGAGTGATTGCCTGTCTTGTGTGCCTTGCGTGATTATGGCTATTTGTGAACTATGCTACTTGAAGACTATTTCTTTTATGTTGCTCATTGTTTATTGATGTAAATGACCCCGTTGTAATTTGGGTCTAATTCTGAGATTGTACTATCTATAACCGGACGAACTTTTATTTGGTTGTTTGCTTTCGTTTTCTTAATTAGTAGTTATCGTAGGCATTCAAACAACTAGATGAACAATCAACTAAGTTAATTCTATCTAATTTCACTTAGGTGTTCATTTGCAAACTAAAGGATAATAGGTACTTGCATGATAGGAAATTGAAAAATAAACAGGACATAGTTATCATGTTAGGCTTATTAACCAAACGAGACTTTCAAGGTAAACTAGTTAGCCAATCGGTTGGTGTCAAATAGGAGTCCTTAATGGAATTGGATTAATGATTGGAATAATTGAGGCGTTTAGAGAATTAGGTCAAACCAAAGAGCCCAATTACAGCCGTTATGCTGCCGATTTACCGAAAAATTTTGGAGTTTAGGCCAAGACGTTAAGTGTTAAATCTTCATGAACGGTTAAGTACGAGACGTGACTTGAATGTTTAGATCATACCCCAGTCTAACCTTTATAGGCCGGGTTGGGGCGTGACAAACCAAGCGAGAGTACTTATACACATAGTGAAAAAGATACGGTGAGCTTTTGCTCTCAGTTGTTGCGGCCAACTTCAAATCATCCCCTTATCACGCCAAGTGGGTGTACTCCGGATGTACCCCGAAATCCTACGACCCAACTCTCCGACGAAGTCTAGCCCCCAAGCGAGAGAGGGAATTGGACAATGGTAGTCATGGTTGCACCGGCAAGCCCGATGCCGCCCGGTGTGCATGAACGCTACCACGCCAGAATGAAAGGTTGCAACCTTATATGCAATGCACATTTATGACATTTAATATATCACATTAGGAGGACAACAAAGTAGGTTGCCTCCGGACAGTCATAAGATTGCACATTGACAAGTAAACAAGTGAGGCACGATAAGACAAGTAATTTCACTTGAAAAGCATATGGAGTTATATGAACATTAAACGGGCAGCCATGTAACACATGTAAATCAAGTCATATAACTCATTTCGAAGTCCACGTAATCAAATAATAAGATTATTCAACATGCAACAACATCTACGTGGGCTCGGATGCAAGAAAGGCCTATTTGTCAACATGCAACGATCAAAATCACATTTAGGGGTATAAGGCAACTACGAGCAGCCTACTAAGCATATAATTACACACAATATCCAAAGGATCAACACTTAGCAAGTTTACCTAGTCACTAGGGTTTCCATTTCGTGCTTACCCATGCGATTAAGCCCCAAGTCAACTCAAAATCAATCTCAAGCCCTACATTAATTAATTCAAACATCCCCAAGTATTCAAAACAGTCCACACAACATCCCAATGCCTCAATCTCACGCATTTAATACCACAAGAGAAGATACAACAAATTTTCTAAGCATATAACTAAGCGAAACCCTCACTGCAATAGGCTGTTTTCTCACAATCATTAAGACAAGCAAACAATCTCCAATTCTAGTGAATAATATGTCAAATTAAATCTTAATAAGTGAACTAAAATCAGATACAAACCTTGCATCATTTGGAGTTCGAGTCCAATAGTTATAGCCAAAACAGTGGGATTGCACAAAACTGTCCAAATTTACACACATCTCAATACTTGTCATTTTTGAGGTCCTTAGGGTCAGATTTAGCCTTAGTCCATTTCTAACAAAAATGTCTAGAACTGAAAAACCTAGCAGCACACCAAATTTCATACATTTTGGAAATCATTTACTAAGTCAAAACTGGTTCATTCTACAAGGTCAGTGCATCTGCCAAAACCAACTTCATTTTTTCCAGACTTCCAGATTTTGACACATTTTAATGATTTTCCATTTTGAGGACCTTAGAGTCAAAATTAGCTTTGGCCTATTTCTTTGAAAAATGTTCAAAACTGGAAAAAATAGTTACCTACCAATTGTCATGCATTTTAAACATCATTTGCCTAGCCAAACTCACCTCGTAACAACAAAACAGAAAGCTGTCACCAAACCCGATTTCATCTATGATCACCTTCAAGCCAAAATCTTGCCATGCATGGTTGTAAAAGCTTATAAACACACATATATCTCAAGTACAGAAGCAAAGACAAACATTTAAGAGCATGCATGTGGATTTTTGAAGGATTTTCAAAAGGTTTTAGCCCTCACCTTAGCAAATCAACAAGGAGATGCACAAAACTTTAATGAAGCACAAATTTCTTCTTCTTCCTTGCTTAGCCGAGACTCCAACTCAATTTTCTCTATTTTTCCTAGCTTAGTGGCCAAGTTCTTAGTAGGTGCATGTGGTTAGAACAAGAAGAAAAGAAATGGAAGCTTGTAAACTCACCAAGGCCGAAATGGTGACTCAAAGAGCCTGCATGTGTGATTCTTGCAACTTAGCTAGCTTGGTTGAGTCTCTTTGCTTGTTGCTTGTCTTGATGTACCATGGAATGATGAAGATGAGCAATGGTAAGATGAAACTCAGCCAAGGCCGAGAGAGAGAGAGAAGAATGAGAGGGAGAGACAGAAATGTGAAGAGAATGAGAGAAATGAAAGAAAAATGATGGCTTTGCAAAAGATGAAGCATGGGTCAGCCTTGGGCATACAAAAATTCAGATTTGTGTCTTCAAGAAGCTTGAATTTTGAATCACCTAGCATGGGCAAGGAGCATTGTCGAGATTGGTGGAGTTTTGAGGAGTTTTGAGCTAATTTTTTATGCATTTGTGTCATTAGTTGTCATAGAATGTCTAGGATTGTTAATAAATTATGCAATGCTAGTTCAAATACACATAGTGGTCGGCCAATGCTAGCTTAAATTCTGAATTTTTGTCATCTTTTGAGCATTATTTAATTGTGTGTTGAAAGTGCAAAAAGAATAAAGAATAAAGAATAAGGAATGTCAAGCTTTTTGTGAGATTTTGTCTTCTTGTGGGTTGAATTAGTTGTTTAATAATAGTTAGTAGAATTTGTAGGATTAATTAATGATCTAGTGCTTTGTGTAAGATGCTTTCTTGATTAGCGTGAGGGCACGCTTTCCTAGGTCTAGGGCACGCATTATGAGATAGGGTATGAATTACGAGACGAACGCACGTTTTCCAAGTATATGCACGTAACCCTAAATGAATGAATGTAATTCAATGCATGGCACACTAAACGAAACAAAATTCTTAAATCTAGGTCAAGGCATGCAAATCTAAATTAGGGCACACGAAATGAGGTATCACAAGCAAATCGAGGTCGGGCCTCACAACAGCCAATCAGGCTTGGTGTCCCCGTCGTAGAGCTCTCAGAGAGCTTTCCAATGGTATGCTATGCGCCCCGTAACTCCTTACGGATCAAACGTTATGGGCACCGGAGCGACGGATACCTGGTCACAAGCCCCACGCCCTCTATTTGCGGGCCCAGCCTCTACGTGAACTGAAATTGTCTTGCCCATGGTGCCATGTGATTCGGTAATAGAAATGTGATGGATTACGTTGTCGTCCTTTTCGCGGCTCACGACGTACGATCCGGGTCAGAAAAACACCGAAAAAGAAGAAAAGTGTCCCAAAACTAATGAAAACATTCAATTTTGGGCTCCGAAAATAGGTGCAACCGAGCAGGCTTGGTGCCACCGTCGTAGAGCTCTCGAAGACCTTTCCAACAGTATGCTATGCACTGCATAACTTCTCTGATCAAAAGTTATAGGCACCGGAGCAACAGATACCTGGTCACAAGCCCTAAGCCCTCGGTTTACGGGCCTAGCCTCTACGTGAAGTGAAGTTGTCTTGCCCAATGTGTCATACTATTCGATGATAGAAATGTGATAGATTAGGTTGTCGTCCTTTTCGCGGCTCACGACATACGATCCGGGACGAAAAAACAACGCAAAAGAAGAAAAGTATAGCGAAACAAATGAAAATATTCGATTTTGTGCTCCGAAAACAGACACAGCCAAGAAAGCTTGGTGCCCCTGTTGTAGAGCTTTCGGAGAGCTTTCCAACGGTATGCTGTGCGCCACGTAACTCCTTACGGATCAAAAGTTATGGGCACCGGAGTGACGGATACCTGGTCATAAGCCCCACGCCCTCGGTTTGCGTGCCCAGCCTCTACGTGAAGTGAAATTATCTTGCCTAATGTGCTGTGGGATTCGGTAATAAAAATGTGATGGATTAGGTTGTCGTCCTATTCCGGGCTCACGACGTAAGATCCGGGACAGAAAAACAGCGCAAAAGAAGAAAAGTGTCCCAAAACTTATGAAAATGTTCGATTTTGGGCTCCAAAAACAGGCACAGTCTAGCAGGCTTGCTATCCCCATCGTAGAGTACTCAGAGATCTTTACAACGGTATGTTGTGCGCCGCGTAACTCCTTACAGATCAAAAGTTATAGGCACCGGAGCGACGGATACCTGGTCACAAGCCCCACGCCCTCGGTTTACGGGCCCAGCCTCTACGTGAAGTGAATTTGTCTTGCCCAAGGTGCCGTGGGATTCGGTAATAGAAATGTGATGGATTAGGTTGTCGTCCTTTTCGCGGCTCACGGCGTACGATCCGGGATGGAAAAACTACGCAAAAGAAGATAAGTGTTACAAAATTGATGAAAACGTTCTATTTTGGGCTCTGAAAACAAGTGCAGCCGAGCAAGCTTGGGGACCCCGTCGTAGAGCTCTCGGAGAGCTTTCCAACTGTATGTTGTGCGCTGCATAACTCCTTACGAATCAAAAGTTATGGGCACCGAAGCGACGGATACCTGGTTACAAGCCCCACGCCCTCGTTTTGCGGGCCCAACATCTATGTGAAGTGAAGTTGTCTTGCCCAAGGTACCATGGGATTCAATAATATAAATGTGATAGATTAGGTTGTCGTCCTTTTCGCGGCTCACGACGTACGATCCAGGAAGGAAAAACAGTGCAAAAGAAGAAAAGTTTAGCGAAACTTATGAAATCGTTCAATTTTGGGCTCAGAAAATAGGCACTGCATTGCTGGCTTGCTGCCCCCATCGTAGAGCTCTTGGAGAGCTTTCGAACGGTATGTTGTGCGCCGCGTAACTCCTTACAGATCAAAAGTTATAGGCACCAGAGCGACGCATACCTGGTCACAAGCCCTACGCCCTCGATTTACGGGCCTAGCCTCTACGTGAAGTGAAGTTGTCTTGCCCAATGTTCCGTGTGATTCAATAACAAAAATTTGATAGATTTGGTTGTCGTCCTTTTTGTGGCTCACGACGTGCAATTCGGGACAGAAAAATAGCGCAAAAGAAGAAAAGTGTCCCGAAACTGATGAAAATATTCAATGTTGGGCTCCAAAAATAGGCGCAACTGAGCAGGCTGGGTGCCCCCGTTGTAGAGCTCTCGGAGAGCTTTCCAACGGTATGTTATGCGCCGCGTAACTCTTTATGGATCAAACGTTATGGGCACCGGAGACAGATACCTTGTCACAAGCCCACACCCTCTGTTTGCGGACCTAGCCTCTACGGGAAGTGAAGTTGTCTTGCCCAAGGTACTATGTGATTCGATAATAGAAATGTGATAGATTTGGTTGTCGTCCTTTTTGTGGCTCACGATGTACGATCCGGGACGGAAAAACTGCGCAAAAGAAGATAAGTATCCCGAAACTGATGAAAATTTTCAATTTTGGGCTCTGAAAAAAGGCGCAGCAGGGTAGGCTAAGTACCCCCGTCGTAGAGCTCTCGGAGACCTTTCCAACGGTATACTGTGCGCTGCGTAACTCCTTACGGATCAAAAGTTATGGGCACTGGAGCGATAGATACGTGGTCACAAGCCCCACGCTCACGGTTTGAGGACCCATCCTCTACGTGAAGTGAAGTTTCCTTGCCCAAGGTGCCATGTGATTCTGTAATAGAAATGTGATAGATTAGGTTGTCGTCCTTTTCGTGGCTCATGACGTATGATCCAGGACGGAAAAACTATACAAAAGAAGATAAGTGTCCCAAAACTGATGAAAATGTTCTATTTTGGGCTTCAAATATAGGCTCAGCCGAGCAGGCTTGGGGACCCCATCGTAGAGATCTCGGAGAGCTTTCCAACGATATGCTGTGCGCCGCGTAACTCCTTACGAATCAAAAGTTATGGGCACCAGAGCGACGGATACATGGTCACAAGCCCCACGCCCTCTGTTTGTGGGCCCAGCCTCTACGTGAAGTGAAGTTGTCTTGCCCAAGGTGCCATATGACTCAGTAATAAAAATGTGATAGATTAGGTTGTCGTCCTTTTCGCGGCTCACGACGTACGACCCGGGTCGGAAAAACAGCGCAAAAGAATAAAAGTGTCCCGAAACTAATGAAAACATTCAATTTTGGGCTCTGAAAATAGGCGCAGCCGAGCAGGCTTGGTGCTCCCGTCGTAGGGTTCTCGGAAAGCTTTCCAACGGTATGTTGTGCGTCGCGTAAGTCTTTACGGATCAATAGTTATAGGCACCGGAGCGACGGATACCTGGTTACAAGCCCCACGCCCTCGGTTTTCGGGCCCAACCACTACGTGAAGTGAAGTTGTCTTGCCCAAGATGCCATGGGATTTGATAATAGAAATGTGATAGATTAGGTTGTAGTCCTTTTCGCGGCTAACGAAGTACGATCCGGGAGGGAAAAATAACGGAAAAGAAGAAAAGTGTAGCGAAACTTATAAAAACGTTCGATTTTGGGCTCCGAAAATAGGCACCGCATAATAGGCTTGGGGACCCCGTCGTAGAGCTCTCGGAGAGCTTTCCAACAGTATGTTGTGCGCTGCGTAACTCCTTACGGATCAAAAGTTATAGGTACCAGAGCGACGGATACCTGGTTATAAGCCCCACGTCCTCGGTTTGCGGGCCCAACCTCTACATCAAGTGAAGTTGTCTTGCCCAAGGTGTCATGGCATTCGATAATAGAAATGTGATAGATTAGGTTGTCGTCCTTTTCGCGGCTCACGACGTACAATTTGGGATGGAAAAATAGCGCAAATGAAGAAAAGTGTAACGAAACTTATGAAAGCATTCGATTTTGGGCTCTGAAAATAGGCGCTGCGTGGCAGGCTTGCTGCCCCCGTCGTAGAGCTCTTGGAGAACTTTCCAACGGTATGCTATGCGCCGCGTAACTCCTTACGGATCAAACGTTATGGGCATCGGAGACGGATACCTAGTCACAAGCCCCACGCCCTCTGTTTGCGGGCCCAGCCTCTACGTGAAGTGAAGTTGTCTTGCCCAAGGTGCCGTGGGATTCGGTAATAGAAATGTGATGGATTAGGTTGTCGTCCTTTTCGCGGCTCACGGCGTACGATCCGGGATGGAAAAACTATGCAAAAGAAGATAAGTGTTACAAAATTGATGAAAACGTTCTATTTTGGAATCCGAAAACAAGCGCAGCTGAGCAGGCTTGGGGACCCCGTCGTAGAGCTCTCGGAGAGCTTTCCAACTGTATGTTGTGCGCTGCATAACTCCTTACGAATCAAAAGTTATGGGCACTGAAGCGACGGATACCTGGTTACAAGCCCCACGCCCTCGTTTTGTGGGCCCAACATCTATGTGAAGTGAAGTTGTCTTGCCCAAGGTACCATGGGATTTGATAATATAAATGTGATAGATTAGGTTGTCGTCCTTTTCGCGGCTCACGACGTACGATCCAGGACGGAAAAACAGCGCAAAAGAAGAAAAGTTTAGCGAAACTTATGAAATCGTTCAATTTTGGGCTCAGAAAATAGGCACTGCATTACTGGCTTGCTGCCCCCATCGTAGAGCTCTTGGAGAGCTTTCGAACGGTATGTTGTGCGCCGCGTAACTCCTTACAGATCAAAAGTTATAGGCACCAGAGCGACGCATACCTGGTCACAAGCCCCACGCCCTCGGTTTACGGGCCTAGCCTCTACGTGAAGTGAAGTTGTCTTGCCCAATGTTCCGTGTGATTCAATAACAAAAATTTGATAGATTTGGTTGTCGTCCTTTTTGTGGCTCACGACGTGCAATTCGGGACAGAAAAATAGCGCAAAAGAAGAAAAGTGCCCCGAAACTGATGAAAATATTCAATGTTGGGCTCCAAAAATAGGCGCAACTGAGCAGGCTGGGTGCCCCCGTTGTAGAGCTCTCGGAGAGCTTTCCAACGGTATGTTGTGCGCCGCGTAACTCTTTATGGATCAAACGTTATGGGCACCGGAGACAGATACCTTGTCACAAGCCCACGCCCTCTGTTTGCGGACCTAGCCTCTACGGGAAGTGAAGTTGTCTTGCCCAAGGTACTATGTGATTCGATAATAGAAATGTGATAGATTAGGTTGTCGTCCTTTTTGTGGCTCACGAAGTATGATACGGGACAGAAAAACTGCGCAAAAGAAGATAAGTATCCCGAAATTGATGAAAATGTTCAATTTTGGGCTCTGAAAATAGGCGCAGTAGAGTAGGCTGGGTGCCCCCGTCGTAGAGCTCTCGGAGACCTTTCCAACGGTGTGTTGTGCGTAGCGTAAGTCCTTACGGATCAAAAGTTATAGGCACTGGAGCGACGGATACCTGGTCACAAGCCCCACGCACACTGTTTGAGGGCCCATCCTCTACGTGAAGTGAAGTTGTCTTGCCCAAGGTGCCATGTGATTCTGTAATAGAAATGTGATAGATTAGGTTGTCGTCCTTTTCGTGGCTCATGACGTATGATCCAGGATGGAAAAACTATACAAAAGAAGATAAGTGTCCCAAAACTGATGAAAATGTTCTATTTTGGGCTTCAAATATAGGCTCAGCCGAGCAGGCTTGGGGACCCCATCGTAGAGATCTCGGAGAGCTTTCCAACGATATGCTGTGCGCCGCGTAACTCCTTACGAATCAAAAGTTATGGGCACCAGAGCGACGGATACATGGTCACAAGCCCCACGCCCTCTGTTTGTGGGCCCAGCCTCTACGTGAAGTGAAGTTGTCTTGCCCAAGGTGCCATATGACTCAGTAATAAAAATGTGATAGATTAGGTTGTCGTCCTTTTCGCGGCTCACGACGTACGACCCGGGTCGGAAAAACAGCGCAAAAGAATAAAAGTGTCCCGAAACTAATGAAAACATTCAATTTTGGGCTCCGAAAATAGGCGCAGCCGAGCAGGCTTGGTGCTCCCGTCGTAGGGTTCTCGGAAAGCTTTCCAACGGTATGCTGTGCGTCACGTAACTCTTTACGGATCAATAGTTATAGGCACCGGAGCGACGGATACCTGGTTACAAGCCCCACGCCCTCGGTTTGCGGGCCCAACCACTACGTGAAGTGAAGTTGTCTTGCCCAAGGTGCCATGGGATTTGATAATAGAAATGTGATAGATTAGGTTGTAGTCCTTTTCGCGGCTCACGAAGTACGATCCGGGAGGGAAAAATAACGGAAAAGAAGAAAAGTGTAGCGAAACTTATAAAAACGTTCGATTTTGGGCTCCGAAAACAGGCACAGCATAGTAAGCTTGGGGACCCCGTCGTAGAGCTCTCGGAGAGCTTTCCAACAGTATGTTGTGCGCTGCGTAACTCCTTACGGATCAAAAGTTATAGGCACCAAAGCGACGGATACCTGGTTATAAGCCCCACGCCCTCGGTTTGCGGGCCCAACCTCTACGTCAAGTGAAGTTGTCTTGCCCAAGGTGTCATGGCATTCGATAATAGAAATGTGATAGATTAGGTTGTCGTCCTTTTCGCGGCTCACGACGTACAATCTGGGATGGAAAAATAGCGCAAATGAAGAAAAGTGTAACGAAACTTATAAAAGCGTTCGATTTTGGGCTCTGAAAATAGGCGCTGCGTGGCAGGCTTGCTGCCCCCGTCGTAGAGCTCTTGGAGAAATTTCCAACGGTATGCTGTGCGCCGCGTAACTCCTTACGGATCAAACGTTATGGGCATCGGAGACGGATACCTAGTCACAAGCCCCACGCCCTCTGTTTGCGGGCCCAGCCTCTACGTGAAGTGAAGTTGTCTTGCCCAAGGTTCCGTGGGATTCAGTAATAGAAATGTGATGGATTAGGTTGTCGTCCATTTCGCGGCTCACGGCGTACGATCCGGGATGGAAAAACTATGCAAAAGAAGATAAGTGTTACAAAATTGATGAAAACGTTCTATTTTGGGCTCCGAAAACAAGCGCAGCCGAGCAGGCTTGGGGACCCCATCGTAGAGCTCTCGGAGAGCTTTCCAACTGTATGTTGTGCGCTGCATAACTCCTTACGAATCAAAAGTTATGGGCACCGAAGCGACGGATACCTGGTTACAAGCCCCACGCCCTCGTTTTGTGGGCCCAACATCTATGTGAAGTGAAGTTGTCTTGCCCAAGGTACCATGGGATTCGATAATATAAATGTGATAGATTAGGTTGTCGTCCTTTTCGCGGCTCACGACGTACGATCCAGGACGGAAAAACAGCGCAAAAGAAGAAAAGTTTAGCGAAACTTATGAAATCGTTCAATTTTGGGCTCAGAAAATAGGCACTGCATTGCTGGCTTGCTGCCCCTATCGTAGAGCTCTTGGAGAGCTTTCCAACGGTATGTTGTGCGCCACGTAACTCTTTACAAATCAAAAGTTATGGGCACCAGAGCGACGCATACCTGGTCACAAGCCCCACGCCCTCGGTTTACGGGCCTAGCCTCTACGTGAAGTGAAGTTGTCTTGCCCAATGTTCCGTGTGATTCGATAACAAAAATTTGATAGATTTGGTTGCCGTCCTTTTTGTGGCTCACGACGTGCAATTCGGGACAGAAAAATAGCGCAAAAGAAGAAAAGTGTCCCGAAACTGATGAAAATATTCAATGTTGGGCTCCAAAAATAGGCGCAACTGAGCAGGCTGGGTGCCCCCGTTGTAGAGCTCTCGGAGAGCTTTCTAACGGTATGTTGTGCGCCGCGTAACTCTTTATGGATCAAACGTTATGGGCACCAGAGACAGATACCTTGTCACAAGCCCACGCCCTCTGTTTGCGGACCTAGCCTCTACGGGAAGTGAAGTTGTCTTGCCCAAGGTACTATGTGATTCGATAATAGAAATGTGATAGATTAGGTTGTCGTCCTTTTTGTGGCTCACGACGTATGATACGGGACAGAAAAACTGCGCAAAAGAAGATAAGTATCCCAAAATTGATGAAAATGTTCAATTTTGGGCTCTGAAAATAGGCGAAGTATAGTAGGCTGGGTGCCCCCGTCGTAGAGCTCTCGGAGACCTTTCCAACGGTGTGTTGTGCGTAGCGTAAGTCCTTACGGATCAAAAGTTATGGGCACTGGAGCGACGGATACCTGGTCACAAGCCCCACGCACACTGTTTGAGGGCCCATTCTCTACGTGAAGTGAAGTTGTCTTGCCCAAGGTGCCATGTGATTCTGTAATAGAAATGTGATAGATTAGGTTGTCGTCCTTTTCGTGGCTCATGACGTACGATCCGGGACGGAAAAACTATACAAAAGAAGATAAGTGTCCCAAAACTGATGAAAATATTCTATTTTGGGCTTCGAAAATAGGCTCAGCCGAGCAGGCTTGGGGACCCCATCGTAGAGCTCTCGGAGAGCTTTCCAACGGTATGTTGTGCACTGCGTAACTCCTTACGAATCAAAAGTTATGGGCACCAGAGCGACGGATACATGGTCACAAGCCCCACGCCCTCTGTTTGTGGGCCCAGCCTCTACGTGAAGTGAAGTTGTCTTGCCCAAGGTGCCATGTGACTCGGTAATAAAAATGTGATAGATTAGGTTGTCGTCCTTTTCGCGGCTCACGACGTACGACCCGGGTCGGAAAAACAGCGCAAAAGAATAAAAGTGTCCCGAAACTAATGAAAACATTCAATTTTGGGCTCTGAAAATAGGCGCAGCCGAGCAGGCTTGGTGCTCCCGTCGTAGGGTTCTCGGAAAGCTTTCCAACGGTATGCTGTGCGTCGCGTAACTCTTTACGGATCAATAGTTATAGGCACCGGAGCGACGGATACCTGGTTACAAGCCCCACGCCCTCGGTTTTCGGGCCCAACCACTACGTGAAGTGAAGTTGTCTTGCCCAAGATGCCATGGGATTTGATAATAGAAATGTGATAGATTACGTTGTAGTCCTTTTCGCGGCTCACGAAGTACGATCCGGGAGGGAAAAATAACGGAAAAGAAGAAAAGTGTAGCGAAACTTATAAAAACGTTCGATTTTGGGCTCCGAAAACAGGCACAGCATAGTAGGCTTGGGGACCCCGTCGTAGAGCTCTCGGAGAGCTTTCCAACAGTATGTTGTGCGCTGCGTAACTCCTTACGGATCAAAAGTTATAGGTACCAGGGCGACGGATACCTGGTTATAAGCCCCACGCCCTCGGTTTGCGGGCCCAACCTCTACGTCAAGTGAAGTTGTCTTGCCCAAGGTGTCATGGCATTCGATAATAGAAATGTGATAGATTAGGTTGTCATCCTTTTCGCGGCTCACGACGTACAATTTGGGATGGAAAAATAGCGCAAATGAAGAAAAGTGTAACAAAACTTATGAAAGCGTTCGATTTTGGGCTCTGAAAATAGGCGCTGCGTGGCAGGCTTGCTGCCCCCGTCGTAGAGCTCTTGGAGAACTTTCCAACGGTATGCTGTGCGCCGCGTAACTCCTTACGGATCAAACGTTATGGGCATCGGAGACGGATACCTAGTCACAAGCCCCACGCCCTCTGTTTGCGGGCCCAGCCTCTACGTGAAGTGAAGTTGTCTTGCCCAAGGTGTCGTGTGATTTGGCAATAAAAATGTGATGGAATAGGATGTCATCCTTTTCGCAGCTCACGACGCACGATCCGGGATGGAAAAACAGCATAAAAGAAGAAAAGTGTCTCAAAATTTATGAAAATGTTCGATTTTAGGCTCAGAAAATAGGTGCAACCGAGTAGGATAGGTGCCCTCGCCCTAGAGCTCTCAGAGAGCTTTCCAACGGTATGTTGTGCGCCGCGTAACTCCTTACGGATCAAAAGTAAAGGGCATTAGATCAACGGATACCTGGTCACAAGCCCAACGCCCTCTGTTTGCGGGCCCACCTTCTACGTGAAGTGAAGTTGTCTTGCGCAAGGTGCCGTGGGATTCGGTAAAAGAAATGTGATGGATTAGGTTGTCGTCCTTTTCGAGACTCACGACGTACGATACAGGACGGAAAAACAGTGCCAAAGAAGACAAGTATCCCGAAATTGATGAAAATGTTTGATTTTGGGCTCTAAAAATAGGCGCTGCCGAGCATGCTTGGTGCCACCGTCATAGAGCTCTCGGAGACCTTTCCAACAGCATGCTGTGCTCTGCGTAACTCCTTACGGATCAAAAGTTATGGGCACTGGAGCGACGGATACCTGGTCACAAGCCCCACGCACACGGTTTGAGGGCCTATACTCTACATGAAGTGAAGTTGTCTTCCTAATGTGCCATGAGATTCAGTAATACAAATGTGATGGATTAGGTTGTCGTCCTTTTTACGGCTCACGACGTACGATCCGGGACGAAAAAATAGCGCAAAAGAAGAAAAGTATCCCAAAATTGATGAAAACGTTGATTTTGGGCTCCAAAAATAGGCGCAGCCAAGCAGGCTTGCTACCCCCATCATAAAGCCCTCGGTGAGCTTTCCAACGGTATGCTTTACGCCGCGTAACTCCTTATAGATCAAAATTATGGGCACCGGAGCGATGGATACCTGGTCACAAGCACCACGCCCTCTGTTTGCGGGCCTAGCCTCTACGTGAAGTGAAGTTGTCTTGCCCTAGGTGCCATGGGATTCAGGAATAGAAATGTGATGGATTAGGTTGTCGTCCTTTTCGCGGCTCACGACGTATGATCCAGGACGGAAAAACTAACGAAAAGAAGATAAGTGTCCCGAAACTGATGAAAATGTTCAATTTTGGGCTCTGAAAATAGGCCCAGTCGAGTAGGCTAGGTCATCCCATCGTAGAGCTCTCAGAGAGCTTTCCAACTGTATGCTGTGCGCCGCGTAACTCCTTACGGATCAAAAGTTAAAGGCACCGGAGCAACGGATACCTGGTCACAAGCCCCACGCCCTCTGTTTGCGGGCCCAGCCTCTACGTTAAGTGTAGTTGTCTTGCCCAAGGTGCCATGGGATTCGGTAATAGAAATGTGATGGAATAGGATGTCGTCCTTTTCGCAAATCACGACGTACGATCCGGGACCAAAAAATAGCTTAAAAGAAGAAAAGTGTCTCAAAATTGATGAAAATGTTCGATTTTAGGCTTAGAAAATAGGCGCAGCTGAGCAGGCTAGGTGTCCTCGTCGTAGAGCTCTCAGATAGCTTTCCAACGGTAAACTTTGTGCCGCGTAACTCCTTACGGATCAAAAGTTAAGGGCACTGGAGCAACGGATACCTGGTCACAAGCCCTACGCCCTCTGATTGCGGGCCCAGCATCTACGTGAAGTGAAGTTGTCTTGCGCAAGGTACCGTGGGATTCGGTAATAGAAATATGATGGATTAGGTTGTCATCGTTTTCGTGGCTCACGACGTACGATACGGGACGGAAAAATAGCGCAAAAGAAGAAAAGTGTCCCGAAACTGAAGAAAATGTTCAATTTTGGGATCCAAAAATAGGGGCAGCCGAGCATGCTAAGTGCCCCAGTCGTAGAGCTCTCAGAGAGCTTTCCAACGGTATGCTGTGCGCCACGTAACTCTTTACGGATCAAAAGTTATAGGCTCCGCAGCGACGGATACTTGGTTACAAGCCCTACGCACTCGGTTTGCGGGCCCAGCCTCTACGTGAAGTGAAGTTGTCTTGCCCAAGGTGCCATGGGATTCATTAATAAAAATGTGATAGATTAGGTTGTCGTCCTTTTGACGACTTACGACGTACGATCCGGGATGAAAAACTGCGCAAAAGAAGAAAAGTGATGCGAAACTTATGAAAACTTATGTCAACTTCCACTATCAACACATGAGAATATATACGACTCTACATATTTAATAGTATACCCTTATATCTGAGGAAAGTAGTATGTCTTTAACCTTTATATTTGAACCACAATGAGAAGAACGGTTTAACGGAATCAAAACTTCATAGCCATAAAATTGATAACTTAATCATAGGTATGGGTATTCCAAAGATAAGGGGATAACTTTACCTCAACATTTATACTTGTGCTACGCATTTTATATATGCATATCCAGTAATACATACGATCCATCGAGTACCTGTGAAGATGTGAGAAATCTTTAACCGAACCTTTTCGTTCGTCCTGCACAAATTCATTTCCCTGAAAGTCCTAATCCTAACTATCTATGTGTATAAACAGTCATTCACGGTTATATAACATGCACATGTATCAAGGAAGGAGTATAAAAGCATGCATGCATTATCGAGGTCACTAATGTGTCGGTGTGCATGACACATAATACATATGGTCCTCAAAAGTACATAATATTCAATGCTCAAAGCAATTAAAGCACATTAGCACACATTAACACATATAAACAAGACATCATAATTACCTTAGGGCTTCTATCCATGGTCTGAGAGTTGAACCCGACTAATGCCTAGTTACTAAACTAAGCTCTGATACCATTCTAATATAAGGTGTCACGCCCCAAACCGACCTATAGAGGCTAGACAAGGGTATGACCTAAATCGTTTATGCTATTTCATGCACTTAGTCATTTGTTATGATTTAACACTTAACATTGGTCTAGAACCCCAAAAGATTTTTCAAAAAAAAATCAGCAGCATAACGACTGTAGTTAGGACCTTTTAGTTTGACCTAATTTCTAAACGCCTCAATTATTCCAATCATTAATCCAATTCCATTAAGGACTCCTATTTTGTTATCAACCGATATGCCTACTAGTTTATCTTGAAAGTCTCGTTTGATTAATAAGCCTAGCATGATAACTATGTCCTGTTTATTTGTCAATTTCCTATCATGCAAGTACCTATTATCCTTTAGCTTGTGCATGATCACTAGGTGAGATTAAGTAGAGTTACATTATTTACTTCTTCACCTAGCGGTTCAAACGCCTACGATAACTACTAATTAAATGACGAAAGTAAACAACCAAATAAAGAGTTCGTCCGGTTATAATCAGTACAAGCCAAAATTAGACCCAAATTACAACGGGGTCATTTATATCAATAAAATGAACAGTTTGCAATCAAACACAATATCCATATAACAACCACTTTCAGGCAAAGCACAAAAGCACATAGTCACTCCAAGGAATCATCAACAAGCGCATTTACTTCGGGTACTTGTTCCAAATCTGCTGCACCTGTGACAAAAAAAAGGGTGAGTCCTTATGAACTCAGCGAGAGGGAACGAGAGATAACGTTTTGAAATCCTCTTCCGGTTAAACTTATGAAAAACCCTTTTTGAAAGCATGACATATAACACAAGTAAGTTTATAACATAATATAAATGTAAATGAACACATTTACCCATCTTTCCTCCCCGAGGTCCTCTAGGAACCAAGCGAGAGTACTTAAACACATAGTGAAAAGAATACGGTGAGCTCTCGCACTCAAGATCATTTTTGATAATAGTTGTTGCGGCCGACTTCAATCATCCACTTATCACGCCAAATGGGTGTACTCTGGATGTACCCCAAAATTCTACGACCCAACTCTCCGAGGAAGTCTAGCCCCCAACCGAGAGAGGGAATTGGACAATGGTAGTCACGGTTGCACCGGCAAGCCCGATGCCGCTTGGTGTGCGTGAAACACTACCACGCCAGAATGAAATGTTGCAACCTTGTATGCAATGCACATGTATGCCATTTAACATTTCACATTGGGAGGTCAACAAAGTAGGTTGACTCCGAGCAAGTATATGATCACATTTTGACATATTGGCATATAAGGCATTGTAAGAACATTTAATTATTTCATATATCAATTCGAAAGCAATTAAACTCTCACGGGCAGCCAAGTAACCATGTTCAAAAAATCCATAGCATGTCTTTTAACAATTCACATTAGGAGGTCAACAAAGTAAGTTGCCTCTGAGCAATTATAAGATCGCATATCGATAAGTAAACTTACAAGGCATGCTTTGACATGTACATTCACTTTGTAAAACACTTAGGAGCATGTGAACATTTAACGGATAGCCAAGTATCACCATATAAAACAAGTCATATAGCTCATTTTAGTTCACATATTAAGTGTTGAGATCATACGAGCCTGCAACGACACTTGTACAAGACCGGGTGCATGAATAGTTCACGTATCAATATGCAATCATCGAGAGTCATGTTTAGAGCTATATGGACAATTACGGGCAGCCTATTAATCTTCCTCAACGTCATTTATAATTCACAAAAAAATGGTTTATGACTCGGGAACCTACGGGGCCATTCGGGTTTACTAAGCCGTGCTCGGGGTCGGTTCCGTTTGCTAAGCACCACAAGCAACTCTTAAACCATTTCAAGCATACTTAACATTTATTAGGCAGCCCACGAATCACACAATTAAACACAATAACCATAGGATCAACACTTAGCGAGTTTTCATAGTCAATAGGGTTTCAATTCATGCTTACACGTGCGATTTAAGCCACAAGTTGTCACGTAATTAAACTCAAGCCATGCATCGATTAATTAAAACACCCTCAAGCATTCAAAACAGTTCGCACAACATCCAAGTGCCACAATCCCAAGCATTTAATACAACAAGAGAAGTTACAATAATTTTCAAAGCATATCACTAGATGAAAACCTCACTGCAATGGTCTGTTTTCTCACAATCATTGAGACAAGCAAAAAATCTCCAATTCCAGTGAACAAAATGTCAAATTAAATCTTAAGGAGTGAACTAAATCCAGAAACAAACCTCGCATCATTTGGAGTTCAGATTCAAGAGTTATAGCCAAAACCGTGAGACTACACAAAACTGTCCAGATTTGCACAAATTTCAATACTTGTCGTTTTGGAGGACCTTAGGGTCAGATTTAGCCTTAGTGTATTTCTGAAAAAAATGTCCAGAACTGAAAAATCTATAAGCATAAAAAATTTCATGCATTTTGGATATCATTTACTAAGTGAAAACTGGTTCGTTCTACAAGGACAGTGAACTGCCAAAACCTTCTTCATTTTCCCTGATTTTCCAGATTTGGACACCTTTCGATGTTTTGCCATTTTGGGGACCTTAGAGTCAAAATTGGCTATGTCCTATTTCTATGAAAAATTCTCAGAACTGGCAAAACCAGTCACCTACCAATGTTCACGCAATTTCAACACCATTTACCTGGTCAAATTCACTTCGCTCCAACAAGTCAGAAAACTGCCAATTATACGATTTCACCTATCTTCACATTCTAGCCAAATATCTTGCCATGCATGTTTACAAAAGCTCATGTACACACATATATCACAAGTACAAAGGTAAAAATAGACATTTAAAGGCATGCATATGGTTTTTGAAAGCTTTTCAAAAGAGTTTAACCCTCACCTTAGCCTATTGATGGTTAATGATGCAGAAACACTCTTCAAAATGCACAAAGGGAGCTTCTTCCTTGCTTTGGCCGAGAGATATCTTGATTTCCTTTAAATCCCAGCTTAGTTAGCTTATGATTAGTGTGTGCATGTGACTAGAACAAAAAGAAATGGAAGAAAACTATCAAGACTTACCTTAGGCTGAAAATGATGAGTTTTGTGAGCTTGTGTGCGTTTTTGAGCTAGTTGCCTAGCTTGTGCTTGCTATGGCCTAGCTTGGGAGAGCTTTAGAGAGTTTTTTTGGAGTCTTGAATGCTCAAGGGGCTGCGATGGTCGAAAATGAGAGAGAAGGAGAGAGAATGAGAGAGTTTGTGAGGAAAAGTGAAGTTTTAGTGTGTGTATGTGTATGTGTGTGCTCGGTTTTGGTGAGCTGAGAGAGCATGTGTGAGATGTTTTTGATGTAAAAATCTGAATTTTAATTGTATTTGGGTGCCTTGGTCGAAAATGAGGGTTAAGGTAGTGTGTAGTGTGTATTTTTTTATGCATTCTTGTGCATTGTGATGAATATTGAGTGTTTAAAATATGATTGTTTTTGTTTGTCTATCTTAGGTAGCATAGTGTCTTGTGTTGTCATAGGAATGTTGGGAAATTAGGGAATCTAGGTAGAATAAAATATAGGAATGTTTGTTGATGAGTTTGAATTATGAATAGAATAATAGATAGTGGGAAATGTAGGAATAATTTAGTATTATTTTATTGTTAGTGGAGTTTGTAGAGAATTTGAATTAGGAATATAATATTGGTTAGTGGATTGTGTAGGATTATTTTAGTGGATTGTGCTTTGTGTAGGATTCTTTCTTGATTAACGTGGTGGCACGGATTCCTAGGTCTAGGGCACAAATTACGAGGTAAAAACGAACTACGAGGTAAGACACGAATTTCAAGACTAATGCACGTACTTCAAGACTAATGCACGCAATTCTAGGTGAATGCACGTAAACCAATGCAAGTCACGTAATTCAATGCAATGCACGCAAATCAAGGCACGACTCTATATCTAGGTTAAGGTACACAGTTAAAGGTTAGGGCACACAAAACGAGATAATGCACGTACATTGAGGTCAGGGCACGCATATATACGTCAGTCAGGGATTAGGGCACACTATTCTAGGTCAAGGCACATATGACGAGACATGCACGAAAACCAAGACATGGCACGTAATCCAAGGTCGGTCATATAATTATGGGTCTATGGCATGCAAATCGAGGTATGACACGTTATTCGGGGTCGGGCCTCACATCCTCCCCTCCTTAAAAGAATTTTTTCCTGAAATTCATTCTTACTTGTTGATTTCATTTAGACGGATTCTGACCTTTGTTATTTTCTCATTTCGATTTGTCCCACGTTCTGTGATCTCTCTTACCACAACCAATTCACTTCCTACGTTTCTCCAATCATTTAATTCGGTGTGACCCCTACATTTATAGTTCGTTCCTTTGAACGACTCTATTCTCCATTTGATCTTAAGGTCAAGTTCATTAATTAAGGTTAGAATCTCCATATATAGTCATCAAAGCTGCATCGGTATTCTAAGTATATAACTATAACTCCAAAATCATGACTCATGTTGTGTCAATCTTGCATTCATACCTCAAAAGGAATATCACAATAATACCATGATCCTATGGTGTCATACACCAATTTCAAGATGATAGGTCTATATCCGATTTATATATCCTACCAACTAGTTTCAAAATTGTTAACACGTAGGACATACACATGTTATGGATTATTTCCACAATACGACCCTATTTTCAAGTTGAGCTCACCAAACAAACTAATCTATCTCAAGTCGTCATCTATCGGTAGTATCATAGTTCTTATCTTGAAGGTACATTGGATTAGTAAATCTTCTAATGACTAGTCTCCCGGTTACAGGCTCCTATTCACTAATATCCTTTTCCAACTTCGTTAACCTTCATGCTCGTAATCAAGGAGAAAGACCGTTGAGATTCATTAAACTCGAATTCTAAGGTTTATTAAGTACTACCAACAAATTGTCATTGAAATTGCATGGGTAAACTAATCATGTGGCACTAGTTCAACTTTTCAAGTAAGCTTCATCAGCTTGTGATCCACAATTTATTTCCTTATTCAAATCTCTATTTTCAAGTCACAAGGCTTCAGAATTTTCTTTTAATCTTATCCAAAACTCCTAAGATGAATAGTTTCAACCTCAAATAAATTTCACTCATCTCAATCCAAGGTTACGTCATACTTAAAAAGACAATGGTCCTACTCACTTAGCGATCTAGTCATTCCTTTGAACACTTAATGCCCGCCAATATATCTTCAACATTAATGTTACTAAGCTAGGTTCATAGCCAAGTAAGTGAGATCAATGTTCCACTAGGTTACTGGCCGTACAACATCAATCCTAGGACTATAAATGGGTACCAAAATGATCTAGCTCATAAGATACTTACCATACTAATCCAAGTAGCTTGTTACACAAAATAACTTCAAGGCTATGTCATCATAAGAATTATAACCACAATCATCCTACAATATAATCTAATAGAATTTCAAAAGTAATCAACCACTCATTTAACTATCACTACAAAATCCACCCTCTATTCAACGACCACGATTCCAAGTCTACCAACTGCTAGTTTCTAGACGTGAAACGATGCACATAAACACGGTTGTCTAACAGTAGTCTCTCGGGTCATCATGA
Source organism: Ehretia macrophylla (assembly GCA_037974665.1). NCBI lineage: Eukaryota > Viridiplantae > Streptophyta > Magnoliopsida > Boraginales > Ehretiaceae > Ehretia > Ehretia macrophylla. The sequence continues at coordinate 47,003,922 of CM075771.1, read as the reverse complement.
CTGTAATTCATTTCCATCTTAGCTATATGAAATCTTACTCTCCTCATTTACATGTTCAACTAGCTAAGAACATCAAGACTCATCGACCTTAGGTCCTAGGCTTCACCACGAATCATCATGCATACTTACTATTAGCTATTTAGGATTACTATTCATACCCTAACGGCTCTACTTTGCAACCGAATGCTTTAATCTCATTTCCATGGTTTATATATTAGGTCCAATGGTAATACTTAGGGATATATGCTTCCTAATATCCTTTAGGGTATCCAAATAACGAGTGTGTAGAATGACTTGCTTTGCATAATCGCAACTAAGTCCGAGGGGCACCAAATTAATACCATGATTCTTAATATCACCAATATCCAACTTTGGACCTTTAGCAACATTAGTCATCTAATGCATAATTCAATACCTTACGCTTCTATTTGACCTAACATTTTAGGTGTAGTCTTTCGAACACAAGTTCTAGCTACTTGAATTCCTCAATTCCACATCCCTACATCTTGTTATACTAAAGAATCATCAACCTTGTTAAACTCAATCTCCGTAGTTGCCTACATGTCTTGAGGTTATCCATTATTAAGTCACTTAAATACACTATCCATGTCTTAATAATCTAACCAATACAAGTTACTATCATCAACTTCCACAAATTCATCCCTTAATTTCTAGGTCATGATCTCAACATTTAGTGAACTTGAAACTCGCTACTAAACACCATATCAGATTCATCAATGCTTAATTCTAATCAAGTAATGATTCAATTGTACGAGTATATTGCTAACTTCTTAGATAATCTATCAAGCCAATTTTAAGATGTGAGAAATGGATTCAAAGAAACCTCCAAGTCAACTTCCACTATCAGCACATGAGAATATATACTACTCTACATATTTAATAGTATACCCTTATATCTGAGGAAAGTAGTATGTCTTTAACCTTTATATTTGAACCACAATGAGAAGAACGGTTTAACAGAATCAAAACTTCATAGCCATAAAATTGATAACTTAATCATATGTATGGGTATTCCAAAGATAAGGGGATAACTTTACCTCAACATTTATACCTGTGCTACGCATTTTATATATGCATATCCAGTAATACATACGATCCATCGAGCACCTGTGAAGATGCGAGAAATCTCTAATCTAGCCTTTTCGTTCGTCCTACACAAATTCACTTACTTGAAAGTCCTAATCCTAACTATCTATGTGTATAAATAGTCATTCGCGGTTATATAACATGCACATGTATCAAGGAAGGAGTATAAAAGCATGCATGCATTATCGAGGTCACTAACGTGTCGGTGTGCATGACACATAACACATATGGTCCTCAAAAGCACATAATATTCAATGCTCAAAGCAATTAAAGCACATTAGCACACATTAACACATATAAACAAGACATCATAATTACCTTAGGGCTTCTACCCATGGTCCGAGAGTTGAACCCGACTAATGCCTAGTTACTAAACTAAGCTCTGATACCATTCTAATATAGGGTGTCACGCCCCAACCCGACCTATAGAGGCTAGACTAGGGTATGACCTAAATCATTTATGCTATTTCACGTACTTAGTCATTTGTTATGATTTAACACTTAACATTGGTCAAGAACCCCAAAAGATTTTTCAAATAAAATCGGCAGCATAACAGCTGTAGTTAGGACCTTTTAGTTTGACCTAATTTCTAAACGCCTCAATTATTCCAATCATTAATCCAATTCCATTAAGGATTCCTATTTTGTCATCAACCGATATGCCTACTAGTTTATCTTGAAAGTCTCATTTGGTTAATAAGCCTAGCATGATAACTATGTCCTGTTTATTTGTCAATTTCCTATCATGCAAGTACCTATTATCCTTTAGCTTGTGCATGATCACTAGGTGAGATTAAGTAGAGTTACATTATTTACTTCTTCACCTAGCGGTTCAAACGCCTACGATAACTACTAATTAAATGACGAAAGTAAACAACCAAATAAAGAGTTCATCTGGTTATAATCAGTACAAGCCAAAATTAGACCCAAATTACAACGGGGTCATTTATATAAATAAAATGAACAGTTTCCAATCAAACACAATATCCATATAGCAACCACTTTCAGGCAAAGCACAAAAGCACATAGTCACTCCAAGGAATCATCAACAAGCACATTTACTTCGGGTACTTGTTCCAAATCTGCTGCACCTGTGACAAAAAAGAGGGTGAGTCCTTATGAACTTAGCGAGGGGGAACGAGAGATAACGTTTTGAAATCCTCTTCCGGTTAAACTTATGAAAAACCCTTTTTGAAAGCATGGCATATAACACAAGTAAGCTTATAACTTAATATAAATGTAAATGAACACATTTACCCGTCTTTCCTCCCCGAGGTCCTTTAGGAACCAAGCGAGAGTACTTAAACACATAGTGAAAAGGATACGGTGAGCTTTCGCTCTCAAGATCATTTCTGATAACAGTTGTTGTGGCCGACTTCAATAATCCACTTATCACGCCAAATGGGTGTACTCCGGATGTACCCCGAAATCCAACGATCCAACTCTCCGAGGAAGTCTAGCCCCCAAGCGAGAGAGGGAATTGGACAATGGTAGTCACGATTGCACCGACAAGCTCGATGCCGCCCGGTGTGCGTGAAATGCTACCACGCCAGAATGAAAGGTTGCAACCTTGTATGCAATGCACATGTATGCCATTTAACATTTCACATTGGGAGGTCAACAAAGTAGGTTGCCTCCGAGCAAGTATATGATCACATTTTGACATATTGACATATAAGGCATTGTAAGAACATGTAATTATTTCATATATCAATTCGAAAGCAATCAAACTCTCACGGGCAGCCAAGTAACCATGTTCAAATAAGCCATAACATGTCTTTTAACAATTCACATTAGGAGGTCAACAAAGTAGGTTGCCTCCGAGCAATTATAAGATCGCATATCGATAAGTAAACTTACAAGGCATGCTTTGACATGTACTTTCACTTTGTAAAACACTTAGGAGCATGTGAACATTTAACGGGCAGCCAAGTATCACCATATAAAACAAGTCATATAGCTCATTTTAGTTCACATATTAAGTGTTGAGATCATACGAGCATGCAATGACACTTGTACAAGACCGGGTGCAAGAATAGTTCACGTATCAATATGCAATCATCGGGAGTCATGTTTAGAGCTATATGGACAATTATGGGCAGCCTATTAATCTTCCTCAACGTCATTTATAATTCACAAAAAAATGGTTTATGACTCGGGAACCTACGGGGCCATTCGGGTTTACTAGGCCGTGCTCGGGGTCGGTTCCGTTTGCTAAGCACCACAAGCAACTCTTAAACCATTTCAAGCATACTTAACATTTATTAGGCAGCACACGAATCACACAATTAAACACAATAACCATAGGATCAACACTTAGCGAGTTTTCATAGTCAATAGGGTTTCAATTCATGCTTACACATGCGATTTAAGCCACAAGTTGTCACGTAATTAAACTCAAGCCATGCATCGATTAATTAAAACACCCTCAAGCATTCAAAACAGTCCACACAACATCCAAGTGCCGCAATCCCAAGCATTTAATACAACAAGAGAAGTTACAATAATTTTCAAAGCATATCACTAGATGAAAACCTCACTGCAATTGTCTGTTTTCTCACAATCATTGAGACATGCAAACAATCTCCAATTCCAGTGAAAAAAATGTCAAATTAAAGCTTAAGGAGAATTAAATCCAGAAACAAACCTCGCATCATTTGGAGTTCGGATTCAAGAGTTATAGCCAAAACTGTGAGACTACGCAAAACTGTCCAGATTTGCACACATTTCAATACTTGTCATTTTTGAGGACTTTACGGTCAGATTTAGGCTTTGTATATTTCTGACAAAAATGTCCAGAACTGAAAAATATATATGCATACCAAATTTCATGAATTTTGGATTTCATTTACTAAGTGAAACCTGGTTCGTTCTACAAGGACAGTGAACTGCCAAAACCTGCTTCATTTTCCCTGATTTTCCAGATTTGGACACCTTTCGATGTTTTGCCATTTTGGGAACCTTAGAGTCAAAATTGGCTTTGGCCTATTTCTATGAAAAATTTTCAGACTGGAAAAACTAGTCACCTACCAATTTTTACGCAATTTCAACACCATTTACCTGGTCAAATTCACTTCGCTCCAACAAGTTAGAAAACTGCCAATTATACAATTTCACCTATCTTCACATTCTAGCCAAATATCTTGCCATGCATGTTTACAAAAGCTCATGTACACACATATATCACAAGTAAAGAGGTAAAAATAGACATTTAAAGGCATGCATATGGTTTTTGAAAGCTTTTCAAAAGAGTTTAACCCTCACCTTAGCCTATTGATGGTTAATGATGCAGAAACACTCTTCAAAATGCACAAAGGGAGCTTCTTCCTTGCTTTGGCCGAGAGATATCTTGATTTCCTTTAAATCCCAGCTTAGTTAGCTTATGATTAGTGTGTGTATGTGACTAGAACAAAAAGAAATGGAAGAAAACTATCAAGACTTACCTTAGGCCGAAAATGATGAGTTTTGTGAGCTTGTCTGCATTTTTGAGCTAGTTGCCTTGCTTGTGCTTGCTATGGCCGAGCTTGGGAGAGCCTTAGAGAGTTTTTTGGAGTCTTGAATGCTCAAGGGGCTGCGATGGTCGAAAATGAGAGAGAAGGAGAGAGAATGAGAGAGTTTGTGAGGAAAAGTGAAGTTTTAGTGTGTGTGTGTGTGTGTGCGTGTGCTCAGTTTTGGTGAGTTGAGAGAGCATGTGTGAGATGTTTTTGATGTAAAAATCTGAATTTTAATTGTATTTGGGTGCCTTGGTCAAAAATGAGGGTTAGGGTAGTGTGTGGTGTGTATTTTTTATGCATTCTTGTGCTTTGTGAGTAATATTGAGTGTTTACAATATGATTGTTTTTGTTTGTCTATCCTAGGTAGCATAGTGTCTTGTGTTGTCATAGGAATGTTGGGAAATTAGGGAATCTAGGTAGAATAAAATATAGGAATGTTTGTTGATGAGTTTGAATTATGAATAGAATAATAGATAGTGGGAAATGTAGGAATAGTTTAGTATTATTTTATTGTTAGTGGAGTTTGTAGAGAATTTGAATTAGGAATATAATATTGGTTAGTGGATTGTGTAGGATTATTTTAGTGGATTGTGCTTTGTGTAGGATTCTTTCTTGATTAACGTGGTGGCACGGATTCCTAGGTCTAGGGCACGAATTACGAGGTAGAAACGAACTACGAGGTAAGACACGAACTTCAAGACTAATGCACGTACTTCAAGACTAATGCACACAATCCTAGGTGAATGCATGTAAACCAATGCAAGGCATGTAATTCAATGCAATGCACACAAATCAAGGCACGACTCTATATCTAGGTTAAGGTACGCAGTTCAAGGTTGGGGCACACGAAACAAGGTAACATACGTACATCGAGGTCAGGGCACGTATATTTAGGTATCGCACGTTAGTCGGGGATTAGGGCACACTATTCTAGGTCAAGGCACATATGATGAGGCATGCACGAAAACCAAGACACGGCACGTAATCCAAGGTCGATCATATAATTCTGGGTGTATGTCACGCAAATCGAGGTATGACACGTTATTCAGGGTCGGGCCTCACATAACTCCTTACGGATCAAAAGTTATGGGCACCGTAGCGACGGATACCTTGTTACCAGCCCCACGCCCTCTGTTTGTGAGCCCAGCCTCTACGTGAAGTGAAGATGTCTTGCCCAAGGTGTCATGTGATTCGGTAATAGAAATGTGATGGATTAGGTTGTCGTCCTTTTCTAGGCTGACGACGTACGATCTGGGTAGAAAAAATTGCGCAAAAGAAGAAAAGTGTCCCGAAACTAATGAAAACATTCGATTTTGGGCTCCAAAAATAGGCGCAGCCGAGCAGGCTTGGTGCCCTAGTCGTAGAGCTCTTGGAGAGCTTTCCAACGGTATGTTGCGCGCCGCGTAACTCTTTACGGATCAAAAGTTATAGGCACTAGAGCGACGGATACCTGGTTACAAGCCCCACGCACTCGGTTTTTGGGCCCAACCTCTACGTGAAGTGAAGTTGTCTTGCCCAAGGTTACTTGGGATTCGATAATAGAAATGTGATAGATTAGGTTGTCGTCCTTTTCGCGGCTCACGACATACGATCCGGGACGAAAAAATAGCGCAAATGAAGAAAAGTATAGCGAAACTTATAAAAACGTTCGATTTTGGGCTTCGAAAACAGGCGCTACCAATTAGGCTTGCTGCCCCAGTCGTAGAGCTCTCGGAGAAATTTCCAACGGTATGTTGTGCGTCGCGTAACTCCCTACCGATCAAAAGTTATAGGCACCGGAGCGACAGATACCTGGTCACAAGCCCCACGCCCTCTGTTTGCGAGCCCAGCCTCTACGTGAAGTGAAGTTGTCTTGCCCAATGTGCAATGGGATTGGGTAATAAAAATATGATGGATTAGGTTGTCGTCGTTTTCGCGGCACACAACGTACGATCCTGGATAAAAAAATAGTGCAAATGAAGAAAAGTGTAGCGAAACTTATGAAAACGTAAGATTTTGGGCTCCAAAAACAGGCGCTGCCGAGCAGGCTTGCTGCCCCTGTCGTAGAGCTCTCGGAGAGCTTTCCAACGGTATGCTATGCGCTGTGTAACTCCTTACAAATCAAAAGTTATGGGCACCGGAGCGACGGATACCTGGTCACAAGCCCCACATCCTCTGTTTGCGGGCCCAGCCTCTACGTGAAGTGAAGTTGTCTTGTCTAATGTGCCGTGGGATTCGATAATAAAAATGTTATGGATTAGGTTGTCATCCTTTTCGCGGCTCACGACGTACGATCCGGGATGAAAAAATAGCGCAAAAGAAGAAAAGTGTCCAAAATTTGATGAAAACGTTCGATTTTGGGCTCGAAAATAGGTGCAGCTAAGCAGGCAGTGTGCCCCCGTCATAGAGCTCTCGGAGAGCTTTCCAACGGTATAGTGTGCGCCGCGTAACCCCTTACGGATCAAAAGTTATAGGCACCGGAGCGACGGATACCTGGTCACATGCCCCACGCCCTCGGCTTGAGGGCCCAGCCTCTATGTGCAGTGAAATTGTCTTGCCCAAGGTGCCGTGTGATTCGGTAATAGAAATGTGATAGATTAGGTTGTCGTCCTTTTCGTGGCTCACGACGTATGATCCGAGACGGAGAAACTGCGCAAAAGAAGATAAGTGTCCCGAAACTGATGAAAATGTTCAATTTTGGTGTCCAAAAATAGGCGCAGCCGTGCAGGTTTGGTGCCCCCATCGTAGAGCTCTCGGAGAGCTTTCCAAAGATATGTTATGCGTCGCGTAACGCCTTACGGATCAAAAGTTATGGGCACCGGAGCGACGGATACCTTGTCACATGCCCCATGCCCTCTGTTTACAGGCCTAGCCTCTACGTGAAGTGAAGTTGTCTTGCCCAAGGTGCCGTGTGATTCGGTAATAGAAATGTGATGGATTAGGTTGTCGTCCTTTTCGCGGCTCACGACGTACGATCTGGGACAGAAAGCTGCGTAAAAGAAGAAAAGTGTCTCAAAACTTATGAAAATGTTCGATTTTAGGCTCCGAAAACAAGCGCAACCGAGCAGGCTAGGGGCCCCCATCGTAGAGCTCTCAAAGGGCTTTCCAACGGTATGCTGTGCACTGCGTAACTCCTTACGGAGCAAAAGTTATGGGCACCGGAGAGACGGATACCTGGTCACAAGCCCCATGCCCTCTGTTTGCGGGCCCAACCTCTATGTGAAGTGAAGTTGTCTTGCCCAATGTTTCGTGTGATTCGGTAATAGAAATGTGATGGAATAGGATGTTGTCCTTTTCGCGGCTCACGACGTACGATCCGGCACGGAAAAAAAGAGTAACATAAGAAAAATGTTCCAAAACTTATGAAAATGTTTGATTTTAGGCTCCGAAAATAGGCCTAGCCTAGTAGGCTAGGTGCCCCCATCTTAAAGCTCTCAGAGAGCTTTCCAACGGTATACTGTGCGCCGCGTAACTCCTTACGTATCAAAAGTTAAGGGCACCGGAGCAACGGATACCTGGTTGCAAGCCCCACGCCCTCTGTTTGCGGGCCTAGCCTCTACCTGAAATGAAGTTGTCTTACGTAAGGTGTCGTGGTATTCAGTACTAGAAATGTGATGGATTAGGTTGTCATCCATTTCGCTGCTCACGACGTACGATCCAGGTAAGAAAAACAGTGCAAAAGAAGAAAAGTGTCCCGAAACTAATGAAAACATTCGATTTTGGGCTCCAAAAATAGGTGCAGCTGAGCAAGCTTGGTGCCCCTATCGTAGAGCTCTCGGAGAGCTTTTCAACGACATGCTATGCGCTGCGTACCTCCTAACGGATCAAAAGTTATAGGCACCGGAGCGACGGATACCGGGTCATAAGCCCCACGCCCTCGGTTTACGGGCCCAGCCTCTATGTGAAGTGAAGTTGTCTTGCCCAAGGTTCCATGGGATTCAATAATAGAAATGTGATAGATTAGGTTGTCGTCCTTTTCGCGGCTCACGACGTACAATCTGGGATTGAAAAACAGTGCAAAAGAAGAAAAGTACAGCGAAACTTATGAAAACGTTCAATTTTGGGCTCCGAAAATAGACGTAGCCGAGCAGGCTTGCTACCCACATCGTAGAGCTCTCAGAGAGCTTTCCAACGGTATGCTGTGCGCGTCGTAACTCCTTACGGATCAAAAGTTATAGGTACCGAAGCGATGGATACCTGGTCACAAGTCCCGCGCCCTCGGTTTGAGGGCCCAGCCTCTACGTGAAGTGAAGTTGTCTTGCCCAAGTTACCATGTGATTCAGTAACATAAATGTGATAGATTAGGTTGCCGTTCTTTTCATGGCTCACGACGTACGATCCTGGATGGAAAAACTGCGCAAAAGAAGATAAGTGTCCCGAAACTGATGAAAACATTCGATTTTGGGCTCCGAAAACAGGCGCAGCTATGAGGCCCGACCCCGATTTGCGTGCGAAACCTAGCTTCATGTGCCCTAACCTAGATTTTCGTGCCGTGACCTAGGTTTAAGAATTGTGTTCATTTTATGTGCCATGCATTGAATTACGTGCATTCATTTAGGATTGCGTGCATTTACTTGAAAAATGTGCGTTCATCTCGTAGTTCGTGTCCTACCTCGTAGTGCGTGCCCTAGACCTAGGAAAGCGTGCCTTCACGCTAATCAAGAAAGCTTCTTTCACGGAGCACTAGACTATTAAACAATCCTACAAAATCCACTATCAATATAATAATCTCAATTCAACTCACTAGAAGACAAAAAATGCACCAAACACTAAACATTCTTCATTCTTTATTCCTTATTCTTTTTGCATTTTCAAGACACAATTAAATAATGATCAAAAGTTGACAAAATTCAGCAATTCTAGTAGCCTTGGCCGACCACTAGGTAGAGTTTTGCATGCATGTTTAATTCAAATTCATTCCTAGACACATTATGACATTCTATGACACAAATGCATTAAAAATTGCTCAAAAATCCTACCATTTGCACATTATTTTCGGCCACATCATCCTTGCCCATCCTAGGAAATTCAAAATAGCACATTGAAGACACAAAATGCTGAATTTGGCTGCCCAAGGCCGACATGCTCCTCAAAAAAATTGCAAGGCCTTCATTTGTTGTCATTTCTTCATTCTCTTTCATTCTTCTTTCACTTCCCTCTCATTTCTCTCTCTCTCTCAGCCCTAGCTGCACATTACTACCTCCATAGCTTCTCTTCCTCACAACATAGTTAATCAAGTCAAGCAACCATCAAGAAAGTCGAAGCAAGCTAGCTAGAGTTCAAAAATTCTCATGCATGTGCTTTGAAGACTTCTAATCGGCCTAGGTGAGCTTCTTGACATCCATTTGTTTTCTTCATGCTTTAACCTCATGCATGTGCTAAGAGATTGATCACTAAGCTAGGAAAAATAGAGAAAAGCTAGTTGGGTTGTCGCCTAAGCAAGGAGAGGGAGAAGGTTGTGCTTCAACAAAGGTTTTTGAGCAACTTGTGGTTGATTGCTAAGGTGAGGGTTAAAACCTTTTGAAAACTCTTCAAAAATTCACATGCATGCTCATAAATGTGTGTATTTGCTTCTGTACTTGAGCTATATGGCCGTTCATAAGCTTAAACAACCATGCATGACAAGATCTTGGCTTGAAAATGATGCTAGGTGAAGTCGAAATTGTTGACAGCTCTCTGACCAGTCTGTTCAAGGTAAGTTTAGCTAGGCAAATGATGTTGAAAATGCTTGAAAATTGGTAGGTAACTAGTTTGGACAGTTTTGAAAATTTTTCCCAGAAATAGGCCGAAGCTAATTTTGACTCTAAGGTCCTCAAAATGGCAAATCTTTAAAATGTGACCAAATCTGGAAATCTGGAAAAATGAAGCAGGTTTTGGCAGATGCACTGACCTTGTGGAACGAACCATATTTTACTTAGTAAATGATGTCAAAAATGCATGAAATTTTGTGTGTTGCTATATTTTTCAGTTCTGGACAATTTTTTCAGAAATGGACCAAAGCTAAAACGGACCCTAAGGACGTCAAAAACGTCAATCTCTGAAAAGTGTGCAAATCTGGACAGTTTTGTGCTATCTCACTGTTTCAGCTATAACTAATGATTCCGAACTCCAATTGATGCAAGGTTTGTTTCTTATTTTAGTTAACTTCTTAAGCTTTAATTTGAAATCTTATTCACTGAATTTGGAGATTTTTTGATTATCCTACTGATTGTGAGAAAACAGCCTATTGCAGTAAGGGTTTCACTTAGTATTATGCTTAGAAAAATGGTTGTGGCTTCTCTTGTTGAATTAAATGCTTGGGATTGTAGCTTCGGGATGTTGTGTGGATTGTTTTGAATGTTTGAAGATGTTGAATTAAATGATGCATGGTTTGAAGTTGACTTTGAGTTGGGTTGAGGCTCAAATGCATGAATATATATACTTGAAATGGAAACCCTAATGACTAGGTAGCTTCGCTAAGTATTGATCGTTTGGATATTGTGTGGGAATTATATGCTTAGTGGGCTGCCCGTAAATGTTTTATAACTTCAAATGTGAATTTGACCATTGCATGTTGTCAAATAAGCTTTTCTTGCACTCGAACCCATGATTGATGTCATTGCATGTTGAATAATCGTATCACTTGATCACGTGGGCTTCTTAATGAGTTATATGGCCTGTTTTACATGTGTTACATGGCTGCCCGTTTAATTTTAATATAACTCTATATGCCTTTCAAGTGAAGTTTCCTGTCTTATCGTGCCCTGCTTGTTTACCTGTCAATGTGCAATCTTATGACTGTCTGGAGGCAACCTACTTTGTTGTCCTCCTACTATGATATATCACCTGTCATGAATGTGCATTGCATGCAAGGTTGCAACCTTTCCTGTTGGCATGGTAGCGATCACACACACCGGGCGGCATCGGGCTTGTCGGTGCACCCGTGACTACCATGGTCCCATTCCCTCTCTCGGTTGGGGGCTAGACTTCCTCGGAGAGTTGGGTCATAGGATTTCGGGGTACATCCGGAGTACACCCACTTGGCGTGTTTGGGGGATGATTTGAAGTCGGCCGCAACAACTGATCCTGGAACTGATCTGAGAGCAAAAGCTCACTGTATCCTTTTTTTACTACGTGTATAAGTACTCTCGCTTGGTTCCTAGAGAACCTCGGGGAGGAAAGACCGGTATTCCTGTTTCTGTACCTATATTTCTGTTGTGTTCATGCTTGCAAAAAGGATTTTTATAAGTTGAACTGGAAAATGAGTTTCAAAACTTATTTCTCGTTCCCCCTCGCTGAGTTCATAAGGACTCACCCTCTTTTATCATCTCAGGTGAAGAAGATCCAGAACAGGTACCCGAGGACGGTGTGCCTAATGATGAACCTCTGGAGTGACTGCTTGTCATTGTTTGTTTTGCTTGAATGTGACTACTTGTGAACTTTATGTTACTTGAAGACTATTTCCTTTTATGTTGCTCGATGTCATGATGTAAAAGACCCCCATTGTAAATTGGGGTCTAATTTTGGTTTGTACTTATATTAAGTAGACTGATGCTAGACATGACACTACTATGATCGTTTTGCTTTATTACCGCTAGTATCTATCTTAGGTTATGACGTTTTAGTTAAGAACTAAGTCAATGAACTTATCCAATCTTAACAGGTACTTGCTATTGAGCTAAGATCAACAGGTATATTTGTAACGAGGACAAATAAACAAACGAGACATAGTATCATGCTAGGTTATAAATCAAACGGGACTTCGAAATAACCAATAGGCAATTCAATTGATGGTAAACTAGTAATCTTAGTTAGAAATGAATTTGAGATGGTAAGTTTTGAGGCATTTAGAGAATTAGGTTAAACCAAAGGGCCAATTACAGCTGTTATGCTGCCGGTTTTTCGGAAAAACTTTGGAGTTTAGGGTAAATCATTAGGTGTTAATCTTCATAAACAGCTAAGTACGTGATATTACTTGAATATTAGTTTGCACCTTAATCTAACCTTATAGGCCGGGTTAGGGCGTGACAGCAGTTGTGCAAGCTGGGTGCCCCCGTCGTAGCGCTCTCGGAGAGCTTTCCAATGGTATGCTGTGTGGAGTATTACTTCTTACGGATCAAAAGTTATAGGCATCGAAGTGACGGATACCTTGTCACAAGCCCCACGCCCTCTGTTTGCGAGCCCAGCCTCTACATGAAGTGAAGTTCTCTTGCCCAAGGTGCCTTGTGATTCGGTAATAGAAATGTGATGGATTAGGTTGTCGTCCTTTTCGCGGCTCACGACGTACGATCCGGGAAGGAAAAACAGCGCAAAAAATGAAAAGTGTCCCAAAACTTATGAAAATGTTTGATTTTAGGCTCTGAAAATAGGCGCAACAAAGCAGGCTTGGTGCCCCCATCGTAGAGCTCTTAGAGTGCTTTCCAATGGTATGCTGTGCACCGCGTAACTCCTTACGGAGCAAAAGATATAGGCACTGAAGCGAAGGATACCTGGTAACAAGCCCCACGCCCTCTGTTTGCGGGCCCAGCCTCTACGTGAAGTGAAGTTGTCTTGTTGAAGGTACAGTGTGATTCGGTTATAGAAATGTGATGGAATAGAATGTCGTCCTTTTCGCGGCTAACGACGTACGATCCGGGACAAAAAAAACAACGTAAAAGAAGAAAAGTGTCCCGAAACTAATGAAAATGTTTGATTTCAGGCTCAGAAAATAGGCGCAGCCGAGCAGACTAGGTGCCCTCGTCGTAGAGCTTTCAGAGAGCTTTCCAACGGTATGCTATGCATCGCGTAACTCCTTACTATTGAAAAGTTAAGGGCACCGGAGCAACGGATACCTGGTCACAATCCCCACGCCCTTTGTTTGCGGGCCCAGCCTCTACGTGAATTGAAGTTGTCTTGTGCAAGGTGTCGTGGGGTTCGGTAATAGAAATATGATGGATTAGGTTGTCATCCTTTTCGCAGCTCACGACGTATGATACGGGACGGAATAACAGCGCAAAAGAAGAAAAGTGTCCCGAAACTGATGAAAAAGTTCAATTTTAGGCTCCAAAAATAGGCGCAGCAGAGCATGCTTGGTGCCCCCATCGTAGAGCTCTAGGAGAACTTTCTAACAGTATACTTTGCGCCGCGTAACTCCTTACGGATCAAAAGTTATGGGCACCAGAGCAACGAATACCTAGTCACAAGCCCCACGCACTTGGTTTAAGGGCCCAGCCTCTACGTGAATTGAAGTTGTCTTGCCCAATGTGCCGTGGGATTTGGTAATAAAAATGTGATGGATTAGGTTGTCGTCATTTTCGCGGCTCACGATGTACAATCCGGGACGGAAAAATAGCGCAAAAGAAGAAAAGTATCCCTAAACTGATGAAAACGTTCGATTTCGGGCTCTGAAAAAGGTGCAGCCAAGCAGGCTTGGTGCCTTCGTCATAGAGCTCTCGGAGAGTTTTCCAACGGTATATTGTGCGCTGAGTAACCCCTTGCGGATCAAAATTTATAGTCACCGGAACAACGGATACCTGGTCACATGCCCCACGCCCTCGGCTTGAAGGCCTAGCCTCTACGTGAAGTGAATTTGTCGTGCCCAAGGTGCAGTGTGATTCGGTAATAGAAATGTGATAGATTAGGTTGTCATCATTTTCGTGGCTCACAAAGTACGATCTAGGACGGAAAAACTAAGCAAATGTAGATAAGTGTCCCAAAACTGATGAAAATGTTCAATTTTGGCATCCGAAAATAGGCGCAGCCGAGGAAGCTTGGTGCCCCCATCGTAGAGCTCTCAGAGAGCATTCCAATGATATCTTGTGCGTCACGTAACTCCTTATGGATCAAACGTTATGGGCACCGGAGCCACGGATACCTTGTCACACGCCCCACGCCCTCTGTTTAAAGGCCAAGCCTCTACGTGAAGTGAAGTTGTCATGCCCAAGGTGCCATGTGATTTGGTAAAAGAAATGAGATGGATTAGGTTGTCGTTCTTTTTGCGGCTCACGACGTATGATCCGGGACGAAAAAACAGCGCAAATGAAGGAATGTGTCCCAAAACTTATGAAAATGTTCGATTTTAGGCTCCTAAAACAAGCGCAACCGAGGAGGCTTGGTGCCCCCATCGTAGATCTCTCAGAGTACTTTCCAACGGTATGTTGTGCGTTGCGTAACTCCTTACAGAGCAAATGTTATGGGCACTGTAGCGACGGATACCTGGTCACAAGCCTCACGCCCTCTGTTTGCGGGCCCAGCCTCTACGTGAAGTGAAGTTGTCTTGCACAAGGTGCCGTGTGATTCGGTAATAGAATTGTGATGGAATAGGATGTCATCCTTTTCGCGGCTCACGACGTATGATCCGAGATGAAAAAATAGCGAAAAAGAATAAAAGTTTCCCAAAACTTATGAAAATATTCAATTTTGGGCTACAAAAACAAGCCCAGCCGATTAGGCTAGGTGCCCCCATCGTAGAGCTCTCAAAGAGCTTTCCAACGGTATATTCTGCGTCGCGTAACTCCTTACGGATCAAAAGTTAAGGGCACCGGAGCAACGGATACCTGGTCACAAGCCCCACGCCCTCTGTTTGCGGGCCTAGCCTCTACGTGAAGTAAAGTTATCTTGTACAAGGTGTCGTGGGATTCGATAATAGAAATGTGATGGATTAGGTTGTCGTCCCCTTCGCGACTCACGACGTACGATTCGGGTCAGAAAAATAGCGCAAAAGAAGAAAAGTATCCTGAAACTAATGAAAACATTCAATTTTGGGATCCGAAAATAGGTGCAGCCAAGGAAGCTTGGTGCCCCAGTCCTACAGCTCTAAAAGAGCTTTCCAACGGCATGCTATGCGCCGCGTAACTCCTTACGGATCAAAAGTTATAGGCACCAGAGCGACGGATACCTGGTCACAAGCCCCACGCCCTTGGTTTGCGGGCCCAGCCTCTATGTGAAGTGAAGTTTCCTTGCCCAAGGTGCCATGGGATTCGATAATAGAAATGTGATAGATTAGGTTGTCGTCCTTTTCGCGGCTCACGACGTACGATCCATCACTAAAAAACAGCGCAAAAGAAGAAAAGTGTAGCAAAACTTATGAAAACGTTCGATTTTAGGCTCCAAAAATAGGCGCAGCCGAGCAGGCTTTCTACCCCCATTGTATAGCTCTTGGAGAGCTTTCCAACGGTATGCTCTGCGCTGCGTAACTTCTTATGGATCAAAAGTTATGGGCACCGAAGCCACGGATACCTTGTCATAAGCCCCACGCCCTCTGTTTGCGAGCCCAGCCTCTACGTGAAGTGAAGTTGTCTTGCCCAAGGTGCCTTGTGATTCAGTATTATAAATGTGATGGATTAGGTTGTCATCCTTTTCGCGGCACATGACGTACGATCCGGGAAGGAAAAACAGCTCAAAAGAAGTAAAGTGTCCTAAAACTTATAAAAATGTTCTATTTTAGGCTCCGAAAATAGGCGCAACAAAGCAGGCTAGGTGCCCCCATCGTAGAGCTCTCAAAGGTTTTTCGAATGGTATGCTGTGCTCCGCGTAACTCTTTACGGAGCAAAAGTTATGGGCACCGGAACGACGGATACGTGGTCACAAGCCCCACGTCCTCTGTTTGCGGGCCCATCCTCTTCGTGAAGTGAAGTTGTCTTGCCCAAGGTGTCGTGTGATTCGGTAATAGAAATGTGATGGAATAGGATGTCGTCCTTTTCGCGGTTCACGACGTACGATTCGTGACGGAAAAACAGCGCAAAAGAAGAAAAGTGTCCCGAAACTAATGAAAATGTTCGATTTTAGGCTCAGAAAATAGGCGCAGCCGAGCAGGCTAGGTGCCCTCGTCGTAGAGCGCTTAGAGAGCTTTCCAACGGTATGTTGTGCGCTGCGTAACTCATTACGGATCAAAAGTTATGGGCACCGGAGCAACAGATACCTGGTCACAAGCCCCATGCCCTCTGTTTGGAGGCCCAGTCTCTACGTGAAGTGAAGTTGTCTTGTGCAAGGTATTGTGGGATTCGGTAATAGGAATGTGATGCATTAGGTTGTCATCCTTTTCGCGGCTCACGACATACAATACGGACGGAAAAACAGCGTAAAAGAAGAAAAGTGTCCCAAAACTGACGAAAATGTTCAATTGGGCTCCAAAAATAGGCGCAGCTGAGCATGCTTGGTGCCCCCATTGTAGAGCTCTTGGAGAGCTTTCCAACGGTATGCTGTGTGTCGCGTAACTCCTTACGGATCAAAAGTTATGGGCACCAGAGCGACGGATACCTGGTCACAAGCCCCACGCACTCGGTTTGAGGTCCTAGCCTCTACGTGAAGTGAAGTTCTCTTACCCAATGTGCCTTGGGATTTGGTAATAAAAATGTGATGGATTAGGTTGTTGTCCTTTTCGCGGCTCATGACGTCCGATCCTGGACGGAAAAATGGCGCAAAAGAAGAAAAGTATCCTAAAACTTATTAAAACATTCGATTTTGTGCTCCGAAAACCGGCATTGCTGAGCAGGCTTGTTGCCCCCATCGTAGAGCTCTCAAAGAGCTTTCCAACGAAATATTGTGCGCCGCGTAACTCCTTACAGATCAAAAGTTATGGGCACCGAAGCGACGGATACCTGGTTACAAGCCCCACGTCCTCGGTTTACGGGCCCAGCCTCTAGATGAAGTGAAGTTGTCTTGCCTAAGGTGCCCTGGGATTCGATAATAGAAACGTGATAGATTAGGTTGTCTTCCTTTTTGCGGCTCACGACGTACGACCCGGGACGGAAATACTATGCAAAAAAAAGAAAAGTGTAGAGAAACCTATGAAAACATTCGATTTTGTGCTCTGAAAACTGGTGCAGTCGACAGGCTTCCTGCCCTCATCGTAGAGCTCTCGGAGAGCTTACCAATGGTATGTTGTGCGCCGCGTAACTCCTTACGGATCAAAAGTTATGTGCACCGGAGCGACATATACCTGGTCAAAATTCCCACGCCCTCTGTTTGCAGGCCCAGCCACTACGTGAAGTGAAGTTGTCTTGCGCAAGGTACCGTGGCATTCGGTAATAAAAATGTGATGGATTAGGTTATCGTCCTTTTCGCGGCTCACGACGTACGATCCGGGATGAAAAAATAGCACAAAAGAAGAAAAGTGTCCCAAAACTGATGAAAACATTCGAGTTTGGGCTCCGAAAATAGGCGCAGCCGAGTAGGCTTGGTGCCCCCGTCGTAGATCTCTTAGAGAGCTTTCCAACGGTATGTTGTGAGCCGCGTAACTCCTTTCGGATGAAAAGTTATGGGCACCGGAGCGACGAATACCTAGTCACAAGCCCTACGCCCTCTGTTTGCAGGCCCAGCCTCTACGTGAAGTGAAGTTGTCTTGCCCAAGGTGCCATATGATTTGGTAATAGAAATGTGATGGATTAGGTTGTCGTTGTTTTCGCGGCTCACGACGTACGATCCGTGTCGAAAAATAGTGCAAAAAAATAGAAGTGTAACAAAACTTATGAAAACGTTTGATTTTGGGCTCCGAAAACAGGCGCAACCGAGCAGGCTTGCTGCCCCAGTCGTAGAGCTCTCGGAGAGCTTTCCAACGGTATGCTCTGCGCCGGGTAACTCCTTACGAATCAAAAGTTATGGGCACCGGAGCGACAGATACATGGTCACATGCCCAACGCCCTCTGTTTGCGGGCCCAGCCTCTATGTCAAGTGAAGTTGTCTTGCTCAAGGTGCCATATGATTCGGTAATAGAAATGTGATGGATTAGGTTGTCGTCCTTTTCGAGGCTCACTACGTACGATCCGGGTTGGAAAAATTGTACAAAAGAAGAAAAGTGTCCCGAAACTAATGAAAACATTCGATTTTGGGCTCCAAAAATAGGCGCAGCCTAGCAGGCTTGGTTTCCCTGTCGTAGGGCTCTCGGAGAGCTTTCCAACGGTATGCTGCGCGCCGCGTAACTCTTTACTGATCAAAAGTTATAGGCATCGGAGCGACGGATACTTGGTTACAAGCCCCACGCCATCGGTTTGCGGGCCCAACCTCTACATGAAGTGAAGTTGCCTTGTCCAAGGTGACTTGGGATTCGATAATAGAAATGTGATAGATTAGGTTGTCGTCCTTTTCGCGGCTCACGACGTACGATCCAGGACTGAAAAATAGCGCAAATGAAGAAAAGTATAGCGAAACTTATGAAAACATTTGATTTTGGGCTCCGAAAACAGGCGCTGCCGAGCAGGCTTGCTGCCCCAGTCGTAGAGCTCTCGGAGAGCTTTCCAACGGTATGCTGTGCGCCGCGTAACTCCTTAGCGATCAAAAGTTATAGGCACCGGAGCGACAGATACCTGGTCACAAGCCCCATGCCCTCTGTTTGTTGTCCCAGCCTCTACGTGAAGTGAAGTTGTCTTGCCCAATGTGCTATGGGATTGGGTAATAAAAATGTGATGGATTAGGTTGTTGCCCTTTTCGCGGCTCACGACGTACGATCCGGGATGAAAAAATAGCGCAAATGAAAAAAACTGTAGCGAAGCTTATGAAAACGTTCAATTTTGGACTCCAAAAATAGGCGCTGCCGAGCAGGCTTGCTGCCCCTGTCGTAGAGCTCTCGGAGCGCTTTCCAACGGTATGCTATGCGCCGTGTAACTCTTTACGAATCAAAAGTTATGGGCACCGGAGCGACGGATACCTGGTCACAAGCCCCACGGCCTCTGTTTGCGGGCCCAGCCTCTACGTGAAGTGAAGTTGTCTTGCCCAATGTGCCATTGGATTCAGTAATAAAAATGTGACGGATTAGGTTGTCGTCCATTTCGCGGCTCACGACGTACGATCCGGGACGAAAAAATAACGCAAAAGAAGAAAAGTATCCCAAAATTGATGAAAACGTTCGATTTTGGGCTCCGAAAATAGGTGCAACCAAGCAGGCTGTGTGCCCCAATCATAGAGCTCTTGGAGAGCTTTCCAACGGTATAGTGTGCGCCGCGTAACCCCTTACGGATCAAAAGTTATAGGCACCGGAGCGACGGATACCTGGTCACATGCCCCACGCCCTCGGCTTGAGGGCCCAGCCTCTACGTGAAGTGAAGTTGTCTTGTCCAAGTTGTCGTGTGATTCGGTAATAGAAATGTGATAGATTAGGTTGTCGTCCTTTTCGTGGCTCACGACGTATGATCCGAGACGGAGAAACTGCGCAAAAGAAGATAAGTGTCCCGAAACTAATAAAAATGCTTAATTTTGGGGTCCGAAAATAGGCGCAACCCAGCAGGTTTGGTGCCCCCATCATAGAGCTCTCGGAGACCTTTCCAACGATATGTTGTGCGTCGCATAACTCCTTACGGATCAAAAGGGCACCGGAGCGACGGATACCTTGTCACATGCCCCACGCCCTCTATTTACAGGCCTAGCCTCTACATGAAGTGAAGTTGTCTTGCCCAAGGTTCCATGTGATTCGGTAATAGAAATGTGATGGATTAGGTTGTCGTCCTTTTTGCGGCTCACGATGTACGATCTGACACAGAAAAACTACGCAAAAGAAGAAAAGTGTTCCAAAACTTATGAAAATGTTCAATTTTAGGCTCTGAAAACAAGTGCAACCAAGCAGGCTAGGGCCTCCCATCGTAGAGCTCTCAAAGGGCCTTCCAAAGGTATGTTGTGCGCTGCGTAACTCCTTACGGAGCAAAAGTTATGGACACCAGAGCAACGGATACCTGGTCAAAAGCCCCACGCCCTCTGTTTGCTGGCCCAGCCTCTACGTGAAGTGAAGTTGTCTTGCCCAAGGTGTCGTGTGATTCGGTAATAGAAATGTGATGGAATAGGACGTCGTCATTTTTGCGGCTCACGACATACGATCCGGGACGGAAAAAAGTGTAACAGACGAAAAGTGTCCCAAAACTTATGAAAATGTTAGATTTTGGGCTCCGAAAATAGGCGCAGCCGAGTAGGCTAGGTGCCCCCATCGTAAAGCTCTCAGAGAGCTTTCCAACGGTATGCTGTGCGCCGCGTAACTCCTTACGGATCAAAAGTTAAGGGCACCAGAGCAACAGATACCTGGTAGCAAGC
The DNA here is from genome assembly GCA_037974665.1 of Ehretia macrophylla. Lineage (NCBI taxonomy): Eukaryota > Viridiplantae > Streptophyta > Magnoliopsida > Boraginales > Ehretiaceae > Ehretia > Ehretia macrophylla. The sequence continues at coordinate 46,983,370 of CM075771.1, read as the reverse complement.
CCCACGCCCTCTGTTTGCGGGCCTAGCCTCTACGTGAAGTGAATTTGTCATGGACAAGGTATCGCGGGATTCAGTAATAGTAATGTGATGGATTAGGTTGTCATCCTTTTCGCGGCTCACGACGTACGATCCAGGTCAGAAAAACAGCGCAAAAGAAGAAAAGTGTCCCAAAACTAATGAAAACATTCGATTTTGGTCTATGAAAATAGGTGCAGCCGAGCAAGCATGGTGCCCTGGTCGTAGAGCTCTTAGAGAGCTTTCCAACGGTATGCTATGCGTCGCGTAACTCCTTACAGATCAAAAGTTATAGGCACTGGAGCGACGGATACCAAGTCACAAACTCCACGCCCTCGGTTTGCGGGCCCAGCCTCTATGTGAAGTGAAGTTGTCTTGCCCAAGGTTCCATGGGATTCGATAATAGAAATGTGATAGATTAGGTTGTCGTCCTTTTCGCGGCTCAAGACGTACGATCCGGGTCGGAAAAATAGTGCAAAAGAAGAAAAGTACAGTGAAACTCATGAAAACGTTCAATTTTGGGCTCCGAAAATAGGCGCAGCCGAGCAGGCTTGCTACCCACGTCGTATAGCTCTCAGAGAGCTTTCCAACGGTATGTTGTGCGCCACGTAACTCCTTACGGATCAAAAGTTATAGGCACCGGAGCGATGGATACCTGGTCACAAGCCCTACGACCTCGGTATGAGGGCCCAGCCTCTACGTGAAGTGAAGTTGTCTTGCCCAAGTTGTCGTGTGATTCGATAATAGAAATGTGATAGATTGTGTTGTCGTTCTTTTCGTGGCTCACAACGTACGATCCTGGATGGAAAAACTGCGCAAAAGAATATAAGTGTCCCGAAACTGATGAAAACATTCGATTTTGGGCTCTAAAAATAGGCGCAGCTATGCAAGCTGGGTGCCCCCGTCATAGTGCTCTCGGGGAGCTTTCCAACGGTATGCTGTGTGGTGCATAACTCCTTACGGATCAAAAGTAATAGGCATCGAAGTGACGGATACCTTGTCACAAGCCCCACGCCCTCTGTTTGCGGGCCCAGCCTCTACATGAAGTGAAGTTCTCTTGCCCAAGGTGCCTTGTGATTCGGTAATAGAAATGTGATGGATGAGGTTGTCATCCTTTTCGCGGCTCACGACGTACGATCCGAGAACGAAAAACAGCTTAAAAAATGAAAAGTGTCCCAAAACTTATGAAAATGTTCAATTTTAGGCTATGAAAATAGGCGCAACCGAGTAGGCTAGGTGTCCTCATCGTAGAGCACTCAGAGAGCTTTCCAACGGTATGTTGTGCATCGCGTAACTCTTTACTATTCAAAAGTTAAGGGCACCGGAGCAACGGATACCTGGTCACAAGCACCACGCCCTCTGTTTGCGGGCCCAGCCTCTACGTGAATTGAAGTTGTCTTGCACAAGGTGTCGTGGGATTCGGTAATAGAAATGTGATGGATTAGGTTGTCATCCTTTTCGCGGCTCACGACGTATGATACGGGACGGAATAAAAGCGCAAAAGAAGAAAAGTGTCCCGAAACTGATGAAAATGTTCAATTTTGGGCTCCAAAAATAGGCGCAGCAGAGCATGCTTGGTGCCCCCGTCGGAGAGCTCTCAGAGAGCTTTCCAATGGTATGCTTTACGCTGCGTAACTCCTTACGGATCAAAAGTTATAGGCACCGGAACAATGAATACCTAGTCACAAGCCCCACGCACTTGGTTTGAGGGCCTAGCCTCTACGTGAATTGAAGTTGTCTTGCCCAATGTGCGGTGGGATTTGGTAATAAAAATGTGATGGATTAGGTTGTCGTCTTTTCGCGACTCACGACGTACGATTCGAGACAAAAAAATAGCGCAAAAGAATAAAAGTATCCCTAAACAGATGAAAACGTTCGATTTTCAGCTCCAAAAAAGGCGTAGCCAAGCAGGCTTGGTGCCATCGTCATAGAGCACTTGGAGAGTTTTCCAATGGTATACTGTGCGCCGCGTAACCCCTTGCGGATCAAAAGTTATAGTCACCAGAGCGACGGATACCTGGTCACATGCCCCACGCCCTCTGTTTAAAGGCCCAGCCTCTACGTGAAGTGAAGCTGTCATGCCCAAGATGCCGTGTGATTCCTGTAATATAAATGAGATGGATTAGGTTGTTGTCCTTTCCATGGCTCACGACGTACGATCCGGGACGGAAAAACAGCGCAAAAGAAGAAATGTGTCCCAAAACTTATGAAAATGTTCAATTTTAGGCTCCGAAAACAAGCACAACCGAGGAGGCTTGGTGCCCCCATCGTAGATCTCTTAGAGTGCTTTCCAATGGTATGCTGTGCGTTGCGTAACTCCTTACGGAACAAATGTTATGGGCACCGTAGCGACGGATACTTGGTCACAAGCCCCACGCCCTCTGTTTGCGGGCCCAGCCTCTACGTGAAGTGAAGTTGTCTTGCCCAAGGTGTCGTGTGATTCGGTAATAGAAATGTGATGGAATAGGCTGTCGTTCTTTTCGCGGCTCACGACGTACGATTCGGGACGGAAAAACAGCGTAAAAGAAGAAAAGTGTCCCAAAACTTATGAAAATGTTCGATTTTGGGCTACGAAAACAAGCCCAGCCGAGTAGGCTAGGTGCCCCCATCGTAGAGCTCCAGAGAGCTTTCCAACGGTATGTTCTGCGCCGCGTAAATCCTTACGGATCAAAAGTTAAAGGCACCGGAGCAACGGATACTTGGTCACAAGTCCCGCGCCCTCTGTTTGCGGGCCTAGCCTCTACGTGATGTGAAGTTATCTTGCACAAAGTGTCGTGGGATTCGGTAATAGAAATGTGATGGATTAGGTTGTCGTCCTTTTCGCGGCTCACGACGTATGATCCGGGTCAAAAAAATAGCGCAAAATAAGAAAAGTGTCCCGAAACTAATGAAAACATTCAATTTTGAGATCCGAAAATAGGTGCAACCAAGCAAGCTTGGTGCCCCAGTCGTAGAGCTCTCAAAGAGCTTTCCAACGGTATGCTATGCGCGGCATAACTCCTTACGGATCAAAAGTTATAGGCACCAGAGCGACGGATACCTGGTCACAAGCCCCACGCCCTTGGTTTGCTAGCCCATCCTCTGTGTGAAGTGAAGTTGCCTTGCCCAAGGTGCCATGGGATTCGATAATGGAAATGTGATAGATTAGGTTGTCGTCCTTTTCGCGGCTCAGAACGTACGATCCGTGATGGAAAAACAGTGCAAAAGAAGAAAAGTGTAGCGAAACTTATGAAAACGTTCGATTTTAGGCTCCGAAAACATGCGCAGCCGAGCAGGCTTTCTACCCCCATCGTAGAGCTCTCGGAGAGCTTTCCAACGGTATGCTCTGTGCCACGTAACTCCTTACGGATCAAAAGTTATGGGCACCGGAGCGACGGATACCTTGTCACAAGCCCCACGCCCTCTGTTTGCGGACCCAGCCTCAACGAGAAGTAAAGTTGTCTTACCCAAGGTGCCTTGTGATTTGGTAATAAAATGTGATGGATTTGGTTGTCGTCCTTTTCGCGGCACACGACATACGATTCGGGAAGGAAAAACAGCGCTAAAGAAGAAAAGTGTCCCAAAACTTATGAAAATGTTATATTTTAGGCTCCGAAAATAGGCGCAATCGAGCAGGCTTGGTGCCTCCATTGTAGAGCTCTCAGAGTTTTTTCCAATGGTATGCTGTGCGCTGCGTAACTCTTTACGGAACAAAAGTTATGGGCATTGGAATAACGGATACGTGGTCACAAGCCCCACGCCCTCTGTTTGCGGGCCTATCCTCTTCGTGAATTGAAGTTGTCTTGCCCAATGTGTCATGTGATTCGGTAATAGAAATGTGATGGAATAGGGTGTCGTCCTTTTTGCGGCTCACGACGTATGATACGGGACGGAAAACAGCGTAAAAGAAGAAAAGTGTCCCGAAACTAATGAAAATGTTCGATTTCAGGCTCAGAAAATGGGCTCAGCCTTGTGCCCTTGTCGTAGAGCTCTCAGAGAGATTTCCAACGGTATGCTGTGCGCCGCGTAACTCATTACGGAGCAAAAGTTAAAGGCACCGGAGCAATGGATACCTGGTCACAAGCCCCACACCCTCTGTTTGCGGGCCCAGCCTCTACGTGAAGTGAAGTTGTCTTGCTCAAGGTGTCGTGTGATTCGGCAATAGAAATGTGATGGAATAGGATGTTGTCCTTTTCGCGGCTCACAACGTACGATCCGGCACGGAAAAAAAGAGTAACAGAAGAAAAGTGTTCCAAAACTTATGAAAATGTTTGATTTTAGGCTCCGAAAATAGGCCTAGCCTAGTAGGCTAGGTGCCCCCATCGTAAAGCTCTAAGAGAGCTTTCCAACGGTATATTGTGCGCCGCGTAACTCCTTACGTATCAAAAGTTAAGGGCACCGGAGCAACGGATACCTGGTTGCAAGCCCCACGCCCTCTGTTTGCGGGCCTAGCCTCTACGTGAAATGAAGTTGTCTTGCGTGAGGTGTTGTGGGATTCAATAATAGAAATGTGATGGATTAGGTTGTCATCAATTTCGCTACTCACGACGTACGATCCAAGTCGGAAAAACAGTGCAAAAGAAGAAAAGTGTCCCGAAACTAATGAAAACATTCGATTTTGGGCTCCAAAAATAGGTGCAGCTGAGCAAGATTGGTGCCCCTATCGTAGAGCTCTCGGAGAGCTTTCCAACGGTATGTGATGCGCTGCGTACCTCCTTACGGATCAAAAGTTATAGGCACCGGAGCGACGGATACCAGGTCACAAGCCTCACGCCCTCGGTTTACGGGCCCAGCCTCTATGTGAAGTGAAGTTGTCTTGCCCAAGGTTCCATGGGATTCAATAATAGAAATGTGATATATTAGGTTGTCATCCTTTTCGCGGCTCACGACGTACAATCTGGGACTAAAAAACAGCGCAAAAGAAGAAAAGTACAACGAAACTTATGAAAACGTTCAATTTTGGGCTCCGAAAATAGGCGCAGTCGAGCAGGCTTGCTACCCACATCGTAGAGCTCTCAGAGAGCTTTTCAACGGTATGATGTGCGCGTCGTAACTCCTTACGGATCAAAAGTTATAGGCACCGGAGCGATGGATACCTGGTCACAAGTCCCGCGCCCTCAGTTTGAGGGCCCAGCCTCTACGTGAAGTGAAGTTGTCTTGCCCAAGTTCCCGTGTGATTCAGTAACATAAATGTGATAGATTAGGTTGCCGTTCTTTTCATGGCTCACGACGTACGATCCTGGATGGAAAAACTGCGCAAAAGAAGATAAGTGTCCCGAAACTGATGAAAACATTCGATTTTGGGCTCCGAAAACAGGCGCAGCTATGAGGCCTGACCCCGATTTGCGTGCGAAACCTAGCTTCATGTGCCCTAACCTAGATTTTCGTGCCGTGACCTAGGTTTAAGAATTGTGTTCATTTTATGTGCCATGCATTGAATTACGTGCATTCATTTAGGATTGCGTGCATTTACTTGAAAAATGTGCATTCATCTCGTAGTTCGTGTCCTACCTCGTAGTACGTGCCCTAGACCTAGGAAAGCGTGCCTTCACGCTAATCAAGAAAGCTTCTTTCACGGAGCACTAGACTATTAAACAATCCTACAAAATCCACTATCAATATAATAATCTCAATTCAACTCACTAGAAGACAAAAAATGCACCAAACACTAAACATTCTTCATTCTTTATTCCTTATTCTTTTTGCATTTTCAAGACACAATTAAATAATGATCAAAAGTTGACAAAATTCAGCAATTCTAGTAGCCTTGGCCGACCACTAGGTAGAGTTTTGCATGCATGTTTAATTCAAATTCATTCCTAGACACATTATGACATTCTATGACACAAATGCATTAAAAATTGCTCAAAAATCCTACCATTTGCACATTATTTTCGGCCACATCATCCTTGCCCATCCTAGGAAATTCAAAATAGCACATTGAAGACACAAAATGCTGAATTTGGCTGCCCAAGGCCGACATGCTCCTCAAAAAAATTGCAAGGCCTTCATTTGTTGTCATTTCTTCATTCTCTTTCATTCTTCTTTCACTTCCCTCTCATTTCTCTCTCTCTCTCAGCCCTAGCTGCACATTACTACCTCCATAGCTTCTCTTCCTCACAACATAGTTAATCAAGTCAAGCAACCATCAAGAAAGTCGAAGCAAGCTAGCTAGAGTTCAAAAATTCTCATGCATGTGCTTTGAAGACTTCTAATCGGCCTAGGTGAGCTTCTTGACATCAATTTGTTTTCTTCATGCTTTAACCTCATGCATGTGCTAAGAGATTGATCACTAAGCTAGGAAAAATAGAGAAAAGCTAGTTGGGTTGTCGCCTAAGCAAGGAGAGGGAGAAGGTTGTGCTTCAACAAAGGTTTTTCCAATGGTAAGCTATGCTCCGCGTAACCCCTTACGGATCAAAAGTTATAGGCACCGGAGCGACGGATACCTGGTCACATGCCCCACGCCCTCGGCTTGAGGGCCCAACCTCTACGTGAAGTGAAGTTGTCTTGTCCAAGTTATCGTGTGATTCGGTAATAGAAATGTGATAGATTAGGTTGTCGTCCTTTTCGTGGCTCACGACGTATGATCCGAGACGGAGAAACTGCGCAAAAGAAGATAAGTGTCCTGAAACTGATGAAAATGCTCAATTTTGGGGTCCGAAAATAGGCGCAACCCAGCAGGTTTGGTGCCCCCATCATAGAGCTCTCAGAGACCTTTCCAACGATATGTTGTGCGTCGCATAACTACTTACGGATCAAAAGGGCACCGGAGCGACGGATACCTTGTCACATGCCCCACGCCCTCTATTTATAGGCCTAGCCTCTACATGAAGTGAAGTTGTCTTGCCCAAGGTGCCATGTGATTCGGTAATAGAAATGTGATGGATTAGGTTATCGTCCTTTTCGCGGCTCACGACGTACGATCTGACACAGAAAAATTGCGCAAAAGAAGAAAAGTGTCCCAAAACTTATGAAAATATTCGATTTTAGGCTTTGAAAACAAGTGCAACCGAGCAGGCTAGGGCCTCCTATCGTAGAGCTCTCAAAGGGCCTTCCATAGGTATGTTGTGCGCTGCGTAACTCCTTACGGATCAAAAGTTAAGGGCACCAGAGCAACAGATACCAAGTAACAAGCCCCACGCCCTCTGTTTGCGGGCCTAGCCTCTACGTGAAGTGAAGTTGTCTTGCACAAGGTATCGCGGGATTCAGTAATAGAAATGTGATGGGTTAGGTTGTCATCCTTTTCGCGGCTCACGACGTACGATCCAGGTCAGAAAAATAGTGCAAAAGAAAAAAAGTGTCCCAAAACTAATGAAAACATTCGATTTTGGGCTACGAAAATAGGTGCAGCAGAGCAAGCATGGTGCCCTGGTCGTAGAGCTCTTGGAGAGCTTTCCAACGGTATGCTATGCGTCGCGTAACTCCTTACAAATCAAAAGTTATAGGCACTGGAGCGACGGATACCAAGTCACAAACACCACACCCTCGGTTTGCGGGCCCAGCCTCTCTGTGAAGTGAAGTTGTCTTGCCCAAGATTCCATGGGATTCGATAATAGAAATGTGATAGATTAGGTTGTCGTCCTTTTCGCGGCTCACGACGTACGATCCGGGACGGAAAAATAGTGCAAAAGAAGAAAAGTACAGCGAAACTCATGAAAATGTTCAATTTTGGGCTCCGAAAATAGGCGCAGCTGAGCAGGCTTGCTACCCACGTCGTATAGCTCTCAGAGAGCTTTCCAATGGTATGTTGTGCGCCGCGTAACTCCTTACGGATCAAAAGTTCTAGGCACCGGAGCGATGGATACCTGGTCACAAGCCCTACGCCCTCGGTATGAGGGCCCAGCCTCTACGTGAAGTGAAGTTGTCTTGCCCAAGTTGCCGTGTGATTCGATAATAGAAATGTGATAGATTGGGTTGTCGTTCTTTTCGTGGCTCACAACGTACGATCCTGGATGGAAAAACTGCGAAAAAGAATATAAGTGTCCCGAAACTGATGAAAACGTTCGATTTTGGGCTTTAAAAACAGGCGCAGCTGTGTAAGCTGGGTGCCCCCGTCGTAGCGCTCTCGAAGAGCTTTCCAACGGTATGCTGTGCGGTGCGTAACTCCTTACGGATCAAAAGTAATAGGCATCGAAGTGACGGATACCTTGTCACAAGCCCCACGCCCTCTGTTTGCGGGCCCAGCCTCTACATGAAGTGAAGTTCTCTTGCCCAAGGTGCCTTGTGATTCGGTAATAGAAATGTGATGGATGAGGTTGTCGTCCTTTTCGCGGCTCACGACGTACGATCCGAGAAGGAAAAACAGCGCAAAAAATGAAAAGTGTCCTAAAACTTATGAAAATGTTCAATTTTAGGCTCCGAAAATAGGCGCAACCGAGCAGGCTAGGTGCCCTCATCGTAGAGCACTCAGAGAGCTTTCCAACGGTATATTGTGCATCGCGTAACTCTTTACTATTCAAAAGTTAAGGGCACCCGCGCAACGGATACCTGGTCACAAGCCCCACGCCCTCTGTTTGCGGGCCCAGCCTCTACGTGAATTGAAGTTGTCTTGCACAAGGTGTCGTGGGATTCGGTAATAGAAATGTGATGGATTAGGTTGTCATCCTTTTCGCGGCTCACGACGTATGATACGGGACGGAATAAAAGCGCAAAAGAAGAAAAGTGTCCCGAAACTGATGAAAATGTTCAATTTTGGGCTCCAAAAATAGGCGCAGCAGAGCATGATTGGTGCCCCCGTCGTAGAGCTCTCGGAGAGCTTTCCAACGGTATGATTTGTGCTGTATAACTCCTTACGGATCAAAAGTTATAGGCACCGGAACAACGAATACCTAGTCACAAGCCCCATGCACTTGGTTTGAGGGCCTAGCCTCTACGTGAATTGAAGTTGTCTTGCCCAATGTGCGGTGGGATTTGGTAATAAAAATGTGATGGATTAGGTTGTCGTCTTTTTGCGACTCACGATGTACGATCCGGGACGGAAAAATAGCGTAAAAGAATAAAAGTATCCCTAAACAGATGAAAACGTTTGATTTTCGCCTCCGAAAAAGGCGTAGCCAAGCAGGCTTGGTGCCATCGTCATAGAGCACTTGGAGAGTTTTCCAACGGTATACTGTGCGCCGCGTAACCCCTTGCGGATCAAAAGTTATAGTCACCAGAGCGACGGATACCTAGTCACATGCCCCACGCCCTCTGTTTAAAGGCCCAGCCTCTACGTGAAGTGAAGCTGTCATGCCCAAGGTGCCGTGTGATTCCTGTAATAGAAATGAGATGGATTAGGTTGTTGTCCTTTTCATGGCTCACGACGTACGATCCAGGACGGAAAAACAGAGCAAAAGAAGAAATGTGTCCCAAAACTTATGAAAATGTTCAATTTTAGGCTCCGAAAACAAGCACAACCGAGGAGGCTAGGCGCCCCCATCGTAGATCTCTTAGAGTGCTTTCCAATGGTATGCTGTGCGTTGCGTAACTCCTTACGGAACAAATGTTATGGGCACCGTAGCGACGGATACCTGGTCACAAGCCCCACGCCCTCTGTTTGCGGGCCCAGCCTCTACGTGAAGTGAAGTTGTCTTGCCCAAGGTGTCGTGTGATTCGGTAATAGAAATGTGATGGAATAGGCTGTCGTCCTTTTCGCGGCTCACGACGTACGATTCGGGACGGAAAAACAGCGTAAAAGAAGAAAAGTGTCCCAAAACTTATGAAAATGTTCGATTTTGGGCTACGAAAACAAGCCCAGCCGAGTAGGCTAGGTGCCCCCATCGTAGAGCTCTCAGAGAGCTTTCCAACGGTATGTTCTGCGCCGCGTAAATCCTTACGGATCAAAAGTTAAGGGCACCGGAGCAACGGATACTTGGTCACAAGTCCCGCGCCCTCTGTTTGCGGGCCTAGCCTCTACGTGAAGTGAAGTTATCTTGCACAAAGTGTTGTGGGATTCGGTAATAGAAATGTGATGGATTAGGTTGTCGTCCTTTTCGCGGCTCACGACGTATGATCCGGGTCAAAAAAATAGCGCAGAATAAGAAAAGTGTCCCAAAACTAATGAAAACATTCAATTTTGCGATCCGAAAATAGGTGCAACCAAGCAAGCTTGGTGCCCCAGTCGTCGAGCTCTCAAAGAGCTTTCCAACGGTATGCTATGCGCGGCATAACTCCTTACGGATCAAAAGTTATAGGCACCAGAGCGACGGATACCTGGTCACAAGCCCCACGCCCTTGGTTTGTTAGCCCAACCTCTATGTGAAGTGAAGTTGCCTTGCCCAAGGTGCCATGGGATTCGATAATGGAAATGTGATAGATTAGGTTGTCGTCCTTTTCGCGGCTCAGAACGTACGATCCGTGATGGAAAAATAGTGCAAAAGAAGAAAAGTGTAGCGAAACTTATGAAAACGTTCGATTTTAGGCTCCGAAAACATGCGCAGCCGAGCAGGCTTTCTACCCCCGTCGTAGAGCTCTCGGAGAGCTTTCCAACGGTATGCTCTGTGCCATGTAACTCCTTACGGATCAAAAGTTATGGGCACCGGAGCGACGGATACCTTGTCACAAGCCCCACGCCCTCTATTTGCGGACCCAGCCTCAACGAGAAGTGAAGTTGTCTTACCCAAGGTGCCTTGTGATTTGGTAATAAAATGTGATGGATTTGGTTGTCGTCCTTTTCGCGGCACACGACATACGATCCGGGAAGAAAAATAGCGTTAAAGAAGAAAAGTGTCCCAAAACTTATGAAAATGTTCTATTTTAGGCTCCGAAAATAGGCGCAATCGAGCAAGCTTGGTGCCCCCATTGTAGAGCTCTCAGAGTTTTTTCCAATGGTATGCTGTGCGCCGCGTACCTCTTTACGGAGCAAAAGTTATGGGCATTGGAATGACGGATACGTGGTCACAAGCCCCACGCCCTCTGTTTGCGGGCCTATCCTCTTCGTGAAGTGAAGTTGTCTTGCCCAAGGTGTCATGTGATTCGGTAATAGAAATGTGATGGAATAGGATGTCGTTCTTTTCGCGGCTCACGACGTATGATACGGGACAGAAAAATAGCGTAAAAAAAGAAAAGTGTCCCGAAACTAATGAAAATGTTCGATTTCAGGCTCAGAAAATAGGCATAGCCTTGTGCCCTTGTCGTAGAGCTCTCAGAGAGCTTTCCAATGGTATGCTGTGAGCCGCGTAACTCATTTCGGATCAAAAGTTAAGGGCACCGGAGCAATGCATACCTGGTCACAAGCCCCACACCCTCTGTTTGCGGGCCCAGCCTCTACGTGAAGTGAATTTTTCTTGCTCAAGGTACCGTGGGATTTGGTAATAGGAATGTGATGGATTAGGTTGTCATCCTTTTCGCGACGCATGACGTACGATACGAACGGAAAAATAGCGCAAAATAAGAAAAGTGTCCCGAAACTGATAAAAATGTTCAATTTTGGGCTCCAAAAATAGGCGCAACCAAGCATGCTTGGTGCCCTCATCGTAGAGCTCTCGGAGAGCTTTCCAACGGTATGCTGTGCGCCGCGTAACTCCTTACCGATCAAAAGTTATGGGCACCAAAGCGACGGATACCTGGTCACAAGCCCCACGCACTCGGTTTGAGGGCCCAGCCTCTACGTGAAGTGAACTTGTCTTGCCCAATGTGCCATGGGATTCGGTAATAAAAATGTGATGGATTAGGTTGTCGTCCTTTTCGCGGCTCACGACGTACGATCCTGGTCGGAAAAAACAGCACAAAAGAAGAAAAGTATCCCAAAACTTATGAAAACATTCGATTTTGTGCTCCGAAAACTGGAACAGCCGAGCAGGCTTGCTGCCCCCATCGTAGAACTCTCGAAGAGGTTTCCAACGGTATGTTGTGCGCCACGTAACTCCTTTCAAATCAAAAGTTATGGGCACCGGAACGACGGATACCTGGTTGCAAGCCCCACGTCCTCGGTTTGCGAGCCCAACCTCTACGTGAAGAGAAGTTGTCTTGCCCAAGGTGCCCTAGGATTCGATAATAGAAATGTGATAGATTAGGTTGTCGTCCTTTTTGCGGCTCACGACATACGACCCGGGACGAAAATACAGTGCAAAAAACGAAAAGTGTAGAGAAACTTATGAAAAAATTTGATTTTGGACTCCGAAAACAAGTGCAGCTGATAGGCTTGCTGCCCTTGTCGTAGAGCTCTCGGAGAGCTTTCCAATGGTATGCCGTGCGCCACGTAACTCCTTACGGATCAAAAGTTATGGGCACCAGAGCGATGTATACCTGGTCACGAGGCCCACGCCCTCTGTTTGCAGGCCCAGCCACTACGTGAAGTGAAGTTGTCTTGCGCAAAGTACCGTGGGATTCGGTAATAGAAATATGATGGATTAAGTTGTCGTCCTTTTCGCGGCTCACGACGTACGATCAGGGATGAAAAAATAGCGCAAAAGAAGAAAAGTGTCCCAAAACTGATGAAAACATTTGAGTTTGGGCTCTGAAAACAGGCGCAGCCGAGCAGGCTTAGTGCCCCCGTCGTAGAGCTCTTAGAGAGCTTTCCAACGGTATGTTGTGCGCCACGTAACTCCTTACGGATCAAAAGTTATGGGCACCAGAGCGACGAATACCTAGTCACAAGCCCCATGCCCTCTGTTTGCGGGCCCAGCCTCTACGTGAAGTGAAATTGTCTTGCCCAAGGTGCCGTGTGATTCAGTAATAGAAATGTGATGGATTAGGTTGTCATTTTTTTCGCGGCTCACGACGTACGATCCTGGTCGGAAAATAGCGCAAAAGAAGAAAAGTGTCCAGAAACTAATGAAAACATTCGATTTTGGGCTCTAAAAACGGGCGCTGCTGAGTAGGCTTGGTGCCCCCGTCGTAGAGCTCTCGGAGAGCTTTCCAACAGTATGCTGTGCGCCGCGTAACTCTTTACGGATCAAAAGTTATAGGCACCAGAGCGACGGATACCTGGGTACAAGCCCCACGCCCTTGGTTTGCAGGACCAGCCTCTACGTGAAGTGAAGTTGTCTTGCCCAAGGTGCCATGGGATTCGATAATAGAAATGTGATATATTAGGTTGTCGTCCTTTTCGCAGCTCACGACGTACGATCCGGGACGGAAAAACAGTGCAAAAAAATAGAAGTGTAGCAAAACTTATTAAAACGTATGATTTTGGGCTCTGAAAACAGGTGCAGCCGAGCAGGCTTCCTGCCGTCGTCGTAGAGCTCTCGGAGAGCTTTCCAACGGTATGCTGTGCGCCGCGTAACTCCTTACGGATCAAAAGTTATCGGCACCGGAGCGACGGATACCTTGTCACAAGCCGGTTTGAGGGCCCAGCCTCTACGTGAAGTGAAGTTGTTTTTTCCAATGTGCCATGGTATTCGGTAATAAAAATGTGATGGATTAGGTTGTTGTCCTTTTCGCGGCTCACGATGTACGATACGGGACAGAAAAATAACGCAAAAGAAGAAAAGTGTCCCAAAACTGATGAAAACATTCGATTTTGGGCTCCAAAAGCAGGCACAGCCTAGTAGGCTTGCTACCCCCATCGTAGAGCTCTCGGAGAGCTTTCCAACGGTATGTTGTGCGCCGCATAACTCCTTACGGATCAAAAGTTATGGGCACTAGAGTGACGGATACCTGGTCACAAGCCCCACGCCCTCTGTTTGCGGGCCCAGCCTTTACGTGAAGTGAAGTTGTCTTGCCCAAGGTGCCATGGTATTCGGTAATAGAAATGTGATGGATTAGGTTGTCGTTCTTTTCGCGGCTCACGACGTACGATCCGGGACAGAAAAACTGCGCAAAAGTAGAAAAGTGTCCTGAAACTGATGAAAACGTTCGATTTTGGGCTCCGAAAACAGGCGTAGCCGAGCAAGCTTGGTGCCCCCATCATAGAGCTCTCGGAGAGCTTTCCAACGGTATGCTGTGTGTGAGGACCGACGTCGATTTGCTTGCGATACCTCGTTTCGTGTGCCATAACCTAGAATTGCATGCCTTGACCTAGGTTTAAGAGTCGTGTCTCGTTTTATGTGCCTTGCATTGAATTACGTGCATTCATTTAGGGTTGCGTGCATTCGTCTCGTAGTTCATGTTTTACCTCGTAGTGCGTGCCCTAAACCTAGGAAAGCGTACCCGCACGTAATCAAGAAAGCATTTTACACGAAGCACTAGATTATTAATTAATCCTACAAATTCCACTAACTAATATTATAATTCTAAGTCAATGCACTAGAAGACAAAACTTCACCAAAAGCTAAACATTCTTATTCTTTATTCTTTGTTCTTTTGCACATTCCAAGCACATACAATAAAATAATGCTCAAAACATAACAAAATTCAGATTTGGACAATGCTTTGGCCGACCAAAGGATACAAGTTGATAAGCCTTTGCATAAATTAAACTAAGCCTAGACAAACTATGACAATTACTTCAAACAATGCATTAAAAAATGACCTAAAACCCTACCCAATGCTCCACATTCTCGGCGCACTCAAATGCCCATGCTAAGACAATTCAAAATGCTCAAAAAAATGACACAAATCAGATTTGTTGAATCTCAAGGCCGACCATATGCTCAAGCACCTCATTTCTTTCTCTTATTCTCTCATCTTCTCATTTTATCCTCTCTCTCTCGGCCTTAGCATTTTCATAAGCTTCCAAGACTGAAAAATTTCTCCCCATAACACACAAGCATTGTCCAAGGCAAAGGAAAGCAAGCAAGAAGAAAAAAAATACGCATGCAAGCACACAAGAACTCTTCATTTTGGCCTAGGTATGTTTGATAGCTTTTCTTTCATCTCCCTTTTGTTCTAACCACATCCATATACTAAGAACATGGTAACTTAGCTAGGAATTAAGGAAATCAAGCAATATCTCTCGGCCAAACAAGGAGAGAAGACCATTTTGTGCATCTTCAAGAGTTTTGAGCATCATTTGTTGTCAATAGGCTACGGTGAGGGTTAATCCTTTTTAAAAGCTTTCAAAAGCCACATGCATGCCCTTATATTTCTATTTTTACCTCTGTACTTGTGGTATATGTGCGTACATGAGCTTTTGTAACCATGCATGGAAAGATATTTAGCTAGAACTTGAAGATAGGTAAAATTGCGAAAATGGCTGATTTCTGACATGTTAGAGCGAAGTGAATTTGGAGTGGTAAATGATGTTTAAAATGCATGAAAATTGGTAGGTGACTATTTTTGCCAGTTCTGAGCATGTTTCATAGAAATAGGCCAAGGCCAATTTTGAATCTAAGATCTCCAAAATGGAAAAACATCAAAAGATGTCTAAATCTGGAAAATCTAGGAAAATGGAGCAGGTAGTCACGGTTGCACCGGCAAGCATGATACTGCCCGGTGTGCATGAACGCTACCATGCCAGAATGAAAGGTTACAACCTTGTATTAATGCACATTTATAACATTTAATATATCACATTAGGAGGACAACAAAGTAGGTTGCCTCCGAGCAGTCGTAAGATCGCACATTGACAAGTAAACACACGAGTCATGCTTTGACATGTAATTTCACTTGTAAAACACATGGAGTTATATGAATATTAAACGGGAAGCCATGTAACACATGTAAATCAAGTCATATAACTCATTTCGGGGTTCACGTAATCAGATAATAAGTTTATACAAGCATGCAACGACGTCTACGTGGGACCGGGTGCAAGGAAGGTCTACTTATCAACATGTAATCATCGAGAATCACATTTCAAGAATACTTAACATTTCTTAGGCAGCCAACTAATCACACAATTGGACACAATAATCATAGGATCAACACTTAGCAAGTTTTCATATTCAATAGGGTTTCAATTCATGCTTACACGTGTGATTTAAGCCATAAGTTGTCACGTAACTAACCCAAGCCATGCATTGATTAATTAAAACATCTTCAATCATCCGAAATAGTCCACATAACATCCAAGTGCCACAATCCCAAGCATTCAATATCACAAGAGAAGTTACAATATTTTTTTCAAAGTATATCACTAAATAAATACCTCACTGCAATGGTCTATTTTCCCATAATCATTTAGACAAGTAAACAATCTCCAATTCCAGTGAACAAAATTTCAAATTAAATCTTATTAAGTAAACTAAATCCATAAACAAACCTCGCATCATTTGGAGTTCGGATTCAAGAGTTATAGCTAAAACCGTGAGAAGACGCAAAACTGTCCAGATTCGTACATAGTTCAATACTTGACATTTTTTAGGGTCTTAGGGTCAGATTTAGCTTAAGTCTATTTCTGGAGAAAAATGTCCAGAACTGAAAACTCTAGCAACGTACCAAATTTCATGCATTTTAGATATCGTTTACTGGGTCAAAATTGTTTCGTTCTACAAGGACAGTGAACCGCCAAAAACCTGCTCCATTTTCCCAGATTTTCCAGATTTAGACACCTTTTGATGTTTTGCCATTTTGGAAACCATAGAGTCAAAATTGGCCTTGTCCTATTTCTATGAAAAATGCTTAGAACTGGAAAAACTAGTAATCTACCAATTTTCACACATTTTAAACATCATTTACCAGGCCAAATACACTTCATTCTAACAAGTCAGAAATTTGCCAGCTACGCGATTTTGCCTATCTTCAAGTTCTAGCCGAATATCTTGCCATGCATGGTTATATAAGCTCATGCACACACATATACAACAAGTACAGAGGTAAATCTATACATATGAAGGCATGCATGTAGTTTTTGAAAGCTTTAAATAAGGATTAACCCTCACCTTAGCAAGATAATAGATGAAGATGTACAAAATCCTTGTTTTTGAGTTTTGTGTGTGACTTTGAGCTGTCCTTGCTTTATTACCTTGCTATGGCCGATGCTTGGAGTGTCCTAGAGAGTGAGCTTGAGGTCTTGGAAGCTCAAGAGATGCCATGTTCGAAAATGAGAGAGAAGGAGAGAGAATGAGAGCTTGAGAGAGTTTAGAGAGAAAGAAATGATATTTTTGTGCATGTGGTCAGCTATAGGCTTGCAAAAACTGAATTTGTGTCATCTTTTGGAGCATGTTTGAATTGTTTGGTATGCTTGGTGATGTGGTCAAGAAGGTGGAGCATGGTGGTTGATAAAGTATTTCTTTGGTATATGGAAAAGTTATGACAATGTGAAGTTTTGTCTAAGCATGCATGAATAATTATTTTGTTCAAATATTTTCCTCAAGAACATGGTATGGCCGGCCATCTTAGCTCACAAATCAGAATTTTGTCATGTGTTAAGCCTTATTTTATTGTAGGTTAAATATTTTTAATTGTAGGTGCATGGGTTTTGTAAAAAAGAATAAAGAATGTTTGAATCATTAAAATATTGAGTTGAATTTGACTTAGGATTAAAATAAGAGTTAGTGGATTTTGTAGAGATTTGAATTAGGATTATAATAATAGTTAGTGGTGTTTGTAGGATTATTTTATAGTCTAGTGCTTCGTGTAGGATTCTTTATTGATTAGCATGCGGGCACACTTTCCTATGTCCATGGCATGCACTACGAGGTAAGGCACGCACTTCAAGACAAATGCACGGATTCGAAGATAAATGCATGCAAACCTAAGTGAATGCACGTAAACCAATGCAAGACACATAAAATGAGACATGACTCTTGAACCTATGTCAAGGCACGTAATTCAAGGTCAGGGTACACGAAACGAGGTATCGCACGTAAATCGAAGTTAGGGTCACGTAAGTTGAGGATTAGGGCACGCAATTAAGGCACGTATGACGAGGCATGCACGAAAACCAAGACAGGGCATATAATCCAAGGTCGGTCATACAGTTCTGGTCTAAGGCACGCAAATTGAGGTAAGACATGTTATTTGAGGTCGGGCCTCACAACCTCCCTTCCTTAAAAGAATTTCGTCCTGAAATTCATTCTTACTTGTTGAGGTCATTTAGACGGATTCTGACTTTTGTTATTTTTCTCACTCCGGTTCATGCCGTGTTCTATGACCTCTCTTACCACAACCAATTCAGTTCCTATGTTTCTCCAATCATTTAATTCGGTGTGACTCCTACATTTACAGTTCGTTCCATCAAACGACTCTATTTTCTCCAATTGATCTTTAAGGTCGAGTTCGTTAACTAAGGTTAGAATCTCCAAACATAGTAATCAAAGCTGCATCGGTATTCTAACAATATAACTATGACTCCAAAATCATGACTTATGTTGTGTCAATCTTGCGTTCATACCTCAAAAGGAATATCACAGTAATACCATGATCCTATGGTGACATACACCAATTTCAAGATGATAGGTCTATATCCGATTTACATATCCTTCCAACTAGTTTCAAAATTGTTAACATGTAGGACATATACATGTAATGGATTATTTCCACAATACGACCCTATTCAGGAAGGACTCACCAAGCAAACTAATCCATCTCAAATCGTCATCTATCGATAGTATCATAGTCCTTATCTCGTAGGTACATTAGATTGGCAAATCTTCTAATGATTAGTCTCCCGGTTATAGGCTCCTATTCACTAGCATCCTTTCCCAGCTTCGTTAACCTTCACGCTTGTAATCAAGGAGAAAGACCGTTGAGATTCATTAAACTCGAATTCTAAGGTTTATTAAGTACCACCAACAAATTGCCATCGAAATTGCATGGGTAAACTAATCATGTGGCACTAGTTCCACTCTTACAAGTAAATTTCATCAACTTGTGATCCACAATTTATTTCCTTATTCAAATCTCTATCTTCAAGTCGCGAGGCTTTAGAATTTCTTTTAATCTTAGCCAAGACTCCTAAGGTGAATAGTTTCAATCTCAAATAAATTTCACTCACCTCAATCCAAGGTTACGTCATACTTAAGAAGATAATGGTCCTACTCACTTAGCGACCTAGTCATTCCTTCGAACACTTAATGCCCGCCATTATATCTTCAACATTAGTGTTACTAAGCTAGGGTCATAGCCATGTAAGTGATATCAATGTTCCACTAGGTTACCGGCCGTACAACAACAATCCTAGGAATATAAATGGGTACCGAAATGATATAGCTCATAAGATACTTACCATACTAATCCAAATAGTTTGTTACACAAAATAACTTCAAGGTTGTGTCAACATAAGAATTATAACCACAAGGCATCCTTCAATATAATCTAATAGAACTTCAAAAGTAATCAACCACTCATTTAATTATCACTACAAGATCCACCATCTATTCAACGACCACGATTCGAAGTCTACCAACTGCTAGTTTCTAGAAGTGAAATGGTACACATAAATACGGTTGTCTAATAGCAGTATCTCGGGTCATCATGACTCTAATTCATCTCTATCTTAACTATATGAAATCTTACTCTCCTCATTTACATGTTCAACTAGGTAAGAGCATCAAGGCTCATCAACCTACGGTCCTAGGGTTTACAATGAATCATCATGCATACACACTATTAGCTATTTAGGATTACTATTCATACTCTAATGACTCCATTTTGCAGCCGGATGCTGTAATCTCATTTCCATGGTTTATATACTAGGTCCATCGGTCTTACTTAAGGATATATGCTTTCTAACATCCTCTAGGGTATCCAAACAATGAGTGCATAGAATGACTTACTTTGCATAATCACAACTAAATCCGAGGGGCACCAATTTATTACCATGATTCTTAATATCACCAATATCAAACTTATGACCTTGGCAACGTTAGTCATCTAATGCATAAATCAATACCTTACACTTCTATTCAACCTAACATTTAGTTGTAGTATTCCGAATACGAGTTCTAGCTACGTGAATTCCCCGATTCCAATATCCCTATATCTTGTTATACTAAAGGAAGATCAATGGTTAATTCCAATCAAGTAAGGATTCGACCATATAAATAGTCTATTACAGCAATTTAAGATATAAGAATTTGATTCAAAAGCAACTCCTAAGTCAAACTTCCATTTTAGGCATATGAATATATGTATACTACTCCACATGTCCAATAGTATACTCTTTTATCTTAAGGAAAGCTGTATATCTTTAACCTATATACTTGAACCACAATTAGAAGAACGGTTTAACGGAATCAAGAACTTCATAGCTATAAAATTGATAACTTAATAACAGGTATGGGCATTCCAAAGATAAGGAGATAACTTTACCTCAACAATTATACCCGGGCTACACATTTTATATATGCATACCCAATAATACATACGATCCATCGAGTACCTGTGAAGATGCGAGAAATCTCTAACCGAGCCTTTTTGTTCTTCCTGCATAAATTCAATTCCCTGAAAGTTTTAATCCTAACTATCTATGTATATAAACAGTCAGTCATAGTTATGTAACATGCACATGTATCTAAGAAGGAGTACAAAAGCATGCATGCATTATTGAGGGCGTGTCGGTGTAAATGATACAGAATATATATGGTCCACAAAGACACATAATATTCAATACTTAAAGAAATTAAAGCACATTAGCACATATTAACACATATAAACTAGACATCATAATTACATTAGGGCTTTTACCCATGGTCCGAGAGTTGAACCCGACTAATGCCTAGTTAGTAAACTAAGCTCTGATACCATTCTAATATAAGGTGTCACGCCCCAACCTGACCTATGGAGGCTAGACTAGGGTGTGACCTAAACCATTATCGTTATTTCACACACTTAGCCTTTTGTTATGATTTAATATTTAATGTTGGCCTAGAACTCCAAAAGTTTTTCCAGAAAATCGGCAGCATGACGGCTATATTTAGGACCTTTGGTTTGACCTAATTTTCTAAAACACCTCAAAACCTTTAATCATTGATTCAATTCCAACTAAAATTTCCTATTTTGTTATCAATAGATATGCCTACTAATTTATCTCGATAGTCTCGTTTGATTGACAATCCTAGCATGATAACTATGTCCTGTTTATTTGCCAATTCATGTCTTGCAAGTACTTATTATCCCTTAGCTTACGCATAAGCACCTAAGTGAGATTAGATAGAGTTTCATTATATGCTTCTTCACCTAGTGGTTTAATCACCTATGATAACTACTAATCAAGATAATGAAAGAAAACAACAAATAAAGAGTTCGTCCAGTTATAATCAGTACAAGCCAAAATTAGACCCAAATTACAAAGGGGACATTTACATCAATAAAATGAACAATTTGCAATCAAACACAACATCCATATAGCAACCACTTTCAGGCAAAGAACAAAAGCACGTAGTCACTCCAAGGAATCATCAACAAGCACATTTACTTCGGGTAACTGTTCCAAATCTGCTGCACCTGTGACAAAAAAGAGGGTG
Source organism: Ehretia macrophylla (assembly GCA_037974665.1). Lineage (NCBI taxonomy): Eukaryota > Viridiplantae > Streptophyta > Magnoliopsida > Boraginales > Ehretiaceae > Ehretia > Ehretia macrophylla. Next base: position 46,962,167 of record CM075771.1, on the reverse strand, counting down.
AGTCCTTATGAACTCAGCGAGGGGGAATGAGAGATAACGTTTTGAAATCATTTTTTGGTTAAACTTATGAAAACTTATTTGGAAACATGTCATATAGAGTGAGTAAATACATAATATAACATAAATATAAATGAACACATTTACCCATCTTTCCTCCCCGAGGTCCTCTAGGAACCAAGCGAGAGTACTTAAACACATAGTGAAAAGGATACGGTGAGCTTTTGCTCTCAAGATCGATCAGTGAACATTTGCTCTCAAGATCATTTCTGATAACAATTGTTGTAGCCGGCTTCAATCATCCACTTATCATGCCAAATGGGTGTACTCCGGATGTACCCCGAAATCCTACGACCCAACTCTCCGAGGAAGTCTAGTCCCCAAGCAAGAGAGGGATTTGGACCATGGTAGTCACGGTTGCACTCGCAAGCCCAATGCCACCCGATGCCGCCCGATGTGCGTGAATGTACCATGCCAGAATGAAAGGTTGCAACCTTGTATGTAATGTACATTTATAACATTTAATATATCACATTAGGAGGACAACAAAGTAGGTTGCCTCCGAGCAGTCATAAGATCGCACATTGACAAGTAAACACACGAGCCATGCTTTGACATGTAATTTCACTTGTAAAACACATGGAGTTATATGAATATTAAACGGGCAGCCATGTAACACATGTAAATCAAGTCATATAACTCATTTCGGGGTTCACGTAATCAGATAATAAGTTTATACAAGCATGCAACGACGTCTACGTGGGACCGGGTGCAAGAAAGGTCTACTTATCAACATGTAATCATCAGGAATCACATTTCAAGCATACTTAAAATTTCTTAGGTAGCCCACTAATCACACAATTGGACACAATAACCATAGGATCAACACTTAGCGAGTTTTCATATTCAATAGGGTTCAATTCATGCTTACACGTGCGATTTAAGCCACAAGTTGTCACGTAACTAACCCAAGCCACGCATCGATTAATTAAAACATCTTCAATCATCCAAAACAGTCCACATAACATCCAAGTGCGACAATCCCAAGCATTCAATATCACAAGAGAAGTTACAATATTTTTTTCAAAGTATATCACTAAATAAATACCTCACTGCAATGGTCTATTTTCCCACAATCATTTAGACAAGCAAACAGTCTCCGATTCCAGTGAAAAAAATGTCAAATTAAAGCTTATTAAGTGAACTAAATCCAAAAACAAACCTTGCATCATTTGGAGTTTGGATTCAAGAGTTATAGCTAAAACCGTGAGACGATGCAAAACTGTTCAGATTCATACATAGTTCAATACTTGCCATTTTTTAGGGTCGTAGGGTCCGATTTAGCTTTAGTCTATTTCTGGAAAAAATGTCCAGAACTGAAAAATATAGCAACCTACCAAATTTCATGCATTTAAGATATCGTTTACTAGGTTAAAATTGTTTCGTTCTACAAGGACAGTGAACTGCCAAAAACCTGCTCCATTTTCCCAGATTTTCCAGATTTAGACACCTTTCGATGTTTTGCCATTTTGGAGACCATAGAATAAAAATTGGCCTTGGCCTATTTCTATGAAAAATGCTCAGAACTGGCAAAAATAGTCATCTACCAATTTTCATGCATTTTAAACATCATTTACCAGGCCAAATACACTTCATTCTAACAAGTCAAAAATCTGTCAGCTATGCGATTTTGCCTATCTTCAAGTTCTAGCCGAATATCTTGCCATGCATAGTTATATAAGCTCATGTACACACATATACAACAATTACAGAGGTAAATATAGACATGTGAAGGCATGCATATGGTTTTTGAAAGCTTTTAAAAAGGATTAACCCTCACCTTAGCAAGATAATAGATGAAGATGCACAAAATCCTTGTTTTTGAGCTTTGTGTGTGACTTTGAGCTATCCTTGCTTGACTACCTTGCTATGGCTGATGCTTGGAGTGTCCTAGAGAGTGAGCTTGAGGTCTTGGAAGATCAAGAGATGCCATGGTCGAAAATGAGAGAGAAGGAGAGAGAATGAGAGCTTGAGAGAGTTTTGAGAGAAAGAAATGATATTTTTGTGCATGTGGTCAGCTATAGGCTTGCAAAAACTGAATTTGTGTCATCTTTTGGAGCATGTTTGAATTGTTTGGTATGCTTGGTGATGTGGTCGAGAAGGTGGAGCATGGTGGTTGATAAAATATTGCTTTGGTGTATGCAAAAGTTATGACAATGTGAAGTTTTGTCTAAGCATGCGTGAATAATTATTTTGTTCAAATATTTTGCTCAAGAACATGGTATGGCCGGCCATCATAGCTCACAAATCTGAATTTTGTCATGTGTTAAGCCTTATTTTATTGTAGGTTAAATATTTTTAATTGTAGGTGCATGGGTTTTGTAAAAAGGAATAAAGAATGTTTGAATCATTAAAATATTGAGTTGAATTTGACTTAGGATTAACATAAGAGTTAGTGGATTTTGTAGAGATTTGAATTAGGATTATAATAATAGTTAGTGGTGTTTGTAGGATTATTTTATTGTCTAGTGCTTCATGTAGGATTCTTTATTGATTAGCATGCGGGCACGCTTTCCTATGTCTATGGCACGTACTACGAGGTAAGGCACGCACTTCAAGGCAAATGCACAGATTCGAAAGTAAATGCATGCAACCCTAAGTGAATACACGTAAACCAATGCAAGGCACATAAAACGAGACACGACTCTTGAACCTAGGTCAAGGCATGCAATTCAAGGTCAGGGTACACGAAATGAGGTATCGTACGTAAATCGAAGTAGGGCACGTAAGTCGAGGATTAGGGCATGCAATTCTAGGTCAAGGCTCGTATGACGAGGAATGGATGAAAACCAAGACAAGGCATGTAATCCAAGGTCGGTCTTACAGTTCTGGGTCTAAGGCACGTAAATCGAGGTAAGACATGTTATTCGGGGTCGGGCCTTACACACACCGGGCGGCATCGGGCTTGCCGGTGCAACCGTGACTACCATGATCCAATTCCCTCTCTCGCTTGGGGGCTAGACTTCCTCAGAGAGTTAGGTCGTAGAATTTCGGGATACATCCGGAGTACACCCATTTGGCGTGATAAGTGCATGATTTGAAGTCGACCGCAACAACTGATATTGGAAATGAATTGAGAGCAAAAGCTCACCGTATCCTTTTCACTATGTGTATAAGTACTCTCGCTTGGTTCCTAGAGGACCTCGGGGAGGACAGAAGGGTAATTGTGTTCTTTTACTTTTATATTACATTATGAACTTACTTGTGTTATATGTCATGCTTTCAAAAAGGGTTTTTCATAAGTTGAACCGGAAAAGAGTTTCAAAACGTATTTCTCGTTCCCCCTCGCTGAGTTCATAAGGACTCACCCTCTTTTATCATCTCAAGTAAAGAAGATCAGGAACAGGTACCTGAGGATAACGTGCCTATTGATGACATCTTGGAGTGATTGCCTGCCCTATGTGCCTTACTTGACTGTGGCTATTTTGAGAACAATATGTTTGTTTTGAAGACTATCTCTTATGTTGTTGTCATTGTTATTGTAAAAGACCCCCATTGTAATTTGGGGTCTAATTTTGATTTGTACTGTTTATAACTAGACAGATACCCTATTTGATCATTTTGCTACTTTGATTAGTAACTACTACAGGCTTATGAAGTATTAGGCAAAGGGCTAAGTAAACTGAATCTATCCAATCTTAAGCAGGTACTCATTTGTAAGCTAAGACCAACAGGTACTTGTGTAACAGGAATTGACACATAAACGAGACATAGTTGCCATACTAGGTGTTAATCAAACGAGACTTGAGATAAATAGTGGACATATCAATTGGTGATAAATAATAATCTTAGTTGGAATCGAATTTGAGATTGAAAGTTTTGAGGCATTTAGAAAATTAGGTCAAACTAAAGAGCCAACTACAGCCGTTATGCTGTCGATTTTTCGAAGAATTTTTGGAGTTCTAGTCTAACGAATAAGCTTAATCTTCGTTAATCAGTTATAGTCATATAAGAACGTGAATGTTTAGATCACACCCTAGTCTAACCTCTTTAGGTCTGGTTGGGGGCGTGACACCTTATAGAAATAGTATCAAAGCTTAGATTGCTTAAGCCGGGTTTAACTCTCGGACCATGGGTAGAAGCCCTAAGGTTATTTGGATGACTTGTTTATGTGTGTTAATGTGTGACAATATCAATTGTGCCTTCTCTGTTTCTATGTGCTTATGTGATTAACATGTCTTAACTGTTTCGAGAATTGTATGTCTATGTAAAATTGTATGTTGCATACCTTATATATTAATTTCTTGTCTTGTCATATTCCAATAAATTGTGCATCATAATATGTGCCTATAGGTGGCTGGCCCTAGTACCCGCAATACCAATATGAGCGATGAGCCTCAAGAAGCCGGAGATGCTCATCAAACTAATCCCGGCATGGCCATGTTTAACATGATGGCAAATGCTATGGATCATATGTCGCGAGTGATGGAACGTTAAGATGCACGTGAAACAAACAACAAAAACAACAGGAATGGTGGTAACAATGGGAGAAACAGCAGAATGCAGGAGTTCCTTGTCTTTCACCCGTCCAAATTCTTCGGGGAAGCTGATGATGAAAAGGCAGAGGCTTGGCTGTCTGAGATTGAAAGGATTTTCAGGCCACTTGACTATACTGATGAGGAAAAGATTGAGTTCGCTATGTTTCTGTTGCATGGGGATGCTGAGCATTGGTGGCACACTGTGGAGGTACTTTGGGAAACTGATCATACACCTTGTTTGTGGGGTAATTTCGTTAAGGCATTCAAGGAGAAATACGTACCTACAGTTTCCAGGCAGAGGTGAATTGAAGAATTCATGCACTTGAGCCAGGATAACATGACGGTGGCCTAGTATGAGGCTCGTTTTGACCGACTGTCCCGTTATGCTCAATACATGGTCAGTACCCCTGAGGCGAATATGTCAAAATTTACGAATAGGTTGAGGCCAAAAATTCAGGATCAGTTGGCTTCGCATGACTTTACTACCTATTCTGCTCTCCTTACTGCTGCCTTCCGAGCTGAGAAGAGGAAACTTGATAGAGCCAGTTCAAGCCAGCCGAACAAGAAACCATATCAGCCTCCAAGACAACAGAGGAAATTCCAGACTCAGAGTCACAGTCAGGGCCAAAGCTAGAACAGACCAGTCAACAACCGTGGCCCGACTAAAGCACCATTAGCCTCTTCCACCCGCGGATCCACATGTAGTTCACTTGCTACTCAGTCCATCCGGGTCAGAAAAATAGTGCAAAAGAAGAAAAGTGTCCCGAAACTAATGAAAACATTCAATTTTGGGCTTCAAAAATAGGTGCAGCCGAGTAGGCTTGGTGCCCGTGGTAGAGCTCTCGGAGAGCTTTCCAACGGTATGCTGTGCGCCGCGTAACTCCTTACGGATCAAAAGTTATAGGCACCAGAGCGACAGATACCTGATAACAAGCCCCACGCCCTCGGTTTGCGGTCCCAGCCTCTACGTGAAGTGAAGTTGTCTTGCCCAATGTGCCATAGGATTCGATAATAGAAATGTGATAGATTAGATTGTCATCCTTTTCGCGGCTCACAACGTACGATCCGGGATGGAAAAACAGCACAAAAGAAGAAAAGTGTAGCTAAACTTATGAAAACATTCAATTTTGGGCTCCAAAAATAGGTACAGCCGAGCAGGCTTGCTACCCCTGTCGTAGAGCTTTCATAGAGCTTTCCAACGGTATGTTGTGCGCCGCGTAACTCCTTACGGATCAAAAGTTATAGGCATCGGAGCGATGGATACCTGGTCACATGCCCCATGCCATCGGTTTGAGGGCCCAGCCTCTACATGAAGTGAAGTTGTCTTGCCCAAGGTACCGTGTGATTTGGTAATATAAATGTGATAGATTAGGTTGTCGTTCTTTTCGTGGCTCACGACGTACGATCCGGGACGAAAAAACTGCACAAAAGAAGATAAGTGTCCCGAAACTGATGAAAACGTTCAATTTTGGGCTCCAAAAATAGGCCCAGCCGAGCAGGATTGATGCCCCCATCGTAGAGCTCTTGGAGAGCTTTCCAACGGCATGTTGTACGTCGCGTAACTCCTTAGGGATCAAAAGTTATGGGCACCGGAGCGACAGATACATTGTCAATAGCCCCACGCCCTCTGTTTGCGCGCCCAGCCTCTAAGTGAAGTGAAGTTGTCTTGCCCAAGGTGCCGTGTGATTCGGTAATAGAAATGTAATGGATTAGGTTGTTGTCCTTTTCGCGGCTCACGATATATGATCCAGGACGGAAAAACAGCACAAAAAAAGAAAAGTGTCCTAAAACTTATGAAAATGTTCGATTTTAGGCTCTGAAAACAAGCGCAACCAAGCAGGCTAGGTGCCCCCATCGTAGAGCTCTCAAAGTGCTTTCCTACGGTATGCTATGTCTCGCTTAACTCCTTACGGAGCAAAAGTTATGGGCACCAGAGCAACGTATACCTTGTCACAAGCCCCACGCCCTCTATTTGCGGGCTTAGCCTCTACGTGAAGTGAAGTTGTCTTGTGCAAGGTGCCGTGGGATTCGATAATAGAAATGTGATGGATTAGGTTGTCGTCCCTTTCGCAGCTCACGACGTACGATCCGGGTGGAAAAAATAGCGCAAAAGAAGAAAAGTGTCCCGAAACTAATGAAAACATTCAATTTTGGTCTCTGAAAATAGGCGCAGCCGAGCAGGCTTGGTGCCCCCATCGAAGAGCTCTCGGAGAGCTTTCCAACGGTATGCTATGCGTCGTGTAACTCCTTACGGATCAAAAGTTATAGGCACCGGAGCGACGGATACCTGGTTACAAGCCCCACGCCCTCAGTTTGCGAGCCCAGCCTCTACGTGAAGTGAAGTTTTCTTGCCCAAGGTGCCATGGTATTCGGTAACAGAAATATGATAGATTAGGTTGTCATCCTTTTCACGGCTCACAACGTACGATCCGGGATAGAAAAGTAGCGTAAAAGAAAAAAAGTGTCACAAAACTTATGAAAATGTTCGATTTTGGGCTCCGAAAATAGGCACAACCGAGCAAGTTATAGGCACCGGAGCGACGAATACCTAGTCACATGCCCCACGACTTCGGTTTGAGGGCCCAGCCTCTACGTGAAGTGAAGTTGTCTTGCCCAAGGTGCCGTGTGATTCGGGAATAGAAATGTGATAGATTAGGTTGTCGTCCTTTTCGTGGCTCACGACGTACGATCCGAGATGGAAAAACTGCGCAAAAGAAGATAAGTGTCCCGAAACTTTTGAAAACATTCGATTTTGGGCTCCAAAAACAGGCGCACCCGATCAGGCTGGGTGCCCCCGTCGTAGAGCTCTCGGAGACCTTTCCAACGGTATACTATGCGCTGCATAACTCCTTACGGATCAAAAGTTATGGGCATCGGAGTGATGGATACCTTGTCACATGCCCCACGCTCTCTGTTTGCTAGCCCAGCCTCTACGTGAAGTAAAGTTGTCTTGTGCAAGGTGTCGTGGGATTCGGTAATAGAAATGTGATGGATTAGGTTGTCGTCCTTTTTGCGGCTCACGACGTACGATCCGGGTCAGAAAAACAGCTCAAAAGAAGAAAAGCGTCACAAAACTAATGAAAACATTCTATTTTGGGCTCCAAAAATAGGCGCAGCCGTGCAAGCTTGGTGCACTCATCGTAGAGCTCTAGGAGAGCTTTCCAACGGTATGCTATGCGCCGCGTAACTCCTTACGGATCAAAAGTTATAGGCACCGGAGCGACGGATACCTGGTTACAAACCCCACGCCCTCGGTTTGCAAGCCCAGCCTCTACGTGAAATGAAATTGTCTTGCCCGAGGTGCCATCTGATTCGATAATAGAAATGTGATAGATTAAGTTGTCATCCTTTTCGCGGCTCACGACGTACGATCCGGGACGGAAAAATACCACAAAAGAAGAAAAGTGTAGCGAAACTTATGAAAAGATTCAATTTTGAGATCCGAAAATAGGCGCAGCCGAGTAGGCTTGCTGCCCCGGTCATAGAGCTCTCAAAGAGCTTTCCAACTGTATACTGTGCGCTGCGTAACTCCTTACGGATCAAAAGTTATAGGCACTGGAGCGACGGATACCTGGTCACAAGCCCCACGCCCTCGGTTTGAGGGCCCAGCCTCTACGTGACGTGAAGTTATCCTACCCAAGGTACCGTGTGATTCAGTAATAGAAATGTGATGGATTAGGTTGTCGTCATTTTTGTGGCTCACGACGTATGATCCGGGATGGAAAAACTACGCAAAAGAAGATAAGTGTCCCGAAATTGATGAAAACATTCGCTTTTGGGCTCCGAAAACAGGTGCAGCAGAGCAGGATGGGTGCCCCTGTCGTAGAGCTCTCAGAGAGCTTTCCAACGGTATGCTGTGCGTTGCATAACTCCTTACAAATCAAAAGATATAGGCACCGGACCGACGGATACCTTGTCACAAGCCCCACGCCCTCTGTTTGCGGGCCCAGCCTCTACGTGAAGTGAAGTTGTTTTGCCCAAGGTGCCATGTGATTCGGTAATAGAAATGTGATGGTTTAGGTTGTCGTCCTTTGCGTGGCTAACGACATACGATCCGAGACAGAAAAACAGCGCAAAAGAAGAAAAGTGTCCCAAAACTTATGAAAATGTTTGATTTTAGGCTCTGAAAATAGGCGCAACTGTGAGGCCCGACCCCGAATAACTTGTCTTACCTCGACTTGCGTTCCTTAGATCCAGAATTATATGACTAACCTTGGATTACATGCCCTGTCTTGGTTTTCGTGCATGCTTCGTCATTCATGCCTTGACCTAGAATGGTGTGCCCTAATCCCCGACTGATGTGCGTTATCTCGTTCCGTGTGTCCTAACCTAGATTTGCGTTCCTTGACCTAGGTTTAAGAATCGTGTTTCGTTTTGTGTGCCTTGCATTGAATTACATGCATTCATTTAGGGTTGCGTACATTTACTTGGAAAATGTGCATTCGTCTCGTAGTTCGTGCCCTACCTCGTAGTGCGTGCCCTAAACCTAGGAAAGCGTACCCTCACACTAATCAAGAAAGCATCTTACACGAAGCACTAGATCATTAATTAATCCTACAATTCCACTAACTAATATTAAATTACTAATTCAACCCACTAGAAGACAAAATCTCACAAAAAGCTAGATATTCCTTATTCTTTATTCCTTATTCTTTTGCACTGTCAAACATACAATTAATTAATGCTCAAAAGATGACAATGATTCAGCATTTTCATGCCTTGGCCGACCACCTTGTGGCATTTATGCTTGCTTGCTCAATTCAAAATTAATTCTAGACAATTCTATGACAAGTTATGACACAAATGCATAAAAAAAAAATAACCCAAAACCCTACCCAATGCACCCATATTTCGACCCATTCCCTTGCCATGCTAGGTAATTCAAAAACCATGCTTCTTGAAGACACAAATCTAAAAATTGCAAGCCCCTAGGCCGACAATGCTCCTTTGCCCAACAAAAGCTTTTATTTTTCTTCATTTCTCTCATTTCCTCACATTTCTCTCTCTCCCTCTCATTCTTCTCTCTCTCTCTCGGCTTTGGTTGAGTTGCTTCACACCATAGCTCATCTTCATCACTCCATGGTTAATCAAGGCAAGCAAGAAGGTAGGGAACTCGACTAAGTAAGCTAGGTTGCAAGAAAACTCACATGCAAGCTCTTTGAACAACCATTTTGGCTTAGGTGAGTTTGCTAGCTTCCATTTCTTTTCTTCTCATTCTAACCACATGCACCTACTAAGAACTTGGTCACTAAGCTAGGAAAAATAGAGAAAATTTGAGTGGTGTCTCGGCTAAACAAGGGAGAAGATCAACCTTGTGCTTCACCAAGACTCTTGTGTATCTTCTTGTTGTTTGCTAAGGTGAGGGCTAAAACTTCTTGAAAATCTTTCAAAAAAAACCACATGTATGCTCTTAAATGTTACCTTTGCTTCTGTACCTGAGATATATGTGTGTTCATAAGCTTTTATAACCATGCATGGCAAGATTTTGGCTAGAAGGTGATGATAGATGAAATCGGGTTTGTGATAGCTTTCTTTCTTGTTGGTGTGAGGTGATTTTGGATAGGTAAATGATGTTAAAAATATGTGAAAATTGGTAGGTAACTATTTTTTCCAGTTTTGAACATTTTTCCCAGAAATAGGCCGAAGCTAATTTTGACTTTAAGGTCCTCAAAATGGCAAATAATTGAAATGTGTCCAAATCTGGAAAGTCTGGAAAAATGAAGCAGGTTTTGGCAGATTCACTGACCTTGTAGAACGAACCAGTTTTGACTTAGTAAATGACATCCAAAATGCATGTAATTTGGTTTTCTGCTATATTTTTCAGTTCTGGACATTTTTGTCAGAAATGGACTAAGGCTAAATCTGACCCTAAGGACCTAAAAAATGACAAGTATTGAAATATGTGCAAATCTGGACAATTTTGTGCAATCCCACTGTTTTGGCTATAACTATTGAACCCCTCCAAATGATGCGAGGTTTGTTTCTGAATTTAGTTCACTTCTTAAGCTTTAATTTGACATCTTATTAACTGGAATTGGAGATTGTTTGATTATCTTAATGATTGTGAGAAAACAGCCCATTGCAGTGAGGGTTTCACTTAGTGATATGCTTAGAAAAATTGTTGTAACTTCTCTTGTTGAATTAAATGCTTGGGATTCTGGCATTGGGATGTAGTGTGAACTGTTTTGAATACTTGAGGATGTTTGAATTAATTGATGCATGGCTTGAGATTGATTTTGAGTTGATTCGGGGCTTAATCGCACGAGTAAGCACGAAATGGAAACCCTAGTTACTAGGTGAATTCACTAAGTGTTGATCCTATGAATATCGTGTTTAATTATATGTTTAGTAAGCTGCCCGTAGTTTCCATTGTAGCCCTAAATGCAATCTTGATGATTACATGTTGACAAGTATGTCTTTCTTGCACCCGAACCCACGTAGATGTCGTTGCATGTTGAATAATGTTATCATTTGATAACGTGAACTTTGTAATGAGTTATATGACTTGATCTACGTGCGTTACATGGCTGCCCGTTTAATGTTCATATAACTCCATATGCCTTTCAAGTGAAACTACTTGTCTTATCGTGCCTCGCTTGTTTACTTGTCAATGTGCAATCTTATGACTGCTCGGAGGCAACCTACTTTGTTGTCCTCCTAATGTGATATATTAAATGTCATAAATGTGCATTGCATACAAGGTTGCAACCTTTCATTCTGGCGTGGTAGCGTTCACGCACACAGGGCGGCATCGGGCTTGCCGGTGCAACTGTGACTACCATTGTCCAATTCCCTCTCTCGCTTGGGGACTAGACTTCCTCGGAGAGTTGGGTTGTAGGATTTTGGGGTACATCCGGAGTACACCCATTTGGCGTGATAAAGGGATGATTTGAAGTCGGCCGCAACAACTGATACTAGAAATGAACTGAGAGCAAAAGCTCACCGTATCCTTTTCACTATGTGTATAAGTACTCTCGCTTGGTTCCTAGAGGACCTTTGTGAAGCCCGACCTCGATTTGCGTGCGATACCTCGTTTCGTGTGTCCTAACCTATATTTGCGTGCCTTGACCTAGGTTTAAGAATTGTGTTCATTTTGTGTGCCATGCATTGAATTACGTGCATTCATTTAGAGTTGCGTGCATTTATTTGGAAAACGTGCATTTGTCTCGTAATTCGTGCTCTACCTCATAGTGCGTGCCCTAGACCTAGGAAAGCGTGCCCTCATGCTAATCAAGAAAGCATCTTACATGAAGCACTAGGTCATTAATTAATCCTACAAATTCCACTAACTATTATTAAACTACTAATTCAACCCACTAGAAGACAAAATCTCACAAAAAGCTAGACATTCCTTATTCTTTATTCCTTATTCTTTTGCACTTTCAACACACAATTAAATATACTCCAATAGATGACAAAAAATCAGATTTTATATGCCTTGGCTGACCACCATATGGGCTTTTGTGCTTGCTTGCTTAATTCAATTTAAATCCTAGACAATCTATGACAAGTTATGACACAAGTGCATAAAAAATAGCTCAAAAACACTACCAATGCACCACAAATCTCGACAAGATGCTCTATTCCCATGCTAGGAATTTCAAAATGCTTCTTGAAGACATGAAAATCAGAATTGCTAAGCTCAAGGCCGAACACTTGCATCAACATTTGCAAAAGATATCATTTTTTTTTTTCATTTCTCTCATTCTCTTCACATTTCTCTCTCTCCCTCTCATTCTTCTCTCTCTCTCTTGGCCTTGGCTGAGTTTCATCTTCCCATAGCTCATCTTCATCATTCTATGGTGCATCAAGACAAGCAACAAGCAAAGAAACTCGACCAAGCTAGCTAAGTTGCAAGAATCACACATGCAAGCTCTTTGAGTCACCATTTCGGCCTAGGTGAGTTTACTAGCTTCCATTTCTTTTCTTCTTGTTCTAACCACATGCACCTACTAAGAACTTGGCCACTAAGCTAGGAAAAATAGAGAAAATCGAGTTGGAGTCTCGGCTAAGCAAGGAAGAAGAAGAAATTTGTGCTTCATCAAAGTTTTGTGCACCTTCTTGTTGATTTGCTAAGGTGAGGGCTAAAACTTCTTGAAAATCTTTCAAAAATCCACATGCATGCTCTTAAATGTATGTCCTTGCTTGAGTTATATATGTGTTCATAAGCTTTTACAACCATGCATGGCAAGATTTTGGCTTGAAGGTGATGATAGATGAAATCGGGTTTGGTGACAGCTCTCTGTCTTGTTGTTACGAGGTGAGTTTGGCTAGGCAAATGATGTTGAAAATGCATGAAAATTGGTAGGTAACTAGTTTTGCCAGTTTGAACATTTTTTGCAGAAATATGCCAAAGCGAATTTTTACTCTAAGGTCCTCAAAATGGCAAATCATTAAAATGTGTCCAAATTTGGAAGTCTGGAAAAAATGAAGCAGGTTTTGGCAGATGCACTGACCTTGTAGAACGAACCAGTTTTGACTTAGTAAATGATGTCCAAAATGCATGAAATTTGGTGTGCTGCTAGGTTTTCAGTTCTGAACATTTTTGTCAGAAATGGACTAAGGCTAAATCTGACCCTAAGGACCTCGAAAACGACAAGTATTGAAATGTGAGAAAATCTGGACAGTTTTGTGCAATCCCACTATTTTGGTTATAACTATTGGACCCGAACTCCAAATGATGCAAGGTTTGTTTCTGATTTTAGTTCACTTATTAAGCTTTAATTTGACATCTTATTCACTAGAATTGGAGATTGGTTGCTTGTCTTAATTATTGTGAGAAAACAGCCTATTGCAGTGAGGGTTTCGCTTAGTTATATGCTTAGAAAATTTGTTGTAACTTCTCTTGTGGTATTAAATGCGTGGGATTGTGGCATTGGGATGTTGTGTGGACTGTTTTGAGTACTTGGGGATGTTTGAATTAATTGATGCATGGCTTGAGATTGATTTTGAGTTGACTTGGGGCTTAATCGCACGGGTAAGCATGAAATGGAAACCCTAGTGACTAGGTAAACTTGCTAAGTGTTGATCTTTTGGATATTGTGTGTAATTATATGCTTAGTAGGCTGCCCGTAGTTGCCTTATAGCCCTAAATGTGATTTTGATCGTTGCATGTTGACAAATAGGCCTTTCTTGCATCCAAGCCCACGTAGATGTTGTTGCATGTTGAATAATCTTATTATTTGATTACGTGGACTTCGAAATGAGTTATATGACTTGATTTATATGTGTTACATGGCTGCCTGTTTAATGTTCATATAACTCCGTACGCTTTTCAAGTGAAATTACTTGTCTTATCGTGCCTCTCTTGTTTACTTGTCAATGTGCAATCTTATGACTATCCGGAGGCAACCTACTTTGTTATCCTCCTAATGTGATATATTAAATGTCATAAATGTGCATTGCATATAAGGTTGTAACCTTTCATTCTGGCATGGTAGCGTTCACGCACACCGGGCGGCATCGGGCTTGCCGGTGCAACCGTGACTACCATTGTCCAATTCCCTCTCTCGCTTGGGGGCTAGACTTCCTCGGAGAGTTGGGTCGTAGGATTTCGGGGTACATTCGGAGTACACCCACTTGGCGTGATAAAGGGATGATTTGAAGTCGGCCGCAACAACTGATACTGGAAATGAACTGAGAGCAAAAGCTCACCGTATCCTTTTCACTATGTATATAAGTACTCTCGCTTGGTTCCTAGAGGACCTCGGGGAGGAAAGACGGGTAGTTTTGTTCCTTTACTCTTATATTATTGATTATGTACTTAATTGTGTTATATCCATGCTTGCAAAAGGATTTTCATAAGTTGAACCGAAAAATGAGTTTCAAAACCTATTTCTCGTTCCCCCTTGCTGAGTTCATAAAGACTCACCCTCTTTTATCATCTCAGGTGAAGAAGATCAAGAACAGGTACCCGAGGACGACGTACCTAACGATGATTCCTTGGAGTGATTGCCTGTCCTATGTGCTTTGCGTGATTATGACTATTTGTGAACACTATGCTACTTGAAGACTATTTCTTTTATGTTTCTTGTTGTTTGTAATGTAAAAGACCCCCGTTGTAATTTGGGGTCTAATTTTGGTTTGTTCTGATATGAACTAGACAAACACTACTATGGTCATTTTGCTATTATTACTGCTAGTATCTATAATAGGATTACAAAGTATTAGGAAAGGGCTAAGTAAAATGAACCGACCAAATCTTAAGCAGGTACTCGTGGCTAAGCTAAGATCAACAAGTACTTTTGTAATGAGGATAAACAAACAAACGAGACAGAGTATCATGCTAGGTTATTAATCAAACGAGACATCGAGATAACCAGTAGGCATTTCAATTGATGGTAAATAGTAATCCTAGTTGGAAATAAAATTGAGATTGAAAAATTTGAGGCGTTTAGATAATTAGGTCAAACCAAAAAGCCCAATTACAGCCGTTATGCTGCCGGTTTTCTGGAAAACTTTGGAGTTTAGGCTAAAACGTTAAGTGTTAAACTTTCATGAACGATTATGTACAGGACGTGACTTGAATGTTTAGATCACACCCTAGTCTAACCTTATAGGCCAGGTTGGGGCGTGACAACCTCGGGGAGAAAAGACGGGTAATTGTGTTCCTTTACTTTTATATTATTGTTCTGTACTTAATTGTGATACATCATGCTTGCAAAAAGAGTTTTCATAAGTTGAACCGGAAAATGAGTTTCAAAACCTATTTCTCGTTCCCCCTCGCTGAGTTCATAAGGACTCACCCTCTTTTATCATCTTAGGTGAAGAAGATCAAGAACAGGTACCCGAGGACGACGTGCCTAACGATGATTCATTGGAATGATTGCCTGTCCTATGTGCTTTGCTTGATTATGGACATTTGTGAACACTATGCTACTTGTAGACTATTTCTTTTCATGTTGCTTAATGTTTGTAATGTAAAAGACCCCCGTTGTAATTTGGGGTCTAAATTTGGTTTGTACTGATAATAACTAGACAGACACTACTATGATCGTTTTGCTATTGTCATTGGCTAGTATCTATCATAGGATTATGAAGTATCAGGTAAGGACTAAGTAAAATGAACCTATCCAATCTTAAGTAGGTACTCATTATATAGCTAAGATCAACATGTACTTTTGTAATGAGGATTAACAAATAGACGAGACATAGTATCATACTAGGTTATTAATCAATCAAGACTTCGAGATAACCAGTAGGCATTTCAATTGATGGTAAATAGTAATCTTAGTTGGAAATTAAATTGAGATTGGAAAATTTGAGGCGTTTAGAGAATTAGGTCAAACCAAAGAGCCCAATTACAGCCGTTATGCTGCCCGTTTTTCAAAATTTTTTTGAAGTTTAGGCTAAAACGTTAAGTATTAAATTTCCATGAAGAGTTAAGTACAAGATAGACTGGAATGTTTAGATCACACCCCAGTCTAACCTTTATAGGCTGGGTTGGGGTGTGACAGCAACCGAGCAGGTTAGGTGCCCCCATCGTAGAGCTCTCAGAGTGCTTTCCAACGGTATGTTATACGCCAGGTAACTCCTTACGGAGTAAAAGTTATGGGCACTGGAGCGACGGATACCTGGTCACAAGCCCCACGCCCTTTGTTTGCGGGCCCAGCCTCTACGTGAAGTGAAGTTGTCTTGCCCATGGTGCCTTGTGATTCGGTAATAGAAATGTGATGGAATAGGATGTCATCCTTTTCGCGGTTCACGACGTACGATCCGGGAAAGAAAAACAGCAAAAAAAAAGAAAAGTATCCCGAAACTGATGAAAATGTTCGATTTTAGGGTCAGAAAATAGGTACAGCGAAGCAGGCTAGGTGTCCTCATCGTAGAGCTCTCAGAGAGCTTTCCAACGGTATGCTGTGCGCCGCGTAACTCCTTACGGATCAAAAGTTAAGGGCACCGGAGCAACGGATACCTGGTCACAAGCCCCACGCTCTCTGTTTGTGGGCCCAGCCTCTACATGAAGTCAAGTTGTCTTGCGCAAAGTGCAGTGGGATTCGGTAATAGAAATGTGATGGATTAGGTTGCCGTCCTTTTCGCGGCTCACGACGTACGATAAGGGACGGAGAAACAACGCAAAAGAAGAAAAGTGTCCCAAAACTGATAAAAATGTTCAATTTTGGGCTATAAAAATAGGCTCAACCTAGCATGCTTGGTGCCCGCATCGTAGAGCTCTCGGACAGCTTTCCAACGGTATGCTGTGCGCCGCGTAACTCCTTACGGATCAAAAGTTATGGGCACCGGAGCGACGGATACCTGGTCACAATCCCCACGCACTCGGTTTGAGGGCCCAGCCTCTATGTGAAGTGAAGTTGTCTTGCCCAATGTACCGTGGGATTCGGTAATAAAAATGTGATAGATTAGGTTGTCGTCCTTTTCGCGGCTCACGACGAACGATCCGGGACAAAAAAATAGCGCAAAAGAAGAAAAGTGTCCCAAAATTGATGAAAACATTCGATTTTGGGCTCCGAAAATAGATGCAGCAAAGCAAGCATGGTGCCTTCGTCATAGAGCTCTCGGGGAGCTTTGCAATGGTATGTTGTATGCTACGTAACTCCTTACCGATCAAAAGTCATGAGCACCGGAGCGATGGATACCTAGTCACAAGCCCTAAGCCCTCTATTTGTAGGCCCAGCCTCTACGTGATATGAAGTTGTCTTGCCTAAGGTGCCATGGGATTCAGTATTAGAAATGTGATGGATTAGGTTGTCGTCTTTTTTGCGGCTTACGACATACGATCCGGGACTGAAAAACTGCGCAAAAGAAGATAAGTGTCCCAAAACTGATGAAAACATTCAATTTTGGGCTCTGAAAATAGGTGCAACCAAGTAGGCTTGGTGCCCCCGTCGTAGAGCTCTCGGAGAGCTATCCAACGGTATGCTGTGCGCCGCGTAACTCCTTACGGATCAAAAGTTATGGGCACCAGAGCGACGGATACCTGGTCACAAGCCCCACGCCCTCTGTTTGCGGGCCCAACCTCTACGTGAAGTGAAGTTGTCTTGCCCAAGGTGCCGTGTGATTCGGTAATAGAAATGTGATGGATTAGGTTTTCGTCCTTTTCATGGCTCACGACATACGATCCGGGTTGGAAAAACAACGTAAAAGAAGAAAAGTGTCCCAAAACTAATGAAAACATTCGATTTTGGGCTTCAAAAATAGGCGCAAACGAGAAGGCTTGGTGCCCCCATTGTAGAGCTCTCGAAGAGCTTTTCAACGATATGCTGTACGCCGCGTAACGCTTTACGGATCAAAAGTTATAGGCACCGGAACGACGGATACCTGGTTACAAGCCCCACGCCCTCGGTTTGTGGGCCCAGCCTCTACGTGAAGTGAAGTTGTCTTGCCCATGGTGCCATGGGATTCGATAAAAGAAATGTGATAGATTAGGTTGTCGTCCTTTTCGCGGCTCACGACGTACGATCCAGGACGAAAAAATAGCGCAAAAGAAGAAAAGTGTAGTGAAACTTTTGAAAACGTTCGATTTTGGGCTTCGAAAATAGGTGCAGCCTAGAAGGTATGCTGCCCCTGTCGTAGAGCTCTCGGAGTGCTTTCCAACGGTTTGCTGTCCGCGCGTAACTCCTTACAGATCAAAAGTTATAGGCACCGGAGCGACGGATACCTGGTCACAAGCCCCACGCCCTCTTTTTACGGGCCCAACCTCTACGTGTAGTGAAGTTGTCTTGCTCAAGGTGATGTGGGATTCGATAATAGAAATGTGATGGATTAGGTTGTCGTCCTTTTCGCGGTTCACGACGTACGATCCGGGACGGAAAAATTGCGTAAAAGAAGAAAAGTGTCCCGAAACTGATGAAAATGTTCGATTTTGTTCTCCAAAAATATGGGCAACCAAGCAAGCTTGGTGCCCCCGTCGTAGAGCTCTCGGAGAGCTTTCCAACGGTACGCTGAGCCCCGCGTAACTCCTTACGGATCAAAAGTTATGAGCACCGGAGTGACGGATACCTGGTCACAAGCCCCCAAACCTCTGTTTGCGGGCCCAGCCTCTACGTGAAGTGAAGTTGTCTTGCCCAAAGTACCGTGGGATTCAGTAATAGAAATGTGATGGATTAGGATGCCATCCTTTTCGCGGCTCACGATGTACGATACGGGATGGAAAAATAGCGCAAAAGAAGAAAAGTGTCCCAAAACTGATGAAAATATTCAATTTTGGGCTCCAAAAATATGCGCAGCCGAGCTTGCTTGGTGCCCCCATCGTAGAGCTCTCGGAGAGCTTTCCAACGGTATGCTGTGCGCTGCGTAACTTGTCATGCCCCAACCCGACCTATGGAGGCTAGACTAGGGAATGACCTTATTCTTTTACGCTATTTGTACGACTTGGTCATTTCTTACGATTAATACTTAACATTGATTTAGAACTCCAAAATATTTTCTGAAAATCCGACAGCATGATGGCTAAATTTAAGACCTTTGGTTTGACCTATTTTCTAAAACGCCTCAAAACTTCCATTCATTGATTCGATTCCCACTAAGATTCCTATTTTGTCATCAACCGATATGCCTACTAATTTATCTTGAAAGTCTCATTTGGTTAATAAGCCTAGCTTGATAACTATGTTCCATTTATTTGTCAATTTACTATTATGCAAGTACCTATTATACTTTAGGATACGGATGAGTACCTAAGTGAAATTAGATAGAGTTAACTTAGTGGATTAATCATCTAGTGGTTTAAACGCCTACGATAACTACTATACGAGATGATGAAAGCAAATAACCAAATAAAGAGTTTGTCCGGTTATAAATAGTACAATCCCAAAATTAGACCCAAATTACAACGGGGTCATTTACATCAACAAAATAAATATTCTTCAAAGCAAACACAACGTTCACAAAACAGCCACTGTCAAGCAAGACACATAAAGCATGTAATCACTCCAAAGATTCATCAACAAGCACATTCTCTTCGGGTACCTGTTCCTGATCTTCTTCACCTGTGATGATAAAAGAGGGTGAGTCCTTATAAACTCAACGAGGGGGAATGAGAAATACATTTTGAAACTCTTTTCCGGTTAAACTTATGAGAAACCCTTTTTGAAAGCATGACATATAACACAAGTAAGTTTATAACATAATATAAATGTAAATGAACACATTTACCCGTCTTTCCTCCCCGAGGTCCTCTAGGAACCAAGCGAGAGTACTTAAACACATAGTGAAAAGGATACGGTGAGCTTTCGCTCTCAAGATCGATCGGTGAGCGTTTGCTCTCAAGATCATTTATGATAATAGTTGTTGCAGCTGGCTTCAATCATCCACTTATCACGTCAAATGGGTGTACTCCAGATGTACCTCGAAATCTTACGACCCAACTCTCCGAGGAAGTCTAGCCCCCAAGCGAGAGAGGGAATTGGACCATGGTAGTCACGGTAGCACCGGCAAGCCCGATGCCGCCCGGCGTGCGTGAAACGCTACCATGCCACAATGAAAGGTTGCAACCTTGTATACAATGCACATGTATGCCAGTTAACATTTCACATTGGGAGGTCAAAAAAGTAGGTTGCCTCCGAGCAAGTATATGGTCACATTTTGACATATTGGCATATAAGGCATTGTAAGAACATGTAATCATTTTATATATCAATTTGAAAGCAATTAAACTTCCACGGGTAGCCAAGTAATCATGTTCAAATAAGTCATAGAATGTCTTTTAACAATTCACAGTAGGAGGATAACAAAGTAGGTTACCTCCGAGCAATTTCAAGATCACATGTTGCCAAGTAAACGAATGAGGCATGCTTAACATGAATTTTCACTTTGTAAAACATGTAGAGTCATATGAACATTAAACGGGCAGCCATGTAACACATGTAAATCAAGTCATATAACTCATTTCGGGGTTCACGTATCAAGTCATAAGATTATATAAGAATGCAACGACATTTACATGAGACTGAGTGCAAGCAAAGTCTACTTATCAACATGTAATCACCAGGAATCACATTTAGAGCTATAAGGACAACTACGGGCAGCCCATTAACATTCCTCAACATCAATTTATAATTCACACAAGAGTGGTCTATGACTTGGGAGTCTACGGGGCCATTAGGGTTTACAAGGCCGTGCTCGGGGTTGGTTTTGTTTGCTAAGCACTACAAGTAACACTTAAACCATTTCAAGCATACCTAACATTTATTAGGCAGCCTACTAACCACACAATTGAACGCAATTAGCCATAGGATCATCACTTAACAAGTTTTCATAAGTAATAAGGCCTTAATTCCGTGCTTACACACGCGGTTAAGCAAACCATTCATCAATTAGTGATCCCAAGTCATACATCAATCAAATTAAGCAATCTCAACCAGCCACAACAGTCCACACAACATCTAAGTGCCACAATTCCAAGCATTCAACACCACAAGAGAAGTTACAACATGTTTCAAAGCATATCACTAAATAAAACCTCACTGCAATGGTCTGTTTTCCCACATTCAATTAGACAAGAAAACAATCTCCAATTTCAGTGAACAATATGTCAAATTAAATCTTAATGAGTGATTTAAATCTACGAACAAACCTCGCATCATTTGGAGTTCGGACTTAGGAGTTATGGCCAAAACCGTGAGACTACGTAAAACTGTCCAGTTTTAGACACATTACGATTTTTTCCATTTTTGAGGGTCATAGAGTCAGAATTGGCTTTGGTCTATTTCTGAAAAATATGTACATAACTGAAACATATAGCAACCTACCAATTTTCATGCATTTTCACTAATATTGACTAGGTAAAAAATGCTTCGTTCTACAAAGTCAGTGATCTGCCAGAAACCTATTTCATTTTTCCAATTCTTCCAGATTTAGACACCCCATGATGTTTGACCATTTTGGAGGCCTTAGAGTCAGAATTGGCCTTGGCCTATTTCTACAAAAAATGCTCAGAACTGGAAAAACTAGTCATCTACCAATTTTCACGCATTTTAAACATCATTTACAAAGCCAAAAGCACCTTGTACTACAAGATCAAAAAACTGCCAGCAACACGTTTTTACCTATCTTCAAGTTCTAGCCAAAAATCTAGCCATGCATGGTCATATAAGCTCATGTACACACATATACAACAACTACAGAGGTAAATATAGTCATATGAAGGCATGCATGTGAATTTTGAAAGCTTTTAGAAGAGTTTAACCCTCACCTCTTTGAAGATTTAGCAAATGAGCACAAATGCTCTTCAAAATGCACAAAGGGAGCTTCTTCCTTGCTTTGGCCAAGAGATGGCTTGTCTTCCCTTAATTTCTAACTTAGTTAGCATGTGAGGAAGGTGTGCATGTATGTGAAACCAAAAGAAATGGAAGAAAACTATCAAGACTTACCTTAGGCCGAAAATGATGAGTTTTGTGAGCTTGTGTGCGTTTTTGAGCTAGTTTCCTTGCTTGTGCTTGCAATGGCCGAGCTTGGGAGAGTCTTAGAGAGTTGTTAGGAGTCTTGAATGCTCAAGGGGCTGCCATGGTCGAAAATGAGAGAGAAGGAGAGAGAATGAGAGAGTTTGTGAGGAAAAGTGAAGTTTTAGTGTGTGTGTGTGTGTGTGCTCGGTTTTGGTGAGTTGAGAGAGCATGTGTGAGATGTATTTGATGTAAAATCTGAATTTTAATTGTATTTGGGTGCCTTGGTCGAAAATGAGGGCTAAGGTAGTGTGTGGTGTGTATTTTTTATGCATTCTTGTGCTTTGTGAGGAATATTGAGTATTTAAAATATGATTGTTTTTGTTTTGTCTATCCTAGGTAGCATGGTGTCTTGTATTGTCATAGGAATGTTGGGAAATTAGGGAATCTAGGTAGAATAAAATATATAAATGTTTGTTGATGAGTTTGAATTATGAATAGAATAATAGATAATGAGAAATGTAGGAATAGTTTAGTGTTATTTTATTATTAGTGGAGTTTGTAGAGAATTTGAATTAGCAATATAATATTGGTTAGTGGATTGTGTAGGATTATTTAATAGTCTAGTACTTTGTGTAGGATTTTTTGTTCATTAGAGTGCGGGCACGCTTTCCTAGGTCTAGGGTATGCACTACGAGGTAAGGCACGCACTACGAGACACACAGAGAAATCAATATAGGGCACGAATCACGAGGTAGACATGAACTACGAGGTAAGGCACATACTTCAAGATAAATGTACGGATTCCAATGCAAATGCACGCAACCCTAGGTGAATGCACATAAACCAATGCAAGACACGTAATTCAATATAATGCACGTAAATCGAGGTATGACTCTTAAACCTAGGTTAGGGCACGTAGTTCAAGGTCAGTGCACACAAATTGAGGTATCGCACAAAAATCGAAGTTAGGGCACGTAAGTCGAGGATTAGGGCACACAATTCAAGGTCAAGGCACGTATGACGAAGCATGTATGAAAACCAAGACAGGGCATGTAATCCAAGGTTGGTCATACAGTTTTGGGTCTAAGGCACGCAAATTGAGGTAAGATACGTTATTCGGGGTCGAGCTTCACATAACTCCTTACAGATCAAAAGTTATGGGCATTGGAGCGACGGATACCTGGTCACATACCCCACGCACTCAGTTTGAGGGCCCAGACTCTACGTGAATTGAAGTTGTCTTGCCCAATGTGTCGTGGGATTCGGTAATAAAAATGAGATGGATTAGGTTGTCGCCCTTTTCGCGGCTCACGACGTACGATCCGGGATAAAAAAATAGCGCAAAAGAAGAAAGTATCACAAAACTAATGAAAACGTTCGATTTTGGGGTCCAAAAATAGGTGCAGCCGAGCAGGCTTGTTGCCCCCATCGTAGAGCTCTCTGAGAGCTTTCCAACGGTATGCTGTGCTCCGCGTAACTCCTCACAAATCAAAAGTTACAGGCACCAGAGCAACGGATACCCGGTCACAAGCCCCACGCCCTCAGTTTGAGGGCCCAGCCTCTACGTGAAGTGAAGTTGTCTTGCCTAATGTGCCACGGGATTTGGTAATAAAAATGTGATGGATTAGGTTGTCGTCCTTTTTGCTGCTCAGGACATACGATCCGGGATAGAAAAATAGCACCAAAGAAGAAAAGTGTCCCAAAACTGATGAAAACGTTCAATTTTGGGCACCAAAAATAGGTGCAGCTGAGCAGGCCTGGTGCCCCCATCGTAGAGATCTCGGAGAGCTTTCCGACGGTATGCTGTGCGACGCGTAACTCCTTACGGATCAAAAGTTATGGGCACCGGAGCGACAGATACCTAGTTACAAGCCCCACGCCCTCTGTTTGCGGGCCAAGCCTCTACGTGAAGTGAAGTTGTCTTGCCCAAGGTGCCGTGTGATTCGGTAATAGAAATGTGTTGGATTGGATTTTTATCCTTTTCGCGGCTCACGACATACGATCCGGGTCAGAAAAATAGCACAAAAGAAGAAAAGTGTCCTGAAACTAATGAAAACATTCGATTTTGGGCTCCGAAAATAGGTGCAGTTGAGCAGGGTTGGTGCCCCCATCGTAGAGCTCTTGGAGAGATTTCCAACGGTATGCTGTGCGCCGCGTAACTCCTTACAGATCAAAAGTTATAGGCGCCGGAGCGACGGATACCTGGTCACAAGCCCCACGCCCTCTGTTTACGGGCCCAGCCTCTATGTGAAGTGAAGTTGTGTTGCCCAAGGTGCCATGGGATTCGATAATAGAAATGTGATAAATTAGGTTGTCGTTCTTTTCGCAGCTCATAACGTACGATTAGGGAAGGAAAAACTACGCAAAAGAAGAAATGTGTCCTGAAACTGATGAAAATGTTCAATTTTGTTCTCCGAAAGCAAGCGCAACCGAATAAGATTGGTGCCCTCGTTGTAGAGCTCTCGGAGAGCTTTCTAACGGTATGTTGTGCGCTAGGTAACTCCTTACGGATCAAAAGTTATGAGCACCGGAGCAACGGATACCTGGTCACAAGCCTCACGCCCTTTGTTTGTGGGCCCAGCCTCTACGTGAAATGAAGTTTTCTTGCCCAAGGTACTGTGTGATTCAGTAATAGAAATGTGATGGATTAGGTTGTCGTGCTTTTCGCGGCTCACGACGTACGATCCGGGATGGAAAAACTGCGCAAAAGAAGATAAGTG
This sequence comes from Ehretia macrophylla, assembly GCA_037974665.1. Classification (NCBI taxonomy): domain Eukaryota; kingdom Viridiplantae; phylum Streptophyta; class Magnoliopsida; order Boraginales; family Ehretiaceae; genus Ehretia; species Ehretia macrophylla. The sequence continues at coordinate 46,937,570 of CM075771.1, read as the reverse complement.
TCCTAAAACTAATGAAAATGTTCGATTTTGGGCTCCGAAAATAGGTGCAGCAAAGCAACATTGGTGCCCTTGTCGTAGAGCTCTCGGAGAGCTTTCCAACTGTATACTGTGCACCGCGTAACTCCTTACGGATCAAAAGTTATGGGCACCGGAGCCACGGATACCTGGTCACAAGCCCAACACCTTCTGTTTGTGGTCCCAGCCTCTACGTGAAGTGAAGTTGTCTTGCCTAAGGTGCCGTGTGATTCGGTAATAAAAGTGTAATGGATTAGGTTTTCGTCTTTGTCGCGGCTCACGACGTACGATCCGGGTAAAAAAAATAGCATAAAATTAGAAAAGTATCCCCAAACTAATGAAAACATTCGATTTTGGGCTTCAAAAATAAGCGCAGCTGTGCAGGCTTGGTGCCCTCATCGTAGAGCTCTCAGAGAGCTTTCCAACGGTATGTTGAGCGCCGCGTAACTCTTTGCAGATCAAAAGTTATAGGCACCGGTGCGACGAATACCTGGTTATAAGCCCCACGCCCTCGGTTTGCTGGCCCAGCCTCTACATGAAGTGAAGTTGTCTTGCCCAAGGTGTCATGGGATTCGATTATAGAAATGTGATAGATTAGGTTGTCGTCCTTTTCGCGACTCACGACGTACGATCCGAGACGCAAAAACTGAGCAAAAGAAGAAAGGTGTAGAGAAACTTTTGAAAACGTTCGATTTTGTGCTCCGAAAATAGGCGCAGCTGAGCAAGTTTGCTGCCCCCATCGTGGAGCTCTCGTAGAGCTTTCCAACAGTACGCTTTGCGCCGCGTAACTCCTTACGGATCAAAAGTTATAGGCACCCGAGCGACGGATACCCGGTCACAAGCCCCACGCCCTCAGTTTGAGGGCCCAGCCTCTACGTGAAGTGAAGTTTTCTTGCCTAATGTGCCACGGGATTTGGTAATAAAAATGTGATGGATTAGGTTGTCGTCCTTTTTGCTGCTCAGGACATACGATCCGGGATAGAAAAATAGCACCAAAGAAGAAAAGTGTCCCAAAACTGATGAAAATGTTCAATTTTGGGTACCAAAAATAGGTACAGCTGAGCAGGCCTGGTGCCCCCATCGTAGAGATCTCGGAGAGCTTTCCGACGGTATGCTGTGCGACACGTAACTCCTTACGGATCAAAAGTTATGGGCACCGGAGCGACAGATACCTAGTTACAAGCCCCACGCCCTCTGTTTGCGGGCCAAGCCTCTACGTGAAGTGAAGTTGTCTTGCCCAAGGTGCCGTATGATTCGGTAATAGAAATGTGTTGGATTGGATTTTTATCCTTTTCGCGGCTCACGACATACGATCCGGGTCAGAAAAATAGCACAAAAGAAGAAAAGTGTCCTGAAACTAATGAAAACATTCGATTTTGGGCTCCGAAAATAGGTGCAGTTGAGCAGGCTTGGTGCCCCCATCGTAGAGCTCTTGGAGAGATTTCCAACGGTATGTTGTGCGCCGCGTAACTCCTTACAGATCAAAAGTTATAGGCGCCGGAGCGACGGATACCTAGTCACAAGCCCTACGCCCTCTGTTAATGGGCCCAGCCTCTATGTGAAGTGAAGTTGTGTTGCCCAAGGTGCCATGGGATTCGATAATAGAAATGTGATAAATTAGGTTGTCGTTCTTTTCGCAGCTCATAACGTACGATTAGGGAAGGAAAAACTACGCAAAAGAAGAAATGTGTCCTGAAACTGATGAAAATGTTCAATTTTTTTCTCCGAAAGAAAGTGCAACCGAATAAGATTGGTACCCCCATTGTAGAGCTCTCGGAGAGCTTTCTAACGGTATGTTGTGCGCAAGGTAACTCCTTACGGATCAAAGGTTATGAGCACCGGAGCAACGGATACCTGGTCACAAGCCTCACGCCCTTTGTTTGTGGGCCCAACCTCTACGTGAAATGAAGTTTTCTTGCCCAAGGTACTGTGTGATTTAGTAATAGAAATGTGATGAATTAGGTTGTCGTGCTTTTCGCGGCTCACGACGTACGATCCGGGATGGAAAAACTGCGCAAAAGAAGATAAGTGTCCTAAAACTAATGAAAATGTTCAATTTTGGGCTCCGAAAATAGGTGCAGCAAAGCAACATTGGTGCCCCCGTTGTAGAGCTCTCGGAGAGCTTTCTAACGGTATGCTGTGCACCGCGTAACTCCTTACGGATCAAAAGTTATGGGCACCGGAGCCACGGATACCTGGTCACAAGCCCCACACCTTCTGTTTGTGGTCCCAGCCTCTATGTGAAGTGAAGTTGTCTTGCCTAAGGTGCCGTGTGATTCGGTAATAAAAGTGTAATGGATTAGGTTTTCGTCTTTGTCGCGGCTCATGATGTACGATCCGGGTTGAAAAAACAGCGTAAAATTAGAAAAGTGTCCCCAAACTAATGAAAACATTCGATTTTGGGCTCCAAAAACAAGCGCAGCAGAGCAGGCTTGGTTCCCTCATCGTAGAGCTCTCGAAGAGCTTTCCAACGGTATGCTGAGCACCGCGTAACTCTTTACGGATCAAAAGTTATAGGCACCGGTGCGACAGATACCTGGTTACAAGCCCCACGCCCTCGGTTTGCTGGCCCAGCCTCTACATGAAGTGAAGTTGTCTTGCCCAAGGTGTCATGGGATTCGATAATAGAAATGTGATAGATTAGGTTTTCATCCTTTTCGTGGCTCACGACGTATGATCCGGGACACAAAAACTGCGCAAAAGAAGAAAGGTGTAGTGAAACTTTTGAAAACGTTCGATTTTGTGCTCCGAAAATAGGCGCAGCTGAGCAAGTTTGCTGCCCCCATCGTAGAGGTCTCGGAGAGCTTTCCAACAGTACGCTTTGCGCCGAGTAACTCCTTACGGATCAAAAGTTATAAGCACCAGAGCGACGGATACCCGGTCACAAGCCCCACGCCCTCAGTTTGAGGGCCCAGCCTCTACGTGAAGTGAAGTTGTCTTGCCTAATGTGCCATGGGATTCGGTAATAAAAATGTGATGGATTAGGTTGTCGTCCTTTTTGCGGCTCACGACATACGATCCGGGATGGAAAAATAGCGCCAAAGAAGAAAACTGTCCCAAAACTGATAAAAATGTTCAATTTTGGGCTCCAAAAATAGGTGCAGCCGTGCAAGCTTGCTGCCCCCATCGTAGAGCTCTCGGAGAGCTTTCCAACGGTATGTTATGCACCGTGTAACTCTATACTGATCAAAAGTTATGGGTACCGCAGCGACGGATACCTGGTCACAAGCCACATGCCCTCTGTTTGTGGGCCCAGCCTCTACGTGAAGTGAAGTTGTCTTGCCCAAGGTGCAGTGGGATTCGTTAAAAGAAATGTGATGGATTAGGTTGTCGTTCTTTTCGCCGCTCACGATGTACGATCCTAGATGGAAAAACTGCTCAAAAGAAGAAAAGTGTCCCAAAACTTGTGAAAATGTTCGATTTTGGGCTCCGAAAACAAGCACAGCCGAGCAATCTTGCTGTCACCGTCGTAGAGCTTTCAGAGAGCTTTCCAACGGTATGCTGTACGCCGCGTAACTCCTTACGGATCAAAAGTTATGAGCACCGGAACGACGGATACCTGGTCACAAGCCCCACGCCCTCTGTTTGCGGGCCCAGCCTTTACGTGAAGTGAAGTTGTCTTGCCCAAGGTGTCGTGGGATTCGGTATTAGAAATGTGATGGATTAGGTTGTCGTCCTTTTTGCGGCTCACGACGTACAATCCGGGGCAAAAAAATTGCATAAAGAAGATAAGTGTCCCGAAATTGATAAAAATGTTTGATTTTGGGCTCCGAAAATAGGCATAGCCGAGCAGTCTTGGTGCCCCCGTCATAGAACCCTAGGGAGCTTTCCAACGGTATATTGTGTGCCGCGTAACTCCTTACGGATCAAAAGTTATGGGCACCGGTGCAATGGATACCTGGTCACAAGCCCCACACCCTTTGTTTGCGGATCCAGCCTCTACGTCAAGTGAAGTTGTCTTGCCCAAGGTACCATGTGATTCGGTAATAGAAATATGATTGATTAGGTTGTCATCCTTTTCGCAGCTCACAACGCACGATTCGGGACGGAAAAATAGCGTAAAAGAATAAAAGTGTCCCAAAACTTATGAATATGTTCGATTTTGGGCTACGAAAACAGGCATAGCATAGCAAGCTTGCTGCCCCTGTCGTAGAGCTCTCGGAGAGCTTTCCAAAGGTATGCTGTGCGCCGCGTAACTCTTTACGGATCAAAAGTTATGAGCACTGGAGCGACGGATACTTGGTCACAAGCCCCATGCCCTCTATTTGCGGGCCCAGCCTCTACATGATGTGAAGTTGTCTTGCCCAAGGTGCCATGGGATTCGGTAATAGAAATGTGATGGATTAGGTTGTCATCCTTTTCGCGGCTCACGACGTATAATTCGGGACGGAAAAACTACACAAAAGAAGATAAGTGTCCCAAAATTGATAACAATGTTTGATTTTGGTATCTGAAAATAGGCACAGCCGAGCAGGCTTGGTGCCCCCGTTGTAGAACTCTCGGGGAGCTTTCCAACGGTATGCTGTGCTCCGCTTACCTCCTTACGGATCGAAAATTATGGGCACCGGAGCGACAGATACCTGGTCACAAGCCCCACGCCCTCTGTTTGCGGGCCCAGCCTCTATGTGAAGTGAAGTTGCCTTGCCCAAGGTGTCGTGGGATTCGGTATTAGAAATGTGATCGATTAGGTTGTTATCCTTTTTGCGGCTCACGACGTACGATCTGGGGTGGAAAAATTGCACAAAGAAGATAAGTGTCCCGAAATTGATAAAAATGTTCGATTTTGGGCTCCGAAAATAGGTACAGCCGAGCGGGCTTGGTGCCCCCGTCATAGAACTCTCAGGGAGCTTTCCAACGGTATATTGTGTGCCGCATAACTCCTTACGGATCAAAAGTTATAGGCACCGGTGCGATGGATACCTGGTCACAAGCCCCACTCCCTCTATTTGTGGGTCCATCCTCTACGTCAAGTGAAGTTGTCTTGCCCAAGGTGCCATGAGATTCGGTAATAGAAATGTGATTGATTAGGTTGTCATCCTTTGCGTAGCTCACGACGCATGATTCGGGACGGAAAAATAGCGTAAAAGAATAAAAGTATCCCAAAACTTATGAAAATGTTCGATTTTGGGCTACGAAAACAGGTACAGCAGAGCAAGCTTGCTGCCCCTGTCGTAGAGCTCTCGGAGAGCTTTCCAAAGGTATGTTGTGCGCCGCGTAACACTTTACGGATCAAAAGTTATGAGCACCGGAGCAATGGATACCTGGTCACAAGCGCCACGCCCTCTATTTGCAGGCCCAGCCTCTACGTGATGTGAAGTTGTCTTGCCCAAGGTGTCATGGGATTCGGTAATAGAAATGTGATGGATTAGGTTGTCGTCCTTTTCGCGGCTCACGATGTATAATTCGGGACGAAAAAATTGTGCAAAAGAAGACAAGTGTCCCGAAATTGATAACAATGTTTGATTTTGGTATCTGAAAATAGGCACAGCCGAGCAGGCTTGGTGCCCCTGTAGTAGAACTCTCGGGGAGCTTTCCAACGGTATGCTGTGCTTCGCTTACCTCCTTACGGATCAAACGTTATGGGCACCGGAGCGACGGATACCTGGTCACAAGCCCCACGCCCTCTATTTGCGGGCCCAGCCTCTACGTGAAGTGAAGTTGTCTTGTCCAAGGTGCCATGTGATTCTGTAATAGAAATGTGATGGATTAGGTTGTCGTCCTTTTCGCAGCTCACGACGTACGATCAGGGTCTGAAAAACAGCGCAAAAGAAGAAAAGTGTACCGAAACTAATGAAAACATTCAATTTTGGGCTTCGAAAATAGGCGCAGCCGAGCAGGCTTGGTGCCCCCGTCGTAGAACTCTCGGAGAGTTTTCCAATGGTATACTGTGCACCGCGTAACTCCTTACGGATCGAAAGTTATAGGCACCAGAGCGACGGATACCTTGTCACATGCCGCACGCCCTCGGTTTGAGGGCCCAGCCTCTACGTGAAGTGAAGTTGTCCTGCCCAAGGTGCCGTGTGATTCGAAAATAGAAATGTGATAGATTAGGTTGTCGTCCTTTTCGTGGCTCACGAGGTACAATACGGGACAGAAAAACTGCGCAAAAGAAGATAAGTGTCCCAAAACTGCTAAAAATGTTCAATTTTAAGCTATGAAAATAGGCGCAACCGAGCAGGCTTGGTGCCCCCGTCGTAGAGCTCTCGGAGTGTTTTCCAACGGTATGTTGTGAGTCGCATAACTCCTTACGGATCAAAAGTTATAGGCACCGGAGCGAAGGATACCTTGTCACAAGCCCCACGCCCTCTATTTGTGGGGCCAGCCTCTATGTGAAGTGCAGTTTTCTTGCCCAAGGTGCCATGGGATTCAGTAACAGAAATGTGATGGATTAGGTTGTCATCTTTTTCACAGATCACGACATACGATCCGAGACGGAAATATAGCATAAAAGAAGAAAAGTGTCCCAAAACTTACAAAAATATTCGATTTTGGGCTCCAAAAATAGGCACAACCGAGCAAGCTTGATGCCCCCGTCGTAGAGCTCTCGGAGAGCTTTCCAACGATATGTTGTGCACCGCGTAACTCCTTACAGATCAAAAGTTATGAGTACCGAAGCGACGGATACCTGGTCACAAGCCCCACACCCTCTGTTTGCAGGCCCAACCTCTACGTGAAGTGAAGTTGTCTTGCCCAAGCTACCGTGGGATTCGGTAATAGAAATGTGATGGATTAGGTTGTCGTCCTTTTTGTGGCTCACGACGTACGATTCAGGATGAAAAAACTGAGCAAAAGAAGATAAGTGTCCCGAAATTGATAAAAATGTTCAATTTTGGGCTCCGAAAACAGGTACAGCCGAGCAGGTTTTGTGCCCCCGCCGTAGAACTCTCGGGGAGCTTTCCAACGGTATGCTGTGCGCCGCGTAACTCTCTACGGATCAAAAGTTATGGGCACCGGAACGACGGATACCTGGTCACAAGCCCCACACCCTCTGTTTGTGGGCCCAGCCTCTACATGAAGTGAAGTTGTCTTGCCCAAGGTACCATGTGATTCGGTAATACAAATGTGATGGATTAGGTTGTCGTCCTGTTCGCGGCTCACGACGCATAATTCGGGTTTGAAAAATAGCGCAAAAGAAGAAAAGTGTACCAAAACTAATGAAAATATTCGATTTTGGGCTTCAAAAACAGGCGCAGTCGAGCAAGATTGGTGCCCCCATCGTAGAGCTCTCAGAGAGCTTTCCAACGGTATGCTGTGCGTCACGTAACTCCTTACGGATCGAAAGTTATAGGCACCGGGGCGATGGATACCTAGTCACATGCCCTGCGCCCTCGGTTTGAGGGTCCAGCCTCTACGTGAAGTGTTCTTGTCTTGCCTAAAGTGCCGTGTGATTCGGTAATAGAAATGTGATAGATTAGGTTATCGTCCTTTTCATGGCTCACGGCGTACGATCCGGGATGAAAAAACTGCGCAAAAGAAGATAAGTGTTCCAAAATTGATGAAAACGTTCAATTTTGGGCTTTGAAAATAGGCACAGCCGAGCAGGATTGGTGCCCCTGTCGTAGAGCTCTCTGGGAGCTTTCCAATGGTATGTTGTGAGTCGCATAACTCCTTACGGATCAAAAGTTATGGGCACCGGAGCGACGGATACCTTGTCATAAGCCCTATGCCCTCTGTTTGCGGGCCCAACCTCCACGTGAAGTGAAGTTGTCTTGGCCAAGGTGCAGTGGGATTCGGTAATAGAAATGTGATGGATTAGGTTGTCATCCTTTTCGCGGCTCACGACGTACAATCCGAGATGAAAAAATAGTGTAAAAGAAGAAAAGTGTCCCAAAACTTATGAAAATATTCAATTTTGGGCTCCGAAAACAGTCACAGCAGAGAAAACTTGCTGCCCCTGTCGTAGAGCTCTCGGAGAGCTTTCCAACGGTATGATGTGCGCCGCATAACTCCTTACGGATCAAAAGTTATGAGCACCAGAGCGACGGATACCTGGCCACAAGCCCCACGCCCTTTGTTTGCGGGCCTAGCCTCTACGTGAAGTGAAGTTGTCTTGCCCAAGGTGCCGTGGGATTCGGTAATAGAAATGTGATGGATTAGGTTGTCGCCCTTTTCACGGCCAACGACGTACGATCCGGGACAGAAAAACTACGCAAAAGAAGATAAGTGTCTCGAAATTGATAAAAATGTTCAATTTTGGGCGTAGAAAAGAGGCACAGCCGAGCAAGCTTGGTGGCCCCGTCGTAGAACTCTCGGGCAGCTTTCCAATAGTATGTTGTACACCGCGTAAATCCTTACGGATCAAAACTTATGAGCACCGGAGCGGCGGATAACTGGTCACAAGCCCTATGCCCTCTGTTTGCGGGCCCAGCCTCTACGTGAAGTGAAGTTGTCTTGCCTAAGGTGCCATGTGATTCGGTAATACAAATGTGATGGATTAGGTTGTCGTCCTTTTCATGACTCACGACGTACGATCCGGGTTTGAAAAACAGCTCAAAAGATGAAAATTGTACCGAAACTAATCAAAACATTCGATTTTAGGCTTTGAAAACTGGCACAACTGAGCAGGTTTGCTGCCCCCGTCATAGAGCTCTCGGAGAGCTTTCCAACGGTATGCTGTGCGCTGCGTAACTCCTTACGGATCGAAAGTTATAGGCACCGGATTGACGGATCCCTAGTCACATGCCCCACGCCCTCGGTTTGAGGGCCCAGCCTCTACGTGAAGTGAAGTTGTCCTGCCAAAGGTATTGTGTGATTCGGTAATAGATATGTGATAGATTATGTTGTCGTCCTTTTCGTTGCTTACGACGTACGATCCGGGACGGAAAAACTGCACAAAAGAAGATAAGTGTCCCAAAATTGATAAAAACATTCAATTTTGGGCTTTGAAAATAGGCGCAGCCGAGCAGGCTTGGTGCCCACGTCGTAGAGCTCTCAGAGAGCTTTCCAACGGTATGTTGTGAGTCGCATAACTCCTTACGGATCAAAAGTTATGGGCACCGGAGCGTCGGATACCTTGTCACAAGCCCCACGCCCTCTGTTTGCAGGCCTAGCCTCTACGTGAAGTGAAGTTGTCTTGCCCAAGGAGTCGTGGGATTCGGTAATAGAAATTTGATGGATTAGGTTATCATCATTTTTGCGGCTCACGACGTACGATCCGAGACGAAAAAATAGTGTAAAAGAAGAAAAGTGTCACAAAACTTATGAAAATGTTCGATTTTGGGCTTCGAAAACAGGTACAGCCGAGCAAGTTATAGGCACCGGAGCGACGGATACCTAGTCACATGCCCTATGACTTCGGTTTGAGGGCCCAGCCTCTACGTGAAGAGAAGTTGTCTTGCCCAAGGTGCCGTGTGATTCGGGAATATAAATGTGATAGATTAGGTTGTCGTTCTTTTCGTGGCTTACGACGTATGATCCGGGACGGAAAATCTACGGAAAAGAAGATAAGTGTCCCAAAATTGATGAAAACGTTCGATTTTGGTCTTCCAAAACAAACGCAACCGAGTAGACTAGGTGCCCCCATCATAGAGCTCTCAGAGTGCTTTCAAACGGTATGTTGTACGCCGCGTAACTCCTTATGGAGCAAAAGTTATGGGCACTGGAGCGACGGACACCTTGTCACAAGCCCTACACCCTCTGTTTGCGGGCCCAGCCTCTATGTGAAGTGAAGTTGTCTTGCCCAAGGTGCAATGTGATTCGGCAATAGAAATGTGATGGAATAGAATGTCGTCCATTTCGCTGCTCACGACGTACTATCCGGGATGAAAAAACAGCGTAAAAGAAAAAAAGTGTCCAAAAACTAATGAAAACATTCGATTTTGGGCTCCAAAAATAGGCACAGCCGAGCAAGCTTGGTATCTCCATCGTAGAGCTCTCGTAGAGCTTTCCAACGGTATGCTGTGCGTCGCGTAACTCTTTACAGATCAAAAGTTATAGGCATCGGAGCGACGGATACCTGGTTACAAGCCCTACGTCCTCAGTTTGCGGGCCCAGCTTCTATGTGAAGTGAAGTTGTCTTGCCCAAGGTACCATGGGATTCGATAATAGAAATGTGATAGATTAGGTTGTCGTCCTTTTCCTGGCTCACGACATAAGATCTGGGACAAAAAAACAACGCAAAAGAAGAAAGGTATAGTAAAACTTTTGAAAACGTTCGATTTTGGGCTATGAAAACAGGAGCAGCCAAGCAGGTTTGCTGGCCCTATCGTAGAGCTCCCGGAAAGCTTTCCAATGGTATGCTTTGCGTCCCGTAACTCCTTACGGATCAAAAGTTTTAGGCTCCGGAGCGACGGATACCTTGTCACAAGCCCCACGCCCTCGGTTTGAGGGCCCAGCCTCTACGTGAAGTGAAGTTGTCTTACCCAATGTGCCATAGGATTCGGCTATAAAAATGTGATGGATTAGGTTGTCGTCCTTTTCGCGGCTCACGACATACGATCCGGGACAGAAAATAAAGCAAAGAAAGAGAAATGTCCCAAAACTGATGAAAATGTTCAATTTTGGGCTCTGAAATAGGCGTAGCCGAGCAGGCTTGCTACCCCATCACAGAGCTCTCGGAGAACTTTCCAATGGTATGTTGTGCGCAGCGTAACTCCTTACGGATCAAAAGTTATGTGTACCAAATCGACGGATACATGGTCACAAGCCACACGCCCTCTGTTTGTGGGCCCAGCCTCTACGTGAAGTGAAGTTGTCTTACCCAATGTGCCGTGGGATTCGGTTATAAAAATGTGATTGATTAGGTTGTCGTCCTTTTCGCGGCTCACGACATACGATCCGGGACAGAAAATAGAGCAAATAAAGAAAAGTGTCCCAAAACTGATGAAAATGTTCGATTTTGGGCTCTGAAATAGGCGTAGCCGAGCAGGCTTGCTGCCCCTATCGTAGAGCTCTCGGAGAGCTTTCCAATGGTATGCTGTGCGCAGCGTAACTCCTTACGGATCAAAAGTTATGTGCACCAGATCGACAGATACCTGGTCACAAGCCACACGCCATCTGTTTGCGGGCCCAGCCTCTACGTGAAGTAAAGTTGTCTTACCCAATGTGCCGTGGGATTCAGTTATAAAAATGTGATGGATTAGGTTGTCGTCCTTTTCGCGACTTACGACATACGATCCGTGACATAAAATAGAGCAAAGAAAGAAAAGTGTACCAAAACTAATGAAAATATTCAATTTTGGGCTCTGAAATAGGCGTAGCCGAGCAGGCTTACTGCCCCCATCGTAGAGCTCTCGGAGAGCTTTCCAATGGTATGATGTGCGCAGCGTAACTCCTTACGGATCAAAAGTTATGTGCACCAGATCAACGGATAACTGGTCACAAGCCCCACGCCCTCTGTTTGCGGGCCCAGCCTCTACGTGAAGTGAAGTTGTCTTGCCCAAGGTACCATGTGATTCGGTAATACAAATGTGATGGATTAGGTTGTCGTTCTTTTCACGGCTCACAACGTACGATCTGGGTCTAAAAAATAGCGCAAAAGATGAAAATTGTACCGAAACTAATCAAAACATTCGATTTTGGGCTTCAAAAACGGGTGCAGCCGAGTAGGCTTGTTGCCCCGTCGGAGAGCTCTCGGAGAGCTTTGCAACGGTATGCTGTGCACCGCGTAACTCCTTACGGATCGAAAGTTATAGGCACCAGATTGACGGATACCTAGTTATATGCCCCATGCCATCGATTTGAGGACCCAGCCTCTACGTGAAGTGAAGTTGTCTTGCCCAAGGTGCTGTGTGATTCGGTAATAGATATGTGATTGATTAGGTTGTCGTCCTTTTCGAGGCTTACGATGTACGATCCGGGATGAAAAAACTGCGCAAAAGAAGATAAGTATCCCAAAATTGATGAAAACATTCAATTTTGGGCTTCGAAAATAGGTGCAGTTGAGTAGGCTTGGTGCCCACGTCGTAGAGCTCTCGGAGAGCTTTCCAACGGTATGTTGTGAGTCGCATAACTCCTTACGGATCAAAAGTTATGGGCACTGGAGCGTCGGATACCTTATCACAAGCCCCATGCCCTCTGTTTGCGGGCCCAGCCTCTACGTGAAGTGAAGTTGTCTTGCCCAAGGTGCCGTGGTATTCGGTAATAGAAATGTGATGGATTAGGTTGTCATCCTTTTCGTGGCTCACGACATACGATCCGGGATAGAAAAGTAGCGTAAAAGAAAAAATGTGTCACAAAACTTATGAAAATGTTCAATTTTGGGCTCCGAAAACAGGTACAGCCGAGCAAGTTATAGGCACAGGAGCGACGGATACCTAGTCACATGCCCCACGACTTCGGTTTGAGGGCCCAGCCTCTACGTGAAGTGAAGTTGTCTTGCCCAAGGTGCCGTGTGATTCAGGAATAGAAATGTGATAGATTAGGTTGTCGTCCTTTTCGTGGCTCACGACGTATGATCTGGGACGGAAAAACTACGAAAAAGAAGATAAGTGTCCCAAAATTGATGAAAACATTCAATTTTTGTCTTCCAAAACAAATGCAAACGAGTAAGCTAGGTGCCCCTATCGTAGAGCTCTCAGAGTGCTTTCCAACGGTACGTTGAGCGCCGCGTAACTCCTTATGGAGCAAAAGTTATGGGCACCGGAGCGACGGATACCTGGTCACAAGCCCTACACCCTCTGTTTGCGGGCCCAGCCTCTACGTGAAGTGAAATTGTCTTGCCCAAGGTGCAATGTGATTCGGTAATAGAAATGTGATGGAATAGATTGTCGTCCATTTCATTGCTCATGACGTACGATCCGGGATGAAAAAACAGCGTAAAAGAAAAAAAAATGTCCCAAAACTAATGAAAACATTCGATTTTGGACTCCAAAAGCAGGCGCAGCCGAGCAAGCTTGGTATCCCCATCGTAGATCTCTCGGAGAGCTTTCCAACGGTATGCTGTGCGCTGCGTAACTCTTTACGGATCAAAAGTTATAGGCATCGGAGCGACGGATACCTGGTTATAAGCCCTACGCCCTCGGTTTGCGGGCCCAGCCTCTACGTGAAGTGAAGTTGTCTTGCCCAAGGTACCATCGGATTCGATAATATAAATGTGATAGATTAGGTTGTCGTCCTTTTCGTGGCTCACGACGTACGATCCGAGACGAAAAACCACGCAATAGAAGAAAGGTGTAACGAAACTTTTGAAAATATTCGATTTTGGGCTATGAAAATAGGAGCAGCCAAGAAGGTTTGCTGGCCCCGCCGTAGAGCTCCCAGAGAGCTTTCCAATGGTATGCTTTGCGTCCCATAACTCCTTACGGATCAAAAGTTATAGGCACCGGAGCGATGGATGCCTAATCACAAGCCCCACGCCCTCGGTTTGAGGGCCCAGCCTCTACATGAAGTGAAGTTGTCTTACCCAATGTGCCGTGGGATTCGGTTATAAAAATGTGATGGATTAGGTTGTCATCCTTTTCGCAGCTCACGACATACGATCTTGGACAGAAAATAGAGCAAAGAAAGAGAAGTGTCCCAAAACATATGAAAAAATTCAATTTTGGGATCTGAAATTGGCGTAGCCGAGCAGGCTTGCTGCCCCCATCGTAGAGCTCTCGGAGAGCTTTCCAATTGTATGTTGTGTGCAGTGTATCTCCTTACGGATCAAAAGTTATGTGCACCAGATCGACGGATACCTAGTCACAAGCCACACGCCCTCTGTTTTTCGGGCCCAGCCTCTACGTAAAGTGAAGTTGTCTTACCCAATGTGCCGTGGGATTTGGTTATAAAAATGTGATGGATTAGGTTTTCGTCCTTTCCGCGGCTCACGACGTACGATCCGAGACAGAAAATTGAGCAAAAAAGAAAAGTGTCCCAAAACTGATGACGTTCAATTTTGGGCTCTGAAATAGGCATAGCCCAGCAGGCTTGCTGCCCCCATCGTAGAGCTCTCGGAGAGCTTTCCAATGGTATGCTGTGCGCAGCGTAACTCCTTACGGATCAAAAGTTATGTGCCCCAGATCGACGGATACCTGATCACAAGCCACACGCCCTCTATTTGCAGGCCCAGCCTCTACGTGAAGTAAAGTTGTCTTACCCAATGTGCCGTAGGATTCGGTTATAAAAATGTGATGGATTAGGTTGTCGTCCTTTTCGCGGCTCGCGACATATGATCCGGGACAGAAAATAGAGCAAAGAAAGAAAAGTGTCCCAACACTGATGAAAACGTTCGATTTTGGGCTCTGAAATAGGCGTAGCCAAGCAGGCTTGCTGCCCACATCGTAGAGCTCTCGGAGAGCTTTCCAATGGTATGTTGTGCACAGCGTAACTCCTTACGGATCAAAAGTTATGTGCACCAGATCGACGGATACCTGATCACAAGCCACACGCCCTCTATTTGCAGGCCCAGCCTCTACGTGAAGTGAAGTTGTCTTACCCAATGTGCCGTAGGATTCGGTTATAAAATGTGATGGATTAGGTTGTCGTCCTTTTCGCGGCTCACGACATACGATCCGGGACAGAAAATAGAGCAAAGAAAGAAAAGTGTCCCAACACTGATGAAATCTTTCGATTTTGGGCTCTGAAATAGGCGTAGCCAAGCAGGCTTGCTGCCTACATCGTAGAGCTCTCGGAGAGCTTTCCAATGGTATGCTATGCGCAGCGTAACTCCTTACGGATCAAAAGTTGTGGGCACCAGATCGATGGATACCTGGTCACAAGCCACACGCCTTCTGTTTGCGGGCCCAGCCTCTACGTGAAGTGAAGTTGTCTTGCCCAAGGTGCCATCAGATTTGGTAATAGAAATGCGATGGATTAGGTTGTCGTTCTTTTCGCGACTCACGACGTACGATCTGGGACGGAAAAATAGCGCAAAAGAAGAAAAGTGTCCCAAAACTTATGAAAATATTCAATTTTAGGCTTCGAAAACAAGCGTAACCGAGCAAGCTAGGTGCCCCCATCGTAGAGCTCTCAGAGTACTTTCCAACGGTATGTTGTGCACCACGTAACTCCTTACGGAGCAAAAGTTATGGGCACCAGAGCGACGAATACCTCGTTACAAGCCCTACGCCCTCTGTTTGGGCGCCCAGCCTCTACGTGAAGTGAAGTTGTCTTGCCCAAGCTGCAGTGTGATTCGGTAATAGAAATGTGATGAAATAGGATGTCATCCTTTTCGCTGCTCACGACGTACGATTCGGGACGAAAAAATAGCGTAAAAGAAGAAAAGTGGCACAAAACTAACGAAAGCATTCAATTTTGGGCTCCAAAAACGGGCGTAGCCGAGCAAGCTTGGTGCCCCCATCGTAGAGCTCTCGAAGAGCTTTCCAACGGTATGCTGTGCGCCGCGTTACTCTTTACGGATCAAAAGTAATAGGCACCAGAGTGACGGATACCTGGTTACAAGCCCTACGCCCTCGGTTTGCGGGCCCAGCCTCTACGTGAAGTCAAGTTGTCTTGCCCAAGGTGCCATGGGATTCGATAATAGAAATGTGATAGATTTGGTTGTCATCCTTTTCGTTGCTCACGACGTACGATCCAGGTCGAAAAATAGCGCAAAAGAAGAAAGGTGCAGCGAAAGTTTGAAAATGTTCAATTTTGGGCTCCGAAAATAGGCGCAGCCGAGCAGGTTTGCTATCCCCGTCGTAGAGCTCTCGGAGAGCTTTTCAACGGTATGTTTTGCGCCACATAACTCCTTATAAATCAAAAGTTATAGGCACCGGAGTGACGGATACCTAGTCACAAGCCCCACGCCCTTGGCTTGAGGGCCCAGCCTCTACATGAAGTGAAGTTGTCTTACCCATTATGTCGTGGGATTTGGTAATAAAAATGTGATGGATTAGGTTGTTGTCCTTTTCGCGGCTCACAACATACAATCCGGGACGAAAAAATAACGCAAAAGAAGAAATGTGTCCTAAAATTGATGAAAACGTTCAATTTTGGGCTCTGAAAATAGGCGCAGCCGAGCAAGCTTGGTGCCCCTATCGTAGAGCTCTTAGAGAGCTTTCCAACGGTATGCTGTGCGCCGCGTAACTTCTTACGGATCAAAAGTTATGAGCACCGGAGTGACAGATACCTGGTGACAAGCCCCACACCCTCTGTTTGCGGACCCAGCCTCTACGTGAAGTCAAGTTGTCTTACCCAAGGTGCCGTGGGATTTGGTAATAGAAATGGGATGGATTAGGATGTCGTACTTTTCGCGCCTCACAGTGTACAATCCGGGACGGCAAAATAGCGCAAAAGAAGAAAGTGTCCCAAAACTTATGAAAATGTTCAATTTTGGGCTCTGAAAACATGCACAACTGAGAAAGCTTGCTGCCCTCGTCGTAGAGCTCTCAGAGAGCTTTCCAACGGTATGTTGTGCACCGCGTAACTCCTTACAGATCAAAAGTTTTGAGCACCGAAGTGACGGATACCTGGTCACAAGCCCCACGCCTTCTGTTTGAGGGCCCGGCCTCTACGTGAAGTGAAGTTGTCTTGCACAAGGTGCCTTGGGATTCGGTAGTAGAAATGTGACGGATTAGGTTGACGTCCTTTTCGCGGCTCACGATGTATGATCCGGGACGGAAAAATACGCAAAAGAAGATAAGTGTCCCGAAATTGATAAAAATGTTCGATTTTGGGCTCCAAAAATAGGCACAGTCGAGCAGGCTTGGTACCTCCGTCGCAGAACTCTCGGGGAGATTTCCAACGGTATGCTGTACGCTGCGTAACTCCTTACGGATCAAAAGTTATGGGCACCGAAGCGACGGATACCTGGTCACAAGCCCCACGCCCTCTGTTTGCTGGCCCAGCCTCTCCGTGAAGTGAAGTTGTCTTGCCCAAGGTGTCGTGTGATTCAGTAATAGAAATGTGATGGATAAGGTTGTCGTCTTTTTCGTGGCTCACGACGTATGATCCGGGTCTGAAAAACATCGCAAAATAAGAAATGTGTACCGAAACTAATGAAAACATTCAATTTTTTGATTCAAAAATAGGTACAACCGAGCAGGCTTGGTGCCCCTGTCGTAGAGCTCTCGGAGAGCTTTCTAACGATATGCTGTGCGCCACGTAACTCCTTACGGATTAAAAGTTATGGGCACCGGAGCGACGTATACCTAGTCACAAGCCCTATGCCCTCTGTTTGCGGGCCCAGCCTCTACATGAAGTGATGTTGTCTTGCCCAAGGTGCAGTGTGATTCGATAATAGAAATGTGAAGGAATAGGATGTCGTCCTTTTCGCGGCTCAAGACGTACGATCTGGGACGAAAAAATAGCGTAAAAGAATAAAAGTGTCCCAAAACTTATGAAAATGTTCGATTTTGGGCTCCGAAAACAGGCGCAGCCTAGAAGGCTAGATGCCCCCATCGTAGAGCTCTCAAAGAACTTTCCAACGGTATGCTGTGCGCCACGTAACTTGTTACGGATCAAAAGTTAAGGGCACCAGAGCAACGGATACCTGGCCACAAGCCCCATGCCCTCACTTTGAAGGCCTAGCCTCTACATGAAGTGAAGTTGTCTTGCTCAAGTTGTCGTGGGATTTGGCAATAGAAATGTGATGGATTAGGTTGTCGTCCTTTTCGCGGCTCACGACGTACAATACAGGACGAAAAAATAGCACAAAAGAAGAAAAGTATCCCTGAAACTGATGAAAACATTCAATTTTAGGCTCCGAAAACATGCGTAGCCGAGCAAGCTTGGTGTCCCCATTGTAGAGCTCTCAGAGAGCTTTCCAACGGTATGCTATGCGCCGCGTAACTCCTTACGGATCAAAAGTTATGAGCACCGGAGCGACGGATACCTGGTCACAAGCCCCACGCCCTGTGTTTACGGTCCCAGCCTCTACGTGAAGTGAAGTTGTCTTGCCCAAGGTGCCGTGGGATTTGGTAATAGAAATCTGATAGATTAGGTTGTCGTCCTTTTCGCGGCTCACGACGTATGATCCGAGATGGAAAAATAGCGCAAAAGAAGTAAAGTGTCCCTAAACTAATGAAAACGTTCGATTTTGGGCTCCAAAAATAGGCACAGCCTAGCAAGCTTGCTGCTCCTAATGTAGAGCTCTCGGAGTGCTTTCCAACGGTATGCTGTGCGACGCGTAACTCCTTACGGATCAAAAGTTATGGGCACCGGAGCGACGGATACCTGGTCACCAACCCCACACACTCTGTTTGCAGGCCCAGCCTCTACGTGAAGTGAAGTTGTCTTGCCCAAGGTACCATGGGATTCGGTAATAGAAATGTGATGGATTAGGTTGTCGTCCTTTTTTGGCTCACGACGTACGATCATGGATGGAAAAACAGCACAAAAGAAGAAAAGTGTACCAAAACTTATGAAAATGTTCGATTTTGGGCTCAAAAAATAGGCGAAGCTGATCAGGCTAGGTGCCCTCGTCGTAGAGCTCTCATAGAGCTTTCCAACGGTATGTTGTGCACTGCGTAACTCCTTATGGATCAAAAGTTAAGGGCACCGGAGCAACGGATACCTCGTCACAAGCCCTACGCCTTTTGTTTGTGGGCCTAGCCTCTACGTGAAGTGAAGTAATCTTGCGCAAGGTGCCGTGGGATTTGGTAATAGAAATGTGATGGATTAGATTATCGTCATTTTCGCGGCTCACGACGTACGATTCGGGACAAAAAAACTGTTCAAAAGAAGATAAGTGTCCCCAAATTGATAAAAATGTTCAATTTTGGGCCATGAAAACAGGAACAGCCGAGCAGGCTTGGTGCCCCCGTCGTAGAACTCTCGAGGAGCTTTCCAACAGTAAGTTGTACGTCGCGTAACTCCTTACGGATCAAAACTTATGGGCACCGGAGCGGCGGATACCTGGTCACAAGGGCCACGCCCTCTATTTGCAGGCCTAGCCTCTACGTGAAGTGAAGTTGTCTTGCCCAAGGTGCCATGTGATTCAGTAATACAAATGTGATGGATTAGGTTATCGTCCTTTTCACGGCTCACGACGTACGATCCGGGTATGAAAAACATTGCAAAAGATGAAAAGTGTACCAAAACTAATGAAAACATTTGATTTTGGGCTTCGAAAATAGAGGCAGCTGAGCAGGCTTAGAGCCCCCTTCGTAGAGCTCTCGGAAAGCTTTCCAACGGTATGCTGTGCGCCGCGTAACTCCTTATGGATCCAAAGTTATAGGCACCGGATTAACGGATACCTAGTCACATGCCCTATGCCCTCGGTTTGAGGGCCCAGCCTCTACGTGAAGTGCAGTTGTCTTACCAAAGGTGTCGTGTGATTCGGTAATAGAAATGTGATAGATTAGGTTGTCGTCCTTTTTCGTGGCTCACGACGTACGATCCGGGACGAAAAAACTGCGCAAAAGAAGATAAGTGTCCTAAAACTGATGAAAACATTCAATTTTGGGCTTCGAAAATAGGCGCAGCCGAGCAGGCTTGGTGCCCACGTCGTAGAGCTCTCAGAGAGCTTTCCAACTGTATGTTGTGAGTCGCATAACTCCTTATGGATCAAAAGTAATGGGCACCGGAGCGTCGGATACTTTGTCACAAGCCTCACGCCCTCTGTTTGCTGGCCCAACCTCTACGTGAACTAATGATGGCTTGCCCAAGATGCTGTGGGATTCGGTAATAGAAATGTGATGGATTAAGTCGTCATCCTTTTCGCGGTACACGACGTATGATCCGGGACGGAAAAATAGCGTAAAAGAAGAAAAGTGTCCCAAAACTTATGAAAATGTTCAATTTTGGGCTCCGAAAACAGGCACAACCGAGAAAGCTAGGTGCCCTCATCGTAGAGCTCTCGGAGAGGTTTCAAACGGTATGCTGTGCGCCGCGTAACTCCTTACGGATCAAAAGTTATAGATACCGGAGCGACGGATACCTAGTCACATGCGCCACGCCCTCGGTTTGAGGGCCCAGCCTCTACGTGAAGTGCAGTTGTCTTACCCAAGGTTCCGTGTGATTCGGTAATAGAAATGTGATAGATTAGGCTGTCATCCTTTTCGTGGCTCACGACGTACGAGCCGGGACGAAAAAATTGTGCAAAAGAAGATAAGTGTCCCAAAACTGATGAAAATGTTCAATTTTGGGCTTCGAAAATTGGCACAGCCGAGCAAGCTTGGTGCCCACATCGTAGAGCTCTCGGAGAGCTTTCAAATGGTATGTTGTGAGTCACATAACTCCTTACGGATCAAAAGTTATAGGCACCGGAGCGACGGATACCTTGTCACAAGCCCCACGCCCTCTGTTTGCGGGCCCAGGCTCTACGTGAAGCGAAGTTGTCTTGCCCAAGGTGCCGTGGGATTCGGTAATAGAAATGTGATGGATTAGGTTGTCATCATTTTCATTGCTCACGACGTACGATCCGGGACGAAAAAATAGCGCAAAAGAAAAAAAGTGTCCTAAAACTTATAAAAATGTTCGATTTTAGGCTACGAAAGCAAGCGCAACCAAGGAGGCTAGGTGCCCCCATCGTAGAGCTCCCAGAGAGCTTTCCAATGGTATGCTTTGCGCCACGTAACTCCTTACGGATCTAAAGTTATAGGCACCAGAGCGACGGATACCTGGTCACAAGCCCCACGCCCTCGGTTTGAGGGCCCAGCCTCTACGTGAAGTGAAGTTGTCTTACCCAATGTGCTGTGGAATTCAGTAATAAAAATGTGATGGATTAGGTTGTCGTCCTTTTAGCAGCTCACGACTTACGATACGGGACGAAAAATAGAGCAAAGTAAGAAAAGTATCCTAAAATTGATGAAAACGTTCGATTTTGGGCTCTGAAAATAGGCGCAGCAGAGCAGTCTTGCTGCCCCCATCGTAGAGCTCTCGGAGAGCTTTCCAACGGTATGTTGTGCGCCGCGTAACTCCTTACGGATCAAAAGTTATGGGCACCGGAACGACGGATACCTGGTCACAAGCCACACGCCCTCTGTTTGCGGGCCCAGCCTCTACATGAAGTGAAGTTGTCTTGCCCAAGGTGCCATGGGATTCGGTAATAGAAATGTTATGCATTAGGCTGTTGTTCTTTTCGCGGCTCACGACGTACGATCCGGGATGGAAAAACTGCGCAAAAGATGAAAAGTGTCCTCAAACTGATGAAAACGTTCAATTTTGCACTCTGAAAACTGGCGCAGTCGAGCAAGCTTGGTGCCGCCATTGTAGAGCTCTCGGAGAGCTTTCCAACGGTATGCTGTGCGCTGCGTAAGTTCTTACGGATCAAAAGTTATGAGCACTGGAGCGACGGATAACTGGTCACAAGCCCCACGCCCTCTGTTTGCAGACTCAGCCTCTACGTGAAGTGAAGTTGTCGTTCCCAAGGTGCCGTGGGATTCAGTAATTGAAATATGATAAATTAGGTTGTCATCCTTTCCGCGGCTCACGACGTACGATCCGGGATGAAAAAATAGCGCAAAAGAAGAAAGGTGTAGCCAAGCTTTTGAAACGTTCAATTTTGGACTCCGAAAACAGGCGCAGCCGAGCAGGTTTGCTGCCCCTGTCATAGAGTTCTTGGAGAGCTTTTCAACGGTATGCTTTCCGCCGCGTAACTCCTTACGGATCAAAAATTATAGGCACCGGAGCGACGGATACCTGGTCACAAGCCCCACGCCCTCGGCTTAAGGGCCCAGCCTATACGTGAAATGATGTTGTCTTACCCAATGTGCCATGCGATTCGGTAATAAAAATGTGATGGATTAGGTTGTCGTCCTTTTCGCGGCTCATAACATACAATCTGGGACAAAAAAATAGCGCAAAAGAAGAAAAGTGTCCCAAAACTGATGAAAATGTTCGATTTTGGGCTCTGAAAATAGGCCCAGCCGTGCAGGCATGCTGCCCCCATCGTAGAGCCCTCAGAGAGCTTTCCAACGGTATGCAGTGCGCCGCTTAACTCCTTACGGATCAAAAGTTGTGGGCACCGGAGCGACGGATACCTGGTCACAAGCCACACGCCCTCTGTTTGCGGGCCCAGCCTCTACGTGAAGTGAAGTTTTCTTGCCTAAGGTGCCATGGGATTCGGTAATAGAAATGTGATGGATTAGGTTGTCATTCTTTTCGCGGCTCACGACGTATGATCCGAGATGGAAACACTGCGTAAAAGAAGAAAAGTGTCCTGAAGTAGATGAAAACATTCAATTTTGGGCTCTGAAAATAGGCACAGCCGAGCAAGCTTGGTGCCCATATCGTAGAGCCCTCGGAGAGCTTTCCAACGGTATGCTGTGCGCAGCGTAACTCCTGACGGATCAAAAGTTATGAGCACCGGAGTGACGGATACCTGGTCATAAGCCTCACGCCCTCTTTTTGCGGACCCAGCCTCTACGTGAAGTAAAGTTGTCTTACCCAAGGTGCCGTGGGATTCAGTAATAGAAATGTGATGGATTAGGATGTCGTACTTTTCGCAGCTCACGACGTACGATCTGGGACAGCAAAATAGCGCAAAAGAAGAAAAGTGTCCCAAAACTTAAGAAAATGTTCGATTTTGGGCTCCAAAAATAGGCACAGCCGAGCAAGCTTGTTCCCCCAGTCGTAGAGCTCTCAGAGAGCTTTCCAACAGTATGCTGTGCACCGCGCAACTCCTTACGGATCAAAAGTTATGAGCACAGGAGCGACGAATACCTGGTCACAAGCCCTACGCCTTATGATTGCGGGCCCAGCCCCTACGTGAAGTAAACTTGTCTTGCCCAAGGTGCCATGGGATTCGGTAGTAGAAATGTGATAGATTAGGTGGACGTCCTTTTTGCGGCTCACGACGTACGATCCGGGACGTAAAAACTGTGCAAAAGAAGATAAGTGTTCCGAAATTGATAAAAATGTTCGATTTTCTACTCCAAAAATAGGCACAGTCGAGCAGGCTTGGTGCCCGCGTCGTTGAACTCTCAGGGAGCTTTCCAACTGTATGCTTTACGCCGCGTAACTCCTTACGGATCAAAAGTTATGGGCACCGGAGCGACAAATACCTGGTCACAAGCCCAACGCCCTCTGTTTGCGGGCCCAGCCTCTACGTGAAGTGAAGTTGTCTTGCCCAAGGTGTCGTGTGATTCGGTATTAGAAATGTGATGGATTAGATTGTCGTCTTTTTCGCGGCTCACGATATATGATCCGGGTCTGGAAAACAGCGCAAAATAAGAATAGTGTACCAAAACTGATGAAAACATTCAATTTTGGGCTTTGAAAATAGGTACAGCCGAGCAGGCTTGGTGCCCTGGTCGTATAGCTCTCGCAGAGCATTCCAATGGTATGTTGTGCACCGCGTAGCTCCTTACAGATCGAAAGTTATAAGCACCGGAGCGACGGATACCTGGTCTTATGCCCCATGCCATCGGTTTGAGGGCCCAGTCTCTACGTGAAGTGAAGTTGTCTTGCCCAAGGTGCCATGTGATTCGGTAATAGAAATGTGATAGATTAAGTTGTCGTCCTTTTCGTGGCTCACGACGTACGATCCGGGACGGAAAAACAGCGCAAAAGAAGATAAATATCCCAAAACTGATAAAAATGTTCAATTTTGGGCTCCAAAAATTAGAGCTGCCTAGCAGGCTTGGTGCCTCGGTCGTAGAGCTCTCAGAGAGCTTTCCAACGGTATGTTGTGAGTAGCATAACTCCTTACGGATCAAAATTTATGGGCACCGGAGCGACGAATACCTGGTCATAAACCCTATGCCCTCTGTTTGCGGGCCCAGCCTCTACGTGAAGTGAAGTTGTCTTGCCCAAGGTGCGGTGTGATTCGGTAATAGAAATGTGATGGAATAGGATGTCGTATTTTTCGCGGCTCACGACGACGATCTGGGACGAAAAAATAGCGTAAAACCCAAAACTTTTGAAAATGTTCGATTTTGGTCTCCGAAAACAGGCGCAGTCTAGTAGTTTAGGTGCCCCCATCGTAGAGCTCTTAGAGAGCTTTCCAACGGTATGCTGTGCACCGCGTAACTTGTTACGGATCAAAAGTTAAGGGCACCGGAGCAACGGATACCTAGCCACAAGCCCCACGCCCTCTCTTTGAAGGCCTAGCCTCTACATGAAGTGAAGTTGTCTTGCTTGAGGTACCGTTGGATTCGGCAATAGAAATGTGATGGATTAGGTTGTCGTCCTTTTCGCGGCTCACGACGTACAATACGAGACAGAAAAATACTGTAAAAGAAGAAAAGTGTCCCGAAACTGATGAAAACGTTCGATTTTAGGCTCCGAAACAGGCGTAGCCGAGCAAGCTTGGTGTCCCAGTCGTAGAGCTCTCGGAGAGCTTTCCAACGATATGCTATGCGCCGCTTAATTCCTTACGGATCAAAAGTTATGAGCACCAGAGCGACGGATACCTGGTCACAAGCCCCACACCCTCTGTTTGCGGTCCCAGCCTCTACGTGAAGTGAAGTTGTCTTGCCCAAGGTGCCGTGAGATTCGGTAATAGAAATCTGATGGATTAGGTTGTCGTCCTTTTTGCAACTCACGACGTACGATACGGGATAAAAAAACAGCGCAAAAGAAGTAAACTGTCCCAAAACTAATGAAAACATTCAATTTTGGGATCCAAAAACAGACGTAGCCTAGCAGGCTTGCTGCCCCTGTCGTAGAGCTTTCGGAGTACTTTCCAACGGTATGCTATGTGCCGCGTAACTCCTTACGGATCAAAAGTTATGGGTACCGGAGCGACAGATACTTGGTCATCAGCCCCACACACTCTGTTTGCCGGCCCAGCCTCTACGTGAAGTGAAGTTGTCTTACCCAAGGTGCCGTGGGAGTCGGTAATAAAAATGTGATGGATTAGGTTGTCGTCCTTTTCTGGCTCACGACGTACGATCCGGGACAGAAAAATAGCGCAAAAGAAGAAAAGTGTCCCAAAACTTAAGAAAATGTTCAATTTTGGGCTCAGAAAATAGGCGCAGCCAATCAGGCTAGGTGCCCTCATCGTAGAACTCTTAATGAGCTTTCCAACGGTATGCTGTGCGCTGCATAACTCCTTATGGATCAAAAGTTAAGGGCACTGGAGCAACGGATACCTTGTCACAAGCCCCACGTCTTCTGTTTGTGGGCCTAACCTCTACGTGAAGTGAAGTTGTCTTGTGCAAGGTGTCGTGGGATTCGGTAATAGAAATGGGATGGATTAGGTTGTCGTCATTTTTGCGGCTCACGACGTACGATCTGGGACGGAAAAATAGCGCAAAAGAAGAAAAGTGTCCTGAAACTAATGAAAATGTTCAATTTTGGCATTCGAAAATTGGCGCAGCCGAGCATACTTGGTGCCCCCGTCGTAGTGCTCTCAGAGAGCTTTCCAACGGTATGCTGTGCGCCGCATAACGCCTTATGGATCAAAAGTTATGGGCATCGAAGCGATGGATACCTGGTCACAAGCCCCATGCCCTCGGTTTGACGGCCCAGCCTCTACGTGAAGTGAAGTTCACTTGCCCAAGGTACAGTGGGATTCGGTTATAAAAATGTGATGGATTAGGTTGTCGTCCTTTTCGCGGCTCACGACGTACGGTCCGGGACTGAAAAACAGCACAAAAGAAAAGAAGTATCCCAAGATTGATAAAAACATTCAATTGTGGGCTCCGAAAATAGGCACCGCCAAACAAGCTTGTTGCCCCCGTCATAGAGCTCTCGATGAGCTTTCCAACGGTGTGTTGTGCGCCGCGTAACTCCTTACGGATCAAAAGTTATGAGCATCAGAGCGACGGATACCTATTCACAAGCCCCACGCCCTATGTTTGCTGGCCCAGCCTCTACGTGAAGTGAAGTTGTCTTACCCAAGGTGCTGTGGGATTCGGTAATAAAAATGTGATGGATTAGGTTGTCGTCCTTTTCCGGCTCACGACATACGATCCGGGACGGAAAAACAGCGCAAAAGAAGAAAAGTGCCCCAAAACTTATGAAAATGTTCGATTTTGGGCTAAGAAAACAGGCGCAGCCGATCAGGTTAGGTGCCTTCGTCGTAGAGCTCTCAGAGAGCTTTCCAACGGTATGCTGTGCGCCGCATAACTCCTTATGGATCAAAAGTTAAGGGCACCGGAGCAACGGATACCTCGTCACAAGCCCCATGCCTTCTGTTTGTGGGCCTAGCCTCTACGTGAAGTGAAGTTGTCTTGCACAAGGTGTCGTGGGATTCGGTAATAGAAATGTGATGGATTAGGTTGTCGTCCTTTTCGCGAATCACGACGTACGATCCGGAATGAAAAAATAGCGCAAAAGAAGAAAAGTGTACCGAAACTAATGAAAACGTTCAAGTTTGGGATCCGAAAATAGGTGCAGCCGAGCATACTTGGTGCCCCCGTCGTAGGGCTCTCGTAGAGCTTTCCAACAGTAAACTGTGCGCCACGTAACGCCTTATGGATCAAAAGTTATAGGCATCGGAGCAATGGATACCTGGTCACAAGCCCCACGCCCTCGTTTTGATGGCCCAACCTCTACGTGAAGTGAAGTTGTCTTGCCCAAGGTGCTGTGGGATTCGATTATAAAAATGTGATCGATTAGGTTGTCGCCCTTTTCGTAGCTCACGACGTACGATCCGGGACTGAAAAATAGTGCAAAAGAAGAGAAGTGTCCCAAAATTGACGAAAACATTCAATTTTGGGCTCCGAAAATAGGCACCGCCGAGCAAGCTAGCTGCCCCCGTCGTACAGCTCTCAAAGAGCTTTCCAACGGTATACTGTGTGCCGCGAAACTCCTTACGGATCAAAAGTTATGAGCAATGGGGAGACGGATGCCTGGTCACAAGCCCTACGTCCTCTGTTTGCGTGCCCAGCGTCTACGTGAAATGATGTTGTCTTGCCCAAGGTGCTATGTGATTCGGTAATAGAAATGTGATGGATTAGGTTGTCGACCTTTTCACGGCTCACAACGTACGATCCGGGACGGAAAAACTGTGCAAAAGAAGATAAGTGTCCCAAAACTGATGAAAACGTTAAATTTTGGGCTCCGAAAATGGGTGCAGCCGACTAAGCATATTGCCTCAGTCGTAGTGCTCTCGGAGAGCTTTCCAACCGTGTGCTGTGTGCCGCGTAACTCCTTACGGATCAAAAGTTATGAGCACCGGAGCGACGGATACCTTTTCACAAGCCCCACGCCCTCTGTTTGAGGGCCTAGCCTCTACGTGAAGTGAAGTTGTCTTGCCGAAGGTACGGTGGGATTCGGTAATAAAAATGTGATGGATTAGGTTGTCGTCCTTTTTGTGGCTCACGATGTACGATCTGGGACTGAAAAACAGTGCAAAAGAAGAGAAGTGTCCCAAAACTGATAAAAACGTTCGATTTTGGGCTCTGAAAATAGGCGCAGCCGAGAAGCTTGCTGCCCCCGTCGTAGAGCTCTCGGAGATCTTTCCAACAGTATGCTGTGTGCTGCGAAACTACTTACGGATCAAAAGTTATGGGCACCGGAGCGACAGATACCTGGTTACAAGCCCCACACCCTTTGTTTGTGTACCCAGCCTCTACGTGAAGTGATTTTGTCTTGCCCAAGGTGCCGTGTGATTCGGTAATAGAAATGTGATGGATTAGGTTGTCGTCCTTTTTGTGGCTCACAACGTACGATCCGGGACGGAAAAACTGCGCAAAAGAAGATAAGTGTCCTGAAACTAATGAAAACATTCAATTTTGGGCTCCGAAAATAGGCGCAGCAAAGCAAGCTTGGTGCCCCCGTCGTAGAGCTCTCAGAGAACTTTTCAACGGATTGCTGTGCGCCCCGTAACTCCTTACGAATAAAAAGTTTTGTGCACCGGAGCGACGGATACCTAGTCACAAGCCCCACGCTCACTGTTTGCGGGCCCAGCCTCTACGTGAAGTGAAGTTGTCTTGCCCAAGGTGCCATGGGATTCGGTAATAGAAATGTGATGGATTAGGTTGTCGTCCGTTTCCCAGCTCACGACGTACGATCCAGGACGAAAAAACTGCGCAAAAGAAGAAAAGTGTCCCAAAACTAATATAAACATTCGATTTTGGGCTCCGAAAATAGGCACAGCCGAGCAGGTTTGGTGCCCCCGTCGTAGAGCTCTCAGAGAGCTTTTCAATGGTATGCAGTGCGCCGCATGACTCCTTACGGATCAAAAGTTATAGGCACCAGAGCGACGGATACCTGGTCACAAGCCCCACGCCCTCGGTTTGCGGGCCCAGCCTCTACGTGAAGTGAAGTTGTCTTGCCCAAGGTGCCGTGGGATTCGGTAATAGAAATGTGATGGATTAGGCTGTCGTCCTTTTTGCGGCTCACGACGAACGATCCGGGACGAAAAAACAGTGCAAAAGAAGAAAAGTGTCCCAAAACTTATGAAATTGTTCGATTTTGTGCTCAGAAAATAGGCGCAGCCAAGCAAGCTAGGTGCCCTCGTTGTAGATCTCTCAGAGAGCTTTCCAAGGGTATGCTGTGAGCCGTGTAACTCTTTATGGATAAAAACTTAAGGGCACCGGAGCAACGAATACCTGGTCATAAGCCCCACGCCTTCTGTTTGCGGGCCTAGCCTCTAGGTGAAGTAAAGTTTTCTTGCGCAACGTGTCGTGGGATTCGGTAATAGAAATGTGAAGGATTAGGTTGTCGTTCTTTTTGCGGCTCACGACGTACGATACGGGGCGAAAAAATAGCGCAAAAGAAGAAAACTACCCCAAAATTGATGAAAATATTCGATTTTGGGCTTCGAAAATAGGTGCAGACGAGCAGGCTTGGTGCCCCCGTCGTAGTGCTCTCGGAGAGTTTTCGAACGGTATGCTGTGCGCCGCGTAACTCCTTACAGATCAAAAGTTATGGGCACCGGAGCGACGGATACCTGGTCACAAGTCCCAGGCCCTCGGTTTGAGGGCCCAACCTCTACGTGAAGTGAAGTTGTCTTACCCAAGGTGCGGTGGGATTCGGTAATAAAAATGTGATGGATTAGGTTGTCGTCCTTTTCGTGGCTCACGGTGTACGATCCGGGATTGAAAAACAGCGAAAAAGAAGAGAAGTGTCCCAAAACTGATGAAAAGGTTCAATTTTGGGATCCGAAAATAGGCACAATCGAGCAAGCTTGCAGCCCTAGTCGTAGAGCTCTGGGAGAGCTTTCCAACGGTATGTTGTGCGCCGCTCCTTACGGATCAAAAGTTATGGGCACCGAAGCAACGGATACCTGGTCACAAGCCCCACGCCCTTTGTTTGCGTGCCCAGCCTCTACGTGAAGTGAAGTTGTCTTGCCCAAGGTGCCATGTTATTCGGTAATAGAAATATGATGGATTAGCTTGTCATCCTTTTCGCGGCTCATGACATACGATCCGAGACGGAAAAATTGCGCAAAAGAAGAAAAATATCCTGAAACTGATGAAAACGTTCAATTTTGGGCTTCGAAAACAGGCGCAACCGAGCAAGCTAGGTGCCCCGATCGTAGAGCTCTCGGAGAGCTTTCCAACGGTATGCTGTGCGCCGCGTAACTCCTTACAGATCAAAAGTTATGAGCACCAGAGCAACGGATACCTGGTCACAAGCCCCACGCCCTCTGTTTGCGGGCCCAGCCTGTATGTAAAGTAAAGTTGTCTTGCCCAAGGTACCGTGAGATTCGGTAATAGAAATGTGATGGATTAGGTTGTCGTCCTTTTCGCGGCTCACGACGTACGATCCGGGATGGAAAAATAGCGCCAAAGAAGAAAAGTGTCCCAAAACTAATGAAAACATTCAATTTTGGGCTCCAAAAATAGGTGCAGTCGAGCAGGCTTGG
Source organism: Ehretia macrophylla (assembly GCA_037974665.1). NCBI lineage: Eukaryota > Viridiplantae > Streptophyta > Magnoliopsida > Boraginales > Ehretiaceae > Ehretia > Ehretia macrophylla. The sequence continues at coordinate 46,908,049 of CM075771.1, read as the reverse complement.
TGCCCTCGTCGTAGAGCACTTAGAGAGCTTTTCAACGGTATGTTGTGCGCCGCATAACTCCTTACGGATCAAAAGTTATAGGCACCGGGGCGACGGATACCTGGTCACAAGCCCCACGCCCTCGGTTTCCGGGCCCAGCCTCTACGTGAAGTGAAGTTGTCTTGCACAAGGTGCCATGGGGTTCGATAATAGAAATGTGGTAGATTAGGTTGTCGTCCTTTTCGCGGCTCACGACGTATGAGCCGGGACAGAAAAATAGCGCAAAAGAAGAAAAATGTAGCGAAACTTATGAAAACATTCGATGTTGGGCTCCAAAAACTGGCGTAGTCGAGCAAGGTTGCTGCCCCTGTCGTAGAGCTCTCAAAGTGCTTTCCAACGGTATGTTGTACACTGTGTAACTCCCTACGGATAAATAGTTATGGGCACCAGAGTGACGGATACCTGGTCACCAGCCCCACACCCTCTGTTTACGGGCCCAACCTCAACGTGAAGTGAAGTTGTCTTGCCCAAGGTGCCATGGGATTCGGTAATAGAAATGTGATGGATTAGGTTGTCGTCCTTTTCGCTGCTCACGACGCACGATCCGGGACGAAAAAATAGAGCAAAAGAAGAAAAGTGTCCCAAAACTTATGAAATTGTTCAATTTTAGATTTAGAAAACAGGCGTAGCCGAGCAGGCTAGGTGCCCTTGTTTTAAAGCTCTCAAAGAGCTTTCCAACGGTATGTTGTGCGTCGCGTAACTCCTTACGGATCAAAAGTTAAAGGCACCGGAGCAACGGATACCTGGTCACAAGCCCCACGCCTTCTGTCTACGGGCCTAGTCTCTACGTGAAGTGAAGTTGTCTTGTGCAAGGTGTCGCGGGATTCGGTAATAGAAATGTGATGGATTATGTTGTCGTCCTTTTCGCAGCTCACTACGTACGATACGGGACGAAAAAACAGCACAAAAGAAGAAAAGTGTCCAAAAACTGATGAAAATGTTCGATTTTGGGCTCCGAAAATAGGCGCAGCCGAGCATGCTTGGTACCCCCATCGTAGTGCTCTCGAAGAGCTCTCCAACTGTATATTGTGCACCGCTTAACTCTGTACGGATCAAAAGTTATGGGCACCGGAGTGACGGATACCTTGTCACAAGCCCCACGTCCTCGGTTTGAGGGCCCAGCCTCTACGTGAAGTGAAGTTGTCTTGCCCAAGGTGCCGTGGGATTCAGTAATAAAAATGTGATGGATTAGGTTGTTGTCCTTTTCGCAGCTCACAACGTACAGTCCGAGACTAAAAAATAGTGTAAAAGAAGAAAAGTGTCCCAAAACTGATAAAAACGTTCAATTTTGGTATCCAAAAATAGGCGCAGCCGAACAACTTTGATGCCCCAGTCGTATAGCTCTCGAAGAGCTTTCCAACGGTATGCTGTGCGCCGCGTAACTCCTTACGGATCAAAAGTTATGGGCACTAGAGCAACGGACACCTGGTCACAAGCCCCACGCCCTCGGTTTGAAGGCCCAGCCTCTACGTGAAGTAAAGTTGTCTTGCCCAAGGTACGGTGGGATTCGGTAATAAAAATATGGTAGATTAGATTGTTGTCCTTTTCGTGGCTCATGACGTACGATCCGGGACTGAAAAACAGCACTAAAGAAGAAAAGTGTCATAAAACTGATGAAAACGTTCGATTTTGGGCTCAAAAAACAGGCCCAACCAAGCAAGCTTGCTGCCCTCGTCGTAGAGCTCTCAGAGAGCTTTCCAACGGTATTATGTGCGCCGCGTAACTCTTTACGGATCAAAAGTTATGGGCACCGGAGCGACGGATACCTGGTCACAAACTCCTCGCCTTCTGTTTGCGTGCCCAGCCTCTACGTGAAGTGAAGTTGTCTTGTCCAAGGTGTTGTGGGATTCGGTAATAGAAATGTGATAGATTAGGTTATCATCCTTTTCGCGGCTCACGACGTACGATCCTAGATGGAAAAACTGCGTAAAAAAAGAAAAGTGTCCTGAAACTGATGAAAACGTTCAATTTTGGGCTCCGAAAATAGGCGCAGCCAAGCGATCTTGGTGCCCCCATCGTAGAGCTCTCGGAGAGCTTTCCAATGGTATGCTGTGCGCCGCGTAACTCCTTACAGATCAAAAGTTATGTGCACAGGAGCAACGGATACCTGGTCACAAGCCCCATGCCCTCTGTTTGCGGGCCCAGCCTCTACGTGAAGTGAAGTTGTTTTTCCCAAGGTGCCATGGGATTCGGTAATAGAAATTTGATGGATTAGGTTGTCGTCCATTTCGCGGCTCACGACGTAAGATCCGAGATTGAAAAACAGTGCCAAAGAAGAAAAGTGTCCTGAAACTAATGAAAACATTCGATTATGGGCTCCAAAAATAGGCGCAGCCGAGCATGCTTGGTGCCCCAGTCGCAGAGCTCTCAGAGAGCTTTTGAACGTTATGCTGTGTGTGATACCCCGAACCTGGCATGTATTCAATAGCATTTAAAGTTCATTTAAATTTCATTTTATTGACCTTTCACCCTCTTTGACCAAACTAGTTGACTTTTCATCTACATTGACCAACTAGGACAAGGTGAAAATTTTTGAAATGTTTAATAAAGGGCAAACTTGGGATTAGAAATAAAAAAATGCAATGTTAAGTTAGTCAAATTTTGGATCAACTTTGGAATTAAATCTGAACCAATTGGGGAAGAGTTAGGTAGAAAATTATATATGGTTGGAAAGCTCTATGAGTCTACTTTATGAGGCTTCAAACCGTTCGTGAATTGGAGTTTTCTAGAAGAAGTTATGGCCGTTTTCGTAAGGTCGCGCATAGCTGTTTTGGTTTAGCGGGTTGACCAAATCTTTAACCTTTGACTTGTCATTTTTTTTTCCTAAATAAGCAGAATTGCACACGAAAAAAAAAACAGAGAAGAAAGGCTTGAAACCATGAGGAAAAGAAGGAGAAAAAAAAAGAAAATTTCAACTACAAATCACCAAATCTTTGCGTGAGCTTGCACGGGGTGGTTTCCGAGGCACTCTACGAGGTTTTCCTAGCGTCTAGGAGCATCTAAGGTGAGGGTTTCATCGTTATTTGCGCATTTAAAAATTTTGTATCTAAACTTTGATTTTTGGATTTTATGCGTAGATTGTTGTTTTAATCGTTTTGTTGCTTAAAGAATGTTCCTTGTTGATTGTAGAACATGTATTTATAGCTTTTTAACATTTTCTACGGTTAAATGTTGAGATTGCAATTTAAATTGATTAATGAATAGTATTTTATGAATAGTAAACCCTTGAAAGGATGAAGTTGCTCCGTTATGATGTCCGTTGATGTAGAAATGTGCTAGGTATGCTACAATGCCTAAATGCATGGTTTGTTTGGGTTGCGTAATAGAAAAAACGAGAATTATGCCTTGGTGAAAGTCGGGGTCGTTTAGGTCGAGTTTAGCATTTTCTCGTTTTGCGTGATGGCATTGTTTCGGGAGGCCATGGAAGCACTTTTGGTGCGATTATGGCGTTGGTTGGATGTTTGGTTAGTATAGTTGTAGTTCAAACGAGCAAAGGGGGAAATTGGGGCTTTGCGCGAATTCTAGGGTAAAGTAGGGTTTCGGGATCCTTAGACGTGCCTTATGGTGACCTAGGAGGATTGGCGAAGTCGGTTTCCAGAACTCGTGGCTCGTTTGGAAATGGTAGTGTTTTGATAGTTGGGGCCGATTTGTGATTTTGCTTGTTATCTTGATATTATGCCTATAGAATGGTTAGGGTTGCTTGATATACTTGTTTAATTGGTGTTATTGTTGCTTATTATTGCTTGTTATGCTTGAAAAGTTAGTTGAATGTTAGTATTGATTGTGATTGCTTGTTATCTCGTTTGTTGTCACTAGTTTGTATTGTTGTGCTATCGCTCGTTTATTGCCTTGTATCGAGTCTTGCATTGCATAGTGTCAGCACGTGAGTGATGGGCCTCTCTGGGTAGCCTCGGGTTGCCAGTGTTGGTTGCTCTAGCTCCGTAGCTATTCCCTCTTCTCACTTGGGCTGCCTCCCAGGGAGATTTGGGTCGTAGATTGATGGATACTTCCGGGGTATTCCAAACTGGTGTTATAAGGTGGATGCGCGCTTATTGTCATCGTTGTCAACATCAAGCTCGAGATTGATGTATCGCTCGTGAAATGGTACTTTGCTCGTATGAGTGAACCATAGCCTTCAGAGTGTGGTATAGCTTTGAATGGTTGTGTTAATGCTTTCAGTAATTGCTTATTGTATTGATTATTTGTTTTGATTGCTTATTTATCAGTTATATTGCTTAACTGTCTTATTTGCATTGCACGACTTTCTTTCTCTCCAACTCGATATATGTCTCGCCCTCACTGAGTATACGTGTTGTGTATACTCACTCCTCACCACCACATTTCAGGAAATGTCATGTTAGCTGGAAAGTTCGTGATTTTGTGAAAGTTCGTTGCCTGAAGAGTTGTCTTGCGTGCCTATGTGGCTTGAGTGTCGAAGTTGTAAAGATATATATTTTCATATGTTGTAAGTATTTATTGCTAAAAGAAATGTAATTTAAATTTAGCTAAGTAGTTGAGGTGAATTGATAAGCTAGTTTATGTAATCAGTTAGCGTAGCTTATCTTCAATGCATGTTTGTAATGTCTAAAGGAAAAGAGTCAGAATGGCATGATAGTTTATTTTATGCAGTAGCTCAGTATGGTTTAATTGTCTAGTTTGAATGTACTGGTCAAAAATGAAAAGAGATGGGTTAGATTTTAAATTGGAAATGTATGTATACCTGCTGAGTTTAATTGTTGAAAACCGAGGCTCGGATGGCCTTGAGGAAGTTTTGTATGGTTGGACACGGCGTTGGTCCATTTAAATGCTATTGCAGGTTTTATATTTTGCCTAGAAACAGGGGAGACTCTGTCCGTTTTCCCTAAAAATTATGCCCGGGTTTGGATTTGGGTTGTGATTAGATTGATTGATAGAACTCCCGATCTCGAGAGGGACTGGGGTGTTACACTGTGCGCCGCGTAACTCTTTACTGATCAAAAGTTATAGGTACTGAAGCGACGAATACTAGGTCACAAGCCCCATGCCCTCGGTTTTCGGGCCCAGCCTCTACTTGAAGTGAAGTTGTCTTGCCCACAGTGCCGTGGGATTCGATAATAGAAATGTGATAGATTATGTTGTCGTCCTTTTCGCGGCTTACGACGTATGATCCGGGACAGAAAAACAGCACAAAAGAAGAAAAGTATAGCGAAACTTATGAAAACATTCGATGTTGGGCTCTGAAAATAGGCGCAGCCGAGCACGCTTGCTGCCCCTATCGTAGAGCTCTCAGAGTGCTTTCCAACTGTATGCTATGCGCTACGTAACTCCCTACAAATCAAAACTTAAGGGCAACGGAGCAATGGATACCTAGTCACAAGCCCCACGCGTTCTGTTAGCGGGCCTCGCCTCTACGTGAAGTGAAGTTTCCTGGCGCAAGGTACTATGGGATTTGGTAATAGAAATGTGATGGATTAGGTTGTCATCCTTTTTGCGGCTCACGACGTACGATACGGGATTGAAAAATAGCGGAAAAGAACAAAAGTGTCCTGAAACTGATGAAAATGTTTGATTTTGGGCTCCGAAAATAGGCACAACCGAGCATGCTTGGTGCCCCCGTCGTAGTGCTCTCGGAGAGCTTTCCAACGGTATGCTGTGCGCCGCGTAACTCCTTACGGATCAAAAGTTATGGGTACCGAAGCGAGGGATACCTAGCCACAAGCCCCACGTCCTCGGTTTGAGGGCCCAACCTCTACATGAAGGGAAGTTGTCTTGCCTAAGGTGTGGTGGGATTCGGTAATAAAAATGTGATGGATTAGGTTGTCGTCCATTTCGCGGCTCACGACGTACGATCCGGGACTGAAAAACAGCGCAAAAGAAGAGAAGTGTCCCAAAACTGATGAAAATGTTCAATTTTGGGCTCCGAAAATAGGCACAGCCGAGCAAGTTCGCTGCCCCCGTCGTAGAGCTCTCGGAGAACTTTCCAACGGTATGTTGTGCGCTGCTCCTTACGAATCAAATGTTATGGGCACTGAAGCGACGGATACCTGGTCACAAGCCCCACGCCCTCTGTTTGCGTGCCTAGCATCTACGTGAAGTGAAGTTGTCTTGCCTAAGGTGCCATGAGATTCGGTAATAGAAATGTGATGGATTAGGTTGTCGTCCTTTTCTCGGCTCACGACGTACGATCCGAGACAGAAAAACTACGCAAAAGAAGAAAAGTGTCCCAAATATATGAAAACATTCAATTTTGGGCTCTGAGAATAGGCGCAGCCGAGCAACTTTGGTGCCCCCATCGTAGAGCTCTCGGAGAGCTTTCCAACGTTATGTTGTGCGTCGCGTAACTCCATACAGATCAAAAGTTATAAGCAACAGAGCGACAGATACCTGGTCACAAGCCCCACGCCCTCTGTTTGCGGGCCCAGCCTCTACGTAAAGTGAAGTTGTCTTGCCTAAGGTGCAGTGGGATTCGTTAATAGAAATGCGATGGATTAGGTTGTCGTCCTTTTCGCAGCTCACGACGTACGATCCGGGAAGGAAAAATAGCGCCAAAGAAGAAAATTATCCTGAAACTACGAAAACATTCAATTTTGGGCTCCAAAAAAAGGCGCAGCTGAGCAGGCTTGGTACCACGGTCGTAGAGCTCTTAGAGATCTTTTCAACGGTATGTTGTGGGCCACATAACTCCTTATGGATCAAAAGTTATAGGCACCGGAACGACGGATACCTGGTCACAAGCCCCACGTCCTCGGTTTGCGAGCCCAGCCTCTATGTGAAGTGAAGTTGCCTTGCCCAAGGTGGCGTGGGATTCGATAATAGAAATGTGATAGATTAGGTCGTCGTCCTTTTCGCGGCTCACGACATATGATCCGGGACGAAAAAACAGCGCAAAAGAAGAAAAATATAGCGAAACTTATGAAAACATTTGATGTTGGGTTCCAAAAACTGGCGCGACCGAGCAGGCTTGCTGCCCCCGTCGTAGATCTCTCAAAGTGCTTTCCAACGGTATGCTGTGGGCCACGTAACTCCTTACGGATAAAAAGTTATGGGCACCAGAGCGACGGATACCTGGTCACCAACCCCACACCCTCTGTTTGTGGGCCCAACCTCTACGTGAAGTGAAATTGTCTTGCCCAAGGTGCCGTGGGATTCGGTAATAGAAATGTGATGGATTAGGTTGTCGTCCTTTTCGCGGCTCACGACGTACGATCCAGGACGAAGAAATAGCACAAAAGAAGAAAAGTATCCCAGAACTTATGAAATTGTTCGATTTTGGACTTAGAAAATAGGTGCAGCCGAGCAGGCTGGTGCCCTCTTTTTAGAGCTCTCAGAGTGCTTTCCAACGGTATGTTGTGCGCCGTGTAACTTCGTATAGATCAAAAGTTAATGGCACCGGAGCAACGGATACCTGGTCACAAGCCCCACGCCTTCTGTCTACGGGCCTAGTCTCTACGTGAAGTGAAGTTGTCTTGCACAAGGTGTCATGGGATTCGGTAATAGAAATGTGATGGATTATGTTGTCGTCCTTTTCGTGGCTCACGTCGTACGATACAGACAGAAAAATAGCGCAAAAGAAGAAAAGTGTCCCAAAACTGATGAAAATGTTCGATTTTGAGCTTCGAAAATAGGCGCAACAGAGCATGCTTGGCACCCCCGTCGTAGTGCTCTCGGAGAGCTCTCCAACGGTATGTTGTGCGCCGTTTAACTCCTTACGGATCAAAAGTTATGGGCACCGGAGCGACGGATACCTTGTCACAAGCCCCACGCCCTCGGTTTGAGGGCCCAGCCTCTACATGAAGTGAAGTTGTCTTGCCCAAGGTGCCGTGGGATTCGGTAATAAAAATGTGATGGATTAGGTTGTCCTCCTTTTCGCAACTCACGACGTACGATCCGGCATTGAAAAACGGTGCAAAAGAAAGGAAGTGTCCCAAAACTGATGAAAACAATCAATTTTGGGCTCCGAAAATAGGCACAGCCGAGCAAGTTTAATGCCCCGTCGTAAAGCTCTCGGAGAGCTTTCCAATGGTATGCTGTGTGCCGCTCCTTACGGATCAAAAGTTATGGGCATCGAAGCGACGGTTACCTGGTCACAACCCCACGCCCTCTGTTTGCGTGCCCAGCCTCTACGTGAAGTGAAGTTGCCTTGGCTAAGGTGCCATGGGATTCGGTAATAGAAATGTGATGGATTAGGTTGTCGTCCTTTTCGCGGCTCACGACGTACGATCCGAGATGGAAAAACTGCGCAAAGTAAGAAAAGTGTCCCGAAACAAAATTTAAACATTTAATTTTGGGCTCTTAAAACAGGCGCAGCCGAGCAAGCTTGGTGCCCCTATCGTAGAGCTCTCAGAGAGCTTTCCAATGGTATGTTATGCGTCGCATAACTCCTTACCGATCAAAAGTTATGAGCACCAAAGTGACGGATACCTGGTCACAAGCCCCACGACCTCTATTTGCGAGCCCAGCCTCTACGTAAAGTGAAGTTGTCTTGCCCAAGGTGTCGTGGGATTCGTTAATAGAAATGTGATGGATTAGGTTGTCGTCCTTTTCGCGGCTCACGTCGTACGATCCGGGATGAAAAAACAGCGCCAAAGAAGAAAGGTGTCCCGAAACTAATGAAAACATTCAATTTTGGGCTTTGAAAATAGGCGTAGCCGAGTAGGCTTGGTGCCCCCGTCGTAGAGCTCTTAGAGAGCTTTTCAATGGTATGTTGTGTGCCGCATAACTCCTTACGGATCAAAAATTATAGGCACCGGAGCGACGGATACCTAGTCACAAGCCCCACACCCTCAGTTTGCGAGCCCAGCCTCTACGTGAAGCGAAGTTGTCTTGCCTAAGGTGGCGTGGGATTCGATAATAGAAATGTGATAGATTAGGTTGTCGTCCTTTTTGCGGCTCACGACGTATGATCCGAGACGGAAAAACAGCGAAAAAGAAGAAAAGTGTAGCGAAACTTATGAAAACATTCGATGTTGGGCTCCAAAAACTAGCGCAGCTGAGCAAGATTGCTGCCTCCATCATAGAGCTCTCAAAGTGCTTTCCAACGGTATGCTGTGCGCTGCGTAACTCCTTACGGATAAAAAGTTATGGGCACTAGAGCTACGGATACCCGGTCACCAGCCCCATACCCTCTGTTTGTGGGCCCAACCTCTACGTGAAGTAAAGTTGTCTTGCCCAAGGTGCCGTGGGATTCGATAATAGAAATGTGATGGATTAGGTTATCGTTCTTTTCGCGGCTCGCGACGTACGATCCGGGATGAAAAAATAGCGCAAAAGATGAAAAGTGTCCCAAAACTTATGAAATTGTTCGATTTTGGACTCAGAAAACAGGTGCAACCGAGCAGGCTGGTGCCCTTGTTTTAGAGCTCTCAGAGTGCTTTCCAACGGTATGTTGTGCGCCGCGTAACTCTTTACGGATCAAAAGTTAATGGCACCGAAGCAACGGATACCTGGTCACAAGCCCCACGCCTTCTGTCTGCGGGCCTAGTCTCTACGTGAAGTGAAGTTGTCTTGCGCAAGGTGTCATGGGATTCGGTAATAGAAATGTGATGGATTATGTTGTTGTCCTTTTCGCGGTTCAGGACGTACGATACGGGATAGAAAAACAGCGCAAAATAAGAAAAGCATCCCAAAATTGATGAAAATGTTCAATTTTGGGCTTCGAAAATAGGCGTAGCTGAGCATGCTTGGTACCCCAGTTGTAGTGCTCTCAGAGAGCTCTCCAACGGTATGTTGTGCGACACTTAACTCCTTACGAATCAAAAGTTATGGGCACTGGAGCGATGAATACATTGTCACAAGCCCAACGCCCTCGGTTTGAGGGCCCAGCCTCTACGTGAAGTGAAGTTCTCTTGCCCAAGGTGCCGTGGGATTTGGTAATAAAAATGTGATGGATTAGGTTGTCGTCCTTTTTGCAGATCACGATGTACGATCCGAGACTAAAAAACAGCGCAAAAGAAGAGAAGTGTCCCAAAACTGATGAAAACGTTCGATTTTGGGATCCAAAAATAGGCGCAGCCGAACAAGCTTGATGCCCCAGTTGTAGAGCTCTCGAAGAGCTTTCCAACGGTATATTGTGCGCCGCGTAACTCCTTACGGATCAAACGTTATGGGCACTGGAGCGACGGATACCTGGTCACAAGCCCCACGCCCTCGGTTTGAGGGTCCAGTCTCTACATGAAGCAAAGTTGTCTTGCCCAAGGTACGGTGGGATTTGGTAATAAAAATGTGATAGATTAGGTTGTTGTCCTTTTCGCGGCTCATGACGTACGATCCGGGACTGAAAAACAGCGCAAAAGAAGAGAAGTGTCCTAAAACTGATGAAAACATTTGATTTTGGGCTCAAAAAATAGGCACAACCAAGCAAACTTGCTGCCCCCGTTGCAGAGCTCTCAGAGAGCTTTCCAACGGTATGCTGTGCGCCGCGTAACTCCTTACGAATCAAAAGTTATGGGTACCGGAGTGACGGATAACTGGTCACAAGCTCCTCGCCCTCTGTTTGCGGGACCAACCTCTACGTGAAGTGAAGTTGTCTTGTCCAAGGTGTTGTGGGATTCAATAATAGAAATGTGATAGATTAGGTTGTCGTCCTTTTCGCGGCTCACGACGTACGATCCTAGACGTAAAAACTGCGCAAAAAAAGAAAAGTGTCCTGAAACTGATGAAAATGTTCAATTTTGGGCTCCGAAAATAGGCGCAACCAAGCGAACTTGGTGCCCCCGTCGTAGAGCTCTCGGAGAGCTTTCCAATGGTATTCTATGCACCGCGTAACTCCTTACATATCAAAAGTTATGTGCACAAGAGCGATGGATACCTGGTCACAAGCCCCACGCCCTCTCTTTGCGGGCCCAGCCTCTACGTGAAGTGAAGTTGTCTTTCCCAAGGTGCCGTGGGATTCGGTAATAGAAATGTGATGGATTAGGTTGTTGTCCATTTCGCGGCTCACGACGTAAGATCCGGGATGAAAAAACAGCGCCAAAGAAGAAAAGTGTCCCGAAACTAATGAAAACATTCGATTGTGGGCTCCGAAAATAGGTGCAGCCGAGCATGCTTGGTGCCCCAGTCGCAAAGCTCTTAGAGAAATTTTGAACGTTATGTTGTGCGCCGCGTAACTCCTTATTGATCAAAAGTTATAGGTACCGAAGCGACGGATACCTGGTCACAAGCCCCATGCCCTCGGTTTGCAGGCCCAGCCTCTACTTGAAGTGAAGTTGTCTTGCCTAAGGTGCCATGGGATTCGATAATAGAAATACGATAGGTTATGTTATCGTCCTTTTTGCGGCTCACGACGTACGATCCAGTACAAAAAAACATCATAAAAGAAGAAAAGTGTAGCGAAACTTATGAAAACATTCAATGTTGGGCTTTGAAAACAGGTGCAGCTGAGCGGGCTTGCTACCGCTGTCGTAGAGCTCTCGAAGTGCTTTCCAACGGTATGCTTTGCGCTGCGTAACTCCTTATGAATCAAAAGTTAAGGGCACCGGAGCAATGGATACCTAGTCACAAGCCCCACGCCTTCTGTTTGCGCGCCTAGCCTCTACGTGAAGTGAAGTTCTCTTGTGCAAGGAGCCGTGGGATTCGGTAATAGAAATGTGATGGATTAGGTTATCGTCCTTTTCGCGGCTCACGACATACGATACGGGATGAAAAAATAGCGCAAAAGAACAAAAGTGTCCTGAAACTGATGAAAATGTTCGATTTTGGGCTCTGAAAATACGCACAGCCGAGCATGCTTGGTGCCCCCGTCGTAGTGCTCTAAGAGAGCTTTCCAACGGTATGCTGTCTACCGCGTAACTCCTTACGGATCAAAAGTTATGGGCACCGGAGCGAGGGATACCTAGTCACAAGCCCCACGCCCTCGGTTTGAGGGCCCAGCCTCTACGTGAAGGGCAGTTCTCTTGCCCAAGGTACGGTGGGATTCGGTAATAAAATTGTGATGGATTAGGTTGTCGTCCATTTCGCGGCTCATGACATACGATCCGAGACTAAAAAACAGCGCAAAAGAAAAGAAGTGTCCCAAAACTGATGAAAACGTTCGATTTTGGGCTCCGAAAACAGGCACAGCCGAGCAAGTTTGCTGCCACCGTCGTAGAGCTCTCGGAGAACTTTCCAACGGTATGCTGTGCGCCGCTCCTTACGGATCAAAAGTTATGGGCACCGAAGCGACGGATACCTGGTCACAAGTCCCACGCCCTCTGTTTCCGTGCCCAGCCTCTACGTGAAGTGAAGTTGTCTTGCCTAAGGTGCCATGGGATTCGGTAATAGAAATGTGATGGATTAGGTTGTCGTCCTTTTCGCGGCTCACGACATACGATCCGAGACGGAAAAAACTGCGCAAAAGAATAAAAGTGTCCGAAACATATGAAAACGTTCAATTATGGGCTCTGAAAACTGGCGCAGCCGAGCAAGCTTGGTGCCCCCATCGTAGAGCTCTCGGAGAGCTTTTCAACGGTATGCTGTGCGTCGCGTAACTCCTTGCCTATCAAAAGTTATGAGCACCAGAGCGACGGATACCTGGTCACAAGCCCCACGCCCTCTGTTTGCGGGCCTAGCCTCTACGTAAGTGAAGTTGTCTTGCCCAAGATGCCATGGGATTCGTTAATAGAAATGTGATGGATTAGGTTGTCGTCCTTTTCGCGGCTCACGACGTATGATCCAGGACAGAAAAACAGCGCCAAAGAAGAAAAGTATCCCGAAACTAATGAAAACATTTAATTTTGGGCTCCGAAAATAGGCGCAGTCGAGCAGGCTTGGTGCCCCAGTCGTAGAGCTCTTAGAATGCTTTTCAACGGTATGTTGTGGGCCGCATAACTCCTTACGGATCAAAAGTTATAGGCACCGGAACGACAGATACCTAGTCACAAGCCCCACGCCCTCGGTTTGCGAGCCCAGCCTCTACGTGAAGTGAAGTTGTCTTGCCCAAGGTACCGTGCGATTCGATAATAGAAATGTGATAGATTAGGTTGTTGTCCTTTTTGCGGCTCACGACGTATGATCCGGGACCGAAAAACAGCGCAAAAGAAGAAAAGTGTAGCGAAACTTATGAAGACATTCAATGTTGGGCTCCAAAAATTGGCGCAGCCGAGCAGGCTTGCTGCCCCCGTCGTAGAGCTCTCAAAGTTCTTTCCAACGGTATGCTGTGTGCCTCGTAACTCCTTTCGGATAAAAATTTATGGGCACCAGAGCGACGGATACCTGGCCATCACCCCCATACCCTCTGTTTGCGGGCCCAACCTCTACGTGAACTGAAGTTGTCTTGCCCAAGTTGCCATGGGATTCGGTAATAGAAATGTGATGGATTAGGTTGTCGTCCTTTTCATTGCTCACGACGTACGATCCAGGATGAAAAAATAGCGCAAAAGAAGAAAAGTGTCATAAAACTTATGAAATTGTTCGATTTTGGACTTAGAAAATAGGTGCAGCCGAGCAGGCTGGTGCCCTCTTTTTAGAGCTCTCAGAGTGCTTTCCAACGGTATGTTGTGCGCCGCGTAACTCCTTACGGACCAAAAGTTAATGGCACCGGAGCAACGGATACCTTGTCACAAGCCCCACGCCTTCTGTCTGCGGGCCTTGTCTCTACGTGAAGTGAAGTTGTCTTGCACAAGGTGTCATGGGATTCGGTAATAGAAATATGATGGATTATGGTGTCGTCCTTTTCGCGGCTCACGACTTACGATACGGGACAGAAAACAGCGCAAAAGAAGAAAAGTGTCCTAAAACAGATGAAAATGTTCGATTTTGGGCTCCAAAAATAGGCTTAGCTGAGCAAGCTTTGTACCCCGGTCATAGTGCTCTCGGAGAGCTTTCCAACGGTATGCTATGCGCCGCTTAACTCCTTACGGATCAAAAGTTATGGGCACCGGAGCGACGGATACTTGGTCATAAGCCCCACGCCCTCGGTTTGAGGGCCCAGCCTCTACGTGAAGCGAAGTTGTCTTGTCCAAGATGCGGTGGGATTCAGAAATAAAAATGTGATAGATTAGGTTGTTGTCCTTTTCCCGGCTCATGACGTACGATCCGGGATTGAAAAACAGTGCAAAAGAAGAGAAGTGTCCCAAAATTGATTAAAACGTTCAATTTAGGACTCCAAAAAATGGCACAGCCGAGCAAGCTTGCTGCCCCTGTCGTACAACACTCAGAGAGCTTTCCAACGGTATGATGTACGCCTCGTAACTCCTTACGGATCAAAACTTATGGGCACCGGAGCGACGGACACCTGGTCACAAGCTCCACGCCCTCTGTTTGCGGGCCCAGCCTCTACGTGAAGTGAAGTTGTCTTGCCCAAGGTGTCGTGGGATTCGGTAATAGAAATGTGATAGATTAGGTTGTCGTCCTTTTCGAGGCTCACGACGTACGATCCTAGAAGGAAAAACTTCGCAAAAAAAAGAAAAGTGTCCCGAAACTGATGAAAATGTTCAATTTTTGGCTCCAAAAATAGGCGAAAACAAGCAAGCTTGGTACCCCCGTCGTAGAGCTCTCCGAGAGCTTTCCAGCGGTATGCTGTGCGACGCGTAACTACTTACAAATCAAAAGTTATGTGCACAGGAGCGACGGATACCTGGTCACAAGCCCCACGCCCTCTGTTTGCTGGCCCAGCCTCTACGTGAAGTGAAGTTGTCTTGCCCAAGGTGCCATGGGATTCGGTAAAATAAATGTGATGGATTAGGTTGTCGTCCATTTTGCGGCTCACGACGTACGATTCGGGACGGAAAAACAGAGCCAAAGAAGAAAAGTATCCCGCAACTAATGAAAACATTCGATTTTGGGCTCCGAAAATAGGCACAGTTGAGCATGCTAGGTGCCCCCGTCGCAGAGCTCTCAGAGAGCTTTTCAACTGTATGATGTGCGCCGCATAACTCCTTACGAATCAAAAGTTATAGGCACCGGAGCGACGGATACCTGGTCACAAGCCCCACGCCCTCGGTTTGCGGGCCTATCCTCTACTTGAAGTGAAGTTGTCTTGCCCAAGGTGCCATGGGATTCGATAATAGAAATGTGATAGATTATGTTGTAGTCCTTTTCGAGGCTCACGACGTATGATCCGGGACAGAAAAACAGCGCAAAAGAAGAAAAGTATAGCAAAACTTATGAAAACATTCGCTGTTGGGCTCTGAAAACAAGCGCAGCCTAGCAGGCTTGCTGCCCCCGTTGTAGAGCTCTCGGAGTGCTTTCCAACGGTATGCTGTGCGCTGCATAACTCTTTACGAATCAAAAGTTAAGGGCCCCGGAGCAACGGATACCTAGTCACAAGCCCTACGCCTTCTGTTTGCGGGCCTAGCCTCTACGTGAAGTGAAGTTTTCTTGCATAAGGTGCTGTGGGATTCGGTAATAGAAATGTGATGGATTAGGTTGTCGTCCTTTTCGCCGCTCACGACGTACGATACGGGACGAAAAAACAGCGCAAAAGAAGAAAAGTGTCCCGAAACTGATGAAAATGTTCGATTTTGGGCCCCAAAAATAGGCACAGCCAAGCATGCTTGGTGCCCCCGTCGTCGTGCTCTCGGAGAGCTTTCCAACGGTATGCTGTGCGCCGAGTAACACCTTACGGATCAAAAGTTATGGGCACCGGAGCGATGGATACCTGGTCACAGGCCCCACACCATCAGTTTGAGGGCCCAGCCTCTACTTGAAGTGAAGTTGTCTTGCCCAAGGTGCGGTGGAATTTGGTAATAAAAATGTGATGAATTAGGATGTCATCCTTTTCGTGGCTCACGACGTACGATCCGGGACTAAAAAACAGCACAAAAGTGGATAAGTGTCACAAAACTGATGAAAATGTTCAATTTTGGGCACCAAAAATAGGCACAGCCGAGCAAGCTTGCTGCCCCCGTCGTAGAGCTCTTAGAGAACTCTCCAACGGTATGCTGTGCGTCGTTCCTTACGGATCAAAAGTTATAGGCATCGGAGCGACGGATACTTGGTCACTAGCCCCACGCCCTTTGTTTTCGTGCCCAGCCTCTACGTGAAGTGAAGTTGTTTTGCCCAAGGTGCCATGGGATTCGGTAATAGAAATGTGATGGATTAGGTTGTCGTCCTTTTCACGACGTACGATCCGGGATTAAAAAACTGCGCAAAAGAAGAAAAGTGTCACGAAACTGATGAAAACGTTCGATTTTGGGATCCAAAAACAGGCACAACCGTACGGACTTGCTGCCCTGTCGTAGAGCTCTCGGAGAGCTTTCTAACGGTATGCTGTGCGCCGCGTACTTCCTTACAGATCCAAAGTTATGGGCACCGGAGCGACGGATACCAGGTCACAAGCTCCACGCCCTCTGTTTGCGAGCCCAGCCTCCACGTGAAGTGAAGTTGTCTTGCCCAATGTGCCGTGGGATTCGGTAATAGAAATGTGATGGATTAGGTTGTCGTCCTTTTTGCAGCTCACGACGTACGATCCAGGGTGGAAAAACTCCACAAAAGAAGAAAAGTGTCCAAAAATTGATGAAAACGTTCAATTTTGGGATCCAAAAACAGGCACAGAAGAGCGGCCTTGCTGCCCCCGTCGTAGAGCTCTCGGAGAGCCTTCCCACGGTATGTTCTGCGCCGCATAACTCCTTATGGATCAAAAGTTATGGGCACCGGAGCGACAGATACCTAGTCACAAGCCCCACGCCCTCTGTTTGCAGGCCCAGCCTCAACGTGAAGTGAAATTCTCTTGCCCAAGGTGCCATGGGATTCGGTAATATAAATGTGATGGATTAGGCTGTCGTCCTTTTTGCAGCTCACTACGTACGATCCGGGACGGAAAAATTGTGCAAAAGAAGAAAAGTGTCCTGAAACTGATGAAAACGTTCAATTTTGGGCTCCGAAAATTATCGTAGCCGAGCAAGCTTGGTGCCCCCGTCGTAGAGCTCTCGGAGAGCTTTCCAACGGTATGTTGTGCACCACGTAAATCCTTACAGATCAAAAGTTATGAGCACCGGAGCGACGGATACCTGCTCACAAGCCCTACGCCCTCTGTTTGCCGGCCCAGCCTCTACGTGAAGTGAAGTTGTCTTTCCCAAGGTGCCGTGGGATTCAGCAATAGAAATCTGATGGATTAGGTTGTCATCCTTTTCGCGGCTCACGACGTATGATCCGGGATGGAAAAACAGCGCAAAAGAAGAAAAGTATCCCAAAACTAATGAAAACATTCAATTTTTGGTTTCTAAAACAGGCGCAGCCGAGCAAGCTTGGTGCCTCCATCGTAGATATCTCGAAAAGCTTTCCAACGGTATGCTGTGCGCCGCGTAACTCCTTACGGATCAAAAGGTATGGGCACCGGAGCGACAGTTACCTTGTCACAAGCCCCATGCCCTCTGTTTGCGGGCCCAGCCTCTACGTGAAGTAAAGTTGTCTTGCCCAAGATGCCGGGTGATTTGGTAATATAAATGTGATGGATTAGGTTGTCGTCCTTTTCGCGGCCCATGACGTACGATCCGCGACGAAAAAACAGCGCAAAAGAAGAAACATGTCCCCAAACTTTTGAAAATGTTCGATTTTAGGCTCCAAAAACAAGTGCAACCAAGCAGGCTAGGTGCCCCGATCGTAGAGCTCTCAGAGTGCTTTCCAACGGTATGCTATGCGCCTCATAACTCCTTACGGATCAAAAGTTATGGGCACCGGAGAGACGAATACTTGGTTACCAGCCCCACGCCCTCTGTTCGCGGGCCCAGCCTCTACTTGAAGTGAAGTTGTCTTGCCCAAGGTGCCGTGGGGTTCGGTAATAGAAATGTGATGGATAAGGTTGTTGTCCTTTTCGCGGCTCACGACTTACGATCCGGGATGGAAAAACAGCGCATAAGAAGAAAAGTGTCCCAAAACTTATGAAAATGTTTGATTTTGGGCTTAGAAAACAGGCGCTGCCAAGCAGGCTAGGTCCCTCGTCGTAGAGCTCTCAGAGAGCTTTCCAACGGTATCCTATGCGCTGCGTAACTCCTTACGGATCAAAAGTTATGAGCACTTGAGCGACGGATACCTGGTCATATGCCCGACACCCTCTGTTTACGGGCCCAGCCTCTACGTGAAGTGAAGTTGTCTTGCCCAATGTACCATGGGATTCGGTAACAGAAATATGACGGATTAGGTTGTCATCCTTTTCATGGCTCACGACGTATGATCCGGGAGGGAAAAACATCACAAAAGAAGAAAAGTGTCCCAAAACAAATGAAAACATTCGATTTTGGGCTTCTAAAACAGGCACAGCTGAGCAGGCTTGGTGCCCCCATTGTAGAGCACTCAAAGAGCGTTCCAACGGTATGCTATGCGCCGCGTAACTCTTTACGGTTCAAAAGTTATAGGCACCGGAGTGACGGATACATGGTCACAATCCCCACGCCATCGGTTTGAAGGCCAAGCCTCTACGTGAAGTGAAGTTGTCTTGCCCAATGTGCCATGGGATTTGGTAATAAAAATGTGATGGATTCGGTAGTCGTCCTTTTTGCGGCTCACGATGTACGTTCCGAAATGAAAAAATAGCACAAAAGAATAAAAGTGTTCCAAAACAGATGAAAACGTTCGACTTTGGGATCCGAAAACAGGCACAACCGAGAAGGCTTGGTGCCCTCGTCGTAGAGCTCTCGGAGAGCTTTCCAACGGTATGCTGTGCGCCGCGTAACTTCTTACGGATCAAAAGTTATGGGCACCGGAGTGACGGATACCTGTTCACAAACCCCACGCCTTCTGTTTGCGGGCTCAACCTCTAGGTGAAGTGAAGTTGTCTTGCCCAAGGTGTCGTGGGATTCGTTAATAGAAATGTGATGGATTAGGTTGCCGTCCTTTTTGCGGCTCGCGAAGTACTTTCTGGGACGAAAAAACTGCGTAAAAAATGAAAAGTGTCCTGAAACTGATGAAAATGTTCGATTTTGGGCTCCGAAAATAGGCACAGCCGAGCAAGCTTGGTACCCCCGTCGTAGAGCTCTCGGAGAGCTTTCCAACGGTATGCTGTGCGCTACGTAACTTCATAAGGATCAAAAGTTATGAGCACCGGAGCGACGGATACCTGTTCACAAGCCCCATGCCCTCTGTTTGCGTGCCCAGCCTCTACGTGAAGTGAAGTTTTCTTGCCCAAGGTGCCATGGGATTCGGAAATAGAAATGTGATAGATTAGGTTGTCGTCCTTTTCGCGACTCACAACGTACGATCCGGGATGGAAAAAAAGCGAAAAAGAAGAAAAGTATCCCGAAACTAATGAAAACATTCAATTTTGTGTTTCTAAAATAGGCGCAGCCGAGCAGGCTTGGTGCCCCGTTGTTGATCTCTCAGAGAGCTTTCCAACGATACGATGTGCGCCGCGTAACTCCTTACGGATCAAAAGGTATGGGCACCGGAGCGACAGATACCTTGTCACAAGCCACATTCCCTCTGTTTGCAGGCCCAACCTCTACGTGAAGTGAAGTTGTCTTGCCCAAGATGCCATGTGATTCGTTAATAGAAATGTAATGGATTAGGTTGCCATCCATTTCGCGGCTCACGACGTACGATCCGGGATGAAAAAATAGCACAAAAGAAGAAAAATATCACAAAACTTCTGAAAATGTTCAATTTTAGGCTCCGAAAACAAACGCAACCGAGCAGGATAGGTGCCCGCATCGTAGATCTCTCAGAGTGCTTTCCAACGATATGCTGTATGCCGCATAACTCCTTACGGATCAAAAGTTATGGGCACCGAAGCGACGGATACCTGGTCACCAGCCCTACGCCCTCTGTTTGCGGGCCCAGCCTTGACTTGAAGTGAAGTTGTCTTGCCCAAGGTGTCGTGGGGTTCGGCAATAGAAATGTGATGGATTAGGTTGTCGTCCTTTTCGCTGCTCACGACGTACGATACGGGATGGAAAAACAGCGCAAAAGATAAAAAGTGTCCTAAAACTTATGAAAATGTTCGATTTTGGGCTCAAAAAATAGGCGCTACCGAGTAGTATGGATGTCCTCGTCGTAGAGCTCTCAGAGAGCTTTCCAACAGTATCCTGTGCGCCGCGTAACTCCTTACGGATCAAAAGTTATGAGCACCGGAGCGACGGATACCTGGTCACAAGCCCCACACCCTCTGTTTGGTGGCCCAGCATCTACGTGAAGTTAAGTTGTCTTGCCCAATGTACCGTGGGATTCGGTAATAGAAATATGATAGATTAGGTTGCCGTCCTTTTCGCGGCTCACAACGTACGATCCGGGACGAAAAAATAGCACAAAAGAAGAAAAGTGTCCTGAAACTAATGAAAGCATTCAATTTTGGGCTTGTAAAATAGGCGCAGCTGAGAAGGCTTGGTGCCCCCGTCGTAGAACGCTCAGAGAGCATTCCAACGGTATGCTGTGCGCCGCGTAACTCTTTACGGTTCAAAAGTTATAGGCACCGGAGTGACGGATACATGGTCACAAGCCCTACGCCCTCAGTTTGAGGGCCCAGCCTCTACGTGAAGTGAAGTTGTCTTGCCCAATGTGCCATGGGATTCAGTAATAAAAATGTGATGGATTCGGTTGTCGTCCTTTTTGCGGCTCACGATGTACGTTCCGGGTTGAAAAAATAGCTCAAAAGAATAAAAGTGTCCCAAAACTGATGAAAACAATCGATTTTAGGATCCAAAAATAGGCACAACCAAGCATGCTTGGTGCCCCCGTCGTAGAGCTCTCGGAGAGCTTTCCAACGGTATGCTGTACGCCGCGTAACTCCTTATGGATCAAAAGTTATGGGCACCGTATCGACGGATACTTGGTCACAAACCCCACGCCCTCTGTTTGCGGTCCTAGCCTCTCCGTGAAGTGAAGTTGTCTTGCCCAAGGTGTCGTGGGATTTGGTAATAGAAATGTGATGGATTAGGTTGCCGTCCTTTTTGCAGCTCACGACGTACTATCCGGGACGGAAAAACTACGCAAAAAGAAGAAAAATGTCCTTAAACTGATGAAAATGTTCGATTTTGGGCTCTGAAAACTGGCGCAGCCGAGCAAGCTTGGTGCCCCCGTTGTAGAGCTGTCAGAGAGCTTTCCAACGGTATGCTGCGCGCTACGTAACTTCTTACGGATCAAAAGTTTTGAGCACCGGAGCGACGGATACCTGGTCACAAGCCCCACGCCCTCTGTTTGCGGGCCCAGCCTCTACGTAAAGTGAAGTTGTCTTGCCCAAGGTGTCATGGGATTCAGTAATAGAAATGTGATAGATTAGGTTGTCGTCCTTTTCGCGACTCACGACGTACGATCCGGGACAGAAAAACTGCGCAAAAGAAGATAAGTGTCCCGAAACTGATGAAAATGTTCGATTTTGGGCTCCAAAAATAGGTACAGCCGAGCAGGCTTGGTGCCCCCGTCATAGAGCTCTTGGAGAGCTTTCCAACGATATGCTGTGCACTGCGTAACTCCTTGCGGATCAAAAGTGATGGGCACCGGAGCAACGGATACCTTTTCACAAGCCCCAGGCCCTCTGTTTGTGGGCCCAGCCTCTACGTGAAGTGAAGTTGTCTTGCCCAAGGTGCCACGTTATTAGGTAATAAAAATGTGATGGATTAGGTTCTCGTCCTTTTCGTGGCTCACGACGTACGATCCGGGTTGGAAAAGCAGCGCAAAAGAAGAAAAGTGTCCCAAAACTAATAAAAACATTAGATTTTGGGCTTCGAAAACAAGCGCAACCGAGCAGGCATAGTGCCCCCATCGTAGAGCTCTCGGAGAGCTTTCCAACAGTATGCTGTACGACGCGTAACTCTTTACGGATCAAAAGTTATAGGCACCGGAGCGACGAATATCTAGTCACAAGCCCCACACCCTCGGTTTGCGGGCCCAGCCTCTACGTGAAATTAAGTTGTCTTGCCCAAGGTGCCATGGGATTCGATAATAGAAATGTGATAAATTAGGTTGTCGCCCTTTTCGCGGCTCACGACGTATGATCCAGGACGGAAAAATAATGCAAAAGAAGAAAAGTGTAGCGAAACTTATGAAAATGTTCAATTTTGGGCTCCGAAAACAGGCACTGTCGAGCAGGCTTGCTGCCCCCGTCATAGAGCTGTCGAAGAGCTTTCTAACGGTATGTTGTACGCCGCATAACTCCATACGGATCAAAATTTATAGGCACCGAAACGACGGATACTTGGTCACAAGCCCCACGCCCTCGGTTTGAAGGCCTAGCCTCAACGTGAAGTGAAGTTGTCTTGCCCAACGTGCCGTGTGATTCGGTAATAGAAATGTGATAGATTAGGTTGTCGTCTTTTTCGTGGCTCACGACGTACGATCCAGGACGAAAAAACAGCACAAAAGAAGATAAGTGTCCCGAAATTGATAAAAATGTTCGATTTTGGGCTCCGAAAATAGGCGCTGCTAAGCAGGCTTGGTGCCCTCGTCGTAGAGCTCTCGGAGAGCTTTCCAACGGTATGTTGTGCGCCGCGTAACTCCTTACGGATCAAAAGTTATGGGCACCGGAGGGACGAATACCTTGTCACAAGCCCCACGCCCTCTGTTTGCGGGCCCAGCCTCTACGTGAAGTGAAATTGTCTTGCCCAAGGTTCCGTGTGATTCAGTAATAGAAATGTGATGGATTAGGTTATCGTCCTTTTCGCGGCTCACGACGTAAGATCTGGGACGGAAAAACTGCGCAAAAGAAAAAAATGTCTCAAAACTTATGAAAAATGTTCGATTTTAGGCTCCGAAAACAAGCACAACCAAGCAGGGTAGGTGCCCCCATGGTAGAGCTCTCAGAGTGCTTTCCAACGGTGTGAGGCCCTACATCGATTTGCGTGCGATACCTCGTTTCGTATGCCTAACCTAGATTTGCATGCCTTGACCTAGGTTTAAGAGTCGTGTTTCATTTTGTGTGCCTTCCATTAAATTATGTGCATACATTTAGGGTTGCGTGCATTTAATTGGGAAACGTGCATTCGTCTCATAGTTCGTGCCTTACCTCGTAGTGCGTGCCCTAAACCTAGGAAAACGTGCCCTCACGCTAATCAAGAAAGCATCTTACACGAAGTACTAGATCAATAATTAATCCTACAAATCCCACTAACTAATATTAAATTACTAATTCAACCCACTAGAAGACGAAATTGCACCAAAAGCTAGACATTCTTATTCTTTATTCCTTATTCTTTTGTACTTTCCAAAAACACAATTAATTAATGCTCAAAAGATGAAAAAAATTCAGATTCTTGCAATGCCTTGGCCGACCACCTTGTGAGCATTTGTGCTTGCTTGCATAATTCAAATTAATTCCTATACATCCTATGACAATTCTATAACACAAATGAATAAAAAATTAGCTCAAAACCCTCCCCAAAGCTCCACCATTTCGACACAAGCTCCATGCCCATACTAGATAATTCAAAATGCTTCTTCAAGACACAAAAGTCTGAAATTTATATGCCCAAGGCCGACACAAGCTCCTTTGCCCAACAAAGCTTTTATTTTTCTTTCATTTCTCTCATTTCCTCTCATTCTTCTATCTCCCTCTCATTCTTCTCTCTCTCTCGGCCCTAGCTGAATATTATAGACTCCATAGCTAAGTTCTTCGTCCTAAGGCTCTTCAAGACTTCCAAGCAACCAAGGAACTCGACCAAGCAAAGCTAGGAGCAAAGAAATGCACATGCAAGCCTTTAGCACTTCCATTTCGGTTTAGGTGAGTTTGCTAGCTTCCATTTCTTTCTTCTTGTTCTAACCACATGCACCTACTAAGAACTTGGTTACTAAGCTAGGAAATTTGAGAAAATCGAGTGGTGTCTCGGCTAAGCAAGGAAAAAGATCAACTTTGTGCTTCACCAAGAGTTTGAGCATCTTCTTTGTTGTCTTGCTAAGGTGAGGGCTAAAATTTCTTGAAAATCTTTCAAAAAACCACATGCATGCCCTTAAATGTCTATCTTTACTTCTGTACTTGAGATATATGTGTGTTCATGAGCTTTTATAAACATGCATGGCAAGATTCTTGGCTAGAATGTGATGATAGATGAAATCGGGTATATGATAGCTTTCTGTCTTGTTAGTGCGAGGTGATTTTGGCTAGGTAAATGATGTTTAAAATGTGTGAAATTTGGTAGGCAACTAGTTTTACCAGTTCTGAACATTTTTTTGCAGAAATAGGTCAAAGCTAATTTTGACTCTAAGGTCCTCAAAATGGCACTTCATTAAAATGTGTCCAAATCTGGAAAGTCTGGAAAAATGAAGCAGGTTTTGGCAAATTCACTGACCTTGTAGAACGAACCAGGTTTGACTTAGTAAATGATATCCAAAATGCATTAAATTTGGTTTACTGCTATATTTTTCAGTTCTGGACATTTTTGTCAGAAATGAACTAAGGCTAAATCTGACCCTAAGGCCCTAAAAAACGACAAGTATTGAAATGTGTGTAAATCTGGACAGTTTTGTGTAGTCTCACTGTTTTGGCTATAACTCTTGAACCCGAACTCCAAATGATGCAAGGTTTCTTTCTGAATTTAGTTCACTCCGTAAGATTTAATTTGAAATCTTGTTCACTGGAATTGGAGATTGTTTGCTTGTCTTAATGATTGTGAGAAAACAGTCCATTACAGTGAGGGTTTCCCTTAGTGACATGCTTAGAAAAATTATTGTAGTTCTCTTGTTGTATTAAATGCTTGAGATTGTGGCATTTGGATGTTGTGTGGACTGTTTTGAGTGCTTGAGGGTGTTTAATTTAATTAATATATGGCTTGAGCTTAATTGCGAGATGACTTGGGGCTTAATCGCACGGGTAAACACGAATTGGAACCCTAGTCACTAGGTAAACTTGCTAAGTGTTGATCCTTTAGATATTGTGTTTGATTATGTGTTGAGTAGGCTGCCCGTAGTTGCCCTTGTAGCCCTAAATATGATTTCGATGATTACATGTTGATAAATAGGCCTATCTCACACCCGGACCCACGTAAATGTCGTTGCATGTTGAATAATCTTGTTATTTGATTACGTGAACTTCGAAGTGAGTTATATGACTTGATTTACATGCATTACATGGCTGCCCGTTTAATATTCATATAACTCCATGTGCTTTTCAAGTGAATTTACTTGTCATATCGTGCCTCGTGTGTTTAACTATCAATGTGCAATCTTATGACTGCTCAGAGGCAACCTACTTTGTTGACCTCCAAATGTGATATATTAAATGTGATGATAGATGAAATCGTGTATGTGACAGCTCTCTGTCTTGTTGGTGTAAGGTGATTTTGGCTATGTAAATGATGTTGAAAATGTGTCAAATTTGGTAGGTAACTAGTTTTACCAGTTCTGAACATTTTTCACAGAAATAGGTCAAAGCTAATTTTGAATCTAAGATCCTCAAAATGGAAATTCATTAAAATGTGTCCAAATCTGGAAAGTCTGGAAAAATGAAGCAGGTTTTGGCAGATTCACTGACCTTGTAGAACGAACCAGTTTTGACTTAGTAAATGATATCCCAAATGCATAAAATTTGGTGTGATACTATATTTTTCAGTTCTGAACATTTTTGTCAGAAATGGACTAAGGCTAAATCTGACCCTAAGGCCCTAAAAAATGACAAGTATTGAAATGTGTGTAAATCTGGACAGTTTTGTGTAGTCTCACTGTTTTGGCTATAACTCTTGAACCCGAACTCCAAATGATGCAAGGTTTCTTTCTGAATTTAGTTCACTCCTTAAGCTTTAATTTTATATCTTGTTCACTGGAATTGGAGATTGTTTGCTTGTCTTAATGATTGTGAGAAGATAGTCCATTGCAGTGAGGGTTTCCCTTAGTGACATGCTTAGAAAAATTATTGTAGTTCTCTTGTTGTATTAAATGCTTGAGATTGTGGCATTTGGATGTTGTGTGGAATTTTTTGAGTGCTTGAGGGTGTTTAATTTAATTAATATATGGCTTGAGCTTAATTGCGAGATGACTCGGGGCTTAATCACACGGTTAAGCACGAATTGGAACCCTAGTCACTAGGTAAACTTGCTAAGTGTTGATCCTTTAGATATTGTGTTTGATTATGTGTTTAGTAGGCTGCCCGTAGTTGCCCTTGTAGCCCTAAATATGATTTTGATGATTACATGTTGATAAATAGGCATATCTCGCACCCGGACCCACATAAATGTCGTTGCATGTTGAATAATCTTGTTATTTGATTACGTGAACTTCGAAGTGAGTTATATGACTTGATTTACATGCATTACATGGCTGCCCATTTAATATTCATATAACTCCATGTGCTTTTCAAGTGAATTTACTTGTCATATCATGCCTCGTGTGTTTAACTGTCAATGTGCAATCTTATGACTGCTCGGAGGCAACCTACTTTATTGACCTCCAAATGTGATATATTAAATGTGATGATAGATGAAATCGTGTATGTGACAGCTCTCTGTCTTGTTGGTGCGAGGTGATTTTGGCTATGTAAATGATGTTGAAAATATGTGAAATTTGGTAGATAACTAGTTTTACCAGTTCTGAACATTTTTTTGCAGAAATAGGTCAAAGCTAATTTTGACTCTAAGATCCTCAAAATGGCAATTCATTAAAATGTGTCCAAATCTGGAAAGTCTGGAAAAATGAAGCAGGTTTTGGCAGATTCACTGACTCTGTAGAACGAACCAGTTTTGACTTAGTAAATGATATCCAAAATGCATGAAATTTGGTGTGCTACTATATTTTTCAGTTCTGGACAATTTTGTCAGAAATTGACTAAGGCTAAATCTGACCCTAAGGCCCTAAAAAATGACAAGTATTGAAATGTGTGTAAATCTGGACAGTTTTGTGTAGTCTCACTGTTTTGGCTATAACTCTTGAATCCGAACTCCAAATGATGCGAGGTTTGTTTCTAAATTTAGTTCACTCCGTAAGATTTAATTTTACATCTTGTTCACTGGAATTGGAGATTGTTTGCTTGTCTTAATGATTGTGAGAAGACCGTCCATTGCAGTGAGGGTTTCCCTTAGTGACATGCTTAGAAAAATTATTGTAGTTCTCTTGTTGTATTAAATGCTTGAAATTGTGGCATTTGGATGTTGTGTGGAATGTTTTGAGTGCTTGAGGGTGTTTAATTTAATTAATATATGGCTTGAGCTTAATTGCGAGATGACTCGGGGCTTAATCGCACGGGTAAGCACGAATTGGAACCCTAGTCACTAGGTAAACTTGCTAAGTGTTGATCCTTTAGATATTGTGTTTGATTATGTGTTTAGTAGGTAGCCCGTAGTTTCCCTTGTAGCCCTAAATATCATTTCGATGATTACATGTTGATAAATAGGCCTATCTCGCACCCAAACCCACGTAAATGTCGTTGCATGTTGAATAATCTTGTTATTTTATTACGTGAACTTCGAAGTGAGTTATATGACTTGATTTACATGCATTACATGGCTGCCCATTTAATATTCATATAACTTCATGTGTTTTTCAAGTGAATTTACTTGTCATATCGTGCCTCGCGTGTTTAACTGCCAATGTGCAATCTTATGACTGCTCGATTGCATACAAGGTTGCAACCTTTCATTCTGGCGTGGTAGTGTTCACGCACACCGGGCGGCATCGGGCTTGCCGGTGCAACCGTGACTACCATTGTCCAATTCCCTCTCTCGCTTGGGGGCTAGACTTGTTCGGAGAGTTCGGTCGTAGGATTTCGGGGTACATCCGGAGTACACCCATTTGGCGTGATAAGTGGATGATTTGAAGTCGGCCGCAACAACTGATACTGGAAATGAACTGAGAGTAAAAGCTCAGCGTATCCTTTTTACTATGTGTATAAGTACTCTCGCTTGGTTCCTAGAGGACCTCGGGGAGGAAAGACGGGTAATTATATTCTTTTACTTTTATATTATATTATGAACTTACTTGTGATATATGTCATTCTTGCAAAAAGGGTTTTCATAAGTTGAACCGGAAAAGGAGTTTTAAAACGTATTTCTCGTTCCCCCTCGCTGAGTTCATAAGGACTCACCCTCTTTTATCATCACAGGTGAAGAAGATCAGGAACAGGCACCCGAGGATAACGTGTCCATTGATGACTCCTTCGAATGATTGCCTGCCCTACGTGCCTTACTTGACTATGGCCATTTTGTGAACAATGTGTTGCTCGAAGACTATTTCTTATGTTGCTTGTTGTTGTATTGTATATGACCCCCGTTGTAATTTGGGATCTAATTTTGGCTTGTATTGATAATAACAAGATAGACACTACTATGGTCGTTTTTGTTATCATTATTGGCTAGTACCTATCATAGGATTATGAAGTATCAGGTAAGGATTAAGTAAAATGAACCTATCCAATCTTAAGAAGGTACTCATTGTTAAGCTAAGATCAACAGGTACTTTTGTAACGAGGATTAACAAATAAACGAGACATAGTATCATGCTAGGTTATTAATCAACGAAACTTCGAGATAACTAGTAGGCGTTTCAATTGATGGTAAATAGTAATCTTAGTTGGAAATGAAATTGAGATCGAAAATTTTGAGGCGTTTAAAAAATTAGGTCAAACTAAAGAGCCCAATTACAGCCGTTATGCTGCCAATTTTCCAGAAAATTGTGGAGTTTAGGCTAAAACGTTAAGTGTTAAACCCTCTTGAATGGTCAAGTACGAGATATGACTTGAATGTTTAGATCACACCCTAGTCTAACCTTTATAGGTCGGGTTGGGGCGTGACAGTTGCACCGGCAAGCCCGATGCCGCCCGGTGTGCGTGAACGCTATCATGCCAGAATGAAAGGTTGCAACCTTGTATGCAATGCACATGTATGCCATTTAACATTTCATATTGGGAGGTCAACAAAGTAGGTTGCCTCTGAGCAAGTATATGATCACATTTTGACATATTGGCATATAAGGCATTGTAAGAACATGTAATCATTTCATATATCAATTTGAAAGCAATTAAACTTCCACGGGCAGCCAAGTAATCATGTTCAAATAAGCCATAGGATGTCTTTTAACAATTCACATTAGGAGGTCAACAAAGTAGGTTGCCTCCGAGCAATTATAAGATCGCATATCGATAAGTAAACTTACAAGGCGTGCTTTGACATGTACATTCACTTTGTAAAACACTTAGGAGCATGTGAATAATTAACGGATAGCCAAGTAACACCATATAAAACAACTCATATAGCTCCTTTTAGTTCACATATTAAGTGTTGAGATCATACGAGCACGCAACGACACTTATACAAGACCGGGTGCAAGAATAGTTCACGTATCAACATGCAATCATCAGGAATCATGTTTAGAGCTATATGGACAATCCCGGGCAGCCTATTAACCTCCTTCAACATCATTTATAATTCACACAAGAATGGTTTATGACTCGGGAACCCACGGGGCCATTAGGGTTTACTAGGCCGTGCTCGGGGTTAGTTCATTTGCTAAGCACCACAAGTAATACTTAAACCACATCAAGCCTATATAACATTTATTGGGTAGCCTACTAATCACACAATTTGACACATTTAACCAATAGACCATCTCTTAACAAAAGTCGTAAGCATTAGGGTCTCAATTCCGTGCTTAAACGTGCGATTAAGCATACCATTAATCGATTAAGGATCCCAAACCATACATCAATCACATTAAGCAACTTCAACCAACCATAAAAGTTCACACAACATCCAAGTATCACAATTCCAAGCATTCAATACCCCAAGAAAGGTCTCAACATAATTCTAAGCACATCACTAAACAAAAACTTCACTGCAATGGTCTGTTTTCCCACATTCATTTAGATGATCCAAAAATCTCCAATTTCAGTGAACAAAATATCAAATTAAAGCTTAATGAGGGATTTAAATCCAGAAACAAACCTCGCCTCATTTGGAGTTCAGACTTAGGAGTTATGGCCAAAACCGTGAGACTACGCAAAACTGGCCAGTTTTAGATACATTACGATTTTTGCTATTTTTGAGGGTCTTAGAGTCAGAATTGGCTTTGGTCTATTTCTGGCCAAAATGTCCAGAACTGAAAATTTTAGCAACCTACCAGATTTCATGCATTTTAAATATCATTTACTAGGTCAAAACTGTTTCGTTCTACAAGGACAGTGAACTGCCAAAAACCTGCTCCATTTTCCCAGATTTTCCAGATTTAGACACCTTTCGTTGTTTTGCCATTTTGAAGACCTTAGAGTTAAAATTGGCCTTGGCCTATTTCTATGAAAAATTCTCCGAACTGAAAAAACTAGTTACCTACCAATTTTCATGCATTTTAAACATCATTTACCAGGCAAAATTCACTTCGCTCTAACAAGTCAGAAATCTGCCATTTTCGCGATTTTACCTATCTTCAAGTTCTAGCTAAATATCTTGCCATGCATGGTTACAAAAGCTCATGTACACACATATACCACAAGTACAGAGGTAAAAATAGACATATGAAGGCATGCATGTGGTTTTTGAAAGCTTTTAAAAGAGTTTAACCCTCACCTTAGCAACTTGATGGATGAAAATGCACAAATGCTCTTGAAATCGCACAAATGGACCTTTTTCCTTGCTTTGGCCGAGAGGTATCTTGATTTCCTTTAAATCCTAGCTTAGTTAGCTTGTGTAGGAAGTGTGCATGTGTTTAGAACAAAAAGAAATAGAAGAAAACCATCAAAACTTTACCTAGGCCGAAAATGATGAGTTATGAGCTTGTATGAGACTTTCTTGCGTGTTTGCTTGCTATGGCTTGCTATGGCCGAGCTTGGGAGAGTCTTAGAGAGTCCTTGAGAGCTTGTGAGGAGTCTTGGATGCTCAAGAGAGAGCTAGGGTCGAAAATGATGAGAGAGGGAGAGAGAATTGAGAGAAAAATGAGGTTTTGAGTGTTTTTGAGCTTTGTGTGCTTAGGTGAAGTGTCAATTTCGTGTATGGCATGATGATTTCAGCCAAAGGCATTCAAATTATGCTAATTATTCTTCCTAGGGAGTGCAAGGTGTAAGGGATAAGTGTGGGCATGCTTGGGAGTTAGAAAAAAGAGCATAGGATTTAGGAAAAGTGTGTAAGAGTATGTTTTGTTGTCTTGAGCATTTGAATTTTGATTATGTGTTGGGTGGATGAGTATTTTCAGATTTGAGAGGATGAGAAAGAGTGTAGAGATTTAGTGTGTGTGTGTGTGAATTTTCATGAGTCTTGTGTTTAGTGTCTGTGTAAGAAAATGTTAGCTTAGGTGTTTGTGTAGCTTTGAAGTTAGAATAAAATATAGGGTATGTTTAGAGGTTTGTGATATTTTGTCTTGTAGTGGGTTTAAAATATAATATTTAGGTGTTAGTGGATTTTGTAGGAAAAGGTGATTAGATATATTATATTGGGGATGGTTTGGATGATGATAGAGTTTTGTCTTGTAGTGAATTTGAATTAAGATTAAAATAATGTTAGTGGAATGTTTAGGAATAATTTAATGTTATTTTATAGTTAGTGGAATTTGTAGGATTTGAATTAGGAATATAATAATAGTTAGTGGATTGTGTAGGATTATTTTATTGTCTTGTGCTTTGTGCATGAATCTTTATTGATTAGCGTGTAGGCACGCATTCCTAGGTCTAGGGCACGCACTACGAGGTAAACATGAACTACAAGGTAAGGCACATAATTCAAGACTAATACACGGATTCCAAAGTAAATGTACGCAATCCAAAATGAATGCACGCAAACCAATGCAAAGCATGAAATTTGATACGATGCACATAAATCAAGGTATGGCACAAAAACCTAGGTTAAGACACGCAATTCAAGGTTAGAGCACATGAAATGAGGTAACGCACCTAAATCGAGGTCAGGGTACATATATCTAGGTATTGCACATAAGTCAAGGATTATGGTACATAATTCTAGGTCAAGGCACGTATGACGAGACAAACACGAAAACCAAGACAAAGCACGAAATCCAAGGTCAGTCATATAATTTTGGGTCTAAAGCACGCAAATCAAGATAAGACACGCTATTCGGGGTCGGGCCTCACACTATGCGTCGCGTAACTCCTTACAGATCAAAAGTTATGGGCACCGGAGCGACGGATACCTGGTAACTAGCCCCACGACATCAGTTTGCGTGCCCAGCCTATACGTGAAATGAAATTGTCTTGCTTAAGGTGCCATGGGATTCGATAATAGAAATGTGATAGATTAGGTTGTCGTCCTTTTCGCGGCTCACGACGTACGATCCGGGACGGAAAAACAGCGCAAAAGAAGAAAAGTGTAATGAAACTTATGAAAATATTCGATTTGGGACTCCGAAAAAAGGCGCAACCTAGCAGGCTTGCTGGCCCTGTCGTCGAGCTCTCAGAGAGCTTTCTAACAGTATGCTGTGCGCCGCATAACTCCTTACGAATCAAAAGTTATAGGCACCGGAGCGATGGATGCCTGGTCATAAGCCCCATGCCCTCAGTTTGAGGGCCCAGCTTCTACGTGAAGTGAAATTGTCTTGCCCATGGTACCATGTGATTCGGTAATAGAAATGTGATAGATTAGGTTGTTGTCCTTGTCGTGGCTCACGACATACGATCCGGGATGAAAAAACTGCGCAAAAGAAGATAAGTGTCCCAAAACTAATGAAAATATTTGATTTTGGGCTCTGAAAATAGGCGCAGCTGAGCAAGCTTGGTGCCCCCGTTGTAGAGCTCTCGGAGAGCTTTCCAACGGTATGCTGTGCGTCGCGTAACTCCTTACAGATCAAAAGTTATGGGCATCGGAGCAACGGATACCAAGTCACAAGCCCCACGCCCTCTGTTTGCGGGCCCATCCTCTACGTGTAGTGAAGTTGTCTTGCCCAAGGTGCCGTGGGATTCGGTAATAGAAATGTGATGGATTAGGTTATTGTCCTTTTTATGGTTCACGACGTACGATCCGGGACGGAAAAACTGCGCGAAAGAAGAAAAATGTCCTGAAACTGATGAAAACGTTCGATTTTGGGCTCCGAAAATAGGTGCAACCGAGCAAGCATGGTGCCCCTATTGTAGAGCTCTCAGAGAGCTTTCAACGGTATGTTGTGCGCCGCGTAACTCTCGGATCAAAAGTTATGAGCACCAGAGCGACGGATACTTGGTCACAAGCCCCATACCCTCTGTTTGCGAGCCCAACCTCTACATGAAGTGAAGTTGTCTTGCCCAAGGTACCGTGGAATTCTATAATAGAAATGTGATGGATTAGGTTGTCGTCCTTTTTGCAGCTGACGACGTACGATCCGGGATGAAAAATCTGCACAAAAAAAGATAAGTGTCCCAAAACTGATGAAAATGTTCAATTTTGGGATCCAAAAATTGGCACAGCTGAGCAGGCATGATGCCCCTGTTGTAGAGCTCTCAAAGAGCTTTCAACGGTATGTTGTGTGCCGTGTAACTCCTTACCGACCAAAAGTTATGAGCACCGGAGCGACGGATACTTGGTCACAAGCCCTACGCCCTTTGTTTGCAGGCCCAGCCTCTACGTGTAGTGAAGTTGTCTTGCCCAAGGTGCCGTGGGATTCGGTAATAAAAATGTGAAGGATTAGGTTGTCGTCCTTTTCGCCGCTCACGGCGTACGATCCGAAACGAAAAAAAGCGCAAAAGAAGAAAAGTGTAGCGAAACTTATGAAAACGTTCGATTTTGGGTTTCGAGAACAGGCGCAGCAGAGCGGGCTAGCTGCCCCCGTCGTAGAGCTCTCGGAGAGCTTTCCAATGGTATGCTGTGCGCCGCATAACTCATTACGGATCAAAAGTTATAGGCACCGGAGGAATAAATACCTGGTCACAAGCCCCACGCCCTCGGTTTGAGGGCCCAGCCTCTACGTGAAGTGAAGTTGTCTTGCCCAATGTGCCGTGGGATTCATAAATAAAAATGTGATGGATTAGGTTATCATCATTTTCGCGGCTCACGATGTACGATTCGGGATGAAAAAATAGCACAAAATAAGAAAAGTGTCCCAAAACTAATGAAAACATTTGATTTTGGGCTCTGAAAACAGGCGCAGCCCAGTATGCTTGCAACCCACATCGTAGAGCTCTCGGAGAGCTTTTCAACGGTATGTTGTGCGCTGCGCAACTCCTTACGGATCAAAAGTTATGGGCATTGGAGTGACAGATACATAGTCACAAGCCCCAGGCCCTCTGTTTGCGGGCCCAGCCTTTACGTGAAGATGTAGTTGTCTTGCCCAAGTTTCCATGTGATTCGGTAATAGAAATGTGATGGCCTAGGTTGTCATCCTTATCGTAGCTCACGACGTACGATCCGGGTCGGAAAAACAGGTCAAAAGAAGAAAAGTGTCCCAAAACAAATGAAAAAATTCGATTTTGGGCTTTGAAAATAGGCGCAGCAGAGTAGGCTTGGTGCCCCCGTCGTAGAACTCTCGGAGAGCTTTCCAACAGTATGCTATGCGCCGCGTAACTCCTTACGGAACAAAAGTTATAGGCACCGGAGCGACGGATACCTGGTCGCAAGTCCTACGCCCTCGGTTTGCACGCCCAGCCTATACATGAACTGAAGTTGTCTTGCTCAAGGTGCCATGGGATTCGATAATAGAAATGTGAAAGATTAGGTTGTTGACGAAAAAACAGCACAAAAGAAGAAAAGTGTAAAGAAACTTATGAAAATGTTTGATTTTCGGCTCCGAAAATAGGCGTAGCCGAGCAGGCTTGCTGTCCCCGTCATCGAACTCTCAGAGAGCTTTCCAACGGTATGCTGTGCGCCGCATAACTCCTTACGGATCAAAAGTTATAGGCACCGGACCGACGGATACCTTGTCACAAGCCCCATGCCCCCAGTTTGAGGGCCCAGCTTCTACGTGAAAGTGAAGTTGTCTTGCCCAAGGTGCCGTGTGATTCGGTAATAAAAATGTGATAGATTAGGTTGTCGTCCTTTTCGTGGCTCACGACGTACGATCTAGGACGGAAAAACTGTGCAAAAGAAGATAAGTGTCCCAAAACTGATGACAACATTAGATTTTAGGATCCAAAAAGAGGCACAATCGAGCAGGCTTGGTGCCCCCGTCGTAGAGCTCTTGGAGAGCTTTCTAACTGTATGCTGTGCACAACATAACTCTTTACGGATCAAAAGTTATGGGCATCGGAGCGACGGATACTTGGTCACAAGCCCTACGCCCTCTGTTTGCTGGCCCAGCCTCTACGTGAAGTGAAGTTGTCTTGCCCAAGTTACCGTGTGATTCGGTAATAGAAATGTGATGGATTAGGTTGTCATCCTTTTTGTGGCTCACGACGTACGTTCCGGGTCGAAAAAATAGTTCAAAATAAGAAAAGTGCCCAGAAACTAATGAAAACATTCGATGTTGGGCTTCAAAAATAGGCGCAGCTGAGCAGGCTTGCTTCCTCTGTCGTAGAGCTCTCGGAGAGCTTCCCAACTGTATGCTGTACGCCGTGTAACTCCTTACGGATCAAAAGTTATAGGCACCGGAGCGACGGATACCTGGTTACAAGCCCCACACCCTCAGTTTACGTGCCCAGCCACTACGTAAAGTGAAGTTGTCTTGCTCAAGGTGCCATAGGATTTGATAATAGAAATGTGATAGATTAGGGTGTCGTCCTTTTCGCGGCTCACGACGTACGATCAGGAACGGAAAAACAACACAAAAGAAGAAAACTGTAGCGTACCTTATGAAAATGTTTGATTTTAGGCTCTGAAAATAGGCGCAACTGAGTAGGCTTGCTGCCCCGTCGTCGAGCTCTTGGAGAGCTTTACAATGGTATTTTGTGCGCTGCATAACTCCTTACGGATCAAAAGTTATGGGCACCGGAGCAACGGATACCTGGTCACAAGCCCCACGCCCTCGGTTTGCAGGCCCAGCCTCTACGTGAAGTGAAGCTGTCTTGCCCAAGGTACCGTGTGATTCGGTAATAGAAATGTGATGGATTAGGTTGTCGTCCTTTTCGCGACTCACGATGTACGATATGGGACAGAAAAACTGCGTAAAAGAAGAAAAGTGTGCCAAAACTTATGAAAATATTCAATTTTAGGCTCCGAAAACAAGCGCAACCGAGCAGGCTAGGTGCCCCATGGTAGACCTCTTAGAGTGTTTTCCAACGGTATGTTGTGCGTCGTGTAACTCCTTACGGAGCAAAAGTTATGGGCACCGGAGCAACGGATACCTGGTCACAAGCCCCACGCCCTCTGTTTGCAGGCCCGGCCTCTACGTGAAGTGAAGTTGTCTTGCCCAAGGTGCTGTGTGATTCGGTAATAGAAATGTGATGGAATATTATGTCGTCCTTTTCGCGGCTCACGACGTACGATCCGGGTTGAAAAAACTGCGTCAAAGTAGAAATGTGTCCCAAAACTTATGAAAATGTTAGATTTTGGGCTCCGAAAATAGGCGCAGCCGAGTAGGCTAGGTGCCCCCATCGTAGAGCTCTCAGAGAGCTTTCCAACGGTATGTTGTGCGCTGCGTAACTCCTTACGGATCAAAAGTTATGGGCACCGTAGCGACGGATACCTGGTCACCCGCTCCACGCCCTCTGTTTACGGGCCCAGCCTCTACATGAAGTGAAGTTGTCTTGCCCAAGGTGCCGTGTGATTCGGTAATAGAAATGAGATGGATTAGGTTGTCGTCCTTTTCGTGGCTCACAACGTACGATACGAGATGAAAAAACTGCGCAAAAGAAGATAAGTGTCCCAAAACTGATGAAAACGTTCGATTTTGGGCTCCAAAAATAGGTGCAGCCAAGCAAGCTTGGTGCCCCCGTCGTAGAGCTCTCAGAGAGCTTTCCAAAGGTATGTTGTGCACCACTAACTACTTACGGATCAAAAGTTATGGGCACTGGAGCAACAGATACCTTGTCACAAGTCCCACGCCCTCTATTTACAGGCCCAAACTCTACGTGAAGTGAAGTTGTCTTGCCCAAGGTATCGTGTGATTCGGTAATATAAATGTGATTGATTAGGTTGTCGTCCTCTTCGTGGCTCACGATGTACGATCCGGGATGGAAAAACAGCGTAAATGAAGAAAAGCGTACCAAAACTTATAAAAATGTTCAATTTTAGGCTCCAAAAACAAGTTCAACCGAGCATTCTAGGTGCCCCTGTGGTAGAGCTCTCAGAGTGCTTTCCAACGGTATGCTGTGCGCCGCGTAACTCCTTACGGAGCAAAAGTTATGGGCACCGGAGCGACGGATACCTAGTCACAAGCCCCACACCCTCTGTTTGCGGGCCCGGCCTCTTCGTGAAGTGAAGTTGTCTTGCCCAAGGTGCTGTGTGATTCGGTAATAGAAATGTGATGGAATAGGATGTCTTCCTTTTCGCGGCTCACGACGTACGATCCGGGATGAAAAAACTGCGTCAAAGTAGAAAAGTGTTCCAAAACTTATGAAAATGTTCTATTTTGGGCTCCGAAAACAAGCGCAGCCGAGTAAGCTAGGTGCCCCCATTGTAGAGCTCTCAGAGAGCTTTCCAACGGTATGTTGTACGCTGTGTAACTCCTTACGGATCAAAAGTTATGGGCACCGTAGCAACGGATACCTGGTCACCCGCCCCACGCCCGCTGTTTGCGGGCCCAGCCTCTGCGTGAAGTGATGTTGTCTAGCCTAAGGTGCCGTGGGATTCGGTACTAAAAATGTGATGGATTAGGTTGTCATCCTTTTCGCGACTCACGACGTACGATCCGGGACTGAGAAACTGCGCAAAAGAAGAGAAGTGTCCCAAAATTGATCAAAATGTTCGATTTAGGGCTCCGAAAACAAGCGCAGCCGAGCAAGCTTGCTGCCCCAGTCGTAGAGCTCTTTGAGAGCTTTCCAAGGGTATGCTTTGCGCCGCGTAACTCCTTACGGATCAAAAGTTATGAGGACAGGAGTGACGGATACTTGGTCCCAAGCCCTATGCCCTCTGTTTGCCGGCCCAGCCTCTACATGAAGTGAAGTTGTCTTGCCCAAGGTGCCGTGTGATTTGGTAATAGAAATTAGATAGATTATGTTGTCGTCCTTTTCGTGGCTCACGACGTACGATACGGGATCAAAAAACTACGCAAAAGAAGATAAGTGTCCCAAAACTGATGAAAACATTCGATTTTGGGCTCCAAAAATAGGTACAGCCGAGCAAGCTTGGTGCCCGCGTTGTAGAGCTCTCAGAGAGCTTTCCAAAGGTATGTTGTGCAACACGTAACTCCTTACGGATCAAAAGTTATGGGCACCGGAGCGACAGATACCTTGTCACAAGCCCCACGCCCTCTGTTTACAGGCCCAGCCTCTACGTGAAGTGAAGTTGTCTTGCCTAAGGTGCCGTGTTATTCGGAAATAAAAATGTGATGGATTAGGTTGTCGTCCTTTTCAAGGCTCACGACGTACGATACAGGACAAAAAAACTGCGCAAAAGAAGATAAGTGTCCCAAAACTGATCAAAACATTCGATTTTGGGCTCCAAAAACAAGTGCTTCCGAGAAAGATTGGTTCCCCCGTCGTAGAGCTCTCAGAGAGCTTTCCAAAAGTATGTTGTGCACCGCGTAACTCCTTACGGATCAAAAGTTATGGGCACCGGAGCGACGGATACCTTGTCACAAGCCCCACGCCCTCTGTTTGCTAGCCCAGCCTCTACATGAAGTGAAGTTGTCTTGCCAAGGTGCCGTGTGATTTGGTAATAGAAATGTGATGGATTAGGTTGTCGTCATTTTCGCGGCTCACGACGTACGATCTGGGACGAAAAAACCGCGCAAAAGAAGAAAAGTGTCCTAAAATTTATGAAAATGTTCAATTTAAGGCTCTGAAAACAAGTGCAACCGAGCAGGTTAGGTACCCCCATGGTAGAGCTCTCATAGTGCTTTCGAACGTTATGTTGTGCACCGCGTAACTCCTTATGGAGCAAAACTTATGGGCACCGGATCGACGGATACCTAGTCACAAGCCCCACGCCCTGTGTTTGCGGGCCCAGCCTCTACGTGAAGTGAAGTTGTCTTGCCCAAGGTGCCGTGTGATTCGGTAATAGAAATGTGATGGAATAGGATGTCGTCCTTTTCGCGGCTCATGAAGTACGATCCGGGATGGAAAAACAGTGTCAAAGAAGAAAAGTGTTCCAAAACTTATGAAAATGTTCAATTTTGGGCTCCGAAAACAGGTGCAGCCTGGTAGGCTAGGTGCCCCCATCGTAGAGCTCTTAGAGAGCTTTCTAACGGTATGCTGTGTGCTGCGTAACTCCTTACGGATCAAAAGTTATGGGCACCGGAGCGACGAATACCTGGTCACCCATCCTACGCCCTCTGTTTGCGGGCCCAGCCTCTACGTGAAGTGAAGTTGTCTTGCCCAAGGTGCTGTGGGTTTCGGTAATAAAAATGTGATGGATTAGGTTGTCGTCCTTTTCGCGGCTCACGACGTACGATCTGGGACTGAAAAACTGCGCAAAAGAAGAGAAGTGTCCAAAAACTGATGAAAACATTCGATTTTGGGCTCCGAAAACAAGCGCAGCCTAGCAAGCTTACTGCCCCCGTCGTAGAGCTCTCTGAGAGCTTTCCAAGGGTATGCTGTGAGCCGCGTAACTCCTTATGGATCAAAAGTTATGAGCACCGGAGCGACAGATATCTGGTCACAAGCCCTACGCCCTCCGTTTGCGGGCCTAGCTTCTACGTGAAGTGAAGTTGTCTTGCCCAAGGTGCTGTGAGATTCGGTAATACCAATGTGATGGATTAGGTTGTCGTCCTTTTCGCGGCTCGCGACGTAAGATCCGGGACGAAAAAACAGCGCAAAAGAAGAAAAGTGTCCCAAAACTTTTGAAAATGTTCGATTTTAGGCTTCGAAAACAAAGGCAGCCAAGCAGGCTAGGTTCCTCCATGCTAGAGCTCTCAGAGTGCTTTCCAATGGTATGCTGTGCGCCGCGTAACTCCTTACGGATCAAAAGTTAAGGGCTCCGGAGCAACGGATACCTGGTCACAAGCCCCACGCCCTCTATTTGCGGGCCCAGCCTTTACGTGAAGTGAAGTTGTATTACACAAGGTACCATGGGATTCGGTAATAGAAATGTGATGGATTAGGTCGTCGTCCTTTACGCGGCTCACGACGTACGATATGGGACGAAAAAATAGCACAAAAGAAGAAAAGTGTCCCGACACTGATGAAAATGTTCGATTTTGGTCTTCGAAAATAGGCGCAGCTGAGCATGCTTGGTGCCCCAGTCGTAGTGCTCTCGGAGAGCTTTCCAACTGTATACTGTGTGCCACATAACTCCATACGGATCTAAAGTTATGGGCATCGGAGCGACGGATGCCTGGTCACAAGCCCCACGCCCTCGCTTTGAGGGCCCAGTCTCTACGTGAAGTGAAGTTGTCCTGCCCAAGGTGCCGTGGGATTCGGTAATAAAATTGTGATGGATTAGGTTGTCGTCTTTTTCGCGGCTCACGACATACGATTCGGCACTGAAAAACAACACAAAAGAAGAGAAGTATCCCAAAACTGATGAAAACGTTTGATTTTCGGCTCTGAAAACAGGCGCAGCCGAGCAAGCTTGCTGCCATAGTCGTAGAGCTCTCGGAGATCTTTCCAACGGTATGCTGTGCGCCGCGTAACTCCTTACGGATAAAAAGTTATGGGCACCGGAGCCACGGATACCTGGTCACAAGCCCCACGCCCTCTATTTGCATGCCCAACCTCTACGTAAAGTGAAGTTGTCTTGCCCAAGGTGCCATAGGATTTAGTAATAGAAATGTGATGAATTACGTTGTCATTCTTTTTGCGGCTCACGACGTACGATCCGGGATGGAAAAACTGCACAAAAGAAGAAAAGTGTCCCAAAACTGATGAAAACGTCCGATTTTGGGCTCCGAAAAATGGCGCAGCCGAGCAAGCTTGGTGCCCCCGTCATAGAGCTCTCTGATAACTTTCCAAGGGTACGCTGTGCGCCGCATAATTCCTTATGGATCAAAAGTTATGAGCACCGGAGCTACGGATACCTGGTCACAAGCCCCACGCCCTATGTTTGCAGGCCCAGCCTCTACGTGAAGTGAAGTTGTCTTGCCTAAGATGCCGTGGGATTCGGTAATAGGAATATGATGTATTAGGTTGTTGTCCTTTTCGCCGCTCACGACGTACGATTCGGGACGGAAAAAATGTGCAAAAGAAAAAAAGTGTCCAGAAACTAATGAAAACATTCAATTTTGGGCTCCAAAAATAGGCGCATCCAAGCAGGCTTGTTGCCCCCGCCGTAGAACTCTTAGAGAGCTTTCCAACGGTATGCTGTGCGCCGTGTAACTCCTTACGGATCAAAAGTTATAGGCACCGGAGCGACGGATACCTGGTCACAAGCCCCACGTCCTTGGTTTGTGGGCCCAGCCTCTACGTGAAGTGAAGTTGTCTTGCCCAAGGTGCCATGGGATTCGATAATAGAAATGTGATAGATTAGGTTGTCACCCTTTTCACGACTCACGACATACAATCCGGGATGAAAAACAGCGCAAAAGGAGAAAAGTATAGTGAAACATATGAAAAATGTTCGATTTTAGGCTCGAAAAATAGGCTCAGCCGAGCACGCTTGCTACCCCCATCATAGAGTTCTAGTTGTTCTTTCCAACGGTATGTTGTGCGCCACGAAATTTCTTATGGATCAAAAGTTATGGGTACCGGAGCGACAGATACCTGGTCACTAGCCCCACGCCCTCTGTTTGCGGGCCCAGCCTCTACGTGAAGTGAAGTTGTCTTGCCTAATGTCCTATGGGATTCAGTAATAGAAATGTGATAGATTAGGTTGTGATCCTTTTCGTAGCTCACGACGTATGATCCGGGACGAAAAAACAACACAATAGAAGAAAATTGTCCCAAAACTTATGAAAATGTTCGATTTTGGACTCAGAAAATAGGCGCAGCCGAGCAGGATAGGTGCCCTCATCGTAGAGCTCTTAGAGAGCTTTCCAACGGTATGCTGTGCGCCGCCTAACTCCTTACAGATCAAAAGTTAAAGGCACCAGAGCAACGGATACTAGGTCACAAGCCCCACGCCCTCTGTTTGCGGGCCCAGCCTCTACGTGAAGTGAAGTTGTATTGCACAAGGTGCCGTGGGATTCGCTAGTAGAAATGTGATGGATTAGGTTGTCGTCCTTTTCGCGGCTCACGACGTACGATACGGGATGGAAAAACAACGCAAAAGAAGAAAAGTGTCCCAAAAATGATGAAAATGTTCGATTTTGGGCTCCGAAAATAGGCGCTGCCGAGCATACTTGGTGCCCCCATAGAAGTGCTCTTGAAGAGCTTTCCAATGGTATACTGTGCGCCACGTAACTCCTTACGGATCAAAAGTTATGGGCACCGGAGCGACGGATACCTGGTCACAAGCCCCACGCCCTCGGTTTGAGGGCCTAGCCTCTACGTCAAGTGAAGTTGTCTTGCCCAAGGTGCCGTGGGATTCAGTAATAAAAATTTGATGGATTAGGTTGTTGTCCTTTTCGCGGCTCACGACGTACGATTCGGGACTAAAAACCAGCGCAAAAGAAGAGAAATGTCCCAAAACTGATGAAAACGTTCGATTTTGTGCTCCAAAAATAGGCAAAGCTGAGCAAGCTTGAAGCCCCCGTCGTAGAGCTCTCGGAGAGCTTCCCAACGGTATGCTGTGCACCGCGTAACTCCTTACGGATCAAAAGTTATGGGCACCGGAGCGACGGATACCTGGTCATAAGCCCCACGCCTCCTGTTTGAGTGCCCATCTTCTACATGAAGTGAAGTTATCTTTTCCAAGGTGCCATGGGATTCAGTAATAGAAATGTGATGGATTAGGTTGTCGTCCTTTTTGCGGCTCACGACGTACGATCCGGGACGAAAAAACTACGCAAAAGAAGAAAAGTGTCCCGAAACTGATAAAAACGTTCAATTTTGGGCTCTAAAATGAGGCATAGTTGAGCAAGCTTGGTGCCCCCGTCGTAGAGCTCTCTGAGAGGTTTCCAAGGGTATGCTGTGCGCCGCATAACTCCTTACGGATCAAAAGTTATGATCACCGGAGCGACGGATGCCTGGTCACAAGCCCCACGCCCTCTGTTTTCGGGCCCAGCCTCTACCTGAA
Source organism: Ehretia macrophylla (assembly GCA_037974665.1). Classification (NCBI taxonomy): domain Eukaryota; kingdom Viridiplantae; phylum Streptophyta; class Magnoliopsida; order Boraginales; family Ehretiaceae; genus Ehretia; species Ehretia macrophylla. The sequence continues at coordinate 46,865,216 of CM075771.1, read as the reverse complement.
GTGAAGTTGTCTTGCCCAAGGTGCCGTGGGATTCAGTAATAGAAATGTGATGGATTAGGTTGTCATCCTTTTCGCGTCTCACGACGTACAATTCGGGATGAAAAAACTGCACAGAAGAAGAAAAGTGTCCCAAAACTAATGAAAACATTCGATTTCAGGCTTCGAAAATAGGTGCAGCCGAGCAGGCTAGGTGCCTCCGTTGTAGAGATCTCAGAGAGCTTTCCAACGGTATGCTATTCATCGCGTAACTCCTTACGGATCAAAAGTTATAGGCACCGGAGCGACGGATACCGGGTCACAAGCCCCTCGTCCTCGGTTTACGGGCCCAGCCTCTATGTGAAGTGAAGTTGTCTTGCCCAAGGTGCCATGGGATTCGATAATAGAAATGTGATAGATTAGGTTGTCGTCCGTTTTGCGGCTCACGACGTACGATCCGGGACGAAAAAATAGCGAAAAAGAAGAAAAGTGTAGCGAAACATATGAAAAACATTCGATGTTAGGCTCCGAAAATAGGCGTAGCCGAGCAGGCTTGCTAGCCCCATCGTAGAGCTCTCGGAGTGCTTTCCAACGTTATGCTGTGCACCACATAACTCCTTACAGATCAAAAGTTATGGGCACCGGAGCGACGGATACTTGGTCACCAGCCACACGCCCTCTGTTTGCGGGCCCAGCCTCTATGTGAAGTGAAGTTGTCTTGCCCAAGGTGCTGTGGGATTCGGTAATAGAAATGTGATGGATTAGGTTGTCGTAATTTTCGCGGCTCATGACGTACGATCCGGGATAAAAAAATAGCGCAAAAGAAGATAAGTGTCCCAAAACTTATGAAAATATTCGATTTTGGGCTCAGAAAACAGGTGCAGCCGAGCAGGCTAGGTGCCCTCGTCGTAGAGCTCTCAAAGAGCTTTCCAACAGTATGTTGTGCGCCGCGTAACTCCTTATGGATCAAAAGTTAAGGGCACCGGAGCAATGGATACCTGGTCACAAGCCCCACGCCCTCTATTTACGAGCCCAGCCTCTAAATGAAGTGAAGTTTTCTTGTGCAAGGTGCCGTGGGATTCGGTAATAGAAATGTGATAGATTAGGTTGTCGTCCTTTTCGCGGCTCACGACGTACGATACGGGATGAAAAAATAGCGCAAAAGAAGAAAAGTCTCCCGATACTGATGAAAATGTTCGATTTTGGGCTCTGAAAATAGGCACAGCCGAGCATGCTTGGTGCCCCCGTTGTAGTGCTCTCGCAGAGCTTTTTAACGGTATACTATGCGCCACGTAATTCCATACGGATCAAAAGTTATGGGCACCAGAGCGACGGATACCAGGTCACAAGCCCTACGTCCTCGGTTTGAGGGCCCAGTCTCTACGTGAAGTGAACTTGTCTTGCCCAAGGCGCCATGGGATTCAGTAACAAAAATGTGATGGATTAGGTTGTCGTCCTTTTTGTGGCTCACGACGTACAATCCGGGACTGAAAAGCAGCGTAAAAGAAGAGAAGTGTCCCAAAACTGATGAAAATGTTTGATTTTGGGTGCCGAAAACAGGCGCAGCTGAGCAAGCTTGCTGCCCCCGTCGTAGAGCTCTCAGAAAGCTTTCCAATGGTATGTTGTGTGCCGCGTAACTCCTTACGAATCAAACGTTATGGGCACCGGAGCGACGGATACCTGGTCATAAGCCCCACACCCTCAGCATCCCCGTGCAACAGAAACACAGCGAACTCAATCTTTTCTTCATCAGTATAGTCAAGTGGCCTGAAAATCTTTTCAATCTCAGATAGCTAAGCCTCTGCCTTTTCATCATCAGCTTCCCCGTGGAATTTGGACGGGTGAAAGTCAAGGAACTCTCGCATTCTGCTATTTCTCATATTGTTACCACCATTCATGTTGTTGTTGTTGTTGTTTGCTTCTCGTGCATCTTGACGTTCCATCACTAGCAACACGCGATCCATAGCATTCGCCATCATGTTAAACATGGCCATGCTGGGGTTAATTTGATGAGCATCTTCAGCTTCTTGAGGCTCATCGCTCCTATTGGTATTACGGGTACTAGGGCCAGCCATCTATAGGCACAGATTATTATGCACAATTTATTGGAATACGACAAGAAAAGAATTTAATGTATAGGGTATACAACATATAATTTTACATAGACATACAATTCTCGAAACAATTAAGACATGTTAATGACATAAGCACATAGAAACAGAGAAGGCACAACTGATATTGTCACACATTAACACACATAAACAAGTCACCCCAATAACCTTAGGGCTTCTACCCATGGTCCGAGAGTTAAACCCGGCTTAAGCAATCTAAGCTCTGATACCATTAATATAAGGTGTCACGCCCCAACCCGACCTATAGAGGTTAGACTAGGGTGTGATCTAAACATTCATATCACTTCACGTACTTAATCGTTCATTAAGGTTTAACGCTTAACGTTAGCCCAGAACTCCAAAAATTTCTCCGAAAAACCAGTAGCATAACGACTTTAATTGGCTCTTTAGTTTGACCTAATTTCCTAAACGCCTCAAAACTTTCAATTTCAAATTTGATTCCAACTAAGATTATTATTTATCACCAATTGAAATGTCTACTATTTTTCTCAAGTCTCGTTTATGTGTCAATCCTCGTTACAAAGTACCTGTTGATCTTAGCTTACCAATGTGTACCTACTTAAGATTGGATAGAATCATTTTACTTAACCCATTACCTAATGCTTCATAAGCCTGTGATAGATACTAAACCAAAGTAGCGATAACAAGATGACCAGAAGAGTATGTATCTAGTTATGATCAGTACAAACCAAAATTAGACCCCAAATTACAACGGGGGTCATTTACAATATAACAACAAGCAACATAAGAAATAGTCTTTAAGCAACATATCGTTCAAAAAATGGCCATAGTCAAGTAAGGCACGTAGAGCAAGCAATCATTACAAGGAGTCATCAATAGGCACGTTATTCTCGGGTACCTATTCCTGGTTTTCTTCACCTGTTATGGTTAAAGAGGGTGAGTCCTTATGAACTCAGCGAGGGGGAACGAGAAATACGTTTTGAAACTCTTTTTCGGTTAAACTTATGAAAAACCTTTTTTGAAAACATGTCACGTATTACAAGTAATAAGGTACGCAAAGTATAGGAATCAAATTGAACAACAGATACAATTACCAATCATTTCAAGGATACAGCGAGCATTTGCTCTCAATATCAATTTCGATACAATTGTTGCGGCCGACTTCAATAATCCACTTATCGCTCCCATTTGGCTGTACTCTGGATGTACCCCGAAAACCAACGACCCAACTCTCCGAGGGTGGAATGCCAAGTGAGAGAGGGAATTGGACCATGGTAGTCACGGTTGCACCAGCAAGCCTAATGCCGCCCGGTGTGCATGAAACACTACCACGCCAGAATGAAAGGTTGCAACCTTATATGCAATGCACATTTATGACATTTAATATATCACATTAGGAGGACAACAAAGTAGGTTGCCTCCGAGCAGTCATAAGATTGCACATTGACAAGTAAACACGCGAGACATGCTATGACAGGAAATTTCACTTGTAAGGCACATGAAGTTATATGAATATTAAACGGGCAGCCATGTAACACATGTAAATCAAGTCATATAACTCATTTCGGGGTTCACGTAATCAAATATTAAGGTCATACAACATGCAACAACGTCTACGTGGGACCAGGTGCAAGAAAAGTCTACTTATCAATATGTAATCATTGGAATCACATTTCAAGTATACTTAACATTTCTTAGGCAGCCCACTAATCACACAATTAAACACATTAATCATATGATCATCCCTTAGCGAGATTTCATAGTTAATAGGGTTTCAATTCATGCTTACATGTGCGATTAAGTCTCATTTTGTCACGTAATTAAACCCAAGCCATGCATCGATTAATTAAAACACCCTCGATCATCCAAAACAGTCCACACAACATCCAAGTGCCACAATCCCAAGCATTTAATACCACAAGAGAAGTTACAACAATTTTCAAGGCATATTACTAGATAAAAATCTAACTGCAATGGTCTGTTTTCTCTCAATCATTAAGACAAGCAAATAATCTCCAATTCCAGTGAACAAAATTTCAAATTAGAGCTTATTAAGTGAACTAAATCCAGAAACAAACCTCGCATCATTTGGAGTTCGGATTCAAGAGTTATAGCCAAAACCGTGAGACTACGCAAAACTGTCCAGATTTGTACACATTTCAATACTTGTCATTTTTTAGGGCCTTAGGGTCAGATTTAGCCTTAGTCTATTTCTGACAAAAATGTCCAGAACTGAAAAATATAGCAATATACCAAATTTCATTCATTTTATGTATTATTTGTTAAGTCAAAACTGGTTCGTTCTACAAGGACAGTGAACTTCCAAAAACCTGCTCCATTTTCCCAGATTTTCCAGATTTGGATACCTTTCGATGTGTTGCCATTTTGAAGGCCTTAGAGTCAAAATTGGCCTTGTCCTATTTCTATGAAAAATGCTCCGAACTGGAAAAACTATTCACCTGAAAATTTTCATGCATTTTAAACATCATCTAGCAGGCCAAATGCACATCATTCTAACAAGTCAGAAATCTGCCATTTTCGCGATTTCACCTATCTTCAAATTCCAGCTAAATATCTTGCCATGAATGGTTACAAAAGCTCATGTACACACACATACCACAAGTACAGAGGTAAAAATAGACATATGAAGGCATTCATGTGGTTTTTGAAAGCTTTTAAAAAGGATTAACCCTCACCTTAGACTATTGACAACAAACGATGCTCAAAACTCTTGAAGATGCACAAATGGCCTTCTCTCCTTGTTTGGACGAGAGATATTGCTTGATTTCTTTAATTCCTAGCTGAGTTACCATGTCCTTAGTATGTGCATGTGGTTAGAACAAAAGGGAGATGGAAGAAAAGCTATCAAACATACCTAGGGCTGAATGAGTGTTCTATGTGCTTGCATGCATGTCTCTTTGCTTCTAGTTTGCTTGGTCGAGCTTCCTAGGGCCTTGAGTGTCTAGATGAACCTTAGGATGATGAGCTTAAGCTATGGAGAGTGATGAAGCAGCCGAGGCCGAGAGGGTGAGAGAAAATGAGAGGATGAGAGAATGAAATGAATGAAATGTTGGTGTTTGTGAGTGTGTCGGCCTAAGGCTTCAAATTTTCTGATTTTTGTGTCTTCAAGAGCATATTTTGAATCATCTTAGCATGGGCAATTGAGTGGGCCGAGATTGTGGTGCATTGGGTAGGGTTTTAGGTCATTTTTTTATGCTTTGTGTCATAGGCTTGTCTAGGTATGATTTTTGAATTATGTAAATTCTTGTCAAATGCATCATGTGGTCGGCCAAGCTAGTGTTCCAATCTGAATTTTTTGTCATGTTTTGAGCATTATTTTATTGTGTGTTTGGGATGTATAAAAAAATAAAGAATAAAGAATAAGAATGTTTAGCTTTTGGTGAAATTTCGTCTTCTAGTGAGTTGAATTAGCATTTTAATATTAGTTAGTAGAGTTTGTAGGATTAATTAATAATCTATTGCTTCGTGTATGATGCTCTCTTGATTAGCGTGCGGGCATGCTTACCTAGGTCTAGGGCATGTACTACGAGGGAGGGCATGAACTACGAGACAAATGCACGTTTCCCAAGCAAATGCGCGCAACTCTAAATGAACGCACGTAATTCAATGCAAGGCACATAAAACAAGACATGACTCTTAAACCTAGGTCAAGGCACGTAATTCTAGGCTAGGGCACACAAAACGAGGTATCGCACGCAAATCGAGGTCGGGCCTCACATCCTCCCCTCCTTAAAAGAATTTCATCCCAAAATTCAATTTTTACCTTTGAAATAATGCCGGATACTGTTGCTCCATCTGGTCTCGCCTTTCCCATGTTGCTTCTTCAACTCCATGGTGATCCCATAACACTTTTACCATCGGTATAGATTTGTTGCGCAACTCCCGATCTTGTTGGTCTAGAATCCGGATGGGCTTCTCTTCATAAGACAATTTCTCCCGAAGCTGCAACGGCTCAGGCTCCAAGATATGCGATGGATCAGGATGATACTTCCGTAGCATTGAAACATGAAAGACATCATGAATATTGGAGAGGTTTTGGGGTAGTTCTAGACGATACGCCAATTTGCCAAACTTTTCAATTATCCCAAATGGTCCTACAAACCTCGGGCTCAACTTTCCACTCTTGCCATGTTTAATCAGTCCCCTCCGAGGTGATATCTTCAAGAATACCTTGTCGCCGACCTCAAACTCTAGACTCCGTCTCCGTCGGTCTGCATAACTTTTCTGCCTGCTTTGGGCGGTAAGCATCCGTTTCCAGACGAGGTGGACATTATCAACAGTCGTCATGAGTTCATGTAGAAGGGTCGGGTCAAAAGTCTTCGTCTCACCTATCTCATCCCAGTAAATTGGGGATCGACACTTACGTCCATACAATGCCTCACATGGGGCCATTCCGATAGTGGCCTGATAGCTGTTATTATAAGTGAACTCCGCTAAGGGCAGATGTTTTTCCCAACCTTTTTCGAAGTCTAGAACATACGCCCTCAGCATATCCTCCAGAATCTGAATAGTTCTCTTAGATTGTCCATTAATTTGAGGGTGATAAGCTGTACTGAAACTCAACTTCGTTCCCAAAGCTTCTTGCAATCTCTTCCAAAATCGGGAAGTAAAACGAGGATCCCTATCCGACACAATACTCACAGGCATCCCGTGCAACCTTACAATATCCGCCACATATATATCTCCCAGTTTCTCAGGACTATCCTCCTTGTTCATCGGTAAGAAGTACGCTGACTTAGTCAATCTATCCACTATGACCCAAATGGCATCATGACCCTTTTGTGACCTGGGCAGGTCCATGACAAAGTCCATAGTTATATGTTCCCATTTTTATCGGGGAATTTCCAACTGTTGAAGTAAACCTGCCGGTCGTTGATGTTCTGCTTTGACTCTCTAGCAAGTCAAACATCGTGCCACAAACTCCGCGATCTCCCTCTTCATGTTATTCCACAAATAGTGTTTCTTCAAATCCCGGTACATCTTTGCTCCACTGGGGTGAATAGTATATCTTGAGTTATGTGCTTCTTCAAGAATCTTCTTTTTCAACTCTGGATCATTAGGAACACAAATTCGATTCCTGAACCTCCAAATACCATCACCATGAAACTTGAAATCTGTGTTGCTTTCTTTAATCTTCTGAAACTGTTGGTCCTTCTGTTGAGCCTTTTGTAATTCAGACAACAAGGTCGATTGATTTTGTGTAGTGACAAATAATAACCCTTTTTGAGTCAATTGTGGATTCCACGAAAATGCTTCCTCTAACAACTCCTGCACCTTAACTTTCAGTTTCGCCATGCTCCCTTTCCGACTTAAGGCATCTGCAATTACATTTGCTTTACTGGGCATATAATTGATTGTGCAGTTATAATCATCCAAAAGCTCCATCCACCGCCTTTGCCTCTTGTTCAACTCTTTTTGTGAGAACAATTACTTCAAGCTCTTGTGATCAGTAAACACCTCAAACTTGTTACCCCACAGATAGTGCCTCTATTTCTTGAGTGCAAACACAATAGCCGCTAACTCCAAATCATGCGTCAGGTAATTCAATTCATACGGCTTGGGCTTCCTAGAGGCATACGCAATCACTCTACCATTTTGCATCAACACACACCCCAGTCCTTTTTTAGAAGCATCGCTATAGATTACAAAGCCTTGACTCCCTTCAAGCAATGTAAGAACAAGTGCGGTAGTCAATCTTTTCTTCAGTTCTTGAAAGCTGTTCTCACACTTGTCATCCCACACGAACTTTGTTTTCTTTTGAGTGAGCTTTGTAAGCAGTCTTGCAATCTTTGAGAAATCCTTTACGAACCTCCGATAATAGTCGGCTAGACCGAGAAAACTCCGAACTTCTGTAACATTTTCCGGCTTCTTCCAAGACATCACCGCTTCTATCTTTGATGGGTCCACCGCTATTCCCTCTTGGGATATAATGTGCCCCAAGAATGCAATCTGTCGCAACCAAAATTCGCATTTGCTAAACTTGGCATACAATTGATGCTCTCAAAGTTTCTGCAATACCAATCGCAGATGTTGTTCATGCTCAGCCTCGAATTTCGAGTATACCAAAATATCATCAATAAAGATCACCACAAATTGGTCCAAGTAGGGTTGAAACTCCCTGTGCATCAAGTCCATAAAAGCTGCAGGGGCATTAGTTAGCCCAAATGGCATCACCACAAATTCATAATGCCCATATCTCTTCCCGAAAGCCGTTTTGGGCACATCCTCCTTTTTGATCCGCAAATGGTAGTACCGTTGTCTCAAGTCGAGTTTTGAATACACTTTAGCTCCTTGAAGTTGATCAAACAACTCGTCGATCAGTAGAAGTGGGTATTTATTCTTGACAGTCACTTGGTTCAATCATCGATAATCGATGCATAGCCTCAATGTTCCGTCTTTCTTCTTTACAAATAGGACGGGTGCACCCCACGGAGAAGAACTTGGTTGAATGAACCCCTTCTTTAACAATCCTTGCAATTGGTCCTTCAATTCTTGTAGCTCAGCTTGTGCCATACGATAGGGAGCTTTAGATATCGACTGGGTGCCAGGCAGTAATTCTATTATGAACTCGATCTCCCGGTCCGGGGGTAAACTGGACAATTCTTCTGGAAACATATCCGCATAATCTTTAATCACTAGCATCTCCTCCAACTTAGTTTTGTCCGATGGCTTGTTGATGAGGTAAGCTAAGTATCCACTACACCCTTTTCTCAAAGACTTCACTGCTTTCGTAGATGAAATGATGGAACTCCCGGTGAAGTCTCTTCGACCCATTACATCCAATATTGGTTGACCAGGTATCTGGAATGTCACAATCTTCGTCCGGCAATCTAGTTGGGCATGATTCTTTGCCAACCAATCCATCCCTAAGATGACTTCATAGTCTCGAAAGGGTAACACTATAAGATTAGCTGAGAATTCCCTATCCTTAATTTGGATTTTACATGCTTTACAAACTGAGCGAGTAACAAGTTTAGAACCCATCGGAATACCAACTTCTACTTCGTAAGGCAAACATACAACTCGTAATTTCACACGTTGCACACATAAGGGAGTAATAAACGAATGAGTAGCACCTAGATCAATTAGCACCCTAACAGGTTGATTCAGTATCAAGAATGTTCCTTCAACAACAGCAGTCTCCTCAGGAAGCTCCTCGCACTCAATAGCATAAGCTCGGGCCTGAACTCTAGGAATTGAAGTCTTGCCTCTACCAGCTGGTTTAATCTGATTTTGTCCTCCTTGCCATTTAGGGCAATCCTTGATCTGATGATGATCACTGCTATATCGCACACATTATCTTGACTTCTTCCAGCACTGGGCCTCGGTGTGTCCCTTCTTGTCACAGTAAGAATAGTTGATAGACTGAGTAGCAGGTGAACTACCTGTGGATCCGCGGGTGGAAGAGGCTGATGGTGCTTTAGTCGGGCCACGATTATTGACTGGTCTATTCTAGCTCTGGCCCTGACTGCGACTCTGAGTCTGGAATTTCCTCTATTGTCCTGGAGGCTGATATGGTTTCTTGTTCGGCTGACTTGAACCGGCTCTATCAAGTTTTCTTTTCTCAACTCGGGAGGCAGCAGCAAGGAGAGCAGAATAGGTAGTGAAGTCATACGAAGCCAGCTGATCCTAGATTTCTAGCCTCAATCCATTCATAAATTTCCACATCTTCACCTCAGGAGTACTGACCATGTATTGAGCATAGCGGGACAGTCGGTCAAAACGAGCCTCATATTGGGCCACCGTCATGTTACCCTGGTTCAAGTGCATGAATTCCTCAATTCGCCTCTGCTTGGAAACTGCAGGTACGTATTTCTCCTTGAATGCCTTAACGAAATTACCCCACAAGCGAGGTGTATGATTAGTTTCCCAAAGTACCTCCATAGTGTGCCACCAAAGCTCAGCATCCCCGTGCAACAGAAACACAGCAAACTCAACCTTTTCTTCATCAGTATAGTCAAGTGGTCTGAAAATCCTTTCAATCTCAGACAGCCAAGCCTCTGCTTTTTCATCATCAGCTTCCCTGAAGAATTTGGATAGGTGAAAGTCAAGGAACTCCCGCATTCTGTTGTTTCTCCCATTGTTACCACCATTCCTGTTATTGTTGTTGTAGTTTGCTTCACGTGCATCTTGATGTTCCATCACTCGTGACACGCAATCCATAGCATTCGCCATCGTGTTAAACATAGCCATGCCGGGATTAGTTTGATGAGCATCTCTGGCCTCTTGGGGCTCACCGCTCCTATTAGTATTGCGGGTACTAGGGCCAGCCATCTATAGGCACAGATTATGATGCACAATTTATTGGAATACGACAAAACAAGAATTTAATGCATAAGGTATGCAACATACAATTTTACATAGACATACAACTCTCAAAATAGTTAAGACATGTTAACCACATAAGCACATAGAAACAGAGAAGGCACAATTAATATTGTCACACAATAACACACATAAACAAGTCATCCCAATAACATTAGGGCTTCTACCCATGGTTTGAGAGTTAAACCCGGCTTAAGCAATCTAAGCTCTGATACCATTAATATAAGGTGTCATGTCCCAACCCGACCTATAGAGGTTAGACTAGGGTGTGATCTAAACATTCATATCATTTCACGTACCTAATCGTTCATTAAGGTTTAACACTTAACGTTAGCCTAGAACTCCAAAAATTTTCCAAAAAACCGGCAGCATAACGGCTGTAATTGGCTTTTTAATTTGACCTAATTTCCTAAACGCCTCAAAACTTTCAATCTCAAATTTGATTCCAACTAAGATTACTATTTATCACCAAGTGAAATGTCTACTATTTTTCTCAAGTCTCATTTGATTAACACCTAGCATAGCAACTATGTCTTGTTTATGTGTCAATCCTTGTTACAAAAGTACCTGTTGATCTTAGCTTACCAGTGAATACCTACTTAAGATTGGATAGATTCATTTTACTTATCCCTTTACCTAATACTTCATAAGCCTGTGATAGACATTAAACCAAAGTAGCGATAGGAAAACGACCAGAAGAGTGTCTATCTAGTTATGATCAGTACAAACCAAAATTTGACCCCAAATTACAACAGGGGTCATTTACAATAGCAATGACAAACAACAAAAGAGATGATCTTCAAACAACATATCGTTCACAAAACAGCCACAACCACGTAAGGCACGTAGGGCATGCAATCACTCCAAGGAGTCATCAATAGGCACGTTAACCCCAGGTACCTGTTCTTGATCTTCTTCACCTGAGATGATAAAAGAGGGTGAGTCCTTATGAACTCAGCGAGGGGGAACGAGAAATAAGTTTTGAAACTCTTTTTCTGGTTCAACTTATGAAAACCCATTTTGCAAGCATGACATATATCACAAGTAAGTTCATAATGTAATATAAAAGTAAAAGAACACAATTACCTGTCTTTCATCCCCGAGGTCCTCTATGAACCAAGCGAGAGTACTTATACACATAGTGAAAAAGATATGGTGAGTTTTTGCTCTCAGTTTATTTACAGTATCAGTTGTTGCAGCCAACTTCAAATCATCCACTTATCACACCAAATGGGTATACTCCGGATGTACCCTGAAATCCTACGACCCAACTCTTCGAGGAAGTCTAGCCCCCAAGCGAGAGAGGGAATTGGACAATAGTAGTCACTGTTGCACCGGCAAGCCCGATGCCACCCGATGTGCGTGAAACGCTACCACGCCAGAATGAAAGGTTGCAACCTTGTATGCAATGCACATTTATGACATTTAATATATCACATTAGGAGGACAACAAAGTAGGTTGCCTCTGAGCAGTCATAAGATTGCACATTGAAAAGTAAACACGCGAGGCATGCTATGACATGAAATTTCACTTGTAAGGCACATGGAGTTATATGAATATTAAATGGGCAGCCATGTAACACATATAAATCAAGTGATATAACTCATTTCGGGGTTCACGTAATCAAATAATAAGGTCATACAACATGCAACGACGTCTACATGGGACCGGGTGCAAGAAAAGTCTACTTATCAATATGTAATCATTGGAATCACATTTCAAGTATACTTAACATTTCTTAGGCAGCCCACTAATCACACAATTAAACACATTAATCATATGATCATCCCTTAGCGAGATTTCATAGTTAATAGGGTTTCAATTCATGCTTACATGTGCGATTAAGTCTCATTTTGTCATGTAATTAAACCCAAGCCATGCATCGATTAAATAAAACACCCTCGATCATCCAAAACATTCCACATAATATCCAAGTGCCACAATCCCAAGAATTTAATACCACAAGAGAAGTTACAACAATTTTCAAGGCATATTACTAGATAAAAATCTCACTGCAATGGTCTGTTTTCCTGCAATCATTTAGACAAGCAAATAATCTCCAATTCCAGTGAAAAAAATTTCAAATTAAATCTTATTAAATGAACTAGACCAAGAAACAAACCTCGCATCATTTGGAGTTCGGATTCAAGAGTTATAGCCAAAACCGTGAGACTACGCAAAACTGTCCAGATTTGTACACATTTCAATACTTTTCATTTTTTAGGGCCTTAGGGTCAGATTTAGCCTTAGTCTATTTCTGACAAAAATATCCAGAACTGAAAAATATAGCAATATACCAATCATGCATTTTAGGTATCATTTGTTAAGTAAAAACTGGTTCGTTCTACAAGGACAGTGAACTGCCAAAAACCTGCTCCATTTTTCCAGATTTTCTAGATTTGGACTCCTTTCGATGTTTTTCCATTTTGAAGACCTTAGAGTCAAAATTGGCCTTGTCCTATTTCTACTACAAATTCTCAGAACTGGCAAAACTAGGCACATACCAATTTTCATGCATTTTCAACATCATATACCAGGCTAAATGCACTTCTTTCTAACAAGTCAGAACTCTGCCATTTTCGCGATTTCACCTATCTTCAAATTCCAGCTCCATGCATGGTTACAAAAGCTCATGTACACACACATACCACAAGTACAGAGGTAAAAATAAGCATATGAAGGCATGCATGTGGTTTTTGAAAGCTTTTAAAAAGGATTAACCATCACCTTAGGCTATTGACAACAAATGATGCTCAAAACTCTTGAAGATGCACAAATGGCCTTCTCTCCTTGTTTGGACGAGAGATATTGCTTGATTTCTTTAATTCCTAGCTGAGTTACCATGTCCTTAGTATGTGCATGTGGTTAGAACAAAAGGGCGATGGAAGAAAAGCTATCAAACATACCTAGGGTCGAATGAGTGTTCTATGTGCTTGTATGCATGTCTCTTTGCTTCTAGTTTGCTTGGTCGAGCTTCCTAGGGCCTTGAGTGTCTAGATGAACCTTAGGATGATGAGCTTAAGCTATGGAGAGTGATGAAGCAGCCTAGGCCGAGAGGGTGAGAGAAAATGAGAGGATGAGAGAATGAAATGAATGAAATTTTGGTGTTTGTGAGTGTGTCGGCCTAAGGCTTCAAAATTTCTGATTTTTGTGTCTTCAAGAGCATATTTTGAATCATCTTAGCATGGGCAATTGAGTGGGCCGAGATTGTGGTGCATTGGGTAGGGTTTTAGGTCATTTTTTTATGCTTTGTGTCATAGGCTTGTCTAGGTATGATTTTTGAATTATGTAAATTCTTGTCAAATGCATCATGTGGTCGGCCAAGCTAGTGTTCCAATCTGAATTTTTTGTCATGTTTTGAGCATTATTTTATTGTGTGTTTGGGAAGTGCAAAAGAATAAAGAATAAAGAATAAGAATGTTTAGCTTTTGGTGAAATTTCGTCTTCTAGTGAGTTGAATTAGCATTTTAATATTAGTTAGTGGAGTTTGTAGGATTAATTAATAATCTAGTGCTTCGTGTAAGATGCTCTCTTGATTAGCATGTGGGCACGCTTACCTAGGTGTAGGGCACGCACTATGAGATAGGGCACGAACTACGAGACAAATGCACGTTTATCAAGCAAATGCGCGCAACTCTAAATGAACGCACGTAATTCAATTCAAGGCACATAAAATGAAACACGACTCTTAAACCTAGGTCAAGGCACGCAATTCTAGGCTAGGGCACACGAAACGAGGTATCATACGCAAATCGAGGTCGGGTCTCACACTCGGCCCTTGCAATGGCATGCCAAAAAACAATACAAACATGCTCCAAAAGATGACACAAAATCAGAATTTTGCAAGCCTATAGCCGACACATGCATTCAAACATCTTCAAAGCATCTTCAATTTCATTTTGCGCTTTCAAACATTCTCTCAAGCTCTCATCTCCTCTCTCTTTCGCCCAAGGCTGCACTCTCAAAGTTCCATAGCTTAAGCTCCTCTCCTAAAGCTTACCAAGACACTCAAGGCCCTAGTAAGCTCGACCAAGCAAACTAGAAGCAAAGAGACATGCATGCAAGCTCATAGAACACTCATTTCGGCTTAGGTATGTTTGATAGCTTCTATTTCATCTCCCTTTTGTTCTAACCACATGCACATACTAAGGACATGGTAACTTAGCTAGGAATTAAGGAAATCAAGCATTATCCCTCGGCCAAACAAGGAGAGAAGACCATTTGTGCATCTTCAAGAGTTTTGAGCATCATTTGTTGTCAATAGGCTAAGGTGAGGGTTAATCCTTTTAAAAAGCTTTCGAAATCCACATGCATGCCTTCATATGTCTATTTTTACCTCTGTACTTGTGGTATATTTTTGTACATGAGCTTTTGTAACCATGCATGGCAAGATATTTAGCTAAACTTTGAAGATAGGTGAAAACGCAAAAATGGCAGATTTCTGACTTGTTAGAGCGAAGTGAATTTGGCCTGGTAGATGATGTTGAAAATACATGAAAATTGGTTGGTGACTAGTTTTTCCAGTTATGAGAATGTTTCATAGAAATAGGCCAAGGCCAATTTTGAATCTAAAGTCTCCAAAATGGCAAAACATCGAAAAGTGTCTAAATCTGGAAAATCTGGGAAAATGGAGCAGGTTTTTGGCAGTTCACTGTCCTCGTAGAATGAAACAGTTTTGATCTAGTAAATGATATTAAAAATACATGAAATTTGTTAGAATTCTATATTTTTCAGTTCTGGACATTTTTGTCAGAAATAGACTAAGGCTAAATCTGACCCTAAGGCCCTAAAAAATGACAAGTATTGAAATGTGTACAAATCTGGACAGTTTTGCGTAGTCTAACGGTTTTGGCTATAACTCTTGAATCCAAACTCCAAATGATTCAAGGTTTGTTTCTGGATTTAGTTCACTTAATAAGATTTAATTTGAAATTTTTCTCACTGGAATTGGAGATTGTTTTCTTGTCTAATTGATTGTGGGAAAACAGACCATTACAATGAGGTTTTTATCTTGTGATATGCTTTGAAAAATGTTGTAACTTCTCTTGTGGTAGTGAATGCTTCGGATTGTGGTACTTGGATGTTGTGTGGACTGTTTTGGATGCTTGAGGATGTTTTAATTAATCAATGCATGGCTTTAGTTTAATTACTTGTCAACTCGAGGCTTAATCGCACGTGTAAGTATGAATTGAAACCCTAGTGACTATGAAAACTCGCTAAGTATTGATCCTATGGTTATCGTGTCTAATTATGTGATTAGTGGTCTGCCCGTAGTTATCTTTATAGCCCTAAATGTGGTTCTGACAATTATATGTTGATAAGTAGACTTTTCTTGCACCCGGTCTCATGTAAACGTCCTCGTATGCTTGTATAACCTTATTACTTGATTACGTGAACTCCGAAATGAGTTATATGACTTGATTTACATGTGTTACATGGCTGCCCGTTTAATATTCATATAACTCCATGTGGTTTACAAGTGAAATTACATGTCAAACATGCCTCGTGTGTTTACTTGTCAACGTGCGATCTTATAACTGCTCGGAGGAGACCTACTTTGTTGTCCTCCTAATGTGATATGTTAAATTTTATAAATGTGCATTGCATACAAGGTTGCAACCTTTCATTGTGGCATGATAGCGTTTTCGTGACTACCATTGTCCAATTCCCTCTCTCACTTGGGGGCTAGACTTCCTCGGAGAGTTGGGTCGTAGGATTTCGGGATACATCCGGAGTACACCCATTTGGTGTGATAAGGGGATGATTTGAAGTCGGCCGCAACAACTGATACTGGAAATAAACTGAGAGCAAAAGCTCACCGAATCCTTTTCACTATGTGTATATGTACTCTCACTTGGTTCCTAGAGGACCTCAGGGAAAAAAGATGGGTAATTGTGTTCTTTTACTTTTATATTATATTATGAACTTACTTGTGATATATGTCATTCTTGCAAAAAGGGTTTTCATAAGTTGAATCGGAAAAAGAGTTTCAAAACTTATTTCTCGTTCCCCCTCGCTGAGTTCATAAGGACTCACCCTCTTTTATCATCTTAGGTGAAGAAGATCAGGAACAGGTACCTGAGGTTAACGTGCCTATTGATGACTCCTTGGAGTGATTGCATGCCCTACGTGTCTTACGTGGTTGTGACTGTTTTGTGAACGATATGTTGTTTGAAGATCATCTCTTTTGTTGTTTGTCATTGCTATTGTAAATGACCCCCGTTGTAATTTGGGGTCAAATTTTGGTTTGTACTGATCATAACTAGATAGACACTCTTCTGGTAGTTTTGTTATCGCTACTTTGGTTTAGTGTCTATCACAGCCTTATGAAGTATTAGGTAAAGGGATAAGTAAAATGAATCTATCCAATCTTAAGCAGGTACTCACTGGTAAGCTAAGATCAACAGGTACTTTTGTAACAAGGATTGACACATAATCGAGACATAGTTGCTATGCTAGGTGTTAATCAAACGAGAATTGAGATAAATAGTAGACATTTCAATTGATGATAAATAGTAATCTTAGTTGGAATCAAATTTGAGATTGAAAGTTTTGAGGCGTTTAGGAAATTAGGTTAAACTAAAGAGCCAATTACAGTCGTTATGCTGCCGGTTTTTCGGAGAATTTTGGAGTTCTAGGATAATGTTAAGTGTTAAACCTTAATGAATGATTAGGTATGTGAAATGATATGAATGTTTAGATCACACCCTAGTCTAACCTCTATAGGTCGGGTTGGGGCGTGACACCGAGAATGTGGAGCATGGTGTTTATAAAATAATGCTTTGGTTTCATTTTTTTTTTTTGCATTGTGTCATAGCTTGTCTAAGTTTGATTTTAAAATTGCAAAGCATGCACAAAACTCTTCACATGGTCGGCCAAGGCTTGCTCAAATCTGAATTTTTTGTCTTGGTTGAGGCTTATTTTATTGCATGTGCTTGGAATATGCAAAAGAATAAGAATGTTTAGCTTTTGGTGAAGTTTTGTCCTCTAGTGCATTGACTTAGCATTTTAATATTAGTTAGTGGAGTTTGTAGGATTATTCTAGTCTAGTGTTTCATGTAGGATGTTTCCTTGATTAACGTGTAGGCACATTTTCCTAGGTATATATATGCACTACGAGGTAGGGCACAAATTACGAGACAAACACACGTTTTTCAAGTAAATGCACGCAACCCTAAATGAATGCACGTAATTCGATGAAAGGCACATAAAATGAGACATGACTCTTAAACCTAAGTCAAGACACGCAATTTTAGGTTAGGGCACACAAAACTAGGTATCGCACACAAATCAAGGTCGGGCCTCACATCCTCCCCTCCTTAAAAGAATTTCGTCCCGAAATTCAATATTACCTTTGAAATAATGCTGGATACTGTTGCTCCATCTGGTCTCACCTTTCCCACGTTGCTTCTTCAACTCCATGGTGATCCCACAGCACCTTCACCATCGGTATAGATTTGTTACGCAACTCCCGATCTTGCTGGTCTAGGATCCGAATGGGCTTCTCTTCATATGACAAGTTCTCCTGAAGCTGCAACAACTCTGGCTCCAAGATATGCGAAGGATCAGGGTGATACTTCCGTAGCATTGAAACATGAAAGACGTCGTGAATATTGGAAAGGTTTTGGGGTAGTTCCAGACGATATGCCAATTTACCAACCTTCTCAATTATCCCAAATGGTCCTACAAACCTCAGGCTCAACTTCCTACCCTTGCCATGTTTAATCAGTCCCTTCCGAGGTGATATCTTCAAGAACACCTTGTCGCCGACCTCAAACTCTAGATTCTGTCTCCGTCAGTTAGCGTAACTTTTCTGCCTGCTTTGGGCGGTAAGCATCCGTTTTCGGATGAGGTGGACATTATCAACAGTCTTCATAAGTTCAGGTAGAAGGGTCGGGTCAAAAGTCTTCGTCTCACCTACTTCATCACAGTAAATTGGGGATCGACACTTACTTCCATACAATGCCTCAAATGGGGCCATCCCGATAGTGGCCTGATAACTATTATTATAAGCAAACTCCGCTAGAGGCAGATATTTTTCCCAACCTTTTCCGAAGTCTAGAACACACGTCCTCAGCATATCCTCCAGAATCTGAATAGTTCTCTCAGATTGTCCATCAGTCTGTGGGTGATAAGCCGTGCTGAAACTCAACTTCGTTCCCAAAGCTTCTTGCAATCTCTTCCAAAATCAGGAAGTAAAACGAGGATCCCTATCCGATACAATACTCACAGGCATCCCGTAAAACCTTACAATATCCGCCACATACATATCTCCCAGTTTCTCAGGACTATCCTCCTTGTTCATCGGTAAGAAGTATGCTGACTTAGTCAATCTATCCACTATGACCCAAACGACATCATGACCCTTTTGTGATTTTGGCAAATCCATGACAAAATCCATAGTTATGTGTTCCCATTTCCATTGAAGAATTTCCAACGGCTGAAGTAAACCTGCTGGTCGTTGATGTTCTGCTTTGACTCTCTGGCAAGTCAAACATCGTGCCACAAATTCCGCGATCTCCCTCTTCATGTTATTCCACCAATAGTGTTGCTTCAAATCCCGGTACATCTTTGTTCCGCCGGGGTGAATAGTGTATCTTGAATTATGGGCTTCTTCAAGAATCTTCTTTTTCAGCTCTGGCTCATTAGGAACACAAATTTGATTCCTGAACCTCCAAATACCATCATTATAAAACTTGAAATCTGTGTTGCTTTCTTTAATCTTCTGAAACTGTTGGTCCTTCTGTTGAGCCTTTCGTAATTCAGACAACAAGGTCGACTGGACTTGTGTAGTGGCAAAAAGTATCCCTTTTTGAGTCAATTGTGGATTCCACAAAAATGCTTCCTCTAACAAGTCCTGCACCTTAACTTTCAGTTTTGCCATGCTCGCTTTCCGACTTAAGACATCTGCAACTACATTTGCTTTACCGGGCACATAATTGATTGTGCAATTATAATCATCCAAAAGCTCCATCCACCGTCTTTGCCTCATGTTCCACTCTTTTTGTGAGAACAAGTACTTCAAGCTCTTGTGATCAGTAAACACCTCAAACTTGTTACCCCACAGATAGTGTCCCCATTTCTTGAGTGCAAACACAATAGCTGCTAACTTCAAATCATGCGTCGGGTAATTCAATTCATACGGTTTCGATTTCCTAGAGGCATACACAATCACTCTACCATTTTGCATCAACACACAACCCAGTCCTTCCTTCGAAGCATCGCTATAGATTACAAAACCTTGACTCCCTTCAGGCAATGCAAGAACAGGTGCGATAGTCAATCTTTTCTTCAATTCTTGTAGCACGGCTGGTGCCATATGATATGGAGCTTTAGATATCAGTTGGGTGCCAGGCAGTAATTCTATTACAAACTCGATTTCCTGATTCGGGGGTAAACCAAGCAATTCTTCTGGAAACACATCCGCATAATCTTTAATCACTAGCATCTCCTCCAACTTAGCTTTGTCTGATGGCTTGTTGATGAGGTAAGCTAAGTATCCACTACACCCTTTTCTCAAAGACTTCACTGCTTTCGTAGATGAAATGATGGAACTCCCGGTGAAGTCTCTTCGACCCAATACCTCCAATATTGGTTGACCAGGTATCTAGAATGTTACAATCTTCATCCGCCAATCTAGTTGGGCATGATGCTTTGCCAACCAGTCCATCCCTAAGATGACTTCATAGTCTTGAAAGGGTAACACTATAAGATTGGCTGAGAATTCACTATCCTTAATTTTGATTTTACATGCTTTACAAGCTGAGCTAGTAACAAGTTTAGAACCCATCGGAGTACCAACTTCTACTTCGTAAGGCAAACATACAACTCGTAATTTCACACGTTGCACACATAAGGGAGTAATAAACGAATGAGTAGTACTTGGATCAATTAGCACCCTAACAGGTTGGTTTAGTATCAAGAATGTTCCTTTAATAATAGCAGTCTCCTCAGGAAGCTCCTCGCACTCAATAGCATAAGCTCGGGCCTGAACTCTAGGAACTGGAGTCTTGCCTCTACCAGCTGGTTTGATCTGATTTTGTCCCCCTTGCCATTTAGGACAATCCTTAACCTGGTGTTGATCGCTGCCATACCCAATACATCATCCTAATTTCCTCCAACACTGGGCCTCGGTGTGACCCTTCATGTTACAGTAAGAACAGGTGACAGTCTGAGTAGCAGGTGAACTACCTGTGGATCCACGAGTGGAAGAGGCTGATGGTGCTTTAGTAGGGCCATGGTTATTGACTGGTCTGTTTTGGCTCTGGCCCTGACTGCGACTCTGAGTCTGGAATTTCCTCTGTTGTCCTGGAGGCTGATATGGTTTCTTGTTCGGCTGACTTGAACCGGCTCTATCAAGTTTTCTTTTCTTAACTCGGGAGGCAGTAGCAAGGAGAGCAAAATAGGTAGTAAAGTCATGTGAAGCCAACTGATCCTAGATTTCTAGCCTCAACCCATTCATAAATTTCCACATATTCGCCTCAGGGGTACTGACCATGTATTGAGCACAATGGGACAGTCGGTCAAAATGAGCCTCATACTGGGCCACCGTCATGTTACCCTGGTTCAAGTGCATGAATTCTTCAATTCGCCTCTGCCTGGAAACTGCAGGTACGTATTTCTCCTTGAATGCCTTAACAAAATTACCCCACAAGCGAGGTGTATGATTAGTTTCCCAAAGTGCCTCCACAGTGTGGCACCAATGCTCAGCATCCCGGTGCAACAGAAACACAACGAACTCAATCTTTTCTTCATCAGTATAGTCAAGTGGCCTGAAAATCCTTGCAATCTCAGATAGCCAAGCCTCTGCCTTTTCATCATCAGCTTCCCCGTGGAATTTGGACGGGGCGAAAGTCAAGGAAATCTCACATTCTGCTATTTCTCCCATTGTTACCACCATTCCTGTTGTTGTTGTTGTTGTTTGCTTCACGTGCATCTTGACGTTCCATCACTCGGAACAAGCGATCCATAGCATTCACCATCATGTTATACATGGCCATGTCGGGGTTAGTTTCATGAGCATCTCCGGCTTCTTGAGGCTCATCGCTCATATTGGTATTGCGGGTATTAGGGCCAGCCATCTATAGGCACATATCATTATGCACAATTTATTGGAATACGACAAGACAAGAATTTAATGTATAGGGTATGCAACATATAATTTTACATAGACATACAATTCTCGAAACAATTAAGACATGTTAATCACATAAGAACATAGAAACAAAGAAGGCACAACTGATATTGTCACACATTAACACACATAAACAAGTCATCCCAATAACCTAAGGGCTTCTACCCATGGTCCGAGAGTTAAACCCGTCTTAAGCAATCTAAGCTCTGATACCATTAATATAAGGTGTCACGCCCCAACCCGACCTATAGAGGTTAGACTAGGGTGTGATCTAAACATTCATATCACTTAACGTACTTAATTGTTCATTAAGGTTTAATGCTTAATGTTAGCCTAGAACTCCAAAAATTTAGCGGGAAAACCGGCAGCATAACGGCTGTAATTGGCTCTTTAGTTTGACCTAATTTCCTAAACGCCTCAAAATTTTCAATTTCAAATTTGATTCCAACTAAGATTACTATTTATCACCAATTGAAATGTCTACTATTTTTCTCAAGTCTCGTTTATGTGTCAATCCTTGTTACAAAGTACCTGTTGATCTTAGCTTAAAATGTGTACCTGCTTAAGATTGGATAGATTCATTTTACTTAACCCTTTACCTAATGCTTCATAAGTCTGTGATAGATACTAAACCAAAGTAGTGATAGCAAGATAACCAGAAGAGTGTGTATCTAGTTATGATCAGTACAAACCAAAATTAGACCCCAAATTACATTGGGGGTCATTTACAATACAACAACAAGCGACATAAGAAATAGTCTTCAAGCAACATATCGTTCAAAAAATGGCCATAGTCAAGTAAGGCACGTAGAGCAAGCAATCATTCCAAGGAGTCATCAATAGGCACGTTATCCTCGGGCACCTGTTCCTGGTCTTCTTCACCTGTGATGATAAAAGTGGATGAGTCCTTATGAACTCAGCGAGGAGGAAGGAGAAATATGTTTTGAAACTCTTTTCCGATTAAACTTATGAAAAACCCTTTTTGAAAACATGTCACGTATTACAAGTAATAAGGTACGCAAAGTATAGAAATCAAATTGAGCAACAGATACAATTACCAATCATTTCAAGGATATGGTGAACATTTGCTCTCAATATCAATTTCGATACGATTGTTGCGGCTGACTTCAATAATCCACTTATCGCTCCCATTTGGGTGTACCCCGAAAACCTACGACTCAACTCTCCGAGGGTGGAATGCCAAGCGAGAGAGGGAATTGGACCATGGTAGTCATGGTAGCACCGGCAAGCCTGATGCCACCCAGCGTGCATGAAATGCTACCATACCACAATGAAAGGTTGCAACCTTGTATGCAATGCACATTTATAACATTTAACATATCACATTAGGAGGACAACAAAGTAGGTCGCCTCTGAGCAGTTATAAGATCGCACGTTGACAAGTAAACACACGAGGCATGTTTGAGATGTAATTTCACTTGTAAAACACATGGAGTTATATGAATATTAAACAGGCAGCCATGTAACACATGTAAATCAAGTCATATAACTCATTTCGGAGTTCACGTAATCAAGTAATAAGGTTATACAAGCATACGACGACGTTTACATGAGACCGGGTGCAAGAAAAGTCTACTTATCAACATGTAATTGTCGGAACCACATTTAGGGCTATAAAGACAACTACGGGCATCCCACTAATCACATAATTAGACACGATAACCATAGGATCAATACTTAGCGAGTTTTCATAGTCACTAGAGTTTCAATTCATGCTTACACGTGCGATTAAGCCACGAGTTGGCAAGTAATTAAACTAAAGCCATGCATTGATTAATTAAAACATCCTCAATCATCCAAAATAGTCCACACAACATCCAAGTGCCACAATCCGAAGCATTCACTACCACAAGAGAAGTTACAACATTTTTCAAAGCATATCACTAGATAAAAACCTCACCGCAATGGTCTGTTTTCCACAATCAATTAGACAAGCAAACAATATCCAATTCCAGTGAGCAAAATTTCAAATTAAATCTTATTAAGTGAACTAAATCCAGAAACAAACCTTGCATCATTTGGAGTTCGGATTCAAGAGTTATAGCCAAAACCATGAGACTACGCAAAACTGTCCAGATTTGTACACATTTCAATACTTGTCATTTTTTAGGGCCTTAGGATCAGATTTAGCCTTAGTCTATTTCTGACAAAGATGTCCAGAACTGAAAAATATAGCATCCTACAAAATTTCATTCATTTTTGATATCATTTACTAGATCAAAACTGTTTCGTTCTATGAGGATAGTGAACTGCCAAAAACCTGCTCCATTTTCTCAGATTTTCCAGATTTAGACACCTTTTGATGTTTTGTCATTTTAGAGACCTTAGAGTCAAAATTGGCCTTGGCCTATTTCTATAAAAAATTCTCAGAACTGGCAAAACTAGTCACCTACCAATTTTCATGCATTTTCAATATCATCTACCAGGCCAAATTTACTTCGCTCTAACAAGTCAGAAATCTGCCATTTTCGTGTTTTCACCTAGCTTCAAATTCTAGCTAAATATTTTGCCATGCATGGTTACAAAAGCTCATGTACAAACATATACCACAAGTACAGAGGTAAAAATAGACATATGAAGTCATGCATGTGGATTTCGAAAGCTTTTTAAAAGGATTAACCCTCACCTTAGCCTATTGACAACAAATGATGCTCAAAACTCTTGAAGATGCACAAATGGTCTTCTCTCCTTGTTTGGCCAAGGGATAATGCTTGATTTCCTTAATTCCTAGCTGAGTTACCATTTCCTTAGTATGTGCATGTGGTTAGAACAAAAGGGAGATGAAATAGAAGCTATCAAACATACCTAAGCCGAAATGAGTGTTCTATGAGCTTGCATGCATGTCTCTTTGCTTCTAGCTTGATTGGTCGAGCTTCCTAGGGCCTTGAGTGTCTTGGTGAGCTTTAGGATAGAAGCTTAAGCTATGGAAATTTGAGAGTGCAGCCTTGGCCAAAAGAGAGAGGAGATGAGAGCTTGAGAGAAGGTTTGAAAGCACAAAATGAAATTGAAGATGCTTTGAAGATGTTTGAATGCATGTGTCGGCTATAGGCTTGCAAAATTCTGATTTTGTGTCATCTTTTGGAGCATGTTTGAATTGTTTTTTGGCATGCCATTGCAAGGGCCGAGAATGTGGAGCATGGTGTTTATAAAATAATGCTTTGGTTTCATTTTTTTTTTGCATTGTGTCATAACTTGTCTAAGTTTGATTTTGAAATTGCAAAGCATGCACAAAACTCTTCACATGGTCGGCCAAGGTTTGCTCAAGTCTGAATTTTTGGTCTTGGTTGAGGCTTATTTTATTGCATGTGCTTGGAATATGCAAAAGAATTAAGAATAAAGAATTAGAATGTTTAGCTTTTGGTGAAGTTTTGTCCTCTAGTGCATTGACTTAGCATTTTAATATTAGTTAGTAGAGTTTGTAGGATTATTCTAGTCTAGTGTTTCGTGTAGGATGTTTCCTTGATTAGCGTGTAGGCACATTTTCCTAGGTCTAGGCACGCACTATGAGGTAGGGCATAAACTACGAGACAAATGCACGTTTTTCAAGTAAACGCACGCAACCCTAAATGAATACACGTAATTCGATGCAAGACACATAAAATGAGACACAACTCTTAAACCTACGTCACGACACGTAATTCTAGGTTAGGGCACACGAAACGAGGTACCGTACGCAAATCGAGGTCGGGCCTCACATAAATCCTTATGGATCAAAAGTTATGAGCACCGGAGCGACAGATAGCTGGTCCCAAGCCCCACGCCCTCGATTTTCGGGCCAAGCCTCTATGTGAAGCGAAGCTGTCTTGCCCAAGGTACCATGGGATTCGGTAATAGAAATGTGATGGATTAGGTTTTTGTACATTTCACGGCTCACGACGTACGATCCGGGACAGAAAAACAGCGCAAAAGAAGAAAAGTATCTCGGAACTGATGAAAATGTTCGATTTTGGGCTTCTAAAATAGGCGCAGCTATGCAGGCTTGGTACCCCCGTCGTAGAGCTCTCAGAGAGTTTTCCAACGGTATGTTGTGCGCCGCGTAACTCCTTACGGATCAAAAGTTATAGGCACCGGAGCGATGGGTACCTGGTCACGAGCCCCACGCCCTCAGTTTGTGGGCCCAGCCTCTACGTGAAGTGAAGTTGTCTTGCCCAAACTGCCATGGGATTCGATAATAGAAATGTGATAGATTAGGTTGCCGTCCTTTTTGCGGCTCACGATGTACAATCCGGGACGGAAAAACAACGCAAAAGAAGAAAAGTATAGCGAAACTTATGAAAACGTTCGATTTTGGGTGCCAAAAATAGAAGCAGCCGAGCAGGCTTACTGCCCCCATCATACAGCTCTCAGAGAGCTTTCCAACGGTATACTGTGCGCCGCGTAACTCCTTACGGATCAAAAGTTATAGGCACCAGAGCGATGGATACCTGGTCACAAGCCCCACGCCCTCAGTTTGAGGGCACAGGCTCTACGTGAAGTGAAGTTGTCTTGCCCAAGGTGCCGTGTGATTCAATAATAGAAATGTGATAGATTAGGTTGTTGTCCTTTTCGCGGCTCACGACGTACGATCCGGGATAGAAAAACTGCACAAAAGTAGAAAAGTGTCCCGACACTGATGAAAACGTTCGATTTTGGGCTCAAAAAATAGGCATAGCTAAACAAACTTGGTACCCCTGTCGTAGAGCTCTCGGAGAGCTTTCCAACGGTATGCTGTGCACCGCGTAACTCCTTACAGATCAAAAGTTATGAGCACCGGAGCGACGGATACCTGGTCACAAGCCCCACGCCCTCTGTTTGCGGGCCCAGCCTCTACGTGAAATGAAGTTTTCTTGCCCAAGGTGCCATGGGATTCATTAATATAAATGTGATGGATTAGGTTGTTGTCTTTTTCGCGGCTCAAGACGTACGATCCGGGACGGAAAAACTACGCAAAAGAAGAAAAGTGTCCCGAAACTAATGAAAACGTTCGATTTTCGGATCAAAAAATAGGCGTAGCCCAGCAAACTTGGTACCCCCGTCGTATAGCTCTCGGAGAGCTTTCCAACGGTATGCTGTTCACCGCGTAACTCCTTACGGATCAAAAATTATAGGCAACGGAGCGACGGATACCTAGTCGCAAGCCCCACGCCCTCAGTTTGCGGGCCCAGCCTCTGCGTAAAGTGAAGTTGTCTTGCCCAAGGTTCCATGGGATTCGATAATAGAAATGTTATAGATTAGGTTGTCGTCATTTTCGAGGCTCACGACGTACGATCCGGGACAGAAAAACATCACAAAAGAAGAAAAGTGTAGCGAAACTTATGAAAACGTTCAATTGTGGGCTCTAAAAGCCAATGCAGCCGAGCAGCCTTGCTACCCCCGTCGTAGAGCTCTCGGAGAGCTTTCCAACTGTATGTTGTGCACCACGTAACTCCTTCCGGATCAAAAGTTATGAGCACCAGAGCGACGGATACCTGGTCACAAGCCCCACGCCCTCTGATTGCTGGCCCAGCTTCTACGTGAAGTGAAGTTTTCTTGCCCAAGGTGTCGTGGGATTCAGTAATAGAAATGTGATGGATTAGGTTGTCGTCTTTTTCACGGCTCAAGACGTACAATCCGGGACGGAAAAACTGCACAAAAGAAGAAAAGTATCCCGAAACTGATGAAAACGTTCGATTTTCAGCTTGAAAAACATGCGCAACCCAGCAAAGTTGGTACCCCCGTCGTAGAGCTCTCGGAGAGCTTTCCAACGGTATGCTGTGCACCGCGTAACTCCTTACGGATCAAAAGTTATAGGCAATGGAGCGACAGATACCTGGTCACAAGCCCCACGCCCTCAGTTTGCGGGCCCATCCTCTACGTGAAGTGAAGTTGTCTTGCCCAAGGTTCCACGGGATTCGATAATAGAAATGTTATAGATTAGGTTGTCGTCCTTTTCACGGCTCACGACGTACGATCCGGGACGGAAAAAACATCGAAAAAGAAGAAAAGTGTAGCGAAACTTATGAAAACGTTCAATTTTGGGCTCCAAAAACCAGTACAGCAGAACAGCCTCCTTGCCCCCGTCGTAGAGCTCTCGTAGAGCTTTCCAACGGTATGCTGTGTGCTGCGTAACTCCTTACGGATCAAAAGTTATAGGCATCGGAGCGACAAATACTTGGTCACAAGTCCTACGCCCTCGGTTTGAGGGCCCAGCCTCTATGTGAAGTGAAGTTGTCTTACCCAAGGTGCCGTGTGATTCGGTAATAGAAATGTGATAGATTAGGTTGTCATCCTTTTCGTGGCTCACGATGTACGATCCCGGACGAAAAAACTGCGCAAAAGAAGATAAGTGTCCCAAAACTGATGAAAACATTCAATTTTGGGCCACGAAAATAGGCGCTGTTGAGCAGGCTTGGTGCCCCCGTCATAGAGCTCTTGGAGAGCTTTCCAACGGTATGCGTTGCGCCGCGTAACTCCCTATGGAGCAAAAGTTATGGGCACCAGAGTGACGGATACCAGGTCACAAGCCCCACGCCCTTTGTTTGCGGGCCTAGCCTCTACGAGAAGTGAAATTGTCTTGCCCAAGGTGCCGTGTGATTCGGTAATAGAAATGTGATGGAATAGGATGTTGCCCTTTTCGCAGCTCACGACATACGATCCAGGACAAAAAAATAGAGTAAAAGAAGAAAAGTGTCCCGAAACTTATGAAAATGTTCAATTTTGGCCTCTGAAAACAGGCGCAGCCGAGCAGGCTAGGTGCCCCCATTGTAGAGCTCTTAGAGAGCTTTACAATGGTATGTTGTGCGCCACGTAACTCCTTATGGATCAAAAGTTATGGGCACCGGAGCGACGGATACCTGGTCACAAGCCCCCCACCTACTGTTTGCAGGCCCAGCCTCTACGTGAAGTGAAGTTGTCTTGCGTAATGTACCATGAAATTCGGTAATAGAAAAGTAATGGATTAGGTTGTCGTCCTTTTAGCGGCTCACGATGAGCGATACGGGACCAAAAAACAGCGCAAAAGAAGAAAAGTGTCCCAAATCTGATGAAAATGTTCGATTTTGGGCTCTGAAAAAAGGCACACCGAGCATGCTCGGTGCCCCCATCGTAGTGCTCTCGGAGAGCTTTCCAATGGTATGTTGTACGCCGCGTAACTCCTTACGGATCAAAAGTTATGGGCACCGCAGGGATGGATACCAGGTCACGAGCCCCACGCCCTCGATTTGAGGGCCCCGCCTTTACGTGAAGTGAAGTTGTCTTGCCCAAGGTGCCGTGGGATTCGGTAATAAAAATGTGATGGATTAGGTTGTCATCTTTTTCGCGGCTCACGACGCACGATCCGGGACGGACAAACAACGCAAAAGAAGAAAAGTATCCCAAAATTGATGAAAACTTTTGATTTTGGGCTCTGAAAACAGGCGCAACTGAGTAGACTTATTGCACCCATCGTAGAGCTCTCAGAGAGCTTTCAAACGGTATGCTATGCGCTGTGTAACTCCTTACGGATCAAAAGTTATGGGCACCGAAGCGACGGATACCTGGTCAAAAGCCCCACACCCTCTGTTTGCGGGCCCAGCCTCTACGTGAAGTGAACTTGTCTTGCCCAAGGTGCTGTGGGATTCGGTAATAGAAATATGATGGATTAGGTTGTCGTCCTTTTGCGGCTCACGACGTACGATCCAGGACGAAAAAATCGCGCAAAAGAAGAATAGTGTACCAAAATAGATAAAAAAGTTCAATTTTGGGTTTGAAAAATTGGCACAGCTGATAAAGCATGGTGCCCCCGTCGTAGAGCTCTCGGAGAGTTTTCCAACGGTATGCTGTGCGCCGCGTAACTCCTTACGGATCTAAAGTTATGAGCACCGGAGCGACGGATACCTAGTCACAAACCCTACACCCTCTGTTTGTGGGCCTAGTCTCTGCTTGAAGTGAAGTTGTCTTGCCCAAGGTACCGTGTGATTCGGTAATAGAAATGTGATGGAGTAGGTTGTCGTCCTTTTCGTGGCTCACGACGTACGATCCGAGACGGAAAAACATCGCAAAAGAAGAAAAGTGTCCCAAAATTTATGAAAATGTTCGATTTTGGGCTCCGAAAACAGGCGCAACCAAGCAGACTAGGTGCCCCCATCGTAAAGCTCTCAGAGTGCTTTCCAACGGTATGCTATACGCGGCGTAACTCCCTATGGATTAAAAGTTATGGGCACCGGAGCGATGGATACCTGGTCCTAAGCCCCACGCCCTCGGTTTGAAAGCCCAGCCTCTAGGTGAAGTGAAGTTTTCTTGCCCAAGGTGCCATGGCATTCGGTAATAAAAATGTGATGTATTAGGTTGTCATCCTTTTTGCGGCTCACAACGTACGATGCGGGACGAAAAATAGCGCAAAGAAAGAAAAGTGTCCCAAAACTGATGAAAATGTTCGTTGTTGTGCTCCAAAGACAGGCGCAGCAAAGTAGGCTTGTTGCTCCGTCGTAGAGCTCTCGGAAAGCTTTCCAACTGTATGTTGTGTGCCGCGTAACTCCTTACGGATCATAAGTTTTGGGCACCGGAGCGACAAATACCTGGTCACAAGCCCCACGCCCTCGGTTTGAGGGTCCAACCTCTACGTGAAGTGAAGTTGTCTTGCTCAAGGTGCCGTGGGATTTGATAATAAAAATATGATAGATTAGGTTGTCGTCCTTTTCGCGGTTCACGATGTAGGATCCGGGACGGAAAAAGAGCGCAAAAGATGAAAAGTATCCCAAAACTGATAAAAATGTTCGATTTTGGGCTCCAAAAATAGGCGCAGCTAAGCAGGCTTGTTGCCCCTGTCGTAGAGCTTTTGGAGAACTTTCCAACAGTATGCTATGCGCCGTGTAACTCGTTACGAATCAAAAGTTATGGGCACCGGAGCGACGGATACCTGGTCACAAGCCCTACGCCCTCTGTTTGCGGGCCCAGCCTCTATGTGAAGTGAAGTTGTCTAGCCCAAGATGTCGTGGGATTCGGTAATAGAAATGTGATAGATTAGGTTGTTGTCCTTTTCGCGGCTCACGACGTACGATCCGGGACGAAAAAACTGCGCAAAATAAGAAAAGTGTCTCGAAACTGATGAAGACGTTCGATTTTTGGCTCTGAAAATAGGCGCAGCTGAGCAAGCTTGGTGCACCATGTCGTAGAGCTCCCGGAGCGGTTTCCAACGGTATGTTGTGCGCCGCGTAACTCCATACGGATCAAAAGTTATGAGTACCGGAGCGACGGATACTTGGTTACAAGCCCCACGCCCTCTCTTTGCGGGCCTAGCCTCTACGTAAAATGAAGTTGTCTTGCCCAAGGTGCCGTGTGATTCGGTAATAGAAATATGATGTATTAGGTTGTCGTCCTTTTCGCGGCTCACGACGTACGATCCAGGACGGAAAAACAGCGCAAAAGAAGAAAAGTGTCCCAAAACTTATGAAAATATTTGATTTTGGGCTTCGAAAATAGGCGCAATCGAGCAGGCTAGGTGCCCCCATCGTAGAGCTCTCAAAGTACTTTCCAACGGTATGCTGTGCGCTGCGTAACTCCTTACGAAACAAAAGTAATGGGCACCAGAGCGACAGATACCTGGTCACATGCCCCACGCCCTCGGGTTGAGGGCCCAGCCTCTATATGAAGTGAAGTAGTCTTGCCCAAGGTGCCGTGGGATTCGCTAATAAAAATGTGATGGATTAGGTTGTTGTCTTTTTCGCGGCTCACGACATATGATCCGGGACGAAAAAACAGCGCAAAAGAAGAAAAGTGGCCCAAAATTAATGAAAATGTTCAATTTTGGGCTCCAAAAATAGGCGCGGTTAAGCAGGCTTGCTGCCTCCGCCGTAGAGCTCTTGGAGAGCTTTTCAATGGTATGTTGTGGGCCGCGTAACACCTTACGGATCAAAAGTTGTGGGCACCGGAGCGACAGATACCTGATCACAAGCCCCACGCCCTCGGTTTGAGGGCCCAGCCTCTAAGTGAAGTGAAGTTGTTTTGCCCAAGATGCCGTGGGATTCGATAATAAAAATGTGTTGGATTAGGTTGTCGTCCTTTTCGCGGCTCACGACGTAGAATCCGAGACGAAAAAACAGTGCCAAAGATGAAAAGTGTCCCAAAATTGATAAAATTGTTCGATTTTGGGCTCCAAAAACAGGCGCAGCTGAGCAGGCTTGTTGCCCTTGTCGTAGAGCTTTTGGAGAGCTTTCCAACAGTATGCTGTGCGTCATGTAACTCCTTACGGATCAAAAGTTATGGGCAGAGGAACGACGGATACCTGGTCACAAGCCCAACGCCCTCTGTTTCCGGGCCCAACCTCTACGTGCAGTGAAGTTGTCTAGCCCAAGATGTCGTGGGATTCGGTAATAGAAATGTGATGGATTATGTTGTCGTCCTTTTCATGGCTCACGACGTACGATCCAGGACGAAAAAATTGCGCAAAAGAAGAAAAATGTCTCGAAACTGATGAAAACGTTCGATTTTGGGCTGTGAAAATATGTGCAGCTGAGCAAGCTTGGTGCCCCATGTCGTAGAGCTCTCGGAGAGGTTTCCAACGGTATGCTGTGTGCCGCGTAACTCCATACGGATCAAAAGTTATGAGCACCGGAGCGACGGATACCTGGTCACAAACCCCACGCCTTCTCTTTGCTGGCCCAGCCTCTATGTAAAGTGAAGTTATCTTGCCTAAGGTGTCGTGTGATTCAGTAATAGAAATGTGATAGATTAGGTTGTCGTCCTTTTCGTGGCTCACGACGTACGATCCAGGACGAAAAAATTGCTCAAAAGAAGAAAAGTGTCTCGAAACTGATGAAAACGTTCAATTTTGGCCTGTGAAAATAGGTGCAGCTGAGCAAGCTTGGTGCCCCATATCCTAGAGCTCCCGGAGAGGTTTTCAACGGTATGCTGTATGCCGCGTAACTCCATACGGATCAAAAGTTATGAGCACCGGAGCGACGGATACCTGGTCACAAGCCCCACGCCCTCTCTTTGCTGGCCCAGCCTCTACGTAAAGTGAAGTTATCTTGCCCAAGGTGTCATGTGATTCAGTAATAGAAATGTGATGTATTAGGTTGTCGTCCTTTTCGCTGTTCACGACGTACGATCCGGGACGGAAAAACTGCGCAAAAGAAGAAAAGTATCCCTAAACTTATGAAAATATTTGATTTTGGGCTCCGATAATAGGCACAACCGAATAGGCTAGGTGCCCCCATCGTAGAGCTCTCAAAGTGCTTTCCAACGGTATGTTGTGCGCTGCGTAACCCCTTACGGAACAAAAGTAATAGGCACCAGAGCGACGGATACCTGCTCATAAGCCCCACGCCCTCGGTTTGAGGGTCCAGCCTCTACGTGAAGTGAAGTTGTCTTGCCCAAGGTGCCATGGGATTCGCTAATAAAAATGTGATGGATTAGGTTGTCGTCCTTTTCGCAGCTCACGACGTATGATCCGGGACGGAAAAATAGCGCAAAAGAAGAAAAGTGCCCTAAAACTGATGAAAATGTTCGATTTTGGGCTCCAAAAATAGGCGCAACTAAGCAGGCTTGCTGCTCCTGCCGTAAAGATCTTGGAGAGCTTTCCAACGGTATGCTGTGCGCCGCGTAACACCTTACGGATCAAAAGTTAAGGGCACCCGAGCGACAAATACCTGATCACAAGCCCCACGCCCTCAGTTTGAGGGCCCGGCCTCTACGTGAAATGAAGTTGTCTTGCCCAAGGTGCCATGCGATTCGGTAATATAAATGTGATGGATTAGGTGGTCGTCCTTTCCACGGCTCACGACGTACGATCCGGGATGAAAAAATCGCGCAAAAGAAGAAAAGTATCCCAAAACTAATGAAAATGTTTGATTTTGGTCTCCGAAAATAGGCGCAGCCGAGCAAGCTTAGTGCCCCTGTCGTAGAGCTCTTGAGGAGCTTTCCAACGGTATGCTGTGTGCCGTGTAACTCCTTACGGATCAAAAGTTATGAGCACTGGAGCGACGGATACCTGGTCACAAGCCCCATGCCCTCTGTTTGCGGGCCCAGCCTCTATGTGAAGTGAAGTTGTCTTGCCCAAGGTGCCGTGGAATTCGGTAATAGAAATGTGATGGATTAGATTGTCGTCCTTTTCGCGGCTCACAACGTACAATCCGGGATGGAAAAACTGTGCAAAAGAAAAAAAGTGTCCCAAAACTGATGAAAACGTTCGATTTTAGGCTCCAAAAATAGGCACAACTGAGCAAGCTTGGTGACCCTTGTCGTAGAGCTCTCGGAGAGCTTTCTAATGGTATGCTGTGCGCCGCGTAACTCCTTACGGATCAAAAGTTATGAGGACTGGAGCGACGGATACCTGGTCATAAGCCCTACGCCCTCTGTTTGCGGCCCCAGCCTCTACGTGAAATGAAGTTTTCTTGCCCAATATGCCGTGTGATTCGGTAATAGAAATGTGATGTATTAGGTTGTCGTCCTTTTCGCGGCTCACGACGTACGATTCGGGACGAAAAAATTGCGCAGAAGAAGAAAAGTGTCCCAAAACTTATGAAAATGTTTGATTTTGGGCTCTGCAAATAGGCGCAACTGACTAGGCTAGGTGCCCCCATCGTAGAGCTCTCAGAGTGCTTTCCAACGGTATGCTGTGCGCCGCGTAACTCCTTACGGATCAAAAGTGATGGGCACCGGAACGACGGATACCTGGTCACAAGCCCCACGCCCTCGATTTGAAGGCCCAACCTCTACGTGAAGTGGAGTTGTCTTGCCCAAGGTACCATGGGATTCGGTAATAAAAATGTGATGGATTAGGTTGTCCTCCTTTTTGTGGCTCACGACGTACGATCTGGGACGAAAAAACAGCGCAAAAGAAGAAAAGTGTCCCAAAACTGATGAAAATGTTCGATTTTGGGCTCTGAAAATAGGCGCAGCCGTGTAGGCTTGCTGCTCCTGTCGTAAAGCTCTCGGAGAGCTTTCCAACAGTATGCTTTGCACCATGTAACTTCTTACGGATCAAAAGTTATGGGCACCGGAGCGACGGATACCTGGTCACAAGCCCCACGCCCTCGGTTTGAGGGCCCAGCCTCTACGTGAAGTGAAGTTGTCTTGCCCAAGGTGCCGTGTGATTCGTTAATAGAAATGTGATGGATTAGGTTGTTGTCCTTTTCGCGGCTCACAACGAACGATCCGCAACGGAAAAACAACATAAAAGATGAAAAGTGTCCCAAAACTGATGGAAACGTTCGATTTTGGGCTCCGAAAATAGGCGCAGCTGAGCAAGGTTGGTGCCCCCATCGTAGAGCTCTCGGAGAGCTTTCCAATGGTTTGTTGTACGCCGCATAACTTGTGAGGCTTGACCTCGATTTACGTGCATTTGTTTGGGAAACGTGCATTCATCTTGTAGTTTATGCTTACCTCGCAGTGCGTGCCCTAAACCTAGGAATGCATGTCCGCACGCTAATCAAGAAAGCATCTTGCACGAGGCACTCAATTATTAATTAATCCTACAAACTCCACTAACTAATATTAAAATACTAATTCAACTCAGTAGAAGACGAAAATTTCACCAAAAGCTAAACATTCCTATTGTTTATTCTTCATTCTTTTTGCATGTTCCAAGCACACTCAATTAAATAAAGCTTAAAGCATGACAAAAATTCAGAAATTGGAGCCAAGATGGCCGGCCATGCTAAGGGCTTGAGCAAGGTTTGAACCATTATTTTATATCTTACATGCATAGTCAAAAAAAAAAAAAAAAAAGCTCACACCATGACAAATCTTTCCTTGCACCAAGACACCTTTTGCTAAATACCAAGCTACACATCTCAGCCTCTTCACCATTGTGTCTCCTAACAATTCAAATTGCTCAACATAACAACACAAATCAGAACTTTGAGAGCATAGGGCCGACACACACACCAACATTTCATTTTCCTCAAACATTATCTCTTTCTCTCATTCACACCCTCTCTCTCTCGGCTTTGGCTTCAACCTTAGGCTCTATAGCTCAAGCTCATCATCATAAGGTTCATCTAGACAATCAAGGCCCTAGGAAGCTCGACCAAACAAGCTAGAAGGAAAGAGACATGCATGCAAGCTCATAGAACACTCATTTCGGCTTAGGTATGTTTGATAGCTTGTATTTCATCTCCCTTTTGTTCTAACCACATGCACATACTAAGGACATGGTAACTTAGCTAGGAATTAAGGAAATCAAGCAATATCCCTCAGCCAAACAAGGAAAGAAGACCATTTTTGCATCTCCAAGAGTTTTGAGCATCATTTATTGACAATAGGCTAAGGTGAGGGTTAATCCTTTTTAAAAGCTTTCAAAAATCACATGCATGCCTTCATATGTCTATTATTACCTCTGTAATTGTGGTATGTGTGTGTACATAAGCTTTTGTAACCATGCATGGCAAGATATTTAGCTAGAACTTGAAGATAGATAAAATCGCGAAAATGGCAGATTTCTGACTTGTTAGGACGAAGTGTATTTGGCCTAGTAGATGATGTTTAAAATGCATGAAAATTGGTAGGTTGCCAGTTCTAAGAATTTTTCTTAGAAATAGGCCAAGGCCAATTTTGACTCTAAGGTCTCCAAAATAGCAAAACATCGAAAGGTGTCCAAATCTGGAAAATCTGAGAAAATGGAGCAGGTTTTTGGCAGTTCACTTTCCTTGTAGAACGAACCAGTTTTGACTTAGTAAATGATATCTAAAATGCATGAAATTTGGTAGGTTGCTTTATTTTTCAGTGCTGGACATGTTTTCCAGAAATAGACCATATCCAATTCCGACCCTAAGACCCTCAAAAAATTGAAAGTATTGAAATATGTACAAATCTGGACAGTTTTGCGTAGTCTCACGGTTTTGTCTATAACTCTTGAATCCGAACTCCAAATGATGCGAGGTTTGTTTCTGGATTTAGTTCACTTAATAATATTTAATTTGACATTTTGTTCACTGAAATTGGAGATTATTTGCTTGTCTAAATGATTGTGGGAAAACAGACCATTGCAGTGAGGTTTTTATCTAGTGATATGCTTTGAAAATTATTGTAACTTCTCTTGTGGTGGTAAATGCTTGGGATTGTGGCACTTGGATGTTGTGTGGACTGTTTTGAATGATTGAGGATGTTTTAATTAATCGATGCATGGCTTTGGTTTAATTACGTGACAACTTGTGGCTTAATCGCACGGGTAAGCATAAACTGAAACCCTAATGACTATGAAAACTCGCTAAGTGTTGATCCTATGGTTATCGTGTCTAATTATGTGATTAGTGGGCTGCCCGTAGTTGTCTTTATAGCCCTAAATGTGATTTTTGATGATTACATGTTGCCAAGTAGGCCTTTCTTGCACCTGGTCCCACGTAAACGTCGTTGCATGTTGTATAAACTTATTATTTGATTACGTGAACCCTAAAATGAGTTATATGA
Source organism: Ehretia macrophylla (assembly GCA_037974665.1). NCBI lineage: Eukaryota > Viridiplantae > Streptophyta > Magnoliopsida > Boraginales > Ehretiaceae > Ehretia > Ehretia macrophylla. The sequence goes on along the minus strand of CM075771.1, from coordinate 46,828,300 downwards.
CTTGATTTATGTGTGCTACATGGCTGCCCGTTTAATATTCATATAACTCCATGTGCTTTACAAGCGAAATTATGTGTCAAAGCATGCCTCGTGTGTTTACTTGTCAATGTGCAATCTTATGACTACTCAGAGGAAACCTACTTTGTTGTCCTCCTAATGTGATATATTAAATGTCATAAATGTGCATTGCATTCAATGTTGCAACCTTTCATTCTGGCGTGGTAGCATTTCACGCACACCAGGCAGCATCGGGCTTACCGGGGCAACCGTGACTACCATTGTCCAATTCCCTCTCTCGCTTGGGGGCTAGACTTCCTCGGAGAGTTTGGTCATAGGATTTCGGGGTACATCCGGAGTACACCCATTTGGCGTGTTAAGTGGATGATTTGAAGTCGGCCGCAACAACTGATACTGGAAATGAACCGAGAGCAAAAGCTCACCATATCCTTTACACTATGTGTATAAGTACTCTCGCTTGGTTCATAGAGGACCTCGGGGAGGAAAGATGGGTAATTGTGTTCTTTTACTTTTATATTACATTATGAACTTACTTGTGATATATGTCATGCTTGCAAAAAGGGTTTTTATAAGTTGAATCAGAAAAAGAGTTTCAAAACTTATTTCTCGTTCCCCCTCGCTGAGTTCATAAGGACTCACTCTCTTTTATCATCTTAGGTGAAGAAGATCAGGAACATGTACCTGAGGATAACGTGTCTATCGATGACTCCTTGGAGTGATTGCCTGCCCTACGTGCCTTACTTGACTGTGGCCATTTGGTGAACGATTTGTTTGTTTTGAAGACTATCTCTTGTGATGTTGTCATTGTTATTGTAAAAGACCCCCGTTGTAATTTGGGGTCTAATTTTGATTTGTACCGATATTAACTAGACAGACACCCTATTTGCTTGTTTTGCTACTTTGATTAGTAACTACTACAGGCTTATGAAGTATTAGGCAAAGGGCTAAGTAAAATGAATCTATCCAATTTTAAACAGGTACTCATCGGTAAGCTAAGATCAATAGGTACTTTTGTAACAAGGATTGACAAACAAACGAGACATAGTTATCATGCTTGGTTGTTAATCAAGCGAGACTTCGAGAAAAATAGTAGGCATTTTGACTGGTGATAAATAGTAATCTTAGTTGGAAAAGAATTTGAGATTGAACGTTTTGAGGTGTTTAGAAAATTTGGTCAACTAGAGAGCCCAATTACAACCGCTATGCTGCTGGTTTTTCGGAGAATTTTTGGAGTTCTAGGCTAACTTTAAGTGCTAAACCTTAATGAACGATTAAGTATAGAAATGATATGAATGTTTAGATCACATCCTAGTCTAACCTCTATAGGTCGGGTTGGGGCGTGACATAACTCCTTATGGATCAAAAGTTATGAGCACCGGAGCGACGGATACTTGGTCACAAGCCCCACGCCCTATGTTTGTAGGCCCAGCCACTACATGAAGTGAAGTTGTCTTACCCAAGGTGCTGTGGGATTCGGTAATAGAAATGTGATGGATTAGATTGTCGTCCTTTTCGCGGCTCACGACGTACGATCCGGCACAGAAAAACTGCGCAAAAGAAGAAAAGTGTCCCAAAACTAATGAAAATGTTCAATTTTGGGCTCTGAAAACAAGCGCAACCGAGCAAGCATGGTGCCCCCTGTCGTAGAGCTCTCGAAGAGCTTTCCAATAGTATGTTGCGCGCCGCGTAACTCCTTACGGATCAAAAGTTATGAGCACCGGAGCGACGGATACCTGGTCACAAGCCCCACGCCCTCTATTTGTGGGCCCAGCCTCTACGTGAAGTGATCTTGTCTTGCCCAAGGTGCCGTGTGATTCGATAATAGAAATGTGATGGATTAGGTTGTTGTCCTTTTCGCGGCACACAACGTACGATCCGGGATGAAAAAATAGTGCAAAAGAAGAAAAGTGTCCCAAAATTTATGAAAATGTTCGATTTTGGGCTCTGAAATAGGCACAGCCGAGCAGGCTTGCTGCTTTTGTTGTAGAGCTCTCGGAGAGATTTCCAACGGTATGCTGTGCGCCGCGTAACTCCTTACGGATCAAAAGTTATGGGCACCGGAGCAACGAATACTTGGTCATAAGCCCCATGCCCTCTGTTTGCGGGCCCAGTCTCTACGTGAAGTGAAGTTCTCTTACCCAAGGTGCCATGGGATTCAGTAATAGAAATGTGATGGACTAGGTTGTCGTCCTTCTCGCGGCTCATGACGTACGATCCGGAACGAAAAAACTGCGCAAAAGAAGAAAAGTGTCCCAAAACTGATGAAAACGTTCAATTTTGGACTCCGAAAATAGGTGCAACCGAGCAAGCTAGGTGCCATCTATCTTAGAGCACTCGAAGAGCTTTCCAACAGTATGTTATGCGCCGCGTAACTCCTTACGGATCAAAAGTTATGAGCACCAGAGCGACGGATACCTGGTCACAAGCCCCATACCCTCTGTTTGCGGGCTCAGCCTCTACGTGAAGCGAAGTTGTCTTGCCTAAAGTGCCGTGTGATTCGGTAACAGAAATGTGATGGATTAGGTTGTTGTTCTTTTCGCTGCTCACGACGTACGATCCGGGATGAAAAAACAGTGCAAAAGAAGAAAAGTGTCCCAAAACTTATGAAAATGTTCGATTTTGGGCTCTGAAAATAGGCTCAGCCGAACAGGCTTGCTGCTCCCGTCGTAGAGCTCTCGGAGAGCTCTCGGGCTTGCCGATGCAACCGTGACTACCATTGTCCAATTCCCTCTCTCGCTTGGGGGCTAGACTTCCTCGGAGAGTTTGGTCGTAGGATTTCAGGGTACATCCGGAGTATACCCATTTGGCGTGTTAAGTGGATGATTTGAAGTCGGCCGCAACAACTGATACTGAAAATGAACTGAGAGCAAAAGATCACCATATCCTTTACACTATGTGTATAAGTACTCTCGCTTGGTTCCTAGAGGACCTCGGGGAGGAAAGATGGGTAATTGTGTTCTTTTACTTTTATATTACATTATGAACTTACTTGTGATATATGTCATGCTTGCAAAAAGGGTTTTTATAAGTTGAATCGGAAAAAGAGTTTCAAAACTTATTTCTCGTTCCCCCTCGCTGAGTTCATAAGGACTCACTCTCTTTTATCATCTCAGGTGAAGAAGATCAGGAACAGGTACCTGAGGATAACGTGCCTATCGATGACTCCTTGGAGTGATTGCCTGCCCTACGTGCCTTACTTGATTGTGGCCATTTGGTGAACGATTTGTTTGTTTTGTAGACTATCTCTTATGATGTTGTCATTGTTATTGTAAAAGACCCCCGTTGTAATTTGGGGTCTAATTTTTATTTGTACCGATATTAACTAGACAGACACCCTATTTGCTCGTTTTGCTACTTTGATTAGTAACTACTACAGGCTTATGAAGTATTAGGCAAATGGCTAAGTAAAATGAATCTATCCAATCTTAAACAGGTACTCATTGGTAAGCTAAGATCAATAGGTACTTTTGTAATAAGGATTGACAAACAAACGAGACATAGTTATCATGCTTGGTTGTTAATCAAGCGAGACTTCGAGAAAACTAGTAGGCATTTCGACTGGTGATAAATAGTAATCTTAGTTGGAAATGAATTTGAGATTGAAAGTTTTGAGGTGTTTAGAAAATTTGGTCAACTAGAGAGCCCAATTACAACCACTATGCTGCTGGTTTTCCGGATAATTTTTGGAGTTCTAGGCTAACTTTAAGTGCTAAACCTTAATGAACGATTAAGTATAGAAAAGATATTTATGTTTAGATCACATCCTAGTCTAACCTCTATAGGTCGGGTTGGGGTGTGACATAACTCCTTATGGATCAAAAGTTATGAGCACCGGAGCGACGGATACTTGGTCACAAGCCCCACGCCCTATGTTTGTAGGCCCAGCCACTACATGAAGTGAAGTTGTCTTACCCAAGGTGCCGTGGGATTCGGTAATAGAAATGTGATGGATTAGATTGTCATCCTTTTCGCGGCTCACGACGTATGATCCGGGACATAAAAACTGCGCAAAAGAAGAAAAGTGTCCCAAAACTGATGAAAACGTTCAATTTTAGGCTCTGAAAAAAAACGCAACCGAGCAAGCATGGTGCCCCTTGTTGTAGAGCTCTCGAAGAGCTTTCCAACAGTATATTGCGCGCCGCATAACTCCTTAAAGATCAAAAGTCATGAGCACCGGAGCGACGGATACCTGGTCACAAGCCCAACGCCCTCTGTTTGCGGGCCCAGCCACTACGTGAAGTGAACTTGTGTTGCCCAAGGTGCCGTGTGATTCGATAATAGAAATGTGATGGATTAGGTTGTTGTCCTTTTTGCGGCTCACAACGTACGATCCGGGATGAAAAAATAGTGCAAAAGAAGAAAAGTGTCCCAAAATTTATGAAAATGTTCGATTTTGGGCTCTGAAACTAGGCACAGCCGAGCAGGCTTGCTGCCTTTGTTGTAGAGCTCTCGGAGAGATTTCCAACGGTATGCTGTGCGCTGCGTAACTCCTTACGGATCAAAAGTTATGGGCACCGGAGCGACGAATACCTGGTCATAAGCCCCATGCCCTCTGTTTGCGGGCCCAGTCTCTACGTGAAGTGAAGTTCTCTTACCCAAGGTGCCGTGGGATTCAGTAATAGAAATATGATGGATTAGGTTGTCGTCCTTCTCGCGGCTCATGACGTACGATCCGGAACGAAAAAACTGCGCAAAAGAAGAAAAGTATCCCAAAACTGATGAAAACGTTCAATTTTGGACTCCGAAAATAGGTGCAACCGAGCAAGCTTGGTACCCTCTGTCTTAGAGCTCTCGAAGTGCTTTCCAACAGTATGCTGTGCAACGCGTAACTCCTTACGGATCAAAAGTTGTGAGCACCGGAGCGACGGATACCTGGTCACAAGCCCCACACCCTCTGTTTACGGGCCCAGCCTCTACGTGAAGTGAAGTTGTCTTCCCTAAAGTGCAGTGTGATTTGATAACAGAAATGTGATTGATTAGGTTGTTGTCCTTTTCGCGACTCACGACGTACGATCCGGGATTAAAAAACAGTGCAAAAGAAGAAAAGTGTCCCAAAACTTATGAAAATGTTCGATTTTGGGCTCTGAAAATAGGCTCAGCTGAGCAGGCTTGTTGCTCCCGTCGTAGAGCTCTCGGAGAGCTCTCGGGCTTGCCGATGCAACCATGACTACCATTGTCCAATTCCCTCTCTCGCTTGGGGGCTAGACTTCCTCGGAGAGTTTGGTCGTAGGATTTCGAGGTACATCCGGAGTATACACATTTGGCGTGTTAAGTGGATGATTTGAAGTCGGCCGCAACAACTGATACTGGAAATGAACTGAGGGCAAAAGCTCACCATATCCTTTACACTATGTGTATAAGTACTCTCGCTTGGTTCCTAGAGGACCTCGGGGAGGAAAGATGGGTAATTGTGTTCTTTTACTTTTATATTACATTATGAACTTACTTGTGATATATGTCATGCTTGCAAAAAGGGTTTTTATAAGTTGAATCGGAAAAAGAGTTTCAAAACTTATTTCTCGTTCCCCCTCGCTGAGTTCATAAGGACTCACTCTCTTTTATCATCTCAGGTGAAGAAGATCAGGAACAGGTACCTAAGGATAACGTGCCTATCGATGACTCCTTGGAATGATTGCCTACCCTACGTGCCTTACTTGATTGTGGCCATTTGGTGAACGATTTATTTGTTTTGAAGACTATCTCTTATGATGTTGTCATTGTTATTGTAAAAGACCCCCGTTGTAATTTGGGGTCTAATTTTGATTTGTACCGATATTAACTAGACATACACCCTATTTGTTCGTTTTGCTACTTTGATTAGTAACTACTACAGGCTTATGAAGTATTAGGCAAAGGGCTAAGTAAAATGAATCTATCCAATCTTAAACAGGTACTCATTGGTAAGCTAAGATCAATAGGTACTTTTGTAATAAGGATTGACAAACAAACGAGACATAGTTATCATGCTTGGTTGTTAATCAAGCGAGACTTCAAGAAAACTAGTAGGCATTTCGACTGGTGATAAATAGTAATCTTAGTTGGAAATGAATTTGAGATTGAAAGTTTTGAGGTGTTTAGAAAATTTGGTCAACTAGAGAGCCCAATTACAACCACTATGCTGCTGGTTTTCCGGAGAATTTTTGGAGTTCTAGGCTAACTTTAAGTGCTAAACCTTAATGAACGATTAAGTATAGAAATGATATGAATGTTTAGATCACATCCTAGTCTAACCTCTATAGGTCGGGTTGGGGTGTGACATAACTCCTTATGGATCAAAAGTTATGAGCACCGGAGCGACGGATACTTGGTCACAAGCCCCACGCCCTATGTTTGTAGGCCCAGCCACTACATGAAGTGAAGTTGTCTTACCCAAGGTGCAGTGGGATTCGGTAATAGAAACGTGATGGATTAGATTGTCATCCTTTTCGCGGCTCACGACGTACGATCCGGGACATAAAAACTGCGCAAAAGAAGAAAAGTGTCCCAAAACTGATGAAAACGTTCAATTTTAGGCTCTGAAAAAAAAACGCAACCGAGCAAGCATGGTGCCCCTTGTTGTAGAGCTCTCGAAGAGCTTTCCAACAGTATATTGCGCGCCGCATAACTCCTTACAGATCAAAAGTCATGAGCACCGGAGCGACGGATACCTGGTCACAAGCCCAACGCCCTCTGTTTGCGGGCCCAGCCACTACGTGAAGTGAACTTGTGTTGCCCAAGGTGCCGTGTGATTCGATAATAGAAATGTGATGGATTAGGTTGTTGTCCTTTTTGCGGCTCACAACGTACGATCCGGGATGAAAAAATAGTGCAAAAGAAGAAAAGTGTCCCAAAATTTATGAAAATGTTCGATTTTGGGCTCTAAAACTAGACACAGCCGAGCAGGCTTCCTGCCTTTGTTGTAGAGCTCTCGGAGAGATTTCCAACGGTATGCTGTGCGCTGCGTAACTCCTTACGGATCAAAAGTTATGGGCACCGGAGCGACGAATACCTGGTCACAAGCCCCATGCCCTCTGTTTGCGGGCCCAGTCTCTACGTGAAGTGAAGTTCTCTTACCCAAGGTGCCGTGGGATTCAGTAATAGAAATATGATGGATTAGGTTGTCGTCCTTCTCGCGGCTCATGACGTACGATCCGGAACGAAAAAACTGCGCAAAAGAAGAAAAGTATCCCAAAACTGATGAAAACGTTCAATTTTGGACTCCGAAAATAGGTGCAACCGAGCAAGCTTGGTACCCTCTGTCTTAGAGCTCTCGAAGTGCTTTCCAACAGTATGCTGTGCAATGCGTAACTCCTTACGGATCAAAAGTTGTGAGCACCGGAGCGACGGATACCTGGTCACAAGCCCCACACCCTCTGTTTACGGGCCCAGCCTCTACGTGAAGTGAAGTTGTCTTGCCTAAAGTGCAGTGTGATTCGATAACAGAAATGTGATGGATTAGGTTGTTGTCCTTTTCGCGACTCACGACGTACGATCCGGGATGAAAAAACAGTGCAAAAGAAGAAAAGTGTCCCAAAACTTATGAAAATGTTCGATTTTGGGCTCTGAAAATAGGCTCAGCTGAGCAGGCTTGCTGCTCCCGTCGTAGAGCTCTCGGAGAGCTCTCGGGCTTGCCGATGCAACCATGACTACCATTGTCCAATTCCCTCTCTCGCTTGGGGGCTAGACTTCCTCGGAGAGTTTGGTCGTAGGATTTGGAGGTACATCCGGAGTATACACATTTGGCGTGTTAAGTGGATGATTTGAAGTCAGCCGCAACAACTGATACTGGAAATGAACTGAGGGCAAAAGCTCACCATATCCTTTACACTATGTGTATAAGTACTCTCGCTTGGTTCCTAGAGGACCTCGGGGAGGAAAGATGGGTAATTGTGTTCTTTTACTTTTATATTACATTATGAACTTACTTGTGATATATGTCATGCTTGCAAAAAGGGTTTTTATAAGTTGAATCGGAAAAAGAGTTTCAAAACTTATTTCTCGTTCCCCCTCGCTGAGTTCATAAGGACTCACTCTCTTTTATCATCTCAGGTGAAGAAGATCAGGAACAGGTACCTAAGGATAACGTGCCTATCGATGACTCCTTGGAATGATTGCCTGCCCTACGTGCCTTACTTGATTGTGGCCATTTGGTGAACGATTTATTTGTTTTGAAGACTATCTCTTATGATGTTGTCATTGTTATTGTAAAAGACCCCCGTTGTAATTTGGGGTCTAATTTTGATTTGTACCGATATTAACTAGACATACACCCTATTTGCTCGTTTTGCTACTTTGATTAGTAACTACTACAGGCTTATGAAGTATTAGGCAAAGGGCTAAGTAAAATGAATCTATCCAATCTTAAACAGGTACTCATTGGTAAGCTAAGATCAATAGGTACTTTTGTAACAAGGATTGACAAACAAACGAGACATAGTTATCATGCTTGGTTGTTAATCAAGCGAGACTTCAAGAAAACTAGTAGGCATTTCGACTGGTGATAAATAGTAATCTTAGTTGGAAATGAATTTGAGATTGAAAGTTTTGAGGTGTTTAGAAAATTTGGTCAACTAGAGAGCCCAATTACAACCACTATGCTGCTGGTTTTCCGGAGAATTTTTGGAGTTCTAGGCTAACTTTAAGTGCTAAACCTTAATGAACGATTAAGTATAGAAATGATATGAATGTTTAGATCACATCCTAGTCTAACCTCTATAGGTCGGGTTGGGGTGTGACATAACTCCTTATGGATCAAAAGTTATGAGCACCGGAGCGACGGATACTTGGTCACAAGCCCCACGCCCTATGTTTGTAGGCCCAGCCACTACATGAAGTAAAGTTGTCTTACCCAAGGTGCCGTGGGATTCGGTAATAGAAATGTGATGGATTAGATTGTCATCCTTTTCGCGGCTCACGACGTACGATCCGGGACATAAAAACTGCGCAAAAGAAGAAAAGTGTCCCAAAACTGATGAAAACGTTCAATTTTAGGCTCTAAAAAAAAATGCAACCGAGCAAGCATGGTGCCCCTTGTTGTAGAGCTCTCGAAGAGCTTTCCAACAGTATATTGCGCGCCGCATAACTCCTTACAGATCAAAAGTCATGAGCACCGGAGCGATGGATACCTGGTCACAAGCCCAACGCCCTCTGTTTGCGGGCCCAGCCACTACGTGAAGTGAACTTGTGTTGCCCAAGGTGCCGTGTGATTCGATAATAGAAATGTGATGGATTAGGTTGTTGTCCTTTTTGCGGCTCACAACGTACGATCCGGGATGAAAAAATAGTGCAAAAGAAGAAAAGTGTCCCAAAATTTATGAAAATGTTCGATTTTGGGCTCTGAAACTAGGCACAGCCGAGCAGGCTTGCTGCCTTTGTTGTAGAGCTCTCGGAGAGATTTCCAACGGTATGCTGTGCGCTGCGTAACTCCTTACGGATCAAAAGTTATGGGCACCGGAGCGACGAATACCTGGTCACAAGCCCCATGCCCTCTGTTTGCGGGCCCAGTCTCTACGTGAAGTGAAATTCTCTTACCCAAGGTGCCGTGGGATTCAGTAATAGAAATATGATGGATTAGGTTGTCGTCCTTCTCGCGGCTCATGACGTACGATCCGGAACGAAAAAACTGCGCAAAAGAAAAAAAGTATCCCAAAACTGATGAAAACGTTCAATTTTGGACACCGAAAATAGGTGCAACCGAGCAAGCTTGGTACCCTCTGTCTTAGAGCTCTCGAAGTGCTTTCCAACAGTATACTGTGCAATGCGTAACTCCTTACGGATCAAAAGTTGTGAGCACCGGAGCGACGGATACCTGGTCATAAGCCCCACACCCTCTGTTTACGGGCCCAGCCTCTACGTGAAGTGAAGTTGTCTTGCCTAAAGTGCAGTGTGATTCGATAACAGAAATGTGATGGATTAGGTTGTTGTCCTTTTCGCGACTCACGACGTACGATCCGGGATGAAAAAACAGTGCAAAAGAAGAAAAGTGTCCCAAAACTTATGAAAATGTTCGATTTTGGGCTCTGAAAATAGGCTCAGCTGAGCAGGCTTGCTGCTCCCGTCGTAGAGCTCTCGGAGAGCTCTCGGGCTTGCCGATGCAACCATGACTACCATTGTCCAATTCCCTCTCTCGCTTGGGGGCTAGACTTCCTCGGAGAGTTTGGTCGTAGGATTTCGAGGTACATCCGGAGTATACACATTTGGCGTGTTAAGTGGATGATTTGAAGTCGGCCGCAACAACTGATACTGGAAATGAACTGAGGGCAAAAGCTCACCATATCCTTTACACTATGTGTATAAGTACTCTCGCTTGGTTCCTAGAGGACCTCGGGGAGGAAAGATGGGTAATTGTGTTCTTTTACTTTTATATTACATTATGAACTTACTTGTGATATATGTCATGCTTGCAAAAAGGGTTTTTATAAGTTGAATCGGAAAAAGAGTTTCAAAACTTATTTCTCGTTCCCCCTCGCTGAGTTCATAAGGACTCACTCTCTTTTATCATCTCAGGTGAAGAAGATCAGGAACAGGTACCTAAGGATAACGTGCCTATCGATGACTCCTTGGAATGATTGCCTGCCCTACGTGCCTTACTTGATTGTGGCCATTTGGTGAACGATTTATTTGTTTTGAAGACTATCTCTTATGATGTTGTCATTGTTATTGTAAAAGACCCCCGTTGTAATTTGGGGTCTAATTTTGATTTGTACCGATATTAACTAGACATACACCCTATTTGCTCGTTTTGCTACTTTGATTAGTAACTACTACAGGCTTATGAAGTATTAGGCAAAGGGCTAAGTAAAATGAATCTATCCAATCTTAAATAGGTACTCATTGGTAAGCTAAGATCAATAGGTACTTTTGTAACAAGGATTGACAAACAAACGAGACATAGTTATCATGCTTGGTTGTTAATCAAGCGAGACTTCAAGAAAACTAGTAGGCATTTCGACTGGTGATAAATAGTAATCTTAGTTGGAAATGAATTTGAGATTGAAAGTTTTGAGGTGTTTAGAAAATTTGGTCAACTAGAGAGCCCAATTACAACCACTATGCTGCTGGTTTTCCGGAGAATTTTTGGAGTTCTAGGCTAACTTTAAGTGCTAAACCTTAATGAACGATTAAGTATAGAAATGATATGAATGTTTAGATCACATCCTAGTCTAACCTCTATAGGTCGGGTTGGGGTGTGACATAACTCCTTATGGATCAAAAGTTATGAGCACCGGAGCGACGGATACTTGGTCACAAGCCCCACGCCCTATGTTTGTAGGCCCAGCCACTAGATGAAGTGAAGTTGTCTTACCCAAGGTGCCGTGGGATTCGGTAATAGAAATGTGATGGATTAGATTGTCATGCTTTTCGCGGCTCACGACGTACGATCCGGGACATAAAAACTGCGCAAAAGAAGAAAAGTGTCCCAAAACTGATGAAAACGTTCAATTTTAGGCTCTGAAAAAAAACGCAACCGAGCAATCATGGTGGCCCTTGTTGTAGAGCTCTCGAAGAGCTTTCCAACAGTATATTGCGCGCCGCATAACTCCTTACAGATCAAAAGTCATGAGCACCGGAGCGACGGATACCTGGTCACAAGCCCAACGCCCTCTGTTTGCGGGCCCAGCCACTACGTGAAGTGAACTTGTGTTGCCCAAGGTGCCGTGTGATTCGATAATAGAAATGTGATGGATTAGGTTGTTGTCCTTTTTGCGGCTCACAACGTACGATCCGGGATGAAAAAATAGTGCAAAAGAAGAAAAGTGTCCCAAAATTTATGAAAATGTTCGATTTTGGGCTCTGAAACTAGGCACAGCCGAGCAGGCTTGCTGCCTTTGTTGTAGAGCTCTCGGAGAGATTTCCAACGGTATGCTGTGCGCTGCGTAACTCCTTACGGATCAAAAGTTATGGGCACCGGAGCGACGAATACCTGGTCACAAGCCCCATGCCCTCTGTTTGCGGGCCCAGTCTCTACGTGAAGTGAAGTTCTCTTACCCAAGGTGCCGTGGGATTCAGTAATAGAAATATGATGGATTAGGTTGTCGTCCTTCTCGCGGCTCATGACGTACGATCCGGAACGAAAAAACTGCGCAAAAGAAGAAAAGTATCCCAAAACTGATGAAAACGTTCAATTTTGGACTCCGAAAATAGGTGCAACCGAGCAAGCTTGGTACCCTCTGTCTTAGAGCTCTCGAAGTGCTTTCCAACAGTATGCTGTGCAATGCGTAACTCCTTACGGATCAAAAGTTGTGAGCACCGGAGCGACGGATACCTGGTCACAAGCCCCACACCCTCTGTTTACGGGCCCAGCCTCTACGTGAAGTGAAGTTGTCTTGCCTAAAGTGCAGTGTGATTCGATAACAGAAATGTGATGGATTAGGTTGTTGTCCTTTTCGCGACTCACGACGTACGATCCGGGATGAAAAAACAGTGCAAAAGAAGAAAAGTGTCCCAAAACTTATGAAAATGTTCGATTTTGGGCTCTGAAAGTTGGCTCAGCTGAGCAGGCTTGCTGCTCCCGTCGTAGAGCTCTCGGGGAGCTCTCGGGCTTGCCGATGCAACCATGACTACCATTGTCCAATTCCCTCTCTCGCTTGGGGGCTAGACTTCCTCGGAGAGTTTGGTCGTAGGATTTCGAGGTACATCCGGAGTATACACATTTGGCGTGTTAAGTGGATGATTTGAAGTCGGCCGCAACAACTGATACTGGAAATGAACTGAGGGCAAAAGCTCACCATATCCTTTACACTATGTGTATAAGTACTCTCGCTTGGTTCCTAGAGGACCTCGGGGAGGAAAGATGGGTAATTGTGTTCTTTTACTTTTATATTACATTATGAACTTACTTGTGATATATGTCATGCTTGCAAAAAGGGTTTTTATAAGTTGAATCGGAAAAAGAGTTTCAAAACTTATTTCTCGTTCCCCCTCGCTGAGTTCATAAGGACTCACTCTCTTTTATCATCTCAGGTGAAGAAGATCAGGAACAGGTACCTAAGGATAACGTGCCTATCGATGACTCCTTGGAATGATTGCCTGCCCTACGTGCCTTACTTGATTGTGGCCATTTGGTGAACGATTTATTTGTTTTGAAGACTATCTCTTATGATGTTGTCTTTGTTATTGTAAAATACCCCCGTTGTAATTTGGGGTCTAATTTTGATTTGTACCGATATTAACTAGACATACACCCTATTTGCTCGTTTTGCTACTTTGATTAGTAACTACTACAGGCTTATGAAGTATTAGGCAAAGGGCTAAGTAAAATGAATCTATCCAATCTTAAACAGGTACTCATTGGTAAGCTAAGATCAATAGGTACTTTTGTAACAAGGATTGACAAACAAACGAGACATAGTTATCATGCTTGGTTGTTAATCAAGCGAGACTTCAAGAAAACTAGTAGGCATTTCGACTGGTGATAAATAGTAATCTTAGTTGGAAATGAATTTGAGATTGAAAGTTTTGAGGTGTTTAGAAAATTTGGTCAACTAGAGAGCCCAATTACAACCACTATGCTGCTGGTTTTCCGGAGAATTTTTGGAGTTCTAGGCTAACTTTAAGTGCTAAACCTTAATGAACGATTAAGTATAGAAATGATATGAATGTTTAGATCACATCCTAGTCTAACCTCTATAGGTCGGGTTGGGGCGTGACATAACTCCTTATGGATCAAAAGTTATGAGCACCGGAGCGACGAATACTTGGTCACAAGCCCCACGCCCTATGTTTGTAGGCCCAGCCACTACATGAAGTGAAGTTGTCTTACCCAAGGTGCCGTGGGATTCGGTAATAGAAATGTGATGGATTAGATTGTCGTCCTTTTCGCGGCTCACGACGTACGATCTGGGACAGAAAAACTGCGCAAAAGAAGAAAAGTGTCCCAAAACTAATGAAAACGTTCAATTTTGGACTCTGAAAACAAGCGCAACTGAGCTAGCATGGTGCCCCCAGTCGTAGAACTCTCGAAGAGCTTTCCAATAGTATGTTGCACGCCGTGTAACTCCTTACGGATCAAAAGTTATGAGCACCGGAGCGACGGATACCTGGTCACAAGCCCCACGCCCTCTGTTTGCTGGCCCAACCTCTACGTGAAGCAAACTTGTCATTCCCAAGGTGCCGTGTAATTCGATAATAGAAATGTGATGGATTAGGTTGTTGTCCTTTTCGCGGCTCACAACGTACGATCCGGGATGAAAAAATAGTGCAAAAGAAGAAAAGTGTCCCAAAATTTATGAAATTGTTCGATTTTGGGCTCTAAAAATAGGCACAGCTGAGCATGCTTGCTGCTTTTTCGTAGAGCTCTCGGAGAGCTTTCCAACGGTATGTTGTGCGCCACGTAACTCCTTACGGATCAAAAGATATGGGTATCGGAGCGACGAATACCTGGTCACAAGCCCCATGCCCTCTGTTTACGGGCCCAGTCTCTACGTGAAGTGAAGTTCTCTTACCCAAAGTGCCGTGGGATTCGGTAATAGAAATGTGATGGATTAGGTTGTCATCCTTCTCGCGGCTCATGACGTACGATCCGGAACGAAAAAACTGCGTAAAAGAAGAAAAGTGTCCCAAAACTGATGAAAACGTTCAATTTTGGACTCCGAAAATAGGTGCAACTGAGCAAGCTTGGTGCCCTCTGTCTTAGAGCTCTCGAAGAGCTTTCCAACAGTGTGTTGTGCGCCGCGTAACTCCTTACGGTTCAAAAGTTATGAGCACCGGAGCGACGGATACCTGGTCACAAGCCCCACACCCTCTGTTTGCGGGCCCAGCCTCTACGTGAAGTGAAGTTGTCTTGCCTAAGGTGCTGTGTGATTCGGTAACAGAAATGTGATGGATTAGATTGTTGTCCTTTTCGCGGCTCATGACGTACGATCCAGGACGAAAAAATACTGCAAAAGAAGAAAAGTGTCCCAAAACTTATGAAAATGTTTGATTTTGGGCTCTGAAAATAGGCTCAGCCGAGCAGGCTTGCTGCTCCCGTCGTAGAGCTCTCGGAGAGCTTCCCAACGGTATACTGTGCACCGCGTAACTCCTTACGAATCAAAAGTTATGGGCACCCAAGCGACGGATACCTGGTCACAAGCCCCACGCCCTTGGTTTGAGGGCCCAGCCTCTATGTGAAGTGAAGTTGTCTTGCCCAAGGTGCCGTGTGATTCGGTAATAGAAATGTGATGGATTAGGTTGTCGTCCTTTTCGCGACTCACGACGTACGATCCCGGACCGAAAAACAGCACAATAGAAGAAAAGTGTCTCAAAACTGATGAAAATGTTCTAATTTTGGCTCCAAAAATAGGCACAGCCGAGTAGGCTTCGTGCCCCCGTCGTAGAGCTCTCGGAGAGCTTTCCAACGGTATGTTGTGCGCCGCGTAACTCCTTACGGATCAAAAGTTATAGGCACTAGAACGACGGATACTTGGTCACAAGCCCCACGCCCTCTGTTTGCGGGACCAGCCCCTATGTGAATTGAAGTTGTCTTGCCCAAAGTGCCGTGTGATTCGGTAATAGAAATTTGTTGGATTAGGTTGTCATCCTTTTCGCGGCTGACGACGTATGATACGGGACGAAAAAACAGCGCAAAAGAAGAAAAATGTCCCAAAACTTATGAAAATGTTCAATTTTGGGCTCCGAAAACAGGTGCAACAAAGCAAGCCGGGTGCCCCCATCGTAGAGCTCTCAGAGTGCTTTCCAACGGAATGCTGTGCGCCGCGTAACTCCTTATAGATCAAAAGTAATGGGCACCGGAGCGACGAATACCTAGTCACAAGCCCCATGCCCTCGGTTTGAGGGCCCAGCCTCTACTTGAAGTGAAGTTGTCTTGCGCAAGACACCATGGGATTCGGTAATAAAAATATGATGGATTAGGTTGTTGTCTTTTTCGCGGTTCATGACGTACATTCCGGGAAGGAAAAATAGAACAAAAGAAGAAAAGCATCCAAAAATTGATGAAAACGTTCGATTTTGGGCTCCGAAAATAGGCGCAAACGAGCAGGCTCGCTGCTCCCGTCGTAGAGCTCCTAGAGAGCTTTCCAACGGTATGTTGTGCGCCGCGTAACTCCTTATGGATCAAAAGTTATGAGCACTGGAGCGACGGATACCTGGTCACAAGCTCCACGCCCTCGGTTTGAGGGCCCGACCTCTAGGTGAAGTGAAGCTGTCTTGCTCAAGACGCTGTAGGATTTGGTAATAAAATTGTTATAGATTAGGTTGTCGTCCTTTTCGCGGCTCACGATGTACAATCTGGGACGAAAAAACTGCACAAAAGAAAAAAAGTGTCCCGAAATTGAAGAAAAAGTTTAATTTCGGGCTCCGAAAATAGGCGCAACCGAGCAAGCTTGGTGCCCCCATTGTAGAGCTCTCGGAGAGCTTTCCAACTGTATGTTGTGCGCCGCGTAACCCCTTATGGATCAAAAGTGATGAGCACCGGAGCGATGAATACCTGGTCATAAGCCCCACGCCCTCTGTTTGCGGGCCCAGCCTCTACGTGAAGTGAAGTTGTCTTGCCCAAGGTGTCGTGGGATTCGGTAATAAAAATGTGATGGATTAGGTTGTTGTCCTTTTCGCAGCTCACGACGTACGATCCGAGACGGAAAAACTGCACTAAAGACGAAAAGTGTCCCAAAACTGATGAAAACATTTGATTTTGGGCTCCGAAAATAGGCGCAGCCGAGCTATCTTATTGCCCCCGTCGTAGAGCTCTCGGAGAGCTTTCCAACGGTATGTTGTACGCCGCGTAACTTTCTACGGATCAAAAGTTATGGCCACTGGAGCGACGGATACCTGGTCACAAGCCCCACGCCCTCTGTTTGTGGGCCCAGCCTCTACGTGAAGTGAAGTTGTCTTGCCCAAAGTGTCGTGTGATTCGGTAATAGAAATGTGATGGATTAGGTCGTCGTCCTTTTCCCAGCTCACGACGTACGATCCGGGACGGGTAAACAGCGCAAAAGAAGAAAAGTGTCCCAAAACTTATGAAAATGTTCGATTTTGGGCTCGAAAAAGAGGCGCTACCGAGCAGGCGAGGTGCCCCTATCATGCCCCAACCCGGCCTATAAAGGTTAGACTAGGGTGTGATCTAAACATTCAAGTCATATCTCGTACTTAACGTTTTAGCCTAAACTCCACAATTTTCCAGAAAACCGGCAGCATAACGGCTATAATTGGGCTCTTTGGTTTGACCTAATTCTCTAAATGCCTCAAAATTTCCAATCTCACTTTCATTTCCAACTAAGATTACTATTTACCATCAATTGAAACGCCTACTAGTTATTTCGAAGTCTCTTTTGATTAATAATCTAGCATGATACTATGTCTCGTTTGTTTGTTAATCCTCGTTATAAAAGTACATGTTGATCTTAGCTTAACAATGAGTACCTGCTTTAAATTGGTTAGGTTCATTACTTAATCCTTACCTGATAATTCATAATTCTATGATAGATACTAGCCAATAACGATAGCAAAACGACCATAGTAGTGTCTATCTAGTTATTATCAGTACAAGCCAAAATTAGACCCCAAATTACAACGGGGGTCTTTTATATTACAAACATCAAGCAACATGAAAAGAAATAGTCTTCAAGCAGCATAGTGTTCACAATGGCCATAATCAAGCAAAGCACATAGGACAGGCAATCATTCCAAGGAATCACCGTTAGGCACGTAACATCGTCCTCGGGTACCTGTTCTTGATCTTCTTCACCTGAGATGATAAAAGAGGGTGAGTCCTTATGAACTCAGCGAGGCGGAATGAGAAATAGGTTTGAAACTCATTTTCCGGTTCAACTTATGAAAACCCTTTTTGCAAGCATGAATATATCACAAGTAAGTACATAATATAATATAAAAGTAAAGGAACACAATTACCCGTCTTTCTTCCCCGAGGTCCTCTAGGAACCAAGCGAGAGTACTTATACACATAGTGAAAAGGATACGGTGAGCTTTTGCTCTCAGTTCATGTCAGTATCAGTTGTTGCGGCCGACTTCAATCATCCCTTTATCACGCCAAATGTGTGTACTCCGGATGTACCCCGAAATCCTACGACCCAACTCTCCGAGGAAGTCTAGCCCCCAAGCGAGAGAGGGAATTTGACAATGGTAGTCACGGTTGCACCGGCAAGCCCGATGCCGCCCGGTGTGCGTGAACGCTACCACGCCAGAATGAAAGGTTGCAACCTTGTATGCAATGCATATTTATGACATTTAATATATCACATTAGGAGGACAACAAAGTAGGTTGCCTCTGAGCAGTCATAAGATTGCACATTGACAAGTAAACAAGCGAGGCACGATAAGACAAGTAGTTTCACTTGAAAGGCATATGGAGTTATATGAACATTAAACGGGACGCCATGTAACGCACGTAGATCAAGTCATATAACTTATTACAAAGTTCACGTTATCAAATGATAAGATTATTCAACATGCAACGACATCTACGTGGGTTCGGGTGCAAGAAAGGCCTACTTGTCAACACGTAATCATCAAGATTTCATTTAGGGCTACAATGGCAACTACGGGCAGCTTACTAAACATATAATTAAACATGATATTCATAGGATCAACACTTAGTGAATTTACCTAGTCACTAGGGTTTTCATGTCGTGCTTACCCGTGCGATTAAGCCCCGAATCAACTCAAAATCAATCTCAAGCCATGCATCGATTAATTCAAACATCCTCAAGTATTCAAAACAGTCCACACAACATCCCAATGCCACAATCCCAAGCATTTAATTCAACAAGAGAAGTTACAACAATTTTTCTAAGCATATCACTAAGTGAAACCCTCACTGCAATGGGCTATTTTCTCACAATCATTAAGACAAGAAAAAAATCTCCAATTCTAGTGAATAAGATGTCAAATTAAATCTTAATAAGTGAACTAAATTCAGAAACAAACCCCGCATCATTTGGAGTTCAGGTTCAATAGTTATAGCTAAAACAGTGGGATTGCACAAAACTGTCCAGATTTGCACACATTTCAATACTTGTCGTTTTTGAGGTCCTTAGAGTCAGATTTAGCCTTAGTCCATTTCTGACAAAAATGTCCAGAACCGAAAAATATAGCAACACACCAAATTTCATGCATTTCGTATGTCATTTACTAAGTTAAAACTGGTTCGTTCTACAAGGTCATTGAATCTGACAAAACCTGCTTCATTTTTCCAGACTTTCCAGATTTGGACACATTTCAATGATTTGCCATTTTGAGGACCTTAGAATCAAAATTAGCTTCGGCCTATTTCTGCGAAAAATGTTCAAAACTGGAAAAAAAATATTTACCTACCAATTTTCACACATTTTCAACGTCATTTACCTAGCCAAAATCACCTCGCACAAACAAGACAGAAAGCTGTCACAAACCCGATTTCATCTATCATCACCTTCTAGCCAAAATCTTGCCATGCATGGTTATAAAAGCTTATGAACACACATATATCTCAGGTACAGAAGCAAAGGTAAACATTTAAGAGCATGCATGTGGGTTTTTTTTTTGAAAGATTTTCAAGAAGTTTTAACCCTCACCTTAGCAAACAACACGAAGATGCACAAGAGTCTTGGTGAAGCACAAGGTTGATCTTCTCCCTTGTTTAGACGAGACACCACTTGAATTTTCTCTATTTTTCCTAGCTTAGTGACCAAGTTCTTAGTAGGTGCATGTGGTTAGAATGAGAAGAAAAGAAATGGAACCTAGCAAACTCACCTAAGCCGAAATGGTTGTTCAAAGAGCTTGCATGTGAGTTTTCTTGCAACCTAGCTTGCTTAGTCGAGTTCCCTACCTTCTTGCTTGCCTTGATTAACCATGGAGTGATGAAGATGAGCTATGGTGTGAAGCAACTCAGCCAAAGCTGAGAGAGAGAGAGAAGAATGAGAGGGAGAGAAAGAAATGTGCGGAAATGAGAGAAATGAAGAAACATAAAAGCTTTTGTTGGGCAAAGGAGAATTGTTAGCCTAAGGGCTTGCAATTTTCAGATTTGTGTCTTCAAGAAGCATGGTTTTTGAATTACCTAGCATGGCAAGGGAATGGGTCGAAATATGGGTGCATTGGGTAGGGTTTTGGGTTTTTTTTTTAATGCATTTGTGTCATAACTTGTCATAGAATTGTCTAGAATTAATTTTGAATTGAGCAAGCAAGCATAAATGCCACAAGGTGGTCGGCCAAGGCATGAAAATGCTGAATCTTTGTCATCTTTTGAGCATTAATTAATTGTATGTTTGAAAGTGCAAAAGAATAAAGAATAAAGAATAAGGAATGTCTAGCTTTTTGTGAGATTTTGTCTTCTAGTGGGTTGAATTAGTAAATTAATATTAGTTAGTGGAATTGTAGGATTAATTAATGATCTAGTGCTTCGTGTAAGATGCTTTCTTGATTAGCGTGAGGGCACGCTTTCCTAGGTTTAGGGCACGCACTACGAGGTAGGGCACGAACTACGAGACGGATGCACGTTTCTAAGTAAATGTACGCAACCTTAAATGAATGCATGTAATTCAATGAAAGGCACACAAAACATAACACGATTTTTAAACCTAGGTCAAGGCACACAAATCTAGGTTAGGGCACATGGAATGAGGTAACGCACATCAGTCGGGGATTAGGGCATACCATTCTAGGTCAAGGCATGAATGACGAAGCATGCACGAAAACCAAGACAGGGCACGTAATCCAAGGTAAGTCATTTAATTCTGGGTCTAAGGCACGCAAGTCGAGATAAGACAAGTTATTCGGGGTTGGGCCTCACATCCTCCCCTCCTTAAAAGAATTTCGTCCCAAAATTCATTCTTACTTGTTGAGGTCATTTAGGTGGATTTCGACCTTTGTTATTTTCCCACTCCGGGTCGTCCCGTGTTCTGTGATCTCTCTTACCACAACCACTTCACTTCCTCGATTTCTCCAATCATTTAATTCGGTGTGACCCCTACATTTACAGTTCTTTCCTTTGAACGACTCTATTCTTTCCATTTGATCTTAAGGTCAAGTTCATTAACTAAGGTTAGAATCTTCAAACGTAGTCATCAAAGCTGCATCGGTATTCTAACTATATAACTATAACTCCAGAATCCTGACTCATGTTGTATCAAACTCGCCTTCATACCTCAAAAAGGAATATTACCATAATACCATGATCCTATGGTGGCATACACTAATTTCAATATGATAAGTCTATATCCGATTTACATACCATGTCAACTACTTCAAACTGTTATCACATAGGCCATACACAGGTTATGGATCATTTCACAATACGAACCTATTTTCAGGAAGAATTCTTCCAAACAAACTAATCCATTTCAAGTCGTCATCTATCGATAGTATCATAGTCCTTTTTATCTCATAGGTACATTAGATTAGCAAATCTTCTAGTGACTAGTCTCCAAGTTACAGGCTCCTATTCACTAACCTCATTTCCCAGCTTTGTTAACCTTCATGCTCGTAATCAACGAGAAAGACCGTCGAGATCGTTAAACTCAACTCTAAGGCTTATTAAGTACCACCAACAAACTGCCGTCGAAATTGCATGGGTAAACTAATCATGTGGCACTCATTCAACTCTTCAAGTAAGTTTCATCAGCTTGTGACTCACAATTTATTTCTTTATTCAAATATATGTCTTCAAGTTACGAGGCTTCAGAGTTTCTTTTAATCTTAATCAAGACTCCTAAAGCGAATGGTTTTAACCTCAAATAAATTTCACTCACCTTAATCCAAGGTTACGTCATACTTAAGAAGATAATGGTCCCACTTACTTAGCGACCTAGTCATTCTTTCGAACACTTAATACCCACCAATATATCTTCAACAGTAATGCTACTAAGCTAGGGTTATAGCCATATAAGCGATATCAATGTTCCACTAGGTTACCGGTCGTACAACAATAATCCTAGGACTATAAATGGGTATCGGAATGATCTAGCTCATAGGATACTTACCATACTAACCCAAGTAGCTTGTTACACGAAATAACTTCAAGGTTGTATCAACATAAGAATTATGACCACGAGGCATCCTTCAATATAACCTAATAGAGCTTCAAAAGTGATCAACCACTCATCTAACTATCACTATGAGATTCGTCCTCTATTCAACAACCACAACTCGAAGTCCGCCAACCGCTAGTTTCTAGACATGAAACGGTGCACTTAAATACGGTTGTCTAACAATAGTCTCTTGGGTCATCATGACTCTGATTCATCTCTATCTTAACTATATGAAATCTTACTCTTCTCATTTACATGTTCAATTAGCTAAGAGCATCAAGACTCATCGACCTTAGGTCCTAGGGTTCACCATGAATCATCATGCATACTCACTATTAACTATTTAGGATTACTATTCATACCCTAACGACTCCACTTTGCAACCGGATGCTTTAATCTCATTTCCATGGTTCATATACTAAGTCCATCGGTCTTGCTTAGGGATATATGCTTTCTAGCATCCTCTAGGATATCCAAACAACGAGTGCATAGAATGACTTACTTCACATAATCACCTTAGCAACGTTAGTCATCTAATGTGTAATTCAATATCTCACACTTCTATTCGACCTAACATTTAGGTGTAGTCTTCCGAACACGAGTTCTAATTACGTGAATTCCTCGATTCCAATATCCCCATATCTTGTTATACTAAAGATTCATCAACCTTGTTAAACTTAGTCTCCAGAGTTGCCTACATGTCTTGAGGTTATCCATTGTTAAGTTACTTAAACACACTATTCATGCCTTAATAATCTAACCCCTATCGTCAATTTCCACGAATTCATCTCTTAATTTCTAGGTCACGATCTCCACATTGAGTGAACTTGAAACTCGTTAATATACACCTTATTAGGTTCAACGATGCTTAATTCCAATCAAATAAGGATTCAATCATATAAATAGTCTATTATACCATTTTAAGATATAAGAATTTGATTCAAAAGCAACTCCTAAGTCAAACTTCCATTATAAGAATATGAACATATATATACTACTCCACATGTCCAATAGTATATTCTTATATCTAAGGAAAGTTGTATGTCCTTAAAATGTATTCTAGAACCACAATTAGAAGAACGGTTTAACATAATCAAGAACTTTATGGCTATAAAATTGATAACTTAATCACAGGCATGTGTATTCCAAAGATAAGGAAATAATTTTACCTCAACAATTATACCTGTGCTACGCATTTTATATATATGCATATCCAATAATATATATGATCCATCGAGTACTTGTGAAGATGCGAGAAATCTCTAACTGAGCCATTTTCGTTCTTCCTGCATAAATTCACTTCCCTGAAAGTTCTAGTCCTAACTATCTATGTGTATAAACAGTCATTCACGGTTATATAACATGCACAATTATCAAGGAAGGAGTATAAAAGCATGCATGCATTATCGAGGTCACTAACGTGTCGGTGTGCATGACACATAATACATATGGTCCTCAAAAGCACATAATATTCAATGCTCAAAGCAATTAAAGCACATTAGCACACATTAACACATATAAATAAGACATCATAATTACTTTAGGGCTTCTACCCACGGTCCGAGAGTTGAACCCGACTAATGCCTAGTTACTAAACTAAGCTCTGATACCATTTCTCTAAGGTGTCACACCCCAACCCGGCCTATAAAGGTTAGACTAGGGTGTGATCTAAACATTCAAGTCATATCTCGTACTTAACCGTTCATGAAAGCTTAACACTTAACATTTCAGCCTAAACTCCACAATTTTTTGAAAAACCGGCAGCATAACGGCTGTAATTGGGCTAATTGGTTTGACCTAATTCTCTAAATGCCTCAAAATTTCCAATCTCACTTTTATTTCCAACTAAGATTACTATTTACCATCAATTGAAACGCCTACTAGTTATCTCGAAATCTCGTTTGATTAATAACCTATCATGATACTATGTCTCATTTATTTGTTAATCCTCGTTACAAAAGTACCTGTTGATCTTAGCTTAACAATGAGTACTTGCTTTAAATTGGTTAGGTTCATTACTTAATCCTTACCAGATAATTCATAATCCTATGATAGATACTAGCCAATAACGATAACAAAACGACCATAGTAGTGTCTATCTAGTTATTATCAGTACAAGCCAAAATTAGACCCCAAATTACAACGGGGGTCTTTTACATTACAAACATCAAGCAACATGAAAAGAAATAGTCTTCAAGCAGCATAGTGTTCACAATGGCCATAATCAAGCAAAGCACATAGGACAGGCAATCATTCCAAGGAATCATCGTTAGGCACGTAACGTCGTCCTCGGGTACCTGTTCTTGATCTTCTTCACCTGAGATGATAAAAGAGGGTGAGTCCTTATGAACTCAGCGAGGCGGAACAAGAAATAGGTTTGAAACTCATTTTCCGGTTCAACTTATGAAAACCCTTTTTGCAAGCATGAATATATCACAAGTAAGTACATAATATAATATAAAAGTAAAGGAACACAATTACCCGTCTTTCCTCCCCGAGGTCCTCTAGGAACCAAGCGAGAGTACTTATACACATAGTGAAAAGGATACGGTGAGCTTTTGCTCTCAGTTTATGTCAGTATCAGTTGTTGCGGCCGACTTCAATCATCCCTTTGTCATGCCAAATGGGTGTACTACGGATGTACCCCGAAATCCAACGACCCAACTCTCCGAGGAAGTCTAGCCCCCAAGCGAGAGAGAGAATTGGACAATGGTAGTCACGGTTGCACCGGTAAGCCCAATGCCGCCCGGTGTGTGTGAACGCTACCACGCCAGAATGAAAGGTTGCAACCTTGTATGCAATGCACATTTACGACATTTAATATATCACATTAGGAGGACAACAAAGTAGGTTGCCTCCGAGCAGTCATAAGATTGCACATTGACAAGTAAACAAGCGAGGCACGATAAGACAAGTAGTTTCACTTGAAAGGCATATGGAGTTATATGAACATTAAACGGGAAGCCATATAACACACGTAGATCAAGTCATATAACTCATTACAAAGTTCACGTTATCAAATGATAAGATTATTCAACATGCAACGACATCTCCATGGGTTCGGGTGCAAGAAAGGCCTACTTGTCAACATGTAATCATCAAGATCGCATAGGGCTACAATGGAAACTATGTACAGCTTACTAAACATATAATTAAACACGATATTCATAGGATCAACACTTGGTGAATTTACCTAGTCACTAGGATTTCCATTTCGTGCTTACACGTGCGATTATGCCCCGAATCAACTCAAAATCAATCTCAAGCCATGCATCGATTAATTCAAACATCCTCAAGTATTCAAAACAGTCCACACAACATCCCAATGCCACAATCCCAAGCATTTAATTCAACAAGAGAAGTTACAACAATTTTTCTAAGCATATCACTAAATGAAACCCTCACTGCAATGGGTTGTATTCTCACAATCATTAAGACAAGCAAACAATCTCCAATTCCAGTGAATAAGATTTCAAATTAAATCTTAAGCATTGAACTAAATTCAGAAACAAACCTCTCATAATTTGGAGTTCGGGTTCAATAGTTATAGCCAAAACAGTCGGATTGCACAAAACTGTCCAGATTTGAACACATTTCAATACTTGTCGTTTTTGAGGTCCTTAGGTTCAGATTTAGCCTTAGTCCATTTCTAAAAAAAATGTCCAGAACTGAAAACTATAGCAGCACAACAAATTTCATGCATTTTTGATGTCATTTACTAAGTCAAAACTGGTTCGTTCTACAAGGTCAGTGAATCTGCCAAAACCTGCTTCATTTTTCCAGACTTTTCAGATTTGGACACATTTCAATGATTTGCCATTTTGAGGACCTTAAAGTAATAATTAGCTTTGGCCTATTTCTTCTACAAATGTTCAAAACTGGCAAAACTAGTTACCTACCAATTTTCACACATTTTCAACATCATTTACCTTGCTAAAATCACCTCGCACCAACAAGACAGAAAGCTGTCACAAACCCGATTTCATCTATCATCACCTTCTAGCCAAAATCTTGCCATGCATGGTTATAAAAGCTTATGAACACACATATATCTTAGGTACAGAAGCAAAGGTAAACATTTAAGAGCATGCATGTGGTTTTTTTTTGAAAGATTTTCAAGAAGTTTTAGCCCTCACTTTTGCAAACAACAAGAAGATTCACAAGAATCTTGGTGAAGCACAAGGTTAATCTTCTCCCTTGTTTAGCCGAGACACCACTCGAATTTTATCTGTTTTTCCTAGCTTAGTGACCAAGTTCTTTGTTGGTGCATGTGGTTAGAACGAGAAGAAAAGAAATGGAAGCTAGCAAACTCACCTAAGCCGAAATGGTTGTTCAAAGAGCTTGCATGTGAGTTTTCTTGCAACCTAGCTTGCTTAGTCGAGTTCCCTACCTTCTTGCTTGCCTTGATTAACCATGGAGTGATGAAGATGAGCTATGGTGTGAAGCAACTCAGCCAAAGCCGAGAGAGAGAGAGAAGAATGAGAGGGAGAGAGAGAAATGTGAGGAAATGAAGAAAAATAAAAGCTTTTGTTGGGCAATGGAGCATCGTCGGCCTAGGGGCTTGCAATTTTCAGATTTGTGTCTTCAAGAAGCATGGTTTTTGAATTACCTAGCATGGCAAGGGAATGGGTCGAAATATGGGTGCATTGGGTAGGGTTTTGGGTTTTTTTTTTAATGCATTTGTGTCATAACTTGTCATAGAATTGTCTAGAATTAATTTTGAATTGAGCAAGCAAGCATAAATGCCACTAGGTGGTCGGCCAAGGCATGAAAATGCTGAATCTTTGTCATCTATTGAGCATTAATTAATTGTTTGTTTGAAAGTGCAAAAGAATAAGGAATAAAGAATAAGGAATATCTAGCTTTTTGTGAGATTTTGTCTTCTAGTGGGTTGAATTAGTAATTTAATATTAGTTAGTGGAATTGTAGGATTAATTAATGATCTAGTGCTTCGTGTAAGATGCTTTCTTGATTAGCGTGAGGGCACGCTTTCTTAGGTTTAGGGCACGCACTATGAGGTAAGGCTTGAACTACGAGACGGATGCACGTTTTCCAAGTAAATGTATACAACCCTAAATGAATGCACGTAATTCAATGCAAGGCACACAAAACGAAACACAATTCTTAAACATAGGTCAAGGCACGTAAATTTAGGTTAGGGCACACGGAACGAGGCAACGCACATCAGTCGGGGATTAGGGCACATCATTCTAGGTCAAGGCACGAATGATGAAGCATGCACGAAAACTAAGACAGGGCACGTAATCTAAGGTGAGTCATTTAATTCTGGGCCTAAGGCACGCAAGTCGAGGTAAGACAAGTTATTCGGGTCGGGCCTCACAGCCCCCATTGTAGAGCTCTCAGAGTGCTTTCGAACGGTATGCTGTGTGTCGCGTAACTCCTTACGGATCAAAAGTTATGGGCACCGGAGCAACGGATACCTGGTCACAAGCCCCACGCCCTCAGTTTGAGGGTCCAACCTCTACGTAAAGTGAATTTGTCTTGCCCAAGGTGCCGTGGGATTCGGTAATAAAAATGTGATGGATTAGGTTATCGTCCTTTTAGTGGCTTACGACGTACGATCCGGGACGGAAAAACAGCGCAAAAGAATAAAGTGTCCCAAAACTGATGAAAATGTTCAGTTTTGGGCTCCGAAAATAGGCGCAGCCCGGCAAGCTTGCTGTTCCTGTCGTAGAGCTCTCAGAGATCTTTCCAACGGTATGTTGTGCACCGCATAACTCCTTATGGATCAAAAGTTATGGGCACCGGAGCAACGGATACCTGTTCACAAGCCCCACGCCCTCGGATGAAGGGCCCATCCTCTACGTGAAGTAAAGTTGTCTTGCCCAAGACGCCGTGGGATTCGGTAATAAAAATGTGATGGATTAGGTTGTCGTCCTTTTCGCGGCTCACGACGTACGATCCGGGATGGGTAAACAGCGCAAAAGAATAAAAGTGTCCCAAAACTTATGAAAATATTCGACTTTGGGCTCCAAAAAGAGGTGCAACCGAGCAGGCTAGGTGCCCCCTTCGTACAGGTCTCAGAGTGCTTTCCAACGGTATGCTGTGCGCTGCATAACTCTTTACGGATCAAAAGTTATGGGCACCGGAGCGACGGATACCTGGTCACAAGCCCCACGGCCTCGGATTGAGGGCCCAGCCTCTACGTGAAGTGAAGTTGTCTTGCCCAAGACGCTGTGGGATTCGGTAATAAAAATGTGATGGATTAGGTTGTCGTCCTTTTCATGACTCACGACGTACGATCCGGGACAAAAAAAATTGCGCAAAAGAAAAAAAGTGTCCCGAAACTGAAGAAAAAGTTTGATTTTGGGCTCCGAAAATAGGCAAAGCCGAGCAAGCTTGGTGCCCCCATCGTAGAGCTCTCAGAGAGCTTTCCAATGGTATGTCGTGGGCTGTGTAACTCCTTACGGATCAAAAGTTATGAGCACCGGAGCGACGGATACCTGGTCACAAGCCCTACGCCCACTGTTTGCTGGCCCAGCCTCTACCTGAAGTGAAGTTGTCCTACCCAAGGTTCCGTGGGATTCAGTAATAGAAATGTGATGGATTAAGTTGTTGTCCATTTCGTGGCTCACGACGTACGATCCGGGATGAAAAAACTGCACTAAAGAGGACAAGTATCCCAAAACTAATGAAAACGTTCAATTTTGGGCTCCGAAAAAGGCACATCTGAGCAAACTTGGTGCCCCCGTCTCGGAGAGCTTTCCAACGGTATGTTGTGCGCCGCGTAACTCCTTACGGATCAAAAGTTATGGGCATCAGAGCGACGAATACTTGGTCACAAGTCTCACGCCCTCGGTTTGAGGGGCCAGCCTCTACATGAAGTGAAGTTGTCTTGCCCAAGGTGCCATGGGATTCGGTAATAAAAATGTGATGGATTAGGTTGTCGTCCTTTTCGCGGCTCACGACGTACGATTCGGGATGGAAAAACAGTGCAAAAGAAGAAAAGTATCCCAAAACTGATGAAAACGTTCAGTTTTGGGATCCGAAAATAGGCGCAGCCTGGCAAGGTTGCTGCTCCCGTCATAGAGCTCTCGGAGATCTTTGCAACGGTATGTTGTGCGTAGCATAACTCCTTACGAATCAAAAGTTATGGGCACCGGAGCGACGGATACCTGGTCACAAGCCCCACGCCCTCGGTTTGAGGGCCCAGCCTCTACGTGAAGTGAAGTTGTCTTGCCCAAGGTGCCGTGGGATTCGGTAATAAAAATGTGATGGATTAGATTGTTACCTTTTTCACGGCTCACGACGTACGATCCGGGACGGAAAAACTGCACTAAAGAATAAAATTATCCCAAAATTGATGAAAACTTTCAATTTTGGGCTCCGAAAACAGGCACAGCCAAGCAAGCTCAGTGCCCCCTTCGTAGAGCTCTCGGAGAGCTTTCCAACGGTTTTTTGTGCACCGCATAACTCCTTACAGATCAAAAGTTATGGGTACTGGAGCGACGGATACCTGGTCACAAGCCCCACGCCCATTGTTTGTTGGCCCAGCCTCTACGTGAAGTAAAGTTGTCTTGCCCAAGGTGCCGTATGATTCGGTAATATAAATGTGATGGATTAGGTTGTCGTCCTTTTCGCGGCTCACGACTGATGTGACTGTATTTGCAACACTCAAACCATGGTATTTGTACTGCATTTGCATCTTAACTCTGGAATAAATGCAACAGTTTGATACTTTCAATGCATTGTAGGAAAATACTGAAAAGTGAAGAATCAGGGCCGAAATGATCCAAATTGCAAGTCAAGAAGTAAGAATGGGAAAGCATGAGAAGCGGTTGAAGAATGAAGCTCATAGAAAAGAAACTTGGCTGAAACTAGCACGAAATCGGACTCGGAACATTGACCCAGATGATCTCAAATAGTGACCCATGTCCGTTTTTGGCAAATCATATCAGTTTTTTGGGTAGAAATAGCATTCTGAGCACAACCCAGGACCTTCGTCCTGCGCGCGGCATGATTTTAGCCAAATTCCATCGTTTGGAGGATCAAAACAGTGAAAAAGGCCCAAAAATGCTACGGTCAACAATCTGGTCAAAGTCAACAAACGAAAAAAAGTCAACTATTTCAGAATTTTTGCCTATAAATAGAGCTTCAACCCTTTGATAATTCTTGAGTTAATTTTGGAGTATTATCAATATTTTTGATATAATTCCGAGTTAATTCTATTTAGTTTTAAATTTTAGTTTTAGTTAATTAAGTAGTAGTAGAATACGGGGGAAGTCCCGCCTAGGTAGCTCTTATTCGGGGAAATTTTGCCCGAATAGCTACTTTTAGGGGGAAGTCTGACCCAAGTTGTTATTATCCGGGAGAGGTTCTGCCCGAATAGCTTTTAATAGGAAAGCTCTTATTCGGGGGAAACTCATCCCTAATAGTTCTTATTCGGGAGAAATTAGCTCCGCCCGAATAGCTATTTTGCGTCGGACCTTTGCTCAAATTTTGGGAATCAGAAATACGCGTTTGTCAATATAGGGGAGCCTTTCTTGACTCTCTTTTATTTACATAACTTCTATTCATTTATGTCTGAGTAGATTGATATCTAGGGGTGAATATTGTAAATGATCATATTTTAATATATGGTCTCAGATGTAGTTTATTCAATTCATATTGCAATGTATGGCTTGTTTTAATTAAGTATTTCATACGTAATGCTTTTAAGTAGACGTTATGATTGCTTTACTTTCGCTTCATAAATATTATACTTGTAGTTAATATTATGAATGCATTACTTTAGTACCATATAATTGTTTTAATCGTGAGTCTATAGGTTGTACCATAGACTCCATGAAACTATAGGTTGTACCATAGTTTCTATCTGTAAGGTTAATTCCTTAGTTTAGTTTGCCTTGTTGTACTTGGTTAAAATAAGCTAAGTAGATTAACTAGGTCTATAGCTTTTAGCTTAACCGGGTGTATGCTTGTAGCTTAAGCCCTTGCAGAATTAGATAAACTAGATATCGAACCTATATTAATTACCTCATTTACATGTTCAAACCCCTAGATCACCACCTCTTGTATTCCACTAATACTTAGTATAACTTAGATAATTTAGTTAGTTTAATTTAGTTTACATTTCTCGCACGTTACTCAAACCTACCTTGCGATTTGTCACTTAAGCACTTTAACACTTTCACACTACTTCACTAACTTAAACTAGCGAGCTTCCCTGTGGTACGATTTCGCACTCAGAGCACACAACACTATAATGATCCGTGCACTTGCGGGTATTTTAACTTGGTTATTTTGCGCATATTTTAATGCATAACCCGATCGCATCAACGACGTATGATTCGGGACAGGTAAACACAGCAAAAGAAGAAAAGTGTCCCAAAACTTATGAAAATGTTCGATTTTGGGCTCCGAAAAGAGGCGCAACTGAGTAGGCTAGGTGCCCCCATAGGAGAGCTTTCAAAGTGCTTTCCAACGGTATGTTGTGCGCCGCGTAACTCCTTACGAATGAAAAGTTATGGGCACCGGAGTGACGGATACTTGGTCACAAGCCCTACACCCTCGGTTTGAGGGCCCAGCCTCTACGTGAAGTGAAGTTGTCTTGCCCAAGGTGCCGTGGGATTCGGTAACTAAAATGTGATGGATTAGGTTGTCGTCCTTTTCGCGGCTCACAACGTATGATCCGGGATGAAAAAACAGCGCAAAAGAAGAAAAGTGTCCCAAAACTGATAAAAACATTCAGTTTTGGGCTCCAAAAATAGGCGCAGCCTGGCAAGCTTGCTGCTCCCATCGCAGAGCTCTCAGAGATATTTACAATGGTATGCTGTGCGCCACATAACTCCTTACGGATCAAAAGTTATGGGCACCGGAGCGACGGATACTTGGTCACAAGCCCCACGCCCTCGGATGGAGGGCCCAGCCTCTACGTGAAGTGAAGTTGTCTTGCCCAAGACGCGATGGAATTCGGTAATAAAAATGTGATGGATTAGGTTGTCATCCATTTCGCAACTCACGACGTACGATCCGGGACGAAAAAATTGCGCAAAATAAAAAAAGTGTCCCGAAACTGAAGAAAAAGTTTGATTTTGGGATCCGAAAACATGCGCAGTGGAGAAAGTTTGGTGCCCCCGTCGTAGAGCTCTTGGAAAGATTTCCAACGGTATGCTGTGCACCGCGTAACTCCTTACGGATCAAACGTTATGAGCACCGGAGCGACGGATACCTGGTCACAAGCCCCACGCCCTCTGTTTACGGGCCCAGCCTCTACATGAAGTGAAGTAGTCTTGCCCAAGGTGCCGTGGGATTCGGTAATAGAAATGTGATGGATTAGATTGTTGTCCTTTTCGCGGCTCACGACATACGATCCGGGATGGAAAAACTGCACTAAAGAAGAAAAGTGTCCCAAAATTAATGAAAACGTTCGATTTTGGGCTCCGAAAATAGGTGCAGCCGAGCAAGCTTGGTGCCCCCTTCGTAGAGCTCTCGGAGAGCTTTCCGACGGTATGTTGTGCGCAGTGTAACTCCTTACGGATCAAAAGTTATGAGCACCGGAGCGACGGATACCTAGTCACAAGCCCCACGCCCTTTGTTTGCCGGCCCAGCCTCTACGTGAAGTGAAGTTGTCTTGCCTAAGGTGCCGTGCGATTCGGTAATAGAAATGTGATGGATTAGATTGTTGTCCTTTTCACGGCTCACGACGTATGATCCGGGACGAAAAAATTGCACTAAAGAAGAAAAGTGTCCCAAAATTAATGAAAATGTTCGGTTTTGGGCTCTGAAAATAGGCGCAGCCTGGCAAGCTTGCTGCTCCCGTCGTAGAGCTCTCGGAGATATTTCCAACGGTATGCTGTGCGCCACATAACTCATTACAGATCAAAAGTTATGGGCACCGGAGCGACGGATACTTGGTCACAAGCCCCGCGCCCTCGGATGGAGGGCCCAGCCTCTACGTGAAGTGAAGTTGTCTTGCCCAAGATGCGGTGGGATTCGGTAATAAAAATGTGATGGATTAGGTTGTCGTCCTTTTCGCGACTCACGACGTATGATCCGGGATGAAAAAATTGCGCAAAAGAAAAAAAGTGTCCCAAAACTGAAGAAAAAGTTTATTTTGGGCTCCGAAAACATGCACAGCCGAGCAAGCTTGGTGCCCCCGTCGTAGAACTCTCGGAGAGTTTTCCAACAGTATGCTGTGCGCCGCGTAACTCCTTACGGATCAAAATTTATGAGCATCAGAGCGACGAATACCTGGTCACAAGCCCCACGCCCTCTGTTTGCGGGCCCAGCCTCTACGTGAAGTGAAGTAGTCTTGCCCAAGGTGCCATGGGATTCGGTAATAGAAATGTGATGGAATAGAGTGTTGTCCTTTTTGCTGCTCACGACGTACGATCCGGGACAAAAAAACTGCACTAAAGAAGTAAAGTATCCCAAAATTAATGAAAATGTTTGATTTTGGTCTCCGAAAATGGGTGCAGCTGAGCAAGCTCGGTGCCCCCCTCGTAGAGCTCTCGGAGAGCTTTCCAACGGTATGTTGTGCGCAGCGTAACTCCTTGCGAATCAAAAGTTATGAGCACTGGAGCGACAGATACCTGGTCACAAGCCCCACGCCCTCTGTTTTCGGGCCCAGCCTCTACTTGAAGTGAAGTTGTCTTGCCCAAGGTGCCGTGTGATTCGGTAATAGAAATGTGATGGATTAGGTTGTCGTCCTTTTCGCGGCTCACAACGTACAATCTGGGACGGAAAAACAACGTAAAAGAAAAAAAGTGTCCCAAAACTTATGAAAATGTTTGATTTTGGGCTCTGAAAATAGGTGCAACTGAGCAGGCGAGGTGCCGCCATTGTAGAGCTCAAAGAGTGCTTTCCAACGGTATGTTGTGCGCTGTGTAACTCCTTAAGAATCAAAAGTAATGGGCACCGAAGCGATGAATACCTGGTCACAAGCCCCAAGCCCTCGGTTTTAGTGCCCAGCCTCTACATCAAGTGAAGTTGTCTTCTCCAAGGTGCCGTGGGATTCGGTAAAAAAAATGTGATGGATTAGGTTGTCGTCCTTTTCGCAGCTCACGACGTACGATCCCGGACGAAAAAACTGCATAAAAGAAGTAAAGTGTAACAAAACTGATGAAAACGTTCAATTTTGGGCTCCAAAAATAGGCATAGTCGAGCAGGCTTGCTGCTCCCGTCATAGAGCTCTCAGAGAGCTTTCCAACGGTATACTGTGCGCCGCGTAACTCCTTACGGATCAAAAGTTATGGGCACCGGAGCGACGGATACCTGGTCACAAGCCCCACGCCCTCGGTTTGAGGGCCCAGCCTCTACGTGAAGTGAAGTTGTCTTGCCCAAGGTGCCATGTGATTCGGTAATAGAAATGTGATGGATTATTTTGTCGTTCTTTTCGCGGCTCACGACGTACGATACGGGACGGAAAAATTACGCAAAAGAAGAAAAGTATCCTAAAACTGATAAAAACATTCAATTTTGAGCTCCAAAAATAGGCATAGCCGAGCAGGCTTGCTACTCCCGTTGTAGAGCACTCATAGAGCTTTCCAACGGTATGCTGTGTGCCGCGTAACTCCTTACGGATCAAAAGTTATGGGCACCGGAGCAACAAATACCTGGTCACAAGCCCCACGCCGTCAGTTTGAGAGCCCAGCCTCTACGTCAAGTGAAGTTGTCTTGTCTAAGGTGCCTTGGAATTCGGTAATAAAAACATGGTAGATTAGGTTGTCGTCCTCTTCGCGGCTCACGACGTACAATCCGAGACGGAAAAACAGCGCAAAAGAAGAAAAGTGTACCAAAACTGATGAAAATGTTCTATTTTGGTCTCCAAAAATACGCACAGCCGAGCAGGCTTGCTACTCTCGTTGTAGAGCACTCGGAGAGCTTTCTATTAGTATGTTGTGCGCCGCGTAACTCCTTATGGATCAAAAGTTATCGGCATCGGAGCGACGGATACTTGGTCACAAGCCCCACGCCCTCTGTTTGCGGGCCCAGCCTCTACGTGAAGTGAAGTTGTCTTGCCCAAGGTGCCGTGTGATTCGGTAATAAAAATTTGATGGATTAGGTTGTCGTCCTTTTCGCGGCTGACGACGTATGATACGGGACGGAAAAACAGCGCAAAAGAAGAAAAGTGTCCTAAAACTTATGAAAATGTTCGATTTTGGGCTCCGAAAATAGGCGCAACCGAGCAGGATGGGTACCCCCATCGTAGAGCTCTCAGAGAGCTTTCCAAAGGAATGCTGTGCGCCGCGGAACTCCTTACGGATCAAAAGTAATGGGCATCGGAGCGACGGATACCTAGTCACAAGCCTCATGCCTTCGGTTTGAGGGCCCAGCCTCTACGTGAAGTGAAGTTGTCTTGCGCAAGATGCCATGGGATTCGGTAATAAAAATATGATGGATTAGGTTGTCGTCCTTTTTGCGGTTCACGACGTACATTCTGGGATGAAAAAATAGCGCAAAAGAAGAAAAGTATCCCAAAATTGATGAAAACGTTCGACTTTAGGCTCCGAAAATAGGCGCAAACGAGCAGTCTCGCTGCTCCGGTCGTAGAGCTCTCGGAGAGCTTTCCAAAGGTATGTTCTGCGCCGCGTAACTCCTTATGGATCAAAAGTTATGAGCACCAGAGCGACGGATACCTAGTCACAAGCCCCACGCCCTTGGTTTGAGGGCCCAGCCTCTAGGTGAAGTGAAGTTGTCTTGCCCAAGACGCCGTGGGATTCGGTAATAAAATTGTTATAGATTAGGTTTTCGTCCTTTTCGTGGCTCACGACATACAATCTGGGACGAAAAAACTGCGCAAAAGAAAAAAAGTGTCCCGAAATAGAAGAATAAGTTTGATTTCGGGCTCTGAAAATAGGCGCAACCGAGCAAGCTTGGTGCCCCCGTCGTAGAGCTCTCGGAGAGCTTTCCAACTGTATGTTGTGCGCCGCATAACGCCTTATGGATCAAAAGTTATGAGCACCGGAGCGACAGATACCTGGTCACAAGCCCCACGCCCTCTGTTTGCGGGCTCAGCCTCTACGTGAAGTGAAGTTGTCTTGCCCAAGGTACCGTGGGATTTGGTAATAAAAATGTGATGGATTAGGTTGTTGTCCTTTTCGCGGCTCACGACATACAATCCGGGATGAAAAAACTGCACTAAAGAAGAAAAGTGTCCCAAAACTGATGAAAACGTTTGATTTTGGGATCCAAAAATAGGCGCAGCCGAGCAATCTTGTTGCCCCCGTCGTAGAGCTCTCGAAGAGCTTTCCAACGGTATGTTGTGCGCCGCGTAACTTCTACGGATCAAAAGTTATGACCACTGGAGCGACGGACACCTGGTCACAAGCCCTACACCCTCTGTTTGTGGGCCCAGCCTCTACGTGAAGTGAAGTTGTCTTGCCCAAGGTGCCGTGTGATTCGATAATAGAAATGTGATGGATTAGGTTGTCGTCCTTTTCTTGGCTCACGACGTACGATCCGGGACGGGTAAACAGCGTAAAAGAAGAAAAGTGTCCCAAAACTTATTAAAATGTTCGATTTTGGCCTCGGAAAAGAGGCGCTACCGAGCAGGCGAGGTGCCCCTGTCACGCCCCAACCCGGCCTATAAAGGTTAGACTAGGGTGTGATCTGAACATTCAAGTCATATCTCGTACTTAACCGTTCATGAAAGCTTAACACTTAACGTTTTAGCCTAAACTCCACAATTTTCTGGAAAACTGGCAGCATAACGGCTGTAATTGGGCTCTTCGGTTTGACCTAATTCTCTAAACGCCTCAAAATTTCCAATCTCAATTTCATTTCCAACTAAGATTACTATTTACCATCAATTGAAACGCCTACTAGTTATTTCGATGTCTCGTTTGATTAATAACCTAGCATGATACTATATCTCATTTGTTTGTTAATCCTCGTTACAAAAGTACCTGTTGATCTTAGCTTAACAATGAGTACCTGCTTTAAATTGGTTAGGTTCATTACTTAATCCTTACCTGATAATTCGTAATCCTATGATAGATACTAGCCAATAACGATAGCAAAACGACCATAGTAGTGTCTATCTAGTTATTATTAGTACAAGCAAAAATTAGACCCCAAATTACAACGGGAGTCTTTTACATTATAAACATCAAGCAACATGAAAAGAAATAGTCTTCAAGTAGCATAGTGTTCACAATGGCCATAATCAAGCAAAGCACATAGGACAGGCAATCATTCCAAGGAATCCCTATTAGGCACGTAACATCGTCCTCGGGTACCTATTTTTGATCTTCTTCACCTGAGATGATAAAAGAGGCTGAGTCCTTATGAACTCAGCGAGGGGGAACAAGAAATAAGTTTAAAATTCATTTTTCGGTTCAACTTATGAAAACCCTTTTTGCAAGCATGAATATATCACAAGTAAGTACATAATATAATATAAAAGTAAAGGAACACAATTACCCGTCTTTCTTCCCCGAGGTCCTCTAGAAACCAAGCGAGAGTACTTATACACATAGTGAAAAGGATACGGTGAGCTTTTGCTCTCAGTTCATGTCAGTATCAGTTGTTGCGGCTGACTTCAATTATCCCTTTATCACGCCAAATTGGTGTACTCTGGATGTACCCTAAAATCCTACGATCCAACTCTCCGAGGAAGTCTAGCCCCCAAGCGAGAGAGGGAATTGGACAATAGTAGTCATGGTTGCACCGGCAAGCCCGATGCCGCCCGGTGTGCGTGAACGCTACCACGCCAGAATGAAAGGTTGCAACCTTGTATGCAATGCACATTTATGACATTTAATATATCACATTAGGAGGACAACAAAGTAGGTTGCCTTCGAGCAGTCATAAGATTGCACATTGACAAGTAAACAAGCGAGGCACGATAAGACAAGTAGTTTCACTTGAAAGGCATATGGAGTTATATGAACATTATATGGGCAGCCATGTAACGCACGTAGATCAAGTCATATAACTCATTACAAAGTTCACGTTATCAAATGATAAGATTATTCAACATGCAACGACATCTACGTGGGTTCGGGTGCAAGAAAGGCCTACTTATCAACATGTAATCATCAAGATTGCATTTAGGGCTACAATGGCAACTACGGGCAGCTTACTAAACATATAATTAAACATGATATTCATAGGATCAACACTTAGTGAATTTACCTAGTCACTAGGGTTTCCATTTCGTGCTTACCCGTGAGATTAAGCTCCGAATCAACTCAAAATCAATCTCAAGCCATGCATCAATTAATTCAAACATCCTCAAGTATTCAAAACAGTCCACACAACATCCCAATGCCACAATCCCAAGCATTTAATTCAACAAGAGAAGTTACAACAATGTTTCTAAGCATATCACTAAGTGAAACCCTCACTGCAATGGGCTATTTTCTCACAATCATTAAGACAAGAAAACAATCTCCAATTCCAGTGAATAAGATGTCAAATTAAATCTTAATAAGTGAACTAAATTCAGAAACAAACCTCGCATCATTTGGAGTTTGAGTTCAATAGTTATAGCCAAAACAGTGGGATTGCACAAAACTGTCCAGATTTGCACACATTTCAATACTTGTCGTTTTTGAGGTCCTTAGGGTCAGATTTAGCCTTAGTCCATTTCTGACAAAAATGTCCAAAACTGCAAAATATAGTAGCACACCAAATTCCATACATTTTGGATGTCATTTACTAAGTCAAAACTGGTTCGTTCTACAAGGTCAGTGAATCTGCCGAAACCTGCTTCATTTTTCCAGACTTTCCAGATTTGGACACATTTCAATGATTTGCCATTTTGAGGACCTTACAGTAATAATTAGCTTTGGCCTATTTTGAAAAAAAATGTTCAAAATTGGAAAAACTAGTTACCTACCAATTTTCACGCATTTTCAACATCATTTACCTAGCCAAAATCACCTCGTACCAACAAGACAGAAAGCTGTCACAAACCCGATTTCATCTATCATCACCTTCTAGCCAAAATCTTGCCATGCATGGTTATAAAAGCTTATGAACACACATATATCTCAGGTACAGAAGCAAAGGTAAACATTTAAGAGCATGCATGTGGTTTTTTTTTTGAAAGATTTTCAAGAAGTTTTAGCCCTCACCTTAGCAAACAACAAGAAGATGCACAAGAGTCTTGGTGAAGTACAAGGTTGATCTTCTCCCTTGTTTAGACGAGACACCACTCGAATTTTCTCTATTTTTCCTAGCTTAGTGACCAAGTTCTTAGTAGGTGCATGAGGTTAGAACGAGAAGAAAAGAAATGGAAGCTAGCAAACTCACCTAAGCCGAAATGGTTGTTCAAAGAGCTTGCATGTGTATCTGCAATTGGTAAAGATACAAAGCATACTAACAGTTGTAATGGAAAAAATAATAAAGAAAATAATATACATATTATATAAAATTGTATTTAATGTTCTAATACCCATTTTCATATATTGTCATGTGTGTGCGCCTATCAATCTGCCACACAGTGTATGCCTCCAAAGATAGGAATCCAAACCTCTGCCAAACCTCTAAATGTAATCCTGCAGCCTGTCGCGAGGCATCAGTAGAAGACTCTGGTAGGTCAGTAGATGATGTGGACCGGACCATAAGCGGGTCATCGGAGTCGACTTGCAAACCATCTAAGTGTCGTGGCAAGCCCGTGGATGAAGTAGATGCCGGAGATTGATCATATGTGGCTAAATTGGTCGGTCTGCCAGTCTATGACATCAACCCTCCACTCGATGGTATTTGAGAGGAGGAAGTAGATGTGTGCCCAGCATTGGAGGCAGAGTGGGATGCATGTGTACCACCTGAACGTGCAATAGACTGCTGCAACGCCCCAGGACGCACATATCGTCTAGCCGTACCTTTACTTTTATCTTTACCTAAAGACATGTCTGTTTTGAACAAAATCCAACTATCATTAAAAATGTAGATCTACATATACAATTTGAATACATTATCGTCATATTAAATGTTTATCAATAGTATTAATACATTAAAATAATCTATTAAATGTCATTAGCACTGTCATGCCCCAACCTCTCACGGAGTTAGGACTCCTATTAACTTCACTAACGTTAACCCAACCCTAACCCTAGGCACGAAAAATGAGAAAAAACAGACAAAATCTCCCCTGTTTATAGGATTAACCATATACCTGCACTCAGAACAATTGATCCACAAAACATGATATAACACTCCTATGATAACATACCCAAGTTCCTAAGGCCATCCGAGCCTTTCTACTTAGCAAAATTAAAGTGTATATGCATTATTTCCTTCATTTCTAGCATAGTATGATTATAATATCGCTTATCATACCACTATAATGTTTCCTATTTAACTAATGTAGAATTTGTATTCCATTCAAACTATCCACAAGCTTAATTAACTACATACAAACTATTACAAGCATTGTTCAACTTAAATTAACTTTATACACACCAACAACTTAAACTAAATATATACAAATTAAATTAAGGCAATCATCAACATGATCATCAATGTCATCATTATCATCGCCTTAATCTTCATAATCTCTGTCTTCATCTTCATCTTCATCTTCGTCTTCATCTTCGTCTTCGTCTTCATCTTCGTCTTCGTCTTCGTCTTCGTCTTCATCTTCATCTTCTTCATCTTCTTTGTCTTCGTCTTCGTCTTGTTGAAATTGTAACTCATTCAATTCCTCTTCCAATACCTCAATATTTTCAATTGATTCATGAACATGTTGAGGCAACTCTTCATCATCTAGTAGTACTATAGGCACATTCATTACATCGGACTGAAAAGGTAATTCCTCTTCTATTCTATACTTTTCCCGAGGCACGTCATAGTAATTTCTCGGTCTTATTTTGCATACAACCCACCAATCAGCACGATCTCTCTTAGCACCAAGGTACTTGCAGTAATACACTTGATGTGCTTGTTCTGCTAACACAAACGGTTCATATTTTGGAAATCCCCTCTTCACATTGACCTCGACAAGTCGATACTTAGGATGTTCCTTAACACTTCTGCCTTTTTGCGTATCATACCAGTTGCACTTAAAAAGAACAACTCTTGTATGTTTCTGTGTTGGATTATGGTATTCTAATTCAACTATGCCCTTCAATATTCCATAGTAATCACCGTACTCGGTAGTACCATCATATGTCCTTTTGATGAACACTCTACTATTCATTGTGGACTTGGAAGACCCGTAATCAAGGGTGTCAAATCGGTATCCATTAACCAAGTAGCTTGCCCATGTGCGTACTCTCCTACTTGGCCACATAGAAAGACATTTCACCCGATCATCAACACCATTAGTGCCGACAAACTGCAAAGCATGAAATTTACCATAAGTCAAAGAGTTGAGTGTTAACTTCAACGCAAATAAACCATCAATATGTACTTTAATTGATGTGTACTTACATGGTCATATAACCATTTTGGAAAAAGATTGTCAATCTTATTTTAAATTTTTGTCGCCGTTAATGGTGGATAATTTCGGGAAAGATATTCCTCAAACATCCTGGGAACAATATGTAGGGTTCATATTAGAAATGTATTAGTGTTACATTATATGTACAAAATGTCATGACCTTACTTGATATAAGGGTGAACCTCTTGGCAATTCATTAGTACATATAGGTGTGCCGCATATAACTCTTGATCGTCCAGATTTCGATTATTTTCTTTCCCTATGGGACAACCCGGGTAAGTAAATATAGATAAGCATCCATCAGGATAGTCCACATCGCTGTATTGGTCATTTCGACCAATATTTCTTGTTTTAGTTCCCACATGAGATTCGAAATAATATGAACAAAAGGTTGCCGTTTCAAGGGAAAGATAAGTTTCACATATAGATCCCTCAACCCTTGCTTTATTCCTTACATTCCTCTTTAAACGATGTAAGAACCTACATGAGTGTTGGTCTTTAAACATAAGTAATGTTTAATGCAAGTGTTAGCATATAAATTTAGGAAAAAGATAGAATTACCTTTCGAAAGGATACATCCACCAATATTGTACAGGACCACCGCATATTGTTTCATACACCAAGTGAACTAGCAAATGCTCCATCGAATCGAAGAAAACAGGGGGTAAGATCTTTTCCAGGTTACAAAGAGTCATGACAATATTTTCTTGCATTCTTTCCAGATCTTCTCTATGAAGAGATGTACAACATATATCACTGAAGAACAAACTTAGTTCCGTAAAAGCTTCCCAAACATGTTTAGGAAATACCTCACGTAAAGCTATATGGAGCAATCTCTCCATAAAGACATGACAATCATGACTCTTCATATGTGACAATTTCATATTTTTTATGTCAACACACCTTGATAAATTAGATGCATATCCATCAGGGAGTCGTAAGTCCTTAACCCAGTCTAGAATTGTTTTTCTCTCAGCCACTGGCAATGTGTACACACCCATATTCAGTTTGTAACCACCACCTGGTTTACTCTGAACACATAATTCGGGACGGTCACAAAAGTTTGAAATATCAATCCTCGCTTTGAGATTATCTTTTGTCTTGCCCTTGACGTCCATCACAGTGTTGAAAACATTCTCAAAGACATTTTTCTCAATATGCATCACATCCAAATTATGACGCACAAGATGTGAACGCCAATAGGGCAAATCCCAAAAAATGCTTCTTTTCGTCCAATTATGCCAATCCCCAAAGCCATGTATCTTTTTTCTTTTACAAGATGTCAATTCACTTGCTGTAGGGAAGTCTTTTACACGTTCCCAAATTTGTTCACCGTCTAATATAGGAGGACGACAAGAGCTTTCTGCTCTACCCTTAACAAAGTTCTTCTTGTCTCGTCGTAACGAACTACTCAGTGGTAAGAACTGACGATGACAATCAAAGAAGCAATTCTTCTTACCTGCGGTCAATTGAAAAGCCTTTGAATGTTCCATGCAATACGAACACGACAATCTCCCATGTGTACTCTAACCAGATAACATACCATACGCCGGAAAGTCATTTATTGTCCACAATAAAGCCGCCCTCAATTTAAAATTTGTTTATGTTGACACATCATAACAAGAAGCCCTTACTTCCCATAAATCTTTCAATTCTTTGATTAAGGGCTCTAAGTATATATCAATGTTCTTGCCGGGATTTTTCGGGCCTGGAATAAGAAGTGTCAAGAACATGACAGGGTTCTTCATACACATCCATGGTGGCAAATTGTATGGTGTCATAATCACTGGCCAACAAGAATAAGGTTTAAAATTTGAGTTGTATGGATTAAACCTATCTGAGCATAGCCCAAGATGAACATTTCTTGGCTCGGCTGTAAAATTAGGATATACTCTGTCAAAGTATTTCCATGCCTCAGCGTCAGACGGGTGACATATCTTCCCATCTTCGACTTGGTGTTTCTTATGCCATTGCATATGTTCAGTTGTAACCTTTGACATGTATAACCTTTGCAATCTCGGAGTTAGTGGAAAATATCTCAACTTTTTGTGAGCTATGAGTTTACCCCATCTTGACG
Organism: Ehretia macrophylla; assembly: GCA_037974665.1. Taxonomy (NCBI): domain Eukaryota; kingdom Viridiplantae; phylum Streptophyta; class Magnoliopsida; order Boraginales; family Ehretiaceae; genus Ehretia; species Ehretia macrophylla. The sequence goes on along the minus strand of CM075771.1, from coordinate 46,784,913 downwards.
TCTTGTAACGTGGCTCACTACAACGGGGACAAAAGTCCAGGTCACTTCTATCCCTGTAAAATAATGTACATCCATTTTTGCAGACGTCTATCTTTTCATACCCCAATCCTAAAGGCCTCATTTCCTATTTGAAGTTGTAAAATTTTTCAGGTAAATTATGAGTTTTTGGCAACGCTTCCCTCACTGTGTCGATCATTCTATTGAAGCATTGTTCACTCATATTTTCTTCACACTTGATATTCATGAAACGAGACACAGCAGACAAATGAGTTAGAGTCTCACAACCATCCCACAATGGTTCATCAGCAGCCTTCAAGAGATTGAAAAAATGTGATGCTTCTGTATTAGGTGGTTCACGTGGTTGGTCGTGATCCATAACGAACTCCAGACCAGCAACATCAAATACCATTGTCCTATAGGTATTTCCTTCTTCAATGTTATTATAATTATGAGTAAAGGTCTGCTGAGAAGAATTACCATAATTATGAATTTGCTCCCCATGTGAAGTCCATTCGTAATAATACGGCATGAAACCTCGTTGATAAAGATGGACCTTTACATTGTCCGTATCCAAAAACTTGCGATTTTTGCATTTTGCACATGGATATCTTATCTTATCACCGTCCATGTAATGTTGTTGATTACTTGCAAATGCAATAAATTCACGTACAACTTCAATGAACGTATTACTAAGCTGCTTGTCAGGTTCCAAACGGTGATTCATCCATTCACGATTGGAATCCATTTGGTTAAATACTGTATCATAACAAATACTTAGAATATGGATTTCATAGTTAAGAGTATGAATTGCACTAATTTCGAAAAAAAAAACTTAATAGTTTCATTTGCAATAAATGGAATTCCTAAACTCATAGCCCAATATGTTAATGGGCCCAAGTATAACTGTTGGACCTAATTAAATTTATGGGGCCCAATTAAAGGTATTGGGCCCTATTACAATTGTTGGGCCAAATTCAATTAATTGGGCCTAATTAAAGTTATTCAGCCTAGTAATTATTGAGTGAATTAAAGATATTGGACCCTAAAAGTAGAAATATGTTTCTTGTAATGATATTATTTTTATGTATAAGAGCTAATTGGCAGGGTGATATTAAATAATTTTGTCAATGAATTTTATAATAATATTTGTATATGTATATATTATTTTTTTGGTAGAATTCAATTGATTTTGGGTCTAAAAATATCTGAGCTTACTAAAAAAGGACAATAGGCAACAATTTCACCATGGCAATGCTAACTGTTGGATTATGGAGTTTAATGTTTATCGTAGTACAAGATTGTCTAAAGTTGTAGTAATGTAATCTCATTTCTTTCAAATGATTCTCACATAGTTCTAGTTACCTATCTTTTTCCCATATTGTTTTTTTTTGTAATCATAATCTTTTTCCTATTAGGTAGATGAACAATGAACTAAGAATTTACCAAATAAACTATGATGTTTAGTAGCCCAAGTGTCAAATGCTGCACAGTTCAAAGAACTAGTCATATCATTCGATTATTGATAGAGACTAACTTAACTAAAAAAGTACAAACAATTATCCTATTATATGGTTATATGCATTATGGGATCTAATCCAATGTAGACAATTTAAATTAGTACAGTTTGGAAAAGAATCAAGTCTTCATTATTATTGTACCTCTAATTAACACAATAAGAATGCATCACATATCATAGCAGCATGTTCCTACATAATCATCATTTAGAAACTAAATCGAATAAAACATAATTGGACAAAGTTTCGGTCACAATACTTTTAACGCAGAGTAAGGAAATGGATCATGCAGCCTTGAATATGAAATATCATAAGCTGTTCAAGAATATGAAAATGAAGTTATTCCCATAAAAAAATTAACAGCTCTATCACATTTTCTATACCAAAAAGTACAGACAACTGATAAAGCAAGAAGAGGCATAATCAAATCAAAAACTAGTCACTCTCAACTCTAAAACTATCTCAATCCCTGATCAAATTTGCCCTTTTCAAGTCAAACATTGTCTACCCCGTTTGGAGCTAATAGCATCACCATTACAATCAAAATTACAACTGAATATATTTTTAACTTGAGGAAGCCTGCAATTTCTTAAGCTACTCACATATTCATTATGTATATTTATAATGAGATAGTAGTCAGCACTAAGAAAAGTGACCCACATCATCTATTATTACACATTTAATAATATTCAAAACTTAATAGCCAAAAGATCACATTGATGATAAGAAATTCATCTTGAAAAATATCACATTGGATCGATCGTAAGGTTATATAATTTTGTGGTGCAGAAGATAGCCTTAATTAACATATACTCTAAAGAAATCAAGAAATAGATATTAATATTTATAATGACTATGTAGGTTTTTAAGTGTTATAGATAGGCATAACATTTTAAAATATCTAAAAACATCAATACTTCGAGTATAACATGTCTTAATTATACCAATTGATCTTGAATATGCACAAGTGAAAATTGTGGTGAAAGTGCATAGCAAATGATTATAAGCCATAGAGTTATGGACCATCAACTTTTTGAAATGGTTGTAAAGCTAGTTAACAAAAGGAATAGAAACCAAAAGATAACGTTGGCCAGACTTTGTCCCTTAATGTTTGTAATTCAAGCACTAGAAGAGATTCTAAGGCACATGCTAAAAACTGTTGGACGTAACAAAAGTATAAACCACTCATTAATCACGTTGCAATAACTTCAACTAGCTAGACACAAAATGGAGTTCACACGACTCCTAAAGATTGAGTAAAGTAGTAAGACAATAATTTATCGTGATTAAGAATTGGGATTAAAAATTTCTATCTCCTTATCATCTTTCACCGATATAAAGTTGTTGTGCCAAGAAAATTATAACACTGAGGTAGATTTAAAGAATCTTACCTAATGTAACTTTTTCGTCATCGATTACAAGAAAATAGGAAAAGAGTTCACACACATAAATGATGAAGATCAATGGAATCAAACACTTATTCTTCTGTGTGTGGCTAATAGTAATTCGAATATGCTAGTCTCATTTCCAGAATACTAAGTCTACAAGAAAAAGAATCGTATCTTCAGGACTTGGCATAAATGGGAAGCTCTCAAATTCCATATAATTCAAATTGCATCTTAGTGGCAAGAATGTTGTCATACTAATAATATTCAACAAACCATATTTATTCTTCATGCTTTACACTTTGTACCATTGTTTTAGACAAGTGATCTTATCTGAACACTTTTCAGATACCAAATTAATAGGCAAGTGTACTAAAATTTCTCAAACAAAACATTGTTATTAAACTCTTGTACTTCACAATTACTAAATGGACTTTGAAATAAAGTTATGTGATAATATCTAATTTTTTTTATCTCAGTTATGTGAAATCATGAAGGAAGAATCAATCATACTCGTAAAACTGCAAGCAGCTACTAGAGTCAGACCCTTTTTTAGTTGGGGCAGGGTAAAAGAAACGAAAGAAAAATGAATAAAAAGAGAAAGTAAGACGGGGGAAGATACAAGAAAAAAAAAGATAATAAAATGGATACAAGATTGCATTTCAATTTCAATTCTATAAGAAATTTACAATGAAAACAAAACAAAGTAGCTACTACAGTCAAACCTGAAAGGATTTTCGATTTGTACCGTCATTGACAAAAAATAACATCACAAAAACCCATATCCTGTCATTGGCTAATTCACAAAATGCTCAAGCAAATTTCCACTTAAAGTATACCTTAAAGGCTTGATTAGCATTTGTTTAAAGTTCAATTTCTAACGTTTGTAAACTTTATGCAAACGACATGTTATGTTACAACCAACAACGAAGACATCATGATCATTTTCTGGGCTGAATATAAAATCAAGGGAGAAAGTCAATATAGAAAAGTACCCTGCCCCAAATTAAAAAATAAAAGAAGCTAGAAAACTCATATAACAATACATCAAATTAAAAAAATAAAAGAAGTTGGAAAACTCATATAGCAATAAAGTGCAGTAGAAGTAAAACAAGTAAAAAGGTAATTCTGCTATCTCATACATCAAACAAAAAAGGTTAAGAAAAGCAGTTAACTTTACTCATTCTTTCACTAGGCAGATACTACACAACAAGATTCAGTCCAAGCTGCGGAAAAAATTCAAAAGTGCTTAATGAAATTCAACATTTGAAAAATCTGAGGATGTTGTCGCCACCAAGAAAAAACCCGAAATACTGAACACATCTTAATTCGTCCCTACACCATAATTCATTAAGCTAACACTTCGAACAAACCATCTTAATTCAGCCTCTTCCACTTTCGCATTCAGAGTAAACACATCCTCCTTCTTCACCACTGGCTCTGCCTCCTTATCCCTAGTTTCCCTCACAATAACATCAGTTGACTTCGCCTCTTTATTCTCTTTCACTTCATCATCCACTATCTTACCATCTATAAGCTCCTTCCCTAAATCTGTTTCCTCATTTTTCCGAAAACAATTTAACGTAGACGTATCATTTGCAATGCTAGCACCATTACTTTCATCCTTCATTGTTGAACTAAAATTAACACTATCGATATGTGGCTTTTCAATTTTTATAAGGATTATATTCGAATTAATTGGCACAAGATTCTTCGAATTATTCGATAAATTAGAATTTCCTCTCTACCTTTTCTCTCTATCAGCCTCATCAGCCGCAAATTCAGCAATAACACCATCCACTATACTAACATCATCCAGCCGCAAAAAAAAAAAATTAAAAGAATGTAGCTTGATTGAAGAACAAGATGAAATAGTGACTAATTAGACTCTCTCAATGCTCACAAAAATTCCAATCAAGAGAGATAGCACTACTTAATCACCATAGATAATGGAAATTAATGTCGTCATCTTCGATTTTACCTTCGAAAATGGAAGAGTTTTGCAATGTTTAGTATAAACTTTCAGTAGAAGAAAACAGAGTTGTGAGTATTTGGTTTTAGAATTTTGGATATGATATTGATTTTGAAATCAATAGTTTTTTGAGAAATATGTTATCATGAAAATTTGTTTATATGTAATTACTACCCGAAGCCTTTTTATTGACTTTAAAACCAACCACTTGTAATAATATTAGCAAATATTTATTTTCTCCTTTTGTTTTAATTCAAAACCAATTTGATTACTGCAAGAAAATCTTAATGAAACAATGACACAAGAAATTCAATGCAGAGAAAACAACCAAATGTTAAAAGTCAACAAAGACTAAATAAATCCAGAAGCTTAGACTATAGAAAACACACAATATGTTAAAGAGTCAACAAAGACTCTCTAGAATTCTCATAATCCAGAAGCTTAGACTATAGAAATCCTAGTGAAGATAATGTAACAAGGACTTTGCACATCTAAACTTTTCCATCTCGACCAAAGAAAGATACATGCTCTTGATACTAATAGACAAAGTTTAGACTATAAAAATCGTTTCCTTTTAACAAAATTCGAACATACATTTAATCTATTTGCCCCTACCAATTAAATTTGTACATAGTTGTTACATGCACCTCTTTACAAGCCAAGTGAAACATTGTCTACCCCGTTTTGAACAAAAAAGTAATAAGTTTGTTGATAAAATTGAAACATTACTTACCCTTGAGCTCGACAGATTAAGAAGTCAGCAGTTTACAAGCTTATGATGTGAACTATACAATATATAAGGTTTCAAAAGGATAACTGAAGCTTATATGTTCCAGATTTGTGAAGCTTAAAAGATGAAATTGCCTCCACAAACTGGAAAAATAATTTCTATTATGGTAGTACAATAATCTCCTTTGAGAAGAGAAATGTTATCTCCTACTAGGATCAAGATAAAATTTTTACTTGTTTAAATTAAAAATTAGATAATAATTTCTATTTGAGCCTGTAAGCAAAGTTAATAAGAGGAGAAAGTAGTAACAAATGATTGATCTTAAAGGAAAAAAGGCAATATATATCACAATGAAACAAATCTTTTAGCTTCTACAAATCATCACTAAGTGGCATTTAATTTGAATGATACTTGTTCCAAAAGCTGAAGAAAAGACGTTTTAAATTGTAGTATGCCACGACCACTTGAATCCCGATCCAAGTTATGAGTTACTTCACATGTATAGAAGCGACCTGCCTTGGAAACTCAATTAATCAATGTATAATCTACTGAATCAGATCATACACATGGCAAGAGAAACATTAACGTTTGATGATCAATATATGCATATGATAAAATCTAAGAACACACAAGTTTCCATTTCCTTATGCTGGTGAAGATTGACTACTTTTGCTCTTTGAATCAACATTATCAGAAGATTATCATCATATTATATCTTGTCCATTACGTACAAATTAAATTGAAAAAAGTTGTTATCAAATCAGAAAGAAAAAAAATTAGTCGAAAATCTAATTTTTAATTTTTTCCCCTATAATGTCTCCCATTGTGGATCCACTAATCAGCTACCAAAACCATCTGTTTTGTTCAAGTACTAAAACAACAAATCACATTATAAGATAATTCATATTACTCCACAAATGACACTTCTAGGTTAAACAAAGATGTTAAAGCTTAATGATAGAATGTCTTATATAGCAACTGTCGTTGTCTCCGTGGACATAACGAATTCAAGGTTTTGCTAGTGAGCTTATGAATCTCAAATTGGCTGCAGTCCAATAAAACAAAAGTCCTACTGCCTGTGTGTGTCATAGTCCCCTACAATGGTATATTTGAGCTCCAAATTTCAAGCAAACAGATACTAGATTATCACATATTCGATCCCTAATTTTAACCTAAACCAATTCCTGAATCCAAGTTTTTAACAAACCAAAAATACCTTATTATACATAAGATAATGAATCTCCACTGGAATTGCTGGTCAAATAATGTGTAAGAAAACAAGATCAATTATATATATAGAAAAACTAATCAAACTGTCCTACACAAAACGTGAAATCCCAATTCCAAATGAATCAAGTCTTAAAATTATAAAACCAAAACAACCTCTTATTTCACGCCATTATAGTATGCCAAAAAAATGAAGAATGGGAAGAGAATTTTGAACGAACACAAAACAGGAACAGGGATCAAGATGGCATAAAAAATCGAAGGCTACAAAGCATATACGAGAGAAAATGTCTGTACAAATAACATAGTGCATAAGAAAATTTGAAGAGAAGACAATAATGGACGAAGATGAAGAGGGTGAGTGAGTACCTGGATGAGGGTAGAGACCACTATTGATGTTAAGATCAAAGCCTTGATCTTGTGAAGAAGAAACATAAAATGGTCAGATGAAAAAGTAGAACAAGGGTATAATATGGTGGGATGCAGAAATGATACTTGAAATGGCAGTGGTGCATGGTGCCGGTGGTGCGAGGTGGTGGAGGTGGGATGTGGCGGTGGTGGGGTGTGTGTGTGAAATAGAACGAGTGAAAAAAGGGGCTAGGTTATTTGGTCCCTTTTTCACCCTTGTAATTTTTTTAAAACTAAATCTAGTGTGCGTCGCTAATACATAATAGGTACGTCATAAACTTTGCGTCCATTTTGCTACAAACATTTGAAATGGTATTTTGCCACAAAATTGAGACGACGAAGTCTAGGTTGTAAGAAACGTCACAAGGTCGTAGCAACGTTACAACAATATTGCGACAAAGCGTCTTTTTTGTCACAAAAGTGTAGCAATTATACCACGAACTTGCGATGACCTATGAATATCGTCATATTCGTCATAATATTTGTGACAATATTGCAACAAACCTTGGCAAATCGTCACAGTTTTGTAGCAAAGTCACCAAGCTAGTGCGAAAAATATAATTCCCACACTATAGTATTCCAGTTTTGTGGCCAAAGTGTTGCAGTTTGGGATGATATGGCCACAATTAATATTTCCCGCATATAGTATTTACTTTCGTGGAAGAATTGTTGCAAATTGCGACGAAATTGTATCAAAATTAGTTTTCGTCACTGATTCGTCACTGTTTCGACACAATATGAGCGCCAAAAAGTTTCGTCGCTGGTTCATCCCAAATTTGCGACGTTTTAATTTTCGTCGCAAACTTCGTCGCAAAGCAGCTTCATTTTAGTAGTGTTCTTGCAACCTAGCTTGCTTAGTCGAGTTCCCTACCTTCTTGCTTGCCTTGATTAACCATGGAGTGATGAAGATGAGCTATGGTGTGAAGCAGCTCAGCCAAAGCCAAGAGAGAGAGAGAAGAATGAGAGGGAGAGAGAGAAATGTGAGGAAATGAGAGAAATGAAGAAACATAAAAGCTTTTGTTGGGCAAAGGAGCATTGTCGGCCTAGGGGCTTGCAATTTTCAGATTTGTGTCTTCAAGAAGCATGGTTTTTGAATTACCTAGCATGGCAAGGGAATGGGTCGAAATATGGGTGCATTGGGTAGGGTTTTGGGTTTTTTTTTTTTTTTTATGCATTTGTGTCATAACTTGTCATAGAATTGTTTAGAATTAATTTTGAATTGAGCAAGCAAGCATAAATGCCACAAGGTGGTCGGCCAAGGCATGAAAATACTGAATCTTTGTCATCTTTTGAGCATTAATTAATTGTATGTTTGAAAGTGCAAAAGAATAAGGAATAAAGAATAAGGAATGTCTAACTTTTTGTGAGATTTTGTCTTCTAGTGGGTTGAATTAGTAATTTAATATTAGTTAGTGGAATTGTAGGATTAATTAATGATCTAGTGCTTCGTGTAAGATGCTTTCTTGATTAGCGTGAGGGCACGCTTTCCTAAGTTTAGGGCACGCACTATGAGATAGGGCACGAACTACGAGACGAATGCACATTTCCCAAGTAAATGTACGCAACCTTAAATGAATGCACGTAATTCAATGCAAGGCACACAAAACAGAACACGATTCTTAAACCTAGGTCAAGGCACGCAAATCTAGGTTAGGGCACACAGAACGAGGTAACACACATCAGTCGGGGATTAGGGCACACGATTCTAGGTCAAGGCATAAATGACGAAGCATGCACGAAAACCAAGACATGGCACGTAATCCAAGGTCAATCATTTAATTCTGGGTCTAAGGCACGCAAGTCGAGGTAAGACAAGTTATTCGGGGTTGGGCCTCACATCCTCCCCTCCTTAAAAGAATTTCGTCCCGAAATTCATTCTTACTTGTTGAGGTCATTTAGGTGGATTTCGACCTTTGTTATTTTCCCACTCCGGGTCGTCTCGTGTTCTGTGATCTCTCTTACCACAACAACCACTTCACTTCCTCGCTTTCTCCAATCATTTAATTCGGTGTGACCCCTACATTTACAGTTCTTTCCTTTGAACGACTCTATTCCTTCCATTTGATCTTAAGGTCAAGTTCATTAACTAAGGTTAGAGTCTTCAAATGTAGTCATCAAAGTTGCATCGGTATTCTAACTATATAACTATAACTCCAAAATCCTGACTCATGTTGTATCAAACTCGCCTTCATACCTCAAAAAGGAATATTACCATAATACCATGATCCTATGGTGACATACACTAATTTCAATATGATAAGTCTATATCCGATTTACATACCATGTCAACTACTTCAAACTGTTATCACATAGGCCATACACAGGTTATGGATCATTTCACAATACGACCCTATTTTCAGGAAGAATTCTTCCAAACAAACTAATCCATTTCAAGTCGTCATCTATCGATAGTATCATAGTCCTTTTTATCTCATAGGTACATTAGATTAGCAAATCTTCTAGTGACTAGTCGCCAAGTTACAGGCTCCTATTCACTAACCTCTTTTCCCAGCTTTGTTTACCTTCACGCTCGTAATCAACAAGAAAGACCGTTGAGATTCATTAAACACAACTCTAAGGCTTATTAAGTACCACCAACAAACTGCCGTCGAAATTGCATGGGTAAACTAATCATGTGGCACTCATTCAACTCTTCAAGTAAGTTTCATCAGCTTGTGACCCACAATTTATTTCTTTATTCAAATCTCTGTCTTCAAGTTACGAGGCTTCAGAGTTTCTTTTAATCTTAATCAAGACTCCTAAAGCGAATGGTTTTAACCTCAAATAAATTTCACTCACCTCAATCCAAGGTTACATCATACTTAAGAAGATAATGGTCCCACTTACTTAGCGACCTAGTCATTCTTTCAAACACTTGATACCCACCAATATATCTTCAACAGTAATGCTACTAAGCTAGGGTTATAGCCATGTAAGCGATATCAATGTTCCACTAGGTTACCGATCGTACAACAATAATCCTAGGACTATAAATCGGTACCGGAATGATCTAGCTCATAGGATACTTATCATACTAACCCAAGTAGCTTGTTACACGAAATAACTTCAAGGCTGTATCAACATAAGAATTATGACCACGAGGCATCCTTCAATATAACCTAATAGAACTTCAAAAGTGATCAACCACTCATCTAACTATCATTGTGAGATTCGTCCTCTATTCAACAACCACAACTCGAAGTCCGCCAACCGCTAGTTTCTAGACGTGAAACGGTGCACTTAAATACAGTTGTCTAACAATAGTCTCTTGGGTCATCATGACTCTGATTCATCTCTATCTTAGCTATATGAAATCTTACTCTTCTCATTTGCATGTTCAATTAGCTAAGAGCATCAAGACTCATCGACCTTAGGTCCTAGGGTTCACCATGAATCATCATGCATACTCACTATTAGCTATTTAGGATTACTATTCATACCCTAACGACTCCACTTTGCAACCGGATGCTTTAATCTCATTTCCATGGTTCATATACTAGATCCATCGTTCTTGCTTAGGGATATATGCTTTCTAGCATCCTCTAGGGTATCCAAACAACGAGTGCATAGAATGACTTACTTCACATAATCACAACTAAATTCGAGGGGCAACAATTTAATGCCATGATTCTTGATATCACCAATACCCAACTTAGGACCTTAGCAACGTTAGTCATCTAATGTGTAATTCAATACCTCACACTTCTATTTGACCTAACATTTAGGTGTAGTCTTCCGAACACGAGTTCTAATTACGTGAGTTCCTCGATTCCAACATCTTCATATCTTGTTATACTAAAGATTCATCAACCTTGTTAAACTTAGTCTCCAGAGTTGCCTACATGTCTTGAGGTTATCCATTGTTAAGTTACTTAAACACACTATTCATGCCTTAATAATCTAACCCCTATCGTCAATTTCTACGAATTCATCTCTTAATTTCTAGGTCACGATCTCCACATTGAGTGAACTTGAAACTCGTTAATATACACCTTATTAGGTTCAACGATGCTTAATTCCAATCAAATAAGGATTCAATCATATAAATAGTCTATTATACCATTTTAAGATATAAGAATTTGATTCAAAAGCAACTCCTAAGTCAAACTTCCATTATAAGCATATGAACATATATATACTACTCCACATGTCCAATAGTATATTCTTATATCTAAGGAAAGTTGTATGTTCTTAACATGTATTCTAGAACCACAATTAGAAGAACGGTTTAACATAATCAAGAACTTTATGGCTATAAAATTGATAACTTAATCACAGGCATGTGTATTCCAAAGATAAGGAAATAATTTTACCTCAACAATTATACATGTGCTACACATTTTATATATATGCATATCCAATAATATATATGATCCATCGAGTACCTGTGAAGATGCGAGAAATCTCTAACCGAGCCATTTTCGTTCTTCCTGCATAAACTCACTTCCCTGAAAGTTATAGTCCTAACTATCTATGTGTATAAACAGTCATTCACGGTTATATAACATGCACATGTATCAAGGAAGGAGTATAAAAGCATGCATGCATTATCGAGGTCACTAACGTGTCAGTGTGCATGACACATAATACATATGGTCCTCAAAAGCACATAATATTCAATGCTCAAAGCAATTAAAGCACATTAGCACACATTAACACATATAAATAAGACATCATAATTACCTTAGGGCTTCTACCCACGGTCCGAGAGTTGAACCCGACTAATGCCTAGTTACTAAACTAAGCTCTGATACCATTTCTCTAAGGTGTCATGCCCCAACCCGGGCTATAAAGGTTAGACTAGGGTGTGATCTAAACATTCAAGTCATATCTCGTACTTAACCATTCATAAAAGCTTAACACTTAACGTTTTAGCCTAAACTCCACAATTTTCCGAAAAACCGGCAACATAACGGCTGTAATTGGGCTCTTTGGTTTGACCTAATTCTCTAAACGCCTCAAAATTTTCAATCTCAATTTTATTTCCAACTAAGATTACTATTTACCATCAATTGAAACGCCTACTAGTTATCTCGAAGTCTCGTTTGATTAATAACCTAGCATGATACTATGTCTCGTTTGTTTGTTAATCCTCGTTACAAAAGTACCTGTTGATCTTAACTTAACAATGAGTACCTGCTTTAAATTGGTTAGGTTCATTACTTAATCCTTACCTGATAATTCGTAATCCTATTATAGATACTAGCCAATAGATAGCAAAACGACCATAGTAGTGTCTATCTAGTTATTATCACTACAAGCCAAAATTAGACCCCAAATTACAACAGGGGTCTTTTACATTAGAAACATCAAGCAACATGAAAAGAAATAGTCTTCAAGCAACATAGTGTTCACAATGGCCATAATCAAGCAAAGCACATAGGACATGCAATCATTCCAAGGAATCATCGTTAGGCATATAACGTCATCCTCGGGTACCTGTTCTTGATCTTCTTCACCTGAGATGATAAAAGAGGGTGAGTCCTTATGAACTCAGCGAGGTGGAACGAGAAATAGGTTTGAAACTCATTTTTCGGTTCAACTTATGAAAACCCTTTTTGCAAGCATGAATATATCACAAGTACATAATATAATATAAAAGCAAATGAACACAATTACCCGTCTTTCCTCCCCGAGGTCCTCTAGGAACCAAGCGAGAGTACTTATACACATAGTGAAATGGATACGGTGAGCTTTTGCTTTCAATTCATGTCAGTATCAGTTGTTGCGGCTGACTTCAATCATCCCTTTATCACGCCAAATGGGTGTACTCCGGATGTATCCCAAAATCCTACGACCCAACTCTCCGAGGAAGTCTAGCCCCCAAGAGAGAGAGGGAATTGGACAATGGTAGTCACGGTTGCACCAGCAAGCCCGATGCTGCCCGGTGTGCGTGAACGCTACCACGCCATAATGAAAGGTTGCAACCTTGTATGCAATGAAAATTTATGAAATTTAATATATCACATTAGGAGGACAACAAAGTAGGTTGCCTCCGAGCAGTCATAAGATTGCACATTGGCAAGTAAACAAGCGAGGCACGATAAGACAAGTAGTTTCACTTGAAAGGCATATGGAGTTATATGAACATTAAATGGGCAGGCATATAACGCACGTAGATCAAGTCATATAACTCATTACAAAGTTCACTTTATCAAATGATAAGATTATTCAACATACAACGACATCTACACGGGTTCGGGTGCAAGAAAGGCCTACTTGTCAACATCTAATCATCAAGATCGCATTTAGGGCTACAATGGCAACTACGGGCAGCTTACTAAACATATAATTAAACACGATATTCATAGGATCAACACTTAGTGAATTTACCTAGTCACTAGGATTTCCATTTCGTGCGTACCCGTGCGATTAAGCCCCGAATCAACTCAAAATCAATCTCAAGCCATGCATCGATTAATTCAAACATCCTCAAGTATTAAAAACAGTCCACACAACATCCCAATGCCATAATCCCAAGCATTTAATTCAACAAGAGAAGTTACAACAATTTTTCTAAGCATATCACTAAGTGAAACCCTCACTGTAATGGGCTGTTTTCTCACAATCATTAAGATAATTAAAAAATCTCCAATTCCAGTGAATAAGATGTCAAATTAAATCTTAAGAAGTGAACTAAATTCAGAAACAAACCTCGCATCATTTGGAGTTCAGGTTCAATAGTTATAGCCAAAACAGTCGGATTGCACAAAACTGTCCAGATTTGCACACATTTCAATACTTGTCGTTTTTGAGGTCCTTAGGATCAGATTTAGCCTTAGTGCATTTCTGAAAAAAATGTCAAGAACTGAAAAATATAGCAGCACACCAAATTTCATGCATTTTGGATGTCATTTACTAAGTCAAAACTGGTTCGTTCTACAAGGTCAGTGAATCTGCCAAAACCTGCTTCATTTTTCCAGACTTTTCAGATTTGGACACATTTCAATGATTTGCCATTTTGAGGATCTTAGATTCAAAATTAGCTTCGGCCTATTTCTTCAAAAACTGTTCAAAACTGGCAAAACTAGTTACCTACCAATTTTCACGCATTTTCAATTTCATTTACCTAGCCAAAATCACCTCGCACCAACAAGACAGAAAGCTGTCACAAACCCGATTTCATCTGTCATCACCTTCTAGCCAAAATCTTGCCATGCATGGTTATAAAAGCTTATGAACACAGATATATCTCAGGTACAGAAGCAAAGGTAAACATTTAAGAGCATGCATGTGGTGTTTTTTGAAAGATTTTCAAGAAGTTTTAGCCCTCACCTTAGCATACAACAAGAAGATGCACAAGAGTCTTAGTGAAGCACAAGGTTGATCTTCTCCCTTGTTTAGCCGAGACACCACTTGAATTTTCTCTCTTTTTCCTAGCTTAGTGACCAAGTTCTTAGTAGGTGCATGTGGTTAGAACGAGAAGAAAATAAATGGAAGCTAGCAAACTCACCTAAGCCGAAATGGTTGTTCAAAGAGCTTGCATGTGAGTTTTCTTGCAACCTAGCTTGCTTAGTCGAGTTCCCTACCTTCTTGCTTGCCTTGATTAACCATGGAGTGATGAAGATGAGCTATGGTGTGAAGCAACTCAGCCAAAGCAGAGAGAGAGAGGAAAGAATAAGAGGGAGAGAGAGAAATGTGAGGAAATGAAGAAAAATAAAAGCTTTTGTTGGGAAAATGAGCATTGTCAGCCTAGGGGCTTGCAATTTTCAGATTTGTGTCTTCAAGAAGCATGGATTTTGAATTACCTAGCATGGCAAGGGAATGGGTCGAAATATGGGTGCATTGGGTAGGGTTTTCGGTTTTTTTTTATGCATTTGTGTCATAACTTGTCATAGAATTGTTTAGAATTAATTTTGAATTGAGCAAGCAAGCATAAATGCCACAAGGTGGTCGGCCAAGGCATGAAAATGCTGAATCTTTGTCATCTTTTGAGCATTAATTAATTGTATGTTTGAAAGTGCAAAATAATAAGGAATAAAGAATAAGGAAGGTCTAGCTTTTTGTGAGATTTTGTCTTCTAGTTGGTTGAATTAGTAATTTAATATTAGTTGGTGGAATTGTAGGATTAATTAATGATCTAGTGCTTCATCTAAGATATTTTCTTGATTACCGTGAGGGCATTCTTTCCTAGGTTTAGGACACGTACTACGAAGTAGGGCTCAAACTACGAGACGAATGCACATTTTCCAAGTAAATGTACGCAACCCTAAATGAATGTACGTAATTTAATGCAAGGCACACAAAATGAAACACGATTCTTAAACCTAGGTCAAGGCACGTAAATCTAGGTTAGGGCACACGGAATGATGTAACGCACATCAGTTGGGGATTAGGGCATATCATTCTAGGTCAAGGCACGAATGACGAAGCATGCACGAAAACCAAGACAGGGCACGTAATCCAAGGTCAGTCATTTAATTCTGGGTCTAAGGCACGCAAGTCGAGGTAAGACAAGTTATTCGGGGTCGGGCCTCACAGCCCCCATCGTAGAGCTCTCCGAGTGCTTTCCAACGGTATGTTGTGCACCACGTAACTCCTTGCGGATCAAAAGTTATGGGCACCGGAACGACAGATACCTGGTCACAAGCCCCACGCCCTCGGTTTGAGGACCCAGCCTCTACGTAAAGTGAATTTGTCTTGCCCAAGGTGTCGTGGGATTCGGTAATAAAAATGTGATGGATTAGGTTGTCGTCCTTTTCATGGCTCACGACGTACGATCCGGGACGAAAAAACAGCGCAAAAGAATAAAAGGGTCCCAAAACTGATGAAAACATTCGGTTTTGGGCTCTGAAAATATACGCAGCCTAGCAAGCTTGCTGCTCCCGTCGTAGAGCTCTTAGAGATCTTTCCAACGGTATGTTGTGCGCTGCATAACTCTTTACGGATCAAAAGTTATGGGCACCGGAGCGACGGATACCTGGTCACAAGCCCCACGCCCTCGGATGGAGGGCCCAGCCTCTACGTGAAGTGAAGTTGTCATGCCCAAGACGCTGTGGGATTCGGTAATAAAATGTGATGGATTAGGTTGTCATCCTTTTCGCGACTCACGACGTACGTTCCGGGACAAAAAAATTGCGCAAAAGAAAAAAAGTATCCCAAAACTGAAGAAAACTTCAATTTTGTTCCCCGAAAACACACGCAGTCGAGCATGCTTGATACCCCCATTGTAGAGCTCTCAGAGATCTTTTCAACGGTATGATGTGCACCGCGTAACTCCTTACGGATCAAAAGTTATGAGCATCGGAGTGACGAATACCTGGTCACAAGCCCCATGCCCTCTGTTTGCGGGCCCAGCCTCTACGTGAAGTGAAGTAGTCTTGCCCAAGGTGCCGTGGGATTTGGTAATAGAAATGTGATGGATTAGATTGTTGTCCTTTTCGTGGCTCATGACGTACGATCCGGGACGAAAAAACTTTACTAAAGAAGAAAAGTGTCCCAAAATTAATGAAAACGTTCTATTTTGGGCTCTGAAAATAGGTGCAGTTGAGCAAGCTCGGTGCCTCCTTCGTAGAGCTCTGGTAGTGATTTCCAACGATATGTTCTGTGCCGCGTAACTCTTTACGGATCAAAAGTTATGAGCACCGGAGCGACGGATACCTGGTCACAAGCCCCACGCCCATTGTTTGTTGGCCCAGCCTCTACATGAAGTGAAGTTGTCTTGCCCAAGGTGTCGTATGATTCGGCAATAGAAATATGATGGATTAGGTTGTCGTCCTTTTCGCGGCTCACAACGTACGATCCGGGACGGGTAAACACAGCAAAAGAAGAAAAGAGGTGCAACCAAGCAGGCTAGGTGCCCCCATCGGAGAGCTGTCAGAGTACTTTCCAACGGTATGCTGTGTGCCGCGTAACTCCTTACGAATGAAAAGTTATGGGCACCGGAGCGACGGATACCTGGTCACAAGCCCTATGCCCTCGGTTTGAGGGCCCAGCCTCTACGTGAAGTGAAGTTATCTTGCCCAAGGTGCTGTGGGATTCAGTAATGAAAATGTGATGGATTTGGTTGTCGTCCTTTTCGCGGCTCATGACGTACGATCCAGAAAAAAAAAACAACGCAAAAGAAGAAAAGTGTCCCAAAATTGATGAAAACGTTCTATTTTGGGCTCCGAAAATAGGCGCAGGCTGGCAAGCTTGCTGCTCCTGTCGTAGAGCTCTCGGAGATAATTCCAACGGCATGCTGTGCACTGCATAATTCCTTACGGATCAAAAGTTATGGGCACCGGAGCGACGGATACTTGGTCAAAAGCCCCACACCCTCTGATGGAGGGCCCAGCCTCTACGTGAAGGGAAGTTGTCTTGCCCAAGGTTCCATGGGATTCGGTAATAGAAATGTGATGGATTAGATTGTTGTCCTTTTTGTGGCTCATGATGTACGATCCGGGACGGAAAAACTGCACTAAAGAAGAAAAGTGTCCCAAAATTAATGAAAACGTTCAATTTTGGGCTCCGAAAATAGGTATAGCTGAGTAAGCTCGGTGCCCCCTTCATAGAGCTCTCGGAGAGCTTTCCAACGGTATGTTGTGCGCAGCGTAACTCCTTACGGATCAAAAGTTATGAGCACCGGAGCGACGGATACCTGGTCACAAGCCCCACGCCCTCTGTTTGCGGGCCCAGCCTCTACGTGAAGTGAAGTAGTCTTGCCCAAGGTGCCGTGGGATTCGGTAATAGAAATGTGATGGATTAGATTGTTGTCCTTTTCGCGGCTCACGACGTACGATCCGGGACGGAAAAACTGCACTAAAGAAGAAAAGTGTCCCAAAATTAATGAAAACGTTTGATTTTGGACTGCGAAAATAGGTGCAGCCGAGCAAGCTCGGTGCCCCCTTCATAGAGCTCTCGGAGAGTTTTCCAACGGTAGGTTGTACGCAGCGTAACTCCTTACAGATCAAAAGTTATGAGCACCGGAGCGACGAATAGCTAGTTACAAGCCCCACGCCCTTTGTTTGTGGGCCCAACCTCTACGTGAAGTGAAGTTGTCTTGCCCAAGGTACCGTATGATTTGGTAATAGAAATGTGATTGATTAGGTTGTCGTACTTTTTGCGGCTCACGAGGTACGATCCGGGACGGGTAAACAGCGCAAAAGAAGAAAAGTGTCCCAAAACTTATGAAAATATTCGATTTTGGGAGCCGAAAAGAAGCGCAACCGAGCAGGCTAGGTGCCCCCATCGTAAAGCTCTCAGAGTGCTTTCCAACAGTATGTTGTGCGCCGCGTAACTTCTTACGGATCAAAAGTTATGGGCACCGGAGCGACGGATACCTGGTCACAAGCCCCACGCCCTCGGATGGAGGGCCCAGCCTCTACGTGAAGTGAAGTTGTCTTGCCCAAGACGCGGTGGGATTCGGTAATAAAAATGTGATGGATTAAGTTGTCGTCCTTTTCGCAACTCACGATGTACGATTCGGGATGAAAAAATTACGCAAAAAAAAAGTGTCCCGAAAATGAAGAAAAAGTTTGATTTTGGGCTCTGAAAACATGCGCAACCGAGCAAGCTTGGTGCCCCCGTCGTAGAGCTCTCGGAGAGCTTTCCAACGGTATGATGTGCGCCGCATAACTCCTTACGGATCAAAAGTTATGAGCACCGAAGCGACGGATACCTGGTCACAAGCCCCACGCCCTCTATTTGCGGGCCCAGCCTCTACGTGAAATAAAATAGTCTTGCCCAAGGTGTGAGGCCCGACCCCGAATAACGTGTGTTACCTTGAATTGCATGTCCTAACCTAGGTTTAAGAGTCGTACCTCAATTTACGTGCATTGCATTGAATTACGTGCCTTGTATTGGTTTACGTACATTTACCTAGGGTTGCGTGCATTTGCATTGGAATCCGTGCATTTATCTTGAAGTATGTGCATTAGTCTTGAAGTTCGTGTCTTACCTCGTAGTTCGTGTCCACCTCGTAATTCGTGCCCTAGACCTGGGAATCCGTTCCACCACGTTAATCAAGTAAGAATCCTACACAAAGCACTAGACACTAAAATAATCCTACACAATCTACTAACCAATATTATATTCCTAATTCAAATTCTCTACAAACTCCACTAATAATAAAATAATACTAAACTATTCCTATATTTCCCACTATCTATTATTCTATTCATAATTCAACTCATCAACAAACATTTCTATATTTTATTCTACCTAGATTCCCTAAATTCCCAACATTCCTATGACAATTCTATGACACAAATGCATAAAAATTAACCCAAAACCCTACCCAATGCACCCAAAATCTCGACACATGCATATGCCCATGCTAGGATGATTCAAATTGTGCTTCTTGGAGACACAAATCTGATTTTTGCATGCCCAAGGCCAACATTTGCATCAACAATAGCAAAAGCTTCTATTTTCTCTCATTTCTCTCACTCTCCTCACATTTCACTCCCTCCCTCTCATTCTTCTCTCTCAATCTCAATTTTGGCTGAGTTCATACACCACATAGCTCATCTTCATCATTCCATGGTTCATCAAGGCAAGCTAGAAGCTAACAAACTCGATTAAGCTAGCTAGGATGCAAGAATCACACATGCATGCTCCTTGAGTCACCATTTCGGCCTTGGTGAGTTTACTAGCTTCCATTTCTTTTCTTCTTGTTCTAACCACATGCATGTACTAAGAAATTGGCCACTAATCTAGGAAAAATAGAGAGAAACCGGGTGGTGTCTTGGCTAAGCAAGGAAGAAGAAGAAATTTGTGCTTCATCAAATTTTGTGCATCTTCTTGTTGATTTGCTAAGGTGAGGGCTAAAACCTTTTGAAAATCCTTCAAAAATCCACATGCATGCTCTTAAATGTATGTCTTTGCTTCTGTACTTGAGTTATATGTGTGTTCATAAGCTTTTACAACCATGCATGGCAAGATTTTGGCTTGAAGATGATGATAGATGCAATCGGGTTTGGTGACAGCTCTCTGTCTTGTTGTTACGAGGTGAGTTTGGCTAGGAAAATGATGTTGAAAATGCATGAAAATTGGTAGGTAACTATTGTTTCCAGTTTTGAACATTTTTTGCAGAAACAGGCCAAAGCTAATTTTGACTCTAAGGTCCTCAAAATGGCAAATCATTAAAATGTGTCCAAATCTGGAAGTCTGGAAAAATGAAGCAGGTTTTGGCAGATGCACTGACCTTGTGGAACGAATCAGTTTTGACTTAGTAAATGATGTCTAAAATGCATGAAATTTAGTGTACTACTATATTTTTCAGTTCTGGACATTTTTGTAAAAAATGATCTAATTCTAAATCTGACCCTAAGGACCTCAAAAAATGACAATTATCGAAATGTGTGCAAATCTGGACAGTTTTGTGCAATCCCACTGTTTTGGCTATAACTATTGATCTCGAACTTCAAATGATGCAAGGTTTGTTTCTGATTTTAGTTCGCTTCTTAAAATTTAATTTGACATCTTAATCACTGGAATTGGAGATTGTTTTCTGGTCTTAATGATTGTGAGAAAACAGCCTATTGCAGTGAGGGTTTCATTTAGTTATATGCTTAGAAACTTTGTTGTAACTTCTCTTGTGGTATTAATTGCTTGGGATTGTGGCATTGAGATGTTGTGTGGACTGTTTCGAGTACTTGGGGATGTTGAATTAATTGATGCATGGCTTGAGATTGATTTTGAGTTGACTTGGGGCTCAATTGCACGGGTAAGCACGAAATGGAAACCCTAGTGACTAGGCGAACTTGCTAAGTGTTGATCCTTTGAATATTGAGTGTAATTATATGATTAGTAGGCTGCCCGTAGTTTCCTTATAGCCCTAAATGTGATTTTTATTCGTTGCATGTTGACAAATAGGCCTTTCTTCCATCCGAACCACGTAGATTGTTGTTGCATGTTGAATAACCTTATTATTTGATTACGTGGACGTTGAAATGAGTTATATGACCTGATTTACGTGTGTTACATGGCTGCCCGTTTAATGTTCATATAACTCCATATGCTTTTCAAGTGAAATTACTTGTCTATTCGTGCCTCGCTTGTTTACTTGTCAATGTGCAATCTTATGACTGTCCGGAGGCAACCTACTTTGTTGTCCTCCTAATGTGATATATTAAATGTCATAAATGTGCATTGCATACAAGGTTGCAACCTTTCATTCTGGCGTGGTAGCGTTCACGCACACCGGGCGGTATCGGGCTTGCCAGTGCAACCGTGACTACCATTGTCCAATTCCCTCTATCGCTTGGGGGCTAGACTTCCTCGGAGAGTTGGGTCGTAGGATTTCAGGGTACATCCGGAGTACACCCACTTGGCGTGTTAAGGGGATGATTTGAAGTCGGCCGCAATAACTGAGAACAAAAGCTCACCGTATCCTTTTTACTATGTGTATAAGTACTCTCGCTTGGTTCCTAAAGGACCTCAGGGAGGAAAGACGGGTAATTGTGTTCCTTTACCTTTGTATTATTGTTCTGTACTTAATTGTGTTATATTCATGCTTGCAAAAGGATTTTCATAAGTTGAACCGAAAAATGAGTTTTAAAACTTATTTCTCGTTCCCCCTTGTTGAGTTCATAAGGACTCACCCTCTTTTTTGTCACAGGTACAACAGATTTGGAACAGATACCGAAGTGAATATGCTTGTTGACGATTCTTTGGAGTGACTACATGCTTTTGTGCTTTGCCTGAAAGTGGTTGCTATATGGATGTTGTGTTTGATTGCAAACTGTTCATTTTATTGATGTAAATGACCCCGTTGTAATTTGGGTCTAATTTTGGGATTGTACTATCTATAACTGGACAAACTTCTTATTTGGTTATTTGCTTTCATTATCTTGAATAGTAGCTATCGTAGGCAATTAAACCACTAAGTGAAAAATTAACTAAGTCAATTCGATCTAATTCCACTTAGGTGCTAATTTGTAAACTAAAGAATAATAGGTACTTGCATGATAGGAAATTGATAAATAAACGGGACATAGTTACCATGATAGGCTTAGTAACCAAACGAGACCTTCAAGATAGACTACTAGGCATATCGGTTGATGAGACAAAATAGGAGTCCTTAATGAAATTGGATTAATGATTGGAATAATTGAGGCATTTAGAAATTAGGTCAAACAAAAAGGTCCTAACTACAACCGTTATACTGCTGGTTTTTCAGAGAATTTGTGGAGTTTAGGCTAAAACGTTAGGTGTTAAACCGTCTTGAACGACTAAGTACGTGATATGACTTGAACGTTTAGATCATACCATAGTCTAACCTCCATAGGTCGGGTTGGGGCGTGACACAAGGTACCGTGGGATTCGGTAATAGAAATGTGATGGATTAGATTGTTGTCCTTTTCGTGGCTCACGACGTACGATCCGGGACGGAAAAACTACACTAAAGAAGAAAAGTGTCCCAAAATTGATGAAAACGTTCGATTTTGGGCTCCGAAAATAGGTACAGCTGAGCAAGCTCGGTGCCCCCTTCGTAGAGCTCTCGGAGAGCTTTCCAACGGTATGTTATGCACCGCGTAACTCCTTACAGATCAAAAGTTATGACCACCAGAGCGACGAATACCTGGTCACAAGCCCCAGTCCCTCTGTTTGTGGGCCCAGCCTCTACGTGAAGTGAAGTTGTCTTGCCCAAAGTGTCGTATGATTCGGTAATAGAAATGCGATAGATTAGGTTGTCATCCTTTTCGCGGCTCACGATGTACGATCCGGGACGGGTAAACAGCGCAAAAGAAGAAAAATGTCCTAAAACTTATGAAAATATTCGATTTTGGGCTCCAAAAAGAGGCGCAACCGAGCAGGCTAGGTGGCCCCATTGTAGAGCTCTCAGAGTGCTTTCCAACGGTATGATGTACGCCGCGTAACTCCTTACGGATCAAAAGTTATGGGCACCGGAGCGACGGATACCGGGTCACAAGCCCCACACCCTCGGATTGAGGGTCCAGCCTCTACGTGAAGTGAAGTTGTCTTGCCCAAGACGCCGTAGGATTTGGTAATAAAAATGTGATGGATTAGGTTGTCGTCTTTTTCGTGACTCATGACGTACGATCCGGGACAAAAACATTGCGCAAAAGAAAAAAAGTACCCCGAAACTGAAGAAAATTTTTAATTTTGGGCTCCAAAAACAGGCACAGCCAAGCAAGCTTGGTGCCCCCATTGTAGAGCTCTCGGAGAGCTTTCCAATGGTATGTCGTGGGCCGTGTAACTCCTTACGGATCAAAAGTTATGAGCACCGGAGCGACGGATACCTGGTCACAAGCCCCACGCCCACTATTTGCGGGCCCAGCCTCTACCTGAAGTGAAGTTTTCTTGCCCAAGGTGCCGTGGGATTCGGTAATAGAAATGTGATGGATTAGGTTATTGTCCTTTTTGCGGCTCACGACGTACGATCCGGGACGAAAAAACTGCACTAAAGAAGAAAAGTGTCCTAAAACTGATGAAAACATTCAATTTTGGGCTCCGAAAAAGGCGCATCCAATCAAGCTTGGTTCCCCCATCGTAGAGCTCTCGGAGAGCTTTCCAACGGTATGTTGTGCGCCGCATAACTCCTTACGAATCAAAAGTTATGGGTTCAGGAGCGACGGATACCTAGTCACAAGCCCCACGCCCTCGGTTTGAGGGCCCAGCGTCTACGTGACGTGAAGTTGTCTTGCCCAAGGTGCCATGGGATTCGGTAATAAAAAAGTGATGGATTAGGTTGTAGTCCTTTTCGCGACTCACAACGTACGATCCGGGACGGAAAAACGGCGCAAAAGAAGAAAAGTGTCCCAAAACTGATGAAAACGTTCGGTTTTGGGATCCGAAAATAGGTGCAGCCTGGCAAGGTTGCTGCTCCCGTCATAGAGCTCTCGGAGATCTTTCCAACGGTATGCTGTGCGAAGCATAACTCCTTACGGATCAAAAGTTATGGGCACTGGAGTGATGGATACCTGGTCACAAGCCCAACGCCCTCGGTTTGAGAGCCTAGCTTCTACGTGAAGTGAAGTTGTCTTGCCCAAGGTGCCGTGGGATTCGGTAATAAAAATGTGATGGACTAGGTTGTTGTCCTTTTTGCGGGTCACGACGTACGATCCGAGATGGAAAAACCGCATAAAAGAAGAAAAGTGTCCTAAAACTAAAGAAAACGTTCAATTTTTGGCTCTGAAAATAGGCGCAACTGAGCAGGCTTGCTGCCCCGTCGTAGAGCTCTTGGAGAGGTTTCCAACGGTATGTTGTGCGTCGTGTAACTCCTTACGGATCAAAAGTTATGGGCACCGGAGCGACGGATACTTGGTCACAAGCCTTACGCCCTCTGTTTGCGGGCCCAGTCTCTACGTGAAGTGAAGTTGTTTTGCCCAAGGTTCCATGGGATTCGGTAATAGAAATGTGATGGATTAGGTTGTCGTCCTTTTCGCAGCTCACGACGTACGATCCGAGACGGAAAAACTGAGCAAAAGAAGAAAAGTATCCCAAAACTGATGAAAACATTTGATTTTGGGCTCTGAAAATAGGCGCAGCCGAGCAAGCTTGGTACCCCCTGTCGTAGAGCTCTCGGAGAGCTTTTCAACAGTATGCTATGCGCCGCGTAACTCCTTACGAATCAAAAGTTATGAGCACCGGAGCGACGGATACCTGGTCACAAGCCCCATGCCCTCTGTTTCGGGCCCAGCCTCTACGTGAAGTGAAGTTGTCTTGCCCAAGGTGCCGTGTGATTCGGTAATAGAAATGTGATTGATTAGGTTGTTGTCATTTTCATGACTCACGACGTACGATCCGGGACCCAAAAACAACGCAAAAGAAGAAAAGTGTTCCAAAACTTATGAAAATGTTCAATTTTGGGCTCTAAAAACAGGCACAACCGAGCAGGCACGGTGCCCCTATCGTAGAGCTCTCAGAGTAATTTCCAACGGTATGCTGTGCGCTACGTAACTCCTTACGGATCAAAAGTTATAGGCATCGGAACAACGGATACGTGGTCACAAGCCCCACGCCCTCGGTTTGAGGGCCTAGTCTCTACGTCAAGTAAAGTTGTCTTGCCCAAGGTGTCGTGGAATTCGGTAATAAAAATGTGATGGATTAGGTTGTTGTCCTTTTCGCGGCTCATGTCGTACGATCCGGGACGAAAAAACAGTGCAAAAAAAGAAAAGTGTCTCAAATTTGATGAAAACGTTCAATTTTGGGCACCGAAAACAAGCGCAGGCTAGCAGGCTTGCTATTCATGTTCTAGAGCTTTTGGAGAGCTTTCCAACGGTATGATGTGCGCCGCGTAACTCTTTACAATCAAAAGTTATGGGCATCGGAGTGACAAATACCTGGTCACAAGCCCCACGCCCTCAGTTTGAGGGCCCAGCCTCTACATGAAGTAAAGTTGTCTTGCCCAAGGTGCCATGGAATTCGGTAATAAAAATGTGATGGATTAGGTTGTCGTCCTTTTCGCGGCTCACGACGTACGATTCGGGACGAAAAAATAGCGCAAAAGAAGAAAAGTGTCCCAAAACTGATGAAAATGTTCAATTTTGGGCTCCAATAATAGGCCCAGTCGAGAAGGCTTCCTGCTCCCGTCGTAGAGCTCTCGAAGAGCATTCCAACTGTATGCTGTGCGCTGCGTAACTCCTTTCGGATCAAAAGTTATAGGCACCGGAGCGACGGATACCTGGTCACAAGCCCTACTCCCTCGGTTTGAGGGCCCAGCCTCTACGTGAAGCGAAGTTGTCTTGCCCAAGGTGCTGTGGTATTCGGTAATAAAAATATAATGGATTAGATTGTCGTCCTTTTTGCGGCTCACGATGTACGATCCGAGATTAAAAAACAGCGCAAAAGAAGAAAAGTGCCCCAAAATTGATGAAAACGTTCAATTTTGGGCTCCGAAAATAGGCGTACTGAGCAAGCTAGCTACCCACATCGTAGAGCTTTTGGAGAGCTTTCCAACGGTATACTGTGCGCCGCGTAACTCCTTATGGATCAAAAGGTATGGGCACCGGAGCGACGGATACCTGGTCACAAGCCCCACGCCCTCGGTTTGAGGGCCCAGCCTCTAGGTGAAGTGAAGTTGTATTGTCCAAGGTACCATGAGATTCGGTAATAGAAATGTGATGGATTAGGTTGTCGACATTTTTGCGGCTCACGACGTACAATCCGGGACAAAAAAACAGCGCAAAAGTAGAAAAGTGTCCCAAAATTGATGAAAATGTTCAATTTTGGGCTCCGAAAATAGGCGCAGTCGAGCAAGCTTGGTGCCACCGTCGTAGATCTCTCGGAGAGCTTTCCAACGCTATGCTGTGCGCCGCGTAACTCCTTACAGATCAAAAGTTTTGAGCACCGAAGCGACGGATACCTAGTCATAAGCCCCACGCCCTCTGTTTGTAGGCCCAGCCTCTACGTGAAGTGAAGTTGTCTTGCCCAAGGTGCTGTGTGTGTGAGGCCCGACCTCGATTTGCGTGCGATACCTAGTTTCGTGTGCCCTAATCTAGATTTGTGTGCCTTGACCTAGATTTAAGAATTGTGTTTCGTTTTGTGTGCCTTGCATTGAATTACGTGCATTCATTTAGGGTTGCGTGCATTTACTTAGAAAACGTGCGTTCGTCTTGTAGTTCGTGCCCTACCTCGTAGTGCGTGCTCTGGACCTAGGAAAGTGTGCCCTCACGCTAATCAAGAAAGTATCTTATACGAAGCACTAGATCATTAATTAATCCTACAAATTCTACTAACTAATATTAAATTACTAATTCAACCCATTAGAAGACAAAATCTCACAAAAAGCTAGACATTCCTTATTCTTTTGACAATAGATGACAAAAAAATCAGATTTTATATGCTAGACATTCCTTAAATTACTAATTCAACCCATTAGAAGACATTCCTAATACTCCAATAGATGACAAAAAAATCAGATTTTATATGCCTTGGGCCGACCACCATATGGGCTTTTGTGCTTGCTTGCTTAATTCAATTTAAATCCTAGACAATCTATGCCAATTCTATGACACATTGCATAAAAAATTTAGCTCAAAAAGTCCACCCAAAGCCTTCAAATCTAGACCAAATGCTCCTTGGCCATGCTAGGAATTTCAAAATGCTTCTTGAAGACATAAAAACCTGAATTGCAATGCCTAAGGCCGAACATATGCATCAACATTTGCAAAAGCTATCATTTTCTTTCATTTCTCTCATTCTCCTCACATTTCTCTCTCTCCCTCTCATTCTTCTCTCTCTCTCTCGGACTTGGCTGAGTTTCATCATTCCATAGCTGATCTTCATCATTCTATGGTGCATCAAGACAAGCAACAAGCTAAGAAACTCGACCAAGCTAGCTAAGTTGCAAGAATCACACATGCAAGCTCTTTGAGTCTCCATTTCGGCCTAGGTGAGTTTGCTAGCTTCCATTTCTTTTCTTCTTGTTCTAACCACATGCACCTATTAAGAACTTGGTCACTAAGCTAGGAAAAATAGAGAGAAATCGGGTGGTGTCTCGGCTAAGCAAGGAAGAAGACCAAATTTGTGCTTCATCAAAGTTTTGTGCATCTTCTTGTTGTTTTGCTAAGGTGAGGGCTAAAACCTCTTGAAAATCCTTCAAAAATCCACATGCATGCTCTTAAATGTTTGTCTTTGCTTCTGTACTTGAGATATATGTGTGTTTATAAGCTTTTACAACCATGCATGGCAAGATTTTGGCTTGAAAGTGATGATAGATGAAATCGGGTTTTGTGACAGCTCTCTGTCTTGTTGTTGCGAGGTGAGTTTGGCTAGGCAAATGATGTTTAAAATTCATGAAAATTGGTAGGTAACCGGTTTTGCCAGTTTTGAACATTTTTTGCAGAAATAGGCCAAAGATAATTTTGATTCTAAGGTCCTCAAAATGGCAAATCATTAAAATGTGTCCAAATCTGGAAGTCTGGAAAAATTGAAGCAGGTTTTGGCAGATGCACTGACCTTGTAGAACGAACCAGTTTTGACTTAGTAAATTATGTCCAAAATGCATGAAATTTGGTGTGCTGCTAGGTTTTTCAGTTCTGGAAATTTTTTTCAGAAATGGACTAAGGCTAAATCTGACCCTAAAGACCTCAAAAACGACAAGTATTGAAATGTGTGCAAATCTGGACAGTTTTGTGCAATCCCACTGTTTTGGCTATAACTAGTGGACCCGAACTCCAAATGATATGAGGTTTGTTTCTGAATTTATTTCACTTCTTAAGATTTAATTTGACATCTTATTTACTGGAATTGGAGATTGTATGCTTGTCTTAATGATTGTGAGAAAATAGCCTATTGCAGTGAGGGTTTCACTTAGTTATATGCTTAGAAAATTTGTTGTAACTTCTCTTGTGGTATTAAATGCTTGGGATTGTGGCATTGGGATGTTGTGTGGACAGTTTTGAATACTTGGGGATGTTTGAATTAACTAATGCATGGCTTGAGATTGATTTTGAGTTGACTTGGGGCTTAGTCGCGCGGGTAAGCACGAAATGGAAAACCTAGTGACTAGGTAAACTTGCTAAGTGTCGATCCTTTGAATATTGTGCGTAACTATATGTTTAGTAGGCTGCCCGTAGTTTCCCTTATAGCTCTAAATGTGATTTTGATCATTGCATGTTGACAAATAGGCCTTTTTTGCACCCAAACCCACGTGGATTGTCGTTGCATGTTGAATAATCTTATTATTTGATTACGTGAACATTGAAATGAGTTATATGACTTGATTTACGTGTGTTACATGGCTGCCCATTTAATGTTCATATAACTCTATATGCCTTTCAAGTGAAATTACTTGTCTTATCGTGCCTCGCTTGTTTACTTGTCAATGTGCAATCTTATGACTGTCCGAAGGCAATCTACTTTGTTGTCCTCCTAATGTGATATATTAAATGTCATAAATGTGCATTGCATATAAGGTTGCAACCTTTCATTCTGGCGTGGTAGCGTTCACGCACACCGGGCGGCATCGGGCTTGTCGGTGCAACCGTGACTACCATTGTCCAATTCCCTCTCTCGCTTGGGGGCTAAACTTCCTCGGAGAGTTGGGTCGTAGGATTTCGGGATACATCCAGAGTACACCCATTTGGCGTGATAAGGGGATGATTTGAAGTCGGCCACAACAACTGATACTGGAAATGAACTGAGAGCAAAAGCTCACCGTATCATTTTTACTATGTGACACTACTATGGTCATTTTGCTATCGTTATTGTCTATTATCCACCATAGGATTAAGTAAAATGAACCTATCCAATCTAAGCAGGTACTCTCTATCAAGCTAAGATCAACAGGTACTTTTGTAACGAGGATTAACAAACAGACGAGACATAGTATCATACTAGGTTATTAATCAACAAGACTTCGAGATAACCAATAGGCATTTCAATTGATGGTAAATAGTAATCTTAGTTGGAAATGAAATTGAGATTAAAAAATTTGAGGCGTTTAGAGAATTAAGTCAAACCAAAGAGCCCAATTACAGCCGTTATGCTGCTGGTTTTTTGGAAAATTTTGGAGTTTAGGCTAAAACGTTAAGTGTTAAACTTTCATGAACGATTATGTAGAGGACTTGACTTGAATGTTTAGATCACACCTTAGTCTAACCTTATAGGCCGGGTTGGGGCGTGACAGTGTGATTCGGTAATAGAAATGTGGATTAGGTTATCGTCATTTTCGCGGCTCACGACGTACGATCTGGTACAAAAAAACTGTGCAAAAGAAAAAAAGTGTCCCAAAACTTATGAAAATGTTTGATTTGGGCTATGAAAACAAGCACAACATAGCAAGCTAGGTGCCATCATCGTAGAGCTCTCAGAGTGCTTTCCAACAATATGTTGTGCACCGCATAACTCCTTACGGATAAAAAGTTATAGGCACCGGAGCGACGGATACCTGGTCAGAAGCCTCACGCCCTCGGTTTGAGGGCCCAGCCTCTACGTGAAGTGAAGTTGTCTTGCCCAAGGTACCGTGGGATTCGGTAATAAAAATGTGATGGATTTGGTTGTTGTCCTTTTCGCGGCTCATGACGTACGATCCGGGACCGAAAAATAGCACAAAAGAAGAAAAGTTTCCCAAAACTGATGAAAACGTCCGATTTTGGGCTCCGAAAATAGCCACAGTCAAGTAGGCTTGCTCCTCCCGTAATAGAGTTCTCAGAGAGCTTTTCAACTGTATACTGTGCGCCGCGCAACTTCATACGGATCAAAAGTTATGGGCACCGGAGCGACAGATACCTGGTCACAAGCCCCACGCCCTCGGTTTGAGGACCCAGACTCTACGTGAAGTGAAGTTGTCTTGCCCAAGGTGCCATGGGATTCGGTATTAAAAATGTGATGGATTAGGTTGTCGTCCTTTTCGCAGCTCACGATGTTCAATCCGGGACGAAAAAATAGCGCAAAAGAAGAAAAGTGTCCCAAAACAGATGAAAACGTTCAATTTTGGGCTCAGAAAATAGGCGCAGTAGAGTAATCTTGGTGCCCCCGTCGTAGAGCTCTCAGAGATCTTTCCAACGGTAGGTTGTGCGCCGCTTAACTCCTTACGAATCAAAAGTTATGAGTACCGGAGCGACGGATACCTGGTCACAAGCCCCACACCCTCTGTTTGTGGGCCCAACCTCTACGTGAAGTGAAGTTGTCTTGACCAAGGTGCCGTGTAATTCGGTAATAGAAATGTGATGGATTAGGTTGTCGTCACTTTCGCGACGCACAATGTACGATCCGGGACAGGTAAATAGCTCAAAAGAAGAAAAGTGTCCCAAAACTTATGAAAATGTTCGATTTTGAGGTTCAAAAAGAGGCGCAACCGAGCAGGCTAGGTGCCCAGATCGTAGAGCTCTGAGAGTGCTTTCCAACAGTATGCTGTGCGCCGCATGACTGCTTACAGATCAAAAGTTATGGGCACCGGAGCGACGGATACCTGGTCACAAGCCCCACGCCCTCGGTTTGAGGGCCCAGCCTCTACGTGAAGTGAAGTTGTCTTGTCCAAGGTGCCATGGGATTCGGTAATAAAAATGTGATGGATTAGGTTGTCGTCTTTTTCGCGGCTCACGACGTAAGATCTGGGATGGAAAAATAGCGCAAAAGATGAAAAGTGACCCAAAACTGATGAAACTATTATGTTTTGGGCTCCAAAAATAGGCGCAGCCTAGCAGGCTTGTTGTTCTCATCGTAGAGCTTTTGGAGATCTTACCAACGGTATGTTGTGCGATGCATAACTCCTTACGGATCAAAAGTTATGGGCACCGGAGCGACAGATACCTGTTCACAAGCCCCACACCCTCGGTTTGAGGGCCCAGCCTCTACGTGAAGTGAAGTTGTCTTGCCCAAGGTGCCATGGGATTCGGTAACAAAAATGTGATGGATTAGGTTGTCGTCCTTTTCGCGGCTCACGACGTACGATCCGGGACCGAAAAACAACGCAAAAGATGAAAAGTGTCCCAAAACTGATGAAAACATTCAATTTTGGCCTACGAAAATAGGCGCAGTCGAGCAGGCTTGCTACCCCCGTCGTAGAGCTCTTGGAAAGGTTTCCAACGGTATGTTGTGCACCGTGTAACTCCTTACGGATCAAAAGTTATAGGCACCGGAGCTACGGATACCTGGTCACAAGCCCTACGCCCTCTGTTTGCGGGCCAAGCCTCTACGTGAATGATGTTATCTTGCCCATGGTGCCATGGGATTCAGTAATAGAAATGTGATGGATTAGGTTGTCGTCTTTTTTGCGGCTCACGATGTACGATCCGGGACGGAAAAACTGCGCAAAAAAAGAAAAGTGTCTCAAAACTGATGAAAACATTCGATTTTGGGCTCTAAAAATAGGTGCGGCCGAGCAAGCTTGGCACCACCTGTCGTAGAGCACTCAGAGAGCTTTCCAACAGTATGCTGTGCACCGCGTAACTCCTTACGGATTAAAAGTTATAGGCATTGTAGCGACGGATACCCGGTCACAAGCCCCGCACCCTCGATTTGAGGGCCCAGCCTCTACGTGAAGTGAAGTTGTCTTGCCCAAGGTACCGTGGGATTCAGTAATAAAAATGTGATGGATTAGGTTGCCGTCCTTTTCACGGCTCACGACGTACGATCCGGGACGAAAAAACTGCTCAAAAAAATAAAAGTGTCCCAAAATAGATGAAAACATTCAATTTGGGCTACGAAAAAAGGCGCAGCCGATCAGGCTTGCTGCTCCTATCGTAGAGCTCTTGGAGTGCTTTCCAACTGTGTGCAGTGCGCCGTGTAACTCCTTACGGATCAAAAGTTATGAGCACCGGAGCGACGAATACCTGGTCACAAGCCCCACGCCCTCTGTTTGCGGGCCCAGCCTCTACGTGATGTGAAGTTGTCTTGCCCAAGGTACTGTGTGATTCGGTAATGGAAATGTGATGGATTAGGTTCTTGTCCTTTTCGCGGCTCATGACGTACGATCCGGGATGGAAAAACAGCGCAAAAGAAGAAAAGTGTCCCAAACCTAATAAAAATATTCAATTTTGGGCTTCGAAAACAGGCGCAACCAAATTGGCTAGATGCCCCCATCTTAGAGCTCTCAGAGTGCTTTTCAACAGTATGTTGTGCGCCACGTAACGCTTTACGGATTAAAAGTTATGGGCACCGGAGCAACGGATACCTAGTCACAAGCCCCACACCCTCGGTTTGAGGGCCCATCCTCTACGTGAAGTGAAGTTTTCTTGCCCAAGGTGCCGTGGGATTCGGTAATAAAAATGTGATGGATTACGTTGTCGTCCTTTTCGCGGCTCACGACGTATGATCCTGGATGAAAAAACAGTGCAAAAGAAGAAAAGTATCCCAAAATTGAAAAAAAGTTCAATTTTGGGGTGCGAAAATACGCACAGCAGAGCAGGCTTGCTGCACTCATTGTAGAGCTCTCGGAGATCTTTCCAACGATATGCAATGTGTGGCGTAACTCCTTACGTATCAAAAGTTATGGCCACCGTAGCGACGGATACCTGGTCACAAGCCCTACGCCCTCTGTTTGCGAGCCCAGCCTCTACGTGAAGTGAAGTTGTCTTGCCCAATGTGCCGTGGGATTCGGTAATAGAAATGTGATATATTAGGTTGTCGTCCTTTTTGCGGCTCACGACGTACGATCCGAGACTGAAAGACTGCGCAAAAGAAGAAAAGTGACCCGAAACTAATGAAAACATTCAATTTTGGGCTCCAAAAATAGGCGCAACTGAACAGGCTTGGTGCCCCCGTCGTAGAGCACTCGGATAGTTTTCCAACGGTATGCTGTGCGCCGCCTAACTCCTTACGGATCAAAAGTTATGAGCACCGGAGCGACGGATACCTGGTCACAAGCCTCACGCCCTCTGTTTGCCGGCCCAACCTCTACGTGAAGAGAATTTGTCTTGCCCAAGGTGCCATGGGATTCGGTAATAGAAATGTGATGAATTAGGTTGTCGTCCTTTTTGCGGCTCACGACGTACGATCCGGGACGAAAAAATAGCGCAAAAAAAGAAAAGTGTCCCAAAATTGAAGAAAACGTTCAATTTTGGGCTCTGAATACAGGCACAACAAATCAAGCTTGTTGTACCTGTCGTAGAGCTCTCAGAGAGCTTTCCAACGATATGCTATGCGCCGCGTAACTCCTTGCGGATCAAAAGTTATGGCCACCGTAGTGATGGATACCCGGTCACAAGCCCCATGCCCTTTGTTTGCGCGCCTAGCCTCTATGTGAAGTGAAGTTGTCTTGCCCAAGGTGCCGTGGGATTCAGTAATAGAAATGTGATGGATTAGGTTGTCGTCCTTTTCGCGGCTCACGACGTACGATCTGAGGATGAAAGACTGTGCAAAACAAAAAAAATGTCCCGAAACTGATGAAAACGTTTGATTTTGGGCTTCGAAAATAAGCGCAACCGAGCAGATTTGGTGCCCTCGTCGTAGAGCTCTCGGAGAGCTTTCCAACGGTATGCTGTGCGCCGCGTAACTCCTTATGGATCAAAAGTTATGAGCACCGGAGCGATGATACCTGGTCACAAGCCCCACGCCCTTTGTTTGCGAGCCCAGCCTCTCCGTGAAGTGAAGATGTCTTGCCCAAGGTGCCGTGTGATTCGGTAATGGAAATGTGATGGATTAGGTAGTCGTCCATTTCGTGGCTCACGACGTAAGATCCGGGACGGAAAAATAGAGCAAAAGAAGAAAAGTGTCCCAAAATTTATGAAAATGTTCGATTTTGGGCTCCGAAAATAGGCGCAACCGAGCTGGCTAGGTTCCCCCATCGTAGAGCTCTCAGAGTGCTTTCCAACGGTATGTTGTGCGCTGTATAACTCCTTACAGATCAAAAGTTATGAGCACCGGAGCGACGGATACCTGGTCACAAGCCCCACGCCCTCGGTTTGAGGGCCTAGCCTCTACGTGAAGTGAAGTTGTCTTGCCCAAGGTGCCATGGGATTCGGTAATAAAAATGTGATGGATTAGGTTGTCGTCCTTTTCGCTGCTCACGACGTATGATCCAGAACGGAAAAACAGTGCAAAAGAAGAAAATTGTCCCAAAACTGATGAAAACGTTCGATTTTGGGCTCCAAAAATAGGCACAGCCGAGCAAGCTTGGTGCCCCTGTTGTAGAGTTCTCGGAAAACTTTCCAACGGTATGTTATGCGCCACGTAACTCCTACGGATCAAAAGTTATGAGCACCGGAGCGACGGATACCAGGTCACAAGCCCCAAGCCCTCTGTTTGCGGGCCCAGCCTTTACGTGAAGTGAAGTTGTCTTGCCCAAGGTGCCGTGGGATTCTGTAATAAAAATGTGATGGATTAGGTTGTCGTCCTTTTTGCGGCTCACGATGTACGATCTGAGACTGAAAAATAGCGTAAAAGAAGAAAAGTATCCCAAACTAATGAAAAATTCGATTTTGGGCTCCGGAAACAGGCGCAGTTGTCACGCCCCAACCCGACCTATGGAGGTTAAACCAAGGTGTGATCTAATCATTTCACGTTCTTTTACGATTATAACTCGTTAACGAAGGTTAAGCTTATCCGTTAGACTAAAACTCCAAAAGTTTTTCGAAAAACAGTCAGCATAACAACTGTAGTTAGGACCTTTTAGTTTGACCTAATTTCTAAATGCCTCAATTATTCTAATCATTAATCCAATTCCGTTAAGGACTCCTATTTTGTCATCAACCGATATGCCTACTAGTCTATCTTGAAATTCTTGTTTGATTGACAAGCCTAGCATGATAACTATGTCCTGTTTATTTGCCAGTTCCTATTATACAAGTACCTATTATCCTTTAGTTTACAAATAAGCACCTAAGTGAAATTAGATAGAATTGACTTATTTGATTTTTTATCTAGTGGTTTAATTGCCTACGATAGCTACTATTCAAGATAATGAAAGCAAATAACCAAATAAGAAGTTCTTCCAGTTACAGATAGTACAATCCAAAACTAGACCCAAATTACAACGGGGTCATTTACAACAACAAAATAAGTAGTCTTTAGAGCAAACCCAACGTTCATAGAACAGCCACTGACAAGCAATGCACATAAAGCACGTAATCACTCAAAGGAATCATCAACAGGCACATTCTCCTCGGGTACCTGTTCCAAATCTTCTTCACCTGTGATGATAAAAGAGGGTGAGTCCTTATGAACTCAGCGAGGGGGAACGAGAAATAACGTTTTGAAATCTCTTTTTCGGTTAGTCTTATGAAAACCCCTTTTTGAGAACATGTCACATATTACAATTAATAAGTATGCAAAATATAGGAATCAAATTGAACAACAGATACAATTACCAATCATTTCAACGATACGGTGAGCTTTCGCTCTCGAGATCAATCGGTGAGCATTAGCTCTCAATATCATTTTCGATAACAATTGTTGTGGCTGGCTTCAATCATCCACTTATCACTCCCAATTGGGTGTACTCCGGATGTACCCCAAAAACCTACGACCCAACTCTCCGAGGATGGAATGCCAAGCGAGAGAGGGAATTGGAGCATGGTAGTCACGGGAGCACCGGCAAGCCCTATGCTACCCGGCGTTCGTGAAATGCTACCATGCCACGATGAGAGGTTGCAACCTTGTATGCAATGATCATTTATGCCATTTAACATTTCACATTAGGAGGTCAACAAAGTAGGTTGCCTCCGAGCAAGTATAAGATCATATATCGATAAGTAAACTTACAAGGCATGCTTTGACATGTACATTCACTTTGTAAAACACTTAGGAGCATGTGAACATTTAACGGACAGCCAAGTAACACCATATAAAACAAGTCATATAGCTCATTTTAGTTCACATATTAAGTGTTGAGATCATACGAGCATGCAACGACACTTATACAAGACCGGGTGCAAGAACAGTTCACGTATCAACATGCAATCATCAGGAATCATGTTTGGAGCTATATGGACAATTCCGGGCAGCCTATTAACCTCCTTCAACATCATTTATAATTCACACAAGAATGGTTTATGACTCGTGAACCCAAGGGGCCATTAGGGTTTACTAGGCCGTGCTCGGGGTTAGTTTCATTTGCTAAGCACCACAAGTAATACTTAAACCACATCAAGCCTATATAACATTTATTGGGCAGCCTACTAATCACACAATTAAACACATTAATCATATTATCATCACTTAGAGAGATTTCATAGTTAATAGGGTTTCAATTCATGCTTACACGTGCGATTAAGCCACAAGTTGTCACATAATTAAACCCAAGCCATGCATCGATTACTTAAGCATCCTCAATCATCCAAAACAGTCCACACAACATCTAAGTGCCACAATTTCAAGCATTCAATACCACAAGAGAAGTTACAACATGTTTCAAAGCATATCACTAAACAAAATCTCACTGCATTGGTCTGTTTTCCCACATTCATTTAGACAAGCAAACAATCTCCAATTTTAGTGAACAAAATGTAAAATTAAATATTAATGAGTGATTTAAAT
Organism: Ehretia macrophylla; assembly: GCA_037974665.1. Lineage (NCBI taxonomy): Eukaryota > Viridiplantae > Streptophyta > Magnoliopsida > Boraginales > Ehretiaceae > Ehretia > Ehretia macrophylla. The sequence goes on along the minus strand of CM075771.1, from coordinate 46,747,869 downwards.
CCAGAAACAAACCTCACCTAATTTGGAGTTCGGACTCAAGAGTTATAGCCAAAACCGTGAGACTACGCAAAACTGTCCAGATTCGTACATATTTCAATACATGCCATTTTTTAGGGTCTTAGGGTCAGATTTAGCTTTAGTATATTTCTGACAAAAATGTCCAGAACTGAAAAATATAAAAACCTACCAAATTTCATACATTTTAGATATCATTTACTAAATCAAAACTGTTTCGTTCTACAAGGACAGTGAACTGCCAAAAACCTGCTCCATTTTCCCAGATTTTCCTGATTTAGACACCCTTCGATGTTTTGCCATTTTGGAGACCTTAGAGTCCAAATTGTCCTTGGCCTATTTCTACAAAAAAATGCTCAAAACTGGCCAAAGTAGTCACATAACAATTTTCACGCATTTTCAATGTCATTTACCAAGCCAAATACATCTCAATCTAACAAGTCAGAAATCTGCCATTTTCGCGATTCTACCTATCTTCAAATCCTAGCCAAATATCTTGCCATGCATGGTTACAAAAGCTCATGTACACACATATACCACAAGTACAGAGCTAAATATAGACATATGAATGCATGCATGTGGTTTTTCAAAGCTTTTAAAAAGGATTAACCCTTACCTTAGCAAGTTAATAGATGAAGATGCACAATGTTCTTGAAGATGCACCAATGGAGCTTCTTTCTTGCTTCTTGCTTGCTTGGGCTGCCATGGACAAGTTTCCTAGAGTCCTTGAGTGGCTAGGAGAACCTTAGAAGATGAGCTTGAGCCATGGAGCTTGAGGATGCAGCCTTGGTTGAGAGAGAGAGAGCAAATGAGAGAATGAGAGTTTTAGAGAAAGAAATGATGTGTTTGTGTATGTGGTCAGCCTTGAGCTACTAAAATTCTGAATTTGTGTCATCTTTTGGAGCATGTTTGAATTGTTTGGTATGCTTGGTGATGTGGCCGAGAAGGTAGAGCATGGTGGTTGATAAAATATTGCTTTGGTGTATGCAAAAGTTATGACAATGTGAAGTTTTGTCTAAGCATGCATGAATAATTGTTTTGTTCAATTTTTTTTTTGGTCAAGAACATGGTATGGCCGGCCATCATAGCTCCCAAATCTGAATTTTGTCATGTGTTAAGCCTTATTTTATTGTAGGTTAAATATTTTTAATTGTAGGTGCATGGGTTTTGGAAAAAGGAATAAAGAATAAGAATAAAGAATGTTTGAATCATTAAAATATTGAGTTGAATTTGACTTAGGATTAAAATAAGAGTTAGTGGTGTTTGTAGGATTATTTTATAGTCTAGTGCTTTGTGTAGGATTCTTTATTGATTAGCGTGCGGGCACGCTTTCCTAAGTCTAGGGCACGCACTACGAGACACGCACATAAATCAATATAGGGCACGAATCACGAGGTAGACACGAACTACGAGGTAAGGCACGTACTTCGAGATAAATGCATGGATTCTATTGCAAATGCATGCAACCCTAGGTGAATACACGTAAACCAATGCAAGGCACGTAATTCAATGCAATGCATTTGAATTGAGGTACGACTTTTAAACCTAGGTTAGGGCACGCAATTCAAGGTCAGTGCGCACAAATCGAGGTATCGCACATAAATCAAAGTCAGGGCACGTAAGTCGAGGATTAGGGCATATAATTCTAGGTCAAGGCACGTATGACGAGGCATGCATGAAAACCAAGACAAGGCATGTAATCCTAGGTCGGTCATACAATTCTGGGTTTAAGGCACGCAAATCGAGGTAAGACACATTATTCATGGTCGGGCCTCACATCCTCCACTCCTTAAAAGAATTTCGTCCCGAAATTCATTCTTACTTGTTGGGGTCATTTAGACGGATTCTGACCTTTGTTATTTCTACTCCGAGCCGTTGCTCGCTCCATGATCCCCTTTTCCAAAATTGCCAAACTTTCTCCAATCGTTAATTCGGTAAGACCCCTACATTTATAGTTCGTTCCTTTGAACGACTCTATTCTCCATTTGATCTTAAGGTCAAGTTCATTAACTAAGGCTAGAATCTCCATAGCTAGTCATCAAAGCTGCATCGATATTCTAATATAAGGTGTCAATCTTGCATTCAAACCTCAAAAGGAATATCACAATAATTCCATGATCCTATGGTGATATACGCTAATTTCAAGATAGTAGGTCTATATCCGATTTACATATCCTATCTATTATCTTCAAAATTGATATCACATAGGTCATACACATGTTATGAATTATTTTCACAATACGACCCTATTTTCAGGAAGAACTCACCAAACAAACTAATCCATCTCAAGTCATCATCTATCGATAGTATCATAGTCCCTATCTCGTAGGTATATTAGATTAGCAAATCTTCTAATGACTAGTCTCCCGATTACAGGCTCCTAGTCATTAACATTCTTTCCCAGCTTTGTTAACCTTCACGCTCATAATCAAGGCGAAAGACCGTTGAGATTCGTTAAACTCAAACTCTAAGGTTTACTAAGAACCACCAACAAATTGCCATAGAAATTGCATGGGTAAACTAATCATGTTGTACTAGTTCAACTCCTACAAGTAAATTCATCAACTTGTAATCCATAATTTATTTCCTCATTCAAATCTCTATCTTCAAGTCATGAGGCTTTAGAATTTCTTTTAATCTTAATCAAGACTCCTAAAGCGAATAGTTTCAATCTCAAATAAATTTCACTCACCTCAATCCAAGGTTACGTCATACTTAAGAAGACAATGGTCCTACTCACTTAGCAACCTAGTCATTCCTTCGAACACTTAATGCCCGCCAATATATTTTCAATCATTAGTGTTACTAAGCTAGGGTCATAGCAATGTAAGTGATATCAATGTTCCACTAGGTTACTGGCCGTACAACATCAATCATAGGACTATAAATGGGTACCGAAATGATCTAGCTCATAAGATACTTACCATACTAATCTAAGTAGCTTGTTACATGAAATAACTTCAAGGCTATGTCATCATAAGAATTATAACCACAAGTCATCCTACAATATAATCTAATAGAACTTCAAAAGTAATCAACCACTCATTTAACTATCACTACAAAATCCACCCTCTATTCAACGACCACGATTCCAAGTCTACCAACCGTTAGTTTCTAGACGTGAAACGGTGCACATAAACACGGTTGTCTAAGAGCAGTCTCTCGGGTCATCATGACTCTAATCCATCTCCATCTTAACTATATGAAGTCTTACTCTCCTCATTTACATGTTCAACTAGCTAAGAGCATCAAGACTCATTGACCTTAGGTCCTAGGGTTTACCACAAATCATCATGCATACTTACTATTAGCTATTTAGGATTACTATTCATACCCTAACGACTCCACTTTGCAACTAGATGCTTTAATCTCATTTCCATGGTTTATATACTAGGTCCATCGGTAATACTTAGGGATATATGCTTCCTAATATCCTTTAGGGTATCCAAATAACGAGTGTGTAGAATGACTTACTTTGCATAATCACAACTAAGTCCGAGGGGCACCAAATTAATACCATGATTCTTAATATCACCAATATCCAACTTTGGACCTTTAGCAATGTTAGTCATCTAATGCAAAATTCAATACCTTACACTTCTATTCGACCTAACATTTTAGGTGTAGTCTTCCAAACACAAGTTCTAGCTACGTGAATCCCTCAATTTCAACATCTCTATATCTTGCTATACTAAAGAATCATCAACCTTGTTAAACTCAATTTTCAGAGTTGTCTACATGTCTTGAGGTTATCCATTGTTAAGTCACTTAAATACACTATTCATGCCTTAATAATCTAACCCCTATCGTCAATTTCCACGAATTCATCTATTAATTTCTAGGTCACGATCTTACCATTGAGTGAACTTGAAACTCACTAGTATACACCTTATTAGGTTCAACGATGCTTAATTCCAATCAAGTAAGGATTCAATCAGATAAATAGTCTATTATACCAATTTAAGATATAATAATTTGATTCAAAAGCAACTCCTAAGTCAAACTTCCATTATAAGCATATGAATATATATATATACTACTCCACATGTCCAATAGTATATTCTTATATCTAAGGAAAGTTGTATGTCCTTAACATTTATTCTTGAACCACAATTAGAAGAACGGTTTAACAGAATCAAGAACTTTATGACTATAAAATTGATAACTTAATCACAGGCATGTGTATTCCAAAGATAATGAGATAATTTTTACCTCAACAGTTATACCTGTGCTACGCATTTTATATATATACATATCCAATAATACATACGATTCACCGAGTACCTGTGAAGATGCAAGAAATCTCTAACCGAGCCTTTTCGTTCTTCCTGCGTAAATTCAATTCCTTGGAAGTCCTAATCCTAACTATCTATGTGTATAAACAGTCATTCATGGTTATGTAACATGTACATGTATCAAGGAATGAGTATAAAAGCATGCATGCATTATTGAGGACGTGTCGGTGTGCATGATACATAATACATATAGTCCACAAAGGTACATAATATTCAATACTTAAAGCAATTAAAGCACATTAGCACATATTAACACATATAAACAAGACATCATAATTACCTTAGGGCTTCTACCCATGGTCCGAGAGTTGAACCCGACTAATGCCTAGTTAGTAAACTAAGCTCTGATACCATTCTATTATAGGGTGTCATGCCCCCAACCCGACCTATGGAGGTTAGACTAAGGTGTGATCTAATCATTTCACGTTCTTTTACAATTATAACTGGTTAACGAAGGTTAAGCTTATCCGTTAGACTAGAACTCCAAAAGTTTTTCGAAAAACCGGCAGCATAACAGTTGTAGTTGGGACCTTTTAGTTTGACCTAATTTCTAAATGCCTCAATTATTCTAATCATTAATCCAATTCCATTAAGGACTCCTATTTTGTCATCAACCGATATGCCTACTAGTCTATCCTGAAAGTCTCGTTTGATTGACAAGCCTAGCATGATAACTATGTCCCGTTTATTTGCCAGTTCCTATTATACAAGTACCTATTATCCTTTAGTTTACAAATAAGCACCTAAGTGAAATTAGATAGAATTGACTTAGTTGATTTTTCACCTAGTGGTTTAATTGCCTATGATAGCTACTATTCAAGATAATGAAAGCAAATAACCAAATAAGAAGTTCTTCCAGTTATAGATAGTGCAATCCAAAACTAGACCCAAATTACAACGGGGTCATTTACATCAACAAAATAAGTAGTATTCAGAGCAAACACAGCGTTCATAGAACAGCCACTGACAAGCAAGGCATATAAAGCACGTAATCACTCCAAGGAATCATCAACAGGCACATTCTCCTCGGGTACCTACTCCAAATCTTCTTCACATGTGATGATAAAAGAGGGTGAGTCCTTATGAACTCAGCAAGGGGGAACGAGAAATAACATTTTGAAATCTCTTTTCCGGTTAGTCTTATGAAAACCGCTTTTTGAGAACATATCACATATTACAATTAATAAGTATGCAAAATATAAGAATCAAATTGAGCAACAGATACAATTACCAATCATTTCAAGGATACGGTGAGCTTTCGCTCTCGAGATCAATCGGTGAGCATTTGCTCTCAATATCATTTTCTATAACAATTGTTGTGGCCGGTTTCAATCATCCACTTACCGCTCCCAATTGGGTGTACTCCGGATGTACCCCAAAAACCTATGACCCAACTCTCCGAGGGTAGAATGGCAAGCGAGAGAGGGAATTGGACCATGGTAGTCACGGGAGCACCGGCAAGCCCTATGCCGCCTGGCGTTCGTGAAACGCTACCATGCCACGATGAGAGGTTGCAACCTTGTATGCAATAAACATTTATGCCATTTAACATTTCACATTAGGAGGTCAACAAACTAGATTGCCTCCGAGCAAGTATAAGATCACATATCGATAAGTAAACTTACAAGGCATGCTTTGACATGTACATTCACTTTGTAAAACACTTAGGAGCATGTGAACATTTAACGGACAGCCAAGTAACACCATATAAAACAAGTCATATAGCTCATTTTAGTTCACATATTAGGTGTTGAGATCATACGAGCATGCAACGACACTTATACAAGACCGGGTGCAAGAACAGTTCACGTATCAACATGCAATCATCAGGAATCATGTTTAGAGCTATATGGAAAATTCCGGGCAGCCTATTAAGCTCCTTCAACATCATTTATAATTCACACAAGAATGGTTTATGACTCGTGAACCCACGGGGCCATTAGGGTTTACTAGGCCGTGCTCGGGGTTAATTTCATTTGCTAAGCAGCACAAGTAATACTTAAACCACATCAAGCCTATATAACATTTATTGGGCAGACTACTAATCACACAATTCAACACATTAATCATATTATCATCACTTAGCGAGATTTCGTAGTTAATAGGGTTTCAATTTATGCTTACACGTGCGATTAAGCCACAAGTTGTCACATAATTAAACCCAAGCTATGCATCGATTACTTAAGCATCCTCAATCATCCAAAATAGTCCACACAACATCTAAGTGCCACAATTTCAAGCATTCAATACCACAAGAGAAGTTACAACATGTTTCAAAGCATATCACTAAACAAAATCTCACTGCATTGGTCTGTTTTCCCACATTCATTTAGACAAGCAAACAATCTCCAATTTCAGTTAACAAAATGTCAAATTAAATATTAATGAGTGATTTATATCCAGAAACAAACCACACCTAATTTAGAGTTCGGACTCAAGAGTTATAGCCAAAACCGTGAGACTACGCAAAACTGTCCAGATTCGTACATATTTCAATACTTGCCATTTTTTAGGGTCTTAGGGTCAGATTTATCTTTAGTATATTTCTGACAAAAATGTCCAGAACTGAAAAATATAGCAACCTACCAAATTTCATACATTTGAGATATCATATACCAAATCAAAACTATTTCGTTCTACAAGGACAGTGAACTGCCAAAAACCTGCTCCATTTTCCCAGATTTTCCAGATTTAGACACCCTTCGATGTTTTGCCATTTTGGAGACCTTAGAGTCCAAATTGGCCTTGGCCTATTTCTACAAAAAAAATGCTCAAAACTGGCCAAAGTAGTCACATAACAATTTTCACGCATTTTCAATGTCATTTACCAAGCCAAATACAACTCGTTCTAACAAGTCAGAAATCTGCCATTTTCACGATTCTACCTATCTTCAAATCCTAGCCAAATATCTAGCCATGCATGGTTACAAAAGCTCATGTACACACATATACCACAAGTACAGAGCTAAAGATAGACATATGAAGGCATGCATATGGTTTTTGAAAGCTTTTAAAAAGGATTAACCCTCACCTTAGCAAGTTAATAGATGAAGATGCATAATGTTCTTGAAGATGCACCAATGGAGCTTCTTTCTTGCTTCTTGCTTGCTTGGGCTGCCATGGACAAGTTTCCTAGAGTCCTTGAGTGGCTAGGAGAACCTTAGAAGATGAGCTTGAGACATGGAACTTGAGGATGCGGCCTTGGTTGAGAGAGAGAGAGAGAAAATGAGAGAATGAGAGTTTTAGAGAAAGAAATGATGTGTTTGTGTATGTGGTCAGCCTTGAGCTACTAAAATTCTGAATTTGTGTCATCTTTTGGAGCATGTTTGAATTGTTTGGTATTCTTGGTGATGTGGCCGAGAAGGTGGAGTATGGTGGTTGATAAAATATTGCTTTGGTGTATGCAAAAGTTATGACAATGTGAAGTTTTGTCTAAGCATGCATGAATAATTGTTTTGTTCAATTTTTTTTTGGTCAAGAACATGGTATGGCCGGCCATCATAGCTCCCAAATATGAATTTTGTCATGTGTTAAGCCTTATTTTATTGTAGGTTAAATATTTTTAATTGTAGGTGCATGGGTTTTGGAAAAAGGAATAAAGAATAAGAATAAAGAATGTTTGAATCATTAAAATATTGAGTTGAATTTGACTTAGGATTAAAATAAGAGTTAGTGGTGTTTGTAGGATTATTTTATAGTCTAGTACTTTGTGTAGGATTCTTTATTGATTAGCGTGCGGGCACGCTTTCCTAAGTCTAGGGCACGCACTACGAGACATGCACATAAATCAATACAAGGCACGAATCACGAGGTAGACACGAACTACGAGGTAAGGCACGTACTTCAAGATAAATGCACAGATTCCAATGCAAATGCATGCAACCCTAGGTGAATACACATAAACCAATACAAGGCATGTAATTCAATGCAATGCACGTGAATTGAGGTACGACTCTTAAACCTAGATTAGGGCACGTAGTTCAAGGTCAGTGCACACAAATTGAGGTATCGCACGTAAATCAAAGTTAGGGCACGTAAGTCAGGGATTAAGGCACATAATTCTAGGTCAAGTCATGTATGACGAGGCATGCACGAAAACCAAGACAAGGCATGTAATCCTAGGTTGGTCATATAGTTAAGGGTCTAAGGCACGCAAATCGAGATAAGACACATTATTTGTGGTTGGGCCTCACAGCAGTCGAGCAGACTGGCTGCCCCCATTGTAAAGCTCTCAGAGAGCTTTCCAACGGTATGCTGTGCGCCGCGTAACTCCTTGCGGATCAAAAGTTATAGGCACCGGAAGGACGAATACCTGGTCACAAGCCCCTCGCCCTCTGTTTGCGGGCCCAGCCTCTATGTGAAGTGAAGTTGTCTTTCCCAAGGTGCTGTGGGATTCGGTAATAGAAATGTGATGAATTAGGTTGTCGACCTTTTCGCAGATCACGACGTACGATCCAGGACGGAAAAACAGCTCAAAAGAAGAAAATTGTCCTAAAACTGATTAAATCGTTCAATTTTGGGCTCCGAAAATAGGCGCAGCTGAGCAAGCTGAGTGCCCCCGTCGTATAGCTCTTGGAGAGCTTACCAACGGTATGCTGTGCACCGCGTAACTCCTTACGGATCAAAATTTATGAGCACCGTAGCGACGAATACCTTGTCACAAGCCTCACGCCCTCTGTTTGCGGGACTAGCCTCTACGTGAAGTGAAGTTTTCTTGCCCAAGGTGCCGTGGGATTCGGTAATAGAAATGTGATGGATTAGGTTGTCGTCCTTTTCACGGCTCACGACATACGATCCGGGACAGAAAAACAGCGCAAAGAAAGAAAAGTGTCCCGAAACTGAAGAAAACGTTCAATTTTGGGCTCCGAAAATAGGCAGAGCCGAGTAGGCTTCCTGCCCCCGTCATGGAGCTCTCGGAGAGCTTTCCAACGGTATGCTATGCGCCGCGTAACTCCCTACAGATCAAAAGTTATGGCCACCGGAGCGATGGATACCTGGTCATAAGCGCCACGGCCTCTGTTTGCGGGCCCAGCCTCTACGTGAAGTGAAGTTGTCTTGCCCAAAGTGACATGGGATTCGGTAATAGAAATGTGATGGATTAGGTTGTCGTCCTTTTCGTGGTTCACGACGTACGATCCGGGACGAAAAAACTGCACGAAAGAAGAAATATTTCCCAAATCTGATGAAAAAGTTCAATTTTGGGCTCCGAAAATAGGCGCAGCCGAGCAAGCTTGGTGCCCCTGTCGTAGAGCTCTCGGTGAGCTTTCCAACATTATACTATGCGCTGTGTAACTCCTTACGGATCAAAAGTTATGGGCACCGGAGTGACGAATGCCTGGTCACAAACCCCACGCCCTCTGTTTGCGGGCCATGCCTCTACGTGAAGTGAAGTTGTCTTGCCCAAGGTTCCGTGGGATTCGGTAACAAAAATATGATGGATTAGGTTGTCGTCCTTTTTGCGGCTCACGACGTACGATCTGGGACGGAAAAACAACACAAAAGAAGAAAAGTGTCCCAAAACTGATGAAAACGTTCGATTTTGGGCTCTGAAAATTGGCACAGCATAGCAAGCTTGCTGCCCCCATCGTAGAGCTCTCGAAGAGCTTTCCAATGGTATGCTGTGCGCAGCGTAACTTCTTACGGATCAAAAGTTATGGGCACCGTAGCGATAGATACCTGGTCACAAGCCCCACGCCCTCGGTTTGAAGGAGCAACCCCTACGTGAAGTGAAGTTGCCTTGCCCAAGGTTGTGAGGCCCGGCCTCGATTTGCGTGTGATACCTCGTTTTGTGTGCCCTAACCTCGAATTGCGTGCTTTGACCTAGGTTTAAGAGTTGTGTCTCGTTTTATGTGCCTTGCATTGAATTATGTGCATTTGTTTAGAGTTGTATGCATTTACTTGGGAAACGTGCATTCATCTCGTAGTTCATGCTTTACCTTGTAGTGTGTGTCCTAAATCTAGGAAAGCGTGCCCGCACGCTAATCAAGAAAAAATCTTACACGAAGCACTAGATTATTAATTAATCCTACAAGCTCCACTAACTAATATTAAAATGCTAAGTCAATGCACTAGAAGACAAAATTTCACTAAACACTAAACATTCTTTATTCCTACCAAAAACCCATGCACACAAAAACCTATAACACTAATACTATAATGCCACATGATACAATTAAAAACAACACAAATTGCTCAATTCTAGCATGCTAATTTTGGCCACCAAGGCCTTTTGACTAGCCTTACACAATTTCAAAATGATTCTAGACAACCTATGACACACACAAGACACAAAGCATAAAAAAAATTCCTTAACATCCTACCCATTGCTTCACTTCCTCGGCCAAATCACCTTATGTCTCCTCACAATTCAAAAATTGATCAAAAGAACAAAACAATTCAGCTTTTACAAGCCCTAGGCTGACACACTCACACACAAACACTTCACTCCTCACATACATTTCAATTGCTCTCATTTTCTCTCACCCTCTCGGCATAGACTGCTTCAAGCACCACCATAGCTTAAGCTCATCTCCTAAAGCTCACCAAGACACTCAAGGCCCCTAGGAAGCTCGACCAAGCAAGCTAGAAGCAAGGAGATTTGCATGCAAGCTCATAGAACACTCATTTCAGCCCTAGGTATGTTGATAGCTTTTCTTTCATCTCCCTTTTGTTCTAACCACATGCACATACTAAGGACATGGTAACTCAGCTAGGAATTAAGGAAATCAAGCAATATCTCTCGGCCAAACAAGGAGAGAAGACCATTTGTGCATCTTCAAGAGTTTTGAGCATCATTTGTTGTCAATCGGCTAAGGTGAGTGTTAATCTTTTTTAAAAGCTTTCAAAAACCACATGCATGCCTTCATATGTCTATTTTTACCTCTGTACTTGTGGTATATGTGTGTACATGAGCTTTTGTAACCATGCATGGCAAGATATTTAGCTAGAATTTGAAGATCGGTGAAATCACGAAAATGGCAGATTTCTGACTTGTTAGAGCGAAGTGAATTTGGCCTGGTAGATGATGTTGAAAATGCATGAAAATTGGTAGGTGACTAGTTTTGCCGGTTCTGCGAATTTTTTGTAGAAATAGGCCAAGGCCAATTTTGACTCTAAGATCTCCAAAATGGCAAAACATCGAAGGGTGTCTAAATCTGGAAAATCTGGAAAAATGGAGTAGGTTTTTGGCAGTTCACTGTCCTTGTAGAATGAACCGGTTTTGACTTAGTAAATGATATCTAAAACGTATGAAATTTGGTAGGCTACTATATTTTTTAGTTCTGGACATTTTTTCCAGAAATAGATCAAAGCCAATTCTGACCCTAACACCATCAAAAATAGCAAAAATCGTAATGTGTCTAAAACTGGACAGTTTTGCGTAGTCTCACGGTTTTGGCCCTAACTCCTAAGTCTGAACTCCAAATGAGGTGAAGTTTGTTTTTAGATTTAAATCACTCATTAAGCTTTAATTTGAAATTTTGTTCACTGGAATTGGATATTTTTTTCTTGTTTAAATGATTGTGGGAAAACAGACCATTGCGGTGAGGTTTTTATCTAGTGATATGCTTTGAAAATTATTGTAACTCCTCTTGTGGTATTGAATGCTTGGGATTGTGGCACTTGGATGTTGTGTGGACTGTTTTGGATGATTGAGGATGTTTTAATTAATCGATGCATGGCTTGGGTTTAATAACGTGACAACTTGTGGCTTAATCGCACGTGTAAGCATAAATTGAAACCCTATTGAATATGAAAACTCGCTAAGTGTTGATCCTATGGTTATTGTGTCCAATTGTGTGATTAGTGGGCTGCCTAAGAAATGTTAAGTATGCTTGAAATGTAATTCCAATGATTACATGTTGATAAGTAGACTTTTCTTGCACCCGGTCTCATGTGGACGTCGTTGCATGCTTGTATAAACTTATTACTTGATTACGTGAACCCCGAAATGAGTTATATGACTTGATTTACATGTGTTACATGGCTGCCCATTTAATATTCATATAACTCCATGTATTTTACAAGCGAAATTACATGCAAAGCATGCCTTGTGTGTTTACTTGTCAATGTGCGATCTTATAACTGCTCGGAGACAACCTACTTCGTTGTCCTCCTAATGTGATATGTTAAATGTTATAAATGTGCATTGCATACAAGGTTGCAACCTTTCATTCTGGCGTGGTAGCGTTTCACACACACCGGGTGGCATCGGGCTTGTCGATGCAACCGTGACTACTGTGACGCCCGAGATTTAGCCATGCATTCAATTACTGTTGCATCCCTTGCTTGCGCATTTACTTCTGTACTTTACTAACTGACTTCTGTAGCTACTATTCACTCCATTTTCAAACTACATTCTATTAGTGAATTAACATTTTTATTAAATCATATTAATTGTTAAAGGAGTGGGAAAAATGTACAATTGAACTAGAAGCGATAAGAGCGCTCGTTTAGAAAATGATTTTCGTAGTTCAATGAATAGTGTTACGTAACATAACTTAGAGATTTAATTAGCTAGCCTATGTTTCACACCTTAGGCTCGTTTTAAAGTTAACAACGCTCATTTTAGTAACCCATTTAATCACCCAACTTAGCCATTTAGTATATCTACTCAACACATGACCATTTAGCTCATAAAAACAAAAACAAAAAAAGAGAGCAAATGCTGAAAAATCACTGTAGCAAATCCGATAATAGTATAGGAGGAGAATGAGAGGATTTTGCTCATCAAATCTTCAAGCCAAGCCAAGCCAAGCTAGGAGCAAGTAGTTTAGGGTGTTTGCTAGCCTCCCGAGAGTTCCTACGCGCAATTGGTGAGGGTTTTCATGACTTTTTATGCATATCTAAAATGTTACATTTTTCTTGATTTGTTGAAAATGTTATCAAATGCTATTGCAAAGCTTATCTATGCTATTATACCTTGTATATAAGTGCTAGAGAACACATTTGAGCTATTAGTTCGCATTTTAAACGGTTGGAATCGTCATTTGAATTTATGAGGTGAATAGTGATATTTTTCTAGGGTTTTGTGTAATTGCACGTATTAGCTTGATTCAACACTCCTAATAGATGCCTTAGGTGCTAATGAAGGTAGTCTAATAGCCCCGTGCACTTGAATTGCTCTAGAATCGCATAAAACGTGAAATAGCTGACTTTAACAAAGGGGTTTCGGGGTTCATGCGAATCCGGGTGGATTCGGGCTTCACTTCTAGTATTCTTAGGCTACCTAGGTGCTATAGAAGCTTTGATAACCCTTGTTTGAAGCCCGGATAAGGAATGTGTAGTTTAAAGCCATAAGAGGGAATTTGGGGCTTTCGGGGTAATCGCGGGCGTTTGAATGAGTTAGAGGGTTGAGAGGGTACCTTGAGGGTTAGTTAGAAGGTTGGAAGAGTTTCCCTTGAAAATGGAATCATTAACCTTGGTTTGGAAGATAAATAGTTTGAAAAATAAAGGGGTTTAGGTGCAATTTCGGTTGACTCACACTTCTAAACCCATGGCATGACTTCTTGAGTGTTTATATGTGATTTTAAATTGATTTGGAACTTTTGGTATGATTCTATGCTTATTTTGTATATGTTCCTTTGTAAACTGCTTATTAGCTTATATAATTGCTTCTATTCTAATTGCATCGAGGTCAACCTACTTTGTTGATCCTCCTATGTGTTAATGCTTATATTATTGCTATTAATTTGCCATTGTTAAGTGCATTGCATCGTGGTTGCGCAACCATAGTGTCAGGGGCAGATGTGTTGAATATCGGCTGGGCAGCAGAGGGCTTGCCGGTGGATATTCAATCTCCGTGCCCTAGTCCCTCATTCGCCTGGTCCGGAGATTGCCAGGGGATGTTGGGTCGTAGGATTATCGGGGTACATCCGGAGTACACCCACTGGAGTGTTTGGGGTTATGCCGGCTTATCGTGATCGTGATCGTGGTTCGTGGATCGTGAATGAAGACCAGTGAAAATTGGTGTATAGGGGTTATGAGAAATGTATCCTTTCAAATATGTGGTTATTTAAGCTATCATTGTTTCTTGATTTGCTCAATTGTTATTGTTGTTAACTGTATTACTTGTCGCATTGCACACCCCGGGACCTTATCCCTCACTGGGCAACAGTGGTTGCTCATACCTCGCTAACATGTTTCAGGTGGCGCAGTTGGAGGAGTTGCATTAGTTGCTGTGTCTAGTTGCTTGAGGTGGACTATGTTCTTGTTGATGAGAGTAGGACTTGTTTTCTTTACTTTATGTTCTATTTTGTAACCTAAGTGATATGTGTATATTATATAGTTTGCAAATTGAGGGTTAGATGTTGCAGTGGTAGATTTAGAACCATGGCATGTAATAACTTATATTTCTGCTATTAGCTGCTTCGCATGCTTGGGAGTGAATGACTGGTTGTTTTCAATTTATAAGAATACTTAAAAGCTATCATGGAGTGGCATGATAAGCGGTTTTGTAAAGAAGTTAAGTTATGAATGCATGCTTGTCTGTATCTAAACTGTTTGTATGTCTTAAGGCTCGGATGGCCTTAAAGCTAAGATCTTTAGTTATAAATGAATGTCTTGTTATGTTGTGGCTTTATTGAGCATTTACAGGTTTGAAAAATGTCCGCGGTACAGAGGAAACTCTGTCCGTTTTTCCCTAAAATTTTGAGACTGGGTTGGAATTGGGTTGAGAATAGCTTGGTTATTAGAGCATCCGGTCTCGTGAGGGATCAGGGCATTACAACTACCATTGTTCAATTCCCTCTCTCGCTTGGGGGCTAGACTTCCTCGGAGAGTTGGGTTGTAGGATTTCGGGGTACATCCGGAGTACACCCATTTGGCGTGATAAGTGGATGATTTGAAGTCGGCCGCAACAATTGAAACTGGAAATGAATTGAGAGCAAAAGCTCACCGTCTCTTTTTTCACTATATGTATAAGTACTCTCGCATGGTTCCTAGAGGACCTCGGGGAGGACAGACGAGTAATTGTATTCCTTTACTTTTATATTACATTATGAACTTACTTGTGTTATATGTCATGCTTTCAAAGAGGGTTTTTCATAAGTTGAACCGGAAAAAGAGTTTCAAAACGTATTACTCGTTCCCCCTTGTTGAGTTCATAAGGACTCACCCTCTTTTATCATCTCAGGTGAAGAAGACCAGGAACAAGTACCTGAGGATAACATGCCTATTGATGACTCCTTGGAGTGATTGCCTGCCCTACGTGCCTCACTTGACTGTGGCTATTTTGTGAACGATATGTTTGTTTTGAAGACTATCTCTTATGTTGTTGTTATTGTTATTGTAAATGACCCCCGTTACAATTTGGGGTCTAATTCTGATTTGTACCGATATTAACTAGACAGACACCCTATTTGCTCGTTTTGCTACTTTGATTAGTAACTACTACATGCTTATGAAGTATTAGGTAAAAGGCTACGTAAAATGAATCTATCCAATCTTAAGAAGGTACTCATGTGTAAGCTAAGACCAACAGGTTCTTGTGTAACAGGAATTGACACATAAACGAGACATAGTTGCTATGCTAGGTGTTAATCAAACGAGACTTGAGATAAATAGTGGACATATCAATTGGTGATAAATTGTAATCTTAGTTGGAATTGAATTTGAGATTAAAAGTTTTGAGGCGTTTAGAAAATTAGGTCAAACTAAAGAGCCAATTACAACCGTTATGCTGGCGGTTTTCTGAAGAATTGTTGGAGTTCTAGTCTAACGGATAAGCTTATTCTTCGTTAATCAGTTATAGTTATAAAAGAACGTGAATGTTTAGATCACACCCTAGTCTAACCTCTATAGGTCTGGTTGGGGGCGTGACAAAGGTGCCGTGGGATTCAGTAATAAAAATGTTATGGATTAGGTTGTCATCCTTTTCGGGGCACACGACGTACGATTCGGGACGAAAAAACTGTGCAAAAGAAGAAAAGTGTCCCAAAATTGATGAAAATGTTCGATTTTGGGCGCTGAAAATAGGCACAGTCGAGCAGGCTTGCTGCTCCCATCGTAGAGCTCTCGGAGAGCTTTCCAATGGTATGCTGTGTGCCGTGTATCTCCTTACAGATCAAAAATTATGGCCACCGGAGCGACGGATACCTTGTCACAAGCCCCACGCCCTCTGTTTGTGGGCCCAGCCTCTATGTGAAGTGAAGTTGTCTTGCCCAAGGTGCCGTGGGATTCAGTAATAGAAATGTGATGGATTAGGTTGTCGTCCTTTAGCGGCTCACGACGTACGATCCGGGACAGAAAAACTGCGCAAAAGAAGAAAAGTGTCCCGAAACTGATGAAAACATTTGATTTTGGGCTCCGAAAATTGGCTTAGCAGCGCAAGCTTGGTGTCCCCGTCGTAGAGCTCTCGGAGAGCTTTCGAACGGTATGCTGTCCGCCGCGTAACTCCTTACAAATCAAAAGTTATGGGCACCGGAGCGACGAATACCTGGTCACAAGCCCCACGCCCTCTGTTTGCAGGCCCTACCTCTACGTGAAGTGAAGTTATCTTGCCCAAGGTGCCATGTGATTCGGTAATAGAAATGTGATGGATTAGGTTGTCGTCCTTTTCGCGGCTCACGACGTACAATTCGGGATGAAAAAATAGTGCAAAAGAAGAAAAGTATCTCGAAATTGATGAAAATGTTCAATTTCAGGCTCCGAAAACAGGCGCAGCTGAGCAAACTCGGTCCCCCCGTCGTAAAGCTCTCGGAGAGCTTTCCAACGGTATGCTGTGCACCGCGTAACTCCTTACGTATCAAAAGTTATGAGCACCGGAGTGACGAAAACCTGGTCACAAACCCCACACCCTCTGTTTACGGGCCTAGCCTCTACGTGAAGTGAAGTTGTCTTACCCAAGGTGCCATGGGATTCGGTAATAGAAATGTAATGGATTAGGTTGTCGTCCTTTTCGAGGCTCAAGACGTATGATCCAGGATGAAAAAACTGCGCAAAAGAAGAAAAGTGACCCAAAACTGATAAAAATGTTTGATTTTGGGCTCCAAAAACAGGCCCAGCTGAGTAATCATGGTGCCCGCATCGTAGAGCTCTCGGAGAGCTTTCCAACGGTATGCTGTGCGCCACGTAACTCTTTACGGATCAAAAGT
This sequence comes from Ehretia macrophylla, assembly GCA_037974665.1. NCBI lineage: Eukaryota > Viridiplantae > Streptophyta > Magnoliopsida > Boraginales > Ehretiaceae > Ehretia > Ehretia macrophylla. The sequence continues at coordinate 46,730,468 of CM075771.1, read as the reverse complement.
TATGGGCACCGGAGCGACAGATACCTGGTCACAAGCCCCACGCCCTCTGTTTGCAGGCCTTGCCTCTATGTGAAGTGAAGTTGTCTTGCCCAAGGTCCCGTGTGATTCGGTAATATAATTGTGATGGATTAGCTTGTCGTCCTTTTTGCTGCTCACGACGTACGATCCGAGACGAAAAAATAGCGCAAAAGAAGAAAAGTGTCCCAAAACTAATGAAAACGTTCGATTTTGGGCACCGAAAATAAGAACAGCCAAGCAACCTTGGTGCCCCCGTTGTAGAGCTCTCGGAGAGCTTTCCAACGGTATGCTATGCACCGCGTAACTCCTTACGAATCAAAAGTTATAGGCACCGGAGCGACGGATACCTGGTCACAAGCCCCACGACGTCGGTTTCTGGGCCCAGCCTATACGTGAAATGAAGTCATCTTGCCCAAGGTGCCATGGGATTCGGCAACAAAAATGTGATGGATTAGGTTGTCGTCCATTTCGCGGCTCACGACGTACGATCCGGGACGAAAAAATAACGCAAATGCATAAAAATGTCCCAAAATTGATGAAAACATTCGATTTTGGGCTCCAAAAATTGGTGCAACCGAGAATGCTTGGTGCCCCCATTGTAGAGCTCTCAGAGAGCTTTCCAAAACTATCCTGCGCGCTACGTAACTCTTTACGGATCAAAAGTTATGACTACCGGAGCGACGGATACCTGGTCATAAGCCCTAGACCCTCTGTTTGCGGGCCCTGCCTCTATGTGAAGTGAAGTTGTCTTGCCCAAGGTGCCGTGTGATTCGTTAATAGAAATGTGATGGATTAGGTTGTCGTCCTTTTCGCGGCTCACGACGTACGATCCGGGATGAAAAAACTGCACAAAAGAAGATAAGTGTCCCAAAACGGATGAAAACGTTTGATTTTGGGCTCCAAAAATAGGCTTAGCTGAGCAAGCTTGGTGCCCCCATCGTAGAGCTCTCGAAGAGCTTTCCAACGGTATGTTGTGCGCCGTGTAACTCTTTACAGATCAAAAGTTATGGGCAATGGAGCGACGAATACCTGGTCATAAGCCCTACGCCCTCTGTTTGCGGGCCCAACCTCTACATGGAAAGAAGTTGTCTTGCCCAAGGTGCCGTGGGATTCGGTAATAGAAATGTGATGGATTAGGTTGTCGTCCTTTTCGCGGCTCACGACGTACGATCCGGGACAGAAAAACTTCGCAAACGAAGAAAAGTATACCAAAACTGATGAAAACGTTCGATTTTGGGCTCTGAAAACTGACTTAGCCAAGCAAGCTGGGTGCCCCAGTCGTAGAGCTCTCAGAGAGCTTTCCAACGTTATGCTGTGCGCCGCGTAACTCTTTACAGATCAAAAGTTATGGGCACCGGAGCGACGAATACCTGGTAACAAGCCCCACGTCCTCTGTTTGCGGGCCCTGCCTCTACGTGAAGTGAAGTTGTCTTGCCTAAGGTACTGTGTGATTCGGTAATAGAAATATTATGGATTAGGTTGTCGTCCTTTTCGCGGCTCACGACGTACGATCCGGGATGAAAATACAGCGCAAAAGAAGAAAATTGTCCCAAAACTGATGAAAATGTTCAATTTTGGGCTCCGAAAACAGGTGCAGCCGAGCAAGCTCGGTTCCCCCATCGTAAACCTCTCGGAGAGCTTTACAATGGTATGCTGTGCGCCGCATAACTCCTTACGGATCAAAAGTTATGAGCACCGGAATAACGGATACCCGGTCACAAGCCCCACTCCCTCTGTTTGCAACACCAACCTCTACCTGAAGTGAAGTTGTCTTGCCCAAGGTGCAGTGGGATTCGGTAATATAAATGTAATGGATTAGGTTGTCGTCCTTTTCGCAACTCATGACGTATGATTTGGGATGAAAAAACTGCGCAAAAGAAGAAAATTGACCCGAAACTGATGAAAACGTTCGATTTTGGGCTCCAAAAACAGGCGCAGCAGAGCAAGCTTGGTGCCCCCGCCGTAGAGCTCTCAGAGAGCTTTCCAATGGTATGCTGTGCGCCGCGTAACTCTTTACGGATCAAAAGTTAAGGGCACCGGAGTGATGGATACCTGGTCACAAGCCCCACTCCCTTTGTTTGCGGGTATTGCCTCTACGTGAATTGAAGTTGCCTTGCCCAAGGTTCCGTGTGATTTGGTAATAGAAATGTGATGGATTAGGTTGTCATCATTTTCGCGGCTCACGACCTACGATCCGGGCCGAAAAATAGCGTAAAAGAAGAAAAGTGACCCTAAGTTGGTGAAAACGTTCGATTTTGGGCTCTGAAAATAGGCGCAATCAAGCAAGCTTGGTGCCCCCGTCATAGAGCTCTCGGAGAGTTTTCCAACCGTATGTTGTGCGCCGCGTAACTCCATACGGATCAAAAGTTATGAGCACCGGAGCGACGGAGACTTGGTCACAAGCCCCACGCCCTCTGTTTGCGTGCCCAGCCTCTACGTGAAGTGAAATTGTCTTGCCCAAAGTGCTGTGTGATTCGGTAATAGAAATATGATGGATTAGATTGTCGTCCTTTTCGCGGCTTACGACGTACGATCTGGGATGAAAAAAGAGCACAAAAGAAGAAAAGTGTCCCAAAACTTATGAAAATGTTCGATTTTGGGCTATGAAAATAGGCGCAACCGAGCAGGTTAGTTGCCCCCATCGTAGAGCTCTCAAAGTGCTTTCCAGCGGTATGTTGTGCGCCGCGTAACTTGTTTCATATCAAAAGTTATGGGCATCGGAGCGACGGATACCTAGTTACATGCCCCACACCCTCTGTTTACGGGCCCTGCCTCTACGTGAAGTGAAGTTGTCTTGCCTAAGGTGCCATGTGATTTGGTAATAGAAATGTGATAGTTTAGGTTGTCGTCCTTTTTGCGGCTCACGACGTACGATCCGGGACGAAAAAAAAGTGCAATGGACGAAAAGTGTCCCAAAATTGATGAAAAAGTTCGATTTTGGGCTCTGAAAATAGGCGCAGCCAAGCAAGCTTGGTTCCCTTGTAGTAGAGCTCTCATAGAGCTTTCCAACGGTATGCTGCGCGCCGCGTAACCCCTTACGGATCAAAAGTTATGAGCACCGGAGCGACGTATACCTGGTCATAAGCCCTACGCCCTCTGTTTGCGGTCCCTGCCTCTACTTGAAGTGAAGTTGTCTTGCCCAAGGTGTCGTGAGATTCGCTAATAGAAATGTGATGGATTAGGTTGTCGTCCTTTTCACTGCTCACGACGTACGATCCTGGGCGAAAGAACAGCGCAAAAGATTAAAAGTGTCCCAAAACTGATGAAAACATTCAATTTTGGGCTCCGAAAATAGGCACAGCCGAGCAAGTTGGGTGCCCCCATCGTAAAGCACTCGGAGAGCTTTCTAATGGTATGCTGTGGGCCGCGTAACTCCATACGGATCAAAAGTTATGAGAACCGGAGTGATGGATACCTGGTCCCAAGCCCTACGCCCTCTGTTTACGTGCCCTACCTGTACGTGAAGTAAAGTTTTCTTGCCCAAGGTGCCTTGTGATTCGGTAATAGAAATGTGATGGATTAGGTTGTCGTCCTTTTCGCGGCTCACGACATACGATCTGGGACGGAAAAACAGCGCAAAAGAAGAAAAGTGTCCCGAAACTGATGAAAACGTTCGATTTTGGGCTCCAAAAATAGGCACAGTCAAGCATGCTTGATGCCCCTATCGTAGAGCTCTCGGAGAGCTTTCCAACGGTATGCTGTGCGCCGCGTAACTCCTTACGGATCAAAAGTTATGGGCACCGGAGTGATGGATACCTGGTCACAAGCCCCACGCCCTCTATTTGCGTGCCCAGCCTCTACGTGAAGTGAAATTGACTTTCCCAAGGTGCCGTGTGATTCGGTAATAGAAATGTGATGGATTAGGTTATCGTCTTTTTCGCGGCTCACGACGTACGATCCGGGACGAAAAAACAGCGGAAAAGAAGAAAAGTGTCCCAAAACTTTTGAAAATGTACGATTTTGGCCTCCGAAAATAGGCACAACCGAGCAGGCTAGGTACCCCCATCATAGAGCTCTCAAAGTGCTTTCCAACGGTATGCTCTGCGCTGTGTAACTCGTTACGGATCAAAAGTTTTGGGCACCAGAGCGACGGATACGTAGTCACAAGCCCCACGACCTTTGTTTGCGGGCCCTGCCTCTACGTGAAGTGAAATTGTCTTGCCCAAGGTGCCGTGTGATTTGGTAATAAAAATGTGATAGTTTAGGTTGTCGTCCTTTTCGGGGCTCACGACGAATGATCCGGGACTGAAAAACTGCGCAAAATAAGAAAAGTGACCCAAAACTAATGAAAACATTCTATTTTGGGTTCCAAAAATAGGCGCAGTCGAGCAAGACGGGTGCCCCCATCGTAGAGCTCTTGGAGAGCTTTCTAACGGTATGCTGTGCGCCGTGTAACTCCTTACATATCAAAAGTTATGGGCGTCGGAGCGACGGATACCTGGTCACAAGCCCCACGCCCTCTGTTTGCAGGCCCTGCCTCTACGTGAATTGAAGTTGTCTTGCCTAAGGTTCCGTGGGATTCGGTAATAAAAATGTGATGGATTAGGTTGTTGTGTTTTTCGCAGCTCACGACGTACAATCCGAGACAGAAAAATAGCGCAAAAGATGAAAAGTGTCCCAAAACTAATGAAAACATTCAATTTTGGGCTCCGAAAACTGGCGCAAGCAAGCAAGCTGCGTGCCTCCGTCGTAGAGCTCTCGGAGAGCTTTCCAACGGTATGTTGTGTGCCACGTAACTCTTTACGGATCAAAAGTTATGAGCACCGGAGCAACAGATACTTGGTCATAAGCCCCACACCCTCTGTTGCTGGCCCTGCTTCTATGTGAAGTGAAGTTGTCTTGCCCAAGGTGCCATGTGATTCGGTAATAGAAATGTGATGGATTAGGTTGTCGTCCTTTTCGCGGCTCACGACGTACGATTCGGGATGAAAAAATAGTGCAAAAGAAGAAAAGTATCCTGAAACTAATGAAAAGATTCAATTTTGGGCTCCGAAATAGGTGCATTCGAGCAAGCTTAGTGCCCCCATTGTAGAGCTCTCGGAGAGCTTTCAAACGATATGATGTGCGCTGCGTAACTCCTTATAGATCAAAAGTTATGAGCACCGGAGCGACGTAGACTTGGTCACAAGCCCTACGCCCTCTGTTTGCATGCCCAGCCTCTACGTGAAGTGAAATTGTCTTGCCCAAGGTGCCGTGTGATTCAGTAATAGAAATGTGATGGATTAGGTTGTCTTCTTTTTCGCGGCTCAGGATGTATGATCCGGGATGAAAAAACTGCGCAAAAGAAGAAAAGTATCCCAAAACATATGAAAATATTCGATTTTGGTGCTCTGAAAATAGGTGCAACTGAGCTGGCTAGGTGCCCCCATCGTAGAGCTCTCAAAGTGCTTTCCAACGGTATACTGTGCGCCACGTAACTCGTTACGGATCAAAAGTTATAGGCACCGGAGCGACGGATACCTGCTCACAAGCCCCACGCCCTCTGTTTGCGAGCCTAGCCTCTACATGAAGTAAAGTTGTCTTGCCCAAGGTGCCATGTGATTCGGTAATAGAAATGTGATGGTTTAGGTTGTCGTCCTTTTTGCGGCTCACGACGTACGTTCCGAGACGAAAAAACATTGCAAAAGAAGAAAAGTGTCCCAAAATTGATGAAAATGTTCGATTTTGGGCTCTGATAACAGGCGTAGCCGACTGATCTTGGTTCCCTCGCCATAGAGCTCTCGGAGAGCTTTCCAACGGTATACTGTGCGCCGCGTAACTCATTACGGATCAAAAGTTATGAGCACCGGAGTGACGAATACCTGTCATAAGCCCCACGCCCTCTGTTTGTGGGCCCTGCCTCTACGTGAAGTGAAGTTGTCTTGCCCAAGGTGACGTGTGATTCGGTAATAGAAATTTGCTGGATTAGGTTGTCGTCCTTTTCGCGGCTCACGACGTATGATCCGGGATGAAAAAATAGTGCAAAAGAAGAAAAGTTTCCCAAAATTGATGAAAACGTTCAATTTTTGGCTCTGAAAACTGGCGCAGCCGAGCAAGCTGGGTGCCCCCGTCTTAAAACTCTCGGAGAGCTTTCCAAAGGTATGCTGTGTGCAGCGTACCTCCTTACGGATCAAAAGTTATGAGCACCGGAGTGATGGATACCTGGTCACAAGCCCCACACCCTCTGTTTCCGGGCCCAACCTCTACGTGAAGTAAAGTTGTCTTGTCTAAGGTGCCATGGGATTCGGTAATAGAAATGTGATAGATTAGGTTGTCGTCCTTTTCGCGGCTCACGACATACAATCGGGGACAGAAAAACTACCCAAAAGAAGAAAAGTGACCAGAAACTGATGAAAATGTTGGATTTTGGGCTCCTAAAATAGGCGCAGCCAAGCAAGCTGGGTACCCTTGTCGTAGAGCTCTCGGAGAGTTTTCTAACGGTATGCTGTGCGCCGCATAACTCGTTACGGTTCAAAAGTCATGGGCACCGGAGAGACAGATACCTGGTCACAAGCCCCACGCCCTCTGTTTGTGGGCCCTGCCTCTACGTGAAGTGAAGTTGTCTCACCCTGGGTGTCTGATTTGGTAATAGAAATGTGATGGATTAGGTTGTCGTCTTTTTCACAGCTCACGACGTACGATCCGTGACGAAAAAATAGCGCAAAAGAAGAAAAGTGTCCCAAAACTGATGAAAATGTTCAATTTTTGACTCCGAAAACAGGCGCAGCCGAGCAACCTCGGTGCCCCTATTGTAAAGCTCTCGGAGAGCTTTCCAACGATATGCTGTGCGCCGCGTAACTCCTTACGGATCAAAAGTTATGAGCACCGGAGTTACGGATACCTGGGCACATGCCCCACGCCCTCTGTTTGCGGGCCCTGCCTCTACGTGAAGTAAAGTTGTATTGCCCAAGGTACCGTGGGATTCGTTAATAAAAATATGATGGATTTGGTTGTCGGCCTGTTCGTGACTCACGACGTACGATCCGGGATGAAAAAACAGCACAAAAGAAGAAAGTGTCCTAAAACTATTGAAAACGTTCGATTTCGGGCTCCGAAAATAGGCGTAGCCTAGCAAGCTGGGTGCCTCCATCGTAGAGCTCTTAGAGAGCTTCCCAACGGTATATTGTGCGCCACGTAACTCCTTACGGATCAAAAGTTATGAGCACCGGAGCAACGGATACCTGGTCATAAGCCCCAGACCTTATGTTTGCAGGCCCTGCCTCTACGTGAAGTGAAGTTGTCTTGCCCAAGGTGTCATGTGATTCGGTAATAGAAATGTGATGGATTAGGTTGTTGTCGTTTTTACGGCTCACGACGTTCAATCCGAGATGAAAAAACAGCGCAAAAGAAGAAAAGTGTCCCGAAACTGATGAAAACGTTCAATTCTGGGCTCCGAAAACAGGCGCAGCCGAGCAAGCTGGGTGCCACCGTCGTAAAGCTCTCAGAGAGATTTCCACGGTATGTTATGCGCCGCGTAACTCCTTGCGGATCAAAAGTTATAAGCACCGGAGTGACAGATACCTGGTCACAATCCCCACGCCCTCTTTATGCGGGCCCTGCCTCTACAAGAAGTGAAGTTGTCTTGCCCAGGGTGTAGTGTGATTCGGTAATAGAAATGTGATGGATTAGGTTGTTGCCCTTTTCACTACTCACGACGTATGATCCGGGATGAAAAACAGCGGAAGGCTAGTTGGTAGAGCGATCAGTTTATCTGATCGCAACAGAAGAAAACTGTCCCAAAACTTATGAAAATGTTCGATTTTGGGCTCTGAAAATAGGTGCAGCAAAGCAAGCTTGGTGCCCCAGTCGTAGAGCTCTCGAAGAGCTTTCCAACGGTATGCTGTGCGCCGCGTAACTCCTTACGGATCAAAAGTTATTGGCACTGGAGCGACAGATACCTGGTCACAAGCCCCACGCCCTTGGTTTGCGGGCCCAGCCTCTACGTGAAGTGAAGTTGTCTTGCCCAAGGTGCCATGGGATTCGGCAATAAAAATGTGATGGATTAGGTTGTCGTCCTTTTCATGGCTCACGACGTATGATCCGGGACGAAAAAATAGCGCAAAAGAAGAAAAGTGTCCCAAATCTGATGAAAACATTCGATTTCGGGCTCTGAAAATAGGCACAGCCGAGCAAGCTGGGTGCCCCCATCGTAGAGCTCTCGGAGGGCTTTCCAACGGTATATTGTGTGCCGCGTAACTCCTTACGGATCAAAAGTTATGAGCACCGGAGCGATGGATACCTGGGCATAAGCCCCAGACCCTCTGTTTGCGGGCCCTGCCTCTATTTGAAGTGAAGTTGTCTTGCCCAAGGTGCTGTGTGATTCGGTAATAAAAATGTGATGGATTAGGTTGTCGTCCTTTTCGCGGCTCATGACGTACGATCTGGGACGTAAAAACAGCGCAAAAGAAGAAAAGTATCACGAAATTGATGAAAACATTCAATTTTGGGCTCCAAAAATAGGCGCAGTTGAGCAAGCTTGGTGCCTTTCTCGTAGAGCTCTCGGAGAGCTTTCCAACGGTATGCTGTGCGCCACGTAACTCCTTACAAATCAAAAGTTATGGGCACAGGAGCGACGGATACCTGGTCACAAGCCCCAGGCCCTCTGTTTGCGGGCCCTGCCTCTACGTGAAGTGAAGTTGTCTTGCCCAAGGTGCCGTGTGATTCGTTAACATAAATGTGATGGATTAGGTTGTCGTCTTTTTTGCGGCTCACGACGTATGATCTGGGACGAAAAAATAGCGCAAAAGAAGAAAAGTGTCCCAAAACTGATTAAAACATTCAATTTTGGGCTCTGAAATAATGCGTAGCCTAGCAAGCTAGGTGCCCTAGTCGTAGAGCTCTTGGAGAGCTTTCCAACGGTATGCTGTGCGCCGTGTAACTTCTTACGGATCAAATGTTATGAGCACCGGAGCGACGGATAACTGGTCATAAGCCCCACACCCTCTGTTTGCGAGCCCTGCTTCTATGTGAAGTGAAGTTGTCTTGCCTAAGGTACCCTGGGATTCGTTAATAAAAATATGATGGATTTGGTTGTTGGCCTGTTCGTGACTCACGACGTACGATCCGGGATGAAAAAACAGCACAAAAGAAGAAAGTGTCCTAAAACTAATGAAAACGTTCGATTTCGGGCTCCGAAAATAGGCATAGCCTAGCAAGCTTGGTGCCTCCATCGTAGAGCTCTTAGAGAGCTTCCCAACGGTATATTGTGCGCCACGTAACTCCTTACGGATCAAAAGTTATGAGCACCGGAGCAACGGATACCTGGTCATAAGCCCAAGACCTTCTGTTTGCAGGCCCTACCTCTACGTGAAGTGAAGTTGTCTTGCCCAAGGTGTCGTGTGATTCGGTAATAGAAATGTGATGGATTAGGTTGTTGTCATTTTTGCGGCTCATGACGTTCAATCCGAGATGAAAAAACAGCGCAAAAGAAGAAAAGTGTCCCGAAACTGATGAAAACGTTCAATTCTGGGCTCCGAAAACAGGCGCAGCCGAGCAAGCTGGGTGCCACCGTCGTAAAGCTCTCAGAGAGATTTCCATGGTATGTTGTGCGCCGCGTAACTCCTTGTGGATCAAAAGTTATGAGCACCGGAGTGACAGATACCTGGTCACAATCCCCACGCCCTCTTTATGCAGGCCCTGCCTCTACAAGAAGTGAAGTTGTCTTGCCCAGGGTGTATTGTGATTCGGTAATAGAAATGTGATGGATTAGGTTGTTGCCCTTTTCACTACTCACGACGTATGATCCGGGATGAAAAACAGCGGAAGGCTAGTTGGTAGAGCGATCAGTTTATCTGATCGCAACAGAAGAAAACTGTCCCAAAACTTATGAAAACGTTCGATTTTGGGCTCTGAAAATAGGTGCAGCAAAGCAAGCTTGGTGCCCCAGTCGTAGAGCTCTCGAAGAGCTTTCCAACGGTATGCTGTGCGCCGCGTAACTCCTTACGGATCAAAAGTTATTGGCACTGGAGCGACAGATACCTGGTCACAAGCCCCACGCCCTTGGTTTGCGGGCCCAGCTTCTACGTGAAGTGAAGTTGTCTTGCCCAAGGTGCCATGGGATTCGGTAATAAAAATGTGATGGATTAGGTTGTCGTCCTTTTCATGGCTCACGACGTACGATCCGGGACGAAAAAATAGCGCAAAAGAAGAAAAATGTCCCAATTCTGATGAAAACATTCGATTTCGGGCTCTGAAAACAGGTACAGCCGAGCAAGCTGGGTGCCCCCGTCGTAGAGCTCTCGGAGGGCTTTCCAACGGTATATTGTGTGCCGCGTAACTCCTTACGGATCAAAAGTTATGAGCACCGGAGCGATGGATACTTGGGCATAAGCCCCAGACCCTCTGTTTGCGGGCCCTGCCTCTATTTGAAGTAAAGTTGTCTTGCCCAAGGTGCTGTATGATTCGGTAATAAAAATGTGATGGATTAGGTTGTCGTCCTTTTCGCAGCTCATGACGTACGATCTGGGACGTAAAAACAGCGCAAAAGAAGAAAAGTATCACGAAATTGATGAAAACATTCGATTTTGGGCTCCAAAAATTGGCGCAGTCGAGCAAGCTTGGTGCCTTTCTCGTAGAGCTCTCGGAGAGCTTTCCAATGGTATGCTGTGCGCCACGTAACTCCTTACAGATCAAAAGTTATGGGCACAGGAGCGACGGATACCTGGTCACAAGCCCCAGGCCCTCTGTTTGCGGGCCCTGCCTCTACGTGAAGTGAAGTTGTCTTGCCCAAGGTGCCGTGTGATTCGTTAACATAAATGTGATGGATTAGGTTGTCGTCTTTTTTGCGGCTCACGACGTATGATCTGGGACGAAAAAATAGCGCAGAAGAAGAAAAGTGTCCCAAAACTTATTAAAACATTCAATTTTGGGCTTTGAAATAAGGCGCAGCCTAGCAAGCTAGGTGCCCCAGTCGTAGAGCTCTCGGAGAGCTTTCCAACGGTATGCTGTGCGCCGTGTAACTCCTTACGGATCAAATGTTATGAGCACCGGAGCGACGGATAACTGGTCATAAGCCCCACACCCTCTGTTTGCGGGCCCTGCTTCTATGTGAAGTGAAGTTGTCTTGCCTAAGGTGCCGTGTGATTTGGTAATAGAAATGTGATGGTTTAGGCTATTGTCCTTTTCGCGGCTCACGATATACGATCCGAGACGAAAAAACAGCGCAAAAGAAGAAAAGTATCCCAAAACTGATGAAAACGTTCGATTTTGGGCTTCGAAAATAGGCACAGCTGAGCAAGCTTGGGGCCCTCGTCGTAGAGCTCTCGGAGAGCTTTCCAACGGTATGATGTGTGCCGTATAACTCCTTACAGATCAAAAGTTATGAGCACCGGAGCGACGGATACCTGGTCATAAGCCCCACGCCCTCTGTTTCTAGGCCCTGCATCTACGTGAAGTGAAGTTGTCTTGCCCAAGGTGCCATGTGATTCGGTAATAGAAATGTGATGGATTAAGTTGTCGTCCTTTTCCCGGCTCACGACGTACGATCCGAGATGAAAAAACAGCACAAAAGAAGAAAAGTTTCACGAAATTGATGAAAATGTTCAATTTTTGGCTCAGAAAACAGGCGCAGGCGAGCAAGCTGGGTGCCCCGTCGTAAAGCTCTCAGAGAGCTTTCCGAAGGTATACTGTGTGACGCGTAACTCCTTACGGATCAAAAGTTATGAGCACCGGAATGACGGATACCTGGTCACAAGCCCCACACCCTCTGTTTGCTGGCCCAGCCTCTACGTGAAGTAATGTTGTCTTGCCCAAGGTGTTGTGGGATTTGGTAATAGAAATGTGATGTATTACATTGTCGTCCCTTTCGCGGCTCACGACGTACGATCCGGGACGGAAAAACTACACAAAAGAAGAAAAGTGACCCGAAACTGATGAAAACGTTCGATTTTGGGCTCCTAAAACAGACGCAGCAGGGCAAGCTGGGTGCCCTTGTCGTAGAGCTCTCGGAGAGCTTTGCAACGGAATGTTGTGCGCCACGTAACTCCTTACTGATCAAAAGTTATGGGCACCGGAGCGACAGATATCTGGTCACAAGCCCCACGTCCTCTGTTTGCGGGCCCTGCCTCTACGTGAAGTGAAGTTGTCTTGCCCAGGGTGCCGTCTGATTCGGTAATAGAAATGTGATGGATTAGGTTGTCGTCCTTTTCACGGCACACGACGTACGATCCGTGACGAAAAAATAGCGCAAAAGAAGAAAAGTGTCTCGAAACTAATGAAAACATTCAATTTTTGGCTCCGAAAACAGGCGCAGCTGTCACGCCCCAACCCGGCCTATAAAGGTTAGACTAGGGTGTGATCTAACATTCAAGTCATATCACATACTTAACCGTTTATGAAGGTTTAACACATAGCATTTTGGCCTAAACTCCACAAACTCTCAGAAAAACTGGCAGCATAACGGTTGTAATTGGGCTCCTTAGTTTGACCTAATTCTCTAAACGCCTCAAAATTTACAATCTCAAATTTATTTCCAACTAAGATTACTGTATATCATCAATTGAAACGCCTACTAATTATCTTGAAGTCTCGTTTGATTAATAACCTAGCATGATGCTATGTCTTGTTTGTTTGTTTTTCCTCGTTACAGAAGTACCTGTTGATCTTGGCTTAATAATGAATACCTGCTTAAGATTAGATAGGTTCATTTTACTTAGTCCTTACCTGATACCTCATAATCCTATGATAGATACTAGCCAATAACGATAGCAAAACGACCATAGTAGTGTCTATCTAGTTATTATTAGTACAAGCCAAAATTAGACCCCAAATTACAACAGGGGCCTTTTACATTACAAACATCAAGCAATATGAAAAGAAATAGTCTTCAAGCAGCATAGTGTTCACAAATGGCCATAATCAAGCAAATCACATAGGACAGGCAATCATTCCAAGGAATCATTGTTAGGCACGTCATCCTCGGGTACCTGTTCTTGATCTTCTTCACCTGAGATGATAAAAGAGGGTGAGTCCTTATGAACTCAGCGAGGGGGAACGAGAAAAAGATTTTGAAACTCATTTTCCGGTTCAACTTATGAAAACCCTTTTGCAAGCATGAATATATCACAAATAAGTATGCAACAATAATATAAAAGTAAAGGAACACAATTATCCGTCTTTCCTCCCCGAGGTCCTCTAGGAACCAAGCGAGAGTACTTATACACATAGTGAAAAGGATACGGTGAGATTTTGCTCTCAGTTCATTTCCAGTATCAGTTGTTGCGGCCGACTTCAAATCATCCCCTTATCACGCCAAATGAGTGTACTCCGGATGTACACCGAAATCCTACGACCTAACTCTCCGAGGAAGTCTAGCCCCCAAGCGAGAGAGGGAATTGGACAATGGTAGTCATAGTTGCACCGGCAAGCCCGATGTCGCCCGGTGTGCGTGAATGCTACCACGCCAGAATGAAAGGTTGCAACCTTGTATGCAATGCACATTTATGACATTTAATATATCACTTTAGGAGGACAACAAAGTAGGTTGTCTCCGAGCAGTCATAAAATTGTACATTGACAAGTAAACGAGCGAGGCACGATAAGACAAGTAATTTCACTTGAAAGGCACATGGAGTTATATGAACATTAAACGGACAGCCATGTAACACACGTAAATCAAGTCATATAACTCATTTCAAAGTTCATGTAATCAATTAATAAGATTATTTATCATGCAACGGCATCTACGTGGGACTGGGTGCAAAAAAAGCCTACTTATTAGCATGAAATCATCGAAATCATATTTAGGGCTACAAGGGCAACTACGGGCAGCCTACTAAACACATAATCCAACATAACATCCAAAAGATCAACACTTAGCAAATTCACCTAGTTACTAGGGTTCCAATTCGTGCTTACCCGTGCGATTAAGCCCCAAGTCATCTCATAATTAAACTCAAGCCACGCATTGATTAGTTCATATACCCTCAAGCATTCAAAACAGTCCACACAACATCTAAATGCCACAATCTCAAGCATTTAATACAACAAGAGAAGCTACAATAATTTTTCTAAGCATATCACTAAGTGAAACCCTCACTGCAATGGACTGTATTCTCACAATCATCAAGACAAGCAAACATTCTTCAATTCTAGTGAATAAGATATCAAATTAAAGCTTAAGGAGTGAACTAAAATCAGAAACAAACCTCGCATCATTTGGAGTTCGGGTTCAATAGTTATAGCCAAAACAGTGAGAATGCACAAAACTGTCCAGATTTGCACACATTTCAATACTTGTCGTTTTTGAGATCCTTAGGTTCAGATTTAGCCTTAGTCCATTTCTGACAAAAATGTCCAGAACTGAAAAATATAGCATCACACCAAATTTCATGCATTTTGGATGTCATTTACTAAGTCAAAACTAGTTTGTTCTACAAGGTCAGTAAATCTGCCAAAACCTGCTTCATTTTTTCAGACTTTCCAGATTTGGACACATTTTAATGATTTGCCATTTTGAGGACCTTAGAGTCAAAATTAGCTTTGGCCTATTTTTGAGAAAAATGTTCAGAACTGGCACAAATAGTTATTTACCAATTTTCATGGATTTTCAACATCATTTACCTAGCCAAACGCACCTCACAACAACAAGATAGAAAGCTGTCACATGCACGATTTCATCTATCATCACATTCTAGCCCAAAATCTTGCAATGCATGGTTGTAAAAGCTTATGAACACACATATATCTCAAGTACAGAAGCAAAGATAGACATTTAAGAGCATGCATGTGATTTTTTGAAAGATTTTCAAGAAGTTTTAGCCCTCACCTTAGCAAAACAACAAGAAGATGCACAAGACTCTTGGTGAAGCACAAAGTTGATCTTCTTCCTTGCTTAGCCGAGGCACCACTCGATTTTCTCTATTTTTCCTAGCTTAGTGACCAAGTTCTTAGTAGGTGCATGTGGTTAGGACAAGAAGAAAAGAAATGGAAGCTAGCAAACTCACCTAAGCCGAAATGGAGATTCAAAGAGCTTGCATGTGTGTTTCTTGCAACCTAGCTTGCTTAGTCGAGCTCTCTAGCTTCTTGCTTGCCTTGATGAACCATGGAGTGATGAAGATGAGCTATGGAGTGTAGAAACTCAGCCAAAGCCGAGAGAGAGAGAGAATAATGAGAGGGAGAGAGAGAAATGTGAGGAAATGAGAAAAATGAAAGAAAAATGAAAGCTTTTGCAAATGTTGAAGCATGTGTCGGCCTTGGGCATACAAATTTCAGATTTGTGTCTTCAAGAAGCATGGTTTTTGAATTACCTAGCATGGCAAGGGAATGGGTCGAAAATATGGGTGCATTGGGTAGGGTTTTGGATTATTTTTTATGCATTTGTGTCATAAGTTGTCTAAGAATGTTTGAGGAATAAATTGAATTATGCAAGCAAGCACAAAAGCTCACAAGGTGGTCGGCCAAGGCATGTGAAAATCTGAATTTTTGTCATCTTTTGAGCATTATTTAATTGTGTGTTTGGAAAGTGCAAAATAATAAGGAATAAAGAATGAGAATGTCTAGCTTTTGGTGCAATTTCGTCTTCTAGTGGGTTGAATTAGTAATTTAATATTAGTTAGTAGAATTTGTAGGATTAATTAATGATCTAGTGCTTCGTGTAAGATGCTTTCTTGATTAGCGTGAGGGCACTCTTTCCTAGGTCTAGGGCACGCACTATCACGCCCCAACCCAGCCTATTAGATTAGACTAGGGTGTGATCTAAATATTCAAGTCATGTCTCATACCTAATCGTTCTTGAAAGTTTAACACTTAACGTTTTAACCTAAACTCCACAAATTCTTCGGAAACCGACAGCATAACGGCTGTAATTAGGCTCTTTGGTTTGACCTAATTCTCTAAACGCCTCAAAATTTACAATCTCAACTTCATTTCCAACTAAGATTACTATTTATCATCAATTGAAACGCCTACCAATTATCTTGAAGTCTCATTTTATTAATAACCTAGCATGATGCTATGTCTCGTTGGTTTGTTAATCCTCATTGCGAAAGTACCTGTTGATCTTAGCTTAATAGTGAGTACCTACTTAAGATTGGATATGTTCATTTTACTTAATTCTTACCTGATACTTCATAATCCTATAATAGATACTAGCTAATGACAATAGCAAAACGACCATAGTAGTGTCTGTTTAGTTATTATCAGTACAACCCAAAATTAGACCCCAAATTACAATGGGGGTCTTTTACATCACAAACATTAAGCAACATGAAAAGAAATAGTCTTCAAGTAGCATAGTGTTCACAAATAGCCATAATCACACAAAGCACATAGGACAGACAATCACTCCAAGGAATCATCGTTAGGCATGTCGTCCTCAAGTACCTGTTCTTGATCTTCTTCACCTGAGATGATAAGAGAGGGTGAGTCCTTATGAACTCAGTGAGGAGGAACGAGAGATAACATTTTGAAATCCTTTCCCGGTTAAACTTTATGAAAACTCCTTTGAAAACATGTCAAACAGAATAAGTAAGCTCATAATATAACATATATATATATATATATATATATATATATAAATGAACACATTTACCCGTCTTTCCTCCCCGAGGTCCTCTAGGAACCAAGCGAGAATACTTAAACACATAGTAAAAAGGATACGGTTTGATATGTACAGGACTCTAGAGGTAGCTCATACGGGCTCAAGTGGTAGCTCCCACCACATTTAGGTGTAGCACTTTCCCTCGCATAACACTTATTTCCTGCCGTTCAAGTTCATTTTCAGTAACAGTTGTTGCGGCCGGCTTCAATCATCCACTTTTTACGCCAAATAGGTGTACTCCGGATGTACCCCGAAATCCTACGACCCAACTCTCCGAGGAAGTCTAGCTCCCAAGCGAGAGAGGGAATTGGACAATAGTAGTCACGGTTGCACGGGCAAGCCCGATGCTACCCGGTGTGCGTGAACGCTACCACGCCAAAATGAAAGGTTGCAACCTTATATGCAATGCACATTTATGTCATTTAATATATCACATTAGGAGGACAACAAAGTAGGTTGCCTCCGGACAGTCATAAAATTGCACATTGACAAGTAAACAAGCGAGGCACTATAAGACAAGTAATTTCACTTGAAAGACAATGGAGTTATATGAACATTAAACGGGCAGCCATGTAACGCACGTAAATCAAGTCATATAACTCATTTCAACATTCACGTAATCAAATAATAAGATTATTCAACATGCAACAACATCTATGTGGGTTTGGATGCAAGAAAGGCCTATTTGTCAACATGCAATGATCAAAATCACACTTAGGGCTATAAGGGAAACTACGGGCAGCTTACTAAACATATAATTACACACAATATCCAAAGGATCAACACTTAGCAAGTTTACCTAGTCACTAGGGTTTCCATTTCGTGCTTACCCGTGCGATTAAGCCCCAAGTCAACTCAAAATCAATCTCAAACCAAGCATCAATTAATTCAAACATCCTCAAGTATTCAAAAAAGTCCACACAACATCCCAATGCCACAATCCCAAGCATTTAATACCATAAGAGAAGTTACAACAAATTTTCTAAGCATATAACTAAGTGAAACCCTCACTGCAATAGGCTGTTTTCTCACAATCATTAAGACAAGTAAAAAATCTCCAATTCTAGTGAATAAGATTTCAAATTAAATCTTAAGAAGTGAAATAAATTCAGAAACAAACCTTGCATCATTTGGAGTTTGGGTTCAATAGTTATAGCCAAAAAAAGTGGGATTGCACAAAACTGTCCAGATTTGCACACATTTCAATACTTGTCGTTTTTGAGGTCCTTAAGGTCAGATTTAGCCTTAGTCCATTTCTGACAAAAATGTCCAGACCTGAAAAAACTAGCAGCACACTAAATTTCATGCATTTTGGACATCATTTACTAAGTCAAAACTGGTTCGTTCTACAAGGTCAGTACATCTGCCAAAACCTGCTTCATTTTTTCCAGACTTCCAGATTTGGATACATTTTAATGATTTGCCATTTTGAGGACCTTAGAGTCAAAATTAGCTTTGGCCTATTTCATCAAAAATTGTTCAAAACTGGAAAAACTAGTCATCTACTAATTTTCATTCATTTTAAACATCATTTGCCTAGCCAAACTCACCTCGTAACAACAAGACAGAGAGCTGTCACAAAACCCGATTTCATCTATCATCACCTTCAAGCCAAATCTTGCCATGCATGGTTGTAAAAGCTTATAAACACACATATATATCTCAGGTACAGAAGCAAAGACAAACATTTAAGAGCATGCATGTGGATTTTTGAAAGATTTTCAAGAAGTTTTAGCCCTCACCTTAGCAAAACAACAAGAAGATGCACAAAACTTTGATGAAGCACAAATTTGGTCTTCTTCCTTGCTTAGCCGAGACACCACCCGATTTCTCTCTATTTTTCCTAGCTTAGTGACCAAGTTCTTAGTAGGTGCATGTGGTTAGAACAAGAAGAAAAGAAATGGAAGCTAGCAAACTCACCTAGGCCGAAATGGAGACTCAAAGAGCTTGCATGTGTGATTCTTGCAACTTAGCTAGCTTGGTCGAGTTTCTTAGCTTGTTGCTTGTCTTGATGCACCATAGAATGATGAAGATGAGCTATGGAGTGAATGAACTCAGCCAAATCCGAGAGAGAGAGAGAAGAATGAGAGGGAGAGAGAGAAGTGTGAGGAAATGAGAGAATGAAGGAAAAAATGAAGGCTTTTGCAATTGTTAAGGCATATGTCGGCCTTGAGCTTTGCAATTCAGATTTTTATGTCTTCAAGAAGCATTTTGAAATTCCTAGCATAGGCAAGGAGCATTTTGTTGAGATTTGAAGGCTTTGAGGAGGTATTTGAGCTAGTTTTTTATGCATTTGTGTCATAGAATTGTCATAGATTGTCTAGGAATTAAATTGAATTAAGCAAGCAAGCAGAAAGCCCAACATGGTGGTCGGCCAAGGCATCTAAAAATCTGATTTTTTGTCATCTTTTGAGCATTATTTAATTGTGTGTTTGAAAGTACAAAAGAATAAGGAATAAAGAATAAGGAATGTCTAGCTTTTTGTGAGATTTTGTCTTCTAGTGGGTTGAATTAGTAATTTAATATTAGTTAGTGGAATTTGTAGGATTAATTAATGACCTAGTGCTTCGTGTAAGATGCTTTCTTAATTAGCGTGAGGGCACACTTTCCTAGGTCTAGGGCATGCACTACGAGGTAGGGCACGAACTACGAGACGAATGCATATTTTCTAAGTAAATGCACGCAACCGTAAATGAATGCACGTAATTCAATGCAAGGCACACAAAACGAAACACAATTCTTAAACCTAGGTCAAGGCACGTAAATCTAGGTTACACACGTTATTCGGGGTTGGGCCTCACACGCACTACGAGGTAGGGTACGAACTACGAGACGAATGCATGTTTTCTAAGTAAATGCACACAACCCTAAATGAATGCACGTAATTCAATGCAAGGCACACAAAACGAAACACGATTCTTAAACCTAGGTCAAGGCACGCAAATCTAGGTTAGGGCACACGAAATGAGGTATCCACGCAAATCGAGGTCAGGCCTTACATCCTCCCCTCCTTAAAAGAATTTCGTCCCGAAATTCAATATTACCTTTGAAATAAAGCTGGATACTGTTGCTCTATCTAGTCTTGCCTTTCCCACGTTGCTTCTTCAACTCCATGATGATCCCACAACACTTTCACCATCAGTATAGATTTGTTGTGCAACTCCCAATCTTGCTGGTCTAGGATCTGAATGGGCTTCTCTTCATAAAACAAGTTCTCCCGAAGCTGCAATGACTCTGGCTCCAAGATATACGATAGATCAGGATGATACTTCCGTAGCATCGAAACATGAAAGACGTCGTGAATATTGGAGAGGTTTTAGGGTAGTGCCGGGCGATATGCCAATTTGCCAACCTTCTCAATTATCTCGAATGGTCCTACAAACCTCGGGCTCAACTTTCCACCCTTGCCATGTTTAATCAGTCCCCTCCGGGGTAATATCTTCAAGAACACCTTGTCACCAACCTGAAACTCTAAGCTCCGCCTCCGTCGGTCTGCATAACTTTTCTGCCTGCTTTGGGCGGTAAGCATCCGTTTCCGGATGAGGTGGATATTATCAACAGTCTTCATAAGTTAAGGTAGAAAGGTCGGGTCAAAAGTCTTCGTCTCACCTACTTCATCCCAGTAAATTGGGGATCGACACTTATGTCCATACAATGTCTCAAATGGGGCCATCCCGATAGTGGCCTGATAACTATTATTATAAGCGAACTCCACTAGAGACAGATATTTCTCCCAACCTTTACCGAAATCTAAAACACACGCCCTCAGCATATCCTCCAAAATTTGAATAGTTCTCTCAGATTGTCCATCAGTCTGAGGGTGATAAGCCGTGCTGAAACTCAACTTCGTTCCCAAAGCTTCTTGCAATCTCTTCCAAAATCGGGAGGTAAAACGAGGATCCCTATCCGATACAATACTCACAGGCATCCCGTACAATCTTACAATCTCCGCCACATACATATCTCCTAATTTCTTAGGACTATCCTCCTTGTTCATCGGTAAGAAGTGCACTGACTTAGTCAATCTAACCACTATGACCAAACGACATCATGACCTTTTTGTGACCTAGGCAGGTCCATAACAAAGTCCATAGTTATATGTTCCCATTTCCATTGAGGAATCTCCAACGGCTGAAGTAAACCTGCTGGTCGTTGATGTTCCGCTTTGACTCTCTGGCAAGTCAAACACCGTGCCACAAACTCCGCAACCTCTCTCTTCATGTTATTCCACCAATAGTGTTGCTTCAAATCCCGGTACATCTTTGTTCCGCCGGGGTGAATAGTGTATCTTGAATTATGGGCTTCTTCAAGAATCTTCTTTTTCAGCTTTGGCTCATTAGGAACACAAATCTGATTCCTAAACCTCCAAACACCATCATCATGAAACTTGAAATATGTGTTGCTTTCTTTTATCTTCTGAAACTGTTGGTCCTTCTGTTAAGCTTCTCGTAATTCAGACAGCAAGGTCGATTGAACTTGTGTAGTGGCAAAAAGTAACCCTTTCCAAGTTAATTGTGGTTTCAACAAAAATGCTTCCTCCAACAACTCCTGCACCTTAACTTCCAGTTTTGCCATGCTCGCTTTCCTACTTAAGGCATCTGCAACTACATTTGTTTTACCGGGTACACACATAATTGATTGTGCAGTTATAATCATCCAAAAGCTCCATCCACCGCCTTTGCCTCATATTCAACTCTGTTTGTGGGAACAAGTATTTCAAGCTCTTGTGATCAGTAAACACCTCAAACTTGTTACCCCACAGATAGTGCCTCCATTTCTTGAGTGCAAACACAATAGCCGCTAACTCCAAATCATGTGTCGGGTAGTTCAATTCATACGACTTCGGTTTCCTAGAAGCATACGCAATCACTCTACCATTCTGCATCAACACACAACCCAATCCTTCCTTCGAAGCATCGCTATAGATTACAAAACCTTGACTCCCTTTAGGCAATGCAAGAATAAGTGCGGTAGTCAATCTTTTCTTCAACTCTTGGAAGTTGTTCTCATACTAATCATCCCACACGAACTTTGTTTTCTTTTGAGTGAGCTTTGTAAGTGGTCCTACAATCTTAGAGAAATCCTTAACGAATCTCCGATAATAGCCAGCTAGACCAAGAAAACTCCGAACCTCCGTAACATTTTCCGGCTTCTTCCAAGACATCACCGCTTCTATCTTTGCTGGATCCACTGCTATTCCCTCTTGGGATATGATATGCCCCAAAAATGTAATCTGCTGCAACCAAAATTCGCACTTGCTAAACTTTGCATACAATTGATGCTCTCGAAGTTTCTGCAGTACCAATCGCAGCTGTTGTTCATGCTCCGCCTCAGATTTCAAGTATACCAAAATATCATCAATGAAGATCACTACAAATTGGTCCAAGTAGGGTTGAAACACCCTGTGGATCAAGTCCATAAAAGCTGCAAGGGCATTGGTTAGTCCAAATGGCATCACCACATATTCATAATGCCCATATCTTCTCCTGAAAGTTGTTTTAGGCACATCCTCCTTTTTGATCCGCAACTGATAGTACCCTTGCCACAAGTCGAGTTTCGAATACACTTTAGCTCCTTTAAGTTGATCAAACAACTCATCGATCAGTGGAAGTGGGTATTTATTCTTGACAGTCACTTGGTTCAATCCTCGGTAGTCGATGCATAGCCTCAGCGTTCCGTCTTCCTTCTTTACAAATAGAACTGGTGCACCTCACGGAGAAGAACTTGGTTGAACAAACCCTTTCTTTAACAATCCTTGCAATTGGTCCTTCAATTCTTGTAGCTCGGCTGGTGCCATACGATAGGGAGCTTTAGATATCGGTTGGGTGCCAGGCAGTAACTCTATAATGAACTCGATCTCCCGATTTGGGGGTATACTAGGCAATTCTTCTGGAAACACATCCACATAGTCTTTGATCACTAGCATCTCCTCCAACTTAGCTTTGTCCGACGGCTTGTTGATGAGGTAAGCTAAGTATCCACTACACTCTTTTCTCAAGGACTTCACTGCTTTCGTAGATGAAATGATGGAACTCCCGGTGAAATCTCTTCGACCCATTACCTCTAGTATTGGTTGACCAGGTACCTGGAACGTTACAATCTTCGTCCGGCAATCTAGTTGGACATGATGCTTTGCCAACCAGTCAATCCCTAAAATGACCTTATAGTCTTGAAAAGGTAATACAATAAGATTGGCTGAGAATTCCCTATCCTTAATTTGGATTTTACATGCTTTACAAGCTGAGCTAGTAACAAGTTTAGAACCCATCGGAGTACCAACTTCTACTTCGTAAGGCAAGCATACAACTCGTAGTTTCACATGTTGCACACATAAAGGAGTAATAAATGCATGAGTAGTACCCGGATCAATTAACACCCTAACAGGTTGATTCAATATGAAGAATGTACCTTCAACAACAGTGGTCTCCTCTGGAAGCTCCTCGCACTCAATAGCATAAGCTCGAGCCTGAACTCTAGGAAATGGAGTCTTGCCTCTACCAGCTGGTTTAACCTGATTTTGTCCTGTTTGCCATTTAGGGCAATCCTTGATCTGATGCTGATCACTGCCACATCTCACACATCATCCTGACTTCTTCCAGCACTGGGCCTCAGTATGCCCCTTCTTGTCACAGTAAGAACAGTTGACAGACTGAGTGGCAGGTGAAGTACCTGTGGATCCGCGGATGGAAGAGGCTGATGGCACTTTAGTCGGGCCATGGTTATTCATTGGTCTGTTCTGGCTCTGGCCCTGACTACGACTCTGGCCCTGGAATTTCCTCTGTTGACCTGAAGGCTGGTATGGTTTCTTGTTCGGCTGACTCGAACCGGCTCTATCAAGTTTCCTTTTCTCAACTCGGGAAGTAGCAGCAAAGAGAGTAGAATAGGTATTGAAGTCATGCGAAGCCAACTGGTCCTAAATCTCTGGCCTCAATCCCGTAGTAAATTTCCACATCTTCGCCTCTAGAGTACTAACCATATATTGAGCATAGCGGGACAGTTGGTCAAAATGAGCCTCGTACTGGGCCACCATCATGTTACCCTGGTTCAGGTGCATGAACTCCTTAATTCGCCTTTGCCTGGAAACTGCAGGTACATATTTCTCCTTGAATGCCTTAAGGAAATTACCCCACAAGCGATGTGTCTAATCAGTTTCCCACAGTGCCTCCACAATGTGCCACCAATGTTCAGCATCCCCGTGCAACAGAAACACAGCAAACTCCACCTTCTCTTCATCAGTATAATCAAGTAGGCTGAAAATCCTCTCGACCTCAGACAGCCAAGCCTCTGCTTTCTCATCATCAGCTTCCCCGTGAAATTTGGACGAGCGAAAGTCGAGGAACTCCCTCATTCTGCTATGTCTCCCATGGTTACCATCATTCCTATTGTTGTTGTTGTTGTTGGCTTCACGTGCATCTTGACGCTCCATTACTCGTGACACGCGATCCATGGCATTTGCCATCATGTTAAACATAGCCATGCCGGGATTAGTTTGATAAGCATCTCTGGTCTCTTGGGGTTCACCGCTCCTATTAGTAGTGCGGGTACTAGGGCCAGCCATCTATACGCACAGATTACGATGCACAATTTATTAAAATATGACAGACAAGAATTTAATACATAAGATATGTAACATAATATAGATACACAATTCTAGAAACAATTAAGGCATGTTAATCATTTAAGCACATAGAACATAGAAGACACAATTAACATTATCACAAAATAACATATAGACAAGTCATCCTAATCACCTTAGGGCTCTACCCATGGTCCGAGAGTTAAACCCGGCTTAAGCAATCTAAGCTCTAATACCATTCTTTCTATAAGGTGTCACGCCCCAACCCGACCTATAAAGGTTAGACTAGGGTGTGATCTAACATTCAATTCATATCACATACTTAACCGTTTATGAAGGTTTAACACTTAACATTTTGGCCTAAACTCCACAAACTCTTCGAAAAACCAGCAGCATAACGGCTGTAATTGGGCTCCTTAGTTTGACCTAATTCTCTAAACGCCTCAAAATTTACAATCTCAAATTCATTTCCAACTAAGATTACTATTTATCATCAATTGAAACGCCTACTAATTATCTTGAAGTCTCGTTTGATTAATAACCTATCTTGATGATATGTCTCGTTTATTTGTTTGTCCTCGTTACAGAAGTATCTGTTGATCTTGGCTTAACAATGAATACCTACTTAAGATTTGATAGGTTCATTTTACTTAGTCCTTACCTCATACCTCATAATCCTATGATAGATACTAGCCAATGACGATAGCAAAACGACCATAGTAGTGTCTATCTAGTTATTATCAGTACAAGCCAAAATTAGACCCCAAATTACAACGGGGGTCTTTTACATTACAATTATCAAGCAACATGAAACGAAATAGTCTTCAAGCAGCATAGTTTTCACAATGGCCATAATCAAGCAAAGCACATAGGACAGGCAATCATACCAAGGAATCATCGTTAGGCACGTCGTCCTCGGGTACCTATTCTTGATCTTCTTCACCTGAGATGATAAAAGAGGGTGAGTCCTTATGAACTCAGCGAGGGGGAACGAGAAATAGGTTTTGAAACTCATTTTACGGTTCAACTTATGAAAACCATTTTGCAAGCATGAATATATCACAAATAAGTACGCAACAATAATATAAAAGTAAAGGAACACAATTACCCGTCTTTCTTCCCCGAGGTCCTCTAGGAACCAAGCGATAGTACTTATACACATAGTGAAAAGGATACGGTGAACTTTTGCTCTCAGTTCATTTCTAGTATCAGTTGTTGCGGCTGACTTCAAATCATCCCCTTATCACGCCAAATGGGTGTACTCCGGATGTACCCCGAAATCCTATGACCTAACTCTCCGAGGAAGTCTAGCCCCCAAGCGAGAGAGGGAATTGGACAATGGTAGTCACGGTTGCACCGGCAAGCCCGATGCCGCCCGGTGTGCATTAACGCTACCACGCCAGAATGAAAGGTTGCAACCTTGTATGCAATGCACATTTATGATATTTAATATATCACATTAGGAGAACAACAAAGTAGGTTGCCTCCGAGCAGTCATAAAATTGTACATTGACAAGTAAACGAGCGAGGCACGATAAGACAAGTAATTTCACTTGAAAGGCACATGGAGTTATATGAACATTAAACGGGCAGTCATGTAACGTACGTAAATCAAGTCATATAACTCATTTCAAAGTTCACGTAATCAATTAATAAGATTATTCATCATGCAACGGCATCTACGTGGGACCGGGTGCAAGAAAAGCCTACTTATCAGCATGAAATCATCGAAATCATATTTAGGGCTACAAGGGCAACTAAGGGCAGCCTACTAAACACATAATCCAACACAACATCCAAAGGATCAACACTTAGCAAATTCACCTAGTTACTAGGTTTCCAATTTGTGCTTACCCGTGCGATTAAGCCCCAAGTCATCTCGTAATTAAACTCAAGCCACGCATTGATTAGTTCATACACCCTAAAGCATTCAAAACAGTCCACACAACATCTAAATGCCACAATCTCAAGCATTTAATACAACAAGAGAAGCTAAAATAATTTTTCTAAGCATATCACTAAGTGAAACCCTCACTGCAATGGACTATTTTCTCACAATCATTAAGACAAGCAAAAAATCTCCAAATCTAGTGAATAAGATGTCAAATTAAACCTTAAGGAGTGAAATAAATTCAGAAACAAACCTCACATCATTTGGAGTTCCGGTTCAATAGTTATAGCCAAAACAGTGAGACTCCACAAAACTGTCCAGATTTGCACACATTTCAATACTTGTCCTTTTTGAGGTCCTTAGCATCCGATTTAGCGTTAGTCCATTTCTGACAAAAATGTCCAGAATTGAAAAATCTATCGTCACACCAAATTTCATGCATTTTGGATGTCCTTTACTAAGTCAAAACTGGTTCGTTCTACAAGGTCAGTGAATCTGCCAAAACCTGCTTCATTTTTCTGGACTTTGCAGATTTGGACACATTTTAATGATTTTCCATTTTAAGGACCATAGAATAAAAATTAGCTTTGGCGTATTTCTGCAAAAAATGTTCAGAACTGGCAAAACTAGTTACCTACCAAGTTTCACATATTTTAAACATCATTTACCTAGCCAAAATCATCTCGTACCAACAAGATAGAAAGCTGTCACATGCACGATTTCATCTATCATCACATTCTAGCCCAAAATCTTGCCATGCATGGTTGTAAAAGATTATGAACACACATATATCTCAAGTACAGAAGCAAAGATAGACATTTAAGAGCATGCATGTTGTTTTTTGAAGATTTTCAAGAAGTTTTAGCCCTCACCTTAGCAAAACAACAAGAAGATGCACAAGACTCTTGGTGAAGCACAAAGTTGATCTTCTTCCTTGCATAGCCGAGACACCACTCGATTTTCTCTATTTTTCCTAGCTTAGTGACCAAGTTCTTAGTAGGTGCATGTGGTTAGAACAAGAAGAAAAGAAATGGAAGCTAGCAAACTCACCTAAGCTGAAATGGAGATTCAAAGAGCTTGCATGTGTGTTTCTTGCAACCTAGCTTGCTTAGTCGAGCTCCTTAGCTTTTTGCTTGCCTTGATGAACCATGGAGTGATGAAGATGAACTATGGAGTGTAGAAACTCAGCCAAAGCCGAGAGAGAGAGAGAAGAATGAGAGGGAGAGAGAGAAATGTGAGGAAATGAGAGAAATGAAAGAAAAATGAAAGCTTTTGCAAATGTTGAAGCATGTGTCGGCCTTGGGCATACAAATTTCAGATTTGTGTCTTCAAGAAGCATGGTTTTTGAATTACCTAGCATGGCAAGGGAATGGGTCGAAAATATGGGTGCATTGGGTAGGGTTTTGGGTTATTTTTTATGCATTTGTGTCATAAGTTGTCTAAGAATGTTTGAGGAATAAATTGAATTATGCAAGCAAGCACAAAAGCTCACAAGGTGGTCGGCCAAGGCATGCGAAAATCTGAATTTTTGTCATCTTTTGAGCATTATTTAATTGTGTGTTTGGAAAGTGCAAAATAATAAGGAATAAAGAATGAGAATGTCTAGTTTTTGGTGTAATTTCGTCTTCTAGTGGGTTGAATTAGTAATTTAATATTAGTTAGTGGAATTTGTAGGATTAATTAATGATCTAGTGCTTCATGTAAGATGCTTTCTTGATTAGCGTGAGGGCACTTTTTCCTAGGTCTAGGGCACGCACTACGAGGTAGGGCATGAACTACTAGATGAATGCACGTTTCTCAAATAAATGCACGCAACCCTAAATGAATGCACATAATTCAATGCAAGACACACAAAATGAAACACTATTCTTAAACCTAGGTCAAGGCATGCAAATTTAGGTTAGGGCACACGAAACGAGGTATTGCACACAAATCGAGGTCGAGCCTCACAGCAGCCAACCAAGTTGGGTGCCCCCATTATAAAGCTCTTAGAGAGCTTTCCAACGGTATGCTGTGCACCGCGTAACTCCTTACGGATCAAATGTTATGAGCACTGGAGTGACGGATACCTAGTCACAAGCCCCACGCCCTCTATTTGCAGGCCCAGCCTCTACGTGAAGTAAAGTTGTCTTGCCCAAGGTGCCATGGGATTCGGTAATAAAAATGTGATGGATTAGGCTGTCGTCCTTTTTGCGGCTCACAACGTACGATCCAGGGTGAAAAAACAGAGCAAAAAAATAAAAGTGTCCCAAAACTGATGAAAATGTTTGATTTCGGGCTCTGAAAACAGGCGCAGCAGAGCAAGCTGGGTGCCCCCATCGTAGAGCTCTCGGAGAGCTTTCCAACAATATGATGTGCGCCACGTAACTCCTTACGAATCAAAAGTTATGAGCACCGGAGCAACGGATACCTGGTCATAAGCCCCAGACCCTCTGTTTGCGGGCCCTGCCTCTACGAGAAGTGAAGTTGTCTTGCCCAAGGTGTAGTGTGATTCTGTAATAGAAATGTGATGGATTAGGTTGTAGTCCTTTTCGCGGCTCGCGACGTTCAATCCGGGATGAAAAAACAGCGCAAAAGAAGAAAAGTGTCCCGAAACTGATGAAAACGTTCAATTTTGGGCTCTGAAAATAGGCACAGCCGAGCAAGCTTGGTGCCCCAGTCGTAAAGCTCTCGGAGAGCTTTCGAACGGTATGTTGTGCGCCGTGTAACTCCTTATGGATCAAAAGTTATGAGCACTAGAGTGACGGATACCTGGTCACAAGCCCCATGCCCTATGTTTGCGAGCCCAGCCTCTACGTGAAGTGACGTTGTCTTGCCCAAGGTGCCATGGAATTCGATAATAGAAATGTGATGGATTAGGTTGTCGTCCTCTTCGCGGCTCACGACGTATGATCCGGAACGGAAAAACTACGAAAAAGTAGAAAAGTGACCCAAAATTTATGAAAACATTCAATTTTTGGCTCCGAAAATAGGTGCAGCCAAGCAAGCTAGGTGACCTCGTTGTAAAGCTCTAGGAGAGCTTTCCAACGGTATGTTGTGCGCCGCGTAACTCCTTACGGATCAAAAGTTGTGACCACCAGAGTGACGGATACCTGGTCACAAGCCCCATGCCCTCTGTTTGTAGGACTTGCCTCTACGTGAAGTGAAGTTGTCTTGCCTAGGGTGCCATGTGATTCGGTAATAGAAATGTGATGAACAAGGTTGTCGTCCTTTTCACGGCTCATGAAGCACGATTTGGGACGAAAAACAGCGTAAAAGAAGAAAAGTGTCTCAAAACTGATGAAAACGTTCGATTTTGGGCTTTGAAAACTGGCGTAGCCGAGCAAGCTTGGTGCCCCAGTCGTAGAGCTCTCAGAGAGCTTTCCAACGGTATGTTGTGCACCGCGTAACTCCTAACGGATCAAAAGTTATTGGCACCGAAGCGACGGATACCTGGTCACAAGCCCCATACCCTCGGTTTGTGGGCCCTGCCTTTACCTTAAGTGAAGTTGTCTTGCCCAATGTGCCATGGGATTCAGTAATAAAAATGTGATGGATTAGGTTGTCGTCCTTTTCGTGGCTCACGACCTACGATCCCGGACGAAAAAACAGCGCAAAAGAAGAAAAGTGTCCCAAAACTGATGAAAACATTCAATTTCTGGCTCCGAAAACAAGCATAGCCGAGCAAGCTGGTTGCCCCCGTCGTAGATCTCTCGGAGGGCTTTCCAACGGTATGTTGTGCGGCATGTAACTCCCTACGGATCAAAAGTTATGAGCACCAAAGCGACGGATACCTGGTCACAAGCCCCAGACCCTCTGTTTGCGTGCCCTGCCTTTATGTGAAGTGAAGTTGTCTTGCCCAAGGTGCCGTGTGATTCGGTTATAGAAATGTGATGGATTAGGTTGTCGTTCTTTTCGCGGCTCACGACGTACGATCCTAGACCGAAAAACAGCGTAAAAGAAGAAAAGTATCACGAAATTGATGAAAACATTTGAATTTGGGCTCCAAAAATAGGCGTAGTCGAGCAAGCTTGGTACCCCCGTCGTAGAGCTCTCGGAGAGCTTTCCAACGGTATGTTGTGCGCCACGTAACTCCTTACGGATCAAAAGTTATGGGCACCGGAGCGACAGATACCTAGTCACAAGCCCCACGCTCTCTGTTTGCGGGCTCTGCCTCTACGTGAAGTTAAGTTGTCTTGCCCAAGGTGCCGTGTGATTCAGTAACAGAAATGTGATGGATTAAGTTGTCATCCTTTTCGCGATTCACGACGTATAATCCGGGATAAAAAAATAGCGCAAAAGAAGAAAAGTGTCCCAAAACTGATTAAAACATTCAATTTTGGGCTCAGAAAACAGGCGCAACAGAGCAAGTTGGGTGCGCTAGTTGCAGAGCTCTCGGAGAGCTTTCCAACAGTATGTTGTACGCCACGTAACTCCTTACGGATCAAATGTTATGAGCACCGGAGCGACGGATAACTGGTCATAAGCCCCACACCCTCTATTTGCGGGCCCTGCTTCTATGTGAAGTGAAGTTGTCTTGCCCAAGGTGTCGTGTGATTCGGTAATAGAAATGTGATAGATTAGGTTGTCTTCCTTTTCGCGGCTCACGACAAACGATCCGGGACGGAAAAATAGCGCAAAAGAAGAAAAGTCTCCCGAACTTGATGAAAATGTTCGAATTTGGGCACTGAAAATAGGCGAAGTCGAGCTAGCTTGGTGCCCCTATCGTAGAGCTCTCGGAGAGCTTTCCAACGGTATACTTTGCGCCGCGTAACTCCTTACGGATCAAAAGTTATGAGCACCGGAGTGACGGATACCTGGTCATAAGCCCCACACCCTCTATTTGCGGGCCCTGCTTCTATGTGAAGTGAAGTTGTCTTGCCCAAGGTGCTGTGTGATTCGGTAATAAAATTGTGATGGATTAGGTTGTCGTCCCTTACGCGGCTCAAGGCGTACGATCCGAGTCAAAAAAACAACGCAAACGAATATAAGTGTCCCAAAACTTTTGAAAATATTCGATTTTGGTCTCCGAAAATAGGCACAACCGAGCGGGCTAGGTGCCCCCATCGTAGAGCTCTCAAAGTGCTTTCCAACGGTATGCTGTGCGCCGCGTAACTCGTTAGAGATCAAAAGTTATGGGCACCGGAGCGACGGATACCTAGTCATAAGCCCCACGCCCTCTGTTTGCGGGCCCTGCCTCTACATGATGTTAAATTGTCTTACCCAAGGTGCCGTGTGATTCGGTAATATTAATGTGATGGTTTAGGTTGTCGTCCATTTCGCGGCCCACGACGTACAATCCTGGACGGAAAAACTGCGCAAAAGAAGAAAAGTGACCCAAAACTGATGAAAACGTTTGATTTTGGGCTCCGACAACAGGCGCAGTCGAGCAAGCTGTGTCCTCGTCGTAGAGCTCTCGGAGAGTTTTCCAACGGTATGCTGTGCGCTCGTAACTCCTTACGGATCAAAAGTTATGGGCCCCGGAGCAACGGATACCTAGTCACAAGCCCCACACTCGATGTTTGCGGGCCCTGGTCTACGTGAAGTGAAGTTGTCTTGCCCAAGGTACCATGTGATTCGGTAATAGAAATGTGATGGATTAGGTTTTTGTCCTTTTCGCGGCTCACGACGTACGATCCGGGACGAAAACAAAGCGTAAAAGAAGAAAAGTGTCCTAAAACTGATGTAAACGTTCGATTTTGGGCTCTGAAAATAGACGCAGCCAAACAAGCTTGGGGACCCAGTCGTAGGGCTCTCGGAGAGCTTTCCAACGGTATGCTGTGCGCCATGTAACTCTTTACGGATCAAAAGTTATGAGCACCGGAGCGACTTATACTTGGTCATAAGCCCCACACCCTCTGTTTGCAGGCCCTGCTTCTATGTGAAGTGAATTTGTCTTGCCCATGGTGTCGTGTGATTCGATAATAGAAATGTGATAGATTAGATTGTTGTCCTTTTCGCGGCTCATGACGTAAGATCCGGGATGAAAAAACAGAGCAAAAGAAGAAAAGTGTCCCGAAACTGATGAAAACATTCAATTTTGGGCTCCAAAAATAGGCGCAGTAGAGCAAGCTTGGTGCCCCCGTCGTTGAGCTCTCGGAGAGCTTTACAACGGTATGCTGTACGCTGCGTAACTCCTTACGGATCAAAAGTTATGAGCACCAGAGCGACGGAGACCTGGTCACGAAGCCCTACGCCCTCTGTTTGCGTGCCCAGCCTCTACATGAAGTGAAATTGTCTTGCCCAAGGTGCCGTGTGATTCGTTAATAGAAATATGATGGATTAGGTTGTTTACCTTTTCGAGGCTCACGACGTACAATGTGGGATGAAAAAACAGCGCAAAAGAAGAAAAATGTCCCAAAACATATGAAATTATTCGATTTTGTGCTCCGAAAATAGGTGCAATCGAGTAGGCTAGGTGCCCCCATCGTAGAGCTCTCAAAGTGCTTTACAACGGTATGTTGTGCGCCGCGTAACTTGTTACGGATCAAAAGTTATGGGTACCGGAGCGACGGATACCTGGTCACAAGCCCTACGCCCTCTGTTTTTTTTGGACCTGCCTCTACGTGAAGTGAAATTGTCTTGCCCAAGGTGCCGTGTGATTCGGTAATAGAAATGTGATGGTTTAGGTTGTCGTTCTTTTCGCGGCTCACGACGAACGATCCGAGACAAAAAAATAGAGCAAAAGAAGAAAAGTGTCCCAAAACTGATGAAAACGTTCAATTTTGGGCTCCGAAAATAGGCGTAGCCTAGCAAGCTTGGTGCCCTCATCGTAAGGCTCTCGGAGAGCTTTCCAACGGTATGTTGTGCGCTGCGTAACTCCTTACGGATCAAAAGTTATCAGCACCGGAGCGACGAATATCTGGTCATAAGCCCCATGCCCTCTGTTTGTGCGCCCTGCCTCTACGTGAAGTGAAGTTGTCTTACCATGGTGCCATGTGATTTGGTAATAAAAATGTGATGGATTAGGTTGCCTTCCTTTTTGCGGTCCACAACGTACGATCCGAGACAAAAAAACAGCACCAAAGAAGAATAGTTTCTTAAAACTGATGAAAACGTTCGATTTTGGGCTCCTAAAACAGGTGCAGCCGAGCAAGCTCGGTGCCCTTGTCGTAGAGCTCTCAGAGACCTTTCCAACGGTATACTGTTCACCGCGTAACTCCTCACGGATCAAAAGTTGTGGGCACCGGAGCAACGGATACTTGGTCACAAGCCCCACGCCCTCTGTTTGCGGGCCCTGCCTCTACGTGAAGTGAAGTTTTCTTGCCTAAGGTGCCGTGTGATTCGGTAATAGGAATGTGATGGATTAGGTTGTCGTCCTTTTCACGGCTCACGACGTACGATCCGTGATGAAAAAATAGCACAAAAGAAGAAAAGTGTCCCAAAACTGATTAAAATGTTCAATTTTTGGCTCCGAAAATAGGCGCAGTCGAGCAACGTGGGTGCCCCCGTTGGAAAGCTCTCGGAGAGCTTTCCAACGGTTTGTTGTGCGCCGCGTAACTCTTTACGGATCAAAAGTTATGAGCAGCGGAATGACGGATACATGGTGACAAGCCCCACGCCCTCTGTTTGCGGGCCCAGCCTCTACGTGAAGTAAAGTTGTCTTGCCCAAGGTGTCATGGGATTCGGTACTAAAAATGTGATGGATTTGGTTGTCGTCCTTTTCGCGGCTCACGATGTACGATCCGGGATGAAAAAACAGCGCAAAAGAAAAAAAGTGTCCCAAAATTGCTCAAAACGCTTGATTTTGGGCTTCGAAAATAGGCACAGTCGAGCAAGCTAATTGCCCCCGTCGTAGAGCCCTCGGAGAGCTTTCCAACGGTATGCTGTGCGCCACGTAACTCCTTATGCATCAAAAGTTATGAGCACTGGAGCAACGGATACCTGGTCATAAGCCCCAGACCCTCTGTTTGCGGGCCCTGCCTCTATGTGAAGTGAGGTTGTCTTACCCAAGGTGCCGTGTGATTCGGTAATAAAAATGTGATGGATTAGGTTGTCTTCCTTTTCGCGACTCACGACGTTCAATCCGGGATGAGAAAGCAGCGCAAAAGAAGAAAAGTGTCCCGAAACTGATGAAAACGTTCAATTTTGGGATCCGAAAATAGCTGCAGCAAAGCAAGCTGGCTACCTACATCGTAAATCCCTCGAAGAGCTTTCCAACAGTATGTTGTGCTCCGCGTAACTGCTTACGGATCAAAAGTTATGAGCACCGGAGTGACGGATACCTGGTCACAAGCCCCACGCCCTCTGTTTGCAGGCCCTGCCTCTACGTGAAATGAAGTTGTCTTGCCCAAGGTGCCGTGTGATTCGGTAACAAAAATGTGATGGATTAGGTTGTCGTCCTATTCGCGTCTCACGACGTATTATCCGGGACGAAAAAATAGCACAAAAGAAGAAAAGTGTCCCAAAACTGATGAAAACGTTTGATTTTGGGCTCCAAAAATAGGCGTAGTTGAGTAACCTTGGTGCCCTTGTCGTAGAGCTCTCGGAGAGCTTTCCAAAGTTATGTTGTGCGCCGCGTAACTCGTTACGGATCAAAAGTTATGGGCACCGGAGCGACGCATACTTAGTCACAAGCCCCACGCCCTCTGTTTGCGGGCCCGGCCTCTACGTGAAGTGAAGTCGTCTTGCCCAAGGTACCGTGTGATTCAGTAATAGAAATGTAATGGATTAGGTTGTCATCCTTTTCGCGGCTTACAACGTACGATCCGGGATGAAAAAATAGCGTAAAAATAGAAAAGTGTCCTGAAACTGATGAAAACGTTCGATTTTGGGCTCCGAAAATAGGCGCAGTCTTGCAAGTTTGGTGCCCTCGTCGTAGAGTTCTCAGAGAGCTTTCCCACGGTATGTTGTGTGCCACGTAATTCCTTACGGATCAAAAGTTATGCGCACCGGAGCGACGGAGACCTGGTCACGAAGCCCCACGCCCTCTGTTTGTGTGCCCAGCCTCTACATGAAGTGAAATTGTCTTGCCCAAGGAGCCATGTGATCAGGTAATAGAAATGTGATGGATTAGGTTGTCTTACTTTTCGTGCCTCACGACGTACCATCCGGGACGAAAAAATAGCGCAAAATAAGAAAAGTGTCCCAAAACATATGAAAATATTTGATTTTGGGCTCCGAAAATAGGTGCAATCGAACAAGCTAGGTGCCCCCATCGTAGAGCTCTCAAAGTGCTTTCCAACGGTATGATGTGCGCTGTGTAACTTGTTACGGATAAAAAGTCATAGGTACCGGAGCAACGGATACCGGGTCACAAGCCCCACGCCCTTTGTTTGCGGGACCCGTCTCTACGTGAAGCGAAATTGTCTTGCCCAAGGTGCCGTGTGATTCGGTAATAGAAATGTGATGGATTAGGTTGTCGTCCTTTTCGCGGCTCACGACGTACGATCCGGGAGGGAAAAACTACGCAAAAGAAGAAAAGTGACCCGAAACTAATGAAAACGTTCAATTTTGGGCTCCGAAAATAGGCGCAGCCGAGCAGGCTAGGTGCCCTCGTAGTAGAGCTCTCGGAGAGCTTTCCAACGGTATGTTGTGCGCCACGTAACTCCTTACGGATCAAAGTTATGGACACCGGAGTGACGGATACCTGGTCATAAGCCCCACGCCCTCTGTTTGCGGGCCCTGCCTCTACGTGAAGTGAAGTTGTCTTGCCCAGGGTGCCGTGTGATTCGGTAATAGAAATGTGATGGATTAGGTTGTCATCCTTTCACGGCTTACGACGTACGATCCATGACGAAAAAACAGCACAGAATAAGAAAAGTGTCCAGAAACAGATGAAAATGTTCAATTTTTGGCTCCAAAAATAGGCGCAGCCGAGCAAGCTGGGTGCCCTCATCATAAAGCTCTCGGAGAGCTTCCGAACGGTATGCTATGCGCCGCGTAACTCCTTAAAAGTTATGAGCATTGGAATGACGGATACTTGGTCACAAGCCCCACGCCCTCTGTTGGCGGGCCCAGCCTCTACGTGAAGTAAAGTTGTCTTGCCCAAGGTGCCGCGGGATTCGGTAATAAAAATGTATTGGATTTGGTTGTCGTCCTTTTCACGGCTCATGACGTACGATCCGGGATGAAAAAATACCGCAAAAGAAGAAAAGTGTCCCAAAACAAATGAAAATATTAGATTTTGGGCTCCGAAAACAGGTGCAATCGAGCAGGCTAGGTGCCCCCATCGTAGAGCTCTCAAAGTGCTTTCCAACGGTATGATGTGCGCCGCGTAATTTGTTACGGATTAAAAGTTATGGGCACCGAAGAGACGGATACCGGGTCACAAGCCCCATGCCCTCTGTTTTCGGGACCAGCCTCTATGTGAAGTGAAATTGTCTTGCCCATGGTGCCATGTGATTCGGTAATAAAAATGTGATGGATTAGGTTGTCGTCCTTTTCGCGGCTCACTACGTACGATCCGGGAAGAAAAAACAACGCAAAAGAAGAAAAGTGATCCAAAATTGATGATAATGTTCGATTTTGGGCTCTGAAATTAGGCGCAGCCGAGCAAGCTAGGTGCCCTCGTCGTAGGGCTTTCGGAGAGCTTTTCAACGGTATGTTGTGCGTCGCGTAACTCCTTACGGATCAAAAGTTATGAGCACCGGAGTGACGGATACCTGGTCATAAGCCCCACGCCCTCTATTTGTGGGCCCTGCCTCTTCGTGATGTGAAGTTTTCTTGCCCAAGTTGCCGTGTGATTCGAAAACAGAAATGAGATGGATTAGGTAGCCGTCTTTTTTTCGGCTTACGACGTACGATCCGTGACGAAAAAACAGCGCAAAAGAAGAATAATTTACCAAAACTGATGAAAATGTTCGATTTTGGGCTCCTAGAACAGGAGCAGCCGAGCAAGCTGAGTGCCCCTGTCGTAGAGCTCTCATAGAGCTTTCCAACGGTATGCTGTGTGCCGCGTAACTCCTTACGGATCAAAAGTTATGGGCATCGGAGCGACGGATACCTGGTCACAAGCCGCACGTCCTCTGTTTGCGGGCCCTGCCTCTACGTGAAGTGAAGTTTTCTTGCCCAGGATACCGTGTGATTCAGTAATAGAAATGTGATGGATTAGGTTGTCGTCCTTTTCACGGCTGACGACGTAAAATCCTTGACGAAAAAACAGCGCAAAAGAAGAAAAGTGTCCTGAAACTGAAAAAAATTTAAAATTTTGGCACCGAAAATAGGCGCAGCCTAGCAAGCTGGGTACCCCCGTCGTATAGCTCTCGGAGAGCTTTCCAACGGTATGCTGTGCGCCGCGTAACTCCTTACGGGTCAAAAGTTATGAGCACCGGAATGACGGATACCTGGTCACAAGGCCCACGCCCTCTGTTTGCGGGCTCAACCTCTTTGTGAAGTAAAGTTGTCTTGCCCAAGGTACCGCGGGATTTGGTAATAAAATTGTGAGGATTAGGTTGCCGTCCCTTTCGCGCCTCACGACGTACAATCCGGGATGAAAAAACAACGCAAAAGAAGAATAGTTTCCCGAAACTGATGAAAAAGTTCAATTTTGGGCTCCAAGAACAGGCGCAGCCGAGCAAGCTGGGTGCCCTTTCGTAGAGCTCTCAGAGAGCTTTCTAACGGTATGCTGTGCGCCGCGTAACTTCTTACGGATCAAAAGTTATGGGCATCAGAGCGACGGATACCTGGTCACAAGCCGCACGCCCTCTGTTTGCGTGCCCTACCTCTACGTGAAGTGAAGTTGTCTTGCCCAAGGTGCCATGTGATTCGGTATTAGAAAGGTGATGGATTAGGTTGCCGTCCTTTTCGCGGCTCACGACGTACGATCCGGGATGAAAAAACAGCGCTAAAGGAAAATAGTTTCCTAAAACTTATGAAAACATTCGATTTTGGGCTCCTAAAACACGCGCAGCCGAGCAAGCTGGGTGCCCTTTCGTAGAGCTCTTAGAGAGCTTTCCAACGGTATGCTGTGTGCCGCGTAACTCCTTACGGATCAAAAGTTATAGGCACCGGAGCGACGGATACTAGGTCACAAGCCCCACACCCTCTGTTTGGGGGCCTTGCCTCTACGTGAAGTGAAGTTGTCTTGCCTAGGGTGCCGTGTGATTCGGTAATAGAAATGTGATCGATTAGGTTGTCGTCTTTTTCACGCCTCACGATGTACGATTCGTGACGAAAAAATAGTGCAAAAGAGGAAAAGTGTCACGAAACTGATGAAAATGTTCAATTTTTGGCTCCGAAAACAGGTGCAGCCGAGCAAGCTGGGTGCCCCCATTGTAAAGCTCTCGGAGAGCTTTCCAACGGTATGCTGTGCGCCGCGTAATTCCTTACGAATCAAAAGTTATGAGCACCGGAGTGTCGGATACTTGGCCACAAGCCCCACGCCCTCTGTTTGCGGGCCCAGCCTCCATGTGAAGTGAAGTTGTCTTGCCCAAGGTGTCATGGAATTCGGTAATAGAAATGTGATGGATTAGGTTGTCGTCCTTTTCGCGGCTCACGACGTACAATCAGGGACGAAAAAACTGCACAAAAGAAGAAAAGTGACCCAAAACTGATGAAAATGTTCAATTTTGGGCAATGAAAACAGGCACAGCCGAGCAAGCTAGGTGACCTCGTCATAGAGCACTCGGAGAGCTTTCCAACGGTATGTTGTGCGCCAAGTAACTCCTTACGGATCAAAAGTTATGGGCACCAGAGCGACGGATACCTGGTCATAAGCCCCACGCCCTCTGTTTGCGGGCCCTACCTCTACGTGAAGTGAAGTTGTCTTGTCCAGGGTACCATGCAATTCGGTAATAGAAATATGATAGATTAGGTTGTCCTCCTTTTCATGGCTCACGACGTACGATCCGGGATGAAAAAACAGTACAAAAGAAGAAAAGTGTCCCAATACTGATGAAAACTTTCTATTTTGGGCTCCGAAAATAGACGCAGCAGAGCAAGCTTGGTGCCCCAGTCGTAGAGCTCTCGGAGAGCTTTCCAACAGTATGTTGTGCGCCGCGTAACTCCTTACAAATCAAAAGTTATGAGCTCCGGAGCGACGGATAGCTGGTCATAGCCCCACACCTTCTGTTTGCGGGCCCTGCTTCTATGTGAAGTGAAGTTGTCTTGCCCAAGGTACCGTGTGATTCGGTAATAGAAATGTAATGGATTAGGTTGTCATCCTTTTCAAGGCTCACGACGTACGATCCGTGACGAAAAAACAACGCAAAATAATAAAAGTGTCCCAAAACTGAAGAAAATGTTTAATTTTTGGCTATGAAAATAGGTGCTGCCGAGCAAGCTGGGTGCCCCCGTCGTATAGCTCTCGGAGAGCTTTCCAACGGTATACTGTGCGCCGCGTAACTCCTTACAGGTGAAAAGTTATGAGCACCGGAATGACGGATACCTGGTCACAAGCCCCACGCCCTCATTTTGCGGGCCCAGCCTCTACGTGAAGTAAAGTTGTCTTGCCCAAGGTACCGCAGGATTCGGTAATAAAAATGTGAGGATTAGGTGGCCGTCCTTTTCGTGGCTCACGACGTACGATCCGGGATGAAAAAACAGTGCAAAAGAAGAATACTTTCCCGAAACATATGAAAACATTCGATTTTGGGCTCTTAGAACAGGCGCAGCCGAGCAAGCTCGGTGCCCTTGTTGTAGAGCTCTCAAAGACCTTTCCAACTGTATGCTGTGCGCCGCGTAACTCCTTACGGATCAAAGTTATGGGCACCGGAGTGACGGATACCTGGTCACAAGCCACACACCCTCTGTTTGCTGGCCCTGCCTCTACGTGAAGTGAAGTTGTCTTGCCCAAGGTGCCATG
Organism: Ehretia macrophylla; assembly: GCA_037974665.1. Classification (NCBI taxonomy): domain Eukaryota; kingdom Viridiplantae; phylum Streptophyta; class Magnoliopsida; order Boraginales; family Ehretiaceae; genus Ehretia; species Ehretia macrophylla. Next base: position 46,690,744 of record CM075771.1, on the reverse strand, counting down.
GAATTAGGTAATAGAAATGTTATGGATTAGGTTTTCGTCCTTTTCGCGGCTCACGACGTACGATCTAGGATGAAAAAACAGCACAAAAAAAGAAAAGTGACCCGAAACTGATGAAAATGTTAAATTTTGGGCTCCGAAAATAGGTGCAGCCGAGCAAGCTAGGTGCCCTCGTCGTAGAGCTCTCGGAGAGCTTTCCAACGGTATATTGTGCGCCAAGTAAATCCTTACGGATCAAAAGTTATGGGCACCGGAGCGACAGATACCTGGTTACAAGCCCCACGCCCTTTGTTTGTGGGCCCTGCCACTAGGTGAAGTGCAGTTGTCTTGCCTAGGGTGCCATGTGATTCGGTAATCGAAATATGATGGATTAGGTTGTCGTCCTTTTCATGGCTCACGACGTACGATCCGGGATGAAAAAACAGCACTAAAGAATAAAAATATCCCAATACTGATGAAAACGTTCTATTTTGGGCTCCGAAAATAGGCGCAGTAGAGCAAGCTTGGTGCCCCAGATGTAGAACTCTCGGAGAGCTTTCCAACGGTATGCTGTGCGCTGCGTAACTCCTTATGGATCCAAAGTTATGAGATCCGGAGCGACGGATAGCTGGTCATACACCCTTCACCCTCTGTTTGCGGGCCCTTCTTCTATATGAATTGAAGTTGCCCTACTTCTATATGAAATAAAGTTGTCTTGCCCAAGGTGCCATGTGATTCGGTAATAGAAATGTGATGGATTAGGTTGTCATCCTTTTCAAGGCTCACGACGTACAATCCGTGACGAAAAAACAGCGCAAAAGAAGAAAAGTATCCCGAAACTGATGAAAATATTCAATTTTCAGCTCCGAAAACAGGCGCAGCCGAGCAAGCTGGATGCCCCCGTTGTAAAGCTCTCGGAGAGCTTTCCAACGGTATGCTGTGCAATGCGTAATTCCTTACGGATCAAAAGTTATGAGCAGCGGAATGACGGATACCTGGTCACAAGCACCACGCCCTCTATTTGCGGGCCCAACCTCTACGTGAAGTAAAGTTGTCTTGTCCAAGGTGCCGCGAGATTCGGTAATAAAAATGTGATGGATTTGGTTGTCGTCCTTTTCGCGGCTCACGACGTACGATCCGGGATGAAAAAATAGCACAAAAAAAAGAAAAGTATCCAAAACTGATGAAAATGCTTGATTTCGGGCTTCGAAAATTGGAGCAATCGAGTAAGCTAGGTGCCCCCGTCGTAGAGCTCTCGGAGAGCTTTCCTACGGTATGCTGTACGCCGCGTAACTCCTTACGCATCAAAAGTTATGAGCACCGGAGCAACGGATACCTGGTCATAAGTCCCCGACCCTCTGTTTGTAGGCCCTGCCTCTGCGTGAAGTGAAGTTGTCTTGCCTAAGGTGCCATGGGATTCGGTAATAGAAATGTGATGGATTAGGTTGTCGTCCTTTTCGCGGCTCACGACGTTCAATCCGGGATGAAAAAACAGCGCAAAAGAAGAAAAGTGTCCCGAAGCTGATGAAAACGTTCAATTTTGGGCTCTGAAAACAGGCGCAGCCGAGCTAGCTGGGTGCCCCCGTCATAAGGCTCTAGGAGAGCTTTCCAACGGTATGTTGTGTGCCGCGTAACTCCTTACGGATCAAAAGTTATGGGCACCGGAGTGACGGATACTTGGTCACAAGCCGCACGCCCTCAGTTTGCGGGCCCTGCCTCTATGTGAAGTGAAGTTTTCTTGCCCAGGGTACCGTGAGATTCGGTAATAGAAATGTGATGGATTAGGTTGTCGTCCTTTTCACTGCTCACGACGTACTATCCTTGACGAAAAAACAGTGCAAAAGAATAAAAGTGTCCCAAAACTGAAAAAAAAATTAAATTTTTGGCTCCAAAAATAGGCGCAGCCTAGCAAGTTGGGTGCCCCAGTCGTATAGCTCTCGAAGAGCTTTCCAATGGTATGTTGTGCGCCGCGTAACTCCTTACAGGTCAAAAGTTATAAGCACCGGAATGACGGATACCTGGTCACAAGCCCCACGCCCTCTGTTTGCGGGCCCAGCCTCTACGTGACGTAAAGTTGTCTTGCCCAAGGTGCCGCGGGATTTGGTAATATAAATGTGAGGATTAGGTTGCCGTTCCTTTCGCACCTCAAGACAAACGATCCGCGACGAAAAAATAGCGCAAAAGAAGAATAGTTTCCCAAAACTGATGAAAACGATCGATTTTGGGCTCCTAGAACAGGCGCAGCCGAGCAAGCTAGGTGCCCTTTCGTAGAGCTCTTAGAGAGCTTTCCAACGGTATGATGTGCGTCGCGTAACTCCTTACGGATCAAAAGTTATGGGCACCGGAGCGACGGATACCTGGTCACAAGCTGCACGCCCTCTGTTTACGGGCCCTGCCTCTACGTGAAGTGAAGTTGTCTTGCCCAAGGTGCCGTGTGATTCGGTAATAAAAATGTGATTGATTAGGTTGCCGTCCTTTTCGCAGCTCACGACGTACAATCCAGGACGAAAAAACAGCGCAAAAGGAGAATAGTTTCCTGAAACTTATGAAAACATTCGATTTTGGGCCCCTAAAACACGCGCAGCCGAGCAAGCTAGGTGCCCCTGTCGTAGAGCTCTCATAGAGCTTTCCAACGGGATGTTGTACGCCACGTAACTCCTTACGGATCAAAAGTTATGGGCACCGGAGCGACAGATACCTGGTCACAAGCCCCACACCCTCTGTTTGCGGGCCCTGCCTCTACGTGAAGTGAAGTTGCCTTGCCCAGGGTGCCGTGTGATTCGGTAATAGAAATGTGATCGATTAGGTTGTCGTCCTTTTCATGGCTCACGACGTACGATTCGTGACAAAAAAACAGTGCAAAAGAAGAAAAGTGTCCCGAAACTGATGAAAATGTTCAATTTTTTGCTTCGAAAACATGCGTAGCCGAGCAAGCTGGGTGCCCCCATCGTAAAGCTCTCGGAGAGCTTTCCAACGGTATGCTGTGCGCTGTGTAATTCCTTACAGATCAAAAGTTATGAGCACCGGACTGACGGATACCTGGTCACAAGCCCCACGCCCTTTGTTTGCGGGCCCAGCCTCTACGTGAAATAAAGTTGTCCTGCCCAAGGTGCCGCGGGATTCGATAATAAAAATGTGTTGAATTTGGTTGTTTTCCTTTTCACGGCTCACGACGTACGATCCGGGACGAAAAAATAGCGCAAAAGAAGAAAAGTGTCCCAAAACTGATGAAAATGCTCGATTTCGGGCTTTGAAAACAGGCGCAGTCGAGTAAGCTAGGTGCCTCTGTCGTAGAGCTCTCGGAGAGTTTTCTTACGGTATGCTGTGCGACGCGTAACTCCTTACCCATCAAAAGTTATGATCACCGGAGAATTGGATTTGTTGTGCAACTCCTTTGAAATAAAGCTGGATACTGTTGCTCTATCTGGTGTCGCCTTTCCCACGTTGCTTCTTCAACTCCAGGATGATCCCACAACACTTTCACCATTGGTATAGATTTGTTGTGCAACTCCCGATCTTGCGGGTCTAGGATCCGAATGGGCTTCTCTTAATAAGACAAGTTCTCCCGAAGCTGCAACGACTCTGGCTCCAAGATATGCGATGGATCAGGATGATACTTCTACAGCATCGAAACATGAAAGACGTCGTGAATATTGGAGAGGTTTTGGGGTAGTGCCGGGCGATACACCAATTTGCCAACCTTATCAATTATCTCGAATGGTCCTACAAACCTTGGGCTCAACTTTCCACCCTTGCCGTGTTTAATCAGTCCCCTCCGGGGTGATATCTTCAAGAACACCTTGTCGCCAACCTCAAACTCTACGCTCCGCCTCCGTCGGTCTGCATAACTTTTCTGCTTGCTTTGGGCGGTAAGCATCCGTTTCCGGATGAGGTGGATATTATCAACAGTCTTCATAAGTTCAGGTAGAAGGGTCTGGTCAAAAGTCTTTGTCTCACCTACTTCATCCCAGTAAATTGGGGATCGACACTTACGTCCATACAATGCCTCAAATGGGGCCATCCCGATAGTGGCCTGATAACTATTATTATAAGCGAACTCCGCTAGAGACAGATATTTCTCCCAAACTTTCCCGAAATCTAAAACACACGCCCTCAGCATAACCTCCAAAATCTGAATAGTTCTCTCAGATTGTCCATCAGTCTGAGGGTGATAAGCCGTGCTGAAACTCAACTTCGTTCCCAAAGCTTCTTGCAATCTCTTCCAAAATTGGGAGGTAAAATGAGGATTCCTATCCGATACAATACTCACAGGCATCCCGTGCAATCTTACAATCTTTGCCACATACATATCTCCCTATTTCTCAGGTCTATCCTCCTTGTTCATCGGTATGAAGTACACCGACTTAGTCAATCTATCCACTATGATCCAAACGGCGTCATGACCTTTTTGTGACCTGGGCAGGTCCATAACAAAGTCCATAGTTATATGTTCCCATTTCCATTGAGGAATCTCCAACGACTGAAGTAAACCTGCTAGTCGTTGATGTTCCGCTTTGACTCTTTGGCAAGTCAAACACCGTGCCACAAACTCCACAAACTCTCTCTTCATGTTATTCCACCAATAGTGCTGCTTCAAATCCCAGTACATCTTTGTTTCGCCAGGGTGAATAGTGTATCTTGAATTATGGGCTTCTTCAAGAATCTTCTTTTTCAGCTCTGGCTCATTAGGAACACAAATCCGATTCCTAAACCTCCAAACACCATCATCATGAAACTTGACATCTGTGTTGCTTTCTTTTATCTTCTGAAACTGTTGGTCCTTTTGTTGAGCTTCTCGTAATTCAGACAGCAAGGTCGATTGAACTTGTGTAGTGGCAAAAAGTAACCATTTCTGAGTTAATTGTGGTTTCAACAAAAATGCTTCCTCCAACAACTCCTGCACCTTAACTTCTAGTTTTGCCATGCTCGCTTTCCTACTTAAGGCATCTGCAACTACATTTGTTTTACCGGTCACACACATAATTGATTGTGCAGTTATAATCATCCAAAAGCTCCATCCACTGCCTTTGCCTCATATTCAACTCTTTTTGTGGCAACAAGTATTTCAAGCTCTTGTGATCAGTAAACACCTCGAACTTGTTACCCCACAGATAGTGCCTCCATTTCTTGAGTGCGAACACAATAGCTGCTAACTCCAAATCATGTGTCGGGTAGTTCAATTCATATGACTTCGGTTTCCTAGAAGCATACGAAATCACTCTACCATTCTGCATCAACACACAACCCAATCCTTCCTTCGAAGCATCGCTATAGATTATAAAACCTTGACTCCCTTTAGGCAATGCAAGAATAGGTGCGGTAGTCAATCTTTTCTTCAACTCTTGGAAGTTGTTCTCATACTAATCATCCCACACGAACTTTGTTTTCTTTTGAGTGAGCTTTGTAAGTGGTCTTGCAATCTTAGAGAAATCCTTAACGAATCTCCGATAATAGCCAGCTAGTCCAAGAAAACTCCGAACCTCCGTAACGTTTTCCGGCTTCTTCCAAGACATCACTGCTTCTATCTTTGCTGGATCCACTGCTATTCCCTCTTAGGATATGATATGCCCCAAAAATGCAATCTGCTGCAACCAAAATTCGCACTTGCTAAACTTTGCATACAATTGATGCTCTCGAAGTTTTTGCAGTACCAACCGCAGATGTTGTTCATGCTCCGCCTCGGATTTTGAGTATACCAAAATATCATCAATGAAGATCACTACAAATTGGTCCAAGTAGGGTTGAAACACCCAGTGCATCAAGTCCATAAAAGCTACAGGGGCATTGGTTAGTCCAAATGGCATCACCACTTATTCATAATGCCCATATCTTGTCCTGAAAGCTGTTTTAGGCACATCCTCCTTTTTGATCCGCAACTAATAGTACCCTTGCCTCAAGTTGAGTTTCGAATACACTTTAGCTCCTTGAAGTTGATCAAACAACTCGTCGATCAGTGGAAGTGGGTATTTATTCTTGACAGTCACTTGGTTCAATCCTCGGTAGTCGATGCATAGCCTCAGCGTTCCGTCTTCCTTCTTTACAAATAGAATTGGTGCACCCCACGGAGAAGAACTTGGTTGAACAAACCCCTTCTTCAACAATCCTTGCAATGGGTCCTTCAATTCTTGTAGCTCGGCCGGTGCCATACGATAGGGAGCTTTAGATATCGGCTGGGTGCCAGACAGTAACTCTATAATGAACTCAATCTCCCGATTTGGGGGTAAACCGGGCAATTCTTCTGGAAACACATCCGCATAGTCTTTGATCACTAGCATCTCCTCCAACTTAGCTTTGTCCGACGGCTTGTTGATGAGGTAAGCTAAGTATCCACTACACCCTTTTCTCAAGGACTTCACTTCTTTCGTAGATGAAATGATAGAACTCCCGGTGAAATCTCTTCGACCCATTACCTCCAGTATTGGTTGACCAGGTACCCGGAACGTTACAATCTTCGTCCAACAATCTAGTTGGACATGATGCTTTGCCAACTAGTCCATCCCTAAAATGACCTCATAGTCTTGAAAAGGTAATACAATAAGATTGGTTGTGAATTCCCTATCCTTAATTTGGATTTTACATGCTTTACAAGCTAAGCTAGTAACAAGTTTAGAACCCATCGGAGTACCAGCTTCTACTTCGTAAGGCAAACATACAACTCGTAGTTTCACAGGTTGTACACATAAGGGAGTAATAAATGAATGAGTAGTACCCGGATCAATTAGCACCCTAACAGGTTGATTCAGTATGAAGAATGTACATTCAACAACAGTGGTCTCCTTTGGAAGCTCCTCGCACTCAATAGCATAAGCTCGAGTCTGAACTCTAGGAACTGGAGTCTTGCCTCTACCAGCTGGTTTAACCTGATTTTGTCCTGTTTTCCATTTAAGGCAATCCTTGATCTGATGTTGATCACTGCCACATCTCACACATCATCCTGACTTCTTCCAGCACTGGGCCTCGATATGCCCCTTCTTGTCACAGTAAGAACAGTTGACAGACTAAGTGGCAGGTGAAGTACCTATGGATCCGCGGGTGGAATAGGCTGATGGCGCTTTAGTCGGGCCACGGTTATTCACTGGTCTGTTCTGGCTCTGGCCCTGACTACGACTCTGGCCCTGGAATTTCCTCTGTTGACCTGAAGGCTGGTATGGTTTCTTGTTCGGCTGACTCGAACAGGCTCTATCAAGTTTCCTCTTCTCAACTCGGGAAGCAGCAGCAAAGAGAGCAGAATAGGTATCGAAGTCATGCGAAGCCAACTGGTCCTGAATCTCTGGCCTCAATCCCGTAGTAAATTTCCACATCTTTGCCTTCAGAGTACTAACCATGTATTGAGCATAGCAGGATAGTCGGTCAAAATGAGCCTCGTACTGGGCCACCATCATGTTACCCTAGTTCAGGTGCATGAACTCCTTAATCCGCCTCTGCCTAGAAACTGTTGGCACATATTTCTCCTTGAATGCCTTAAGGAAATTACCCCACAAGCGAGGTGTCTGATCAGTTTCCCATAGTGCCTCCACAGTGTGCCACCAATGTTCAGCATCCCCGTGCAACAGAAACACAGCAAACTCCACCTTCTCTTCATCAGTATAATCAAGTGGCCTGAAAATCCTCTCGACCTCGGACAGCCAAGCCTCTTCTTTCTCATCATCAGCTTCCCCGTGAAATTTGGACGGGCGAAAGTCGAGGAACTCCCTCATTCTGCTATGTCTCCCATGGTTACCATCATTCCTATTGTTGTTGTTGTTGTTGGCTTCACGTGCATCTTGACGCTCCATCACTCGTGAGATACGATCCATGGCATTTGCCATCATGTAAAACATAGCCATGCTGGGATTAGTTTGATAAGCATCTCTGGTCTCTTGGGGTTCACCGCTCCTATTAGGAGTGCGGGTACTAAGGCCAGCCATCTATAGGCACAGATTACGATGTACAATTTATTGAAATATGACAGACAAGAATTTAATACATAAGATATGTAACATAATATAGATACACAATTCTAGAAACAATTAAGGCAAGTTAATCATTTAAGCACATAGAACATATAAGGCACAATTAACATTATCACAAAATAACATATAGACAAGTCATCCTAATCACCTTAGGGCTCTACCCATGGTCCGAAAGTTAAACCCGGCTTAAGCAATCTAAGCTCTGATACCATTCTTTCTATAAGGTGTCACGCCCTAACCCGGCCTATAAAGGTTAGACTAGGGTGTGATCTAACATTCAAGTCATATCACATACTTAACCGTTTATGAAGGTTTAACACTTAACATTTTGGCCTAAGCTCCACAAACTCTCCGGAAAACCGATAGCATAACGGCTGTAATTAGGCTCCTTTGTTTGACTTAATTCTCTAAACGCCTCAAAATTTACAATCTCAAATTCATTTCCAACTAAGATTACTATTTATCATCAATTGAAATGCCTACTAATTATCTTGAAGTCTCGTTTGATTAATAACCTAGCTTGATGATATGTCTCGTTTGTTTGTTTGTCCTCGTTACAGAAGTACTTGTTGATTTTGGCTTAGCAATGAATACCTGCTTAAGATTGGATAGGTTCATTTTACTTAGTCCTTACCTGATACCTCATAATCCTATGATAGATACTAGCCAATAACGATAGCAAAACGACCATAGTAGTGTCTATCTAGTTATTATCAGTACAAACCAAAATTAGACCCCGAATTACAACGGGGGTCTTTTACATTACAATTATCAAGCAACATGAAAAGAAATAGTCTTCAAGCAGCATAGTTTTCACAATGGCCATAATCAAGCAAAGCACATAGGACACGCAATCATTCCAAGGAATCATCGTTAGGCACGTCGTCCTTGGGTACCTGTTCTTGATCTTCTTCACCTGAGATGATAAAAGTGGGTGAGTCCTTATGAACTCAGCAAGGGGGAATGAGAAATAGGTTTTGAAACTCATTTTCCGGTTCAACTTATGAAAACCCTTTTGCAAGCATGAATATATCACAAATAAGTACGCAACAATAATATAAAAGTAAAGGAACACAATTACCCGTCTTTCCTCCCCGAGGTCCTTTAGGAACCAAGCGATAGTACTTATACACATAGTGAAAAAGATACGGTGAGCTTTTGCTCTCAGTTCATTTCTAGTATCAATTGTTGCAGCCGACTTCAAATCATCCCCTTATCACACCAAATGGGTGTACTCCAGATGTACCCCGAAATCCTACGGCCTAACTCTCCGAGGAAGTTTAGCCCCCAAGCGAGAGAGGGAATTGGATAATGTTAGTCACGGTTGCACCGGCAAGCCCGATGCCGCCCGGTGTGCGTGAACACTACCACGCCAGAATGAAAGGTTGCAACCTTGTATGAAATGCACTTTTATGATATTTAATATATCACATTAGGAGGACAACAAAGTAGGTTGTCTCCGAGCAGTCATAAAATTGCACATTGACAAGTAAACGAGCGAGGCACGATAAGACAAGTAATTTCACTTGAAAGGCACATGGAGTTATATGAACATTAAACGGGCAGCCATGTAACGCACGTAAATCAAGTCATATAACTCATTTCAAAGTTCACGTAATCAATTAATAAGATTATTCATCATGCAACGGCATCTAGGTGGGACCGGGTGCAAGAAAAGCCTACTTATCAGCATGAAATCATCGAAATCATATTTAGGGCTACAAGGGCAACTACGAGCAGCCTACTAAACACATAATCCAACACAACATCCAAAGGATCAACACTTAGCAAATTCACCTAGTTACTAGGGTTCCAATTCGTGTTTACCCGTGCGATTAAGCCCCAAGTCATCTCGTAATTAGACTCAAGCCACGCATTGATTAGTTCATACACCCTAAAGCATTCAAAACAGTCCACACAACATCTAAATGCCACAATCTCAAGCATTTAATACAACAAGAGAAGCTACAATAATGTTTCTAAGCATATCACTAAGTGAAACCCTCATTGCAATGGACTGTTTTCACACAATCATTAAGACAAGAAAAAAATATTCAATTCCAGTGAATAAGATGTCAAATTAAATCTTAAGGGGTGAACTAAATTCAGAAACAAACCTCGCATCATTTGGAGTTCGGGTTCAATAGTTATAGCCAAAACAGTGAGACTACACAAAATTGTCCAGATTTGCATACATTTCAATACGTGTCGTTTTTGAGGTCCTTAGGGTCAGATTTAGCCTTAGTCCATTTCTGACAAAAATGTCCAGAACTGAAAAATATATCAGTACAGAAAATTTCATGCATTTTGGATGTAATTTACTAAGTCAAAACTGGTTCTTTCTACAAGGTCAGTGAATCTTCCAAAACCTGCTTCATTTTTCAAGACTTTCCAGATTTGGACACATTTTAATGATTTGCCATTTTAAGGACCATAGATTCAAAATTATCTTTGGCCTATTTCTGCAAAAAATGTTCAGAACTGGCAAAACTAGTTATCTACCAATTTTTACTTATTTTAAACATCATTTACCTAGCCAAAATCACCTCGCACCAACAAGATAGAAAGCTGCCACATGCACGATTTCATCTATCATCACATTCTAGCCCAAAATCTTGCCATGCATGGTTGTAAAAGATTATGAACACACATATATCTCAAGTACAGAAGCAAAGATAGACATTTAAGAGCATGCATGTGGTTTTTTGAAAGATTTTCAAGAAGTTTTAGCCCTCACCTTAGCAAAACAACAAGAAGATGCACAAGACTCTTGGTGAAGCACAAAGTTGATCTTCTTCCTTGCTTAGCTGAGATACCACTCGATTTTCTCTATTTTTTCTAGCTTAGTGACCAAGTTCTTAGTAGGTGCATGTAGTTAGAACAAGAAGAAAAGAAATGGAAGCTAGCAAACTCACCTAAGCCGAAATGGAGATTCAAAGAGCTTGCATGTTTGTTTCTTGCAACCTAGCTTGCTTAGTTGAGCTCCCTAGCTTTTTGTTTGCCTTGATGAACCATGGAGTGATGAAGATGAGCTATGGGGTGTAGAAACTCAGCCAAAGCCGAGAGAGAGAGAGAAGAATGAGAGGGAGAGAGAGAAATGTGAGGAAATGAGAGAAATGAAAGAAAAATGAAAGCTTTTGCAAATGTTGAAGCATGTGTCGGCCTTGGGCCTACAAATTTCAGATTTGTGTCTTCAAGAAGCATGGTTTTTGAATTACCTAGCATGGCAAGGGAATGGGTGGAAAATATGGGTGCATTGGGTAGGGTTTTGGGTTATTTTTTATGCATTTGTGTCATAAGTTGTCTAAGAATGTTTGAGTAAATTGAATTATGCAAGCAAGCACAAAAGCTCATAAGGTGGTCGGCCAAGGCATTTGAAAATATGATTTTTTGTCATCTTTTGAGCATTATTTAATTGTGTGTTTGGAAAGTGCAAAAGAATAAGGAATAAAGAATGAGAATGTCTAGCTTTTGGTGCAATTTCATCTTCTAGTAGGTTGAATTAGTAATTTAATATTAGCTAGTGGAATTTGTAGGATTAATTAATGATCTAGTGCTTCGTGTAAGATGCTTTCTTGATTAGCGTGAGGGTACACTTTCCTAGGTCTAGGGCACGCACTACGGGTAGGGCACGAACTATGAGACAAATGCACATTTCTCAAGTAAATGCACGCAATCCTAAATGAATGCACGTAATTCAATGCGAGGCACACAAAATGAAACACGATTCTTAAACTTAGGTCAAGGCACGTAAATCTAGGTTAGGGCACACGAAATAAGGTATAGTATGCAAATCGAGGTCGGGTCTCACAACAGCCAAGCAAGCTGAGTGCCCCCATCGTAAAGCTCTTGGAGAGCTTTCCAACGGTATGCTGTGCGCCGCGTAACTCCTTACGGATCAAAAGTTATGAGCACCGGAGTGACGGATACCTAGTCACAAGCCCCACGCCCTCTATTTGTGGGCCCAGCCTCTACGTGAAGTAAAGTTGTCTTGCCCAAGGTGCCATGCGATTCGGTAATAAAAATGTGATGGATTAGGTTGTCGTCCTTTTCGCGGCTCACAACGTACGATCCGGGATGAAAAACAGCGCAAAAGAATAAAAGTGTCCTAAAACTGATGAAAATGTTTGATTTCGGGCTTCGAAAATAGGCGCAGCAGAGCAAGTTGGGTGCCCCCGTCGTAGAGCTCTCGAAGAGCTTTCCAACGGTATGCTGTGCACCACGTAACTCCTTACGAATCGAAAGTTATGAGCACTGGAGCAATGGATATACTTGGTCATAAACCCCAGGCCCTCTGTTTGCGAGCCCTGCCTCTACGTGAAGTGAAGTTGTCTTGCCCAAGGTGTAGTGTGATTCAGTAATAGAAATGTGATGGATTAGGTTGTTGTCCTTTTCGCGGCTCATGACGTACGATCCGGGATGAAAAAATAGCGCAAAAGAAGAAAAGTGTCCCGAAACTGATGAAAATGTTCAATTTTGGGCTCTGAAAACAGGCACAACAGAGCAAGTTGGGTGCCCCCGTCGTAAAGCTCTCGGAGAGCTTTCGAACGGTATGTTGTGTGCCACGTAACTCCTTACGGATCAAAAGTTATGAGCACCAGAGTGACGGATACCTGGTCAAAAGCCCCACGCCCTATGTTTGCGGGCCCAGCCTCTACGTGAAGTATTGTTGTCTTGCCCAAGGTGCCATGGAATTCGATAATAGAAATGTGATGGATTAGGTTGTCGTCCTTTTTGCGGCTCACGATGTACAATCCGGGACGGAAAAACTACAGAAAAGTAAAAAAGTGACCCGAAATTGATGAAAATGTTCAATTTTTGGCTGCGAAAACAGGCGCAACCGAGCAAGCTAGGTGACCCCGTTGTAAAGCTCTCGGAGAGCTTTCCAACGGTATGCTGTGTGCCGCGTAACTCCTTACGGATCAAAAGTTATGAGCACCGGAGTGACGGATACCTCGTCACAAGCCTCACGCCCTCTGTTTGCGGGACCTACCTCTACGTGAAGTGAAGTTGTCTTGCCCAGGGTGCCGTGTGATTCGGTAATAGAAATGTGATGAACTAGGTTGTCGTCCTTTTCACGGCTCACAACGTACGATCCGGGATGAAAAACAGCGCAAAAGAAGAAAAGTGTCTCAAAACTGATGAAAACGTTCAATTTTGGGCTCCGAAAATAGGCGCAGACGAGCAAGCTTGGTGCCCCAATCGTAGGGCTCTCGGAGAGCTTTCTAACGGTATGTTGTGCGCCGCGTAACTCCTTACGAATCAAAAGTTATGGGCACCGGAGCGACGGATACCTGGTCATAAGCCCCACACCCTCGGTTTGTGGGCCCAGCCACTACATGAAGTGAAGTTGTCTTGCCCAAGGTGCCGTGTGATTCGGTAATAGAAATTTGATGGTTTAGGTTGTTGTCCTTTTCGCGGCTCATGACGTACGATCCAAGACGAAAAAACAGAGCAAAAGAAGAAAAGTGTCCCAAAACTGATGAAAATGTTCGATTTTGGGCTCCAAAAACAGGCGTAGCCAAGCAAGCTTGGTGCCCTCGTCGTAAGGCTCTCGGAGAGCTTTTCAACGGTATGCTGTGCACTGCGTAACTCCCTACGGATCAAAAGTTATGAGCACCGGAGCAACGGATACCAGGGCATAAGCCCCAAACCCTCTGTTTGCGTGCCCTGCCTTTATGTGAAGTAAAGTTGTCTTGCCCAAGGTGCCATGTGATTCAGTAATAGAAATGTGATGGATTAGGTTGTCGTTCTTTTCACTGCTCACGACGTACGATTCGGGATGAAAAAACGGCGTAAAAGAAGAAAAGTATCCCGAAATTGATGAAAACATTTGATTTTGGGCTTCAAAAATAGGCACATTCGAGCAAGCTTGGTGCCCTCGTCGTAGAGCTCTCGGAGAGCTTTCCAACAGTATGCTGTGCGCCACGTAACTCCTTACGGATCAAAAGCTATGGGCACCGGAGCGACGGATACCTGGTCACAAGCCCCACGCTCTTTGTTTGAGGGCCCTGCCTCTACGTGAAGTGAAGTTGTCTTGCCCAAGGTACCATGTGATTCGGTAACAGAAATGTGATAGATTAGGTTGTCGTGCTTTTCGCGGCTCACGACGTATAATCCGGGACAAAAAAATGGCGCAAAAGAAGAAAAGTGTCCCAAAACTGATGAAACCGTTCAATTTTGGGCTCTGAAAATAGGCGCAGCTGAGCAAGCTGGGTGCGCCAGTTGTAGAGCTCTCGGAGAACTTTCCAACGGTATGTTGTGCGCCGCGTAACTCCTTACGGATCAAATGTTATGAGCACCGGAGCGACGGATAGCTGGTCATAAGCCCCATACCCTCTGTTTGTGGGCCCTGCTTCAATGTGAAGTGAAGTTGTCTTGCCCAAGGTTTTGTGTGATTCGGTAATAGAAATGTGATGGATTAGGTTGTTGTCCTTTTCGAGGCTCACGACATACGATCCGGGACGGAAAAATAGCACAAAAGAATAAAAGTCTCCCGAAACTGGTGAAAACGTTCGATTTTGGGCTCTGAAAATAGGCAAAGTCAAGCAAGCTTGGTGCCCCCGTCGTAGAGCTCTCGGAGAGCTTTCCAACAGTATATTGTGCACTGCGTAACTCCTTACGGATCAAAAGTTATGAACATCGGAGCGACGGATACCTGGTCATAAGCCCCACACCCTCTATTTGCGGGCCCTGCTTCTATGTGAAGTGAAGTTGCCTTGCCCAAGGTGCCGTGTGATTCGGTAATAAAAATGTGATGGATTAGGTTATCGTCCCTTTCGCGGCTCACGACGTACGATCCGGGTCGAAAAAATAGCAGAAAAGAAGATAAGTGTCCTAAAACTTTTGAAAATGTTCGATTTTGGTCTTCGAAAATAAGCACAACCAAGCAGGCTAGGTGCCCCCATTGTAGAGCTCTCAAAGTGCTTTCCAACTGTATGCTGTGTGTCGCGTAACTCGTTACGGATCAAAAGTTATGGGCACCGGAGCGACGGATACCTAGTCACAAGCCACACGCCCTCTGTTTGCGGGCCCTGCCTCTACGTGATGTGAAATTGTCTTACCCAAGGTGCCGTGTGATTCGGTAACAGAAATGTGATGGTTTAGGTTTTCGTCCATTTCGCGGCCCACGACGTACGATCCGGGACGAAAAAACTATGCAAAAGAAGAAAAGTGACCCAAAACTGATGAAAATGTTTGATTTTGGGCTCCGAAAAGAGGCAGTCAAGCAAGTTGTGTCCCCGTCGTAGAGCTCTCTGAGAGTTTTCCACTGGTATGCTATGCGCCATGTAACTCCTTACGGATCAAAAATTATGGGCCCCGGAGCGACGGATACCTGGTCACAAGCCCCACGCCCGCTATTTGCGGGCCCTGGTCTACGTGAAGTGAAGTTGTCTTGCCCAAGGTACCATCTGATTCAGTAATAGAAATGTGATGGATTAGGTTGTCGTCCTTTTCGCGGCTCACGTCGTACGATCCGGGGCGAAAAAACAGCGCAAAAGAAGAAAAGTGTCCCAAAACTGATGAAAACATTCGATTTTGGGCTCTGAAAATAGGCGCAGCCGAACAAGCTTGGGGCCCCAGTCGTAGAGCTCTCGGAGAGCTTTCCAACGGTATGCTGTGCGCCACGTAACTCTTTACGGATCAAAAGTTATGAGCACCGGAGCGACGGATACCTGGTCACAAGCCCCACACCCTCTGTTTGCGGGCCCTGCTTCTATGTGAAGTGAATTTGTCTTGCCCAAGGTGTCGTGTGATTCAGTAATAGAAATGTGATGGATTAGGTTGTTGTCCTTTTTGCGGCTCATGACGTACGATCCGAGATTAAAAAATAGCGCAAAAGAAGAAAAGTGTCCCGAAACTGATGAAATAGTTCAATTTTGGGCTCCAAAAATAGGCGCAGTAGAGCAAGCTTGGTACCCCCGTCGTTGAGCTCTCGGAGAGCTTTCCAACGGTATGCTGTGCGCCGCGTAACTCCTTAAGGATCAAAAATTATGAGCACCAGAGCGACGAAGACATGGTCACGAAGCCCCACGCCCTCTTTTTGCGTGCCCAGCCTCTACGTGAAGTGAAATTGTCTTGCCCAAGGTGCCGTGTGATTTGTTAATAGAAATATGATGGATTAGGTTGTCTACCTTTTCGAGGCTCATGACGTACAATCCGGGATGAAAAAACAGCGCAAAAGAAGAAAAGTGTCCCAAAACATATGAAAATATTTGATTTTGGGCTCCGAAAATAGGTGCAACCGAGCAAGCTAGGTGCCCCCATCGTAGAGCTCTCAAAGTGCCTTCCAACGGTATGCTGTGCGCCGCATAACTTGTTACAGATCAAAAGTTATGGGTACCGGAGCGACGGATACCTGGTCACAAGCCCCACGCCCTCTGTTTGCGGGACCTGCCTCTACGTGAAGTGAAATTGTCTTGCCCAAGGTGCCGTGTGATTCGGTAATAGAAATTTGATGGTTTAGATTGTCGTCCTTTTCGCGGCTCACGACGTACGATCCGAGACGAAAAAACAGAGCAAAAGAAGAAAAATGTCCCAAAACTGATGAAAACGTTCGATTTTGGGTTCCAAAAACAGGCGTAGCCGAGCAAGCTTGGTGCCCTCGTCGTAAGGCTCTCAGTGAGCTTTCCAACGGTATGCTGTGCGCTGTGTAGCTCCTTATGGATCAAAAGTTATAAGCACCGGAGCGACAGATACCTAGTCATAAGCCCCGCGCCCTCTGTTTGTGCGCCCTGCCTCTACGTGAAGTGAAGTTGTCTTACCAAGGTGCCGTGTGATTAGGTAATAAAAATGTGATGGATTAGGTTACCGTCCTTTTCACTGCCCACGACGTACGATCCGGGACGAAAACACAACACCAAAGAAGAATAGTTTCTCGATACTGATGAAAACGTTCGATTTTGGCCTTCTAAAACAGGCGCAGCCGAGCAAGCTCGGTTCCCTTGTTGTAGAGCTCTCAGAGACCTTTCCAACGGTATACTGTTCGCCGCGTAACTCCTCACGGATAAAAAGTTATGGGCATTGGAGCAACGGACACTTGGTCACAAGCCCCACGCCCTCTGTTTGCAGGCCCTGCCTCTACATGAAGTGAAGTTGTCTTGCATAGGGTGACGTGTGATTCGTTAATAGAAATGTGATGGATTAGGTTGTCATCCTTTTCACGGCTCACGACGTACGATCCGTGACGAAAAAATAGCGCAAAAGAATAAAAGTGTCCCGAAACTGATGAAAATGTTCAATTTTTGGCTGCGAAAACAGGCGCAGCTGAGCAACGTGGGTGCCCCCGTCTTAAAGCTCTCGGAGAGATTTCCAACGGTATGTTGTGCGCCGCGTAACTCCTTACGGATCAAAAGTTATTAGCAGCGGAATGACGGATACATGGTCACAAGACCCACGCCCTCTGTTTGCGGGCCCAGCCTCTACATGAAGTAAAGTTGTCTTGCCCAAGGTGCCGTGGGATTCGGTAATAAAAATGTGATGGATTTGGTTGTCGTCCTTTTCGCGGATCACGACATACGATCCGGAATAAAAAACAGCGCAAAAGAAGAAAAGTGTCCCAAAACTGATGAAAATGTTCGATTTCGGGCTTTGAAAACAGGCGCAGTCGAGCAAGCTGATTGCCCCCGTCGTAAAGCTCTTGGAGAGCTTTCCAACGGTATGCTGTGCGCCACGTAACTCCTTATGCATCAAAAGTTATGAGCACCAGAACAACGGATACCTGGTCATAAGCCCCAGACCCTCTGTTTGCGGGCCCTTCCTCTATGTGAAGTGAGGTTGTCTTGCCCAAGGTGCCGTGTGATTCGGTAATAAAAATATGATGGATTAGGTTGTCTTTCTTTTTGCGGCTCACGACGTTCAATCCGGGATGAGAAAACAGTACAAAAGAAGAAAAGTGTCCCGAAACTGATGAAAACATTCAATTTTGGGATCCGAAAATAGGTGCAGCAGAGCAAGCTAGCTGCCTCCATCGTAAATCTCTTGAAGAGCTTTCCAACGGTATGCTGTGCTCCGCGTAACTCCTTACGGATCAAAAGTTATAAGCATTGGAGTGACGGATACCTGGTCACAAGCCCCACGCCCTCTGTTTGTGGGCCCTGCCTCTACTAGAAGTGAAGTTGTCTTGCCCAAGGTGCCGTATGATACGGTAACAAAAATGTGATGGATTAGGTTGTCGTCTTTTTCGCGGCTCACGACGTACGATCCGGGATGAAAAAATAGCGCAAAAGAAGAAAAGTGTCCCAAAATTGATGAAAACATTTGATTTTGGGCTCCAAAAACAGGCGCAGTCGAGCAAGCTTGGTGCCCTCGTCATAGATCTCTCGGAGAGCTTTCCAAAGGTATGCTGTGCGACGTGTAACTCGTTACGAATCAAAAGTTATGGGCACCGAAGTGACGCATACCTAGTCACAAGCCCCACGCCCTCTGTTTGCGGGCCCTGCCTCTACTTGAAGTGTAGTCATCTTGCCCAAGGTGTCGTGTGATTCGGTAATAGAAATGTGATGGATTTGGTTGTCGTCCTTTTCGCTGCTTACGACGTACGATCCGGGACGAAAAAACAGCGCAAAAGTAGAAAAGTATCCCAAAACTAATGAAAACGTTCAATTTTGGGCTCCAAAAATAGGCGCAGTCGAGCAAGCTTGGTGCCCCCGTCGTAGAACTCTCGGAGAGCTTTCCCACGGTATGTTGTGTGCCGCGTAACTCCTTACGGATCAAAAGTTATGCGCACCAGAGCGACAGAGACCTGGTCACGAAGCCCCACGCCCTCTGTTTGCGTGCCCAGCCTCTACATGAAATGAAATTGCCTTGCCCAAGGTGCCATGTGATTAGGTAATAGAAATGTGATGGATTAGGTTGTCTTACTTTTCGCGACTCACGACGTACGATTCGGGACGAAAAAATAGCGCAAAAGAAGAAAAGTATCCCAAAACGTATGAAAATATTCAATTTTGGGCTCCAAAAAAAGGTGCAATCGAGCAGACTAGGTGCATCAATCGTAGAGCTCCCAAAGTGCTTTCCAACGGTATGCTGTGAGCCGCATAACTTGTTACGGATCAAAAGTTATAGGCACCGGAGCGACGGATACCGAGTCACAAGCCCCACGCCCTCTGTTTGCAGGACCCACCTCTGCGTGAAGTGAAATTGTCTTGCCCAAGGTGCCATGTGATTCGGTAATAGAAATGTGATGGATTAGGTTGTCGTCCTTTTTGTGGCTCACGATGTACGATCCGAGATGAAAAACCTGTGCAAAAGAAGAAAAGTGACCCGAAACTGATGAAAACATTCGATTTTGGGCTCCGAAAATAGGCGCAGCTGAGCAAGCTTGGTGCCCTCGTCGTAGGGATCTCAGAGAGCTTTCCAACGGTATGTTGTGCGTTGCGTAACTCCTTACGGATCAAAAGTTATGAGCACCGGAGCGACGGATACCTGGTCATAAGCCCCACGCCCTCTATTTGTGGGCCCTGCCTCTACGTGATGTGAAGTTGTCTTGCCCAAGGTGCTGTGTGATTCGAAAATAGAAATGACATGGATTAGGTTGCCGCCCTTTTCGCGGCTTACGACGTACGATCCGGGATGAAAAAACAGCGCAAAAGGAGAATAGTTTCCCGAAACTGATGAAAACGTTCGATTTTAGAATCCTAGAACAAGCGCAGCCGAGCAAGCTGGGTGCCACTGTCGTAGAGCTCTCAGAGAGCTTTCCAACGGTATGCTGTGCACCGCATAACTCCTTACGGATCAAAAGTTATGGGCACAGGAGCGACGGATACCTGGTCACAAGCTGCATGCCCTCTGTTTGCGGGCCCTGCCTCTACATGATATGAAGTTTTCTTGTCCAGGGTGCCGTGTGATTCGGTAATAGAAATGTGAAGGATTAGGTTGTCGTCCTTTTCACGACTCACGACATACGATCCTTGATAAAAAAAACAGCGCAAAAGAAGAAAAGTGTCCTAAAACTGAAAAAAAATTTCAATTTTTGGCTCCGAAAACAGGCGCAACCTAGCAAGCTGGGTGCCCCCGTTGTATAGCTCTCGGAAAGCTTTCCAACGGTATGCTTTGCGCCGCGTAACTCCTTACGGGTCAAAAGTTATGAGCACCGGAATGACGGATATCTGGTCACAAGCCCCACGCCCTCTGTTTGCAGGCCCAACCTCTACGTGAAGTAAAGTTGTCTTGCCCAAGGTGCCGTGGGATTTGGTAATAAAAATGTGAGGAATAGGTTGCTGTCCCTTTCGCGCCTCACGACGTACGATTCGGGATGAAAAAACAGCGCAAAAGAAGAATAGTTTCCCGAAACTGATGAAAAGTTCGATTATGGGCTCTTTGAACAGACGCAGCCGAATAAGCTAGGGGCCCTTTCGTAGAGCTCTTAGAGAGCTTTACAACGGTATGTTATGCGGCGCGTAACTCCTTACGGATCAAAAGTTATGGGCACCGGAGCGACGGATACCTTGTCACAAACTGCACAGCCTTTATTTGCGAGCCCTGCCTCTACGTGAAGTGAAGTTGTCTTGCCCAAGGTGCTGTGTGATTCGGTAATAGAAATGTGATGGATTAGGTTGCCGTCCTTTTCGCGGCTCACGACGTACGATCCGGGACGAAAAAACAGCGCAAAAGGAGAATAGTTTCATGAAACTTATGAAAACATTCGATTTTGGGCTCCTAGAGCACGCGCAGCCGAGCAAGCTTGGTGCCCCTGTCGTAGAGCTCTCAGAGAGCTTTCCAACGGTATGCTGTGCGCCGCGTAACTCCTTACGGATTAAAAGTTATGGGCACCGGAACGACGGATACCTGGTCACAAGCCCCATACCCTCTGTTTGCGGGCCCTGCCTTTACGTGAAATAAAGTTGCCTTGCCCAAGGTGCCATGTGATTCGGTAATAGAAATGTGATCGATTAGGTTGTCGTCCTTTTTACGGCTCACGATGTACGATTCGTGACGAAAAAACAGTGCAAAAGAAGAAAAGTGTCCCGAAACTGATGAAAATGTTTAATTTTTGGCTCTGAAAACAGGCGCAGCCGAGCAAGCTTGATACCCCCATTGTAAAGCTCTCAGAGAGCTTTCCAACGGTATATTGTGCGCTACGTAATTCCTTGCGGATCAAAAGTTATGAGCACCGGACTGACAGATACCAAGTCACAAATCCCACACCCTCTGTTTGCGGGTCCAGCCTCTACGTGCAGTAAAGTTGTCTTGCCCAATGTGCCTCGGGATTCGGTAATAAAAATGTGATGGATTTGGTTGTTGTCCTTTTCGCGAGTCACGACATACGATCCGGGACGAAAAAACAGTGCAAAAGAGGAAAAGTGTCCCAAAACTGATGAAAACGCTCAATTTCGGGCTTCGAAAACAAGCGCAGTCGAGTAAGCTAAATGCCTCTGTCGTAGAGCTCTCGGAGAGCTTCCTTACAGTATGCTGTGCGCCGCGTAACTCCTTACTCATCAAAAGTTATGAGAACCGGAGCAACGGATACTTGGTCATAAGACCCCGACCCTCTGTTTGTGGGCCCTGCCTCTAAGTGAAGTGAAGTTGTCTTGCCTAAGGTTCCGTGTGATTCGGTAATAGAAATGTGATGGATTAGGTTGTCGTCCTTTTCGCGGCTCACGGCGTTCAATCCGGCATGAAAAAATAGCGCAAAAGAAGTAAAATGTCCCGAAATAGATGAAAACGTTCAATTTGGGCTCTGGAAACAGGCGCAGCCGAGCAATCTGGATGTCCCTATCGTAAAACTCTCGGAGAGCTTTCCAATGGTATGCTTGCGCCGCGTACCTCCTTACGGATCAAAAGTTATGAGCACCGGAGTGTCAAATACCTGGCCACAAGCCCCACGCCCTATGTTTGCGGGCCCAGCCTCCACATGAAGTGAAGTTGTCTTGCCCAAGGTGCAATGGAATTCAGTAATAGAAATGTGATGGATTAGGTTGTCGTCCTTTTCGCGGCTCACGACGTACGATCAGGGACGAAAAAACTGCGCAAAAGAAGAAAAGTGACCCGAAACTGATGAAAACGTTCAATTTTGGGCTCCAAATATAGGAGCAGCCGAGCAAGCTAGGTTCCCTCGTCGTAGAGCTCTCGGAGAGCTTTCCAACGGTATGTTGTGTGCCAAGTAACTCCTTATGGATCAAAAGTTATGGGCACCGGAGCGACGGATACCTAGTCACAAGCCCCACGCCCTCTGTTTCCGGGCCCTGCCTCTACGTGAAGTGAAGTTGTCTTGCCCAGGGTGCCGTGTGATTTGGTAATAGAAATATGATGGATTAGGTTGTCGTCCTTTTCATGGCTCACGACGTATGATCCGGGACGAAAAAAAAGCACAAAAGAAGAAAATTATCCCAATACTGATGAAAACGTTCTATTTTGGGCTCCGAAAATAGTCACAGCCGAGCAAGCTTGGTGCCCCAGTCGTAGAGCTCTCGGAGAGCTTTCCAACTGTATGTTGTGCGCCGCGTAACTCTTTACGAATCAAAAGTTATGAGCTCTGGAGCGACGGATAGCTGGTCATAAGCCCCACACCCTCTGTTTGCGGGCCCTGCTTCTATGTGAAGTGAAGTTGTCTTGCCCAAGGTGCCATGTGATTCGGTAATAGAAATGTGATTGATTAGGTTGTCGTCCTTTTCAAAGCTCACGACGTACGATCCGTGACGAAAAAATAGCGCAAAAGAAGTGTCACAAAACTGAAGAAAATGTTTAATTTTTGGCTCCGAAAACAGGTGCATCCGAGCAAGCTGGGTGCCCCCGTCATATAGCTCTCGATGAGCTTTCCAACGGTATGCTGTGCGCCGCGTAACTCCTTACAGTTCAAAAGTTATGAGCACCAGAATGACGGATACCTTGTCACAAGCCCCACGCCTTCTGTTTGCGGGCCCATCCTCTACGTGAAGTGAAGTTGTCTTGCCCAAGGTGCTGCAAGATTCGGTAATAAAAATTTGAGGATTAGGTTGCCGTCCTTTTCGCAGCTCACGACGTACGATCCGGGACGAAAAAATAGCGCAAAAGAAGAATAGTTTCCCGAAACTGATGAAAACGTTCGATTTTGGCCTCCTAGAACATGCGCAGCCGAGCAAGCTGGGTGCCCTTGTCGTAGAGCTCTCAGAGAGCTTTCCAATGGTATGCTGTGCGCCGCGTAACTCCTTACGGATCAAAAGTTATGGGCACCGAAGCGACGGATGTGAAACCCCAAATTTTTGACCTTATCTCGCTTTGCGTATTTCATTCTCGTTTTGCATGAATTGACCTGTCTATGTGCTACATGACTTAGAATGTGATAATTTTGATATCAATACTCTTAGAACATGCTAAATGTGCATTCATGAAATTTTTATCAAAAACGGAGTCAGAAATTTTATCGTCGATTTTCAGTGAATAGTATTTTCGAAACACGTCCGCTAAAATTTTGAAACTGGTCTTTTTAACCCTTCTAGACCTAGACCACGGACTTTAATAGACCTATGTTTGATTAAAACGGTTTTAAAATTGGTTTAGGATTTTTTAGGGTTTTTACACCGACTTTTGCGAAAATCGAGTTTTAAGCCACTCGGGTGGAATTGTTTGAATGTAAAATTTCTTGTCACCTAAAAATAACCCACTTGAGATAACTTGGGTGTTGCATAATTATTTTGACCATTGGTGATCAAGAAAATGCATTTAAAGACAAGAAAACACTAAAAATACTAAGTTTTTAACTTTGACTTTCATTTAAATGTTGACCACCTTGCTCATAAGTAGTTACACACATTAAAACAAGCCAAAAACACCACAAAACACACACAAAACCGTGAGTTCAAGGGGGAGGAAGAATAAGAGCATTTTCAAGGTTTTTCAAAGTAATTTTCACATAAAAACTTCATTTCAAGGCCAAATCACTTCATTCAAAGCTTGATTTTGCTTGTTGGGCATCCATTCTACCTATTTCTAGCCTTGGTTTGCATCAAAGGTGAGAGAAAAATTCTAGATCTCAAAACTCATCTTTTGTGTTTTTGCGTAGAATTGAATATCTAACCGTTAGAATGTTAATATGATGTTAGATTATTGCTCCATGCATGCTAGGGATCATTTATATGCAATACTACGAGATTTGATCGGATGTAGCTTATTTATTATTTTTCGGGTATTTAAAGTTGATTAATTTGTTAAATGTTGAATATATTGAGTTGTGTTGATCGGAATCGATTGCCGTCGATTTCTAAAAGATTGATAATTACGTGGTAGCGCCGTTGTAATGTCGAATTTTCGATTGTGATGTCCGTGCCAAAATCCAGAAATTTCAGCCATGATACACTAGGGTTTTAGGGTTATTGGGCATGATTTGGATGTGTTTTGGTTGGTTTCCGAGGGGGTTAATGTCGTTGATTGAATGGGTGAGTGTTTGAAACTGATTTGGAGTTGTTTGGATTAGTAAAATGTAAGATATAATTATTTGAAGTTTAGGTTGTCTTTCTTTAAATTGTTGAATTGAGCCTTTAGATGATTGGGTGTGTTTGAGTGATTGAATTGTGAGTTGTTAATGGTTAGACTAGGGTTAGATTACGTGTTTCATGCATGTTAATTTGGATGGCCTACTTTGTCATCTAACTTAGTCGTTTGTTGTTTAATTAAATATTGATGTTATATTGATTATTATTGATTACGGGAATCGAGCACTTTTGTTGCTGATCTCCCAGATTATTGATTGATTATTGAATATGGGAATCGGGCACTTTTGTTGCTGATCTCCCAGTTTATTTATTTATTATTGAGTACGAGAATCGGGCACTTTTGTTGCTGATCTCTCAGATTATTGATTGATTATTGAATACGGGAATCAGGCACTTTTGTTGCTGATCTCTCGGTTTATTTATGTTAAGTCTCATTGTTGTGAGCTTTGATAATGTTGTGTCACCTCGGGAGGCATCCTGGGCTGCGGGCACAGTTATCATGGCTAATCCCTATCTCGCATGGGCGGAGAGGCCATGGGGTGTGGGTCTAGGTCAAGGTACCTCAGGATTGTGTCATTGAGTTTGGAGGAGTTGTTGAGCATGGAATTGGTGTATGGGGCTTCATCAGCAAATGTATCGTATCCTTATTGTGTGTTTACAGTTATTACTATTGTTGCATTTATAATGATTATTGATGTTCATTGTGTGTTTACTAACTCAAAGGATTATTCCAAGGAGTTTAGTAGACCTTGCTCGAGATGTATCGGATCCTCACTGGGCTTATTTATATAAGCTCATTCTCTATTATTGCATGCTTACAGGTGTACTATCGCAGGATTACGGGTACGTGCCTCCTGAGGAGGAAAATGTGCCTTACGTGGACGAGTCATATGTTCTAGAGTCTTATCCGTGATTCTGTGCTGTTATTTATCATGTATATTAGCTTAGTAGCCTTTTCTATGCTTTATAGTTCTTGTTGTATAGGATGCTGAAAAGAATATAAATTAGTTGTTACTATTCTAGCAGCTTCTTTTGTCTATGGTTAAGTTGTTAGATGGGTCTCAACTTATTTTTGAAATGTATGATAAGGTTGAGGTATTGTATGTTATGTTGGAACGGAGGCAGATAACGAGGACTGATTATTGTATATTACGGTTATGTTGTGTGTTGTTATGCTGTTGAGGAGTTGTTGTTTGTATGGTTATGGAATTGGATGTTTAATGTTATTAATGAGGTTGGTTTAGAACCTCGGTATTCTATTTACTGTCGTTATACTGCCGAAATCCCGTTGCATCCTGACTGATTGTAGGTGGGGTCGAGTTGGGGCGTGACATTTAAGTGGTATCAGAGCGCATGTTAGTTGTCAGCCGGGGTATTCTCGGAATGTGGGTAATGGTCTTAGCATGAAATATGTATGAAAAGAAAGAAAAGTGAATTATGTATTGATATGACTAAATGATTAAGTGATTTTGTGATTTAAGTGGTTATGTGATTATGTGATCAATTTGCTTATGTGATTGAAACTTATGTGATCTATGTGCTTTATATGAGTTTGTTGTTTATGTGTTAAAAGTTGTATATAACCTGTTTACGTGCTATAACCTGTGCTAACTCTTTGATTAGTACGATGGCCGATAGACCGAGGACTCGTGGTAGGCCCGAGATAGTAGATGAGGTTCCTGGTAGTGTGGCACAGGGCCGTGATAGGGGTGATGATAGGTTAGGGGCAGCAATGGATCGGATTGCAGATTTGATGGCTGGACAGGCCTAGTTGTTAGCGGGTCAGGCTGCTCAGACTCAGGCATTGCAGGCCCAGATACAGAATGTACAGGGTGGTAATCACGGTCGAGGTACTATGAAGGAGTTTATGGGGTACTATCCTCCTAGATTTCAAGGAGAGCCTGATGATAGGAAGGCCGAGTCGTGGATTAGTAAGTTAGAGAAAAATTTTTATCCTCTCGGGTACACTGATGAGAGGAAGGTGACTTCTGCTGTCTATTTACTTGATGATGAGGCAGAGGAGTGGTGGCGCACTCTGAAAGCCAATTGGGAGACCCGGGGTGTTCCGTATGTTTGGGATGCCTTTCTGACTGCTTTTAGGGATAAGTATGTCCCGAGGGTTGCACGGGAGAGGAGAGAGGCTGAGTTCCTATCTTTGGTACAGGGGGATTCTTCTGTGGCTCAGTATGAGGCTACATTCACTAGGTTGTCCCGGTATGCACCAGAGTTTGTAGCTGTGGAGGAGAGGAAGACCCGTAGATTTATGTTGGGATTGAGGCCCGAGATTCAGGATGCAATGGCTCTGAATCGCTATGATATCTTCACTGAGGCTTTTGATGCAGCTTCTAGGTTAGAGAAGAGGAAAGGGGATTAGATTGTCTCTAGTCAGCCTAGTAAGAGGCCGTATCAGTCACAGGGCCAGCAGGTTATATATAGGCCTCCAGTACAGCAGGTTGTCTACAGGCCACCAGCCCAGCAGGGTTCTTATAGGCCACAGGGTCAGCAGAGTTACTATCGGCCTCAGTTTCAGCAGGGGCCATATCAGGTTCAGACTTAGTATAGGCCAGCTCAGTCTCAGGGTCAGTACAGGCCTAGTGTGGTGAGACCTCAGCAGCAGGCTGGTTCAGTTGCTTATTCAGCTTCTGGTTCTTTAGGAGGCAGTGTTAGTGCTCCGATGCTGCAGTGTGTTTATTGTAAACGTAAGGGCCATATGGAGGCCGACTGTCGAAGAAAGGCAGGGACGTGTTTAGGTTTCGGCAGCAACCAACACCGGGCGAGGGATTGCCCTAAGTATCAGGGTTCTACGGGTCAGCCAGCAGTCCAGGGTTATCAGGGTGGACCTGCAAGCAGTACACCACAACAGCAGGGGGTTCAGGCTCCGGCCTACGTAGTGGACTTGGAGGAATTGCCAGAGGCGACAGCAGTGGTTAAAGGTAACTTACTTATTCTCAACCAATTAAATATTATACCTCCTTGAGTGCAACGTGCTAAAATGTAAGTAGAAAGTTTGCCTTATGCGATTAAAGTTAGCATGTGCATCATAGTTGGTGACTGAGTAATATGTAACGCTGAGGTATATGGAATTCCGATTAGGGGTCAAGCTACTTTAAGACTATACATTGATTATTGGGATTCTTATTTGGTGATTTTATACGGCATTCTTCCTCGAGATTTCTGTATGGAGATTCTTATTCAGCATACTTCTTTGGACATCTTCTATGGTATTTTCTATGCGGTATTCTTATGTGGAATTCTGATACGGTATTATCCGGAGTTCTTACATTGGGATTATTATTTGGTATTCTCGCTTGGTGATCTTGTTCGAAGTTCTCAATTGGTATTCTTGATTGGTGCTCTATTACGGGATCTATGTTTGGCGTTCTTCTTCGGTAATTTATTTGAGATTCTTATTCAGAAATTCTAGTCAGTGTTCTTATTCAGCGTTCCTATTTAAGCTTCTTGTATGGGGATTTTTATTCGATGATCTTATTTGGTGTTCCTACTTGGTGTTCTTGGTTCGTATTCGGAATTTAGTAATTGGTCTTTCAATCAGTATGTTTGAGTCAGCACCGGAGTTTGTCTTGGGATCGATGCAGACTTGCGAGGACGCAATTGTTTTAAGGAGGGGAGAATGTGAAACCCCAAAATTTTGACCTTATCTCGCTTTGCGTGTTTTATTCTCGTTTTCATGAATTGACCTGTCTATGTGCTACATGACTTAGAATGTGATAATTTTGATATCAATACTCTTAGAACATGCTAAATGTGCATTCATGAAATTTTTATCAAAAACGGAGTCAGAAATTTTATAGTCGATTTTCAGTGAATAGTATTTTCGAAATACGTTCGCTAAAATTTTGAAACTGGTCTTTTTAACCCTTCTAGACCTAGACCATGGACTTTAATAGACCTGTGTTTGATTAAAACAGTTTTAAAATCGGCTTAGGAATTTATTAGGGTTTTTACACCGACTTTTGCGAAAATCGAGTTTTAAGCCGACTCGGGTGGAATTGTTTGAATGTAAAACTTCTTGTCACCTAAAAATAACCCACTTGAGATAACTTGGGTGTTGCATAATTATTTTGACCATTGGTGATCAAGAAAATGCATTTAAAGACAAGAAAACACTAAAAATACTAAGTTTTTAACTTTGACTTTCATTTAAATGTTGACCACCTTGCTCATAAGTAGTTACACACATTAAAACAAGCCAAAAACACCACAAAACACACACAAAACCGTGAGTTCAAGGGGGAGGAAGAATAAGAGCATTTTCAAGGTTTTTCAAAGTAATTTTCACATAAAAACTTCATTTCAAGGCCAAATCACTTCATTCAAAGCTTGATTTTGCTTGTTGGGCATCCATTCTACCTATTTCTAGCCTTGGTTTGCATCAAAGGTGAGAGAAAAATTCTAGATCTCAAAACTCATCTTTTGTGTTTTTGCGTAGAATTGAATATCTAACCGTTAGAATGTTAATATGATGTTAGATTATTGCTTCATGCATGCTAGGGATCATTTATATGCAATACTACGAGATTTGATCGGATGTAGCTTTTTTATTATTTTTTGGGTATTTAAAGTTGATTAATTTGTTAAATGTTGAATATATTGAGTTGTGTTGATCGGAATCGATTGCCGTCGATTTCTAAAAGATTGATAATTACGTGGTAGCGCCGTTGTAATGCCGAATTTTTGATTGTGATGTCCGTGCCAAAATCCGGAAATTTCAGCCATGATACACTAGGGTTTTAGGGTTATTGGGCATGATTTGGATGTGTTTTGGTTGGTTTCCGAGGGGCTAATGTAGTTGATTGAATGGGTGAGTGTTTGAAATTGATTTGGAGTTGTTTGGATTAGTAAAATGTAAGATATAATTATTTGAAGTTTAGGTTGTCTTTCTTTAAATTGTTGAATTGAGCCTTTAGATGATTGGGTGTGTTTGAGTGATTGAATTGTGAGTTGTTAATGGTTAGACTAGGGTTAGATTACGTGTTTCATGCATGTTAAGTTGGATGGCCTACTTTGTCATCTAACTTAGTCGTTTGTTGTTTAATTAAATATTGATGTTATATTGATTATTATTGATTACGGGAATCGGGCACTTTTGTTGCTGATCTCCCAGTTTATTGATTGATTATTGAATATGGGAATCGGGCACTTTTGTTGCTGATCTCCCAGTTTATTTATTTATTATTGAGTACGAGAATCGGGCACTTTTGTTGCTGATCTCTCATATTATTGATTGATTATTGAATACGGGAATCGAGCACTTTTGTTGCTGATCTCTCGGTTTATTTATGTTAAGTCTCATTGTTGTGAGCTTTGATAATGTTGTGTCACCTCGGGAGGCATCCTAGGCTGCGGGCACAGTTATCATGGCTAATCCCTATCTCGCATGGGCGGAGAGGCCATGGGGTGTGGGTCTAGGTCAAGGTACCTCAGGATTGTGTCATTGAGTTTGGAGGAGTTGTTGAGCATGGAATTGGTGTATGGGGCTTCATCAGCAAATGTATCGTATCCTTATTGTGTGTTTACAGTTATTACTATTGTTGCATTTATAATGATTATTGATGTTCATTGTGTGTTTACTGACTCAAAGGATTATTCCAAGGAGTTTAGTAGACCTTGCTCGAGATGTATCAGATCCTCACTGGGCTTATTTATATAAGCTCACTTTCTATTATTGCATGTTTACAGGTGTACTATCGCAGGATTATGGGTACGTGCCTCTTGAGGAGGAAAATGTTCCTTACGTGGACGAGTCATATCTTCCAGAGTCTTATCCGTGATTCTGTGCTGTTATTTATCATGTATATTAGCTTAGTAGCCTTTTCTATGCTTTATAGTTCTTGTTGTATAGGATGTTGAAAAGAATATAAATTAGTTGTTACTATTCTAGCAGCTTCTTTTGTCTATGGTTAATTTGTTAGATGGGTCTCTACTTATTTTTGAAATGTATGATAAGGTTGAGGTATTGTATGTTATGTTGGAACGGAGGCAGATAACGAGGACTGATTATTGTATATTACGGTTATGTTGTGTGTTGTTATGCTATTGAGGAGTTGTTGTTTGTATGGTTATGGAATTGGATGTTTAATGTTATTAATGAGGTTGGTTTAGAACCTCGGTATTCTATTTACTGTCGTTATACTGCCGAAATCCCGTTGCATCCTGACTGATTGTTGGTAGGGTCGAGTTGGGGCGTGACAACGGATACTTGGTCACAAGCCGCACACCCTTTGTTTGCGGGCCCTGCCTCTACGTGAAGTGAAGTTGTCTTGCCCAAGGTGCCATGGAATTCGGTAATAGAAATATGATGGATTAGGTTGTCGTCCTTTTCGTGGCTCACGACGTACGATCCAGGATGGAAAAACAGCTCAAAAAAATAAAAGTGACCCGAAACTGATGAAAACGTTCAATTTTGGGCTCCGAAAATAGGCGCAGCCGAGCAAGCTAGATGCCCTCGTCGTAGAGGTCTCAGAGAGCTTTCCAACGGTATGTTGTGAGCCAAGTAACTCCTTACGGATCAAAAGTTATTGGCACCGGAGCGACGGATACCTGGTCACAAGCCCCACGCCCTTTGTTTGCGAGAACTGCCACTATGTGATGTGAAGTTGTCTTGCCCAGGGTGCCGTGTGATTCGGTAATCGAAATATGATGGATAAGGTTGTCGTCTTTTTCATGGCTCACGACGTACGATCCGGGACGAAAAAACAGCACAAAAGAAGAAAAGTGTCCCAATACTGATGAAAACGTTCTATTTTGGGCTCCGAAAACAGGCGCAGTCGAGCAAGCTTGGTACCCCAGTCATAGAGCCCTCGGAGAGCTTTCCAACGGTATGCTGTGCGCCGCGTAACTCCTTACGGATCAAAAGTTATGAGCTCCGGAGCGACGGATAGCTGGTCATAAGCCCCACACCCTCTGTTTGCGGGCCCTGCTTCTATGTGAAGTGAAGTTGTCTTGCCCAAGGTGCCGTGTGATTCGGTGATAGAAATGTGATCGATTAGGTTGTCGTACTTTTCCGGGCTCACGACGTACGATCTGTGACGAAAAAATAGCGCGAAAGAAGAAAAGTGTCCAGAAACTGATGAAAATATTCATTTTTTGTCTCCGAAAACAGGCGCAGTTGAGCAAGCTGGATGCCCACGTTGTAAAGCTCTCAAAGAGCTTTCCAACGGTATGCTATGCGACGCGTAATTCCTTACGAATCAAAAGTTATGAGCACCGGAATGACGGATACCTTGTCACAAGCCCCACGCCCTCTGTTTGCGGGCCCAACCTCTACGTGAAGTAAAGTTGTCTTGCCCAAGGTGCCGCAGGATTCGGTAATAAAAATGTGTTGGATTTGGTTGTAGTCCTTTTCGCGGCTCACGGCGTATGATCCGGGATGAAAAAATAGCGCAAAAGAAGAAAAGTGTCCAAAACCGATGAAAATGCTCGATTTTGGGCTTCGAAAACAGGAGCAATCGAGTAAGCTAGGTGCCTCCGTTGTAGAGCTCTCGGAGAGCTTTCCTACGGTATGCTGTGCGCCGCTTAACTCCTTATGCATCAAAAGTTATGAGCACCGGAGCAACGGATACCAGGTCATAAGCCCCCGACCCTCAATTTGTGGGCCCTACCTCTACGTGAAGTAAAGTTGTCTTGCCTAAGTTACCGTGGGATTCGGTAATAGAAATGTGATGGATTAGGTTGTTGTACTTTTCGCGGCTCACGACGTTCAATCTGGGATGAAAAAACAGCGCAAAAGAAGAAAAGTGTCCCGAAGCTGATGAAAACATTCAGTTTTGGGCTCTGAAAATAGGCGCAGCCGAGCAAGCTGGGTGCCCCCGTCGTCAAGCTCTAGGAGAGCTTTCCAACAGTATGCTATGCGCCGTGTAACTCCTTACAGATCAAAAGTTATAGGCACCGGAGCGACGTATACCTGGTCACAAGCCGCACGCCCTCTGTTTGCGGGCCCTGCTTCTACGTGAAGTGAAGTTTTCTTGCCCAGGGTACCGTGTGATTCGGTAATAGAAATGTGATGGATTAGGTTGTCGTCCTTTTCAAGGCTCACGATGTACGATCCTTGACCAAAAAACAGCGCAAAAGAAGAAAAGTGTCCCGAAACTGAACAAAAATTTCAATTTTTGGCTCCGAAACAGGCGCAGCCTAGCAAGCTGGGTGCCTTCGTCGTATAGCTCTCGGAGAGCTTTCCAACGGTATGCTGTGTGCCGCGTAACTCCTTAATGGTCAAAAGTTATGAGCACCGG
Source organism: Ehretia macrophylla (assembly GCA_037974665.1). NCBI lineage: Eukaryota > Viridiplantae > Streptophyta > Magnoliopsida > Boraginales > Ehretiaceae > Ehretia > Ehretia macrophylla. The sequence continues at coordinate 46,658,152 of CM075771.1, read as the reverse complement.
AATGACAGATACCTGGTCAAAAGCCCCACGCCCACTCTTTGCGGGCCCAACCTCTACGTGAAGTAAATTTATCTTGCGTAAGGTGCCGCGGGATTTGGTAATAAAAATGTGAGGATTAGGTTGCCGTCCTTTTTGCGCCTCACGACGTACGATCCGGGACGAAGAAACAGCGCAAAAGAAGAATAGTTTTCCGAAACTGATGAAAATGTTCGATTTTGGGCTCCTAGAACAGGCACAGACGAACAAGCTGGGTGCCATTTCGTAGAGCTATCAGAGAGCTTTCCAACGGTATGCTGTGTGCCGTGTAACTCCTTACGGATCAAAAGTTATGGGCACCGGAGTGACGGATACCTGCTCACAAGCCGTATGCCCTCTGTTTACGGGCCCTTCCTCTACGTGAAGTGAAGTTGTCTTGCCCAAGGTGTCGTGTGATTCGGTAATAGAAATGTGATGGATTAGGTTGCCATCCTTTTCGCGGCTCACGACGTACGATCCGGGATGAAAAAACGGTGCAAAAGGAAAATAGTTTCCGAAAACTTATGAAAACATTCGATTTTGGGCTCCTAAAACACTCGAAGTCGAGCAAGATAGGTGCCCTGGTCGTAGATCTCTCAAAGAGCTTTCCAACGATATGTTGTGCGCCGCGTAACTCCTTACGGATCAAAAGTTATGGGCACCGGAGCGACGGATACCTGGTAATAAGCCCCACACCTTCTGTTTGCGGGCCCTGCCTCTACGTGAAGTAAAGTTGCCTTTCCCAGGGTGCCGTGTGATTCGGTAATAGAAATGTGATCGATTAGGTTGTCGTCCTTTTCACGGCTCATGACGTACGATTCGTGACGAAAAAACAGTGCAAAAGAAGAAAAGTGTCACAAAACTGATGAAAATGTTCAATTTTTGGCTCTGAAAATAGGCACAGCCGATCAAGCTGGGTACCCCCATTGTAAAGCTCTCAGAGATCTTTCCAACGGTATGCTGTGCGCCGCGTAATTCTTTACGGATCAAAAGATATGAGCACCGGACTGATGGATACCAGGTCATAAGCCCCACGCCCTATGTTTGCGGGCCCAGCCTCTACATGAAGTAAAGTTGTCTTGCCCAAGGTGCCGCGGGATTCAGTAATAAAAATGTGATGGATTTGGTTGTTGTCCTTTTCGCGGCTCACGACGTACGATCCGGGATGAAAAAACAGTGCAAAAGAAGAAAAGTGTCCCAAAACTGATGAAAATGCTCGATTTCGGGCTTCGAAAACAAGCGCAGTCGAGTAAGCTAGGTGCATTTGTCGTAGAGCACTCGGAGAGCTTTCTTACAGTTTGTTGTGCACCGTGTTACTCCTTACGCATCAAAAGTTATGAGCACCAGAACAATGGATACCTGGTTATGAGCCCCCGACCCTCTGTTTGTGGGCCCTGCCTCTAAGTGAAGTGAAGTTGTCTTGCCAAAGGTGCCGTGTGATTCGGTAATAGAAATGTGATGGATTAGGTTGTCGTCCTTTTCGCGGCTCACGACGTTTAATCCGGGATGAAAAAATAGTGCAAAAGAAGTAAAGTGTCCCGAAACAGATGAAAATGTTCAATTTGGGCTCTGAAAACAGGCGCAGCCGAGAAATCTTGCTGCCCCCGTCGTAAAGCTGTCGGAGAGCTTTCCAACGGTATGCTGTTCGCCGCATACGTCCTTACGGATCAAAAGTTATGAGCACCGGAGTTTCGGATACCTGGCCACAAGCCCCACAACCTCTGTTTGCTGGCCCAGCCTCCACGTGAAGTGAAGTTCTCTTGCCCAAGGTGCCATGGAATTCGGTAATAGAAATGTGGTGGATTAGGTTGTCGTCCTTTTCGCGGCTCACGACGTACGATCCAGGACGAAAAACTGCGCAAAAGAAGAAAAGTGACCCAAAACTGATGAAAACGTTCAATTTTGGGCTTCGAAAACAGGCGCAGCCGAGCAAGCTAGGTGCCCTCGTCATAGAGCTCTCGGAGAGCTTTTCAACGGTATGTTGTGCGCCAAGTAACTCTTTACGGATCAAAAGTTATGGGCACCGGAGCGACGGATACCTGGTCACAAGCCCCACGCCCTCTGTTCGCGGGCTCTGCCTCTACGTGAAGTGAAGTTGTCTTGCCCAGGGTGCCGTGTGATTCGGTAATAGAAATATGATAGATTAAGTTGTCGTCCTTTTCATGGCTCACGACGTACGATCCGGGACGAAAAAACAGCACAAAAGAAGAAAAGTCTCCCAATACTGATGAAAACGTTCTATTTTGGGCTCCGAAAATAGCCGCTGTTGAGCAAGCTTGGTGTCCCAGTCGTAGAGCTCTCGGAGAGCTTTCCAACGGTATGATGTGCGCCGCGTAGCTCCTTCGGATCAAAAGTTATGAGCTCCGGAGCGACGGATAGCTGGTCATAAGCCCCACACCCTCTGTTTGCGGGCCCTACTTCTATGTGAAGTGAAGTTGTCTTGCCCAAGGTGCCGCGGGATTCGGTAATTAAAATTTGATGGATTTGGTTGTCGTCCTTTTCGCGGCTCACGACGTACGATCAGGGATGAAAAAACAGCGCAAAAGAATAAAAGTGTCCAAAACTGATGAAAATGCTCAATTTCAAGCTTCAAAAACAGCCGCAATCGAGTAAGCTAGGTGCCCCCGTTGTAGAGCTCTCGGAGAGCTTTCCTACGGTATGTTGTGCGCCGTGTAACTCTTTACGCATCAAAAGTTATGAGCACCGGAGCAACGGATACCTGGTCATAAGCCCCCGACCCTCTGTTTGTTGGCCCTGCCTCTACGTGAAGTGAATTCGGTAATAGAAATGTGATGGATTAGGTTGTCGTCCTTTTCGCGGCTCACGACGTTCAATTCGGGATGAAAAAATAGCGCAAAAGAAGAAATGTGTCCCGAAGCTGATGAAAACGTTCAATTTTGGACTTTGAAAACAGGCGCAGCCGAGCAAGCTGGCTGCCCCCGTCGTAAAGCTCTAGGAGAGCTTTCCAACGAAATGCTGTGCGCCGTGTAACTCCTTACGGATCAAAAGTTATGAGCACCGGAGTGACGGATACCTGGCCACAAGCCCCAAGCCCTCTGTTTGAAGGCCCAGCCTCCACGTGAAGTGAAGTTGTCTTGCCCAAGGTGCCATGGAATTCGGTAATAGATATGTGATGGATTAAGTTGTCGTCCCTTTCGCGCCTCGCGATTTACGATCCGGGACGGAAAAACAGCGCAAAAGAAGAAAAGTGTCCCAAACTGATGAAAACGTTCGATTTTGGGCTCCGAAATTAGGCACAGTTGAGCAAGCTTGGTTCCCTTGTCGTAGAGCTCTCGGAGAGCTTTATAACGGTATACTGTGCGACACGTAACTCCTTATGGATCAAAAGTTATGAGCCCCGGAGCAACGGATACCTAGTCATAAGCCCCCAGCCCTATGTTTGCATGCCCAGCCTCTACGTGAAGTGAAATTGTCTTGCCGAAGGTGCCATGTAGTTCTGTAATAGAAATGTGATGGATTAGGCTGTCGTCCTTTTTGCGGCTCACGACATACGATCCGGGACGAAAAAACAGTGCAAAAGAAGAAAAGTGTCCCAAAACTAATGAAAACGTTCGATTTTGGGCTCTGAAAATAGGCGCAGCCGAACAAGCTTGGTGCCCCAGTGATAGAGCTCTTAGAGAGCTTTCCAACGGTATGCTGTGCGCTGTGTAACTCCTTACGGATCAAAAGTTATGGGCACCAGAGCGACGGATACCTGGTCACAAGCCCCACGCCCTCAGTTTGCGGGCCCCACCTCTACGTGAAGTGAAGTTGTCTTGCCCAAGGAGCTATATGATTCGATAATAGAAATGTGATTGTTTAGGTTGTCGTCCTTTTCGGGGCTCACGACGTACGATCAGGGATAGAAAAACAGCGCAAAAGAAGAAAAATGTCCCAAAACTGATGAAAACGTTCAATTTTGGGCTCTGAAAACAGGCGCAGCTGAACAAGCTTGGTGCCCCAGTCGTAGAGCTCTCAGAGAGCTTTCCAACGGTATGCTGTTCGCCACGTAACTCTTTACTGATCAAAAGTTATGAGCACCGGAGCGAGGAATACATTGTCATAAACCCTATACCCTCTATTTGTGGGCCATGCTTCTATGTGAAGTGAAGTTGTCTTGTCCAAGGTGCCGTGTAATTCGATAATAGAAATGCGAACGATTATGTTGTCGTTCTTTTCGCGGCTCACGACGTACGATCCATGATGAAAAAATAGCGCAAAACAAGAAAAGTATCCCAAAACTGTTGAAAATGTTCCATTTTGGGCTCCGAAAATAGGCGCAGTTGAGCAAACTTGGTGCCCCTATCGTAGAGCTCTCGGAGAGCTATCCAACGGTATGTTGTGCACCGCGTAACTCCTTACAAATCGATAGTTATGAGCACCGGAACGACGGAGACCTGGTAACAAGCCCCACGCCCTCTGTTTGCGTGCCCAGCCTTTACGTGAAGTGAAATTGTCTTGCCCAAGGTGCCGTGAGATTCGGTAATAGAAAAGTGATGGATTAGGTTGTCTTCCTTTTCGTGGCTCACGACGTACGATCCGGGATGAAAAAACAGCGCAAAGGAAGAAAGGTGTCCCAAAACATATGAAAATATTCAATTTTGGGCTCCGAAAATAGGTGCAACATAGCAGGCTAGGTGCCCCCATCGTAGAGCTCTCAAAGTGTTTTCCAACGGAATGCTGTGCGCCGCGTAACTTGTTACGGATCAAAAGTTATGGGCACCGGAATGACGGATACCTGGTCACAAGCCCCACGACCTCTATTTGTGGGAATCGCCTCTATGTGAAGTGAAATTGTCTTGCCCAAGGTGCCGTGTGATTCGGTAATAGAAATGTGATGGTTTAGGTTGTCGTCCTTTTCGGGACTCACGACGTATGATCCGAAACGAAAAAATAGCGCAAAAGAAGAAAAGTGTCTGAAAAATGATTAAAACGTTTGATTTTGTGCTCTGAAAACAAGCACAGCTGAGCAATCTTGGTGCCCTAGTCGTAGGGCACTCGGAGAGCTTTCCAAAGGTATGCCGTGCGCCGCATAACTCTTTACGGATCAAAAGTTATGAACACCGGAGCAACGGATACCTAGTCATAAGCCCTTCGCCCTCGGTTTGTGGGCCTTGCCTCTACGTGAAGTGAAGTTGTGTTGCCCAAGGTGTCGTGTGATTCGGCAATAGAAATGTGATGGATTAGTTTGTCATCCTTTTCGCGGCTCACGACGTACGATCCGGGACTAAAAAATCGCACAAAAGAAGAAAAGTGTTCGAATATTGATGAAAAAGTTCTATTTTGGGCTCCGAAAATAGGCGCAGCGTAGCAAGCTTGGTGCCCCAGTCGCAGAGCTCTCGGAGAGCTTTCCAACGGTATGCTGTGCGCCGCGTAACTCCTTACGTGTCAAAAGTTATGAGCACTGGAATGACGGATACCTGGTCGTAGAGCTCTCAAAGAGCTTTCCAACAGTATGCTGTGCACCGCGTAGCTCCTTACGGATCAAAAGTTATGGGCATCGGAGCGACGGATACCAGGTCACAAGCCGCACACCCTCTGTTTGCGGGCCCTGCCTCTATGTGAAGTTAAGTTGTCTTGCCCACGGTGCCATGGAATTCTGTAATAGAAATGTGATGGATTAGGTTGTCGTCCTTTTTGCGGCTCACGATGTACGATCCATGACAGAAAAACAAAGCAAAAAATGAAAAGTGACCCGAAACTGATGAAAACGTTCAATTTTGGGCTCTGAAAATAGGACCAGTCGAGCAAGCTAGGTGCCCTCGTCATAGAGCTCTCGGAGAGCTTTCCAACGGTATGTTGTGCGCCAAGTAACTCCTTACGGATCAAAAGTTATGGGCACCGGAGCGACGGATACCTGGTCACAAGCCCTACGCCCTTTGTTTGCGGGCCCTGTCTCTACGTGAAGTGAAGTTGTCTTGCCCAGGGTGCCGTGTGATTCGGTAATCGAAATATGATGGATTAGGTTGTCGTCATTTTCATGGCTCACGACGTACGATCCGGGACGAAAAAACTGCACAAAAGAAGAGAAGTGTCCGAATACTGATGAAAACGTTCCATGTTGGGCTCTGAAAACAGGCGCAGTCGAGCAAGCTTGGTGCCCCAGTTGTAGAGCTCTCGGAGAGCTTTCAAACGGTATGTTGTGCGCCGCGTAACTCCTTACGGATCAAAAGTTATGAGCTCTGAAGCGACGGATAGCTGGTCATAAGGCCCACACCCTCTGTTTGCGGGCCTTGCTTGTATGTGAAGTGAAGTTGTCTTGCCCAAGGTGCCGTGTGATTCGGTAATAGAAATGTGATGGATTAGGTTGTCATCCTTTTCAAGGCTCACGACGTACGATCTGTGACTAGAAAACAGCGGAAAAGAAGAAAAGTGTCCCGAAACTGATGAAAATGTTCAATTTTTAGCTCCAAAAACAAGCGCAGCGGAGCAAGCTGGATGCCCTCGTTGTAAAGCTCTCAGAGAGCTTTCCAACGGTATGTTGTGTGACGCGTAATTTCTCACGGATCAAAAGTTATGAGCACCGGAATGACGGATACCTGGTCACAAGCCCCACGCCTTCTGTTTGCGGGCCCAACCTCAACGTGAAGTAAAGTTGTCTTGCCCAAGGTGCCGCGGGATTCGGTAATAAAAATGTGATGGATTTGGTTGTCGTCCTTTTCATGGCTCACGACGTACGATCTGGGATGAAAAAACAGCGCAAAAGAAGAAAGGTGTCCAAAACTGATGAAAACGCTCGATTCAGGGCTTCGAAAATAGGCGCAGTCGGGTAAGCTAGGTGCCCCTGTCGTAGAGCTCTCGGAGAGCTTTCCCACGGTATGCTGTGCGCCGCGTAACTCCTTACGCATCAAAAGTTATGAGCACCGGAGCAACGGATACCTGGTCATAAGCCCCCGACCCTCTGTTTGTGGGCCCTGCCTCTACGTGAAGTGAAGTTGTCTTGCCTAAGGTACCATGGGATTCGGTAATAGAAATGTGATGGATTAGGTTGTCGTCCTTTTCGCAGCTCAAGACGTTCAATTCGGGATGAAAAAATAGCGCAAAAGAAGAAAAGTGTCCTGAAGCTAATGAAAATGTTCAATTTTGGGCTCTGAAAACAAGCGCAGCCGAGCAAGCTGGCTGCCCCCATCGTAAAGCTCTAGGAGAGCTTTCCAACGGTATGCTGTGCGCCGCGTAACTCCTTACGGATTAAAAGTTATGAGCACCGGAATGACGGATACCTGGCCACAAGCCCTACGCCCTCTGTTTGAGGGCCCAACCTCCACGTAAAGTGAAGTTATCTTGCCCAAGATGCCATGGAATTCGGTAATAAAAATGTGATGGATTAGGTTGTCGTTCTTTTCGCTCCTCATGACGTACGATCTGGGATGAAAAAACTGCTTAAAAGAAGAAAAGTGTCCCGAAACTGATGAAAACGTTCCATTTTGGGCTCCAATATCTGGCACAGTCGCGCAAGCTTGGTGCCCTCGTCGTAGAGCTCTCGGAGAGCTTTACAACGGTATGATGTACGCCGCGTAACTCCTTACGGATCAAAAGTTATGGGCCCCGGAGCGACGGAGACCTGGTCACAAGCCCCAAGCCCTATGTTTGCATGCGCAGCCTCTACGTGAAGTGAAATTGTCTCGCCCAAGGTGCCGTGTGATTCTGTAATAGAAATGTGATGGATTAGGTTGTCATCCTTTTGGCGGCTCACGACATACGATCCGGGATGAAAAAACAGTGCAAAAGAAAAAAGTGTTCCAAAACTTATGAAAATGTTTGATTTTGGGCTTCGAAAACTGGCATAGTCGAGCAAGATTGGTGCCCCCGTAGTAGAGCTGTCGGAGAGTTTTCCAACGGTATACTGTGCACCGCGTAACTCCTTATGGATCAAAAGTTAAGGGCACCAGAGCGATGGATACCTGGTCACAAGCCCAATGTCCTCTGTTTGCGGGCCCTGCCTCTACATGAAGTGAAGTTTTCTTGCCCAAGGAGCTGTGTGATTGGTAATAGAAATGTGATTGTTTAGGTTGTTGTCCTTTTCGCGGCTCACAACATACGATCTGGGACGGAAAAATAGCACAAAATTAGAAAAGTGTCCGAAAATTGATGAAAATGTTCGATTTTGGGCTCTGAAAATAGGCGCAGCCGAACTTGGTGCCACAGTCGTAGAGCTCTCAGAGAGCTTTCCAACGGTATACTGTGCGCCACGTAACTCTTTACAGATCAAAAGTTATGAGCACCGAAACGAGGAATACCTGGTCATAAACCCCACACCCTCTGTTTGTAGGCCCTGCTTCTATGTGAAGTGAAGTTGTCTTGTCCAAGGTGTCATGTGATTCTGTAATAGAAATGTGAACGATTATGTTGTCGTACTTTTTGCGGCTCACGACGTACGATTCGGGACGAAAAAATAGCGCAAAACAAGAAAAGTGTCCCAAAACTATTGAAAATGTTCGATTTTGGCCTCCGAAAATAGGCGCAGTTGAGCAAGCTTGGTGCCCCTATCGTAGAGCTCTCGGAGAGCTATCCAACGGTATGTTGTGCGCCGCGTAAATCCTTACAAATCAAAAGTTATGGGCACCGGAGTGACAGATACCTAATCACAAGCCCCACGCCCTCTGTTTGCGGGACCCGCCTCTACGTGAAGTGAAATTGTCTTGCCCAAGGTGCCATGTGATTCGGTAATAGAAATGTGATGGTTTAGGTTGTCGTCCTTTTTGGGGCTCACGACGTACGATCCGAGACGAAAAAACAGCGCAAAAGAAGAAAAGTGTCCAAAAAATGATGAAAACGTTCGATTTTGGGCCCTGAAAATAGGCACAGCCGAGCAATCTTGGTGCCCTCGTCATACGGCTCTTGGAGAGCTTTCCAACGGTATGCCGTGTGCTATGTAACTCCTTACGGATCAAAAGTTATGAACACCAGAGCGACGGATACCTAGTCATAAGCCCCATGCCCTCTGTTTGTGGGCCCTGCCTATACGTGAAGTGAAGTTGTGTTGCCCAAGGTGCCATGTGATTCGGTAATAGAAAGGTGATGGATTAGGTTGTCGTCCTTTTCGTGGCTCACGATGTACGATCCGGGACTAAAAAACAGAGCAAAAAAAGAAAAATTTCCGAAAACTAATGAAAACGTTCAATTTTTGGCTTTGAAAATAGGCGCAGCCGAGCAAGCTGGGTGCCCCCGTCGTAAAGCTCTCGGAGAGCTTTCCAACGGTATGCTGTCACCGCGTAACTTCTTACAGATCAAAAGTTATGGGCACCGGAATGACGGATACCTGGTCACAAGCCCCACACCCTCTGTTTGTGGGTCCAGCCTCTACGTGAAGTAAAGTTGTCTTTCCCAAGGTACCGAGGGATTTAGTAATAGAAATGTGATGGATTAGGTTGTCGTCCATTTCGTGGCTCACGACATACGATCTGGGACGGAAAAACTGCGCAAAAGAAGAAAAGTGACCCGAAACTGATGAAAACGTTCAATTTTGGGCCCCTAAAATAGGTGCAGCCGAGCAAGCTGGGTACCCTTGTCATAGAGCTCCCAGAGTGCTTTCGTACGGTATGCAGTGCGCCGCATAACTCCTTACAGATCAAAAGTTATGGGCACTGGAGCGACGGATACCTGGTCACAAGCCCCACATCCTCTATTTGCGGGCCCTGCCTCTACGTGAAGTGAAGTTGTCTTGCCCAGGGTGTCGTGTGATTCGGTAATAGAAATGTGATGGATTAGGTTGTCATCCTTTTCATGGCTTACGACGTACGATCTGAGACGAAAAAACAGCGCAAAAGAAGAAAAGTATCTGAAAAATGATGAAAACGTTCAATTTTGGGCTCCGAAAATAGGAACAGCCGAGCAATCTTGGTGCCCTCGTCATAGGGCTCTCGGAGAGCTTTCCAACAATATGCCATGCACCGCGTAACTCCATACGGATCAAAAGTTATGAACACCGGAGCGACGGATACCTAGTCATAAGCCCCACGCCTTCTGTTTGTGGGCCCTGCCTCTACGTGAAGTGAAGTTGTGTTGCCCAAGGTACCGTGTGATTCGGTAATAGAAATGTGATGGATTAGCTTGTCGTCCTTTCCGCGGCTCAAGACGTTCGATCCGAGACTAAAAAACAGCGCAAAAAAAAGAAAGGTTTCTAGAAATTGATGAAAACGTTCAATTTCTGGGTCCGAAAATAGGCGCAGCCGAGCAAGGTGTGTGCCCCCGTCGTAAAGCTCTTGGAGAGCTTTCCAACGGTTTGTTGTCCGCCGCGTAACTCCTTACGGATCAAAAGTTATGAGCACTGGAGTGACGGATACCTGGTCACAAGCCCTACGCCCTCTGTTTGTGGGCCCAGCCTCTACGTGAAGTAAAGTTGTCTTGCCTAAGGTGCCTTGGGATTCGATAATAAAAATGTGATGGATTTGGTTGTCGTCCTTTTCGCGACTCACGACGTACAATTCGGGACGAAAAAATAACGAAAAGAAGAAAAGTGTCCCAAAACTAATGAAAACGTTCGATTTCGGGCTTCCAAAATAGGCGCAGTCGAGCAAGCTGCATGCCCCCGACGTATAGCTCTCGGAGAGCTTTCCAACGGTATGATGTGCGCCGCGTTACTCCTTACGCATCAAAATTTTTGAGCACCAAAGCAACGGATACCTGGTCATAAGCCACATACCCTCTGTTTGCGGGCCCTGCCTCTACGTGAAGTGAAGTTGTCTTGCCCAAGGTGCCGTATGATTCGGTAATAGAAATGTGATGGATTAGATTGTCATCCTTTTTGCGGCTCACGACGTTCAATCCGGTATGAAAAAACAGCACAAAAGAAGAAAAGTGTCCCAAAACTGATGAAAACGTTCAATTTTGGGCCCCGATAACAAGCAAAGCCGAGCAAGCTGGATGCCCCCGTCATAAATCTGTCGGAAAGCTTTCCAACGGTATGCTGTGCGCCACGTAACTCCTTAGGGATCAAAAGTTAAGAGCACCGAAGTGACGGATACTTGGTCACAAGCCCCACGCCCTAAGTTTGCAGGCCCAGCCTCTACGTGAAGTAAAATTGTCTTGCCTAAGGTGCCATGGAATTAGGTAATAGAAATGTGATGGATTAGGTTGTCGTCCTTTTCGCGGCTCACGACGTACGATCCGGGACGGAAAAACTAGGCAAAAGAAGAAAAGTGACTTGAAACTGATGAAAACATTCAATTTTGGGCTGTGAAAACAAGCGTACCTGAGCAAGCTAGGTGCCCTCGTCGTAGAGCTCTCAGAGAGCTTTCCAATGGTATGCTGTGCGCCACGTAATTCCTTACGGATCTAAAGTTATGGGCATTGGAGCGACGGATACCTGGTCACAAGCACCAGGCCCTCTGTTTGCCGGCCCTGCCTCTACGTGAAGTGAAGTTGTCTTGCCTAGGGTGCCGTGTGATTCGATAATAGAAATGTGATGGATTAGGTTGTCGTCCTTTTCATCGCTCACGGTGTACGATTCGGGACAAAAAAATAGCGCAAAAGAAAAGAAGTGTCCCAAAACTAATGAAAACGTTCCATTTTGGGCTCTGAAAATAGGCGCAGCCGAGCAAGCTTGGTGCCCTAGTCATAGAGGTCTCGGAGAGCTTTCCAACGGTATGCTGTGCACCGCGTAACTCCTTACGGATCAAAAGTTATGAGCACCGGAGCAACGGATACCTGGTCACAAGCCCCACGCCCTTGGTTTACGGGCCCAAACTCTATGTGAAGTGAAGTTGGCTTACCCAAGGTGCCGTGGGATTCGGTAATAAAAATGTGATGGATTAGGTTGTCATTCTTTTGGCGGCTCACTACGTACGATCCGGGATGGAAAAACAGCGCAAAAGATGAAAAGTGTCCCAAAATTGATGAAAACATTCAATTTCGGGCCCCAAAAATAGGCACAGCCGAGCAGGCTTGGTGCCCCCATCGTAGAGCTCTCGTAGGGCTTTCCAACGGTTTGTTGTGTGCCGTGTAACTCGTTACGGATCAAAAGTTATGAGCACCAGAGTGACGGATACATGGGCATAAGCCCCAGACCCTCTGTTTGCGGGCCCTGTCTATATGTGAAGTGAAGTTGTCTTGCCCAAGGTGCCGTGTGATTTGGTAATAAAAATTTGATGGATTAGGTTGTCGTCCTTTTCGCGACTCACGACTTACGATCCGGGACGGAAAAACAGCGCAAAAGAAGAAAAGTATCCCGAAATTGATTAAAACATTCGATTTTGGGCTCCAAAAATAGGCCCAGTCGAGCAAGCTTGGTGCCCTCGTAGTAGAGCTCTTGGAAAACTTTCCAATGGTATGTTGTGCGCCACGTATCTCCTTACGGATCAAAAGTTATGGGCATCGGAGCGATGAAAACCTTGTCACAAGCCCCACGCCCTCTGTTTGTGGGCCCTACCTCTACATGAAGTGAAGTTGTCTTGCCCAAGGTGCAGTGTGATTCTGTAACAGAAATGTGATGGATTAGGTTGTCGTCCTTTTCGCGGCTCACGACGTACGATCCAGGACCAAAAAATAGAGCAAAAGAAGAAAAGTGTCCCAAAACTGATAAAAACATTAGATTTTTGGCTCCGAAAACAGGCGCAGCCGAGCATGCTCGATGCCCCAGTCTTAGAGCTCTCGGAGAGCTTTCCAATGGTATGTTGTGCGCCGCGTAACTCCTTACGGATCAAATGTTATGAGCACCGGAGCGAAGGATAGCTGGTCATAAGCCCCACGCCCTCTGTTTGCGGGCCCTGCTTCTATGTGAAGTGAAGTTTTCTTGCCCAAGGTATCGTGTGATTCGGTAATAAAAATGTGATGGATTAGGTTGTCGTCCTTTTCGTGGCTCACGATGTACGATCCGGGACGAAAAAATAGCGCAAAAGAATAAATCTATCCCGAAACTGATGAAAATGTTAGATTTTGGGCTCTGAAATTAGGCGTCGTCAAGCAAGCTTGGTGCCCCTATCGTAGAGCTCTCGGAGAGCTTTCCAATGGTATGCTGTGCGGCGCGTAACTCCTTATGGATCAAAAGTTATGAGCCTCGAAGCGACAGAGACCTGGTCACAAGCCCCAAGCCCTATGTTTTTGTGCCCAGCCTCTACGTGAAGTGAAATTGTCTTGCCCAAGGTGCCGTGTGATTCTGTAATAGAAATGTGATGAATTAGGTTGTCGTCCTTTTCGCGGTTCACGACATATGATCCGGGACGAAAAAACAGCGCAAAAGAAGAAAAGTATCCCAAAACTTATGAAAATGTTAAATTTTGGGCCATGAGAATAGGCGCGACCGAGCAGGCTAGACGCCCACATTGTAGAGCTCTCAAAGTGCTTTCCAACGGTATGCTGTGCACAGCGTAACTCATTACAGATCAAAAGTTATGGGCACCGAAGCAACGGAGACCTTGTCATAAGCCCCACACCCTCTGTTTGCGGGCCCTGCCTCAACGTGAAGTGAAATTGTCTTGCCCAAGGTGCCGTGTGATTCGGTAATAGAAATGTGATGGATTAGGTTGTCGTTCTTTTCGCGGCTCACGACATACAATCCGGGACGAAAAAATAGTGCAAAAGAAGAAAAGTGTCCCAAAACTTATGAAAATTTGAATTTTGGGCCCCGAAAATGGGCGCAACCGAGCAGGCTAGGTGCCCACATCGTAAAGCTCTCAAAGTGCTTTCCAACGGTATGTTGTGCGCTGCGTAACCCGTTACGGATCAAAAGTTATGGGCACCGGAGCGACAGATACCTGGTCCCGAGCCCCACGCCCTCTGTTTGCGGGCCCTGCCTCAACGTGAAGTAAAGTTGTCTTGCCTAAGGTGCTGTGTGATTCGGTAATAAAAATGTGATAGATTAGGTTGTCGTCCATTTCACGGCTCACGACGTACGATCTGTGACGAAAAAATAGCGCAAAAGAAGAAAAGTGTCCCGAAATTGATGAAAATATTCAATTCTTGGCTCTGAAAACAGACACAGCCGATCAAGCTGGGTGCCCCCGTCGTAAAGCTCTCAGAGAGATTTTCAACAGTACGCTGTCCGCCATGCAACTCCTTACGGATCAAAAGCTATGAGCACCGGAGTGACGGATACCTGGTCACAAGCCTTACGCCCTCTGTTTGTGGGCCCAGCCTCTACGTGAAGTAAAGTTGTCTTGCCCAAGATGCCTTGGGATTCGGTAATAAAAATGTGATGGATTTGGTTGTCGTCCTTTTCGCGGCTCATGACGTAAAATTCGGGACGAAAAAACAGCGCAAAAGAAGATAAGTGTCCCAAAATTGATGAAAACGTTCGATTTCTGGCTTCAAAAATAGGCGCAGTCGAGCAAGCTGTGTGCCCCTGTCGTATAGCTCTAGGAGAGCTTTCTAACGGTATGTTGTGTGCCGCGTAACTCCTTACGCATCAAAAGTTATGAGCACCAGAGCAACGGATACCTGGTCATAAGTCCCAGACCCTCTATTTGCGGGCCCTGCCTCTACGTGAAGTGAAGTTGTCTTGCCCAAGGTGCCGTATGATTCAGTAATAGAAATGTGATGGATTAGGTTGTCGTCCTTTTCGCGGCTCACGACGTTCAATCCGGGATGAAAAAACAGCACAAAAGAAGAAAAGTTTCTCGAAACTGATGAAAACGTTCAATTTTGGGCCCCGATAATAGGCGCAGCCGAGCAAGCTAGATGCCCCCATCGTAAATCTCTCGGAGTGCTTTCGAACGGTATGCTGTGCGCCACGTAACTCCTTACAGATCAAATGTTATGAGAACCGAAATGACAGATACCTGGTCACAAGCCCCATGCCCTAAGTTTGCGGGCCCAACCTCTACGTGAAGTAAAGTTGTCTTGCCTAAGGTGCCATGGAATTAGGTAACAGAAATGTGATGGATTAGGATGTCGTTCTTTTCGCGGCTCACGACGTACGATCCGGGAAGGAAAAACTGGGCAAAAAAAGAAAAGTGACCCGAAACTGATGAAAACATTTGATTTTGGGCTGCGAAAACAGGCGCAGCCGAGCAATCTAGGTGCCCTCGTCGTAGAGCTCTCGGAGAGCTTTCCCACGGTATACTGTGCGCCACGTAACTCCTTACGGATCTAAAGTTATGGGAACCGGAGTGACGGATTCCTGGTCACAAGCCCCACGCCCTCTGTTTGCGGGCCCTGCCTCTATGTGAAGTGAAGTTGTCTTGCCCAGGGTACCGTGTGATTCGGTAATAGAAATGTGATGGATTAGGTTATCGTCCTTTTCATGGCTCACGATGTACGATCCGGGACCAAAAAACAGAGCAAAAGAAGAGATGTTTCCCAAAACTAATTAAAACGTTCAATTTTGCGCTCCGAAAACAGGCGCAGCCGAGCAAGCTTGGTGCCCCAGTCATAGAGGTCTCAGAGAGCTTTCCAACGGTATGTTGTGCACCGCGTAACTCCTTACGGATCAAAAGTTATGAGCACCGGAGCGACGGATACCTGGTCACAAGCCCCACGCCCTCGGTTTGCGGGCCCACCCTCTACGTGAAGTAAAGTTGTCTTACCCAAGGTGCCATGGGATTCGGTAATAAAAATGTGATGGATTAGGTTGTCGTGCTTTTAGCGGCTCACTACGCACGATTCGGGACGAAAAAATAGCGCAAAAGAAGAAAAGTGTCCCAAAAATGATGAAAACATTCAATTTCGGGCCCCGAAAATAGGCACAGCCGAGCAAGCTTGGTGCCCCTGTCGTAGAGCTCTTGGAAGGCATTCAAACGGTATGTTGTGCACCGTGTAACTCGTTACGGATCAAAACTTATGAGCACCGGATCGACAGATACCTGGGCATAAGCCCCAAACCCTCTGTTTGTGGGCCCTACCTCTACGTGAAGTGAAGTTGTCTTACCAAGGTGCCGTGTGATTCGGTAATAAAAATGTTATGGATTAGGTTGTCGTCTTTTTCGCGACTCACGACTTATGATCCGGGACGGAAAAACAGCGCAAAAGAAGAAAAGTATCCCGAAATTGATGAAAACGTTCGATTTTGAGCGCCAAAAATAGGCCCAGTCAAGCAAGCTTGGTGCCCCCATCGTAGAGCTCTTGGAGAACTTTCCAATGGTATACTGTGCGCCACGTATCTCTTTACAGATCAAAAGTTATGGGCATCGGAGCGACGGAAACCTTGTCACAAGCCCCACGCCCTCTGTTTGCGGGCCCTGCCTCTACGTGAAGTGAAGTTGTCTTGCCCAAGGTGCCGTGTGATTCTGCAACAGAAATGTGATGGATAAGGTTGTCATTCTTTTTGCAGCTCACGACGTACGATCCGGGATCAAAAAACAGCGCAAAAGTAGAAAAGTGTCACAAAACTGATGAAAACGTTCAATTTTTGGCTCCGAAAATAGGCGCAGCCGAACATGCTTGATGCCCCATTCTTAGAGCTCTCGAAGAGCTTTCCAACGGTATGCTGTGCGCTGCGTAACTCCGTACGGATCAAATGTTATGAGCACGGGAGCGAAGGATAGCCGGTCATAAGTCCCACACCCTCTGTTTGCGGGCCCTCCTTCTATGTGAAGTGAAGTTGTCTTGCCCAAGGTGCCGTGTGATTCAGTAATAGAAATGTGATGGATTAGGTTGTCGTCCTTTTCGCAGCTTATGACGTGCGATCCGGGAGGGAAAAACAGCGAAAAATAATAAAAGTATCCCGAAACTGATGAAAATGTTCGATTTTGGGCTCCAAAAATAGGCGCAGCCGAGCAAGCTTGGTGCCCTTGACGTAGAGCTCTCGGAGAGCTTTCCAACGGTATGCTGTGCGCCGCGTAACTCCCTACGGATCAAAAGTTATGAGCCCCGGAGCGACAGAGACCTGGTCATAAGCCCCAAGCCATATGTTTGCGTGCCCAGCCTCTACGTGAAGTGAAATTGTCCTGCTGAAGGTGCCGTGCGATTCTGTAATAGAAATGTGATGGATTATGTTATCGTCCTTTTCGCGGCTCATGACATACGATCCGGGATGAAAAAACAGCACAAAATAAGAAAAGTGTCCCAAAACTCATGAAAATGTTCAATTTTGGGCCTCGAGAATAGGCGCAACCGAGCAGGCTAGGTGCCCACATTGTCGAGCTCTCAAAGTGCTTTCCAATGGTATGCTGTGCACCGCGTAACTCATTACGGATCAAAAGTTATGGTCACTGGAGCAACGGAGACCTTGTCACAAGCCCCACGCCCTCTGTTTGCAGGCCCTGCCTCAACGTGAAGTGAAGTTGTCTTGCCCAAGGAGCCGTGTGATTCGGTAATAAAAATGTGATGGGTTAGGTTGTCGTCCTTTTCGCGGCTCACGACGTACGATCCGAGACGAAAAAATAGCACAAAAGAAGAAAAGTGTCCCATAACTGATGAAAATGTTTAATTTCGGGCTCCAAAAGTAGGAGCAGCCCAGCATGCTTGGTTCCTTCGTCGTAAATCTCTCGGAGAGCTTTCCAACGGTATGCTATGCGCAACATAACTCCTTACGGATCAAAAGTTATGGGCACCGGAGCGACGGATACCTGGCCACAAGCCCCACGCCCTCGATTTGCAGGCCCAACCTCTATTTGAAGTGAAGTTGTCTTGCCCAAGGTGTCGTGGGATTCGGTAATAAAAATGTGATAGATTAGGTTGTTGTCCTTTTTGCGGCTCCGGACGTACGATTCGGGATGAAAAAATAGCTCAAAAGAAGAAAAGTGTCCCATAACTGATGAAAAAGTTTGATTTTGGGCTTCAAAAATAGGCACAGTCGAGCAAGCTTGGTTCCCCCATCGTAGAGCTCTCGGAGAGCTTTCCAACGGTATGCTTTACACCACGTAACCCATTACTGATCAAAAGTTATGGGCACTGGAGTGACGGATACCTTGTCACAAGCCCCACGCCCTCTGTTTGCGGCACGGCCTCAACGTAAAGAGAAGTTGTCTTTTCCAAGGTACCGTGTGATTCGGTAATAAAAATGTGATGGATTAGGTTGTTGTCCTTTTCGCGGCTCACGACGTGCGATCCGGGACGGAAAAACAGCGCAAAAGAAGAAATATATCCTAAAACTGATGAAAACATTCAATTTTGGGCTCTGAAAACAAGCACAGCCGAGCAAGCTTGAGGCCCCCGTCGTAGAGTTCTCGGAGAGCTTTCCAACGGTATGCTGTGTGCCACGTAACTCCATGCGGATCAAAAGTTATGGGCACCGGAGCGACGGATACCTGGCAACAAGCCACACACCCACGGTTTGCGGGCCCAGCATCTACGTGAAGTGAAGTTGTCATGCCCAAGGTGCCGTGGGATTCGTTAATAAAAATATGATGGATTAGGTTGTCGTCTTTTTCGCGGCTTACGACATACAATCCGGGACGAAAAAATAGCGCAAAAGAAGAAAAGTATCCCATAACTGATGCAAAGGTTTGATTTCGGGCTTCGAAAACAGGCGCAGCCGAGCAAGCTTGCTTCCCCCGTCGTAGAGCTCTCGGAGAGCCTTCCAACTGTATACTGTGCGCCGCGTAACTCCTTGCAGATCAAAAGTTATGAGCCCCGGAGTGACAGAGACCTGGTCACAAGCCCCAAGCCTTATGTTTGCGTGCCCAGCCTCTACGTGAAGTGAAATTGTCTTGCCCAAGGTGCCGTGTGATTCTGTAATAGAAATGTGATGGATTAGGTTGTCGTTCTTTTCGCGGCTCACGACATACAATCCGGGACGAAAAAATATCACAAAAGTAGAAAAGTGTCCCAAAACTTATGAAAATGTTCAATTTTGGGCCCCGAAAATAGGCACAACCGAGCAGGCTAGGTGCCCACATTGTAGAGCACTCAAAGTACTTTCCAACGGTATGTTGTGCGTCGCGTAACTCGTTACGGATCAAAAGTTATGGACACCGGAGCAACGGATACCTGGTCACAAGCCCCACGCCCTCTGTTTGCGGGCCCTGCCTCAATGTGAAGTGAAGTTGTCTTGCCCAAGGTGCCGTGTGATTCGGTAATAAAAATGTGGTGGATTAGGTTGTCGTCCTTTTCACGGCTCACGACGTACGATCCGTGACGAAAAAATAGCGCAAAAGAAGAAAAATGTCCCGAAACTGATGAAAATATTCAATTTTTGGCTCTGAGAACAGGCGCAGCCCAGCAAGATGGGTGACCCCATCGTAAAGCTCTTGGAGAGCTTTCCAACGGTATGCTGTCCGCCGCGCAACTCCTTATGGATCAAAAGTTATGAGCACCGGAGTGACGGATACTTGGTCACAAGCCCTACGCCCTCTGTTTGTGGGCCCAGTCTCTGCGTGAAGTAAAGTTGTCTTGCTCAAGGTGGCTTGGGATTCGGTAATAAAAATGTGATGGATTAGGTTGTCGTCCTTTTCACAGCTCACGACGTACGATCCGTGACGAAAAAATAGCGTAAAAGAAGAAAAGTGTCCCGAAACTGATGAAAATATTCAATTTTTGGCTTGGAAAACGTGCGCAGCCGAGCAAGCTGGGTGTCCCCATTGTAAAGCTCTTGGAGAGCATTCCAACGGTATGCTGTGCGCCATGTAACTCCTTACGGATCAAATGTTATGAGTACCGAAGTGACGGATACCTGGTCAAAAGCCCCACGCCCTAAGTTTGCGGGCCCAGCCTCTACGTGAAGTAAAGTTGTCTTGCCTAAGGTACCATGGAATTAGGTAATAGAAATGTGATGGATTAGGATGTCGTCCTTTTCGTGGCTCACGACGTACGATCCGGGACGGAAAAACTAGGCAAAAGAAGAAAAGTAACCCGAAACTGATGAAAACATTCGATTTTTGGCTGCGAAAATAGGTGCAGCAGAGCAAGCTAGGTGCCCTCATCGTAGAGCTCTCGGAGAGCTTTCCAACAGTATGCTGTGCGCCACGTAACTCCTTACGGATCTAAAGTTATGGGTACCAGAGTGACGGATACCTGGTCACAAGCCCTACGCCCTCTGTTTGCGGGCCCTGCCTCTACGTGAAGTGAAGTTGTCTTTCCCAAGGTGTCGTGTGAGTCGGTAATAGAAATGTGATGGATTAGGTTGTCGTCCTTTTCATGGCTCACGATATACGATTCGGGACGAAAAAACAGAGCAAAAGAATTGAAGTATCCCAAAACTAATGAGAACGTTCCATTTTGGGCTCAGAAAACAGGCACAGCCGAGCAAGCTTGGTGCCCCAGTCATAGAGGTCTCCGAGAGCTTTCCAACGGTATGCTGTGCGCCGCGTAACTTCTTACGCATCAAAAGTTATGAGCATCGGAGCGACGGATATCTGGTCACAAGCCCCACGCCCTCGATTTGCGGGCCCACCCTCTACGTGAAGTGAAGTTGTCTTACCTAAGGTGCTGTGGGTTTCGGTAATAAAAATGTGATGGATCAGGTTGTTATCCTTTTGGCGGCTCAATACGTACGATCCGGGATGAAAAAACAGCGCAAAAGATGAAAACATTCAATTTCGGGACACGAAAATAGGCACAGCCGAGCAAGTTTGGTGCCCTCATCGTAGAGCTCTCGGAGGGCTTTCCAACGGTATGTTGTGCGCCGTGTAACTCGTTACGGATAAAAAGTTATGAGCACCGGAGCGACGGATACTGGGCATAAGCCCCAGACCCTCTGTTTGCGGGCCCTGCCTCTATGTGAAGTCTAGATGTTTTGCCCAAGGTGCCTTGTGATTCGGTAATAAAAATGTGATGGATTAGGTTGTCATCCTTTTCGCGGCTCACGACTTACGATCCGGGACGAGAAAATAGCGCAAAAGAAGAAAAGTATCCCGAAATTGATGAAAATGTTCGATTTTGGGCTCCAAAAATAGGCCCAGTCGAGCAAGCTTGGTGCCCCCATCGTAGAGCTCTTGGAGAACTTTCTAATGGTATGGTGTGCGCCACGTATCTCTTTACGGATCAAAAGTTATGGGCATCGGAGCGACGAAAACTTTGTCACAAGCCCCACGCCCTCTGTTTGCGGGCCCTGCCTCTACGTGAAGTGAAGTTGTCTTGCCCAAGGTGCCGTGTGATTCTGTAATAGAAATGTGATGGATTAGGTTATCGTCCTTTTCGCCGATCACAACGTACGATCCGGGACCAAAAAACAGCACAAAAGAAGAAAAGTGTCCCAAAACTGATGAAAATGTTCAATTTTTGGCTCCGAAAATAGGCGCAGCCGAGCATGCTTGATGCCTCAGTCTTAGAGATCTAGGAGAGCTTTCCAACGGTATCCTGTACGCCGCGTAACTCCTTACGGATCAAATGTTATGAGCACCGAAGCGAAGGATAACTAGTCATAAGCCCCACACCCTCTGTTTGCGGGCCCTGTTTCTATGTGAAGTGAAGTTGTCTTTCCCAAGGTGTCGTGTGAGTCGGTAATAGAAATGTGATGGATTAGGTTGTCGTCCTTTTCGCGGCTCACGACGTACGATCCAGGACGAAAAAATAGCGCAAAAGAATAAAAGTATCCCAAAACTGATGAAAATATTCTATTTTGGGCTCCGAAAATAGGCGCAGTCGAGAAAGCTTGATGCCCCTGTCGTAGAGCTCTCGGAGAGCTTTCCAACGGTATGTTATGAGCCGCGTAACTCCTTACGGATCTAAAGTTATGAGCCCCGGAGTGACAGAGACCTGATCACAAACCCCAAGCCCTATGTTTGCGTGCCCAGCCTCTACGTGAAGTGAAATTATCTTGCCCAAGGTGCCGTGTGATTCTGTAATAGAAATGTGATAGATTAGGTTGTCGTCCTTTTCGCGGCTCACGACATACGATACGGGACAAAAAAACAGCGCAAAAGAGGAAAAGTGTCCCAAAACTGATGAAAATGTTCGATTTTGAGCCCTGAGAATTGGCGCAAACGAGCAGGGTAGGTTTCCATATTGTAGAGCTCTCAAAGTACTTTCCAACGGTATGCTGTGTGCCACATAACTCCTTACGGATCAAAAGTGATGGGCACCAGAGCAACGGAGACCTTGTCACAAGCCCCACGCCCTCTATTTGCGGGCCCTGCCTCAACGTGAAGTGAAGTTGTCTTGCCCAAGGTGCCGTGTCATTCGGTAATAAAAATTTGATGGATTAGATTGTCGTCCTTTTCGCGGCTCACGACGTACGATCCGGGACGAAAAAATAGCGCAAAAGAAGAAAAGTGTCCTATAACTGAGGAAAATGTTCAATTTCGGGCTCTGAAAATAGGCGCAGCCGAGTATGCTTGGTTCCTTTGTCGTAGAGCTCTCGGAGAGCTTTCCCACGGTATGCTGTACACCACGTAACTCATTACGGATCAAAAGTTATGGGCACCGGAGCGACAGAAACCTTGTCACAAGCCCCATGCCCTCTGTTTGCGGGCCCTGCCTCTACGTGAAATGAAGTTGTCTTGCCCAAGGTGCCGTGTGAATCAGAAATAAAAATGTGATGGATTAGGTTGTCGTCCTTTTCACGGCTCACGACGTACGATCCGGGACGGAAAAACAGCGCAAAAGAAGAAATGTATCCTAAAACTGATGAAAACGTTCGATTTTCTGCTCCGAAAGCATGCGCAACCGAGCAAGCTTGGTGTCCTCGTCGTAGAGATCTCGAAGAGCTTTTCAACGGTATGTTGTGCGCTGTGTAGCTCCTTGCGGATCGAAAGTTATGGGCATCGGAGCGACGGATACCTGGCCACAAGCCCCACACCCTCGGTTTGCGGGGCCAGCCTCTACGTGAAGTGAAGTTGTCATGCCCAAGGTACTGTGGGATTCGTTAATAAAAATATGATGGATTAGGTTGTCGTCCTTTTCTCGGCTTACGACGTACGATTCGGGATGAAAAAATAGCGCAAAAGAAGTAAAGTGTCCCAAAACTGATGAAAATGTTCGATTTCGGGCTCCGAAAATAGGCGCAGCCGACCAAGCTTGTTTTCCCCGTCGTAGAGCTCTCGGAGAGCTTACCAACGGTATACTGTGCCCCGCGTAACTCCTTGCAGATCAAAAGTTATGAGCCCCGGAGCAACAGAGACTTGGTCACAAGCCCCAAGCCTTATGTTTACGTGCCCAGCCTCTACGTAAAGTGAAATTGTCTTGCCCAAGGTACAGTGTGATTCTATAATAGAAATGTGATGGATTAGGTTGTCGTTCTTTTCGCGGCTCACGACATACGATACGGGACGAAAATCAGTGCAAAAAAATAAAAGTGTCCCAAAACTTATGAAAATTTTCAATTTTGGGCTTCGAAAATAGGCGCAACCGAGCAGGCTAGGTGCACACATTGTAGATCTCTCAAAGTGCTTGCCAACGGTATGCTGTGCGCCGCGTAACTCGTTACGGATCAAAAGTTATGGGCACCGGAGCGACGGATACCTGGTCACAAGCCCCACGCCCTCTGTTTGCGGGCCCTGCCTCAACATGAAGTGAAGTTGTCTTGCCCAAGGTGCCGTGTGATTCGGTAATAAAAATGTGATGGATTAGGTTGTCGTCCACGGCTCACGACGTACGATCCGTGACGAAAAAATAGCGCAAAAGAGGAAAAGTGTCCCGAAACTGATGAAAATATTCAATTTTTGGCTCTGAAAATAGGCGCAGCCGAGCAAGCTGGGTTCCCCCGTCGTAATGCTCTCGGAGAGCTTTCCAAAGGTATGCTGTTTGCCGCGCAACTCCTTACGGATCAAAACTTATGAGCACCGGAGTGACGGATACCTGGTCACAAGCCCTACGCCCTCTGTTTGTAGGCCCAGCCTCTACATGAAGTAAAGTTGTCTTGCCCAAGGTGCCTTGGAATTCGGTAATAAAAATGTGATGGATTTGGTTGTCGTCCTTTTCGCGGCTCACAACGTACAATTCGGGACAAAAAAACAGCGCAAAAGGAGAAAAGTGTCCCAAAACTGATTAAAACGTTCGATTTTGGGCTTCGAAAACAGGCGCAGTCGAGCAAGCTGGGTGCCCCCGTCGTATAGCTCTAGGAGAGCTTTCCAACGGTATGTTGTGCGCCGCGTAACTCCTTACGCATCAAAAGTTATGAGCACCAGAGCAATGGATACCTGGTCATAAGCCCCAGACCCTCTGTTTGTGGGCCTTGCCTCTACGTAAAGTGAAGCTGTCTTGCCCAAGGTGCCGTATGATTCGCTAATAGAATTGTGATGGATTAGGTTGTCGTCCTTTTCGCGGCTCATGAAATTCAATCCGGGATGAAAAAACAGCACAAAAGAAGAAAAGTGTCCCGAAACTGATGAAAACATTCAATTTTGGGCCCTGATAATAGGCGCAGCCGAGCAAGCTGGATGCCCCCGTTGTAAATCTCTCGGAGTGCTTTCCAACGGTATGCTATGCGCCACGTAACTTCTTACGGATCAAATGTTATGAGCACCGAAGTGACGGATACCTGGTCACAAGCCCCACGCCCTAAGTTTACGGGCCCAGCCTCTACATGAAGTAAAGTTGTCTTGCCTAAGGTGCCATGGAATTAGGTAATAGAAATATGATGGCTTAGGTTGTCGTCCTTTTAGCGGCTCACGGCGTACGATCCAGGACGGAAAAACTGGGCAAAAGAAGAAAAGTGACCCGAAACTGATGAAAACATTCGATTTTATGCTGCAAAAACAGGCGCAGCCGAGCAAGCTAGGTGCCCTCGTCGTAGAGCTCTCGGAGAGCTTTCCAACAGTATGCTGTGCGCCACGTAACTCCTTACAGATCTAAAGTTATGGGCACCGGAGCGACGGATACCTGGTTATAAGCCCCACGCCATCTGTTTGCGGGCCCCGCCTCTACGTGAAGTGAAGTTGTCTTGCCCAGGGTGCTGTTTGATTCGGTAATAGAAATGTGATGGATTAGGTTGTCGTCCTTTTCATGGCTCACGATGTACGATCCGGGACGAAAAAATAGAGCAAAAGAAGAGAAGTGTCCCAAAACTAATGAAAACGTTCCATTTTGGGCTCCGAAACAGGCGCAGCCGAGCAAGCTTGGTGCCCCAATCATAGAGGTCTCAGAGAGATTTCCAACGGTATGCTGTGCGCTGCGTAACTCCTTACGGATCAAAAGTTATGAGCACCGGAGCGACGGATACTTGGTCACAAGCCCCACGCCCTCGGTTTGCGGGCCCACCATCTACGTGAAGTGAAGTTGTTTTACCCAAGGTGCCGTAGGATTCGGTAATAAAAATGTGATGGATTAGGTTGTCGTCCTTTTGGTGGGTCACTACGTACGATCCAGGACGAAAAAACGGCGCAAAAAGAAGTAAAATGTCCCAAAATTGATGAAAACATTCAATTTCGGGCCTCGAAATTAAGCACAGCCGAGCAACCTTGGTGCCCCCATCGTAAAGCTCTTGGAGGGCTTTCCAACGGTATGTTGTGCGCCGTGTAACTCGTTACGGATCAAAAGTTATGATGTAACACCCCGATCCCTCTCGAGACCGGGAGTTCTATCAATCGATCTAAACACAACCCAAACCAAACCCGGGCATAAATTTTCAAGGAAAACGGACGGAGTCTCCCTTGTTTCTAGGAGAAATGTAAAACTTGCGACAACATATAAGTGGACCAATACCATGTCCAAACATTCAACCACCTCAAGGCCATCCGAGCCTTGGTTCACAACAAGCAAATCACAAGTAATTACACATTCATGCTTAGTAATTAAACTACACCAACCTATTTCATAAGCTAGACTATCATATCTTTCTATCTCTTTTCCTTTGTCATTACAAGTATACATTGAAGTTAAGCTACATTAACTAAATACGCAATCTAGTGAAACTTAAATTATATCCCCTTTAACTTTAAATACATATAATACATAAAAGCATACAATTTTACAACTTTGACAACTCAAGTCACATAGGCACGCAGGACAACTCTTCAAGCACGGACTTTCACGAAATCATGAACTTTCCAGCTAACATGGCATTTCCTGAAATGTGGTGGTGAGGAGTGAGTATACACAACACCACGTATACTCAGTGAGGGCGAGACAGATATCGAATTGGAGAGAAAGAAAGTCGTGCAATGCAAATAAGACAGTTAAGCAATATAACTGATAAATAAATAATCAAAACAAACAATCAATACAATAAGCAATTACTGAAAGCATTAACACAACCATTCAAAGCTATACCACACTCTGAAGGCTATGGTTCACTCTTACGAGCAATATACCATTTCACGAGCGATACATCAATCTCGAGCTTGATGTTTGACAACGATGACAATAAGCGCGCATCCACCTTATAACACCAGTTTGGAATACCCCGGAAGTATCCATCAATTCTACGACCCAAATCTCCCTGGGAGGCAACCCAAGCGAGAAAGGGAATAGCAGCGGAGCTAGAGCAACCAACACTGGCAACCCAAGGCTACCCAGAGAGGCCCATCACTCACGCGCGAGAAACTATGCAATGCAAAACTCGATACAAGGCAATAAACGAGCGATAGCACAACAATACAAACTAGTGACAACAAACGAGATAACAAGCAATCACAATCAATACTAGCATTCATCTAACTTTTCAAGCATAACAAGCAATAATAAGCAATAATAACACCAATTAAACAAGTATATCAAGTAACCCTAAGCATTCTATAGACATAATATCAAGATAACAAGCAAAATCACAAATCGGCCCCAACTATCAAAACACTACCATTTCCAAACGAGCCACGAGTTCTGGAAACCGACTTCGCCAACCCTCCTAGGTCACCATAAGGCAAGTCTAAGGACCCTGAAACCCTACTTTACCCTAGAATTCGCGCAAAGCCCCGATTTCCCCCTTTGCTCGTTTGAACTACAACTATACCAACCAAACACCCAACCAATGCTATAATCGCACCAAAAGTACTTCCATGGCCTCCCGAAACAATGCCAACATGCAAAACGAGAAAACGCCAAACTCGACCTAAACAACCCCGACTTTCACTAAGCCGTTTTTCTCCGTTTTTCTATTACACATTCCAATTAAACCACACATTTAGGCATTCTAGCATACCTAACACATTTCTACATCAACGGACAGCATAACGGAGCAACTTCATCGTTTCAAGGGTTTACTATTCATAAAACACTATTCAACAACCAATTTAAATTGCAATCTCAACATTTAACCACAGAAAATGTTAAAAAGCTATAAATACATGTTCTACAATCAACAAAGAACATTCTTTAAGCAACAAAACGATTAAAACAACAATCTACGCATAAAATCCAAAAATCAAAGTTTAGATACAAATATTTCAAATGCGCAAATAACGATGAAACCCTCACCTTAGACACTCCTAGACGCTAGGAAAACCTCGTAGAATGCCTCGGAAACCACCCCGCACAAGCCCACGCGAAAAATCGAAGATTTGAAGTTGAGATTTTCTTTTTTTCCTCGTTTTTTTTCGGCCCTTTTGTTTTCTGTTTCAGCTCTTATTTTTTATTTATTTTTGCTATTTTAGGCTATTAAAAAGGGCTCAAGGTCAAAATGGTCAATCCCCTCAGTCAAAGCTCACTTAAGTTGGTCAAACTAGCTTATTTTATGCATTTTTAGGCTAAAACAACTAAGGAAACATCAATTCTAGCTAACAACAATTAAATTATAAAATTTAAGGCACTAAAATACTAGTTTCACTATTTACTGAGGACTCAAATTCATTTCCTAACTATCTCTCTCGATATGCAATGCACGTTGCGACAACAAAGAAGTAACAATTAATTCTCAAAGAATCTAAGAAATATATCATTTTTGGAAAGCATCATAGTTTAAAATTTACTCCGGCTCAGAGTTACTTTTCTCATTTATTTGAAAACCGAGTAATTTTAACGCAAAACAACCAAAATCGATTATTAACGTAATCAAAACAATCAAGGTAATCAATATTCATTTAGAATGATTAATTTAACTATTTCCAGAATATTTTAAAAATTATAAAGTTAATATTAAGCTACAAATGAAAGTTAATATAAACATGTAGTCAAATACAATTAAACACTAACATTTAAGGTAACACTTAATTAATCACAAGAAAAGAATTTCAATAACTATAATTATTAGGAATATGTAATAATCTTTTAATTACTCAATTTACAACTACTAAATGCTTCCAAGAGAAATATTAAAATAGTGCAAGTTGGTTGATTTAACTAATTAAACAATTAATCAAATGCAGTTAAGTGCTATTAAATGCATGCCGGGTTCGGGTTATCACATATGAGCACCGTAGCGACGGATACATGGGCATAAGCCCAAACCCTCTGTTTGCGGGCCCTGCCTCTACGTGAAGGGAAGTTGTCTTGCCCAAGGTGCCGTGTGATTCGGTAATAAAAATGTGATAGATTAGGTTGTCGTCCTTTTCGCGGCTCACGACTTACGATCCTGGACGGAAAAACCGCGCAAAAGAAGAAAAGTATCTCGAAATTGATGAAAACGTTCGATTTTGGGCTACCAAAATAGGCCTAGTCGAGCAAGCTTGGTGTCCCTGTCTTAAAGCTCTTGAAGAACTTTCCAATGGTATGTTGTGCGCCATGTATCTCCTTACGGATCAAAAGTTATGGGCATCGGAGAGACAGAAACCTTGTCATAAGCCCCACGCCCTCTGTTTGCGGGCCCTGCCTCTACATGAAGTGAAGTTGTCTTGCCCAAGGTGCCATGTGATTCTGTAACAGAAATGTGATGGATTAGATTATCGTCCTTTTCGCGGCTCACGACGTACGATCCGGGACCAAAAAATAACGCAAAAGAAGAAAAGTGTCCCAAAACTGATGAAAACGTTCGATTTTTGGCTCCGAAAACAAGCGCAGCCGAGCATGCTTGATGCCCCAGTCATAGAGCTCTCAGACAGCTTTCCAACGGTATGCTGTGCGCCGCGTAACTCCTTACGGATCAAATGTTATGAGCACGGAAGCGAAGGATAGCTGGTCATAAGCCCACACCCTCTGTTTGCGGGCCCTGCTTCTATGTGAAGTGAAGTTGTCTTGCCCAACGTGCCGTGTGATTCGGTAATAGAAATGTGATGGATTAGGTTGTCATCCTTTTCGCGGCTCACGACGTACGATCCGGGACGAAAAAACTGCGCAAATGAATAGAAGTAACCCGAAACTGATGAAAATGTTCAATTTTGGGCTCCGAAAATAGGCGCAGTCGAGCTAGCTTGGTGCCCCTGTCGTAGAGCTCTCGGAGAGCTTTCCAACGATATGTTGTGTGTCACGTAAATTGTCACGCCCCAACCCGGCCTATAAAGGTTAGACTGGGGTATGATCTAAAATTCAAGTCACGTCTCGTACTTAACCGTTCATGAAGATTTAACACTTAACGTCTTGGCCTAAACTCCAAAATTTTTCGGTAAACCGGCAGCATAACGGCTGTAATTGGGCTCTTTGGTTTGACCTAATTCTCTAAACGCCTCAATTATTCCAATCATTAATCCAATTCCATTAAGGACTCCTATTTGACACCAACCAATTGGCTAACTAGTTTACCTTGAAAGTCTCGTTTGGTTAATAAGCCTAACATGATAACTATGTCCTGTTTATTTGTCAATTTCCTATCATGCAAGTACCTATTATCCTTTAGTTTGCAAATGAGCACCTAAGTGAAATTAGATAGAATTAACTTAGTTGATTGTTCATCTAGTGGTTTGAATGCCTATGATAACTACTAATTAAGAAAACGAAAGCAAACAACCAAATAAAAGTTCGTCCGGTTATAGATAGTACAATCCCAGAATTAGACCCAAATTACAAAGGGGTCATTTACATCAATAAACAACGAGCAACATAAAAGAAATAGTCTTCAAGTAGCATAGTTCACAAATAGCCAAAATCACGCAAAGCACACAAGACAGGCAATCACTCCAAGGAATCATCGTTAGGCACATCGTCCTCGGGTACCTGTTTTTGATCTTCTTCACCTGAGATGATAAAAGAGGGTGAGTCCTTATGAAATCAGCGAGGGGGAACGAGAAATAAGTTTTGAAACTCATTTTCCGGTTAAACTTATGAAAACTCATTTCTTAAACATGAATACAACAGAAATACAAGTACAAAAATACAAGTACAGAACAGGAATACCGGTCTTTCCTCCCCGAGGTTCTCTAGGATCCAAGCGGGAGTACTTATACACATAATAAAAAGGATACGGTGAGCTTTTGCTCTCAGATCAGATCCAGGATCAGTTGTTGCGGCCGACTTCAAATCATTCCCCAAATACACCAGATGGGTGTACTCCGGATGTACCCCAAAATCCTACGACCCAACTCTTCGAGGAAGTCTAGCCCCCAAGCGAGAGAGGGAATGGGACCATGGTGGTCACGGTAACACCGGCAAACCCGATGCCGCCCGGCGTACGTGATTACTACCATGCCGACAGGAAAGGTTGCAACCTTGTATGCAATGCACATTCATGACAGGTAATATATATCACAGAAGGAAGACAACAAAGTAGGTTGCCTCCGGACAGTCATAGGATTGCACATTGACAGATAAACAAGCAGGACACGATAAGACGGAAATTTCACTTGAAAGGCATATAGAGTTATATGGAAATTAAACGGGCAGCCATGTAACACATGTAAAACAGGCCATATAACTCATTAAAAAGTCCACGCAATCAAGTGATAAGATTATTCAACATGGGTTTGGATGCAAGAAAAGCTTAATTGTCAACATGCAATGGTCAAGATCACTTTTGAAGTTGTAAAACATTTACGGGCAGCCCACTAAGCCTATGATTCCAACATAATATCCAAATAATCAACACTTATTAAGACTACCTAGTCATTAGGGCTTCCATTTCAAGTATATTCGTGCAATTTGAGCCTCAACCCATCTCAATGTCAATCTCAAACCATACATCATTTAATTCAACATCCTCAAACGTTCAAAACAGTCCACACAACATCCCAACACCACATTTCCACACAATTAGTACCACAAGAGAGGTTACAACTATTTTCCAAGCATATGGTTAAATAAAACCTTTACTGCAATAGGCTGTTTTCTCACAATCAATAGGATAATTAAAAAATCTCCAAATTCAGTAAATAAGATGTCAATTTAAATATTAAGAAGTTAGCTAAAATCAGAAACAAACCTTGCATCAATTGGAGTTCAGAATCATTAGTTATAGCCGAAACAGTGACGTAGCACAAAACTGTCCAGATTCGTACACTTTTCATAAATTCACGTTTTTGAGGTCCTTAGAGTCAGTTTTAGCTTTGGTCCATTTCTGACAAAATTGTCCAGAACTGAAAAATCTAGCCGTACACCAAATTTCATGCGTTTTGGGAAACTTTTACTAAGTCAAATATGGTTCGTTCCACAAGGTCAGTGCATCTGTCAAAACCTGATTCATTTTTCCAGATTTCCAGATTTGGTCACATTTT
Source organism: Ehretia macrophylla (assembly GCA_037974665.1). Taxonomy (NCBI): domain Eukaryota; kingdom Viridiplantae; phylum Streptophyta; class Magnoliopsida; order Boraginales; family Ehretiaceae; genus Ehretia; species Ehretia macrophylla. The sequence continues at coordinate 46,626,932 of CM075771.1, read as the reverse complement.
AATGATTTGCCATTTTTAGGACCTTAGAGTCAAAATTAGCTTCGGTCTATTTCTGGGAAAAATGTTCAAAACTGTCCAAAATAGTCACCCACCAATTTGAAAGAATTTTCAACATCATTTGCTTAGCTAAACTTACCTCGAACAGACTGGTCAGAGAGCTGTCATCCATTTCGACTTCACCTAGCATCATTTTCAAGCCAAGATCTTGCCATGCATGGTTGTTTAAGCTTATGAACGACCATATATCTCAAGTACAGAAGCAAATACACACATTCATGAGCATGCATGTGAAATTTTGAAGAGTTTTCAAAAGGTTTTAACCCTCACCTTAGCAATCAACCACAAAGATGCACAAGAACTTGTTGAAGCTTCAAATCTCTTCTTCTTCTTGCTTAGCCGAGATTCCAACTTGGTTTCTCTATTTTTCCTAGCTTAGTGATCAATCTCTTAGCACATGCATGAGGTTAGAACAAGAAGAAAAGAAATGGAAGCTTAAAAACTCAACAAGGCCGAAAATGGTGACTCAAAATGCTTGCATGTGTGTTTCTTGCATCCTAGCTTGCTTGGGTGAGTTTCTTTGCTTGTGGTTTGTCTTGATGCACCATAGGATGATGAAGATGAGCTAAGAGGTGGAGAGAACTCAGCCAAAACCGAAATGGAGAGAGAGAGTAAGAGGGAGAGAGAGAAAATGTGAGGAAAGTGAGAGAAATGAGAGAAAAATGAGGCTTTTGCAATTTTTTGAGCATGTGGTCAGCCTTGGGCTTCCAAATCTGAATTTTTGTGTCTTCAAGGTGGAATTTGAAATGTTAGCATGGGCCATGAGTGGTTTGGTCGAAAATGAGAGGAAATTGAGGTGGTTTTGGGCAATTTTTTATGCATTGATAAGTGTTTTTGTGTCATAACTTGTCTAGAATCATTTTGAATTAAACATGCATGCAAAAATCTGATTTTGTGTCATCTTTTGAATTGTTTTCACATGTGTGTAAGAGAATGTTGGGTATTTAGGGGTTTTAGGTAGAATAGAATATAGGGTATGTTTAGAGGTTTGTGAGATTTTGTCTTGTAGTGAGTTTAAAATATAATATTTAGGTGTTAGTGGATTTTGTAGAGATTTGATTTAGGATTATAATAATAGTTAGTGGATTGTGTAGGATTCTTTATTGATTAGCGTGGTGGCACGGATTCCTAGGTCTAGGGCACGAATTACAAGGTAGACACGAACTACGAGGTAAGACACTAACTTCAAGACTAATGCACATACTTCAAGATAAATGCACGGATTCTAATGCTAACACACGCAACCCTAGGTGAATGAACATAAACCAATACAAGGCACGTATTTCAATGCAATGCACGTAAATCAAGACATGACTCTTAAACCTAGGTTAAGACACGTAGCTCAAGGTTAATGCACACGAAACGAAGAGACACACGCAAATCAAGGTCTCGCATGTAAATTAAGGTCACACACGTTATTCGGGGTTGGGCCTCACATAACTCTTTACGGATCAAAAGTTATAAGCCCCGGAGCGACAGAGACCTGGTCACAAGCCCCAAGCCCCAAGCCATATGTTTGCGTTCCCAGCCTCTACGTGAAGTGAAATTGTCCTGCCCAAGGTGCCGTGTGATTCTGTAATAGAAATGTGATGGATTAGGTTTTCGTCCCTTTCACGGCTCACGACATACGTCCGGGAAGAAAAAACAACGCAAAAGAAGAAAAGTGTCCCAAAACTTATGAAAATGTTCAATTTTGGGCCTCGAGAATAAGCGCAACCAAGTAGGCTAGGTGCCCACATTGTAGAGCTCTCAAAGTGCTTTCCAACGGTATGCTGTGCACCGCGTAACTCGTTACGGATCAAAAGTTATGGGCACCGGAGCAACGGAGACCTTGTCACAAGCCCCACGCCCTCTGTTTGTGGGCCCTGCCTCAACGTGAAGTGAAGTTGTCTTGTCCAAGGTTCCGTGTGATTCGGTAATAAAAATTTGATGGATTTGGTTGTCGTCCTTTTCGCGACTCACGACGTACGATCCGGGACGAAAAAATAGCGTAAAAGAAGAAAAATGTCCCATAACTGATGAAAATGTTCGATTTCGGGCTCCGAAAATAGGCGCAGCCGAGCATGCTTGGTTCCTTCATCATAGAGCTCTTGGAGAGCTTTCCAACGGTATGCTATGGGCCGCATAACTCCTTACGGATCAAAAGTTATGGGCACCAGAGAGAAGGATACCTGGCTACAAGCCCTACGCCCTCGGTTTGCGGGCCCAACCTCCACGTGAAGTGAAATTGTCTTGCCCAAGTTGCCGTGGGATTCGGTAATAAAAATGTGATGGATTAGGTTGTCGTCCTTTTCGCGGCTCAGGACGTATGATCCGGGATGAAAAAATAGCCCAAAAGAAGAAAAGTGTCCCATAACTGATAAAAATGTTCGATTTTGGGCTTCGAAAATAGGCGCAGTCGAGCAAGCTTGGTGCCCCCATCGTAGAGCTTTTAGAGAGCTTTCCAACGGTATGCTGTACACCACGTAACTCATTACGGATCAAAAGTTATGGGCACCGGAGTGACGAATGCCTTGTCACAAGCCCCACGCCCTCTATTTGCGGGCCTTGCCTCAACGTGAAGTGAAGTTGTCTTGCCCAAGGTGCTGTGTGATTCAGTAATAAAAATGTCATGGATTAGGTTGCCGTCCTTTTCGCAGCTCACGACGTACGATCTGCGACGGAAAAACAGGGGCAAAAGAAGAAATGCATCCTAAAACTGATGAAAACGTTCAATTTTGGGCTCCGAAAACAAGCGCAGCCGAGCAAGCTTGGTGCCCCCGTCGTAGAGTTCTCGAAGAGCTTTCCAACGGTATACTGTCCGCCATGCAACTCCTTACGGATCAAAAGTTATGAGCACCAGAGTGACCGATACCTGGTCACAAGCCCTACGCCCTTTGTTTGTGGGCCCAGCCTTTATGTGAAGTAAAGATGTCTTGCCCAAGGTGCCTTGGGATTCGGTAATAAAAATGTGATGGATTTGGTTGTCATCCTTTTCGCGGCTCACGACGTTCAATCCGGGATGAAAAAATAGCACAAAAGAAGAAAAGTGTCCCGAAACTTATGAAAACGTTCAATTTTGGGCCTCGATAACAGGCGCAGCCAAGAAAGCTGGATGCCCCCGTCGTAAATCTCTCAGGGTGCTTTCCAACGGTATGCTGTGCGCCACGTAACTCCTTACGGAACAAATGTTATGAGCACCGAAGTGACGGATACTTGGTCACAAGCCCCACGCCCTCTGTTTGCGGGCCCTGCCTCTACGTGAAGTGAAGTTTTCTTGCCCAAGGTGCCGTGTAATTCGGTAATAGAAATGTGTTAGATTAGGTTATCGTCCTTTTCATGGCTCACGAATGTACGATCCGGAACGAAAAAACAAAGCAAAAGAATTGAAGTGTCCCAAAACTAATGAAAACGTTCCATTTTGGGCTCAAAAAACAAGCGCAGCCGAGCAAGCTTGGAGCCCCAGTCATAGAGGTCTTAGAGAGATTTCCAACGGTATGCTGTGCGTCCCGTAACTCCTTACGGATCAAAAGTTATGAGCACCGGAGCGACGAATACCTGGTCACAAGCCCCACGCCCTCGATTTGCGGGCCTACCCTCTACGTGAAGTGAAGTTGTCTTACCCAATATGCCGTGGGATTTGGTAATAAAAATGTTATGGATTAGGTTGTCGTCCTTTTGGCGGCTCACTACATACGATCCGGGATGAAAAAACAGCGCAAAAGAAGAAAATTATCCCAAAATTGATGAAAACATTCAATTTTGGGCCCCGAAAATAGGCATAGCGGAGCAAGCTTGGTTCCCCTGTCGTAGAGCTCTCGTAAGGCTTTCCAACGGTATGTTGTGCGCCGTGTAACTCGTTATGGATCAAAAGTTATGAGCACCGGAGCGATGGATACCTGGGCATAAGCCCCAGACCCTCTATTTGTGGGCCCTGCGTCTACGCGAAGTGTAGTTGACTTGCCCAAGGTGCCGTGTGATTCGGTAATAAATTTGTGATGAATTAGGTTGTCGTCCTTTTCGCGGCTCACGACTTATGATCCAAGACGGAAAAATAGCGCAAAAGAAGAAAAGTATCCCGAAATTGATGAAAATGTTCGATTTTGGGCTCCAAAAATAGGCCCAGTCGAGCAAGCTTGGTGCCCCCATCGTAGAGCTCTTGGAGAACTTTCCAATGGTATGTTGTGCGCCACGTATCTCCTTACGGATCAAAAGTTATGGGCATCAGAGCGACGGAAACCTTGTCACAAGCCCCACGCCCTCTGTCTGCGGGCCCTGCCTCTACGTGAAGTGAAGTTGTCTTGCCCAAGGTACCGTGTGATTCTGTAACAGAAATGTGATGGATTAGGTTGTCGTTCTTTTCGCGGCTCACGACGTACGATCCGAGACCAAAAAACAGCGTAAAAGAAGAAAAGTGTCCCAAAATTGATGAAAACGTTCGATTTTGGCTCCAAAAATAGGCGCAGCAGAGCATGCTTGATGCCCTAGTCTTAGAGCTCTCGGAGAGCTTTCCAACGTTATGCTGTGCGCCGCATAACTCCTTACGGATCAAATGTTATGAGCACCGGAGCGAAAGATAGCTGGTCATAAGCCTCACACCCTCTATTTGCGGGCCCTACTTCTATGTGAAGTGAAGTTCTCTTGCCCAAGGTGCCATGTGATTCGGTAATAGAAATGTGATGGATTGGGTTGTCAACTTTTTCGCGGCTCACGACGTACGATCCGGGACGAAAAAATAGCGCAAAAGAATAAAAGTATCCCGAAACTGATGAAAATGTTCAATTTTGGGTGCCGAAAATAGGCGCAGTTGAGCAAGCTTGGTGCCCCTATCGTAGAGCTCTCGTAGAGCTTTCCAACGGTATGCTATGCTCCGCGTAACTCCTGACGGATCAAAAGTTATGAGCCCCGGAGCGACAGAGACCTGGTCACAAGCCCTAAGCCCTAAGTTTGCGTGCCCAGCCTCTACGTGAAGTGAAATTGTCTTGCCCAAGGTACCGAGTGATTCTGTAATAGAAATGTAATGGATTAGGTTGTCGTTCTTTTCGCGGCTCACGACATACGATCCGGGACGAAAAAATAGCGCAAAAGAAGAAAAGTGTCGTAAAACTTATGAAAATGTTCGATTTTGGGCCCCGAGAATAGGTGCAACCGAGCAACCTAGGTACCCACATTGTATAGCTCTCAAAGTGCTTTCCAACGGTATGCTGTGCACCGCGTAACTTGTTACGGATCAAAAGTTATGGGCACCGGAGCAACGGAGACCTTGTCACAATCCCCATGCCCTCTGTTTGCTGGCCCTGCCTCAACGTGAAGTAAAGTTGTCTTGCCCAAGGTGCCGTGTGATTCGGTAATAAAAATGTGATGGATTAGGTTGTCGTTCTTTTCGCGGCTCACAACGTACGATCTAGGACGAAAAAATAGCGCAAAAGAAGAAAAGTATCCCATAACTGATGAAAATGTTCAATTTCGGGCTCCGAAAATAGGCGCAGCCGAGCATGCTTGGTTCCTTAGCCGTAGAGCTCTCGGAGTGCTTTCCAACGGTATGCTATGCGCTGCGTAACTCCTTACGGATCAAAAGTTATGGGCACCGAAGCGACGGAGACCTGGCCTCAAGCCCCACGCCCTCGATTTGTGGGCCCAGCCTTTACGTGAAGTGAAGTTGTCTTGCCCAAGGAGCCGTGGGATTCGGTAATAAAAATGTGATGTATTAGGTTGTCGTCCTTTTCGCGGCTCACGACTTACGATCCAGGACAGAAAAACCACGTAAAAGAAGAAAAGTGTCCCAAAACTGATGAAAATGTTCAATTTTTGGCTCTGAAAATAGGCGCTGCCGAGCAAGCTGGGTGCCCCCGTCGTAAAGCTCCCGGAGAGCTTTCCAACGGTATACTGTCCGCCGCGCAACTCCTTACGGATCAAAAGTTATGAGCACCGGAGTGACGGATACCTGGTCACGAGCCCTACACCCTCTATTTGTGGGCCCAGCCTCTATGTGAAGTAAAGTTGTCTTGCCCAAGGTGACTTGGGATTCGGTAATAAAAATGTGATGGATTTGGTTGTCGTCCTTTTCGCGGCTCACGACGTACAATTCGGGATGAAAAAACAGCGCAAAAAAAGAAAAGTATCCCAAAACTGATGAAAACATTCTATTTCATGCTTCGAAAACAGGCGCAGTTGAACAAGCTGGGTGCCCCCGTCGTATAGCTCGCGGAGAGCTTTCCAACGGTATGTTGTGCGCCACGTAACTCCTTACGCATCAAAAGTTATGAGCACCAGAGCAACGGATACCTGGTCATAAGCCCCAGACCCTCTGTTTACGGGCCCTGTCTCTACGTGAAGTGAAGTTGTCTTGCCCAAGGTGCCATATGATTCGGTAATAGAAATGTGATGGATTAGGTTGTCATCATTTTCGCGGCTTACGACGTTCAATCCGGGATGAAAAAACAGCACAAAAGAAGAAAAGTGTCCCGAAACTGATGAAAACGTTCAATTTTGGGCCCTGATAACAGGCGCAGCCGAGCAATATGGATGCCCCCGTCGTAAATCTCTGGGAGATCTTTCCAACGGTATATTGTGCGCCACGTAACTCCTTACGGATCAAAAGTTATGAGCACCGAAGTGACGGATACCTGGTCACAAGCCCCACGCCCTAAGTTTGCGGTCCCAGCCTCTATGTGAAGTAAAGTTGTCTTGCCTAAGGTGCCATGGAATTAGGTAATAGAAATGTGATGGATTAGGTTGTCGTCCTTTTCGCAGCTCATGACGTACAATCTGGGACGGAAAAATTGGGCAAAAGAAGAAAAGTGACCAAAAACTGATAAAAACATTCAATTTTGGGCTGGGAAAACAAACGCAGCCGAGCAAGCTAGGTGCCCACGTCATAGAGCTCTCAGAGAGCTTTCCAACGGTATGCTGTGCGCCACGTAACTCCTTACGGATCTAAAGTTATGGGCACCGGAGCGACGGATACCTGGTCACAAGCCCCACGCCCTCTATTTGCGGGCCCTGCCTCTACGTTAAGTGAAGCTGTCTTGCCCAGGGTGCCGTGTGATTCGGTAATAGAAATGTGATGGATTAGGTTGTTGTCCTTTTCGTGGCTCACGATGTACGATCCGGGATGAAAAAATAGTGCAAAAGAAAAGAAGTGTCCCAAAACTAATGAAAATGTTCTATTTTGGGCTCCGAAAAGAGGCGCAGCTGAGCAAGCTTGGTGCCCCAATCATAGATGTCTTGGAGAGCTTTCCAACGGTATGCTGTGCGCCGCGTAACTCCTTACGGATCAAAAGTTATGAGCACCGAAGCGACGGATACTTGGTCACAAGCCCCATGCCCTCGGTTTGCGGGCCCACCCTCTACGTGAAGTGAAGTTGTCTTATCCAAGGTGTCGTGGGATTCGGTAAAAAAAATGTGATGGATTAGGTTGTCGTCCTTTTGGCGGCTCACTACATACGATCCGAGACGAAAAAACTGCGCAAAAGAAGAAAAGTGTCCCAAAATTGATGAAAATATTCAATTTCGGGCCCCGAAAATAGGCACAGCCAAGCAAGCTTGGTGCCCCCGTTGTAGAGCTCTCGGAGGGCTTTCCAACGGTATGTTGTACGCCGTGTAACTCGTTACGGATCAAAAGTTATGAGCACCGGAGCGACGGATACCTGGGCATAAGCCCCAGATCCTCTGTTTGCGGGCCCTGCCTCTACGTGAAGTGAAGTTGTCTTGCCCAAAGTGCCGTGTGATTCGGTAATAAAAATGTGATGGATTAGGTTGTCGTTCTTTTTGCGGCTCACGACCTATGATCCCGGACGGAAAAACAGGGCAAAACAAAAAAGTATCCCGAAATTGATGAAAATGTTCGATTTTGGGCTCCAAAAATAGGCCCAGTCGAGCAACTTAGTGCCCCCGTCGTAGAGCTCTTGGAGAACTTTCCAATGGTATGCTGTGCGCCACGTATCTCCTTACGGATCAAAAGTTATGGGCATCGGAGCGACAGAAACCTTGTCACAAGCCCCACGCCCTCTGTTTACGGGCCCTGCCTCTACGTGAAGTGAAGTTGTCTTGCCTAAGGTGCCGTGTGATTCTATAAAAGAAATGTGATGGATTAGGTTGTCGTCCTTTTTGCGGCTCACGACGTACGATCCGGGACTAAAAAATAGCGTAAAAGAAGAAAAGTATCCCAAAACTGATGAAAACATTCAATTTTGGCTCCAAAAATAGGTGCAGCCGCACATGCTTGACGCCCCAATCTTAGAACTCTCGGAGTGCTTTCCAACGGTATGCTGTGCGCCGCGTAACTCCTTACGGATAAAATGTTATGAGCACCGGAGCGAAGGATAACTGGTCATAAGCCCCACACCATATGTTTGCGGGCCCTGCTTCTATGTGAAGTGAAGTTGTTTTGCCCAAGGTGCCGTGTGATTCGGTAATAGAAATGTGATGGATTAGGTTATCGTCCTTTTCGCGGCTCACGACGTACGATCCGGGATGAAAAAATAGCACAAAAGAATAAAAGTATCCCCAAACTGATAAAAATGTTCGATTTTGGACTCCAAAAATAGGTGCAGTTGAGCAAGCTTGGTGCCCTTGTCGTAGAGCTCTCGGAGAGCTTTCCAACGGTATGCTGTGCGCCGCGTAACTCCTTACGGATCAAAAGTTATGAGCCTCGGAGTGACAGAGACCTGGTCCCAAGCCCCAAGCCCTATGTTTGCGTGCCCAGCCTCTACATGAAGTGAAATTGTCTTGCCCAAGATGCCGTGTGATTCTGTAATAGAAATTTGTTAAATTTAATTGTCGTCCTTTTCGCGGCTCACGACATACGATTCGGGTTGAAAAAACAGCGCAAAAGAGGAAAAGTGTCCCAAAACTTATGAAAATGTTCGATTTTGGGCCGCGAGAATAGGCGCAACCGAGCAGGCTAGGTGCCCACATTCTAGAGCTCTCAAAGTGCTTTCCAACGGTATGCTGTGCACCGCATAACTCGTTACGGATCAAAAGTTATGGGCACCGGAGCAACGGAGACCTTGTCACAAGCCCCACGCCCTCTGTTTGCGGGCCCTGCCTCAACGTGAAGTGAAGTTGTCTTGCCCAAGGTGCCGTGTGATTCGGTAATAAAAATGTGATGGATTAGGTTGTTGTCCTTTTCGCGGCTCACCACGTACGATCCTGGACGAAAAAATAGCACAAAAGAAGAAAAGTGTCCCATAACTGAAAAAAATATTCAATTTCGGGCTCCGAAAACAAGCGCAACCAAGCATGCTTGGTTCCCTTATCGTAGAGCTCTCGGAGAGCTTTCCAACGGTATACAATGCGCCGCATAACTTCATACGGATCAAAAGTTATTGGCATCGGAGCGACGGATACCTGGCCACAAGCCCCACGCCCTCAGTTTGCTAGCCCAGCCTCTACGTGAAGTGAAGTTGTCTTGCCCAAGGTGCAGTAGGCTTCGGTAATAAAAATGTGATGGATTAGGTGGTCGTCCTTTTCGCGGCTCAGGACGTACGATCCGGAACGAAAAAATAGCCCAAAAGAAGAAAAGTGTCCTATATTTGATGAAAATGTTTGATTTCGAGCTTTGAAAACAGGCACAGCCGAGCAAGCTTGGTTCCCCCATCGTAGAGCTCTCGGAGAGCTTTCCAACGGTATGCTGTGCACCGCGTAACTCATTATAGATCAAAAGTTATGGGCATCGGAGCGATGGATACCTTGTCACAAGCCCCACACCCTCTGTTTGCTGGCCCTACCTCAATGTGAAGTGAAGTTGTCTTGCCCTAGGTGCTGTGTGATTCAGTAATAAAAATGTGATGGATTAGGTTGTCGTCCTTTTCGCAGCTCACGACGTACGATCAGGGACGAAAAAACAGCGCAAAAGATGAAATGTATCCTAAAACTGATGAAAACGTTCAATTTTGGGCTCCGAAAACAAGCGCAGCCGAGCAAGCTTTGTGCCCCCGTCGTAGATTTCTCGGAGAGCTTTCCAACGGTATGTTGTGCGCCGCGTAACTCCTTACGGATCAAAAGTTATGGGTACTGGAGCGACGGATACTTGGCAATAAGCCCCACGCCCTCGGTTTGCGGGCCCAGCCTGTACGTGAAGTGAAGTTGTCTTGGCCAAGGTGCCGTGGGATTCGTTAATAAAAATATGATGGATTAGGTTGTTGTCCTTTTCGCTGCTTACGACGTACGATCTGGTACGAAAAAATAGCCTAAAAGAAGAAAAGTGTCCCATAACTGATGAAAATGTTCGATTTCGGGTTTCAAAAATAGGCGCAGCCGAGCAAGCTTGGTTCCCCGTCGTAGAGCTCTCGGAGAGCTTTCCAACCGTATGCTGTGCACCGCGTAACTCCTTACGGATCAAAAGTTATTAGCCCCCGAGCAACAGAGACCTGGTCACAAGCCCCAAGCCTTATGTTTGCGTGCCCAGCCTCTATGTGAAGTGAAATTGTCTTGCCCAAGGTGCCGTGTGATTCTGTAATAGAAATGTGATGGATTAGGTTGTCGTCCTTTTCACGGCTCATGACATACAATCCGGGACGAAAAAACAGCGCAAAAGAAGAAAAGTGTCCCAAAACTTATGAAAATGTTCGATTTTGGGCCTCGAAAATAGGCGCAACCGAGCAAGCTAGGTGCCCCCATCATAGAGCTCTCAAAGTACTTTCCAACGGTATGATGTGCGCCGCATAACTCCTTACGGATCAAAAGTTATGGGCACCGGAGCGACGGATACTTGGTCACAAGCCCCACGCCCTCTGTTTACGGGCCTTGCCTCTACGTGAAGTGAAGTTGTCTTGCCCAAGGTGCCGTGAGATTCAGTAATAGAAATTTGATGGTTTAGGTTGTAGTCCTTTTCGTGGCTCACGACGTACGATCCAGGATGAAAAAACAGCGTAGAAGAAGAAAAGTGTCCCAAAACTGATGAAAACGTTCGATTTTGGGCTCCGAAAACAAGCGCAGATGAGCAAGCTTGGTGCCCCCAATGTAGAGTTCTCAGAGAGCTTTCTGACGGTATACTGTGCGCCACGTAACTCCTTACGGATCAAAAGTTATGGGCACCGGAGCGACGGATACCTGGTCACAAGCCCCACACCCTCGGTTTGCGGGCCCAGCCTCCACGTGAAGTGAATTTGTCTTGCTCAAGGTGCCATGAGATTCGGTAATAAAAATGTGATGGATTAGGTTGTCGTCCTTTTCGCGGCTCACGACGTACGATCCGGGACGAAAAAATAGCACTAAAGAAGAAAAGTGTCCAAAACTAATGAAAATGTTCGATTTTGGGCACCGAAAATAGGCGCAGCTGAGCAAGCTCGGTGCCCTAGTCGTAGAGCTCTCGGAGTGCTTTCCAATGGTATGTTGTGCGCTGCGTAACTCCTTACGGATCAAAAGTTATGAGCACCGGAGCGACAGAGACCGGGTCACAAGCCCCATGCCCTCTGTTTGCGTGCCCAGCCTCTGCGTAAAGTGAAATTGTCTTGCCCAAGGTGCCATGTGATTCTATAATAGAAATGTGATGGATTAGGTTGTCGTCTTTTTCGCGGCTCACGACGTACGATCCGGGACGAAAAAACAGCGCAAAAAAAAAAATGTATCCCAAAATTGATGAAAACAATCGATTTTGGGCTCCAAAAATGGGCGCAGTCGAGCAAGCTTGGTGCCTCTGTTGTAGAGTTCTTAGAGAGATTTCCAACAATATGTTGTGCGCCACGTAACTCCTTACGGATCAAAAGTTATGGGCACCGGAGCGACGGATACCTGGTCACAAGCCCCACGCCCTCTGTTTTCGGGCCTTGCCTCTACGTGAAGTGAAGTTGTCTTGCCCAAGGTGTCGTGTGATTCGATAACAGAAATGTGATGGATTAGGTCGTCGTCCTTTTCGCGGCTCACGACGTACGATCCGGGACAAAAAAAAAACAGCACAAAAGAAGAAAAGTGTCCCAAAACTGATGAAAACGTTCGATTTTGGGTTCCGAAAATAGGCGCAGCCGAGCAAGCTTGGTGCCCCTGTCGTGCAGCTCTCGGAGAGATTTTCAACGGTATGTTGTGCGCCACGTAATTCCTTACGGATCAAAAGTTATGAGCACCGGAGCGACGGATACATGGGCATAAGCCCCGGACCCTCTGTTTGCGGGCCCAGCCTCTATGTGAAGTGAAGTTGTCTTGCCTAAGGTGCCGTGTGATTCGGTAATAGAAATGTGATGGATTAGGTTGTAGTCCTTTTTGCGGCTCACGACGTACGATCCGTGACGAAAAAATAGCACAAAAGAAGAAAAGTGTCCCATAACTGATGAAAATGTTCGATTTTGGGCTCCAAAAACAGGCGCAGCCGAGCAAGCTTGGTTCCACCATCATAGAGCTCTTGGAGAGCTTTCCAATAGTATGTTGTGCGCTGTGTAACTCCTTACGGATCAAAAGTTTTGAGCACCGGAGCGATGGACACCTGGTCATATGCCCCAGACCCTCCGTTTGCGGGCCCTGCCTCTATGTCAAGTGAAGTTTTCTTGCCCAAGCTGCCATGTGATTCAATAATAGAAATGTGATAGATTAGGTTGTCGACCTTTTCGCGGCTCACGACGTACGATCCCGGACGGAAAAACAGCGCAAAAGAAGAAAAGTATCTCAAAATTGATGAAAACGTTCGATTTTGGACTCCGAAAATAGGTGTAATCAAGCAAGCTAGGTGCCCCCGTCGTACAGCTCTCGGAGAGATTTCCAACAGTATGATGTGCGCCACGTAACTCCTTACGGATCAAAAGTTATGGGCACCGGAGCGACGGATACCTGGTCACAAGCCCCACGCCCTCTGTTTACGGGCCTTGCCTCTACGTGAAGTGAAGTTGTCTTGCCCAACGTGCCATGTGATTCAGTAATAGAAATGTGATGGTTTAGGTTGTCGTCCTTTTCGTGGCTCACGACGTACGATCCGGGTCGAAAAATTAGCGCAGAAGAAGAAAAGTGTCCCAAAACTGATGAAAATGTTCGATTTTGGGCTTCGAAAACAAGCGCAGCCGAGCAAGCTTGGTGCCCCCAACGTAGAGTTCTCAGAGAGATTTCTGAAGGTATGTTGTGCGCCGCGTAATTCCTTACGAATCAAAAGTTATGGGCACCGGAGCGACGGATACTTGGTCACAAGCCCTACGCCCTCGGTTTGCGGGCCCAGCCTCTACGTGAAGTGAAGTTGTCTTGTCACATCCCAACCCGGCCTATAAAGGTTAGACTAAGGTGTGATCTAAAGATTCCAGTCTATCTTGTACTTAATTGTTCATGGAAATTTAATACTTAACGTTTTAGCCTAAACTCCAAAAATTTTCTGGAAAACCGGCAGCATAACTGCTGTAATTGGGCTCTTTGGTTTGACCTAATTCTCTAAACGCCTCAAATTTTCCAATCTCAATTTCATTTCCAACTAAGATTACTATTTACCATCAATTGAAATGCCTACTGGTTATCTCGAAGTCTTGATTGATTAATAACCTAGTATGATACTATGTCTCGTCTGTTTGTTAATCTTCATTACAAAAGTACCTGTTGATCTTAGCTTAATAGTGAGTACCTGCTTAAGATTAGATAGGTTCATTTTACTTAGTCCTTACCTGATACTTCATAATCTTATGATAGATACTAGCCAATGACAATAGCAAAACGATCATAGTAGTGTCTGTCTAGTTATTATCAATACAAACCAAAATTAGACCCCAAATTACAACGGGGGTCTTTTACATTACAAACATTAAGCAACATGAAAAGAAATAGTCTTCAAGTAGCATAGTGTTCACAAATGTCCATAATCAAGCAAAGCACATAGGACATACAATCATTCCAAGGAATCATCGTTAGGCACGTCGTCCTCGGGTACCTGTTCTTGATCTTCTTCACCTGAGATGATAAAAGAGGGTGAGTCCTTATGAACTCAGCGAGGGGGAATGAGAAATAGGTTTTGAAACTCATTTTCCGGTTCAACTTATGAAAACCCTTTTTGCAAGTATGAATGTATCACAATTAAGTACAGAACAATAATATAAAAGTAAAGGAACACAATTACCCGTCTTTCCTCCCCGAGGTCCTCTAGGAACCATGCGAGAGTACTTATACACATAGTGAAAAGGATACGGTGAGCTTTTGCTCTCAGTTCATTTCCAGTATCAGTTGTTGCGGCCGACTTCAAATCATCCCTTTATCACACCAAATGGGTGTACTCTAGATGTACCTCAAAATCCTACGACTCAACTCTCCGAGAAAGTCTAGCCCCCAAGCGAGAGAGGGAATTGGACAATGGTAGTCACGGTTGCACCGGCAAGCCCGATGCCGCCCGATGTGCGTGAACGCTACCACGCCAGAATGAAAAGTTGCAACCTTGTATGCAATGCACATTTATGACATTTAATATATCACATTAGGAGGACAACAAAGTAGGTTGCCTCCGAGGAGTCATAAGATTGCACATTGACAAGTAAACAAGCGAGGCACGATAAGACAAGTAGTTTCACTTGAAAGGCATATGGAGTTATATGAACATTAAACGGGCAGCCATGTAACGCACGTAGATCAAGTCATATAACTCATTACAAAGTTCACGTTATCAAATGATAAGATTATTCAACATGCAACGACATCTACGTGGGTTCGGGTGCAAGAGAGGCCTACTTGTCAACATGTAATCATCAAGATCGCATTTAGGGCTACAATGGCAACTACGGGCAGCTTACTAAACATATAATTAAATACGATATTCATAGGATCAACACTTAGTGAATTTACCTAGTCACTAGGGTTTCCATTTCGTGCCTACCCGTGCGATTAAGCCCTGAATCAATTCAAAATCAATTTCAAGCCATGCATCGATTAATTCAAACATCCTCAAGTATTCAAAACAGTCCACACAACATCCCAATGCCACAATCCCAAGCATTTAATTCAACAAGAGAAGTTACAACAATTTTTCTAAGCATATCACTAAGTGAAACCCTCACTGCAATGGGCTGTTTTCTCACGATCATTAATACAAGCAAACAATCTCCAATTCTAGTGACTAAGATGTCAAATTAAATTTTAAGAAGTGAACTAAATTCAGAAACAAACCTTGCATCATTTGGAGTTCAGGTTCAATAGTTATAGCCAAAACAGTGGGATTGCACAAAACTGTCCAGATTTGCACACGTTTCAATACTTGTCGTTTTTTAGGTCCTTAGGGTCAGATTTAGCCTTAGTCCATTTATGACAAAAATGTCCAGAACTGAAAAATCTAGAAGCACACCAAATTTCATTCATTTTGGATATCATTTACTAAGTTAAAACTGGTTCATTCCACAAAGTCAGTGAATCTGCCAAAACCTGCTTCATTTTTCCAGATTTTTCAGATTTGGACACATTTCAATGATTTGCCATTTTGAGGACCTTAGAGTCAAAATTAGCTTTAGCCTATTTCTGCAAAAAATGTTCAAAACTGGCAAAAATAATTACCTACCAATTTTTACGCATTTTCAACATCATTTACCTAGCCAAAATCATCTTGCACCAACAAGATAGAAAGTTGTCACAAACCCGATTTCATCTATCATCACCTTCTAGCCAAAATCTTGCCATGCATGGTTATAAAAGCTTATGAACACACATATATCTCAGGTACAGAAGCAAAGGTAACATTTAAGAGCATGCATGTGGTTTTTTTTTGAAAGATTTTCAAGAAGTTTTAGCCCTCACCTTAGCAAACAACAAGAAGATGCACAAGAGTCTTGGTGAAGCACAAGGTTGATCTTCTCCCTTGTTTAGCCGAGATACCACTCGAATTTTCTCTATTTTTCCTAGCATAGTGACCAAGTTCTTAGTAGGTGCATGTCGTTAGAACGAGAAGAAAAGAAATGGAAGCTAGCAAACTCACCTAAATCGAAATGGAAGTTAAATAAGCTTGCATGTGAGCTTTCTTGCAACTTAGCTTGCTTAGTCGAGCTTCTTAGCTTCTAGCTTGCCTTGATGAACCATGGAGTGATGAAGATGAGCTATGGTGTGAAGCAACTCAGCCAAAGCCGAGAGAGAGAGAGAAGAATGAGAGGGAGAGAGAGAAATGTGAGGAAATAAGAGAAATGAAGAAAATAAAAGCTTTTGTTGGGAAAAGGAGCATTGTCGGCCTAGGGGCTTGCAATTTTCAGATTTGTGTCTTCAAGAAGCATGGTTTTTGAATTACCTAGCATGGCAAGGGAATGGGTCGAAATATGGGTGCATTGGGTAGGGTTTTGGGTTTTTTTTTAATGCATTTGTGTCATAACTTGTCATAGAATTGTCTAGAATTAATTTTGAATTGAGCAAGCAAGCATAAATGCCACAAGGTGGTCGGTCAAGGCATGAAAATGCTGAATCTTTGTCATCTTTTGAGCATTAATTAATTGTATGTTTGAAAGTGCAAAAGAATAAGGAATAAAGAATAAGGAATGTCTAGCTTTTTGTGAGATTTTGTCTTCTAGTGGGTTGAATTAGTAATTTAATATTAGTTAGTGGAATTGTAGGATTAATTAATGATCTAGTGCTTCGTGTAAGATGCTTTCTTGATTAGCGTGAGGGCACGCTTTCTTAGGTTTATGGCACAAACTACGAGACGAATGCACGTTTCCCAAGTAAATATACACAACCCTAAATGAATGCACGTAATTCAATGCAAGGCACATAAAACGGAATACGATTCTTAAACCTAGGTCAAGGCATGCAAATCTAGGTTAGGGCACATGGAACGAGATAACGCACATCAGTCGGGGATTAAGGCACACCATTATAGGTCAAGGCACGAATGATGAAGCATGCACGAAAACCAAGACAGGACACGTAATCCAAGGTCAGTCATATAATTCTGGGTCTAAGTCACGCAAGTCGAGGTAAAAAAAGTTATTCGGGGTCGGGCCTCATATGTCTTGCCCAAGGTGCCGTGAGATTCGGTAATAAAAATGTGATGGATTAGGTTGTCGTCCTTTTCGCGGCTCACAACGTACGATCTGGGATGAAAAAACAGCGCTAAAGAAGAAAAGTGTCCCAAAACTGATGAAAACATTCAATTTTGGGCTCCGAAGATAGGCGTAGCCGAGCAAGCTCGGTGCCCTAGTCGTAGAGCCCTCGGAGAGCTTTCCAACGGTATGCTGTCCGCTGCGTAACTCGTTACGGATCAAAAGTTATGAGCACTGGAGCGACGGAGACCTGGTCACAATCCCAACGCCCTCTGTTTGCGTGCCCAGCCTCTGCGTGAAGTGAAATTGTCTTGCCCAAGGTGCCGTGTGATTCTGTAATAGAAATGTGATGGATTAGGTTGTTGTCCTTTTTGCGGCTCACGACGTACGATCCGGGATGAAAAAACATCGCAAAGGAAGAAAAGTATCTCAAAATTGATGAAAACATTCGAATTTGGGCTCCAAAAATAGGCGCAGTCGAGCAAGCTTGGTGCCCTCGTCGTAGAGTTCTCAGAGAGATTTCCAACGGTATACTGTGCGCCACGTAACTCCTTACGGTTCAAAGGTTATGGGTACCGAAGTGACGAATACCTGGTCACAAGACCCACGCCCTCTGTTTGCGGGCCCAGCCTCAACGTGAAGTGAAGTTGTCTTGCCCAAGGTGCTGTGGGATTCGGTAATAAAAATGTGATGGATTAGGTCGTCGTCCTTTTCGCGGCTAACGACGTACAATCTGGGACGGAAAAACAGCGCAAAAGAAGAAAAGTATCTCAAAATTGATGAAAACATTCGATTTTGGGCTCCAAAAATAGGCGCAGTCGAGTAAGCTTGGTGCCCCCGTCGTAGAGTTCTCGAAGAGATTTCCAACGGTATACTTTGCGCCATATAACTCCTTACGGTTCAAAGGTTACGGGTACCGGAGCGACGGATACCTGGTCACAAGCCCCACGCCCTCTGTTTGCGGGCCCTACCTCTACGTGAAGTGAAGTTGTCTTGCCTAAGGTGTCATGTGATTCGGTAACAGAAATGTGATGGATTGGGTTGTCGTCCTTTTCGCGGTTTACGACTTACGATCTGGGAAAAAAAAAAACAACGCAAAAGAAGAAAAGTATCCCAAAACTGATGAAAACGTTTGATTTTGGGTTTCGAAAATAGGCACATCCGAGCAAGCCTTGGTGCCTCAGTCGTAGAGCTCTCAGAGAGCTTTCCAATGGTATGTTGTGCACCGCGTAACTCCTTACGGATCAAATGTTATGGGTACCGGAGCGATGGATACCTGGTCACAAGCCCCATGCCCTCGGTTTGCAGGCCCAGCCTCAACGTGAAGTGAAGTTGTCTTGCCGAAGGTGCTGTGGGATTCAGTAATAAAAATGTGATGGATTAGGTCGTCGTCCTTTTCGCGGCTAACGACGTACGATCTGGGACGGAAAAACAGCGCAAAAGAACAAAAATATACCGAAATTGAAGAAAATGTTTGATTTTGGGCTCCGTAAACAAGCGCAGCTGAGCAAGTTTGGTGCCCCCGTCGTAGAACTCTCGGAGAGCTTTCCAACGGTATGTTGTGCACCGCGTAACTCCTTACGGATCAAAAGTTATGAGCACCGGAGGAAAGGATACATGGGCATAAACCCCAGACCCACTGTTTGCGCGCCCTGCCTCTATGTGAAATGAAGTTGTCTTGCCCAAGGTGCCACGTGATTTAGTAATAGAAATGTGATGGATTAGGTTGTCGTCCTTTTCGCGGCTCATGACGTACGGTCCGGGACAGAAAAATAGCGCAAAAGAAGAAAAGTATACCAAAATTGAAGAAAACGTTCGATTTTGGGCTCCAAAAATAGGCGCAGTCAAGCAAGCTGGGTGCCCCCGTCGTAGAGCTCTCAGAGAGCTTCCCAACGGTATGTTGTGCGCCACGTAACTCCTTACGGATCAAAAGTTATGGGCACCGGAGCGACGGATACCTGGTCACATGCCCTACGCCCTCTGTTTGCGGGCCCTGCCTCTACGTGAAGTGAAGTTGTCTTGCCCAAAGTGCCGTGTGATTCGTTAATAGAAATGTGATGGATTAGATTGTCGTCCTTTTCGCGGCTCACGACGTACGATCCTATACGAAAAAACAGCGCAAAAAAAGAAAAGTATCCCAAAACTGATGAAAACGTTCGATTTTGTACTCCGAAAACAGGCGCAGCCGAGCAAGCTTGGTGCCCCAGTCGTAATGCTCTCAGAGAGCTTTCCAACGGTATGTTGTGCGCCGCGTAACTCCTTACAGATCAAATGTTATGAGCACTAGAGCAACGGATACCTGGTCATAAGCCCCAAACCCTCTTTTTGCTAGCCCTGGTTCTATGTGAAGTGAAGTTGTCTTGCCCAAGGTGCCATGTGATTTAGTAATAGAAATGTGATGGATTAGGTTGTCGTCATTTCACATAGCTTTCCAACGGTATGCTGTGCGCCGCGTAACTCCTTACAGATCAAATGTTATGAGCACTAGAGCAACGGATACCTGGTCATAAGCCCCAAACCCTCTTTTTGCGCGCCCTGCCTCTATGTGAAATGAAGTTGTCTTGCCCAAGGTGCCATGTGATTTAGTAATAGAAATGTGATGGATTAGGTTGTCGTCCTTTTCGCGGCTCATGACGTACGGTCCGGGACAGAAAAATAGCCCAAAAGAAGAAAAGTATACCAAAATTGAAGAAAACGTTCGATTTTGGGCTCCAAAAATAGGCGCAGTCAAGCAAGCTGGGTGCCCCCGTCGTAGAGCTCTCAGAGAGCTTCCCAACGGTATGTTGTGCGCCACGTAACTCCTTACGGATCAAAAGTTATGGGCACCGGAGCGACGGATACCTGGTCACATGCCCTACGCCCTCTGTTTGCGGGACCTGCCTCTACGTGAAGTGAAGTTGTCTTGCCCAAAGTGCCGTGTGATTCGTTAATAGAAATGTGATGGATTAGGTTGTCGTCCTTTTCGCGACTCACGACGTACGATCCGAAACAAAAAAACAGCACAAATGAAGAAAAGTGTCCCAAAACTGATGAAAACGTTCGATTTTAGGCTCCGAAAATAGGCGCAGTCGAGCAAGCTTGGTGCCTCCATCATAGAGCCCTCGGAAAGCCTTCCAACGGTATGATGTGCGCTGCGTAACTCATGACGGATCAAAAGTTATGAGCACCAGAGCAACGGAGACTTAGTCACAAGCCCCACGCCCTCTGTTCGCGTGCCCAGCCACTACATGAAGTGAAATTGTCTTGCCCAAGGTGCCATGTGATTATGTAATAGAAATGTGATGGATTAGGTTGTCGTCCTTTTCGCGGCTCACGACGTACGATCTGGGATGAAAAAATAGCGCAAAAGAAGAAAAGTGTCCCAAAACTTACGAAAATGTTCGATTTTGGGCTTCGAAAATAGGCACAACCGAGAAAGCTAGGTGCCCCCACCGTAGAGCTCTCAAAGTGCTTTCCAACGGTATGCTATGCGCCGCGTAACTCGTTACGGATCAAAAGTTATAGGCATCGAAGCGACGGATACCTGGTCATAAGCCCTACGCCCTCTGTTTGAGGGCCCTGCCTCTATGTGAAGTAAAGTTGTCTTGCCCAAGGTGCCATGTGATTCGGTAATAGAAATTTCATGGTTTAGGTTGTTGTCCTTTTTGCGGCTCACGATGTATGATCCAGGACGAAAAAACAACGCAAAAGAAGAAAAGTGTCCCAAAACTGATCAAAATGTTCGATTTTGGGTTCCGAAAACAAGTGCAGCCGAGCAAGCTTGGTCTCCCTGTCGTAGAGCTATCGGAGAGCTTTTCAACGGTATGCAGTGCGCCGCGTAACTCCTTACGGATCAAAAGTTATGAGCACCGGACCGACGGATACCTGGTCATAAACCCCAGACCCTCTGTTTGCTGGCCCTGCCTCTATGTGAAGTGAAGTTGTCTTGCCCAAGGTGCCATGTGATTCAGTAATAGAAATGTGATGGATTCGGTTGTTGTTCTTTTCGCGGCTCACGACGTACGATCCGGAACTAAAAAACAGCGCAAAAGAAGACAAGTATCCCGAAATTGATGAAAACGTTCGATTTTGGTCTCCAAAAATAGGTGCAGTGGAGCAAGCTTGGTTCCCCTTTCGTGGAGCTCTCGGAGAGCTTTCTAACGGTATGCTGTGCACCACGTAACTCCTTTCGGATCAAAAGTTATGGGCACCGGAGCGACAGAGACCTGGTCACAAGCCCCATGCCCTCTAATTGCGGGCCCTACCTCTACGTGAAGTGAAGTTGTCTTGCCCAAGGTGGCGTGTGATTCGGTAACAGAAATGTGATGGATTAGGTTGTCGTCCTTTTCGTGGCTCACGACATACGATCCGGGATGAAAAAACAACGCAAAAGAAGAAAAATGTCTCGAAACTGATGAAAACGTTCAATTTTGGGCACCGAAAATTGGCGCAGTCGAGCAAGCTTGGTGCCCCATTCGTAGAGCTCTCGGAGAGCTTTCCAACGGTATGCTGTGCTCCACGTAACTCCTTACGGAACAAATGTTATGAGCACCGGAGCGACGGAGACCTGGTCACAAGCCCCACGCCCTCTGTTTGCGTGCCCAGCCTCTAAGTGAAGTGAAATTGTCTTGCCCAAGGTGTCGTGTGATTCGGTAATAGAAATGTGATGGATTAGGTTGTCGTCCTTTTTGCATCTCACGTCATACCATCCGGGATGAAAAAATAGCACAAAAGAAGAAAAGTGTCCCAAAACTTATGATAATGTTTGATTTTGTGCTCCGAAAACAGGCACAACTGAGCAGGCTACGTACCCCCATCGTAAAGCTCTCAATGTGCTTTCCAATGGTATGTTGTGCATCGCGTAACTCGTTACGTATCAAAAGTTATGGGCGCCAGAGAGATGGATAACTGGTCACAAGCCCCACGCCCTCTGTTTGCGTGCCCTGCCTCTACGTGAAGTGAAGTTGTCTTGCCTAAGGTGCCGTGTGATTCAGTAATAGAAATGTAATGTGCCACGCCTCAACCTGACCTATAGAGGTTAGACTAGGGTGTGATCTAAACATTCATATCAGTTCACGTACTTAATTGTTCATTAAGGTTTAACGCTTAACTTTAGCCTAAAACTCCAAAAATTCTCTGGAAAACCGGTAGCATAACGGCTGTAATTGGCTCATTAGTTTGACCTACTTTCCTAAATGCCTCAAAACTTTCAATCTCAAATTTGATTCCAACTAAGATTATTATTTATCACCGTTGAAATCTCTACTATTTATCTCAAGTCTCGTTTGATTAATACCTAGCATAGCAACTATGTCTCGTTTATGTGTCAATTCTTGTTACAAAAGTACCTGTTGATCTTAGCTTACCAATGAGTACCTGCTTAAGATTGGATAGATTCATTTTACTTAACCCTTTACCTAATACTTCATATGCCTGTGATAGATACTAAACCAAAGTAGCGATAGAAAAACGACTAGAAGAGTGTCTATCTAGTTATGATCAGTACAAACCAAAATTAGACCCCAAATTACAACGGGGGTCATTTACAATACAACAACAAGCAACATAAGAAATAGTCTTCAAAGCAACATATCGTTCACAAAATGACCATAGTCAAGTATGGCACGTAGGGCAAGCAATCACTCCAAGGAGTCATCAATAGGCACGTTATCTTCGGGTACCTGTTCCTGATCTTCTTCACCTGTGATGATAAAAGAGGGTGAGTCCTTATGAACTCAGCAAGGGGGAACGAGAAATACGTTTTGAAACTCTTTTTCCGGTTAAGCTTATGAAAAACCCCTTTTGAAACATGTCACGTATTACAAGTAATAAGGTATGCAAAGTATAAGAATCAAATTGAGCAACAAATACAATTACAAATCATTTCAAGAATACGGCGAGCATTTGCTCTCAATATCAATTTTGATACGATTGTTGCGGCTGACTTCAATAATCCACTTATCGCTCCCATTTGGGTGTACTCCGGATGTACCCCGAAAACCTACGACCCAACTCTCCGAGGGTAGAATGCCAAGCGAGAGAAGGAATTGGACCATGGTAGTCACAGTAGCACTGGCAAGCCCGATGCCGCCTGGCGTGCGTGAAACGTTACCATGCCACAATGGAAGGTTGCAACCTTGTATGCAATGCACATTTATAACATTTAACATATCACATTAGGATGACAACAAAGTAGGTTGCCTTCGAGCAGTTATAAGATCGCACGTTGACAAGTAAACACACAAGGCGTGCTTGACATGTAATTTCACTTGTAAAACACACGGAGTTATATGAATATTAAATGGGCAGCCATGTAACACATGTAAATCAAGGCATATAGCTCATTTCGGGGTTCATGAAATCAAGAAATATGATTATACAAGCATGCAACGACGTTTACTTTAGACCGGGTGCAAGCAAAGTCTCCTTATCAACATGTAATCATCGGGAATCACATTTAGGGCTATAAGGACATATACGGGCAGCCTATTAACCTTACTCAATATCATTCATAATTCACAAAAGGACGGTTTATGACTCGGGAACCTACGGGGCCATTAGGGTTTGCTAAGCCGTGCTTGGGGTTGGTTCGTTTGCTAATCACCATAAGCAATTCTTAAACCATTTCAAACATATTTAACATTTATTAGGCAGCCCACTAATCACAAAATAAAACACAATAACCATGGATCATCGCTTAGCGAGTTTTCATAGTCGATAGGGTTTCGTTTCATGCTTACACGTGCGATTAAGCCACAAGTTGACAAGTAATTAAACCCAAGCCATGCATTGATTAATTAAAACATCCTCAAGCATCCAAAACAGTCCACACAACATCCAAGTGCCACAATCCCAAGCATTCACTACCACAAGAGAAGTTATAACATTTTTCAAAGCACATCACTAAACAAAAATCTCACTGCAATGGTCTATTTTCCCACAATCATTTAGACAAGCAAACAATCTCCAATTCCAGTTAGTAAAATTTCAAATTAAATCTTAAGGAGTGATTTAAATCCATAAACAAACCTCACCTCATTTGGAGTTCAGACCTAGGAGTTATGGCAAAAACCGTGAGACTACGCAAAACTGTCCAATTTTAGATACATTACGATGTTTTCTATTTTTGAGGGTCTTAGGGTCAGAATTGGCTTTGGTCTATTTCTGGAAAAAAAATGTCCAGAACTGAAAAATATAGCAACCTACCAAAATTCATGTATTTTAGATATCATTTACTAAGTCAAAACTGGTTCGTTCTACAAGGACAGTGAACTGCCAAAAACCTGCTCCATTTTCCCATATTTTACAGATTTAGACACCCTTCGATGTTGTGCCATTTCGGAGACCTTAGAGTCAAAATTGGCCTTGGCCTATTTCTACAAAAAAATGCTCAGAACTGGCCAAATTAGTCACCTACCAATTTTCATGCATTTTCAACATCATTTACAGGGTCAAATTCACCTTGCTCTAACAAGTCAGAAATCTTCCATTTTCGCGATTTCACCTATCTTCAAATTCTAGCTAAATATCTTGTCATGCATGGTTTCAAAAGCTCACGTACACACATATACCACAAGTACAGAGGTAAAAGTATATATATAAAGGCATGCATGTGGTTTTTGAAAGCTTTTAAAAAGGATTTACCCTCACCTTAGCCTATTGACAACAAATGATGCTCAAAACTCTTGAAGATGCACAAATGGTCTTCTCTCCTTGTTTGGCCGAGAAATATTGCTTGATTTCCTTAATTCCTAGCTGAGTTACCATGTCCTTAGTATGTGCATGTGGTTAGAACAAAAAGAAATGGTAGAGAACTCTTAAAACATACCTATGGCCGAAAATAGCACTATTTGAGCATATTTCTTTGTTGTTTTGTCTTGGCCGTGCCTTGAAGCTTCTTTTCCTTTGTGAATCGGTTTAAGCAATTGTTTTGGTGTGTGAGAGTGTGTGAAGTCGTGAGAGGAGAGAAAACTTGAGAGAATGTTGAGTGTATAGCCGAGAGAGAGAGAGAGAGAGAGAAAATGGGGTTTTTTGAGGTGTTTTAGTAGTTTAGGAAGCATGGTCAGCTCTTGGGAGTTGAATAGCAGAGAATGATGGTGCTTTGTGCATATTTTGAATGGTGTAGGAAACATGAGTGGTGGTCTGATTGAGAGAGAGAGAGAGGAAAGAGAGAAAAAGCTAAAGCATTTTTGCAACAATGTTATATTTTATATGTGTTCAATGCCTTGTCCGAAATTTGGTGGCTTGTATAGTCAAAATGCTTTTCAAATTTGGTTATTATTCTGTCTTGGCATTGTAACTGATCAGGGAATAAGTGTAAAATAATGTGGGAGGCTTGGGGTTAAATAAAATAGTACATAGTTATTAGAAAAAGCAAGACATGGCTATAAGCGTGTCTAGGCATATTGCCTTGGGTTGGTCGTGCATGGCTGACTGTTTTGGTCATAATTCTATTGTTTTTTTTATTGTTTTATTGTTTTAGGGGATATTAGGTGGAAGATAATGTATAGGTTTTAGTAAAAAAAATTGCATAGGATTTAGGTAAAGCACATAATTTTATAATGAGTGTTGTAAGGCATGCATTTGGCTTGGCAATATTTGAATTGTATGGTGTATGGCAGGCCAAAGCTTGAAGAATTTAAAATTTCAGATTCTTTTTAAGTATATAATGGATTATAGTACGTGTAGAATTTGAGGTGCATGGTTTTTTGGAATAGAATAAAGAATAAGGAATAAAGAATGTCTAGTGTTTAGCGTTTCATCTTTTAGTGCATTGACTTAGTATTAGAATACAGTTAGTGGAGTTTGTAGGATTAGTTAACAATCTAGTGCTTTGTGTAAGATACTTTCTTGATTAGCATGCGGTACGCTTTTCTAGGTTTAGGGCACACACTACGAGGTAAGGCACAAACTACAAGACGAATGCACGTTTCCCAAGCAAATGCACGCAACACTAAATGAATGCGCGTAATTCGATGCAAGGCACATAAAATGAAACACGACTCTTAAACCCAGGTCAAGGCACGCAAATCTAGGTTAGGGCACACAAAATGAGGTATCACACGCAAATCGAGGTCTGGCCTCACATGATGGTTTAGGTTATCGTCCTTTTCGCGGCTCACAACGTACAATCCAAGACTAAGAAACAACACAAAAGAAGAAAAGTGTCCCAAAACTGATGAAAACGTTCGATTTTGGGTTTCAAAAATAGGCGCAGCCGAGCAAGCTTGGTGCCTTCGTCGTAGAGCTCTCGAAGAGCTTTCTAACAGTATGTTGTGCACCGCGTAACTCCTTACGGATCAAAAGTTATGAGCACCGGAGTGACGGATACCTGGTCATAAGCCCCACGCCCTCTGTTTGCAAGCCCTGCCTCTACGTGAAGTGAAGTTGTCTTGGCCAAGGTGCCGTGTGATTTGGTAATAGAACTGTGATGGATTAGGTTGACGTCTTTTTCGCGGCTCACGACGTACGATCCGGGACGGAAAAACAGCGCAAAAGAAGAAAAGTATCCCGAAATTGATAAAAATGTTCAATTTTGGGCTCCAAAAATAGGCGCAGTCGAGCAAGGTTAGTGCCCCCGTCGTAGAGCTCTCGGAGAGCTTTCCAACAGTATGATGTGCATCGCGTAACTCCTTACGGATCAAAAGTTATGAGCACTAGAGCGACGGAAACCTGGTCACAAGCCCCACGCCCTCAGTTTGCGTGCCTAGCCTCTACGTGAAGTGAAATTGTCTTGCCTAAGGTGCCATGTGATTTGGTAATAGAAATGTGATGGATTAGGTTGTTGTCCTTTTCGTGACTCACGACATACAATCCGGGAAGAAAAAACAGCGCAAAAGAAGAAAAGTGTCCCAAAACTTATGAAAATGTTCAATTTTGGGCTCCAAAAATAGGCACAACCGAGCAGGATAGGTGCCCCCATCGTAGAGCTCTCAAAGTGCTTTCCAACGGTATGCTGTATGCCGCGTAACTCGTTACGGATCAAAAGTTATGGGTACCGGAGCGACGGATACCTAATCATAAGCCCCACGCCTCTATTTGCGGGCCCTGCCTCTACGTGAAGTGAAGTTGTCTTGCCCAAGGTGCCATGTGATTCGATAATAGAAATGTGATGGATTAGGTTGTAGTCCTTTTCGCAGCTCACGACGTACAATTCGGGACGAAAAAATAGCGCAAAAGAAGAAAAGTATCCCGAAATTGATTAAAACATTCAATTTTCGGCTCAGAAACAGGCGTAGCCGAGCAAGATGGGTGTCCTTGTCGTAGAGCTCTCGGAGAGCTTTCCAACGGTATTCTGTGCGCCGCGTAACTCCTTACGGATCAAAAGTTTTGAGCACCGGAGTGACAGATACCTGGTCATAAGCCCCATGCCCTCTGTTCGCGGGCCCTGCCTCTACGTGAAGTGAAGTTGTCTTGCCCAAGGTGCCGTGTGATTCTACAATAAAAATGTGATGGATTAGGTTGTCATCCTATTTGCGGCTCACGACGTACGATCCGGAACAGGAAAAAAACATAAAAGAAGAAAAGTGTCCCAAAACTTATGAAAATATTCGATTTTGGGCTCCAAAAACAGGCGCAACCGAACAGGTTAGGTGCCCCCATCGTAGAGCTCTCAGAGAGCTTTTGAAAGGTATGTTGTGCGCCGCGTAACTCCTTACGGATCAAAAGTTTTAGGCACCGGAGCGACAGATACCTGGTCACAAGCCATACGCCCTCTATTTACGGGCCCTGCCTGTATGTGAAGTGAAGTTGTCTTGCCCAAGGTGCTGTGTGATTCGGTATTAGAAAGGTGATGGATTAGGTTGTCGTCTTTTTTGCGGCTCAGGACATACGATCCGTGACGAAAAAATAATACAAAAGAAGAAAATAGTCCCAAAACTGATGAAAATGTTGGATTTTGGTCTCTAAAAATAGGCGTAGTCAAGCAAGCTTGGTGCCCCCGTCGTAGAGCTCTCGGAGAGCTTTCCAACGGTATTCTGTGCACCGCATAACTCCTTACGGATCAAAAGTTATGAGCATTGGAGGGACGGATACCTTGTCATAAGCCCCATGCCCTCTGTTTGCGGGCCTGCCTCTACGTGAAGTGAAATTGTCTTGCCCAAGGTGCCATGTGATTCTGTAATAGAAATGTGATGGATTAGGTTGTCGTCCTTTTCGCGGCTCACGACGTACGATCTGCGACGGAAAAAATGCATAAAAGAAGAAAAGTGTCCCTAAACTTATGAAAATATTCGATTTTGGGCCTCGAAAACAGGGGCAGCCGAGCAGGTTAGGTGCCCCTATCGTAGAGCTCTTAGAGAGCTTTCGAACGGTATGCTGTGCACTGCGTAACTCCTTACGGATCAAAAGTTATGAGCACTGGAGCGACGGATACCTGGTCATAAGCCCCACACCCTCTGTTTGCGGGCCCTACCTCTACGTCAAGTGAAGTTGTCTTGCCCAAGGTGCCATGTGATTCGGTAATTGAAATGTGATGGATTAGGTTGTCGTCCTTTTCGCGGATCACAACGTACGATCCGGGACGAAAAAACATAGTAAAAGAAGAAAAGTATCCCGAAACTGATGAAAACGTTCGATTTTGGGCTCCGAAAATAGGCCCAGTCGAGCAAGGTTAGTGCCCCCGTCGTAGTGCTTTCGAAGAGCTTTCCAACGGTGAGCTGTGCGCCGCGTAACTCCTTACGGATCAAAAGTTATGAGCACTGGAGCGACGGAGACCTGGTCACAAGCCCCACGCCCTCTGTTTGCATGCCCAGCCTCTACGTGAAGTGAAATTGTCTTGCCTAAGGTGCCATGTGATTTGGTTATAGAAATGTGATGGATTAGATTGTCATCCTTTTCGCAGCTCACAACGTACGATCCAGGAAGAAAAAATAGCGCAAAAGAAGAAAAGTGTCCCAAAACTTATGAAAATGTTCAATTTTGGGCTCCGAAAATAGGCGCAACTGAGCAGGCTAGGCGCCCCCATCGTAGAGCTCTCAAAGTGCTTTCCAACGGTATGTTGTGTGCCGCATAACTCGTTACGAATCAAAAGTTGTGGGCACCGGAGCAACGGATACCTGGTCACAAGCCCTACGCCCTCTGTTTGCGGGCCCTGCCTCTACGTGAAGTGAAGTTGTCTTGACCAAGGTGCCATGTGATTCAATAATACAAAATGTGATGGATTAGGTTGTCGTCCTTTTTGCGGCTCACGACGTACGATCCGGGACGAAAAAATAGCGCAAAAGAAGAAAAATGTCCCAAAATTGATGAAAATGTTCGATTTTGGGCTCCGAAAACAAGCACAGCCGAGGAAGCTAAGTGCCCCCGTCGTAGAGCTCTCGGAGAGCTTTCTAACGGTATGTTGTGCGCAGCGTAACTCCTTACGGATCAAAAGTTATGAGCACCGGAGCGACGGATACCTAGTCATAAGCCCCACACCCTCTGTTTGCGGGCCCTGCCTCTATGTCAAGTGAAGTTGTCTTGCCCAAGGTGCCGTGTGATTCGGTAATAGAAATGTAATGGATTAGGTTGTCGTCCTTTTCGCGGCTCACGATGTGCGGTCCGGGACGAAAAAACAGTGCAAAAGAAGAAAAGTGTCCCGAAACTGATGAAAACGTTCAATTTTGGTCTTCGAAAATAGGTGCAGTCGAGCAAGATTAGTGCCCCCGTTGTAGAGCTCTCAGAGAGCTTTCCAACGGTATGTTGTGCACCTCTTAACTCCTGACGGATAAAAAGTT
The DNA here is from genome assembly GCA_037974665.1 of Ehretia macrophylla. Lineage (NCBI taxonomy): Eukaryota > Viridiplantae > Streptophyta > Magnoliopsida > Boraginales > Ehretiaceae > Ehretia > Ehretia macrophylla. Next base: position 46,597,291 of record CM075771.1, on the reverse strand, counting down.
ATGAGCACCGGAGCAACGGAGACCTGGTCACAAGCCCCATGCCCTCTGTTTGCGTGCCCAGCCTCTACATGAAGTGAAATTGTCTTGCCCAAGGTGCCGTGTGATTTGGTAATAGAAATGTGATGGATTAGGTTGTTGTCCTTTTCATGGCTCACGACGTACGATCTGGGACGAAAAAACAGCGTAAAAGAAGAAAAGTGTCCCAAAAATTATGAAAATGTTTGATTTTGATCTCTGAAACCAGGCGCAACCGAGCAGGCTAGGTGCCCCCATCATAGAGCTCTTAGAGAGCTTTCCAACAGTATGCTGTGTGCCGCATAACTCCTTACGAATCAAAAGTTATGAGCACCGGAGTGACAAATACTTGGTCATAAGCCCCCGCCCTCTGTTCGCGGGCCCGCCCTCTACGTCAATTGAAGTTGTCTTGCCCAAGGTACCATGTGAGTCGGTAATAGAAATGTGATGAATTATGTTGTCATCCTTTTCACGGCTCACGAAGTACGATCCGGGACGAAAAAAAAAGCGTAAAAGAAGAAAAGTGACCCAAAACTTATGAAAATATTTGATTTTGGGCTCCAAAAACAGGCGCAACCGAGCAGGTTAGGTGCCTCCATCGTAGAGCTCTCAGAGAGCTTTCGAACGGTATGATGTACGCCACATAACTCTTTACGGATCAAAAGTTATAGGCACCGGATCGACGGATACCTGGACACAAGCCCCATGCCCTCTATTTGCGGGCCCTGTCTCTATGTGAAGTGAAGTTGTCTTGCCCAAGGTGACATGTGATTCAGTAATAGAAATGCGATGGATTAGGTTGTCGTCCTTTTCGCGGCTCACGACGTACGATCTGGGATGAAAAAAAGCATAAAAGAAGAAAATAGTCCCAAACTGATGAAAATGTTGGATTTTGGGCTCCAAAAATATGCTCAGTGGAGCAAGCTTGGTGCCCCCGTTGTAGAGCTCTCGGAGAGCTTTCCAATGGTATGCTGTGCGCCGCGTAACTCCTTACAGATCAAAAGTTATGAGTACCGGAGCGACGGAGACCTGGTCACAAGCACCACGCCCTCTGTTTGCTTGCCCAACCTCTACGTGAAGTGAAATTGTCTTGCCCAAGGTGCCGTGTGATTCGGTAATAGAAATGTGATGGATTAGGTTGTCGTCCTTTTCGCGGCTCACGACGTACGATCCGTGATGAAAAAACAGCACAAAAGAAGAAAAGTGTCCAAAACTTATGAAAATGTTCGATTTTGGGCTCCGAAAACAGGCGCAACCGAGCAGGCTAGGTGCCCCCATCGTAGAGTTCTTAAAGTGCTTTCCAACGGTATGCTGTGCACCACGTAACACGTTACAGATCAAAAGTTATGGGCACCGGAACGACGGATACCTGGTCACAAGCCCCACGCCCTCTGTTTGCGGACCCTACCTCTATGTGAAGTGAAGTTGTCTTGCCCAAGGTGCCGTGTGATTCGGTAATAGAAATGTGATGGATTAGGTTGTCGTCCTTTTCGTGGCTCACGACGTACGATCCGGGACGAAAAAATAGTGCAAAAGAAGAAAAGTATCCCTTAAATGATGAAAACGTTTGATTTTTCGTGTGTTAGCATTAGAATCTGTGCATTTATCTTGAAGTAGGTGCATTAGTCTTGAAGTTAGTGTCTTACCTCATATTTTGTGTCTACCTCATAATTCGTGCCCTAGACCTAGGAATCCGTGCCACCACGTTAATCAAGAAAGAATCCTACACAAAGCACTAGACACTAAAATAATCCTACACAATCCACTAACCAATATTGTATTCCTAATTCAAATTCTCTACAAACTCCACTAATAATAAAATAATACTAAACTGTTCCTACATTTCCCACTATCTATTATTCTATTCATAATTCAACTTATCAATAAACATTCCTATATTTTATTCTACCTAGATTCCCTAAATTCCCAACATTCCTATGACAATTCTATGACACAAATGCATAAAAATTAACCCAAAACCCTACCCAATTCACCCAAAATCTCGACACATGCATATGCCCATGCTAGGATGATTCAAATTGTGCTTCTTGGAGACACAAATCTTATTTTTGCATGCCCAAGGCCAACATTTGCATCAACAATAGCAAAAGCTTCTATTTTCTCTCATTTCTCTCACTCTCCTCGCATTTCTCTCTCTCCCTCTCATTCTTCTCTCTCAATCTCAGTTTTGGCTGAGTTCCTTCACTTCACAGCTCAACTTCATCACACCATAGTTAGTCAAGACAAGCAACAAGCAATGAAACTCGCCCAAGCTAGCTAGGATGCAAGAATCACACGTGCAAGCTTTTTGAACAACCATTTCGGCCTTGGTGAGTTTGCTAGCTTGCATTTCTTTTCTTCTTGTTCTAACCACATGCATCTACTAAGAACTTGGTCACTAAGCTAGGAAAAATAGAGAGAAATCGGGTGGTGTCTTGGCTAAGCAAGGAAGAAGAAGAAATTTGTGCTTCATCAAGTTTTGTGCATCTTCTTGTTGATTTGCTAAGGTGAGGGCTAAAACCTTTTGAAAATCCTTCAAAAATCCACATGCATGCTCTTAAATGTATGTCTTTGCTTCTGTACTTGAGTTATATGTGTGTTCATAAGCTTTTACAACCATGCATGGCAAGATTTTGGCTTGAAGTTGATGATAGATGAAGTCGGGTTTGTTGACAGCTCTCTGACTTGTTGCGAGGTGAGTTTGGCCAGGAAAATGATATTGAAAATGCATTAAAATTGGTAGGTGACTATTTTTGCCAGTTTTGAACATTTTTCACAGAAATAGGACAAATATAATTTTGACTCTAAGGTCCTCAAAATGGCAAATCATTAAAATGTGTCCAAATCTGGAAGTCTGGAAAAATGAAGCAGGTTTTGGCAGATGCACTGACCTTGTGGAACGAACCAGTTTCACTTAGTGTTATGCTTAGAAAAATTGTTGTAACTTCTCTTGTTGAATTAAATGCTTGGGATTGTGGCTTGAGATGTTGTGTGGACTATTTTGAGTACTTGGGGATGTTGAATTAATTGATGTATGACTTGAGATTGACTTTGAGTTGACTTGGGGCTTAATCGCACGGGTAAGCACGAAATGGAAACTCTAGTGACTAGGCGAACTTGCTAAGTGTTGATCCTTTGAATATTGAGTGTAATTATATGTTTAGTAGGCTGCCCGTAGTTTCCTTATAGCCCTAAATGTGATTTTGATTCGTTGCATGTTGACAAATAGGCCTTTCTTGCATCCGAACCACGTAGATTATTGTTGCATGTTGAATAACCTTATTATTTGATTTTGTGGATGTTGAAATGAGTTATATGACCTGATTTACGTACATTACATGGCTTCCCGTTTAATGTTCATATAACTCCATGTGCATTTCAAGTGAAATTTCTTGCCTATTCGTGCCTCGCTTGTTTACTTGTCAATGTGCAATCTTATGACTATCCGGAGGCAACCTGCTTTGTTGTCCTCCTAATGTGATATATTAAATGTCACAAATGTGCATAGCATACAAGGTTGCAACCTTTCATTCTGGCATGGTAGCGTTCACGCACACCGGGCGGCATCGCGCTTGCCGGTGCAACCGTGACTACCATGTTCCAATTTCCTCTCTCGCTTGGAGGCTAGACTTTCTCGAAGAGTTGGGTCATAGGATTTCGAGGTACATCCGAAGTACACCCACTTGGCGTGTTAAGGGGATGATTTGAAATCGGCCGCAACAACTGAGAGCAAAAGCTCACCGTATCCTTTTTCTATATGTATAAGTACTCTCGCTTGGTTCCTAGAAAACCTCAAGGAGGAAAGACTGGTAATTGTGTTCCTTTACTTTGCATTATTGTTATGTACTTAATTGTGTTATATTCATGCTTGCAAAAGGATTTTCATAAGTTGAACCGGAAAATGAGTTTCAAAACCTATTTCTCGTTCCCCCTCGTTGAGTTCATAAGGACTCATCCTCTTTTATCATCTCAGGTGAAGAAGATCAAGAACAGGTACCTGAGGACGATGTGTCTAACGATGATTCCTTGGAGTGATTGCCTGTCCTATGTGCCTTGCGTGATTATGGCTATTTGTGAACTATGCTACTTGAAGACTATTTCTTTTTATGTTGCTTGATGTGTAATGTAAAATACCCCCGTTGTAATTTGGGATCCAATTTTGGTTTGTACTGATGTTAACTAGACAGACACTAGACACTACTATGGTCATTTTGCTATTATTACTGCTAGTACCTATAATAGGATTATGAAGTATTAGGTAAGGGCTAAGTAAAATGAACCAACCAAATCTTAAGCAGGTACACGTTATTAAGCTAAGATCAACAGGTACTTTTGTAACGAGGATAAACAAACAAACGAGACATAGCATCATGCTAGGTTACTAATCAAACGAGAAATCGAGATAACCAGTAGGCATTTCAATTGATGGTAAATAGTAATCCTAGTTGGAAATGAAATTGAGATGGTAAATTTGAGGCGTTTAGAGAATTAGGTCAAACCAAAGAGCCCATTACAGCCGTTATGCTGCCGGTTTTCCAGAAAATTTTTGAGTTTAGGCCAAACCGTTAAGTGTTAAATCTTCATAAATGGTTAAGTATGTGATATAACTTGAACGTTAGATCACAGCCTAGTCTAACCTTTATAGGCCGGGTTGGGGCGTGACTTCTGTTCGCGGGCCCTGCCTCTACGTGAAGTGAAGTTGTCTTGCCCAAGGTGCCGTGTTATTCGGTAATAGAAATGTGATGGTTTAGGTTGTCATCCATTTTGCGGCTTACGGCGTATGATCCGGGACGGAAAAAAAGCGTAAAAGAATAAAAGTATCCCAAAACTGATGAAAATATTCGATTTTAGGCTCTGAAAACAAGCGCAACTGAGCAGGTTAGGTGCCCCTAACGTAGAGCTCTCAGAGAGCTTTCGAAGGATATGCTGTGCGCCGCGTAACTTCTTACGAATCAAAAGTTATAGGCACCAGAGCGACGGATACGTGGTCACAAGCCCCACGCCCTCTGTTTGCGGGCCCTGTCTCTATGTGAAGTGAAGTTGTCTTGCCCAAGGTGCCGTGTGATTCGGTAATAGAAATGTCATAGATTAGGTTGTCGTCCTTTTCACGGCTCACGACGTACGATCCGGGATGAAAAAATAGCGCAAAAGAAGAAAATAGTCCAGAAATTAATGAAAATGTTGGATTTTGGGCTCTGAAAATAGGCACAATCGAGCAAGCTTTGTGCCCTCGTCGTAGATCTCTCGAAGAGCTTTCCAACGGTATGCCGTGCGCCGCGTAACTCCTTACAGATCAAAAGTTATGAGCACCGGAGCGACGGAGACCTGGTCACAAGCCCACGCCCTCTGTCTGCGTGCCCAGCCTCTATGTGAAGTGAAATTGTCTTGCCCAAGGTGCCATGTGATTCGGTAATAGAAATTTGATGGATTAGGTTGTTGTCCTTTTCACGGCTCACGACGTACGATCTACGATGAAAAAACATCGCAAAAGAAGAAAAACTGTTCAAAAACTTATGAAAATTTTTGATTTTGGGCTCCGAAAAGAAGCGTAACGGAGCAGGCTAGGTGCCCTCATCGTAGAGCTCTCAAATTGCTTTCCAATGGTATGCTGTGCGCTGTTTAACTCGTTACGGATCAAAAGTTATGGGCACCGGAGCGACGGATACCTGGTCACTAGCCTTACGCCCTCTATTTGCGTGCCCTGCCTCTACGTGAAGTAAAGTTTTCTTGCCCAAGGTACCGTCTGATTTGGTAATAGAAATGTGTTGGATTAGGTTGTCGTCCTTTTCGCGGCTCACGACGTACGATCCTAGACGAAAAAACAGCGTAAAAGAAGAAAAATGTCCCAAAACTGATGAAAAGTTCAATTTTGGGCTCCGAAAATAGGAGCAGCAGAGCAGGCTTGGTGCCCCCATTGTAGTGCTCTCGGAGAGATTGCCAACGGTATTAGGTGCACCGCGTTACTCCTTACGGATCAAAAGTTATGAGCACTGGAGCGACGGATACCTGCTCATAAGCCCCACGCCCTCTGTTTGCGGGCCCTGTCTCTACGTGGAGTGAAGTTGTCTTGCCCAAGGTGCCATGTGATTCAGCAATAGAAATGTGATGGATTAGGTTGTTGTCCTTTTCGCGGCTCACGACGTACAATCCGAGAAGGAAAAAAAGCGTAAAAGAAGAAAAATGTCCCAAAACTTATGAAAATATTTGATTTTGGGCTCCGAAAACAAGAGCAGCCGATCAGGTTAGGTGCCCCCAACGTAGAACTCTCAGAGAGCTTCCGAACGGTATGTTGTGCGCCGCGTAACTCCTTACAAATCAAAAGTTATGAGAACCGGAGCGACGGAGACCTGGTCACAAGCCCCACGCCCTCTGTTTGCGTGCCCAGCCTCTACGTGAAGTGAAATTGTCTTGCCCAAGGTACCGTGTGATTCGGTAATAGAAATGTGATGGATTAGGTTGTTGTCCTTTTCGCGGCTCACGACGTACAATCCGGGAAGGAAAAAAAGCGTAAAAGAAGAAAAATATCCCAAAACTTATGACAATTTTAGATTTTGGGCTCCGAAAATAGGCGCAGCTGAGCAGGTTAGGTGCCCCCATCGTAGAGCTCTCAGAGAGCTTTCGAACGGTATGCTGTGCACCGCGTAACTCCTTATAGATCAAAAGTTATGAGAACTGGAGCGACGGAGACCTGGTCACAAGCCCCACGCCCCCTGTTTGCGTGCCCAGCCTCTGCGTGAAGTGAAATTGTCTTCCCAATGTGTCGTGTGATTCGGTAATAGAAATGTGATGGATTAGGTTGTCGTCATTTTTGCGGATCATGACGTACGATCTGGGACGAAAAAACGGTGCAAAATAAGAAAAGTGTCCCAAAACTTATGAAAATGTTCGATTTTGGGATCCAAAAATAGGCGCATCCGAGAAGGCTAGGTGCCCCTATCGTAGAGCTCTCAAAGTGCTTTCCAACGGTACGCTGTGCACCGCGTAACTCGTTACGGATCAAAAATTATGGGCACCGGAGCGACGGATACCTTGTCACAAACCCCACGCCCTCTATTTGTGGGCCCTGTCTCTACGTGAAGTGAAGTTGTCTTACCCAAGGTGCCGTGTGATTCGGTAATAAAAATGTATTGGATTAGGTTGTCGTCCTTTTCGCGCCTCACGAAGTACAATCTGGGATAAAAAAAAACAACGCAAAAGAAGAAAAGTATCCCAAAACTGATGAAAACATTAGATTTTGGGCTCTGAAAACAGGCGCAGCCTAGCAAGTTTGGTGCCCCCGTCGTAGAGCTCTCGGAGAGCTTTCCAACAGTATTCTGTGCGCCGCGTAACTCCTTACAGATCAAAAGTTATAAGCACTAGAGCAACGGATACCTGGTCATAAGCCCCGCGCCCTCTGTTTGCGGGCCTGCCTCTACGTTAAGTGAAGTTGTCTTGCCCAAGGTGTCATGTGATTCTGTAATAGAAATGTGATTGATTAGGTTGTCGTCCTTTTCCCGGCTCACGACGTACGATGCGGGATGAAAAAACAACGCGAAAGAATAAAAGTGTCCCAAAACTGATGAAAACATTCAATTTTAGGCTCCGAAAACAGGCGCAGTAGAGCAAGCTTGATGCCCCATTTGTAGAGCTCTCGGAAAGCTTTCCAACGGTATTCTGTGCGCCGCGTAACTCCTTACTGATCAAAAGTTATGAGCACCGGAGCGACGGATGCCTGGTCATAAGCCCTATGCCCTCTGTTTGTGGGCCCTGCCTCTACGTGAAGTGAAGATCCCTTGCCCAAGGTGTCGTGCGATTCGACAGTAGAAATATGATGGATTAGGTTGTTGTTCTTTTCGCGGCTCACGACGTACGATCCGCGACGAAAAAAGCGTAAAAGAAGAAAAGTTTCACAAAACTTATGAAAATATTCGATTTTGGGCTTCGAAAACAGTTGCAGCCAAGCAGGTTAGGTGCCCCCATCGTAGAGCACACAGAAAGCTTTCGAACGGTATGCTGTGCGCCGCGTAACTCTTTACGGATCAAAAGTTATGGGCACCGGAGCGACAAATACCTGGTCACAAGCCCCACGCCCTCTATTAGCGAGCCCTGCCAGTACGTGAAGTGAAGTTATCTTGCCCAAGGTGTCGTGTGATTCAGTAATAGAAATGTGATGGATTAGGTTGTTGTCCTTTTCGCGGCTCATGACGTACAATCTGAGACGGAAAAATAGTAGAAAAGAAGAAAAGTGTCCCGAAACTGAAGAAAATGTTCGATTTTTTGCTCCAAAAACAGGCGCAGCCGAGCAAGCTTGCTTCCCCCATCGTAGAGCTCTCGGAGAGCTTTCCAACGGTATGTTGTGCGCCACGTAACTCCTTACGAATCAAAAGTTATAAGCACCGGAGCGACGGATACCGGGTCACAAGCCCCACTCCCTCTGTTTATGGGCTCTGCCTCTACGTGAAGTAAAGTTGTCTTGGCCAAGGTGCCGTGTGATTCGGTAATAGAAATGTGTTGGATTAGGTTGTCGTCCTTTTCGCGGCTCACGACGTACGATCCAGGACGAAAAAATAGCATAAAAGAAGAAAAGTGACCCAAAACTTATGAAAATGTTCAAATTTGGGCTCTGAAAACAGGCGCAGCCGAGCAGGCTAGGTGCCCCCATGGTAGAGCTCTCAGAGAACTTTCAAACGGTATGATGTGCGCCGGGTAACTCGTTACGAATAAAAAGTTATGGGCACCGGAGCGACGGATACCTGGTCACAAGCCTCACGCACTCTCTTTGCGGGCCCTGCCTTTATGTGAAGTGAAGTTGTCTTGCCCAAGGTTCCGTGTGATTCGGTAATAGAAATGTGATGGATTAGGTTGTCGTCCCGTTTGCAGCTCATGACGTTCGATCTAGGATGGAAAAACAACGCAAAAGAAGAAAAGTGTCCTGATAATGATGAAAACGTTCAATTTTGGGCTGATTAAACAGGCGCAGCCGAGCAAGCTTGGTGCCCCCGTCGTAGAGCTCTCGGAGAGCTTTACAACGGTAAGTTGTGCACTGCGTATCTCCTTACGGATCAAAATGTATGACCATCGGAGCGACGGATACTAGGTCCTAAGCCCCACGCCCTCTGTTTGCGGTCCCAGCCTATACGTGAAGTGAAGTTGTCTTGCCAAAGGTGCCGTGTGATTCGGTAATAGAAATGTGATGGATTAGGTTGTCGTCCTTTTCGCGGCACACGACGTACGATCCGGGATGAAAAAATAGCAAAAAAGCATAAAAGTGTCCCAAAACATATGAAAATGTTCAATTTTGGGCTCCGAAAATAGACGTAGTCGAGCAGGCTAGGTGCCCCCATCGTAGAGCTTTCTAACGTTATGCTGTGCGCCACGTAACTCCTTACGGATCAAAAGTTATGGGCACCGGAGCGACGGATACCTGGTTACAAGCCACACACCCTCTGTTAGCGAGCCCTGCCACTACGTGAAGTGAAGTTATCTTGCCCAAGGTGCCGTGTGATTCGGTAATAGAAATGTGATGGATTCGGTTGTCGTCCTTTTCGCGGCACACAACGTACGATCCGGGATGAAAAAATAGCAAAAAAGTAGAAAAGTGTCCCAAAACATATGAAAATCTTCAATTTTGGGCTCCAAAAACAGACGTAGCCGAGCAGGCTAGGTGCCCCCATCGTAGAGCTTTCCAACGGTATGCTGTGCGGCGCGTAACTCCTTACGGATCAAAAGTTATGGGCACCGGAGTGACGGATACATGGTTACAAGCCCCACGCCCTCTATTTGTGGGCCTTGACTCTATGTGAAGTGAAGTTGTCTTGCCGAAGGTGCCATGTGATTCGGTAATAGAAATGTGATGGATTAGGTTGACGTCCCTTTCGTGGTACGATCCAGGATGAAAAAATAGCGTAAATGAAGAAAAGTATCCCGAAAATGATGGAAATGTTTGAGTTTTGGCTGCTTAAAAAGGCACAGCCGAGCAAGCTTGGTGCCCGCGCCGTAGAGCTCTCGGAGAGCTTTCCAACGGTATACTGTGCACCGCGTAACTCCTTACGGATCAAAAGTTATGAGCATCGGAGCGACGGATACCTAGTCCCAAGTCCTAAGCCCCACGCCCTCTGTTTGCGGTCCCAGCCTCTACGTGAAGTGAAGTTGTCTTGCCCAAGGTGTCGTGTGATTCGGTAATTGAAATGTGATGGATTAGGTTGTGGTCCTTTTCGCGGCTCACGACGTACGATTCGGGACGAAAAAATAGCGCAAAATAAGAAAAGTGTCCCAAATCTTATGAAAATGTTCGATTTTGGGCTCGGAAAAAAGGCGAAACTGAGCAGGCTAGCTGTTCCCATCGTAGATCTCTTGGAGAACTTTCCAATGGTATGTTGTGTGCTGCATAACTCATTACGAATCAAAAGTTATGGGCACCGGAGCGACGGATATCTGGTCACAAGCCCCACGCCCTCGGTTTGATGGCCCAGCCTCTACATAAAGTGAAGTTTTCTTGCCCAAGGGGCCGTGGGATTTGGTAATAAAAATATGTTCGATTAGCTTGTCGTCCTTTTTGCGGCTCACGACGTAAGATCCAGGATGGAAAAACAGCGCAATGGAAGAAAAGTATCCCAAAACTGAAGAAAACGTTCGATTTTGGACTCAAAAAATAGGCGAAGCCGAGCAGGCTTTCCGCCCACATCGTAGAGCTCTCGGAGAGCTTTCCAATGGTATGCTGTGCACCGCGTAACTCTTTACGGATCAAAAGTTATGGGCACCGGAGCGACGGATACCTGGTCACAAGCCCCACGCCCAGTGTTTGCGAGCCCAGCCTCTATGTGAAGTGAAGTTGTCTTGCCCAAGGTGCCATGGGATTCGGTAATAGAAATGTGATGGATTAGGTTGTCGTCCTTTTCGCGGCTCACGACGTACGATCCGGGACGGAAAAATAGCGCAAAAGAAGAAAAGTTTTCCGAAACTAATGAAAATGTTCGATTTTGGTCTTTGAAAACAGGCACTACCAAGCAAGCTAGGTGCCACCGTCGTAGAGCTCTTGGAGAACTCTCCAACGATATGTTGTGCGCCGCGTAACTCCTAACGGATCGAAAGTTATGAGCACCGGAGAGACAGATACGTGGTCACAAGTCCCACGCCCTCTGTTTACGGGCCCAGCCTCTACGTGAAGTAAAGTTGTCTTGCCCAAGGTTCCGTACAATTCGGTAATAGAAATGTGATGGATTAGGTTGTCATCCTTTTCGCGGCTCACGACGTAAGATCCAGGATGGAAAACCGGCGCAAAAGAAGAAAAGTATCCCAAAACTGATGTAAACATTCGATTTTGGGCTCCAAAAATAGGGGCAGCCGAGCAACCTTGGTGCCCCCGTCGTAGAGCTCTCGAAGAGCTTTCCAATGGTATGCTGTGCGCCGCGTAACTCCTTACGGATCAAAAGTTATGACCACCGGAGCGACGGATACCTGGTCACAAGCCCCACGCCCTCTGTTTGTGGGCCCAGCCTCTACGTGAAGTGAAGTTGTCTTGGCCAAGGTACCGTGTGATTCGGTAATAGAAATGTGTTGGATTAGCTCGTCGTCCTTTTCGAGGCTCACGACATACGATCCGGGACAGAAAAACAAAGTAAAAGAAGAAAAGTGCCCCAAAACTTATGAAAATGTTCAATTTTGGGCTCCAAAAACAGGCGCAGCTGAGTAGGCTAGGTGCCCCCATCGTAGAGCTCTCAGAGTGCTTTTCAACGGTATGCTGTGCGCCGCATAACTCCTTACGAATCAAAAGTTATGGGCACCGGAGAGACAGATACGTGGTCACAAGGCCCACGCGCTCTGTTTGTGGGCCCAGCCTCTACTTGTAGTGAAGTTGTCTTGCCCAAGGTGCCGTATGATTCGGTAATAGAAATGTGATGGAATAGGTTGTCATCCTTTTCGCGGCTCACGACGTACGATCCAGGATGGAAAACCGGCGCAAAAGAAGAAAAGTATCCCAAAACATATGAAAACATTCGATTTTGGGCTCCAAAAACAGGGGCAGCCGAGCAACCTTGGTGCCGCCGTCGTAGAGCTCTCGAAGAGCTTTCCAATGGTATGCTGTGCGCCGCGTAACTCCTTACGGATCAAAAGTTATGACCACCGGAGCGACGGATACCTGGTCACAAGCCCTACGCCCTCTGTTTGCGGGCCCAACCTCTACGTGAAGTGAAGTTGTCTTGGCCAAGGTGCCGTGTGATTCGGTAATAGAAATGTGTTGGATTAGCTTGTCGTCCTTTTCGCGGCTCACGACGTACGATCCAGGACCGAAAAATAACGTAAAAGAAGAAAAGTGTCCCAAAACTTATGAAAATGTTCGATTTTGGGCTCCGAAAATAGGCGCAGCTAAGTAGGCTAGGTGCCCCCATCGTAGAGCTCTCAAAGAGCTTTTCAACGGTATCTTGTGCGCCGCATAACTCCTTACGAATCAAAAGTTATGGGCACCGGAGTGACAGATATGTGGTCACAAGCCCCACGCGCTCTGTTTGTGGGCCCAGCCTCTACGTGTAGTGAAGTTGTCTTGCCCAAGGTGTCGTGTGATTCGGTAATAGAAATGTGATGGATTAGGTTGTCATCCTTTTCGCGGCTCACGACGTATAATCCGGGACAGAAAAACAACATAAAAGAAGAAAAGTATCCCAAAACTTATAAAAATGTTCGATTTTGGGCTTTCAAAACAGGCGCAGCTGAGTAAGCTAAGTGCCTCCATCATAAAGCTCTCGAAGAGCTTTCCAATGGTATGCTGTGCGCCGCGTAACTCCTTACGGATCAAAAGTTTTGACCACCGGAGAGACAGATACCTGGTCACAAGCCCCACGCCCTCTGTTTGCGGGCCCAGCCTCTACGTGAAGTGAAGTTGTCTTGGCCAAGGTTGTGAGGCCCGACCCCGAATAACGTGTGTGACCTTAATTTACGTGCGAGACCTTGATTTGCGTGTGTCTCTTCGTTTCGTGTGCATTAACCTTGAGCTGCGTGTCTTAACCTAGGTTTAAGACTCATGTCTTGATTTACGTGCATTACATTGAAATACTTGCCTTGTATTAGTTTACGTTCATTCACCTAGGGTTGCGTGTGTTAGCATTAGAATCTGTGCATTTATCTTGAAGTACGTGCATTAGTCTTGAAGTTGGTGTCTTACCTCGTAGTTCGTGTCTACCTCGTAATTCGTGCTCTAGACCTAGGAATCCGTGCCACCACGCTAATCAATAAATAATCCTACACAATCCACTAACTATTATTATAATCCTAATTCAAATATCTACAAAATCCACTAACACCTAAATATTATATTTTAAACTCACTACAAGACAAAATTTCACAAACCTCTAAACATACCCTATATTCTATTTTACCTAAAACCCCTAAATACCCAACATTCTCTTACACACATGTTAAAACAATTCAAAAGATGACACAAAATCAGATTTTTGCATGCATGTTTAATTCAAAATGATTCTAGACAAGTCATGACACAAAAGCACTTATCAATGCATAAAAAATTGCCCAAAACCACCTCAATTTCCTCTCATTTTTGACCAAACCACTCATGGCCCATGCTAACATTTCAAATTCCACCTTGAAGACACAAAAATTCAGATTTGGAAGCCCAAGGCTGACCACATGCTCAAAAAATTGCAAAAGCCTCATTTTTCTCTCATTTCTCTCACTTTCCTCACATTTTCTCTCTCTCCCTCTCACTCTCTCTCTCCATTTCGGTTTTGGCTGAGTTCTCTCCACCTCTTAGCTCATCTTCATCATCCTATGGTGCATCAAGACAAACCACAAGCAAAGAAACTCACCCAAGCAAGCTAGGATGCAAGAAACACACATGCAAGCATTTTGAGTCACCATTTTCGGCCTTGGTGAGTTTTTAAGCTTCCATTTCTTTTCTTCTTGTTCTAACCTCATGCATGTGCTAAGAGATTGATCACTAAGCTAGGAAAAATAGAGAAATCAAGTTGGAATCTCGGCTAAGCAAGAAGAAGAAGAGATTTGAAGCTTCAACAAGTTTTTGTGCATCTTTGTGGTTGATTGCTAAGGTGAGGGTTAAAACCTTTTGAAAACTCTTCAAAATTTCAAATACATGCTCATGAATGTGTGTATTTGCTTCTTTACTTGAGATATATGGTCGTTCATAAGCTTAAACAACCATGCATGGCAAGATCTTGGCTTGAAAATGATGCTAGGTGAAGTCGAAATGGATGACAGCTCTCTGACCAGTCTGTTAGAGGTAAGTTTAGCTAAGCAAATGATGTTTAAAATGCTTGAAAATTGGTGGGTAACTATTTTGGACGGTTTTGAACATTTTTCCCAGAAATAGACTGAAGCTAATTTTGACTCTAATGTCCTCAAAATGGCAAATCATTAAAATGTGACCAAATCTGGAAATCTGGATAAATGAATCAGGTTTTGGCAGATGCACTGACCTTGTGGAACGAACCATATTTGACTTAGTAAACGTTTCCAAAAACGCATGAAATTTGGTTTTCTGCTAGAGTTTTCAGTTCTGGACAATTTTGTCAGAAATGGACCAAAGCTAAAACTGACTCTAAGGACCTCAAAAACGTCAATTTATGAAAAGTGTACGAATCTGGACAGTTTTGTGCTACCTCACTGTTTCGGCTATAACTAATGATTCTGAACTCCAATTGATGCAAGGTTTGTTTCTGATTTTAGTTAACTTCTTAAGCTTTAAATTGACATCTTATTTACTGAATTTGGAGATTTTTTGATTATCCTATTGATTGTGAGAAAACAGCCTATTGCAGTAAAGGTTTTATTTAGCCATATGCTTGGAAAATTGTTGTAACCTCTCTTGTGGTACTAATTGTGTGGAAATGTGGTGTTGGGATGTTGTGTGGACTGTTTTGAACGTTTGAGGATGTTGAATTAAATGATGTATGGTTTGAGATTGACATTGAGATGGGTTGAGGCTCAAATTGCACGAATATACTTGAAATGGAAGCCCTAATGACTAGGTAGTCTTAATAAGTGTTGATTATTTGGATATTATGTTGGAATCATAGGCTTAGTGGGCTGCCTGTAAATGTTTTACAACTTCAAAAGTGATCTTGACCATTGCATGTTGACAATTAAGCTTTTCTTGCATCCAAACCCATGTTGAATAATCTTATCACTTGATTGCGTGGACTTTTTAATGAGTTATATGGCCTGTTTTACATGTGTTACATGGCTGCCCGTTTAATTTCCATATAACTCTATATGCCTTTCAAGTGAAATTTCCGTCTTATCGTGTTCTGCTTGTTTATCTGTCAATGTGCAATCCTATGACTGTCCGGAGGCAACCTACTTTGTTGTTTTCCTTCTGTGATATATATTACCTGTCATGAATTTGCATTGCATACAAGGTTGCAACCTTTCCTGTCGGCATGGTAGTGATCACGTATGCCGGGCGGCATCGGGTTTGCCGGTGTTACCGTGACCACCATGGTCCCATTCCCTCTGTCGTTTGGGGGCTAGACTTCCTCGGAGAGTTGGGTCGTAGGATTTTGGGGTACATCCGGAGTACACCCACCTTGTGTGTTTGGAGAATGATTTGAAGTCGGCCACAACAACTGATCCTGGATCTGATCTGAGAGCAAAAGCTCACCGTATCCTTTTTATTATGTGTATAAGTACTCCCGCTTGGATCCTAGAGAACCTTGGGGAGGAAAGACTGGTATTCCTGTTCTGTACTTGTATTTCTGTACTTGTATTTATGTTGTATTCATATTTGAGAAAGGAGTTTTCATAAGTTTAACCGGAAAATGAGTTTCAAAACTTATTTCTCGTTCCCCCTCACTGAGTTCATAAGGACTCACCCTCTTTTATCATCTCAGGTGAAGAAGATCAAGAACAGGTACCCGAGGACGATGTGCCTAACGATGATTCCTTGGAGTGATTGCCTGTCTTGTGTGCTTTGCGTGATTTTGGCTATTTGTGAACTATGCTACTTGAAGACTATTTCTTTTATGTTTCTCGTTGTTTATTGATGTAAATGACCCCGTTGTAATTTGGGTCTAATTCTGGGATTGTACTATCTATAACCGGACGAACTTTTATTTGGTTGTTTGCTTTCGTTTTCTTAATTAGTAGTTATCATAGGCATTCAAACCACTATATGAACAATCAACTAAGTTAATTCTATTTAATTTCACTTAGGTGCTCATTTATAAACTAAAGGATAATAGGTACTTGCATGATAGGAAATTGACAAATAAACAGGACATAGTTATCATGTTAGGCTTATTAACCAAACGAGACTTTCAAGGTAAACTAGTTAGCCAATCGGTTGGTGTCAAATAGGAGTCCTTAATGGAATTGGATTAATGATTGGAATAATTGAGGCGTTTAGAGAATTAGGTCAAACCAAAGAGCCCAATTACAGCCGTTATGCTGCCGGTTTACCGAAAAATTTTGGAGTTTAGGCCAAGACGTTAAGTGTTAAATCTTCATGAACGATTAAGTACGAGACGTTACTTGAATGTTTAGATCATACCCCAGTCTAACCTTTATAGGCCGGGTTGGGGCGTGACAAAGGTGCCGTGTGATTCGGTAATAGAAATGTCCCAAAAATGGTGAAAACGTTCAATTTTGGGTTCCGAAAATAGGCACAGCCGAGCAACTTTGGGGCCCCCGTCATAGAGCTCTCGGAGAGCTTTCCAACGGTATGCTGTACGCCACATAACTCCTTACGGATCAAAAGTTATGAACATCGGAGCGACGGATACTTGGTTACAAGCCCCACGCCCTCTGTTTGCGGGCCCAACCTCTAAGTGAAGTGAAGTTGTCTTGGCCAAGGTGCCGTGTGATTCGGTAATAGAAATGTGATGGATTAGGTTGTCGTCCTTTTCGCGGCTCATGACGTATGATCTGGGACGAAAAAATAGCGCAAAAGAAGAAAAGTGCCCAAAAACTTATGAAAATGTTCGATTTTGGGCTCCGAAAATAGGCACAACCAAGTAGGCAAAGTGCCCCCATTGTAGAGCTCTTCGATTGCTTTCCAACGGTATGCTGTGCGCCGCGTAACTACTTACAGATCAAAAGTTATGGCCACCGGAGCGACGGATACCTGGTCACAGGCCCCACGCCCTCAGTTTTGGGGCCCAGTCTCTACTCGAAGTGAAGTTGTCTTACCTAAGGAACCGTGGGATTCGGCAATAAAAATGTGAAGGATTAGGTTGTCGTCCTTTTCGCGGCTCGCGACGTGTGGCTTGCGACATATAATCCAGGACTGAAAAATAGGGCAAAAGAAGAAAAGTGTCCCAAACGGATGAAAACGTTCGATTTTGGGCACCGAAAATAGGCAAAGCCTAGTAGGCTTGCTGTTCCCGTCGTAGAGCTCTTGGAGAGCTTTCCAACGGTATGTTGTGCACCGCGTAACTCCTTATGAATCAAAAGTTATGGGCACCGGAGCGACGGATACCTGGTCACAAGCCCTACGCCCTTGGTTTGAGGGCCCAGCCTCTATGTAAAAAGAAGTTGTCTTGCCCAAGTTACCGTGGGATTTCGTAATAAAAATATGATGGATTAGGTTGTCATCCTTTTTGCGGCTCAGGACGTACGATCCGGGACGGAAAAATAATGTAAAAGAAGAAAAGTGTCCCGAAACTAATGAAAACGTTCAATTTTGGTCACCGAAAATAGGCGCAACCGTGCAAGCTAGGTGCCACCGTCGTAGAGCTCTCGGAGAGCTTTCCAATGGTATGCAGTGCGCCGCGTAACTCCTAACATATCAAAAGTTATGAGCACCGGAGAGACGGATACCTAGTCACAAGCCCCACGCCCTCTGTTTGCAGGCCCAGCCTCTATCTGAAGTGAAGTTGTCTTGCCCAAAGTGCCATGTGATTCGGTAATAGAAATGTGATGGAATAGGTTGTCATCCATTTCGCGGCTCACGACGTACGATCCGGGACAGAAAAACGATGCAAAAGAAGAAAAGTGTCCTGAAACTAATGAAAACGTTCGATTTTGGGCTCCGAAAATAGGCGCAACCGAGCAGGCTGGTGCCCCTGTAGTAGAGCTCTCGAAGAGATTTCCAACGGTATGCTGTGCGCTGCGTAACTCCTTACGAATCAAAAGTTATGAGCAGCGGAGCGACGGATACCTGGTCACAAGCCCTACGCCCTCTGTTTGCGGGCTCTGCCTCTACGTGAAGTGAAGTTGTCTTGGCCAAGGTGCCGTGTGATTCGGAAATAGAAATGTGTTGGATTAGGTTGTCGTCCTTTTCGTGGCTCACGACATACGATCCGGGACGGAAAAATAATGCAAAAGAAGAAAAGTGTCCCGGAACTAATGAAAACGTTCTATTTTGTTCTCCAAAAACTAGTGCAGCCTAGCAAGCTTAGTGCCCCCGTCGTAGAGCTCTCGGAGAGCTTTCCAACGGTATGCTGCGCGCCGTGTAACTCCTTACAGATCAAAAGTTATGAGCACCGGAGCAATGGATACCTAGTCACAAGGCCCACGCCCTCAGTTTACGGGCCCAGCCTCTACGTTAAGTAAAGTTTTCTTGGACAAGGTGCCGTGTGATTCGGTAATCGAAATGTGATGGATTACGTTGTCATCCTTTTCGCGGCTCACGACATACGATCCGGGACAGAAAAACAGCGTAAAAGAAGAAAAGTATCTCAAAACTTATGAAAATATTCGATTTTGGGCTCCGAAAATAGGCGAAGCCGAGCAGTCTAGGTGCCCCCATCGTAGAGCTCTCGGAGAGCTTTCCAACGGTATGTTGTGCACCGCGTAACTCCTTACAGATCAAAAGTTATGGGCACCGGAGCGACGGATACCTGGTCACAAGCCCCACGCCCTCTGTTTGTGGGCCCCGCCTTTACGTGAAGTGAAGTTGTCTTGCTCAAGGTGTCGTGTGATTCGGTAATAGAAATGTGATAGATTAGGTTGTCATCCCTTTCGCGGCTCACGATGTACGATCCGGGATGAAAAAACAGCGCAAAAGAAAAAAAGTGTCCCAAATATGGTGAAAATGTTTGATTTTGGGCTCCAAAAATAGGCGCAGCCGAGCAAGCTACGTGCCCGCTTCGTAGAGCTCTCGGGGAGCTTTCCAACGGTATGCTGTACGCCGCGTAACTCCTTACGGATCAAAAGTTATGAGCACCAGAGCGACGGATACTTGGTCACAAGCCCCACGCCCTCTGTTTGCGGGCCCAGTCTCTACGTGAAGTGAAGTTGTCTTGCCCAAGGTGCCGTGTGATTTGGTAATAGAAATTTGATGGATCAGGTTGTCGTCCCTTTCGCGGCACACGACGTACGATCTGGGACGAAAAAATAGCGCAAAAATAGAAAAGTATCCCAAAAATGGTGAAAACGTTTGATTTGGGGCTCCGAGAACAGGGGCAGCTGAGCAAGCTAGGTGCCCCTTTTGTAGAGGTCTCGGAGTGCTTTCCAACGGTATGCTGTACGCTGCATAGCTCTTTATGGATCAAAAGTTATGGGCACTGGAGCGACGGATATCTAGTCACAAGCCCCACGCCCTCGGTTTGAGGACCCAGCCAGTACTCGAAGTGAGGTTGTCTTACCCAAGGAGCCATGGGATTCGGTAATAAAAATGTGATGAATTAGGTTGTCATCCTTTTCGCGGTTCGCGACGTACAATCCGAGACGAAAAAATAGTACAAAGGAAGAAAAGTGTCCTAAACTGATGCAAATGTTCGATTTTGTGCTCTGAAAATAGGCACAGCCTAGTAGGCTTGCTGTTTCCGTCTTAGAACTCTTGGAGAGTTTTCCAACGGCATGGTGTGCGCCGCGTAATTCCTTAGGAATCAAAAGTTATGGGCACCGGAGCGACGGATACCTTGTCACAATCCCCACGCCGTCGGTTTGAGGGCCCAGCCTCTACGTGAAGTGTAGTTGTCTTGCCCAAGGTGCCGTGGGATTCGGTAATAAAAATATGTTGGATTAGCTTGTCGTCCTTTTTGCGGCTCATGATGTACGATCCTGGACGGAAAAATAGCACAAAAGAAGAAAAGTGTCCTAAAACTAATGAAAACGTTCGATTTTGGGCTCTGAAAACAGGCGCAGCCGAGCAAGCTTGGTACCACCGTCGTAGAGCTCTCGGGGAGCTTTCCAACGGTATGGTGTGCGCCGCGTAACTCCTAACGAATCAAAAGTAATGAGCACCGGAGAGACGGATACCTGGTCATAAACCCCACGCCCTCTGTTTATGGGCCCAGCCTATACGTGAATTGAAATTGTCTTGCCCAAGATGCTATGTGATTCGGTAATAGAAATGTGATGGATTAGGTTGTCACCCTTTTTGCGGCTCACGACATACGATCCGGGATGAAAAAACTGAGCAAAAGAAGAAAAGTGTCATAAAACTATTGAAAACATTCGATTTTGGGCTCAAAAATAGGAGCAGCTGAGCAATCTTGGAAACCCCATTGTAGAGCTCTCGGAGACCTTTCCAACGGTATGCTGTGCACCGCGTAACTCCTAACGGATCAATAGTTATGAGCACCGGAGCGACGGATACCTAGTCACAAGCCCCACGCTCTCTGTTTGCGGGCTCTGCCTTTACGTGAAGGAAGTCGTCTTGGCCAAGGTGCCGTGTGATTCGGTAATAGAAATGTGTTGGATTAGGTTGTCGTCCTTTTCGCGGCTCACGACGTACGATTCGGGACAAAAAAATAGCGTAAAAGTAGAAAAGTGTCCTAAAACTTATGAAAATTTTTGATTTTGGGCTCCAAAAACAGGCGTAGCTGAGCAGGCTAGGTGCCCCATCGTAGAGCTCTCAGAGAGCTTTCCAACGGTATGCTGTGCGCCGCGTAACTCCGTACGAATCAAAAGTTATGGGCACCGGAGCGATGGATACCTGGTCACAAGCCCCACGCCCTTTGTTTGCGGGCCCTGCCTTTACGTGAAGTGAAGTTGTCTTGCCCAAGGTGTCGTGTGATTCGGTAATAGAAATGTTATGGATTTGGTTGTCGTCCCTTTTGCGGCTCACGATGTATGATGCGAGATGGAAAAACAGTGCAAAATAAGAAAAGTGTCCCGAAAATGGTGAAAATGTTCGATTTTGGGCTCCGAAAATATGCGCAACCGAGCAAGGTAGGTGTCCCTTTCGAAGAGCTCTCGGAGTGCTTTCCAACGGTATGTTGTACGCCGCGTAACTCCTTACGGATCGAAAGTTATAAGCATCGGAGCGACGGATACCTGGTCACAAGCCCCACGCCCTCGGTTTGATGGCCCAGCCTCTACTTGAAGTGAAGTTGTCTTCCCAAGGTGCCATGTGAGTTGGTAATAGAAATGTGATTGATTAGGTTGTTATCCTTTTCGCGGCTCACGAAGTACGATCCGGGATAAAAAAACTACACAAAAGAAGAAAAGTGTCCCAAAATTGATGAAAACTTTCGATTTTAGACTCCAAAAACAGGAGCAGCTGAGCAAGCTTGGTACCCCTGTCGTAGAACTCTCGGAGAGCTTTCCAACGGTATGTTGTGCGCCGTGTAACTCTTTAGAGATCAAAAGTTATGAGCACCAGAGCGACGGATACCTGGTCACAAGCCCCAAGCCCTCTGCTTGCGGGCCCAGCCTCTACGTGAAGTGAAGTTGTCTTGGCCAAGGTGCCGTGTGATTCGGTAATAAAAATGTGTTGGACTAGGTTGTCTTCTTTTTCGAGGCTCATGACGTACGATCCGGGATAAAAAAATAGCGTAAAAGAAGAAAAATGTCTCAAAACTTTTGAAAATGTTCGATTTTGGGCTTCGAAAACAAGCGCAGCTGAGCAGGCTAGGTGCCTCCATCGTAGATCTCTCAGAGAGCTTTCCAACGGTATGTTGTGCGCCGCGTAACTCCATACGGAGCAAAAGTTATGTGGACCGGAGCGACGGATACCTGGTTACAAGCCCTACGCCCTCTGTTTGCGAGCCCTGCCTTTACGTGAAGTGAAGTTGTCTTGCCCAAGGTGTCGTGTGATTTAGTAATAGAAATGTGATGGATTAGGTTGTCGTCCCTTTCGCGGCTCAAGACGTACGATTCGGGACGAAAAAACAGCGCAAAAGAAGTAAAGTGTCCCAAAAATGGTGAAAACGTTCGATTTTGGGCTCCGAAAACAGGCGCAACCGAGCAAGCTAGGTGTGCCTTTCGAAGAGCTCTCGAAGTGCTTTCCAACGGTATGCTGTACGCCACGTAACTCTTTATGGATCAAAAGTGATGAGCACCGGAGCGACGGATACCTGGTCACAAGGCCCACGCCCTAGGTTTGAGGGCCCAGCCTCTACTCGAAGTGAAGTTGTCTTACCCAACGTGTCGTGGAATTCGGTAATAAAAATGTGATGGATTAGGTTGTCGTTATTCTCGCGGCTTGCGACGTACAATCCGGGACGGAAAAACAGCGCAAAAGAAGAAAAATGTCCCAAACTGATGAAAACATTCGATTTTGGTCACTGAAAATAGGCGCAGCCTAGTAGGCTTGCTGCTTCTGTCTTAGAGCTCTTGGAGAGCTTTCCAACGGTATGGTGTGCGCCGCGTAATTACTTACAAATCAAAAGTTATGGGCACCGGAGTGACGGATTCCTGGTCACAATCCCTACATCCTCGGTTTGAGGGCCCAGCCTCTACGTGAAGTGAAGTTGTCTTGCCCAAGCTGCAGTGGGATTCGGTAATAAAAATATGTTGGATTAGCTTGTCGTCCTTCTCGCGGCTCATGACGTACGATCCAGGATGGAAAAACAGCGCAAAAGAAGAAAAGTGTCCTGAAACTGATGAAAACGTTCGATTTTGGGCTACAAAAACAAGTGCAGCCGAGCAGGCTTGCTGCCCACTCGTAGAGCTCTTGGAGAGCTTTCCAACGGTATGCTGTGCGCTGCGTAACTCTTTACGGATCAAAAGTTATGGGCACCGGAGCGACGGATACCTGGTCACAAGCCCCACGACCTGTGTTTGCAGGACCAACCTTTAAGTGAAGTGAAGTTGTCTTGCCCAAGGTGCTGTGGGGTTCGGTAATAGAAATGTGATAGATTAGGTTGTCGTCCTTCTCGCGGCTCACGACGTACGATCCGGGACGGAAAAATAGCGCAAAAGAAGAAAAGTGTCCTGAAACTAATGAAAACGTTCGATTTTGGGCTTTGAAAACAGGTGCAGCCAAACAAGCTTGGTGCCACCGTCGTATAGCTCTCGGGGAGCTTTTCAACGGTATGGTGTGTGCCGCGTAACTCCTAACAAATCAAAAGTTATGAGCACCGGAGAGACGGATACCTGGTCACAAGCCCCACGCCCTCTGTTTGTGGGCCCAACCTCTACGTGAAGTGAAGTTGTCTTGCCCAAGGTGCCATGTGATTCGGTAATAGAAATGTGATGGATTAGGTTGTCATCCTTTTCGCGACTCACGACGTACGATCCGGGACTAAAAAACTGTGCAAAAGAAGAAAAGCGTCCCAAAACTAATGAAAACGTTCGATTTTCGGCTCCAAAAACAAGAGCAGCTGAGCAAGCTTGGTACCCCCGCCGTAAAGCTCTCGGAGAGCTTTCCAACGATATGCTGTGCGCTGCGTAACTCCTAACGGATCAATAGTTATGAGCACAGGAGCGACAGATACCTAGTCACAAGCCCCACGCCCTCTGTTTGCAGGCTCTGCCTCTACGTGAAGTGAAGTCGTCTTGGCCAAGGTGCTGTGTGATTCAGTAATAGAAATGTGTTCGATTAGGTTGTCGTCCTTTTCGTGGCTCATGACGTACGATCCGGGACGGAAAAACAGTGCAAAAGAAGAAAAGTGTCCCGAAACTAATGAAAACGTTCGATGTTTGGCTCCGAAAACATGCGCAGCCGAGCAACCTTGGTGCCTCCATCGTAGAGCTCTCGGAGAGCTTTCCAACGGTATGTTGTGCGCCGCGTAACTCCTTACGGATCAAAAGTTATGAGAACCAGAACAACGGATACCTGGTCTGTGACACCCCGAACCTAGCACTTTGTTAATTGCATTCATTAAATGGTTAACTTAGATGTAATTTAGCTAATTACTTCATTTTTTTTATATTTCCATAAATTCAAATATTTCTTTTCATGCATTTTATATTTTTATAAAATACTACATATTTTTAGGGGACTACAGCCCTTGACCATGCGTGCATTGCATATCGGGATCAACGAAAAAAAATTCGCGAAATGTCTGATGAATAGTATCAGCGAGATTTTTTTTTCTAGATTTTTTTCAGATTTTTGGCATTTGTTTTGCTGAAATTTGATCACCCAAATGACCCTTTTGCCCTTACTAAAATGCCTTAATTATTTGATCTACCATTTGACCTTCTCATGAGAATAATATAAGCCAAGAACAAAAAAACAAAAAGAGTCAAAAAATGGCCAAAAAATAGTTACGGGAATAGTAATTTTTTCTTGCAAAATTGCTATAGTTGGTCATTTCCATCCATTCCAAGCTTGAATCTTGAGTTCTTGAACATGTTTACACCTTCTTCAAGCTTCTCTAGCCTTGTGTGGTAAGAATTTCATCTTATTTTTGTATTTGAAAATTTTGCACCTAAACTTTATTTTTTTGGGGATTTGTTGAGATATTACTTGGTTATGCTTGTTTATGCTTAAATTACTCTTATTAATGATCATAGAACATACTTTTGTGGTTAGATAGCATTTTGAATGGTTGAAAATAGAGTTGGAGCTTTGAGGAAGATGATGAATAGTGAAATTTCTAGGGTTCCAAAAATTTGTGCAATTTAATTTGATTCAATGCTTCTAGTAGTTGCTAATTAGGTCCTTGAGTGTGGAAAAAATGTTAGTTGCACTTGTCATGTACAAAATTTGAATAATTTGATCAAATTAAGCTACTTTAATAAGGGGTTTCGGGGTTAACTCAAATCCGTGCACGTTTCGAGGTTATGGCTAGTCTTTATTAAGTATTGAAGCTTTAGAAGTGCCTTCGTTTCACTTGTTTGGATTTCGGAATTGGTACTTGTAGTGTAAATGCACAAAGAGAAAATCGGGGATTTAATGGTAAATGAGGTTTAACGGGTAAGCTCGAGGGTCCTTGGGGTGCCATAAGGTGTGGTTTGAAGGATAGGATAACTCGTTTGGGAATCTTGAACCTTACCTTTTGATTTGAAGCTTAATAGCAAAGATTGACAAAGGGGATTTCGGGTTGAAAGTGAATCCGGGTGCGTTTGGGCATTACGGCTAGTGTCTAGTAAGTGATGAGGTGCTAGAAATGTATTCGCTTCGCTTAGTTGAGCTCCAATTAGAGTACTTGTAATGTAATGCATAAAGAGGCAAATTCGGACTTTTCGGGTAATTGTACTTTAAAGTGATATTTCAAGGGCTTAAGTGGTGCCATTAAGTGTCATTAGAGATTTAGTATAGTTAGATTTGAGGTTCGTTATCTTGTGTGAAGTTTAGAGCTTATTTTGTTAGCATTTAGAAGGAGATTTGTTAGATTTCTTGTGAATTACTTGAATTAGTTGCATTAGTAGTTATTATATTGTAATGTTTGCTCTAATTGATCATGATGGAGTTATATGTTATATAAGTGTGAAGTTTATGACCTAAATACCAAGCATGTGAAAAGTGTCTAAATGAAGCTTATTGCATAAGTAGCTATTTGAATTGTTATACTTGTTATAATTGCTATATTTGTCTATTGATTGAGTTATAAAAAGTAAATTGGGAAAAATGAGTATGATAACTTGAATTATCTTGTAATTAGCTAGAGTTGAGTTTAGACAAATGGTTAGCTTGTTGAACATGTAAGTTGAAATGGGAGGTGATTGGCGCCATTTAGCTAACTAAATGGAATTAGGGCCTTGTGCATGCTAATGCTAAAAAGCAAAGAATGCTTCTTGTCATATCCTCTAAGTTAGTTAAGATAATGCACATCTAGAGATTTTAGAGTTTGATATTGTGACATGAACTTGTAGAACTAGCTAATTAATTGCATGATTAGCATTCTTAACTCATGTTATTTGTGTATGGTCAATCGGATGAATGTAGAATGATTTTATTGCATAACTGCCTAATTAGGAATTGAAGGGAATTGATGCCATGGGAGAAGGTTCAAATGGGAGTTTGGCTAAGTTTTGTATGTTTGGCTTCCTAAAGGTGAGGGACCTGCATCCTTACGTGCATTATAGTTTATTTTCTTGCTAAAAGAGTATATTGTTTAGTATAATTGCGTAATTGATATATGCTTATTGTTGCTAAATTGTAACTTGGTGCAAGGACAACCTACTTTTTGTCCTTAAATGTGTTTACTGATTATATTGTCATTGTTATCATTCTTGCATTGCATCGTGGTTGCGCAACCTTATTGTCGTGGCGGATGCGATGGCCTCGCTGGGCGGCAATGGGCTTGCCAGTGTTGGTTGCCTTAGCTTTGTCTGCTATTCCCTCACTTGCCTGGTCCGGAGATTGCCAAGGGGTGTTGAGTCGTAGGATCGGGTACATCCGGAGTACCCATTGCTGTAAGGGATGCCGGCATATCGAGATTGAGATCGTGGTTCGTGGATCGGGGATCGAAGATTTGGAGTGATAAGGGTTATCGATTGTATCCTTTTAAAATGTGGTATTATAATTATTATTCACTGTTTATCTATTGTATTAATTGTGTTAAGTTGCTGCATTGCACGTCCCCGGTAGACCTTATCCCTCACTGAGCAATTGTGATTGCTCATACCTCGCTAAACATGTTTCAGGTGGTGCAGTTGGAGGAGTTGCCTTGGTTGTTGTGTACTATTACTTGAGATTGGAGTGATTGCTTGCTAAACTGTAGAAGACCTTGCTTGTCTACTTTATGTTCTATTTTGGAGCCTAAGGGCTTATGTATATATATTTGAATGGTTGCAATTTGAAAGCTAAGTGGATATAGTAAGTGTTATGGAATTGTGGCATGTAATAACTTATGCTTCTGCTTCTAGCTACGTTGCATGCTTGTATGTGTTTATATTGTCTTGTGTTGCTTAAGGCTCGGATGGCCTTGAAGTTAGGATTTCAATTAGAAATGTTGTTCCTTTGCTTCGTGTTTTATTTGAATGCTTACAGGTTTTCAGAATGTCCACGGTACAGGGAAAACTCTGTCCGTTTTTCCTAAAATCTATGCCCGGGTTGGGATGCGGTTGAGAATAGCATGGTTACTAGAGCCTCCGGTCTCGTGAGGGATCGGGGCGTTACATGGTCACAAGCCCCATGCCCTCTGTTTACGGGCCCAGCCTCTACGTGAAGTGAAGTTGTCTTGCCCAAGGTGCCGTGTGATTCGGTAATAGAAATGTGTTGGATTAGGTCGTCGTCATTTTTGCGGCTCACGACGCACGATCCGGGATGGAAAACCAGCGTAAAAGTAGAAAAGTGTCCCAAAACTTATGAAAATGTTCAATTTTGGGCTCCAAAAATAGGCGCAGCTGAGCAGGCTAGGTGCCCCTATCGTAGAGCTCTCAGAGAGCTTTCCAACGGTATACTGTGCGCCGTGTAACTCCTTACGGATCAAAAGTTATGGGCACCGGAGTGACGGATACCTGGTCACAAGCCCCACGCCCTCTATTTGCGGGCCCTGCCTCTATGTGAAGTGAAGTTGTCTTGCCCAAGGTGCCTTGTGATTTTGTAATAGAAATGTGATGGATTAGGTTGTCGTCCCTTTCACGGCTCACGACGTACGATTCGGGACGAAAAAATAGCGCAAAACAAGAAAAGTGTACCGAAAATGGTGAAAACATTCGATTTTGGGCTCTGAGAATAAGCACAGCCAAGCAAGCTTGGTGCCCTCGTCGTAGAGCTCTCGGAGAGCTTTCCAACGGTATGTTGTACGCCGCGTAACTCCTTACGGATCAAAAGTTATGAGCATTGGAGCGACGGATACTTGGTCACAAGCCCCACGCCTTCTGTTTGAGGGCCCAGCCTCTACGTGAAATGAAGTTGTCTTGCCCAAGGTGCCATGTGATTCAATAATAGATAAGTGATGGATTATGTTATCGTCCTTTTCACGGCTCACGACGTACGATTCGGGACGAGAAAACAGTGCAAAAGAAGAAAAGTATCCCAAAACATATGAAAATGTTCGACTTTGGGCTCCGAAAATAGGTGCAACCGAGCAGGCAAGGTGCCCCTATTGTAGAGCTCTCAAAGTTCTTTCCAACGGTAAGCTATGCGCCGCATAACTACTTACAGATCAAAAGTTATGGGCATCGGAGCGACGGATACCTGGTCACAAGCCCTACGCCCTCGGTTTAAGGGCCCAGCCTCTACTCAAAGTGAAGTTGTCTTACCCGAGGAGCCGTGGGATTCGGTAATAAAAATGTGATGGATTTGGTTGTCATCCTTTTCGCGGCCCACGACGTACAATCCGGGACGAAAAAACAGCGTAAAAGAAGAAAAGTATCCCAAACTGATGAAAAAGTTCAATTTTGGGCTCCGAAATTAGGCATAGCCTAGTAGGCTTGCTACTCCCGTCATAGAGCTCTTGGATAGCTTTCAAACGGTATGCTGTGCACCGCGTAACTCCTTACGAATCAAAAGTTATGTGCACCGGAGCGACGGATACCTGGTCACAAGCCCTTCGCCCTCAGTTTGAGGGTCCAGCCTCTACGTGAAGTGAAGTTGTCTTGCCCAAGGTGCCATGGGATTCAGTAATAAAAATATGATAGATTAGGTTGTCATCCTTTTCGCGGCTCACGACGTACGATCTAGGATGGAAAAACAGCGCAAAAGAAGAAAAGTGTTCCAAAATTGATGAAAACGTTCTATTTTGGGCACCAAAAACAGGCGCAGCCGAGCAGGCTTACTGTCCACATCCTAGAGCTCTCGGAGAGCTTTCCAACGGTATGATGTGCGCCGCGTAACTCTTTACGGATCAAAAGTTATGGGCACCGGAGCGACGGATACTTGGTCACAAGCCACAAGCCCACTGTTTGCGGGCCCTGCCTCTACATGAAGTGAAGTTGTCTTGCCCAAGATGCTGTGTGATTCGGTAATAGAAATGTGATAGATTAGGTAGTCGTCCTTTTTGCGGCTCGTGACGTACGATCCAGGACGGAAAAATATCGCAAAATGAGAAAAGTATCCCGAAACTGATGAAAAAGTTCGAGTTTGGGCTCACGAAAATAGGTGCAACTGAGCAAGTTTGGTGCCCCCGTCGTAGAGCTCTCGGAGAGCTTTCCAACGGTATGTTGTGCGCCGCGTAACTCCTTACGGATCAAAAGTTATGAGCACCGGAGCGACGGATGCCTGGTCACAAGCCCCACGCCCTCTGTTTGCGGGCTCTGCCTCTACGTGAAGTGAAGTTGTCTTGGCGAAAGTGTCATGTGATTTGGTAATAGAAATGTGTTGGATTAGGTTGTCATCCTTTTCGCAGCTCACGACGTACGATCCGGAACGGAAAAACAGCGCAAAAGAATAAGAGTGTCCCGAAACTAATGAAAACGTTCGATGTTGGGCTCCGAAAATAGGCGCAGCCGAGCAAGCTTGGTGCCCCCGTCGTAGAACTCTCGGAGAGCTTTCCAACGGTATGCTGCGTGCCCTGTAACTTGTGAGGCCCGACCTCGATTTGCGTGCGATACCTCGTTTCGTGTGTCCTAACCTAGATTTGCGTGCCTTGACCTACGTTTAAGAATCATGTTTCATTTTGTGTGCCTTGCATTGAATTACGTGCATACATTTAGGGTTGTGTGCATTTACTTGGAAAATGTGCATTTGTCTCGTAATTCGTGCCTTACCTCGTAGTACGTGCCCTAAACCTAGGAAAGTGTGCCCGCACGCTAATCAAGAAAGCATCTTACACGAAGCACTAGATCATTAATTAATCTTACAAATTCCACTAACTAATATTAAATTGCTAATTCAACTCACTAGTAGACGAAATTGCACCAAAAGCTAGACATTCTTATTCTTTATTCCTTATTCTTTTGCACTTCCCAAACACACAATTAAATAATGCTCAAACAAGACAAAAAATTCAGATTTGAACACAAGCTTGGCCGACCACATGGAGCTTTTGTGCATGCATTTCAATTTCAAAATCTACACCTAGACATTCTATGACAATTTTATGACACAAGCATAAAAAAAAATTAGCTCAAAACTCTACCCAAAGCTCCATATTCTCGACACACACTCAATTGCCCATGCTAAGGATTCAAATTATGCTCCTTGAAGACACAATTCTGAATTTTGCAAGGCCCTAGGCCGACACAAGCATCATATTCCTCAAAGCTTTCATTTCTCTTTCATTCTTTCTTTCTTTCTCACATTTTCTCTCACTCTTTCATCTCTTCTCTCTCTCTCTCGGCCCTATCTGAAATCCTACTCTCCATAGCTTAAGTTCATCACTCAATGGTTCATCAAGACCTCCAAGCTACCAAGGTACTCAACCAAGCAAGCTAGAGTGCAAAAGTCGCACATGCAAACTCATTGCACATTCACTTCGGCTTAGGTAAGTTTGTTAGCTTCCCTTTCATTTTCTTTTTGTTCTAGCCATTTGCACATATTAAGAACATGGTTACTAAGCTTAGGAATTAGAGAAATCTCAAGTTGTCTCTCGGCTAAGCAAGGAGAAGAGTCAACCTTGTGCATCATCAAGAGTCTTGTGCATCTTCTTTGTTGACTTGCTAAGGTGAGGGCTAAAACTTCTTGAAAAGCTTTCAAAAACCACATGCATGCCTTTAAATGTCTATTTTTACCTCTGTACTTGTGATATATGTGTGTACATGAGCTTTGGTAAACATGCATGGCAAGATATTTAGCTAGAATGTGAAGATAGGTGAAATCGCGTATTTGGCAGCTTTCTGTTCCGTTGGAACGAAGTGATTTTGACCAGGTAAATGATGTTTAAAATGCGTGAAACTTGGTAGATGACTATTTTTTCCAGTTATGAGAATTTTTCTCAGAAATAAGACAAAGCTAATTTTGACTCTAAGGTCCTCAAAATGGCAAAATATCAAAATGTGTCCAAATCTGGAAAATCTGAAAAAATGAAGCAGGTTTTGGCAGATTCACTGTCCTTGTAGAACGAACCGGTTTTGACTTAGTAAATGATATAAAAAATGCATAAAATTTGGTGTACTTCTATATTTCTCAGTTCTGGATATTTTTGTCAGAAATAGACTAAGGCCAAATCTGACCCTAAGGTCCTCAAAAACGATAAGTATTGAAATATGTGCAAATCTGGACAGTTTTGCGTAGTCTCACTGTTTTGGCTATAACTCTTGAACCCGAACTCCAAATGATGAGAAGTTTGTTTCTGAATTTATTTCACTCCTTAAGATTTAATTTGAAATCTTGTTCACTAGAATTGGAGATTGTTTGCTTGTCTCAATGATTGTGAGAAAACAGTCCATTGCAGTGAGGGTTTCATCTAGTGATATGTTATGGAAATTATTGTAACTTCTCTTGTTGTATTAATTGCTTGGGATTGTGGCACTTGGATGTTGTGTGGACTGTTTTGAATGTTTGAGGGTGTTTGAATTAATCAATGCATGGCTTGAGTTTAGTTACGTGACAACTTAGGGCTTAATCGCATGGGTGAGCGTGAATTGAAACCCTAATGACTAGGTAAACTCGCTAACTGTTGATCCTATGAATATCGTGTTTAATCATGTGATTAGTAGGCTGCCCGTAGTTTCCCTTATAGCCCTAAATATGATTCCGATGATTACATGTTGACAAGTAGGCCTTTCTTGCACCCGGTCCCACACAAGCGTCGTTGCATGTTGTATGACTTTATTATTTGATTACATGAACTTTGAAATGAGTTATATGACTTGATTTACATGCGTTACATGGCTGCCCATTTAATATTCATATAACTCCATGTGCTTTACAAGTGAAATTACTTGTTATATCATGCCTCACGTGTTTGCTTGTCAATGTGCAATCTTATGACTGGTTGGAGGCAACCTACTTTGTTGTCTTCCAAATGTGATATATTAAATGTCATAAATGTGCATTGCAACCTTTCATTCTGGCGTGGTATCGTTCACGTACACTAGGCGGCATCGGGCTTGCCGGTGCAACTGTGACTACCATTGTCCAATTCCCTCTCTCACTTGGGGGCTAGACTTCCTCGGAGAGTTGGGTCGTAGGATTTTGGGATACATCCGGAGTACACCCATTTGGCGTGATAAGGGGATGATTTGAAGTCGTCTGCAACAACTAATACTGGAAATGAACTGAGAGCAAAAGCTCACCGTATCATTTTCACTATGTGTATAAGTACTCTCGCTTGGTTCCTAGAGGACCTTGGGGAGGAAATATAGGTAATTGTGTTCTTTTACTTTTATATTACATTATGAACTTACTTGTGATATATATGATGCTTGCAAAGGGTTTTCATAAGTTGAACCGGAAAATGAGTTTCAAAACTTATTTCTCATTCCCCCTCGCTGAGTTTATAAGGACTCACCCTCTTTTATCATCTCAGGTGAAGAAGACCAGGAACAGGTACTCGAGGACAACGTGCCTAATGATGATTCCTTGGAATGATTGCTTGCCCTACATGCCTTATTTGACTATAGCCATTTTGTGAACGATATGTTGCTTGAAGTCTATTTATTATTTTGCTTGTTGTTGTATTGTAAATGACCCCCGTTGTAATTTGGAGTCTAATTTTGGCTTGTACTGATCATAACTAGATAGACACTACTATGGTCGTTTTTGCTATCGCTATTGACTAGTATCTATCATAGGATTATGAAGTATCAGGTAAGGATTAAGTAAAATGAATCTATCCAATCTTAAATAGGTACTTATTGTTAAGCTAAATCAACAGGTATTTTTGTAATGAGGATCAACAAACAAATGAGACATAGTATCATGCTAGGCTATTAATCAAACGAGACTTCAAAATAACTAGTAGGCGTTTCGATTGGTTATAAACAGTAATCTTAGTTGGAAATGAAATTGAGATTGAAAGTTTTGAGGTCTTTCGAAGAATTTGTGGAGTTTAGGCTAAAACGTTAAGTGTTAAACTTTCATGAACGATTAAGTACGTGATATGACTTGAAAGTTTAGATCACACCCTAGTCTAACCTTTATAGGTCGGGTTGGTGCGTGACATAACTCTTTATGGATCAAAAGTTATGAGCATCGGAGTGACGGATACCTGGTCACAAGCCCTACACCCTATGTTCATGGGCCCAGCCTCTATGTGAAGTGAAGTTGTCTTGGCCATGGTGCCGTGTGATTCGGTAATAGAAATGTGTTGGATTAGGCTGTCGTCCTTTTCGTGGCTCATGACGTACGATACGGGACGAAAAAACAGCATAAAAGAAAAAAAGTGTCCCAAAACTTATGAAAATGTTTGATTTTGGGGTCCGAAAATAGGCGCAACAGAGCAGGTTAGGTGCCCCCATCGTAGAGCTCTCAAAGAGCTTTCCAATGGTATGCTGTGCGCCGCGTTACTCCTTACGGATCAAAAGTTATGGACACCGGAGCGACGGATACCTAGTCACAAGCCCCACGCCCTCTGTTTGCGGGCCCTGCATTTACGTGAAGTGAAGTTGTCTTGCCCAAGGTACCGTGTGATTTGGTAATAGAAATGTGATGGATTAGGTTGTCATCCCTTTAGCGGCTCATGACGTACGATCCGGGACCGCAAAACAGCGCAAAAGAAGTAAAGTGTCCCAAAAATGGTGAAGATGTTCGATTTTGTTCTCTAAAAATAGGTGCAGCTGAGCAAGCTACATGCCCCCTTAATAGAGCTCTCGGAGAGCTTTCCAACGGTATGTTGTACGCCGCGTAACTCCTTACGGATCAAAAGTTATGAGCACCGGAGCGACAGATACTTGGTCAAAAGTCCCACGCCCTCTGTTTGCGGGCCCAGCCTCTACATGAAGTGAAGTTGTCTTGCCCAAGGTGCCGTGTTATTCGGTAATATAAATTTGATGGATAAGGTTATCGTCCTTTTCGCGGCTCACGACGTACGATCTGGGACAAAAAAACAGCGCAAAAGAAGAAAAGTGTCCGAAAAATGGTGAAACGCTCGATTTTGGGCACCGAAAACAGGCGCAACCGACCAAGCTAGGTGCCCCTTTTGTAGAGCTCTCGGAGATCTTTCCAACGGTATGCTGTACGCCGCGTAACTCCTTACGAATCAAAAGTTATGAGCACCGGAGCGACGAAAACCTGGTCACAAGCCCCACGCCCTCGGTTTGAGGGCCTAGCCTCTACTCGAAGTGAGGTTGTCTTACCCAACGAGCCGTGGGATTTGGTAATAAAAATGTGATGGATTTCGTTGTTGTTCTTTTCGCGGCTCGCGACGTACAATCCAGGATGGAAAAACAACGCAAAAGAAGAAATATGTCCCAAACTAATGAAAACGTTCGATTTTGGGCTCTGAAAATAGGCGCAACCTAGTAGGCTTGCTACACCCGTCGTAGAGCTCTTGGAGAGCTTTCCAACGGTATGCTGTGCGCCGTTAACTCCTTACGAATCAAAAATTATGAGCACCGGAGTGACGGATACCTGGTCACAAGTCCCACGCCCCCAGTTTGAGGGCCCAGCCTCTACGTGAAGTGAAGTTGTCTTGCCCAAGGTGCCATGGGATTGGGTAACAAAAATAAGTTGGATTAGCTTGTCGTCCTTTTCGCGGCTCACGACGTACGATCCGGGATGGAAAAACAGCGCAAAAGAATAAAAGTGTCCCAAAACTTATGAAAATGTTCGATTTTGGGATCCAAAAATAGGTACAGCTAAGCAAACTTGCTGCCCATGTTGTAGAGCTCTCGGAGAGCTTTCCAACGGTATGCTGTGCACTGCATAACTCTTAACGAATCAAAAGTTATGAGCACCGGAGAGACGGATACCTGGTCACAAGCCCTACGCCCTCTGTTTGCGGGCCCAGCCTCTACGTGAAGTGAAGTTGTCTTGCCCAATGTGTCGTGTGATTCAGTAATAGAAATGTGATGGATTAGGTTGTCATCCTTTTAACGGCTAACGACGTACGATCCGGGATGAAAAAACTGCGCAAAAGAAGTAAAGTGTCCCAAAACTGATGAAAACGATCGATTTTGGGCTCCAAAAATGGAAACAGCCGAGCAAGCTTGGCGCCCCCATCGTAGAGCTCTCGGAGAGCTTTCCAACAGTATACTGTGTGTCACGAAACTCCTTACAGATCAAAAGTTATGAGCACCGGAGCGACAGATACCTGGTCACAAGCCCCATGCCATCTTTTTGCGGGCTCTGCCTCTAAGTGAAGTGAAGTTGTCTTGGCCAAGGTGCCATGTGATTCGGTAATAGAAATGTGTTAGATTAAGTTGTCGTCCTTTTTGCGGCTCACGACGTACGATCTGGGATGAAAAAATAGCGCAAAAGAAGAAAAGTGTCCTGAAACTAATGAAAACGTTTGATTTTTGGCTCCAAAAATAGGTGCAGCCGAGCAACCTTGGTGCCCCCGTCGTAGAGCTCTCAGAGAGCTTTGCAACGGTATGTTGTCCGCTACGTAACTCCTTACGGATCAAAAGTTATGAGCACCGGAGCGACGGATACCTAGTCACAAACCCCACGCCCTCTGTTTGCTGGCCCAGCCTCTACATGAAGTGAAGTTGTCTTGGCCAAGGTGCCGTGTGATTCGGTAAAATAAATGTGTTGGATTAGGTTATCGTCCTTTTCGCGGCTCACGACGTACGATCTGGGAGGGAAAAACAGCGTAAAACTAGAAAAGGGTTCCAAAACTTATTAAAATGTTTGATTTTGGGCTCTGAAAAAAGGCGTAGCTGAGCAGGGTAGGTGCCCCCATCGTAGAGCTCTCAGAGAGCTTTCCAACGGTATGCTGTGCACCGCGTAACTCCTTACGGCTCAAAAGTTATGGGCACCGGAGCGATGGATACCTGGTCACAAGCCCCATGCCCTCTGTTTGCGGGCCCTGCCTCTACGTGAAGTGAAGTTGTCTTGCCCAAAGTGTTGTGTGATTATGTAATAGAAATGTGATGGATTAGGTTGTCGTCCCATTCGCGGCTCACGACTTACGATCCGGGACGAAAAAATAGTGCAAAAGAAGAAAAATGTCCCGAAAATGGTGAAAACGTTCGATTTTGGCCTCTGAAAATAGGCGCAGCCGAGCAAGCTTGGTGCCCATATCGTAGTGCTCTCGGATAGCTTTCCAACGGTATACTGTACGCTACGTAACTCCTTATGGATCAAAAGTTATGAGCATCGGAGCGACGGATACTTGGTCACAAACCCCACGCCCTCTGTTAACGATCCCAGCCTCTACGTGAAGTGAAGTAGTCTTGCCCAAGGTGCCGTGGGATTCGGTAATAGAAATGTGATGGATTAGGTTGTCGTCCTTTTCACGCCTCACGACGTATGATCCGGGACAAAAACAGCGCAAAAGAAGAAAAGTGTCACAAAACTAATGAAAACGTTCGATTTTGGCTCCGAAAACTGGAGCAAGCAAGCAAGCTGGGTACCCCCGTCGTAGAGCTCTCGGTGTCCTTTCCAACGGTATGCTGTGCGCCGTGTAACTTCTAACGGATCAAAAGTTATGAGCACCGGAGAGACGGATACCTGGTCATAAGCCCCACGCCCTCTGTTTGCGGGCCTAGCCTCTACGTGAGGTGAAGTTATCTTGCCCAAGGTGCCATGTGATTCAGTAATAGAAATATGATGGATTAGGTTGTCAACCTTTTTGCGGCTCACGACGTATGATCCAGGACGAAAAAACAGCGCAAAAGAAGAAAATTGTCCCAAAACTTAGGAACATGTTCGATTTTGAGCTCCGAAAATAGGCACCGCCGAGCAGGCTCGATGTCCCCATCGTAGAGCTCACGGAAAGCTTTCCAACGGTATGTTGTGCGCCGTGTAACTCCTTACGGATCAACAGTTATGAGCACCGGAGCGACGGATACCTGGTCACATGCCCCCACACCCTTTGTTTGTGGGCCCAGCGTCTATGTGAAGTGAACTTGTCTTGCCAAATGTATCATGTGATTTGGTAAAAGAAATTTGATGGATTAGGTTGTCGTCCTTTTCGCGGCTCACGAATTACTATCTGTGATGAAAAAACAGCGCAAAAGAAGAAATGTGTCCCAAAACTTATAAAAATGTTTGATTTTGGGCTCCGAAAATAGGCACAACCAAGCAGGCTAGGTGCACCAATCGTAGAGCTCTCTGAGTGGTTTCCAACGGTATGTTGTGCGCCGCGTAACTCCTTTTGGATCAAAAGTTATGGGCACTAGAGCGACGGATACCTGGTCACAAGCCCCACGCCCTCTGTTTGCAGGCCCAGCCTCTACGTGAAGTGAAGTTGTCTTGCCTAAGGTGCCGTGTGTTTCGGTAATAGAAATGTGATGGATTAGGTTGTCATCACTTTTCACTGCTCACGAGGTACGATCCGGGATGATAAAAAAGCGTAAAAGAAGAAAAGTATCCCAAAACTTATGAAAATGTTCTATTTGGGGCTCCGAAAATAGGCGCAGCCGAGCAGGCTAGGTGCCCCCATTGTAGAGCACTCAGAGAGCTTTCCTACGGTATGCTGTGTGCCGCGTAACTCCTTACGGATTAAAAGTTATGGGCACTGGAGCGACGAATGCCAGGGCACAAGCCCCACGCCCTCTGTTTGCGAGCCCAGCCTCTACGTGAAGTGATGTTGTCTTGCCTAAGGTGCCATGTGATTCGGTACTAGAAATGTAATGGATTAGGTTGTCGTCCTTTTCGCGGCTCACGACGTACGATTCGGGACGGAAAAACAGCGTAAAAGAAGAAAAGTGTCCCAAAACTTATGAAAATGTTCAATTTTGGGCTCCTAAAATGGGCGCAGCTGAGCAGGATAGGCACCCCCATCGTAGAGCACTCATAGAGCTTTCCTACGGTAAGCTGTTCGCCGCGTAACTCCTTACGGATAAAAAGTTATGGGCATCAGAGCGACGGATACCTGGTCACAAGCCCCACGCCCTCTGTTTGCTGGCCCAGCCTCTATGTGAAGTGAAGTTGTCTTTCCCAAGTTGCCATGGGATTCGATAATACAAATGTGATGGATTAGGTTGTCGTCCTTTTCGCGGCTCACGACATACGATCCCGGACAGAAAAACAGCGCAAAAGAAGAAAATTGTCCCAAAACTGATGAAAACATTGATTTTGGGCTCGGAAAACAGGCGCAGCCGAGTAAGCTTTGTGCCCCCATCGTAGAGCTCTCGGAGAGCTTTTCAACTGTATGATGTGCACCGCGTAACTCTTTACGGATCAAAAGTTATGGGCACCGGAGCGACGGATACTTGGTCACAAGCCTAACGCCCTGTGTTTGCGGGCCCAGCCTCTATGTGAAGTGAAGTTGTCTTGCCCAAGGTGCCTTGGGATTCGGTAATAGAAATGGGATGGATTCGGTTGTCGTCTTTTTTGCTGCTCACGACGTATGATCCGGGACCGAAAAACAGTACAAAAGAAGAAAAGTGTCCCAAACTGATGAAAACGTTCGATTTTGGGCTCCGAAAATAGGCATAGCCTAGTAGGCTTGCTACTCCCATCGTAGAGCTCTTGGATAGCTTTCCAACGGTATGCTGTGCGCCGCGTAACTCCTTACGAATCAAAAGTTATGTGCACCGGAGCGACGGATACATGGTCACAAGCCCCACGCCCTCGGTTTGAGGGCCCAGCCTCTACGTGAAGTTAAGTTTTCTGTCCCAAAGTGCCGTGGAATTCGGTAATAAAAATATGATGAATTAGGTTGCCGTCCTTTTCGTGGCTCATGACATACGATCTGGGATGGAAAAATAACGCAAAAGAAGAAAAGTGTTTCAAAACTGATGAAAACATTCGATTTTGGGCTCCAAAAATAGGCGCAGCCGAGCAGGCTTGCTGCCCACGTCGTAGAGCTCTCGGAGAGCTTTTCAACGGTATGATGTGCACTACGTAACTCTTTACGGATCAAAAGTTATGGGCACTGGAGCAACGGATACCTGGTCACAAGCCCCACACTCTATATTTGCGGGCCCAGTCTCTATGTGAAGTGAAGTTGTCTTGCCCAAGGTGCCTTGGGATTCGGTAATAGAAATAGGATGGATTAGGTTGTCGTCCTTTTCGTGGCTCACGACGTACGATCCGCGATGGAAAAACACCACAAAAGAAGAAAAGTATCCTGAAACTGATGAAAACATTCGATTTTGGGCTCCGAAAACAGGCGCAGCCGAGCGACCTTGGTGCCCTCATCGTAGAGCTCTCAAAGAGCTTTCCAACGGTATATTGTCCGCCGCGTAACTTCTTACGGATCAAAAGTTATGAGCACCGGAGCGACAGATACCTTGTCACAAGCCCCACGCCCTCTGTTTGCTGGCCCAGCCTCCACATGAAGTGAAGTTGTCTTGGCCAAGGTTTCGTGTGATTCGGTAAAAGAAATGTGTTGGATTAGGTTGTCGTCCTTTTCGCGGCTCACGACGTTCGATCCGGGACTGAAAAACAGCGTAAAAGTATAAAAGTGTACCAAAACTTATGAAAATATTCGATTTTGGGCTCCGAAAACAGGCACAGCCGAGCAGGCTAGGTGCCCCCATCGTAGAATTCTCAGAGAGCTTTCCAACGGTATGCTGTGCGTCGCGTAACTCCTTACGGATCAAAAGTTATGGGCACTGGAGCGACGGATACCTGGTCACAAGCCCCACGCCCACTTTTTGCGGGCCCTGCCTCTACATGAAGTGAAGTTGTCTTGCCCAAGGTGCCATGTGATTCAGTAATAGAAATGTGATGGATTAGGTAGTTGTCCTTTTCGAGGCTCACGACGTACAATCCAGGACGGAAAAACAGCGCAAAATAAGAAAAGTGTCCCGAAACTAATGAAAACGTTCGAGTTTGGGCTCCGAAAATAGGCGCTACCGAGCAAGCTGGTGCCCCCATCGTAGAGCTCTCGGAGAGCTTTCCAACGGTATGCTGTGCGCCGCGTAAATCCTTACGGATCAAAAGTTATGAGCACCGGAGCAACGGATACCTGGTCACAAGCCCCACGCCTTCTATTTGCGGGCTCTGCCTCTACGTGAAGTGAAGTTGTCTTGGCCAAGGTGCCCTGTGATTCGGTAATAGAAATGTGTTGGATTAGGTTGTCGTCATTTTCGCGGCTCACGACGTACGATCCGGAACGGAAAAACTGCGCAAAAGAAGAAAAGTGTCCCGAAACTAATGAAAACGTTAGATTTTGGGCTCCAAAAATAGGAGCAGCTGAGCAGGCTTGCTACCCACATCGTAGACCTCTCGGAGAGCTTTCCAACGGTATGCTGTGCGTCGCGTAACTCTTTACAGATCAAAAGTTATGGGCACCGGAGCGACAGATACCTGGTCAAAAGCCCCACGCCCTGTGTTTGCGGGCCCAGCCTCTATGTGAAGTGAAGTTGTCTTGCCCAAGGTACCATGGGATTCGATAATAGAAATGTGATAGATTAGGGTGTCGTTCCTTTCGCGGCTCACGACGTACAATCTGGGATGGAAAAACAGCGCAAAAGAAGAAAAGTGTCCCAAAAATGGTAAAAACTTTTGATTTTGGGCTCCGAAAAAAGGCGTAGCCGAGTGAGCTTGGTGCCCCCCATTGTAGAGCTCTCGGAGAGCTTTTCAACAGTTTGCTGTGCGTCGCGTAACTCTTTACGGATCAAAAGTTATGAGCATCGGAGCGACGGATACCTGGTCACAAGCCCCACGCCCTCTGTTTGAGGGCCCAGCCTCTACTCGAATGGAAGTTGTCTTACCCAACGAGCCATGGGATTCGGTAATAAAAATGTGATGGATTAGGTTGTCGTCCTTTTCGCGGCTCACGACGTACAATACGAACAGAAAAATAGAGCAAAAGAAGAAAGTATCCCGAAATTAATGAAAACGTTCGATTTTGTGCTCTAAAGACAAGCGCAACCGAACAAGCTTAGTGCCACCGTAGTAGAGCTCTCAGAGAGCTTTCCAACGGTATGTTGTGCGCCGCGTAACTCCTAACGAATCAAAAGTTATGAGCACCGGAGAGACGAATACCTGGTCACAAGCCCCACGGTCTCTGTTTGCCGGCCCAGCCTCTACGTGAAGTGAAGTTGTCTTGCCCAAGGAGCCGTGTGATTCGGTAATAGAAATGTGTTGGATTAGATTGTCGTCCTTTTCGAGGCTCACGACGTATGATTTGGGACGAAAAAATTGCGCAAAAGAAGAAAAGTGTCCCAAAACTAATGAAAACGTTTGATTTTAGGCTCCAAAAATAGGTGCAGCCGAGCAACCATGGTGCCCACGTCGTAAAGCTCTCGGAGAGCTTTCTAAGGGTATGTTGTGCGCCGTGTAACTCCTTACGGATAAAACGTTATGAGCACCGGAGCGACGGATACCGGGTCACAAGCCCCACGCCCTCTGTTTGCAGGCCCAGCCTCTACGTGAAGTGAAGTTTTCTTGGCCAAGGTGCCGTGTGATTCGGTAATAGAAATGTGTTGGATTAGGTTGTCGTCCTTTTCGCGGCTCACGACGTACGATCCGAGACGAAAAAATAGCGCAAAAGTCAAAAACTGTCCCAAAATATATGAAAATGTTCAATTTTGGGTGCTAAAAACAGGCGCAGCTGAGCAGGCTAGGTGCCCTCATCGTAGAGCTCTCAAAGAGCTTTCCAACGGTATGCTGTGCGCAGCGTAACTCCTTACGGATCAAAAGTTATGGGCACCGGAACGACGAATACTTGGTCACAAGCCCCACGCCCTCTGTTTGCGGGCCATACCTCTACATGAAGTGTAGTTGTCTTGCCCAAGGTACCGTGTGATTCGGTAATAGAAATGTGATAGATTAGGTTGTTGTCCTATTCGCGGCTCACAACGTACGATCCGGGACGAAAAAATAGCACAAAATAAGAAATGTGTCCCGAAAATGGTGAAAACGTTCGATTTTGGCCTTACCTCCGTCGTAGAGCTCTCGGATAGCTTTCCAACGGTATGCTGCACGCCGCGTAACTCCTTACAGATCAAAAGTTATGAGCATCGGAGCGACGAATACTTGGTCATAAGCCCTACGCCCTCTGTTTGCGGGCCCAGCCTCTACGTGAAGAGAAGTTGTCTTGCCCAAGGTGCCGTGGGATTCGGTAATAGAAATGTGATGGATTAGGTTGTCATCCTTTTCGCAGCTCACGACGTACAATCAGGGACGAAAAATAGGGCAAAAGAAGTAAAGTGTCCCAAAACTTATGAAAATGTTCAATTTTAGGCTCCGAAAATAGGCGCAACCGAGCAGGCAAGGTGCCCCCATCGTAGAGCTCTCAGTGTGCTTTCCAAAGTTATGCTGTGCACCGCGTAACTACTTACCGATCAAAAGTTATAGGCACTGGAGCAACGGATACCTAGTCACAAGACCCACGACCTCGGTTTGAGGGCCCAGCCTCTGCGTGAAGTGAAGTTGTCTTGCCCAAGGTTGCGTGGGATTCAGTAATAAAAATGTGATGGATTAGGTTGTCGTCCTTTTTGCAGCTCACGATGTGCGATTCGGGACAGAAAAATAGTACAAAAGAAGGAAAGTGTCCCAAAATTGATGAAAACATTTGATTTTGGTATGCGAAAACATGTGCAGCCGAGCAGACTTGGTGCCCACGTCGTGGAGCTCTTAGAGAGCTTTCCAATGGTATGCTGTGCGGCGCGTAACTCTTTACAGATCAAAAGTTAAGGGCACCGGAGCGAGGGATACCTGGTCACAAGACACACGCCCTCTGTTGTGGGCCCAGCCTCTACTTGAGGTGAAGTTGTCTTGCCCAAGGTGCCGTGGGAATCGGTAATAGAAATGTGTTGGATTAGGTTGTCTTCCTTTTCGCGGCTCAGAACGTACAATTCCAGACAAAAAAATAGCGCAAAAGAAGAAAAGTTTACCGATACTGATGAAAATGTTCGATTTTGGGCTCTGAAAACAAGAACAGCCAAGCAAGCTTGGTGCCCCCGTCGTAGAGCTCTCGGAGAGCTTTCCAACGGTATGCTGCGCGCTGCGTAACTCCTTATGGATCAAAAGTTATGAGCACCGGAGCGACGGATACCTGGTCACAAGCCCCACGCCATCTGTTTGCGGGACCAGCCTCTACGTGAAATGAAGTTGTCTTGCCCAAGGTGCTGTGTGATTTGGGAATAGAAATGTGATGGATTAAGTTGTTGTTCCATTCACGGCTCACGACGTACGATCCGGGACGGAAAAACAGCGCAAAAGAAGAAATGTGTCCCAAAAATAGTGAAAATGTTCTATTTTGGGCTCCAAAAATAGGCACAGCCGAGCAAGCTTGGTGCCCCCGTCGTAGAGCTCTCGGATAGCTTTCCAACGGTATGCTGTACGCCGTGTAA
Organism: Ehretia macrophylla; assembly: GCA_037974665.1. Taxonomy (NCBI): domain Eukaryota; kingdom Viridiplantae; phylum Streptophyta; class Magnoliopsida; order Boraginales; family Ehretiaceae; genus Ehretia; species Ehretia macrophylla. Next base: position 46,554,082 of record CM075771.1, on the reverse strand, counting down.
CTCCTTATGGATCAAAAGTTATGAGCATCGGAGCGGCGGATACTTGGTCATGAGCCCCACGCCCTCTGTTTGCAGGTCCAGCCTCTGCGTGAAGAGAAGTTATCTTGCCCAAGTTGCCGTGGGATTCGGTAATAGAAATGTGATGGATTAGGTTGTCATCCTTTTCGTTGCTCACGACGTACAATTAGGGACGAAAAAATATGCCAAAAGAAGTAAAGTGGCCCAAAACTTATGAAAATGTTCAATTTTAGGCTCCGAAAATAGGCACAATTGAGCAGGCAAGGGGCCCCCATCGTAGAGCTCTCAGAGTGCTTTCCAAAGGTATGTTGTGCACCTCGTAACTACTTACGGATCAAAAGTTATGGGCACTAGAGCAACGGATACCTGGTCACATGACCCACGACCTCGGTTTGAGGGCCCAGCCTCTACATGAAGTGAAGTTGTCTTGCCCAAGGTTGCGTGGGATTTAGAAATAAAAATGTGATGGATTAGGTTGTCGTCCTTTTCACAGCTCATGACGTGCGATCCGGGATGGAAAAATAACTCAAAGGAAGGAAAGTGTCCCAAAATTGATGAAAATGTTTGATTTTGGTTTGCGAAAATAGGTGCAGCCGAGCAAACTTGGTGCCCATGTCGTGGAGCTCTTAGAGAGCTTTCCAATGGTATGTTGTACGGCGCGTAACTCTTTACGGATCAAAAGTTAAGGGCATAGGAGCGACGGATACCTGGTCACAAGTCGCACGCCCTCTGTTTGTAGGCCCAACCTCTACTTGAGGTGAAGTTGTCTTGCCCAAGGTGCCGTGGGATTCGGTAATAGAAATGTGGTGGATTAGGTTGTCTTCCTTTTCGCGGCTCACAATGTACGATTCAGGACAGAAAAACAGCGCAAAAGAAGAAAAATTTCCCGAAACTAATGAAAACGTTCGATTTTGGGCTCTGAAAACAAGAATAGCCAAGCAAGCTTGGTGCCCTCGTCGTAGAGCTCTCGGAGAGCTTTCCAACGGTATGTTGTGCGCTGTGTAACTCCTTACGGATCAAAAGTTATGAGCACCGGAGCGACGGATACCTAGTCACAAGCCCCACGCCCTCTGTTTGCGGGACCAGCCTCTACGTGAAGTGAAGTTGTCTTGCCCAAGGTGCCGTGTGATTTGGGAATAGAAATGTTATGGATTAGGTTGTCGTCCTTTTCGCAGCTCACAACGTACGATCTGGGACGAAAAATCTGCGCAAAAGAAGTAAAGTGTCCCAAAACTTAAGAAAATGTTTGATTTTGGGCACCGAAAATAGGCGTAACCAAGCAAGCTTGGTGCCCCCATCGTAGAGATCTTAGACTGCTTTCCAACGGTATGTTGTGCGCCGCGTAACTACTTACGGATCAAAAGTTATGGGCAACGGAGCAACGGATACCTGGTCACAAGGCCCACGACCTCGGTTTGAGGGCCCAGCCTCTACGTGAAGTGAAGTTGTCTTGCCCAATGTCCCGTGGGATTCGGTAATAAAAATGTGATGGATTAGGTTGTCGCCCTTTTCGCAGCTCACGACGTGCGATCCGGGATGGAAAAACAACGCAAAATAAGAAAAGTGTCCAAAAACTGATGAAACCGTTTGATTTTTGGCGGCGAAAACAGGTGCAGCTGAGCAGACTTGGTGCCCACGTCGTAGAACTTTCAGAGAGCTTTCCAACGGTATGCTCTGCGTCGCGTAACTCTTTATGGATCAAATGTTATTGGCACCGGAGCGACGGATACCTGGTCACAAGCCCCACGCCCTCTGTTTGGGGGCCCAGCCTCTACGTGAGGTGAAATTGTCTTGCCCAAGGTGCTGTGGGATTCGGTAATAGAAATGTGATGGATTAGGTTGTCGTCCTTTTCGCGGCTCATGACATACGATCCGGGATGAAAAAACAGCGCAAAAGAAGAAAAGTGTACCGAAAATGGTGAAAACATTCAATTTTGGGCTCTGAGAATAGGCGTAGCCGAGCAAGCTTGGTGCCCTCGTCGTAGAGCTCTCGGAGAGCTTTCCAACGGTATGTTGTACGCCGCGTAACTCCTTATGGATCAAAAGTTATGAGCATTGGAGCGACGGATACTTGGTCACAAACCCCACGCCCTCTGTTTGCGGGCCCAGCCTCTACGTGAAGTGAAGTTGTCTTGCCCAAGGTGCAGTGTGATTTGGGAATAGAAATGTGATGGATTAGGTTGTCGTCCTTTTAGCGGCTCACAACGTACGATCCGGGACGGAAAAATAGTGCAAAAGAAGAAAATTGTCCCAAAACTTATGAAAATTTTTGATTTTGGGCTCCAAAAATAGGCTCAATCGAGCAGGCTAGGTGCCCTCATCGTAGAGCTCTCAGATTACTTTCTAACGGTAAGCTGTGCGCCGCGTAACTACTTACGGATCAAAAGTTATGGGCATCGGAGCAACAGATACCTGGTCACAAGACCCGTGACCTCGGTTTGAGGGCCCAGGCTCTATGTGAAGTGAAGTTGTCTTGCCCAAGGTGTCGTGGGATTCGGTAATAAAAATGTGATGGATTAGATTGTCATCTTTTTCGCAGCTCACGACGTGCAATCCGGGACGGAAAAACAACGCAAAAGAAGAAAAGTGTCCCAAAACTGATGAAAACGTTCGATTTTGGGCTGTAAAAACAGGTGCAGCCGAGCAGACTTGGTGCCCACGTCGTAGAGCTCTCCGAGAGCTTTCCAACGTTATGTTGTGCGCCGCGTAACTCTTTCCGGATCAAAAGTTATGGGCACCGGAGCGACGGATACCTGGTCATAAGCCCCACGCCCTCTGTTTGTGGGCCCAGCCTCTACGTGAGGTGAAGTTGTCTTGCCCAAGATGCTGTGGGATTCGGTAATAGAAATGTGATGGATTAGGTTGTCGTCTTTTTCGCGGCTCACAACGTACTATCCGGAATGGAAAAACAGTGAAAAAGAAGAAAAGTTTCCCAAAATTGATGAAAATGTTCAATTTTGGGATCTGAAAACAGGCACAGCCGAGAAAGATTGGTGCTCCCGTCGTAGAGCTCTCGGAAAGCTTTCCAACGGTATGTTGTGCGCTGCGTAACCCCTTACAGATCAAAAGTTATGAGCACCGAAGCGACGGATACCTAGTCACAAGCCCGCCGCCCTCTGTTTGCTGCCCAGCCTCTACCTGAAGTGAAGTTGTCTTGCCCAAGGTGCCGTGTGATTTGGGAATAGAAATGTGATGGATTTGGTTGTCGTCTTTTTCGCGGCTCCCAACGTACGATCCGGGACAGAAAAACAGCGCAAAAGAAGAAAAGTGTCCCAAATCTTATGAAAATATTCGAATTTGGGCTCCGAAAATAGGCGCAACCGAGCAGGCCAGGTGTCCCCATCATAGAGCTCTCAGAGTGTTTTCCAACGGTGTGCTGTGCGCCGCGTAACTACTTACGAATCAAAAGTTATGGGCACTGGAGCAACGGATACCTGGTCATAAGACCCACGACCTCCGTTTGAGGGCCCAGCCTCTACGTGAAGTGAAGTTGTCTTGCCCAAGGTTCCATGGGATTCGGTAATAAAAATGTGATGGATTAGGTTGTCGTCCTTTTCGCAGCTCATGACGTGCGATTCGGGACGGAAAAACAGTGCAAAAGAAGGAAAGTGTCCCAAAACTGATGAAAACATTTGATTTTGGGCTGCGAAAACAGGTGCAGCCTAGCAGACTTGGTGCCCACGTTGTAGTGCTCTCAAAGAGCTTTCCAACGATATGTTGTGCGCTGCGTAACTCCTTACGGATCAAAAGTTATGGGCACCGGAGCGACGGATACCTAGTCATAAGCCCCACGCCCTCTGTTTGCGGGCCCTGCCTCTACGTGAAGTGAAGTTGTCTTGCCCATGGTGCCGGGGGATTCGGTAATAGAAATGTGATGAATTAGGTCGTCGTCCCTTTCGCGGGTCACGACGTACGATTCGAGACGGAAAAACAGCACAACAGAAGAAAAGTGTCCCGAAAATAGTGAAAACATTCGATTTTGGGATCCGAAAATAGGCTCAGCCGAGCAAGCTTGGTGCCCCTGTCGTAGAGCTCTCGGAGAGCTTTCCAACGGTATTCTGTACGCCGCGTAACTCCTTACGAATCAAGTGTTATGAGCATCGGAGCGACGGATACCTGGTCATAAGCCCTACGCCCTCTATTTGCAGGCCCTGCCTCGACGTGAAATGAAGTTGTCTTGCCCAAGGTGCCATGTGATTCGGTAATAGAAATGTGTTGGATTAGGTTGTCGTCCTTTTTGCAGCTCACGATGTACGATCTAGGATGAAAAAATAGCGCAAAAGAAGAAAAGTGTCCCAAAACTTATGAAAATGTTCAATTTTGGGCTCCAAAAATAGGCGCAACCTAGCAGACAAGGTGCCCCCATCGTAGAGCTCTCAAAGTGCTTTCCAACGGTATGCTATGCGCCGCGTAACTACTTACAGATCAAAAGATATGGGCATCGAAGCGACGGATACCTGGTCACAAGCGCCACGCCCTCTGTTTGAGGGCCCCGCCTCTACTCGAAGTGAAGTTGTCTTACCCATGGAGCCATGGAATTCGGTAATAAAAATGTGATGGATTAGGTTGTCGTCCTTTTTGCGGCTCGCGACGTACAATCTGGGACAGAAAAAATGGCGCAAAAGAAGAAAAGTGGCCCAAACTGATGAAAACGTTCGATTTTGGGCTCCGAAAATAGGCATAGCCTAGTAGGTTTGATGCTCCCGTCGTAGAGCTCTTGGATAGCTTTCCAACGGTATGCTGTGCGCCGCGTAACTTGTGAGGCCCGACCTCGATTTGCGTACGATACCTCGTTTCATGTGCCCTAATCTAGATTTGCGTGCCTTGATCTAGGTTTAAGAATTGTGTTCGTTTTGTGTGCCATGCATTGAATTACGTGCATTCATTTAGGGTTGCGTGCATTTACTTGGAAAACGTGCGTTCATCTCGTAGTTCGTGCCCTATCTCGTAGTGAGTGCCCTAGACCTAGGAGAGCGTGCCCTCACGCTAATCAAGAAAAGCATCTTACACGAAGCACTAGGTCATTAATTAATCCTACAAATTCCACTAACTAATAATTAAACTACTAATTCAACCCACTAGAAGACAAAATCTCACAAAAAGCTAGACATTCCTTATTCTTTATTCCTTATTCTTTTTGCACTTTCAACACACAATTAAATAATGCTCAAAAGGTGACAAAAAAATCATATTTTTAGATGCCTTGGCCGACCACCATATGGGCTTTTATGCTTGCTTTCTTAATTCAATTTAAATCCTAGACAATCTATGACAAGTTATGACACAAGTGCATAAAAAATAGCTCAAAAACACTACCAATGCACCACAAATCTCGACAATATGCTCCATGCCCATGCTAGGAATTTTAAAATACTTCTTGAAGACATGAAAATCAGAATTGCTAAGCTCAAGGCCGAACACTTGCATCAACATTTGCAAAAGCTATCATTTTTTTTTCATTTCTCTCATTCTCCTCACATTTCTCTCTCTCCCTCTCATTCTTCTCTCTCTCTCTCGGCCTTGGCTGAGTTTCATCTTTCCATAGCTCATCTTCATCATTCTATGGTGCATCAAGACGGGCAACAAGCAAAGAAACTCGACCAAGCTAGCTAAGTTGCAAGAATCACACATGCAAGCTTTTTGAGTCACCATTTCGGCCTAGGTGAGTTTGCTAGCTTCCATTTCTTTTCTTCTTGTTCTAACCACATGCACCTACTAAGAACTTGGCCACTAAGCTAGGAAAAATAGAGAAAATCGAGTTGGAGTCTCGGCTAAGCAAGGAAGAAGAAGAAATTTGTGCTTCCTCAAAGTTTTGTGCACCTTCTTGTTGATTTGCTAAGGTGAGGGCTAAAACTTCTTGAAAATCTTTCAAAAATCCACATGCATGCTCTTAAATGTATGTCCTTGCTTCTGTACTTGAGTTATATGTGTGTTCATAAGCTTTTACAACCATGCATGGCAAGATTTTGGCTTGAAGGTGATGATAGATGAAATCGGGTTTGGTGACAGCTTTCTGTCTTGTTGTTACGAGATGATTTTGGCTAGGCAAATGATGTTGAAAATGCATGAAAATTGGTAGGTAACTATTTTTGCCATTTTTGAACATTTGTCATAGAAATAGGCCAAAGATAATTTTGACTCTAAGGTCCTCAAAATGGCAAATCATTAAAATGTGTCCAAATTGGAAGTCTGGAAAAAATGTAGCAGGTTTTGGCAGATGCACTGACCTTGTAGAACGAACCAGTTTCGACTTAGTAAATGATGTCAAAAATGCATGAAATTTGGTGTGCTTCTAGGCTGTTCAGTTCTGGACATTTTTGTCAGAAATGGACTAAGGCTAAATCTGACCCTAAAGACCTCAAAAACGACAAGTATTGAAATGTGTGCAAATCTGGACAGTTTTGTGCAATCCCACTGTTTTGGCTATAACGATTGGACCCTAACTCCAAATGATGCAAGGTTTGTTGCTGATTTTAGTTAACTTCTTAAGCTTTAATTTTACATCTTATTCACTAGAATTGGAGATTGTTTTCTTGTCTTAATGTTTGTGAGAAAACAGCCTATTGCAGTGAGGGTTTCACTTAGTTATATGCTTAGAAAATTTGTTGTAACTTCTCTTGTGGTATTAAATGCTTGGGATTGTGGCATTGGGATGTTTTGTGGACTGTTTGAATACTTGGGGATGTTTGAATTAATTGATGCTTGGCTTGAGATTGATTTTGAGTTGATTTGGGGTTTAATCGCACGAGTAAGAACGAAATGGAAACCCTAGTGACTAGGTAAACTTGCTAAGTGTTGATCCTTTGGATATTGTGTGTAATTATATGTTTAGTAGGCTGCCCGTAGTTGCCCTTATAAACCTAAATGTGATTTTGATCATTGCATGTTGACAAATAGGCCTTTCTTGCATCCGAACCCACGTAGATATTGTTGCATGTTGAATAATCTTATCACTTGATTACGTGGACTTCAAAATGAGTTATATGGCTTGATTTACATGTGTTACATGGCTGCCCGTTTAATGTTCATATAACTCCATATGCCTTTCAAGTGAAATTACTTGTCTTATCGTGCCTCGCTTGTTTACTTGTCAATGTGCAATATTATGACTGTCCGGAGGCAACCTACTTTGTTGTCCTCCTAATGTGATATATTAAATGTCATAAATGTGCATTGCATATAAGGTTGCAACCTTTCATTCTGGCGTAGTACCGTTCACGTACACCCAGCGGCATCAGGCTTGTCGGTGCAACCGTGACTACAATTGTCCAATTCCCTCTCTCACTTGGGGGCTAGACTTCCTCGGAGAGTTGGGTTGTAGGATTTCGGGGTACATCTGGAGTACACCCACTTGGCGTGATAAGGGGATGATTTGAAGTCAGCCGCAACAACTGATACTGGAAATGAACTGAGAGCAAAAGCTCACCGTATCCTTTTTACTATGTGTATTAGTACTCTCGCTTGGCTCCTAGAGGACCTCGGGGAGGAAAGACGGGTAATTGTGTTCCTTTACTTTCATATTATTGTTTTGTACTTAATTGTGATACATTCATACTTGCAAAAAGGGTTTTCATAAGTTAAACCGGAAAATGAGTTTTCAAACCTATTTCTCGTTCCCCCTCGATGAGTTCATAAGGATTCACCCTCTTTTATCATCTCAGGTGAAGAAGATCAAGAACAGGTACCCGAGGAAGATGTGCCTAACGATGATTCCTTGGAGTGATTGCTTGTCCTATGTGCTTTGCGTGATTATGGCTAATTGTGAACACTATGCTACTTGAAGACTATTTCTTTTACGTCGCTTGTTGTTTGTAATGTAAAAGACCCCCATTGTAATTTGGGGTCTAATTTTGGTTTGTACTGATATTAGCTAGACAGATACTAGACACTACTATGGTCATTTTGCTATTATTACTGCTAGTATCTATAATAGGATTATGAAGTATTAGGTAAGGGCTAAGTAAAATGAACCAACCAAATCTTAAGCAGGTACTCGTTGTTAAGTTAAGATCAACAGGTACTTTTGTAACGAGGATAAACAAACAAATGAGGTATAGTATCATGCTAGGTTATTAACCAAATGAGACATCGAGATAACCAGTAAACATTTCAATTGATGGTAAATAGTAATCCTAGTTGGAAATGAAATTGAGATTGAAAATTTTGAGGCGTTTAGAGAATTAGGTCAAACCAAAGAGCCTAATTATAGCCGTTATGCTGCCGATTTTCTAGAAAATTTTGGAGTTTAGGCTAAAACATTAAGTGTTAAATTTTCATGAACGGTTAAGTATGTGATATGACTTGAATGTTAGATCACACCCTAGTCTAACCTTTATAGGCCGGGTTGGGGCGTGACATAACTCCTTAAGAATCAAAAGTTATGTGCACTGGAGCGACGGATACCTGGTCACAAGCCCCACACCCTCGGTTTGATGGCCCAGTCTCTATGTGAAGTGAAGTGGTCTTGCCCAAGGTGCCGTGTGATTCGGTAATAAAAATATGTTGGATTAGGTTGTCGTCCTTTTCGCGGCACACGACATACGATCCTGGATGGAAAAATAGCGCAAAAGAAGAAAAGTGTCCCAAAACTGATGAAAACATTCAATTTTGGGCTCCAAAAATAGGCGCAGTCGAGCAGGCTTGCTACACACGTTGTAGAGCTCTCGAATAGTTTTCCAACGAGATGCTGTGCGCCGCGTAACTCTTTACGGATCAAAAGTTATGGGCACCGGAATGACGGATACCTGGTCAAAAGCCCCACGCCCTATGTTTGCAGGCCCAGCCTCTATGTGAAGTGAAGTTGTCTTGCCCAAGGTGCCGTGGGATTCAGTAATAGAAATGTGATGGATTAGGTTGTCTTCCTTTTCGCGGCTCACGACGTACGATTCGGGACTGAAAAACAGCGCAAAAGAATAAAAATGTCTCGAAACTAATGAAAACATTCGATTTTGGGCTCCGAAAATAGCCGCTGCTGAGCAAGGTTGGTGCCCCCGTCGTAGAGCTCTTAGAGTGCTTTCCAATGGTATGCTGTGCGCCGCGTAACTCCTAGCGGATCAAAAGTTATGAGCATTGGAGAGACGGATACCTAGTCATAAGCCCCACACCCTCTGTTTGCGGGCCCAGCCTCTACGTTAGGTGAAGTTTTCTTGCCCAAGATGTCATGTGGTTTGTTAATGGAAATGTGATGGATTAGGTTGTCGTCCTTTTCGCTGCTCATGACGTACGATCTGGGACGGAAAAATAGTATAAAAGAAGAAAAGTGTCCCGAAACTTATGAAAATATTTGATTTTGAGCTCCGAAAACCGGCGCATCCCAGCAAGCTTGGTGCCCCCATCGTATAGCTCACGGAGAGCTTTCCAACGGTATGCTGTGCGCTGCGTAACTCCTTACGGATCAAAAGTTATGAGAACTGGAGAGACGGATACCTGGTCATAAGACCCACACCCTATGTTTGCGGTCCCAGCGTCTACATGAAGTGAACTTATCTTGCCTAAGGTGTCGGGTGATTCAGTAATAGAAATGTGATGGATTAGGTTGTCGTCCTTTTCGCGGCTCACGACGTACGATCCAGGATGAAAAAATAGTGCAAAAGAAGAAAATTGTCCCAAAACTGATGAAAACGTTTGATTTTGGGCTACAAAAATAGGTGCAGCCGAGCAGGCTTGCTACCCACATCGTAGAGCTCCCGGAGAGCTTTCCAACGGTATGCTGTACGCCGTGTAACACTTTACGGATCAAAAGTTATGGGCACCGGAGTGACGGATACCTGGTCACAAGCCCCACGCCCTGTGTTTGCGGGCCCAGCCTCTATGTGAAGTGAAGTTGTCTTGCCCAAGGTATTGTGGGATTCAGTAATAGAAATGTGATGGATTAGGTTGTCTTCCTTTTCGCAGCTCACGACGTACCAACCGGGACGGAAAAACAGCGCAAAAAAATAAAAATGTCCCAAAACTAATGAAAATGTTCGATTTTGGGCTCCGAAAATAGGCACAACCGAGCAGGCTAGGTTTCCCCATCGTAGAGCTCTCAGAGTGCTTTCCAACGGTATGCTGTGCGCCGCGCAACTCTTTAAGGATCAAAAGTTATGGGCACCGGAACGACGGATACGTGGTCACAAGCCCCACGCCCTCTGTTTGTGGGCCCAGCCTCTACGTGAAGTGAAGTTGTCTTGCCCAAGGTACTATGTGATTCGGTAATAGAAATGTGATGGATTAGGTTGTCGTCCTTTTCGCGGCTCACGACGTAGGATCTAGGATAGAAAAATAGCGTAAAAGAAGAAAAGTGTCCCAAAACTTATGAAAATGTTCGATTTTGAGCTCCGAAAACAGGCGCAGTCGCGCAAGCTTGGTGCCCCCATCATATAGCTCACGGAGAGCTTTCCAACGGTATACTGTGCGCCGCGTAACTCCGTACGGATCAAAACTTATGAGCACCGGAGCGATGGATACCTGGTCACAAGACCCACACCCTGTGTTTGCGGGCCCAGGGTCTACCTGAAGTGAACTTGTCTTGCCCAAGGGGTAGTGTGATTCGGTAATAGAAATGTGATGGATTAGGTTGTCGTCTTTTTCGCGGCTCACAACGTACGATCCGGGATGAAAAAATAGCACAAAAGAAGAAATGTGTCCCAAAACTTATGAAAATGTTCGATTTTGGGCTCCGAAAACAGGCACAACCAAACAGGGTAGTTGCCCCTATCGTAGAGCTCTCAGAGTGCTTTCCAATGGTATGCTGTGCACCGCGTAACTCCTTATGGATCAAAAGTTATGGGCACTGGAGCGATGGATACTTGGTCACAAGCCCCACGCCCTCTGTTTGAGGGCCCAGCCTCTACGTGAAGTGATGTTGTATTGCCCAAGGTGCCGTGTGGTTTGGTAATAGAAATGTGATGGATTAGGTTGTTGTCATTTTCGTGGCTCACGACGTACGATCCGGGACGGAAAAACAGCTTAAAAGAAGAAAAGTATCCAAAAACTTATGAAAATGTTCAATTTTGGGCTCCGAAAACAGGCGCAGCCGAGCAGGGGAGGTGCCCCCATCGTAGAGCTCTCAGAGAGCTTTCCTACGGTATGCTGTGCGCCGCGTAACTCCTTACGGATAAAACGTTATGGGTACCGGAGCGACGAATACCTGGTCACAAGCCCCATGCCCTCTGTTTGCGAGCCCAGCCTCTATGTGAAGTGATGTTGTCTTGCCTAAGGTGCCATGTGATTCGGTAAAATAAATATGATGGATTAGGTTGTCTATTTTCCGCGGCTCACGATGTACGATTCGGGACGAAAAAATAGTGCAAAAGAAGAAAAGTGTCCCAAAACTGATGAAAACATTTGATTTTGGGCTGCGAAAATAGGTGTAGACGAACAGACTTGGTGCCCATATCGTAGAGCTCTCGGAGAGCTTTCCAACGGTATGATGTGCTTCGCGTAACTCTTTACGGATCAAAAGTTATGGGCACCGGAGCGACGGATACATGGTCACAAGCCCTACGCCCTCTGTTTGCGGGCCCATCCTCTACATGAAGTGAAGTTGTCTTGCCCAAGGTGCCATGGGATTCGATAATACAAATGTGATGGATTAGGTTGTCGTCCTTTTCGCGACTCACGACATACAATCCGGGACAAAAAAGCAGCGCAAAAGAAGAAAAGTATCCCAAAACTGATGAAAACGTTTGATTTTGGGCTGCGAAAATAGGTGTAGACGAGCAGACTTGGTGCCCACATCGTAGAGCTCTCGGAGAGCTTTCCAACGGTATGCTGTGCTTCGCGTAACTCTTTATGGATCAAAAGTTATGTGCACCGGAGCGACGGATACCTGGTCACAAGCCCCACGCCCTCTGTTTGCGAGCCCAGCCTCTACGTGAAGCGAAGTTGTCTTGCCCAAGGTGCCATGTGATTCGGTAATAGAAATGTGATGGACTAGGATGTCGTCCTTTTCGCGGCTCACGACATACGATCCGGGACGGAAAACTACGCAAAAGAGGAAAAGTATCCCAAAACTTATGAAAATGTTTGATTTTGGGCTCCAAAAATAGGCACAACTGAGTAGGCTAGGTACCCCCATCGTAGAGCTCTCAGAGTGCTTTCCAACGGTACGCTGTGCGCTGCGTAACTACTTACGGATCAAAAGTTATTGGCACCGGAGCAACGGATACCTGGTCACAAGACCCACGACCTCGGTTTGAGGGCCCAGCCTCTACGTGAAGTGAAGTTGTCTTGCCTAAGGTGCCATGGGATTCGGTAATAAAAATGTGATGGATTAGGATGTCGTCCTTTTCGCTGCTCACGAGGTACGATCCAGGACGGAAAAACAGTGCAAAAGAAGAAAAGTGTCCCAAAATTGATGAAAATGTTCAATTTTGGGCTGTGAAAACATGTGTAGCCGAGCAGACTTGGTGCCCACGTCGTAGAGCTCTTAGAGAGCTTTCCAACGGTATGTTATGCGCCGCGTAACTCTTTACGGATCAAAAGTTATGGGCATCGAAGCGACGGATACCTGTTCACAAGCCCTACGCCCTCTGTTTGTGGGCCCAGCCTCTACGTGAGGTGAAGTTGTCTTGCCCAAGGTGCCGTGGGATTCGGTAATAGAAATGTGATGGATTAGGTTGTCGTCCTTTTCGAGGCTCACAACGTACTATCCAGGATGAAAAAAAAGTGAAAAATAAGAAAAGTTTCACGAAATTGATGAGAACGTTCGATTTTGGGATTTGAAAAAAGGCACAGCTGAGCAAGCTTGGTGCCCCCGTCGTAGAGCTCTCGGAGAGCTTTCTAACTGTATGTTGTACGCAGCGTAAACCCTTACGGATCAAAAGTTATGAGCACCGGAGCGACGGATACCTGGTCACAAGCCCCCCTCCCTCTGTTTGCTGGCCCAGCCTCTACCTTAAGTGAAGTTGTCTTGCCCAAGGTGCCATGTGATTTGGGAATAGAAATGTGATGGATTAGGTTGTCGTCTTTTTCGCGGCTCCCAACGTATGATCCGGGACAAAAAAACAGCGCAAAAGAAGAAAAGTGTCCCAAAACTTATGAAAATGTTCAATTTTGGGCTCCGAAAATAGGCGCAACTTAGCAGGCTAGGTGTCCCTATCGTAGAGCTCTCAGAGTGCTTTCCAACGGTATGCTGTGCGCTGCGTAACTACTTACAGATCAAAAGTTATGGGCATTCGAGCAACGGATACCTGGTCACAAGACCCACGACCTCGGTTTGAGGGCCCAGCGTCTACGTGAAGTGAAGTTGTCTTTCCCAAGGTTCCTTGGGATTCGGTAATAAAAATGTGATGGATTAGGTTGTCGTCCTTTTTGTATCTCACGACGTGCGATCCGAGATGGAAAAACAGCGCAAAAGAAGGAAAGTGTCCCAAAACTGATGAAAACATTTAATTTTGGGCTGCGAAAATAGGTGCAGCCGAGCAGACTTGGTGCCCACATCATAGAGCTCTCGGAGAGATTTCCAACGGTATGCTGTGCGCCGCGTAACTCTTTACGGATCAAAAGTTAAGGGCACCAGAGCGACGGATACCTGGTCACAAGTCCCACGCCCTCTGTTTGTGGGCCCAGCCTCTACGTGACGTGAAGTTGTCTTGCCCAAGGTGCCGTGGGATTCGGTAATAGAAATGTGATGGATTAGGTTGTCTTCCTTTTCGCGGCTCACAACATATGATCCGGGACGAAAAAACAGCGCAAAAGAAGAAAAGTTTCCCGAAACTGATGAAAACATTCGATTTTGGGCTCTGAAAACAAGAACAGCTGTGAGGCCCGACTTCGATTTTCGTGCGATACCTCATTTTATGTGCCCTAACCTAGATTTGTGTGCCTTGACCTAGATTTAAGAATTGTGTTTCGTTTTGTGTGCCATGCATTGAATTACGTGCATTCATTTAGGGTTGCGTGCATTTACTTGGAAAACGTGCGTTTATCTCGTAGTTTGTGTCCTACCTCGTAGTGTGTGCCCTAGACCTAGAAAAGCGTGTCATGCCCCAACCCGGCCTATAAGGTTAGACTAGGGTGTGATCTAAACATTCAGGTCTTATCATATACTAAACCGTTTGTGAAGATTTAACACTTAATGTTTTAGCCTAAACTCCAAAATTTTCTGGAGAACCGGCAGCGTAACGGCTGTAATTGGGCTCTTTGGTTTGACCTAATTCTCTAAACGCCTCAAATTTTCCAATCTCAATTTCATTTCCAACTAGGATTACTATTTACCATCAATTGAAACGCCTACTAACTATCTCGATGTCACGTTTGATTAATAACCTAGCATGATACTATGTCTCGTTTGTTTGTTAATCCTCGTTACAAAAGTACCTGTTGATCTTAGCTTAATAGCGAGTACCTGCTTAAGATTGGATAGGTTCATTTACTTAGTCCTTACATGTTACGTCATAATCCTATGATAGATACTAGCAGTAATAATAGCAAAATGATCATAGTAATGTCTAGTGTCTGTCTAGTAAATATCAGTACAAACCAAAATTAGATCCCAAATTACAACATGGGTCTTTTACATTACAAACATTGAGCAACATAAAAAGAAATAGTCTTCAAGTAGTATAGTGTTCACAAATAGCCATAATCACGCAAAGCACATAGGACAGGCAATCACTCCAAGGAATCATCGTTAGGTACGTCGTCCTCGGGTACCTGTTCTTGATCTTCTTCACCTGAGATGATAAAAAAGGGTGAGTCCTTATGAACTCAGCGAGGGGGAACGAGAAATAGGTTTTGAAACTCATTTTCCGGTTCAACTTACGAAAATCCTTTTGCAAGCATGAATATAACACAATTAAGTACATAACAATAATATAAAGTAAAGGAACACAATTACCCGTCTTTCCTCCCCGAGGTCCTCTAGGAACCAAGCGAGAGTACTTATACACATAGTGAAAAGGATACGGTGAGCTTTTGCTCTCAGTTGTTGTGGCCGACTTCAAATCATCCCCTTATCATGCCAAGTGGGTGTACTCCGGATGTACCCCGAAATCCTACAACCCAACTCTCCGAGGAAGTCTAGCCCCCAAGCGAGAGAGGGAATTGGACAATGGTAGTCACGGTTGCACCGGCAAGCCCGATGCCGCCCGGTGTGCGTGAACGCTACCACGCCAGAATGAAAGGTTACAACCTTATATGCAATGCACATTTATGACATTTAATATATCACATTAGGAGGACAACAAAGTAGGTTGCCTCCGGACAGTCATAAGATTGCACATTGACAAGTAAACAAGTGAGGCACGATAAGACAAGTAATTTCACTTGAAAAGCATTTGGAGTTATATGAACATTAAACGGGCAGCCATGTAATACATGTAATTCAAGTCATATAACTCATTTCGAAGTCCACGTAATCAAATAATAAGATTATTCAATATGTAACAATATCTACGTGGGCTGGGATGCAAGAAAGGCCTATTTGTCAACATGCAACGATCAAAATCACATTTAGGGCTATAAGGCAACTACGGGCAGCCTACTAAGCATATAATTACACACAATATCCAAAGGATCAACACTTAGTAAGTTTACCTAGTCACTAGGGTTTCCATTTCGTGCTTACCCGTGTGATTAAGCCCCAAGTCAACTCAAAATCAATCTCAAGCCCTGCATTAATTAATTCAAACATTCCCAAGTACTAAAAACAGTCCACACAACATCCCAATGAAACAATCCCACGCATTTAATACCACAAGAGAAGATACAACAAATTTTCTAAGCATATAACTAAGCGAAACCCTCACTGCAATAGGCTGTATTCTCACAATCATTAAGACAAGCAAAAAATCTCCAATTCCAGTTAATAAGATATCAAATTAAAGCTTAAGAAGTGAACTAAAATTAGAAACAAACCTTGCATCATTTGGAGTTCGGGTCCAATAGTTATAGCCAAAACAGTGGGATTGCAAAAAACTGTCCAGATTTGCACACATTTCAATACTTGTCGTTTTTGAGGTCCTTAGGGTCAAATTTAGCCTTAGTCCATTTCTGAAAAAAAATGTCCAGAACTGAAAAAACTAGCATCAAACCAAATTTTATACATTTTGGACATCATTTACTAAGTCCAAACTGGTTCGTTCTACAAGATCAGTGCATCTACCAAAACCTGCTTCATTTTTTCCAGACTTCCGGATTTGGACACATTTTAATGATTTGCCATTTTGAGGACCTTAAAGTCAAACTTATCTTTGGCCTATTTCTTTGAAAAATGTTCAAAACTGGCAAAAATAGTTATCTACCAATTTTCATGCATTTTCAACATCATTTGCCTAGCCAAACTCTCCTCGCAACAACAAAACAGAAAGCTGTCACCAAACCCGATTTCATCTATCATCACCTTCAAGCCAAAATATTGCCATGCATGGTTGTAAAAGCTTATAAACACACATATATCTCAAGTACATAAGCAAAGACAAACATTTAAGAGCATGCATGTGGATTTTTGAAGGATTTTCAAAAGGTTTTAGCCCTCACCTTAGCAAATCAACAAGGAGATGCACAAAACTTTGATGAAGCACACGTTTCTTCTTCTTCCTTGCTTAGCCGAGACTCCAACTCGATTTTCTCTATTTTTCCTAGCTTAGTGGCCAAGTTTTTAGTAGGTGCATGTGGTTAGAACAAGAAGAAAAGAAATGGAAGCTAGTAAACTCACCAAGGCCGAAATGGTGACTCAAAGAGCTTGCATGTGTGATTCTTGCAACTTAGCTAGCTTGGTCGAGTCTCTTTGCTTGTTACTTGTCTTGATGCACCATGGAATGATGAAGATGAGCAATGGTAAGATGAAGCTCAACCAAGGCCGAGAGAGAGAGAGAGAAGAATGAGAGGGAGAGAGAGAAATGTGAGGAGAATGAGAGAAATGAAAGAAAAATGATGGCTTTGCAAAAGATGAAGCATGGGTCGGCCTTGGGCATACAAAAATTCAGATTTGTGTCTTCAAGAAGCTTGAATTTTGAATCACCTAGCATGGGCAAGGAGCATTGTCGAGATTGGTGGAGTTTTGAGGAGTTTTGAGCTAATTTTGTATGCATTTGTGTCATTAGTTGTCATAGAATGTCTAGGATTGTTAATAAATTATGCAATGCTAGTTCAAATACACATAGTGGTCGGCCAAGGCTAGCTTAAATTCTGAATTTTTTTCATCTTTTGAGCATTATTTAATTGTGTGTTAAAAGTGCAAAAAGAATAAAGAATAAAGAATAAGGAATGTCTAGCTTTTTGTGAGATTTTGTCTGCTAGTGGGTTGAATTAGTAGTTTAATAATAGTTAGTGGAATTTGTAGGATTAATTAATGATCTAGTTCTTCATGTAAGATGCTTTCTTGATTACCGTGAGGGCACGCTTTCTTAGGTCTAGGGCACGCACTACAAGGTAGGGCACGAACTACGAGACGAACGCATATTTTCCAAGTAAATGCACGCAACCCTAAATGAATGCATGTAATTCAATGCATGGCACACTAAACGAAACACAATTCTTAAATCTAGGTCAAGGCATGCAAATCTAAATTAGGGTACACGAAACGAGGTATCGCACGCAAATTGAGGTCGGGCCTCACAAAGCCTACCCTCACGCTAATCAAGAAAGCATCTTACACGAAGCACTAGGTTATTAATTAATCCTACAAATTCCACTAACTATTATTAAATTACTAATTCAACCCACTAGAAGACAAAATCTCACAAAAAGTTAGACATTCCTTATTCTTTATTCCTTATTCTTTTTGCACTTTCAATACACAATTAAATAATGCTCAAAAGATGACAAAAAAATCATATTTTTTGATGCCTTGGCCGACCACCATATGGGCTTTTGTGCTTGCTTGTTAATTCGACTTAATTCCTAGACAAACTATGACAATTCTATGACACAAATGCATAAAAAACTAGCTCAAACACCTCCTCAAAACTCCCAATCTCGACCAAATGCTCCTTGCCCATGCTAGGAATTTCAAAATGATCCTTGAAGACATAAAAAAGCTGAATTACAAAGCTCAAGGCCGACATATGCCTTAACAATTGCAAAGGCCTTCATTTTTTTTTCTTCATTCTCTCATTTCCTCACATTTCTCTCTCTCCCTCTCATTCTTCTCTCCCTATCTCTGCCTTGGCTGAGTTTCATCTTACCATTGCTCATCTTCGTCATTCCATGGTGCATCAAGACAAGCAACAAGCATAGAGACTCGACCAAGCTAGCCAAGTTGCAAGAATCACACATGCAAGCTCTTTGAGTCACCATTTCGGCCTTGGTGAGTTTACTAGCTTCCATTTCTTTTTTTCTTGTTCTAACCACATGCACCTACTAAGAACTTGGCAACTAAGCTTGGAAAATTAGAGAAAATTGAGTTGGAGTCTCGGCTAAGCAAGGAAGAAGAAGAAATTTGTGCTTCATCAAAGTTTTGTGCATCTCCTTGTTGATTTGCTAAGGTGAGGGCTAAAACCTTTTGAAAATCCTTCAAAAATCCACATGCATGCTCTTAAATGTTTGTCTTTGCTTCTGTACTTGAGTTATATGTGTGTTCATAAGCTTTTACAACCATGCATGGCAAGATTTTGGCTTGAAGGTAATGATAGATGAAATCGGGTTTGGTGACAGCTTTTTGTCTTGTTGTTGCGAGATGATTTTGGCTAGGCAAATTGTGTTGAAAATGCATGAAAGATGATTTTGGGTAGGCAAATGGTGTTGAAAATGCATGAAAATTGGTAGGTAACTCGTTTTGCCAGTTTTGAACATTTTTCACAGAAATAGGCAAAAGCTAAGTTTGACTCTAATATCCTCAAAAATGGAAAATCATTAAAATGTGTCCAAATCTGGAAGTCTGGAAAAATGAAACAGGTTTTGGCAAATGCACTGACCTTGTAGAATGAACTAGTTTCGACTTAGTAAATGATGTCAAAAATGCATTAAATTTGGTGTGCTGCTAGGTTTTTCAGTTCTGGACGTTTTTGTCAGAAATGGACCAAGGCTAAATCTGACCCTAAGGACCTAAAAAACGACAAGTATTGAAATGTGTGCAAATCTGGACAGTTTTGTGCAATCCCACTATTTTGGCTATAACTATTGATCCCGAACTCCAAATGATGCAAGGTTTGTTTCTGGTTTTAGTTCACTTCTTAAGATTTAATTTGACATTTTATTCACTGGAATTGGAGATTTTTTGCTTGTCTTAATGATTGTGAGAATACAGCCTATTGCAATGAGGGTTTCACCTAGTTATATGCTTAAAAAATTTGTTGTAGCTTCTCTTGTGGTATTAAATGCTTGGGATTGTGGCATTGGGATGTTGTGTGGACTGTTTTGAATACTTGGGGATGTTTGAATTAATTGATGCATGGCTTGAGATTGATTTTGAGTTGACTTGGGGCTTAATCGCACGGGTAAGCACGAAGTGGAAACCCTTGTGACTAGGTAAACTTGTCAAGTGTTGATCCTTTGGATATTGTGTGTAATTATATGTTGAGTAGGCTGCCCGTAGTTGCCCTTATAGCCCTAAATGTGATTTTGATCATTGTATGTTGACAAATAGGCCTTTCTTGCATCCAAACCCACGTAAATGTTGTTGCATGTTGAATAGTCTTATTATTTGATTACATGGACTTTGAATTGAGTTATATGACTTAATTTACGTGCGTACATGGCTGCCCGTTTAATGTTCATATAACTCCATGTGCCTTTCAAGTGAAACTACTGGTCTATTCGTGCCTCGCTTATTTACTTGTCAATGTGCAATCTTATGACTGTTCGGAGGCAACCTACTTTGTTGTCCTCCTAATGTGATATATTAAATGTCATAAATGTGAATTGCATATGAGGTTGCAACCTTCCATTCTAGCGTGGTAGCGTTCACGTACACCGGGCGGCATTGGGCTTGTCGATGCAACTATGACTACCATTGTCCAATTCCCTCTCTCGCTTGGGGGCCAGACTTCCTCAGAGAGTTGGGTCGTAGGATTTCGGGGTACATCCGGAGTACACCCACTTGGTGTGATAAGGGGATGATTTGAAGTCGGCTGCAACAACTGATACTGGAAATGAACTGAGAGCAAAAGCTCACCGTATCCTTTTACTATGTGTATAAGTACTCTCGCTTGGTTCCTAGAGGATCTCAGGGAGGAAAGACGGGTGATTGTGTTCCTTTACTCTTATATTACTAATTATGTACTTAATTTTGTTATTCATGCTTGCAAAAGGATTTTCATAAGTTGAACTGGAAAATGAGTTTCAAAACCTATTTCTCATTCCCCCTCGTTGAGTTCATAAGGACTCACCCTCTTTTATCATCTCAGGTGAAGAAGATCAAGAACAGGTACCTGAGCACGATGTGGCTAACGATGATCCCTTGGAGTGATTGCCTGTCCTATGTGCTTTGCGTGATTATGGCTATTTGTGAACTATGCTACTTGAAGACTATTTCTTTTTATGTTGCTCAATGTTTGTAATGTAAAATACCCCCGTTGTAATTTGGGGTCTAATTTTGGTTTGTACTGATATTTACTAGACAGACACTAGACACTACTATGGTCATTTTGCTATTATTGCTGCTAGTATCTATAATAGGATTATAAAGTATTAGGTAAGGGCTAAGTAAAATGAACCAACCAAATCTTAAGCAGGTACTCGTTGTTAAGCTAAGATCAACAGGTACTTTTGTAACGAGGATAAACAAACAAACGAGACATAGTATCATGCTAGGTTATTAATCAAACGAGACATCAAGATAACCAATAGACATTTCAATTGATGGTAAATAGTGATCCTAGTTTGAAATGAAATTGAGATTGGAAAATTTGAGGCGTTTAGAGAATTAGGTCAAACCAAAGAGCCCAATTACAGCCGTTATGCTGTCGGTTTTCTAGAAAATTTTGGAGTTTAGGCTAAAACATTAAGTGTTAAATTTCATGAACGGTTAAGTATGTGATACGACTTGAATGTTAGATCACACCCTAGTCTAACCTTTATAGGTCGGGTTGGGGCATGACACCTTATAAGAAAAAGAATGGTATTAGAGCTTAGATTGCTTAAGCCGGGTTTAACTCTCGGACCATGGGTAGAGCCCTAAGATAATTAGGATGACTTGTTTATATGTTATTGTGTGATAATGCTAATTGTGCCTTCTATGTTCTATGTGCTTAAGTGATTAACATGTCTTAATTATTTCTAGAGTTATGTATATAAATTATGTCGCATATATTATGCATCAAATTCTTGTTTGTCGTATTTCAATAAATTGTGCATCGTAATCTGTGCGTATAGATGGCTGGCCCTAGCACCCGCACTACTAATAGGAGCAGTGAACCCCAAGAGACCGAAGATGCCTATCAAACTAATCCCGGTGTAGCTATGTTTAACATGATGGCAAATGCCATGGATCGCGTATCACGAGTGATGGAGCGCCAGGATGCACATGAGGCCAATAACAACAACAGCAACAGGAATGATGGTAACCATTGGAGACATAGCAGAATGAGGGAGTTCCTTGACTTTCGCCCGTCCAAATTCCACGGGGAAGCTGATTATGAGAAAGTAGAGGCTTAGCTGTCCGAGATCGAGAAGATTTTCAGGCCATTTGATTATACTGATGAAGAAAAGGTGGAGTTTGTCGTGTTTCTGTTGCATGGGGATGCCGAGCATTGGTGGCACACTATAGAGGCACTTTGGGAAATTGATCAGACACCTCGCTTGTGGGGTAATTTCGTTAAGGCATTCAAGGAGAAATATGTACCTGTAGTTTCTAGGCAGAGGCAGATTGAGGAGTTCATGCAGTTGACCCAGGGTAACATGACGGTGGCCCAGTACGAGGCTCGTTTTGACCGACTGTCCCATTATGCTCAATATATGGTTAGTACCCGAAGGCGAATATGTGGAAATTTACGACTGGATTGAGGCCAGAGATTCAGGACCAGTTGGCTTCTCATGACTTCGATACCTATTCTGCTCTCTTTGCTGCTGCCTCTCGAGTTGAGAAGAGGAAACTTAATAGAGCCGGTTCGAGTCAGCCGAACAAGAAACCATACCAGCCTCCAGGTCAGCAGAGGAAATTCCAAAGCCAGAGTCGTAGTCAGGGCCAGGGCCAGAATAGACCAGTGAATAACCGTGGCCCGACTAAAGCGCCATCAACCTCTTCCACCCGCGGATCCACAGGTAGTTCACCTGCTACTCAGTCTATCAACTGTTCTTACTGTGACAAGAAGGGTCATACTGAGGCCCAGTACTGGAAGAAGTCAGGATGATGTGTGAGATGTGGCAGTGATCAACATCAGATCAAGGATTGCCCTAAATGGCAGGTAGGACAGAATCAGGGTAAATCAGCTGGTAGAGGCAAGACTCCAGTTCCTAGAGTTCAGGCTCGAGCTTATGCTATTGAGTGCGAGGAGCTTCCAGATGAGACCGCTGTTGTTGAAGGTACATTCTTCATACTGAATCAACCTGTTAGGGTGCTAATTGACCCAGGTGCTACTCATTCATTTATTACTCCCTTATGTGTGGAACGTGTGAAACTGAAAGTTGTATGTTTGCCATACGAAGTAGAAGTTGGTACTCCGATGGGTTCTAAACTCGTTACTAGCTCAGCTTGTAAAGCATGTAAAATCCAAATTAAGGATAGGGAATTCTCAGCCAATCTTATTGTATTACCTTTTCGAGACTATGAGGTCATTTGAGGGATGGACTGGTTGGCAAAACTGGAAGTCAAGGTGCAGGAGTTGTTGGAGGAAGCATTTTTGTGGAAACCACAATTGACTCGGAAAGGGTTACTTTTTACCACTACGCAAGTTCAATCGACCTTGTTGTCCGAGTTGCGAGAGGCTCAACAGAAGGACCAACAATTTCAGAAGATCAAAGAAAGCAACGCAGATTTCAAGTTTCATGATGATGGTATTTGGCGGTTTAGGAATCGGATTTGTGTTCCTAATGAGCCAGAGCTGAAAAAGAAGATTCTTGAAGAAGCCCATAATTCAAGATACACTATTCACCCCGGTGGAACAAAGATGTACCGGTATTTGAAGCAACACTATTGGTGGAATAACAAGAAGAGAGCGATTGCGGAGTTTGTGGCACGATGTTTGACTTGTTAGAGAGTCAAAGCAGAACATCAACGACCAGCAGGTTTACTTCAACCGTTGGAGATTCCTCAATGGAAATGGGAACATATAACTATGGACTTTGTTATGGACCTGCCCAGATCACAAAAGGGTCGTGACGCCGTTTGGGTCATAGTGGATAGATTGACTAAGTCAGCACACTTTTTACCGTTGAACAAGGAGGATAGTGTGACACCCCGATCCCTCTCGAGACCGGGAGTTCTATCAATCAAACTAATCACAACCCAAACCAAACCCGGGCAAAATTTTCAGGAAAAACGGACGGAGTCTCCCCTGTTTATAGGCGAAATGCAAAACCTGTAATAGCATATAAATGGACCACCACCGTGTCCAACCATACAAAACTTCCTCAAGGCCATCCGAGCCTCGGTTCTCAACAATTTAAACTCAGCAAGTATACATACATTTCCAATTTAAAAACTAACCTATCTTTTCATTTTGACAAGTACATTCAATTTAGGCAATTAAACCATACAAAGCTACTGCATAAAATAAACTATCATGCCATTCTAATTCTTTTCCTTTGGACATTACAGCCATGCATTGAAGTTAAGCTACATTAACTATATACATAATCTAACTTATCAAACCATTCCAACTACATAGCTAGATTTATATTACATTTCTTTTAACAATAATTACATACAACATAAAAGCATACAACTTGACAACTTTGACAACTCAAGTTACATAGGCACTCAAGACAACTCTTCAAGCACGGACTTTCACGAAATCACGAACTTTCCAACTAACAGGGCATTTCCTCAAATGTGGTGGTGAGGAGTGAGTATACACAACACGTATACTCAGTGAGGGCGAGACAGATATCGAATTGGAGAGAAAGAAGATCGTGCAATGCAAATAGGTACAGTTAAGCAATACAATCAATAAAAGGCATTCAATATAAACAACAATACAATTAACAACTAAAGAAAGCATTAACACAACCAATCAAAGCTATACCACACTTTGAAGGCTATGGTTCACTCGAGCGAGTAATGTACCGATCACGATTCCGATGACTTTAACGATGACGCGCCGGCCCAAACCACCTTATAACACCAGTTTGGAATACCCTGGAAGTATCCATCAATCCTACGACCCAAATCTCCCTGGGAGGCAACCCAAGCGAGAAAGGGAATAGCAGCGGAGCTAGAGCAACCAACACTGGCAACCCAAGGCTACCCAGAGAGGCCCATCACTCACGCGCGAGACACTATGCAATGCAAGACTCGATACAAGGCGATAAACAAGCAATAAAGCCACACGTGAAAGAATAACAAGGTAGGTTATTCTCGCACGCAAAAGTAGCAATTGATAAGCAATTCAATCCAAAACAACTCAAACAAGTATTTCAAGTAATTCTAAGCATTCTATAAGCATAAAGACAAGAAAACACACAAAAACACAAATCGGCCCCAACTATCAAAACGCTACCATTTCCAAACGAGCCACGAGTTCTGGAAACCGACTTCGCCAACCCTCCTAGGTCACCATAAGGCACGTCTAAAGACCCCGAAACCTTACTTTACCCTAGAACTCGCGCAAAGCCCCGATTTCCCCCTTTCTCATTTGAACTACAACTATAACAACCAAACACCCAACCAACGCCATAATCGCACCAAAAGTGCTTCCATGGCTTCCCGAAGCAATGCCAACACGCAAAACGAGAAAACGCTAAAGTCGACCTAAACGACCCCGACTTTCCCAAAGGCATAATTCTCATTTTTTCCACTACGCAACCCAAAAAAACCACACATTTTAGCATTCTAGCATACCTAGCACATTTCTACATCAACAGAAAGCATAACAGCGCAACTTCAACGTTTCAAGGTTTTACTATTCACAAAACACTATTCAATTAACAATTTAATTTGCAATCACAACATTTAACCGCAGAAAATGTTACAAAGCTATAAATACATGTTCTACAAATGCCAAGGAACATTCTAGAAGCATCAAATCGCTTTAAATAACGATCTACGGATAAATCTAAAAATTGACAAAGTTAACATACACAACGTATAAATGCACAAATAACGATGAAACCCTCACCTTAGACGCTCCTAGACGCTAGGAAAACCTCGTAGAGTGCCTCGAAAACCACCCCGCACAAGCCCACGCGAAGAATCGAAGATTTGAAGTTGAGATTTTCTTTTTTTTTTTCTCCTTCTTTTCCTCATGGTTTCAAGCCTTTTTCTCTCTATTTTTTTCGTGCACATTCTGCTTATTTAAAAAAAAAATGTCAAGAAGTCAAAGGTCAAAATTCGGTCAACCCGCTAAACCAAAACAGCTATGTGCGACCTCACGAAAATGGCCATAACTTCTTCTAGAAAACTCCAATTCACGAACGGTTTGAACCCTCATAAACTAGACTCATAGAGCTTTCCAACCATATATAATTTGCTACCTAACTCTTCCCCAATTGGTTCAGATTTAAT
Source organism: Ehretia macrophylla (assembly GCA_037974665.1). Lineage (NCBI taxonomy): Eukaryota > Viridiplantae > Streptophyta > Magnoliopsida > Boraginales > Ehretiaceae > Ehretia > Ehretia macrophylla. The sequence goes on along the minus strand of CM075771.1, from coordinate 46,528,536 downwards.
TCCAAAGTTGACCCAAAATTTGACTAACTTAACATTGCATTTTTTATTTCTAATCCCAAGTTTGCCTTTTATTAAACATTTCAAAAATTTTCACATTGTCCTAGTTGGTCAATGTAGATGAAAAGTCAACTAGTTTGGTCAAAGAAGGTGAAAGGTCAATAAAATGCAATTTAAATGAACTTTAAATGCTATTGAACACATGCCAGGTTCGGGGTATCACAGATAGTCCTGAGAGATTGGGAGATATGTATGTGGCGGAGATTGTAAGATTGCACGGGATGCCTGTGAGTATTGTATTGGATAGGGATCCTTGTTTTACTTCCCGATTTTGGAAGAGATTGCAAGAAGCCTTGGGAACGAAGTTGAGTTTCAGCACGACTTATCACCCTCAGACTGATGGACAATCGGAAATAACTATTCAGATTCTGGAGGATATGCTGAGGGCGTGCATTTTAGACTTCAGGAAAGGTTGGGAGAAATATCTGTCCCTGGCGGAGTTCGCTTATAATAATAGCTATCAAGCAACTATCGGAATGGCCCCATTTGAGGCGTTGTATGGACGTAAGTATCGATCCCCAATCTACTGGGATGAAGTAGGTGAAACAAAGACTTTTGACCTGACCCTTCTACCTGAACTTATGAAGACTGTTGATAATATCCACCTCATCCGGAAACGGATGCTTACCGCCCAAAGCATGTAGAAAAGTTATGCAGACTGACGGAGGCGGAGCCTATAGTATGAGGTTGGTGACAAGGTATTCCTGAAGATATCACCTCGGAGGGGACTGATTAAACACGGCAAAGGTGGAAAGTTGAGTCCGAGATTTGTAGGACCATTTGAGATAATTGAGAAGGTTGGAAAATTGGTGTATCGCCTGGCACTACCTCAAAACCTCTCCAATATTCATGACGTCTTTCATGTTTCAATGCTGCGGAAGTATCACCCTGATCCATAGCATATCTTGGAGCCAGAGCCGTTGCAGCTTCGGGAGAACTTGTCTTATGAAGAGAAGCCCATTCGGATCCTAGACCAGCAAGATCGAGAGTTGCGCAACAAAACTATACCAATGGTGAAAGTGTTGTGGGATCATCATGGAGTTGAAGAAGCAACATGGGAAAGGCGAGACCAGATGGAGCAGCAATATCCAGCTTTATTTCAAAGGTAATGTTGAATTTCAGGACGAAATTCTTTTAAGAAAGGGAGGATGTGAGGCACGACCTCGATTTGCGTGCGATACCTCGTTTCGTGTGCCCTAATCTAGATTTGCGCGCCTTGACCTAGATTTAAGAATTGTGTTTCGTTTTGTGTGCCTTGCATTGAATTACGTGCATTCATTTAGGGTTGTGTGCATTTACTTGGAAAACGTGCATTCGTCTAGTAGTTCGTGCCCTACCTCGTAGTGCATGCCCTAGACCTAGGAAAGCGTGCCCTCACGCTAATCAAGAAAGCATCTTACACGAAGCACTAGGTTATTAATTAATCCTACAAATTCCACTAACTATTATTAAATTACTAATTCAACCGACTAGAAGACAAAATCTCACAAAAAACTAGACATTCCTTAATCTTTATTCCTTATTCTTTATTCCTTATTCTTTTTGCACTTTCAATACACAATTAAATAATGTTCAAAAGATGACAAAAAAATCAGATTTTTTGATGCCTTGGCCGACCACCATATGGGCTTTTGTGATTGCTTGTTAATTCAACTTAATTCTTAGACAAACTATGACAATTCTATGACACAAATGCAAAAAAAACTAGCTCAAACACCCCCTCAAAACTCCCAATCTCGACCAAATGCTCCTTTCCCATGCTAGGAATTTCAAAATGCTCCTCGAAGACATAAAAAAGCTCAATTACAAAGCTCAAGGCCGACATATGCCTTAACAATTGCAAAAGCCTTCATTTTTTTTTCTTCATTCTCTCATTTCCTCACATTTCTCTCTCTCCCTCTCATTCTTCTCTCTCTCTCTCTCGGCCTTGGCTGAATTTCATCTTACCATTGCTCATCTTCATCATTCCATGGTGCATCAAGACAAGCAACAAGCATAGAGACTCGACCAAGCTAGCCAAGTTGCAAGAATCACACATGCAAGCTCTTTGAGTCACCATTTCGGCCTTGGTGAGTTTACTAGCTTCCATTTCTTTTCTTCTTGTTCTAACCACATGCACCTACTAAGAACTTGGCCACTAAGCTAGGAAAAATAGAGAAAATCGAGTTGGAGTCTCGGCTAAGCAAGGAAGAAGAAGAAATTTGTGCTTCATCAAAGTTTTGTGCATCTCCTTGTTGATTTGCTAAGGTGGGGGCTAAAACCTTTTGAAAATCCTTCAAAAATCCACATGAATGCTCTTAAATGTTTGTCTTTGCTTCTGTACTTGAGTTATATGTGTGTTCATAAGCTTTTACAACCATGCATGGCAAGATTTTGGCTTGAAGGTGATGATAGATGAAATCGGGTTTGGTGACAGCTTTTTGTCTTGTTGTTGCGAGATGATTTTGGGTAGGCAAATGGTGTTGAAAATGCATCAAAATTGGTAGGTAACTATTTTTTCCAGTTTTAAACATTTTTCACAGAAATAGGAAAAAGCTAATTTTGATTCTAAGGTCCCCAAAATGGCAAATCATTAAAATGTTTCCAAATCTGGAAGTCTGGAAAAATGAAGCAGGTTTTGGCAGATGCACTGACCTTGTAGAACGAACAAGTTTTGACTTAGTAAATGAAGTCCAAAATGCATTAAATTTGGTGTGCTGCTAGTTTTTTCAGTTCTGGACGTTTTTGTCAGAAATGGACCAAGGCTAAATCTGAACCTAAGGACCTCAAAAATGACAAGTATTGAAATGTGTGCAAATCTGGACAGTTTTGTGCAATCCCACTGTTTTGGCTATAACTATTGATCCCGAACTCCAAATGATGCAAGGTTTGTTTCTGATTTTAGTTCACTTCCTAATATTTAATTTGAAATCTTATTCACTGGAATTGGATATTGTTTGCTTGTCTTAATGATTGTGAGAATATAGCCTATTGCAGTGAGGGTTTCACCTAGTTATATGCTTAGAAAATTTGTTGTAGCTTCTCTTGTGGTATTAAATGCTTGGGATTGTGGCATTGGGATGTTGTGTGGACTGTTTTGAATACTTGGGGATGTTCGAATTAATTGATTCGTGACTTGAGATTGATTTTGAGTTGACTTGGGGCTTAATCGCACGGGTAAGCACGAAGTGGAAACCCTAGTGACTAGGTAAACTTTCCAAGTGTTGATCCTTTGGATATTGTGTGTAATTATATGTTGAGTAGGCTGCCCGTAGTTGCCCTTATATCCCTAAATATGATTTTGATCATTGCGTGTTGACAAATAGGCCTTTCTTGCATCCAAACCCACATAAATGTTGTTGCATGTTGAATAGTCTTATTATGTGATTACGTGGACTTTGAATTGAGTTATATGACTTAATTTACGTGCATACATGGCTGCCCGTTTAATGTTCATATAACTCCATGTGCCTTTCAAGTGAAACTACTTGTCTATTCGTGCCTTGCTTGTTTACTTGTCAATGTGCAATCTTATGACTGTCCGGAGGCAACCTACTTTGTTGTCCTCCTAATGTGATATATTAAATGTCATAAATGTGAATTGCATATAAGGTTGCAACCTTCCATTCTGGCGTGGTGGCGTTCACGTACACCTGGCGGCATCGGGCTTGCTGGTACAACCGTGACTACCATTGTCCAATTCCATCTCTCGCTTGGGGGCCAGACTTCCTCAGAGAGTTGGGTCATAGGATTTCGGGGTATATCCGGAGTATACCCACTTGGCGTGATAAGGGGATGATTTGAAGTCAATCGTAACAACTGATACGGGAAATGAACTGAGAGCAAAAGCTCACCGTATCCTTTTACTATGTGTATAAGTACTCTCGCTTGGTTCCTAGAGGACCTCGGGGAGGAAAGACGGGTAATTGTGTTCCTTTACTCTTATATTACTGATTATGTACTTAATTGTGTTATTCATGCTTGCAAAAGGATTTTCATAAGTTGAACCGAAAAATGAGTTTCAAAACCTATTTCTCGTTCCCCCTCGCTGAGTTCATAAGGACTCACCCTCTTTTATCATCTCAGGTGAAGAAGATCAAGAACAGGTACCTGAGGAAGATATGCCTAACGATGATTCCTTGGAGTGATTGCCTGTCCTATGTGCTTTGCGTGATTATGGCTATTTGTGAACTATGCTACTTGAAGACTATTTCTTTTTATGTTGCTCAATATTTGTAATGTAAAAGCCCCCCATTGTAATTTGGGGTCTAATTTTGGTTTAAACTGATATTTACTAGACAGACAGTAGACACTACTATGGTCATTTTGCTATTATTATTGCTAGTATCTATAATAGAATTATGAAGTATTAGGTAAGGGCTAAGTAAAATGAACCAACCAAATCTTAAGCAGGTACTCGTTGTTAAGCTAAGATCAGCAAGTACTTTCGTAACGAGAATAAACAAACAAACGAGACAAAGTATCATGCTAGGTTATTAATCAAACGAGACATCAAGATAACTAGTAGACATTTCAATTGATGGTAAATAGTAATCCTAGTTGGAAATGAAATTGAGATTGAAAAATTTGAAGCGTTTAGAGAATTAGGTCAAACCAAAGAGCCCAATTACAGCCGTTTTGCTGCCAGTTTTTTGAAAATTTTTGGAGTTTAGGCTAAAACATTAAGTGTTAAATTTCATGAACAATTAAGTATGTGATATGACTTGAATGTTAGATCACACCGTAGTCTAACCTTTATAGGCCGGGTTGGGGTGTGACAACAGCCAAGCAAGCTTGGTGCCCCCGTCGTAGAGCTCTCGGAGAGCTTTCCAACTGTATGTTGTGCGCTGCGTAACTCCTTACGGATCAAAAGTTATGAGCACTGGAGCGACGGATACCTGGTCACAAGCCCCACGCCCTATGTTTGCGGGCCCAGCCTCTACGTGAAGTGAAATTATCTTGCCTAAGGTGCAGTGTGATTTGGGAATAGAAATGTGATGGATTTAGTTGTCCTCCTTTTCGTGGCTCACAACGTACAATTTGGGACAGAAAAACTGCGGAAAAGAAGAAAATTGTCCCAAAACTTATGAAAATGTTAGAATTTGGGCATCGAAAATAGGTGTAACCAAGCAAGCTTGGTGCCCCCATCGTAGAGATCTCAGAGTGCTTTCCAACAGTATGTTGTGCGCCGCGTAACTACTTACGGATCAAAAGTTATAGGCACCGGAGCAACAGATACCTGGTCACAAGACCCACGACCTCGGTTTGAGGGCCCAGCCTCTACGTGAAGTGAAGTTGTCTTGCCCAACGTATCGTGTGATTCGGTAATAAAAATATGATGGATTAGGTTGTCGTCCTTTTGGCAACTCACGACGTGCAATCCGGGACCCAAAAACAGCGCAAAAGAAGAAAAATGTCCCAAAACTGATGAAAACATTCGATTTTGTGCTGCGAAAACAGGTGCAGCTGAGCAAACTTGGTGCCCACGTCGTAGAGCTCTCCGAGAGCTTTCCAACGGTATGCTGTGCATCACGTAACTCTTTACGGATCAAAAGTTATGGGCACCGAAGCGACAGATACCTGGTCACAAGCCCCACGCCCTCTGTTTTTGGGCCCAGCCTCTATGTGAGGTGAAGTTGTCTTGCCCAAGGTGCCATGGGATTCGGTAATAGAAATGTGATGGATTAGGTTGTCGTCCTTTTTGCGGCTCATGACATACGATCCGGGACGGAAAAATAGCGCCAAAGAAGAAAAGTTTCCCGACACTAATGAAAATGTTCGATTTTGGGCTCTAAAAATAGGCACAGATGAGCAAGCTTGGTGCCCTCGTCGTAGAGTTTTCAGAGAGCTTTCGAACGGTATGCTGTGCGCAGTGTAACTCCTTACGGATCAAAAGTTATGAGCACCGGAGCGACGGATACCTGGTCACAAGCCCCACGCCCTATGTTTGTGGGCCCAGCCTCTACGTGAAGTGAAGTTGTCTTGCCCAAGGTGCTGTGTGATTTGGGAAGAGAAATGTGATGGATTAAGTTGTCATCTTTTTCGCGGCTCTCCACGTACGATCTGGGATAGAAAAACAGCACAAAAGAAGAAAAGTTCCCCAAAACATATGAAAATGTTCGATTTTGGGCACCAAAAATAGGCTCAACCGAGCAGGCTAGGTGCCTCCATCGTAGAGCTCTCAGATTGCTTTCCAACGGTATGCTGTGCACCGCGTAACTCTTTACGGATCAAAAGTTATGGGTACCGGAGCGACGGATACCTGGTTATAAGCCCCACGGCCTCTGTTTGTGGGCCCAGCCTCTACGTGAGGTGAAGTTGTCTTGCCCAAGGTGCCGTGGGATTCGGTAATAGAAATGTGATGGATTAGGTTGTCGTCTTTTTCGCGGCTCACGACGTACGATCCGGGACGGAAAAACAGCGCAAAAGAAGGAAAGTTTCCCGAAACTGATTAAAAAGTCTGATTTTGGGCTCTGAAAGCAGGTACAGCCAAGAAATCTTGGTGCCCACATCATAGAGCTCTTGGAGAGCTTTCCAACGGTATGCTATTCGCTGCGTAACTCCTTACGAATCAAAAGTTATGACCACTGGAACGACGGATACCTGGGCACAAGCCCCACGCCCTCTGTTTGCTAGCCCAGCCTCTACGTGAAGTGAATTTGTCTTGCCCAAGGTGCCGTGTGATTTGGCAATAGAAATGTGATGGATTAGGTTGTCGTCCATTTTGCTGCTCACAACGTACGATCCAGCACGGAAAAATAGCGCAAAAGAAGAAAAGTGTCCCAAAACTTACAAAAATGTTCGATTTTGGGCTCCGAAAATAGGTGCAACCAAGTAGGCTAGGTGCCCCCATCGTATAGCTCTTAGAGTGCTTTCCAACGGTATGTTGTGCACCGCGTAACTACTTACGGATCAAATGTTATGGGCACCGGAACAAAGGATACCTGGTCACAAGACCCACGACCTCGGTTTGAAGGCCCAGCCTTAATGTGAAGTAAAGTTGTGTTGCCCAAGGTATCGTGGGATTCAGTAATAAAAATATGATGGATTATGTTGTAGTGCTTTTCGTATTTCACGACGTACGATTCGGGATGGAAAAACAGCGCTAAAGAAGAAAAGTATCCTAAAACTAATGAAAACGTTCAATTTTTGGCTTTGAAAATAGGTGCAGCCGAGCAGTCTTGGTGCCCACATCGTAGAGCTCTCGGAGAGCTTTCCAACGGTATGCTGTATGCCGCGTAACTCTTTACGGATCAAAAGTTATTGGCACCGGAGCGACGGATATCTGGTCATAAGCCCCACGCCTTCTGTTTGTGGGCCCAGCATCTACGTGAGGTGAAGTTGTCTTGCCCAAGGTACCATGGGATTCAGTAATAAAAATGTGATGGATTAGGTTGACATCCTTTTCACAGCTCACGACGTACGATCCGGGACAGAAAAACAGCGCAAAAGAAGAAAAATTTCCCGATACTGATGAAAATGTTCGATTTTGGGCTCTGAAAGTAGGCACAGCAGAGTAAGCTTAGTGCCCCCATCGTAGAGCTCTCGGAGAGCTTTCCAACTGTATGTTGTGCGCCGCATAACTCCTTACTGATCAAAAGTTATGGGCATCGGAGCGACAGATGCCTGGTCACAAGCCCCACGCCCTCTGTTTGCAGGCCCAGCCTCTACGTGAAGTGAAGTTGTCTTGCCCAAGGTGCGGTGGGATTCAGTAAAAGAAATGTAATGGATTAGGTTGTCGTCCTTTTCGCGGCTCACGACGTACGATCCGGGACCGAAAAATAGCGCAAAAGAAGAAAAGTGTCCCAAAACTTTTGAAAATGTTCGATTTTGGCTCTGAAAACTGGCACAACCGAGCATGCTAGGTGCCCCCATCGTAGAGCTCTCAATGTGCTTTCCAACGGTATGCTGTGCGCCGCATAACTCCTTACGGATCAAAAGTTATGGGCACTAGAGCGACGGATACGTGGTCACAAGCCCCACGCCCTCTGTTTGCAGGCCCAGCCTCTACGCGAAGTGAAGTTGTCTTGCCCCGTGTGATTCGGTAACAAAAATGTGATGGATTAGGTTGTTGTCCTTTTCGCGTATCACGACGTACGATCCGGGATGGAAAAACATCGCAAAAGAAGAAAAGTGTCCCAAAACTTATGAAATTTTTTTATTTTGGGCTCCGAAAATAGGCGCAACCGAGCATGCTAGGTGCCCCCATCATAGAGCTCTCAAATAGATTTCCAACAGTATGCTGTGCGCCGCGTAACTCCTTACGGATCAAAAGTTATGGGCACCGGAGCGACGGATACCTGGTCACAAGCCCCCGCCCTCTGTTTGCGTGCCCAGCCTCTACGTGAAGTGAAGCTGTCTTGCCCAAGGTGCCATGTTATTCGGTAATAGAAATGTGATGGATTAGGTTGTCGTCCTTTTCGCGGCTCATGACGTACGATCCGTGACCCAAAAACAGCGTAAAAGAATAAAAGTATCCCAAAACTTATGAAAATGTTTGATTTTGGCCCCCGAAAATAGGCGCAACCTAGCAGGCTAGGTGCCCCCATCGTAGAGCTCTTAGAGAGCTTTCCAACAGTATGCTGTGTCCCACGTAACTCTTTACGGATCAAAAGTTATGGGCATCGTAGCGACGGATACCTGGACACAAGCCCCTCACCCTCTGTTTCCGGGCCCAGCCTCTACGTGAAGTGAAGTTGTCTTGACAAAGGTGCCGTGTGTTTCAGTTATAGAAATGTGATGGATTAGGTTGTCATCTTTTTCGCTGCTCACGACGTATGATCCGAGATAAAAAAAATAGCGTAAAAGAAGATAAGTGTCCCAAAACTTATGAAAATGTTTGATTTTGGGCTTCGAAAACAGGTGCAACCGAGTAGGATAGGTGCCCCCATCGTAGAGCTCTTCGAGTGCTTTCCAACGATGGATACCTGGTCACAAGCCCTACGCCCTCTGTTTGCGGGCCCAGCCTCTACGTGAAGTGAAGTTGTCTTGCCCAAGGTGCCATGTGATTCTGTAATAGAAATGTGATAGATTAGGTTGTCCCTTTCGCGGCTCACGACGTACGATCCGGGACGGAAAAATAGTGCAAAATAAGAAAAGTGTCCCAAAATAGATGAAAACGTTCAATTTTGGGATGTGAAAATAGGTGCAGCCGAGCAGGCTTGGTGCCCACGTCGTAGAGCACTCGGAGTGCTTTCCAACGGTATGCTGTGCATTAGGTTGAAAATGTTGTCTTGCCAAAGGTACGGTGGGATTCAGTAAAAGAAATGTGATGCATTAGGTTGTCGTGAACTGAAGTTGTCTTGCCCAAGGTGGCGTGTGATTCGGTTATAAAAATGTGATGGATTAGGTTGTCGTCCTTTTCGGTACTCACAACGTACGATTCGGGACAAAAAAAATAGCGTAAAAAAAGAAAAGTGTCCCAAAACTTATGAAAATGTTTAATTTTGGGCTCCGAAATCATGTGCAACCGAGCAGGATAGGTGCCCCCATCGTAGAGCTCTCAGAGTGCTTTCCAACGGTATGCTGTGCGCCGCGCAACTCCTTACGGATTAAAAGTTATGGGCACCGCAGCGACGGATACCTGGTCACAAGCCCCACGCCCTCTGTTTGCGGGCACAGCCTCTTCGTGTAGTGAAGTTGTCTTGCCCAAGGTAACGTGTGATTCAGTTATAGAAATGTGATGGATTAGGTTGTCGTCCTTTTCGCTGCTCACGACATACGATCCAGGACAAAAAATTAGCATAAAAGAAGAAAAGTGTCCCATAACTTATGAAAATATTTGATTTTGGGCTCTGAAAAATAGGCGCAGCCTAGCAGGCTAAGTGCCCCCATCGTAGAGCTCTTAGAGTGCTTTCCAACGGTATACTGTGCGCCGCGCAACTCCTTACTAATCAAAAGTTATAGGCACCGTAACGACGATTACTTGGTCACAAGCCCCACTCCCTCTGTTTACGGGCCTAGCCTCTACGTGAAGTGAAGTTGTCTTGCCCAAGGTATCGTGGGATTCGGTAATAGAAATGTGATGGATTAGGTTGTCGTCCTTTTCGCGGCTCACGACGTACGATCCGGGACCGAAAACAGCGCAAAAGAAAAAAAGTATCCTAAAACTTATGAAAACATCTGATTTTGGGCACCGAAAATAGGCACAGCCGAGCAGGCTCGGTGCCCTAGTCGTAAAGCTCTCGGAGAGCTTTCCAACGGTATGCTATGCGCTGCGTAACTTCTTACGGATCAAAAGTTATGGGCATCGGAGCGACGGATACCTGGTCACATGCCTCACGCCCTCTTTTTGCGAGCCCAGCCTCTACATGAAGTAAAGTTGTTTAGCCCATGGTGTCGTGGGATTCGGTAATAGAAATGTGATAGAATAAGTTGTCGTCCTTTTCACGGCTCACGACGTATGATCCGGGACGAAAAAACAGCACAAAAGAAGAAAAGTGTCCCAAAACTGATGAAAATTTTCAATTTTGGTCTCTGAAAATAGGTGCAACCAAGCAGGATTGGTGCCCCCGTCATAGAGCTCTCGAAGAGCTTTGCAACGATATATTGTGCCCCGCGTGACTCCTTATGGATCAAAAGTTATGGGAACCAGAGCGACGGATACCTGGTCACAAGCAACACGCCCTCTTTTTGCGAGGCCTGCCTCTACGTGAAGTGAAGTTGTCTTGCCCATGGTGTTGTGTGATTCGGTAATAGAAATGTGATGGATTAGGTTGTCGTCCTTTTTGCGGCTCACGACGTACGATTCGGGAAAAAAAATAGCGCAAAAGAAGAAAAGTGTCTCGAAATTGATGATAACGTTCAATTTTGGGCTCCGAAAATAGGCGCAGCAGAGCAGGCTTGGTGCCCGCGTCGTGTAGCTCTCAGAGAGCTTTCCAACGGTAAGCTGTACGCCGCATAACTCCTTACGGATCAAAAGTTATGGGCAGTGGAGCGACGGATACCTAGTCACAAGCCCTACGCCCTCTATTTGCGGGCCCAGCTTCTACGTGAAGTGAAGTTTTCTTGCCCAATGTGCCATGGGATTCGGTAATAGAAATGTAATGGATTAGGTTGTCGTCGTTTTTGCGGCTCACGACATAAGATTCGGGATGAAAAAACACCGCAAAAGAAGAAAAGTATCCCGAAACATATGAAAATGTTCAATTTTGGGCTCCGAAAACAGGCGCAGCCGAGAAAGCTTGCTGCCCCCGTTGTAGAGTTCTCGAAGAGCTTTCCAACGGTATGTTGTGTGCCGCGTAACTCCTTACGGATCAAAAGTTATGAGCACCGGAGCAACAGATACCTGGTCACAAGCCCCACGCCCTCTATTTTCGAGCCCAGCCTCTATGTGAAGTGAACTTGTCTTGCGCAAGGTGCCATGTGATTCGGTAATACAAATGTGATGGATTAGGTTGCCGTCCTTTTCGCGGCTCACGACGTACGATCCGGGATACAAAAATAGCGCAGAAGAAGAAAAGTGTCCAAAAACTTATGAAAATGTTCGATTTTGGGCTCCAAAAGCAGGCGCAACCGAGCAGGCGAGGTGCCCTATCGTAGAGCTCTTAGAGTGCTTTCCAATGGTATGCTATGCGCCGCGTAACTCCTTACGGATCAAAAGTTATTGGCACCGGAGCGACGGATACCTGGTCACAAGCCCCACGCCCTCTGTTTTCGGGCCCAGCCTCTACGGGAAGTGAAGTTATCTTGCCCAAGGTGCCTTGTGATTCGATAATAGAAATATGATGGATTAGGTTGTCGTTCTTTTTGCGGCTCACGACGTACGATCCGGGAAAAAAAATAGCGTAAAAGAATAAAAGTGTCCCGAAACTAAGGAACACGTTCGATTTTGCGCTTCGAAAATAGGCACAGCCCTGCAGGATTGGTGCCCCAGTCGTAGAGCTCTCGGAGAGCTTTCCAACGGTATGCTGTGCGCCGCGTAACTCCTTACGGATCAAAAGTTATGGGCACCGGAGCAACGGATACCTGGTCACAAGCCCCACGCCCTCTGTTTGCGGTCTCAGCCTCTATGTGAAGGGAAGTTGTCTTGTCCAAGGTGCCATGGGATTCGGTAATTGAAATGTGATGGATTAGGTTGTCGTCCTTTTCACGGCTCACAACGTACAGTCCGAGACGGAAAAACAGCGCAAAAGAAGAAAAGTGTCCCAAAACAGATGAAAATATTCGATTTTGGGCTGCGAAAATAGGCGCAACCGAGCAGGATAGGTGCCCCCATCGTAGAACTCTCAGAGTGCTTTCCAACGGTATGCTGTACACCGCGTAACTCTTTACGGATCACGCCCTAACCCGGCCTATAAGGTTAGACTTGGGTGTGATCTAACCATTCAAGTCACGTCTCGTACTTAATTGTTTATGAAAAATTAACACTTAATGTATTAGCCTAAACTCTAAAATTTTCTGGAAAATCGGCAGCATAACGGCTGTAATTGGGCTCTTTGGTTTGACCTAATTCTCTAAACGCCTCAAATTTTCCAATCTCAATTTCATTTCCAACTAGGATTACTATTTACCGTCAATTGAAATGCCTACTGGTTATCTCGATGTCTCGTTTGATTAATAACCAAGCATGATACTATATCTCGTTTGTTTGTTTATCCTTGTTACAAAAGTACCTGTTGATCTTAGCTTAACAATGAGTACCTGCTTAAGATTTGGTTGGTTCATTTTACTTAGCCCTTACCTAATACTTCATAATCCTATTATAGATACTAGCAGTAAAAATAGCAAAACGACCACAGTAGTGTCTGTCTAGTTATCATCAGTACAAACCAAAATTAGACCTCAAATTATAACGGGGGTCTTTTACATTACAAACAACAAGCAACATAAAAGAAATAGTCTCCGAATAGCATAGTGTTCACAAATAGCCATAATCACGCAAAGCACATAGGACAGGCAATCACTCCAAGGGATCATCATTAGGCACGTCGTCCTCGAGTACCTGTTCGTGATCTTTTTCATCTGAGATGATAAAAGAGGGTGAGTCCTTGTGAACTCAGCGAGTGGGAACGAGAAATAGGTTTTGAAACTCATTTTTCGGTTCAACTTATGAAAGTCCTTTTGCAAGCATGAATATAACACAATTAAGTACATAATCAATAATATAAGAGTAAAGGAACACAATTACCCGTCTTTCTTCCCCGAGGTCCTCTAGGAACCAAGCGAGAGTACTTATACACATAGTAAAAAGGATACGGTGAGCTTTTGTTCTCAGTTCATTTCCAGTATCAGTTGTTGCGGCCGACTTCAAATCATCCCCTTATCACGCCAAGTGGGTGTACTCCGGATGTACCGCAAAATCCTACGACCCAACTCTCCGAGGAAGTCTAGCCCCCAAGCAAGAGAGGGAATTGGACTATGGTAGTCACGGTTGAACCGACAAGCCCGATGCCGCCCGGTGTGCGTGAACTCTACCACGCCAGAATGAAAGGTTGCAACCTTATATGCAATGCACATTTATGACATTTAATATATCACATTAGGAAGACAACAAAGTAGGTTGCCTCCAGATAGTCATAAGATTGCACATTGACAAGTAAACAAGCGAGGCACGATAAGACAAGTAATTTCACTTGAAAGGGATATGGAGTTTTATGAACATTAAACGGGCAGCCATGTAACACACGTAAATCAAGTCATATAACTCATTTCAACGTTCACGTAATCAAATAATAAGATTATTCAACATGCAACAACATCTCTACGTGGGTTTGGATGCAAGAAAGGCCTATTTGTCAACATGCAATGATCAAAATCACATTTAGGGCTATAAGGGCAACTACGGGCAGTCTACTAAACATATAATTACACACAATATTCAAAGGATCAACACTTAGTGAATATACCTAATCATTAGGGTTTCCATTTTGTGCCTACCCGTGCGATTGAGCCCAAAATCAACTCAAAATCAATCTCAAGCCAAGCCTCAATTAATTCAAACATCCCCAAGTATTCAAAAAAGTCCACACAACATCCCAATGCCACAATCCCAAGCATTTAATACCACAAGAGAAGTTACAACAAATTTTCTAAGCATGCAACTAAGTGAAACCCTCACTGCAATAGGCTGTATTCTCACCATCATTAAGACAAGCAAAAAATTTCCAATTCCAGTGAATAAGATATCAAATTAAAGCTTAAGAAGTGAACTAAATTCATAAACAAACCTTGCATCATTTGGAGTTCGAGATCAATAGTTATAGCCAAAATAGTGGGATTGCACAAAACTGTCCAGATTTGCACACATTTCAATACTTGTCGTTTTTAGGTCTTTAGGGTCAGATTTAGCCTTAGTCCATTTCTGAAAAAAATGTATAGAACTGAAAAACCTAGCAGAACACCAAATTTAATGCATTTTGGACATCATTTATTAAGTCAAAACTGGTTCGGTCTACAAGGTCAGTGCATCTGCCAAAACCTGCTTCATTTTTTCGAGACTTCCAGATTTGGATACATTTTAATGATTTGCCATTTTGAGGACCTTAGAGTCAACATTAGCTTTGGCCTATTTCTGAGAAAAATGTTTAAAACTGGAACAACTTGTTACCTACCAATTTTCATACATTTTCAACATCATTTACCTAGCCAAACTCAACTCGCAACCACAAGACAGAAAGCTGTCACCAAACCCAATTTTATCTATCATCACCTTCAAGCCAAAATCTTGCCATGCATGGTTGTAAAAGCTTATGAACACACATATAACTCAAGTACAGAAGCAAGGACATACATTTAAGAGCATGCATGTGGATTTTTGAATGGTTTTCAAGAAGTTTTAGCCCTCACCTTAGCAAATCAACAAGAAGGTGCACAAAACATTGATGAAGCACAAATTTCTTCTTCTTCCTTGCTTAGCCGAGACTCCAACTCAATTTTCTCTATATTTCCTAGCTTAGTGGCCAAGTTCTTAGTAGGTGCATGTGGTTAGAACAAGAAGAAAAAAAATGGAAGCTAGTAAACTCACCTAGGCCGAAATGGTGACTCAAAGAGCTTGCATGTGTGATTCTTGCAACTTAGCTAGCTTGGTCGAGTTTCTTTGCTTGTTGCTTGTCTTGATGCACCATAGAATGATGAAGATGAGCTATGGAAAGATGAAACTCAGCCAAGGCCGAGAGAGAGAGAGAGAGAGAGAGAGAGAAGAATGAGAGGGAGAGAGAGAAATGTGAGGAGAATGAGAGAAATGAAAAAAAAAATGATAGCTTTTGCAATTGTTGATGGAAGTGTTCGGCCTTGAGCTTAGCAATTCTGATTTTTATGTCTTCAAGAAGCATTTTGAAATTCCTAGCATGGGCATGGAGCATCTTGTCGAGATTTGTGGTGCATTGGTAGTGTTTTTGAGCTTTTTTTTTTTTTTGCATTTGTGTCATAACTTGTCATAGAATTGTCTAGAATTAATTTTGAATTGAGCAAGCAAGAATAAATGCCACAAGGTTGTTGGCCAAGGCTTAAGAAATCTGAATTTTTTGTCATCTTTTGAGCATTATTTAATTGTGTGTTGAAAGTGTAAAAAGAATAAGGAATAAAGAATAAGGAATATCTAGCTTTTTTGTGAGATTTTGTCTTCTAGTGGGTTGAATTAGTAATTTAATAATAGTTAGTGGAATTTGTAGGATTAATTAATGACCTAGTGCTTCGTGTAAGATGCTTTCTTGATTAGCGTGAGGGCACGCTTTCCCAGGTCAACGGAACGCACTACGAGGTAGGGCTTGAACTATTAGACAAACGCACGTTTTCCAAGTAAATGCACGCAACCCTAAATGAATGCACGTAATTCAATGCATGGCACACAAAACGAACACAATTCTTAAACCTAGGTCAAGGCACACAAATCTTGGTTAGGGCACACAAAACAAGGTATCGCACGCAAATGAGGTCGAGCCTCACACTGTGCGCCACATAACTCCTTACAGATCAAAAGTTATGGGCGCCGTGCGATGGATACCTGGTCACAAGCGCCACGCCCTCTGTTTGCAGGCCCAGCCTCTACGTGAAGTGAAGTTGTCTTGCCCAAGGTGCCGTGTGATTCGGTAATAGAAATGTGATGGATTAGTTTGTCGTCTTTTTCGCGGCTCACGACATATGATCCGGGACGGAATAACAGCACAAAAAAAGAAAAGTGTCCCAAAACTTATGAAAATGTTCGATTTTGGGCTGCGAAAATAGATGCAACCGAGCAGGCTAGGTGGCCTCATCGTAGAGCTCTCAGAGTGCTTTCCAATGGTATGCTGTTCGCCGCGTAACTTGTTACGGATCAAAAGTTATGGGCACCGGAGCGACGGATACCTAGTCACAAGCCCCACGCCCTCTGTTTGTGGGCCCAGCCTCTACGTGAAGTGAAGTTGTCTTGCCCAAGGTGCCATTTGATTCAGTAATAGAAATGTGATGGATTAGGTTGTTGTCCTTTTCGCGGCTCACGACGCACGATCCGGAACGGAAAAATAGCATAAGTGAAGAAAAGTGTCCCAAAATTGATGAAAATGTTCAATTTTGCGCTTTGAAAATAGGCGCAGCCGAGCAGGCTTGATGCTTTCGTGGTAGAGCTTTTGGAGAGCTTTCCAACGGTATGTTGTGCGCCGCGTAACTCCTTACGGATCAAAAGTTATGGGCACCGGAGCGACGGATACCTGGTCACAAGCCCCACGCCCACTGTTTACGAGCCCAGCCTCTACGTGAAGTGAAGTTGTCTTGCCTAAGGTGTCGTGGGATTCGGTAATAGAAATGTGATAGATTAGGTTGTCGTCCTTTTCACGGCTCATGACGTACGATATGGGACAGAAAAATAGTGCAAAAGAAGAAAAGTATCCCAAAACTAATGAAAACGTTTAATTTTGGGCTCAAAAAATAGGCGCAGCCGAGCAGGCTTGGTGCGCACGTCGTAGAACTCTCAGACAGCTTTCCAACGGCATGCTATGTGCTGGGTAACTCCTTACGGATCAAAAGTTATGGGCACCAGAGCGATGGATACCTGGTTACAAGCCCCACACCCTCTTTTTGCGGGCCGAGCCTCCACATGAAGTGAATTTGTCTTGCCCAAGGTGCCGTGTGATTCGGTAATTGAAATGTAATGGATTAGGTTGTCGTCTTTTTCACGACTCACGACGTACGATCCGGGACGGAAAAATAGCGTAAAAGAAGAAAAGTATCCCAAAACTTATGAAAATATTTTATTTTGGCCACCGAAAATAGGTGCAGCCTAGCAGGATAGGTGCCCCTATCGTAGAACTCTTAGAGAGCTTTCCAACGGTATGTTGTGCGCCGCGTAACTCCTTACGGATCAAAAGTTATGGGCATCGTAGCGACGGATACCTGGTCACAAGCCCCTCGCCCTCTGTTTGCGGGCCCAGCCTCTACGTTAAGTGAAGTTGTTTTGCCCAAGGTACCGTGGGATTCGATAATAGAAATGTGATGGATTAGGTTGTCGTCCTTTTCACGGCTCGCGATGTACGATCCGGGACCGAAAAATAGAACAAGAGAAGAAAAGTTTCCCGAAACTTATGAAAATGTTCAATTTTGGGCTCCAAAAATAGGCGCAGTCGAGCAGGGCTATTGCCCCCATCGTAGAGCTCTCAGAGTGCTTTCCAACGGTATGCTGTGCTCCGCGTAACTCCTTACGGATCAAAAGTTATGGTCATATGGGTGACGGATACTTGGACACAAGCCCCACGCCCTCTGTTTGCGGGCCCATCCTCTACATGAAGTAAAGTTGTTTTTCCCAAGGTGCCATGGGATTCGGTAATAGAAATGTGATTGATTAGGTTGTCGTCCATTTCACAGCTCACGACGTACGATCCGGGACGGAAAAATAGTGCAAAAGAAGAAAAGTGTCCCAAAACTGAAGAAAATGTTCTATTTTGGGCTCCGAAAATAGGTGCAACCAAGCAGGCTTGGTGCCCCCATCGTAGAGCTCTCAGAGAGTTTTCCAACGGTATACTGTGCGCTGCGTAACTCCTTAAGGATCAAAAGTTATGGGTACCGGAGCGACGGATACCTGGTCACAAGTCCCATGCCCTCGGTTTGAGGGCCCAGCCTCTACGTGAAGTGAAGTTGTCTTGACTAAGGTGCCATGGGATTCGGTAATAAAATTGTGATGGATTAGGTTCTCGTCCTTTTCGCAGCTCACGACGTACGATCCGGGACGAAAAAACAGCTCAAAAGAAGAAAAGTGTCCCAAAACTGATGAAAATGTTTGATTTTGGACTCCGAAAATAGGTGCAACCAAGCAGGCTTGGTGCCCTCGTCGTAGAGCTCTCGGAGAGCTTTCCAATGGTAGGCTGTGCGCCGCATAACTCCTTACAGATTAAAAGTTATAGGCACCGAAGCGATGGATACCTCGTCACAAGACCTACGCCCACGGTTTGCGGGCCCAGCCTCTACGTGAAATGAAAGTTGTATTTCCCAAGATGCCGTGTGATTCGGTAATAGAAATATGATGGATTAGGTAGTTGTCCTTTTCACGGCTCACGACGTACGATCCGGGATGAAAAAATAGCGTAAAAGAAAAAATGTGTCCCAAAACATTTGAAAATGTTCAATTTTGGGCTCCAAAAATAGGTGAAGCCAAGCAGGCTAGGTACCCCCACCGTAGAGCTCTCAGAGAGCTTTCTAACGGTATGCTGTGCGCCGCATAACTCCTTACGGATCAAAAGTTATATGCACCGGAGCGACAGATAACTGGTCATAAGCCCTACGCCCACGGTTTGCGGGCCCAGCTTTTATGTGAAATGAAAGTTGTTTTGCACTAGATGCCGTGTTATTAGGTATTAAAAATGTGATGGATTAGGTAGTCGTCCTTTTCGCGGCTCACGACGTACGATCCGGGACGGAAAAACAGCGTAAAAGAAGAAAAGTGTCCCAAAATATATGAAAATGTTTAATTTTGGGCTCCAAAAACAGGAGCAGCCAAGCACACTAGGTGCCCCCCATCGTAGAGCTCTCAGAGAGCTTTCCAACGGTATGCTGTATGCCGCGTTACTCCTTACGGATCAAAAGTTATGGGTACCGGAGCGACGGATACCAGATCACAAGCCCTACGCCCTCTGTTTGTGGGCCCAGCCTCTACATGAAGTGAAGTTTTCTTGCCCAAGGTGCCGTGTGATTCGGTAATTGAAATGTGATGGATTAGGTGGTCGTCCTTTTCGCAGCTCACGACGTACGATCCTGGAAAGAAAAACAGTGCAAAAGATGAAAAGTATCCCGAAATGGATGAAAACATTCGATTTTGGGCTACGAAAATAGGCCCAACTAAACAGGATTGGTGCCCCCATCGTATATCTCTCGGAGAGCTTTCCAACGGTATGCTGTGCGCCGCGTAACTCCTTACGGATCAAAAGTTATGGGCACCGGAGCGACGGATACCTGGTCAAAAGCCCCACGCCCTCTGTTTGCAGGCCCAGCCTCTACGAGAAGTGAAGTTGTCTTACCCAACGTGCCGTGTGATTCGATAATAGAAATGTGATGGATTAGGTTGTCGTCCTTTTCGCGGGTCACGACTTACGATCCGGGACAAAAAAATAGAGAAAAAGAAGAAAAGTATCTCGAAACTGATGAAAACATTCGATTTTGGGCAACGAAAATAGGCACAGCCGAGCAAGCTTGTTGCCCTCGTCGTAGAGCTCTCAGAGAGCTTTGCAACGGTATGTTGTGCGCCGCGTAACTCCTTACGGATCAAAAGTCATGGGCATCGAAGCGACGGATACCTGGTCACAAGCCCCACGCCCTCTGTTTGCGGGCCCAGCCTCTATGTGAAGTGAAGTGGTCTTGCCCAAGGTGCTTGGGAATTCAATAATAGAAATGTGATGGATTAGGTTGTCGTCCTTTTCGCGGCTCACGACGTACGATCCGGGATGGAAAAATAGCGCAAAAGAAGAAAAGTGTTCGGATACTGATGAAAATGTTCGATTTTGGCCTTCGAAAATAGACGCAGCAGAGCAGGCTACGTACCCCCATCGTAGAACTCTCGGAGTGTTTTCCAACGGCATGCTATGCGCCGCGTAACTCCTTACGGATAAAAAGATATGGGCACCGGAGCGACGGATACGTGGTCATAAGCCCTACGCACTCTATTTGCTGGCCCAGCCTCTACGTGAAGTGAAGTTGTCTTGCCCAAGGTGTCGTGTGATTCGGTAATTGAAATGTGATGGATTAGGTTGTCATCCTTTTCGCGGCTCACGACGTATGATTCGGGTTGAAAAAATAGCGCAAAAGAAGAAAAATGTCCCGAAACTCATGAAAACGTTTGATTTTGGGCTCCAAAAACAGGCGCAACCCAGCCAGCTTGGTGCCCCTATCGTAGAGTTCTCAGAGTGCTTTCCAACGGTATGCTGTGCGCCACGTAACTCTTTACGGATCAAAAGTTATGGGCACTGGAGCGACGGATACCTGGTCACAAGCCCCTCGCCCTCTGTTTGCGGGCACAGCCACTACGTGAAGTGATGTTGTCATGCCCAAGGTATCATGGAATTCAGTAATAGAGATGTGATGGATTAGGTTGTCGTCCTTTTCGCGTCACACGACCTATGATCCGGGACAAAAAAACAGAGCAAAAGAAGAAAAATGTCAAGAAACTGATGAAAAAATTCGATTTTGTTCTCCAAAATAGGCACAGCCTAGCAGTCTTGGTGCCCCCGTAGTAGAGCTCCCGTAGAGCTTTCCAACGTTATGTTGTGCGCCGCGTAACTCCTTACGGATCAAAAGTTATGGGCACCGGAGCGACGGATACCCAGTCAAAAGCCCCACGCCCTCTGTTTGCAGGCCCAGCCTCTACGAGAAGTGAAGTTGTCTTACCCAACGTGCCGTGTGATTCGATAATAGAAATGTGATGGATTAGGTTGTCGTCCTTTTCGCGGGTCACGACTTACGATCCGGGACAAAAAAATAGAGAAAAAGAAGAAAAGTATCTCGAAACTGATGAAAACATTCGATTTTGGGCAACGAAAATAGGCACAGCCGAGCAAGCTTGTTGCCCTCGTCGTAGAGCTCTCAGAGAGCTTTGCAACGGTATGTTGTGCGCCGCGTAACTCCTTACGGATCAAAAGTCATGGGCATCGAAGCGACGGATACCTGGTCACAAGCCCCACGCCCTCTGTTTGCGGGCCCAGCCTCTATGTGAAGTGAAGTGGTCTTGCCCAAGGTGCTTGGGAATTCAATAATAGAAATGTGATGGATTAGGTTGTCGTCCTTTTCGCGGCTCACGACGTACGATCCGGGATGGAAAAACAGCGCAAAAGAAGAAAAGTGTTCGGATACTGATGAAAATGTTCGATTTTGGCCTTCGAAAATAGACGCAGCAGAGCAGGCTACGTACCCCCATCGTAGAACTCTCGGAGTGTTTTCCAACGGCATGCTATGCGCCGCGTAACTCCTTACGGATAAAAAGATATGGGCACCGGAGCGACGGATACGTGGTCATAAGCCCTACGCACTCTATTTGCTGGCCCAGCCTCTACGTGAAGTGAAGTTGTCTTGCCCAAGGTGTCGTGTGATTCGGTAATTGAAATGTGATGGATTAGGTTGTCATCCTTTTCGCGGCTCACGACGTATGATTCGGGTTGAAAAAATAGCGCAAAAGAAGAAAAATGTCCCGAAACTCATGAAAACGTTTGATTTTGGGCTCCAAAAACAGGCGCAACCCAGCCAGCTTGGTGCCCCTATCGTAGAGTTCTCAGAGTGCTTTCCAACGGTATGCTGTGCGCCACGTAACTCTTTACGGATCAAAAGTTATGGGCACTGGAGCGACGGATACCTGGTCACAAGCCCCTCGCCCTCTGTTTGCGGGCACAGCCACTACGTGAAGTGATGTTGTCATGCCCAAGGTATCATGGAATTCAGTAATAGAGATGTGATGGATTAGGTTGTCGTCCTTTTCGCGGCACACGACGTATGATCCGGGACAAAAAAACAGCGCAAAAGAAGAAAAATGTCAAGAAACTGATGAAAAAATTCGATTTTGTTCTCCAAAATAGGCACAGCCTAGCAGTCTTGGTGCCCCCGTAGTAGAGCTCCCGTAGAGCTTTCCAACGTTATGTTGTGCGCCGCGTAACTCCTTACGGATCAAAAGTTATGGGCACCGGAGCGACGGATACCCAGTCAAAAGCCCCACGCCCTCTGTTTGCAGGCCCAGCCTCTACGAGAAGTGAAGTTGTCTTACCCAACGTGCCGTGTGATTCGATAATAGAAATGTGATGGATTAGGTTGTCGTCCTTTTCGCGGGTCACGACTTACGATCCGGGACAAAAAAATAGAGAAAAAGAAGAAAAGTATCTCGAAACTGATGAAAACATTCGATTTTGGGCTACGAAAATAGGCACAGCCGAGCAAGCTTGTTGCCCTCGTCGTAGAGCTCTTAGAGAGCTTTGCAACGGTATGCTGTGCGCCGCGTAAGTCTTTACGGATCAAAAGTCATGGGCATCGAAGCGACGGATACCTGGTCACAAGCCCCACGCCCTCTGTTTGCGGGCCCAGCCTCTATGTGAAGTGAAGTGGTCTTGCCCAAGGTGCTTGGGAATTCAATAATAGAAATGTGATGGATTAGGTTGTCGTCCTTTTCGCGGCTCACGACGTACGATCCGGGATGGAAAAACAGCGCAAAAGAAGAAAAGTGTTCGGATACTGATGAAAATGTTCGATTTTGGCCTTCGAAAATAGACGCAGCAGAGCAGGCTACGTACCCCCATCGTAGAACTCTCGGAGTGTTTTCCAACGGCATGCTATGCGCCGCGTAACTCCTTACGGATAAAAAGATATGGGCACCGGAGCGACGGATACGTGGTCATAAGCCCTACGCACTCTATTTGCTGGCCCAGCCTCTACGTGAAGTGAAGTTGTCTTGCCCAAGGTGCCGTGTGATTCGGTAATTGAAATGTGATGGATTAGGTTGTCATCCTTTTCGCGGCTCACGACGTATGATTCGGGTTGAAAAAATAGCGCAAAAGAAGAAAAATGTCCCGAAACTCATGAAAACGTTTGATTTTGGGCTCCGAAAACAGGCGCAACCCAGCAAGCTTGGTGCCCTTGTCGTAGAGTTCTCAGAGTGCTTTCCAATGGTATGCTGTGCGCCACGTAACTCTTTACGAATCAAAAGTTATGGGCACTGGAGCGACGGATACCTGGTTACAAGCCCCTCGCCCTCTGTTTGCGGGCACAGCCACTACGTGAAGTGATGTTGTCATGCCCAAGGTATCATGGAATTCAGTAATAGAGATGTGATGGATTAGGTTGTCGTCCTTTTCGCGGCACACGACGTACGATCCGGGACAAAAAAACAGCGCAAAAGAAGAAAAATGTCAAGAAACTGATGAAAAAATTCGATTTTGTTCTCCAAAATAGGCACAGCCTAGCAGTCTTGGTGCCCCCGTAGTAGAGCTCCCGTAGAGCTTTCCAACGTTATGTTGTGCGCCGCGTAACTCCTTACGGATCAAAAGTTATAGGCACCGGAGCAACAGATACCTGGTCACAAGACCCACGACCTCGGTTTGAGGGCCCAGCCTCTACGTGAAGTAAAGTTGTCTTGCCCAACGTACCGTGTGATTCGGTAATAAAAATATGAAGGATTAGGTTGTCGTCCTTTTGGCAACTCACGACGTGCTATCCGGGACCGAAAAACAGCGCAAAAGAAGAAAAGTGTCCCAAAACTGATGAAAACGTTTGATTTTGGGCTGCGAAAACAGGTGCAGCTAAGAAAACTTGGTGTCCACGTCGTAGAGCTCTCCAAGAGCTTTCTAACGGTATGCTGTGCATCGCGTAACTCTTTACGGATCAAAAGTTATGGGCACCGGAGCGACAAATACCTGGTCACAAGCCCCACGCCCTCTGTTTGTGGGCCCAGCCTCTACGTGAGGTGAAGTTGTCTTGCCCAAGGTGCCGTGGGATTCGGTAATAGAAATGTGATGGATTAGGTTGTCGTCTTTTTCGCGGCTCACGACGTACGATCCGGGACGGAAAAACAGCGCAAAAGAAGGAAAGTTTCCCGAAACTGATAAAAAAGTCTGATTTTGGGCTCTGAAAACAGGTACAGCCAAGCAATCTTGGTGCCCACGTCATAGAGCTCTTGGAGAGCTTTCCAACAGTATGATGTTCGCTGCGTAACTCCTTACGAATCAAAAGTTATGACCACCGGAGCGATGGATACCTGGGCACAAGCCCCACGCCCTCTGTTTGCTGGCCCAGCCTCTACGTGAAGTGAATTTGTCTTGCCCAAGGTGCCGTGTGATTTGGGAATAGAAATGTGATGGATTAGGTTGTCGTCCGTTTTGCTGCTCACAACGTATGATCCGGCACGGAAAAATAGCGCAAAAGAAGAAAAGTGTCCCAAAACTAACAAAAATGTTCAATTTTGGGCTTGAAAAATAGGTGCAACCGAGTAGGCTAGGTGCCCCCATCGTAGAGCTCTTAGAGTTCTTTCCAACGGTATGTTGTGCACCGCGTAACTACTTACGGATCAAAAGTTATGGGCAACAGAACAAAGGATACCTGGTCACAAGACCCACAACCTCGGTTTTAAGGCCCAGCCTCAATGTGAAGTGACGTTGTCTTGCCCAAAGTATCGTGGGATTCGGTAATAAAAATATGATGGATTATGTTGTAGTGCTTTTCGCATTTCACGACGTACGATTCGGGACGGAAAACAGCGCAAAAGAAGAAAAGTGTACTAAAACTGATGAAAACATTCAATTTTTGGCTTTGAAAACAGGTGCAGCCGAGCAGTCTTGGTGCCCACATCGTAGAGCTCTCGGAGAGCTTTCCAACGGTATGCTGTGCGCCGCGTAACTCTTTACTGATCAAAAGTTATTGGCACCGGAGCGACGGATACCTGGTCATAAGCCCTACGCCCTCTGTTTGTGGGCCCAGCATCTACGTGAGGTGAAGTTTTCCTGCCCAAGGTACCATGGGATTCGGTAATAAAAATGTGATGGATTAGGTTGTCATCCTTTTCGCGACTCACGACGTACGATCCGGGACAGAAAAATAGCGCAAAAGAAGAAAAATTTCCCGATACTGATGAAAACGTTCGATTTTGGGCTCTGAAAACAGGCACAGCAGAGTAAGCTTAGTGCCCCTATCGTAGAGCTCTCGGAGAGCTTTCCAACTGTATGTTGTGCGCCGCATAACTCCATACTGATCAAAAGTTATGGGCACCGGAGCGACAAATGCCTGGTCACAAGCCCCACGCCCTCTGTTTGCAGGCCCAGCCTATACGTGAAGTGAAGTTGTCTTGCCCAAGGTGCGGGGGGATTCAGTAAAAGAAATGTGATGGATTAGGTTGTCGTCCTTTTCGCGGCTCACGACGTACGATCCGAGACCCAAAAATAGCGCAAAAGAAGAAAAGTGTCCCAAAACTTTTGAAAATGTTCGATTTTGGCTCTGAAAACTAGCGCAACCGAGCATGCTAGGTGCCCCCATCGTAGAGCTCTCAATGTGCTTTCCAACGGTATGCTGTGCGCCGCATAACTCCTTACAAATCAAAAGTTATAGACACTAGAGCGACGGATACGTGGTCACAAGCCCCACGCCCTTTGTTTGCAGGCCCAGCCTCTACGTGAAGTGAAGTTGTCTTGCCCCATGTGATTCGGTAATAGAAATGTGATGGATTAGGTTGTCGTCCTTTTCGCGGCTCACGACGTACGATCCGGGATGGAAAAACAGCACAAAAGAAGAAAAGTGTCCCAAAACTTATGAAATTTTTTGATTTTGGGCTCCGAAAATAGGCGCAACCGAGCAGGCTAGGTGCCCCCATCATAGAGCTCTCAGAGAGATTTCTAACAGTATGCTGTGCGCCGCGTAACCCCTTACGGATCAAAAGTTATGGGCACTGGAGCGACGGATACCTAGTCACAAGCCCCCGCCCTCTGTTTGCTGGCCCAGCCTCTATGTGAAGTAAAGCTGTCTTGCCTGAGATGCCATGTTATTCGGTAATAGAAATGTGATGGATTAGGTTGTCGTCCTTTTCACGGCTCACGACGTACGATCCGTGACCCAAAAACAGCGTAAAAGAAGAAAAGTATCCCAAAACTTATGCAAATATTTGATTTTGGCCCTCGAAAATAGGCGCAACCTAGCAGGCTAGGTGCCTCCATCGTAGAGCTCTTAGAGAGCTTTCCAATAGTATGCTACGCCCCACGTAACTCCTTACGGATCAAAAGTTATGGGCATCGTAGCGACGGATACCTGGACACAAGCCCCTCACCCTCTGTTTCCGGGCCCAGCCTCTACGTGAAGTGAAGATGTCTTGCCCAAGGTGCCATGTGATTCTGTAATAGAAATGAGATAGATTAGGTTGTCCTTTTCATGGCTCACGACGTACGATCCGAGACGGAAAAATAGTGCAAAAGAATAAAAGTGTCACAAAACTGATGAAAACGTTCAATTTTGGGATGTGAAAATAGGTGCAGCCGAGCAGGCTTGGTGCCCACGTCGTAGAGCACTCGGAGTGCTTTCCAACGGTATGCTGTGCGCCGCGTAACTCTTTCCTGATCAAAAGTTATGGGCATCAGAGCGACAGATGCCTGGTCACAAGCCCCACGCCCTCTGTTTGCGGGCCCAGCCTCTATGTGAAGTGAAGATGTCTTGCCAAAGGTACGGTGGGATTCAGTAAAAGAAATGTGATGGATTAGGTTGTCGTCCTTTTCGCGGCTCACGACATACGATCCGGGACCGAAAAATAGCGCAAAAGTAGAAAAGTGTCCCAAAACTTTTGAAAATGTTCGATTTTGGCTTTGAAAACTAGCGCAACTGAGCATGCTAGGTGCCCCCATCGTAGAGCTCTCAATGTGCTTTCCAACGGTATGCTGTGCGCCGCGTAACTCCTTATGGATCAAAAGTTATGGGTACTAGAGCGACGGATACGTGGTCACAAGCCCCATGCCCTCTGTTTGCGGGCCCAGCCTCTACGTGAAGTGAAGTTGTCTTGCCCCGTGTGATTCGGTAACAAAAATGTGATGGATTAGGTTGTCGTCCTTTTCGTGGCTCACGGCGTACGATCCGGGTTGGAAAAACAGCGCAAAAGAAGAAAAGTGTCCCAAAGCTTATGAAATTTTTTTTATTTTGGGCTCCGAAAACAGGCGCAACCGAGCAGGCTAGGTGCCCCCAACGGTATGCTGTGCGCCGCGTAACTCCTTACTGATCACAAGTTATAGGCACCGGAGCGATGGATACCTGGTCACAAGCCCCCGCCCTCTGTTTGCGGGCCCAGCCTCTACGTGAAGTGAAGTTGTCATGCCCAAGGCGCCGTGTTATTCGGTAATAGAAATGTGATGGATTAGGTTGTCGTCCTTTTAGCGACTCACGATGTACGATCCGGGACGAAAAAACAGCGTAAAAGAAGAGAAGTATCCCAAAACTGAAGAAAATGTTTGATTTTGGCCCCCGAAAATAGACACAGCCTAGTAGGCTTGGTGCCTCCATCGTAGAGCTCTCGTAGAGCTTTCCAACGGTGTGCTGTGTGCCGCGTAACTCCTTACGGATCAAAAGTTATAGGCATCGTAGCGACGGATGCTAGGTCGTAAGCCCCTCGCCCTCTGTTTGCAGGCCCAGCCTCTACGTGAACTGAAGTTGTCTTGCCCAAGGTGGCGTGTGATTCGGTTATAAAAATGTGATGGATTAGGTTGTCGTCCTTTTCGGTACTCACGACGTACGATCCGGGACAAAAAAATAGCGTAAAAAAAGAAATGTGTCCTAAAACTTATGAAAATGTTTGATTTTGGGCTCCGAAATCATGTGCAACCGAGCAGACTAGGTGCCCCCATCGTAGAGCTCTCAGAGTGCTTTCCAACGTTATGCTGTGCGCCGCGTAACTCTTTACGGATCAGAAGTTATGTGAACCAGAGTGACGGATACCTGGTTACAAGCCCCACGCCCTCTGTTTGCAGGCCCGGCCTCTTCGTGAAGTGAAGTTGTCTTGCCCAAGGTAACGTGTGATTCAGTTATAGAAATGTGATAGATTAGGTTGTCGTCCTTTTCGCTGCTCACGACGTACGCTCCAGGACAAAAAAATAGCATAAAACAAGAAAAGTGTCCCAAAACTTATGAAAATGTTTGATTTTGGGCTATGAAAAATAGGCGCAGCCTAGTAGGCTAAGTGCCCCCATCGTAGAGCTCTTAGAGTGCTTTCCAACAGTATACTGTGCGCCGCGTAACTCCTTACTGATCAAAAGTTATAGGCACCGTAACGACGGTTACCTGGTCACAAGCCCCACTCCCTCTGTTTACGGGCCTAGCCTCTACGTGAAGTGAAGTTGTCTTGCCCAAGGTATCGTGGGATTCGGTAATAGAAATGTGATGGATTAGGTTGTCATCCTTTTCGCGGCTCACGATGTATGATCCGGGACTGAAAACAGCGCAAAAGAAAAAAAGTATCCTAAAACTTATGAAAACATTTGATTTTGGGCACCGAAAATAGGCACAGCCGAGCAAGTTCGGTGCCCTAGTCGTAAAGCTCTCGGAGAGCTTTCCAACGGTATGCTATGCACTGCGTAACTTCTTACGGATCAAAAGTTATGGGCATCGGAGCGACAGATACCTGGTCACATGCCTCACGCCCTCTTTTTGCTGGCCCAGCCTCTACATGAAGTAAAGTTGTTTTGCCCATGGTGTCGTGGGATTCGGTAATAGAAATGTGATAGAATAGGTTGCCGTCCTTTTCACGGCTCACGACGTACGATCCGGGACGGAAAAACAGCACAAAAGAAGAAAAGGGTCCCAAAACTGATGAAAATTTTCAATTCTGGTCTCCGAAAATAGGTGCCACCAAGCAGGATTGGTGCCCCCGTCATAGAGCTCTCGAAGAGCTTTCCAACGATATACTGTACCCCGCGTAACTCCTTATGGATCAAAAGTTATGGGCACCGGAGCGACGGATACCTTCTCACAAGCAACACACCCTCTTTTTGCGGGCCCTGCCTCTACGTTAAGTGAAGTTGTCTTGCCCATGGTGTTGTGTGATTCGGTAATAGAAATGTGATGGATTAGGTTGTCATCCTTTTTGCGGCTCACGACGTACGATCCGGGAAGAAAAAATAGTGCAAAAGTAGAAAAGTGTCTCGAAACTGATATTAACGTTCAATTTTGGGCTCCGAAAATAGGCGCAGCAGAGCAGGCTTGGTGCCAGCGTCGTGTAGCTCTCTGAGAGCTTTCCAACGGTAAGCTGTGCGCCGCATAACTCCTTACGGATCAAAAGTTATGGGCAGCGGAGCGACGGATACCTAGTCACAAGCCCTACGCCCTCTATTTGCGGGCCCAGCTTCTACGTGAAGTGAAGTTTTCTTGCCCAAGGTGCCATGGGATTTGGTAATAGAAATGTAATGGATTAGGTTGTCGTCGTTTTTGCGGCTCACGACATACGTTCCGGGATGAAAAAACACTCAATAGAAGAAAAGTATCCCGAAACATATGAAAATGTTCAATTTTGGGCTCCGAAAATAGGCGCAGCCGAGAAAGCTTGCTGCCCCTGTTGTAGAGTTCTCGGAGAGCTTTCCAACGGTATGTTGTGCGCCGCGTAACTCCTTACGGAACAAAAGTTATGAGCATTGGAGCAACAGATACCTGGTCAACAGATACCGAGCAGGATAGGTGCCCCCATCGTAGAACTCTCAGAGTGCTTTCCAACGGTATGCTGTACGCCGCGTAACTCTTTACGGATCATGCCCTAACCCGGCCTATAAGGTTAAACTTGGGTGTGATCTAAACATTCAAGTCACATCTCGTACTTAATTGTTTATGAAAATTTAGCACTTAATGTATTAGCCTAAACTCCAAAATTTTCTGGAAAATCGGCAGCATAACGGCTGTAATTGGGCTCTTTGGTTTGACCTAATTCTCTAAACGCCTCAAATTTTCCAATCTCAATTTCATTTCCAACAAGGATTACTATTTACCATCAATTGAAATGCCTACTGGTTATCTCGATGTCTCGTTTGATTAATAACCAAGCATGATACTATATCTCGTTTGTTTGTTTATCCTCGTTACAAAAGTACCTGTTGATCTTAGCTTAACAACGAGTACCTGCTTAAGATTTGGTTGGTTCATTTTACTTAGCCCTTACCTAATACTTCATAATCCTATTATAGATACTAGTATTAAAAATAGCAAAACGACCACAGTCGTGTCTGTCTAGTTATCATCAGTACAAACCAAAATTAGACCTCAAATTATAACGGGGGTCTTTTACATTACAAACAACAAGCAACATAAAAGAAATAGTCTCCGAATAGCATAGTGTTCACAAATAGTCATAAACACGCAAAGCACACATAGGACAGGCAATCACTCCAAGGGATCATCGTTAGGCACGTCGTCCTCGGGTACCTGTTCTTGATCTTCTTCATCTGAGATGATAAAAGAGGGTGAGTCCTTGTGAACTCAGCGAGGGGGAACGAGAAATAGGTTTTGAAACTCATTTTTCAGTTCAACTTATGAAAGTCCTTTTGCAAGCATGAATATAACACAATTAAGTACATAATCAATAATATAAGGGTAAAGGAACACAATTATCCGTCTTTCTTCCCCGAGGTCCTCTAGGAACCAAGCGAGAGTACTTATACACATAGTAAAAATGATACGGTGAGCTTTTGTTCTCAGTTCATTTCCAGTATCAGTTGTTGCGGCTGACTTCAAATCATCCCCTTATCACGCCAAGTGGGTGTACTCCGGATGTACCGCGAAATCCTACGACCCAACTCTCCGAGGAAGTCTAGCCCCCAAGCAAGAGAGGGAATTGGACTATGGTAGTCATGGTTGGACCGACAAGCCCGATGCCGCCCGGTGTGCGTGAACTCTACCACGCCAGAATGAAAGGTTGCAACCTTATATGCAATGCACATTTATGACATTTAATATATCACATTAGGAAGACAACAAAGTAGGTTGCCTCCAGACAGTCATAAGATTGCACATTGACAAGTAAACAAGCGAGGCACGATAAGACAAGTAATTTCACTTGAAAGGGATATGGAGTTTTATGAACATTAAACGGGCAGCCATGTAACACACGTAAATCAAGTCATATAACTCATTTCAACGTTCACGTAATCAAATAATAAGATTATTCAACATGCAACAACATCTCTACGTGGGTTTGGATGCAAGAAAGGCCTATTTGTCAACATGCAATGATCAAAATCACATTTAGGGCTATAAGGGCAACTACGGGCAGTCTACTAAACATATAATTATACACAATATTCAAAGGATCAACACTTAGTGAATATACCTAATCATTAGGGTTTCCATTTTGTGCCTACCCGTGCGATTGAGCCCAAAATCAACTCAAAATCAATCTCAAGCCAAGCCTCAATTAATTCAAACATCCCCAAGTATTCAAAAAAGTCCACACAACATCCCAATGCCACAATCCCAAGCATTTAATGCCACAAGAGAAGTTACAACAAATTTTCTAAGCATGCAACTAAGTGAAACCCTCACTGCAATAGGCTGTATTCTCACAATCATTAAGACAAGCAAAAAATTTCCAATTCCAGTGAATAAGATATCAAATTAAAGCTTAAGAAGTGAACTAAATTCAAAAACAAACCTTGAATCATTTGGAGTTCGAGATCAATAGTTATAGCCAAAACAGTGGGATTGCACAAAACTGTCCAGATTTGCACACATTTCAATACTTGTCGTTTTTGAGGTCTTTAGGGTCAGATTTAGCCTTAGTCCATTTCTAAAAGAAATGTATAGAACTGAAAAACCTAGCAGAACACCAAATTTAATGCATTTTGGACGTCATTTACTAAGTCAAAACTGGTTCGGTCTACAAGGTCAGTGCATCTGCCAAAACCTGCTTCATTTTTTCCAGACTTCCAGATTTGGACACATTTTAATGATTTGCCATTTTGAGGACCTTAGAGTCAACATTAGCTTTGGCCTATTTCTGAGAAAAATGTTTAAAACTGGAACAAATAGTTACCTACCAATTTTCATGCATTTCAACATCATTTGCCTAGCCAAACTCAACTCGCAACCACAAGACAAAAAGCTGTCACCAAACCCGATTTCATCTATCATCACCTTCAAGCCAAAATCTTGCCATGCATGGTTGTAAAAGCCTATGAACACACATATAACTCAAGTACAGAAGCAAGGACATACATTTAAAAGCATGCATGTGGATTTTTGAAAGGTTTTCAAGAAGTTTTAGCCCTCACCTTAGCAAATCAACAAGAAGGTGCACAAAACTTTGATGAAGCACAAATTTCTTCTTCTTCCTTGCTTAGCCGAGACTCCAACTCGATTTTCTCTATTTTTCCTAGCTTAGTGGCCAAGTTCTTAGTAGGTGCATGTGGTTAGAACAAGAAGAAAAAAATGGAAGCTAGTAAACTCACCTAGGCCGAAATGGTGACTCAAAGAGCTTGCATGTGTGATTCTTGCAACTTAGCTAGCTTGGTCGAGTTTCTTTGCTTGTTGCTTGTCTTGATGCACCATAGAATGATGAAGATGAGTTATGGAAAGATGAAACTCAGCCAAGGCCGAGAGAGAGAGAGAGAGAAGAATGAGAGGGAGAGAGAGAAATGTGAGGAGAATGAGAGAAATGAAAAAAAAAATGATAGCTTTTGCAATTGTTGATGGAAGTGTTCGGCCTTGAGCTTAGCAATTCTGATTTTTATGTCTTCAAGAAGCATTTTGAAATTCCTAGCATGGGCATGGAGCATCTTGTCGAGATTTGTGGTGCATTGGTAGTGTTTTTGAGCTTTTTTTTTTTTTGCATTTGTGTCATAACTTGTCATAGAATTGTCTAGAATTAATTTTGAATTGAGCAAGCAAGAATAAATGCCACAAGGTTGTTGGCCAAGGCTTAAGAAATCTGAATTTTTTGTCATCTTTTGAGCATTATTTAATTGGGTGTTGAAAGTTTAAAAAGAATAAGGAATAAAGAATAAGGAATATCTATCTTTTTTGTGAGATTTTGTCTTCTAGTGGGTTGAATTAGTAATTTAATAATAGTTAGTGGAATTTGTAGGATTAATTAATGACCTAGTGCTTCGTGTAAGATGCTTTCTTGATTAGCGTGAGGGCACGCTTTCCCAGGTCAAGGGCACGCACTACGAGGTAGGACATGAACTACGAGACAAATGCACGTTTTCCAAATAAATGCACGCAACCCTAAATGAATGCACGTAATTCAATGCATGGCACACAAAACGAACACAATTCTTAAACCTAGGTCAAGGCACACAAATCTTGGTTAGGGCACACAAAACAAGGTATCGCACGTAAATCGAGGTCGAGCCTCACACTGTGCGCCACGTACCTCCTTACAGATCAAAGTTATGGGCGCCGTTGCGATGGATACCTGGTCACAAGCCCCACGCCCTCTGTTTGCGGGCCCAGCCTCTACATGAAGTGAAGTTGTCTTGCCCAAGGTGTCGTGTGATTCGGTAATAGAAATGTGATGGATTAGTTTGTCGTCTTTTTCGCGGCTCACGACATATGATCCGGGACGGAAAAACAGCACAAAAAAAGAAAAGTGTCCCAAAACTTATGAAAATGTTCGATTTTGGGCTGCGAAAATAGATGCAACCGAGCAGGCTAGGTGGCCTCATCGTAGAGCTCTCAGAGTGCTTTCCAATGGTATGCTGTGCGCCGCGTAACTTGTTACGGATCAAAAGTTATGGGCACCGGAGCGACGGATACCTGGTCACAAGCCCCACGCCCTCTGTTTGCGGGCCCAGCCTCTACGTGAAGTGAAGTTGTCTTGCCCAAGGTGCCATTTGATTCGGTAATAAAAATGTGATGGATTAGGTTGTTATCCTTTTCGCGGCTCACGATGCACGATCCGAAACGGAAAAATAGCGTAAACGAAGAAAAGTGTCCCAAAATTGATGAAAACGTTCAATTTTGCGCTCTGAAAATAGGCGCAGCCGAGCAGGCTTGGTGCTTTCGTCGTAGAGCTTTCGGAGAGCTTTCCAACGGTATGTTGTGCGCTGCGTAACTCCTTACGGATCAAAAGTTATGAGCACCGGAGCGACGGATACCTGGTCACAAGCCCCACGCCCTCTGTTTACGAGCCTAGCCTCTACGTGAAGTGAAGTTTTCTTGCCCAAGGTGCCGTGGGATTCGGTAATAGAAATGTGATAGATTAGGTTGTCATCCTTTTCACGGCTCATGACATACGATATGGGACAGAAAAATAGTGCAAAAGAAGAAAAGTATCCCAAAACTAATGAAAACGTTTGATTTTGGGCTCCAAAAATAGGCGCAGCCGAGCAGGCTTGGTGCGCACGTCGTAGAACTCTCAGACAGCTTTCCAACGGCATGCTGTGTGCCGGGTAACTCCTTGCGGATCAAAAGTTTTGGGCACCGTAGCGATGGATACCTGGTTACAAGCCCCACACCCTCTTTTTGCGGGCCCAGCCTCCACGTGAAGTGAATTTGTCTTGCCCAAGGTGCCGTGTGATTCGGTAATAAAAATGTAATGGATTAGGTTGTCGTCTTTTTCACGGCTCACGACGTACAATCCGGGACGGAAAAATAGCGTAAAAGAAGAAAAGTATCCCAAAACTTATGAAAATGTTTGATTTTGGCCCCCGAAAATAGGTGCAGCCTAGCAAGCTAGGTGCCCCTATCGTAGAGCTCTTAGAGAGCTTTCCAACGGTATGTTGTGCGCCGCGTAACTCCTTACGGATCAAAAGTTATGGGCATCGTAGCGACGGATACCTGGTCACAAGCCCCTCGCCCTCTGTTTGCGGGCCCAACCTCTACGTGAAGTGAAGTTGTCTTGCCCAAGGTGTCGTGGGATTCGATAATAGAAATGTGATGGATTAGGTTGTTGTCCTTTTCACGGCTCGCGATGTACGATCCGCGACCGAAAAACAGCACAAAAGAAGAAAAGTTTCTTGAAACTTATGAAAACATTCAATTTTGGGCTCCGAAAACAGGCGCAGCCATGCAGGCCTATTGCCCCCATCGTAGAGCTCTCAGAGTGCTTTCCAACGGTATGCTGTGCTCCGCGTAACTCCTTACGGATCAAAAGTTATGGTCATAGGGGTGACGGATACCTGGACACAAGCCCCACGCCCTCTGTTTGCGGGCCCATCCTCTACATGAAGTAAAGTTGTTTTGCCCAAGGTGCCATGGGATTCGGTAATAGAAATGTGATTGATTAGGTTGTCGTCCTTTTCACAGCTCACGATATACGATCCGGGACGGAAAAATAGTGCAAAAGAAGAAAAATGTCCCAAAACTGAAGAAAATGTTCTATTTTGGGCTCCGAAAATAGGTGCAATCAACCAGGCTTGGTGCCCCCATCGTAGAGCTCTCGGATAGTTTTCCAACGGTATACTGTGCGCCGCGTAACTCCTTAAGGATCAAAAGTTATGGGTATCGGAGCGACGGATACCTGGTCACAAGTCCCATGCCCTCGGTTTGAGGGCCCAGCCTCTACGTGAAGTGAAGTTGTCTTGACTAAGGTGCCATGGGATTCGGTAATAAAATTGTGATGGATTAGGTTCTCGTCCTTTTCGCGGCTCACGACGTACGATCTGGGACGGAAAAATAGCTCAAAAGAAGAAAAGTGTCCCAAAACTGATGAAAATGTTTGATTTTGGGCTCCAAAAATAGGTGCAACCAAGCAGCCTTGGTGCCCTCGTCGTAGAGCTCTCGGAGAGCTTTCCAATGGTAGGATGTGCGCCGCGTAACTCCTTTCGGATTAAAAGTTATAAGCACCGAAGCGATGGATACCTCGTCACAAGCCCTACGCCCACGGTTTGCGGGCCCAGCCTCTACGTGAAATGAAAGTTGTATTGCCCAAGATGCCGTTTGATTCGGTAATAGAAATATGATGGATTAGGTAGTCGTCCTTTTCGCGGCTCACAACGTACGATCCGGGATGAAAAAATAGGATAAAAGAAGAAAAGTGTCCCAAAACATTTGAAAATAATCACTTTTGGGCTCCAAAAATAGGTGAAGCCAAGCAGGCTAGGTACCCCCACCGTAGAGCTCTCAGAGAGCTTTCTAACGGTATGATGTGCGCCGCATAACTCCTTACGGATCAAAAGTTATACGCACCGGAGCGACAGATAACTGGTCATAAGCCCTGCGCCCATGGTTTGCGGGCCCAGCTTCTATGTGAAATGAAAGTAGTTTTGTACCAGATGCCATGTTATTAGGTAATAGAAATGTGATGGATTAGGTAGTCGTCCTTTTCGCGGCTCACGACGTACGATCCGGGACGGAAAAACAGCGTAAAAGACGAAAAGTGTCCCAAAACATATGAAAATGTTTAATTTTGGGCTCTGAAAACAGGAGCAGCCAAGCACACTAGGTGCCCCTATCTTAGAGCTCTCAGAGAGCTTTCCAACGGTATGCTGTACGCCGCGTTACTCCTTACGGATCAAAAGTTATGGGCATCGGAGCGACGGATACCTGATCACAAGCCCCACGCCCTCTGTTTGCGGGCCCAGCCTCTACATGAAGTGAAGTTGTCTTGCCCAAGGTGCCGTATGATTCTGTAATTGAAATGTGATGGATTAGGTAGTCGTCCTTTTCGCGGCTCACGACGTACGATCCTGGAAAGAAAAACAGTGCAAAAGAAGAAAAGTATCCCGAAATGGATGAAAACATTCGATTTTGGGCTACGAAAATAGGCCCAACTAAGCAGGATTGGTGCCCCCATCGTAGATCTCTCGGAGAGCTTTCTAACGATATGCTGTGCACCGCGTAACTCCTTACGAATCTAAAGTTATGGGCACCGGAGCGACGGATACCTGGTCAAAAGCCCCACGCCCTCTGTTTGCAGGCCCAGCCTCTACGAGAAGTGAAGTTGTCTTGCCCAAAGTATCGTGGGATTCGGTAATAAAAATATGATGGATTATGTTGTAGTGCTTTTCGCATTTCACGACGTACGATTCGGGACGGAAAACAGCGCAAAAGAAGAAAAGTGTACTAAAACTGATGAAAACATTCAATTTTTGGCTTTGAAAACAGGTGCAGCCGAGCAGTCTTGGTGCCCACATCGTTGAGCTCTCGGAGAGCTTTCCAACGGTATGCTGTGCGCCGCGTAACTCTTTACGGATCAAAAGTTATTGGCACCAGAGCGACGGATACCTGGTCATAAGCCCTACGCCCTCTGTTTGTGGGCCCAGCATCTACGTGAGATGAAGTTGTCTTGCCCAAGGTACCATGGGATTCCTTAATAAAAATGTGATGGATTAGGTTGTCATCCTTTTCGCGACTCACGACGTACGATCCGGGACAGAAAAATAGCGCAAAAGAAGAAAAATTTCCCGATACTGATGAAAACGTTCGATTTTGGGCTCTGAAAACAGGCACAGCAAAGTAAGCTTAGTGCCCCTATCGTAGAGCTCTCAGAGAGCTTTCCAACTGTATGTTGTGCGCCGCATAACTCCATACTGATCAAAAGTTATGGGCACCGGAGCGACAAATGCCTGGTCACAAGCCCCACGCCCTCTGTTTGCAGGCCCAGCCTATACGTGAAGTGAAGTTGTCTTGCCCAAGGTGCGGGGGGATTCAGTAAAAGAAATGTGATGGATTAGGTTGTCGTCCTTTTCGCGGCTCACGACGTACGATCCGAGACCCAAAAATAGCGCAAAAGAAGAAAAGTGTCCCAAAACTTTTGAAAATGTTCGATTTTGGCTCTGAAAACTGGCGCAACCGAGCATGCTAGGTGCCCCCATCGTAGAGCTCTCAATGTGCTTTCCAACGGTATGCTGTGCGCCGTATAACTCCTTACAAATCAAAAGTTATGGACACTAGAGCGACGGATACGTGGTCACAAGCCCCACGCCCTTTGTTTGCAGGCCCAGCCTCTACGTGAAGTGAAGTTGTCTTGCCCCATGTGATTCGGTAATAGAAATGTGATGGATTAGGTTGTCGTCCTTTTTGCGGCTCACAACGTACGATCCGGGATGGAAAAACAGCGCAAAAGAAGAAAAGTGTCCCAAAACTTATGAAATTTTTTGATTTTGGGCTCCAAAAACAGGCGCAACCGAGCAGGCTTGGTGCCCCCATCATAGAGCTCTCAGAGAGATTTCCAACAGTATGCTGTGCACCGCGTAACCCCTTACGGATCAAAAGTTATGGGCACCGGAGCGACGGATACCTGGTCACAAGCCCCCGCCCTCTGTTTGCTGGCCCAGCCTCTATGTGAAGTAAAGCTGTCTTGCCCAAGATGCCATGTTATTCGGTAATAGAAATGTGATGGATTAGGTTGTCGTCCTTTTCGCGGCTCACGACGTACGATCCGTGACCCAAAAACTGCGTAAAAGAAGAAAAGTATCCCAAAACTTATGCAAATATTTGATTTTGGCCCTCGAAAATAGGCGCAACCTAGCAGGCCAGGTGCCTCCATCGTAGAGCTCTTAGAGAGCTCTCCAACAGTATGCTGTGCCCCACGTAACTCCTTACGGATCAAAAGTTATGGGCATCGTATCGACGGATACCTGGACACAAGCCCTTCACCCTCTGTTTCCGGGCCCAGCCTCTACGTGAAGTGAAGATGTCTTGCCCAAAGTGCCATGTGATTCTGTAATAGAAATGAGATAGATTAGGTTGTCCTTTTCATGGCTCACGACGTACGATCCGAGACGGAAAAATAGTGCAAAAGAATAAAAGTGTCACAAAACTGATGAAAACGTTCAATTTTGGGATGTGAAAATAGGTGCAGCCGAGCA
Source organism: Ehretia macrophylla (assembly GCA_037974665.1). Lineage (NCBI taxonomy): Eukaryota > Viridiplantae > Streptophyta > Magnoliopsida > Boraginales > Ehretiaceae > Ehretia > Ehretia macrophylla. The sequence goes on along the minus strand of CM075771.1, from coordinate 46,489,873 downwards.
GGCTTGGTGCCCACGTCGTAGAGCACTCGGAGTGCTTTCCAACGGTATGCTGTGCGCCGCGTAACTCTTTCCTGATCAAAAGTTATGGGCATCAGAGCGACAGATGCCTGGTCACAAGCCCCACGCCCTCTGTTTGCGGGCCTAGCCTCTATGTGAAGTGAAGTTGTCTTGCCAAAGGTACGGTGGGATTCAGTAAAAGAAATGTGATAGATTAGGTTGTCGTCCTTTTCGCGGCTCACGACATACGATCCGGGACCGAAAAATAGCGCAAAAGAAGAAAAGTGTCCCAAAACTTTTGAAAATGTTCGATTTTGGCTTTGAAAACTAGCGCAACTGAGCATGCTAGGTGCCCCCATCGTAGAGCTCTCAATGTGCTTTCCAACGGTATGCTGTGCGCCGTGTAACTCCTTATGGATCAAAAGTTATGGGCACTAGAGCGACGGATACGTGGTCACAAGCCCCATGCCGTCTGTTTGCGGGCCCAGCCTCTACGTGAAGTGAAGTTGTCTTGCCCCGTGTGATACGGTAACAAAAATGTGATGGATTAGGTTGTCGTCCTTTTCGTGGCTCACAGCGTACGATCCGGGATGGAAAAACAGCGCAAAAGAAGAAAAGTGTCCCAAAGCTTATGAAATTTTTTTTATTTTGGGCTCCGAAAACAGGCGCAACCGAGCAGGCTAGGTGCCCCCAACATAGAGCTCTCAGAGAGATTTCCAACGGTATGCTGTGCGCCGCGTAACTCCTTACGGATCACAAGTTATAGGCACCGTAGCGACGGATACCTGGTCACAAGCCCCCGCCCTCTGTTTGCGGGCCCAGCCTCTACGTGAAGTGAAGTTGTCATGCCCAAGGCGCCGTGTTATTCGGTAATAGAAATGTGATGGATTAGGTTGTCGTCCTTTTAGCGGCTCACGATGTACGATCCGGGACGAAAAAACAGCATAAAAGAAGAGAAGTATCCCAAAACTGAAGAAAATGTTTGATTTTGTCCCCCGAAAATAGACACAGCCTAGTAGGCTTGGTGCCTCCATCATAGAGCTCTCGTAGAGCTTTCCAACGGTATGCTGTGCGCCGCGTAACTCCTTACGGATCAAAAGTTAAAGGCATCGTAGCGACGGATGCTAGGTCGCAAGCCCCTCGCCCTCTGTTTGCAGGCCCAGCCTCTACGTGAACTGAAGTTGTCTTGCCCAAGGTGGCGTGTGATTCGGTTATAAAAATGTGATAGATTAGGTTGTCGTCCTCTTCGTTACTCACGACGTACGATACGGGACAAAAAAATAGCGTAAAAAAAGAAATGTGTCCTAAAACTTATGAAAATGTTTGATTTTGGGCTCCGAAATCATGTGCAACCGAGTAGGCTAGGTGCCCCCATCGTAGAGCTCTCAGAGTGCTTTCCAACGGTATGCTGTGCGCCGCGTAACTCCTTACGGATCAAAAGTTATGGGCACCGCAGCGACGGATACCTGGTCACAAGCCCCACGCCCTCTGTTTGCGGGCACAGCCTCTTCGTGAAGTGAAGTTGTCTTGCCCAAGGTAACGTGTGATTCGGTTATAGAAATGTGATAGACTAGGTTGTCGTCCTTTTCGTTGCTCACGACGTACGATCCAGGACAAAAAATAGCATAAAACAAGAAAAGAGTCCCAAAACTTATGAAAATGTTTGATTTTGGGCTCTGAAAAATAGGCGCAGCCTAGTAGGCTAAGTGCCCCCATCGTAGAGCTCTTAGAGTGCTTTCCAACAGTATACTGTGCGCCGCGTAACTCCTTACTGATCAAAAGTTATAGGCACCGTAACGACGGTTACCTGGTCACAAGCCCCACTCCCTCTGTTTACGGGCCTAGCCTCTACGTGAAGTGAAGTTGTCTTGCCCAAGGTATCGTGGGATTCGGTAATAGAAATGTGATGGATTAGGTTGTCATCCTTTTCGCGGCTCACGATGTATGATCCGGGACTGAAAACAGCGCAAAAGAAAAAAAGTATCCTAAAACTTATGAAAACATTTGATTTTGGGCACCGAAAATAGGCACAGCCGAGCAAGCTCGGTGCCCTAGTCGTAAAGCTCTCGGAGAGCTTTCCAACAGTATGCTATGCGCTGCGTAACTTCTTACGGATCAAAAGATATGGGCATCGGAGCGACAGATACCTGGTCACATGCCTCACGCCCTCTTTTTGCTGGCCCAGCCTCTACATGAAGTAAAGTTGTTTTGCCCATGGTGTCGTGGGATTCGGTAATAGAAATGTGATAGAATAGGTTGTCGTCCTTTTCACGGCTCACGACGTACGATCCGGGACGGAAAAACAGCACAAAAGAAGAAAAGTGTCCCAAAACTGATGAAAATTTTCAATTCTGGTCTCCAAAAATTGGTGCCACCAAGCAGGATTGGTGCCCCCGTCATAGAGCTCTCGAAGAGCTTTCCAACGATATACTGTACCCCGCGTAACTCCTTATGGATCAAAAGTTATGGGCACCGGAGCGATGGATACCTGGTCACAAGCAACACACCCTCTTTTTGCGGGCCCTGCCTCTACGTGAAGTGAAGTTGTCTTGCCCATGGTGTTGTGTGATTCGGTAATAGAAATGTGATGGATTAGGTTGTCATCCTTTTCGCGGCTCACGACGTACGATCCGGGAGGAAAAAATAGTGCAAAAGAAGAAAAGTGTCTCGAAACTGATATTAACGTTCAATTTTGGGCTCCGAAAATAGGCGCAGCAGAGCAGGCTTGGTGCCAGCGTCGTATAGCTCTCTGAGAGCTTTCCAACGGTAAGCTGTGCGCCGCATAACTCCTTACGGATCAAAAGTTATGGGCAGCGGAGCGACGGATACCTAGTCACAAGCCCTACGCCCTCTATTTGCGGGCCCAGCTTCTACGTGAAGTGAAGTTTTCTTGCCCAAGGTGCCATGGGATTTGGTAATAGAAATGTAATGGATTAGGTTGTCGTCGTTTTTGCGGCTCACGACATACGATCCGGGATGAAAAAATACTCAAAAGAAGAAAAGTATCCCGAAACATATGAAAATGTTCAATTTTGGGCTCCGAAAATAGGCGCAGCCAAGAAAGCTTGCTGCCCCCGTTGTAGAGTTCTCGGAGAGCTTTCCAATGGTATGTTGTGCGCCGCGTAACTCCTTACGGAACAAAAGTTATGAGCACTGGAGCAACAGATACCTGGTCAACAGATACCGAGCAGGATAGGTGCCCCCATCGTAGAAATCTCAGAGTGCTTTCCAACGGTATGCTGTACGCCGCGTAACTCTTTACGGATCATGCCCTAACCCGGCCTATAAGGTTAGACTTGGGTGTGATCTAAACATTCAAGTCACATCTCGTACTTAATTGTTTATGAAAATTTAGCACTTAATGTATTAGCCTAAACTCCAAAATTTTCTGGAAAACCGGCAGCATAACGGCTGTAATTGGGCTCTTTGGTTTGACCTAATTCTCTAAACGCCTCAAATTTTCAAATCTCAATTTCATTTCCAACTAGGATTACTATTTACCATCAATTGAAATGCCTACTGGTTATCTCGATGTCTCGTTTGATTAATAACCAAGCATGATACTATATCTCGTTTGTTTGTTTATCCTCGTTACAAAAGTACCTGTTGATCTTAGCTTAACAACGAGTACCTGCTTAAGATTTGGTTGGTTCATTTTACTTAGCCCTTACCTAATACTTCATAATCCTATTATAGATACTAGCAGTAAAAATAGCAAAACGACCACGGTAGTGTCTGTCTAGTTATCATCAGTACAAACCAAAATTAGACCTCAAATTATAACGGGGGTCTTTTACATTACAAACAACAAGCAACATAAAAGAAATAGTCTCCGAATAGCATAGTGTTCACAAATAGCCATAATCACGCAAAGTACATAGGACAGGCAATCACTCCAAGGGATCATCGTTAGGCACGTCGTCCTGGGGTACCTGTTCTTGATCTTCTTCATCTGAGATGATAAAAGAGGGTGAGTCCTTGTGAACTCAGCGAGGGGGAACGAGAAATAGGTTTTGAAACTCATTTTTCGGTTCAACTTATGAAAGTCCTTTTGCAAGCATGAATATAACACAATTAAGTACATAATCAATAATATAAGAGCAAAGGAACACAATTACCCGTCTTTCTTCCCCGAGGTCCTCTAGGAACCAAGCGAGAGTACTTATACACATAGTAAAAAGGATACGGTGAGCTTTTGCTCTCAGTTCATTTCCAGTATCAGTTGTTGCGGCCGACTTCAAATCATCCCCTTATCACGCCAAGTGGGTGTACTCCGGATGTACCGCGAAATCCTACGACCCAACTCTCCGAGGAAGTCTAGCCCCCAAGCAAGAGAGGGAATTGGACTATGGTAGTCACGGTTGGACCGACAAGTCCGATGCCGCCCGGTGTGCGTGAACTCTACCATGCCAGAATGAAAGGTTGTAACCTTATATGCAATGCACATTTATGACATTTAATATATCACATTAGGAAGACAACAAAGTAGGTTGTCTCCAGACAGTCATAAGATTGCACATTGACAAGTAAACAAGCGAGGCACGATAAGACAAGTAATTTCACTTGAAAGGGATATGGAGTTTTATGAACATTAAACAGGCAGCCATGTAACACACGTAAATCAAGTCATATAACTCATTTCAACGTTCACGTAATCAAATAATAAGATTATTCAACATGCAACAACATCTCTACGTGGGTTTGGATGCAAGAAAGGCCTATTTGTCAACATGCAATGATCAAAATCACATTTAGGGCTATAAGGGCAACTACGGGCAGTCTACTAAACATATAATTACACACAATATTCAAAGGATCAACACTTAGTGAATATACCTAATCATTAGGGTTTCCATTTTGTGCCTATCCGTGCGATTGAGCCCAAAATCAACTCAAAATCAATCTCAAGCCAAGCCTCAATTAATTCAAACACCCTAAGTATTCAAAAAAGTCCACACAACATCCCAATGCCACAATCCCAAGCATTTAATACCACAAGAGAAGTTACAACAAATTTTCTAAGCATGCAACTAAGTGAAACCCTCACTGCAATAGGCTCTATTCTCACAATCATTGAGACAAGCAAAAAATTTTCAATTCCAGTGAATAAGATATCAAATTAAAGCTTAAGAAGTGAACTAAATGCAGAAACAAACCTTGCATCATTTGGAGTTCGAGATCAATAGTTATAGCCAAAACAGTGGGATTGCACAAAACTGTCCAGATTTGCACACATTTCAATACTTGTCGTTTTTTAGGTCTTTAGGGTCAGATTTAGCCTTAGTCCATTTCTGAAAAAAAATGTATAGAACTGAAAAACCTAGCAGAACACCAAATTTAATGCATTTTGGACGTCATTTACTAAGTCAAAACTGGTTCGGTCTACAAGGTCAGTGCATCTGCCAAAACCTGCTTCATTTTTTCAAGACTTCCAGATTTGGACACATTTCAATGATTTTCCATTTTGAGGACCTTAGAGTCAACATTAGCTTTGGCCTATTTCTGAGAAAAATGTTTAAAACTGGAACAACTAGTTACCTACCAATTTTCATGCATTTTCAACATCATTTGCCTAGCCAAACTCAACTCGCAACCACAAGACAGAAAGCTGTCACCAAACCCAATTTCATCTATCATCACCTTCAAGCCAAAATCTTGCCATGCATGGTTGTAAAAGCTTATGAACACATATATAACTCAAGTACAGAAGCAAGGACATACATTTAAGAGCATGCATGTGGATTTTTGAAAGGTTTTCAAGAAGTTTTAGCCCTCACCTTAGCAAATCAACAAGAAGGTGCACAAAACTTTGATGAAGCACAAATTTCTTCTTCTTCCTTGCTTAGCCGAGACTCCAACTCAATTTTCTCTATTTTTCCTAGCTTAGTGGCCAAGTTCTTAGTAGGTGCATGTGGTTAGAACAAGAAGAAAAAAAATGGAAGCTAGTAAACTCACCTAGGCCGAAATGGTGACTCAAAGAGCTTGCATGTGTGATTCTTGCAACTTAGCTAGCTTGGTCGAGTTTCTTTGCTTGTTGCTTGTCTTGATGCACCATAGAATGATGAAGATGAGCTATGGAAAGATGAAACTCAGCCAAGGCCGAGAGAGAAAGAGAGAGAGAAGAATGAGAGGGAGAGAGAGAAATGTGAGGAGAATGAGAGAAATGAAAAAAAAATGATAGCTTTTGCAATTGTTGATGGAAGTGTTCGGCCTTGAGCTTAGCAATTCTGATTTTTATGTCTTCAAGAAGCATTTTGAAATTCCTAGCATGGGCATGGAGCATCTTGTCGAGATTTGTGGTGCATTGGTAGTGTTTTTGAGCTTTTTTTTTTTTGCATTTGTGTCATAACTTGTCATAGAATTGTCTAGAATTAATTTTGAATTGAGCAAGCAAGAATAAATGCCACAAGGTTGTTGGCCAAGGCTTAAGAAATCTGAATTTTTTGTCATCTTTTGAGCATTATTTAATTGTGTGTTGAAAGTGTAAAAAGAATAAGGAATAAAGAATAAGGAATATCTAGCTTTTTTGTGAGATTTTGTCTTCTAGTGGGTTGAATTAGTAATTTAATAATAGTTAGTGGAATTTGTAGGATTAATTAATGACCTAGTGCTTCATGTAAGATGCTTTCTTGATTAGCGTGAGGGCACGCTTTCCCAGGTCAAGGGCACGCACTACGAGGTAGGGCATGAACTATGAGACAAACACACGTTTTTCAAGTAAATGCACGCAACCCTAAATGAATGCACGTAATTCAATGCATGGCACACAAAACGAACACAATTCTTAAACCTAGGTCAAGGCACACAAATCTTGGTTAGGGCACACGAAACAAGGTATCGCACGCAAATGAGGTCGAGCCTCACACTGTGCGCCACTTAACTCCTTACAGATCAAAAGTTATGGGCGCTGTTGCGACGGATACCTGGTCACAAACGCCACGCCCTCTGTTTGCAGGCCCAGCCTCTACGTGAAGTGAAGTTGTCTTGCCCAAGGTGCTGTGTGATTCGGTAATAGAAATGTGATGGATTAGTTTGTCGTCTTTTTCGCAGCTCACGACATATGATCCGGGACGGAAAAACAGCACAAACAAAGAAAAGTATCCCAAAACTTATGAAAATGTTCAATTTTGGGCTGCGAAAATAGATGCAACCGAGCAGGCTAGGTGGCCTCGTTGTAGAGCTCTCAGAGTGCTTTCCAATGGTATGCTGTGCGCCGCGTAACTTGTTACGGATCAAAAGTTATGGGCACCGGAGCGACGGATACCTAGTCACAAGCCCCACGCCCTCTGTTTGTGGGCCCAGCCTCTACGTGAAGTGAAGTTGTCTTGCCCAAGGTGCCATTTGATTCGGTAATAGAAATGTGATGGATTAGGTTGTTGTCCTTTTCGCGGCTCACGACGCACGATCCGGAACGGAAAAATAGCGTAAGCGAAGAAAAGTGTCCAAAAATTGATGAAAATGTTCAATTTTGCGCTCTGAAAATAGGCGCAGCCGAGCAGGCTTGGTGCTTTCGTGGTAGAGCTTTCGGAGAGCTTTCCAACGGTATGTTGTGCGCCGCGTAACTCCTTACGGATCAAAAGTTATGGGCACCGGAGCGACGGATACCTGGTCACAAGCCCCACGCCCACTGTTTACGAGCCCAGCCTCTACGTGAAGTGAAGTTGTCTTGCCTAAGGTGTCGTGGGATTCGGTAATAGAAATGTGATAGATTAGGTTGTCGTCCTTTTCACGGCTCATGACGTACGATATGGGACAGAAAAATAGTGCAAAAGAAGAAAAGTATCCCAAAACTAATGAAAACATTTAATTTTGGGCTCCAAAAATAGGCGCAGCCGAGCAGGCTTGGTGCGCACGTCGTAGAACTCTAAGACAGCTTTCCAACGGCATGCTATGTGCCGGGTAACTCCTTACGGATCAAAAGTTATGGGCACCATAGCGATGGATACCTGGTTACAAGCCCCACACCCTCTTTTTGCGGGCCCAGCCTCCACATGAAGTGAATTTGTCTTGCCCAAGGTGCCGTGTGATTCGGTAATAGAAATGTAATGGATTAGGTTGTCGTCTTTTTCACGACTCACGACGTACGATCCGGGACGGAAAAATAGCGTAAAAGAATAAAAGTATCCCAAAACTTATGAAAATGTTTTATTTTGGCCCCCGAAAATAGGTGCAGCCTAGCAGGATAGGTGCCCCTATCGTAGAGCTCTTAGAGAGCTTTCCAACGGTATGTTGTGCGCCGCGTAACTCCTTACGGATCAAAAGTTATGGGCATCGTAGCGACGGATACGTGGTCACAAGCCCCTCGCCCTCTGTTTGCGGGCCCAGCCTCTACGTTAAGTGAAGTTGTTTTGCCCAAGGTGCCGTGGGATTCGATAATAGAAATGTGATGGATTAGGTTGTCGTCCTTTTCACGGCTCGCGATGTACGATCCGGGACCGAAAAACGGCACAAGAGAAGAAAAGTTTCCCGAAACTTATGAAAACGTTCAATTTTGGGCTCCAAAAATAGGCGCAGTCGAGCAAGCCTATTGCCCCCATCGTAGAGCTCTCAGAGTGCTTTCCAACAGTATGCTGTGCTCCGCGTAACTCCTTACGGATCAAAAGTTATGGTCATAGGGGTGACGGATACTTGGACACAAGCCCCACGCCCTCTGTTTGCGGGCCCATCCTCTACATGAAGTAAAGTTGTTTTGCCCAAGGTGCCATGGGATTCGGTAATAGAAATGTGATTGATTAGGTTGTCGTCCTTTTCACAGCTCACGACGTACGACCCGGGACGGAAAAACAACTCAAAAGAAGAAAAGTGTGCCAAAACTGATGAAAATGTTTGATTTTGGACTCCGAAAATAGGTGCAACCAAGCAGGCTTGGTGCCCTCGTCGTAGAGCTCTCAGAGAGCTTTCCAATTGTAGGCTGTGCGCCGCGTAACTCCTTACGGATTAAAAGTTATAGGCACCGAAGCGATGGATACCTCGTCACAAGCCCTACGCCCACGGTTTGCGGGCCCAGCCTCTACGTGAAATGAAAGTTGTATTGCCCAAGATGCCGTGTGATTCGTTAATAGAAATATGATAGATTAGGTAGTCATCCTTTTCGCGGCTCACGACGTACGATCCGGGATGAAAAAATAGCGTAAAAGAAAAAATGTGTCCCAAAACATTTGAAAATGTTCAATTTTGGGCTCCAAAAATAGGTGAAGCCAAGCAGGCTAGGTACCCACACCGTAGAGCTCTCAGAGAGCTTTCTAACGGTATGCTGTGCGCCGCATAACTCCTTACGGATCAAAAGTTATATGCACCGGAGCGACAGATAACTGGTCATAAGCCCTACGCCCATGGTTTGCGGGCCCAGCTTCTATGTGAAATGAAAGTTGTTTTGCACCAGATGCCGTGTTATTAGGTAATAGAAATGTGATGGATTAGGTAGTCGTCCTTTTCGCGTCTCACGACGTACGATCCGGGACGGAAAAACAGCGTAAAAGAAGAAAAGTGTCCCAAAACATATGAAAATGTTTAATTTTGGGCTCCAAAAACAGGAGCAGCCAAGCACACTAGGTGCCCCCCATCGTAGAGCTCTCAGAGAGCTTTGTAACGGTATGTTGTACGCCGCGTTACTCCTTACGGATCAAAAGTTATGGGTACCGGAGCGACGGATACCAGATCACAAGCCCCACGCCCTCTGTTTGCGGGCCCAGCCTCTACATGAAGTGAAGTTTTCTTGCCCAAGGTGCCATGTGATTCGGTAATTGAAATGTGATGGATTAGGTGGTCGTCCTTTTCGCGGCTCACGACGTACGATCCTGGAAAGAAAAACCGTGCAAAAGAAGAAAAGTATCCCGAAATGGATGAAAACATTCGATTTTGGGCTACAAAAATAGGCCCAACTAAACACGATTGGTGCCCCCATCGTATATCTCTCGGAGTGCTTTCCAACGGTATGCTGTGCACCGCGTAACTCCTTACGGATCAAAAGTTATGGGCACCGGAGCAACGGATACCTGGTCAAAAGCCCCACGCCCTCTGTTTGCAGGCCCAGCCTCTACGAGAAGTGAAGTTGTCTTACCCAACATGCCGTGTGATTCGATAATAGAAATGTGATGGATTAGGTTGTCGTCCTTTTCGCGGGTCACGACTTACGATCCGGGACAAAAAAATAGAGAAAAAGAAGAAAAGTATCTCGAAACTGATGAAAACATTCGATTTTGGGCTACGAAAATAGGCACAGCCGAGCAAGCTTGTTTCCCTCGTCGTAGAGCTCTCAGAGAGCTTTGCAACGGTATGTTGTGCGCCGCGTAACTCCTTACGGATCAAAAGTCATGGGCACCGGGGCGACAGATACCTAGTCACAAGCCCCACGCCCTCTGTTTGCGGGCCCAGCCTCTATGTGAAGTGAAGTGGTCTTGCCCAAGGTGCTTGGGAATTCAGTAATAGAAATGTGATGGATTAGGTTGTCGTCCTTTTCGCGGCTCACGACGTACGATCCGGGATGGAAAAACAGCGCAAAAGAAGAAAAGTGTTCGGATACTGATGAAAATGTTCGATTTTGGCCTTCAAAAATAGACGCAGCAGAGCAGGCTACGTACCCCCATCGTAGAAGTCTCGGAGTGTTTTCCAATGGCATGCTATGCGCCGCGTAACTCCTTACGGATCAAAAGATATGGGCACCGGAGCGACGGATACGTGGTCATAAGCCCTACGCACTCTATTTGCTGGCCCAGCCTCTACGTGAAGTGAAGTTGTCTTGCCCAAGGTGCCGTGTGATTCGGTAATTGAAATGTGATGGATTAGGTTGTCATCCTTTTCGCGGCTCACGACGTACGATCCGGGCTGAAAAAATAGCGCAAAAGAAGAAAAGTGTCCCGAAACTCATGAAAACGTTTGATTTTGGGCTCCGAAAACAGGCGCAACCCAGCAAGCTTGGTGCCCTTGTCGTAGAGTTCTCAGAGTGCTTTCCAATGGTATGCTGTGCGCCACGTAACTCTTTACGAATCAAAAGTTATGGGCACTGGAGCGACGGATACCTGGTTACAAGCCCCTCGCCCTCTGTTTGCGGGCACAGCCACTACGTGAAGTGATGTTGTCATGCCCAAGGTATCATGGAATTCAGTAATAGAGATGTGATGGATTAGGTTGTCATCCTTTTCGCGACTCACGACGTACGATCCGGGATAGAAAAATAGCGCAAAAGAAGAAAATTTTCCCGATACTTATGAAAACGTTCGATTTTGGGCTCTGAAAACAGGCAAAGCAGAGTAAGCTTAGTGCCCCTATCGTAGAGCTCTCGGAGAGCTTTCCAATTGTATGCTGTGCGCCGCATAACTCCTTACTGATCAAAAGTTATGGGCACCGGAGCGACAAATGCCTGGTCACAACCCCCACGCCCTCTGTTTGCAGGCCCAGCCTATACGTGAAGTGAAGTTGTCTTGCCCAAGGTGCGGGGGGATTCAGTAAAAGAAATGTGATGGATTAGGTTGTCGTCCTTTTCGCGGCTCACGACGTACGATCCGGGACCCCAAAATAGCGCAAAAGAAGAAAAGTGTCCCAAAACTTTTGAAAATGTTCGATTTTGGCTCTGAAAACTGGCGCAACCGAGCATGCTAGGTGCCCCCATCGTAGAGCTCTCAATGTGCTTTCCAACGGTATGCTGTGCGCCGCATAACTCCTTACAGATCAAAAGTTATGGGCAGTAGAGCGACGGATACGTGGTCACAAGCCCCACGCCCTTTGTTTGCAGGCCCAGCCTCTACGTGAAGTGAAGTTGTCTTGCCCCATGTGATTCGGTAACAGAAATGTCATGGATTAGGTTGTCATCCTTTTCGCGGCTCACGACGTACGATCCGGGATGGAAAAACAGCGCAAAAGAAGAAAAGTGTCCCAAAACTTATGAATTTTTTTGATTTTGGGCTCCGAAAACAGGCGCAACAGAGCAGGCTAGGTGCCCCCATCATAGAGCTCTCAGAGAGATTTCCAACTGTATGCTGTGCGCCGCGTAACTCCTTACGGATCAAAAGTTATGGGCACCGGAGCGACGGATACCTGGTCACAAGCCCCCGCCCTCTGTTTGCTGGCCCAGCCTCTATGTGAAGTAAAGCTGTCTTGCCCAAGATGCCATGTTATTCGATAATAGAAATGTGATGGATTAGGTTGCGGTCCTTTTCGCGGCTCACGACGTACGATCCGTGACCCAAAAACAGCGTAAAAGAAGAAAAGTATCCCAAAACTTATGCAAATATTTGATTTTGGCCCTCAAAAATAGGCGCAACCTAGCAGGCTAGGTGCCTCCATCGTAGAGCTCTTAGAGAGCTTTCCAACAGTATGCTGTGCCCCACGTAACTCCTTACGGATCAAAAGTTATGGGCATCGTAGCGATGGATACCTGGACAAAAGCCCCTCACCCTCTGTTTCCGGGCCCAGCCTCTACGTGAAGTGAAGATGTCTTGCCCAAGGTGCCATATGATTCTGTAATAGAAATGTGATAGATTAGGTTGTCCTTTTCGTGGCTCACGACGTACGATCCTAGACGGAAAAACAGTGCAAAAGAATAAAAGTGTCACAAAACTGATGAAAACGTTCAATTTTGGGATGTGAAAATAGGTGCAGCTGAGCAGGCTTGGTGCCCACGTCATAGAGCACTCGGAGTGCTTTCCAACGGTATGCTGTGCGCCGCGTAACTCTTTCCTGATCAAAAGTTATGGGCATCGGAGCGACAGATGCCTTGTCACAAGCCCCACGCCCTCTGTTTGCGAGCCCAGCCTCTATGTGAAGTGAAGTTGTCTTGCCAAAGGTACGGTGGGATTCAGTAAAAGAAATGTGATGGATTAGGTTGTCGTCCTTTTCGCGGCTCACGACATACGATCCGGGACCGAAAAATAGCGCAAAAGAAGAAAAGTGTCCTAAAACTTTTAAAAATGTTCGATTTTGGCTTTGAAAACTAGCGCAACTGAGCATGCTAGGTGCCCCCATCGTAGAGCTCTCAATGTGCTTTCCAACGGCATGCTGTGCGCCGCGTAACTCCTTATGGATCAAAAGTTATGGGCACTAGAGCGACGGATACGTGGTCACAAGCCCCATGCCCTCTGTTTGCGGGCCCAGCCTCTACGTGAAGTGAAGTTTTCTTGCCCCGTGTGATTCGGTAACAAAAATGTGATGGATTAGGTTGTCGTCCTTTTCGTGGCTCATGACGTACGATCCGGGATGGAAAAACAGCGCAAAAGAAGAAAAGTGTCCCAAAGCTTATGAATTTTTTTTTTATTTTGGGCTCCGAAAACAGGCGCAACCGAGCAGGATAGGTGCCCCCAACATAGAGCTCTCAGAGAGATTTCCAACGGTATGCTGTGCGCCGCGTAACTCCTTACGGATCACAAGTTATAAGCACCGGAGCGACGGATACCTGGTCACAAGCCCCCGCCCTCTGTTTGCGGGCCCAGCCTCTACGTGAATTGAAGTTGTCATGCCCAAGGCGTCGTGTTATTCGGTAATAGAAATGTGATGGATTAGGTTGTCGTCCTTTTAGCGGCTCACGATGTACGATCCGGGACAAAAAAACAGCGTAAAAGAAGAGAAGTATCCCAAAACTGAAGAAAATGTTTGATTTTGGCCCCCGAAAATAGACACAGTCTAGTAGGCTTGGTGCCTCCATCGTAGAGCTCTCGTAGAGCTTTCCAACGGTATGTTGTGCGCCGCGTAACTCCTTACGGATCAAAAGTTATAGGCATCGTAGCGACGGATGCTAGGTCATAAACCCCTCGCCCTCTGTTTGCAGGCCCAGCCTCTACGTGAACTGAAGTTGTCTTGCCCAAGGTGGCGTGTGATTCGGTTATAAAAATGTGATGGATTAGGTTGTCGTCCTTTTCGGTACTCACGACGTACGATCCGGGACAAAAAAATAGCGTAAAAAAAGAAATGTGTCCTAAAACTTATGAAAATGTTTGATTTTGGGCTCCGAAATCATGTGCAACCGAGCAGGCTAGGTGCCCCCATCGTAGAGCTCTCAGAGTGCTTTCCAACGGTATGCTGTGCGCCGCGTAACTCCTTACGGATCAAAAGTTATGGGCACCGCAGCGACGGATACCTGGTCACAAGCCCCACGCCCTCTGTTTGCGGGCACAGCCTCTTCGTGAAGTGAAGTTGTCTTGCCCAAGGTAACGTGTGATTCGGTTATAGAAATGTGATGGATTAGGTTGTCGTCCTTTTCGCTGCTCACGACGTACGATCCAGGACAAAAAAATAGCATAAAAGAAGAAAAGTGTCCCAAAACTTATGAAAATGTTTGATTTTGGGCTCTGAAAAATAGGCGCAGCCTAGTAGGCTAAGTGCCCCCATCGTAGAGCTCTTAGAGTGCTTTCCAACAGTATACTGTGCGCCGCGTAACTCCTTACTGATCAAAAGTTATAGGCACCGTAACGACGGTTACCTGGTCACAAGCCCCACTCCCTCTGTTTACGGGCCTAGCCTCTACGTGAAGTGAAGTTGTCTTGCCCAAGGTATCGTGGGATTCGGTAAACGAAATGTGATGGATTAGGTTGTCATCCTTTTCGCGGCTCACGATGTACGATCCGGGACTGAAAACAGCGCAAAAGAAAAAAAGTATCTTAAAACTTATGAAAACATTTGATTTTGGGCACCGAAAATAGGCACAACCGAGCAAGCTCGGTGCCCTAGTCGTAAAGCTCTTCGAGAGCTTTCCAACGGTATGCTATGCTCTGCGTAACTTCTTACGGATCAAAAGTTATGGGCATCGGAGCGACGGATACCTGGTCACATGCCTCACGCCCTCTTTTTACGGGCCCAGCCTCTACATGAAGTAAAGTTGTTTTGCCCATGGTGTCGTGGGATTCGGTAATAGAAATGTGATAGAATAGGTTGTCGTCCTTTTCACGGCTCACGACGTACGATCCGGGACGGAAAAACAGCACAAAAGAAGAAAAGTGTCCCAAAACTAATGAAAATTTTCAATTCTGGTCTCCAAAAATAGGTGCCACCAAGCAGGATTGGTGCCCCCGTCATAGAGCTCTCGAAGAGCTTTCCAATGATATAATGTGCCCCGCGTAACTCCTTATGGATCAAAAGTTATGGGCACCGGAGCGACGGATACCTGTCACAAGCAACACGCCCTTTTTTTGCGGGCCCTGCCTCTACGTGAAGTGAAGTTGTCTTGCCCATGGTGTTGTGTGATTCGGTAATAGAAATGTGATGGATTAGGTTGTCATCCTTTTCGCGGCTCACGACGTACGATCCGGGAAGAAAAAATAGTGCAAAAGAAGAAAAGTGTCTCGAAACTGATGATAACGTTCAATTTTGGGCTTCGAAAATAGGCGCAGCAGATCAGGCTTGGTGCCAGCGTCGTGTAGCTCTCAGAGAGCTTTCCAACGGTCAGCTGTGCGCCGCATAACTCCTTACGGATCAAAAGTTATGGGCAGCGGAGTGACGGATACCTAGTCACAAGCCCTACGCCCTCTATTTACGGGCCCAGCTTCTACGTGAAGTGAAGTTTTCTTGCCCAAGGTGCCATGGGATTCGGTAATAGAAATGTAATGGATTAGGTTGTCGTCGTTTTTGCGGCTCACGACATACGATCCGGGATGAAAAAACACTCAAAAGAAGAAAAGTATCCCGAAACATATGAAAATATTCAATTTTGGGCTCCGAAAATAGGCGCAGCCGAGAAAGCTTGCTGCCCCCGTTATAGGGTTCTCGGAGAGCTTTCCAACGGTATGTTGTGCGCCGCGTAACTCCTTACGGATCAAAAGTTATGAGTACCGGAGCAACAGATACCTGGTCACAAGCCCCACGCCCTCTATTTTTGGGCCCAGCCTCTACGTGAATTGAACTTGTCTTGCCCAAGGTGCCATGTGATTCGGTAATAGAAATGTCATGGATTAGGTTGTCGTCCTTTTCGCGGCTCACGACATACGAACTGGGATACAAAAATAGCGCAGAAGAAGAAAAGTGTCCAAAAACTTATGAAAATGTTCGATTTTGGGCTCCAAAAGAAGGCGCAACCGAGCAGGCGAGGTGCCCTATCATAGAGCTCTTAGAGTGCTTTCCAATGGTATGCTATGCGCCGCATAACTCCTTACGGATCAAAAGTTATTGGCACCGGAGCAACGGATACCTGGTCACAAGCCCCACGCCCTCTGTTTGCGGGCCCAGCCTCTACGGGAAGTGAAGTTGTCTTGCCCAAGGTGTCTTGTGATTCGATAATAGAAATGTGATGGATTAGGTTGTTGTTCTTTTTGCGGCTCACGACGTACGATCCGGAAAAAAAAATAGCATAAAAGAATAAAAGTATCCCGAAACTAAGGAACACATTCGATTTTATGCTCCGAAAATAGGCACAGCACTGCAGGATTGGTGCCCCAGTCGTAGAGCTTTCGGAGAGCTTTCCAACGGTATGCTGTGCGCCACGTAACTCCTTACGGATCAAAAGTTATGGGCACCGGAGCGACGGATACCTGGTCACAAGCCCCACGCCCTCTGTTTGCGGTCCCAGCCTCTATGTCATGGGAAGTTGTCTTGTCCAAGGTGCCATGGGATTCGGTAATTGAAATGTGATGGATTAGGTTGTCGTCCTTTTCGCAGCTCACAACGTACGATCCGAGACGGAAAAACAGCGCAAAAGAAGAAAAGTGTCCCAAAACAGATGAAAATGTTCAATTTTGGGCTACGAAAATAGGCGCAACCGAGCAGGATAGGTGCCCCCATCTTAGAACTCTCAGAGTGCTTTCCAACGGTATGCTGTACGCCGCGTAACTCTTTACGGATCATGCCCTAACCCGGCCTATAAGGTTAGACTTGGGTGTGATCTAAACATTCAAGTCACGTCTCGTACTTAATTGTTTATGAAAATTTAACACTTAATGTATTAGCCTAAACTCCAAAATTTTCTGGAAAACCGGCAGCATAACGGCTGTAATTGGGCTCTTTGGTTTGACCTAATTCTCTAAACGCCTCAAATTTTCCAATCTCAATTTCATTTCCAACTAGGATTACTATTTACCATCAATTGAAATGCCTACTGGTTATCTCGATGTCTCGTTTGATTAATAACCAAGCATGATACTATATCTCGTTTGTTTGTTTATCCTCGTTACAAAAGTACCTGTTGATCTTAGCTTAACAACGAATACCTGCTTAAGATTTGGTTGGTTCATTTTACTTAGCCCTTACCTAATACTTCATAATCCTATTATAGATACTAGCAGTAAAAATAGCAAAACGACCACAGTAGTGTCTGTCTGGTTATCATCAGTACAAACCAAAATTAGACCTCAAATTATAACGGGGGTCTTTTACATTACAAACAACAAGCAACATAAAAGAAATAGTCTCCGAATAGCATAGTGTTCACAAATAGCCATAATCACGCAAAGCACATAGGACAGGCAATCACTCCAAGGGATCATCGTTAGGCACGTCGTCCTCGAGTACCTGTTCTTGATCTTCTTCATCTGAGATGATAAAAGAGGGTGAGTCCTTATGAACTCAGCGAGGGGGAACGAGAAATAGGTTTTGAAACTCATTTTTCGGTTCAACTTATGAAAGTCCTTTTGCAAGCATGAATATAACACAATTAAGTACATAATCAATAATATAAGAGTAAAGGAACACAATTATCCGTCTTTCTTCCCCGAGGTCCTCTAGGAACCAAGCGAGAGTACTTATACACATAGTAAAAAGGATACGGTGAGCTTTTGCTCTCAGTTCATTTCCAGTATCAGTTGTTGCGGCCGACTTCAAATCATCCCCTTATCACGCCAAGTGGGTGTACTCCGGATGTACCGCGAAATCCTACGACCCAACTCTCCGAGGAAGTCTAGCCCCCAAGCAAGAGAGGGAATTGGACTATGGTAGTCACGGTTGGACCGACAAGCCCGATGCCGCCCGGTGTGCGTGAACTCTACCATGCCAGAATGAAAGGTTGCAACCTTATATGCAATGCACATTTATGACATTTAATATATCACATTAGGAAGACAACAAAGTAGGTTGCCTCCAGACAGTCATAAGATTGCACATTGACAAGTAAACAAGCGAGGCACGATAAGACAAGTAATTTCACTTGAAAGGGATATGGAGTTTTATGAACATTAAACGGGCAGCCATGTAACACACGTAAATCAAGTCATATAACTCATTTCAACGTTCACGTAATCAAATAATAAGATTATTCAACATGCAACAACATCTCTACGTGGGTTTGGATGCAAGAAAGGCCTATTTGTCAACATGCAATGATCAAAATCACATTTAGGGCTATAAGGGCAACTACGGGCAGTCTACTAAACATATAATTACACACAATATTCAAAGGATCAACACTTAGTGAATATACCTAATCATTAGGGTTTCCATTTTGTGCCTACCCGTGCGATTGAGCCCAAAATCAACTCAAAATCAATCTCAAGCCAAGCCTCAATTAATTCAAACACCCCAAGTATTCAAAAAAGTCCACACAACATCCCAATGCCACAATCCCAAGCATTTAATACCACAAGAGAAGTTACAACAAATTTTCTAAGCATGCAACTAAGTGAAACCCTCACTGCAATAGGCTGTATTCTCACAATCATTAAGACAAGCAAAAAATTTCCAATTCCAGTGAATAAGATATCAAATTAAAGCTTAAGAAGTGAACTAAATTCAAAAACAAACCTTGCATCATTTGGAGTTCGAGATCAATAGTTATAGCCAAAACAGTGGGATTGCACAAAACTGTCCAGATTTGCACACATTTCAATACTTGTCGTTTTTGAGGTCTTTAGGGTCAGATTTAGCCTTAGTCCATTTCTAAAAGAAATGTATAGAACTGAAAAACCTAGCAGAACACCAAATTTAATGCATTTTGGACGTCATTTACTAAGTCAAAACTGGTTCGGTCTACAAGGTCAGTGCATCTGCCAAAACCTGCTTCATTTTTTCCAGACTTCCAGATTTGGACACATTTTAATGATTTGCCATTTTGAGGACCTTAGAGTCAACATTAGCTTTGGCCTATTTCTGAGAAAAATGTTTAAAACTGGAACAACTAGTTACCTACCAATTTTCATGAATTTTCAACATCATTTGCCTAGCCAAACTCAACTCGCAACCACAAGACAAAAAGCTGTCACCAAACCCAATTTCATCTATCATCACCTTCAAGCCAAAATCTTGCCATGCATGGTTGTAAAAGCTTATGAACACACATATAACTCAAGTACAGAAGCAAGGACATACATTTAAGAGCATGCATGTGGATTTTTGAAAGGTTTTCAAGAAGTTTTAGCCCTCACCTTAGCAAATCAACAAGAAGGTGCACAAAACTTTGATGAAGCACAAATTTCTTCTTCTTCCTTGCTTAGCCGAGACTCCAACTCGATTTTCTCTATTTTTCCTAGCTTAGTGGCCAAGTTCTTAGTAGGTGCATGTGGTTAGAACAAGAAGAAAAAAAATGGAAGCTAGTAAACTCACCTAGGCCGAAATGGTGACTCAAAGAGCTTGCATGTGTGATTCTTGCAACTTAGCTAGCTTGGTCGAGTTTCTTTGCTTGTTGCTTGTCTTGATGCACCATAGAATGATGAAGATGAGTTATGGAAAGGTGAAACTCAGCCAAGGCCGAGAGAGAGAGAGAGAGAAGAATGAGAGGGAGAGAGAGAAATGTGAGGAGAATGAGAGAAATGAAAAAAAAAATGATAGCTTTTGCAATTGTTGATGGAAGTGTTCGGCCTTGAGCTTAGCAATTCTGATTTTTATGTCTTCAAGAAGCATTTTGAAATTCCTAGCATGGGCATGGAGCATCTTGTCGAGATTTGTGGTGCATTGGTAGTGTTTTTGAGCTTTTTTTTTTTTTTTGCATTTGTGTCATAACTTGTCATAGAATTGTCTAGAATTAATTTTGAATTGAGCAAGCAAGAATAAATGCCACAAGGTTGTTGGCCAAGGCTTAAGAAATCTGAATTTTTTGTCATCTTTTGAGCATTATTTAATTGTGTGTTGAAAGTTTAAAAAGAAAAAGGAATAAAGAATAAGGAATATCTAGCTTTTTGTGAGATTTTGTCTTCTAGTGGGTTGAATTAGTAATTTAATAATAGTTAGTGGAATTTGTAGGATTAATTAATGACCTAGTGCTTCGTGTAAGATGCTTTCTTGATTAGCGTGAGGGCACGCTTTCCCAGGTCAAGGGCACGCACTACGAGGTAGGACATGAACTACGAGACAAACGCACGTTTTCCAAGTAAATGCACGCAACCCTAAATGAATGCACGTAATTCAATGCATGGCACACAAAACGAACACAATTCTTAAACCTAGGTCAAGGCACACAAATCTTGGTTAGGGTACACAAAACAAGGTATCACACGCAAATCGAGGTCGAGCCTCACACTGTGCACCACGTACCTCCTTACAGATCAAAAGTTATGGGCGCCGTTGCGACGGATACCTGGTCACAAGCCCCACGCCCTCTGTTTGCGGGCCCAGCCTCTACGTGAAGTGAAGTTGTCTTGCCCAAGGTGTCGTGTGATTCGGTAATAGAAATGTGATGGATTAGTTTGTCGTCTTTTTCGTGGCTCACGACATATGATCCGGGACGGAAAAACAGCATAAAAAAAGAAAAGTGTCCCAAAACTTATGAAAATGTTCGATTTTAGGCTGCGAAAATAGATGCAACCGAGCAGGCTAGGTGGCCTCATCGTAGAGCTCTCAGAGTGCTTTCCAATGGTATGCTGTGCGCAACGTAACTTGTTACGGATCAAAAGTTATGGGCACCGGAGCGACGGATACCTGGTCACAAGCCCCACGCCCTCTGTTTGCGGGCCCAGCCTCTACGTGAAGTGAAGTTGTCTTGCCCAAGGTGCCATTTGATTCGGTAATAAAAATGTGATGGATGAGGTTGTTATCCTTTTCGCGGCTCACGATGCACGATCCGAAACGGAAAAATAGCGTAAACGAAGAAAAGTGTCCCAAAATTGATGAAAACGTTCAATTTTGCGCTCTGAAAATAGGCACAGCCGAGCAGGCTTGGTGCTTTCGTCGTAGAGCTTTCGGAGAGCTTTCCAACGGTATGTTGTGCGCTGCGTAACTCCTTACGGATCAAAAGTTATGAGCATCGGAGCGATGGATACCTGGTCACAAGCCCCACGCCCTCTGTTTACGAGCCTAGCCTCTACGTGAAATGAAGTTGTCTTGCCCAAGGTGCCGTGGGATTCGGTAATAGAAATGTGATAGATTAGGTTGTCATCCTTTTCATGGCTCATGACGTACGATATGGGACAGAAAAATAGTGCAAAAGAAGAAAAGTATCCCAAAACTAATGAAAACGTTTGATTTTGGGCTCCAAAAATAGGCGCAGCCGAGCAGGCTTGGTGCGCACGTCGTAGAACTCTCAGACAGCTTTCCAACGGCATGCTGTGTGCCGGGTAACTCCTTACGGATCAAAAGTTATGGGCACCGGAGCGATGGATACCTGGTTACAAGCCCCACACCCTCTTTTTGCGGGCCCAGCCTCCACGTGAAGTGAATTTGTCTTGCCCAAGGTGCCGTGTGATTCGGTAATAAAAATGTAATAGATTAGGTTGTCGTCTTTTTCACGGCTCACGACGTACGATCCGGGACGGAAAAATAGCGTAAAAGAAGAAAAGTATCCCAAAACTTATGAAAATGTTTGATTTTGGCCCCTGAAAATAGGTGCAGCCTAGCAAGCTAGGTGCCCCTATCGTAGAGCTCTTAGAGAGCTTTCCAACGGTATGTTGTGCGCCGCGTAACTCCTTACGGATCAAAAGTTATGGGCATCGTAGCGACAGATACCTGGTCACAAGCCCCTCGCCCTCTGTTTGCGGGCCCAACCTCTACGTGAAGTGAAGTTGTCTTGCCCAAGGTGCCGTGGGATTCGATAATAGAAATGTGATGGATTAGGTTGTTGTCCTTTTCACGGCTCGCGATGTACGATCCGGGACCGAAAAACAGCACAAAAGAAGAAAAGTTTCTTGAAACTTATGAAAACATTCAATTTTGGGCTCCGAAAATAGGCACAGCCGAGCAGGCCTATTGCCCCCATCGTAGAGCTCTCAGAGTGTTTTCCAACGGTATGCTGTGCTCCGCGTAACTCCTTACGGATCAAAAGTTATGGTCGTAGGGGTGACGGATACTTGGACACAAGCCCTACGCCCTTTGTTTGCGGGCCCATCCTCTACATGAAGTAAAGTTGTTTTGCCCAAGGTGCCATGGGATTCGGTAATAGAAATGTGATTGATTAGGTTGTCGTCCTTTTCACAACTCACGATATACGATCTGGGACGGAAAAATAGTGCAAAAGAAGAAAAGTGTCCCAAAACTGAAGAAAATGTTCTATTTTGGGCTCCGAAAATAGGTGCAATCAACCAGGCTTGGTGCCCCCATCGTAGAGCTCTCGGAGAGTTTTCCAACGGTATACTGTGCGCCGCGTAACTCCTTAAGGATCAAAAGTTATGGGTATCGGAGCGACGGATACCTGGTCACAAGTCCCATGCCCTCGGTTTGAGGGCCCAGCCTCTACGTGAAGTGAAGTTGTCTTGACTAAGGTGCCATGGGATTCGGTAATAAAATTGTGATGGATTAGGTTCTCGTCCTTTTCGCGGCTCACGACGTACGATCCGTGACGGAGAAATAGCTCAAAAGAAGAAAAGTGTCCCAAAACTGATGAAAATGTTTGATTTTGGGCTCCGAAAATAGGTGCAACCAAGCAGCCTTGGTGCCCTCGTCGTAGAGCTCTCGGAGAGCTTTCCAATGGTAGGATGTGCGCCGCGTAACTCCTTTCGGATTAAAAGTTATAAGCACCGAAGCGATGGATACCTCGTCACAAGCCCTACGCCCACAGTTTGCGGGCCCAGCCTCTACGTGAAATGAAAGTTGTATTTCCCAAGATGCCATGTGATTCGGTAATAGAAATATGATGGATTAGGTAGTCATCCTTTTCGCGGCTCACAACGTACGATCCGGGATGAAAAAATAGCATAAAAGAAGAAAAGTGTCCCAAAACATTTGAAAATGATCAATTTTGGGCTCCAAAAATAGGTGAAGCCAAGCAGGCAAGGTACCCCCATCGTAGAGCTCTCAGAGAGCTTTCTAACGGTATGATGTGCGCCGCATAACTCCTTACGGATCAAAAGTTATACGCACCGGAGCGACAGATAACTGGTCATAAGCCCTGCGCCCACAGTTTGCGGGCCCAGCTTCTATGTGAAATGAA
Organism: Ehretia macrophylla; assembly: GCA_037974665.1. Lineage (NCBI taxonomy): Eukaryota > Viridiplantae > Streptophyta > Magnoliopsida > Boraginales > Ehretiaceae > Ehretia > Ehretia macrophylla. The sequence goes on along the minus strand of CM075771.1, from coordinate 46,466,673 downwards.
AGTTGTTTTGCACCAGATGCCATGTTATTAGGTAATAGAAATGTGATGGATTAGGTAGTCGTCCTTTTCGCGGCTCACGACGTACGATCCGGGACGGAAAAACAGCGTAAAAGAAGAAAAGTGTCCCAAAACATATGAAAATGTTTAATTTTGGGCTCTGAAAACAGGAGCAGCCAAGCACACTAGGTGCCCCCATCTTAGAGCTCTCAGAGAGCTTTCCAACGGTATGCTGTACGTCGCGTTACTCCTTACGGATCAAAAGTTATGGGCATCGGAGCGACGGATACCTGATCACAAGCCCCACGCCCTCTGTTTGCGGGCCCAGCCTCTACATGAAGTGAAGTTGTCTTGCCCAAGGTGCCGTATGATTCTGTAATTGAAATGTGATGGATTAGGTAGTCGTCCTTTTTGCGGCTCACGACGTACGATCCTGGAAAGAAAAACAGTGCAAAAGAAGAAAAGTATCCCGAAATGGATGAAAACATTCGATTTTGGGCTACGAAAATAGGCCCAACTAAGCAGGATTGGTGCCCCCATCGTAGATCTCTCGGAGAGCTTTCCAACGATATGCTGTGCACCGCGTAACTCCTTACGAATCAAAAGTTATGGGCACCGGAGCGACGGATACCTGGTCAAAAGCCCCACGCCCTCTGTTTGCAGGCCCAGCCTCTACGAGAAGTGAAGTTGTCTTACCCAACGTGCCGTGTGATTCGATAATAGAAATGTGATGGATTAGGTTGTCGTCTTTTTCGCGGGTCACGACTTACGATCCGGGATAAAAAAAATAGAGAAAAAGAAGAAAAGTATCCCGAAACTGATGAAAACATTCGATTTTGCGCTATGAAAATAGGCACAGCCGAGCAAGCTTGTTGCCCTCGTCGTAGAGCTCTTAGAGAGCTTTGCAACGGTATGTTGTGCGCCGCGTAACTCCTTACGAATCAAAAGTCATGGGCACCAGAGCGACGGATACCTGGTCACAAGCCCCACGCCCTCTGTTTTGCGGGCCCAACCTCTATGTGAAGTGAAGTGGTCTTGCCCAGGTGCTCGGGGATTCAGTAATAGAAATGTGATGGATTAGGTTGTCGTCCTTTTCGCGGCTCACGACGTACGATCCGGGATGGAAAAATAGCACAAAAGAAGAAAAGTGTTCTGATACGTACCCCCATCGTAGAACTCTCGGAGAGTTTTCCAACGGCATGCTGTGCGCCACGTAACTCCTTACGGATCAAAAGATATGGGCACCGGAGCGACGGATACGTGGTCATAAGCCCTACACACTCTGTTTGCTGGCCCAGCCTCTACGTGAAGCGAAGTTGTCTTGCCCAAGGTGCCGTGTGATTCGGTAATTGAAATGTGATGGATTAGGTTGTCATCCTTTTCGCGGCTCACAACGTACGATCCGGGCTGAAAAAATAGCGCAAAAGAAGAAAAGTGTTCCGAAACTCATGAAAACATTCGATTTTGGGCTCCGAATATAGGTGCAACCTAGCAAGCTAGGTGCCCCTATCGTAGAGCTCTCAGAGTGCTTTCCAACGATATGATGTGCGCCGTGTAACTCCTTACGGAGCAAAAGTTATGGGCACCGGAGCGACGGATACCTAGTCGCAAGCCCCTCGCCCTCTGTTTGCGGGCGCAGCCACTACGTGAAGTGATGTTGTCTTGCCCAAGGTATCATGGAATTCAGTAATAGAGATGTGATGGATTAGGTTGTCGTCCTTTTCGTGGCTCACGACGTACGATCCGGGACGAAAAAATAGCGCAAAAGAAGAAAAATGTCAAGAAACTGATGAAAACAGTCAATTTTGTTCTCCAAAACAGGCACAGCCTAGCAGTCTTGGTGCCCCCGTCGTAGAGCTCTCGTAGAGCTTTCCAACGTTATGCTGTGCACCGCGTAACTCCTTACGGATCAAAAGTTATAGGCATTGGAGCGATGGATACTTGGTCACAAGCCCCACGCCCACGGTTTGCGGGCCCAGCCTCTACCTGAAATAAAAGTTGTCTTGCCCAAGATACCATGTGATTCGGTAATAGAAATGTGATGGATTAGGTTGTCTTCCTTTTCGCGGCTCACGACGCACGATTCGGGACGAAAAAATAGCGTAAAAGAAGAAAAGTGTACCAAAACATATGAAAAGGTTCAATTTTGGGCTCCGAAAATAGGCACAGCCAAGCAGGCTAGATGCCCCTATCGTAGAGCTCTCAGAGAGCTTTCCAATGGTATGCTGTGCGCCGCGTAACTCCTTGCGGATCAAAAGTTATGGGCACCGAAGTGACGGATACCCGACCACAAGCCGCACGCCCTCTGTTTGTGGGCCCAGCATCTACGTGAAGTGAAGTTGTATTGCCCAAGGTCCCGTGTGATTCGGTAATATAAATGTGATGGATTAGGTTGTCGTCCTTTTTGCGGCTCACGACGTACGATCCGGGACAGAAAAACTGTGCAAAAGATGAAAAGTGTCCCAAAACTAATTAAAACGTTCGATTTTGGGCTACGAAAATAGGTGCAGCCTAATAGGATTGGTGCCCCCATCGTAGAGCTCTCAGAGGGCTTTCCAACGGTATGCTGTGCGCCGCGTAACTCCTTACGGATCAAAAGTTATGGGCACCGCAGCGACGGATACCTGGTCATAAGCCCCACGCCCTCTGGTTGCTGGCCTAGCCTCTACGTGAAGTGAGGTTGTCTTGCCTAAGGTGATGTGTGATTCAGTAATAGAAATGTGGTGGATAAGGTTGTCGTCATTTTCGCAACTCACGACGTGCGATCCGGGATAAAAAAACAGCGCAAAAGAAGAAAAGTGTCACGAAACTGATCAAAATGTTCAATTTTGGGCTCCAAAAACAGGCGCAGTCGAGCATGCTTGCTACCCCCGTCGTAGGGCTCTCAGAGAGCTTTCTAACAGTATGTTGTGTGCCACGTAACTCCTTACGGATCAAAAGATATGGGCACCGGAGCGACGGATACGTGGTCATAAGCCCTACACACTCTGTTTGCTGGCCCAGCCTCTACGTGAAGCGAAGTTGTCTTGCCCAAGGTGCCGTGTGATTCGGTAATTGAAATGTGATGGATTAGGTTGTCATCCTTTTCGCGGCTCACAACGTACGATCCGGGCTGAAAAAATAGCGCAAAAGAAGAAAAGTGTTCCGAAACTCATGAAAATGTTTGATTTTGGGCTCCGAATATAGGCGCAACCCAGCAAGCTTGGTGCCCATGTCGTAGAGCTCTCAGAGTGCTTTCCAACGGTATGCTGTGCGCCGCGTAACTCCTTACGGATCAAAAGTTATGGGCACTGGAGCGACGGATACCTGGTCACAAGCCCCTCGCCCTCTGTTTGCGGGCGCAGCCACTACGTGAAGTGATGTTGTCTTGCCCAAGGTATCATGGAATTCAGTAATAGAGATGTGATGGATTAGGTTGTCGTCCTTTTCGTGGCTCACGACGTACGATCCGGGACGAAAAAATAGCGCAAAAGAAGAAAAATGTCAAGAAACTGATGAAAACAGTCAATTTTGTTCTCCAAAACAGGCACAGCCTAGCAGTCTTGGTGCCCCCGTCGTAGAGCTCTCGTAGAGCTTTCCAACGTTATGCTGTGCACCGCGTAACTCCTTACGGATCAAAAGTTATAGGCACTGGAGCGATGGATACTTGGTCACAAGCCCCACGCCCACGGTTTGCGGGCCCAGCCTCTACCTGAAATAAAAGTTGTCTTGCCCAAGATACCATGTGATTCGGTAATAGAAATGTGATGGATTAGGTTGTCTTCCTTTTCGCGGCTCACGACGCACGATTCGGGACGAAAAAATAGCGTAAAAGAAGAAAAGTGTACCAAAACATATGAAAAGGTTCAATTTTGGGCTCCGAAAATAGGCACAGCCAAGCAGGCTAGATGCCCCTATCGTAGAGCTCTCAGAGAGCTTTCCAATGGTATGCTGTGCGCCGCGTAACTCCTTGCGGATCAAAAGTTATGGGCACCGAAGTGACGGATACCCGACCACAAGCCGCACGCCCTCTGTTTGTGGGCCCAGCATCTACGTGAAGTGAAGTTGTATTGCCCAAGGTCCCGTGTGATTCGGTAATATAAATGTGATGGATTAGGTTGTCGTCCTTTTTGCGGCTCACGACGTACGATCCGGGACAGAAAAACTGTGCAAAAGATGAAAAGTGTCCCAAAACTAATTAAAACGTTCGATTTTGGGCTACGAAAATAGGTGCAGCCTAATAGGATTGGTGCCCCCATCGTAGAGCTCTCAGAGGGCTTTCCAACGGTATGCTGTGCGCCGCGTAACTCCTTACGGATCAAAAGTTATGGGCACCGCAGCGACGGATACCTGGTCATAAGCCCCACGCCCTCTGGTTGCTGGCCCAGCCTCTACGTGAAGTGAGGTTGTCTTGCCTAAGGTGATGTGTGATTCAGTAATAGAAATGTGGTGGATAAGGTTGTCGTCATTTTCGCAACTCACGACGTGCGATCCGGGATAAAAAAACAGCGCAAAAGAAGAAAAGTGTCACGAAACTGATCAAAATGTTCAATTTTGGGCTCCAAAAACAGGCGCAGTCGAGCATGCTTGCTACCCCCGTCGTAGGGCTCTCAGAGAGCTTTCTAACAGTATGTTGTGTGCCACGTAACTCCTTACGGATCAAAAGTTTTGGGCACCGGAGCGACGGATACCTTGTCACAAGCCCCGAGCCCTCTGTTTGCGGGCCAAGCCTTTACGTGAAGTGAAATTGTCTTGGCCAAGGTGCCATGGAATTTAGTAATAGAAATGTGATGCATTAGGTTGTCGTCCTTTTCGCGGCTCACGACGTACGATCCGGGATGGAAAAATAGTAGAAAAGAAGAAAAGTGTCCCGAAACTGAAGAAAACATTCGATTTTGGTCTCTGAAAATATGCACAGCTGAGCAGACTTAGTGCCCCCATCGTAGAGTTCTATGAAAGCTTTCCAACGGTCTGCTGTGCGCCGTGTAACTCCTTACGGATCAAAAGTTATAGGCACTGGAGCGACGGATACTTGGTCACAAGCCCCACGCCCACAGTTAGCGGGTCCAGCCTCTACGTGAAGTGAAGTTGTCTTGCCCAAGGTGCCATGTGATTCGGTAATAGAAATGTGATGGATTAGGTTGTCGTCCTTTTCGCAGCTCACGACGTACGATCCGGGACCGAAAAACAGCGTAAAAGAAGAAAAGTATCCCAAAACTTATGAAAATGTTCAATTTTGGGCTCCAAAAACTAGCGCAGCTGAGCAGGCTAGGTGCCCCCATCATAGAGCTCTCAGATAGCTTTCCAACGGTATGTTGTGTGCCACGTAACTCCTTACGGATCAAAAGTTATGGGCACTGGAGCGACGGATACCTGGTCACTAGCCCCACGCCCTCTGTTTGCGGGCCCAGCATCTACGTGATGTGAAGTTGTCTTGCCCAAAGTGTCGTGTGATTCGGTAATAGAAATGTGATGGATTAGGTTGTCGTCCTTTTCGCGGCTCACGACGTACGATCCGGGATAGAGAAATAGTGCAAAAGAAGAAAAGTGTCCCGAAACTGATGAAAACATTTGATTTTGGGATCCAAAAACAAGCACAGTCGAGCAGGCTTGGTGGCCCCATCGTAGAGCTCTCGAAGAGCTTTCCAACAGTATGCTGTGCGCCGCGTAACTCCTTACACATCAAAAGTTATGGGCACCGGAGCGACCGATACCTAGTCATAAGCCCCATGCCCTCTGTTTGCGAGCCCAGCCTCTTCGTGAAGTGAAGTTTTCTTGCCCAAGGTGCAATGGGATTAGGTAATAGGAATGTGATGGATTAGGTTGTCGTCCTTTTCGCAGCTCACGACGTACGATCTGGGAAGGAAACACAGCGCAAAAGAAGAAAAGTGTCCCAAAAATGATGAAAACATTCAATTTTGGGCTCTGAAAATAGGCGCAGATGAGCTAGCTTGCTGCCCCCGTCATAGAGCTCTCGGAGCGATTTCCAATGGTATGTTGTGCGACGCGTAACTCAATACGGATAAAAAGTTATGGGCACCGGAGCGATAGATACCTGCTCACGGCCCCACTCCCTCTGTTTGCGGGCCCTGCCTCTACGTGAAGTGCAGTTGTCTTGCCCAAGGTGCAGTGGGATTTGGTAACAGAAATGTGATGCATTAGGTTGTCGTCTTTTTTATGGCTCACGATGTACGATCCGGGACGGAAAAATCGCGTAAAAGAAGAAAAGTGTCCCAAAACTTATGGAAATGTTCGATTTGGGGCTTTGAAAATAGGCGTAGCCGAACAGGCTAGGTGCCCCCATCGTAGAGCTCTCAAAGAACTATCCAACGGTATGTTGTGCACCGCGTAACTCCATACGGATCAAAAGTTATGGGCACCAGAGCGATGGATACCTGGTTACAAGCTCCACGCCCTCTGTTTGCGGGCCCAGCCTCTACGTGAAGTGAAGTTGACTTGCCCGAGGTGCCATGTGTTTTGGTGATAGAAATGTGATAAATTAGGTTGTCGTCCTTTTCGCGGCTCACGACGTACGATCCGGGATGAAAAAATAGCGCAAAAGAAGAAAAGTATCCCGAAACTGATGAAAACGTTAGATTTTGGGTTTCGAAAATAGGTGCAGCCGAGCATGCATCGTGGCCACTTCATAGAGCTCTCTGAGAGCTTTCCAACGGTATGCTGTGCGTCGCGTAACTCCTTACGGATCAAAAGTTATGGGCACTGGAGCGACGAATACCTGGTCACAAGCCCCACGCCCTCTATTTGCGGGCCCAGCCTGTACGTGAAGTGAAGTTGTCTTGCCCAAGGTGCCATGAGATTTGGTAATAGGAATGTGATGGATTAGGTTGTCGTCCTTTTCGCGGCTCACGACTTACGATCCGGGACATAAAAATAACGCAAAAAAAGAAAATTGTCCCAAAACTGATGAAATCGTTCGATTTTGGGCTGCGAAAATAGGCATAGCCGAGCAGGCTTGCTGCCCCCGTCGTAGAGCTCTCGGAGAGCTTTACAACGGTATGTTGTGCGCCGTGTAACTCCTTACAGTTCAAAAGTTATAGGCACCGGAGCGACGGATACCTGGTGACAAGCCCCACACCCTCTTTTTGCTGGCCAAGCCTCTACGTGAAGTGAAATTGTCTTGACCATGGTGCCGTAGAATTCAGTAATAGAAATGTGATGGATTAGGTTGCCGTCCTTTCGCGGCTCACAACGTACGATCCGGGACGGAAAAATAGCGAAAAAGAAGAAAAGAGTCCCAAAATCTATGAAAATGTTCGATTTTGGGCTCTAAAAATAGGCACAGCCTAGCAGGCTAGGTTCCCCCATCGTAGAGCTCTGAGAGAGCTTTCCAACGGTATGTTGTGCACCGCGTAACTCCTTACGGATCAAAAGTTATGGGCACCGAAGCGACGGACACCTGGTCACAAGCCCCATGCCCTTTGTTTGCGGGCCCAACCTCTACAAGAAATGAAGTTCCCTTGCCCAAGGTGCCGTGGAATTCGGTAATAGAAATTTGATGGATTAGGTTGTCGTCCTTTTCGCGGCTCACGACATACGATCCGGGATGAAAAACAGCGCAAAAGAAGAAAAATATCCCAAAACTGATGAAAACGTTCGATTTTGGGCTCCAAAAACAGGCACAACTGAGCAAGATTGGTGCCCCCGTCGTAAAGCTCTCAAAGAGCTTTCCTACGGTATGCTGTGCGCCACGTAACTCCTTACGGAGCAAAAGTTATAGGCACTAGACCGACGGATACCTGGTCATAAGCCCCACGCCCTCTGTTTGTGGGCCCAGCCTCTACGTGAATTAAAGTTGTCTTGCCCAAGGTGCCGTGGGGTTCGGTAATAGGAATGTGATGGATTAGGTTGTCATTCTTTTCGCGGCTCACGACGTACGATCCGGGAAGGAAAAACAGCGCAAAAGAAGAAAAGTATCCCGAAACTTATGAAAACGTTCGATTTTGGGCTGCGAAAATAGGCGAAGCCTAGCAGACTTGATGCCCCCGTTGTAGAGCTCTCGGAGAGCTTTCCAACTGTATGTTGTGCCCCGCGTAACTCCTTACGGATCAAAAGTTATGGGCACCGGAGCGACGGATACCTGGTCACAAGCCCTAAGCCCTCCGTTTGCGGGCCCGACCTCTATGTGACGTGCAGTTGTCTTGCCCAAGATTCCATGGGATTCGGTAATAGGAATGTGATGAATTAGGTTGTCGTCCTTTTTGCGGCTCACGACGTACGATCCGGGATAAAAAAACAGTGCAAAAGAATAAAAGTGTCCCGAAATTGGTGAAGACATTCGATTTTGGGGTCCGAAAATAGGTGCAACCGAGCAAGCTTGCTGCCCTCGTCGTAGAGCTCTCGGAGAGCTTTCCAACGGTATGTTGTGCGCCGTGTAACTCCTTACGGTTCAAAAGTTATGGGCACCGGAGCAACGGATACTTGGTCACAAGCCCCACGCCCTCTGTTTGCGGGCCCAGCCTCTACGTGAAGTGAAGTTGTTTTGCCCAATGTGCCTTGGGATTCGGTAATAGAAATGTGATGGATTAGGTTGTCATCCTTGTCGAGGCTCACGACGTACGATCCGGGACGGAAAAACATCGCAAAAGAAGAAAAGTGTCCCAAACCTAATGAAAATGTTTGATTTTGGGCTCCGAAAACAGGTGCAGTTGAGCAGGCTTGCTACCCCCATCGTAGAGCTGTTGGAGAGCTTTCCAACGATATGTTGTGCGCCGTATAACTCTTTACGGATCAAAAGTTATGGGCACCGGACCGACGGATAGCTGGTCACAAGCCCCACGCCCTCTGTTTGCGGGCCAAGCCTCTACGTGAAGTGAAATTGTCTTGACCATGGTGCCATAGAATTCAGTAATAAAAATGTAATGAATTAGGTTGCCGTCCTTTTCGCAGCTCACGACGTACGATCTAGGATGGAAAAATAGCGCAAAAGAAGAAAAGTGTCGCAAAACTAATGAACACATTCATTTTTGGGCTCTGAAAACTGGGACAGCCGAGCAAGCTTGGTGCCTCCATCATAGAGCTCTCGGAGAGCTTTCCAACAGTATGCTGTGTGCCGCGTAACTCCTTACGGATCAAAACTTATAGGCACCGGAGCAACGGATACCAGGTCACAAGCCCCACGCCCACGGTTTACGGGCCCAGCCTCTACGTGAAGTGAAGTTGTCTAGCCCAAGGTGCTATGTGATTCGGTAAAAGAAATGTGATGGATTAGGTTGTCATCCTTTTTGCGGCTCACGACGTACGATCCGGGATGAAAAAATAGAGTAAAAGAAGAAAAGTGTCCCAAAACTTATGAAAATGTTCAATGTTGGGCTCCGAAAATAGGCGCAACCGAGCAGGATAAGTGCCCCCATCGTAGAGCTCTCAGAGAGCTTTCCAGCGGTATGCTATGCGCCACGTAACTTCCTTATGAATCAAAAGTTATGGGCACCAGAGCGACGGATACGTGGTCACAAGTCCCACGCCCTCTGTTTGTGGGCCCAGCCTAAAATAGACCCGTGTTTGATTAAAACGGATTTGGAAACGGTTTTGGAATTTTAAAGATTTTTACACTTTCTTTTGCAAGAAATGAGTTTTAAGCTGATTCGGGTAAAACTATTTTAATGTAAAATTCTTTGTCACCTAAAATATATTGACTAGAATTAATTTAAGTGTTAATTTGTTAGTTGAGCAAGAAATACTCAAGAAATGAATTAAAAGACTAGAAAAACAATTAAAGGACTAAATAACTACTTTGACTTTGCATTTTTTTTTAATTGACCAAGCCTTATATACTTAATATTGCATCAACTCACGCTAAACATAACACAAAACATACTCATAATCCACACACATGGCCGAGAGCCATAAGAGTGAAAACCAAAGCTTTTCTTCAAGTTTTCAAAGCAAATTTTCATAGAAAAACCTAGTTTTGTTTGTAGAACTTCGTGCCGAGTTGGATTCTGCTTGTTGGGCACACATTGCACGCATATCTAGGCTTTTATCGCATCAAAGGTGAGAGAAAAATTCTAGATCTCAAAAATCATTTTTATGTTTTTGCTCATAACTGTATTTTGAACCGTTAGAATGTTAATTTGAAGTTATATTATTGATCAGTGCATGCTAGGGATCGTTTATATGTATTACTATGAGATTTGAGCCATTGTAGCAAAATTATTTATTTTCAGGTATTTAAAGTTGATAGAATGGCTTTTTTAGGATTATCTTGAGTTGTTGTGGTTGGAATCGATTGCCGTCGATTTCTTAAAAGTTTGTTAATTAAGTGGTAACGCCGTTATAATGCCGAATTTTTGATTGCGATGTTTGGGTGAAAATCCGGAAATTTCAGCCTAGGTGCATTGAGGTTTTAGGGTTGTGGGGCTTGATTTTGATGTGTCTTGGTTGGTTTCCGAGAGGGCTAATTAGTTGATTGAATGGGTGAGTGTTTGAAACTAATTTGGAGCTGTTTGGATTAGTAGAATGTAAGATATGATTATTTGAAGTTTAGGTTGTCTTTCTTTAAATTGTTGAATTGAGCCTTTAGATGATTGGGTGGTGTTTGAGTGATTGAATTGTGAGTTGTTGATGGTTAGACTAGGGTTAGATTACGTGTTTCATGCATGTTAAGTTGGATGGCCTACTTTGTCATCTAACTTTGTTGTTTTGTTGTTTAATTAAATATTGATGTTATGTTGATGTTATATTGATGATTATTGATGTTACATTGATGAAAATGGATGATTATTGATGATTATTGATTGATGATTGATTAACCGGGAAATAGGCAGTTCTGCTAGACTGTCCTCCTGTGAATGATGTTTATTATTATTGTTGAGTCTTGGTATGTGTGTGCCACCTCTCGGGCAGCGTCGGACTGTCGGGTTGATACGACATGACTACCAGAGACTACCTCCAGCTCGCATGACAGAGGTGTGATGGAGGGAGAGGCTAGTGAGGTACCTCGGGTGCGTGAGTAATGGGGAGTTATAAAAAGAATGATTGATATCATGATGGCATATGGAGCTACACCAAATTGAGTATCCTTTATTGATTGGTCATTATAGTTATGTGTTTATATTGTATTGATGTTTATTTGTGTGTTTACTTGCTCAAAGGATCATTTCCAAGGAGTATAGTGAATACCGTTAGAGATCTATCGGATCCTCACTGAGCTTGTTTATATAAGCTCACTCTCTATTATTGCATGCATACAGGTATCCTTTGCAAGATTACGGGTACGTGCCTTTAGAAGGGGATAATGTGCCGCATGTGGACGAGTCTTATATGTCAGAGTCTTGTCCTTGATGCTTGAGATATTATATACTCTATTATCTTTTATATTAAACTAGTTGTCTTTTATTTTCCGTGTAATTTATGATGTATAAGTTGTAGTAAAGATAATGAATTAAATGATGCTAACTTAGTTGTCTTTCTGTTGTTATGATCTAGGTTGCTAAGTTAGTTTTTAATCTATTTTGATATGTATGTTAAAGTTAAGGTATTATGTTGGAACGGAGGCGTATAACTATGAATGGATCGTCTAAGAATGATTGTTGTATAATATGGTTATGTTGTATGTTGTTAATGGTATTGAGGAATTGATTGTTGTTTGGTTGAGTTTGATTGTATGATGTTCTGAGAGGTTGATTTAGAGCCTCGGGGTTTTTATTACTGTCGTTATACTGTCGAAATTCCGTTGCGTCCTGATTGATTGTAGGTGGGGTCGAGTTGGGGCGTGACATTTAAGTGGTATCAGAGCACATGCTAGCTGTCAGCCGGGGTATTCTCGGAATGTGGGTAATGGTCTTAGCATGAAAGTGTGTATGAAGTGAAAGAAAAGTGAACTATGTGTTAATATGGTTAAGTGATTAAGTGATTATGTGATTTAGTGCTTATGTGATTATATGAACAATTTGTTTATGTGATTGATACTTAAGTGATTTATGTGTTTATGTGAATTGTTGCTTATTTGCTAATAACTGTCTATAACCTGTTTACGTGCTAGAACATGTGCTAACTCTTTGATTAGTAGAATGACGGGTAGATCGAGGACCTGAGGTAGGCCTGAGATGACTGATGAGGTTCCGAGAAATGTGGCACCAGGCCAAGTTAGGGAGGATGATCGTATAGGTGCAGCTTTTGATAGGATGAACGAGATCATGGCCAGTCAGGCACAGTTACTGGCAGGGCAGGCTGCCCAGAATCAGGCATTGCAGAATCAGTTGTTGAATGCACAAGGTGGGTACCACGGTCGTGGTACACTGAAAGAGTTTTTAGGGTATTATCCACCGCGGTTTCAAGGGAAGCCGGACGATCGGAAAGCTGAGGCGTGGGTTAGTAAGGTGGAGAAGATCTTTGACCCTATGGATTATACCGATGAGCGGAAGGTCACTTTTGCCGCGTACTTGCTAGATGATGAGGCAGAAGAATGGTGGTGCACGGTGAAAACTAGCTGGGAGACTCAGGGTATTCCATATGTTTGGGATACCTTTTTGTTAGCTTTCCGGGCAAAGTATGTCCCAAGGATCGCGAGGGAGCGGAGAGAGGCAGAGTTTCTAGCCTTAGTGCAGGGAGATGCTTCTGTGGCTCAGTACAAGGCCACTTTCACTAGGTTGTCCCGGTATACACCAGAGTATATGGCTGACAAGGAACGTAAGAATCATAGATTCATGTTGGGGTTGAGGCCCGAGATTCAGGATGCGATGGCCCTAAATCGGTATGATATACTTACGGAGGCCTTTGATGCAACTTCTAGACTGGAGAAGAGAAAGGGGGAACATATTGTATCTAGCCAGCCTAGCAAGAGGCCCTTTCAACCGCAGGGTTAGCAGGGAGTGTATAGGCCTTCGATACAGCAGGGTGTGTATAGGCCGCCAGCTCAGCAGGGTTCTTTCAGGCCACAGGGTTAGCAGAGCTATTATCGACCTCAGTTTCAGCAGGGGTCCTATCAGGTTCAATCCCAGTTCAGGCCAGCCCAGTCTCAGGGTCAATACAGGCCTAGTTTTGTTAGACGTCAGCAGCAGGCTGGTATAGCTGCTTCTTCAGCTTCTGGTTCTTCTAGGGGCAGTGTCAGTGCATCATCACCGGCCATGTAGAGGCCGACTGTAGGGTGAAGTCAGGGGCTTGTTTGGGTTGCGGTAGCAATCAACATAGGGCGAGGGATTGCCCTAGATATCAGAGGACTGAGGGTCGGGAAGTGACTCAGAGTTATCAGGGTCGATATGCGGGCAGTGCACCTCAGCAGCAGCGGGTTCAGGCTCAGGCCTACGCAATTGACTTGGAGGAGATGCCTGAGGAGTTTGCAGTTGTGGAAGGTAACTTCCTTATACTTGATCAACTTGCTAAAGTGTTGATTGATTCTGGTGCTACGCATTCTTTCATTACTCCTGCTTGTGTGCAACGTGTTAATGTGCAACCTGAAAGACTGCCTTATGTGGTTGAGATTAGTACCTCTTTGACTGATAAGTATATTACTGGCTTAGTATGTAAAGATTGTATAATTCATGTTAAGGGGTATAATTTTCCTTCGGACCTTATCTTATTTCCTATCTGGGGGTACGATGTTATCTTAGGTATGGATTGGCTTTCTAAGTATGATGCCCAGTTGAACTGTAGAACAAAGGTAGTAAAGTTTCGTTTGCCAGATCAGCCAGTAGTTGAGGTAGTAGGGAATCGGGGTGCTAATACGAGTTTTGTTATCTCAGCAACTAAAGCCGTTAAGTTGGTGAGTAAGGGGTGTTCGGGTTATCTAGCTTATTTGATCAACAAGCCATCTAATAAGCTACAGCTGGAAGAAGTTCCTATTATTCGGGAATATCCTAATGTATTTCCCGAGGAGTTGCTAGGGTTACCGCCAGAGAGAGATATGGAGTTTGTGATTAATCTTGTTCCCAGTACTCAACCTATTTCTAAATCAGCGTACCGGATGGCACCAGCTGAGTTGAAGGAGTTGAAAACTCAGTTGCAGGAGTTAATAGAGAAGGATTTCATTCAGTAGAGTTCTTCACCTTGGGGAGCTCCTATTTTATTTGTGAAGAAGAAGGATGGTACCTTGAGGTTATGCATTGATTATCATGGTTTGAATCAGGTGACCATCAAGAACAAGTATCCTTTGCCACTGATTGACGAGTTTTTTGATCAACTTCAGGGAGCCAAAGTTTACTCTAAGTTTGACTTGAGGCAGGGGTATTATCAGCTTCGGATTCGCGCAGAGGATGTTCTGAAGTCTGCCTTTAGGACTCGATACGGGCATTATGAGTTTGTAGTTATGCCCTTTGGATTAACTAATGCACCGACAGCATTCATGGACTTTATGCATCGGGTTTTTCAGCCATATTTGGACCAGTTCGTGGTTATCTTTATTGATGATATCTTGGTCTATTCTAAATCTGAATTGGAGCACGAGCAACATCTACGGCTTGTCTTACAGAAGCTGCAGGAACATCAGTTGTTTGCGAAATTCAGCAAATGTGAATTTTGGCTGCAACGCATATCTTTTCTTGGTCATGTTATCACACAGAGCGGTATTTCTGTAGATCCCACTAAGATTGAATCGGTGATGTCTTGGAAACGTCCGGAGAATGTTTCGGAGGTTCGTAGCTTTCTTGGCTTGGCAGGTTATTATCGTAGGTTTGTCAAGGACTTTTCTAAGATTGCAGAGCCACTTTCTAAGTTAACTCAGAAACATACTAGCTTTGTTTGGGATGAGAAATGTGAGAGTGGGTTTCAGGAGTTGAAAAAAAGGTTGACTACTGCTCCAGTACTTGCTCTACCAGAGGGGACCGATAATATGGTCATTTACAGTGATGCATCCAAGGAGGGCTTGGGATGTGTTCTTATGTAGAATGATCGAGTTATTGCCTATGCTTCTAGAAAGTTGAAACCTTATGAGGTGAACTATCTGACTCATGATCTTGAGTTGGCAGCTGTTGTTTTCGCACTAAAAAAGTGGCGTCATTATCTGTGGGGCAGTAAGTTCGAGATTTTCACTGATCATAAGAGTCTTAAGTATTTATTCTCACAGAATGAGTTGAATATGCGTCAGCGGAGGTGGATGGAACTTCTTGGAGATTATAATTGCTCTATTAGCTATCTACCTAGAAAGGCAAATGTTGTGGCAGACGCTCTTAGCCATAAGGCGAGTATTTCTTGTTTGGCTGTCAAGAAATAGGAGGTTCTTGAGGAATTTACTTATTGGAGACCGAAGTTAACTCAAGTTGGGGTGATGTGTTCACATCTCCGTATTCAGCCTTTATTGTTGTCTCAGATCAGAGAAGCTCAGCAACTTGATGTTAAACTTCAGAAGATCAAGGACCAGATCACGGATGATCAGTCTGACTTTAAAGTGCACGAGGATGGTATTCTTCGGTTTCGGAATAGGGTTTGTGTTCCCAATGAACCAGGTTTTAGGCGAGGTATTCTGGAGGAGGCTCATAATTCTAAGTACACCATTCATCCTGGTGGAACCAAGATGTATCAGGACTTGAAGCAACATTACTGGTGGAATAATATGAAGAGAGAAGTTGCTCAGTTCGTGTCTAGATGTTTGACTTGTTAATGAGTGAAAGCCGAGCATCAACGACCAGCAAGTTTGCTTCAGCCGTTGGCTATACCACAGTGGAAATGGGAGCATATTATGATGGACTTCATCACTGGTTTGCCTAGAACTCCCAGAGGTAATGATGCAGTTTGGGTTGTCGTGGATCGTTTGACGAAGACAGCTCACTTTATTTCGATGCGGATGGGAGATGAAGTTGCAAAGTTGACGGAACTTTATTTCGATCAGATTGTTAGACTTCACGGGATTCCATCTAGTATTGTCTCAGATTGAGATCCTCCATTTACTTCTCGTTTGTGGGAGAAACTTCAGGAGACTTTGGGTACTCAGCTTAATTTCAGTACAGTGTATCATCCACAGACCGACGGTCAGTCTGAGAGGACTATTTAGATTCTGGAAGATATGCTTAGGGCTTGTGTTCTGGACTTCGGGAAGAACTGGGAGAAACATCTACCACTTGCCGAGTTTGCCTATAACAATAGTTATCAAGCTACTATTGGGATGGCACCTTTTGCAGCTCTTTACGGTCGTAAGTGCCGTTCACCTTTGTATTGGGACGAGGTAGGGGAGATGAAGACTATTGATCCGACTATTATGCCAGAGCTTCAAGAGAAGATCGAGAATGTTTAGTTGATCAGGCAAAGAATGCTTACGGTGCAGAGTAGATTCAAGAGTTATGCTGATAAGCGTCGTCGGGACTTGGAGTTTGCAGTCGGAGATCGGGTTTTCTTGAGATTGTCTCCTCGTAAGGGGTTTTCTCGTTATGGTAAAGGTGGTAAGCTGAGTCCGAGGTTTGTAGGGCCGTTTGAGATTACTGGCAGAGTTGGTAACTTAGCTTATCAGTTGGCTTTACTGGAGAGTTTCTCTAATGTCCACGATGTATTTCACGTGTCTAATTTGCGAAAATATAATCTAAATCCTTCTCATATTCTTGAGCCAGAGCCGTTACAGCTTCGTGAGAATCTGACTTATGATGAGCGGCCGATTTGTATTCTTGATCAGATGGAACGAGAGTTGAGGTCGAAGAAGATTCCGATGGTCAAGGTGTTGTGGAAGCATCACGGTATCGAGGAAGCTACTTGGGAGAGGCGAGATCAGACGCAACAGTAGTATCCAGATCTTTTCCGCTCAGCAAGTAAGAATTTCGGGGATGAAATTTCTTTAAGGGGGGGAGAATGTGAGACCCCATATTTTGCTTTATCTCGATTTATGTGCTTTACCTCGTTTTGCATGAATTAGCCTGTTTATGTGCTATATGACTTAGAATGTGATAATTTTGTGATTAATAAGTATGTATTCATGAAATTTTCATCAAAAACGGAATCACAAATTTTATCGTCGGTTTTGGTGAATAGTATTTTTGAACACCTGTCCGCTAAAATTTTTACAGGGCTGTTTTAAACGTTTTAAAACCTAGTCCTCGAGTATTAATAGACCCGTGTTTGATTAAAATGGATTTGGAATCAGTTTTGGAATTTTAAAGATTTTTACACTTTCTTTTGCAAGAAAATGAGTTTTAAGCCAATTCGGGTGAAACTATTTTAATGTAAAATTCTTTGTCACCTAAAATATATTGACTAGAATTAATTTAAGTGTTAATTTGTTAGTTGAGCAAGAAATACTCAAGAAATGAATTAAAGGACTAGAAAAACAATTAAAGGACTAAATAACTACTTTGACTTTGCATTTTTTTTTAATTGACCAAGCCTTATATACTTAATATTGCATCAACACACACTAAACACAACACAAAACACACTCAAAATGCACACACATGGCCGAGAGCCATAAGAGAGAAAACCAAAGCTTTTCTTCAAGTTTTCAAAGTAAATTTTCATAGAAAAACCTAGTTTTGTCCGTGGAACTTCATGCCGAGTTGGATTCCGCTTGTTGGGCACGCATTGCATGCATATCTAGACTTTTATCGCATCAAATGTGAGAGAAAAATTCTAGATCTCAAAACTCATTTTTATGTTTTTGCTCATAACTGCATTTTGAACTGTTAGAATGTTAATTTGAAGTTATATTATTGATCAGTGCATGCTAGGGATCGTTTATGTGTATTTCTACGATATTTGAGCCATTGTAGAAAAATTATTTATTTTCGGGTATTTAAAGTTGATAGAATAGCTTTTTGAGGATTATCTTGAGTTATTGTGGTTGGAATCGATTGCCGTCGATTTTTAAAAGTTTGTTAATTACGTGGTAACGCCATTATAATGCCGAATTTTCGATTGCGATGTTTGGGTGAAAATCCAGAAATTTCAGCCTAGGTGCATTGAGGTTTTAGGGTTGTTGGGCTTGATTTTGATATGTCTTGGTTGGTTTTCGAGAGGGCTAATGTAGTTGATTGAATGGGTGAGTGTTTGAAACTGATTTGGAGTTGTTTGAATTAGTAGAATGTAAGATATGATTATTTGAAGTTTAGGTTGTCTTTCTTTAAATTGTTGAATTGAGCCTTTAGATGATTGGGTGGTGTTTGAGTGATTGAATTGTGAGTTGTTGATGGTTAGACTAGGGTTAGATTACATGTTTCATGCATGTTAAGTTGGATGGCCTACTTTGTCATCTAACTTAGTTGTTTTGTTGTTTAATTAAATATTGATGTTATATTGATGTTATGTTGATGTTTTATTGATGATTATTGATGTTACATTGATGGAAATGGATGATTATTGATGATTATTGATTGATGATTGATTAACCGGGAGATAGGCAGTTCTGCTAGACTGTCCTCCTGTGAATGATGTTTATTGTTATTGTTGAGTCTTAGTATGTGTGTGCCACCTCTCGGGCAGCGTCGGGCTGTCGGGTTGATAACGGCATGACTACCAGAGACTACCTCCAGCTCGCATGACGGAGGTGTCATGGAGGGAGAGGCTAGTGAGGTACCTCGGGTGCGTGAGTAATGGGGAGTTAAAAGAAGAATGGTTGAGATCGTGATGGCGTATGGAGCTACACCAGATTGAGTATCCTTTATTGATTGGTCATTATAGTTATGTGTTTATATTGTATTGATGTTTATTTGTGTGTTTACTTGCTCAAAGGATCATTTCCAAGGAGTGTAGTGAATACTGTTAGAGATCTATCGGATCCTCACTGAGCTTGTTTATATAAGTTCACTCTCTATTATTGCATGCATACAGGTGTCCTTTCGCAAGATTACGGGTACGTGCCTCCAGAAGGGGATAATGTGTCGTATGTGGACGAGTCCTATGTGCCAGAGTCTTGTCCTTGATGCTTGAGATATTGTATATCTATTATCTTGTATATTAAACTAGTTGTCTTTTATTTTCCCTATAATTTATGATGTATAAGTTGTAGTAAAGATAATGAATTAAATGATGCTAACTTAGTAGTCTTTCTTTTGTTATGATCTAGGTTGCTAAGTTGGTTTTTAATCTATTTTGATATGTATGTTAAAGTTAATGTATTATGTTGGAATGAAGGCGTATAACTATGAATGGATCGTCTAAGAATGATTGTTGTATAATATGGTTATGTTGTACGTTGTTAATGGTATTGAGGAATTAATTGTTGTTTGGTTGAGGAGTTTGATTGTATGATGTTTTGAGAGGTTGGTTTAGAGCCTCGGGGTCTTTATTACTGTCGTTATACTGTCGAAATTCCGTTGCGTCCTGACTGATTGTAGGTGGGGTCGAGTTGAGGCGTGACAGTCATGAGCCGCGAAAATGACGACAACTTAATCCATCACATTTCTATTACCGAATAACACGGCACCTTGGGCAAGACAACTTCGCCACACGTAGCGGTTGGGCCCGCAAAACGAGGGCATGGGGCTTGGGACCAGTTCTCCGTCGCTCCGGTGCCCATAACTTTGATCTGTAAGGAGTTACGCGGCGCACAACATACCGTTGGAAAGCTCTCCGAGAGCTCTACGACGGGGGCATCAAGCCTGCTCGGCTGTGCCCGTGTTCAGAGCCCAAAATCGAACATTTTCATCAGTTTCGGGACACTTTTCTTCTTTTGCGCTGTTTTTCTGTCCCGGATCGTACGTCGTGAGCCGCGAAAAGGACGACAACCTAATCCATCACATTTCTATTATCGAATCCCCTGGCAACTTGGGCAAGACAACTTCGCCTCACGTAGAGGCTGGGCCCGCAAACTGAGGGCGTGGGGCTTGAGACCAAGTCTCCGTCGCGCCAGTGCTCATAACTTTTGATCCGTAAGGAGTTATGCGGCGTACAACAAACCGTTGGAAAGCTCTCCGAGAGCATTATGACGGTGGCAGCAAGCCTGCGTGGTAGCGAAACTTTTCAGAGTCCAAAATCGAACGTTTTCATCAGTTTCGGGACACTTTGCTTCTTCTGCACTTTTTTTTCATCCCGGATCGTACGTCGAGAGCCGCGAAAAGGACGATAACCTAATCCACCACATTTCAATTACCAAATCCTGCGGCACCTGGGGCAAGACAACTTCGCCTCACGTAGAGGCTGGGCCTGCAAACCGAGGGCGTGGGGCTTGGGACTAGGTCTCCGTCGCTCCGGTGCCCACAACTTTTGATTCGTAAGGAGTTATGTCACGCCCCAACCCGACCTATGAAGGTTAGACTAGGGTGTGATCTAAACATTCAAGTTATATCACGTACTTAATCATTCAAGAGGGTTTAACACTTAACGTTTTAGCCTAAACTCCACAAATTCTCCAGAAAACCGGCAGCATAACGGCTGTAGTTAGGACCTTTTAGTTTGACCTAATTTCTAAACGCCTCAATTATTCCAATCATTAATCCAATTCCATTAAGGACTCCTATTTTGTCTCATCAATCGATATGCCTAGTAGTCTATCTTGAAGGTCTCGTTTGGTTAATAAGCCTAGCATGATAACTATGTCTCGTTTATTTATCAATTTCCTATCATGCAAGTACCTATTATTCTTTAGTTTACAAATAAGCACCTAAGTGGAATTAGATAGAATTGACTTAGTTGATTTTTCATCTAGTGGTTTAATTGCCTATGATAGCTACTATTCAAGATAATGAAAGCAAATAACCAAATAAGAAGTTCGTCCGGTTATAGATAGTAGAATCCCAAAATTAGACCCAAATTACAACGGGGTCATTTACATCAATAAAATGAATAGTTTGCAATCAAACACAACATCCATATAGCAACCACTTCAGGCAAAGCACAAAAGCACGTAGTCATTCCAAGGAATCGTTAACAAGCACATTTACTTTGGGTATCTGTTCCAAATTTGCTGCACCTGTGACAAAAAAAAGGGTGAGTCCTTACGAACTCAGCGAGGGGGAACGAGAGATAACGTTTTGAAATCCTTTTCGGTTAAACTTATGAAAACCCCCCCTTTTTTTACAAGCATGAATGTATCATAATTAAGTACAGAACAATAATATAAAAGTAAAGGAACACAATTACCCGTCTTTCCTCCCCGAGGACCTCTAGGAACCAAGCGAGAGTACTTATACACATAGTGAAAAGGATACGGTTTGATACGTACAGGACTCTAAAGGTAGCTCATACGGGCTCAAGAGGTAGCTCCCACCACATTTAGGTGTAGCACTTTTCCCCGCATAGCACTTACTTCCTGCCGTTCAAGTTTATTTTCAGTAACAGTTGTTGCGGCCGGCTTCAATCATCCACTTTTCACACCAAATGGGTGTACTCCGGATGTACCCCGAAATCCTACGACCCAACTCTCCGAGGAAGTCTAGCCCCCAAGCGAGAGAGGGAATTGGACAATGGTAGTCACGGTTGCACCGGCAAGCCCGATGCCGCTCGGTGTGCGTGAACGCTACCACGCCAAAATGAAAGGTTGCAACCTTGTATGCAATGCACATTTATGACATTTAATATATCACATTAGGAGGACAACAAAGTAGGTTGCTTCCGGACAGTCATAAGATTGCACATTGACAAGTAAACAAGCGAGGCACGATAAGACACGTAATTTCACTTGAAAGGCATATGGAGTTATATGAACATTAAACGGGCAGCCATGTAACGCACGTAAATCAGGTCATATAACTCATTTCAACGTCCACGTAATCAAATAATAACGTTATTCAACATGCAACAACAATCTACGTGGGTTCGGATGCAAGAAAGGCCTATTTGTCAACATGCAATGATCAAAATCACTTTTAGGCTATAAGGGCAACTACGGGCAGCCTACTAAACATATAATTACACTCAATATTCAAAGGATCAACACTTAGCAAGTTCACCTAGTCACTAGGGTTTCCATTTCGTGCTTACCCATGCGATTAAGCCTCAAGTCAACTCAAAATCAATCTCAAGCCATGCATCAATTAATTCAAACATCCCCAAGTATTCAAAACAGTCCACACAACATTTCAATGCCACAATCCCAAGCAATTAATACCACAAGAGAAGTTACAACAAATTTTCTAAGCATATAACTAAGTGAAACCCTCGCTGCAATAGGCTGTTTTCTCACAATCATTAAGACAATCAAACAATCTCAAATTCCAGTGAATAAGATGTCAAATTAAATCTTAAGAATTGAACTAAAATCAGAAACAAGCCTTGCATCATTTGGAGTTCGGGTCCAATAGTTATAGCCAAAACAGTGGGATTGCACAAAACTGTCTAGATTTGCACACATTTCAACACTCGTCATTTTTGAGGTCCTTAGGGTCAGATTTAGCCTTAGTCCATTTCTGAAAAAAATGTCCAGAACTGAAAAAAATAGCATCATACCAAATTTCATGCATTTTTTACATCATTTACTAAGTCAAAACTGGTTCGTTCTACAAGGTCAGTGCATCTGCCAAAACCTGCTTCATTTTTTCCAGACTTCCAGATTTGGACACATTTTAATGATTTTCCATTTTGAGGACCTTAGAGTCAAAATTAGCTTTGGCCTATTTCTGCAAAAAATATTCCAAACTGGAAAAACTAGTTACCTACCAATTTTCATGCATTTTAAACATCATTTGCCTAGCCAAAATCATCTCACAAGAACAAGACATAAAGCTGTCACCAAACCCGATTTCATCTATCATCACCTTCAAGCCAAAATCTTGCCATGCATGGTTGTAAAAGCTTATGAACACACATATAACTCAAGTACAGAAGCAAAGACATACATTTAAGAGCATGCATGTATATTTTTGAAAGATTTTCAAGAAGTTTTAGCCCTCACCTTAGCAAATCAACAAGAAGATGCACAAAACTTGATGAAGCGCAAATTTCTTCTTCTTCCTTGTTTAGCCAAGACACCACCCGATTTCTCTCTATTTTTCCTAGCTTAGTGATCAAGTTCTTAGTAGATGTACGTGGTTAGAACAAGAAGAAAAGAAATGGAAGCTAGTAGACTCACCTAGGCCGAAATGGTGACTCAAAGAGCATGCATGTGTGATTCTTGCATCTTAGCTAGCTTGATCGAGTCTTCTTGCTTGTTGCTTGTCTTGATTAACTATGGTGTGATGAAGATGAGCTATGAAGGGAAGAAACTCAGCCAAGGCCGAGAGAGAGAGAAGATGAGAGGGAGAGAGAGAAGAATGAGAGGAAAATGGGAAAAATGAAAAAAAAAATGATAGCCTTTGCAAAGATTGATGCATGTGTTCGGCCTTGGGCATAGAAATTCAGCTTTTTTATGTCTTCAAGATGTATTTTTAAATTCCTAGCATGGGCAAGGAGTAGTTGGTCGAGAATGGTGGAGTTTTGAGGAGGTTTTAAGCAATTTTTTATGCATTTGTGTCATAGAATTGTCATAAGTTGTCTAGAATTAATTTTGAATTGAGCAAGCAAGCATAAAAGCCCACATGGTGGTCGGCCAAGGCATCAAAAAATCTGATTTTTTGTCATCTTTTGAGCATTATTTAATTGTGTGTTGAAAGTGCAAAAAGAATAAGGAATAAAGAATAAGGAATGTCTAGCTTTTTGTGAGATTTTGTCTTCTAGTGTGTTGAATTAGTAATTTAATAATAGTTAGTGGAATTTGTAGGATTAATTAATAACCTAGTGCTTCGTGTAAGATGCTTTCTTGATTAGCGTGAGGGCACGCTTTCCTAGGTTTAAGGCACGAACTACGAGATGAACGCACGTTTTCCAAGTAAATGCACGCAATCCTAAATGAATGCACATAATTTAATGCAAGGCACACAAAACGAATACAATTCTTAAATATAGGTCAAGGCACACAAGTCGAGGATTAGGGCACATAATTTTAAGTCAAGGCACGAATGACGAAGCATCCACGAGAACCAAGATAAGGCACGTAAATCGGGGTAACACACGTTATTCGGGGTCGGGCCTCACAAGTTACGCGGCGCACAGCATACCTTTGGAAAGCTCTCCGAGAGCTCTACGATGGGGGCAGCAAGCCTGCTCATCTGCGCCCATTTTCAGAGCCCAAAATTGAACGTTTTCATCAGTTTCGGGACACTTTTCTTCTTTTGCGGTGTTTTTTCGTCCCGGATCGTACGTCGTGAGCCGCGAAAAGGACGACAACCTAATCCATTACATTTATATTACCGAATAACTTGGCACCTTGAGCAAGACAACTTCGCCTCACGTAGAGGCTGGGCTCGCAAACCGAGGGCGTGGGGCTTGGGACCAGGTCTCTGTCGCTCTGGTGCCCATAACTTTTGATCCGTAAGGAGTTACGCGGCGTATAGCATACTGTTGGAAAGCTCTCCGAGAGCTCTACGACAGGGGCAGCAAGCTTGCTCGGCTGTGCCCATTTTTGGAGCCCAAAATCGAATGTTTTCATCAATTTTGGGATACTTTTCTTCTTTTGCGCTGTTTTTCCGTCCTGGATCGTACGTCGTGAGCCGCAAAAAGTACGACAACCTAATCCATCACATTTCTATTACCGAATAACACGGCACCTTGGGCAAGACAATTTCGCATCACATAGAGGTTGGGCCCGCAAACCGAGGGCGTGGGGCTTGGGACTAGGTCTCCGTCGCTACGGTGCCTATAACTTTTGATCCGTAAGGAGTTACGCGGCGCACAACATACCGTTGGAAAGCTCTTTAAGAGCTCTACGACGAGGGCATTAAGCCTACTAGGCTGCGTCAATTTTCGGACCGCAAAATCTAACATTTTCATCAGTTTCGGGACACTTTTCTTCTTTTGCGCTGTTTTTCTGTCCTGGATCGTACGTCGTGAGCCGCGAAAAGGACGACAACCTAATCCACCACATTTCTATTACCGAATCCGGCGGTACCTTGGGCAAGACAACTTCGCCTCACGTAGAGGCTGGGCCCGCAAACTGAGGGCGTGGGGCTTCGGACCAGGTCTCCGTCGCTCCGGTGCCCATAACTTTTGATCCGTAAGGAGTTATGCGGCGCACAGCATACCGTTGGAAAGCTCCCCGAGAGCTTTATGACTGTAGCAGCAAGCCTGCTAGGCATCAAAACTTTTTGTAGCCCAAAATCGAAAGTTTTCATTAGTTTCGGGACACTTTTATTCTTTTGTGTTGTTTTTCTGCCCTGAATCGTACGTCGTGAGCCGCGAAAAGGATGACAACCTAATCCACCAAATTTCTATTACCGAATCCCGCGGCACCTGGGGCAAGACAACTTCGTCTCACGTAGAGGTTGGGCCCGCAAATCGAGGGCGTGGGGCTTGGGACCAAGTCTCCATCGCTCCGGTGCCCACAACTTTTGATCCGTAAGGAGTTACGCGGAGCACAGCATACCGTTGGAAAGCTCTCCGAGAGCTCTACGATAGGGGCATTAAGCCTGCTCTTCTGCGCCCATTTTCGGAGCACAAAATCGAACATTTTCATTAGTTTTCCAACAACAAGCCTACTCGGCTGCGCCCATTTTCGGAGCCCAAATACGAATGTTTTCATCCGTTTCGAGATACTTTTCTTCTTTTGCGCTGTTTTTTCGTCTCGGATCGTACATCGTGAGCCGCGAAAAGGACGACAACCTAATCTATCACATTTTTATTACTGAATAACACGGCACCTTGGGCAAGACAACTTCGCCTCACGTAGAGGCTGGGCCTGCAAACCGAGGGCGTGGGCCATAGGACCAGTTCTCCGTCGCTCTGGTGCCCATAACTTTTGATCCGTAAGGAGTTACGCGGCACACAGCATACCGTTGGAAAGCTCTCCGAGAGCTCTACGATAGGGGCATTAAGCCTGCTCTTCTGCGCCTATTTTCGGAGCACAAAATCCCCTTATCACGCCAATGGGTATACTCCGGATGTACCCCGAAATCCTATGACCCAACTCTCCGAGGAAGTCTAGACCCCAAGCTAGAGAGGGAATTGGACAATGGTAGTCACGGTTGCACTGGCAAGCCCGATGTCGCCCAGTGTGCGTGAATGCTACCACACCAGAATGAAAGGTTGCAACCTTGTATGCAATGCACATTTATGACATTTAATATATCACATTAAGAGGACAACAAAGTAGGTTGCCTCCGAGCAATCATAAGATTGCACATTGACAAGCAAACACGCGAGGCATGATATAACAGGTAATTTCACTTGTAAAGCACATGGAGTTATATGAATATTAAATGGGCAGCCATGTAACACATGTAAATCAAGTCATATAACTCATTTCGAAGTTCAAGTAATCAAATAATAAGATTAATCAATATACAACGACATCTACATGGGACCGGGTGCAAGAAAGGCCTACTTGTCAACATGTAATCATTGAAATCATGTTTAGGGCTATGAGGACAACTACGGGCAGCCTACTAATTACATAATTAAACACGATATCCATAGGATCAACACTTACCGAATTTTCCTAGTCATTAGGGTTTCAATTCGTGCTTACCCGTGCGATTAAGCCCCAAGTCATCTCGTAATTAAACTCAAACCATGCATTGATTAATTCAAACACCCTCAAGCATTCAAAACAGTCTACACAACATTCAAATGCCACAATCCCAAGCGTTTAATACAACAAGAGAAGCTACAATAATTTTTCTAAGCATATCACTAGATGAACACCTCACTGCAATGGTCTGTTTTCTCACAATCATTGAGACAAGTAAACAATCTCCAATTCCAGTGAAAAAAATTTCAAATTAAAGTTTAAGGAGTGAACTAAATTTAGAAACAAACCTCGCATCATTTGGATTTCGGGTTCAAGAGTTATAGCCAAAACCGTGAGACTACGCAAAACTGTCCAAATTTGCACACATTTCAATACTTGTCATTTTTTAGGACCTTAGGGTCAGATTTAGCCTTAGTCTATTTCTGACAAAAATGTCCCGAACTGAAAAATATAGTAGTACACCAAATTTCATGAATTTTGGATATCATTTACTAAGTCAAAACTGGTTCGTTCTACAAGAACAGTGAATCTGCCTTCATTTTCCCAGATTTTCCAGATTTGGACACATTTTGATATTTTGCCATTTTGAGGACCTTAGAGTCAAACTTAGCTTTGGCCTATTTCTGTGAAAAATTCTCAGAACTGGAAAAACTAGTTACCTACCCATTTTCATGCATTTTCAACCTCATTTACCTGGTCAAAATCACCCCGCACCAACAAGACAGAAGACTGTCCCATACGCGATTTCATCTATCATCACATTCTAGCCAAATATCTTGCCATGCATGTTTACAAAAGCTCATGAACACACATATATCACAAGTACAGAGGTAGAAATAGACATTCAAAGGCATGCATGTAGTTTTTAAAAGCTTTTCAAGAAGTTTTAGCCCTCACCTTAGCAAGACAACAAAGAAGATGCACAAACTCTTGATGAAGCACAATGTCGACTCTTCTCCTTGCTTAGCCGAGAGATCACTTGATTTTCTATAATTTCTTAGCTTAGTAACCAAGTTCTTAGTAGGTGCATGTGGTTAGAACAAGAAGAAAATGAAATGGAAGCTAACAAACTCACCTAAGCCGAAATGGATGTGCTAAAGGCTTGCATGTGCGTTTCTTTGCTCCTAGCTTTGCTTGGTCGAGCTCCTAAGGGTCTTGCATGTCTTGAACAACCATTGAGTGATGAACTTAAGCTAAGGAGAGTATAGTTTTAGCTAGGGCCGAGAGAGAGAGAAGAAATGAGAGAGAGTGAGAAAAAATGTGAGAAAGAAAGAAAGAATGAAGGAAAAAAATGAAAAGCTTGCTAGGTTGATGCTTGTGTCGGCCTTGGGCCTTGAGAATTCTGAATTTGTGTCTTCAAGAAGCATAATTTGAATCATCCTAGCATGGGCAAGAGAATGGGTCAAGATTTGGTGCATTGGGGAGGGTTTTTGAGCCATTTTTTTATTGCTTTGTGTCATTAGTTGTCATAGAATTGCTAGGAATGAATTTGAATTAAGCAAGCAAGCACAAATGCACAAAAAGTGGTCGGCCAAAGCATTGCAAGAATCTGAATTTTTGTCTTGGTTGAGCAATATTTAATTGTGTGTTTGGGATATGCAAAAGAATAAGGAATAAAGAATAAAAATGTCTAGCTTTTGGTGCAATTTCGTCTTCTAGTGAGTTGAATTAGCAATTTAATATTAGTTAGTGGAGTTTGTAGGATTAATTAATGATCTAGTGCTTCGTGTAAGATGCTTTCTTGATTAGCGTGAGGGCACGTTTTCATAGGTTTAGGGCACGCACTACGAGGTAAGGCACGAACTACGAGGCAAATGCCCGTTTCCCAAGTAAATGCACGCAACCCTAAATGTATACATGTAATTCAATGCAAGGCACACAAAACGAAACACGATTCTTAACCCAAGGTCAAGGCACACGAAACGAGGTAACGCACGTTAGTCGGGGATTAGGGCACACCATTCTAGGTCAAGGCACGAATGACGAAGCATGCACGAAAACCAAGATAGGGCACGTAATCCAAGGTCAGTCGTATAATTCTTGGTCTATGGCATTCAAATCGAGATAACACACATTATTCGGGGTCGGGCCTCACAGCTGCGCCCATTTTCAGAGCCCAAAATCAAACATTTTTATCAGTTTCGGGACAATTTTCTTCTTTTGCGCTGTTTTTTCGTCCCAGATCATACATCGTGAGCCACAAAAAGAACGACAACCTAATCCATCACATTTCTATTACCGAATAACATCTCACCTTGCGAAAGACAACTTCGCCTCACGTAGAGGCAGGGCCTGTAAACCAAGGGCGTGGGGCTTGGGACCAAGTCTCCGTCGCTCCGGTGCCTATAACTTTTGATCCGTAAGGACTTACTCGGCGCACAGCATACCGTTGGAAAGCTCTCCGAGAGCTCTACGACGTGGGTAACAAGCGTGCTCTTCTACGCCCATTTTCAGAGCCCAAAATCAAACATTTTCATCAGTTTCGGAATAATTTTCTTCTTTTGCGCTGTTTTTCCGTCCCGGATCATATGTTGTGTGCTGCGAAAGGACGACAACCTAATCCATCACATTTCTATTACCGAATAACACGGCACCTTGGGCAAGACAACTTCGCCTCACGTAGAGGTTGGGCCCGCAAACCGAGGGCGTAGGGCTTGGGACCAAGTCTCCGTCTCTCCAGTGCCCATAAATTTTGATCCGTATGGAGTTACTCGACGCACAGCATACCGTTGGAAAGCTCTCCGAGAACTCTACGACGGGGCCAGCAAGCCTGCTCTGCTGCGCCCATTTTCGAAGCCCAAAATCAAACATTTTCTTCAGTTTCGGGACACTTTTCTTCTTTTGCGTTGTTTTTTCGTCTCGGATCGTACGTTGTGAACCGCGAAAAAGACAACAACCTAATCCATCACATTTCTATTACCGAATAACACGGCACCTTGGGCAAGACAACATCGCCTCACATAGAGGCTGGGCCAGCAAACCGAGGGCGTGGGGCTTGGGACCAGGTCTCCGTCGCTCTGGTGCCTATAACTTTTGATCTGTAACGAGTTACGCGGCGCATAGCATACCATTGGAAAGCTCTATGAGAGCTCTACGACGGGGGCAACAAGCCTGCTCAGTTGCGCCAATTTTTGGAGCCGAAAATCGAATGTTTTCATCAGTTTGGGGATATTTTTCTTCTTTTGCGCTGTTTTTCCATCCCGGATCGTACGTCGTGAGCCGCGAAAATAACGACAACCTAATCCATCACATTTCTATTACCGAATAACACGGAACCTTGGGCAAGACAACTTCGCCTCACGTAGAGGCTGGGCCAGCAAACCAAGGGCGTGGGGCTTGGGACCAGGTCTCCGCCGCTCCGGTGCCTATAACTTTTGATCTGTAAGGAGTTACGCGGCGCACAGCATACCGTTGCAAAGCTCTCCGAGAGCTCTACGATGGGGGCAACAAGCCTGCTCAGCTGCGCTAATCTTCGGAGCCTAAAATCGAACATTTTCATCAGTTTGGGGATATTTTTCTTCTTTTGCGCTGTTTTTCCGTCCCGGATCGTACGTCGTGAGCCGCGAAAAGGACGACAACCTAATCCATCACATTTCTATTACCGAATAACACGGCACCTTGGGCAAGACAACTTCACCTCACGTAGAGGCTGGACCCGCAAACCAAGGGCGTAGGTCTCCGTCGTTCCGGTGCCCATAACTTTAGATCTATAAGGAGTTACGCGGTGCACAGCATACCATTGGAAAGCTCTCCGAGATATCTACGACAAGGGCAGCAAGCCTGCTCAGTTGTGCCCCTTTTCGGAGCTAAAAATTGAACGTTTTCATTAGTTTTGGGACACTTTTCTTCTTTTGCGCAATTTTTTCGTCCTGGATCGTAAATCGTGAGCTGCGAAAAGGACGACAACCTAATCCAACACATTTTTATTACCGAATAACATGGCACCTTCGGCAAGACAACATCGCCTCACGTAGAGGCTGGGCTAGCAAACCGAGGGCGTGGGGCTTGGGACCAGATCTACGTCGCTTCAGTGCCCATAACATTTGATCCGTAAGGAGTTATGCGGCGCACAACATGCCGTTGGAAAGCTCTTCGAGAGCTCTACGATGGGGGTAGCAAGCCTGCTCGACTGAGCCCACTTTTGGAGCCCAAAATCAAACATTTTCATTAGTTTCGGGATATTTTTCTTCTTTTGCGCTATTTTTCTGTCCCGGAACGTACGTCGTGAGCCGCGAAAAGAATGACAACCTAATCCATAACATTTCTATTACTGAATAACACGGCACCTTGGGCAAGACAACTTCACCTCATGTAGAGGCTGGGCCCGCAAACCAATGGCGTGGGGCTTGGGATTAGGTCTCCGTCGCTCCGGTGCCCATAACTTTTGATATGTAAGGAGTTACGCGGCGCACAGCATACCGTTGGAAAGCTCTTCCAGACCTCTACAATGGGGGCAGCAAGCCTACTCAACCGCGTCCATTTTTGGAGCCCAAAATCGAACGTTTTCATCAGTTTCGAGATACTTTTCTTTTTTTGCGCTGTTTTACCCTACCGGATCGTACGTCGTGAGCCACAAAAAGGACGACAACCTAATCCATCACATTTCTATTACCGAATAACACGACACCTTGGGCAAGATGACTTCGCCTCATGTAGAGGCTAGGCCCGCAAACTGAGTGCGTGACGCTTGGGACAAAGTCTTTCTCGCTCCGGTGCCCATAACTTTTGATCTGTAAGGAGTTACGCGGAGCACAGCATACCGTTGGAAAGCTCTCCGAGAGCTCAACGACGGGAGCAGCAAGCCTGCTAGGCTGAGCCCATTTTCGAAGACCAAAATCAAACATTTTCATTAGTTTCGGGACACTTTTCTTCTTTTGCGCTATTTTTCCGTCCCGGATCATACGTTGTGGGCCGCGAAAAGGTCGACAACCTAATCCATCATATTTCTATTACCGAATAACACGGCACCTTGGGCAAGACAACTTCGCCTCACGTAGAGGCTGGGCCTGCAAACTGAGGGCGTGGGGCATGGTACCAGGTCTCCGTTGCTCCGGTGCCTATAACTTTTGATCCGTAAGAAGTTATGCTGCGCACAACATACCGTTAGAAAGCTCTTCGAGAGCTCTACGATAGGGGCAGCAATCCTGCTTGGCTGCGCCCATTTTCGGAGCCCAAAATCGAACGTTTTCATCAGTTTAGGGATATCTTTCTTCTTTAGCGCCGTTTTTCAGTCCCGGATCGTACATCGTGAGCCGCGAAAAGGACGACAACCTAATCCATCACATTTCTATTACCAAATAACACGGTACCTTAGGCAATACAACTTCGACTCACGTAGATGCTGGACCCGCAAACCGAGGGCTTGTGGCTTGGGATCAGGTCTCCGTTTTTCCGCTGCCCATAACTTTTGATTTGTACAGAGTTACACGTCGCACAGCATACCGTTGGAAAGCTCTCCGAGAGCTCTACGAGGGGGGCAGCAAGCTTACTCAGCTGCGCCCATTTTTGGAGCCCAAAATTGAATGTTTTCATCAGTTTTGGGATACTTTTCTTCTTTTACGCTATTTTTCGGTCCCGGATCGTACGTCGTGAGCTGTGGAAAGGACGACAACCTAATCCATCACATTTTTATTACCGAATAACACAGCACCTTGGGCAAGACAACTTCGCCTCATGTAGAGGCTGGGCCCGCAACCTGAGGGAGTGGGGCTTGGGACCAGTTCTCCGTCGCTCCAGTGCCCACAACATTTGATCCGTAAGGAGTTACGCAGCGCACAGTATACCGTTGGAAAGCTCTCCGAGAGCTCTATGACAGGGGCATCAAGCCTGCTTGGCTTCGCCCATTTTTCAGAGCACAAAATCGAACATTTTCATCAGTTTTGGGACACTTTTCTTCTTCTGCGCTATTTTTTCGTCTCGGATCGTACGTCGTAAGCCGCGAAGAGGATGACAACCTAATCCACCACATTTATATTACCAAATGCCGTGTCACCTTGGGCAAGACAACTTCGCCTCACGTAGAGGCTGGGCCCGCAAACCGAGGGAATAGGGCTTGGGATTAGGTCTCCGTCGCTCTGATGCCCATAACTATTGATCCGAAAGGAGTTATGCGGCACACAACATATTTTGGAAAGCTCTCCGAAAGCATTATGACGGGGGCAGTAAGCGTACTTGGTTGCGAAATTTTTTGGAGCCCAAAATCTAACGTTTTCATCAGTTTCGGGACACTTTTATTCTTTTGCGCTGTTTTTTTGTCGCGGATCGTACGTCGTGAGCCGCAAAAAAGACAACAACCTAATCTACCACATTTCTATTACCGAATCTCGTGGCACCTGGGGCAAGACAACTTCGCCGCACGTAGAGCCTGGGCCCGCAAACCGAAGGCGTGGGGCTTAGGACCAGGTCTCCGTCGCTCCGGCGCCACAACTTTTGATCCATAAAGAGTTACGTGGCGCACAGCATATCGTTGGAAAGCTCTCCGAGAGCTCTACGACGGAGGCAGCAAGCCTACTCAGCTGCGTCCATTTTCAGAGCGCAAAATTGAACGTTTTCATCTATTTTTGGACACTTTTCTTATTTTGCGCTGTTTTTCTGTCCGGGATCGTATGTCGTGAGCTGCGAAAAGGACGACAACCTAATCCAACACATTTCTATTACCGAATAACAAGGCACCTTGGGCAAGACAACATCGCCTCACGTAGAGGCTGGGCCAGCAAACAGAGGGCGTGGGGCTTGGGACCAGGTCTCCGTTGCTTCGTTGCCCATAACTTTTGATCCGTATGGAGTTACGCGGCACACAGCTTGCCGTTGGAAAGCTCTTCGAGAGCTCTATGACGGAGGCAGCAATCCTGCTCGACTACACCCAATTTTGGAGCCCAAAATCAAACGTTTTAATTAGTTTCGGGATAGTTTTCTTCTTTTTCGCTATTTGTTCGTCCCGGAACGTACGTCGTGAGTCGCGAAAAAGATGACAACCTAATCCATCAAATTTCTATTACCGAATAACATGGCACCTTGGGCAAGACAACTTCGACTCACATAGAGGCTGGACCCGCAAACCGAGGGCGTAGTGCGTAAGACCAGGTCACCGTCGCTCCGGTGCCTATAACTTTTGCTCTATAAAGAGTTACGTGGCGCACAACATACCGTTGAAAAGCTCTCCGAGAGCTCTACGACGGGGAAGCAAGCCAGCATAGCTGTGCCCATTTTCGGAGCCCAAAATCGAACGTTTTCATTAGTTTCGGGACACTTTTCTTCTTTTGCGCTATTTTTTCGTCCTGTATCGTATGTCGTGAGCCGCGAAAAGGATGATAACCTAATCCATCACATTTATATTACCGAATAACACGGCACCTTGGGCAAGACAACTTCACCTCACGTAAAGGCTGGGCCCCCAAACCGAGGGCATGGGGCTTGGGACCAGGTCTCCGTCACTTCGGTGCCCATAACTTTTGATCCGTAAGGAGTTACGCGATGCACAACATTCCGTTGGAAAGCTCTTCGAGAGCTCTACGACGAGGGTAGCAAGCCTGCTCGACCGCGCCCATTTTTGGAGCCCAAAATCGAACGTTTTCATCAGTTTTGGGATACTTTTCTTCTTTTGAACTTTTTTTTCATCCCGGATCGTATGTCGTGAGCCGCGAAAAGGACGACAACCTAATCCATCACATTTCTATTACCAAATAACATTGCACCTTGGGCAAGACGACTTCGCTTAACGTGGAGACTAGGCCCGCAAACTGAGGGCGTGAGGCTTAGGACCAAGTCTCTCTCGCTCCGGTGCCAATAACTTTTGATTCGTAAGGAGTTATGCGGCGCACACCATACCGTTCGAAAGCTCTCCGAGAGATCTAGGACGTGGGCTGTGAAACCCCACTTTTATGCTTTAACTCGATTTACGTGTTTTATCTCGTTTTGCGTGCATTTGACCTGTTTATATGCTATATGACCTAGAATGCTATAATTTTGATGTGAATACTCCTAATACGTGCTAAATGTGCATTCATGAAATTTTCATAAAAAACGGGATCAGAAATTTTATCGTCAATTTTTAGTGAATAGTATTTTCGAAACACGTCTGCTAAAATTTTGAAACTGGTCTTTTTAACCCTTCTAGACCTAGCCCACGGACTTTAATAGACCTGTGTTTGATGAAAACAGTTTTAAAATCGGCTTAAGAATTTTTATTAGGGTTTTTACACCGATTTTTGCGAAAATCGAGTTTTAAGCCGATTCGGGTGAAATTGTTTGATTGTAAAACTTCTTGTCACCTAAAAATAAACTACTTGAGCTAGCTTGGGTGTTGAATAATTGTTTTGAACTTTGGTGATCAAGAAAATGCATTTAAAGTCAAGAAAACACTAAAAATAATTAGTTTCCACTTTGACTTTCTTTTATTTATTTGACCTTTGCTTAATATATGATCAACACACATTAAAAAGAAAGCAAAACACCACCAAAAACACACACAAAACCGTGGATCCTTGGAGGAGAAAGATGAAGGCATTTTCAAAGCATTTTTCTCATAGATTTTGCATTTCAAAGCCGAATTGAGTGATTCAAAGCTTGATTTCACTTGTTTGGCATCCATTCTACACATTTCTTGCATCAAAACACATCAAAGGTGAGAGAAAAATTCTAGATCTCAAAACTTGCCTTTTGCATTTTTGCGTATAAATGAAGATTGAACCGTTAGAATTATAATATGTTGTTAGATTATTTCTCCTTGCATGCTAGGGATCGTTTAGTGGTAATACTACAAGTTTCTGTCGGATGTAGCATAATTTTTATTTTTCGGGTATTAAATTTTGATTAAATTGTTTAATGTTGAATTAATTGAGTTGTGATGATCGAAATCAATTGCTGTCGATTTCTAAATACTTGATAATTACATGTTAGCACTGTTGTAATGCCGAATTTTCGATTACATTGCTCGTGGGAAAGTCCGGAAAATCCACCCAAGATATCCTAGGGTTTTAGGGTTATCGGGCATGATTTGGAGGTGTTATGGTGGATTTACGAGAGGACTAATATAGTTGGTTGAATGGGTAAGTGTTTGAAACTGATTTGGGGTTGTTTGGATTAGTAGAATGTAAGATATGATTATTTGAAATTTAGGTTATCTTTCTTTAAATTATTGAATTGAGCCTTAGTTGATCGGGTGTGGTTTGAGTGATTGAATTGTGAGTTGTTGATGGGTAAACTAGGGTTTGATTGTGTGTTTAATGCATGTCCGGTTGGATGGCCTACTTTGTCATCTAACTTAGTTAATTGTTGTTAAATTGATTATTTATATGATTATTGATGATGATAATATGATGATTGATGATTATTGATTGATTATTGAGTATGGGAATCGGGCACTTTCGTTGCTGATCTCTCAGAATATTGATTGATTATTGAGTACGGGAATCGGGCACTTTCGTTGCTGATCTCTCGGAATATTGATGATTGATGTTTATATTTATTGCTGAGTCTCTGGTATGTGTGTGCCACCTCTCGGGCAGCATTGGGCTGTCGAGTTGATAACGGCATGACTATCAGAGACTACCTCCAGCTCGCATGACGGAGGTGTCATGGAGGGAGAGGTTATTAAGGGTACCCTGGGTGCGTGAGTAATGGGGAGTTATAAGAAGAATGGTTGAGATCGTGATGGCGTTTGGAGCTACACCAACTAGAGAGAGTATCCTTTATTGAATGGTCATATAGTTATGTGATGATAGTATTATTGATGTTATTGTGTGTTTACTGACTCAAAGGATTATTCCAAGGAGTTTAGTAGACCTTGCTCGAGATCTATCGGATCCTCACTGGGCTTATTTATATAAGCTCACTCTCTATTATTGCATGCTTACAGGTGTTACAGAACAGATTACGCATACGTGCCTCAGGAAGCTGAGAATGTGCTTTATGTGGACGAGTCTTGTGTGCCGGAGTCGTTGCCATGAATTTGTCTTAGTTGTTGTAAAATAATGTTTTGTATAATCTATTTTGAAATGTATGTATAGCTTATGTATTAAGTTGGAACAGAGGTGCATAACTATGAATGAGTTGATGAAAGAATGTTTAATGTATGAAATGGTTGCGTTGTATGTTGTTAATTTGATTGTGGAGTTGGTTGGTGATTTGTGGAGTTTAATGTATGTTGTTATTAAGGGTTGGTTTAGAGCCCTGATGTTCATGTTACTGTCGTTATGCTGCCGAAATTCCGTTGCGTCCTGACTGATTGTAAGAGGGGTCGAGTTGGGGCGTGACATTTAAGTGGTATCAGAGCTTGATTAGTTGTCAGCCGGGGTATCCTCAGAATGTGGGTAGTGGTCTAAGCATGCAAGTATGTATTAAGTGAAAGAAAAGTGAAACATATGTTAATATGTTTATGTGATTAATTTACTTATGTGTTTAACTTTCTATGTGACCAGTATGCCTTGTGTGTTAAGTGAACTAATGTGGTCAATATGTTTTATGTGATAACGTGCTATACGTACTCAATGTGTTGTAATTTCTGTGCTTTATGTGATTAATGTGCATTATGTGATTAATGTGTATTATGTGACAATTGTGTTTTATGTGATCAAAGTGCTTTATGTGAAGTTTGTTGCTTATGTGACTTTAATCGTTTATAACTTACTTCTGTGATATAACCTGTTTATGTGATGTTGGCTTCTTATATGCGGAATTGTGTGTTATGTGATAATGTTAAATTATATAATAATCATGCATTACGTTGTACCTGTTTTCATGTGATGTAATTGTATATATTCTATAACTGTGGGTGATTCTTTTAGGTGAAGTAAGGATGACTGCGAGAGTTTTCGGAAATAGTGGTAGGCAATGATTTTGAATTATTATTATTCTAGAAGTTTATCAGTTAGATTTTAATTGTTATGTTTATGGATTTTAGTTTCGGCTTAGTGGATTGATCTTGATGTTCCTTTAGTGAGAATGAAGTTGTTCGAGGAAATAGCAATGTATCTTGATGATTATAATTACTTTTGTTGCCATGTTTAACTTGTTATTACTTGGAGATGGATCATAAGTTGAGGGTTCCGTGAGGTTATCATTAGACACTTTTGGAGTCTCAACTCATACTATACTTCCTTGAGGTTATTTTAGAATGAATTTATTTGAGGAATTAGTGATGTATATTTGTGAATAGAATGAACTGTGGTATAACATGTGAATATGTCTACTATTTGGGATTGCTATATTATTAATGGGTATTTTGGAGTTTGATCTTTAAACCTTGGAGACAATTGGAGTGATTTCTGACTAAAGTTACTTTATTCGAGGATGTAATTGTTGGGAGATAGAATTATTTGAGGAAATAAGAATGCATTTTGGTGACTGAACATTTACTTGCCTACATCAAGCTTTTGAGTTCTAGGTGGTATGACTGTCTAAATTATTGATTGAGGATTCGTTTGTGTTATAATGGGTTAATATGAATCTGTATTGTGTTATCAAATTTTGGAGTCTTCATTAGTGAATCTTGTTGGGTAATCGGTGGTTTATCTTGTTTGGTGATTGGTCTGGTACGGAATGTAAAATTTTGGAGTGATTTATCTTGTTTGATGATTGTTATGACTCCTTAGGTTCTCTAGATCTCCTTAGTGTCTTGTTTTGGAGGAAGATATATTGTAGGATTTGACTTGTTGGTATTTAAATGTATAGGTGGGACACCCCCTTTGTGCTTCCTATTCTATTGGTCTTATTATTCATTTCTACTCTATTCTCACTTAATTGAAAGAGAGTTACACTTTTCTAGCCTATCAATTGTTTCTTGAAAGTTTGCTTATTGGATTAATGGATCCTATACTCATTTGACATTGTTTCTATTCTTAACATTCATATTTGCTTCTTATAGCAATGTCACTTATTGGAGTTAAGGTTTGAGACTTCTATATTTCATTCTATATCTCCAGCCATTGATTTCAATATTTCATTTCATCCTATTACTATTCATTTGAAAGTAATTTTTCCTTTGGTATATTATTTTACTTGTTCGAATTTCACTTGCTTGATGTACTCCTTACCTAAGTATATCATTGTCATTCTTGTTGATCCTTGTTAATCCTATTGTTTTATTATTAAATCCTTGCCATTACTTTGTTTGTAATTGCTCATTTAATATACTCAGCATTGTTTTTTCTTATTTATACTTCTTTGGTTATTGTGTGCTGAGATACTCTTGCCACTTATGTTTTCTATCGAATTAATCATCTCTTATTTCTTAATTTCATTTCGCCTCAAGTACAACTTACTTGTTGGTTCCTTGAACAATCATCGAGAATTGAAATGTCTACTTGTTCAGGAATTTTTGTTCAACATACTCAGCACTGTTTTGACTCGTCATCATCCTTTGTTTGTACTTAATTAACTGATAGGTGCTGAGACATTTCTTATCTTAGTTATCATGCTTCCTTATTAAACTATTAACCTATTGATTCTCTAACTTGTTTGACCTCTTGTTCCCTTGATTGTTGGCTCAAATATGACTTTCCATATTCGTATTTCCTTGTAAATTTCATAAGAGCCATATTCTGACAAATGTCACTTTTGAAATATTTCCTTGATCAATAATCATTCATGTTATCGTGAATGAGTTTTTAAACCCTCGGGGTGTTCATAGAACTCTTTTGTGTAGTAGGGGATGATTGATAATTAGTGGTGTCATGCTAGGACTTTGGAGTTGCGATTTCTTTCATATGCAATATGATATTAGGTAGGAGAGAATTATGAATTGAAGATTGTCTTGGAACTATGATCATCAACTTGCAGTCAACAGAGGTTGTTCTTTTGAGGTCTTTGGTTAGTTGTCATCCTAAGAGATAAATGAGAACTAAGAGAAGTATTGTTAAGTGTAACGATTGAGGATTTAATTGTCTGACAGTTCGAGAATTGCGCGGACGCAATTGTTTTAAGGAGGGGAGAATGTGAAACCCCACTTTTCTGCTTTAACTCGATTTATGTGTTTTATCTCGTTTTGCGTGCATTTGACCTGTTTATATGCTATATGACCTAGAATGTTATAATTTTGATGTTAATACTCCTAATACGTGCTAAATGTGCATTCATGAAATTTTCATAAAAAACGGGATCAGAAATTTTATCGTCGATTTTTAGTGAATAGTATTTTCGAAACACGTCCGCTAAAATTTTGAAACTGGTCTTTTTAACCCTTCTAGACCTAGCCCACGGACTTTAATAGACTTGTGTTTGATGAAAACAGTTTTAAAATCGGCTTAAGAATTTATTAGGGTTTTTACACCGATTTTTGCGAAAATCGAGTTTTAAGCCGACTCGGGTAAAAGTGTTTGATTGTAAAACTTCTTGTCACCTAAAAATAACCTACTTGAGCTAGCTTGGGTGTTGAATAATTGTTTTGAACTTTGGTGATCAAGAAAATGCATTTAAAGTCAAGAAAACACTAAAAATAATTAGTTTCCACTTTGACTTTCTTTTATTTATTTGACCTTTGCTTAATATATGATCAACACACATTAAAAACAAAGAAAAACACCACCAAAAACATACACAAAACCGTGGCTCATTGGAGGAGAAAGATGAAGGCATTTTCAAATCATTTTTCTCATAGATTTTGCATTTCAAAGCCGAATTGAGTGATTCAAAGCTTGATTTCACTTGTTTGGCATCCATTCTATCATTTCTTGCATCAAAACACATCAAAGGTGAGAGAAAAATTCTAGATCTCAAAACTTTCCTTTTGCATTTTTGCGTATAAATGAAGATTGAACCGTTAGAATTGTAATATGATGTTAGATTATTGCTCCTTGCATGCTAGGGATCGTTTAGTGGTAATACTACGAGTTTCTGTTGGATGTAGCATAATTTTTATTTTTCGGGTATTAAATTTTGATTAAATTGTTTAATGTTGAATTAATTGAGTTGTGATGATCGAAATCGATTGCCGTCGATTTCTAAATACTTGATAATTACGTGTTAGCGTTGTTGTAATGCCGAATTTTCGATTACATTGGTCGTGGGAAAGTCCGAAAAATCCAGCCAAGATATCCTAGGGTTTTAGGGTTATCGGGCATGATTTGGAGGTGTTATGGTGGATTTCCGAGAGGGCTAATGTAGTTGGTTGAATGGGTGAGTGTTTGAAACTGATTTGGGGTTGTTTGGATTAGTAGAATGTAAGATATGATTATTTGAAATTTAGGTTATCTTTCTTTAAATTATTGAACTGAGCCTTAGTTGATCGGGTGTGGTTTGAGTGATTGAATTGTGAGTTGTTGATGGGTAAACTAGGGTTTGATTGTGTGTTTAATGCATGTCCGGTTGGATGGCCTACTTTGTCATCTAACTTAGTTAATTGTTGTTAAATTGATTATTTATATGATTATTGATGATGATAATATGATGATTGATGATTATTGATTGATTATTGAGTATGGGAATCGGGCACTTTCGTTGCTGATCTCTCAGAATATTGATTGATTATTGAGTACGGGAATCGGGCACTTTCGTTGCTGATCTCTCGGAATATTGATGATTGATGTTTATATTTATTGCTGAGTCTCTGGTATGTGTGTGCCACCTCTCGGGCAGCATTGGGCTGTCGGGTTGATAACGGCATGACTATCAGAGACTGCCTCCAGCTCGCATGACGGAGGTGTCATGGAGGGAGAGGTTATTGAGGGTACCCTGGGTGCGTGAGTAATGGGGAGTTATAAGAAGAATGGTTGAGATCGTGATGGCGTTTGGAGCTACACCAACTAGAGAGAGTATCCTTTATTGAATGGTCATATAGTTATGTGATGATAGTATTATTGATGTTATTGTGTGTTTACTGACTCAAAGGATTATTCCAAGGAGTTTAGTAGACCTTGCTCGAGATCTATCGGATCCTCACTTGGCTTATTTATATAAGCTCACTCTCTATTATTGCATGCTTACAGGTGTTACAGAACAGATTACGGATACGTGCCTCAGGAAGCTGAGAATGTGCTTTATGTGGACGAGTCTTGTGTGCCGGAGTCGTTGCCATGAATTTGTCTTAGTTGTTGTAAAATAATGTTTTGTATAATCTATTTTGAAATGTATGTATAGCCTATGTATTAAGTTGGAACGGAGGTGCATAACTATGAATGAGTTGATGAAAGAATGTTTAATGTATGAAATGGTTGCGTTGTATGTTGTTAATTTGATTGTGGAGTTGGTTGGTGATTTGTGGAGTTTGATGTATGTTGTTATTAAGGGTTGGTTTAGAGCCCTGATGTTCATGTTACTGTCGTTATGCTGCCGAAATTCCGTTGCGTCCTAACTGATTGTAAGAGGGGTCGAGTTGGGGCGTGACATGGGCAGCAAGCCTGCTTGGCTGA
Organism: Ehretia macrophylla; assembly: GCA_037974665.1. Classification (NCBI taxonomy): domain Eukaryota; kingdom Viridiplantae; phylum Streptophyta; class Magnoliopsida; order Boraginales; family Ehretiaceae; genus Ehretia; species Ehretia macrophylla. Next base: position 46,425,045 of record CM075771.1, on the reverse strand, counting down.
GCCCATTTCGGAGCCCAAAATCAAATGTTTTCATCAGTTTTGGAACACTTTTCTTCTTTTGCGCTGTTTTTCTATCCCGGATCGTACGTCGTGAGCCGCAAAAAGGACGATAACCTAATCCATCACATTTCTATTACCGAAAAACACGGTACCTTGGGCAAGACAACTTCGCCTCACGTAGAGGCTGGGCCCACAAACCGAGGGCGTGGGCTTTGGGACCAGGTCTCCGTCACTTCGGAGCCCATAACTTTTGATCCGTAAGAAGTTACGCGGCACACAGCATAGCGTTGGAAATCTCTTCGAGAGCTCTACATCGGTGGCAGCAAGCTTGCTCAAACGTGCCCATTTTTGGAGCCCAAAATCGATCGTTTTCATCAGTTTCGGGATACATTTTTTTCTTTTGCACTGTTTTTCAGTCCCGGAACGTACGTTGTGAGCCGTGAAAAGGACGACAACCTAATCCATCACATTTCTATTACCGAATAACATGACACTGTGGGCAAGACAACTTCGCCTAACATAGAGGCTGGGCCCGCAAACCGAGGGCGTGAGGCTAGGGACCAAGTCTCTCTCGCTGCGGTGCCCATAACTCTTGATCCGTAAGGAGTCACACGGGGCCCAGCATACCGTTAGAAAGCTCTCCGAGAGCTCAACGATGGGGGCAGCTCAGCTGAGCCCATTTTTGGAGCCCAAAATCAAACGTTTTCATCAATTTCGGGATACTTTTCTTCTTTTAGGCTATTTTTCCGTCCCAGATCGTACGTCATGAGCCGCGAAAAGGATGACAACCTAATCCATCACATTTCTATTACTGAATAACACGGCACCTTGGGCAACACAACTTCACCTCACATAGAGGTTGGGCCCGCAAACTGAGGGCGTGGGGCATGGGACTAGGTCTCCGTCGCTCCGGTGCCCATAACTTTTGATCCGTAAGGAGCTACGTGGCGCACAGCATACCGTTGGAAAGCTCTCCGAAAGCACTACGACGAGGGCAGTAATCCTGCTTGGCAGCGCCCATTTTCGTAGCCCAAAATTGAACGTTTTCATCAGTTTGGGGATACTATTCTTCTTTTGAGGTATTTTTCCTTCTCGGATCGTACGTCGTGAGCCGCGAAAAGGACGACAACCTAATCCATCATATTTCTATTTCCAAATAACAAGGCACCTTAGGCAAGACAACTTCGCCTCACGTAGAGGCTGGACCCGCAAACCGAGGGCGTATGGCTTGGGACCTGGTCTCTGTCGCTCCGATACCTATAACTTTTGATTTGTAAAGAGTTAAGCGGCACACACCATACCGTTGGAAAGCTCTTCGAGTGCTCTACAAGGGGGGCAGCAAGTCTGCTTAGCTGCGCCTATGTTCGGAGCCCAAAATCAAATATTTTCATCAGTTTTGGGATACTTTTCTTCTTTTGCGCTATTTTTCCGTCCCAGATCGTACGTCGTAAGCCGCGAAAAGGACGACAACCTAATCCATCACATTACTATTACGGAATAACACGGCACCTTAGGCAAGACAACTTCGCCTCACGTAGTGGCTGGGCCTGCAAACCGAGGGCGTGGGGCTTGGGACCAGTTCTCCGTCGCTCCGGTGCCCACAACTTTTGATCCGTAAGGAGTTACGCTACGCACAGCATACCGTTGGAAAGCTCTTCGTGAGCTTTACGCCGGGGGCATCAAGCCTGCTCGGCTTCGGCCATTTTTCGGAGCTCAAAATTGAACATTTTCATCAGTTTCGGGACACTTTTCTTCCTCTACGCTATTTTTTCGTCCTGGATCGTACATTGTCAGCCGCGAAGAGGACGACAACTTAATCCACCACATTTCTATTACCGAATCCCGCGGCACCTTGGGCAAGACAACTTTGCCTCACGTAGAGGCTGGGCCCGCAAACCGAGGGCGTGGGGCTTGGGACCAGGTCTCTGTCGCTCCGGTGCCCATAACTTTTGATCCGTAAGGAGTTATGTGGCGCACAGCATATGTTGCAAAGCTCTCCGAGAGGTTTATGCCGGGGGCAGCAAGCCTACTTGGCTGCAAAAATTTTTGGAGCCCAAAATCGAATGTTTTCATCTGTTTCGGGACACTTTTCTTCTTTTGCGCTGTTTTTCCGTCCCGGATCGTACGTCATGAGCCGCGAAAAGACGACAACCTAATCTACCACATTTCTATTATAGAATCACGCGGCACTTGGGGCAAGACAACTTCATCTCACGTAGAGGCTGGGCCCACAAACCGAGGGCATGGGGCTTGGGACCAGGTCTCCGTCGCTCCGGTGATCACAACTTTTGATCCATAAAGAGTTACGTGGCGCACAGCATACCGTTGGAAAGCTCTCCGAGAGCTCTACGACGGGGGCAGTAAGCTTGCTCAGCTGCGCCCATTTTCAGAGAGCAAAATTGAAAATTTTCATCTGTTTCTGGACACTTTTCTTTTTTTGAGCTGTTTTTCCGTCCTGGATCGTAGGTCGTGAGCCGCGAAAAGGATGACAACCTATTCCATCACATTTCTATTACCGAATAACACGGTACCTTGGGCAAGACAACTTCGACTCACGTAGAGGCTGGGCTCGCAAACAGAGGGCTTGGGTCTTTAGACCAGGTCTCCGTCGCTCGGTGCCCATAACTTTTGATCCGTAAGGATGTACGCGGCGCACAGCATACCATTGGAAAGATCTCCGAGAGCTCTACGACTGGGGCAACAAGCCAGCTCAAATGCGCCCATTTTCGGAGCCCAAAATTGAATGTTTTCATTAGTTTTGGCATACTTTACTTATTTTGCGATGTTTTTCCGTCGCGGATCGTACGTCTTGAGCCTCGAAAAGGACGACAATCTAATCCATCACATTTCTATTACCAAATAACACAGTACCTTGGGCAAGCCAACTTCGCCTCACGTAGAGGCTGGGCCAGCAAACCGAGGGCGTGGGGATTAGGAGCAGTTCTCCGTCGCTCCGGTGCCAATAACTTTTGATCCGTAAAGAGTTACGCAGCGCACAGCATACCGTTGGAAAGCTCTCCGAGAGCTCTACGAATGGGTCATAAAATTGGCTTAGCTGTGCCCATTTTCGGAGCCCAAAATCAAACGTTTTCATCAGTTTTGGGACACTTTTCTTCTTATGTGATGTTTTTCTGTCCCGGATCGAACATCGTGAGCCGCGAAAATGACGACAACCTAATCCACCACATTTCTATTACCGAATCCAGCGGCACCTGGGGCAACACAACTTCACCTCAAGTAGAGGCTGGGCCCGCAAACCGAGGGCGTGGGGCTTGGGACCAGGTCTCCGTCGCTCCGGTGACCATAACTTTTGATCCGTAAGGAGCTACGCGGCGCACATCATACAATTGGAAAGCTCTTCGAGAGCTCTACGACGAGGGCAGCAAGCTTGCTTGGCTAACGTTTTCATCAGTTTCAAGACACTTTTCTTATTTTACGCAGTTTTTTCGGCCCGGATCGTACGTCGTGAGCTGTGAAAAGGGACAACCTAATCCATCTTATTTCTATTACTGAATGAAACGGCACCTTAGGCAAGAAATCTTCGCCTCACTTAGAGGCTGGGCCCGCAAACCGTGGACGTGGGGCTTGAGATCAGGTCCCCATCGCTCCGGTTCCCATAACTTTGGATCCGTAAGGAATTACGCGGCGCACAGCATACCGTTGGAAAGCTCTCCGAGAGCTCTACGATGGGGACAACAAGCCTGCTCAGCTATGCCCATTTTCAGAGCCCAAAATGGAACTTTTTCATTAGTTTCGAGACAATTTTCTACTTTTGCGCAATTTTTCCGTCCCGGATCGTACGTCGGGAGCCGCAAAAAGGACGATAACCTAATCCATCACATTTCTATTACCGAATAACATGGCACCTTTGGCAAGACAACTTTGCCTCACGTAGAGGCTGGGCCCGCAAACCGAGGGCGTGGGGCTTGGGGCCAGGTCTCCGTCGCTCCGGTGCCCATAACTTTTGATCCGTAAGGAGTTACGCGACGCACAACATACCGTTGGAAAGCTCTCCGAGAGCTCTCCGACAGGGGCAGCAAACTTGCTCGGCTGTGCCCATTTTCAGAGTCCAAAATCAAACATTTTCATCAGTTTCGGGACTCTTTTCTTATTTTGCACTATTTTTCCGTCGTGGATCGTACGTCGTGAGCCTCCAAAAGGACGACAACCTAATCCATCACCTTTCTATTACCGAATAAAATGGCATCTTGGGCAAGACATCTTTACCTAACGTAGAGGCTGGGCCCACAAACCGAGGCCGTGGGGCTTGGGACCAGGTCTCCGTCGCTCCGGTGCCCATAACTTTTGATCCATAAGGAGTTATGCGGCGCACAACATACCGTTGCAAAGCTCTCCAAGAGCTCTACGATAGGGGCAGCAATCTTGCTCGGCTGCGCCCATTTTTGGAGCCCAGAATCAAACTTTTTCAGTAGTTTCGGAATAATTTTCTTCTTTTGTGCTGTTTTTTCATCCCGGATCGTGCGTCGTGAGCCTAAAAAAGGACGACAACCTAATCCATAACATTTCTATTACGGAATAAAATGGCACCTTGGGCAAGACAACTTCGCCTCACGGAGAGGCTGTGCCCGCAAACTAAGGGCGTGGGGCTTGAGGCGAGGTCTCCGTCGCTCCGGTGCCCATAAATTTCGATCCGTAAGGAATTACGCAGCGCACAACATACCGTTGGAAAGCTCTCCGAGAGCTCTATGACAGGGGTAGAAAACCCGCTCGGCTGCGCCCTTTTTCGGAGCCCAAAATTGAACATTTTCGTTAGTTTTGGCACATTTTTCTTCTTTTGCAATGTTTTTCTGTCTCGGATCGAACGTCGTGAGCCACGAAAAGGACGACAACCTAATCTATCACATTTATGTTACCGAATAACATGGTACCTTGGGCAAGACAACATCGCCTCACGTAGAGGCTGGGCCTGCAAACTGAGGGCATAGGGCTTGGGGCTAGGTCTCCATCGCTCCGGTGCCCATAACTTTTGATCCGTAAGGAGTTACGCAGTGCACAGCATAAAGTTGGAAAGTTCTTCGAGAGTTCTACGATGAGGGCGTCAAGCCTGCTCCACTGCGCCCATTTTCGGAGCCCAAAATTGAACGTTTTCATTAGTTTCGGGATACTTTTCTTCTTTGACGGTGTTTTTTCATCCTGGATCGTGAGTCGTGAACCGCGAAAAGGACGACAACTTAATCCATCACATTTCTATTACCGAATAACAAGACACCTTGGCAAGACAACTTTGCCTCACGTAGAGGCTGGGCCCGCGTAAAGGACGACAACCTAATCCATCACATTTCTTTTGTGTTGTTTTTCCGTCCCGGATCGTGCGTCATGAGCCTCGAAAAGGATGACAACCTAATCCATAACATTTCTATTACGGAATAAAATGGCACCTTGGGCAAGACAACTTCGCCTCAGGGAGAGGCTGTGCCCGCAAACTGAGGGCGTGGGGCTTGACGCCAGGTCTCCGTCGCTCCGGTACCCATAACTTTTGATCCGTAAGGAGTTACGCGGCGCACAACATACCGTTGGAAAGCTCTCCGAGAGCTCTACGATGGAGGCAGCAAGTTTGCTTGACAGTGCCCATTTTTTGAGCTCAAAATCGAACATTTTCATCAGTTTCGGTATACTTTTCTTCTTTTGCGCTATTTTTACTTCCCGGATCGTACGTCGTGAGCCGCGAAAAGGACGACAACCTAATCCATTACATTTTTATTACCAAATAACACAACACCTTAGGCAAGACAACTTTGCCTCACGTAAAGGCTGGCCCCGCAAACCGAGGGCGTGGGGCTTGGGACCAGGTCTCCATCGCTCCGGTGCCCATAACTTTTGATCCGTAATGAGTTACGCGGCGCACAACATACCGTTGGAAAGCTCTCCGAGAGCTCTACGACGGAGGCATCAAGCCTACTCGGCTGCACCCATTTTTGGAGCCCAAAATCGAACATTTTCATCAGTTTCAAGACACTTTTCATCTTTTGCACTGTTTTTCCTTTCCGGATCGTACGTCGTGAGCCGCGAAAAGGACGACAACCTAATCCATCACATTTCTATTACCAAATAACACGGCACCTTTGGCAAGACAACTTTGCCTCACGTAGAGGCTGGGCTCGCAAACCAAGGGTGTAGGGCTTAGGACCAGGTCTTCGTCGTTCCGGTGCCCATAACTTTTGATCCGTAAGGAGTTACGCGGCGCACAGCATACCGTTGGAAAGCTCTCCGAGAGTTCTACGACGGGAGCAGCAAGCCTGCTCGGCTGCACTCATTTTCGAAGCCAAATTCGAATGTTTTCATCAATTTCGTTATACTTTTCTTCTTTTGCGCTGTTTTTCCGTCCCAGATCGTACGTCGTGAGCCGCGAAAAGGACGACAGCCTAATCTATCACATTTTTATTACCGAATAACACGACACCTTGGGCAAGACAACTTCGCCTCACGTAGAGGTTGGGCCCGTAAACCGAGGGCGTGGGGCTTGGGACCAGGTCTTCGTCGCTCCGGTACCCATAACTTTTGATCCTTAAGGAGTTATGCGGCGCACAGCATACCGTTGGAAAGCTCCCCGAGAGCTCTACGACGGGGGCATCAAACCTGCTCGGCTGCACCCATTTTTGGACCCCAAAATCGAACATTTTCATCAGTTTCGGGACACTTTTCATCTTTTACACTGTTTTTCAATCCCGGATCATACGTCGTGAGCCGCAAAAAAGAGGACAACCTAATCCACCACATTTCTATTACCGAATCCCGCGGCACCTTGGGCAAGATAACTTCACCTCACGTAGAGGCTGAGCCCTCAAACCGAGGGCGTGGGGCTTATGACCAGGTCTCCGTAGCTCCGGTGCCCGTAATGTTTGATCCGTAAGGAGTTATACGGCGCACAGCATACCGTTGGAAAGCTCTCCAAGAGCTTTATGACGGGGGCAACAAGCCTGCTTTGCTGAGAAAATTTTCGTAGCCCAAAATCGAACGTTTTCATTAGATTCGGGACACTTTTCTTCCTTTGCACTGTTTTTCCCTCCCGAATCATACGTCGTGAGCTACGAAAAGGACGACAACCTAATCCACCACATTTCTATTACCGAATCCCGACGTACCTTGGGCAAGACAACTTCGCCTCATGTAGAGGCTGGGCCTACAAACCGAGGGCGTGGGGCTGGGGACCAGGTCTCCGTCGTTCCGGTGCCCATAACTTTTGATCCGTAAGGAGGTACGCGGTACACAGCATACCGTTGGAAAGCTCTCTGAGAGCTCTACGTCGGTGACAGTAATCCTGCTCAGCTGCACTCAATAGCATAGGCTCGAGCTTGAACTCTAGGAACTGGAGTCTTGCCTCTACCAGCTGGTTTACCCTGATTCTGTCCTGCTTGCCATTTAGGGAAATCCTTGATATGATGTTGATCACTGCCACATCTCACACATCGTCCTGACTTCTTCCAGCACTGGGCCTCGGTATGCCCCTTCTTGTCACAGTAAGAACAGTTGACAGACTGAGTAGCAGGTGAACTACTTGTGGATCTGCGGGTGGAAGAGGTTGATGGCGCTTTCGTCGGGCCACGGTTATTCGCTGGTCTGTTCTGGCCCTGGCCCTGACTACGACTCTGGCTCTAAAATTTCCTTTGCTGACCTGGAGGCTGTTATGGTTTCTTGTTCGGCTAACTCAAACCGGCTCTATCAAGTTTCCTCTTCTCAACTCGAGAGGCAGCAGCAAAGAGAGCAGAATAGGTATCGAAGTCATGAGAAGCCAACTAGTCCTGAATCTCTGGCCTCAATCCAGTAGTAAATTTCCACATCTTCGCCTCCGGAGTACTGACCATATATTGAGCATAATGGGATAATCGGTCAAAACGAGCCTCGTACTAGGCCACCGTCATGTTACCTTGGGTCAAGTGTATAAACTCCTCAATCCGCCTCTGCCTGGAAACTGCAGGTACATATTTCTTCTTGAATGCCTTAATGAAATTACCCCACAAGCGAGGTGTCTGATTCGTTTCCCAAAGTGTCTCTACAGTGTGCCACCAATGCTCGGCATCCCCGTGCAATAGAAACACGGCAAACTCCACCTTTTCTTCATCAGTATAATCAAGTGGCCTGAAAATCTTCTCGATCTCGGACAGCCAAGCCTCTGCTTTCTCATCATCAGCTTCCCCGTGGAATTTGGACAGGCGAAAGTCAAAGAACTCCCTCATTTTGCTGTGTTTCCCATGGTTACCATCATTCCTGTTGTTGTTGTTGTTATTGACTTCTCATGCATCTTGACGCTCCATCACTCGTGATACGCGATCCATGGCATTTTCCATCATGTTAAACATAGCTATACCGGGATTAGTTTGATAAGCATCACCGGTCTCTTGAGGTTCACCGCTCCTATTAGTAGTGCGGGTACTAGGGCCAGCCATCTATAGGCACATATTACGATGCACAATTTATTGAAATATGACAAATAAGAATTTAATGCATAAGATATGCAACATAATATAGATACAATTCTAGAAACAATTTAGATATGTTAATCACTTAAGCACATAGAACATAGAAGGCACAATTAACATTATCACACAACAACATATAGACAAGTCATCCTAATTATCTCAGGGCTCTACCCATGGTCCGAGAGTTAAACCCGACTTAAGCAATCTAAGCTCTGATACCATTTCTTTCTGTGAGATGTCACGCCCTAACCCGGCCTATAAGGTTAGACTAGGGTGTGATCTAAACATTCAAGTCACGTCCTGTACATAATCATTCATGAAAGTTTAACACTTAATGTTTTTGCCTAAACTTCAAAATTTTCCAGAAAACCGGTAGCATAACGGCTGTAGTTGGGCTCTTTGGTTTGACCTAATTCTCTAAACGCCTCAAATTTTTCAATCTCAATTTCATTTCCAACTAAGATTACTATTTACCATCAATTGAAATGCCTATTGGTTATCTCGAAGTCTCGTTGATTAATAACCTAGTATGATACTATGTCTCGTCTGTTTGTTAATCCTCGTTACAAAAGTACTTGTTGATCTTAGCTTGATAGAGAGTACCTGCTTAGATTGGATAGGTTCATTTTACTTAATCCTATGGTGGATAATAGCCAATAACGATAGCAAAACGACCATAGTAGTGTCACCTAGTTATTATCAGTACAAGCCAAGATTAGACCCCAAATTACAACGGGGGTCTTTTACATCACAAACATTAAGCAACATGAAAGGAAATAGTCTTCAAGTAGCATAGTGTTCACAAATAGCCATAATCACGCAAAGCACATAGGACAGGCAATCACTCCAAGGAATTATTGTTAGGCACGTCGGCCTCGGGTACCTGTTCTTGATCTTCTTCACCAGAGATGATAAAAGAGGGTGAGTCCTTATGAACTCAGCGAGGGGGAACTAGAAATAGGTTTTGAAACTCATTTTCCGGTTTAACTTATGAAAACCCTTTTTGCAAGTATGAATGTATCACAATTAAGTACAAAACAATAATATGAAGGTAAAGGAACACAATTACCCGTCTTTCCTCCCCGAGGTCCTCTAGGAACCAAGCCAGAGTACTTCTACACATAGTAAAAAGGATACAGTGAGCTTTTGCTCTCAGTTCATTTCCAGTATCAATTGTTGCGGCCGACTTCAAATCATCCCCTTATCACGCCAAATGGGTGTACTCCGGATGTACCCCGAAATCCTACAACCCAACTCTCCAAGGAAGTCTAGCCCCCAAGTGAGAGAGGGAATTGGACAATGGTAGTCACGGTTGCACCGGTAAGCCCGATGCCGCCCAGTGTGCGTGAACGCTACCATGCCAGAATGAAAGGTTGCAACCTTATATGCAATGCACATTTATGACATTTAATATATCACATTAGGAGGACAACAAAGTAGGTTGCCTCCGGACAGTCATAAGATTGCACATTAACAAGTAAACAAGCGAGGCACGATAAGACAAGTAATTTCACTTGAAAAGCATATAGAGTTATATGAACATCAAACGGGCAGCCATGTAACGCACGTAAATCAAGTCATATAACTCATTTCAACGTTCATATAATCAAATAATAAGGTTATTCAACATGCAACGATAATCCACATGGGTTCGGGTGCAAGAAAGGCCTATTTGTCAACATGCAATGATCAAAATCACATGTAGAGTTATAAGGGCAACTACGGGAAGCCTACTAAACATATAGTTATGCACAATATTCAAAGGATCAACACTTGGCAAGTTTACCTAGTCACTAGGGTTTCCATTTCGTGCTTACCCGTGCGATTAAGCCCCAAGTCAACTCAAAATCAATCTCAAGCCATGCATTAGTTAATTCAAACATCCCCAAGTATTCAAAACAGTCCACACAACATTCCAATGCCACAATCCCAAGCATTTAATACCACAAGAGAAGTTACAACAAATTTTCTAAGCATATAACTAAGTGAAACCCTCACTGCAATAGGATGTTTTCTCACAATCATTAAGACAAGCATACAATATCCAATTCTAGTGAATAAGATGTCAAATTAAAGCTTAAGAAGTGAACTAAATTTAAAAACAAACCTCATATCATTTGGAGTTCGGGTCCACTAGTTATAGCCAAAACAGTGGGATTGCACAAAACTGTCCAGATTTGCACATATTTCAATACTTGTCATTTTTGAGGTCCTTAGGGTCAGATTTAGCCTTAGTCCATTTCTGACAAAAATGTCCAAAACTGAAAAACCTAGCATCAAACCAAATTTAATGCATTTTGGACATCATTTACTAAGTAAAAAATGGTTCGTTCTACAAGGTCAGTGCATCTGCCAAAACCTGCTTCTTTTTTTCCAGACTTCCAGATTTGGACACATTTTAATTATTTGCCATTTTGAGGACCTTAGAGTCAAAATTAGCTTTGGCTTATTTCTGTGAAAAAATGTTCAAAACTGGCAAACCTAGTTACCTACCAATTTTCATGAATTTTCAACATCATTTTCCTAGCCAAACTCACCTTGAAACAACAAAACAGAGAGCTGTCACAAAACCCGATTTCATCTATCATCACCTTCAAGCCCAAATCTTGCCATGCATGGTTGTAAAAGCTTATAAACACACATATATCTCAAGTGCAGAAGCAAAGACAAACATTTAAGAGCATGCATGTGGATTTTTGAAGGATTTTCAAGAGGTTTTAGCCCTCACCTTAGCAAAACAACAAGAAGATGCACAAAACTTTGATGAAGCACAAATTTGGTCTTCTTCCTTGCTTAGCCGAGACACCACCCGATTTCTCTCTATTTTTCCTAGCTTAGTGACCAAGTTCTTAGTAGGTGCATGTGGTTAGAACAAGAAGAAAAGAAATGGAAGCTAGCAAACTCACCTAGGCCGAAATGGAGACTCAAAGAGCTTGCATGTGTGATTCTTGCTACTTAGCTAGCTTGGTCGAGTTTCTTAGCTTGTTGCTTGTCTTGATGCACCATAGAATGATGAAGATGAGCTATGGAATGATGAAACTCAGCCAAGGCCGAGAGATAGAGAGAAGAATGAGAGGGAGAGAGAGAAATGTGAGGACAATGAGAGAAATGAAAGAAAATGATAGCTTTTGCAAATATTGATGCATATGTTCGGCCTTGGGCATTGCAATTCAGGTTTTTATGTCTTCAAGAAGCATTTTGAAATTCCTAGCATGGGCAAGGAGCATTTGGTCGAGATTTGAAGGCTTTGGGTGGAGTTTTTGAGCTAAATTTTTTATGCAATGTGTCATAGAATTGTCATAGATTGTCTAGGATTTAAATTGAATTAAGCAAGCAAGCACAAAAGCCCATATGGTGGTCGGCCAAGGCATATAAAATCTGATTTTTTTTGTCATCTATTAGAGTATTATTTAATTGTGTGTTGAAAGTGCAAAAGAATAAGGAATAAAGAATAAGGAATGTCTAGCTTTTTGTGAGATTTTGTCTTCTAGTGGGTTGAATTAGTAATTTAATATTAGTTAGTGGAATTTGTAAGATTAATTAATGATCTAGTACTTCGTGTAAGATGCTTTCTTGATTAGCGTGAGGGCACGCTTTCCAAGGTCTAGGGCACGCACTACGAGGTAGGGCACGAACTACAAGGTGAACGCACGTTTTTCAAGTAAATGCATGCAACCCGAAATGAATGCACGTAACTCAATACAAGGCACACAAAACGAAACACAATTCTTAAATCTAGGTCAAGGCACACAAATCTAGATTATGGCACACGAAACGAGGTATCGCACGCAAATCGAGGTCGGGCCTCACACTCCGATAGCTTTATGACGAGGGCAACAAGCCTGCTTGGCTGAGAAAATTTTTGAAGCCCAAAATCGAACATTTTCATCAGTTTCGGGGCATTTTTCTTCTTTTGCGCTATTTTTTCGTCCCAGATCGTACGTCGTGAGCCGCGAAAAGGACGACAACCTAATCCACCACATTTCTATTACCGAATCCCGCGGCACCTTGGGCAAGACAACTTCGCCTCACGTAGAGGCTGAGACCGCAAACTGAAGGCGTGGGGCTTGGGACTAGGTCTCCGTCGCTTCCGTGCCCATAACTTTTGATCCGTAAGGAGTTATGCAGCGCACAACATACCGTTGGAAAGCTCTCCGAGAGCTCTATGGCGGGGCAGCAATCCTGCTCAGCTGCGCCCATTTTTGGATCCCAGAATCGAATGTTTTCAGCAGTTTCGAAACAATTTTCTTCTTTTGCGCTATTTTTCCGTCCCGGATCGTACGTCGTGAGCCTCGAAAAAGACGATAACCTAATCCATAACATTTCTATTACTGAATAACATGGCACCTTGGGCAAGACAACTTCGCCTCACGTAGAAGCTGGGCCCGCAAACCGAGGGCATGGGGCTTGATACCAGGTCTCCGTCGCTCCGGTGCCCATAACTTTTGATCTGTAAGGACTTACTCGGCGCACAGCATACCGTTGGAAAGCTCTCCGAGAGCTCTACGATGAAGGCAAAAAACCTGCTCAGCTTTGTCCATTTTCGGAGCCCAAAATAGAACATTTTCATCAGTTTTGGGACACTTTTTTTCTTTTGTGATGTTTTTCTATTTTGGATCGAACGTCGTGAGCAGCGAAAAGGACAGCAACCTAATCTATCACATTTCTATTACCGAATAACACGGCATCTAGGGCAAGACAACTTTGCCTCAAGTAGAGGCTGGGCCCGCAAACCGAGGGCGTGGGGCTTGGAACCAAGTCTCCGTCGCTCCGGTGCCCATAACTTTTGATCCATAATGAGTTATGCGGCGCACACCATCCCGTTGGAAAGCTCTCCGAGAGCTCTACGACAGGGGCAACAAGACTACTCAACTGTGCCCATTTTTGGAGCCCAAAATCGAACGTTTTCATCAGTTTTGGGACACTTTTCTTCTTTTGCTCTGTTTTTCTGTCTCGAATCGTACGTCGTGAGCCGTGAAAAGGACAACAACCTAATCCATCACATTTCTATTACCGAATAACACGGCACCTTGGGCAAGACAACTTTGCCTCACGTAGAGGCTGGGCCCACAAACCGAGGGCGTGGGGCTTGAGACCAAGTCTCCGTCGCTCCGGTACCCATAACTTTTGATCCGTAAAGAGTTACGCGGCGCACAGCATACCGTTGGAAAGCTCTCTGAGAGCTCTACGATAGGGGCAACAAGACTGCTCAGCTGCGCCCATTTTCGGAGCCCAAAATCGAATGTTTTCATCAGTTTTGTGATACTTTTCTTCTTTTGCGCTAGTTTTTCGTCCCGAATCGTACGTTGTAAGCCGCGAAAAGGACGACAACCTATTCCATCACATTTCTATTACCGAATAACACGGCACTTTGGGCAAGACAACTTCGCCTCACGTAGAGGCTGGACCCGCAAACTGGGGGTGTGGGGCTTGGGACCAAGTCTCCGTTGCTCCGATGCCAATAACTTTAGATTTGCTAGGAGTTACGCAGTGCACAGCATACCATTGGAAAGCTTTCTGAGAGCTGTACGACGAGGGCAGCAAGCCTACTTAGCTGCGCCCTTTTTTGGAGCCCAAAATCGAACGTTTTCATCAGTTTCAGGAAACTTTTCTTCTTTTGCGCTGTTTTTTCGTCTCGAATCGTACATTGTGAGCCGCAAAGAGGAGGACAACCTAATCCATCACATTTCCATTACCAAATAAGATGGCACCTTGAGCAAGACAACTTCGCCTCACGTAGAGGCTGTGCCCGCAAATCGAGGGCGTGGGGCTTGGGGCTAGGTCTCCGTCGCTCCGGTGCCCAAAACTTTTGATCCGTAAGGAGTTACGCGGCGCACAATATACCGTTGGAAAGATCATCGATAGCTCTACGATGGGGGTGACAAGCCTGCTCGACTCTACCCATTTTCGGAGCCTAAAATCAAACGTTTTCATCAGTTTGGGGATACTGTTATTCTTTTGCGCTGTTTTTTCGTCTCGGATCGTACGTCGTGAGCCGCGAAAAGTACGACAACCTAATCCATCACATTTCTATTACCGAATAACACGGCACCTTGGGCAAGACAACTTCGCATCACGTAGAGGCTGGGCTCGCAAACCGAGGGCATGGGGCTTGGGACCATGTCTTCGTCGCTCCGGTGCCCATAACTTTTGATCCGTAAGGAGTTACGCGGCGTACAACATACTGTTGAAAAGCTCTCCGAGAGCTTTACGATGGGGGAAGCAAGCCTGCTCGGCTGCGCCCATATTCGGAGCCCAAATTCGAATGTTTTCATCAGTTTCAGGCTACTTTTCTTCTTTTGCGATATTGTTCTGTCCCGCATCGTACGTCGTGAGCCGCGAAAAGGACGACAACCTAATCTATTACATTTCTATTACCGAATAACACGGCACCTTGGGCAAGACAACTTTGCCTCACGTAGAGGCTTGGCCCACAAACCGAGGGCTTGGGGCTTGAGACCAGTTCTCTATCGCTCCGGTGCCTATAACTTTTGATCCGTAAGGAGTTATGCGGCGCACAGGATACCGTTGGAAAGCTCTCTGAGAGCTTTATGACTGGGGCAGAAAACCTGCTCGGCTACGCCCATTTTCGGAGTAAAAAATTGAACGTTTTCATCATTTTTGGGACACTTTTTTTCTTTTGCGATGTTTTTCTGTCTCGGATCAAACGTCGTGAGCCGTGAAAAGGACGACAACCTAATCTATCACATTTCAATTACTGAATAACACTGCGCCTTGTGAAAGACAACTTTGCCTCACGTAGAGGCTGGGCCCACGAACCGAGGGCGTGGGGCTTGGGACCAAGTCTCCGTCGCTCCGGTGCCCATAACTTTTGATCCGTAAAAACTTACGCAGCGCACAACATACCGTTGGAAAGCTCTCCAAGAGCTCTAAGATAGGGGCAACAAGCCTACTCGGCTACACCCATTTTTTCAGCCCAAAATCAAATGTTTTCATCAGTTTCGGGACACTTTTCTTCTTTTGTGATGTTTTTCCATCTCGGATCGTACATCGTGAGTCGCGAAAAGGACGACAACCTAATCCATCACATTTCTATTACTGAATAACACGGCACCTTGGGCAAGACAACTTCGCCTCACGTAGAGGCTGGGCTAGCAAACCGATGGCGTAGGGCTTAGGACCAGGTCTCCGTCACTCCGGTGCCTATAACTTTTGATCCGTAAGGAGTTACGTGGTGGACAGCATATCGTTGGAAAGATCTCCGAGAGCTCTATGACGGGGGCAGCAAGCCTGCTCTACTGTGCCCATTTTTGGAGCCAAAAATCGAACATTTTCATCAGTTTCGGGACTCTTTTCTTCTTTGGCACTGTTTTTCAGTCCTGGATCGTACGTCGTGATCCGCAAAAAGGACGACAACCTAATCCATCACATTTCTATTACCGAATAAAACGGCACCTTGGGCAAGACATCTTCGCCTCACGTAGAGGCTGGGCCTGCAAGTCGAGGCCGTGGGGCTTGGGGCCAAGTCTCCGTCGCTCCGGTGCACATAACTTTTGATCCGTAAGGAGTTACGCGGTGCACAACATACCGTTGGAAAGCTCTCCAAGAGCTCTACGATGGGGGTAGAATTCCTGGTCAGCTGCACCCATTTTTGGAGCCCATAATAGAATGTTTTCAGCAATTTTGGAACAATTTTCTTCTTTTGCCCTGTTTTTTCATCCTAGATCGTACGTCGTGAGCCACGAAAAGGACGACAACCTAATCCATAACATTTCTATTACCGAATAACATGGCACCTTGGGCAAGACAACTTCGCCTCACGTAGAGGTTGGTCTCGCAAACCGAGGGCGTGGAACTTGGGACCAGGTCTCCGTCGCTCCGGTGCCCATAACTTGTGATCCGTAAGGAGTTACGCGGCGTACAACATACTATCGGAAAGCTCTCCAAGAGCTCTACATGGGGGCTGCAGGACTGCACGGTTGCGCCCATTTTCAGAGATTAAATCGAAAGTTTTTATCAGTTTCGTAATACTTTTCTTCTTTTGTGATGTTTTTTCATCCCGGATCGTACGTCGTGAGCCGCAAAAAGAACGACAACCTAATCTATCACATTTCTATTACCGAATAAAATGGTACCTTGGGCAAGACATCTTCGCCTCATGTAGACGCTGGGCCCGCAAACCGAAGCCGTGGGGCTTAGGATTTGGTCTCCGTCGTTCCAGTGCCCATAACTTTTGATCCGTAACGAGTTACGCAGCGCAAAGCATACTGTTGGAAAGCTCTCCAAGAGCTCTACGACGGGGGCATCAATCTTGTTCCACTGCGTCCATTTTTGGAGCCTAGAATCGAACGTTTTCAACAGTTTCGGAATAATTTTCTTCTTTTGCGCTGTTTTTCCGTCCCGGATCGTACGTCGTGAGCCTCGAAAAGGACAACAACTTAATCCATAACATTTCTATTACTGAATAACATGGTACCTTGGGCAAGACACCTTCGCCTCACGTAGAGGCTGGGCCCGCAAACCGAGGGCTTGGGCCTTGGGACTAGGTCTATGTCGCTCTAGTGCCCATAATTTTTTATCCGTAAGGAGTTACGTGGCGCACAGCATACCGTTGAAAAGCTCTCCGAGACCTCTACAACGGGGACATAAAACCTGCTCGGCTGTGCCAATTTTTGGAGCCCAAAATCAAACATTTTCATCAGTTTTGGGATACTTTTCTTCTTTTGCGATGTTTTTCTATCCCGGATCGAACGTCGTGAGCCGCGAAAAGGACGACAACCTAACCTATCACATTTCTATTACCGAATAACACTGCACCTTGGGCAAGAAAACTTCGCCTCACGTAGAGGATAGGCCAGCAAACCGAGGACGTGGGGCTTGGGACCAGGTCTCCGTCGCTTCGGTGCCCATAACTTTTGATCCGTAAGTTGTTACCTGATGCACAACATATCGTTGGAAAGCTCTCCGAGAGCTCTAAGATAGGGGTAGCAAGCCTACTCGGCTGCGCCCATTTTTCGATCCCAGAATCGAATGTTTTCGGCAGTTTCGAAATAATTTTCTTCTTTTACGCTATTTTTTCCTCCCGCAACGTACGTCGTGATCCGCAAAAAGGACAACAACCTAATCCATCACAATTCTATTACCGAATAACACGGCACCTTATGCTAGACAACTTCGCCTCACGTAGTGACTGGACCCGTAAACCGAGGGCGTGGGGCTTGGGATCAGGTTTTCGTTGCTCCGGTGCCCATAACTTTAGATTTGTAAGGAGTTACGCGGCGCACAGCATACCGTTGGAAAGCTCTCTAAGAGCTCTACGACGGGGGCAGCAAGCTTGCTTAGCTACGCCCATTTTCAGAGCCCAAAATCGAACGTTTTCATCAGTTTCGGGACACTTTTCTTCTTTTGCATTGTTTTTTCGTCTCGGATTGTACGTCGTGAGCCGCGAAAAGGACGACAACCTAATCCATCACATTTCTATGACCGAATAACACGGCACCCTGGGCAAGACAACTTCGCCACACGTAGAGGCTGGACCTGCAAACCGAGGGCGTGGGGTGTGGGACCAGGTCTCTGTCATTCCAGTGCCCAAAACTTTAGATTTGTAAGGAGTTATGCGGCGCGCAGCATACCATTAGAAAGCTCTCTGAGAGCTCTACGACGGGGGCAGCAAGTTTGCTTAGCTGAGCCTATTTTCGGAGCCCAAAATTGAACGTTTTCATCAATTTCGGGACACTTTTCTTCTTTTGCACTGTATTTTCGTGTCGGATCGTATGTCGTAAGACGCAAAAACGACGACAACCCAATCCATCACATTTCTATTACCGAATAACATAGCACCTTGGGCAAGACAACTTCGCCTCACATAGAGGTTGTGCCGACAAACAGAGGGCGTGGAGCTTGGGACCAGGTCTTTGTCTCTCCGGTACCTATAACTTTTGATCCGTAAGGACTTACGTGGCGCACAGCATACCGTTGGAAAGCTCTCCAAGAGCTCTACGACAGGGGCAATAAGCCTACTCAGCTGCGCCCATTTTTGTAGCCCAAAATCAAACATTTTCATCAGTTTCGGGACACTTTACTTCTTTTGCGCTATTTTTCCTTCTTAGATCGTACGTCGTGAACCGCGAAAATGACGACAACCTAATCCATCACAATTCTTTTAGCAAATAACACAGCACCTTGGGCAAGACAACTTCGCCTCACGTAGAGGCTGGGCCCGCAAACTGAGGGCGTAGGGCTTAAGACCAACTCTCCGTCGCTCTGATGCCCATAACTTTTGATCCGTAAGAAGTTACGCGGCACACAACATACCGTTGGAAAGCTCTCCGAGAGCTCTACGACGAGGACAACAAGATTTCTCGGCTGCGCCCATTTTCGGAATCCTAAATCGAACCTTTTCATCAGTTTCGTGATACTTTTCTTCTTTTGCACAGTTTTTCGATCCCGGATCGTAAGTCGTGAGCCGCGAAAAGGACGACAACCTAATATATCACATTTCTATTACCGAATAACACGGCACCTTGGGCAAGACAACTTCGCCTTACTTAGTGGCTGGGCTCGCAAACCGAGGGCGTGGGGCTTGGAACCAAGTCTCCGTCGCTCCGGTGCCCATAACTTTTGATCCGTAAGGGGTTACGCGACGCACAACATACCGTTGGAAAGCTCTCTGAGAGGTCTATGACGGGGGCAGCAAGCTCGCTTGGCTGTGAAAATTTTCAGAGGCCAAAATTGAACATTTTCATCAGTTCCGGGACACTTTTCTTATTTTGCGCAGTTTTTTTGTCCCGGATCGTACGTCGTGAGCCGCAAAAAGGACGACAACCTAATCCACCACATTTCTATTACCGAATTAAATGGTACCTTGGGCAAGACATCTTCGCCTCACGTAGAGGCTGGGCCCGTAAATCGAGGACATGGGCCTTGGGACCAGGTCTCTATCGCTCCGGTGGCCATAACTTTGGATCCATAAGGAGTTACGCGGCGCACAACATACCATTGGAAAGCTCTTCGAGAGCTCTACGACGGGGGAAGCAAGCCTGCTCAGCTGTGCCCATTTTCGGAGTCCAAAATCAAAAAAATTCATCAGTTCGGGACAATATTCTACTTTTGGGCAATTTTTCTGTCCCAGATCGTACGTCGGGAGCCGCAAAAAGGACGACAACCTAATCCATCACATTTTTATTACCGAATACCATGGCACCTTGGGCAAGAAAACATCGCCTCACGTAGAGGCTGGGCCCACAAACCGAGGGCGTGGGACTTGGGGCCAGGTCTCCGTCGCTCTGGTGCCCATAACTTTTGATCCGTAAGGAGTTGCGCGGTGCACAGCATACCGTTCGAAAGCTCTCTGAGTGGTCTATGACAGGGGAAACAAGCTCGTTTGGCTGTGAAAATTTTTAGAGGCCAAAATTGAACATTTTCATATGTTTCGGGACACTTTTCTTGTTTTACGCTGTTTTTCCATCCCGGATCGTACGTCGTGAGCCGCAAAAAGGATGACAACCTAATCCATCACATTTCTATTACCGAATAAAATGGCACCTTGGGCAAGACATCTTCGCATCACGTAGAGGCTGGGCCCACAAACCGAGGACGTGGGCCTTGGGACCAGGTCTCCGTAACTCCGGTGCCCATAACTTTGGATCCGTAAGGAGTTACGCGGCGCACAGCTTACCATTGGAAAGCTCTATAGAAGCTCTACGACGGGGGAAGCAAGCCTGCTCAGCTGTGCCCATTTTTGGAGCCCAAAATCAAATGTTTTCATCAGTTTTGGAAAATTTTCTACTTTTGCGCAGTTTTTCTATCCCGGATCATACGTCGGGTGCCGTGAAAAGGACGACAACCTCATCCATCACATTTCTATTACCGAATAACATGGCACTTTGGGCAAGACTACTTCGCCTCACGTAGAGGCTTGGCCCGCAAATCGAGGGCGTGGGGCTTGGGACCAGTTCTCTATCGCTCCGATGCCCATAACTTTTGATCCGTAAGGAGTTATGCGGCGCACAGCATACCGTTAGAAAGCTCTCCGAGAGCTCTATGACTGGGGCAGAAAACCTGCTCGGCTGCGCCCATTTTCGAAGTAAAAAATCGATCGTTTTTTATCATTTTTGTGACACTTTTTTTCTTTTGTGATGTTTTTCTGTCCATGATCAAACGTCATGAGCCGTGAAAAGGACGACAACCTAATCTATCACATTTCAATTACTGAATAACACTGTGCCTTGTGAAAGACAACTTTGCCTCATATAAGGGCTGGGCCCACAAACCGAGGGCGTGGGGCTTGGGACCAAGTCTCCGTCGCTCCGGTGCCAATAACTTTTGATCCGTAAGGAGTTACGCGACGTAAAGCATGCTGTTGGAAAGCTCTCCGAGAGCTCTACGATGGAGGCAGCAATCTTGCTCCGCTGCGCCCATTTTTGGAGCCTCGAATCGAACATTTTCAGCAGTTTCAGAACAATTTTGTTCTTTTGCGCTGTTTTTCCATCCCGGATCGTACGTCGTGAGCCTTGAAAAGGACGACAACTTAATCCATAACATTTCAATTACCGAATAACATGGTACCTTGGGCAAGACACCTTCGCCTCACGTAGAGGCTGGGCCCGCAAACCGAGGGCTTGGGGCTTGGGACCAGGTCTCTGTCACTCTAGTGCCCATAATTTTTTATCCGTAAGGAGTTACGTGGCGCACAACATACCGTTGGAAAGCTCTCCGAGACCTCTACAACGGGGACATAAAACCCGCTCGGCTGTGCCCATTTTTGGAGCCCAAAATCAGACATTTTCATCAGTTTCGCTATACTTTTCTTCTTTTGCGATGTTTTTCTATTCCGGATCGAACGTCGTGAGCCGCGAAAAGGACAACAACATAACCTATCACATTTCTATTGCCGAATAACACTACACCTTGGGCAAGAAAGCTTTGCCTCACGTAGAGGATAGGCCAGCAAACCGACGACGTGGGGCTTGGGACCAGGTCTCCGTCGCTCCGGTGCCCATAACTTTTGATCCGTAAGTTGTTACGTGATGCACAGCATATCGTTGGAAAGCTCTCCAAGAGCTCTATGATAGGGGCAGCAATCCTACTCGGCTGTACTCATTTTCGGAGTCCAAAATTGAACGTTTTGATCAGTTTCAGGATACTTTTCTTCTTTTCCACTGTTTTTCCATCCCGGATCGTACGTCGTGAGCTGCGAAAAGGACGACAACCTAATCCCCCATATTTCTATTACCGAATCCCACGACACCTTGGGCAAGACAACTTCACCTCACGTAGAGACTGGGCCTACAAACTGAGGGCGTGGGGCTTGGGACCAGGTCTCCGTCGCTCCGGTGCCCATAACTTTTGATCCGTAAGGAGTCACGCAGCGCACAGCATACCGTTGGAAAACTCTTCGAGAGCTTTACGACGGGGGTCAGCAATCCTGCTCGGCTGTGCCCATTTTTCGATCCCAGAATCGAATGTTTTCATCAGTTTTGAAATAATTTTCTTCTTTTACGCTATTTTTTCCTCCAGCAACATACGTCGTGATCCGCAAAAAGGACAACAACCTAATCCATCACAATTCTGTTACCGAATAACACGGCACCTTATGCTAGACAACTTCGCCTCACGTAGAGACTGGACCCATAAACCGAGGTCGTGGGGCTTGGGACCAGGTCTCCGTCGCTCCGGTGCCCATAACTTTAGATTTGTAAGGAGTTACGCTGCACACAGTATACCGTTGGAAAGCTCTCTGAGAGCTCTACGACAAGGGTAGCAAGCTTGCTAAGCTGCGCCCATTTTCAGAGCCCAAAATCGAACGTTTTCATCAGTTTCGGGACACTTTTCATCTTTTGCGTTATTTTTCGGTCCCGGATCGTACGTCGTGAGCCGCGAAAAGGACGACAATCTAATCCATCACATTTATATGACCGAATAACACGGCACCCTAGGCAAGACAACTTCGCCTCACGTAGAGGTTGGACCTGCAAACCGAGGGCGTGGGGCTTCGGACTAGGTCTCCGTCATTCCGGTGCCCAAAACTTTAGATTTGTAAGGAGTTACGCGGTGCACAGCATACCATTGGAAAGCTCTCTGAGAGCTCTACGACGGGGGCAGCAAGCTTGCTTAGCTGAGCCTATTTTCAGAGCGCAAAATTGAACATTTTCATCAGTTCGGGACAATTTTCTACTTTTGGGCAGTTTTTCTGTCCCGGATATTACGTCGGGAGCCGCGAAAAGGACGACAACCTAATCCATCACATTTCTATTACCGAATAACATGGCACCTTGGGCAAGAAAACTTCACCTCACGTAGAGGCTGGGCCCACAAACCGAGGGCGTGGAGCTTGGGACCAGGTCTTCGTCGCTCCAGTGCCGAAAACTTTTGATCCGTATGGAGTTACGCTGCGCACAACATACCGTTGGAAAGCTCTCCGAAAGCTCTACGAAGGGGTTAGAAAATTTGGTCAGCTGCGCCCATTTTCATCCCTCAAAATCGAACGTTTTCATTAATTTCGGGACACTTTTTTCTTTTGCGATGTTTTTCTGTCCCGAACCAAACATCGTGAGCCGTGAAAAGGACGGCAACCTAATCTATCACATTTCAATTACCAATAACACGACAACTTGGACAAGACAACTTTGTCTCACGTAGAGGCTAGGCCCGCAAACCAAGTCTCCGTCGCTCCGGTACCCATAACTTTTCATCCGTAAGGATTTACGTGGCGCACAGCATACCGTTGGAAAGCTTTTCAAGAGCTCTACGACAGGGGCAGCAAGCCTACGCGGCTGCGCCCATTTTTGCAGCCCAAAATCACACGTTTTCATCAGTTTCGGGACACTTTTCTTCTTTTGCGCTGTTTTTCCTTCTCGGATCGTACGTCGTGAGCCGCGAAAATGACGATAACCTAATCCATCACAATTCTATTAGTGAATAACACAGCACCTTGGGCAAGACAACTTCGCCTCACGTAGAGGCTGGGCCCGCAAACCGAGGGCGTAGGGCTTAGGACATGCTCTCCGTCGCTCCGATGCCCATAACTTTTGATCCGTAAGGAGTTACGCGGCGCACAACATACCGTTGGAAAGCTTTTCGAGAGCTCTACGACGAGGACAACAAGATTTCTCGGCTGCGCCTATTTTCGAAACCCTAAATCGAACCTTTTCATCAATTTCGTGATACTTTTCTTCTTTTGCGCAGTTTTTCGATCTCGGATCGTAAGTCATGAGCCACGAAAAGAACAACAACCTAATATATCACATTTCTATTACCGAATAACATGGAACCTTGGGCAAGACAACTTCGCCTCACTTAGTGGCTGGGCTCGCAAACCGAGGGCACGGGGCTTGAGACCAAGTCTCCGTCGCTCCGGTGCCCATAAATTTTGATCCGTAAGGAGTTACGCGACGCACAGCAAACCGTTGGAAAGCTCTCTGGGAGGTCTATGACGGGGGCAGCAAGCTCGCTTGGTTGCAAAAATTTTCAGAGGCCAAAATTGAACATTTTCATCAGTTTCGGGACACTTTTCTTGTTTTGCGCTGTTTTTTCGTCCCGGATCGTACGTCGTGAGCTGCAAAAAGGACGACAACCTAATCTATCACATTTCTATTACAGAATTAAATGGCACCTTGGGCAAGACATCTTCACCTCACGTAGAGGCTGGGCCCGCAAACCGAGGACGTGGGCCTTGGGACCAGGTCTCTATCGCTCTGGTGCCCATAACTTTGGATCCATAAGGAGTTACGCGGCGCACAGCATACCATTGGAAAGCTCTCCAAGAGCTCTACGACGGGTGAAGCAAGCCTGCTCAGCTGTGCCCATTTTCGGAGTCCAAAATCAAACATTTTCATCAGTTCGGGACAATTTTCTACTTTTGGGCAGTTTTTCTGTCCCGGATCGTACGTCGAGAGTCGCGAAAAGGACGACAACCTAATCCATCACATTTTTATTACCGAATAACATGGCACCTTGGGCAAGAAAACTTTGCCTCACGTAGAGGCTGGGCCCACAAATCGAGGGCGTGGGGCTTGGGACCAGGTCTTCGTCGCTCTAGTGCCTAAAACTTTTGGTCCGTAAGGAGTTATGCGGCGCACAACATACCGTTGGAAAGCTCTCCGAGAGCTCTGTGAAGGGGGCAGGAAATTTGGTCAGTTGCGCCCATTTTTAGCGCCCAAAATTGAACATTTTCATCAGTTTCGGGACACTTTTTTCTTTTGCGATGTTTTTCTGTCCCGGATCAAACATCGTGAGCCGCGAAAAGGACGGCAACCTAATCCATCACATTTTAATTACCAATAACACGACAACTTGGCCAAGACAACTTTGTCTCACGTAGAGGCTAAGCCCGCAAACCAAGGGCGCGGGGCTTGGGACCAAGTCTTCGTCGCTCCGGTACCCATAACTTTTGATCCGTAAGGACTTACGTGGCGCACAGCATACCATTGGAAAGCTCTCCAAGAGCTCTACGACAGGGGCAGCAAGCCTACTCGGCTGCGCCCTTTTTTGCAGGCCAAAATCACACGTTTCCATCAGTTTTGGGACACTTTTCTTCTTTTGCGCTGTTTTTCCTTCTCGGATCGTATGTCGTGAGCCGCGAAAATGACGACAACCTAAACCATCACAATTCTATTAGTGAATAACATAGGACCTTGGGCAAGACAACTTCGCCTCACGTAGAGGCTGGGCCCGCAAACCGAGGGCGTAGGGCCTAGGACCAGCTCTCTATCGCTCCGATGCCCATAACTTTTGATCCGTAAGGAGTTACGCGGCGCACAACATACCGTTGGAAAGCTTTTCGAGAGCTCTACGACGAGCACAACACTATTGCTCGGCTGTGCCCATTTTTGGAACCCTAAATCGAACCTTTTCATCAGTTTCGTGATACTTTTCTTCTTTTGCGCAGTTTTTCAATCCCGGATCGTAAGTCGTGAGCCACGAAAAGAACGACATCCTAATATATCACATTTCTATTACCGAATAACACGGCACCTTGGGCAAGACAACTTCGCATCACTTAGTGGCTGGGCTCACAAACCGAGGGCGTGGGGCTTGGGACCAAGTCTCCGTCGCTCCAGTGCCCATAAATTTTGATCCGTAAGGAGTTATGCGACGCACAACATACCGTTGGAAAGTTCTCTGAGAGGTCTATGACGGGGGCAGCAAGCTTGCTTGGCTGCGAAAATTTTTAGAGGCCAAAATTCAATATTTTCATCAGTTTTGAGACACTTTTCTTGTTTTGCGCTGTTTTTCAGTCCCGGATCGTACGTCGTGAGCCGTAAAAAGGACGACAACCTAATCTATCACATTTCTATTACCGAATTAAATGGCACCTTGGGCAAGACATCTTCGCCTCACGTAGAGGCTGGGCTCGCAAACCGAGGACGTGGGCCTTGGGACCAGGTCTCTATCGCTCCGGTGCCCATAACTTTGGATCCATAAGAAGT
The DNA here is from genome assembly GCA_037974665.1 of Ehretia macrophylla. Taxonomy (NCBI): domain Eukaryota; kingdom Viridiplantae; phylum Streptophyta; class Magnoliopsida; order Boraginales; family Ehretiaceae; genus Ehretia; species Ehretia macrophylla. The sequence continues at coordinate 46,399,217 of CM075771.1, read as the reverse complement.
TACGCGGCGCACAGCATACCATTGGAAAGCTCTCCGAGAACTCTACGACGGGTGAAGCAAGCCTGCTCAGTTGTGCCCATTTTCGGAGTCCAAAATCAAACATTTTCATAAGTTCGGGACAATTTTATACTTTTGGGCAGTTTTTCTGTCCCGGATCTTATGTTGGGAGCCGCGAAAAGGACGACAACCTAATCCATCACATTTTTATTACCGAATAACATGGCATCTTGGGCAAGAAAACTGCGCCTCACGTAGAGGCTGGGCCCATAAACCGAGGGCGTGGGACTTGGGGCCAAGTCTCCGTCGCTCCGGTGCCCATAACTTTTGATCCGTAAGGAGTTGCGCGGTGCACAGCATACCGTTGGAAAGCTCTCCGAGAGCTCTACGACGAGGGCAACAAGCCTGCTCGATTGCACCCATTTTCAGAGCCCAAAATCGAACATTTTCTTCAGTTTCGAGACTCTTTTCTTCTTTTGCACTATTTTTCTGTCCTGGATCGTACGTCGTGAGGCGCGAAAAGGACGACAACCTAATCCAACACATTTCTATTATCGAATAAAACAACATCATGAGCAAGACATCTTCGCCTCATGTAGAGGTTGGGCCCGCAAGCCGAGGCCGTGGGGCTTGGGGCCAGGTCTCTGTCGCTCCGTTGCACATAACTTTTGATCCGTAAGGAGTTACGCGGCGCACAACATACCTTTGGAAAGCTCTCTGAGAGCTCTACGATAGAGGCAGCATTCCTGGTCAGCAGCGCCCATTTTTGGAGCCCATAATTGAACATTTTCGAAAGTTTCGGAATAATTTTCTTCTTTTGCGCTGTTTTTCCGTCCCGGATCGTACGTCGTGAGCCTCGAAAGGACGACAACCTAATCCATAACATTTCTATTACCGAATAACATGGCACCTTGGGCAAGACAAATTCGCCTCACGTAGAGGCTGGGCCTGCAAACCGAGGGCGTGGGGCTTGGGACCAAGTCTCCGTCGCTCCGGTACCCATAACTTTTGATTTGTAAGGACTTATGCGGCACACAGCATACCGTTAGAAAGCTCTCCAAGATCTCTACGACATGGGCAGCAAGCCTACTCAGCTGCGCCCATTTTTGCAGCCCAAAATAAAACATTTTCATCAATTTCGGGACACTTTTCATCTTTTGCGCAGTTTTTCATTCTCGGATCGTACATCGTGAGCCGCGAAAGAACGACAACCTAATCCATCATATTTCTATTACCGAATAACACGGCACCTTGGGCAAGACAACTTTGCCTCATGTAGAGGCTGGGCCCGTAAACCGATGGCATGGGGCTTGGGACCAGGTCTTCGTCGCTCTGGTGCCCATAAGTTTTGATCCGTAAGGAGTTACGTGGCGCACAACATACCGTTGGAAAGCTCTCCAAGAGCTCTACGATGGGGACAACAAGACTGCTCGACTGAGCCCATATTCAGAGCCCAAAATCGAACGTCTTTATCAGTTTCTGGATACTTTTCTTCTTTCGCGAAATTTTTCGGTCCCAGATCGTAAGTCGTGAGCCGCGAAAAGGACGACAACCTAATCCATCACATTTCTATTACCGAATACCACGGCACTTTGGGCAAGACAACTTCGCCCCATGTGGTGGCTGGGCCCGCAAAACGAGGGCGTGGGGCTTGAGACCAGGTCTCCGTCACTCCGGTACCCATAACTTTTTATCCGTAAGGTGTTACACGACGCACAGCATACCGTTCGAAAGCTCTCCGAGAGGTCTATGACGGGCGCAGCAAGCTCGCTTGGCTGTGAAAATTTACAGAGGCCAAAATTGATCATTTTCATCTGTTTCGGGACACTTTTCTTGTTTTACGCTGTTTTTCCATCCCGATCGTACATCGTGAGCCGCGAAAAGGACGACAACCTAATCCATCACATTTCTATTACCGAATACCACGGCACTTTGGGCAAGACAACTTCGCCCCATGTGGTGGCTGGGCCCGCAAACCGAGGACGTGGGCCTTGGGACCAGGTCTCCGTAACTCCGGTGCCCATAACTTTGGATCCGTAAGGAGTTTCGCAGCGCACAGCATACCATTGGAAAGCTCTCCAGGAGCTCTACGACGGGCGAAGCAAGCCTACTTAGCTGTGCCCATTTTCGGAGCCCAAAATCAAACGTTTTCATCAATTTGGGACAATTTTCTACTTTTGCATTTTTCTGTCCCGGATCATACGTCGGGTGCCGTGAAAAGGACAACAACCTCATCCATCACATTTCTATTACCGAATAACATGGCACTTTGGGCAAGACTACTTCACCTCACGTAGAGGATGGGCTCGCAAACCGAGGGCGTAGGACTTGGGGCCAGGTCTCCGTCGCTCCGGTGCCCATAACTTTTGATCCGTAAGGAGTTGCGCGGCGCACAACATACTGTTGGAAAGCTCTCCGAGAGCTCTATGACGAGGGTAGCATTCCTGGTCGACTACGCCCATTTTCGGAGCCCAGAATCCAACATTTCAGTAGTTTCAGAATAATTTTCTTCTTTTGCGCTGTTTTACAGTCCCGAATCGTACGTCGTGAGCCTCGAAAAGAACAACATCCTAATCCATAACATTTCTATTATCGAATAACATGGCACCTTAGTCAAGACAACTTCGCCTCACATAGAGGCTGGGACTACAAACCGAGGGCGTGGGGCTTGGCACCAGGTCTCCGTCGCTCTGGTGCCCATAACTTTTGATCCGTAAGGAGTTATGCGGCGCCCAATATACCGTTGGAAAGCTCTCCGAGAGCTTTACAACAGGGGGAGAAAACCTGCTATGTTGCGTCCATTTTCGGAGCCCAAAATCAAACGTTTTCATCAGTTTCGGGACACTTTTGTTTTGCGATATTTTTCTGTCCCTGATCGAACGTCGTGAGCTGCGAAAAGGACGACAACCTAATCTATCACATGTCTATTACCAAATAACACGACACCTTGGGCAAGACAACTTTGCCTCACGTAGAGGCTGGGCCAGCAAACCGAGGGCGTGGGGCTTGGCACCAGGTCTCCGTCGCTCCGGTGCCCATAACTTTTGTTCCATAAGGAATTACGCGGCGCACAGCATACCGTTGGAAAGCTCTCCGAGAGGTCTACGACGGGGGCTGCAGGACTGCCTGGCTGCCCCCATTTTCGGAGTCCAAAATTGAACATTTTCATCAGTTTCGGGACACTTTTTTTCTTTTGCGATGTTTTTCTGTCCCGGATCAAACGTCGCGTGTCACGAAAAGGACGACAACCAAATCTATGACATTTCAATTACCGAATAACATGACACCTTGGGCAAGACAACTTTGCCTCACGTAGAGGCTGGGCCAGCAAACCGAGGGTGTGGGGCTTGGGGCCAGGTCTTCGTCACTCCGGTGCACATAACTTTTGATCTGTTAGGAGTTATGCGGCGCACAACATACCGTTGGAAAGCTCTCCGAGAGCTCTACAACGGGGTCATCATTCTTGGTCGGTTCACCCATTTTTGGAGGCCAGAATCGAACATTTTCAGCAATTTTGGAACAATTTTCTTCTTTTGCGCTATTTTTTCGTCCCGGATCGTACATCGTGAGCCTAAAAAAGGACGACAACCTAATCCATAACATTTCTGTTACCGAATAACATGGCACCTTGGGCAAGACAACATAACCTCACGTAGAGGCTGGACCCGTAAATCGAGGGCGTGGGGCTTAGGACCAGGTCTTCGTCGCTCCGGTGCCCATAACTTTTGATCCGTAAGGAGTTACGGGGCGCACATCATACCGTTGGAAAACTCTCCGAGAGCTCTACGACCGGGGCAACAGGACTGATCGGCTGAACCCATTTCCGGAGTCCAAAATTGAACATTTTCGTCAGTTTCGGGACACTTTTTTTCTTTTGCGATGTTTTTCTGTCCCGGATCAAACGTCGTGAGCCGCGAAAAGGACGACAACCTAATCTATCACATTTCAATTACCGAATAACACAGCACCTTGGGCAAGACAACTTCGCCTCATGTAGAGGATGGGCCTGCAAACCGAGGGCGTCGGGCTTGGGACCAAGTCTCCGTCGCTCCGGTACCCATAACTTTCAATCCGTAAGGACTTACGCGGTGCACAACATACCATTGGAAAGCTCTCCGAGAGGACTATGACGAGGGCAGCAAGCTCGCTTGGCTGTGAAAATTTTCAGAGGCCAAAATTGAACATTTTCATCAGTTTTGGGACACTTTTCTTGTTTTACGCTGTTTTTCCGTCCCGGATCGTACGTCGTGAGCCGCGAAAAGGATGACAACCTAATCCATCACATTTCTATTATCGAATAACATGGCACCTTGGGCAAGACAACTTTGCCTCACATAGAGGCTGGGCCCGCAAACCGAGGGCGAGGGACTTGGGGCCAAGTCTCTGTCGCTCCAGTGCCCATAACTTTTGATCCGTAAGGAGTTGCGTGGTGCACAGCATACCGTTGGAAAGTTCTCCGAGAGCTCTACGACCAGGGCAGCAAGCCTGCTCGACTGCGTCCATTTTTTGGAGCCAAAAATCAAACATTTTCATCCATTTTGGGACTCTTTTCATCTTTTGCAATGTTTTTCCGTCCTGGATCGTATGTCGTGAGCCGCGAAAAGGACGACAACCTTATCCATCACATTTCTATTACCGAATAAAACTGCACCTTGGGCAAGACATCTTCTCCTCACGTAGTGGCTGGGCCCACAAGCCGAGGCCATGGGGCTTGGGGCCAGGTCTCCGTCGCTCCGGTGCACATAACTTTTGATCCGTAAGGAGTAACTTGTACACAGCATACCGTTGGAAAGCTCTCCGAGAGCTCTACAACAGGGACAGCATTCCTGGTCGACTGCGCCCATTTTTGGAGCCCAAAATTGAACATTTTCAGTAGTTTCAGAACAATTTTCTTCTTTTGCGCTGTTTTTCCATCCCATATCGTGCCTCATGAGCCTCGAAAAAGACGACAACCTAATCCATAACATTTCTATTACCGAATAACATGGCACCTTGGGCAAGACAACTCCGCCTCATGTAGAGCCTGGGCCCGCAAACCGAGGGCGTAGGGCTTGGGACCAGGCCTCCGTCGCTTTGGTGCCCATAACTTTTGATCCGTAAAGAGTAACGCGCTGCACAGCATACCGTTGGAAAGCTCTCCTAGAGCTCTACAACGAGGGCAGTAGGACTGCTCTGCTGCGCCCATTTTTGGAGCCTAAAATCAAGCATTTTTTATCAATTTCGGGATACTTTTCTTCTTTTGCGCTATTTTTACATCCCGGATCGTACGTCATGAGCCGCGAAAAGAACAACAACCTAATCCATCACATTTCTATTATTGAATAAAACGGCACCTTGGGTAAGACATCTTCAGCTCACGTAGACGCTAGGCCCGCAAACCGAGGCCGTGGGACTTGGGACCAAGTCTCCGTCGCTCCAGTGCCCATAACTTTTGATCCGCAAGGAGTTACGCGACGCAAAGCATACCATTGGAAAGCTCTCCAAGAGCTCTACGGCGGAGGGAGCAATCTTGCTCAACTGCGCCCATTTTTGGAGCCCAAAATTGAACGTTTTCAACAGTTTCAGAATAATTTTCTTCTTTTGCGCTATTTTTCTATCCCGGATCGTACGTCGTGAGCCTCGAAAAGAATGGCAACCTAATCCATAACATTTCTATTACCGAATAACATGGCACCTTAGGCAAGACAACTTCACCTCACGTAGAGGCTAGGCCCACAAACCGAGGGCGTGGGGCTTGGGACTAGGTCTCTGTCGCTCCGGTGCCCATAACTTTTGATTTGTAACGAGTTACGTGACGCACAGTACACCGTTGAAAAGCTCTCCGAGAGCTCTAAGATGGGGGCAGAAAGCCTACTTGGCTGTGCCCGTTTTCGGAGACCAAAATTGAACGTTTTCATCAGTTTTGGGACACTTTTCTTCTTTTGCGCTGTTTTTCCGTCCCGGATAGTACGTCATGAGCCTCGAAAAGGGCGACAACCTAATCCACCACATTTCTATTACCGAATCCCATGGCAACTTGGGCAAGATAGCTTCGCCTTACGCAGAGGCTGGGCCCGCAAATTGAGGGCGTGGGGCTTGGGACCAAGTCTCCGTCGCTCCGGGGCCCATAACTTTTGATCCGTAAGAAGTTATATGACGCACAGTATACCGTTGGAAAGCTCTCCGAGAGCTCTATGACGGGTGCAGTAAACCTGCTCAGCTGCGTCCATTTTTGGAGCCCAAAATCTAACATATTTATCAGTTTCGGGATAATTTTCTTATTTTGCGCTGTTTTTTCATCCCGGATCATACGTCGTGAGCCGCGAAAAGGACAACAATCTAATCCATCAAATTTCTATTACCGAATAACATGGCACCATGGGCAAGACAAATTTACCTCACATAGTGGTTGGGCTCGCAAACTGAGGGCGTGGGGCTTGGGACCAAGTCTTCGTCGCTCCGGTGCGCATAACTTTTGATCCGTATGGAGTTACGCGGTGCACAGCATACCGTTGGAAAGCACTTCGAGAGCTCTACGACGGGGGCAGTAAGCTTGCTTGGCTGCTCCCATTTTTAGAGCCCAAAATCGAAGCTTTTAATCAGTTTCGGGACAATTTTCTTCTTTTGCGCTGTTTTTCCGTCCTGGATCATACGTCGTGAGCCACGAAAAGCCACGAAAAGGACGACAACCTAATCCATCACATTTCTATTACTGAATAACATGGCACCTTAGGCAAGATAACTTCGCCTCACATAGAGGCTGGGCCTGCAAACCGAGGGCGTGGGGCTAGGGACCAGGTCTCTATCGCTCTGGTGCCCATAACTTTTGATCCGTAAGGAGTTACGTGGGGCACATCATACCGTTGGAAAGCTCTCCGAGAGCTCTACGACAGGGGCAGCAGGACTGCTCGGCTGTGCCCATTTTTGGGGTCCAAAATCCAACGTTTTCATCAGTTTTGGGAAACTTTTTTTCTTTTGCGGTGTTTTTCCGCCCCGGATCGTACGTCATAAGCCGCAAAAAGGACGACAACATAATCCATCACATTTCTATTACCGAATAACACAGTACCTTGGGCAAGACAACTTTGCCTCACGTAGAGGCTGGGCTCACAAATCGAGGACTTGGGGCTTGGGGCTTGGGACCAGGTCTCCGTCGCTCCGGTGCCCATAACTTTTGATCCGTGAGGAGTTATGCGGCGCACAGCATACCGTTGGAAAGCTCTCCAAGAGCTCTACGATGGGGACAACAAGACTGCTCGGCTGCGCCCATTTTTGAATCCCAAAATTGAACATTTTTATCAGTTTTGGGATACTTTTCTTCTTTTGCGCTATTTTTCCGTCCCGGATCGTAAGTCGTGAGCTGCAAAAAGGACGACAACCTAATCTATCACATTTCCATTACCGAATAACATGGAACCTTGGGCAAGACAACTTCGCCTCACGTAGAGGCTGGGCCCGCAAACCGAGGGCGTAGGGCTTGGGACCAATTCTCCGTCGCTCCGGTGCTCATAACTTTTGATCCGTAAGGAGTTACGTGGCACACACCATACCATCGGAAAGCTTTCCGAGAGCTCTATGACGGGGGCATCAAGCCTACTCGGCTGTGCCCATTTTCAGAGCCCAAAATTGAATGTTTTCATTAGTTTCGGGATACTTTTCTTCTTTTGCGCTATTTTTTAATCCCGGATCGTACGTCGTGAGCCGCAAAAAGGACGACTACCTAATCCATCAAATTTCTATTACCGAATAACATGACACCTTGAGCAAGACAACTTCGACTCACGTAGAGGCTGGGCCCGAAAACCGAAGGCGTAGGGCTTGGGACCAACTCTCCGTCGCTTCGGTGCCCATAACGTTTGATCCGTAAGGAGGTACGCGGCGCACAGCATACTGTTGGAAAGCTTTCTGAGAGCTCTACGACGAGGGTAGCAAGCCTGCTCAGCTACACCCATTTTCGGAGCCCAAAATCGAAAGCTTTCATCAGTTTTGGGACAATTTTCTTCTTTTGCGCTGTTTTTCCATCCCGGATCATTCGTCGTGAGACGCAAAAAGGATGACAACCTGATCCATCACATTTCTATTACCGAATAACATGGCACCTTGGGCAAGACAACTCTGCCACACGTAGAGGCTGGGCCCGCAAATCGAGGGCGTGGGGCTTGGGACCAGGTCTCCGTCGCTACGGTGCCGATAACTTTTGATCCGTAAGAAGTTACGCGGCGCACAACATATCGTTGGAAAGCTCTCCGAGAGTTCTACGACGAGGGCAGCAGGCCTACCAGGCTGCGCCTATTTTCAGAACCTAAAATCGAACATTTTCATCAGTTTGGGAATACTTTTCTTCTTTTTCACTATTTTTCTGTCCCGGATCGTACGTCGTGAGCCGCAAAAAGGACGACTACCTAATCCATCACATTTCTTATACCGAATAACACGGCACCTTGGGCAAGACAACTTTGCCTCACGTAGAGGCTGGACTGGCAAACCGAGGGCGTGGGGCTAGGGACCAGGTCTCCGTCACTCCGGTGCCCATAATTTTTGATCTGTAAGGAGTTACGCAGCGCCCAACATACCGTTGGAAAGCTCTCCTAGAGCTCTACGGTGGGGGTAGAAAGCCTGCTCAGCTGCATCCATTTTTGGAGACCAAATTGAACATTTTCATCAATTTTGGGATACTTTTCTTCTTTTTTGCTATTTTTCCGTCCCAGATTGTATGTCATGAGCCGCGAAAAGGACGGCAACCTAATCCATCACATTTCTATTACTGAATAACATGAAACCTTGGACAAGACAACTTCACCTCATGTAGAGGCTAGGCTTGCAAACCAAGGGCGTGGGGCTTGGGACCAGGTCTCCGTCGCTCCAGTTCCCATAACTTTTGATCCGTAAGGAGTTACACGTCGTACAGCATACCGTTGGAAAACTCTTCGAGAGCTCTAAGACGGGGGCTGCAAGCCTTCTCGACTACGCCAATTTTTCAAGCCCAAAATTGAATGTTTTCATCATTTTCGGGATACTTTTCTTCTTTTGTGCTATTTTTTCATCCCGGATCGTACGTCGTGAGCCGCGAAAATGTCGACAACCTAATCCATCACATTTCTATTACCGAAGAACACGGCACCATGTGCAAGGCAAATTCGCCTCACGTAGAGGTCAGGCTCGCAAATCGAGGGCGTGGGGCTTGGAACAAGGTCTCCGTCGCTCCGGTGCCCATATTTTTGATCCATAAGGAGTTACGCGGCGTACAGCATATCGTTGAAAAGCTCTCCTAGAGTTTTGCGACGAGGGAAGCAAGCCTGCTTGGCTGTGCCTATTTTTGCAGCCCAAAATCGAATGTTTTCATCAGTTTCCGGATACTTTTCTTATTTTGCGCAGTTTTTTTGTCCCGGATCGTACGTCGTGAGCCGTGAAAAGGATGACAACCTAATCCATCACATTTCTATAAACGAATAACATGGCACCTTGGGTAAGACAACTTCGCCACATGTAGAGGCTGGTCCCGCAAACCGAGGGCATGGGGCTTGGGACCAGGTCTCCGTCGCTCCGGTGCCCATAACTTTTGATCCATAAGGAGTTACACGGTGCACAGCATAACGTTGGAAAGCTCTCTGAGAGCTTTATGATGGGTGCCGCAAGCCTACTTGGCTGTGAAGATTTTCAGAGACCAAAATCGAACATTTTCAGTAGTTTCGGGACACTTTTCTTCTTTTGTGTTGTTTTTTCGTCCCGGATCGTACGTCGTGAGCCGCGAAAAGAATGACAACCTAATCCATCACATTTCTATTACCGAATAACATGGCACATTGGGCAAGACAACTTTGCCTCACGTAGAGGCTGGGCCAGCAAACCAAGGGCGTAGGGCTTGGGACCAGGTCTCCGTCGCTCCGGTGCCCATAACATTTGATCTGTAAGGAGTTACGTGGCGCACATCATGCTATTGGAAAGCTTTCCGAGAGCTCTACGATGGGGGCAGCAGGACTGCTCGGCTACGCCCATTTTCGGAGTCCGAAATCAAACGTTTTCATTTATTTCAGGACACTTTTTTTTTGGGCTATTTTTCCGTCCCGGATCGTACGTAGTGAGCCGCGAAAAGGATGACAACCTAATCCATCACATTTCTATTACCGAATAACACGGAACCTTGGGCAAGACAACTTCGCCTCACGTAGAGGCTGGGCTCGAAAACCAGGGGCGTGGGGCTGCGGACCAGGTCTCCGTCGCTCCGGTGTCCATAACTTTTGATTCATAAGAAGTTATGCGGCGCACAACATACTGTTGGAAAGCTCTCTGAGAGCTCTATGACAGGGGAAGCAAGTCTACTCAGCGGCGCCCATTTTCGGATCCCAAAATAGAACGTTTTCATCAGTTTCGGGACAATTTTATTCCCTGGGCTGTTTTTCCGTCCCGGATCGTACGTAGTGAGCCGCGAAAAGGATGACAACCTAATCCATCACATTTCTATTACCGAATAACATGGAACCTTGGGTAAGTCAACTTCGCCACACGTAGAGGTCGGGCACGCAAACCGAGGGCGTGGGGCTTGGGACCACGTCTCCGTCGTTCTGGTGCCCATAACTTTTGATCCATAAAGAGTTATGCGGCGCACAACATAACGTTGGAAAGCTCTCTGAGAGCTTTATGACGGGTGCTACAAGCCTGCTTGGCTACGAAGATTTTCGGAGCCAAAATTAACGTTTTCAGTAGTTTTGGGACACTTTTCTTCTTTTGCGCTGTTTTTCCATCCCGAATTGTACGTCATGAGCCGCGAAAAGGACGACAACCTAATCCATCACATTTCTATTACCAAATAACATGGCTCCTTGGGCAAGACAAGTTCGCTTCACGTAGAGGTTGGGTCCGCAAACGGAGGGCGTAGGACTTGAGACCAGGTCTCCGTCGCTCCGGTGCCTATAACGTTTGATTCGTAAGAAGTTACGCGGCGCACAACATACTGTTGGAAAGCTTTCCGAGAGGTCTATGACGGGGGCAGTAGGACCGCTAGGCTGTGCCCATTTTCGGAGTCCAAAATCGAACGTTTTCATCAGTTTCGGGACACTTTTTTTCTTTTGTGCTGTTTTTCCGTCCCGGATCGTACATCGTGAGCCTAAAAGAAGACGACAACCTAATCCATCACATTTCTATTAACGAATAACAGGGCACCTTGGGCAAGACAAATTTGCCTCACGTAGAGGCCGGGCTCGTAAACCGAGGGCGTGGGGCTTGAGACCAGGTCTCCATCGCTCCGCTGCCGATAACTTTTGATCCGTAAGGAGTTACGCGGCGCACAGCATACCGTTGGAAAGCTCTCCAAGAGCTCTACGACGGGGACAACAAGACTGCTTTGCTGCGCCCATATTCGGAGCCCAAAATTGAACATTTTTATCAGTTTCGGGATACTTTTCTTCTTTTGCCCAGTTTTTTTGTCCTGTATCGTAAGTCGTGAGCCGCGAAAAGGACGACAGCCTAATCCATCACATATCTATTATCGAATAACACGGCACCTTGGGCAAGACAACTTCACCTACCGTAGAGGCTGGGCCCGCAAACCAAGGGCGTAGGGCTTGGGACCAGTTCTTCGTCGCTCCGGTGCCCATAACTTTTGATCCATAAGGAGTTACGCAGCGCACAGCATACCGTTGGAAAGCTCTCCGAGAGCTCTACGACGGGAGAATCAAGCCTGCTCCGTAGAGCCCATTTTCGGAGCCCTAAATTGAATGTTTTCATTAGTTTCGGGACACTTTTCTTCTTTTGCCTTATTTTTTCGTCCGGGATCGTACGTCATGAGCCGCGAAAAGGACGACAACCTAATCCACCACATTTCTGTTACCGAATCCCTCGGCACCTTGGGCAAGACAACTTCGCCTCACGTAGAGGTTGGGCCCGTAAACCGAGGGCATGGGGCTTGAGACCAGTTATCCGTCACTCCGGTGCCCATAACTTTTGATCCGTAAAGAGTTACGCGGTGCACAACATAACGTTGGAAAGCTCTCCGAGAGCTTTATGACGGGGGAAACAAACCTGCTTGGCTGCGAAAATTTTCAGACCCAAAATTGAACGTTTTCATCAGTTTCGGGACACTTTTCTTCTTTTGCGTTGTTTTTGGGTCCCGGATCGTATGTTGTGAGCCGCGAAAAGGACGACTAACTAATCCATCAAATTTCTACTACCGAATAACACGACACCTTGAGCAAGACAACTTCGCCTCATGTAGAGGCTGGGCCCGCAAACCGAGGGCATAGGGCTTGGGACCAACTCTCCGTCGCTCTGGTGCCCATAACGTTTGATCCGTAAGGAGTTACGCTGCGCTTAACATACTGTTGGAAATCTTTCCAAGAGCTCTACGATGGGGGTAGCAAGCCTGCTCAGCTGTGCCCATTTTCAAAGCCCAAAATCGAACATTTTCATCAATTTTTGGACAATTTTCTTCTTTTGCGCTATTTTTTCGTCCTGGATCGTTCGTCGTGAGCCACAAAAAGAATGACAACCTAATCCATCACATTTCTATTGCCAACTAACATGGCACATTGGTCAAGAAAACTTCGCCTCACGTAAAGGCTAGGCCCGCAAACCGAGGGCGTGGGGCTTGGGACCAGGTCTCCGTCACTCTGGTGCCCATAACTTTTGATCCATAAGGAGTTACGCGGCGCACAGCATACCGTTGGAAGGCTCTCCGACAGCTCTACGACGGGGGTGGCAAGCACGCTAGGCTGCGCCCATTTTTGGAGCCCAAAATAGAACGTTTTCATCAGTTTGGGTATACTTTTCTACTTTTGCGCTGTTTTTCCGTCCCGAATCGTACGTCGTGATCTGCGAAAAGGATGACAACCTAATCCATCACATTTCTATTACCGATTAACATGGCACCTTCGGTAAGACAACTTCGCCTCACTTAGATGCTGGACTCGCAAACAGAGGGCGTGGGGCTTGGGACTACGTCTCCGTCGCTCCGGTGCCCACAACTTTTGATTTGTAAGGAGTTACGCGGCACACAGAATACCGTTGGAAAGCTCTCCTAGAGCTCTACTATGGGGGCGGAAAGCCTGCTTAGCTGCATCCATTTTGGAGCCCAAAATTGAATGTTTTCATCAGTTTCGGGATATTTTCTTCTTTTGCGCTATTTTTCCGTCCCGGATCGTACGTCGTGAGCCGAGAAAAGGACGACAACCTAATCCATCATATTTCTATTACCGAATAACATGGTACCATGGGCAAGACAACTTCGCCACACGTAGAGGTTGGGCCCGCAAACCGAGGGCGTGCGGCTTGGGACCAGGTCTCCGTCTCTCCGAAGCCCACAACTTTTGATTTGTAAGGAGTTACGCAGCGCACAACATACCGTTGGAAAGCTCACTGAGACCTCTACGGCGGGGGCAGCAAGCCTGCTCAGCTGCACCCATTTTCCCATCCCAAAATTGAACGTTTTCATCAGTTTTGGGACACTTTTCTTCTTTTGTGCTAGTTTTTTGTCCTTGATCGTACATCGTGAGCCCCGAAAACGACGACAACCTAATCCATCACATTTCTATTACCGAATAACATGGCACCTTGGGCAAGACAACTTTGCCTCACGTAGAGGCCAGGCTCGCAAACCGAGGGCGTAGGGCTTGGGACTAGGTCTCCGTCGCTCCGGTGCCAATAACTATTGATCCGTAATGAGTTACGCGGCGCACAGCATACCATTGGAAAGCTCTCCGAGAGCTCTACGACGGTGGAAGCAAGCCTGCTCGGCTGCGCCTATTTTCGGAGTCCAAAATCGAATGCTTTCATTAGTTTTGGGATACTTTTCTTATTTTGCGCAGTTTTTTCGTCCTAGATCGTACGTCGTGAGCAGCGAAAAGGACGACTACCTAATCCATCACATTTCTATTACCGAATAACACGACACCTTGGGCAAGACAACTTCGCCTCACGTAGAGGCTGGGCCCGCAAACCGAGGTTATTGTGCTTGGGACTAGGTCTCCGTCGCTCCGGTGCCCATAACTTTTGATCCGTAAAGATTTACGCGGTGCATAGTATACCGTTGAAAAGCTCTTCGAGAGCTCTACGTCGTGGGCATCAAACCTGCTCGGCTGCGCCCATTTTTGGTGCCCAAAATCGAATGTTTTCATTAGTTTCGGGACACTTTTCTTCTTTTGCGCTATTTTTTTGTCCCGGATCGTACGTCATGAGCTGCGAAAAAGTCGACAACCTAATCCACCACATTTCTATTACCAAATCCCCCGGCACCTTGGGCCAGACAACTTCACCTCACGTAGAGGCTGGGCCCGCAAACCGAGGGCATGGGGCTTGGGACCAGGTCTCTGTCGCTCCGGTGCCCATAACTTTTGATCCGTAAGGAGTTATGCGGCGCACAGCAAAACGTTGGAAAGCTCTTTGAGAGCTTTATGACGGAGGCAGCAAGCTTGCTGGACTGCGAAGATTTTGGGAGCACAAAATCGAACGTTTTCAGTAGTTTCGGGATATTTTTCTTCTTTTGCACTGTTTTTCCATCCCAGATCGTACGTCGTGAGCCGCGAAAAGAACGACAACCTAATCCATCACATTTCTATTACCGAATAACACGATACCTTGTGCAAGACAACTTCACCTCACGTAGAGGCTAGGCCCGCAAACCAAGGGCGTAGAGCTTGGGACCAGGTCTCCTCCGCTCTAGTGCCCATAACTTTTGATCCATAAGGATTTACGCGGCGTATACCATACCGTTGGAAAGCTCTCCGAGAGCTCTACAACATGGGCATCAAGCCTGCTCGGCTGTTCCCCTTTTTGGAGCCAAAAATCGAATGTTTTCATCAGTTTCGGGACACTCTTCTTCTTTTGCGCTATTTTTTCTTCCCGGATCGTACGTCGTGAGCCGCGAAAAGGACGACAACCTAATCCACCATATTTCTGTTACCGAATCTCCCAGTACCTTGGGCAAGACAACTTCGCCTCACGTAGAGGCTGGGCCCGCAAACCGAGGGCATGGGGCTTGGGACCAGATCTCCGTCGCTCCGGTGCCCATAACTTTTGATCCGTAAGGAGTTACGCGGCGCACAACATAACGTTGGAAAGCTCTCCGAGAGCTCAACGACAGGGGTAGCAATCCTACTCGGCTGCACCCATTTTCAAAGCCCAAAAATTGATTGTTTTCATCAGTTTCGGGATATTTTTCTTAATTTGCTCTATTTTTTCATCCCGGATCGAACGTCGTGAGCCGCGGAAAGGAAGACAACCTAATCCATCACATTTCTATTACCAAATAACATGGCACCTTGGGCAAGACAACTTCGCCTCACGTAGAGGCTGGGCCCGCAAATCGAGAACATAGGGCTTGGAACCAGGTCTTCGTCGCTCCGGTGCCTATAACATTTTTTAAGGAGTTACGCGGCGTACAACATACTGTTGGAAAGCTCTCCGAGAGCTCTACGACTGGGGCAGCTAATCTGCTCAGCTGCGGCCATTTTCAGAGCCCAAAATAGAACATTTTCATCAGTTTTGGGACAATTTTCTTCTCTTGCGCTATTTTTCTGTCTCGGATCGTTTTTCATGAGCCGCGAAAAGGACGACAACCAAATTCATCACATTTCTATTACCGAATAACATGGCACGTTGGGTAAGACAACTTCGTCACGTGTAGAGGCTGGGCCCGCAAACCGAGGGTGTGGGGCTTGGGACCAGGTCTCCGTCGCTCCGGTGCCCATAACTTTTGATCCATAAGGAGTTACGCGGTGCATAGTATAACGTTGGAAAGCTCTCTGAGAGCTTTATGACAGGTGCAGCAAGCCTCCTTGGCTGTGAAGATTTTCAGAGCCCAAAATCGAACGTTTTTAGTAGTTTCGAGACATTTTTCTTCATTTGCGTTGTTTTTTAGTCCCGGATCGTAAGTCGTCAGCCGCGAAAAGGACGACAACCTAATCCATCACATTTCTATTACCAAATAACATGGCACCTTGCGCAAGAAAACTTCGCCTGACGTAGAGGCTGGGCCTGCAAACCTAGGGCGTAGGGCTTGGAACCAGGTCTCTATCGCTCCGGTGCCCATAACTTTTGATCCTAAGGAGTTATGCAGCGCACATCATACTGTTGGAAAGCTTTCTGAGAGCTCTACGATGGGGGCAGCAAGCCTGCTTAGCTGCGCCCATTTTCGGAGCCCAAAATCGAATGTTTTCATCAGTTTTGGGATAATTTTCTTATTTTGCGCAGTTTTTCCATCCCGGTTCGTTCGTCGTGAGCCGCGAAAAGGACGACAACCTAATCCATCACATTTCTATTACCGAATAACATGGTACCTTGGGCAAGACAACTTTGCCACACGTAGAGGCTGGGCCCACAAACCGAGGGCGTGGGTCTTGGGACCAGGTCTCCGTCGCTCCGGTGCCCACAACTTTTGATCTATAAGGAGTTTCGCAGCGCACAGCATATCGTTGGAAAGCTCTCCGAGAGCTCTATGATGGGGGCAGCAAGCCTACTTAGCTGCGCCCATTTTCGGAGCCCAAAATTGAACGTTTTTATCAATTTGGGGATACTTTTATTCTTTTGCGCTGTTTTTCAATCCCGGATCATACGTCGTGAGTCGCGAAAAGGACGACTACCTAATCTATCACATTTCTATTAACGAATAACACGGCACCTTGGGCAAGACAACTTCGCCTCACGTAGAGGCCGGGCTCGCAAAGCGAGGGTGTGGGGCTTGGGACTAGGTCTCCGTCGCTCCGGTGCCCATAACTTTTGATCTGTAAGGAGTTACGCAGCATTGCATAATTTATTAATAATCCTAGACATACTATGACGTTCTATGACACAAATGCATAAAAATTGCTCAAAAATCTCCTCAATTCTCTACCTTGCTCGACCAAACACACCTTGCCCATGCTAGCAATTTTAAATTTCACCTTGAAGACACAAAATAGCTGAATCACCAAGCTCAAGGCCGACCATATGCATCAAACTTGCAAAAGGCCTTTATTCTTTGTCATTTCTTCATTTTCCTCTTATCTTTTCTCTCTCCCTCTCATTTTTCTCTCTGTCTCTCGGCCTTGGCTGAGTTTCTCACCTTCCATAGCTCATCTTCATCACACCATAGTTGATCAAGACAAGCAACAAGCAAGAGGCTCGACCAAACTAGCTAGGATGCAAAAATCACACAAGCATGCTCCTTGAGTCTTCATTTCGGCCCTAGGTAAGTTTCTTAGCTTCCATTTCTTTTCTTCTTGTTCTAACCACATGCATGTACTAAGAGCTTGGTCACTAAGCTAGGAAAAATAGAGAAAACCAAGTTGGAACCTCGGCTAGGCAAAGAAGAGGAAGAAATTTGTGCTTCAACAAGTTTTTGTGCATCTTCTTGTTGATTTGCTAAGGTGAGGGCTAAAACCTTTTGAAAATTCTTCAAAAATCCACATGCATGCTCATAAATGTATGTCTTTGCTTCTGTTCTTGATTTATATGTTCGTTCATAAGCTTTTACAACCATGCATGGCAAGATTTTGGCTTGAAGATGATGATAGGTGAAATCGGATTATGTGACAGCTCTCTGACCTGTTGTTTCGAGGTGAGTTTGGCAAGGCAAATGATGTTGAAAATGCATCCAAATTGGTAGGTGACTAGTTTTGCTAGTTTTGAACATTGTTTGAAGAAATAGGCCAAAGCTAATTTCGACTCTAAAGTCCTCAAAATGGCAAATCATTAAAATGTGTCCAAATCTGGAAATCTGAAAAAATGAAGCAGGTTTTGGCAGATGCACTGACCTTGTAGAACGAACCAGATTTGACTTAGTACATGACATTCAAAATGCATGAAATATGGTTTAATACTAGATTCTTCAGTTCTGGACATTTTGGTCAGAAATGGACTAAGGCTAAATCTGACCCTAAGGACCTCAAAAACGTCAATTATCGAAATGTGTGCAAATCTGGACAGTTTTGTGCTACCCCACTGTTTTGGCTATAACTAATGATCCCGAACTCCAAATGATGCAAAGTTTGTTTCTGATTTTAGTTCACTCCTTAAGCTTTAATTTGAAATCTTATTCACTGGAATTGGAGATTGTTTGCTTATCTTAATGATTATGAGAAAACAGCCTATTGTAGTGAGGGTTTCACTTGGTAATATGCATAGAAAAATTGTTGTAAGTTCTCTTGTGGTATTGATTGCTTGGGATTGTGACATTGGGATGTTGTGTGAACTGTTTTGAGTACTTGGGGATGTTTGAATTAATTGATGCATGGCTTGAGATTGATTTTGAGTTGATTTAGGGTTTAATCACACGGGTAAGTACGAAATTGAAACCCTAATGACTAGGTAGTCTTGCTAAGTGTTGATCATTTGGACATTGTGTGGAATTATATGCTTAGTAGGCTGCCCATAGATGCCCTTATAGTCCTAAATGTGATTTTGATCATTGCATGTTGACAAATAGGTTTTTCTTGCATCCGAGCCCACGTAGATGTTGTTGCATGTTATGTAATCTTATTATTTGATTACGTGGACTTTGAATTGAGTTATATGACTTGATTTATGTGCGTTACATGGCTGTCTGTTTAATGTTCATATAACTCCATGAGCTTTTCAAGTGAAATTACTTGTCTATCCGTGCCTCGCTTGTTTACTTGTCAATGTGCAATATTATGACTATTCAGAGGCAACCTACTTTGTTGTCCTCCTAATGTGATATATTAAATGTCATAAATGTGCATTGCATATAAGGTTGTAACCTTTCATTTTGGCGTGGTAGCGATCACGCACACCGGGCGGCATCGGGCTTGCCGGTGCACCCGTGACTACCATGGTCCCATTCCCTCTCTCGCTTGGGGGCTAGACTTCCTCGAAGAGTTCGGTCGTAGGATTTCGGGGTACATCCGGAGTACACCCACTTGGCGTGTTATGGAGATGATTTGAAGTCAGCCGCAACAACTGATTCTGGAAATGAACTGAGAGCAAAAGCTCACCGTATCCTTTTTACTATGTGTATAAGTATTCTCGCTTGGTTCTTAGAGAACCTCGGGGAGGAAAGACGGGTAATTGTGTTCCTTTACTTTTGTATTATTATTATGTACTTAATTGTGTTATATTCATGTTTGCAAAAGGATTTTCATAAGTTGAACTGAAAAATGAGTTTCAAAATCTATTTCTCGTTCCCCCTCGCTGTGTTCATAAGGACTCACCCTCTTTTATCATCTCAGGTGAAGAAGATCAAGAACAGGTACCCGAGGACGATGTGCCTAACGATGATTCCTTGGAGTGATTGCCTGTCCTGTGTGCTTTGCTTGATTTAAGGCCATTTGTGAAAACTATGCTACTTGAAGACTGTTTCTTTCATGTTGTTTAATGTTGTGATGTAAAAGACCCCCGTTGTAATTTGGGGTCTAATTTTGGTTTGTACTGATGATAACTGGACAAACACTAGACACTACTATGGTTATTTTGCTATTATTACTGCTAGTATCTATAATAGGATCGTGTAGTATTAGGTAAAGGCTAAGTTAAATGAACCAACTAAATCTTAAGCAGGTACACGTTATTAAGCTAAGATCAACATGTACTTTTGTAACAAGGATTAACAAACGAACGAGACATAGTATCATGTTAGGTTATTAATCAACGATACATCAGGACAACCAGTAGGCATTTCAATTGATGATAAATAGTAATCTTAGTTGGAAATGAATTTGAGATGGTAAATTTTGTGGCGTTTAGAGAATTAGGTCAAACCAAAGAGCTCAATTACAACCGTTATGCTGCCGGTTTTCCGGAAAACTTTGTAGTTTAGGCCGAAATGTTAAGTGTTAAAATCTTCATGAACGGTTAAGTACGAGACGTGACTTGAATGATTAGATCACACCCTAGTCTAACCTTTATAGGCCTGGTTGAGGCGTGACACCTTAGAATAAGAATGGTATCAGAGCCAGGTTTAACTCTCGGACCGTGGGTAGAGCCCTAAGATAATTAGGATGACTTGTTTATATGTTATTGTGTGATAATGTTAAATGTGCCTTCTATGTTTTATGTGTTTAAGTGATTAACATGCCTTAGTTGTTTCTAGAATTGTATCTATAATATGTTGCATATCTTATGCACTAAATTCTTAATTGTCATATTTCAATAAATTGTGCATTGTAATATGTGCCTATAGATGGCTGGCCATAGTACCCGTACTACTAATAGGAGCGGTGAACCTCAAGAGACTAGAGATGCTTATCAAACTAATCCCGGTATAGCTATGTTTAACATGATGGCGAATGCCATGGATCGTGTATCATGAGTGATGGAGCGCCAGGATGCACGTGAAGCCAATAACAACAACAACAGGAACGATGGTAACCATGGGAGACATAGCAGAATGAGGGAGTTCCTTGACTTTCGCCCGTCCAAATTCCACGGGGAAGCTGATGATGAGAAAGTAGAGACTTGGCTGTTCGAGATCAAGAAGATTTTCAGGCCACTTGATTATACTGATGAAGAAAAGGTGGAGTTTGCAGTGTTTCTGTTGCACGGGGATGCTGAACATTGGTGGCACACTGTAGAGGCACTGTGGGAAACTGATCAGACACCTCACTTGTGGGGTAATTTTGTTAAGGCATCCAAGGAGAAATATGTACCTGCAGTTTCTAGGCAGAGACGGATAAAGGAGTTCATGCACTTGACCCAGGGTAACATGACGGTGGCCCAATACGAGGCTCGTTTTGACCGATTGTCCTGTTATGCTCAATATATGGTTAGTACTCCAGAGGCGAAGATGTGGAAATTTACTACTGGATTGAGGCCAAAGATTCAGGACCAGTTGGCTTCTCATGACTTCGATACCTATTCTGCTCTCTTTGCTGCTGCCTCTCGAGTTGAGAAGAGGAAACTAGATGGAGTCGGTTCGAGTCAACCGAACAAGAAACCATGCCAGCCTCCAAGTCAGCAGAGGAAATTTCAGAGTCAGAGTTGTAGTTAGGGCTAGAGCCAGAACAAACCAGTGAATAACCGTGGCCCGACAAAAGCGCCATCAGCCTCTTCCGCCTGCGGATCCACAGGTAGTTCACCTGCTACTCAGTCCGTCAGCTGTTCTTATTGTGACAAGAAGGGGCATATCGAGGCCCAATGTTGGAGGAAGTTAGGACGATGTATGAGATGTGGCAGTGATCAGCATCAGATCAAGGATTGCCCTAAACGGCAGGCAGGACAGAATCAGGGTAAACCAACTACTAGAAGCAAGACTCTAGTTCCTAGAGTTCAGGCTTGAGCTTATGCTATTGAGTGAGAGGAGATTCCAGATAAAACCGCTGTTGTTGAAGGTACATTCTTCATACTGAATCAACCTGTTAGGGTGTTAATTGATCCGGGTACTACTCATTCATTTATTACTCCCTTATGTGTGGAACATGTGAAACTGAAAGTTGTATGTTTGCCATACGAAGTAGAAGTTGGTACTCCAATGGGTTCTAAACTTGTTACTAGCTCAACTTGTAAAGCATGTAAAATCCAAATTAAGGATAGGGAATTCTCAGTCAATCTTATTGTATTACCTTTTCGAGATTATGAGGTCATTTTAGGGATGGACTGGCTGGCAAAACATCATGTCCAACTAGATTGTCGGGTGAAGATTATAACGTTCCGGGTACCTGGTCAACCAATACTAGAGGTAATGGGTCGAATAGATTTCATCGGGAGTTCCATCATTTCATCTACGAAAGCAGTGAAGTCCTTAAGAAAAGGGTGTAGCGGATACTTAGCTTACCTTATCAACAAGCCGTCGGACAAAGCTAAGTTGGAGGAGATGCCTATGATCAAAGACTATGCGGATGTGTTTCCAGAAGAATTTCCCTGTTTATCCCCAAATCGGGAGATCGAGTTCGTTATAGAGCTACTGCCTGGCACCCAGCCGATATCTAAAACTCCCTATCGTATGGCGCCGGCCGAGCTACAAGAATTGAAGGACCAATTGCAAGGATTGCTAAAGAAGGGATTTGTTCAACCAAGTTCTTCACCGTGGGGTGCACTAGTTCTATTTGTAAAGAAGAAAGACGGAACGTTGAGGCTATGCATCGACTACTGAGGATTGAACCAAGTGACTGTCAAGAATAAATACCCACTTCCACTGATCGATGAGTTATTTGATCAACTGCAAGGAGCCAAAGTGTATTCGAAACTCGACTTGAGGCAAGGGTATTATCAGTTGTGGATCAAAAAGGAAGATGTGCCTAAAACGGCTTTCAGGACGAGATATGGGCATTATGAATATGTGGTGATGCCTTTTGGACTAACCAATGCCCCTGTAGCTTTTATGGATTTGATGCACAGGGTGTTTCAACCCTACTTGGACCAATTTGTGGTAATCTTCATCGATGATATTTTGGTATACTCGAAATCCGAGGCGGAGCATGAACAACATCTGCGGTTGGTACTGCAGAAACTTCGAGAGCATCAATTGTATGCAAAGTTTAGCAAGTGCGAATTTTGGTTGCAGCAGATTGCATTTTTGGGGCATATCATATCCCAAGAGGGAATAGTGGTGGATCCAGCAAAGATAGATGCAGTGATGTCTTGGAAGAAGCCAGAAAATGTTATAGAGGTTCGGAGTTTCCTTGGTCTAGCCGGCTATTATAAGAGATTCGTGAAGGATTTTTCTAAGATTGCAGGACCACTTACAAAGCTCACTCAAAAGAAAACAACATTTTTGTGGGATGATAAGTGTGAGAACAACTTCCAAGAGCTGAAGAAAAGATTGACCACCGCACATGTTCTTGCATTGCCTGAAGGAAGTCAAGGTTTTGTAATCTATAGCGATGCTTCGAAGGAAGGATTGGGTTGTGTGTTGATGCAAAATGGAAGGGTGATTGCATATGCTTCTAGAAAACCAAAGCCGTATGAGTTGAACTACACGACGCATGATTTGAAGTTAACGGCTATTGTCTTTGCACTCAAGAAATGGAAGCATTATATGTAGGGTAACAAGTTTGAAGTATTTACCGATCATAAGAGCTTGAAATACTTGTTCTCTCAAAAAGAGTTGAATATGAGGCAAAGGCGGTGGATGGAGCTTTTGGATGATTATAATTGCACAATCAATTATGTGCCCGGTAAAGCAAATGTAGTTGCAGATGCCTTAAGTAGAAAAACAAGCATGGCGAAACTGGAAGTCAAGGTATAGGAGTTATTGGAGGAATCATTTTTGTGGAAACCACAATCGACTCAGAGAGGGTTACTTTTTGCCACTACACAAGTTCAATCGACCTTGTTGTCTGAGTTACGGGAGGCTCAACAGAAGGACCAACAATTTCAGAAGATTAAAGAAAGCAACGCAGATTTCAAGTTTCATGATGATGGTATTTGGAGGTTTAGGAATTGGATTTGTGTTCCCAATGAGCCAGAGCTAAAAAAGAAAATTCTTGAAGAAGCCCATAATTCAAGATATACTATTCACCCCAGCGGAACAAAGATGTATCGGGATTTGAAGCAACACTATTGGTGGAATAACATGAAAAGAGAAATTGCAGAGTTTGTGGCACGGTGTTTGACTTGCCAGAGAGTCAAAGCGGAACATCAACGACCCGCAGGTTTGCTTTAGCCATTGGAGATTCCTTAATGGAAATGGGAACATATTACTATGGACTTTGTTATGGACCTGCCCAGATCACAAAAGAGTCATGACGCCGTTTGGGTCATAGTGGATAGATTGACTAAGTCGGCGCACTTCTTACCGATGAACAAGGAGGATAGTCCTGAGAAATTGGGAGATATATATGTGACGGAGATTGTAAGATTGCACGGGATGCCTGTGAGTATCGTATCGGATAGGGATCCTCGTTTTACTTCCCGATTTTGGAAGAGATTGCAAGAAGCTTTGGGAACGAAGCTGAGTTTCATCACGGCTTATCACCCTCAGACTGATGGACAATCGGAGAAAACTATTTAGATTTTGGAGGATATGCTGAGGGTGTGTGTTTTAGATTTTGGAAAAGGTTGGGAGAAATATCTATCTCTAGCGGAGTTCGCTTATAATAATAGTTATCAGGCCACTATCGGGATGGCCCTATTCGAGGCGTTGTATGGACGTAAGTGTCGATCCCCAATTTACTGGGATGAAGTAGGTGAGACGAAGACTTTTGACACGACCCTTTTACCTGAACTTATGAAGACTGTTGATAATATCCACCTCATCCGGAAACGGATGCTTACCACCCAGAGCAGGCAGAAGAGTTATGCAGATCGCCGAAGACGGAGTCTAGAGTTTGAGGTCGGCGACAAGGTGTTCTTGAAGATATCACCCCGGAGGGGACTGATTAAACATGGCAAGGGTGGAAAGTTGAGCCCGAGATTTGTAGGACCATTTGAGATAATTGAGAAGGTTGGCAAATTGGCGTATCACCTAGTACTACCCCAGAACCTCTCCAATATTCACGACGTCTTTCATGTTTCAATGCTGCGGAAGTATCATCCTGATCCGTCGCACATCTTAGAGCCAGAGTCGTTGCAGTTTCGGGAGAACTTGTCTTACGAGGAGAAGCCCATTCGGATCCTAGACCAGCAAGATCGGGAGTTGCGCAACAAAACTATACCAATGGTGAAAGTGCTGTGGGATCATCATGGAGTTGAAGAAGCAATGTGGGAAAGGCGAGACCAGATGGAGCAGCAATATCTAGCTTTATTTCAAAGGTAATATTGAATTTCGGGACGAAATTATTTTAAGGAGGGGAGGATGTGAGGCCCGACCTCGATTTGCGTGCGATACCTCATTTCGTGTGCCCTAATCTAGATTTGCATGCCTTGACCTAGGTTTAAGAATTGAATTCGTTTTGTGTGCCATGCATTGAATTATGTGCATTCATTTAGAATTGCGTGCATTTACTAGAAAAATATGCGTTCGTCTCGTAGTTCGTGTCCTACCTCGTAGTGCGTGCCCTAGACCTAGGAAAACATGCCCTCACGCTAATCAAGAAAGCATCTTACACGAAGCACTAGGTCATTAATCAATCCCACAAAAATCCACTAACTATTATTAAATTACTAATTCAACCCACTAGAAGACAAAATCTCACAAAAAGCTAGACATTCCTTATTCTTTTTGCACTTTCAACACACAATTAAAATAATGCTCGAAGATGACAAAAAATCAGAATTTAAGCTAGCTTTGGCCGACCAATATGTGCATTTAAACTAGCATTGCATAATTTATTAATAATCCTAGACATACTATGACATTCTATGACACAAATGCATAAAAATTGCTCAAAATTCTCCTCAATTCTCCACCTTGCTCGACCAAACACACCTTGCCCATGCTAGCAATTTTAAATTTCACCTTGAAGACACAAAATAGCTAAATCACCAAGCTCAAGGCCGACCATATGCATCAAACTTGCAAAAGGCCTTCATTCTTTGTCATTTCTTCATTTTCTTCTCATCTTCTCTCTCTCCCTCTCATTTTTCTCTCTGTCTCTCGGCCTTGGCTGAGTTTCTCACCTTCCATAGCTCATCTTCATCACACCATAGTTGATCAAGACAAGCAACAAGCAAGAGGCTCGACCAAACTAGCTAGGATGCGAAAATCACACATGCATGCTCCTTGAGTCTTCATTTCGGCCCTAGGTAAGTTTCTTAGCTTCCATTTCTTTTCTTCTTGTTCTAACCACATGCATGTACTAAGAGCTTGGTCACTAAGCTAGGAAAAATAGAGAAAACCAAGTTGGAACCTCGGCTAGGCAAAGAAGAGGAAGAAATTTGTGCTTCAACAAGTTTTTGTGCATCTTCTTGTTGATTTGCTAAGGTGAGGGCTAAAACCTTTTGAAAATTCTTCAAAAATCCACATGCATGCTCATAAATGTATGTCTTTGCTTCTGTTCTTGAGTTATATGCTTGTTCATAAGCTTTTACAACCATGCATGGCAAGATTTTGGCTTGAAGATGATGATAGGTGAAATCGGATTATGTGACAGCTCTCTGACCTGTTGTTTCGAGGTGCGTTTGGCTAGGCAAATGATGTTGAAAATTCATGAAAATTGGTAAGTGGCTATTTTTTCCAGTTTTGAACATTTTTCGCAGAAATAGGCCAAAGCTAATTTCGATTCTAAGGTCCTCCAAATGGCAAATAATTAAAATGTGTCCAAATCTGGAAATCTGGAAAAATGAAGCAGGTTTTGGCAGATGCACTGACCTTGTAGAATGAACCATATTTAACTTAGTAAATGATGTTCAAAATGCATGAAATTTGGTGTACTACTATTTTTTTGGTTCTGGACATTTTTGTCAGAAATGGACTAAGGCTAAATCTGACCCTAAGGACCTCAAAAACGTCAATTATCGAAATGTGTGCAAATCTGGACAGTTTTGTGCTACCCCACTATTTTGGCTATAACTAATGATCCTGAACTCCAAATGATGCAAGGTTTGTTTCTGATTTTATTTCACTCATTAAGATTTAATTTGACATCTTGTTCACTGGAATTGGAGATTGTTTTATTATCTTAATGATTGTGAGAAAACAGCCTATTGCAGTGAGGGTTTCACTTGGTTATATGCTTAGAAAAATTGTTGTAACTTCTCTTGTGGTATTGATTGCTTGGGATTGTGACATTGGGATGTTGTGTGAACTGTTTTGAGTACTTGGGGATGTTTGAATTAATTGATGCATGGCTTGAGATTGATTTTGAGTTGACTTAGGGTTTAATCACACGGGTAAGTACGAAATGGAAACCCTAATGACTAGGTAGTCTTGCTAAGTGTTGATCATTTGGACATTGTGTGGAATTATATGCTTAGTAGGCTGCCCGTAGATGCCCTTATAGTCCTAAATGTGATTTTGATCATTGCATGTTGACAAATAGGTTTTTCTTGCATCCGAGCCCACGTAGATGTTGTTGCATATTATGTAATCTTATTATTTGATTACGTGGACTTTGAATTGAGTTATATGACTTGATTTATGTGCGTTACATGGCTGTCCGTTTAATGTTCATATAACTCCATGAGCTTTTCAAGTGAAATTACTTGTCTATCCGTGCCTCGCTTGTTTACTTGTCAATGTGCAATCTTATGACTGTTCGGAGGCAACCTACTTTGTTGTCCTCCTAATGTGATATATTAAATGTCATAAATGTGCATTGCATATAAGGTTGCAACCTTTCATTTTGGCATGGTAGCGATCACGCACACCGGGCGGCATCGGGCTTGTCGGTACACCCGTGACTACCATGGTCCCATTCCCTCTCTCGCTTGGGGGCTAGACTTCCTTGGAGAGTTGGGTCGTAGGATTTCGGGGTACATCCGGAGTACACCCACTTGGTGTGTTATGGGGATGATTTGAAGTCGGCCGCAACAACTGATTCTGGAAATGAACTGAGAGCAAAAGCTCACCGTATCCTTTTTACTATGTGTATAAGTACTCTCGCTTGGTTCCTAGAGAACCTCGGGGAGGAAAGACGGGTAATTGTGTTCCTTTACTTTTGTATTATTATTATGTACTTAATTGTGTTATATTCATGCTTGCAAAAGGATTTTCATAAGTTGAATCGAAAAATGAGTTTCAAAACCTATTTCTCGTTCCCCCTCGCTGAGTTCATAAGGACTCACCCTCTTTTATCATCTCAGGTGAAGAAGATCAAGAACAGGTACCCGAGGACGATGTGCCTAACGACGATTCCTTGGAGTGATTGCCTGTCTTGTGTGCTTTCCTTGATTTAAGGCCATTTGTGAAAACTATGCTACTTGAAGACTGTTTCTTTCATGTCGTTTAATGTTGTGATGTAAAAGACCACCGTTGTAATTTGGGGTCTAATTTTGGTTTGTACTGATGATAACTGGACAGACACTAGGCACTACTATGGTTATTTTGCTATTATTACTTCTAGTATCTATAATAGGATCGTGTAGTATTAGGTAAAGGCTAAGTAAAATGAACCAACTAAATCTTAAGCAGGTACACGTTATTAAGCTAAGATCAACATGTACTTTTGTCATGAGGATTAACAAACGAACGAGACATAGTATCATGTTAGGTTATTAATCAACGAGACATCAGGACAACCAGCAGGCATTTCAATTGATGATAAATAGTAATCTTAGTTGGAAATGAATTTGAGATGGTAAATTTTGAGGCGTTTAGAGAATTAGGTCAAACCAAAGAGCCCAATTACAGCCGTTATGCTGCCGGTTTTCCAGAAAATTTTGGAGTTTAGGCCGAAATGTTTAGTGTTAAATCTTCATGAACGGTTAAATACGAGACGTGACCTGAATGATTAGATCACACCCTAGTCTAACCTTTATAGGCCGGGTTGGGGCGTGACACACAACATACTGTTGGAAAGCTCTTCGAGAGCTCTACGACGGGAGCAGCAAGCCTGCTCAGCTGCGCCCATTTTCGGAGCCCAAAATCGAATGTTTTCATCAGTTTCGGGACAATTTTCTTCTTTTGCACTGTGTTTCCGTCCCGGATCATACGTCGTGAGTCGCTAAAAGGACGATAACATAATCCATCACATTTCTTTTGTCGAATAACATGGCACCTTGGGCAAGATAACTTCGCCACACGTAGAGGCCGGGCCCGCAAACCGAGGGCGTGGGGCTTGGGACCAGGTCTCCGTCACTCCAGTGCCCATAACTTTTGATCCGTAAGGAGTTACGCGGTGCACAACTTAACGTTGGAAAGCTCTCCGGGAGCTTTATGATGGGGGCAGCAAGCCTGCTTGGCTGGGAAAATTTTCGGAGCCCAAAATCGAATGTTTTCAGTAGTTTCCGGACACTTTTCTTCTTTTGCGATGTTTTTCCATCCTGGATCGTACGTCGTGAGCCGCGAAAAGGACGACAACCTAATCCATCACATTTTTATTACCGAATAACACGTCACCTTGGGCAAGACAACTTCGCCTCATGTAGAGGTTGGGCCTGCAAACCGAGGGCGTAGGGCTTGAGACCAAGTCTCTGTCGCTCCGGTGCCCATAACTTTTAATCCGTAAGGAGTTACGCGGCGCACATCATACTGTTGGAAAACTCTCCGAGAGCTCTACGACGAGGGAAGCAAGCCTGCTCAGCTGCGCCCATTTTCGGTGTCCAAAATCGAACGTTTTCATCAGCTTCAATACAATTTTCTTCTTTTGCGCTATTTTTTAGTCCCGGATCGTTCGTCGTGAGTCGCGAAAAGGACGACAACCTAATCCATGACATTTCTATTACTGAATAACATGGCACCTTGGGCAAGACAACTTCGCCACACGTAGAGGCTGGGCCCGCAAACCGTGGGCGTGGGCCTTAGGACCAAGTCTCCGTCGCTCCGGTGCCCACAACTTTTGATCCGTAAGGAGTTACGCGGTGCAAAGTGAACTGTTGGAAAGCTCTCTGTGAGCTCCAAGACAGGGGCAACAAGCCTGCTTAGCTGCGTCCATTTTCGGAGCCCAAAATCGAACGTTTTCATCAGTTTCGGGACAATTTTCTTCTTTTAAGCTGTTTTTCCATCCCGAATCATACATCGTGAGCCACAAAAAGGACGACAACCTAATCCATCATATTTCTATTACCGAATAACACGGCACATTGGGCAAGACAACTTCGCCTCACGTAGAGGCTGGGCCTGCAAACCGAGGGCGTGGGGCTTGACACCAGGTCTCCGTCGCTCCGATGCCCATAACTTTTGATCCGTAAGGAGTTACGCGGCGCACAACATACCGTTAGAAAGCTCTCTGAGAGCTCCACGATGGGGGCATCAAGCCTGCTCGGCTGCGCCCGTTTTCGGAGCCCAAAATCAAATATTTTCAATAGTTTTTGGATACTTTTCTTCTTTTCCTCTGTTTTTTCATCCCGAATCGTTCGTCATGAGCTGCGAAAAGGACGATAACTTAATCCACCACATTTCTGTTACCGAATCCCGCGGCACATAGGGCAAGACAACTTCGCCTCACGTAGAGGCTGGGCCTGCAAACTGAGGGCATGGGGCTTGGGACCAGGTCTCCGTCGCTCCGGTGCCCATAACTTTTGATCTGTAAGGAGTTACGCGGCACACTGCATAACGTTGGAAAGCTCTTCGAGAGCTTTATGACGGGGGCACCAAGCCTGCTTGGCTGCAAAAATTTTTGGAGGCCAAAATCGAATGTTTTCATCAGTTTCGGGACACTTTTCTTCTTTTGCGCTATTTTTCCATCCCGGATCATACGTCGTGAGCCGCGAAAAGGACGACAACCTAATCCATCACAATTATTTTACCGAATAACATGGCACCTTGGGCAAGACAACTTCGCCTCATGTAAAGGCTGGGCTTGGGAGCAGGTCTCTGTCGCTCCGGTGCCCATAACTTTTGATCAGTAAGGAGTTACGTGACGCACAACATACTGTTGGAAAGCTCTCCGAGAGCTCTACGATGAGGGTAGCAAGGCAGCTTTGCTGCGCCCATTTTCAGAGTTAAAAATTGAACATTTTCATCAGTTTCCGGATAATTTTCTTCTTATGCGCTGTTTTTCCATCCCGGATCGTTTGTCGTGAGCCGCGAAAAGGACCACAACCTAAACCATCACATTTCTATTAAC
Source organism: Ehretia macrophylla (assembly GCA_037974665.1). Taxonomy (NCBI): domain Eukaryota; kingdom Viridiplantae; phylum Streptophyta; class Magnoliopsida; order Boraginales; family Ehretiaceae; genus Ehretia; species Ehretia macrophylla. The sequence goes on along the minus strand of CM075771.1, from coordinate 46,368,771 downwards.
GAATAACATGACACCTTGGGCAAGGCAACTTCGCCACACGTAGAGGTTGGGCCCGCAAACCGATGGCGTAGGGCTTGGGACCAGGTCTACGTTGCTCCGGTGCCCATAACTTTTGATCCGTTACGAGTTATGCAGTGCACAGCATACCGTTGGAAATCTCTCCATGAGCTCCACGACAGGGGGAGTAAGCCTGCTTGTTTGCGTCCATTTTCGGAGCCCAAAATCGAATGTTTTCATCAGTTTCGGGACAATTTTCTTCTTTTGCGCTGTTTTTCTGTCCTGGATCATACGTCGTGAGCCGCGAAAAGGATGACAACCTAATCCATTACATTTCTATTACCGACTAACACGGCACATTGGGCAAGACAACTTCGCCTCACGTAAAAGCTGGGACGGCAAACCAAGGGCGTAGGGCTTAGGACCAGGTCTCCGTCGCTCCGGTGCCCATAACTTTTGATCTATAAGGAGTTACGCGGCACACAGCATACCATTGGAAGGCTCTCCGAGAGCTCTACGACGGGGGCAGCAAGCACGCTAGGCTTCGCCCATTTTCGGAGCCCAAAATTGAATGTTTTCATCAATTTTGGGATACTTTTCTTCTTTTGCGCTGTTTTTCCGTCCCAGATCGTATGTCGTGAGCCGCGAAAAGAATGACAACCTAATCCACCACATTTCTATTACCGAATACCATGGCACCTTGGGCAAAATAACTTCTCCACACGTAGAGGCTGGGCCTGTAAACTGAGGGCTTGGGGCTTGGGACCAGGTTTCCGCTGCTCCAGTGCCTATAACTTTTGATCCGTAAGGAGTTACGCAGTGCACAACATACCTTCGGAAAGCTTTCCGAGAGCTCTCTATGACGGGGGTAGAAAGCCGGCTCTGCTGCAAAAATTTTCAGAGCCCAAAATCGAACGTTTTCATCAGTTCCGGGACACTTTTCTTTTTTCGCGCTGTTTTTCCATCCCGGATCGTACGTCGTGAGCCGCGAAAAGGACGAAAACTAAATCCATCACATTTCTATTACCGAATAACATGGCACCTTGGGCAAGACAACTTCGCCTCACGTAGAGGCTGGACCCGCAAACCGAGGGCGTGGGGCTTGGGACCAGTTCTCCGTCGCTCCGGTGCCCATAACTTTTTGATCCGTAAGGAGGTACGCGGCGCACAATATACCGTTGGAAAGCTCTCCAAGAGCTCTACGATGAGGGCATCAAGCTTGCTCGGCTGCGCCCGTTTTCGGAGCCCAAAATTGAATGTTTTCATTAGTTTCGCGATATTTTTTTTCTTTTGCGCTGTTTTTTCATCCCGGATCGTACGACGTGAGCCGCGAAAAGGACGACAACCTAATCCACCACATTTCTGTTACCGAATTCGCGGCACCTTGGGCAAGACAACTTCGCCTCACGTAGAGGCTGGGCCAGCAAACTTAGGGCATGGGGCTTGGGACTAGGTCTCCGTCGCTCCGGTGCCCATAACTTTTGATCCGTAAGGAGTTACGCGGCGCACTGCATAACGTTGGAAAGCTCTCCGAGAGCTTTATGACGGGGGCAGCAAGCCTACTTGGCTGCAAAAATTTTCAGAGCCCAAAATCGAACGTTTTCATTAGTTTCGGGACACTTTTCTTCTTTTGCGCTATTTTTCCATCCCGGATCATACGTCGTGAGCCGCATAAAGGACGACAACCTAATCCATCACAATTATTTTACCGAATAACATGGCACCTTGGGCAAGACAACTTCGCCTCACGTAAAGGCTAGGCCCGTAAACCGAGGGCGTAAGGCTTGGGACTAGGTCTCTATCGCTCCGGTGCCCATAACTTTTGATCTATATGGAGTTACGTAGTGCACTGCATACCGTTGGAAGGCTCTCTGAGAGCTCTACGACGGGGGCAGCAAGCACACTAGGCTGCGCCCATTTTCGGAGCCCAAAATCGAACGTTTTCATCAGTTTCGGGATACTTTTCTTCTTTTGCACTGTTTTCCCGTCCCGGATCGTATGTCGTGAGCCGCGAATAGGAAGACAACCTAATCCACCACATTTCTACTACCGAATACCATGGCACCTTTTGCAAAATAACTTCGCCTCACGTAAAGGCTGGGCCCGCAAACTGAGGGCGTGGGGCTTGGGACCAAGTTTCTGTCACTCCGGTACCCATAACTTTTGATCCGTAAGGAGTTACGCAGCGCACAACATACCTTTGGAAAGCTTTTCGAGAGCTCTCTACGACGAGGGCAACAAGCCAGCTTTGCTACAAAAATTTTCAGAGCCCAAAATCGAACGTTTTCATCAGTTTCGGGACACTTTACTTCTTTCGCGTTGTTTTTTCATCTTGGATCGTACGTCGTGAGCCGCGAAAAGGACGACAACCTAATCCACCACATTTATGTTACCGAATCCTGTGGCACCTGGGGCAAGACAACTTCACCTCACGTAGAGGATGGGCCCGCAAACCGAGGGCATGGGGCTTGGGACCAGGTCTCCATCGCTCCGGTGCCCATAACTTTTGATCCGTAAGGAGTTACGCGACGCACAACATAACGTTGGAAAGCTCTCCGAGAGCTTTATGACGGGGGCAGCAAGCCTGCTTGGCTGCGAAAATTTTTGGAGCCCAAAATCGATTGACTACCGCACCTGTTCTTGCATTGCCTGAAGGGAGTCAAGGTTTTGTAATCTATAGCGATGCTTCGAAGGAAGGACTGGGTTGTGTGTTGTTGCAAAATGGTAGAGTGATTGCGTATGCTTCTAGAAAACCGAAGCCGTATGAATTGAACTACCCGACGCATGATTTGGAGTTAGCGGCTATTGTGTTTGCACTCAAGAAGTGGAGGCACTATCTGTGGGGTAACAAGTTCGAGGTGTTTACTGATCACAAGAGCTTGAATTACTTGTTCTCACAAAAAGAGTTGAACATGAGGCAAAGGCGGTGGATGGAGCTTTTGGATGATTATAACTGCACAATCAATTATGTGCCCGGTAAAGCGAATGTAGTTGCAGATGCCTTAAGTAGGAAAGCGAGCATGGCAAAACTGGAAGTCAAGGTGCAGGAGTTGTTGGAGGAAGCATTTTTGTGGAAACCACAATTGACTCGAAAATGGTTACTATTTGCCACTACACAAGTTCAATCGACCTTGTTGTTTGAGTTACGAGAGGCTCAACAGAAGGACCAACAGTTTCAGAAGATTAAAGAAAGCAACACATATTTCAAGTTTCATGATGATGGTATTTGGAAGTTTAGGAATCGGATCTGTGTTCCTAATGATCCAGAATTGAAAAAGAAGATTCTTGAAGAAGCCCATAATTCAAGATACACTATTCACCCTGGTGGAACAAAGATGTACCGGGATTTGAAGCAAGACTATTGGTGGAATAATATGAAGAGAGAGATTGAAAGAAGCTTTGGGAACGAAGTTGAGTTTCAGCACGGCTTATCACCCTCAGACTGATGGACAATCTGAGAGAACTATTCAGATTCTGGAGGATATGCTGAGGGCGTGTGTTTTAGACTTTGGGAAAGGTTGGGAGAAATACCTGTCTCTAGCCAAGTTCGCTTATAATAATAGTTATCAGGCCACTATCTGGATGGCCCCATTTGAGGTATTGTATGGACGTAAGTGTCGATCCCCAATTTACTGGGATGAAGTAGGTGAGACGAAGACTTTTGACCCGACCCTTCTACCTGAACTTATGAAGACTGTTGATAATATCCACCTTACCCGGAAATGGATGCTTACCGCCCAGAGCAGGCAGAAAAGTTATGCAGACCGATGGAGACAGAGCCTAGAGTTTGAGGTTGGCGATAAGGTGTTCTTGAAGATATCACCTCGGAGGGGACTGATTAAACACGGCAAGGGTGGAAAGTTGAGCCCGAGGTTTGTAGGACCATTTGAGATAATTGAGAAGGTTAGCAAGTTGGCGTATCGCCTAGAACTACCCCAAAACCTCTCCAATATTCACGACGTCTTTCATGTTTCAATGCTATGGAAGTATCACCCTGATCCATCGTATATCTTGGAGCCAGAGCCGTTGCAGCTTCGGGAGAACTTGTCTTATGAAGAGAAGCCCATTCGGATCCTAGACCAGCAAGATCAGGAGTTGCGCAACAAATCTATACCGATGGTGAAAGTGTTGTGGGATCATCATGGAGTTAAAGAAGCAACGTGGGAAAGGCGAGACCAGATGGAGCAACAGTATCCAGCTTTATTTCAAAGGTAATATTGAATTTTGGGACGGAATTCTATTAAGGAGGGGAGGATGTAAGGCCCAACCTCGATTTGCGTGCGATATCTCGTTTCGTGTGCCCTAACCTAGATTTGCGTGCCTTGACCTAGATTTAAGAATTGTGTTTCGTTTTGTATGCCTTGCATTGAATTACGTGCATTCATTTAAGGTTGCGTGTATTTACTTGGAAAACGTGCACTCGTCTCGTAGTTCTTGCCTTGTTTCGTAGTACGTGCCCAAAACCTAGGAAAGCGTGCCCTCACGCTAATCAAGAAAGCATCTTACATGAAGCACTAGGTCATTAATTAATCCTACAAATCCCACTAACTAATATTAAAATGCTAAGTCAATGCACTAGAAGACGAAATTACACCAAAAGCTAGATATTCTTTATTCTTTATTCTTTATTCTTTATTCTTTGCATGTCCCAAACACACAATAAAATAAGCTTTGAACAAGACAAAAAATTCAGATTTGAGCACATATTTGGCCGACCACTAGGAGCTTTGTGCATGCAATTTAATTTCAAATTCTACTCCTAAACATTCTATGACAATTCTATGACACAAAGCAATAAAAAAAATTAGCTCAAAACCCTCCTCAAAGCTCCATATTCTCGACACAAGCTCCATTCCCATACTAGATAATTCAAAATGCTTCTTGAAGACACAAAAGTCTGAAATTTACATGCTCAAGGCCGACACAAGCATCTATGCCCATCAAGCTTTCATTTTCTTTCATTTTCCTTCATTTCCTCTCACTCCTCTCTCATTTCTTCTCTCTCTCTCGGCCTTGGCTGAGTTTCTACACTCCATAGCTTATCTTCATCACTCCATGGTTCATCAAGGCATGCAAGAAGCTAGGGAGCTCGACTAAGCAGGCTAGGTTGCAGGAAACACACATGTAAGCTCTTTGAACCTCCATTTCGGCTTAGGTGAGTTTGCTAGCTTCCATTTCTTTTCTTCTTGTTCTAACCACATGCACTTACTAAGAACATGGTTACTAAGCTAGGAAATTAGAGAAAAACGAGTGGTGTCTCGGCTAAGCAAGGAAAAGAGTCAACCTTGTGCAACCATCAAGAGTCTTGTGCATCTTCTTGTTGTTTTGCTAAGGTGAGGGCTAAAAATTCTTGAAAATCTTTCAAAAAATCACATGCATGCCCTTAAATGTCTATCTTTACTTATGTACTTGTGATATATGTGTGTTCATGAGTTTTGTAAACATGCATGGCAAGATTTTTGGCTAGAATGTGATGATAGATGAAATCGGGTATGTAACAGCCTTCTACCTTGTTGGTGCGAGGTGATTTTGACCAGGTGAATGATGTTGAAAATGAGTGAAAATTGGTAGCTAACTGGTTTTGCCAGTTTTGAGAATTTTTCACAGAAATATGCCAAAGCTAATTTTGACTCTAAGGTCCTTAAAATGACTAATTATCAAAATGTGTCCAAATCTGGAAAGTCTGGAAAAATGAAGCAGGTTTTGGCAGATTCACTGACCATGTAGAACGAATCAGTTTTAGCTTAGTAAATGACATCCAAAATGCATGAAATTTGGTGTGCTGCTAGATGTTTCAGTTATGGACATTTTTATCAGAAATGGACCAAGGCTAAATCTGACCCTAAGGCCTTAAAAACGACAAGCATTGAAATGTGTACAAATCTGGACAGTTTTGTGTAGTCTCACTGTTTTGGCTATAACTCTTGAACCCGAACTCCAAATGATGCGAGGTTTGTTTCTGAATTTATTTCACTCCTTAAGCTTTAATTTGACATCTTGTTCACTGGAATTTGAGATTTTTTGCTTGTCTTAATGATTGTGAGAAAACAGTCATTTGCAGTGAGGGTTTCACCTATTGATATGCTTAGAAAAATTAATGTAGCTTCCCTTGTTGTATTAAATGCTTGGGATTGTGGCATTTGGATGTTGTGTGAACTGTTTTGAATGCTTGAGGGTGTTAGAATTAATCAATGCATGGCTTGAGCTTAATTACGAGATGACTTGGGGTTTAATTGCACAGGTAAGCACGAATTGAAACCCTAGTAACTAGGTAAACTTGCTAAGTATTGATCCTTTGGATATTGTGTTTGATTATGTGTTTAGTAGGCTACCCGTAGTTTCCCTCATAGCCCTAAACATGATTTCGATGATTACATGTTGATAAGTAGGCTTTTCATGCACCGGTCCCACGTAGATGTCGTTGCATGATGAATAATTTTATTGTTTGATTACGTGAACTTTGAAATGAGTATATGACTTGATTTACGTGCGTTACATGGCTGCCTGTTTAATGTTCATATAACTCCATGTGCTTTTCAAGTGAATTTACTTGTCATATCATGCCTCACGTGTTTAACTGTCAATGTGCAATCTTATGACTGCTCGGAGGCAACCTACTTTGTTGTCCTCCAAATGTGATATATTAAATGTCATAAATGTGCATTGCATACAAGGTTGCAACCTTTCATTCTGGCGTGGTAGCGTTCACGCACACCAGGCGGCATCGGGCTTGCCGGTGCAACTGTGACTACCATTGTCCAATTCCCTCTCTCGCTTGGGGGCTAGACTTCCTCGGAGAGTTGGGTCGTAGGATTTCGAGGTACATCCGGAGTACACCCATTTGGCGTGATAAGGGGATGATTTGAAGTCAGCTGCAACAACTGATACTGGAAACGAACCGAAAGCAAAAGCTCACCGTATCCTTTTCACTATGTGTATAAATACTCTCGCTTGGTTCCTAGAGAACCTCAGGGAGGAAAGACGGGTAATTGTGTTCTTTTACTTTTACATTACATTATGTACTTACTTGTGATATATTCATGCTTACAAAAATGATTTTTCATAAGTTGAACCGGGAAATGAGTTTCAAAACTTATTTCTCGTTCCTCCTCGCTGAGTTCATAAGGACTCACCCTCTTTTATCATCTCAGGTGAAGAAGACCAAGAACAGGTACCCCAGGACGACGTACTTAACGATGATTCCTTGGAATGATTGCTTGCCCTACGTGACTATGGACATTTTGTGAACAATATGTTGCTTGAAGACTATTTCATTTCTTATGATGCTTGCTATTGTAATGTAAAAGACCCCCGTTGTAATTTGAGGTCTAATTTTGGCTTGTACTGATGATAACTAGATAGACACTACTATGGTCATTTTTGCTATCGTTATTGGCTAGTATCTATCATAGGATTATGAAGTAATAGGTAAGGATTAAGTAAAATGAACTTATCCAATCTTAAGTAGGTACTCATTGTTAAGCTAAGATCAACAGATACTTTTGTAACGAGGATTAACAAACAAACGAAACATAGTATCATGCTAGGTTATTAATCAAACGAGACTTCGAGATAACTAGTAGGCGTTTCGATTGATGGTAAATAGTAATCTTAGTTGGAAATGAAATTCGAGGCGTTTAGAGAACTAGGTCAAACTAAAGAGCCCAATTACAGTCGTTATGCTGCTGGTTTTCTGGAAAATTTGTAGAGTCTAGGCTAAACGTTAAGTGTTAAACTTTCATGAACAATTGAGTATGAGACATGACTTGAATGTTTAGATCACACCCTAGTCTAACCTTAATAGGCCGAGTTGGGGCATGACAAGACAACTTCGCCTCACGTAGAGGCTGGGCCCGCAAACCGAGGGCGTGGGGCTTGAAACCAGGTCTCCGTCGCTCCGATGCCCATAACTTTTGATCCGTAAGGAGTTACGCAGCGCACAGCATACCGTTGGAAACCTCTCCGATAACTCCACGACGGGGGCATCAAGCCTGCTCAGTTGCGCCCGTTTTCGGAGCCCAAAATCGAATGTTTTCATTAGTTTTGGGACACTTTTCTTCTTTTGCGCTATTTTTTCGTCTCGGATCGTACGTCGTGAGCCGCGAAAAGGACGACAACCTAATCCACCACATTTCTGTTACTGAATCCAGCGGCACCTTGGGCAAGACAACTTCGCCTCACGTAGAGGCTGGGCCCGCAAACCGAGAGCATAGGGCTTAGGACCAGGTCTCCGTCGCCCCGGTGCCCATAACTTTTGATCCGTAAGGAGTTATGCAGTGCACAACATACCTTTGGAAAGCTCTCCAAGAGTTCTTTACGACCGGGGTAGCAAGCCGGCTTTGTTGCAAAAATTTTTGGAGCCCAAAATCGAACGTTTTCATTAGTTTTGGGACACTTTTCTTCTTTCGCGCTATTTTTCCGTCCAGGGATCGTACGTCGTGAGCCGCGAAAAGGACGACAACCAAATCCATCACATTTCTATTACCGAATAACACGACACCTTGGGCAAGTCAACTTTGCTTCAATAGAGGCTGGGCCCTCAAACCGAGGGCGTGGGGATTGACACCAGGTCTCCCTTGCTCCGGTGCCCATAACTTTTGATCCGTAAGGAGTTACGCAGTGCACAGCATATCGTTCGAAAGCTCTCCGAGAGCTCTACGACAGGGGCAGCAGGTCTGTTCAGTTGACGTAACACCCTGATCCCTCTCGAGACTGGGAGTTCTATCAATCGATCTAATCACAACCCAAATCCAAACCCGGGCAAAATTTTTAGGGAAAACGGACGGAGTCGCCCCTGTTTCTTGGCGAAATGTAAAACCTGTAATAGCATATAAATGGACCACCACCGTGTCCAACCATACAAAACTTCCTTAAGACCATCCGAGCCTCGGTTCTCAACAATTAAACTCAGCAAGTATACATACATTTCCAATTTAAAAGCTAACCAATCTCTTTTCATTTTTGACAAGTACACTCAAACTTTAAAATTAAACCATACTAAGCTACTACATAAAATAAACTATCATGCCATTCTAGCTCTTTTCCTTTGGACATTACAACATGCATTGAAGTTAACCTATGCTAACTGATTACAGAAACTAACTTATTAAATTACCTCAACTACCTAGCTAGATTTAAATTACATTTCTTTTGACCATAAATACAAACAACATATGAACATACATCTTTACAAACTTCGGCACTCAAGCCACATAGGCACGCAAGACAACTCTTCAGGCAACGAACTTTCACGAAATCACGAACTTTCCAGCTAACATGACATTTCCTGAAATGTGGTGGTGAGGAGTGAGTATACACAACACGTATACTCAGTGAGGGCGAGACAGATATCAAATTGGAGAGAAAGAAAGTCGTGCAATGCAAATAGGCAGCTAAGCAATATAACTGAGAAAGTAAGCGATCAAGACAAACCATCAATAGAATAAGCAATTAATGAAAGCATTAACACAATCATTCAAAGCTATACCACACTCTGAAGGCTATGGATCACTCGAGCGAGTAATGTACCGATCACGATTCCGATGACATTAACGATGACGCGCCGGCCCAAACCACCTTATAACACCAGTTTGGAATACCCCGGAAGTATCCATCAATTCTACGACCCAAAACTCCCTGGGAGGCAGCCCAAGTGAGAAGAGGGAATAGCTACGGAGCTAGAGCAACCAACACTGGCAACCCGAGGCTACCCAGAGAGGCCCATCACTCACGTGCGAGACACTATGCAATGCAAGACTCGATACAAGGTGATAAACGAGCGATATCAAGCATTCTCAACAATTGATAAACATTTCAATCAATAATCAACTCTAACAAGCGTAATAAGCATTAACAAGCATTTGCAATCAAACAAGTAACAAGAACAACACCAACTAACATTATCAAGCATTAGCAAGTATTCTATAGGCATTATAAGCATTTTATAGGCAACATAAGTATTCTATACGCAATATAAGCTTTCTATAATCAATATAATCATTCTATGAGCAATATAAGCATTCTATAATCAATATAAACATACTATAAGCAATATTCTATGAAAACACACAAAATCACAAAAATGACCCCAACTTCAAAACACTACTACTTTCAAACGAGCCACGAGCTTTGGAAACCGACTTCACCAATCCTCCTAGGTCACCATAAGGCACGTCTAAAGACCCCAAAACCCTACTTTACCCTAGAATTCATGCAACGTCCCGATTTCCCCCTTTGCTCATTTGAACTACAACTATATCAACCAAACACCCAACCAACACCATAATCGCACCAAAAGTGCTTCCATGGCCTCCCGAAACGATGCCAACAAGCAAAACGAGAAAATGCCAAACTCGACCTAAACGACCCCGACTTTCACTAAGCCGTTTTTCTCCATTTTTCTATTACACATTCCAATTAAGCCTCACATTTAGGCATTCTAGCATATCTAGCACATTTCTACATCAACGGACAGCATAACGGAGCAACTTCATCGTTTCAAGGGTTTACTATTCATAAAACACTATTCAACAATCAATTTAAATTGCAATCTTAACATTTAACTGCAGAAAATGTTAAAAAGCTATAAATACATGTTCTACAATCAACAAGGAACATTCTTTAAGCAACAAAACAATTAAAACAACAATCTACGCATAAAATCCAAAAATCAAAGTTTAGATACAAATATTTCAAATGCGCAAATAACGATGAAACCCTTACCTTAGACGCTCCTAGATGCTAGGAAAACCTCGTAGAGTGCCTCGGAAACCACCCCGCACAAGCTTACGCGAAGATTTGATGATTTGATGAAGAAATATATTTTTTTTCTTTCCTTCTATTTTCGGCCATGACCAAACTGTTTTCAGCTTTTTTTCTTTTTTTATTTTGTGCTATGTTATGCTATTAAAAAGGATGACAAGCTCAATGGTCAAGGCATTGGTCAAACCACTTAAGAATTGGTCAAATAAGCTTATTTTAGGCATTTTGAAGCTAAAACAACTAGCACAATTCTAATTCTAGCTAACAACAACAAAAATATTAAAATCAAGACACTAAATACTAGTTTTCACTATTTGCTAAGGACTAGAATTCATTTCCTATCTATCTCTCTCGAAATGCTATGCACTTTGCGACAATAAAAGAATAACGATTAAATCTCAAAGAATTTAAGAAATATATCATTTTTCGAAAGCATCATAGTTTAAAATTTACTCCGGCTCGGAGTTACTTTTCATTTAATTGAAATCCGAGCATTTAAGTGCAAGAAAACTAAAACCGATTGACATAAATATGAAAGGTATGTGATATTCCCTTAAAATAATTAACTCAAGTGTTATTTTAATTACTTCCAAAAGAAATATGAAAATAAAGCTACAATTAAATGTTTAACCAAAAATAAACACATAATTCAATGCTAACATTTAAGATAACACTTAATTAAATGCAATTAAATGTTATTAAATGCATGCCGGGTTCGGGTTATCACATCATTCCCCCCTTAAAACAATTGCGTCCTCGCAATTCTTCTTCCAATAGAACTCAGCATCATCTGAAATCCAACTCTGACCACTCTTCATTGGTTGCTGAACAAGACACTGATTAAGAATGCCTGAAGAATACCTTACTAAGAAACCCCAATAGTACTGACTGAAAACTCCAAAATAATAAGACCAAATAAAGGTTTAATTGAAAATACCATCTTGAAATCCAAATAAGAATTCCGCTGATCAAGAATATCATAAAAGAATTCCCCTCTAAGAGTGCCGAGAAGATGCCAATAAAGACTAAAGCAAGGATACTGTAGATGATAGCAATACCACATTGATGGAAAGAAGAATACCCCACACACGAATCTCCAATAGAAGTCTATCAAGTACCAAATAAGAAAGTTAAAAGATAGCCAGAGTAGATGCACCTCATGCAGTGCTGATTACCGTAAATAGACCCAGCTGAAAGTTCTGTAAAGGATTATAGAGAAGAATACCAAAGGCCAACCTCTAAATGAAATCTTCCAATCACTGTGTTCCTACCGCAACATATTAGTCAAACAGCAAGTATAGATTCCCCTGAGTAGAAAGGCCGATGGGGAAGCCGTAAACAATACAAGATAATAAGTCCAAGCAGAATTCCAAGTGTAGGATCTTCCAATAAATGCCAATGAGGAAAATACTAGTAGAATGCCCAATAAGAATTCCAAAGAATACTGTGAGTAATATTACACAATAAGTCCGATAGGAATTCCAATTACCAAACCAACTGAGGGATGCCAAAGAAAATACCCGAAACAATGCTCTAGCAAGAAAATACCAAGGATTGCCAGTAAGTATTAGATAAATGACCACTAAGAATTCTATAGAATGCCATTGAAAGATTTCTAATGAGGAATGTCAGTAGCACACCAATAAAGACCGAGACACATATGCCATAGATAATACCATGCAGTAAGTCCAACTGAAAACCCAATAGCCAAGTCTACCAAGAAGTGTCAATAGAAGTCTCCAAAGAATACCAAGTAAGAAACCCAAGAATGCTACCAAGAGCCATCATACAGAAACCCCAAAGAAAGTTATCTTTTTATGATTGCCATTCATAAATAAAAGTCTTAGAAGTATTCCAACAACTGAGCTCCATAAACAAACACCAACTCCCAAATAAGGCTAGTCAAATGCCATTCCTTTCCTGCCAATCCATACACCTTGAAAAGCCAGCGGTGAACCACTTTCTTCAGGGGAGGAAGAAGTCTTTCTCACCATTTCCACGGGACATGTATGAATGTCAAGATATCACATTTATACACATGCTTTAAACTATTATGTAAGCAAGTTTACAAAAGAGTTTACAAAACCATTTAATCATCAAAGTCATTCAAATATGACAATCAATTCAAGCACAACATAATCAATTCAAATCAAGGCACTACCAATTCAAGACATTCCAATACACATATTACAAGCAATACTTCAAGCAACTAACAATTCACGAGGTCGATTCGATTCACAATGCCAATTCCATAGGTCAATTCAATGCACAACTAGACACTTTACTTCACTTAGCACACAATTAACACATAACACATAACTATATCACATAGGAGCACACATTCATGTCAAGACACACAATCTCACATACAAGCATACACTTTCAAAACACACTTAACAAGCACACATTCAAGGACCACTACCCACCAGACCGAGGACCCTGTCCCGGCTTATGAGCTAGACAAGCTCTGATACCACCTGTAACACCCCGATCCCTCTCGAGACTAGGAGTTCTATCAATCGATCTAAACACAACCCAAATCCAAACCCGGGCAAAATTTTCAGGGAAAACGGATGGAGTCTCCCCTGTTTCTAGGTGAAATGTAAAACCTGTAATAGCATATAAATGGACCACCACCGTGTCCAACCATACAAAACTTCCTCAAGACCATCCGAGCCTCGATTCTCAACAATTAAACTCAGCAAGTATACATACATTTCCAATTTAAAAGCTAACCTATCTCTTTTCATTTTTGACAAGTACACTCAAACTTGAAAATTAAACCATACTAAGCTACTGCATAAAATAAACTATCATGCCATTCTAGCTCTTTTCCTTTGGACATTACAACATGCATTGAAATTAAGCTATGCTAACTGATTACAGAAACTAACTTATTAAATTACCTCAACTACCTAGCTAGATTTAAATTACATTGCTTTTGACAATAAATACAAACAACATATGAACATACATCTTTACAAACTTCGACACTCAAGCCATATAGGCACGCAAGACAACTCTTCAGGCAACGAACTTTCACGAAATCACGAACTTTCCAGCTAACATGACATTTCCTGAAATGTGGTGGTGAGGAGTGAGTATACACAACACGTATACTCAGTGAGGGCGAGACAGATATCGAATTGGAGAGAAATAAAGTCGTGCAATGCAAATAGGCAGCTAAGCAATATAACTGAGAAAGTAAGCGATCAAGACAAACCATCAATACAATAAGCAATTAATGAAAGCATTAACACAATCATTCAAAGCTATACCACACTCTGAAGGCTATGGATCACTCGAGCGAGTAATGTACCGATCACGATTCCGATGACATTAACGATGACGCGCCGGCCAAAACCACCTTATAACACCAGTTTGTAATACCCCGGAAGTATCCATCAATTCTACGACCCAAAACTCCCGGGGAGGCAACCCAATCAAGAAGAGGGAATAGCTACGGAGCTAGAGCAACCAACACTGGCAACCCGAGGCTACACAGAGAGGCCCATCACTCACGTGCGAGACACTATGCAATGCAAGACTCGATACAAGGCGATAAACGAGCGATATCAAGCATTCTCAACAATTGATAAACATTTCAATCAATAATCAACTCTAACAAGCGTAATAAGCATTAACAAGCATTTGCAATCAAACAAGTAACAAGAACAACACCAACTAACATTATCAAGCATTAGCAAGTATTCTATAGGCATTATAAGCATTCTATAGGCAACATAAGTATTCTATAAGCAATATAAGCATTCTATAATCAATATAATCATTCTATGAGCAATATAAGCATTCTATAATCAATATAAACATACTATAAGCAATATTCTATGAAAACACACAAAATCACAAAAATGACCCCAACTTCAAAACACTACTACTTTCAAACGAGCCACGAGCTTTGGAAACCGACTTCACCAATCCTCCTAGGTCACCATAAGGCAAGTCTAAAGACCCCGAAACCCTACTTTACCCTAGAATTCATGCAAAGTCCCGATTTCCCCCTTTGCTCGTTTGAACTACAACTATATCAACCAAACACCCAACCAACACCATAATCGCACCAAAAGTACTTCCATGGCCTCCCGAAACGATGCCAACAAGCAAAACGAGAAAATGCCAAACTCGACCTAAATGACCCCGACTTTCACTAAGCCGTTTTTCTCCGTTTTTCTATTACACATTCCAATTAAACCACACATTTAGGCATTCTAGCATATCTAGCACATTTCTACATCAACGGACAGCATAACGGAGCAACTTCATCGTTTCAAGGGTTTGCTATTCACAAAACACTATTCAACAATCAATTTAAATTGCAATCTTAACATTTAACTGCAGAAAATGTTAAAAAGCTATAAATACATGTTCTACAATCAACAAGGAACATTCTTTAAGCAACAAAACGATTAAAACAACAATCTACGCATAAAATCCAAAAATCAAAGTTTAGATACAAATATTTCAAATGCGCAAATAACGATGAAACCCTCACCTTAGACGCTCCTAGATGCTAGGAAAACCTCGTAGAGTGCCTCGGAAAGCACCCCGCGCAAGCTTACGCGAAGATTTGATGATTTGATGAAGAAATATATATTTTTTCTTTCCTTCTATTTTCGGCCATGACCAAACTGTTTTCAGCTTTTTTTCTTTTTTTATTTTGTGCTATGTTATGCTATTAAAAAGGATGACAAGCTCAATGGTCAAGGCATTGGTCAAACCACTTAAGAATTGGTCAAATAAGCTTATTTTAGGCATTTTGAAGCTAAAACAACTAGCACAATTCTAATTCTAGCTAACAACAACAAAAATATTAAAATCAAGACACTAAATACTAGTTTTCACTATTAGCTAAGGACTAGAATTCATTTCCTATCTATCTCTCTCGAAATGCTATGCACTTTGCGACAATAAAAGAATAACGATTAA
Source organism: Ehretia macrophylla (assembly GCA_037974665.1). Classification (NCBI taxonomy): domain Eukaryota; kingdom Viridiplantae; phylum Streptophyta; class Magnoliopsida; order Boraginales; family Ehretiaceae; genus Ehretia; species Ehretia macrophylla. Next base: position 46,353,066 of record CM075771.1, on the reverse strand, counting down.
ATCTCAAAGAATTTAAGAAATATATCATTTTTCGAAAGCATCATAGTTTAAAATTTACTCCGGCTCGGAGTTACTTTTCATTTAATTGAAATCCGAGCATTTAAGTGCAAGAAAACTAAAACCGATTGACACAAATATGAAAGGTAGGTGATATTCCCTTAAAATAATTAACTCAAGTGTTATTTTAATTACTTCCAAAAGAAATATGAAAATAAAGCTACAATTAAATGTTTAACCAAAAATAAACACATAATTCAATGCTAACATTTAAGATAACACTTAATTAAATGCAATTAAATGTTATTAAATGCATGCCGGGTTCGGGTTATCACATCCTTTCCCCCTTAAAACAATTGCGTCCTCGCAATTCTTCTTCTAATAGAACTCAGCATCATCTGAAATCCAACTCTGACCACTCTTCATTGGTTGCTGAACAAGACACTGATTAAGAATGCTTGAAGAATACCTTACTAAGAAACCCCAATAGTACTAACTGAAAACTTCAAAATAATAAGACCAAATAAAGGTTTAATTGAAAATACTATCTTGAAATCCAAATAAGAATTCCGCTGATCAAGAATATCATAAAAGGATTCCCCTCTAAGAGTGCCGAGAAGATGCCAATAAAGACTAAAGCAAGGATACTGTAGATGATAGCAATACCACATTGATGGAAAGAAGAATACCCCACACACGAATCTCCAATAGAAGTCTATCAAGTACCAAATAAGAAAGTTAAAAGATAGCCAGAGTAGATGCACCTCATGCAGTGCTGATTACCATAAATAGACCCAGCTGAAAATTCTGTAAAGGATTATAGAGAAGAATACCAAAGGCCAACCTCTAAATGAAATCTTCCAATCACTGTGTTCCTACCGCAACATATTAGTCAAACAGCAAGTATAGATTCCCCTGAGTAGAAAGGCCGATGGGGAAGCCATAAACAATACAAGAAAATAAGTCCAAGCAGAATTCCAAGTGTAGGATCTTCCAATAAATGCCAATGAGGAAAATACTAGTAGAATGCCCAATAAGAATTCCAAAGAATACTGTGAGTAATATTACACAATAAGTCCGATAGGAATTCCAATTACCAAACCAACTGAGGGATGCCAAAGAAAATACCCGAAACAATACTCTAGCAAGAAAATACCAAGGATTTCCAGTAAGTATTAGATAAATGACCACTAAGAATTCTATAGAATGCCATTGAAGGATTTCTAATGAGGAATGTCAGTAGCACACCAATAAAGACCAAGACACATATGCCATAGATAATACCATGCAGTAAGTCCAACTGAAAACCCAATAGCCAAGTCTACCAAGAAGTGCCAATAGAAGTCTCCAAATAATACCCAGTAAGAAACCCAAGAATGCTACCAAGAGCCATCATACAAAAACCCCAAAGAAAGCTATCTTTTTATGATTGCCATTCACAAATAAAAGTCTTAGAAGTATGCCAACAACTGAGCTCCATAAACAAACACAAACTCCCAAATAAGGCTAGTCAAATGCCATTCATTTCCTGCCAATCCATACACCTTGAAAAGCCAGCGGTGAACCACTTTCTTTAGGGGAGGAAGAAGTCTTTCTCACCATTTCCACGGGACATGTATGAATGTCAAGATATCACATTTATACACATGCTTTAAACTATTATGTAAGCAAGTTTACAAAAGAGTTTACAAAACCATTTAATCATCAAAGTCATTCAAATATGACAATCAATTCAAGCACAAAATAATCAATTCAAATCACGGCACAACCAATTCAAGACATTCCAATACACATATTACAAGCAATACTTCAAGCAACTAACAATTCACGAGGTCGATTCGATTCACAATGCCAATTCCATAGGTCAATTCAATGCACAACTAGACATTTTACTTCACTTAGCACACAATGAACACATAACACATAACTATATCACATAGGAGCACACATTCATGTCAAGACACACAATCTCACATACAAGCATACACTTTCAAAACACACTTAACAAGCACACATTCAAGGACCACTACCCACCAGACCGAGGACCCTGTCCCGGCTTATGAGCTAGACAAGCTCTGATACCACTTGTAACACCCCGATCCCTCTCGAGACTGGGAGTTCTATCAATCGATCTAATCACAACCCAAATCCAAACCTGGGCAAAATTTTTAGGGAAAACGGACGGAGTCTCCCCTGTTTCTAGGCGAAATGTAAAACCTGTAATAGCATATAAATGGACCACCACTGTGTCCAACCATACAAAACTTCCTCAAGACCATCCGAGCCTCGGTTCTCAACAATTAAACTCAGCAAGTATACATACATTTCCAATTTAAAAGCTAACCTATCTCTTTTCATTTTTGACAAGTACACTCAAACTTGAAAATTAAACCATACTAAGCTACTGCATAAAATAAACTATCATGCCATTCTAGCTCTTTTCCTTTGGACATTACAACATGCATTGAAATTAAGCTATGCTAACTGATTACAGAAACTAACTTATTAAATTACCTCAACTACTTAGCTAGATTTAAATTACATTTCTTTTGACAATAAATACAAACAACATATGAACATACATCTTTACAAACTTCGACACTCAAGCCACATAGGCACGCAAGACAACTCTTCAGGCAACGAACTTTCACGAAATCACGAGCTTTCTAGCTAACATGACATTTCCTGAAATGTGGTGGTGAGGAGTGAGTATACACAACACGTATACTCAGTGAGGGCGAGACAGATATCGAATTGGAGAGAAAGAAAGTCATGCAATGCAAATAGGCAGCTAAGCAATATAACTGAGAAAGTAAGCGATCAAGACAAACCATCAATACAATAAGCAATTAATGAAAGCATTAACACAACCATTCAAAGCTATACCACACTCTGAAGGCTATGGATCACTCGAGCGAGTAATGTACCGATCACGATTCCGATGACATTAACAATGACGCGCCGGCCAAAACCACCTTATAACACCAGTTTGGAATACCCCAGAAGTATCCATCAATTCTATGACCCAAAACTCCCTGGGAGGCAACCCAAGCGAGAAGAGAGAATAGCTACGGAGCTAGAGCAACCAACACTGGCAACCCGAGGCTACCCAGAGAGGCCCATCACTCACGTGCGAGACACTATGCAATGCAAGACTCGATACAAGGCGATAAACGAGCGATATCAAGCATTCTCAACAATTGATAAACATTTCAATCAATAATCAAATCTAACAAGCGTAATAAGTATTAACAAGCATTTGCAATCAAACAAGTAACAAGAACAACACCAACTAACATTATCAAGCATTAGCAAGTATTCTATAGGCATTATAAGCATTCTATAGGCAACATAAGCATTCTATAAGCAATACAAGCTTTCTATAATCAATATAATCATTCTATGAGCAATATAAGCATTCTATAATCAATATAAACATACTATAAGCAATATTCTATGAAAACACACAAAATCACAAAAATGACCCCAACTTCAAAACACTACTACTTTCAAACAAGCCACGAGCTTTGGAAACCGACTTCACCAATCCTCCTAGGTCACCATAAGGCACGTCTAAAGACCCCGAAACCCTACTTTACCCTAGAATTCACGCAAAGTCCCGATTTCTCCCTTTGCTCGTTTGAACTACAACTATATCAACCAAACACCCAACCAACGCCATAATCGTACCAAAAGTGCTTCCATGGCCTCCCGAAACAATGCCAACACGCAAAACGAGAAAATGCCAAACTCGACCTAAACGACCCCGACTTTCACTAAGCCGTTTTTCTCCGTTTTTCTATTACACATTCCAATTAAACCACACATTTAGGCATTCTAGCATATCTAGCACATTTCTACATCAACGGACAGCATAACGGAGCAACTTCATTGTTTCAAGGGTTTACTATTCACAAAACACTATTCAACAATCAATTTAAATTACAATCTCAACATTTAACCGTAGAAAATGTTAAAAAGCTATAAATACATGTTCTACAATCAACAAGGAACATTCTTTAAGCAACAAAACGATTAAAACAACAATCTACGCGTAAAATCCAAAAATCAAAGTTTAGATACAAATATTTCAAATGCGCAAATAACGATGAAACCCTCACCTTAGACGCTCCTAGACGCTTGGAAAACCTCGTAGAGTGCCTCGGAAACCACCCCATGCAAGCTTACGCGAAGATTTGATGATTTGATGAATAAATGTTTTTTTTTCTTTCCTTCTATTTTCGGCCATGACCAAACTATTTTCAGCTTTTTTTCTTTTTTTATTTTGTGCTATGTTATGCTATTAAAATGGATGACAAGCTCAATGGTCAAGGCATTGGTCAAACCACTTAAGAATTGGTCAAATAAGCTTATTTTATGCATTTTAAAGCTAAAACAACTAGCACAATTCTAATTCTAGCTAACAACAACAAAAATATTAAAATCAAGACACTAAATACTAGTTTTCACTATTTGCTAAGGACTAGAATTCATTTCCTATCTATCTCTCTCGAAATGCTATGCACTTTGCGACAATAAAAGAATAACGATTAAATCTCAAAGAATTTAAGAAATATATCATTTTTGGAAAGCATCATAGTTTAAAATTTACTCCGGCTCGGAGTTACTTTTCATTGAATTGAAATCCGAGCATTGAAGTGCAAGAAAACTAAAACCGATTGACATAAATATGAAAGGTAGGTGATATTCCGTTAAAATAATTAACTCAAGTGTTATTTTAATTACTTCCAAAAGAAAGTTGAAAATAAAGCTACAATTAAATGTTTAACCAAAAATAAACACGTAATTCAATGCTAACATTTAAGATAACACTTAATTAAATGCAATTAAATGTTATTAATTGCATGCCGGGTTCGGGTTATCACAGTTGTGCCCATTTTCGAAGCCCAAAATCGAATGTTTTCATCATTTTCGGGACTCTTTTCTTCTTTTGCATTGTTTTTCCATCCCGGATCGTACGTCATGAGCCGTGAAAAGGACGACAACCTAATCCATCACAATTCAATTACCGAATAACACGGCACCTTGGGCAAGACAACTTCGCCTCACGTAGAGGCTGAGCCCGCAAACCGAGGTCGTAGGGCTTGGGACCAGGTCTCTGCCGCTCCGATGCCCATAACTTTTGATCCATAAGGAGTTACACGGCGCATAGCATACCGTTGGAAAGCTCTCCAAGAGCTCTACGACGGAGGCAGCAACCACGCTCGGCTGCGCCCATTTTCGGAGCACAAAATTGAACATTTTCATCAGTTTTGGAACAATTTTCTTCTTTTGCGCTGTTTTTCCGTCCCGGATCGTACGTCGTGGGCCTCAAAATGGACGACAGTTTAATCTATCACATTTCTATTACCGAATAACATAGCACTTTGGGAAAGACAACTTCGCCTCATGTTGAAGCTTGGACCTCAAACCGAGGGCGTGGGGCTTGGGGCCAGGTCTCCGTGGCTCCGGAGCCCATAACTTTTGATTTGTAAGGAGTTACGCGGTGCATAGAAAATCGTTAGAAAGCTCTCCGAGAGCTCTACGATGGGAGCAGCAAGCCTGCTCAACTGCGGCCATTTTTGAAGCCCAAAATCGAACGTTTTCATCAGTTTCGGGATAATTTTCTCCTTGTGCGCTGTTTTTCTGTCCCGAATCGTACGTCGTGAGATGTGAAAAGGACAACAACCTAATCTACCAGATTTCTATTACCGAATCCCGCGGCACCTTGGGCAAGACAACTTCACCTCACGTAGAGGCTAGGCCCACAAACTGAAGGCGTCGGGCTTGGGACCAAGTCTCCGTCGCTCCGGTGCCCATAACTTTTGATCCGTAAGGAGTTACACGGCGCACAATATACCGTTGGAAAGCTCTCCGAGAGCTCTACGACATGAGCAATAAGCCTGCTTGGCTACAAAAATTTTCGGAGCCCAAAATTGAGCATTTTTATCAGTTTTGGGACAATTTTCTTCTTTTGCGCTATTTTTTCGTCCCTGATCATACGTCGTGAGCCGTGAAAAGGACTACAACCTAATCCATCACATTTCTATTACCGAATAACATAGCACCTTAGGCAAGACAACTTCACTTCACGTAAAGTTTGGGCCTGCAAACCGACAGCGTGGGGATTGGGACTAGGTCTCCGTCGCTCTGGTGCCCATAACTTTTGATCCGTAAGGAGTTACGCGGCAAACAACATACCGTTGGAAAGCACTCCGAGAGCTCTACGACAAGGGTGGCAAGCCTGCTTTGTGGTGAAATTTTTCGGAGCCCAAAATCGAAAGTTTTCATCAGTTTTGGGATATTTTTCTTCTTTTGTGCTGTTTTTTCGTCCCGGATCGTACGTCGTGAGCTGCGAAAAGGACGACAACCTAATCCATCATATTTCTATTACCGAATAACATGACACCTTGGGCAAGACAACTTGGCCTCATGTAGAGTCTGGGCCCGCAAACAGAGGGTGTGGGGCTTGGGACCAGGTCTCTATCGCACCGGTGCCCATAACTTTTAATCCGTAAGGAGTTACACGGTGCACAACATACCGTTGGAAAGCTCTCCATGAGCTCTACGACGTGGGCAGCAAACCTACTCTACTGCGTCCATTTTCAGAGCCCAAAATCGAACGTTTTCATCAGTTTTGGGACAATTTTCTTCTTTTGTGCTGTTTTTTCATCCCTAATCATACGTCGTGAGCCGCGAAAAGGACGACAACCAAATCCATCACATTTCTATTACCGAATAACACGGCACCATGGGCAAGACAACTTTGCCTCACGTAAAGCTTGAGCCCGCAAACCGAGGGCGTGGGGCTAAGGACCAGGACTCCGTCACTCCGGTGCCCATAACTTTTGATTAATAAGGAGTTACGCGGTGCACAGCATACAGTTGGAAAGCTCTCCAAGAGCTCTACGACAGGGGTAGCAACCTTGCTTGGCTGCGCCCATTTTCGGAGTCCAAATTGAACGTTTTCATCAGTTTTGGGACACTTTTCTTCTTTTGCGATGTTTTTTCGTCTCGGATAGTACGTCGTGAGCCGCGAAAAGGACGACAACCTAATCCATCACATTTCTATTACTGAATAACACGACACCTTGGGCAAGCCAACATCGCCTCACGTAGAGGCTGGGCCCGCAAACTGAAGGCGTGGGGCTTGGGACCAGGTCTCCGTCGCTCTGGTGCCCATAACTTTTGATCCGTAAGGAGTTACATGGCACACATCATACTGTTGGAAAGCTCTCCGAGAGCTCTATGACGGGGGCAGCTACCCTGCTCAGCTACGCCCATTTTTGGAGCCCAAAATCAAACGTTTTCATCAGTTTTGAGACACTTTTCTTCTTTTGCGCTGTTTTTCCATCCAAGATCGTACGTCGTGAGCCGCGAAAAGCACGACAACCTAATCCACCACATTTCTATTACTGAATCCCACGGCACCATAGGCAAGACAACTTCGTCTCATGTAGAGGCTGGGCCCGCAAACTGAGAGCGTGGGGCTTGGGACCAGGTCTCCGTCGCTCTGGTGCCCATAACTTTTGATCTGTAAGGAGTTACACGGCGCACAGTGTGAGGCCCGACCCCAAATAACGTGTGTTACCTTGATTTACGTGCCATAGACCAAGAATTATATGACTGACCTTGGATTACGTGCCCTGTCCTGGTTTTCGTGCATGCTTCATCATTCGTGCCTTGACCTAGAATGATGTGCCCTAATCCCCGACTGACGTAAGATAACTAGATATATGTACCCTGACCTCGATGTACGTGCGTTATCTCATTTCGTGTGCCCTAACCTTGAACTGCGTACCTTAACCTTGATATAGAGTCGTGCCTAGATTTGCATGAATTGTATTGAATTATGTGCCTTGCATTGGTTTACGTGCATTCACCTAGGATTGCGTGCATTAATCTTGAAGTTCGTATCTTACCTCGTAGTTCATGTCTATCTCGTGATTCGTTCCCCGTATTGATTTTTGTGCGTGTCTCGTAGTGCGTGCCATAGACATAGAAAAGCATGCCCGCACGCTAATCGATAAAGAATCCTACACAAAACACTAAACTATAAAATAATCCTACACAATCCACTAACTAATATTATATTCCTAATTCAAATTCTCTACAAAACCCACTAACTACTAAAATATTCTATTCTTCCTAACACAGTCAACTAACCAATAAACTATTATAAACCTACACTTATTATAATCCAAAATAGACTAAGATGAATTTGAATTTTCAGATTCTTCATTGCATTACACGACCAAACACTAAAAAATTGAAGATATTTCAAGACAATTCATGCATTAAAATATTCATTACATTATTCTATGCTTTCCACTTTCTCCAAACACAAGACTTACCCTTTTATCTTATCAAAGCATGCCTCACAATTCAAAATTCTCAAAAGATGACACAAAATCATATTTTTGCAAGCCCAAGGATGACACATACAAGCACCTACTCAAACAAACACTCAACTTCATCCATTTCCTCACAAACTCTCTCATTCTCTCTCCTTCTCTCTCATTTTCGACCATGGCTGCCTCTTGACCTTCCAAGACCTCAAGCATGCTCTCAAGATCTCTCCCAAGCTCGGCCATAGCAGCCCAAGCAAGCAAGAAGCAAGGAAGAAGCTCCCTTTATGCATTTTGAAGAGCATTTGTGCTCATTTGCTAAATCTTCAAGAGGTGAGGGTTAATCCTTTTTAAAAAGCTTTCAAAAACCACATGCAAGCCTTCATATGTCTATATTTACCTCTGTACTTGTGATATATGTTTGCACTTGAGCTTTTGTAACCATGCATGGCAAGATATTTGGCAAGAACTTGAAGATAGGACGAATCGCGAAATCTGAGCAGTTTTCTGACTTGTTGGAGCAAAGAAAATTTGGCCAGGTAAATGATGTTGAAAATTAGTTAAAATTGATAGGTAACTAGTTTTGCCAGTTCTGAGCATTTTTTGTAGAAATAGGACAAGGCCAATTTTGACTCTAAGACCCCTAAAATGGCAAAATATCAAAATGTGTCGAAATCTGGAAAATCTGGGAAAATAGAGCAGGTTTTTGGCAGTCCACTGACCTCGTAGAGCGAAACCATTTTGGCCTAGTAAACGATATTGAAAATGTATGAAATTTGGTAGGTTGCTATAATTTTCAGTTCTGGACATGTTTGTCAGAAATAGACTAAGGCTAAATCTGACCCTAAGGCCCTTAAAAATGACAAGTATTAAAAAATGTACAAATCTGGACAGTTTTGCGCAGTCTCACAGTTTTGGCTATAACTCTTGAATCCGAACTGAAAATGATGTGAGGTTTGTTTCTGGATTTCGTTCACTTAATAAGCTTTAATTTGAAATTTTTTTCACTGGAATTAGAGATTGTTTGTTTGTCTAAATGATTGTGGGAAAACAAGCCATTGCAGTGAGGTTTGTATCTAGTGATATGCTTTGAAAATTATTGTAACTTCTCTTGTGGTATTAAATGCTTGGGATTGTGGCACTTGGATGTTGTGTGGACTGTTTTGGATGTTTGATGATGTTTTAATTGATCAATTCATGGCTTGGGTTTAATTATTTGTCAACTTGTGGCTTAATCGCAGGTGTAAGCATGAAATGAAACCCTATCGGCTATGAAAACTCGCTAAGCGATGATCCTATGGTTATTGTGTTTAATTGTGTGATTAGTGGGCTGCCTAATAAATGTTAAGTATGCTTGAAATGGTTTAAGAGTTGCTTGTGGTGTTTAGTGAATGAAACCGACCCCGAGCACGGCCTAGCAAACCATAGTGGCCCCGTAGCTTCCCGAGTCATAAACCGTTCTTTTGTGAATTATGAAGGATATTGAGGAAGATTAATAGGTGTCTCGTATATGTCCTTATAGCCCTAAATGTGATTCCCGATGATTACATGTTGATAAGTAGACTTTGCTTGCACCCGGTCTAAAGTAAGCGTCTTTACATGCTTGTACAATCTTATTACTTGATACGTGAACCCCGAAACGAGTTATATGACTTGATTTACAAGTGTCACATGGCTTCCCGTTTAATATTCATATAACTCCATGTGTTTTACAAGTGAAATTACATGTCAAAGCATGCCTCGTGTGTTTACTTGTCAATATGTGACCTTATACTTGCTCGGAGGCAACCTACTTTGTTGTCCGCCTAATGTGAATTGTTAAAAGACATTCTATAGCTTATTTGAACATGATTACTTGGCTGCCCGTGGAATTTTAATTGCTTTCAAATTGATATATGAAATGATTACATGTTCTTACAATGCCTTATATGCCAATATGTCAAAATGTGACATATACTTGTTCGGAGGCAACCTACTTTGTTGACCTCCCAATGTGAAAAGTTAAATGGCATACATGTGCATTGCATGCAAGGTTGCAACCTTTCATTCTGGCGTGGTAACGTTTCACGCACACCGGGCGGTATCGGGCTTGCTGGTGCAACCGTGACTACCATTGTCCAATTCCCTCTCTCGCTTGGGGGCTAGACTTCCTCAGAGAGTTGGGTCATAGGATTTCGGGTTAGATCCAGAGTACACCCATTTGGCGTGATAAGTGGATGATTGAAGCCGGCCGCAACAACTGTTATTAGAAATGATCTTGAGAGTGAAAGCTCACCGTATCCTTTTCACTATGTGTTTAAGTACTCTCGCTTGGTTCCTAGAGGACCTCGGGGAGGAAAGACGGATAAATGTGTTCTTTACTTTACATTACGTTATAAAACTTACTTGTGTTATATGTCATGCTTTCAAAAAGGGTTTTTTCATAAGTTTAACCGGAAAAGGATTTCAAAACGTTATCTCTCGTTCCCCCTCGCTGAGTTCATAAGGACTCACCCTCTTTTTTGTCACAGATGTAGCAGATTTGGAACAGATACCCGAAGTAAATGCGCTTGTTGATGAATCCTTGGAGTGATTACATGCTTTATGTGCCTTGCTTGACAGTGGCTGTTTTGTGAACGTTGTGTTTCCTTTGAAGAATATTTATTTTGTTGATGTAAATGACCCCGTTGTAATTTGGGTCTAATTTTGGATTGTACTATCTATAACCGGACGAACTTTGATTGTACTATCTATAACCGGACGAACTCCTTATTTGGTTATTGTTTTATTGTCTTGATTAGTAGTTCTTATAGGGGTTTAAACCACTAGGTGAATAATTAACAAAGTTAACTCTATCCAACTCCACTTAGGTACTAATTCGTAAGCTAAAGGATAATAGTTACGTGCATGACAGGGGTAAATTGAAAAATAAACGGGACATAGTTATCATGCTAGGTTATTAGTCAAACGAGGCTTCGAGATAATTAGTAGGTGCAAGGCCCGACCTCGATTTGCGTGCGATACCTCATTTTGTGTGCCCTAACCTAGATTTGCGTGCCTTGACTTAAGTTTAAGAATCGTGTCTCATTTTGTGTGCCTTGCAATGAATTACGTGCATTCATTTAGGGTTGCATGCATTTACTTGGAAAACGTGCATTCGTCTCGTAGTGCGTGCCCTAAACCTAGGAAAGCGTGTCCTCACGCTAATCAAGAAAGTATCTTACACGAAGTACTAGATCATTAATTAATCCTACAATTCCACTAACTAATATTAAATTACTAATTCAACCCACTAGAAGACAAAATCTCACAAAAAGCTAGACATTCCTTATTCTTTATTCCTTATTCTTTTGTACTTTCAAACATACAATTAATTAATGCTCAAAAGATGACAAAGATTCAGCATTTTCATGCCTTGGCCGACCACCTTGTGTGCCTTGTGATTGCTTTGCATAATTCAAATCTTATTCCCAAACATTCTATGACGTTCTATGACACAAAGCAATAAAAAATTAGCTCAAACCCTCCTCAAAGCTCTCATTCTCGACACAAAGCTCCTTGCCCATGCTAAGTAATTCAAAAACCATGCTTCTTGAACACACAAATCTGAAATTTGTATGCCCAAGGCCGACACATGCTTCATCATTTGCAAGGCTTTCATTTTTCATTCATTTCACTCATTTTCCTCTCACTCTTCTCTCTCCCTTTCATTCTTCTCTCTCCCTCTTATTCTTCTCTCTCTCTCTCAGCCCTAGCTTAGTTTCTAGACTCCATAGCTCATCTTCATCACTCCATGGTTCATCAAGGCAAGCAAGAAACTAGGGAGCTCGACTAAGCAAGCTAGGTTGCAAAAAACACACATGCAAGCTCTTTTAACCTCCATTTTGGCTTAGGTGAGTTTGCTAGCTTCCATTTCTTTTCTTCTTGTTCTAACCACATGCACCTACTAAGAACTTGGTTACTAAGCTAGGAAATTTGAGAAAAAATTGAGTGGTGTCTCGGCTAAGCAAGGAAAATATCAACTTTGTGCTTCATCAAGAGTCTTGTGCATCTTCTTGTTGTTTTGCTAAGGTGAGGGCTAAAACTTCTTGAAAATCTTTCAAAAACCCACATGCATGCTCTTAAATTTTTATCTTTGCTTCTGCACTTGAGATATATGTGTGTTCATAAGCTTTTACAACCATGCATGGCAAGATTTTGGGCTAGAATGTGATGATAGATGAAATCGTGCATGTGACAGCTTTCTGTCTTGTTAGTTTTAGGTGATTTTGGCTAGGTAAATGATGTTTAAAATGTCTGAAAATTGGTAGATAACTAGTTTTGCCAGTTCTGAACATTTTGCACATAAATAGGCCAAAGCTAATTTTGACTTTAAGATCCTCGAAATGGTAAATTATTAAAATGTGTCCACATCTGGAAAGTCTGGAAAAATGAAGCAGGTTTTGGCAGATTCACTGACCTTGTGGAACGAACCAGTTTTGACTTAGTAAATGATATCCAAAATGCATGAAATTTGGTGTGCTGCTATATTTTTCAGTTCTGGACATTTTTGTCAGAAATCAACTAAGGCTAAATCTGACCCTAAGGACCTCAAAAACGACAAGTATCGAAATGTGTGCAAATCTGGACAGTTTTGTGTAGTCTCACTGTTTTGGCTATAACTATTGGATCCGAACTCCAAACGATGCGAGGTTTTCTTATGGATTTAGTTCACTTCTTAAGCTTTAATTTGAAATCTTATTCACTGGAATTGGAGATTGTTTTCTTGTCTTAATGATTGTGAGAAAACAGTCCATTGCAGTGAGGGTTTCACTTAGTGAAATGCTTAGAAAAATTATTGTAGCTTCTCTTGTTGTATTAAATGCTTGAGATTGTGGCATTTTGAGGTTGTGTGGACTGTTTTTAATGCTTGAGGGTGTATGAACTAATCAATGCGTGGCTTGAGTTTAATTACGAGATGACTTAGGGCTTAATTGCACGGGTAAGCACGAATTGGAACCCTAGAAACTAGGTAAAATTTCCAAGTGTTGATCCTATGAATATCGTGTTTAATTATATGTTTAGTAGGCTGCCCGTAGTTGCTCTTGTAGCCCTAAATATGATTTCGATGATTTCGTGTTGATAAGTAGGCTTTTCTTGCACCCTGTCCCACGTAGATGCCGTTGCATGATGAATAATCTTATTAATTGATTACGTGAACTTTGCAATGAGTTATATGACTTGATTTACGTGCGTTACATGGCTGTCCGTTTAATGTTCATATAACTCCATGTGCCTTTCAAGTGAAATTACTTGTCTTGTCGTGTCTCGCTTGTTTACTTGTTAATGTGCAATCTTATGACTGCTCGGAGGCAACCTACTTTGTTACCCTCCTAATGTGATATATTAAATGTCATAAATGTGCATTGCATACAAGGTTGCAACCTTTCATTCTAGCGTGGTAGCGTTCACGCACACCGGGCGGCATCGGGCTTGCCGGTGCAACCTTGATTACCATTGTCCAATTCCCTCTCTCGCTTGGGGGCTAGACTTCCTCGGAGAGTTGGGTCGTAGGATTTCGGGGTACATCCGGAGTACACCCATTTGGCGTGATAAAGGGATGATTTGAAGTCAGCCGCAACAACTGATATTGACATGAACTGAGAGCAAAAGCTCACCGTATCCTTTTCACTATGTGTATAAGTACTCTCGCTTGGTTCCTAGAGAACCTCGGGGAAGAAAGACTGGTAATTGTGTTCCTTTACTTTTATATTATATTATGTACTTACTTGTGATATATTCATGCTTGCAAAAAGGGTTTTCATAAGTTGAACTGGAAAATGAGTTTCAAACCTATTTCTCATTCCTTCTCGCTGAGTTCATAAGGACTCACCCTCTTTTATCATCTCAGGTGAAGAAGATCAAGAACAGGTACCCGAGGACGACGTGCCTAACGTTGATTCCTTGGAATGATTGCTTGTCCTATGTGCTTTGTTTGATTATGGCCATTGTGAACACTATGCTAATTGAAAACTGTTTCTTTTCATGTTGCTTGATGTTTGTAATGTAAAAGACCCCCGTTGTAATTTGGGGTCTAATTTTGGCTTGTACTAATAATAACTAGATAGACACTACTATGGTCATTTTGCTATCGTTATTGGCTAGTATCTATCATAGGATTACAAAGTATCAGGTAAGGATTAAGTAATGAACCTAACCAATTTAAAGCAAGTACTCATTGTTAAGCTAAGATCAATAGGTACTTTGTAACGAGGATTAACAAACAAACAAGACATAGTATCATGCTAGGTTATTAATCAAACGAGACTTCGAGATAACTAGTAGGCGTTTCAATTAATCTTAGTTGGAAGTGAAATTGAGATTGGAAATTTTGTGGCGTTTAGAGAATTAGGTCAAACCAAATAGCCCAATTACAGCCGTTATGCTGTCGATTTTCCAAAAAATTGTAGAGTTTAGGCTAAAACGTTAAGTGTTAAACTTTCATGAACGGTTAAGTACGAGATATGACTTGAATGTTTAGATCACACCCTAGTCTAACCTTTATAGGCCGGGTTGGGGCATGACACCTTAGAGAAATGGTATCAGAGCTTAGTTTGCTAACTAGGCATTAGTCGGGTTCAACTCTCGGACCATAGGTAGAAGCCCTAAGGTAATTTTGATGCCTTGTTTATATGTGTTAATGTGTGCTAATGTGCTTTAATTGCTTGAGCATTGAATATTATGCACTTTTATGAACTAATGTGAACAATATGTTTTATTTGCTCAACATGCCTATGTGATTCAAGTACACCGTATGCTTTAAGTGTTTATTATGTTACAATGGTTTCTTGTATGCTAGGCTAAACACTAGATGTTAATGTTTTATTATACAATCCTATGCATTAAGATATAGTTGTTCTTATGTGGTATGATTATATAAGTACACATTTGCTTCTCCTGTAACATAATCGTATATATATAAATACATGTCATATCGTGGGGCTACCTCTTTTAGAATGGTTGGAAGAGTTCTTGGAAGTAGAAGGAGACTTTGAAGGAATGAGTTCGTGACCTTCAAACAAGGGGATTTGACAGTTGCACAGTACGAAACCCGATTGAATCAACTGTCCCAGTATGCTCCTGAAATGGTACAGACTACTGAGACAAAGATCCAGAGATTTATTCAAGGGCTGAGATCCGAGATTCAAAATAGCTTGGCTCCTTTTCAATTTCTCACCTATGGTGAAGTTCTTTTCGAGGAAATAAAAGCTGAGAGATGAAAGAGTCAGGAAGTGGCAGGGTCGAGTCAACCGAGTCAAGTACAGAGCCTGGAGCAGCTACCTGTTGAAAAAGTCTGCCAGGGTGGTTTAGATATTCCTGTAGCTCGAGGCCCTTATGGAGGTGTTACTACTACTCTAATCCCATGTAGTACTCACTGTGCACGTAGAGGTCATCTGGAGATTAATTGTTGGAGGAAACAAGAAGGTGTAACGGTTGCGGTAGCAATCAACATAAGGTCAAGGAATGCCCAAAATGACAGATGGTGCAAGGGCAGGCTACGAGAGGGAGTACCCAGGGTCAGGGCCAGAATTCGGGGAAGGTAGCTACTAACAGATTACAGTCGGGTACCACAGTCAACCAATTTAGTCATGTCACATCGAGAGGCACAGTTAAACCCCATCCTGATACATGTAACTATTGCAACAAGAAGGGGCACACGGAGGCTCAATGTTGGAAGAGATCTGGTAAATGCAAAGGATGTGGGAGTGATCAACATCTCGTCAAGGAATGTCCAAGGTGGCAAAAAAATTGTGCCCAGATTGCTAGCAGTAACCACAGTTGAAGGTAAATTTACCTATTAAACCTATAGGAAAATATTACTTGACCTCAGTATCATCCATCCTTTATGTGCATTTCCTTAGAAACAACGTATTGTCATGCAAGTAAAGAGGTTTCTTTATATAACGGAAGTAAAACACGAGCATGATGATAGTAAACCCTAAGACATAAGGTCAATGAGTCTTGATACTCGTAGCTAATTGAACATGTGAATGGGGAGAGTAAGATTCCACATAGTTAAAATAAATATGAATCATAGTCATGATGACCCAAGAGACTATTGTTAGACAACCGTATTTAAGTGCACCATTTCACGTCTAGAAACTAGCGGTTGTTGGACTTCGAGTTGTGGTTGTTGAATAGAGGACGAATCTCGTAGTGATAGTTAGATGAGTGGTTGATTACTTTTGAAGTTCTATTAGGTTATATTGAAGGATGCCTCGTGGTCATAATTCTTATGTTGATACAGCCTTGAAGTTATTTCGTGTAACAAGCTACTTGGGTTAGTATGGTAAGTATCCTATGAGCTAGATCATTTCGGTACCCATTTATAGTCCTAGGATTATTGTTGTACGACCGGTAACCTAGTAGAACATTGATATCTCTTACATGGCTATAACCCTAGCTTAGTAGCATTACTGTTGAAGATATATTGGCGGGTATCAAGTGTTCGAAAGAATGACTAGGTCGCTAAGTAAGTGGGACCATTATCTTCTTAAGTATGACGTAACCTTGGATTGAGGTGAGTGAAATTAATTTGAGGTTAAAACCATTCGCTTTAGGAGTCTTCATTAAGATTAAAAGAAATTCTGAAGCTTCGTAACTTGAAGACAGAGATTTGAATAAAGAAATAAATTATGGGTCACAAGCTGATGAAACTTACTTGAAGAGTTGAATGAGTGCCACATGATTAGTTTACCGATGCAATTTCAACGGTAGTTTGTTGGTGGTACTTAATAAGCCTTAGAGTTGAGTTTAACGAATCTCAACGGTCTTTCTCGTTGATTACGAGCGTGAAGGTTAACAAAGCCGGGAAAGGAGGTTAATGAATAGGAGCCTGTAACTTGGAGACTAGTCACTAGAAGATTTGCTAATCTAATATACCTATGAGATAAAAAGGACCATGATACTATCGATAGATGATGACTGGAAATGGATTAGTTTGTTTGGAAGAGTTCTTCCTGAAAATAGGGTCATATTGTGAAATGATCCATAACCTATGTATGGCCTATGTGATAACAGTTTGAAGTAGTTGACATGGTATGTAAATCGGATATAGACTTATCATATTGAAATTAGTGTATGTCACCCTAGGATCGTGATATTATTGGGATATTCCTTTTGAGATATGAGTACAAAATCGACACGACATAAGTCATGATTTTGGAGTTATAGTTATATAGTTAGAATACCGATGCAGCTTTAATGACTATATATAAAGATTCTAACCTTAGTTAATGAACTTGACCTTAAAGATCAAATGGAGAATATAGTCGTTCATATGAACGAACTACAAATATAGGGGTCACACCGAATTAACAATTGGAGAAAGTTTGGAAGTGAATTAGTTTTGGAAAAGGGGATCATGGAGTGAGCATCGGCCCGGAGTAGAAATATCAATGGCCAGAACCCATCTAATTGACCTCAATAGGAAAGAATGAATTTCGGGACAAAATTCTTTTAAGGAGGGGAGGATGTGAGGCCCGATCTTGATTTGCGTGCGATACCTCGTTTCGTGTGTCCTAAGCTAGATTTGCGTGCCTTGACTTAAGTTTAAGAATCATGTTTCGTTTTGTGTGTCTTGCATTGAATTACGTGCATTCATTTAGGGTTGCGTGCATTTACTTGAGAAACGTACATTCATCTCATAGTGCGTGTCCTAAACCTAGAAAAGTGTGCCTTCACGCTAATCAAGAAAGCATCTTACACGAAGCACTAGATCATTAATTAATCCTACAATTCCACTAACTAATATTAAATTACTAATTCAACCCACTAGAAGACAAAATCTCACAAAAAGCTAGACATTCCTTATTCTTTATTCCTTATTCTTTTGCACTTTCAAACATACAATTAATTAATGCTCAAAAGATGACAAAGATTCAGCATTTTCATGCCTTGGCCGACCACCTTGTGTGCCTTGTGATTGCTTTGCATAATTCAAATCTTATTCCCAAACATTCTATGACATTCTATGACACAAAGCAATAAAAAATTAGCTCAAACCCTCCTCAAAACTCTCATTCTCGACACAAAGCTCCTTGCCCATGCTAAGTAATTCAAAAACCATGCTTCTTGAACACACAAATCTGAAATTTGTATGCCCAAGGCCGACACATGCTTCATCATTTGCAAGGCTTTCATTTTTCATTCATTTCACTCATTTTCCTCTCATTCTTCTCTCTCCCTTTCATTCTTCTCTCTCCCTCTTATTCTTCTCTCTCTCTCTCGGCCCTAGCTGAGTTTCTAGACTCCATAGCTCATCTTCATCACTCCATGGTTCATCAAGGCAAGCAAGAAACTAGGGAGCTCGACTAAGCAAGCTAGGTTGCAAGAAACACACATGCAAGCTCTTTGAACCTCCATTTCGGCTTAGGTGAGTTTGCTAGCTTCCATTTCTTTTCTTCTTGTTCTAACCACATGCACCTACTAAGAACTTGGTTACTAAGCTAGGAAATTTGAGAAAAAATCGAGTGGTGTCTCGGCTAAGCAAGGAAAAGATCAACTTTGTGCTTCATCAAGAGTCTTGTGCATCTTCTTGTTGTTTTGCTAAGGTGAGGGCTAAAACTTCTTGAAAATCTTTCAAAAACCCACATGCATGCTCTTAAATGTTTATCTTTGCTTCTGCACTTGAGATATATGTGTGTTCATAAGCTTTTACAACCATGCATGGCAAGATTTTGGGCTAGAATGTGATGATAGATGAAATCGTGCATGTGACAGCTTTCTGTCTTGTTGGTGCGAGGTGATTTTGGCTAGGTAAATGATGTTTAAAATGTGTGAAAATTGGTAGGTAACTATTTTTTCCAGTTCTAAACATTGTTCGCAGAAATAGGCCAAATCTAATTTTCACTCTAATGTCCTCAAAATGGAAAATCATTAAAATGTGTCCAAATCTGGAAAGTTTGGAAAAATGAAGCAGGTTTTGGCAGATTCACTGACCTTGTGGAACGAACCAGTTTTGACTTAGTTAATGACATCCAAAATGCATGAAATTTGGTGTGCTGCTATATTTTTCAGTTCTGGACATTTTTGTCAGAAATGGACTAAGGCTAAATCTGACACTAAGGCCCTAAAAAACGACAAGTATCGAAATGTGTGTAAATCTGGACAGTTTTGTGTAGTCTCACTGTTTTGGCTATAACTATTGGACCCGAACTCCAAATGATGCGAGGTTTGTTTCTAAATTTAGTTCACTTCTTAAGATTTAATTTGACATCTTATTCACTGGAATTGGAGATTTTTTGCTTGTGTTAATGATTGTGAGAAAATAGTCCATTGCAGTGAGGGTTTCACTTAGTGAAATGCTTAGAAAAATTATTGTAGCTTCTCTTGTTGTATTAAATGCTTGAGATTGTGGCATATTGATGTTGTGTGGACTATTTTGAATGCTTGAGGGTGTATGAACTAATCAATGCGTGGCTTGAGTTTAATTACGAGATGACTTGGGGCTTAATCACACGGGTAAGCATGAATTGGAACCCTAGAAACTAGGTAAACTTGCTAAGTGTTGATCCTATGAATATCGTGTTTAATTATATGTTTAGTAGGCTGCCCGTAGTTGCCCTTGTAGCCCTAAATATGATTTCAATGATTTCATGTTGATAAGTAGGCTTTTCTTGCACCCGGTCCCACGTAGATGCCGTTGCATGATGAATAATCTTATTAACTGATTACGTGAACTTTGCATTGAGTTATATGACTTTATTTACGTGCGTTACATGGCTGCCCGTTTAATGTTCATATAACTCCATGTGCCTTTCAAGTGAAATTACTTGTCTTATCGTGCCTCGCTTGTTTACTTGTCAATGTGCAATCTTATGACTAGTTGGAGGAAACCTACTTTGTTGTCCTTCTAATGTGATTTATTAAATGTCATAAATGTGCATTGAATACAAGGTTGCAACCTTTCATTCTGGCGTGGTAGCATTCATGCACACCGGGCAGTATCGGGCTTGCCAGTGCAACCGTGACTACCATTGTCCAATTCCCTCTCTCGCTTGGGGGCTAGACTTCCTCAGAGAGTTGGGTCGTAGGATTTTCGGGTACATCCGGAGTACACCCATTTGGCGTGATAAAGGGATGATTTGAAGTTGGCCGCAACAACTGATACTGACATGAACTGAGAGCAAAAGCTCACCGTATCATTTTCACTATGTCTATAAGTACTCTCGTTTGGTTCCTATAGAACCTCAGGGAGGAAAGATGGGTAATTGTGTTCCTTTACTTTTATATTATATTATGTACTTACTTGTGATATATTTATGCTTGCAGAAAGGATTTTCATAAGTTGAACTGGAAATCAGTTTCAAACCTATTTCTCATTCCCCCTCGCTGAGTTCATAAGGACTCACCCTCTTTTATCATCTCAGTTGAAGAAGATCAAGAACAGGTACCCGAGGACGACGTGCCTAACGATGATTCCTTGGAATGATTGTCTATCTTATGTGCTTTGCTTGATTATGGCCATTGTGAACACTATGCTGATTGAAGACTATTTCTTTTCATGTTGCTTGATGTTTGTAATGTAAAAGACCCCCGTTGTAATTTGGGGTCTAATTTTATCTTGTACTGATAATGACTAGATAGATACTACTATGGTCGTTTTGCTATTGTTATTGGCTAGTATCTATCATAGGATTACGAAGTATCAGGTAAGGATTAAGTAATGAACCTAACCAATTTAAAGCAGGTACTTATTGTTAAGTTAATATCAACAGGTACTTTGTAACGAGGATTAACAAACAAACGAGACATAGTATCATGCTAGGTTATTAATCAAACGAGACTTCGAGATAACTAGTAAGCGTTTCAATTGATGGTAAATAGTAATCTTAGTTGGAAATGAAATTGAGATTGGAAATTTTGAGGCGTTTAGAGAATTAAGTCAAACCAAAGAGCCCAATTACAGCCGTTATGTTGCCAATTTTTCAAAAACTTGTGGAGTTTAGGCTAAAACGTTAAGTGTTAAACTTTCATGAACGGTTAAGTACGAGATATGACTTGAATGTTTAGGTCACACCCTAGTCTAACCTTTATAGGCTGGGTTGGGGCGTGACAGTAGGCATGTCTATTGATAACAAAATAGGAAATTTTAGTTGGAATTGAATCAATGATTAAAGGTTTTGAGGCATTTTAGAAAATAGGTCAAACCAAATGTCTTAAATATAGCCGTCATACTGCCAGATTTTTTAAAAATCTTTTGGAATTCTAAATCAACGTTAAGTATTAATCGTAAGAAATGACCAAGTTATACAAATAGCATAGAAGATTTAGGTCATTCCCTAGTCTAGCCTTCATAGGTCGGGTTGGGGCGTGACACCTTATATTAAAATGGTATCAGAGCTTAGTTTGCTAACTAGGCATTAGTCGGGTTCAACTCTCGGACCGTAGGTAGATGCCCTAAAGTAAATATGATGTCTTGTTTATATGTGTGCTAATGTGCTTAATTGCTTTGTGCATTGAATATTATGTGCCTTTGTGGACTATATGTATTCTATATCATGCACACCGTCACGTCCTCAATAATGCATGCATGCTTTTATACTCCTTCCTTGATACATGTGCATGTTATATAACTGTAAATGACTGTTTATACACATAGATATTTAGGATTAGGACCTTCAGGGAAGTTAATTTGTGTAGGACGAACGAAAAGGCTCGGTTAGAGATTTCTTGCATTTTCACAGGTACTCGATGGATCGTATGTATTATTGGATATGCATATATAAAATGCGTAGAACAGGTATAATTGTTGAGGTAAAGTTATCCCCTTATCTTTGGAATACTCATACATGTGATTAAGTTATCAATTTTATAGCTATGAAGTTCTTGATTTCGTTAAATCGTTCTTCTAATTATGGTTCAAGTATGAAGGTTAATGACATACAACTTTGCTTAAGATGTAAGAGTATACTATTAAATATGTAGAGTAGTGTATATTCTCATGTGCTGATAGTAGAAGTTGACTTGGAGGTTTCTTTGAATCCATTTCTCACATCTTAAAATTGACTTGATAGATTATCTAAGAAGTTAGCAATATACTCGTACGATTGAATCCTTACTTGATTGGAATTAAGAATTGATGAATCTAATATGGTATGTACTAGCGAGTTTCAAGTTCACTAAATGTTGAGATCATGACCTAGAAATTAAAAGATGAATTCGTGGAAGTTTTAGGGGTTAGATTATTAAGTCATTGATAGCGTATTTAAGTGAGTTAACAATGGATAACATGACATGTAGGCAACTATGGAGATTGAGTTTAACAAGGTTGATGAATCTTTAGTATAACAAGATATGGGGATGTTGGAATCGAGAAATTCACGTAACTAGAACTCATGTTCGGAAGACAACACCTAAATGTTAGGTCAAATAGAAGTGTAAGGTATTGAATTATGCATTAGATGACTAACGTTGCTAAGGTCCTAAGTTGGATATTGGTGATATTAAGAATCATGGTATTAAATTGTTTGCCCCTCGAACTTAGTTATGATTATGTGAAGTAAGTCATTCTATGCACTCGTTGTTTGGATACCCTAGAGGATGTTAGAAAGCATATATTCCTAAGTAAGACCGATGGACCTAGTATATAAACCATGGAAATGAGATTAAAGCATTCGATTGCAAAGTGGAGTCGTTAGGGTATGAATAGTAATCCTAAATAGCTAATAGTGAGTACGCATGATGATTCATGGTAAACCCTAGGACCTAAGGTCGATCAGACTTAATGCTCTTAGCTAGTTGAACATGTAAACAAAGAGAGTAAGATAGAGATGAATCAGAGTCATGATGACCCAAGAGACCATTGTTAGACCACAGTATCTATGTGCACCGTTTCATGTCTAGAAACTAGCGATTGGTGGACTTCGAATTGTGGTCGTTGAATAAAGAGGTGAATCTTGTAGTGATAGTTAAATGAGTGGTTGATTACTTTTGAAGTTCTATTAGGTTATGTTGAAGGATGCCTCGTGGTCATAATTCTTATATTGATACAAACTTGAAGTTATCTCGTGTAAGTATTTTATGAGCTCGATCATTTCGGTACCCATTTATAGTCCTAGGATTGTTGTTGTATGGCCGGTAACCTAGTAGAGCATTGATATCACTTACATGACGATGAACCCAGCTTAGTAACATTAATGTTGAAGATATATTGGCGGGCATTAAGTGTTCGAAGGAATGACTAGGTCGCTAAGTAAGTAGGACCATTATTTTCTTAAGTATGACGTAACCTTGGATTGAGGTAAGTGGAATTTATTTGAGGTTGAAACTATTCGTCTTAGGAGTCTTGGTTAAGATTAAAAGAAATTCCGAAGTTTCGTGACTTGAAGATAGAGATTTGAATAAGGAAATAAATTGTGGATTATGAGTTGATGAATTTACTTGTAAGAGTTGAACTAGTGCAACATGATTAGTTTACCCATGCAATTTCGATGGCAATTTGTTGGGGATACTTAATAAACCTTAGAATTCGAGTTTAATGAATCTCAACGGTCTTTCTCCTTGATTACGAGCGTGAAGGTTAACGAAGCTGGAAAAGGATGTTAGTGAATAGGAGCCTATAACTGGAAGACTAGTCATTAGAAGATTTACTAATCCAATGTACCTTCAAGATAAGAACTATGATACTACCGATAGATGATGACTTGAGATGGATTAGTTTGTTTGGTGAGTTCAACCTGAAAATAGGGTCGTATCGTGGAAATAATCCATAACATGTGTATGTCCTACGTGCTAACAATTTTGAAGCTAGTAGATAGGATATGTAAATCGGATATAGACCTATCATCTTGAAATTAGCATATGTCACCCTAGGATCATGGAATTATTGTGATATTCCTTTTGAGGTATGAATGCGAGATTGATACAACATGAGTCATGATTTTGGAGTTATAGTTATATAGTTAGAATACTGATGCAGCTTTGATGACTATGTATGGAGATTCTAACCTTAGTTAATGAACTTGACCTTAAGATCAAATGGAGAATAGAGTCGTTCAAAGGAAAGAACTGTAAATGTAAAGGTCACACCGAACTAAATGATTGGAGAAACATAAAAAGTGAATTGGTTGCGGTAAAAGATCACCAAACACGGGACGAACCGGAGTAGGAAGAATAACAAGGGTCAGAATCTGTCTAAATGACCTCAATAGGCAAGAATGAATTTCGGGACGAAATTCTTTTAAAGAGGGGAGGATGTGAGGCCTGACCCAAAATAACGTGTGTTACCTTGATTTACGTGCCCATAGACCAAGAATTATATGACAGACCTTGGATTACGTGCCATGTCTTGGTTTTCGTGCATGCTTCGTCATTTGTGCCTTGACCTAGAATGGTGTGCCCTAATCCCCGACTGACGAGCGATACCTAGATATACGTACCCTGACCTCGATGTACGTGTGTTACCTCGTTTCGTGTGCCCTAACCTTGAACTGCATACCTTAACCTTGATTTGCGTGCATTGCATTAAATTATGTGCCTTGCATTGGTTTACGTGCATTCACCTAGGATTGCATGCATTAGTCTTGAAGTACGTGCCTTAGTCTTGAAGTTCGTGCCTACCTCGTGATTCGTGTCCCATATTGATTTTTGTGCGTGTCTCGTAGTGCATGCCATAAACATAGGAAAGCGTGCGATAAAGAATCCTACACAAAGCACTAAACTATAAAATAACCCTACACAATCCACTAACTAATATTATATTCCTAATTCAAATTCTCTACAAAACCCACTAACTACTAAAATATTCTATTCTTCCTAACACAGTCAACTAACCAATAAACTATTATAAACCTACACTTATTATAATCCAAAATAGACTAACATGAATCTGAATTTTCAGATTCTTCATTGCATTACACGACCAAACACTAAAAAATTGAAGATATTTCAAGACAATGCATGCATTAAAATATTCATTACAGTATTCTATGCTTTCCACTTTCTCCAAACACAAGACTTACCCTTTTATCTTATCTAAGCATGCCTCACAATTCAAAATGCTCAAAAGATGACACAAAATCAGATTTTTGCAAGCCCAAGGCTGACACACACAAGCACCTACTCAAACAAACACTCAACTTCATCCATTTCCTCACAAACTCTCTCATTCTCTCTCCTTCTCTCTCATTTTCGACCATGGCTGCCTCTTGACCTTCCAAGACCTCAAGCATGTTCTCAAGAGCTCTCCCAAGCTCGGCCATAGCAGCCCAAGCAAGGAAGAAGCTCCCTTTATGCATTTTGAAGAGCATTTGTGCTCATTTGCTAAATCTTCAAGAGGTGAGGGTTAATCCTTTTTAAAAAGCTTTCAAAAACCACATGCAAGCCTTCATATGTCTATATTTACCTCTGTACTTGTGATATATGTTTGCACTTGAGCTTTTGTAACCATGCATGGCAAGATATTTGGCAAGAACTTGAAGATAGGACGAATCGCGAAATCTGAGCAGTTTTCTGAGTTCTTGGAGCGAAGCAAATTTGGCCAGGTAAATGATGTTAAAAATTCGTGAACATTGGTAGCTGACTCGTTTTTCCAGTTCTGAGCATTTTTTGTAGAAATAGGCCAAGGCCAATTCTGACTCTAAGACCCCTAAAATGGAAAAATATCAAAATGTGTCGAAATCTGGAAAATCTGGGAAAATAGAGCAGGTTTTTGGCAGTCCACTGACCTCGTAGAGCGAAACCATTTTGGCCTAGTAAACGATATTGAAAATGTATGAAATTTGGTAGGTTGCTATAATTTTCAGTTCTGGACATTTTTTTCAGAAATATACTAAGGCTAAATCTGACCCTAAGGCCCTCAAAAATGACAAGTATTAAAATGTGTACAAATCTGGACAGTTTTGCGCAGTCTCACGGTTTTGGCTATAACTCTTGAATCCGAACTCAAAATGATGTGGGGTTTGTTTCTGGATTTAGTTCACTTAATAAGCTTTAATTTTAAATTTTTTTCACTGGAATTGGAGATTGGTTGTTTGTCTAAATGATTGTGGGAAAACAGGCCATTGCAGTGAGGTTTGTATCTAGTGATATGCTTTGAAAATTATTGTAACTTCTCTTGTGGTATTGAATGCTTGGGATTGTGGCACTTGGATGTTGTGTGGACTGTTTTGGATGTTTGAGGATGTTTTAATTGATCAATTCATGGCTTGGGTTTAATTATTTGTCAACTTATGGCTTAATCGCACGTGTAAGCATGAAATGAAACCCTATCGGCTATGAAAACTAGCTAAGCGATGATCCTATGGTTATTGTATTTAATTGTGTGATTAGTGGGCTGCCTAATAAATGTTAAGTATGCTTGAAATGGTTTAAGAGTTGCTTGTGGTGTTTAGCGAACGAAACCGACCCCGAGCACGGCCTAGCAAACCCTAGTGGCCCCGTAGCTCCCCGAGTCATAAACCATTCTTTTGTGAATTATGAAGGATATTGAGGAAGATTAATAGGCTGCCCGTATATGTCCTTATAGCCCTAAATGTGATTCCCGATGATTACATGTTGATAAGTAGACTTTGCTTGCACTCGGTCTAAAGTAAGCATCGTTACATGCTTGTACAATCTTATTACTTGATACGTGAACCCTGAAACGAGTTATATGACTTGATTTACATGTGTCACATGGCTTCCCGTTTAATATTCATATAACTCCATGTGTTTAACAAGTGAAATTACATGTCAAAGCATGCCTCGTGTGTTTACTTGTCAATATGTGACCTTATACTTGCTCGGAGACAACCTACTTTGTTGTCCTCCTAATGTGAATTGTTAAAAGACATTCTATGGCTTATTTGAACATGATTACTTGGTTGCCCGTGGAAGTTTAATTGCTTTGAAATTGATATATGAAATGATTACATGTTTTTACAATGCCTTATATGCCAATATGTCAAAATGTGCTCATATACTTGCTCAGAGGCAACCTACTTTGTTGACCTCCCAATGTGAAATGTTAAATGGCATACATGTACATTGCATGCAAGGTTGCAACCTTTCATTCTGACGTGGTAGCGTTTCACGCACACCGGGCGGCATCGGGCTTGCCAGTGCAACCGTGACTACCATTGTCCAATTCCTTCTCTCGATTGGGGGCTAGACTTCCTCGGAGAGTTGGGTCGTAGGATTTTGGGGTACATCCGGAGTACACCCATTTGGCATGAAAAGTTGATGATTGAAGCCGGTCACAACAACTGTTATCAGAAATGATCTTGAGAGCGAAAGCTCACCGTATCCTTTTCACTATGTGCTTAAGTACTCTCGCTTGGTTCCTAGAGGACCTCAGGGAGGAAAGACGGGTAAATGTGTTCTTTACTTTACATTACGTTATAAAACTTACTTGTGTTATATGTCATGCTTTCAAAAAGGGTTTTTCATAAGTTTAACCGGAAAAGGATTTCAAAACGTTATCTCTCGTTCCCCCTCGCTGAGTTCATAAGGACTCACCCTCTTTTTTGTCACAGGTGCAGCAGATTTGGAACAGATACCCGAAGTAAATGTGCTTGTTGATGAATCCTTGGAGTGATTACGTGCTTTATGTGCCTTGCTTGACAGTGGCTGTTTTGTGAACGTTGTGTTTGCTTTGAAGAATATTTATTTTGTTGATGTAAATGACCGTGTTGTAATTTGGGTCTAATTTTGGATTGTACTATCTATAACCGGACGAACTCCTTATTTGGTTATTGTTTTATTGTCTTGATTAGTAGTTATTATAGGGGTTTAAACCACTAGTGGAATAATCAATAAAGTTAACTCTATCCAACTCCACTTAGGTACTAATTCGTAAGCTAAAGGATAATTGTTACGTGCATGATAGGGGTAAATTGAAAAATAAACGGGACATAGTTATCATGCTAGGTTATTAGTCAAACGAGGCTTCGAGATAATTAGTAGGCATATCTATTGATAACAAAATAGGAAATTTTAGTTGAAATTGAATCAATGATTAAAGGTTTTGAGGCGTTTTAGAAAATAGGTCAAACCAAAGATCTTAAATATATTTGTCATACTGCCGGATTTTCAAAAAATCTTTTGAAATTCTAAATCAACGTTAAGTATTAATCATAAGAAATGACCAAGTCGTACGAATAGCATAGAAGATTTAGGTCATTCCCTAGTTTAGCCTCTATAGGTCGGGTTAGGGAGTGACACACAGCATACCGTTGGAAAGCTCTCTGAGCGCTCTACGACGAGGGCAGCAAGTCTGCTTGGCAGCGAAAATTTTCGGAGCCCAAAATCGAAAGTTTTCATCAATTTCGGGACACTTTTATTCGTTTGCACTGTTTTTCCATCCCGGATCGTACGTCATGAGCCGTGAAAAGGATGACAACCTAATCCATCATATTTCTATTACCAAATAACAAGACACCTTGGGCAAGACAACTTCGCCTCACGTAGAGGCTGGGCCCACAAACCGTGGGCGTAGGGCTTAGGACCAAGTCTCCGTCGCTCCGGTGCCCATAACTTTTGATCCGTAAGGAGTTACGCGGCGCACAATATACCGTTGGAAAGCTCTCCGAGAGCTCTACGACGGGGGCAGTAAACCTACTGAGCTGCGCCGATTTTTGAAGCCCACAATCAATCGTTTTCATTAGTTTTGGGACACTTTTATTCTTTTGCGCTGTTTTTCCATCCCGGATCGTACGTCGTGAGTCGCGAAAAGGACGACAACCTAATCTACCACATTTCTATTACCGAATCTTGCGCCACCTTGGGCAAGACAACTTCACCTCACGTAGAGGCTGGGCTTGCAAACCGAGGGCTTGGGGCTTGGGACCAAGTCTCTGTCGCTCCGGTGCCCATAACTTTTGATCCGTAAGGAGTTACGCGGCGCACAATATACCGTTGGAAAGTTCTCAGAGAGCTCTACGACACGGCAGCAAGCTTGTTGGCTGGGAAAATTTTTGAAGCCCAAAATTGAACATTTTCATCAGTTTCGGGACACTTTTCTTCTTTTGCGCTGTTTTTTCGTCCCAGATCGTACGTCGTGAGGCGCGAAAAGGACGACAACCTAATCCATCACATTTCTATTACCGAATAATATGGCACCTTGGGCAAGACAACTTCGCCTCACGTAGAGGCTGGGCCCGCAAACCAAGGGCATAGGGCTTTGGACCAGGTCTTCGTCGCTCCGGTGCCCATAACTTTTGATTCGTAAGGAGTTACGCGGCGCACAACATACCATTGGAAAGCTCTCTGAGAGCTCTATGATGGGGAAAGCAAGCCTGCTCGGTTGTGCCCATTTTCGGAGCTTAAAATCGAATATTTTTATCAGTTTCGGGACACTTTTCTTCTTTTGTGTTGTTTTTTCGTCCCGGATCGTACGTTGTGAGCCGCAAAAATGACGACAACCTAATCCATCACATTTATATTACCAAATAACACGGTACCTTGGGCAAGAAAACTTTGCCTCACGTAGAGGCTGGGTCCGCAAACTGAGGGCGTGGGGCTTGGGACCAGGTCTTCGTCACTCCGGTGCCCATCACTTTTGATCCATAAGGAGTTACACGGCGCACAGCATACCGTTGGAAAGCTCTCCGAGAGCTCTACGGTGGGGGCTGCAAGCTTGCTCAGCTGCGGCCATTTTCAGAGCCAAAAATCCCACGTTTTCATCAGTTTCGGAACAAATTTCTTCTTTTGCGCTGTTTTTCCGTCCCGGATCGTACGTCGTGAGCCGCGAAAAGGACAACAACCTAATCCATCACATTTCTATTACCGAATAACATGGCCCCTTGGGCAAGACAACTTCACCTCACGTAGATGCTGGGCCAGCAAACCGAGGGCATAGGGCTTGGGACCAAGTCTCCGTCGCTCCGGTGCCCATAACTTTTGATCCGTAAGGAGTTACGCGGTGCACAGCATACCGTTGGAAAGCTCTCCGTGTGCTCTACGACGGTGGCAGCAAGCCTGCTCAGCTACGTCCATTTTCGGAGACCAAAATTGAATATTTTTATCAATTTCGGGACAATTTTCTTCTTTTGGGCTTTTTTTCCTTCCCGGATCATACGTCGTGAATAGCGAAAAGAACGACAATCTAATCCATCACATTTTTATTACCGAATAACACGGCACCTTGAGCAAGACAACTTCACCTCACGTAAAGGTTGGGACGGCAAACCGAGGGCGTGGGGCTTGGGACTAGGTCTCCGTCGCTTTGGTGCCCATAACTTTTGATCCGTAAGGAGTTATGCGGCGAACAGCATACCGTTGGAAAGCTCTCCGAGAGCTCTACGATAAGGGTAGCAAGCTTGCTTTGTTGTAAAAATTTTCGGAGCCCAAAATTGAAAGTTTTCATCAGTTTCGGGACACTTTTCTTCTTTTACGCTATTTTTTCGTCCCAGATCGTACGTCGTGATCCGCGAAAAGGACGACAACCTAATCCATCACATTTCTATTACCGAATAACATGGCACCTTGGGCAAGACAACTTCACTGCACGTAAAGGTTGGGCCCACAAACCGAGGGCGTGGGGCTTGCGACTAGGTCTCCGTCGCTCTGGTGCCCATAACTTTTGATCCGTAAGGAGTTACGCGGCGAACAACATACTGTTGGAAAGCTCTCCGAGAGCTTTACGATAGGGGCAGCAAGCCTACTTTGTTGCGAAAGTTTACAGAGCCCAAAATTGAAAGCTTTCATCAGTTTTGGGACACTTTTCTTCTTTTGCACTGTTTTCCCATCCTGGATCGTACGTCGTAAGCCGTGAAAAGGATGACAACCTAATCCATCACATTTCTATTACCGAATAACATGACACCTTAGGCAAGACAACTTCGTCTCATGCAGAGGCTGGGCCCGCAAACCGAGAGTGTGGGGCTTGGGACCAGGTCTTCGTCGCTCCAGTGCCCATAAATTTTGATCCGAAATGAGTTACACGGCACACAGCATACTGTTGGAAAGCTCTTCGAGAGCTCTACGATGGGGGCAACAAACCTGCCTAGCTGCGCCTATTTTCAGAGCCCAAAATCAAATGTTTTCATCAGTTTCTGGACACTTTTATTCTTTTGCACTGTTTTTCCGTCCAGGATCGTACGTCGTGAGCCGTGAAAAGGACGACAACCTAATCTACATTGGGCAAGACAACTTCACCTCAAGTAAAGGCTGGGCCCGCAAACCGAGAGCGTGGGGCTTGGGACCAAGTCTCCGTCGCTCCGGTGCCCATAGCTTTTGATCCGTAAGGAGTTACGCAGCGCACAATATACCATTGGAAAGTTCTCCGAGACCTCTACGTCACGGCAGTAAGCCTGCTTGGTTGGGAAAATTTTCGAAGCCCAAAATTTAACATTTTCATCAGTTTCTGGACATTTTTCTTCTTTTGCGCTGTTTTTCCGTCTCGGATCGTACGTCGTGAGCCGCGAAAAGGACGACAACCTAATCCATCACATTTTTATTACTGAATAACATGGCACCTTGGGCAAGACAACTTCGCCTCACGTAGAGGGTGGGCCCGCAAACGGAGGGCGTGGGGCTTGGGACCAGGTCTCCGTCGCTCCGGTGCCCATAACTTTTGATCCGTAAGGAGTTATGCAGCGCAAAACATACCATTGGAAAGCTCTCCGAGAGCTCTAAGACAGGGGCAGCAAACCTGCTCGGCTGTGCCCATTTTCAGAGCCCAAAATTGAATGTTTTCATCAATTTTGGGACACTTTTATTCTTTTGCACTATTTTTCCATCTCGGATCGTACGTCGTGAGCCGCGAAAAGGACGACAACCTAATCCATCACATTTCTATTACCGAATAACACGACACCTTGGGCAAGACAACTTCACCTCACGTAGAGGCTGGGCCGGCAAACCGAGGGCATGGGGATCGGGACCAGGTCTCTGTCGCTACGGTGCCCATAACTTTTGATCCGTAAGGAGTTACACGGCGCACAGCATACCGTTGGAAAGCTCTCTGAGAGCTCTACAACGAGGGTAGTAAGCCTGCTTGGCTGCGAAAATTTTTGGAGCCAAAAATTAAAAGTTTTCATCAGTTTCGGGACATTTCTCTTCTTTTGCCCTGTTTTTCCGTCCCAGATCGTACATCGTGAGCCGCACAAAGGAGGACAACCTAATCCATCACATTCTATTACCGAATAACACAGCACCTTGGAAAAGACAACTTCGCCTCACATAGAGGCTGGGCCCGCAAACCGAGGGCATGGGGCTTGGGACCAGGTCTCCGTCGGTCCGGTGCCCATAACTTTTGATCCATAAGGAGTTACGCGGCGCACAGCATACTTTTGAAAATCTCTCAGATATCTCTACGACAGAGGCAGCAAGCTTGCTTGGTTGCGCCCATTTTTGGAGCCCAAAATCGAACGTTTTCATCAGTTTCGGGACAATTTTCTTCTTTTGCGCTGTTTTTCCGTCCCGGATCGTACGTCTTGAGCCGCGAAAAAGACGACAACCTAATCCATCACATTGCTATTACCGAATAACACTGCACCTTGGGCAAGACAACTTCACCTCACGTAAAGTTTAGGCCCGCAAACCGAGGGCGTGGGGCTTGGGACTAGGTCTCCGTCGCTCTAGTGCCTATAACTTTTGATCCGTAAAGAGTTACGCGGTGAACAACATACCGTTGGAAAGCTCTCCGAGAACCCTACGATAGGGGCAGCAAGCCTACATTGCTGCGAAAATATTTGGAGCCCAAAATCAAAAGTTTTTATAAGTTACGGGACACTTTTCTTCTTTTACTCTTTTTTTCGGTCCCGGATCGTACGTCTTGAGCCGCGAAAAGGACTGTGACGCCCGAGTTTTAGCCATGCATTCAATTCCTGTTGCATCCCTTGTTTGCGCATTTCCTTCTGTGCATTATTAACTGTCTTCTTAAATTACTATTCACTCCATTTTTAACTTCATGCTATTAGCGAATTAGCATTTTTATTAAATCATATTAATTGTTAGAGTAGTGGAAAAAATGTGCATTTGAGCTAGATGCGATAGGAGAGCTCGTTTAGAAAATGATTTTTGTAGTTGTATAAATAGTGTTACGTAACATAACTTAGGGAATGAATTAGCTAGCATTCATTTTACTATCTAGGCTCGTTTTAAGCTAACTAATAGCATTTAGTGAACCATTTAAGCAAGCAACTTAGCCCCATTTAATATATAACTCACACAACACACACATTAGCTCATAACTTAGCCAAAAAAAAAAAAAAGAGCATGCTGAAAACACTGTAGCAAATCCGAGAATTGCATAGGAGAAGAAATAGAGTTTTTTTGCTCAACAAATCCTCATTCCAAGCCAAGCCAAGCTAGGTGCAAGTGGTTTAGGGTGTCTACTAGCCTCCTAGGAGCTCCTACGCGCATTGGTGAGGGATTTCACGGCTTATTTTTGCATTTTAAAATAGTTGCTATTTTCTTGATTTGTTGAAAATGTGTTCAAATGCTATTGTATTGATTATCTATGCTATTATACCTTGTATATGAGTGCTAGAGAACATATTTGAACCATTGTTTCGCTTTTTAAACGGTTGAAATCGTTAGTTTAATTCATGAGGTGAATAGTAACATTTTTTCTAGGGTTTTGTGTAATTGCTCGAATTAGCTTGATTCAACACTCCTAATAGATGCCTTGGGTGCTAATGAAGGTAGTCTAATAGCCCCGTGCACTTGAATTGCTCTAAAATCGCATAAAACGTAAAATAGTCGACTTTAATAAAGGGGTTTCGGGGTTAAGACGAATCCAGGTGGATTCGGGATCTACTTTTGGTATCCTTAGGCTACCTAGGTGCTATAGAAGCTTTGTTAATCCTTGTTTGAAGCCCGGATGAGGTAGGTGTAGTGTAAAGCTATAAGAGGGAATTTGGGGCTTTCAAGGTTATTGCGGGCATTTGAATGAGTTAGAGGGTTGAAAGGGTTCCTTGAGGGTTAGTTAGAAAGTTGGTAGAGTTTCCCTTTAAATTTGAATCATTAACTTTGGTTTGGAGGAGAAATAGCTTGAATAACAAAGGGGTTTAGGTGCAATTTCGGTTGTCTCGCGCTTATAACACCTTGGCATGACTTCTTGAATGTTTAAATGTAGTTTCAAGTTGGTGTGGAACTTTTGATGTAATTCTAATTATATCTTGTATATGCCCTTTTGTAAAACTGCTTATTTGCTTGTATAAACTGCTTCTATTCTAACTGCATTGAGGCAACTTCGAGCTTAAAACTGTATTAATTGGAGAAGGATTAGGGGTTGAATTATATACCATTAGAAATCCTTACGAGTCTAGTTTCTACAGCTTTTTACGGTGCATTAATCGGAGTTGTTTAGAGCAAGTTATGATCATTTTGGTGAGATGTGTCAGAAATGCCCTGTTACGCGAGAATCTGAATTTTATTGTTATTTTGCTATAGTAATGATATAATTCAGTTCTAATTGGATGTATTCGATCAAGACCTTATTGTGTAGTGTCCTTGGATGATTAATAACGTAATGGGGCTCTTATAGTTATGTTGTTTTCATGAATTGTAATTGAAATCTAATTGCTAGTAAAGTTAATTTAAATTGAAAGCTATTCTATTAGACTGTGAATGAGAAATGCTAGTAGAGTTGTGATGGTCACCACCTTTAGACATAGGTAATGTTTCTATATATGCTAAACAATTCAACTGTTAGAATTAGTTGTTGTTATCAATGTGCAACTAGTGAACACTTAGAAAGGTCAAGTAAACTATGTGGAAGAATGTGTTTAATGCTTTTTGAAACTACATGTAAGGTTAATTGTAAGTTGATAGTTGTCTATTATATGTTAAATGTAATTAACTTAAGTTAATACTACTAGTGATATGTTAGAATCTTAGCTTGAAGTATAGTTATTTTACTAAAATAGTATGTTAGTTATTAAATGGTTGATAGTTAACTTTTCTATTAGTTGATAAATGCATTTCTTTTCCTATGTGCTAATGTTGGGCTATCTTCATAGAGATATTACTAACTATTGTAAGTAAAGTAGAATATGAATTAGAAGTTCATTAAAGTAGTAAAAGACTGGGTAGTGTCATTATGAATGAATGTGTCATTTGAACATTAAAGTAACCTAACCTTTATTATCTATATATCCTTTGGAGAAATTCTTTGAGTTGAGTTAATGGCTAGTTTATTGTTATGTGGAGTGAATTAATTTCTTGTACAAGTTATTAACTAAAGTAAAATGAGAAATAGTATGAGTAACTGTAGGCTCATGTGTTGATTTTAGTTAAACTAAATTCTAGCTCGATTTATATCTAGTTATAGCATGCTGGTTGAATCATTCTCATTTAAGTTTTTGAACTATCTTCTTAATTAACTTGTAGACTATTGAAAGTATGGAATATATGTTAAGTTAAAGTATATAAAAGTGGTGTTTTGTTAAAAATATAATTCTAATAGATATTGTATATATGCTAAATAAGCGAAGTTATAAGTTAGCTAACTTAGAATGAATGTTGTAGTTAAAGAGTAATTGAAGTAATGTTTGCTCATAGGTTCAAGGTGACTGGAAATGTTGTGATTCAAACTTATATCTTGGAGCTCGGTAGAGGTGAGGGACCTGCATCCTTACGTGCATCATAGTTTATTTTCTTTCTAAAAGAGTATATTGTTTAGTATAATTGCGTAATTGATATATGCTTATTATTGCTAAATTGTAACTTGGTGTGAGAACAACTTACTTTGTCCTTAAATGTGTTTCCTGGTTATATTGTCATTGTTATCATTCTTGCATTGCATCGTGGTTGCGCAACCTCATTGTCGCGGCGGATGCGATGGCCTCGCTGGGCGGCATCGGGCTTGCCAGTGTTGGTTGCCTTAGCTCCGTCTGCTATTCCCTCACTCGCCTGGTCCGGAGATTGCCAGGGGGTGTTGGGTCGTAGGATCGGGTACATCCGGAGTACCCATTGGTGTAAGGGATGCCGGCATATCGAGATCAAGATCGTGGTTCGTGGATCGGGGATCGAAGATTTGGAGTGATAAGGGTTATCGATTGTATCTTTTTAAAATGTGGTATTAGAATTGTTATTCATTGTTTATCTATTGTATTAATTGTGTTAAGTTGCTGCATTGCACATCCCCGGTAGACCTTATCCCTCACTGAGCAATTGTGATTGCTCATACCTCGCTAAACATGTTTCATGAAGTGCTGAGGGTGAACCCCAACTAGTTGAGGTGCTAGTGGAAGAGGAAGAAGTTCAGGCTGAGCCTTTGCCCTAGTTGTTGTGTGTTTGTTGTCTAAGGTGGATTTTCCTTCTTGTTGTTACATGGTGTACTTGTATTGCTATAGCATGATCTATTTTGTGGCCTTAAGGCTATGTATATTCTTGTAGTTGCAAGTTGAAAGCTGTTGGTTGTAATGTTAGCTTTGAGATATTATGGTTTGTAATAACTTTTAATTCTCCTTTTAGTTCTTGCATGCTTGGGGGTGTATGTTTAGAGGTGTTGATTTCAACTTCTAAAATTGCTCTAATGTTATCATAGGATGACATGTTAAAAAGGTTTAATGACAAGTTAAGTTGGGTGCATGCATGTGTGATTTGGAGCTGTTGTTTGTCTCCTAGCTTGGATGACCTTGAACCTTTGAATTTTAATTATAAAAGCTTGTTTTAGTATATTGTGGCTATTTAGAGCATTTACAGGTTTGAAAAATGTCTGCGGTACAGAGGAAACTCTGTCAGTTTTTCCCTAAAATTTTGTGACCGGGTTTGGTATTGGGTTGAGAATAGCATGGTTATTAGAGCCTCCGGTCACGTGAGAGATCGGGGCGTTACAAGGACGACCACCTAATCCATCACATTTCTATTACCGAATAACATGGCACCTTGGGCAAGACAACTTCACCTCACGTAGAGGCTGGGCCCACAAACCGAGGGCGTGGGGCTTGGGACTAGGTCTCCGTCGCTTCGGTGCCCATAACTTTTGATTTGTAAGGAGTTACGCAGCGCGCAGCATACCGTTGGAAAGCTCTCCGAGAGTTCTACGACGGGGGTAGCAAGCCCGCTCAGCTGCGCCCAATTTTGGACGCCAAAATTGAACATTTTCATCAATTTTGGGACACTTTTATTCTTTTGCTCTGTTTTTTCATCTCGGATAGTACGTCGTGAGCCACGAAAATGACGACAACCTAATCCATCACATTTCTATTACCGAATAACAAGGCACCTTGGGCAAACCAACATCGCCTCACGTAGAGGCTGGGCCCGCAAACCGAGGGCATGGGGCTTCGGACCAAGTTTCCGTCGCTCCGGTGCCCATAACTTTTGATCCGTAAGGAGTTACGTGGCGCATAACATACCATTGGAAAGCTGTCCGAGAGCTCTACGATAGGGGAGGCTAGTCTACTTTGCTGCGCCCATTTTTGGAGCCCAAAATCGAACATTTTTATCAGTTTCGGGTCACTTTTCTTTTTTTGCGTTGTTTTTCCGTCCTGGATCGTACGTCATGAGCCGCGAAAAGCACGACAACCTAATCCACCACATTTCTATTACCGAATCCCGTGGCACCTTGGACAAGACAACTTCGGCTCACGTAGAAGCTGGGCCTGCAAACCGAAGGCGTGGGGCTTGGGGCCAGGTCTCCATCGCTCTGGTGCCCATAACCTTTGATCCGTAAGGAGTTACGCGGCGCACAACATACAGTTGAAAAGCTCTCCGAGAGCTATACGACGGGGGCAGCAAGTCTGTTTGGCTGCGAAAATTTTTGGAACCCAAAATAGAAAGTTTTCATCAGTTTCGGGACACTTTTATTCTTTTGTATTGTTTTTCCATCCCGGATCGTACGTCGTGAGCCGCGAAAAGGACGACAACCTAACCCATAACATTTCTATTACCGAATAACACGACACCCTGGGCAAGACAACTTCGCCTCACATAGAGGCTGGGCCCGCAAACTGAGGGCGTGGGGCTTGGGACCAAGTCTCCGTCGCTCCGGTGCCCATAACTTTTGATCCGTAAGGAGTTATGCGGCGCACAGCATACCGTTGGAAAGCTCTCCAAGAGCTCTACGACGGGGGCAGCAAGCCTGCTTAGTTGCGCCCATTTTCGAAGCCCAAAATCGAACATTTTCATCAATTTCGGGATAATTTTCTTATTTTGGGCTGTTTTTCCGTTCCGGATCGTACGTCATGAGCCGCAAAAAGGAAGACAACCTAATCCATTACATTTCTATTACCGAATAACATGGCACCTTGGGCAAGACAACTTTGCCTCACGTAGAGGCTGGGCCCGCAAACCGGGGGTGTGGGGCTTGGGACCAAGTCTCCGTCGCTTCGGTGCCCATAACTTTTGATCCGTAAGGAGTTACGCGGTGCACAGCATACCGTTGGAAAGCTCTATGTGAGCTCTACGACGGGGGCAGCAAGCCTGCTCTGCTGTGACCATTTTTGGAGCCCAAAATTGAACGTTTTCATCAGTTTTGGGACAATTTTCTTCTTTTGTGCTGTTTTTTCGTCCCGGATCATACGTCATGTGCCACGAAAAGGATGACAACCTAATCCATCTCATTTCTATTACTGAATAACACGGCACCTTGGGTAAGACAACTTTGCTTCACGTAAAGGTTGGGCCTGCCAACCGAT
This sequence comes from Ehretia macrophylla, assembly GCA_037974665.1. Taxonomy (NCBI): domain Eukaryota; kingdom Viridiplantae; phylum Streptophyta; class Magnoliopsida; order Boraginales; family Ehretiaceae; genus Ehretia; species Ehretia macrophylla. Next base: position 46,314,188 of record CM075771.1, on the reverse strand, counting down.
GGCGTGGGTCTTGGGACCAGGTCTCCGTCTTTCGGGTGCCTATAACTTTTGATCCGTAAGGAATTACGCGGCGAACAGCATACCATTGGAAAGCACTCCGAGAGCTCTACGATAGGGGCAGCAAGCCTGCTTGACTGCTGTAAGGCCCGACCTCGACTTACATGTGATACCTTGTTTCCTGTGCCCTAATCTAGATTTGCGTGCCTTGACCTCGGTTTAAGAGTCGTGTTTCATTTTGTGTGCCTTGCATTGAAATACGTGCATACATTTATGGTTGCGTGCATTTGCTTGGAAAACGTGCATTCGTCTAATACTTCGTGCCCGCACGCTAATCAGGAAAGCATCTTACACGAAGCACTAGATCATTAATTAATCCTACAAACTCTACTAGCTAATATTAAATTGTTAATTCAACCCACTAGAAGACGAAAATACACCAAAAACTAGACATTCTTTATTCTTTATTCCTTATTCTTTTGCACATCCCAAACACACAATATTATATTGCTCAACCAAGACAAAAATTCAGATTCTTGCACAAGCTTGGCCGACCACTATTGCATATTGAACTAGCTTTGCATAATTCAAAATTTATTCCTAGACATTCTATGACATGTTATGACACAAAACAAAAAAAAATGGCTCAAAAACCCTACCCAATGCACCCATTCTCGACATATACAAGTGCCCATGCTAGGTGATTCAAAGTTATGCTCCTTGAAGACACAAAAATCTGAAATTTCAAGGCCCTGGCCGACACAAGCATCAAACCCATCAAGCTTATCATTTTTCTTTTATTCTTTCCTTCTTTCTCTCATTTTCTCTCACTCTCCCATTTCTTCTCTCTCTCTCTCGGCCCTAGCTGAAATCCTACTCTCCATAGCTTAAGTTCATCACTCAATGGTTCATCAAGTCATGCAAGCTACTTAGGAGCTCGACCAAGCAAAGCTAGGAGCAAAGAAACGCACATGCAAGCTCATAGCACATTCATTTCGGCTTAGGTAAGTTTGTTAGCTTCCATTTCATTTTCTTTTGTTCTAGCCACTTGCACATACTAAGAACATGGTTACTAAGCTAGGAATTAGAGAAATCTCAAGTGGTCTCTCGTCTAAGCAAGGAAAAAGGTCGACATTGTGCTTCATCAAGAGTTTGTGCATCTTCTTCATTGTCATGCTAAGGTGAGGGCTAAGACTTCTTGAAAAGCTTTCAAAAAACCACATGCATGCCTTTAAATGTCTATTTTTACCTCTGTACTTGTGATATATGTGTGTACATGAACTTTTGTAAGCATGCATGGCAAGATATTTGGCTAGAATGTGAAGATAGGTGAAATCGCGTATTTGGCAGCTTTCTGTTCTGTTGGAACGAAGTGATTTTCACCAGGTAAATGATGTTGAAAATGCGTGAAAATTGGTAGGTGACTATTTGTGCCAGTTCTGAGAATTTTTTGTAGAAATAGGCCAAAGCTAATTTTGACTCTAAAGTCCAAAAAATGACAAAATATCAAAATGTGTCCAAATCTGGAAAATCTGGGAAAATGAAGCAGGTTTTGGCAGATTCACTGTCCTTGTAGAACGAACCAGTTTTTACTTTTTAAATGATATTAAAAATTCATGAAATTTGGTGTGTTGCTAGATTTTTCAGTTATGGACATTTTTTCCAGAAATAGACTAAGGCTAAATCTGACCCTAAGGTCCTAAAAAACGACATATATAAAAATGTGTACAAATCTGGATAGTTTTGCGTAGTCTCATGGTTCTGGCTATAACTCTTGAACCCGAACTCAAAATGATGCGAGGTTTGTTTCTGGATTTAGTTCACTCCTTAAGCTTTAATTTGAAATTTTGTTCACTGGAATTGGAGTTTGTTTGCTTGTCTCAATGAATGTGAGAAAACAGACCATTGCAGTGAGGTTTTCATCTAGTGATTTGCCTTGAAAATTATTGTAACTTCTCTTGTTGTATTAAATGCTTGGGATTGTGGCATTGGGATGTTGTGTAGACTGTTTTTAATGCTTGAGGGTGTTTGAATTAATCAATGCATGACTTGAGTTTAATTACGTGACAACTTAGGGCTTAATCGCACGGGTAAGCATGAATTGGAACCCCAATGACTAGGAAAACTCGCTAAGTGTTGATCCTATGAATATTGTCTTTAATTATGTAATTAGTTGGCTGCCCGTAGTTGCCCTCATAGCCCTAAACATGATTTCGATGATTACATGTTGACAAGTAGGCCTTTCTTGCACCTGGTCCCACGTAGATGTCGTTGCATGTTGAATAATCTTATTATTTGATTACGTGAACGTCGAAATGAGTTATATGACTTGATTTACATGCGTTACATGGCTGTCCATTTAATATTCATATAATTCCATGTGCTATTCAAGTGAAATTACTTGTCATATCGTGCCTCGTGTGTTTACTTGTCAATGTGCAATCTTATGACTGCTTGGAGGCAACCTACTTTGTTGTCCTCCTAATGTGATATATTAAATGTCATAAATGTGCATTGCATACAAGGTTGCAACCTTTCATTCTGGCGTGGTAGCGTTCACGCACACCGAGCGACATCGGGCTTGCCGGTGCAACCGTGACTACCATTGTCCAATTCCCTCTCTCGCTTGGGGGCTAGACTTCCTCGAAGAGTTGGGTCGTAGGATTTCGGGGTATATCTGGAGTACACCCATTTGGCGTGATAAGGGGATGATTTGTAGTCGGCCGCAACAACTGATACTGGAAATGAACTGAGAGCAAAAGCTCACCGTTTCCTTTTCACTATGTGTATAAGTACTCTCGCTTGGTTCCTAGAGGACCTCAGGGAGGAAAGATAGATAATTGTGTTCTTTTACTTTTATATTACATTATGAACTTACTTGTGATATATGTCACGCTTGCAAAGAGTTTTCATAAGTTGAACCGGAAAATGAGTTTCAAAATTTATTTCTCGTTCCCCCTCGCTGAGTTCATAAGGACCCACCCTCTTTTATCATCTTAGGTGAAGAAGACCAGGAACAGGTACCCGAGGACAACGTGCCTAATGATGATTCCTTGGAATGATTGCTTGCCCTATGTGCCTTACTTGACTATGGCCATTTTGTGAACGATATGTTGCTTGAAGACTATTTCTTATGTTGCTTGTAATTGTATTGTAAATGACCCCCGTTGTAATTTGGGGTCTAATTTTGGCTTGTACTGATCATAACTAGATAGACACTACTATGGTCGTTTTTACTATCGTTATTGGCTAGTATCTATCATAGGATTATGAAGTATCAGGTAAGGATTAAGTAAAATGAATCTATCTAATCTTAGGCAAGTACTCATTGTTAAGCTAAGATCAATAGGTACTTTTGTAACGAGGATTAACAAACAAATGAGACATAGTATCATGCTAGGTTATTAATCAAACGAGACTTCGAGATAACTAGTAGGCGTTTCAATTGATGATAAATAGTAATCTTAGTTGGAAATGAATTTGAGATTGAAAGTTTTTAGGCCTTTAGAAAATTAGGTCAAACTAAGGAGCCCAATTACAACCGTTATGCTGCCGGTTTTTCGGAGAATTTATAGAGTTTAGGCTAAAATGTTAAGTGTTAAACTTTCATGAACGATTAAGTACATGATATGACTTGAATGTTTAGATCACACCCTAGTCTAACCTTTATAGGTCGGGTTGGGGCGTGACACCTTATCTTAATGGTATCAGAGCTTAGATTGCTTAAGCCAGGTTTAACTCTCGGACCATGGGTAGAGCCCTAAGGTAATTAGGATGACTTGTTTATATGTTATTGTGTGATAATGTTAATTGTGCCTTCTATGTTCTATGTACTTATGTGATTAACATGTCTTAATTGTTTCTAGAATTGTGTATCTATATAAAATCATATTTTGCATATCTTATGCATTACATTCTTGTCTTGTCGTATTCCAATAAATTGTGCATCGTAATCTGTGCCTATAGATGGCTGGCACTAGTACCCGCAATACTAATAGGAGCGGTGAGCCCCAAGAGACCGGAGATACTTATCAAACTAATCCTGGCATGGCTATGTTTAATATGATAGCGAATGCCATGGATCGCGTGTCGCGAGTGATGGAACGTCAAGATGCACGTGAAGCAAACAACAACAACATGAATGATGTTAACCATGGGAGACATAGCAAAATGAGGGAGTTCCTTGACTTTCGCCCGTCCAAATTCCGCGGGGAAGCTGATGATGAAAAGGCAGAGGCTTGGCTGTCTGAGATTGAGAGGATTTTCAGGCCACTTGACTATACTGATGAAGAAAAGGTAGAGTTCGCTGTGTTTCTGTTGCACGTGGATGCTGAGCATTGGTGGCACACTGTGGAGGCACTTTGGGAAACTGATCATACACCTCGCTTATGGGGTAATTTCGTTAAGGCATTCAAGGAGAAATATGTGCCTGCAGTCTCCAGGCAGAGGCGGATTGAGGAATTCATGCACTTAAACCAGGGTAACATGACGGTAGCCCAGTACGAGGTTCATTTTGACTGACTGTCCCGCTATGCTCAATACATGGTCAGTACCCCTGAGGCGAAGATGTGGAAATTTACGAATGGGTTGAGGCCAGAAATTCAGGACCAGTTGGCTTTGCATGACTTCGATACTTATTCTACTCTCCTTGCTACTACTTCCCGAGTTGAGAAGAGAAAACTTGATAGAGCCAGTTTGAGCCAACCGAACAAGAAACCATACCAGCCTCCAGGTCAACAAAGGAAATTTCAGAGTCAGAGTCGCAGTCAGGGCCAAAGCCAGAACAGACCAGTTAATAACCGTGGCCCGACTAAAGCACCATCAGCCTCTTCTACTCATGGATCCATAGGTAGTTCACTCGCTACTCAGTCTATCAATTGTTCTTACTGTGACAAGAAGGGTCACACCAAGGCCCAGTGCTGGAAGAAGTCAGGACGATGTGTGCGGTGTGGCAGTGATCAGCATCAGATCAAGGATTGCCCTAAATGGCAAGGAGGACAAAATCAAGTTAAACTAGTTGGTAGAGGCAAGACTCCAGTTCCTAGAGTTCAAGCCCGAGCTTATGCTATTGAGTGCGAGAAGCTTCCAGAGAAGACCGCTATTGTTGAAGGTACATTCTTGATACTGAATCAACCTGTTAGGGTGCTAATTGATCCAGGTGCTACTCATTCATTTATTACTCCCTTATGTGTGCAACGTGTGAAACTATGAGTTGTATGTTTCCCTTACGAAGTAGAAGTTGGTACTCCAATGGGTTCTAAACTTGTTACTCACTCAGCGTGTAAAGCATGTAAAATTCAAATTAAAGATAGGGAATTCTCAGCCAATCTTATTGTATTACCTTTTCGAGACTATGAAGTCATCTTAGGGATGGACTGGTAGGCAAAGCATCATGCCCAACTAGATTGCCGGACGAAGATTGTAACGTTCCAGATACCTGGTCAACCAATATTAAAAGTCATGGGTCGAAAAGACTTCACCAGGAGTTCCATCATTTCATCTACGAAAGCAGTGAAGTCCTTGAGGAAATGATGTAGCGGATACTTAGCTTACCTTATCAACAAGCCATCGGACAAAGCTAAGTTGGAGGAGATGCCAGTGATTAAAGATTATGTAGACGTGTTTCCGGAAGAATTGCCCAGTTTACCCCCAAATTGGGAGATCGAGTTCATTATAGAGTTATTGCCTGGCACCCAGTCGATATCTAAAGCTCCCTACCGTATGGCACAAGCCGAGCTACAAGAACTGAATGACCAATTGCAAGGATTGTTGAAGAAGAGGTTTGTTCAACCAAGTTCTTCTCCGTGGGGAGTGCCAGTCCTATTTGTAAAGAAGAAAGACGGAACATTGGGCCTATGCATCGATTACCGAGGGTTGAACCAAGTGACTATCAAGAATAAATACCCACTTCCACTGATCGACGAGTTATTTGATCAACTTCAAGGAGCCAAAGTGTATTCAAAGCTTGAATTGAGGCAAGGGTACTATCAGTTGCGGATCAAAAAGGAGGATGTGCCTAAAACGGCTTTCAAGACGAGATATGGGCATTATGAATATGTGGTGATGCCATTTGGGATAACTAATGCCCCTGCAGCTTTTATGGACTTGATGCACAGGGTGTTTCAACCCTACTTGGACCAATTTATGGTGATCTTTATTGATGATATTTTGGTATACTCGAAATCCGAGGCTGAGCATGAACAACATCTGCGATTGGTACTGCAGAAACTTCGAGAGCATCAATTGTATGCAAAGTTTAGCAAATGCGAATTTTGGTTGCAGCAGATTGCATTTTTGGGGCACATCATATCCCAAGAGGGAATAGCAGTGGACCCAGCAAAGATAGAAGCGGTGATGTCTTGGAAGAAGCCGGAAAATGTTACGGAAGTTCGGAGTTTTCTTGGTCTAGCCGGCTATTATCGGAGGTTCGTGAAGGATTTCTCAAAGATCGTAGGACCGTTTACAAAGCTCACTCAAAAGAAAGCAAAGTTCGTGTGGGATGACAAGTGTGAGAACAGCTTCCAAGAATTGAAGAAGAGATTGACTACCGCACCTGTTCTTGCATTGCCTGAAGGGAGTCAAGGTTTTGTAATCTATAGCGATGCTTCGAAGGAAGGACTGGGTTGTGTGTTGATGCAAAATGGTAGAGTGATTGCGTATGCTTCTAGGAAACTGAAGCCATATGAATTGAATTACCCGACACATGATTTGGAGTTAGCGTCTATTGTGTTTGCACTCAAAAAATGGAGGCACTATCTATGGGGTAACAAGTTCAAGGTGTTTACTAATTACAAGAGCTTGAAATACTTGTTCTCACAAAAAGAGTTGAACATGAGGCAAAGGCGGTGGATGGAGCTTTTGGATTATTATAACTGCACAATCAATTATGTGCCTGGTAAAGCAAATGTAGTTGTAGATGCCTTAAGTCAGAAGGCGAGCATGGAAAAACTGGAAGTTAAGGTGCAGGAGTTGTTGGAGGAAGCATTCTTGTGGAAACCACAATTGACTCAAAAAGGGTTACTTTTTGCCACTACACAAGTTCAATCGACCTTGTTGTCTGAATTACGAGAGGCTCAACATAAGGACCAACAGTTTCAGAAGATTAAAGAAAGCAACACAGATTTCAAGTTTCATGATGATTGTATTTGGAGGTTTAGGAATCAGATTTGTGTTCCTAATGAGCCAGAGCTAAAAAAGAAGATTCTTGAAGAAGCCCATAATTCAAGATATACTATTCACCCCGGCGGAACAAAGATGTACCGGGATTTGAAGCAACACTATTGGTGGAATAACATGAAGAGAGAGACTGCGGAGTTTGTGGCACGGTGTTTGACTTGCCAGAGAGTCAAAGCGGAACATTAACGACCAGCAAGTTTACTTCAGCCGTTGGAAATTCCTCAATGGAAATGGGAACACATAACTATGGACTTTGTCATGGACCTGCCCAGGTCACAAAAGGGTCATGACGCCGTTTGGGTCATAGTGGATAGATTGACTAATTCAGCCCACTTCTTACCGATGAACAAGGAGGATAGTCCTGAGAAATTGGGAGATATATATGTGGCGGATATTGTAAGGTTGCACGGGATGCCTATGAGTATTGTATCGGATAGGGATCCTCGTTTTACTTCCCGATTTTGGAGGAGATTGCAAGAAGCTTTGGGAACGAAGTTGAGTTTCAGCACGGCTTATCACCCTCAAACTGATGGACAATCTGAGAGAACTATCCAGATTCTAGAGGATATGCTGAGGGCGTGTGTTTTAGACTTCGGAAAATGTTGGGAGAAATATCTGTCTCTAGCAGAGTTCGCTTACAATAACAGTTATCAGGCCACTATCAAGATGGCCCCATTTGAGGCATTGTATGGACGTAAGTGTCGATCCCCAATTTACTGGGATGAAGTGGTGAGACGAAGACTTTTGACCCGACCATTCTACCTGAACTTATGAAGACTGTTGATAATATCCACCTAATCCGAAAACGGATGCTTACCGCCCAAAGCAGGCAGAAAAGTTACGCAGACCGACGGAGACGGAGCCTAGAGTTTGAGGTCGGCGACAAGGTATTCTTGAAGATATCACCTCGGAGGGGATTGATTAAACACGGCAAGGGTGGAAAGTTGAGCCCGAGGTTTGTAGGACCATTTGAGATAATTGAGAAGGTTGGCAAATTGGCGTATCGCCTGACACTACCCCAAAACCTCTCCAATATCCACGACGTTTTTCATGTTTCAATGCTACGGAAGTATCACCCTGATCCATCGCATATCTTGGAGCCAGAGCCGTTGCAACTTCGGGAGAACTTGTCTTATGAAGAGAAGCCCATTCGGATTCTAGATCAGCAAGATCGGGAGTTGCGCAACAAATCTATACCGATGGTGAAAGTGTTGTGGGATCACCATGGAGTTGAAGAAGCAACGTGGGAAAGGTGAGACCAGATGGAGCAACAGTATCCGGCATTATTTCAAAGGTAAATATTGAATTTCAGGACGAAATTCTTTTAAGGAGGGAAGGATGTGAGGCCCGACCTTGATTTACGTGCGATACCTCATTTTGTGTGCCCTAATCTAGATTTGCGTGCCTTTACCTAGGTTTAAGAGTCATGTTTCGTTTTGTGTGCCTTGCATTGAATTATGTGCATACATTTAGGGTTGCGTGCATTTACTTGGGAAACATGCATTCATCTCGTAATTCGTGCACGCACGCTAATCAAGAAAACATCTTACACGAAGCACTAGATCATTAATTAATCCTACAAACTCTACTAACTAATATTAAATTGCTAATTCAACCCACTAGAAGATGAAAATGCACCAAAAGCTAGACATTATTTATTCTTTATTCCTTATTCTTTTGCACATCCCAAACACACAATATTATATTGCTCAACCAAGACAAAAATTCAGATTCTTGCACAAGCTTGGCCGACCACTATTGCATATTGAACTAGCTTTGCATAATTCAAAATTTATTCCTAGACATTCTATGACATGTTATGACACAAAACAAAAAAAAAGGCTCAAAAACCCTACCCAATGCACCCATTCTCGACATATGCAAGTGCTTATGCTATGTGATTCAAAATTATGCTCCTTGAAGACACAAAAATCTGAAATTTCAAGGCCCTAGGCTAACACAAGCATCAAACCCATCAAGCTTTTCATTTTTCTTTCATTCTTTCCTTCTTTCTCTCATTTTCTCTCACTCTCTCATTACTTCTCTCTCTCTTCGGCCCTAGCTGAAATCCTACTCTCCATTGCTTAAGTTCATCACTCAATGGTTCATCAAGTCATGCAAGCTACTTAGGAGCTCGACCAAGCAAAGCTAGGAGCAAAGAAACGCACATGCAAGCTCATAGCACATTCATTTCGGCTTAGGTAAGTTTGTTAGCTTCCATTTCATTTTCTTTTGTTCTAACCACTTGCACATACTAAGAACATGGTTACTAAGCTAGGAATTAGAGAAATCTCAAGTGGTCTGTCGGCTAAGCAAGGAAAAAGGTCGACATTGTGCTTCATCAAGAGTTTGTGCATCTTCTTTGTTGTCTTGCTAAGGTGAGGGCTAAGACTTCCTGAAAAGCTTTCAAAAAACCACATGCATGCCTTTAAATGTTTATTTTTACCTTTGTACTTGTGATATATGTGTGTACATTAACTTTTGTAAGCATGCATGGCAAGATATTTGGCTAGAATGTGAAGATAGGAGAAATCGAGTATTTGGCAGCTTTCTATTATGTTGGAACGAAGTGATTTTCACCAGGTAAATGATGTTGAAAATGTATGAAAATTGGTAGGTGACTATTTTTTCTAGTTCTGAGAATTTTTCATAGAAATAGGCCAAAGCTAATTTTGACTCTAAGGTCCTCAAAATGGAAAAATATCAAAATGTGTCCAAATCTGGAAAATCTGGGAAAATGAAGCAGGTTTTGGCAGATTCACTGTCCTTGTAGAACGAACCAGTTTTGACTTTGTAAATGATATTCAAAATGCGTGAAATTTGGTGTTCTGCTAGATTTGTCAGTTGTGGACATTTGTTTCACAAATAGACGAAGGCGAAATCTGACCGTAAGGTCCTCAAAAACGACATATATAAAAATGTGTGCAAATCTGGACAGTTTTGCATAGTCTCACGGTTTTGGCTATAACTCTTGAACCCGAACGCCAAATGATGCGAGGTTTGTTTCTGGATTTAGTTCACTCCTTAATCTTTAATTTGAAATTTTGTTCACTGGAATTGGATTTTGTTTGCTTGTCTCAATGATTGTGAGAAAACAGACCATTGCCGTGAGGTTTTCATCTAGTGATTTGCCTTGCAAATTATTGTAACTTCTCTTGTTGTATTAAATGCTTGGGATTGTGGCATTGGGATGTTGTGTAGACTGTTTTGAATGCTTGAGGGTGTTTGAATTAATCAATGCATGGCTTGAGTTTAATTACGTGACAACTTAGGGCTTAATTGCACGGGTAAGCATGAATTGGAACCCCAATGACTAGGAAAAATCGCTAAGCGTTGATCCTATGAATATCGTGTTTAATTATGTAATTAGTAGGCTGCCCGTAGTTGCCCTCATAGCCCTAAACATGATTTCGATGATTATATGTTAACAAGTAGGCCTTTCTTGTACCCGGTCCCACGTAGATGTCGTTGCATGTTGAATAATCTTATTATTTGATTACATGAACTTCGAAATGAGTTATATGACTTGATTTACATGCGTTACATGGCTGCCCGTTTAATATTCATATAACTCCATGTGCTATTCAAGTGAAATTACTTGTCATATCGTGCCTCGCGTGTTTACTTGTTAATGTGCAATCTTATGACTGCTCGGAGGCAACCTACTTTGTTGTCCTCCTAATGTGATATATTAAATGTCATAAATGTGCATTGCATACAAGGTTGCAACCTTTCATCCTAGCGTGGTAGCGTTCACGCACACCGGGTGGCATCGGGCTTATCGGTACAACCGTGACTACCATTGTCCAATTCCCTCTCTCGCTTGAGGGCTAGATTTCATCAGAGAGTTGGATCGTAGGATTTCGGGGTACATCCGGAGTACACCCATTTGGCGTGATAAGGGGATGATTTGAAGTCGGCCGCAACAACTGATACTGGAAATGAACTGAGAACAAAAGCTCACCGTATCATTTTCACTATGTGTATAAGTATTCTCGCTTGGTTCCTAGAGGACCTCGGGGAGGAAAGATGGGTAATTGTGTTCTTTTACTTTTATATTATATTATGAACTTACTTGTGATATATGTCATGCTTGCAAAGAGTTTTCATAAGTCGAATTGGAAAATGAGTTTCAAAATTTATTTCTCGTTCCCCCTCACTGAGTTCATAAGGACTCACCCTCTTTTATCATCTCAGGTGAAGAAGACCAGGAACAGGTACCTGAGGACAACGTGCCTAATGATGATTCCTTGGAATGATTGCTTGCCCTACGTGCCTTACTTGACTATGGCCATTTTGTGAACGATGTGTTGCTTGAAGACTATTTCTTATGTTGCTTGTTATTGTATTGTAAATGACCCCCGTTGTAATTTGTGGTCTAATTTTGGCTTGTACTGATCATAACTAGATAGACACTACTATGGTCGTTTTTGCTATCGTTATTGGCTAGTATCTATCATAGGATTATGAAGTATCAGGTAAGGATTAAGTAAAATGAATCGATCTAATCTTAAGCAGGTACTCATTGTTAAGCTAAGATCAATAGGTACTTTTATAACGAGGATTAACAAACAAATGAGACATAGTATCATGCTAGGTTATTAATCAAACGAGACTTCGAGATAACTAGTAGGCGTTTCAATTGATGATAAATAGTAATCTTAGTTGGAAATGAATTTGAAATTGAAAGTTTTAAGGCCTTTAGAAAATTAGGTCAAACTAAGGAGCCTAATTACAGCTGTTATGCTGCCGATTTTTTGGAGAATTTGTGGAGTTTAGGCTAAAATGTTAAGTGTTAAACTTTCATGAACGATTAAGTACGTGATATGACTTGAATGTTTAGATCACACCATAGTCTAACCTTTATAGGTCGTGTTGGGGTGTGACAGCTGCGAAAATTTTCGGAGCCCAAAATTGAAAGTTTTCATCAGTTCCGGGGCACTTTTATTCTTTTTCGCTGTTTTTTCGTCCTGGATCGTACGACGTGAGCCGCGAAAAGGACGACAACCTAATCCATCACATTTCTATTACTGAATAATACGGCACCTTGGGCAAGACAACTTTGCCTCACGTAAAGGCTGGGCCCGCAAACCGAGGACGTGGGGCTTGGGACCAGGTCTCCGTCGCTCCGGTGCCCATAACTTTTGATCCGTAAGAAGTTACGCAGCGCACAGTATACCGTTGGAAAGCTCTCCGAGAGATCTACGATGGGGGCAATAAGCCTAACTAGCTGCGCCCATTTTCGGAGCCCAAAATTGAACATTTTCATCAATTTTAGGAAAATTTTCTTCTTTTGTGCTGTTTTTTCGTCCCGGATCGTACGTCGTGAGCCTCGAAAATGACAACAACCTAATCCATCACATTTTTATTACCGAATAACATGGCACCTTGGTGAAGACAACTACTCCTCACGTAGAAGCTGGGCCCGCAAACCGAGGTAGTGGGGCTTGGGACCAGGTCTCCATCGCTCCGGTGCCCATAACTTTTGATCCGTAAGGAGTTACGCGGTGCACAACATACCGTTGGAAAGCTCTCTGTCAGCTCTACAACAGGGGCTGCAAGCCTGCTCGGCTGCATCCATTTTCGAAGCCCACAATCGAATGTTTTCATCAGTTTCGGAACAATTTTTTTCTTTTGCACTGTTTTCCCGTCCCGGATCATACGTCATGTGCCGCGAAAAGGAAGACAACCTAATCCATCACATTTCTATTACCGAATAACACGGCACCTTGGGCAAGACAACTTCGCCTCACGTAAATGTTAGGCCCGCAGACCGAGGGCATGGGGCTTGGGACCAGGTCTCCGTCGCTCCGGTGCCCATAACTTTTGATCCGTAAGGAGTTACGCAGCGCACAGCATACCGTTGGAAAGCTCTCCGTGAGCTCTACGACGGAGGTAGCAAGCATACTCAGTTGCACCCATTTTTCAGAGCCCAAAATCGAATGTTTTCATCAATTTCCGGACACTTTTCTTCTTTTGAGCTATTTTTTCGTTCCGGATCGTACGTCGTGAGCCGTGAAAAGGACGACAACCTAATCTATCACATTTCTATTATCGAATAACATGGCACCTTAGGCAAGACAACTTCGCCTCACGTAGAGGCTGGGCCCATAAACCGAGGGCGTGGGGCTTGGGACCAAGTCTCTATCGCTCCGGTGCCCATAACTTTTGATCCGTAAGGAGTTACGCGGTGCACAACATACCGTTGGAAAGCTCTCCGAGAGCTCTACGACAGGGGCAGCAAGCTTGCTAGGCTGCGCCCATTTTCAGAGCCCAAAATTGAAAGTTTTCATCAGTTTTAGGACACTTTTATTTTTTTGCGCTGTTTTTCCGTCCCGGATCGTCAGTCGTGAGCCGCGAAAAGGACGACAACCTAATCTACCACATTTCTATTACCGAATTCCACAGCACCTTGGGCAAATAACTTCGCCTAACATAGAGGCTGGGCCCTTAAACCGAGGGCGCAGTGCTTGGGACCAAATCTCCGTCGCTCCAGTGCTCATAACTTTTGATCCGTAAGGAGTTACGCGGCGCACAGCATACCATTGGAAATCTCTCTAATGGCTCTACGATGGGGACAGCAAACCTGCTTGGCTGCGCCCATTTTTCAAGCCCAAAATCAAACGTTTTCATCTATTTCGAAACAATTTTCTTCTTTTGCACTATTTTTCCATCCCGGATCATATGTCGTGAGCCTCGAAAAGGACGACAACCGAATCCATCACATTTCTATTACCAAATAACATGGCACCTTAGGCAAGACAATTGCGCCTCACGTAGAGGCTGGGCCCGCAAACCAAGGGCGTGGGGCTTGGGACCAAGACTCCGTCGCTCTGGTGCCCATAACTTTTGATCCCTAAGGAGTTACGCGACGCACAATATAGCGTTGGAAAGCTCTCCGAGAGCTCTACGACGGGGACAGCAAGCCTACTTGGCAGTGAAAATTTTTAGAACCAAAAATCGAACGTTTTCTTCAATTTCGGGACTCTTTTTTTTCTTTTGCACTATTTTTTTGTCCCGGATCGTACGTCGTGAGCCACGAAAAGCACGACAACCTAATCCATTACATTTCTATTACCAAATAACACTACACCTTGGGCAAGACAACTTCGCCTCACGAAGAGGTTGGGCCCGCAAACCGAGGGCGTGGGGCTTGGGACCAGGTCTCTTTTGCTCCAGTGCCCATAACTTTTGATCCATAAGGAGTTACGCGGTGCACAACATACCGTTGTAAAATTCTCTGAGAGCTCTACAACGAGGGCTACAACCCTACTCGACTGCGCCCTTTTTTGGAGCCCAAAATTGAATGTTTCCATCAGTTTCGGAACAATTTTCTTCTTTTGCACTGTTTTTCCGTCCCGGATCGTACGTCGTGAGCCTCGAAAAGGACGACAACCGAATCCATCACATTTCTATTACCAAATAACATGGCACCTTAGGCAAGACAATTGCGCCTCACGTAGAGGCTGGGCCCGCAAACCAAGGGCGTGGGGCTTGGGACCAAGACTCCGTCGCTCTGGTGCCCATAACTTTTCATCCCTAAGGAGTTACGCGACGCACAATATAGCGTTGGAAAGCTCTTTGAGAGCTCTACGACGGGGACAGCAAGCCTGCTTGGCAGTGAAAATTTTTAGAACCAAAAATCGAACGTTTTCTTCAATTTCGGGACTCTTTTTTTTCTTTTGCACTATTTTTCTGTCCCGGATCGTACGTCGTGAGCCACGAAAAGCACGACAACCTAATCCATTACATTTCTATTACCAAATAACACTACACCTTGGGCAAGACAACTTCGCCTCACGAAGAGGTTGGGCCCGCAAACCGAGGGCGTGGGGCTTGGGACCAGGTCTCTTTTGCTCCAGTGCCCATAACTTTTGATCCATAAGGAGTTACGCGGTGCACAGCATACCGTTGTAAAATTCTCTGAGAGCTCTACAACGAGGGCTACAACCCTACTCGACTGCGCCCATTTTTGGAGCCCAAAATTGAATGTTTCCATCAGTTTCGGAACAATTTTCTTCTTTTGCACTGTTTTTCCGTCCCGGATCGTACGTCGTGAGCCTCGAAAAGGACGACAACCGAATCCATCACATTTCAATTACCGAATAACATGGCACCTTGGGCAAGACAACTTCGCCTCACGTAGAGGCTGGGCCCGCAAACTGAGGGCGTGGGATTGGGACCAAGTCTCTGTCGCTCCGGTACCCATAACTTTTGATCCCTAAGGAGTTACGCGGTGCACAATATAGCGTTGGAAAGCTCTTTGAGAGCTCTACGACGGGGGTAGCAAGCTTGCTTTACTGCGAAAATTTTTGGACCCAAAAATCGAACGTTTTCATCAATTTTGGGACATTTTCCTTCTTTTACGCTGTTTTTCCGTCCCGGATCGTATGTCGTGAGCCGTGAAAATGATGACAACCTTATCCATCCCATTTCTATTACCGAATAACACGGCACCTTGGGCAAGACAACTTCATCTCACGTAGAGGTTGGGCCCGCAAACCGAGGCCGTATGGCTTGGGACCAGGTCTCTATCGCTCCGGTGCCTATAACTTTTGATTTGTAATAAGTTACGCGGCTCATAACATACCGTTGGAAAGCTCTCCGAGAGCTCTACGATGGGGTAGCAAGCCTGCTCTAATGCACCCATTTTCGGTGCCCAAAATTGAACGTTTTCATCAGTTTCGGGACAATTTTCTTCTTTTGCTTTTTTTTTCCGTCCCAGTTCGTACGTCGTGAGCCTCGAAAAGGACGACAACCTAATCCATCACATTTCAAATACCAAATAACATGGCACCTTGGGCAAGACAACTTCGCCTCACGTAGTGGCTGGGTCCGTAAACCGAGGGCTTGGGGCTTGAGAGTAGGTCTCCGTCACTCCAGTGCCTATAACTTTTGATCCGTAAGGAGTTATGCGGCACACAGCATATCGTTGGAAAGCTCTCCAACAGCTCTACGACAGGGGTAGCAAGTCTACTTGGCTGCGAAAATTTTTGGAACCCAAAATCGAAAGTTTTCATCAGTTTCGGGACACTTTTATTCTTTTGCACTGTTTTTCCATCTCGGATCATACGTCGTGATCCGCGAAAAGGACGACAACCTAATCCATCACATTTCTATTACCGAATAACACGACACCTTGGGCAAGACAACTTCGCCTCATGTAGAGGCTGGAACCGCAAACCGAGGGCGTGGGGCTTTGGACCAGGTCTCCGTCGCTCCGGTGCCCATAACTTTTGATTCGTAAGGAGTTACGTGGCGCACAGCATACCGTTGGAAAGCTCTCCGAGAGCTCTACGACGAGGGCAGCAAGCCTGCTCAGTTGCGCCCATTTTCTGAGCCCAAAATCAAACATTTTCATCAGTTTTGGGTCAATTTTCTTCTTTTGCTCTTTTTTTCCGTCCCGGATCGTACGTCATGAGCCGCGAAAAGGACGACAACCTAATCCATCACATTTCTATTACCGAATAACACGACACCTTGGGCAAAACAACTTCACCTCACGTAAAGGTTGGGCCCGCAAACCCAGGGCGTGGGGCTTAGGTCCAGGTCTCCGTTGCTCCGGTGCCCATAACTTTTGATTCGTAAGGAGTTACGCGGCGCACAGTATACTGTTAGAAAGCTCTCCGAGAGCTCTACGACAGGGCAGCAAGCCTGCTCAGTTGCGCCCATTTTCTGAGCTCAAAATCGAATGTTTTCATCAGTTTCGGGTCAATTTTCTTCTTTTGCGCTGTTTTTCCATCCCGGATCGTACGTCATGAGCCGCAAAAAGGACGACAACCTAATCCATCACATTTCTATTACCAAATTACACGACACCTTGGGCAAAACAACTTCGCCTCACGTAAAGGTTGGGCCCGCAAACCCAGGGCGTGGGGCTTGGGACCAGGTCTCCGTCACTCCGGTGCCAATAACTTTTGATTTGTAAGGAGCTACGCGGTGAACAGCTTACCGTTGGAAAGCTCTCCGAGAGTTCTACGACTGGGGCGTCAAGCTTGCTTGGCTCTGAAAATTTTTGGAGCCCAAAATTGAAAGTTTTAATCAGTTTCGACACACTTTTATTCTTTTGCGCTGTTTTTCCGTCCCGGATTGTACGTCGTGAGCCGCGAAAAGGGCGACAACCTAATTCATCACATTTCTATTACAAAATAACATGGCACATTGGCCAAGACAATGTTGCCTCACGTAGAGGCTGGGCCTGCAAACCGAGGGTGTGGGACTTGGGATCAGGTCTCCGTCGCTCTAGTGCCCATTACTTTTGTTCCGTAAGGAGTTACGCGGCGCACAGCATACTGTTGGAAACCTCTATGAGAGATCTACGACGGGGGCAGCAAGCCTGCTAAGCTGTGCCTATTTTTGGAGCCCAAAATCGAACGTTTTCATCAGTTTTGGGATAATTTTCTTCTTTTGCGCTGTTTTTCTATCCCGGATCGTACGTCATGAGCCGCGAAAAAGACGACAACCTAAATTATCACATTTCTATTACCGAATAACATGGCACCTTGGGTAAGACAACTTCGCCTCCATAGAGGCTGGGCCCGCAAACCAAGGGCGTGGGGCTTGGGACCAGGTCTCTGTCACTCAAGTGCCCATAACTTTTGATCCGTATGGAGTTACGTGGTGCGCAGCATGCCATTGGAAAGCTCTCCATGATCTCTATGACGGGGGCAGCAAGCCTGCTCGTCTGTGTCCATTTTTGGAGCCCACAATCGAACGTTTTTATCAGTTTTGGGACAATTTTCTTCTTTTGCTCTATTTTTCCATCGCGGATCATACGTCGTGGGCCGTGAAAAAGACGTCAACCTAATCCATCACATTTCTATTTCTGAATAACACGGTACCTTGGGCAAGACAACTTCGCCTCATGTAAAGGTTGGGCCCGGAAACCGAGGGCGTGGGGCTTGGGACCTGGTCTTCGTCGCTCCGGTACCCATAACTTTTGATCCATAAGGAGTTACGCGGCACACAGCATACAGTTGGAAAGCTCTCCGAGTGCTCTACTACGTGGGTAGAAAGCTTGCTCAGCTGCGCCCATTTTTGGAGCCCAAAATCGAATGTTTTCAACAGTTTCAAGACTCTTTTCTTCTTTTGCGCTGTTTTTTCATCCCGGATCGTACTTCGTGAGCCGCGAAAAGGACGACAACCTAATCCATCACATTTCCAATACTGAATAACACGGCACCTAGGGCAAGACAACTTCGCCTCACGTTGAGGCTAGGCCCGCAAACCAAGGGCGTGGGGCTTAGGACCAGGTCTCTGTCACTCCGGTGCCCATAACTTTTGATCCGTAAGGAGTTACGCGGTGCACAACATACCGTTGGAAAGCTCTCCGAGTGCTCTAAACCGGGGGCACCAAGCCTGCTTGGCTGCGCCCATTTTTATATCCCAAAATCGAATGTTTTCATCAGTTTCGGGATAATTTTCTTCTTTTGCGCTGTTTTTTCATCCAGGATCGTATGTCGTGAGCCGCGAAAAGGACGACAACCTAATCCATCACATTTCTATTACCGAATAACATGGCACCTTGGGCAAGACAACTTCGCCTCACGGAGAGGCTGGGCCCGCAAACCGAGGGCGTGGGTTTGGGACCAGGTCTCCGTCGCTCTGGTGCCCATAACTTTTGACCCGTAAGGAGTTACGCGGTGCACAACATACCATTGGAAAGCTCTCCGGGAGCTCTAGAACGGGGGCAGCAAGCCTGCTTGGCTGCGTTCATTTTCAGAGCCCAAAATTGAATGTTTTCATCACTTTTGGAACAATTTTCTTCTTTTACGCTGTTTTTTCGTCGCAGATCGTGCGTCGTGAGCCTTGAAAAAGACGATAATCTAATCCATCACATTTCCATTACCAAATAACATGGCACCATGGGCAAGACAACTTTGCCGCACTTAGAGGCAGGGCCCGCAAACCGAGGGCGTGGGGCTTGGGACTAGGTCTCCGCCGCTCCGGTGCCCATAACTTTTGATCCGTAAGGAGTTACGTGGCGCACAGCATACCGTTGGAAAGCTCTCCGAGAGCTCTACGACGGGGGCAGCAAGTCTACTTTGCTGCGAAAATTTTTGGTGCCCAAAATCAAAATTTTTCATCAGTTTCGGGACACTTTTCTTCTTTTGCACTGCTTTTCCATCCCGGATCGTACGTCGTGAGCCGCGAAAAAGACGACAACCTAATCCATCACATTTCTATTACCGAATAACACGACACCTTGGGCACGATAACTTCGCCTCACGTTGAGGCTAGGCCCGCAATCCGAGGGCGTGGGCTTGGGACCAGGTCTCCGTGGCTCCGGTGCCCATAACATTAGATCCGTAAGGAGTTACGCAGAGCACAACATACCGTTGGAAAGCTCTTCGAGAGCTCTACGACAGGGGCAGCAAGCCTTCTCCGTTGGGCCCATTTTTGGAGTCCAAAATCGAATGTTTTCATCAATTTTAGGATAATTTTCTTCTTTTGCGTTGTTTTTTCGTCCCGGATCGTACGTAATGAGCCGCGAAAAGGACGGCAACCTAATCCATCACATTTTTATTACCGAATAACATGGCACCTTTGGGCAAGACAATGTCGCCTCACGTAGAGGCTGGGCCTGCAAACTGAGGGCGTAGGGCTTGGGACCAAGTCTCCGTGGCTCCGGTGCCCATAACTTTTGATCCGTAAGGAGTTATGTGGTGCACAGCATATCGTTGGAAAGCTCTCCGAGAGCTCTACGACTGAGGTAGCAAGCCTGCTTGGCTGCGAAAATATTCGGAGCCCAAAATTGAAAGTTTTAATCTATTTTAGGACACTTTTATTCTTTTGCGCTGTTTTTCCGTCCCGGATCGTACGTCGTGAGCCTCGAAAAGGGCGACAACCTAATCAATCACATTTCTATTACCGAAGGCACCTTGGGCAAGACAACTTCACCTCACGTAGAGGCTGGGCCCGAAAACTGAGGGCGTTGGGCTAGGGACCAAGTCTCTGTCGCTCCATTGCCCATAACTTTTGATCCGTAGGGAGTTACGCGGCGCACAGCATATCGTTGGAAAGCTCTCCGAGAACTCTACGACAGGGGCAGCAAGCCTGCTCAACTGCACCCATTTTCAGTGCCCAAAATCAAACGTTTTCATCATTTTCGGGATAATTTTCTTCTTTTGCGCTTTTTTTCTATCCCAGATCGTACGTCGTGAGCCGCGAAAAAGACGACAACCTAATCCATCACATTTCTATTACAAAATAACATGGAACCTTGGGCAAGACAACTTCGCCTCACGTAGAGGCTGAGCCCGAAAACCGAGGGCATAGGGCTTGGGACCAGGTCTCCGTCGCTCCGGTGCCCATAACTTTTGATCCGTGAGGAGTTACGCGGCGCACAACATACCGTTGGGAAGCTCTTTGAGAACTCTACAACGGGGGCAGCAAGCATGCTCAGTTGCGCCCATTTTCGGATCCCAAAATCGAACGTTTTCTTCAATTTTGGGACAATTTTCTTCTTTTGCACTGTTTTTGCATCCCGGATCGTACGTCACGAGCCGCGTAAAGGACGACAACCTAATCCATCACATTTCTATTACAGAATAACATGGCACCTTGGGCAAGACAACTTCTCCTCACGTAAAGGTTGGGCCAGCAAACCAAAGGCGTGGGGCTTGGGTCTAGGTCTCTGTTGCTCTGGTGCCCATAACTTTTGACCCGTAAGGAGTTACGCAGTGCACAACGTACCGTTGGAAAGCTCTCTAGGAGCTCTACAACGGGGAAGCAAGCTTGCTCGGCTGCGTTCATTTTCGGAGCCCAAAATTGAATGTTTTCATCACTTTCGGAACAATTTTCTTCTTTTGCGCTGTTTTTCCGTCGCAGATCGTACGTCGTGAGCCTCGAAAAGGATGACAATCTAATCCATCACATTTCCATTACCAAATAACATAGCACCTTGGGCAAGACAACTTCGCCGCACTTAGAGGCAGGGCCCGCAAACCGAGGGCATGGGGCTTGGGACTAGGTCTCCGTCGCTCCGGTGCCCATAACTTTTGATCCGTACGGAGTTACGCAGCGCACAGCATACCGTTGGAAAGCTCTGCGAGACATCTACGACGGGGGCAGCAAGCTTGCTTGGCTGCAAAAATTTTCCTAGCCCAAAATCAAACGTTTTCATTAGTTTTGGGAAACTTTTCATCTTTTTCGCTGTTTTTCCGTCCCGAATCGTACGTCGTGAGCCGCGTAAAGTACGACAACCTAATCCATCACATTTATATTAACGAATAACACAGTACCTTTGGAAAGACAACTTGGCCTCACGTAAAGGTTGGGCCCGCAAACCGAGGCCGTGGGGCTTGGGACCAGGTCTTCGTCGCTCCGGTGCCCATAAATTTTGATCCGTAAGGAGTTACGCAGTGCACAACATACTGTTGGAAAGCTCTCCGTGAGCTCTACTATGGGGGCAACAAGCCTGCTCAGCTGAGTCATTTTTCAGAGCCCACAATCGAACGTTTTCATCAGTTTCGGGACAATTTTCTACTTTTGCGCTGTTTTTCCATCCCGGATCATACGTCGTGAGCAGCGAAAAGAACGACAACTTAATCCATCACATTTATATATCCGAATAACATGGCACCTTGGGCAAGACAACATCGCCTCACGTAAAGGTTGGGCCTGCAATCCGAGGGCGTGGGGCTTGGAACCAGGTCTCCGTCGCTCCGGTGCCCATAACTTTTGATCCGTAAGGAGTTATGCAGTGTACAACATACCGTCGGCAATCTCTCTGAGAGCTCTACGACGGGGGTCCCAAGCCTGCTTGGCTGCGCCTATTTTCAGAACCCAAAATCGAACATTTTAATTAGTTTTGGGACACTTTTCTTCTTTTGCGCTGTTTTTCTATCCCGGATCGTATGTCGTGAGCAACGAAAAGGACGACAACCTAATCCACCACATTTCTATTACCGAATCCCGCGGCACCTTGGGCAAAATAACTTTGCCTCACATAAAGGCTGGGCCCACAAACCGAGGGCGTAGGGCTTAGGACCAGGTTTCAGTCGCTCCGGTGCCCATAACTTTTGAACCGTAAAGAGTTACGCGGCGCACAGCATACAATTGGAAAGCTCTCTGAGACATCTACGACGGGGGCAGCAAGCTTGCTTGGCTGCAAAAATTTTTGGAGTCCAAAATTGAACGTTTTCATCAATTTCGGGACACTTTTCTTCTTTTGCGCTGTTTTTCCTTCCCGGATCGTACGTCGTGAGCCGCGTAAAGTACGACAACTTAATCCATCACATTTCTATTACCGAATAACATAGCTCCTTGGGCAAGACAACTTCGCCGGACGTTGAGGCTGGGCCCGCAAACTGAGGGCGTGGGGCTTGGGACTAGGTTTCCATCTCTCCGGTGCCCATAACTTTTGATCCGTAAGGAGTTACGCGGCGCACAGCATACCATTGGAAATCTCTCTGATGGCTCTACGACGGGGGTAGCAATCTTGCTTAGTTGCAAAAATTTTTGAATCCCAAAATCGATCATTTTCTTCAGTTTCGGGACTCTTTTATTCTTTTGCTATGTTTTTCTGTCCTGGATCGTACGTCGTGAGCCGCGAAAAGGACGACACCCTAATCAATCACATTTCTATTACCGAATAACACGGCACTTTGGGCAAGACAACTTCGCCTTACATAGAGGCTGGGCCCGCAAACCGAGGGCGTGGGGCTTAGGACCTGGTCTCTGTTGCTCCGGTGCCCATAACTTTTGATCCATAAGGAGTTACGTGGCGCACAACATACCGTTGGAAAGCTCTCCGAAAGCTCTACGATGGGGGTTGCAACCCTGCTCGACTGGGCCCATTTTTGGAGAACAAACTCGAACATTTTCATCAGTTTTGGAACAATTTTCTTCTTTTGCACTGTTTTTCCATCTCGGATCGTACGTCGTGAGCCTCGAAAAGGATGACAACCTAATCCATCACATTTCTATTACCTAATAACATGGCACCTTGGGCAAGACAACTTCGCCTCACGTTGAGGCTGGGCCCGCAAACCGAGGGCATGGGGCTTGGGACCAGGTCTCCATCGCTCCGATACCCATAACTTTTGATCCGTAAGGAGTTACGCGGCGCACAACATACCGTTGGAAAGCTCTACGAGAGATCTACGACGGTGGTAGCAAGCCAGCTTAGCTACGCCCATTTTCAGAGCACAAAATCGAACGTTTTCATCAGTTTCGGGACACTTTAATTCTTTTGCGCTGTTTTTCCATCCCGGATCGTATGTCGTGAGCCGCAAAAAGGACGACAACCTAATCCATCACATTTTTATTACTGAATCCCGCGCCACCTTGGGCAAGACAACTTCGCCTCACTTAGAGGCTGGGCCTACAAACCGACGGCCTGGGGCTTGGGACCAAGTCTCCATCGCTCTGGTGTCCATAACTTTTGATCCGCAAGGAGTACGCAGCGCACAATATACCGTTGGAAAGCTCTTCGAAAGCTCTACGACGGGGACAACAAGCCTGCTTAGCTGCAAAAAGTTTTGGAACCCAAAATCGAACGTTTTCAATAGTTTCTGGACACTTTTCTTCTTTTGGGCTGTTTTTCCATCCCGGATCGTACGTCGTGAGCTGCGAAAAGGATGACAACCTAATCCATCACATTTTTATTACCGAATAACATGGCACCGTGGGCTAGACAACTTCGCCTCACGTAGAGGGTGGGCCTGAAAACCGAGGGCGTGGGGCTTGGGACCAAGTCTCTGTTGCTCCAGTGCCGATAACTTTTGATCTGCAAGGAGTTACGCGGCGCACAGTATACTGTTAGAAATCTCTCCAAGAGCTCTACGATGGGAGCTGCAACCCTGCTTTGCTGCGCATATTTTTGGAGCCTAAAATCGAACCTTTTCATCAGTTTCTGGACACTTTTCATCTTTTGCGCTATTTTTCCATCCCGGATCATACGTCGTGAGCCGCGAAAAGGATGACAACCTAATCCACCATATTTCTATTACTGAACCTGCTCTACCTTGGGCAAGACAACTTCTCCTCACGTAGAGGCTGGGCCCTCAAACCGAGGGCGTGGGGCTTGGGACCAAGTCTCCGTTGCTCCGATGCCCATAACTTTTGATCCGTAAAGAGTTACGCGGCGCACAATATACCGTTGGAAAGGTCTCCGAGAGCTCTACGATGGGGGCAGCAAGCTTGCTTAGCTACGAAAATTTTTGGAGCCCAAAATCAAACGATTTCATCAATTTTTGAACACTTTTCTTTTTTTGCGCTGTTTTTTCATCCCGGATCCTACTGAGTGAGCCGCGAAGAGGATGACAACCTAATCCATCACATTTCTATTACAGAATAACACGACACCTTGGGCAAGAAAACTTCGCCTCACTTAGAGGCTGGGCCCGCAAATCGAGGATGTAAGGGTTGGGACTTGGTCTTCGTCACTCCGGTGTCCATATTTTTTGATCCGTAAGGAGTTACGCGACGCACAAAATACCGTTGGAAAGCTGTCCGAGAGCTCTACGACGGGGGTGGCAAGTCTGCTAGGCTGCAAAAATTTTCGAAGCCCAAAATCGAAAGTTTTATCAGTTTTGGGACACTTTTCTTCTTTTACACTATTTTTCCATCCCAGATCGTACTTCGTGAGACGCGAAAAGGACAACAACCTAATCCATTACATTTCTATTACCGAATAACATGGCACCTTGGGCAAGACAACTTCGCCTCACGTAGAGCCTGGGCCCGTAAACCGAGGGCGTATGGCTTGGACCAGGTCTCCGTCGTTTCGGTGCCCATAACTTTTGATCCGTAAGGAGTTACGCGGTGCACAGCATACCGTTGGAAAGCTCTCTGTGAGCTCTACGACGGGGGCAGCAAGCCTGCTCAGTTGCACCCATTTCCAAAGCCAAAAGTCGAACGTTTTCATCAGTTTCAGGATAATTTTCTTCTTTTGCGCTGTGTTTTCGTCCCAAATCATACGTCGTGAGCCTCGAAAAGGACGACAACCTAATCTATTACATTTCTATTACCGAATAACATGGCACCTTGGGCAAGACAACTTCGACTCACGTAAAGGTTGGGCCCACAAAACGAGGGCGTGGGGCTTGGGACCAAGTCTCCGTCGCTCCAGTGCCCATAACTTTTGATCCGTAAGGAGTTACGCGACGCACTACATACCGTTGGAAAGCTCTTTGAGAGCTCTACGACGGTGGCAGCAAGTCTACTCAGTTGCGCCCATTTTCGTAATCTAAAATCGAACGTTTTCATCAGTTTCGGGACACTTTTCTTCTTTTGCGCTATTTTTCCATCCCGAATCATACGTCGTGAGCCTAAAAAAGGA
This sequence comes from Ehretia macrophylla, assembly GCA_037974665.1. Lineage (NCBI taxonomy): Eukaryota > Viridiplantae > Streptophyta > Magnoliopsida > Boraginales > Ehretiaceae > Ehretia > Ehretia macrophylla. Next base: position 46,288,729 of record CM075771.1, on the reverse strand, counting down.
CGACAACCTAATCCACCACATTTCTATTACAGAATCCAATGCCACCTTAGGCAAGACAACTTCACCTCACGTAGAGGCTGGGCCCGCAAACCGAGTGCATGGGGCTTGGGACCAAGTCTCTGTCGCTCCGATGCCCATAACTTTTGTTCCGTAAGGAGTTACGCGGCGCACAATATACCGTTGGAAAGTTCTCCGAGAGCTCTACGACGGTGGCAGCAAGCCCGCTTAGATGCAAAAATTTTCGCAGCCCAAAATCAAACGTTTTCATCAATTTCTGGACACTTTTCTTCTTTTGCGCTGTTTTTTCATCCCGGATCGTACGTCGTGAGCTACGTAAAGGACGACAACCTAATCCATCATATTTCTATTACCGAATAACACGGCACCTTGGGCAAGATAACTTCACCTCACGTAGAAGGTGGGCCTGCAAACCAAGGGTGTGGGGCTTGAGACCAGGTCTCTGTTGATCCGGTGCCCATAACTTTTGATCCGTAAGGAGTTATGCGGCGCACAGCATACCGTTGGAAAGCTCTCTGAGAGCTCTACGACTTGGGCAGCAAGCCTGCTTGGCTGCAAAAATTTTCGGAGCCCAAAATTGAAAGTTTTCATCAGTTTCGGGACACTTTTATTCTTTTGCAGTGTTTTTTTGTCCCGGATCGTATGTCATGAGGCGCGAAAAGGACGACAACATAATCCATCACATTTCTATTAACGAATAACACGGCACCTTGGGCAAGACAACTTCGCCTCACGTAGAGGCTGAGCACGCAAACCGAGGGCGTGGGGCTTGGGACCAAGTCTCCGTCGCTCCGGTGCCCATAACTTTTTATCCGTAAGGAGTTACGTAGCGCACAACATACTGTTGGAAAGCTCTCCGAGAGATCTACGATGGGGGTAGCAAGCCTACGCAGTTGCTCCCATTTTCGGAGCCCAAAATCGAATGTTTTCATCAGTTTCGGGATAATTTTCTTCTTTTGCGCTATTTTTCGGTCCCGGATCGTACGTCGTGAGCTGCGAAAAGGACGACAACCTAATCCATCACATTTCTATTACCGAATAACATGGCACCTTGGGCAAGACAACCTCACCTCACGTAGAAGTTGGGCCCGCAAACCGAGGGAGTGGGGCTAAGGACCAGGTCTCCGTTGCTCCGGTGCCCATAACTTTTGATCCATAAGGAGTTACTCGGTGCACAGCATACCGTTAGAAAGCTCTCCATGAGCTCTACGATCGGGGTAGCAAGCCTACTCAGCTGCATCCATTTTTGGATCCCACAATCGAACATTTTCATCAGTTTTGGGATAATTCTCTTCTTTTCCGCTGTTTTTCCATCCCGGATCATACGTCGTGACCCACAAAAAGGACGACAACCTCATCCATCACATTTCTATTACCGAATAACATGGCACATTGGGCAAGACAACTTCACCTCACGTAAAGGTTGGGCCAGCAAACCAAGGGCGTGGGGCATAGGTCTAGGTCTCTCTCGCTCCGGTGCCCATAACTTTTGATCCGTTAGGAGTTACGCGGCGCACAACATACCGTAGGAAAGCTCTCCGAGATCTCTACTACGGGGGCAGCAAGCCTGCTCGGCTGCGCCCATTTTCAGAGCTCAAAATCAAACGCTTTCATCAGTTTCAGGACACTTTTCTTCTTTTGCGCTGTGTTTTTGTCCTGGATCGTACATCGTGAGCCGCAAAAAGGACGACAACCTAATCCATCACATTTCTATTACCGAATGACACAGCACCTTGGGCATGACAACTTCACCTCACGTAGAGGTTGGGCCCGCAAACCGAGGGCGTGGGTCTTGGGACCAAGTCTCTATCGCTCCAGGGCCCTTAACTTTTGATCCGTAAGGAGTTACGCGGTGCACAGCATACCGTTGGAAAGCTCTCCGAAAGCTCTACGACGAGGGCAGCAAGCCTGCTCAGCTACGCCCTTTTTTAGAGCCGAAAATGGTACGTTTTCATCAATTTCGGGACACTTTTCTTCTTTTGCGCTATTTTTCCATCCCGGATCGACAACCTAATCCACCACATTTTTATTACCGAATCCCACGGCACCTTGGGCAGAATAACTTCGCCTCACATAGAGGCTGGGCCCGCAAACCGGGGGCGTGGTGCTTGAAACCAGGTTTCCTTCGCTTTGGTGCCCATAACTTTTGATTCGTAAGGATTTATTCGGCGCACATTATACCGTTGGAAAGCTCTCCTAGAGCTCTACGATGGGGGCAACAAGCTTGCTTGCCTGCGAAAATTTTCGGAGCCCAAAATCAAACGTTTTCATCTATTTTGGGACATTTTTCTTCTTTTGCGCTGTTTTTCCGTCCCGAATCGTACGTCGTGAGAAGCGAAAGTGCAAATATCTAATCCATCACATTTCTATTACCGAATAACATGGCTCCTTGGGCAGGACTCCTTCGCCACATGTAGAGGTTGGGCCCGCAAACCGAGGGCGCAGTGCTTGGGATCAAGTCTCCGTCGCTCCGGTGCCCATAACTTTTGATCCGTAAGGTGTTACGCGGTGCACAGTGTACCATTAGAAATCTCTCCGATGGCTCTACGACGGGGGCAGCAAGCTTGCTCGGCTGCGCCCTTTTTCGATGCCCAAAATTGAACGTTTTCTTCAGTTTCGGGACTCTTTTCTTCTTTTGCACTATTTTTTTGTCCCGAATCGTACGCCGTGAGCCGCGAAAAGGACGACAACCTAATCCATCACATTTCTATTACCAAATAACACGGCACCTTGGGCAAGACAACTTCGCCTCACGTAGCGACTGGGCCCGCAAACCGAGGGCGTGGGGCTTGGGACTAGGTCTCTATTGCTCTGGTGCCCATAACTTTTGATCCATAAGGAGTTACGCGGCGCACAGCATACCGTTGGAAAGCTCTCCGAGAGCTCTACGACATTGGCTGCAACCCTGCTCGGCTACGCCCAATTTTGGAGCCTAAAATCGAACGTTTTCATCAGTTTGAGAACAATTTTAGTCTTTTGCACTGTTTTTCTATCTCGGATCGTATGTCGTGAGCCTCGAAAAGGACTACAACCTAATCCATCCCATTTCTATTACTGAATAACATGGCACCTTGGGCAAGACAACTTCGCCTCACGTTGAGGCTGGACCCGCAAACTGAGAGCGTGGGGCTTAGGACCAGGTCTCCGTCGCTCCGATGCCCATAACTTTTTATTCATAAGGAGTTACGCGACGCACAGTGTCACGCCCCAACACGACCCCTCCTATGATCAGTCAGGACGCAACGGAATTTCGGCAGTATAACGACAGTAAATAGGACACCGAGGTTCCAAACCAACCTCATTAAACATCATACATCCAGCAACTCCTTAATTCAAACAACAACATACAACACAATCATATTATACAATAAACCATCCTCGTTATACGCCTCCGTTCCAACATAACATACAATACCTCAACCTTATCATACATTTCAAAAATAAGTTGAGACATATTTACAACTTAACCACAGACAAAAGAAAGCCACTAAGTTAACACCATTTGGATCATCATCTTCCAACATCTATTACAATAAGAACCACAAAGCATATAAAAGTCTATTAAGCTAATATACATGACATTAAACAACATATAATCATGGATAAGACTCGGGAACATATGACTCGTCCACGTAAAGCACATTTTCCACATTCTCCTCTTCAGGAGGCACATACCCGTAATCCGGCTCTGCAACACCTGTAAGCATGCATTAATAGAGAGTGAGCTTATATAAAATAAGCCCAGTGAGGATCCGATAGATCTCGACAGTATTCACTACGCTCCTTGGATTTAGTCCTTTGAGCAAGTAAACACACAACAACAATAATAATGCTATCATCACATAACAACATAAATAATGCTATCATCACATAACTATATAACCAATCAATAAGGATACTCTATTTGGTGTAGCTCCAAACGCCATCACGATCTCAACCGTTCTTCTTATATCTCCCCATTACTCACGCACCCGAGGTACCTCACTATCCCCTTCCCTCCATGACATCTCCGTCATGCGAGCTGGGGGTAGCCTATGGCAGTCATGCCGGTTTCAACCCGACAGCCCGACGCTGCCCGAGAGGTGGCACACACATACCAAGGCTCCATATTCATCAATCATCATGCAAGCATAAATCAATCAATCAATTGGGAGATCAGCAACAAGAGTGCTCGATTTCCGCATTCAATAATAATCAATCAATAACATCAATATTAAATTAAACAACAAACAACGTAGTTAGATGACAAAGTAGGCCATCTAACCGGACATGCATAATATACATAATTAAACTCTAAATTACTCATCAACAACTCACCATTCATCACTCGAACACTACCCAACCATCTAAAGGCATCGTTCAAGAAATTAAAGAATGACAACCTAAACTTCTAAAATTCATAACTTACAATCTACTAATCCAAACATTGCCAAATCAGTTCCTATCACTCACCAAATCAACCTACTACATTAGCCCTCTCGGAAATCCACCATAACACCTCTAAATCATGCCCGATAACCCTAAAACCCTATGACGTCATGGCTGGATTTTACGGATTTTCACACAAACAATGTAATCGAAAATTCGGCATTACAACAGCGCTAACACGTAATTATCAAGTATTTAGAAATCGACGGCAATCGATTTCGATCAACACAACTCATTTAATTCAACTTTGAACATTTAAATCAAAATTAAATACCCGAAAAATAAAAATTATGCTATATCCGACAGAAATTCATAGTATTGGTATATAACGATCCCTAGCATGCATGGAGCAATAATCTAACATCAGATTAACATTCTAACGGTTAAATTTTCATTCATGAGCAAAAACATAAAAATGACATTTTGAGATCTAGAATTTTTCTCTCACCTTTGATGTGTTTTGATGCAAGAAATGTGTAGAATGGATGCCAAACAATCAATTTCAAGCTTTGAATCACTCAATTCGGGTTTGAAACGCAAAATCTGTGAGAAAAATGCTTTGAAAATGCCTTCATCTTTCTCCTCCAAGGAGCCACGGTTTTGTGTGTGTTTTTGGTGGTGTTTTGCTTTGTTTTCAATGTGTGTTGATCATATATTAAGCTAAGGTCAAATAAATAAAAGAAAGTCAAAGTGGAAACTAATTATTTTTAGTGTTTTCTTGACTTTAAATGCATTTAATTGATCACCAAAGTTGAAAACAATTATTCAACACCCAAGATAGCTCAAGTAAATTATTTTTAGGTGACAAGAAGTTTTACAATCAAACAATTTCACCCGAGTCGGCTTAAAACGCGATTTTTTGCAAAAGAAGGTGAAAAGTCATATTATTTATTTTCAAATGTCTTTTGAATGCACAATTAATCTAAAATCATTTAATACCACATATAAATACATTTATATTAATATATACTAGGTCAACAAAAGTCAATGCAAGAATCGGGTTTAGAAGAAATCACTATTTGACTCAAAAACGCTATTTTTCGCCCGAAAAATATATTTAAATTACTATTCTGTTTCAGAATCAATTTTTATCAAACATGGGTCTATTAATAATAGAGGACTAGTTTTTAAGACGTTTAAAACACCCCTGTAAAAATTTTAGCGGACAGGTGTTCAAAAACACTATTCACTAAAAATCGACGATAAAATTTCTAACTCTGTTTTTTATGAAAATTTCATGAATGCACATTTAGCATGTTCTAGGAGTATTGACATCAAAATTATAACATTCTAGGTCATATAACACATAAACAGGTCAAATGCACGTAAAACGAGATAAAACACGTAAATCGAGTTAAAGCAGAAAAGTGGGGTTTCACATTCTCCCCTCCTTAAAACAATTGCGTCCGCGCAATTCTCGAATTGATAGACAATTAAATCCCCAATCGTTACACTTAATAATACTTCTCTTAGTTCTCATTTATCTCTTAGGATGACAACTAACCAAATACCTCAAAAGAACAAACTATGTTGACTGCAAATTGATGATCATAATTCCCAAGACAATCTTCAATTCATAATTCTCTCCTACCTAATATCGTATTGCATAGGAAAGAAATTCCAACTCCAAGTCTTAGCGTGACACCACTAATTATCAATCACCCCCTACTACACAAAAGAGCTCTATGAACACCCCGAGGGTTTTAAAAACTCAATCACGATAACATGAATGATTACTGATCAAGGAAATATCTCAAAAGTGACATTGGTCAGAATATGGCTCTTATGACATTTACAAGGAATTAAGAATATGGAAAGTCATATTTGAGCCAACAATCAAGGCAGCAAGAGGTCAAACAAGTTAGAGAATCAAGAGGCTAATAGTTTAATAAGGAAGCATGATAACTAACATAAGAAATGTCTCAGCACCTTTTAGTTAAATAAGTACGAACAAAGGATGATGACGAGTCAAAACAGTGCTGAGTATGTTGAACAAAAATTCCTGAACAAGTAGATATTTCAATTCTCGATGATTGTTCAAGGAACCAACAAGTAAGTTGTACTTGAGGTGAAATAAAATTAAGAGATAAGAGATGATTAATTCAATAGAAAATATGAGTGTCAAGATAATGAGTATCTCAGCACGCAATAACCAAAGAAGTATTAATAAGAAGGACAATGCCGAGTATATTGAATGAGCAATTACAAGCAAAGTAATGACTCAAGATTTAATAATGAAACAATAGGATTAACAAGGATCAACAAGAATGACAATGATGTACTTAGGTAGGGAGTGCATCAAGCAAGTGAAATTCGAATAAGTAAAATAGTATACCAAAGGAAAAATTACTTTCAAATGAATAGTAATAGGATGAAATGAAATATTGAAACGAATGGCTAGAGATATAGAATGAAATATAGAAGTCTCAAACCTTAACTCCAATAAGCGACATTGCTATAAGAAGCAAATATGAATGTTAAGAATGGAAACAATGTCAAATGAGTATAGGATCCATTAATCCAATAAGCAAAACTTTCAAGAAACAATTGATATGCTAGAAAAGTGTAACTCTCTCTCAAATAATTGAGAATAGAGTAAAAGAAAATAATAAGACTGATAGAATAGGAAGCACAAAGGGGGTGTCCCACCTACACACTTAAACACCAACAAGTCAAATCCTACAATCTATCTTCCTCCAAAACAAGACACTAAGGAGATCTAGAGAATCTAAGGAGTCATAACAATCACCAAACAAGATAAATCACTCCAAAATTTTACATTCCGTACCAGACCAATCACCAAACAAGATAAACCACCGATTACCCAACAAGATTCACTAATGAAGACTCCAAAATCTGATAACACAATACAGATTCATATTAACCCATTATTACACAAGCGAATCCTCAATCAATAATTTTGACAGGCATACCACCTAGAACTCAAAAGATTGATGTAGGCAAGTAAATGTTCAGCCATCGAAATGCATTCTTATTTCCTCAAATAATTCTATCTCCCAACAATTACATCTTCGAATAAAGTAACTTTAGTCAAGAATCACTTTAATTGTCTCCAAGGTTTAACGATCAAAACTCTAAAATATCCATTAATAATATAGCAATCCCAAATAGTAGAAATATTCACACGTTATACCACACTTCATTCCATTCACAAATATACATCACTAATTCCTCAAATAAATTTATTCTAAAATAACATCAAGAAAGTATAATCTGAGTTCAGACTCCAAAAGTGTCTAATGATAACCTCACGGAAACCTCAACTTATGATCCATCTCCAAGTAATAATAAGTTAAACATGGCAACAAAAGTAATTATAATCATCAAGATACATTGCTATTTCCTCGAACAACTTCATTCTCACTAAAGGAACATCAAGATCAATCCACTAAGCCGAAACTAAAATCCATAAACATAACAATTAAAATCTAACTTATAAACTTCTAGAATAATAATAATTCAAAATCATGGCCTACCACTATTTCCGAAAACTCTTACAACCACCCGAGACATTAAAAGGTCACTCACGAGTTAAAACATGTATGCAACTATATCATATGAAAGACAAGTATAACGTAATGCGCAATTATCATACAATGCAACATTATCACATAACACACAATTCAACATATAAGAAGCCAACATCACATAAACAGGTTATATCACAGAAGTAAGTTATAAACAAATAAAGTCACATAAGCAACAAACTTCACATAAGACAAGTTGATCACGTAACTCACATTGGTCACTTAAAGTACATTGAGCACCTAAAGCACGTTGTTTCACATAATCTAGTTATAAACAATTAAAAGCACATAAACAACTAACTTCACACAAGGCACAAAATCACATAAAACACAATTGTCACATAATACACATTAATCACATAATGCACATTAATTACAACACATTGAGTATGTATAACACGTTATCACATAAAACATATTGACCACATTAGTTCACTTAACACACAAGGCATACTGGTCACATAGAAAGTTAGACACATAAGTAAATTAATCACATAAACATATTAACATATGTTTCACTTTTCTTTCACTTAATACATACTTGCATGCTTAGACCACTACCCACATTCCGAGGATACCCCGGCTGACAGCTAACCTGGCTCTGATACCACTTAAACTGTCACGCCCCAACACGACCCCTCCTATGATCAGTCAGGACGCAACGGAATTTCGGCAGTATAACGACAGTAAATAGGACACCGAGGTTCCAAACCAACCTCATTAAACATCATACATCCAGCAACTCCTTAATTCAAACAACAACATACAACACAATCATATTATACAATAAACCATCCTCGTTATACGCCTCCGTTCCAACATAACATACAATACCTCAACCTTATCATACATTTCAAAAATAAGTTGAGACATATTTACAACTTAACCACAGACAAAAGAAAGCCACTAAGTTAACACCATTTGGATCATCATCTTCCAACATCTATTACAATAAGAACCACAAAGCATATAAAAGTCTATTAAGCTAATATACATGACATTAAACAACATATAATCATGGATAAGACTCGGGAACATATGACTCGTCCACGTAAAGCACATTTTCCACATTCTCCTCTTCAGGAGGCACATACCCGTAATCCGGCTCTGCAACACCTGTAAGCATGCATTAATAGAGAGTGAGCTTATATAAAATAAGCCCAGTGAGGATCCGATAGATCTCGACAGTATTCACTACGCTCCTTGGATTTAGTCCTTTGAGCAAGTAAACACACAACAACAATAATAATGCTATCATCACATAACAACATAAATAATGCTATCATCACATAACTATATAACCAATCAATAAGGATACTCTATTTGGTGTAGCTCCAAACGCCATCACGATCTCAACCGTTCTTCTTATATCTCCCCATTACTCACGCACCCGAGGTACCTCACTATCCCCTTCCCTCCATGACATCTCCGTCATGCGAGCTGGGGGTAGCCTATGGCAGTCATGCCGGTTTCAACCCGACAGCCCGACGCTGCCCGAGAGGTGGCACACACATACCAAGGCTCCATATTCATCAATCATCATGCAAGCATAAATCAATCAATCATTTGGGAGATCAGCAACAAGAGTGCCCGATTCCCGCATTCAATAATAATCAATCAATAACATCAATATTAAATTAAACAACAAACAACGTAGTTAGATGACAAAGTAGGCCATCTAACCGGACATGCATAATATACATAATTAAACTCTAAATTACTCATCAAAAACTCCCCATTCATCACTCGAACACTACCCAACCATCTAAAGGCATCGTTCAAGAAATTAAAGAATGACAACCTAAACTTCTAAAATTCATAACTTACAATCTACTAATCCAAACATTGCCAAATCAGTTCCTATCACTCACCAAATCAACCTACTACATTAGACCTCTCGGAAATCCACCATAACACCTCTAAATCATGCCCGATAACCCTAAAACCCTATGACGTCATGGCTGGATTTTACGGATTTTCACACAAACAATGTAATCGAAAATTCGGCATTACAACAGCGCTAACACGTAATTATCAAGTATTTAGAAATCGACGGCAATCGATTTCGATCAACACAACTCATTTAATTCAACTTTGAACATTTAAATCAAAATTAAATACCCGGAAAATAAAAATTATGCTATATCCGACAGAAATTCATAGTATTGGTATATAACGATCCCTAGCATGCATGGAGCAATAATCTAACATCAGATTAACATTCTAACGGTTAAATTTTCATTCATGAGCAAAAACATAAAAATGACATTTTGAGATCTAGAATTTTTCTCTCACCTTTGATGTGTTTTGATGCAAGAAATGTGTAGAATGGATGCCAAACAATCAATTTCAAGCTTTGAATCACTCAATTCGGGTTTGAAACGCAAAATCTGTGAGAAAAATGCTTTGAAAATGCCTTCATCTTTCTCCTCCAAGGAGCCACGGTTTTGTGTGTGTTTTTGGTGGTGTTTTGCTTTGTTTTCAATGTGTGTTGATCATATATTAAGCTAAGGTCAAATAAATAAAAGAAAGTCAAAGTGGAAACTAATTATTTTTAGTGTTTTCTTGACTTTAAATGCATTTAATTGATCACCAAAGGTGAAAACAATTATTCAACACCCAAGATAGCTCAAGTAAATTATTTTTAGGTGACAAGAAGTTTTACAATCAAACAATTTCACCCGAGTCGGCTTAAAACGCGATTTTTTGCAAAAGAAGGTGAAAAGTCATATTATTTATTTTCAAATGTCTTTTGAATGCACAATTAATCTAAAATCATTTAATACCACATATAAATACATTTATATTAATATATACTAGGTCAACAAAAGTCAATGCAAGAATCGGGTTTAGAAGAAATCACTATTTGACTCAAAAACGTTATTTTTCGCCCGAAAAATATATTTAAATTACTATTCTGTTTCAGAATCAATTTTTATCAAACATGGGTCTATTAATAATAGAGGACTAGTTTTTAAGACGTTTAAAACACCCCTGTAAAAATTTTAGCGGACAGGTGTTCAAAAACACTATTCACTAAAAATCGACAATAAAATTTCTAACTCTGTTTTTTATGAAAATTTCATGAATGCACATTTAGCATGTTCTAGGAGTATTGACATCAAAATTATAACATTCTAGGTCATATAACACATAAACAGGTCAAATGCACGTAAAACGAGATAAAACACGTAAATCGAGTTAAAGCAGAAAAGTGGGGTTTCACATTCTCCCCTCCTTAAAACAATTGCGTCCGCGCAATTCTCGAATTGATAGACAATTAAATCCCCAATCGTTACACTTAATAATACTTCTCTTAGTTCTCATTTATCTCTTAGGATGACACCTAACCAAAGACCTCAAAAGAACCAACTCTGTTGACTGCAAGTTGATGATCATAATTCCAAGACAATCTTCAATTCATAATTCTCTCCTACCTAATATCGTATTGCATATGAAAGAAATTCCAACTCCAAGTCTTAGCGTGACACCACTAATTATCAATCACCCCCTACTACACAAAAGAGCTCTATGAACACCCCGAGGGTTTTAAAAACTCAATCACGATAACATGAATGATTACTGATCAAGGAAATATCTCAAAAGTGACATTGGTCAGAATATGGCTCTTATGACATTTACAAGGAATTAAGAATATGGAAAGTCATATTTGAGCCAACAATCAAGGGAGCAAGAGGTCAAACAAGTTAGAGAATCAAGAGGCTAATAGTTTAATAAGGAAGCATGATAACTAACATAAGAAATGTCTCAGCACCTTTTAGTTAAATAAGTACGAACAAAGGATGATGACGAGTCAAAACAGTGCTGAGTATGTTGAACAAAAATTCCTGAACAAGTAGATATTTCAATTCTCGATGATTGTTCAAGGAACCAACAAGTAAGTTGTACTTGAGGTGAAATAAAATTAAGAGATAAGAGATGATTAATTCAATAGAAAATATGAGTGTCAAGATAATGAGTATCTCAGCACGCAATAACCAAATAAGTATTAATAAGAAGGACAATGCCGAGTATATTGAATGAGCAATTACAAGCAAAGTAATGACTCAAGATTTAATAATGAAACAATAGGATTAACAAGGATCAACAAGAATGACAATGATGTACTTAGGTAGGGAGTGCATCAAGCAAGTGAAATTCGAATAAGTAAAATGGTATACCAAAGGAAAAATTACTTTCAAATGAATAGTAATAGGATGAAATGAAATATTGAAACGAATGGCTAGAGATATAGAATGAAATATAGAAGTCTCAAACCTTAACTCCAATAAGCGACATTGCTATAAGAAGCAAATATGAATGTTAAGAATGGAAACAATGTCAAATGAGTATAGGATCCATTAATCCAATAAGCAAAACTTTCAAGAAACAATTGATATGCTAGAAAAGTGTAACTCTCTCTCAAATAATTGAGAATAGAGTAAAAGAAAATAATAAGACTGATAGAATAGGAAGCACAAAGGGGGTGTCCCACCTACACACTTAAACACCAACAAGTCAAATCCTACAATCTATCTTCCTCCAAAACAAGACACTAAGGAGATCTAGAGAATCTAAGGAGTCATAACAATCACCAAACAAGATAAATCACTCCAAAATTTTACATTCCGTACCAGACCAATCACCAAACAAGATAAACCACCGATTACCCAACAAGATTCACTAATGAAGACTCCAAAATCTGATAACACAATACAGATTCATATTAACCCATTATAACACAAGCGAATCCTCAATCAATAATTTAGACAGTCATACCACCTAGAACTCAAAAGCTTGATGTAGGCAAGTAAATGTTCAGCCATCGAAATGCATTCTTATTTCCTCAAATAATTCTATCTCCCAACAATTACATCTTCGAATAAAGTAACTTTAGTCAAGAATCACTTTAATTGTCTCCAAGGTTTAACGATCAAAACTCTAAAATATCCATTAATAATATAGCAATCCCAAATAGTAGACATATTCACATGTTATACCACACTTCATTCCATTCACAAATATACATCACTAATTCCTCAAATAAATTTATTCTAAAATAACATCAAGAAAGTATAATCTGAGTTCAGACTCCAAAAGTGTCTAATGATAACCTCACGGAAACCTCAACTTATGATCCATCTCCAAGTAATAATAAGTTAAACATGGCAACAAAAGTAATTATAATCATCAAGATACATTGCTATTTCCTCGAACAACTTCATTCTCACTAAAGGAACATCAAGATCAATCCACTAAGCCGAAACTAAAATCCATAAACATAACAATTAAAATCTAACTGATAAACTTCTAGAATAATAATAATTCAAAATCATGGCCTACCACTATTTCCGAAAACTCTTACAACCACCCTAGACATTAAAAGGTCACTCACGAGTTAAAACATGTATGCAACTATATCATATGAAAGACAAGTATAACGTAATGCGCAATTATCATACAATGCAACATTATCACATAACACACAATTCAACATATAAGAAGCCAACATCACATAAACAGGTTATATCACAGAAGTAAGTTATAAACAAATAAAGTCACATAAGCAACAAACTTCACATAAGACAAGTTGATCACGTAACTCACATTGGTCACTTAAAGTACATTGAGCACCTAAAGCACGTTGTTTCACATAATCTAGTTATAAACAATTAAAAGCACATAAACAACTAACTTCACACAAGGCACAAAATCACATAAAACACAATTGTCACATAATACACATTAATCACATAATGCACATTAATTACAACACATTGAGTATGTATAACACGTTATCACATAAAACATATTGACCACATTAGTTCACTTAACACACAAGGCATACTGGTCACATAGAAAGTTAGACACATAAGTAAATTAATCACATAAACATATTAACATATGTTTCACTTTTCTTTCACTTAATACATACTTGCATGCTTAGACCACTACCCACATTCCGAGGATACCCCGGCTGACAGCTAACCTGGCTCTGATACCACTTAAACTGTCACGCCCCAACACGACCCCTCCTATGATCAGTCAGGACGCAACGGAATTTCGGCAGTATAACGACAGTAAATAGGACACCGAGGTTCCAAACCAACCTCATTAAACATCATACATCCAGCAACTCCTTAATTCAAACAACAACATACAACACAATCATATTATACAATAAACCATCCTCGTTATACGCCTCCGTTCCAACATAACATACAATACCTCAACCTTATCATACATTTCAAAAATAAGTTGAGACATATTTACAACTTAACCACAGACAAAAGAAAGCCACTAAGTTAACACCATTTGGATCATCATCTTCCAACATCTATTACAATAAGAACCACAAAGCATATAAAAGTCTATTAAGCTAATATACATGACATTAAACAACATATAATCATGGATAAGACTCGGGAACATATGACTCGTCCACGTAAAGCACATTTTCCACATTCTCCTCTTCAGGAGGCACATACCCGTAATCCGGCTCTGCAACACCTGTAAGCATGCATTAATAGAGAGTGAGCTTATATAAAATAAGCCCAGTGAGGATCCGATAGATCTCGACAGTATTCACTACGCTCCTTGGATTTAGTCCTTTGAGCAAGTAAACACACAACAACAATAATAATGCTATCATCACATAACAACATAAATAATGCTATCATCACATAACTATATAACCAATCAATAAGGATACTCTATTTGGTGTAGCTCCAAACGCCATCACGATCTCAACCGTTCTTCTTATATCTCCCCATTACTCACGCACCCGAGGTACCTCACTATCCCCTTCCCTCCATGACATCTCCGTCATGCGAGCTGGGGGTAGCCTATGGCAGTCATGCCGGTTTCAACCCGACAGCCCGACGCTGCCCGAGAGGTGGCACACACATACCAAGGCTCCATATTCATCAATCATCATGCAAGCATAAATCAATCAATCAATTGGGAGATCAGCAACAAGAGTGCCCGATTCCCGCATTCAATAATAATCAATCAATAACATCAATATTAAATTAAACAACAAACAACGTAGTTAGATGACAAAGTAGGCCATCTAACCGGACATGCATAATATACATAATTAAACTCTAAATTACTCATCAACAACTCACCATTCATCACTCGAACACTACCCAACCATCTAAAGGCATCGTTCAAGAAATTAAAGAATGACAACCTAAACTTCTAAAATTCATAACTTACAATCTACTAATCCAAACATTGCCAAATCAGTTCCTATCACTCACCCATTCAACCTACTACATTAGCCCTCTCGGAAATCCACCATAACACCTCTAAATCATGCCCGATAACCCTAAAACCCTATGACGTCATGGCTGGATTTTACGGATTTTCACACAAACAATGTAATCGAAAATTCGGCATTACAACAGCGCTAACACGTAATTATCAAGTATTTAGAAATCGACGGCAATCGATTTCGATCAACACAACTCATTTAATTCAACTTTGAACATTTTAATCAAAATTAAATACCCGGAAAATAAAAATTATGCTATATCCGACAGAAATTCGTAGTATTGGTATATAACGATCCCTAGCATGCATGGAGCAATAATCTAACATCAGATTAACATTCTAACGGTTAAATTTTCATTCATGAGCAAAAACATAAAAATGACATTTTGAGATCTAGAATTTTTCTCTCACCTTTGATGTGTTTTGATGCAAGAAATGTGTAGAATGGAGGCCAAACAATCAATTTCAAGCTTTGAATCACTCAATTCGGGTTTGAAACGCAAAATCTGTGAGAAAAATGCTTTGAAAATGCCTTCATCTTTCTCCTCCAAGGAGCCACGGTTTTGTGTGTGTTTTTGGTGGTGTTTTGCTTTGTTTTCAATGTGTGTTGATCATATATTAAGCTAAGGTCAAATAAATAAAAGAAAGTCAAAGTGGAAACTAATTATTTTTAGTGTTTTCTTGACTTTAAATGCATTTAATTGATCACCAAAGTTGAAAACAATTATTCAACACCCAAGATAGCTCAAGTAAATTATTTTTAGGTGACAAGAAGTTTTACAATCAAACAATTTCACCCGAGTCGGCTTCAAACGCGATTTTTTGCAAAAGAAGGTGAAAAGTCATATTATTTATTTTCAAATGTCTTTTGAATGCACAATTAATCTAAAATCATTTAATACCACATATAAATACATTTATATTAATATATACTAGGTCAACAAAAGTCAATGCAAGAATCGGGTTTAGAAGAAATCACTATTTGACTCAAAAACGCTATTTTTCGCCCGAAAAATATATTTAAATTACTATTCTGTTTCAGAATCAATTTTTATCAAACATGGGTCTATTAATAATAGAGGACTAGTTTTTAAGACGTTTAAAACACCCCTGTAAAAATTTTAGCGGACAGGTGTTCAAAAACACTATTCACTAAAAATCGACGATAAAATTTCTAACTCTGTTTTTTATGAAAATTTCATGAATGCACATTTAGCATGTTCTAGGAGTATTGACATCAAAATTATAACATTCTAGGTCATATAACACATAAACAGGTCAAATGCACGTAAAACGAGATAAAACACGTAAATCGAGTTAAAGCAGAAAAGTGGGGTTTCACACACAGCATACCGTTAGAAAGCTCTCCGAGAGTTCTACAACGATAGTAGCAAGCTTGCTCTGCTGCGCCCATTTTCGGAGCCCAAAATCGAACGTTTTCATCAGTTTCGGGACACTTTTATTCTTTCGCGCTGTTTTTCTGTCCCGGATCGCACGTCGTGAGCCGCAAAAAGGACGACAACCTAATCCACCACATTTTTATTACCGAATCCCCGTCACCTTGGGAAAGACAACTTCACCTCACGTAGAGGCTGGGCCCGCAAACCTAGGGCGTGGGGCTTGGGACCAAGTCTTCGTCGCTTCGGTGCCCATAACTTTTGATCCGTAAGGAGTTACATGGCGCGCAATATACCGTTGGAAAGCTCTCCGAGAGCTCTACGACGGGCTTGCTTGCTTAGCTGCAAAAATTTTTGGAGCCCAAAATCGAATGTTTTCATCAGTTTCTGGACACTTTTCTTTTGCACTATTTTTCTGTCCCGATTCGTACGCCGTGAGCCGCAAAAAGGACGACAACCTAATCCATCACATTTCTATTACCAAATAACACGGAACCTTGGGCAAGACAACTTCACCTAACGTAGAGGGTGGGCCAACAAACCGAGGGTGTGGGGCTTGAGACCAGGTCTCTGTTGCTCTGGTGCCCATAACTTTTGATCCGTAAGGAGTTACGCGGCGCACAACATACTGTTGGAAAGCTCTCCGAGAGCTCTACGACAGGGGCTGCAACCCTACTCGGCCGCGACCATTTTTGGAGCCCAAAATTGAACTTTTTCATCTGTTTCGGAACAAATTTCTTCTTTTGCACTATTTTTCCGTCCCGGATCGTACGTCGTGAGCCTCAAAAAGGACGACAACCTAATCCATCACATTTCTATTACCGAATAACATGGCACCTTTGTCACGCCCCAACCCGACCTATAGAGGTTAGATTAAGGTGTGATCTAAACATTCAAGTCATTTCACGTACTTAATCGTTCAAGAAGGTTTAACACTTAACGTTTTAGCCTAAACTCCATAAATTCTCCATAAAATCGGCAGTATAACAGTTGTAATTGGGCTGTTTAGTTTGACCTAATTTTCTAAAGGCCTCAAAACTTTCAATCTCAAATTCATTTCCAACTAAGGTTACTATTTATCACTAGTTGAAACACTTACTAGTTATCTCGGAGTCTCGTTTGATTAACAACCTAGCATGATAACTCTGTCTCGTTTGTTTGTTAATCCTTGTTATAAAAGTACCTGTTGATCTTAGCCTACCAATGAGTACTTGCTTAAGATTGGATAGATTCATTTTACTTAATCCTTTACCTGATACTTCATAAGCCTGTGATAGGTACTAGCTAGTAGTAATAGCAAAAATGACCATAAGAGTGTCTATCTAGTTATGATTAGTACAAGCCAAAATTAGACCCCAAATTACAACATGGGTCATTTACAATACAACAACAAGCAACATAAGAAATAGTCTTCAAGCAACATATCGTTCACAAAATGGCCATAGTCAAGTAAGGCACGTAGGGCAAGCAATCATTCCAATGAATCATCAAAAGGCACGCTGTCCTTGGGTACCTGTTCCTGGTCTTTTTCACCTGAGATGATAAAATAGGGTGAGTCCTTATGAACTCAGTGAGGGGAAACGAGAAATAAGTTTTGAAACTCTTTTTCCGGTTCAACTCATGAAAAACCTTTTGTAAGCATGACATATATCACAAGTAAGTTCATAATGTAATATAAGAGTAAAAGAACACAATTACCTGTCTTTCCTCCCCGAGGTCCTCTAGGAACCAAGCGAGAGTACTTATACACATAGTGAAAAGGATACGGTGAGCTTTTGCTCTCAGTTCATTTCCAGTATCAGTTGTTGCGGCCGACTTCAAATCATCCACTTATCACGCCAAATTGGTGTACTTCGGATGTACCCCGAAATGCTATGACCCAACTCTCTGAGGAAGTCTAGACCCCAAGCGAGAGAGGGAATTGGACAATGGTAGTCACAGTTGCACCGGCAAGCTCGATGCCGCCCGATGTGTGTGAACGCTACCACGCCAGAATGAAAGGTTGCAACCTTGTATGCAATGCACATTTATGACATTTAATATATCACATTAGGAGGACAACAAAGTAGGTTGCCTCCGAACAGTCATAAGATTACACATTGACAAGTAAACAAGTGAGGCATGCTATGACAGGTAATTTCACTTGTAAGGCACATGAAGTTACATGAATATTAAACAGGCAGCCATGTAACACATGTAAATCAAGTCATATAACTCATTTCGAAGTTCACGAAATCAAATAATAAGGTCATACAACATGCAACGACGTTTACGTGGGACCGGGTGCAAGAAAGGTCTACTTGTCAATATGTAATAATCGGAATCACATTTAGGGCTATAAGGGAAACTACGGGAAGCCTACTAATCACATAATTAAGCACAAAATCCAAAGGATCAACACTTAGCGAGTTTTCCTAGTCATTAGGGTTTCAATTCATGCTCACCCGTGCAATTAAGCCCCAAGTTGTCACGTAATTAAACTCAAGTCAAGCATCGATTAATTAAAACACCCTCAAGCATTCAAAACAGTCCACACAACAACCAAGTGCCACAATCTCAAGCATTTAATACAACAAGAATAATTTTCAAAGCATATCACTAGATGAAAACCTCACTGCAATGGTCTGTTTTCTCACAATCATTGAGACAAGCAAACAATCTCCAATTCTAGTGAATAAAATGTCCAATTAAAGCTTAAGGAGTGAACTAATCCAGAAACAAACCTCGCATCTTTTGGAGTTCGGGTTCAAGAGTTATAGCCAAAATCGTGCGACTACGCAAAACTGTCCAGATTTGTACACATTTCGATACTTGTCATTTTTTAGGGCCTTAGAGTCAGATTTAGCCTTAGTCTATTTCTGACAAAAATGTCCAGGACTGAAAAATATAATAGCATACCAAATTTCATGTATTTTGGATATCATTTACTAAGTCAAAACTGGTTCGTTCTACAAGGACAGTGAACTGCCAAAACCTGCTTCATTTTTTCCAGATTTTCCACATTTGGACACCTTTCGATGTTTTTCCTTGGCCTATTTCTACGAAAAATGCTCAGAACTGGCAAAACTAGTCACCTACCAATTTTCACGCATTTTCAACATCATTTACCAGGTCAAAATCACTTTGCTCCAACAAGTCAGAAGACTATCCTTTACGCGATTTCATCTATCTTCACATTCTAGCCAAATATCTTGCCATGCATGTTTACAAAAGCTCATGTACACATATGTATCACAAGTACAGAGGTAAAAATAGACATTAAAAGGCATGCATGTGATTTTTGAAAGCTTTGCAAAAGAGTTTTAGCCCTCACCTTAGCAAGACAACAATGAAGATGCACAAAGCTCTTGATGAAACACAAGATCGACTTTTCTCCTTGCTTAGCCGAGAGACAACTTGAGATTCTCTAATTCCTAGCTTCGTAACCATGTTCTTAGTATGTGCAAGTGGCTAGAACAAAAACAAAACGAAAGAGAAGCTATCAACATACCTAAGGGCCGAAATGAATGTGCTATGAGCTTGCATGCATGTTTCTTGGCTTCTAGCTTGCTTGGTTGAGTTCCTTAGTGGCTTGAATGCCTTGATGAATCTTAGGATGATGAGCTTAAGCTATGGAGTGTAGAATTGCAGCTAAGGCCGAGAGAAAGAGAGAGGAAATGAGAGAAATAGAGAATGTGAGAAAGAATGAAAAGCTTGACGAATTTTGATGCATGTGTCGGCCTTGTGCTTGCAAATTTCAGAATTTGTGTCTTCAAGAGCATAATTTGAATTGTCTAGCATGGGAAATTGAGTGTGTCGAGATTGGTGGAGCTTTGGGTAGAGTTTTGAGTCATTTTTTTATGCTTTGTGTCATGAGCTTGTCATAGAATGTCTAGGTATAAATTTTGAAATTGCAATGCTTGTTCAAATGCTCCATGTGGTCGGTCAAGCTTGTGCAAGATTCTGAATTTTTTTGTTTGTTTTGAGCATTATTTAATTGTATGCTTGAAATATGCAAAAGAATAAAGAATAAAGAATAAGAATGTCTAGCTTTTTGTGAGATTTCGTTTTCTAGTGAGTTGAATTAGCATTTTAATATTAGTTAGTGGAGTTTGTAGGATTAATTATAGATCTAGTGCTTTGTGTAAGATGCTTTCTTGATTAGCGTGCAGACACGCTTTTCTAGGTTTAGGGCACGCACTACGAGATAAGGCATGAACTACGAGACGGATGCACGTTTCCCAAACAAATGCATGCAACCCTAAATGAATGCACGTAATTCGATGCAAGGCACATAAAATGAGACAGAACTCTTAAATCTAGGTCAATGCACGCAAATCTAGGTTAGGGCACACGAAACGAGGTATCGCACGCAAATTGAAGTCGGGCCTCACATCCTCCCCTCCTTAAAAGAATTTCATCCCGAAATTCAATTTTTACCTTTGAAATAATGCTGGATACTGCTGCTCCATCTGGTCTTGCCTTTCCCACGTTGCTTCTTCAACTCTATGGTGATCCTACAACACTTTCACCATCGGTATAGATTTGTTGTGCAACTCTCGTTCTTGCTGGTCTAGGATCCGAATGGGCTTCTCCTCATAAGACAAGTTCTCCCGAAGCTGCAACGGCTCTGGCTCCAAGATATGCGATGGATCAGGGTGATACTTCCGTAGCATTGAAACATGAAAGACGTCATGAATATTGGAGAGGTTTTGGGGTAGTTCCATGCGATACGCCAATTTGCCAACCTTCTCAATTATCTCAAATGGTCCTACAAACCTCGGGCTCAACTTTCCACCCTTGCCGTGTCTAATCAGTCCCCTCCGAGGTGATATATTCAAGAACACCTTGTCGTCGACCTCAAACTCTAGACTCCGTCTCCGTCGGTCTGCATAACTTTTCTGCCTGCTTTGGGTAGTAAGCATCCGTTTTCGGATGAGGTAGACATTATCAACAGTTTTCATAAGTTCTGGTAGTAGGGTCGGGTTAAAAGTCTTCGTCTCACCTACTTCATCCCAATAAATTAGGGATCGACACTTACGTCCATACAATGCCTCAAATGGGGCCATCCCGATAGTGGCCTGATAACTGTTATTATAAGCGAACTCCGCTAAAGGCAAATATTTATCCCAAAGCTTCTTGCAATCTCTTCGAAAATCGGGAAGTAAAACGAGGATCCCTATCCGATACAATACTCACATGCATCCCGTGCAACCTTATAATATCCGCCACATACTTATCTCCCAATTTCTTAGGACTATCTTCCTTGTTCATCGGTAAGAAGTGCGCTGACTTGGTCAATCTATCCACTACGACCCAAACGGCGTCATGACCCTTTTGTGACCTGGGCAGGTCCATGACAAAGTCCATAGTTATATGTTCCCATTTCCATTGAGGAATTTCCAACGGCTGAAGTAAACCTGCTGGTCGTTGATGTTCTGCTTTGACTCTCTGGCAAGTCAAACACCATGCCACAAACTCAGCAATCTCTCTTTTCATGTTATTCCACCAATAGTATTGCTTCAAATCCCGGTACATCTTTGTTCTGCCAGGGTGGATAATGTATCTTGAATTATGGGCTTCTTCAAGAATCTTCTTTTTCAACTCTGGATCATTAGGAACACAAATTCGATTCCTAAACCTCCAAATACCATCGTCATGAAACTTGAAATCTGTGTTGCTTTCTTTAATCTTCTGAAATTGTTAGTCCTTCTGTTGAGCCTCTTGCAATTCAGACAACAAAGTCGATTGAACTTGTGTAGTGGAAAATAGTAATCCTTTTTGAGTCAATTGTGGTTTCCACAAGAATGCTTCCTCTAACAACTCATGTACCTTAACTTCCAGTTTTGCCATGCTCGCTTTCCGACTTAAGGCATCTGCAACTACATTTTCTTTACCGGGCACATAATTGATTGTGCAGTTATAATCATCCAAAAGCTCCATCCACTGTCTTTGCCTCATGTTCAACTCTTTTTGTGAGAACAAGTATTTCAAGCTCTTGTGATCAGTAAACACCACGAACTTGCTACCTTACAGATAGTGCCTCCATTTCTTGAGTGCAAACACAATAGCCGCTAACTCCAAATCATGCGTCGAGTAGTTCAATTCATACGACTTCGATTTCCTAGAGGCATACGCAATCACTCTACCATTTTGCATCAACACACAACCCAGTCCTTCCTTTGAAGCATCGCTATAGATTACAAAGCCTTGACTCCCTTCAGGCAATTCAAGAACAGGTGCGGTAGTCAATCTTTTCTTCAATTCTTGGAAGTTGTTCTCACATTTGTCATCCACACGAACTTTGTTTTCTTTTGAGCGAGCTTTATAAGCGGTCCTGCGATCTTTGAGAAATCCTTCACAAACCTCCGATAATAGTCGGCTAGACCAAGAAAACTCTAAACCTCCGTAACATTTTCAGGCTTCTTCCAAGACATCACCACTTCTATCTTTGCTGGATCTACTACTATTCCCTCTTGGGATATAATGTGCCCCAAAAATGCAATCTGCTGCAACCAAAATTTGCATTTGCTAAACTTTGCATACAATTGATGCTCTCGAAGTTTCTGCAATACCAATCGCAGATGTTGTCACGCCCCAACCCGACCTATGAAGGTTAGACTAGGGTGTGATCTAAACATTCAAGTCATATCACGTACTTAATCGTTCAAGAGGGTTTAACACTTAACGTTTTAGCCTAAACTCCACAAATTCTCCAAAAAATCGGCAGCATAACGGCTTTAGTTAGGACCTTTTAGTTTGACCTAATTTATAAACGGCTCAATTATTCCAATCATTAATCCAATTCCATTAAGGACTCCTATTTTGTCTCATCAACCGATATGCCTAGTAGTCTATCTTGAAGGTCTCGTTTGGTTAATAAGCCTAGCATGATAACTATATCCCGTTTATTTATCAATTTCCTATCATGCAAGTACCTATTATTCTTTAGTTTATAAATAAGCACCGAAGTGGAATTAGATAGAATTGACTTAGTTGATTTTTCACCTAGTGGTTTAATTGCCTATGATAGCTACTATTCAAGATAATGAAAGCAAATAACCAAATAAGAAGTTCTTCCGGTTATAGATAGTACAATCCCAAAATTAGACCCAAATTACAACGGGGTCATTTACATCAATAAAATGAATAGTTTGCAATCAAACATAACATCCATATAGCAACCACTTTCAGGCAAAGCACAAAAGCACGTAGTCACTCCAAGGAATCGTCAACAAGCATATTTACTTCGGGTATCTGTTCCAAATCTGCTGTACCTGTGACAAAAAAGAGGGTGAGTCCTTATGAACTCAGCGAGGGGGAACGAGAGATAACGTTTTGAAATCCTTTTCCGATTAAACTTATGAAAAACCCTTTTTGAAGGCATGACATTATATCACAAGTAAGTACATAACATAATATACAGGTAAAGGAACACAATTACCCGTCTTTCCTCCCCGAGGTCCTCTAGGAACCAAGCGAGAGTACTTATACACATAGTGAAAAGGATACAGTTTGATACGTATAGGACTCTAGAGGTAGCTCATACGGGCTCAAGAGGTAGCTCCCACCACATTTAGGTGTAGCACTTTCCCTCGCATAACACTTACTTCCTGCTGTTCAAGTTCATTTTCAATAACAATTGTTGCGGCCGGCTTCAATCATCCACTTTTCACGCCAAATGGGTGTACTCCAGATGTACCCCGAAATCCTACGACCCAACTCTCTGAGGAAGTCTAGCCCCTAAGCGAGAGAGGGAATTGGACAATGGTAGTCACGGTTGCACCGGCAAGCCCGATGCCGCCCGGTGTGCGTGAATGCTACCACGCTAGAATGAAAGGTTGCAACCTTATATGCAATGCACATTTATGATATTTTTAATATATTACATTAGGAGGACAACAAAGGAGGTTGCCTCCGAACAGTCATAAGATTGCACATTGACAAGTAAGCAAGCGATGCACGATAAGACAAGTAATTTCACTTGAAAGGTATATGGAGTTATATGAACATTAAACGGGCAGCCATGTAACGCACGTAAATCAAGTCATATAACTCATTTCAAAGTCCACGTAACCAAATAATAAGATTATTCAACATGCAACAACATCTACGTGGGTTCGGATGTAAGAAAGGCCTATTTGTCAACATGCAATGATCAAAATCACATTTAGGGCTATAAGGGCAACTACGGGCAGCCTACTAAACTTATAATTACACACAATATCCAAAAGATCAACACTTAGCAAGTTTCCCTAGTTACTAGGGTTTCCATTTCGTGCTTACCCGTGCAATTAAGCCCCAAGTCAACTCAAAATCAATCTCAAGTCATGCATCAATTAATTCAAACATCCCCAAGTATTCAAAACAGTCCACACAACATTCCAATGCCACAATCCCAAGCATTTAATACCACAAGAGAAGTTACAACAAATTTTCTAAGCATATAACTAAGTGAAACCCTCACTACAATAGGCTGTTTTCTCACAATCATTAGGACATACAAACAATCTCCAATTCTAGTGACTAAGATGTCAAATTAAAGCTTAAGAAGTGAACTAAATTCAGAAACAAACCTCACAGAATTTGGAGTTCGGGTCCAATAGTTATAGCCAAAACAGTGGGATTGCACAAAACTGTCCAGATTTGCACACATTTCAATACTTGTCGTTTTTGAGGTCCTTAGGGTCAGATTTAGCCTTAGTCCATTTCTGATAAAAATGTCCAGAACTTACAAAAATAGCAACGCACCAAATTTTATGCATTTTAAACATCATTTACTAAGTAAAAACGGGTTCGTTCTACAAGGTCAGTGAATCTGCCAAAACCTGCTTCATTTTTTCTAGACTTCCAGATTTGGACACATATTAATGATTTGCCGTTTTGAGGACCTTAAATTCAAAATTAGCTTTGGCCTCTTTCTGCTAAAAATGTTCAAAACTGGCAAAACTAGTTACCTACCAATTTGTACGCATTTTCAACATCATTTTCCTAGCCAAACTCACCTTGCAAAAACAAGACAGAGAGCTGTCACAAACCCGATTTCATCTATCATCACCTTCAAGCCAAAATCTTGCCATGCATGGTTGTAAAAGCTTATAAACACACATATATCTCAAGTACAGAAGCAAAGACAAACATTTAAGAGCATGCATGTGGATTTTTGAAAGATTTTCAAGAAGTTTTAGCCCTCACCTTAGCAAAACAACAAGAAGATGCACAAGACTTGGATGAAGCACAAAGTTGATCTTCTTCCTTGCTTAGCCGAGACACCAACTCGATTTTCTCTATTTTCCCTAGCTTAGTGACCAAGTTCTTAGTAGGTGCATGTGGTTAGAACAAAAGGAAATGAAATGGAAGCTATCAACATACCAAAGGGCCGAATGAGTGTTCTATGAGCTTGCTTGCATGTCTCTTTGCTTCTAGCTTGCTTGGGCTGCCATGGCCAAGCTTGGGAGGGTTTTAGAGTGTACTTGAGAGTTGTTAGGAGTCTTGGGAGCTCAAAGGTCAGCCTTGGTCGAAAATGGAGAGAGAGAATGAGAGAATGAGAGCTTGAGAGGGAGAAATGATGTGCTTGAGCATATGGTCGGCCTTGAGCTTCTACAAATCTGAATTTTTGTCATCTTTGAGCATTTTTGAAATGTTTTAGCATGCCTTGGGTGTGTTGGTCGAGAAAGGGTGCTTGGGGTAGGGTGTATGGGTTTATTTTATGCCTAGTGTCTTGTGTGTGTGTCATAGTTTGTCTAGGACTAATTTTAAATTGCAAAGCTTGTCACATTCCTACACATGGTCGGCCAAGTGAGCTCAAATTCTGAATTTTGTCATGTGTTAAAGCCTTATTTTATTGTAGGTTGATATATTTTAATTCCCTAGTAGTTAGAATTTAAGAGAATGTTGGGAATCTAGGGAACCTAGGTAGAATAAATTATATGAAAGTTGAGATAGTTTATTATTATTTTAGTGTTAGTGGATTTTGTAGAGATTTGAATTAGGATTAAAATAATAGTTAGTGGTGTTTGTAGGATTATTTTATAGTCTAGTGCTTTGTGTAGGATTCTTTATTAATTAGCGTACGGGTACGCTTTCCTAGGTCTAGGGCACGCACTACGAGACGCACACAGAAATTGATACGAGGCATGAATCACGAGGTAGACACGTACTTCATGACTAAGACACATACTTCAAGACTAATGCATGCAATCCTAAATGAATGCACGTAAATCGATGCAAGGTACATAATTCAATGCAATGCACGTAAAGCGAGGTACGACTCTTAAACCTAGATTAAGACACGCAATTCAAGGTCAGGGTACACAAAATGAGGTAACGCACGCAATTCGAAGTCAGGGCACGCAAGTCGAGGATTAGGGCAAATAATTCTAGGTCAATGCACGAATGACGAAGCATGTACGAGAACCAAGATAGGGCACGTAAATCGGGGTAACACACGTTATTCGGGGTCGGGCCTCACATCCTCCCCTCCTTAAAAGAATTTCATCCCAAAATTGATTCTTACTTGTTAAGGTCATTTAGACGGATTCCGACCGTTGTTATTTTCCAACTCCGGGTCGTCCCTTGCTTCGTGATCTCTCTTACCACAACGAATTCACTTCCTAGCTTTCTCCAATCATTTAATTCGGTGTGACCCCTATATTTACAGTTTGTTCCTTTGAACAACTCTCTTTTCTCCAATTGATCTTAAGGTCGAGTTCATTAACTAAGGTTAGAATCTCCAAACGTAGTCATCAAAGCTGCATCGGTGTTCTAACAATATAACTATAACTCCAAAATCATGACTCATGTTGTATCAATCTCGCATCCATACTTCAAAAGGATTATCACAATAATACCGCGATCTTATGGTCACATACACTAATTTCAAGATGATAGGTCTATATCAGATTTACATATTCTATCAACTAGCTTCAAAATTGTTAACACCTAGGACATACACTTGTTATGGGTCATTTCCACAATACGACTCTATTTTCAGGAAGAACTCACCAAACAACTAACCTATCTCAAATCGTCATCTATCGATGGTATCATAGCCCTTCTTATCTCGCAGGTACATTAGATTAGCAAATCTTCTAACGACTAGTCTCCCGATTACAGGCTCCTATTCACTAACCTCCTTTCCCGGCTTTGTTAACCTTCACGCTCGTAATCAACGAGAAAACCGTTGAGATTCGTTAACTTAAACTCTAAGGTTTATTAGGTACCACCAACAAATTGTCATTGAAATTGCATGGGTAAACTAATCATGTTGTACTAGTTCAACTCTTACAAGTAAACTTCATCAGCTTATGATCCACAATCTATTTTCTTATTCAATATCTATTTTCATGTCTCGAGGCTTCAGAATTTCTTTCAATCTTAACCAAGTCTCCTAAGGTGAAGAGTTTCAACCTCAAATAAATTCCACTTACCTCAATCCAAGGTTACGTCATACTTAAGAAGACAATGGTCCTACTCACTTAGCGACCTAGTCATTCCTTCGAACACTTAATGCCCACCAATATATCTTCAACATTAATGTTACTAAGCTGGGTTCATCGCCATGCAAGTGATATCAATGCTCCACTAGGTTACTAACCGTTCAACAACAGTCTTAGGAGTTGTATCAACATAAGAATTATGACCATGGGGCATCTTTCAATATAACCTAATAGAACTTTAAAAGTAATCAACCACTTATTTAACTATCACTACAAGATTTACTCTCTATTCAACAACCACGATTCGAAGTCTACCAACCGATAGTTTCTAGAAGTAAAACAGTGCACATAGATACAGTGGTCTAACAATAGTCTCTTGGGTCATCATGACTCTAATTCATCTCTATCTTACTCTCTTCGTTTACATGTTCAACTAGCTAAGAGCATCAAGACTCATCGACCTTAGGCCCTAGGGTTCACCATGAATCATAATGCATACTCACTATTAGCTATTTAGGATTACTATTCATACCCTAACGACTCCACTTTGCAACCGGATACTTTAATCTCATTTTCGTGGTTTATATACTAGGTCCATCGGTCTTACTTCGGGATATATGCTTTCTAACATCCTCTAGGGTATCCAACAACGAGTGCATAGAATGACTTACTTTGCATAATTACAACTAAATCCGAGGGGCACCAAATTAATACCATGATCCTAAATATCACCGATATACAACTTAGGACCTTTAGCAACGTTAGTCATCAAATGCATAATTCAATAACTTACACTTCTATTCGACCTAACATTTAGGTGTAGTCTTCCGAACACGAGTTCTAGTTACATGAATTCCTCGATTCCAGCATCCTTATATCTTGTTATACTAAAGAATCATCAACCTTGTTAAATTTGGTCTCCAGAGTTGCCTACATGTCTTGAGGTTATCCATTGTTAAGTCACTCAAATACACTATCTCTGTCTTAATAATCTAACCCCTAAAAGTAAACTATTGTCAACTTCCACGAATTCACCTCTTAATTTCTAGGTCATGATCTCAACACTTAGTGAACTTGAAACTCGCTAGTATACACCATATCAGATTCATCAATGCTTAATTCCAATCAAGTAAGGATTCAATCGTACGAGTATATTGCTAACTTCTTAGATAGCCTATCAAGCCAATTTTAAGATGTGAGAAATGGATTCAAAGAAACCTCCAAGTCAACTTCCACTATCAGCACATGAGAATATATACTACTCTACATATTTAATAGTATACCCTTATATCTAAGGAAAGTAGTATGTATTTAACGTTTATACTTGAACCACAATGAGAAGAACAGTTCTACGGAATCAAAACTTCATAGCCATAAAATTGATAACTTAATCATAGGTATGGGTATTCCAAAGATAAGGGAATAACTTTACCTCAACATTTATACTTGTGCTACGCATTCTATATATGCATATCCAATAATACATACGATCCATCGAGTTCCTGTGAAGATGCGAGAAATCTCTAACCGAGCCTTTTCGTTCGTTCTGCACAAATTCACTTCCCTGAAAGTCCTAATCCTAACTATCTATGTGTATAAACAATCATTCACGGTTAAATAACATGAACATGTATCAAGGAAGGAGTATAAAGGCATGCATGCATCATTGAGAACGTGTCAGTGTGCATGATACAGAGTACATATGGTCCACAAAGGCACATAATACTCGATACTTAAAGCAATTAAAGCACATTAGCACATATTAACACATATAAACAAGACATCATAATTACTTTAGGGCTTCTACTCACGGTCCGAGAGTTGAACCCGACTAATGCCTAGTTAGTAAACTAAGCTCTGATACCATTCTAATATAAGGTGTCATGCCCCAACCCGACCTATGAAGGTTAGACTAGGGTGTGATCTAAACATTCAAGTCATATCACGTACTTAATCGTTCAAGAGGGTTTAACACCTAACGTTTTAGTCTAAACTCCACAAATTCTCTGGAAAACCGGCAGCATAATGGCTGTAGTTAGGACCTTTTAGTTTGACCTAATTTCTAAACGCCTCAATTATTCCAATCATTAATCCAATTCTATTAAGGACTCCTATTTTGTCTCATCAGCCGATATGCCTAGTAGTCTATCTTGAAGGTATCGTTTGGTTAATAAGCCAAGCATGATAACTATGTCCCGTTTATTTATCAATTTCCTACCATGCAAGTACCTATTATTCTTTAGTTTACAAATAAGCACCGAAGTAGAATTAGATAGAATTGACTTAGTTGATTTTTCACCTAGTGGTTTAATTGCCTATGATAGCTACTATTCAACATAATGAAAAAAAATAACCAAATAAGAAGTTCGTCCGGTTATAGATAGTACAATCCCAAAATTATACCCAAATTACAATGGGGTCATTTACATCAATAAAATGAATAGTTTGCAATCAAACACAACATCCATATAGCAACCACTTTCAGGCAAAGCACAAAAGCACGTAGTCACTCCAAAGAATCGTCAACAAGCACATTTACTTCGGGTATCTGTTCCAAATCTGCTGTACCTATGACAAAAAAGAGGGTGAGTCCTTATGAACTCAGCGAGGGGGAATGAGAGATAACGTTTTGAAATCCTTTTCTGGTTAAACTTATGAAAAACCCTTTTTGAAGGCATGACATTATATCACAAGTAAGTACATAACATTATATAAAGGTAAAGGAACACAATTACCCGTCTTTCCTCCCCGAGGTCCTCTAGGAACCAAGCGAGAGTACTTATACACATAGTGAAAAGGATACGGTTTGATACGTACAGGACTCTAGAGGTAGCTCATACGGGCTCAAGAGATAGTTCCCATCACATTTAGGTGTAGCACTTTCCCCCGCATAGCACTTACTTCCTACCGTTCAAGTTTATTTTCAGTAACAGTTGTTGCGGCCGGCTTCAATCATCCACTTTTCACGCCAAATGGGTGTACTCCGAATGTACCCCGAAATCCTACGACCCAACTCTCTGAGGAAGTCTAGCCCCCAAGCGAGAGAGGGAATTGGACAATGGTAGTCACGGTTGCATCGGCAAGCCCGATGCCGCCCGGTGTTCGTGAACGCTACCACGCTAGAATGAAAGGTTGCAACCTTATATGAAATGCACATTTATGACATTTTTAATATATCACATTAGGAGGACAACAAAGGAGGTTGCCTCCGAACAGTCATAAGATTGCACATTGATAAGTAAGCAAGCGATGCACGATAAGACAAGTAATTTCACTTGAAAGACATATGGAGTTATATGAACATTAAACGGGCAGCCATGCAACGCACATAAATCAAGTCATATAACTCATTTCAAAGTCCACGTAACCAAATAATAAGATTATTCAACATGCAACAACATCTACGTGGGGTCGGATGTAAGAAAGGCCTATTTGTCAACATGCAATGATCAAAATCACATTTAGGGCTATAAGGGCAACTACGGGCAGCCTACTAAACATATAATTACACACAATATTCAAAGGATCAACACTTAGCAAGTTTACCTAGTCACTAGGGTTTCCATTTTGTGCTTACCCGTGCGATTAAGCCCCAAGTCAACTCAAAATCAATCTCAAGCCATGCATCACTTAATTCAAACATCCCCAAGTATTCAAAACAGTCCACACAACATTCCAATGCCACAATCCCAAGCAGTTAATACCACAAGAGAAGTTACAACAAATTTTCTAAGCATATAACTAAGTGAAACCCTCACTGCAATAGGCTGTTTTCTCACAATCATTAGGACACGCAAACAATTTCTAATTCCAGTGAATAAGAGGTCAAATTAAAGCTTAAGAAGTGGATTAAATTCAGAAATAAACCTCATAGCATTTGGAGTTCGGGTCCAATAGTTATAGCTAAAACAGTGGGATTGCACAAAACTGTCCAGATTTGCACACATTTCAATACTGTTAATTTTTGAGGTCCTTAGGGTCAGATTTAGCCTTAGTCCATTTCTGACATAAATGTCCAGAACTGAAAAACTTAGTAACACACCAAATTTCATGCATTTTGGACATCATTTACTAAGTCAAAACTGGTTCGTTCTACAAGGTCAGTGCATCTGCCAAAACCTGCTTCATTTTTTCCAGACTTCCGGATTTGGACACATTTTAATGATTTGCCATTTTGAGGAACTTAGAATCAAAATTAGATTTGGCCTATTTCTTCTAAAAATGTTCAAAACTGGAAAAAATAGTTACCTACCAATTTTTATGCATTTTTAACATCAGTTGCCTAGCCAAACTCACCTCGTAACAACAAGACAGAGAGCTGTCACAAACCCGATTTCATCTATTATCACCTTCAAGCCAAAATCTTGCCATGCATGGTTGTAAAAGCTTATAAACACACATATATCTCAAGTACAGAAGCAAAGACAAACATTTAAGAGCATGCATGTGGATTTTTGAAAGATTTTCAAGAAGTTTTAGCCCTCACCTTAGCAAAACAACAAGAAGATGCACAAGACTTGGATGAAGCACAAAGTTGATCTTCTTCCTTGCTTAGCCGAGACACCATCTCGATTTTCTCTATTTTTCCTAGCTTAGTGATCAAGTTCTTAGTAGGTGCATGTGGTTAGAACAAAAGGAAATGAAATGGAAGCTATCAACATACCAAAGGGCCGAATGAGTGTTCTATGAGCTTGCATGCATGTCTCTTTGCTTCTAGCTTGCTTGGGCTGCCATGGCCAAGCTTGGGAGGGTCTTAGAGTGTCCTTGAGAGTTGTTAGGAGTCTTGAAAGCTCAAAGGTCAGCCTTGGTCGAAAATGGAGAGAAAAGGAGAGAGAGAATGAGAGAATGAGAGCTTGAGAGGGAGAAATGATGTGCTTGAGCATATGGTCGGCCTTGAGCTTCTACAAGTCTGAATTTTTGTCATCTTTGAGAATTTTTGAAATGTTTTAGCATGCCTTGGGTGTGTTGGTCGAGAAAGGGTGCTTGAGGTAGGGTGTATGGGTTTATTTTATGCCTAGTGTCTAGTGTGTGTGTCATAGTTTGTCTAAGACTAATTTTAAATTGCAAAGCTTGTCACATTCCTACACATGGTCGGCCAAGTGAGCTCAAATTTTGAATTTTGTCATGTGTTAAAGCCTTATTTTATTGTAGGTTGATATATTTTAATTGCCTAGTAGTTAGAATGTAAGAGAATGTTGAGAATCTAGGGAATCTAAGTAGAATAAATTATATGAAAGTTGAGATAGTTTATTATTATTTTAGTGTTAGTGGATTTTGTAGAGATTTGAATTAGGATTATAATAATAGTTAGTGGTGTTTGTAGGATTATTTTATAGTCTAGTGCTTTGTGTAGGATTCTTTATTAATTAGCGTGCGGGCACGCTTTCCTAGGTCTAGGGCACGCACTACGAGACACGCACAAAAATCGATACGAGGCACGAATCACGAGGTAGACACGTACTTCATGACTAAGGCACGTACTTCAAGACCAATGCACACAATCCTAAATGATTGCACATAAACCGATGCAAGGCACATAATTCAATGCAATACACGTAAAACGAGGTACAACTCTTAAACCTAGATTAAGACACGCAATTCAAGGTCAGGGTACACGAAACGAGGTAACGCACGCAATTCGAAGTTAGGGCACGCAAGTCGAGGATTAGGGCACATAATTCTAGGTCAACGCATGAATGACAAAGCATGTACGAGAACCAAGATAGGGCACGTAAATCGGGGTAACACACATTATTTGGGGTCGGGCCTCACAGATGTTGTTCATGATTAGCCTCGGATTTCGAGTATACCAAAATATCATCGATAAAGATCACCACAAATTGGTCTAAGTAGGGTTGAAACACCCTGTGCATCAAGTTCATAAAAGTTGCAGGGGCATTAGTTAGCCCAAATAGCATCACCACATATTCATAATGCCCATATCTCGTCTTGAAAGCCGTTTTAGGCACATCCTCCTTTTTGATCTGCAACTGATAGTACCCTTGCCTCAAGTCGAGTTTCGAATACATTTTGGCTCCCTGAAGTTGATCAACCAACTCGCCGATCAGTGGAAGTGGGTACTTATTCTTGACGGTCACTTGGTTCAATCCTCGGTAATCGATGCATAGCCTCAACATTCCGTCTTTCTTCTTTACAAATAGGACTGGCGCACCCCACAGAGAAAAGCTTGGTTGAACAAACCCCTTCTTCAACAATCCTTGCAATTGGTCCTTCAATTCTTGTAGCTCAGTTGGTGCCATACGATAGGGAGCTTTAGATATCAGCTGGGTGCCAGGCAGTAATTCTATAATGAACTCGATCTCCCGATTCGGGGGTAAACCGGGCAATTCTTCTGGAAACACATCCGCATAATCTTTAATCACTGGCATCTCCTCCAACTTAGCTTTGTCCGATGACTTGTTGATGAGGTAAGCTAAGTATCCACTACATCATTTTCTCAAGGACTTTACTACTTTTGTAGATGAAATGATAGAACTCCCCGTGAAGTCTCTTCGACCCATTACCTCCAATATTGGTTGACCAGGTATCTGGAATGTTACAATCTTCGTCCGACAATCTAGTTGGGCATGATGCTTTGCCAACCAGTCTATCCCTAAAATGACTTCATAGTCTTGAAAGGGTAATACAATAAGATTGGCTGAGAATTTCCTATCTTTAATTTGAATTTTACATGCTTTACAAGCTGAGCGAGTAACAAGTTTAGAACCCATTGGAGTACCAACTTCTATTTCGTAAGACAAACATACAACTCGTAGTTTTACACGTTGTACACTTAAGGGAGTAATAAATGAATGAGTAGCACCTGGATCAATTAGCACCCTAATGGGTTGATTTAGTATCAAGAATGTACCTTCACCAACAGCAGTCTTCTTAGGAACCTCCTCGCACTCAATAGCATAAGCTCAGGCCTGAACTCTAGGAACTAGAGTCTTGCCTCTACCAGTTGGTTTAATTTGATTTTGTCCTCCTTTCCATTTAGGGCAATCCTTGATCTGATGTTGATCATTGCCACACCACACACATCGTCCTGACTTCTTCCAGCACTGGGCCTCGGTGTGACCCTTCTTGTCACAATAAGAACAGTTGATAAACTGAGTAGCAGGTGAACTACTTGTGGATCCGCGGGTGGAAGAGGCTAATGGAGCTTTAGTCGGGCCACGGTTATTAATTGGTCTGTTCTGGCTTTGGCCATGACTGTGACTCTGACTCTGGAATTTTCTTTGTTGACCTGGAGGCTGATATTGTTTCTTGTTCGGCTGGCTCGAACCGGCTCTATCAAGTTTTCTCTTCTCAACTCGGGAGGCAGCCGCAAGGAGAGCAAAATAGGTAGTGAAGTCATGCGAAGCCAACTGATCCTGGATTTCTGGCCTCAATCCATTTGTAAATTTCCACATCTTCGCCTCATGGGTACTGACCATGTATTGAGCATAACGGGATAGTCGGTCAAAATGAGCCTCGTACTGGGCCACCGTCATGTTACCCTGGTTCAAGTGCATGAATTCCTCAATCTGCCTCTGCCTAGAAACTGCAGGTACGTATTTCTCCTTGAATGCCTTAACAAAATTACCCCACAAGCGAGGTGTATGATCAGTTTCCCAAAGTGCCTCCACAGTGTGCCACCAATGCTCAGCATCCCCGTGCAACAGAAACACAACGAACTCCATCTTTTCCTCGTCAGTGTAGTTAAGTGGCCTGAAAATCCTTTCAATCTCAGACAGCCAAGCCTCTACCTTTTCATCATCAGCTTCCCCGAAGAATTTGGACGGGTGAAAGTCAAGGAACTCTCGCATTCTGTTATTTCTCCCATGGTTACCATCATTCCTGTTGTTGTTGTTTGCTTCACGTGCATCTTGACGTTCCATTACTCGCGACACGCGATCCATGGCATTCGCCATCATGTTAAACATAGCTATGCCAGGATTAGTTTGATGAGCATCTCTGGTCTCTTGGGGCTCACTGCTCCTATTAGTATAGCGGGTACTAGGGCCAGCCATCTATAGGCACAGATTATTATGCACAATTTATTGGAATACGACAAACAAGAATTTAATGCATAAGATATGCAACATATAATTTTATATATATACACAATTCTAGAAACAGTTAAGACATGTTAATCACATAAGCACATAGAGACAGAGAAGGCACACTTGATATTGTCACACAATAACACATATAAACAAGTCATCTCAATTACCTTAGGGCTTCTACCCATGGTCCGAGAGTTAAACCCGACTTAAGCAATCTAGGCTCTGATACCATTTCTCTAAGGTGTCACGCCCCAACCCGACCTATAAAGGTTAGACTAGGGTGTGATCTAAACATTCAAGTCATTTCACGTACTTAATCTTTCAAGAAGGTTTAACACTTAACGTTTTAGCCTAAACTCCACAAATTCTCCAGAAAATTGGCAGCATAACGGCTGTAATTGGGCTCTTTAGTTTGACCTAATTTTCTAAAGGCCTCAAAACTTTCAATCTCAAATTCATTTCCAACTAAGGTTACTATTTATCACCAGTTGAAACACCTACTAGTTATCTCAGAGTCTCGTTTGATTAACAACCTAGCATGGTAACTCTGTCTCGTTTGTTTGTTAATCCTTGTTACAAAAATACCTGTTGATCTTAGCCTACCAATGAGTACCTGCTTAAGATTGGATAGATTCATTTTACTTAATCCTTTACCTGATACTTCATAAGCCTGTGATAGGTACTAGCCTGTAGCGATAGCAAAAATGACCATAAGAGTGTCTATCTAGTTATGATCAGTACAAGCCAAAATTAGACCCCAAAATACAACGGGGGTCATTTACAATACAACAACAAGCAACATAAGAAATAGTCTTCAAGCAACATATCGTTCACAAAATGGCCATAGTCAAGTAAGGCATGTAGGGCAAGCAATCATTCCAAGGAATCATCAAAAGGCACGTTGTCCTCGGGTACCTGTTCCTGGTCTTCTTCACCTGAGATGATAAAAGAGGGTGAGTCTTTATGAACTCAGCGAGGGGGAACGAGAAATAAGTTTTGAAACTCTTTTTCCGGTTCAACTCATGAAAACCCTTTTGTAAGCATGACATATATCATAAGTAAGTTCATAATGTAATATAAGAGTAAAAGAACACAATTACCTGTCTTTCCTCCCCGAGGTCCTCTAGGAACCAAGCGAGAGTACTTATACACATAGTGAAAAGGATACGGTGAGCTTTTGCTCTCAGTTCATTTCCAGTGTCAGTTGTTGCGGCCGACTTCAAATCATCCACTTATCACGCCAAATGGGTGTACTCTGGATGTACCCCAAAATCCTACGACCCAATTCTCCGAGGAAGTCTAGCCCCCAAGCGAGAGAGGGAATTGGACAATGGTAGTCACGGTTGCACCGGCAAGCCTGATGCCGCCCGGTGTACGTGAACGCTACCACGCCAGAATGAAAGGTTGCAACCTTGTATGCAATGCACATTTATGACATTTAATATATCACATTAGGAGGACAACAAAGTAGGTTGCCTCCGAATAGTCATAAGATTGCACATTGACAAGTAAACAAGCGAGGCATGCTATGACAGGTAATTTCACTTGTAAGGCACATGGAGTTACATGAATATTAAACGGGAAGCCATGTAACACATGTAAATCAAGTCATATAACTCATTTCAAAGTTCACGAAATCAAATAATAAGGTCATACAACATGCAACGAAGTTTATGTGGGACCGGGGTGCAAGAAAGGTCTACTTGTCAATATATAATAATCGGATCACATTTAGGGCTATAAGAGAAACTATGGGCAGCCTACTAATCACATAATTAAGCACGATATCCAAAGGATAAACACTTAGCGAGTTTTCCAAGTCATTAAGGTTTCAATTCATGCTCACCCGTGCGATTAAGCCCCAAGTTGTCACGTAATTAAACTCAAGTCAAGTATCGATTAATTAAAACATTCTCAAGCATTCAAAACAGTCCACACAACAACCAAGTGCCACAATCTCAAGCATTTAATACAACAAGAATAATTTTCGAAGCATATCACTAGATGAAAACCTCACTGCAATGGTCTGTTTTCTCACAATCATTGAGACAAGCAAACAATCTCCAATTCCAGTGAATAAAATGTCCAATAAAATCTTAAGGAGTGAACTAAATCCAGAAACAAACCTTGCATCATTTGGAGTTCGGGTTCAAGAGTTATAGCCAAAACCGTGCGACTACGCAAAACTATCCAGATTTGTACACATTTTGATATTTGACATTTTTTAGGGCCTTAGGGTCAGATTTAGCCTTAATCTATTTCTGAAAAAAATGTCCAGGACCAAAAAATATAGCAGAATACCAAATTTTTTGTATTTTAGATATCATTTACTAAGTCAAAACTTGTTCGTTCTACAAGGACATTGAACTGCCAAAACCTGCTTCATTTTTTCCAGATTTTCCACATTTGGACACCTTTCGATGTTTTGCCATTTTGGAGACCTTAGAGTCAAAATTGGCCTTGGCCTATTTCTACAAAAAATTCTCAGAACTGGCAAATATAGTCACCTACCAATTTTCAAGCATTTTAAAAATCATTTATCTAGTCAAAATCACTTTGATCCAACACGTTAGAAGACTGTCCTTTACGCGATTTCATCTATCTTCACATTCTAGCCAAATATCTTGCCATGCATGTTTACAAAAGCTCATGTACACATATGTATCATAAGTACAGAGTTAAAAATAGACATTAAAAGGCATGCATGTGGTTTTTGAAAGCTTGGCAAAAGAGTTTTAGCCCTCATCTTAGCAAGACAACAATGAAGATGCACAAAGCTCTTGATGAAACACAAGATCGACTTTTCTCCTTGCTTAGCCGAGAGACAACTTGAGATTCTCTAATTCCTAGCTTAGTAACCATGTTCTTAGTATGTGCAAGTGGCTAGAACATAAACAAAACGAAAGAGAAGCTATCTACATACCTCAAGGCCGAAATGAATGTGCTATGAGCTTGCATGCATGTTTCTTGGCTTCTAGCTTGCCTGGTCGAGTTCCTTAGTGGCTTGAATGCCTTGATGAATCTTAGGATGATGAGCTTAAGCTATGGAGTGTAGAATTGCAGCTAAGGCCGAGAGAAAGAGAGAGGAAATGAGAGAAAGAGAGAATGTGAGAAATAATGAAAAGCTTGAGGAATTTTGAGGCATGTGTCGGCCTTGTGCTTGCAAATTTCAGAATTTGTGTCTTCAATAGCATAATTTGAATTGTCTAGCATGGGCAATTGAGTGTGTCGAGATTGGTGGAGCTTTGGGTAGAGTTTTGAGTCATTTTTTTATGCTTTGTGTCATGAGCTTGTCATAGAATGTCTAGGTATAAATTTTGAAATTGCAATGCTTGTTCAAATGCTCCATGTGGTCGGCCAAGCTTGTGCAAGATTCTGAATTTTTTTGTTTGTTTTGAGCATTATTTAATTGTATGCTTGGAATATGCAAAAGAATCAAGAATAAAGAATAAGAATGTCTAGCTTTTTGTGAGATTTCGTCTTCTAGTGAGTTGAATTAGCATTTTAATATTAGTTAGTGGAGTTTGTAGGATTAATAAATGATCTAGTGCTTCGTGTAAGATGCTTTCCTAGGTTTAGGGCACGCACTACGAGGTAAGGCACAAACTACGAGACGAATGCATGTTTCCCAAGTAAATGCACGCAACCCTAAATGAATGCACGTAATTCGATGCAAGGCACATAAAATGAGACACAACTCTTAAACCTAGGTCAAGGCATACAAATCTAGATTAGGGCACACGAAACGAGGTATCGCACGCAAATCGAGGTCGGGCCTCACAACCTTGGGCAAGACAACTTCGTCTCACGTTGAGGCTGGGCCTGCAAACCGAGGGCGTGGGGCTTGGGACCTGGTCTCCGTCGTTCCGGTGCCCATAACTTTTGATCCGTAAGGAGTTACGCGGCACACAATATACCGTTGGAAAGCTCACTGAGAGCTCTCTACGATGGGGGCAAAAAGCACGCTTAGCTGCGAAAATTTTTGGAGCCCAAAATCGAACATTTTCATCAGTTTCTGGACACTTTTCTTCTTTTGCGCTATTTTTTCGTCCCGGATCGTACGTCGTGAGCCGCAAAAAGGACGACAACCTAATCCACCATATTTCTGTTACCGAATCCCGCGCCACCTTGGGCAAGACAACTTCGCCTCACGTAGAGGCTGGGACCGCAAACCGAGGGTGTGGGGCTTGGGACCAGGTCTCCGTCGCTCCCGCACCCATAACTTTTAATCCGTAAGGACTTACGCGGCGCACAGCATACCATTGGAAAGCTCTCCGAGAGCTCTACGACGGGGACAGGAAGCCTGCTTAGCTGCGAAAATTTTTGGAGCCCAAAATTGAACGTTTTCATCAGTTTTTGGAAACTTTTCTTTTTTTACACTGTTTTTCCGTCCCGAATCGTACGTCGTGAGCCTCGAAAATGAAGACAACCTAATCCATCACATTTCTATTACAGAATAACATGGCACCTTGGGCAAGACAACTTCGCCTCACGTTGAAGCTGGGCCCGCAAACCGAGAGAGTGGGGCTTGGGACCAGGTCTCCTTCGCTTCGGTGCCCATAACTTTTGATCCGTAAGGAATTACGAGGCGCACAGTATACCGTTGGAAAGCTCTCCGAGAGTTCTACGACGGTGGCAGCAAGCATGCTCGGCTGTGCCCATTTTCAGATCCCAAAATTGAACTTTTTCATCAGTTTCGGGACCAGGTCTCTAGTGCTCCGGTGCCCATAACTTTTATTCTTTTGTGCAGTTTTTCCGTCCCGAATCGTACGTCGTGAGCCGCAAAAAGGACGACAACCTAATCCACCACATTTCTATTACCGAATCCCGCACCACCTTGGGCAAAAAAACTTCGCATCACGTAGAAGCTGGGCCCACAAACCGAGGGTGTGAAGTTTGGGACCAAGTCGCCGTCGCTCCGATGCCCAAAACTTTTGATCCGTAAGGAGTTACGCAGCGCACAACATATAATTGGAAAGCACTCTGAGAGCTCTACGACTGGGGCAGAAAGCTCGCTTAGCTGCAAAAATTTTCGGAGTGCAAAATTGAACGTTTTCATCAGTTTCTGGACACTTTTCTTCTTTTGCCCAGTTTTTTCATCTCTGATCGTACGTCGTGAGCCGCGAAAAGAACGACAACTTAATCCATCACATTTCTATTACCGAATAATACAGCACCTTGGGGAAGACAACTTCGCCTCACATAGAGGGTGGGCCCGCAAACCGGGGGCGTGGGGCTTGGGACCAGGTCTCTGTTGCTCCGGTGCCCATAACTTTTGATCCGTAAGGAGTTACGCGGCGCACAGCATAACGTTGGAAAGCTCTCCGAGAGCTCTATGACGGGGACTACAACCCTGCTCGGAACAATTTTCTTCTTTTGCACTATTTCTCTGTCCCGGATCGTACGTCGTGAGCCTCGAAAAGGACGACAACCTAATCCATCACATTTCTATTACCGAATAACATGGCACGTTGGGAAAGACAACTTCGCCTCACGTTGAGGCTGGGCCTGCAAACTGAGGGCGTGGGGCTTGGGACCAGGACTCCGTCACTCCGGTGCCCATAACTTTTCATCCGCAAGGAGTTACGCGGCGTACAACATACCGTTGGAAAACTCTTCGAGATTTTTACATCGGGGGCTGCAACCCTGCTCGGCTGCGCCTATTTTTGGAGAACAAAATCAAACGTTTTCCTCAGTTTCAGAACAATTTTCTTCTTTTGCACTGTTTTTCCGTCCTGGATCGTACGTTGTGAGCGTCAAAAAGGACGACAACCTAATCCATCACATTTCTATTACCGAATAACATGATACTTTGGGCAAGACTACTTCGCCTCACATTGAGGCTGGGCCCGCAAACCGAGGGTGTGGGGCTTGAGACCAAGTCTCCCTCGCTCTTGTACCCATAACTTTTGATCCGTAAGGAGTTACGGGGCGCACAACATACCATTGGAAAGCTCTCCGAGAGCTTTACAATGATGGCAACAAGCCTGCTCGGCTGCACCCATTTTCGGAGAACAAAATCGAACATTTTCATCACTTTTGGGATACTTTAATTCTTTTGCGGTGTTTTTCCATCCCGGATAGTACGTCGTGAGCCGCAAAAAGGACGACAACTTAATCCACCATAGTTATATTACCGAATCTCGCGCCACCTTGGGCAAGACAACTTCGCCTCACGTAGAGGCTGAGCCCGCAAACCGAGGGCGTGGGGCTTAGGACCAAGTCTCCGTCGCTCCGGTGCCTATAACTTTTGATCCGTAAGGAGTTACGCGACACACAATATACAGTTGGAAAGCTCTCCGAGAGCTCTACGACGGGGGCAGAAAGCTCACTAAACTGCAAAAATTTTTGGAGCACAAAATCGAACGTTTTCATCAGTTTCTGTATACTTTTCTTCTTTTGCGCTATTTTTCCGTCTCGAAATATACGTCGTGAGCCGCGAGAAGGACGACAACCTAATCCATCACATTTCTATTACCGAATAACACGGCACCTTGGACAAGACAACTTTGCCTCACTTAGAGGTAGGCTCGCAAACCGAGGGCGTGGGGCTTGGAACCAGGTCTCTGTTGCTCCGGTGCCCATGACTTTTGATCCGTAAGGAGTTACACGACGCACAGCATACTGTTAGGAAGCTCTCCGAGAGCTCTACGACGGGGAATGCAACCCTGCTCGGCTGCGCCCATTTTTGGAGCCCAAATTCGAACGTTTTCAATAGTTTCGGAACAATTTTCTTCTTTTGCACTGTTTTTCTGTCCCGGATCGTACGTCGTGAGCCTCGAAAAGGACAATAACCTAATCCATCACATTTCTATCACCGAATAACATGGCACCTTGGGCAAGAGAACTTCACCTCACTTTGAGGCTGGGCCCGCAAACCGAGTGCGTGGGGCTTGGGACCAGGTCTCCGTCGCTCCGGTGCCCATAACTTTTGATCTATAAAGAGTTACGCGGTGCACAGCATACCATTGGAAAGCTCTCCGAGAGCTCTAGGATGGTGGCAGCAAGCCTGCTACGCTGTGCCAATTTTTGGAGCCCAAAATTGAATATTTTCATCAGTTCCGGGACACTTTTAATCTTTTGCGCTATTTTTCCGTCATGGATCGTACGTCGTGAGCCGCGAAAAGGACGACAACATAATCCACCACATTTATATTACCGAATCCCGCGCCACCTTGGGCAAGACAACTTCGCCTCACGCAGAGGCTGGGCCCGCAAACCGAGGGCATGGGGCTTGGGACC
This sequence comes from Ehretia macrophylla, assembly GCA_037974665.1. Classification (NCBI taxonomy): domain Eukaryota; kingdom Viridiplantae; phylum Streptophyta; class Magnoliopsida; order Boraginales; family Ehretiaceae; genus Ehretia; species Ehretia macrophylla. Next base: position 46,245,350 of record CM075771.1, on the reverse strand, counting down.
AAGTCTCCGTCGCTCCTGTGCCCATAACTTTTTATCCGTAAGGAGTTACGCGGAGCACAACATTCCGTTGGAAAGCTCTACGATAGCTCTACGACGCTGGCTGCAACCCTGCTCAGTTGTGCCCATTTTTGGAGCCCAAAATCGAACATTTCATTAGTTTCGAAACAATTTTCTTCTTTTGCACTGTTTTTCGGTCTCGGATCGTACGTCGTGAGCCTCGAAAAGGACAACTACCAAATCCATCACATTTCTATTACCGAATAACATGGCACCTTGGGCAAGACAACTTCGTCTCACCTTGAGGTTGGGCCCGCAAACCGAGGGCGTGAGGCTTGGGACCAGGTTTTCGACGCTTCGGTGCCCATAACTTTTGATCCGTAAGGAGTTACGCGGCGCACAACATACCGTTGGAAAGCTCTCCTAGAGTTCTACGACTGTGGCAGCAAGCTTGCCAGGCTGTGCCCATTTTCGGAGCCCAAAATTGAATGTTTTCATCAGTTTCGGGACAATTTTATTCATTTTTGCTATTTTTCCGTCCCGGATTGTACGTTATGAGCCGCGAAAAGGACGACTACCAAATCCACCACATTTCTATTACCGAATCCCGCGCCACCTTATGCAAGATAACTTCGCGTCACGTAGAGGTTGGGCCCGTAAACCGAGGGCGTGCGGCTTAGGACCAAGTCTCCGTCGCTCCGGTGCCAATAACTTTTGATCCGTAAGGAGTTACGCGGCGCACAATATACAGTTGGAAAGCTCTCCGAGAGCTCTACGACGGGGGCAGCAAGCCTCGTTAGGTACAAAAATTTTTGGAGCCCAAAATTGAATGTTTTCATCAGTTTCTGGACACTTTTCTTCTTTTGCGCTATTTTTCCATCCTAGATCGTACGTCGTGAGCCGCGAAAAGGATGACAACCTAATCCATCACATTTCTATTTTCGAATAACACGGCACCATAGGCAAGACAACTTCGCCTCACGTAGAGGCTGGGCCTGCAAACCGAGGGCGTGGGGTTTAGGACCAAGTCCCTATTGCTTCGGTGCCTATAACTTTTGATCCGTAAGGAGTTACGAGGCGCACAGCATACCGTTGGAAAGTTCTCCGAGAGCTTTACGACTGGGCTGCAATATTGGTCGGCTGCGCCCATTTTTGGAGCCCAAAATCGAACGTTTTCATAAGTTTCGGAATATTTTTATTCTTTTGCACTATTTTTCCGTCCAGGATCGTACGTCGTGAGCCTCGAAAAGGACGACAACGTAATCCATCACATTTCTATTACCGAATAACACGTCACATTGGGCAAGACAACTTCGCCTCACGTAGAGGCCGGGCCCACAAATCGAGGGCGTGGGGCTTGGGACCAGGTCTCTGTTGCTCTGGTGCCCATAACTTTTGATCCGTAAGGAGTTATGCGGTGCTCAGCATACCGTTGGAAAGCTCTCCGAGAGCTCTACGACCGGGGCAGCAACCCTGCTCGGCTACGCCCATTTTTTGGGACCAAAATCGAACGTTTTCATCAGTTTTGGAACAATTTTCTTCTTTTGCACTATTTTTCCATCCCGGATCGTACGTCGTGAGCCTCAAAAAGGACGACAATCTAATCCATCACATTTCTATTACTGAATAACATGGCACCGTGGGCAAGACAACTTCACCTCACGTTGAGGCTGAGCCTCCAAACCGAGGGCGTGGGGCTTGGGACCAAGTCTCCGTTGCTTCGGTGCCCATAACTTTTGTTCCGTAAGGAGTTATGCGGCGCACAGCATACCGTTGGAAATCTCTCCGAGAGCTCTACGACGCTGGCAGCAAGCCTGCTCGGCAGCACCCATTTTCGGAGCCCAAAATTGTACGTTTTCATCACTTTCGTGACACTTTTATTCTTTTGCTCTGTTTTTTGTCCTGAATTGTACGTCGTGAGCTGTGAAAAGGACGACAACTTAATCCACCATATTTTATTACCGAATCCCGCGCCACCTTGGGCAAGACAACTTCACCTCACGTAGAGGTTGGGCCCGTAAACCGAGGGCGTGGACTTGGGACCAAGTCTACGTTGCTCCGGTGCCAATAACTTTTGATCCGTAAGGAGTTACGTGGCGCACAATATACCGTTGAAAAGTTCTTCGAGAGCTCTACGACGGGGGCAGGAAGCCTGCATAGCTGCAAAAATTTTTGGAGCCCAAAATCGAACGTTTTCATCAGTTTCTGGACACTTTTCTTCTTTTGTGCTATTTTTCCATCCCGGATCGTACATCGTGAGCGTCGAAAAGGATGACAAACTAATCCATCACATTTCTATTACCGAATAACATGGCACCTTGGGCAAGACAACTTCGCCTCACGTTGAGGCTAGGCCTGCAAACCGAGGGCGTGGTTCTTGGGACCAGGTCTCCGTCGCTTCAGTACCCATAACTTTTGATCTGTAAGGAGTTACGCGGCGCACAGCATACCGTTGGAAAGCTCTCCAAGAGCTCTACGACGCTGGCCAAAGCCTGCTCGGCTTTGCCCATTTTCGGAGCCCAAAATCGAACGATTTCATTAGTTTCGTGACACATTTATTCTTTTGTGTTATTTTTCCGTCCCGGATCGTATGTCGTGAGCTGTAAAAATGACAACAACCTAATCAACCACATTTCTATTACCGAATCTGGCGCCACCTTTGTCACGCCCCAACCCGGCTTATAAGGTTAGACTAGGGTGTGATCTAAACATTCAAGTCGTGTCCTGTACATAATCGTTCATGAAAGTTTAACACTTAACGTTTTAGCCTAAACTCCAAAATTTTTTAGAAAATCGACAGCATTACAGCTGTAATTGGGCTATTTGGTTTGACATAATTCTCTAAATGCCTCAAATTTTCCAATCTCAATTTCATTTCCAACTAAGATTACTATTTACCATCAATTGAAATGCCTATTGGTTATCTCGAAGTCTCGTTTATTAATAACCTATTATGATACTATGTCTCGTCTGTTTGTTAATCCTCGTTGCAAAAGTACCTGTTGATCTTAGCTTGATAAAGAGTACCTGCTTAGATTGGATAGGTTCATTTTACTTAATCCTATGATGGATAATAGCCAATAACGATAGCAAATCGACCATAGTAGTGTTACCTAGTTATTATCAGTACAAGCCAAGATTAGACCCCAAATTACAACGGGGGTCTTTTACATGACAAACATTAAGCAACATGAAAAGAAATAGTCTTCAAGTAGCATAGTGTTCACAAATAGCCATAATCACGCAAAGCACATAGGACAGGCAATCACTCCAAGGAATCATCGTTAGGCACGTCATCCTCGGGTACCTGTTCTTGATCTTTTTCACCTGAGATGATAAAAGAGGGTGAGTCCTTATGAACTCAGCGAGGGGGAATGAGAAATAGGTTTTAAAACTAATTTTTCGGTTCAACTTATGAAAATCCTTTTGCAAGCATGAATATGACACAATTAAGTACATAACAATAATAAAAAGTAAAGGAACACAATTACCAGTCTTTTCTCCCCGAGGTCCTCTAGGAACCAAGCGAGAGTACTTATACACATAGTAAAAAGGATACGGTGAGCTTTTGCTCTCAATTCATTTCCAGTATCAGTTGTTGCGGCCGACTTCGAATCATCCCCTTATCACTCCAAATGGGTGTACTCCGGATGTACCCCGAAATCCTATGACCCAACTCTCTGAGGAAGTCTAGCCCCCAAGCGAGAGAGGGAATTGGACAATGGTAGTCATGGTTGCACCGGCAAGCCCAATGCCGCCTGGTGTGTGTGAACGCTACCACGCCATAATGAAAGGTTGCAACCTTATATGCAATGCACATTTATGACATTTAATATATCACATTAGGAGGACAACAAAGTAGGTTGCCTCCGGACAGTCATAAGATTGTACATTGACACGTAAACAAGCGAGGCACGAATGGACAAGTAATTTCACTTGAAAGGCATATGGAGTTATATGAACATTAAATGGGCAGCCATGTAATGCACGTAAATCAAGTCATATAACTCAATTCAAAGTCCACGTAATCAAATAATAAGATTATTCAACGTGCAGCAACATCTACGTGGGTTTGGATGCAAGAAAGGCCTATTTGTCAACATGCAATGATCAAAATCACATTTAGGGCTATAAGGGCAACTACGGGTAGCCTACTAAACATATAATTACGCACAATATCCAATGAATCAACACTTAGCAAGTTTACCTAGTCACTAGGGTTTCCATTTCGTGCTTACCTGTGCGATTAAGCCCCAAGTCAACTCAAAATCAATCTCAAGCCATGCATTAGTTAATTCAAACATCCCCAAGTATTCAAAACAGTCCACACAACATCCCAAGGCCACAATCCCAAGCATTTAATGCCACAAGAGAAGTTACAACAAATTTTCTAAGCATATAACTAAGTGAAACCCTCACTGCAATAGGCTGTTTTCTCACAATCATTAAGACAAGCAAACAATCTCCAATTCTAGTGAATAAGATGTCAAACTAAATCTTAAGAAGTGAACTAAATTCAGAAACAAACCTCACATCATTTGGAGTTCGGGTCCAATAGTTAGAGCCAAAATAGTGGGATTGCACAAAACTATCTAGATTTGCACACATTTTAATACTTGTCATTGTTTAGATCCTTAGGGTCCGATTTAGCCTTAGTCCATTTCTGACAAAAATGTCCAGAACTGAAAAATATAGTAGCACACCAAATTTCATGCATTTTGGATATCATTTACTAAGTAAAAACTGGTTTGTTCTACAAGGTCAGTGAAACTGCCAAAACCAGCTTCATTTTTTTCAGACTTCCACATTTTAATGATTTTCCATTTTGAGGACCTTACTTTCAAAATTAGCTTTGGCCTATTTCTGTGACAAATGTTCAAAACTGGCAAAAATAGTTACCTACCCATTTTCATGAATTTTCAACATCATTTGCCTAGCCAAACTCACCTTGTAACAACAAGACAGAGAGCTGTCACAAAACCCGATTTCATCTATCATCACCTTCAAGCCAAAATCTTGCCATGCATGGTTGTAAAAGCTTATAAACATACATATATCTCAAGTACATAAGCAAAGACAAACATTTAAGAGCATGCATGTGGATTTTTGAAATATTTTCAAGAAGTTTTAGCCCTCACCTTAGCAAAACAACAAGAAGATGCCCAAAACTTTGATGAAGCACAAATTTGGTCTTCTTCCTTGCTTAGCCGAGACACCACCCGTTTTCTCTCTATTTTTCCTAGCTTAGTGACCAAGTTCTTAGTAGGTGCATGTGGTTAGAACAAGAAGAAAAGAAATGGAAGCTAGCAAACTCACCTAGGCCGAAATGGAGACTCAAAGAGCTTGCATGTGTGATTCTTGCAACTTAGCTAGCTTGGTCGAGTTTCTTAGCTTGTTGCTTAGCTTGGGACCAGGTCTCCGTCGCTCCGGTGCCCATAACTTTTGATCCATAAGGAGTTACGCGGCGCACAACATACTGGTGGAAAGCTCTCCGAGAGCTCTACGACAGTGGCAGTAAGCTTGCTCGGCTCCGCCCATTTTCGCAGCCCAAAATCGAACATTTTCATCAGTTTCGGGACACTTTTATTCTTTTGCGCTGTTTTTCCGTCCTAGATCGTACGTCGTGAGAAGCGAAAAGGACGACAACCTAATCCACCACATTTCTATTACCGAATCCCGCGCCACCTTGGGCAAGACAACTTCGCCTCACGTAGAGGCTGGGCCCGCAAACTGAGGGCGTGGGGCTTGGGACCAAGTCTCTGTCGCTCCAGTGCCCATAACGTTTGATTCGTAAGGAGTTGCGTGGCACACAATATACCGTTGGAAAGCTCTCTGAAAGCTTTACGACGGGGACAGGAAGCCCGCTTAGCTGCGAAAATTTTTGGAGCCCAAAATTGAACGTTTTCATCAGTTTCTGGACACTTTTCTATTTTTGCGCTGTTTTTCCGTCTCGGATCGTACGTCGTGAGCCGCGAAAAGGATGACAACCTAATCCATCACATTTCTATTACCGAATAACATGGCAGCTTGTGCAAGACAACTTCGCCTCACGTACAGGCTGGGCCTGCAAACCAAGGGCGTGGGGCTTGGGACCAGGTCTCTAGTGCTCTGATGCCCATAACTTTTGATCCGTAAGGCGTTACGCGGCACACAGCATACCGTTGGAAAGCTCTCCGAGAGCTCTACGACGCGGGCTGCAACCCTGCTCGGCTGTACCCTTTTTTGGTGTCCAAAATCGAACGTTTTCATCAGTTTCAAAATAATTTTCTTCTTTTGCACTATTTTTCCATCCCTGATCGTACGTCGTGAACCTCGAAAATGAAGACAACCTAATCCATCACATTTCTATTACCAAATAACATGGCACCTTGGGCAAGACAATTTCGCCTCACGTTGAGGCTGGACCCGCAAACCGAGGGAGTGGGGCTTGGGACCAGGTCTCCGTCGCTCCGGTGCCCATAACTTTTGATCCGTAAGGAATTACGGGGCGCACAACATACCATTGGAAAGCTCTCCGAGAGTTCTACGACGGTGCAAGCAAGCATGCTTTGCTGTGCCCATTTTTAGAGCCAAAATCAAATGTTTTCATCAGTTTCGGGACACTTTTATTCTTTTGTGTAGTTTTTCCGTCCCAGATCGTACGTCGTGAGACGCGAAAAGGATGACAACCTAATTCATCACATTTCTATTATCGAATCCCGTGCCACCTTGGGCAAGACAACTTCGCCTCACGTAGAGGCTGGGCCTGCAAACCGAGGGCGTGGGGCTTGGGACCAAGTCTCCATCGCTCCGGTGCCCATAACGTTTGATTCGTAAGAAGTTGCGCGGCACACAATATACTGTTGGAAAGCTCTCCGAGAGCTCTACGACGGGGACAGGAAACCCGCTTAGCTGCGAAAATTTTCGGAGCCTAAAATTGAACATTTTCATCAGTTTCTGGACACTTTTCTATTTTTGCGCTGTTTTTCCATCCCGGATCGTACGTCGTGAGTCGAAAAAAGGACGACAACCTAATCCACCACATTTCTATTACTGAATCCCGCACCACCTTGGGCAAAAAAACTTCGCCTCATGTAGAAGCTGGGCACGCAAACTAAGGGTGTGAGGTTTGGGACCAAGTCGCCGTCGCTCCGGTGCCCAAAACTTTTGATCCGTAAGGAGTTATGCAGCGCACAATATACCATTGTAAAGCACTCCGAGAGCTCAACGACGGGGGCAGAAAGCTTGCTTAGCTGCAAAAATTTTTGAAGTCCAAAATTGAACGTTTTCATCAGTTTCTGGACACTTTTCTTCTTTTGCCCTATTTTTTCGTCCCCGATCGAACGTCGTGAGCCGCGAAAAGAACGACAACTTAATCTATCACATTTCTATTACCGAATAACACGGCACCTTGGGGAAGACAACTTCGCCTCACGTAGAGGGTGGGCCCGCAAACCGGGGGCGTGGGGCTTGGGACCAGGTCTCTATTGCTCCGGTGCCCATAACTTTTGATCCGTAAGGAGTTACACGGCGCACAGCATACCGTTAGAAAGCTCTCCGAGAGCTCTATGACGGGGGCTGCAACCCTACTCGGAACAATTTTCTTATTTTGCACTATTTCTCCGTCCCGGATCGTACGTCGTGAGCCTCGAAAAGGACGACAATCTAATCCATCACATTTCTATTACCGAATAACATGGCACCTTGGGCAAGAAAACTTCGCCTCACGTTGAGGCTGGGCCTGCAAACCGAGGGCGTGGGGCTTGGGACCAGGTCTCCGTCGCTCCGGTGCCCATAGCTTTTCATCCGCAAGGAGTTACGTGACGCACAGCATACCGTTGGAAAGCTCTCCGAGAGCTCTACGTCGCTGGCAGCAAGCCTACTCGACTGCGCCCATTTTCGGAGCCCAAAATAAAACTTTTTCATCAGTTTCGTTACACTTTTATTCTTTTGCGCTATTTTTCCGTCCCGGATCGTACGTCGTGAGCTGCAAAAAGGACAATAACCTAATCCACCACATTTCTATTACTGAATCCCACCCTACCTTGGGCAAGATAGCTTCGCCTCACGTAGAGGTTGGGCCCGCAAATCGAGGGCGTGGGGCTTGGGATCAAGTCTCTGTCGCTCCGGTACCCATAACTTTTGATCCGTAAGGAGTTACGCGGCGTACAATATACCGTTGAAAAGCTCTCAGAGAGCTCTATGACGGGGACAACAAGCTTGCTTAGCTGTGAAAATTTTCAGAGACCTAAATCGAACGTTTTCATCAGTTTCTGGACACTTTTCTTCTTTTGCGCTGTTTTTCCGTCCCGGATCGTACGTAGTGAGTCGCGAAAAGGACGACAACCTAATCTATCACATTTCTATTACCGAATAACACAGGACTTTGGGCAAGACAACTTCGCCTCACGTAGAGGGTGGGCATGCAAACCAAGGCCGTGGGGCTTCGGACCAGGTCTCTGTTGCTCCGGTGCCCATAACTTTTGATCCGTAAGGAGTTACGTGGCGCACAACATACCGTTGGAAAACTCTCCGAGTGCTCTACGACGGGGGATGCAACCCTGCTCTGCTGCGCCCATTTTTGGAGAACAAAATCGAACGTTTTCCATAGTTTCAGAACAATTTTCTTCTTTTGCACTGTTTTTCCATCCCGGATCGTACGTTGTGTGCCTCGAAAAGGACGACAACCTAATTTATCACATTTTTATTATCGAATAATATGGTACCTTGGGCAAGAAAATTCGCCTCACGTTGAGGTTGGGCCTGCAAACCGAGGGCGTGGGGCTTGGGACCAGGTCTCCCTCGCTTTGGTACCCATAACTTTTGATTTGTAAGGAGTTACGGAGCGCACAACATACCGTTGGAAAGCTCTCCGAGAGCTCTACAACGATGACAGCAAGCCTGCTCGGCTGCGCCCATTTTCAGAGAACAAAATCGAAAGTTTTCATCACTTTTGGGATACTTTAATTCTTTTGCGGTATTTTTCCGTCCCGGATCGTACGTCGTGAGCCGCAAAAAGGACGACAACCTAATTCACCATAGTTATATTACAGAATCTCGAGCCACCTTAGGCAAGACAACTTCGCCTCACGTAGAGGCTGGGCCCGCAAACTGAGGTCGTAGGGCTTGGGACCAGGTCTTTGTTGCTCTGGTGCCTATAACTTTTGATCCGTAAGGAGTTACGAGGCGCACAGCATACCGTTGGAAAGTTCTCCGAGAGCTTTATGACTGGGCTGCAACACTGCTCGGCTGGGCCCATTTTTGGAGCCCAAAATCGAACATTTTCATAAGTTTCGGAACAAATTTCTTCTTTTGCACTATTTTTTCGTCCCAGATCGTACTTCGTGAGCCTCGAAAAGGATGACAACCTAATCCATCACATTTATATTACCGAATAACATGGCACCTTGGGCAAGACAACTTCGCCTCACGTTGAGGCTGGGCCCGCAAACCGAGGGCGTGGGGCTTGGGACAAAGTCTCCGTCGCTCCGGTGCCCATAACTTTTGATCCGTAAGGAGTTACGCGACGCACAACAAATCATAGGAAAGAACTCCGAGAGCTCTACGACGGTGGCAGCAAGCCTGCTCAGCTGCGCCTATTTTCGAAGCCCAAAATCAAACATTTTCATCAGTTTCGGGATACTTTTATTCTTTTTCGCTGTTTTTTCATCCCGGATCGTACGTCGTGAGCAGCATAAAAGACGACAACCTAATCCACCAAATTTTTATTACCGAATCCCGTGCCACCTTGGGCAAGACAACTTCGCCTCACGTAGAGGCTGGGCCCATAAACCGAGGGGGTGGGGCTTAGGACCAAGTCTCCGTCGCTCCGGCGCCCATAACTTTTTATCCGTAAGGAGTTACGCGGCGCACAATATACTGTTGGAAAGCTCTTCGACTGCTCTACGACGGGGGTAGGAAGCCCGCTTTGTTGCAAAAATTTCAGGAGCCTAAAATTGAACGTTTTCATCAGTTTCTGGACACTTTTCTTCTTTTGCGCTGTTTTTCTGTCCCGGATCGTACATCGTGAGCCGCGAAAAGAACGACAACCTAATCCATCACATTTCTATTAACGAATAACACAGCCCCTTGGGCAAGACAACTTCACCTCACGTAGAGGCTGGGCCCGCAAATCTAGGGCGTAGGGCTTGGGACCAGGTCTCTGTTGCTCCGGTGCCTATAACTTTTGATCCGTAAGGAGTTATACGGCGTGCAGCATACTGTTGGAAAGCTCTCCGAGATCTCTACGACCGGGGCAGCAGCCCAACTCGGCTACGCCTATTGTTTGGGACCAAAATCAAACGTTTTTACCAGTTTTGAAATAATTTTCTTCTTTTGCACTATTTTTTCATCCCGGATCGTACGTCATGAGCCTCGAAAAGGACGTCAACCTAATCCATCACATTTCTATTACTGAATAACATGGCACCTTGGGCAAGACAACTTCGCCTCACGTTGAGGCTGTGTAATACCCAAGCCCGGAATGTGAAAATTCCTTGTTTATTATTTTGAAAATTATATTTCATTAAATTCTTTGTGAATTAATTGTTACTTTCTTGCCGTCGCAACGTGCATTGCATTTAGGGAGCGATAGCTAGAGAACGGTTTCTAGTCCTCAGGAAATAGTGAAACTAGTATTTAGATGACTTAAATTTTATATTTTAATTGTTGCTAGCTATAATTAATTTTTCTCTAGTTAGAATGGCTTTAAAATGCACAAAATAAGGCCTTTTGACCAAGATTTAAGTAGTTGACCAAGGCTTGACCTTTGACCATTTGACTTAGCACTTAAATAAGCTTTAAAAAAAAGGAAAATAAAAAAAATAGCAGCTAAAACAGATAAGACCAGGCCGTGAGCTTCCAAGAAGAAAAAAAAACCTTTCAACCTTCCAATCGTTCAATCTTCGCGTGAGCTCGTGCGGGGTGGTTTCCGAGGTGACTAGCGTTGTTTTCCTAGCGACTAGGAGTGCCTAAGGTGAGGGAATCATGTTATTTGCGCATTTAAATGTTTAGTGTATCAACTTTATGATTTTTAGATTTTATCCGTAGATTGTTGTTTAAATCGTTTTGATGCTTCTACAATGTTCCTTGGCAATTGTAGAACGCGTATTTATAGCTTTTTAACATTTTCTACGGTTAAAATGTTGATATTGTAGTTTAAACTAGTTGTTGAATAGTGTTTTATGAATAGTAAACCCTTGGAACGATGAAGTTATTCCATTATGCTGTCCGTTGATGTAGAATTGTGCTAGGTGTGCTAGAATGCCTAAATGCATGGTTTGTTTGGGTTGCATAATGGAAAAAACGGGAATTAAGCCTTGTTGAAAGTCGGGGTCGTTTAGGTCGAGTTTGGCATTTTCTCGTTTTGCATGTTGGCATTGTTTCGGGAGGCCATGGAAGCACTTTTGGTGCGATTATGGCGTTGGTTGGGTGTTTGGTTGTTATAGTTGTGGTTCAAACGAGCAAAGGGAGAAAACGGGACTTTGCGTGAATTCTAGGGTAAAGTAAGGTTTCGGGGTCCTTAGACGTGTCTTATGGTGACCTAGGAGGATTGGCGAAGTCGGTTTCGAGAACTCGTGGCTCATTTGGAAATGGTAGTGTTTTGATAGTTGGGGCCGATTTGTGTTTTTGCTTGTTTTCTTGATTTTATGCCTATAGAATGCTTAGGGTTGCTTGAAATACTTGTTTGAATTGATTTGGATTGAAATGTTTATCAATTGTTGCTATTGCGTGCAAGAGTAACCTAGTTTGTCATTCTCCCACGTGTGGCTTTATCGCTTGTTTATCGCCTTGTATCGAGTCTTGCATTGCATAGTGTCTCGCGCGTGAGTGATGGGCCTCTCTGGGTAGCCTCGGGTTGCCAGTGTTGGTTGCTCTAGCTCCGCTGCTATTCCCTCTTCTCGCTTGGGTTGCCTCCCAGGGAGTTTTGGGTCGTAGGTTGATAGATACTTCCGGGGTATTCCAAACTGGTGTTATAAGGTGGTTTGGGCCGGCGCGTCGTCATCGAATTTGTGTTTGAAAGTTGCTCGTGAAAAGAGTATCGTATCCTTTGAATGAGTGTTTGCAGCTTTAAATACTTGCCTTGCCTTATTGTTGGCTTTGTTGTACCTCTATATGATATTTGTATGTATTGCTTGACTAATTGCATTGCATACTCCTCTCATCTCAGTCCTTGAGACCAATTGCCCTCGCTGAGCAATAGTTTTTGCTCATTCCTCTCTATATTATATTTTTACAGGAGTAGTTGAAGCAGACCCTATCGAAGTAATAGAGGATGAGGAGCAGGTGGAGGTGTTTCCGTGATAGCACTTCTCTGCTTTGCTAGTGGTTGGTTACCAGATTTTGTGCGAGCCTTGCTTGTTATGTATATTGCGTGGATGTCGCTTAATTTTGAGGCTTGTAGCCTTGTATGTATTTTCTAGTTTGAGGCCTCTACGGTCTTATGTTGTATAAGTTGAAAGAATGTAAAGTTGTAAACTTATACCCTTGTGACTAGTAAGGAAATGCATGCTAATGGAATTGTAAACTTAATTTTGAGGCTTGTAGCCTTGTATGTATTTTCCGGATCGTCCGCGGTACAGAGGAGACTTCGTCCGTGTGTCGGGTCCGGGCTTGGCCTTTTGCGGGGTCGGGTCGGGGCGTGACAGGCTGGGCCTCCAAACTGAGGGCGTGGGGCTTGGGATCAGGTCTCCGTTGCTTCGGTGCCTATAACTTTTGTTCCGTAAGGAGTTACGCGGCGCACAGCATACCGTTGGAAATCTCTCCGAGAGCTCTACGACGCTGGCAGCAAGCCTGCTCGGCTGCGCCCATTTTCAGAGAACAAAATCGAAAGTTTTCATCACTTTTGGGATACTTTAATTCTTTTGCGGTATTTTTCCGTCCCGGATCGTACGTCGTGAGCCGTGAAAAGGACGACAACCTAATCCACCACATTTTATTACCAAATCCCGTGCCACCTTGGGCAAGACAACTTCACCTCATGTAGAGGTTGGGCCCGCAAACCGAGGGCGTGGGGCTTGGGACCAAGTCTACGTCGCTCCAGTGCCCATAACTTTTGATCCGTAAGGAGTTACGCGGCGCACAATATACCGTTGAAAAGCTCTCCGAGAGCTCTACAACGGGGGCAGGAAGCCCGCTTAGTTGCGAAAATTTTCGAAGCCCAAAATCGAACGTTTTCATCAATTTCTGGACACTTTTCTTCTTTTGCGCTATTTTTCCATCCCAGATCGTACATCCTGAGCCTCGAAAAGGATGACAAACTAATCCATCACATTTCTATTACCGAATAACATGGCACCTTGGGCAAGACAACTTCGCCTCATGTTGAGGCTGGGCCTGCAAACCGAGGGCGTGGTGCTTAGGACCAGGTCTCCGTCGCTTCGGTACCCATAACTTTTGATCCGTAAGAAGTTACGCGGCGCACATCATACTGTTGGAAAGTTCTCTGAGAGCTCTACGACGCTGGCCAAAGCCTGCTCGGCTTTGCCCATTTTCGGAGCCCAAAATCGAACGTTTTCATTAGTTTCGTTACACATTTATTCTTTTGCGTTGTTTTTCCGTCCCGGATTGTACGTCGTGAGCTGCAAAAATGACGACAACCTAATCCACCACATTTCTATTACCGAATCTGGTGCCACCTTTGTCACGCCCTAACCTGGCCTATAAGGTTAGACTAGGGTGTGATCTAAACATTCAAGTCGTGTCCTGTACATAATCGTTCATGAAAGTTTAACACTTAACGTTTTAGCCTAAACTCCAAAATTTTTTGAAAAACCGACAGCATAACGGCTGTAATTGGGCTCTTTGGTTTGACCTAATTCTTTAAACGTCTCAAATTTTCCAATCTCAATTTCATTTCCAACTAAGATTACTATTTACCATCAATTGAAATGCCTATTGGTTATCTCGAAGTCTCGTTTATTAATAACCTAGTATGATACTATGTCTCGTCTGTTTGTTAATCCTCGTTGCAAAAGTACCTGTTGATCTTAGCTTGATTGAGAGCACCTGCTTAGATTGGATAGGTTCATTTTACTTAATCCTATGATGGATAATAGCCAATAACGATAGCAAAACGACCATAGTAGTGTTACCTAGTTATTATCAGTACAAGCCAAGATTAGACCCCAAATTACAACGGGGGTCTTTTACATGAGAAACATTAAGCAACATGAAAAGAAATAGTCTTCAAGTAGCATAGTGTTCACAAATAGCCATAATCACGCAAAGCACATAGGACAGGCAATCACTCCAAGGAATCATCGTTAGGCACATCATCCTCGGGTACCTGTTCTTGATCTTCTTCACCTGAGATGATAAAAGAGGGTGAGTCCTTATGAACTCAGCGAAGGGGAACGAGAAATAGGTTTTGAAACTAATTTTCCGGTTCAACTTATGAAAATCCTTTTGCAAGCATGAATATAACACAATTAAATACATAACAATAATATAAAAGTAAAGGAACACAATTACCCGTCTTTCCTCCCCGAGGTCCTCTAGGAACCGAGCGAGAGTATTTATACACATAGTAAAAAGGATACGGTGAGCTTTTGCTCTCAATTCATTTCCAGTATCAGTTGTTGCGGCCGACTTCGAATCATCCCCTTATCACACCAAATGTGTAATACCCGAGCCCGGAATGTGAATTTTCTTGTTTATTATTTTGGAAATTATATTTTCTTAAATTCTTTGTGAATTAATTGTTACTTTCTCGCTGTCGCAACGTGCATTGCATTTAAGGAGCGATAGCTAGATAACGATTTCTAGTCCTCAGCAAATAGTGAAACTAGTATTTAGATTACTTAAATTTTATATTTTAATTGTTGCTAGCTGAAAATTTAATTGGTGTTAGTTTTGAGCTTGAAAATGCACAAAAATAAGGCTTTTTGACCAAGTTTTAAGTAGTTTGACCTTGGACCTTTGACCCTTTGACCATTTAACACCTTATAAGCTAAAACTAAGCAAAATAAAAAAATAAATTGCAGCTGAAAACAGAGGAGAAGGCCGAGAGCTTTGAAGAAAAAAAAAATACCTTTCAACTTCCAATCATTCAATCTTCGCGTGAGCTCGTGCGGGATGATTTCCGAGGCAACTAGCATTGTTTTCCTAGCGACTAGGAGTACCTGAGGTGAGGGAAGCATGTTATTTGCGCATTTAAACGTTATGTATGTTAACTTTGTCAATTTTGAGATTTGTCCGTAGATCGTTATTTAAAGCGATTTGATGCTTCTAGAATGTTCCTTGGCATTTTTAGAACATGTATTTATAGCTTTGTAACATTTTCTATGGTTAAATGTTGTGATTGCAAATTAAATTGTCAATTGAATAGTGTTTTGTGAATAGTAAAACCTTGAAACGTTGAAGTTGCACTGTTATGCTTTTTGTTGATGTAGAAATGTGCTAGGTATGCTAGAATTCTAAAATGTGTGGTTTGTTTGGGTTGCGTAGTGGAAAAAAATGAGAATTATGCCTTTGGGAAAGTCGGGGTCGTTTTGGTCGACTTTAGCGTTTTCTTGTTTTGCATGTTGGCATTGCTTCGGGAAGCCATGGAAGCACTTTTGGTGCGATTATGGCGTTGGTTGGGTGTTTGGTTGTTATAGTTGTAGTTCAAACGAGAAAGGGAGAAATCGGGGCTTTGCGCGAGTTCTAGGGTAAAGTAAGGTTTCGGGGTCTTTAGACGTGCCTTATGGTGACCTAGGAGGGTTGGCGAAGTCGGTTTCCAGAACTCATGGCTCGTTTGGAAATGGTAGCGATTTGATAGTTGGGGCTGATTTGTGTTTTTGTGTGTTTTCTTGTCTTTATGCCTATAGAATGCTTAGAATTACTTAAAATACTTGTTTGAGTTGTTTTGGATTGAATTGCTTATCAATTGCTGCTATTGCGTGCGAGAGTAACCTACTTTGTTATTCTCCAACGTGTGGCTTTATCCCTTGTTTATCACCTTGTATCGAGTCCTGCATTGCATAGTGTCTCGTGCGTGAGTGATGGGCCTCTCTGGGTAGCCTTGGGTTGCCAGTGTTGGTTGCTCTAGCTCCGCTGCTATTCCCTTTCTCGATTGGGTTGCCTCCCAGGGAGATTTGGGTCGTAGGTTGATGGATACTTCCGGGGTATTCCAAACTGGTGTTATAAGGTGGTTTGGACCGGCGCGTCGTCATCGAATTCGTGTTTGAAAGTTGCTCGTGAAAAGAGTACCGTATCCTTTGAATGAGTGTTTATAATCTTTAATGCTTGCCTTGTTATAATATTGACGTGGTTGTATCTATATATGATTTGTATGTATTGCTTGGCTAATTGCATTGCATACTCCTCTCATCTCCGTCCTTGAGACCAATTGCCCTCGCTGAGCAATAGTTTTTGCTCATTCCTTTCTATACCATATTTTTTTTACAGGAGTAGTTGAAGCAGACCCTCTCGAGGTAATTGAGGAGAAGGAATAGGTGGAGGTGTTCCCGTGATTGTTCTTCTCTGTTTTGCTGGTGGTTGGTTACCATATTTTTGTGCGAGCCTTGCATGATATGTATATTGCTTGGATGTCGTTTAATTTTGAGGCTTGTAGCCTTGTATGTATTTTCTAGTTTGAGGCCTCTATGGTCTTATGTTGTATAAGTTGAAAGAATGTAAAGTTGTAAACTTATACCTTGTGACTAGTAAGGAAATGCATGCTAATGGAATTGATTAGTTGCATAAATACTTGTGTAGTATGCATAGCATTTTTGGTTTGGAAAGTTGGTTAATAAGAAATGTATGTTGTAAAGAAAGTCGGCTTGTTTAATTGTTTATATGGCTTTCGCAAGTATTATGTTGGTTTTAGGGTTTCGGATCATCCGCGGTACAAAGGAGACTCCGTCCGTGTGTCGGGTCCGGGCTTGGCCTTTTGCGGGGTCGGGTCGGGGCTTGACATCTTTAGGTGGTATCAGAGCATGATAGTCTTGCATGAGCCAGGATATGATTCTCGGTCTGTGGGGTAAAGGTCTAAAATGCTAAAGTGTTTATGTATGATTGCTAAGTGAAAAGAAAATGTTATAACATGACCTTGTGAACTTGGAATGTTTATGTGTTTAAGTGAAATAGTTTGGCAAGTTGAACTTGTCTTATGTGAATTGTGTGATAGAATATTGGATTGTTATTGACTTGAGTGTTATCTAATCTTATGTGCTATATTTCTGTCTATAAACTGCTTTTAAATGTTGCCAGCTATTGTGAGTTGCTACTATGCCGCCACGTCGTGGTACTCAAGGTATAGGATCAGATGAAGAGGCAGCAGAACAGGGTCAGCAGCCGTTGCCTGAGCAGTTTATGGCTACCATGACTACTGCAGTAGACCGGATCACACAGGTACTACATGAGCAGAGGCAAGACAGGAATAATCCCCAGGGAAATCAAGCTAATCCTGGTGGACAGGGGTACAGAGTTTAGAATAACCAGCTAGAGAAATTTCTGAGGCACAAGCCGGGAAAGTTTTTTGGGGAGCCGGATGATGAGGCGGCCGAGAGATGGATTAACCGTGTCGAGAAAATTTTCACCGCTTTGAGGTACACTGATGAGGCAAGAATAGATTATGCATCATTTTTATTTGAGGGTGATACAGAGCAGTGGTGGAATACTGTCAGATTGAGGTGGGATTGTGAGGATGTTCCACATTTATGGGATGATTTTGTGAGTGAGTTTCGGGACAAATATATTCCCGAGATGGCTATGGAAAGGCGGGAGGATGAGTTTGTGGCCCTGAAGCAGGGAAACATGACTGTTGCACAGTACGAGGCTAGGTTTGTTAGCCTGTCGAGGTATATGCCCGAGTTGGTACGGCCGGCTAGGAGGATGATACATAGGTTTGTCCGTGGGCTGAGAATGGACATTCAGTTGCATTTGACTGGGCAGACCTACACTACTTTTCCCGAGGCATTTCAGGTAGCCTCAAAGTTTGAGAAACAGAAGGCTGAGATGTTAGCTGAGAGCAGTCAGCCGAGTAAGAAGCAGTATTTGGGCCAGAGCAGCCAAAGTCAGCCGAGGCAGTATCAGTCTTCTGCACAGGCTCCTCAGCAGCGTCCGTATCAGCCACAGCAGCAGATTCAGGCTAGGCCAGCTGTGACTAGACCCCAGCAGGGAGGTACAGTTCCTACCCCTGCCAGAGCCCCAGCACCTACGGGAAACACTGCAGTTAGGCAAAATCAGCAGTGTAATTATTGTAATCGATCGGGCCATATTGAGGCTAACTGCTGGAGGAAGAGTGGTAAATGTACGGGTTGTGGCAGTGATGATCACAGGGTGAGAGATTGCCCTAAGTATAACAATGTTCAGGGCCGTGGTGGAGGCCAAGGTGTTCAGAATAGGGCTGTAGGTGCACGTCCAGCACAGAGAGTTCAGGCTAGGGTCTTTGCACTAGATGCAGAGGAACTACCCGATACTACAGCTATAGTGGAAGGTACCTTTCTTCTCAATACTCAGCCAGTTAAAGTTTTGATTGATCCCGGAGCTACACATTCGTTTATAACTCCTGCATGTGCACGATCTGTGAATGTTTGCATTGATAAATTTCCGCATGAAGTTGAAGTTAGTACTCCTTTGGGTGCAAAATTTGTTACTGAGTCTATTTGCAAATCTTGTGATATATGTATTGAGAACCGTAAATTTCCTGCTAATTTAATTATATTGCCATTCCGTGACTTTGAAATCATTTTGGGAATGGACTGGTTGGGTAAGTATTATGGTCAGTTGGATTATAGAACAAAGGTCGTTTATCTTAAGGTTCCTGACCTACTAGTACTAGAGATTGTTGGGAACTGCAAAGCTGCCCGCATTCCACTTTTATCAGCGATCAAGACTTCTAAGTTGTTGAATAGGGGTTGTGAAGCTTACTTAGCCTATTTGATCAATCAGCATGCTGATAAGTTGAGTTTGAATGAGGTTCCGATTGTTAGAGACTTCCCTGGTATTTTTCCCGAGGAATTACCGGGTTTACCACCGGATAGGGAGATTGAGTTCATGATTGATCTTGTGCCAGGCACTGCGCCAATTTCTAGGAGTCCTTATAGAATGGCATCGGCTGAACTTCAAGAGTTAAAAATTCACCTTCAGAACTTGCTTGAGAAAGGGTTTATACAACCTAGTTCTTCGCCGTGGGGTGCGCCTGTGTTGTTTGTGAGAAAGAAAGACGGCACGCTACGGTTATGCATTGATTACAGGGGACTTAATCAAGTCACGATTAAGAATAAATACCCCTTGCCGTTGATTGAAGAGTTGTTTGACCAGTTGCAGGGTGCGAGTGTTTACTCCAAATTTGATTTGAGGCAGGGTTACTATCAACTTAGAATTCGGAGTGACGATATACCGAAGACGGCTTTCAGAACTAGATATGGCCACTATGAATTTGTTGTGTTGCCGTTTGGATTGACGAATGCACCAGCCGCATTCATGGACTTGATGCAGAGGGTCTTTCGGCCTTACCTTGATCAGTTTGTCGTGATCTTTATTGATGACATTTTAGTGTATTCGAAGAACGAGGCTGAACACGAGCAACACTTGAAGATTGTGCTTCAGACTTTACAGGAAAATAAGCTTTTTGCTAAATTCAGCAAGTGTGAGTTCTGGTTGAATCAGATATCTTTTCTAGGCCATATCATTTCAAATCGAGGAATTTCAGTGGACCCAGCTAAGATTGAAGTTGTTTCATCTTGGAAGAGACCTGAGATGGTGTCAGAGATTCGGAGTTTTCTTGGATTGGCAGGTTACTACCGAAGATTTGTTAAAGACTTTTCTAAAATTTCTGGACCTTTAAGCCAGTTGACTCGAAAGAAAGTTGCTTACAACTGGGATGCCAAATGTGAATCCAGTTTCCAAGAATTGAAAAAGAGACTAACTACAGCTCCTATACTAGCTTTACCTGAGGGAACAGAGAACTTTGTTGTCTACAGTGATGCATCTAAGGAAGGATTGGGCTGTGTTTTAATGAAGAATGGTAAAGTGATTGCTTATGCTTCCAGGAAGTTGAAACCTTATGAAGTCAATTACCCTACACATGATCTTGAGTTAGCTGCAGTTGTGTTTGCTTTGAAGAAGTGGCGTCATTACTTGTGGGGTTGCAGATTTGAAATATTTACTGACCACAAGAGTCTCAAGTATTTGTTTTCACAGAAGGATCTAAATATGAGGCAGCGGAGATGGCTAGAGCTATTGGGTGGTTATAACTGTTCTATTAAATATGTGCCAGGTAAGGCAAATGTTGTTGCTGATGCTTTGAGCCGAAAGGCTACTGTTGCAAGCTTGATTATCAAGGACTAGGAGACTTTGGAAGAAATTTGTTCATGGAAGCCAGAAGCTACTGAGGTAGGGATTTGCTAGTTTACAAATTCAGTCAGGGTTGCTAGCACAGATCAGAGAGGCTCAGAAGACTGATCCTCACATCTTAAAGATCCAAGAAAAATCAAAAGGGGGAGAGTCGGAGTTTAAATTACATGCAGATGGCATCTTCAGATTCAGGGATAGAGTATGTGTTCCTGATGATCTGACTTTGAAGAATGAGATCCTGTCCGAGGCACATAATTCGAGGTATACGATTCACCCGGGCAGTACTAAAATGTATAGAGATTTGAAACAACACTTCTGGTGGAACAATATGAAGAGGGAGATTGCTGGGTATGTATCCAGATGTTTGACTTGTCAGAGGGTTAAAGTTGAGCATCAGAGGCCAGCCGGACTTCTACAGCCGTTGTCGATTCCGCAATGGAAGTGGGTACATATAACAATGGACCTTGTGACCGATCTTCCTAGATCTCCAAGAGGGTGTGATTCTGTTTGGGTTGTTGTGGACCGCTTGACTAAAGTTACACATTTTATTCCCGTGAACAAACAAGATAGCCTTGATAAGCTAGCTGAACTTTATGTTGCTAATATTGTGAGATTGCATGGTGTGCCACAGAGTATAGTGTCAGATAGGGATCCCAGATTCAGATCTCGTTTTTGGCAGAAGTTGCAAGAGGCCATGGGAACTAAGTTGAGCTTCAGTACTGCATATCATCCGCAAACTGATGGCCAGTCTGAGAAAACCATCAGGATCTTGGAAGACATGCTTCGGGCATGTGTGCTTGACTTTGGGAAGAATTGGGAGAAGTTTTTTCCTTTAGCGGTGTTCGCCTACAATAATAGTTATCAATCTACTATAGGTATGGCTCCCTACGAGGCGTTGTATGGTCGGAAATGCAGATCCCCATTATATTGGGAGGAGGTTGGAGAGATGAGAACAATTGATCCGACTGTGTTACCTGAGATGATTAAGATGGTAGATAATGTTCACCTTATTCGCCAGCGTATGCTTACAGCTCAGAGTCGTCAGCAGAGTTATGCAGATAAGCACCGTCGGGATCTTGAGTTTGATTTGGGAGATTGGGTGTTTCTTAAGATTTCTCCACGGAAGGGATTGATTCGGCACGGTAAGAGTGGGAAGCTTAGTCCCAGGTATGTGGGTCTGTATGAGATCATCGAAAAGGTAGGTCCTTTGGCTTATCGATTAGCTTTGCCTCCGAGCTTGTCAAGACTGCACGATGTGTTCCACGTGTCTATGTTGAAGAAGTATCATCCAGACCCTTCACATGTACTTGAACCAGAGCCTTTACAGATTGAAGAGAAATTGTCCTATGAAGAGAAACCGATTCGAATTGTGGATCGGAAGATTCAGGAGCTTCGCAGAAAGAGTATTCCGCTAGTAAAGGTTCTGTGGAATAATCATGGGTTTGAGGAAGCAACTTGGGAAAGAGAGGACCAGGTTCGGGATCAGTATCCGGAGTTGTTTGTTGACCAAGTAGGAATTGCGTGGGCGCAATTGTTTTAAGGGGGAGAGGGTGTAATACCCGAGCCCGGAATGTGAATTTTCTTGTTTATTATTTTGGAAATTATATTTTCTTAAATTCTTTGTGAATTAATTGTTACTTTCTCGCTGTCGCAACGTGCATTGCATTTAAGGAGCGATAGCTAGATAACGATTTCTAGTCCTCAGCAAATAGTGAAACTAGTATTTAGATGACTTAAATTTTATATTTTAATTTTTGCTAGCTGAAAATTTAATTGGTGTTAGTTTTGAGCTTGAAAATGCACAAAACTAAGGCTTTTTGACCAAGTTTTAAGTAGTTTGACCTTGGACCTTTGACCCTTTGACCATTTAACACCTTATAAGCTAAAACTAAGCAAAATAAAAAAAGAAATTGCAGCTGAAAACAGAGGAGAAGGCCGAGAGCTTTGAAGAAAAAAAAAAAAAACCTTTCAACTTCCAATCATTCAATCTTCGCGTGAGCTCGTGCGGGGTGATTTCCGAGGCAACTAGCGTTGTTTTCCTAGCGACTAGGAGTACCTGAGGTGAGGGAAGCATGTTATTTGCGCATTTAAACGTTATGTATGTCAACTTTGTCAATTTTGAGATTTGTCCGTAGATCGTTATTTAAAGCGATTTGATGCTTCTAGAATATTCCTTGGCATTTGTAGAACATGTATTTATAGCTTTGTAACATTTTCTGCGGTTAAATGTTGTGATTGCAAATTAAATTGTCAATTGAATAGTGTTTTGTGAATAGTAAAACCTTGAAACGTTGAAGTTGCACTGTTATGCTTTCTGTTGATGTAAAAATGTGCTAGGTATGCTAGAATGCTAAAATGTGTGGTTTGTTTGGGTTGCGTAGTGGAAAAAATGAGAATTATGCCTTTGGGAAAGTCGGGGTCGTTTTGGTCAACTTTAGCGTTTTCTCGTTTTGCATGTTGGCATTGCTTCAGGAAGCCATGGAAGCACTTTTGGTGCGATTATGGCATTGGTTGGGTGTTTGGTTGTTATAGTTGTAGTTCAAACGAGAAAGGGGGAAATCGGGGCTTTGCGCGAGTTCTAGGGTAAAGTAAGGTTTCGGGGTCTTTAAACGTGCCTTATGGTGACCTAGGAGGGTTGGCGAAGTCGGTTTCCAGAACTCGTGGCTCGTTTGGAAATGGTAGCGTTTTGATAGTTGGGGCCAATTTGTGTTTTTGTGTGTTTTCTTGTCTTTATGCCTATAGAATGCTTAGAATTACTTGAAATACTTGTTTGAGTTGTTTTGGATTGAATTGCTTATCAATTGCTGCTATTGCGTGCGAGAGTAACCTACTTTGTTATTCTCCCACGTGTGGCTTTATTGCTTGTTTATCGCCTTGTATCGAGTCCTGCATTGCATAGTGTCTCGCACGTGAGTGATGGGCCTCTCTGGGTAGCCTTGGGTTGCCAGTGTTGGTTGCTCTAGCTCCGCTGCTATTCCTTTTCTCGCTTGGGTTGCCTCCCAGGGAGATTTGGATCGTAGGTTGATGGATACTTCCGGGGTATTCCAAACTGGTATTATAAGGTGGTTTGGGCCGGCGCGTCGTCATCGAATTCGTGTTTGAAAGTTGCTCGTGAAAAGAGTACCGTATCCTTTGAATGAGTGTTTATAGTCTTTAATGCTTGCCTTGTTATAATATTGACGTGGTTGTATCTTTATATGATTTGTATGTATTGCTTGGCTAATTGCATTGCATACTCCTCTCATCTCCGTCCTTGAGACCAATTTCCCTCGCTGAGCAATAGTTTTTGCTCATTCCTTTCTATACCATATTTTTTTTACAGGAGTAGTTGAAGCAGACCCTCTCGAGGTAATTGAGGAGGAGGAACAGGTGGAGGTGTTCCCGTGATTGTTCTTCTCTGCTTTGCTGGTAGTTGGTTACCAGATTTTTGTGCGAGCTTTGCATGATATGTATATTGCTTGGATGTCGTTTAATTTTGAGGCTTGTAGCCTTGTATGTATTTTCTAGTTTGAGGCCTCTATGGTCTTATGTTGTATAAGTTGAAAGAATGTAAAGTTGTAAACTTATACCTTGTGACTAGTAAAGAAATGCATGCTAATGGAATTGATTAGTGGCATAAATACTTGTGTAGTATGCATAGCATTTTTGGTTTAAAAAGTTGGTTAATAAGAAATGTATGTTGTAAAGAAAGTCGGCTTGTTTAATTGTTTATATGGCTTTCGCAAGTATTATGTTGGTTTTAGGGTTTCGGATCGTCCGCGGTACAAAGGAGACTCCGTCCGTGTGTTGGGTCTGGGCTTGGCCTTTTGCGGGGTCGGGTCGGGGCGTGACAAAATAGGTGTACTCCGGATGTACCCCGAAATCCTATGACCCAACTCTCCGAGGAAGTCTAGTCCCCAAGCGAGAGAAGGAATTGGACAATAGTAGTCACGGTTGCACTGTTAAGCCCGATGCCGCCCTGTGTGCGTGAACGCTATCACGCCAGAATGAAAGGTTGCAACCTTATATGCAATGCACATTTTGACATTTAATATATCACATTAGGAGGACAACAAAGTAGGTTGCCTCTGGACAGTCATAAGATTTCACATTGACAAGTAAACAAGCGAGGCACGAATGGACAAGTAATTTCAATTGAAAGGCATATGGAGTTATATGAACATTAAACGGGCAGCCATGTAATGCACGTAAATCAAGTCATATAACTCAATTCAAAGTCCACGTAATCAAATAATAAGATTATTCAACGTGCAACAACATCTACATGGGTTTGGACGCAAAAAAGGCCTATTTGTCAACATGCAATGATCAAAATCACATTTAGGGCTATAACGGCAACTACGGGCAGCCTACTAAACATATAATTACGCACAATATCCAAAGGATCAACACTTAGCAAGTTTACCTAGTCACTAGGGTTTCCATTTCGTGCTTACCCGTGCTATTAAGCCCCAAGTCAACTCAAAATCAATCTCAAGCCATGCATTAGTTAATTCAAACATCCCCAAGTATTCAAAACAGTCCACACAACATCCCAAGGCCACAATCCCAAGCATTTAATGCCACAAGAGAAGTTACAACAAATTTTCTAAGCATATAACTAAGTGAAACCCTCACTGCAATAGGCTATTTTCTCACAATCATTAAGATAAGCAAACAATCTCCAATTCCAGTTAATAAGATGTCAAACTAAATCTTAAGAAGTGAACTAAATTCAGAAACAAACCTCACATCATTTGGAGTTCGGGTCCAATAGTTAGAGCCAAAATAGTGGGATTGCACAAAACTGTCCAGATTTGCACACATTTTAATACTTGTCGTTTTTGAGATCCTTAGGGTCAGATTTAGCCTTACTCCATATCTGACAAAAATGTCCAGAACTGAAAAATCTATCCGCACACCAAATTTCATGCATTTTGGATATCATTTACTAAGTCAAAACTGGTTTGTTCTACAAGGTCAGTGAATCTGCCAAAACCTGCTTCATTTTTTCCAGACTTCCAGATTTGGACACATTTTAATGATTTGCCATTTTGAGGACCTTAGATTCAAAATTCGCTTTGGCCTATTTCTGTTACAAATGTTCAAAACTGGAAAAACTAGTTACCTACCAATTTTCATGAATTTTCAACATCATTTGCCTAGCCAAACTTACCTCGCAACAACAAGACAGAGAGCTGTCACAAAACCCGATTTCATCTATCATCACCTTCAAGCCAAAATCTTTCCATGCATGGTTGTAAAAGCTTATAAACACATATATATCTCAAGTACAGAAGCAAATACAAACATTTAAGAGCATGCATGTGGATTTTTGAAAGATTTTCAAGACGTTTTAGCTCTCACCTTAGCAAAACAACAAGAAGATGCACAAAACTTTGATGAAGCACAAATTTGGTCTTCTTCCTTGCTTAGCCGAGACACCACCCATTTTCTCTCTATTTTTCCTAGCTTAGTGAGCAAGTTCTTAGTAGGTGCATGTGGTTAGAACAAGAAGAAAAGAAATGGAAGCTAGCAAACTCACCTAGGCCGAAATGGAGACTCAAAGAGCTTGCATGTGTGATTCTTGCAACTTAGCTAGCTTGGCCGAGTTTCTTAGCTTGTTGCTTGTCTTGATGCACCATAGAATGATGAGGATGAGTTATGGAATGAAGAAACTCAGCCAAGGCCGAGAGAGAGAGAGAAGAATGAGAGGGCGAGAGAGTGAATGAAAGAAAAATGAGAGAAAATGACAAAGAATGAAAGCCTTGCAATTGATGAAGCATGGGTCGGCCTTGGGCATACAAAAATTCAGATTTATGTCTTCAAGAAGCTTGATTTTTGAATCACCTAGCATGGGCAAGGAGCTTGTCGAGATTTGGAGGCCTTGGGTTGAGTTTTTGAGCTAAAGTTTTTTATGCAATGTGTCATAGATTGTCATAGGATTGTTTGGAGAATAATTAAATTAAGCAAGCAAGCACAAAAGCCCATATGGTGGTCGGCCAAGGCATGTAAAATCTGATTTTTTTGTCATCTATTGCAGTATTATTTAATTGTGTGTTGAAAGTGCAAAAGAATAAGGAATAAAGAATAAGGAATGTCTAACTTTTTGTGAGATGTTGTCTTCTAGTAGGTTGAATTAGTAATTTAATATTAGTTAGTGGAATTTGTAGGATTAATTAACGATTTAGTACTTCGTGTAAGATGCTTTCTTGATTAGTGTGAGGACACGTTTTCCTAGGTCTAGGGCACGCACTACGAGATAGGGCACGCATTACGAGACAAACACACATTTTCCAAGTGAATGCACGCAACCCTAAATGAATGCACGTAATTCAATGCAAGGCACACAAATCTAGGTTAGGCACACAAAATGAGGTATCGCACACAAATCGTTGTCAGGCCTCACATCCTCCCCTTCTTAAAAGAATTTCGTCCCAAAATTCAATATTACCTTTGAAATAAAGATGGATATTGTTGCTCCATCTGGTCTCGCCTTTCTCACGTTGCTTCTTCAACTCCATGATGATCCCACAGCACTTTCACCATCGGTATAGTTTTGTTGCGCAACTCTCGATCTTGCTGGTCTAGGATTCGAATGGGCTTCTCCTCATAAGACAAGTTCTCTCAAAGCTGCAACGGCTCTGGCTCCAAGATATGCGATGGATCAGGGTGATACTTCTGCAGCATTGAAACATGAAAGACGTCGTGAATATTGGAGAGGTTTTGGGGTAGTGCCAGGCGATACACCAATTTGCCAACCTTCTCAATTATCTCAAATGGTCCTACAAACCTCGGGCTCAATTTTTCACCCTTGCCATGTTTAATCGGTCCCCTCTGAGGTGATATCTTCAGGAACACCTTGTCGCCGACCTCAAACTCTAGGCTCCGTCTCCGTCGGTCTGCATAACTTTTCTGCCTACTTTGGGCAATAAGCATCCATTTTCGGATGAGGTGGATATTATCAACAGTCTTCATAAGTTTAGGTAGAAGGGTCGGGTCAAAAGTCTTTGTTTCACCTACTTCATCCCAGTAAATTGGGGATCGACACTTACGTCCATACAATGCCTCAAATAGGGCCATCCCGATAGTGGCTTGATAACTATTATTATAAGCGAACTCCGCTAGAGACAGATATTTCTCCCAACCTTTCCCGAAGTCTAAAACACACGCCCTCAGCATATCCTCCAGAATCTGAATAGTTCTCTCAGATTATCCATCAGTCTGAGGGTGATAAGCCGTGCTGAAACTCAACTTCGTTCCCAAAGCTTCTTGCAATCTCTTCCAAAATTGGGAAGTAAAACGAGGATCTCTATCCAATACAATACTCACAGGCGTCCCGTGCAATCTTATAATCTCCACCACATACATATATCCCAATTTCTCGGGACTATCTTCCTTGTTCGTCGGTAAGAAGTGCGCTGACTTAGTCAATCTATCCACTATGACCCAAACGGCGTCATGACCCTTTTGTGATCTGGGCAGGTCCATAACAAAGTCCATAGTTATATGTTCCCATTTCCATTGAGGAATCTCCAACGGCTGAAGTAAACCTGCTGGTCGTTGATGTTCTGCTTTGACTCTCTGGCAAGTCAAACACCGTGCCACGAACTCCGCAATCTCTCTCTTCATGTTATTCCACCAATAGTGTTGCTTCAAATCCCAGTACATCTTCGTTCCGCTGGGGTGAATAGTGTATCTTGAATTATGGGCTTCTTCAAGAATCTTCTTTTTCAGCTCTGGTTCATTAGGAACACAAATTCGATTCCTAAACCTCCAAATACCATCATCATGAAACTTGAAATTTGCGTTACTTTCTTTAATCTTCTGAAATTCTTGGTCCTTCTGTTGAGCCTCTCGTAATTCAGACAACAAGGTCAATTGAACCTGCGTAGTGGCAAAAAGTAACCTTTTCCGAGTCAATTATGGTTTCCACAAAAATGTTTCCTCCAACAACTCCTGCACTTTGATTTCTAGTTTTGCCATGCTCGCTTTCCTACTTAAAGCATCTGCAACTACATTTGCTTTACCGGGCACATAATTGATTGTGCAGTTATAATTGTCCAAAAGCTCCATCCACCGCCTTTGCCTCATATTCAACTCCTTTTGAGTGAACAAGTATTTCAAGCTCTTGTGATCAGTAAATACCTCAAACTTGTTACCCCACAGATAATGCCTCCATTTCTTGAGTGCAAACACAATAGCCGCTAACTCCAAATCATGCGTCGGGTAGTTCAATTCATACGGCTTCAGTTTCCTTGAGGCATACGCAATCACTCTACCATTTTGCATCAACACACAACCCAATCCTTCCTTCGAAGCATCGCTATAGATTACAAAACCTTGACTCCCTTCAAGCAATGCAAGAATAGGTGCGGTAGTCAATCTTTTGTTCAACTCTTGGAAGCCGTTCTCACACTTATCATCCCATATGAACTTTGTTTTCTTTTGAGTGAGCTTTGTAAGCGGTCCTGCAATCTTAGAGAAATCTTTCACGAATCTCCGATAATAGCTGGCTAGACCAAGAAAACTCCGAACCTCCGTAACGTTTTCCGGCTTCTTCCAAGACATCACTGCTTCTATCTTTGATGGATCTACCGCTATTCCCTCTTGGGATATGATATGCCCCAAAAATGCAATCTGTTGCAACCAAAATTCACACTTGTTAAACTTTGCATACAATTGATGCTCTCGAAGTTTCTGCAGTACCAACCGTAGGTGTTTTTCATGCTCTGCCTCGGATTTCGAGTATACCAAAATATCATCAATGAAGATCACCACAAATGCCCTCGGTTTGTCGGCCCAGCCTCTACGTGAGGCAAAGTTGTCTGGCCCAAGGTGACGTGGGATTCGGTAATAGAAATTTGGTGGATGAGGTTGTCATCCTTTTCGCGGCTCATGACCAATGATCCGAGACAGAAAAAAAAAGCGCAAAAGAAGAAAATTGTCCCAAAACTGATGAAAACATTCAATTTTGGGCTTCAAAAATGGGCGCAGTTGAGGAGGCTTGTTGCCCCTATAGTAGAGCTCTCGGAGAGCTTTCCAACGGAATGCTGTGCGCCGAGTAACTCCTTACGGATCAAAAGTTATGGGCACCAGAGCGATGGAGACCTGGTCCCAAGCCCCACGCCCTCGGTTTGCGGGCCCAGCATCTACGTGAGGTGAAGTTGTCTTGCCCAAGGTGCCTTGTAATTCAGAAATAGAAATGTGATGGATTAGGTTCTCGTCTTTTTCGAGGCTCACGACGTACGATCCGGGACGGAAAAACACTGCAAAAGATGAAAATTGTTCTAAAACTAATGAAAACGTTCGATTTTCGGCTATGAAAATGGGCGCAAACGAGCAGGCTTGCCGCCCCCATCGTACAGCTCTCGGAAAGCTTTCCAACGGTATGCTGTCCACCGAGTAACTCCTTACGGATCAAAAGTTATAGGCACCAGAGCGACGGAGACCTGGTCCCAAGCCCCACGTCCTCAGTTTGCGGGCCCAGCCTCTACATGAGTTGAAGTTTTCTTTCCCAAGGTTCCATGTTCTTCAGTAATAGAAATGTGATGGATTAGGTTGTCATCCTTTACGCGACTCTCGACGTACGATACAGGACGGAAAGACATTGAAAAAGAAGAAAATTGTCCCGAAACTGATGAAAAGTTTGATTTTTGGCTCCAAAAACGGGCGTAGCCGAGCAGGCTTGCTGCCCACATCATAGAGCTCTTGGAGAGCTTTCGAACGGTATGTTGTGCACCGCGTACCTCCTTACGGATCAAAAGTTATGGGCACCGGAGCAACGGAGACCTGGTCCCAAGGCCCACGCCCTTGGTTTACGAGCCCAGCCTCAACGTGAGGCAAAGTTGTCTTGCCCAAGGTGACGTGGGATTCAGTAATAGAAATGTGGTGGATTAGGTTGTCATCCTTTTCGCGGCTCACGGCCAACGATCCGAGAAGGAAAAAAAGCGCAAAAGAAGAAAATTGTCCAATAACTAATGAAAACGTTCAATTTTGGGCATTGATAATGGGCACAGTTGAGGAGGTTTGCTGCCCCCGTAGTAGAGCTCTCGAAGAGCTTTCCAACGGTATGCTATGCACCGAATAACTCCTTGCCGATCAAAGGTTATGGGCATCGGAGCGACGGAGACCTGGTCCCAAGCCCCACGCCCTCAGTTTGTGGGCCCAGCCTCTACATGAGGCTAAGTTGTCTTGCCCAAGGTGCCCTGTAATTCGGCAATAGAAATGTGATGGATTAGGTTGTCATCCTTTTCGAGAATCACGACTTACGATCCGGGATGGAAAAACACTGAAAAGATGAAAATTATTCCGAAACTAATGAAAACGTTCGATTTTGGGCTCTAAAAGTGGGCGCAGATGAGCAGGCTTGCCACCCCCATCGTACAGCTCCCAGAGAGCTTTCCAACGGTATGCTGTCCGCCGAGTAACTCCTTACGGATCAAAAGTTATAGGCACCAGAGCGACGGAGACTTGGTCCCAAGCCCCACGCCCTCGGTTTGTGGGCCCAGCCTCTACATGAGTTGAAGTTGTCTTTCCTAAGGTGCCATGTTCTTCGGTAATAGAAATGTGATGGATTAGGTTGTCGTCCTTTACGCGGCTCTCGACGTACGATACAGGACGGAAAGACAGCGAAAAAGAAGAAAATTGTCCCGAAACTGATGAAAAGTTTGATTTTGGGCTCCAAAAATGGGCGTAGCCGAGCAGGCTTGCTGCCCACATCGTAGAGCTTTCGGAGAGCTTTCCAACGGTATGTTGTGCACCGCGTAACTCCTTACGGATCAAAAGTTATGGGCACCGGAGCAACGGAGACTTGGTCCCAAGGCCCACGCCCTCGGTTTGCGGGCCCAGCCTCTACGTGAGATGAAGTTGTCTTGCCCAAGGTGACGTGGGATTCAGTAATAGAAATGTGGTGGATTAGGTTGTCGTCCTTTTTGCGGCTCACGGCCAACGATC
Source organism: Ehretia macrophylla (assembly GCA_037974665.1). NCBI lineage: Eukaryota > Viridiplantae > Streptophyta > Magnoliopsida > Boraginales > Ehretiaceae > Ehretia > Ehretia macrophylla. The sequence continues at coordinate 46,214,156 of CM075771.1, read as the reverse complement.
TGAGAAGGAAAAAAAGTGCAAAAGAAGAAAATTGTCCAAAAACTGATGAAAACGTTCAATTTTGGGCATCGAAAATGGGCGCAGTTGAGGAGGCTTGCTGCCCCCGTAGTAGAGCTCTCGGAGAGCTTTCTAACGGTATGCTGTGCGCCGAATAACTCCTTGCCGATCAAAAGTTATAGGCATCGGAGCGACGGAGACCTGGTCCCAAGCCCTACGCCCTCGGTTTGTGAGCCCAACCTCTACATGAGGCTAAGTTGTCTTGCCCAAGGTGCCTTGTAATTCGGCAATCGAAATGTGATGGATTAGGTTGTCATCCTTTTCGAGAATCACGACGTACGATCCGGGACGGAAAAACACTGCAAAAGATGAAAATTGTTCCAAAACTGATGAAAATGTTCAATTTTGGGCTCTGAAAATGGGCGCAGACGAGCAGGCTTACTGCCCCCATCATACAACTCTCAGAGAGCTTTCCAACGGTATGTTTTCCGCCGAGTAACTCCTTACGGATCAAAAGTTATGGGCACCAGAGCGACGGAGACCTGGTCCCAAGCCCTACGCCCTCGGTTTGCGGGCCCAGCCTCTACGTGAGTTGAAGTTGTCTTGCCCAAGGTGCCAAGTTATTCGGTAATAGAAATGTGATGGATTAGGTTGTCGTCCTTTACGCGGCTCACGACGTACAATACAGGACGGAAAAATAGTGAAAAAGAAGAAAATTGTCCCGAAACTGATGAAAAGTTCAATTTTTGGCTGCAAAAACGGGCGTAGCCGAGCAAGTTTGCTGCCCACATCGTAGAGCTCTCAGAGAGCTTTCCAACTGTATGTTGTGCACTGCGTAACTCTTTACGGATCAAAAGTTATGGACACCGGAGCAACGGAGACCTGGTCCCAAGCCCCATGTACTCGGTTTGCGGGCCCAGCCTCTACGTGAGGCAAAGTTGTCTTGCCCAAGGTACCATGTTATTCGGTAATAGAAATGTGATGGATTAGGTTGTCGTCCTTTTCGATGCTCACGACATACGATCTGGGACGGAAAAACTGCACAAAAAAAGAAAATTTTTTCGAAACTAATGAAAACGTTCAATTTTGGCTCCGAAAATGGGCGCAGACGAGCAGGCTTGCTGCCCCCATTGTACAACTCTCAAAGGGCTTTCCAACGGTATGCTGTCCGCTGAGTAACTCCTTACGGATCAAAAGTTATAGGCACCAGTGCGACGGAGACCTGTTCCCAAGCCCCACGCCCTCGGTTTGCGGGCCCAGCCTCTACGTGAGTTGAAGTTGTCTTGCCCAAGGTATCATGTTATTCGGCAATAGAAATGTGATGGATTAGGTTGTCGTCCGTTTCGATGCTCACGACATACGATATGGGACGGAAAAACAGCGCAAAAAAGAAATTTTTTCCGAAACTAATGAAAATGTTGGATTTTGGCTCCGAAAATGGGCGCAGTCGACCAGGTTTGTAGCCCCCGTCGTAGAGCTCTCGAAGTGCTTTCTAACCGTAGGCTGTGCACCGCGTAACTCCTTACGGATCAAAAGTTATGGGCACCTAAGCGACAGAGACCTAGTCTCTCAATTTGTGGGCCCAGCCTCTACGTGAGGCAATGTTGTCTTGCCAAAGGTGCCATATTATTCGGTAAAAGAAATGTGATGGATTAGGTTATCGTCCTTCTCAAGGCTCACAAGGAACGATTCGGGACGAAAAAACTGCGCAAAAGAAGAAAATTATTCCGAAACTGATGAAAAAGTTTGATTTTGAGCTCTAAAAATGGGCGTAGATGAGCAGGCTTGCCGCCCCGATCGTACAGATCTCGAAGAGCTTTCCAACGGTATGCTGTCCGCCGAGTAACTCCTTACGGATCAAAAGTTATGGGCACTAGAGCAACGGAGTCCTGGTCCCAAGCCCCACGCCCTCGGTTTCCGAGCCCAGCCTCTACATGAGTTGAAGTCGTCTTACCCAAGGTGCCATGTTATTCGGTAATAGAAATGTGATGGATTAGGTTGTCTTCCTTTACGCGACTCTCGACGTACGATACAGGACGGAAAAATAGCGAAAAAGAAGAAAATTGTCCTGAAATTGATGAAAAGTTTGATTTTTGGCTCCAAAAACCGGTGTAGCCGAGCAGACTTGCTGCCCACATCGTAGAGCTCTCGGAGAGCTTTCCAACGGTATGTTGTGCACCGCGTAACTCCTTACGGATCAAAAGTTATGGGCACCGGAGCAACGGAGACCTGGTCCCAAGGCCCACGACCTCGGTTTGCGAGCCGACCTCTACATGAGGCCAAGTTGTCTTGCTGAAGGTGACGTGGGATTCGGTAATAGAAATGTGGTGGATTAGGTTGTCGTCCTTTTTGCGGCTCACGGCCAACGATCCGAGACAGAAAAAAAAGCGCAAAAGATGAAAATTATCCCAAAACTGATGAAAACGTTCAATTTTGGGCTTTCAAAATGAGCGCAGTTGAGGAGGCTTGCTGCCCCCGTAGTAGAGCTCTCGGAGAGCTTTCCAACGGTATGCTATGCGCCGAATAACAACTTACGGATCAAAAATTATGGGCACCGGAGCCACGGAGACCTGGTCCTAAGCCCCACGCCCTCGGTTTGCGGGCCCAGCCTCTACATGAGGCGAAGTTGTCTTGCCCAAGGTGCCCTGTAATTTGGCAATAGAAATGTGATGGATAAGGTTGTCGTCCTTTTCGAGGCTCACGACGCACGATCCGGGACGGAAAAACACTACAAAAGATGAAAATTGTTCCAAAACTAACGAGAACATTCGATTTTGGGCTCTGAAAATGGGCGCAGACCAGCAGGTTTGCTGCCCCCATCGTACAACTCTCGGAGGGCTTTCCAACGGTATGCTGTCCGCCGAGTAACTCCTTACGGATCAAAAGTTATCGGCACCAGAGCGGCGGAGACCTGGTCCCAAGCCCCACGCCCTCGATTTGCAGGCCCAGCCTCTACGTGAGTTGAAGTTGTCTTGCCCAAGGTGCCATGTTATTCGGTAATAGAAATGTGATGGATTAGGTTGTCGTCCTTTACACGGCTCACGACGTACGATACAAGATGGAAAAACAGCGAAAAGGAAGAAAATTATCCCGAAACTGATGAAAAGTTCAATTTTTGGCTCCAAAAATGGGCGTAGCCGAGCAAATTTGCTGCTCACATCATAGAGCTCTCAGAGAGCTTTCCAACGGTATGTTGTGTAACGCGTAAATTCTTACGGATCAAAAGTTATGGGCACCGGAGCAACAGAGACTTGGTCCCAATCCCCATGCACTCGGTTTGCGGGCCCAGCCTCTACGTAAGGCGAAGTTGTCTTGCCCAAGGTACCATGTTATTCGTTAATAGAAATGTGATGGATTAGGTTGTCATCCTTTTCGATGCTCACGACATACGATCTAGGACGGAAAAATAGCGCAAAAAAAGAAATTTTTTCCGAAACTAATGAAAATATTCGATTTTGGCTCCGAAAATGGGCGAATCGACCAGGTTTGTAGCCCTCGTCGTACAGTTCTCGGAGAGCTTTCCAACCGTATGTTGTGCGCCGCGTAACTCCTTACGAATCAAAAGTTATGGGCACCTGAGCGACGGAGACCTGGTCCCTCTGTTTGCGGGCCCAGCCTCTACGTGAGGTAAAGTTGTCTTGCCCAAGGTGCCATGTTATTCGATAAAAGAAATGTGATGGATTAGGTTGTTGTCCTTTTCGAGGCTCACGAGGTACGATTTGGGATGAAAAAATAGCGCAGAAGAAGAAAATTGTTCCGAAACTGATGAAAACGTTCGATTTTGGGCTACGAAAATGGGCACAGCCGAGCAGGCATGTGACCCCCGTCGTAGAGCTCTGGGAGAGCTTTCCAACGGTATGCTGTGCGCCGAGTAACTCCTTACGGATCAAAAGTGATGGGCACTGGAGCGACGGAGACCTTGTCCCAAGCCCCACGCCCTCGGTTTGCGGGCCCAGCTTCTGCGTGAGGTGAAGTTATCTTGCCCATGGTGCCATGTTATTCGGTAATAGAAATGTGATGGATTAGGTTGTCATCCTTTTCGAGGCTCACGACGTACGATTTGGGACGAAAAAACACTGCAAAAGAAGAAAATTGTTCAGAAATTGATGAAAACGTTCAATTTTGGGCTCCAATAATGGGCGCAGCCGAGCAGGCTTGCTATCCTCGTCGTAGAGCTGTCGGAGAGCTTCCTAACGGTATGCTGTGAGCCGAGTAACTCCTTACGGATCAAAAGTTATGGGCACCGGAGCGACGGAGACCTGGTCACAAGCCCCACGCCCTCGGTTTGCGGGCCCAGCCTCTACGTTTGGCGAAGTTGTCTTGCCTAAGGTGATGTGGGATTCGGTAATAGAAATGTGGTGGATTAGGTTATCGTCATTTTCGCGGCTCATGACCAACGATCCGGGATGAAAAAACACTGCAAAAGAAGAAAATTGTTCCAAAACTGATGAAAACGTTTGATTTTGGGCTCCGAAAATAGGTGCAGCCGAGCAACCTTGCTGCCCCCATCGTAGAGCTCTCGGAGAGCTTTCTAACGGTATGCTGTCCGCCGAGTAACTTCTTACGGATCAAAAGTTATGGGCACCGGAGCGACGGAGACCTCGTCCCAAGCCCCACGCTCTCGGTTTGCTGGCCTAGTCTCTACGTGAGGTGAAGTTGTCTTGCCCAAGGTGCCATGTTATTCGGTAATTGAAATGTGATGGATTAGGTTGTTGTCCTTTACGCGGCTCACGACGTACGATACGGGATGGAAAAACAGCAAAAAAGAAGAAAATTATCCCTAAACTGATGAAAACATTCGATATTTGGCTACAAAAATAGGCGTAGCCGAGTAGGTTTGCTGCCCACGTTGTAGAGCTCTCGGAGAGCTTTCCAACGGTTATTTGTGCACCGTGTAACTCCTTACGGATCAAAAGTTATGGGCACCAGAGCAACGGAGACCTGGTCCCAAGCCCTACGCACTCGGTTTGCGGGCCCAGCCTCTACGTGAGGCGAAGTTGTATTGCCCAAGGTGCCATGTTATTCAGTAATAGAAATGTGATGAATTAGGTTGTCGTCCTTTTCGAGGCTCACGACATACAATCTGGGACAAAAAAACAGCGTAAAAGAAGAAAATTGTTCCGAAACTAATGAAAACGTTCGATTTTGGGCTCAAAAAATGGTCACAGTCGAGCAGGTTTGCTGCCCCCGTCGTAGAGCTCTCGGAGAGCTATCCAACGGTATGCTGTGTGCCGAATAACTCCTTCCAGATCAAAAGGTATGGGCACCGGAGCGACGGAGACCTGGTCCCAAGCCCCATGCCCTTGTTTTGCGAGCCCAGCCTCCACGTGAGGCAAAGTTGTCTTGCCCAAGGTGCCATGTTATTCGGTAATAAAAATGTGATGGATTAGGTTGTCGTCCTTTTCGAGGCTCACGACGTACAATCCGGGACAGAAAAACACTGCAAAAGAAGAAAATTGTTTCGAAACTAATAAAAATGATCAATTTTGGTCACCAAAAATGGGCGCAGCCGAGCAAGCTTGCTGCCCCCGTCGTAGAGCTCTCGGAGAGCTTTCCAACGGTATGTTGCGCGCCGAGTAACTCTTTACGGATCAAAAGTTATGGGCACTGGAGCGACGGAGACCTGATCCTAATCCCCACGCCCTCGGTTTGCGGGCCCAGCCTCTACGTGAGGCGAAGTTGTCTTCCCCAAAGTGACGTGGGATTCGGTAATAGAAATGTGGTGGATTAGGTTGTAATCCTTTTCGCGGCTCACGACCAACGATCCGGGATGAAAAAACAACGCTAAAGAAGAAAATTATCCCGAAACTGATGAAAATGTTCGATTTTGGGGTTCAAAAACCAGTGCAGCCGAGTATGTTTACTGCCCCCGTCGTAGAGCTCTCGGAGTACTTTCCATCGGTATTATGTGCGCCGCGTAACTCCTTACGGATCAAAAGTTATACGCACCGGAGCGACGGAGACTTGGTCCCACGCCCTCGGTTTGCGGGACCAGCCTCTACGTGAGGCGAAGTTGTCTTGCCCAAGTTGCAGTGTTATTCGGTAATAAAAATGAGATGGATTAGGTTGTCGTCCTTTACGCGGCTCACGACGTACGATACGGGACGAAAAAACTGTGCAAAAGAAGAAAATTGTCCTGAAACTGATGAAAATGTTGGATTTGGGGCTCCCAAAATTGGCGCAGCTTAGTAGGATTGCTTCCCACGTCTTAGATCTCTCGGAGGGCTTTCCAACGGTATGTTGTGCGCCGTGTAACTCCTTACGGATCAAAAGTTATGGGCACCGGAGCGACGGAGGCCTGGTCCCAAGCCCCATGACCTCGGTTTGAGGGCCCAGCCTCTACATGAGGCAAAGTTTTCTTGCCCAAGGTGCCATGTTATTCGGTAATAGAAATGTGATAGATTCGGTTGTCACCCTTTTCGAGGCTCCCGACATACGATCTGGGACAGAAAAACAGCGCAAAAGAAGAAAATTGTTTCGAAACTGATAAAAATGTTCGATTTTGGGATCCGAAAATGGGTGCAGTCAAGCAGGTTTGTAGCCCCGTCGTACAGCTCTCGGAGAGCTTTCCAACGGTATACTGTGCGACGCGTAACTCCTTACGGATCAAAAGTTATGGGCACCGGTGCAACGGAGACCTGGTCCCTCGGTTTGCGGGCCCAGCCTCTATGTGAGGCGAAGTTGTCTTGCCCAAGGTGCCATGTTATTCAGTGATAGAAATGTCATGGATTAGGTTGTCGTCCTTTTTTAGGCTCACGACGTACGATTCGGGACGAAAAAATAGCGCAAAAGAAGAAAATTGTTCTAAAATTGATGAAAATGTTCGATTTTGGCCTCCAAAAATGGGCGAAGCCGAAAAGGCTTGCTGCCCCTGTCGTAGAGCTCTCGAAAATCTTTCCAACGATATGCTGTGTGCCAAGTAACTCCTTACAGATCAAAAGTTATGGGTACCAGAACGACGGAGACCTGGTCCCAAGCCCCACGCCCTCGATTTGCGGGCCCAGCCTCTACGTGAGGCAAAGTTGTCTTGCCCAAGTTGCAGTCTTATTCGGTAATAAAAATGAGATGGATTAGGTTGTCGTCCTTTACGCGGCTCACGACGTACGATACGGGATGAAAAAACTGTGCAAAAGAAGAAAATTGTCCTGAAACTGATGAAAATGTTGGATTTGGGGCTCCAAAAATTGGCGCAGTATAGCAGGATTGCTTCCCACGTCGTAGAGCTCTCGGAGGGCTTTCCAACGGTATGTTGTGTGCCGTGTAACTCCTTACGGATCAAAAGTGATGGGCACCGGAGCGACGGAGACCTGGTCCTAAGCCCCACGCCCTAAGTTTGCGGGCCCAACCTCTACGTGAGGCAAAGTTGTCTTGCCCCAGGTGCCTTGTTATTCGGTAATAGAAATGTGATGGATTAGGTTGTCGTCCTTTTCGAGGATCACGACATACGATCTGGGACGGAAAAACAGCGTAAAAAAAGAAAATTGATCCAAAACTGATGAAAACATTCAATTTTGGGCCCCGAAAATGGGCGCAGCCGAGCAGGCTTGTATCCGCCGTCGTAGAGCTCTCGGAGAGCTTTCCAACGGTATGCTGTGCGCCGCGTAACTTCTTACGGATCAAAAGTTATGGGCACAGGAGCGACGGAGTCCTGGTCCCAAGCCCCACGCCCACGGTTTGCGGGCCCAGCCTCTACGTGAGGCGAAGTTGTCTTGCCCAAGGTTATGTAGGATTCGGTAATAGAAATGTGATGGATTATGTTGTTGTCCTTTTCGAGGCTCAGGACATACGATCCGGGATGGAAAAACACAGCAAAAGAAGAAAATTATTCCTAAACTGATGAAAATGTTCGATTTTGGGCTCCAAAAATGGTCGTAGCCGAGCAGGCTTGTATCCCTCGTCGTAGAGCTCTCGGAGAGCTTTCCAACGGTATGTTGTGCGCCACGTAACTCCTTACGGATCAAAGCTTATAGGCACCGGAGCGATGGAGACTTGGTCCCAAGCCCCACGCCCTCGGTTTGCAGGCCGAGCCTCTACGTGAGGTGAATTTGTCTTGCCCAAGGTGCCATGTTATTCGGTAATAGAAATGTGATGGATTAGGTTGTCGTCCTTTTCGAGGCTCACGACGTATGATTCGGGACGGAAAAACAGCGCAAAAGAACAAAATTGTTCCGAAACTGATGAAAATGTACGATTTTAGGCTCCGAAAATGGACGAAATCGAGCAGGCACGCTACCCCCATCGTAGAGCTCTCGGAGAGCTTTCCAACGGTATGTTGTGTGCCGAGTAACTCCTTACAGATCAAAAGTTATGGGCACCGGAGCAACGGAGACTTGGTCCCAAGCCCCACGCCCTCGGTTTGCGGGCCCAGCCTCTACATGAGGCGAAGTTGTCTTGCCCAAGGTGCCATGTTATTCGGTAATAAAAATACGATGGATTAGGTTGTCGTCCTTTTCGAGGCTCACGACGTACGATCCGGGGCGGAAAAACACTGCAAAAGAAGAAAATTGATTAGAAACTGATGAAAACGTTCGATTTTTGAGTCTGAAAATGGGCGTAGCCGAGCAGGCTTGCTGCCCCCGTCTTAGAGCTCTCAGAGAGATTTCCAACGGTATGTTGTGCGCCGAATAAGTCCTTACGAATCAAAAGTTATGGGCACCGGAGCGACGGAGACCTAGTCCTAAGCCCCACGCCCACGGTTTGCGGGCCCAACCTCTATTTGAGGCGAAGTTGTCTTGCCCAAGGTGACGTGGTATTCAATAATAAAAATATGGTGGATTAGGTTGTCGTCCGTTTCGCGGCTCACGGCCAACGATCCGGGACAGAAAAATAGCGCAAAAGAAGAAAATTATCCCGAAACTAATGAAAATGTTCAATTTTGGGCTTCAAAAATGGGCGCTGCTAAGTAGGATTGTTGCCCCCGCCGTAGAGCTCTCGGAGAGCTTTCCAAAGGTATTCTGTGCGCCGCATAACCCCTTACAGATCAAAAGTTATAGGCACCGGAGCGACGGAGACTTGGTCCCACGCCCTCGGTTTGCCGGCCCAGCCTCTACGTGAGGTGAAGTTGTCTTTCCCAAGGTGACGTGGGATTCGGTAATAGAAAAGTTGTGGATTAGGTTGTCGTCTTTTGCGCGGCTCACGACGTACGATACGGGAAGGAAAAATAGCAAAAAAGAAGAAACTTGTCCCGAAACTGATCAAAACGTTCGATTTTTGGCTCCAAAAACTGGCGTAGCCGAGCAGTCTTGTTGCCCACATCGTAGTGCTCTCGGAGGGCTTTCCAACAGTATGTTGTGCACCGCGTAACTCCTTACGAATCAAAAGTTATGGGTACCGGAGCAATGGAGACCTGGTCCCAAGCCCCACGCCCTCGGTTTGCGGGCCCAGCCTCTACGTGAGGCGAAGTTGTCTTGCTCAAGGTGTCATGTTATTCGGTAATAGAAATGTGATGGATTAGGTTGTCGTCCTTTTCGAGGCTGACGACATACGATCTGGGATGAAAAAACAGCGCAAAAGAAGAAAATTGTTCTGAAACTGATGAAACGTTTGATTTTGGGCACCAAAAATAGGCACAGTCGAACAGGTTTGTAGCCCCAATCGTAGAGCTCTCGGAGATCTTTCCAACGGTATGCTGTGCGCCGCGTAACTCCTTACGGATCAAAAGTTATGGGCACTAGAGCAACGGAGACCTGGTCCCTCGGTTTGCGGGCCCAGCCTCTACGTGAGGCGAAGTTGTCTTGCCCAAGGTGTCATGTTATTCGGTAATAGAAATGTGATGGATTAGGTTGTCGTCCTTTTCGAGGCTCACGACATACGATTCGGGACAAAAAAACAACGCAAAAGAAGAAAATTATTCTGAAACTGATGAAAACATTCGATTTTGGGTTCCAAAAATGGGCGCAGCCAAGCAGGCTTGCTGCACTCGTCGTAGAGCTCTCGGAGAGCGTTCCAACTGTATGCTGTCCGCCGAGTAACTCCTTACGGATCAAAAGTTTTGGGCACCGGAGCGACGAAGACCTTGTCCCAAGCCCTACGCCCTCGATTTGCGGGCCCAGCCTCTACGTGAGGCAAAGTTGTCTTGCCCAAGGTGCAGTGTTATTCGGTAATAGAAATGAGATGGGTTAGGTTGTCATCCTTTACGAGGCTCACGATGTACGATACGGGACGAAAAAACTGCGCAAAAAAAGAAAACTATCCCAAAACTGATGAAAATGTTCGATTTTGGGCTTTGCAAACTAGTGCAGCTGAGCAGGCTTGCTTCCCACGTTGTAGAGCTCTCGGAGACCTTTCCAACGGTATGTTGTGTGCCGCGAAACGCCTTACGGATCAAAAGTTATGGGCACCGGAGCGACGGAGACCTAGTCATAAGCCCTACGCGCTCAGTTTGCAGGCCCAGCCTCTACGTGAGGCGAAGTTGTCTTGCTCCAAGTGCCTTGTTATTCGTTAATAGAAATGTGATGGATTAGATTGTCGTCCTTTTCGAGGCTCACGACATACGATCTGGGACGAAAAAATAGTGCAAAAGAAGAAAATTATTCTGAAAGTGATGAAAACGTTCAATTTTGGGGTCCGAAAATGGGCGCAACCGAGCAGGCTTGTATCCCCCGTCGTAGGACTCTCGGAGAGCTTCCCAACGGTATGTTGTGCACCGTGTAACTCCTTACGGATCAAAAGTTTTAGGCACCGGAGTGACGGAGACCTGGTCCCAAGCCCCACGCCCACAGTTTGCGGGCCCAGCCTCTATGTGAGGTGAAGTTTTCTTGCCCAAGGTGACGTGAGATTCGACAATAGAAATGTGATAGATTCGGTTGTCGTCCTTTTCGAGGCTCACGGCGTACGATCCGAGACGGAAAAACACTGCAAAAAAAAAAAATTGTTCCTAAACTGAAGAAAACTTTCGATTTTGGGCTCTGAAAATGGTTGCAACCGAGCTGGCTTGTATCCCCCGTCTTAGAGGTCTCGGAGAGCTTTCCAACGGTATGTTGTGCGCCACGTAACTCCTTACGGATCAAAACTTATGGGCACCGGAGCGACGGATACCTAGTCCCTAGCCATATGCCCTCGGTTTACGGGCCCAGCCTCTACGTGATGTGAAGTTGTCTTGCCCAAGGGGCCATGTTATTGGGTAATAGAAATGTGATGGATTAGGTTTTCGTCCTTTTCGAGGCTCACGACGTACGATTCGGGACGGAAAAATAGCACAAAAGAAGAAAATTATTCTAAAACTAATGAAAACGTTCGATTTTGGGCTCTAAAAATGGGCGGAGTCGAGCAAGCTCGCTGCCCCAGTCGTTGAGCTCTCGAAGAGCTTACCAACGGTATGTTGTGCGCCGAGTAACTCCTTACGGATCAACAGTTATAGGCACCAGAGCGACGGAGACCTGGTCTCAAGCCCCATGCCCTCGGTTTGCGGGCCCAGCCTCTACGTGAGGCAAAGTTGTCTTGCCCAAGGTGCCATGTTATTCGGTAATAGAAATGTGATGGACTAGGTTGTCGTCCTTTTCGAGGCTCATGACGTACGATCCGGGAAGGAAAAACACTGCTTAAGAAGAAAATTGTTCCGAAACTAATGAAAACGTTCGATTTTGATCTCCAAAAGTGGGTGTAGCCGAGCAGGCTTGCTACCCCCATCGTAGAGCTCTCGGAGAGCTTTCCAACGGTATGCTGTGCACCGAGTAACTCCTTACAGATCAAAAGTAATGGGTATCGGAGCGACGGAGACCTGGTCCCAAGCCCCAAACCCTCGGTTTGCAGGCCCAGGCTCTACGTGAGGCAAAGTTGTCTTGCCTAATGTGACATGGGATTTGGTAATAGAAATGTGGTGGATTAGGTTGTCGTCCTTTTCGTGGTTCACGACCAACGATGCTGGACGAAAAAACACTGAAAAAGAAGAAAATTGTTCTGAAATTGATGAAAACGTTCGATTTTGGGCTCCAAAATGGGTGCAGCAGAGTAGGCTTGCTACCCCCATCGTAGAGCTTTCGGAGTGCTTTCCAACGGTATGCTGTGCGGTGCGTAACTCCTTTCAGATCAAAAGTAATGGGTAACGGAGCAAAAGGAGACTTGGTCCCAAGCTACACGCCTTCGGTTTACGGGCCCAACCTCTATGCGAGGCGAAGTTGTCTTGCCCAAGGGGCCATGTTATTCGGTAATAGAAATGTGATGGATTAGGTGTCGTCCGTTTCGAGGCTCACGACATACGATCCGGGACGGAAAAACAATGCAAAAGAAGAAAATTATTCCAAAACTGATGAAAATGTTCAATTTTGGGCTACGAAAATGGATGCAGCCGAGTAGGATTGCTGCCCCCGTCGTAGAGCTCTCGGAGAGCTTTCCTACGGTATACTGTGCGTCACGTAACTCCTTGCGGATCAAAAGTTATGGGCACCGGAGCGACGGAGACCTGGTCCCAAGCCCTACGCCCTCAGTTTGCGGGCCTAGTCTCTATGTGGGGCGAAGTTGTCTTGCCCAAGGTGCCATGTTATTCGGTAATAGAAATGTGATGGATTAGGTTATAGTCCTTTTCGAGGCTCACGACGTACGATCCGGGACGGAAAAACAGCGCAAAAGAAAAAAATTATTCCGCTATTGATGAAAATGTTCGATTTTGGACTACGAAAATGGGGGCAACCGAGTAAGCTTGTTGCCCCTGTCGTAGAGCTCTCGGAGAGCTTTCCAATGGTATGTTTTGTGCCGCGTAACTCCTTATGGATCAAAAGTAATGGGCATCGGAGCGATGCAGACTTGGTCCCAAGCCACACGACCTCGGTTTACGGGCCCAGCCTCTACTTGAGGCAAAGTTTTCTTGCCCAAGGGGCCATGTTATTCGGTAATAGAAATGTGATGGATTAGGTGTCATCATTTTCTAGACTCACGACGTATGATCTGGGACGGAAAAACAGTACAAAAGATGAAAACTATTCCAAAATTGATGAAAATGTTCGATTTTGGGGTCCGAAAATGGATGCAACCGAGTAGGCTTGCTGCCCCCGTCGCAGAGCTCTCGGAGAGCTTTCCAACTGTATGTTGTGCGACGTGTAACTCCTTGCGGATCAAAAGTTATGGGCACCGGAGCGACGAAGACCTGGTCCCAAGCCCCACGCCCTCAGTTTGCGGGCCCAGCCTCTACGTGAGGTGAAGTTGACTCGCCCAAGGTGCCATGTTATTCGGTAATAGAAATGTGATGGATTAGGTTGTCGTCCTTTTCAAGGCTCACGATGTACGATCCGGGACGGAAAAACAGTACAAAAGAAGAAAATTATTCCGAAATGGATGAAAACATTCGATTTTGGATTCCGAAAATGGGTGCAGCCTAGTAAGCTGGCTACCCCCGTCGTAGAGCTCTCGGAGAGCTTTCCAACGGTATGCTGTGCGCCGCGTAACTCCCTGCGAATCAAAAGTTATGGGCACCGGAGCGACGGAGACTTGGTCCCAAGCCCCACGCTCTCGGTTTGCGGGCCCAACCTTTTTGTGAGGCGAAGTTGTCTTGCCCAAGGTGCTATGTTATTCAGTAATAGAAATGTGATGGATTAGGTTATCATCCTTTTCGAGGCTCACGACGTACGATCCGGGACAGAAATATAGCTCAAAAGAAGAAAATTGTTCCGAAATTGATGAAAACGTTTGATTTTGGACTCCGAAAATGGGCGCAGCCGAGTAGGCTTGCTTCCCCCGTCGTAGAGCTCTCAGAGAGCTTTCCAACGGTATTCTGTGCACCGCGTTACTCCTTACGGGTCAAAAGTAATGGTCACTAGTGCGAATGAGACATGCTCTCATGCTCTACGCCCACGGTTTACGGGCCCAGCCTCTACGTGAGGCGAAGTTGTCTTGCCAAATGTGCCATGTTATTCGGTAGTAGAAATGTAATGGATTAGGTTGTCGTCCTTTTCGCGGCCCACGACGTACGATCCAGGACGAAAATACAGTGCAAAAGAAGAAAATTGCTCCAAAACTGATGAAAACGTTCAATTTTGGGCTCCGAAAAAGGGCACAGCCTAGCAGGCTTGCTGCCCCTATCGTAGAGACCTAGTCCCAACGATATGCTATGTGCCGCGTAACTGTTTACTGATCAAATGTTATGGGCACCGGAGCAACAGAGACCTAGTCCCAAGCCACACGCCCTCGATTTGCGAGCCTAGCCTTTGCTTGAGGTAAAGTTGTCTTGCCCAAGGGGCCATGTTATTCGTTAATAGAAATGTGATGGATTAGGTTGTTGTCCTTTTCGAGGCTCACGACGTACGATCCGAGACGAAAAAATAGCGCAAAAGAAGAAAATTGTTCCGAAACTGATGAAAATATTCGATTTTGGGCTCCAAAAATGGACGCAGCCGAGCAGAGTTGCTGCCCCTGTCGTAGAGCTCTTGGAAAGCTATCGAACGGTATGCTGTGCGCCGCGTAACTCCTTCGAATCAAAAGTCACGGAGACCTTGTCCCAAGCCCTACACCCTCGGTTTGCGGGCCCAGCCTCTACATGAGGCGAAGTTGTCTTACACAAGGTGCCTTGTTATTCGGGAATAGAAATGTGATGGATTAGGTTGTCGTCCTTTTCGCGACTCACAACATACGATTCGGGACGGAAAAACTGTGCAAAAGCAGAAATTTGTTCCAAAATAGATGAAAACGTTCGATTTTAGGCACCAAAAATAGGCGCCGCAAAGTAGGCTTGTTGCCCTTGTCGTAGAGCTTTCGGAGAGCTTTCCAACGGTATGTTGTGCGCAGCGTAACTCCATTCAGATCAAAAGTAATGGGCACCGGAGCGACGGAGACCTGATACCTAGCCACACGCCCTCGGTTTGCGGGCCCAGCCTCTAAGTGAGGCAAAGTTGTCTTGCCCAAGGGGCCATGTTATTCGGTAATAAAAATATGATGGATTAGGTTGTCGCCCTTTTTTAGGCTCACGACGTACGATCCGGGACCGAAAAACAGTGCAAAAGAAGAAAATTATTCCAAAACTAATGAAAACGTTCAATTTTTGGCTTCAAAAATTGGTGCAGCAGAGTAGGCATGCTGCCCCATCGTAGAGCTCTCGGAGAGCTTTCCAACAGTATGCTGTGCGTAGCGTAACTCCTTACGGATTAATGGTTATGGACACCGGAGCGACAGAGACCTGGTCCCAAGCCCCACGCCCTCGATTTGCTGTCCCCGCCTTTACGTGAGGCGAAGTTGCCTTGCCCAAGGTGCCATGTTATTCGGTAATAAAAATGTGATGGATTGGAGCTTTCCAACGGTATGCTGTGCACCGTGTAACAACTTACGGATTAAAAGTTATGGGCACCGTAGCGACGGAGACCTGGTCCCAAGCCCCACGCCCTCGGTTTTCGGGCCCAGCCTCTACGTGAGGTAAAGTTATCTTGCCCAAGGTGCCATGTTATCCGGTAATAGAAATGTGATGGATTAGATAGTCATCCTTTTCGCGGCTCATAACGTACGATCCGGGACGGAAAAACAGCGCAAAAGAAGAAAATTGTTCCAAAACTTATGAAGACGTTAGATTTTGGGCTCCGAAAATGGGGGCAGCCGAGCAGGCTTGCTGCCCTTGTCGTAGAGCTCTCGGAGAACTTTCCAACGATATGCTATACGCCGCGTAACTCCTTACAGATCAAAACTTATAGGCACCGGAACGACGGAGACTTGGTCCCAAGCCACACGCCCTCGGTTTGCAGGCCCAGCCTCTACGAGAGGTGAAGTTGTCTTGCCCAAAGAGCTATGTTACTCGGTAATAGAAATGTGATGGATTAAGTTGTCGTACTTTTCGAAGCTCACGACGTACGATCCGCGACGGAAAAACAGCGCAAAAGAAGAAAATTGTTCTGAAACTGATGAAAACATTTGATTTTGAGGTTTAAAAATGGGCACAGCCTAGAAGGCTTGCTACCCCCATCGTAGAACTCTCGGAGTGCTTTCCAACGGTATATTGTGCGCCGCGTAACTCCTTACGGATCAAAAGTTATGGGCACCGGAGCGACGGAGACCTGGTCCTAAGTCCCTCGCCCTCGATTTGCTGGACCAGCCTCTACATGAGGTGAAGTTGTCTTGCCCAAGATGCCATGTTATTCGGTAATAGAAATGTGATGGATTAGGTTGTCTTCCTTTCAGCAGCTCACGACGTACGATCCGCGACGGAAAAACAGCGCAAAAGAAGAAAAGTGTCCCGAAATTGATGAAAATGTTTGATTTTTTGCTCCCAATATTTTCGCAGCAAAGTAGGATTGCTGCCCCAGTCGTAGAGTTCTTGGAGATCTTTCCAACGGTATACTGTGCGCCGCGTAACTCCTTACGGATCAAACGATATGGGCACTAGAGCGACGGAGGCCTAGTCCCAAGCCTCAGGCCCTCGATTTGCGAGCCCAGCCTCTAAGTAAGGCAAAGTTGTCTTGCCCATGGTGTCGTGTTATTCTGTAATAGAAATATGATGGATTAGGTTGTCGTCCTTTTCGTGACTCACGACGTACGATTCGGGACGAAAAAACAGAGCAAAAGAAGAAAATTGTTCCGAAACTGATGAAAACGTTCAATTTTATGGACCAAAAATGGACGCAGCCGAGCAGGCTTGCTGCCCCTGTCGTAAAGCTCCTGGAGAGCTTTCCAACGATATGCTGTGCGCCGTGTAACTCCTTACGGATCAAAAGTTATGGGCACCGGAGCGACGTAGACTTGGTCCCGAGCCACACGCCCTCGATTTGCGGGCCCAGCCTCTACGTGAGGAGAAGTTGTCTTGCCCAAGGAGCCATGTTATTTGGTAATAGAAATATGATGGATTAGGTTGTCGACCTTTTCGAGACTCACGACGTACGATCCGGGACGGAAAAATAGAGCAAAAAAAGAAAATTATTTTGAAACAGATGAAAACGTTCGATTTTGGGTTCCGAAAATGGGCGCAAATGTGCGGGCTTGCTACCCCCGTCGTAGAACTCTTGGAGAGCTTTGCAACAGTATGCTGTGCGCCGCGTAACTCCTTAAGGATCAAAAGTTATGGGCACCAGAGCGACAAAGACCAGGTCCCAAGCCCCACACCCCCGGTTTGCGGGCCCAGCCTCTACGTGAGGCGCAGTTGTCATGCCCAAGGTACCATGTTATTCGTTAATAGAAATATGATGGATTAGGTTGTCGTCCTTTTCGCAGCTCACGACGTATGATCCGGTACGGGAAAAACAGCACAAAAGAAGAAAATTATCCCGAAACTGTTAAAAACGTTCGATTTTGTGTTCCAAAAATGGGCGCTGCAAAAGCAGGCTTCCTGCCCCTGTCATAGAGCTCTCGGAGAGCTTTCCAACAGTATGCTATGCACCACATAACTCCTTACGAATCAAAAGTTATGGGCATCGAAGCGACGAAGACCTGGTCCCAAGCCCTACGCCCTCAGTTTGCTGGCCCAGCCTCTACGTGAGGTGAAGTTGTCTTGCCCAAGGTGCCATGTTATTCGGTAATAGAAATATGATGGATTAAGTTGTCATCCTTTTTGCGGCTCACGACGTACGATCCGGGACGGAAAAACAGCACAAAAGAAAAAAATTGTTACGAAATTGATGAAAACGTTCGATTTTGGGCTCCAAAAATAGGCGCAGCTGAGCAGGCTTGCTACCCCCGTCATAGAGATCTCAGAGAACTTTTCAACAGTATGCTCTGCGCTGCGTAACTCCTTACGGATAAAAAGTTATGGGCACCGGAGCGACGGAGACTTGGTCCCAAGCCCCACGCCCTCGATTTGCGACCCCAGCCTCTACGTGAGGCGAAGTTTTCTTGCCCAGGGTGTCGTGTTATTCGGTAATAGAAATGTGATGGATTAGGTTGTCGTCCTTTTTGCGGCTCACGACGTACTATCCGGGACGAAAAAACAACGCAAAAGAAGAAAAGTGTCCCGAAATTGATGAAAACATTCTATTTTGGGTGACAAAATTTTCGCTGCGATGTAGGCTTGCTACCCCCATCGTAGAGCTCTCGGAGAGCTTTCCAACCGTATGTTGTGCGTCACGTAACTCCTTATAGATCAAAAGTTATGCACACCGGAGCGACGGAGACTTGGTCCCAAGCCCCACGACCTCGGTTTGCGGGCCCAGGCTCTACGTGAGGCGATGTTGTCTTTCCTAAGGTTCCATTTTATTTGGTAATAGAAATGTGATGGATTATGTTGTTGTCCATTTTGCGGCTCACGACGTACGATCCGGGACAAAAAAATAGTGCAAAAGAAGAAAAGTGTCCAGAAATTGACGAAAACGTTTGATTTTGGACTCTGAAAATTTTCGCAGCCAAGCAAGCTTGCTACATCCGTCGTAGAGCTCTCGGAGATCTTTCCAACGGTATGTTGTGCGCCATGTAACTCCTTACGGATCAAAAGTTATGGGCACTAGAGCGACGGAGACCTGGTCTCAAGCCATACGCCCTAGATTTGCGGGCCCAGCCTCTATGTGAGGTAAAGTTGTCTTGCCCAAGGGGTCATGTTATTCGGTAATAGAAATGTGATGGATTAGGTTGTCGTCCTTTTCGAGGCTCACGACGTACGATCCGGGAAGGAAAAATAGAGCAAATGATTAAAAGTGTCCCGAAACTAATTAAAACGTTCGATTTTGGGCTCCAAAATTGGACACAGCTGAGTAGGCTTGCTGCCCCATCGTAGAGCTCTCGGAGAGCTTTCCAACGGTATGCTGTGCGCCGCGTAACTCCTTACAGATCAAAAGTTATGGGCCTCGGAGCGACGGAGACCTGGTCCCAAGCCCCACGCCCTCGGTTTATGGGCCCTGCCTCTACGTGAGGCAAAGTTGTCTTGCCCAAGATGCCATGTTATTCTATAATAGAAATGTGATGGATTAGGTCGTCGTCCTTTTCGCAGCTCACGACGTACGATCCGGGATAAAAAAAAAATAGCGCAAAAGAAGAAAATTCTCCCGAAACTGATAAAAATGTTCAATTTTGGGCTTCAAATATTTTCGTAGGAAAGCAGGCTTGTTACGCCCGTCGTAGAGCTCTCGGGGAGCTTTCGAATGGTATGTTGTGCGCTGCATAACTGCTTACGGATCAAAAGTTATGGGCAACGGAGAGACAGAGACCTGGTCCCAAGCCCCACACCCTCAGTTTGCAGGCCCAGCCTTTACGTGAGGCCAAGTTGTCTTGCCCAAGGTGGCGCAAGATTCGGTAATAGAAATGTGGCGGATTAGGTTGTCGTCCTTTTCGCGGCTCACAATGTACGATCCGGGACTAAAAAACAGAGCCAAATAATAAAAGTGTCCCGAAACTGATGAAAACATTCAATTTTGGGCTCCAAAAATGGGCACAGCCAAGCAAGCTTGCTGCTCCCGTTGTATAGTTCTCGGAGAGCTTTCCAACGGTATGCTGTGCGCAGCGTAACTCCTTACGGATCAAAAGTTTTGGGCACCGGAGCGACAGAGACCGGGTCCCAAGCCCCACGCCCTCGGTTTGCGGGCCCATCCTCTATGTGAGGCAAAATTGTCTTGCCTAAGATGCCATGTTATTCGGTAATGGAAATGTGATGTATTAGGTTGTCGTCCTTTTCGCAGCTCATAACGTACAATCCAAGACGAAAAAACAGCGCAAAAGAAGAAAATTGTCCTGAAACTTATGAAAATGATTGATTTTTGGCTCTAAAAATGGGCGTAGTAGAGTAGGCTTACTGCCCCTGTCATAGAGCTCGCGGAGAGCTTTTCAACAGTATGTTGTGTGCCACGTAACTCCTTACGGATCAAAAGTTATGGGCACCGGAGCGACGGAGACCTGGTCCTAAGCCCCACACCCTCAGTTTGTGGGCCCAGGCTCTACGTGAGGCGAAGTTGTCTTGCCCAACATGCGTGTTATTCGGCAATAGAAATTTGATGGATTAGGTTGTTGTCCTCTTCGCGGCTCATGACGTACGATACGAGACGGAAAAACAGCGCAAAAGAAGAAAAGTGTCCTGAAACTGATGAAAACGTTCGAATTTGTTCTCCGAAAATTTTTGCACCCAAGCAGGCTTGCTGCACCCATCGTAGAGCTATCGGATAGCTTTCCAACAGTATACTGTACGCCGCGTAACTCCTTGCGGATCAAAAGTTATGGGCACCGGAGCGATGGAGACCTGGTCCCAAGCCCCAAGCCCTCGTTTTGCGGGCTCAGCCTCTACGTGAGGCGAAGTTGTCTTGCCCAAGATGCCATGTTATTCGGTAATAGAAATGTGATGGATTAGGTTGTCGTCCTTTCCGAGGCTCATGACGTACGATCCGGGACGGAAAAATAGCGTAAAAGAAGAAATTGTTCCGAAACTGATGAAAACATTCGATTTTGGACTCCGAAAATGGGCGCAACCGAGTAGGCTTGCTGTTCCCGTCGTAGAGCTCTCTGAGAGCTATCCAACGGTATTCTGTGCGCCGCGTAACGCCTTACGGATCAAAAGTTATGGGCACCGGAGCGACGGAGACTTGGTCCCAAGCCCCACGCCCACGGTTTGCTGGCCCAGCCTCTACGTGAGGCGAAGTTGTCTTGCCTAAGGTGCCATATTATTCGATAATAGAAATGTGATGGATTAGGTTGTCGTCCTTTTCGCGTCTCATGACGTACGATCTGGGACAAAAAAACAGCGCAAAAGAAGAAAATTGTTCCGAAACTGATGAAAGCGTTCGATTTTATGCTCCGAAAATGGGCGCAGCCGTGCGGGCTTGCTGCCGCAGTCGTAAAGCTCTCGGCGAGCTTTCCAACGAAATGCTATGTACCGCGTAACTCCTTACGGATCAAAAGTTATGGGCACCGGAGTGACGGAGACCTGGTCCCAAGCCACACGCCCTCAGTTTGCGGGCCCAGCCTCTACGTGAGGCTAAGTTGTCTTGCCCAAGGTGCCATGTTATTCGGTACTAGAAATGTGATGGATTAGGTTGTCGTCCTTTTCGAAGCTCACGATGTATGATCCGAGACGAAAAAACAGTGCAAAACAAGAAAATTATTTCGAAACTGTTGAAAACTAATCGAGCCTTTTCGTTCATCCTGCACAAATTTACTTTCCTGAAAGTCCTAATCCTAACTATCTATATGTATAAACAGTCATTCACGGTTATATAACATGCACATGTATCAAGGAAGGAGTATAAAAGTATGCATGCATCATTGAGAACGTGTCAGTGTGCATGATACAGAGTACATATGGTCCACAAAGGCACATAATATTCGATACTTAAAGCAATTAAAGCACATTAGCACATATTAACACATACAAACAAGACATCATAATTACTTTAGGGCTTCTACCTACGGTCTGAGAGTTGAACCCGACTAATGCCTAGTTAGTAAACTAAGCTCTGATACCATTCTAATATAAGGTATCACGCCCCAACCCGGCCTATAAAGGTTAGACTAGGGTGTGATCTAAACATTCAAGTCACGTCTCGTACTTAACCGTTCATGAAGATTTAACACTTAATGTTTTGGCCTAAACTCCAAAATTTTTCAGAAAACCGGCAGCATAACGGCTGTAATTGGGCTCTTTGGTTTGGCCTAATTCTCTAAACGCCTCAAATTTTTTCAATCTCAATTTCGTTTCCAACTAGGATTACCATTTAACATCAATTGAATTGCTTATTGGTTATTTCGACGTCTCGTTTGATTTATAACCTAGCATGATGCTATGTCTCATTTGTTTGTTTATCCTTGTTACAAAAATACCTATTGATCTTAGCTTAATAGCAAGTACCTGTTTAAGGTTTGGATGGTTCATCTTACTTCGCCCTTACCTAATACTTCATAATCCTATTATAGCTACTAGCGATAATAAAAGCAAAATGACCATAACAGTATCTAGTGTCTATCTAGAAATATCAGTACAAACCAAAATTAGACCCCAAATTACAACGGGGGTCTTTTACATTACAACATTAGCAACATGAAAGAAATAATCTTCAAGTAGCATAGTTTTCACAATTGGCCATAAATCAAGCAAAGCACACAGGACAGGCAATCACTACAAGGAATCGTCGTTAAGCACATCGTCCTCGGGTACCTGTTCTTGATCTTCTTCACCTGAGATGATAAAAGAGGGTGAGTCCTTATGAACTCAGAGATGGGGGAACAAGAAATAGGTTTTAAAACTCATTTTCCGGTTCAATCTTATGGAAACCCTTTTTGCAAGCATGATATGTATCACAAGCAAGTACATAACGTAATATAATAGTAAAGAACGCAATTACCAGACTTTTCTCCCCGGGGTCCTCTAGGGACCAAGCGAGAGTACTTATACACATAGTAAAAGGATACGGTGAGCTTTTGCTCTCAGATCAATTCCAGTATCAGTTGTTGCGGCCGGCCTCAATTCATCCCCATATCACGCCAAGTGGGTGTACTCCGGATGTACCCCGAAATCCTACGACCCAACTCTCCGAGGAAGTCTAGCCCCCAAGCGAGAGAGGGAATGGGACCATGGTAGTCACGGGTGCACCGGCAAGCCTGATGCCGCCCGGTGTGCGTGACCGCTACCATGCCGAACTGAAAGGTTGCAACCTTGTATGCAATGCACATTTATGACATTTAATATATCACATTAAGGGGACAACAAAGTAGGTTGCCTCCGGACAGTCATAAGATTGCACATTGACAAGTAAACAGGCGAGGCACGAATAGACAGGTAATTTCACTTGAAAAGCATTTGGAGTTATATGAACATTAAACGGACAGCCATGTAACGTACATAAATCAAGCCATATAACTCAATTCAAAGTCCACGTAATCAAATATCAAGATTATATAGCATGCAGCAACATCTACGTGGGCTCGGATGCAAGAAAAGCCTATTTGTCAACATGCAATGATCAAAATCATAGTTAGGACTATAAAGGAAACTACGGGCAGCCTACTAAGCATATAATTACACACAATATCTAAGTGATTAACACTTAACAAGCCTACCTAGTCATTAGGGTTTCCATTTCATGCTTACCCGTGTGATTAAATCCTAAGTCAACTCAAAATCAATCTCAAGCCATGCATCAATTAATTCAAACATCCCCAAGTACTCAAAACAGTCCACACAACATCCCAATGTCACAATCCCAAGAAATTAATACCACACGAGAAGTTACAACAATTTTTCAAAGCATATAACCAAGTGAACCCTCACTGCAATAGGCTGTTTTCCCACAATCATTAAGATAAGTAAAAAATCTCCAATTCCAGTGAATAAGATATTAAATTAAAGCTTAAGAAGTGAACTAAAATCAGAAACAAACCTTGCATCATTTAAAGTTCGGGATCATTAGTTATAGACAAAACAGTGAGATAGCACAAAACTGTCCAGATTTGCACACATTTCAATAATTGACATTTTTGAGATCCTTAGGGTCAGTTTTAGCATTAGTCCATTTCTGACAAAAATGTCCAGAACTGAAAAATATAGCAGAAAACCAACTTTTATGCATTTTGGACATCATTTACTAAGTCAAATCTGGCTCGTTCTACAAGGTCAGTGCATCTGCCAAAACCTGCTTCATTTTTCCAGATTTCCAGATTTGGACACATTTCAAAGATTTGCCATTTTGAGGACCTTAGAGTCAAAATTAGCTTTGGCCTATTTCTGCGAAAAATGTTCAAAACTGGTCAACTAGTCACCTACCAATTTTCATGCATTTTCAACATCTTTTGCCTAGCCAAACTCACCTCGAAACAACAGGTCAGAGAGCTGTCACATAATCCGACTTCACCTATCATCACTTTCAAGCCAAAATCTTGCCATGCATGGTTGAAGAAGCTTATGAACGAACATATAACTTAAGTACAGAAGAAAAGACATACATTTAAGAGCATGTACATAGAGTTTTGAAGGATTTTCAAAAGGTTTTAGCCCTCACCTTAGCAAATCAACAAGAAGATGCACAAAAACTTGTTAAAGCACAATTTTCTTCTTCTTCTTTGCCTAGCCGAGATTCCAACTTGGTTTTCTCTATTTTTCCTAGCTTAGTGACCAAGATCTTAGTACATGCATGTGGTTAGAACAAGAAGAAAAGAAATGGAAGCTTAGTAACTCACCTAGGGCCGAAATAAAGACTCAAGAGCTTGCATGTGAGTTTTCTTGCAACCTAGCTAGCTTGGTTGAGTTCCTTTGCTTGTGGCTTGTCTTGATTAACCATGTGATGATGAAGATGAGCTAAGAGGTGTATGAACTCAGCCAAAACTAAGATTGAGAGAGAAGAATGAGAGGGAGAGAGAGAAATGAGAGAAAATAGAAGCTTTTGCAATTGTTGATGCAAATGTTGGCCTTGGGCATGCAAAAATCAGATTTTGTGTCATCTTTTGAGCATCTTTGGAATTGTTTTAGCATGTGTGTAAGAGAATGCTGGGCATTTAGGGATTTTAGGTAGAATAGAATATAGGATATGTTTAGAGGTTTGTGAGATTTTGTATTGTAGTGAGTTTAAAATATAATATTTAGGTGTTAGTGGATTTTGTAGAGATTTGAATTAGGATTATAATAATAGTTAGTAGTGTTTGTAGGATTATTTTATAGTCTAGTGCTTTGTGTAGGATTCTTTCTTGATTAACGTGGTGGCACAGATTCCTAGGTATAGGGCACGAATTACGAGGTAGACACGAACTACGAGGTAAGATGAACTTCAAGACTAATGCACGTACTTCAAGATAAATGCACGGATTTCAATGCAAATGCACGCAACCCTAGGTAAATGTTTGTAAACCAATACAAGGCACGTAATTCAATGTAATGCACGTAAATCGAGGTACGACTCTTAAACCTAGGTTAGGACACGCAATTCAAGGTCAGGGCACACAAAATGAGACAACGCACGTAATTCAAAGTTGGGGCACGTAAGTCGAGGATTAGGGCACATAATTCTAGGTCAAGGCACGAATGACTAGACGTGTACGAAAACCAAGACAGGGCACGTAATCCAAGATCAGTCATATCATTCTTGGTCTATGGCATGCAAATCAAGGTAACATACGTTATTCGGGGTCGGGCCTCACATAACTCCTTACGGGTCAAAAGTTATGGGCACCAGAGCGATGGAGACTTGGTCCCAAGCCCCACGCCCTCAGTTTGCGGGCCCAGCCTCTACGTGAAGTGAAGTTGTCTTGCCCAAGGTGGCAAAGGATTCGGTAAAAGAAATGTGGCGGATTAGGTTGTCGTCCTTTTTGCGGCTAACGACGTACGATCCGGGAAAAAGAAATAGCGCAAACGAATAAAATTCTCCCGAAATTGATGAAAACGTTCGATTTTGGGTTTCAAAAATTTTCGTAGCCGAGCGGGCTTGCTGCCCCCGTCGTAGTTCTCTCGAAGAGCTTTCGAACGGTATGTTGTGCGCCGCGTAACTCCTTACGGATCAAAAGTTATGGGCACCGGAGCGACGGAGACTTGGTCCTAAGCCCCACGCCCTCGGTTTGCGGGTCCAGCCTCTACGTGAGGCGAAGTTGTGTTGCCCAAGGAGGCGCAGGATTCGGTAAAAAAAATGTGACGGATTAGGTTGTCATCCTTTTTGCGGCTAACGACGTACGATCCGGGACAAATAAACTATGTAAAAGAATAAAAGTGTCCCGAAACTGATGAAAACATTCAATTTTGGGGTCCAAAAATGGGCACAATCGAGTAGGCTTGCTGCCGCTGTCGTAGATCTCTCAAAGAGTTTTCGAACGGTATGCTGTGCGCCGCGTAACTCCTTATGGATCAAAAGTTATGGGCACCGGAGCGACGGAGACCTAGTCCCAAGCCCCACGCCCTCGGTTTGTGGGCCCTGCCTTTACGTGAGGCGAAGTTGTCTTGCCCAAGATGCCATGTTATTCGGTAATAGAAATGTGATGGATTAGGTTGTCGTCCTTTTCGCGGCTCACGACATACGATCTAGGACGGAAAAATAGCGCAAAAGAAGAAAATTATCCTGAAACTGATTAAAACGATTGATTTTGGGCTCCAAAAATGGGTGTAGCTGTGCAGGGATGCTGTCCCCGTCGTAGAGCTCTCGGAGAGCTTTTCAACAGCATATTGTGCGCCGAGTAACTCTTTACAGAACAAAAGTTATGGGCACCGGAGCGACGGAAACCTAGTCACAAGCCCCACGGCCTCAGTTTGCAGGCCCAGGCTTTACGTGAGGCGTAGTTGTCTTTCCAAACGTGCCATGTTATTCGGTAATAGAAATGTGATGGATTAGGTTGGTGTCCTTTTTGTGACTCACAACGTACGATCTGGAATGGAAAAACAGCACAAAAGAAGAAAAGTGTCCCGAAACTAATGAAAATGTTCGATTTTGTTCTCCGAAAATTTTTGCAACCAAGCAGGCTTGTTGCTCCCGTCGTAGAGCTCTCGGAGAGCTTTCCAACGGTATGTTGTGCGCCGCGTAACTCCTCAAGGATCAAAAGTTATGGGCACCGGAGCGACAGAGACCTGGTCCCAAGCCCCACGCCCTCGGTTTGCATGCCCAGCCTCTACGTGAGGCGAAGTTGTCTTTCCCAAGGTACCGTGTTATTTGATAATTGAAATGTGATGGAGTAGGTTATCGTCCTTTTCGCGGCTCACGACATATGATCCGGTACGGAAAAACAACTCAAAAGAAGAAAATTGTCCAGAAACTAATGAAAACGTTCAATTTTGGGCTCCAAAAATGGCTGCCGCCAAGCAAGCTTGCTGCCCCCATCATAGAGCTTCCGGAGAGCTTTCCAACGGTATGCTGTGCACCAGATAGCTCCTTACGGATCAAAAGTTATGGGTACCGGAGCGACGGAGACCTGGTCCCAAGCCGCATGCCCTCGGTTTGCTGGTCCAGCCTCTACGTGAGGCGAAGTTGTCTTGCCCAAAGAGGCGCAGGATTCGATAATAGAAATGTGGCGGACTAGGTTGTCGTCCTTTTTGCGGCTCACGATGTACGATCTGGGACGGAAAAACTGCGCAAAAGAATAAAAGTGTCCCGAAATTGATGAAAATGTTCGATTGTGGGCTTCGAAAACGAGCACAGCTTAGCAAGCTTGCTGCCTCCGTCGTAGAGCTCTCGGAGAGCTTTCCAACGGTATACTATGCGGCGCGTAACTCCTTACGGATTAAAAGTTATGGGCACCGGAGCGACGGAGACCTGGTCCCAAGCCCCACGCCCACGGTTTGCGGGCGCTGCCTCTACGTGAGGCGAAGTTGTCTTGCCCAAGATACCAAGTTATTCGGTAATAGAAATGTGATGGATTAGGTTATCGTCCTTTTAGCAGCTCACGACATACGATCCAGGATAAAAAAACAGCGCAAAAGAATAAAATTCTATCGAAACTGTTGTGCGCCAAGTAACTCCTTACGGATCAAAAGTTATGGGCATAGGAGCGACGGAGTCCTGGTCCCAAGCCCCACGCCCTTGGTTTGCGGGTCCACCTCTACGTGAGGCAAAGTTGTCTTGCCCAAGGAGGCACAGAATTCGGTGATAGAAATGTGGCGGATTAGGTTGTCGTCCTTTTCGCGGCTCAAGACGTACGATCCAGGGCGGAAAAACTATGCAAAATAATAAAATTGTCCCGAAACTGATGAAAACGTTCGATTTTGGGCTCCAAAAAAAGTAGAGCAGGCTTGCTGCCGCCATCGTAGAGCTCTCGGAGAGCTTTCTATCGGTATTCTGTGCGCCGCGTAACTCCTTATGGATTAAAAGTTATGGGCATAAGAGCGACGGAGACCTGGTGCCAAGCCCCACGCCCTCGGTTTGCGGGCTCAGCCTCTATGTGAGGTGAAGTTGTCTTGCCCAAGGTGGCACAGGATTCGGTAATAGAAATGTGGCGGATTAGGTTGTTGTCCTTTTCGCAGCTAACAACGTACGATCCGGGACAGAAAAACAGCGCAAATGAATAAAAGTGTCCCAAAATTGATGAAAACATTCGATTTTGGGATCCGAAAATGGGCAAAGCTTAGCAGGCTTTATGCCCCCATCTTAGAGTTCTCGAAGAGCTTTCCAACGGTATGCTTTGCGGCACGTAACTCCTTACGGATCAAAAGTTATGGGCACCGGAGTGACGGAGACCTGGTCCCCAGCCCAACGCCCTCGGTTTTCGGGCCCTGCCTCTACGTGAGGCGAAGTTGCCTTGCCCAAGATGCCATGTTATTCTGTAATAGAAATGTGATGGATTAGGTTGTCGTCAATTTCGCGGCTCACGACGTACGATCCGGGACGAAAAAATAGCGCAAAAGAAGAAAATTGTCCAGAAACTGACGAAAATATTCGATTTTGGGCTTCAAAAATTTTTGTAGCCAAGCAGCCTTGCTGCCCTCGTCGTAGAGCTCTCGGAGAGCTTTCCAACGGTATGTTGTGCACCGCGTAACTCCTTATAGATCAAAAGTTATGGGCACCGGAGCGACGGAGACCTGGTCTCAAGCCCCACGCCCTTGGTTTGCTGGCCCAGTCTCTATGTGAGGTGAAGTTGTCTTGCCCAAGGTGGCATAGGATTCAATAATAGAAATGTGGCGGATTAGGTTGTCGTCTTTTTCGCGGCTCACGACGTACGATCCGGGACGGAAAAACAGCGCAAAAGAATAAAAGTGTCCTGAAACAGATGAAAACGTTCAATTTTGGGATCCGAAAATTTTTGCAGCAGAGCAGGCTTGCTATCCCCGTCGTAGAGCTCTCGGAGAGCTTTAGAACGGTATGTTGTGCGCCATGTAAATCCTTACGGGTCAAAAGTTATGGGCACCGGAGTGACGGAGACCTGGTCCTAAGCCCCACGCCCTCAGTTTGCGGGCCCAGCCTCTACGTGAGGTGAAGTTGTCTTGTCCAAGGTGGCACAGGATTCGGTAATAGAAATGTGGCAGATTAGGTTGTCGTCCTTTTCACGGCTAACGACGTACGATCCGGGACGGAAAAACAGCGCAAAAGAATAAAAGTATCCCAAAACTGATGAAAACATTCGATTTTGGGCACTAAAAACAAGCGCGGCTGAGCTGGCTTGCTGCTCCCATCGTAGAGCTCTCGGAGAGCCTTCCAACGGTATGCTGTGCCCCGCATAACTCCTAATGAATCAAAAGTTATGGGCATCGAAGCGACAGAGACTTGGTGCCAAGACCTACGCCCTCAGTTTGCGGGCCCACTCTCTACATAAGGTGAAGCAGTCTTGCCCGAGGTGGCGCAGGATTCGGTAATAGAAATGTGGCGGATTAGGTTGTCGTCCTTTTCACGGCTAATGACGTATGATTCGGGACATAAAAACAACGCAAAAGAATAAAGGTGTCCCAAAACTAATGAAAACATTCAATTTTGGGCTGCGAAAAAACTGACGCAGCTTAGCAGGCTTGATACCCTCGTCGTAGAGCTCTCGGAGAGCTTTCCAACGGTATGCTATGCGCCGCATAATTCCTTACGGATCAAAAGTTATGGGCACCGGAGCGACGGAGACCTGGTTCCAAGCCTTACGCCCTCGATTTGCGTGCCCTACCTCTACGTGAGGTGAAGTTGTCTTGGCTAAGATGCATTGTTATTCTGTAATAGAAATGTGATGGATTGGGTTGTCGTCCTTTTCGCGGCTCACGACGTACGATCCGGGACGAAAAAACAACGCAAAAGAAGAAAATTGTCCTGAAACTGACGAAAACGTTCGATTTTGGGCTCCAAAAATTTTCATAGCCAAGCAGGCTTGCTGCCCGCATCGTAGAGTTCTCGGAGAGCTTTCGAACGGTATGTTGTGCACTGCATAACTCCTTACGGATCAAATGTTATGGGCACCGGAGCGATGGAGACCTGGTCCTATGCCCCACGCCCTCGGTTTGCGGGCCCAGCCTCTACGTGAGGTAAAGTTGTCTTGCCCAAGGTGGCGCAGGATTCGGTAATAGAAATGTGGCGGATTAGGTTGTTGTCCTTTTCGCGCCTCACGACGTACTATCCGGGATGGAAAAACAGCGCAAAAGAATAAAAGCGTCCTAAAACTGATGAAAACGTTCGAATTTGGGCTCCAAATTTTTTTGCAACAAAGTAGGCTTGTTGCCCCCGTCGTAGAGCTCTCGGAGAGCTTTAGAACGGTATGTTGTGCGCCATGTAACTCCTTACAGGTCAAAAGTTATGGGCATCTGAGCGACGGAGACCTAGTCCCAAGCCCCACGCCCCATGCCCTCAGTTTGTGGGCCCAGCCTCTACGTGAGGTGAAGTTGTCTTGCCCAAGGTGGTGCAGGATTCGGTAAAATAAATTTGGCAGGTTAGGTTGTCGTCCTTTTCGCGGCTAACGACATACGATCCGGGACATAAAAACAGCACAAAAAGTGTCCCGAAATTGATGAAAACATTTGATTTTGCACTCCGAAAACAGGCACGGCCGAGCATGCTTGATGCCCCCGTCGTAGAGCTCTCGGAGAGCTTTCCAACGGTTTGCTGTACGCCGTGTAACTAAGTACGGATCAAAAGTTATCGCACCGGAGAGATGGAGACCTGGTCCGAAGCCCCACGCCCTCGGTTTGTGGGCCATGCCTCTACGTGAGACGAAGTTGTCTTGCTCAAGATGCCAACTTATTCAGTAATAGAAATGTGATGGATTAGGTTATCGTCCTTTTAGCGGTTCACGACGTGCGATCCGGGCCAAAAAAAATAGCGTACAAGAATAAAATTCTGCCGAACTGATGAAAACGTTCGATTTTGGGCTCTAAAATTTTTTGTAGCCAAGCAAGCTTGCTGCCCCCGTCGTAGAGCTCTCGGAAAGCTTTCAAACGGTATGTTATGCGTTGCTTAACTCTTTACGGATCAAAAGTTATGGGCACAAGAGTGACGAAGACCTGGTCCCAAGCCCCACGCCCTCGGTTTGCGGTTCCAGCCTCTACGTGAGGCGAAGTTGTCTTGCCCAAGGAGGTGCAGAATTCGGTAATAGAAATGTGGCAGATTAGGTTGTCGTCCTTTTCGCGGCTCACGACGTACAATCCGGGACGGAAAAACTATGCAAAGGAATAAAATTGTCCCGAAACTAATGAAAACATTCTATTTTGGGCTCCAAAAATGGGCACGGTAGAGCAGGCTTGCTGCCCCCGTCGTAGAGCTCTCGGAGAGCTTTCCAACGGTATGTTGGGCGCCATGTAACTCCTTACAGATCAAAAGTAATGGGCATATGAGCGACAGAGACCTGGTGCCAAGCCCTACGACCTCGGTTTGCGGGCTCAGCCTCTACATGAGGTGAAGTTGTCTTGCCCAAGATGGCATAGGATTCGGTAATAGAAATGTGGCGGATTAGGTTGTCGTCCTTTTCGCGGCTAACGACGTACGATCCGGGACGATAAAACAGTGCAAAAGAATAAAAATGTCCCAAAATTGTTGCAAACATTCAATTTTGGGATCCGAAAATGGGCACAGCTTAGCAGGCTTGATGCCCCCATCGTAGAGCTCTCAGAGAGCTTTCCAATGGTATGTTGTGCGGCGCGTAACTCCTTACGGATCAAAAGTTATGGGCACCGAAACGACGGAGACCTGGTCCCAAGCCTTACGCCCTCGGTTTGCAGGCCCTACCTCTACGTGAGGCGAAGTTGCCTTGCCCAAGATGCCATGTTATTCTGTAATAGAAATGTGATGAATTAGGTTGTCGTCTTTTTCGCGGCTCACGACGTACGATCCGGGACGAAAAAACTGCGCAAAAGAAGAAAATTGTCCCGAAACTGACGAAAATGTTCGATTTTGGGCTTCAAAAATTTTCGTAGAGCTCTCGGAGAGCTTTCGAACGGTATGTTGTGCGCCGCATAACTCCTTACGGATCAAAAGTTATGGGCACTGGAGCGTCGGAAACCTGGTCCCAAGCCCCAAGCCCCAAGCCCTCGGTTTGCGGACCAAGCCTCGACGTGAGGCGAAGTTGTCTTACCTAAGGTGGCGCAGGATTAGGTAATAGAAATGTGGCGGATTAAGTTGTCGTCCATTTTGCTCCTCACGACGTACGATCCGAGATAGAAAAACAGCGCAAAAGAATAAAAGTGTCCCGAATCAGATGAAAAAGTTCGATTTTGGGCTCCAAAAATTTTTGCAGCTAAGCTGGCTTGCTGCCCCCGTCGTATAGCTCTCGGAGAGCTTTAGAACGGTATGTTGTACGCCATGTAACTCCTTACGGGTCAAAAGTTATGGGAACCGGAGCGACGGAGACCAGGCCCCAAGCCCCACGCCCTCAGTTTGCGGGCCCAGCCTCTACATGAGGTGAAGTTGTCTTGCCCAAGGTAGCACAGGATTCGGTAATAGAAATGTGGCGGATTAGGTTGTCGTCCTTTTCGCGGCTAACGACGTACTATCCGGGACGAAAAAATAGTGCAAAAGAATAAAAGTGTCACGAAATTGATGAAATCATTTGATTTTGCGCTCTGAAAAAAGGCGCGGCCGGGCAGGCTTGCTGCCCCTGTCGTAGATCTCTCGGAGAGCTTTCCAACGGTATGTTGTGCGCCACACAACTCCTTACGGATCAAAAGTTATGGGCACCGGAGCGACGGAGACCTGGTCCCAAGCCCCACGCCCTCGGTGTGTGGGCCCAGCCTCTACATGAGATGAAGTTGTCTTGCCCAAGGTGGTGCAGGATTCGGTAATAGAAATGTGACAAATTAGG
This sequence comes from Ehretia macrophylla, assembly GCA_037974665.1. Taxonomy (NCBI): domain Eukaryota; kingdom Viridiplantae; phylum Streptophyta; class Magnoliopsida; order Boraginales; family Ehretiaceae; genus Ehretia; species Ehretia macrophylla. The sequence goes on along the minus strand of CM075771.1, from coordinate 46,181,681 downwards.
TTGTTGTCCTTTTTGCGGCTCACGACGTACAATCCGGGACCGAAAAACAGCGCAAAAGAATAAAAGTGTCCCAAAACTGATGAAAACGTTCGATTTTGGGCTCCGAAAATTTTTTGTAGCCTAGCAGGCTTGCTATCCTCGTCGTAGACCTCTCGGAGAGCTTTAGAACGGTATGTTGTGCGCCATGTAACTCCTTACGGGTCAAAAGTTATAGGCACCGGAGTGACGGAGACCTGGTCCCAAGCCCCACGCCCTCAGTTTGCAGGCCCAGCCTCTACGTGAGGTGAAATTGTCTTGCCCAAAGTGGCGCAGGATTCGGTAATAGAAATGTGGTGGATTAGGTTGTCGTCCTTTTCGCGGCTAACGACGTACGATCCGGGACGGAAAAACTATGCAAAAGAATAAAAGTATCCCAAAACTGATGAAAATATTCAATTTTCAGCTTCAAAAACAAGCGCGGCCGAGCAGGCATGCTGCCCCGATCGTAGAGCTCTCGGAGTGCTTTCAAACGGTTTGTTGTGCGTCGCGTAACTCCGTACGGATCAAAAGTTATGGGCACCGGAGCGACGGAGACCTGGTGCCAAGCCCCACGCCCTCGGTTTGCGGGCCTAGCCTCTAAGTGAGGTGAAGCTGTTTTGCCCTAGGTAGCGCATGATTCGGTAATAGAAATGGGGCGGATTAGGTTGTTGTCCTTTTCGCGGCTAACGATGTATGATCCAGGACGGAAAAACAACGCAAAAGAATAAAAGTATCCCAAAACTGATGAAAACATTTGATTTTGGGCTCCGAAAATGGGCGCAGCTTAGCAGGCTTGATGCCCCCGTCATAGAGCTCTCGGAGAGCTTTCCAACGGTAAGCTATGCACCGCGTAACTCCTTACGAATCAAAAGTTATAGGCACCGGAGCGACGGAGACCTGGTGTCAAGCCCCACGTCCTCGGTTTGCGGGCCCAGCCTCTACGTGAGGTGAAGTTGTCTTGCCCGAGGTGGCGCAAGATTCGGTAATAGAAATGTGGCCGATTAGGTTGTCGTCCTTTTCGCGACTAACGACATACGAAAACTGATGAAAACATTCGATTTTGGGCTCCGAAAACGGGCGCAGCTTAGCAGGCTTGATGCCCCCGTCATAGAGCTCTTGGAGAGCTTTCTAATGGTATGCTATGCGCTGTGTAACTTCTTGCGGATCAAAAGTTATAGGCACCGGAGCGACGGAGACCTGGTCCCAAGCCCCACGCCCTCGGTTTGCGTGCCCTGCCTCTACATGAGGCGAAGTTGTCTTGCCCAAGATGCCATGTTATTCTGTAATAGAAATGTGATGGATTAGGTTGTCATCCTTTTCGCGGCCCAGGACGTACGATCCGGGACGAAAAAACAGCGCAGAAGAAAAATATTATCCCGAAAATTTTCCTAGCCAAGCAGGCTTGATGCCCCCATCGTAGACCTCTCGGAGAGCTTTTGAACGGTATTTTGTGTGCCGCATAACTTCTTACGGATCAAAATGTATGGGCACCGGAGCGACGGAGACTAGGTCCTAAGCCCCACGCTCTCGGTTTGCAGGCCGAGCCTCTACGTGAGGCGAAGTTGTCTTGCACAAGGTGGCGCAGGATTCGGTAATAGAAATGTGGCGGATTAGATTGTCGTCCTTTTCGTGCCTCACGACGTACTATCTGGGAAGGAAAAAAACAGCGCAAAAGAATAAAAGTGTCCCGAAACTGATGAAAACGTTCGATTTTGGGCTCCAAAAATTTTCGCAGCAAAGCAGGCTTGTTGCCCCCGTCGTAGAGCTCTCGGAGAGCTTTAGAACGGTATGTTGTGCGCCATGTAAATCCATACGGGTCAAAAGTTATGGGCACCTGAGCGACAGAGACCTGGTCCCAAGCCCCACGCCCTCAGTTTGTGGGCCCAGCCTCTACGTGAGGTGAAGTTCTCTTGCCCAAGGTTGCACAGGATTCGGTAATATAAATTTGGCGAATTAGGTTGTCTTCCTTTTCGCGACTAACGACGTACGATCCGGGATTGAAAAACAGCGCAAAACAATAAAAATGTCCCGAAACTGATGAAAAGATTCTATTTTGCGCTCCGAAAATAGGCACGGCCAAGCAGGCTTGATGGCCCAGTCGTAGAGCTCTCGGAGAGCTTTCCAACGGTATGCTATGCGCCTCGTAACTCCTTACGGATCAAAAGTTATGGGCACCGGAGCGACGGATACCTGGTCCCAAGCCCCACACCCTCGGTTTGCGGGCCCTGCCTCTACGTGAGGCGAAGTTGTCTTGCCCAAGATGCCATGTTATTCAGTAATAGAAATGTGATGGATTAGGTTATCGCCCTTTTCGCAGCTCACGACGTACGATCCGGGACGAAAAAATAGCGCAAAAGAATAAAATTCTCCCAAAACTGACGAAAACGTTCGATTTTGGGCTCTGAAAATTTTCGTAGCCAAGCAGGCTTGCTGCCCGGGTCGTAGAGCTCTCGGAGAGCTTTCGAACGGTATGTTGTGCGCCGCGTAACTCCTTACGGATCAAAAGTTATGGGCACCGGAGCGACAGAGACCTTGTCCCGAGCCCCACGCCCTCGGTTTGCTGGCCTAGCCTCTACGTGAGGCGAAGTTGTCTTGCCCAAGGAGGCACAGGATTTGGTAATAGAAATGTGGCGGATTAGGTTGCCGTCCTTTTCGCGGCTCACGACGTACGATCCGGGACGGAAAAACTATGCAAAAGAATAAAACTGTCCCGAAACTGATGAAAACATTCGATTTTGGGCTCCAGAAAAGGGCACAATCGAGCAGGCTTGCTGCCCCCATCGTAGATTTCTCGGAGAGCTTTCCAACGGTATGTTGTGTGCTGTGTAACTCCTTATGGATCAAAAGTTATGGGCACCGGAGCAACGGGGACCTGGTCCCAAGCCCGACGCCCTCGGTTTGCGGGCCCAGCCTCTACGTGAGGCGAAGTTGTCTTGCCCAAGATTCCATGTTATTCGGTAATAGAAATGTGATGGATTAGGTTGTCGTCCTTTTCGCGGCTAACGATGTACGATCTAGGACAGAAAAACAGCGCAAAAGAAGAAAATTGTCCCAAAACTGATTAAAATGATTGATTTTGGTCTCCGAAAATGGGTGTAGCTGTGCAGGCTTGTTGTCCCCGTCGTAGAGCTCTCGTAGAGCTTTTCAACAGTATGTTGTGCACCGCATAACTCTTTACAGATCAAAAGTTATGGGCACCGGAGCGACGGACACCTGGTCCCAAGCCCCACGCCCTCAATTTGCGGGCCCAGGCTCTACGTGAGGCGTAGTTGTCTTGCCCAACGTGCCATGTTATTCGGCAATAGAAATGTGATGGATTAGGTTATTGTCCTTTTCATGACTCACGACATACGATCCGTGACGGAAAAACAGCGCAAAAGAAGAAAAGTGTCTCGAAACTGATGAAAATGTTCAATTTTGTTTTGCAAAAATTTTGTAACCAAGCAGGCTTGCTGCCCCAGTCTTAGAGCTATCGGAGAACTTTCCAACGGTATGCTGTGCGCCGCGTAACTCCTTAAGGATCAAAAGTTATGGGCACCGGAGTGACATAGACTTGGTCCCAAGCCCCATACCCTCAGTTTGCAAGCCCAGCCTCTACGTGAGGTGAAGTTGTCTTGCCCAAGGTACCGTGTGTAATACCCGAGCCCGGAATATTAATTTTCTTTGTTTATTATTTTGAAAATTATATTTCCTTAAATTCTTTGTGAATTAACTGTTACTTTCTAGTCGACGCAACGTGCATTGCATTTAAGGAGCGATAGCTAGATAACGAGTTCCAGTCCTCAGCAAATAGTGAAACTAGTATTTAGACGACTTAAATTTTATATTTTAATTGTTGCTAACTTTAATTGAACTTACCTTAACTGAAACGGCTTTAAAACGCGCGAAATAGGGCCCTTTGACCAAGTTTTTAAGTAGTTTGACTTAGCCCTTTGACCCTTTGACCATTTGACCCTTAAATAAGTTAAAATTAAGCAAAATAAAATAAAAACAGCAGCAAAACAGCAGCAGGTCGTGATCTCCCTTAGAGGAAAAAAAAAAAAACCTTTCAACCTTCCAAACGATCAATCTTCGCGTGTGCTCGTGCGGGGTGATTTCCGAGGCAACCAACGTTGTTTTCCTAGCGACTAGGAGTACCTAAGGTGAGGGAAGCATGTTATTTGCGCATTTATACGTTGTGTTAGTTAACTTTATCAGTTTTTAGATTTATCCGTAGATCGTTATTTAAAGCGAATTGATGCTTCTAAAATGTTCCTTAGCATTGGTAGAACATGTATTTATGGCTTTGTAACATTTTATGCGGTTAAATGTTGTGATTGCAACTTGAATTGTGATATGAATAGTACTTTGTGAATAGTAAAACCTTGAAACGTTGAAATTGCGCTGTTATGCTTTCCGTTGATGTAGAAACGTGCTAGGTATGCTAGAATGCTAAAATGTGTGGTTTGTTTGGGTTGCGTAGTGGAAAAAACGAGAATTAAGCCTTTGGGAAAGTCGGGGTCGTTTAGGTCGACTTTTGCGTTTTCTCGTTTTGCGTGTTGGCATTGCTTCGGGAAGCCATGGAAGCACTTTTGGTGCGAATATGGCGTTGGTTGGGTGTTTGGTTGTTGTAGTTGTAGTTCAAACGAGAAAGGGGGAAATCGGGGCTTTGCGCGAGTTCTAGGGTGAAGTAAGGTTTCGGGGTCTTTAGACGTGCCTTATGGTGACCTAGGAGGGTTGGCGAAGTCGGTTTCCAGAACTCGTGGCTCGTTTGGAAATGGTAGCATTTTGACAGTTGGGGCCGATTTGTGTTTTTGTGTGTTTACTTGTCTTTATGCTTATAGAATGCTTAGAATTACTTGAATTACTTGTTTGAGTTGTTTCGGATTGAATTGCTTATCAAATTGCTGCTATTGCGTGCGAGAGTAACCTACTTTGTTATTCTCCCACGTGTGGTTTATCGCTTGTTTATTGCTTGTTTATTGTCTTGTATCGAGTCTTGCATGGCATAGTGTCTCGCACGTGAGTGATGGGCCTCTCTGGGTAGCCTTGGGTTGCCAGTGTTGGTTGCTCTAGCTCCGTTGCTATTCCCTTTCTCGCTTGGGTTGCCTCCCAGGGAGATTTGGGTCGTAGGATTGATGGATACTTCCGGAGTATTCCAAACTGGTGTTATAAGGTTGTTTTGGGCCGGCGCATCATCATCGAATTCGAGTTTAAAAGTGGTTCGTGAAAAGAGTATCGTATCCTTTGATTGAGTGTTTGCAGCTTTAAATACTTGCCTTGCTTTATTGTTGGCTTTGGATGTATCTTTATATGTTTTGAATGTATTGCTTGGCTAATTGCATTGCATACTCCTCTCATCTCCGTCCTTGAGACCAATTGCCCTCGCTGAGCAATAGTTTTTGCTCATTCCTCTCTATACTATGTTTTTACAGGAGTAGTTGAGGCAGACCCTCTCGAGGTAATTGAGGAGGAGGAGCAGGTGGAGGTGTTTCCGTGATAGCACTTACCTGCTTTGCTGGTGGTTGGTTACCAGTTTTGTGCAAACCTTGCTGTTATGTATATTGCGTGAGGAACGCTTAATTTTGAGGCTTGTAGCCTTGTATATATATTTTCTAGTTGAAATCTTTATTAGTCTTATGTTGAAATGGATTAAAGTTTGTAAGTTGTAAACTTATACTCGGATGACTAGTGAAGAATGCATGCTAATGGCTAATGGTTTAGTGGCATAAGTACTTGTGTAGTATGCATATCATTTTTGGTTTGGAAAGTTGGATAATAAGAAATGTATGTTTTATAGAAAGTTGGCTTGTTTTGATTATTTTATAGCTTTCGCAAGTGTTATATTGATTTTAGGGTTTTCGGATTGTCCGCGGTACAGAGGAGACTCCGTCCGTGTGTCGGGTCCGGGCTTGGCCTTTTGCGGGGTTGGGTCGGGGCGTGACATCTTTAGGTGGTATCAGAGCATGATAGTCTTGCATGAGCCGGGATATGATTCTCGGTCTGTGGGGTAAAGGTCTAAAATGCTAAAGTGTTTATGAATGATTGCTAAGTGAAAAGAAAATGTTCTAGCATGACTTTGTGAACTTGGAATTTTTATGTGTTTAAGTGAAATAGTTTGGCAAGTTAAACTTGTCTTATGTGAATTGTGTGATAGAATATTGGATTGTTATTGACTTGAGTGTTATCTAATCTTATGTGTTATATTTCTATCTATAAACTGCTTTTAAATGTTGCCAGCTATTGTGAGTTGCTACTATGCCGCCACGTCGTGGTACTCAAGGTATAGGATCAGATGAAGAGGCAGCAGAACAAGGTCAGCAGCCATTGCCTGAGCAGTTTATGGCTACCATGACTACTGCAGTAGACCGGATCACACAGGTACTACATGAGCAGAGGCAGGACCGGATTAATCCCCAGGGTAATCAAGCTAATCCTGGTGGACAGGGGTACAGAGTTGAGAATAACCAGCTTGAGAAATTTCTGAGGCACGAGCCGGGAAAGTTCTTCGGGGAGCCGGATGATGAGGCGGCCGAGAGATGGATTAATCGAGTTGAGAAAATTTTCACTGCTTTGAGGTATACCGATGAGGCAAGAATAGACTATGCATCATTTTTATTTGAGGGTGATGCAGAGCAGTGGTGGAATACTGTTAGGCTGAGGTGGGATTGTGAGGATGTTCCACATTTATGGGATGATTTTGTAAGTGAGTTTCGGGACAAATATATTCCCGAGATGGCAATGGAGAGACGGGAAGATGAGTTTGTGGCCCTGAAGCAGGGAAATATGACTGTTGCACAATATGAGGCTAGATTTGTTAGCCTGTCGAGGTATATGCCCGAGTTGGTACGGCCAGCTAGGAGGATGATACATAGGTTTGTCCGTGGGTTGAGAATGGACATACAGTTGCATTTGACTGGACAGACCTACACTACTTTTCCCGAGGCATTTCAGGCAGCCTCGAAGTTTGAGAAACGGAAGGCTGAGATGTTAGCCGAGAGCAGTCAGCCGAGTAAGAAGCAGTTTTTGGGCCAGAGCAGCCAGAGTCAGCCGAGGCAGTATCAGGCTTCTGCACAGGGTCCTCAGCAGCGTTCGTATCAGCCACAGCAGCAGATTCAGGCTAGACCAGCTGTGACTAGACCTCAGCAGGGAGGTACAGTTCCTACCCCTGCCAGAGCCCCAGCACCTACAGGAAACACTGCGGTTAGGCAAAATCAGCAGTGTGATTATTGTAATCGACCAGGGCATATTGAGGCTAACTGCTGGAGGAAGAGTGGGAAATGTACGGGTTGTGGCAGTGATGAGCATAGGGTGAAGGATTGCCCTAAATTTAATAATGTTCAGGGCCGTGGTGGAGGCCGAGGTGTTCAGAATAGGGCTGCAGGTGCACGACCAGCACAGAGAGTTCAGGCTAGGGTCTTTGCACTGGATGCAGAGGAGCTGCCCGATAATACAGCTATAGTGGAAGGTACCTTTCTTCTCAATACTCAGCCAGTTAAAGTTTTGATTGATCCTGGAGCTACGCATTCGTTTATAACTCCTGCATGTGCACGATCTGTGAATGTTTGCATTGATAATTTGCCTCATGAAGTTGAAGTTAGTACTCCTTTGGGTGCAAAATTTGTTGCTGAATCTATTTGCAAATCTTGTGATATATGTATAGAGAACCGTAAATTTCCTGCTGATTTAATTATATTACCATTCCGTGACTTTGAAATCATTTTGGGAATGGACTGGTTGGGAAAGTATTATGCTCAGTTGGATTGTAGAACAAAGATCGTTTATCTTAAAGTTCCTGACCTACCGGTACTAGAGATTATTGGGAACTGCAGGGCTGCCCGCATTCCACTTTTATCAGCGATCAAGACTTCTAAGTTGTTGAATAGGGGTTGTGAAGCCTACTTAGCCTATTTGATCAATCAGCCTGCTGATAAGTTGAGTTTGAATGAAGTTCCGATTGTTAGAGACTTCCCTGGTGTATTTCCTGAGGAATTACCGGGTTTACCACCGCATAGGGAGATTGAGTTCGTGATTGATCTTGTGCCAGGCACTGCGCCAATTTCTAGGAGTCCTTATAGGATGGCATCGGCTGAACTTCAGGAGTTAAAAATTCAGCTTCAGAACTTGCTTGAGAAAGGGTTTATACAACCTAGTTCTTCACCGTGGGGCGCACCTGTGTTGTTTGTGAGAAAGAAAGATGGCACGCTACGGTTATGCATTGATTACAGGGGACTTAATCAAGTCACGATTAAGAATAAATACCCCTTGCCGTTGATTGAAGAATTGTTTGACCAGTTGCAGGGTGCGAGTGTTTACTCCAAATTTGACTTGAGGCAGGGTTACTATCAACTTAGAATTCGGAGTGACGATATACCAAAGACGGCATTCAGGACTAGATATGGCCACTATGAATTTGTTGTTTTGCCGTTTGGATTGACGAATGCACCAGCCGCATTCATGGACTTGATGCAGAGGGTTTTTCGGCCTTACCTTGATCAGTTTGTCGTGATCTTCATTGACGACATTTTAGTGTATTCGAAGAACGAGGCTGAACATGAGCAACACTTGAGGATTGTGCTTCAGACTTTGCAGGAAAACAAGCTTTTTGCTAAATTCAGCAAGTGTGAGTTCTGGTTGAACCAGATATCTTTTCTAGGCCATATCATTTCAGACCGAGGAATTTCAGTGGACCCAGCTAAGATTGAAGTTGTTTCAGCTTGGAAGAGACCTGAGACGGTGCCAGAGATTCGGAGTTTTCTTGGATTGGCAGGTTACTACCGGAGATTTGTTAAAGACTTTTCTAAAATTTCTGGACCTTTGAGCCAGTTAACTCGGAAGAAAGTTGCTTACAATTGGGATGCCAAGTGTGAATCCAGTTTCCAGGAATTGAAGAAGAGACTAACTACAGCTCCTATACTAGCTTTACCTGAGGGAACAGAGAACTTCGTTGTCTACAGTGATGCATCTAAAGAAGGATTGGGCTGTGTTTTAATGCAGAATGGTAAGGTGATTGCCTATGCTTCTAGGAAATTGAAACCTTATGAAGTCAATTACCCTACACATGATCTTGAGTTAGCTGCAGTTGTGTTTGCATTGAAGAAGTGGCGTCATTACTTGTGGGGTTGCAGATTTGAAATATTTACTGACCACAAGAGTCTCAAGTATTTGTTTTCACAGAAGGATCTGAATATGAGGCAGCGGAGATGGCTAGAGCTATTGGGTGGTTATAACTGTTCTATTAACTATGTGCCAGGTAAGGCAAATGTTGTTGCTGATGCTTTGAGCCGAAAGGCTACTGTTGCGAGCTTGATTATCAAGGACTGGGAGACTTTGGAAGAAATTTGTTCGTGGAAACCAGAAGCTACTGAGGTAGGGATTCGGTTTGCTAGTTTACAGATTCAGTCAGGGTTGCTAGCACAGATCAGAGAGGCTCAGAAGACTGATCCTCACATCTTGAAGATCCAAGAAAAAACTAAATGGGGAGAGTCGGAGTTTAAATTACATGCAGATGGCATTTTCAGGTTCAGGGATAGAGTATGTGTTCCTGATGATCCGACTTTGAAGAATGAGATCCTGTTTGAGGCACATAATTCGAGGTACACGATTCACCCGGGCAGTACTAAGATGTATAGAGATTTGAAGCAACACTTCTGGTGGAACAATATGAAGAGGGAGATTGCTGGGTATGTATCCAGATGTTTGACTTGTCAGAGGGTTAAAGTTGAGCATCAGAGGCCAGCCGGACTTCTACAGCCGTTATCGATTCCGCAATGGAAGTGGGTACATATTACAATGGACCTTGTGACCGATCTTCCTAGATCTCCGAGAGGATGTGATTCTGTTTGGGTTGTTGTGGACCGCTTGACTAAAGTTACACATTTTATTCCCGTGAACAAACAGGATAGCCTTGATAAGCTAGCTGAATTGTATGTTGCTAATATTGTGAGATTGCATGGAGTACCACAGAGTATAGTGTCAGATAGGGATCCCAGATTCAGATCTCGTTTTTGGCAGAAGTTGCAAGAGGCCATGGGAACTAAGTTGAGCTTCAGTACTGCATATCATCCGCAAACTGATGGCCAGTCTGAGAGAACCATCAGGATCTTGGAAGACATGCTTCGGGCATGTGTGCTTGACTTTGGGAAGAATTGGGAGAAGTTTTTGCCTTTAGCGGAGTTCGCCTATAACAATAGTTATCAATCTACTATAGGTATGGCTCCCTACGAGGCATTGTATGGTCGTAAATGCAGATCCCCGTTATATTGGGAGGAGGTTGGAGAGATGAGAACAGTTGATCCGACTGTGTTACCTGAGATGATTAAGATGGTAGATAATGTTCACCTTATTCGCCAGCGTATGCTTACAGCTCAGAGTCGTCAGAAGAGTTATGCAGATAAGCACCGTCGGGATCTTAAGTTTGATTTGGGAGATTGGGTGTTTCTTAAGATTTCTCCACGGAAGGGATTGATTCGGCACGGTAAGAGCGGGAAGCTTAGTCCCAGGTATGTGGGCCCGTATGAGATCACCGAAAAGGTAGGTCCTTTGGCTTATCGATTAGCTTTGCCTCCGAGCTTGTCGCGACTGCATGATGTGTTTCACGTGTCTATGTTGAAGAAGTATCATCCAGACCCTTCGCATGTACTTGAACCAGAGCCTTTGCAGATTGAAGAGAAGTTATCCTACGAAGAGAAACCGATTAGAATTGTGGATCGGAAGATTCAAGAGCTTCGCAGAAAGAGTATTCCGTTAGTGAAGGTTCTGTGGAATCATCATGGGTTTGAGGAAGCGACTTGGGAAAGAGAGGACCAAGTTCGAGATCAGTATCCAGAGTTGTTTGTTGACCAGGTAAGAATTGCGTGGGCGCAATTGTTTTAAGGGGGAGAGGGTGTAATACCCGAGCCCGGAATATTAATTTTCTTTGTTTATTATTTTGAAAATTATATTTCCTTAAATTCTTTGTGAATTAACTGTTACTTTCTAGTCGACGCAACGTGCATTGCATTTAAGGAGCGATAGCTAGATAACGAGTTCCAGTCCTCAGCAAATAGTGAAACTAGTATTTAGACGACTTAAATTTTATATTTTAATTGTTGCTAACTTTAATTGAACTTACCTTAACTGAAACGGCTTTAAAACGCGCGAAATAGGGCCCTTTGACCAAGTTTTTAAGTAGTTTGACTTAGCCCTTTGACCCTTTGACCATTTGACCCTTAAATAAGTTAAAATTAAGCAAAATAAAATAAAAACAGCAGCAAAACAGCAGCAGGTCGTGATCTCCCTTAGAGGAAAAAAAAAAAACCTTTCAACCTTCCAAACGATCAATCTTCGCGTGTGCTCGTGCGGGGTGATTTCCGAGGCAACCAACGTTGTTTTCCTAGCGACTAGGAGTACCTAAGGTGAGGGAAGCATGTTATTTGCGCATTTATACGTTGTGTTAGTTAACTTTATCAGTTTTTAGATTTATCCGTAGATCGTTATTTAAAGCGAATTGATGCTTCTAAAATGTTCCTTAGCATTGGTAGAACATGTATTTATGGCTTTGTAACATTTTATGCGGTTAAATGTTGTGATTGCAACTTGAATTGTGATATGAATAGTACTTTGTGAATAGTAAAACCTTGAAACGTTGAAATTGCGCTGTTATGCTTTCCGTTGATGTAGAAACGTGCTAGGTATGCTAGAATGCTAAAATGTGTGGTTTGTTTGGGTTGCGTAGTGGAAAAAACGAGAATTAAGCCTTTGGGAAAGTCGGGGTCGTTTAGGTCGACTTTTGCGTTTTCTCGTTTTGCGTGTTGGCATTGCTTCGGGAAGCCATGGAAGCACTTTTGGTGCGAATATGGCGTTGGTTGGGTGTTTGGTTGTTGTAGTTGTAGTTCAAACGAGAAAGGGGGAAATCGGGGCTTTGCGCGAGTTCTAGGGTGAAGTAAGGTTTCGGGGTCTTTAGACGTGCCTTATGGTGACCTAGGAGGGTTGGCGAAGTCGGTTTCCAGAACTCGTGGCTCGTTTGGAAATGGTAGCATTTTGACAGTTGGGGCCGATTTGTGTTTTTGTGTGTTTACTTGTCTTTATGCTTATAGAATGCTTAGAATTACTTGAATTACTTGTTTGAGTTGTTTCGGATTGAATTGCTTATCAAATTGCTGCTATTGCGTGCGAGAGTAACCTACTTTGTTATTCTCCCACGTGTGGTTTATCGCTTGTTTATTGCTTGTTTATTGTCTTGTATCGAGTCTTGCATGGCATAGTGTCTCGCACGTGAGTGATGGGCCTCTCTGGGTAGCCTTGGGTTGCCAGTGTTGGTTGCTCTAGCTCCGTTGCTATTCCCTTTCTCGCTTGGGTTGCCTCCCAGGGAGATTTGGGTCGTAGGATTGATGGATACTTCCGGAGTATTCCAAACTGGTGTTATAAGGTTGTTTTGGGCCGGCGCATCATCATCGAATTCGAGTTTAAAAGTGGTTCGTGAAAAGAGTATCGTATCCTTTGATTGAGTGTTTGCAGCTTTAAATACTTGCCTTGCTTTATTGTTGGCTTTGGATGTATCTTTATATGTTTTGAATGTATTGCTTGGCTAATTGCATTGCATACTCCTCTCATCTCCGTCCTTGAGACCAATTGCCCTCGCTGAGCAATAGTTTTTGCTCATTCCTCTCTATACTATGTTTTTACAGGAGTAGTTGAGGCAGACCCTCTCGAGGTAATTGAGGAGGAGGAGCAGGTGGAGGTGTTTCCGTGATAGCACTTACCTGCTTTGCTGGTGGTTGGTTACCAGTTTTGTGCAAACCTTGCTGTTATGTATATTGCGTGAGGAACGCTTAATTTTGAGGCTTGTAGCCTTGTATATATATTTTCTAGTTGAAATCTTTATTAGTCTTATGTTGAAATGGATTAAAGTTTGTAAGTTGTAAACTTATACTCGGATGACTAGTGAAGAATGCATGCTAATGGCTAATGGTTTAGTGGCATAAGTACTTGTGTAGTATGCATATCATTTTTGGTTTGGAAAGTTGGATAATAAGAAATGTATGTTTTATAGAAAGTTGGCTTGTTTTGATTATTTTATAGCTTTCGCAAGTGTTATATTGTTTTTAGGGTTTTCGGATTGTCCGCGGTACAGAGGAGACTCCGTCCGTGTGTCGGGTCCGGGCTTGGCCTTTTGCGGGGTTGGGTCGGGGCGTGACAAACATGCCATGGGATTCGGTAATTGAAATTTGATGGATTAGGTTGTCTTCCTTTTCGCGGCTCACGACGTATGATCCGGTACGGATAAACAACTCAAAAGAAGAAAATTGTCCCGAAACTAATGAAAATGTTAGATTTTGGGCTCCAAAAATAGGCGCCGCTGAGCAGGCTTGATGCCCCCGTCATAGAGCTTTCGGAGAGCTTTCCAACGGTATGCTGTGCACCGCGTAACTCCTTACGGATCAAAAGTTATGGGCATCGAGCGACGGAGACCTGGTCCTAAGCCCCACGCCCTCGGTTTGCTGGCCTAGCCTCTACGTGAGGCAAAGTTGTCTTGCCCAAGGTGCCATGTTATTCTATAATAGAAATGTGATGGATTAGGTTGTCGTCCTTTTTACGGCTCACGACGTACGATTCGGGACGAAGAAACAGCGCAAAAGAAAAAAATTATCCCGAAACTGATGAAAACGTTCGATTTTGGGCTCCGAAAATGGTCGTAGCTGAGCAGGCTTGCTGCCCCCATCGTAGAGATCTCGGAGAGCTTTTCAACAGTATCTTGTGCGCCGCGTAACTCCTTACGGATAAAAAGTTATGGGCACCGGAGCGATGGAGACCTGGTCCCAAGCCCCACGTCCTCGATTTGCAGGCCCAGCCTCTACGTGAGGTGAAGTTGTCTCGCCCAAGGTGCTGTGTTATTCAGTAATATAAATGTGATGGATTAGGTTGTCGTCCTTTTTGCGGCTCCCAACGTACTATCCGAGACGGAAAAGCAACGCAAAAGAAGAAAAGTGTCCCAAAATTGATAAAAACGTTTGATTTTGGGCTACAAAAATTTTCACAGCCAAGCAGGCTTGCTGCCCCGGTCGTAGAGCTCTCGGAGAGCTTTTCAACGGTATGTTGTGCGCCACGTAACTCCTTACAGATCAAAAGTTATGGGCACCGGAGCAACGGATACCCAGTCCCAAGCCCCACGCCCTCGGTTTGCGGGCCCAGGCTCTACGTGATGCGAAGTTGTCTTGCCCAATGTGCCATGTTATTCGGTAATAGAAATGTGATGGATTAGGTTTTCGTCCTTTTCGTGGCTCATGACGTACGATCCGGGACGAGAAAATAGCGCAAAAGAAGAAAATTTTCCCAAAACTGAAGAAAACGTTCGATTTTGGCCTCCGAAAATTTTTTGTAGCCAAGCACGCTTTTTGCCCCCTTTGTAGAGCTCTCGGAGAGCTTTCGAACGGTATATTATGCGCCATGTAACTCCTTACGGATCAAAATTTATAGGCACCGGAGCAACGGAGACCTGGTCCCAAGCCCCACTCCCTCGGTTTGCGGGCCCAGCCTCTATGTGAGGCGAATTTGTCTTGCCCAAGAGGCCATGTTATTCGGTAATAGAAATATGGTGGATTAGGTTTTCGTCCTTTTCGCGGCTCATGACGTACGATTCGGGACGGAAAAACAGTGCAAAAGAATAAAAGTATCCCAAAACTGATGAAAACGCTCGATTTTGGGCTCCGAAAATGGGCGCAGCTGAGCAGGCTTGCTGCCCCCGTCGTAGAGCTCTCAGAGAGCTTTCCAACGGTATGCTGTGCGCCGCGTAACTTGTCACGCCCCAACCCGACCTATAAAGGTTAGACTAGGGTGTGATCTAATCATTCAAGTCATATCACATACTTAATCATTCAAGAGGGTTTAGCACTTAACGTTTTAGGCTAAACTCCATAATTTTCTGGAAAACCGACAGCATAACGGCTGTAATTGGGCTATTTAGTTTGACATAATTCTCAAAACGCCTTAAAATTTCCAATCTCAATTTCATTTCCAACTAAGATTACCATTTACCATCAATTGAAACGCCTACCAGTCATCTCGAAGTCTCGTTTGATTAATAACCTAGCATGATACTATGTCTCGTTTGTTTGTTAATCCTCGTTACAAAAGTACCTATTGATCTTAGCTTAACAATGAGTACCTGCTTAAGATTGGATAGGTTCGTTTTACTTAATCGTTACCCGATGCTTCATAATCCTATGATAGATACTAGTCAATAACGATAGCAAAACGACCATAGTAGTGTCTATCTAGTTATTATCAGTACAAGCCAAAATTAGACCCTAAATTACAACGTGGGTCTTTTATATTACAACAAGAAGCAAAATAAGAAACGAAATAGTCTTCAAGCAATATATTGTTCACAAGATGGTCATAGTCAAGCAAGACACATATGGCAAGCAATCATTCCAAGGAATCATCATTAGGCACGTCGTCATCGGGTACCTATTCTTGGACTTCTTCACCTGAGATGATAAAAGAGGGTGAGTCCTTATGAACTCAGCGAGGGGGAACGAGAAATAGGTTTTGAAACTCATTTCCCGGTTCAACTTATGAAATCCCTTTTTGCAGGCATGAATATATCACAAGTAAGTACATAACATAATATAAAAGTAAAGGAACACAATTACCCGTCTTTCCTCCCCGAGGTCCTCTAGGAACCAAGCGAGAGTACTTATGCACATAGTGAAAATGATACAGTGAGCTTTTGCTCTCAGTTCATTTCCAGTATCAGATGTTGCGGCCGACTTCAAATCATCCCCTTATCACGCCAAATGGGTATACTCCGGATGTACCCCGAAATCCTATGACCCAACTCTCCGAGGAAGTCTAGCCCCCAAGCGATAGAGGGAATTGGACAATGGTAGTCACGGTTGCACCGGCAAGCCCGATGCCGCCCGGTGTACGTGAACGCTACCACGCCAGAATGAAAGGTTGCAACCTTGTATGCAATGCACATTTATGATATGTAATATATCACATTAGGAGGACAACAAAGTAGGTTGCCTCCAAACAGTCATAAGATTGCACATTGACAAGTAAACAAGCGAAGCACGATATGACAAGCAATTTCACTTATAAAGCACATGGAGTTATATGAATATTAAATGGGCAGCCATGTAACGCATGTAAATTAAGTCGTATAACTCACTTCAAAGTTCACGTAATCAAATAATAAGATTATTCATCATGCAACGACATCTACGTGAGACCGGGTGCAAAAAAGGCCTACTTATCAACATGAAATCATCGAAATCATATTTAGGGCTACAAGGGCAACTACGGGTAGCCTACTAAACACATAATCAAACACAATATCCAGAAGATCAACACTTAGTGAGTTTACCTAGTCATTAGGGTTTCATTTCGCGCTCACCCGTGCGATTAAGCCCTAAGTTGTCACGTGATTAAACTCAAGCCATGCATCGATTAATTCAAACACCCTCAACTATTCAAAACAGTCCACACAACATCCCAATGCCACAATCCCAAGCATTTAATGCAACAAGAGAAGCTACAATAATTTTTCTAAGCATATCACTAGATGAAAACCTTACTGCAATGAACTGTTTTCTCACAATAATTGAGACAAGCAATCCAACTCCAATTCCAGTAAACAAGATGTCAAATTAAATCTTAAGGCGTGAACTAAATTCAGAAACAAACCTTGCATCATTTGGAGTTCGGGTTCAAGAGTTATAGCCAAAACAGTGAGACTACACAAAACTGTCCAGATTTGTACACATTTCAATGCGTGTCGTTTTTTAGGGCCTTAGGGTCAGATTTAGCCTTGGTCCATTACTGACAAAAATGTCCAGAACTGAAAAATATAGCATCACACTAAATTTCATGCATTGTTAATGTCATTTACTAAGTTAAAACTGGTTCTTACGGATCAAAAGTTATAGGCACCGGAGCGACGGAGACCTGGTCCCAAGCCCCATGCACTCGGTTTGCGGGCCCAGCCTCTACGTGAGGTGAAGTTGCCTTGCCCAAGGTGCCCTGTTATTCGGTAATAGAAATATGATGGATTAGGTTGTCGTCCTTTTCGCTGCTCATGACGTATGATCCGGGACGAAAAAATAGCGCAAAAGAAGAAAATTGTCCTAAAACAAATGAAAACGTTATGGGTCAAAAGTTATGGGCACCGGAGTGACGGAGACCAGGTCCCAAGCCCCTCGCCCTCGGTTTGCGGGACCATCCTCTACGTGAGGCGACGTTGTCTTGCCCAAGGTGGCGTGGGATTTGGTAATAGAAATGTGGACGATTAGGTTGTCGTCCTTTTCGTGGCTCACGACGTACGATCCGGGATAGAAAAATAGCGCAAAAGAATAAAAGTGTCTCAAAACTAATGAAAATGTTGGATTTTGGGCTCCAAAAATGGGCGCAGCCGAGCAGGCTTGCTGCCCCCGTCGTAGAGCTCTCGGAGAGCTTTCCAACAGTATGTTGTGCCCCGCGTAACTACTTACGGATCAAAAGTTATGGGCACCGAAGCGGCGGAGACATGGTCCCAAGCCACACGCCCTCGGTTTGCGAGCCCATCCTCTACATGAGGCGAAGTTGTCTTGCCCAAGGTGTCGTGTTATTCGGTAATAGAAATATGATGGATTAGATCGTCGTCCTTTTCGTGGCTCACGACGTACGATCCGCGACGGAAAAACAGCGCAAAAGAAGAAAATTGTCCCGAACCTGATAAAAACATTCGATTTTGGGCTCCAAAAATTTTCGAAGCCAAGTAGGCTTGCTGCCCCCGTCGTAGAGCTCTCGGAGAGCTTTCCAACGGTACATTGTGCGTCGCGTAACTCCATACGGATCAAAAGTTATGGGCACCAGAGCGACGGAAACTTTGTCCCAAGCCCCACGCCCTCAGTTTGTGGGCCTAGCCTCTATGTGAGGTGAAGTTGTCTTGGCTAAGGTTGCGCGGAATTCGATAATAAAAATGTGGTAGATTAGGATATCGTCCTTTTCGCGGCTCACAACGTACGAATCGGGACGGAAAAATAGCGCAAAAGAATAAGAGTGTCCCAAAATAGATGAAAACTATCAATTTTGGGTTCCGAAAATTGGCATAGCCGTGCAGGCTTGTTGCCCCCTTCGTAGAGCTCTCAGTGAGCTTTCTAACGGTATGATGTGTGCCGCGTAACTCTTTACAGATCAAAAATTATAGGCACCGGAGCAACGGAGACCTCGTTCCAAGCCCCACGCCCTCGGTTTGTGAGCCCAGCCTCTACGTGAGGCGAAGTTGTCTTACCCAAGGTGCCATGCTATTCGGTAATAGAAATGTGATGGATTAGAGCTTTCCAACGGTATGTTGTGCACCGCGTAACTCCTTACCAATCAAAAGTTATTGGGACCGGAGTGACGGAGACCTGGTCCCAAGCCCAAGCCCTCGGTTTACTGCCCCATCCTCTACGTGAGGCGAAGTTGTCTTGCCCAAGGTGCCATGTTATTTGGTTATAGAAATTTGATGGATTAGGTTGTCGTCCTTTTCGAGGTTCACAGCGTACGATTCGGGATGGAACAACAACGCAAAAGAAGAAATTTATCCCGAAATGGATGAAAACGTTCGATATTGGGCTCCAAAAAAGGGCACAGCCGAGCAGGCTTACTGCCCTGTTTCTTAGAGCTCTCAGAGAGCTTTCCAACGGTATGCTGTGCGCCGCATAACTCCTTACGGATCAAAAGTTATGGGCACCGGAACGATAGAGACCTGGTCACGAGTCCTACGCCCTTGGTTTGCGGGCCCAGCCTCTACGTGAGGCGAAGTTCTCTTGCCCAAGGTGCCATGTTATTCGGCAATAGAAATGTGATGGATTAGGTTGTCGTCCTTTTCGAGGCTCACAACGTCTGATCCGGGACGGAAAAATAGCGCAAAAGAACAAAATTATTCCGAAACAGATGAAAACATTCAATTTTGCGCTCTGAAAATGGATGCAACTGAGCAGGCTTGCTGCCCCCGTCGTAGAGCTCTCTGAGAGCTTTGCAACGGTATGTTGTGCGCTGCGTAACTCCTTACGGATCAAAAGTTATGGGCACTTGAGCGACGGAGACCTGGTCTCAAGCCCCTCACCCTCGGTTTGCGGGCCCAGCCTCTACGTGAGGCGAAGTTGTCTTGCTCAAGGTGCCGTGTTATTCGGCAATAGAAATGTGATGGATTAGGTTGTCGTCTTTTTCGCTGCTCACGACGTACGATCCGGGACAGAAAAATGGGGCAAAAGAAGAAAAGTGTCCCGAAATTGATGAAAACGTTCAATTTTGGGCTGCAAAAATTTTCGCAGCCAAGTAGGCTTGCTGCCTTCATCGTAGAGCTCTCAGAGAGCTTTCCAACGATATGTTGTGTGCCGCGTAACTCCTTACAGATCAAAAGTTTTAGGAATTTGAGCGATAGAGACCTGGTCCCATGCCACACGCCCTTGGTTTGCGAGCCCAGCCTCTATGTGAGGTGAAGTTGTCTTCCCCAAGGTGCCGTGTTATGTAGTAATAGAAATATGATGGATTAGGTTGTGGTCCTTTTCGCGGCTCATGACGTAAGATCCAGGATGAAAAAACAGCGCAAATGAAGAAGAGTTTACATAAACTGATGAAAACGTTCGATTAAGGGCACCAAAAATTTTCGCAAACAAGCAAGCTTCCTGCCCCCGTCGTAGAGCTCTCTGAGAGCTTTTCAACGGTATATTGTGCGCCACGTAACTCCTTACGGATCGAAAGTTATGGGCACCGGAGCGACGGAGACCTGGTCCCAAGCCCCACACCCTAGGTTTGCGGGCCCAGCCTCTTCGTGAGGTGAAATTGTCTTGCCCAAGGTGCCATGTTATGTAAGTAATAGAAATGTGATGGATTAGGTTGTCGTCCTTTTCGAGGCTCATGACGTACGATCCAGGACGGAAAAACAGCGTAAAAGAAGAAAATTGTCTGAAATTGATGAAAACGTTCAATTTTGGGCTCCGAAAATAGACGCAGCCCAGTAGGCTTGCTGCCCCTGTCGTGGAGCTCTCGGAGAGCATTGCAACGGTATGTTGTGCGCCGCGTAACTCCTTACGGATCAAAAGTTATAGGCACCGGAGTGACGGATACCTGGTCCCAAGCCCCACGTACTTGGTTTGCGGGCCCAGCCTCTACGTGAGGCGAAGTTGCCTTGCCCAAGGTGCCCTGTTATTTGGTAATAGAAATATGATGGATTAGGTTGTCGTCCTTTTCGCGGCTCATGACGTATGATCCGGGATGGAAAAACAGAGCAAAAGAAGAAAATTGTCCCGAAACAAATGAAAACGTTCGATTTTGGGCTCCAAAAATGGGCGCAACCAAGCAGGCTTCCTGCCCCCGTCATAGAGCTCTCGGAGAGCATTCCAACTGTAATCTATGCACCGCATAACTCTTTATGGATCAAAAGTTATGGGCACCGGAGTGACGGAGACTAGGTCCCAAGCCCATCGCCCTCGGTTTGCGGGTCCATCCTCTATGTGAGGTGAAGTTGTCTTGCCCAAGGTGGCGTGGGATTCAGTAATAGAAATATGGAGGATTAGGTTGTCGTCCTTTTCGTGGCTCACGACGTACGATCCGGGATAGAAAAATAGCGCAAAAGAATAAAAGTGTCTCAAAACTAATGAAAATGTTGGATTTTGGGCTCCAAAAATGGGCGCAGCCGAGCAGGCTTGCTGCCCCCGTCGTAGAGCTCTCGGAGAGCTTTCCAACAGTATGTTGTGCCCCGCGTAACTCCTTACGGATCAAAAGTTATGGGCACCGAAGCGGAGGAGACATGGTCCCAAGCCACACACCCTAGGTTTGCGGGCCCAGCCTCTACGTGAGGCAAAGTTGTCTTGCCCAAGGTGTCGTGTTATTCGGTAATAGAAATATGATGGATTAGGTCATCGTCCTTTTCGTGGCTCACGACTTACGATCCGCGACGAAAAAACAGCGCAAAAGAAGAAAATTATCCCGAACCTAATGAAAATGTTCGATTTTGGCTCCAAAAATTTTGGCAGCCAAGTAGGCTTGCTGGCCCCGTCGTAGAGCTCTCAGAGAGCTTTCCAACGGTACATTATGCGCCACATAACTCCATACGGATCAAAAGTTATGGGCACCGGAGCGACGGAAACTTTGTCCCAAGCCCCACGCTCTCGGTTTGCGTACCCTGCTTCTACATGAGGTGAAGTTGTCTTGGCTAAGGTGGCATGGAATTCGGTAATAGAAATGTGGTAGATTAGGATATCGTCCTTTTCGCGGCTCACGACGTACGATCCGAGACGAAAAAATAGCGCAAAAGAATAAAAGTGTCCCAAAACATATGAAAACGTTCAATTTTGGGTTCCGAAAAAGGGAACAGCCGTGCAGGCTTGTTGCCCCATTCGTAGAGCTCTCGGTGAGCTTTCTAACGGTATGATGTGCACCGTGTAACTCCTTACAGATCAAAAGTTATGGGCACCGGAGCAACGGAGACCTGGTCCTAAGCCCCACGCCCTCGGTTTGTGAGCCCAGCCTCTACGTGAGGTGAAGTTGTCTTACCCAAGGTGCCATGCTATTCGGTAATAGAAATATGATGGATTAGAGCTTTCCAACGGTATGCTGTGCACCGCGTAACTCCTTACCGATCAAAAGTTATTGGCACCGGAGCGACAGAGACTTGGTCCCAAGCCCACGCCCTTGGTTTTCTGGCCCATCCTCTACGTGAGGCGAAGTTGTCTTGCCCAAGGTGCCGTGTTATTCGGTAATAGAAATGTGATGGATTAGGTTGTCTTCCTTTTCGAGGCTCACGATGTATGATCCGAGACGGAAAAATAGCGCAAAAGAATAAAATTATTCTGAAACAGATGAAAATATTCGATTTTGGGCTTCGAAAATGGACGCAGCTGAGTAGGCTTGTTGCCCCCGTCGTAGAGCTCTCAGAGAGCTTTGCAACGGTATATTGTGCGCCGCATAACTCCTTACGGATCAAAAGTTATGGGCACTTGAGCGACGGAGACCTAGTCCCAAGCCCCACACCCTCGGTTTGCGGGCCCAGCCTCTACATGAGGTGAAGTTGCCTTGCCCAAGGTGCCGTGTTATTCAGTAATAGAAATGTGATGGATTAGGTTGTCGTCCTTTTCGCGGCTCATGACATATGATCCAGGACGAAAAAATAGCGCAAAAGAAGATAATTGTCCCGAAATTGATGAAAACGTTCGATTTTGGGCACCACAAATGGGCGCAGCCGAGTAGGCTTCTTGCCACCTTCATAGAGCTCTCGGAGAGCTTTCCAACGGTATGCTGTGCACCGCGTAACTACTCACAGATCAAAAGTTATGGGCACCGGAGCGACGGAAACCTGGTCCCAAGCCCCACGCCCTCGGTTTGCGGGCCCAGCCTCTACGCGAGCCGAAATTCTCTTTCCCAATGTACCATGTTATTCTGTAATAGAAATGTGATGGATTAGGTTGTCGTCCTTTTCGTGGCTCACAACATATGATCCGGAATGAAAAAACAACACAAAAGAAGAAAATTATCCTGAAACTGATGAAAACATTTGATTTTGGGCTCCAAAAATATGCGTAGTTGAGCAGGCTTGCTGCCCTCATCGTAGCGCTCTCGGAGAGCTTTTCAACAGTATACTATGCGCTGCGTAAATCCTTACAGATCAAAAGTTATGGCCACCGGAGTGACGGAGACTAGGTCCCAAGCGCCATACCCTCGGTTTGCGGGCCCAGCCTCTACGTGAGGCGAAGTTGTCTTGCCCAAGGTGCTGTGGGATTCCGTAATAGAATTGTGGTGGATTATGTAGTCGTCCTTTTCGCGGCTCACGATGTACGATATAGGACAGAAAACAGCGCAAATGAAGAAAATTGTTCCGAAACTGATTAAAATATTCGATTTTGGGCTACGAAAATAGGCACAGCCGAGCAGAATTGCTTCCCCCGTCGTAGAGCTCTCGGAGAGCTTTCCAACTGCATGCTGTGCGCCATGTAACTCCTTACGGATCAAAAGTTATGGGCACCGGAGCAACGGAGATCTCATCCCATGTCCCACGCCCTCGGTTTGCGGGCCCAACCTCTTTGTGAGGCGAAGTTGTCTTGCCCAAGGTGCCGTGTTATTCAGTAATCGAAATGTTATGGATTAAGTTGTCGTCCCTTTCGCGGCTCACGACGTACGATCTGGGATGGAAAAACATTGCAAATGAAGAAAATAGTCCCGAAACTGATAAAAATGTTGAATTTTGGGCTCCAAAAATGAGCGCAGCTAAGTAGGCTTGCTTCCCCCGTTGTAGAGCTCTCGGAGAGTTTTCCAACGGTATACTGAACACCGTGTAACTCCTTACGGATCAAAAGTTATGGGCACCAAAGTGACGGAGGCCAAGTCCCAACCCCCACGCCCTCGGTTTGCGGGCCCAGCCTCTACATGAGTCGAAGTTGTCTTGCCCAAGGTGCCATGTTATTCGGTAAAAGAAATGTGATGGATTAGGTTGTTGTCCTTTTCGCAGCTCCCGACGTACGATCCGGGAAAGAAAAACAGCAAAAAAAAAGGAAATTATCCCGAAACTGATGAAAATGTTTGATTTTGGGAATTGAAAAATAGGCACAACCGAGCAGGCTTGCTACCCCCGTCATAGAGCTCTAGAGGAGCTTTCCAACGGTATGCCGTGCACCGCGTAACTCCTTACAGATCAAAAGTTATGGGCATAGGAGCGACGGAAACCTGGTCCTAAGCCCCACGCCCTCGGTTTGCGGGACCAGCCTCTACGTGTGGCGAAGTTGTCTTGCCCAAGGTGCCATGTTATTCGGTAATAGAAATGTGAATGATTAGGTTATTGTCCTTTTCGAGGCTCACGACGTACGATCCGGGACGAAAAAAAAGTGCAAAAGAAGAAAAGTGTCCAGAAAATGATGAAAACGTTCGATTTTGGTCTCCGAAAATTTTCGCAGGCAAGCAGGCTTGCTGCCCCCGTCGTAGAGCTCTCGGAGAGTTTTCCAATGGTATATTGTGTGCAGCGTAACTCCTTACGGATCAAAACTTATGAGCATCGGAGCGACGGAGACTTGGTCCCAAGCCCAACGCCCTCGGTTTGTGGACCCAGCCTCTACGTGAGTCGAAGTTGTCTTGCCCAGGGTATCGTGGGATTCGGTAATAGAAATGTGGTGGATAAGGTTGTCGTAATTTTCGCAGCTCAGGATGCACGATTCGGGACAGAAAAACAGCGCAAAAGAATAAAAGTCTCCCGAAACTGATGAAAACGTTCGATTTTGGGCTCAAAAAATGGTCACAGCCAAGCAAGGATGCAGCCCCTGTCATAGAGCTCTCGGAGAGCTTTCCAACGATATGATGTGCGTCGCGTAACTCCTTACGGATCAAAAGTTATGGGTATTGGAGCAACAGAGACCCGGTCCCAAGCCCCACACCCTCAATTAGCGGGCCCAGCCTCTACGTGAGGCGGAGTTGTCTTGCCCAAGGTGCCGTGTTATTCGATAATAGAAATGTGATGGATTAAGTTGTCGTCCTTTTCGCGGCTCACGACGTATGAACCGGGACAGAAAAATAGTGCAAAAGAAGAAAAATGTTCAAAAACTGAAGAAAATGTTCGATTTTGGGCTCCAAAAATTTTTGCAGCAAAGCTGGCTTGCTGCCCCAGTCGTAGAGCTATCGGAGAACTTTCCAACGGTATATTGTACGCCCCGTAACTCCTTACGGATCAAAAGTTATGAGTACCGGAGCAACGGAGACTTGGTCTCAAGCCCAATGCCCTCGGTTTGCGGGCCCAGCCTCTACGTGAGGCGAAGTTGTCTTGCCCAAGGTGGCACGGGATTCAGCAATAGAAATGTGGTGGATTATGTTGTCGTCCTTTTCGCGGCTCATGACGCACGATCCGGGACAAAAAAACAGCGCAAAAGAATAAAAGTGTCCTGAAACTGATGAAAATGTTCAATTTTGGGCTCTGAAAATGGGCGCAGCCTAGCAAGTTGGCTGCTAACGTCGTAGAGCTCTCGGAGAGCTTTCCAACGGTATACTATGCGCCGCGTAACTTCATAAGGATCAAAAGTTATGGACACCGGAGCGACGGAGACCTGGTCCCAAGCCCCACGTTTACGGTTTGCGGGCCTAGCCTCAACGTGAGGCGAAGTTGTCTTGCCCAAGGTGCTATGTTATTCGGTAATGGAAATGTGATG
The DNA here is from genome assembly GCA_037974665.1 of Ehretia macrophylla. Taxonomy (NCBI): domain Eukaryota; kingdom Viridiplantae; phylum Streptophyta; class Magnoliopsida; order Boraginales; family Ehretiaceae; genus Ehretia; species Ehretia macrophylla. Next base: position 46,156,548 of record CM075771.1, on the reverse strand, counting down.
GATTAGGCTGTCGTCCTTTTCGAGGCTCACGACGTACGATCCGGGACGGAAAAATAGTGCAAAAGAAGAAAATTGTTCCGAAACTGATGAAAATGTTCAATTTTAAGCTCCCAAAATGGGCGCAGCCGAGCAGGATTGCTGCCCCCGTCATAGAACTCTCGGAGAGCTTTCCAACGGTATGCTGTGCGCCGCGTAACTCCTTACGGATTAAAAGTTATGGGCACCGGAGCAACTGAGACCTGGCACCAAGCCCCATGCCCTCGGTTTGCGGGCCTAGCCTTTACGTGAGGCGAAGTTGTCTTGTCCAAGGTGCCGTGTTATTTGGAAATAGAAATCTGATGGATTAGGTTGTCGTCCTTTTCACGGCTCACGACGTACGATTCGGGAGAGAAAAATAGTGCAAAAGAAGAAAAGAGTCCCGAAACTGTAGAAAATGTTCAATTTTGGGCTCCGAAAATGGGCGCAGCCGAGCAGGCTTGCTACCCCAGTTGTAGAGCCATCAGAGAGCTTTCCAACGGTATGCTGTGCGCCGCGTAACTCCTTATGGTGACATGGTCTCAAGCCATACGCCCTCGGTTTGCAGGCCCAGCCTCTACGTGAGGCGAAGTTGTCTTGCCCAAGGTGCCGTATTATTCAGTAATAGAAATGTGATGGATTAGGTTGTCGTCCTTTTCGTGGCTCACGACGTATGATTCGCGACGAAAAAATAGCACAAAAGATGAAAATTGTCCCGAAACTAATGAAAACGTTCGATTTTGGGCTCCAAAAATTTTCGCAGCCAAGTAGGCTTGCTACCCCCGACGTAGAGCTCTCGGAGAGCTTTCCAACGGTACATTGTATGCCGCATAACTCCTTACGGATCAAGAGTTATAAGCACCGGAACGACAAAAACTTTGTCCCAAGACCCACGCCCGCGGTTTGCGGGACCAGCCTCTACGTGAGGTGAAGTTGTCTTGGCTAAGGTGGCATGGAATTCGGTAATAGAAATGTGGTAGATTAGGATGTCGTCCTTTTTGCGGCTCACGACGTACGATCCGGGACAGAAAAACAGCGCAAAAGAATAAAAGTATCACAAAATTGATGAAAACGTTCAATTTTGGGTTCCAAAAATGGGCACAGGAGTGTAGGCTTGTTCCCCACGTCATAGAGCTCTCGTTGAGCTTTCTAACGGTATGTTGTGCGCCGCGTAACTCCTTACAGATCAAAAGTTATGGGCATCGGAGCAACGGAGACCTTGTCCCAAGCCCTACGCCCTCGGTTTGCGAGCCCAGCCTCTGCGTGAGGTGAAGTTGTCTTGCCCAAGGTGCCATGCTATTCGATAATAGAAATGTGATGGATTAGAGCTTTTCAACGGTATGCTGTGCACCGCGTAACTCCTTACCGATCAAAAGTTATTGGTACCAGAGCGACGGAGACCTGGTCCCAAGCCCACGCCCTCCGTTTGCAGGCCTATCATCAACGTGAGGCGAAGTTGTCTTGCTCAAGGTGCCATGTTATTCGGTAATAAAAATGTGATGGATTAGGTTGTCTTCCTTTTCGAGGTTCACGATGTATGATCCGGGACGGAAAAATAACGTAAAAGAAGAAATTTGTTCTGAAACTGATGGAAACGTTCGATATTGGGCTCTGAAAAAGGGCGCAGCCGAGCAGGCTTGCTGCCCCTGTCGTAGAGCTCTCGAAGAGCTTTCCAACGGTATGCTGTGCGCCGTATAACTCCTTACGAATCAAAAGTTATGGGCACAGGAGAGACGGAGACCTGGTCACAAGTCCCACGCCCTTGGTTTGCGGGCCCAGCCTTTACGTGAGGCGAAGTTGTCTTGCCCAAGGTGCCATGTTATTCAGCAATAGAAATGTGATGGATTAGGTTGTCATCCTTTTCGAGGCTCACGACGTATGATCCGTGACGGAAAAATAGCGCAAAAAATAAAATTGTTTCGAAATAGATGAAAACGTTTGATTTTGGGCTTCGAAAATGGACCTAGCCGAGCAAGCTTGCTGCCCCCGTCGTAGAGCTCTCGGAGAGCTTTGCAACGGTATGTTGTGTGCCGCGTAACTCCTTACGGATCAAAAGTTATGGGAACAGGAGCGACGGAGACCTGGTCCCAAGCCCAACGCCCTCGATTTGCGACCCCAGCCTCTATGTGAGGTGAAGTTGTCTTGCCCAAGGTGTCGTGTTATTCGGTAATAGAAATGCGATGGATTAGGTTGTCGTCCTTTTCGCGGCTCATGACGTATGATCTTGGATAGAAAAACAGCGCAAAAGAAGATAATTGTCCCAAAATTGATGAAAACGTTCGATTTTGGGCTCCAAAAATGGGCGCAGCCGAGCAAGCTTCCTGCCCCCATCATAGAGCTCTTGGAGAGCTTTCCAACGGTATGCTGTGCACTGTGTTACTCCTTACAGATCAAAAGTTATGGGCACCGGAGCGACGGAAACCTGGTCCCAATCCCCACGCCCTCGGTTTGCGGGCCTAGCCTCCACGCGAGCCAAATTTGTCTTGCCGAAGGTACCATGTTATTCGATAATAGAAATGTGATGGATTAGGTTGTCGTCCTTTTCGTGGCTTACGACATACAATCCGAGACGAAAAAATAGCGCAAAAGATTAAAATTGTCCCGAAACTGATGAAAAGGTTCAATTTTGGGCTCCAAAAATATGCATAACTAAGCAGGCTTGCTGCCCTCATCGTAGCGCTCTCGGAGAGCTTTTCAACAATATACTGTACGCCGCGTAAATCCTTACGGATCAAAAGTTATGGCCACCAGAGCGGCGGAGACTAGGTCCCAAGTGCCATGCCCTCGGTTTGTGGGCCCAGCCTCTACGTGAGGCGAAGTTGTCTTACCCAAGGTGCCGTGGGATGTCGTAATAGAATTGTGGTGGATTAGGTTGTCGTCATTTTCCCGCTCACGACGTACGATCCGGGACGAAAAACAGCACGAAAGAAGAAAATTGTTCTGAAACTGATGAAAATATTCGATTTTGGGATACAAAAATGGGCGCAACCGAGTAGAATTGCTTCCCCCGTTGTAGAGCTCTCAGAGAGCTTTCCAACGGCATGCTGTGCGCCGCGTAACTCCTTACAGATCAAAAGTTATGGGCACCAGAGCAACAAAGACCTCGTCCTATGTCCCACGCCCTCGGTTTGCGGGTCCAACCTCTATGTGAGGCGAAGTTGTCTTGCCCAAGGTGTCTTGTTATTCGGTAATCGAAATGTAATGGATTAGGTTGTCGTCCTTTTCGCGGCTCACGACATACGATCCGGGACAGAAAAATATTGCAAAAGAAAAAAAGAGTCCCGAAACTGATGAAAATGTTCAATTTTGGGCTCTGAAAATGGGCGCAACTGAGAAGGATTGTTGCCCCCGTCATAGAGCTCTCGAAGAGTTTTCCAACGGTATGTTGTGCACCGCATAACTCCTTACGGATCAAAAGTTATGGGCACCAGAGCGACGAGGACCAGGTCCTAAGCCCCATGCCCTCGGTTTGCGGGCCCAGCCTCTACGTGAGGCGAAGTTGTCTTGCCCAAGGTACCATGTTATTCGGTAAAAGAAATGTGATGGATTAGGTTGTTGTCCTTTTTGCAGCTCCCGACGTACGATCCGGGAAAGAAAAACAGCAAAATAGAAGAAAATTATCCCGAAACTGATGAAAATGTTCAATTTTGGGAACTGAAAATGGGCGAAACCGAGCAGGATTGCTACCCCCTTCGTAGAGCTCTAGGGAAGCTTTCCAACGGTATGCTGTGCGCCGCGTAACTCCTTACGGATAAAAAGTTATGGGCACAGGAGCGACAGAAACCTGGTCTCAAGCCCCACGCCCTTGGTTTGCGGGACCAGTCTCTGAGTGAGGCGAAGTTGTCTTGCCCAAGGTGCCATGTTATTCGGTAATAGAAATGTGAAGGATTAGGTTGTCGTCCTTTTCGTGGCTCACGACGTACGATCCGGGACGAAAAAAAGTGCAAAAGAAGAAAAGTGTCCAGAAACTGATGAAAACTTTCGATTTTGGGGTCCGAAAATTTTCGCAGACAAGCAAGCTTACTGCCCCCATCGTAGAGCTCTCAGAGAGTTTTCCAATGGTATATTGTACGCAGCATAACTCCTTACGGATTAAAAATTATGAGCATTGGAACGACAGAGACTTGGTCCCAAGCCCAACGCCCTCGGTTTGTGGGCCCAGCCTCTATGTGAGTCGAAGTTGTCTTGCCTAAGGTATCGTGGGATTCAGTAATAGAAATGTGGTGGATTAGGTTGTCGTCCTTTTCGCGGCTCAGGATACGCTATCCGGGACAGAAAAACAGCGCAAAAGAATAAAAATGTCCTGAAACTGATGAAAACATTCGATTTTGGGCTCCAAAAATGGTCGCAATCAAGCAGGGTTGCAGCCCCTGTCATAGAGCTCTCGGAGAGCTTTCCAACGATATGTTGGGCGTCGCGTAACTCCTTACGGATCAAAAGTTATGGGTACTGGAGCAACAGAGACCAGGTCCCAAGCCCCACGCCCTCGATTTGCGGACCCAGCCTCTACGTGAGGCAAAGTTGCCTTGCCCAAGGTGCCGTGTTATTTGGTAATAGAAATGTGATGGATTAGGTTGTCGTCCTTTTCGCGTCTCACGACGTACGAACCGGGATGAAAAAACAGCGCAAAAGAAGAAAATTGTTCAAAAATTGATGAAAAAGTTCGATTTTGGGCTCCAAAAATTTTCGCAGCGAAGCACGCTTGCTGCCCCCGTCGTAGAGTTGTCGAAGAGCTTTCCAACGGTATATTGTACGCTGCGTAACTCTTTACGGATCAAAAGTTATGAGCACCGAAGCGACAGAGACTTGGTCCCAAGCCCAACGCCCTCGGTTTGCATGCCCAGCCCCTACATGAGGCGAAGTTGTCTTGCCCAAGGTGGCGCGGGATTCAGTAATAGAAATGTGGTGAATTAGGTTGTCGTCCTTTTCACGGCTCACGACGTACGATCCGGGAAAGAAAAACAGCGCAAAAGAATAAAAGTATCCTGAAACTGATGAAAATGCTTGATTTTGGGCTTTGAAAATGGACGTAGCCTAACAAGTTGGCTGCTAACGTCGTAGAGCTCTCGGAGAGCTTTCCAACGGTATGCTGTGCGCCGCGTAACTCCATACGGATCAAAAGTTATAGTCACCTGAGCGACGGAGACCTGGTCCCAAGCCCCACGCTTACGGTTTGCAGGCCCAGCCTCCACGTAAGGCGAAGCTGTCTTGCCCAAGGTGCCATGTTATTCGGTAATGGAAATGTGATGGATTAGGTTGTCGTCCATTTCGAGGCTCACGACGTACGATCCGGGACGGAAAAATAGTGCAAAAGAAGAAAATTATTCCAAAACTGATGAAAACGTTCGATTTTGGGCTCCAAAAATGGGCGCAGCTGAGCAGGGTTGCTGCCCCAGTCATACAACTCTCGGAGAGCTTTCCAACGGTATACTGTGCGCCGCGTAACTCCTTACAGATCAAAAGTTATGGGCACCGGAGCAACAGAGACCTGGTCCCAAGCCCCACGCCCTCGGTTTGCAGGCCTAGCCTCTACGTGAGGCGAAGTTGTCTTGTCCAAGGTGTCGTGTTATTCGGCAATAGAAATCTGATGGATTAGATTGTCGTCCTTTTCGCGGCTCACGACGTACTATCCGGGATAGAAAAATAGTGCAAAAGAAGAAAAAAGTCCCGAAACTAAAGAAAACGTTCAATTTTGGGATCCAAAAATGGGCGCAGCCTAGCAGGCTTGCTGCCCCCATTGTAGAGCCATCGGAGAGCTTTCCAACGGTATGCTGTGCGCCACGTAACTCCTTACGGATCAAAAGTTATGGGTACCGGAGCGACGGAGACCTTGTCCCAAGCCTCGCGCCCTCGGTTTGTGGGCCCAGCCTCCACATGAAGTGAAGTTGTCTTGCCCAAGGTGTCATGTTATTCGGTAATGGAAATGTGATGGATTATGTTGTCGTCCCTTTTGAGGCTCACGACGTACGATCCGGGACGAAAAAACAGCGCAAAAGAAGAAAATTGTTCTGAAACTGATGAAAATATTTGATTTTGGGCTCCAAAAATGGGCGCAGTCGAGAAGGCTTGCTGCCTCTACCGTAGAGCTCTCGGAGTGCTTTCCAACAGTATGTTGTGCGCTGCGTAACTCCTTACGGATCAAAAGTTATGGGCACCAGAGCGACGGAGACTTGGTCCCAAGCCACACGCCCTCTGTTTACGGGCCCAGCCTCTACGTGAGGCAAAGTTGTTTTGCCCAAGGGGCCATGTTATTCGGTAATAGAAACGTGATGGATTAGGTTTGTCTCCTTTTCGAAGCTCATGTCATACGATCCGGGACCAAAAAAAGGCAAAAAAGAAGAAATTGTTCTGAAACATATGAAAACGTTCGATTTTGGGTTCCAAAAATGAGCGCAGCCGAGCAGGCTTACTACCCTCGTCGTAGAGCTCTCGGAGAGCATTCCAACGGTATGTTATGCGCCGCGTAACTCCTTACGAATCAAAACTTATGGGCAACAGAGCGACAGAGGCCTGGTCCCAAGCCACACGCCCTCAGTTTGCGGGCCCAGCCTCTACGTGAGGCGAAGTTGTCTTGCCCAAGGTGTCGTGTTATTCGGTAATAGAAATGTGATGGATTAGGTTGTCGTACTTTTCGCGGCCACGACGTACGATCCAGGACGGGAAAACATCGTAAAAGAAAAAAATTATTCCGAAACTAATGAAAATGTTCGATTTTGAGCTCTGAAAATGGGTGCAGGCGAGCAGGCTTGCTGCCCCTGTCGTAGAGCTCTCGGAGAGCTTTCTAACGATATGTTGTGCGCCGTGTAACTCCTTACGGATCAAAAGTTATGGGCGCCGGAGAGACGGAGACCTAGTCCCAAGCCACACGCCCTCGGTTTACAGGCCCAGCCTCTACGCGAGGCAAAGTTGTCTTGCCCAAAGGGCTATGTTATTCGGTAATAGAAATGTGATGGATTAGGTTGGTCTCCTTTTCGAGGCTCATGACGTACGATACTGGACGGAAAAATAGCGAAAAAGAAGAAATTATTCCGAAATAGATGAAAAGGTTAGATTTTTGGCTCCGAAAATGAGCGCAAGCGAGAAGGCTTGCTACCCCCATCGTAGGGATCTCAGAGAGCTTTCCAACGGTATGCTGTGCGCCGTGTAATTCCTTACGGATCAAAACTTATGGGCAACGGAGCGACAGAGACCTGGTCCCAAGCCACACGCCCTCGGTTTGCGGGCCCAGCCTCTACATGAGGCGAAGTTGTCTTGCCCAAGGTGCCGTGTTATTCGGTAATAGAAATGTGATGGATTAGGTTGTCGTTCTTTTCGCGGCTGACAACGTACGATCCAGGACGGAAAAACATCGCAAAAGAAAAAAATTGTTCCGAAACTGATGAAAACATTCGATTTATTGCTCCGAAAATAGGCGCAGCCGATCAGGCTTGCTGCCCCCGTCGTAGAGCTCTCGGAGAGCTTTCCAAAGGTATGTTGTGCACCGCGTATCTCCTTACGAATCAAAAGTTATGAGCACCGGAGCGACGGAGACCTGGTCCCAAGCCCCATGTCCTCGATTTGCGGACCCAGCCTCTACGTGAGGCAAAGTTGTCTTGCTCAAGCTGCCATGTTATTTGGTAATAGAAATATGGTGGATTAGGTTGTCACCCTTTTTACGGCTCACGACGTACAATCCGGAACGAAAAAACAGCGCAAAAGGAGAAAATTGTTCCGAAACTGATGAAAATGTTCGATTTTGTTCTCTGAAAATGGGTAAAGCTGAGCAGGCTTGCTGCCCCTGTCGTAGAGCTCTCGGAGAGCTTTCCAACGGTATGCTGTGCACCGCGTAACTTCTTACGGATCAAAACTTATGGGCACCGGAGCGACGGAGGCCTGGTCCCAAGCGATACGCCCTCGGTTTGCGGGCCCAGCATCTACATGAGGTGAAGTTGTCTTGCCCAAGGGGCCAAGTTATTCGGTAATAGAAATGTGATAGATTAGGTTGTCATCCTTTTCGAGGCTCACGAAGTACGACCCAGGACAAAAAAATCGCGCAAAAGAAGAAAATTGTTCCGAAACTGATGAAAATATTCGATTTTGGGCTATGAAAATGGGTTCAGCCGGGCAGGCTAGCTGCCCCCGTCGTAGACCTCTCGGAGAGCTTTCCATCGGTGCGCTGTGTGCCGCGTAACTCCTTACAGATCAAAAGTTATGGGCACCGGAGAGACAGAGACCTAGTCCTAAGCCCCACACCCTCGGTTTGCGGGCCCAGCCTCTACGTGAGGCGAAGTTGTCTTGCCCAAGGTCCCATGTAATTCGGTAATAGAAATGTGATGGATTAGGTTGTCGTCATTTTTTAGGCTCAAGACGTACGATCTGGGACAGAAAAACAGCGTAAAAGAAGAAAATTGTTTCGAAACTAATTAAAACGTTCAATTTTGGGCTCCGAAAATGGGCATAGCCGAGCAGGCTTGCTGCCCCCGTCATAGAGCTCCTGTAGAGCTTTTCAACGGTATGTTGCGCCTCATAACTCCTTACGGATCAAACGTTATAGGCACCGGAGTGACGGAGACCTAATCCAAAGCCCTACGCCCTCGGTTTGCGAGCCCATCCTTTTCGTGAGGCGAAGTTGTCTTGCCCAAGGTGCCGTGTTATTCGGTAATAGAAATGTGATGGATTAGGTTGTTGTCCTTTTCGTGGCTCACGACGTACGATCCGGGACAGAAAAACAGTAACAAAGAAGAAAAGTGTCACGAAACTGATTAAAACGTTCGATTTTGGGCTCCGAAATGGTTACAGCCGAGCAAGCTGGCTGCCCCCGTCATAGAGCCCTCGGAGAGCTTTCCAACGGTATGCTGTACGCCGTGTAACTCCTTAAGGATCAAAAGTTATGGGCACCAGAGCGACAGAGACCTGGTCCCAAGCCCCACGCCCTCGGTTTGCGGGCCCAGCCTCTACGTGAGGCGAAGTTGTCTTGCCCAAGGTGCCGTGTTATTCGGTAATAGCAATGTGATGGATTAAGTTGTCGTCCTTTTCGCGGCTCACGACGTATGATCCGGTATGGAAAAATTGCGCAAAAGAAGAAAATTGTCCCGAAATTGAAGAAAACGTTCGATTTTGGGCCCCAAAAATGGGCGCAGCCGAGTAGGTTTGCTGCCCCCCTCATAGATCTCTCGGAGAGATTTCTAATGGTATGTTGTGCACTGCATAACTCCTTACGGATCAAAAGTTATGGGCACCGGAGCGACGGAGACCTGGTCCCAAGCCCTACGCCGTCGGTTTGCTGGCCCAGCCTCTACGTGAGGCGAAGTTGTCTTGCCCAAGGTGCCATGTTATTTGGTAATAGAAATGTGATAGATTCGGTTGTCGTCCTTTTCACGGCTCACGATGTACGATTCGGGATGGAAAAACAGCGCAAAAGAAAAAAAAATTTCCGAAACTGATGAAAACGTTCGATTTTGGGCTCTGAAATGGACGTAGCTGAGCAGGCTTGCTGTCCCCGTCGTAGAGCTCTCGGAGAGCTTTTCAAAAATATGCTATGCGTCGCGTAACTCCTTATGGATAAAAAGTTATTGGCACCGGAGCGACGAAGATGTGAGGCCCGACCTCGATTTGCGTTCGATACCTCATTTCGTGTTGCCTAACCTAGATTTGCATGCCTTGACCTAGGTTTAAGAGTCGTGTCTCATTTTATGTGCCTTGCATCGAATTACGTGCATTCATATAGGGTTGCGTACATTTACTTAAAAAATGTGCATTCGTCTCGTAATTCGTGCCTTACCTAGTAGTGCGTGCCCTAAACCTAAGAAAGCGTGCCCGCACGCTAATCAAGAAAGCATCTTACACGAAGCACTAGATCATTAATTAATTGTACAAACTCCACTAACTAATATTAAAATGCTAATTCAACTCACTAGAAAACGAAATTGCACCAAAAGCTAAGCATTCTTTATTCTTTATTCCTTATTCTTTTGCACATCCCAAACACACAATATTATATTGCTCAACCAAGATAAAAATTCAGAAACTTGCACAAGCTTGGCCGACCACATGGAGCCTTTGACAATGCTTTGCAATTTCAAAATTTATACTTAGACATTCTATGACAAGCTTATGACACAAAGCATAAAAAAAATGACTCAAAACTCTACCCAAAGCTCCACCAATCTCGACACACTCAATTGCCCATGCTAGACAATTCAAATTAAGCTCTTGAAGACACAAATTCTGAAATTTCAAGGCCCTAGGCCGACACATGCATCAAGCTCTTCAAGCTTTTCATTTTCTTTCATTCTTTCTCTCTTTCTCTCATTCACTCTCTCATTTCTTCTCTCTCTCTCGGCCTTGGCTGCAATTATAGACTCCATAGCTTAAGTTCATCATCCAAAGGTTCTTCAAGACATGCAAGATACTAAGGAACTCGACCAAGCAAGCTAGAATGCAAAAAGACACACATGCAAGCTCATAGAACCTTCATCTCGTCTTAGGTATGTTTGATAGCTTCTCTTTTGTTTTCTTTTTGTCTAGCCACTTGCACATACTAAGAACATGGTTACTAAGCTAGGAATTAGAGAATCTCAAGTTGTCTCTCGGCTAAGCAAGGAGAAAGGTCGATCTTGTGCTTCATCAAGAGTTTTGTGCATCTTCATTGTTGTCTTGCTAAGGTGAAGGCTAAAACTCCTTTGAAAAGCTTTCAAAAACCACATGCATACCTTTAAATGTCTATTTTTACCTCTGTACTTGTGATATATGTGTGTTCATGAGCTTTTGTAAACATGCATGGCAAGATATTTGGCTAGAATGTAAAGATAGATGAAATCGCGTAAAGGATAGTCTTTTGACTTGTTGGAGCAAAGTGATTTGGACCAGGTAAAGGATGTTGAAAATGCGTGAAATTTGGTAGGTGACTAGTTTTTCCAGTTATGAGAATTTTTCGTAGAAATAGGCCAAATCTAATTTTTAATCTAAGGTCCCCAACATGGCAAAACATCGAAAGGTGTCCAAATCTGGAGAATCTGGGAAAATGAAGCAGGTTTTGGCAGATTCACTGTCCTTGTAGAACGAACCAGTTTTGACTTAGTAAATGATATCCAAAATGCATGAAATTTGGTATGCTACTATATGTTTCAGTTCTGGACATTTTTTTCAGAAATAGACTAAGGCTAAATCTGACCCTATGGTCCTAAAAAATGACAAGTATTGAAATGTGTGCAAATCTGGACAGTTTTGCGTAGTCTCACGGTTTTGGCTATAACTCTTGAACCTGAACTCCAAATGATGCGAGGTTTGTTTTTGAATTTAGTTCACTCCTTAAACTTTAATTTGACATTTTGTTCACTGGAATTGGAGATTTTTTGCTTCTCTCAATGATTGTGAGAAAACAATCCATTGCAGTGAGGTTTTCATCTAGTGATATGCTTTGAAAATTATTGTAACTTCTCTTGTTGTATTAAATGCTTGGGATTGTGACACTCGGATGTGGTGTGGACTGTTTTGAATGCTTGAGGGTGTTTTAATTAATCGATGCATGGCTTGAGTTTATTTACTTGACAACTTAGGGGTTAATCGCACGGTTAAGCATGAATTGAAACCCTAGTGACTAGGTAAACTCGCTAAGTGTTGATCCTATGGATATCACGTTTAATTATGTGATTATTAGGCTGCCCATAGTTGCCATTGTAGCCCTAAATATGATTCCGATGATTACATATTAACAAGTAGACCTTTCTTGCACCCGGACCCACGTAAACGTCGTTGCATGTTGTATGACCTTATTATTTGATTACATGAACTTCGAAATGAGTTATATGACTGAATTTACATGCGTTACATGGCTACCCGTTTAAAATTCATATAACTCCATGTGCTTTACGAGTGAAATTACCTGTCATATCGTGCCTCGCTTGTTTACTTGTCAATATACAATCTTATAACTGTTCGGAGGCAACCTACTTTGTTGTCCTCCTAATGTGATATATTAAATGTCATAAATGTGCATTGCATACAAGGTTGCAACCTTTCATTCTGGCGTGGTAGCGTTCACGTACACCGGGCGGCATCGGGCTTGCCGGTGCAACCGTGACTACCATTGTCCAATTCCCTCTATCGCTTGGGGGCTAGACTTCCTCGGAGAGTTGGGTCATAAGATTTCGGGGTACATCCGGAGTACACCCATTTGACGTGATAAGTGGATGATTTGAAGTCGGCTGCAACAACTGATACTGGAAATGAACTGAGAGCAAAAGCTCACCGTATCCTTTTCACTATGTGTATAAGTACTCTCGTTTGGTTCCTAGAGGACCTCGGGGAGGAAAGACGGGTAATTGTGTTCTTTTACTCTTATATTACATTATGAACTTACTTGTGATATATGTCATGCTTACAAAAGGGTTTTCATGAGTTGAACTAGAAAAAGAGTTTCAAAACTTATTTCTCGATCCCCCTCGCTGAGTTTACAAGGACTCACCCTCTTTTATCATCTCAGGTGAAGAACACCAGGAACAGGTACCCGAGGATAACGTGCCTTTTGATGATTCCTTGGAATGATTGCTTGCCCTACGTGCCTTACTTGATTATGGCCATTTTGTGAACGATATGTTGCTTGAAGACTATTTCTTATGTTGCTTGTTATTGTATTATAAATGACCCCCATTGTAATTTGGGGTCTAATTTTAGCTTGTACTGATCATAACTAGATAAACACTCCTATGGTCATTTTTGCTATCGCTATTGGTTAGTATCTATCACAGGCTTATGAAGTATCAGGTAAAGGATTAAGTAAAATGAATCTATCCAATCTTAAGCAGGTACTCATTGTTAAGCTAAGATCAACATGTGCTTTTGTAACAAGAATTAACAAACAAACGAGACATAGTATCATGATAGATTATTAGGCAAACGAGACTTCGAGATAACTAGTAGGCGTTTCGATGGGTGATAAATAGTAATCTTAGTTGGAAATGAAATTGAGATTGGAAATTTTGAGGCGTTTAGAGAATTAGGTAAAACTAAAGAGCCCAATTACAGTCGTTATGCCACTGAATTTTCAGAGAATTTGTGGAGTTTAGGCTAAACGTTAAGTATTAAACCTTCATGAACGATTAAGTACGTGAAATGACTTGAATGTTTAGATCACACCCTAGTCTAACCTCTATAAGTCAGGTTGGGGCGTGACAAAGACCTGGTCCCAAGCCCCACGCCTTTGGTTTGCAGGCCCAACCTCTACGTGAGGCGAAGTTGTCTTGCCCAAGGTGCCGTGTTATTCGGTAATAGAAATGTGATGGATTAGGTTGTCGTCCTTTTCGCGGCTCATGACGTACTATTTGGGACGAAAAAATAGCGCAAAAGAATAAAAGTATACCGAAATTGATGAAAATGTTTGATTTTGGGCAACGAAAATTTTAGCAGCCAAGCAGGCTTGCTGCCCCCATCGTAGATCTCTCAGAGAGCTTTCCAACAGTATACTGTGGGCCACATAACTCCTTACGGATCAAAAGTTATGGGCACCAGAGCGACGGAGACCTAGTCCCAAGCCCCACACCCTTGATTTGCGGGCCCAGGCTCTACGTGAGATGAAGTTGTCTTGCCCAAGGTGCCATTTTATTCGGTAATAGAAATATGATGGATTAGGTTGTCGTTCTTTTCACGGATCACGACGTACGATCCGGGAAGAAAAAATAGCGCAAAAGAAGAAAAGTGTCCCAAAACTGACGAAAACGTTCGATTTTGGGCTCCGAAAATTTTTGCAGCCAAGCAGACTTGTTGCCCCCGTCGTAGAGCTCTCGGAGAGCTTTCGAACTGTATGTTGTGCGCCGTGTAATTCCTTATAGATCAAAAGTTATGGGCACCAGAGCGATGGAGACCTGGTCCCAAGCCCCACGGCCTCGATTTGCAGGCCTAGCCTCTACGTGAGGCAAAGTTGTCTTGCCCAAGGTGGCGTGGGATTCGATAATAGAAATGTGGCGGATTAGGTTGTCGTCCTTTTCAAGGCTCACGACGTACGATACGGGACAAAAAAATAGCGTAAAAGAATAAAAGTGCCCCGAAACTAATGAAAATATTCGAATTTGGGCCCCAAAAATGGGAGTAGCTAAGTAGGCTTGCTACTCCCGTCGTAGAGCTCTCGGAGAGCTTTCCAACGGTATGCTGTGTGCCGCGTAACTCCTTACGGATCAAAAGTTATGGGCACCGGAGTGACGAAGACCTGGTCCCAAGCCCCACGCCCTCGATTTGCGGGCCCAGCCTCTACGTGAGGCAAAGTTGTCTTGCCCAAGGTGGCGCAAGATTCGGTAATAGAAATGTGGCAGATTAGGTTGTCGTCCTTTTCGTGGCTCACGACGTACGATCAGGGACGGAAAAACAGCGCAAAAGAATAAAAGTGTCCCGAAACTGATGAAAATGATCAATTTTGGCCTCCGAAAATGGGCGCAGAAAACCAGGCTTGTTGCCCCCGTCGTAGAGCTCTCGAAGAGCTTTCCAACGGTATGCTGTGCGTCGCATAACTCCTTACGTATCAAAAGTTATGAGCACCGGAGCGACGAAGACTTGGTCCCAAGCCCAACGCCCTCGGTTTGCGGGTCCAGCCTCTACGTGAGGCGAAGTTGTCTTGCACAAGGTGCCATGTTATTCGGTAATAGAAATCTGATGGATTAGGTTGTCGTCCTTTTTGCGGCTCACGACGTACGATCCGAGATGAAAAAATAGCGCAAAAGAAGAAAATTGTCCCGAAACTGATGAAAACATTCGATTTTGGGTTTCAAAAATTGGAGTATCTGAGTAGGCTTGCTGCCCCGTCGTAGAGCTCTCGGAGAGCTTTCCAACTGTATGTTGTGCGCCGCGTAACTCCTTACGGATCAAAAGTTATGGGCAACGGAGCGACAGAGACCTGGTCCCAAGCCCCATGCTGTCGGTTTGCGGGCCCAGCTTCTACGTGAAGCGAAGTTGTCTTGCCCAAGGTGGCGCGGCATTCGATAATATAAATGTGGTGGATTAGGTTGTCGTCCTTTTCGCGGCTCACGACATACGATCCGGGATGGAAAAACAGCACAAAAGAATAAAAATTTCCCGAAACTGATGAAATTGTTCGATTTTGGGCTCCAAAAACAAGCGCAGCCAAGATGGCTTACTAACCCCATCGTAGAACTCTCAGAGAGCTTTTCAACGTTATGCTGTGCGCCGCGTAACTCCTTACGGATCAAAAGTTATGGGCACCGAAGCGACGGAGACCTGGTCCCTAGCCACACCCCATCGGTTTGCGGGGCCCAGCCTCTACGTGAGGCGAAGTTGTCATGCCTTCGGTGCCTTGTTATTCGGTAATAGAAATATGATGGATTAGGTTGTCATCCTTTTGGCGGCTCACGACGCACGATCCGGGACAGAAAAATAGCGCAAAAGAAGAAAATTGTTTTGAAACTGATGAAAACGTTTGATTTTGGGCTCCAAAAATGGGAGTATCTGAGCAGGCTTGCTGCCTCCATCGTAGAGCTCTCGGAGAGCTTTCCAACGGTATGTTGTGCGCCATGTAATTCCTTACGGATCAAAAGTTATGGGCACCGGAGCGATGGAGATCTGGTCCCAAGCCCAATGCCGTCAGTTTGCGGGCCCAGCTTCTACGTGAGGTGAAGTTGTCTTGCCCAAGGTGGCACGACATTCGGTAATAGAAATGTGGTGGATTAGGTTGTCGTCCTTTTCGCGGCTCACGACATACGATCCTGGACGGAAAAAAGGCGTAAAAGAATAAAAGTGTCCTGAAACTGATGAAATCGTTCGATTTTGGGCTCCAAAAACTGGCGCAGCAACGCTGGCTTACTACCCTCGTCATAGAGCTCTCGGAGAGCTTTCTAACGGTATGCTGTGCGTCGCGTAACTCCTTACGGATCAAAAGTTATGGGCATCGGAGCGACGGAGACCTAGTCCCAAGCCACACCCCATCGGTTTGCGGGGCCCAGCCTCTACGTGAGGCGAAGTTGTCTTGCCCAAGGTGCCGTGTTATTCGGTAATAGAAATGTGATGGATTAGGTTGTCGTCCTTTTCGCGGCTCACGACGTACGATCCGGGACGGAAAAATATCGCAAAAGAAGAAAAGTATCCCGAAATTGATGAAAATGTTCCATTTTGGGCTCCAAAAATTTTCACAGTAAAGCAAGCTTGCTGACCCTGTCGTAGAGCTCTCGGAGTACTTTCCAACGGTATGTTGTGCGCTACGTTACTCCTTATGGATCAAAAGTTATGGGCACTAGAGTGACGGAGACCTGGTCCCAAGCCCCATGCCCTCCGTTTGCGGGCCCAGCTTGTAACGCCCCGATCCCTCACGAGACCGGAGGCTCTAATAACCATGCTATTCTCAACCCAATACCAAACCCAGTCTCAAAATTTTGGGGAAAACGGACAGAGTTTCCCCTGTATTGTGGACATTCTGAACAACCTGTAAACACTCAATAAAGCCACAACAAGATAAGACAAACTTTTCATAACTAAAGATCAAAGGATTAAGGCCATCCGAGCCTTGAAGCATACTATAGTTCCAAAAACACACAAGCATGCTAGTGGCTAGAGTTAGAACATTCACTACCAAGCATGCAAGGTAATTGAGAGCAGAAACATAAGTTATTACAAGATATAGGTTCCCAAATCTACACTACAACCAACTATCCTTCAACTTCTTACAGCAACCAATATAAACAAAGCCCTTAGGCCACAAAATAGATACACAAATACCAAATAGAAACAAGAAGGCACAGCCACTTCAGAATAACACACAGCAACTAGGGCAACTCCTCCAACTGCGCCACCTGAAACATGTTAGCGAGGTATGAGCAACCACTGTTGCCCAGTGAGGGATATAGTCCCGGGGCGTGCAATGCAACAGATAATACAATTATACAACAATAACACTTAGACAATTAAAGAAACAATGAAACTTAAATAACCACACATTTAAAGGATACATTTCACATAACCCCTATACACCAATCTTCACTGGTCTTCATTCACGATCCACGAACCACGAGCACGATCACGATAAGCCGGCATAACCCCAAACACTCCAGTGGGTGTACTCCGGATGTACCCCGATAATCCTACGACCCAACATCCCCTGGCAATCTCCGGACCAGGCGAATGAGGGATTAGGGTACGGAGTTTGAATATCCACCGGCAAGCCCTCTGCCACCCAGCCGATATTCAACACATCCGCCCCTGACACTATGGTTGCGCAACCACTATGCAATGCACTTAACGATGACAAGTTAATAGCAATAATATAAGCATTAACACATATGAGGATCAACAAAGTAGGTTGACCTCGATGCAATGAGAATAGAACAATTATATAAGCAAATATGCAGTTTTGCAAAGAGACATTACAAAATAATCATTGAATTATACCCAAAAGCTCCGAATCAACTTAATATCACATATAAACACTCAAGAAGACATGCCGTGGGTTTAGAAATGTGAGATAACCGAAATTGCACTTAAACCCCTTTATTTTACAAACTATTTCTCTTCCAAACCAAAGTTAATGATTTCATTTTCAAAGAGAACTCTCCCAACCTTCTAACTAACCCTCAAGGTACCCTCTCAACCCTCTAACTCATTCAAATGCCAGCGTTTACCCCGAAAGCCCCAAATTTCCTCTTATGGCTTTAAACTACGCGTACATTGTCCGGCCTTCAAACAAGGGATATCGAGGCATCTATAGCACCTAGGTAGCCTAAGGATACTAGAATTGAAGCCCGAATCCACCCGGATTCGCATTAACCCCAAAAGCCCCAAGTTAAAGTCGGCTATTTTCCATTTTTAAGCGATTTAAGGGCAATGCAAGGCACGGGGCTATTAGGTTATCTTCACTAGCACCTAAGGCATCTATTAGAAGCATTAAATCAAGCTAATTCGAGCAATTACACAAAACCCTAGAAAAAACGTCACTATTCACCTCATAAATTCAAATGACGATTCCAACCGTTTAAAATGCGAACTAATAGCTCAAATGTGTTCTCTAGCACTTATATACAAGGTATAATAGCATAGATAAGCTTTGCAATAGCATTTGATAACATTTTCAACAAATCAAGAAAAATATAACATTTTAGATATGCATAAAAAGTCATGAAAACCCTCACCAATTGCGCGTAGGAACTCTCGGGAGGCTAGCAAACACCCTAAACTACTTGTTCTAGGCTTGGCTTGGCTTGGCTTGAAGATTTGATGAGCAAAATCCTCTCATTCTCCTCCTATACTATTCTCGGATTTGCTACAGTAATTCCTGCATCTTCTCTTTTTTTTTTTTTTTGTGTTTTGTTAAGTTATGAGCTAGGTGGTGTTTTATGAGCATATATATTAAATGGGATCAAGTTAGGTGCTTAGTGGTCCACTAAAATGAACGTTGATAACCTTAAAACGAGCCTAAGGTGAAGAATATATGCTAGCTAATTAAATTACTAAGTTATGTTACGTAATACTATTCATTGAACCATTAAAACATTTTCTAAACGAGTGCTCCTATCGCTCCTAGCTCAATTGCACATTTTTCCCACTACTTTAACAATTAATATGATTTAATAAAAATGCTAATTAACCAATAGAATGCAGTTTAAAAATGAAGTGAATAGTAACTTAAGAAAGCAGTTAATAAGACATAGAAAGAAATGCGCAAACAAGGGATGCAACAGTAATTAAATGCATGGCTAAATCTCGGGCGTCACATCCTCTCCCCCTTAAACAAATTGCGTCCACGCAATTCTTCTTCACAAGAGAACTCTGCATCAACTGGAAACCAACTCCGATTATTCGTCATCAGTTGCTAAGCAAGAATACCATACACGAATTCTCGTGGAAGCTCATTAAGAAATTCCAGTTGTATTGTCTGCGAACCTCACGTAATAAGGCCAAATAAAGGCTCCAATAGAGATGGTACTTCGAAATCCAAATAAGAATCCCGCTGGCATGAATACCATAGAAGAATAGGATCCCAACTAAGAGCGGCGAGAAAATACCAATAAAAGTTCCGAGCAGGAGTATTGTAAATAATACCAGATAATAAGGCTGAAAAGAATCCCATATACCAATTCTTCCGAGAGATGCTGACAAAAGAATACCAAAAGAATAGCTGATAAGAAAATACCAAGAATATACTCCAGAGAACTGTCATATAGAAACCCAAAAGAAGCTACTCATTTATGACCGCTAAGCACTGAAGAAGGCCTTAGAAGAATCCCAATAACTGAGCTCCAACTATATCCACCAATTCCCAAATAAAGGATGATTAATTGCCTCTCATTTCTGCTAATCAACATAATTTGGAAGGCCTACCACTAATCACCTCTCTTCAGGGGAGGAAGAAGTTTTTCTTACCATTCGACGGCTATGTATGCATGCCAAACAATTGCATATGTATAATCATTATTTAAACTATTATGCAAACACGTTAATAAAAGAGTTAGTGAAACAGTGTAATCATCAAAGTCATTCAAATACAGACATTACAAGCAACAGTTCAAGCAATTAATAATTCACGAAGTCAATTTGATGCATAACTAGCCACTTTGCTTCACTTAGCACACATTTAGCACGTAACACATAATTATATCACATAGGTGCACACATTCAATACAAGACACACAATCAAACATGCAGGCATACACTTTTAAGACACACACTTAATCAAGCACACACGCAAGGGTTACTACCCGACAGGCCGAGGACCCTGTCCCGGCTTAGAGCTAACTAAGCTCTGATACCACCTGTAACGCCCCGATCCCTCACGAGACCGGAGGCTCTAATAACCATGCTATTCTCAACCCAATACCAAACCCAGTCTCAAAATTTTGGGGAAAACGGACAGAGTTTCCCCTGTATTGTGGACATTCTGAACAACCTGTAAACACTCAATAAAGCCACAACAAGATAAGACAAACTTTTCATAACTAAAGATCAAAGGATTAAGGCCATCCGAGCCTTGAAGCATACTATAGTTCCAAAAACACACAAGCATGCTAGTGGCTAGAGTTAGAACATTCACTACCAAGCATGCAAGGTAATTGAGAGCAGAAACATAAGTTATTACAAGATATAGGTTCCCAAATCTACACTACAACCAACTATCCTTCAACTTCTTACAGCAACCAATATAAACAAAGCCCTTAGGCCACAAAATAGATACACAAATACCAAATAGAAACAAGAAGGCACAGCCACTTCAGAATAACACACAGCAACTAGGGCAACTCCTCCAACTGCGCCACCTGAAACATGTTAGCGAGGTATGAGCAACCACTGTTGCCCAGTGAGGGATATAGTCCCGGGGCGTGCAATGCAACAGATAATACAATTATACAACAATAACACTTAGACAATTAAAGAAACAATGAAACTTAAATAACCACACATTTAAAGGATACATTTCACATAACCCCTATACACCAATCTTCACTGGTCTTCATTCACGATCCACGAACCACGAGCACGATCACGATAAGCCGGCATAACCCCAAACACTCCAGTGGGTGTACTCCGGATGTACCCCGATAATCCTACGACCCAACATCCCCTGGCAATCTCCGGACCAGGCGAATGAGGGATTAGGGTACGGAGTTTGAATATCCACCGGCAAGCCCTCTGCCGCCCAGCCGATATTCAACACATCCGCCCCTGACACTATGGTTGCGCAACCACTATGCAATGCACTTAACGATGACAAGTTAATAGCAATAATATAAGCATTAACACATATGAGGATCAACAAAGTAGGTTGACCTCGATGCAATGAGAATAGAACAATTATATAAGCAAATATGCAGTTTTGCAAAGAGACATTACAAAATAATCATTGAATTATACCCAAAAGCTCCGAATCAACTTAATATCACATATAAACACTCAAGAAGACAAGACGGGGGTTTAGAAATGTGAGATACCAGAAATTGCACTTAAACCCCTTTATTTTACAAACTATTTCTCTTCCAAACCAAAGTTAATGATTTCATTTTCAAAGAGAACTCTCCCAACCTTCTAACTAACCCTCAAGGTACCCTCTCAACCCTCTAACTCATTCAAATGCCAGCGTTTACCCCGAAAGCCCCAAATTTCCTCTTATGGCTTTAAACTACGCGTACATTGTCCGGGCTTCAAACAAGGGATATCGAGGCATCTATAGCACCTAGGTAGCCTAAGGATACTAGAATTGAAGCCCGAATCCACCCGGATTCGCATTAACCCCAAAAGCCCCAAGTTAAAGTCGGCTATTTTCCATTTTTAAGCGATTTAAGGGCAATGCAAGGCACGGGGCTATTAGGTTATCTTCACTAGCACCTAAGGCATCTATTAGAAGCATTAAATCAAGCTAATTCGAGCAATTACACAAAACCCTAGAAAAAACGTCACTATTCACCTCATAAATTCAAATGACGATTCCAACCGTTTAAAATGCGAACTAATAGCTCAAATGTGTTCTCTAGCACTTATATACAAGGTATAATAGCATAGATAAGCTTTGCAATAGCATTTGATAACATTTTCAACAAATCAAGAAAAATATAACATTTTAGATATGCATAAAAAGTCATGAAAACCCTCACCAATTGCGCGTAGGAACTCTCGGGAGGCTAGCAAACACCCTAAACTACTTGTTCTAGGCTTGGCTTGGCTTGGCTTGAAGATTTGATGAGCAAAATCCTCTCATTCTCCTCCTATACTATTCTCGGATTTGCTACAGTAATTCCTGCATCTTCTCTTTTCTTTTTTTTTTTGTGTTTTGTTAAGTTATGAGCTAGGTGGTGTTTTAAGTTATGTTACGTAACACTATTCATTGAACCATTAAAACATTTTCTAAACGAGTGCTCCTATCGCTCCTAGCTCAATTGCACATTTTTCCCACTACTTTAACAATTAATATGATTTAATAAAAATGCTAATTAACCAATAGAATGCAGTTTAAAAATGAAGTGAATAGTAACTTAAGAAAGCAGTTAATAAGACATAGAAAGAAATGCGCAAACAAGGGATGCAACAGTAATTAAATGCATGGCTAAATCTCGGGCGTCACACAGCTTTTACGTGAGGCGAAGTTGTCTGGTCCAAGGTGGCGCAGGATTCAGTAATAGAAATGTGGCGGATTAGGTTGTCGTCCTTTTCGCCGCTTACGACTTACGATCCGGAATGGAAAAATAGCGCAAAAGAAGAAAATTGTCCCAAAACTGATGAAAATGTTTGATTTTGGGCTTCGAAAATGGCCGCAGCTGAGCAGGCTTGCAGCCTCTGTCGTAGAGCTCTCAGAGAGCTTTCCAACGGTATGCTATGCGCCGGGGTACTCCTTACGGATCAAAAGTTATGGGCATCAGAGCGACGAACACTTGGTCCCAAGCCCAACGCCCTCGGTTTGCAGGCCCAGCCTCTACGTGAGGTGAAGTTGTCTTGCCCAAGGTGCCGTGGGATTCAGTAATAGAAATGTGGTGGATTATGTGAGGCCTGACCTTGATTTGTGTGCGATACCTCATTTCGTGTGCTTTAACCTAGATTTGCGTGCCTTGACCTAGGTTTAAGAATCGTGTTTCATTTTATGTGCCTTGCATTGAATTACGTGCATTCATTTAGGGTTGCGTGCATTTACTTGGAAAACGTGCATTTGTCTCGTAGTTCATGCCCTACCTTGTAGTGCGTGACCTAGACCTAGGAAAGTGTGCCCTCACGTTAATCAAGAAAGCATCTTACACGAAGCACTAGGTCATTAATTAATCCTACAAATCCCACTAACTAATATTAAATTACTAATTCAACCCACTAGAAGACGAAATTGCACCAAAAGCTAGACATTCTCATTCTTTATTCCTTATTCTTTTGCACTTTCCAAACACACAATTAAATAAAGCTCAAAAGATGACAAAGATTTAGATTTTTCATGCCTTGGCTGACCATCTTGTGTGCCTTGTGATTGCTTTGCATAATTCAAATCTTATTCCCAAACATTCTATGACATTCTATGACACAAATGCATAAAAAATTAGCTCAAAGACCTCCTCAAAGCTCCCAATTTCGACATAAGCTCCTTGCCCATGCTAGGAAATTCAAAAACCATGCCTCTGGGAGACACAAATCTGAAATTTCTATGCCCAAGGCCGACACATGCTTCATCATTTGCAAGGCTTTCATTTTTTCTTTCATTTCTCTCACTTCCTCACATTTCTCTCTCTCCCTCTCATTCTTCTCTCTTTCTCTTGGCTTTGGCTGAGTTCCTATACTCCATAGCTTATCTTCATCACTCCATGATTCATCAAGGCAAGCAAGATGCTAGGGAGCTCGACTAAGCAAGCTAGGTTGCAAGAAACACACATGCAAGCTCTTTGAATCTCCATTTCGGCTTAGGTGAGTTTGCTAGCTTCCATTTCTTTTCTTCTTGTTCTAACCACATGCATCTACTAAGAACTTGGTCACTAAGCTAGGAAAAATAGAGAAACTGTGTGGTGTCTCGGCTAAGCAAGGAAGAAGATCAACTTTGTGCTTCACCAAGAGTCTTGTGCATCTTCTAGTTGTTTTGCTAAGGTGAGGGCTAAAACTTCCTGAAAATCTTTCAAAAAACCACATGTATGCTCTTAAATGTTTATCTTTGTGTCTGTACTCGAGATATATGTGTGTTCATAAGCTTTTACAACCATGCATGGCAAGATTTTGGGCTAGAATGTGATGATAGATGAAATCGTGCATGTGACAGCTTTCTGTCTTGTCGGTGCGAGGTGATTTTGGCTAGGTAAATGATGTTGAAAATGCGTGAAAATTGGTAGATAACTATTTTTGCCAGTTCTGAACATTGTTCGCAGAAATAGGACAAATCTAATTTTGACTCTAATGTCCTCAAAATGGCAAATCATTAAAATGTGTCCAAATCTGGAAAGTCTCGAAAAATGAAGCAGGTTTTGGCAGATTCACTGACCTTGTGGAACGAACCAGTTTTGACTTAGTAAATGACATCAAAAATGCATGAAATTTGGTGCGCTGCTAGATGTTTCAGTTCTGGACATTTTTGTCAGAAATGGACTAAGGCTAAATCTGACCCTAAGGACCTCAAAAACGACAAGTATTGAAATGTGTGCAAATCTGGACAGTTTTGTGCAGTTTCACTGTTTTGGCTATAACTATTGAACCCGAACTCCAAATGATGCGAGGTTTGTTTCTAAATTTAGTTTACTTCTTAAGATTTAATTTGAAATCTTATTCACTGGATTTGAAGATTGTTTGCTTGTCTTAATAATTGTGAGAAAACAGTCCATTGCAGTGAGGGTTTCACTTAGTGATATGCTTAGAAAAATTATTGTAGCTTCTCTTGTTATATTAAATGCTTGGGATTGTGGCACTGGGATGTTGTGTGAACTGTTTTTAATACTTGAGGTGTTTGAATTAATCGATGCATGGCTTGAGTTAATTTCGAGATGACTTGGGTCTTTATCGCACGGGTAAGCACGAATTGGAACCCTAGTAACTAGGTGAATTTGCTAAGTGTTGATCCTTTGGATGTTGTGTTGGATTATGTGTTTAGTAGGCTGACCGTAGTTGCCCTTGTAGCCCTAAATATGATTTCTATGATTTCATGTTGATAAGTAGGCTTTTCTTGCTCCCGGTCCCACGTAGATGGCGTTTCATGTTGAATAATCTTGTTATTTGATTATGTGAAATTTGAAATGAGTTATATGACTTGATTTACTTGGCTTCCCGTTTAATGTTCATAAATTCCATGTGCCTTTCAAGTGAAATTACTTGACTTATCATGCCTCGCTTGTTTACTTGTCAATGTGCAATCTTATGACTGCTCGGAGGCAACCTACTTTGTTGTCCTCCTAATGTGATATATTAAATGTCATAAATGTGCATTGCATACAAGGTTGCAACCTTTCATTCTGGCGTGGTAGCGTTCACGCACACCGGGCGGCATCGGGCTTGCCGGTGTAACCGTGACTACCATTGTCCAATTCCCTCTCTTGCTTGGGGGCTAGACTTCCTTGGAGAGTTGAGTCGTAGGATTTCGGGGTACATCCGGAGTACACCCATTTGGCGTGATAAGGGGATGATTTGAAGTCGGCCACAACAACTGATACTGGAAATGAAGTGAGAGCAAAAGCTCACCGTATCCTTTTCACTATGTGTATAAGTACTTTCGCTTGATTGCTAGAGGACCTCGGGGAGGAAAGACGGGTAATTGTGTTCCTTTACTTTTATATTATTGTTGTGTACTTATTTGTGATATATTAATGCTTGCAAAAAGGATTTTCATAAGTTGAACCGGAAAATGAGTTTCAAAACCTATTTCTCGTTCCCCCTCACTGAGTTCATAAGGACTCACCCTCTTTTATCATCTCAGGTGAAGAAGATCAAGAACAAGTACCCGAGGAAAACGTGCCTAACAATGATTCCTTGGAATGATTGCCTGTCCTATGTGCTTTGCTTGATTATGGTCATTGTGAACACTATACTGCTTGAATACTGTTTCTTTTCATGTTGCTTGATGTTTGTAATGTAAAAGACCCCCGTTGTAATTTGGGGTCTAATTTTGGCTTGTACTGATAATAACTAGACAGACATTACTACGGTCGTTTTGCTATCGTTACTGGCTAGTATCTATCATAGGATTATGAAGTATCCGGTAAGGACTAAGTAAAATGAACCTACCCAATCTTAAGCAGGTACCCATTGTTAAGCTAAGGTCAACATGTACTTTTGTAACGAGGGTTAACAAACAAACAAGACATGGTATCATGCTAGGTTATTAATCAAATGAGACATCGAGATAACTAGTAGGCGTTTCAATTGACGGTAAATAGTAATCTTAGTTGGAAATGAAATTTGAGGCGTTTAGAGAACTAGGCCAAACTAAAGAGCCTAATTACAGCCGTTATGCTGCCGGTTTTCCAGAAAATTATGGAGTTTAGGCTAAACGTTAAGTGTTAAACTTCTATGAACGACTAAGTACGAGACTTGGCTTAAATGTTTAGTTCACACCCTAGTCTAACCTTTATAGACCGGGTTGGGGCGTGACACCTTATAGAAAGAGTGGTATCAGAGCTTAGATTGCTTAAGCCGGGTTTAACTCTCGGACCATGGGTAGAGCCCTAAGATAATTAGGATGACTTGTCTATATGTTATTGTGTGATAATGTTAAATGTGCCTTCTATGTTCTATGTGCTTAAGTGATTAATATGTCTTAATTGTTTCTAGAATTGTATATCTATATTATGTTGCATATCTTATGCATTAAATTCTTGTTCGTCGTATTTCAATAAATTGTGCATCGTAATCTGTGCCTATAGATGGCTGGCCCTAGTACCCGCACTACTAATAGGAGTGGTCAACCCCAAGAGACCGGAGATGCTTATCAAACTAATCCCGGCATAACTATGTTTAACATGATGGCGAATGCCATGGATCGCGTGTCACGAGTGATGGAGCATCAAGATGAACGTGAAGCCAACAATAACCACAACAATAGGAATGATGGTAACCATGGGAGACATAGCAGAATGAGGGAATTCCTTGATTTTCGCAAGTCCAAATTCCACGGGAAAGCTGATGATGAGAAAGCGGAGGCTTGGTTGTCCGAGATCGAGAGGATTTTCAGGCCACTTGATTATACTGATAAAGAGAATGTGGAGTTTGCTGTGTTTCTATTGCATGGGGATGTTGAACATTGGTGGCACACTATGGAGGCACTATGGGAAACTGATCAGACACCTCGCTTGTGGGGTAATTTCGTTAAGGTCTTCAAGGAGAAATATTTACCTGCAGTTTCCAGGCAGAGGCGGATTGAGGAATTCATGCACCTGAACCAGGGTAACATGACGGTGGCCCAGTACGAGGCTCGTTTTGACCGACTGTCCCGTTATGCTCAGTATATGGTCAGTACTCCAGAGGCGAAGATGTGGAAATTTACTACGGGATTGAGGCCATCGATTCAGGACTAGTTGGCTTCACATGACTTCGATACCTATTATGCTCTCTTTGCTGCTGCTTCCCGAGTTGAGAAGAGGAAACTTGATAGAGCCCGTTCGAGTCAGCCGAACAAGAAACCATACCAACCTTCAGGTCAACAGAGAAAATTCCAGAGCCAGAGTCGTAGTCAGGGCCAGAGCCAGAACAGACCAGTGAATAATCGTGGCCCGACGAAAGCGCCATCAGCCTCTTCCACCCGGGATCCATAAGTAGTTCACCTGCTACTCAGTCTGTCATTTGTTCTTACTGTGACAAGAAGGGGCATACCGAGGCCCAGTGCTGGAAGAAGTCAGGTCAATGTGTGCGGTGTGGCAGTGATCAGCATTAGATCAAGGATTGCCCTAAATGGCAAGCAGGACAGAATCAGGTTAAACCAGCTGGTAGAGGCAAGACTCCAGTTCCTAGAGTTCAGGCTCAAGCTTATGCTATTAAGTGCGAGGAGCTTCTAGAGAAGACCACTGTTGTTGAAGGTACATTATTCATACTGAATCAACCTGTTAGGGTGCTAATTGATCCGAGTGCTACTCATTCATTTATTACTCCCTTATGTGTGCAACGTGTGAAACTATGAGTTGTATGTTTGCCTTACGAGGTAGAAGTTGGTACTCTGATGGGTTCTAAACTTGTTACTAGCTCGGCTTGTAAAACATGTAAAATCCAAATTAAGGATAGGGAATTCTCGGCCAATCTTATTGTATTACCTTTTCGAGACTATGAGGTCATTTTAGGGATAGACTGGTTGGCAAAGCATCATGTCCAACTAAATAGCCGGACGAAGATTGTAACGTTCCGGGTACCTGGTCAACCAATACTGGAGGTAATGGGTCGAAGAGATTTCACCGGGAGTTCCATCATTTCATCTACGAAAGTAGTGAAGTCCTTGAGAAAAGGATGTAGTGGATACTTAGCTTACCTCATCAACAGATCGTCGGACAAAGCTAAGTTGGAGGAGATGCCAGTGATCAAAGACTATGCGGATGTGTTTCCAGAAGAATTGCCCGGTTTACCCCCAAATCGGGAGATCGAGTTCATTATAGAGTTACTGCCTGGCACCCAGCCGATATCTAAAGCCCCCTATCGTATGGCACCGGCCGAGCTACAAGAATTGAAGGACCAATTGCAAGGATTGTTGAAGAAAGGGTTTGTTCAACCAAGTTCTTCTCCATGGGGTGCACCAGTCCTCTTTGTGAAGAAGAAAGACGGAACGTTGAGGCTATGCATCGATTACCGAGGATTGAACCAAGTGACTGTCAAGAATAAATACCCACTTCCACTGATTGACGAGTTGTTTAATCAACTTCAAGGAGCCAAAGTGTATTCGAAACTCGACTTGAGGCAAGGGTACTATCAGTTGCGGATCAAAAAGGCGGATGTGCCTAAAACGGCTTTCAGGACAAGATATGGGCATTATGAATATGTGGTGATGCCATTTGGACTAACCAATGCCCCTGCAGCTTTTATGGACTTGATGCAGAGGGTGTTTCAACCCTACTTGGACCAATTTGTGGTGATCTTCATTGATGATATTTTGGTATACTGGAAATCCGAGGCTGAGCATGAGCAACATCTGCGATTAGTATTGCAGAAACTTCGAGAGCAACAATTGTATGCAAAGTTTAGCAAGTGCGAATTTTGGTTGCAGCAGATTGTATTTTTGGGGCACATCATATCCCAAGAGGGAATAGCAGTGGATCCAGCAAAGATAGAAGCGGTGATGTCTTGGAAGAAGCCGGAAAACATTACGGAGGTTCGGAGTTTTCTTGGTCTAGCTGGATATTATCGGAGATTCGTTAAGGATTTCTCTAAGATTACAGGACCACTTACAAAGCTCACTCAAAAGAAAACAAAGTTTGTGTGGGATGATAAGTGCAAGAACAGCTTCCAAGAGTTGAAGAAAAGATTGACTACCACACCTATTCTTGCATTGCCTGAAGGGAGTCAAGGTTTTGTAATTTATAGCGATTCTTCGAAGGAAGGACTAGGTTGTGTGTTGATGCAAAATGGTAGAGTGATTGCATATACTTCTAGGAAACCGAAGCTGTATGAATTGAACTACCCGATGCATGACTTTGAGTTAGCGGCTATTGTGTTTGCACTCAAGAAATAGAGGCACTATCTATGGGGTAACAAGTTCGAGGTGTTTACAGATCACAAGAGTTTGAAATACTTGTTCTCACAAAAAGAGTTGAATATGAGGCAAAGACGGTGGATGGAGCTTTTGGATGATTATAACTGCACAATCAATTATGTGCCTGGTAAAACAAATGTAGTTGTAGATGCCTTAAGTAGGAATGTGAGCATGGCAAAACTGGAAGTCAAGGTGCAGGAGTTGTTGGAGGAAGCATTTTTGTGGAAACCACAATTGACTCGGAAATGGTTACTTTTTGCCACTACTCAGGTTCAATCGACCTTGTTGTCTGAATTACGAGAGGCTCACTAGAAAGACCAACAATTCCAGAAGATTAAAGAAAGCAACACAGATTTCAAGTTTCATGATGATGGTATTTGGAGGTTTAGGAATCGGATTTGTGTTCCTAATGAACCAGAGCTGAAAAAGAAGATTCTTGAAGAAACCCATAATTCAAGATACACTATTCATCCCGGCGGAACGAAGATGTACCGGGATTTGAAGCAACACTATTGGTGGAATAACATGAAAAGAGAGATTGTAGAGTTTGTGGCACGGTGTTTAACTTGCCAGATAGTCAAAGCGGAACATCAACGACCGACAGGTTTACTTCAACCGTTGGAGATTCCTCAATGGAAATGGGAACATATAACTATGGACTTTGTTATGGACCTGCCCAGGTCACAAAAGGGTCAAGACGCCGTTTGGGTCATAGTGGATAGATTGACTAAGTCAGCGCATTTCTTGCCGATGAACAAGGAGGATAGTCCTGAGAAATTGGGAGATATGTATGTGGCGGAGATTGTAAGATTGCACAGGATGCCTATGAGTATTGTATCGGATAGGGATCCTTGTTTTACTTCCCGATTTTGAAAGAGATTGCAAGAAGCTTTGGGAACGAAGTTGAGTTTCAGCACGGCTTATCACCCTGAGACTGATGGACAATCGGAGAGAACTATTCAGATTCTGGAGGATATGCTGAGGGCATGTGTTTTAGATTTCGGGAAAGGTTGGGAGAAATATCTATCTCTAGAGGAGTTCGCTTATAATAACAGTTATCAGGCCACTATCGGGATGGCCCCATTTGAGGCGTTGTATGGACGTAAGTGTCGATCCCCAATTTACTGGGATGAATCAGGTAAAACGAAGACTTTTGACCTGACCCTTCTACTTGAACTTATGAAGACTGTTGATAATATCCACCTCATCCGGAAATGGATGCTTACCGCCGAGAGCAGGCAGAAGAGTTATGCAGACCGAAAGAGACGGAGCCTAGAGTTTGAGGTTGGCGACAAGGTATTCTTGAAGATATCACCCCGGAAGGGACTGATTAAACATGGCAAGGGTGGAAAGTTAAGCCCGAGGTTTGTAGGACCATTTGAGATAATTGAGAAGGTTGGCAAATTGGTGTATCGCCTGGAACTACCCCAAAATCTCTCCAATATTCACGACGTCTTTCATGTTTCGATGCTGCGGAAGTATCACCCTGATCCATCCCATATCTTGGAGCCAGAGCCATTGCAGCTTCGGGAGAACTTGTCTTATGAAGAGAAGCCCGTTCGGATCCTAGACTAGCAAGATTGGGAGTTGCACAACAAATCTATACCAATGGTGAAAGTGTTGTGGGATCATCATGGAGTTGAAGAAGCAACGTGAGAAAGGCGAAACCAGATGGAGCAATAGTATCTAGCTTTATTTCAAAGGTAATATTGAATTTCGAGATGAAATTCTTTTAAGGAGGGGAGGATGTGAGGCCCGATCGCGATTTGCGTGCGATACCTCGTTTCGTGTGCCCTAACCTAGATTTGCGTGCCTTGACCTAGGTTTAAGAACCATGTTTCGTTTTATGTGCCTTGTATTGAATTACGTGCATTTATTTAGGGTTACGTGCATTTACTTGGGAAACGTGCATTCATCTCGTAGTGTATGCCCTACCTCGTAGTGTGTGCCCTAGACCTAGGAAAGCATGCCCTCACATTAATCAAGAAAGCATCTTACACGAAGCACTAGGTCATTAATTAATCCTACAAATCCCACTAACTAATATTAAATTACTAATTCAACCCACTAGAAGACGAAATTGCACCAAAAGCTAGACATTCTCATTCTTTATTCCTTATTCTTTTGCACTTTCCAAACACACAATTAAATAAAGCTCAAAAGAAGACAAAGATTCAGATTTTTCATGCCTTGGCCGACCACCTTGTGTGCCTTGTGATTGCTTTGCATAATTCAAATCTTATTCCCAAACATTCTATGACATTCTATGACACAAATGCATAAAATATTAGCTCAAAGACCTCCTCAAAGCTCCCAATCTTGACATAAGCTCCTTGCCCATGCTAGGAAATTCAAAAACCATGCTTCTTGAAGACACAAATCTGAAATTTCTATGCCCAAGGCCGACACATGCTTCATCATTTGAAAGGCTTTCATTTTTTCTTTCATTTATCTCATTTCCTCACATTTCTCTCTCTCCCTCTCATTCTTCTCTCTTTCTCTTGGCTTTGGCTGAGTTCCTATACTCCATAGCTTATCTTCATCACTCCATGATTCATCAAGGCAATCAAGAAGCTAGGGAGCTCGACTAAGCAAGCTAGGTTGCAAGAAACACACATGCAAGCTCTTTGAATCTCCATTTCGGCTTAGGTGAGTTTGCTAGCTTCCATTTCTTTTCTTCTTGTTCTAACCACATGCATCTACTAAGAACTTGGTCACTAAGCTAGGAAAAATAGAGAAAACCGAGTGGTGTCTCGGCTAAGCAAGGAAGAAGATCAACTTTGTGCTTCACCAAGAGTCTTGTGCATCTTCTAGTTGTTTTGCTAAGGTGAGGGCTAAAACTTCTTGAAAATCTTTCAAAAAACCACATGCATGCTCTTAAATGTTTATCTTTGCTTCTGTACTCGAGATATATATGTGTTCATAAGCTTTTACAACCATGCATGGCAAGATTTTGGGCTAGAATGTGATGATAGATGAAATTGTGCATGTGACAGCTTTCTGTCTTGTCGGTACGAGGTGATTTTGGCTAGGTAAATGATGTTGAAAATGCGTAAAAATTGGTAGGTAACTATTTTTGCCAGTTATGAACATTTTTCACAGAAATTGGCCAAAGCTAATTTTGACTCTAGTGTCCTCAAAATGGCAAATCATTAAAATGTGTCCAAATCTGGAAAGTCTCGAAAAATGAAGCAGGTTTTGGCAGATTCACTGACCTTGTGGAAAGAATCCATTTTGACTTAGTAAATGAAATCTAAAATGCATAAATTCTGGTGTGCTGCTATATTTTTCGGTTCCGGACATTTTTGTCAGAAATGGACTAAGGCTAAATCTGACCCTAAAGACCTCAAAAATTACAAGTATTGAAATGTGTGCAAATCTGGACAGTTTTGTGCAGTTTCACTGTTTTGGCTATAACTATTGAACCCGAACTCCAAATGATGCAAGATTTGTTTATGAATTTAGTTCACTTCTTAAGATTTAATTTGACATCTTATTCACTAGATTTGGAGATTGTTTTCTTGTCTTACTGATTGTGAGAAAATAGTCCATTGCAGTGAGGGTTTCACTTAGTGATATGCTTAGA
This sequence comes from Ehretia macrophylla, assembly GCA_037974665.1. Classification (NCBI taxonomy): domain Eukaryota; kingdom Viridiplantae; phylum Streptophyta; class Magnoliopsida; order Boraginales; family Ehretiaceae; genus Ehretia; species Ehretia macrophylla. The sequence continues at coordinate 46,123,870 of CM075771.1, read as the reverse complement.
AAAATTATTGTAGCTTCTCTTGTAATATTAAATGCTTGGGATTGTGGCACTGGGATGTTGTGTGGACTGTTTTGAATACTTGAGGGTGTTTGAATTAATCGATGCGTGGCTTGAGTTGATTTCGAGATGACTTGGGGCTTAATCGCACGGGTAATCACGAATTGAAACCCTAGTAACTAGGTGAATTTGTTAAGTGTTGATCCTTTGGATGTTGTGTTGGATTATGTGTTTAGTAGGCTGCCTGTAGTTGCCCTTGTAGCCCTAAATATGATTTCGATGATTTCATGTTGATAAGTAGTCTTTTCTTGCACCCGGTCCCATGTAGATATCGTTGCATGTTGAATAATCTTGTTATTTGATTACGTGAACTTTGAAATGAGTTATATGATTTGATTTACATGACTGCCCGTTTAATGTTCATATAACTCCATGTGCCTTTCAAGTGAAATTACTTGTCTTATTGTGCCTCGCTTGTTTACTTGTCAATGTACAATCTTATGACTGCTCGGAGGAAACCTACTTTGTTGTCCTCCTAATGTGATATATTAAATGTCATAAATGTGCATCGTATACAAGATTGCAACCTTTCATTCTGGCGTGGTAGCATTCACGCACACCGGGCGGCATCGGGCTTGCCAGTGCAACCGTGACAACCATTGTCCAATTCCCTCTCTCGCTTGGGGGCTAGACTTCCTCGGAGAGTTGGGTCGTAGGATTTCGGGGTACATCCGGAGTACACCCATTTGGCATGATAAGGGGATGATTTGAAGTCGGCCGCAACAACTGATACTGGAAATGAATTGAGAGCAAAAGCTCACCGTATCCTTTTCACTATGTGTATAAGTACTCTCGCTTGGTTCCTAGAGGACCTCGGGGAAAAAAGACGGGTAATTGTGTTCCTTTACTTTTATATTTTTGTTGTGTACTTATTTGTGATATATTCATGCTTGCAAAAAGGGTTTTCATAAGTTGAACCGGAAAATGAGTTTCAAAACCTATTTCTCGTTCCCCCTCGCTGAGTTCATAAGGACTCACCCTCTTTTATCATCTCAGGTGAAGAAGATCAAGAACAGGTACCTGAGGACGACGTGCCTAATGATGATTCCCTTAAATGATTGCCTGTCCTATGTGCTTTGCTTGATTATGGCCATTGTGAACACTATACTGCTTGAAGATTGTTTCTTTTCATGTTGCTTGATGTTTGTAATGTAAAAGACCCCCGTTGTAATTTGGGATCTAATTTTGGCTTGTACTGATAATAACTAGACAGACACTACTATGGTCATTTTGCTATCGTTACTGGCTAGTATTTATCATAGGATTATGAAGTATCCGGTAAGGAGTAAGTAAAATGAACCTACCCAATCTTAAGTAGGTACCCATTGTTAAGCTAAGGTCAACAAGTACTTTTGTAACGAGAGTTAACAAATAAACAAGACATGGTATCATGCTAGGTTATTAATCAAACGAGACATCGAGATAACTAGTAGGCGTTTCAATTGATGGTAAATAGTAATCTTAGTTGGAAATGAAATTTGAGGCGTTTAGAGAACTAGGCCAAACTAAATAGCCCAATTACAGCCGTTATGCTGCCGGTTTTTCAAAAAAATTATGGAGTTTAGGCTAAACGTTAAGTGTTAAACTTCTATGAATGACTAAGTACAAGACATGGCTTAAATGTTTAGTTCACACCCTAGTCTAACCTTTATAGACCGGGTTAGGGCATGACAGATTAGGTTTTCGTCCTTTTCGCGGCTCACGACACTCGATCCGGGATGGAAAAATAGCGCAAAAGAAGAAAATTGTCCCAAAACTGATGAAAACGTTCAATTTTGGGGTCCGAAAATGGGCGCAACAAGCAAGCTTGTTGCACCTGTCATAGAGCTCTCGAAGAGCTTTCCAACGGTATTCTGTGCACTACGTAACTCCTTACTGATAAAAAATAATGGGCACCGGAGCGACGGAGACCTGGTCCTTAGCCCCACGCCCTCGGTTTGCGGGCCCAGCCTCTTCGTGAGGCGAAGTTGTCTTGCCCAATGTGCCATGTTATTCGGTAATAAAAATGTGATGGATTACGTTGTCATCTTTTTCGAGGTTCACGACGTACGATTTGGAACGGAAAAATAGCGCAAAAGAAGAAAATTGTTCTGAAACTGATGAAAACGTTCGATTTTGGACTTGAAAAATGGGCGCAACCGAGCATGCTTGCTGCCCTTGTCGTGGAGCTCTCGGAGAGCTTTTCAACAGTTTGTTGTACGCCACATAACTCCTTACGGATCAAAATTTATGGCACCAGAGCGACGGAGACCTGGTCCTGAGCCCAATGCCATTGGTTTACAGGCCCAGCTTCTATGGGAGCGCAGTTGTCTTGCCCAAGGTGGCACGGGATTCGGTAATAGAAATGTGACAGATTAGGTTATTGTCCTTTTCGTGGCTTACGACGTACGATCCGGGACGAAAAAACAGTGCAAAAGAATAAAAGTGTCTCGAAACTGATGAAAACGTTTGATTTTGGGCTACGAAAATAGGCGCTTTAGAGCAGGCCTATTTCCCCTGTCATAGAGCTCTTGGAGAGCTTTCCAACGGTATGCAGTAAGCCGCGTAACTCCTTATGGATCAAAAGTTATGGGCACCGGAGCGACGGATACCTGGTCCCAAGCCCTACGCCCTCGGTCTACGGGCCCAGCCTTTACGTGAGGCGAAGTTGTCTTGCCCAAGGTGCCATTTTATTCAGAAATAGAAATGTGATGGACAAGGTTATCGTCCTTTTCGCAGCTCACGACGTATAATCCGAGACGGAAAAACAACGCAAAAGAAGAAAAGTGTCCCAAAATTGATGAAAACGTTCGATTTTGGGCTCTGAAAGTTATCGTTACCAAGCAGGCTTGCTGCCCCCATCATAGAGCTCTCAGAGAGCTTTCCAACGATATGTTGTGCGCTGCGTAACTCCTTATGGATCAAAAGTTATAGGCACCGAAGCAATGGAGACCTGGTCGCAAGCCCCATGCACTCGGTTTGCGGGCCTAGCTTCTACGTGAGGCGAAGTTGTCTTGCCAAAGGTGGCGCGAGATTGGTTAATGGAAATGTAGCGGATTAGGTTGTCGCCCTTTTCGAGGCTCACGACGTACGATCCGAGATGAAAAAACAGCGCAAAAGAAAAAAAGTGTCCCAAAACGGATGAAAACCTTCAATTTTGGGCTACAAAAATGGGCGCTTTAGAGCAGGCCTGCTTCCCCCGTCATAGAGCTTTCAGAGAGCTTTCCAACGGTATGCGATGTGTCGCGTAACTCCTTGCTGATCAAAAGTTATAGGCACCGGAGCGACGGAGACCTGGTCCCAAGCCCCACGCCCTCGGTTTGCGAGCCCAGCCTCTACGTGAGGCGAAGTTGTCTTGCCCAAGGTGCCATTTTATTCGGTAATAGAAATGTGATGGACAAGGTTGTCGTCCTTTTCGCTGCTCACGACGTACAATTCGGGACGAAAAAATAGCGCAAAAGAAGAAAAGTATCCCGAAATTGATGAAAACGTTCGATTTTGGGCTCTGAAAATTTTCGGTGACAAGCAGGCTTCTGCCCCCGTCATAGAGTTCTCGGAGAGCTTTCCAACGGTATGTTGTGCGCCACGTAACTCCTTACGGATCAAAAGTTATGGGTACCGGAGTGACAGAGACCTCGTCCAAAGACCCACGTCCTCGGTTTGCGGGCACCAAAAATGGGCGCAGCCTAGTAGAGTTGTAGCCTTCTTCGTAGAGCTCTCAGAGAGCTTTCCAACGGTATGCTGTGCGCTGTGTAACTCCTTACAGATCAAAAGTTATGGGCACCGGAGCAATAGAGACCTGGTCCTAAGCCCCACGCCCTCGGTTTGCGGGCCCACCCTCTACGTAAGGCGAAGTTGTCTTGCCCAAGGTGCCGTGTTATTCGGTAATAGAAATGCGATGGATTAGGTTGTCGTACTTTTCGCGGCTCACGACGTACGATCCGGGACGGAAAAACAGCGCAAAAGAAGAAAAGTGTCCCAAAATTGATGAAAATCTTCGATTTTAGGCTCCGAAAATTTTCGTAGCCTAACAAGCTTGCAGCCCTCGTCGTAGAGCTCTTAGAGAGCTTTCCAATGGTATATTGTACGCCGCGTAACTCCTTACGGATCAAAAGTTATGGGCACCGGAGCGACGGAGACCTCGTCCCAAGACCCACGGCCTCGATTTGCGGGCCCAGCCTCTACGTGAGGCGAAGTTGTCTTGCCCAAGGTGCCATTTTATTCAGTAATATAAATGTGATGGACTAGGTTGTCATCCTTTTCGCGACTCACGACGTACAATCCAAGACGAAAAAATAGCGCAAAAGAAGAAAAGTGTCCCGAAATTGAAGAAAATGTTCGATTTTGGGCTCTGAAAATTTTCGGTGACAAGCAGGCTTGCTGCCCACGTCATAGAGCTCTCGGAGAGCTTTCCAACGGCATGCTGTGCACCGCGTAACTCCTTACGGATCAAAAGTTATGGGCACCGGAGCGATGGAGACTTGGTATCAAGCCCCACGCCCTTGGTTTGCAGGCTCGGCCTCTACGTGAGGCATAGTTGTCTTGCCCAAGGTGCCGTGGGATTCGATAATAGAAATGTGGTGGATTAGGTTGTTGTCCTTTTCGCGGCTCCCGACGTACGATCCATGACGGAAAAACAGCGCAAAAGAAGAAAATTCTCCCGAAACTGATAAAAATGTTCAATTTTTGGATCTGAAAATGTGCACAGCAGAGCAGGATTACTACCCCCGTAGTAGAGCTCTTAGAGGGCTTTCCAATGGTATGCTGTGCGCTACCTAACTCCTTACGGATCAAAAGTTATGGGCACCGAAGCGACGGAGACCTGGTCCCAAGCCCCACGCCCACGGTTTGCGGGCCCAGCCTTTATGTGAGGCGAAGTTGTCTTGCCCAAGGGGCCATGTTATTCAGTAATAGAAATGTGATGGATTAGGTTGTCATCCTTTTCGAGGCTCACGACGTACGATCTAGGACGAAAAAACAGTGCAAAAGAAGAAATTTATTATGATAATGATGAAAACGTTCAATTTTGGGCTCAGAAAATGGGCACAGCCGAGCAAGCTTGCTGTCCCCGTCATAGAGCTCTCGGAGAGCTTACCAACGGTATCCTACGCACCGCGTAACTCCTTACGGATCAAGAGTTATGGGCACCGGAGTGGCGGAGACTTGGTCCCAAGTCCCACGCCCTCGGTTTGCGGGCCCACCCTCTACGTGAGGCGAAGTTGTCTTGCCTGAGGTGCCATGGGATTCGGTAATAGAAATGTGGTGGATTAGGTTGTCGTCCTTTTCGCGGCTCATGACGTACGATCTAGGACAGAAAAACAGCGCAAAAGAATAAATTTGTCCCAAAACTGATGAAAACTTTCGATTTTGGGGAGCTTCGAAAATGGGCGCAGCTGAGAAGGCTTACTACGCTCGTCGTAGAGCTCTCGAAGTGCTTTCCAACGGTATGCTGTGCGCCACCAAACTCCTTACGGATCAAAAGTTATGGTCACCGGAGCGACGGACACCTGGTCCCAAGCCCCATGCCATCGGTATGCCGGCCCAACCTCTACGTGAGGCGAAGTTGTCTTGCCCAAGGTGCCATGTTATTCGGTAATAGAAATGTGATGGATTAGGTTATCGTCCTTTTCGAGGCTAACGACGTACGATCTGGGACGGAAAAACATCACAAAAGAAGAAATTTGTTCCAAAACTGATGAAAATGTTCAATTTTGGGATCCAAAAATGGGCGCAGCCGAGCAGGCTTGCTACCCCTGTCGTAGAGCTCTCGGATATCTTTGCAACAGTATATTGTGCGCCGCATAACTCCTTACGGATCTAAAGATATGGGCACCGGAGTGACGAAGACCTAGTCCTAAGCCTCAAGCCCTCGGTTTGCAGGTACAGCCTCTACGTGAGGCAAAGTTGTCTTGTCCAAGGTGCTGTGTTATTCGGTAATGGGCACCGGAGCGACGGAGACCTGGTCCCAAGCCCCACGCCCTCGGTTTGCAGGCCAAGCCTCAACGTGAGGCAATGTTGTCTTGCCCAAGGTGCCATGTTATTCGGTAATAGAAATGTGATGGATTAGGTTATCGCCCTTTTCGAGGCTCACGACATACGATCCAAGATGGAAAAATAGTACAAAAGAAGAAAATTGATCCGAAACTGATGAAAACATTCGATTTTGGGCACCAAAAATGGGCGCAGCTGAGCAGGGTTGCAGCCCCCATCGTAGAGCTCTCGGAGAGCTTTCCAACGGTATGATGTGCGCCGCATAACTCCTTACGGATCAAAAGTTATGGGCACCGGAGCAATAGAGACTTGGTCCCAAGCCCCACGCCCTCGGTTTGCGGGCCCACCCTCTATGTGAGGCGAAGTTGTCTTGCCCAAGGTACCGTGTTATTCGGTAATAGAAATGTGATGGATTAGGTTGTCGTACTTTTGGCGACTCACGACGTACGATCCGGGACGGAAAAACAGCACAAAAAAAAAGTTTCCCGAAACTAATGAAAACGTTCGATTTTGGGTTCCAAAAATTTTCGCAGCCTAGAAAGCTTGCTACCCCTGTCGTAGAGCTCTTGGAGAGCTTTCCAACGGTATATTGTGCGCCGCGTAACTCCTTACGGATCAAAAGTTATGGGCACCGGAGCGACGGAGACCTCGTCCCAAGACCCACAGACTCGGTTTGCAGGCCCAGCCTCTACGTGAGGTGAAGTTGTCTTGCCCAAGATGCCGTTTTATTCGATAATAAAAATTTGATAGACTAGGTTGTCGTCCTTTTCGCGGCTCACGACGTACAATCCGGGATAGAAAAATAGTGCAAAAGAAAAAAAGTGTCCCGAAATTGATGAAAACGTTCGATTTTGGGCTCTAAAAATTTTTGGTGCCAAGCAGCCTTGCTGCCCACGTCATAGAGCTCTCGAAGAGCTTTCTAATGGTATGCTGTGCGACGCATAACTCCTTACGGATCAAAAGTTATGGGCACCGGAGCGATGGAGATTTGGTATCAAGCCCCACGCCCTCGATTTTCGGGCCTAGCCTCTACGTGAGGCATAGTTGTCTTGCCCAAGGTGCCGTGGGATTCGATAATAGAAATGTGGTGGATTAGGTTGTCGTCCTTTTCGCGGCTCACGACGTACGATCCGGGACGGAAAAACAGCGCAAAAGAAGAAAATTCTCCCGAAATTGAGAAAAATGTTCGATTTTTGGATCTGAAAATGGGCACAGCCGAGCAAGATTGCTGCCCTCGTCGTAGAGCTCTCAAAGAGCTTTCCAACGGTATGTTGGGCGCCGCCTAACTTTTTACGGATCAAAAGTTATAGGCACCGGAGCGACGGAGACCTGGTCCCAAGCCCCATGCCCACGGTGTGCGGGCCCAACCTCTATGTGAGGCGAAGTTGTCTTGCCCAAGGTTCCATGTTATTCAGTAACAGAAATGTGATGGATTAGGTTGTAGTCTTTTTCGAGACTCACGAGGTACGATCTGGGATGAAAAAACAGCGCAAAAGAAGAAATTTGTTCTGATAATGATGAAACGTTCAATTTTGAGCTTCGGAAATGGGGGCAGCTGAGCAAGCTTGCTGCCCTCGTCATAGAGCTCTCGGAGAGCTTTTCAACAGTAAGATGTGCACCGCGTAACTCCTTACGGATCAAAAGTTATAGGCACCGGAGCAACAGAGACCTGGTCCCAAGCTCCACGCCCTCGGTTTGTGGGTCCAGCCTCTACGTGAGGCGAAGTTGTCTTGCCCAAAGTGTCAAGTTATTCGGTAATGGGCACCGGAGAGACGGAGACCTGGTCCCAAGCTCCACGCCCTCGGTTTACAAGCCCAGCCTCAACGTGAGGTGCAGTTGTCTTGCCCAAGGTGCCATGTTATTCGGTAATAGAAATGTGATGGATTAGGTTGTCGTCCTTTTTTAGGCTCACGATGTACGATCCAGGACGGAAAAATAGTGCAAAAGAAGAAAATTGTTTCGAACCTGATAAAAGCATTCTATTTTGGGCTCCAAAAATGGGCGCAGCCGAGCAGGGTTGCATCCCCCGTCGTAGAGCTCTCGGAGAGCTTTCCAACGGTATACTGTGCGCCGCGTAACTCCTTACGGATCAAAAGTTATGGGCACCGAAGCAACAGAGACCTGGTCCTAAGTCCAACGGCCTCGGTTTGTAGGCCCACCCTCTACATGAGGTGAAGTTGTCTTGCCAAGGTGCCATGTTATTCGGTAATAGAAATGTGATGGATTAGGATGTCGTCCTTTTCGCGGCTCACGACGTACGATCCGGGACAGAAAAATAGCGCAAAAGAAGAAAAGTGTCCAGAAACTGATGAAAACGTTCGATTTTGGGCTCTGAAAATTTTTGCAGACATGTAGGCTTCCTGCCCCCGTCGTAGAGCTCTCGGAGAGCTTTCCAATGGTATTTTGTGCTCCGCGTAACTCCTAACGGATCAAAAGCTATGCGCACCGGAGCGACGGAGACTTGGTCCCAAGCCCCACGTCCTCGGTTTGCAGGCCCAGTCTCTACGTGATGTAAAGTTGTCTTGCCCAAGGTGGCATGGGATTCGGTAATAGAAATGTGGTGGATTAGGTTGTCGTCCATTTTGCGGCTCATGACGCACGATCCGGGACGAAAAAACAGCGCAAAAGAATAAAAGTGTCCCAAAACTGATGAAAACATTCGATTTTGGCTCCGAAAATGGGCGCAGCCGAGCAAGCTTGCTGCCACCGTCGTAGAGCTCTCGGAGAACTTTCCAACGGTATGCTGTGCGCCGCGTAACTCCTTACGGATCAAAAGTTATGGGCACCGGAGTGACGTAGACCTGGTCCCAAGCCCCACGCCCTCGGTTTGCAGGCCCACCCTCTACGAGAGGCAAAGTTGTCTTGCCCAAGGTGCCGTGTTATTCGGTAATAGAAATGTGATGGATTATGTTGTAGTCCTTTTCGCGGTTCATGATGTACTATCCAGGACAGAAAAACAGCGCAAAAGAAGAAAAGTGTCCAGAAACTAATGAAAACGTTCAATTTTTGGCTCTGAAAATTTTTACAGCTAAGCGGGCTTCCTGCCCCCGACGTAGAGCTCTCGGAGAGCTTTCCAATGGTATATTGTGCGCCGCGTAACTCCTTACGAATGAAAAATTATAGGCACCGGAGCTACGGAGACTTGGTCCCAAGCCCCACGCCCTCGGTTTGCGGGGCCAATCTCTACGTGAGGTAAAGTTGTCTTGCCCAAGATGGCATGGGATTCGATAATAGAAATGTGGAGGATTAAGTTGTCATGCTTTTCGCGGCTTACGACGTACGATCCGGGACGAAAAAACAACGCAAAAGAATAAAAGTGTCACGAAATTGATGAAAACGTTCGATTTTGTGATACCGGAAATGGGCACATCCGAGCAGGCATGCTGCCAGCATCGTAAAGCTCTCAGAGAACTTTCCAACGGTATGCTGTGCGCTGCGTAACTCCTTACGGATCAAAAGTTATGGGCACCGGAGAGACGGAGACCTGGTCCCAAGCCCCACGCCCTCGGTTTGCAGGCCCAGCCTCAAAGTGAGGCGAAGTTGTCTTGCCCATGGTGCAATGTTATTCGGTAATTGAAATGTGATTGATTAGGTTGTCGTCCTTTTCGAAGCTCACGACGTACGATCCGGGACAGAAAAATAGCGCAAAAGAAGAAAAGTGTCCAGAAACTGATGAAAACGTTCGATTTTGGGCTCTGAAAATTTTCGCAGCTAAGCGGGCTTCCTGGCCCTGTCGTAGAGCACTCGGAGAGCTTTCCAACTGTATATTGTGCGCCGCGTAACTCCTTGCGGATCAAAAGTTATGGGCACCGGAGCGATGGAGACTTGGTCTTAAGCCCCACGCCCTCGGTTTGCGGGCCCAACCTCTACGTTAGGCAAAGTTGTCTTGCCCAAGTTGGCACGGGATTCAGTAATAGAAATGTGGTGGATTAGGTTGTCGTCCTTTTCGCGGTTCACGACATACGATCCAGGACGAAAAAATAGAGCAAAACAATAAAAGTGTCACGAAACTGATTAAAACGTTCGATTTGGGCTCCGAAAATGGTCGCCGCCGAGCAGGCTTGCTGCTAGCGTCGTAGACCCCTCGGAGAGATTTCCAACGGTATGCTGTGCGCCGCGTAACTCCTTACGGATCAAAAGTTAGGGGCACCGAAACAACGGAGACCTGGTCCCAAGCCTCACGCCCTCGGTTTGCAGGCCCAGCCACAACGTGAGACGAAGTTGTCTTGCCCAAGGTGCCATGTTATTCGGTAATAGAAATGTGATGAATTAGGTTGTCGTCCTTTTCGAGGCTCACGATGTACGATCCGGGACGAAAAAATAGTGCAAAAGAAGAAAAGTGTCCAGAAACTGATAAAAACGTTCGATTTTGGGCTCCAAAAATTTTCACAGCTAAGCGGGTTTCCTACCCCGGTCGTAGAGCTCTCGGAGAGCTTTCCAATGGTATATTGTGCGCCGCGTAACTCCTTACGGATCAAAAGTTATGGGCACCGGAGCGACGGAGACTTGGTCCCAAGCCCCACGCCCTCGGTTTGCGGGCCCAACCTCTACGTGAGGCGAAGTTGTCTTGCCCAAGGTGGCACTTGATTCGGTAATAGAAATGTTGTGGATTAGGTTGCCGTCCTTTTCACAGCTCACGACGTACGATCCGGGACGGAAAAACAGCGCAAATGAATAAAAGTGTCACAAAACTGATTAATACATTCGATTTTGGGCTATGAAAATAGGCGCAGCCGAGCAGGCTTGCTGCCAGAGTCGTAGAGCTCTCGTAGAGCTTTCCAACGGTATGTTGTACACCGCGTAACTCCTTACGGATCAAAAGTTATGGGCACCGGAGCGACGGAGATTTGGTCCCAAGCCATACGCCCTCGGTTTGTAGGCCCAACCTCTACGTGGAGCAAAGTTCTCTTGCCCAAGGTGCCATGTTATTCAGTAATAGAAATGTGATGGATTTGGTTGTTGCCTTTTTGAGGCTCACGACGTACGATCTGGGAATAAAAAATAGTGCAAAAGAAGAAAAGTATTTCGAAACAGATGAAAACTTACGATTTTGGGCTCCAGAAATGGGTGCAGCCGAGCAAGGTTGCAGCCCTTGTCGTAGAGCTCTCAGAGAGCTTTCCAACGGTATGCTGTGCGCCGCGTAACATCTTACAGATCAAATGTTATCGGCATCGGAGCAACAGAGACCAGGTCCCAATCCCACGCCCTCGGTTTGCGAGCCCACCCTCTACGTGAGGCGAAGTTGTTTTTCCCAAGGTGCCATGTTATTCGGTAATAGAAATGTGATAGATTCGGTTGTCGTCCTTTTCGCGGCTCACGACGTACGATCTGGGATGAAAAGACAACGCAAAAGAAGAAAAATGTCCAAAAAATGATGAAAACGTTCGATTTTGGGCTCCGAAAATTTTCTCAGCTAAGTGGGCTTCCTGGCCCCATCGTAGAGCTCTCGTAGAGCTTTCCAACGGTATGTTGTACACCGCGTAACTCCTTACGGATCAAAAGTTATGGGCACCGGAGCGACGGAGATTTGGTCCCAAGCCATACGCCCTCGGTTTGTGGGCCCAGCCTCTACAGGAGGTGAATTTGTCTTACCTAAGATGGTGTGGGATTCGGTAAAAGAAATGTGGTGGATTAGGTTATCGTCCTTTTCGCGGCTCACGACGTACGATCTGGGATGGAAAAACAACATAAAAGAATAAAAATGTCTCGAAACTGATGAAAACATTCGATTTTGGGCTACGAAAATGGGCGCAGCCGAGCAGGCTTCTGCCATCGTCGTAGAGCTCTCGGAGAGCTTTCTAACGGTATGCTGGGCGCCGCGTAACGCCTTACGGATCAAACGTTATGGGTACCGGAGCAACAGAGACCTGGTCCCAAGCCCCACGCTCTCGGTTTGCGGGCCCACCCTCTACGTGAGGCGAAGTTGTCTTGCCCAAGGTGCCGTGTTATTCGGTAATAGAAATGTGATGGATTCGGTTGTCGTCCTTTTCGCGGCTCACGACGTACGATCTGGGATGGAAAAACAGCGCAAAAGAAGAAAGTGTCCAAAAAATAATGAAAACATTCGATTTTGGGCTCCAAAAATTTTCGCAGCTAAATGGGCTTCCTACCCGCATCATAGAGCTCTCGAAGAGCTTTCCAACGGTATATTGTGCGCCGCGTAACTCCTTACGGATCAAAAGTTATGGGCACCGGAGCGACGGAGATTTGGTCCCAAGCCACACGCACTTGGTTTGTGGGCCCAGCCTCTACGGGAGGCGAAATTGTCTTGCCTAAGGTGGCACGGGATTTGGTAATAGAAATGTGGTGGATTAGGTTGTCGTCCTTTTCGCAGCTCACGACATACGATCTGGGACGAAAAAATGGCGTAAAAGAAGAAAATTGTCCCGAAACTGATGAAAACGTTCGATTTTGGGCTCTGAAAAGGGGCGTAGATGAGCAGGCTTGGTGCCCCCATCGTAGCGCTCTCGGAGAGCTTTTTAACAGTATGTTGTGTGCCGCGTAATTCCTTACAGATCAAACGTTATGGGCACCGGAGCAACAGAGACTTGGTCCCAAGCCCTACGCCCTCGGTTTGCGGGCCTACCCTCTACGTGAGGTGAAGTTGTCTTGCCCAAGGTGCCATGTTATTCGGTAATAGAAATGTGATGGATTAGATTGTCGTCCTTTTTGCGGCTCACGACGTACGATCCGGGACGGAAAAACTGTGCAAAAGAAGAAAAGTGTCTGGAAACTGATGAAAACGTTCGACTTTGGACTCCAAAAAATTTCGTAACTAAACGATCTTCCTGCCCCTGTCGTAGAGCTTTTAGAGAGCTTTCCAACGGTATATTGTGCGCCGCGTAACTCCTTACAAATCAACAGTTATGGGCACAGGAACGATGGAGACTTGGTCCCAAGCCCCACGCCCTCGGTTTGCGGGCCCAGCCTCTACGTGAGGCGAAGTTGTCTTGCCCAAGGTGGCGCGGGATTTGGTAATAGAAATGTGGTGGATTAGGTTGTCGTCCTTTTCAGGCTCCCGACGTACGGTCAGGGACGGAAAAACAACACAAAAGAATAAATGTGTCACGAAACTAATGAAAACGTTCGATTTTGGGCACTGAAAATGGGCACAACTGAGCAGGCTTCTGCCAGTGTCGTAGTGCTCTTGAAGAGCTTTCCAACGGTATGTTGTGCGCCGCATAACTCCTTACGGATCAAAAGTTATGGGCACTGGAGAGACGGAGACCTGGTCCCAAGCCCCACGCCCTCGGTTTGCATGCCCAGCCTCAACGTGAGGCGAAGTTGTCTTGCCCAAGGTGCAATGTTATTCGGTAATAGAAATGTGATTGATTAGGTTGTCGTCGTTTTCGATTCTCACGACGTACGATCCGGGACTGAAAAATAGCACAAATGAAGAAAAGTGTCCAGAAACTGATGAAAACGTTCGATTTTGGGCTCTGAAAATTTTCGTAGCTAAGCAGGCTTCCTGCCCCCGTCGTAGAGCTCTCGGAGAGCTTTCCAACTGTATATTGTGTGTCGTGTAACTCCTTACGGATCAAAAGTTATGGGCACCGGAGCGACGAAGACTTGGTCCCAAGCCCCACACCCTCGGTTTGCGGGCCCAACCTCTATGTTAGGCGAAGTTGTCTTGCCCAAGGTGGCACGGGATTCGGTAATAAAAATGTGGTGGATTAGGTTGTCATCCTTTTCGCAGTTCACGACGTACGATCCGAGATAGAAAAATAGCGCAAAAGAATAAAAGTGTCACCAAACTGATGAAAACGTTCGATTTGGGCTCCGAAAATGGTCGCAGCCGAGCAGGCTTGCTGCCAGCGTCATAGAGCTCTCGGAGAGATTTCCAACGGTATGTTGTGCGCCACGTAACTCCTTACGGATCAAAGTAGGCATAAGAGTTATGCAGACCGACGGAGACGGAGCCTAGAGTTTGGGGTCGGCGACAAGGTGTTCCTGAAGATATCACCTCAGAGGAGAATGATTAAACACGGCAAGGGTGGAAAATTGAGCCCGAGGTTTGTAGGACCATTTGAGATAATTGAGAAGGTTGGCAAATTGGCGTATCGCCTGGCACTACCCCAAAACCTCTCCAATATTCACGACGTCTTTCATGTTTCAATGCTGCGGAAGTATCACCCTGATCTATCACATATCTTGGAGCCAAAGCCATTGCAGCTTTGGGAGAACTTGTCTTATGAGGAGAAGCCCATTCGGATCCTAGACCAGCAAGATCAGGAGTTGCGCAACAAAACTATACCGATGGTGACAGTGGTGTGGGATTATCATGGAGTTGAAGAAGCAACATGGGAAAGGCGAGATCAGATAGAGCAACAATATACAGCTTTATTTCAAAGGTAATATTGAATTTCGGGACGAAATTCTTTTAAGGAAGGGAGGATGTGAGGCCTGACCTCGATTTGCGTGCGATACCTCGTTTCGTGTGCCTAACCTAGATTTGAGTGCCTTGACCTAGATTTAAGAATTGTGTTTCGTTTTGTGTGCCTTGTATTGAATTACGTGCATTCATTTACGGTTGCATGCATATACTTGGAAAATGTGCGTTCGTCTTGTAGTGCGTGCCCTAGACCTAGGAAAGCGTGCCCTCACACTAATCAAGAAAGCATCTTACACGAAGTACTAGATCGTTAATTAATCCTACAAATTCTACTAACTAATATTAAATTACTAATTCAACCCACTAGAAGACAAAATCTCACAAAAAGCTAGACATTCCTTATTCTTTATTCCTTATTCTTTTGCACTTTCAACACACAATTAAATAATACTCCAATAGATGACAAAAAAATCAGATTTTACATGCCTTGGCCGACCACCATATGGGATTTTGTGCTTGCTTGCTTAATTTAATTATTCTCCAAACAATCCTATGACAATCTATGACACATTGCATAAAAACATTTAGCTCAAAAACTCAACCCAAGGCCTCCAAATCTGGACAAGCTCCTTGCCCATGCTAGGTGATTCAAAAATCAAGCTTCTTGCAGACACAAATCTGAATTTTTGTATGCCCAAGGCCGACCCATGCTTCATCAATTGCAAGGCTTTCATTCTTTGTCATTTTCTCTCATTTTTCTTTCATTCTCTCTCTCTCCTTCTCATCCTTCTCTCTCTCTCTCGGCCTTGGCTGAGTTTCTTCATTCCATAACTCATCTTCATCATTCTATGGTGCATCAAGACAAACAACAAGCTAAGAAACTCGACCAAGCTAGCTAAGTTGCAAGAATCACACATGCAAGCTCTTTGAGTCTCCATTTCAGCCTAGGTGAGTTTGCTAGCTTCCATTTCTTTTCTTCTTGTTCTAACCACATGCACCTACTAAGAACTTGGTCACTAAGCTAGGAAAAATAGAGAGAAAATGGGTGGTGTCTCGGCTAAGCAAGGAAGAAGACCAAATTTGTGCTTCATCAAAGTTTTGTGCATCTTCTTGTTGTTTTGCTAAGGTGAGGGCTAAAACTTCTTGAAAATCTTTCAAAAATTCACATGCATGCTCTTAAATGTTTGTCTTTGCTTCTGTACTTGATATATATGTGTGTTTATAAGCTTTTACAACCATGCATGGCAAGATTTTGGCTTGAAGGTGATGATAGATGAAATCGGGTTTTGTGACAGCTCTCTGTCTTGTTGTTCCGAGGTGATTTTGTCTAGGAAAATGATATTGAAAATGCATGAAAATTGGTAGGTAACTATTTTTTCCAGTTTTGAACATTTTTCACAGAAATAGGCCAAAGCTAATTTTGACTCTAAGGTCCTCAAAATGGCAAATCATTAAAATGTGTCCAAATCTGGAAGTCTGGAAAAAATGAAGCAGGTTTTGGCAGATTTACTGACCTTGTAGAACGAACCAGTTTTGACTTAGTAAATGATATCCAAAATGCATGAAATTTGGTTTTCTGCTAGATGTTTTAGTTCTGGACATGTTTGTCAGAAATGGACTAAGGCTAAATCTGACCCTAAGGATCTCAAAAACGACAAGTATTGAAATGTGTGCAAATCTGGACAGTTTTGTGCAATCCCACTGTTTTGGCTATAACTATTGGACCCAAACTCCAAATGATGTGAGGTTTATTTCTGAATTTAGTTCACTTCTTAAGCTTTAGTTTGAAATCTTATTCACTGGAATTGGAGATTGTTTGCTTGTCTTAATGATTGTGAGAAGACAGCCTATTGCAGTGAGAGTTTCACTTAGTTATATGCTTAGAAAATTTGTTGTAACTTCTCTTGTGGCACTAAATGCTTGGGATTGTGGCATTGGGATGTTGTGTGGACTGTTTTGAATACTTGGGGATGTTTGAATTAACTAATGCATGGCTTGAGATTGATTTTGAGTTGACTTGGGGCTTAATCGCACGGGTAAGCACGAAATGGAAACCCTAGTGACTAGGTAAACTTGCTAAGTGTTAATCCTTTGGATATTGTACGTAATTATATGTTTAGTAGGCTGCCCGTAGTTTCCCTTATAGCCCTAAATGTGATTTTGATCATTGCATGTTGACAAATAGGCCTTTCTTGATCCAAACCCACGTAGATGTTGTTGCACGTTGAATAATCTTAATATTTGATTACGTGGACTTTTAATTGAGTTATATGGCTTGATTTACGTGCATTACATGGCTGCCCGTTTAATGTTCATATAACTCCATATGCCTTTCAAGTGAAATTACTTGTCCATTCGTGCCTCGCTTGTTTACTTGACAATGTGCAATCTTATGACTGTCCGGAGGCAACCTACTTTGTTGTCCTCCTAATGTGATATATTGAATTTCATAAATGTGCATTGCATATAAGGTTGCAACCTTTCATTCTGGCGTGGTAGCGTTCACGCACACCGGGTGGCATCGGGGTTGCGGGTGCAACCGTGACTACCATTGTCCAATTTCCTCTCTCGCTTGGGGGCTAGACTTCCTCGGAGAGTTGGGTCGTAGGATTTCGGGGTACATCCGGAGTACACCCATTTGGCGTGATAAGGGGATGATTCGAAGTCGGTCGCAACAACTGATACTGGAAATGAACTGAGAGCAAAAGCTCACCGTATCCTTTTTACTATGTGTATATGTACTCTAGCTTGGTTCCCAGAGGACCTCGGGGAGGAAAGACGGGTAATTGTGTTCCTTTACTTTTATATTATTGTTATGTACTTAATTGTGTCATATTCATGCTTGCAAAAGGATTTTCATAAGTTGAACCGGAAAATGAGTTTCAAAACCTATTTCTCGTTCCCCCTCGCTGAGTTCATAAGGACTCACCCTCTTTTATTATCTCAGGTGAAGAAGATCAAGAACAAGTACCCGAGGACGATGTGCCTAACGATGATTCCTTGGAATGATTGCCTGTCCTATGTACTTTGCGTGATTATGGCTATTTGTGAACACTATGCTACTTGAAGACTATTTCTTTTCATGTTGTTTAATGTTTGTGATGTAAAAGACTCCCGTTGTAATTTGGGATCTAATCTTGGCTTGTACTGATAATAACTTGGTAACACTACTATGGTCGTTTTGCTATCGTTATTGGCTATTATCCATCATAGGATTAAGTAAAATGAACCTATCCAATCTAAGCAGGTACTCTCTATCAAGCTAAGATCAACAGGTACTTTTGCAACGAGGATTAACAAACAGACGAGAGATAATATCATACTAGGTTATTAATCAACGAGACTTCGAGATAACCAATAGGCATTTCAATTGATAGTAAATAGTAATCTTAGTTGGAAATGAAATTGAGATTGGAAAATTTGAGGCGTTTAGAGAATTAGGTCAAACCAAAGAGCCCAATTACAGCCATTATGCTGCCGGTTTTCCGGAAAATTTTGGAGTTTAGGCTAAAACGTTAAGTGTTAAACTTTCATGAACAATTATGTACAGGACACGACTTGAATGTTTAGATCACACCCTAGTCTAACCTTATAAGCCGGGTTGGGGCGTGACACCTTATAGAAAAAGAATGGTATCAAAGCTTTGATTGCTTAAGCCGGGTTTAACTCTTGGACCATGGGTAGAGCCCTAAGATAATTAGGATGACTTGTCTATATGTTATTGTGTGATAATGTTAATTGTGCCTTCTATGTTCTATGTGCTTAGGTGATTAACATGTCTAAATTGTTTCTAGAATTGTATCTATATTATGTTGCATATCTTATGCATTAAAATTCTTGTTTGTTGTATTCCAATAAATTGTGCATCGTAATCTGTGCCTATAGATGGCTAGCCCTAGTACCCGCACTACTAATAGGAATGGTGAACCCCAAGAGACCGAAGATGCCTATCAAACTAATCCCGACATAGCTATGTTTAACATGATGGCGAATGCCATGGATCGTGTATCACGAGTGATGGAGTGTCAAGATGCACGTGAAGCCAACAACAACAACAGCATGAATGATGGTAACCATGGGAGACATAGCAGAATGAGGGAGTTTCTTGACTTTCGCCCGTCCAAATTCCACAGGGAAGCTGATGATGAGAAAGCAGAGGCTTGGCTGTCTGAGATCGAGAAGATTTTCAGGCCACTTGATTATACTGATGAAGAAAATGTGGAGTTTGCCGTGTTTCTATTACACGGGGATGCTGAGCATTGGTGGCACACTATGGAGGCACTGTGGGAAACTGATCAGATACCTCACTTGTGGGGTAATTTCGTTAAGGCATTCAAGGAGAAATATGTACCTGCAGTTTCCAGACAGAGGCGGATTGAGGAGTTTATGCACTTGACCCAGGGTAACATGACGGTGGCCCAATACGAGGCTCGTTTTGACTGACTGTCCCGCTATGCTCAATACATGGTCAGTACTCCGGAGGCAAAGATGTGAAAATTTACTACTGGATTGAGGCCAGAGATTCAGGACCAGTTGGCTTCTCATGACTTCGATACCTATTCTGCTCTCTTTGCTGCTACTTCCCGAGTTGAGAAGAGAAAACTTGATAGAGCCGGTTCGAGTCAACCAAACAAGAAACCATACCAGCCTCCAGGACAGCAGAGGAAATTCCAGGGCCAGAGTCGTAGTCAGGGCCAGAACTAGAACAGACCAGCGAATAACCGTGGCCCGACGAAAGCGCTATCAGCTTCTTCCACCCGCGGATCCACAGGTAGTTCACTTGCTACTCAGTCTGTCAACTGTTCTTACTGTGACAAGAAGGGGTATACCGAGGCCCAGTGCTGGAAGAAGTCAGGACGATGTGTGAGATGTGGTAGTGATCAGCATCAGATCAAGGATTGCCCTAAATGGCAAGCAGGACAGAATCAGGGTAAACTAGCTGGTAGAGGCAAGACTCCAGTTCCTAGAGTTCAGGCTTGAGCCTATGCTATTGAGTGCGAGGAGCTTCCAGATGAGACCGCTGTTGTTGAAGGTACATTCTTCATACTGAATCAACCTGTTAGGGTGCTAATTGATCCGGGTGCTACTCATTCATTTATTACTCCCTTGTGTGTGCAACGTGTGAAACTGAAAGTTGTATGTTTGCCTTACGAAGTAGAAGTTGGTACTCCGATGGGTTCTAAACTTGTTACTAGCTCAGCTTATAAAGCATGTAAAATCCAAATTAAGGATAGGGAATTCTCAGCCAATCTTATTGTATTATCCTTTTGAGACTATGAGGTCATCTTAGGGATAGACCGGTTGGAAAAGCATCATGCCCAACTAGATTGCTGGACGAAGATTGTAACGTTCCAGGTACCTGGTCAACCAATACTGGAGGTAATGGGTCGAAGAGATTTCACCGGGAGTTCCATCATTTCTTCTACGAAAGTAGTGAAGTCCTTGAGAAAAGGGTGTAGTGGATACTTAGCTTACCTCATCAACAAGCCGTAGGACAAAGCTAAGTTGGAGGAGATGCCAGTGATCAAAGACTATGCGGATGTGTTTCCAGAAGAATTTCCCGGTTTACCCCCAAATCGGGAGATCGAGTTCATTATAGAGTTACTGCCTGGCACCCAGCCGATATCTAAAGCCCCCTATCGTATGGCACCGGCCGAGCTACAAGAATTGAAGGACCAATTGCAAGGATTGTTGAAGAAGGGGTTTGTTCAACCAAGTTCTTCTCCGTGGGGTGCACCAGTTCTATTTGTAAAGAAGAAAGACGGAACGTTGAGACTATGCATCGATTACCGAGGATTGAACCAAGTGACTGTCAAGAATAAATACCCACTTCCACTGATCGACGAGTTGTTTGATCAACTTCAAGGAGCCAAAATGTATTCGAAGCTCGACTTGAGGCAAGGGTATTATCAATTACGAATCAAAAAGGAAGATGTGTCTAAAATGGCTTTCAGGACAAGATATGGGCATTATGAATATATGGTGATGCCTTTTGGACTAACTAATGCCCCTGCAGCTTTTATGGACTTGATGCACAAGGTGTTTCAATGCTACTTGGACCTTGGGACCAGGTCTCCGTCGCTTCGGTGCCCATAACTTTTGATCCGTAAGGAGTTACTCGCCGCACAGCATACCATTGGAAAGCTCTCCGAGAGCTCTAAGACGGGGGCAGCAAGCCTGCTCATCTGCGACCATTTTCGGGGCACAAAATCAAATGTTTTCATCAGTTTCAGAACAATTTTCTTATTTTTTAGTGTTTTTCTGTCCCGCATCGTTGGTCGTGAGCCGCGAAAAGGACGACAACGTAATCGACCACATTTCTATTACTGAATCCCATGTCACATTGGGCAAGACAACTTCGCCTCACGTAGAGGCTGGGCTCGCAAACCGAGGGCGTGGGGCTTGGGAGCAGGTCTCCGTCGCTCCGGTGCCCATAACATTTGATCTGTAAGAAGTTACTCGGTGCACAGCATACCGTTGGAAAGCTCTCCGAGAGCTCTACGACGGGGGTAGCAAGCCTGCTCGGCTACAACCATTTTTGGAGATAAAAAATTGAACGTTTTCATCAGTTTCGGGGCAATTTTCTTCTTTTCGCTATTTTTTCGTCCCGTATCGTACGTCGCGAGCCGCGTAAAGGACGACAACCTAAACCACAACTTTTCTATTACCGAATCCCATGGCACCTTGGGCAAGACAACTTCGCCTCACGTAGAGGCTGGGCCCGTAAACCGAGGGCGTGGGACTAAGTCTCCGTCGCTCCGGTGCCCATAACGTTTGATCTGTAAGGAGTTACACGTTGCACAACATACCGTTGGAAAGCTCTCCGAGAGCTCTACGACGTGGGCAGCAAGCCTGCACGGCTATGCCCCTTTTTTGAGCAAAAAATCGAACGTTTTCATCAGTTTCGGGATAATTTTCTTTTTTTTTTGCTATTTTTTCGTCCCGTATCGTACGTCGCGAGCCGCGTAAAGGACGACAACCTAATCCACAACTTTTCTATTACCGAATCCCATGGCACCTTGGGCAAGACAACTTCACCTCACGTAGAGGTTGGGCCCGCAAACCGAGGGCGTGGGGCTTGGGACCAGGTCTCCGTCGATCTGGTGCCCATAACTTTTGATCCGTAAGGAGTTACTCGGCGCACAGCATTCCGTTGGAAAGCTCTCCGAGAGCTCTACTACGGGGGCAGCAAGCCTCCTCAATTGCGCTCGTTTTCGAAGCCCAAAATTGAATATTTTCATCAGTTTTGGGACAATTTTCTTCTTTTGCTCTTTTTTTCCGTCTCGGATCTTTTGTCGTGAGCTGCGAAAAGGACGACAACCTCATCCACCACATTTCTATTACCGAATCCCACGTCACCTTGGGCAAGACAACTTCACCTCACATAGAGGCTGGGCCCGCAAACTGAGGGTGTGGGGCTTGGGACCAAGTCTCCGTCACTCCGGTGCCCATAACTTTTGATCCGTAAGGAGTTACGCGGTGCACAGCATACCGTTGGAAAGCTCTCCTAGAGCTCTACGACGGGGGCAACAAGCCTGCACAGCTGTGCCCGTTTTTAGAGCCCAAAATTGAACATTTTCATAAGTTTTGGGACACTTTTATTCTTTTGCTCTGTTTTTCCGTCCCAGATCGTACGTCGTGAGCCGTGAAAAGGATAACAACCTAATCCGCCACATTTCTATTACCGAATCTTGTGCCACCTTAGGCAAGACAACTTCACCTCACGTAGAAGCTGGGCCCGCAAACCGAGGGCATGGGGCTTGGGTCCAGGTCTCCGTCGTTCCGGTGCCAATAACTT
Organism: Ehretia macrophylla; assembly: GCA_037974665.1. Lineage (NCBI taxonomy): Eukaryota > Viridiplantae > Streptophyta > Magnoliopsida > Boraginales > Ehretiaceae > Ehretia > Ehretia macrophylla. Next base: position 46,101,713 of record CM075771.1, on the reverse strand, counting down.
TTGACCCGAAAGGAGTTACGTGGCACACAACATACCGTTGGAAAGCCCTCCGAGAGCTCTAAGACGGGGGCAACAAGCCTGCTCGGCTGCGCCAATTTTCGGAGATCAAAATTGAATATTTTCATCAGTTTCAGAACAATTTTCTTCTCTTGCACTGTTTTTTTGTCCAAAATCGTACGTCGTGGGCCTCAAAAAGGACGACAATGTATTCCATCACAATCTATTACCGAATAACATGGCACCTTGGGCAAGACAACTTCATCTCACGTAGAGGCTGGTCCCGTAAACTGAGGGCATGAGGCTTGGGACCCGGTCTCCGTCGCTCTGGTGCCCATAACTTTTGATCCGTAAGGAGTTACGCGGCGCTAAGCATGCCGTTGGAAAGCTCTCCAAGAGCTCTACGACAGGGGCAGCAAGCCTGGTCAGCCGCACCAATTTTCGGAGCCCAAAATCTAACGTTTTCATAAGTTTCAGGACAATTTTCTTCTTTTGCGCTATTTTTCTGTCTCGAATCATACGTCGTGAGCCGCAAAATGGACGACAACCTAATCCACCACATTTCTATTATCGAATCCCACGGAACCTTGGGCAAGACAACATCGCCTCATGTAGTGGCTGGACTCACAAACCGAGGCCGTAGTGCTTGGGACCAAGTCTTCGTTGCTCCGGTGCCCATAACTTTTGATCCGTAAGGAGTTACGTGGCATACAAGATACAGTTGGAAAGCTCTCCGAGAGCTCTACAATGGGGGCAGCAAGCTTGCTTGACTGCGAAAATTTTCAGAGTCCAAAATCAAACGTTTTCATCAATTTCGGGATACTTTTCTTCTTTTGTGCTATTTTTCTGTCCCGGATCGTACTTCGTGAGCCGCGAAATGGATGACAACCTAATCCATCACATTTTTATTACTGAATAACATGGCACCTTGGGCAAGACAACTTTGCCTCACGTAGAGGTTGGGCTCGCAAACCGAGGGCATGGAGCTTGGGACCAAGTCTCCGTCGCTCCGGTGCCCATAACTTTTGATCTGTAAGGAGTTACGCGGTGCACCACATACTGTTGAAAAGCTCTCCGAGAGCTCTACGACGGGGGCAAAAAGCTTGCTAAGCTACGCCCATTTTTTGAGCCCAAAATCAAACGTGTTCATTAGTTTCGAGATAATTTTCTTCTTTTGCGCTATTTTTTCATCCCGGATCGTATGTCGTGAGCCACGAAAAGGACGACATCCTAATCCAAAGCATTTCTATTACTGAATAACATGGCACCTTCGGCAAGAGAACTTCGCCTCACGTAGAGGCTGGGCCCGCAAAACGAAGGCGTGGGGCTTGGGACCAGGTCTTCGCCGCTCCGGTGCCCATAACTTTTGATCCGTAAAGAGTTACGCGGCGCACAACATACGGTTGGAAAGCTCTGAGAGCTCTACAATGGGGGCAACAAGCCTGCTTAGCTCCGCCCATTTTCGGAGCCCAAAATCGAACATGTTCATTAGTTTCGGGACAATATTCTTCTTTTGCACTGTTTTTCCATCCCGGATCATATGTCGTGAGCAGCGAGAAGGACGACAACCTAGTCCATCACATTTCTATTACTGAATAACATGGCACCTTGGGCAAGACAACTTCATCTCACGTAGAGGCTGGGCCCGCAAACCGAGGGTGTGTGTTTTGAGGCCAGGTCTCCGTCGCTCGGTTGCCCATCACTTTTGATCCGTTAGGAGTTACCCGGCGCACCGCTTACTGTTGAAAAGCTCTCCGAGAGCTCTACGATGAGGGCAAAAAGCTTGCTAAGCTACGCCCATTTTTGGAGCCCAAAATCGAACGTGTTCATTAGTTTCGGGACAATTTTCTTCTTTTGCGCTGTTTTTTCGTCCCGGATCGTACGTCGTGAGCCTCGAAAAGGGCGACAACCTAATCCTAAACAATTCTATTACTGAATAACATGGCACATTGGGCAAGAGAACTTCGCCTCACGTAGAGGCTGGGCCCGCAAAACAAAGGCGTGGGGCTTGGGACCAGGTCTTCGTCGCTCCGGTGCCCATAACTTTTGATCCGTAAAGAGTTACCGGCGCACAGCATACGGTTGGAAAGCTCTCCGAGAGCTCTACAATGGGGGCAACAAGCCTGCTCAGCTCCGCCCATTTTCGGAGCCCAAAATCGAACATGTTCATTAGTTTCGGGATAATTTTCTTCTTTTGTGCTATTTTTCAGTCCCGGATCGTATGTCGTGAGCAGCGAAAAGGACGACAACCTAGTCCATCACATTTCTATTACTGAATAACATGGCACCTTAGGCAAGACAACTTCGCCTAACGTAGAGGCTGGGCCCGCAAACCGAGGGTGTGTGTTTTGGGGCCAGGTCTTCGTCGCTCAGTTGCCCATCACTTTTGATCCGTAAGGAGTTACGCGGCGCACCGCATACTATTGAAAAGCTCTCCGAGAGCTCTACGACGGGGGCAAAAAGCCTGCTCAGCTACTATGATAACCCAAACCCGACATGCATTTAATAGCACTTGACTGCATTTGATTAAATGTTTAATTAGTTAAATCAACCAATTTGCACTATATTAATATTACTCTTGGAAGCATTTAGTAGTTGTGTATTGAATAATTAAAAGACCATTACCTATTTCTAATAATTATAGTAATTGAAATTCTTTTCTTGTGATTAATTAAGTGTTATCTTAAATGTTAGTGTTTAATTGTATTTGACTATGTGTTATATTAACTTTCATTTGTATCTCAATATTGACTTCATAATTCTTTAAAATGTTCTAGAAATGGTTAAATTAATTAATTTAGATGAATATTGATTACCATGATTGCTGTGATTATTTCTAATAATCGATTTTGGTTGTCTTGCATTAAAATCACTCAGTTTTCAAATAAAAGATGAAAGTAACTCTAAGCCGGAGTAAATTTTAAACTATGATACTTTCCAAAAATGATATATTTCTTAGATTCTTTGAGATTTAATTGTCACTTCTTTGTTGACGCAAAGTGCATAGCATATAGAGAGCGATAGGTAGAGAACGGTTTCTAGTCCTCAGCAAATAGTGAAACTAGTATTTAGATGACTTAAATTGTATATTTTAATTGTTGCTAGCTATAATTAATCTTTCCTTAGTTAAAATGGCTTTAAAGTGCACAAAAATAGTCTAATTGACCAAATTTTAAGTAGTTGACCAAGGCTTGACCTTTGACCAAAGACTTAGCACTTAAATAAGCTTAAAACATAACAAAAAAAAACAAATCAAATCAGCTCAAGAGCAGGCCGTGAGCTTCAAGAGAAAAAAAAAAACCTTTCAACTTTCAATCATTCAATCTTCGCGTGAGCTCGTGCGGCGTGGTTTCTGAGGTGTCCAGCATTGTTTTCCTAGCGACTAGGAGTGCCTAAGGTGAGGGAAGCATGTTATTTGCGCATTTAAATGTCAAGTGTATCAACTTTGTAATTTTTAGATTTTGTCCGTAGATTGTTGTTTAAAGCGTTTTGATGCTTCTAGAATGTTCCTTGGCAATTGTAGAACGTGTATTTATAGCTTTTTAACATTTTTTACGGTTAAATGTTGAGATTGCAATTTAAATTAATTGTTGAATAGTGTTTTATGAATAGTAAACCCTTGAAATGATAAAGTTGCTCCGTTATGCTGTCCGTTGATTTAGGAATGTGCTAGGTGTGCTAGAATGCCTAAATGCATGGTTTGTTTGGGTTGCATAGTAGAAAAAAAAAGGAATTAAGCCTTGGTGAAAGTCGGGGTCGTTTAGGTCGAGTTTGGCGTTTTCTCATTTTGCGTGTTTAAATTGTTTCGGGAGGCCATGGAAGCACTTTTGGTGCGATTATGGCATTGGTTGGGTGTTTGGTTGATATAGTTGTAGTTCAAACGAACAAAGGGGAAAATCGGGACTTTGTGTGATTTCTAGGGTTAAGTAGGGTTTCGGGGTCTTTAGACGTGCCATATGGTGACCTAGGAGGATTGGCGAAGTCGGTTTCTAGAACTCGTTGCTCGTTTGGAAATGGTAGTGTTTTGATAGTTGGGGTCGATTTGTGATTTTGCTTGTTATCTTGATATTATGCCTATAGAATGCTTAGGGTTGCTTGATATACTTGTTTAATTGGTGTTATTTTTGCTTATTATTGCTTGTTATGCTTGAAAAGTTAGTTGAGTGCTAATATTGATTGTGATTGCTTGTTATCTCGTTTGTTGTCACTAGTTTGTATTGTTGTGCTATCGCGCATTTATTGCCTTGTATCGAGTCTTGCATTGCATAGTATCTCGCGCGTGAGTGATGGGCCTCTCTGGGTAGCCTCGGGTTGCCAGTGTTGGTTTCTCTAGCTTCGCTGCTATTCTCTTTTCTCGCTTGGGTTGCCTTCCAGGGAGATTTGGGTCGTAGAATTGATGGATACTTCCGGGGTATTCCAAACTGGTGTTATAAAGTGGATGCGCGCTTATTATTATCGTTGTCAACATCAAGCTCGAGATTGATGTATCGCTCGTGAAATGGTATATTGCTCGTATGAGTGAACCATAGCCTTCAGAGTGTAGTATACCTTTGAATGGTTGTGTTAATGCTTTCAGTAATTGCTTATTGTATTGATTGTTTGTCTTGATTGCTTATTTATCAGTTATATTGCTTAACTGTCTTATTTGCATTGCACGACTTCCTTTCTCTCCAACTCGATATCTGTCTCGCCCTCACTGAGTATACGTGTTGTGTATACTCACTCCTCACCACCACATTTCAGGAAATGTCATATTAGCTGGAAAGTTCATGATTTCATGAAAGTTCGTGCTTGAAGAGTTGTCTTGCGTGCCTATGTGACTCGAGTTGTCAATGTTGTAAAGATGTATGCTTTTATGTATTATATGTATTTAATGTTAAAGGGGATATAATTTAAGTTTCATTAGATTATGTATTTAGTTAATGTAGCTTAACTTCAATGTATACTTGTAATGACAAAGGAAAGAAGATAGAAAGATATGATAGTCTAGCTTATGAAATAGGTTGGTGTAGTTTAATTGCTAAGCTTGAATATATATTTACTTGCGATTTTCTTGTTGTGTACCAAGGCTCGGATGGCCTTGAAGTGGTTGAATGTTTGGACATGGTATTGGTCCACTTATATGCTATCGCAGGTTTTTACATTTCGCCTAGAAACAGGGGAGACTCCGTCCGTTTTTCCTGAAAATTTATGCCCGGGTTTGGTTTGGGTTGTGATTAGATTGATTGATAGAACTCCCGGTCTCGAGAGGGATCAGGGTGTTACAGGTGGTATCAGAGCTTGTTTAGCTCATAAGCCGGGACAGGGTCCTCGGTCTGGTGGGTAGTGGTCCTTGAATGTGTGCTTGTTAAGTGTGTCTTGAAAATGTATGCTTGTATGTGAGATTATGTGTCTTGACATGAATGTGTGCTCCTATGAGATATAGTTATGTGTTATGTGCTAATTGTGTGCTAAGTGAAGTAAAGTGTCTAGTTGTGCATTGAATTGACCTATCAAATTGGTATTGTGAATCGAATCGACCTCGTGAATTGTTATTTGCTTGAAGTATTACTTGTAATGTGTGTATAGAATGTCTTGAATTAGCTATGTCGTGATTTGAATTGATTATGTTGTGCTTGACTTGATTGTTATGCTTGAGTGACTTTGTTGAATAAACTCTTTCGGTAAACTTGCTGGCATAATAGCTTAAGGCATATGTATAACTGTGATATATTGGCATTCATACATGTCCTATTGAAATGGTAAGAGAGACTTCCTCCTTCCCTGAAGAGAAGTGGTTAGTAGCAGGCCCTCCAAGTTATGTGGATTGGTAGGAAATGAATGGCATTTAATTAGCCTTTATTTGGGAGTTGGTGTTTGCCTTTGGAGCTCGGTTATTGGTGAAACTCTAGGGTCCTCCTCCGTGCTTAACAGTTGTGGAAGAGTAGTCTTCTTTTGGGGTTCTATTTAGTTGTTCTCTGGAGCATTCTTTGGTTTTCTTAACGGGTGTTCTTTGGAGACTTCTGTTGGCATTTCTCGGTGGATTTGGCTATTGGGGTTTCAATCAGCTTTACTGCACAGTATTATCTAGGGTATATGTGTCTCGGTCTTTATTGGTGTGAAACTGGTATTCCTTATTGGAAATTCTTCAATGGCATTCTCTAGGATTCTTCGTGGTCATTTATTTAGTATTACTTATTGGGTAATTATTGTTACTTTCTTACTGGAGCATTGTTCGGGTATTTTCTTTGGCATCCCTCAGTTGGTTTGGCAACTGGAATTCCTATCAGACTCATTATCTCATATTACTTATGGTATTCTTTGAAATTCTTATTGGGCGTTCTATTGGTATTTTCCTTGTTAGCAAGGTTGTATGAAGTTCTCACTTGGCAAACAGTGAAGATGCCTCAGAGTTTGGTTTCGGTATATTGTTCACCAGTACGGTGTTTATCCTTGAAGTTTTCATCCATCTGGGAAACTATGTTGTTATTCAACTTGGTTGTCTTATTGGCCACATTATATTTTCTCTGCTATTTCCTTTGTCATTCCTCTCAGCATTTGATAGCAATACTTGGAATCTAATTGGTTGTTCCATGGGGTTATTATTTGGAAGGCTTCTTTGGAACTTTGGAAGTATATTTGATTGGGTTTCTTAGTATTTTCTTCTATGAAATTCATGACCAGCGGGGTAGTTCTTTGGACCTCTAGATGGAACCTTTGATTGGGCCTTTATTTGGCTTTTTGCTTGGGAATTCTCGGGCAGTAATAGTTAGACTTCTATTGGAAATTCGTGTGTGGGTATTCTTCTTGTCGTTATTGTGTGGTATTAATGACATCTACATTATCTTTGCTTTAGTCTTTATTGGTATTATCTCGGCGCTTTTGGTTGGAACTTTATTCTTCTTCGATATTCGTGTCAATGGGATTCTTCAACCGATGAAGATTAGTCAGAATTGGATTTCAGATGATGCTGAGTTCTATTGGAAGAAGAATTGTGAGGACGCAATTGTTTTAAGGGGGGAAGGATGTGATAACCCGAACCCGGCATGCATTTAATAGCACTTGACTGCATTTGATTAAATGTTTAATTAGTTAAATCAACCAATTTGCACTATATTAATATTCCTCTTGGAAGCATTTAGTAGTTGTGTATTGAATAATTAAAAGACCATTACCTATTTCTAATAATTATAGTAATTGAAATTCTTTTCTTGTGATTAATTAAGTGTTATCTTAAATGTTAGTGTTTAATTGTATTTGACTACGTGCTATATTAACTTTTATTTGTATCTCAATATTGACATCATAATTCTTTAAAATGTTTGAGAAATGGTTAAATTAATTAATTTAGATGAATATTGATTACCTTGATTGCTGTGATTATTTTTAATAATCGGTTTTGGTTGTCTTGCATTAAAATCACTCGGTTTTCAAATAAAAGATGAAAGTAACTCCGAGCCGGAGTAAATTTTAAACTATGATACTTTCCAAAAATGATATATTTATTAGATTCTTTGAGATTTAATTGTCACTTCTTTGTTGACGCAAAATGCATAACATATCGAGAGCGATAGGTAGAGAACGGTTTCTAGTCCTCAGCAAATAGTGAAACTAGTATTTAGATGACTTAAATTGTATATTTTAATTGTTGCTAGCTATAATTAATCTTTCCTTAGTTAAAATGGCTTTAAAGTGCACAAAAATAGTCTAATTGACCAAATTTTAAGTAGTTGACCAAGGCTTGACCTTTGACCAAAGACTTAGCACTTAAATAAGCTTAAAACATAACAAAAAAAAAAAAAAAAACAAAGCAAATCAGCTCAAGAGCAGGCCGTGAGCTTCAAGAGAAAAAAAAAACCTTTCAACTTTCAATCATTCAATCTTCGCGTGAGCTCGTGCGGGGTGGTTTCCGAGGTGTCCAGCGTTGTTTTCCTAGCGACTAGGAGTGCCTAAGGTGAGGGAAGCATGTTATTTGCGCATTTAAATGTCAAGTGTATCAACTTTGTATTTTTTAGATTTTGTCCGTAGATTGTTGTTTAAAGCGTTTTGATGCTTCTAGAATGTTTCTTGGCAATTGTAGAACGTGTATTTATAGCTTTTTAACATTTTCTGCGGTTAAATATTGAGATTGCAATTTAAATTAATTGTTGAATAGTGTTTTGTGAATAGTAACCATTGAAACGATAAAGTTGCTCCGTTATGCTATCCGTTGATGTAGGAATGTGCTAGGTGTGCTAGAATGCCTAAATGCATGGTTTGTTTGGGTTGCGTAGTAGAAAAAAAGGGAATTAAGCCTTGGTGAAAGTCGGGGTCGTTTAGGTCGAGTTTGGCGTTTTCTCGTTTTGCGTGTTTGCATTGTTTCGGGAGGCCATGGAAGTACTTTTGGTGCGATTATGGCGTTGGTTGGGTGTTTGGTTGATATAGTTGTAGTTCAAACGAGCAAAGGGGGAAATCGGGACTTTGCGTGATTTCTAGGGTTAAGTAGGGTTTCGGGGTCTTTAGACGTGCCTTATGGTGACCTAAGAGGATTGGCGAAGTCGGTTTCTAGAACTCGTGGCTCGTTTGGAAATGGTAGTGTTTTGATAGTTGGGGCTAATTTGTGATTTTGCTTGTTATCTTGATATTATGCCTATAGAATGCTTAGGGTTGCTTGATATACTTGTTTAATTGGTGTTATTGTTGCTTATTATTGCTTGTTATGCTTGAAAAGTTAGTTGAATGCTAATATTGATTGTGATTGCTTGTTATCTCGTTTGTTGTCACTAGTTTGTATTGTTGTGCTATCGCTCGTTTATTGCCTTGTATCGAGTCTTGCATTGAATAGTGTCTCACGCGTGAGTGATGGGCCTCTCTGGGTAGCCTCGGGTTGCCAGTGTTGCTTGCTCTAGCTCCACTGCTATTCCCTTTTCTCGCTTGGGTTGCCTCCCAGGGAGATTTGGGTCGTAGAATTAATGGATACTTCCGGGGTATTCCAAACTGGTGTTATAAGGTGGATGCGCGCTTATTGTTATCGTTGTCAACATCAAGCTCGAGATTGATGTATCGCTCGTGAAATTGTATATTGCTCGTATGAGTGAACCATAGCCTTCAGAGTGTGGTATAGCTTTGAATGGTTGTGTTAATGCTTTCAGTAATTGTTTATTGTATTGATTGTTTGTCTTGATTGCTTATTTATCAGTTATATTGCTTAACTGTCTTATTTGCATTGCATGACTTCCTTTCTCTCCAACTCGATATCTGTCTCGCCCTCACTGAGTATACGAGTTGTGTATACTCACTCCTCACCACCACATTTCAGGAAATGTCATATTAGCTGGAAAGTTCGTGATTTCGTAAAAGTCCGTGCTTGAAGAGTTGTCTTGCGTGCCTATGTGACTCGAGTTGTCAAGGTTGTAAAGATGTATGCTTTTATGTATTATATGTATTTAATGTTAAAGGGGATGTAATTTAAGTTTCATTAGATTATGTATTTAGTTAATGTAGCTTAACTTCAATGTATACTTGTAATGACAAAGGAAAGGAGATAGAAAGATATGATAGTCTAGCTTATGAAATAGGTTGGTGTTGTTTAATTGCTAAGCTTGAATGTATATTTACTTGTGATTTTCTTGTTGTGTACCAAGGCTCGGATGGCCTTGAAGTGGTTGAATGTTTGAACATGGTATTGGTCCACTTATATGCTATCGCAGGTTTTTACATTTCGCCTAGAAACAGGGGAGACTCCGTCCGTTTTTCCTAAAAATTTATGCACGGGTTTGGTTTGGGTTGTGATTAGATTAATTGATAGAACTCCCGGTCTCGAGAGGGATCGGGGTGTTACAGCTACGCCCATTTTTGGAGGCCAAAATCAAACGTGTTCATTAGTTTTGGGACAATTTTCTTCTTTTGCGCTGTTTTTTCTTCCCGGATCGTACGTCGTGAGCCGCGAAAAGGACGACAACCTAATCCATCACATTTCTATTACTGAATAACATGGCACCTTGAGCAAGAGAACTTTGCCTCACGTAGAGGCTGGGCCCGCAAAACGAAGGCGTGGGGCTTGGGACCAGGTCTTCGTCGCTCCGGTGCCCATAACTTTTGATCCGTAAGGAGTTACGCGGCGCACAACATACGGTTGGAAAGCTCTCCGAGAGCTCTACGACGGGGGCAACAAGCCTGCTCAGGTCCGCCTATTTTCGGAGCCCAAAATCGAACATGTTCATTAGTTTCGGGACAATTTTCTTCTTTTGCGCTGTTTTTTCGTCCCGGGTCGTATGTCGTGAGCCGCGAAAAGGACGACAACCTAGTCCATCACATTTCTATTACTGAATAACATGGCACCTTGGGCAAGACAACTTTGCCTCACGTAGAGGCTGGGCCCACAAACCGAGGGTGTGTGTTTTGGGGCCAGGTCTCCGTCGCTCCGTTGCCCATCACTTTTGATCCGTAAGGAGTTACACGGCGCACAACATACCGTTGGAAACCTTTCCGAGAGCTCTACGACGGGGGCAGCGAGCCAGGTTGGTTGCGAAAATTTTTGGAGCCCAAAATCGAAAGTTTTCATCAGTTTCGGGACACTTTTATTCTTTTGCGCTATTTTTCCATCTTGAATCGTACGTCGTGAGCCGCGAAAAGGACGACAACCTAATCTTCCATATTTCTATTACCGAATACCGTGCCACCTTGGGCAATAAAACTTCGCCTCACGTAGAGGCTGGGCCCACAAATCGAGGGCGTAGGGCTTGGGACTAGGTCTTCATCACACCGGTGCCCATAACTTTTGATCCGTTAGCAGTTACACGGCCCATAACATACCGTTGGAAAGCTCTCCAAGAGCTCTACGACGGGGGCAGAGAGCCTTCTTGGCTATGAAAATTTTCGAAGCCCAAAATCGAACGTTTTCATCTATTTCTTGACATATTTTCTTCTTTTGCGCAGTTTTTCAGTCCCGGATCGTACGTCGTGAGCCTCGAAAAGGACGACAACCTAATCCATCACATTTCTATTACCGAATAACACGGCACCTTGGGCAAGACAACTTCACCTCATGTAGAGGCTGGGCCCGCAAACTGAGGGCGTGGGGCTTGGGACCAGGTCTCCGACGCTCCGGTGCCCATAACTTTTGATCCGTAAGGAGTTACGCGACGCACAAGATACCGTTGGAAAGCTCTCCAAGAGCTCTACGACGGCGGCAGCAACCCTGCTCGGCTGTGCCCATTTTCGGAGCCCAAAATCAAACTTTTTCATCAGTTTCGGAATAATTTTCTTATTTTGCGCTGTTTTTTCGTCCCGAATCGTACCTCGTGAGCCTCAAAAAAGACGACAACCTAATCCATCACATTTTTTTTAACGAATAACATGGCACCTTGGGCAAGACAACTTTGCCTCACGTAGAGGCTGGGCCCGCAAACCGAGGGACCAGGTCTCCGTCGCTCAGGTGCCCATAACTTTTGATCCGTAAGGAGTAACGCGGCACACAGCATACGGTTGGAAAGCTATCTGAGAGCTCTACGACGGGGGCTACAAACCTGCTCGACTGCACCCATTTTCGGAGCCAAAATCAAACGTTTTCATCAGTTTCAGAACAATTTTCTTTTTTTACGCAATTTTTCCGTCCGAGATCGTATGTCATGAGCATCGAAAAGGACGACAACCTAATTCATCACATTTCTATTACCGAATAACATAGTACCTTGGACAACACAACTTCGCCTCACGTAGAGGCTGGGCCAGCAAACCGAGTGCGTGGGGCTTGGGACCAGGTCTCCGTTGCTCCGGTGCCCATAACTTTTGATCCGTAAGGAGTTACGCAGTGCACAACATACCGTTGGAAAGCTCTCCGAGAGCTCTACGACGTGGGCAGCAAGCCTGCTCATCTACGCCCATTTTTGGAGCAAAAAATCGAACTTTTCATCAGTTTCGGGACAATTTTATTACTTTTCGCTGTTTTTCCGTCCTGTATCGTACGTCGAGAGCCGCGTAAAGGACGACAACCTAATCCATCACATTTTTATTACCGAATAATATGGCACCTTGGGCAAGACAACTTCACCTCACGTAGGCGGCTGGGCCCGCAAACCAAAGGCGTGGGGCTTGGGACCAGGTCTCCTTCGCTTTGGTGCCCATAACTTTTGATCCGTAAGGAGTTACTCGGTGGATAGCATACCGTTGGAAAGCTCTCCAAGAGCTCTATGATGGGGGCAGCAAGCCTGCTCGGCTGTGCCCATTTTCATAGCCCAAAATCGAATGTTTTCTTCAGTTTTGGAACAATTTTCATCTTTTGCAGTGTTTTTCCGTCCCGGATCGTACGTCGTGAGCCTCGAAAAGGATGACAATCTAATCCATCACATTTCTATTGCCGAATTACAGGGCACCTTGGGCAAGACAACTTCGTCTCATGTAGAGGCTGGGCTCGCAAACCGAGGGCGTAGGGCTTGGGACTAGGTCTCCATCGCTCCGGTGCCCATAACTTTTGATCCGTAAGGAGTTACTCGGTGCACAGTATACCGTTGGAAAGCTATCCAAGAGCTCTACTACGGGGTAACAAGCCTACTCAGCTGCACCCGTTTTCAAAGCCCAAAATCGAAAGTTTTCATCAGTTTTGGGACAATTTTCTTCTTTTGCGCTTTTTTTCGGTCTTGGATCGTTAGTCGTGAGCCGCGAAAAGGACGACAACCTAATCCACCACATTTCTATTACCGAATCTTACGTCACCTTGGGCAAGACAACTTTGCCTCACGTAGAGGTTGGGCTCATAAACCGAGGGCGTGGGGCTTGGGACCAAGTCTCCGTCACTCTGGTGCCCATAACTTTTGTTTAGTAAGGAGTTACTCGCCGCACAACATACCGTTAGAAAGCTCTCTGAGAGCTCTACGATGGGGACAGCAAACCTGCTCGGTTGCGCCAATTTTTGGTGCACAAAATCGAACATTTTTATCAGTTTCGGAACAATTTTCTTCTTTTTTAGTGTTTTTTCGTCCCGCATCGTTGGTCGTGAGCCGCGAAAAGGACGACAACCTAATCCACCACATTTCTATTACCGAATCCCATGTCACATTGGGCAAGAAAACTTCGTCTCACGTAGAGGCTGGGCCCGCAAACCGAGGGCATGGGGATTGGGACCAAGTCTCCGTTGCTCCGGTGCCCATAACTTTTTATCCGTAAGAAGTTACTCGGCGCACAGCATACCGTTGGAAAGCTCTCCGAGAGCTCTACGACAGGAGCAGCAAGCCTGCTCTGTTGCAACCATTTTCAGAGATCAAAATTGAATGTTTTCATCAGTTTCAGAATAATTTTTTTCTTTTGCAGTGTTTTTCCGTCCCGGATCGTACGTCGTGAGTCACGAAAAGGACGACAACCTAATCCATCACATTTCTATTACCGAATAACATGGCACCTTGGGCAAGACAACTTCACCTCACGTAGAGACTGGGCCCGCAAACCGAGGGCGTGGGGCTGAAGACCAGGTCTCCGTCGCTCCGGTGCCCATAACTTTTGATCCGTAAGGAGTTACTCGGCGCACAGCATACCGTTGGAAAGCTCTCCGAGAGCTCTACGACTGGGGCAACGAGCTTGCTTGACTGCTCCCATTTTTGGAGACCAAAATCGAACGTTTTCATCAGTTTCGGAATAATTTTCTTCGTTTGTACTGTTTTTTCATCCCGAATCGTACGTCGTGAGCCCCGGAAAGGATGACAACCTGATCCATCACATTTCTATTACCGAATAACATGGCACCTAGGGCAAGAGAATTTCACCTCACGTAGAGGCTGGGCCCGCAAACCGAGGGCGTGGGGCTTAGGACCAGGTCTCCGTCGCTCCGGTGCCCATAACTTTTGATCCGTAAGGAGTTACGCGTTGCACAACATACCATTGGAAAGCTCTCCGAGAGCTCTACGACGTGGGCAGCAAGCCTGCTCGGCTATGCCCCTTTTTAGAGCTAAAAATTGAACATTTTCATATGTTTCGGGACAATTTTCTTTTTTTGCGATGTTTTTCCATCCCGTATCATACGTCACGAGCAGCGTAAATGACGACAACCTAATTCACAACTTTTCTATTACCGAATCCCACAGCTCCTTGGCCAAGACAACTTCGTCTCACGTAGAGGTAGGGCCCGCAAACCGAGGGCGTGGGACCAAGTCTCCGTCGCTCCGGTGCCCATAACTTTTGATTTGTAAGGAGTTACGCGGCTCCTAGAATACTGTTGGAAAGCTCTTCGAGAGCTCTACGACTGGGGCAGCAAGCCTACTCTACTGCGCCCGTTTTTGAAGCCCAAAATCGAACGTTTTCATTAGTTTCAGGACAATTTTCTTCTTTTGCGCAGTTTTTTCGTCTCAGATCGTTGGTCGTGAGCCGAGAAAAGAACGACAACCTAATCCACCACATTTCTATTACCGAATCCCATATCACCTTGGGCAAGAAAACTTCACCTCACGTAGAGGCTGGGCCCGCAAACTGAGGGCGTGGGGCTTGGGACCAGGTCTCCGTCGCTCCGGTGCCTATAACTTTTGATCCGTCAGGAGTTACGCAGCGCACGGCATACCGTTGGAAAGATCTCCGAGAGCTCTATGACGGGGGATACAAGCCTGCTTGGCTGCGTCCATTTTCGGAGCCCAAAATCGAACGTTTTCATCAGTTTCAGAACAATTTTCTTCTTTTGCACTATTTTTTCATCCCAGATCGTATGTCGTGAGCCTCGAAAAGGATGACAACCTAATCCATCACATTTCTACTAACGAATAACAAGGCACCTGGGGCAAGACAACTTCGCCTCACGTAGAGGATAGGCCCACAAACCGAGGGCATGGGCTTTGGACCAGGTCTCCGTCGCTCCAGTGTCCATAACTTTTGATCCATAAGGAGTTATGCGGCGCACAACATACCGTTGGAAAGCTCTCCGGGTGATCTACGATGTGGGAGCCAAGCCTGCTCATCTGCTCTAGTTTTCGGAGACCAAAATCGAACGTTTTCACCAGTTTCGGGATAATTTTCTTCTTTTGCGCAGTTTTTTCATCCCGTATCGTACGTCGTGAGACGTGTAAAGGACGACAACCTAATCTATCACATTTCTATTATCGAATCCCACGGCACCTTGGGCAAGACAACTTCGCCTCACATAGAGGCTGGGCCTGCAAACCGAGGGCATGGGACCAAGTCTCCGTCGCTCCCGTGCCCATAACTTTTGATCCGTAAGGAGTTACATGGGGTACAGCATACCGTTGGAAAGCTCTCCGAGAGCTCTATGACGGGGGCAGCAAGCCTGCAAGGCAGCGAAGATTTTGAGAGCCCAAAATCGAACGTTTTCATCAATTTAAGTACACTTTTCTTCATTTGTGTTGTTTTTCCGTCCCGGATTGTACATCGTGAGCCGCAAAAAGGACGACAACCTAATCCATCACATTTCTATTCCTGAATAACATGTCACCTTGGGAAGACAACTTTGCCTCACGTAGAGGCTAGGCCTGCAACCCGAGGGCGTGGGGCTTATGACTAGGTCTCCGTCGCTTCGGTGCCCATAACTTTTGATCCGTAAGGAGTTATGCGTCGTACAACATACTGTTGAAAAGCTCTCTTAGATCTCTACGTCAGGGGCAGCAAGCCCGCTCAGCTATGCCCATTTTCGGAGAACAAAATTGAATGTTTTTATCTGTTTTGGGACAATTTTCTTCTTTTGCGCTATTTTTTCGTCCCGCATCGTACGTTGTGAGCCGCAAAAAGGACGACAACCTAATCCATCACATTTCTATTACCGAATAACATGGCACCTTGGGCAAGACAACTTCGCCTCACGTAGAGGCTGGGCCTGCAAACCGAGGGCATGGGGCTTGGGACCAGGTCTCCGTCGCTCTGGTGCCCATAACTTTTGATCTGTAAGGCGTTACGCGGCGCACAACATACTGTTGGAAAGCTCTCGGAGAGCTCTACGATGGGAGCAACAAGCCTGCACGGCTATGCCCATTTGCTTAGCCCAAAATTGAACATTTTCATCAGTTTTGGGAAACTTTTATTCTTTTGCACTATTTTTCAGTCTCGGATCATACGTCGTGAGCCGCAAAAAGGATGACAACCTAATCCGCCACATCTCTATTACCGAATCCTGCGCCACCTTGGGCAAGTCAACTGCGCCTCACGTAGAAGCTGGGCCCGCAAACTGAGGGCATGGGGCTTGGGTCCAGGTCTCTGTCGTTCCGGTGCCAATAACTTTTGATCCAAAAGGAGTTACGTGGTGCACAACATACCGTTGGAAAGCTCTCCGAGAGCTCTACGACGGGGGTAGCAAGCCTGCTCGGTTGTGCCCATTTTTGGAGATCAAAATTGAACATTTTCATCAGTTTCGGAACAATTTTTTTATCTTGTGCTATTTTTCTGTCCAAGATCGTACGTCGTGAGCCTAAAAAAGGACGACAACGTATTCCATCACATTTCTATTACCAAATAACATAGCACCTTGGGCAAGACAACTTCGTCTCATGTAGAGGCTGGGCACACAAATCGAGGGCGTGAGGCTTGGGACCCGGTCTCCGTCGCTCCGGTGCCCATAACTTTTGATCCGTAAGGAGTTACGCGGCACACAGCATGCCGTTGGAAAGCTCTCCGAGAGCTCTACGACAGGGGCAGCAAGCCTAGTCAGCTGCGCCCATTTTTGGAACCCAAAATCGAACGTTTTCATCAATTTTGGGACAATTTTCTTCTTTTGGGTTATTTTTCCATCCCGGATCGTACGTCGTGAGCCGCGAAATGGATGACAACCTAATCCACCATATTTCTATTACCGAATCCCACGGCACCTTGGGCAAGACAACATCGCCTCACGTAGTGGCTAGGCCCGCAAACCGAGGGCGTAGTGCTTGGGACCAAGTCTTCGTTGCTCCGGTGCCGATAACTTTTGATCCGTAAAGAGTTACGCGGCGCACAACATACAGTTCGAAAGCTCTCCGAGAGCTCTACAACGGGCGCAGCAAGCCTGCTTGATTGCAAAAATTTTCGGAGCCCAAAATCAAACATTTTCATTAATTTTGGGATACTTTTCTTCTTTTGCGCTATTTTCCTGTCCCGGATCGTACGTCGTGAGCCGCAAAATGGACGACAACCTAATCCATCACATTTATATTACTGAATAACATGGCACCTTAGGCAAGACAACTTTGCCTCACGTAGAGGTTGGGCCCGCAAACCGAGGGCGTGGGGCTTGGGACCAGGTCTCCGTCACTTCGGTGCTCATAACTTTTGATCCATAAGGAGTTACGTGGCGCACCGCATAATGTTGAAAACCAGTCTGAGAGCTCTACGACAGGGGCAAAAAGCCTGCTCAGCTACGCCCATTTTCAAAGCCCAAAATCGAACGTGTTCATTAGTTTCGGGATAATTTTCTTCTTTTGCACTATTTTTCCGTCCCATATCGTACGTCGTGAGCCGCGAAAAGGATGACAACCTAATCCATCACATTTCTATTACGGAATAGCATGGCACCTTGGGCAAGAGAACTTCACCTCACATAGAGGCTGGGCCTGCAAAACGAAGGCGTGGGGCTTGGGCCCAGGTCTTCGTCACTCCGGTGCCCATAACTTTTGATCCGTAAGGAGTTACGCGGCGCACAACATCCGGTTGGAAAGCTCTCCGAGAGCTCTACGACAGGGGCAACAAGCTTGCTCAGCTCCGCCCATTTTCGGAGCCCAAAATTGAACGTGTTCATTAGTTTCGGGATAATTTTCTTCTTTTGCGCTGTTTTTTCGTACCAGATCGTATGTCGTGAGCCGCAAAAAGGACGATAACCTAATCCATCACATTTATATTACTGAATAACATGGCACCATGGGCAAGACAACTTCGCCTCACGTAGAGGTTGGGCCCACAAACCGAGGGCGTGTGGCTTAGGGCTAGGTCTCCGTCGCTCCGGTGCCCATCACTTTTGATCCTTAAGGAGTTACGCGGCGCACAACATACCGTTGGAAAGCTTTCCGAGAGCTCTACAACGGGGGCAGCGAGCCTGCTTGGCTGCGAAAATTTTCGGAGCCCAAAATTGAACGTTTGCTTCAGTTTCGGGACATTTTTATTCTTTTGCTCTATTTTTTCATCCCGGATCGTACGTCGTGAGCCGCGAAAAGGACTACAACCTAATCTGTCATATTTCTATTACCAAATACCGTGCCACCTTGGGCAATAAAACTTCGCCTCACGTAGAGGCTAGGCCCGCAAACCGAGGGCGCGGGGCTTGGTACTAGGTCTCCGCCACTCCGGTGCCCATAACTTTTGATCCGTTAGCAGTTACACGGCCCACAACATACCGTTGGAAAGCTCTCCTAGAGCTCTACGACGAGGGCAGAGAGCCTTCTTGGCTACGAAAATTTTCGGTGCCCAAAA
Source organism: Ehretia macrophylla (assembly GCA_037974665.1). Lineage (NCBI taxonomy): Eukaryota > Viridiplantae > Streptophyta > Magnoliopsida > Boraginales > Ehretiaceae > Ehretia > Ehretia macrophylla. The sequence goes on along the minus strand of CM075771.1, from coordinate 46,083,395 downwards.
TTGAACGTTTTCATCTGTTTCTTGACATATTTCTTCTTTTGCGCTATTTTTCAGTCCCGGATCGTACGTCATGAGCCTCGAAAAGGACGACAACTTAATCCATCACATTTCTATTACCGAATAACACGGCACCTTGGGCAAGACAACTTCACCTCATGTAGAGGCTGGGCCCACAAACTGAGGGCGTGGGGCTTAGGACCAGGTCTCCGTCGCTCCGGTGCCCATAGCTTTTGATCCGCAAGGAGTTACGCGGCGTACAGTATACCGTTGGAAAGCTCTCGGAGAGCTCTACGACAGGGGCAGCAAGCTTGCTTTGCTGTGCCAATTTTCAGAGCCCAAAATTGAATATTTTCATCAGTTTCGCGACACTTTTATTCTTTTGCACTGTTTTTCCATCCCGGATCGTACGTCGTGAGCCGCAAAAATGATGACAACCTAATCTGTCACATTTCTATTACCGAATCCCGCGCCACCTTAGGCAAGACAACTTCGCCTCACGTAGTAGTTGGGCCCACAAACCGAGGGCATGGGGCTTGGGTCCAGGTCTCCGTCGTTCCGGTGCCCATAACTTTTGATCCAAAAGGAGTTACGTGGCGCAAAATATACCGTTGGAAAGCTCTCTGAGAGCTCTACGACGGGGGCAGCAAGCCTGCTAGGCTGCGCCAATTTTTGGAATCCAAAATTAAACGTTTTCATCAGTTTCGAAATAATTTTCTTCTTTTGTGCTATTTTTCTGTCCCAGATCGTACGTCGTGAGCCTCGAAAAGGACGACAACATATTCCATCACATTTATATTACCGAATAACATGGCACCTTGGGCAAGACAACTTCGCCTCACGTAGAGGTTGGGCCCGCAAACCGACGGCGTGGGGCTTGGGACTAGGTCTCCGTCGCTCCGGTGCCCATAACTTTTGATCCGTAAGGAGTTACGCAGTGCACAACATAACGTTGGAAAGCTCTCCGAGAGCACTACGACGGGGGCAGCAAGCTTGCTCAGTTGTGCCCATTTTCGGAGCCCAAAATTGAACATTTTCATCAATTTCCGGACAATTTTATTCTTTTGCGCTGTTTTTCCTTCCCGGATCGTACGTCGTGAGCCGCGAAATCGACGACAACCTAATCCACCACATTTCTATTACTGAATACCATGGCACCTTGGGAAAGACAACTTCACCTCACGTAGTGGCTGGGCCCGCAAACCGAGGGCGTGGTGCTTGGGACCAAGTCTTCGTTGCTCCGGTGCCCATAACTTTTGATCCGCAAGGAGTTACGCGGCGCACAGCATACAGTTGGAAAGCTCTCCAAGAGCTCTACAACAGGAACAACAAGCCTGCTTGACTGTGAAAATTTTCAGAGCCTAAAATCGAACGTTTTGCATCAATTTCGGGATACTTTTCTTCTTTTGCGCTATTTTTTCGTCCCGGATCGTATGTCGTGAGCCGTAAAATGGACGACAACCTAATCCATCACATTTCTATTACAGAATAACATGGCACCTTAGGCGAGACAAATTTGCCTCACGTAGAGGTTGGGCCTGCAAACCGTGGGAGTGGGGCTTGGGACCAGGTCTCCGTCACTCCGGTGCCTATAACTTTTGATCTATAAGGAGTTATGCGGCGCACCGCATACTGTTGAAAAGCTCTCCGAGAGCTCTACGACGGGGACAACAAGCCTGCTTCGCTACGCCCATTTTCAGAGCCCAAAATCGAACGTGTTCATCAGTTTCGGGATAATTTTCTTCTTTTGCGCTGTTTTTTCATCCCGGATCGTACGTCGTGAGCCGCGATAAGGACAACAACCTAATCCATCACATTTCTATTACTGAATAACATGGCACCTTGGGCAAGACAACTTCACCTCACGTAGAGGCTGGGCCGGCAAACCGAGGGCGTAGGGCTTGGGACCAGGTCTCCGTCGCTCTAGTGCCTAAAGCTTTTGATCCGTAAGGAGTTACTTGGCACACAGCATACCGTTGGAAAGCTATATGAAAGCTCTACGATGGGGGCAGCAATCTTGCTAGGCTGCACCCATTTTCAGAGTCCAAAATTGAACATTTTCATCAGTTTCAGAACAATTTTCTTCTTTTGCGCTATTTTTTTGTCCTAGATCGTACGTCGTGAGCCTCGAAAAGGACGACAACGTAATCCATCATATTTCTATTACTGAATAACATGGCACCTTGGGCAAGACGACTTCGCCTCACGTAGAGGCTGGGCCCACAAACCGAGGGCGTGGGGCTTGGGACCCGGTCTCCGTCGCTCTGGTGCCCATAACTTTTGATCTGTAAGGAGTTACGCGGCGCACAGTATGCCGTTGGAAAGCTCTCCGAGAGCTCTACAATAGGGGTAGCAAGCCCGCACAGCTATGTCCATTTTCAGAGCCCAAAATCGAATATTTTCATCAGAATCGTACATCATGAGCCGCTTAATGGACGACAACCTATTCCACCACATTTCTATTACCGAATCCCACGGCACCTTGGGCAAGACAACTTCGACTCATGTAGTGTCTGGGCCAGCAAATCGAGGGCGTGGTGCTTGGGACCAAGTCTTCGTTGCTCCGGTGTCCATAACTTTTGATTCGTAAGGAGTTACGCGGCGCACAGTGAGAGTACTTATACACATAGTGAAAAGGATACGGTGAGCTTTTGCTCTCAGTTCATGTCAGCATCGATTGTTGCGGCCGACTTCAAATCATCCCCTTATCACACCAAATGGGTGTACTCCGGATGTACCCCGAAATCCTACGACCCAATTCTCTGAGGAAGTCTAGCCTCCAAGCGAGGGAGGGAATTGGACAATGGTAGTCACGGTTGCACCGGCAAGCCCGGTGCCGCCCGATGTGCGTGAACGCTACCACGCCAGAATGAAAGGTTGCAAACCTGTATGCAATGCACATTTATGACATTTAATATATCACATTAGGTGGACAACAAAGTAGGTTGCCTCCGAGAGTCTTAAGATTGCACATTGACAAGTAAACATGCGAGGCATGATATGACAAGTCATTTCGCTTGAAAGGCACATGGAGTTATATGAACATTAAACGGGCAGCCATGTAACGCAAGTAAATCAAGCCATATAGCTCATTTCAAAGTTCACGTAATCAAATAATAAGATTATTCATCATGCAACGGCATCTACGTAGGACCGGGTGCAAGAAAAGCCTACTTATCAACATGAAATCATCGAAATCATATTTAGGGCTACAAGGGCAACTACGGGCAGCCTACTAAGCACATAATCCAACACAACATCCAAAGGATCAACACTTAGCAAATTCACCTAGTTACTAGGGTTCCAATTCGTGCTTACCCATACGATTAAGCCCCAAGTCATCTCGAAATCAAACTCAAGCCACGCATTGATTAGTTCATACACCCTCAAGTATTCAAAACAGTCCACACAACATCTCAATGCCACAATCCCAAGCATTTAATACAACGAGAGAAGCTACAATAATTTTTCTAAGCATATCACTAAGTGAAACCCTCACTGCAATGGACTGTTTTCTCACAATCATTAAGACAAGAAAAAAATCTCCAATTCTAATGAATAAGATGTCAAATTAAATCTTAGGAAGTGAACTAAATTCAGAAACAAACCTTGCATCATTTGGAGTTCGGATTCAATAGTTATAGCAAAAACAGTGAGACTGCACAAAACTGTCCAGATTTGCACATATTTCAATACTTGTAATTTTTTAGGGCACTAGGGTCAGATATAGCCTTAGTCCATTTTTGACAAAAATGTCCAGAACTGAAAAATATAGCAGCACACCAAATCTTATGCATTTTGGATGTCAGTTACTAAGTCAAAACTGGTTTATTCTACACGGTCAGTGAATCTGCCAAAACCTGCTTCATTTTTCCAGACTTTCCAGATTTGGATACATTTTAATAATTTTCCATTTTGAGGACATTAGAGTCAAAATTAGCTTTAACTTATTTCTGTAAAAAATGTTCCAAACGGGCAAAACTAGATACCTACCAATTGTCACACATTTTAAACATCATTTACCTAGCCAAAATCACATCTCACCAACAAGGCAGAAACTGTCCCATACACGATTTCATCCAACATCACATTTTAGCCAAACATCTTGCCATGCATGTTTATAAAAGCTCATGAACACACATATATCTCAAGTACAGAAGTAAAGATAGACATTTAAGTGCATGCATGTAGCTTTTTGAAAGATTTTCAAGAAGTTTTAGCCCTCACCTTAGCAAAACAATAAGAAGATGTACAAGACTCTTGGTGAAGCATAAAGTTGACCTTTTTCCTTGCTTAGCCGAGACACCACTCAATTTTTCTCAAATTTCCTAGCTTAGTAACCAAGTTCTTAGTAGGTGCATGTGGTTAGAACAAGAAGAAAAGAAATGGAAGCTAGCAAACTCACCTAAGCCGAAATGGAGATTCAAAGAGCTTCCATGTGTGTTTCTTGCAACCTAGCTTGCTTAGTCGAGCTCCCTAGCTTCTTGCATGCCTTGATGAACCATGGAGTGATGAAGATAAGCTAAGGAGGGTAGAAACTGAACCAAGGCCGAGATAGAGAGAGAAGGATGAGGGGGAGAGAGAAGAATGAGAGGTAATGAGAGAAATGAAAGAAAAATAAAAGCTTTTGTAAGGTTTGAAGCATGTGTCGGCCTTGAGCTTTGCAATTTCAGATTTTTGTGTCTTCAAGGAGTATAATTTGAAGTGCTTAGCTAGGGCAAGGAGCTTATGTCGAGATTGGTGGAGCTTGGTAGAGTTTTTGAGCTATTTTTTATTGCTTTGTGTCATTAGTTGTCATAGAATTGTCTAGGTTCAATTTGAATTATGCAAAGAAAGCACAAAGCACACAAGGTGGTCGGCCAAAGAGGTGTTCAAATCTGAATTTTTTTGTCTTGTTCAAGTCTTATTTTATTGTGTGTTTGGGATATGCAAAGAATAAAGAATGTCTAGCTTTTGGTGCAATTTCGTCTTCTAGTGCATTGACTTAGCATTTTAATATTAGTTAGTGGGATTTGTAGGATTAATTATTGATCTAGTACTTCGTGTAAGATGCTTTCTTGATTAGCGTGAGGGCATGCTTTCCTAGGTCTAGGGCACGCACTACGTGGTAAGACAGGAACTACAAGACGAATGCACGTTTTCCAATTAAATGCACGCAACCCTAAATGAATGCACATAATTCAATGCAAGGCACATAAAGCGAAACGTGATTCTTAAATCTAGGTTAAGGCACGCAAATCTAGGCTAGGGCACACGAAATGAGGTATCGCACGCAAATCAAGGTCGGGCCTCACATCCTCTCCTCCTTAAAAGAATTTCATCCTGAAATTCAATATTACCTTTGAAATAAAGCTGGATACTGTTGCTCCATCTGGTCTCGCCTTTCCCACGTTGCTTCTTCAACTCCATGATGATCCCACAACACTTTCACCATCGGTATAGATTTGTTGCGCAACTCCCGATCTTGCTGGTCTAGGATCCGAATGGGCTTCTCTTCATAAGACAAGTTCTCCCGAAGCTGCAACGGCTCTGGCTCCAAGATATGCAATGTATTAGGGTGATACTTTCGCAGCATCGAAACATAAAAGACGTCGTGAATATTGGAGAGGTTTTGGGGTAGTGTCTGGCGATACACCAATTTGCCAACCTTCTCAATTATCTCAAATGGTCTTATAAATCTCGGGTTCAAGTTTCCACCCTTGCCGTGTTTAATCAGTCCCCTCCGGGGTGATATCTTCAAGAACACCTTGTCGTCAACTTCAAACTCTAGGCTCCATCTCCGTCGGTCTGCATAACTTTTCTGCCTGCTTTGGGCAGTAAGCATCTGTTTCCGGATGAGGTAAATATTATCCACAGTCTTCATAAGTTCAGGTAGAAGGGTCGGGTCAAAATTCTTCGTTTCACCTACCTCATCCTAGTAAATTGGGGATCGACACTTACGTCCATACAACGCCTTAAATGGGGCTATCCCGATAGTGGCCTGATAACTATTATTATAAGCGACTCCGCTAGAGATAGATATTTCTCCCAACCTTTCCCGAAGTCTAAAACACACGCCCTCAGCATATCCTCCAGAATATGAATAGTTCTCTCTGATTGTCCATCAGTCTGAGGGTGATAAGTTTTGTTGAAACTCAATTTCCTTTCCAAAGCCTCTTGCAATCTCTTCCAAAATCGGGAAGTAAAACGAGGATCCCTATCCGATACAATACTCACAGGCATCCCATGCAATCTTACAATCTCCGCCACATATATATCTCCCAATTTCTCAAGACTATCCTCCTTGTTCATCGGTAAGAAGTGCGCTGACTTAGTCAATCTATCTACTATGACCCAAACGGCGTCATGACCCTTTTGTGACCTGGGTAGGTCCATAACAAAGTCCATAGTTATATGTTCCCATTTCCATTGAGGAATCTCCAACGGCTGAAGTAAACCTACTGGTCGTTGATGTTTCGCTTTGACTCTTTGGCAAGTCAAACACCATGCCACAAACTCTGCAATTTCTCTCTTCATGTTATTCCACCAATAGTGTTGCTTCAAATCCCGGTACATCTTTGTTCCGATGGGGTGAATAGTGTATCTTGAATTATGGGCTTCTTCAAGAATCTTCTTTTCAGCTTTGGTTCATTAGGAACACAAATCCGATTCCTAAACCTCCAAATACCATCATCATGAAACTTGAAATCTGTGTTGCTTTCTTTAATCTTCTAGAATTGTTGGTCCTTCTATTGAGCCTCTCGTAATTCAGACAACAAGGTCGATTGAACTTGTGTAGTGCCAAAAAGTAACCCTTTCCGAGTCAATTGTGGTTTCCACAAAAATGCTTCCTCTAACAACTCCTGCACCTTGACTTCCAGTTTTGCCATGCTCGCTTTCCTACTTAAGGCATCTGCAACTACATTTGCTTTACCGGGCACATAATTGATTGTGCAGTTATAATCATCCAAAAGCTCTATCCACCGCCTTTGCCTCATATTCAACTCTTTTTGTGAGAACAAGTATTTCAAGCTCTTGTGATCAGTAAACACCTCAAACTTGTTACCCCACAGATAGTGCCTCCATTTCTTGAGTGCAAACACAATAGCCGCTAACTCTAAATCATGAGTCGGGTAGTTCAATTCATACGACTTCGGTTTCCTAGAAGCATATGCAATCACTCTACCATTTTGCATCAACACACAACCTAGTCCTTCCTTCGAAGCATCGCTATAGATTACAAAACCTTGACTCCCTTCAGGCAATGCAAGAACATGTGCGGTAGTCAATCTTTTCTTCAATTCTTGGAAGCTGTTCTCACACTTATCATCCCACACGAACTTTGTTTTCTTTTGAGTGAGCTTTGTAAGCGGTCCTGCAATCTTAGAGAAATCCTTCACGAACCTCCGATAATAGCCGGCTAGACCAAGAAAACTCCGAATCTCCATAACATTTTTCGGCTTCTTCCAAGACATCACCGCTTCTATCTTTGCTGGATCCACTGCTATTCCCTCTTGGGATATGATATGCCCCAAAAATGCAATCTGCTGCAACCAAAATTCGCACTTGCTAAACTTTGCATACAATTGATGCTCTCGAAGTTTTTGCAGTACCAACCGCAGATGTTGTTCATGCTCAGCCTCGAATTTTGAGTATACTAAAATATCATCAATGAAGATCACCACAAATTGGTCCAAGTAGGGTTGAAACACCCTGTGCATCAAGTCCATAAAAGCTGCAGGGGCATTAGTTAGTCCAAATGGCATCACGACATATTCATAATGCCTATATCTTGTCCTGAAAGCTGTTTTAGGCACATTCTCCTTTTTGATCCGCAACTGATAGTACCCTTGCCTCAAGTCGAGTTTCTAATACACTTTGGCTCCTTGAAGTTGATCAAACAACTCGTCGATCAATGGAAGTGGGTATTTATTCTTGACAGTCACTTGGTTTAATCCTCGGTAATCGATACATAGCCTCAGCGTTCTGTCTTTCTTCTTTACAAATAGAACTGGTGCACCCCACGAAGAAGAACTTGGTTGAACAAAACCCTTCTTCAACAATCCTTGCAATTGGTCCTTCAATTCTTGTAGCTCGGCTGGTGCCATACGATAGGGGGCTTTAGATATCGGCTGGGTGCCCGGCAGTAACTCTATAATGAACTCGATCTCCCGATTTGGGGGTAAACCAGGCAATTCTTCTGGAAACACATCCGCATAGTCTTTGATCACTGGCATCTCCTCCAACATAGATTTGTCTGGTGGCTTGTTGATGAGGTAAGCTAAGTATCCACTACACCCTTTTCTCAAGGACTTCACTGCTTTTGTAGATGAAATGATGGAACTCCCAATGAAATCTCTTCGACCCATGACTTCCAATATTGGTTGAATAGGTACCTGGAATGTTACAATCTTCGTCCGGCAATCTAGTTGGGCATGATGCTTTGCCAACCAGTCCATCCCTAAGATGACCTCATAGTCTCGAAAAGGTAATACGATAAGATTGGCTGAGAATTCCTTATCCTTAATTTGGATTTTATATGCTTTACAAGCTGAGCTAGTAACAAGTTTAGAACCCATCGGAGTACCAACTTCTACTTCGTAAGGCAAACATACAACTCGTAGTTTCACACATTTCACACATAAGGGAGTAATAAATGAATGAGTAGTACCCGGATCAATTAGCACCCTAACAGGTTGATTCAGTATGAAGAATGTACCTTCAACAAAAGCGGTCTCCTCTGGAAGCTCCTCGCAGTCAATAGCATAAGCTCGAGCCTGAACTCTAGGAACTGGAGTCTTGCCTCTACCAGCTGGTTTAACTTGATTTTGTCCTGCTTGCCATTTAGGGCAATCCTTGATCTGATGCTGATCACTACCACACCGCACGCATCGTCCTGACTTCTTCCAGCACTGGGCCTCGGTATGCCTTTTCTTGTCACAATAAGAACAGTTGATAGACTGAGTAGCAGGTGAACTACCTGTGGATCCGCAGGTGGAAGAGGTTGATGGCGCTTTAGTCAGGCCACGGTTATTAACTGGTCAGTTCTGGCTCTGGCCCTGATTACGACTCTGACTCTGGAATTTCCTCTGTTGACCTGAAGGCTGGTATGGTTTCTTGTTCGGCTGACTCGAACCGGCTCTATCAAGTTTTCTCTTCTCAACTCGGGAAGCAGCAGCAAAGAGAGAATAATAGGTATCGAAGTCATGCGAAGCCAACTAGTCCTGAATCTCTAGCCTCAATCCCGTAGTAAATTTCCACATCTTCGCCTTCGGAGTACTGACCATGTATTGAGCATAGCGGGACAGTCGGTCAAAATGAGCCTCGTACTGGGCCACCGTCATGTTACCCTGGTTCAAGTGCATGAATTCCTCAATCCGCCTCTGCCTGGAAACTGCAGGTATATATTTCTCCTTGAAGGCCTTAACGAAATTACCCTACAAGCAAGGGGTATGATCAGTTTCCCACAGTGCCTCCACAGTGTGCCACTAATGCTCAGCATCCCCGTGCAACAGAAACACAACAAACTCCACCTTTTCTTCATCAGTATAATCAAGTGGACTGAAAATCCTCTCGATCTTAGACAGCCAAGCCTCTGCTGTCTCATCATCAGCTTCCCCGTGGAATTTGGACAGGCGAAAGTCAAGGAACTCCCTAATTCTGCTATGTCTCCCATGGTTACCATCATTCCTGTTGTTGTTGCTGTTGTTAGCTTCACGTGCATCTTGACGTTCCATTACTTGTGACACGTGATCCATGGTGTTCGCCATCATGTTAAACATAGCTATGCCGGGATTAGTTTGATAAGCATCTCCGGTCTCTTGAGGTTCACTACTCCTATTAGTAGTACGGGTACTAGGGCCAGCCATCTATAGGCACAAATTTCGATGCACAATTTATTGAAATACGACAAACAAGAATTTAATGCATAAGATATGCAACATAATATAGATACACAATTCTAGAAACAATTAAGGCATGTTAATCACTTAAGCACATAGAACATAGAAGGCACAATTAACATTATCACACAATAACATATAGACAAGTCATCCTAATTATCTTAGGGCTCTACCCATGGTCCGAGAGTTAAACCCGGCTTAAGCACTCTAAGCTCTGATACCATTCTTCTTCTTCTATGAGGTGTCACACCCCAACCCGGCCTATAAAGGTTAGACTAGAGTGTGATCTAAACATTCAAGTCATGTCTTGTACTTAATTGTTCATGAAAGTTTAACGCTTAACGTTTAGCCTAGACTCTACAATTTTTTCGAAAAACTGGCAGCATAACGGCTGTAATTGGGCTCTTTAGTTTGACCTAGTTCCCTAAACGCCTCAAATTTCATTTTCAACTAAGATTACTATTTATCACCAATTGAAACGCCTACTAGTTATCTCGATGTCTCGTTTGATTAATAACCTAGCATGATACTATGTCTCGTTTGTTTGTTAATCCTCGTTACAAGAGTACCTGTTGATCTTAGCTTAACAATGGGTACCTATTTAAGATTGGATAGGTTCATTTTACTTAGTCCTTACCTGATACTTCATAATCCTATGATAGATACTAACCAGTAACGATAGCAAAACAACCATAGTAGTGTCTGTCTAGTTATTATCAGTACAAGCCAAAATTAGACCCCAAATTACAACGGGGGTCTTTTACATTACAAACATCAAGCAACATGAAAAGAAATAGTCTTCAAGCAGCATAGTGTTCACAATGGCCATAATCAAGCAAAGCACATAGGACAGACAATCATTCCAAGGAATCATCATTAGGCACGTCGTCATCAGGTACCTGTTCTTGATCTTCTTCACCTGAGATGATAAAAGAGGGTAAGTCTTTATGAACTCAGCGAGGGGAACGAGAAATAGGTTTTGAAACTCATTTTCTGGTTCAACTTATGAAAACCCTTTTGCTAGCATGAATATATCACAAGTACACAACATGATATAAAAGTAAAGGAAAACAATTACCCGTCTTTCCTCCCCGAAGTCCTCTAGGAACCAAGCGAGAGTACTTATACACATAGTGAAAAGGATACGGTGAGCTTTTGCTCTCAATTCATGTCAGCATCAGTTGTTGCGGCCGACTTCAAATCATCCCCTTATCACGCCAAATGGGTGTACTTCGAATGTACCCCGAAATCCTACGACCCAACTCTTTGAGGAAGTTTAACCCCCAAGCGAGAGAGGGAATTGGACAATGGTAGTCACGGTTGCACCGGCAAGCCCGATGCTGCCCGGTGTGCGTGAACGATACCACGCCAGAATGAAAGGTTGCAACCTTGTATGCAATGCACATATATGACATTTAATATATCACATTAGGAGGACAACAAAGTAGATTGCCTCCGAGAGTCATAAGATTGTACATTGACAAGTAAACACGCGAGGCATGATATGACAAGTAATTTCACTTGAAAGGCACATGGAGTTATATGAACATTAAATGGGCATCCATGTAAAGCACGTAAATCAAGTCATATAACTCATTTCAAAGTTCACGTAATCAAATAATAAGATTATTCATCATGCAACAGCATCTACGTGGGACCGGGTGCAAGAAAAGCCTACTTATCAACATGAAATCATCGAAATCATATTTAGGGCTACAAGGGCAACTACGGGCAGCCTACTAAACAAATAATCCAACACAACATCCAAAGGATCAACACTTAGAAAATTCACCTAGTTACTAGGGTTCCAATTCGTGCTTACCCGTGCGATTAAGCCCCAAGTCATCTCGAAATCAAATTCAAGCCACGCATTGATTAGTTCATACACCCTCAAGTATTCAAAACAGTCCACACAACATCTCAATGCCACAATCCCAAGCATTTAATACAACGAGAGAAGCTACAATAATTTTTCTAAGCATATCACTAAGTGAAACCCTCACTGTAATGGACTGTTTTCTCACAATCATTAAGATAAGCAAAAAATCTCCAATTCCAGTGAATAAGATGTCAAATTAAATCTTAGGAAGTGAACTAAATTCAGAAATAAACCTCGCATCATTTGGAGTTCGGGTTCAATAGTTATAGCCAAAACAGTGAGACTGCACAAAACTATCCAGATTTGCACACATTTCAATACTTGTCATTTTTGAGGGCATTAGGGTCAGATTTAGCCTTAGTCCATTTCTGACAAAAATGTCCAGAACTGAAAACTCTAGCAGCACACCAAATCTTATGCATTTTGGATGTCAGTTACTAAGTCAAAACTGGTTCATTCTACAAGGTCTGTGAATCTGCCAAAACCTGCTTCATTTTTTCAGACTTTCCAAATTTGGACACATTTTAATAATTTGCCATTTTGAGGACATTAGAGTCAAAATTAGCTTTGGCCTATTTCTGTGAAAAATGTGCAGAACGGGCAAAAATAGTTACCTACCAATTTTCATGCATTTTAAACATCATTTACCTAGCCAAAATCACATCGCTCCAACAAGGCAGAAAACTGTCCCATACACGATTTCATCCAACATCACATTTTAGCCAAACATCTTGACATGCATGTTTATAAAAGCTCATGAACACACATATATCTCAAGTACAGAAGTAAAGATAGACATTTAAGGGCATGCATGTGGGATTTTAAAATATTTTCAAGAAGTTTTAGCCCTCACCTTAGCAAAACAACAAGAAGATGCACAAGACTCTTTGCAAGGTTTGAAGCATGTGTCGGCCTTGAGCTTTGCAATTTCATATTTTTGTGTCTTCAAGGAGTATAATTTGAAGTGTTTAGCATGGGCAAGGAGCTTATGTCGAGATTGGTGGAGCTTGGTAGAGTTTTTGAGCTATTTATTATTGCTTTGTGTCATTAGTTGTCATAGAATTGTCTAGGTTCAATTTGAATTATGCAAAGCAAGCACAAAGTTCTTTTGCACTGTTTTTCGGTCCCGGATCGTACGTCGTGAGCCGCAAAAAGTTTGACAACCTAATCCGCCACATTTCTATTATCGAATACCGTGCCACATTGGGCAATAAAATTTCGCCTCACGTAGAGGCTGGGCCTGCAAACCGAGGGCATGGGGCTTGGGACTAGGTCTCCGTCACTCCGGTGCCCATAACTTTTGATCCGTAAGCAGTTACGTGGCGCACAACATACCATTAGAAAGCTCTCCTAGAGCTCTACGACGAGGGTAGAGAGCCTGCTTGGCTACGAAAATTTTTGGAGCCCAAAATCGAACGTTTTCATCAGTTTTGGGATACTTTTCTTCTTTTGTGCTGTTTTTCAGTCCCAGATCATTCATCGTGAGCCTCGAAAAGGACGACAACCTAATCCATCACATTTCTATTACCGAATAACATGGCACCTTGGGCAAGACTACTTCACCTCACGTAGAGGCTGGGCTCGCACACCGAGGGCGTGGGGCTTGGGACCAGGTTTCCGTCGCTCCGGTGCCCATAACTTTTGATCCGTAAGGAGTTACGCAGCGCACAGCATAACATTGGAAAGCTCTCCGAGAACACTACGACGGGGGCTAATTTTCTTCTTTTGCGCTGTTTCTTCATCCTGAATCGTACGTCGTGAGCCGCGAAATGGACGACAACCTAATCCACCACATTTCTATTACCGAATCCCATGGCAACTTGGGCAAGACAACTTCGCCTCACGTAGTGGTTGGGCCCGCAAACCGAGGGCGTGGTGCTTGGGACCAAGTCTTCGTTGCTCTGATGCCCATAACTTTTGATCCATAAGGACTTACGCGGCGCACAGCATACAATTGGAAAGCTCTCCGAGAGCTCTACAATGGGGGCAGCAAGCTTGCTTGACTGCGAAAATTTTAGGAGCCCAAAATCGAACGTTTTTATCAATTTCGGGATACTTTTCTTCTATTGCGTTGTTTTTTCGTCCCAGATCGTATGCTGTGAGCCGCGAAATGGATGACAACCAAATCCATCACATTTCTATTACTGAATAACATGGCACATTGGGCGAGACAACTTTGCCTCACGTAGAGGCTGGGCCTGCAAACCGAGGGCGTGGGGCTTGGGACCAGGTCTCCGTCGCTCTGGTGCCCATACCTTTTGATCCGTAAGGAGTTACGAGGCGCATCGCACACTGTTGAAAAGCTCTCCAAGAGCTCTACGATGGGGGCAGCAAGCTTGCTCTGCTACGCCCATTTTTAGAGCCCAAAATCAAACGTGTTCATCAGTTTTGGGATAATTTTTTTCTTTTGCGCTATTTTTTCATCCCGGATCGTACATCGTGAGTCGCGAAAAGGACGATAACCTAATCCATCACATTTCTATTACTGAATAACATGGCACCTTGGGCAAGACAACATCACCTCAGGTAGAGGCTGGGCCCGCAAACCGAGGGCGTGGGGCTTGGGACCAAGTCTCCGTCACTCCGGTGCCCATAACTTTTGATCCGTAAGGAGTTACTCGGCGCACAACATACCGTTGGAAAGCTCTCCGAGAGCTCTATGATGGGGGCCGCAAGCCTACTTGGCTGCACCCATTTTTGGAGCCCAAAATTGAACGTTTTCATCAGTTTCGGAACAATTTTCTTCTTTTGCGCTGTTTTTTTGTCCTAAATTGTACGTCGTGAGCCTCGAAAAGGACGACAACGTAATCCATCACATTTCTATTATCGAATAACATGGCACCTTGGGCAAGACAACTTCGCCTCACATAGAGGCTGGGCCCGCAAACCGAGGACGTGGGGCTTGGGACTCGGTCTTGTCGCTCCGGTGCCCATAACTTTTGATCCGTAAGGAGTTACGCGGTGCACAGTATACCGTTGGAAAGCTCTCCGAGAGCTCTACGACAAGCGCAACAAGCCTGCTCAGCTGCGTCCATTTTCGGAGCCCAAAATTGAACGTTTTCATTAGTTTCGGGATAATTTTCTTCTTTTGCGCTATTTTCCGTCCCGAATCGTACGTCGTGAGCCGCGAAATAGACGACAACCTAATCTACCACATTTCTATTACCGAATCCCACGGTACCTTGGGCAAGACAACTTCGCCTCACGTAGTGGCTGGGCCCGTAAATCGAGGGCGTGGTACTTGGGACCAAGTCTTCGTTGCTCCGGTGCCCATAACTTTTGATCTGTAAGGAGTTATGCGGCGCACACTATCACGCCCCAACCCGGCCTATAAGGTTAGACTAGGGTGTGATCTAAATATTCAAGTCATATCACATACTTAACCGTTTATGAAGATTTAACACTTAATATTTTAGCCTAAACTCCAAAATTTTTCATAAAACTTACAGTATAGCGGCTGTAATTGGGCTATTTGGTTTGACATAATTCTCTAAACGCTTCAAATTTTCCAATTCTCAATCTCATTTCTAACTAAGATTACTATTTACCATCAATTGAAATGCCTACTAGTTATCTCGATGTCTCGTTTGATTAATAACCTAGCATAATACTATGTCTCGTTTGTTTGTTTATCCTCGTTACAAAAGTACCTGTTGATCTTAGCTTAATAACGAGTACCTGCTTAAGATTGGCTAGATTCATTTACTTAGTCCTTACTTGATACGTCATAATCCTATGATAGATACTAGCAGTAATAATAGCAAACCGATCATAGTAATGTCTAGTGTCTGTCTAGTAAATATCAGTACAACCCAAAATTAAACCCCAAATTACAACAGGGGTCTTCTACATTACAAACATTGAGCAACATAAAAAGAAATAGTCTTCAAGTAGCATAGTTCACAAATAGCCATAACCACGCAAAGCACATAGGACAGGCAATCACTCCAAGGAATCATCGTTAGGCACATCGTCCTCAGGTACATGTTCTTGATCTTCTTCACCTGAGAAGATAAAAGATGGTGAGTCCTTATGAACTCAGCGAGGGGGAACGAGAAATAGGTTTTGAAACTCATTTTCCAATTCAACTTATGAAAATCCTTTTGCAAGCATGAATATACACAATTAAGTACATAACAATAATATAAAGTAAATGAACACAGTTACCAGTCTTTCCTCCCCGAGGTCCTCCAGGAACCAAACGAGAGTACTTATACATATAGTAAAAACGATACGGTGAGCTTTTGCTCTCAGTTCATTTCCAGTATCAGTTGTTGCGGCCAACTTCAAATCATCCCCTTATCACGCCAAGTGGGTGTACTCTGGATGTACCCCGAAATCCTATGACCCAACTCTCTGAGAAAGTCTAGTCCCCAAGCGAGAGAAGGAATTAGACAATGGTAGTCACGGTTGCACCGGCAAGCCCGATGCCGCCTAGTGTGCATGAACGCTACCACGCCAGAATGAAAGGTTGTAACCTTGTATGCAATGCACCTTTATGACATTTAATATATCACATTAGGAGGACAACAAAGTAGGTTGCCTCCGGACAGTCATAAGATTGCACATTGACAAGTAGACAAGCGAGGCACGATAAGACAAGTAATTTCACTTGAAAGGCGCATGGAGTTATATGAACATTAAACGGGAAACCATGTAACGCACATAAATCAAGTTATATAACTCAATTCAAAGTCCACATAATCAAATAATAAGATTATTTAACATGCAACAACATCTATGTGGGCTCGGATGCAAGAAAGGCCTATTTGTCAACATGCAACGATCGAAATCACATTTAGGGCTATAAGGGCAACTACGGGCAGCCTACTAAGCATATAATTACACACAATATCCAAAGGATCAACACTTAGCAAGTTTACCTAGTCACTAGGGTTTCCATTTCGTGCTTACCCGTGCAATTAAGCCCTAAGTCAACTCAAAATCAATCTCAAGTCAAGCATCAATTAATTCAAACCTCCCCAAGTACTCAAAACAGTCCACACAACATTTCAATGCCACAATCCCAAGCAATTAATACCACAAGAGAAGTTACAACAATTTTTCCAAGCATATAACTAAGTGAAACCCTCACTGCAATAGGATGTCTTATCACAATCATTAAGACAAGCAAAAAATCTCCAATTCCAGTGAATAAGATGTCAAATTAAAGCTTAAGAAGTGAACTAAAGTCAGAACCAAACCTTGTATCATTTGGAGTTCGGGTCCAATAGTTATAGCCAAAACAGTGAGATTGCACAAAACTGTCCAGATTTGCACACATTTCAATACTTAGTCCATTTCTGAAAAAAATGTCCATAAATGAAATATCTAGCAGCACACCAAATTTCATGTATTTTGGACATCATTTACTAAGTCAAAAAGGGTTCGTTCCACAAGGTCAGTGTATCTGCCAAAACCTGCTTCATTTTTTCCAGACTTTCAGATTTTGACACATTTTAATAATTTGCCATTTTGAGGACCTTAGAGTCAAAATTAGCTTTGGTCTATTTCTTCAAAAAATGTTCAAAACTGGAAAAACTAGTTACCTACCAATTTTCATGCATTTTCAACATCATTTTCCTAGCAAAACGCACCTCGTAAGAACAAGACAGAGAGCTGTCACCAAACCCAATTTCATCTATCATCACCTTCAAGCCAAAATCTTGCCATGCATGGTTGTAAAAGCTTATGAACACACATATAACTCAAGTACAGAAGCAAAGACATACATTTAAGAGCATGCATGTGGATTTTTGAAAGATTTTCAAGAAGTTTTAGCCCTCACCTTAGCAAATCAACAAGAAGATGCACAAAACTTGATGAAGCACAAATTTCTTCTTCTTCCTTGCTTAGCCGAGACTCCAACTCGATTTTCTCTATTTTTCCTAGCTTAGTGGCCAAGTTCTTAGTATATGCATGTGGTTATAACAAGAAGAAAAGAAATGGAAGCTAGTAAACTCACCTAGGCCGAAATGGTGACTCAAAGAGCATGCATGTGTGATTCTTGCATCTTAGCTAGCTTGATCAAGTCTCCTTGCTTGTTGCTTGTCTTGATTAACTATGGTGTGATGAAGATGAGCTATGAAGGGAAGAAACTCAGCCAAGGCCGAGAGAGAGAGAGAAGAATGAGAAGGAGAGAGAGAAATGTGAGGAGGATGAGAGAAAATGACAAAAAAAAATGAAGGCTTTTGCAATTGACGAAGCATGTTCGGCCTTGGGCATAGCAAAAATCAGATTTGTGTCTTCAAGAAGCTTGAATTTTGAAGTGTTTAGCATGGGCAAGGGAGCATTGTCGAGAATGGTGGAGTTTTGAGGGGTTTTGAGCAATTTTTTATGCATTTGTGTCATAGAATTGTCATAAGTTGTCTAGAATTAATTTGAATTAAACAAGCAAGCACAAAAGCTCATGTGGTGGTCGGCCAAGGCAACAAAAAATCTGATTTTTTGTCATCTTTTGAACATTATTTAATTGTGTGTTGAAGGTGCAAAAAGAATAAGGAATAAAGAATAAGGAATGTCTAGCTTTTTGTGAGATTTTGTCTTCTAGTAGGTTGAATTAGTAATTTAATAATAGTTAGTGGAATTTGTAGGATTAATTAATGACCTAGTGCTTCGTGTAGGATGCTTTCTTGATTAGCGTGAGGGCACGCTTTCCTATGTCTAGGGCTCGCACTACGAGGTAGGGCACGAACTACGAGATAAATGCACATTTTTCAAGTAAATGCATACAACCCTAAATGAATACACGTAATTCAATGCATGGCACACAAAACGAACACAATTTTTAAACCTAGGTCAAGGCATGCAAATCTAGATTAGGGCACACGAAATGAGGTATTGCACGCAAATCGAGGTCGGGCCTCACATCCTCCCCTCCTTAAAAGAATTTCGTCCTGAAATTCAATATTACCTTTGAAATAAAGCTGGATATTGCTCCTCCATCTGGTCTCGCCTTTCTCACGTTGCTTCTTCAACTCCATGATGATCCAATAGTACTTTCACCATCGGTATAGTTTTGTTGCGCAACTCCCGATCTTGCTGGTCTAGGATCCGAATGGGCTTCTCCTCATAAGACAAGTTCTCCTGAAGCTGCAACAGTTTTGGCTCCAAGATATGCGATGGATCAGGATGATACTTCCGCAGCATCGAAACATGAAAGACGTCGTGAATATTGGAGAGGTTAAGGGTAGTGCCAGGCGATACGCCAATTTGCCAACCTTCTCAATTATCTCGAATGGTCCTACAAATCTCGGGCTCAATTTTCCACCCTTGCCGTGCTTAATCAGTCCCCTCCGAGGTGATATCTTCAAGAACACCTTGTCGCCGACCTCAAACTCTAGACTCCATCTCCGTCTGTCTGCATAGCTTTTCTGCCTGCTTTGGGCAGTAAGCATCCGTTTCCGGATGAGGTGGATATTATCCACAGTCTTCATAAGTTTAGGTAGAAGGGTCGGGTCAAAAGTCTTCGTTTCACCTACTTCATCCTAGTAAATTGGGGATCGACACTTACGTCTATACAACACCTCAAATGGGGCCATCCCGATAGTGGCCTGATAACTATTATTATGAGAAAACTCCGCTAGAGATAGATAATTCTCCCAACCTTTCCCAAAGTCTAAAACGCATGCCCTCAGCATATCCTCCAGAATCTGAATAGTTCTCTCCGATTGTCCATCAGTTTGAGGGTGATAAGTCGTGCTGAAACTCAACTTCGTTCCCAAAGCTTCTTACAATCTCTTCCAAAATCGGGAAGTAAAACGAGGATCCCTATCCGACACAATACTCACAGGCATCCCGTGCAATCTTACAATCTCCGCTACATACATATCTCCCAATTTCTCAGGACTATCCTCCTTGTTCATCGGTAAAAAGTGTGCCGACTTAATCAATCTATCCACTATGACCCAAACGGCGTCATGACCCTTTTGTGACCTGAACAAGTCCATAACAAAGTCCATAGTTATATGTTCCCATTTCCATTGAGGAATTTCCAACGACTGAAGTAAACCTACAGGTCGTTGATGTTCCGCTTTGACTCTTTGGCAAGTCAAACACCGTGCTACAAACTTCGCAATCTCTCTCTTCATGTTATTCCACCAATAGTGTTGCTTCAAATCCCAGTACATCTTTGTTCCACCGGGGTGAATAGTGTATCTTGAATTATGGGCTTCTTCAAGAATCTTCTTTTTCAGCTCTGGCTCATTGGGAACAAAAATCCGATTCCTAAACCTCCAAACACCATCATTATGAAACTTGAAATCCACGTTGCTTTCTTTAATCTTCTGAAATTATTGGTCCTTCTGTTGAGCCTCTCGTAATTCAGACAATAAGGTCGATTGAACTTGCGTAGTGGCAAAAAGTAACCCTTTCCGAGTCAATTGTGGTTTCCACAAAAATGCTTCCGCTAACAATTCCTGCACCTTGACTTCCAGTTTTGCCATGCTTGCTTTCCTACTTAAGGCATCTGCAACTACATTCGCTTTACCGGGCACATAATTGATTGTGCAGTTATAATCATCCAAAAGCTCCATCCACCGCATTTGCCTCATATTCAACTCCTTTTGAGAGAACAAGTATTTCAAGCTCTTGTGATCAGTAAATACCTCAAACTTGTTACCCCACAGATAATGCCTCCATTTCTTGAGTGCAAACACAATAGCCGCTAACTCCAAATCATGCGTCAGGTAGTTCAATTCATACGGCTTTGGTTTCCTAGAAGCATACGCAATCACTCTTCCATTTTGCATCAACACACAACCCAATCCTTCTTTTGAAGCATAGCTATAGATTACAAAACCTTGACTCCCTTCAGGCAATGCAAGAACAGGTGCGGAAGTCAATCTTTTCTTTAACTCTTGGAAGCTGTTCTCACACTTATCATCCCACACGAACTTTGTTTTCTTTTGAGTGAGCTTTGTAAGCAGTCCTGCAATCTTAGAAAAATCCTTCATGAATCTCCGATAATAGCCGGCTAGACCAAGAAAACTCCAAACCTCCGTAACATTTTCGGGCTTCTTCCAAGACATTATTGCTTCTATCTTTGCTGGATCCACCGCTATTCCCTCTTGGGATATGATATGCCCTAAAAATGCAATATGTTGCAACCAAAATTCGCACTTCTAAACTTTGCATACAATTGATGCTCTCGAAGTTTCTGCAGTACCAACCGTAGGTGTTATTCATGCTCTGCCTTGGATTTCGAGTATACCAAAATATCATCAATGAATATCACCACAAATTGGTCCAAGTAGGGTTGAAACACCCTGTGCATCAAATCCATAAAAGCTTCAGGGGCATTAGTTAGTCCAAATGGTATTACCACATATTCATAATGCACGTATCTTGTCCTGAAAGCCGTTTTAGGCACATCTTCCTTTTTGATCCGCAACTGATAATACCCTTGCCTCAAGTCGAGTTTCGAATACACTTTAGCTCCTTGAAGTTGATCAAACAACTCGTCGATCAGGGGAAGTGGGTATTTATTCTTGACAGTCACTTGGTTCAGTCCTCGGTAATCGATGCATAGCCTCAACGTTCCATCTTTCTTCTTTACAAATAGAACTAGTGCACCCCACGGTGAAGAACTTGGTTGAACAAACCCCTTCTTCAACAATCCTTGCAATTGGTCCTTCAATTCTTATAGCTCGGCTAGTGCCATACGATAAGGAGCTTTAGATATCGGCTGAGTGCCAGGCAGTAACTCTATAATGAACTCGATCTCCCGATTTGGGGGTAAACCGGGCAATTCTTCTGGAAACACATCCGCATAATCTTTGATCACTAGCATCTCCTCCAACTTAGCTTTGTCCGATGGCTTGTTGATGAGGTAAGCTAAGTATCCACTACACCCTTTTCTCAAGGACTTCACTGCTTTTGTAGATGAAATGAAGGAACTCCCGGTAAAATCTCTTCGACCCATTACCTCTAGTATTAGTTGACCAGGTACCCGGAATGTTATAATCTTCGTCCGACAATCTAGTTGGACATGATGCTTTGCCAACCAGTCCATCCCTAAAATGACCTCGTAGTCTCGAAAAGTTAATACAATAAGATTGGCTGAGAATTCCCTATCCTTAATATGGATTTTACAGGCTTTACAAGTTGAGCTAGTAATAAGTTTAGAACCCATCGGAGTACCAACTTCTACTTCGTAAGGCAAACATACAACTTTCAGTTTCACACGTTCCACACATAAAGGAGTAATAAATGAATGAGTAGCACCCGGATCAATTAGCACCCTAACAGGTTGATTCAGTATGAAGAATGTACCTTCAACAACAGCGGTCTCATCTGGAAGCTACTCGCACTCGGTAGCATAAGCTCGAGCCTGAACTCTAGGAACTGGAGTCTTGCCTCTACCAGCTGGTTTACCCTGATTCTGTCCTGCCTACCATTTAGGTCAATCCTTGATCTGATGCTGATCATTGCCACATCTTACACATCGTCCTGACATCTTCTAGCACTGGGCCTCGGTATGCCCCTTCTTGTCACAATAAGAACAATTAACAGACTGAGTAGCAGGTGAACTACATGTGGATCCGCGGGTGGAAGAGGCTGATGGCGCTTTCGTCGGGCCACGGTTATTCACTGGTATGTTCTGGCTCTGGCCCTAATTACGACTCTAATTCTAGAATTTCCTCTGCTGACCTGGAGACTGGTATGGTTTCTTGTTCGGCTGACTCGAACCGGCTCTATCAAGTTTTCTATTCTCAACTCGGGAAGCAGCAGCAAAGAGAGCAGAATAGGTATTGAAATCATGAGAAGCCAACTGGTCCTGAATCTCTGACCTCAATCCAGTCGTAAATTTCCACATCTTCGCCTCCGGAGTACTAACCATATATTGAGCATAACGGGACAGTCGGTCAAAACGAGCATCGTACTAGGCTACCGTCATGTTACGCTGGGTCAAGTGCATGAACTCCTCAATCCGCCTCTGCCTGGAAACTACAGGTACATATTTTTCCTTGAATGCCTTAATGAAATTACCCCACAAGCGAGGTGTCTGATCAGTTGCCCATTTTGCCTCCACAGTGTGCCACAAATGTTCAGCATCCCCGTGCAACAGAAACACAGCAAACTCCACCTTTTCTTCATCTGTATAATCGAGTGGCTTGAAAATCCTCTCGATCTCGGACAGCCAAGCCTCTGCTTTCTCATCATCAGCTTCCCCGTGAAATTTGGATGGGTGAAAGTCAAGGAACTCCCTCATTCTGCTATGTCTCCCATGGTTGCCATTATTCCTGTTGTTGTTGTTGTTGGCCTCACGTGCATCTTGGTGCTCCATCACTCGTGATACGCAATCCATGGCATTTGCCACATGTTAAACATAGCTATACCGGGATTAGTTTGATAGGCATCTCCGGTTTCTTGGGGCTCACCGTTCCTATTAGTAGTGCGGTTACTAGGGCCAGCCATCTATAGGCATAGATTACGATGCACAATTTATTGAAGTACGACAAACAAGAATTTTAATGCATAAGATATGCAACATAATATAGATACAATTCTAGAAATAATTAAGACATGTTAATCACTTAAGCACATAAAACATAGAAGGCACATTTAATATTATCAAACAATAACATATAGACAAGTCATCCTAATTATCTTAGGGCTCTACCCATGGTCCGAGAGTTAAACCCGGCTTAAGCAATCTAAGCTTTGATACCATTCTTTTTTCTTATTAGGTGTCACGCCCCAACCCGGCCTATAAGGTTAGACTAGGGTGTGATCTAAATATTCAAGTCATATCACATACTTAACCATTTATGAAGATTTAACACTTAATGTTTTAGCCTAAACTCTAAAATTTCCCAGAAAACCGGCAGCATAACGGCTGTAATTGGGCTCTTTGGTTTGACCTAATTATCTAAACGCTTCAAATTTTCCAATTCCCAATCTCATTTCTAACTAAGTTTATTATTTACCATCAATTGAAATGCCTACTGGTTATCTCGATGTCTCGTTTGATTAATAATCTAGCATGATACTATGTCTCGTTTGTTTATTTATCCTCGTTACAAAAGTACCTGTTGATTTTAGCTTAATAGTGAGTACCTGCTTAAGATTGGCTAGATTCATTTACTTAGTCCTTACCTGATACGTCATAATCCTATGATAGATACTAGCAGTAATAATAGTAAAACGATCATAGTAGTGTCTAGTGTCTATTTAGTAAATATCAGTACAACCCAAAATTAGACCCCAAATTACAACGGGGGTCTTCTACATTACAAACATTGAGTAACATAAAAAGAAATATTCTTCAAGTAGCATAGTTCACAAATAGCCATAACCACGCAAAGCACATAGGACAGGCAATCACTCCAAGGAATCATCTTAGGCACATCGTCCTCAGGTACCTATTCTTGATCTTCTTCACCTGAGATGATAAAAGAGGGTGAGTCCTTATGAACTCAGCGAGGGGGAACGAGAAATAGGTTTTGAAACTCATTTTTCGGTTCAACTTATGAAAATCCTTTTGCAAGCATGAATATACACAATTAAGTACATAACAATAATATAAAGTAAAGGAACACAGTTACCAGTCTTTCCTCCCCGAGGTCCTCCAGGAACCAAGTGAGAGTACTTATACAAATAGTAAAAAGGATACGGTGAGCTTTTGCTCTCAGTTCATTTCCAGTATCAGTTGTTGTGGCCGACTCCAAATCATCCCCTTATCACGCCAAGTGGGTGTACTCTGGATGTACCCCGAAATCCTACGACCCAACTCTCCGAGGAAGTCTAGCCCCCAAGCGAGAGAGGGAATTGGACAATGGTAGTCACGGTTGCACCGGCAAGCCCGATGCTGCCCGGTGTGCGTGAGCGCTACCACGCCAGAATGAAAGGTTGCAACCTTGTATGCAATGCACCTTTATGACATTTAATATTTCACATTAGGAGGACAACAAAGTAGGTTGCCTCCGGACAGTCATAAGATTGCACATTGACAAGTAGACAAACGAGGCACGATAAGACAAGTAATTTCACTTGAAAGGCACATGGAGTTATATGAACATTAAACAGGCAGCCATGTAACGCACGTAAATCAAGTCATATAACTCAATTCAAAGTCCACGTAATCAAATAATAAGATTATTTAACATGCAACAACATCTACGTGAGCTCGGATGCAAGAAAGGCCTATTTGTCAACATGCAACGATAGAAATCACATTTAGGACTATAAGGGAAACTACGGTCA
This sequence comes from Ehretia macrophylla, assembly GCA_037974665.1. Taxonomy (NCBI): domain Eukaryota; kingdom Viridiplantae; phylum Streptophyta; class Magnoliopsida; order Boraginales; family Ehretiaceae; genus Ehretia; species Ehretia macrophylla. The sequence goes on along the minus strand of CM075771.1, from coordinate 46,058,432 downwards.
GCCTACTAAGCATATAATTACACACAATATCCAAAGGATCAACACTTAGCAAGTTTACCTAGTCACTAGGGTTTCCATTTCGTGCTTACCCGTGCGATTAAGCCCTATGTCAACTCAAAATCAATCTCAAGTCAAGCATCAATTAATTCAAACTTCCCCAAGTACTCAAAACATTCCACACAACATTTCAATGCCACAATCCCAAGCAATTAATACCACAAGAGAAGTTACAACAATTTTTCCAATCATATAACTAAGTGAAACCCTTACTGCAATAGGCTGTTTTCTCACAGTCATTAAGACAAGCAAAAAATCTCCAATTCCAGTGAATAAGATGTCAAATTAAATCTTAAGAAGTGAACTAAAGTCAGAAACAAACCTTGCATCATTTGGAGTTCGGGTCCAATAGTTATAGCCAAAACAGTGGGATTGCACAAAACTGTCCAGATTTGCACACATTTCAATACTTGTCGTTTTTGAGGTCCTTAGGGTCAGATTTAGCCTTAGTCCATTTCTGACAAAAATGTCCATAACTGAAACATCTAGTATTACACCAAATTGCATGCATTTTGGACATCATTTACTAAGTCAAAACTGGTTCGTTCCACAAGGTCAGTGCATCTGCCGAAACCTGCTTCATTTTTTCCAGACTTCCAGATTTGGACACATTTTAATGATTTGCCATTGTGAGGACCTTAGAGTCAAAATTAGCTTTGTCCTATTTCTTCGACAAATGTTCAAAACTGGAAAAAATAGTTACCTACCAATTTTCATGCATTTTTAACATCATTTTCTTAGCAAAACTCACCTCGTAACAACAAGACAGAGAGCTGTCACCAAACCCGATTTCATCTATCATCACCTTCAAGCCAAAATCTTTCCATGCATGGTTGTAAAAGCTTATGAACACACATATAACTCAAGTACAGAAGCAAAGACATACATTTAAGAGCATGCATGTGGAGTTTTGAAAGATTTTCAAGAATTTGTAGCCCTCACCTTAGCAAATCAACAAGAAGATGCACAAAACTTGATGAAGCACAAATTTCTTCTTCTTCCTTGCTTAGTCGAGACTCCAACTCGATTTTCTCTATTTTTCCTAGCTTAGTGGCCAAGTTCTTAGTAGATGCATGTGGTTAGAACAAGAAGAAAAGAAATGGAAGCTAGTAAACTCACCTAGGCCGAAATGGTGACTCAAAGAGCATGCATGTGTGATTCTTGCATCTTAGCTAGCTTGATCGAGTCTCCTTGCTTGTTGCTTGTCTTGATTAACTATGGTGTGATGAAGATGAGCTATGAAGGGAAGAAACTCAGCCAAGGCCGAGAGAGAGAGAGAAGAATGAGAAGGAGAGAGAGAAATGTGAGGAGGATGAGAGAAAATGACAAAAAAATGAAGGCTTTTGCAATTGACGAAGCATGTTCGGCCTTGGGCATAGCAAAAATCAGATTTGTGTCTTCAAGAAGCTTGAATTTTGAAGTGTTTAGCATGGGCAAGGGAGCATTGTCGAGAATGGTGGAGTTTTGAGGAGGTTTTGAGCAATTTTTTATGCATTTGTGTCATAGAATTGTCATAAGTTGTCTAGAATTAATTTGAATTAAACAAGCAAGCACAAAAGCTCATGTGGTGGTCGGCCAAGGCAACAAAAAATCTGATTTTTTGTCATCTTTTGAGCATTATTTAATTGTATGTTGAAAGTGCAAAAAGAATAAGGAATAAAGAATAAGGAATGTCTAGCTTTTTGTGAGATTTTGTCTTCTAGTGGGTTGAATCGTGTAAGATGCTTTCTTGATTAGCATGAGGGCACGCTTTCCTAAGTCTAGGGCACGCACTACGAGGTAGGGCACGAACTATGAGATGAATGCACGTTTTCCAAGTAAATGCACGCAACCCTAAATAAATGCACGTAATTCAATGCATGGCACACAAAACGAACACAATTCTTAAACCTAGGTCAAGGCACGCAAATCTAGATTTGGGCACACGAAATGAGGTATCGCACGCAAATTGAGGTTGGGCCTCACACACACCATACAATTGGAAAGTTCTCCGAGAGCTCTACAACAGGGGCAGCAAGCCTGCTTGACTACAAAAATTTTCGTAGCCCAAAATCGAACGTTTTCATCAATTTCGGGATACTTTTCTTCTTTTGCGCTATTTTTTCATCCCGGATCGTACGTCGTGAGCCACGAAATGGATGACAACCTAATCCATCACATTTCTATTACTGAATAACATGGCACCTTGGGCAAGATAACTTTGCCTCGTGTAGAGGCTGGGCCCGCAAACCGAGGGCGTGGGGTTTTGGACCAGGTCTCCGTCGCTCCGGTGACCATAACTTTTGATCCGTAAGGATTTACGCGGCGCACCGCATACTGTTGAAAGCTCTCTGAGAGCTCTACGATGGGGGCAACAAGCCTGCTAAGCTATGCCCATTTTCGGAGCCCAAAATCGAACGTGTTCATCAGTTTCGGGACAATTTTCTTCTTTTACGATGTTTTTCTGTCCCGGATCGTACTTCGTGAGCCTCGAAAAGGACGACAACCTAATCCATCACATTTCTATTACTGAATAACATGGCACCTTGGGTAAGACAACTTCGCCTCACGTAGAGGCTGGGCCTGCAAATCAAGGGCGTGGGGCTTGGAACCAAGTCTCCGTCGCTCCCGTGCCCATAACTTTTGATCCGTAAGGAGTTACGCGGCGCACAGCACACGGTAGGAAAGCTCTCCGAGAGCTCTACGACGGGGGCAGAAAGCCTGCTCAGCTGTGCCCGTTTTCAGAGCCCAAAATCTAACATTTTTATCAATTTCGGGACACTTTTATTCTTTTGCGCTATTTTTTCATCCCGGATCGTACGTCGTGAGCAGCAAAAAGGACGATAACCTAATCCGCCACATTTCTATTACCGAATCCCGCACCACCTTGGGCAAGACAACTTCGCCTCACGTAGAGGCTGGGCCCGCAAACCGAGGGCGTGTGGCTTGGGGCCAAGTCTCCGTCACTCCGGTGCCCATCACTTTTGATCCGTAAGGAGTTATGCGGCGCACAACATACCGTTGGAAAGCTTTCCGAGAGCTCTACGATGGGGCAGTGAGCCTGCTTGGCTGCAAAAATTTTCGGAGCCCAAAATTGAACGTTTTCATCAGTTTCGGGACACTTTTATTCTTTTGCGCTATTTTTTGGTACCGAATCGTACGTCGTGAGCCGCGAAAAGGACGACAACCTAATCCACCACATTTTTATTACCGAATACTGTGCCACCTTGGGCAATAAAATTTTGGCTCACGTAGAGGCTGGGCTCGCAAACCGAGGGCGTGGGGCTTGGGACTAGGTCTCCGTCACTCCGGTACCCATAACTTTTGATCCGTAAGCAGTTAGGCGCACAACATACCGTTAGAAAGCTCTCCTAGAGCTCTACGACGTGAGACACTTTTCTTCTTTTGCGCTGTTTTTCAATCCCGTATCGTACATCGTGAGCCTCGAAAAGGACGACAACCTAATCCATCACATTTCTATTACCGAATAACATGGCACCTTGGGCAAGAAAACTTCACCTCACGTAGAGGCTGGGCCCGCACACCGAGGGTGTGGGGCTTGGGACCAGGTCTTCGTCGCTCCGGTGCCCATAACTTTTGATCCGTAAGGAGTTACGCGGCGCACAGCATACCGTTGGAAAGCTCTCGGAGAGCTCTACGAAAGGGTCAGCAAGCCTACTCGGCAATGCCCTTTTTGGAGCCCAAAATTGAACGTTTTCATCAGTTTCGGGACACTTTTATTCTTTTGCGCTGTTTTTTGGTCTCGGATCGTATGTCATCAACCTCGAAAAGGATGACAACCTAATCCATCACATTTCTATTACTGAATAACATGGCACCTTGGGCAAGACAACTTCGCCTCACGTAAAGGTTGGGCCCGCAAACCAAGGGCGTGGGGCTTGGGACCAGGTCTCCGTTGCTCCGGTGCCGATAACTTTTGATTCGTAAGGAGTTACGCGATGCACAGCATACGGTTGGAAAGCTCTCCGAGAGCTCTACGACGGGGGTAGAAAGCCTACTTGGCTGTGCCCGTTTTCGAAGCCCAAAATCGAACGTTTTTATCAATTTTGGGACACTATTATTCTTTTGCGCTTTTTTTTCATCCCGGATCGTATGTCGTGAGCCGCGAAAAGGACGATAACCTAATCCGCCACATTTTTATTACCGAATCCCGCGCCACCTTGGGCAAGACAACTTCGCCTCACGTAGAGGCTAGGCCTGCAAACCGAGGGTGTGGGACCAAGTCTCCGTCGCTCCGGTGCCCATAACTTTTGATCCGTAAGGAGTTACGCGGCGCACAGCATACCGTTGGAAAGCTCTCCGAGAGCTCTACGACATGGGAAGCAAGCTTGCTTGGCTGCGCCCATTTTTGGAACCCAAAATTGAACATTTTCATCAGATCGTAGGTCGTTTGTGAGGCCAGACCCCGAATAACGTGTGTTACCTCAATTTGCATGCCTTAGACCTAGAATTATATGATTGACCTTGGATTACGTGCCCTATCTTGATTTTTGTGCATGCCTCGTCATTCGTGCCTTGACCTAGAATTATGTGCCCTAATCCTCGACTTACGTGCCCCGACTTCGAATTGTGTGTGTTATCTCATTTTGTGTGCCCTGACCTTGAATTGCGTGTCTTAACATAGATTTAAGTGTCATGCCTTGATTTACGTCCACTGCATTGAATTACGTGCTTTGCTTTGGTTTACGTGCATTCCCTTAGGGTTGCGTGCATTTACCTTGGAATTCGTGCATTCGCCTTGAAGTGCGTGCCTTACCTCGTAGTGCGTGTCATAGACATAGAAAAGCATGCCCGCACGCTAATCAATAAAGAATCCTACACAAAGCACTAGACTATAAAATAATCCTACAAACACCACTAACTATTATTATAATCCTAATTCAAATCTCTACAAAATCCACTAACACCTAAATATTATATTTTAAACTCACTACAAGACGAAATCTCACAAACCTCTAAACATATCCTATATTCTATTCTACCCAAAATCCCTAAATAGCCAACATTCTCTTACACACATGCTAAACCCTAAGCACTTTCCTATTATCTAAACATTCCTATGACAAGTACAAGACACAATGCAACCTAGGATAGACAAATGCATGACAATACAAAAAATAAAAAATAAAAACCTCACCCAACCCTTCCCATTCTCGACCAAATCACCAAGCATGCTCCTCACAATTCAAATTGCACAATTGACAAAGCAAAAATCAGATTTGAAGGCCCTAAGGCCGACACACACACACACACAACTCATCACATTTCATTTTCCTCTCAAAATCCTCTCAAGCTCTCATTCTCTCTCCTTCTCTCTCATTTTCGACCATGGCTTCTCTTGAGCTTCCAAGACCTCAAGCTCACTCTCTAGGCCACTCCAAGCATCGGCCATATCAAGGTAATCAAGCAAGGATAGCTCAAAGTCACACACAAAGCTCAAAACAAGGATTTTGTGCTCATTTGCTAGATCTTCAATGAGGTGAGGGCTAAAACTCTTTTAAAAGCTTTCAAAAACCACATGCATGCCTTCATATGTCTACATCTACCTCTGTACTTGTTGTATACATGTGTACATGAGCTTATATAACCATGCATGGCAAGATATTCGGCTAGAACTTGAAGATAGGCAAAATTGCATAGCTGGCAGATTTCTGACTTGTTAGAACAAAGTGTATTTGGCCAGGTAAATGATATTCAAAATGTGTGAAAATTGTTAGGTGACCATTTTTTCCAGTTCTGAGAATTTTTCATAGAAATAGGCCAAGGCCAATTTTGACTCTAACGTCTCCAAAATGGCAAAACATTGAAAGGTGTCTAAATCTGGAAAATCTGGGAAAATGGAGCAGGTTTTTGGCAGTTCACTGTCCTTTTAGAACGAAATAGTTTTGACCTAGTAAATGATATTTAAAATGCATCAAATTTGTTTTGATGCTATATTTTTCAGTTCTGGACAGTTTTGTCAAAAATAGACTAAGTCTAAATCTGACTCTAAAACCCTAAAAAATGGCAAGTATTGAAATGTGTACAAATCTAGACAGTTTTGCGCAGTCTCACGGTTTAGGCTATAACTCTTGAATTCGAACTCCAAATGATGCGAGGTTTGTTTCTGGATTTAAATCACTCATTAAGATTTAATTTTATATTTTGTTCACTGAAATTGGAAATGGTTTGGTTGTCGAAATGAATGTGGGAAAATAGACCATTGCAGTGGGGTTTTCGTTTGGTGATATTCTTCGAAAAATGTTGTAACTTCTCTTGCAGTATTGAATGCTTGGGATTGTGGCACTTGGATGTTGTGTGGACTGTTTTGGATGATTGAGGATGTTTTAATTAGTCGATGCATGGTTTGGGTTAATTACGTGACAACTTGTGGCTTAATCGCACGTGTAAGCATGAATTGAAACCCTATTAACTATGAAATCTCGCTAAGTGATGATCATATGATTAATGTGTTAATTGTGTGATTAGTAGGCTGCCTAATAAATGTTGAGTATGCTTGAAATGGTTTAAGAGTTGTTTGTGGTGCTTAGCAAATGAAACCGACCTGAGCACAGCCTAGAAAACCCTAATGGCCCCGTAGGTTCTCAAGCCATAGACCGCTCTTGTGTGAATTATAAATTGATTTTGAGGAATGTTAATGGGCTGCCCGGAATTGTTTTTATAACTCTAAATATGATTCCCGATGATTACATGTTGATAAGTAAACTCTTTTTGCACCCGGTCTCATGTAAACGTCGTTGCATGCTTGTATGATCTTAATACTTGATACGTGAACCCCGAAATGAGTTATATGACTTGATTTACATGTGTTACATGGCTGCCCGTTTAATGTTCATATAACTCTACGTGTTTCACAAAGTGAAAATTCGTGTTAAGCATGCCTCGTTCATTTACTTGTCAATATGTGATCTTATACTTGCTCGGAGGCAACCTACCTTGTTGTCCTCCTAATGTGAATTGTTAAAAGACTTTCTATGGCTTATTTGAACGTGATTACTTGGCTTCCTGTGGAAGTTTAATTTCTTTCAAATTGATATATGAAATGATTACATGTTCTTACAAAGCCTTATATGCCAATATGTCAAAATGTGATCATATACTTGCTCGGAGGCAACCTAATTTGTTGACCTCCCAATGTGAAATGTTGAATGGCATACATGTGTATTGCATACAAGTTTGCAACCTTTCATTCTGGAGTGGTAGCGTTTCACGCACACCGGGCGGCATCGGGCTTACCGGTGCAACCGTGACTACCATTGTCCAATTCCCTCTCTCGCTTGGGGGCTAACTTCCTTGGAGAGTTGGGTCGTAGGATTTAGGGGTGCATCCGTAGTACACCCATTTGGCTTGATAAGTGGATGATTGAAGCCGGCTGCAACAACTGTTATCAGAAATGATCTTGAGAGCGAAAGCTCACCATATCATTTTCACTATGTGTTTAAGTACTCTCGCTTGGTTCCTAGTGGACTCGGGGAGGAAAGACGGGTAAATGTGTCCATTTACATTTATATTATGTTATAAACTTACTTGTGTTATATGTCATGCTTTCAAAAAGGGTTTTTCATAAGTTTAACCAGAAAAAGATTTCAAAACGTTATCTCTGGTTCCCCCTCACTGAGCTCATAAGGACTCACCCTTTTTTTGTCACAGGTGCAGCAGATTTAGAACAAGTACCCAAAGTAAATGTGCTTGTTGACGATTCCTTGGAGTGACTACGTGCTTTTGTGCTTTTCCTGAAAGTGGTTGCTATATTGATGTTGTGTTTGATTGGAAACTGTTTATTTTATTGATGTAAATGACCTTGTTGTAATTTGAGTCTAATTTTGGCTTGTACTGATTATAACTGGACGAACTCTTTATTTGGTTGTTTACTTTCGTTGTTTAATTAGTAGTTATCGTAGGCGTTTGAACCGCTAGGTGAAGAAGTAAATAATATAACTCTACTTAATCTTACCTAGTGATCATGCACAAGCTAAAGGATAATAGGTACTTGCATGATAGGAAATTGACAAATAAACAGGACATAGTTATCATGTTAGGCTTATTTGTTAGAGATATGCCCAAATGCTACATATTTGGATGACATATATTGGGGCATTTTGACATTTACTTATGGCATTAGTGTTTATATGTTTGTTTACATATTGACATAATTAGGACATTCATATTCTCCTTCTTTACGTATATGAATGAGTCCCTAGTATTTTCATTAGAGAAATATATTCTAAAAGTGTTTAGATTATGTTGGCGTATTTCTTTAATATGATAAATACTTAAAGTGTTCATAGTCCTTAGATTATTTGATCGGGACTTTAATAATCAATTACGGACTATCACATGTGTTGTTACCTTTGATTAATATAGAGATGTTAATGATAAAAGATGGTAAGCCACGTGCCATAACAGCATAGCGATGCGACTTACAAACATGTGGATGACTATTAGTTGAATAGATCATTGAATGTGATGTGAATAACAAATTACATGACTTTGGATTAATAATTTGTTAATCGTTGCGATTGTGCATGTAATCCTTAGACTTGAGACATTACGGTTGTCATATGTATTGGGGTTTGATTCTAGCATTTGGACAATGATTGTTTCGACAAACGAGATGAGATACGTCCTCTCGCAGTTTCATTCGTCTGGTATAGTGATTGACAAGTAGTGATCAAGTGAGGATCCGTTAACCTCCGACGTGAGGCGATGTCCTATGCGATCCAAGTTTGGTTGTTGAATGAGGAAGTCCTTGGCCAAGGCATGAATAATGGAAATGGGTTTTTCCATGTGTCATCTCTCATTCCACCATTTGGATCTATATATCGTTTCGAGTCTATGAACTTAATTGGATCATGGTTCTTGCTCGACGGGACAATTAATGGAAGGATTGGATTGTACGATAATCGGCGACCATAAATAGATTCACTTGAATAAGATTTCATTACTTTATAAACTGTCTTGATACGTTGGTAGCTGGAACGTCACTCAAGAACTCTGAGGGTGTTTTGAGAATGACAGGAGACATTCTCTAAACAAATCGAATAGCTCGATTAACATTGAAAGTGTTCAACGTTTCTTCAGTGCTATATAGTAGTGAATCTAGAAAGTCACACACAATAGAGCATGGTGAATGTTTTTTCTATTGAGCTTGATTTAGTTTCTCTTAAATTGTTAAAGTGTTAACAATTCGTTTATTTTCTCTTGAATTATTAAAGTGTTAATAATTGTGTTTAGTTTCTCTTGAATTGTTAAAGTGTTAACAATTATATTTTGTTTCTCTTATATTGTTAAGGAGTTAACAATTGTGTAATTGTTAAGGAGTTAATAATTGTGTAATTGTTAAGGAGTTAACAATGGTGTCATTAACCTTTTAAAAGTTATTGGGGGTCAATATGTAATTATTATTAAGTGTTGGGACTAATGTGAAAATATGAAAAGGTTGTTTTCATAATTTGAACTAATTGTGATTAGATTGAATATTTAAATACATTAGTGGAAAAATACTACAATAAAAGAAACAAAAGATGACAAAGGTTTGTCATCTTTTCTTTTCTAACAAAGAGACAACACAACCTTAATTCAAGGAAGGTTGTCTTCTCTTTTATTTCAAAAAGGAGACAAGAATAAGAAAAGAAGGAAAAAAGATGACAAGGGCTTGTCATCTTTTTCTTCTCTCCACACGTTGGAGACTACACAAGAGAGAGAAGAAGAGTTGTCTTCTTCACTTTTTTGGCTAGCCTCCATGGCTGAAAAACGAGAGAAAAAAAACGCAGCAAGAAGAAAGAAAAGAAAAAGGATTTTCTTCTTCATCATCTTGAGAGAACCATGGCTGAAAAATGAAGATGAACTAGATGAACTTGTCTTCTCTTCTTGTTCATAAAAACGCAGCCAAAGAAAGGGAGAAGAAGGAAATGGTTTTGCTCTCTTCCTCACAAACAAGCTCATAAATCTTCCATGTTTATCTAGCACAAAACAACCACGGAAATGGAGAAGCCATTCTTTGCTCGTGTGGACGGACTAAAGCTCTTGTATTTTCAAGAGAAGGTGTCTTCCATCAAGTGTGCAAAAATTCAGATCTATGGCTTCCATGAGTTGTCTACAAGAGGTATACTCTTCTACTATCTCTTGTCAATATATATACTTGCTATATATATGTTTTGCATATGTTAATCACATGATATCAAGATTAGAGTTTCATATGAACATCATGCTTTGAATTCCAGAAATTTTTGAATGTCATGTTTCGCTTCCGCTCGATTCTTAGCTAGATGATGTTTATAGCTCTAAAATATATGAGATCCTTCAAGTGGTATCAGAGCAAGGACATGATCTTCATGTGATTACATATGTGTTTGTTTAAAGTTTCTAAAGTCTTGAGCACAAAAGAACAAGGAAAGAGTTTCAACATTTCTGAAAATGTTTCTGTCCACTTTTTTTGCGTGATTGTTTTGGCATAGTAAATGTTGTTAGATTTGGCTGATTTTTGGATATGTTATGCTATAGAGAGAGTAGAACATTTCATCCTCTAATATGCATCTCCTAATTTCGTGGCTAAGGGTTTAAAAAAAAATCAAAATCAGTAAGTTCACTGATTCTCGCGTAAAGCTGGACAGTTTGTGCAGTTGTGTTCCGAAGGGCATAATTGAGTCAATTTAACTCCGAATTGAGTTCTGTTTGATTCTAAAACTATCTACACTCGAAGAGCTACATCTATGAAAAATTTCAGAATTTTTGGAGAACTGTAGGTAGGCTAAACGAGTCAAAACAGTTGGTATATATGCAGCAGATTTATGATGGGTCATAAATTAAAAGCCATGACTAATTTGGTTTGACTTTGGTTAAGTCCAATGGGCTTAAAAAATCAGTGGGCTTTAGTCTAATAAGATTAGATGAGATTATTTTTCTTAGTGAAGATTAATATGAGCCTTGGAACTCAAATTGGGCCATAAAATTAACAAAGGATTTGCATTGGGCCTTATTGAACAAGTATGGACTTAAAATTGATTTTATCTAGTTCTTTTGTGTTGTTTAACATGAGATGCTAAAATCTCAAGATATGAAACTTATTGCAAACATGCCTTTTATTTATTTAATGTATTGGATACATTAGTTTGTGTTAGCTTTATTGTTTATGTATATGATGCATATCCTATGCTTTATGAGTTTTATATTACATAATGATGTTGGATGATAAATGGTGAATTTGATCATGGACTTGGTTAATGAATGGTTAATTAGTTATAATTTCATTAGATGGCGTTGTAACTAATTATATCATTCATTAATATGTAATTGAGACATAAGTCTTGTTTTATTTTCTTGCAATTGAGAGAAATTTGTAGTGAGACATAATGTATGTAATTTCTACAAGAAGTTTGCAAGAAGACCATTGGAGACTTTCAAGGAGTTTGAGGCGCTTTGGATCTTTGAAAAATTCAAGAAGACAAGACCAAAGAAGACATGTTGATGTGTTTATTTAGGTTTTATTTTTGTCTTGATTTAATTCATAGTCCAAGTCCATGATCCACCATAATGTATGATTTTGCATGTATGTTTATTTATTTTCTTATATGTGATGTATGCTTGTAAATTAACTAATGTGCATAGTGAGACCTAATTAAATTCAAAATCTTCCTATGTGCAAACATATTAGATTGTAAAGCGGTAAAAGTGTTTATCGTTGCCCTCCACTATCCTAGGTTATATTTGCTCGATTGGGTATGTCTTGGCTAACCCAAAGGTAGGAAGACATATTTCATGAAAGTATTATGTTTACCTAGCAAGCATAGTGATGTTGTGTTGTTCCAATATCACGAGGCCAATAACGCACTAAAGCTGAGGTCCGAGATTCAAATTGTCGCAACACTGTGACGGTGGGTGTAATCTAACTAGATCACGTTTCCAATAATGCACCAAAGCTGAGGTTACGGTGATTTAGGGGCAAAATGGCCATATCCTATATAGTGATATAGATAGTAATCGTTGCTAACTCTTTGTATATATATTCCAATAATGCACTAAAGCTGAGGGGTATTCATATTAAAGAGAATCATGGTCACCTACTAATGAGTCTTTAATTAGATTCACGATCTCATTTAGGAAGTGTGAGATTCGATAAAATTAGTGGGATGTATCATTTAATTAAAGGTCAAATTAAATGTTTTAACAAGTTTATGTCAACTAGCGATCTTATTTTCTGCATACGTTTATGGCTACAACAATGAACCCGTCGTTTTTAATTAACTAGACTTTATATCGCGCAACTGGACCAAAATTTTTGATTAACGTTATTATCTAAGAATGGTTCTTAGAAACTTAATAAAGTCTTAGAGTTATATGCTCCGTTATTGTTTATCTTGATAAAGTATCAAAATAAAATGTTGTAGTACTTATGGTTGATAAGTAAAACAAATTAAATATGCTTAAGATTTATATTCTTTCATAGTTTGCATAAAGGTATGCAAGATGTAAAGAATATAATTCTAAACTAGCAAATGGTTTTATGGTAAGCATATTTAATGCATGATATTAGATATAAATAGAATTCATTCTCATATTCGTATTTCCTCTTTGGTTAGTGGTAATGCAAAGAAGAAAGACAAATAGAGATGATTTCTATTAGCCAGTGGGAGCATTCTAAGAAGAAAATTAAGGATTGAATAGGCATGTGTAAATGATGTTTTCATAGCCTTAAAATCGGACATTAAAAGAGGTTTTAATCCAAAGTATCTTTATAGCTTGAATGTCAAGGTTGTAAAGCTACTATGAATTTTAAATCTTCTTTGATTGTAATTGGTACTACTTTATGGATTCTAGTGAAACATTAGTGAATGTGTTCGAGGATAGAATATTAATCTCTGTAGTGCGCTTTTGGAAGCGTGGAAGACAATTTGTTTGGATGCCTTCTGGACATATTTTGTATTTTAAATATTATACCTAAATGATATTAGGAATAAAATGTATATTCCTAAAGCTTGTATAAGTGCATTATGGTGTAGTCTTTATTGTCTTAATATGGACGAAAGAATGTATTGCAAATATATTGACAACCGTTATAACCATCCACCAAATTTTAAGATTACTCAAATGATCCAAATTAATTGTAGTTTCTACATGATTAGGTTTTTCTAATAATAAGATGATGATTAGGTTGGTTTGATCAACTTATACATCTGATTTATTGAAAAGGTAACCAAGTCATCCTTTGTTTGATAAAGGATTAAAACTACTAGCTTATTTGTATTAGTACATGTTGATGTATTTAGAGCTATTTGAGAATAGGCTCGTATAGAAAAATGTATTAGTGCCTTATGATTATATCATGAAGGCAAAATACTTAAGTACTATTTTATTTGAGTATCCTAAAATTTTGATATAGTATCGAAATTAATAATGCCCGGTGTACCATAAATAAATAGGGTTTTCTTAGTGAAGAAACCGTGCTTTGATGGACGTAGTAAAGTTATTGATTAGTTTGACTAATCATTCTATTTATTTGTGGGTCATGCTTTCCTTAATTTAATATTATATTGAATAGTAACTGTCTGCTATTGCTAGAACTTTATATTTGATATAAGTTGGATGTCAACCAAGTATTAAATGTGTTAATTTTAGTTTGTCCTACTTTTATTGAAAAGTTTTTTAAAGGACTAGTGGGAGTTTTGGTTAAAGGTAATTTTATAGTATATCCTAGTTTTGTAGGATATAATTTCTATTTAGTGATCAATGTCTATTGATCTATTATATTGTAATCTTTCTTGAAGAAAAGGTTTTGTTCAAGAAGATGTTACTTTATAATAAAATAGAAATTGAGGATGTATCCTCTAAAGCTATAAAATCACCTAGACCAAAGTAATTAATCTATTCAATAAGGTCCGTGATGAGTCATCACACAAGATCTTTGAAAAACTAGTAGTGTATCTCATTCTTTAAAAGAATATAGGGATATCCTTTTAGAAGCACAAACGTTGTTTGTGTATTTGAGATAATTATCAATTAGTTGATCCTACAATCTACAAAGAAACGATATATTTGATATCGATTCCAAGAAACTATATAATGCAAAGTATAATAATGAGACTTCATATACTTTAGCTTAATCTGGATATTGATCTCCGAGATAAAGGTTGAAGTTAATAGAAAAGGGTAATGACCTTTTATAGCTATATTGGTTTCTAAAAGATATCATCAAAGCCAAAGTGTTAGCTATGATGAAATCCTTTTACCAATTATTGTGCTTTAGTGTCGTTGTATTATGCTAGTCATTATAGTACATTGTATTACTATATTGATAATTATGATCTATTGATATGAGTAATATGTGCATACTTGATAAATCCACTTGTGGATTTTTAAGTGAATTCCTTGGAAATGTTTCACCCATTTCAAATGAGATTAAAGAGTTAGATTTCATTTAAAATGTAGATGAACCTTGTGATTGCAAAAGAATAGTGGGAGCGCATCCACTTTTCTATGATTGCAATAATGATGACTTCAATATCATAGTTAATGATATGTGTGTTGTGATATTAATTATAGTCTAGTCATATTAAATGTTCTTCATTTAGAACTTGTCGTTCGTATCTTGTGAATTTGTAGCTATAATGATAGTACAAATAGATTACTCGACATATTCCTTAGATTGTACATAAGAGTGGTTTTGAAAGTGTTCAAGAAACTCTAGTTGCATAACAAATTTGTATTCAAAGTTATAGTAACTTCATATTTGTTATATTATGTACAAGACTTGATATTGCATAAACTGTAAAGTGTTACGAGTAAATATTAGTCCAATCCAAGTTTGGGAATGGTTGATGGAATTGAAGTATATTCTTAAGTACTTGGGAAGCACTAAAGATATATATTTTAGTTCATGGAGGATGTAAATTCCGTAGTGATGGATTTACTAGTTCAGATTCTTAATCTGAATCTTATAATAGAATGTCTATGTTAGGGTTCACGTTTATTTGTAGTGGGAGCTCAGTAAGTTAGAAAGGTTCTGAGAAAACTATAGATTCCATTACATAACTTATGTCTTTTGTGATATGTAATATTACGAAAGAAGTTGTTTGGATCGAGGAAATCATACGAGTTGGTTATGGTTCCTATCGTTAAGTTGTGATGCTTTTATTGTTATGACTATACGGAGCTACTGCACAAGCTTGTGGAACCAAGGTCTCATTGTATGTCCAAACATTTGGAAAAGTGTTTCCATTTTCATGTGTTGTATCTGTAGCCAATAATCATATTGAGATATGTCTTTGCAGAAAACGGCCACATCTCTTGATGTAGCTGACCCACTTACTGTAGCTATGAATCAGTCACAGCTAGGTCCTCGTTTTGAGAAGATAAGGATATGATATCATTGTTTGTTGTACTAATACTATGTTTCATAGCATTAGTGCAAGTGGGAGATTGTTAGAGATATGCCCTAATGCTACATATTTGGATGACATATATTGGGGCATTTTGACATTTACTTATGGCATTAGTGTTTATATGTTCGTTTACATATTGACATAATTAGGACATTCATATTCTCCTTCTTTACGTATATGAATGAGTCCCTAGTATTTTCATTAGAGGAATGTATTCTAAAAGTGTTTAGAATATGTTGGCGTATTTCTTTAATATGATAAATACTTAAAGTGTTCATAGTCCTTAGATTATTTGATCGGGACTATAATAATCAATTATGGACTATCACATGTGTTGTGTTACCTTTGATTAATATAGATATGTTAATGATAAAAGATGGTGAGCCACGTGCCATAACAGCATAGCGATGCGACTTACAAACATGTGGATGACTATTAGTTGAATAGATCATTGAATGTGACGTGAATAACAAATTACATGACTTTGGATTAATAATTTGTTAATCGTTGCGATTGTGCATGTAATCCTTAGACTTGAGACATTACGGTTGTCATATGTATTGGGGTTTGATTCTAGCGTTTGGACAATGATTGTTTCGACAAACAAGATGAGATACGTCCTCTCGCAGTTTCATTCGTCTGGTATAGTGATTGACAAGTAGTGATCAAGAGAGGATCCGTTAACCTCCGACGTGAGGCGATGTCCTATGCGATCCAAGTTTGGTTGTTGAATGAGGAAGTCCTTGGCCAAGGCATGAATAATGGAAATGGGTTTTTCCATGTGTCATCTCTCATTCCACCATTTGGATCTATGCATCGTTTCGAGTCTATGAACTTAATCGGATCATGGTTCTTGCTCGACGGGACAATTAATGGAAGGATTGGATTGTACGATAATCGGCGACCATAAATAGATTCACTTGAATAAGATTTCATTACTTTATAAACTGTCTTGATACGTTGGTAGCTAGAACGTCACTCAAGAACTCTGAGGGTGTTTTGAGAATGACAAGAGACATTCTCTAAACAAATCGAATAGCTCGATTAACATTGAAAGTGTTCAACGTTTCTTCAGTGCTATATAGTAGTGAATCTAGAAAGTCACACACAATAGAGCATGGTGAATGTTTTTTCTATTGAGCTTGATTTAGTTTCTCTTAAATTGTTAAAGTGTTAACAATTCGTTTATTTTCTCTTGAATTATTAAAGTGTTAATAATTGTGTTTAGTTTCTCTTGAATTGTTAAAGTGTTAACAATTATATTTTGTTTCTCTTATATTGTTAAGGAGTTAACAATTGTGTAATTGTTAAGGAGTTAACAATTGTGTAATTGTTAAGGAGTTAATAATTGTGTAATTGTTAAGGAGTTAACAATGGTGTAATTAACCTTTTAAAAGTTATTGGGGGTCAATATGCAATTATTATTAAGTGTTGGGACTAATGTGAAAATATGAAGAGGTTGTTTTCATAATTTGAACTAATTATGATTAGGTTGAATATTTAAATACATTAGTGGAAAAATACTACAATAAAAGAAACAAAAGATGACAAAGGTTTGTCATCTTTTCTTTTCTAACAAAGAGACAACACAACCTTAATTCAAGGAAGGTTGTCTTCTCTTTTATTTCAAAAAGGAGACAAGAATAAGAAAAGAAGGAAAAAAGATGACAAGGGCTTGTCATCTTTCTCTTCTCTCCACACGTTGGAGACTACACAAGAGAGAGAAGAAGAGTTGTCTTCTTCACTTTTTTGGCTAAGCCTCCATGGCTGAAAAACGAGAGAAAAAAAACACAGCAAGAAGAAAGAAAAGAAAAAAGGATTTTCTTCTTCATCATCTTGAGAGAACCATGGCTGAAAAATGAAGATGAACTAGATGAACTTGTCTTCTCTTCTTGTTCATAAAAACGCAGCCAACGAAAGGGAGAAGAAGGAAATGGTTTTGCTCTCTTCCTCACAAACAAGCTCATAAATCTTCCATGGTTATCTAGCACAAAACAACCACGGAAATGGAGAAGCCATTCTTTGCTCGTGTGGACGGACTAGAGCTCTTGTATTTTCAAGAGGAGGTGTCTTCCATCAAGTGTGCAAAAATTCAGATCTATGGATTCCATGAGTTGTCTACAAGAGGTATACTCTTCTACTATCTCTTGTCAATATATATACTTGCTATATATATGTTTTGCATATGTTAATCACATGATATCAAGATTAGAGTTTCATATGAACATCATGCTTTGAATTCCAGAAATTTTTGAATGTCATGTTTCGCTTCCGCTCGATTCTTAGCTAGATGATGTTTATAGCTCTAAAATATATGAGATCCTTCATTATTAACCAAACGATACTTTCAAGATAAACTAGTAGGCATATCGGTTGATGACAAAATAGGAGTCCTTAATGGAATTGGATTAATGATTGGAATAATTGAGGCGTTTAGAAATTAGGTCAAACTAAAAGGTCCTAAATATAGCCGTTATGCTACCCATTTTTTTGAAAAATCTTTTGAGGTTCTAGACCAACGTTAAGTGTTAAATCATAACAAATGACTAAGTGCGTGAAATAGCATAAATGATTTAGGTCATACCCTAGTCTAGCCTTTATAGGTTGGGTTGGGGTGTGACACCTTATATTAGAATGGTATCATAGCTTAGTTTACTAACTAGGCATTAGTTGGGTTCAACTCTCGGACCATGGGTAGAAGCCCTAAGGTAATTATGATGTCTTGTTTATATGTGTTAATATGTGCTAATGTGCTTTAATTGCTTTAAGTATTGAATATTATGTGCCTTTGCGGACCATATGTATTCTATATCATGCACACCGACACGTCCTCAATAATGCATGCATGCTTTTATACTCTTTCCTTGATACATGTGCATGTTATATAACCGTGAATGACTATTTATACACATAGATAGTTAGGATTAGGACTTTCAGGGAAGTGAATTTGT
Organism: Ehretia macrophylla; assembly: GCA_037974665.1. NCBI lineage: Eukaryota > Viridiplantae > Streptophyta > Magnoliopsida > Boraginales > Ehretiaceae > Ehretia > Ehretia macrophylla. The sequence goes on along the minus strand of CM075771.1, from coordinate 46,040,047 downwards.
GCAGGACGAACGAAAAGGCTTGGTTAGAGATTTCTCGCATCTTCACAGGTACTCGATGGATCGTATGTATAATTGGATATGCATATATAAAATGCGTAGCATAGGTATAAATGTTGAGGTAAAGTTATCCCTTATCTTTGGAATATCCATACCTATGATTAAGTTATCAATTTTATGACTATGAAGTTTTGATTCTATTAAACCGTTCTTCTAATTGTGGTTCAAGTATAAAGGTTAAAGACATACTACTTTCCTTCGATATAAGGGTATACTATTAAATATGTAGAGTAGTATATATTCTTATGTGCTGATAGTGGAAGTTGACTTGGAGGTTTCTTTGAATCCATTTCTCACATCTTAAAATTGGCTTGGTAGACTATCTAAGAAGTTAGCAATATACTCGTATGATTGAATCCTTACTTGATTGGAATTAAGCATTGATGAATCTGATATGGTGTATACTAGCGAGTTTCAAGTTCACTAAATGTTGAGATAATGATCTAAAAATTAAAAGATGAATTCGTGGAAGTTGACGATAGTTACTTTTAGGGGTTAAATTATTAAGTCATGGATAGTGTATTTAAGTGAGTTAACAATGGATAACCTCAAGACATGTAGGCAACTATGGAGACTGAGTTTAACAAGGTTGATGATTCTTTAGTATAACAAGGTATAGGAATGTTGGAATCAATGAATTCACGTAGCTAGAACTCGTGTTTGGAAAACTGCAACTAAAATGTCAGGTCAAATAGAAGTGTAAGGAATTGAATTATGCATTAGATGACTAATGTTGCTAAAGGTCTTAGGTTGGATATCGGTGATATTTAGAATCTTGGTATTAATTTGATGCCTCTTGAATTTAGTTGTGATTATGCAAAGTAAGTCATTCTATGCACTCATTGTTTGGATACCTTAGAGGATGTTAGAAAGCATATATCCTTAAGTAAGACCGATGGACCTAGTATATAAACCATGGAAATGATATTAAGCATCTAGTTACAAAGTGGAGTCGTTAGGGTATGATTAGTAATCCTAAATAGCTAATAGTGAGTATGCATGATGATTCATGGTGAACCCTAGGACCTAAGGTCGATGAGTCTTGATGCTCTTAGCTAGTTGAACATGTAAATGAGAAGAGTAAGATTTCATATAGTTAAGATAGAGATGAATTAGAGTCATAATGACCCAAGAGACTATTGTTAGACCACCGTATCTATGTGCACCGTTTCACGTCTAGAAACTAGCGATTGGTAGACTTCGAATTGTGGTCGTTGAATAGAGGGGTGAATCTTGTAGTGATAGTTAAATGAGTGGTTGATTACTTTTGAAGCTCTATTAGGTTATGTTGAAGGATGCCTCGTGGTCATAATTCTTATGTTGATACAACCTTAAAGTTATCTCGTGTAAGTATTTTATGAGCTCGATCATTTCGGTACCCATTTATAGTCCTAGGATTGTTGTTGTACGGCCGGTAACCTAGTAGAGCATTGATATCACTTACATGGCGATGAACCCAGCTTAGTAACATTAATGTTGAAGATATATTTGCGGGCATTAAGTGTTCGATGGAATGACTAGGTCGCTAATTGAGTAGGACCATTGTCTTCTTAAGTATTACGTAACCTTGGATTGAGGTGAGTAGAATTTATTTGAGGTTGAAACTATTCGCCTTAGGAGTTTTGGATAAGATTAAAAGAAATTCTAAAACCTCGAGACGTGAAAATAAAGATTTGAATAAGGAAATAGATTGTGGATCCCAAGCTGATGAAATTTACTTGTAAGAGTTGAACTAGTACAACACGATTAGTTTGCCCATGAAATTTCAATGGCAATTTGTTGGTGGTACCTAATAAACCTTAGATTTTGAGTTTCATGAATCTCAATGGTCTTTCTTCTTGATTACAAGCGTGAAGGTTAACGAAGCTGGGAAAGAATGTTAGTGAATAGGAGCCTGTAACCGAGAGCTTGTAACACCACAGTCCCTCTCGAGACCTGGAAGTCTATCAATCAATCTAATCACAACCTAATTCCAAACCCGGGCAAAATTTTTAGGAAAAGACGGATGAAGTCTCCCCTGTTTCTAGGCAAAATGTAAAACCTGTAATAGCATATAAGTGGACCAGCATCGTGTCCAACCATACAAACACCTCAAGGCCATCCGAGCCTTGGTTCTCAACAAGCAAACACAAGTAAATATACATTTCCAGTTTAAAAGCTAACCTATCTCTTCTCATCTTTGACAAGTACATTCAAGCTTGACAGTTAAACCATACTAACCTATTGCATAAAATAGACTATCATACCATTCTAACTCTTTTCCTTTGGACATTACAAACATGCATTGAAGTTAAACTATACTAACTGAATACATAAACTAGCTTATCATTCTACCTCAATTACCTAGTTAAATTTAAATTACATTCCTTTTAACAATAAATACATACAACACATGAAACATACATCTTTGCATCTTTGACAACTCAAGCCACATAGCACGCAAGGCAACTCTTCAAGCACGATCTATCATATATCCACAAACTTTCTAGCTAACATGATATTTCCTGAAATGTGGTGGTGAGGAGTGAGTATACACAACACGTATACTCAGTGAGGGTGAGACAGTTATTGAGGTGGAGAGAAAGAAAGTCGTGCAATGCAAATAAGACAGTTAAGCAATATAACTGACATGTAAGCAATCAATATAAACAATCAATACAATAAACAATTAATAAAAGCATTAACATAACCATTCAAAGCTATACCATACTCTGAAGGTCACGGTTCACTCATACGAGCAATGTACCATGCGATTCGATTCCACGAGCAACTCTCAATCATGAATCCGATGACGACGCGCTGGCCCAACCACCTTATAACTTCAGTTTGGAATACCTCGGAAGTATCCAATCAATTCTACGACCCAAATCTCCCTGGGAGGCAAGCCAAGCAAGAAAATGAATAGGACACGGAGCTAGGGCAACCAACCCTGGCAACCCAAGGCTACGCAGAGAGGCCTATCACACCGCCCTTGACTCTATGAATGCAATACAATACGAGATACAAGCAATAAACGAGCAATGGCACGAAAGTGCAGATTAGTGGCGATAAACGAGATATCAAGCATTTACAATCAATTATAGCAATCAATTAACTTTACAAGCATGATTACCATTAACTTCAACAAGAACATCAACTAGACACGTTATAGTAGTTCAAGCACGAAACGTCAATTATCACTATTCAATCCCTAACTTCCAAAGGCAATTACGAGCAAAGGAGCTACGGGATTAGGAAACCGATTTCACTACATTCACTTAGGCACTACAAGGTACGTTTCTATGTCACGAAACCTCACTTTCCCAACCGAAGCCTGAAAGTCCACCTACTGCGTTTGAACTACAACTATACCAACCGGTCGCTCAATCAACGCCACAACAGCGCCAAAAGTGCTTCCATGCCCTCAATAGCAAAACCCCCAACTCAATTCGAGCACGGTCAACTTTTGGTCAAACAGCCCCTTTTCGTTTCTTTGATTAATTTTCGATTTTAACAAAGGCCGGTCTGTTTTTATTACACATTTTATCTTTTTATCATCAATGGCACCTATCCAAATCAAGAAATCGCAATTCGGATCAGAAATCCGAAATTCTAGAGTTTTACTATTCAAAATCACTATTCACGTTCTTTTCCATTTTTAAATACGCAATTTCAGCCATAAAAATTGCTAAATAACTATCAAACAATGCTCTACGAACTCAAAGGAAGCTATATCAAGCAATTATAGGCATTATAACACATTATATATCAAATCTAAAAATTTGAAACAATAATCAAATTTCACAAAATATGCACAAAAGCGTGAAAACTCTCACAGAGATTGAAGACCAAGACCCGCAAGGACCCGAGCCATGAACCCCGAGCAATTCCACGTATGATTGTAGAAGAAAATGCTAGCAAAATTCTTTTTTTTTTCTCTTGGAGAGTTTTGGCCAAGGGGGAGGAGACATTGGGGGGATTTTGCAATTTGTTTTGAATTCAATTTTGCCTTGTTTTATTTATTTTAAAAGATGACAAAGGCTCAAGGGCATTTTGGTCATTTTGCAAAGTCAAGCTTAAGTTAAAATTGGTCAAATAAGCTTATTTTGATGCCATTTAATCTAATTCAAGTAAAAACAATGCAATTAGATGGAAAACAACTAAAACTAGCTAAATTAAACTAAAAACATTATTCACAAAATTCGAAAAATGTTTCTCTAACTCTCATTTTTGAAATACTACGATCGAACGGTCAATAAACGATCGCTAATCAAATGATGTGCAATAATATAAAACCATAATTTTTTAAAAGTAGAATAGTATAATAGTTTAAAATTCCCTCCGGCTTGGAGTTATTTTTCTCATTTAATTAAAAACCCAGTAATTTAATGCAAGACAATTAAAACTGATTATTAAAATAATCAAAACAATCAAAATAATCAATATTCATTTAAAAATAAATAATTTAATTATTTCTAGAATATTTTAAAGAATTATGAAATTAATGCTAGAAATGAATGTTTAACTAAAAATAAACACGAAATTCAATGCTAACATTTAAGATGACACTTAATTAAATGTAATTAAATGCCATTAAATGCATGTCGGGTTCGGGGTATCACAGACTTGTAATTAGAAGATTTACTAATCTAATGTACCTACGAGATAAGGACTATGATACTATCGATAGATGACGACTTGAGATGGATTAGTTTGTTTTGGAAGAGTTCTTCCTAAAATAGGGTCGCATTGTGGAAATGATCCATAACATGTATAGGTCCTACGTGTTAACAATTTTGAAGCTAGTTGATAGGTTATGTAAATTGGATATAGACCTATCATCTTGAAATTAGTATATGAGACCATAGAATCATAGTATTATTGTGATATTCTTTTTGAGGTATGAATGCAAGATTGACACGACATAAGTCATGATTTTGGAGTTATAGTTATATGGTTAGAATACCGATGCAGCTTTGATGACTATGTATAGAGATTCTAACCTTAGTTAATGAACTTGACCTTAAGATCAAATGGAGAATAGAGTCGTTCAAAGAAACGAACTGTAAATGTAGGGGCCACACCGAAATAAAGGATTGGAGAAACGTAGGAAGCGAATTGGTTGTGGTTAGAGAGATCACTGAACACGGGACAACCTAGAGTGGGAAATAACAAAGGTCAGAATCCGTTTAAATGACCTCAACAAGTAAGAATGAATTTCGAGATGAAATTCTTTTAAGGAGGGGAGGATGTGAGGCCCGACCCCGAATAACATGTGTTACCTCGATTTGCGTGCCTTAGACCTAGAATTATATCACTTAATGGCGATGAACCAAGCTTAGTAACATTAATGTTGAAGATATATTGGCGGGTATTAAGTGTTCGACGAAATGACTAGGTCGCTAAGTGAATAGGACCATTGTCTTCTTAAGTATGATGTAACCTTGGATTGAGGTGAGTGGAATTTATTTGAGGTTGAAACTATTCACCTTAGGAGTTTTGGATAAGATTAAAAGAAATTCTGAAACCTCGAGACGTGAAAATAAAGATTTGAATAAGGAAATAGATTGTGGATCCCAAGCTGATGAAATTTACTTGTAAGAGTTGAACTAGTACAACACGATTAGTTTGCCCATGAAATTTCAATGGAAATTTGTTGGTGGTACCTAATAAACCTTAGAGTTTGAGTTTCATGAATCTCAACGGTCTTTCTTCTTGATTACAAGCGTGAAGGTTAACGAAGCTGGGAAAGAATGTTAGTGAATAGGAGCCTGTAACCGAGAGCCTGTAACACCCCGATCCCTCTCGAGATTGGGAGGTCTATCAATCAATCTAATCATAACCCAATTCCAAACTCGGGAAAATTTTTTAGGAAAAGACGGACGAAGTCTCCCCTGTTTCTAGGCAAAATGTAAAACCTATAATAGCATATAAGTGGACCAGCACCATGTCCAACCATACAAACACATCAAGGCCATCCGAGCCTTAGTTCTCAACAAGCGAACACAAGTAAATATATATTTCCAGTTTAAAAGCTAACCTATCTCTTCTCATCTTTGACAAGTACATTCAAGCTTGACAATTAAACCATACTAACCTATTGCATAAAATAGACTATCATACCATTCTAACTCTTTTCCTTTGGACATTACAAACATGCATTGAAGTTAAACTATACTAACTGAATACATAAACTAGCTTATCATTCTACCTCATTTACCTAGTTAAATTTAAATTACATTCATTTTAACAATAAATACATACAACACATGAAACATATATCTTTGCATCTTTGACAACTCAAGCCACATAGCACGCAAGTCAACTCTTCAAGCACGATCTATCAGATATCCACGAACTTTCCAGCTAACATGATATTTCCTGAAATGTGGTGGTGAGGAGTGAGTATACACAACACGTATACTCAGTGAGGGCGAGACAGTTATCGAGGTGGAGAGAAAGAAAGTCGTGCAATGCAAATAAGACAGTTAAGCAATATAACTAACATGTAAGCAATCAATATAAACAATCAATACAATAAACAATTAATAAAAGCATTAACATAACCATTCAAAGCTATACCACACTCTGAAGGTCACGGTTCACTCATACGAGCAATGTACCATGTGATTCGATTCCACGAGCAACTCTCAATCACGAATCTGATGACGACGCGCTGGCCTAACCACCTTATAACTTCAGTTTGGAATACCTCGGAAGTATCCAATTAATTCTACGACCCAAATCTCCCTGGGAGGCAACCCAAGCAAGAAAAGGAATAGGACACGGAGCTAGGGCAACCAACCCTGGCAACCCAAGGCTACGCAGAGAGGCCCATCACACCGCCCTTGACTCTATGAATGCAATACAATATGAGATACAAGCAATAAACGAGCAATGGCACGAGAGTGCCGATGAGTGGCGATAAACGAGATATCAAGCATTTACAATCAATAATAGCAATCAATTAACTTTACAAGTATGATTACCATTAACTTCAATAAGAACATCAAATAGACACGTTATAGCAGTTCAAGCACGAAACGTCAAATATCACTATTCAATCCCTAACTTCCAAAGGCAATTACGAGCAAACGAGCTACGGGATTAGGAAACCGATTTCACTACATTCACTTAGGCACTACAAGGCACGTTTCTATGTCACGAAACCTCACTTTCCCAACCGAAGCCCGAAAGTCCACCTACTGCGTTTGAACCACAACTATACCAACCGGTCGCTCAATCAACGCCACAACAGCGCCAAAAGTGCTTCCATGCCCTCAATAGCAAAACCCCCAACTCAATTCGAGCACGGTTAACTTTGGGTCAAATAGCCCCTTTTCGTTTCTTTGATTAATTTTCGATTTTAACAAAGGCCGGTCCGTTTTTATTACACATTTTATCTTTCTACCATCAATGGCACCTATCCAAATCAAGAAATCGCAATTCGGATCAGAAATCCGAAATTCTAGAGTTTTACTATTCAAAATCACTATTCACGTTCTTCCCCAATTTTAAATACGCAATTTCAGCCGTAAAAATTGCTAAATAACTATCAAACAATGCTCTACGGACTCAAAATAAGCTATATCAAGCAATTATAGGCATTATAACACATTATATATCAAATCTAAAAATTTGAAATAATAATCAAATTTCACAAAATATGCACAAAAGTGTGAAAACCCTCACAGAGATTGAAGACCAAGACCCACAAGGACCCGAGCCACGACCCCCGAACAATTCCACACATGATTGTAGAAGAAAATGCAAGCAAAATTCTTTTTTTTTTTTCTCTTGGAGAGTTTCGGCCAAGGGGGGAACATTGGGGGGATTTTGCATTTTGTTTTGAAGTCAATTTTGCCTAGTTTTATTTATTTTAAAAGATGACAAAGGCTCAAGGGCATTTTGGTCATTTTACAAAGTCAAGCTTAAGTTAAAATTGGTCAAATAAGCTTATTTTGATGCCATTTAATCTAATTCAAGTTAAAACAATGCAATTAGATGGAAAACAACTAAAACTAGCTAAATTAAACTAAAAACATTATTCACGAAATTCGGGAAATATTTCTCTAACTCTCATTTTCGAAATACTATGATCGAACGGTCAATAAACGATCACTAATCAAATGATGTGCAATAATATAAAACCATAATTTTTTAAAAGTAGAATAGTAGAATAGTTTAAAATTCACTCCGACTCGGAGTTATTTTTCTCATTTAATTAAAAATCGAGTAATTTAATGCAAGACAATTAAAACCGATTATTAAAATAATCAAAACAATCAAAATAATCAATATTCATTTAAAAATAAATAATTAAACTATTTCTATAATATTTTAAAAAATTATGAAATTAATGCTAGAAATGAATGTTTAACTAAAAATAAACACGAAATTCAATGCTAACATTTAAGATGACACTTAATTAAATGCAATTAAATGCCATTAAATGCATGTTGGGTTCGGGGTATCACAGACTTGTCATTAGAAGATTTGCTAATCTAATGTACCTACGAGATAAGGACTATGATACTATCGATAGATGACGACTTGAGATGGATTAGTTTGTTTTGGAAGAGTTCTTCCTAAAATAGGGTCGCATTGTGGAAATGATCCATAACATGTATAGGTCCTACGTGTTAACAATTTTGAAGCTAGTTGATAGGTTATGTAAATTGGATATAGACCTATCATCTTCAAATTAGTATATGTGACCATAGGATCATAGTATTATTGTGATATTCCTTTTGAGGTATGAATGCAAGATTGACACGACATAAGTCATGATTTTGGAGTTATAGTTATATGGTTAGAATACCGATGCAGCTTTGATGACTATGTATGGAGATTCTAACCTTAGTTAATGAACTTGACCTTAAGATCAAATGGAGAATAGAGTCGTTCAAAGAAACGAACTGTAAATGTAGGTGCCACACCGAAATAAAGGATTGGAGAAACGTAGGAAGCGAATTGGTTGTGGTAAGAGAGATCACTGAACACGGGACGACCTAGAGTGGGAAATAACAAAGGTCAGAATCCGTTTAAATGACCTCAACAGGTAAGAATGAATTTCGGGATGAAATTCTTTTAAGGAGGGGAGGATGTGTGGCCTGACCCCGAATAATGTGTGTTACCTCGATTTGCATGCCTTAGACCTAGAATTATATGACTGACCTTGGATTATGTGCCATGTCTTGGTTTTCGTGCATGCCTCGTCATTTGTGCCTTAACCTAGAATTGTGTGCCCTAATTCTCGACTTATGTGCCCCGACTTCGAATTGTGTGCGTTATCTTATTTTGTGTGCCCTAACCTTGAATTGCGTGTCTTAACATAGATTTAAGTGCCATGTCTTGATTTATGTGCACTGCATTGAATTATGTGCCTTGCTTTAGTTTACGTGCATTCACTTAGGGTTGCGTGCATTTACCTTGGAATCTGTGCATTCACCTTGAAGTGCGTACCTTACCTCGTAGTACGTGTCATAGACATAGAAAAGCGTGCCCACACGCTAATCAATAAAGAATCCTACACAAAGAACTAGACTATAAAATAATCCTACAAACACCACTAACTATTATTATAATCCTAATTCAAATCTCTACAAAATCCACTAACACCTAAATATTATATTTTAAACTCACTACAAGACAAAATCTCACAAACCTCTAAACATATCCTATATTCTATTCTACTCAAAATCCCTAAATACCCAACATTCTCTTACACACATGCTAAACCCTAAGCACTTTCCTATTATCTAAACATTCCTATGACAAGTACAAGACACAATGCAACTTAGGATAGACAAATGCATGACAATACCAAAAAAAATAATAAAAAGCTCACCCAAACCCTTCCCATTCTCAACCAAATCACCAAGCATGCTCCTCACAATTCGAATTGCACAATTGACAAAGCAAAAATCAGATTTGAAGGCCCTAAGGCCGACACACACACACACACAACTCTGAAAGGTCTCCAAAATGGCAAAACATTGAAACGTGTCTAAATCTGGAAAATCTGGGAAAATGGAGCAGGTTTTTGGCAGTTCACTGTCCTTGTAGAATGAAATAGTTTTGACCTAGTAAATGATATTTAAAATGGATGATATTTGTTTTGATTCTATATTTTTCAGTTCTGGACATTTTTGTCAGAAATAGACTAAGTCTAAATCTGACTCTAAAACCCTAAAAAATGGCAAGTATTGAAATGTGTACAAATCTAGACAGTTTTGCGCAGTCTCACGGTTTAGGCTATAACTCTTGAATTCGAACTCCAAATGATGCGAGGTTTGTTTCTGGATATAAATCACTAATTAAGCTTTAATTTTATATTTTGTTCACTGAAATTGGAGATGGTTTTATTTTCTAAATGAATGTGGTAAAATAGACCATTGCAGTGGGGTTTTCGTTTAGTGATATTCTTTGAAAAATGTTGTAACTTCTCTTGTGGTATTGAATGCTTGGGATTGTGGCACTTGGATGTTGTGTGGACTGTTTTGGATGATTGAGAATGTTTTAATTAATCGATGCATGGCTTGGGTTAATTACGTGACAACTTGTGGCTTAATTGCACATGTAAGCATGAATTGAAACTCTATTAACTATGAAATCTCGCTAAGTGATGATCATATGATTAATGTGTTTAATTGTATGATTAGTAGGCTGCCTAATAAATGTTGAGTATGCTTGAAATTGTTTAAGAGTTGTTTGTGGTGCTTAGCAAACGAAACCGACCGGAGCACGGCCTAGAAAACCCTAATGTCCCCGTAGGTTCTCGAGCCATAGACCACTCTTGTGTGAATTATAAATTGATGTTGAGGAATGTTAATGGGCTGCCCGGAATTGTTTTTATAACTCTAAATATGATTCCTGATGATTACATGTTGATAAGTAAACTCTTCTTGCACCCGGTCTTATGTAAACATCGTTGCATGCTTGTATGATCTTAATACTTGATACGTGAACCCCGAAATGAGTTATATGACTTGATTTACATGTGTTACATGACTGCCCATTTAACGTTCATATTACTCTACGTGTTTCACAAAGTTAAAATTCATGTTAAGCATGACTCATTTGTTTACTTGTCAATATGTGATCTTATACTTGCTCGGAGGCAACCTACCTTGTTGTCCTCCTAATGTGAATTGTTAAAAGACATTCTATGGCTTATTGGAACATGATTACTTGGCTTTCAGTGGAAGTTTAATTGCTTTCAAATTGATATATGAAATGATTACATGTTCTTACAATGTCTTATATGCCGATATGTCAAAATGTGATCATATACTTGCTCGGAGGCAACCTACTTTGTTGACCTCCAAATGTGAAATGTTGAATGGCATACATATGCATTGCATATAGGTTTGTAACCTTTCATTCTGGCGTGGTAGCGTTTCACGCACACAGGGCGGCATCGGGCTTGCCGATGCAACCGTGACTACCATTGTCCAATTCGTTCTCTCGCTTGGGGGCTTGACTTCCTTGGAGAGTTGGGTCGTAGGATTTAGGGGTGCATTCGGAGTACACCCATTTGGCTTGATAAGTGGATGATTGAAGCCAGCCGCAACAACTGTTATCATAAATGATCTTGAGAGCGAAAGCTCACCGTATCTTTTTCACTATGTGTTTAAGTACTCTCGCTTGGTTCCTAGAGGACCTCGGGGAGGAAAGATGGGTAAATGTGTTCATTTACATTTATATTATGTTATAAACTTACTTGTGTTACATGTCACACTTTCAAAAAGAGTTTTTCATAAGTTTAACCGGAAAAAGATTTCAAAACGTTATCTCTCGTTCCCCCTCGCTAAGTTCATAAGGACTCACCCTCTTTTTGTCACAGGTGCAACAGATTTGGAACAAGTACACGAAGTAAATGTGCTTGTTGATGATTCCTTGGAGTGACTACGTGCTTTTGTGCTTTGCCTGAAAGTGGTTGCTATATGGATGTTGTGTTTGATTGGAAACTGTTCATTTTATTGATGTAAATGACCCCGTTGTAATTTGAGTCTAATTTTGGCTTGTACTGATTATAATTGGACGAACTCTTTATTTGGTTGTTTACTTTCGTTGTTTAATTAGTAGTTATCGTAGGCGTTTGAACTGCTAGGTGAAGAAGTAAATAATATAACTCTACTTAATCTCACCTAGTGATCATGCACAAGCTCAAGGATAATAGGTACTTGCATGATAGGAAATTGACAAATAAACAGGTCATAGTTATCATGTTAGGCTTATTAACCAAACGAGACTTTCAAGATGAACTAGTAGGCATATCGGTTGATGACAAAATAGGAGTCCTTAATGGAATTGGATTAATGATTGGAATAATTGAGGCGTTTAGAAATTAGGTCAAACTAAAAGGTCCTAACTACAACCGTTATGCTACCGATTTTTTTGAAAAACCTTTGGGGTTCTAGACCAACGTTAAGTGTTAAATCATAACAAATGACTAAGTACGTGAAATAGCATAAATGATTTAGGTCATACCCTAGTTTAGCCTTTATAGGTTGGGTTGGGGTGTGACACCCTATATTAGAATGGTATCAGAGCTTAGTTTATTAACTAGGAATTAGTAGGGTTCAACTCTCGGACCATGGGTAGAAGCCCTAAGGTAATTATGATGTCTTGTTTATATGTGTTAATATGTGCTAATGTGCTTTAATTGCTTTAAGTATTGAATATTATGTGCCTTTGCGGACCATATGTATTTTATATCATGCACACCGACACGTCCTCAATAATGCATGCATGCTCTTATACTCCTTCCTTGATATATGTACATGTTATATAACCATGAATGACTGTTTATACACATAGATAGTTAGGATTAGGACTTTCAGGGAAGTGAATTTGTGCAGGATGAACGAAAAGGCTCGGTTAGAGATTTCTCGCGTCTTCACAGGTACTCAATGGATCATATGTATTATTGGATATGCATATATAAAATGCATAGCACAGGTATAAATGTTGAGGTAAAGTTATCCCCTTATCTTTGGAATACCCATACCTATGATTAAGTTATCAATTTTATGGCTATGAAGTTTTGATTCCGTTAAATCGTTCTTCTAATTGTGGTTCAAGTATAAAGGTTAAAGACATACTACTTTCCTTAGATATAACGGTATACTATTAAATATGTAGAGTAGTATATATTCTCATGTGCTGATAGTGGAAGTTGACTTGGAGGTTTCTTTGAATCCATTTCTCACATCTTAAAATTCGCTTGATAGACTATCTAAGAAGTTAGCAATATACTCATACGATTGAATCCTTACTTGATTAGAATTAAGCATTGATGAATCTGATATGGTGTATACTAACGAGTTTCAAGTTCACTAAATGTTGAGATAATGACCTAAAAATTAAAAGATGAATTCGTGGAAGTTGACGATAGTTACTTTTAGGGGTTAGATTATTAAGTCATGGATAGTGTATTTAAGTGAGTTAACAATGGATAACCTCAAGACTTGTAGGCAACTATGGAGACTGAGTTTAACAAGGTTGATGATTCTTTAGTATAACAAGGTATAGGAATTTTGGAATCAAAGAATTCACGTAGCTAGAACTCGTGTTTGGAAAACTGTATCTAAAATGTCAGGTCGAATATAAGTGTAAGGAATTGAATTATGCATTAGATGACTAACATTGCTAAAGGTCTTAGGTTGGATATCGGTGATATTTAGAATCATGATATTAATTTGGTGCCTCTCGAATTTAGTTGTGATTATACAAAGTAAGTCATTCTATGCATTCATTGTTTGGATACCCTAGAGGATGTTAGAAAGCATATATCCTTAAGTAAGACCGATGGACCTAGTATATAAACCATGTAAATGATATTAAGCATTTGGTTGCAAAGTAGAGTCGTTAGGTTATGATTAGTAATCCTAAAGAGCTAATATTGAGTATGCATGATGATTCATGGTGAACCCTAGGACCTAAGGTCGATGAGTCTTGATGCTCTTAGCTAGTTGAACATGTAAATGAGAAGAGTAAGATTTCATATAGTTAAGATAGAGATGAATTAGAGTCATAATGACCCAAGAGACTATTGTTAGGCTACCGAATCTATGTGCACCGTTTCACGTCTGGAAACTAGCGATTGGTAGACTTCGAATTGTAGTCGTTGAATAGAGGGGTGAATCTTGTAATGATAGTTAAATGAGTGGTTGATTACTTTTGAAGCTCTATTAGGTTATGTTGAAGGATGCCTCGTGGTCATAATTCTTATGTTGATACAACCTTGAAGTTATCTCGTGTAAGTATTTTATGAGCTCGATCATTTCGGTACCCATTTATAGTCCTAGGATTGTTGTTGTACGGCCGGTAACCTAGTAGAGCATTGATATCACTTACATGGCGATGAACCCAGCTTAGTAACATTAATGTTGAAGATATATTGGCGGGCATTAAGTGTTCGAAGGAATGACTAGGTCGCTAAGTGAGTAGGACCATTGTCTTCTTAAGTATGATGTAACCTTGGATTGAGATGAGTGGAATTTATTTGAGGTTGAAACTATTCGCCTTAGGAGTTTTGGATAAGATTAAAAGAAAGTCTGAAGCCTCGAGACGTGAAAATAAAGATTTGAATAAGGAAATAGATTGTGGATCCCAAGCTGATGAAATTTACTTGTAAGAGTTGAACTAGTGCAACACGATTAGTTTGCCCATGAAATTTCAATGTCAATTTGTTGGTGGTTCCTAATAAACCTTAGAGTTTGAGTTTCATGAATCTCAACGGTCTTTCTTCTTGATTACAAGCATGAAGGTTAACGAAACTAGGAAAGAATGTTAGTGAATAAGAGCCTGTAACCGAGAGCCTGTAACACCCCGATCCCTCTCGAGACCGGGAGGTCTATCAATCAATCTAATCACAACCTAATTCCAAACCCGGGCAAAATTTTTAGGAAAAGACGGACGAATTCTCCCCTGTTTCTAGGCAAAATGTAAAACCTGTAATAGCATATAAGTGGACCAGCACCGTGTCCAACCATACAAACACCTCAAGGCCATCCGAGCCTTGGTTCTCAACAAGCGAACACAAGTAAATATACATTTCTAGTTTAAAAGCTAACCTATCTCTTCTTATCTTTGACAAGTACATTCAAGTTTGACAATTAAACCATACTAACTTATTGCATAAAATAGACTATCATACCATTCTAACTCTTTTCCTTTGGACATTACAAACATGCATTGAAGTTAAACTATACTAACTGAATACATAAACTAGCTTATCATTCTACCTCAATTACCTAGTTAAATTTAAATTACATTCCTTTTAACAATAAATACATACAACACATGAAACATACATCTTTGCATCTTTGACAACTCAAGCCACATAGCACGCAAGGCAACTCTTCAAGCACGATCTATCATATATCCACGAACTTTCCAGCTAACATGATATTTCCTGAAATGTGGTGGTGAGGAGTGAGTATACACAACACGTATACTCAGTGAGGGCGAGACAGTTATCGAGGTGGAGAGAAAGAAAGTCGTGCAATGCAAATAAGATAGTTAAGCAATATAACTGACATGTAAGCAATCAATATAAACAATCAATACAATAAACAATTAATAAAAGCATTAACATAACCATTCAAAGCTATACCACACTCTGAAGGTCACAGTTCACTCATACGAGCAATGTACCATGCGATTCCATTCCACGAGCAACTCTCAATCACGAATCCGATGACGATGCGCCGGCCCAACCACCTTATAACTTCAGTTTGGAATACTGCAAAAGTATCCAATCAATTCTACGACCCAAATCTCCCTGGGAGGCAACCCAAGCAAGAAAAGGAATAGGACACAGAGCTAGGGCAACCAACCCTGGCAACCCAAGGCTACGCAGAGAGGCCCATCACACCGCCCTTGACTCTATGAATGCAATACAATATGAGATACAAGCAATAAACGAGCAATGGCACGAAAGTGCAGATTAGTGGCGATAAACGAGATATCAAGCATTTACAATCCATAATAGCAATCAATTAACTTTACAAGCATGATTACCATTAACTTCAACAAGAACATCAACTAGACATGTAATAGCAGTTCAAGCATGAAACGTCAAATATCACTATTCAATCCCTAACTTCCAAAGGCAATTACAAACAAACGAGCTACGGGATTAGGAAATCGATTTTACTACATTCACTTAGGCATTACAAGGTACGTTTCTATGTCATGAAACCTCACTTTTCCAACCGAAGCCCGAAAGTCCACTTACTGCGTTTGAACTACAACTATACCAACCGGTCGCACAATCAACGCCACAACAGTGCCAAAAGTGCTTCCATGCCCTCAATAGCAAAACCCCCAACTCAATTCGAGCACGATTAACTTTTGGTCAAACAGCCCCTTTTCGTTTCTTTGACTAATTTTTGATTTTAACAAAGGCCAGTCCGTTTTTATTACACATTTTATCTTTCTATCATCAATGGCACCTATCCAAATCAAGAAATCGCAATTCGTATCAGAAATCCAAAATTCTAGGGTTTTACTATTCAAAATCACTATTCACGTTCTTCCCCAATTTTAAATACGCAATTTCAGCCGTAAAAATTGATAAATAACTATCAAACAATGCTCTACGAACTCAAAGGAAGCTATATCAAGCAATTAGAGGCATTATAACACATTATATATCAAATCTAAAAATTTGAAACAATAATCAAATTTCACAAAATATGCACAAAAGCGTGAAAACTCTCACAGTGATTGAAGACCAAGACCCGCAAGGACCCGAGCCACGACCCCCGAGCAATTCCACGCATGATTGTAGAAGAAAATGCAAACAAAATTCTTTTTTTTTTCTTTTGGACAGTGTCGGCCATGGGGGGGGGGGATTTTGCAATTTGTTTTGAAGTCAATTTTGCCTTGTTTTATTTATTTTAAAAGATGACTAAGGCTCAAGGGCATTTTGGTCATTTTAAAAAGTCAAGCTTAAGTTAAAATTGGTCAAATAAGCTTATTTTGATGCCATTTAATCTAATTGGAGTTAAAACAATGCAATTGGATGGAAAACAACTAAAATTAGCTAAATTAAACCAAAAACATTATTCACAAAATTCGAAAAATGTTTCTCTAACTCTCATTTTCGAAATACTACGATCGAACAGTCAATAAACGATCGCTAATAAAATGATGTGCAATAATATAAAACCATAATTTTTTTAAAGTAGATTAGTATAATAGTTTAAAATTCACTCCGGCTCGGAGTTATTTTTCTCGTATAATTAAAAATCGAGTAATTTAATGCAAGACAATTAAAAACGATTATTAAAATAATCAAAACAATCAAAATAATCAATATTCATTTAAAAATAAATAATTTAACTATTTCTATAATATTTTAAAGAATTATGAAATTAATGCTAGAAATGAATGTTTAACTAAAAATAAATACAAAATTCAATGCTAACATTTAAGATGACACTTAATTAAATGCAATTAAATGCCATTAAATGCATGTCGGGTTCGGGGTATCACAGACTTGTCATTAGAAGATTTTCTAATCTAATGTACCTACGAGATAAGGACTATGATACTATCGATAGATAACGACTTGAGATGGATTAGTTTGTTTTGGAAGAGTTCTTCCTAAAATAGGGTCGCATTGTGGAAATGATCCATAACATGTATAGGTCCTACGTGTTAACAATTTTGAAGCTAGTTGATAGGTTATGTAAATTGGATATAGACCTATCATCTTCAAATTAGTATATGTGACCATAGGATCATAGTATTATTGTGATATTTCTTTTGAGGTATTAATGCAAGATTGACACGACATAAGTCACGATTTTGGAGTTATAATTATATGGTTAGAATACCGATGCAGCTTTGATGACTAGGTATGGAGATTCTAAACTTAGTTAATGAACTTGACCTTAAGATCAAATGGAGAATAGAGTCGTTCAAAGAAACGAACTGTAAATGTAGGGGCCACATCGAAATAAAGGATTGGAGAAACGTAGGAAGCGAATTGGTTGTGGTAAGAGAGATCACTGAACATGGGACGACCTAGAGTGGGAAATAACAAAGGTCAGAATCCGTTTAAATGACCTCAATAGGTAAGAATGAATTTCGGGATGAAATTCTTTTAAGGAGGGGAGGATGTGAGGCCCGACCTCGAATAACGTGCGTTACCTCGATTTGCGTGCCTTAGACCTAAAATTATATGACTGACCTTGGATTACGTGCCCAGTCTTGGTTTTCATGCATTCCTCGTCATTCGTGCCTTGACCTAAAATTATGTGCCCTAATCCTCGACTTACGTGCCTCGACTTCGAATTGTGTGCATTATCTCGTTTTGTGTGCCCTGACCTTGAATTGCGTGTCTTAACATAGATTTAAGTGCCATGCCTTGATTTACGTACACTGCATTGAATTACGTGCCTTACTTTGGTTTACGTGCATTCACTTAAGGTTGCGTACATTTACCTTAGAATTCGTGCATTCGCCTTGAAGTGCGTGCCTTACCTCGTAGTGCGTGTCATAGACTTAGAAAAGCGTGCCCGCACGCTAATCAATAAAGAATCCTACACAAAGCACTAGACTATAAAATAATCCTACAAACACCACTAACTATTATTATAATCCTAATTCAAATCTCTACAAAATCCACTAACACCTAAATATTATATTTTAAACTCACTACAAGACAAAATCTCACAAATCTCTAAACATATCCTATATTCTATTCTACCCAAAATCCCTAAATACCCAACATTTTCTTACACACATGCTAAACCCTAAGCACTTTCCTATTATCTAAACATTCCTATGACAAGTACAAGACACAATGCAACCTAGGATAGACAAATACATGACAATACAAAAAATAATAATAAAAACCTCACCCAAACCCTTCCCATTCTCGACCAAATCACCAAGCATGCTCCTCACAATTCAAATTGCACATTTGACAAAGCAAATATCAGATTTGAAGGCCCTAAGGCTGACACACACACACACACACACAACTCATCACATTTCATTTTCCTCTCAAAATCCTCTCAAGCTCTCATTCTCTCTCCTTCTCTCTCATTTTCAACCATGGCTTCTCTTGAGCTTCCAAGACCTCAAGCTCACTTTCTAGGCCACTCCAAGCATCGGCCATAGCAAGGTGATCAAGCAAGGATAGCTCAAAGTCACACACAAAGCTCAAAACAAGGATTTTGTGCTCATTTGCTGGATCTTCAAAGAGGTGAGGGCTAAAACTCTTTTAAAAGCTTTCAAAAACCACATGCATGCCTTCATATGTCTACATCTACCTCTGTACATGTTGTATACATGTGTACATGAGCTTATATAACCATGCATGGCAAGATATTTGGCTAGAACTTGAAGATAGGCAAAATCGCGCCACTCCAAGCATCGGCCATAGCAAGGTGATCAAGCAAGGATAGCTCAAAGTCACACACAAAGCTCAAAACAAGGATTTTGTGCTCATTTGCTAGATCTTCAAAGAGGTGAGGGCTAAAACTCTTTTAAAAGCTTTCAAAAACCATATGCATGCATTCATATGTCTACATCTACCTCTGTAATTGTTGTATACATGTGTACATGAGCTTATATAACCATGCATGGCAAGATATTCGGCTTGAACTTGAAGATAGGCAAAATCACATAGTTGGCAGATTTCTGACTTGTTAGAAAAAAGTATATTTGGCCTGGTAAATGATGTTCAAAATGTGTGAAAATTGTTAGGTCACTAGTTTTTCCAGTTCTGAGCATTTTTCATAGAAATAGGCCAAGGCCAATTTTGACTCTAATGTCTCGAAAATGGCAAAACATCGAAAGGTGTCTAAATCTGGAAAATCTGGGAAAATGGAGCAGGTTTTTGGCAGTTCACTGTCCTTGTAGAACGAAACAGTTTTGACCTAGTAAATGATATTTAAAATGGATGAAATTTGTTATGATACTAAAATTTTCAGTTCTGGACATTTTTGTCAGAAATAGACTAAGTCTAAATCTAACTCTAAAACCCTAAAAAATGGCAAGTATTGAAATGTGTACAAATCTAGACAGTTTTGCGCAGTCTCACGGTTTTGGCTATAACTCTTGAATTCGAACTCCAAATGATGCAAGGTTTGTTTCTGGATTTAAATCACTCATTAAGATTTAATTTTATATTTTGTTCACTGAAATTGGAGATGGTTTGATTGTCTAAATGAATGTGGGAAAACAGACCATTGCAGTGGGGTTTTCGTTTAGTGATATTCTTTGAAAAATGTTGTAACTTCTCTTGTGGTATTGAATGCTTGGGATTGTGGCACTTGGATGTTGTGTGGACTGTTTTGGATGATTGAGGATGTTTTAATTAATCGATGCATGGCTTGGGTTAATTACGTGACAACTTGTGGCTTAATCGCACGTGTAAGCATGAATTGAAACCCTATTAACTATGAAATCTCGCTAAGTGATGATCATATGATTAATGTGTTTAATTGTGTGATTAGTAGGCTGCCTAATAAATGTTGAGTATGCTTGAAATGGTTTAAGAGTTGTTTGTGGTGCTTAGCAAACGAAACCGACCCGAGCACGGCCTAGAAAACCCTAATGGCCCCGTAGGTTCTCGAGCCATAGACCACTCTTGTGTGAATTATAAATTGATGTTGAGGAATGTTAATGGGCTGCCCGGAATTGTTTTTATAACTCTAAATATGATTCCCGATGATTACATGTTGATAAGTAAACTCTCCTTGCACCCGGTCTGATGTAAACATCGTTGCATGCTTGTATGATCTTAATACTTGATACGTGAACCCCGAATGAGTTATATGACTTGATTTACATGTGTTACATGGCTTCCCGTTTAATGTTCATATAACTCTACGTGTTTCACAAAGTTAAAATTCGTGTTAAGCATGATTCATTCGTTTACTTGTCAATATGTGATCTTATACTTGCTCGGAGGCAACCTATCTTGTTGTCCTCCTAATGTGAATTGTTAAAAGACATTCTATGGCTTATTTGAACATGATTACTTGGCTACCCGTGGAAGTTTCATTGCTTTCAAATTGATATATGAAATGATTACATGTTCTTACAATGCCTTATATGCCGATATGTCAAAAT
Source organism: Ehretia macrophylla (assembly GCA_037974665.1). Taxonomy (NCBI): domain Eukaryota; kingdom Viridiplantae; phylum Streptophyta; class Magnoliopsida; order Boraginales; family Ehretiaceae; genus Ehretia; species Ehretia macrophylla. The sequence continues at coordinate 46,018,906 of CM075771.1, read as the reverse complement.
GTGATCATATACTTGCTCGGAGGCAACCTACTTTGTTGACCTCCCAATGTGAAAGGTTGAATGGCATACATATGCATTGCATACAAGGTTGCAACCTTTCATTCTGGCGTGGTAGCGTTTCACGCACACCGGGCGGCATCGGGCTTGCCGGTACAACCGTGACTACCATTGTCCAATTCCCTCTCTCGCTTGGGGGCTAGACTTCCTTGGAGAGTTGGGTTGTAGGATTTAGGGGTGCATCCGGAGTACACCCATTTGGCTTGATAAGTGGATAATTGAAGCCGGCCGCAACAACTGTTATCAGAAATGATCTTGAGAGCGAAAGCTCACCGTATCCTTTTCACTATGTGTTTAAGTACTCTCGCTTGGTTCCTAGAGGACCTCGGGGAGGAAAGACGGGTAAATGTGTTCATTTATATTTATATTATGTTATAAACTTACTTGTGTTATATGTCATGCTTTCAAAAAGGGTTTTTTTCATAAGTTTAATCGAAAAAATATTTCAAAACGTTATCTCTCGTTCCCCCTCTCTGAGTTCATAAGGACTCACCTTCTTTTTGTCACAGGTGCAGCAGATTTGGAACAAGCAACCGAAGTAAATGTACTTGTTGATGATTCCTTGGAGTGACTACGTGCTTTTGTGCTTTGCCTGAAAGTGGTTGCTATATTGATGTTGTGTTTGATTGCAAACTGTTCATTTTATTGATGTAAATGACCCCGTTGTAATTTGGGTCTAATTTTGGCTTGTACTGATTATAACCGAACGAATTCTTTATTTCATTGTTAACTTTCGTCGTTTAATTAGTAGTTATCGTAGGCGTTTGAACCGCTAGGTGAATAAGTAAATAATGTAACTCTACTTAATCTCACCTAGTGATCATGCACAAGCTAAAGGATAATAGGTACTTGCATGATAGGAAATTGACAAATAAACAGGACATAGTTATCATGTTAGGCTTATTAACCAAACGAGACTTTCAAGATAAACTAGTAGGCATATCGGTTGATGACAAAATAGGAGTCCTTAATAGAATTGGATTAATGATTGGAATAATTGAGGCGTTTAAAAATTAGGTCAAACTAAAAGGTCCTAACTATAGCCGTTATGCTACCGATTTTTTTGGAAAATCTTTTGGAGTTCTAGACCAACGTTAAGTGTTAAATCATAACAAATGACTAAGTACGTGAAATAGCACAAATGATTTAGGCCATACCCTAGTCTAGCCTTTATAGGTCGGGTTGGGGCGTGACATCGTGAGCCTCGAAAATGACGACAACCTAATCCACCACATTTCTATTACCGAATCCCACGTCACCTTGGGCAAGACAACTTCGCCTCACATAGAGGCTAGGCCCACAAAACCGAGGGTGTAGGGCTTGGGACCAGGTCTCCGTCGCTCCGGTGCCCATAACTTTTGATCCATAAGGAGTTACTCAGCGCACAACATACCGTTGGAAAGCTCTCCGAGAGCTCTACGACGATGGCAGCAAGCCTGCTCGGCTGCGCCCATTTTCGGAGCCCAAAATCGAACATTTGCATCAGTTTTGGAATAATTTTCTTCTTTTGCAGTGTTTTTCCATCTCGGATCGTACGTCATGAGCCTCGAAAAGGACGACAACCTAATCCAGCACATTTCTATTACCGAATAACATGGCACCTTGGGCAAGATAACTTCACCTCACGTAGAGGCTGGGCCCGCAAACCGAGAGCGTGGGGCTTGGGACCAGGTCTCCGTCGCTCCGGTGCCCATAACTTTTGATCCGTAAGGAGTTACTGGCGCACAACATACCGTTGGAAAGCTCTCTGAGAGCTCTACGACGGGGGATACAAGCATGCTCGGCTGTTGTGAGGCCTGACCTCGATTTGCGTGCGATACCTCATTTTGTGTGCCCTAGCCTAGATTTGTGTGCCTTAACCTAGATTTAAGAATCATGTTTCATTTTATGTGCCTTGCATTGAATTACGTGTAGTCATTTAGGGTTGCGTGCATTTATTTGGGAAACGTGCATTCATCTCGTAGTGCGTGCCCTAGACATAGGAAAGCGCGCCCTCAAAATAATCAAGAAAGCATCTTACACGAAGCACTAGATCAATAATTAATCCTACAAATCCCACTAACTAATATTAAAATGCTAAGTCAATGCACTAGAAGACGAAATTGCACCAAAAGCTAGACATTCTTTGTTTTTTATTCTTTATTCTTTGCATATCCCAAACACACAATAAAATAAGCCTTGAACAAGACAAAAAGTTTCAGATTTGAACACCTCTTTGGCCGACCACCTTGTGTGCTTTGTGCTTGCTTTGCATAATTCAAATTGAACCTAGACAATTCTATGACAACTAATAACACAAAGCAATAAAAAAAATAGCTCAAAAACTCTACCAAGCTCCACCAATCTCGACATAAGCTCCTTGCCCATGCTAAACACTTCAAATTATACTCCTTGAAGACACAAAAATCAGAAATTGCAAAGCTCAAGGCCAACACATGCTTCAAACCTTGCAAAAGCTTTTATTTTTCTTTCATTTCTCTCATTTCCTCTCATTCTTTTCTCTCCCTCTCATCCTTCTCTCTCTCTTGGCCTTGGCTGAGTTTCTACACTCCTTAGCTTATCTTCATCACTCCATGGTTCATCAAGGCATGCAAGAACCTAGGGAGCTCGACTAAGCAAGCTAGGTTGCAAGAAACACACATGCAAGCTCTTTGAATCTCCATTTCGGCTTAGGTGAGTTTGCTAGCTTCCATTTCTTTTCTTATTGTCTAACCATATGCACCTACTAAGAACTTGGTTACTAAGCTAGGAAATTTGAGAAAAACCGAGTGGTGTCTCGGCTAAGCAAGGAAAAAGGTCAACTTTGTGCTTCACCAAGAGTCTTGTGCATCTTCTTGTTGTTTTGCTAAGGTGACGGCTAAAACTTCTTGAAAATCTTTCAAAAACCCACATGCATGCCCTTAAATGTCTATCTTTACTTCTGTACTTGAGATATATGTGTGTTCATGAGCTTTTATAAACATGCATGGCAAGATATTTGGCTAAAATGTGATGTTGGATGAAATCGTGTATGGGACAGTTTTCTGCCTTGTTGGTACGATATGATTTTGGCTAGGTAAATGATGTTGAAAATGCGTGGAAATTGGTAGGTAACTATTTTTACCAGTTCGGAACATTTTTCACAGAAATAGGCCAAAGCTAATTGTGACTCTAAAGTCCTCAAAACGGAAAATTATTAAAATGTGTCCAAATCTGGAAAGTCTGGAAAAATGAAGCAGGTTTTGGCAGATTCACTGACCTTGTAGAACGAACCAGTTTTGACTTAGTAAATGACATCCAAAATGTATGAGATTTGGTTTCCTGATATATTTTTCAGTTCTGGACATTTTTTTCAGAAATGTACTAAGGCTAAATCTGACCCTAAGGCCCTCAAAAACGACAAGAATTGAAATGTGTGCAAATCTGGACAGTTTTGTGCAGTCTCACTGTTTTGGCTATAACTATTGAACCCGAACTCCAAATGATGCAAGGTTTGTTTCTGAATTTCGTTCACTTCCTAAGCTTTAATTTGACATCTTATTCACTGGAGTTGGAGATTTTTTGCTTGTCTTAATGATTGTGAGAAAACAGTCTATTGCAGTGAGGGTTTCACTTAGTGATATGCTTAGAAAAATTATTGTAGCTTCTCTCGTTGTATTAAATGTTTGGGATTGTGGCATTGAGATGTTGTGTGGACTGTTTTGAATACTTGAGGGTGTATGAACTAATCAACGCGTGGCTTGAGTTTGATTTCGAGATGACTTGGGGCTTAATCGCACGGGTAAGCACGAATTGGAACCCTAGTAACTAGGTGAATTTGCTAAGTGTTGATCCTTTGGATGTTGTGTTGGATTATGTGTTTAGTAGGCTTCCCGTAGTTGCCTTGTAGCCCTAAATATGATTTCGATGATTTCATGTTGAACCGGAAAATGAGTTTCAAAACCTATTTCTCGTTCCCCCTCCCTGAGTTCATAAGGACTCATCCTCTTTTATCATCTCAGGTGAAGAAGATCAAGAACAGGTACCCAAGGACGACGTTCCTAACGATGATTCTTTGGAATGATTGCATGTCCTATGTGCTTTGCTTGATTATGGCCATTGTGAACACTATGCTGCTTGAAGACTATTTCTTTTCATGTTGCTTGATGTTTGTAATGTAAAAGACCCCCGTTGTAATTTGGGGTCTAATTTTGGCTTGTACTGATAATAACTAAAGAGACACTACTATGGTCGTTTTGCTATCATTACTGGTTAGTATCTATCATAGGATTATGAAGTATCAAGTAAGGACTAAGCAAAATGAACCTATCCAATCTTAAGCAGGTACCCATTGTTAAGCTAAGATCAATAGGTACTTTTGTAACGAGGATTCACAAACAAACGAGACATAGTATCATGCTAGGTTATTAATCAAACGAGACATCGAGATAACTAGTAGGCGTCTCAATTGATGAAAAATAGTAATCTTAGTTGGAAATGAAATTTGAGGCGTTTAGAGAACTAGGTCAAACTAAAGAGCCCAATTACAGCCGTTATGCTGCCGGTTTTAAAAAAAAATTATGGAGTCTAGGATAAACGTTAAGCGTTAAACTTTTATGAACAACTAAGTACGAGACATGACTTGAATGTTTAGATCATACCCTAGTCTAACCTTTATAGGCTGGGTTAGGGCGTGACAGTTGCGCCCATTTTCGGAGCCCAAAATCGAACGGTTTCATCAGTTTCGGAATAATTTTCTTCTTTTGCAATATTTTTCTGTCCCGGATCGTACGTCCTGAGCCTCGAAAAGGACGATAACCTAATCCATCACATTTCTATTACCGAATAACATGGCACCTTGGACAAGACAACTTCGCCTCACGTAGAGGCTGGGCCCGCAAACCGAGGGTGTGTGGCTTGGGACCAGGTCTCCGTCACTCCGGTGCCCATAACTTTTGATCCGTAAGGAGTTACGCGGCGCACAACATACCGTTGGAAAGCTCTCCGACAGCTCTACGACGGGGGATACAAGCCTGCTCGGCTGCGCCCATTTTCAGAGCCCAAAATCTAACGTTTTCATCAGTTTTGGAACAATTTTCTTCTTTTGCGTTGTTTTTCCGTCCCAGATCGTATGTCGTGAGCCTCAAAAAGGATGACAACCTAATCCATCACATTTCTATTACCGAATAACAAGGCACCTTGGGCAAGACAACTTCGCCTCACGTAGAGGCTGGGCCTGCAAACCGAGGGCGTGGGGCTTGGGACCAGGTCTCCGTCGTTCCGGTGCCCATAACTTTTGATCCGTAAGGAGCTACGCGGCGCACAACATACCGTTGGAAAGCTCTCCGAGAGCTCTACGACGTGGGCAGCAAGCTTGCTCAGCTACGCCAGTTTTCGGAGCCCAAAATTGAACGTTTTCATCAGTTTCAGGATAATTTTTTTCTTTTGCGATGTTTTTCTGTCCCGTATCGTACGTCGTGAGCCGTGTAAAGGACAACAACCTAATCCACCACATTTCTATTACTAAATCCCACGGCACCTTGGGCAAGACAACTTCACCTCACGTAGAGGCTTGGCCCGCAAACCGAGGGTGTGGGACTAAGTCTCTGTTGCTCCGGTGACTAGAACTTTTGATCCGTAAGGAGTTACGCGGCGCACAGTATACCGTTGGAAAGCTATCCAAGAGCTCTACGACGGGGTCAGCAGGCCTGCTGAGCTGCGCCCATTTTCGGAGCCCAAAATCGAACGTTTTCATCAGTTTCAGGACAATTTTCTTCTTTTGTGTTATTTTTCCGTCCCGGATCGTAGGTCGTGAGGAGCGAAAATGACGACCACCTAATCCACCATATTTCTATTACCGAATCCCACGTCACCTTGGGCAAGAAAAATTCGCCACACGTAGAGGCTGGGCTCGTAAACCGAGGGCGTTGGGCTTGGGACCAAGTCTCCGTCGCTCCGATACCCATAACTTTTGATCTGTAAGGAGTTACGCGGCGCACAGTATACAGTTGGAAAGCTTTCTGAGAGCTCTATGACAGGGGCACCAAGCCTACTTGGCAGCGAAAATTTTTAGAGCCCAAAATCGAACGTTTTCATCAATTTCGGGACACTTTTCTTCTTTTGCGCTATTTTTTCGTTCCAGATTGTACGTCGTGAGCCGCGAAAAGGACGACAACCAAATCCATCACATTTCTATTGCCGAATAACACGGCACCTTGGGAAAGGCAACTTTGCCTCACGTAGAGGCTGGGCCTGCAAATCGAGGGTGTGGGGTTTGGGACCAGGTCTCCGTCGCTCCGATGCCCATCACTTTTGATTCGTAAGGAGTTACGTGGCGCACAACATACCGTTGGAAAGATCTCCGAGAGCTCTACGACGTGGCAGCAAGCCTGCTCGGCTGCGCCCGTTTTCGAAGTCCAAAATCGAATGTTTTCATCATTTTTGGGACAATTTTCTTCTTTCGCGCTATTTTTCTGTCCCGGATCGTACGTCATGAGCCGCTAAAAGGACGACAACCTAATCCATCACTTTTCTATTATCGAATCCCATGGCACCTTGTGCAAGACAACTTCGCCTCACATAGAGGCTGGGCCCGCAACCGAGGGCGTTGGGCTTGGGACCAAGTCTCCGTCGCTCCGGTGCCTATAACTTTTTATCCGTTAGGAGTTACGCGGCGCACAGCATATCATTGGAAAGCTCTCCGAGAGCACTACGATGGGGACAGCAAGCTTGCTTTGCTGCGAAAATATTCGGAGCCCAAAATAGAACCTTTTCATCAATTTCGGGACACTTTTCTTCTTTTGCACTGTTTTTCTGTCGCGGATCGTACGTCGTGAGCCGCGGAAAGGACGACAAACTAATCCATCACATTTTAATTACCGAATAACATGGCACCTTGTGCAAGACAACTTCGCCTCACGTAGAGGCAGGGTCCGCAAACCGAGGGCGTGGGGCTTAGGACCAAGTCTCCATCACTCTGATGCCTATAACTTTTGATCCGTATGGAGCTACTCAGCGCACATCATACCGTTGGAAAGCTCTCCAAGAGCTCTACGATAGAGGCAGCAAGCCTGCTAGGCTGTGCCCTTTTTGGAGCCCAAAATCAAACGTTTTCATTAGTTTTGGAATAATTTTCTTCTTTTGTAGTGTTTTTTTTGTCTCGGATCGTACGTCGTGAGCCTAAAAAAGGACGACAACGTAATCCATTTCATTTCTATTACCGAATAACATGGTACATTGGGCAAGACAACTTCGTCTCACGTAGAGGCTGGGCCCGCAAACCGAGGGCATGTGGCTTGGGACCAGGTCTCCGTCGCTCCGGTGCCCATAACTCTTGATCCATAAGGAGTTACACAGCGCACAGCATACCGTTGGAAAGCTCACTAAGAGCTCTACGACGGGGGCTACAAGGCTGCTCAGCTGCGCCCATTTTTAGAGCCCAAAATTGAACCTTTTCATCAGTTTCAGAACAATTTTCTTCTTTTGCGCTATTTTTCTGTCCCATATCGTATGTCGTGAGCCTCGAAAAGGGCGACAACCTAATCCATCACATTTATATTACCAAATAACAAGGCACCTTGGGCAAGACAACTTCGCCTCACGTAGAGGCTGGGCCCACAAACCGAGGGCATGGGGCTTGGGACCAGGTCTCCGTCGCTCCGGTGCCCATAACTTTTGATCTATAAGGAGTTACGCGGCGCACAACATACCGTTGGAAAGCTCTCCAAGAGCTCTACTACGTGGGAAGCAAGCCTGCTTGGCTGCGTCAGTTTTTGGAGCCCAAAATCGAATATTTTTATCCATTTTGGGATAATTTTCTTCTTTTGCGCTGTTTTTTCATCCCGTATGGTACGTCGTGAGCCGCGTAAAGGACGACAACCTAATCCACCACATTTCTATTACCGAATCCCATGGTACCTTGGGCAAGACAACTTCGCCTCACGTAGAGGCTTGGCCCGCAAACCAAGGGTATGAGACCAAGTCTCCGTCGTTCCGTTGACCATAACTTTTGACCAGTAAGGAGTTATGCGGCGCACAGCATACCATTGGAAAGCTCTCCGAGAGCTCTACGATGGGGGTAGCAAGCATGCTGGGCTGCGCCCGTTTTTGGGGTCCAAAATCGAACGTTTTCATCAGTTTTAGGATAATTTTCTTCTTTTGCATTGTTTTTTCTTCCCGGATCGTAGGTCGTGAGCCGCGAAAAGGACGACAAACTAATCCACCACATTTATATTACCGAATCCCACATCACCTTGGGCAAGACAACTTCGCCACACGTAGAGGCTGGGCCCGCAAACCGAGGGCGTGAGGCTTGGGACCAAGTCTCCGTCACTCCGGTGCCCATAATTTTTTATTCGTAAGGAGTTACACGGCGCACAGCATACTGTTGGAAAGATTTTCGAGAGCTCTACGACAGGGGCAGCAAGCCTGCTATGCAAAAAAAATTTTCACAGCCCAAAATTGAACGTTTTCATCAATTTCGGGATATTTTTCTTCTTTTGTGCTATTTTTTCGTCCCGGATTGTACGTCGTGAGCCGTGAAATGGACGACAACCTAATCCATCACATTTCTATTACCGAATAACATGGCACCTTGGGCAAGACAACTTCGCCTCACGTAGAGGCTGGGCCCGTAAACCGAGGGCGTGGGGCTTGGGACCAGGTCTCCGTCGCTCCGGTGCCCATCACTTTTGATCCGTAAGGCGTTACATGGCGCACAGCATACCGTTGTAAAGCTCTCTGAGAGCTCTATGACTTAGGTAACAAGCCTGCTCGGCTGCGCCCATTTTTAGAGTCCAAAATTGAACATTTTCATCAATTTCAGGATAATTTTCTTCTTTTGCGCTATTTTTTCATACCGGATCGTGCATCGTGAGCAGCGAAAAGGACGACAACCTAATCTACCACATTTCTATTACCGAATCCCATGGCACCATGGGCAAGACAACTTTGCCTCACTTAGAGGCTGGGCCCGCAAACCGAGGGCGTGGGGCTTGGAACCAAGTCTCCGTCGCTCCGGTGCCCATAACTTTTGATCCGTAAGGAGTTATGCAGCGCACAGCATACCGTTGGAAAGCTCTCCGAGAGCTCTACGATGGGGGTAGCAAGCATACCAGGCTGCGCCCATTTTCGTAGCCCAAATTCGAACATTTTCATCAGTTTCGGGATAATTTTCTTCTTTTGCCTTGTTTTTCCGTCCTGGATCGTAGGTCGTGAGCCGCGAAAAGGACGACAACCTAGTCCACCACATTTCTATTACCGAATCCCACGTCACCTTGGGCAAGACAACTTCGCCACACGTAGAGGCTGGGCCCGCAAACCGAGGACGTAGGGCTTGGGACCAAGTCTCCGTCGCTCCGGTACCCATAACTTTTGATCCGTCAGGAGTTACACGGTGCACAGCATACTGTAGGAAAGATTTTCGAGAGCTCTACGACAGGGGCAGCAAGCCTGCTATGCAATGAAAATTTTCACAGCCCAAAATTGAACGTTTTCATCAATTTCGGGACACTTTTCTTCTTTTGCGTTATTTTTTCATCCCGGATTGTATGTCGTGAGCTGTGAAATAGACGAAAACCTAATCCATCACATTTCTATTACCGAATAACATGGAACCTTGGGCAAAACAACTTCGTCTCACGTAGAAGCTGGGCCCGCAAACCGAGGGTGTGGGGCTTGGGACCAGGTCTCCGTCGCTCCAGTGCCCATCATTTTTGATCCGTAAGGCGTTATGTGGCATACAACATACCGTTGGAAAGCTCTCCGAGAGCTCTATGACGTAGGTAACAAGCCTGCTCGGTTGCGCCCATTTTCGGAGTCCAAAATCGAACGTTTTCATCAATTTCGGGATAATTTTCTTCTTTTGAGCTATTTTTTCGTCCCGGATCGTGCGTCGTGAGCCGCGAAAAGGACGACAACCTAATCTACCACATTTCTATTACCGAATCCCATGGCACCATGGGCAAGACAAATTTGCCTCACGTAGAGGCTGGGCCTGCAAATCGAGGGCGTGGGACTTGGGACCAAGTCTACGTCGCTCTGGTGACCATAACTTTTGATCCGTAAGGAGTTATGCGGCGCACAGCATACCGTTGGAAAGCTCTCTGCGAGCTCTACGATGGGGCAGCAAGCCTGCTTTACTGCGAAAATATTCAGAGCCCAAAATCGAACGTTTTCATCAATTTCGGGACACTTTTCATATTTTGCGCTGTTTTTCGGTCGCGGATCGTATGTCGTGAGCCGTGAAAAGGACGATAGCCTAATCCATCATATTTCTGTTATCGAATAACATGGCACCTTGGGCAAGACAACTTCGCCTCACGTAGAGGCAGGGCCAGCAAACCGAGGGCGTGGGGCTTAAGACTAGGTCACTATCTCTCCAGTACCCATAAGTTTTGATCCGTAAGGAGTTACTCGGCGCACAACATATCGTTGGAAAGCTCTCCGAGAGCTCTACAACGGGAACAGTAAGCCTGCTCTGCTGCGCCCATTTTCGAAGCCCAAAATCGAATATTTTCATCAGTTTCAGAATAATTTTCTTCTTTTGCAGTGTTTTTTCGTCCCGGATCGTACGTCGTGAGCCTCGAAAAGGAGGACAACCTAATCCATCATATTTCTATTAATGAATAACATGGCACCTTGGGCACGACAACTTCGCCTCACGTAGAGGCTGGGCCTGCAAACCGAGGATGGGTGGCTTGGGACCAGGTTTCCGTCGCTCTAGTGCCCATAACTTTTGATCCGTAAGGAGTTACGCGGTGCACAACATACCGTTGAAAAGCTCTCCGACAGCTCTACGACAGGGGCTACAAGCCTGCTCGACTATTGTGAGGCCTGACCCTGAATAACGTGTCTCACCTCGATTTGTGTGCCTTAGACCTAGAATTGTATGACCGATCTTGGATTATATGTCCTGTCTTAGTTTTTGTGCATGTCTCGTTATACGTGCCTTAATCGTCGACTTACGTGCCCAAACATTGATTTGCTTGTGATACCTCATTTCATGTGCCCTAACCTAGATTTGCGTGCCTTGACCTAGGTTTAAGAGTTGTGTTTCGTTTTGTGTGCCTTGCATTGAATTACGTGCATACATTTAGGGTTGCATGCATTTACTTGAGAAACGTGTATTCGTCTCATAGTTCGTGCCTTACATCTTAGTGCGTGCCCTAAACCTAGGAAAGCGTGCCCACATGCTAATCAAGAAAGCATCTTACACGAAGCACTAGATCATTAATTAATCCTACAAACTTCACTAACTAATATTAAAATGCTAAGTCAACTCACTAGAAGACGAAATCTCACAAAAAGCTAGACATTCTTATTCTTTATTCCTTATTCTTTTGCATATTCCAAGCACTTAATTAAATAATGCTCAACCAAGACAAAAATTCATAATTTTGCAATGCCTTGGCCGACCACTTTCTTGCATTTGTGCTTGTCTTGCATGATTCAAAATTAAATCTAAACATTCTATGACAAGTTATGACACAAAGCCTTAAAAAAATGACTCAAAACTCTACCCAAAGCTCCACCAATCTCAACATATGCAAGTGCCCATGCTAGGTGATTCAAAATTATGCTCCTTGAATACACAATTCTGAATTTTGCAAGCCCTAGGCCGACATATGCATCAATTGCTTCAAGCCATTCATGTTTCTTTCATTATTTCTCTCTTTCTCGCATTCTTTCTCTCATTTCTTCTCTCTCTCTCTCGGCCCTAGCTGAAATTATAGACTCCATAGCTTAAGTTCTTCATCCAAAGGTTCTTCAAGACATGCAAGCTACTAGGAAGCTCGACCAAGCAAGCTAGAATGCAAAAGTCGCACATATAAGCTCATAGCACATTCATTTCGGCTTAGGTAAGTTTGTTAGCTTCCATTTCATTTTCTTCTTGTTCTAGACACTTGCACATACTAAGAACATGGTTACAAAGCTAGGAATTAGAGAAATCTCAAGTTGTCTCTCGGCTAAGCAAGGAGAAGAGTCAGCCTTGTGCATCATCAAGAGTCTTGTGCATCTTCTTGTTGTCTTGCTAAGGTGAGGGCTAAAACTTCTTGAAAAGCTTTCAAAAACCACATGCATGCCTTTAAATGTCTATTTTTACCTCTGTACTTGTGATATATGTGTGTACATGAACTTTTGTAAGCATGCAAGGCAAGATATTTGGCTAGAATGTGAAGATAGGTGAAATCGCGTATTTGGCAGCTTTCTGTTCTGTTGGAACGAAGTGATTTTGACCAGGTAAATGATGTTGAAAATGCGTGAAAAAGGGTAGGTGACTAGTTTTGCCAGTTCTAATAATTTATCGTAGAAATAGGCCAAAGCTAATTTCGACTCTAAGGTCCCCAAAATGGAAAAACATTGAAAGGTGTCCAAATCTGGAAAATCTGGGAAAATGAAGCAGGTTTTGGCAGATTCACTGTCCTTATAGAACGAATCAATTTTGACTTAGTAAATGATATCCAAAATGCATGAAATTTCTTGTGACGCTAGATTTTTCAGTTCGGGACATTTTTGTCAGAAATAGACTAAGGCTAAATCTGATCCTAAGGTCCTCAAAAACGGCAAGTATTGAAATGTGTGCAAATCTGGACAGTTTTGCGTAGTCTCACGGTTTTGGCTATAACTATTGAACCCGAACTCCAAATGATGCAAGGTTTGTTTCTAGATTTAGTTCACTACTTAAGCTTTAATTTGAAATTTTGTTCACTGGAATTGGAGTTTATTTGCTTGTATCGATAATTGTGAGAAAACAGACCATTGCAGTGAGGTTTTCATCTAGTGATTTGCCTTGAAAATTATTGTAACTTCTCTTGTTGTATTAAATGCTTGGGATTGTGGCATTGGGATGTTGTGTAGAATGTTTTGAATGCTTGAGGGTGTTTGAATTAATCAATGCATGGCTTGAGTTTAATTACGTGACAACTTAGGGCTTAATCGCACGGGTAAACATGAATTGGAACCCCAATGACTAGGAAAACTCGCTAAGTGTCGATCCTATGAATATCGTGTTTAATTATGTAATTAGTAGGCTGCCCGTAGTTGCCCTCATAGCCCTAAACATGATTTCGATGATTACATGTTGACAAGTAGGCCTTTCTTGCACCCGGTCCCACGTAGATGTCGTTGCTTGTTGAATAATCTTATTATTTGATTACATGAACTTCGAAATGAGTTATATGAGTTGATTTACATGTGTTACATGGCTGCCCATTTAATATTCATATAACTCCATGTGCTTTTCAAGTGAAATTACTTGTCATATCGTGCCTCGCGTGTTTATTTATCAATGTGCAATCTTATGACTGCTCGGAGGCAACCTACTTTGTTGTCCTCCTAATGTGATATATTAAATGTCATAAATGTGCATTGCATATAAGGTTGCAACCTTTCATTCTGGCGTGGTAGCATTCACGCACACCGGGAGGCATCGGGCTTGCTGGTGCAACCATGACTACCATTGTCCAATTCTCTCTCCCGCTTGGGGGCTAGACTTCCTCGGAGAGTTGGGTCGTAGGATTTTGGGGTACATCCGGAGTACACCCATTTGTCGTGATAAGGGGATGATTTGAAGTCGGCCGCAACAACTATTATCAGAAATGATCTTGAGAGCAAACGTTCACCGATCAATCTTGAGAGCGAAAGCTCACCGTATCCTTTTCAATATGTGTTTAAGTACTCTCGCTTGGTTCCTAGAGGACCTCAGGGAGGAAAGACGGGTAAATGTGTTTATTTACATTTATATTATGTTATAAACTTACTTGTGTTATATGTCATGCTTTCAAAAAGGGCTTTTCATAAGTTTAACCGGAAAAGAGTTTCAAAATGTATTTCTCGTTCCCCATCGCTGAGTTCATAAGGACTCACCCTCGTTTAACATCACAATTGAAGAATATCAGGAACAGGTACCCGAGGAGAATGTGCTTGTTGATGAATCCTTGGAGTGATTACGTGCTTTATGTGTCTTGCTTGACAGTGGCTGTTTTGTGAACGTTGTGTTTGCTTTGAAGAATATTTATTTTGTTGATGTAAATGACCCCGTTGTAATTTGGGTCTAATTTTGGGATTGTATTATCTATAATCGGACAAACTCTTTATTTGGTTATTTGTTTTCATCATCTCATATAGTAGTTATCGTAGGCGTTTAAACCACTAGATGATTAATCCACTAAGTTAACTCTATATAATTTCACTTAGGTACTCACCCGTACCCTAAAGGATAATAGGTACTTGCATAATAGTAAATTGACAAATAAATGGAACATAGTTATCAAGTTAGGCTTATTAACCAAATGAGACTTTCAAGATAAATTAGTAGGCATATCGGTTGATGACAAAATAGGAATCTTAGTGGGAATCGAATCAAGGATTGGAAGTTTTGAGGCGTTTTAGAAAATAGGTCAAACTAAAGGTCTTAAATATAGCCGTCTTGCTGCAGGATTTTCAGAAAATATTTTGGAGTTCTAAATCAACGTTAAGTATTAATCGTAAGAAATGACCAAGTCATACAAATAGCGTAAAAGAATTAGGTCATTCCCTAGTCTAGCCTCCATAGGTCGGGTTGGGGCGTGACACCTATATTAGAATGGTATCAGAGCATAGTTTACAAACTAGGCGTTAGTCAGGTTCAACTCTCGGACCATGGGTAGAAGCCCTAAGGTAATTACGATGTCTTGTTTATATGTGTTAATATGTGCTAATGTGCTTTAATTGCTTTAAGTATTGAATATTATGTGCCTTTGTGGACCATATGTATTCTATATCATGCACACCGACACATCCTCAATAATGCATGCATGCTTTTATACTCCTTCCTTGATACATGTGCATGTTATATAACCATGAATGATTGTTTATACACATAGATAGTTAGGATTAGGACTTTCAGGGAAGTGAATTTGTGCAGGACGAACGAAAAGGCTCTGTTAGAGATTTCTCGCATCTTCACAAGTACTCGATGGATCGTATGTATTATTGGATATGCATATATAAAATGCGTAGCACATGTATAAATGTTGAGGTAAAGTTATCCCCCTTATCTTTGGAATACCTATACCTATGATTGAGTTGTCAATTTTATAGCTATGAATTTCTTGATTCTGTTAAACCAATCTTCTAATTATGGTTCAAGTATAAAGTTTAATGACATACAACTTTGCTTAAGATATAAGAGCATACTATTAAATATGTAGAGTAGTATATATTCTCTTGGGTTGATAGTGGAAGATGACTTGGAGGTTTCTTTGAATCCATTTCTCACATCTTAAAATTGACTTGATAGACTATCTAAGAAGTTAGCAATATACTCGTACGATTGAATCCTTACTTGATTGGGATTAAGCATTGATGAATCTGATATGGTGTATACTAGCGAGTTTCAAGTTCACTAAATATTGAGATCATGACCTAGAAATTAAAAGATGAATTCATGGAAGTTGACGATAGTTACTTTTAGGGGTAGATTATTAAGACATGGATAGTATATTTAAGTGACTTAACAATGGATAACCTCAAAACATGTAGGCAACTCTGGAGACTGAGTTTAACAAGGTTGATGATTCTTTAGTATAACAAGATATAGGAATGTTAGAATCGAGGAATTCATGTAGTTAGAACTTGTGGTCGGAAGACTACACCTAAAATGTTAGGTCGAGTAGAAGTGTAAAGTATTGAATTATGCATTAGATGACTAACGTTGCTAAAGGTCCTAAGTTGGATATTAGTGATATTAAGAATCATGGTATTAATTTGGTGCCCCTCGGATTTAGTTGTGATTATGCAAAGTAAGTCATTTTATGCATTCGTTGTTTGGATACCCTAGAGGATGTTAGAAAGCATATATCCCTAAGTAACACCGATGTACCTAGTATATAAACCATGGAAATGAGATTAAAGCATCCGACTGCAAAATGGAGTCGTTAGGGTATGATTAGTAATCCTAAATAGCTTATAGTAAATATGTATAATGATTCATGGTAAACCCTAGGACCTAAGATCAATGAGTCTTGATGCTCTTAGCTAGTTGAACATGTAAATGAGGAGAGTAAGACTTCATATAGTTAAGATGGAGATGGATCAGAGTCATGATGACCCGAGAGACTTCTATTAGACAACCGTGTTTATGTGCACCGTTTCACATCTAGAAACTAGCGGTTGGTAGACTTCGAATTGTAGTCGTTGAATAGAGGAGTGAATCTTGTAATGATAGTTAAATGAGTGATTGATTACTTTTGAAGTTCTATTAGATTATATTGGAGGATGCCTCGTGGTCATAATTCTTTGATACAACCTTGAAGTTATCTGGTATAAGTATCTTATGAGCTCGATCATTTCGATACACATTTATAGTCCTAGGATTGTTGTTGTATGGCCGGTAACCTAGTAGAGCATTGATATCACTTACATGGCTATGAACCCAGCTTGGTAACATTAATGTTGAAGATATATTGGCGAGCATTAAGTGTTCAAAGGAATGTCTAGGTTGCTAAATGAGTAGGACCATTGTCTTCTTAAGTATGACGTAACCTTGGATTGAGGTAAGTGAAATTTATTTGAGATTGAAACTATTCGCTTTAGGAGTCTTGATTAAGATTAAAAGAAATTCTGAAGCCTCGTGACTTGAAGATAGAGATTTGAATGAGGAAATAAATTGTGGATTACAAGTTGATGAATTTACTTTTAATAGTTGAACTAGTGCAACACGATTAGTTACCCATGAAATTTCAATGGCAATTTGTTGGTGGTACTTAGTAAACCTTAGAGTTTGAGTTTAACGAATCTCAACGGTCTTTCTCCTTGATTATGAGCGTTAAGGTTAACGAAGCTGGAAAAGGATGTTAGTGAATAGGAGCCTGTAACTGGGAGACTAGTCATTAGAAGATTTGCTAATCTAATGTACCTACGAGATAAGGACTATGATACTATCGATAGATGACTACTTGAGATGAATTAGTTGTTTGGTGAGTTCTTCCTAAAAATAGGGTCATATTGTGGAAATGATCCATAATATGTGTATGTCCTACGTGTTAACAATATTGAAGCTAGTTGATAGGATATGTAAATCTGATATAGACATATCATCTTGAAATTAGTGTATGTCACCATAAGATCGCAGTATTATTGTGATATTCCTTTTGAGGTATGAATGCAAGATCGACACGACATAAGTCATGATTTTGGAATTATAGTTATATTGTTAGAATGCCGATGCAGCTTTGATTACCATGTTTGGAGATTCTAATCATAGTTAATGAACTCGACCTTAAATATCAATTGGAGAAAATAGAGTCGTTTGAAGGAACGAACTGTAAATGTAGGAGTCACACCGAATTAAATGATTAGAGAAACGTAGGAACTGAATTGGTTGAGGTAAGAGAGATCACAGAACACGGGATGAACCGGAGTGGGAAAAATAACAAATGTCAGAATCCGTCTAAATGACCTCAACAAGTAAGAATGAATTTCGGGACGAAATTCTTTTAAGGAGGGGAGGATGTGAGGCCTGACCTCGAATAACGTGTCTTATCTCGATTTGCGTGCATTAGACCCAGAACTGTATGACCGACCTTGGATTACATGCCCTGTGTGAGGCCCGACCTCGATTTACGTGTGATACCTTGTTTCATGTGCCCTAATCTAGATTTGCGTGCCTTGACCTAGGTTTAAGAATTGTGTTCATTTATGTGCCATGCATGGAATTACGTGCATTCATTTAGGGTTGCGTGCATTTACTTGAAAAACATTCGTTCGTCTCGTAGTTCGTGTCCTATCTCGTAGTGTGTGCCCTACACCTAGGAAAGCGTGCTCTCACGCTAATCAAGAAAGCATCTTACACAAAGCACTAGACTATTAAACAATCCTACAAAATCCACTATCAATATTATAATCCTAATTCAACTCACTAGAAGACAAAAAATTCACTAAACACTAGACATTCCTTATTCTTTATTCCTTATTCTTTTTGCACTTTCAAGATACAATTAAAATAATGGTCAAAGATGACAAAAATTCAGAATTGAAGCTAGCTTTGGCCGACCACTATGTGCATTTAATCTAGCATTGTATAATTTATTTATAATCCTAGACATACTATGACATTCTATGACACAAATGCATAAAAAATTGCTCGAATTATCCTCAAATCTCCACCTTGCTCGACCAAACACTTCATGCCCATGCTAACATTTTAAAATCACACATTGAAGACGCAAAAATCAGATTTTTAATGGCCCAAGGCCGACCACTTGCTTGAAGAATGCAAAGGCTTCACTCATTGTCATATTCTCTCATTTCCTCTCAACTTCTCTCTCCCTCTCATTCTCCTCACTATCTCTCGGCCTTGGCTGAGTTCTCACCATCCTTTGCTCATCTTCATCAACTCATGGTGCATCAAGACAAGCAACAATCAAAGAAACTCAAGCAAACAAGCTAGGATACGAAAATCACACATGCATGTCCTTTGAAGTCTTCATTTCGGCCCTAGGTGAGTTTTTAAACTTCCATTTCTTTTCTTCTTGTTCTAACCTCATGCATGTAACAAGAACTTGGTCACTAAGCTAGGAAAAATAGAGAAAATCTAGTTGGAACCTCGGCTAGGCAAAGGAGAAGAAGAAAATTGTGCTTCGACAAGTTTTTGTGCATCCTCTTGGTTGATTGCTAAGGTGAGGGCTAAAACCTTTTGAAAATCCTTCAAAAATCCACATGCATGCTCATAAAAGTATGTCTTTGCTTCTGTACTTGAGTTATATGTTCGTTCATAAGCTTTTGCAACCATGCATGGCAAGATCTTGGCTTGAAAGTGATGATAGGTGAAGTCGGATTGTTGACAGCTCTCTGACCAGTTTGTTTCGAGGTAAGTTTAGCTGGGAAAATGATGTTAAAAATGCATGAAACTTGGTAGGTAACTAATTTTTCCAGTTTTGAACATTTTTTGCAGAAATAGGCTCAAGATAATTTTGACTCTAAGGTCCTCAAAATAGCAAATCTTTAAAATGTGTCCAAATCTGGAAATCTGGAAAAATGAAGCAGGTTTTAGCGGATGCACTGACCTTGTATAACGAACCATATTTGACTTAGTAAATTATGTCAAAAATGCATAAAATTTGGTTTGCTGCTAGATTTTTCAGTTCTGGACATTTTTGTCAGAAATGGACTAAGGCTAAAACTGACCCTAAGGACCTCAAAAACGTCAATTATTGAAATATGTGCAAATCTGGACAGTTTTGTGTTATCCCACTGTTTCGGCTATAACTAATGATCCCGAACACCAAATGTAATGCCCCGATCCCTTACGAGACCGGAGGCTTTAATAACCATGCTATTCTCAACCCAATACCAAACCCGGTCACAAAATTTTAGGGGAAAAACGGACAGAGTTTCCCCTGTACTATGGACATTCTAAAAACCTGTAAACACTTAAACAAAGTCCCAACAATACAATACAAGCTCTTCTTAATTAAACAACAAAGCTATAAGGCCATCCGAGCCTTATGGTACACAATAGCTCCAAAACACACAAGCATGCGAGAACTTGTTGTCAGCATAGTTTTATAATCACAACATTCTAGGAAATCAATAACACAACTTAAAGGATAATGCATTCTACATTAACCATCCACTCCCAAGCATGCAAGGAAATAAAGGCAAGAATAAAAGTTATTACAAGACATGGCTTCCAATTCTACACCACAATCTACTATCCTTCAATTTGCACAACAACATATACATAGCCCTTAGGCCACAAAATAGTACGTAAAGTAATTAGATGAATCTTCCACCTAGCAACAAATTCATTAACCACCTCAAGATATCAGGCACAGCAACTAAGGTAAAGGCTCAATCTGAACTTCTTCTTCCTCAACTTAATCAACAAGCTGGGGATCACCATCAGCGTCTCCTGAAACAGATATCGAGGTATGAGCAACCACTGTTGCCCAGTGAGGGATGTAGTCCCGGGGCGTGCAATGCAACATATAATACAATTATACAACAATATCACTTAGACAATTTAAGAAGCAATGATAACATGAGTAACCACACATTTAAAAGGATACGTTTCAACAATCCCCTATACACCAATCTTCACTGGTCTTCAATCACGATCCACGAACCACGAGCACGATCACGATAAGCCGGCATAACCCCAATCACTCCAGTGGGTGTACTCCGGATGTACCCCGATAATCCTACGACCCAACATCCCCTGGCAATCTCCGGACCAGGCGAATGAGGGACTAGGGTACGGAGTTTGAATATCCACCAGCAAGCCCTCTGCCGCCCAGCCGATATTCAACACATCCGCCCCTGACACTATGGTTGCGTAACCACTATGCAATGCACTTAACGATGGAAAGTTAATAGCAATAATATAAGCATTAACACATATGAGGATCAACAAAGTAGGTTGACCTCAATGCAATGAGAATAGAACATTTATATAAGCAAATATGCAGTTTTGCAAAGAAACATTACAAAATAACCATAGAATTATACCAAAAGCTCCAAATCAACTTAATATCACATATAAACACTCAAGAAGTCATGCCGTGCGTTTAGAAGTGTGAGACAATCGAAATTGCACTTAAACCCCTTTATTTTACAAACTATTTCTCTTCCAAACCAAAGTTAATGATTTCATTTTCAAAGGAAACTCTCCCAACCTTCTAACTAACCCTCAAGGTACCCTCTTAACCCTCTAACTCATTCAAATGCTTGCGTTTACCACGAAAGCCCCAAATTTCCTCTTATGGCTTTAAACTATGCGTACATTGTCCGGGCTTCAAACAAGGGATATCAAGGCATCTATAGCACCTAGGTAGCCTAATGATACTAGAATTAAAGCCCGAATCCACCCGGATTCGCATTAACCCCAAAAGCCCCAAATTAAAGTCGGCTATTTTCCATTTTTAGGCGATTTAAGGGCAATGCAAGTGAACGGGCTATTAGGTTATCTTCACTAACACCTAAGGCATCTATTAGAAGCATTGAATCAAGCTAATTCGAGCAATTAAGCAAAACCCTAGAAAAAAACGTCACTATTCACCCTAAGAATCAAACTAATGATTCTAACCGTTTAAAAAGCGAAACAACGGCTCAAATGTGTTCCCTAGCATTCATATAGATGGTATATTAGCATAGATAACAATTACAATGGCATTTAATCATATTTTCAACAAATCAAGAAATGAGCAACTATTTAAAAATGCAAAAACAAGCCGTGAAATCCCTCACCACTACGCGTAGGAACACCTAGGAGGCTTGAAGACACCCTAATCCACTTGCTCAAGGCTTGGGAGGGCTTGGTTTGAAGGATTGAAGGACAAAATCTTCCTCTTTTCTCTCTATGCTGCTGTCGGCCCTTTTCTGTTTCTGTTTCAGCTTTTTTTTTTTTTTTTCTTTTGCATTTTGAGAGTTTAAGTGATATATAAAAGGGCTAAGTTGAGGTGGGGTCATTTGGGTGCTTAAGTGATCTAATATAATGCGCTTATTAAGCTTAAAACGAGCTTAGGATGATACATGTGTGCTAGATAATTAAATCTCTAAGTTAGTTACGTAACACTATTCACTCAACTACAAAAGTCATTTTCTAAACGAGCTCTCCTAACGCCTTTAGCTCAAATGCACATTTTTCCCACTACTTTAACAATTAATATGATTTAATAAAAATACTAATTAACTAATAGAATGTAGTTTAAAAATGGAGTGAATAGTAATTTAAGAAGACAATTAATAAGGCATAGAAAGAGGTGCGCAAATAAAGGATGCAACAGTAATTGAATGCATGGCTAAATCTCGGACGTCACATCCTCTCCCCCTTAAACTAATTGTGTCCACGCAATTCTTCTTCACAAGAGAACATATGCATCAACTGAAAACCAACTCTGATTATTCGTCATCAGTTGCTAAGCAAGAATACCATATACGAATTCTCGTGGAAGCTCATTAAGAAACTCCAGTAGTATTGTCTGCGAACCTCACTTAATAAGGCCAAATAAAGGCTCCAATAGAGACGCTACTTCGAAATCCAAATAAGAATCCCGCTGGTACGAATACCATAGAAGAATAGAATCCCAACTAAGAGTGGAGAGAAAATACCAATAAAAGTTCCGAGCAGGAGTATTGTAAATAATACCAGATAATAAGGCTAAAAATAATCCCATATACCAATTCTTCTGAGAGATGCCGACAAAAGAATACCAAATGAATAGCTGATAAGAAAATACCAAGAATATACTCCAGAGAACTGTCATATAGAAACCCCAAAAGAAGCTACTCATTTATGACCGCTAAGCACTAAAGAAGGCCTTAGAAGAATCCCAATAACTGAGCTCCAACTATATCCACCAATTCCCAAATAAAGGCTGATTAATTGCCTCTCATTTCTGCTAATCAACATAATTTGGAAGGCCTGCCACTAATCACCTCTCTTCAGGGGAGGAAGGAGTTTTTCTTACCATTCGACGGCTATGTATGCATGCCAAACAATTGCATATGTATAATCATTCTTTAAACTATTACGCAAACATGTTAATGAAAGAGTTTGTGAAACAGTGTAATCATCAAAGTCATTCAAGCACGATAATCAAGTCAAGCATAACACAACTCAATCAAAGACATTCAAATACACACATTACAAGCAACAGTTCAAGCATTTAATAATTCACAAAGTCAATTTGATGCATAACTAGCCACTTTGCTTCACCTTGCACATATTTAGCACGTAACACATAATTATATCACATAGGTGCACACATTCAATACCAGACACACAATCAAACATGCAGGCATACACTTTTAAGACACACACTTAATCAAGCACACACGCAAGGGTTACTACCCGACAGGCCGAGGACCCTGTCCCGGCTTAGAGCTAACTAAGCTCTGATACCACCTGTAACGCCCCGATCCCTCACGAGACCGGAGGCTCTAATAACCATGCTATTCTCAACCCAATACCAAACCCGGTCACAAAATTTTAAGGGAAAAACGGACAGAGTTTCCCCTGTACTATGGACATTCTAAAAACCTGTAAACACTTAAACAAAGTCCCAACAATACAATACAAGCTCTTCTTAATTAAACAACAAAGCTATAAGGCCATCCGAGCCTTATGGTACACAATAGCTCCAAAACACACAAGCATGCGAGAACTTGTTATCAGCATAGTTTTATAATCATAACATTCTAGGAAATCAATAACACAACTTAAAGGATAATGCATTCTACATTAACCATCCACTCCCAAGCATGCAAGGAAATAAAGGCAAGAATAAAAGTTGTTACAAGACATGGCTTCCAATTCTACACCACAATCTACTATCCTTCAATTTGCACAACAACATATACATAGCCCTTAGGCCACAAAATAGTACGTAAAGTAATCAGATGAATCTTCCACCTAGCAACAAATTCATTAACCACCTCAAGATATCAGGCACAGCAACTAAGGTAAAGGCTCAATCTGAACTTCTTCTTCCTCAACTTAATCAACAAGCTGGGGATCACCCTCAGTGTCTCCTGAAACAGATATCGAGGTATGAGCAACCACTGTTGCCCAGTGAGGGATGTAGTCCCGGGGCGTGCAATGCAACATATAATACAATTATACAACAATATCACTTAGACAATTTAAGAAGCAATGATAACATGAGTAACCACACATTTAAAAGGATACGTTTCAACAATCCCCTATACACCAATCTTCACTGGTCTTCAATCACGATCCACGAACCACGAGCACGATCACGATAAGCCGGCATAACCCCAATCACTCCAGTGGGTGTACTCCGGATGTACCCCGATAATCCTACGACCCAACATCCCCTGGCAATCTCCGGACCAGGCGAATGAGGGACTAGGGTACGGAGTTTGAATATCCACCGGCAAGCCCTCTACCGCCCAGCTGATATTCAACACATCCGCCCCTGACACTATGGTTGCGCAACCACTATGCAATGCACTTAACGATGACAAGTTAATAGCAATAATATAAGCATTAACACATATGAGGATCAACAAAGTAGGTTGACCTCGATGCAATGAGAATAGAACATTTATATAAGCAAATATGCAGTTTTGC
This sequence comes from Ehretia macrophylla, assembly GCA_037974665.1. NCBI lineage: Eukaryota > Viridiplantae > Streptophyta > Magnoliopsida > Boraginales > Ehretiaceae > Ehretia > Ehretia macrophylla. The sequence continues at coordinate 45,994,815 of CM075771.1, read as the reverse complement.
AAAGAGACATTACAAAATAACCATAGAATTATACCAAAAGCTCCAAATCAACTTAATATCACATATAAACACTCAAGAAGTCATGCCGTGCGTTTAGAAGTGTGAGACAACCGAAATTGCACTTAAACCCCTTTATTTTACAAACTATTTCTCTTCCAAACCAAAGTTAATGATTTCATTTTCAAAGGAAACTCTCCCAACCTTCTAACTAACCCTCAAGGTACCCTCTTAACCCTCTAACTCATTCAAATGCTCGCGTTTACCACGAAAGCCCCAAATTTCCTCTTATGGCTTTAAACTACGCGTACATTGTCCGGGCTTCAAACAAGGGATATCAAGGCATCTATAGCACCTAGGTAGCCTAAGGATAGTAGAATTAAAGCCCGAATCCACCCGGATTCGCATTAACCCCAAAAGCCCCAAATTAAAGTCGGCTATTTTCCATTTTTAGGCGATTTAAGGGCAATGCAAGTGCACGGGCTATTAGGTTATCTTCACTAACACCTAAGGCATCTATTAGAAGCATTGAATCAAGCTAATTCGAGCAATTACGCAAAACCCTAGAAAAAAATGTCACTATTCACCCTAAGAATCAAACTAACGATTCTAACCGTTTAAAAAGTGAAACAACGGCTCAAATGTGTTCCCTAGCATTCATATAGATGGTATATTAGCATAGATAACAATTACAATGGCATTTAATCATATTTTCAACAAATCAAGAAATGAGCAACTATTTAAAAATGCAAAAACAAGCCATGAAATCCCTCACCACTACGCGTAGGAACACCTAGGAGGCTTGAAGACACCCTAATCCACTTGCTCAAGGCTTGGGAGGGCTTGGTTTGAAGGATTGAAGGACAAAATCTTCCTCTTTTCTCTCTATGCTGCTGTCGGCCCTTTTCTGTTTCTGTTTCAGCTTTTTATTTTATTTTTCTTTTGCATTTTGAGAGTTTAAGTGATATATAAAAGGGCTAAGTTGAGGTGGGGTCATTTGGGTGCTTAAGTGATCTAATATAATGCGCATATTAAGCTTAAAACGAGCTTAGGATGATACATGTGTGCTAGATAATTAAATCTCTAAGTTAGTTACGTAACACTATTCATTCAACTACAAAAGTCATTTTCTAAACGAGCTCTCCTAACGCCTTTAGCTCACATGCACATTTTTCCCACTACTTTAACAATTAATATGATTTAATAAAAATACTAATTAACTAATAGAATGCAGTTTAAAAATGGAGTGAATAGTAATTTAAGAAGACAATTAATAAGGCATAGAAAGAGGTGCGCAAATAAAGGATGCAACAGTAATTGAATGCATGGCTAAATCTCGGACGTCACACAAAATGATGCAAGGTTTATTTATGATTTTAGTTAACTTCTTAAGCTTTAATTTGAAATCTTATTCACTGAAATTGGAGATTGTTTGCTTATCTTCATGATTGTGAGAATACAGCCTATTGCAGTAAGGGCTTCACATAGTGTTATGCTTAGAAAAATTGTTGTAACTTCTCTTGTTGAAATAAATGCTTGGGATTGTAGCTTTGGGATGTTGTGTGGACTGTTTTGAATGTTTGAGGATGTTGAATTAAATGATGCATGGCTTGAGATTGATTTTGAATTGGTTTGGGGCTTAAATTGCACGGATATGCATGAAATGGAAACCCTAATGACTAAGTAGTCTTGCTAAGTGTTGATCATTTGGGTATTGTGTGGAATTATGTGCTTAGTAGGCTGCCCGTAGATTCCCTTATAGTCCTAAATGTGATTTTGATCATTGCATGTTGACAAATAGGCTTTCTTGCATCCGAGCCCACGTAGATGTTGTTGCATGTTATATAATCTTATTATTATTTGATTACGTGGACTTTGAATTGAGTTATATGACTTGATTTATGTGCGATACATGGCTGTCCGTTTAATGTTCATATAACTCCATATGCTTTTCAAGTGAAACTACTTGTCCATTCGTGCCTCGCCTGTTTACTTGTCAATGACTGTCCGGAGGCAACCTACTTTGTTGTCCTCCTAATGTGATACGTTAATGTCATAAATGTGCACTGCATACAAGGTTGCAACCTTTCTTGTCGGCATGGTAGCGATCACGCACACCGGGCGGCATCAGGCTTGCCGGTACACCCGTGACTACCATGGTCTCATTCCCTCTCTCGCTTGGGGGCTAGACTTCCTCGGAAAGTTGGGTCGTAGGATTTCGGGGTACATCCAGTGTACACCCACCTGGCGTGTTTGGGGAATGATTTGAAGTCGGCCACAACAACTGATTCTGGAACTGATCTGAGAGCAAAAACTCACTGTATCCTTTTTACTATGTGTATAAGTACTCTCGCTTGGTTCCTAGAGAACCTCAGGGAGGAAAGACTGGTATTTCTGTTCCTGTACTTATATTATTGTTATATTCATGCTTGCAAAAGGATTTCATAAGTTGAACCGAAAAATGAGTTTCAAAACCTATTTCTCGTTCCCCCTCGCTGAGTTCATAAGGACTCACCCTCTTTTATCATCTCAGGTGAAGAAGATCCAGAACAGGTACCCGAGGACGGTGTGCCTAACGATGAATCCTTGGAGTGATTGCCTGTCTTGTGTGCTTTGCGTGATTGTGGCTACTTGTGAACTCCATGATACCTGAAGACTATTTCTTTTATGTTGCTTGCTATTTGTAATATAAAAGACCCCAGTTGTAATTTGGGGTCTAATTTTGGTTTGTACTGATATTAAGTAGACTGACGCTAGACACTACTATGATCGTTTTTGCTATTATTACCGCTAGTATCTATCATAGGTTATGACGTATTAGTTAAGGACTAAGTAAATGAACTTATCCAATCTTAAACAGGTACTCGCTATTAAGCTAAGATCAATAGGTACTTTTGTACGAGGATAAACAAACAAACGAGACATAGTATCATGCTAGGTTATAAATCAAACGAGACATCGAGATAACCAATAGGCGTTTCAATTGATGTTAAATGGTAATCCTAGTTGGAAATGAAATTGAGATTAGAGAAACTTGAGGCGTTTAGAGAATTAGGCCAAACCAAAGAGCCCAATTACTGGCGTTATGCTGCCGGTTTTTCGAAAAACTTTGGAGTTTAGACTAAATGATAAGTGTTAAATCTTTATAACGGTTAAGTATGTGACATGTCCGGAACGTTTAGATCACACCCTAGTCTAACCTTATAGGCCTTGTTGGGGCGTGACACCTTATAACTAGAATGGTATCAGAGCTTAGATTGCTTAAGCCGGGTTTAACTCTCGGACCGTGGGTAGAGCCCTAAGATAATTAGGATGACTTGCTTATATGTTATTGTGTGATAATGTTAAATGTGCCTTCTATGTTTTATGTGTTTAAGTGATTAACATGCCTTAGTTGTTTCTAGAAATATATCTATATTGCATATTTTATGCATTAAATTCTTAATTGTCATATTTCAATAAATTGTGCATCGTAATCTGTGCCTATAGATGGCTGGCCCTAGCACCCGTACTACTAATAGGAGCGGTGAACCCCAAGAGACCAGAGATGCCTATCAAACTAATCCCGGTATAGCTATGTTTAATATGATGGCGAATGCCATGGATCGTGTATCACGAGTGATGGAGCGTCAGGATGCACGTGAAGTCAACAACAACAACACGAATGAGGGTAACCACGAGAGACATAGCAGAATGAGGGAGTTCCTTGACTTTCGTCCGTCTAAATTCCACGGGAAAGCTGATGATGAGAAAGCAGATGCTTGGCTGTCCGAGATCGAGAAGATTTTCAGGCCACTTGATTATACCGATGAAGAAAAGGTAGAGTTTGCTGTGTTTCTATTGCACGGGGATGCCGAGCATTGGTGGCACACTGTAGAAGCACTGTGGGAAACTGATCAAACACCTTGCTTGTGGGGTAATTTTGTTAAGGCATTTAAGGAGAAATATGTACCTACAGTCTCCAGGCAGAGGCGGGCTGAGGAGTTTATGCACTTGACCTAAGGTAACATGACGGTGGTCCAGTACGAGGCTCGTTTCGACCGACTATCCCGTTATGCTCAATATATGGTTAGTACTCCGGAGGTGAAGATGTGGAAATTTACTACTGGATTGAGGCTAGAGATTCAGGACCAGTTGGCTTCTCATGACTTCGATACCTATTCTGCTCTCTTTGCTGCTGCCTCTCGAGTTGAGAAGAGGAATCTAGATGGAGCCGGTTCGAGTCAGCCGAACAAGAAACCATACCAGCCTCCAGGTCAGCAGAGGAAATTCCAGAGTCAAAGTCGTAATCAGGGCCCGAGCCAAAACAGACCAGTGAATAACCGTGGCCCGACGAAAGTGCCATCAGCCTCTTCCGCCTGCGGAACCACAGGTAGTTCATCTGCTACTCAATCCGTCAGCTGTTCTTATTGTGACAGGAAGGGGCATACCGAGGCCCAGTGTTAGAGGAAGTCAGGACGATGTATGAGATGTGGTAGTGATCAGCATCAGATCAAGGATTGCCCTAAACGGCAGGCAGGGCAGAATCAGGGTAAACCAGTTGTTAGAGGCAAGACTCCAGTTCCTAGAGTTCAGGCTCGAGCCTATGCTATTGAGTGCGAGGAGATTCCAGATGAGACCGCTGTTGTTGAAGGTAAATTCTTCATACTGAATCAACCTATTAGGGTGTTAATTGATCTAGGTGCTACTCATTCATTTATTACTCCCTTATGTGTGGAACGTGTGAAACTGAAAGTTGTATGTTTGCCATACGAAGTAGAAGTTGGTACTCCAATGAGTTCTAAACTTGTAACTAGCTCAGCTTGTAAAGCATGTAAAATCCAAATTAAGGATAGGGAATTCTCAGCCAATCTTATTGTATTACCTTTTCGAGATTATGAGGTCATTTTAGGGATGGATTGGCTGGCAAAACATCATGTCCAACTAGATTGCCGGGCGAATATTATAACATTTCGGGTACCTGGTCAACCAATACTGGAGGTAATGGGTCGAAGAGATTTCACTGGGAGTTCCATCATTTCATCTACAAAAGTAGTAAAGTCCTTGAGAAAAGGGTGTAGCGGATACTTAGCTTACCTTATCAACAAGCCGTCGGACAAAGCTAGGTTGGAGGAGATGCCTGTGATCAAAGACTATGCGGATGTGTTTCCAGAAGAATTACTCGGTTTATCCCCAAATCGGGAGATCGAGTTCGTTATAGAGCTACTACCTGGCACCCAGCTGATATCTAAAGCTCCCTATCATATGGCACCGGCCGAGCTACAAGAATTGAAGGACCAATTGCAAGGATTGTTGAAGAAGGGGTTTGTTCAACCAAGTTCTTCACCGTGGGGTGCACCAGTTCTATTTGTAAAGAAGAAAGACGGAACGTTGAGACTGTGCATCGATTACCGAGGATTGAACCAAGTGACTGTCAAGAATAAATACCCACTTCCACTGATCGACGAGCTATTTGATCAACTGCAAGGAGCCAAAGTGTATTCAAAACTCGACTTGAGGCAAGGGTATTATCAGTTACAGATCAAAAAGGAAGATGTGCCAAACTTGGCTTTCAGGACGAGATATGGGCATTATGAATATGTGGTGATGCCTTTTGGACTAACTAATGCCCCTGCAGCTTTTATGGATTTGATGCACAGGGTGTTTCAACCCTACTTGGACCAATTTGTGGTGATCTTCATTGATGATATTTTGGTATACTCAAAATCTGAGGCGGAGCATGAGCAATATTTGCGGTTGGTACTGCAGAAACTTCGAGAGCATCAATTGTATGCAAAGTTTAGCAAGTGTGAATTTTGGTTGCAGCAGATTGCATTTTTGGGGCATATCATATCCTAAGAGGGAATAGCGGTGGATCCAGCAAAGATAGATGCAGTGATGTCTTGGAAGAAGCCGGAGAATATTACGGAGGTTCGGAGTTTTCTTGGTCTAGCCGGCTATTATCGGAGATTCGTGAAAGATTTCTCTAAGATTGCAAGACCACTTACAAAGCTCACTCAAAAGAAAACAAAGTTCGTGTGGGATGATAAGTGTGAGAACAGCTTCCAAGAGTTGAAGAAAAGATTGACTACCGCACCTGTTCTTGCATTGCCTGAAGGAAGTCAAGGTTTTGTAATCTATAGCGATGCTTCGAAAGAAGGATTGGGTTACGTATTAATGCAAAATGGAAGAGTAATTGCATATGCTTCTAGGAAACCAAAGCCGTATGAATTGAATTACCCGACGCATGATTTGGAATTAGCGGCTATTATGTTTGCACTCAAGAAATGGAGGCATTATCTGTGGGTTAACAAGTTCGAGGTATTTACTGATCATAAGAGCTTGAAATACTTGTTCTCTCAAAAGGAATTGAATATGAGGCAAAGACGGTGGATGGAGCTTTTGGATGATTATAACTGCACAATCAATTATGTGCCCGGTAACGTGAATGTAGTTGCAGATGCCTTAAGTAGGAAAGCAAGCATGGCAAAACTTGAAGTCAAGGTACAGGAGTTGTTGGAGGAAGCATTTTTGTGAAAGCCACAACTGACTCAGAAAGGGTTACTTTTTGCCACTACTCAAGTTCAATCGACTTTGTTGCCTGAGTTACGAGAGGCTCAACAGAAGGACCAACAATTTCAGAAGATTAAAGAAAGCAACGCAGATTTCAAGTTTCATGATGATGGTATTTGAAGGTTTAGGAATCGGATTTGTGTTCCCAATGAGCCAGAGCTGAAAAAGAAGATTCTTGAAGAAGCCCATAATTCAAGATATACTATTCACCCCGGCGGAACGAAGATGTATCGGGATTTGAAGTAACACTATTGGTGGAATAACATGAAAAGAGAAATTGCGGAGTTTGTGGCACGGTGTTTGACTTGCCAGAGAGTCAAAGCAGAACATCAACGACCCGCAGGTTTACTTCAGCCGTTGGAGATTCCTCAATGGAAATGGGAACATATAACTATGGATTTTATTATGGACCTACCCAGATCGCAAAAGGGTCATGAAGCTGTCTGGGTCATTGTGGATAGATTGACTAAGTCGGCACACTTTTTACCGATGAACAAAGAGGATAGTCCAGAGAAATTGGGAGTTATGTATGTAGCGGAAATTGTAAAATTGCACGGGATGCCTATGAGTATTGTATCGGATAGGGATCCTCGTTTTACTTCCCGATTTTGGAAGAGATTGCAAGAAGCTTTGGGAACGAAGTTGAGTTTCAGCATGGCTTATCGCCCTCAGATTGATGGATAATCGGAGAGAACTATTCAAATTCTGGAGGATATGCTAAGGGAGTATGTTTTAGACTTTGGGAAAGGTTGGGAAAAATATCTATCTCTAGCAGAGTTCGCTTATAATAATAGTTATCAAGCCACTATCGGGATAGCCCCATTTGAGGCGCTGTATGGACGTAAGTGTCGATCCCCAATTTACTGGGATGAAGTAGGTGAGACGAAGACTTTTGACCCGACCCTCTTACCTAAACTTATGAAGACTGTTGATAATATCCACCTCATTCGGAAACGGATGCTTACTACCTAGAGCAGGCAGAAGAGTTATGCAGACCGACGGAGACGGAGTCTCGAGTTCGAGGTTAGCGACAAGGTGTTCTTGAAGATATCACCTCGGAGGGGACTGATTAAACATGGCAAGGGTAAAAAGTTGAGCCCGAGGTTTGTAGGGCCATTTGAGATAACTGAGAAAGTTGGTAAGTTGGCGTATCGCCTAGTACTACCCCAGAACCTCTCCAATATTCACGACGTCTTTCATGTTTCGATGCTACGGAAGGATCATCCTGATCCGTTGCATATCTTGGAGCCAGAGCCGTTGCAGCTTCGGGAGAATTTGTCATACGAGGAGAAGCCCATTCGGATCCTAGACCAGTAAGATCGGGAGTTGCGCAACAAAACCATACCAATGGTGAAAGTGTTGTGGGATCATCACAGAGTTGAAGAAGCAACGTGGGAAAGGCGAGACCAGATGGAGCAGCAATATCCAGCTTTATTTCAAGGTAATGTAGAATTTCGGTACGAAATTCTTTTAAGGAAGGGCGGATGTGAGGCCCGACCTTGATTTGCGTGCGATACCACGTTTCGTGTGCCCTAATCTAGATTTACGTGCCTTGACCTAGGTTTAAGAATTGTGTTCATTTTATGTGCCATGCATTGAATTACGTGCATTCATTTAGGGTTGCGTGCATTTACTTGAATAACGTGCGTTCGTTTCGTAGATCGTGTCCTACCTCGTAGTGCGTGCCCTAGACCTTGGAAAGTGTGCCCTCACGCTAATCAAGAAAACATCTTACACAAAGCACTAGACTATTAAACAATCCTACAAAATCCACTATCAATATTATAATCCTAATTCAACTCACTAGAAGACAAAAAATTCACTAAACACTAGACATTCCTTATTCTTTATTTCTTATTCTTTTTGCACTTTCAAGACACAATTAAAATAATGGTCAAAGATGACAAAAATTCAGAATTGAAGCTAGCTTTGGCCGACCACTATGTGCATTTAATCTAGCATTGTATAATTTATTTATAATCCTAGACATACTATGACATTCTATGACACAAATGCATAAAAAATTTCTCAAATTCTCCTCAAATCTCCACCTTGCTCGACCAAACACTTCATGCCCATGCTAACATTTTAAAATCACACATTGAAGACACAAAAATCAGATTTTTAATGGCCCAAGGCCGAGCACTTGCTTGAAGAAAGCAAAGGCTTCACTCTTTGTCATATTCTCTCATTTCCTCTCAACTTCTCTCTCTCCCTCTCATTCTCCTCACTATCTCTCGGCCTTGGCTGAGTTCTCACCATCCTTTGCTCATCTTCATCAACTCATGGTGCATCAAGACAAGCAACAATCAAAGAAACTCAAGCAAACAAGCTAGGATATGAAAATCACACATGCATGTCCTTTGAAGTCTTCATTTCGGCCCTAGGTGAGTTTTTAAGCTTCCATTTCTTTTCTTCTTGTTCTAACCTCATGCATGTAATAAGAGCTTGGTCACTAAGCTAGGAAAAATAGAGAAAATCTAGTTGGAACCTCGGCTAGGCAAAGGAGAAGAAGAAAATTGTGCTTCGACAAGTTTTTGTGCATCCTCTTGGTTGATTGCTAAGGTAAGGGCTAAAAACCTGTTGAAAATCCTTCAAAAATCCACATCCATGCTCATAAAAGTATGTATTTGCTTTTGTACTTGAGTTATATGTTCGTTCATAAGCTTTTGCAACCATGCATGGCAAGATCTTGGCTTGAAAGTGATGATAGGTGAAGTCGGATTGTTGACAACTCTCTGACCAGTTTGTTTCGAGGTAAGTTTAGCTAGGCAAATGATGTTGAAAATGCATGAAACTTGGTAGGTGACTATTTTTTCCAGTTTTGAACATTTTTTGCATAAATAGGCTGAAGCGAATTTTGACTCTAAGGTCCTCAAAATAGCAAATCTTTAAAATGTGTCTAAATCTGGAAATCTGGAAAAATGAATCAGGTTTTAGCGGATGCACTGACCTTGTATAACGAACCAGATTTGACTTAGTAAATTATGTCTAAAATGCATAAAATTTGGTGTACAGCTAGATTTTTCAGTTCTGGACATTTTTGTCAGAAATGGACCAAGGCTAAAACTGACCCTAATGACCTAAAAAATGTCAATTATTTAAATGTGTGCAAATCTGGACAGTTTTGTGCTATCCCACTGTTTCGGCTATAACTAATGATCCCGAACATCAAATGATGCAAGGTTTGTTTATGATTTTAGTTCACTTCTTAAGCTTTAATTTGAAACCTTATTCAGTGGAATTGGAGATTGTTTGCTTATCTTCATGATTGTGAGAATACAACCTATTGCAGTAAGGGCTTCACTTCGTGTTATGCTTAGAAAAATTGTTGTAACTTCTCTTGTTGAAATAAATGCTTGGGATTGTAGCTTTGGGATGTTGTGTGGACTGTTTTGAATGTTTGAGGATGTTGAATTAAATGATGCATGGCTTGAGATTGATTTTGAATTGGTTTGGGGCTTAAATTGCACGGATATGCACGAAATGGAAACCCTAATGACTAAGTAGTCTTGTTAAGTGTTGATCAGTTGGGTATTTTGTGGAATTATGTGCTTAGTAGGCTGCCCGTAGATGCCCTTATAGTCCTAAATGTGATTTTGATCATTGCATGTTGACAAATAGGCTTTCTTGCATCCGAGCCCACGTAGATGTTGTTGCATGTTATATAATCTTATTATTATTTGATTACGTGGACTTTGAATTGAGTTATATGACTTGATTTATGTGCGATACATGGCTGTCCATTTAATATTCATATAACTCCATATGATTTTCAAGTGAAACTACTTGTCCATTTGTGCCTCGCCTGTTTACTTGTCTATGTGCAATCTTATGACTGTCCGGAGGCAATCTACTTTGTTGTCCTCCTAATGTGATACGTTAATGTCATAAATGTGCACTGCATACAATGTTGCAACCTTTCTTGTCGGCATGGTAGTGATCACGCACACCGGGTGGCATCGGGCTTGCCGGTGCACCCGTGACTACCATGGTCCCATTCCCTCTCTCGCTTGGGGGCTAGACTTCCTCGGAGAGTTGGGTCGTAGGATTTCGGGGTACATCCGGAGTACACCCACCTTGCGTGTTTGGTGAATGATTTGAAGTCGGCCGCAACAACTGATTCTGGAATTGATCTGAGAGCAAAAACTCACTGTATCCTTTTTACTATGTGTATAAGTACTCTCGCTTGGTTCCTAGAGAACCTCGAGGAGGAAAGACTGGTATTTCTGTTCCTGTACTTATATTATTGTTATATTCATGCTTGCAAAAGGATTTCATAAGTTGAACCGGAAAATGAGTTTCAAAACCTATTTCTCGTTCCCCCTCGCTGAGTTCATAAGGACTCACCATCTTTTATCATCTCAGGTGAAGAAGATCCAAAACAGGTACCCGAGAATGGTGTGCCTAACGATGAATCCTTGGAGTGATTGCCTGTCTTGTGTGCTTTGCGTGATTGTGGCTACTTGTGAACTCCATGCTACCTGAAGACTATTTCTTTTATGTTACTTGCTATTAGTAATGTAAAAGACCCCCGTTGTAATTTGTGGTCTAATTTTCGTTTGTAATGATATTAAGTAGACTGACACTAGACACTACGATGATTGTTTTTGCTATTATTACCGCTAGTGTCTATCATAGGTTATGACGTATTAGTTAAGGACTAAGTAAATGAACTTATCCAATCTTAAATAGGTACTCGCTATTAAGCTAAGATCAACAGGTACTTTTGTAACGAGGATAAACAAACAAACGAGACATAGTATCGTGCTAGGTTATAAATCAAACGAGACATCGAGATAACCAATAGGCGTTTCAATTGATGTTAAATGGTAATCCTAGTTGGAAATGAAATTGAGATTAGAGAAACTTGAGGCGTTTAGAGAATTAGGCCAAACCAAAGAGCCCAATTAAAGTCGTTATGCTACCGGTTTTCCGAAAAACTTTGGAGTTTAGACTAAACGATAAGTGTTAAATCTTCATAACGGTTAAGTATGTGACATGTCCGGAACGTTTAGATCACACCCTAGTCTAACCTTATAGGACGGGTTGGGGCGTGACACCCTATCTTGGTTTTTGTGCATGCCTCGTTATACGTGCCTTAATCCTCGACTTACGTGCCCTGACTTCGATTTGCATGCGATACCTCGTTTCGTGTGCCCTAACATAGATTTGCATGCCTTGACCTAGGTTTAAGAGTTGTGTTTCGTTTTGTGTGCCTTGCATTGAATTATGTGTATACATTTAGGGTTGCGTGCATTTACTTGAAAAATGTGCATTCATCTCATAGTTCGTGCCTTACCTAGTAGTGCGTGCCCTAAACCTAGGAAAGCGTGCCTGCATGCTAATCAAGAAAGCATCTTACACAAAGCACTAGATCATTAATTAATCCTACAAACTTCATTAACTAATATTAAAATGCTAAGTCAACTCACTAGAAGACGAAATCTCACAAAAAGCTAGACATTCTTATTCTTTATTCCTTATTCTTTTGCATATTCCAAGCACTCAATTAAATAATGCTCAACCAAGACAAAAATTCAGAATTTTGCAATGCCTTGGCCGACCACTTTCTTGCATTTGTGCTTGCCTTGCATGATTCAAAATTAAATCTAAACATTCTATGACAAGTTATGACACAAAGCCTTAAAAAATGACTCAAAACTCTACCCAAAGCTCCACCAATCTCGACATATGCAAGTGCCCATGCTAGGTGATTCAAAATTATGCTCCTTGAAGACACAATTCTGAATTTTGCAAGCCCTAGGCCGACATATGCATCAATTTCTTCAAGCCTTTCATGTTTCTTTCATTATTTCTCTCTTTCTCTCATTCTTTCTCTCATTTCTTCTCTCTCTCTCTCTCGGCCCTATCTAAAATTATAGACTCCATAGCTTAAGTTCTTCATCCAAAGGTTCTTCAAGACATGCAAGCTAATAGGAAGCTCGACCAAGTAAGCTAGAATGCAAAAGTCGCACATGCAAGCTCATAGCACATTCATTTCGGCTTAGGTAAGTTTGTTAGCTTCCATTTCATTTTCTTCTTGTTCTAGCCACTTGCACATACTAAGAACATGGTTACTAAGCTAGGAATTAGAGAAATCTCAAGTTGTCTCTCGGCTAAGCAAGGAGAAGAGTCGACCTTGTGCATCATCAAGAGTCTTGTGCATCTTCTTGTTGTCTTGCTAAGGTGAGGGCTAAAACTTCTTGAAAAGCTTTCAAAAACCATATGCATGCCTTTAAATGTCTATTTTTACCTCTGTACTTGTGATATATGTGTCTACATGAACTTTTGTAAGGATGCATGGCAAGATATTTGGCTAGAATGTGAAGATAGGTGAAATTGCGTATTTGGCAGCTTTCTATTCTGTTGGAACGAAGTGATTTTGACCAGGTAAATGATGTTGAAAATGCGTGAAAATGTGTAGGTGACTAGTTTTTCCAGTTTGAGAATTTTTCATAGAAATAAGACAAAGCTAATTTCGACTCTAAGGTACCCAAAATGGAAAAACATTGAAAGGTGTCCAAATCTAGAAAATCGGGGAAAATGAAGCAGGTTTTGGCAGATTCACTGTCCTTGTAGAACGAATCAATTGTGACTTAGGAAATGATATAAAAAATGCATGAAATTTGGTGTGATGCTATATTTTTAAGTTTTGGACATTTTTATCAGAAATAGACTAAGGCTAAATCTGACCCTAAGATCCTCAAAAATGACAAGTATTTAAATGTGTGCAAATTAGACAATTTTGTGTAGTCTCACGGTTTTGGCTACAACTCTTGAACCCGAACTCAAAATGATGCGATGTTTGTTTCTGGATTTAGTTCACTCCTTAAGCTTTAATTTGACATTTTGTTCACTAGAATTGGAGTTTGTTTGCTTGTCTCAATGATTGTGAGAAAACAGACCATTGCAGTGAGGTTTTCATCTAGTGATTTGCCTTGAAAATTATTGTAACTTCTCTTGTTGTATTAAATGCTTGGGATTGTGGCATTGAGATGTTGTGTAGACTATTTTGAATGGTTGAGGGTGTTTGAATTAATCAATGCATGGCTTGAGTTTAATTACGTGACAACTTAGGGCTTAATCGCACGGGTAAGCATGAATTGGAACCCCAATGACTAGGAAAACTCGCTAAGTGTTGATCCTATGAATATCGTGTTTAATTATGTAATTAGTAGGCTGCCCGTAGTTGCCCTCATAGCCCTAAACATGATTTCGATGATTACATGTTGACAAGTAGGCCTTTCTTGTACCCGGTCCCACGTAGATGTCGTTGCATGTTGAATAATCTTATTATTTGATTACGTGAACTTCGAAATAAGTTATATGACTTGATTTACATGCATTACATGGCTGCCCGTTTAATATTCATATAACTCCATGTGCTTTTCAAGTGAAATTACTTGTCATATCGTGCCTCGCGTGTTTACTTGTCAATGTGCAATCTTATGACTGCTCGGAGGCAACCTACTTTGTTGTCCTCCTAATGTGATATATTAAATGTCATAAATGTGCATTGTATACAAGGTTGCAACCTTTCATTCTGGCGTGGTAGCGTTCGCGCACACCGGGCGGCATCGGGCTTTCCGGTGCAACTGTGACTACCATTGTCCAATTCCCTCTCCTGCTTAGGGGCTAGAATTCCTCGGAGAGTTGGGTCGTAGGATTTCAGGGTACATCCGGAGTATACCCATTTGGCGTGATAAGGGGATGATTTGAAGTCGGCCGCAACAACTATTATCAGAAATGATCTTGAGAGCAAACGCTCACCAATCTATCTTGAGAGCGAAAGCTCACCGTATCTTTTTCACTATGTGTTTAAGTACTCTCTCTTGGTTCATAGAGGACCTCAAGGAGGAAAGACGGGTAAATGTGTTCATTTACATTTATATTATGTTATAAATTTACTTGTGTTATATGTCATGCTTTCAAAAAGGGTTTTTCATAAGTTTAACCGGAAAAGAGTTTCAAAATGTATTTCTCGTTCCCCCTCGCTGAGTTCATAAGGACTCACCCTCTTTTAACATCACAGGTGAAGAATATCAGGAACAGGTACCCGAGGAGAATGTGCTTGTTGATGAATCCTTGGAGTAATTACGTGTTTTATGTGCCTTGCTTGACAGTGACTGTTTTGTGAACATTGTGTTTGCTTTGAAGAATATTTATTTTGTTGATGTAAATGACCCCGTTGTAATTTGCGATTGTACTATCTATAACCGGACAAACTCTTTATTTGGTTATTTTCTTTCATCATCTCGTATAGTAGTTATCGTAGGCGTTTAAACCACTAAATGATTAATCCACTAAGTTAACTCTATCTAATTTCACTTAGGTATTCACCCGTACCCTAAAGAATAATAGGTACTTGCATAATAGTAAATTGACAAATAAATGGAATATAGTTATCAAGCTAGGCTTATTAATCAAATGAGACATTCAAGATAAATTAGTAGACATATCGGTTGATGACAAAATAGGAATATTAGTGGGAATCGAATCAAGGATTGAAAGTTTTGAGGCGTTTTAGAAAATAGGTCAAACCAAAGGTCTTAAATATAGCCATCATGCTGCCGGATTTCCGAAAAATATTTTGGAGTTCTAAATCAACGTTAAGTATTAATCGTAAGAAATGACCAAGTCGTACAAATAGCGTAAAAGAATTAGGTCATTCCCTAGTCTAGCCTCCAAAGGTCGGGTTGGGGCGTGACAGCTGTGCCCATTTTCGGCGCCCAAAATTGAACATTTTCATCAGTTTTGGAACAATTTTCTTCTTTTGCGCTGTTTTTTCGTCCCATATCGTATGTCGTGTGTCACGCCCCGACCCAACCCCGAAAAGGCCAAGCCCGGACCCGACACACGGACGGAGTCTCCCCTGTACCGTGGATGATCCAAAACCCTACATTCAACATAATACTTGCGAAAGCCATAATAAACATTTGAAACAAGCCAACTTTCTTTTAAAACATACATCTTCTTATTAACCAACTTGCAATTCAAAATGCCATGCATACTACACAAGTATTTATGCCACTAAACAGTTAACCATTAGTATGCAATTCTTTACTAGTCATAAGAATATAACTTTACAACTTTACAATCTTTTAACCTTTACAACAAAAGACCATAAAGGCCTCAAAATAGGACTACATACAAGGCTACAAGCCTCAAAATAAAGCGACGACCTAGCATTAAACACATTAAGCATGGCTTGCACAAAAGTCTGGCAACGAACCACCAGCTAAGCAAAGAAGTGCTATCAAGGAAACACCTCCACTTGCTCCTCCTCCTCAATTACCTCAATAGGATCCGCTTCAACTACTCCTGTAAAATATAGTATAGAAAGGAATGAGCAAAACTATTGCTCAGCGAGGGTTATTGGTCTCAAGGACGGAGATGAAAGGAGAATGCAATGCAAATAGTCAAGCAATTCATTCAAGTACCATATAAAGATACAATCAAAGCCATCAAATAAGCAAGACAAGCATTAAAACTATAAACACTCATTCAAAGGATACAATTCACTTTCCACGAACAACTTTCCATCACGAATTCGATGACGACGCGCCGGCCCAAACCACCTTATAACTTCAGTTTGGAATACCCCGGAAGTATCCATCAATTCTACGACCCAAATCTCCTTGGGAGGCAACCCAAGCGAGAAAGGGAATAGGACACGGAGCTAGGGCAACCAACACTGGCAACCCGAGGTTACCCAGAGAGGCCCATCACACCGCCCCTGACTCTATGAATGCAATACAATATACAATGCAACAATCGAGCAATCAAGCAATAGAGCCACACGTGGGAGAATAACAAAGTAGGTTACTCTCGCACGCAATAGCAACAGTTGCTAAGCATTTCAATCAAAATCAACTCTAACAAGCATAATAAGCATTAACAAGCATTCTACAAGCAAAATTCTATGAAAACCAACAAAAACACAAAACGACCCCAACTTACCAAACGCTACTACTTTCAAACGAGCCACGAGTTTTGGAAACCGACTTTACCAATCCTCCTAAGTCACCATAAGGCACGTCTAAAACCCCCGAAACCCTACTTTACCCTAGAGTTCACGCAAAGCCCCGATTTATCCCTTTGCTCGTTTGAACTACAACTACTCTAACCAAACACCCAACCGACACCATAATTGCACCAAAAGTGCTTCCATGGCCTCCCGAGACAATGCTATCACGCAAAACGAGAAAATGCTAAACTCGACCAAAACGACCCCGACTTTCACCAATGCATATTTCTCATTTTTTCCATTACACAATCCAAACAAATCATGCATTTAGGCATTCTAGCATATCTAGCATCTTTTCACATCAACAGAACGCATAACGGAACAACTTCTATGTTTCGAGGGTTTACTATTCATATTTTACTATTTAATTGACATTTTAAATTACAATCTCAACATTCAACCACAGAAAATGTTAAAAAGCTATAAATACATGTTCTACAATTGTCAAGGAACAATTTTTAAGCATTAAAACGGTTAAAATAACAAACTACGGATAAAACCCAAAAATCATAAAGTTGAGACATATAACATTAAAATGCGCAAATAACGTGCTTTCCTCACCTTGGACACTCCTAGTCGCTAGGAAAACCACGCTGGATGCCCCGGTAACAACCCCGTACAAGCTCACGTGAAGATTGGAAGTTTGGAAGTTGAAAATCTTTTTTTTTCTCTCTATGTTTCGGCCTGCTCCCTTTTTTGTTTTTCAGCTTTGTGTTTTATTTTTTTCTTTGTTATTTGCTTATTAAAAGATGACAACTTGGTCAAATGGTCAAACCCTTGGTCAACCTAACTTAATTTGGTCAATTTAGCCTATTTTTGTGCATTTTAAAGCTAAAATAACTAGTGCAATATTAATTCTAGCTAACAACAACTAAAACACTAAAATTAAAACACTAAACACTAGTTTTCACTATTTGTTGAGGACTAGAAAACACCCTCTAACTATAGCTCTCGAAATGCAATGCACTTTGCGACAGTAAAGAAGTAACAATTAGATTCCAAGGAATTTAAGAAAACATAATTTTTAAAATAATAAACAAGAAAATTCCACATTCCGGGCTCGGGTATTACACCCTCTCCCCCTTAAAACAATTGCGCCCACGCAATTCTTACCTGGTCAACGAACAACTCCGGATACTGATTCTGAACTTGGTCCTCTCTTTCCCAAGTCGCTTCCTTAAACCCATGATGATTCCACATAACCTTTACTAACGGAATACTCTTTCTGCGAAGTTCCTGAACTTTCCGATCCACAATTCCAATCGGTTTCTCTTCATAAGTTAACTTTTCCTCTATCTGCAAAGGCTCTGGTTCAAGAACATGTGAAGGATCTGGATGATATTTCCTTAACATTGACACGTGGAAAACATCGTGCAGTCTCGATAAGCTCAGAGGTAAACCTAATCGATAAGCCAAAGGACCTACCTTTTCGGTGATCTCATACGGACCCACATACCTGGGACTAAGTTTCCCGCTCTTACCGTGCCGAATCAACCCCTTTCGAGGAGAAATCTTAAGAAACACCCAATCTCCTAAATCAAACTCAAGATCCCGACGGTGCTTATCTGCATAACTCTTCTAATGACTCTGAGCTGTAAGTATACGCTGGCGAATAAGGTGAACATTATCCACCATCTTAATCATCTCAGGTAACACAGTCGAATCAACTGTTCTCATCTCTCCAACCTCTTCCCAATACAATGGGGATCTGCATTTACGACCGTACAACGCCTCGTAGGGAGCCATACCTATAGTAGATTGATAACTATTATTGTAGGCGAACTCCGCTAAAGGCAAAAAATTCTCCCAATTCTTCCCAAAGTCTAACACACATGCCCGAAGCATGTCTTCCAATATCCTGATAGTTCTCTCAGACTGGCCATCGGTTTGTGGATGGTATGCGGTACTGAAGCTTAATTTAGTTCCCATGGCCTCTTGCAACTTCTGCCAAAAATGAGATCTAAATCTGGGATCTCTATCTGACACTATACTTTGTGGCACACCATGAAGTCTCACAATATTAGCAACATAAAGCTCAGCTAGTTTATCAAGGCTATCCTATTTGTTCACAGGAATAAATTGTGATACCTTAGTCAATCGGTCCACAACAACCCAAACAGAATCACATCCTCTCGGAGATCTAGGAAGATCGGTCACAAGGTCCATTGTTATATGCACCCATTTCCATTGCCGAATCGACAATGGTTGCAGAAGCCCGGCTGGCCTCTGATGCTCAACTTTAACCCTTTGACAAGTTAAACACCTAGATACATACCCAGAAATCTCCCTCTTCATATTGTTCCACCAGAAGTGTTGTTTCAAATCTCTATACATTTTAGTACTGCCAGGGTGAATCGTATATCTTGAATTATGTGCCTCAGACAGAATCTCATTCTTCAAAGTCGGATCACCAGGAACACACATTCTGTCCTTGAATCTAAAGATACCATATGCATGTAATTTAAACTCCGACTCTCCATCTTTTGCTTTTTCTTGGATTTTCAAGATGTGAGGATCAGTCTTCTGTACATCTCTGATTTGTGCTAGCAATCCCAACTGAATTTGTAAGCTAGCAAATCGAATCCCTACCTCAGTAGCTTCTGGCTTCCCTGAACACATTTCTTCCAAAGTCTCCTAATCCTTGATAATTAAACTTGCAACAGTAGCCTTTCGGCTCAAAGCATCAGAACAACATTTGCCTTACCTGGCACGTAGTTGATAGAACAATTGTAACCACTTAATAGCTCAAGCCATCTTCACTGCCTCATATTCAAATCCTTTTGTGAAAATAAATATTTGAGACTCTTGTGGTCAGTAAAAATTTTAAATCTGCTACCCAACAAGTAATGACGCCATTTCTTTAAAGCAAACACAACTGCAGCTAACTCCAGATCATGTGTAGGGTAATTAACTTCATAAGGTTTCAACTTCCTAGAAGCATAAGCAATCACCTTACCATTCTGCATTAAAACATAGCCCAAACCTTCTTTAGATGCATCACTGTAGACAACAAAGTTTTATGTTCCCTCAGGTAAAGCTAGTATAGGAGCTGTAGTTAGTCTATTCTTCAATTCTTGGAAACTGGATTCACATTTAGCATCCCAGTTATAAGTAACTTTCTTTCGAGTCAACTGGCTTAAAGGTCCAGAAATTTTGGAAAAGTCTTTAACAAACCTCCGATAGTAACCTGCCAACCCTAGAAAGCTCCGAATCTCTAACACCGTTTCAGGTCTCTTCCAAGACGAAACAACTTCAATCTTAGCTGGGTCTACTGAAATTCCTTGATCTGAAATGATATGGCCTAGAAAAGATATCTGATTCAACCAGAATTCGCACTTGCTGAATTTAGCAAAAAGCTTGTTTTCTTGCAAAGTCTGTAGCACAATCTTCAAATGTTGTTCATGTTCAGCCTCATTCTTAAAGTACACTAAAATGTCGTCAATAAAGATTACGACAAACTGATCAAGATAAGGTCGAAAAACCCTCTGCATTAAGTCCATGAATGTGGCTGGTGCATTCGTCAATCCAAACGGTAACACAACAAATTCATAGTGGCCATATCTAGTCCTGAATGCCGTCTTAGGTATATCGTCACTACGAATCCTGAGTTGATAGTAACCCTGCCTCAAGTCAAATTTGGAGTAAATACTCGCACCCTGCAACTGGTCAAACAATTCTTCAATCAACGGCAAGGGGTATTTGTTCTTAATCGTGACTTGATTAAGTCCCCTGTAATCAATACATAACCGTAGCGTGCCGTCTTTCTTTTTCACAAACAACACAGGCGCACCCCACGACGAAGAACTAGGTTGTATAAACCCTTTCTCAAGCAAGTTCTGAAGCTGAATTTTTAATTCCTGAAGTTCAGCCAATGCCATTCTATAAGGACTTCTAGAAATTGGCGCAGTGCCTGGAATAAGGTCAATCAAAAATTCAATCTCCCTATCTGGTGGTAAACCCAGTAATTCCTCGGGAAATACACCAGGGAAGTCTTTAACAATTGGAACCTCATTCAAATTCAACTTATCAGTAGGTTGATTGATCAGATAAGCTAAGTAAGCTTCACAACCCTTATTCAACAACTTAGAAGCCTTGATTGATGATAAAAGAGGTATTCGGGCAGCCCTGCAGTTCCCAACAATCTTTAGTACCGGTAGGTCAGGAATCTGAAGATAAACAATCTTTGTTCTACAATCCAACTGAGCATAGTATTTCCCCAACCAATCCATTCCCAAAATGATTTCAAAGTCACGGAAGGGCAATATAATTAAATCAGCAGGAAATTTATGGTTCTCAATGCATATATCACAAGATTTGCAAATAGACTCAGTAACAAATTTCGCACCCAAAGGCATACTAACTTCAACTTCATGCGGCAGTTTATCAATGCAAACATTCACAGATCATGCACATGCAAGAGTTATAAACGAATGTGTAGCTCCGGGATCAATCAAAACTTTAACTGGCCGAGTATTGAGAAGAAAGGTACCTTCCACTATTTCTGTAGTATCGGGCAGCTCCTCCGCATCTAGTGCAAAGACCCTAGCATGTACCCTCTGTGCTGGACCTACACCTGTAGCCCTATTCTGCACACATTGGCCTCCAGTACGGCCCTGAACATTCTTATACTTAGGGCAATCTCTCACCGTATGGTCATCACTCCCACAACCAGTGTATTTACCACACTTCCTCCAGTAATTAGCCTCAACGTGCCCCGATCGATTACAAAAGTTACACTGTTGATTTTGCCTTACAACAGTGTTTCCCGTAGGTGCGGGGGCTCTGGCAGTAGTAGGAACTGTACCTCCCTGCTGGGGTCTAGTCACAGCTGGCCTTCCCTGAATCTGATACAGACGTTGCTGAGGAACCTGCACAGAAGTCTGATACTGCCTCGGCTAACTTTGGCTGCTCTGGCCCAAGTACTGTTTCTTACTCGGTTGGCTACTCTCAGCTATCATCTCTGCCTTCCGTTTCTCAAACTTCGAGGCTGCTTGGAATGCCTCGGGAAAAGTAGTGTAGGTCTGCCCAGTCAAATGTAGCTGTATATCCATCCTCAGCCCACGAACAAACCTATGAATCATCCTCCTAGCTGGCCGCACCAGCTCGGGCATATACCTCGACAGGCTAACAAACCTAGCCTCATACTGTGCAATAGTCATGTTTCTCTGCTTCAGGGCCACAAACTCGTCTTCCCGCCTTTCCCTAGCCATCTCGGGAATATACTTGTCCTGAAACTCACTCACAAAATCATCCCATAAATGTGGAACATCCTCACAATCCCACCTCAACCTGACAGTGTTCCACCACTGCTCTGCATCGCCCTCAAACAGAAATGCCGCATAATCTATTCTTGCCTCATCAGTGAACCTCAAAGTAGCAAAAATTTTCTCAACACAGTTAATCCATCTCTCGGCTGCCTCGTCATCTGGCTCTCCAAAGAACTTACCCAGCTCGTGCCTCAGGAATTTCTCTAACTGGTTATTCTCAGCCCTATACCCCTGTCCACCAGGATTAGCTTGATTTCCCTGGCGATTATTATTCCTGTCCTGCCTCTGCTCATGCAGTACCTGTGTAATCCGGTCAACTGCAGTGGTCATAGTAGCCATAAACTGTTCAGGCAACGGTTGTTGACCCTGTTCTGCTGCCTCTTCATCTGCCCCTTGACCTTGAGTACCACAACGTGGCGGCATAGTAACAACTCACAATAGCTGGCAACATTTAAAAGCAGTTTATAGACATAAATATAGCACATAAGATTAGATAACACTCAAGTCAATAACAATCAAATATCCTATCACACAATTCACATAAGACAAGATTGACATACCAACCATTTCATTGAACACATAAGCACTCAAGTTCACATAGTCATACTATAACACTTTATCATTTTAGACCTTTACCCCATAGACTGAGAAACATATCCTGGCTCATGCAAGACTATCATGCTCTGATACCACCTAAAGATGTCACGCCCCGACCTGACCCCGAAAAGGCAAAGCCCGGACCCGACACACGGACGGAGTCTTCCCTGTACCGTGGACGATCCGAAACCCTACATTCAACATAATACTTGCGAAAGCCATAATAAACATTTGAAACAAGCCAACTTTCTTTTAAAACATACATCTTCTTATTAACCAACTTGCAATCCAAAATGCCATGCATACTACACAAGTATTTATGCCACTAAACAGTTAACCATTGGTATGCAATTCTTTACTAGTCATAAGAGTATAACTTTACAACTTTACAATCTTTTAACCTTTACAACAAAAGACCATAAAGGCCTCAAAATAGAACTACATACAAGGCTACAAGCCTCAAAATAAAGCGACGACCAAGCATTAAACACATCAAGCATGGCTCGCACAAAAGTCTGGCAACGAACCACCAGCTAAGCAAAGAAGTGCTATCAAGGAAACACCTCCACTTGCTCCTCCTCCTCAATTACCTCAATAGGGTCCGCTTCAACTACTCCTGTAAAATATAGTATAGAAAGGAATGAGCAAAACTATTGCTCAGCGAGGGTTATTGGTCTCAAGGACGGAGATGAAAGGAGAATGCAATGCAAATAGTTAAGCAATTCATTCAAGTATCATATAAAGATACAATCAAAGCCATCAAACAAGCAAGACAATCATTAAAACTATAAACACTCATTCAAAGGATACGATTCACTTTCCACGAACAACTTTCCATCACGAATTCGATGACGACGCGCCGGCCCAAACCACATTATAACTTCAGTTTGGAATACCCCGGAAGTATCCATCAATTCTTTGACCCAAATCTCCTTGGGAGGCAACCCAAGCGAGAAAGGGAATAGGACACGGAGCTAGGGCAACCAACACTGGCAACCCGAGGCTACCCAGAGAGGCCCATCACACAACCCCTGACTCTATGAATGTAATACAATATACAATGCAACAATCGAGCAATCAAACAATAGAGCCACACGTGGGAGAATAACAAAGTAGGTTACTCTCACACGCAATAGCAACAGTTGATAAGCATTTCAATCAAAATCAACTCTAACAAGCATAATAAGCATTAACAAGCATTCTACAAGCAAAATTCTATGAAAACCAACAAAAACACAAAACGACCCCAACTTACCAAACGCTACTACTTTCAAACGAGCTACGAATTTTGGAAACCGACTTCACCAATCCTCCTAGGTCACCATAAGGCACATCTAAAGACCCCGAAACCCTACTTTACCCTAGAGTTCACGCAAAGCCCTGATTTCCCCCTTTGCTCGTTTGAACTACAACTACTCTAACCAAACATCCAACCGACACCATAATTGCACCAAAAGTGCTTTCATGGCCTCTCGAGAGAATGCTATCACGCAAAACGAGAAAACACTAAACTCGACCTTAACGACCCCGACCTTCACTAATGCATATTTCTCTTTTTTTTCCATTATACAATCCAAACAAATCATGCATTTGGGCATTCTAGCATATCTAGCATCTTTTCAAATCAACAGAATGCATAACGGAACAACTTCTACGTTTCGAGGGTTTACTATTCATATTTTACTATTCAATTGACATTTTAAATTACAATCTCAACATTTAACCGCAGAAAATGTTAAAAAGCTATAAATACATGTTCTACAATTGTCAAGGAACATTCTTTAAGCATTAAAACGATTAAAATAACAAACTACGGATAAAACCCAAAAATCATAAAGTTGAGACATATAACATTAAAATGCGCAAATAACGTGCTTCTCTCACCTTGGACACTCCTAGTCGCTAGGAAAACCACGCTGGATGCCCCGGTAACAACCCCGTACAAGCTCACGCGAAGATTGGAAGTTTGGAAGTTGAAAATCTTTTTTTTTTCTCTCTATGTTTCGGCCTGCTCCCTTTTCTATTTTTCAGCTTTGTGTTTTATTTTTTTCTTTGTTATTTGCTTATTAAAAGATGACAACTTGGTCAAATGGTTAAACCCTTGGTCAACCTAACTTAATTTGGTCAATTTAGCCTATTTTTGTGCATTTTAAAGCTAAAATAACTAGTGCAATATTAATTCTAGCTAACAACAACTAAAACACTAAAATTAAAACACTAAACAATAGTTTTCACTATTTGTTGAGGACTAGAAAACACCCTCTAACTATCGCTCTCGAAATGCAATGCACTTTGCGACAGTAAAGAAGTAACAATTAGATTCCAAGGAATTTAAGAAAACATAATTTTCAAATTAATAAACAAGAAAATTCCACATTCCGGGCTCGGCTACTACATCGTGAGCCTCGAAAAGGACGACAACCTAATCCGTTACATTTCTATTACCATATAACATGGCACCTTGGGCAAGACAACTTCGCCTCACGTAGAGGCTGGGCACGCAAACCGAGGCGTGGGGCTTGGGACCAGGTCTCCGTCGCTCCAGTGCCCATAACTTTTGATCCGTAACGAGTTACGCAGCGCATAGTATACCGTTGGAAAGCTCTCCTAGAGCTCTACGACATGGGCAGCAAGCTTGCTCAAGTGCGCTAGTTTTTGGAGCCCAAAATAGAACGTTTTCATCAATTTCGGGATAATTTTCTTCTTTTGCGCTGTTTTTTCATCCTGTATCGTACGTCGTGAGCTGCGTAAAGGATGACAACCTAATCCACCACATTTCTATTACCGAATCCCACGGCACCTTGGGCAAGACAACTTCGCCTTATGTAGAGGCTAGGCCCGCAAATCGAGGGCGTGGGACCAAGTCTCCGTCGCTCCAGTGCCCATAACTTTTGCTTTACTTCCCCATTTGAGCAAAAAAATATAAAGGAGGCCTTAGAAGATTAAAGTTGGATCAATGCTATGCAAGAAGAGTTGAACCGATTTGTTATGAATAATGTATGGGTCTTAGTTCCTAGGCCAAAAGACACAAATATAATTGGGACAAAATGGATTTTTGGGAACAAGATTGATGAATGTGGCAACATAACTAGAAACAAGGCCAGGTTAGTTGCTCATGGATACACTCAAGTTGAGGGCATAGATTTTGAGGAAACTTTTGCTCCAGTTGATAGGTTAGAGTCAATCAGGCTTCTGTTGTCTATTGCATCTGTGTTGAAAATTAAATTATACCAAATGGATGTAAAGAGTGCTTTCTTAAATGGTATACTTAATAAAGAAGCTTATGTTGAACAACCTAAAGGATTTGAATATCCTCATTATCCTGATTATGTTTTTAAATTAAAAAAGGCCTTGTATGGACTGAAACAAGCTCCAAGAGCTTGGTATGAGAGGTTAACCAAATTTTTGCTTGAAAAGGGATATAAAATAGGGAGTGTTGATAAGACTTTGTTCATTAAATTCACACCTAGAATTTTGATTGCTCAAATTTATGTTGATGATATCATTTTTGGTGCAACATCTAAAAGTAATGTTGATGAATTTATTGATCAGATGCAGCATGAATTTGAAATGAGTATGGTTGGAGAACTGACACATTTTCTAGGTGTACAGGTGAGGCAGTGCAAGAATGACATTTTCATCTCTCAGGAGAAATATGCCAAGAACCTTGTGAAAAGGTTTGGTTGGAAGATGCAAAACACATGAGGACTCCAATGGGGTTAAGGACAAAGTTAATGAAAAATGGAAATGAGAAGTCTGTGGATGCAAGTTTGTATAGAAGCATGATAGGGAGCTTACTTTATTTTACTGCTAGTCGACCTGATATTTGTTTTAGTGTAGGAGTGTGTGCTAGATTTCAAGCTAATCCAAAAGAATCACACTTAAAAGCTGTAAAGAGAGTCATTAAATATGTGAGTGGGACTATTAATTTTGATATTTGGTACACTAATGGTACTAACACGAATCTTGCAGGTTTTAGTGATGCAGATTAGGTTGGTAATGTGGATGACAGGAAAAGCACTACTGGAGGTTGCTTTTATGTAGGTAACAATCTTGTTTCATGGTATAGTAAACTCCTTGAGCACTGCTGAAGCATAGTA
Organism: Ehretia macrophylla; assembly: GCA_037974665.1. Taxonomy (NCBI): domain Eukaryota; kingdom Viridiplantae; phylum Streptophyta; class Magnoliopsida; order Boraginales; family Ehretiaceae; genus Ehretia; species Ehretia macrophylla. The sequence continues at coordinate 45,968,272 of CM075771.1, read as the reverse complement.
CATCGCAGAAGGTAGTTGTTGTGCTCAACTTCTTTAGATGAGTCAAATGATAAATGATTATGGCATTGATCAAAATAGGTTTACTGTCTTTTGTGACAACATGAGTGCCATAAATATCTCAAAGAATCCTGTACAACATTCACGAACAAAGCACATTGACATAAGGCATCACTTCATAAGAGAACTTGTGGAACAAAATAAGGTTATGTTGGAATATGTTGCAACAGAAAATCAACTAGCAGATATCTTTAATAAGGCACTAGACTCTGTGAGGTTTGAGACCTTGAGAAAAGCCTTAGGCATTTGTTCTCTTTAAAATTGAATGGGTTGTGAATATGTGCATTGGTTAATCACTAGAGCATTAAAAGTTATATGTATAAATCAGCTAGTGATTTCATTTGTGGAACCATATTATCAATGCATATCATGTACTTGTCATTCTGATGGAGCTTAAATTGAAGTCTCAACAGGAAAAGATTTTGAACTTACTTGATGATTGAGGATCTAACAAAGAGAAATCTCTTTGAGATTCATTCCTGAATTCTATTCACCTTGTCAAAAGGAAAAATCATATGCAGGATATTGCAGCGAAAGTTGGAATAGAAAGGGCTACCTAAGACCACAAAGAATGGTTATAGAGTGAAAGCTGCTATACCAAAAAGAAAAAAAAAATAACTTGAAACTCTTGTTTGAAATAAGGTTATATTTTAAATCCTGCAGGGGTGATTAGAGGACCAGGTATGTTGGAACAAGTATTGCTTCTAATCTGACCTGGTGTGATGGATGTTGAGAACCGTCTAGATTGACTTGAACATGAAACACACACACACATGGTCCATCCTTGAAATTCTTGTTTGATTTATGCATATGATCAGTAGAAGCTTGAATGGCGACTCAGAGTTCATACTCATGAGAATATGTTTGTTTTTAAATTCTGATTTTTTTTTAAGGGTCAAAAGAATCTTGAGGGTTGAACGTCAAAGTGTGAAATTTGTTTAGTTGACGTATGTTGTAGCATAATCTCATATACCAAGTTTTTGACACTAAGTCTGGTCATAATTTGCTGTAGCACAAATTTTTCCTATTTGTTAGTTATGTTTTTGTTGCAATAAAGATGAAGAACTAATGGTTTTGTCGCAGCAAAGCTTTTCTTTCTGATGAACGATCCTGCAGCAAGCCCTGAGCAGTTACAACTTTTTGCTGATGTGTTGTAACTGAAAGTTGAGGCGGGAAATCAGTGTGCACTTCAGCGCACGTCTCTCAAAAAGAAGAAAGAGAATTAACTTCCACAAACCGTTCAACTTGTTCCTTGCTTGAAATCTTGTGCTCAATTTATAGTTTTTCATTAATTTGTCTCCCTTCTTAATTAACCATTCATTAGCTTTAATCTCTGCTTTTCTATTTAATCCTATTTGTCCTTCTTTTCCTCTCTAACAGTTGCATACAAGTATTCTTTTATCACATGTACTATAGCACGAACATGAACAGGAACTCGTCATTGGCTCCGAGCTCCACCCAATGCACTTGGCCGTGATCCAAACAAACCAATAACCTGTGACAACACATCGTCAAGTGGTGCTGCTACAGCCCATCATGATAATCAACCACCACCACCTCCTAATGTGCCTCCTTCCACCATGGATCACAAGGGAAAAGCTCAAGCCTCTAAGTCTTCTACATCTGAACCAGACTCAAGTTTTGAATCATCATTTCAAGAACCATTATCTGAGTCATTGGGCGCAGAAACGGAATCACCCAACATTGGCACACTTACTCGCGCAAAGGGAGTCGTTATTGAACCCAGTATTGATACACCATCTGTTAGCACAAAGAAGGTTTTGCCCGCTGCTGCAGCAGAAAGATCTTCTCATGTAAAAACTATCAAGACTGATGTAGACATGGCTGGAGTGGATTCTGATGAAGACGATGCACTACCAACATACCACCCATCACTTGTTCGACCGAATGCCTCTTTAACAGACTTATCTGATTCCAATGCCATGCCTAGTTTTGTTGCACCTGAGCCCGTTACTAATAATCCGGATACAACATCTCCAGCTAATGTTGCAGCAATGAGTGAACCAGGACCCATAATGCATGTTGCACATTCTGCTGCAGTTGATGATAAAACTGAAACCACACCTGGTCAAGCTTCTTCTGGTGTGAAGGCTGCTGCAGCAGGTAGCGAGTTCAGTCCACTCAAACGTCCCAAATCCAAACGACAAGCACAAAAGAGGAAATCCACTGCTTCTTCTCCAGCAAGTTGATGCAAGATGCAGTGCATGATGAAGTCGGGATATGTGGTTAGTCTTGCTCACTCCAAAAAGTTTTATTTCTCTGCCTCTCTTGTTCGTTGGGACTTGGTTAATAAAAGAGCCTTTGTGGAAGAACGAACGTTGCATATTGACTCCTATAAGGGCACAGGCATTCTTGAACATCTAGAACAATGCATGTTACTAGGTACTGTTAAGCTCAATACTTCTTATGTCGCTGCCGTTGTTCATGAGTTTTATGCAAATTTGAATAAAGCCATAGGAGATCCAACTTCTTATACTATCATCAAGTTTATGTTAGGGGTCATGTGTTTATTTTCTCTCCTACGATGATTAATGAGTTTGTGGGCTTTGAAAAACCGGAGGAAGATATTGTAGAGGTTAGTCTCACTCTTGATCAAGTTGCAACGGAATTGTTGGGACATACTACCATATGGCCTCACGAAAATCGGCTAGCGGCTACAGCTTTGACAACTAAATATTTTGCCTTGCATCGCATTGCTTTAGCTAACTGGTTTCCAGGAAAACATGCCAACACGGTGCATGCCGAGATGGCCACTTTACTGTTTCAGGTTGGCACTAGTCTAAATTTGAACATCGGACATGTCATTTTCACTCAGATTTTGGAAGAAGATGACAAAAATACTCATACGTTGTATCTTCCATTTTCGTCCATGATTTATGGTGTTTTAAGTCTGCAACACAAGATCAAGAAATCTGATGAGGTATTTGCTAAGCTTCCTCATCCCTTACGCTTTTTTAGAAAATATCTGCAGGGAAAACATCAGGCAGGTACTCAAGGGGAACAACCTTCAGTTCCTGTGTCTGCTACAACATGAGCTACTACTCAGGGGGAGCCTGGTGCTACAGCACCTGGTGGCATAGACTCTGTTCCCAGTTCAAATGCTGATGTGTTTAGCTTAGGTGTGTAGTTACTCTGATATGCAGTTTTGCCAAAACAAAGCCAAAGGGGGAGCTTGTTACGCCCCTTGTTGCACCCCTTGCTGCAACAAGTGCTGTGAAATTAATTGGCTTTTGTTTTGCTAAAATTATGCTTTGACTTAATTCAATTCGAATTTAATTACGGTATGTGCATATATGTTTGGAGAATTATGATTGACAAGTTTACCATATTTATAAGAGAATTGGAAAAGGCAAATTGACATCTACATTAAAAGGTGATTGAAGTTTTCTTTTTTAAGAAAGGAAGGTTGTCTTATTCAGGACTTGCTTGGAGACACAGTCTTGGCCCAAGCATGGATTATCTTGTGAAGGTTTAGGCAACTAATTCAGCATTTATAGAGAATCTCATACGTCTAAAAGCTGTAGAGAAAAATAGCGAGAAACAGAGCAAGAAAATAAGAAGTTGATTGAATATTTTGGAGCTATCAGGTTTTGCTGCAGCAGATTGACGATTTGCTGCAACAGAATACAGTAATAGAGGAAATTTGATAATCCATGAATTGCTGCAACAGACTATAAAATAGACAGCTTATTTATGCCTCCGCTATGCTTATTGTTTTAATCTTTGATAGGAAGAGTTTTTAGTTTTTTTATTGTTCTGTTCATTCTTCGCGAGAATAAGGTGTAGTTCTCGAAAGAGAACATTGCAGGTCGAGGGGAGCTCGCCAAGGAGTTTATCATCAAGGAGTTAAAGTCAAGAGAGAGTCTTTACTTGTGTAAGTCCATTGATATTGTAACTTGTGATTTATTAATGAAACAGGTTTGTTGGACTAGAGGAGGTCCCGTGGACGTAGACCGCACGGTTGAACCACTTTAAATCTCTGTGTCTTTACTTTATGCATGCGTTTATTTATTTTGTTTAACTTCTGTTACAACAAGATACTAACTAGAAACTATCAAGGTGTATCGCAGTTCAGAAATGAGCAATTTTGACCGCTGGAAAATATCGTCCCTCTGGTGGTTAATTCTCTAGTGTAATAATTTAGTCACCTTTCATAGACACACACTAGTACGCAACCTTTTGGCGAGTACATGAGAAATCTGGTTTAACAGTTCAAAGTGATAGACATTTGCTTATAATAATGTTAGTATTGCCTTGTTTGAAGTCTCAGTTGTGTTAAGCACCCTTTTTTGTCTATATTTTCACCTCGTGCATCTGAAAGAAAAAATGAATGTTATATTTTGGCTTTTCCAAATTTTTACATCATTGAAAAGTTTAACGCATGTGCAGATTGCGAACCTGTTTTTTTGTTATTCAACTAGTAGTTTGTAAGCATAATTCTAAACCGCAGTGCAACAATAGTGCCTTTGACACAGCTGAATTGAATGTGAGAATGAAGGAAAACCAGGGCATACTATGCCATTCAGATGGCTATCACAAGGAGGAAGACTCATTGTCCTTTACGACCAAAGAGCTGAGTCATTCCACTAGTCGTGGGAAGGATGCAAATCCTTTAGCACTTCGAACACTCAAGAGAAATGATTCCTGGAACACTCCAGAACTTGAGTGCTCTGCAGTTGTAGATGACTGTAGTAAGGATAATGAAACTAAGAGTGGAGTCCTACCAACGAAGGAGGATCAAAATAGTCACTTGTATTATATAAGTGATTGTAAGGAGGATGCAGATCGACTAACATCTGATAAGAAGGATAGAGAGAAGTTGTGGAATACTCCAGAACTTGAGTACTCGATGATTATGAATGGTTTTTTGAATCATAATAAACATGACACCCAAGATTCTGGTTCACCATTCATTACTGCTTCCGAGTTGTTTCAGTCAGACACCCATTTATATACTGACAAAAATATAATCGAGCCTGAACACCCCGAGTTAATAGTTTGCTACAAAGAGATCAATTATCATGTTGTCATGGACATATGTGTTGATGAGGGGATATTGATGATCATGCTGCTGATAAATGTGGGACTGAAGAAGAAAATGATGCTGTATCACTTGTTTCAGGTAAACCGAAACGTTTGACAGAAAGTTCTATCAACAAGGATGGTAGCAGTCCAGAAGACTTGACACAGACTGGTGAAACAAAGTGTAATGCCCCTAACAAGATAGAGAATGATTTCTCAGAAGGGGAAACCATTGTCACTAGCATGCTTCCCTTGCAAGAGTTTGGAACACGGAGTTTTCTACGATCTTTTATAGACTTTTTAGATAATGATCGAGATGACATTGCACAACAGCCTAAACATGCTAGTTTTCTTCTATTTGTTTGGATTTCACGCTGCAAATTTACTTACATTTTTTCAGTATAATGTTTTGATGTCATAATTTCATTTCTAATATGACTTCTGTAAAATAAGAGAATGGCACTGAAAGCACGCTTGTATTGAGCACATCTGAACAATAAATAGAGTACAAAGCTAAAGCTACGCCTCAAAGGATTACAACAAATCTAGATATCCAAAATACAAGCTAATCATGAAAATGTATCTATGGTACATATCCCAACAAATTCGATAAGCAAGCCAAGGTGATATAGTTGCAGTGAATGACGGCTTCTAGTTCCTGGAATATCGCCAATACTCCCCGTCAAGTTGGAGCATGAAGTCAGGAAATGCCCAACTTGCCAAGTAATTACGCAAAGGAGTCCTTTCCCAAAGCCTTGGTAAAGACATCCGCTAATTGGTGTGCAGAAGAAATAGGACGGGGAACAAGCTCATTAGCCTAAATGCGTTCACGAACGAAATGACAATCTATTTCTATGTGTTTTTTGCGTTCATGGAACACTGGGTTTGCAGAGATATGAATCGCAGCTTGGTTATCACAATATAATGGGATAGGTTCCGTGTAGTGAACCCCTAGTTCAGCAAGCAAGCGACGTAACCAGCTGAGTTCACTAGCAGTAGAGGCCATGCTACGATATTCAGCTTCAGCTGAAGAACATGATACGACATGTTGCTTCTTAGAACACCAAGAAATAGGAGCAAGCCCGAGAAAAATAATATAACCTGTAGTAGATTGCCTTGTGGTAGGACAACCTGCCCAATCGGCATCACAATATGCACGAAGTGTTGAAGAATTATCAGTAGGCAATAAAATACCATGACCTGGGCTGCCTTTCAAATATCGAATGAGATTAAAAAAAACAGCGTCAAGATGTGGTTGATGTGGGCTTTGCATAAATTGCCTTAATAGATTGACTGCATAGCAAATATCTGGTCTCGTTATGGTGAGATACAAAAGACGACCCACGAGTCACCTGTATTGGCTAGGGTCTGCACATAATTCACCCTCAGTGGCCGAGAGATGATGTTGATGCTGCATAGGTATCGAGCTAGGACGAGCTCCAAGCATGCCACTTTCATGAAGAATATCGAGGGTATATTTACGTTGGCTGAGAAAAAGACCTACAGGTGATCTTGCAACCTCGATGCCCAAGAAGTATTTTAATTGCCCAAGGTCCTTTATACGGAAATGATTATCAAGATGCCGTTTGAGATTGGCAATTTTTCCCGGAGCATTACCAGTGACAACTATGTCATCAACATAGATTAATACTGTAACAAAAGAAGACCCTTCAGAATAGAGGAATAGTGAATGATCATTAGATGACTGATGAAATCCAATAGCAAGAAGAGACGTGGTGAACTTATGATACCAATTTCGAGATGCTTGACGAAGACCATAAAGAGACTTGCGAAGATGACACACACATCGTTCTCCCTCACGAGAAAATCCTTGTGGAAGTTTCATATAGATCTCTTCGTCTAGATCACCATGTAAGTAAGCATTGGTGACATCAAGCTGATGTAAGGGCCATCCATACATAATGGCCACAACAAGTAAGCACCAAACAGTGACCAACTTAGCAACGGGAGCAAGGGTTTCGTTAAAATCCACTCCTTCAACCTGCGTAAATCCCTTTGCTACCAATCGGGCCTTATAACGTTCAATTGAGCCATCAGGCTTGAACTTTACTTTGTAAACCCATTTCGAAGCTATTGATTTCTTCCCAGGGGGAAGATGCTCTAAAGTCCATGTGCGATTAGCCTCAAGAGCAGCGATTTCTCGTGCCATGGCCTTTCTCCAATGAGGAAATTTAATTGCCTGAGAAAATGAGGTCGGCTCATCGGTTGAGGTGATGGCCACAAGGAAGACATTATGAGTGTTAGAGAACCGATCATAAGATAAAAATGAGTCTAAGGAGTGTACCGTTGAGTTCGCTAAGGGACTGAGTGAGCAAGAGGGCTGAAGGGAGGGAGGTAGCATGAACTCATAGTCTGCAAGTTTGGATGGCAGCTGCCTACTTCGTTTCGCAGCATGTGGTGGTGAAGCAGACTCGGTTGGGGCATAAGAATCTGATAAATCAACTGGTAGATTGAGTGTAGGCGCCGATGCAGAAGAAGAACCCGGAGAGGCACTTTCTGATGATGAATGAGGTACTATCGGTGACGGGCAATTCATAGTTTCACGTGGCAAAAATTGACCAGCATCAGCCGAAGGTAAAGCTGTAAGTGGAGCCTCGGACACAGTAGTAGAATGTAAATTATCATGTATGTAATTCCCCAAAGTATTTGTATCAAATAGATGTGGGGCAATGGAAAGTTGACGTGGTGATAGACCATGTAGTGGCATGGCACGATTGCTGCTATGATGTTGATTAAAAGGAAAAGAGCTCTCACAAAATGTGACATCACGAGAAGTGAAGATTCGTCGACTATCAAGCTCATAAACACGATATCCTTTTTGGCCAGAAGGATACCCAACAAATACACCTCGTTTAGCCCTTTCATCGAACTTATCATAGGACTTGGGTAATACATGAACATAACAAAGGCAACCGAAGACTTTGAGATGATCATAACTTGGTGGTTTGCCCAGTAGCGCCTCATATGGAGTTTTGTTATTCAGAATAATAGTTGGCATTCGGTTGATCAAATACGTAGCCGTGAGTACACATTCACCCCAAAACTGTAATGGTAAATTTGCTTGAAATCGTAGAGCACGAGCAATCTCCAATAAATGGCAATGTTTGTGCTCAACTCGACCATTTTGTTGAGGGGTATATCACGTAGTTTGGTGAGTGATACCATGCTCATGATAATAGTCCAACAATTTCCAGTGTGAAAATTCGACTCCATTGTCTGTCCTTATGGACTTAACTTTCAAGTTGAAGTGTGTATGGACCCAATTACAAAATTGCATTAGATTATAGCTAGTCTCAGATTTGGAATTCATCAAATAGACCCAAGTAGTGCGACTATAATCATCAATTATACTCAAAAAATATCTAGCACCTGAATGCGAAGGAATCCAATAAGGGCCCCAAATATCACAATGTATAAGATCAAAAGCCTGAAGAGCTTTATTTAAACTATTAGAAAATGGAAATCGAGTGTGTTTCGCACGATGACAGGTGTCACAAACAAAATTATGAGAGCTAAAATTGTCAATACATCCAATATGCATGAACCGTTGAATAGGTAAATGCCCCAACCGTTGATGCCATAATATTGCAGTCTGTTGATCTTTAGCCATAAGTACAGCTCCGGGTCCCAATGGCTCCAGAAAGTACAGATTATTCCTCTCCTTACCCAGTCCAATCAGCGTCCTCGAAGGCAAGTCCTGCAAGACACAAAAATCTGAATAAAATGTGAGAAAAATTCCAATCTTTAGTCAATTTGTGAACAGACAAAAGATTACAATCGAATTCTTTGATGCCCATCACATCCTTGAGCACTCGATTTTTACTGAGCATTATATCGCCAATTGTGTCAATTGGTAGGGTACGCCCATTTGGTATGCGGACAAGTAGGATAGTTGGATCATGTGCTTTGTTTACAAATAAGTTCGGACTATGTGTAAAGTGGTTTGTTGCACCAGAGTCAATAATCCATGTGGAAGAATGTTTATGGGGCTGAAAACAAGAATTCGAATTGCCAATAAAACCTGAAAAATTCGCCAAGTTTGCCGATGGACCTGAGTTGACATTGTTGTTCAGAAGATTAAGAAGTTGCTAGTACTGACTTTCTGTAAAATGAGGTGCAAAGGCTAGTGTGTCATTGGCTTGTTCTGTTGGTTGTCCATGAGCAACTTGAGAAAAATTTGCTGAATTGTATCCCTTTGCATGAACACCTAATACGGTTCCTTTGGCATTTAATTTGCCAGGCTTTTTGCACCAATGAGGAGGGTAGCCAATCAACTCATAACACTGTTCCTTGGTGTGTCCAGTCTTTTTGCAATTCTCGCATACGGGTCTATCCAAATTTGGTGTCATTTTATTCGTAGGTGTAGCAAGTACACCTGTAGACCGTGTTGAGAAAGCCGCTGTCTCTATCGATGGTGATCTTGATGCAGCAACTAATTGTTGTTTTTCCTCCTGTATTGCAATTGCGTATGTTCGACCAAGACTAGGCAAAGGATCCATACTAAGAATTTGTGATCTTACAGTGTTGAAGTCGTTATCTAACCCCATTAAAAAATCATGAACCTTTTATGTTTCACGCATGGTCTGCATATTTTTCATCGCACCGCATCGACACCCACATGAACAATTCGGCACTAGATTAATGGATTGTAGCTCATCCCACAGTCCTCGAAGTTTGCTGTAGTAGGACGTCACTGGCACCTTTTCTTATTGTAACAAAGTTATGCTACGCCTTAGTTCATAAATTCTCGCTGCATTGCCTTGTGAAAATCGTTCTTCTAAATCTTGCCATATCTCTTTTGCAGTCTCGGCATAAGTTACACTACTTTGTAACTCTCGAGATATGGAGTTCACAAGCCACGATCTGACCATGGCATTACGCTTTATCCAGAGTTGCAAATTTGAATAGTTGGAGCTGGGTTTTTCTATGGACCCATCGACAAATCCCATCTTGGTCTTGGATTCAAGAGCATTTATCATATTTCTCTTCCAAGTAAAATAGTTTGCCCCACCTTCTTCTAAAAGTGTTATTACGAACACAAGAGCCGGATGGTCCGAAGGTTGAAGATAAAATGGAGAATTGATGTCTCCCATGGCATTTTGAAGTGTATCAGTTTTAGTAGCCGGATTGCTACTTCCTGCTTCGTCGCCAGCCATGAGTGATAAATTTTTGTGTTTACAAGGTTTATAACTTGGGCTCTGATACCATGTAAAACAAGAGAATGGCACTGAAAGCACGCTTGTATTGAGCACATCTGAACAATAAATAGAGTACAAAGCTAAAGCTACGCCTCAAAGGATTACAACAAATCTAGATATCTAAAATACAAGCTAATCATGAAAACGTATCTATTGTACATATCACAACAAATTCGATAAGTAAGCCAAGGTGATATAGTTGCAGTGAATGACGACTTCTAGTTCTTGGAATATCGCCAATAACTTCTTTAATAGCCATTCATGAATGATGCCTAAGATGTTTGCTTAAACCAATTGCATTAATGTAATTTACAAATTTATGCCTATACCAAATATTTTGGCATCCACGCATGGATTTTAATTTCGTTGCTGGACAATGTTTGAGACAAATATCATGAAATTTGACTTGGGTGTGATGGTTTACACCACAGAGTCTCTCCATGGAAGCAAATCTGGAAAGCTTTGCTGCAGTGTCAAAAGCTGATGAATCAAACGAGAATGGCCCAGCGAATAAATTAGTTTACAATAGTAAGGTTGAAAATAGGAACATCAGTTTTGACTGCAACTCTCCAAAACTTGCAGCAGCTGACAGCAGGGGATTGAGTGCTGAAGCTACTGAACAATCTCTGAAATCAGACCTTGTGCTGAATCACAATGATGGAAATACCAACAACTCTGTAGCTGCTAGCCTAGTTCAACATGCTAATATCAATGGGAGAATTGTGGACATTTGTCAAGAATCCATGATGAATCCGAAGAACAGGAACTCCAGCAATCCTTTCATTGTCAATGAGGTGGAAAATATTAACATGGATGAGAGCACTGAAAACATTGATCAAGAAACTATAGTGAGCCTTAAACAGGCGAACTCCAATAATCCTTTTGCCTTTGGCGAGGTTCAAAGTGATAGCATGGAACAGAGCAGTGAAAACATTTATCAATCTCCTAGTCTGAACCATAAGAAATGGAACTTTAATCATTTTGCCTCTAGTGAGGTTGAAAGTGCTAACATGGATCGGGACACTGAAAACATTCATCAACCATCCATGCCAAACCCTGAGAATGGGAAGTCCAATAATCTTTTTGCTGTTAGTGAGCTTCAAATTGCTAGCCTGGATGTGCACTCAGAAAGCATACATCAACCACCTATGCTGAATCATGAGATAAGGAGGACCACTAATCCTTTTGCTGTTAGTGAGGATCAAAGTTGTAGCACGACTGGGGGCATTGAGAACATTTATCAAAAACTTGAGCTGAAGCAGAATGACAAGGATTCCAGCAATCCTTTTGCTATTAGCGACGTTCAAAGTGGTAGAATAGATGGGATCGCCACAAATATTCACGAAAAACCCCTCAAGTTGGATAATATGCTGGATCATAGGGATGGGACTGATAAGAATTTCTCAGCCAGTAACCAAATTCAATGTGCTAGCAGTATGACTGAGAACAATGAGGTTCTACATGAGAAGTCTTTTGAACCACAAGATTTACCTAACCATCAAGGTACATCCAATACTATATCGGTCAATGATCGAGGTCAGTATGGAATTGGAGAATCAAGTTTTTCTGCGGCCGGTCCTGCATCAGGTCGAATTATATACTCAGGGCCTATGACATATTCGGGTAGCACCTCTCTGCGATCAGACAGTAGCACAACCAGCACCAGATCCTTTGCCTTCCCAGTGTACACTTCAGTTACCTCTGAATCTGCAATGTTTTGCTTGTTTCTTATTAGTATCTATTAGAAATTTACGCCTATTTCTTTATCTGCATATTACAATCTGAATGGAATAGCAGTCTAGAAAGAATAAGAAAAGCAGATGAGCGACATTTGCGGAAGCATAGGGGTTGGAAGCAGGGTATTCTTTGTTGTAAATTTTAAATTTTTTTTCATTGTTTCTAGGTTGTAGTTCAAATATATATATACCATCAAAATCTTATGTTACAATCTACTAGCTATTGTAAGTATACATGTCAATCTTCTCCGGGGCTCGGCGTGCCCTTTGCTGCAATGGTAGGTTCTTGGTGTAATGCTTTGAGTTGTAATCTGAAGCGTGCAGGTCGTAGTATATAACCATATTTATACATTTTTGTTTTACATTTAAGTCTAATATATATCTGTTTAACATATTGCTTCTTACTTTCATGCAACATCGTTTTTGAGAATTTTGTACTACTGTAGACATGTATCTTTATATTTATGCAGATGGTATACCGGAGGCTTAGTATTTGGAATATCCGCATTATGAGTGGCACTTGAACCCATACATATCAAACCAAGGTCTTTTTTATTTTTATGGGTCAAATGAAAAGCTTTCGTTCAAAGAAAAGAAGTACAAGGTTTATCCGATCCCAGTAGAATGGATATCCAAGTTAAGAAGATACATCAATTGGGTGGTAATATTAGAGACTCAATCTATTGGCAAGCAATTCTTAAATTTTCTTTTTGTGACTCAATCACAAGATTGATTCGCAATCCTCCAAATGCATTGAAGCATTTGAGACTTCCAAACTTAGCTCGGTAATTATTGTTTTAATAAATATATATAAAGCTACCCAACTTATTTAAACTTTACTCATGATCGGCTCAATAAAAGATTGTTTGAGAAAAATAAACAAGATTTGCAAATTTAAAAAATTATCAAACCAAGTTTGAACATCTTTGCTGGAATTCACTCACGTCGACAAATTTATTTCTGAATACTTGGGTGAAACTTATTTTTCTGTCGAGACAAAAATACTTCTCTTTAACTTGGTGTTCAAATTTTTTGATAATATTTTTTTGGATTTTTTTTTTTATATCAAATGATAATAATCTTGTGTAAATAATGGTAAAACAATGCCATAAAAGTACTTTCTCTTTCCAAAAGACATATGTTGGTTATTTTTCCATATAGTTGTCTTTTTTCCTATATTTGCTAAATGGCATTATGTTTGCATTACAATTTACACTAGAACCATCCCCATGCGAAAGCCCCATTTTGTAATAGTACAAGTAAATAAGACTAAAAAACTTTGGCGTTAAACAAAAACTATATATAGGTAAAAAGCTTAGGAGTAAGTAGCTCAATAAAAACATATGTCGATCTTGGAATATTGAAGATAACATATTGGTATAATCTTGAACATACCTTGTAAATGCTACTAAAATGATGAACGTATATATCTTTTTGATTAATCAAAGCCAAAAAAAAAAAAAGAAGACTGCAAAAATGTTAGAATGTAATCAAAATGAATGAAAATAAGATTAACTTGTGCTACTCAATGGTATCTCATGCATAGGCTCATCGACTGATGCAGTGTATCTAAATTAGGCTCATAAAAAATAAATTCTTACTTCATTAGCTAATTAAGTTACTATCTACAAATTAATTTTACCTCAAGGCGAGTCTTAGTGTTGTTGTAATTATCTGTTGATTAATAGAGTATTTTATTTTATTTTTTGTGGATTATTTGGGTTAATTTTGAATCATATCATCAAACAAGTTGTGAAGGTTCTCAAAAGTGGAGTTTTCTTTTCTTAAAACGAGTAAGTAATTAATGAAGCAACACACAATTTAGCTAAGCCTGCGATCTCCAAAAACAGGCGCAGACGAGCAAGCATTGTGCCCCCATCGTAGTACTCTCAGAGAGCTTTCCAACGGTATGCTGTGCGCTCCGTAACTCCTTACGGATCAAAAGTTATGAGCATCGGAGCGACAGATACTTGGTCACAATCCCCACGCCCTCTGTTTGCGGGCCCAGCCTCTACGTGAAGTGAAGTTGTCTTGCCCAAGGTGCCATGGGATTCGGTAATAGAAATGTGATGGATTAGGTTGTCGTCCTTTTCGCGGGTCACGACGTACGATCCAGGACGGAATAACAGTGCAAAAGAAGAAAAGTGTCCTAAAGCTAATGAAAATATTCGATTTTGGGCTCAGAAAATAGGCGCAGTAGAGCAGGCTAGGTGCTGTCATCATAGTGCTCTTAGAGAGCTTTCCAACGGTATGTTGTGCGCCGCGTAGCTCCTTACGGATCAAAAGTTAAGGGCACTAGAGCAACGTATACCTGGTCACAAGCCCCACGCCCTCTGTTTGCAGGCCCAGCCTGTACATGAAGTGAAGGTGTCTTGGGCAAGGTGCCGTGGGATTCGGTAATAGAAATATAATGGATTAGATTGTCATCCTTTTAGCGGCTCACGACGTACGATACGTTACGAAAAAATAGCGCAAACGATGAAAAGTGTCTCAAAACTGATGAAAATATTCAATTTTGGACTCTGAAAATAGGCGTAGCCAAGCAAGCTTGGTGCCCCCGTTGTAGTGCTCATGGAGAGCTTTCCAACGGTACGCTGTGCCCCGCGTAACTCCTTACGGATCAAAAGTTATGGGCACCGGAGCGACGGATACCTGGTCACAAGCCCCACGCCCTCTGTTTGCGGGCCCAGCCTCTACGTGAAGTGAAGTTGTCTTGCCCAAGGTGATGTGGGATTCGGTAATAGAAATGTGATGGATTAGGTTGTTATTTTTTTTGCGGATCACGACGTACGATCCGGGATAGAAAAATTGCGTAAAAGAAGAAAAGTGTCCCGAAACTAATGAAAATGATCGATTTTGGCTCCGAAAATAGGTACAGCCGAGCAGGCTTGGTGCCCTTGTCGAAGAGCTCTCAGAGAGCTTTCCAACGGTATGCTGTGCGCCGCGTAACTCCTTACGGATCAAAAGTTATAGGCACCGGAGCGACGGATACCTGGTCACAAGCCCCACGTCCTCGATTTGCGGGCCCAGCCTCTACGTGAAGCAAAGTTGTCTTTCCCAGGGTACCGTGGGATTCGATAATAGAAATGTGATGGATTAGGTTGTCGTCGTTTTTGCCACTCACGACGTACGATCTAAGACGAAAAAACTGCGGAAAAGAAGAAATGTATCCCAAAATTGATGAAAACGTTAGGTTTTGGACCCCGAAAAGAAGCGCAGCCGTGTAAGCATGGTACCCCCATCGTAGATCTCTCGGAGAGCTTTCCAATGGTATGCTGTGCGCCGTGTAACTCCTTACGGATCAAAATTTATAGGCACCGGAGCGACGGATACCAGGTCACAAGTCCCACGCCCTCGGTTTGAAGGCCCAGCCTCTACTCGAAGTGAAGTTGCCTTGCCCAAGGTGCCGTGGGATTCAGTAATAAAAATGTGATGGATTAGGTTGTCGTCCTTTTCACAGCTCACGACGTACAATCCGGGATTTAAAAACAACACAAAAAAAGAAAAGTGTCCCAAAATTGATGAAAACGTTCAACTTTGGGCTCCGAAAATAGGTACAGCCGAGCAATCTTGTCACCCCTGTCGTAGAGCTCTCTGAGAGCTTTCCAACGGTATGTTGTGCACTGCGTAACTCCTTACGGATCAAAAGTTATGGCCACCAGAGCTGCGGATACCTGGTCACAAGCCCCATGCCCTCTGTTTGCGGGCCCAGCATTTATGTGAAGTGAAGTTGTCTTGCCCAAGGTGCCGTGAGATTCGGTAATAGAAATGTGATGGATTAGGTTGTTATCCTTTTCGCAGCTCATGACGTACGACTCGGGACAAAAAAACTGCGCAAAAGAAGAAAAGTGTCCCGAAACTAATGAAAACATTCGATTTTGGGCTCCGAAAATAGGTGCAGCTGAGCAATCTTGTTGCCCCTGTCGTAGCACTCTCAGAGAGCTTTCCAATGGTATGTTGTTCACCGCGTAACTCCTTACGGATCAAAAGTTATGGGCACCGGAGCGACGGATACCTGGTCACAAGCCCCACGCCCTCTGTTTGTATGCCCAGCCTCTACGTGAAGCGAAGTTGTCTTGCCCAAGGTGCCATGGGATTCGGTAATAGAAATGTGATGGATTAGGTTGTCGTCCTTTCGCGACTCACGACATACGATCCGGGACGGAAAAATTGCGCAAAAGAACAAAAGTATCCCAAAACTTATGAAAACGTTTGATTTTGGTTTTCAAAAATAGGAGAAGTCGAGCAATCTTGTTGCCCCTGTCGTAGAACTCTCAGAGAGCTTTTCAACGGTATGTTGTGCACCGCGTAACTCCTTACGAATCAAAAGTTATGGGCACCAGAGCGAGAGATACCTGGTCACAAGCACCACGCCCTCCGTTTGCGTGCCTATTGTGACACCCCGATCCCTCTCGAGACCGGGAGTTCTATCAATCAAACTAATCACAACCCAAACCAAACCCGGGCAAAATTTTCAAGGAAAACGAACGGAGTCTCCCCTGTTTATATGCGAAATGCAAAACCTGTAATAGCATATAAATGGACCACCACCGTGTCCAACCATACAAAACTTCCTCAAGGCCATCCGAGCCTCGGTTCTCAACAATTTAAACTCAGCAAGTATACATACATTTCCAATTTAAAAACTAACCTATCTTTTCATTTTGACAAGTACATTCAATTTAGGCAATTAAACCATACAAAGCTACTGCATAAAATAAACTATCATGCCATTCTAATTCTTTTCCTTTGGACATTACAGCCATGCATTGAAGTTAAGCTACATTAACTATATACATAATCTAATTTATCAAACCATTCCAACTACATAGCTAGATTTATATTATATTTCTTTTAACAATAATTACATACAACATAAAAGCATACAACTTGACAACTTTGACAACTCAAGTTACATAGGCACTCAAGACAACTCTTCAAGCACGGACTTTCACGAAATCATGAACTTTCCAGCTAACAGGGCATTTCCTGAAATGTGGTGGTGAGGAGTGAGTATACACAACACGTATACTTAGTGAGGGCGAGACATATATCGAATTGGAGAGAAAGAAGATCGTGCAATGCAAATAGGTACAGTTAAGCAATACAATCAATAAAAGGCATTCAATATAAACAACAATACAATTAAACAACTAAAGAAAGCATTAACACAACCAATCAAAGCTATACCACACTTTGAAGGCTATGGTTCACTCGAGCGAGTAATGTACCGATCACGATTCCGATGACTTTAACGATGACGCGCCGGCCCAAACCACCTTATAACACCAGTTTGGAATACCCCGGAAGTATCCATCAATCCTACTACCCAAATCTCCCTGGGAGGCAACCCAAGCGAGAAAGGGAATAGAAGCGGAGCTAGAGCAACCAACACTGGCAACCCAAGGCTACCCAGAGAGGCCCATCACTCACGCGCGAGACACTATGCAATGCAAGACTCGATACAAGGCGATAAACAAGCGATAAAGCCACACGTGAAAGAATAACAAAGTAGGTTACTCTCGCACGCAATAGCAGCAATTTGATAAGTAATTCAATCCAAAACAACTCAAACAAGTATTCCAAGTAATTCTAAACATTCTATAAGCATAAAGACAAGAAAACACACAAAAACACAAATCGGCCCCAACTATCAAAATGCTACCATTTCCAAACGAGCCAAGAGTTCTGGAAACCGACTTCGCCAACCCTGCTAGGTCACCATAAGGCACGTCTAAAGACCCCGAAACCTTACTTTACCCTAGAACTCGCGCAAAGCCCCGATTTCTCCCTTTCTCGTTTGAACTACAACTATATCAACCAAACACCCAACCAACGCCATAATCGCACCAAAAGTGCTTCCATGGCCTCTCGAAGCAATGCCAACACGCAAAACGAGAAAATGCAAAAGTCGACCAAAACGACCCCAACTTTCCCAAAGGCTTAATTCTCATTTTTTCCACTACGCAACCCAAACAAACCACACATTTTAGCATTCTAGCATACCTAGCACGTTTCTACATCAACGGAAAGCATAACAGCACAATTTCAACGTTTCAAGGTTTTACTATTCATAAAACACTATTCATTTCACAATTTAATTTGCAATCACAACATTTAACCACAGAAAATGTTACAAAGCTATAAATACATGTTCTACAAATGCTAAGGAACATTCTAGAAGCATTAAATCGCTTTAAATAACGATCTACGGATAAATCTAAAAATTGACAAAGTTAACATATACAACGTATAAATGCGCAAATAACATGCTTCCCTCACCTTAGACGCTCCTAGATGCTAGGAAAACCTTGTAGAGTGCCTCGAAAACCACCCCGCACAAGCCCACGCGAAGAATCGAAGATTTGAAGTTGAGATTTTATTTTTTTTTTCTCCTTCTTTTCCTCATGGTTTCAAGCCTTTTTCTCTCTGTTTTTTTCGTGCACATTCTGCTTATTTAAAAAAAAAATGTCAAGAAGTCAAAGGTCAAAATTCGGTCAACCCGCTAAACCAAAACAGCTATGCGCGACCTCACGAAAACGGCCATAACTTCTTCTAGAAAACTCCAATTCACGAACGGTTTGAACCCTAATAAACTAGACTCATAGAGCTTTCCAACCATATATAATTTGCTACCTAAATATTTCCCAATTGGTTCAGATTTAATTCCAAAGTTGACCCAAAATTTGACTAACTTAACATTGCATTTTTTTATTTCTAATCCCAAGTTTGCCTTTTATTAAACATTACAAAAATTTCCACCTTGTCCTAGTTGGTCAATGTAGATGAAAAGTCAACTAGTTTGGTCAAAGAAGGTGAAAGGTCAATAAAATGCAATTTAAATGAACTTAAAATGCTATTGAATACATGCCAGGTTCGGGGTATCACACCCATCCTCTATGTGAAGCGAAGTTGTCTTGCCCAAGGTGCCGTGGGAATCGATAATAGAAATGTGATAGATTAGATTGTCGTCCTTTTTGCGGCTCACGACGTGCTATCCGGGACGAAAAAATATCGCAAAATAAGAAAAGTGTAGCAAAAGTTATGAAAATGTTTGATTTTGGGCTGCAAAAATAGGTGCTGTCGAGCATGCTTGTTGCCCACGTCGTAGAACTCTCAGAGTGTTTTCTAACAGTATGCTTTGCACCGCGTAACTGCTTACGGATCAAAAGTTATGGGCACCGGAGCGACAGATACCTGGTCACCAGCCCCACCCCTTCTGTTTGCGGGCACAGCTTCTACGTGAAGTGAAGTTGTCTTGCTAAAGGTGCCGTGGGATTCGGTAATAGAAATGTGATGGATTTGGTTGTCATTCTTTTAGCGGGCCATGACGTACGATCTGGGATGGAAGAACAGCGCAAAAGAAGAAAAGTATCCCAAAACTTATGAAAATGTTCGATTTTGGGCTCAGAAAACAGGCGCAGCCCAGCTAGGTACCGTCGTCGTAGAGCTCTCAGAGAACTTTCCAACAGTATGCTCTGCGCCGCGTAACTCCTTACGTATCAAAAGTTAAGGGCACCAGAGCAACGGATACCTGATCACAAGCCCCAATCCCTCTGTTTGCGGGCCCAGCCTATACATGAAGTGAAGTTGTCTTGTACAAGGTGCTGTGGGATTCGGTAATAGAAATGTGGTGGATTAGGTTGTCGTCCATTTTGCGGCTCACGACGTACGATAAGGTACAAAAAAATAGCGCAAATGAAGAAAAGTGTCTTAAAACTTAGGAAAATATTTGATTTTGCACTTCGAAAATAGATGCAGCCGTGCAAGCTTGGTACCCCCGTTGTAGTGCTCTCAGAGAGCTTTCCAACGATACGATGTGCCCCGCGTAACTCCTTATGGACCAAAAGTTATGGGCACCGGAGCGACGGATACCTGGTCACAAGCCCCACGCCCTCGGTTTGAGGACCCAGCCTCTATGTGAAGTGAAGTTGCCTTGCCCAATGGTCCCGCGTGATTCGGTAATAAAAATGTGATGGATTAAGTTGTCGTCTTTTTCACGTCTCACGACATATGATCCGGGATCAAAAAACAGCGCAAAAGAAGAGAAGTTTCCCAAAACTGACAAAAACATTCGATTTTGGTCTCCAAAAATAGGCGCAGCTAAGCAAACTTGTTGCCCCTATTGTAGAACTCTCAGAGAGCTTTCCAACGGTATGCTGTGCACCGCGTAACTCCTTATGGATCAAAAGTTATGGGCACCGGAGCGACGGATACCTGGTCACAAGCCCCACGCCCTCTGTTTGTGTGCCCAGCCTCTACGTGAAGTGAAGTTGTCTTACCCAAGGTGTCATGGGATTCGGTTAAATAAATATGATGGATTAGGTTGTCGTCATTTTCGCGACTCACGACGTATGATCCCAGACGGAAAAACTGCGCAAAAGAAGAAAAGTATCCTGAAACTGATGAAAACGTTCGATTTTGGGCTCCAAAAATAGGCGCAGCCGAGAAAGCCTTGTGCCCCCATCGTAGAGCTCTCGGAGAGCTTTCCAACGGTATGTTTTGGGCCGCGTAACTCCATACGGATCAAAAGTTATGAGCACCGGAGCGACGGATACCTAGTCACAAGCCCCACGCCTTCTGTTTGCAGGCCCAGCCTCTACGTGAAGTGAAGTTGTCTTGCCCAAGATGCCGTGGGATTCGGTAATAGAAATGTGATTGATTAGGTTGTTATCATTTTCGTGGCTCACATCGTACGATCCGGGATGGAAAAACTACGCAAAAGAAGAAAAGTGTCCCAAAACTATTGAAAACATTCAATTTTGGGCTCCGAAAATAGGCGCAGCCGAGCAGGCTTGGTGCCCTTGTCGTAGAGCTCTCAAAGAGCTTTCCAATGGTATGCTGTGCGCCGCGTAACTCCTTACGGATCAAAAGTAATAGGCACTGGAGCGACAGATACCTGGTCACAAGCCCTACGCCCTCGATTTGCGGGCCCAACTTCTACATGAAATGAAGTTGTCTTGCCCAAGGTGCCATGGGAATCGATAATGGAAATGTGATAGATTAGGTTGTCATCCTTTTCGCGGCTCATGACGTACGATCCGGGATGAAAAAATAGCGCAAAAGAAGAAAAGTGCAGCGAAACTTATGAAATCGTTCGATTTTGGGCTACAAAAATAGGCGCAGCAGAGCAGGCTTGCTGCTTAAGTCGTAGAGCTCTCAGAGTGCTTTCCAACGGTATGCTGTGCGCCGCGTAACTCCTTACAGATCAAAAGTTATGGGCACCGGAGCGACAGATACCTGGTTACCAGCCCCATGCCCTCTATTTTCGGGCCTAGCCTTTACGTGAAATGAAGTTGTCTTGCCCAAGGTGTCGTGCGTATCGGTAATAAAAATGTGATGGATTAGGTTGTCGTACTTTTCGCTGGTCACGACATACGATCCGAGACGGAAGAACAGCGCAAAAGAAGAAAAGTATCCCAAAACTTATGAAAATGTTCAATTTTGGGATTAGAAAACAGGCGTAGCCAAGCAGGCTAGGTGCCTACGTCGTAGAGCTCTCATAGAGCTTTCCAACGGTATATTGTGAGCCGCGTAACTCCTTACGGATCAAAAGTTAAGGGCACCGGATCAACGGTATACCTGGTCACAAGTTAAGGGCACCGGAGCAACGGTATACCTGGTCACAAGCCTCACGCCCTATGTTTGCGGGCCCAACCTCTCTGTGAAGTGAAGTTGTGTTGCGTAAGTTGTCGTGCGATTCAGTAATAGAAATGTGATGGATTAGGCTGTCGTCTTTTCGCGGCTCACGACGTACAATCCGGGACGGAAAAATAGCGCAAAAGATGAAAAGTGTAGCGAAACTTATGAAAACGTTCAATTTTGGGCTACAAAAATAGGCGTAGCCGAGCAAGTTTAGTGCCCCGTCGTAGAGCTCTCGGAGTTGTTTCCAACGGTATGCTGTGCGCCGCGTAACTCCCTACAGATCAAAAGTTATGGGCATCGGAGCGACAGATACCTATTCACCAGCCCCACACCCTCTGTTTGCGGGCCCAGCCACTACATGAAGCGAAGTTGTCTTGCCTAAGGTGCCGTGGGATTTGGTAATAGAAATGTGATGGATTAGGTTATCATCTTTTTCGCGGGTCACGATGTACGATCCGGGAGGGAAGAACAGCGCAAAAGAAGAAAAGCGTCCCAAAACTTATGAAAATGTTTGATTTTGGGCTCAGAAAACAGGCGCAGCTGAGCAGGCTAGGTGCCGTCGTCGTAGAGCTCTCAGAGAGCTTTCCAATAGTATGTTGTGCACCGCGTAACTCCTTATGGATCAAAAGTTAAGGGCACCGGAACAATGGATACCTGGTCACAATTCAGTAATAGAAATGTGATCGATTAGGTTGTCGTCCTTTTCGCGGCTCACGACGTACGATACGGGACGAAAAAATAGCGCAAACGAAGAAAAGTGTCTCGAAACTGATGAAAATGTTCGATTTTGGACTCTGAAAATAGGCGCAACAGTGCAAGATTGGTGCCCCCGTCGTAGTGCTCTCGGAGAGCTTTCCAACGGTACGCTGTGCGCCGCGTAACTCCTTACGGATGAAAAGTTATGGGCATCGGAGCGATGGAGACTGGTCCCAAGCCACACGCCCTCGGTTTACGGGCCCAGCCTCTACGTGAGGTAAAGTTTTCTTGCCCAAGGCGATTGATACCTGGTCACCAGCCCCACACCCTCGGTTTGAGGGCCCAGCCTCTACGCGAAGTGAAGTTGCCTTGCTTAAGGTGCCGTGGGATTCGGTAATAGAAATGTGATAGAATAAGTTTTCATCCGTTTCGCGGCTTACGACGTACGATAAGGGACTGAAAAACAGCGCAAAAGAAGAGAAGTGTTCCAAAACTAATGAAAACGTTCAATTTCAGGCTGCAAAAACAGGCGCAGCAGAGCAGGCTTGCTGCCCACCTCGTAGAGCTCTCAGAGTGCTTTCCAACAGTATGCTGTGCGCCGTGTAACTCCTTACAGATCAAAAGTTATGGGCACCGGAGCAACAGATACCAGGTCACCAGCCTTACGCCCTTTTTTTGCAGGCCCAGCCTCTACATGAAGTGAAGTTGCCTTGCATATGGTGCCATGGGATTCGGTAATAGAAATGTGATGGATTAGGTTGTCATCCTTTTTGTAGTTAACGACGTACGATACGGGACGAAAAAACAGCACAAAAGAAGAAAAGTGTCCTGAAACTGATGAAAATGTTCAATTTAGGGCTCCAAAAATAGGCGCAGCCGAGCAAACTTGGTACCCGCGTTGTAGTGCTCTCGGAGAGCTTTCCAACGGTATGTTGTGCGCTACGTAACTCCTTAAGGATAAAAAATTATGGGCACCGGAGCGACGTATACCTGGTCACAAGCCCCACGGCCTCGGTTTGAGGGCCCATCCTCTACGTGAAGTGAAGTTGCTTTGCCCAAGGTGCGGTGGGATTCGATAATAAAAATGTGATGGATTAGGTTTTCGTCCTTTTCACGGCTCACAACGTACGATTCGGGACTTAAAAACAGCGCAAAAGAAGAGAAGTGTCTTAAAATTGATGAAAACGTTCGATTTTGGGCTCCAAAAATTGGCACAACTGAGCAACCTTGCCACCTCTGTCGTAGAGCTCTCGGAGAGCTTTCCAATGGTATGTTGTGCACCGCGTAACTCCTTACGGATCAAAAGTTATGAGCACCGGAGTGACGGATACCTGGTCACAAGCCCCACGCCCTCTGTTTGCGTGCCCAGCCTCTACGTGAAGTGAAGTTGTCTTGCCCAAGGTGTCATGGGATTCAATAATAGAAATGTGATGGATTAGGTTGTCGTCTTTTTTACAGCTCACGACGTACGATCCGGGATAGAAAAACTGCGTAAAAGAAGAAAAGTATCCCGAAACTGATGAAAACGTTCAATTTTTGGCTCCAAAAATAGTTGCAGTCGAGCAACCTTGGTGCCCCCGTCGTAGAGCTCTCGGAGAGCTTTCCAACGGTATGCTGTGCGCTGCGTAACTTATTACGGATCAAAAGTTATGAGTACCGGAGCGACGGTAACCTGGTCACAAGCCGTACGCCCTATGTTTGCGGGCCCAGCTTCTACGTGAAGTGAAGTTGTCTTGCCCAAGGTGCCATGGGATTCGGTAATAGAAATGTGATGGGTTAGGTTGTCGTCCTTTTCGCGGCTTACGACACACGATCCGGGGCGAAAAAACAGCACAAAAAAAGAAAAGTATCCCGAAACTAATGAAAACATTCAATTTTGGGCTTCTAAAACAGGCGCAGCCGAGCAGGCTTCGTGCCCCCGTTGTAGAGCTCTTGGAGAGCTTTCTTACAGTATGTTGTGCGCCGCGTAACTCCTTACGGATCGAAATTTATAGGCACCAGAGCGACGGATACCTGGTCACAAGCCGCACGCCCTCTGTTTGCATGCCCAGCCTTTACATTAAGTGAAGTTGTCTTGCCCAAGTTGCCGTGGGATTCGGTAATAAAAATGTGATGGATTAGGTTCTCGTCCTTTTTGCGGCTCACGAGGCACGATCCGAGATGGAAAAACTGCCAAAAAGAATAAAAGTGTCCTGAAACTAATGAAAACGTTTGATTTTGGGCTACAAAAATAGGCGCGGCCGAGCTCTCGGAGAGCATTCCAACGATATATTGTGCGCCGCGTAATTCCTTATGGATCAAAAGTTATGGGTACCAGAGCGACGGATACCTTGCCACAAGCCCCACGCCCTCTGTTTGTAGGCCCAGCCTCTACGTGAAGTGAAGTTGTCTTGCCTAAGGTTCCGTGCAATTCGGTAATAGAAAAGTGATGGATTAGGTTGTCGTCCTTTTCGCGGCTCACGACGTACGATCCGGGACGGAAAAACAGCACAAAAGAAGAAAAGTGTCCCAAAACTTATGAAAATGTTCAATTTTAGGCTAAAAAAACTGGCGCAGCCGAGCAGGCTAGGTGCCCTCGACGTAGAACTCTCAGAGAGCGATCCAACGATATGTTGTGTGCAGCGTAACTCATTACGGATAAAAAGTTAAAGGCACCGGAGCAACGTATGCCTGGTCACAAGCCCCACGGACTCTGTTTGCGGGCCCAGCCTCAACGTGAAGTGAAGTTGTCTTGTGCAAAGTGCTGTGGGGTTTGGTAATAGAAATGTGATGGATTAGGTTGTCGTCCTTTTCTCGGCTCAGGACGTACGATACGGGACGGAAAAACATCGCAAAAGAAGAAAAGTGTCCTGAAATTAATGAAAATGATCGATTTTGGACTCCGAAAATAGGCGCAACCGTGCATGCTTGGTGTCTTCGTCGTAGTGCTCTCGGAGAGCTTTCCATTGGTAAGCTGTGCATTGTGTAACTCCTTACGGATCAAACGTTATGGGCATCGCAGCGACGGATACCTAGTCACAAGACCCACACCCACAGTTTGAGGGCCCAACCTCTACGTGAAGTGAAGTTGTCTTCCCAAGGTGCTGTGGGATTCGGTAATAAAAATGTAATGGATTAGGTTGTCGCCCTTTTTGCGGCTCACGACGTACGATTCGGGACTGAAAATCAGCGTAAAAGAAGATAAGTGTCCCAAAATTGATGAAAATGTTCAATTTTGGGCTCCGAAAATAGGCACTGCCGAGCAACCTTGGTACCCCATTCGTAGAGCTCTTGGAGAGCTTCCCAACGGTATGCTGTGCGCCGTATAACTGATTACGGATCAAAAATTATGAGCACCGGAGCGACGGATACCTGGTCACAAGCCCCACGCCCTCTATTTGCTGGCCCAGCCTCTACGTGAAATGAAGTTTTCTTACCCAAGGTGCCATGGGATTATCTAATAAAAATGTGATGGATTAGGTTGTCGTCCTTTTCGCGGCTCACGACATACGATCCGGGATGAAAAAACAGCGCAAAAGAAGAAAAGTATCCCGAAACTAATGAAAACATTTGGTTTTGGGATTCTAAAACAGGCACAACCGAGCAGGCTTGGTGCCCCCATTGTAGAGCTTTCGGAGAGCTTTCCAACGGTATGCTGTGCGCCATGTAACTCCTTAGGGAACAAAAGTTATAGGCACCGGAGCGACGGATACCTGGTCACAAGCCCCACGCCCTCAGTTTGCGTGCCCAGCCTCTACGTGAAGTGAAGTTGTATTGCCCAGGGTGCTGTGGCATTCGGTAATAGAAATGTGATAGATTAGGTTGTCGTTCTTTTCACGTCTCACAACGTAAGATCCGGGATTGAAAAACTGCTTAAAAGAAGAAAAGTATCCCGAAACTGATGAAAACGTTCGATTTTGGGCTCCGAAAACATGCACAGCCAAGAAAGCTTGGTGCCCCCGTCGTAGAACTCCCGGAGAGATGTCCAACGGTATGCTATGTGCCGTGTAACTACTTACGGATCAAAAGTTATGGGCACCGAGCAACGGATACCTGGTCACCAGCCCCACGCCCTCTATTTGCGGGCCCAGCCACTACGTGAGGTGAAGTTGTCTTGCCCAAGGTTCCGTGGGATTCGGTAATATAAATGTGATGGATTAGGTTATTGTCATTTTCGCAGTTGACGACGTACGATCCGGGACGAAAAAATAGCGAAAAAGAAGAAAAGTGTCCCAAAACTTATGAAAAATGTTTAATTTTGGGCTCAGGAAATAGGCGCAGCCGAGCAGGCTAGGTGCCCTCATCGTAGAGCTCTCAGAGAGCTTTCCAACGGTATGCTGTGCGCCGCGTAACTCCTTACAGATCAAAAGTTAAGGGCCCCGGAGCAACGGATACCTGGTCACAAGCCCCATGCCCTCTGTTTGCGGGCCCAGACTCTACGTGAAGTGAAGTTGTCTTGCTCAAGGTGCCATGTGATTCGGTAAAAGAAATGTGATAGATTAGGTTGTAGTCCTTTTCGCGGCTCACGACATACGATACGGGATGGAAAAACAGCGCAAAAGAAGAAAAGTGTCCCGAAATTGATGAAAATGATCAATTTCGGGCTCTGAAAATAAGCGCAGTTAAGCATGCTTGGTGCCCCCGTCGTAGTGCTCTCGGAGAGCTTACAAACAGTATGTTGTGCGCCGCGTAACTCCTTACGGATCTAAAGTTATGGGCAACGGAGCGACGGATACTTGGTCACAAGCCCAACGCCCTTGGTTTGAGGGCCCAGCCTCTACGTGAAGTGAAGTTGTCATGCCCAAGGTACCGTGGGATTCGGTAATAAAAATGTGAGGGATTAGGTAGTCGTCCTTTTCGCAGCTCATGACGTACGATCCGGGACTGAAAAACAACGCAAAAGAAGAGAAGTGTCCCAAAACTGATGAAAACATTCGATTTTGGGCTCCGAAAATAGGTACAGCAGAGCAAGCTTGCTGCCCCCGTCATAGAGCTCTTGGAGAGCTTTCCAACGGTATGTTGTGCGCCGCGTAACTCCTTACAAATCAAAAGTTATGGGCACCGGACCGACGGATACCTGGTCATAAGCCCCACGCCCTTTGTTTGCGTGCCCAGCCTCTACGTGAAGTGAAGTTGTCTTGCCCAAGGTGCCGCGGGATTTGGTAATAGAAACGTGATGGATTAGGTTGTCGTCCTTTTCGCGGCTCACGACGTACGATCCGGGATGAAAAAACAGCGCAAAAGAAGACAAGGATCCCGAAACTAATGAAAACATTCGATTTTTGGCATCTAAAATAGGCATAGCCGAGCAGGCTTGGTGCCCCAATCTTAGAGCTCTTGGAGACCTTTCCAATGGTATACTGTGCACTGTGTAAATCCTTACAAATCAAATGTTATAGGCACTGGAGCGACGGATACTTTGTCATAAACCCCACGCCCTCTGTTTGCGTGCCCAGCCTCTACGTGATGTGAAGTTGTCTTGCCTAAGGTGCCATGGGATTCGATAATAGAAATGTGATGGAATAGGTTGTCGTCCTTTTCGCGGCCCACGACGTACGATCCGGGACGAAAAAATAGCGCAAAAGAAAAAAATTATCCCAAAACTTATGAAAATGTTCGATTTTGGGCTCAGAAAATAGGCGCAGCCAAGCAGGCTAGGTGCCCTCATCGTAGAGCTCTCGGAGAGCTTTTCAACGGTATGTTGTGTGCTGTGTAACTCCTTACGAATCAAAAGTCAAGGGCACCGATGCAACGGATACCTGGTCACAAGCCCCACGCCTTCTGTTTGTGGGTACAGCCTCTATATGAAGTGAAGTTGTCTTGCACAAGGTGTTGTGGGATTCAGTAATAGAAATGTGATGGATTAGGTTGTCGTCCTTTTCGTGGCTTACGACGTACGATCTGGGACAAAGAAACAATGCAAAAGAAGAAAAGTATCCCGAAACTAATGGAAACATTTGATTTTGAACTTCTAAAATAGGTGCAGCCTAGCAGGCTTGGTGCCCCCATCGTAGAGCTCTTAGAGAGCTTTCCAACGGTATGCTATGCACCGCGTAACTCCTTACGGATCAAATGTTATAGGCACCGGAGCGACGGATACCTGGTTACAAGCCCAACCACCTCTGTTTGCGGGCCTAACCTCTACATGAAGTGAAGTTTTCTTGCCCAAGGTTTCGTGGGATTCGGTAATAGAAATGTGATGGATTAGGTTGTCGTCCTTTTCGCGGCTTACGACGTACGATCCGGGACAGAAAAACAGCGTAAAAGAAGAAAAGTATCCCAAAACTTATGAATATGTTCAATTTTGGGCTCTGAAAATAGGCGCAGCTGAGTAGGCTAGGTGCCCTGATCGTAGAGCTCTCAGAGAGCTTTCCAACCGTATCCTGTGCGCCGTGTAACTCCTTATGGATCAAAAGTTATGGGCACCGGAGTGACGGATACCTGGTCACTAGCCCCACGCGCTCTGTTTGCGGGCCCAGCCTCTACGTGAAGTTAAGTTGTCTTGCCCAAGGTGCCGTGGGATTCGGTAATAGAAATGTGATGGATTAGGTTGTCGTCTTTTTCGCGGCTCACGACGTATGATTCGGGACTGAAAAATAGCGAAAACGAAGAAAAGTGTCCCAAAACTTATGAAAATGTTCAATTTTGGGCTCAGAAAACAGGGGCATCCAAATAGACTAGGTACCCTCGTCATAGAGCTCTCAGAGAGCTTTCTAACGGTATGCTGTGCGCCGCGTAACTCCTTCCGGATCAAAAGTTAAGGGCACCGGAGCAACGGATAGCTGGCCACAAGCCCCATGCCCTCTGTTTGCGGGCCCAGTCTCTACGTGAAGTAAAGTTGTCTTGTGCAAGGTGCCATGGGATTTGGTAATAGAAATGTGATGGATTAGTTTGTCGCCCTTTTCGCGGCTCACGACGTACGATACGGGACGGAAAAATAGCGTAAAATAAGAAAAGTATCCTGAAACTGATGAAAATGTTCAATTTTGGGCTCCGAAAATAGGTGCAGCCAAGTATGCTTGATCCCCCCACCGTAGTGCTCTCGGAGAGCTTTCCAACGGTATGTTGTGCTTCGCGTAACTCCTTACGGATCAAAAGTTATGGACACCGGAGCGACGGATACCTGTTCACAAGCCCCATGCCCTCGGTTTGAGGGCCCAGCCTCTATGTGAAGTGAAGTTGTCTTGCCCAAGGTGCAGTGGGTTTCGGTAATAAAAATGTGATGGATTAGGTTGTCGTCCTTTTCACGGCTCACGACGTACGATCCAGGACTGAAAAACAGCGCAAACGAAGAGAAATGTCCCAAAACTAATGAAAACGTTCGATTTTGGGCTCTGAAAACAAGCACAGCCGAGCATGCTTGCTGTCTCTATCGTAGAGCTCTCGGAGAGCTTTCCAACGGTATGCTGTGCGCCGCGTAACTCCCTACGGATCAAAAGTTATGGGTACTGGAGCGACAGATACCTGGTCACATGCCCCACGCCCTCTGTTTGGGTGTCCAGCCTCTACGTGAGGTGAAGTTGTCTTGCCCAAGGTGCCGTGGGATTCAGTAATAGAAATGTGATGGATTAGGTTGTCGCCCTTTTCGCAGCTCACGACGTACGATCCGGGACAGAAAAATTGCGCAAAAGAAGAAAAGTGTCCCAAAACTAATGAAAACATTCGATTTTGGGCTCCAAAAATAGGCGTAGCCGAGCAAGCTTGGTGCCTTCGTCGTAGAGCTCTCGGAGAGCTTTCCAACGGTATGCTGTGCGCCGCGTAACTCCTTATATATCAAAAGTTATGAGCAGCAGAGCGACGGATACCTGGTGACAAGCCCCACGCCCTCTATTTGCTGGCCCAGCCTCTACGTGAAGTGAAGTTGTCTTGCCCAAGTTGCCATGGGATTCAGTAATAGAAATGTGATTGATTAGGTTGTCGTCCTTTTCGCGGCTCACGACGTACGATCCGGGATAGAAAAACTTTGCAAAAGAAGAAAAGTATCCCAAAACTAATGAAAATATTCGATTTTTGGCTCCAAAAATAGGCGTAGCCGAGCAAGCTTGGTGCCTTTGTCGTAGAGCTCTTGGAGAGCTTTCCAACGGTATGCTGTGCGCCGTGTAACTCCTTACATATCAAAAGTTATGAGCAGCAGAGCGACGGATACCTGGTGACAAGTCCCACGCCCTCTATTTGCTGGCCCAGCCTCTACGTGAAGTGAAGTTGTCTTGCCCAAGTTTCCATGGGATTCGGTAATAGAACTGTGATGGATTAGGTTGTCGTCCTTTTCGCAACTCACGACGTACGATCCGGGACAGAAAAATTGTGCAAAAGAAGAAAAGTATCCCAAAACTAATGAAAATATTCAATTTTTGGCTCCAAAAATAGGCGCAGCTGAGCAGGCTTGGTGACCCTGTCGTAGAGCTCTCAGAGAGCTTTCCAACGGTATGCTGTGCGCCGCGTAACTCCTTACGGATCAAAAGTTATAGGCACCGAAGCGACAGATACCTGGTCACAAGCCCCACGCCCTCAGTTTGCGGGCCCAGCCTCTACGTGAAGTGAAGTTGTCTTGCCCAAGGAACCATGGGATTCGATAATAGAAATGTGATAGATTAGGTTGTCGTCCTTTTCACGGCTCACGACGAACGTTCCGGGATGAAAAAACAGCGCAAAAGAAGAAAAGTGTAGCAAAACTTATGAAAACGTTCAATTTTGGGCTCTGAAAAAGAGGGCAGCCGGGCAGGCTTGCTGCCCCCATCGTAGAGCTCTTGGAGTGGTTTCCAATGGTTTGCTGTGCATCGCGTAACTCCTTACGGATCAAAAGTTATGGGCACCGAAGCGACGGATACCTGGTCACCAACCCCACGACCTCTGTTTGCGGGCCCAGCCTCTATGTGAAGTGAAGTTGTCTTTATCAAAGTGCCATGGGATTCGGTAACTGAAATGTGATTGATTAGGTTGTCGTCCTTTTCGCGGCTCACGATGTATGATACGGGACGGAAAAACAGTGCAAAAGTAGAAAAGTGTCCCGAAACTGATAAAAATGTTTGATTTTGGGCTCTGAAAATAGGCGCAGCCGAGCAAACTTGGTGCCTCCGTCGTGGTGCTCTCGGAGAGCTTTCCAACGGTATGTTGTACGCCACGTAACTCCTTACAGATCAAAAGTTATGGGCACCGGAGCGATGGATACCTGGTCACAAACCCCACGCCCTCGGTTTGAGGTCCCAGCCTCTACGTAAAGTGAAGTTGTCTTGCCCAAGGTGCCATGGGATTTGGTAATAAAAATGTGATGGATTAGGTTCTCGTCCTTTTCGCGGCTCATGACGTACGATCTGGGACTGAAAAACAACGCAAAGGAATAGAAGTGTCCCGAAATTAATGAAAACGTTCGATTTTGGGCTCTGAAAACAGGCCAACCGAGCAGGCTTGGTGCCCCTATCGTAGAGCTCTCAGAGAGCTTTCCAATGGTATGCTGTGTGCCACATACTCCTTACGGATCAAAAGTTATCGGCACTGGAGCGACGGATACCTGGTCACAAGCCCCACGCCCTCGGTTCGTGGGCCCAGTCTCCACGTGAAGTGAAGTTGTCTTGCCCAAGGTGCTATGGGATTCGATAATAGAAATGTGATAGATTAGGTTTTCGTCATTTTCACGACTCACGATGTGAGGCCCGACCCCGAGTAACGTGTGTAAACTAGATTTACGTGCCTTGACCTAGGTTTAAGAATTGTGTTTCGTTTTGTGTGCCTTGCATTGAATTATGTGCATTCATTTAGGGTTGCATGCATTTACTTGGAAAACGTGCATTCGTCTCGTAGTGCGTGCCCTATCTCGTAGTGCGTGCCCTAGACCTAGGAAAGCGTGCCCTCATGCTAATTAAGAAAGTATCTTACACGAAGCACTAGGTCATTAATTAATCCTACAAATTCTACTAACTAATATTAAATTACTAATTCAACCCACTAGAAGACAAAATCTCACAAAAAGCTAGACATTCCTTATTCTTTATTCTTTATTCTTTTGCACTTTCAGACACACAATTAAATAATGCTCAAAACATGAAAAAAAATCAGATTTTTAGATGCCTTGGCTGACCACCATGTTGGGCTTTGTGCTTGCTTGCTTAATTCAATTTAATTCCTAGACAATCTATGACAATTCTATGACACAAATGCATAAAAAACTAGCTCAAATACCTCCTCAAAGCCTTCAAATCTCGACAAATTTCTCCTTGCCCATGCTAGGAATTTCAAAATGCTTCTTGAAGACATAAAAATCTGAATTGCAAAGCTCAAGGCCGACATATGCCTTAACAATTGCAAAAGCCTTCATTTTTTTCATTCATTCTCTCATTTCCTCATATTTCTCTCTCTCCCTCTCATTATTCTCTCTCTCTCTCGGCTTTGGCTGAGTTCATTCACTCCATAGCTCATCTTCATCATTCTATGGTGCATCAAGACAAGCATCAAGCTAAGAAACTCGACCAAGCTAGCTAAGTTGCAAGAATCACACATGCAAGCTCTTTGAGTCTCCATTTCGGCCTAGGTGAGTTTGCTAGCTTCTATTTATTTTCTTCTTGTTCTAACCACATGCACCTACTAAGAACTTGGTCACTAAGCTAGGAAAAATAGAGAGAAATCGGGTGGTGTTTTGGCTAAGCAAGAAAGAAGACCAAATTTGTGCTTCATCAAAGTTTTGTGCATCTTCTTGTTGTTTTGCTAAGGTGAGGGCTAAAACTTCTTGAAAATATTTCAAAAATCCACATGCATGCTCTTAAATGTTTGTCTTTGCTTCTGTACTTGAGATATATATGTGTGTTTATAAGCTTTTACAACCATGCATGGCAAGATTTTGGCTTGAAGGTGATGATGTATGAAATCGGGTTTTGTGACAACTCTCTGTCTTGTTGTTGCGAGGTGAGTTTGGCTAGGCAAATGATGTTACAAATGCATGAAAATTGGTATGTGACTATTTTTTTCGGTTTTGAACATTTTTCGCAGAAATATGCCAAAGCTAATTTTGAATCTAAGGTCCTCAAAATGGCAAATCATTAAAATGTGTCCAAATCTGGAAGTCTGGAAAAAATGAAGCAGGTTTTGGCAGATGCACTGACCTTGTAGAACGAATCAGTTTTGACTTAGTAAATGATGTCCAAAATGCATGACATTTGGTGTGCTGCTAGGGTTTTTCGTTCTGGACATTTTTGTCAGAAATGGACTAAGGCTAGATCTGAGCCTAAGGACCTCAAAAACGACAAGTATTGAAATGTGTGCAAATCTGGACAGTTTTGTGCAATCCCACTGTTTTGGCTATAACTATTGAACCCGAACTCCAAATGATACGAGGTTTGTTTCTGAATTTAGTTCACTTCTTAAGATTTAATTTGACATCTTATTCACTGAAATTGGAGATTGTTTACTTGTCTTAATAATTGTGAGAAAACAGCCTATTGCAGTGAGGGTTTCACTTAGTTATATGCTTAGAAAATTTGTTGTAACTTCTCTTATGGTATTAAATGCTTGGGATTGTGGCATTGGGATGTTGTGTGGACTGTTTTGAATACTTGAGGATGTTTGAATTAATTGATGCATGGTTTGAGATTGATTTTGAGTTGACTTGGGGCTTAATCGCATGGGTAAGCACGAAATGGAAACCCTAGTGACTAGGTGAACTTGCTAAGTGTTGATCCTTTGGATATTGTGTGTAATTATATGTTTAGTAGGCTGTCCGTAGTTGCCCTTATAGCCCTAAGTGTGATTTTGATCATTGCATGTTGACAAATAGGCCTTTCTTGCATCCAAACCCACGTAGATGTTGTTGCATGTTGAATAATCTTATTATTTGATTACGTGAACGTTGAAATGAGTTATATGACTTGATTTACATGCATTACATGGCTGCCCGTTTAATGTTCATATAACTCCATATGCCTTTCAAGTGAAATTACTTGTCTTATCGTGCATCGCTTGTTTACTTGTCAATGTGCAATTTTATGACTGTCCGGAGGCAACCTACTTTGTTGTCCTCCTAATGTGATATATTAAATGTCATAAATGTGCATTGCATATATGGTTGCAACCTTTCATTTTGGCGTGGTAGCGTGCATGCACACCGGGCGGCATCGGGCTTGCCGGTGCAATCGTGACTACCATTGTCCAATTCCCTCTCTCGCTTGGGAGCTAGACTTCCTTCGAGAGTTAGGTCATAGGATTTTGGGGTACATTCGGAGTACACCCATTTGGCGTGAAAAGTGGATGATTGAAGCCGGCCGCAACAACTATTACTGAAAATGAACTTGAACGGCAGGAAGCAAGTGTTATGCGGGGGAAAGTGCTACACCTAAATGTGGTGGGAGCTACCTCTTGAGCCCATATGAGCTACCTCTAGAGTCCTGTACGTATCAAACCGTATCCTTTTTACTATGTGTTTAAGTATTCTCGCTTGGTTCCTAGAGGACCTCAGGCATGAAAGACGAGTAAATGTGTTCATTTATATATATATATATATATATATGCTATATTATGAGCTTACTTATTCTGTTTGACATGTTTTCAAAGGAGTTTTCATAAAGTTTAACCGGAAAAGGATTTCAAAACGTTATCTCTCGTTCCCCCTTGCTGAGTTCATAAGGACTCACCCTCTTTTATCATCTTAGGTGAAGAATATCAAGAACAGGTACCCAAGGACGACGTGCCTAACGATGATTCCTTGGAGTGATTGCCTGTCCTATGTGCTTTGCGTGATTATGGCTATTTGTGAACACTATGCTACTTGAAGACTATTTCTTTTCATGTTGCTTAATGTTTGTGATGTAAAAGACCCCCGTTGTAATTTGGGGTCTAATTTTGGGTTGTACTGATAATAACTAGACAGACACTACTATGGTCATTTTGCTATTGTCATTAGCTAGTATCTATTATAGGATTATGAAGTATCAGGTAAGAATTAAGTAAAATGAACCTATCCAATCTTAAGTAGGTACTCTCTGTTAAGCTAAGATCAACAGGTACTTTCGCAACGAGGATTAACAAACCAACGAGACATAGCATCATGCTAGGTTATTAATAAAATGAGACTTCAAGATAATTGGTAGGCGTTTCAATTAATGATAAATAGTAATCTTAGTTGGAATGAAGTTGAGATTGTAAATTTTGAGGCGTTTAAAAAATTAGGTCAAACCAAAGAGCCTAATTACAGCCGTTATGCTGACGGTTTTCCAGAGAATTTGTGGAGTTTAGGCTAAAACGTTAAGTGTTAAACTTTCAGGAACGATTATGTACGAGACATGACTTGAATATTTAGATCACACCCTAGTCTAACCTAATAGGCCGGGTTGGGGCGTGACACACGACGTATGAGCCGGGACGGAAAAATAGCGCAAAAGAAGAAAAGTGTAGCGAAACTTTTGAAAACATTTGATTTTGGGCTCCGAAAATAGGCACAGCTGAGCAGGCTTGCTGCTCCCGTCGTAGAGCTCTCGAAGAGCTTTCCAACGGTGTGTTGTCTGCCGCGTAACTCCTTACGGATCAAAAGTTATAGGCACCAGAGCAACGGATACCTGGTCACAAACCCCACGCCCTCGGTTTGAGGGCCCAGCCTCTACGTGAAGTGAAGTTGTCTTGCCCAATGTGCCGTGAGATTCGGAAATAAAAATGTGATGGATTAGGTTGTCATCTTTTTCGTGGCTGACGATGTACGATCCGGGATGAAAAAATAGCGCAAAAGAAGAAAAGTGTCCCAAAACTAATGAAAACGTTCGATTTTGGGGTTCGAAAATAGGTGCTGATGAGTAGGCTTGCTGCCCTTGTGGTAGAGCTCTCTGAGATCTTTCCAACGGTATTCTGTGCTCCGCATAACTCCTTACGGATCAAAAGTTATGGGCACCGGAGCGACGGATACCTGGTCACAAGCCCCACGCCCTTTGTTTGCGAGCCCAGCCTCTACGTGAAGTGAAGTTGTCTTGCCCAAGGTGCCATGGGATTCGGTAATAGAATTGTGATTGATTAGGTTGTCGTCCTTTTTGCGGCTCACGACGTACGATCTGGGATGGAAAAACTGCGCAAAAGAAGAAAAGTGTCCTGAAACTGATGAAAACGTTCTATTTTGGGCTCCGAAAACAGGCGCAGCCGAGCAAGCTTGGTGCCCCCGTCGTAGAGCTCTCGTAGAGTTTTCCAACGGTATGCTGTGCGCCGTGCAACTTGTGAGGTCCGACCTCAATTTGTGTGCGATACCTCGTTTTGTGTGCCCTAACCTAGAATTGCGTGCCTTGACCTAGGTTTAAGAGTCGTGTCTCGTTTTATGTGCCTTGCATCAAATTATGTGCATTCATTTAGGGTTGCGTGCATTTGCTTGGAAAACGTGCATTCGGCTCGTAATTCGTATTTTACCTCGTGTGTGTGCCCTAAACCTAGGAAAGCGTGCTCGCGCGCTAATCAAGAAAGCATCATACACGAAACACTAGATTATTAATTAATCCTACAAATTCCACTAACTAATATTATAATTCTAAGTCAATGCACTAGAAGACAAAACTTCACCAAAAGCTAAACATTCTTATTCTTTATTCTTTATTCTTTTGCACATTCCAAGCACATACAATAAAATAATGCTCAAAACATAACAAAATTCAGATTTGGACAATGCTTTGGCCGACCATAGGATGTAAGTTGATAAGCCTTTGCATAAATTAAACTAAGCCTAGAAAAACTATGACAATTACTTCAAACAATGCATTAAAAAATGACCTAAAACCCTACCCAATGCTCCACATTCTCGGCCCACTCAAATGCCCATGCTAAGACAATTCAAAATGCTCAAAAAAATGACACAAATCAGATTTGTTGAAGCTCAAGGCCGACCATATGCTCAAGCACCTCATTTCTTTCTCTCATTCTCTCATCTTCTCATTTTCTCCTCTCTCTCTCGGCCTTAGCATTTTCATAAGCTTCCAAGACTAAAAAATTTCTCCCCATAACACACAAGCATTGTCCAAGGCAAAGGAAAGCAAGCAAGAAGCAAAAAACGCATGCAAGCACACAAGAACTCTTCATTTCGGCCTAGGTATGTTTGATAGCTTTTCTTTCATCTCCCTTTTGTTCTAACCACATGCACATACTAAGAACATGGTAACTCAGCTAGGAATTAAGGAAATCAAGCAATATCTCTCGACCAAACAAGGAGAGAAGACCATTTTGTGCATCTTCAAGAGTTTTGAGCATCATTTGTTGTCAATAGGCTAAGGTGAGGGTGAAAATTGGTAGGTGACTATTTTTTCCAATTCGGAGCATTTTTTTGTAGAAATAGACCAAGGCCAATTTTGACTTTAAGGTCTCCAAAATGGCAAAACATCGAAAGGTGTCTAAATCTGGAAAATCTGGGAAAATGGAGCAGGTTTTTGGCAGTTCACTGTCCTTGTAGAACGAAACAGTTTTGACCTAGTAAAAGATATCTAAAATGCATGAAATTTGGTAGGTTCCTATATTTTTCAGTTCTGGACATTTTTGTCAGAAATAGACTAAAGCTAAATCTGACCCAAAGACCCTAAAAAATGGCAAGTATTGAAATATGTACGAATCTGGACAATTTTGCGTAGTCTCACGGTTTTAGCTATAACTCTTGAATACGAACTCCAAATGATGCGAGGTTTGTTTCTGGATTTAGTTCACTTAATAAGATTTAATTTGACATTTTGTTCACTGGAATTGGAGATTTTTTGCTTGTCTAAATGATTGTGGGAAAACATACCATTGCAGTGAGGTATTTGTTTAGTGATATACTTTGAAAAAATATTGTAACTTCTCTTGTGATATTGAATGCTTGGGATTGTGGCACTTGGATGTTATGTGGACTGTTTTGGATAATTGAAGATGTTTTAATTAATCGATGCATGGCTTGGGTTATTTACGTGACAACTTGTGGCTTAAATCGCACGTGTAAGCATGAATTGAAACCCTATTGAATATGAAAACTCGCTAAGTGTTGATCCTATGGTTATTGTGTCCAATTGTGTGATTAGTGGGCTGCCTAAGAAATGTTAAGTATGCTTGAAATGTGATTCCCGATGATTACATGTTGATAAGTAGACATTTCTTACACCCGGTCCCACGTAGACGTCGCTGCATACTTTTATAAACTTATTATCAGATTACGTGAACCTCGAAATGAGTTATATGACTTGATTTACATGTGTTACATGGCTTCCCGTTTAATATTCATATAACTCTATGTGCTTTACAAGTGAAATTACATGTCAAAGCATGCCTCGTGTGTTTACTTGTCAATGTACGATCTTATGACTGCTCGGAGGCAACCTACTTTGTTGTCCTCCTAATGTGATATATTAAATGTTACAAATGTGCATTGCATACAAGGTTGCAACCTTTCATTCTGGCATGGTAGCGTTCACGCACACCGGGCGGCATCGGGTTTGCTGGTGTAACCGTGACTACCATGGTCCAATTCCCTCTCTCGCTTGGGGGCTAGACTTCCTCGGAGAGTTGGGTCGTAGGATTCAGGGTACATCTGGAGTACACCCATTTGGCAT
Source organism: Ehretia macrophylla (assembly GCA_037974665.1). Taxonomy (NCBI): domain Eukaryota; kingdom Viridiplantae; phylum Streptophyta; class Magnoliopsida; order Boraginales; family Ehretiaceae; genus Ehretia; species Ehretia macrophylla. The sequence goes on along the minus strand of CM075771.1, from coordinate 45,929,374 downwards.
GATAAGTGGATGATTTGAAGTCGGCCGCAACAACTGATATTGGAAATGAATTGAGAGCAAAAGCTCACCGTATCCTTTTCACTATGTGTATAAGTACTCTCGCTTGGTTCCTAGAGGACGTCAGGGAGGAAAGACGGGTAATTGTGTTCTTTTACTTTTATATTACATTATGAACTTACTTGTGTTATATGTTATGCTTTCAAAAAGGGTTTTTCATAAGTTGAACCGAAAAAAGAGTTTCAAAATGTATTTCTCGTTCCCCCTCGCTGAGTTCATAAGGACTCACCCTCTTTTATCATCTCAGGTGAAGAAGATCAGGGACATGTACCTGAGGATAATGTGCCTATTGATGACTCCTTGGAGTGATTGCCTGCCCTACGTGTCTTACTTGACTGTGGCTATTTTGTGAACAATATGTTTGTTTTGAAGACTATCTCTTATGTTGTTGTCATTGTTATTGTAAAAGACTCCCGTTGTAATTTGGGATCTAATTTTGATTTGTACTGTTTATAACTAGACAGACACCCTATTTGATCGTTTTGCTACTTTGATTAGTAACTACTACAGGCTTATGAAGTATTAGGCAAATGGCTAAGTAAACTGAATCTATCCACTCTTAAGCAGGTACTCATTTGTAAGCTAAGACTAACAGGTACTTGTGTAACAGGAATTGACACATAAACGAGACATAGTTGTCATGCTAGGTGTTAATCAAATGAGACTTGAGATAAATAGTGGACATATCAATTGGTGATAAATAGTAATCTTTGTTGGAATCGAATTTGAGATTGAAAGTTTTAAGGCGTTTAGAAAATTAGGTCAAACTAAAGAGCCAATTACAGCCGTTATGCTGCCAGTTTTTCGAAGAATTTTTGGAGTTCTAGTCTAACGGATAAGCTTAATCTTCGTTAATCAATTATAGTCATAAAAGAATGTGAATGTTTAGATCACACCCTAGTCTAACCTCTATAGGTCTGGTTAGGGGTGTGACACCTTATATTAATGGTATCAGAGCTTAGATTGCTTAAGCCGAGTTTAACTCTCGGACCATGGGTAGAAGCCCTAAGGTTATTGGGATGACTTGTTTATGTGTGTTAATGTGTGACAATATCAGTTGTGCCTTCTCTGTTTCTATGTGCTTATGTGATTAACATGTCTTAATTGTTTCGAGAATTGTATGTTTATGTAAAATTGTATGTTGCATACCTTATACATTAAATTCTTGTTTTGTCATATTCCAATAAATTGTGCATCATAATCTGTGCCTATAGATGGCTGGCCCTAGTACTCGCAATACCAATAGAAACGATGAGCCTCAAGGAGCCAGAGATGCTCATCAAACTAATCCCAACATGGCCATGTTTAACATGATGGCGAATGCTATGGATCGCGTGTCGTGAGTGATGGAGTGTCACGCCCCATATAAAGGTTAGACTAGGGTGTGATCTAAACATTCAAGTCATATCTTGTACTTAATCGTTCATGAAAGTTTAACACTTAACGTTTTAGCCTAAACTTTACAATTTTCCAGAAAACCGGCAGCATAACGGCTGTAATTGGGCTCTTTGGTTTGACCTAATTCTCTAAACGCCTCAAAATTTCTAATCTCCACTTCATTTCCAACTAAGATTACTATTTATGACCAATCGAAACGCCTACCAGTTATCTCGAAGTCTCGTTTGATTAATAACCTAGCATAATACTATGTCTCGTTTGTTTGTTAATCCTCGTTACAAAAGCACCTGTTGGTCTTAGCTTAACAATGAGTACCTGCTTAAGATTGGTTAAGTTCATTTTACTTAGTCCTTACCTGATACTTCATAATCCTATGATAGATACTAGCCAATAACGATAGAAAAAACGGCCATAGTAGTGTCTATTTAGTTATTACCAGTACAAACCAAAATTAGACCCCAAATTACAACGGGGGTCTTTTACATTACAATAGCAAGTGTGAGACCCGACCCCAAATAACGTGTGTTACCTTGATTTGCGTGCCATAGACCCCTAATTATATGACCAACCTTGGATTACGTGTTCTGTCTTGGTTTTCGTGCATACCTCGTCATACGTGCCTTGACCTAAAATAGTGTGCCCTAATCCCCGACTCACGTGCGGTACCTAGAAATACGTGCCATGACCTCGATGTACGTGCGTTACCTCGTTTCGTGTGCCCTAACCTTGAACTGTGTACCTTAACCTAGGTTTAAGAGTCGTACCTCGATTTGCGTGCATTAGATTGAAATACGTGCCATGTATTGGTTTACGTTCATTCACCTAGGGTTACGTGTGTTAGCATTAGAATCCGTGCATTTATCTTGAAGTACGTGCATTAGTCTTGAAGTTGATGTCTTACCTCGTAGTTCGTGCCCTACTCGTAATTCGTGCCCTAGACCTAGGAATCCGTGCCACCACGCTAATCAATAAAGAATCCTACACAAAGCACAAGACAATAAAATAATCCTACACAATCCACTAACTATTATTATAATCCTAATTCAAATCTCTACAAAATCCACTAACACCTAAATATTATATTTTAAACTCACTACAAGACAAAATCTCACAAACCTCTAAACATACCCTATATTCTATTCTACCTAAAACCCCTAAATACCCAACATTCTCTTACACACATGTGAAAACAATTCAAAAGATGACACAAAATCAGATTTTTGCATGCATGTTTAATTCAAAATGATTCTAGACAAGTCATGACACAAAAACACTTATCAATGCATAAAAAATTGCCCAAAACCACCTCAATTTCCTCTCATTTTCGACCAAACCACTCATGGCCCATGCTAACATTTCAAATTCCACCTTGAAGACACAAAAATTCAGATTTGGAAGCCCAAGGCTGACCACATGCTCAAAAAAATTGCAAAAGCCTCATTTTTCTCTCATTTCTCTCACTTTCCTCACATTTTCTCTCTCTCCCTCTCACTCTCTCTCTCCATTTCGGTTTTCGCTGAGTTCTCTCCACCTCTTAGCTCATCTTCATCATCCTATGGTGCATCAAGACAAACCACAAGCAAAGAAACTCACCCAAGCAAGCTAGGATGCAAGAAACACACATTCAAGCATTTTGAGTCACCATTTTCGGCCTAGGTGAGTTTTCTTGGCTTCCATTTCTTTTCTTCTTGTTCTAACCTCATGCATGTGCTAAGAGATTGATCACTAAGCTAGGAAAAATAGAGAAACCAAGTTGGAATCTCGACTAAGCAAGAAGAAGAAGAGATTTGAAGCTTCAGCAAGTTTTTGTGCATCTTTGTGGTTGATTGCTAAGGTGAGGGTTAAAACCTTTTTTAAACTCTTTAAAAACTCACATGCATGCTCATAAATGTGTGTATTTGCTTCTGTACTTGAGATATATGGTAGTTCATAAGCTTAAACAACCATGCATGGCAAGATCTTGGCTTGAAAATGATGCTAGGTGAAGTCGAAATGGATGACAGCTCTCTGACCAGTCTGTTCGAGGTAAGTTTAGCTAAGAAATTGATGTTGAAAATTCTTGAAAATTGGTCGGTGACTAGTTTGGACAGTTTTGAACATTTTTCCCAGAAATAGGCCGAAGCTAATTTTGAATCTAAGGTCCTCAAAATGGATAATCATTAAAATGTGACCAAATCTGGAAATCTGGAAAAATGAATCAGGTTTTGGCAGATGCACTGACCTTGTGGAACGAACAATATTTGACTTAGTAAATTTTGTCCAAAATACATGAAAATTGGTTTTCTGCTATATTTTTCAGTTCTGGAAAATTTTGTCAGAAATGAACCAAGGCTAAAACTGACCCTAAGGACCTCAAAAATGACAATTTCGGAAAAGTATGCAAATCTGGACAGTTTTGAGCTATTCCACTGTTTCGGCAATATCTAATGATCCCGAACTCCAGTTGATGCAAGGTTTGTTTCTGATTTTAGTTAACTTGTTAAGCTTTAATTGGAAATCTTATTCACTGGATTTGAAGATTGTTTGGTTATCCTATTGATTGTGAGAAAACAGCCTATTGCAGTAAAGGTTTCACTTAGCTATATGCTTGGAAAATTGATGTAACCTCTCTTGTGGTACTAATTGCTTGGAATTGTGGTGTTGGAATGTTGTGTGGACTGTTTTGGGTACTTGAGGATGTTTGAATTGAATGATGCATGACTTGAGAATGATTTTGAGTTGACTTAGGGTTTAATCACGCGGTTAAGCATGAAACGGAAACCCTAATGACTAGGTAGTCTTGCTAAGTATTGATCATTTGGATATTGTGTGGAAATTATATGCTTAGTGGGCTGCCCGTTAATGTCTTATAACTTCAAATGTGATTTTGACCCTTGCATGTTGACAAATAAGCTTTTCTTGCACCCGAACCCATGATTGATGTCATTGCATGTTGAATAATCTTATTACTTGATCACGTGGACTTCTTAATGAGTTATATGGCCTGTTTTACATGTGTTACATGGCTGCCCATTTAATTTTCATATAACTCTATATGCCTTCAAGTGAAATTTTCATGTCTTATCGTGCCTTGCTTGTCTACCTGTCAATGTGTAATCTTATGACTGTCCGGAGGCAACCTACTTTGTTGTCCTCCTACTGTGATATATTACCTGTTTTCTCGTGCCCTGCTTATTTACTTGGTCAATGTGCAATCTTATGATTGTCCGGAGACAACTTACTTTGTTGTTCTCCTACTGTGATATATTACCTACCATAAATGTGCATTGCATACAAGGTTGCAACTTTTCCTGTCGGCATGGTAGCGATCACGCACGCCGGGCGGCATCGGGCTTGCCGGTGTTACCGTGACCACCATGGTCCCATTCCCTCTCTCGCTTGGGGGCTAGACTTCCTCGGATAGTTGGGTCGTAGGCTTTTGGGGTACATCCGGAGTACACCCACCTGGTGTGTTTTGGGGAATGATTTGAAGTCGGGCGCAACTTTTGATTCTAAAACTGATCTGAGAGCAAAAGCTCGCCGTATCCTTTTTATTATGTGTATAAGTACTCCCGCTTGGATCCTAGAGAACCTCGGGGAGGAAAGACCGGTATTCCTGTTCTGTACTTGTATTTGTGTACTTGTATTTATGTTGTATTCATGTTTGAGAAAGGGATTTTCATAAGTTTAATCGGAAAATGAGTTTCAAAACTTATTTCTCGTTCCCCCTCGCTGAGTTCATAAGGACTCACCCTCTTTTATCATCTCAGGTGAAGAAGATCAAGAATAGGTACCCGAGGACGATGTGCCTAATGATGATTCCTTGGAGTGATTGCCTGTCTTGTGTGAAAATGGATTTTCATAAGTTTAATCGAAAAATGAGTTTCAAAACTTATTTCTCGTTCCCCCTCGCTGAGTTCATAAGGACTCACCCTCTTTTATCATCTCAGGTGAAGAAGATCAAGAATAGGTACCCGTGGACGATGTGCCTAACGATGATTCCTTGGAGTGATTGCCTGTCTTGTGTGCTTTGCGTGATTTTGGCTATTTGTGAACTATACTACTTGAAGAATATTTCTTTTATGTTGCTCGTTGTTTATTGATGTAAATGACCCCGTTGTAATTTGGGTCTAATTCTGGGATTGTACTATCTATAACCGGACGAACTTTTATTTGGTTGTTTGCTTTCGTTTTCTTAATTAGTAGTTATCATAGGCATTCAAACCACTAGATGAACAATCAACTAAGTTACTTCTATCTAATTTCACTTAGGTGCTCATTTGCAAACTAAAGGATAATAGGTACTTGCATGATAGGAAATTGACAAATAAACAGGACACAGTTATCATGTTAGGCTTATTAACCAAATGAGACTTTCAAGGTAAACTAGTTAGCCAATCGGTTGGTGTCAAATAGGAGTCCTTAATGGAATTGGATTAATGATTGGAATAATTGAGGCGTTTAGAGAACTAGGTCAAACCAAATAGCCCAATTACAGCCGTTATGCTGCCGGTTTACCGAAAGATTTTGGAGTTTAGGCCAAGACCTTAAGTGTTAAATCTTCATGAACGGTTAAGTACGAGACGTGACTTGAATGTTTAGATCATACCCCAGTCTAACCTTTATAGGCCGGGTTGGGGCGTGACAGCAAGCATCATAAGAAATGAAATAGTCTTCAAGCAACATATTGTTCACAAAATGGCCATAGTCACGTAAGGCACGTAGGGCAAGCAATCATTCCAAGGAATCATCGTTAGGCACGTCGTCCTCGGGTACTTGTTTTTGGTCTTCTTCACCTGAGATGATAAAAGAGGGTGAGTCCTTATGAACTCAGTGAGGGGAAACAAGAAATAAGTTTTGAAACTCATTTTCCGGTTCAACTTATGAAAACCCTTTTTGCAAGCATGAATATATCACAAGTAAGTACATAACGTAATGTAAAAGTAAAGGAACACAATTACCCGTCTTTCCTTCCCGAGGTCCTCTAGATATAGACAGAAAGGTTACAAAGGTTTACACCTTGGAGCCATTCGTCTAGCCTTACAGCCTAGTTTTCTTGCTGGAAAAAATATTTCATGTCTAGTCACTTTACTAGATACCAGGTGGCGTAAGTTTGATGATGCACTCATCTGTGCCGTTGAAGCAGGTCTTCACAATGACCATGTTCTCATTCAGGTTGAACCAAACTTCACCCTTGATCTTTCCCGTCCTACCCTTTCTCAAACCATACAGGTCCTTATCCAACTTTATGGAGCTGATATGAACCCAAATGAAACTGTTGTTGCATTCCATCATTCTATGACCTATAAAGTTAAAACCCATCTCTTTTCCATGGACCACAACTGTAAGCCTCGAGTCCACGTGTTAGGTGATAGTAATGTTACCCAACCAAAAATCTACACCAAACATGAACTCACTTTCCTTCCTCGTTAGAAAAATGATTATGAAAGAAGCCATAACCGACCAATCATCCATGATTCATCAAGAATCTCTAGACATCCTCTAGAACTAGGTCGTGTCGCCATATCATTTCCAACAGAATTCCAACCAGCTGAACCATGTGAAAAATGTCAACTTGCTGGACATCCTCAGTCCTGTCCACACTGTGTCAGAAAACCCTTTGCTACCAGATCTTGGTCTTCTAGATATGTCTGTTCTGTTAATTTTCCTGCAGACATCTACTGTACAGGAGAAGCCGACAATGCATATGTTGGTAAATGGCAAGTTACCAAAACCAGGCCACAAGATGTTGGACCAATTGAGTCAGCAATCAATTGGGACAACATGAATACAAAAGCCCAGAATGCTGCCATTGAGAAAATATGGTCAGATCTCAAGGAACATGTTGCATGGACAAAAGAAGCCCATGATCATCTCAGACAAGGTTGTTATGACAAATATAATGACCTCCACAAGGCTTTCCACAGAAACCATAGATATCACCAGCAGAATCCTATTAACTGGAAAAAACTACCGAAAGCTGCTCCAGTTCAGAACCCTTTTGGACAAGTTCGTTCTTGGAACAACATCAACATGATCAACATGCAGAAATCTTCTTCAGAGAAGCATTATCTTGATTCAGACGAGTTCAAGAGAAAAAGAGAACGACTCGCTCAAAAGCTCAAACAGCCAGCTAAGCCGAAGAAGCAGTCCTCTCATCCTTGGAAGCATAATCCAAAGCTAGATCATGCAGTCTGGATACCAAGTAGCAATTGCGAAAAAGCTTATTGGGTTGATCTCACACCACCTCCTCATTATCTCTCCAAAGAGTAAATTATCCCAACTGGGTAGGGTGATGAAGACGAGAAAGAAGGTCTTAGTAAAATTTCCTCAGTCATTTTGTCCTTTGATTCCTTTGATCCGTTTGAAAATGATTCATCCTCTCAGACGATTCCACCACACAAAGAGCTAGTTCTTATGCAGACCCCTGTGACTCCGTTCTACACAGACACCACAAGAACACGTACACACAACCCTGTACAAACTAATCCTGATGATTCAGAGGCAACCAGTGACCAAGGAAAAAATTCTCAAGTAGGAGAACACCGAAACCAAACACAAGTACAAGTCCCACAGGTTCCACAACAGCAACCTCAGAGACAACAAAACATTGGAGGAAAAGTTTCCATCCCAAATGCTCCAGATCACAATCAATTCTGGAACATTGATGCAATTCCTCCTGATGATAGACTCAAATATCTTGAGAAAATGGATGCATGGATAAATGGAGAATCTCTCCAAAATCCTACTCTTGAGATAAGAGATATCATTGACCGTCTTGTTGCTGCTTTTACAGGATCACTTCACAGTTGATGGACAAGGATGCTGACAGAAGAAGAAAGACAGATCATCCTGACAGATGCAGATCCTATTCAGATATTCCTAAGATGTCTACGAAACATTTTCGTAGGACAAACAGCCCAAGAGATTGAAAAGGCAGAAAATGAGTTCTTACTCAATAAATGTTGTGATGTTGCAAAACTTGGAGATTACTATCTCAGACAGGAAGCTCTGTATTTTATCTTTGAAAAAATACAGAAACTATCAAGAAGGTGTTCGTCTTTAACATGCCACAACCACTTCCTGAATTGCTCGAAACAGAGTTCAAACGAGCCAATATTGCAGATCTAAGACAAATGAGTCTTGCTCACTTGTACCGGATGGCCAGAAAGCTCATTCAAGACTAGTGCGAGTCCAAGCAACTTGGCAAGCTCCTCAAAAGCAACGAGCAGAAAACAATGGATACCTTTTGCAGAAAAGATTTCCAAAAGTTTGGCTGTCACACTCACAGCTACTTTCCATGTTCGTGTCACAAATACAAGAAGCACAAACATCAGAAAAGGTTTCACAAGTCCAGAAAACCTTTCAAGAAGTTCAAATTTGTGAAGAAAATATCAAAACCCTCTTCTTCCACTAAGTGTTTTCTTTGTGGAAAGAAAGGTCATTTTGCAAAGGATTGTTACCTCAAAAAGACCAAGAAGCTACCAGCCAAGCTTGTTCAGTTAATCTCAACTCAAAACTTTGATAACCAACTATACACATGGACTTCCGAACCAGATCAAGTCATCCTGAACCTTGATACAGCCTCATCCTCAGATCTCACCCCAGAATCCGAATCCTCAGATTCTGAACCAAACCTCTCCATAGCCAAAATACACAAAACCTCTGAACAACCAATCCTTACCACTTCCAAAGCTACATTTACCCCAGGACAAATCTATAAGCCATACATAAAGCTTGTTGTAAACCCTCAAGGATATGTTCCTATCACTGTTACTGCACTTCTAGACACAGGATCATGTATTTCTTTCATGAAATCCAAGTGTCTTCCTCCTGAATTTTGGATATCCTCCAGAGCAACCTTTACCACTGCTTCTGGTAGTAGATTTGCAAGTGAAGCACATTCCATGACCATTCCCATACACTTATCCCCAGATGTCTCAGTCCGACACAACTTTTACCAGTATGATCAATGCTGTGAAGATATTCTTTTAGGAATGGATTTCCTCACCTTACTTGCCCCATTCTCATTTCAAACAGATGGTTTCCAATTCCTGCATAATTAGTATACCCCTTGGGTATCCTTATAGAAATTGCCCTCACAGGTTTCAACCATTCAAGATGATGAATTTGCTAAAGAAAGAAGCCTCCTCCTTTCCTGTTGTGGTGTATCTTCCAAACAAGTTTTGGGAAAGAGAGAAACACTTTGTCTTTCTACCTTACAAAGAGAATTGGCAAATGCCACATCAAATTGCCTCTCATCCAGGAATGCCAAAAGATGAAGATCTTTGTCAAGCTGAAATTCAAGCACTACTCGAGCAAGGTCTCATCCGACCATCCAGATCTCCGTGGGCAAGTCATGCCTTTTATGTCAACAAAAGATCTGAACAAGTTCGAGGAAAGAAAAGATTGGTGATAGATTATCGCCAACTCAATGATCAATTGCAGGACATCAGATACCCTCTTCCAAGAAGGGAACAACTCCTTCAGAAGCTGTCCAAAGCTAAATTCTTTTCCAAATTTGATATGAAATCAGGATTTTGGCAGATTGGTATTATTGAAGTTGACCGATTCAAAACTGCTTTTGTTGTTCCACAAGGTCATTATGAATGGAATGTCATGCCATTCGGTCTCAAGATTGCACCATTCGAGTTCCAGCACAGAATGGATGATCTTTATAGGCCACTCGCGCAACACTGTATTATCTACATTGATGATGTTTTGATATTCAGTGACACAGCTGGAGAACACCATCAGCATCTCCGACAATTCCAGGAACTAACCTACCTGCATGGATTAGTTCTTGCTCAATCCAAGATGAAAATTGGTCTAAATGCTATTGATTTTCTTGGTTTGCAGATAAGAGAATGACACATTCGTTTACAGGACCACATATCAAGCAAAGTCCTCGACTTTCCTGATGAACTCAGAACTGTTACACAGATCCAACAGTTCCTTGGCCTCATCAATTATGCCTTATCGCATGTCCCACCATTGGCCAACTACACCAGCCAGATTTCCAAATACCTCCGAAAATCCAACATTGAAAATTGGTCTCTTGAAGCCACAATTGCAGTTCAGAAGCGAAAGTAGTTATGCAAGACACTTCCTCCTCTCAAGATCCCGGGTCCAGGACAACTCATTTTACAAACTGATGTTTCCCTTGATTTTTGGGCAGCAGTCCTCATTGAAGAAGACAATGGATACAGACAAGACTGTGGTTATAAGTCAGGATCTTTCACGCCAGCACAACGCAATTATCCCTCTTTCAAAAGTGAAGTTCTTGCAGTTATTCAGGGAATCAAAAAATTCAAGTTTTATCTTGCTCAGAATCCTTTTATTATTGAAACAGATTTTAAAGGATTTCAGGGCGTTCTCAGAAGAAAGCAGAATGATATTCCAGATCCACAACTCATCCAATGGACAAAATGGATTTCCCAATTCAACTGGACAATGCGACACATCCCAAGTAAAGAGAATATCCTTGCTGATTTTTTCTCTCGCACTCCGCCATCCGAGAAAGCTGTATGCATGGTAAATCTAGATGGACGCAAACTTCCAGCTTCTCTTGTTCCAAGTCTTATTCCAGGTAGTTCTAGTTCAAATCCAGATCTCACTGATGGCCAGTCTCAGACATTTTATGATTTGAGTTCAGACCAGCAAGCTCAATTTCTTGAAGCCCTACCTGAAGAGATCAAGATAAAGATACTCCAATCATTCGCCAGAAGCTGGATCACTGATTTCTTTGAAGAATTCATTGAGACCAAGCTCAGAAGAATTATTGATATATTATCCTCTGTCTATTATGTGCGCAACGTTGTTCGTTACAATCCCCAACATGAAGAACCATGGGATACAATTCTTGATTTTAATAATTATGACTTTTCAAAGATGCAATTCTTGTATCTTTGGTATTGGCTTAATTATTATCTTATGGCAGTTCTTTTTGATCTAGAGCTTATTCAGAGACATGTTCGTGTGTTCCCAGAATCCCGCTTTGTCAAGCTACTCTCACAGGTGTTTCAATCATTTGACCCTTCAACACACATCATCGGACAAATTATTCAGCACCAGCAGGTTTTCATCATACGCCTCACAAATGTTTGGAATCGCGTTATTCCGCCAACCATCATTCCAATCAACCATTTCCACCTCCAGCAGGAGCCTTGGGAATATTTTATTTCTTGGGAACAATGCCTTACCGTCAAAAGAGCTACTGCTAGAGCCCATGGTCTAGATATTTCTAGTCCCCGAGAGTTTTGGCATGTCCGCTTCCCTGATAGCCCCACTTTTCATGAGCACCTCCTCGCCTTCCAGAATTTCTCTAAGCCAGATGCTTATTCCACTGCAGACCTTGGGTCTGACTATGACCCGTAGGGGAGAGATGATTTTAGTAGCCAGAACAGTCAGGAGTGTTGGGATGATATCGATCTTAATAATGACAGATGGTGACTCATTGCAGACAAGATCCAAGAATCCTGGGTGGACCCCATGATGAAGCTTCTCGTGTCATGTAAATAGGTTTGTTGTCTTGTAATAATAGGATACGACAAGAATCTTTATGTCATGTCTCGTTTGTCTGTTTGTAATAAGCAAGATTTCCTTTATTAAAGGAAACCGCTTTAGTCGCGTCAGGTTTGTCTTATTGTGAATTATTAGGAATCTCTTTATGTCGTGTCAGCTTTTCCTTTATCAAAGCAAGCTGTTTTAGTCCTTGTCAGGAATAGTGAAGATTCCGCTTGTAATTATTTGCTTTGTAATGGTTTGCCTATAAATAATGAGGAACCCCTGACTAAAGGGGCAGAGTCAGATTTGGATTGAAACACATCTTTCTTTCTCTCAAACAGCTTACATCTTCCTTCTTTCTACTCTTAGCCTTTAGTTATGTCTTCCGCCTCCCACTTCCCGCCTTACTCTTAGTGGTATATCGATCTTAATAATGACAGATGGTGAGTCATTGCAGACAAGATCCAAGAATCCCGGGTGGACCCCATGACGAAGCTTCTCGTGTCATGTAAATAGGTTTGTTTTCTTGTAATAATAGGATATGACAAGAATCTTTATGTCATGTCTCGTTTGTCTGTTTGTAATAAGCGAGATTTCCTTTATTAAAGGAAACCGCTTTAGTCGCGTCAGGTTTGTCTTATTGTGAATTATTAGGAATCTCTTTATGTCGTGTCAGCTTTTCCTTTATTAAAGGAAGCTACTTTAGTCCTTGTCAGGAATAGTGAAGATTCCGCTTGTAATTATTTGTTTTGTAATGGTTTGCCTATAAATAATGAGGAACCCCTGACTAAAGGGGCAGAGTTAGATTTGGATTGAAACACATCTTTCTTTCTCTCAAACAGCTTACATCTTCCTTCTTTATACTCTTAGCCTTTAGTTATCTCTTCTGCCTCCCGCTTCCCGCCTTACCCTTAGTGGTCTCAGAGCCTAGTTAACTGTAGCACTTCCCTATTCTGGTATTGAAGGTCTTAAACAATACTTGTGTGTTGAACACTAAAGTCTTTGGCAATAGGGCAATAGCCGTTAAAAAGTGAATGAAAGGCGCAGTAAGTCCCGCAGTAAGTCCAGTCGTGACTAGTGTATCCACCATGGCTGATCTTCCCCTGCCAGAGCAAGAAGTTGTTGCTAACAACTCTGAAGTCACTTCCTTCGATCCTTCCGCATCTCACTATGAGGTAGACATAACCCAAACACCTCCATATACAAAACCAGGTGAACTCTTCAAACTCTCTCCGTTAAACCCATACTCATATTACTAAACTTCCCAGCTCACACAAAAGTTCAAATATCTATTACCTACCAAGCCAACAGACCTTACAGCCATGTATAAATCCTCTACAGTCTCTGTACAATCCGTATCCTCTTCCCGCACAGAAACCTATCTTCATATACTTTCTGAACCTGATCTCCGTAGATATAGACAGAAAGGTTACAAAGGTTTACACCTTGGAGCCATTCGTCTAGCCTTACAGCCTAGTTTTCTTGCCGGAAAAAATGTTTCATGTCTAGTCTCTTTACTAGATACCAGGTGGCGTAAGTTTGATGATGCACTCATCTGTGCCGTTGAAGCAGGTCTTCACAATGACCATGTTCTCATCCAGGTTGAACCAAACTTCACCCTTGATCTTTCCCGTCCTACCCTTTCTCAAACTATACAGGTCCTTATCCAACTTTATGGAGCTGATATGAACCCAAATGAAACTGTTGTTGCACTCCATCATTCTATGACCTATAAAGTTCAAACCCATCTCTTTTCCATGGACCACAACTGTAAGCCTCGAGTCCACGTGTTAGGTGATAGTAATGTTACTCAACCAAAAATCTACACCAAACATGAACTCACTTTCATTCCTCGTTGGAAAAATGATTATGAAAGAAGCCATAACTGACCAATCATCCATGATTCACCAAGAATCTCTAGACATCCTCTAGAACCAGGTCGTGTCGCCATATCATTTCCAACAGAATCCCAACCAGCTGAACCATGTGAAAAATGTCAACTTGCTGGATATCCTCAGTCCTGTCCACATTGTGTTAGAAAACCCTTTGCTACCAGATCTAGGTCCTCTAGATATATATGTTCTGTTAATTTTCCTGAAGAGATCTATTGTACAGGAGAAGCCAACAATGCATATGTTGGTAAATGGCAAGTTACCAAAACCAGGCCACAAGATATTGGACCAATTGAGTAAGCAATCAATTGGGGCAACATGAATGCAAAAGCCCAAAATGCTACCATTGAGAAAATATGGTCAGATCTCAGGGAACATGTTGCATGGACAAAAGAAGCCCATGATCATCTCAGACAAGGTTGTTATGACCAATATAATAACCTCCACAAGGCTTTCCACAGAAACCACAGATATCACCAGCAGAATCCTATTAACTGGAAAAAACTCCAGAAAGCTACTCCAGTTCGGAACCCTTCCGGACAAGCTCGTTCTTGGAACAACATCAACATGATCAACCTGCAGAAATCTTCTTCAGAGAAGCATTATCTTGATTCAAACGAGTTCAAGAGAAAAAGAGAACGACTCGCTCAAAAGCACAAACAGCCAACTAAGCCGAAGAAGTAGCCCTCTCATCCTTGGAACCATAATCCAAAGCCAGATCATGCAGTCTGGATACCAAGTGGCAATTGCAAAAAACCTTATTGGGTTGATCTCACACCACCTCCTCATTATCTCTCCAAAGAGAAAATTATCCCAACCGGGTGGGGTGATGAAGACGAGAAAGAAGGTCCTAGTGAAATTTCCTCAGTCATTTCGTCCTTTGATTCCTTTTATCCGTTTGAAAAGGATTCATCCTCTCAGACAATTCTACCATACAAAGGGCCAGTTCTTATGCAGACCCTGTGACTCCGTTCTACACGGACACCACAAGAACACGTACATGCAACCCTGTACAAACTAATCCTAATGATTCAGAAGCAACCAGTGACCAAGGAGAAACTTCTCAAGCAGGAGAACACCGAAACCAAACACAAGCACAAGTCCCATAGGTTCCACAACAGCAACCTCAGAGACAACAAAACATTAAAGGAAAAGTTTACATCCCATATGCTCCAGATCAGAAGCAATTCTAGAACATTGATGCAATTCCTCCTGATGACAGACTTAAATATCTTGAGAAAATGGATGCATGGATAAATGGAGAATCTCTCAGAAATCCTACTCTTGAGATAGGAGATATCATTGACCGTCTTGTTGCTGCTTTACAGGATCACTCCACAGTTGGTGGACAAGGATGCTGATAGAAGAAGAAAGACAGAGCATCCTGACAGATGCAGATCTTATTCAGATATTCCTAAGATGTCTACAAAATGTTTTCTAGGACAAACAGCCCAAGAGATTGAAAAGGTAGAAAATGAGTTCTTACTCAACAAATACTGTGATGTTGCAAAACTTGGAGATTACTATCTCAGACAGGAAGCTCTGTATTTTATCTTTGGAAAAAATACAGAAACCATCAAGAAGGCGTTCGTCTTTAACATGCCACAACCACTTCCTGAATTGCTCGAAATAGAGTTCAAACGAGCCAATATTGCAGATCAAAGACAGGTGAGTCTTGCTCACTTGTACCTGATGGCCAGAAAGCTCATTCAAGACCAGTGCGAGTCCAAGCGACTTGGCAAGCTCCTCAAAAGCAACGAGCAGAAAACAATGGATACCTTTTGCATAAAAGATTTTCAAAAGTTTGGCTATCACACTCAAAGCTACTCTCTATGTTCGTGTCACAAATACAAGAAGCACAAACATCAGAAAAGGTTTCACAAGTCCAGAAAACCTTCAAGAAGTTCAAATTTGTGAAGAAAATATCAAAACCCTCTTCTTCCACTAAGTGTTTTCTTTGTGGAAAGAAAGGACATTTTGCAAAGGATTGTTACCTCAAAAAGACCAAGAAGCTACCAACCAAGCTTGTTCAGTTCATCTAAACTCAAAACTTTGATGTCCAACTATACACATGGACTTTCGAACCAGATCAAGCCATCCTGAACCTTGATACAGCCTCATCCTCATCCTCAGCTCAGAATCCGAATCCTCAAATTCAAAACCAAACCTCTCCATAGCCAAAATACACAAAACCTCTGAACAACCAATCCTTACCACTTCCAATGCTACCTTACCCCAGGACAAATCTATAAGCCATACATAAAGCTTGTTGTAAACCCTCGAGGATATGTTCCTATCACTATTATTGCACTTCTAGACACAGGATCTTGTATTTTTTTCATGAAATCCAAGTGTCTTCCTCCTGAATTTTGGATATCCTCCAAAGCAACCTTTACACTACTTCTGGTAGTGGATTTGCAAGTGAAGCGCATTCTATGACCATTCCCATACACTTATCCCCAGATGTCTCAGTCCGACACAGCTTTTACCAGTATGGTCAATGCTGTGAAGATATTCTTTTAGGAATGGATTTCCTCACCTTACTTGCTCCATTCTCATTTCAAATAGATGGTTTCCAATTCCTGCATAATCAGTATCCCTTGGGTATCCTTATAGAAATTGCCCTCACAGGTTTCAGCCATTCAAGATGATGAATTTGCTGAAGAAAGAAGCCTCCTCCTTTCCTGTTGCGGTGATCTTCCAAACAAGTTTTATGAAAGAGAGAAACACTCTGTCTCTCTACCTTACAAAGAGAATTGGCAAATGCCACATCAAACAGCCTATCATCCAGGAATGCCAAAAGATGAAGATCTTTGTCAAGCTGAAATTCAAGCACTACTGGAGCAAGGTCTCATCCGACCATCCAGATCTCCATGGGCAAGTCATGCCTTTTATGTTAACAAAAGATCTGAACAAGTTCGAGGAAAGAAAAGATTGGTGATAGATTATCGACAACTCAATGATCAATTGCAGGATATCAGATACCCTCTTCCAAGAAGGGAACAACTTCTTCAAAAGCTGTCCAAAGCCAAATTCTTTTCCAAATTTGATATGAAATCAGGATTTTGGCAGATTGGTATTACTGAAGCTGACCGATTCAAAACTGCTTTTGTTGTTCCACAGGGTCATTATGAATGGAATGTCGTGCCATTCGGTCTCAAGAATGCACCGTTTGAGTTCCAGCACTGAATGGATGATCTTTATAGGCCACTCGCGCAGCACTGTATTATCTACATTGATGATGTTTTGATATTCAGTGACACAGCTGAAGAACACCATCAGCATCTCCGACAATTTCAAGAACTAACCTACCAGCATGGATTAGTTCTTGCTCAATCCAAGATGAAAATTGGTCTAAATTCTATTGATTTTCTTGGTTTGCAGATAATAGAAGGACACATTCTTTTGCAGGACCATATATCAAGCAAAGTCCTCGACTTTCCTGATGAACTCAGAACTATTACACAGATCCAACAGTTCCTTGGCCTCATCAATTATGCCTTATCGCATGTCCCATCATTGGCCAACTACACCAGCCAGATTTCCAAATACCTCCGAAAATCCAACATTGGAAATTGGTCTCCTGAAGCCACAGTTACAGTTTAGAAGCTAAAGGAGTTATGCAAGGCACTTCCTCCTCTCAAGATCCCTGGTCCTAGAGACCTCATTTTGCAAACTGATGCTTCCCTTGATTTTTGGGCAGCAGTCCTCATTGAAGAAGACAATGGACACAGAAAAGTCTGTGGTTATAAGTCAGGATCTTTCACGCCAGCACAACGCAATTATCCCTCTTTCAAAAGAGAAGTTCTTACAGTTATTCAGGGAATCAAAAAATTCAAGTTTTATCTTTCTCAGAATCCTTTTATTATTGAAACAGATTTTAAAGGATTTCAGGGCGTTCTCAGAAGAAAGCAGAATGATATTCCAGATCCACAACTTTTCCGAAGGACAGAATGGATTTCCCAATTCAACTGGACAATGCGACACATCCCACGCAAAGAGAATATCTTTGTTAATTTTCTCTCTCGCACTCTGCCATCCGAGAAAGCTGTATGCATGGTAAATCCAGATGGATGCAAACTTCCAGCTTCCCTTGTTCTAGGTCTTATTCCAGGTAGTTCCAGTTTAAATCCAGATCCCACTGATGGCCAGTCTCAGACATTTTATGATTTGAGTTTAGACCAGCAAGCTCAATTTCTTGAAGCCCTACCTGAAGAGATCAAGATAAAGATACTCCGATCATTCGCCAGAAGCCGAATCACTGATTTCTTTGAAGAATTCATTGAGACCAAGCTCAGAAGAATTATTGATATATTATCCTTTGTCTATTATGTGCGCAACATTGTTCGTTACAATCCCGAAAATGAAGAACCATGGGATACAATTCTTGATTTTAATAATTATGACTTTTCAAAGATGCAATTCTTGTATCTTTGGTATTGGCTTAATTACTATCATATGGCAGTTCTTTTTTATCCAGAGCTCATTCAGAGACATGTTCGTGTGTTCCCAGAATCCCGCTTCGTCAAGCTATTCTCACATGTGTTTCAGTCATTTGACCCTCCAACACTAGTCACCGGACAAATTATTCAGCACTAGCAGGTTTTCATCATACGCCTCACAAATGTTTGGAATCACGTCATTCCGCCAACCATCATTCCAATCAACCATTTCCACCTCTAGTAGGAGCCTTGGAAATATTTTATTTCTTGGGAACAATGCCTTACCGTCGAAAGAGCTACTGCTAGAGCCCATGGTCTAGATGTTTCTGATCCCCGAGAGTTTTGGCATGTCCGCTTCCCTGATAGCCCCACTTTTCATGAGTACCTCCTCGCCTTCCAGAATTTCTCTCAGCCAGATGCCTATTCCACTGCAGACCTTGGATCTGACTATGACCCGTAGGGGGGAGATGATTTTAGTAGCCAAAATAGTCAAGAGTGGTGGGATGATATCGATCTTAATAATGACAGATGGTGACTCATTGCAGACAAGATCCAAGAATCTCGGGTAGACCCCATGACGAAGCTTCTCGTGTCATGTAAATAGGTTTGTTGTCTTGTAATAATAGGATATGAAGAGAATCTTTATGTCATGTCTCGTTTGTCTGTTTGTAATAAGTGAGATTTTCTTTATTAAAGGAAACCGCTTTAGTCGCGTCAGGTTTATCTTATTGTGAATTATTAGGAATCTCTTTATGTCGTGTTAGCTTTTCCTTTATTAAAGCAAGCTGCTTTAGTCCTTGTCAGGAATAGTGAAGATTCCGCTTGGGGCAACATGAATGCAAAAGCTGAGAATGCTGCCATTGAGAAAATATGGTCAGATCTCAGGGAACATGTTGCATGGACAAAAGAAGCCCATGATCATATCAGACAAGGTTGTTATGACCAATATAATGACCTCCACAAGGCTTTCCACAGAAACCACAGATATCACCAGCAGAATCCTATTAACTAGAATAAATAGCAGAAAGCTGCTCCAGTTCGGAACCCTTCCAGACAAGTTCGTTCTTGGAATAGCATCAACATGATCAACATGTAGAAATATTCTTCAGAGAAGCATTATCATGATTCAGACAAGTTCAAGAGAAAAAGAGAACGACTCGCTCAAAAGCTCAAATAGCCAACTAAGCCGAAGAAGCAGTCCTCTCATCCTTGGAAACATAATCCAAAGCCAGATCATGCAGTCTGGATACCAAGTGGCAATTGCGAAAAAGCTTATTGGGTTGATCTCACACCACCTCCTCATTATCTCTCCAAAGAGAAAATTATCCAAATCGAGTGGGGTGATGAAGACGAGAAAGAAGGTCCTAGTGAAATTTCCTCAGTCATTTCGTCCTTTGATTCCTTTGATCCGTTTGAAAAGGATTCATCCTCTCAGACGATTCCACCATACAAAGGGCTAGTTCTTATGTAGACCTCTGTGACTCCGTTCTACATGGACACCACAAGAACACGTACACACAACCCTGTACAAACTAATCCTGATGATTCAGAAGCAACCAGTGACCAAGGAGAAACTTCTCAAGCAGGAGAACACCAAACCAAACACAAGCACAAGTCCCACAAGTTCCACAACAGCAACCTCAGAGACAACAAAACATTGAAGGAAAAGTTTCCATCCCATATGCTCCAGATCACAAGCAATTCTGGAACATTGATGCAATTCCTCCTGATGATAGACTCAAATATCTTGAGAAAATGGATGCATGGATAAATGGAGAATCTCTCCGAAATCCTACTCTTGAGATAAGAGATATCATTGACCGTCTTGTTGCTGCTTTTACAGGATCGCTCTGCTGTTGGTGGACAAGGATGCTGACAGAAGAAGAAAGACAGATCATCCTGACATATGCAGATCCTATTCAGATATTCCTAAGATGTCTACGAAACATTTTCATAGGACAAACAGCCCAAGAGATTGAAAAGGCAGAAAAGGAGTTCTTACTCAACAAATGCTGTGATGTTGCAAAACTTGGAGATCACTATCTCAGACAGGAAGCTTTGTATTTTAACTTTGGAAAAAATACAGAAACCATCAAGAAGGCGTTCGTCTTTAACATGCCACAACCACTTCCTGAATTGCTCGAAACAGAGTTCAAACCAGCCAATATTGCAGATCAAAGACAGGTGAGTCTTGCTCACTTGTACCAGATGGCCAGAAAGCTCATTCAAGACCTGTGCGAGTCCAAGCGACTTGGCAAGCTCCTCAAACGCAACGAGCAGAAAACAATGGATACTTTTTGCATAAAAGATTTCCAAAAGTTTGGCTGTCACACTCACAGCTACTCTCCATGTTCGTGTCACAAATACAAGAAGCACAAACATCAGAAAAGGTTTCACAAGTCCAGAAAACCTTTCAAGAAGTTCAAATTTGTGAAGAAAATATCAAAACCCTCTTCTTCCACTAAGCGTTTTCTTTGTGGAAAGAAAGGACATTTTGCAAAGGATTGTTACCTCAAAAAGACCAAGTAGCTACCAGCCAAGCTTGTTCAGTTCATCTCAACTCAAAACTTTGATGACCAACTATACACATGGACTTTCGAACCAGATCAAGCCGTCCTTAACCTTGATACAGCCTCATTCTCAGAACTCACCTCAGAATCCGAATCCTCTGATTCAGAACTAAACCTCTACATAGCCAAAATACACAAAACCTCTAAACAACCAATCCTTACCACTTCCAAAGCTACCTTTACCCCAGGACAAATCTATAAGCCATACATAAAGCTTCTTGTAAACCCAACAGGATATGTTCCTATCACTGTTACTGCACTTCTAGACACAGGATCTTGTATTTCTTTCATGAAATCCAAGTGTCTTCCTCCTGAATTTTGGATATCCTCCAGAGCAACCTTTACCATTGCTTCTGGTAGTGGATTTGCAAGTGAAGCACATTCCATGACCATTCCCTTACACTTATCCCCAGATGTCTCAGTCCGACACAGCTTTTACCATTATGATCAATGCTGTGAATATATTCTTTTAGGAATGGATTTCCTCACCTTACTTGCTCCATTCACATTTCAAACAGATGTTTTCGAATTCCTGCATAATCAGTATACCCCTTGGGTATCCTTACAGAAATTGCCCTAACAGGTTTTTGCCATTCAAGATGATGAGTTTGCTGAAGAAAGAAGCCTCCTCCTTTCCTGTTGCGGTGATCTTCCAAACAAGTTTTAGGAAAGAGAGAAACACTTTGTATCTCTACCTTACAAAGAGAATTGGCATATGCCACATCAAACCGCCTCTCATCCAGGAATGCCAAAAGATGAAGATCTTTGTCAAGCTGAAATTCAAGCACTACTCGAGCAAGGTCTCATCCGACCATCCAGATCTCTGTGGGCAAGTCATGCCTTTTATGTTAACAAAAGATCTGAACAAGTTCGAGGAAAGAAAAGATTGGTGATAGATTATCGCCAACTCAATGATCAATTGCAGGATATCAGATACCCTCTTCCAAGAAGGGAACAACTCCTTCAGAAGCTGTCCAAAGCCAAATTCTTTTCCAAATTTGATATGAAATCAGGATTTTGGCAGATTGGTATTATTGAAGCTGACCGATTCAAAACTGCTTTTGCTGTTCCACAGGGTCATTATGAATGGAATGTCATGCCATTTGGTCTCAAGAATGCACAATCCGAGTTCCAGCACAGAATGGATGATGTTTATAGGCCACTCGCGCAACACTGTATTGTCTACATTGATGATGTTTTGATATTCAGTGACACAGCTGAAGAACACCATTAGCATCTCTGATAATTCCAGGAACTAACCTACCAGCATGGATTAGTTCTTGCCGAATCCAAGATAAAAATTGGTCTAAATGCCATTGATTTTCTTGGTTTGCCAGATTTCTAAATTCCTCGAAAAATTCAAAATTGGAAATTGGTCTCCTGAAGCCACAGTTGTAGTTCAGAAGCTAAAGGAGTTATGCAAGGCACTTCCTCCTCTCAAGATCCCGTGTCTAGGACAACTCATTTTGCAGACTGATGCTTCCCTTGATTTTTGGGCAGCAGTCCTCATTGAAGAAGACAATGGACACAGACAAGTCTGTGGTTATAAGTCAGGATCTTACATGCCAGCACAACGCAATTATCCCTATTTCAAAAGAGAAGTTCTTGCAGTTATTCAGGGAATCAAAAAATTCAAGTTTTATCTTGATCAAAATCCTTTTATTATTGAAACAGATTTTAAAGGATTTCAGGGCACTCAGAAGAAAGCAGAATGATATTCCAGATCCACAACTCATCCGATGGACATAATGGATTTCACAATTCAATTGGACAATGCGACACATCCCAGGCAAAGAGAATATCTTTGCTGATTTTCTCTCTCGCACTCCGCCATCCAAGAAAGCTATATGTATGGTAAATCCAGATGGACGCAAACTTCCAGCTTCCCTTGTTCCAGGTCTTATTCCAGGTAGTTCCAGTTCAAATCCAGATCCCACTGATGGCCAGTCTCATACATTTTATGATTTGAGTTCAGACCAGCAAGCTCAATTTCTTGAAGCCCTACCTGAAGAGATCAAGATAAAGATACTCCGATCATTCGCCAGAAGCCGGATCACTGATCTCTTTGAAGAATTCGTTGAGATCAAGCTCAGAAGAATTATTGATCTGTTATCCTCTGTCTATTATGTGCGCAACGTTGTTTGTTACAATCTTCAACATGAAGAACCATGGGATACAGTTCTTGATTTTAATAATTATGACTTTTCAAAGATACAATTCTTATATCTTTGGTATTGGCTTAATTATTATCCTATGGCAGTTCTTTTTGATCCAGAACTCATTCAGAGACATGTTCGTGTGTTCCCAGAATCCCACTTCGTCAAGCTATTCTCACATGTGTTTCAGTCAATTGACCATCCAACACTCATCACCGAACAAATTATTCAGCACCAGCAGGTTTTCATCATACGCCTCTCAGATGTTTGGAATCGCGTCATTCCGCCAACCATCATTCCAATCAACCATTTCTACCTCCAGCAGGAGCCTTGGGAATATTTTATTTCTTGGGAACAATGTCTTACCGTCAAAAGAGCTACTGCTAGAGCCCATGATGTCACGCCCCAACCCGGCCTATAAAGGTTAGACTGGGGTATGATCTAAACATTCAAGTCACGTCTCGTACTTAACCGTTCATGAAGATTTAACACTTAAGGTCTTGGCCTAAACTCCAAAATTTTCGGTAAACCGGCAGCATAACGGCTGTAATTGGGCTATTTGGTTTGACCTAATTCTCTAAACGCCTCAATTATTCCAATCATTAATCCAATTCCATTAAGGACTCCTATTTGACACCAACCGATTGGCTAACTAGTTTACCTTGAAAGTCTCATTTGGTTAATAAGCCTAACATGATAACTGTGTCCTGTTTATTTGTCAATTTCCTATCATGCAAGTACCTATTATCCTTTAGTTTGCAAATGAGCACCTAAGTGAAATTAGATAGAAGTAACTTAGTTGATTGTTCATCTAGTGGTTTGAATGCCTATGATAACTACTAATTAAGAAAACGAAAGCAAACAACCAAATAAAAGTTCGTCCGGTTATAGATAGTACAATCCCAGAATTAGACCCAAATTACAACGGGGTCATTTACATCAATAAACAACGAGCAACATAAAAGAAATAGTCTTCAAGTAGTATAGTTCACAAATAGCCAAAAATCACGCAAAGCACACAAGACAGGCAATCACTCCAAGGAATCATCGTTAGGCACATCGTCCACGGGTACCTATTCTTGATATTCTTCACCTGAGATGATAAAAGAGGGTGAGTCCTTATGAACTCAGCGAGGGGGAACGAGAAATAAGTTTTGAAACTCATTTTTCGATTAAACTTATGAAAATCCCTTTTCACACAAGACAGGCAATCACTCCAAGGAATCATCATTAGGCACATCGTCCTTGGGTACCTATTCTTGATCTTCTTCACCTGAGATGATAAAAGAGGGTGAGTCCTTATGAACTCAGCGAGGGGGAACGAGAAATAAGTTTTGAAACTCATTTTCTGATTAAACTTATGAAAATCCCTTTCTCAAACATGAATACAACAGAAATACAAGTACATAAATACAAGTACAGAACAGGAATACTGGTCTTTCCTCCCCGAGGTTCTCTAGGATCCAAGCGGGAGTACTTATACACATAATAAAAAGGATACGACGAGCTTTTGCTCTCAGATCAGTTTCAGAATCAAAAGTTGCGGCCGACTTCAAATCATTCCCCAAAACACACCAGGTGGGTGTACTCCGGATGTACCCCAAAAGCCTACGACCCAACTCTCCGAGGAAGTCTAGCCCCCAAGCGAGAGAGGGAATGGGACCATGGTGGTCACGGTAACACCGGCAAGCCCGATGCCGCCCGGTGTGCGTGAACACTACCATGCCGACAGGAAAGGTTGCAACCTTGTATGCAATGCACATTTATGGCAGGTAATATATCACAGTAGGAGAACAACAAAGTAGGTTGTCTCCGGACAGTCATAAGATTGCACATTGACCAAGTAAACAAGCAGGGCACGATAAAACAGGTAATATATCACAGTAGGAGGACAACAAAGTAGGTTGCCTCCGGACAGTCATAAGATTGCACATTGACAGGTAGACAAGCAAGGCACGATAAGACATGAAAATTTCACTTGAAGGCATATAGAGTTATATGAAAATTAAACGGGCAGCCATGTAACACATGTAAAAAAGGCCATATAACTCATTAAGAAGTCCACGTGATCAAGTTATAAGATTATTCAATATGCAATGACATCAATTATGGGTTCGGGTGCAAGAAAAGCTTATTTGTCAACATGCAAGGGTCAAAATCACATTTGAAGTTATAAGACATTAACGGGCAGCCCACTAAGCATATAATTTCCACACAATATCCAAATGATCAACACTTAGCAAGACTACCTAGTCATTAGGGTTTCCGTTTCATGCTTAACCGCGTGATTAAACCCTAAGTCAACTCAAAATCATTCTCAAGTCATGCATCATTCAATTCAAACATCCTCAAGTACCCAAAACAGTCCACACAACATTCCAACACCACAATTCCAAGCAATTAGTACCACAAGAGAGGTTACATCAATTTTCCAAGCATATAGCTAAGTGAAACATTTACTGCAATAGGCTGTTTTCTCAGAATCAATAGGATAACCAAAAAATCTTCAAATCCAGTGAATAAGATGTCAAATTAAAGCTTAACAAGTTAACTAAAATCAGAAACAAACCTTGCATCAACTGGAGTTCGGGATCATTAGATATTGCCGAAACAGTGGAATAGCTCAAAACTGTCCAGATTTACATACTTTTCAGAAATTGTCGTTTTTGAGGTCCTTAGGCTCAGTTTTATCCTTGGTCCATTTCTGACAAAATTGTCCATAACTGAAAAATCTAGCAGCACACCAATTTTCATGCATTTTGGACAACATTTACTAAGTCAAATATGGTTCGTTCCACAAGGTCAGTGCATCTGCCAAAACCTGATTCATTTTTCCAGATTTCCAGATTTGGTCACATTTTAATGATTTGCCATTTTGAGGACCTTAGATTCAAAATTAGCTTCGTCCTATTTCTGGGAAAAATGTTCAAAACTGTCCAAACTAGTCATCCACGAATTTTCAAGAATTTTCAACATCAATTTCTTAGCTAAACTTACCTCGAACAGACTGGTCAGAGAGCTGTCATCCATTTCGACTTCACCTAGCATCATTTTCAAGCCAAGATCTTGCCATGCATGGTTGTTTAAGCTTATGAACGACCATATATCTCAAGTACAGAAGCAAATACACACATTTATGAGCATGCATGTGAGTTTTAAAAGAGTTTTCAAAAGGTTTTAACCCTCACCTTAGCAATCAACCACAAAGATGCACAAAAACTTGTTGAAGCTTCAAATCTCTTCTTCTTCTTGCTTAGTCGAGATTCCAACTTGGTTTCTCTATTTTTCCTAGCTTAGTGATCAATCTCTTAGCACATGCATGAGGTTAGAACAAGAAGAAAAGAAATGGAAGCCAAGAAAACTCACCTAGGCCGAAAATGGTGACTCAAAATGCTTGTATGTGTGTTTCTTGCATCCTAGCTTGCTTGGGTGAGTTTCTTTGCTTGTGGTTTGTCTTGATGCACCATAGGATGATGAATATGAGCTAAGAGGTGGAGAGAACTCAGCCAAAACCGAAATGGAGAGAGAGAGTGAGAGGGAGAGAGAGAAAATGTGAGGAAAGTGAGAGAAATGAGAGAAAAATGAGGCTTTTGCAATTTTTTTGAGCATGTGGTCAGCCTTGGGCTTCCAAATCGGAATTTTTGTGTCTTCAAGGTGGAATTTGAAATGTTAGCATGGGCCATGAGTGGTTTGGTCGAAAATGAGAAGAAATTGAGGTGTTTTTGGGCAATTTTTTATGCATTGATAAGTGTTTTTGTGTCATGACTTGTCTAGAATCATTTTGAATTAAACATGCATGCAAAAATCTGATTTTGTGTCATCTTTTGAATTGTTTTCACATGTGTGTAAGAGAATGTTGGGTATTTAGGGGTTTTAGGTAGAATAGAATATAGGGTATGTTTAGAGGTTTGTGAGATTTTGTCTTGTAGTGAGTTTAAAATATAATATTTAGGTGTTAGTGGATTTTGTAGAGATTTGAATTAGGATTATAATAATAGTTAGTGGATTGTGTAGGATTATTTTATTGTCTTGTGCTTTGTGTAGGATTCTTTATTGATTAGCGTGGTGGCACGGATTCCTAGGTCTAGGGCACGAATTACGAGGTGGGCACGAACTACGAGGTAAAACACCAACTTCAAGACTAATGCACGTACTTCAAGATAAATGCACGGATTCTAATGCTAACACACGTAACCCTAGGTGAATGAACGTAAACCAATACATGGCACGTATTTCAATCTAAATCACGCAAATCGAGGTACGACTCTTAAACCTAGGTTAAGGTACACAGTTCAAGGTTAGGGCACACGAAATGAGGTAACGTACGTACATCGAGATCATGGCACGTATTTCTAGGTACCGCACGTGAGTCGGGGATTAGGGCATACTATTCTAGGTCAAGGCACGTATGACGAGGTATGCACGAAAACCAAGACAGAACACGTAATCCTAGGTCGGTCATATAATTAGGGGTCTATGGCACGCAAATCAAGGTAACACACGTTATTTGGGGTCGGGTCTCACACATGGTCTAGATGTTTCTAATCCATGAGAGTTTTGGCAAGTCCGCTTCCTTGATAGCCCCACTTTTCATGAGCACCTCTTTGCCTTCCAGAATTTCTCTCAGCCAGATGCCTATTCCACTGCAGACCTTGGGTCTGACTATGACCCGTGGGGGGGAGTTGATTTTAGTAGCCAGAATAGTCAGGAGTGGTGGGATGATATCGATCTTAATAATGACAAATAGTGACTCATTGCAGCCAAGATTCAAGAATCTCGGGTGGACCCCATGACGAAGCTTCTCGTGTCATGTAAATAGGTTTGTTGTCTTGTAATAATAGGATATGACAAGAATCTTTATGTCATGTCTCGTTTGTCTGTTTGTAATAAGCGAGATTTCCTTTATTAAAGGAAACCGCTTTAGTCGCGTCAGGTTTGTTTTATTGTGAATTATTAGGAATCTCTTTATGTCGTGTCAGCTTTTCCTTTATTAAAGGAAGCTGCTTTAGTCCTTGTCACGAATTGTGAAGATTCCGCTTGTAATTATTTGCTTTGTAATGGTTTGCCTATAAATAATGAGGAACCCCTGTCTAAAGAGGCAGAGTCAGATTTGGATTGAAACATATATTTCTTTCTCTCAAACAGCTTACATCTTCCTTCTTTCTACTCTTAGCCTTTAGTTATGTCTTCCGCTTCCCGCTTCCCGCCTTACCCTTAGTGGTATATCGATCTTAATAATGACAGATGGTGACTCATTGCAAACAAGATCCAAGAATCCCGGGTACACCCCATGACGAAGCTTCTCGTGTCATGTAAATAGGTTTGTTGTCTTGTAATAATAGGATATGACAAGAATCTTTATGTCATGTCTCGTTTGTCTGTTTGTAATAAGCGAGATTTCCTTTATTAAAGGAAACCACTTTAGTCCCGTCAGGTTTGTCTTATTGTGAATTATTAGGAATCTCTTTATGTCGTGTCAGCTTTTCCTTTATTAAAGGAAGCTGCTTTAGTCCTTGTCAGGAATAGTGAAAATTCCGCTTGTAATTATTTGCTTTGTAATGGTTTGCCTATAAATAATAAGGAACCCCTAACTAAAGTGGCAGAGTCAGATTTGGATTGAAACACATCTTTCTTTCTCTTAAACAGCTTACATCTTCCTTCTTTCAATTCTTAGCCTTTAGGTAATTAGATTGTCGTCCTTTTCGCGGCTCACGACGTATGATACAGGATGGAAAAACACCGCTAAAGAAGAAAAGTGTCCCAAAACTAATAAAGACATTCAATTTTGGGCTCCAAAAATAGGCGTGTGACGCCCCGATCCCTCACGAGACCGGAGGCTCTAATAACCATGCTATTCTCAACCCAATACCAAACCCGGTCACAAAATTTTAGGGGAAAAACAGACAGAGTTTCCCCTGTACTATGGACATTCTGAAAACCTGTAAATTCTCAAATAAGGTAACTACAAGGTAAACAAACTTTTCATGGCTAAATATTTAAAGATTCACGGCCATCCGAGCCTTGAAGCAAACAACAGTTCCAAAACCACACAAGCATGCAAGGCAACTAGAAATAGAAATATAAGTTATTACAAACCATAGAATTACCACTGCTACTACATTATCAGACTTCCAACTTACATATTACTCAAATACATACATGAGCTTTAAGGCCCCAAAATAGATTATACATAGAACAACAAATTCTTCACATAGCAACCAGAAAGCACATCCGCCTCAGACAAATATCACACAGCAGCTAAGGCACCTACACCAACTGTGCCACCTGAAACATGTTAGCGAGGTATGAGCAACCACTGTTGCCCAGTGAGGGATATAGGCCCGGGGCGTGCAATGCAACAGATAATACAGTTATACAACAATATCACTTAGACAATTTAAGAAGCAATGATAACATAAGTAACCACACATTTAAAAGGATACATTTCACACAATCCCCTATACACCAATCTTCACTGGTCTTCATTCACGATCCACGAACCACGAGCACGATCACGATAAGCCGGCATAGTCCCCAAACACTCCAGTTGGTGTACTCCGGATGTACCCCGATAATCCTACGACCCAAAATCCCCTGGCAATCTCCGGACCAGGCGAATGAGGGACTAGGGCACGGAGTTTGAATATCCACCGGCAAGCCCTCTGCCGCCCAGCCGATATTCAACACATCCGCCCCTGACACTATGGTTGCGCAACCACTATGCAATGCACTTAACAATGGCAAGTGAATAGCAATAATATGAGCATTAACACATAGGAGGATCAACAAAGTAGGTTGACCTCGATGCAATTAGAATAGAAGCAATTATATAAGCTAATAAGCAGTTTACAAAGGAACATATACAAAATAAGCATAGAATCATACCAAAAGCTCCAAATCAACTTGAAACCACATATAAACACTTAAGGAGTCATGCCATTCTTTTAGAAGTGTGAGTCAACCGAAATTGCACCTAAACCCCTTTGTTTTTCGAACTATTTCTCTTCCAAACCGAGGTTAATGATTTCATTTTCAAAGGAAACTCTCCCAATCTTCTAACTAACCCTCAAGGTACCCTCTCAACCCTCTAACTCATTCAAATGCCCGCGATTACTCCGAAAGCCCCAAATTCCCTCTTATGGCTTTAAACTACACATACCTTATCCGGGCTTCAAACGAGGGTTATCAAAGCTTCTATAGCACCTAGGTAGCCTAAGAATACTAGAAGTGAAGCCCGAATCCATCCGGATTCGCATGAACCCCAAAAGCCCTTTATTAAAGTCGACTATTTTACGTTTTATGCGATTCTAGAGCAATGTAAGTGCACGGGGCTATTAGACTACCTTCACTAACACCTAAGGCATCTATTAGAAGTATTGAATCAAGTTAAAACGCGCGATTTCACAAAACCCTAGAATTTCCGTCACTATTCACCCTAAAAATCAAACTAACGATTCTAACCGTTTAAAAAGCGAAACGATGGCTTAAATGTGTTCCCTAGCATTCATATACATGGTATAATAGCATAGATCATCAATACAATAGCATATGAACACATTTTCAACAAATCAAGAAAATAGCAACTATTTAGAAATGCGAAAATAAGCCGTGAAATCCCTCACAAATACGCGTAGGAGCACCTAGGAAGCTTGCAAACACCCTACACTAGTTGCTCAAGGCTTGGCTAGGCTTGGATTGAAGAGTTGATGAAGAAAAATTTCCTCCCAAGTGCAAGAAGGGCTGTCGGGTTTCTGCCTGTTTTTTTTCAGCTTTTATTTTTTTTTTCTTTTGCATTTTATGAGCGTAGTTGATATTTAAGGTGCATGGTTGGGTGGGGTCAAGTTTGGGTGTTTAAGTGGTCAATTATAATGCGCGTAGTAAGCTTAAAACTAGCCTAAAGTGAAACATGTGAGCTAGCTAATTAAATCTCTAAGTTAGTTACGTAACACTATTCATTCAACTACAAAAATTATTTTCTAAACGAGCTCTCCTATCGCCTCTAGCTCAATTGCACATTTTTTCCACTACTTTAACAATTAATATGATTTAATAAAAATACTAATTAACTAATAGAATGCAGTTTAAAAACGGAGTGAATAGTAACTTAAGAAGACAATTAATAAGGCATAGAAAGAGATGCGCAAATAAATGATGCAACAGTAATTGAATGCATGGCTAAATCTCGGGCGTCACATCCTCTCCCCCTTAAACAAATTGCGTCCACCCAATTCTTCCTCACAAGAGAACATCTGCATCAATTGAAAACCAACTCCGATTATTCGTCATCAGTTGCTAAGCAAGAATACCATATACAAATTATCGTGGGAGCTCATTAAGAAATCGCAGTAGTATTGTCTGCGAACCTCACTTAATAAGGCCAAATAAAGGCTCCAATAGAGATGTTACTTTGAAATCCAAATAAGAATCCCGCTGGCACGAATACCATAGAAGAATAGAATCCCAACTAAGAGCGTAGAGAAAATACCAATAAAAGTTCTGAGCACGAGTATTGTAAATAATACCAGATAATAAGGCTAAAAAGAATCCCATATACCAATTATTCCAAGAGATGCCGACAAAAGAATACCAAAAGAATAGCTGATAAGAAAATACCAAGAATATACTCCAGAGAACTGTCATATAGAAACCCCAAAAGAAGCTACTCATTTATGACCGCTAAGCACTGAAGAAGGCCTTAGAAGAATCCCAATAATTGAGCTCCAACTATATCCACCAATTCCCAAATAATGGCTGATTAATTGCCTCTCATTTCTGCTAATCAACATAATTTGGAAGGCCTGCCACTAATCACCTCTCTTCAGGGGAGGAAGGAGTTTTTCTTACCATTCGACGGGCTATGTATGCATGCCAAACAATTGCATATGTATAATCATTCCTTAAACTATTACGCAAACATGCTAATAAAAGAGTTTGTGAAATAGTGTAATCATCAAAGTCATTCAAGCACGATAATCAAGTCAAGCATAACACAACTCAATCAAAGACATTCAAATACACACATTACAAGCAACAGTTCAAGCATTTAATAATTCACGAAGTCAATTTGATGCGTAACTAGCCACTTTACTTAACTTAGCACACATTTAGCACGTAACACATAATTATATCACATAGGTGCACACATTCAATACAAGACACAGAATCAAACATGCAGGCATACACTTTCAAGACATACACTTAACAAGTACACACGCAAGGGTCATTACCCGACAGGACGAGGACCCTATCCTGGCTTAGAACTAACTAAGCTCTGATACCACCTATGACGCCCCGATCCCTCACGAGACCGGAGGCTCTAATAACCATGCTATTCTCAACCCAATACCAAACCCGGTCACAAAATTTTAGGGGAAAAATGGACAGAGTTTCCCCTGTACTATGGACATTCTGAAAACCTGTAAATTCTCAAATAAGGTAACTACAAGGTAAACAAACTTTTCATGGCTAAATATTTAAAGATTCACGGCCATCCGAGCCTTGAAGCAAACAACAGTTCCAAAACCACACAAGCATGCAAGGCAACTAGAAATAAAAATATAAGTTATTACAAGCCATAGAATTACCACTGCTACTACATTATCAGACTTCCAGCTTACATATTACTCAAATACATACATGAGCTTTAAGGCCCCAAAATAGATTATACATAGAACAACAAATTCTTCACATAGCAACCAGAAAGCACATCCGCCTCAGACAAATATCACATAGCAGCTAAGGCAACTCCACCAACTGTGCCACCTGAAACATGTTAGCGAGGTATGAGCAACCACTGTTGCCCAGTGAGGGATATAGGCCCGGGGCGTGCAATGCAACAGATAATACAGTTATACAACAATATCACTTAGACAATTTAAGAAGCAATGATAACATAAGTAACCACACATTTAAAAGGATACATTTCACACAATCCCCTATACACCAATCTTCACTGGTCTTCATTCACGATCCACGAACCACGAGCACGATCACGATAAGCCGGCATAGTCCCCAAACACTCCAGTGGGTGTACTCCAGATGTACCCCGATAATCCTACGACCCAACATCCCCTGTCAATCTCTGGACCAGGCGAATGAGGGACTAGGGCACGGAGTTTGAATATCCACCGGCAAGCCCTCTGCCGCCCAGCCGATATTCAACACATCCGCCCCTGACACTATGGTTGCGCAACCACTATGCAATGCACTTAACAATGGCAAGTGAATAGCAATAATATGAGCATTAACACATAGAAGGATCAACAAAGTAGGTTGACCTCGATGCAATTAGAATAGAAGCAATTATATAAGCTAATAAGCAGTTTACAAAGGAACATATACAAAATAAGCATAGAATCATACCAAAAGCTCCAAATCAACTTGAAACCACATATAAACACTTAAGGAGTCATGCCATTCTTTTAGAAGTGTGAGTCAACCGAAATTGCACCTAAACCCCTTTGTTTTTCGAACTATTTCTCTTCCAAACCGAGGTTAATGATTTCATTTTCAAAGGAAACTCTCCCAATCTTCTAACTAACCCTCAAGGTACCCTCTCAACCCTCTAACTCATTCAAATGCCCGCGATTACTCCGAAAGCCCCAAATTCCCTCGTATGGCTTTAAACTACACATACCTTATCCGGGCTTCAAACAAGGGTTATCAAAGCTTCTATAGCACCTAGGTAGCCTAAGAATATTAGAAGTGAAGCCCGAATCCATCCGGATTCGTATGAACCCCAAAAGCCCTTTATTAAAGTCGACTATTTTACGTTTTATGCGATTCTAGAGCAATGTAAGTGCACGGGGCTATTAGACTACCTTCACTAACACCTAAGGCATCTATTAGGAGTATTGAATCAAGTTAAAACGCGCAACTTCACAAAACCCTAGAATTTCCGTCACTATTCACCCTAAAAATCAAACTAACGATTCTTACCGTTTAAAAAGCGAAACGATGGCTTAAATGTGTTCCCTAGCATTCATATACATGGTATAATAGCATAGATCATCATTACAATAGCATATGAACACATTTTCAACAAATCAAGAAAATAGCAACTATTTAGAAATGCGAAAATAAGTCGTGAAATCCCTCACCAATACGCGTAGGAGCACCTAGGAAGCTTGCAAACACCCTACACTAGTTGCTCAAGGCTTGGCTAGGCTTGGATTGAAGAGTTGATGAAGAAAAATTTCCTCCCAAGTGCAAGAAGGGCTGTCGGGTTTCTGCCTATTTTTTTCAGCTTTTATTTTTTTTTCTTTTGCATTTTATGAGCTTTAGTTGATATTTAAGGTGCATGGTTGGGTGGGGTCAAGTTTGGGTGTTTAAGTGGTCAATTATAATGCGCGTAGTAAGCTTAAAACTAGCCTAAAGTGAAACATGTGAGCTAGCTAATTAAATCTCTAAGTTAGTTACGTAACACTATTCATTCAACTACAAAAATTATTTTCTAAACGAGCTCTCCTATCACCTCTAGCTCAATTGCACATTTTTCCCACTACTTTAAAAATTAATATGATTTAATAAAAATACTAATTAACTAATAGAATGCAGTTTAAAAATGGAGTGAATAGTAACTTAAGAAGACAATTAATAAGGCATAGAAAGAGATGCGCAAATAAAGGATGCAACAGTAATTGAATGCATGGCTAAATCTCGGGCGTCACAAGGCGCAACTGAGCAGGCTTGATGTCCCCATCGTAGAGCTCTTGGAGAGCTTTCCAACGGTATGCTGTGCACCGCATAACTCCTTACAGATCAAAAGTTATGGGGACCAGAGCGACGGATACCTGGTCACAAGCCCTACGCCCTTTTTTTTCGGGCCCAGCCTCGACGTGAAGTGAAGTTGTCTTGCCCAAAGTATCATGGGATTCTGTAATAGAAATACAATGGATTAGGTTGTCGTCTTTTTTGCGGCTCACGATGTATGATCCGGGACGAAAAAATTGCGTAAAAGAAGAAAAGTATCCCAAAACTGATGAAAATGTTCAATTTTGGGCTCCGAAAATAGGCACTGTTGAGCAAGCTTGGTGCCCCTTATCGTACAGCTCTCGAAGAGCTTTCCAACGGTATGCTGTGTGCAACATAACTCCTTACGGATCAAAAGTTATGAGCACCGGAGCGACGGATACCTGCTCACAAGCCCCACGCCCTCTATTTGCGGGCCCAACCTCTTCGTGAAGTGAAGTTGTCTTGCCCAAGGTGTCGTGTGATTCGGTAATAGAAATGTGATGTATTAGGTTGTCATCCTTTTCACGGCTCATGACGTACGATCCGGGACTGGAAAACAGCACAAAAGAAGAAAAGTGTCCCAAAACTTATGAAAATGTTTGATTTTGGGCTCCGAAAATAGGCGCAACCAAGCAGGCTAAATTCCCTCATCGTAGAGCTCTCAGAGTGCTTTCCAACGGTATACTATGCGCCGCGTAACTCTTTACAGATCAAAAGTAATAGGCACCGGAGCGATGGATACCTGGTCACAAGCCCCACGCCCTCGGTTTGAGGGCCCAGCCTCTACGTGAAGTGAAGTTGTTTTGCCCAAGGTTCCATGGGAATCGGTAATAAAAATGAGATGGATTAGGTTGTCGTTCTTTTCGTGGCTCACAACGTATGATCCGGTACAGAAAAATAGCGCAAAAGAAGAAAAGTGTCCCAAAACTGATGAAAACCTTCGATTTTGGGCTCCGAAAATAGGCGCAGCCGAGAGGCTTGCTACTCCAGTCATATAGCTCTTGGAGAGCTTTCCAACAGTATGCTGTGCGCTGCGTAACTTCTTATGGATCAAAATTTATGGGCATTAGAGTGACGGACACTTGGTCACAAGTCCCACGCCCACAGTTTGAGGGCCCAGCCTCTACATGAAGTGAAGTTGTTTTGCCCAAGGTGCCATGTGATTTGGTAATATAAATGTGATGGATTAGGTTGTCGTCCTTTTCGCAGCTCATGACGTACGATTCGGGACTGAAAAACAGTGCAAAAGAAGAAAAGTGTCCCAAAACAGATGAAAGCGTTCGATTTTGGGCTCCGAAAATAGTTGCAGCCGAGCAAGCTTGGTGCCCCCATCGTATAGCTCTCTGAGAGTTTCCCAACAGTTTCTTTTGCACCGCGTAAGTCCTTACGGATCAAACGTTGTGCGCACCGGAGCGACGGATACCTGGTCACAAGCCCCACGCCCTCTGTTTGCAGGCTCAGCCTCTACGTGAACTGAAGTTGTCTTGTCCAAGGTGCCATGAGATTCGGTAATAGAAATGTGATGGATTAGGTTGTTGTCCTTTTCGCGGCTCACGACGTACGATCCGGAACGGAAAAACTGCGCAAAAAAAGAAAAGTGTCCCGAAACTGATAAAAATGTTCGATTTTGTGCTTCGAAAATAGGCGCAGCCAAGAATGCTTGGTGGCCCCGTCGTAGAGCTCTCAGAAAGCTTTCCAACAGTATGTTGTGCGCCGCGTAACTTCTTACGGATCAAAAGTTATGGGCACCAGAGCGACGGATACTTGGTCACAAGCCTCACGCCCTCGGTTTGAGGGCCCAGCCTCTACGTGAAGTGAAGTTGTTTTGCCCAAGGTGCCGTGTGATTCGGTAATAGAAATGTGATGGATTAGGTTGTCGTCCTTCTCGCGGCTCATGACGTACGATCCGGGACGGAAAAACAGTGCAAAAGAAGAAAAATATCCCAAAACTTATGGAAATGTTCCATTTTGGGCTCTGAAAACAGGCACAACCGAGCAGGCTAGGTGCCCCCATCGTAGAGCTCTCAGAGTGCTTTCCAAAGGTAAGATGTGCGTCGCGTAACTCCTTACGGATCAAAAGTAATAGGCACCGGAGCGACGGATACCTGGTCACAAGCCCCACGCCCTCAGGTGGAGGGCCCAGCCTCTACGTGAAATGAAGTTGTCTTGCCTAAGGTGCAGTGTGATTCGGTAATAGAAATGTGATGGATTAGGTTTTCATCCTTTTCGCAGCCCACGACATACGATACGGGGTGAAAAAACAGCGCAAAAGAAGAAAATTGTCCCAAAACAGATGAAAACGTTCAATTTTGGGCTCTGAAAATTGGTGCAACCTAACAAGCTTGGTGCCCCTTGTCGTAGAGCTCTCAGAGACCTTTCCAAAGGTATGCTGTGCGCTGCGTAACTCCTTACAAATCAAAAGTTATGAGCGACGGATACCTGGTCACAAGCCCCACGCCCTCTATTTGCAGGCCAAGCCTCTATGCGAAGTGAAGTTGTCTTGCCCAAGGTGCCATGTGATTCGGTAATAGAAATGTGATGGATTAGGTTGTCATCCTTTTCGCGGCTCACGACGGACGATCCGGGACGGAAAAACAGCGCAAAAGAAGAAAAGTGTCCCAAAATTGATGAAAACGTTCAATTTTTGGTTCCGAAAGCAAGCACAACCAAGCAAGCTAAGTTTCCCCTGTCGTAGAGCTCTCAAAGAGCTTACCAACGGTATGCTGTGCGCTGCGTAACTCCTTACGGATCAAAAGTTATGAGCATCGGAGCGACTGATACTTGGTCACAGGCCCCACGCCCTCTGTTTGCGGGCCCAGCCTCTATATGAAGTGAAGTTGTCTTGCCCAAGGTGCCATGTGATTTGGTAATAGAAATGTGATGGATTAGGTTATCCTCATTTTCGCAGCTCACAACGTACGATCCCGGACGGAAAAAGAGCGCAAAAGAAGAAAAGTGTCCAAAAACTGATAAAAACGTTCAATTTTGGGATCCAAAAAAGGCATAGTCGAGCAAGCTTGGTGCCATTGTCGTAGAGCTCTCGGAGAGCTTTCCAACAGTATGTTGTGAGCCGCATAACTCTCTACGGATCAAAAGTTATGGGCACCAGAGTGACGGATACCGGGTCACAAGCCCCATGCCCTCTGTTTGCGGGCCCAGCCTCTACGTGAAGTGAAGTTGTCTTGCCCAAGGTGCTGTGCGATTCGAAAATAAAAATGTGATGGATTAGGTTGTCGTCCTTTTCGTGGCTCACAACGTACGACCCGGGACGAAAAAACTGCGCAAAAGAAGAAAAGTGTCCTGAAACTGATGAAAACGTTTGATTTTGGGCTCCCAAAACTAGCACAGCCGAGCAAGCTAGGTGCCCCCGTCGTAGAGTTCTCGGAGAGCTTTCGAACGGTATGTTGTGCGCCGTGTAACTACTTACGGATCAAAAGTTATAAGCACCAGAGCGACGGATACCTGGTCACAAGCCCCACGCCCTCTGTTTGCGGGTCCAGCCTCTATATGAAGTAAAGTTGTCTTGCCGAAGGTGCAGTGTGCTTTGGTAATAGATATGTGATGGATTAGGTTGTCGTCGTTTTCGCGGCTCACGACGTACGATCAGGGATGGAAAAACAGCGCAAAAGAAGAAAAGTGTCCCAAAACTTATGAAAATGTTCGATTTTGGGCTCTAAAAATAGGCACAGCCGAGCAGGATAGGTGCCCCCATCGTAGAGCTCTCAGAGTGCTTTCCAACAGTATATTGTACGCCGCGTAACTCCTTAAGGATCAAAAGTAATGGGCACCGGAGCGACGGATACCTGGCTACAAGCCCTACGCCCTTGGTTTGAGGGTCCAGCCTCTACGTGAAATGAAGTTGTCTTGCCCAAGGTGCCGTGTGATTCGGTAATAGAAATGTGATGGATTAGGCTATCGTCCTTTAAGCGGCTCACGACGTACTATCCGCAATGAAAAAACAGCGCAAAAGAAGAAAAGTGTCCCAAATATTTTGAAAATATTCGATTTTGGGCTCTGAAAATAGACGCAACCGAGTAGGCTAGGTGCCCTTATCGTAGAGCTCTCAGAGTGCTTTCCAACGGTACGCTATCCGCCATGTAACTCTTTACGGATCAAAAGTAATTGGCACCGGAGTGACGGATACCTCGTCACAATCCCTACGCCCACAGTTTGCGGGCCCAGCCCCTACGTGAAGTGAAGTTGTCTTGCCCAAGGTGTCATGGGATTCGGAAATATAAATGTGATGGATTAGGTTGTCGTCTTTTTCGTGGCTCACAACGTACGATCCGGGATGAAAAAACTGCGCAAAAGAAGAAAAGTGTCCAAAAACTGATGAAAACATTTAATTTTGGGCTTCGAAAATCAGCACAGCCAAGCAAGCTTGGTGCCCTCGTCGTAGAGCTCTCGGAGAGCTTTTGAATGGTATGTTGTGCGCCGTGTAACTCCTTACAGATCAAAAGTTATAAGCACCGAAGCGACGGATACCTGGTCACAAGCCCCACGCCCTCTATTTGCGAGCCCAGCCTCTATGTGAAGTGAAGTTGTCTTGCCTAAGGTACCGTGTGATTCAGTAATAAAAATGTGATGGATTAAGTTGTCGTCCTTTTCGTGGCTCACGACGTACGATCCTAGATGGAAAAACAGCGCAAAAGAAGAAAAGTGTCCCAAAACAGATGAAAACGTTCAATTTTAGGCCCTGAAAATAGGCGCAGCCAAGCAGGCTTGCGGCACCCGACATAGAGCTCTCGGAGAGCTTTCCAACGGTATGCTGTGCGTAGCGTAACGCCTTACGGATCAAAAGTTATAAGCACCGGAGCGACGGATACCTGGTCACAAGCCCCACGCCCTCTGTTTGCGGGCCATGCCTCTTCGTGAAGTGAAGTTGTCTTGCCCAAGGTGCCATGTGATTCGGTAATAGAAATTTGATGGATTAGGTTGTCGTCCTTTTCGCGACTCGCGACGTACTATCCGGGACGAAAAAACAGCGCAAAAGAAGAAAAATGTCCCAAAACTGATGAAAACATTTGATTTTGGGCTCCGAAAACAAGCGCAGGCAAGCAAGCTTGGTGCCCCCGTCATAGAGCTCTTAGAGTGCTTTCCAATGGTATGTTGTGCGCTGCGTAACTTCTTACGGATCAAAAGTAATGGGCACCGGAGCGATGGATACCTGGCCACAAGCCCCACGCCCACAGTTTGAGGGCCTGGCCACTACGTGAAATGAAGTTGTCTTGCCCAAGGTGCCGTGTGATTCGGTAATAGAAATATGATGGATTAGGTTGTCGTCCTTTTCGCGGCTCACGATGTACGATTCGGGACGGAAAAATAGCGCAAAAGAAGAAAAGTGTCCCAAAACTGATGAAAACGTTCCATTTTGGGTTCCGAAAATAGGTGCAGCTGAGCAAGCTTGGTGCCCCCGTGGTATAGCTCTCAGAGAACTTTCCAACGGTATGCTGTGCGCTGTGTAACTCCTTACGGATCAAAAGTTATGAGCACCAGAGCGACAGATACCTGGTCACAAGCCCGACGCCCTCTGTTTGCGGGCCCAGCCTCTACCTTAAGTGAAGTTGTCTTGCACAAAGTGCCGTGGGATTCGGTAATAGAAATGTGATGGATTAGGTTGTCATCCTTTTCGCGACTCACGACGTTCGATTCGGGACGGAAAAACTTCGCAAAAGAAGAAAAATGTACCAAAATTGATGAAAACATTCGATTTTGGCCTCTGAAAATAGGCACTGCCGAGTAAGCATGGTGCCCCCGTCGTAGAGCTCTCGAAGAGCTTTCCAACGGTATGCTGTGCGCCGCGTAACTCCTTACGGATCAAAAGTTATGAGCACTGGAGCAGCCGATACCTGGTCACAAGCCCCACGCCCTCTGTTTGCAAGCCCAGCCTCTACGTGAAGTGAAGTTGTCTTGCCCAAGGTGCCGTGTGATTCGGTAATAGAAATGTGATGGATTAGGTTGTCATCCTTTTCGCAGCTC
Organism: Ehretia macrophylla; assembly: GCA_037974665.1. NCBI lineage: Eukaryota > Viridiplantae > Streptophyta > Magnoliopsida > Boraginales > Ehretiaceae > Ehretia > Ehretia macrophylla. Next base: position 45,888,662 of record CM075771.1, on the reverse strand, counting down.
ACGACGTACGGTCCGGGACAGAAAAACAGCGCAAAAGAAGATAAGTGGCCCAAAACTTATGAAAATGTTCGATTTTGGGCTCCGAAAATAGGCGTACCCAAGCAGGCTAGGTGCCCCATCGTAGAGCTCTCAGAGTGCTTTCCAACGGTATGCTGTGCGCCATGTAACTCTTTGCGGATCAAAAGTAATGCGCACCAGAGCGACGGATACCTGGTCACAAGCCCCACACCCTCGGTTTAAGGGCCCAACCTCTAAGTGAAGTGAAGTTGTCTTGCCTAAGGTGTCGTGGGATTCGGTAATAAACATGTGATGGATTAAATTGTCGTCTTTTTCGCAGCTCACGACGTACGGTCCTGGATGGAAAACCAGCGCAAAAGTAGATAAGTGGCCCAAAACTCATGAAAATGTTCGATTTTGATCTCCAAAAATAGGTGCAGCCAAGCAGGCTTGCTGATCCTGTCGTAGAGCTCTTGGAGAACTTTCCAACAGTACGCTGTGCGCCGCATAATTCCTTACGGATCAAAAGTTATGGGCACCGGAGCGACGGATACCTGATCACAAGCCCCACGCCCTCAGTTTGAGGGCCCAGCCTCTACGTGAAGTGAAGTTGTCTTGCCGAAGGTGCCGTCTGATTCGGTAATAGAAATGTGATGGATTAGGTTGTTGTCTATTTCGTGGCTCACGACGTACGATCCGAGATGAAAAAAAAGTGCAAAAGAAGAAAAGTGTCCCAAAATTGATGAAAACGTTCGATTTTGGGCTCCAAAAATAGGTGCAGCCGAACAAGTTTGGTGCCCCCGTCGTAGAGCTCTCGGAGAGCTTTCAAACGGTATGCTATGCGCCTCGTAACTCCTTACGAATCAAAAGTTATGAGCACCGGAGCGACGGATACCTGGTCACAAGCCCTACGCCCTCTGTTTGCAGGCCTAGCCTCTACGTGAAGTGAAGTTGTCTTGCCCAAGGTGCCGTGGGATTCGGTAATAGAAATGTGATGGATTAGGTTGTCGTCCTTTTCACAGTTCATGACGTACAATCCGGGACGGAAAAACTGTGCAAAAGAAGAAAAGTGTCTCGAAGCTGATGAAAACGTTCGATTTTGGGCTCCGAAAACAGGCACAGCCGAGCAAGCTTGGTGCCCCCATCGTAGAGCTCTTTGTGAGCTTTCCAAGGGTATGCCGTGCGGCTCACGACGTACGATACGAGATGAAAAAACAGCGTAAAAGAAGAAAAGTGTCCCAAAACTGATGAAAATGTTCCATTTTGGGTTCTAAAAATAGGCACAGCCTAGCATGCTTGGTGCCCCCATCATAGAGCTCTCAGAGAGCTTTCCAACGGTATATTGTGCGCCGCGTAACTCCTTACGGATCAAAAGTTATGGGCATCGGAGCGACGGATACCTGGCCACAAGACCCACGCCCTCGGTTTGAGGGCCTAGCCTCTACGTGAAGTGAAGTTGTCTTGCCCAAGGTGTCATGGGATTCAGTAATAAAAATGTGATGGATTAGGTTGTCGTCCTTTTCGCGGCTCACGACGTACGATCCAGGATGAAAAAACAGTGCAATTGAAGAAAACTGTCCCAAAACTGATGAAAAATGTTCAATTTTGGCCTCCAAAAACAGGCGCAACCGAGCAGGTTTGTTGCCCTTATCGTAGAGCTCTCGGAGAGCTTTCCAACGGTATGTTGTGCACTGTGTAACTCCTTACGGATCAAAAGTAATGGGCACCAGAGCGACGGATACCTGGTCACAAGCTCCACACCCTCTATTTGCGGGCCCATCCTCTACGTGAAATGAAATTGACTTTCCCAAGGTGCCATAGGATTCGGTAATAGAAATGTGATGTATTAGGTTGTCGTTCTTTTCGCGGCTCACGACGTACGATCCGGGACGGAAAAACAGCACAAAAAAATAAAAGTGTCCCAAAACTTATGAAAATGTTCGATTTTAGGCACCGAAAATAGGCGCAGCCGAGCAGGTTAGGTTACCCCCATCGTAGAGCTTTCGGAGAGCTTTCCAACGGTATGTTGTGCGCTGCGTAACTCCTTACAGAGCAAAAGTTATGGGCACCGGAGCGACTGATACCTGGTCACAAGCCCCACGCCCTCTGTTTGAGGGCCCAGCCTCTACGTGATGTGAAGTTGTCTTGCCCAGGGTACCATGTGATTCGGTAATAGAAATGTGATGGAATAAGATGTCGACTTTTTTGCGTCTCACGACGTACGATCCGAGGCGGAAAAACAGCGTAAAAGAAGAAAAGTGTTCTAAAACTTATGAAAATGTTCCATTTTGGGCTCCGAAAATAGGCGCAGCCGAGCAGGCTAGGTGCCTCTATCATAGAGCTCTCAAAGAGCTTTCCAACGGTATGTTGTGCATCGCGTAACTTCTTACGGATCAAAAGTTATGGGCACCGTAGCGACGGATACCTGGTCACAAGCCCCACGCCCTCTTTTTGCGGGCCCAGCCTCTACGTGAAGTGAAGTTGTCTTGCGCAAGGTGCCATGGGATTCGGTAATAGAAATGTGATGGATTAGGTTGTCATTCTTTTGGCGGCTCACGATGTACGATACGGGACGGAAAAATAGCGTAAAAGAAGAAAAATGTCCCAAAACTGATGAAAATGTTCCATTTTGGGTTCTGAAAATAGGCGCAGCCGAGCATGCTTGGTGCCCCTGTCATAGAGCTCTCGGAGAGCTTTCCAACGGTATACTGTGTGAGGCCTGACCTCGATTTACGTGTGATACCTCGTTTCGTATGCCCTAACCTAGATTTGCGTGCCTTGACCTAGATTTAAGAATTGTGTTTCATTTTGTGTGCCTTGCATTGAATTACGTGCATTCATTTAGGGTTGCGTGCATTTACTTAGAAAACGTGCATTCGTCTCGTAGTTCGTGCCCTACCTTGTAGTGCGTGCCCAAGACCTAGGAAAGAGTGCCCTCACGCTAATCAAGAAAGCATCTTACACGAAGCACTAGATCAATAATTAATCCTACAAATCCCACTAACTAATATTAAATTACTAATTTAACTCACTAGAAGACAAAATCTCACAAAAAGCTAGACATTCCTTATTCTTTATTCCTTATTCTTTTGCACTTTCAACACACAATTAAATAATACTCAAAAGATGACAAAAAATCAGATTTTTACATGCTTTGGCCGACCACCTTGTGGCATTTATGCTTGCTTGCTCAATTCAAAATTTATTCTAGACAATTCTATGACAAGTTATGACACAAATGCATAAAAAATTAGCTCAAAACTCCTCAAAACTCCACCAATCTCGACATAGGCTCCTTGCCCATGCTAGATAATTCAAAAACCATGCTTCTTGAAGACACAAATCTTATTTTTTGTATGCCCAAGGCCGACACATGCTTCATCTTTTGCAAAGCCTTCATTTTTCTTTCATTTCTCTCATCTCCTCGCATTTCTCTCTCTCCCTCTCATTATTCTCTCTCTCTCTCGGCTTTGGCTGAGTTCATTCACTCCATAGCTCATCTTCATCATTCCATTGTTCATCAAGGCAAGCAAGTAGCTAAGAAGCTCGACTAAGAAAGCTAAGTTGCAAGAATCATTCATGCAAGCTCTTTGAACAACCATTTCGGCCAAGGTGAGTTTCCTAGTTTCCATTTCTTTTCTTCTTGTTCTAACCACATGCACCTACTAAGAACTTGGTTACTAAGCTAGGAAAAATAGAGAAAATCGAGTTGGTGCCTTGGCTAAGCAAGGAAGAAGATCAACTTTGTGCTTCACCAAGAGTCTTGTGCATCTTCTTGTTGTTTTGCTAAGGTGAGGGCTAAAACTTCTTGAAAATCCTTCAAAAAACCACATGCATGCTCTTAAATGTTTGTCTTTGCTTCTGTACTTGAGATATATGTGTGTTCATAAGCTTTTACAACCATGCATGGCAAGATTTTTGGCTAGATGGTGATGATAGATGAAATCGGGTTTATGATAGCTTTCTATCTTGTTGGTGCGAGGTGATTTTGGCTAGGTACATGATGTTAAAAATGCCTAAAAATTGGTAGGTAACTAGTTTTGCCAGTTCTGAATATTTTTCCCAGAAATAGACCAAAGCTAATTTTGATTTTAAGGTCCTCAAAATGGCAAATCATTAAAATGTGTCCAAATCTGGAAAATCTGGAGAAATGAAGCAGGTTTTGGCAGATTCACTGACCTTGTAGAACAAACCAGTTTTAACTTAGTAAATGATGTCCAAAATGTATCAAGTTTGGTGTACTGCTAGATTTTTCAGTTCTGGACATTTTTGTCAGAAATGGACTAAGACTAAATCTGACCCTAAGGACCTCAAAAATGACAAGTATCGAAATGTGTGCAAATCTGAACAGTTTTGTGCAATCCCACTGTTTTGGCTATAACTATTGGACCCGAACTCCAAATGATGTGAGGTTTGTTTCTGAATTTAGTTCACTTCTTAAGATTTAATTTGAAATCTTGTTCACTGGATTTGGATATTGTTTTCTTGTCTTAGTGATTGTGAGAAAACAGCCCATTGCAGTGAGGGTTTCACTTAGTGATGCGCTTAGAAAAATTGTTGTAACTCCTCTTGTTGAATTAAATGGTTGGGATTGTGGCATTGGGATGTTGTGTGGACTGTTTTTAATACTTGAGGATGATTGAACTAATCGATGCATGGCTTGAGATTGATTTAGAGTTGACTTGGGGCTTAATCGCACGGGTAAGCACGAAATGGAAACCCTAGTGACTAGGTAAACTTGCTAAGTGTTGATCCTTTGGATATTGTGTGTACTTATATGTTTAGTAGGCTGCCCGTAGTTTCCCTTATAGCCCTAAATGTGATTTTGATCATTGCATGTTAACAAATAGGCCTTTCTTGCATCCGAACCCACGTAGATGTTGTTGCATGTTAAATAATCTTATTATTTGATTACGTGAACTTTGAAATGAGTTATATGACTTGATTTACTTGCGTTACATGGCTGCCCGTTTAATTTTCATATAACTCCATATGCCTTTCAAGTGAAATTACTTGTCTTATCGTGCCTCGCTTGTTTACTTGTCAATGTGCAATCTTATGACTGCTCTGAGGCAACCTACTTTGTTGTCCTCCTAATGTGATATATTAAATGTCATAAATGTGCATTGCATACAAGGTTGCAACCTTTCATTCTAGCGTGGTAGCGTTCACGCACACCGGGCGGTATCGGGCTTGCCGGTGCAACAGTGACTACCATTGTCCAATTCCCTCTCTCGCTTGGGGGTTAGACTTCCTCGGAGAGTTGGGTCGTAGGATTTCGGGGTACATCCGGAGTACACCCATTTGGCGTGATAAGGGGATGATTTGAAGTAGGCCGCAACAACTGATACTGGAGATGAACTGAGAGCAAAAGCTCACCGTATCCTTTTCACTATGTGTATAAGTACTCTCGCTTGGTTCCTAGAGGACCTCGGGGAGGAAAGACGGGTAATTGTGTTCCTTTACTTTTATATTATTGTTATGAACTTATTTGTGATATATTCATGCTTGCAAAAAGGGTTTTCATAAATTGAACTGGAAAATGAGTTTCAAAACCTATTTCTCGTTCCCCCTCGCTGAGTTCATAAGGAATCACCCTCTTTCATCATCTCAGGTGAAGAAGATCAAGAACAGGTACCCAAGGATGACGTGCATAACGATGATTCCTTGGAATGATTGCCTGTCCTTTGTGCTTTGCTTGATTATGGCCATTTATGAACACTATGCTACTTGAAGACTATTTCTTTTCATGTTGCTTGATGTTTATAATGTAAAAGACCCCCTTTGTAATTTGGAGTCTAATTTTGGTTTGTACCGATAATAACTAGACAGACACTACTATAATCGTTTTGCTATTGTCGTTGGCTAGTATCTATCATAGGATTATGAAATATCAGGTCAGGACGAAGTAAAATGAACCTATCCAATCTTAAGCAGGTACTCACTATTAAGCTAAGATCAACAGGTACTTTTGTAACGAGGATTAACAAACAGACGAGACATAGTATCATACTAGGTTATTAATCAAACAAGACTTCGAGATAACAAGTAGGCATTTCAATTGATGGTAAATAGTAGTCTTAGTTGGAAATGAAATTGAGATTGGAAAATTTGAGGCGTTTAGAGAATTAGGTCAAACTAAAGAGCCCAATTATAGACGTTATGCTGCCGGTTTTTCGAAAAATTTTGGAGTTTAGGCTAAAACATTAAGTATTAAATTCCCATGAATAGTTAAGTACGAGATAGACTGGAATGTTAGATCATACCCTAGTCTAACCTATATAGGTCGGGTTGGGGCGTGACATACTGTGCACCGCGTAACTCCTTACGGATCAAAAGTTATGGGCACCGGAGCGACGGATACCTGGTCACAAGCCCCATGCCCTCGGTTTGAGGGCCCAGCCTCTACGTGAAGTGAAGTTGTCTTGCCCAAGGTGCCGTGGGATTCGGTAATAAAAATGTGATGGATTAGGCTGTCATCCTTTTTGCGGCTCACGACGTACGATCTTGGATCGAAAACCAGTGCACAAGAAGAAAAGTATCGCAAAACTGATGAAAACGTTCGATTTTGGGCACCAAAAAATACACGCAGCCTAGCAAGCTGGCTGCCCCTATCGTAGAGCTCTCAGAGAGCTTTCCAACGGTATGCTGTGCGCCACGTAACTCCTTACGGATCAAAAGTTATGGGCACCAGAGCGACGGATACTTGGTCACAAGCTCCACGCCCTCTGTTTGCGGGCCTAGTGTCTACGTGAAGTGAAGTTGTCTTGCCCAAGGTGCCATGGGATTTAGTAATATAAATGTGATGGATTAGGTTACTGTCCTTTTCGTGGCTCACGACATACGATCCGGGACGATAAAACTGCGCAAAATGAGAAAAATATCCCGAAACTGATGAAAATGTTCGATTTTGGGCTCCAAAAATAGGCACAGCCTAGCAAGCTTGGTGCCCCCATCGTAGAGCTCTCGGAGAGCTTTGCAACGGTATGCTATGCGCCATGTAACTCCTTACGGATCAAAAGTTATGGGCACCGGAGCGACAGATACCTGGTAACAAGCCCCACGCCCTCTGTTTGCGGGGCCAGCCTCTACGTGAAGTGAAGTTGTCTTGCCCAAGGTGCCATGTGATTCGGTAATAGAAATGTGATGGATTAATTTGTCGTCCTTTTTGCGGCTCATGACGTACTATCCGGGACGAAAAAATAGCGCAAAGGAAGAAAAGTGACCCAAAACTGATGAAAACGTTTGATTTTGGGCTCTGAAAATAGGCGCAGCAAAGCAGGCTTGCTGCTCCCGTCGTAGAGCTCTCGGAGAGCTTTCCAACGGTATGCTGTGCGCAGCGTAACTTGTCACGCCCCAACCCGGCCTATAAAGGTTAGACTAGGGTGTAATCTAAATATTCAAGTCCTTTCACGTACTTAATCATTCAAGGAGGTTTAGCACTTAATATTTAATCCTAGACTCCAAAATTTTCCGGAAAATCGGCAGCATAACGGCTGTAATTGAGCTCTTTGGTTTGACCTAATTCTCTAAACGCCTAAATTATTCCAATCATTAATCCAATTCCATTAAGGACTCCTATTTGTCATCAACCGATTTGCCTGCTAGTTTATCTTGAAGGTCTCGTTTGGTTAATAAGCCTAACATGATAACTATGCCCCGTTTGTTTGTCAATTTCCTATCATGCAAGTACCTATTATCCTTTAGTTTGCAAATGAGCACCTAAGTGAAATTAGATAGAATTAACTTAGTTGATTGTTCATCTAGTGGTTTGAATGCTTGCGATAACTACTAATTAAGATAACGAAAGCAAACAACCAAATAAAAGTTCGTCCAGTTATAGATAGTACAATCCCAGAATTAGACCCAAATTACAACGGGGTCATTTACATCAATAAACAACGAGCAACATAAAAGAAATAGTCTTCAAGTAGCATAGTTCATAAATAGCCATAATCACGCAAAGCACACAAGACAGGCAATCACTCCAAGGAATCATCGTTAGGCACATCGTCCTCGGGTACCTGTTCTTGATCTTCTTCACCTGAGATGATAAAAGAGGGTGAGTTCTTATGAACTCAGCGAGGGGGAACGAGAAATACGTTTTGAAACTCATTTTCCGGTTCAATTTATGAAAACTCTTTTTGAGAACATGTCACGTATTACAAATAATAAGGTACGCAATTATAAGAAACAAATCGACTAACGGATACAAAGTAAGGGACCAGAAATACCAGTCTTTCCTCCCCGAGGTTCTCTAGGAACCAAGCGAGAGTACTTACATATAAGCACAGGTACAAGAATACCAGTCTTTCCTCCCCGAGGTTTTCTAGGAACCAAGAAAGAGTACTTATACACATAGTAAAAAGGATACGGTGAGCATTTGCTCTCAAATCAGTTCCAGAATAAGTTGTTACGGCCGACTTCAAATCATCCCCCAAACACGCCAGGTGGGTGTACTCCGGATGTACCCCGAAATCCTACGACCCAACTCTCCGAGGAAGTCTAGCCCCCAAGCGAGAGAGGGAATGGGACCATGGTAGTCACGGGTGCACCGGCAAGCCCGATGCCGCCCGGTGTGCGTGATCGCTACCATGCCAACAGGAAAGGTTGCAACCTTGTATGCAATGCACATTCATGACAGGTAATATATCACAATAGGAGGACAACAAAGTAGGTTGCCTCCGAACAGTCATAAGATTGCACATTGACAGGTAAACAAGCAGGGCACGATAAGACAGGAAATTTCACTTGAAGGCATATAGAGTTATATGAAAATTAAACGGGCAGCCATGTAACACATGTAAAACAGGCCATATAACTCATTAAGAAGCCCACGTGATCAAGTGATAAGATTATTCAACATGCAATGACATCAATCATGGGTTCGGGTGCAAGAAAAGCTTATTTGTCAACATGCAATGGTCAAAATCACATTTGAAGTTATAAGACATTTACGGGCAGCCCACTAAGCATATAATTCCCACACAATGTCCAATTGATCAATACTTAGCAAAACTACCTAGTCATTAGGGTTTTCATTTCATGTATATTCGTGCAATTTGAGCCTCAACCCAACTCAAAGTCAATCTCAAACCATGCATCATTTAATTCAACATCCTTAAACATTCAAAACAGTCCACACAACATCCCGTAGCTATAATCCCAAGCATTTAATTCAACAAGAGGAGTCACAACAATTTTTCTAAGCACAAAATTAAGTGAAACCCTTACTGCAATAGGCTGTCTTCTCACAATCAATCGGATAAGCAAACAATCTCCAATTAGATATAGCCGAAATAGTGGAATAGCACAAAACTGTCCAGATTTGCACACATTTCGATAATTGACATTTTTGAGGTCCTTAGGGTCAGATTCAGCCTTAGTCCATTTCTGACAAAAATGTCCAGAACTGAAAACTCTAGCAGCACACCAATTTTCATGCATTTTGGACATCACTAACTAAGTCAAATCTAGTTTTTTCTACAAGGTCAGTGCATCTGCCAAAACCTGCTTCATTTTTCCAGATTTCCAAATTTGGACACATTTTAACGATTTTCCATTTTGAGGACCTTAGAGTCGAAATTAGCTTTGGCCTAGTTCTGTGAAAAGTGTTCAAAACCTTCCAAACTAGTCACCTACCAATTTTCAAGCATTTTCAACATCATTTTCCTAGCTAAACTTACCTCGAAACAAACTGGTCAGAGAGTTGTCAACAATCCGACTTCACCTATCACCACTTTCAAGCCAAGATCTTGCCATGCATGGTTGCAAAAGCTTATGAACGAACATATAACTCAAGTACAGAAGCAAAGACACACATTTATGAGCATGCATGTGAATTTTTGAAGGATTTTCAAAAGGTTTTAGCCCTCACCTTAGCAATCAACCCCAAAGATGCACAAAAACTTGTTGAAGCTTCAAATCTCTTCTTCTTCTTGCTTAGCCGAGATTCCAACTTGGTTTCTCTATTTTTCCTAGCCTAGTGATCAATCTCTTAGCACATGCATGAGGTTAGAACAAGAAGAAAAGAAATGGAAGCTTAAAACTCACCTAGGGCCGAAATGAAGGCTTCAAAGGACATGCATGTGTAGTTTTCGCATCCTAGCTTGTTTGCTTGAGTTTCTTTGATGGTTGCTTGTCTTGTTGCACCATATGATGAAGAAGATGAGCTAGGAGGTGGAGAAAACTCAGCCAAAACTGAAATGGAGAGAAAAAATGAGAGGGAAGTGAGAGAAAAGAAAGAGAAATGAAAGAATATGACAAAGAGTGATGTTTTGCATTGATTCAAGCATATGGTCAGCCTTGGGCAGCCCATTTTCTGTCTTTTTGTGTCTTCAAGGAGTATTTTGAAATGGCTAGCATGGGCATGAAGTGTTTGGTCGAAAATGGTGTGCATTGGGTAGGATTTTGGGACTATTTTATGCCTAATGTCTTGTGTGTGTCATAGTTTGTCTAGGACTAATTTTTTATGCATTTGTGTCATTAGAATTTTAATAGGAATGTTGGGGAATGAGGGAATCTAGGTAGAATAAAATATAGGAATGTTTGTTGATGAGTTGAATTATGAATAGAATAATAGATAGTGGAAAATGTAGGAATAGTTTAGTATTATTTTATTGTTAGTGGAGTTTGTAGAGAATTTGAATTAGGAATATAATATTGGTTAGTGGATTGTGTAGGATTATTTTAGTGTCTAGTTCTTGTGTAGGATTCTTTATTGATTAGCGTGTGGTCACGCTTTCCTAGGTCTAGGGCACGCACTACGAGACACACACGAAAATCAATACAGGGCACGAATCATGAAGTAGACACGAACTACGAGGTAAGACACGAACTTCAAGACTAATGCACGTAATCCTAGGTGAATGCACATAAACCAATGCAAGGCACGTAATTCAATGCAATGCACACAAATCAAGGCACGACTCTATATCTAGGTTAAGGTATGCAGTTCAAGGTTAATGCACACGAAAGAAGAGACACACGCAAATCAAGGTCTCGCACGTAAATTAAGGTCATCGCATGTTTATCTAGGTATCACACGTATATCGAGGATTTGGGCACACAATTTTAGGTTAAGGCACGTATAACGAGGCATGTACGAAAACCAAGACAGGGCACGTAATCCAAGGTCGGTCATATAATTTTAGGCCTAAGGTGTGCAAATCGAGGTATGACACATTATTCGGGGTCGGGCCTCACATCCTCCCCTCCTTAAAAGAATTTCGTCCCGAAATTCATTCTTACTTGTTAAGGTCATTTAGACGGATTCCGACCATTGTTATTTTCCAACTTCGGGTCGTCCTTTGCTCTATGATCTCTCTTACCACAACGAATTACTTCCTAGCCTTCTCCAATCATTTAATTCGGTGTGACTCCTACATTTACAGTTCGTTCCTTTGAACAACTCTATTTTCTCCAATTGATCTTAAGGTCGAGTTCATTAACTAAGGTTAGATTCTCCAAACATAGTCATCAAAGCTGCATCGGTATTCTAACAATATAACTGTAACTCCAAAATCATGGCTCATGTTGTATCAATCTCGCATTCATACCTCAAAAGGAATATCATAATAATTCCATGATCCTAGGGTAACATACGCTAATTTCAAGATGATAGGTCTATATCCGATTTATATATCATATCTACTAGCTTCAAATTGTTAGCACGTAAGACATACACATGTTATGGATTATTTTCACGATACGAGCTATTTTTAGGAAGAACTTACCAAGCAACTAATCCATCTCAAATCGTCATCTATCGGTAGTATCATAGTTCTTATCTTGAAGGTACATTGGATTAGTAAATCTTCTAATGACTAGTCTCCCAATTACAGGCTCTTATTCACTAATCTCCTTTCCCGGCTTTGTTAACCTTCATGCTTGTAATCAACGAGAAAGACCGTTGAGATTCATTAAACTCGAATTCTAAGGTTTATTAAGTATCACTAACAAATTGTCATCGAAATTGCATGGGTAAACTAATCATGTTGCACTAGTTCAACTCTTACAAATAAATTTCATCAGCTTATGATCCACAATCTATCTTCTTATTCAAATCTCTATTTTCACGTCACGAGGCTTCAGAATTTTCTTTTAATCTTATCCAAAACTCCTAAGGTGAATAGTTTCAACCTCAAATAAATTCCACTCACCTCAATCCAAGGTTACGTCATACTTAAGAAGACAATGGTCCTACTCATTTAGCGACCTAGTCATTTCTTCGAACACTTAATGCCTGCCAATATATCTTTGACATTAATGTTACTAAGCTAGGTTCATAGCCATGTAAGTGAGATCAATTCTCTACTAGGTTACCAGTCATACAACAACAATCCTAGGACTATAAATGGGTACCGAAATGATCTAGCTCATAAGACACTTACCATACTAATCCAAGTAGCTCGTTACACAAAATAACTTCAAGGTCGTGTCAACATAAGGATTATAACCACAATATAATCTAATAGAACTTCAAAAGTAGTCAACGACTCATTTAACTATCACTACAAGATCCGCCCTCCATTTAACAACCACTATTCGAAGTCTACCAACGGCTAGTTTCTAGACGTGAAACGGTGCACATAATACGGTTGTCTAACAACAGCCTTTTGGGTCATCATGACTCTAATTCATTTCTATCTTAACTATATGGAATCTTACTCTCTTCATTTACATGTTCAACTAGCTAAGAGCATCAAGTCTCAATGACCTTAAGTCCTAGGGTTCACCATGAATCATCATGCATACTCACTATTAGCTATTTATGATTACTAATCATATCCTAACGACTCCACTTTGCAACCAGATGCTTTAATCTCATTTCCATGGTTTATATACCGGGCCCATCGGTCTTACTTAGGGATATATGCTATCTAATATCCTCTAGGGTATCCAAACAACGAGTGCATAGATTGACTTACTTGCATATTTACAACTAAGTTCGAGGGACACCAAACTAATACCGTGTTTCTTAATATCACAAATATCCAACTTAGGACCTTAGCAGCGTTAGTCATCTAATACATAATTCAATACCTTACACTTCCATTCAACCTAACATTTAGGTGTAGTCTTCCGAACACGAGTTATAGTTACGCGAATTCCTTGATTCCAACATCCCCATATCTTGTTATACTAAAGATTCATCAACCTTGTTAAACTTAGTCTCCAGAGTTGCCTACATGTCTTGGGGTTATCCATTGTTAAGTTACTTAAATACACTATTTATGCCTTAATAATCTAACCCCTATCGTCAATATCCACGAGTTCATCTCTTAATTTATAGGTCACAATCTTACCATTGAGTGAACTTGAAACTCATTAATATACACCTTATTAGGTTCAACGATGCTTAATTCCAATCAAGTAAGGATTCGATCATATAAATAGTCTATTATACCATTTCAAGATATAAGAATTTGATTCAAAAGCAACTCCTAAGTCAAACTTCCATTATAAGCATATGAACATATATATACTACTCCACATGTCCAATAGTATATTCTTATATCTAAGGAAAGTTGTATGTCCTTAACATTTATTCTTGAACCACAATTAGAAGAACGGTTTAACAGAATCAAGAACTTTATAGCTATGAAATTGATAACTTAATCACAGGCATGTGTATTCCAAAGATAATGAGATAATTTTACCTCAACAATTATACCTGTGCTACGCATTTTATATACATACATATCCAATAATACATACGATCCATCGAGTACCTGTGAAGATGCAAGAAATCTCTAACCGAGCCTTTTTGTTCGTCCTGCATAAATTCACTTCCCTGAAAGTCCTAATCCTAACTGTTTATGTGTGTAAATAGTCATTCACGGTAATATAACATGCACATGTATCAAGGAAGGAGTATAAAAGCATGCATGCATTATTGAGGTCACTAACGTGTCGGTGTGCATGACACATAATACATATGGTCCACAAAGGCACATAATACTCAATACTTAAAGCAATTAAAGCACATATTAACACATATAAACAAGACATCATAATTACCTTAGGGCTTCTACCTATGGTCCAAGAGTTGAACCTGACTAATGCCTAGTTACTAAACTAAGCTCTGATACAATTCTATTATAGGGTGTCACGCCCCAACCCGGCCTATAAAGGTTAGACTAGGGTGTGATCTAAACATTCAAGTCCTTTCACGTACTTAATCGTTCAAGGAGGTTTAGCACTTAATATTTAATCCTAGACTCCAAAATTTTCCGGAAAACCGGCAGCATAACGGCTGTAATTGGGCTCTTTGGTTTGACCTAATTCTCTAAACGCCTAAATTATTCCAATCATTAATCCAATTCCATTAAGGACTCCTATTTGTCACCAACCGATTTGCCTGCTAGTTTATCTTGAAGGTCTCGTTTGGTTAATAAGCCTAATATGATAACTATGCCCCGTTTGTTTGTCAATTTCCTATCATGCAAGTACCTATTATCCTTTAGTTTGCAAATGAGCACCTAAGTGAAATTAGATAGAATTAACTTAGTTGATTATTCATCTAGTGGTTTGAATGCCTACGATAACTACTAATTAAGATAACAAAAGCAAACAACCAAATAAAAGTTCGTCTAGTTATAGATAGTACAATCCAGAATTAGACCCAAATTACAATGGGGTCATTTACATCAATAAACAACGAGCAACATAAAAGAAATAGTCTTCAAGTAGCATAGTTCATAAATAGCCATAATCACGCAAAGCACACAAGACAGGCAATCACTCCAAGGAATCATCGTTAGGCACATCGTCCTCGGGTACCTGTTCTTGATCTTCTTCACCTGAGATGATAAAAGAGGGTGAGTCCTTATGAACTCAGCGAGGGGGAACGAGAAATACGTTTTGAAACTCATTTTCCGGTTCAATTTATGAAAACTCTTTTTGAGAACATGTCACGTATTACAAATAATAAGGTACGCAATTATAAGAAACAAATCGACTAACGGATACAAAGTAAGGGAACAGAAATGCCAGTCTTTCCTCCCCGAGGTACTCTAGGAACCAAGCGAGAGTACTTACATATAAGCACAAGAACAAGAATACCAGTCTTTCCTTCCCGAGGTTCTCTAGGAACCAAGCAAGAGTACTTATACACATAGTAAAAAGGATACGGTGAGCATTTGCTCTCAAATCAGTTCCAGAATAAGTTGTTACGGCCGACTTCAAATCATCCCCCAAACACGCCAGGTGGGTGTACTTCGGATGTACCCCGAAATCCTACAACCCAACTCTCCGAGGAAGTCTAGCCCTCAAGCGAGAGAGGGAATGGGACCATGGTAGTCACGGGTGCACCGGCAAGCCCGATGCCGCCCGGTGTGCGTGATCGCTACCATGCCAACAGGAAAGGTTGCAACCTTGTATGCAATGCACATTCATGACAGGTAATATATCACAATAGGAGGACAACAAAGTAGGTTGCCTCCGAACAGTCATAAGATTGCACATTGACAGGTAAACAAGCAGGGCACGATAAGACAGGAAATTTCACTTGAAGGCATATAGAGTTATATGAAAATTAAACGAGCAGCCATGTAACACATGTAAAACAGGCCATATAACTCATTAAGAAGCCCACGTGATCAAGTGATAAAATTATTCAACATGCAATGACATCAATCATGGGTTCGGGTGCAAGAAAAGCTTATTTGTCAACATGCAATGGTCAAAATCACATTTGAAGTTATAAGACATTTACGGGCAGCCCACTAAGCATATAATTCCCACACAATGTCCAATTGATCAATACTTAGCAAAACTACCTAGTCATTAGGGTTTCCATTTCATGTATATTCGTGCAATTTGAGCCTCAACCCAACTCAAAGTCAATCTCAAACCATGCATCATTTAATTCAACATCCTCAAATATTCAAAACAGTCCACACAACATCCCGTAGCTATAATCCCAAGCATTTAATTCAACAAGAGGAGTCACAACAATTTTTCTAAGCACAAAATTAAGTTCTCACAATCAATCGGATAAGCAAAAAATCTCCAAATTCAGTGAATCAAATTTCAAATTAAATATTAAGAAGTTAACTAAAATCAGAAACAAACCTTGCATCATTTGGAGTTCGAGATCATTAGATATAGCCAAAACAGTGGAATAGCACAAAACTGTCCAGATTTGCACACATTTCGATAATTGACGTTTTTGAGGTCCTTAGGGTCGGATTCAGCCTTAGTCAATTTCTGACAAAAATGTCCAGAACGGAAAAATCTATTATCACACCAATTTTCATGCATTTTTGACATCACTAACTAAGTCAAATATGGTTCGTTCTACAAGGTCAGTGCATCTGCCAAAACCTGCTTCATTTTTCCAGATTTCCAGATTTGGACACATTTTAAAGATTTTCCATTTTGAGGACTTTAGAGTCGAAATTAGCTTTGGCCTATTTCTGTGAAAAGTGTTCAAAACTGTCCAAACTAGTCACCTACCAATTTTAAAGCATTTTCAACATCATTTTCCTAGCTAAATTTACCTCGAAACAGACTGGTCAGAGAGCTGTCAACAATCTGACTTCACCTATCACCACTTTGAAGCCAAGATCTTGCCATGCATGGTTGCAAAAGCTTATGAACGAACATATAACTCAAGTACAGAAGCAAAGACACACATTTATGAGTATGCATGTGAATTTTTGAAGGATTTTCAAAAGGTTTTAGCCCTCACCTTAGCAATCAACCCCAAAGATGCACAAAAACTTGTTGAAGCTTCAAATCTCTTCTTCTTCTTGCTTAGCCGAGATTACAACTTGGTTTCTCTATTTTTCCTAGCCTAGTGATCAATCTCTTAGCACATGCATGAGGTTAGAACAAGAAGAAAAGAAATGGAAGCTTAAAACTCACCTAGGGCCGACATGAAGGCTTCAAAGGACATGCATGTGTAGTTTTCGCATCCTAGCTTGTTTGCTTGAGTTTCTTTAATGGTTGCTTGTCTTGTTGCACCATATGATGAAGAAGATGAGCTAGGAAGTGGAGAGAACTCAGCCAAAACCGAAATGGAGAGAGAAAATGAGAGGGAAGTGAGAGAAAAGAAAGAGAAATGAAAGAATATGACAAAGAGTGATGTTTTGCATTGATTCAAGCATATGGTCAGCCTTGGGCAGCCCATTTTCAGTCTTTTTGTGTCTTCAAGGAGTATTTTGAAATGGCTAGCATGGGCATGAAGTGTTTGATCGAAAATGGTGTGCATTGGGTAGGATTTTGGGACTATTTTATGCCTAGTGTCTTGTGTGTGTGTCATAGTTTGTCTAGGACTATTTTTTTATGCATTTGTGTCATTAGAATTGTCATAGGAATGTTGGGGAATGAGGGAATCTAGGTAGAATAAAATATAGGAATGTTTGTTGATGAGTTGAATTATGAATAGAATAATAGATAGTGGAAAATGTAGGAATAGTTTAGTATTATTTTATTGTTAGTGGAGTTTGTAGAGAATTTGAAATAGGAATATAATATTGGTTAGTAGATTGTGTAGGATTATTTTAGTGTCTAGTGCTTATGTAGGATTCTTTATTGATTAGCATGTGGTTACACTTTCCTAGGTCTAGGGCACGCACTGCGAGACACGCACGGAAATCAATACAGGACACAAATCACGAGGTAGACACGAACTACGAGGTAAGACACGAACTTCAAGACTAATGCACGTAATCCTAGGTTAATGCACATAAACCAATGCAAGGCACTTAATTCAATGCAATGCACGCAAATCAAGGCACGACCCTATATCTAGGTTAAGGTACGCAGTTCAAGGTTAATGCACACGAAACGAAGAGACACACGTAAATCGAGGTCTCGCACGTAAATTAAGGTCATCGCATGTTTATCTTGGTATTACACATATATTGAGGATTAGGGCACACAATTTTAGGTTAAGGCACGTATAACGAGGCATGCACAATAACCAAGACAGGGCACGTAATCCAAGGTCAGTCATATAATTTTAGGCCTAAGGCACGCAAATCGAGGTAGGACACGTTATTCGGGGTCGAGCCTCACATAACTCCTTACGGATCAAAAGTTAAGGGCTCCGGAGTGACGGATACCTGGTCACAAGCCCCACACCCTCTGTTTACGGGCCCAGCCTCTACGTGAAGTGAAGTTGTCTTGCCCAAGGTGCCATGTGATTCGGTAATAGAAATGTGATGGATTAGGTTGTCGTCCTTTTCGCGGTACAAGACGTACGATCTAGGATAAAAAAACAGCGCAAAAGAATAAAAGTGTACCAAAACTTATGAAAATGTTCGATTTTGGGCTCTGAAAACTGGCACAACCGAGCAGGTTAGGTGCCCCCTTCGTAGAGCTCTCAGAGTGCTTTCCAACGGCATGCAGTACACCGCGTAACTCCTTACGGAGCAAGAGTTATGGGCACCGGAGCGACGGATACCTGGTCACAAGTCCCACGCCCTCGGTTTGAGGGCCCAGCGTCTACGTGAAGTGAAGTTGTCTTCCCCAAGGTGCCATGTGATTCGGTACTAGAAATGTGATGGATTAAGTTGTCGTCTTTTTGCTACACAAGATATACGATCCGGGATGAAAAAATAGCGGAAAAGAAGAAAAGTGAACCAAAATTGATGAAAACGTTCAATTTTGGGTTGTGAAAATAGGTGCAGCCGAGCAAGCTAGGTGCCCCCGTCGTAGAGCTCTCGGAGTGCTTTCCAACGGTATGTTGTGCGTCACATAACTCCTTACGGATCAAAAGTTTTGAGCACCGGAGTGACAGATTCCTTGTCACAAGACCCACGCCCTCTGTTTGCGGGCCTAGCCTTTACATGAAGTGAAGTTGTCTTGTCCAAGGTGCCATGGGATTCGGTAATAGAAATGTGATGGATTAGGTTGTCATCCTTTTCGCGGCTCACAACGTACGATCCAGGACTAAAAAACAGGGCAAAAGAATAATAGTGTCCCAAAACTTATGAAAATGTTCAATTTTAGGGACCGAAAATAGGCGCAACCTAGCATGATAGGTTCCCCCATCGTAGAGCTCTCAGAGTGCTTTCCAAAGGTATGTTGTGCGTCGCGTAACTCTTTATGGAGCAAAAGTTATAGGCACCGGAGCGACGGATACCTGGTCACAAGCCCCACGCCTTTTGTTGGCGGGCCCAACCTCTACGTGAAATAAAGTTGTCTTGCCTAAGGTGTTGTGGGATTCGGTAATAGAAATGTGATGGATTAGGTTGTCGTCCTTTTCGCAGCTCACGACGTACGATGCGGGACAAAAAAACAAGGCAAAAGAAGAAAAGTGTCCCAAAACTTATGAAAATATTAGATTTTAAGCACCAAAAATAGGCGCAACCGAGCAGGCTAGGTTCCCCCATCGTAGAGCTCTTAGAGTGCTTTCCAACGGAATGTTGTGCGCCGCGTAACTCCTTACGGAGAAAAAGTTATGGGCACCGGAGCGACGGATACCTGGTCACAAGCCCCACGCCCTCTGTTTGCGAGCCCAACCTCTACGTGAAGTGAAGTTGTCTTGCCCAAGGTGCCATGGGATTCTGTAATAAAAATGTGATAGATTAGGTTGTCATCCTTTTCGTGGCTCACGACGTACAATCCGGGACGGAAAAACAGCGCATTAGAAGAAAACTGTCCCAAAACTAATGAAAACGTTCGATTTTTGGCTTCGAAAATGGGCACAACCGAGCAGACTTGTTACCCTTGTCGTAGAGCTCTCGGAGAGCTTTCCAACGGTATGTTGTGCGCCGTGTAACTCCTTACGGATCAAAATTTATGGGCACCGGACCGACGGATATCTGGTCACAAGCCCCACGTCCTCGGTTTGCGGGCCCAGCCTCTACGTGAAGTAAAGTTGTCTTGCCCAAGGTGTCGTGGGATTTGGCAATTGAAATGTGATGGATTAGGTTGTCGTCCTTTCCGCGACTCACGACGTACAATCCGGGACAAAAAAATAGGGCAAAAGAAGAAAATGATCCTAAAACTTATGAAAATATTCGATTTTAGGCACCGAAAATAGGCGCAACCGAGCAGGCTAGGTTCCCCCATCATAGAGCTCTCAGAGTGCTTTCCAAAGGTATATTGTGCGCCGCGTAACTCCTTACGGACCAAAAGTTATGGGCACCGGAGCGACGGATACCTGGTCACAAGCCCCACGCCCTCTGTTTGTGAGCCCAACCTCTACGTGAATTGAAGTTGTCTTGCCTAATGTTCCGTGTGATTCGGTAATAGAAATGTGATAGAATAAGATGTCAACTTTTTTGCGGCTCACGACGTACGATCTGAGACAGAAAAATAACGTAAAAGTAGAAAAGTGTCCTAAAACTTATGAAATTTTTTGATTTTGGGCTCCGAAAACAAGCGCAGCCGAGTAGGCTAGGTGCCCCCATCGTAGAGCTCTCAAAGAGCTATCCAACGGTTTGTTGTGCGCCACGTAACTCCTTACAGATCAAAAGTCATGGGCACCGGAGAGACGGATACCTGGTCACAAGCCCTACGCCTTCTGTTTGCGAGCCCAGCCTCTACGTGAAGTGAAGTTGTCTTGCGCAAGGTGCCATGGGATTCGGTAATAGAAATGTGATGGATTAGGTTGTCATCCTTTTCGCGGCTCACGACGTACGATACGGGACGGAAAAACAGTGCAAAAGAAGAAATTGGTCCCAAAACTGATGAAAATGTTCCATTTTGGATTTCAAAAATAGGCACAGCTGAGCATGCTTGATGCCCCCGTCATTGAGCTCTCGGAGAGCTTTTCAACGGTATGTTGTGCGCCATGTGACTCCTTACGGATCAAAATTTATGGGCACCGGAGTGACGGATACCTGGTCACAAGCCCCACGCCTTCGGTTTGAGGGCCCAGCCTCTACGTGAAGTGAAGTTGTCTTGCCTAAGGTGCCGTGGGATTCGGTAATAAAAATATGATGGATTAGGTTGTCGTCTTTTTCACGGCACACGACGTACGATCCGGGACAGAAAACCAGCGCAAAAGAAGAAAAGTATCCCAAAATTGATGAAAACGTTCGATTTTGGGCTCCGAATATAGGCGTAGCCTAACTGGCTGGCTATCCCCGTCGTAGAGCTCTCGGAGAGCTTTCCGACATTATGTTGTGCGCCGCATAACTCCTTACAGATCAAAAGTTATGGGCATAGGAGCGACAGATACCTGGTCACAAGCCCCACGCCCTCTGTTTGCAGGTCCAGCCTCTACGTGAAGTGAAGTTGTCTTGCCCAAAGTACCATGGGATTCGGTAATAGAAATGTCATGGATTAGGTTATCATCCTTTTCGCGGCTCACGACGTACGATCCAGGACTAAAAAAATGCGCTAAAGAAGAAAAGTGTCTGGAAACTGATGAAACGTTCGATTTTGGGCTCTAAAAATAGGCGCAGCCGAGCAAGCTTGGTGCACCCGTCGTAGAGCTCTCAGAGAGCTTTCCAACGGTATGCTGTGCGCCGTGTAACTCCTTATGGATAAAAAGTTATGGGTACTAGAGCGACGAATTCCTTGTCACAAGCCCTATGCCCTCTGTTTGCGGGCCGAGTCTCTACGTGAAGTTGTCTTGCCCAAGGTGCTGTGTGATTTGGTAATAGAAATGTGATGGATTAGGTTGTCGTCCTTTTTGCGACTCACGACGTACGATCCGGAACAGAAAAACAGCACAAAAGAAGGAAAGTGTCCCAAAACTTATGAAAATGTTCAATTTTGGGCTCTGAAAACAGGCACAACCGAGCAGGCTAGGTGCCCCCATCGTAGAGCTCTCAAAGTGCTTTCCAACGGTATACTGTGCGCCGCGTAACTCCTTACGGATCAAAAGTTATGGGCACCGGAGCGACGGATACCTGGTCACAATCCCCACACACTCGGTTTGAGGGCCCAGCCACTATGTGAAGTGAAGCTGTCTTGCCCAAGGTGCCATGGGATTCGGTAATAAAAATGTGATGGATTAGGTTGTTGTCCTTTTTGCTGCTCACGACGTGCGATCAAGGACGGAAAAATAGCGCAAAAGAAGAAAAGTGTCCCAAAACTGACGAAAATGTTCAATTTTGGGCTCTGAAAATAGGCGCAGCCGAGCAGGCTAGCTGCCCCCGTCGTAGAGCTCTTGGAGAGATTTCCAATGGTATGCTGTGCGCCGCGTAACTCCTAACGGATCAAAAGTTATGGGCACCGGAGCAATGGATACCTGGTCACAAGCCCTATGCCCTCTGTTTGCGGGCCCAACCTCTATGTGAAGTGAAGTTGTCTTGCCCAAGGTGCAGTGGGATTCGGTAATAGAAATGTGATGGATTAGGTTGTCGTCCTTTTCGTAGCTCACGACGTACGATCTGGGACGAAAAAACTGCGCAAAAGAAGAAAAGAGTCCCAAAACTGATGAAAACATTCAATTTTGAGGTCTGAAAACTGGCGCAACCGAGCAAGCTTGGTGCCCCCATCGTAGAGCTCTCGGAGAAATTTCCAACGGTATGCTGTGCACTGCGTAACTCCATACAGATCAAAAGTTATTAGCACCGTAGCGACGGATACCTGGACATAAGCCCCACGCCCTTTGTTTGCGGGCCTAGCTTCTATGTGAAATGAAGTTGTCTTGCCCAAGGTACCATGTGATTCGGTAATAGAAATGTGATGGATTAGGTTGTCGTCTTTTTTGCGGCTCACGACGTACGATCCGGGATGAAAAAACTGCTCAAAAGAAGAAAAGTGTCCCAAAACTGATGAAAACATTCGATTTTGAGGTCCGAAAACTGGCGCAGCCGGGCAAGCTTGGTGCCCCTGTCGTAGAGCTCTCGGAGAGATTTCCAACTGTATGTTGTGCGTTGCGTAACTCCATACAGATCAAAAGTTATTAGCACCGTAGCGACGGATACCTGGACATAAGCCCCACGCCCTCTGTTTGCGGGCCTAGCTTCTACGTGAAATGAAGTTGTCTTGCCCAAGGTACCGTGTGATTCGGTAATAGAAATGTGATGGATTAGGTTGTCGTCTTTTTCGCGGCTCACGACGTACGATCCAGGATGAAAAAACTGCTCAAAAGAAGAAAAGTGTCCCAATACTGATGAAAACATTCGATTTTGAGGTCCGAAAACTGGCGCAGCCGAGCAAGCTTGGTGCCTCTGTCGTAGAGCTCTCGGAGAGATTTCCAACTGTATGTTGTGCATTGCGTAACTCCATACGGATCAAAAGTTATTAGCACCGTAGCGACGGATACCTGGTCACAAGCCCCACGCCCTGTGTTTGCGGGCCTAGCTTCTATGTGAAATGAAGTTGTCTTGCCCAAGGTGCCGTGTGATTCGGTAATAGAAATGTGATAGATTAGGTTGTCATCTTTATCGCGGCTCATGACGTACGATCCGGGACGAAAAACCTGCGCAAAAGAAGAAAAGTATCCCAAAACTAATGAAAATATTAAATTATGGGCTCCGAAAATAGGCGCAACCGAGCAGGCTAGGTGCCCCCACCTTAGAGCTCTTAGAGTACTTTCCAACGGTATGCTGTGCGCCGCGTAACTTCTTACGGATCACAAGTTATGGGCACTGGAGCAATGGATACCTGGCTACAAGCACTATGCCCTCTGTTTGCAGGCCCTGCCTCTACGTGAAGTGAAGTTGTCTTGCCCAAGGTACCGTGGGATTCGGTAATAGAAATGTGATAGATTAAATCGTCGTCCTTTTCGCGGCTCACGACGTACGATTCAGGACGAAAAAATAGCGCAAAAGAAGAAAAGTGCCCCAAAACTTATGAAAACGTTCAATTTTGGGCTCTGAAAACAGGCACAACCAAGCAAGCTTGGTGCCCTTGTAGTAGAGCTCTCGGAGAGCTTTCCAACGGTAAGTTGTGCGCTGCGTAACTCCTTACGGATCAAAAGTTATGGGCACTGGAGCGACGGAGACCTGGTCCCAAGCCCCACGCCCTAGGTTTGCGGGCCCAGCCTCTATGTGAGGCGAAGTTGTCTTGCCCAAGGTGCCATGTTATTCGGCAATAGAAATGTGATGGATTAGGTTGTCATCCTTTTTGCGGCTCATGACATACAATCCGAGACGAAAAAACAGAGCAAAAGAACAAAAGTGTCCTGAAATTGATGAAAACGTTCGATTTTGTGCTCTGAAAATTTTTGCTACAATACAAGCTTGCTGCCCCCGTCGTAGAGCACTCGGAAAGCTTTCCAACAGTATACTGTGCGCCGCGTAACTCTTTACGGATCAAAAGTTATGGGCACCGGAGCGACGGAGACTTGGTCCCAAGCCCCACGGCGTCGGTTTGCGGGCCCAGCCTCTACGTGAGGCGAAGTTGTCTTGCCCAAGGTGGTATGGGATTCGGTAATAGAAATGTGGTGGATTAGGTTGTCGTCCTTTTCACGGCTCATGACATACGATCCGGGACGGAAAAACAGCGCAAAAGAAGAAAATTATCCCGAAACTGATGAAAATGTTCGATTTTGGGCTCCAAATATGGGTGTAAATTTGTAGGTTTACTGCCCCTATCGTAGAGCTCTTAGAGATCTTTCCAACAATATGTTGTGCGCTGCGTAACTCCTTACAGATCAAAAGTTATGGGCACTAGAGTGACGGAGACTTGGTCCTAAGCCCCACGCCCTCGGTTTGCGAGCCCAGCCTCTACGTGAGGAGAGGTTTCTTGCCCAAGGTTCAATGTTATTCGGTAATAGAAATTTGATGGATTAGGTTGTCGTCCTTTTCGAGGCTCACGACGTACGATCCGGGACCCAAAAACAGCGCAAAAGAAGAAAATTATTCCAAAACTGATGAAAACGTTCGATTTTGGGCTCCAAAAATGGGTGCAGCATAGCAAGCTTGCAACCCCCGTCGTAGAGCTCTCGGAGAGCTTTCCAACGGTATGCTGTGCGTCGTGTAACTCCTTACGGATCAAAAGTTATGGGCACCGAAGCGATGGAGACTGGTCCCAAGCCACACGCCCACAGTTTGCAGGCCCAGCCTCTACGTGAGGTGAAGTTTTCTTGCCCAAGGTGGCACGGTATTCAGTAATAAAAATGTGGTAGATTAGGTTGTCGTCCTTTTCACGGATCACGACATACGATCCGCGACGAAAAAACAGCGCAAAAGAATAAAAGTGTCCCGAAACTAATGAAAACATTCGATTTTGGGCTCCAAAAAATTTCACAACCAAATAGGTTCACTGCCTCGTCGTAGAGCTCTCGGAGAGCTTTCCAACAGTATATTGTGCGACGCGTAACTCCTTACGGATCAAAAGTTTTGGGTACCGGAGTGACGGAGACCGGGTCCCAAGCCCCACGCCATCAGTTTGCGGGCCCAGCCTCTACGTGAGGTGAAGTTTTCTAGCCCAAGGTGGCACGGTATTCGGTAATAGAAATGTCGCAGATTAGGTTGTCGTCCTTTTTGCGGCTCACGACGTACGATCCGCGATGGAAAAACAGCGCAAAAGAATAAAAGTGTCCCGAAACTGAGGAAAATGTTCGATTTTGGGCTCCAAAAATTTTTGCATCCAAATAGGTTCGCTGCCCTCGTCGTAGAGCTCTCGGAGAGCTTTCCAACGGTATGTTGTGCGACACATAACTTCTTACGGATCAAAAGTTTTGGGCATCGGAGTGACGGAGACCTGGTACCAAGCCCCACGCCCTCAGTTTGCTGGCCTAGCCTTTACGTGAGGTGAAGTTTTCTTGCCCAAGGTGGCATGGTATTCGGTAATAGAAATGTAGCGGATTAGGTTGTCATCCTTTTCGCGGCTCACGACGTACGATCCGGGACGAAAAAACTGCGCAAAAGAATAAAAGTGTCCCGAAACTGATGAAAACGTTCGATTTTGGGCTCCAAAAATTTTCACAGTCAAGTTGGCTCACTGCCCCCGTCGTAAAGCACTCGGAGAGCTTTCCAACGGTATGTTGTGCACCACGGAACTCCTTACGGATACAAAGTTATGGGCACCGAAGTGACGGAGAGTTGGTCCCAAGCCCCACGCCCTCGGTTTATGGGCCCAGCCTCTATGTGAGGCGAAGTTGTCTCGCCCAAGGGGCCATGTTATTCGGTAATAGAAATGTGATGGATTAGGTGTCTTCCTTTCCGAGGCTCACGACGTACGATCCGAGACGGAAAAACAGTGCAAAAGAAGAAAATTATTCCAAAACTGATGAAAACGTTCAATTTTGGGCTACGAAAATGGATGCAGCTGAGTAGGGTTGCTGCCCCCGTCGTAGAGCTCTCGGAGAGCTTTCTAACGGTATGCTGTGCACCGCGTAATTCCATGCGGATCAAAAGTTATGGGTACCGGAGCGACAGTGACTTGGTCCCTAGCCCCACGCCCTCGGTTTGTGGGCCCAGCCTCTACGTGAGGCGAAGTTGTCTTGCCCAAGGTGCTATGTTATTTGGTAATAGAAATGTGATGGATTAGGTCGTCGTCCTTTTTGAGGCACACGACGTACAATCCGGGACGGAAAAAAAGCGCAAAAGAAAAAAATTGTTCTGAAATTGATGAAAATGTTCAATTTTGTACTACGAAAATGGGCGCAACCGAGTAAGCTTCTTGCCCCCGTCGTAGAGCTCTCGGAGAGCTTTCCAACGGTATGTTGTGCGCCGCATAACTCCTTACGGATCAAAAGTAATGGACACCGGAGCGACAGAGACTTGGTCACAAGCCACACTGCCTCGGTTTACGGGCCCAGCCTCTACGTTAGGCGAAGTTGTCTTGCCCAAGAGGCCATGTTATTCTGTAATAGAAATGTGATGGATTAGGTGTCGTCCTTTTCGAGATTCACGACGTACGATCCGGGATGGAAAAACAGCGCAAAAGAAGAAAATTATTCCAAAACTGATGAAAACGTTCGATTTTGGGGTCCAAAAATGGATGCAGCCGAGTTGGCTTTCAGCCCCCGTCGTAGAGCACTCGGAGAGCTTTCGAACTGTATGCTATGCACCACGTAACTCCTTGCGGATCAAAAGTTATGGGTACCGGAGCGACAAGGACCTCGTCCCAAGCCCCACGCCCTCGGTTTGCGGGCCCAACCTCTACGTGAGGTGAAGTTGACTCACCCAAGGTGTCATGTTATTCGGTAATAGAAATGTAATGGATTAGGTTGTCGTCCTTTTCGAGGCTCACGACGTAAGATCTGGGGCAGAAAAACAGTGCAAAAGAAGAAAATTATTCCGAAACGGATGAAAATGTTCAATTTTGGATTCCGAAAATGGGCGCAGCCTAGTAAGCTGGCTGCCCCCGTCGTAGAGCTCTCGGAGAGCTTTCCAACGGTATACTGTGCGCCACGTAACTCCCTACGGATCAAAAGTTATGGGCACCGGAGAGACAGAGACTTGGTCTCAAGCCCCACGCTCTTGGTTTGCAGGCCCAACCTCTACGTGAGGCGAAGTTGTCTTGCCCAAGGTGCGATGTTATTCAGTAATAGAAATGTGATGGATTAGGTTGTCGTCCTTTTCGAGGCTCACGACGTACGATCCGGGATGAAAAAATAGCGCAAAAGAAGAAAATTGTTCCAAAACTGATGAAAACGTTCGATTTTGGACTCCGAAAATGGGCGCAGCTGAGTAGGCTTGATTCCCCCGTCGTAGAGCTATCAGAGACCTTTCCAATGGTATTCTGTGCGCCGCGTTACTCCTTACGGATCAAAAGTTATGGTCACTAGAGCAAAGGAGACCTGGTCCCATGCCCTACGCCCACGGTTTGCGGGCCCAGCCTCTACGTGAGGCGAAGTTGTCTTGCCAAATGTGCCATGTTATTCGGTAATAGAAATGTAATAGATTAGGTTGTCGTCCTTTTTACAGCCCACGACGTACGATCCGGGACAGAAATACAATGCAAAAGAAGAAAATTGTTTCGAAACTAATGAAAACGTTCAATTTTGGGCTCCAAAAAAGGGCGCAGCCGAGCAGGTTTGCTGCCCCTGTCGTAGATCTCTCGGAGAGCTTTCCAACGATATGTTATGTGCCACGTAACTATTTACTGATCAAATGTTATGGGCACCGGAGCGACGGAGACCTGGTCCTAAGCCACACGCCCTTAGTTTGCCAGCCCAGCCTTTACGTGAGGCAAAGTTGTCTAGTCCAAGGGGCCATGTTATTCGGTAATTGAAATGTGTTGGATTAGGTTGTCGTCCTTTTCTTGTCTCACGACGCACGATCGGGGATGGAAAAATAGCGCAAAAGAAGAAAATTATTCTGAAACTGATTAAAATGTTCAATTTTGGGCTTCGAAAATGGACACAGCCGAGCAGAGTTGCTACCCCTGTCGTAGAGCTCTTGGAAAGCTATCCAACGGTATGCTGTGCGCCGCATAACTCTTTCCGGATCAAAAAGTATGGGCACCGGAGTGATGGAGACTTGGTCCCAAACCCCACGCCCTCTGTTTATGGGCCCAGCCTCTACATGAGGCGAAGTTGTCTTACACAAGGTGCCGTGTTATTCGGGAATAAAAATGTGATGGATTAGGTTGTCATCCTTTTCGCGGCTCACGACGTACGATTCGGGACGAAAAAATAGCGCAAAAGAAGAAATTTGTTCCGAAATAGATGAAAACGTTCGATTTTGGGCTCCGAAAATGGGCGTCGCAATGTAGGCTTGATGTCCCTGTCGTAGAGCTTTCGGAGAGCTTTCCAACGGTATGCTATGCATTGCGTAACTCCATTCAGATCAAAAGTAATGGGCACCAGAGCGACGGAGAGCTGGTCTCTAGGCACACGCCCTCGGTTTGCGAGCCCAGCCTCTACGTGAGGTGAAGTTGTCTTGCCCAAGGGGCTATGTTATTCGGTAATAGAAATGTGATGGATTAGGTTGTCGTCCTTTTTGAGGCTCACGACATACGGTCCGGGACGGAAAAACAGTGCAAAAGAAGAAAATTATTCCAAAACTGATGAAAATGTTCAATTTTGGGCTCCAAAAATGGGTGCAGCAAAGTAGGCTTGCTGCCCTCGTCGTAGAGCTCTCGGAGAGCTTTCCAACGGTATGCTGTGCGCCGTGTAACTCCTTACGGATCAAAGGTTATGAGCACCGGAGCGACGGAGACCTGGTCCCAAGCCCCACGCCCTCGGTTTGCGGGCCCCGCCTCTACATGAGGCGAAGTTGTCTTGCCCAAGGTGCCATATTATTCGGTAATAAAAATGTGATGGATTGGAGCTTTCCAATGGTATGCTGTGCACTGCGTAACAACTTACGGATCAAAAGTTATGGAAATCAGAGCGACGGAGACCAGGTCCCAAGCCCCACGCCCTCAGTTTTCGGGCCCAGCCTCTACGTGAGGCGAAGTTATCTTGCCCAAGGTGCCATGTTATTCGGTAATAGAAATGTGATGGATTGGTAGTCGTCCTTTTCGCGGCTCACGACGTACGATTCGGGACAGAAAAACAACGCAAAAGAAGAAAATTGTTCCAAAACTGATGAAATTGTTAGATTTTGGGCTCCGAAAATGGGGACAGCTGAGCATGCTTGCTGCCCCTGTCATAGAGCTCTCGAAGAGCTTTCCAACAATATGCTGTGCGCCGCGTAACTCCTTACAGATCAAAAGTTATGGGCACCGGAACG
The DNA here is from genome assembly GCA_037974665.1 of Ehretia macrophylla. NCBI lineage: Eukaryota > Viridiplantae > Streptophyta > Magnoliopsida > Boraginales > Ehretiaceae > Ehretia > Ehretia macrophylla. Next base: position 45,859,176 of record CM075771.1, on the reverse strand, counting down.
ACGGAGACCTGGTCCCAAGCCATACGTCCTCGGTTTGCGGTCCCAGCCTCTAAGAGAGGTGAAGTTGTCTTGCCTAAGGGGCTATGTTACTCGGTAATAGAAATGTGATGGATTAAGTTGTCGTCGTTTTTGAAGCTCACGACGTACGATCCGGGACAGAAAAACAGCGCAAAAGAAGAAAATTATTCCGAAATTGATGAAAACGTTCGATTTTGAGGTTAAAAAATGGGCGAAGCCGAGCAGGCTTGCTGCCCCCATCGTAGAGCTCTCAGAGAGCTTTCCAACGGTATGCTATGTGCCGCGTAACTCCTTACGGATCAAAAGTTATGGGCACCGGAGCGACGGAGACCTGTTTCCAAGTCCCTCGCCCTCGATTTGCTAGTCTAGCCTCTACATGAGGTGAAGTTGTCTTGCCCAAGGTGCCATGTTATTCGGTAATAGAAATGTGATGGATTAGGTGGTCGTCCTTTCAGCGGCTCATGACGTACGATCCGTGACGGAAAAACAGCGCAAAAGAAGAAAAATATCCCGAAATTAATGAAAATGTTTGATTTTTTGCTCCGAATGTCCCCGTCGTAGAGCTCTTGGAGTGCTTTCCACCAGTATGCTATGCGCCGCGTAACTCCTTACGGATCAAACGTTATGGGCACCAGAGCGACGGAGACCTAGTCCCAAGCCCCAAACCCTTGATTTGCGAGCCCAGCCTCTAAGTGAGGCGAAGTTGTCTTGCCCATGGTGCCATATTATTCTGTAATAGAAATGTGATTGATTAGGTTGTCGTCATTTTCGTGGCTCACAACGTACGATATGTGATGGAAAAACAGAGCAAAAGAAGAAAATTGTTCTAAAACTGATGAAAACGTTCGATTTTATGCACGAAAAATGGACGCAGCTGAGCAAACTTGCTACTCTTGTCGTAGAGCTCTCAGAGAGCTTTCCAACGATATGCTGTGCGCTGCGTAACTCCTTACGGATCAAAAGTTATGGGCACCGGAGCGACGTAGACCTAGTCCTGAGCCACACGCCCTCGGTTTACGGGCCCAGCCTCTACGTGAGGCGAAGTTGTCTTGCCCAAGGAGCCATGTTATTTGGTAATAGAAATATGATGGATTAGGTTGTCGACCTTTTTGAGGCTCACGACGTACAATCCGGGACAAAAAAATAGAGCAAAAAAAGAAAATTATTCTGAAATAGACGAAAACGTTCGATTTTAGGTGCTGAAAATGGGCGTAGACGTGCAAGCTTGGTACCCCCATCGTAGAACTCTCGGAGAGCTTTCCAACTGTATGTTGTGCGCCGCGTAACTCCTTAAGGACCAAAAGTTATAGGCAATGGAGTGATAGAGACCTGGTCCCAAGCCCCACGCCCTCGGTTTGCGGGCCCAACCTCTACGTGAGGCGTAGCTGTCATGCCCAAGGTACCGTGTTATTCGGTAGTAGAAATGTGATGGATTAGATTGTTGTCCTTTTCGCGGCTCACGACGTATGATCCGGTACGGAAAAACAGCGCAAAAGAAGAAAATTGTCCCAAAACTTATGAAAACATTTGATTTTGTGTTCCAAAAATGGGTGCAGCAGAGCAGGCTTCCTACCCCCGCAATAGAGCTCTCGGAGAGCTTTCCAAGGGTATGTTGTGCACATCGTAACTCCTTATGAATCAAAAGTTATGGGCACCGAAGCGACGGAGACCTGGTCCCAAGCCCCACGCCCTCGGTTTGCTGGCCCAGCCTCTACGTGAGGCGAAGTTGTCTTGCCCAAGGTGCCATGTTATTCGGTAATAGAAATGGGATGGATTAAGTTGTCGTCCTTTTTGCGGCTCACGACGTACGATCCGGGACGGAAAAACAGCGCAAAAGAAAAAAATTGTTCCGAAACTGATAAAAACGTTCGATTTTGGGCTCAAAAAATGGGCGTAGCTGAGCAGGCTTGCTACCCCCATCGTAGAGATCTCGAAGAGCTTTTCAACAGTATGCTCTGCACCGCGTAACGCCTTACGAATAAAAAGTTATGGGCACCGGAGCGACGGAGACCTGGTCCCAAGCCCAACGCCCGCGATTTGCGGGCCCAGCCTCTACGTGACGCGAAGTTCTCTTGCCCAGGGTGCCATGCTATTCGGTAATAGAAATATGATTGATTAAGTTGTCGTCCTTTTTGCGGCTCACGACGTACTATTCGGGACAGAAAACCAACGCAAAAGAAGAAAAGTATCCCGAAATTGATGAAAACGTTCGATTTTGGGAGACGAAAATTTTTGCCGCAGTGCAGGCTTGCTAACCCCGTCGTAGAGCTCTCAGAGAGCTTTCTAACCGTATGTTGTGCTTCACGTAACCCCTTACATATCAAAAGTTATGCGCAACGGAGCGACGGAGACTTGGTCCCAAGCCCCACGCCCTCGGTTTGCGGGCCCAGGCTCTACATGAGGCAATGTTGTCTTTCCCAAGGTTCTATTTTATTTGGTAATGAAATGTGATGGATTAGGTTGTCGTCTTTTTCGCGGCTCACGACGTACGATCCGGGAGAAAAAAACAGCGCAAAAGAAGAAAAGTGTCCCGAAACTGACAAAAATGTTCGATTTTGGACTTCGAAAATTTTTGTGGCCAAACATGCTTGCTGCACCCATCGTAGAGCTCTCGGAGAGCTTTCCAACGGTATGTTGTGTGCCATGTAACTCCTTACGGATCAAAAGTTATGGGCAACAGAGCGACGGAGACCTGGTCCCAAGCCACACGCCCTCGATTTGCGGGCCCAGCCTCTACGTGAGGCGAAGTTGTCTTGCCCAAGGGGCCATGTTATTCAGTAATAAAAATGTGATGGATTAGGTTGTCATCCTTTTTGAGGCTCACGACGTATGATCCGGGACGGAAAAATAGAGCAAAAGATTAAAAGTGTCCCGAAACTGATTAAAACGTTCGATTTTGGGCTCCAAATTTGGGCACAGTTGAGCAGGTTTGCTGCCCCTGTCGTAGAGCTCTCGGAGAGCTTTCCGACGGTATGCTGTGCGCCGCGTAACTCCTTACAGATCAAAAGTTAAAGGCCTCGGAGCGACGGAAACCTGGCCCCAAGCCCCACGCCCTTGGTTTACGGGCCCTGGCTCTATGTGAGGCAAAGTTGTCTTGCCCAAGATGCCATGTTATTCTATAATAGAAATGTGATGGATTAGGTTGTCGTCCTTTTCGCGGCTCACGACGTACGATCCGGGATGAAAAAACAGCGCAAAAGAAGAAAAGTGTCCCGAAACTGACGAAAATGTTCGATTTTGGACTCCAAAAATTTTTGCAGCCACGCATGCTTCCTACACCCATCGTAGAGCTCTCGGAGAGCTTTCCAACGGTATGTTGTGCGCCATGTAACTCCTTACAGATCAAAAGTTATAGGCACAAGAGCGACGGAGACCTGGTCCCAAGCCACACGCTCTCGATTTTGCGGGCCCAACCTCTACCTGAGGCGAAATTGTCTTGCCCAAGGGGCCATGTTATTCAGTAATATAAATGTGATGGATTAGGTTGTTGTCCTTTTCGAGGCTCACGACATACGATCCGGGACGGAAAAATATAGCAAAAGATTAAAAGTGACACGAAACTGATTAAAACATTCGATTTTGGGCTCCAAAATTGGGCACAGTTGAGCAGGCTTGCTACCCCCGTCGTAGAGCTCTCGGAGAGCTTTCCAACGGTATGCTGTGCGCCGCGTAACTCCTTACAGATCAAAAGTTAAGGGCCTCGGAGCGACGAAAACCTGGTCCCAAGCCCCACGCCCTCGGTTTTCGGGCCCTGCCTCTACGTGAGGCAAAGTTGTCTTGCCCAAGATGCCATGTTATTCTATAATAGAAATTTGATGGATTAGGTTGTCGTCCTCTTCGCGGCTCACGATGTACGATCCGGGATGAAAAAACAGCGCAAAAGAAGAAAATTCTCCCAAAACTGATGAAAACGTTCGATTTTGGGCTTCAAATATTTTCGTAGGAAAGCAGGCTTGCTACGCCCGTCGTAGAGCTCTCGGAGAGCTTTCGAACAGCATGTTGTAAGTCGCGTAACTGCTTACGGATCCAAAGTTATGGGCAACGGAGATACGGAGACCTGGTCCCAAGCCCCACGCCCTCGGTTTGTGGGCCCAACCTCTACATGAGGCCAAGTTGTCTTGCCCAAGATGGTGGAAGATTCGTGTTTAAAAATGTGGCGGATTAGGTTGTCGTCCTTTTCGCGGCTTACGACGTACGATCCGGGACAGAAAAACAGAGCAAAAGAATAAAAGTGTCCCGAAACTGATGAAAACATTCGATTTTGGGCTCCAAAAAGGGCACAGCCAAGCAGGCTTGCTACCTCCGTTGTATAGTTCTCAGAGAGCTTTCCAACGGTATGCTGTGCACAGCGTAACTCCTTACGGATCAAAAGTTATGGGCACCGGAGCGACAGAGACCGGGTCCCAAGCCCCACGCCCTCAGTTTGTGGGCCCAGCCTCTACGTGAGGCGAAATTGTCTTGCCTAAGATGCTATGTTATTCGGTAATAGAAATGTGATGTATTAGGTTGTCGTCCTTTTCGCGGCCCACGACGCACGATCCAAGACGAAAAAACAGCGCAAAAGAAGAAAATTGTCCCGAAACTGATGAAAATGATTGATTTTTGGCTCTGAAAATGGGCGTAGCTGAGCAGGAATGCTGCCCCCGTCGTAGAGCTCGTGGAGAGCTTTTCAACAGTATATTGTGCGCCACGTAACTCCTTACGGATCAAAAGTTACTGGCACTGGAACGACGGAGACCTGGTCCCAAGCCCCACGCCCTCAGTTTCCGGGCTCAGGCTCTATGTGAGGGGAAGTTGTCTTGCCCAACGTGTCGTGTTATTCGGGAATAGAAATTTGATGGATTAGGTTGTTGTCCTTTTCGCGGCTCATGACGTAGGATACAGGACGAAAAAATAGCGCAAAAGAAGAAAAGTGTCCCGAAACTGATGAAAACATTCGATTTTGTTCTCCGAAAATTTTCGCACACAAGCAGGTTTGTTGCTCCCGTCGTAGAGCTCTCGGATAGATTTCCAACGTTATACTGTGCGTCGCGTAACTCCTTGCGGATCAAAAGGTATGGGCACCGGAGCGACGGAGACCTGGTCCCAAGCCCCAAGCCCTCGTTTTACAGGCTCAGCCTCTACGTGAGGCGAAGTTGTCTTGCCCAAGGTGCCATGTTATTCGGTAATAGTAATGTGATAGATTAGGTTGTCGTCCTTTCCGAGGTTCACGACGCACGATACGGGACGGAAAAATAGCGCAAAAGAAGAAAATTGTTCCGAAACTGCTGAAAACATTTGATTTTGGACTCCGAAAATGGGCGCAGCCGAGTAGGCTTGCAGCCTCCGTCGTAGAGCTCTCGGAGAGCTTTCCAACGGTATTCTGTGCGCCGCGTAACTCCTTACGGATCAAAAGTTATGGGCACCGGAGCGACGGAGACCTGGTCCCAAGCCCCACGCCCTCGGTTTGCTGGCCCAGCCTCTACGTCAGGCGAAGTTGTCTTGCCTAAGGTGCCATGCAATTCGTTAATAGATATGTGATGGATCAGGTTGTTGTCCTTTTCGCGTCTCACGACGTACGATCCGGGACGAAAAAATAGAGCAAAAGAATAAAAGTGTCCCGAAACTGATGAAAACATTCGATTTTGGGCACCAAAATTGGGCACAGCTAGCAGGCTTGATGCCCCCGTCATAAAGCTCTCAGAGAGCTTTCCAACGGTATGCTGTGCGCCGCGTAACTCCTTATGAATCAAAAGTTATGGGCACTGGAGCGACAGAGACCTGGTCACAAGCCCCACGTCCTCGGTTTATGGGCCCAGCCTCTACGTGAGGCGAAGTTGTCTTGCCCAAGGTGGCACAGGTTCGGTAATAGAAATGTGGCGGATTAGGTTTTCGTCCTTTTCGCTGCTCACGACGTACAATTCGGGATGGAAAAACAGCGCAAAAGAATAAATGTGTCTCGAAACTGATGAAAACGTTAGATTTTGGGCTCCAAAATCGGGCACAGCCGAGCAGGCTTGCTGCCCCTGTCAAAGAGCTCTCGGAGAGCCTTCCAATGGTATGTTGTGCACCGCGTAACTCCTTACGGATCAAAAGTTATGGGCACCGGAGCGATGGAGACCTGGTCCCAAGCCCCACGCCCTCAGTTTGCGGGCCCAGCCTCTACGTGAGGCGAAGTTGTCTTGCCCAAGGTGCCATGCTATTCGGTAATAGAAATGTAATAGATTAGGTTGTCGTCCTTTTCGAAGCTCACGATGTACGATCCGGGAAAGAAAAATAGCGCAGAACAAGAAAATTATTCTAAAACTGATGAAAACGTTCAAATTTGGGCTTCGAAAATGGGCGCAGTTGAGCAGGCTTGCTGCCCCCGTTGTAGAGCTCTCGTAGAGCTTTCCAACGGCATACTGTGCGCCGCGTAACTCCTTACGGATCAAACGTTATGGGAACCGGAGCAACAAAGATCTAGTCCCAAGGTCCAACCCCTCGATTTGCAAGCCCAGCCTCTACGTGAGGTGAAGTTGTCTTGCCCAAGGTACCGTGTTATTCTGTAATATAAATGTGATGGATTAGGTTGTCGTCCTTTTCATGGCTCACGACGTACGATCCGGGAAGGAAAAACAACAAAAATAAAGAAAATTGTTCCGAAACTTATAAAAACGTTCGATTTTGGGATCCGAAAATGGACGCAGCCCAGCAAGCTTGCAACCCCTGTCGTAGAGCTCTCGGAGAGCTTTCCAACGATATGTTGTGTGCCGCGTAACTCCTTACGGATCAAAAGTTATGGGCACCAGAGCGACGGAGACCTGGTCCCAAGCCACACGCCCTAGGTTTGCGGGCCCATCCTCTACCTGAGGCGAAGCTGTCTTGCCTAAGGGGCCATGTTATTCGGTAATAGAAATGTGATGGATTAGGTTGTCGTCATTTTCGAGGCTCACGACGTATGATCTGGGGCCGAAAAATAGCGTAAAAGAAGAAAATTATTCCAAAATTGATGAAAACGTTCAATTTTGGGGTCCGACAATGGGCGCAGCCGAGCAGGATTGTTGCCCCTATCGTAGAGCTCTTGGAGAGCTTTCCAACAGTATGTTGTGCGCCGCGTAACTCCTTAAGGATCAAAAGTTATGGGCACCGCAGCGACAGAGACCTGGCCCCAAGCCCCACTCCCTCGGTTTGTGGGCCCTGCCTCTACGTGAGGCGTAGTTGTCTCACCCAAGGTAATGTGTTATTTGTTAATAGAAATATGATGGATTAGGTTGTCGTCCTTTTTGCGGCTCACGATGTACAATCCGGGACGGAAAAACAGCGCAAAAGAAGAAAAGTGTCCCAAAATTGATGAAAATGTTCAATTTTGGGCTCCGAAAATTTTCGCAGCCAGGCAGGCTTGCTGCCCCCGTCGTAGAGCTCTCAGAGTGCTTTCCAACAGTATGTTGTGCGCCATGTAATTCCTTATGGATCAAAAGTTATGGGCACTAGAGCGACGGAGACCTGGTGCCAAGCCCCACGACCTCAGTTTGTGGGCCCAGCCTCTACGTGAGGTGAAGTTGTCTTGCCCAAGGTGGCACAGGATTCGGTAATAGAAATGTGGAGGATTAAGCTATCGCCCTTTTCGCGGCAGACGACATACGATCCAGGATAGAAAAACAGTGCAAAAGAATAAAAGTGTTCCAAAACTGATGAAAACATTCAATTTTGATCTCTGAAAACTGGTGCAGCTTAGCATGCTTGATGCCTTCGTCGTAGAGCTCTCTGAGAGCTTTCCAACGGTATGCTGTGCGCCGCGTAACTCCTTACGGATCAAAAGTTATAAGCACCGGAGTGACGGAGACCTGGTCCCAAGTCCCACGCCTTCAGTTTGCAAGCCCTGCCTCTACGTGAGGCGAAGTTGTCTAGCCCAAGATGCCATGTTATTCTGTAATAGAAATGTGATGGATTAGGTTGTCGTCCTTTTTGCGACTCACGACGTACGATCCGGGACAAAAAAACAGCACAAAAGAAGAAAATTATCCCGAAACTGACGAAAACGTTTGATTTTGGGCTTCAAAACTTTCTGTAGCCAAGCAGGCTTGTTGTCCCCATCGTAGAGCTCTCGGAGAGCTTTTGAACGGTATGTTGTGCGCCGCATAACTCCTTACGGATCAAAAGTTATGGGCACCGGAGCGACGGAGACCTGGTCCCAAGCTCCACGCCGTCAGTTTGCGGGCCCAGCCTCTACGTGAGGTGAAGTTGTCTTGCCCAAGGTGGCGCAAGATTCGGTAATAGAAATGTGGCGGATTAGGTTGTTGTCATTTTTGCGGCTAACGACGTACGATTCGGGATGAAAAAATAGCGCAAAAGATTAAAAGTGTCCCGAAACTGATGAAAACATTCGATTTTGTGCTCCGAAAATAAGCGCGGCGGATTAGTCTTGTTGCCCCCGTAGTAGAGCTCTCGGAGAGCTTTCCAACGGTATGCTGTGCGCCGCGTAATTCCTTACGGATCAAAAGTTATGGGCACCGGAGCGACGAAGACCTGGGCCCAAGCCCCAAGCCCTCGGTCTGCGGGCCCTGCCTCTACGTGAGGCTAAGTTGTCTTGCCCAAGGTGGCACAGGATTCGGTAATAGAAATGTGGCGGATTAGGTTGTCATCCTTTTCGGGGCTAACGACGTACGATCCGGGACAGAAAAATAGTGCAAAAGAATAAAAGTGTCCCAAAACTGATGAAAACATTAGATTTTGCACACCGAAAACAACCACGGCTGAGCAGGCTTGCTGCCCCTATCGTAGAGCTCTCGGAGAGCTTTCCAACGGTATGCTGTGCGCCGCATAACTCCTTACAGATCAAAAGTTATGGGCACCGGAGCGACGGAGACCTGATCCCAAGCCCCACGCCCTCGGTTTGCGGGCCAAGCCTCTATGTGCGGCGAAGTTGTCTTGCCCAAGATGCCAAGTTATTCGGTAATAGAAATGTGATGAATTAGGTTGTCATCCTTTTCGCGGCTCACGACGTACGATCTAGGATAGAAAAACATCGCAAAAGAAGAAAATTGTCCCGAAATCGATTAAAACGATTGATTTTGGGCTCCGAAAATGGGTGTAGCTGTGCAGGAATTCTATTCACGTCGTAGAGCTCTCGGAGAGCTTTTCAACAGTATGTTGTGCACCGAGTAACTCTTTACAGAACAAAAGTTATGGGCACCGGAGCGACGGAGACCTAGTCCCAAGCCCCACGGCCTCAGTTTGCGGGCACAGGCTCTACGTGAGGTGTAGTTGTCTTGCCTAATGTTTCGTGTTATTCGGCAATAGAAATGTAATGGATTAGATTGTTGTCTTTTTCGTGACTCACGACGTACGATCCGAGACGAAAAAAAGAGCGCAAAAGAAAAAAGTGTCCCGAAACTGATGAAAATGTTCGATTTTGTTCTCTGAAAGTTTTCGTAACCAAGCAGGCTTGCTGCTCCCGTCGTAGAGCTCTCGGAGAGCTTTAGAACGGTATGTTGTGCGCTATGTAACTCTTTACGGGTCAAAAGTTATGGGCACTGAAGCGATGGAGACCTGGTCTTAAGCCCCACGCCCTCAGTTTGCGGGCCCAGCCTCTACGTGAGGTGAAGATGTCTTGCCCAAGGTGGCGAAAGATTCGGTAATAGAAATGTGACGGATTAGGTTGTCGTCCTTTTCCCGGCTAATGACGTACAATCCGGGATGAAAAAATAGCGCAAAAGAATAAAAGTATCCCGAAACTGATGAAAACATTCGATTTTGGACTCCGAAAAAAGGCACGGCCGAGCAGGCTTGCTGCCCCCGTCGTAGAGCTCTTGGAGAGCTTTCCAACGGTATGCTGTGTGCCGCATAACTCCTTACGGATCAAAAGTTATGGGCACTGGAGTGACGGAGACCTGGTCCCAAGCCCTACGCCCTCGGTTTGCGGGCCAAGCCTCTACGTGCGACGAAGTTGTATTGCCCAAGATGCCAAGTTATTCGGTAATAGAAATGTGATGGATTAGGTTGTCATCCTTTTCGCGGCTCACGACGTGCGATCTAGGATAGAAAAACATCGCAAAAGAAGAAAATTGTCCCGAAACTGATTAAAACGATTGATTTTGGGCTCCGAAAATGGGTGTAGCTGTGCAGGCATCCTATCCACGTCGTAGAGCTCTCAGAGAGCTTTTCAACAGTATGTTGTGCGCCGAGTAACTCTTTACAGAACAAAAGTTATGGGCACCGGAGCGACGAAGACCTAGTCCTAAGCCCCACGGCCTCAGTTTGCGGGCCCAGGCTCTACGTGAGGCGTAGTTGTCTTGCCCAACGTGCCGTGTTATTCGGCAATAGAAATGTGATAGATTAGGTTGTTGTCATTTTCATACTCACAACGTACGATCCGGGACGGAAAAAAAGCGCAAAAGAATAAAGTGTCCCGAAACTGATGAAAACGTTCGATTTTGTTCTCTGAAAATTTTCACAACCAAGCAGGCTTTCTGCTCCCATCGTACAGCTCTCAGAGAGCTTTAGAACGGTATGTTGTGCGCCATGTAACTCTTTACGGGTCAAAAGTTATGGGCACCGGAGCGATGGAGACTTGGTCCCAAGCCCCATGCCCTCAGTTTGCAGGCCCAGCCTCTACATGAGGTGAAGTTGTCTTGCCCAAGCTGGCGAAGGATTCAGTAATAGAAATGTGGCGGATTAGGTTGTCGCCCTTTTCGCAGCTAACGACGTACGATCTGGGACGAAAAAATAGCGCAAAAGAATAAAAGTGTCCCGAAACTGATGAAAACATTCGATTTTGCACTCCGAAAATAGGCGCAGCCGAGCAGGCTTTCTGCCCTCATCGTAGAGCTCTCGGAGAGCTTTCCAACGGTATGTTGTGCGTCGCATAACTCCTTACGGATCAAAAGTTATGGGCACCGGAGCGACGGAGACCTGGTCCCAAGCCCCACGCCCTCGGTTTGTGGGCCCAGCCTCTACGAGAGGCGAAGTTGTCTTGCCCAAGGAGGCGCAAGATTCGGTAATAGAAATGTGGCGATTTAGGTTGTCGTCCTTTTCACGGCTCACGACGTACGATCCGGGACCGAGAAACAGCGCAAAAGAATAAAAGTGTCCCGAAACTGATAAAAACGTTCGATTTTGGGCTCCAAAAATTTTTGCAGCAAAGCAGGCTTGCTACCCCCGACGTAGAGCTCTCGGAGAGCTTTAGAACGGTATGTTGTGCACCATGTAACTTGTCACGCCCCAACCCGACCTATAGAGGCTAGATTAGGGTGTGAGCTAAACTTTCAAGTCATTTCGCGTACTTAACTGTTTATGAAGATTTCACACATAATGTTTTGGCCTAAACTCCAAAATATCTGGAAAACCGACAGCATAACGGCTGTAATTGAGCTCTTTGGTTTGGCCTAATTCTCTGAACGCCTCAAAATTTTCCAATCTCAATTTCGTTTCCAACTAGGATTACCATTTAACATCAATTGAATTGCCTATTGGTTATTTCGACGTCTCGTTTGATTTATACCCTAGCATGATGCTATGTCTTGTTTGTTTGTTTATCCTCGTTATAAAAGTACCTGTTAATCTTAGCTTAATAGCGAGTACCTGTTTAAGGTTTGGATGGTTCATCTTACTTAGCCCTTACCTAATACTTCATAATCCTATTATAGCTACTAGCGATAATAAAAGCAAAATGACCGTAGCAGTATCTAGTGACTGTCTAGAAATATTAGTACAAACCAAAATTAGACCCCAAATTACAACGGAGGTCTTTTACATTACAACATTAAGCAACATGAATGAAACAGTCTTCAAGTAGCACAGTTTTCACAAATGGCCATAAATCAAGCAAAGCACATAGGACAGGCAATCACTCTAAGGAATCATCGTTAGGCACATCGTCCTCAGGTACCTGTTCTTGATCTTCTTCACCTAAGATGATAAAAGAGGGTGAGTCCTTATGAACTCAGGGAGGGGGAAATGAGAAATAGGTTTTGAAACTCATTTTCCGGTTCAATATTATGAAAATCCTTTTGCAAGCATGAATATAACACAATTAAGTACAGAATAATAATACAAAAGTAAAGGAACACAATTACCTATCTTTCCTGCCCGAGGTTCTCTAGGAACCAAGCGAGAGTACTTATATACATAGTAAAAAGGATACGGTGAGCTTTTGCTCTCAGTTTATTTCCAGAATCAGTTGTTGCGGCCGACTTCAAATCATCCCCTTAACACGCCAAGTGGGTGTACTCCGGATGTACCCCGAAATCCTACGACCCAACTCTCCGAGGAAGTCTAGCCCCCAAGCGAGAGAGTGAATGGGACCATGGTAGTCACGGGTGCACCGGCAAGCCCGATGCCGCCCGGTGTGCGTGATCGCTACCATGCCAGAATGAAAGGTTGCAACCTTATATGCAATGCACATTTATGACATTTAATATATCACATTAGGAGGACAACAAAGTAGGTTGCCTCCGAACAGTCATAAGATTGCACATTGACAAGTAAACAAGCGAGGCACGGTTAGACAAGTAATTTCACTTGAAAAGCTCATGGAGTTATATGAACATTAAACGGACAGCCATGTAACGCACATAAATCAAGTCATATAACTCAATTCAAAGTCCACGTAATCAAATAATAAGATTATATAACATGCAACAACATCTACGTGGGCTCGGATGCAAGAAAAGCCTATTTGTCAACATGTAATGATCAAAATCACATTTAGGACTATAAGGGCATCTACGGGCAGCCTACTAAGCATATAATTCCACACAATATCCAAATGATCAACACTTAGCAAGACTACCTAGTCATTAGGGTTTCCATTTTGTGCTTACCCGTGTGATTAAACCCTAAGTCAACTCAAAATCAATCTCAAGCCATGCATCAATTAATTCAAACATCCCCAAGTACTCAAAACAGTCCACACAACATCTCAATGTCACAATCCCAAGCAATTAATACCACATGAGAAGTCACAACAATTTTTCTAAGCATATAACCAAGTGAACCCTCACTGCAATAGGCTTTTTTCCCACAATCATTAAGATAGGAAAACAATCTCCAATTCTAGTGAATAAGACGTCAAATTAAAGCTTAAGAAGTGAACTAAAATCAGAAACAAATCTTGCATTATTTGGAGTTCAGGATCATTAGTTATAGCCGAAACAGTGAGATAGCACAAAACTGTCCAGATTTGCACATATTTCAATAATTGACGTTTTGGAGGTCCTTAGGGTCAGTTTTAGCATTAGTCCATTTCTGACAAAAATTTCCAGAACTGAAAAATATAGCAGCACACCAAATTTTATGCATTTTGGACATCATTTACTAAGTCAAATCTGGTTCGTTCTACAAGGTCAGTGCATCTGCCAAAACCTGCTTCATTTTTCCAGATTTCCAGATTTGGACGCATTTCAAAGATTTGCCATTTTGAGGACCTTAGAGTCAAAACGAGCTTTGGCCTATTTCAGCGAAAAATGTTCAAAACTGGCCAACTAGTCACCCACCAATTTTGATGCATTTTCAACATCATTTGCCTAGCCAAACTCACCTCGAAACAACAGGTCAGAGAGCTGTCACATAATCCGACTTCACCTATCATCACTTTCAAGCCAAAATCTTGCCATGCATGGTTGAAGAAGCTTATGAACAAACATATAATTCAAGTACAGAAGCAAAGACATACATTTAAGAGCATGCATTTGGATTTTTGAAGGATTTTCAAAAGGTTTTAGCCCTCACCTTAGCAAATCAACCAGAAGATGCACAAAAACTTGTTGAAGCACAATTTTCTTCTTCTTCTTTGCCTAGCCGAGATTCCAACTTGGTTTTCTCTATTTTTCCTAGATTAGTGACCAAGCTCTTAGTACATGCATGTGGTTAGAACAAGAAGAGAAGAAATGGAAGCTTAGTAACTCACCTAGGGCCGAAATGAAGACTCAAAAGCTTGCATGTGAGTTTTCTTGCAACCTAGCTAGCTTGGTTGAGTTCCTTTGCTTGTGTCTTGTCTTGATTGACCATGTGATGATGAAGATGAGCTAAGAGGTGTATGAACTCAGCCAAAACCGAGATTGAGAGAGAAGAATGAGAGGGAGAGAGAGAAATGTGAGGAGAGTGAGAGAAATGAGAGAAAATAGAAGCTTTTGCAATTGTTGATGCAAATGTTGGCCTTGGGCATGCAAAAATCAGATTTTGTGTCATCTTTTGAGCATCTTTTGAATTATTTTAGCATGTGTGTAAGAGAATGTTGGGTATTTAAGGATTTTAGGTAGAATAGAATATAGGATATGTTTAGAGGTTTGTGAGATTTTGTCTTGTAGTGAGTTTAAAATATAATATTTAGGTGTTAGTGGATTTTGTAGAGATTTGAATTAGGATTATAATAATAGTTAGTGGTGTTTGTAGGATTATTTTATAGTCTAGTGCTTTGTGTAAGATTCTTTCTTGATTAACGTAGTGGCACGGATTCCTAGGTCTAGGGCATGAATTACGAGGTAGACACGAACTACGAGGTAAGACACGAACTTCAAGACTAATGCACGTACTTCAAGATAAATACACGAATTCTAATACAAATACACGCAATCCTAGGTAAATGTAAGTAAACCAATACAAGGCACGTAATTCAATGCAATGCACGTAAATCGAGGTACAACTCTTAAACTTAGGTTAGGACACGCAATTCAAGGTCAGGGCACACAAAACGAGACAACGCACGCAATTCAAAGTTAGGGCACGTAAGTCAAGAATTAGGGCACATAATTTTAGATCAAGGCACGAATGACGAGACATGCATGAAAACCAAGACAGGGCACGTAATCCAAGGTCAGTCATATCATTCTTGGTCTATGGCATGCAAATCAAGGTAATATACGTTATTCGGGGTCGGGCCTCACATAACTCCTTACGGGTCAAAAGTTATGGGCACCGGAGCGAAAGAGACCTGGTCTCAAGCCCCATGCCCTCAGTTTGTGGGCCCAGCCTCTACGTGAGGTGAAGTTGTCTTGCCTAAGGTGGCGCAGGATTCGGTAATAGAAATGTGGCGGATTAGGTTGTCATTCTTTTCGCGGCTAACAGCATACGATCTGGGATCGAAAAATAGCGCAAAAGAATAAAAGTGTCCCGAAACTGATGAAAACAATCGATTTTGCACTCCGAAAACAGGCGCAACTTAGCAGGCTTGATGCCCCCATCGTAGAGCTCTCGGAAAGCTTTCCAATGGTATATTGTGCGGCGCGTAACTCCTTACGTATCAAAAGTTATGGGCACCGGAGTGACAGAGACCGGGTCCGAAGCCCCACGCCCTCGGTTTACGGGCCCTGCCTCTACGTGTGGCAAAGTTGCCTTGCCCAAGATGCCATGTTATTCTGTAATAGAAATGTGATGAATTAGGTTGTCGTCCTTTTCGCGGCTCACGACGTACGATTCGGGATGAAAAAACAACGCAAAAGAATAAAAGTGTCCTGAAACTGATGAAAACGTTCGATTTTGGGCTCTGAAAATTTTTGCAGAAAAGTAGGCTTGCTGCCCCTATCGTAGAGATCTTGGAGAGCTTTATAACGGTATGTTGTGCGCTATGCAACTCCTTACGGGTCAAAAGTTATGGGCACCGGAGCGACGGAGACCTGGTTCCAAGCCCCACGCCCTTAGTTTGCCGGCCCAGCCTCTACATGAGGTGAAGTTGTCTTGCCCAAGGTGGCGTAGGATTCAGTAATAGAAATATGGCAAATTAGGTTGTCGTCCTTTCCGCGGTTAACGACGTATGATCCGGGACGAAAAAATAGCGCAAAAGAATAAAAGTGTCCTAAAACTGATGAAAACATTCAATTTTGGGCTCTGAAAATAGGCACGGCCGAGCAGGCTTACTGCACCCGTCGTAGAGCTCTCGAAGAGCTTTCCAACGGTATGCTGTGTGCCGCGTAACTCCTTACGGATCAAAAGTTATGGGCACCGGAGCGACGGAGACCTGGTCCCAAGCCCCACGCCCTCGTTTTGCGGGGCTTGCCTCTACGTGAGGAGAAGTTGTCTTGCCCAAGATGACATGTTATTCGGTAATAGAAATGTGATGGATTAGGTTATCGTCCTTTTAGCGGCTCACGACGTTCGATCCAGGATATAAAAACAGCGCAAAAGAATAAAATTCTCCCAAAACTGATGAAAACGTTCGATTTTGGATACCAAAAATTTTCGTAGCTGAGCAGGCTTGCTGCCCTCGTCGTAGTGCTCATGGAAAGCTTTCGAACGGCATGTTGTGCACCGCGTAACTCCTTACGGATCAAAAGTTATGGGCACCGGAGCGATGGAGACCTGGTCCCAACCCCATGCCCTCGGTTTGCGGGTCCAGCCTCTACGTGAGGCAAAGTTGTGTTGCCCAAGGAGATGCAGGATTCGGTAATAGAAATGTGGCAGATTAAGTTGTCGTCCTTTTCGCGGCTCACAACGTACGATCCGGGACGGAAAAACTATGCAAAAGAATAAAAGTATCTCAAAACTGATCAAAACGTTCAATTTTAGGCTCCAAAAACAAGCATATTTGAACAGGCTTGCTGCCCCCGTCGTAGAGCTCTCAGAGAGCTTTTCAACGGTATGCTGTGTGCCGCGTAACTCCTTACGGATCAAAAGTTATGGGCACCGGAGCGACGGAGACCTAGTCCCAAGCCCCATGCCCTCGGTTTGCGGGCCCTGCCTCTACATGCGGCGAAGTTGTCTTGCCCAAGATGCCATGTTATTCGGTAATAGAAATGTGATGGATTAGGTTGTTGTCCTTTTCGCGGCTCACGACGTACGATCTAGGACGGAAAAACAGCGCAAAAGAAGAAAATTATCCCGAAACTGATTAAAATGATTGATTTTGGGCTCCAAAAATGGGTGTAGCTATGCAGGCATACTGTCCCGGTCGTAGAGCTCTCGGAGAGCTTTTCAACAGTATGTTCTGCACCGAGTAACTCTTTACAGAACAAAAGTTATGGGCACCGGAGCGACGGAAACCTAGTCCCAAGCCCCACGGCCTCAGTTTGCCGGCCCAGGCTCTACGTGAGGCGAAGTTGTCTTGCCCAACGTGCCATGTTATTCGGTAATAGAAATGTGATGGATTAGGTTGTTGTCATTTTCGTGTCTCACGACGTACGATCCGGAACGGAAAAACAGCGCAAAAGAAGAAAAGTGTCCCGAAACTGATGAAAACGTTCGATTTTGTTCTCTGAAAATTTTCGCAACCAAGCAGGCTTGCTGCTCCAGTTGTAGAGCTCTCGGAGAGCTTTCTAACGGTATACTGTGCGCCACGTAACTCCTTAAGGATCAAATGTTATGGGCACCAGAGCGACAAAGACCTGGTCCCACGCCCCACGCCCTTGGTTTGCAGGCCCAGCCTCTACGTTAGGCGAAGTTGTCTTGCCCAAGGTACCGTGTTATTCGGTAATATAAATATGATGGATTAGGTTGTCGTCCTTTTCGCGGCTCACGACATATGATCCGGTACGGAAACACAACTCAAAAGAAGAAAATTGTCCCGAAACTGATGAAAATGTTCGATTTTGGGCTCCAAAAATGGCCGCCGCCAAGCAAGTTTGCCACCCCCGTCATAGAGCTTTCGGAGAGTTTTTCAACGTTATGCTGTGCAACGCGTAACTCTTTATGGATCAAAAGTTATGGGTACCGGAGCGACGGAGACCTGGTCCCAAGCTGCATGCCCTCGGTTTGTTGGCCCAGCGTCTACGTGAGGTGAAGTTTTCTTGCCCAAAGAGGTGCAGGATTCGGTAATAGAAATGTGGCGGATTAGGTTGTCGTCCTTTTCGCGGCTCACGACATACGATCCGGGACGGAAAAACAGCGCAAAAGAATAAAAGTATCCTGAAATTGATGAAAATATTCGATTTTGCACTCCGAAAACAGCCGCAGCTTAGCAGGCTTGTTTCCCCAGTCATAGAGCTCTCGAAGAGCTTTCCAATGGTATGCTGTGCGCTGTGTAACTCCTTACGGATCAAAAGTTATGGGCACCGGAGCGACGGAGACCTGGTCCCAAGCCCCACGCCCTCGGTTTGCGGGCCCTGCCTCTACGTGAGGTGAAGTTGTCTTGCCCAAGATGCCAAGTTATTCGGTAATAGAAATGTGATGGATTAGGTTATCGTCCTTTTAGCGGATCATGACTTACGATCCGGGATGAAAAAACAGTGCAAAAGAATAAAATTCTGCCGAAACAGATGAAATCGTTCGATTTTGGGCTCTAAAAATTTTTGTTGCTAAGCAGGCTTGCGAGATTGGATCTAGCCGTAAGAAGAATGCTTGGTAGAATAACCGCTTAGAATAACAAAACAGATTAGATTTGTCATAGATCCAATTTTTCAATTTTTTTGATGCCTTGGAATTTGTTTTTCTGTCGTAGAGCTCTCGGAGAGCTTTCGAACGATATGTTGTGCGCCGCGTAACTCCTTACGGATCAGAAGTTATGGGCACAAGAGCGACGGAGACCTGGTCCCAAGTCCCACGCCCTCGGTTTGCGGGCCCTGCCTCTACGTGAGGCAAAGTTGTCTTGCCCAAGATGCCATGTTATTCAGTAATAGAAATGTGATGGATTAGGTTATCGCCCTTTTTGAGGCTCACGACGTACGATCCGGGACGAAAAAATAGCGCAAAAGAATAAAATTCTCCCAAAACTGATAAAAATATTCAATTTTGGGCTCCGAAAATTTTTCTAGCAAAGCAGGCTTGCTGCCCTGGTCGTAAAGCTCTCGGAGAGCTTTCGAACAGTATGTTGTGCGCCGCGTAACTCCTTGCGGATCAAAAGTTATGGGCATTGGAGCGACGGAGACCTTGTCCCAAGCCCCACGCCATCGGTTTGCGGGTCCAGCCTCTATGTGAGGCAAAGTTTTCTTGCCCAAGGAGGCGTAGGATTCTGTCATAGAAATGTGGCGGATTAGGTTGTCGTCCTATTTGCGGCTCACGACGTACGATTCGGGACGGAAAAACTATGCAAAAGAATAAAAGTGTCCCGAAACTAATGAAAACGTTCGATTTTTGGCTCCAAAAATGGGCACAGTCTAGCAGGCTTGCTGCCCCCGTCCTAGAGCTCTCGGAGAGCTTTCCAACGGTATGCTGTACGCCGCTTAACTCTTTACGGATCAAAAGTTATGGGCACCGGAGCGACGGAGACCTGGTCCCAAGCCCCACGCCCTCGGTTTGCGGGCCCGGCCTCTACGTGAGGCGAAGTTGTCTTGCCCAAGATGCCATGTTATTCGGTGATAGAAATGTGATGGATTAGGTTGTCGTCCTTTTCGCGGCTCACGATGTACGATCGAGGGCGGAAAAAACAGCACAAAAGAAGAAAATTGTCCCGAAACTAATTAAAACGATTGATTTTGGTCTCCAAAAATAGGTGTAGCAGTGCAGGATTGTTGTCCCCGTCGTAGAGCTCTCGGAGAGCTTTTCAACAGTATGTTGGGCGCCGTGTAACTCTTTAAAAATCAAGAGTTATGGGTACCGGAGCGACGGAGACCTGGTCCCAAGCCCCACGCCCTCAGTTTGCAGGCCCAGGCTCTACGTGAGGTGTAGTTGTCTTGCCCAAAGTGCCGTGTTATTCGGCAATAGAAATGTGATGGATTAGGTTGTTGTCCTTTTAGTGACTCACGACATACGATCCGGGATGAAAAAATAGCGCAAAAGAGGAAAAGTGTCCCGAAACTGATGAAAACGTTCGATTTTGTTCTTAAAAAATTTTCTCAACCAAGCAGGCTTGCTACCCCCGTCATAAAGCTCTCGGAGAGCTTTTCAACGGTATGCTGTACGTTGCGTAACTCCTTAAGGATCAAAAGTTATGGACACCGGAGCGACAGAGGCGAGGTCCCAAGCCCCACGCCCTCGATTTGCAGGCCCAGCCTCTACGTGAGGCGAAGTTGTCTTGCCCAAGGTACGGTCTTATTCGGTAATAGAAATGTGATGGATTAGGTTGTCATCCTTTTCGGGACTCACGACGTATGATCCGGTACGGAAAAACAACTCAAAATAAGAAAATTGTCCTGAAACTAATGAAAACGTTGGATTTTGGGCTCCAAAAATGGGCGCCGCCGAGCAGGCTTGCTGCCCCGTCCTAGAGCTTTTGAAGAGCTTTCCAACGGTATGCTGTGCACCGCGTAACTCCTTACGGATCAAAAGTTATGGGCACCGGAGCGAATGAGACCTGGTCCCAAGCCCCACGCCCTCGGTTTGCTGGCCCAGCCTCTACGTGAGGTGAAGTTGTCTTGCCCAAGGAGGCTCAGGATTCAGTAATAGAAATGTGGCAGATTAGGTTGTCATTCTTTTAACGGCTCACGACGTATGATTCGGGAAGGAAAAACTATGCAAAAGAATAAAAGTGTCCCGAAACTGATGAAAACGTTTGATTTTGGGCTCCAAAAAGGGCACAGTCGAGCAGGCTTGCTGCCACCGTCGTAGAGCTCTCGGAGAGCTTTCCAACGGTATGCTGTGCGCCGCGTAACTCCTTACAGATCAAAAGTTATGGGCACCGGAGCGACGGAGACCTGGTCTCAAGCCCCATGCCCTTGGTTTGTGGGCCCAGCCTCTACGTGAGGCGAAGTTTTCTTGCCCAAGATGCCGTGTTATTCGGTAATAGAAATGTGATGGATTAGGTTGTCGTCCTTTTCGCGGCTCACGACGTACGATCTAGGACAGAAAAACAGCGCAAAAGAAGAAAATTGTCCCGAAACTGATTAGAATGATTGATTTTGGGCTCCAAAAATGGGTGTAGCTGTGCAGGCTTGTTGTCCCAGTCGTAGAGCTCTCGGAGAGCTTTCCAACAGTATGTTGTGCACCACGTAACACTTTACAGCTCAAAAGTTATGGGCACCGGAGCCACGGAGACCTGGTCCCAAGCCCCACACCCTCAGTTTGCGGGCCCAGGCTCTACGTGAGATGTAGTTGTCTTGCCCAATGTGCCATGTTATTCGGCATTAGAAATGTGATGGATTAGGTTGTTGTCCTTTTCGCGACTCATGACGTACGATCCGGGACGGAAAAATAGCACAAAAGAAGAAAAGTATCCCGAAACTGATGAAAACATTCGATTTTTTTCTCTGAAAATTTTTGCAACCAAGCAAGCTTGCTCCCCAGTCGTAGAGCTCTCGGAGAGCTTTCCAACAGTATGCTGTGCGCCGCGTAACTCCTTATGGATCAAAAGTTATGGGCACCGGAGCGACAGAGACCTGGTCCTAAGCCCCACGCCCTCGGTTTGCAGGTCTAGCCTCTACGTGAGGCGAAGTTGTCTTGCCCAAAGTACCGTGTTATTCGGTAATAGAAATGTGATGGATTAGGTTGTCGTCCTTTACGCGGCTCACGACGTATGATCCGGTACCGAAAAATAACTCAAAAGAAGAAAATTGTCCCGAAACTGATGAAAACGTTCCATTTTGGGCCCCAACAATGGGCACCGCCGAACAGGCTTGCTGCCCTCATCATAGAGCTTTCGGAGAGCTTTCCAACGGTATGCTGTGCACCGCGTAACTCCTTACGGATCAAAAGTTATGGGCACCGGAGCGATGGAGACCTGGTCCCAAGCCCCATGCCCTTGGTTTGCTGGCCTAGCCTCTACGTGAGGCGAAGTTGTCTTGTCCAAGGAGGCCCAGGATTCGGTAATAGAAATGTGGCGGATTAGGTTGTCATCGTTTTCGCTGCTCACGACGTACGATCCGGGACGGAAAAACTATGCAAAAGAATAAAAGTGTCCCGAAACTAATGAAAACGTTCGATTTTGGGCTCCAAAAATGGGCATAATCGAGCAGGCTTGCTTCACCCGTCGTAGAGCTCTTGGAGAGCTTTCTAACGGTAAGCTGTGTGCTGCGTAACTCCTTACGGATCAAAAGTTATTGGCACCGGATCGACGGAGACCTAATCTCAAGCCCCACACCCTCGGTTTGCGGGCCCAGCCTCTACATGAGGCGAAGTTGTTTTACCCAAGATGCCATGTTATTTGGTAATAGAAATGTGATGGATTAGGTTGTCGTCCTTTTTGCAGCTCACGACGTACGATCTAGGACAGAAAAATAGCGCTAAAGAATAAAATTGTCCCGAAACTGATTAAAATGATTGATTTTGGTCTCCGAAAATGGGTGTAGCTATGCAGGCATGCTGTACCGGTCGTAGAGCTCTTGGAGAGCATTTCAACAATATGTTGTGCGCCGCGTAAGTCTTTACAGATCAAAAGTTATGGGCACCGGAGTGACGGAGACCTGGTCCCAAGCCCTACGCCCTCAGTTTGCGGGCCCAGGCTCTACGTGAGGCGTAGTTTTCTTGCCCAACGTGCCGTGTTATTCGGCAATAGTAATGTGATGGATTAGGTTGTTGTCCTTTTCATGACTCACGACGTACGATCTGGTACGAAAAAACAGCGCAAAAGAAGAAAAGTGTCTCGAAACTGATGAAAACGTTCAATTCTGTTCTCCAAAAATTTTTGCAACCAAGCAGGCTTGCTACCCTAGTCTTAGAGCTCTCGGAGAGCTTTCCAACGGTATGATGTGCGCTGTGTAACTCCATAAGGATCAAAAGTTATGGGCACCGGAGTGACAGAGACCTAGACCCAAGCCCCACGCCCTCGGTTTGCAGGCCCAGCCTCTACGTGAGGCGAAGTTGTCTTGCCCAAGGTACTGTGTTATTCGGTAATAGAAATGTGATGGATTAGGTTGTCGTCCTTTTTGTGGCTCATGACGTATGATCCGGTACGGAAAAACAACTCAAAAGAAGAAAATTGTCCGAAAACTGATGAAAACGTTAGATTTTGGGCTCCAAAAATAGGCGCCACCGAGCAGGCTTGCTGCCCCCATCATAGAGGTTTCGGAGAGCTTTCCAACGGTATGCTGTGCACCGCGTAACTCCTTACAGATCAAAAGTTATGGGCACCGGAGCGACAGAGACCTAGTCCTAAGCCCCACGCCCTCGGTTTGCTGGCCCAACCTCTACGTGAGGCGAAGTTGTCTTGCCCAAGGTGCCAAGTTATTCGGTAATAGAAATGTGATGGATTAGGTTGTCGTCCTTTTTGCGGCTCACGACGTACGATCCAGGATGAAAAAACAGCGCAAAAGAAAAAAATTATCCCGAAACTGATGAAAACGTTTGACTTTGGGCTCCGAAAATGGTCGTAGCTGAGCAGGCTTGCTGCCCCATCGTAGAGATCTCAGAGAGCTTTTCAACAGTATGCTGTGCATCGCGTAAATCCTTACGGATAAAAAGTTATGGGCACCAGAGCGACGGAGACCTGGTCCCAAGCCCCACGCCCTTGATTTGCGGGTCCGGCCTCTACGTGAGGCAAAGTTGTCTTGCCCAAGGTGCCGTGTTATTCGGTAATAGTAATGTGATGGATTAGGTTGTCGTCCTTTTCGCGGCTCACAACGTACTATCCGGGAAAGAAAAACAGCGCAAAAGCAGAATAGTGTCCCGAAATTGATGAAAACGT
This sequence comes from Ehretia macrophylla, assembly GCA_037974665.1. NCBI lineage: Eukaryota > Viridiplantae > Streptophyta > Magnoliopsida > Boraginales > Ehretiaceae > Ehretia > Ehretia macrophylla. The sequence goes on along the minus strand of CM075771.1, from coordinate 45,835,775 downwards.
TCGATTTTGGGCTACGAAAGTTTTCGCAGCCAAGCAGGCTTGCTGCTCCCGTCGTAGAACTCTCGGAGAGCTTTCCAACGGTATGCTGTGCGCCACGTAACTCCTTACAGATCAAAAGTTATGGGCACCGGAGCGACGGAGACCTGGTCCCAAGCCCTACGCCCTCGGTTTGCGGGCCCAGGCTCTACGTGAGGCGAAGTTGTCTTGCCTAAGGTGCCGTGTTATTCGGTAATAGAAATGTGATGGATTAGGTTTTCGTCCTTTTCGCAGCTCACGAAGTACGATCCGGGACGAGAAAACAGCGCAAAAGAAGAAAAGTGTCCCGAAACTGATGAAAACGTTCGATTTTGGCCTCCGAAAATTTTCTCATTCAAGCACGCTTTTTTCCCTTGTCGTAGAGCTCTCGGAGAGCTTTCGAACGGTATATTGTGCACCATATAACTCCTTATGGATCAAAACTTATGGGCACCGGAGCAACGGAGACCTGGTCCCAAGCCCCACGCCCTCGGTTTGCGGGCCCAGCCTCTACGTGAGGCGAATTTGTCTTGCCCAAGATGCCATGTTATTCGGTAATAGAAATGTGGTGGATTAGGTTGTCGTCCTTTTTGCAGTTCATGACGTACGATCCAGGACGGAAAAACAGCGCAAAAGAATAAAAGTATCCCAAAACTGATGAAAACGCTCGATTTTGGGCTCCGAAAACGGGCGCAGCCGAGCAGGCTTGCTGCCCCTGTCGTAGAGCTCTCGGAGAGCTTTCTAACGGTATGCTATGCGCCGCGTAACTTGTCACGCCCCAACCCGACCTATAAAGGTTAGACTAGGCTGTGATCTAATCATTCAAGTCATATCACGTACTTAATCATTCAAGAGGGTTTAACAATTAACGTTTTAGTCTAAACTCCACAATTTTCCGGAAAACCAGCAGCATAATGGCTGTAATTGGGCTCTTTAGTTTGACATAATTCTCAAAACGCCTCAAAATTTCCAATCTCAATTTCATTTCCAACTAAAATTACCATTTACCATCAATTGAAACGCTTACCAGTCATCTCGAAGTCTCGTTTGATTAATAACCTAGCATGATACTATGTCTCGTTTGTTTGTTAATCCTCGTTACAAAAGTACCTATTGATCTTAGCTTAACAATGAGTACCTGCTTAAGATTGGATAGGTTCGTTTTACTTAATCCTTACCCGATGCTTCATAATCATATGATAGATACTAGCCAATAACGATAGCAAAACGACCATAGTAGTGTCTATCTAGTTATTATCAGTACAAGCCAAAATTAGACTCCAAATTACAACGGGGGTCTTTTACATTACAACAACAAGCAAAATAAGAAACGAAATAGTCTTCAAGCAACATATTGTTCACAAGATGGCCATAGTCAAGCAAGACACATAGGGCAAGCAATCATTCCAAGGAATCATCATTAGGCACGTCGTCATCGGGTACCTGTTCTTGGTCTTCTTCACCTGAGATAATAAAAGAGGGTGAGTCCTTATGAACTCAACGAGGGGGAACGAGAAATAGGTTTTGAAACTCATTTTCCGGTTCAACTTATGAAAACCCTTTTTGCAGGCATGAATATATCACAAGTACGTACATAACATAATATAAAAGTAAAGGAACACAATTATCCGTCTTTCCTCCCTGGGGTCCTCTAGGAACCAAGCGAGAGTATTTATACACATAGTGAAAAGGATACAGTGAGCTTTTGCTCTCAGTTCATTTCCAGTATCAGATGTTGTGGCCGACTTCAAATCGTCCCCTTATCACGCCAAATGGGTGTACTCCGGATGTACCCCGAAATCTTACGACCCAACTCTCCGAGGAAGTCTAGCCCCCAAGCGAGAGATGGAATTGGACAATGGTAGTCACGGTTGCACCGGCAAGCCCGATGCCGCCCGGTGTGCGTGAAAGCTACCACGCCAGAATGAAAGATTGCAATCTTGTATGCAATGCACATTTATGACATGTAATATATCACATTAGGAGGACAACAAAGTAGGTTACCTCCGAACAGTCATAAGATTGCACATTGACAAGTAAACAAGCGAGGCACGATATGACAAGCAATTTCACTTATAAAGCATATGGAGTTATATGAATATTAAACGGGCAGCCATGTAACGCATGTAAATCAAGTCATATAACTCACTTCAAAGTTCACATAATCAAATAATAAAATTATTCATCATGCAACGACATCTACGTGGGACCGGGTGCAAGAAAGGCCTACTTATCAACATGAAATCATCGAAATCATATTTAGGGCTACAAGGGCAACTACGGGCAGCCTACTAAATACATAATCAAACACAATATCCATAAGATCAACACTTAGTGAGTTTACCTAGTCATTAGGGTTTCATTTCGCGCTCACCCGTGCGATTAAGCCCTAAGTTGTCACGTGATTAAACTCAAGCCATGCATCGATTAATTCAAACTACCTCAAGTGTTCAAAACAGTCCACACAATATCCCAATACCACAATCCCAAGCATTTAATGCAACAAGAGAAGCTACAATAATTTTTCTAAGCATATCACTAGATGAAAACCTTACTGCAATGAACTGTTTTCTCACAATCATTGAGACAAGCAATCAAACTCCAATTCCAGTAAACAAGATTTCAAATTAAAGCAAAGGCATGAACTAAATTCAGAAACAAACCTCGCATCATTTGGAGTTCGGGTTCAAGAGTTATAGCCAAAACAGTGAGACTACACAAAACTGTCCAGATTTGCACATATTTCAATGCGTGTCATTTTTTAGGGCTTTAGGGTCAGATTTAGCCTTGGTCCATTTCTGATAAAAATGTCTAGAACGGAAAAATATAGCAGCACACCAAATTTAATGCATTTTGGATGTCATTTACTAAGTTAAAACTGGTTCATTCTACAAGGTCAGTGAATCTGCCAAAACCTACTTCATTTTTCCAGACTTTCTAGATTTGGACACATTTTGATAATTAGTCATTTTGAGGACTTTAGAGTCAAAATTAGCTTTGGCCTATTTCTGAGAAAAGTGTTCATAACTGGCAAAACTAGTTACCTACCAATGTTAATGCATTTAAAACATCTTTTACCTATCCAAAATCACCTCGCACCAACAAAACAGAAGGCCGTCACATACACAATTTCATCTATCATCACATTCTAGCCAAGAATCTTGCCATGCATGTTTATAAAAGCTCATGAACACACATATATCTCAAGTACAGAAGTAAAGATAGATATTTAAGGGCATGCATGTGGTTTTTTGAAAGATTTTCAAGAAGTTTTAGCCCTCACCTTAGCAAAACAATAAGAAGATGCACAAGACTCTTGATGGTTGCACAAGGTTGACTCTTCTCCTTGCTTAGCTGAGACACCACTCGATTTTCTCTAATTTCCTAGCTTAGTAACCAAGTTCTTAGTAGGTGCATGTGGTTAGAACAAGAAGAAAAGAAATGGAAGCTAGCAAACTCACCTAAGCCGAAATGGAGGTTCAAAGAGCTTGCATGTGTGTTTCTTGCAACCTAGCTTGCTTAGTCGAGCTCCCTAGCTTCTTGCATGCCTTGATGAACCATGGAGTGATGAAGATAAGCTATGGAGTGTAGAAACTCAGCCAAGGCCGAGAGAGAGAGAGAAGAATGAGAGGGAGAGAGAAGAATGAGAGGAAATGAGAGAAAATGAAGAAAAAATAAAAGTTTTGCAAAGTTTGAAGCATATGTCGGCCTTGAGCCTTGCAATTTCAGATTTTTGTGTCTTCAAGGAGCATTTTTTGAATCCTTAGCATGGGCAATTGAGAATGGGTCGAGAAAGGTGCATTGGGGAGAGTTTTTTTTTTAGCCATTTTTTTATGCATTGTGTCATTAAATTGTCATAGAATGTTTGAGGAATAAATTTTGAAATTAAATTGCATGCTCAAAGCTCCTAGTAGTCGGCCAAAGATGTGTCCACATCTAAATTTTTTTGTCTTGTTGAGCATTATTTAATTGAGTGTTTGGGATATGCAAAGAATAAAGAATAAATAATGTCTAGCTTTTTGTGAGATTTTGTCTTCTAGTGGGTTGAATTAGCAATTTAATATTAGTTAGTGGGATTTGTAGGATTAACTAATGATCTAGTGCTTCGTGTAAGATGCCTTCTCGATTAGCGTGAGGGCACGCTTTTCTAGGTTTTAGGCATGCACTACGAGGCAGGACACGAATTACGAGACGAATGCACGTTTTTCATGTAAATGCACGCAACCCTAAATGTATGCACGTAATTCAATACAAGGCACACAAAACGAAACACAATTCTTAAACCTAGGTCAAGGCACGCAAATCTAGGTTAGGGCACACGAAACGAGATAACGCACGCAAATCGAGGTCGGGCCTCACATCCTCCCCTCTTTAAAATAATTTCATCCCGAAATTCAATATTACCTTTGAAATAAAGCTGGATACTGTTGCTCCATCTGGTCTCGCCTTTCCCACGTTGCTTCTTCAGCTCCATAATGATCCCACAACACTTTCACCATCGGTATAGATTTGTTGCGCAACTCCTGATCTTGCTGGTCTAGGATCCGAATGGGCTTCTCTTAATAAGACAAGTTCTGTGAGGTCCGACCCGAATAACGTGTGTTACCTCGATTTACGTGCCTTAGACCTAGAATTATATGACTAATCTTGGATTGCGTGCCCTGTCTTGGTTTTCATGCATGCTTTGTCATACGTGCCTTGACTTAGAATTGTGTGCCCTAATCCTCTATGTACTGCATACCTAGATATACGTGTCCTAACCTTGAATTACGTGTAAGACCTCGATTTGTGTGTGATACATTGTTTCGTGTGCCCTGACCTAGATTTACGTGGCTTGACCTAGGTTTAAGAATTGTATTCGTTTTGTGTGCCTTGCATTGAATTACGTGCATTCATTTAGGGTTGTGTGCATTTACTTGGAAAATGTGTATTCGTCTCGTAGTTCGTGTCCTACCTCGTAGTGCGTGCCCTAGACTTAGGAAAGCATGCCCTCACGCTAATCAAGAAAGCATCTTGCACGAAGCACTAGGTCATTTATTAATTCTACAAAATCCACTAACTATTATTAAATTACTAATTCAACCCACTAGAAGACAAAATCTCACAAAAAGCTAGACATTCCTTATTCTTTATTTCTTATTCTTTATTCCTTATTATTTTGTATTTCAACACACAATTTAATAATGCTCAAAGGATGACAAAAATTCAGACCTTGATGCACAATGGGTCGGCCAAAACCCAAGGCATTGAGCAAAGTTTGAACAAAATTATTTTAATCTAGCATGCTCAAGACAAAGTCTTCACATTGTCATACCTTTTGCTTGCACCAAAGCCACATTTTGCTAACAACCAAGCCACCCATCTCGGCCACATCACCCTTGTCCACCAACAATTCAAATAACACTCAAAAGACAACACAAAATCTGAATTTTTGCTGCCCAAGGCCGGCATTTGCATCTATTCCTTCAAGCATTTCATTTTTTCACTTCATTCTCTTATTCTCCTCACATTTCTCTCTCTCCCTCTCATTCTTCTCTCTCTCTCTCGGCCTTGGCTGATTTTCTTCCCTTCATAGCTCATCTTCATCACAACATAGTTAATCAAGACAAGCAACAAGCAAGAAGACTCGATCAAGCTAGCTAAGATGCAAGAATCATACATGCATGCTCTTTGAGTCACCATTTCGGCCTTGGTGAGTTTACTAGCTTCCATTTCTTTTCTTCTTGTTCTAACCACATGCATGTACTAAGAACTTGGCCACTAAGCTAGGAAAAATAGAGAAAAATCGGGTGGTGTCTTGGCTAAGCAAGGAAGAAGAAGAAAATTGTGCTTCATCAAGTTTTGTGCATCTCCTTGTTGATTTGCTAAGGTGAGGACTAAAACCTTTTGAAAATCCTTCAAAAATCCACATGCATGCTCTTAAATGTATGTCCTTGCTTCTGTACTTGAGTTATATGTGTGTTCATAAGCTTTTACAACCATGCATGGTAAGATTTTGGCTTGAAGTTGATGACAGATGAAATCGGGTTTGTTGACAGCTCTCTGATTTGTTGTTGCGAGGTAAGTTTGGCTAGGCAAAGGATGTTGCAAATGCATGAAAATTTGTAGGGAACTATTTTTTCCAGTTTTTAACATTTTTTCTCAGAAATAGGCCAAAGCTAATTTTGACTCTAAGGTCCTCAAAACGGAAAATCATTAAAATGTGTCCAAATCTGGAAATCGGGAAAAATGAAGCAGGTTTTGGCAGATGCACTGACCTTGTAGAACGAACCAGTTTTGACTTAGTAAATGATGTCCAAAATCCATGAAATTTGGTGTGCTGCTATATTTTTCAGTTCTGGAAATTTTTTTCAGAAATGGACTAAGGCTAAATCTGAGCCTAAGGACCTCAAAAACGACAAGTATTGAAATGTGTGCAAATCTGGACAGTTTTGTGCAATCCCACTGTTTTGGCCATAACTATTGATCTCGAACTCCAAATGATGCAAGGTTTGTTTCTGATTTCAGTTCACTTCTTAAGCTTTAATTTGACATCTTATTTACTGGAATTGGAGATTGTTTTCTTGTCTTAATGATTGTGAGAAAACAGCATATTGCAGTAAGGGTTTCACTTAGTGTTATGCTTAGAAAAATTGTTGTAACTTCTCTTGTTGAATTAAATGCTTGGGATTGTGGCTTTGGGATGTTGTGTGGACTGTTTTGAATACTTGGGGATGTTTGAATTAATTGATGTATGGCTTGAGATTGATTTTGAGTTGACTTGGGGCTTAATTGCACGGGTAAGCACGAAATGGAAACCCTAGTGACTAGGCGAACTTGCTAAGTGTTGATCCTTTGAATATTGAGTGTAATTATATGTTTAGTAGGCTGCACATAGTTGCCTTAAAGCCCTAAATGTGATTTTGATTCGTTGCATGTTGACAAATAGGCCTTTCTTGCATCCGAACCATGTAGATTGTTGTTGCATGTTGAATAACCTTATTATTTGATTGCGTGGACGTTGAAATGAGTTATATGACCTGATTTACGTGCGTTACATGGCTGCCCGTTTAATGTTCATATAACTCCATATGCTTTTCAAGTGAAATTACTTGTCTATTCCTGCCTCGCTTGTTTACTTGTCAATGTGCAATCTTATGACTGTCCGGAGGCAACCTACTTTGTTGTCCTCCTAATGTGATATATTAAATGTCATAAATGTGCATTGCATACAAGGTTGCAACCTTTCATTCTGGCATGGTAGCGTTCACGCACACCGGGCGGCATCGGGCTTGCCGGTGCAACCATGACTACCATGGTCCCATTCCCTCTGTCGCTTGAGGGCTTGACTTCCACGGAGAGTTGGGTCGTAGGATTTCGAGGTACATCTGGAGTACACTCACTTGGTGTGTTAAGGGGATGATTTGAAGTTGGCCGTAACAATTGAGAGCAAAAGCTCACCGTATCCTTTTTCTATATGTATAAGTACTCTCGCTTGGTTCCTAGAGAACCTCGGGGAGGAAAGACTGGTAATTGCGTTCCGTTACTTTGTATTATTTTTATGTACTTAATTGCGTTATATTCATGCTTGCAAAAGGATTTTCATAAGTTGAACCGGAAAATGAGTTTCAAAACCTATTTCTCGTTCCCCCTCGCTGAGTTCATAAGGACTTACCCTCTTTTATCATCTCAGGTAAAGAAGATCAAGAACAGGTACCTGAGGATGATGTGTCTAACGATGATTCCTTGGAGTGGTTGCCTGTCCTATGTGCCTCGCATGATTACGGCTATTTGTGAACTATGCTACTTGAAGACTGTTTCTTTTTATGTTGCTTGATGTGTAATGTAAAAGACCCCCGTTGTAATTTGGGGTCTAATTTTGGTTTGTACTGATATTAACTAGATAGACACTAGACACTACTATGATCGTTTTGCTATTATTACTGCTAGTATCTATAATAGGATTATGAAGTATTAGGTAAAGGCTAAGTAAAATGAACCAACCAAATCTTAAGCAGGTACACGTTATTAAGCTAGGATCAACAGGTACTTTTGTAACGAGGATAAACAAACAAACGAGACATAGTATCATGATAGGTTACTAATCAAACGAGACATCGAGATAACCAGTAGGCATTTCAATTGATGGTAAATAGTAATCCAAGTTGGAAATGAAATTGAGATGGTAAATTTGAGGCGTTTAGAGAATTAGGTCAAACCAAAGAGCCTAATTACAGCCGTTATACTGCCGGTTTTTCAGAAAATTTTGGAGTTTAGGCCAAAACGTTAAGTGTTAAATCTTCATAAATGGTTAAGTATGTGATATGACCTGAACGTTAGATCACACCCTAGTCTAACCTTTATAGGTCGGGTTGGGGCGTGACAAGTTCTCCCGAAGCTGCAACGGCTCTGGCTCCAAGATATGCAATGGATCAGGGTGATACTTCAGTAGCATTGAAACATGAAAGATGTCGTGAATATTGGAGAGGTTTTGGGGTAGTTCTAGGCTATACGCCAACTTGCCAACCTTCTCAATTATCTGAAATGGTCCTACAAACCTCGGGCTCAACTTTCCACCCTTGCCGTGTTTAATTAGTCCCCTCCGAGGTGATATCTTCAAGAACACCTTGTTGCCGACCTTAAACTCTAGGCTCCATCTCCGTCGGTCTGCATAACTTTTCTGCCTGCTCTGGGCGGTAAGCATCCGTTTCCAGATGAGGTGGATATTATCAACAGTTTTCATAAGTTCAGGTAGAAGGGTTGGGTCAAAAGTCTTCGTCTCACCTACTTCATCCCAGTAAATTGGGGATCGACACTTACGTCCATACAATGCCTCAAATGGGGCCATCCTGATAGTGGCCTGATAACTATTATTATAAGCGAACTCCGCTAGAGACAGGTATTTCTCCCAACCTTTCCCGAAGTCTAAAACACACGCCCTCAGCATATCCTCCAGAATCTGAATAGTTTTCTCTGATTGTCCATCAGTCTGAGGGTGATAAGTCATGCTGAAACTCAACTTCGTTCCCAAAGCTTCTTGCAATCTCTTCCAAAATCGGGAGATAAAACGAGGATCCCTATCCGATACAATACTCACAGACATCCCGTACAATCTTACAATCTCCGCCACATACATATCTCTCAATTTCTCAGGACTATCCTCCTTGTTCATCGGTAAGAAGTGCACTGACTTAGTCAATCTATCCACTATGACCCAAACGGTGTCATGAGCCTTTTGTGACCTGGGCAGGTCTATGACAAAGTCCATAGTTATATGTTCCCATTTCCATTGAGGAATCTCCAACGGCTGAAGTAAACCTGTTGGTCGTTGATGTTCCGCTTTGACTCTCTGGCAAGTCAAACACTGTGCCACAAACTCCGCAATCTCTTTCTTCATCTTATTCCACCAATAGTATTGCTTCAAATCCCGGTACATCTTTGTTCCGCCGGGGTGAATAGTGTGTCTTGAATTATGGGCTTCTTCAAGAATCTTCTTTTTCAGCTCTAGCTCATTAGGAACACAAATCCGATTCCTAAACCTCCAAACACCATCATCATGAAACTTGAAATCTGTGTTACTTTCTTTAATCTTCTGAAATTGTTGGTCCTTCTGTTGAGTCTCTCGTAATTCAGACAACAAGGTCGATTGATCCTGAGTAGTGGTAAATAGTAACCCTTCTTGAGTCAATTGTGGTTTCCACAAAAATGCTTCCTCCAACAACTCCCGCACCTTGACTTCTAGTTTTGCCATGCTCGCTTTCCTACTTAAGGCATCTGCAACTACATTCGCTTTACCGGGCATATAATTGATTGTGCAGTTATAATCATCCAAAAGCTCCATCCACCGTCTTTGCCTCATGTTCAACTCTTTTTGTGAGAACAAGTATTTCAAGCTCTTGTGATCAGTAAACACCTCGAACTTGTTACCCCATAGATAGTGCCTCCACTTCTTGAGTGCAAACACAATAGCCGCTAACTCCAAATCATGCGTCAGGTAGTTCAATTCATACGGCTTCGGTTTCCTAGAAGCATACGCAATCACTCTACCATTTTGCATCAACACACAACCCAGTCCTTCCTTCGAAGCATCGCTATAGATTACAAAACCTTGACTCCCTTCAGGCAATGCAATAACAGGTGCGGTAGTCAATCTTTTTTTCAATTCTTGGAAGTTGTTCTCACACTTGTCATCCCACACAAACTTTGTTTTCTTTTGAGTGAGCTTTGTAAGTGGTCCTGCAATCTTAGAGAAATCCTTCATGAACCTCTGATAATAGCCGGCTAGACCAAGAAAACTCTAAACCTCCGTAACATTTTCCGGCTTCTTCCAAGACATCACCGCTTCTATCTTTGCTGGATCTACTGCTATTCCCTCTTGGGATATGATATGCCCCAAAAATGCAATCTGCTACAACCAAAATTCGCACTTGCTAAACTTTGCATACAATTGATGCTCTCGAAGTTTCTGTAGTACCAACCGCAGATGTTGTTCATACTCAGCCTCGGATTTCGAGTACACCAAAATATCATCAATGAAGATCACTACAAATTGGTCCAAGTAGGGTTGAAACACCCTGTGCATCAAATCCATAAAAGCTGCAGGGGCATTGGTTAGTCCAAATGGCATCACCACATATTCATAATGCCCATATCTTGTCCTGAAAGCCGTTTTAGGCACATCATCCTTTTTGATCCGCAACTGATAGTACCCTTGCCTCAAGTCGAGTTTTGAATACACTTTGGCTCCTTGAAGTTGATCAAATAACTCGTCAATCAGTGGAAGTGGGTATTTATTCTTGACGGTCACTTGGTTCAATCCTCGGTAATCGATGCATAGCCTCAACGTTCCGTCTTTCTTCTTTACAAATAGGACTGGCGCACCCCACGATGAAGAACTTGGTTGAACAAACCCCTTCTTCAACAATCCTTGCAATTGGTCCTTCAATTCTTGTAGCTCGGCTGGTGCCATACGATAGGGAGCTTTAGATATCGGTTGGGTGCCAGGCAGTAACTCTATAATGAACTCGATCTCCCGATTTGGGGGTAAACCGAGCAATTCTTCTGGAAACACATCCGCATAGTCTTTGATCACTGGCATTTCCTCCAACTTAGCTTTGTCCGACGGCTTGTTGATGAGGTAAGCTAAGTATCCACTACACCCTTTTCTCAAGGACTTTACTGCTTTCGTAGATGAAATGATGGAACTCCCGGTGAAATCTCTTCGACCCATTACCTCCAGTATTGGTTGACCAGGTACCTGGAACGTTACAATCTTCATCCGGCAATCTAGTTGGGCATGATGCTTTGTCAACCAGTCCATCCCTAAGATGACCTCATAGTCTCAAAAAGGTAATACAATAAGATTGGCTGAGAATTCCCTATCCTTAATTTGGATTTTACATGCTTTACAAGCTGAGCTAGTAACAAGTTTAGAACCCATCGGAGTACCAACTTCCACTTCGTAAGGCAAACATACAACTCGTAGTTTCACACGTTGCACACATAAGGGAGTAATAAATGAATGAGTAGCACCCAGATCAATTAGCACCCTAACAGGTTGATTCAATATGAAGAATGCACCTTCAACAACAACGGTCTCCTCTGGAAGCTCCTCGCACTCAATAGCATAAGCTCGAGCCTGAACTCTAGGAACTGGAGTCTTGCCTCTACCAGCTGGTTTAACCTGATTTTGTCCTGCTTGCCATTTAGGGCAATCCTTGATCTGATGCTAATCACTGCCACACCGTACACATCGTCCTGACTTCTTCCAGCACTGGGCCTCGGATTGCCCCTTCTTGTCACAGTAAGAACAATTGATAGACTGAGTAGCAGGTGAACTACCTGTGGATCTGCGGGTGGAAGAGGCTGGTGCTTTAGTCAGGCCACAGTTATTAACTGGTCTATTCTGGCTCTGGCCCTGACTACGACTCTAGCTCTGGAATTTCCTCTGTTGACCTGGAGGCTGGTACGGTTTCTTATTCGGCTGACTCGAACCGGCTCTATCAAGTTTCATCTTCTCAACTCGGGAAGTAGCAGCAAAGAGAGTAAAATAGGTATCGAAGTCATGTGAAGCCAACTGGTCCTGAATCTCTGGCCTCAATCCAGTCGTAAATTTCTACATCTTCGCCTCAGGAGTACTGACCATGTATTGAGCATAGCGGGACAATTGGTCAAAATGAGCATCGTACTGGGCCACCGTCATGTTACCCTGGTTCAAGTGCACGAATTCCTCAATCCACCTCTGCCTGGAAACTGCAGGTACATATTTCTCCTTGAATGCCTTAACGAAATTACCCCACAAGCGAGGTGTATTATCTGTTTTCTAAAGTGCCTCCACAGTGTGCCACCAATGTTCAGCATCCCCGTGCAATAGAAACACAGCAAACTCCACCTTTTCTTCATCAGTATAGTCAAGTGGCCTGAAAATCCTCTCGATCTCAGACAGCCAAGCCTCAGCTTTTTCATAATCAGCTTCCCCGTGGAATTTGGATGGGCAAAAGTCAAGGAACTCCCTCATTCTGTTATGTCTCCCCTGATTACCATCATTCCTGTTGTTGTTGTTGTTTTCTTCACGTGCATCTTGGCGTTCCATCACTCGCGACACGCGATCCATGGCATTCACCATCATATTAAACATAGCCATGCTGGGATTAGTTTGATAGGCATCTCCGGTCTCTTGGGGCTCACCGCTCCTATTAGTAGTGCGGGTACTAGGGCCAGCCATCTATAGGCACATATTACGATGCACAATTTATTGAAATACAACAAACAAGAATTTAATGTATGAGTTATACATACAATTTTACATAAACACATAGTTCTAGAAACAGTTAAGACAAGTTATTCACATAAGCACATAGAACATAGAAGGCACAACTAACATTATCACACAATAACATATAAACAAGTCATCCTAATTACCTTAGGGCTTCTACCCAAGGTCCGAGAGTTAAACCCGGCTTAAGCAATCTAAGCTCTGATACCATTCTCTTCTATATAAGGTGTTACGCCCCAACCCGACCTATAAAGGTTAGACTAGGGTATGATCTAATCATTCAAGTCATATCACGTACTTAATCGTTCAAGAGGGTTTAACACTTAACGTTTTAGCCTAAACTCCACAATTTTTTGGAAAACCAGCAGCATAACAATTGTAATTGGGCTCTTTAGTTTGACCTAATTCTCAAAACGCCTCAAAATTTCAAATCTCAATTTCATTTCCAACTAAGATTACCATTTACGATCAATTGAAACGCATACCAGTCATCTCGAAGTCTCGTTTGATTAATAACCTAGCATGATACTATGTCTCGTTTGTTTGTTAATCCTCATTATAAAAGTACATGTTGATCTTAGCTTAACAATGAATACCTGCTTAAGATTGGATAGGTTCGTTTTACTTAATCCTTACCCGATGCTTCATAATCCTATGATAGATACTAGCCAATAACGATAGCAAAACAACCATAGTAGTGTCTATCTAGTTATTATCAGTACAAGCCAAAATTAGACCCCAAATTACAACGGGGGTCTTTTACATTACAACAACAAGCAAAATAAGAAATGAAATAGTCTTCAAGCAACATATTGTTCACAAGATGGCCATAGTCAAGCAAGGCACATAGGGCAAGCAATCATTCCAAGGAATCATCATTAGGCACGTCGTCATCGGGTACCTGTTATTGGTCTTCTTCACCTGAGATGATAAAAGAGGGTGAGTCCTTATAAACTCAGCGAGGGGGAACGAGAAATAGGTTTTGAAACTCATTTTCCGGTTCAACTTATGAAAACCCTTTTTGCAGGCATGAATATATCACAAGTAAGTACATAACATAATATAAAAGTAAAGGACCACAATTACCTGTCTTTCCTCCCTGAGGTCGTCTAGGAACCAAGCAAGAGTACTTATACACATAGTGAAAAGGATACAGTGAGCTTTTGCACTCAGTTCATTTCCAGTATCAAATGTTGCGGCCGACTTCAAATCATCCCCTTATCACGCCAAATGGGTGTACTCCGGATGCACCCCGAAATCCTACGACCCAACTCTCCGAGGAAGTCTAGCCCCCAAGCGAGAGAGGGAATTGGACAATGGTAGTCACGGTTGCACCGGCAAGCCCGATGCCGCCCGGTGTGCGTGAACGCTACCACGCCAGAATGAAAGGTTGCAACCTTGTATGCAATGCACATTTATGACATGTAATATATCACATTAGGAGGACAACAAAGTAGGTTGCCTCCGAACAGTTATAAGATTGCACATTGACAAGTAAACAAGCGAGGCACGATATGACAGGCAATTTCACTTATAAAGCACATGGAGTTATATGAATATTAAACAGGAAGCCATGTAACGCATGTAAATCAAGTCGTATAACTCACTTCAAAGTTCACGTAATCAAATAATAAGATTATTCATCATGCAACGACATCTACGTGGGACCGGGTGCAAGAAAAGCCTACTTATCAACATGAAATCATCGAAATCATATTTAGGGCTACAAGGGAAACTACGGGCAGCCTACTAAATACATAATCAAACACAATATCCATAAGATCAACACTTAGTGAGTTTACCTAGTCATTAGGGTTTTATTTTGCGCTCACCCGTGCGATTAAGCCCTAAGTTGTCACTTGATTAAACTCAAGCCATGCATCGATTAATTCAAACACCCTCAAGTATTCAAAATAGTCCACACAACATCCCAATGACATTATCCCAAGCATGTAATGCAACAAGAGAAGGTACAATAATTTTTCTAAGCATATCACTAGATGAAAACCTTACTGCAATGAACTTTTTTCTTATAATCATTGAGACAAGCAATCAAACTCCAATTCTAGTAAACAAGATGTCAAATTAAAGATTAAGGCGTGAACTAAATTCAGAAACAAACCTCACATCATTTGGAGTTCGGGTTCAGGAGTTATAGCCAAAACAGTGAGACTACACAAAACTGTCTAGATTTGCACACATTTCAATGTGTGTCATTTTTGAGGGCCTTAGGGTCAGATTTAGCCTTGGTCCATTTCTGACAAAAATGTCTAGAACGGAAAAATATAGCAGAACACCAAATTTAATGCCTTTTGGATATCATTTACTAAGTTAAAACTGGTTCGTTCTACAAGGTCAGTGAATCTGCCAAAACCTGATTCATTTTTCTAGACTTTTCAGATTTGGACACATTTTGATAATTAGTCATTTTGAGGACCTTAGATTCAAAATTAGCTTTGGCCTATTTCTAAGAAAAGTGTTCATAACTGGCAAAACTAGTTACCTACCAATTTTAACGCATTTACAACATCTTTTACCTAGCCAAAATCACCTCGCACCAACAAAACAGAAGGCTGTCACATACACGATTTCATCTATCATCACATTCTAGCCAAGAATCTTGCCATGCATGTTTATAAAAGCTCATGAACACACATATATCTCAAGTACAGAAGTAAAGATAGACATTTAAGGGCATGCATGTGGTTTTTTGAAAGATTTTCAAGAAGTTTTAGCCCTCACCTTAGCAAAACAACAAGAAGATGCACAAGACTCTTGATGGTTGCACAAGGTTGACTCTTTTCCTTGCATAGCCGAGACACCACTCGATTTTCTCTAATTTCCTAGCTTAGTAACCAAGTTCTTAGTAGGTGCATGTGGTTAGAACAAGAAGAAAAGAAATGGAAGCTAACAAACTCACCTAAGCCGAAATGGAGGTTCAAAGAGCTTATATGTGTGTTTCTTGCAACCTAGCTTGCTTAGTCGAGCTCCCTAGCTTCTTGCATGCCTTGATGAACCATGGAGTGATAAAGATAAGCTATGGAGTGTAGAAACTCAGCCAAGGCCGAGAGAGAGAGAGAAGAATGAGAGGGATAAAGAAGAATGAGAGGAAATGAGAGAAAATGAAGAAAAAATAAAAGTTTTGCAGAGTTTGAAGCATGTGTCGGCCTTGAGCCTTGCAATTTCAGATTTTTGTGTCTTCAAGGAGCATTTTTTGAATCCTTAGCATGGGCAATTGAGAATGGGTCGAGAATGGTGCATTGGGGAGAGTTTTTTTTGAGCCATTTTTTTATGCATTGTGTCATTAAATTGTCATAGAATGTTTGAGGAATAAATTTTAAAATTGGATTGCATGCTCAAAGCTCCTCATGGTCGGCCAAAGATGTGTCCAAATCTGAATTTTTTTGTCTTGTTGAGCATTATTTAATTGAGTGTTTGGGATATGCAAAGAATAAAGAATAAATAATAAAGAATGTCTAGCTTTTTGTGAGATTGTCTTCTAGTGGGTTGAATTAGCAATTTAATATTTGTTAGTGGGATTTGTAGGATTAACTAATGATCTAGTGCTTCGTGTAAGATACCTTCTCGATTAGCGTGAGGGCACGCTTTTTTAGCTTTTGGGCACGCACTACGAGGCAGGGCACGAACTATGAGATGAATGCACGTTTTCCAAGTAAATACACACAACCCTAAATGTATGCACGTAATTCAATACAAGGTACACAAAATGAAACACAATTCTTAAACCTAGGTCAAGGCACGCAAATCTAGATTAGGGCACATGAAACGAGGTATCGCATGCAAATCGAGGTCGGGCCTCACATAACTCCTTACAGATCAAAAGTTATGGGCACCGGAGCGACGGAGACCTGGTCCCAAGCCCCACGCCCTCGGTTTGCGGGCCCAGCCTCTACGGGAGGCGAAGTTGTCTTGCCCAAGGTGACATGTTATTCGGTAATAGAAATGTGATGGATTAGGTTGTTGTCCTTTTTGCGGCTCACGACATACGATCCGGGATAGAAAAACAGCGCAAAAGAAGAAAATTATCCCAAAACTAATGAAAACATTTGATTTTGGGCTTTGAAAATGGGCCTAGCTGAGCAAGCTTGCTGCCCCCGTCGTAGAGCTCTCGGAGAGCTTTTCAACAGTATGTTGTGGGCCGCGTAACTCCTTACGGATCAAAGTTATAGGTACCGGAGCGACGGAGACCTGGTCCCAAGCCCCACGCCCTCAGTTTGCGGGCCCAGGCTCTACATGAGGCGAAGTTGTCTTGCCCAACATGCCATGTCATTTGGCAATAGAAATGTGATGGATTAGGTTGTTGTCCTTTTCGCGGCTCACGACGTACTATCCGGGACGAAAAAAAAACACAAAAGAAGAAAAGTGTCGCGAAACTGATGAAAATGTTCGATTTTGTTCTCTGAAAATTTTTGCAGCCAAGCAGCCTTGCTACCCCCGTCGTAGAGCTCTCGGAGAGCTTTCCAACGATATGTTGTGCGCCATGTAACTCGTTACGGATCAAAAGTTATGGGCACCGGAGCAACGGAGACCTGGTCCCAAGCCCCATGCCCTCGGTTTTCGGGCCCAGCCTCTTCATGAGACAAAATTGTCTTGCCCAAGGTAGCATAGGACTCGGTAATAAAAATGTGGCGGATTATGTTGATGTCCTTTTTGCGGCTCATGACGTAAGATCCGGGAGGGAAAAATAGCGCAAAAGAATAAAAGTGTCCCAAAATTGATGAAAACGTTCGATTTTAGCGCTCTGAAAAGGGGCGCAGCAGAGCAAGCTTGCTGCCCCCGTCGTTGAGCTCTCGGAGAGCTTTCCAACGGTATGCAGTGCGCTGCGTAACTTCTTACGGATCAAAAGTTTTGGGCACCGGAGCAATGGAGACCTGGTCCCAAGTCCCACGCCCTCGGTTTGCAGGTCTAGCCTCTACGTGAGGTGATTTTTTCTTGCCCAAGGTGCCATGTTATTCGATAATAGAAATTTCATTGATTAAGTTGTCGTCCTTTTCACGGCTGACAACGTACGATCCAAGACAGAAAAACAGCGCAAAAGAAGAAAATTGTCCCAAAACTGATGAAAATGTTTGATTTTGGGCAACAAAAATGGGCGTAGCTGAGCAGGCTTGCTGCCCCCATCGTAGAGCTCTCGGAGAGCTTTCCAACTGTATGTTGTGCGCTGCGTAACTCTTTACGGATCAAAAGTTATGGGCACCGGAGCGACGGAGACGTTGTCCCAAGCTCCATGCCCTCGGTTTGCGGGCCCAGCTTCTATGTGAGCGAAGTTGTCTTGTCCAAGGTGGCACAGGATTCGGTAATAGAAATGTGACGGATTAGGTTGTCGTCTTTTTTGCTGCTCACGACGTATGATCTGGGAAGGAAAAACAGCGTAAAAGAATAAAAGTGTCTCGAAATTGATGAAAATGTTCGATTTTGGGCTACGAAAATGGTTGCAGCCCAGCATGCTGGCTGCCCCCGTCGTAGAGCTCTCGGAGATCTTTCCAACTGTATGCTGTGCACTGCGTAAATCCTTACGGATCAAAAGTTATGGGCACCAGAGCGACAGAGACCTGGTCCCAAGCCCCACGCCCTCGGTTTGCGGGCCCAGCCTTTACATGAGGCAAAGTTGTCTTGCCCAAGGTACCATGTTATTCATTAATAGAAATGTGATGTATTAGGTTATCGTCCTTTTCGCGGCTCACGACATATGATCCGGGATGGAAAAATAGTGCAAAAGAAGAAAATTATCCCAAAATTGATGAAAACGTTCAATTTTGGGCTCCGAAAATGGGCGTAGCTGAGTAGGCTTTCTGCCCCCGTCGTAGAGCTCTCGGAAAGCTTTTCAACAATATGCTGTGTGCCGCATTACTCCTTACGAATAAAAAGTTATGGGCACTGGAGCGACGGAGACCTTGTCCCAAGCCTCACGCCTTCGGTTTGCGGGCCCAGCCTCTATGTGAGGTGAAGTTGTCTTGCCTAAGGTGTCATGTTATTCGGTAATAGAAATGTGATGGATTAGGTTGTCGTCCTTTTCGCGGCTCACGTCGTGTGATCCAGGATAGAAAAATAGCGCAAAAGAAAAAAAGTATCCCGACATTGATGAAAACGTTCGATTTTGGGCTACGAAAATTTTCGCAGCCAAGCAGGCTTGCTGCCACAGTCGTAGAGCTCTCAAAGAGCTTTCCAACGGTATGTTGTGCGCTGCGTAACTCCTTACGGATCAAAAGTTATAGGCACCGTAGCGACGGAGACCTGGTCCTAATCCCCATGCACTCGGTTTACGGGCCCAGTTTCTACGTGATGTGAAGTTGTCTTGCCCAAGGTGGCGCGGGATTCGGTAACAAAAATGTGGCAGATTAGGTTGTCATCCTTTTTGCGGCTCACGACGTACGAACCGGGACGAAAAAACATCGCAAAAGAATAAAAGTGTCCCAAAACTGATGAAAATGTTTGATTTTGGGCACCGAAAATGTTCGCAACCGAGTAGGCTTGCTGCCCCCGTAGTAGAGCTCTCAGAGAGCTTTCCAACGGTATGTTGTACACCGCGTAACTCCTTACGGATCAAAAGTTATGGGCACTGGAACAACGGAGACCTGGTCCCAAGCCCCATGCCCTTGGTTTGCGGGCCCAACTTCTACGTGAGGTGAAGTTGTATTGCCCAAGGTGGCGTAGGATTTGGTAATAGAAATGTGGCGGATTAGGTTGTCGTTCTTTTCACGGCTCATGACGTACGATCTGGGATAGAAAAACAGCGCAAAAGAAGAAAATTGTCTAGAAACTGATGAAAACATTTGATTTTGGGATCTAAAAATGTGCGTAACTAAGCAGGCTTGCTGCCCCCTTTGTAGATCTCTCGGAGAGCTTTCCAATGGTAGGCTGTGCGCCGCGTAACTCCTTACGGATCAAAAGTTATGGGCACCAGAGTGACGAAGACTTGGTCCCAAATCCAACGCCCTCGGTTTGCGGTCCCAGCCTATACGTGAGGCAAAGTTGTCTTGCCCAAGGTGCCATGGGATTCGGTAATAGAATTGTGGTGGATTAGGTTGTCGTCCTTTTCGCTGCTCACGACGTACGATCCGGGACGAAAAAATAGCGCAAAAGAAGAAAATTGTCCCGAAACTAATGAAAATGTTCAATTTTGTGGGTTCAAAAATGGGCGCAGCCAACAAGCTTGCTGCACCCGTCGTAGAGCTCTCGGAGAGCTTTCCAACTATATGTTGTGCGCCGCGTAGCTCCATACGGATCATAAGTTATGGGCACTGGAGCGGCGAAGACCTGATCCCAGGCCCCACGCGCTCGGTTTGCGGGCCAGCCTCTACGTGAGGCGAAGTTGTCTTTCCCAAGGTGCCGTGTTATTCGGTAATAGAAATGCAATGAATCAGGTAGTCGTCCTTTTCGCGGCGCACGACATAGGATCCGGGATGAAAAAATAGCGCAAATGAAGAAAAGTGTACCAAAACTTATGAAAACGTTCGATTTAGTGCACCGAAAATTTTCACAGACAAACAAGCTTGCTGCCCCCGTCGTAAAGCTCTCGGAGAGCTTTGCAACGGTATATTGTGCGCCACATAACTCCTTGCGGATCGAAAGTTATGGGCACCGGAGCGATGGAGACCAGCTCCTAAGCCCCACGCCCTCGATTTGCGGGCCCAGCCTCTACGTGAGGTGAAGTTTTCTTGCCCAAGGTGCCATGTTATTCAGGTAATAGAAATGTGATGGATTATGTTGTCGTCCTTTTCGAGGCTCATAACGTACGATCCAGGACGGAAAAACAGCGCAAAAGATGAAAATTGTTCCGAAACTGATGAAAACGTTTGATTTTGGGCTCCGAAAATGGATGCAGCCGAGCATACTTGCTACCCTTGTCGTAGAGCCCTCGGAGATCTTTCCAATGGTTTGTTGTGCACCGCGTAACTCCTTACCGATCAAAAGTTATGGGCACCAGAGCAACGGAGAACAGGTCCTGAGCCCCACGCCCTTGGTTTGCGGGCCCAAACTCTGCGTTAGGCGAAGTTGTCTTGCCCAAGGTGCCGTGTTATTCGAGAATAGAAATGTGATGGATTAGGTTGTCGTCTTTTTTGCTGCTCACGACGTACGATCTGGGACGAAAAAACAGGGCAAAAGAAGAAAAGTGTCCAAAAATTGATGAAAACGTACGATTTTGGGCTCCAAAAATTTTCACAGAAAAGCAGGCTTGCTACCTTCAGCGTAGAGCTCTCAGAGAGCTTTCCAACGGTATGTTGTGCGCCGCGTAACTCCTTACGGATCAAAAGTTATGGGCACCGGAACAACGGAGACTTGGCCCCAAGCCCCACGCTCTCGGTTTGTGAGCCCAACCACTACGTGAGGCAAACTTGCCTTGCCCAAGTTGCCATGGGATTTGGTAATAGAATTGTGGTGGATTAGGTTGTCGTCCTTTTCGCAGCTTAGGATGTACGATCCGAGATGGAAAAACAGCACAAAAGAAGAAAATTATTTCGAAACTGATGAAAACGTTTGATTTTAGGCTCCAAAAATGGGCGCAGCCGAGCAGGCTCGCTGACCCCGTCGTAGAGCTCACGGAGAACTTTTCAACAGTATGTTGTGCGCTGTGTAACTCCTTACGGATCAAAAGTTATGGACACCGGAGCAACGGAGACCTAGTCCCAAGCCCCACGCCCTCGGTTTGCGGGCCCAGCCTCTATGTGAGGCGAAGTTGTCTTGCCAAAGGTGCCGAGTTATTCGGTAATAGAAATGTGATGGATTAGGTTGTCGTCCATTCTGCGGCTCACGACGTACGATTCGGGACGAAAAAACAGCGCAAAAGAATAAAAGTGTCCCGAAACTGATGAAAACGTTCGATTTTGAGCTCCAACAATTTTTGCAGGTAAGCAAGCTTGCTTCTTCCGTCGTAGAGCTCTCGAAGAACTTTTCAACTATATGTTGTGCACCGCGTAACTCCTTGCGAATCAAAAGTTATGGGCACTGAAGTGACGGAAACTTCGTCCCAAACCCCACGCCCTCGGTTTGCAAGCCCAGCCTCTACGTGAGCCGAAGTTGTCTTGCCCAAGGTACCATGTTATTCGGTAATAGAAATGTGATGGATTAGGTTGTCGTCCTTTTCGAGGCTCAGGACGTACGATCCGGGACGAAAAAATAGCGCAAAAGAAGAAAATTATTATGAAACTGATGAAAACGTTCAATTTTGGGCTCTGAAAATGGGCACAGCAGAGCATGCTTGTTGCCCCCATCGTAGAGCTCTCGGAGAGGTTTCCAACGATATACTGTGGGCCGCGTAACTCCTTACGGATCAAAAGTTATGGGAACCGGAGTGACGGAGACCAGGTCCCAAGCCACACGCCCTCGGTTTGCGGGCCCAGCCTCTACGTGAGGTGAAGTTGTCTTGCCTAAGGTACCGTGTTATTCAGTAATAGAAATGTGATGGATTAAGTTGTCATTCTTTTCCCGGCTCACGACGTACGATTCGGGAAGAAAAAACAGCAAAAAAGAAGAAAAGTGTCCCAAAACTGATGAAAACGTTCGATTTTGGGCTCCGAAAATGGATGCAGTAAAGCAGGCTTGCTGCCCTCGTCATAGAGCTCTCAGAGAGCTTTCAAACGGAATATTGTGCGATGCATAACTCCTTACGGATCAAAAGTTATGGGCACCGGAGCGACGGAGACTTGGTCCTAAGCCCCACGCCCTCAATTTGTGGGCCCAGCCTCTATGTGAGGCGAAGTTGTCTTGCCCATTGTACCATGTTATTCGGTAATAGAAATGTGATGGATTAGGTTGTCGTCCTTTTCGCGGCTCACGGCGTACGATCTAGGATGGAAAAACAGTGCAAAAGAAGAAAAGTGTCCCGAAACTGATGAAAACGTTCGATTTTGGGCTCCAAAAATCTTCGCAGACAAGCACGCTTGCTGCCCCTGTCATAGAGCTCTCGGAGAGCTTTCCAACTGTATGTTGTGCGCCACGTAACTTCTTATGGATCAAAAGTTATGGGCACCGGGGTGACGGAGACCTTGTCCTAAGCCCTACGCCCTCGGTTTGCGGGCCCAGCCTCTACGTGAAGCGAGGTTTTCTTGCCCAAGGTGCCGTGTTATTCGGCAATAGAAATGTGATGGATTAGATTGTCGTCTTTTTTGCTGCTCACGACGTACGATCCGGGATAAAAAAACAGGGCAAAAGAAGAAAAGTGTCTCGAAATTGATGAAAACGTTCGATTTTGGGCTCCAAAAATTTTCGCAGCCAAGCAGCTTGCTGCCTTTGTCATAGAGCTCTCAGAGAGCTTTCCAACGGTATGCTGTGCGCCGCGTAATTCCTTACAGATCAAAAGTTTTGGGAACCGGAGCGACGGAGACCTGGTCCCATGCCACACGCGCTCGGTTTGCTGGCCCAGCCGCTACGTGAGGCGAAGTTGTCTTCCCCAAGGTGCCGTGTTATGCAGTAATAGAAATGTGATGGATTAGGTTTTCGTCCTTTTCGCGGCTCACGACGTGGGATCCGAGATGAAAAAACATATCAAATGAAGAAAAGTGTACAAAAATTGTTGAAAACGTTCGATTAAGGGCATCGAAAATTTTCGCAGACAAGCAGGCTTCCTGCCCCCGTCGTAGAGATCTCGGAGAGCTTTGCAACGGTATATTGTGCACCACGTAACTCCTTACGGATCGAATGTTATGGGCACCAGAGCAACGGAGACCTGGTCCCAAGCCCAACGCCCTCAATTTGCGGGCCCAGCCTCTACGTGAGGTGAAATTGTCTTGCCCAAGGTGCCATCTTATTCAGGTAATAGAAATGTGATGGATTAGGTTG
Organism: Ehretia macrophylla; assembly: GCA_037974665.1. Lineage (NCBI taxonomy): Eukaryota > Viridiplantae > Streptophyta > Magnoliopsida > Boraginales > Ehretiaceae > Ehretia > Ehretia macrophylla. Next base: position 45,812,206 of record CM075771.1, on the reverse strand, counting down.
TCGTCCTTTTCGAGGCTCACGACGTACGATCCAGGACGGAAAAACAGCACAAAAGAAGAAAATTGTTCTAAAACTGATGAAAACGTTCGATTTTGGGCTCTGAAAATGGATGCAGCCGAGCAGGGTTGCTGCCCCCGTCGTAAAGCTCTCGGAGAGCTTTGCAATGGTATGTTGTATGTCACGTAACTCCTTACGAATCAAAAGTTGTAGGCACCGGAGCGACAGAGACCTAGTCCCAAGCCCGACGTACTTGGTTTACGGGCCCAGCCTCTACGTGAGGCGAAGTTGTCTTACCCAAGGTACCGTGTTATTCTTTAATAGAAATATGATGGATTAGGTTGTCGTCCTTTTCGCGGCTCATGACGTATGATCTGGGACGGAAAAACAGCGCAAAAGAAGAAAATTATCCCGAAACAGATGAAAACGTTCGATTTTGGGCTCCAAAGATGGGCGCAGCCGAGCAGGCTTCTTGCCTCCGTCATAGAGCTCTCGGAGAGCTTTCTAACGGTAATCTGTGCACCGCGTAACTCCTTATGGATCAAAAGTTATGGGCACCGGAGCGATGGAGACCAGGTCCCAAGCCCCTCACCATTGGTTTGCGGGCCCATCCTCTACGTGAGGCGAAGTTGTCTTGCCCAAGGTGACGTGGGATTCGGTAATAGAAATGTGAAGATTAGGTTGTCGTCCTTTTCGTGGCTCATGACGTACGATCCGGGATAGAAAAATAGCGCAAAAGAATAAAAGTATCCCAAAACTAATGAAAATGATGGATTTTGGGCTCCAAAAATGGGCGCAGCCGAGCAGGCTTGCTGCCCCCGTCGTAGAGCTCTCGGAGAGCTTTCCAACAGTATGCTGTGCGCCGCGTAACTCCTTACAAATCAAAAGTTATGGGCACTGGAGCAACGGAGACCTGGTCCCAAGCCCCACGCCCTCAGTTTGCGAGCCCAGCTTCTACGTGAGGCAAAGTTGTCTTGTGCAAGGTGCTATGCTTTTCAGTAATAGAAATGTGATGGATTAGAGCTTTCCAACGGTATGCTGTACACCGCATAACTCCTTACCGATCAAAAGTTATTGGCACTGGAGCGACGGAGACCTGGTCCCAAGCCCACGCCCTTGGTTTGCAGGCCCATCCTCTATGTGAGGCAAAGTTGTCTTGCCCAAGGTGCCATGTTATTCCATAATAGAAATGTGGTGGATTAGGTTGTCGTCCTTTTCGAGGTTCACGACGTACGATCCGGGACGAAAAAACAACGCAAAAGAAGAAATTTGTTCCAAAACTGATGAAAACGTTCGATATTAGTCTCCGAAAAAGGGTACAGCCGAGTAGGATTACTGCCCCTATCGTAGAGCTCTCGGAGAGCTATCCAACGGTATGCTGTGCGCCGTATAACTCCTTACGGATCAAAAGTTATGGGCACCGGAGCGACGGAGACCTGGTCACAAGTCCCACGCCCTCGGTTTGCGAGCCCAGCCACCACGTGAGGCGAAGTTCTCTTGCCCAAGGTACCATGTTATTCGGCAATAGAAATGTGATGGATTAGGTTGTCGTCCTTTTCGAGGCTCACGACGTATGATCCAAAAAGGAAAAATAGCGCAAAAGAATAAAATTGTTCCGAAACAGATGAAAATGTTCGATTTTGAGCTCTGAAAATGGATGCAGCCGAGCAGGCTTGCTGCCCCCATCGTAGAGCTCTTAGTGAGCTTTCCAACGGTATGCTGTGCGCAGCATAACTCCTTACAGATCAAAAGTTATAGGCACCGGAGCGGCGGAGACCTGGTCACAAGTCCCATGCCCTCGGTTTGCGGGCCCAGACCCTACGTGAGGTGAAGTTGTCTTGCCTAAGGTACCGTGTTATTCGGTAATAGCAATGTGATGGATTAGGTTGTCATCCTTTTCGCGGCTCATGACGTATGATCCGGGATAGAAAAACAGCGCAAAAGAAGATAATTGTCCCGAAATTGATGAAAACATTCGATTTTGGGCTCCAATAATGGGCGCAGCCAAGCAGGCTTCCTGCCCTTGTCATAGAGCTCTCGGAGAGCTTTCCAACGGTATGCTGTGCACCGCATAACTCCTTACGAATCAAAAGTTATGGACACCGGAGCGACGAAGACCTGGTCACAAGTGCCATGCCCTCGGTTTGCGGGCCCAGCCTCTACGTGAGGTGAAGTTGTCTTGCCCAAGGTGCCGTGTTATTCGATAATAGAAATGTGATAGATTAGGTTGTCGTTCTTTTCGCAGCTCATGACGTATGATCTGGGACCGAAAAACAGCGCAAAAGAAGATAATTGTCCCGAAATTGATAAAAATGTTCGATTTTGGGCTCCGAAAATGGATGCAGCAAAGCAGGCTTGCTGCCCTCGTCATAGAGCTCTCAGAGAGCTTTCAAACGGTATATTGTGCGATGCATAACTCCTTAAGGATCAAAAGTTATGGCCACCGGAGTGACGGAGACTAGGTCCCAAGCGCCACGCCCTCGGTTTGCGGGGCCAACCTCTACGTGAGGCGAAGTTGTCTTGCCCAAGGTGCCATGGGATTCCGTAATAAAATTGTGGTGGATTAGTAGTCGTCCTTTTCGCGGCTCACGATCTACGATCCGGGACAGAAAACAGCGCAAAAGAAGAAAATTGTTTCGAAACTGATGAAAATATTCAATTTTGGGATCCAAAAATCGGCGTAGCCGAGCAGAATTGCTTCCCCCGTCGTAGAGCTCTTGGAGAGCTTTCCAACTGCATGCTGTGCGCCGCGTAACTCCTTATGAATCAAAAGTTATGGGCACCGGAGCGACGGAGACCTCGTCCCATGTCCCACGCCCTCGGTTTGCGGGCCCAACCTCTAAGTGAGGCAAAGTTGTCTTGCCTAAGGTGCCGTGTTATTCGATAATCGAAATGTGATGGATTAGATTGTCGTCCTTTACGCGGCTCACGACGTACGATCGGGGACGAAAAAACATTGCAAAACAAGAAACAAGTCCCGAAAATGGGCGCAGCCGAGCAGGCTTACTGCCCCCGTCGTAGAGCTCTCGGAGAGTTTTCCAACGGTATGCTGTGCACCGCGTAACTCCTTACGGATCAAAAGTTATGGACACCAAAGCGACGGAGACCATATCCCAAGCCCCACGCCCTCGGTTTGCGGGCCCAGCCTCTACGTGAGGCGAAGTTGTCTTGCCTAAGGTGCCATATTATTCGGTAAAAGAAATGTGATGGATTAGGTTGTTGTCCTTTTTGCAGCTCCCGACGTACGATATGGGAAAGAAAAACAGCCAAAAAGAAGAAAATTATCCCGAAACTGATGAAAATATTCAATTTTGGGAACTGAAAATGGGCGCAACCGAGCAGGCTTGCTACACCCGTCGTAAAGCTCTAGGGGATCTTTCCAACAGTATGTTGTGCACCGCGTAACTCCTTACGGATCAAAAGTTATGGGCATAGGAGCGACGGAAACCTGGGTCCAAGCCCCACGCCCTCGGTTTGCGGGACCAGCCTCTACGTCAGGCGAAGTTGTCTTGCCTAAGGTGCCATGTTATTCGGTAATAGAAATGTGAAGGATTAGGTTGTCGTCCTTTTCGCGGCTCACGACGTACGATCCGGGACCAAAAAAAGCGCAAAAGAAGAAAAGTGTCCAGAAACTGATGAAAACATTCGATTTTGGGCTCTAAAAATTTTCACAAGCAAGCAGGCTTGTTGCCCCTATCGTAGAGCTCTCGGAGAGTTTTCCAATGGTATATTGTGCGCAGCGTAACTCCTTACGGATCAAAACTTATGAGCATCGGAGCGATAGAGACTTGGTCCTAAGCCCAACGCCCTCGGTTTGTGGGCCCAGCCTCTACGTGAGTCGAAGTTGTCTTGCCTAGGGTATCGTGGGATTCAGTAATAGAAATGTGGTGGATTAGGTTGTCATCCTTTTCACGGCTCAGGATGCCCGATCCGGGATAGAAAAACAGTGCAAAAGAATATAAGTGTCCCGAAACTGATGAAAACGTTCGATTTTAGGCTCTGAAAATGGTCGCAACCAAGCAAGGTTGCAGCCCCTGTCATAGAGCTCTCGGAGAGCTTTCCAACGATATGATGTGTGTCGCGTAACTTCTTACGGATCAAAAGTTATGGGTACTGGAGCAACAGAGACCTGGTCCCAAGCCCCACGCCCTCGATTTACGGGCCCAGCCTCTATGTGAGGCGAAGTTGTCTTGCCCAAGGTACCATGTTATTCGGTAAAAGAAATGTGATGGATTGGGTTGTTGTCCTTTTCACAGCTCCCGACGTACGATTCGGGATAGAAAAACAGCAAAATAGAAGAAAATTGTCCCGAAACTGATAAAAATATTTGATTTTGGGAACTGAAAATGGCACAACCGAGCAGAATTGCTGCCCCCGTCGTAGAGCTCTCGGGGAGCTTTCCAACGGTATGCTGTGCGCCGCGTAACTCCTTACGGATCAAAAGTTATGGGCACAAGAGTGACAGAAACCTGGTCCCAAGCCCCACGCCCTCGGTTTGCGGGACCAGCCTCTACATGAGGTGAAGTTGTCTTGCCCAAGGTGTCGTGTTATTCAGTAATAGAAATGTGAAGGATTAGGTTGTCGTCCTTTTCGTGGCTCACGACGTACGATCCGGGATGAAAAAAAGCGCAAAAGAAGAAAAATGTACAGAAACTGATGAAAACGTTCGATTTTGGGCTTTGAAATTTTTTGCAAACAAGCAGGCTTGCTGCCCCTGTCGTATAGCTCTCAGAGAGTTTTCCAATGGTATATTGTGCACAGCGTAACTCCTTACGGATCAAAACTTATGAGCATCGGAGCGACGGAGACTTGGTCCCAAGCCCAACGCCCTCGGTTTGTGGGCCCAGGCTCTACGTGTGTCAAAGTTGTCTTGCCCAGGATACCGTGGGATTCGGTAATAGAAATGTGGTGGATTAGGTTGTCGTCTTTTTCGCGGCTCAGGATGCGCGATCCGGGACAGAAAAACAGCGCAAAAGAATAAAAGTGTCCCGAAATTGATGAAAACGTTCGATTTTGGGCTCCGAAAATGGTCGCAGCCAAGCAGGGTTGCAGCCCCTGTAATAGAGCTCTCAGAGAGCTTTCCAACGATATGTTGTGCGTCGCATAACTCTTTACAGATCAAAAGTTATGGGTACTGGAGCAACATAGACCTAGTCCCAAGCCCCACGCCCTCGATTTGCGGGCCCAGCCTCTATGTGAGGCGAAGTTGTCTTGCCCAAGGTACCATGTTATTCGGTAAAAGAAATGTGAGGGACTAGGTTGTTGTCCTTTTCGCAGCTCCCGGCGTACGATCCGGGAAAGAAAAATAGCAAAATAGAAGAAAATTGTCCCGAAAATGATGAAAATGTTCGATTTTGGGAAATGAAAATGGGCACAACTGAGCAGGATTGCTACCCCCATCGTAGAGCTCTAGGAGAGCTTTCCAACGGTATGTTGTGCGCTGTGTAACTCTTTACGGATCAAAAGTTATGGGCACAGGAGCGACGAAAACCTGGTCCCAAGCCCCGCGCCCTCGGTTTGCGGGACCAGCCTCTACGTGAGGCAAAGTTGTCTTGCCCAATGTGCTGTGTTATTCGGTAATAGAAATGTGAAGGATTAGGTTGTCGTCATTTAGCGGCTCACGACGTACGATCCGGGACGAAAAAAAAGCGCAAAAGAAGAAAAGTGTCCAGAAACTAATGAAAACGTTCGATTTTGGGCTCCAAAAATTTTTGCAAGCAAGCAGGCTTGCTGCCCCCATCGTAGAGCTCTCGAAGAGTTTTCCAATGGTATATTGTGCGCAGCGTAACTCCTTACGGATCAAAACTTATGAGCATCGGAGCAACGGAGACTTGGTCCCAAGCCCAACGCCCTCGGTTTGTGGGCCCAGCCTCTATGTGAGTCAAAGTTGTCTTGCCCAGGGTATCGTGGGATTCGGTAATAGAAATGTGGTGGATTAGGTTGTCGTCCTTTTCGCGGCTCAGGATGCGAGATCCGGGACAGAAAAACAGCGCAAAAGAATAAAAGTGTACCGAAACTGATGAAAATGTTCGATTTTGGGCTCCGAAAATGGTCGCAGGCAAGCAAGGTTGCAGCCCCTGTCATAGAGCTCTCGGAGAGCTTTCCAACGATATGCTGTGCGTCGCGTAACTCCTTACGGATCAAAAGTTATGGGTACTGGAGCAACAGAGACCTAGTCCCAAGCCCCACGCCCTCGATTTGCGGGCCCAGACTCTACGTGAGGCGAAGTTCTCTTGCCCAAGGTGCCGTGTTATTCGGTAATAGAAATGTGATGGATTAGGTTGTCGTCCTTTTCGCGGCTCACGACGTACGAACCGGGACGAAAAAACAGCGTAAAAGAAGAAAAGTGTTCAGAAACTGATGAAAACATTCGATTTTGGGCTCCAAAAATTTTCGCAGTTAAGCAAGCTTGCTGCCCCCGTTGTAGAGCTATCGGAGAGCTTTCCAACGGTATATTGTACGCTGCGTAACGCCTTACGGATCAAAAGTTATGAGCACCGGAGCGACGGAGACTTGGTCCCAAGCCCAACGCCCTCGGTTTGCGGGCCCAGCCTCTACGTGAGGCGAAGTTGTCTTGCCCAAGGTGGCGCGGGATTCGGTAATAGAAATGTGGTGGATTAGGTTGTCTTCCTTTTCGCGGCTCACGACGTACAATCCGCGACAGAAAAATACCGCAAAAGAATAAAAGTGTCCCGAAACTGATGAAAATGTTCGATTTTGGGCTCTGAAAATGGGTGCATCCTAGCAAGCTGGCTGCTAACGTCGTAGAGCTCTCGGAAAGCTTTCCAACGGTATGCTGTGCGCCGTGTAACTCCATACACATCAAAAGTTATGGGCACCAGAGCGACGGAGACCTGGTCCCAAGCCCCACGCTTACGGTTTTCGGGCCCAGCCTCAACGTGAGGCGAAGTTGTCACGCCCCAACCTGGCCTATAAAGGTTTGACTAGGGTGTGATCTAATCATTCAAGTCACGTCTCATACTTAACCGTTCATGAAGATTTAACACTTAACGTTTCGGCCTAAACTCCAAAATTTTCTGGAAAACCAACAACATAACGGCTGTAATTGGGCTCTTTGGTTTAACCTAATTCTCTAATGCCTCAAAATTTACCATTCTAGATTCATTTCCCACTAAGATTACTATTTATCATCAGTTGATATGCCTATTGGTTGTCTTGATGACTCGCTTGATTAATAACCTAGCATGATACTAAGTCTCGTTAGTTTGTTAATCCTCGTTACAAAAGTACCTATTGATCTTAGCTTAATAACGTGTACCTGCTTAAGATTTGGTTGGTTCATTTTACTTAGCCTTTACCTAATGCTTCATATTCCTATTACAGATACTAGCAGTAATAATAGCAAAATGACCATAGTAGTGTCTAGTGTCTGTCTAGCAATATCAGTACAAACCAAAATTAGGCCCCAAATTACAACGGGGGTCTTTTACATTACAAATAACAAGCAACATAAAATAAATATTCTTCAATAGCACAAAGTTCACAAGTAGCCACATTCAAGCAAAGCAAACAATGACATGCAATCACTCCAGGGGTTCATCGTTAGGCACACCGTCCTTGGGTACCTGTTCTGGGTCTTCTTCACCTGAGATGATAAAAGAGGGTAAGTCCTTATGAACTCAGCGAGGGGGAACAAGAAATACATTTTGGAACTCATTTTCCGGTTCAATTTATGAAAACTCTTTTTGAAAACATGTCACGTATTACAAATAATAAGGTACGCAAATATATGAAACAAATCGAGTAACAGATACATTTACCAATCATTTCAAGGATACGGTGAGCAGTTACTCTCAATTTCAATTTCGATTCATTTGGTACAGCCGACTTCAATAATCCACTTATCGCTCCCAATTGGGTTTACTCCGAATGTACCCTGAAACCTATGACCCAACTCTCCGAGGGTGAAATGCCAAGCGAGAGAGGGAATTGGACCATGGTAGTCACGGTAACACCGGCAAGCCCAATGCCGCCCGGTGTGCGTGAAACACTACCATGCCACACTGAAAGGTTGCAACCTCGTATGCAATGCACATTTATAACATTTAACATATCACATTAGGAGGACAACAAAGTAGGTCGCCTCCTAGCAGTTATAAGATCGCACGTTATCAAGTAACCAAACGAGGCACGATAAGACAAGTAATTTCACTTGAAAGGCATATAAAGCCATATGAACATTAAACGGGCAGCCATGTAACCCATGCAAGTCAAGCCATATAACTCATTTCGAAGTCCACGTAATCAAGTAATATGATTATTCAACATGCAACAACATCTACGTGGGTTCGGATACAAGAAAAGCCTAATTGTCAACATGCAATGATCAAAATTATATTTAAGCTTATAAGGGCAACTGCGGGCAGCCTACTAAACATAAAATTCCACACAATATCCAAATAATCAACACTTAGCAAAACTACCTAGTCATTAGGGTTTCCATTTCGTGCATATTCGTGCAATTTGAGCCTGAACCCAACTCAAAGTCAATCTCAACCATGCATCATTTAATTCAACATCCTCAAACATTCAAAACAGTCTACACAACATCCTAAAGCTACAATCCCAAGCATTTAATTCAACAAGAGGAGTCACAACAATTTTCTAAGCACAACATTAAGTGAAACCCTTACTGCAATAGGCTGTTTTCTCACAATCAATCGGATAAGCAAACAATCTCCAAATTCAGTGAATAAGATGTCAAATTAAAGCTTAATAAGTTAACTAAAATCAGAAACAAGCCTTGCATCAATTGGAGTTCGGGATCATTAGATATAGCCGAAACAGTGGAATAGCACAAAACTGTCCAGATTTGCACACATTTGGATAATTGACGTTTTTGAGGTCCTTAGGGTCAGTTTTAGCCTTAGTCCATTTTTGACAAAAATGTCCATAACTGAAAAATCTAGCAGTACACAAAATTTCATGCATTTTGGACATCATTTACTAAGTCAAATCTGGTTCGTTCTACAAGATCAGTGCATCTGCTAAAACCTGCTTCATTTTTTTTTTCCAGATTTCCAGATTTGGACACATTTTAAAGATTTGCTATTTTGAGGACCTTAGAGTCAAAATTAGCTTCGACCTATTTCTGGGAAAAAATATTCAAAACTGTCCAAACTAGTCACCTACCAATTTTCATGCATTTTCATCATTTGCCTAGCTAAACTTACCTCGAAACAGACTGGTCAGAGAGCTGTTAACAATTCGACTTCACCTAGCATCACTTTCAAGCCAAGATCTTGCCATGCATGGTTGTTTAAGCATATGAACGAACATATAACTCAAGTACAGAAGCAAATACACACATTTATGAGCATGCATGTGGATTTTTGAAGAGTTTTCAAAAGGTTTTAGCCCTCACCTTAGCAATCAATCAAGAGGATGCACAAAACTTGTTGAAGCAAACTTTTCTTCTTCTCATTTGCCTAGCCGAGGTTCCAACTAGCTTTTCTCTATTTTTCCTAGCTTAGTGACCAAGCTCTTAGTACATGCATGAGGTTGAAACAAGAAGAAAAGAAATGGAAGCTTAGAACTTACCTAGGGCTGAAATGAAGACTTCAAAGGGCATGCAAGTGTGATTTTCGCATCCTAGCTTGTTTGCTTGAGTTTCTTTGATGGTTGCTTGCCTTGTTCAACTAAGGTGTGATGAAGATAAGCTATGGAGGTAGAGAACTCAGCCAAGGCCGATGTCACGCCCCAACTCGACCCCTCCTATAATCAGTCAGGATGCAACGGAATTTCGGCAGTATAACGACAGTAAATAGGACACCGAGGCTCTAAACCAACCTCAATAGGACATCATACCTCAACTTCATAAACCATACAACAAACAACTCCTCAATAAGATAACAACATACATCATGACCATATCTTACAATAAACAGTCCTCGTTATATGCCTCCGTTCCAACATAATACATTAACCCTTAATATACAATACAAAAACACATTGAGCCAATCTAGCAACCTAATCATAAACAAAAGAAAAGCTACTAAGACAACATCAACTAATTCATTAACTTATCAACATCTTATACATTATAAACTACAAAGCAGATAAAAGTCTACTAAGTTAATTTACAAGATAATAAAACATGTACGACATCATGTATAAGACTCTGGAACATAGGACTTATCCACGTAAGGCACGTTTTTCACATTCTCCTCTTCAAGAGGCACGTACCCGTAATCCTGCAAAAGTACACCTGTATGCATGCAATAATAGAGAGTGAGCTTATATAAATAAGCCCAGTGAGGATCCGATAGATCTCGAGCAAGGTCTACTAAACTCCTTGGAATAATCCTTTGAGTCAGTAAACACACAATAACATAAATAATACTATCATCACATAACTATTTAACCATTCAATAAAGGATACTCTATTTGGTGTAGCTCCATACGCCATCACGATCTCAACCATTCTTCTTATAACTCCCCATTACTCACGCACCCGAGGTACCTCACTAGCCCCTCCCTCCATGACACCTCCGTCATGCGAGTTGGGGGTAGCCTCTGGCAGTCATGCCGTTATCAACCCGATAGCCCAACGCTGCCCGAGAGGTGGCACACACATACCAAGACTCCATAATCATCATCAATCATCAATCAATCATCAATCAATCATCAATCAATCATCATTTATTCATCATTGATAGCATCAATTATCATTTAAACAACAATAACTTAGTTAGATGACAAAGTAGGCCATCTAACCGGACATGCATTATATACACAATTAAACCCTAAATTACTCATCAACAACTCACCATTCAACACTCAAACACCACCCAATCATCTAAAGGCATCGTTCAAGAAATTAAAGAATAACAACCTAAGCTTCAAAATTTCTTAACTTACATTCTACTAACCCAAACATTGCCAAATCAGTTTCTATCACTCACCCATTCAACCTACTACATTAGCCCTCTCAGAAATCCACCATAACACCTCCAAATCATGCCCGATAACCCTAAAACCCTAAGGTGTCAAGGCTGAATTTTCCAGATTATGGCACGAACATCAAAATAAAAAATTCGGCATTACAACGGTGCTACCACATAATTAACAAACTTTTAAAAATTGACGGCAATTGATTCCAATCAACACAACTCAATTTAATCAACTTTGAACAAATTAATCAAATTTAAATACCCGAAAAATAAAAATTATGCTACAACCGATAAAAACTCGTAGTATTACAACTAAATGATCCCTAGCATGCAAGGAGCAATAATCTAACATCAGATTAACATTCTAACGGTTCAATAATCATTTATACGCATAAACACAAAATATGAGTTTTGAGATCTAGAATTTTTCTCTCACCTTTGATGTGTTTTGATGCAAGAAATGTGTAGAATGGATGCCCAACAATGAATTTCAAGCTTTGAATCACTCAATTCGGCTTTGAAATGCAAAATCTATGAGAAAAATGCTTTGAAAATGCCTTCATCTTTCTCCTCCAAGGAGCCACGGTTTTGTGTGTGTTTTTGGTGGTGTTTTGCTTTGTTTTCAATGTGTGTTGATCATATATTAAGCAAAGGTCAAATAAATAAAAGAAAGTCAAAGTGGAAACTAATTATTTTTAGTGTTTTCTTGACTTTAAATGCATTTTCTTGATCACCAAAGTTCAAAACAATTATTCAACACCCAAGCTAGCTCAAGTAAATTATTTTTAGGTGACAAGAAGTTTTACAATCCAACAATTTCACCCGAGTCGGCTTAAAACTCGATTTTCGCAAAAGTCGGTGTAAAAACCCTAATAAATTCTTAAGCCGATTTTAAAACCGTTTTAATCAAACACAGGTCTATTAAAGTCCGTGGTCTAGGTCTAGAAGGGTTAAAAAGACCAGTTTCAAAATTTTAGCGGACGTGTTTTGAAAATACTATTCACTAAAAATCGACGATAAAATTTCTGATCCCGTTTTTTATAAAAATTTCATGAATGCACATTTAGCACATATTAGGAGTATTGACATCAAAATTATAACATTCTAGGTCATATAGCACATAAACAGATCAAATGCACGCAAAACGAGATAAAACACGTAAATCGAGTTAAAGCAGAAAAGTGGGGTTTAACAGCTGAGAATGAGAGAAGAGAATGAGAGGGAGAGAGAAAAGATTGAGAGGAAATGAGAGAAATGACAAACAAATGAAGGCCTTTGCAATTTTGAGGAGCATGTAGGCCTTGGGCAGCAAAATTTCAGCATTTTGTGTCTTCAAGGTATAATTTGAAATTCCTAGGATGGGCAAGAGTGATGTGGCTGAGAATGGTGTGCAAATGGTAGGGTTTTTGAGCAATTTTTAATGCCTTTGTGTCATAGAATGTTGAGTTTAATTTAAAATCATGCAAGGCAAGTCTAATGCAAGCAAGTGGTCGGCCAAGCTAGCTCCAAATCTGAATTTTTTGTCATCTTTGAGCATTATTTTAATTGTGTCTTGAAAGTGCAAAAAGAATAAGGAATAAAGAATGAGCATGTCTAACTTTTGGTGCTATTTCGTCTTCTAGCGAGTTGATTTTTGCATTTTAATATTGATAGTAGAGTTTGTAGGATTATTTAGTAGTCTAGTGCTTTGTGTAAGGTGCTTTCTTGATTAACGTGAATGCACGCTTTCCTAGGTCTAGGGCACTCACTACGAGATAGGACACGAACTACGAGACGAACGCACATTTTTCAAGTAAACGCACACAACCCTAAATGAATGCATGTAATTCAATGCAATACACGTAAATCGAGGTACGACTCTTAAACCTAGGATAGGACACGCAATTCAAGGTCAGGGCACACAAAACGAGACAACGCCGTAATTCAAAGTCGGGGCACGTAAGTCGAGGATTAGGGCACATAATTCTAGGTCAAGGCACGAATGACGAGGCATGCACGAAAACCAAGATAGGGCACGTAATCCAAGGTCAATCATATCATTCTTGGTCTATGGAACGCAAATCAAGGTAACATACGTTATCGGGGTCGGGCCTCACATCCCCCCCTCCTTAAAAGAATTTTGTCCCGAAATTCATTCTTGCCTATTGAGGTCATTTAGACGAATTCCGACCATTGTTATTTTCCAACTCCGGGTCGTCCTTTGCTCTGTGATCTCTCTTACCACAATGAATTCACTTCCTAGCTTTCTCCAATCATTTAATTCGGTGTGACCCCTACATTTACAGTTCGTTCCTTTGAACAACTCTATTTTCTCCAATTGATCTTAAGGTCGAGTTCATTAACTAAGGTTAGAATCTCCAAACATAGTAATCAAAGTTGCATCGGTATTCTAACAATATGACTATAACTCCAAAATCATGACTCGTGTTGTATCAATCTCGCATTCATACCTTAAAAGGAATATCACAATAATTCCATGATCCTAGGGTGACATATGCTAATTTCAAGATGATAGGTCTATATCCGATTTACATATCCTATCTACTAGCTTCAAAATTCTTAGCACGTAGGACATACATATGTTATGGATTATTTTCACGATACGACCCTATTTTCAGGTTGAACTCACCAAACAAACTAATCCATCTCAAGTCGTCATCTATCGGTAGTATCATAGTTCTTATCTTGAAGGTACATTGGATTAATAAATCTTCTAATGACTAGTCTTCCAGTTATAAGCTCCTATTCACTAACATCATTTCCCCGCTTCGTTAACCTTCACACTCGTAATCAAGGAGAAAGACCGTTGAGATTCATTAAACTCAAATTCTAAGGTTTATTAAGTATCACCAACAAATTGCCATCGAAATTGCATGGTTAAACTAATCATGTAGCACTAGTTCAACTTTGCAAGTAAGCTTTATCAGCTTGTGATCCACAGTTTATTTCCTTATTCAAATCTCTATTTTCAAGTCACAAGGCTTCAGAATTTTCTTTTAATCTTAACCAAGGCTCCTAAGGCGAATAGTTTCAATCTCAAATAAATTTCACTCACCTCAACCCAATGTTATGTCATACTTAAGGAGACAATGGTCCTACTCACTTAGCGAACTAGTCATTCCTTTGACCATTTAATGCCCGCCAATATATCTTCAACATTAATGTTATTAAGCTAGGTTCATAGCCATGTAAGTGAGATCAATTCTCTACTAGGTTACCGGTCGTACAACAACAATCCTAGGACTATAAATGGGTACCGAAATGATCTAGCTCATAAGATACTTACCATACTAATCCAAGTAGCTTGTTACACAAAATAACTTCAAGGCCGTGTCAACATAAGAATTATAACCACAATATAATCTAATAGAACTTCAAAAGTAGTCAACGACTCATTTAACTATCACTACAAGATTCGCCCTCCATTTAACGACCACGATTCGAAGTCTACCAACGGCTAGTTTCTAGACATGAAACGGTGCACATAATACGGTTGTCTAACAGCAATCTCTTGGGTCATCATGACTCTAATTCATCTCTATCTTAACTATATGGAATCTTACTCTCTTCATTTACATGTTCAACTAGCTAAGAGCATCAAGTCTCAATGACCTTAGGTCCTAGGGTTCACCATGAATCATCATGCATACTCACTATTAGCTATTTAGGATTACTAATCATATCCTAACGACTCCACTTTGCAATCAGATGCTTTAATCTCATTTCCATGGTTTATATACTAGGTCCATCGTCTTACTTCGCATAATCACAACTAAATCCGAGGGGCAAAAATTTGATACCATGATTCTTAATATCACCAATATCCAACTTAGGACCTTAGCAACATTAGTCATCTAATACATAACTCAATACCTTACACTTCCATTCGACCTAACATTTAGGTGTAGTCTTCCGAACACGAGTTCTAGTTACGCGAATTCCTCGATTCCAACATCCCCATATCTTGTTATACTAAAGATTCATCAACCTTGTTAAACTTAGTCTCCAGAGTTGCCTACATGTCTTGAGGTTATCCATTGTTAAGTTACTTAAACACACTATTCACGCCTTAATAATCTAACCCCTATCGTCAATTTCCACGAGTTCATCTCTTAATTTCTAGGTCACAATCTTACCATTGAGTGAACTTGAAACTCGTTAATATACACCTTATTAGGTTCAACGATGCTTAATTCCAATCAAGTAAGGATTCAATCATATAAATAGTCTATTATACCATTTCAAGATATAAGAATTTAATTCAAAAGCAACTTCTAAGTCAAACTTCCATTATAAGCATATGAACATATATATACTACTCCACATGTCCAATAGTATATTCTTATATCTAAGGAAAGTTGTATGTACTTAACATTTATTCTTGAACCACAATTAGAAGAACGGTTTAATAGAATCAAGAACTTTATAGCTATAAAATTGATAACTTAATCACAGGCATATGTATTCCAAGGATAAGGAGATAATTTTACCTCAACAATTATACATGTGCTACGCATTTTATATATATGCATATCCAATAATACATACGATCGAAAGTTATGGGCACCGGAGCTCTCGGAGAGCTTTGCAACGGTATGTTGTGCGCTGCGTAACTCCTTTCGGATCAAAAGTTATGGACACCAGAGCGACGAATACCTGGTTCCAAGCCCCACGCCCTCGGTTTGCGGGCCCAGTCTCTACGTGAGGTGAAGTTGTCTTGCCCAAGGTGCCGTGTTATTCGGTAATAGAAATGTGATGGATTAGGTTGTCGTCCTTTTCGCGGCTCATGACGTATGATCCGGGACAGAAAAATAGCCCAAAAGAAGATAATTGTCCCGAAATTGATGAAAACATTCAATTTTAGGCTCCAAAAATGGGCGCAGCCGAGCAGGCTTCCTACCCCCATCATAGAGCTCTCGGAGAGCTTTCCAACGGTATGCTGTGCACCGCGTAACTCCTTACAGATCAAAAGTTATGGGCACCGGAGCGACGGAAACCTGGTCCCAAGCTCCACGCCCTCGGTTTACGGGCCTAGCCTCTACGCAAGCTGAATTTGTCTTGTCGAAGGTACCACGTTATTCGGTAATAGAAATGTGATGGATTAGGTAGTCGTCCTTTTCGTGGCTCATGACATACGATCCGGGATGAAAAAACAGCGCAAAAGATGAAAATTGTCCCGAAACTGATGAAAACGTTCGATTTTGGGCTCCAAAAATATGCGTAGCTGAGCAGGCTTGTTGCCCCCGTCGTAGAGCTCTCAGAGAGTTTTCCAATGGTATATTATGCGCAGCATAACTCCTTACGGATCAAAACTTATGATCATCGGAGCGACGGAAACTTGGTCCCAAGCCCAACGCCCTCGGTTTGTAGGCCCAGCCTCTACGTGAGTCGAAGTTTATTTGCCCAGGGTATCCTGGGATTCGGTAATAGAAATGTGGTGAATTAGGTTGTCGTCCTTTTCGCGGCTCAGGATGCTCGATCCGGGACAAAAAATAGCGCAAAAGAATAAAAGTGTCCCGAAATTGATGAAAACGTTCGATTTTGGGCTTCAAAATTGGTCGCAACCAAGAAAGGTTGCAGCCCCTACCATAGAACTCTCGGAGAGCTTTCCAACGATATGTTGTGCGTCGCATAACTCCTTACGGATCAAAAGTTATGGGTATTGGAACAATAGAGACCTGGTCCCAAGCCCCACGCCCTGGATTTGCGGGCCCAGCCTCTACGTGAGGCAAAGTTGTCTTGCCCAAGGTGCCGTGTTATTCGGTAATAGAAATGTGATGGATTAAGTTGTTGTCCTTTTCGCGGCTCACGACGTATGAACCGGGATGAAAAAACAGTGCAAAAGAAGAAAAGTGTTTAGAAACTGATGAAAACGTTCGATCTTGGGCTCCAAAAATTTTTGCAGCTAAGCAGGCTTGCTACCCCCGTCGTAGAGCTATCGGAGAGCTTTCCAACGGTATATTGTACATCGCATAACTCCTTACAGATCAAAAGTTATGAGCACCGGAGCGACAGAGACTTGGTCCCAAGCCCAACGCCCTCGGTTTGCGGGCCCAGCCTCTACGTGAGGCGAAGTTGTCTTGCCCAAGGTGGCGGGGGATTCGGTAATAGAAATGTGGTGGATTAGGTTGTCGTCCTTTTTGCGGCTCACGACGTACGATCTGGGACAGAAAAACAACGCAAAAGAATTAGAGTATCCCAAAACTGATAAAATTGTTCGATTTTGGGCTCCGAAAATGGGCGCAGCCTAACAAGCTAGCTACTAAAGTCGTAGAGCTCTCAATTAGCTTTCCAACGGTATGTTGTGCGCCGCGTTACTCCATACGGATCAAACGTTATGGGCACCGGAGCGACGGAGACCTGGTCCCAAGCCCCACGCTTACGGTTTGCGGGCCCAGCCTCAACGTGAGGCGAAGTTGTCTTGCTCAAGGTGCCATGTTATTCTGTAATGGAAATGTGATGGATTAGATTGTCGTCCTTTTCGAGGCTTACGATGTACGATCTAGGACGGAAAAATAGTGCAAAAGAAGAAAATTGTTCCAAAATTGATGAAAACATTCGACTTTTGGCTCCAAAAATGGGCGCAGCCGAGTAGGATTGCTGCCCCCATCATAGAACTCTCGGAGAGCTTTCCAATGGAATACTGTGCGCCGCGTAACTCCTTACGGATCAAAAGTTATGGGCACCGGAGCAACAAAGACCTGGTCTCAAGTCCCACGCCCTCGGTTTGCGGGCCTAACCTCTACGTGAGGCGAAGTTGTCTTGTCCAAGGTGCCCTGTTATTTGGCAATAGAAATATGATGGATTAGGTTGTGGTCCTTTTCGCGGCTCACGACGTACGATCCGGGACAAAAAAATAGTGCAAAAGAAGAAAAGATTCCCGAAACTGAAGAAAACGTTCAATTTTGGGCTCTGAAAATGGGCACCGCAAAGCAGGCTTTCTTCTCCCGTCGTAGAGCCATCGGAGAGCTTTCCAACGGTATGCTGTGCGCCGCGTAACTCCTTACGGATCAAAAGTTATGGGCACCGGAGCGACGGAGACTTGGTCCCAAGCCCCGCGCCCTCAATTCGTGGGCCCAGCCTCCACATGAGGCGAAGTTGTCTTGCCTAAGGTGCCATGTTATTCGGTAATGAAAATGTGATGGATTAGGTTGTCGCCCCTTTTGAGGCTCACGACGTACGATCCGAGACGGAAAAACAGCGTAAAACAAGAAAATTGTTCCGAAACTGATGAAAACGTTTGATTTTGGGCTCCGAAAATGGGCACAGTCGAGCAGGCTTGCTGCCTTTGCCGTAGAGCTCTCAGAGTGCTTTCCAACGGTATGCTGTGCGCCGCGTCACTCCTTATGGATCAAAAGTTATGGGCACTGGAGCGACGGAGACCTAGTCCCAAGCCACACGTCCTCGGTTTACGAGCCCAGCCTCTACGTGAGGCAAAGTTGTCTTGCCCAAAGGGCCATGTTATTCGGTAATAGAAATGTGATGGATTAGGTTGGTCTCCTTTTCGAGGCTCATGACGTACGATCCGGGACGGAAAAACAGCGAAAATGAAGAAATTGTTCAGAAATAGATGAAAATGTTCAATTTTGGGCTCCGAAAATGAGCACAACCGAGCAGGCTTGCTACCCCCGTCGTAGAACTCTCGGAGAGCTTTCCAATGGTATGTTGTGCGCTGCGTAACTTCTTACGGATCAAAACTTATGGGCAACGGAGCGACGGAGACCTAGTCCCAAGCCATACGCCCTCGGTTTGTGGGCCCAGCCTCTACGTGAGGCAAAGTTGTCTTGCCCAAGGTGTCGTGATATTCGGTAATAGAAATGTGATTGATTAGGTTGTCGTCTTTTTCGCAGCTCACGACATACGATCCGGAACGAAAAAACATCGCAAAAGAAAAAAATTGTTCCTAAACTGATGAAAACATTCGATTTAAGCTCCAAAAATGGGCACAGCCGATCAGGCTTGCTGCCCCCGTTGTAGAGCTCTCATAGAGCTTTCCAAAGGTATGCTGTGCACCGCGTAACTCGTTACGGATCAAAAGTTATATGCACCGGAGCAACGGAGACCTGGTCCCAAGCCCCACGTCCTCGGTTTGCGAGCCCAGCCTCTACGTGAGGCAAAGTTATCTTGCCCAAGCTGCCATGTTATTCGGTTATAGAAATATGGTGGATTAGGTTATCGCCCTTTTTACAGCTCACGACGTACGATCCGGAACGAAAAAATAGCGCAAAAAAAGAAAATTATTCCGAAACTAATGAAAACGTTCGATTTTGGGCTCCGAAAATGGGTGCAGCCAAGCAGGATTGCTGCTCTTGTCGTAGAGCTCTCGGAGAGCTTTCCAACGGTATGCTGTGCGTCACGTAACTCCTTACGGATCAAAAGTTATGGGCACCGGAACGACAGAGACCTGGTCCCAAGCCACACGCCCTCGGTTTGCGGGGCCAGCCTCTACATGAGGCGAAGTTGTCTTCCCCAAGAGGCCATGTTATTCGGTAATAGAAATGTGATGGATTAGGTTGTTGTCCTTTTCGAGGCTCACGAAGTACGACCCGGGACAAAAAAACAACGGAAAAGAATAAAATTGTTTCGAAACTGATGAAAACATTCGATTTTGAGCTCTAAAAATGGGTGCAGCCGAGCAGGCTAGCTGCCCCCATCGTAGAGCTCTCGGAGGCTTTCCAATGGTATGCTGTGTGCCGCGTAACTCCTTACGGATCAAAAGTTATGGGCACCGGAGAGACGGAGACCTAATCCCAAGCCCCACGCCCTCGGTTTGCGGGCCCAGCCTTTACGTGAGGTGAAGTTGTCTTGCCCAAGGTGCCATGTAATTCAGTAATAGAAATGTGATGAATTAGATTGTCGTCCTTTTTTAGGCTCACGACGTACGATCCGGGACGAAAAAACAGTGCAAAATAAGAAAATTGTTCCGAAACTGATGAAAACGTTCAATTTTGGGCTCCGAAAATGGACGCAGCCAAGCAGGCTTACTGCCCCCGTCGTAGAGCTCTCGTAGAGCTTTCCAACGGTATGCTGCGCCTTGTAACTCCTTACAGATCAAACGTTATGGGCACCGGAGTGACGGAGACCTAGTCCAAAGCCCCACGCCCTCGGTTTGCGAGCACGGCCTCTACGTGAGGCGAAGTTTTCTTGCCCAAGGTGCCGTGTTATTCGGTAATAGAAATGTGATGGATTAGGTTGTTGTCCTTTTCGTGGCTCACGACGTACGATCCGGGACGGAAAAACAGCGACAAAGAAGAAAAGTGTCCCGAAACTGATGAAAATGTTCAATTTTGGGCTCCAAAATGGTCATAGCTGAGTAGGCTGACTGCCCCCGTCGTAGAACCCTCGGAGAGCTTTCCAACGGTATGCTGTGCGCCGCGTAACTCCTTAAGGATCAAAAGTTATGGGCATCGGAGCGACAGAGACCTGGTCCCAAGCCCCACGCCCTCGGTTTGCGGGCCCAGCCTCTACGTGAGGCGAAGTTGTCTTGTCTAAGGTACCGTGTTATTTGGTAATAGAAATGTGATGGATTAGGTTGTCGTCCTTTTCGCGGCTCATGACGTATGATCCGGTACGAAAACATTGCGCAAAAGAAGAAAATTATCCCGAAATTGAAGAAAACGTTCGATTTTGGGCCCCAAAAATGGGCGCAGACAAGCAGGTTCGCTGCCCCCGTCATAGAGCTCTCGGAGAGATTTCCAACAGTATACTGTGCACCACGTAACTCCTTACAGATCAAAAGTTATGGGCACCGGAGCGACGGAGACCTGGTCCCAAGCCCCACGCCCTCGGTTTGCCAACCCAGCCTCTACGTGAGGTGAAGTTGTCTTGCCCAAGGTGCCATATTATTCGGTAATAGAAATGTGTTAGATTTGGTTTTCGTCCTTTTCGCGGCTCATGACGTACGATCCGGGACGGAAAAACAGCGAAAAAGAAAAAAAAATTCTCAAAACTGATGAAAACGTTCGATTTTGGGTTCCGAAAATGGACGTAGTTGAGCAGGCTTGCTACCCCCGTCGTAGAGCTCTCGGAGAGCTTTTCAACAATATGCTGTGCGCCGCGTAACTCCTTACGGATAAAAAGTTATGGGCACCGGAGCGACGAAGATGTGAGGCCCGACCTCGATATGCGTGCGATACCTCGTTTTGTGTGGTCTAACCTAGATTTGTGTGCCTTGACCTAGGTTTAAGAGTCATGTCTCATTTTATGTGCCTTGCATCGAATTACGTGCATTCATTTAGGGTTGCATACATTTACTTGGGAAACGTGCATTCGTCTCGTAGTTCGTGCCTTACCTAGTAGTGTGTGCCCTAAACCTAGAAAAGTATGCCCGCACGCTAATCAAGAAAGCATCTTACACGAAGCACTAGATCATTAATTAATTCTACAAACTCCACTAACTAATATTAAAATGCTAATTCAACTCACTAGAAGACGAAATTGTTCCAAAAGCTAAGCATTCTTTATTCTTTATTCCTTATTCTTTTGCACATCCCAAACACACAATATTATATTGCTCAACCAAGACAAAAATTCAGAAACTTGCACAAGCTTGGCCGACCACATGGAGCCTTTGTCAATGCTTTGCAATTTCAAAATTTATACTTAGACATTCTATGACAAGCTTATGACACAAATCATTAAAAAAAAATGACTCAAAACTCTACCCAAAGCTCCACCAATCTCGACACACTCAATTGCCCATGCTAGACAATTCAAATTAAGCTCTTGAAGACACAAATTCTGAAATTTCAAGGCCCTAGGGCGACACATGCATCAAACTCTTCAAGCTTTTCATTTTCTTTCATTCTTTCTCTCTTTCTCTCATTCACTCTCTCATTTCTTCTCTCTCTCTCAGCCTTGGCTGCAATTATAGACTCCATAGCTTAAGTTCATCATCCAAAGGTTCTTCAAGACATGCAAGATACTAAGGAACTCGACCAAGCAAGATAGAATGCAAAAAGACACACATGCAAGCTCATAGAACCTTCATCTCGGCTTAGGTATGTTTGATAGCTTTTCTTTCGTTTTCTTTTTGTCTAGCCACTTGCACATACTAAGAACATGGTTACTAAGCTAGGAATTAGAGAATCTCAAGTTGTCTCTCGGCTAAGCAAGGAGAAAGGTCGATCTTGTGCTTCATCAAGAGTTTTGTGCAACTTCATTGTTGTCTTGCTAAGGTGAGGGCTAAAACTCCTTTGAAAAGCTTTCAAAAATCACATGCATACCTTTAAATGTCTATTTTTACCTCTGTACTTGTGATATATGTGTGTACATGAGCTTTTGTGAACATGCATGGCAAGATATTTGGGTAGAATGTAAAGATAGATGAAATCGCATAAAGGACAGTCTTCTGACTTGTTGGAGCGAAGTTATTTGGACCAGGTAAATGATGTTGAAAAGGCGTGAAATTTGGTAGGTGACTAGTTTTTCCAGTTATGAGAATTTTTCATAGAAATAGGCCAAATCTAATTTTTACTCTAAGGTCCCCAACATGGCAAAACATCGAAAGGTGTCCAAATCTGGAGAATCTGGGAAAATGAAGCAGGTTTTGGCAGATTCACTGTCCTTGTAGAACGAACCAGTTTTGACTTAGTAAATGATATCCAAAATGTATGAAATTTGGTATGCTGCTATATGTTTCAGTTATGGACATTTTTGTCAGAAATAGACTAAGGCTAAATCTGACCCTAAGGTCCTCAAAAACGACAAGTATTGAAATGTGTGCAAATCTGGACAGTTTTGCGTAGTCTCATGGTTTTGGCTATAACTCTTGAACCCGAACTCCAAATGATGCAAGGTTTGTTTCTGAATTTAGTTCACTCCTTAAAATTTAATTTGAAATTTTGTTCACTGGAATTGGAGATTTTTTGCTTCTCTCAATGATTGTGAGAAAACAGTCCATTGCAGTGAGGTTTTCATCTAGTGATATGCTTTGAAAATTATTATAACTTCTCTTGTTGTATTAAATGCTTGGGATTGTGACACTCGGATGTGATGTGGACTGTTTTGAATGCTTGAGGGTGTTTTAATTAATCGATGCATGGCTTGAGTTTATTTACTTGACAACTTAGGGCTTAATCGCACGGGTAAGCATGAATTGAAACTCTAGTGACTAGGTAAACTTGCTAAGTGTTGATCCTATGGATATCGCGTTTAATTATGTGATTAGTAGGCTGCCCGTAGTTTCCCTTTTAGCCCTAAATATGATTCCAATGATTACATATTAACAAGTAGACCTTTCTTGCACCCGGACCCACGTAAACGTTGTTGCATATTGTATGACCTTATTATTTGATTACATGAACTTCGAAATGAGTTATATGATTGGATTTACATGCGTTACATGGCTGCCTGTTTAAAATTCATATAACACCATGTGCTTTACGAGTGAAATTACCTGTCATATCGTGTCTCGCTTGTTTACTTGTCAATGTACAATTTTATAACTGTTCGGAGGCAACTTACTTTGTTGTCCTCCTAATGTGATATATTAAATGTCATAAATGTGCATTGCATACATGGTTGCAACCTTTCATTCTGGCGTGGTAGTGTTCACGTACACCGGGAGGCATCGGGCTTGCCGGTGCAACCGTGACTACCATTGTCCAATTTCCTCTCTCGCTTGGGGGCTAGACTTCCTCGGAGAGTTGGGTCGTAGGATTTCGGGGTACATTCGGAGTACACCCATTTGGCGTGATAAGTGGATGATTTGAAGTCGGCCGCAACAATTGATACTGGAAATGAACTGAGAGCAAAAGCTCACTGTATCCTTTTCACTATGCGTATAAGTACTCTAGCTTGGTTCCTAGAGGACCTCAGGGAGGAAAGACGGGTAATTGTGTTCTTTTACTCTTATATTACATTATGAACTTACTTGTGATATATGTCATGCTTACAAAAGGGTTTTTATGAGTTGAACCGGAAAAAGAGTTTCAAAACTTATTTCTCGTTCCCCCTCGCTGAGTTTATAAGGACTCACCCTCTTTTATCATCTCAGGTGAAGAAGACCAGGAACAGGTACCCGAGGACAACGTGCCTTTTGATGATTCCTTGGAATGATTGCTTGCCCTACGTGCCTTACTTGACTATGGCCATTTTGTGAACAATATGTTGCTTGAAGACTATTTCTTATGTTGCTTGTTATTGTATTGTAAATGACCCCCGTTGTAATTTGGGGTCTAATTTTGGCTTGTACCGATCATAACTAGATAGACACTCCTATGGTTGTTTTCGCTATCGCTATTGGTTAGTATCTATCACAAGCTTATGAAGTATCAGGTAAAGGATTAAGTAAAATGAATCTATCCAATCTTAAGCAGGTACTCATTGTTAAGCTAAGATCAACATGTGCTTTTGTAACAAGAATTAACAAACAAACGAGACATAGTATCATGCTAGATTATTAGGAAAACGAGACTTCGAGATAACTAGTAGGCGTTTTGATGGGTGATAAATAGTAATCTTAGTTGGAAATGAAATTGAGATTGGAAATTTTGAGGCATTTAGAGAATTAGGTCAAACTAAATAGCCCAATTATAGCCATTATGCCACCGATTTTCTAGAGAATTTGTAGAGTTTAGGCTAAACGTTAAGTATTAAACCTTCATGAACGATTAAGTACGTGAAATGACTTGAATGTTTAGATCACACCCTAGTCGAACCTCTATAGGTTAGGTTGGGGCGTGACAGAGACCTAGTCCCAAGCCCCACGCCCTCGGTTTGCAGGCCCAACCTCTACGTGAGGTGAAGTTGTCTTGCCCAAGGTTCCGTGTTATTCGGTAATAGAAATGTGATGGATTAGGTTGTCGTCCTTTTCGCGGCTCACGACGTACTATCTGAGACGAAAAAATAGTGCAAAAGAATAAAAGTGTCTCGAAATTGATGAAAACGTTCGATTTTGGGCTACGAAAATTTTAGTAGCCAAGCAAGCTTGCTGCCCCCGTCGTAGATATCTCGGAGAACTTTCCAATAGTATGCTGTACGCCGCGTAACTCCTTACGGATCAAAAGTTATGGGCACCAGAGCGACGGAGACCTAGTCCTAAGCCCCACGCCCTCGATTTGTGGACCCAGGCTCTACGTGAGGCGAAGTTGTCTTGCCCAAGGTGCCGTGTTATTCGGTAATAGAAATATGATGGATTAGGCTGTCTTCCTTTTCAAGGCTCACGACGTATGATCCGGGATGAAAAAATAGCGAAAAAGAAGAAAAATGTCCCGAAACTGACAAAAACGTTCGATTTTGGGCTCCGAAAATTTTTGCAGCCAAGCAGGCTTGCTGTCCCTGTTGTAGAGCTCTCGGAGAGCTTTCGAACAGTATGTTGTGCACCGCGTAAATCCTTATGGATCAAAAGTTATGGGCACCAGAGCGACGGAGACCTGGTCCCAAGCCCCACGCCCTCGATTTGCGGGCCCAGCCTCTACTTGAGGCAAAGTTGTCTTGCCCAAGGTGGCGCGGGATTCGGTAATATAAATGTGGCGGATTAGGTTGTCGTCCTTTTCAATGCTCACGACGTACGATACGAGACAGAAAAACAGCGTAAAAGAATAAAAGTGTCCCGAAACTGATGAAAACATTCGATTTTGAGCCCCGAAAATGGGAGTAGCCAAGTAGGCTTGCTGCTCTCGTCGTAGAGTACTCGGAGAGCTTTCCAACTGTATGCTGTGTGCCGCGTAACTCCTTACGGATCAAAAGTTATGGGCACCAGAGCGACGAAGACCTGGTCCCAAGCCCCATGCCCTCGGTTTGCAGGCCCAGCCTCTACGTGAGGCAAAGTTGTCTTTCTCAAGGTGGCACGGGATTCGGTAATAGAAATGTGGCGGATTAGGTTGTCGTCCTTTTCGCGGCTCACGACGTATGATCCGGGACGAAAAAATAGCGCAAAAGAATAAAAGTGTCCCGAAACTGATGAAAATGATCAATTTTGGGCTCCGAAAATGGGCGCAGCAAAGTAGGCTAGCTGCCCTTGTCGTAGAGCTCTCGAAGAGCTTTCCAACGGTATGCTGTGCGCCGCGTAACTCCTTACGTATCAAAAGTTATGGGCACCGGAGCGACGGAGACCTGGTCCCAAGCCCCACGCCCTCGGTTTGCGGGCTTAGCTTCTACGTGAGGCGAAGTTGTCTTGCCCAAGGTGCCATGTTATTCGGTAATAGAAATCTAATGGATTAGGTTGTTGTCCTTTTCACGGCTCACGACGTATGATCCGGGACGGAAAAACAGCGCAGAATAAGAAAATTGTCCCAAAACTGATGAAAACGTTCGATTTTGGGCTCCAAAAATGGGAGTATTTGAGCAGGCTTGTTGCCCCCATCGTAGAGCTCTCGGAGAGCTTTCCAACTGTATGTTGTGCGCCGTGTAACTCCTTACAGATCAAAAGTTATGGGCAACGGAGCGACGGAGACCTGGTCCCAAGCCCCATGCTGTCGGTTTGCGGGCCCATCTTTTACATGAGGCGAAGTTGTCTTGCCCAAGGTGGCGCGGCATTCAGTAATAGAAATGTGATGGATTAGGTTGTCGTCTTTTTCGCGGCTCACGAGGTACGATTCGGGATGGAAAAACAGCGCAAAAGAATAAAAGTGTCCCGAAACTGATAAAATCATTCAATTTTGGGCTCCAAAAATTGGCGCAGCTATGCTGGCTTACTACCCTCGTCGTAGAGCTATCGGAAAGCTTTCCAACGTTATGTTGTGCGCCGCGTAACTCCTTACGGATCAAAAGTTATGGGCACCGGAGCGACGGAGACCTGGTCCCAAACCACACCCCGTCGATTGGCGGGGCCCAGCCTCTACGTGAGGCAAAGTTGTCATGCCTAAGGTGCCTTGTTATTCGGTAATAGAAATGTGATGGATTGGGTAGTCGTCCTTTTTGCGGCTCACGACGCACGATCTGGGACAGAAAAACAGCGCAAAACAAGAAAATTGTTCTGAAAATGATGAAAACGTTCGATTTTGGGCTCCAAAAATGGGAGTATCTTAGCAGGCTTGCTACCCCCATCGTAGAGCTCTCGGAGAGCTTTCCAATTATATGTTGTGCACCGCGTAATTCCTTACGGATCAAAAGTTATGGGCACCGGAGCGACGAAGACCTGGTCCCAAGCCCAATGCCGTCAGTTTGCGGGCCCAGCTTCTACGTGAGGTGAAGTTGTCTTGCCCAAGGTGGTACGACATTCGGTAATAGAAATGTGGTGGATTAGATTGTCGTCCTTTTCGCGGCTCACGACTTACGATCCTGGACGGAAAAACGGCGTAAAAGAATAAAATTGTCCCGAAACTGATGAAATCGTTCGATTTTGGGCTCCAAAAATTGGCACAGCAACGCTGGCTTACTACCCCCATTGTAGAGCTCTCGGAGAGCTTTCTAACGGTATGCTGTGCGCCGCGTAACTCCTTACGGATCAAAAGTTATGGGCACCGAAAAAACGGAGACCTGGTCCCAAGCCACACCCCGTCGGTTTGCGGGGCCCAGCCTCTACGTGAGGCGAAGTTGTCTTGCCCAAGGTGCCGTGTTATTCGGTAATAGAAATGTGATGGATTAGGTTGTTGTCCTTTTCACGGCTCACGACGTACGATCCAGGACGGAAAAATATCGCAAAAGAAGAAAAGTGTCCCGAAATTGATGAAAACGTTCGATTTTGGGGTCCGAAAATTTTCGCAGCAAAGCAAACTTGCTGCCCCTTTCGTAGAGCTCTCAGAGTGCTTTCCAACGGTATGTTGTGTGCTGCGTAACTCCTTACGAATCAAAAGTTATGGGCACCGGAGCGACGGAGACCTGGTCCCAAGCCCCATGCCCTCCGTTTGCGGGCCCAGCTTCTACGGGAGGTGAAGTTGTCTGGTCCAAGGTGGCGCAGGATTCAGTAATAGAAATGTGGCGGATTAGGTTGGCGTCCTTTTCACGGTTCACGACTTACGATCCGAGATGGAAAAACAGTGCAAAAGAAGAAAATTGTCCCGGAAATAATGAAAATGTTCAATTTTGGGATCCGAAAATGGCCGCAGTTGAGCAGGCTTGCTTCCTTTGTCGTAGAGCTCTCGGAGAGCTTTCCAACGGTATGCTGTGCGCCGGGGTACTCCTTACGGATCAAAAGTTATGGGCACCGGAGCGACGAAGACTTGGTCCCAAGCCCAACGCCCTCGGTTTGCGGGCCCAGCCTCTACGTGAGGCGAAGTTGTCTTGCCCAAGGTGCCATAGGATTCGGTAATAGAAATGTGGGGGATTATGTGAGGCCTGACCTTGATTTGCGTGCGATACCTCATTTCGTGTGCTCTAATCTAGATTTGCGTGCCTTGACTTAGGTTTAAGAATCGTGTTTCGTTTTATGTGCCTTGCATTGAATTACGTGCATTCATTTAGGGTTGCGTGCATTTACTTGGGAAATGTGCATTTGTCTCGTAGTTCGTGCCTTACCTCATAGTGCGTGCCCTAGACCTAGGAAAGCGTGCCCTCACGTTAATCAAGAAAGCATCTTACCCGAAGCACTAGGTCATTAATTAATCCTACAAATCCCACTAACTAATATTAAATTACTAATTCAACCCACTAGAAGACGAAATTGCACCAAAAGCTAGACATTCTCATTCTTTACTCCTTATTCTTTTGCACTTTCCAAACACACAATTAAATAAAGCTCAAAAGATGACAAAGATTCAGATTTTTCATGCCTTGGCCGACCATCTTGTGTGCCTTGTGATTGCTTTGCATAATTCAAATCTTATTCCCAAACAATCTATGACATTCTATGACACAAATGCATAAAAAAATTAGCTCAAAGACCTCCTCAAAGCTCCCAATCTCGACATAAGCTCCTTGTCCATGCTAGGAAATTCAAAAACCATGCTTCTTGAAGACACAAATCTGAAATTTTTATGCCCAAGGCCGACACATGCTTCATCATTTGCAAGGCTTTCATTTTTTCTTTCATTTCTCTCACTTCCTCACATTTCTCTCTCCCTCGCATTCTTCTCACTTTCTCTCGGCTTTGGCTGAGTTCCTATACTCCATAGCTTATCTTCATCACTCCATGATTCATCAAGGCAAGCAAGAAGCTAAGGAGCTCAACTAAGCAAGCTAGGTTGCAAGAAACACACATGCAAGCTCTTTGAATCTCCATTTCAGCTTAGGTGAGTTTGCTAGCTTCCATTTCTTTTCTTCTTGTTCTAACCACATGAATCTACTAAGAATTTGGTCACTAAGCTAGGAAAAATAGAGAAAACCGAGTGGTGTCTCGGCTAAGCAAGGAAGAAGATCAACTTTGTGCTTCACCAAGAGTCTTGTGCATCTTCTAGTTGTTTTGCTAAAGTGAGGGCTAAAACTTCTTGAAAATCTTTCAAAAAACCACATGCATGCTCTTAAATGTTTATCTTTGCTTCTGTACTCGAGATATATGTGTGTTCATAAGCTTTTACAACCATGCATGGCAAGATTTTGGGCTAGAATGTGATGATAGATGAAATCGTGCATGTGACAGCTTTCTGTCTTGTCGGTGCGAGGTGATTTTTGCTAGGTAAATGATGTTCAAAATGCATAAAAATTGGTAGATAACTCGTTTTGCCAGTTCGGAACATTTTTCAAAGAAATAGGCCAAATCTAATTTTG
Source organism: Ehretia macrophylla (assembly GCA_037974665.1). Classification (NCBI taxonomy): domain Eukaryota; kingdom Viridiplantae; phylum Streptophyta; class Magnoliopsida; order Boraginales; family Ehretiaceae; genus Ehretia; species Ehretia macrophylla. The sequence continues at coordinate 45,782,708 of CM075771.1, read as the reverse complement.
ACTCTAATGCCCTCAAAATGGCAAATCATTAAAATGTATCCAAATCTGGAAAGTCTGGAAAAATGAAGCAGGTTTTGGCAGATTCACTGACCTTGTGGAACGAACCAGTTTTGACTTAGTAAAGGACATAAAAAATGCATGAAATTTGGTGTGATGATATATTTTTCAGTTCTGGACATTTTTGTCAAAAATGGACTAAGGCTAAATCTGACCTTAAGGACCTCAAACACGACAAGTATTGAAATGTGTGCAAATCTGGACAATTTTGTGCAGTTTCACTATTTTGGCTATAACTATTGAACCCGAACTCCAAATGATACGAGGTTTGTTTCTGAATTTAGTTCACTTATTAAGCTTTAATTTGAAATATTATTCACTGGATTTGGAGATTGTTTGCTTGTCTTAATGATTGTGAGAAAACAGTCCATTGCAGTTAGGGTTTCACTTAGTGATATGCTTAGAAAAATTATTGTAGCTTCTCTTGTTATATTAAATTCTTGGGATTGTGGCACTGGGATGTTGTGTAGACTGTTATTAATACTTGAGGGTGTTTGAATTAATCGATGCATGGCTTGAGTTAATTTCGAGATGACTTGGGGCTTAATCGCACGGGTAAGCATGAATTGGAACCCTAGTAACTATGTGAATTTGCTAAGTGTTGATCATTTGGATGTTTTGTTGGATTATGTGTTTAGTAGGCTGCCCGTAGTTGCCCTTGTAGCCCTAAATATGATTTCGATGATTTCATGTTGATAAGTAGGCTTTTCTTGCACCCGGTCCCACGTAGATGTCGTTGCATGTTGAATAATCTTGTTATTTGATTATGTGAACTTTGAAATGAGTTATATGACTTGATTTACATGGCTTCTCGTTTAATGTTCATATAACTCCATGTGCCTTTCAAGTGAAATTACTTGTCTTATCGTGCCTCGCTTGTTTACTTGTTAATGCGCAATCTTATGACTGCTTGGAGGAAACCTACTTTGTTGTCCTCCTAATGTGATATATTAAATGTCATAAATGTGCATTGCATACAAGGTTGCAACCTTTCATTCTGGCGTGGTAGCGTTCACGCACACCGGGCGGCATCGGGCTTGCCGGTGTAACCGTGACTACCATTGTCCAATTCCCTCTCTCGCTTGGGGGCTAGACTTCCTCGGAGAGTTGGGTCGTAGGATTTTGGGGTACATCCGGAGTACACCCATTTGGCGTGATAAGGGGATGATTTGAAGTCAGCTGCAACAACTGATACTGGAAATGAACTGAGAGCAAAAGCTCACCGTATCCTTTTCACTATGTGTATAAGTACTCTCGCTTGGTTTCTAGAGGACATCGGGGAGGAAAGATGGGTAATTGTGTTCCTTTACTTTTATACTATTGTTGTGTACTTATTTGTGATATATTCATGCTTGCAAAATGGGTTTTCATAAGTTGAACTGGAAAATGAGTTTCAAAACCTATTTCTCGTTCCCCCTCACTGAGTTTATAAGGACTCACCCTCTTTTATCATCTCAGGTGAAGAAGATCAAGAACAGGTACCCGAGAACGACGTGCCTAATGATGATTCCTTGGAATAATTGCCTGTCCTATGTGCTTTGCTTGATTATGGCCATTGTGAACACTATACTGCTTGAAGACTGTTTCTTTTCATGTTGCTTGATGTTTGTAATGTAAAAGACCCCCGTTGTAATTTGGGGTCTAATTTTGGCTTGTACTGATAATAACTAGACAGACACTACTATGGTCGATTTGCTATCGTTACTGGCTAGTATCTATCATAGGATTATGAAGTATCCGGTAAGGACTAAGTAAAATGAACCTACCCAATCTTAAGAAGGTACCTATTGTTAAGCTTAGGTCAACAGGTACTTTTGTAATGAGGGTTAACAAACAAACGAGACATGGTATCATGCTAGGTTATTAATCAAATGAGACATCGAGATAACTAGTAGGCGTTTTAATTGATGGTAAATAATAATCTTAGTTGGAAATGAAATTTGAGGCGTTTAGAGAACTAGGCCAAACTAAAGAGCCCAATTATAACCGTTATGCTGCCGATTTTTCAGAAAATTATGGAGTTTAGGCTAAACGTTAAGTGTTAAACTTCTATGAACGACTAAGTACGAGACATGGCTTAAATGTTTAGTTCACACCCTAGTCTAACCTTTATAGACCGGGTTGGGGGTGTGACACCTTATAGAAAGAATGGTATCAGAGCTTAGATTGCTTAAGCCGGGTTTAACTCTCAGACCATGGGTAGAGCCCTAAGATAATTAGGATGACTTGTCTATATCTTATTGTGTGATAATGTTAAATGTGCCTTCTATGTTCTATGTGCTTAAGTGATTAATATGTCTTAATTGTTTCTAGAATTGTGTATCTATATTATGTTGCATATCTTATGCATTAAATTCTTGTTTGTCGTATTTCAATAAATTGTGCATCATAATCTATGCCTATAGATGGCTGGCCCTAGTACCCGCACTACTAATAGGAGTGGTGAACCCCAAGAGACCGGAGATGCTTATCAAACTAATCCCGACATAGCTATGTTTAACATGATGGCGAATGCCATGGATCGCGTGTCATGAGTGATGGAGCATCAAGATGCACGTGAAGCCAACAACAACCACAACAAGAGGAATGATGGTAACCATGGGAGACATAGCAGAATGAGGGAATTCCTTGATTTTCGCGCGTCCAAATTCCACGGGGAAGCTGATGATAAGAAAGCGGAGGCTTGGTTGTCCGAGATCGAGAGGATTTTCAGGCCACTTGATTATATTGATGAAGAGAAGGTGGAGTTTGCTATGTTTCTGTTGCACGGGGATGCTGAACATTGGTGGCATATTGTGGAGGCACTGTGGGAAACTGATTAGACACCTCGCTTGTGGGGTAATTTCGTTAAGGCCTTCAAGGAGAAATATGTACCTGCAGTTTCTAGGCAGAGGCGGATTGAGGAATTCATGCACCTGAACCAGGGTAACATGACGGTGGCCCAGTACGAGGCTCATTTTGACCGGCTGTCCCGTTATGCTCAGTATATGGTCAGTACTCCGGAGGTAAAGATGTGGAAATTTACTACGGGATTGAGGCAAGAGATTCAGGACCAGTTGGCTTTGCATGACTTCGATACCTATTCTGCTATCTTTGCTGCTGCTTCCCGAGTTGAGAAGAGGAAACTTGATAGAGCCGGTTCGAGTCAGCCGAACAAGAAACCATACCAGCCTTCAGGTCAACAGAGGAAATTCCAGAGCCAGAGTCGTAGTCAGGGCCAGAGCCAGAACAGACCAGTGAATAACTGTGGCCCGACGAAAGCGCCATCAGCCTCTTCCACCTGGGATCCATAGGTAGTTCACCTGCTACTCAGTCTGTCATCTGTACTTACTATGACAAGAAGGGGCATACCGAGGCCCAGTGCTGGAAGAAGTCAGGTCGATGTGTGCGGTGTGGCAGTGATCAGCATCAGATCAATGATTGCCCTATATGGCAAGCAGGACAGAATCAGGTTAAACCAGCTGGTAGAGGCAAGACTCCAGTTCCTAGAGTTCAGGCTCGAGCTTATGCTATTGAGTACGAGGAGCTTCTAGAGGAGACCGTTGTTGTTGAAGGTACATTCTTCATACTGAATCAACTTGTTAGTTGGCTAATTGATTCGGGTGCTACTCATTCATTTATTACTCCCTTATGTGTGCAACGTGTGAAACTACGAGTTGTATGTTTGCCTTACGAGGTAGAAGTTGGTACTCCGATAGGTTCTAAACTTGTTACTAGCTCGGCTTGTAAAGCATTTAAAATCCAAATTAAGGATAGGGAATTCTCAGCCAATCTTATTGTATTACCTTTTCGAGACTATGAGGTCATTTTAGGGATAGACTGGCTAAAGCATCATGTCCAACTAGATTGCCGGACGAAGATTGTAACGTTCCGGGTACCTGGTCAACCAATACTGGAGGTAATAGGTCGAAGAGATTTCACCGGGAGTTCCATCATTTCATCTACGAAAGTAGTGAAGTCCTTGAGAAAATGATGTAGTGGATACTTAGCTTACCTCATCAACAAACCATCAAACAAAGCTAAGTTGGAGGAGATGCCAGTGATCAAAGACTATACGGATGTGTTTCCAGAAGAATTGCCCGGTTTACCCCCAAATCGAGAGATCGAGTTCATTATAGAGTTACTGCTTGGCACCTAGCCGATACCTAAAGCCCCTTATCGTATGGCACCGGCCGAGTTACAAGAATTGAAGGACCAATTGCAAGGATTGTTGAAGAAAGGGTTTGTTCAACCAAGTTCTTCTCTGTGGGGTGCACCAGTCCTCTTTGTGAAGAAGAAAGACGGAACGTTGAGGCTATGCATCGATTACCAAGGATTGAACCAAGTGACTGTCAATAATAAATACCCATTTCTACTGATCGACGAGTTGTTTGATCAACTTCAAGGAGCCAAAGTGTATTCGAAACTCGACTTGAGGCAATGGTACTATCAATTGCAGATCAAAAAGGAGGATGTGCCTAAAACAGCTTTCAGGACAAGATATGGGCATTATGAATATATGGTGATGTCATTTGGACTAACCAATGCCCCTGCAGCTTTTATGGACTTGATGCACAGGGTGTTTCAACCCTACTTGGACCAATTTTTGGTGATCTTCATTGATGATATTTTGGTATACTCGAAATCCGAGGCTGAGCATGAGCAACATCTGCAATTAGTATTGCAGAAACTTTGAGAGCATCAATTGTATGCAAAGTTTAGCAAGTGCGAATTTTGGTTGCAATAGATTGCATTTTTAGGGCACATCATATCCCAAGAGGGAATAGCAGTGGATCCAACAAAGATAGAAGCGGTGATGTCTTGGAAGAAGCCGAAAAGCGTTACGGAGGTTCGGAGTTTTCTTGGTCTAGCTGGCTATTATCGGAGATTCGTTAAGGATTTCTCTAAGATTGCAGGACCACTTACAAAGCTCACTCAAAAGAAAACAAAGTTTGTGTGGGATGATAAGTGTGAGAACAGCTTCCAAGAGTTGAAGAAAAGATTGACTACCACACCTATTCTTGCATTGCCTGAAGGGAGTCAAGGTTTTGTAATTTATAGCGATGCTTCGAAGGAAGGACTAGGTTGTGTGTTGATGCAAAATGGTAGAGTGATTGCGTATGCTTCTAGGAAACCGAAGCCATATGAATTGAACTACCCGACGCATGACTTGGAGTTAGCGGCTATTGTGTTTGCACTCAAGAAATGGAGGCACTATCTATGGGGTAACAAGTTCGAGGTGTTTATGGATCACAAGAGCTTGAAATACTTGTTCTCACAAAAAGAGTTGAATATGAGGCAAAAACGGTGGATGGAGCTTTTGGATGATTATAACTGCACAATCAATTATGTGCCTGGTAAAGCAAATGTAGTTGTCGATGCCTTAAGTAGGAAAGTGAGCATGGCAAAACTGGAAGTCAAGGTGCAGGAGTTGTTGGAGGAAGCATTTTTGTGGAAACCACAATTGACTCGGAAAGGGTTACTTTTTGCCACTACTCAGGTTCAATCGACCTTGTTGTCTAAATTACGAGAGGCTCAACAGAAAGACCAACAATTCCAGAAGATTAAAGAAAGCAACACATATTTCAAGTTTCATGATGATGGTATTTGGAGGTTTAGGAATCGGATTTGTGTTCCTAATGAACCATAGCTGAAAAAGAAGATTCTTGAAGAAGCCCATAATTCAATATACACTATTCATCCCGGCGGAACGAAGATGTACTGGGATTTGAAGCAACACTATTGGTGGAATAACATGAAAAGAGAGATTGCAGAGTTTGTGGCACGGTGTTTGACTTGCCAGAGAGTCAAAGCGGAACATCAACGACCGGCAGGTTTACTTCAACCGTTGGAGATTCCTCAATGGAAATGGGAACATATAACTATGGACTTTGTTATGGACCTGCCCAAGTCACAAAAGGGTCATGACGACGTTTGGGTCATAGTGGATAGATTGACTATGTCAGCACATTTCTTGCCGATGAACAAGGAGGATAGTCCTGAGAAATTCGGAGATATGTATGTGGCGGAGATTGTAAGATTGCACGGGATGCCTGTGAGTATTGTATCGGATAGGGATCCTCGTTTTACTTCCCGATTTTGGAAGAGATTGCAAGAAGCTTTGGGAACGAAGTTGAGTTTCAGCACGACTTATCACCCTGAGACTGATGGACAATCGGAGAGAACTATTCAGATTCTGGAGGATATGCTGAGGGCATGCGTTTTAGATTTCGGGAAAGGTTGGGACAAATATCTGTCTCTAGCGGAGTTCGCTTATAATAATAGTTATCAGGCCACTATCGGGATGGCCCCATTTGAGGCATTGTATGGATGTAAGTGTTGATCCCCAATTTACTGGGATGAAGCAGGTGAAACGAAGACTTTTGACCCGACCCTTCTACCTGAACTTATGAAGACTGTTGATAATATCCACCTCATCCGGAAACGGATACTTACCGCCCAGAGCAGGCAGAAGAGTTATGCAGACCGACAGAGACGAAGCCTAGAGTTTGAGGTTGGCGACAAGGTGTTCTTGAAGATATCACCCCGGAAGGGACTGATTAAACATGGCAAGGGTGGAAAGTTAAGCCCGAGGTTTGTAGGACCATTTGAGATAATTGAGAAGGTTGGCAAATTGGCGTATCGCGTGGCACTACCCCAAAACCTCTCCAATATTCACGACGTCTTTCATGTTTCGATGCTACGGAAGTATCACCCTGATCTATCACATATCTTGGAGCCAGAGCCATTGCAGCTTCGGGAGAACTTGTCTTATGAAGAGAAGCCCGTTCGGATCCTAGACCAGCAAGATCGGGAGTTGCGCAACAAATCTATACCAATGGTGAAAGTGTTGTGAGATCATCATGGAGTTGAAGAAGCAACGTGGGAAATGCGAGACCAGATGGACCAACAGTATCCAACTTTAATTCAAAGGTAATATTGAATTTCGGGACGAAATTCTTTTAAGGAGGGGAGGATGTGAAGCCCGACCTCGATTTACGTGCGATACCTCGTTTCGTGTGTCATAACCTAGATTTGCGTGCCTTGACCTAGGTTTAAGAATCGTGTTTCATTTTATGTGCCTTGCATTGAATTACGTGCGTTCATTTAGGGTTGCGTGCATTTACTTGGAAAACGTGCATTCATCTCGTAGTGCGTGCCCTACCTCATAGTGTGTGCCCTAGACCTAGGAAAGCGTGCCCTCACGTTAATCAAGAAAGCATTTTACACGAAGCACTAGGTCATTAATTAATCCTACAAATCCTACTAACTAATATTAAATTACTAATTCAACCCACTAGAAGACAAAATTGCACCAAAAGCTAGACATTCTCATTCTTTATTCCTTATTCTTTTGCATTTTCCAAACACACAATTAAATAAAGCTCAAAAGATGACAAAGATTCAGATTTTTCATGCCTTGGCCGACCACCTTGTGTGCCTTGTGATTGCTTTGCATAATTCAAATCTTATTCCCAAACATTCTATGACACAAATGCATAAAATATTAGCTCAAAGACCTCCTCAAAGCTCCCAATCTCGACATAAGCTCCTTGCCCATGCTAGGAAATTCAAAAACCATGCTTCTTGAAGACACAAATCTGAAATTTTTATGCCCAAGGCCGACACATGCTTCATCATTTGCAAGGCTTTCATTTTTTCTTTCATTTCTCTCACTTCCTCACATTTCTCTCTCTCCCTCTCATTCTTCTCTCTTTCTCTCAGCTTTGGCTGAGTTCCTATACTCCATAGCTTATCTTCATCACTCCATGATTCATCAAGGCGAGCAAGAAGCTAGGGAGCTCGACTAAGCAAGCTAGGTTGCAAGAAACACACGTGGAAGCTCTTTGAATCTCCATTTCGGCTTAGGTGAGTTTGCTAGCTTTCATTTCTTTTCTTCTTGTTCTAACCACATGCATCTACTAAGAACTTGGTCACTAAGCTAGGAAAAATAGAGAAAACCGAGTGGTGTCTCGGTTAAGCAAGGAAGAAGGTCAACTTTGTGCTTCACCAAGAGTCTTGTGCATCTTCTAGTTGTTTTGCTAAGGTGAGGGCTAAAACTTCTTGAAAATCTTTCAAAAAACCACATGCATGCTCTTAAATGTTTATCTTTGCTTCTGTACTTGAGATATATGTGTGTTCATAAGCTTTTACAACCATGCATGGCAAGATTTTGGACTAGAATGTGATGATAGATGAAATCGTGCATGTGACAGCTTTCTGTCTTGTCGGTACGAGGTGATTCTGGCTAGGTAAATGATGTTGAAAATGCATGAAAATTGGTAGGTAACTATTTTTTCCAGTTATGAACATTTTTCACAGAAATCGGCCAAAGCTAATTTTGACTCTAGTGTCCTCAAAATGGCAAATCATTAAAATGTGTCCAAATCTGGAAAGTCTGGAAAAATGAAGCAGGTTTTGGCAGATTCACTGACCTTGTGGAAAGAATCCGTTTTAACTTAGTAAATGAAATCCAAAATGCATAAAATTTGGTGTGCTGCTATAATTTTCAGTTCTGGACATTTTTGTCAGAAATGGACTAAGGCTAAATCTGATCCTAAAGACCTCCAAAATGACAAGTATTGAAATCTGTGCAAATCTGGACAGTTTTGTGCAGTTTCACTGTTTTGGCTATAACTATTGAACCCGAACTCCAAATGATGCGAGGTTTGTTTCTTAATTTAGATCACTTCTTAAGATTTAATTTGACATCTTATTCACTGGATTTGGAGATTGTTTGCTTGTCTTAATGATTGGGAGAAAACAGTCCATTGCAGTGAGGGTTTCACTTAGTGATATGCTTAGAAAAATTATTGTAGCTTCTCTTGTTATATTAAATGCTTGGGATTGTGGCACTGGGATGTTGTGTGGACTCTTTTGAATACTTGAGGGTGTTTGAATTAATCGATGCATGGCTTGAATTGATTTCGAGATGACTTGGGGCTTAATCGCACGGGTAAGCACGAATTGGAACCCTAGTAACTAGGTGAATTTGTTAAGTGTTGATCATTTGGATGTTGTGTTGGATTATGTGTTTAGTAGGCTACATGTAGTTTCCCTTGTAGCCCTAAATATGATTTCGATGATTTCATGTTGATAAGTAGGCTTTTCTTGCACCCGGTCCCACGTAGATGTCGTTGCATGTTGAATAATCTTGTTATTTGATTACGTGAACTTTGAAATGAGTCATATGACTTGATTTACATGGCTACCCGTTTAATGTTCATATAACTCCATGTGCCTTTCAAGTGAAATTACTTGTCTTATCGTGCCTCGCTTGTTTACTTGTCAATGTGCAATCTTATGACTGCTCGGAGGCAACCTACTTTGTTGTCCTCCTAATGTGATATATTAAATGTCGTAAATGTGCATCGCATACAAGGTTGCAACCTTTCATTTTGGCGTGGTAGTGTTCACGCACACCGGGCGACATCGAGCTTGCCAGTGCAACTGTGACTACTATTGTCCAATTCCCTCTCTCGCTTGGGGGCTAGACTTCCTCAAAGAGTTGGGTGGTAGGATTTCGGGGTACATCCGGAGTACACCCATTTGGCGTGATAAGGGGATGATTTGAAGTCGGCCGCAACAACTGATACTGGAAATGAACTGAGAACAAAAGCTCATCGTATCCTTTTCACTATGTGTATAAGTACTCTCGCTTGGTTCTTAGAGGACCTCGGGGAGGAAAGATGGGTAATTGTGTTCCTTTACTTTTATATTATTGTTGTGTACTTATTTGTGATATATTCATGCTTGCAAAAAGGGTTTTCATAAGTTGAACCGGAAAATGAGTTTCAAAACCTATTTCTCTTTCCCCCTTGCTAAGTTCATAAGGACTCACCCTCTTTTATCATCTCAGGTGACGAAGATCAAGAACAGGTACCCGAGGACGATGTGCCTAATAATGATTCCTTGGAATGATTGCCTGTCCTATGTGCTTTGCTTGATTATGGCCATTGTGAACACTATAGTGCTTGAAGACTGTTTCTTATCATGTTGCTTGATGTTTGTAATGTAAAAGACCCCCGTTGTAATTTGGGGTCTAATTTTGGCTTGTACTGATAATAACTAGACAAACACTACTATGGTCGTTTTGCTATCGTTACTGGCTAGTATCTATCATAGGAATATGAAGTATCCGGTAAGGACTAAGTAAAATGAACCTACCCAATCTTAAGCAGGTACCCATTGTTAAGCTAATGTCAACAAGTACTTTTGTAACGAGGGTTAACAAACAAACAAGACATGGTATCATGCTAGGTTTTTAATCAAATGAGACATCGAGATAACTAGTAGGCGTTTCAATTGATGGTAAATAGTAATCTTAGTTAGAAAAGAAATTTGAGGCATTTAGAGAACTAGACCAAACTAAAGAGCCCAATTATAGCCGTTATGCTGCCAATTTTTCAAAAAATTATGGAGTTTAGGCTAAATGTTAAGTGTTAAACTTCTATGAACGACTAAGTACGAGAGATGGCTTAAATGTTTAGTTCACACCCTAGTCTAACCTTTATAGACCGGGTTGGGGCGTGACAGATTAGTTTTTCGTCCTTTTTGCGGCTCACAACGTACGATCCGGGTCGAAAAAATAGCGCAAAAGAAGAAAATTGTCCTAAAACTGATAAAAACGTTCGATTTTGGGTTCCAAAAATGGGCGCAACAAGCAAGCTTGTTGTACCCGTCATAGAGTTCTTGGAGAGCTTTCCAACGGTATGCTGTGCACCGCATAACTCCTTACTGATCAAAAGTTATGGGCACCGGAGCGATGGAGACCTGGTCCCAAGCCCCACACCCTCGGTTTGCAAGCCCAGCCTCTTCGTGAGGCGAAGTTGTCTTGCCCAAGGTGCCATGTTATTCGGTAATAGAAATGTGATGGATTACGTTGTCGTCTTTTTTGAGGTTCACGACGTACGATCTGGAACGAAAAAACAGCACAAAAGAAGAAAATTATTCTGAAACTGATGAAAATGTTTGATTTTGGGCTCAAAAAATGGGCGCAGCCGAGCATGCTTGTTGCCCTTGTCGTGGAGCTCTCGGAGAGCTTTTCAACAGTATGTTGTGCGCCACGTAACTCCTTACGGATCAAAAGTTATGGGCACCAGAGCGACGGAGACTTGGTCCTGAGCCCCACGCCCTTGGTTTGCGGGCCCAGCCCCTACGTGAGGCGAAGTTGTCTTGCCCAAGGTGCCGTGCTATTCGGTAATAGAAATGTGATGGATCAGGTTGTCATCCTTTTCGCGGCTCACGACGTACGATCCAGGACGAAAAAATAGCGCAAAAGAAGAAAAGTGTCACGACACTGATGAAAACATTCGATTTTGGGCTCCAAAAATTTTTGCAGCCTAGCAGGCTTGCTACCCCCATCGTAGAGCTCTCAGAGAGCTTTCCAATGGTATGTTGTGCACCACGTAACTCCTTACGGATCAAAAGTTATGGGCACCGGAGCGACGGAGACTTAGTCCTAAGCCCCATGCCCTCAATTTGCGGGCCCAGCTTCTACGTGAGGCGAAGTTGTCTTATCCAAGGTGGTACGGGATTCGATAATAGAAATGTGGCAGATTAGGTTGTCGTCCTTTTCGCGGCTTATGATGTACGATCCGAGACGGAAAAATAGCGCAAAAGAATAAAAGTGTCCCAAAACTGATAAAAATGTTCAATTTTAGGCTACGAAAATAGGTGCTTTAGAGCAAGCCTGCTTCCCCCATCATAGCTCTCTCGGAGAGCTTTCCAACGGTATGCAGTAAGCCACGTAACTCCTTACTGATCAAAAGTTATGGGCACCGGAGCGACGGGGACCTGGTCCCAAGCCCCACACCCTCGGTTTACGAGCCCAGCCTCTACGTGAGGAGAAGTTGTCTTGCCCAAGGTGCCATGTTATTTGGTAATAGAAATGTGATGGATTAGGTTGTCGTCCTTTTCGCAGCCCACGACATACGATCCGGGACGGAAAAACTGCGCAAAAGAAGAAAATTTTCCTAAAACTGATGAAAACGTTTGATTTTGGGCTCCGAAAAGGGGCATAGCTGAGTAGGATTGTTGCCCCCATCGTAGAGCTTTCGGAGAGCATTTCAACAGTATGATGTACGCCGCGTAACTCCTTACGGATTAAAAGTTATGGGCACCGGAGCGACGGAGACCTCGTCCCAAGACCCACGGCCTCGGTTTTCGGGCCCAGCCTCTACGTGAGGCGAAGTTGTCTTGCCTAAGGTGCCATGTTATTCGGTAATAGAAATGTGATGGATTAGGTTGTCGTCCTTTTCGCAACTCATGACAAATGATCCAGGACGGAAAAACTGCGCAAAAGAAGAAAATTGTCCCGAAACTGATGAAAACGTTCTATTTTGGGCTCCGAAAAGGGGCGTAGCTGAGCAAGCTTGTTGCCCCCATCGTAGAGCTCTCGGAGAGCGTTTTAACAGTATGATGTACGCCGCGTAACTCCTTACGGATTAAAAGTTATAGGCACTGGAGCGACGGAGACCTCGTCCCAAGACCCACGACCTCGGTTTTTGGGCCCAACCGCTACGTGAGGCGAAGTTGTCTTGCCCAAGGTGCCATTTTATTCTGTAATAGAAATGTGATGGACAAGGTTGTCGTCCTTTTCGCGGCTCATAACGTACAATCCGGGACGGAAAAACAGCGCAAAAGAAGAAAAGTGTCTCGAAATTGAAGAAAACGTTCGATTTTGGGCTCTGAAAATTTTTGTTGCCAAGCAGGCTTGCTGCCCCCATCATAGAGCTCTCAGAGAGCTTTCCAACGGTATGCTATGCGCTGGGTAACTCCTTACAGATCAAAAGTTATGGGCACCGGAGCGACGGAGACCTGGTCCCAAGCCCCATGCCCTCGGTTTGCGGGCCCAGCTTCTACGTGAGGCAAAGTTGTCTTGCCCAAGGTGGCGCGGGATTCGTTAATAGAAATGTGGTGGATTAGGTTATCGTCCTTTTCGCGACTCACGACGTATGATCCGGGACGAAAAAATAGCGCAAAAGAATAAAAGTGTCCCGAAATGGATGAAAACCTTCGATTTTTGGGCTACAAAAATGGTCGCTTAAGAGTAGGCCTGCTTCCCTCGTCAAAGAACACTCGGAGAGCTTTCCAACGGTATGCAGTGTGCCGCGTAACTCCTTACTGATCAAAAGTTATGAGCACCGGAGAGATAGAGACCTGGTCCCAAGCCCCACGCCCTCGGTTTACGGGCCCAGCCTCTATATGAGGCGAAGTTGTCTTGCCCAAGGTGCCATGTTATTCGGTAACAGAAATGTGATGGATTAGGTTGTCATCCTTTTCGCAGCTCACGACATACGATCCGGGACGGAAAAACAGCGCAAAAGAAGAAAATTATCCCGAAACTAATGAAAACGTTCGATTTTGGGCTCCGAAAAGGAGCGTAGATGAGTAAGCCTAGTGACCCCATCGTAGAGCTCTCGGAGAGCTTTTCAACAGTATGTTGTGCGCCGCGTAACTCCATACGGATCAAAAGTTATGCACACCGGAGCGACGGAGACTTCGCCCCAAGACCCATGGCCTCGGTTTGCGGGCCCAGCCTCTACATGAGGCGAAGTTGTTTTTCCTAAGGTGCCATTTTATTCGGTAATAGAAATGTGATGGACAAGGTTGTTGTCCTTTTCGCTGCTCACGATGTACAATCCAGGACGGAAAAACAACGCAAAAGAAGAAAAGTGTCCCGAAATTGATGAAAACGTTCGATTTTGGGCTCTGAAAATTTTCGGTGCTGAGCAGGCTTGCTACCCCAGTCATAGAGCTCTCGGAGAGCTTTCCAACGGTATGTTGTACGCCGCGTAACTCCTTACGGATCAAAAGTAAACTCCTTACAAATCAAAAGTTATGGGAACCAGAGCGATGGAGACTTGGTCCTAAGCCCTACGCCCTTGGTTTGTGGGCCCAGCCTCTACGTGAGGCGTAGTTGTCTTGCCCAAGGTGTCGTGTGATTTGGTAATAGAAATGGGGTGGATTAGGTTATCGTCCTTTTTGCGGCTCACGACCTACGATCCGGGACGGAAAAACAGCGCAAAAGAATAAAATTCTCTCAAAACTGAGAAAAATGTTCGATTTTGGCATCTGAAAATGGGTGCAACGGAGCAGGATTGCTGCCCCTGTCGTAGAGCTCTCAAAAACCTCTCCAACAGTATGCTGCGCGCCGCGTAACTCCTTATGGATCAAAAGTTATGGGCACCGGAGCGGCGAAGACCTAGTCCCAAGTCCCACGCCCTTGGTTTACGGGCCCACCCTCTACGTGAGGCGAAGTTGTCTTGCTTGAGGTGCCATGGGATTCGGTAATAGAAATGTGGTGGATTAGGTTTTCGTCCTTTTCATGGCTCATGACGTACGATCCAGGATGAAAAAACAGAGCAAAAAAAAAAAAATTTGTCCCGAAACTGATGAAAACATTTGATTTTGGGGGGCTTCGAAAATGGACGCAGCCGAGCATGCTTGTTACGCCCGTCGTAGAGCTCTCGAAGAGCTTTCCAATGGTATGCTGTGCGCCGCCTAACTCCTTACCGATCAAAAGTTATGGGCACCGGAGCGACAGAGACCTGGTCCCAAGCCCCACACCATTGGTATGCCGGCCGAGCCTCTACGTAAGGCGAAGTTGTCTTTGCCTAAGGTGCCATGTTATTCGGTAATAGAAATGTGATGGATTAGGTTGTCGTCCTTTTCAAGGCTCACGATGTACGATCTGAGACGGAAAAACAACGCAAAAGAAGAAATTTGTTCCAAAACTGATGAAAACGTTCGATTTTGGGCTCCGAAAATTGGCGCAGCCGAGCAGGCTTGTTGCCCCTGTCTTAGAGCTCTAGGAGAGCTTTTCAACAGTATGTTGTGCGCCGCGTAACTCCCTACAGATCTAAAGATATGGGCACCAGAGTGACGTAGACCTCGTCCCAAGCCCCACGCCCTCGGTTTGCAGGTCCAACCTCTACGTGAGGCGAAGTTGTCTTGCCGAAGGTGCTGTGGTTTTCGGTAATGGGCACCGGAGCGACGGAGACCTAGTCCCAAGCCCAACGCCCTCGGTTTGCAAGCCCAGCATCAACGTGAGGCGAAGTTGTCTTGCCTAAGGTGCCATGTTATTCGGCAATAGATATGTGATGGATTAGGTTGTTGTCCTTTTTGAGGCTCACGACGTACGATCCGGGATAGAAAAATAGTGCAAAAGAAGAAAATTATTCCGAAACTGATGAAAACATTCGATTTTTGGCACCAAAAATGGGCGCAGCCGAGCAGGGTTGCAGCCCACGTCGTAGAGCTCTCGGAGAGCTTTCCAACGGTATGTTGTGCGCCGCGTAACTCCTTACGGATCAAAAGTTATGGGCACCGGAGCAATAGAGACCTGGTCCTAAGCCCCACGCCCTCGGTTTGTGGGCCCACCCTCTACGTGAGGCGAAGTTGTCTTGCCCAAGGTGCCGTGTTATTCTGTAATAGAAATGTGATGGATTATGTTGTCGTCCTTTTCGCGGCTCACGCCGTACGATATGGGACGGAAAAACAGCGCCAAAGAATAAAATTATCCCGAAACTGATGAAAACGTTCGATTTAGGGCTCCGAAAATTTTTACAGCCTAGCAAGCTTGTTGCCCCCGTCGTAGAGCTCTCAGAGAACTTTCCAACTATATATTGTGCACCGCGTAACTACTTACGGATCAAAAGTTATGGGCACCGGAGCGACGGAGACCTCGTCCCAAGACCCACGACCTCGGTTTGCGGGCCCAGCCTCTACTTGAGGCAAATTTGTCTTGCCCAAGCTGCCGTTTTATTCGGTAATAGAAATGTGATGGACTAGGTTGTCATCCTTTTCGCAGCTCACGACGTACAATCTGGGACGAAAAAATAGCGTAAAAGAAGAAAAGTGTCCCGAAATTGATGAAAACGTTCGATTTTGGGCTCTAAAAATTTTATGTGACAAGTAGGTTTGCTGCCCACGTCATAGAGCTCTCGGAGAGCTTTCCAACGGTATGCTGTGCGCCGCGTAACTCCTTACGGATCAAAAGATTTGGGCACCGGAGCGATGGAGACTTGGTATCAAGCCCCACGCCCTCGGTTTGCGGGCCCAGCCTCTACGTGAGGCATAGATGTCTTGCCCAAGGTGTCATGGGATTCAATAATAGAAATGTGGTGGATTAGCTTGTCGTCCTTTTTGCGGCTTACGACTTACAATCCGGGATGGAAAAACAGTGTAAAAGAAGAAAATTATCCCAAAATTGAGAAAAATGTTCGATTTTTGGATCTGAAAATGGGCGAAGCCGAGTAGGATTGCTACCCCCATCGTAGAGCTCTCAGAGAGCTTTCCAACGGTATGCTGTGCGCCGCCTAACTCGTTACGTATCAAAAGTTATGGGCACCGGAGCGACGGAGACCTGGTCCCAAGCCCCACACCCACGGTTTGCGGGCCCAGCCTCTATGTGAGGCGAAGTTGTCTTGCCCAAGGGGTCATGTTATTCGGTAATAGAAATGTGATGGATTAGGTTGTCGTCCTTTTCGAGGCTCACGACATACGATCTGGGACGGAAAAATAGTGCAAAAGAAGAAATTTGTTTCGATAATCATGAAAACATTCAATTTTGGGCTCTGAAAATAGGAGTAGCCGAGCAAGCTTGTTGTCCCCCTCGTAGATCTCTCGGAGAGCTTTCCAACGGTATGCTGCGCACCGCGTAACTCCTTACGAATCAAAAGTTATGGGCACCGGAGCGATGGAGACTTGGTATCAAGCCCCACGCCCTCGGTTTGCGGGCCCAGCCTCTACATGAGGCATAGTTGTCTTGTCCAAGGTGTGGTGAGATTCGATAATAGAAATGTGGTAGATTAGGTTGTCGTCCTTTTCGCGGCTCACGACGTACGATTCGGGACGAAAAAACAGAGCAAAAGAAGAAAATTCTCTCGAAACTGAGAAAAATGTTCAATATTTGGATCTGAAAATGGGCACAGCCGAGCAGGATTGCTGCCTCCGTTGTAGAGCTATCGGAGAGCTTTCCAACGGTATGCTGTGCGCCGCCAAACTCCTTACGGATCAAAAGTTATGGGCACCGGAGCGACGGAGACCTGGTCCCAAGCCCCACGCCCACGGTTTGCGGGCCCAGCCTCTATGTGAGGCGAAGTTGTCATGCCAAGGGGCCATGTTATTCGGTAATCAAAATGTGATGGATTAGGTTGTCGTCCTTTTCGAGTCTTACGACATAAGATCTGGAATGGAAAAACAGCGGAAAAGAAGAAATTTATTCCGATAATGATGAAAATGTTTAATTTTGGGCTCCGAAAATGGGCGCAGCCGAGCAACCTTGTTGTCCCCGTCGTAGAGCTCTCGGAGAGCTTTCCAACGGTATGCTGCGCGCCGCGTAACTCCTTACAGATCAAAAGTTATGGGCACCGGAGTGGCGGAGACCTGGTCCTAAGTCCCACGCCCTCGGTTTGCGGGCCCACGATCTACGTGAGGCGAAGTTATCTTGCCCAAGGTGCCATAGGATTCGGTAATAGAAATGTGGTGGCTTAGGTTGTCGTCCTTTTTACGACTAACGATGTACGATCCATGACGAAAAAACATCGCAAAAGAATAAATTTATCCCGAAACTGATGAAAACGTTCGATTTTAGGGCGCTTCGAAAATGGGCGCAGCTGAGCAGGCTTGCTACGACCGTCGTAGAGCTCTCGAAGAGCTTTCCAATGGTATGCTGTGCGCCGCCTAACTCCTTACGGATCAAAAGTTATAGGCATCAGAGCGACGGAGACCTGGTCCCAAGCCCCACGCCATCGGTATGCCGGCCTAGCATCTACGTGAGACGAAGTTGTCTTGCCCAAGGTGCCATGTTATTCGGTAATAGAAATGTGATGGATTAGGTTGTCGTCCTTCTCGAGGCTTATGACGTACGATATGGGATGGAAAAACAGCGCAAAAGAAGAAATTTGTTCCAAAACTGATGAAAACATTCGATTATGGGCTCCAAAAATTGGCACAGCCGAGCAGGCTTGCTGCCCCTGTCGTAGAGCTCTCGGAGAGCTTTTCAACAGTATGTTGTGCGCTGCATAACTCCTTACGGATCTAAAGATATGGGCACCGGAGTGACGGAGACCTGGTCCTAAGCCCCACGCCCTCAGTTTGCAGGTCCAGCCTTAACGTGAGGCGAAGTTGTCTTGCCCAAGGTGCCGTGTTATTCAGTAATAGAAATGTGATGGATTAGGTTGTCGTCCTTTTCGAGGCTCACGACGTACGATACGGGATGAAAAAATAGTGCGAAAGAAGAAAATTGTTCTGAAACTGATGAAAATATTAGATTTTGGGCACCAGAAATGGGCGCAGCAGAGCAAGGTTGCAGCCCCCGTAGTAGAGCTCTCGGAGAGCTTTACAACGGTATGCTGTGCGCCGCATAACTCCTTATAGATCAAAAGTTATGGGCATCGGAGCAATAGAGACCTTGTCCTAAGCCCCACGCCCTCGGTTTGCGGGCCCACCCTCTACGTGAGGCGAAGTTGTCTTGCCCAAGGTGCCGTGTTATTCGGTAATAGAAATGTGATGGATTAGGTTGTTATACTTTTCGCGGCTCACGACGTACGATCCGGGACGAAAAAATAGCGCAAAAGAAGAAAAATGTCCCGAAACTGATGAAAACGTTCGATTTTGGGCTCCGAAATTTTTGCAGCCTAATGAGGTTGCTACCCCCGTCATAGAGCTCTCGAAAAGCTTTCCAATGGTATATTGTGCACCACGTAACTTCTTACGGATCAAAAGTTATGGGTACCGGAGCGATAGAGACCTCGTCCCAAGACCCACGGCCTCGGTTTGCGGGCCAAGCCTCTACGTGAGGTGAAGTTGTCTTGCCCAAGGTGCCATTTTATTCGGTAATAGAAATGTGATGGACTAGGTTGTTGTCCTTTTCGCGGCTCACGACGTATAATTCGGGACGAAAAAAAGCGCAAAAGAAGAAAAGTGTCCCAAAATTGATGAAAACGTTCGATTTTGGGATCTGAAATTGATGAAAAGGGTTGCTGCCCACGTCATAGAGCTCTCGGAGTGCTTTCCAACGGTATGCTCTGCGTCGCGTAACTCCTTACGGATCAAAAGTTATCGGCACTGGAGCGATGGAGACTTGGTATCAAGCCCCACGCCCTCGGTTTGCGAGCCCAGCCTCCATATGAGGCATAGATGTCTTGCCCAAGGTGCCATGGGATTCAATAATAAAAATGTGGTGGATTAGCTTGTCGTCCTTTACGCGGCTGACGACGTACGATCCGGGATGAAAAAACAACGCAAAAAAAGAAAATTCTCCCGAAACTGAGAAAAATGTTCAATTTTTGGATCTGAAAATGGGCGCAGCCGAGCAGGATTACTGCCCTCGTCATAGAGCTCTTAGAGAGCTTTCCAACGGTATGCTATGCGCTGCCTAACTCCTTACGTTTCAAAAGTTATGGTCACTGGAGCGACAGAGACCTGGTCCCAAGCCCCACACCCACGGTTTGCGGGCCCAGCCTCTATGTGAGGCGAAGTTGTCTTGCCCAAGGTGCCATGTTATTCGGTAATAGAAATGTGATGGATTAGGTGGTAGTCCTTTTCGAGACTCACGACGTATGATATGGGACGGAAAAACCGTGCAAAAGAAAAAATTTGTTCCGATAATGATGAAAATGATCAATTTTGGGCTTCGAAAATGGGCACAGCCAAGCAAGTTTGCTGCCCCCGTCGTAGAGCTCTCGGAGAGCTTTTCAACAGTATGTTGTGCGCCGCGTAACTCCTTACGGATCAAAAGTTATGGGCACCGGAACAACAGAGACGTGGTCCCAAGCCCTACGCCCTCGATTTGCAGGTCTAGCCTCTACGTAAGGCGAAGTTGTCTTGCCCAAGGTGCCGAGTTATTCGATAATGGGCACCGGAGCGACGGAGACTTGGTCCCAAGCCCCATGCCCTCGATTTGCAGGCCCAGCCTCAACTTGAGGCGCAGTTGTCTTGCCCAAGGTGCCATGTTATTCGGTAATAGAAATGTGATGGATTAGGTTGTCGTCCTTTTTGAGGCTCACGACGTACGATCAGGGACGGAAAAATAGTACAAAAGAAGAAAATTGTTCCGAACCTGATGAAAACGTTCGATTTTGGCCTTCAAAAATAGGCGTAGTCGAGCAGGTTTGCAGTCCCCGTCGTAGAGCTCTCGAAGAGCTTTCCAACGGTATGCTGTGCGCCGCGTAACTCCTTACGGATCAAAAGTTATGGGCACCGGAGCAACAGAGACCTGGTCCTAAGCCCCACACCCTCGGTTTGCGGGCCCACCCTCTACATGAGGCAAAGTTGTCTTGCCAAGGTGCCATGTTATTCGGTAATAGAAATGTGCTGGATTAGGTTGTCGTCCTTTTCGCGGCTCACGACGTACGATCCGAGACGGAAAAATAGCACAAAAGAAGAAAAGTGTCCAGAAACTAATGAAAACGTTCGATTTTGGGCTGCGAAAATTTTTGCAGCCATGCATGCTTCCTGCTCCTGTCGTAGAGCTCTCGGAGAGCTTTCCAATGGTATATTGTGTCACGTAACTCCTTACGGATCAAAAGCTATGGGCACCGGAGCGACGGAGACTTGGTCCCAAGCTCCACGCCCTTGGTTTGTAGGCCCAGCCTCTACGTGAGGCGAAGTTGTCTTGCCCAAGGTGACGCAGGATTCGGTAATAGAAATGTGGTGGATTAGGTTGTCGTCCGTTTCGCGGCACACGACACACGATCCGGGACGAAAAAACAGCACAAAAGAATAAAAGTGTCCCAAAACTGATGAAAACGTTCGATTTTGGCTCCAAAAATCGGCAAAGCCGAGCAAGGTTGCTACCACCGTCGTAGAGCTCTCGGAGAACTTTCCAAGGTATGCTGTGCGCCGCGTAACTCCTTACGGATCAAAAGTTATGGGCACCGGAGTGACGGAGACTTGGTCCCAAGCCCCACGCCCTCGGTTTGCGGGCCCACCCTCTACGAGAGGCAAAGTTGTCTTGCCCAAGGTGCCATGTTATTCGGTAATAGAAATGTGATGGATTAGGTTGTAGTCCTTTTCGCGGTTCACGATGTACAATCCGAGACAGAAAAACAGCGCAAAAGAAGAAAAGTGTTCAAAAACTGATGAAAACGTTCGATTTTTGGCTCCAAAAATTTTCGCAATTAAGCGGGCTTCTTGCCCCCAAGGTAGAGCTCTCGGAGAGCTTTCCAACGGTATATTGTGAGCCACATAACTCCTTACGGATCAAAAGTTATGGGCACCGGAGCTACGGAGACTTGGTCCCAAGCCCCACGCCCTCGGTTTGCGGCCCCAACCTCTACGTGAGGTGAAGTTTTCTTGCCCAAGGTTGCATGGGATTTGGTAATAGAAATGTGGTGGATTAGGTTGTCGTCCTTTTTGCGGCTTACGACGTACGATCCGGGACGGAAAAACAGCGCAAAAGAATAAAAGTGTCACAAAACTGATGAAAACGTTCGATTTTGGGATACCAGAAATGGGCACATCCCAGCAGACATGCTGCCAACATCATAGAGCTCTCGGAGAGCTTTCCAACGGTATGCTGTGCGCCGCGTAACTCCTTACAGATCAAAAGTTATGGGCACCGGAGCGACGGAGACCTAGTCCGAAACCCCACGCCCTCGGTTTGTAGGCCCTGCCTCAACGAGAGGCGAAGTTGTCTTGCCCAAGGGGCCATCGGTAATAGAAATGTGATAAATTAGGTTGTCGTCCTTTTCGAGGCTCACGATGTACGATCCGGGACGGAAAAATAGCGTAAAAGAAGAAAAGTGTCCAAAAACTGATAAAAACGTTCGATTTTGGGCTCCAAAAATTTTCTCAGCTAAGCGGGTTTCCTGCCCCTGTCGTAGAGCTCTCGGAGAGCTTTCCAATGGTAAATTGTGCGCCGTGTAACTACTTATGGATCAAAAGTTATTGGCACCGGAGCAACGGAGACTTAGTTCTAAGCCCCACGCCCTCGGTTTGCGTGCCCAACCTCTACGTGAGGCGATGTTGTCTTGCCCAAGGTGGCGCTTGATTCGGTAATAGAAATGTGGTGGATTAGGTTGTCGTCCTTTTCGCGGCTCACGACGTACGATCCGGGACAGAAAAACAGCGCAAAAGAATAAAACTATCACGAAACTGATGAATACGTTCGATTTTGGTCTCTGAAAATAGGCACAGCCGAGCAGGCGTGCTGCCAGAGTCGTAGAGTTCTCGTAGAGCTTTCCAACGGTATGTTGTGTGCCGCGTAACTCCTTGCGGATCAAAAGTTATGGGCACCGGAGCTACGGAGACCTGGTCCCAAGACCCACGCCCTCGGTTTGCAGGCCCAGCCTCAACGTGAGGCGATGTTGTCTTGCCTAAGGTGCCATGTTATTCCGTAATAGAAATGTGATGGATTTGGTAATTGTCCTTTTCGAGGCTCACAACGTACGATCCAGGACGAAAAAATAGTGCAAAAGAAGAAAATTGATCCGAAATAGATGAAAACGTTTTATTTTGGGCTCCAAAAATGGGCGCAGCCGAGCAAGGTTGCAGTCCTTGCCGTAGAGCTCTCAGAGAGCTTTCCAACGGTATGCTGTGCGCCGCGTAACTCCTTACAAATCAAATGTTATGGGCACCGGAGCAACAGAGACTAGGTCCTAAGCCCCACACCCTCGATTTGCGGGCCCACCCTCTACGTGAGGCGAAGTTGTCTTGCCCAAGGTGCCATGTGATTCGGTAATAGAAATGTGATGGATTAGGTTGTCGTCCTTTTCGCGGCTCACGACGTACGATCCGGGACAGAAAAACAGCACAAAAGAAGAAAAGTGTCCAAAAAATGATGAAAATGTTCGATTTTGGGCTCTGAAAATTTTTGCAGCTAAGCGGGCTTCCTGCCCCCGTCGTAGAGCTCTCGGAGAGCTTTCCAACGGTATATTGTGCGCCACGTAACTCCTTACGGATCAAAAGTTATGGGCACTGGAGCGACGGGGATTTGGTCCTAAGCCACACGCCCTAGGTTTGTGGGCCCAGCCTCAACGGGAGGCAAAGTTGTCTTGCCTATGGTGGCGCTGGATTCGGTAATAGAAATGTGGTGGATTAGGTTGTCGTCCTTTTCGCGGCACACGACGTACGATCCGGGACGGAAAAACAACGCAAATGAATAAAAGTGTCCCAAAACTGAAGAAAAGTTCGATTTTGGGCTACGAAAATGGACGCAGCCGTGCAGGCTTCTGCTAGCGTCATAGAGCTCTCAGAGAGCTTTCCAACGGTATGCTGTGCGCGGCGTAACTTCTTACGGATCAAACGTTATGGGCACCGAAGCGACGGAGACCTGGTCCCAAGCCCCACGCCCTAGGTTTGCAGGCCCAGCCTCAACGTGAGGCGAAGTTGTCTTGCCCAAGGTGCAATGTTATTCGGTAATAGAAATGTGATGGATTAGGTTGTCGTCCTTTTCGAGGCTCATGACGTACGATCCGGGATGGAAAAATAGTGCAAAAGAAGAAAAGTTTCCAGAAACTGATGAAAACGTTCGATTTTGGGCTCTGAAATTTTTCGCAGCTAAGCAGGCTTCCTGTCCTGTCGTAGAGCTCTCGGAGAGCTTTCTAACTGTATATTGTGCGCCGTGTAACTCCTTACAGATCAAAAGTTATGGGCATCGGAGCGACGGAGACTTGGTCCCAAGCCCTACGCCCTCGGTTTGCAGGCCCAACCTCTACGTTAGGCGAAGTTGTCTTGCACAAGGTGGCACGGGATTCGGTAATAGAAATGTGGTGGATTAGGTTGTCATCCTTTTCGCGGTTCAAGACGTACGATCCGGGACAGAAAAATAGCGCAAAAGAATAAAAGTGTCACGAAACTGATGAAAACGTTTGATTTGGGCTCCAAAAATGGTCGCAGCCGAGCAGGCTTGTTGCCAGCGTCGTAGAGCTCTCAGAAAGATTTCCAACGGTATGCTGTGCGCCGCATAACTCCTTACGGATCAAAGTAGGCAGAAGAGTTATGCAGACCGACAAAGACGGAGCCTAGAGTTTGAGGTCGGCGACAAGGTGTTCCTGAAGATATCACCTCGGAGGAGACTGATTAAACACGGCAAGGGTGGAAAATTAAACCCGAGGTTTGTAGGACCATTTGAGATAATTGAGAAGGTTGGCAAATTGGCGTATCACCTGGCACTACCCCAAAACCTCTCCAATATTCACGACGTCTTTCATGTTTCAATGCTGCGGAAGTATCACCCTGATCCGTCGCATATCTTGAAGTCAGAGCCGTTGCAGCTTTGGGAGAACTTGTCTTATGAGGAGAAGCCCATTCGGATCCTAGACCAGCAAGATCGGGAGTTGCGCAACAAAACTATACCGATGGTGAAAGTGTTGTGGGATCATCATGGAGTTGAAGAAGCAACGTGGGAAAGGCGAGACCAGATGGAGCAACAATATCCAGCTTTATTTCAAAGGTAATATTGAATTTCGGGACGAAATTCTTTTAAGGAGGGGAGGATGTGAGGCCCGACCTCGATTTGCGTGCGATACCTCGTTTCGTGTGCCTAACCTAAATTTGTGTGCCTTGACCTAGATTTAAGAACTGTGTTTCGTTTTGTGTGCCTTGCATTGAATTACGTGCATTTACTTGGAAAACGTGCGTTCGTCTCGTAGTTCGTGCCCTACCTCGTAGTGCGTACCCTAGACCTAGGAAAGCATGCCCTCACACTAATCAAGAAAGTATCTTACACGAAGTACTAGATCGTTAATTAATCCTACAAATTTCACTAACTAATATTAAATTACTAATTCAACCCACTAGAAGACAAAATCTCACAAAAAGTTAGACATTCCTTATTCTTTATTCCTTATTCTTTTGTACTTTCAATACACAATTAAATAATACTCCAATAGATGACAAAAAAATCTGATATTACATGCCTTGGCCGACCACCATATGGGCTTTTGTGCTTGCTTGCTTAATTTAATTATTCTCCAAACAATCCTATGACAATCTATGACACATTGCATAAAAACATTTAGCTCAAAAACTCAACCCAAGGCCTCCAAATCTCGACAAGCTCCTTGCCCATGCTAGGTGATTCAAAAATCAAGCTTCTTGAAGACACAAATTTGAATTTTTGTATGCCCAAGGCCGACCCATGCTTCATCAATTGCAAGGCTTTCATTCTTTGTCATTTTCTCTCATTTTTCTTTCATTCTCTCTCTCTCCTTCTCATTCTTCTCTCTCTCTCTCTCGGCCTTGGCTGAGTTTCTTCATTCCATAACTCATCTTCATCATTCTATGGTGCATCAAGACAAGCAACAAGCTAAGAAACTCGACCAAGCTAGCTAAGTTGCAAGAATCACACATGCAAGCTCTTTGAGTCTCCATTTCGGCCTAGGTGAGTTTGCTAGCTTCCATTTCTTTTCTACTTGTTCTAACCATATGCACCTACTAAGAACTTGGTCACTAAGCTAGCAAAAATAGAGAGAAAATGGGCGGTGTCTCGGCTAAGCAAGGAAGAAGACCAAATTTGTGCTTCATCAAAGTTTTGTGCATCTTCTTGTTATTTTGCTAAGGTGAGGGCTAAAACTTCTTGAAAATCTTTCAAAAATCCACATGCATGCTCTTAAATGTTTGTCTTTGCTTCTGTACTTGAGATATATGTGTGTTTATAAGCTTTTACAACCATGCATGGCAAGATTTTGGCTTGAAGGTGATGATAGATGAAATCGGGTTTTGTGACAGCTCTCTGTCTTGTTGTTGCAAGGTGAGTTTGGCTAGGCAGATGATGTTGAAAATGCATGAAAATTGTTAGGTAACTAGTTTTGCCCGTTTTGAACATTTTTCACAAAAGTAGGCCAAAGCTAATTTTGAATCTAAGGTCCTCAAAATGGCAAATCATTAAAATGTGTCCAAATCTGGAAGTCTGAAAAAAATGAAGCAGGTTTTGGCAGATTCACTGACTTTGTAGAACGAATCAGTTTTGACTTAGTAAATGATATCCAAAATGCACGAAATTTGGTGTACTGATATATTTTTCAGTTCTGGACATTTTTGTCAGAAATGGACTAAGGCTAAATCTGACCCTAAGGATCTCAAAAACGACAAGAAGTAAAATGTGTGCAAATCTGGACAGTTTTGTGCAATCCCACTGTTTTGGCTATAACTATTGGACCCGAACTCCAAATGATGTGAGGTTTGTTTCTAAATTTAGTTCACTTCTTAAGATTTAGTTTGACATCTTATTCACTAGAATTGGATATTGTTTGCTTGTCTTAATGATTGTGAGAATACAGCCTATTGCAGTGAGGGTTTCACTTAGTTATATGCTTAGAAAATTTGTTGTAACTTCTCTTGTGGCATTAAATGCTTGAGATTGTGGCCTTGGGATGTTGTGTGGACTGTTTTGAATACTTGGGAATGTTTGAATTAACTAATGCATGGCTTGAGATTGATTTTGTGTTGACTTGGGGCTTAATTGCACGTGTAAGCACGAAATGGAAACCCTAGTGACTAGGTAAACTTACTAAGTGTTGATCCTTTGGATATTGTGCATAATTATATGTTTAGTAGGCTGCCCGTAGTTGCCCTTATAGCCCTAAATGTGATTTTGATCATTACATGTTGACAAATAGGCCTTTCTTGCATCCAAACCCACGTAGATGTTGTTGCACGTTGAATAATCTTATTATTTGATTAGGTGGACTTTGAATTGAGTTATATGACTTGATTTACGTGCATTACATGGCTGCCCGTTTAATGTTCATTTAACTCCATATGCCTTTCAAGTGAAATTACTTGTCCATTCGTGCCTCGCTTGTTTACTTGTCAATGTGCAATCTTATGACTGTCCGGAGGCAACCTACTTTGTTGTCCTCCTAATGTGATATATTAAATGTCATAAATGTGCATTGCATATAAGGTTGCAACCTTTCATTCTGGCGTGGTAGTGTTCACGCACACCGGGTGGCATCGGGCTTGTCGGTGCAACCGTGACTACCATTGTCCAATTCCCTCTCTCGCTTGGGGGCTAGACTTCCTTGGAGAGTTGGGTCATAGGATTTCGGGATACATCCGGAGTACACCCATTTGGCGTGATAAGGGGATGATTCAAAGTCGGCCGCAACAACTGATACTGGAAATGAATTGAGAGCAAAAGCTCACCGTATCCTTTTTACTATGTGTATAAGTACTCTCGCTTCGTTCCTAGAGGACCTCGGGAAGGAAAGACGGGTAATTGTGTTCCTTTACTTTTATATTATTGTTATGTACTTAATTATGTCATATTCATGCTTGCAAAAGGATTTTCATAAGTTGAACCCGAAAATTAGTTTCAAAACCTATTTCTCGTTCCCCCTCGCTGAGTTCATAAGGACTCACCCTCTTTTATCATCTCAGGTGAAGAAGATCAAAAACAGGTACCCGAGGACGACGTGCCTAACGATGATTCCTTTGAGTGATTGCCTATCCTATGTGCTTTGCGTGATTATGGCTATTTGTGAACACTATGCTACTTGAAGACTATTTCTTTTCATGTTGCTTAATGTTTGTGATGTACAAGACCCCCGTTGTAATTTGGGGTCTAATCTTGGCTTGTACTGATAATAACTAGGTAACACTACTATGGTCGTTTTGCTATCGTTATTAGCTATTATCCATCATAGGATTAAGTAAAATGAACCTATCCAATCTAAGCAGGTACTCTTTATCAAGCTAAGATCAGCAGGTACTTTTGCAACGAGGATTAACAAACAGACGAGACATAGTATCATACTAGGTTATTAATCAACGAGACTTCGAGATAACCAATAGGCATTTCAATTGATGGTAAATAGTAATCTTAGTTGGAAATGAAATTGAGATTGGAAAATTTGAGGTGTTTAGAGAATTAGGCCAAACCAAAGAGCCCAATTACAGCTGTTATGTTGTCGGTTTTCTGAAAAAGTTTGGAGTTTAGGCTAAAACGTTAAGTGTTAAACTTTCATGAATGATTATGTACAGGACACGACTTGAATGTTTAGATCACACCCTAGTCTAACCTTATAAACCAGGTTGGGGCGTGACAAAGGTGGCGTGGGATTCGATAATAGAAATGTGATGGATTAGGTTGTCGTCATTTTCGAGGCTCACGACGTACGATCCGGGATGGAAAAACAACGTAAAAGAATAAATGTGTCACGAAACTAATGAAAACGTTCGATTTTGGACTCCAAAAATGGGCAAAGCCGAGCAGGCTTTGGCCAGCGTCGTAGATCTCTTGGAGAGCTTTCCAACAGTATGCTGTACGCCGCGTAACTCCTTACGGATCAAAAGTTATGGGTACCGAAGCGACGGAGACCTGGTCCCAAGCACCACGCCCGCAGTTTGCAGGCCCAGCCTCAACGTGAGGCGAAGTTGTCTTCCCCAAGGTGCCATGTTAATCGGTAATAGAAATGTGATGGATTAGTTTGTTATCCTTGTAACACCCCGATCCCTCTCGAGACCGGAAGTTCTATCAATCGATCCAATCACAACCCAAACCAAACCCGTGCATAATTTTTAGGAAAAACGGACGGAGTCTCCCCTGTTTCTAGGCGAAATGTAAAACCTGTGATAGCATATAAGTGGACCAATACCATGTCCAAACATTCAAAACCACCTCAAGGCCATCCGAGCCTCGGTTCTCAACAATTTAAACTCAGCAAATATACATACATTTCCAATTTAAAAGCTAACCTATCTCTTTTCATTTTTGACAAGTACATTCGAACTAGACGGTTAAACCATACTAAGCTACTGCATAAAATAAACTATCATGCCATTCTAACTCTTTTCCTTTGGACATTACAGACATGCATTGAAGTTAGTTATGCTAACTGATTACATAAACTAGCTTATCAATTCACCTCAGCTACTTAGCTAAATTTAAATTATATTTCTTTTGACAATAAATACAAACAACATATGAACATACATCTTTACAAACTTCGACACTCAAGCCACATAGGCACGCAAGACAACTCTTCAGGCAACAAACTTTCACGAAATCACGAACTTTCCAGCTAACATAACATTTCATGAAATGTGGTGGTGAGGAGTGAGTATACATAACACATATACTCAGTGAGGGCGAGGCAGATATCGAATTGGAGAGAAAGAAAGTCGTGTAATGCAAATAAGACAGTTAAGCAATATAACTGACAAATAAGCAATCAAGACAAACAATCAATACAATAAGCAATTACTGAAAGCATTAACACAACCATTCAAAGCTATACCACACTCTGAAGGCTATGGTTCACTCATACAAGCAATGTACCATTTCACGAGCGATACATCAATCTCGAGCTTGATGTTGACAACGATGACAATAAGCGCGCAACCACCTTATAACACCAGTTTGGAATACCCCGGAAGTATCCATCAATCTACGACCCAAATCTCCTTGGGAGGCAACCCAAGCGAGAAGAGGGAATAGCTACGGAGCTAGAGCAACCAACACTGGCAACCTGAGGCTACCCAGAGAGGCCCATCACTCACGCGATGACACTATGCAATGCAAGACTCGATACAAGGCGATAAACGAGCGATAGCACAACAATACAGAATAGAGGAGATAAACGAGATATCAAGCATTATCAACAATTGTTAAACATTTCAATCAATAATCAACTCTAACAAGCGTAATAAGCATTAACAAGCATTTACAATCAAACAAGTAACAAGAACAACACCAACTAACATTATCAAGCAATAACAAGTATTCTATAGGCATTATAAGCATTCTATAGGCAACATAAGCATTCTATAAGCAATATAAGCATTCTATAAGCAATATTCTATGAAAACACACAAAATCATGAAAATGACCCCAACTTACCAAACTCTACTACTTTCAAACGAGCCACGAGTTTTGGAAACCGACTTCACCAATCCTCCTAGGTCACTATAAGGCACGTCTAAAGACCCCGAAACCCTACTTAACCCTGGAATTCACGCAAAGTCCCGATTTCTCCCTTTGCTCGTTTGAACTACAACTATACTAACGAAACACCCAACCAACGCCATAATCGCACCAAAAGTGCTTCCATGGCCTCCCGAAACAATGCCATCACGCAAAATGAGAAAATGCTAAACTCGACCTAAACGACCCCGACTTTCACCAAGGCATTTTTCTCATTTTTTCTATTACGCAACCTAAACAAATCATGCATTTAGGCATTCTAGCATACCTAGCACCTTTTCACATCAACAGATAGCATAACAACGTAACTTTATCATTTCAAGGGTTCACTATTCATAAAATACTATTCAACTAACAATTTATATTTCAATTTCAATATTCAACCGCAGAAAA
Source organism: Ehretia macrophylla (assembly GCA_037974665.1). Classification (NCBI taxonomy): domain Eukaryota; kingdom Viridiplantae; phylum Streptophyta; class Magnoliopsida; order Boraginales; family Ehretiaceae; genus Ehretia; species Ehretia macrophylla. Next base: position 45,752,401 of record CM075771.1, on the reverse strand, counting down.
TGTTAAAAAGTTATATATATGTGTTCTACGATTGCTAGGGAACATACTTTAAGAAATGAAACGGACAAAATAACAACCTACGGTTAAATCACAAAAATTAAAGTTTATGTTCAACATTTTCAAATGCGCAAATAACAATGAAACCCTCACCTTAGATGCTCCTAGACGCTAGGGAAACCTCGTAGGATGCCTTGGAAACCACCCCGTGCAAGCTCACGCGAAGATTTGATGATTTGTTTTGAAATTTTTTTCTTTCTTTTTCTCTTTCTTTTCCTCATGGCTTCAAGCATTTCTTCTCTGTTTTTTTCGTTTGCATTCTGCTTATTTAGGAAAAAAATGACAAGAAGTCAAAGGTCAAAGATTCGGTCAACCCGCTAAACCAAAACAGCTATGCGCGACCTTACAAAAACGGCCATAACTTCTTCTAGGAAACTCCAATTCACGAATGGTTTGAAGCCTCAGAAACTAGACTCATAGAGCTTTCCAACCATATATAATTTGCTGCCTAACTCTTCCCCAAGTGGTTCAGATTTAATTCCAAAGTTGACCCAAAATTTGACTAACTTAACATTGCATTTTTTTATTTCTAATCCCAAGTTTGCCTTTTATTAAACATTTCAAAAATTCCCACCTTGTCCTAGTTGGTCAATGTAGATGAAAAGTCAACTAGTTTGGTCAAAGAAGGTGAAAGGTCAATAAAATGCAATTTAAATGAACTTTAAATGCTATTGAATACATGCTAGGTTCGGGGTATCACATCCTTCCCCCCTTAAAACAATTGCGTCCTGGCAATTCTTCTTCCAATAGAACTCAGCATCATCTGAAATCCAATTCTGACTAATCTTCATCGGTTGAAGAATCCCGTTGACACGAATACCGAAGAAGAATAAAATTCCAACCAAAAGCGCCGAGATAATACCAATAAAGACCTAAGCAAAGATACTGTAGATAAAATCACATCACATATTAATGATAAGAAGAATACCCCACGCATGAATCTCCAATAGAAGTCTAACTATTACTGCCTGAGAATTCCCAAACAAGAAGCCAAATAAAGGCTCAAACAAAGGTTCCATCCAGAGGTCCAAATAAGTACCCCACTGGTCATGAATTTCATAGAAGAATTCCCTGATAAGAGTGCTGAAGAAAATACTAAGAAACCCAATCAAATATACTTCAAAAGTTCCAAAGAAGCCTTCCAAATAATAATCCCATAGGACAACCCATTAGATTCTGAGTATCGCTATCAAATGCTGAGAAGAATGTCTAAGGAAATACTAGAGAAAATATAATGCGCCTAATAAGACAACCAAGTTGAATAACAAACATAGTTTCCCACCAAAACCAAACTCTGAGGCCTCTTCACTATTTGCCAAGTGAGAACTTCATACAATCTTGCCAATAAGGAAAATACCAGTAGAACGCCCAATAAGAATTTCAAAAAATACCATAAGTAGTATTATACAATAAGTCTGATAGGAACTCCAAATACCAAACCTACTGAGGAACACTGAAGAAGATATCCAAAACAATGCTCCAATAAGAAAGTAGCCAAGTTTTCCTAATAAGTAAATATTAAATAATTGGCCACTGAGAATTCCAGAAAATACCATTGAAGAATTTCCAATCAGGGATGCTAGTTTCACACCAATAAAGACCGAGACACATATACCCTAGATAATACTGTGCAGTAAGGCCGATTGAAATCCCAATAGCCAAATCCACCGAGAAATGCCAACAGAAGTCTCCAAAGAATACCCATTAAGAAAACCAAAGAATGCTCCAAAGAACAACCAAATAAAACCCCAAGAGAAAGCTGCTCTTTCACAACTGTTAGGCACAGAGGAGGACCATAGAGATTCGCCAATAACCGAGCTCCAAAAGCAAACACCAATTCCCAAATAAAGGCTAGTCAAATACCATTCATTTCCTGCCAATCCATACACCTTGAGAAGCCAACTGTGAACCACTTTCTTCAGGGGAGGAAGATGACTTACTTACCATTTCCATAAGACATGTATGAATACCAATATATCACAGTTATACACATGCCTTAAACTATTATGCAAGCAAGTTTACAAAACAGTTTATTCAACAAAGTCACTCAATCACGACAATCAAGTCAAGCACAACATAATTAATTCAAATCACGGCATAGCTAATTCAAGACATTCCAATACACACATTACAAGCAATACTTCAAGCAAATAATAATCCACGAGGTCGATTCAATTCACGATGCCAATTCGATAGGTCAATTCAATGCACAACTGGACACTTCACCTTACTTAGCACACAATTAACACATAACACATAACTATATCACATAGGAGCACACATTCAGATCAAGACACACAATCTCACATACAAGCATACACTTTCAAGACACACTTAACAAGCACACATTCAAGGGTCACTACCCACCAGACCGAGGACCCTGTCTCGGCTTATGAGCTAGACAAGCTCTGATACAACCTGTAACACCCCGATCCCTCTCGAAACCGGGAGTTCTATCAATCGATCTAATCACAACCCAAACCAAACCCGGGCATAATTTTCAGGGAAAACGGACGGAGTCTCCCCTGTTTCTAGGCGAAATGTAAAACCTGCGATAGCATATAAGTGGACCAATACCATGTCCAAACATTCAAAACCACCTCAAGGCCATCCGAGCCTCGGTTCTCAACAATTTAAACTCAGCAAGTATACATACATTTCCAATTTAAAAGCTAACCTATCTCTTTTCATTTTTGACAAGTACATTCGAACTAGACAGTTAAACCATACTAAGCTACTGCATAAAATAAACTATCATGCCATTCTAACTCTTTTCCTTTGGACATTACAGACATGCATTGAAGTTAAGTTATGCTAACTGATTACATAAACTAGCTTATCAATTCACCTCAGCTACTTAGCTAAATTTAAATTACATTTCTTTTGACAATAAATACAAACAACATATGAACATACATCTTTACAAACTTCGACACTCAAGCCACATAGGCACGCAAGACAACTCTTCACGCAACGAACTTTCACGAAATCATGAACTTTCCAGCTAACATGACATTTCCTGAAATGTGGTGGTGAGGAGTGAGTATACACAACACGTATACTCAGTGAGGGCGAGACATATATCGAATTGGAGAGAAAGAAAGTCATGCAATGCAAATAAGACAGTTAAGCAATATAACTGATAAATAAGCAATCAAGACAAACAATCAATACAATAAGCAATTACTGAAAGCATTAACACAACCATTCAAAGCTATACCACACTCTGAAGGCTATGGTTCACTCATACGAGCAATGTACCATTTCACGAGCGATACATCAATCTCGAGCTTGATGTTGACAACGATGACAATAAGCGCGCAACCACCTTATAACACCAGTTTGGAATACCCCGGAAGTATCCATCAATCTACGACCCAAATCTCCCTGGGAGGCAACCCAAGCGAGAAGAGGGAATAGCTACGGAGCTAGAGCAACCAACAATGGCAACCCGAGGCTACCCAAAGAAGCCCATCACTCACGCGCTGACACTATGCAATGCAAGACTCGATACAAGGCGATAAACGAGCGATAGCACAACAATACAGAATAGAGGAGATAAACGAGATATCAAGCATTATCAACAATTGTTAAACATTTCAATCAATAATCAACTCTAACAAGCGTAATAAGCATTAACAAGCATTTACAATCAAACAAGTAACAAGAACAACACCAACTAACATTATCAAGCAATAACAAGTATTTTATAGGCATTATAAGCATTCTATAGGCAACATAAGCATTCTATAAGCAATATAAGCATTCTATAAGCAATATTCTATGAAAACACACAAAATCATGAAAATGACCCCAACTTACCAAACTCTACTACTTTCAAACGAGCCACGAGTTTTGGAAACCGACTTCACCAATCCTCCTAGGTCACTATAAGGCACGTCTAAAGACCCTGAAACCCTACTTAACCCTGGAATTCACGCAAAGTCCCGATTTCTCCCTTTGCTCGTTTGAACTAGAATTATACTAACGAAACCCCCAACCAATGCCATAATCGCACCAAAAGTGCTTCCATGGCCTCCCAAAACAATGCCATCACGCAAAATGAGAAAACGCTAAACTCGACCTAAACGACCCCGACTTTCACCAAGGCATTTTTTTCATTTTTTCCAATACGCAACCTAAACAAATCATGCATTTAGGCATTCTAGCATACCTAGCACCTTTTCACATCAATAGATAGCATAACAATGCAACTTTATCGTTTCAAGGGTTTACTATTCAGAAAATACTATTCAACTAACAATTTATATTTCAATTTCAATATTCAACCGCATAAAATGTTAAAAAGCTATAAATACGTGTTCTACGATTGTTAGGGAACATACTTTAAGCAATGAAACAGACAAAATAACAACCTACGATTAAATCACAAAAATTAAAGTTTATGTTCAACATTTTCAAATGCGCAAATAACGATGAAACCCTCACCTTAGACGCTCCTAGACGCTAGGGAAACCTCGTAGGATGCCTTGAAAACCACTCCGTGCAAGCTCACGCGAAGTTTTGATGATTTGTTTTGAAATTTTTTTCTTTCTTTTTCTCTTTCTTCTCCTCATGGCTTCAAGCCTTTCTTCTCTATTTTTTTCGTTTGCATTCTGCTTATTTAGTAAAAAAAATGACAAGAAGTCAAAGGTCAAAGATTCGGTCAACCCGCTAAACAAAAACAGCTATGGGCGACCTTACGAAAACAGCGATAACTTCTTCTAGAAAACTCCAATTCACGAACGGTTTGAAGCCTCAGAAACTAGACTCATAGAGATTTCCAACCATATATAATTTGCTACCTAAATCTTCCCCAATTGGTTCATATTTAATTCCAAAGTTGACCCAAAATTTGACTAACTTAACATTGAATTTTTTTATTTCTAATCCCAAGTTTGCCTTTTATTAAACATTTTAAAAATTCCCACCTTGTCCTAGTTGGTCAATGTAGATGAAAAGTCAACTAGTTTGGTCAAAGAACGTGAAAGGTCAATAAAATGCAAGTTAAATGAACTTTAAATGCTATTGAATACATGCCAGTTTCGGAGTATCACAATCCTTTTCGAGGCTCACGATGTACGATCTGGGATGGAAAAATAGCGCAAAAGAAGAAAAATGTCCAAAAACTAATGAAAACGTTCGATTTTGGGCTCCGCAAATTTTTGCAGCTAAGCGGGCTTCCTGCCCCCGTCGTAGAGCTCTCAGAGAGCTTTCCAACGGTATATTGTACACCGCGTAACTCCTTACAGATCAAAAGTTATGGGCACCAGAGCGACGTAGACTTGGTCCCAAGCCCCACGCCCTCGGTTTGCGGGCCCAACCTCTACGTGAGGTGAAGTTGTCTTGCCCAAGGTGGCGCGGGATTTGGTAATAAAATGTGGTGGATTACATTGTCATCCTTTTCGCGGCTCATGATGTACGATCCGGGACGAAAAACAGCGCAAAAGAAGAAAAGTGTCACAAAAGTGATGAAAACGTTCAATTTTGGGTTTCGAAAATGGGCTCAGCCGAGCAGGCTTACTGCCAGCATTGTAGAGCTCTCGGAGAGATTTCCAACGGTATGCTGTGCGCCACGTACCTCCTTACGGAACAAAAGTTATGGGCACCAAAGCGACGGAGACCTGGTCCCAAGCCCCACGCCCTCGGTTTGGAGGCCCAGCCTCAATGTGAGGCGAAGTTGTCTTGCCCAAGGTACCATGTTATTCAGTAATAGAAATGTGATGGATTAGGTTGTCGTCCTTTTGTAGGCTCACGACGTACGATCCGGGACGAAAAAATAGTGCAAAAGAAGAAAATTGTTCCGAAACTGATGAAAACGTTCGATTTTGGTCTCAAAAATTGGGCGCAGCCGAGCAGGGTTATTGCCCCCATCGTAGAGCTCTAGGAGAGCTTTCCAACTGTATGTTGTGCACCGCATAACTCCTTACGGATCAAAAGTTTTAGGCACCGGAGCAACATAGACCTGGTCCTAAGCCCCACGCCCTCGATTTGTGGGCCCAGCCTGTACGTGAGGCAAAGTTGTCTTGCCCAAGGTGCCGTGTTATTCGGTATTAGAAATGTGATGGATTAGGTTGTCGTCCTTTTTGCGGCTCACGACGTACGATCTAGGACGGAAAAACAGCGCAAAAGAAGAAAAGTTTCCAAAAACTGATGAAAACGTTCAATTTTGGGCTACGGAAATTTTTGCAGCTAAGCGGGCTTCCTACCCCTGTCGTAGAGCTCTCAGAGAGCTTTCCAATGGTATATTGTGCGCCGCGTAACTCTTTACGGATCAAAAGTTATGGGCACCGGAGCGATAGAGACTTGGTCCCAAGCTCCATGCCCTCGGTTTGTGGGCCCAGCCTCTACGTTAGGCGAAGTTGTCTTGCCCAAGGTGGCACAGGATTCAGTAATAGAAATGTGGTGGATTAGGCTGTCGTCCTTTTCTCTACGTTAGGTGAAGTTGGCTCACGACGTACGATTTGGGACGAAAAAACAATGCAAAAGAATAAAAGTATCCTGAAACTGATGAAAACTTTCAATTTTGGGCTCCAAAAATGGGCGCAACCGAGCAGGCTTACTGCCACTGTCGTAGAGCTCTCGAAGAGCTTTCCAACGGTTTGCTGTGCGCCGCGTAACTCCTTACGGATCAAAAGTTATGGACACCGGAGCGATGGAGACTTGGTCCCAAGCCCCACACCCTCGGTTTGCAGGTCCAACCTCAACGTGAGGCGAAGTTGTCTTGCCCAAGGTGCCATGTTATTCGGTAATAGAAATGTGATGGATTAGGTTGTTGTCCTTTTCGAGGCTCACGACGTACGATCCCGGACGGAAAAACTGTGCAAAAGAAGAAAATTGTTATGAAACTTATGAAAACGTTCGATTTTGGGCTCCAAAAATAGGCGCAGCCGAGCAGTGTTGCAGCCCCGTCGTAAAGCTCTCGGAGAACTTTCCAACGGTATGCTGTGCGCCTCATAACTTCTTACGGATCAAAAGTTATAGGTACCGGAACAACAGAGACCTGGTCCCAAACCCCACGCCCTCGGTTTGCGGGCCCAGCCTCTACTTGAGGCAAAGTTGTCTTGCCCATGGTGCCGTGTTATTCGGAAATAGAAATGTGATGGATTAGGTTGTCATCCTTTTCGCGACTCACGACGTATGATCTAGGACGGAAAAACAGCGCAAAAGAATAAAAGTGTCCAAAAACAGATGAAAACATTCGATTTTGGGCTTCAAAAATTTTTGCACCTAATGAGGCTTGCTGTCCTCGTCGTAGAGCTCTCGGAGAGCTTTTTAACGGTATATTGTGTGCCGCGTAACTCCTTACGGATCAAAAGTTATTGGCACCGGAGCAACGGAGACTTGGTCCCAAGCCCAACGCCCTCGGTTTACGGGCCCAACCTCTACGTGACGCGAATTTGTCTTGCCCAAGGTGCCGTGTTATTCGGTAATAGAAATGTGATGGATTATGTTGTCATCCTTTTCATGACTCACGACGTACGATCCGGGACAGAAAAATAGCGCAAAAGAAGAAAAGTGTCCAAAAATTGTTGAAAACGTTCAATTTTTGGCTACTGAAATTTTCGCAGCTAAGCGGGCTTACTGCCCCTGTCGTAGAGCTCTCGGAGAGCTTTCCAACGGTATATTGTGCACCGCGTAACTCCTTACGGATCAAAAGTTATGGGCACCGGAGCGATAGAGACTTGGTCCCAAGCTCCACGCCCTCGGTTTGTGGGCCCAGCCTCTACGTTAGGCGAAGTTGTCTTGCCCAAGGTGGCGCAGGATTCAGTAATAGAAATGTGGTGGATTAGGTTGTCGTCCATTTCGCTGCTCACGACGTACGATCTGGGACGAAAAAATAACGCAAAAGAATAAATGTATACCGAAACTGATGAAAACGTTCGATTTTGGGCTCCGAAAATGGGCGCAACCGAGCAGGCTTACTGCCACCGTCGTAGAGCTCTCAGAGAGCTTTCCAACGGTTTGCTGTGCACCGCGTAACTCCTTACGGATCAAAAGTTATGGACACCGGAGTGATGGAGACTTGGTCCCAAGCCCCACACCCTCGGTTTGCGGGCCCAGCCTCAACGTGAGGCGAAGTTGTCTTGCCCAAGGTGCCAAGTTATTCGGTAATAGAAATGTGATGGATTAGGTTGTTGTCCTTTTCGAGGCTCACGACGTACGATCCTGGACGGAAAAACAGTGCAAAAGAAGAAAATTGTTCTGAAACTTATGAAAATGTTCGATTTTGGGCTCCAAAATTGGGTGCAGCCGAGCAGTGTTGCAGCCCCGTCGTAAAGCTCTTGGAGAACTTTCCAACGGTATGCTGTGTGCCTCGTAACTTCTTACGGATCAAAAGTTATAGGTACCACAGCAACAGAGACCTGGTCCCAAACCCCACGCCCTTGGTTTGCGGGCCCAGCCTCTACTTGAGGCGAAGTTGTCTTGCCCATGGTGCCGTGTTATTCAGAAATAGAAATGTGATGGATTAGGTTGTCATCCTTTTCGCGGCTCACGACGTACGATCTAGGACGGAAAAACAGCGCAAAAGAATAAAAGTGTCCAGAAACTGATGAAAACATTCGATTTTGGGCTCCAAAAATTTTTGTACCTAACGAGGCTTGTTATCCTCATCGTAGAGCCCTCAGAGAGCTTTTCAACGGTATATTGTGTGCCGCATAACTCCTTACGGATCAAAAGTTATTGGCACCGGAGCGACGAAGACTTGGTACTAAGCCCCACGCCCTCGGTTTGTGGGCCCAGCCTCAACGTGAGGTGAAGTTGTCTTGCCCAAGGTGCTATGTTATTCGGTAATAGAAATATGATGGATTCGGTTGTCGTCCTTTTCGAGGCTCACGACGTACGATCCGGGACGGCAAAATAGTGCAAAAGAAGAAAATTATTCCGAAACTTGTGAAAACGTTCGATTTTGAGCTCCAAAAATGGGCGCAGCCGAGCAGTGTTGCAGTCCCGTCGTAAAACTCTTGGAGAACTTTCCAACGGTATGTTGTGCGTCTCGTAACTCCTTACGGATCAAAAGTTATAGGCACTGGAGCAATAGAGACCTGGTCTTAAGCCCCACGCCCTCGGTTTATGGTCTCAGCCTTTACGTGAGGCGAAGTTGCCTTGCCCATGGTACCATGTTATTCAGAAATAGAAATGTGATAGATTAGGTTGTCATCCTTTTCGCAGCTCACGACGTACGATCTAGGACAGAAAAACAGCGCAAAAGAAGAAAAGTGTCCAGAAACTGATGAAAACATTCGATTTTGGGCTCCGAAAATTTTTGCACCTAACGAGGCTTGCTGCCCCCGTCGTAGAGCTCTCGAAGAGCTTTCCAACATTATATTGTGCGCCGCGTAACTCCTTACAGATCAAAAGTTATTGGCACCGGAGCGACGGAGACTTGGTCCCAAGCCCTACGCCCTCGGTTTGTGGGCCCAACCTCTACGTGACGCGAAGTTGTCTTGCCTAAGGTGGCACGGGATTCGGTAATAGAAATGTGGTGGATTAGGAAGTCGTCCTTTCGCGGCTCACGACGTACAATTTGGGACGAAAAAATAGCACAAACGAATAAAATTATCCCGAAACTGAAGAAAACGTTCAATTTTGGGATCCAAAAATGGGCACAGCCGAGCAGGCTTGCTACCACCGTCTTAGAGCTCTCGGAGAGCTTTCCAATGGTATGTTGTGCGCCGCGTAACTCCTTACGGATCAAAAGTTATAGGCACCGGAGCGTTAGAGACCTGGTCCGAAGCCTCACGCCCTCGGATTGCGGGCCCAGCCTCAACGTGAGACGAAGTTGTCTTGCATAAGGTGCCATGTTATTCGGTAATAGAAATGTGATGGATTTGGTTGTTGTCCTTTTCGAGGCTTACGACGTACGATCCGGGACCGAATCACAGTGCAAAAGAAGAAAATTGTTTCGAAACTAATGAAAATGTTCGATTTTGGGCTCCAAAAATGGGCACAGCCGAGCAGGGTTGCAGACAGCATCGTAGAGCTCTCGGAGAGCTTTCCAACAGAATGCTGTGCGCCGCATAACTCCTTACAAATCAAAAGTTATGGGCACAAGAGTGACCGAGACCTGGTCCCAAGCCCCACGCCCTCGGTTTGCGGGCCTAGCCTCTACGTGAGGTGAAGTTGTCTTGCCCAAGGTGGCACGGGATTCGGTAATAGAAATGTGGTGGATTAGGTTGTCGTCCTTTTCGCAGCTCACGACGTACGATCCGGGACGGAAAAATAGCGCAAAAGCATAAATGTGTCCCGAAACTGATGAAAATGTTCAATTTTGGGCTCCAAAAATTGGTACAGCCTAGTAGGCTTGCTGCCACCATCGTAGAGCTCTCAGAGAGCTCTCCAACGGTATGCTGTGCGCCGCGTAACTCCTTACAAATCAAAAGTTATGGGCACCGGAGCGACGGAGACCTGGTCCCAAGCCCCACGCACTCGGTTTGCAGGCCCAGCCTCAAAGTGAGGCGAAGTTGTCTTGCCCAAGGTGACATGTTATTCGGTAATAGAAATGTGATGGATTAGGTTGTCGTCCTTTTCGAGGCTCACGACACACGATCCGGGACAGAAAAACAGTGCAAAAGCAAAAAGTTGTTCCGAAACTATTGAAAACGTTCGAATTTGGGATCCAAAAATAGGCGTAGCCGAGCAGGGTTGCAGCCCCCGTCGTAGAGCACTCAGAGAGCTTCCCAACGGTATGCTGTGCGTCGGGTAACTCCTTACGGATCAAAAGTTATGGGCACCGGAGCAACAGAGACCTGGTCCCAAGCCCCACGCCCTCAGTTTGCGGGCCCACCCTCTAAGTGAGGCGAAGTTGTCTTGCCCAAGGTGCCGTGTTATTCGGTAATAGAAATGTGATGGATTAGGTTGTCGTCCTTCTAGCGGCTCACGACGCACAATCCGGGAAGTAAAAACAGCGCAAAAGAAGAAAAGTATCCAAAAACTGATGAAAATGTTCGATTTTGAGCTCCAAAAATTTTCGCAGATAAGCGGGCTTTTTGTCCCCGTCGTAGAGCTCTTGGAGAGCTTTCCAACTGTGTATTGTGTGCTGTATAACTCCTTACGGATCAAAAGTTATAGGCACCGGAGCGCCAGAGACTTGGTCTTAAGCCCCACGCCCTTGGTTTGGGGGCCCAGCCTTTACGTGAGGTGAAGTTGTCTTGCCCATGGTGGCGCGAGATTCGGTAATATAACTGTGGTGGATTAGGTTGTCGTCTTTTTCACGGCTCACGACGTACGATCTGGGACGGAAAAACACTGCAAAAGAATTAAAGTATCCAAAAATTGATGAAAACATTCGATTTTGTTATGCGAAAATGGGCGCAGCCAAGCAGGCTTGCTACCTTCGTTGTAGAGCTCTCGGAGAGCTTTTCAACGGTATGATGTGCGCCTCGTAACTCCTTACGGGTCAAAAGTTATGGGCACCAGAGCGACGGAGACCTGGTCCCAAGCCCCACGCCCAGGGTTTGCGGGCCCAGACTCAACGTGAGGCGAAGTTGTCTTGCCCAAGGTACTAAGTTATTCGGTAATAGAAATGTGATGGATTAGGTTGTCGTCCTTTTCGATGCTCACAACGTACGATTCGGGACGGAAAAACAGTGCAAAAGAAGAAAATTGTTCTGAAACTGAGGAAAACGTTCGATTTTGTTCTCCAAAAATGGGCGCAGCTGAGCAGGGTTGCAGCCCCCGTCGTGGAAATCTCGGAGAGTTTTCCAACGTTATGCTGTGCACCGCATAACTCCTTACAGATCAAAAGTTATTGGCACCGGAGCAATAGAGACCTAGTCCGAAGCCCCACGGCCTCGGTTTGCGTGCCCACCCTCTACGTGAGGCGAAGTTGTCTTGCCCAAGGTCCCGTGTTATTCAGTAATAGAAATGTGATGGATTAGGTAGTCGTCCTTTTCACGGCTCACGACGTACGATCCGGGAAGGAAAAACAGCGCAAAAGAAGAAAAAGTGTCCAGAAACTGATGAAAATGTTCGATTTAGGTCTCTGAATATTTTCGCAGCTAAGCAAGCTTGCTGCCCCCGTCGTAGAGCTCCCGGAGAGCTTTCCAATGGTATACTGTGCGCCGCGTAACTCCTTACGGATCAAAAGTTATGGGCACCGGAGCGACGGAGACTTGATCCCAAGCCCCACGCCCTTGATTTGCGGGCCCAACCTTTACATGAGGCGAAGTTGTCTTGCCCAAGGTGGGGTGGGATTCGGTAATAAAAATGTGGTGGATTAGGTTGTCGTCCTTTTCGCAGCTCACGACGTACGATCCGGGATGAAAAAACAACGCAAAAGAATAAAAGTATCACGAAATTGATGAAAAAGTTCAATTTTGGGCTCCAAAAATGGGCGCAGTCGAGCAGGCTTGCTGCCAGCGTCGTAGAGCTTTCGAAGAGCTTTCCAACGGTATGTTGTGCGCCGTGTAACTCCTTGCGGATGAAAAGTTATGGGTACCGGAGCGACGGAGACCTAGTCCCAAGCCCCATGCCCTCGGTTTGCAGGCCCAGCCTCAACGTGAGGCGAAGTTGTCTTGCCCAAGGTGCCATGTTATTCGGTAATAGAAATGTGATGGATTAAGTTGTCATTCTTTTCGCAGCTCACGACGTACGATCCGGGACGAAAAAACAGGGCAAAAGAAGAAACGTGTCTAGAAATTGATGAAAACGTTCAGTTTTGGACTTCAAAAATTTTTGCAGCTAAGCGAGCTTTCTGCCCCCGTCGTAGAGCTCTCGGAGTGCTTTCCAACAGTATATTGTGCGCCGCGTAACTCCTTACGGATGAAAAGTTTTGGGCACCGGAGCGACGGCGACTTGGTCCTAAACCTCACACCCTCGGTTTGCGAGCCCAGCTTCTACGTGAGGCGAAGTTTTTTTGTCCAAGGTGGTGTGGGATTCAGTAATAGAAATGTGGTGGATTAGGTTGTCGTCCTTTTCGCGACTCACGACGTACGATCCGGGACGAAAAAACAGTGCAAAAGAATAAAAGTGTCCCAAAACTTTTAAAAATGTTCGATTTTGGGCTCCGAAAATGGGCGCGGCTGAGCATGCTTGCTGCCACCATCGTAGAACTCTCGGAGAGCTTTCCAACGGTATACTGTGTGCCCCGTAACTCCTTACGGATCAAAAGTTATGGGCACTTGAGCGACGGAGACCTGGTCCCAAGCCCCACTCCCTCGGTTTGCGGGCCCAGCCTCAACATGAGGCGAAGTTGTCTTGCCCAAGGTGCCATGTCATTCGGTAATAGAAATGTGATGCATTAGGTTGTCTTCATTTTCGAGGCTCACGACGTACGATCCAGGATGGAAAAACACTGCAAAAGAAGAAAATTGTTTCGAAACTGATGAAAACGTTCGATTTTGGGCACCAAAAATGGCCGCAGCCGAGCAGGGTTGCATCCCCCGTCGTAGAGCTCTCGGAGAGCTTTCCAACAGTATGCTTTGCGCCACGTAATACCTTACGGATCAAAAGTTATGGGCACCGGAGCAATAGAGACCTGGTCCCAAGCCCCACGCCCTCAGTTTGCGGGCCCAGCCTCTACGTGAGGCGAAGTTGTCTTGCCCAAGGTGCCATGTTATTCGGTAATAGAAATGTGATGGATTAGGTTGTCGTCCTTTTCGCGGCTCACGACGTACGATCCGGGACGAAAAAACAGCGCAAAAAAAGAAAAGTGTCCAGAAACTGATGAAAACGTTCAATTTTGGACTCCAAAAATTTTTGCAACTAAGCGCTCTTCCTGTCCCCATCGTAGAGCTCTCGGAGAGCTTTCCAACAGTATATTGTGTGCCGCGCAACACCTTACGGATCAAACGTTATGGGCACCGGAGCGACGGAGACTTGGTCCCAAGTCCCACGCCCTCGGTTTACGGGCCCAGCCTCTACGTGAGGCGAAGTTGTCTTGCCTAAGGTGGTACGGGATTCGGTAATAGAAATGTGGTGGATTAGGTTGTCGTCCTTTTCGCAGCTCACGACGTACGATCCGGGACGAAAAACAGCGCAAAAGAATAAAAGTGTCCCAAAACTGATAAAAATGTTCGATTTTGGGCTCCGAAATTGGGCACAGCCGAGCAGGCTTGCTGCCACCGCCGTAGAGCTCTCGGAGAGCTTTTCAACGGTATGTTGTGTGCCGCGTAACTCCTTACAAATCAAAAGTCATGGGTACCGGAGCGACGGAGACCTTGTCCCAAGCCTCACGCCTTCGGTTTACGGGCCCAACGTCAACGTGAGGCGAAGTTGTGTTGCCCAAGGTGCCAAGTTATTCGGTAATAGAAATGTGATGGATTAGGTTGTCGTCCTTTTCGAGGCTCACGACGTACGATCCGTGACGGAAAAACAGTGCAAAAGAAGAAAATTATTCCGAAACTAATGAAAACGTTCGATTATGGGCTCCAAAAATGGGCGCAGCCGAGCAGGGTTGCAGCCCCCGTCGTAGAGCTCTCGGAGAGCTTTCCAACGGTATGCTGTGCCCCGCGTAACTCCTTACGGATCAAAAGTTATAGGCATAGGAGCGACGGAGACTAGGTTCCAAGCCCCACGCCCTCGGTTTGCTGGCCCAGCCTCTACGTGAGGTGAAGTTGTCTTGCCCAAGGTGCCGTGTAATTCGGTAATAGAAATGTGATGGATTAGGTTGTCGTCCTTTTCACGGCTCACGACGTAAGATTCGGGACGGAAAAACAGCGCAAAAAAAGAAAAATATCTAGAAACTTATGAAAATGTTCGATTTTAGGCTCCGAAAATTTTCGCAGCTAAGCGGGCTCGCTGCCCCCGTCGTAGAGCTCTCAGAGAGCTTTCCAACAGTATATTGTGCGTCACGTAACTCCTTACGGATCAAAAGTTATGGGCACCGGAGCGATGGAGACTTGTCCCAAGCCCTACGCCCTCGATTTGCGGGCCCAGCCTGTACGTGAGGAGAAGTTGTCTTGCCCAAGGTGGCACGGGATTCGGTAATAGAAATGTAGTGGATTAGGTTGTCGTCTTTTTCGTGGCTCACGACGTACGATCCGGGATGGAAAAACAGCGCAAAAGAATAAAAGTGTAACGAAACTGATGAAAATGTTCAATTTTGGGCTCCGAAAATAGGCGCAGCTGAGCAGGCTTGCTGCCAGCGTCGTAGAGCTCTCGGAGAGCTTTCCAACGGTATGTTGTGTGCCGCGTAACTCCTTACGGATCAAAAGTTATGGGCACCGGAGCGATGGAGACTGGGTCCTAAGCCCCACGCCCTCGGTTTGCAGGCCCAGCCTCAACGTGAGGCGAAGTTGTCTTGCCCAAGGTTGTAAGGCCCAACCTCGATTTGCGTGCGATACCTCGTTTCGTGTGCCCTAACCTAGATTTGCACGCCTTGACCTAAGTTTAAGAGTCGTGTCTCATTTTATGTGCCTTGCATCGAATCACGTGCATTCATTTAGGGTTGAGTGCATTTACTTGGGAAACGTGCATTCGTCTCGTAGTACGCGTGCCCTAAACCTAGGAAAACATCTTACACGAAGCACTAGATCATTTATTAATCCTACAAACTCTACTAACTAATATTAAAATGCTAATTCAACTCACTAGATGACAAAATCTCACAAAAAGCTAGACATTCTTATTCTTTATTCTTGATTCTTTTGCATATTCCAAGCATACAATTAAATAATGCTCAAAACAAACATAAAAATTCAGAATCTTGCACAAGCTTGGCCGACCACATGGAGCATTTGAACAAGCATTGCAATTTCAAAATTTATACCTAGACATTCTATGAGAAGCTCATGACACAAAGCATAAAAAAATGACTCAAAACTCTACCCAAAGCTCCACCAATCTCGACACACTCAATTGCCCATGCTAGACAATTCAAATTATGCTCTTGAAGACACAAATTCTGAAATTTGCAAGCACAAGGCTGACACATGCATCAAAATTCCTCAAGCTTTTCATTCTTTCTCACATTCTCTCTTTCTCTCATTTCCTCTCTCTTTCTCTCGGCCTTAGCTGCAATTCTACACTCCATAGCTTAAGCTCATCATCCTAAGATTCATCAAGGCATTCAAGCCACTAAGGAACTCGACCAAGCAAGCTAGAAGCCAAGAAACATGCATGCAAGCTCATAGCACATTCATTTCGGCCCTGAGGTATGTGGATAGCTTCTCTTTCGTTTTGTTTTTGTTCTAGCCACTTGCACATACTAAGAACATGGTTACTAAGCTAGGAATTAGAGAATCTCAAGTTGTCTCTCGGCTAAGCAAGGAGAAAAGTCGATCTTGTGTTTCATCAAGAGCTTTGTGCATCTTCATTGTTGTCTTGCTAAGGTGAGGGCTAAAACTCTTTTGTAAAGCTTTCAAAAACCACATGCATGCCTTTTAATGTCTATTTTTACCTCTGTGCTTGTGATACATATGTGTACATGAGCTTTTGTAAACATGCATGGCAAGATATTTGGCTAGAATGTGAAGATAGATGAAATTGCGTAAAGGATAGTCTTCTGACTTGTTGGATCAAAGTGATTGTGACCAGTTAAATGATGTTGAAAATGCGTGAAAATTGGTAGGTGACTATTTTTTCCAGTTCTAAGAATTTTTCATAGAAATAGGCTAAGGCCAATTTTGAATCTAATGTCCCCAAAATGGCAAAACATCGAAAGGTGTCCAAATGTGGAAAATCTAGAAAAAATGAAGCAGGTTTTGGCAATTCACTGTCCTTGTAGAACGAACAAGTTTTGACTTAGTAAATGATATCTAAAATACATAAAATTTGGTATGATGCTATATTTTTTGGTCCTGGAAATTTTTGTCAGAAATAGATTAAGGCTAAATCTGACCCTAAGGCCCTCAAAAATGACAAGTATCGAAATGTGTACAAATCTGGACAGTTTTGTGTAGTCGCACAGTTTTGGCTATAACTCTTGAACCCGAACTCCAAATGATGCGATATTTGTTTCTGGATTTAGTTCACTCCTTAAGATTTTATTGGACATTTTATTAACTGGAATTGGAGATTGTTTGCTTGTCTCAATGATTGTGAGAAAACAGACCATTGCAGTGAGGTTTTCATCTAGTGATATGCTTTGAAAATTATTCTTGTTGTATTAAATGCTTGAGATTGTGGCACTTGGTTGTTGTGTGGACTGTTTTGAATGCTTGAGGGTGTTTTAATTAATTGATGGTTGACTTGAGTTTAATTACGTGACAACTTGGGGCTTAATCGCTCGGGTGAGCACGAATTGAAACCCTAATGACTAGGAAAACTCGCTAAGTGTTGATCCTTTGGATATCGTGCTTAATTATGTGATTAGTAGGCTGCCCGTAGTTTCCCTTATAGCCCTAAATGTGATTCCGATTATTACATATTGACAAGTAGACATTTCTTGCACCCGATCCCACGTAAACGTCGTTGCATGTTGTATGACCTTATTATTTGATTTCGTGAACTTCGAAATGAGTTATATGACTTGATTTACATGCGTTAAATGGCTGCCCATTTAATATTCATGTAACTCCATGTGCCTTACAAGTGAAATTACCTGTCATAGCATGCCTCGCTTGTTTACTTGTCAATGTGCAATCTTATGATTGTTCGGAGGCAACCTACTTTGTTGTCCTCCTAATGTGATATATTAAATGTCATAAATGTGCATTGCATATAAGGTTGCAACCTTTCATTCTGGCGTGGTAGCGTTCACGCACACCGGGCGGCATCAGGCTTGCCAGTGCAACCGTGACTACCATTGTCCAATTCCCTCTCTCGCTTGAGGGCTAGACTTCCTCGGAGAGTTGGGTCGTAGGATTTCAGGGTACTTCCGGAGTACACCCATTTGGCGTGATAAGTGGATGATTTGAAGTCGGCCGCAACAACTGATACTGGAAATGAACTGAGAGCAAAAGCTCACCGTATCATTTTCACTATGTGTATAAGTACTCTCGCTTCGTTCCTAGAGGACCTCGGGGAGGAAAGACGGGTAATTGTGTTCTTTTACTCTTATATTACATTATGAACTTACTTATGATATATGTCATGCTTACAAAAGGGTTTTCATGAGTTGAACCGGAAAAAGAGTTTCAAAACTTATTTATCATTCCCCCTCGCTGAGTTTATAAGGACTCACCCTCTTTTATCATCTCAGGTGAAGAAGACCAGGAACAGGTACCCGAGGACAACGTGCCTTTTGATGATTCCTTGGAATGATTGCTTGCCCTACGTGCCCTACTTGACTATGGCCATTTTGTGAACGATATGTTGCTTGAAGACTATTTCTTATGTTGCTTGTTGTTGTATTGTAAATGACCCCCGTTGTAATTTGGGGTCTAATTTTTGCTTGTACTAATCATAACTAGATAGACACTCTTATGGTCGTTTTTGCTATCGCTACGGCTAGTACCTATCACAGGCTTATGAAGTATCAGGTAAAGGATTAAGTAAAATGAATCTATCCAATCTTAAGCAGATACTCATTGGTAGGCTATGATCAACATGTACTTTTGTAACAAGGATTAACAAACAAACGAGACAGAGTTACCATGCTAGGTTGTTAATCAAACGAGACTCCGAGATAACTAGTAGGTGTTTCAACTGGTGATAAATAGTAACCTTAGTTGGAAATGAATTTGAGATTGAAAGTTTTGAGGCCTTTAGAAAATTAGGTCAAACTAAAGAGCCCAATTACAGCCGTTATGCTGCCGATTTTCTGGAGAATTTGTGGAGTTTAGGCTAAAACGTTAAGTGTTAAACCTTCTTGAACGATTAAGTACGTGAAATGACTTGAATGTTTAGATCACACCCTAGTCTAACCTCTATAGGTTGGGTTGGGGCGTGACACCTTAGAGAAATGGTATCAGAGCTTAGATTGCTTAAGTCGGGTTTAACTCTCGGACCATGGGTAGAAGCCCTAAGGTAATTGAGATGACTTGTTTATATGTGTTATTGTGTGACAATATCAAGTGTGCCTTCTCTGTTTCTGTGTGCTTATGTGATTAACATGTCTTAACTGTTTCTAGAATTGTGTATCTATATAAAATTATATGTTGCATATCTTATGCATTAAATTCTTGTTTGTCGTATTCCAATAAATTGTGCATAATAATATGTGCCTATAGATGGCTGGCCCTAGTACCAGCAATACTAATAGGAACGGTGAGCCCCAAGAGACCAGAGATGTTCATCAAACTAATCCTGGCATAGCTATGTTTAACATGATGGCGAATGCCATGGATCGCGTGTCGCGAGTAATGGAACGTCAAGATGCACGTGAAGCAAACAACAACAACAGGAATGATGGTAACCATGGGAGAAATAACAGAATGCGAGAGTTCCTTGACTTTCACCCGTCCAAATTCTTCGGGGAAGCTGATGATGAAAAGGCAGAGGCTTGGCTGTCTGAGATTGAAAGGATTTTCAGGCCACTTAACTACATTAACGAGGAAAAGATGGAGTTCGCTGTGTTTCTATTGCACGGGAATGCTGAGCATTGGTTGTGAAACCCCGCATGAGCCTCATGTGTATTTTATAACACTTCATATGATTTTTGCATCATTTAATGTGCATTTATAGCAATTAATGCGCATTTACCTTGTTTACGTGCATTTATATCATTTAACCTATAAATTAGTACAATAGCATGCATTTGAGAACCTTAGAGGTTGTAGATGATAATTAAATTTTACTAAATTAAATTAACTAAACAAAATAATTAAAATCAGAACTACATGATAATACTATGCATTCACGACATTAGAAATGCATTTATATCATTTAATGTACGTTTGCATCAGTTTACGTGTACTTGCATTGTTTAACGTGCATTTGTGTGATTTAGATATCGTAGAAATTAAATAAATTACACTACACTAGCTAACTAAATAAGTTTAAATAGAACCACATGGCAAACTAGTAGATTTCAATTAGTTAAGAGGGCAATTTGGGCATTAGGCTTATAAGATATTTCCTACTAACTAAAAACACACATTACACACTTTACACACACAAAAACACTACACATACACACACCCATCAGACAACACACACACACCACACAACACACACAAATACACGTTCAGTACACACACACACACCACACGCAGAGATCAGGAGAAGAGAGAAGGAAGAGAGAAAAGAGAAGAAGGAAGGAGAAGAAGAAGAGGAAGAAGAACTCTAAGCCATTTCCTTTGCATTTGCTAGCTAATTTCAGCCATTATCTTGTTCTTCTTGCTTTCTATGTCAAGATCAAAGGTGAGGGTTGTTTTCTTAAAAGTTTTCAAAGCTATATTGAGCATGAATGTGATGATATATGTGTAGTAATCTTACTATAAATTGTATACAAGAGCTTGAATGATAAGTTGATGATATTGTGTTGTAGATATAGGGTTTTGAATTTTATTTTGGGTATTTGTTGATTATTGATGTTGGGTAGTTTTAGTTGAATTGGAACTCTTGTATGATGCCTAATAGCCATTTTGAACTTGTTTGAGTGTTGGGATGAGGATGGGAGGTTGTTAGGGTGATTTTGGTTGAAAATGTGCATTTCCTGTCCAGCTACTTGGGCGTTATAGCCCCTATCTGGTCGCCCGGATAGAGGCCTCAACGCCCGGTAGAAAACTCCGATCTGGGCATTACTGGCTTCTTTCGGGCACCCGGATTAGGGCCACAGCGCCCGGATTAGGGCCTCAGCGCCCGGATGTTTGACAACTCTGCGCAGTGAAATTGCGGAGGCCATATCTTATTCGTTTCAACTCCGAATTGAGTTCCGTTTGATTCTAGAGTTATCTACATTCGATAAGATTCAATTCTAGACAAAAATCAGAGTAATTGGAGTTTAGGGAGGTAGGTAAATTTATCTCCTAAGTTGGGCTAATGCGGGAGGATTGAGGTTGTTTGATTTCTTGATATACCTTTGTGGCATTGGTACCAATTTGTTTCATGGTTATAAAAGGAGGTTAATTGTTACATGATTGAGGTATAGGATTGTATGTGTTGTGTGGTATAGGAGATTATGTTTGATCATGAATGTGATTCCCTTTGCCTCAAACTTGTACACTTTAAATGTGCATACGAAAGTCGAGCTTGTGAGTCTTAAGTTCACTTTGTACTTTTCAATCTAAACTCTTGCATGGCAATATTGTGAATGCTACATATATATGAATTGTATCAGCTGAGGCACCCTTGAGCTGTAGAGATTCGGGGTGTACAGAGCGAACAATACCTCGGTAGTAGTTGCACCCTTGAGCCTCTGAGATTTCAGGGTGGCTACAAACTGTATGGGTACGACTTGGTTTCAACCTCTTGTTTGTTATGGGAAGGGATCAAAGGTACACACGGCAATGATAGTGGTAGACACCTTTTGAGGTGCACACGGCTGTGATAGTGGCAGACACCTCCCTACCCTAATGGTTCCTATATGAATATGGTAAAGGAATAAGGGGCTATATGGAGCAAAGTGCACACGGCAGTGATAGTGGGAGACACCTTTTGAGGTGCACACGACTGTGATAGTGGGAGACACCTCTTGAATCCATATAATAAACCTTCCTTATTTGGTATCTATCTTTTGATTACGTCCGGAATATATGCTTTATTAGGTGTTTCCTACTCTTGCCTGGTCCCTTGAGGTCCTCAGAGAGTAGAGTTGGATAATATTATCATGTTATGAATGTTGTTCTAATTGGTGTTATACTTGATGTTCTTATGGAATGTTTAAGACCATGTAGTATTTACTTGCGAGATACAATTGTGCATTGGTGGCATGGTTTTATAAAAGGTTTTCTAAAGGCAAGAAAATGTTTATGAAAACCTATCCTTGTTTTTCCTCCTCACTGAGCTATATGCGAGGATCTAGCTCACCCCTCTTTCATGACACTTACAGGTAAGACTAATTGAGTGGCTTGCAAGTTGAAGGAAATGATAGCATTCATGAAAGACTTCTTGATTGAATGTTCTATAAGTACATGAGATACTTGATGTACATTAGAGAATCTAGATCATGTGTATAGTTACTCGGTGATAAGTATTATGTAAATTGATGGGTTATGATTGTAATCTTAATTATCAGTGATGAAGTTTGTATAATGTCAGTGTTGGATAATATAACTTTATGTCGGTGATTAATCTTTTGAGACCCAGAAACTTGATTCTTAGTTAATTGTTATGTTGAACAGGGGAATTCAAAGTCTTGTGAATATTTCTTGAATTGTTGTAATCCTTTAAGGCCGATGGATGGGTAATTATTTGGAGTTATTATGAAGGTTTAAGTGGATGTACATTTGCTAAATTATTATTTACATGTTTTAAGCGATTCGAACGTCATGTTTCGGCCTTAACCTAGCGATGGGTCGGGGTCGGGGTGTGACACCTAGAGTGGTATCAGAGCTTAGCTCATTAGCTAGGCGCAAGATGGGTTTGGAACCCCTGGTCAGTGGGTAGAAGCCTCAAGGTAAAATTGATTAAGATGACATAGGTATGTATGGTGAAAAGATGGCTTTAACGAAAGTTGGAGGTTATGGTTGTTCGAGGTTATCTTAGTCAAAGGATAGAGTTGAAGATTGAAGATCCTTGAGTAAGACTTTAGCCATGGTGTCATGTAGTACATAAGAATTGTCTTGGATTATGAATTAAGCTGAGGTTGTATCATAGGGATAAACTTTAAGGTTTGAATTGGTGGTTTAGTTTTCTTACTTGGAAATTATGTGCTCTTGTGTTACATGTAACTTGCTCAGTATGCCTCATGTTATGTGTTATGTGTGAATTTTTATGTTTAATGTGTTATATGAATCATATATGCTTAACATGTGCCACGAATGTTAGATGAATTTACATATTAGATATAGTCATGACACATACATGCTAGGAGCATTGATAAAGAACATATTGCTTTGTCATACCATGCATATATATATCATATAACTATAAGGGGCATCGTGCATCCATCCCATAGATGGCAAGGCCTAAT
Source organism: Ehretia macrophylla (assembly GCA_037974665.1). Lineage (NCBI taxonomy): Eukaryota > Viridiplantae > Streptophyta > Magnoliopsida > Boraginales > Ehretiaceae > Ehretia > Ehretia macrophylla. The sequence continues at coordinate 45,729,444 of CM075771.1, read as the reverse complement.
ACTTGTGGTAGCACTGGGATTCAAGAGGCAAAGAACGTTGATCGAGATGGGTCTAGAAGAGAGATGTTCAATCTGCTGATAACTGCTGTGGATAGTGTGAGGCCCGACCCCGAATAACGTGTCCTACCCCAATTTGCGCGCCTTAGACCTAAAATTATATGACCGACCTAGGATTACGTGCCCTATCTTGGTTTTCGTGCATGCCTTGTTATACGTGCCTTAACCTAGAATTGTGTGCCCTAATCCTCGATATACGTACGATACCTAGATAAACATGCCATGACCTTAATTTACGTGCGAGACCTCGATTTACATGTGTCTCTTCGTTTCGTGTGCATTAACCTTGAACCGCAAGCTTTAACCTAGGTTTAAGAGTCGTGTCTTGAATTACGTGCATTGCATTGAATTACGTGCCTTATTTTGATCTACGTTCATTCACCTAGGGTTGCGTGTGTTAGCATTAGAATCCGTGCACTTATCTTGAAGTATGTGCCTTAGTCTTGAAAAATGTGCGTTCGTCTCGTAGTTCGTGGCCTACCTCGTAGTGCGTGCCCTAGACTTAGAAAAGCGTGCCCGCACACTAATCAATAAAGAATCCTACACGGAGCACTAAACTATAAACTAATCCTAAAACAATCCTACAAAGTCCACTATCAATATAATAATCCTAATTCAATTCACTAGAGGACAAAAATGCACCAAACACTAGACATTCCTTATTCTTTATTCTTTGTTCTTTTTGCATTTTCAACACATAACAAATTAACACTCAAAAGATGACAAGAATTCAGATTTGGCACATGCTTTGGCCGACCATACCATGGTTTTTGCACAAGGTTTGAACAATTATACAATTAACTATGCATGCTTAGACAAACTATGACACAAATGCATAAAAAATTGCTCAAACCACCTCAATTCTCACACCATTTTTGACCAAACCACCTATGCCCATGCTAACATTTCAAAATTCCATCTTGAAGACAAAAAAAGCCTGAATTTGTATGCCCAAGGCTGACCACATGCTCAAAAAATTGCAAAAGCCTCATTTTTCTCTCATTTCTCTCACTTTCCTCACATTTTCTCTCTCTCCCTCTCACTCTCTCTCTCCATTTCGGTTTTGGCTGAGTTCTCTCCACCTCTTAGCTCATCTTCATCATCCTATGGTGTATCAAGACAAACCACAAGCAAAGAAACTCATCCAAGCAAGCTAGGATTCAAGAAACACACATGCAAGCATTTTGAGTCACCATTTTCGGCCTTGGTGAGTTTTTAAGCTTCCATTTATTTTCTTCTTGCTCTAACCTCATGCATGTGCTAAGAGATTGATCACTAAGCTAGGAAAAATAAAGAAAAGATAGTTGGAATCTCGGCTAAGCAAGAAGAAGAAGAGATTTGAGCTTCAACAAGGTTTTGAGCATTTTTTTGGGTTGATTGATGAGTGAGGGTTAAAACTTTTTGAAAACTCTTCAAAATTTCACATGCATGCTCATAAATGTGTGTATTTGCTTCTGTACTTGAGATATATGGTCGTTCATAAGTTTAAACAACCATGCAAGGCAAGATCTTGGCTTGAAAATGATGCTAGGTGAAGTCGAATTTGTGTGACAGCTCTCTGACCCATCTGTTCGAGGTAAGTTTAGCTAGGAAAATGATTTTAAAAATGCTTGAAAATTTGTAGGTGACTAGTTTGGACAGTTTTGAACATTTTTCCCAGAAATAGGCCGAAGCTAATTTTGACTATAAGGTCCTCAAAATAGCAGATATTTAAATTGTGACAAAACCTGGAAATCTGGAGAAATGAAGCAGGTTTTGGCAGATGTACTGACCTTGTGAAACGCACCATATTTGACCTATTAAATGTTGTCCAAAATGAATGAAAATTGGTGTGATGCTATATTTTTCAGTTCTGGACAATTTTGTCAGAAATGGACCAAAGCTAAAACTGACTCTAAGGACCTCAAAAACATCAATTTCTGAAACGCGTGCAAATCTGGACAGTTTTGTGCTACCTCACTGTTTCGGCTATAACTAATGATTCTGAACTCCAATTGATGCAAGGTTTGTTTCTAATTTTAGTTAACTTCTTAAGCTTTAATTTGACATCTTATTCACGGAATTTGGAGATTTTTTGAGTAACCTATTGATTGTGAGAAAACAGCCTATTGCAGTAAAGGTTTCATTTAGCTACATGCTTGGGAAATTGTTGTAACCTCTCTTGTGATACTAATTGTGTGGAAAAGTTGTGTTGGGATGTTATGTGGACTGTTTTTGAGTACTTGAGGATGCTTGAATGGAATGATGCATGACTTGAGAATGACTTTGAGTTGACTTAGGGTTTTAATCACACGAATAAGCATGAAATAGAAACCCTAATGGCTAGGTAGCTTTGCTAAGTGTTGATCTCTTGGTTATTGTGTGGAAATTATATGCTTAGTGGGCTGCCCGTAAATGTTCTATAACTTCAAATGTGAATTTGACCATGGCATATTGTCAAATAAACTTTTCTTGCTACCAAACCCACGTAAATGTTGTTGTGCATGTTGAATAATTCATATCACTTGAATATATGGGCTTCTTAATGAGTTATATGGCCTGTTTTACATGTGTTACATAGCTGCCCGTTTGATGTTCATATGACTCTATATGCCTTTCAAGTGAAATTACTTGTCTTATCGTGCCTTGTTTGACTACGTGACAGCGTGCGATCTTATAACTGTTCGGAGGCAACCTACTTTGTTGTCCTCCTAATGTGATGTGTTAAATGTTATAAATGTGCATTGCATACAAGGTTGCAACCTTTCGTGTGGCATGGTAGCGTTTCACGTCCGCCGGGCGGCATCGGACTTGCCGGTGTTACCGTGACTACCATGATCCAATTCCCTCTCTCGCTTGGTATTCACCCTTGGAGAGTTGGGTCGTAGGATTTCGGGGTACATCCGGAGTACACCCACCTGGCGTGTTTTGGGGATGAATTAAAGTCGGCCGCAACTCCTGTTACTTGACTTGATCTGAGAACAATAGCTCACCGTATCCTTTTACTACGTGTATAAGTACTCTTGCTTGGTCCCTAGAGGACCTCGGGGAAGAAAGACTGGTATTCCTGTTCCTGTATCTTATATCATTATTATATTTATTCTTGCAAAAGGATTTTCATAATTGAACCAGAAAATGAATTTCAAAACGTATTTCTCGTTCCCCCTCGCTGAGTTCATAAGGACTCACCCTCTTTTATCATCTCAGGTGAAGAAGATCAAGAATAGGTACCCAAGGACGATGTGCCTAACGATGATTCCTTGGAGTGATTGCCTGTCTTGTGTGCTTTGCATGATTATGGCTATTTGTGAACTATGCCACTTGAAGACTATTTCTTTTATGTTGCTCGTTGTTTATTGATGTAAATGACCCCATTGTAATTTGGGTCTAATTCTGGGATTGTACTATCTATAACCGGATGAACTTTTATTTGGTTGTTTGCTTTCGTTTTCTTAATTAGTAGTTATCGTAGGCAGTCAAACCACTAGATGAACAATCAACTAAGTTAATTCTATCTAATTTCACTTAGGTACTCATTTGCAAACTAAAGGATAATAGGTACTTGCATGGTAGGAAAGTGACAAATAAACGGGACATAGTTATCATGTTAGGCTTATTAACCAAACGAGACTTTCAAGATAAACTAGTAGGCAAATCGATTGATGACAAATAGGAGTCCTTAATGGAATTGGATTAATGATTGGAATAATTGAGGTGTTTAGAGAATTAGGCCAAACCAAAGAGCCCAATTACAGCCGTTATACTGCCGGTTTACCAAAAAATTTTAGAGTTTAGGCCAAACGTTAAGTGTTAAATCTTCATGAACGGTTAAGTACGAGACGTGACTTGAATGTTTAGATCACACCCTAGTCTAACCTTTATAGGCCGGGTTGGGGCGTGACAATAGAATGAGCTAAATTTTAGAGAATCAAGTGACCAGAGTAAGTACGGGAACTAGTGATGGCACATTGAAGGATTTCTTAAGCTATGGACCTCCTAAGTTTCTAGGTGAACCCGATGATAAAAAGGCTGAAGCTTGGTTGGCAAAAGTTGAAAAGATATATGCTGCTCTTGACTACCATGATGAAAGAAGGGTGGATTTAGTAGTATTCTTGTTAGAAGAAGATGCGGAACAATGGTGGAGAACAGAAAAGCTTCGTTGGGAGCGGGATGGCACACCCGTCACTTGGGCTAACTTCGTAAAATCCTTCAAGGAGAATTATATTACGGAAGTAGTCCGAGAGGGAAAAGAAGAAGAGTTTCTTACTTTGAAGCAAGATGAGATGACTGTGGTTCAATATGAAGCTCGTTTTAATAGGCTCTCTCATTACCTCCCCGAGTTGGTCCAGACGGAAAATGGGAGAATCAAACAATTTATTCGACGATTAAGGCCCGAGATTCAAGATTTCATAGCTTCACATCAGTTTACATCATACAGTGATATGCTAGACTCGGCATCCCGCATTGAAAAGAGGCAATTTGAAACTCGAAGTGGGCCAAGTCAAGAAAATAAAAGATCATTCTTATCTTCGACACCATAAGAACCCTATCCGACTCAGAATCAAAGGCCACCCGCTGCTATTGGATCTCAGCTTAGTGCATTCAATACTAAGACAACTCGAGGGTTATCAAGTAATGCAACCATCTCTCAGAAAATCGTGTGTGCTTGTTGCAACAAGAGGGGGCATACTGAGACCCAATGTTGGAGAAAGTCAGGCAAGTGTGTAAGGTGTGGGAGTGATCAACACATATATAAGGACTGCTTGAGGATGCAGAAGGTGGGAACACGGTCTCGACTCGTCAGGAATGCCTTAGGACAAAGAATTGAAGCCCAAGTTGATGCTACTGACCAAGGGGAACTTCCAGGGGCAGCAGTTGTAGTTGAAGGTAGATTTTCATTTGCTGGTATTTCTATTTGATGACATCACTTGGTCTTCTTATTTGTCATTCGGATTCTATTTTGGGATTTTTCATGGGTATTCTCACTTGGTATTCTTGATAGTATTCTTATTCGGAGTTCTCACTTATTTCTTCTGTTCAGCACTTCTACACGGAGTTGTTGTTTGGGAATTCTTAGTCGAGATATTATAGTTCGACATTCTTATTTGGTAAATGTAGTAATTGGTATTCTCCCTCGGCGATCGTTTGAATTCCTACAAACAATGATGCATTCGTAGTTGATTGGCAATTCAAATGGAACTAGATTCTTGTTCTTTTGGTTGAGATACTGTTGCTGCCTTCATTTGGACTTTGTATGCATAAAGATTAGCTTAGCAAAAATATTTGTGGTTGACTTGCTGTATCTCATAACTGCCTTTGCCATTCCAGTTATTCCAAGGATGAAGAAGGAATTGCGAGGGCACAATTCTGTTAAGGAGGGGAGGATGTGAAACCCCACACGAGCCACATGTGCATTTTATAACATTTCATATGATTTTTGCATCATTTAATGTGCATTTATAGCAATTAATGCGCATTTACCTTGGTTTACGTGCATTTATATCATTTAACCTATAAATTAGTACAATAGCATGCATTTGAGAACCTTAGAGGTTGTAGATGATAATTAAATTTTACTAAATTAAATTAACTAACCAAAATAATTAAAATCATAACTACATGATAATACTATGCATTCACGACATTAGAAATGCATTTATATCGTTTAATGTACGTTTGCATCAGTTTAAGTGTACTTGCATTGTTTAACGTGCATTTGTGTGATTTAGATATCGTAGAAATTAAATAAATTACACTGCACTAGCTAACTAAATAAGTTTAAATAGAACCACATGGCAAACTAGTAGATTTCAATTAGTTAAGAGGGCAATTTGGGCATTAGGCATATAAGATATTTCCTACTAACTAAAAACACACATTATACACTTTACACACACAAAAACACTACACATACACATACCCATCAGACAACACACACACACCACACAACACACACAAATACATGTTCAGCACACACACATACACCACACGTAGAGATCAGGAGAAGAGAGAAGGAAGAGAGAAAAAAGAAGAAGGAAGGAGAAGAAGAAGAGGAAGAAGAACTCTAAGCCATTTCCTTTGCATTTGCTAGCTAATTTCAGCCATTATCTTGCTCCTCTTGCTTTCTATGTCAAGATCAAAGGTGAGAGTTGTTTTCTTAAAAGTTTTCAAAGCTATATTGAGCATGAATGTGATGATATATGTGTAGTAATCTTACTATAAATTGTATACAAAAGCTTGAATGATAAGTTGAGGATATTGTGTTGTAGATCTAGGGTTTTGAATTTTATTTTGGGTATTTGTTGATTATTGATGTTGGGTAGTTTTGGTTGAATTGGAACTCTTGTATGATGCCTAATAGCCATTTTGAACTTGTTTGAGTGTTGGGATGAGGATGGGAGGTTGTTTGGGTGATTTTGGTTGAAAATGTGCATTTCCTGTCCAGCAACCCGGGCGTTATAGCCCCTATCTGGTCGACCGGATAGAGGCCTCAACGCCCGGCAGAAAACTCCGATCCGGGCGTTACTGGCTTCTTCCGGGCGCCCGGATTAGGGCCTCAGCGCCCGGATGTTTGACACCTCTGCGCAGTGAAATTGCAGAGGCCATATCTTATTCGTTTTAACTCCGAATTGAGTTCTGTTTGATTCTAGAGTTATCTACATTTGATAAGCTTCGATTCTAGATAAAAATCAAAGTAATTGGAGTTTAGTGAGGTAGGTAAATTTATCTCCAAATTTGGGCTAATGCGGGAGGATTAAGGTTGTTTGTTTTCTTGATATACCTTTGTGGCATTGGTACAAATTTGTTTCATGGTTATAAAAGGAGGTTAATTGTGACATGATTGAGGTATAGGATTGTATGTGTTGTGTGGTATAGGAGATTATGTTTGATCATGATTGTGATTCCCTTTGCCTCGAACTTGTACACTTTAAATTTGCATACGAAAGACGAGCTTGTGAGTCTTAAGTTCACTCTGTACTTTTCAATCTAAACTCTTGCATGGAAATATTGTGAATGCTACATATATATGAATTGTATCAGCTGAGGCACCCTTGAGCTGTAGAGATTCGGGGTGGCTACAAACTATATGGGTACGACTTGGTTTCAACCTCTTGTTTGTTATAGGAAGGGATCAAAGGTGCACACGGCAGTGATAGTGGTAGACACCTTTTGAGGTGCACACGGCTGTGATAGTGGCAGACACCTCCCTACCCTAATGGTTCCTATATGAATATGGTAAAGGAATAAGGGGCTATATGGAGCAAAGTGCACACGGCAGTGATAGTGGGAGACACCTTTTGAGGTGCACACGGCTGTGATAGTGGGAGACACCTCTTGAATCCATATAAGCCACCTTCCTTATTTGGTATCTATCTTTTGATTACGTCCGGAATATATGCTTTATTAGGTGTTTCCTACTCTTGCCTGGTCCTTTGAGGTCCTCGGAGAGTAGAGTTGGATAATATTATCATGTTATGAATGTTGTTCTAATTGGTGTTATACTTGATGTTCTTATGGAATGTTTAAGACCATGTAGTATTTACTTGCGAGATACAATTGTGCATTGGTGGCATGGTTTTATAAAAGGCTTTCTAAAGGCAAGAAAATGTTTATGAAAACCTGTCCTTGTTTTTCCTCCTCACTGAGCTATATGCGAGGATCTAGCTCACCCCTCTTTCATGACACTTACAGGTAAGACTGATTGAGTGGCTTGCAAGTTGAAGGAAAGGATAGCATTCGTGAAAGACTTCTTGATTGAATGTTCTATAAGTACATGAGATACTTGATGTACATTAGAGAATCTAGATCATGTGTATAGTTACTCGGTGATAAGTATTATGTAAATTGATGAGTTATGATTGTAATCTTAATTATCAGTGATGAAGTTTGTATAATGTCAGTGTTGGATAATATAACTTATGTCGGTGATTAATCTTTTAAGACCCAGAAACTTGATTCTTAGTTAATTGTTATGTTGAACAGGGGAATTCAAGGTCTTGTGAAAATTTCTTGAATTGTTGTAATCCTTTAAGGCCGATGGATGGGTAATTATTTGGAGTTATTATGAAGGTTTAAGTGGATGTACATTTGCTAAATTATTATTTACATGTTTTAAGCGATTCGAACGTCATGTTTCGGCCTTAACCTAGCGATGGGTCGGGGTCGGGGCATGACATTGGTGGCACACTATGGAGGCACTTTGGGAAACTGATCATACACCTCGCTTGTGGGGTAATTTCGTTAAGGCATTCAAGGAGAAATACGTACCTGCAGTTTCCAGGCAGAGGCGGATTAAGGAATTCATGCACTTGAACCAGGGTAACATGACGGTGGTCCAGTACGAGGTTCATTTTGACCGACTATCCCGTTATGCTCAATATATAGTCAGTACCCATGAGGCGAAGATGTGGAAATTTACGAATGGATTGAGGCTAGAAATCCAGGATCAGTTGGCTTCGCATGACTTCACTACCTATTCTGCTCTCCTTGCGGCTGCCTCCCGAGTTGAGAATAGAAAACTTGATAGAGCCGGTTCGAGCCAGCCGAACAAGAAACTATATCAGCCTCCAGGTCAACAAAGAAAATTCTAGAGTCAGAGTGGCAGTCAGGGCCAGAGCCAGAACAGACTAGTTAATAATTGTGGCCCGACTAAAGCACCATCAGCCTCTTCCACACGCGGATCCACAGGTAGTTCACCTGCTACTCAGTTTATCAACTGTTCTTATTGTGACAAGAAGGGTCACACCAAGGCCCAGTGCTGGAAGAAGTCAGGACGATGTGTGCGGTGTGGCAGTGATCAGCATTAGATCAAGGATTGCCCTAAATGGAAAGGAGGACAAAATCAAGTTAAACCAACTGGTAGAGGCAAGACTCCAGTTCCTAGAGTTCAGGCCCGAGCTTATGCTATTGAGTGCGAGGAGGTTCTTGAGGAGACTGTTGTTGTTGAAGGTACATTTTTGATACTAAATCAACCTGTTAGGGTGCTAATTGATCCAGGTGCTACTCATTCATTTATTACTCCCTTATGTGTGCAGCGTGTAAAACTACGAGTTGTATGTTTGCCTTACGAAATAGAAGTTGGTACTCCAATGGGTTCTAAACTTGTTACTCGCTCAGCTTGTAAAGCGTGTAAAATTCAAATTAAAGATAGGGAATTCTCAGCCAATCTTATTGTATTACCCTTTCGAGACTATGAAGTCATTTTAGGGATAGACTGGTTGGCAAAGCATCATGCCCAACTAGATTGTCGGACGAAGATTGTAACATTCCAGATACCTGGTCAACCAATATTGGAGGTAATGGGTCGAACAGACTTCACCGGGAGTTCCATCATTTCATCTACGAAAGTAGTAAAGTCCTTGAGAAAAGGATGTAGTGGATCCTTAGCTTACCTCATCAACAAGCCGTCGGACAAAGCTAAGTTGGAGGAGATGCCAATGATTAAAGATTATGTGGATGTGTTTCCAGAAGAATTGCCCGGTTTACCCCCGAATCGAGAGATCGAGTTCATTATAGAATTACTGCTTGGCACCCAGCTGATATCTAAAGCTCCCTATCGTATGGCACCAACTGAGCTACAAGAATTGAAGGACCAATTGCAAGGATTGTTGAAGAAGGGGTTTGTTCAACCAAGCTTTTCTCCGTGGGGTGGGCCAGTCCTATTTGTAAAGAAGAAAGACGGAACGTTGAGGCTATGCATTGATTACCGAGGATTGAACCAAGTGACCGTCAAGAATAAGTACCCACTTCCACTGATCGACGAGTTGGTTGATCAACTTAAGGGAGCCAAAGTGTATTCGAAACTCGACTTGAGGCAAGGGTACTATCAGTTGCAGATCAAAAAGGAGGATGTGCCTAAAACAGCTTTCAGGACGAGATATGGGCATTATGAATATGTGGTGATGCCATTTGGGCTAACTAATGCCCCTGTAACTTTTATGGACTTGATGCACAGGGTGTTTCAACCCTACTTAGACCAATTTGTGGTGATCTTTATCGATGATATTTTGGTATACTCGAAATCCGAGGCTAATCATGAACAACATCTGTGAGGCCTGACCCCGAATAACGTGTGTTATCCCGATTTACGTGCCCTATCTTGGTTCTCGTACATGCTTCGTCATTCGTGCGTTGACCTAGAATTATGTACCCTAATCCTCGACTTGCGTGCCCTAACTTTGAATTACGTGCTGTGATACCCCGAACCTAGCATATATTTAATAGCATTTAAAGTTCATTTAAATTGCATTTTTTTTTACCTTTCACCTTCTTTGACCAAAGTAGTTGACTTTTCATCTACAATGACCAACTAGGACAAGGTGAAAATTTTTGAAATGTTTAATAAAGGGTAAACTTGGGATTAGAAATAAAAAAATGCAATGTTAAGTTAGTCAAATTTTGGGTCAACTTTGGAATTAAATCTGAACCAATTGGGAAAAAGTTAGGTAGCAAATTATATATAGTTGGAAAACTCTATGAGTCTAGTTTCTGTGGCTTCAAACCGTTCGTGAATTGGAGTTTTCTAAAAGAAATTATGGCCGTTTTCGTAAGGTCGCGCATAGCTGTTTTGGTTTAGCGGGTTGACCGAAGCTTTGACCTTTGACTTGTCATTTTTTTTTCCTAAATAAGCAGAATTGCACACAAAAAAAACAGAGAAGAAAGGCTTGAAAACATGAGGAAAAGAAGGAGAAAAAAAAGAAAAGAAAACTTCAACTACAAATCACCAAATCTTTGCGTGAGCTTGCACGGGGTGGTTTCCGAGGCACTCTACGAGGTTTTCCTAGCGTCTAGGAGCGTCTAAGGTGAGGGTTTCATCGTTATTTGCGCATTTGAAAAATGTATATCTAAACTTTAATTTTTAGAACTTATGCGTAGATTGTTGTTTTAATCGTTTTGTTGCTTAAAGAATGTTCCTTGTTGATTGTAGAACATGTATTTATAGCTTTTTAGCATTTTCTGCGGTTGAAAATCGAAATTGCAATTTAAATTGACTAATGAATAGTAATTAGTGAATAGTAAACCCTTGAAACGATAAAGTTGCACTGTTATGCTGTCCGTTGATGTAGAAATGTGCTAGATATGCTAGAATGCCTAAATGTGTGGTTTAATTGGAATGTGTAATAGAAAAACGGAGAAAAACGGCTTGGTAAAAGTCGGGGTCGTTTAGGTCGAGTTTAGCGTTTTCTCGTATTGCGTGTTGGCATTGTTTCGGGAGGCCATGGAAGCACTTTTGGTGCGATTATGGCGTTGGTTGGGTGTTTGGTTGATATAGTTATAGTTCAAACGAGCAAAGGGGAAAATCGGGACTTCGCGTGAATTCTAGGGTAAAGTAGGGTTTCGGGGTCTTTAGACGTGCCTTATGGTGACCTAGGAGGATTGGTGAAGTCGGTTTTCAAAGCTCGTGGCTCGTTTGAAAGTAGTAGTGTTTTGAAGTTGGGGTCATTTTTGTGATTTTGTGTGTATTCTTAGAATATTGCTTATAGTATGTTTATATTGATTATAGAATGCTTATATTGCTCATGGAATGATTGTATTGATTATAGAATGCTTATGTTGCCTATAGAATGCTTATAATGCTTATAGAATACTTGTTATTGTTTGATAATGTTAGTTAATTATTGATAGAAATGTTTATCTTTTGTTGAGAACGCTTGATATCGCTCGTTTATCGCCTTGTATCGAGTCTTGCATTGCATAGTGTATCGCGCGTAAGTGATGGGCCTCTCTGGGTAGCCTCGGGTTGCCAGTGTTGGTTGCTCTAGCTCCGCTGCTATTCCCTCTTCTCACTTGGGTTGCCTCCCAGGGAGATTTGGGTCGTAGAATTGATGGTTACTCCTGGGGTATTCCAAGCTGGTGTTATAAGGTGGTTTGGGCCGGCGCGTCATCGTTAATGTCATCGGAATCGTGATCGGTACATTACTCGCTCGAGTGATCCATAGCCTTCAAAGTGTGGTATAGCTTTGATTGGTTGTGTTAATGTTTTTCTTAATTGTTTATTGTATTGTTATATATATTGAATGCCTTTTATTGATTGTATTGCTTAACTGTACCTATTTGCATTGAACGATCTTCTTTCTCTCCATCTCGATATCTGTCTCGCCCTCACTGAGTATACGTGTTGTGTATACTCACTCCTCACCACCACATTTCAGGAAATGCCATGTTAGCTGGAAAGTTCGTGATTTCGTGAAAGTCCGTGCTTGAAGAGTTGTCCTGCGTGCCTATGTGACTTGAGTTGTCAAAGTTATAAAGTTGTATGCTTTTATGTATTATATGTATTTAATGTTAAAGGGGATGTAATTTAAGTTTCACTAGATTATGTATTTAGTTAATGTAGCTTAACTTCAATGTATACTTGTAATGACAAAAAGGGAAAAAGATAGAAAGTCATGATAGTCTACTTTATGCAATAGGTTGGTGTAGTTTAATTGCTAAGCTTGAATTTATATTTACTTGTGAATTGCTTGTTGTGAACCGAGGCTCGGATGGCCTTGAGGTGGTTGAATGGTAGGACACGGTGTTGGTCCATTTATATGCTATTACAGGTTTTGCAATTTGCCTAGAAACAGGGGAGACTCTGTGTGACGCCTGAGAATTTGTCATGCATTTAGTTACTGTTGCATCCCTTGTTTGCGCATTTACTTCTATGCCTTATTAACTGACTTGTGATTACTATTCACTCCGTTTTTAAAATGCTTTCTATTAGTTAACTAGCATTTTTATTAAATCATATTAATTGTAAAAGTAGTGGGAAAAATGTGCTTTTGAACTTAAGGCGTTAGGAAGACTCGTTTAGAAAATAATTTTAGAAGTCAAGTGAATAGTATTACGTAATAACTTTATAGATTTAATTAATTAACCAATGTGTCACCCCTTAGGCTCGCTTTTAAAGCTTACTACGCGTATTATATTAGACCACCTAAGCACCCAAAAGACCCCACCTCAACTTAACCCCTTTATTATAACATTTAAGCTCATAAAATGCAAAAGAAAAAAAAAATAAAAAGCTGAAATCAGAGGCAGGAACCCGACAGCAGCTAGGGAGAAAGAGGAAGAAATTTTGCTCACCAAGCCTCCAAACCAAGCCTCTCCAAGCCTTGAGCAACTAGTGTAGAGTGTTTGCAAGGTCCCTAGGTGCTCCTACGCGTAGTGGTGAGGGATTTCATGGCTTGTTTTTGCATTTTTAAATAGTTGCTCATTTCTTGAATCGTTGGAAATATGATTAAATGCCATTGTAAATGTTATCTATGCTAATATACTATCTATATGAATGCTAGAGAACACTTTTGAACCGTCGTTTCGCAATTTAAACGGTTAGAATCGTTAGTTTGATTTCTAGGGTGAATAGTGACGTTTTTTCTAGGGTTTTGTGTAATTGCTCGAATTGGCTTGAATTAATGCTTCTAATTGATGCCTTAGGTGCTAGTGAAGATAATTAAATAGCCCCGTACACTTGCATTGCCTTCAATCGCCTAAAAATGGAAAATAGCCGACTTTAAGTTGGGGCTTTCGGGGTTAATGCGAATCCGGGTGGATTCGAGCTTCAATTCTAGTATCCTTAGGCTACCTAGGTGCTATAGATGCCTTGATATCCCTTGTTTGAAGCCCGGACAATGTAGGTGTGGTTTAAAGCCAAAAGAGGGAAATTGGGGCTTTCGGGGTAAACGCGGGCATTTGATTGAGTTCGAGGGTTGAGAGGGTACCTTGGGGGTTAGTTAGAAGGTTGGGAGAGTTTCTTTTGAAAATGAAATCATTAACTTTGGTTTAGAAGAGAAATAGATCGAAAAACAAAGAGGTTTAGGTGCAATTTAAGTTGTCTCACACTTCTAAACCCATGTCAGGGCTTCTTAAGTGTTTATATATGATTTTAAATTGATTTGGAGCTTTTGGAATGATTCTATACTTATTTGGTATAAGTTCATTTGTAAACTGCTTATTAGCTTCTATCCTTGTTTCTATCCTAATTGCAACGAGGTCAACCTACTTTGTTGATCCTCATATGTGTTAATGCTTGTATTATTGTTATTAACTTGCCATCGTTGAGTGCATTGCATAGTGGTTGCGCAACCATAGTGTCGGGGCGGATGTGTTGAATATCGGCTGGGCGGCAGAGGGCTTGCCGGTGGATATTCAAACTCCGTGCCCTATTCCCTCATTCGCCTGGTCCGGAGATTGCCAGGGGATGTTGGGTCGTAGGATTCGGGGTACATCCGGAGTACACCCACTGGAGTGAATGGGGTTATGCCGGCTTATCGTGATCGTGCTCGTGGTTCGTGGATCGTGATTGAAGACCAGTGAAGATTGGTGTATAGGGGATTGTTGAAATGTATCCTTTTTAATTGTGTGGTTATTTAAGTTATCATTGATTCTTAAATTGTTAAAGTGTTATTGTTGTGTAATTGTATTATCTGTTGCATTGCACGCCCCGGGACTATATCCCTCACTGGGCAACAGTGGTTGCTCATACCTCGATATCTGTTTCAGGAGACGCTGAGGGTGATCCCCAGCTTGTTGATTTAGTTGAGGAAGAAGAAGTTCAGATCGAGCCTTTACCTTAGTTGCTGTGTCTGATAACTTGAGGTGGTTAATGATTTTGTTGCTATGTGGAAGACTCATCTGATTACTTTATGTACTATTTTGTAGCCCAAGGGCTTTGTATATGCTCGTTGTATAAGTTGAAGATTAGATGGATTAGTTGTAGCTTTGAAAGTCTACGAACTGTAATAACTTTTATTCTTGTCTTATTTCCTTGCATGCTTGGGAGTGGATAGTTAATGTAGAATGCTTTACTCTTTAAGTTGTTTTATTGATTTCCTAGAATGTCAGGGTTATAAGACTATGCTGACAACAAGTTCTCCCATGCTTGTATGTTTTTGGAATTATTGTGTACTATAAGGCTCGGATGGCCTTATAGCTTTGTTGTTTAATTGAGAAAAGTTGTATTGTGTTGTTGGGACCTTGTTTAAGCATTTACAGGTTTTTAGAATGTCCACGGTACAGGGGAGACTCTGTCCGTGTGTCGGGTTCGGACTTAACCTTTAGCTTGGGGGTTGGGTCGGGGCGTGACATTTAACTGGTATCAGAGCTATAGATTGCATGAAGCCGGGTTAAATTTCTCGGTCTGTGGGTAGAGAATTGTTAAGTGACTTTGTGAATACATGAGTCCTTGATTTTGATTGACCTAAGTGAACTTTGAATAAGGAATGAACATGCTAGCATGGAAATAGAATATCAAGAGTCTAGAATGTCAAGTATGATCTAGTGATTTATATTTACTTCAAGAATGTGGAATATTTATTTGAACTTCTATGTACTTTATTTTATGTGAGTCTAATTGGACTTTTCTTTATGTGTTTACTTATAAATTGCATATATACATATATATATACCTGTCATAACACTTTGCATTCTAGCTATTCGTGATGGGGCCTCGTCGTCGTGCTGATAATCCGAATGTTGGTGGAGAACCCGAGGGGGTTCAGGGGCAAGAGGCTGAGGTGGCCGAAAATGCACCGCAGGTTCAAGAGCCGAGCACTGCACAGATCTTGGCCACGATGGCCACAGCTATGAATACTATTGCCCAGTTTGTTACACAACAGGGTCAGCCAGGGGTCGTTGGAGGTAATCAGGCTGCGAGAGCCGGAGGTAGTGGCCCTACCGGAGGGAATCTGTATGATCGGTTTATACATCATGGGGCCTATACTTTCTTTGGGGAGCCGGACGATATGAAAGCTGAGATGTGGCTAAGAAAGTTCGAGAGAGTGGCAGCGATATTGGAGTGCCATGATGACAGGAAGATTACTTATGCTACTTTCCTTCTCGAGGGTGATGCTGAAGATTGGTGGAATACCATCAGTGAGAAATGGGTAGCTGAGGGAGGTCATCATTCGTGGGCCGACTTTGTCCGAGAATTTCGAGACAAGTATATATCGGTAGTTGCCCGCGAGAGGCGACAGACTGAGTTCATAAACTTGAGGCAGGGAAATATGACGGTAGATCAATACGAGGCTACTTTTACCCGGCTTTCCCGTTATGCACCAGCTTTAATTCAGCCGGAGGACATGAAGATTCAGAGGTTCATCATGGGTTTGAGGAGAGATATTATGCTGAACTTGTCTTCAAATGATTTTCCTAACTATGCTGCAGTAGTCCGAGCTGCCTCGAGATATGAGAAACGGAAAGCCGATGTATTAGCCGAGACCAGTCAATCGAGTAAACGGTTTCAGTCCCAGA
Organism: Ehretia macrophylla; assembly: GCA_037974665.1. Taxonomy (NCBI): domain Eukaryota; kingdom Viridiplantae; phylum Streptophyta; class Magnoliopsida; order Boraginales; family Ehretiaceae; genus Ehretia; species Ehretia macrophylla. The sequence continues at coordinate 45,713,175 of CM075771.1, read as the reverse complement.
GTCAAGGGTACCAGGGGCAGGCTGTATCAGTTGGGCAGAGTTCGCAGCCGAGACAGACTCAGAGTTACACAGGGCCTACTCAGACTCAGGCACGACCAGTTCAGAGTCAGACTCAGAGTCAGTTCCGTCCAGCAGTTTCCCGTTCGCAGCAGGGTAGTTCAGCTACCTCTACTTACAGAGCTCCTTCGGGAGGCACTGTTGCAAGACGTCACCAGCAGTGCAGCTTCTGTCAGCGTCAAGGTCACACTGAGGATGTTTGTTGGAAGAAACATAACAAGTGTACAGGTTGCGGCAGTGATCAGCACAGGGTTAAAGACTGTCAGAAATTTAAGAACCCTAGGGGTCAGACATCAGCTCAGAACTCTCAGACCAGGGCACCAGCTGCAGCACCACCACCACGAGGCCAGGCCCGTGTATTTGCTTTGGATGCCGAGGAGCTTCCGGACACTACCGCTGTGGTAGAAGGTATTTTTCTTCTTAATGATCAATCAGTTAAGGTTTTAATTGATTCCGGGGCTTCGCATTCTTTTATTACTCCTACTTGTGCACAAAATACTAAATTGAAACATGATAAACTGTTGCATGAGATTGTGGTTTATACTCCTATGGGTCCGAAGTTTGTTACTAGATCTATTTGCAGAGCATGTAGCATATTTATTGAAGGTCGTGTTTTTCCTGCTGATTTGATTATCCTACCCTTCAATGACTTTGAAATTATATTGGGGATGGACTGGTTAAGTAAATATTATGCCCAGCTTGATTGTAGAAAGAAGATTGTGTATCTAGAAATGCCTGACCAGCTTGTACTTAAAATAGTTGGTAGTAGAAAATCTACGGGAACTCCTATTATTTCTTCTATTAGGGCATCTAAATTATTAAGCAAGGGTTGTGAGGCTTATCTTGCATATTTGATTAATCAACCTGGGGATCAACTGAAATTGACTGATGTACCTATCGTGAGGGAGTTTCCGGGGGTCTTTCCTGAGGAATTACCTGGGTTACCGCCTGATAGAGAGATAGAGTTCATGATTGATTTATTGCCGGGGACTTCACCTATCTCTAGGACTCCGTACAGAATGGCTCCACCTGAGTTGCAGGAATTGAAAGTTCAATTGCAGGGCTTGCTTGAAAAGGGATTCATTCAGCCGAGTTCTTCACCGTGGGGTGCGCCAGTTCTCTTCGTTAAAAAGAAAGACGGATCTCTTCGCCTATGCATCGATTATCGGGGTCTTAATCAGGTAACCATCAAAAATAAATATCCTTTGCCTTTAATCGAAGAGTTGTTTGATCAGTTGCAAGGCGCCAGGGTATTCTCTAAATTTGATCTGAGGCAGGGTTATTATCAGCTGAGGATTAAGAAAGATGATGTTCCTAAAACTACCTTCAGAACTCGATATGGCCATTATGAGTTTGTTGTCTTGCCGTTTGGTCTTACTAATGCTCCCGCCGCATTCATGGACTTAATGCAGAGGGTATTCCGTCCTTATCTGGATCAATTTGTAGTCATATTTATTGATGATATCCTTGTCTATTCTAAATCTGAGGCGGAACATGAACAACATCTCAGAATTGTGTTGCAGACTCTTCAGGAGCATCGGTTATTTGCAAAGTTTAGCAAGTGTGAATTCTGGCTTAAGCAAGTTGCTTTTCTTGGCCATATTATCTCGCAGGATGGTATTTCTGTTGATCCAGCGAAGATTGAAGTTGTGTTATCTTGGAAACGGCCTGAAACTGTCACGGAGATTCGTAGCTTCCTTGGTTTAGCTGGGTATTATCGGAGGTTTGTCAAGGATTTCTCTAAGATTACAGGGCCTTTAACTCAGCTTACTCAGAAGAAAACCGTATTTGACTGGAATGATAAATGTGAGGCCAGCTTCCAGGAATTGAAGAAGAGATTGACTACAGCTCCTATTCTTGCTTTACCTGAGGGTTATGATAATCTGGTGATCTATAGTGATGCTTCGAAGGAAGGTCTGGGTTGTGTATTGATGCAGAATGGCAGGGTTATTGCTTATGCTTCCAGGAAACTAAAGCCTTATGAACTCAACTATCCGACTCATGATCTTGAGCTTGCAGCTATCATTCTTGCATTAAAGAAATGGCGTCATTATCTCTGGGGCAACAAATTTGAAATCTTTACAGATCATAAGAGCTTGAAATATCTGTTTTCCCAGAAAGAGTTGAACATGAGGCAGAGGCGTTGGCTGGAATTACTTGAGGACTATAACTGCACTATTAACTATCTTCCAGGTAAGGCCAATATTGTTGCTGATGCTTTGAGCCGAAAGGCTACTGTTGCCAGCTTGATTATCAAGAATTGGGAATTCATGGAAGAATTGTGCTTATGGAAGCCTAGTACTTCAAATTCTGGTATTCAATTTGCAAGTTTGCAGATTCAATCTCTGTTGTTATCCAGGATTCGAGAAGCTCAACAGGCTGATCTTCAATTGTTGAAAGTCTTAGAGAATTCTAAAGGGGGAGAGTCGGATTTCAAACTGCACGACGATGGTATTCTTAAATTCAAGGGTAGAATCTGTATTCCGAATGATCCAACTCTGAAGAAGGATATTCTTGCTGAGGCACACAGTTCCAGATATACTATCCATCCAGGCAGTACGAAAATGTATAAAGATTTGAAGCAGAATTTCTGGTGGAATAATATGAAGAGAGAAATTGCTGACTATGTTGCCCGATGTCTTACTTGTCAGAAAGTTAAAGCGGAACATCAGAGACCTGCAGGGTTGTTGCAGCCCTTGGCTATTCCTGTTTGGAAATGGGATCATATTACTATGGATTTCGTATCCGATTTACCGAGGTCTTCGAGGGGTAACGACTCAGTCTGGGTTATTGTGGATAGACTGACCAAGACTTCCCATTTTATTGCTAAAAAGAAGTCTGATTCTCTTGATAAACTGGTGGAGTTGTATATTGAGAATGTTGTCCGACTACATGGAATTCCAAAGAGTATCGTGTCGGATAGAGATCCCAGATTCACATCTCAGTTCTGGCAGAAGATTCAGAAAGCTCTGGGCACGAATTTGAATTTCAGTACAGCTTATCATCCTCAGACAGATGGTCAATCCGAGAGAACTATCTTGATCCTTGAGGATATGTTACGGGCTTGCATTCTGGACTTCGGTAAAAGTTGGGAGAAATATTTGCCACTAGCAGAGTTCGCCTACAACAATAGTTATCAAGCTACTATTGGTATGGCACCTTATGAGGCACTGTATGGGCGTAAATGTCGGTCTCCTCTCTACTGGGATGATGTTGGTGAGATGAAGACTATCGACCCTACTCTTATACCTGAAATGAACAAGATGATTGATCAGGTGCAGCTTATCAGAAAAAGAATGCTTACAGCACAGAGTCGGCAAAAGAGTTATGCAGATAGACGACGTCGTGATCTGAAATTTGCTGTAGGGGATCGAGTATTTTTGAAAATTTCTCCTCGCAAGGGTTTGATTCGGCATGGTAAAGGAGGTAAACTCAGTCCTCGATATGTGGGACCATTTGAGATAACTGAAACTGTTGGTGATTTGGCTTACCGTCTAGCTTTACCTTCCAGTCTGGGCAGAATTCATGACGTATTTCATGTTTCCATGCTTCGGAAGTATCAGCCAGATCCCTCTCACATACTTGAACCGGAACCGCTAGAGATCAGTGAAACTTTGACCTACACAGAGAAACCTCTTCGAATTGTTGATCAGAAAGTTCAGGAACTGAGGACTAAAAGTATTCCAATGGTTAAAGTTCTGTGGGATCATCACGGAGTAGAGGATGCGACGTGGGAAAGAGAGGATCAGATGCGGGATCGGTATCCAGAGTTATTCGCCGAATCATGTAAGAATTGCGTGGGCGCAATTAGTTTAAGGGGGAGAGGATGTGACGCCCGAGAATTTGCCATGCATTTAATTATTGTTGCACCCCTTGTTTCGGCATTTACTTCTATGCCTTATTAACTGACTTGTGACTACTATTCACTCCGTTTTTAAAATGCTTTCTATTAGTTAACTAGCATTTTTATTAAATCATATTAATTGTAAAAGTAGTGGGAAAAATGTGCTTTTGAACTTAAGGCGTTAGGAAGGCTCGTTTAGAAAATAATTTTAGAAGTCAAGTGAATAGTGTTACGTAATAACTTTATAGATTTAATTAATTAACCAATGTGTCACCCCTTAGGCTCGCTTTTAAAGCTTACTACGCGTATTATATTAGACCACCTAAGCACCCAAAAGACCCCACCTCAACTTAACCCCTTTATTATAACATTTAAGCTCATAGAATGCAAAAGGAAAAAAAAAATAAAAAGCTGAAAACAGAGGCAGGAACCCGACAGCAGCTAGGGAGAAAGAGGAAGAAATTTTGCTCACCAAGCCTCCAAACCAAGCCTCTCCAAGCCTTGAGCAACTAGTGTAGAGTGTTTGCAAGGTCCCTAGGTGCTCCTACGCGTAGTGGTGAGGGATTTCATGGCTTGTTTTTGCATTTTTAAATAATTGCTCATTTCTTGAATCGTTGGAAATATGATTAAATGCCATTGTAAATGTTATCTATGCTAATATACTATCTATATGAATGCTAGAGAATACTTTTGAACCGTCGTTTCGCAATTTAAACGGTTAGAATCGTTAGTTTGATTTCTAGGGTGAATAGTGACGTTTTTTCTAGGGTTTTGTGTAATTGCTCGAATTGGCTTGAATTAATGCTTCTAATTGATGCCTTAGGTGCTAGTGAAGATAATTAAATAGCCCCGTACACTTGCATTGCCTTCAATCGCCTAAAAATGGAAAATAGCCGACTTTAAGTTGGGGCTTTCGGGGTTAATGCGAATCCGGGTGGATTCGAGCTTCAATTCTAGTATCCTTAGGCTACCTAGGTGCTATAGATGCCTTGATATCCCTTGTTTGAAGCCCGGACAATGTAGGTGTGATTTAAAGCCAAAAGGGGGAAATTGGGGCTTTCGGGGTAAACGCGGGCATTTGATTGAGTTCGAGGGTTGAGAGGGTACCTTGGGGGTTAGTTAGAAGGTTGGGAGAGTTTCCTTTGAAAATGAAATCATTAACTTGGGTTTAGAAGAGAAATAGATCGAAAAACAAAGAGGTTTAGGTGCAAATTAAGTTGTCTCACACTTCTAAACCCATGTCAGGGCTTCTTAAGTGTTTATATATGATTTTAAATTGATTTGGAGCTTTTGGAATGATTCTATGCTTATGTGGTATAAGTTCATTTGTAAACTGCTTATTAGCTTCTATCCTTGTTTCTATCCTAATTGCAACGAGGTCAACCTACTTTGTTGATCCTCATATGTGTTAATGCTTGTATTATTATTATTAACTTGCCATCGTTGAGTGCATTGCATAGTGGTTGCGCAACCATAGTGTCGGGGCGGATGTGTTGAATATCGGCTGGGCGGCAGAGGGCTTGCCGGTGGATATTCAAACTCCGTGCCCTATTCCCTCATTCGCCTGGTCCGGAGATTGCCAGGGGATGTTGGGTCGTAGGATTCGGGGTACATCCGGAGTACACCCACTGGAGTGAATGGGGTTATGCCGGCTTATCGTGATCGTGCTCGTGGTTCGTGGATTGTGATTGAAGACCAGTGAAGATTGGTGTATAGGGGATTGTTGAAATGTATCCTTTTTAATTGTGTGGTTATTTAAGTTATCATTGATTCTTAAATTGTTAAAGTGTTATTGTTGTGTAATTGTATTATCTGTTGCATTGCACGCCCCGGGACTATATCCCTCACTGGGCAACAGTGGTTGCTCATACCTCGATATCTGTTTCAGGAGACGCTGAGGGTGATCCCCAGCTTGTTGATTTAGTTGAGGAAGAAGAAGTTCAAATCGAGCCTTTACCTTAGTTGCTGTGTCTGATAACTTGAGGTGGTTAGTGATTTTCTCGCTGTGTGGAAGCCTCATCTGATTCCTTTATGTCCTATTTTGTAGCCCACGGCCTTTGTATATGCTCGTTGTATAACTTGAAGATTAGATGGATTAGTTGTAGCTTTGAAAGTCTACGAACTGTAATAACTTTTATTCTTGTCTTATTTCCTTGCATGCTTGGGAGTGGATAGTTAATGTAGAATGCTTTACTCTTTAAGTTGTTTTATTGATTTCCTAGAATGTCAGGGTTATAAGACTATGCTGACAACAAGTTCTCGCATGCTTGTATGTTTTTGGAATTATTGTGTACTATAAGGCTCGGATGGCCTTATAGCTTTGTTGTTTAATTGAGAAAAGTTGTATTGTGTTGTTGGGACCTTGTTTAAGCGTTTACAGGTTTTTTAGAATGTCCACGGTACAGGGGAGACTCTGTCCGTGTGTCGGGTCCGGACTTAACCTTTAGCTTGGGGGTTGGGTCGGGGCGTGACACTCTGTCCGTCTTTCCCTAAAATCTTGCCGGGTTTGGATTTGGGTTGTGAATAGATTGATTGTTAGAACTCCCGGTCTCGAGAGGGATCGGGGTGTTACACGTGCGTTACCTCGTTTTGTGTGCCCTGACCTTGAATTGCGTGTCTTAATATAGGTTTAAGAGTCGTACCTCGCTTTACGTGCATTGCATTGAATTATGTGCATTGCATCGGTTTACGTGCATTCATTTAGGATTGCGTGCATTAGTCTTGAAGTACATGCCTTAGTCATGAAGTATGTGTCTACCTCGTGATTCGTGCCTCGTATCGATTCTTGTGTGTGTCTCGTAGTGCGTGCCCTAGACTTAGGAAAGCGTGCCCACACGCTAATTAATAAAGAATCCTACACAAAGCACTAGACTATAAAATAATCCTACAAACACCACTAACTATTATTATAATCCTAATTCAAATCTCTACAAAATCCACTAACACTAAAATAATAATAAACTATCTCAACTTTCATATAATTTATTCTAACTAGGTTCCCTAGATTACCAACATTCTCTTACATTCTAACTACTAGGCAATTAAAATATATCAACCTACATTAAAATAAGGCTTTAACACATGACAAAATTCAGAATTTGAGCTCACTTGGCTGACCATGTGTAGGAATGTGACAAGCTTTGCAATTTAAAATTAGTCCTAGACAAACCATGACACACACACAAGACACTAGGCATAAAATAAACCCATACACCCTACCCCAAGCACCCTTTCTCGACCAACACACCCAAGGCATGCTAAAACATTTCAAAAATGCTCAAAGATGACAAAAATTCAGACTTGTAGAAGCTCAAGGCCGACCATATGCTCAAGCACATCATTTCTCCCTCTCAAGCTCTCATTCTCTCATTCTTTCTCTCTTTTTCTCTCCATTTTCGACCAAGGCTGACCTTTGAGCTCCCAAGACTCCTAACAACTCTCAAGGACACTCTAAGACCCTCCCAAGCTCGGCCATGGCAGCCCAAGCAAGCTAGATGCAAAGAGACATGCATGCAAGCTCATAGAACACTCATTCGGCCCTTTGGTATGTTGATAGCTTCCATTTCATTTCCTTTTGTTCTAACCACATGCACCTACTAAGAAATTGGTCACTAAGCTAGGAAAAATAGAGAAAATCGAGTTGGTGTCTCGGCTTAAGCAAGGAAGAAGATCAACTTTGTGCTTCATCCAAGTCTTGTGCATCTTCTTGTTGTTTTGCTAAGGTGAGGGCTAAAACTTCTTGAAAATCTTTCAAAAATCCACATGCATGCTCTTAAATGTTTGTCTTTGCTTCTGTACTTGAGATATATGTATGTTTATAAGCTTTTACAACCATGCATGGCAAGATTTTGGCTTGAAGGTGATGATAGATGAAATCGGGTTTGTGACAGCTCTCTGTCTAGTTGTTGCGAGGTGAGTTTGGCTAGGCAACTGATGTTAAAAATGTGTAAAAATTGGTAGGTAACTATTTTTGCCGGTTTTGAACATTTTTAGAAGAAATAGGCCAAAGCTAATTTTGACTCTAAGGTCCTCAAAATGGCAAATCATTAAAATGTGTCCAAATCTGGAAGTCTGGAAAAAATGAAGCAGGTTTTGGCAGATGCACTGACCTTGTAGAACGAACCATTTTTGACTTAGTAAATGATGTCCAAAATGCATGACATTTGGTGTGTTGCTAAGTTTTTCAGTTCTGGACATTTTTTTCAGAAATGGACTAAGGCTAAATCTGACCCTAAGGACCTCAAAAATGACATGTATTGAAATGTGTGCAAATCTGGACAGTTTTGTGCAATCCCACTGTTTTGGCTATAACTATTGGACCCGAACTCCAAATGCTGTGAGGTTTGTTTGTGAGTTTAGTTCACTTCTTAAGCTTTAATTTTACATCTTATTTACTAGAATTGGAGATTTTTTGCGTGTCCTAATGATTGTGAGAAAACAGCCTATTGCAGTGAGGGTTTCACTTAGTTATATGCTTAGAAAATTTGTTGTAACTTCTCTTGTGGTATTAAATGCTTGGGATTGTGGCATTGGAATGTTGTGTGGACTGTTTTGAATACTTGGGGATGTTTGAATTAATTGATGCATGGCTTGAGATTGATTTTGAGTTGACTTGGGGCTTAATCACACGGGTAAGCACGAAATGGAAACCCTAGTGACTAGGTAAACTTGCTAAGTGTTGATCCTTTGGATATTGTGTGTAATTATATGTTTAGTAGGCTGCCCGTAGTTGCCCTTATAGCCCTAAATGTGATTTTGATCATTGCATGTTGACAAATAGGCCTTTCTTACATCCGAACCCACGTAGATGTTGTTGCATGTTGAATAATCTTATTATTTGGTTACGTGGACTTTGAAATGAGTTATATGACTTGATTTACATGCGTTACATGGCTGCCCGTTTAATGTTCATATAACTCCATATGCTTTTCAAGTGAAATTACTTGTCTTATCGTGCATCGCTTGCTTACTTGTCAATGTGCAATCTTATGACTGTCCGGAGGCAACCTACTTTGTTGTCCTCCTAATGTGATATATTAAAAATGTCATAAATGTGCATTTCATATAAGGTTGCAACCTTTCATTCTGGCGTGGTAGCGTTCACGCACACCTGGCTGCATCGGGCTTGCCGATGCAACCGTGACTACCATTGTCCAATTCTCTCTCTCGCTTGGGGGCTAGACTTCCTCGGAGAGTTGGGTCGTAGGATTTCGGGGTACATTCGGAGTACACCCATTTGGCGTGAAAAGTGGATGATTGAAGCCGGCCGCAACAACTGTTACTGAAAATGAACTTGAACTGCAGGAAGTAAGTGCTATGCGGGGGAAAGTGGTACACCTAAATGTGGTGGGAACTACCTCTTGAGCCCGTATGAGCTACCTCTAGAGTCCTGTACGTATCAAACCGTATCATTTTCATTATGTGTATAAGTACTCTTGTTTGGTCCCTAGAGGACCTTGGGGAGGAAAGACGGATAATTGTGTTCCTTTACCTTTATATTATTTTATGTACTTACTTGTGATATAATGTCATGCCTTCAAAAAGGGTTTTTCATAAGTTTAACCGGAAAAAGATTTCAAAACGTTATCTCTCATTCCCCCTCGCTGAGTTCATAAGGACTCACCCTATTTTTTGTCACAGGTATAGCAGATTTGGAGCAGATACCCGAAGTAAATGTGCTTGTTGACGATTCCTTGGAGTGACTACGTGCTTTTGTGCTTTGCCTGAAAGTGGTTGCTATATGGATGTTGTGTTTGATTGCAAACTATTCATTTTATTGATATAAATGACCCCGTTGTAATTTGAGTCTAATTTTGGGATTGTACTATCTATAACCGGACGAACTTCTTATTTGGTTATTTGCTTTCATTATATTGAATAGTAGCTATCATAGGCAATTAAACCACTAGGTGAAAAATCTACTAAGTCAATTCTATCTAATTCCACTTAGGTGCTTATTTGTAAACTAAAGAATAATAGGTACTTGCATGATAGGAAATTGATAAATAAACGGGACACAGTTATCATGCTAGGCTTATTAACCAAACGAGACCTTCAAGATAGACTACTAGGTATATCGGTTGATGAGACAAAATAGGAGTCCTTAACGGAATTGGATTAATGATTGGAATAATTGAGGCATTTAGAAATTAGGTCAAACTAAAAGGTCCTAACTACAGCCGTTATGCTGCTGGTTTTCCGGAGAATTTGTGGAGTTTAGGCTAAAACGTTAAGTGTTAAACCCTCTTGAACGATTAAGTACATGATATGACTTGAATGTTTAGATCACACCCTAGTCTAACCTTCATAGGTCGGGTTGAGGCGTCACACCTTATATTAGAATGGTATCAGAGCTTAGTTTACTAACTAGGCATTAGTCGGGTTCAACTCTCAGACCGTGGGTAGAAGCCCTAAAGTAATTGTGTTGTCTTGTTTATATGTGTTAATATGTGCTAATGTGCTTTAATTGCTTTAAGTATCGAGTATTATGTGCCTTTGTGGACCATATGTACTTTGTATCATGCACACTAACACGTTCTCAATGATGCATGCATGCCTTTATACTCCTTCCTTGATACATGTGCATGTTATTTAACCGTGAATGACTGTTTATACACATAGATAGTTAGGATTAAGACTTTCAGGGAAGTGAATTTGTGCAGGACGAATTAAAAGGCTCGGTTAGAGATTTCTCGCATCTTCACAGGAACTCGATGGATCGTATGTATTATTGGATATGCATATATAGAATGCGTAGCACAGGTATAAATGTTGAGGTAAAGTTATCCCCTTATCTTTGGAATACCCATACCTATGATTAAGTTATCAATTTTATGGCTATGAAGTTTTGATTCCGTTAAACCGTTCTTCTCATTGTGGTTCAAGTATAAACGTTAAATACATACTATTTTCCTTAGATATAAGGGTATACTATTAAATATGTAGAGTAGTATATATTTTCATGTGCTAATAGTGGAAGTTGACTTGGCGGTTTCTTTGAATCTATTTCTCACATCTTAAAATTGGCTTGATAGGCTATCTAAAAAGTTAACAATATACTCGTACGATTGAATCCTTACTTGATTGGAATTAAGCATTGATGAATCTGATATGATGTATACTAGCGAGTTTCAAGTTCACTAAGTGTTGAGATCATGACCTAGAAATTAAGAGGTGAATTCGTGGAAGTTGACAATAGTTTACTTTTAGGGGTTAGATTATTAAGACATGGATAGTGTATATGAGTGACTTAACAATGGATAACCTCAAGACATGTAGGCAACTCTGGAGACCAAATTTAACAAGGTTGATGATTCTTTAGTATAACAAGATATAAGGATGCTGGAATCGAGGAATTCATGTAACTAGAACTCGTGTTCGGAAGACTACACCTAAATGTTAGGTCGAATAGAAGTGTAAGGTATTGAATTATGCATTCGATGACTAACATTGCTAAAGGTCCTAAGTTGTATATCGGTGATATTTAGGATCATGGTAATAATTTGGTGCCCCTCGGATTTAGTTGTAATTATGCAAAGTAAGTCATTCTATGCACTCGTTGTTGGATACCCTAGAGGATGTTAGAAAGCATATATCCTGAAGTAAGACCGATGGACCTAGTATATAAACCATGGAAATGAGATTACAGCATCCGGTTGAAAAGTGGAGTCGTTAGGGTATGAATAGTAATCCTAAATAGCTAATAGTGAGTATGCATGATGATTCATGGTGAACCCTAGGGCTTAAGGTCGATGAGTCTTTATGCTCTTAACTAGTTGAACATGTAAACGAAGAGAGTAAGATAGAGATGAATTAGAGTCATGATGACCCAAGAGACTATTGTTAGACCACTGTATCTATGTGTACCGTTTCACTTCTAGAAACTAACGGTTGGTAGACTTCGAATCGTGGTTGTTGAATAGAGGGTGAATCTTGTAGTGATAGTTAAATAAGTGGTTGATTACTTTTAAAGTTCTATTAGGTTATATTGAAAGATGCCGCATGGTCATAATTCTTATGTTGATACAACCTTGAAGTTATCTCGTGTAAGTATCTTATGAGCTCGATCATTTCGGTACCCATTTATAGTCCTAAGACTGTTGTTGAACGGTTGGTAACCTAGTGGAGCATTGATATTACTTGCATGGCGATGAACCCAGCTTAGTAACATTAATGTTGAAGATATATTGGCGGGCATTAAGTGTTCGAAGGAATGACTAGGTCGCTAAGTGAGTAGGACCATTGTCTTCTTAAGTATGACGTAACCTTGGATTGAGGTGAGTGGAATTTATTTGAGGTTGAAACTCTTCACCTTAGGAGTCTTGGTTAAGATTGAAAGAAATTCTGAAGCCTCGAGACATGAAAATAGAGATTTGAATAAGAAAATTGATTGTGGATCATAAGCTGATGAAGTTTACTTGTAAGAGTTGAACTAGTGCAACATGATTAGTTTACCCATGCAATTTCAATGACAATTTGTTGGTGGTACCTAATAAACCTTAGAGTTTGAGTTAACGAATCTCAACGGTCTTTCTCGTTGATTACGAGCGTGAAGGTTAACAAAGCCGAGAAAGGAGGTTAGTGAATAGGAGCCTGTAATCGGGAGACTAGTCGTTAGAAGATTTACTAATCTAATGTACCTGCGAGATAAGAAGGGCTATGATACCATCGATAGATGACGATTTGAGATAGATTAGTTGTTTGGCGAGTTATTCCTGAAAATAGAGTCGTATTGTGGAAATGACCCATAACATGTGTATGTCCTAGGTGTTAACAATTTTGAAGCTAGTTGATAGAATATGTAAATCTGATATAGACCTATCATCTTGAATTAGTGTATGTGACCATAAGATCGCGGTATTATTGTGATAATCCTTTTGAAGTATGGATGTGAGATTGATACAACATGAGTCATGATTTTGGAGTTATAGTTATATTGTTAGAACACCGATGCAGCTTTGATGACTACGTTTGGAGATTCTAACCTTAGTTAATGAACTCGACCTTAAGATCAATTGGAGAAAATAGAGTTGTTCAAAGGAACAAACTGTAAATGTAGGAGTCACACCGAATTAAATGATTGGAGAAAGCTAGGAAGTGAATTCGTTGTGGTAAGAGAGATCACGAAGCAAGGGACGACCCGGAGTTGGAAAATAACAACGGTCGAAATCCGTCTAAATGACCTTAACAAGTAAGAATGAATTTCGGGACGAAATTCTTTTAAGGAGGGGAGGATGTGAGGTCCGACCCCGAATAACGTGTGTTACCCCGTGTGAGGCCCGACCCCGAATAATGTGTCCTACCTCGATTTGCGCGCCTTAGACCTAAAATTATATGACTGACCTAGGATTACGTGCCCTGTCTTGATTTTCGTGCATGCCTCGTTATACGTGTCTTAACCTAGAATTGTGTGTCATAATCCTCGATATACGTGCGATACCTAGATAAACATGCCATGACCTTAATTTACGTGCGAGAACTTGATTTGCGTGTGTTTCTTCATTTCGTGTGCATTAACCTTGAACTACGTGCTCTAACCTAGGTTTAAGAGTCGTGTCTTGAATTACGTGCATTGCATTGAATTACGTGCCTTATTTTGGTCTATGATCATTCACCTAGGGTTGCGTGTGTTAGCATTAGAATCCGTGCATTTATCTTGAAGTACGTGCATTAGTCTTGAAATTCGTGTCTTACCTCGTAGTTCGTGTCTACCTCGTAATTCGTGCCCTAGACCTAGGAATCTGTGCCACCACGCTAATCAATAAAGAATCCTACACAAAGCACAAGACAATAAATAATCCTACACAATCCACTAACCAATATTATATTCCTAATTCAAATTTTCTACAAACTCCACTAACAATAAAATAATACTAAACTATTCCTACATTTTCCACTATCTATTATTCTATTCATAATTCAACTCATCAACAAACATCCCTATATTTTATTCTACCTAGATTTCCTAATTTCCCAACATTCCTATGACAATTCTAATGACACAAATGCATAAAAAATTAGTCCTAGACAAATTATGACAAAACACTCAACACAATGCATAAAAATTGCCCAAAACCACCTCAATTTCCTCCCATTTTCGACCAAACCACTCATGGCCCATGCTAACATTTCAAAATGCCTCTTGAAGACATAAAAATCAGAATTGCTAAGCTCAAGGCTGAACCCATGCATCAACTTTTGCAAAAAGCCTCATTTTTCTCTCATTTCTCTCACTTTCCTCACATTTCTCTCTCTCCCTCTCATTTTCTCTCTCCATTTCGGTTTTGGCTGAGTTCTTCATCTCCATAGCTTCTCTTCTTCACACCATAGCTAAACCAATAAAGCCACAAGCAAAGGACCTCAACCGAACAAGCTAGGATGCAAAAATCACTCATGCATGTGCGTTGCAGATTCATTTTCGGCCTTGGTGAGTTTTTAATCTTCCCTTTCTTTTCTACTTGTCCTAACCACATGCATGTACTAAGAACTTGGTCACTAAGCTAGGAAAGATAGAGAGGACTCGGGTGGTGACTTGGCTAATCAAGGAAGAGGAAGAAAATCGTGCTTCATCAAGTTTTGTGCATCTTCTTGTTGATTTGCTAAGGTGAGGGTAAAAAGATTTTGAAAACTCTTCAAAAATTCACATGCATGCTCATAAATGTGTGTATTTGCTTCTGTAATTGAGCTATATGGTCGTTCATGAGCTTAAACAACCATGCATGGCAAGATCTTGGCTTGAAAATGAGGCTAGGTGAAGTCGAATTCTTGTGACAGCTCTCTGACCAGTCTGTTCGAGGTAAGTTTAGCTAAGCAAATGATGTAAAAAATTCTTGACAATTCGTGGGTGACTAGTTTGGACAGTTTTGAACATTTTTCCCAGAAATAGGCCGAAGCTAATTTTTAATCTAATATCCTCAAAATGACAAATCATTAAAATGTGACCAAATCTGGAAATCTGAAAAAATGAATCAGGTTTTGGCAGATGCACTGACCTTGTGGAACGAACCATATTTTACTTAGTAAATGTTGCCCAAAATGCATAAAAATTGGTGTTCTACTAGATTTTTCAGTTATGGATAATTTTGTCAGAAATGGACCAAAGCTAAAAATGACTCTAAGAACCTCAAAAACGTCTCTAAGGACCTCAAAAACGTTATTTTCTGGAAAGTGTGCAAATCTGGACAGTTTTGTGCTACCTCACTGTTCCGGCTATAACTAATGATTCTGAACTCCAATTGATGCAAGGTTTGTTTCTTAGTTTATTTAACTTCTTAAGCTTTAATTTGACATCTTATTCACTGAATTTGTAGATTGTTTGCTTACCCGATTGATTGTGAGAAAACAGCCTATGGCAGTGAGTGTTTCACTTAGCTATATGCATGGAAAACTATTGTAACCTCTCTTGTGGTACTAATTGCTTGGAATTGTGATGTTGGAATATTGTGTGGACTGTTTTGAGTACTTGAGGATGTTTGAATTGAATGATGTATGACTCGGGAATGATGTTGAGTTGACTTAGGGCTTGAACACACGATCGTGCATGAAACGGAAACCCTAATGGCTAAGAAGTCTTACTAAGTGTTAATCATTGGATATTGTGTGAAAACTGTACGTTGCGTGGGCTGCCCGTAAATGTGTTATAACTTCAATTATGGTTTTTACCATTGCATGTTGTCAAATAAGCTTGTCTTGCTACCGAACCCACGTAAATGTTGTTGCATGTCGAATAATTCGTATCACTTGATTATATGAACTTCTTGATGAGTTATATGGCCTATTTTACATGTGTTACATGGCTGCCCGTTTAATGTTCATATGGCTCTATGTGTTCTACAAAGTGAAATTTCATGTCAAGCATGCCTCGTTCGTTTACTTGGCAATATATGATCTTGAAATTGCTCGGAGACAACCTACTTTGTTGTCCTTCTAATGTGAATTGTTAAAAGATATTAAATGGTTTATTTGAACATGATTACTTGGCTGCCCATTAAAGTTTAATTGCTTTCAAATGGATATATGAAATGATTATATGTTCTTACAATGCCTTATATGCCAATATGTCAAAATGTGATCATATACTTGCTCGTAGGCAACCTACTTTGTTGACCTCCTAATGTGAAATGTTAAATGACATAAATGGGCATTGTATACGAGGTTGCAACCTTTCGTGTGGCATGGTAGTGTTTCACGCATGCCGGGCGGCATCGGGCTTGCCGGTGTTACCGTGACTACCATGGTCCAATTCCCTCTCTCTCTTGGCATTTCACCCTCGGAGAGTTGGGTCGTAGGTTTCGGGGTACATCCGGAGTACACCCAATTGGGAGCGATAAGTGGATTATTGAAGTCGGCCGCACCAAATAATTCGAAATTGAAATTGAGAGCAAATGCTCACCGTATCCTTTTTACTATGTGTATAAGTACTCTCGCTTGGTTCCTAGAGAACCTCGGGGAGGAAAGACTGGCATTTCTGTTCCCTTACTTTGTATTCGTTACTCGATTTGTTTCTTAAAATTGCGTACCTTATTATTTGTAATACGTGACATGTTCTCAAAAAGAGTTTTCATAAATTGAACCGGAAAACGAGTTTCAAAACGTATTTCTCGTTCCCCCTCGCTGAGTTCATAAGGACTCACCCTCTTTTCATCACAGGTAAAGAAGAACAGGTACAGGTACCTGAGGACGGTGTGTCTAACGATAAACCCCTGGAGTGATTGCCTGTCTTGTGTGCCTTGCGTGATTGTGGCTATTTGTGAACTATGCTACTTGAAGACTATTTCTTTTATGTTTCTCGTTGTTTATTGATGTAAATGACCCCGTTATAATTTGGGTCTAATTCTGAGATTGTACTATCTATAACCGGATGAACTTTTATTTGGTTGTTTGCTTTCGTTTTCTTAATTAGTAGTTATCGTAGGCATTCAAACCACTAGATGAAAAATCAACTAAGTTAATTCTATCTAATTTCACTTAGGTGCTCATTTGCAAACTAAAGGATAATAGGTACTTGCATGATAGGAAATTGAAAAATAAACGGGACATAGTTATCATGTTAGGCTTATTAACCAAACGAGACTTTCAAGATAAACTAGTAGGCAAATCGGTTGGTGACAAATAGGAGTCCTTAATGAAATTGGATTAATGATTGGAATAATTGAGGCGTTTAGAGAATTAGGTCAAACCAAAGTGTCCAATTACAGCCGTTATGTTGCCGGTTTTCCGAAAAACTTTGGAGTTTAGGCTAAAAACGATAAGTGTTAAATCTTTATAAACAGTTAAGTACGAGACGTGACTTGAATGTTTAGTTCACACCCTAGTCTAACCTTATAGGCCGGGTTGGGGCGTGACACCCCGATTGACGTGCCTTATCTTGGTTCTCGTACATGCTTCGTCATTCATGCGTTGACCTAGAATTATGTGCCCTAATCCTCAACTTGCGTGCCTTGACTTCGAATTGTGTGCGTTACCTCGTTTCGTGTGCCCTAACCTTGAATTGCGTGTCTTAATCTAGGTTTAAGAGTCATACCTCGCTTTACGTGCATTGCATTGAATTATGTGCCTTGCATCGATTTACGTACATTCATTTAGGATTGCGTGCATTAGTCTTGGAGTACGTGTCTTAGTCATGAAGTATGTGTCTACCTCGTGATTCGTGCCTCGTATCGATTTCTGTGCGTGTCTCGTAGTACGTGCCCTAGACCTAGGAAAGCGTGCCCACACGCTAATTAATAAAGAATCCTACACAAAGCACTAGACTATAAAATAATCCTACAAACACCACTAACTATTATTATAATCCTAATTCAAATCTCTACAAAATCTACTAACACTAAAATAATAATAAACTATCTCAACTTTCATATAATTTATTCTAACTAGGTTCCCTAGATTCACAACATTCTCTTACATTCTAACTACTAGGCAATTAAAATATATCAACCTACAATAAAATAAGGCTTTAACACATGACAAAATTCAGAATTTGAGCTCACTTGGCCGACCATGTGTAGGAATGTGACAAGCTTTGCAATTTAAAATTAGTCCTAGACAAACTATGACACACACACAAGACACTAGGCATAAAATAAACACATACACCATACCCCAAGCACCCTTTCTCGACCAACACACCCAAGGCATGCTAAAACATTTCAAAAATGCTCAAAGATGACAAAAATTCAGACTTGTAGAAGCTCAAGGCCGACCATATGCTCAAGCACATCATTTCTCCCTCTCAAGCTCTCATTCTCTCATTCTCTCTCTCCTTTTCTCTCCATTTTTGACCAAGACTGACCTTTGAGCTCCCAAGACTCCTAACAACTCTCAAGGACACTCTAAGACCCTCCCAAGCTCGGCCATGGCAGCCCAAGCAAGCTAGAAGCAAAGAGACATGCATGCAAGCTCATAGAACACTCATTCGGCCTTTTGGTATGTTGATAGCTTCCATTTCATTTCCTTTTTTTCTAACCACATGCACCTACTAAGAACTTGGTCACGAAGCTAGGAAAAATAGAGAAAATCGAGTTGGTGTCTCGGCTAAGCAAGGAAGAAGATCAACTTTGTGCTTCATCCAAGTCTTGTGCATCTTCTTGTTGTTTTGCTAAGGTGAGGGCTAAAACTTCTGGAAAATCTTTCAAAAATCCACATTCATGCTCTTAAATGTTTTTCTTTGCTTCTGTACTTGATATATATGTGTGTTTATAAGCTTTTACAACCATGCATGGCAAGATTTTGGCTTGAAGGTGATGATAGATGAAATCGGGTTTGTGACAGCTCTCTGTCTTGTTTTTGCGAGGTGAGTTTGGCTAGGCAAATGATGTTGAAAATGCATAACAATTGGTAGGTAACTAGTTTTGCCAGTTTTGAACATTTTTAGCGGAAAGAGGCCAAAGCTAATTTTGACTCTAAAGTCCTCAAAATGGCAAATCATTAAACTGTGTCCAAATCTGGAAGTCTGGAAAAAATGAAGCAGGTTTTGGTAGATTCACTGACCTTGTAGAACGAATCAGTTTTTACTTAGTAAATGATGTCTAAAATGCATGAAATTTGGTATGTTGCTAGTTTTTTCAGTTCTGGACATTTTTGTCAGAAATGGACTAAGGATAAATCTGATCCTAAGGATCTCAAAAATGACAAGTATTGAAATGTGTGTAAATCTAGACAGTTTTGTGCAATCCCACTCTTTTGGCTATAACTATTGGACCCGAACTCCAAATGCTGTGAGGTTTGTTTGTGAATTTAGTTCACTTCTTAAGATTTAATTTGACATCTTATTCATTGGAATTGGAGATGGTTTGCATGTCCTAATGATTGTGAGAAAACAGCCTATTGCAGTGAGGGTTTCACTTAGTTATATGCTTAGAAAATTTGTTGTAACTTCTCTTGTGGTATTAAATGCTTGGGATCGTGGCATTGGAATGTTGTGTGGACTATTTTGAATGCTTGGGGATGTTTTAATTAATTGATGCATGGCTTGAGATTGATTTTGAGTTGACTTGGGGCTTAATTGCACGGGTAAGCACGAAATAGAAACCCTAGTGACTAGGTAAACTTGCTAAGTGTTGATCCTTTGGATATTGTGTGTAATTATATGTTTAGTAGGCTGCCCGTAGTTGCCCTTATAGCCCTAAATGTGATTTTGATCATTGCATGTTGACAAATAGGCTTTTCTTACATCCGAACCCACGTAGATGTTGTTGCATGTTGAATAATCTTATTATTTGGTTACGTGGACTTTGAAATGAGTTATATGACTTGATTTACGTGCGTTACATGGCTGCCCGTTTAATGTTCATATAACTCCATATGCCTTTCAAGTGAAATTACTTGTCTTATCGTGCATCGCTTGCTTACTTATCAATGTGCAATCTTATGACTGTCTGGAGGCAACCTACTTTGTTGTCTTCTTAATGTGATATATTAAAAATGTCATAAATGTGCATTGCATATAAGGTTGCAACCTTTCATTCTGGCGTGGTAGCGTTCACACACACCTGGCGGCATCGGGCTTGCCGGTGCAACCATGACTACCATTGTCCAATTCTCTCTCTCGCTTGGGGGCTAGACTTCCTCGGAGAGTTGGGTCGTAGGATTTTGGGGTACATTTGGAGTACACCCATTTGGCGTGAAAAGTGGATGATTGAAGCCGGCCGCAACAACTGTTACTGAAAATGAACTTGAACGGCAGGAAGTAAGTGCTATGCGGGGAAAAGTGCTACACCTAAATGTGGTGGGAGCTACCTCTTGAGCCCGTATGAGCTACCTCTAGAGTCCTGTACGTATCAAACCGTATCCTTTTCACTATGTGCATAAGTACTCTCGCTTGGTTCCTAGAGGACCTCGGGGAGGAAAGACGGGTAATTGTCTTCCTTTACCTTTATATTATGTTATGTACTTACTTGTGATATAATGTCATGCCTTCAAAAAGGGTTTTTCATAAGTTTAACCGGAAAAAGGATTTCAAAACGTTATCTCTCTTTCCCCCTCGCTGAGTTCATAAGGACTCACCCTCTTTTTTGTCAAAGGTACAGTAGATTTGGAACATATACCCAAAGTAAATGTGCTTGTTGACGATTCCTTGGAGTGACTACGTGCTTTTGTGCTTTGCCTGAAAGTGGTTGCTATATGGATGTTGTGTTTGATTGCAAACTATTCATTTTATTGATGTAAATGACCCCGTTGTAATTTGGGTCTAATTTTGGGATTGTACTATCTATAATCGGACGAACTTCTTATTTGGTTATTTGCTTTCATTATCTAGTAGCTATCATAGGAAATTAAACCACTAGGTGAAAAATCAACTAAGTCAATTCTATCTAATTCTACTTAGGTGCTTATTTGTAAACTAAAGAATAATCGGTACTTGCATGATAGGAAATTGATAAATAAACGGGACATAGTTATCATGCTAGGCTTATTAACCAGACGAGACCTTCAAGATAGACTACTAGGTATATCGGTTGATGAGACAAAATAGGAGTCCTTAATGGAATTGGATTAATGATTGGAATAATTGAGGCGTTTAAAAATTAGGTCAAACTAAAAGGTCCTAACTACAGCCGTTATGTTGCCAGTTTTTCGGAGAATTTGTAGAGTTTAGGCTAAAACGTTAAGTGTTAAACCCTCTTGAACGATTAAGTACGTGATATGACTTGAATGTTTAGATCATACCCTAGTCTAACCTTCATAGGTCGGGTTCGGGCGTGACAACAACTGCGATTGGTATTGCAGAAACTTCGAGAGAATCAATTGTATGCAAAGTTTAGCAAATGCGAATTTTGGTTGCAGCATATTGCATTTTTGGGGCACATTATATCCCAAGAGGGAATAGCAATGGATCCAGCAAAGATAGAAGCGGTGATGTCTTGGAAGAAGCCGGAAAATGTTATGAAGGTTCAGAGTTTTCTTGGTCTAGCCGGCTATTATCAGAGGTTTGTGAAGGATTTCTCAAAGATCGCAGGACCGCTTATAAAGCTCGCTCAAAAGAAAAAAAAGTTCATGTTGGATGACAAGTGTGAGAACAACTTCCAAGAATTGAAGAAAAGATTGGCTACCGCACCTGTTCTTGAATTGCCTGAAGGGAGTCAAGGCTTTGTAATCTATAGCGATGCTTTAAAGGAAGGACTGGGTTGTGTGTTGATGCAAAATGGTAGAGTGATTGCGTATGCCTCTAGGAAACCGAAGTCGTATGAATTGAACTACCCGATGCATGATTTGGAGTTAGCGGCTATTGTGTTTGCACTCAAGAAATGGAGGCACTATCTGTAGGGTAGCAAGTTCGAGATGTTTACTGATCACAAGAGCTTGAAATACTTGTTCTCACAAAAAGAGTTGAACATGAGGCAAAGACGGTTGATGGAGCTTTTGGATGATTATAACTGCACAATCAATTATGTGCCCGGTTGTCACGCCCCAACTCGACCCCACCTACAATCAGTCAGGACGCAACGGAATTTCGGCCGCATAACGACAGTAAATAGATTTCCGAGGTTCTAAACCAACCTCATTAATAACATAAAACATCCAATTCTATAACCATACAAACAACAACTCCTCAACAGCATAACAACACACAACATAACCGTAATATACAATAATCCGTCTTCGTTATCTGCCTCTGTTCCAACATAACATACAATACCTCAACCTTATCATACATTTCAAAAATAAGTTGAGGCACATCTACAACTTAACCATAGACAAAAGAAAGCCAATAAGATAACATCATTTGGATCATCATCTTTTCAACATCTATTACAATAAGAACCATAAAGCATATAAAAGTCTATTAAGCTAATGTACAAGACATTAAACAACATAAAATCATGGATAAGACTCAGGAACATATGACTCGTCCACGTAAGGCACATTTTCCTACTCAGGAGGCACGTACCCGTAATCCGGCTCTGCAACACCTGTAAGCATGCAATAATAGAGAGTGAGCTTATATACATAAGCCCAGTGAGGATCCGATAGATCTCGACAGTATTCACTATGCTCCTTGGATTTAGTCCTTTGACCAAGTAAACACACAACAATAATAATAACATTATCATCACAAAACTATATAACCAATCAATAAAGGATACTCTATTTGGTGTAGCTCCAAATGCCATCACGATCTCAACCGTTCTTCTTATAACTCCCCATTACTCACGCATCCGAGGTACCTCACTAGCCCCTCCCTTCATGACACCTCCGTCATGTGAGCTGGGGTAGCCTATGGCAGTCATGCCGTTATCAACCCGACAGCCCAACGCTGCCCGAGAGGTGGCACACATATACCAAGACTCCATAATCATCATCAATCATCAATCAAACATCAATTAATCATCAATTATACATCATTGATAGTATCAATTATCATTTAAACAACAATAACTTAGTTAGATGACAAAGTAGGCCATCTAACCAGACATGCATTATAAACACTATTAAACCCTAAATTACTCATCTACAACTCACCATTCAACACTTAAACACAACCCAATCACCTAAAGGCATCATTCAAGAAATTAAAGAATGACAACCTAAACTTCAAAAATTCATAACTTACATTCTACTAACCCAAACATTGCCAAATCAGTTTCTATCACTCACCCATTCAACCTACTACATTAGCCCTCTCAGAAATCCACCATAACACCTCCAAATCATGCCCGATAACCCTAAAACCCTAAGATGTCTTGGCTGGATTTTCCGGATTTTCCCACGAGCAATGTAATCGAAAATTCGGCATTACAACAGCGCTAACACGTAATTATCAAGTATTTAAAAATTGACGGCAATCGATTTCGATCATCACAACTCAATTAATTCAACATTGAACAATTTAATCAAAATTTAATACCCGAAAAATAAAAATTATGCTACATCCGACAGAAACTCGTAGTATTAGCATAAAACGATCCCTAGCATGCAAGGAGCAATAATCTATCATCAGATTTCAATTCTAACGGTTAAATTTTCATTTATGAGAAAAAGTATAAAAATGACATTTTGAGATCTAGAATTTTTGTCTCACCTTTGATGCGATATAAGCCTAGGAATGCGTGCTATGCGTGCCCAACAAGCAGAATCCAAGTCGGTGCGAAGTTCTACGGACAAAAACTAGGTTTTTCTTTGAAATTTTGTGTTGAAAACCTTGAAGAAAAGCTTGGCTATTCTCTCATGAACCTCTCGGCCATATGTGTGAAAATGAAGGTGTTTTTGTGCTTTGCTTGTGTGTGTAGGTGATATAAGCTTCAAAGTCAACATTTTAAATAAAGTCAAAGCTAGTTTAAATTAGTATTTTTGTGTTTTCTTGACTTTAAATGCGTTTTCTTGATCACCAAAGTTCAAAACATTTATTCAACACCCAAGCTAGCTCAAGTAAATTATTTTTAGGTGACAAGAAGTTTTACAATCCAACAATTTCACCCGAGTCGACTTAAAACTCGATTTTCGCAAAAGTCGGTGTAAAAACCCTAATAAATTCTTAAGCCGATTTTAAAACCGTTTTCATCAAACACATGTCTATCAAAGTCAGTGGACTAGGTCTAGAAGGGTTAAAAAGACCAGTTTCAAAATTTTAGCGGACGTGTTTCGAAAACACTATTCACTAAAAATCGAAGATAAAATTTCTGACTCCGTTTTTTATGAAAATTTCATGAATGCACATTTAGCACGTATTAGGAGTATTGACATCAAAATTATAACTTTCTAGGTCCTATAGCACATAAACAGATCATATGCATGCAAAACGAGGTATAGCACGTAAAACGAGATAAGCAGAAAAGTGGGGTTTCACATTCTCCCCCCTTATAGAAATTTCGTCCTCGAAATTCTTACTTGATGTATGGAATAGATCTGGGTATTGCTGCTGCATCTAATCTCGTCTCTCCCACGTAGCTTCCTCAATACCGTGATGCTTCCACAACACCTTAACCATCAGAATCCTCTTCGACCTCAACTCTCGGTCCATCTGATCTAGAATACAAATCGGACGCTCGTCATAAGTCAAATTCTCTCGATGCTGTAATGGCTCTGGCTCAAGAATATGAGAACGATCCAGATTATATTTCCGCAAATTAGACACGTGAAATACATTGTGGACATTAGAGAAGTTCTCCGGTAAAGCCAACCGATATGCCAACTTACCAACCCTGCCAGTAATCTCAAACGGCCCAACAAATCTCGGACTCAGCTTTCCACCTTTACCATAACGAGCAAACCCCTTTCGAGGAGACAATCTCAAGAAAACCCGATCTCCGACTGCAAACTCCAAGTCCCGACGACGCTTATCAGCATAACTCTTGAATCTACTCTGCGCCGTAAGCATTCTCTGCCTGATCAACTGAACATTCTCAATCTTTCTAGAAGCTCTGGCATGATAGTCGGATCAACAGTCTTCATCTCTCCTACCTCGTCCCAATATAAAGGTGAACGGCACTTACGACCGTAAAGAGCTGCGAAAGGTGCCATTCCAATAGTAGCTTGATAACTATTGTTATAGGCAAACTCGGCAAGTGGTAGATGTTTCTCCCAGTTCTTCCCAAAGTCCAGAACACAAGCCCTAAGCATATCTTCCAGAATCTGAATAGTCCGCTCAGACTGACCGTCGGTCTGTGGATGATACGCGGTACTGAAGTTCAACTGAGTACCTAAGGTCTCCTGAAGTTTCTCCCACAAACGAGAAGTAAATCGAGGATCTCGATCGGAGACAATACTAGACGGAATACCGTGAAGTCTAACAATCTGATCCAGATAGAGGTCCGTCAACTTTGTAACCTCATCTCCCATCCTCATTGCAATAAAATGAGCTGTCTTCGTCAAACGATCCACGACAACCCAAACTGCATCATTACCCCTCGGTGTTCTAGGCAAACCAGTGACGAAGTCCATCGTAATATGCTCCCATTTCCACTCTGGTATAGCCAACAGCTGAAGCAAACCTGCTGGTCGTTGATGCTCGGCTTTCACCCTCTGACAAGTCAAACATCTAGATACAAACTGAGCAACCTCCCTCTTCATATTGTTCCACCAATAATGTTGCTTCAAATCCCGATACATCTTGGTTCCACCGGGATGAATAGTATATTTAGAATTATGAGCTTCCTCCAGAATACCTCGCCTCAAGCCCGGTTCATCGGGAACACAAACCCTATTCCGAAACCGAAGAATACCGTCCTTATGCAATTTGAAGTCAGACTGATCATCCGTGATCTGATCCTTGATCTTCTGAAGTTTAACATCAAGTTGCTGAGCTTCCCTGATCTGAGACAATAATAAAGGCTGAATATGGAGATGTGAACACATCACTCCAACCTGAGTCAACTATGGTCTCCAATAACTAAACTCCTCAAGAACCTCCCACTTCTTGACAGCCAAACAAGAAATATTAGCCTTCCGGCTGAGAGCATCTGCTACAACATTTGCCTTTCCAGGTAGATAATTGATAGAATAATTATAATCTCCAAGAAGCTTCATCCACCTCCGCTGGCGCATATTCAACTCCTTCTGTGAGAACAAGTACTTCAGACTCTTATGATCAGTGAAAATTTCAAACTTACTTCCCCACAGATAATGACGCCACTTCTTGAGTGCAAAGACAACTGCTGCCAACTCAAGATCATGAGTCGGATAATTTTCTTCATAAGGCTTCAACTTTCGAGAAGCATAGGCAATAACTCGGCCATCCTGCATAAGAACACATCCCAAGCCCTCCTTGGATGCATCACTGTAATTGACCATATTATCGGTCCCCTCTGGTAGAGCAAGTACTGGAGCGGTAGTTAACCTCTTTTTCAACTCTTGAAACCCACTCTCACACTTCTCATCCCAATTAAAGATAGTCCGTTTCTGAGTCAACTTAGATAGTGGCCCCGCAATCTTCGAGAAGTCCTTGACAAACCTACGGTAATAACCCGCCAAGCCAAGAAAGCTACGGACATCAGAAACACTCTCTGGCCGCTTCCAAGACATCACCGATTCAATCTTAGTGGGATCTACAGAAATACCGCTCTGTGTAATAACATGGCCAAGAAAAGAAATCCGTTGCAGCCAAAATTCACATTTGCTGAACTTGGCAAACAGCTGATGCTCCTGCAACTTCTCTAATACAAGCCGTAGATGTTGCTCGTGCTCCGATTCAGATTTAGAATAGACCAAGATATCATCAATAAAAATCACCACGAACTGGTCCAAGTACGGCTGAAAGACTCGATGCATCAAATCCATGAATGCTGCCGGTGCATTAGTCAAACCAAAGGGCATAACAACAAACTCATAATGCCCGTACCGAGTCCTGAAGGCAGACTTCGGAACATCCTCCGTACGAATCTGAAGCTGATAATACCCCTGCCTCAAATCAAATTTAGAATAGACTTTGGCTCCCTGAAGTTGATCAAACAACTCATCAATCAGTGGCAAAGGATATTTATTCTTGATGGTCACCTGATTCAAACCACGGTAATCAATACACAATCTCAAAGTACCATCCTTCTTCTTCTCAAATAAAACAGGAGCTCCCCAAGGTGAAGAACTCTGCTGAATGAATCCTTTCTTCAATAACTCATGTAATTGAGTCTTCAATTCCTTCAACTCGGCTGGTGCCATCCGGTACGCCGATTTAGAAATAGGTTGAGTACCGGGAACAAGATTAATCACAAACTCTATATCCTTCTCTGGCGGCAATCCTGGCAACTCCTCGGGAAATACATTAGGATATTCCCGGATAATAGGGACTTCCTCTAGCTGTAGCTTATCAGATGGCTTGTTGATCAAATAAGCTAGATAACCCGAACACCCCTTACTCACCAACTTAACGGCTTTAGTTGCTGAGATAACAAAACTCGTCTTAGCACCCCGGTTACCCGCTACCTCTACTACTAGCTGATTCGGCAAACAAAACTGTACTACCTTGGTTCTACAGTTTAACTGGGCATCATACTTAGAAAGCCAATCCATACCCAGAATAACATCATACCCCCAGATAGGAAATAATATAAGGTCCGAAGGAAAATTATGCCCCTTAACATGTATTATACAATCCTTACATACTAAGCTAGTAACATACTTATCAGTCAAAGAGGTACTAATCTCAACCACATAAGGCAATCTTTCAGGTTGCAATTTAACATGTTGCACACAAGCAGAAGTAATGAAAGAATGCGTAGCACCAGAATCAATCAACACTTTAACAAGTTGATCAAGTATAAGGAAGTTACCTTCCACCACTGCAGTCTCCTCAGGTATCTCCTCCATATCAACTGCATAAGCCCGAGCCTGAACCCGCTGCTGCTGTGGTACACTGCCTGTAGGCCTACCCTGGTAACCCTGAGTCGCTGCCCGACCCTCAGTCCTCGCATATCTAGGGCAATCCTTCGCCCTATGCTCGATGCTACCACAACCCAAACATGTCCCTGCCTTTACCCTGCAGTCGAACTCCACATGCCCTGGGCTCTTGTAGTAATTATACTGCGATGATGTGGCACTAACACTGCCCCTAGAAGAACCAGAAGCTAAAGAACCAGCTGATACAGCCTGTTGCTGAGGTCTCACCACACTAGGCTTGTACTGACCCTGAGACTGGGCTGGCCTATACTGAGTCTGAACCTGATATGGCCTCTGCTGAAACTGAGGCCGATAGTAACTCTGCTGACCCTGTGGCCTATAAGAACCCTGCTGGGCTGGTGGCCTGTAGACAACCTGCTGTACTGGAGGCCTATATATAACCTGCTGGCCCTGTGGCTGATACGGCCTTTTACTAGGCAGACTGGAGACAATCTGATCCCCTTTCCTCTTCTCTAACCTAGAAGCTGCATCAAAAGCCTCAGTAAAGATATCATAGCGATTCAGAGCCATTGCATCCTGAATCTCGGGCCTCAATCCCAACATAAATATACAGGTCTTCCTCTCCTCCACAGCTACAAACTTCGGTGCATACCGGGACAACCTAGTGAATGTAGCCTCATACTGAGCCACAGTAGAATCCCCCTGTACCAAAGACAGGAACTCAGCCTCTCTCTTCTCCCGTGCAACCCTCGGGACATACTTATGCCTAAAAGCAGTCAGAAAGGTATCCCAAACATACGGAACACCCCGGGTCTCCCAACTGGGTCTCACAGTGCGCCACCATTCCTCTGCCTCATCATCAAGCAAATAGACAGCACAAGTCACCTTCCTCTCATCAGTGTACCCGAGAGAATCAAAAATTTTCTCTAACTTACTAATCCACGACTCGACCTTCCTATCATCAGGCTCTCCCTGAAATCTAGGAGGATAGTACCCCAGAAACTCCTTCATAGTACCTCGACCGTGATTACCTCCCTGTACATTCTGTATCTGAGCCTGCAACGCCTGAGTCTGAACAGCCTGACCTACTAACAACTGGGCCTGCCCAGCCATCAAATCTGCAATCCGATCCATTGCTGCCCCTAACCTGCCATCACCCCCATCACTGCCCTGTGCCACATTACCAGGGACCTCATCTACAATCTCGGGCCTACCACGAGTCCTCGGTCTACCGGCCATCGTACTAATCAAAGAGTTAGCACAGGTTATAGCACGTAAACAGGTTATATACAACTTTTAACACATAAACAACAAACTCATATAAAGCACATAGATCATATAAGTTTCAATCACACAAGCAAATTGATCACATAATCACATAAGCACTTAAATCACATAATCATATAATCACTTAATCATTTAATCATACCAATACATATTTCACTTTTCTTTCTTTTCATACATATTTCATGCTAAGACCTTTACCCACATTCCGAGAATACCCCGGTTAACAACTAACATGCGCTTTGATACCACTTAAATGTCACGCCCCAACTCGGCCCCACCTACAAACAGTCAGGACGCAACGGAATTTCGACAGCATAACGACAGTAAATAGATTTCCGAGGTTCTAAACCAACCTCATTAATAACATAAAACATCCAATTCTATAACCATACAAACAACAACTCCTCAACAGCATAACAACACACAACATAACCGTAATATACAATAATTCGTCTTCGTTATCTGCTTCCGTTCCAACATAACATACAATACCTCAACCTTATCATACATTTCAAAAATAAGTTGAGGCACATCTACAACTTAACCATAGACAAAAGAAAGCCAATAAGATAACATCATTTGGATCATCATCTTTTCAACATCTATTACAATAAGAACCATAAAACATATAAAAGTCTATTAAGCTAATGTACAAGACATTAAACAACATAAAATCATGGATAAGACTCAGGAACATATGACTCGTCCACGTAAGGCACATTTTCCTCCTCAGGAGGCACGTACCCGTAATCCGGCTCTGCAACACCTGTAAGCATTCAATAATAGAGAGTGAGCTTATATACATAAGCCCAATGAGGATCCGATAGATCTCGACAGTATTCACTATGCTCCTTGGATTTAGTCCTTTGAGCAAGTAAATACACAACAACAATAATAACATTATCATCACATAACTATATAACCAATCAATAAATGATACTCTATTTTGTGTAGCTCCAAACGCTATCAAGATCTCAACCGTTCTTCTTATAACTCCCCATTACTCACGCACCCGAGGTACCTCACTAGCCCCTCCCTCCATGACACCTCCGTCATGCGAGCTGGGGGTAGCCTATGGCAGTCATGCCTTTATCAACCCGGCAGCCCAACGCTGCCCGAGAGGTGGCACACACATACCAAGACTCCATAATCATCATCAATCATCAATCAAACATCAATTAATCATCAATTATACATCATTGATAGCATCAATTATCATTTAAACAACAATAACTTAGTTAGATGACAAAGTAGGCCATCTAACCGGACATGCATTATAAACACTATTAAACCCTAAATTACTCATCTACAACTCACCATTCAACACTCAAACACAACCCAATCATCTAAAGGCATCGTTCAAGAAATTAAAGAATGACAACCTAAACTTCAAAAATTCATAACTTATATTCTACTAACCCAAACATTGCCAAATCAGTTTCTATCACTCACCCATTCAACCTACTACATTAGCCCTCTCGGAAATCCACCATAACACCTCCAAATCATGCCCGATAACCCTAAAACCCTATGATGTCTTGGCTGGATTTTCCGGATTTTCCCACGAGCAATGTAATCGAAAATTCGGCATTACAACAGCGCTAACACGTAATTATCAAGTATTTAGAAATTGATGGCAATCGATTTCGATCATCACAACTCAATTAATTCAACATTGAACAATTTAATCAAAATTTAATACCCGAAAAATAAAAATTATGCTACTTCCGATAGAAACTCGTAGTATTAGCATAAAACGATCCCTAGCATGCAAGGAGCAATAATCTATCATCAGATTTCAATTCTAACGGTTAAATTTTCATTTATGAGAAAAAGTATAAAAATGACATTTTGAGATCTAGAATTTTTGTCTCACCTTTGATGTGATATAAGCCTAGGAATGCGTGCTATGCGTACCCAACAAGCAGAATCCAAGTCGGTGCGAAGTTCTACGGACAAAAACTAGGTTTTTCTTTGAAATTTTGTGTTGAAAACCTTGAAGAAAAGCTTGGCTATTCTCTCATGAACCTCTCGGCCATATGTGTGAAAATGAAGGTGTTTTTGTGCTTTGCTTGTGTGTGTAGGTGATATAAACTTCAAAGTTAACATTTTAAATAAAGTCAAAGTTAGTTTAAATTAGTATTTTTGTGTTTTCTTGACTTTAAATGCATTTTCTTGATCACCAAAGTTCAAAACATTTATTCAACAC
The DNA here is from genome assembly GCA_037974665.1 of Ehretia macrophylla. NCBI lineage: Eukaryota > Viridiplantae > Streptophyta > Magnoliopsida > Boraginales > Ehretiaceae > Ehretia > Ehretia macrophylla. Next base: position 45,682,009 of record CM075771.1, on the reverse strand, counting down.
CCAAGCTAGCTCAAGTAAATTATTTTTAGGTGACAAGAAGTTTTACAATCCAACAATTTCACCCGAGTCGGCTTAAAACTCGATTTTCGCAAAAGTCGGTGTAAAAACCCTAATAAATTCTTAAGCCGATTTTAAAATCGTTTTCATCAAACACAGGTCTATTAAAGTCCATGGACTAGGTCTAGAAGGGTTAAAAGACCAGTTTCAAAATTTTAGCAGACGTGTTTCGAAAATACTATTCATTGAAAATCGACGATAAAATTTCTGACTCCGTTTTTTATGAAAATTTCATGAATGCACATTTAGCACGTATTAGGAGTATTGACATCAAAATTATAACTTTCTAGGTCCTATAGCACATAAACAGATCATATGCACGCAAAACGAGGTATAGCACGTAAAACGAGATAAGCAGAAAAGTGGGGTTTCACACAGGTAAAGAAAATGTAGTTGCAGATGCCTTAAGTCGGAAAGCAAGCATAGAAAAACTGGAAGTTAAGGTACAGGAGTTGGTAGAGGAAGCATTCTTGTGGAAACCACAATTGACTCAAAAAGGATTACTATTTGCCACTACACAAGTTCAATCGACCTTGTTGTCTGAATTGCTAGAGGCTCAACAGAAGGACCAACAGTTTCAAAAGATTAAAGAAAGCAACACAGATTTCAAGTTTCATGACGATGGTATTTGGAGGTTTATGAATCGAATTTGTGTTCCTAATGATCCAGAGTTGAAAAATAAAATTCTTGAAGAAGCCCATAATTCAAGATACACTATCCACCCCGGCAGAACAAAGATGTACCGGGATTTGAAGCAACACTATTGGTAGAATAACATGAAAAGAAAGATTGCTGAGTTTGTAGCACGGTGTTTGACTTGCCAGAGAGTCAAAGCAGAACATCAACGACCAGCAGGTTTACTTTAGCCGTTGGAAATTCCTCAATGGAAATGGGAACATATAACTATGGACTTTGTCATGGACCTGCCCAGGTCACAAAAGGGTCATGACGCCATTTGGGTCATAGTGGATAGATTGACCAAGTCAGCGCACTTCTTACCGATGAACAAGGAAGATAGTCCTGAGAAATTGGGAGATATGTATGTGGCGGATATTATAAGGTTGCACAGGATGCCTGTGAGTATTGTATCGGATAGGGATCCTCGTTTTACATCTCAATTTTGGAAGAGATTGAAAGAAGCTTTGGGAGAAATATCTGCCTTTAGCGGAGTTCGCTTATAATAACAATTATCAAGCCACTATCGGGATGGCCCCATTTGAGGCATTGTATGGACGTAAGTGTCGATCCCCAATTTACTGGGATGAAGTAGGTGAGACGAAGACTTTTAACTCGACCCTACTACTAGAACTTATGAAAACTATTGATAACGTCCACCTCATCCAGAAACGGATGCTTACCGCCCAAAGCAGGCAGAAAAGTTATGCAGACCGACGGAGACAGAGTCTAGAGTTTGAGGTCAGCGACAAGGTGTTCTTGAATATATCACCTCATAAGGGACTGATTAGACACGGCAAGGGTGGAAATTTGAGCCCGAGGTTTGTAGGACCATTTGAGATAATTGAGAAGGTTGGCAAATTGGCGTATCGCCTGGAACTACCCCAAAACCTCTCCAATATTCATGACGTCTTTCATGTTTCAATGCTACGGAAGTATCACCCTGATCCATCGCATATCTTGGAGCCAGAGCCGTTGCAGCTTCGGGAGAACTTGTCTTATAAGGAGAAGCCCATTCGGATCCTAGACCAGCAAGAATGAGAGTTGCACAACAAATCTATACCGATGGTGAAAGTTTTTTGGGATCACCATGGAGTTGAAGAAGCAATGTGGGAAAGCCGAGACCAGATGGAGCAGCAGTATCCAGCATTATTTCAAAGGTAAAAATTGAATTTCAGGACGAAATTCTTTTAAGGAGGGGAGGATGTGAGGCCCGACCTCGATTTGCATGCGATACCTCGTTTCGTGTGTCCTAACCTAGATTTACGTGCATTGACCTAGGTTTAAGAGTCCTATCCCATTTTATGTGCCTTGCATCGAATTACGTGCATTCATTTAGGGTTGCGTGCATTTGCTTGGGAAACGTGCATTCATCTCGTAGTTCGTGCCTTACCTCGTAGTACGTGTCCTAAACCTAGGAAAGCGTGCCCGCACGCTAATCAAGAAAGCATCTTACACGAAGCACTAGATCATTAATTAATCCTACAAACTCCACTAACTAATATTAAAATGCTAATTCAACTCACTAGAAGACGAAATCTCACAAAAAGCTAGACATTCTTATTCTTTATTCTTGATTCTTTTGCATATTCCAAGCATACAATTAAATAATGCTCAAAACAAACAAAAAAATTCAGAATCTTGCACAAGCTTAACCGACCACATGGAGCATTTGAACAAGCATTGCAATTTCAAAATTTATACCTAGACATTCTATGACAAGCTCATGACACAAAGCATAAAAAAATGACTCAAAACTCTACCCAAAGCTCCACCAATCTCGACACACTCAATTGCCCATGCTAGACAATTAAAATTATGCTCTTGAAGACACAAATTCTGAAATTTGCAAGCACAAGGCCGACACATGCATCAAAATTCCTCAAGCTTTTCATTCTTTCTCACATTCTCTCTTTCTCTCATTTCCTCTCTCTTTCTCTCGGCCTTAGCTGCAATTCTACACTCCATAGCTTAAGATCATCATCCTAAGATTCATCAAGGCATTCAAGCCACTAAGGAACTCGACCAAGCAAGCTAGAAGCCAAGAAACATGCATGCAAGCTCATAGCACAATCATTTCGGCCCTTGGGTATGTTGATAGCTTCTCTTTCGTTTTGTTTTTGTTCTAGCCACTTGCACATACTAAGAACATGGTTACTAAGCTAGGAATTAGAGAATCTCAAGTTATCTCTCGGCTAAGCAAGGAGAAAAGTTGATCTTGTGTTTCATCAAGAGCTTTGTGCATCTTCATTGTTGTCTTGCTAAGGTGAGGGCTAAAACTCTTTTGCAAAGCTTTCAAAAACCACATGCTTGCCTTTTAATGTCTATTTTTACCTCTGTACTTGTGATACATATGTGTACATGAGCTTTTGTAAACATGCATGGCAAGATATTTGGCTAGAATGTGAAGATAGATGAAATCGCGTAAAAGATAGTCTTCTGACTTGTTGGAGCGAAGTGATTTTGACCAGGTAAATGATGTTGAAAAATGCATGAAAATTGGTAGGTGACTATTTTTTCCAGTTCTGAGCATTTTTTGTAGAAATAGGCCAAGGCCAATTTTGACTCTAAGGTCTCCAAAATGGCAAAACATTGAAAGGTATCCAAATATGGAAAATCTGGAAAAAATGAAGCAGGTTTTGGCAGTTCACTGTCCTTGTAGAATGAACCAGTTTTGACTTAGTAACTGATATCCAAAATACATGAAATTTGGTATGCTGTTATATTTTTCAGTCCTGGACATTTTTGTCAGAAATAGACTAAGGCTAAATCGGACTCTAAGGCCCTCAAAAATGACAAGTATCGAAATGTGTACAAATCTGGACAGTTTTGCGTAGTCGCACGGTTTTGGCTATAACTCTTGAACCCGAACTCCAAATGATGCGAGGTTTGTTTCTGGATTTAGTTCACTCCTTAAGATTTTATTGGACATTTTATCCACTGGAATTGGAGATTGTTTTCTTGTCTCAATAATTTTGAGAAAACAGACCATTGCAGTGAGGTTTTCATCTAGTGATATGCTTTGAAAATTATTCTTGTTGTATTAAATGCTTGAGATTGTGGCACTTGGTTGTTGTGTGGACTGTTTTGAATGCTTGAGGGTGTTTTAATTAATCGATGCTTGACTTGAGTTTAATTACGTGACAACTTGGGGCTTAATCGCACGGGTGAGCATGAATTGAAACCCTAATGACTAGGAAAACTCGCTAAGTGTTGATCCTTTGGATATCGTGCTTAATTATGTGATTAGTAGGCTGCCCGTAGTTTCCCTTATAGCCTTAAATGTGATTCTGATTATTACATATTGACAAGTAGACCTTTCTTGCACCCGGTCCCACGTAAACGTCATTGCATGTTGTATGACCTTATTATTTGATTTCGTGAACTTCGAAATGAGTTATATGACTTGATTTACATGCGTTACATGGTTGCCCGTTTAATATTCATGTAACTCCATGTGCCTTACAAGTGAAATTACCTGTCATAGCATGCCTCGCTTGTTTATTTGTCAATGTACAATCTTATGACTGTTCGGAGGCAACCTACTTTGTTGTCCTCCTAATGTGATATATTAAATGTCATAAATGTGCATTGCATACAAGGTTACAACCTTTCATTCTGGCGTGGTAGCGTTCATGCACACTGGGCGACATCGGGCTTGCCGGTGCAACCGTGACTACCATTGTCCAATTCCCTCTCTCGCTTGGGGGCTAGACTTCCTCGGAGAGTTGGGTCGTAGGATTTCGGGGTACATTTGGAGTACACCCATTTGGCGTGATAAGTGGATGATTTGAAGTCGGCCGCAACAACTAATACTGGAAATGAACTGAGAGCAAAAGCTCACCGTATCCTTTTCACTATGTGTATAAGTACTCTCGCTTGGTTCCTAGAGGACCTCGGGGAGGAAAGACAGGTAATTGTGTTCTTTTACTCTTATATTACATTATGAACTTACTTGTAATATATGTCATGCTTACAAAAGGGTTTTCATGAGTTGAACCGGAAAAAGAGTTTCAAAACTTATTTCTCGTTCCCCCTCATTGAGTTCATAAGGACTCACCCTCTTTTATCATCTCAGGTGAAAAAGACCAGGAATAGCTACCCAAGGACAACATGCCTTTTGATGATTCCTTGGAATGATTGCTTGCCCTACGTGCCTTACTTGACTATGGCCATTTTGTGAATGATATGTTGCTTGAAGACTATTTCTTATGTTGCTTGTTGTTGTATTGTAAATGACCTCTGTTGTAATTTGGGGTCTAATTTTGGCTTGTATTGATCATAACTAGATAGACACTCTTATGGTCATTTTTGCTATCGCTACTGGCTAGTACCTATCACAGGCTTATGAAGTATCAGGTAAAGGATTAAGTAAAATGAATCTATCCAATCTTAAGCAGGTACTCATTGGTAGGCTAAGATCAACAGGTACTTTTGTAACAAGGATTAACAAACAAACGAGACAGAGTTATCATGCTAGGTTGTTAATCAAACAAGACTCTTAGATAACTAGTAGGTGTTTCAACTGGTGATAAATAGTAACCTTAGTTGGAAATAAATTTGAGATTGAAAGTTTTGAGGCCTTTCGAAAATTAGGTCAAACTAAAGAGCCCAATTACAACCGTTATGCTGCCAATTTTCTAGAGAATTTGTGGAGTTTAGGCTAAAACGTTAAGTGTTAAACCTTCTTGAACGATTAAGTACATGAAATGACTTGAATGTTTAGATCACACCCTAGTCTAACCTCTATAAGTCGGGTTGGGGCGTGACAAAGGTGCCATGTTATTCGATAATAGAAATGTGATGGATTAGGTTGTCGTCCTTTTCGAGACTCACGACGTACGATCCGGGATAGAAAAATAGTACAAAAGAAGAAAATTGTTCCGAAACTGATGAAAAAGTTCAATTTTGGGCTCCAAAAATGGGCGTGGCCCCCATCGTAGAGCTCTCGGAGAGCTTGCTGACGGTATACTGTGCGCCACATAACTCCTTACGGATCAAAAGTTATGGGCACCGGAGCGACGGAGACCTGTTCCCAAGCCCCACGTACTCGATTTGCGAGCGCAGCCTTTACGTGAGGCGAAGTTGTCTTGCCCAAGGAGCTGTGTTATTCTGTAATAGAAATGTGATGGATTAGGTTGTCATACTTTACGCGGCTCACGACGTACGATCCGGGACCGAAAAACAACGCAAAAGAAGAAAAGTGTCCCGAAACTGATGAAAACGTTCGATTTTGGGTTCCAAAAATTTTTGCAGCCAAGCATGCTTGCTACCCCCATCGTAGATGTCTCAGAGAGCTTTCCAACGATATACTGTGCGGCGCGTAACTCCTTACGGATCAAAAGTTATGGGCACCGGAGCGTCGGAGACCTGGTCCTAAGCCCACGCCCTCGGTTTTTGGGCCCAGCCTCTACGTGAGGCGAAGTTGTCTTGCCCAAGTTGCGGTGTTATTCGGTAATAGAAATACGATGGATTAGGTTGTCGTCCTTTTCGCGGCTCACGATGTACGATTCGGGACAGAAAAACAGCGCAAAAGAAGAAAATTATCCCGAAACTAATGAAAACGTTCAATTTTGGGCTCCGAAAATGGGCGCAACTGAGCAGTCTTGCTGCCGCCGTTGTAGAGTTCTTGGAGAGCTTTCCAACGGTATACTATGCACCGCGTAACTCCCTACGGATCAAAAGTTATAGGCAATGGAGTGATGGAGACCTGGTCCCTAGCCCCACGCCCTTAGTTTGTGGGCCCGGCCTCTATGTGAGGCGAAGTTGTCTTGCCCAAGGTGCCATGTTATTCGGTAATAGAAATGTGATGGATTAGGTTGTTGTCCTTTTCGCGGCTCACGACGTACGATCCGGGACGAAAAAAGAGTGTAAAATAAGAAAATTATCCCGAAACTAAAGATAAAGTTCAATTTTGGGCTCCAAAAATGGGCGCAGCAGAGCAGGCTTGCTGCCCCCATCGTAGATCTCTTGGAGAGCTTTCCAACGGTATGCTATGCGCCCCGTAACTCCTTACAAATCAAAAGTTATGGGCACCGGAGTGACGGAGACTTGGTCCGAAGCCCCACGCCCTCGGTTTGCGGACCTAGCCTCTATGTGAGGCAAAGTTATTTTTCCCAAGGTACAGTGGGATTCGGTAATAGAAATGTGTTGGATTAGGTTGTCGTCCTTTTCGCTGCTCACGACATACGATCCGGGATGAAAAAACAGCGCAAAAGAAGAAAAGTGTCCCGAAACTGATTAAATTGTTCGATTTTGGGCTCTGAAAATGGGCGCAGCCGAGCAGGCTTGCTACCCCCGTCGTAGAGCTCTCGGAGAGCTTGCCGACGGTATGTTGTGCACCACATAACTCCTTACGAATCAAAACTTATGGGCACCGGAGCGACGGAGACCTGTTCCCAAGCCCCACGTACTCGGTTTGCGGGCCCAACCTTTACGTGAGGCGAAGTTGTCTTGCCCTAGGTGCTGTGTTATTCGGTAATAGAAATGTGATGGATTAGGTTGTCGTACTTTTCGCGGCTCACGACGTATGATCCGGGATGAAAAAACAGCGCAAAAGAAGAAAAGTGTCCCGAAATTGATGAAAACATTCGATTTTGGGCTCCAAAAATTTTTGCAGCTAAGCAAGCTTGCTGCACCCGTTGTAGATGTCTCGGTGAGTTTTCCAACGGTATGTTGTGCGCTGCATAACTTCTTACGAATCAAAAGTTATGGGCACCGAAGCGACGGAGACCTGGTCCCAAGCCCCATGCCCTCGGTTTGTGGGCCCAGCCTCTAAGTGAGGTGAAGTTGTCTTGCCCAAGATGCCATGTTATTCGGTAATAGAAATATGATGGATTACGTTGTCGTCCTTTTCGCGGCTCGTGACGTACGATCCGGGACGCAAAAGCTGCGCATAAGAAGAAAATTGTCCCAAAATTTAAGAAAAAGTTCGATTTTGGGCTCCGAAAATGGGCGCAGCATAGCAGGCTTGCTGCCCCCATCATAAAGTTCTCGGTGAGGTTTCCAACGGTATGCTGTGCACCGCGTAACTCCTCATGGATCAAAAGTTATGGGCACTGGAGCGACGGAGACCGGGTCCCAAGCCCCACGCCCTCGGTTTACAGGCCCAGCCTCTATGTGAGGCCAGGTTGTCTTGCCCAAGGTTCCGTGTTATTCGGTAATAGAAATATGATGGATTAGGTTGTCATCCTTTTCGGGACTCACGACGTACGATCCGGGACAGAAAAATAGAGCAAAAGAAGAAAATTATCCCAAAACTGATGAAAACGTTTGATTTTGAGCTCCGAAAATGGGCGCAGCTGAGTAGGCTTGTTGCCCCCGTCGTAGATCTCTCAGAGAGCTTTCCAACGGTATGTTATGCGCCGCGTAACTCCTTACGGATCAAAAGTTATGGGTACCGGAGCGACGGATACTTGGTCCCAAGCCCCACGCCCTCGGTTTGCGGGCCCAGCCCCTACGTGAGGCGAAGTAGTCTTGCCTAAGGTGTTGTGTTATTCGGTAATAGAAATGTGATGGATTAGGTTGTCATCCTTTTCGCGGCTCACGACGTACGATCCGGGATGAAAAAACAGTGCAAAAGAATAAAAGTGTCTTGAAACTGATTAAAACTTTCAATTTTGGGCTCCAAATTTTTTTACAGCCAAGCAGGCTTGCTACCACAGTCGTAGAGCTCTCGGAGAGCTTTCCAACGGTATGCTGTGCACCGCGTAACTCTTTACGGATCAAAAGTTATGGGCACCGGAGCGACGGAGACTTGGTCCCAAGCCCCACGCCCTCGGTTTGCGGGCCCAGCCTCTACATGAGGCAAAGTTGTCTTGCCCAAGGTGCCATGTTATTCGGTAATAGAAATGTGATGGATTAGGTTGTCGTCCTTTTCGCGGCTCATAACGTACGATCCGGGATGGAAAAACAGCGCAAAAGATGAAAATTATCCCGAAATTGATGAAAACATTCGATTTTGGGCTCCAAAAATGGGCGCAACGGAGCAGGCTTGCTACCCCCATCGTAGAGCTCTCGGAGAGCTTTCCAACGGTATATTGTGCACCGCGTAACTCTTTACAAATCTAATGTTATAGGCACCGGAGCGACGGAGACCTGGTCCCAAGCCCCACGCCCTCGGATTGCGGGCCCAGCCTCTACGTGAGGCGAAGTTATCTTGCCCAAGGTGTCGTGTTATTCGGTAATAGAAATGTGATGGATTAGGTTGTCGTCTTTTTCACGGCTCACAACGTACGATCCGGGATGGAAAAGCAGTGTAAAAGAAGAAAAGTGTCCCAAAACTAATGAAAAATTTTGATTTTGGGCTCCAAAAATTTTTGCAATCAAGTAGACTTGCTGCCCCCGTCGTAGAGCTCTTGGAGAGCTTTCAAACGATATGCTGTGCACTGCGTAACTCCTTGCGGATCAATAGTTATGGGCACCGGAGCGACAGAGACCTGGTCCCTAGCCCCACCCCCTCGATTTGCGGGCCCAGCCTCTACGTGAGGCGAGGTTGTCTTGGCCAAGGTGCCATGTTATTCGGTAATATAAATGTGATGGATTAGGTTGTCGTCCTTTTTGTGGCTCACGACGTACGATCCGGGACGAAAAAACATTGCAAAAGAAGAAAATTGTCCCAAAATTGATGAAAACGTTCGATTTTGGGCTCTGAAAAAGGGAGCAGCTGCGTAGGCTTGCTACCCTCGTCGTAGATCTCTCAGAGAGCTTTCCAACGGTATGTTGTGTGCCGCGTAACTCCTTACGGATCAAAAGTTATAGGCACCAGAACGACGGAGACTTGGTCCCAAGCCCCACGCACTCGGTTTGCAGGCCCAGCCTCTACGTGAGGCGAAGTTGTCTTGCCCAAGGTGCCATGTTATTCGATAATAGAAATGTGATGGATTAGGTTCTCGTCCTTTTCGCGGCTCACGACGTACGATCCGGGACAGAAAAACACTGCAAAAGAATAAAAATGTCCCGAAACTGATGAAAACTTTCAATTTTGGGCTCTGAAAATTTTCGCAGCCAAGCAGCCTTACTGCCCAAGTCGTAGAGCTCTTAGAGAGCTTTCCAATAGTATGCTGTGCGACGCGTAACTCCTTACGGATCAAAAGTTATGGGCACTGGAGCAACAGTGACCTGGTCCCAAGCCCCATACCCTCGGTTTGCAGGCCCACCTTCTACGTGAGGCGAAGTTGTCTCGCCCAAGGTGCCGTGTTATTCGTTAATAGAAATGTGATGGACTAGGTTGTCGTCCTTTTCGTAGCTCACGACGTACGATCCGGGACGAAAAAACAGTGCAAAAGAAGAAAAGTGTCCAAAAACTGATGAAAACATTCGATTTTAGGCTGCGAAAATTTTTGTATCTAAGCAGGCTTGATGCCCCCGTAGTAGAGCTCTCGGTGAGCTTTCCAACGGTATATTATGTGCCGCGTAACTCCTTACGAATCAAAAGTTATGGGCACCGAAGCGACGGAGACTTGGTCCCAAGCCCCACGCCCTCAGTTTGCGGGCCCAGCCTCTACGTGAGGTGAAGTTATCTTGCCCAAGGTGGCATTGGATTTTGTAATAGAAATGTGGTGGATTAGGTTCTCGTCCTTTTTTAGGCTCACGACGTACGATTCGGGACGAAAAAACAGCGCAAAAGAATAAAAGTGTCCCGAAACTGATGAAAACGTTCGATTTTGGGTTCCAAAAATGGGTGCAACTGAGCAGGCTTGCTGGCACCATCGTAGAGCTCTCGGAGAGCTTGCCAACGGCATGTAGTGCGTCACTTAACTCCTTACAGATCAAAAGTTATGGGCATTGGGGCGACAGAGACCTAGTCCCAAGCCCCACGCCCTTGGTTTGCAGGGCCAACCTTTACGTGAGGCGAAGTTGTCTTGCTCAAAGTGTCATGTTATTCGGTAATAGAAATATAATGGATTAGGTTGTCGTCCTTTTCGTGGCTCACGACGTACGATTCGGGACAGAAACACAGCGCAAAAGAAGAAAATTGTCCTAAAACTGATGAAAATGTTCAACTTTTGGCTTTGAAAATTGGCGCAACTGAGCAGGCTTGCTGCCCCCGTCGTAGAGCTCACGGAGAGCTTTCCAACGGTATGTTGTGCATCGCGTAACTCCTTACGGATCAAAAGTTATGGGTACCGGAGTGACGGAGACCTGGTCCAAGCCACATGCCCTCAGTTTGCGGGCCCAGCCTCTACGTGAGGCGAAGTTGTCTTGCCCAAGGTGCCATGTTATTCGTTAATAGAAATGTAATGGATTAGGTTGTCGTCCTTTTTGTGACTCACGACGTACGATCCATGATGGAAAAACAGTGCAAAAGAAGAAAAGTATCCCAAAACTGATGAAAATTTTCAATTTTGGGCTCTGAAAATTTTTGCAGCCAAGCAGACTTGCCGCCGCCGTCGTAGAGCTCTCGGATAGCTTTCGAACGGTATGTTGTGCGTCGCGTAACTCCTTACGGATAAAAAGTTATGGACACCAGAGCGACGGAGACCAGGTCCTAAGCCTTACATCCTCGGTTTGCGAGACCAGCCTCTACGTGAGGCGAAGTTGTCTTGCCCAAGGTGCCGTGTTATTTTGTAATAGAAATGTGATGGATTAGGTTGTCATCCTCTTCGCAGCTCACGACATAGGATCCGGGATGAAAAAACAGCGCAAAAGAAGAAAAGTGTCCAAAAACTGATGAAAACGTTCAATTTTGGGCTCCGAAAATTTTCGTAGCTAAGCAAGCTTGCTGTAACCTTCGTAGAGCTCTCGGAGACCTTTCTAACGGTATATTGTGCACCGCATAACTTCTTACGGATCAAAAGTTATGGGCACTGGAGCGACGGAGACTTGGTCCCAAGCCCCACGCCCTCGGTTTGAGGGCCCAACCTCTACGTGAGAAGAAGTTGTCTTGCCCAAGGTGGAGAGGGATTCAGTAATAGAAATGTGGTGGATTAGGTTGTCGTCCTTTTCGCGGCTCATGACGTACGATCCGGGATGAAAAAACAGCACAAAAGATAAAAAGTGTCCAGAAACTGATGAAAATGTTCGATTTTAGGCTCCAAAAATAGGCGCAGCAAAGCAGGGTTGCAACTCCCGTCGTAGAGCTCTCGGAGAGCTTTCCAACGGTATGCTGTGCGCCGCGTAACTCCTTGCGGATCAAAAGTTATCGGCACCGGAGCAACAGAGACCTGGTCCCAAGCCCCACGCCCTCGGTTTTTGGGCCCACCCTGTACGTGAGGTGAAGTTGTCTAGCTCACGGTGCCATGTTATTCGGTAATAGAAATGTGATGGATTAGGTTGTCGTCCTTTTCGCGGCTCACGACGTTCGATACGGGATGGAAAAATAGCGCAAAAGAAGAAAAATGGCAAGAAACTGATGAAAACGATCGATTTTGGGCTCCAAAAATTTTTGCAGCTAAGCAGGCTTGTTTCCCTCGTCGTAGAGCTCTTGGAGAGCTTTCCAACGGTATATTGTGCACTGCGTAACTCCTTACAGATCAAAAGTTATGGACACCGGAGCAACGGAGACTTGGTCCCAAACCCCAATCCGTCGGTTTGCGGGCCCAGCCTCTACGTGAGGCGATGTTGTCTTGCCCAAGGTGGCAAGGGATTCGGTAATAAAAATGTGATGGATTAGGTTGTCGTCCTTTTTGTGGCTCACGACGTACGATCCGGGATGAAAAAACAACGCAAAAGAATAAAAGTGTCCCAAAACAGATGAAAACGTTCGATTTTGTGCACTGAAAATGGACGTAGCTAAGCTGACTTGCTGCCACCGTCGTAGAGCTCTCGAAGAGCTTTCCAACGGTATGCTTTGCGCCGCGTAACTCCTTACGGATCAAAAGTTATGGGCACCGGAGCGACGGAGACCTGGTCCCAAGCCCCACGCCCTCAGTTTGCGGGCCCAACCTCAACGTGAGGTGAAGTTGTCTTGCCCAAGGTGCCATGTTATTAGGTAATAGAAATGTGATGGATTAGGTTGTCATCCTTTTCGAGGCTCACGACGTACGATCCGGGACGGAAAAACAGTGCAAAAGAAGAAAATTGTTCCGAAACTGATGAAAACGTTTGATTTTGTTCTCCAAAAATGGGCGCATGCGAGAAGGGTTGCAACCCCCGTCGTAGAGCTCTTGGAGAGCTTTCCAACGGTATGCTGTGCGCCGCGTAACTCCTTTTGGATCAAAAGTTATGGGCACCGGAGCAACAGAGACCAGGTCCCAAGCCCCACGCCCTCGGTTTGCGGGACCAGCCTCTATGTAAGGCGAAGTTGCCTTGCCCAAGGTGCCGTGCTATTCGTTAATAGAAATGTGATGGATTAGGTTGTTGTCCTTTTTGCGGCTCACGACGTACGATCCGGGACAGAAAATGATCGATTTTAAGATCCAAAAATTTTCGCAACTAAGCAGGCTTGCTGCCCCCGTTGTAGAGCCATCAGAGAGATTTCCAACGGCATGCTGTGCGCCGCGTAACTCCTTACGGATCAAAAGTTATGGGCACTAGAGAGACAGAGACCTGGTCCCAAGCCCCACGCCCTCAGTTTGCAGGCCCAGCCTCAACGTGAGGCGAAGTTGTCATGCCCAAGAAGCTGTGTTATTCGGTAATAGAAATGTGATGGATTAGGTTGTTGTACTTTATGCGGCTCACGACGTACGATCTGGGACAGAAAAACAGTGCAAAAGAAGAAAAGTGTCCCAAAACTGATGAAAACGTTCGATTTTGTGCTCCAAAAATTTTTACAGCCAAGCAAGCTTGCTACCTTCGTCGTAGATGTCTCGAAGAACTTTCCAACGGTATGTTGTGCGCCGCGTAATGCCTTACGGATCAAAAGTTATGGGCACCGGAGCGACGGAGACCTGGCCCAAGCCCCACGCCATCGGTTTTCATGCCCAGCCTCTATGTGAGGCGAAGTTGTCTTGCCTAAGTTGCCGTGTTATTCGGTAATAGAAATATAATGGATTAGGTTGTCGTCCTTTTCGCAGCTCACGACGTACGAGCCGGGACAGAAAAACAGAGCAAAAGAAGAAAAGATTCCCAAAATTGAAGAAAACGATCGATTTTGGGATCCAAAAATTTTTGCAGCTAAGCAGGCTTGCTACCCCAGTCGTAGAGCCATCAGAGAGATTTCCAACGGTATGCTGTGCGCCGCGTAACTCCTTACGGATCAAAAGTTATGGGCACCGGAGAGACGGAGACTTGGTCCCAAGCCCCACGTCCTCGGTTTGCGGGCCCAGCCTCAACGTGAGGCGAAGTTGCCTTGCCCAAGGAGCTGTGTTATTCGGTAATAGAAATGTGATGGATTAGGTTGTCGCACTTTACGCGGCTCATGACGTACGATCCGGGACGAAAAAACAGCACAAAAGAAGAAAAGTGTCCCGAAACTAATGAAAACGTTCGATTTTGGGCTCCGAAAATTTTTGCAGCCAGGCAAGCTTGTTACCCACGTCGTAGATGTCTCGGAGAGCTTTCCAACGGTATGCTGTGCGCCGCGTAACTCCTTACGGATCAAAAGTTATGGGCACCGGAGCGACTGAAACCTAGTCCCAAGCCCCACGCCCTTGGTTTGCGGCCCCATCCTCTATGTGAGGCAAAGTTATTTTGCCCAAGGTGTCATGGGACTCGGTAATAGAAATGTGTTGGATTAGGTTGTCGTCCTTTTCGCTACTCACGACATGCGATCCAGGATGGAAAAACAGTGCAAAAGAAGAAAAGTATCCCGAAATTGATTAAAATGTTCGATTTTGGGCTCTAAAAATAGGCGCAGCCGAGCAGGCTTGATACCCCCATCGTAGAGCTCTCGGAGAGCTCGCCAACGGTATGCTGTCAACCACATAACTCCTTACGGATCAAAAGTTATGGGCACCAAAGCGACGGAGACCTGGTCCTAAGCCCCACGCCCTCGGTTTGCGGGCCCAACCTTTACATGAGGCGAAGTTGTCTTGCCCAAGGTACTGTGTTATTCGGAAATAGAAATGTGATGGATTAGGCTGTCGTCCTTTTCGCTGCTCACGATGTATGATTCGGGATGAAAAAACAGCACAAAAGTAGAAAATTGTCCCGAAACTGATGAAAACGTTCAATTTTGGGCTCCGAAAAATGACTCAGCCGAGTAGGCTTGCTGACCCCGTTGTAGAGCTCACGGAGAGCTTTCCAACGGTATGCTGTGATTCGCGTAACTCCTTACAGATCAAAATTTATGGGCACCGGAGCGACGGAGACCTAGTCCCAAGCCCCACACACTCGATTTGCGGGACCAGCCTTTACGTGAGGTGAAGTTGTCTTGCCTTAGGTGCTGTGTTATTCGGTAATAGAAATGTGATCGATTAGGTTGTCGTACTTTACACGGCTCACGATGTATGATCCGGGACGAAAAAACAGCGCAAAAGAAGAAAAGTTTCCCAAAACTGATGAAAACGTTCGATTTTCGGCTCCGAAAATTTTTGCAGCCAAGAAAGCTTGCTGCCCCCGTCGTAGATGTCTCGGAGAGTTTTCCAACGGTATGCTGTGCGCTGCGTAACTCCTTACGGATCAAAAGTTATGGGCACCAGAGCGACGGAGACTTGGTCCCAAGCCCCACGCCCTCGGTTTGCGGGCCCAGCCTCTAAGTGAGGTGAAGTTGTCTTGCCCAAGGTGCCATGTTATTCGGTAATAGAAATGTAATGGATTAGGTTGTCGTCCTTTTCGCGGCTCGTGACTTGCGATCCGGGATGCAAAAGCTGCGCAGAAGAAGAAAGTTATCCTGAAATTTAAGAAAATGTTCGATTTTGGGCTCCAAAAATGGGCGCAGCTTAGCAGGCTTGCTACCCCCATCATAGAGTTCTCGGAAAGCTTTCCAATGGTATGCTGTGCGCCGTGTAACTCCTCACGGATCAAAAGTTATGGGCACCAGAGCGACGGAGACCTGGTCCCAAGCCCCACGCCCTCGGTTTTCGTGCCCAGTCTCTACGTGAGGCAAAGTTGTCTTGCCCAAGGTGCCGTGTTATTCGGTAATAGAAATATGATGGATTAGGTTGTCGTCCTTTTCGCGGCTCACGACGTACGATCCGGGATGGAAAAACAGTGCAAAAGATGAAAATTATCCCGAAACTGATGAAAACGTTCGATTCTGGGCTCCGAAAATGGGCGCAGCTAAGCAGGCTTGCTGCCCTCATTGTTGAGTTCTCGGAGAGCTTTTCAACGGTATGCTATGCGCTGCATAACTCCTTACGGATCAAAAGTTATGGGCAATAGAGCGACGGAGACCTGGTCCCTAGCCCCACGCCCTTAGTTTGCAGGCCCGGCCTCTATGTGAGGCGAAGTTGTCTTGCCCAAGGTGCCATGTTATTCGGTAACAGAAATGTGATGGATTAGGTTATCGTCCTTTTTGCGGCTCATGACGTACGATCCTGGACTAAAAAACAGCGCAAAAGAAGAAAATTATCCCGAAACTTATGAAAACGTTCGATTTTGGGCTCTGAAAATGTGCGTAGCTAAGCAGGCTTGCTGCCCCCGATTTAGAGCTCTCGGGGAGCTTTCCAACGGTATGCTGTGCACCGCGTAACTCGTTACGGATCAAAAGTAATGGGCACCGGAGCGACAGAGACCCGGTCCTGAGCCCTACGCCCTCGGTTTACGGGCCCAGCCTCTAAGTGAGGTGAAGTGTCTTGCCCTAGGTTCCGTGTTATTCAGTAATTGAAATGTGATGGATTAGGTTGTCGTCCTTTTCGTGGCTCACGAAGTACGATCCGGGATGAAAAAACAGCACAAAAGAAGAAAAGAGTCCTAAAATTGATGAAAACGTTCTATTTTGGGGTCCAAAAATGGGCGCAGCCGAGCAGGCTTGCTACCCACATCGTAGAGCTCTCGGAAAGCTTTCCAACGGTATGCTGTGCGCCGCGTAACTCCTTATGGATCAAAAGTTATGGGCGCCGGAGTGACGGAGACTTGGTCCTAAGCCCCACGCCCTCGATTTGCGGGCCCAACCTTTACGTGAGGTGAAGTTGTCTTGGCCAAGGTGCTGTGTTATTCAGAAATAAAAATGTGATGAATTAGGTTGTCTTCTTTTTCGCGGCTCACGACGTATGATCCGGGATGGAAAAACAGCGCAAAAGAAGAAAATTGTCCCAAAATTGATAAAAATGTTTGATTGTGGGCTCCGAAAATGGACGCAACCCAGCAGGCTTGCTGCCCGCGTCGTAGAGCTCAAGGAGAGCTTTCCAACGGCATGCCGTGCACCGCGTAACTCTTTACGGATCAAAAGTTATAGGCACCTAAGCGACAGAGACCTAGTCCTAAGCCCCACGCCCTCTATTTGCGAGCCCAGCCTCTATGTGACGCGAAGTTTTCTTACCCAAGGTGCCATGTTATTCGGTAATAGAAATGTGATGGATTAGGTTGTAGTCCTTTTCGCGGCTCATGACGTACGATCCAGGATGGAAAAATAGCGCAAAAGAAGAAAATTGTCCCGAAACTGATGAAAACATTCGATTTTGGGCTCCAAAAATATGCGTAGCTGAGAAGGCTTGCTGCCTCCATCGTAGATCTCTCGGAGAGCTTTCCAACGGCATGCTGTGCACCGCGTAACTCCTTACGGATCAAAAGTTATGGGCACTAGAGCGACGAAGACCTGATCCTAAGCCCCACACCCTCGGTTTGCAGGCCCAGCTTCTACGTGAGGCGACGTTGTCTTGACCAATGTGTCGTGTTATTCTGTAATAGAAATGTGATGAATTAGGTTGTCGTCCATTTCGCGGCTCACGACGTACGATCCGGGACGGAAAAACAGAGCAAAAGAATAAAAGTGTCCCGAAACTGATTAAAACTTTCAATTTTGGGCTCCGAATATTTTCACAGCCAAGCAAGCCTGATGCCCCAATCGTAGAGCTCTCGGAGAGCTTTCCAACGGTAAAGTGTTCGTCGCGTAACTCCTTACGGATCAAAAGTTATTGGCACGAGAGCGACAGAGACCTGGTCCTAAGCCCCACGCCCTGGGTATGCGGGCCAAACATTTACGTGAGGCGAAGTTATTTTGCCCAAGGTGTCGTGTTATTTGGTAATAGAAATGTGGTGGATTAGGTTGTCATCCTTTTCGCGGCTCATGACGTACGATCCGGGATAGAAAAACTGCGCAAAAGAAGAAGATTGACCCAAAACAGATGAAAATGTTTGATTTTGAGCTCAGAAAATGGGCACAATTGAGCAGGCTAAATGCCCCTGTCGTAGAGCTCTCGGAGAGCTTTGCAACGGTATGTTGTGCGCCGCGTAACTCCTTACGGATCAAAAGTTATGGGTACTGGAGCGACGGAGACCTAGTCCCAAGCCCCACGCCCTCGGTTTGCGGGCCCTGCCTCTAAGTGAGGCGAAGTTGTCTTGCCCAAGGTGCCATGTTATTCGGTAATAGAAATGTAATGGATTAGATTGTCGTACTTTTCGAGGCTCACGACGTACGATCTGCGATGGAAAAACAGCGCAAAAGAAGAAAATTGTTTCGAAAGTGATGAAAACATTCAATTTTGGGCTAAAAAAATGAACGCAGCTGAGCAAGCTTGCTGCCCCCCTTGTAGAGCTCCCGGAGAGCTTTCCAACGGTATGTTGTGTACCGCATAACTCCTTACGGGTCAAAAGTTATGGGCACCGGAGCGACGGAGACCTAGTACCAAGCCCCACACCCTCGGTTTGCGGGCCCAACCTCTCCGTGAGGCGAAGTTGTCTTGCCCAAGGTGCCATGTAATTCAGTAATAGAAATGTGATAGATTAGGTTGTCGTCCTTTTTACGGCTCATGACGTACGATCCTGGACGAATAAACAGTGCAAAAGAAGGAAAATTTTCCCGAAACTGATGAAAACGTTCGATTTTGGGCTCTGAAAATGTGCGTAGCTAAGCAAGCTTGCTGCCCCCTGTTTAGAGCTCTCGGAGAGCTTTGCAACGGTATGCTGTGCACCGCGTAACTCCTTACGGATCAAAAGTTATGGGCACCGGAGCGACATAGACCTGGTCCCGAGCCCTACGCCCTCGGTTTGCGGGCCCAGCCTCTACGTGAGGTGAAGTTGTCTTGCCCTAGGTTCCGTGTGATTCGGTAAAGGAAATGTGATGGATTAAGTTGTCATCCTTTTCGTGGCTCACGAAGTACGATCCGGGATGAAAAAATAGCACAAAAGAAGAAAAGAGTCGTGAAATTGATGAAAACGTTCGATTTTGGGGTCCAAAAATGGGCGCAGCCGAGCAGTCATGCTGCCCACGTCGTAGAGCTCTCGGAAAGCTTTCCTACGGTATGCTGTGCGCCGCGTAACTCCTTATGAATCAAAAGTTATGGGCACCGGAGCGACGGAGACCTGGTCCCAAGCCCTACGCCCTCGGTTTGCGGGCCAAACCTTTACGTGAGGCAAAGTTGTCTTGCCCAAGGTACCGTGTTATTCATAAATAAAAATGTGATGAATTAGGTTGTCTTCTTTTTGGCGGCTCACGACGTATGATCCGGGATGGAAAAATAGCACAAAAGAAGAAACTTGTTCCAAAATTTATGAAAATGTTTGATTGTGGGCTCCGAAAATGGACGCAACCGAGCAGGCTTGCTGCCCCCGTCGTAGAGCTCATGGAGAGCTTTACAACGGCATGCTGTGCACTGCGTAACTCCTTACGGATCAAAAGTTATGGGCACCTAAGCGACAGAGACCTGGTCCTAAGCACCACGTCCTCGGTTTACGGGCCCAGCCTCTACGTGATGCGAAGTTGTCTTACCCAAGGTGCCATGTTATTTGGTAATAGAAATGTGATGGATTAGGTTGTCATCCTTTTCGCGGCTCATGACGTACGATCTGGGATGGAAAAACAGCGCAAAAGAAGAAAATTGTCCCGAAACTGATGAAAACGTTCGATTTTGGGCTCCAAAAATAGGCGTAGCTGAGCAGGCTTGCTGCCTCCGTCTTAGATCTCTCGGAGAGGTTTCCAACGGTATGCTGTGCGCCGCGTAACTCCTTACGGATCAAAAGTTATGGGCACTAGAGCAACGGAGACCTGATCCCAAGCCCCACGTCCTCGGTTTGCAGGCCCAGCCTCTACGTGAGGCGACGTTGTCTTGACCAATGTGTCGTGTTATACGGTAATAGAAATGTGATGAATTAGGTTGTCGTCCTTTTCGCGGCTCACGACATACGATCCGGGACGGAAAAATAGCGCAAAAGAATAAAAGTGTCCCGAAACTGATTAAAACTTTCAATTTTGGGCTCCGAAAATTTTCACAACCAAGCAAGCTTGATGCCCCAGTCGTAGAGCTCTTGGAGAGCTTTCCAACGGCAAGCTGTTCGCCGCATAACTCCTTATGGATAAAAAGTTATTGGCACCGAAGCGACAGAGACCAGGTCCCAAGCCCCACGCCTTGGGTATGCGGGCCCAACCTTTACGTGAGGCGAAGTTGTTTTGCCCAAGGTATCATGTTATTTGGTAATAGAAACGTGGTGGATTAGGTTGTCGTCCTTTTCGCGGCTCATGACGTACGATCCGGGACGGAAAAACAGCGCAAAAGAAGAAAATTGACCCGAAACTAAAGAAAACGTTTGATTTTGGGCTCAGAAAATGGGCACAACTGAGCAGGCTAAATGCCCCTGTCATAGAGCTCTCGGAGAGCTTTCCAACGGTATGCTGTGCGCCGCGTTACTCCTTACGGACCAAAAGCTATGGGTACCAGAGCAACGAAGACCTAGTCCCAAACCCCACGCCCTGGGCTTGCGGGCCCAACCTTTACGTGAGGCGAAGTTGTTTTTCCCAAGGTGTCGTGTTATTCGGTTATAGAAATGTGATGGATTAGGTTGTTGTCCTTTTCGCGGCTCATGACGTACGATCCGGGTTGAAAAAAAAGCGCAAAAGAAGAAAATTAACCCGAAACTGATAAAAATATTCAATTTTGGGCTCAAAAAATGGGCGCAACTGAGCAGGCTTGCTGCTCCCGTCGTAGAGCTCTCAGAGAGCTTTCCAACGGTATGCTGTGCGCCGCGTAACTCCTTACGGATCAAAAAGTTATGGGCACCGGAGCGACGGAGACCTGGTCCAAAGCCCCACGAATTCGGTTTGCGGTTCCAGCCTCTACGTGAGGCGAAGTTGTCTTGCCCAAGGTGTTGTGTTATTCGGTAATAGAAATGTGATGGATTAGGTTGCCATCCTTTTTGCGGATCACGACGTACGATATGGGATGGAAAAACAGTGCACAAGAATAAAAGTGTCCCGAAACTGATGAAAACTTTTGATTTTGGGTTGCAAAAATTTTTGCAGCCAAGTAGACTTGCTGCCCCCGTCGTAGAGCTGTTAGAGAGCTTTCCAACGGTATGCTGTGTGCCGCATAACTCCTTACGGATCAAAAGTTATGGGCACCGGAGTGACGGAGACCTACTCCCAAGCCCCAAGCCCTCGGCTTGCGGGCCCAACCTCTACGTGAGGCGAAGTTGTCTTGCCCAAGGTGCCATGTTATTCGGTATTAGAAATGTGATGGATTAGGTTGTCGTCCTTTTTGAGGCTCACGACGTATGAACTGGGACGGAAAAACAACGCAAAAGAAGAAAATTGTTCCGAAACTGATGAAAATGTTCTATTTTGGGCACCGAAAATGGGCACAGCTGAGCAGGCTTGTTACCCTCATCGTAGAGCTCTCGGAGAGCTTTCTAACGGTATGCTATGAGCCACGTAACTCCTTATAGATCAAATGTTATGGGCACCGGAGCGATAGAGACTTGGTCCCAAGCCACACGCCCTCAGTTTGCGGGCCCAACCTCTACCTGAGGCGAAGTTGTCTTGCTCAAGGTTCGGTGTTATTCGGTAATAGAAATGTGATGGATTAGGTTGTCATCCTTTTCGTGGCTCACGACGTACGATCCGGGACGGAAAAAAAGCACAAAAGAAGGAAAGTGTCCCAAAACTAATGAAAACGTTCGATTTTTGGGTCCAAAAATTTTCGCAACCAAGCAAGCTTGCTGCCCCTGTCGTAGAGCTCTCAGAGAGCTTTCCAACGCTATATTGTGCGCTGCGTAACTCCTTAGGGATCAAAAGTTATGGGCACCGGAGCGACGGAGACTTAGTCCCAAGCCCCACGCCCTCAGTTTGCGGGCCTAGCCTTTACGTGAGGCGAAGTTGTCTTGCCCAAGATACCATGTTATTAGGTAATAGAAATGTGATGGATTCGGTTGTCATCCTTTTTGAGACTCATGACGTATGATCCGGGACTGAAAAACAGTGCAAAAGAAGAAAATTGTTCTGAAACAGATGAAAACATTCGATTTTGGGCTCTAAAAATGGGCGCAGCCGAGCAGGGTTGCAGCCCCCGTTGTAGAGCTCTCAGAGAATTTTCCAACGGTATGCTGTGCACCGCGTAACTCCTTATGGATCAAAAGTTATGGGCATTGGAGCAAAAGAGACCTGGTCCCAAGCCCCACGACCTCGGTTTGCGGGCCCAGCCTCTACGTGAGGTGAAGTTGTCTTGCCCAAGGTGCGGTGTTATTCGGTAATAGAAATGTAACAGATTAGGTTGTCGTCTTTTTCGCGGCTCACGATGTACGATCCGGGACAAAAAAATAGTGCAAAAGAAAAAAAAAAGTCCCGAAACTGAAGAAAATGTTCGATTTTTGGGTCCAAAAATTTTCGCAGCCAAGCAGGATTACTGCCCCAGTCGTAGAGCTCTCAGAGAGCTTTCCAACGCTATATTGTGTGCTACGTAACTCCTTAGGGATCAAAAGTTATGGGCACCGGAGCGACGGAGACTTGGTCCCAAGCCCTACGCCTCGATTAGCGGGCCCAGCCTCTACGTGAGGTGAAGTTGTCTTGCCCAAGGTGCCATGTTATTCGGTAATAGAAATGTGATGGATTCGGTTGTCGTCCTTTTCGAGACTCATGACGTACAATCCGGGACGGAAAAACAGTGCAAAAGAAGAAAATTGTTTCAAAACAAATGAAAATGTTCGATTTTGGGCTCCAAAAATGGGCGCAGCCAAACAGGCTTGCTGCCCCCGTCGTAGAGCCATCAGAGAGATTTCCAACGGTATGCTGTGTGTCGCGTAAGTCCTTACGGATCAAAAGTTATGGGCACCGGAGCGACGGAGACTTGGTCCCAAGCCCTGCGCCCTCGGTTTGCGGGCCCAGCCTCTATGTGAGGTGAAGTTATTTTGCCCAAGGTGCTGTGGAATTCGGTAATAGAAATGTGGTAGATTAGGTTGTCGTCCTTTTCGCGGCTCACGATTGACGATCCGGGGCGAAAAAACAGCGCAAAAGAATAAAACTGTCCTGAAACTGATGAAAACGTTCAATTTTGGGCTCTGAAAATGGGCGCGGCCTAGCAAGCTTGCTGCCCCTGTCGTAGAGCTCTCGGAGAGCTTTCAAACGGTATGCTGTGTACCGCGTAACTCTTTACGGATCAAAAGTTATGAACACTGGAGCGATAGAGACCTAGTCCCAAGCCCCACGCCCTCGGTTTATAGGCCCAGCTTCTACGTGAGGCGAAGTTGTATTGCCCAAGGTGCCTTGTTATTCGGTAATAGAAATGTGATAGATTAGGTTGTCGTCCTTTTCGCGGCTCACGACGTACGATCCGGGACGAAAAAATAGCGCAAAAGAAGAAAAGTGTCCTGAAATTGATGAAAACATTAGATTTTGGGCTCCGAAAATGGGCGAAGCCGAGTAGGCTTGTTGCCTTCGTCGTAGAGCTCTCAGAGAGCTTTCCAACGGTATGTTGTGCGCCACGTAACTTCTTACAGATCAAAAGTTATTGGCACCGGAGCGACGGAGACCTGGTCCCAAGCCCCATGCCCTCAGTTTGTGGGCCCAACATTTACGTGAGGCGAAGTTGTCTTGCCCAAGGTGCCGTGTTATTCGGTAATAGAAATGTGATGGATTAGGTTGTCGTCCTTTTCGCGGCACACGACGTATGATCTGGGATGGAAAAACAGCGCAAAGGAAGAAAATTGTCCCGAAACTGATGAAACCGTTCGATTGTGGGCTTAAAAAATGGATGCAGCCGAGCAGGCTTGCTGCCCCCGTTGTAGAGCTGACGGAGAGCTTTCCAACGGTATGTTGTGCACTGCGTAACTCCTTATGGGTCAAAAGTTATGGGCACCGGAACGATGGAGACTTGGTCCCAAGCCCCACTCCCTCGGTTTGCGGGCCCAACTTCTACATGAGGAGTAGTTGTCTTGCCCAAGGTGATAAAAATGTGATGGATTAGGTTGTTTTCCTTTTCGTGGCTCACGACTTACGATCCGGGACGAAAAAACAGCGCAAAAGAAGAAAATTGTCCCAAAACTGATGAAAACGTTCGATTTTGGGCTTCGAAAATGGGCACAGCTAGTTAGGCTTATTGCCCCCGTCGTAGATCTCTCGGAGAGCTTTCCAACGGTATGCTGTGTGCCGCGTAACTGCTTACAGATCAAAAGTTATGGGCATTGGAGCGACGGAGACCTGGTCCCAAGCCCCACGCCCTCGGTTTGCGGGCCCAGCCTCTACGTGAGGCGAAGTTGTCTTGCCCAAGGTGCCGTGTTATTCGGTAATAGAAATGTGATGGATTAGGTAGTCTTCCTTTTCTCGGCTCACGTCGTACAATCCGGGACGGAAAAACAGCGCAAAAGAATAAAAGTGCCCCGAAACTGAGGAAAACTTTCAATTTTGGCCTCCGAAAATTTTCGCAGCTGTCACACCCCAACCCGACCTATAAAGGTTAGACTAGGGTGTGATCTAAACATTCAAGTCATATCACATACTTAATCGTTCATGAAAGTTTAACACTTAACGTTTTAGCCTAAACTCCACAAATTCTCCGAAAAACCGGCAACATAACGGCTATAATTGGGTTCCTTAGTTTGACCTAATTTTCTAAAGGCCTCAAAACTTTCAATTTCAAATTCATTTCCAACAAAGATTACTATTTATCATCAATTGAAACGCCTACTAGTTATCTCGAAGTCTCGTTTGATTAATAACCTAGCATGATACTATGTCTCGTTTGTTTGTTAATCGTCGTTACAAAAGTACCTATTGATCTTAGCTTAACAATGAGTACCTGCTTAAGATTAGATAGATTCATTTTACTTAATCCTTACCTGATACTTCATAATCCTATGATAGATATTAGTCAATAACGATAGCAAAAACGACCATAGTAGTGTCTATCTAGTTATGATTAGTACAAGCCAAAATTAGACCCCAAATGACAACGGGGGTCATTTACAATACAATAACAAGCAACATAAGAAATAGTCGTCAAGCAACATATCGTTCACAAAATGGCCATAGTCAAGTAAGGCACGTAGGGCAAGCAATCATTCCAAGGAATCATCATTAGGCACGTTGTTCTCGGGTATTTGTTCCTGGTCTTCTTCACCTAAGATGATAAAAGAGGGTGAGTCCTTATGAACTCAGCGAGGGGGAACGAGAAATAAATTTTAAAACTCATTTGCCGGTTCAACTTATGAAAACTCTTTGCAAGCATGACATATATCACAATTAAGTTCATAATGTAATATAAAAGTAAAAGAACACAATTACCCATCTTTCCTTCCCGAGGTCCTCTAGGAACCAAGCGAGAGTACTTATACACATAGTGAAAAGGATACGGTGAGCTTTTGCTCTCAGTTCATTTCCAGTATCAGTTGTTGCGGCCAACTTCAAATCATCCCCTTATCACGCCAAATGGGTGTACTACGGATGTACCCCGAAATCCTACGACCCAACTCTCTGAGGAAGTCTAGCCCTCAAGCGAGAGAGGGAATTGGACAATGGTAGTCACGGTTGCACCAGCAAGCCCGATGCCGCCCGATGTGCGTGAATGCTACCACGCCAGAATTAAAGGTTGCAACCTTGTTAGCAATGCACATTTATGACATTTAATATATCACATTAGGAAGACAACAAAGTAGGTTGCCTCCGAGCAGTCATAAGATTGCACATTGACAAGTAAACACGCGAGGCACGATATGACAAGTAATTTCACTTGAAAAGCACATGGAGTTATATGAATATTAAACGGGCAGCCATGTAACGCATGTAAATCAAGTCATATAACTCATTTCGAAGTTCACGTAATCAAATAATAAGATTATTCAACATTCAACGACATCTATGTAGGACCGGGTGCAAGAAAGGCCTACTTGTCAACATATAATCATCGAAATCATGTTTAGGGCTATGAGGGCAACTACGGGCAGCCTACTAATTACATAATTAAACACAATATTCATAGGATCAACACTTAGCGAGTTTTCCTAGTCATTGGGGTTCCAATTCATGCTTACCCGTGTGATTAAGCCCTAAGTTGTCACGTAATTAAACTCAAGCCATGCATTGATTAATTCAAACACCCTCAAGCATTCAAAAAAGTCTACACAACATCCCAATGCCACAATCCCAAGCATTTAATACAATAAGAGAAGTTACAATAATTTTCAAGGCAAATCACTAGATGAAAACCTCACTGCAATGGTCTGTTTTCTCACAATCATTGAGACAAGCAAACAAAATCCAATTCCAGTGAACAAAATGTCAAATTAAAGCTTAAGGAGTGAACTAAATCCAGAAACAAACCTCACATCATTTGGAGTTCAGGTTCAAGAGTTATAGCCAAAACCGTGAGACTACGCAAAACTGTCCAGATTTGCACACATTTTTATATATGTCGTTTTTGAGGACCTTAGGGTCAGATTTCGCCTTAATCTATTCTGAAACAAATGTCCAGAACTGAAAAATATAGCAACACACCAAATTTCATGCATTTTGAATATCATTTACAAAGTCAAAACTGGTTCGTTCTACAAGGACAGTGAATCTGCCAAAACCTGCTTCATTTTCCTAGATTTTCCAGATTTGGACACATTTTGATATTTTTCCATTTTGAGGACCTTAGAGTCAAAATTAGCTTTGGCCTATTTCTATGACAAATTCTCAGAACTGGCAAAACTAGTCACCTACCAATTATCACTCATTTTCAACATCATTTACCTGGTCAAAATCACTTCGTTCCAACAGAACAGAAAGCTGCCAAATACTCGATTTCACCTATCTTCACATTCTAGCCAAATATCTTGCCATGCATGCTTACAAAAGTTCATGTACACACATATATCACAAGTACAGAGGTAAAAATAGACATTTAAAGGCATGCATGTGGTTTTTTGAAAGCTTTTCAAGAAGTCTTAGCCCTCACCTTAGCAAGACAACAAAGAAGATGCACAAACTCTTGATGAAGCACAATGCCGACCTTTTTCCTTGCTTAGCCGAGAGACCAGTTGAGATTTCTCTAATTCCTAGCTTAGTAACCATGTTATTAGTATGTGCAAGTGGCTAGAACAAAATAAAATGAAATGGAAGCTAACAAACTTACCTAAGCCGAAATGAATGTGCTATGAGCTTGCATGTGCGTTTCTTTGCTCCTAGCTTTGCTTGGTCGAGCTCCTAAGTAGCTTGCATGACTTGATGAACCATTGAGTGATGAACTTAAGCTATGGAGAGTAGGATTTCAGCTAGGGCCGAGAGAGAGAGAGAAGAAATGAGAGAGTGAGAGAAAATGAGAGAAAGAAGGAAAGAATGAAAGAAAAATGAAAAGCTTGATGGGTTTGATGCTTGTGTCAGCCTAGGGCCTTGAAATTTCAGATTTTGTGTCTTCAAGGAGCATAATTTTGAATCACCTAGCATAGGCACTTGCATATGTTGAGAATCGGTGCATTGGGTAGGGTTTTTGAGCCTTTTTTTGTTTTTGTTTTGTGTCATAACATGTCATAGAATGTCTAGGAATAAATTTTGAATTATGCAAAGCTAGTTCAATATGCAATAGTGGTCGGCCAAGCTTGTGCAAGAATCTAAATTTTTGTCTTGGTTGAGCAATATAATATTGTGTGTTTAGGATATGCAAAAGAATAAGGAATAATGAATAAATAATGTCTAGCTTTTGGTGCATTTTCGTCTTCTAGTGGGTTGAATTAGCAATTTAATATTAGTTAGTGGAGTTTGTAGGATTAATTAATGATCTAGTGCTTCGTGTAAGATGTTTTCTTGATTAGCATGCGGGCATGAATTACGAGACGAATGCACGTTTCCCAAGTAAATGCACGCAACCCTAAATGTATGCACATAATTCAATGCAAGGCACACAAAACGAAACACGACTCTTAAACCTAGGTCAAGGCACACAAATCTAGATTAGGGCACACGAAACGAGGTATCACACGTAAATCTAGGTCGGGCCTCACATCCTTCCCTCCTTAAAAGAATTTCATCCCGAAATTCAATATTTACCTTTGAAATAATGCCGGATACTGTTGCTCCATCTGGTCTCGCCTTTCCCACGTTGCTTCTTCAACTCCATGGTGATCTCATAACACTTTCACCATCGGTATAGATTTGTTGCGCAACTCCTGATCTTGCTGATCTAGAATCCGAATGGGCTTCTCTTCATAAGACAAGTTCTCCCGAAGCTGCAACGGCTCTGGCTCCAAGATATGCGATGGATCAGGGTGATACTTCCGTAGCATTGAAACATGAAAAACGTTGTGGATATTGGAGAGGTTTTGGGGTAGTGCTAGGCGATACGCCAATTTGCCAACCTTCTCAATTATCTCAAATGGTCCTACAAACCTCGAGCTCAACTTTCCACCCTTGCCATGTTTAATCAATCCCCTCCGAGGTGATATCTTCAAGAATACCTTGTCGCCAACCTCAAACTCTAGGCTCCGTCTCCGTCGGTCTGCGTAACTTTTCTGCCTGCTTTGGGCGGTAAGCATCCGTTTTCGGATGAGATGGATATTATCAACAGTCTTCATAAGTTCAGGTAGAAGGGTCGGGTCAAAAGTCTTCGTCTCACCTACTTCATCCCAGTAAATTGGGGATCGACACTTACGTCCATACAATGCCTCAAATGGGGCCATCCCGATAGTGGCCTGATAACTGTTATTGTAAGCAAACTCCGCTAGAGACAGATATTTCTCCCAACCTTTTCCGAAGTCTAAAACACACGCCCTCAGCATATCCTCCAGAATCTGGATAGTTCTCTCAGATTGTCTATCAGTTTGAGGGTGATAAGTCGTGCTGAAACTCAACTTCGTTCCCAAAGCTTCTTGCAATCTCCTCCAAAATTGGGAAGTAAAACGAGGATCCCTATCCGATACAATACTCACAGGCATCCCGTGCAACCTTACAATATCCGCCACATATATATCTTCCAATTTCTCAGGACTATCCTCCTTGTTCATCGGTAAGAAGTGCGCTGACTTAGTCAATCTATCCACTATGACCCAAACGGCGTCATGACCCTTTTGTGACCTGGGCAGGTCCATGACAAAGTCCATAGTTATGTGTTCCCATTTCCATTGAGGAATTTCCAATGGCTGAAGTAAACCTACTGGTCGTTGATGTTCCGCTTTGACTCTCTAACAAGTCAAACACCGTGCCACAAACTCCGCAATCTCTCTCTTCATGTTATTCCACCAATAGTGTTGCTTCAAATCCCGGTACATCTTTGTTCTGCCGGGGTGAATAGTATATCTTGAATTATGGGCTTCTTCAAGAATCTTCTTTTTCAGCTCTGGCTCATTAGGAACACAAATCCGATTCCTAAATCTCCAAATACCATCATCATGAAACTTGAAATCTGTGTTGCTTTCTTTAATCTTCTGAAACTATTGGTCCTTCTATTGAGCCTCTCGTAATTCGGACAACAAGGTCGATTGAACTTGTGTAGTGGCAAAAAGTAACCTTTTTTGAGTCAATTGTGGTTTCCACAAGAATGCTTCCTCCAACAACTCCTGCACCTTAACTTCCAGTTTTGCCATGCTCGCCTTCCGACTTAAGGCATCTGCAACTACATTTGCTTTACCATGCACATAATTGATTGTGCAGTTATAATAATCCAAAAGCTCCATCCACCGCCTTTGCCTCATGTTCAACTCTTTTTGTGATAACAAGTATTTCAAGCTCTTGTGATCAGTAAACATCTCGAACTTGTTACCCCACAGATAGTGCCTCCATTTCTTGAGTGCAAACACAATAGCCGCTAACTCCAAATCATGTGTCGGGTAATTCAATTCATACGGCTTTGGTTTCCTAGAAGCATAAGCCATCACTCTACCATTTTTCATCAACATACAACCCAGTCCTTCCTTCAAAGCATCGCTATAGATTACAAAACCTTGACTCCCTTCAGGCAATGCAAGAACAAGTGCTGTAGTCAATCTCTTCTTCAATTCTTGGAAGCTGTTCTTACACTTGTCATCCCACATGAACTTTGCTTTCTTTTGAGTGAGCTTTGTAAGCGGTCCTGCGATCTTTGAGAAATCGTTCACGAACCTCCGATAATAGCCGGCTAGACCAAGAAAACTCTGAACTTCCGTAACATTTTTCGGCTTCTTCCAAGACATCACCGCTTCTATCTTTGCTGGGTCCACTGCTATTCCCTCTTGGGATATGATGTGCCCCAAAAATGCAATCTGCTGCAACCAAAATTCGCATTTGCTAAACTTCGCATACAATTGATGTTCTCGAAGTTTCTGTAGTACCAATCGCAGATGTTGTTCATGCTCAGCCTCGGATTTCGAGTATACCAAAATATCATCAATAAAGATCACCACAAATTGGTCCAAGTAGGGTTGAAACACCCTGTGCATCAAGTCCATAAAAGCTGCAGGGGCATTAGTTAGCCCAAATGGCATCACCACATATTCATAATGCCCATATCTCATCCTGAAAGCCGTTTTAGGCACATCCTCCTTTTTGATCCGCAACTGATAGTACCCTTGCCTCAAGTCAAGCTTTGAATACACTTTGGCTCCTTGAAGTTGATTAAATAACTCGTCGATCAGTGGAAGTGGGTATTTATTCTTGACAGTCACTTGGTTCAACCCTCGGTAATCGATGCATAGCCTCAACGTTCCGTCTTTCTTCTTTACAAATAGGACTGGCGCTCCCCACGGAGAAGAACTTGGTTGAACAAACCCCTTCTTCAACAATCCTTGAAATTGGTCCTTCAGTTCTTGTAGCTCGGCTGGTGCCATATGATAGGGAGCTTTAGATATTGGCTGGGTGCCAGGCAGTAACTCTATAATGAACTCGATCACCCAATTTGGGGGTAAACCGGGAAATTCTTCTGGAAACATGTCCGCATAATCTTTAATCGCTGGCATCTTCTCTAACTTAGCTTTGTCCGACGGCTTGTTGATAAGGTAAGCTAAGTATCCGCTACATCCTTTCCTCAAGGACTTCACTGCTTTCGTAGATAAAATGATGGAACTCCTGGTGAAGTCTCTTCGACCCATGGCTTCCAATATTGGTTGACCAGGTATCTAGAACGTTACAATCTTCGTCCGGCAATCTAGTTGGGCATAATGCTTTTCCAACCAGTCCATCCCTAAGATGACTTCATAGTCTCAAAAAGGTAATACAATAAGATTGGTTGAGAATTCCCTATCTTTAATTTGAATTTTACATGTTTTACAAGCTGAGCGAGTAACAAGTTTAGAACCCATTGGAGTACCAACTTCTACTTCGTAAGGCAAACATACAACTCGTAGTTTCACACGTTGCACACATAAGGGAGTAATAAATGAATGAGTAGCACCTGGATCAATTAGCACCCTAACAGGTTGATTTAGTATCAAGAATGTACCTTCAACAACAGCGGTCTCCTCTGGAAGCTCCTCGCACTCAATAGCATAAGCTCGAGCCTGAACTCTAGGAACTGGAGTCTTGCCTCTACCAACTGGTTTAACTTGACTTTGTCATCCTTGCCATTTAAGGCAATCCTTGATCTGATACTGATCACTGCCACACCGCACACATCGTCCTGACTTCTTCCAGCACTGGGCCTTGGTGTGACCCTTCTTGTCACAGTAAGAGCAGTTGATAGACTGACTAGCAGGTGAACTACTTGTGGATCCACGAGTAGAAGAGGCTGATGGTGCTTTAGTCGGGCCACGGTTATTAACTGGTCTGTTCTGGCTCTGGCCTTGACTGTGACTCTGACTTTGGAATTTCCTCTGTTGACCTGGAGGCTGGTATGGTTTCTTGTTCGGCTGGCTCGAACCGGCTCTATCAAGTTTTCTCTTCTCAACTTGGGAAGCAGTAGCAAGGAGAGCAGAATAAGTATCAAAGTCATGCGAAGCCAACTAGTCCTGAATTTCTGGCCTCAACCCATTCATAAATTTCCACATCTTCGCCTTAGGGGTACTGACCATGTATTGAGCATAGCGGGACAGTCGGTCAAAACGAGCCTCGTACTGGGCTACCATCATGTTACCCTAGTTTAAGTGCATGAATTCCTCAATCCGCCTCTGCTTGGAAACTGCAGGCACATATTTCTCCTTGAATGCCTTAACGAAATTACCCCACAAGCGAGGTGTATGATCAGTTTCCCAAAGTGTCTCCACAGTGTGCCACCAATGCTCAGCATCCCCATGCAACAGAAACACAGCGAACTCCACCTTTTCTTCATCAGTATAGTCAAGTGGCCTGAAATTCCTCTTGATCTCAGACAGCCAAGCCTCTGCCTTTTCATCATCAGCTTCCCTGCGGAATTTGGACGGGCGAAAGTCAAGGAACTCCCTCATTCTGCTATGTCTCCCATGGTTAACATCATTCCTGTTGTTGTTGTTTGCTTCACGTGCATCTTGACGTTCCATCACTCGTGACACGCGATCCATGGCATTCGCCATCATGTTAAACATAGCTATGCCGGGATTAGTTTGATAAGCATCTCCGATCTCTTGGGGCTCACCGTTCCTATTAGTATTGCGGGTACTAGGGCCAGCTATCTATAGGCACAGATTACGATGCACAATTTATTGGAATATGACAAGACAAGAATTTAATGCATAAGATATGCAACAAATAATTTTATATAGATACACAATTCTAGAAACAATTAAGACATGTTAATCACATAAGCACATAGAACATAGAAGGCACAATTAACATTATCACACAATAACATATAAACAAGTCATCCTAATTACCTTAGGGCTCTACCCATGGTCCGAGAGTTAAATCTGGCTTAAGCAATCTAAGCTCTGATACCATTAAGATAAGGTGTCACGCCCCAACCCAACCTATAAAGGTTAGACTAGGGTGTGATCTAAACATTCAAGTCATATCACGTACTTAATCGTTCATGAAAGTTTAACACTTAACGTTTTAGCCTAAACTCCACAAATTCTCCAAAAAATCGGCAGCATAACGGCTGTAATTAGGCTCCTTAGTTTGACCTAATTTTCTAAAGGCCTCAAAACTTTCAATCTCAAATTTATTTCCAACTAAGATTACTATTTATCATCAATTGAAATGCCTACTAGTTATCTTGAAGTCTCGTTTGATTAATAACCTAGCATGATACTATGTCTTGTTTGTTTGTTAATCCTCGTTACAAAAGTACCTATTGATCTTAGCTTAACAATGAGTACTTGCTTAAGATTAGATAGATTCATTTTACTTAATCCTTACCTGATACTTCATAATCCTATGATAGATACTAGCCAATAACGATAGCAAAAACGACCATAGTAGTGTCTATCTAGTTATGATCAGTACAAGACAAAATTAGACCCCAAATTACAACGAGGGTCATTTACAATACAATAACAAGTAACATAAGAAATAGTCTTCAAGCAACATATCGTTCACAAAATGGCCATAGTCAAGTAAGGCACGTAGGGCAAGCAATCATTCCAAGGAATCATCATTAGGCACGTTGTCCTCGGGTACCTGTTCCTGGTCTTCTTCACCTGAGATGATAAAAGAGGGTGAGTCCTTATGAACTCAGCGAGGGGGAACGAGAAATAAATTTTGAAACTCATTTTTCGGTTCAACTTATGAAAACTCTTTGCAAGCATGACATATATCACAAGTAAGTTCATAATGTAATATAAAAGTAAAGAACACAATTATTCATCTTTCCTCCCTGAGGTCCTCTAGGAACCAAGCGAGAGTACTTATACACATAGTGAAAATGATACGGTGAGCTTTTGCTCTCAGTTAATTTCCAGTATCAGTTGTTGCAGCCGACTTCAAATCATCCCATTATCACGCCAAATGGGTGTACTCCGGATGTACCCCGAAATCCTATGACCCAACTCTCCGAGGAAGTCTAGCCCCCAAGCGAGAGAGGGAATTGGACAATGGTAGTCACGGTTGCACCGATAAGCCCGATGCAGCCCGGTGTGCGTGAACGCTACCACGCCAGAATGAAAGGTTGCAACCTTGTATGCAATGCACATTTATGACATTTAATATATCACATTAGGAGGACAACAAAGTAGGTTGCCTCCGAGCAGTCATAAGATTGCACATTGACAAGTAAACACGCGAGGCACGATATGACAAGTAATTTCACTTGAATAGCACATGGAGTTATATGAATATTAAACGTTGAGCCATGTAATGCATGTAAATCAAGTCATATAACTCATTCCGAAGTTCACGTAATCAAATAATAAGATTATTCAACATTCAACGACATCTACGTGGGACCAGGTGCAAGAAAGGCCTACTTGTCAACATATAATCATCGAAATCATGTTTAGGGCTATGAGGGCAGCTACGGGAAGCCTAATAATTACATAATTAAACACGATATTCATAGGATCAACACTTAGCGAGTTTTCCTAGTCATTGGGGTTCCAATTCATGCTTACCCGTGCGATTAAGCCCTAAGTTGTCACGTAATTAAACTCAAGCCATGCATTGATTAATTCAAACACCCTCAAGCATTCAAAATAGTCTACACAACATCCCAATGCCACAATCCCAAGCATTTAATACAACAAGAGAAGTTACAATAATTTTCAAGGCAAATCACTAGATGAAAACCTCACTGCAATGGTCTGTTTTCTCACATTCATTGAGACAAGCAAACAAAATCCAATTCCAGTGAACAAAATGTCAAATTAAAGCTTAAGGAGTGAACTAAATCCAGAAACAAACCTCGCATCATTTGGAGTTCAGGTTCAAGAGTTATAGCCAAAACCGTGAGACTACGCAAAATTGTCCAGATTTGCACACATTTTTATATATGTCGTTTTTGAGGACCTTAGGGTCAGATTTAGCGATAGTCTATTTCTGAAAAAAATGTCCATAACTGAAACATATAGCAACAAACCAAATTTCATACATTTTGAATATCATTTACCAAGTCAAAACAGGTTCGTTCTACAAGGATAGGGAATCTGCCAAAACCTGCTTCATTTTCCCAGATTTTCCAGATTTGGACACATTTTGATATTTTGCCATTTTGAGGACTTTAGAATCAAAATTAGATTTGGCCTATTTCTACATAAAATTCTCAGAACTGGCAAAAATAGTCACCTACCAATTTTCAAGCATTTTCAACATCATTTACCTGGTCAAAATCACTTCGTTCCAACAGAACAGAAAGCTGCCAAATACGCAATTTCACCTATCTTCACATTCTAGCCAAATATCTTGCCATGCATGCTTACAAAAGTTCATGTACACACATATATCACAAGTACAGAGGTAAAAATAGATATTTAAAGGCATGCATGTGATTTTTTGAAAGCTTTTCAAGAAGGCTTACCCCTCACCTTAGCAAAACAACGAAGAAGATGCACAAACTCTTGATGAAGCACAATGTCGACCTTTTTCCTTACTTAGCCGAGAGACCACTTGAGATTTCTCTAATTCCTAGCTTAGTAACCATGTTCTTAGTATGTGCAAGTGGCTAGAACAAAACAAAATGAAATGGAAGCTAACAAACTTACTTAAGCCGAAATGAATGTTCTATGAGCTTGCATGTGCGTTTCTTTGCTCCTAGCTTTGCTTGGTCGAGCTCCTAAGTAGCTTGCATGACTTGATGAACCATTGAGTGATGAACTTAAGCTATGGAGAGTAGGATTTCAGCTAGGGCCGAGAGAGATAGAGAATAAATGAGAGAGTGAGAGAAAATAAGAGAAAGAAGGAAAGAATGAAAGAAAAATGAAAAGCTTGAAGGGTTTGATGCTTGGGTCGGCCTAGGGCCTTGAAATTTTAGATTTCTGTGTCTTCAAGGAGCATAATTTTGAATCACCTAGCATGGTCACTTGCATATGTCGAGAATGGGTGCATTGGGTAGGGTTTTTGAGCCATTTTTTTGTTTTGTTTTGTGTCAGAACATGTCATAGAATGTCTAGGAATAAATTTTGAATTATGCAAAGCTAGTTCAATATGCAATAGTGGTCGGCCAAGCTTGTGCAAGAATCTGAATTTTTGTCTTGCTTGAGCAATTTAATATTGTGTGTTTGGGATGTGCAAAAGAATAAGGAATAAAGAATAAAGAATGTCTAGCTTTTGATGTATTCTCGTCTTCTAGTGGGTTGAATTAGAAATTTAATATTAGTTAGTGGAGTTTGTAGGATTAATTAATGATCTAGTGCTTCGTGTAAGATGCTTTCTTGATTAGCGTGCGGGCACGAATTACGAGATGAATGCACGTTTCCCAAGCAAATGCACGTAACCCTAAATGTATGCACGTATTTCAATGCAAGGCACACAAAATGAAACACGACTCTTAAACCGAAGTCAAGGCACGTAAATCTAGATTTGGGCACAAAAAACAAGGTATCGCATATAAATCGAGGTCGGGCCTCACAGCAGTCAAGCAGGCTTGCTGCCCCTATTGTAGAGCTCTCGGAGTACTTTCCAATGGTATGATGTTCGCCGCGTAACTCCTTAAGGATCAAAAGTTATAGGCACCCAAGCGACGGAGACCTGGTCCTAAGCCCCACGCCATCAGTTTGCGGGCCCAACCTTTACGTGAGGCGAAGGTGTCTTGCCTAAGGTGCCGTGTTATTCAGTAATAGAAATGAGATTGATTAGGTTGTCGTCCTTTTCGCGGCACATGACGTATGATCCGGGACAAAAAAACAGAACAAAAGAAGAAAATTGTCCCAAAATTGATGAAAACGTTCAATTTTGTGCTCCAAAAATAGACACAGCCGAGCAGGATTGCTGCCCCCATCGTAGAGCTCACGGAGAGCTTTCCAACGGTATGCTGTGCACCGCGTAACTCCTTACGGATCAAAAGTTATAGGCACCGAAGCGACGGAGACCTGGTCCAAAGCCCCACGCCCTTGGTTTGCGGGCCCAGCCTCTACGTGAGGCGAAGTTGTCTTGCCCAAGGTGCCATGTTATTCGGTAATAGAAATGTAATGGATTAGGTTGTTGTCCTTTTCGCGGCTCACGATGTACGATCCGGAACGGAAAAATAGCCCAAAAGAAGAAAATTATCCCGAAACTGATGAAAACGTTTGATTTTGGGCTCCGAAAATGGGCGCAATTGAGTAGGCTTGCTGCCCCCGCCATAGAGCTCTTGGATAGCTTTCCAACGTTATGTTGTGCGCCGCGTAACTCCTTACGAATCAAAAGTTATGGGCACCGGAGCGACGGAGACTTGGTCCCAAGCCCCACGCCCTCGATTTGCGGGCCCAGCCTCTACATGAGGCGAAGTTGTCTTGCCCAGGGTGTCGTGTTATTCAGTAATAGAAATGTTATGGGTTAGGGTGTCGTCCTTTTTGTGGCTCACGACTTACGATCCGAGATGGAAAAACAGTGCAAAAGAATAAAAGTGTCCCGAAATTGATGAAAACTTTCTATTTTGGGTTCTGAAAATTTTCGCAGCCAAGCAAACTTGCTGCCCCCGTCGTAGAGCACTTGGAGAGCTTTTCAACGGTATGTTGTACGCCGCGTAACTCCTTACGGATCAAAGGTAATGGGCACCAGAGCGATGGAGACATGGTCCCAAGCCCCACGCCTTCGGTTGGCGGGCCCAACCTCTACGTGAGCCGAAGTTGTCTTGCCCAAGGTGCCGCGGGATTCGGTAATAGAAATGTAGTGGATTAGGTTGTCGAGCTTTTCGCGGCTCACGACGTACGATCCAGGACGGAAAAACAGCGCAAAAAAAGAAAAGTGACCCAAAACTGATGAAAATGTTCGATTTTGGGCTCCAAAAACGGGCGCAGCAAAGCAGGCTAGCCTCCCCTATCGCAGAGCTCTCGGAGAGCTTTCCAACGGTATCCTATGCGCCACGTAACTCCTTACGGATCAAAAGTTAAGGGCACCGAAGCGACGGAGACCTGGTCCAAAGCCCTATGCCCTCGGTTTGCGGGCCCAGCCTCTACGTGAGGCGATGTTGGTTTGCCCAAGGTACCTTGTTATTCAGTAATAGAAATGTGATGGATTAGGTTGTCATCATTTTCATGGCTCACGACGTACTATCCGGGACGAAAAAACAGCGCAAAAGAAGAAAAGTGTCCCGAAACTAACGAAAACGTTCAATTTTTGGCTTTGAAAATGGGCAATGCTGAGCGTGCATGTTGCCCCTATCGTAGAACTCTCAGAGAGCTTTCCAACGATATGCTGTGCGCCGCGTAACTCTTTACAGATCAAAAGTTATGGGCACCGGAGCAACGGAGACCTAGTCCCAAGCCCCACGCCCTCGGTTTGCGAGCCCAGCCTCTACGTTAGGCGAAGTTGTCTTGCCCAAGGTGCCATGTTATTTAGTAATAGAAATGTGATGGATTAGGTGGTCATCCTTTTCGCGGCTCAAGACGTACGATCTGGGACGAAAAAACAGAGTAAAAGAAGAAAAGTGTCCCGAAACTGATAAAACTTTTGATTTTGGGCTCTGAAAATTTTTGCAGCAAAGCAAGCTTGCAGCCCCTGTCGTAGAGCTCTCGGAGAGCTTTCCAACGGTACGCTGTTCGCCGCATAACTCCTTACGGATCAAAAGTTATAGGCACCAGGGCGACGGAGACCTAGTCCCAAGCCCCACGCCCTCGGTTTGCAGGCCTAAACTTTACATGAGGTGAAGTTGTCTTGCCCAAGGTGCCGTGTTATTCGGTAATAGAAATGTTATGGATTCGGTTGTCATCTTTTTCGCGGCTCACGACGTATGATCCGGGACGGAAAAATAGCCCAAAAGAAAAGAATTGTCATGAAACTGAAAAAAAAGTTCAATTTTGGGCTCCAAAAATGGACGTAGCCTAGCAGGCTTGCTGCCCCCATCGTAGAGCACATGGAGAGCTTTCCAATGGTATGCTGTGCACCACGTAACACCTTACGGATCAAAAGTTATGGGCACCGGAGCGACGGAGACCTAGTTCCAAGCCCCATGCCCTCGGTTTGCGGGTCCAGTCTCTATGTGAGGCGAAGTTGGCTTGCCCAAGGTAACATGTTATTCGATAATAGAAATGTGATGGATTAGGTTGTCGTCCTTTTCGCGGCTCAAGACGTACGATCCGGGACGAAAAAACAGCGCAAAAGTAGAAAATTATCCGAAAACTGATGAAAATGTTGGATTTTGGGCTCCAAAAATGGGCATAGCCAAGTAGGCTTGCTTCCTCCGTCGTAGAGATCTTGGAGAGCTTTCCAATGGTATGTTGTACGCCGTGTAACTCCATACGGATCAAAAGTTATGGGCACCGGAGTGACGGAGACCTGGTCCCAAGCTCCACGCCCTCGGTTTGCGGGCCTAGCCTCTACGTGAGGTGAAGTTGTCTTGACCAAGGTGCCGTGTTATTAAATAATAGAAATGTGATGGATTAGGTTGTCGTCCTTTTCGCAGTTCACGACGTACGATCCAAGACGGAAAAACAAGGCAAAAGAAGAGAAGTGTCCCGAAACTGATGAAAACTTTCAATTTTTGGCTCCGATAATTTTCGTAGCCAAGCAGGCTTGCTGCCCCCGTCGTAGAGCTCTCGGAGAGCTTTCCAACGGTATGCTGTGCGCTGCGTAATTCCTTGCGGATCAAAAGTTATGGGCACCACAGCGACGGAGACCTGGTCCCAAGCCCCATGCCCTCGGTTTGCCAGCCCAGCCTCTACGTGAGGCGAAGTTGTCTTGCCCAAGGTGCCGTGTTATTCGGTAATAGAAATGTGATGGATTAGGTTGTCGTCCTTTTTGCGGCTCATGACGTACGATCTGGGATGGAAAAACAGCGCAAAAGAAGAAAAGTGTCCCAAAAACTGATGAAAACATTCGATTTTGGGCTCTAAAAATAGGCATAGCCAAGCAGGCTTGCTGCCCCCATCATAGAGCTCTCTGAGAGCTTTCCAATGGTATGTTGTGCGCCGCGTAACTCCTTACGGATAAAAAGTTATGGGCACCGGAGCGACGGAGACCTGGTCCCAAGCCCCACGCCCTCGGTTTGGCGGCCCAGCCTCTACGTGAGGCGAAGTTGTCTTGCCCAAGGTGCCATGTTATTCGGTAATAGAAATGTGATGGATTAGGTTGTCGTCCTTTTCGGAGCTCACGACGTACGATCCGGGACAAAAAAACAGCGCAAAAGAAGACAAGTGTCCCGAAATTGATGAAAATGTTCAATTTTGGGTTTCGAAAATTTTCCCAACTAAGCAGGCTTGCTGTCGTATCGTAGAGCTCTCAGAGAACTTTACAACGGTATATTGTGCGCCGTGTAACTCCCTACGGATCAAAAGTTATGGGCACCGGAGCGACGGAGACTTGGTCCCAAGCCCCAAGCCCCACGCCCTAGGTTTACGGGCCCAGCCTCTACTTGAGGTGAAGTTGTCTTGCCCAAGGTGGCTCGGGATTCGGTAATAGAAATGTGGTG
The DNA here is from genome assembly GCA_037974665.1 of Ehretia macrophylla. Taxonomy (NCBI): domain Eukaryota; kingdom Viridiplantae; phylum Streptophyta; class Magnoliopsida; order Boraginales; family Ehretiaceae; genus Ehretia; species Ehretia macrophylla. The sequence continues at coordinate 45,641,756 of CM075771.1, read as the reverse complement.
TAGTAGGTTGTCGTCCTTTTCACGGCTCACGACGTACGATCCTGGACGAAAAAACAATGCAAAAGAATAAAAGTGTCCCAAAACTGATGAAAATATTTGATTTTGAGCTCCGAAAACTGGCGCAGCTAAGCAGGTTTGCTACCCACGTCGTAGAGCTCTCAGAGAGCTTTCTAACGGTATGCTGTGTGCCACGTAACTCCTTACGGATCAAAAGTTATGGGCACCGGAGCGACGGAGACCTGGTCCCAAGCCCCACGCCCTCAGTTTGCGGGCCTAGCCTCTACTTGAGATGAAGTTGTCTTGCCCAAGGTGTCGTGTTATTCGTAATAGAAATGTGATGGATTAGGTTGTCATCCTTTTCACGGCTCACGACGTACGATCCAGGATAGGAAAACAGTGCAAAAGAAGAAAAGTGTCCCGAAACTGATGAAAGCTTTCAATTTTGGGCTCCGTGAATTTTCGCAACAAAGAAGGCTTGCTGTCTTGTCGTAGAGCTCTTGGAGAGCTTTCCAACAGTATGCTGTTCGCTGTGTAACTCCTTACGGATCAAAAGTTATGGGCACTAGAGCGACGGAGACCTAGTCCCAAGCCCCACGCCCTCGGTTTGCGGCCCCAACCTTTACGTGCTGTGAAGTTGTCTTGCCCAAGGTGTCGTGTTATTCGGTAATAGAAATGTGACGGATTAGGTTGTCGTCCTTTTCGCCGCTCACGACGTACGATCTGGGACGAAAAAACAGCGCAAAAGAAGAAAAGTGTCCCGAAACTGATGAAAACTTTCAATTTTGGGCTCCGAAAATTTTTGAAGCAAAGCAAGCTTGTTGTCGTTGTCGTAGAGCTCTCGGAGAGCTTTCCAACGGTATGCTGTTCGCCGTGTAACTCCTTACGGATCAAAAGTTATGGGCACCAGAGCGACGGAGACCTAGTCCCAAGCCCCACGCCCTCGGTTTGCTGTCCCAACCTTTACGTGAGGTGAAGTTGTCTTGCTCAAGGTGCCATGTTATTCGGTAATAGAAATGTGATGGATTAGGTTGTCGTTCTTTTCGCTGCTCACGACGTATGATCCGGGACGAAAAAAAAGCCCAAAAGAAGAAAATTGTCCCGAAATTGATGAAAACGTTTGATTTTGGTCTCCGAAAATGGACGTAGCTGAGCAGGATTGCTGCCACTGTCGTAGAACACACGGAGAGCTTTCCAATGGTATGATGTGCACCGCGTAACTCCTTGCGGATCAAAAGTTATGGTCACCGGAGCGATGGAGACCTGGTCCTAAGCCCCACGCCCTCGGTTTGTTGGCCCAGCCTTTACGTGAGGCGAAGTTGTCTTGCCCAAGGGGCCATGTTATTCGGTAATAGAAATGTGATGGATTAGGTTGTTGTCCTTTTCGCGCCTCACGACATACGATCCAGGACAAAAAAACAGCGCAAAAGAAGAAAATTGTTCCAAAACTGATGAAAACGTTCAATTTTTGGCTCCAAAAATTTTTGCAGCTGAGCAAGCTTGCACCCCCCATCGTAGAGCTCTCAGAGAGTTTTCCAACGGTATGCTGTGCGCCGTGTAACTCCTTACGGATCAAAAGTGTGGGCACCGGAGCGACGGAGACCTAGTCCCAAGCCCCACGCCCTCAGTTTGCGGACCCAGCCTCTACGTGAGGCGAAGTTGTCTTGCCCAAGGTACCATGTTATTCGGTAATAGAAATGTGATGGATTAGGTTGTTGTCATTTTCACGGCTCACAACGTACGATCCGGGACGGAAAAACAACGCAAAAGAAGAAATGTATCCCAAAATTGATGAAAACATTCGATTTTGGGCTCCGAAAATGGGCACAGCTAAGAAGGCTTGTTGCCCCCGTCATAGAGCTTTCAGAGAGCTTTCCAATGGTATGCTGTGTGCCGCGTAACTCCTTACGAATCAAAAGTTATGGGCATCGGAGCGACGGAGACTTGGTCCCAAGCCCTATTCCCTCGGTTTGCGGGCCCACCCTCTACGTGAGGCGAAGTTGTCTTGCCCAAGCGCCATATTATTCGGTAATAGAAATGTGATGAATTAGTTTGTCATCCTTTTTGCGCCTCACGACATACGATCCGGGATGAAAAAACAGCGCAAAAGAAGAAAAGTGTCCCGAAACTAATGAAAATGTTCAATTTTGGGCTTCGAAAATTCTCCCAGCCAAGCAAGCTTGCTGCCGTGTCGTAGAGGTCTCGGAGAAATTTCCAACGGTATATTATGCGCCACGTAACTCCTTACGGATCAAAAGTTATGGGCACCAGAGCGACGGAGACTTGGTCCCAAGCCCCACGCCCTCGGTTTGCGAACCCAGCCTCTACATGAGTTGAAGTTGTCTTGCCCAAGGTGGCGCTAGATTCGGTAATAGAAATGTGGTGGATTAGGTTGTTGTCCTTTTCACGGCTCACGACGTACGATCCGGGACTGAAAAACAGCGCAAAAGAATAAAAGTGTCCCGAAACTGATAAAATTTTTTGATTTTGGGCTTCAAAAATCGGCGCAGCTGAGCAAGTTTGCTGCCCCTGTCGTAGAGCTCTCGGAGAGCTTTCCAACGGTATGCTGTGCGGCGCGTAACTCCTTACGGATCAAAAGTTATGGGCACCGGAGCGACGGATACCTGGTCCCAAGGCCCATGCCCTCGGTTTGCGGGCCCAGCCTCTACGTGAGGTAAAGTTGTCTTGCCCAAGTTGCCATATTATTCGGTAATAGAAATGTGAGCGATTAGGTTGTCGTCCTTTTCGCGCCTCACGACGTACGATCTGGGATGAAAAAACAGCATAAAAGAAGAAAAGTGTCCCGAAACTGATGAAAATGTTCAATTTTGGGCTTCAAAAATTTTCCCAGCCAAGCAAGCTTGCTGCCGTGTCGTAGAGCTCTCGGAGAACTTTCCAACAATATATTGTGCGCCGCGTAACTCCTTACGGATCAAAAGTTATGGGCACTGGAGCGACGGAGACTTGGTCCCAAGCCCCATGCCTTTGGTTTACGAGCCCAGCCTCTACATGAGGTGAAGTTGTCTTGCCCAAGGTGGTGCGAGATTCGATAATAGAAATGTGGTGGATTAGGTTGTCGTCCTTTTCACGGCTCACGACGTATGATCCGGGATGGAAAAACAGCGCAAAAGAATAAAAGTGTCCCGAAACTGATGAAAACATTTGATTTTGGGCTCCGAAAATCGGTGCAGTTGAGCAAGTTTGCTACCCTCATCGTAGAGCTCTCGAAGAGCTTTCCAACGGTATGCTGTGCGTCGCGTAACGCCTTACGGATCAAAAGTTATGGGCATCGGAGCGACGGAGACTTGGTCCTAAGCCCTACGCCCACGGTTTGCAGGCCCAGCCTCTACGTGAGGCGAATTTGTCTTGCCCAAGGTGTCGTGTTATTCGGTAATAGAAATGTGATGGATTAGGTTGTCATCCTTTTCATGGCTCACGACGTACGATCCGGGATGAAAAAATAGTGCAAACGAATAAAAGTGTCCTGAAACTGATGAAAACTTTCGATTTTGGGCTCCGAAAATTTTCGCAGCCAAGCAGACTTGCTACCCCCGTCGTAGAGCACTCGGAGAGCTTTCCAACAGTATGCTGTGTGTCACGCCCCAACCCGACCTATGGAGGCTAGACTAGGGAATGACCTAAATCTTCTATGCTATTTGTACGACTTGGTCATTTCTTACGATTAATACTTAACGTTGATTTTGAATTTCAAAAGACTTTTTGAAAATCCGGCAGTATGACAAATATATTTAAGATCTTTGGTTTGATCTATTTTCTAAAACGCCTCAAAACCTTTAATTATTGATTCAATTTCAACTAAAATTTCCTATTTTGTTATCAATAGATATGCCTACTAATTATCTCGAAGCCTCGTTTGACTAATAACCTAGCATGATAACTATGTCTCGTTTATTTTTCAATTTACCCCTATCATGCACGTAACTATTATCCTTTAGCTTACGAATTAGTACCTAAGTGGAGTTGGATAGAGTTAACTTTGTTGATTATTTACCTAGTGGTTAAAACCCCTATAATAACTACTAATCAAGACAACAAAACAATAACCAAATAAGGAGTTCGTCCTTTTATAGATAGTACAATCCAAAATTAGACCCAAATTACAACGGGGTCATTTACATCAACAAAATAAATATTCTTCAAAGCAAACACAACGTTCACAAAACAACCACTGTCAAGCAAGGAACATAAAGCACGTAATCACTCCAAGGATTCATCAACAAGCACATTTACTTCGGGTATCTGTTCCAAATCTGCTGCACCCGTGACAAAAAAGAGGGTGAGTTCTTATGAACTCAGCGAGAGGGAATGAGAGATAACGTTTTGAAATCCTTTTCCGGTTAAGCTTATGAAAAACCCTTTTTGAAAGCATGACATATAACACAAGTAAGTTTTATAACATAATGTAAAGTAAAAAACACATTTACACGTCTTTTCTCCCTGAGGTCCTCTAGGAACCAAGCGAGAGTACTTAAACACATAGTGAAAATGATACGGTGAGCTTTCGCTCTCAAGATCATTTCTGATAACAGTTGTTGCGGCCGGCTTCAATCATCCACTTTTCACGCCAAATGGGTGTACTCCGGATGTACCCCGAAATCCTACGACCCAACTCTCCGAGGAAGTCTAGCCCCCAATCGAGAGAGGGAATTGGACAATGGTAGTCACGGTTGCACTGGCAAGCCCGATGCCGCCCGGTGTGCGTGAAACACTACCACGCCATAATGAAAGGTTGCAACCTTGCATGCAATGCACATGTATGCCATTTAACATTTCACATTGGCAGGTCAACAAAGTAGGTTGCCTCCGAGCAAGTATATGATCACATTTTGACATATTGGCATATAAGGCATTGTAAAAACATGTAATCATTTCATATATCAATTTGAAAGCAATTAAACTTCCACGGGAAGCCAAGTAATCATGTTCAAATAAGCCATAGAATGTCTTTTAACAATTCACATTAGGAGGACAACAAAGTAGGTTGCCTCCGAGCAAGTATAAGGTCACATATTGACAAGTAAACACACGAGGCATGCTTTGACATGTAATTTCACTTGTAAAACACATAGAGTTATATGAATATTAAACGGGAAGCCATGTGACACATGTAAATCAAGTCATATAACTCGTTTCGGGGTTCACGTATCAAGTAATAAGATTGTACAAGCATGTAACGACGCTTACTTTAGACCGGGTGCCAGCAAAGTCTACTTATCAACATGTAATCATTGGGAATCACATTTAGGGCTATAAGAACATATACGGGCAGCCTATTAATCTTCCTCAATATCCTTCATAATTCACAAAAGAACGGTTTATGACTTGGGGAGCTACGGGGCCACTAGGGTTTGCTAGGCCGTGCTCGGGGTCGGTTTCGTTTGCTAAACACCACAAGCAACTCTTAAACCATTTCAAGAATACTTAACATTTATTAGGCAGCCCATTAATCACACAATTAAATACAATAACCATAGGATCATCGCTTAGCGAGTTTTCATAGCCGATAGGGTTTCATTTCATGCTTACATGTGCGATTAAGCCACAAGTTGAAAAATAATTAAACCCAAGCCATGAATTGATCAATTAAAACATCCTCAAACATCCAAAACAGTCCACACAACATCCAAATGCCACAATCCCAAGCATTTAATACCACAAGAGAAGTTACAATAATTTTCAAAGTATATCACTAGATACACACCTCATTGCAATGGCTTGTTTTCCCACAATCATTTAGACAAACAAACAATCTCCAATTCTAGTGAAAAAAATGTCCAATTAAAGATTATTAAGTGAACGAAATAGAGAAACAAACCTCACATCATTTTGAGTTCAGATTCAAGAGTTATAGCCAAAATTGTAAGACTGCGCAAAACTGTCCAGATTTGTACACATTTTAATACTTGTCATTTTTGAGGCCCTTAGGGTCAGATTTAGCCTTAGTCTACTTCTGACAAAAATGTCCAGAACTGAAAATTATAGCAACCTACCAAATTTCATACATTTTCAATATCGTTTACTCTACGAGGTCAGTGAACTGCCAAAAACCTGCTCTATTTTCCCAGATTTTCCAGATTTCGACACATTTTGATATTTTGCCATTTTAGGGGTCTTAGAGTCAGAATTGGCCTTGTCCTATTTCTATGAAAAATTCTCAGAACTGGCAAAACTAGTCACATACCAATTTTCAACAATTTTCAACATCATTTACTTGGAAAAAGTTTCTTCGCTCCAACAAGTTAGAAAACTGCTCAGATTTCGCGATTCGTCCTATCTTCAAGTTCTTGCCAAATATCTTGCCATGCATGGTTACAAAAGCTCAAGTGCAAACATATATCACAAGTACAGAGGTAAATATAGACATATGAAGGATTGCATGTGGTTTTTGAAAGCTTTTTAAAAAGGATTAACCCTCACCTCTTGAAGATTTAGCAAATGAGCACAAATGCTCTTCAAAATGCATAAAGGGAGCTTCTTCCTTGCTTCTTGCTTGCTTGGGCTGCTATGGCCGATCTTGGGAGAGATCTTGAGAGCATGCTTGAGGTCTTGGAAGGTTAAGAGGCAGCCATGGTCGAAAATGAGAGAGAAGGAGAGAGAATGAGAGAGTTTGTGAGGAAATGGATGAAGTTGAGTGTTTGTTTGAGTAGGTGCTTGTGTGTGTCAGCCTTGGGCTTGCAAAAATCTGATTTTGTGTCATCTTTTGAGCATTTTGAATTGTGAGGCATGCTTTGATAAGATAAAAGGGTAAGTCTTGTGTTTGGAGAAAGTGGAAAGCATAGAATAATGTAATGAATATTTTAATGCATGCATTGTCTTGAAATATCTTCAATTTTTTAGTGTTTGGTCGTGTAATGCAATGAAGAATCTGAAAATTCAGATTCATGTTAGTCTATTTTGGATTATAGTAAGTGTAGGTTTATAATAGTTTATTGGTTAGTTGAGTGTGTTAGGAAGAATAGAATATTTTAGTAGTTAGTGGGTTTTGTAGAGAATTTGAATTAGGAATATAATATTAGTTAGTGGATTGTGTAGGATTATTTTATAGTTTAGTGCTTTGTGTAGGATTCTTTATCGATTAGCGTGCGGGCACGCTTTCCTATGTCTATGGCACGTACTACGAGACACGCACAGAAATAAATATGGGACACGAATCACTAGGTAGACACGAACTTCAAGACTAAGGCACGTACTTCAAGACTAATGCATGCATTCCTAGGTAAATGCACGTAAACCAATGCAAGGCACGTAATTCAATGCAATGCACGCAAATCAAGTTACGACTATATATCTAGGTTAAGGTACGCAGTTCAAGGTTAGGGCACACGAAACGAGATAACGCACGTACATCGAGGTCAGGGTACGTATATCTAGGTATCGCACATCAGTCGGGGATTAGGGCACACCATTCTAGGTCAAGGCACGAATGACAAAGCATGCATGAAAACCAAGACAAGGCACGTAATCCAAGGTTAGTCATATAATTCTTGGTCTATGGCACGTAAATCAAGGTAACACACATTATTTGGGGTCGGGCCTCACATCCTCCCCTCCTTAAAAGAATTTCGTTCCAAAATTCATTCTTGCCTATTGAGGTCATTTAGACGGATTCTGACCCTTGTTATTCTTCCTACTCCGGTTCATCCCGTGTTTGGTGATCTTTTACCGCAACCAATTCACTTCTTATGTTTCTCCAATCATTTAGTTCGGTGTGACCTTTACATTTACAGTTCTTTCCTTTGAACGACTCTATTCTCCATTTGATCTTAAGGTCAAGTTCATTAACTAAGGTTAGAATCTCCATACATAGTCATCAAAGCTGCATCGATATTCTAACTATATAACTATAACTCCAAAATCATGACTCATGTTGTATCAATCTCGCATTCATACCGCAAAAGGAATATCACAATAATTCCATGATCCTTGGGTGACATACGCTAATTTCAAGATGATAGGTCTATATCCGATTTACATATCCTATCTACTAGCTTCAAAATTGTTAGCACGTAGGACATACGCATGTTATGGATTATTTCCACGATACGACCCTATTTTCAGGTTGAACTCACCAAACAAACTAATCCATCTCAAGTCATCATCTATCGGTAGTATCATAGTTCTTATCTTGAAGGTACATTGGATTAGTAAATCTTCTAATGACTAGTCTTCCGGTTATAGGCTCCTATTCACTAACATCCTTTCCCAGCTTCGTTAACCTTCACGCTCGTAATCAAGGAGAAAGACCGTTGAGATTCATTAAACTTGAATTCTAAGGTTTATTAAGTATCACCAACAAATTGCCATCGAAATTGCATGGGTAAACTAATCATGTTGCACTAGTTCAACTTTTACAAGTAAATTCATCAACTCATAATCCACAATTTATTTCCTTATTCAAATCTTTATCTTCAAGTCACGAAACTTCGGAATTTATTTTAATCTTAACCAAGAATCCTAAGACGAATAGTTTCAACCTCAAATTAATTTCACTCACCTCAATCCAAGGTTACGTCATACTTAAGAAGACAATGGTCCTACTCACTTAGCGACCTAGTTATTCCTTCGAACACTTAATGCCCGCCAATATATCTTCAACATTAATGTTACTAAGCTGGGTTCATCGCCATATAAGTGATATCAATGCTCTACTAGGTTACCGGCCATACAACAACAATCCTAGGACTATAAATGGGTACCGAAATGATCGAGCTCATAAAATACTTACACGAGATAACTTCAAGGTTGTATCAATATAAGAATTATGACCACGAGGCATCCTTCAACATAACCTAATAGAACTTCAAAAGTAATCAACCACTCATTTAATTATCACTACAAGATTCACCTCTTTATTCAACGACCACAATTCGAAGTCCACCAATCGCTAGTTTCTAGACGTGAAACGGTGCATATAGATACGGTGGTCTAACAATGGTCTCTTGGGTCATCATGACTCTGATTCATCTCTATCTTACTCTCTTCGTTTACATGTTCAACTAGCTAAGAGCATTAAGTCTGATCAACCTTAGGTCCTAGGGTTTACCATGAATCATCATGCGTACTCACTATTAGCTATTTAGGATTACTATTCATACCCTAACGACTCCACTTTGCAACCGGATATTTTAATCTCATTTTCATGGTTTATATACTAGGTCCATCGGTCTTACTTAGGGACATATGCTTTCTAACATCCTCTAGGGTATCCAAACAACGAGTGCATAGAATGACTTACTTCACATAATCATAACTAAGTCCGAGGGGCAAACAATTTAATACCATGATTCTTAATATCTCCAATATCCAACTTAGGACCTTAGCAACGTTAGTCATCTAATGCATAATTCAATACCTTACACTTCTATTCGACCTAACATTTAGGTGTTGTCTTCCGAACACGAGTTCTAGTTACGTGAATTTCTCGATTCCAACATCCCCATATCTTGTTATACTAAAGATTCATCAACCTTGTTAAACTCAATCTCCATAGTTGCCTACATGTCATGTTATCCATTGTTAACTCACTTAAATACGCTATCAATGACTTAATAATCTAACCTCTAAAAGTAACTATCGTCAACTTCCACGAATTCATCTTTTAATTTCTAGGTCATGATCTCAACATTTAGTGAACTTGAAACTCGCTAGTACATACCATATTAGATTCATCAATGCTTAATTCCAATCAAGTAAGGATTCAATCGTACGAGTATATTGTTAACTTCTTAGATAGTCTATCAAGCCAATTTTAAGATGTGAGAAATGGATTGAATGAAACCTCCAAGTCAACTTCTACTATCAGCACATGGGAATATACACTACTCTACATATTTAATAGTATACTCTTATATCTTAAGCGAAGTTGTATGTCATTAACTTTTATACTTGAACCATAATTAGAAGAACGATTTAACGGAATCAAGAATTTCATAGCTATAAAATTGATAACTTAATCACATGTATGAGTATTCCAAAGATAAGGGGATAACTTTACCTCAACAATTATACATGTGTTACGCATTTTATATATGCATATCCAATAATACATACGATCCATCGAGTACCTGTGAAAATGTGAGAAATCTCTAACCGAGCCTTTTTGTTCGTCCTACACAAATTCACTTCCCTAAAGGTCCTAATCCTAACTATCTATGTGTATAAGCAGTGGTAATTCTAAAGATTCCCGGGGGGAAAAATGGAGATGTCCCAATAGTGATTTACAGTTATATAACATGCACATGTATCAAGGAAGGAGTATAAAAGCATGCATGCATTATTGATGACGTGACGGTGTGCATGATACAAAATACATATAGTCCACAAAGGCACATAATATTCAATGCACAAAGCAATTAAGTACATTAGCACACATATAAACAAGACATCATATTTACTTTAGGGCTTCTACCTACGATCCGAGAGTTGAACCCGACTAATGCCTAGTTAGCAAACTAAGCTCTGATACCATTCTAATATAAGGTATCACGCCCCAACCCGACCTATGGAGGCTAGACTAGGGAATGACCTAAATCTTCTATGCTATTTGTATGACTTGATCATTTCTTATGATTAATACTTAACGTTGATTTAGAATTCCAAAAGATTTTTTGAAAATCTGGCAGTATGACGGCTATATTTATGACCTTTGGTTTGACCTATTTTCTAAAACGCCTCAAAACCTTTAATCATTGATTCAATTCCAACTAAAATTTCCTATTTTGTTATCAATAGATATGCCTACTGTCACGCCCCAACCCGGCCTATAAAGATTAGACTAGGGTGTGATCTAAACATTCAAGTCATATCTCGTACTTAACCGTTCATGAAAGTTTAACACTCAACGTTTTAGCCTAAACTCCACAATTTTCCAAAAAACTGGCAGCATAACGGCTGTAATTGGGCTATTTGGTTTGACCTAATTCTCTAAACGCCTCAAAATTTTCAATCTCAATTTCATTTCCAACTAAGATTATTATATACCATCAATTGAAACGCTTACTAGTTATCTCGAAGTCTCGTTTGATTAATAACCTAGCATGATACTATGTCTCGTTTTTTTGTTAATCCTCATTACAAAGTACCTGTTGATCTTAGCTTAACAATAAGTACCTGCTTTAAATTGGTTAGGTTCATTACTTAATCCTTACCTGATACTTCGTAATCCTATGATAGATACTAGCCAATAACAATAGCAAAACGACCATAGTAGTGTCTATCTAGTTATTATCAGTACAAGCCAAAATTAGACCCCAAATTACAACGGGGGTCATTTACATTACAAACATCAAGCAACATGAAAAGAAATAATCTTCAATCAGCATAGTGTTCACAATGGCCATAATCAAGCAAAGCACATAGGACAGACAATCATTCCAAGGAATCATCGTTAGACACGTCGTCCTCGGGTACCTGTTCTTGATCTTCTTCACCTGAGATGATAAAAGAGGGTGAGTCCTTATGAACTCAGCGAGGGGGAACGAGAAATAGGTTTGAAACTCATTTTCCAGTTCAACTTATGAAAACCCTTTTTGCATGCATGAATATATCACAAGTAAGTACATAATATAATATAAAAGTAAAGGAACACAATTACCCGTCTTTCCTCCCCGAGGTTCTCTAGGAACCAAGCGACAGTACTTATACACATAGTGAAAAGGATACGGTGAGCTTTTGCTCTCAGTTCATGTCAGTATCAATTGTTACGGCCGACATCAAATCATCTTTTTATCACGCCAAATGGGTGTACTCCGGATGTATCCAGAAATTCTATGACCCAACTCTTTGAGGAAGTCTAGCCCTCAAGCGAGAGAAGGAATTGGACAATGGTAGTCACGGTTGCACCGGCAAGCCCGATGCCGCCCGGTGTGCGTGAACGCTTCCACGCCAGAATGAAAGGTTGCAACCTTGTATGCAATGAACATTTATGACATTTAATATATCACATTAGGAGGAAAACAAAGTAGGTTGTCTCCGAGTAGTCATAAGATTGCACATTGACAAGTAAACAAGCGAGGCACGATAAGACAAGTAATTTCACTTGAAAGGCACATGGCGTTATATGAACATTAAACGGGCAGCCATGTAATGCACGTAAATCAAGTCATATAACTCATTGCAAAGTTCATGTAATCAATTAATAAGATTATTCATCATGCAACGGCATCTACGTGGGACCGGGTGCAAGAAAAGCCTACTTATCAACATGAAATCATCGAAATCATATTTAGGGCTACAAGGGCAACTACGGGCAGCCTACTAAACATATAATTAAACACGATATTCATAGGATCAACACTTAGCAAGTTTACCTAGTTTCTAGGGTTCTAATTCGTGCTTACCCATGCGATTAAGCCCCAAGTCATCTCGTAAATAAAATCAAGCCACGCATTGATTAGTTCATACACCCTCAAGCATTAAAAACAGTCCACACAACATCAAAATGTCACAATCTCAAGCATTTAATACAACAAGAAAAGCTAAAAAATAATTTTTCTAAGCATTTCACTAAGTGAAACCCTCACTGCAATGGACTATTTTCTCACAATCATTAAGACAAGCAAACAATCTCCAATTCTAGTAAACAAGATTTCAAATTAAATCTTAAGAAGTTAACTAAATTCAGAAACAAACCTCGCAGCGTTTGGAGTTCGTGTAACGCCCCGATCCCTCACGAGACCGGGACTCCTATTTATCATGCTATTCTCACCCAATTCCAAACCCCGGGCACAAAATTTTAGGGGAAAACGGACGGAGTCTCCCCTGTTTATAGGACAATACTGTTACCTGCAAATAGCCACTCAAGTCTTTTGAACTATAACTACAACTTATCTACTAATGTCTCCAAAGCTAAAACACAATCACAAGGCCATCCGAGCCTTGGAGCAACAACATTCTACTTAACCACACAAGCATGCAAGATAGTTGGTTTAGCCATAAGTAGTTAAATACAATAAAATTCTAAGTTCCATATGAAGATCAACAAACACTCCAAGCATGCAAGAGAAATTAAAGTCTAGAATTCATTATTACAATCCAACAACTTTCTTTAACATTCTAGTCCACAGCTACTAGACATATACACAAGACCCCAAGGTCTCAAAATACAATATTAACAAGAACTCCACGCAAGAAGCACATAAAATCCACCTCAGCACACAAAGTCACGGATTCTGATCTACGTGAACTTCCTCTTCTTCTATCAGCTGAGGATTCACCTCAGCTTCACCTGAAACATATTAAATGAGGAATGAGCAACAAAGTTGCCCAGCGAGGGAGGTGATGCAGCATGTAAACGTGCAATATGATATGCAACACAAGTAAACATATATACAAGACACATAACCATCAAGACAATAAATCAAACTATTAATCACTTTAAAAAGGATACGGTTCCACTTCCAAGTCTTCGATCACGAGCCACGAACCACGAGTATCACGATTATGCCGGCAAAACCCAAACACCACACTTGGGATACTCCGGATGTATCCCGATCCTACGACCCTTTCTCCCGAGGTAGGTCCATGCCCAGCAGGTGAACCACGCCTCTGGGGTAGTGGAGTATGCCTCAGCGAGAAGGGAATAGGCACCATGGTAGTCGAGGGAGCACGGCAAGCCCGATGCCGCCCGTGTTTCTCGACGCTACCATGTCCGATATAGGTTGCGCAACCCAAAACAAGTCACAAACAAGCAATAATATCACATAACATGTAAGAGGGACGACAAAGTAGGCCGCCCTCACATACATGCACGATAAAAGCTCATATATGCAAGATATTAACTAATAGATACCAAAAGAAAACAATCAACATAATTAATTCCAATAATCTACTCAAATAACTTAAATACATCCTAAATATTCTATGCAAGGCACTACTAACACACAACAAGTTCCAATTGTAACTAAAATGGCTAAAAGCTACTTTTCCCCTTTCTTTAATCGAGCTTTCTTTCTCTTAACCATCGTTCCAGATTCTCAATCCTACCCTAATCTTTCTATATTCCTAATTAAGCTTAAAGGCACCCTTTAAAGTCACTAAAACTCATTTTTGAAGCAAAAGTTCGGGAAGGCCCCGAACGGGTTTGAACTATAGCCATACTAACCGAACCCCAATTTCGCGAAACGAAAGCACCAAAGGTGTTTCCTTAGCTCAAGAATACCCAAATCGATGCCCAAATTTGCCCGGATTGCCTAACGTGCAAAACCCCCTTTTTAAAGTAAGCTATTTATGCACTAAAGTTCGAATTCGGGTGATTCAACCTAACGTGGCTTTTCAATTACCTTCCCTAGGGTCTAGAGCACCTAATTGAGTCATCAATTCAAGTCAATTATCAAATTTTCTCAAAACCCTAGTTTTAGGCACTATTCATCGTCTCTTTGATCAATCTCAACATTCAACCGTTTAATTTGTTATCACACCACAAAAGTTAGCTCTAGAGGCTTTAAATAACTCATAGGAAGCATTCAACACAAGATATATAGCTATAATTGACAATTCAATAAATTTGAACATATGCAAACAAACTTTAAACTCAAACAAGTAAGACTCCCTCACAATTTTGAAGATGTAGAAGCTTTGTTGAAGGTCCTAAGTTGCTCAATAACCTCCCAAGATCAAACCAAGAGCTCAAAGTGCTTGGATGAAGAAGCAAAAATCTCTCTTTTCCTCTTCCTTTGGTATTTTCGGACTGCTACAGTAATTTCTGCACTTTTCTTCTCTTTTTTTTTTTTTGTGTGTTTTTGAGCTTATTTTTGCTATATAATGAGTAGGCTATGGGTGGGGTCAAGGAGGGTGCTTAAATGGTCTATTAAAATGAGCTTAGTTAGCTTTAAAACAAGTTCATTGCACATAAATTAAGTTAGCTAACTAAAACATTATGTTTCATACGTAACACTATTCACTAGTTTTCACAAATCATTTTCTAAACGAAGGCTCCTATCGCTTTAAACTCAAATGCATATTTTTCCCACTCCTCTAACAATTAATGTGATTTAATAAAAATGCTAATTCACTAATAGAATATAGTTTGAAAACGGGATGAATAGTAACTAAAGAAGACAGTTTATAAAGCACAGAAAGAAATGCGCAAACAATAGATGCAACAATAAATGAATGTACGGCTAAAATCTCGGGCGTCACACCCTCTCCCCCTTAAACTAATTGCGTCCACGCAATTTCTTACACATACAAGCGAGTTACCCTTATACATAAAACACATTGTTTCACGTAAGCATGCTTAGCACAAAAAACACATTGATCACGTTAGCAATTTATAACAAGTAAAGTCACATAAGCAACAACTTCACATACATAAATTATAAACTACTAAGTCATTTAAACAACAACTTCACATAAAACAAGTTAATCACATATTCACATTAGTCATATAAAGCATATCGAGCACTCAAGTACACAAAGCACATAATTCACACAAGGCACGTTAATCACATAGCTCGCATTAATCACATAAACACATTGAACATGTAAACACATCAAGCATGTTAACCACATCCATATCACTTATCACACAAGCACATAAACCACAACTAGTTCACTCAACAAATAAAACATGTTGATCACATAAGCACATTGATCACATTAACTCTCTTATCACATAAGACATGCACATACACTTTCTAAACACATTGACACTAAGGCCACTACCCCACAAGCCGAAGACCCTATCCCGGCTTGCGCCTAGCTAACTAGCTAAGCTCTGATACCACTTCTGTAACGCCCCGATCCCTCACGAGACCGGGACTCCTATTTATCATGCTATTCTCACCCAATTCCAAACCCCGGGCACAAAATTTTAGGGGAAAACGGACGGAGTCTCCCCTGTTTATAGGACAATACTGTTACCTGCAAATAGCCACTCAAGTCTTTTGAACTATAACTACAACTTATCTACTAATGTCTCCAAAGCTAAAACACAATCACAAGGCCATCCGAGCCTTGGAGCAACAACATTCTACTTAACCACACAAGCATGCAAGATAGTTGGTTTAGCCATAAGTAGTTAAATACAATAAAATTCTAAGTTCCATATGAAGATCAACAAACACTCCAAGCATGCAAGAGAAATTAAAGTCTAGAATTCATTATTACAATCCAACAACTTTCTTTAACATTCTAGTCCACAGCTACTAGACATATACACAAGACCCCAAGGTCTCAAAATACAATATTAACAAGAACTCCACGCAAGAAGCACATAAAATCCACCTCAGCACACAAAGTCACGGATTCTGATCTACGTGAACTTCCTCTTCTTCTATCAGCTGAGGATTCACCTCAGCTTCACCTGAAACATATTAAATGAGGAATGAGCAACAAAGTTGCCCAGCGAGGGAGGTGATGCAGCATGTAAACGTGCAATATGATATGCAACACAAGTAAACATATATACAAGACACATAACCATCAAGACAATAAATCAAACTATTAATCACTTTAAAAAGGATACGGTTCCACTTCCAAGTCTTCGATCACGAGCCACGAACCACGAGTATCACGATTATGCCGGCAAAACCCAAACACCACACTTGGGATACTCCGGATGTATCCCGATCCTACGACCCTTTCTCCCGAGGTAGGTCCATGCCCAGCAGGTGAACCACGCCTCTGGGGTAGTGGAGTATGCCTCAGCGAGAAGGGAATAGGCACCATGGTAGTCGAGGGAGCACGGCAAGCCCGATGCCGCCCGTGTTTCTCGACGCTACCATGTCCGATATAGGTTGCGCAACCCAAAACAAGTCACAAACAAGCAATAATATCACATAACATGTAAGAGGGACGACAAAGTAGGCCGCCCTCACATACATGCACGATAAAAGCTCATATATGCAAGATATTAACTAATAGATACCAAAAGAAAACAATCAACATAATTAATTCCAATAATCTACTCAAATAACTTAAATACATCCTAAATATTCTATGCAAGGCACTACTAACACACAACAAGTTCCAATTGTAACTAAAATGGCTAAAAGCTACTTTTCCCCTTTCTTTAATCGAGCTTTCTTTCTCCTAAGCATAGTTCGAGATTCTCAATCCTACCCTAATCTTTCTATATTCCTAATTAAGCTTAAAGGCACCCTTTAAAGTCACTAAAACTCATTTTTGAAGCAAAAGTTCGGGAAGGCCCCGAACGGGTTTGAACTATAGCCATACTAACCGAACCCCAATTTCGCGAAACGAAAGCACCAAAGGTGTTTCCTTAGCTCAAGAATACCCAAATCGATGCCCAAATTTGCCCGGATTGCCTAACGTGCAAAACCCCCTTTTTAAAGTAAGCTATTTATGCACTAAAGTTCGAATTCGGGTGATTCAACCTAACGTGGCTTTTCAATTACCTTCCCTAGGGTCTAGAGCACCTAATTGAGTCATCAATTCAAGTCAATTATCAAATTTTCTCAAAACCCTAGTTTTAGGCACTATTCATCGTCTCTTTGATCAATCTCAACATTCAACCGTTTAATTTGTTATCACACCACAAACGTTAGCTCTAGAGGCTTTAAATAAGTCATAGGAAGCATTCAACACAAGATATATAGCTATAATTGACAATTCAATAAATTTGAACATATGCAAACAAACTTTAAACTCAAACAAGTAAGACTCCCTCACAATTTTGAAGATGTAGAAGCTTTGTTGAAGGTCCTAAGTTGCTCAATAACCTCCCAAGATCAAACCAAGAGCTCAAAGTGCTTGGATGAAGAAGCAAAAATCTCTCTTTTCCTCTTCCTTTGGTATTTTCGGACTGCTACAGTAATTCCTGCACTTTTCTTCTCTTTTTTTTTTTTGTGTGTTTTTGAGCTTATTTTTGCTATATAATGAGTAGGCTATGGGTGGGGTCAAGGAGGGTGCTTAAATGGTCTATTAAAATGAGCTTAGTTAGCTTTAAAACAAGTTCATTGCACATAAATTAAGTTAGCTAACTAAAACATTATGTTTCATACGTAACACTATTCACTAGTTTTCACAAATCATTTTCTAAACGAAGGCTCCTATCGCTTTAAACTCAAATGCATATTTTTCCCACTCCTCTAACAATTAATGTGATTTAATAAAAATGCTAATTCACTAATAGAATATAGTTTGAAAACGGGATGAATAGTAACTAAAGAAGACAGTTTATAAAGCACAGAAAGAAATGCGCAAACAATAGATGCAACAATAAATGAATGTACGGCTAAAATCTCGGGCGTCACAGTTCGGGTCCAATAGTTATAGCCAAAACAGTGAGACTACACAAAACTGTCTAGATTTGCACACATTTCGATACTTGTTCGTTTTTTAGGGCCTTAGTGTCAGATTTAGCCTTAGTCCATTTTTGACAAAAATGTCTAGAACTGAAAAATATAGCAGCACACCAAATTTCATGCATTTTGGATGTCATTTACTAAGTCAAAATGGGTTCGTTCCACAAGGTCAGTGAATCTGCCAAAACCTGCTTCATTTTTCCAGACTTTCCAGATTTGGACACATTTTAATGATTTGCCATTTTGAGGACATTAGTGTAAAAATTAGCTTTGGCCTATTTCTGTGAACAATTTTCAGAACTGGAAAAAATAGTTACCTACCAATTTTCTCGACTTTTAAACATCATTTACCTAGCCAAAATCACCTCGCACCAACAAGAGAGAAAGCTGTCACATGCACGATTTCATCTATCATCACATTCTAGCCCAAAATCTTGCCATGCATGGTTGTAAAAGCTTATGAACACACATATATCTCAAGTGCAGAAGCAAAGATAAACATTTAAGAGCATGCATGTGGGTTTTTGAAAGATTTTCAAGAAGTTGTAGCCCTCACCTTAGCAAAACAACAAGAAGATGCACAAGACTCTTGATGAAGCACAAAGTTGATCTTTTCCTTGCTTAGCCGAGACACCACTTGATTTTTTCTCAAATTTCCTAGCTTAGTAACCAAGTTCTTAGTAGGTGCATGTGGTTAGAACAAGAAGAAAAGAAATGGAAGCTAGCAAACTCACCTAAGCCGAAATGGAGGTTCAAAGAGCTTGCATGTGTGTTTCTTGCAACCTAGCTTGCTTAGTCAAGCTCCCTAGTTTCTTGCTTGCCTTGATGAACCATGGAGTGATGAAGATGAGCTATGGAGTCTAGAAACTCAGCTAGGGCCGAGAGAGAGAGAGAAGAATAAGATGGAGAGAGAAGAATGAAAGGGAGAGAGAAGAATGAGAGGAAAATGAGTGAAATGAATGAAAAATGAAAGCCTTGCAAATGATGAAGCATGTGTCGGCCTTGGGCATACAAATTTCAGATTTGTGTCTTCAAGAAGCATGGTTTTTGAATTACTTAGCATGGGCAAGGAGCTTTGTGTCGAGAATGAGAGCTTTGAGGAGGGTTTGAGCTAATTTTTTATTGCTTTGTGTCATAGAATGTCATAGAATGTTTGGGAATAAGATTTGAATTATGCAAAGCAATCACAAGGCACACAAGGTGGTCGGCCAAGGCATGAAAATGCTGAATCTTTGTCATCTTTTGATCATTAATTAATTGTATGTTTGAAAGTGCAAAAGAATAAGGAATAAAGAATAAGGAATGTCTAGCTTTTGTGAGATTTTGTCTTTTAGTGGGTTGAATTAGTAATTTAAAATTAGTTAGTGGAATTGTAGGATTAATTAATGATCTAGTGCTTCGTGTAAGATGCTTTCTTGATTAGTGTGAGGGCACGCTTTTCTAGGTTTAGGGCACGCACTACGAGACGAATGCACATTTCCCAAGTACATGCACGCAACCCTAAATGATTGCACGTAATTCAATGCAAGACATACAAAACAAAACATGATTCTTAAACTTAAGTCAAGGCACACAAATCTAGGTTAGGGCACACAAAACGTGGTATCGCACGCAAATCGAGGTCGGGCCTCACATCCTTCCCTTCTTAAAAGAATTTCATCCCGAAATTCATTCTTACCTATTGAGGTCAGTTGGATGGGTTCTGGCCATTGATATTTCTACTCCGGGCCGATGCTCACTCCATGATCTCCTTTTCCAAAACTAATTCACTTCCAAACTTTCTCCAATTGTTAATTCGGTGTAACCCCTACATTTGTAGTTCGTTCCTATGAACGACTATATTCTCCATTTGATCTTTAAGGTCAAGTTCATTAACTAAGGTTAGAATCTTTATATATAGTCATTAAAGCTGCATCGGTATTCTAACTATACAACTATACCTCCGAAATCATGACTTATGTCGTGTCGATTTTGCACTCATATCCCAAAAGGAATATCCCAATAATACCACGATCCTAGGGTGACATATACTAATTTCAATATGATAAGTCTATATCCGATTTACATACCATGTCAACTACTTCAAACTGTTATCACATAGGTCATACACAGGTTATGGATCATTTCACAATACGACCCTATTTTCAGGAAGAACTCTTCCAAACAAACTAATCCATTTCAAGTCGTCATCTATCAATAGTATCATGGTCCTTTTTATCTCATAGGTACATTAGATTAACAAATCTTCTAGTGACTAGTCTCCAAGTTACAGGCTCCTATTCACTAACCTCCTTTCCTGGCTTTGTTAACCTTCACGCTCGTAATCAACGAGAAAGACCATTGAGATTCGTTAAACTCAACTCTAAGGCTTATTAAGTACCACCAATAAACTGCCGTCGAAATTGCATTGGTAAACTAATCATGTGGTACTCATTCAACTCTTCAAGTAAGTTTCATCAGCTTGTGACCCACAATTTATTTCTTTATTCAAATCTCTGTCTTCAAGTTACGAAACTTCATAATTTCTTTTAATCTTAATCAAGACTCCTAAAGCGAATGGTTTTAACCTCAAATAAATTTCACTCACCTCAATCCAAGGTTACGTCATATTTAAGAAGATAATGGTCCCACTTACTTAGCGGCCTAGTCATTCTTTTGAACACTTGATACCCGCCAATATATCTTCAACAGTAATGCTACTAAGCTAGGGTTATAGCCATGTAAGAGATATCAATGTTCCACTAGGTTACCGGTCGTACAACAATAATCCTAGGACTACAAATAGGTACCAGAATGATCTAGCTCATAGGATACTTACCATACTAACCCAAGTAGCTTGTTACACGAAATAACTTTAAGGCTGTATCAACAGAAGAATTATGACCACGAGGCATCCTTCAATATAACCTAATAGAACTTCAAAAGTAATCAACCACTCATCTAATTATCACTACGAGATTCGTCCTCTATTCAACAACCACAACTCGAAGTCTGCCAACTACTAGTTTCTAGACGTGAAATGGTGCACTTAAATACGGTTGTCTAACAATAGTCTCTTGGGTCATCATGACTCTGATTCATATTTATTTTAACTATGTGGAATCTTACTCTCCCCATTCACATGTTCAATTAGCTACGAGCATCAAGATTCGTTGACCTTATGTCTTAGGGTTTACTATTATCATGCTCGTGTTTTACTTCCGTTATATAAAGAAACCTCTTTACTTGCATGATAATACGTTGTTTCTAAGGAAATGCACATAAAGGATGAATGATACTGAGGTCAAGTAATATTTTCCTATAGGTTTAATAGGTAAATTTACCTTCAACTGTGGTTACTGCTAGCAATCTGGGCACAATTTTTTTGCCACCTTGGACATTCCTTGACGAGATGTTGATCACTCCCACATCCTTTGCATGACCTTGATGCTGCGACTCAGGCTTACTCAATAGAGGTGCAAGGTTGACAAAAGTACCGAAACCACCACAATATGCACCACTTCTAATTGAAAAACAAATTCTAGTCATTTATGCAGCTGTCAATGGATTATGTGATTGAATGCCACAGGACAAAATTTCTCAATTTGAGAGAGCCATTCTAAATAGTATAAAACCAGAATTACTACAATCCTTTTTAGAAAAAAGGTGGCTTAACAAACGAAAGAAAGATAGAACCAGATGAATTCTTAAAAGAAAGTGCGAAAGCTTTTATTTAATACAAAGCAGGTAGGCCGCCTTTGATTTTTTGTTGAAATGAAAGGAATAAAGTATCTTAGGGGTACCACAAACAAATAATGGACTTACTAGTTCTTTTCCTATCTATCCTTCGAAGTTGGACGAGTGTCCTACCTAATTCAATGCTAGGTAACCAAGTTAGTATCCTAGCGGAGCTCTTGAATGGGGGAACATCCTAATGGATAGAGTATGAGCGCGTTATACATATCATATTATACCCCCCAACAAACCTATCAAATAAAAAGCGAAAAAAGAGCCTGCTTCCTTTATCATATATATGATATGGGAGGGCCTTTTTAAGCAAAAGGTGATCCACTATAGGTTGTAGTCTTCTTGACATATCAAGTCAAGAGGGCGAGGCTCCTAGCAATGGAGGGAAAGGGGAGTGGGTAAGCGGGCTCCTTTCACTTAACTATTTCGGTTAGTTATGAGGGATCTTTCCCTCTTTTGAAAGCCGGTGGTGATCTCACATTCAAAAAAGAGTCTCAACGTAGCGGTGTACACCTAGCTCCATAGCGGAGCTAGTCACTGGCCAGAAGGTGACCAACCTACAGGAAGTCGACTTTGCTATGTAAAAAGGAGCAAGAACGATGAAGGATGAGAAGGAGTAGGAGTAGGAGCTAATTCGGACGGAATCGAATGATTACGAGATAGAAAATGAGACAAAGCCAAGAGGGGAGAGCACTTAGACAATTCACTTTGAGTAGAGGAAAGTCTACTGGTAGGAATTCCTCAGAGCGTATTATGGTTTTTCACCAAGGGGGTGGATTGAAGCGAATGCAGCGAAGAATTGATCTGAAACGAAGCACTTCGTCTATGGGCATTGTAGAAAGGATAGAATATGAGCCTAATCGTTCTTCTCAAATCGCTCCAATACAATGGATCGAGGGGGTCCACCAGAGGAAATGCAACATGATAGAAGAGTTTGCTCTGCAGCCTAAGATTATCGAATCTACCATGACCACCATCTGCGGTGCATTTTCGTTCTCTTCCCTATCCGGGAAGGTGGATCAAAGAAAGCTAGCGTGCTTCTCTCCTGGGTTGATGGCAGCTTATGTAGTGGTCGACCTTCATACCAGAATCTCTTCTTGGTTGAAGAGCCCCTTTACTAGCAAGGGCACAGAAAACAAAAAAAACTTGCGTGAAGGTCATTTTCTTCTCTGCCTTCTCATCTCCAAAGGCCAAGGCAGAGACTGCATCCCTTTCTTTCAGTAGCTCCTTTGGTTTCCCAAGGATAGCGGTAGCTGGGGCAAAGCCCACTTTCTTCGCTCTACGAATGAAAGAGAAAGTCATAGGAAAAAACACATTCTGTCTTTGCGAGATCCGAAAGTGGAAAACGCATAGCATTCTCTGGGCACATAGGATCAAACGTAAACCAGCGCTCTCTTGGCAGAGTTTTAGGCGGCAAGAGACTTTAGGGCTTGTTGGAGCTTCTGAGCATAACGAATCGAAGCCGAAGACGGATCAAGGTAGCTTGCCTACCAAGCTGATAGACAAAGGGCCAAAGGATGGAACGTGCAAAGCCGATCATGCACCTGTCATGCGACCCGTTGTTCTTAAGTAATGTCTTGCGCGAAGTGACCCACTTAGAAATAGCCCTCCTTTATTTTATGTTAGGCTAAGCGGCACTAAAATGGAACTTCGATCGGATACGGGTATCAAATCCCGCAGTTGAGATGTCCAGTGGATTCCTGGGCCTTGACAAATCGTTGACCACCTTTTAAGTTAGAAGAGTAAAAGGCCCAGGGCATAGCAAGATGAACCAATGTGAATGAGTGTAAGCTTCGTTGCCTGAACACGATTGGTACTGACCACACTAGGTACTACCATGGTAGCAAGAGAGGCCAGGCAGTGACAATTGATAGGTTGTCACTGAGCACTCCTAGTCATACGGGAAGCGAGGTCAAATGGCAAGGCAAGGCCATATGCCCGTTTGGCTCTTCGCGGAGTATAGCTCACATTCAAACATCTGATTGGGGAATGGGGCAACGCCCATGAAGCTCCAACGGAAAGGGAAGGCCGGCCAGGCTCCAACGGAAAGGGAAGGCCGGCCAGGCTGTATGTGTAACACCCGAGCCCGGAATGTAAATTTTCTTTGTTTATTATTTTGAAAATTATATTTCCTTAAATTCTTTGTGAATTAATTGTTACTTTCTCGCCGACGCAACGTGCATTGCATTTAAGGAGCGATAGCTAGATAACGATTTCCAGTCCTCAACAAATAGTGAAACTAGTATTTAGATGACTTAAATTTTATATTTTAATTGTTGCTAGCTTTAATTGATCTTACCTGAGCTAAAACGGCTTTAAAACGCACAAAATAGGGCCCTTTCACCAAGTTTTAAGTAGTTCGACCTTGGACCTTTGACCTTTGACCATTTGATACCTTATAAGCTAAAAAACTAAGCAAAATAAAAAGAAAAACAGCAGCAAAAAAAAGAGCAGCAGGCCGTGAGCTTCTTTGAGGGAAAAAAAAAACCTTTCACCTTCCAATCGATCAATCTTTGCGTGAGCTCGTCCGGGGTGATTTCCGAGGCAACCAACGTTGTTTTCCTAGCGACTAGGAGTACCTAAGGTGAGAGAAGCATGTTATTTGCGCATTTATACGTTGTGTATGTTAACTTTGTCAATTTTTAGATTTATCCGTAGATCGTTATTTAAAGCGATTTGATGCTTCTAGAATGTTCCTTGGCATTTGTAGAACATGTATTTATAGCTTTGTAACATTTTCTACGGTTAAATGTTGTGATTGCAATTTAAATTGATCAATGAATAGTAATTTGTGAATAGTAAAACCTTGAAACGTTGAAGTTGCGCTGTTATGCTTTCTGTTGATGTAGAAATGTACTAGGTACGCTAAAATGCTAAAATGTGTGGTTTGTTTGGGTTGCGTAGTGGAAAAAACGAGAATTAAGCCCTTGGGAAAGTCGGGGTTGTTTAGGTCGACTTTTGCATTTTCTCATTTTGCATGTTGGCATTGCTTCGGGAAGCCATGGAAGCACTTTTGGTGCGATTATGGCATTGGTTGGGTGTTTGGTTGTTATAGTTGTAGTTCAAACGAGAAAGGGGAAAATCGGGGCTTTGCACGATTTCTAGGGTAAAGTAAGGTTTCGGGGTCTTTAGACGTGCCTTATGGTGACCTAGGAGGGTTGGCGAAGTCGGTTTCCAGAACTCGTGGCTCGTTTGGAAATGGTAGCATTTTGATAGTTGGGGCCGATTTGTGTTTTTGTGTGTTTTCTTGTCTTTATGCTTATAGAATGCTTAGAATTACTTGGAATACTTGTTTGAGTTGTTTTGGATTGAATTACTTATCAAATTGCTGCTATTGCGTGCGAGAGTAACCTACTTTGTTATTCTCCCACGTGTGGCTTTATCGCTTGTTTATCGCCTTGTATCGATTCTTGCATTGCATAGTGTCTCGCGTGTGAGTGATGGGCCTCTCTGGGTAGCCTTGGGTTGCCAGTGTTGGTTGCTCTAGCTCCGCTGCTATTCCCTTTCTCGCTTGGGTTGCCTCTCAGGGAGATTTGGGTCGTAGGTTGATGGATACTTCCGGGGTATTCCAAACTGGTGTTATAAGGTGGTTTGGGCTGGCACGTCGTCATCGAATTCGTGTTGAAAGTTGCTCGTGAAAAGAGTATCGTATCCTTTGAATGAGTGTTTGCAGCTTTAAATACTTGCCTTGCTTTATTATTGGCTTTGGTTGTATCTTTATATGATTTGTATGTATTGCTTGGCTAATTGCATTGCATACTCCTCTCATCTCCGTCCTTGAGACCAATTGCCCTCGCTGAGCAATAGTTTTTGCTCATTCCTTTCTATACCATGTTTTTATAGGAGTAGTTGAAGCAGACCCTCTCGAGGTAATAGAGGAGGAGGAGCAGGTGGAGGTTTTTCTGTGATAGCACTTCTCTGCTTTGCTGGTGGTTGGTTACCAGTTTTTGTGCGAACCTTGCTTGTTATGTATATTGCGTGGAGGTCGCTTAATTTTGAGGCTTGTAGCCTTGTATATATTTTCTAGTTTGAGGCCTCTATGGTCTTATGTTGTATAAGGTGAAAGAATGTAAAGTTGTAACTTACACTCTTGTGACTAGTAAGAAAATGCATGCTATTGGAATTGATTAGTGGCATAAATACTTGTGTATTATGCATATCATTTTTTGGCTTGGAAAGTTGGATAATAAGAAATGTATGTTTTGAAGAAAGTTGGCTTGTTTTGATTATTATATGGCTTTCGCAAGTGTTATATTGATTTTAGGGTTTTCGGATCGTCCGCGGTACAGATGAGACTCCGTCCGTGTGTCGGGTCCGGGCTTGGCCTTTTGCGGGGTCGGGTCGGGGCGTGACATCTTTAGGTGGTATCAGAGCATGATAGTCTTGCATGAGCCGAGATATGATTCTCGGTTTGTGGGGTAAAGGTCTAAAATGCTAAAGTGTTTATGTATGATTGCTAAGTGAAAAGAAAATGTTCTAGCATGACTTTGTGAACTTGGAATGTTTGTGTGTTTAAGTGAAATAGTTTGGCAAGTTAAACTTGTCTTATGTGAATTGTGTGATAGAATATTGGATTGTTATTGACTTGAGTGTTATCTAATCTTATGTGCTATATTTCTGTCTATAAACTGCTTTTAAATGTTGCCAGCTATTGTGAGTTGCTACTATGCCGCCACGTCGTGGTACTCAAGGTATAGGATCAGATGAAGAGGCAGCAGAACAGGGTCAGCAGCCGTTGCCCGAGCAATTTATGGCTACCATGACTAGTGCAGTAGACCGGATCACACAGGTACTACATGAGCAGAGGCAGGACCGGATTAATCCCCAGGGTAATCAAGCTAATCCTGGTGGACAGGGGTACAGAGTTGAGAACAATCAGTTAGAGAAATTTCTGAGGCACGAGCCGGGAAAGTTCTTCGGGGAGCTGGATGATGAGGCGGCCGAAAGATGGATTAATCGAGTTGAGAAGATTTTCACCGCTTTGAGGTACACCGATGAGGCAAGAATAGATTATGCGTCATTCTTATTTGAGGGTGATGCAGAGCAGTGGTGGAATACTGTCATATTGAGGTGGGATTGTGAGGATGTACCACATTTGTGGGATGATTTTGTAAGTGAGTTCCGGGACAAATATATTCCCGAGATGGGAATGGAAAGACGGGAAGATGAGTTTGTGGCCCTGAAGTAGGGAAATATGACTGTTGCATAGTACGAGGCTAGGTTTGTTAGCCTGTCGAGGTATATGCCCGAGTTGGTACGGCCGGCTAGGAGGATGATACATAGGTTTGTCCGTGGGCTGAGAATGGACATTCAGTTGCATTTGACTGGGTAGACCTACACTACTTTTCCCGAGGCTTTTCAGGCAGCCTCGAAGTTTGAGAAACGGAAGGCTGAAATGATAGCTGAGAGCAGTCAACCGAGTAAGAAGCAGTATTTGGGCCAGAGCAGCCAGAGTCAGCCGAGGCAGTATCAGGCTTCTGCACAGGGTCCTCAGCAGCGTCTGTATCAGCCACAGCAGCAGATTCAGGCTAGGCCAGCTGTGACTAGACCTCAGCAGGGAGGTACAGTTCATACCCCTGCCAGAGCCCCAGCACCTACGGGAAACACTGCGGTTAGGCAAAATCAGCAGTGTAATTATTGTAATCGGCCAGGGCATATTAAGGCTAACTGCTAGAGGAAGAGTGGTAAATGTATGGGTTGTGGCAGTGATGACCATAGGGTGAGGGATTGCCCTAAATATAATAATGTTCAGGGCCGTGGTGGAGGCCAAGGTGTTCAGAATAGGGCAGCAGGTGCACGTCTAGCACAGAGAGTTCAGGCTAGGGTCTTTGCACTAGATGCAGAGGAGCTGCCCGATAATACAGCTATTGTGGAAGGTACCTTTCTTCTCAATACTCAGCCAGTTAAAGTTTTGATTGATCCTGGAGCTACACATTCGTTTATAACTCCTGCATGTGCACGATCTGTGAATGTTTGCTTTGATAATTTGCCTCATGAAGTTGAAGTTAGTACTCCTTTGGGTGAAAAATTTGTTACTGAGTCTATTTGCAAATCTTGTGATATATGTATTGAGAACCGTAAATTTCCTGCTGATTTAATTATATTGCCATTCCGTGACTTTGAAATCATTTTGGGAATGGACTGGTTGGGAAAGTATTATGCTCAGTTGGATTGTAGAACAAAGGTCGTTTATCTTAAGGTTCCTGACCTACCGGTACTAGAGATTGTTGGGAACTGCAGGGCTGCCCGCATTCCACTTTTATCAGCGATCAAGACTTCTAAGTTGTTGAATAGGAGTTGTGAAGCTTACTTAGCTTATTTGATCAATCAGCCTGCTGATAAGTTGAGTTTGAATGAGGTTCCGATTGTTAGAGACTTCCCTGGTGTATTTTCCGAGGAATTACCGGGTTTACCACCGGATAGGGAGATTGAGTTCGTGATTGATCTTGTACCAGGCACTGCGCCAATTTCTAGGAGTCCTTACTGGATGGCATCGGCTGAACTTCAGGAGTTAAAAATTCAGCTTCAGAACTTGCTTGAGAAAGGGTTTATACAACCTAGTTCTTCGCCGTGGGGTGCGCCTGTGTTGTTTGTGAGAAAGAAAGATGGCACGCTACGGTTATGCATTGATTACAGGGGACTTAATCAAGTCACGATTAAGAATAAATACCCCTTGCCGTTGATTGAAGAATTGTTTGACCAGTTGCAAGGTGCGAGTGTTTACTCCAAATTTGACTTGACGCAGGGTTACTATCAACTTAGAATTCGGAGTGATGATATACCGAAGACGGCATTCAGGACTAGATATGGCCACTATGAGTTTGTTGTGTTGCCGTTTGGATTGACGAATGCACCAGCCGCATTCATGGACTTGATGCAGAGGGTCTTTCGGCCTTACCTTGATCAGTTTGTCGTGATCTTTATTGACGACATTTTAGTGTATTCGAAGAATGAGGCTGAACACGAGCAACACTTGAGGATTGTGCTTCAGACTTTGCAAGAAAACAAGCTTTTTACTAAATTCAGCAACTATGAGTTCTGGTTGAACCAGATATCTTTTCTAGGCCATATCATTTCCGACCGAGGAATTTCAGTGGATCCAGCTAAGATTGAAGTTGTTTCATCTTGGAAGAGACCTGAGACGGTGTCAGAGATTCGGAGTTTTCTTGGATTGGCAGGTTACTACCGGAGATTTGTTAAAGACTTTTCTAAAATTTCTGGACCTTTGAGCCAGTTGACTCGGAAGAAAGTTGCTTACAACTGGGATGCTAAATGTGAATCCAGTTTCCAAGAATTGAAGAAGAGACTAACTACAGCTCCTATACTAGCTTTACCTGAGGGAACAGAGAACTTCGTTGTCTACAGCGATGCATCTAAAGAAGGATTGGGCTGTGTTTTAATGCAGAATGGTAAGGTGATTGCCTATGCTTCTAGGAAATTGAAACCTTATGAAGTCAATTACCCTACACATGATCTTGAGTTAGCTGCAGTTGTGTTTGCTTTGAAGAAGTGCGTCATTACTTGTGGGGTTGCAGATTTGAAATATTTACTGACCACAAGAGTCTCAAGTATTTGTTTTCACAGAAGGATCTAAATATGAGGCAGCAGAGATGGCTAGAGCTATTGGGTGGTTATAACTGTTCTATTAACTATGTGCCAGGTAAGGCAAATGTTGTTGCTGATGCTTTGAGCCGAAAGGCTACTGTTGCAAGCTTGATTATCAAGGACTGGGAGACTTTGGAAGAAATTTGTTCATGG
Organism: Ehretia macrophylla; assembly: GCA_037974665.1. Lineage (NCBI taxonomy): Eukaryota > Viridiplantae > Streptophyta > Magnoliopsida > Boraginales > Ehretiaceae > Ehretia > Ehretia macrophylla. The sequence goes on along the minus strand of CM075771.1, from coordinate 45,611,988 downwards.
AAACTAGAAGCTACTGAGGTAGGGATTCGATTTGCTAGTTTACAGATTCAGTCAGGGTTGCTAGCACAGATCAGAGAGGCTCAGAAGACTGATCCTCACATCTTGAAGATCCAAGAAAAGTCAAAAGGGGGAGAGTCGGAGTTTAAATTAAATGCAGATGGCATCTTCAGATTCAGGGATAGAGTATGTGTTCCTGGTGATCCGACTTTAAAGAATGAGATCCTGTCCGAGGCATATAATTCGAGGTACACGATTCACCCGGGCAGTACAAAGATGTATAGAGATTTGAAGCAACACTTCTGGTGGAACAATATGAAGAGGGAGATTGCTGGGTATGTATCCAGATGTTTGACTTGTCAGAGGGTTAAAGTTGAGCATCAGAGGCCAGTCGGACTTCTACAGCCGTTGTCGATTCCGCAATGGAAGTGGGTACATATAACAATGGACCTTGTGACCGATCTTCCTAGATCTCCGAGAGGATGTGATTCTGTTTGGGTTGTTGTGGACCGCTTGACTAATGTTACACATTTTATTCCCGTGAACAAACATGATAGCCTTGATAAGTTAGCTGAACTTTATGTTGCTAATATTGTGAGATTGCATGGTGTGCCACAGAGTATAGTGTCAGATAGGGATCCCAGATTCAGATCTCGTTTTTGGCAGAAGTTGCAAGAGGCCATGGGAACTAAGTTGAGCTTCAGTACTGCATATCATCATCAAACTGATGGCCAGTCTGAGAGAACCATCAGGATCTTGGAAGACATGCTTCGGGCATGTGTGCTTGACTTTGGCAAGAATTGGGAGAAGTTTTTGCCTTTAGCGGAGTTCGCCTACAACAATAGTTATCAATCTACTATAGGTATGGCTCCCTACGAGGCGTTGTATGGTCGAAAATGCAGATCCCCGTTATATTGGGAAGAGGTTGGAGAGATGAGAACAGTTGATCCGACTGTGTTACTTGAGATGTTTAAGATGGTAGATAATGTTCACCTTATTCGCCAGCGTATGCTTACAGCTCAGAGTCGTCAGAAGAGTTATGCGGATAAGCACCGTCGGGATCTTGAGTTTGATTTGGGAGATTGGGTGTTTCTTAAGATTTCTCCACGGAGGGGTTTGATTCGGCACGGTAAGAGCGGGAAGCTTAGTCCCAGGTACGTGGGTCAGTATGAGATCACCGAAAAGGTAGGTCCTTTAGCTTATCGATTAGCTTTACCCCCGAGCTTGTCGAGACTGCACGATGTGTTTCACGTGTCTATGTTGAAGAAGTATCATCCAGACCCTTCACATGTACTTGAACCAGAGCCTTTGCAGATTGAAGAAAAGTTGTCTTATGAAGAGAAACCGATTAGAATTGTGGATCGGAAGATTCAGGAGCTTCGCAGAAAGAGTATTCCGGTAGTAAAGGTTCTGTGGAATCATCATGGGTTTGAGGAAGCGACTTGGGAAAGAGAGGACCAAGTTCGGGATCAGTACCCGGAGTTGTTTGTTGACCAGGTAAGAATTGCGTGGGCGCAATTGTTTTAAGGGGGAGAAGGTGTAATACCCGAGCCCGGAATGTGAATTTTCTTTGTTTATTATTTTGAAAATTATATTTCCTTAAATTCTTTGTGAATTAATTGTTACTTTCTCGCCGACGCAACTTGCATTGCATTTAAGGAACGATAGCTAGATAACGATTTCCAGTCCTCGGCAAATAGTGAAACTAGTATTTAGATGACTTAAATTTTATATTTTAATTGTTTCTAGCTTTAATTGATCTTACCTGAGCCAAAACGGCTTTAAAACGCACAAAATAGGGCCCTTTGACCAAGTTTTAAGTAGTTTGACCTTGGACCTTTGACCTTAGACCATTTGACACCTTATAAGCTAAATAACTAAGCAAAATAAAAAGAAAAACAGCAGGAAAAAAAGAGCAGCAGGCCGTGAGCTTCTTTGAGGGAAAAAAAAACCTTTCACCTTCCAATCGATCAATCTTCGCATGAGCTCGTCCGGGGTGATTTCCGAGGCAACCAACGTTGTTTTCCTAGCGACTAGGAGTACCTAAGGTGAGGGAAGCATGTTATTTGCGCATTTATACGTTATGTATGTTAACTTTGTCAAATTTTAGATTTATCCGTAGATCGTTATTTAAAGCGATTTGATGCTTCTAGAATGTTCCTTGGCATTTGTAGAACATGTATTTATAGCTTTGTAACATTTTCTGCGGTTAAATGTTGTGATTGCAATTTAAATTGATCAATGAATAGTAATTTGTGAATAGTAAAACCTTGAAACGTTGAAGTTGCGCTGTTATGCTTTCTGTTGATGTAGAAATGTGCTAGGTACGCTAGAATGCTAAAATGTGTGGTTTGTTTGGGTTGCGTAGTGGAAAAAATGAGAATTAAGCCTTTGGGAAAGTCGGGGTCGTTTAGGTCGACTTTTGCGTTTTCTCGTTTTGCATGTTGGCATTGCTTCAGGAAGCCATGGAAGCACTTTTGGTGCGATTATGGCGTTGGTTGGGCATTTGGTTGTTATAGTTGTAGTTCAAACGAGAAAGGGGGAAATCGGGGCTTTGCGCGATTTCTAGGGTAAAGTAAGGTTTCGGGGTCTTTTGACGTGCCTTATGGTGACCTAGGAGGGTTGGCGAAGTCGGTTTCCAGAACTCGTGGCTCGTTTGGAAATGGTAGCATTTTGATAGTTGGGGCCAATTTGTGTTTTTGTGTGTTTTCTTGTCTTTATGCTTATAGAATGCTTAGAATTACTTGGAATACTTGTTTGAGTTGTTTTGGATTGAATTACTTATCAAATTGCTGCTATTGCGTGCGAGAGTAACCTATTTTGTTATTCTCCCACGTGTGGCTTTATCGCTTGTTTATCGCCTTGTATCGAGTCTTGCATTGCATAGTGTCTCGCGCGTGAGTGATGGGCCTCTCTAGGTAGCCTTGGGTTGCCAGTGTTGGTTGCTCTAGCTCCGCTGCTATTCCCTTTCTCGCTTGGGTTGCCTCCCAGGGAGATTTGGGTCGTACGTTGATGGATACTTCCGGGGTATTCCAAACTGGTGTTATAAGGTGGTTTGGGCCGGCGCGTCGTCATCGAATTCGTGTTGAAAGTTGCTCGTGAAAAGAGTATCGTATCCTTTGAATGAGTGTTTGCATCTTTAAATACTTGCCTTGCTTTATTATTGGCTTTGGTTGTATCTTTATATGATTTGTATGTATTGCTTGGCTAATTGCATTGCATACTCCTCTCATCTCCGTCCTTGAGACCAATTGCCCTCGCTGAGCAATAGTTTTTGCTCATTCCTTTCTATACCATGTTTTTACAGGAGTAGTTGAAGCAGACCCTCTCGAGGTAATAGAGGAGGAGGAGCAGGTGGAGGTGTTTCCGTGATAGCACTTCTCTACTTTGCTAGTATTTGGTTACCAGTTTTTGTGCGAACCTTGCTTGTTATGTATATTGCGTGGAGGTCGCTTAATTTTGAGGCTTGTAGCCTTGTATATATTTTCTAGTTTGAGGCCTCTATGGTCTTATGTTGTATAAGTTGAAAGAATGTAAAGTTGTAACTTATACTCTTGTGACTAGTAAGAAAATGCATGCTATTGGAATTGATTAGTGGCATAAATACTTGTGTAGTATGCATATCATTTTTGGCTTGGAAAGTTGGATAATAAGAAATGTATGTTTTGAAGAAAGTTGGCTTGTTTTGATTATTATATGGCTTTCGCAATTGTTATATTGATTTTAGGGTTTTCGGATCGTCTGCGGTACAAAGGAGACTCCGTCCGTGTGTCGGGTCTGGGCTTGGCCTTTTGCGGGGTCGGGTCGGGGCGTGACATCTTTAGGTAGTGTGGTAACACAATCCCACATCGAAAAATTAGGAAGTGGTACAGCTGGATATAAAGGTTCAAGTCCTTGTATCAGCCAACAGGCCTTTTTACGTGGGAGACCGCGTGGAGAACAAAACCGTGAGGGCTCGCCCGTGCGCCTAAGTGCGGGGTGTTCCAAAGCGGACAATATGTTGGTAGTATCGACTCGTGCGCCCCTTCGTGGGAATGGTGATCGGGTCGTTACAAATGGTATCAGAGCCTACCACGTGCGAACGTGGCGTTGTGACGTTAGCCCGCGAGGGCGCGTGCCTCTTAAGGGGGGTGGAGTGTGGTAACACAATCCCACATCGAAAAATTAGGAAGTGGTACAGCTGGATATAAAGGTTCAAGTCCTTGTATCAGCCAACAGGCCTTTTCACGTGGGAGACCGCGTGGAGAACAAAACCGTGAGGGCTCGCCCGTGCGCCTAAGTGCGGGGTATTCCAAAGCAGACAATATGTTGGTAGTATCGACTCGTGCGCCCCTTCGTGGGAATGATGATCGGGTCGTTATAGTATGCCTATGGGTGCTGGATTCTTCGAAAAAGCATGGGCTGACACGGAGACTTGGGACTTTGGCTTAGCAACGAATGAAGGGAAGCTCGAAGTGCTTTCTCCACCAGCAGCTTATGTAGTGGTCGACCTTCTAGAAGCTTGCTAAGCAAAGCTTTCTTCCCCCTTCCTTTATTTTTTGAAATGAAGTGGAAAATAGTAGTCGGCATTCTGTAAGCGACTTGCCGAGTCTATGAAGCTTTGCTTCTTGTAGTCGGCCCGTAATGCCTCCCTTTATTTGCTTGCCTCCTTGCAGCTCAGAATGCCTAATGCCTATTATCTAGTATGTTAAGCTAACCGCCAGAAGCTTACCCTTTGGGCGTCGCTTCTAGCGCAGGAGGACAAGCATTCTACTAGACTTCCCAGCCTGGGAGCCCCAAAATACTTTGGTACTTAAGTAGATCTTCAAAAATCAAAAGCGCTATTGCAATGCAGCCTTAACTACAATACAACTACATTATACAAGCCGTACTAATATCTACCTATAGAGTCAAATCAAAAAAGTACCAGTGACGGTTACTTTGATGGTTTATGAATTCAGTCAGCTAAACTCCATCAAACTCCTCAATAAATATCAACAAACAAGATGTCGTGATCGGTTAGGCTAGGTTTACTTTGGTTTGAATGTAAACTAAAATAGGCGGCGTTTATTCAAACAAAGGGAACTGAAGGTTTCCTTGGTACTTTAGTAGTACGACAGTTGTTCTACTATAAGATTATTAATCTTAATAAAGTAGCTGTAGAACAAAATGTCGTTCGCCTTTACTTTATGAGTAGTATTTAAGTAGCTAAGTTTCCAAAGGTGAGTAGCCCCCTGTCCTTTATAGTCGTAAAGGGCTTTTCAGAAAAGTATGGAATGAGGCATTTGAAAGGCCGACCACTATATCATAGGCATTCTGGTGGTAAGACCGATGACTACACTGCTCTATACCAAGTCATGAGCGATAGCAGAGCCAAGCCGCCGTCTATAGGTGCAGGGGCAAAAGCCCGATGAAGGCCTATGCTATAGTAAGAAAGAAAGTACTTTAAGGTTACGAAGTCACTTAGCCGTATACAAAGGGAAATGCGTCGGTACGTAGTCAGGTCAGCTGTCGATATAGATTAGGCTATAAGTAACAGAGTCTTAAACTATGGACCGAGACTACACTAAGGAATAAGGTGTTAACGAAGTCTTAAATTTGGATGACATATATTGGGGCATTTTGATATTAACTTGTACAATATGTCATCTATGTCTATATATGTGTGTTTTCATATTGACATAATTAGCACATTCATATTCTCCTTCTTTTATGTGTATGAATGAGTCCCTCGTATTTTCATTATAGGAATGTATTCTAAAAGCGTTTAGAATATGTTGGCGTATTTCTTTAGTATGATAAATACTTAAAGTATTCACAGTCCTTAGATTATTTGATCGGGACTTCAATAATCTATTACGGACTATCACATGCGTTGTTACCTTTGATTAACATATGGGTGTTAAAGATAAAGGATGGTGAATCACGTACCATAACTGCATAGGGATGCGACTAACAATCATGTGGGTGACTATTAGTTGAATAGATCACTGAATGGGACGTGAATAACAAATTACATGACTTCAGATTAATAATTTGTTATTTGTTGTGATTGTCCATGTAATCTTTAGACTTGAGACATTATGGCTGTCATCTATATTGGGGTTTAATTCTAGTATTTGGACAATGATTGTTTCAACAAACGAGATGAGATACGTCCTCTCGTAGTTTTATTCGTTCGGTATAGTGATTGACAGGTAGTAGTCAAGATAGGATCCATTAACCTCCAGTGTGAGGTGATGTCCTATGCGATCTAAACTTGGTTATTTAATAAGGAAATCCTTGGCCAAGGGATGAATGATGGAAAATGAGTTTTCCATGTATCGTCTCTCATTATACCAGTAAGATCTATGCATGGTATCGAGTTTATGAACTTAATCAAATCATGGTTCTTGCTCGATGGGACAATTAATGGAAAGATTGGATTGTACGATAATCGGCGACCATAAATAGATTCAATTGAATAACATTTCATTGCTTTATAAACTGTCTTGATACGTTGGTAGCTATAACGTCACTCAAGAGCTCTGAAGCAGTTTTGAGAATGACGGGAGATATTCTCCAAACAAATCGAATAGTTTGATTAACATTGAAAGTGTTCAATGTTTCTTCAGTGCTATATAGTGGTGAAACTAGAAAGTCACACACAATTAAGCATGACAGATGTTTTTCCTATTGAGCTTAATTTAGTTTCTCTTGAGTTGTTAAAGTGTTAACAATTGCATTTAGTTTCTCTTGAATTGTTAAAGAGTTAACAATTATAGTTTGTTTCTATTGAATTGTTAAGAAGTTAACAATGGTGCAATTGACCATTAAAAGTTATTGGGGCCAATATGCAATTATTAGTAAGTGTTGGATCTAATGTGGAAATATCAAAAAGTTGTTTTCATAATTTCAACAATTAGTGATTAGGTTGAATATTTAAATGTCTTAGTGGAAGAATACTACACAATATACATATGATGTATATATGTATATTATTACATTAGTGGAAGAATACTATACAATATGCATATGATATATATATATGTATATTATTACATTAGTGGAACAATACTACACAATATATGATATATATATATATATATATATGTGGGTTTATTTTTTCCTTCAGCATAAGCTAGACAACACAACCAAGATTTAAGAAAGGTTGTCTTCTCTTTTGTTTAAAAGAGGGAACAACAATGAAGAAAGTAGGGAAAAGAAACAAAGGATGACAAGGCTTGTCTTTTGTTTTCATGTGAGCCAAGAGTAGTCTTCCTCCTATCTCTCCATGCTCCTACACGGATGAAACAAAAAAAAGAGAGCCTCCATGGCTGAAAAATCAGTGAAAAAACACAGCAAGAAAATGAAATGAAGAAGTCTTATCTTCTTCATCATATTCATCATACACCATGGCTGAAAATGAAGATGAAATAGATGAACTTGTCTTCTCTTCTTCAAAAAATGCAGCCAAGAACTAGGGAAAATAAGGAAATGGTTTTGCTCTCTTCTTCACAAACAAGCTCACTAATCTTCCATGGTTATCTAGCACAAAACAACCACGAAGATGGAGAAGCCATTCTTTGCTCGTATGGACGGACTAGAGCTCTTGTGTTTTCAAGGGATGGTGTCTTCCATCAAGTGATAAGAAATTTCATATTCATTGTCATGCCCCGACCCAACCCCCAGGCTAAGGTTAAGTCTGGACCCGACACACGGACAGAGTCTCCCCTGTACCGTGGACATTTTGAAAACCTGTAAACTCTCAAACAAGGTAACTACAAGATAAACAAGTTTTTCATGGCTAAATATTTAAAGATTCAAGGCCATCCGAGCCTTGAAGCAAACAACAGTTCCAAAACCACACAAGCATGCAAGTAACTTTGTTTACAACAGAGTCTAATAGCCATGACATTCTAGGATAACATTAAAACATACTTAAAAGATAAAACATTTCGACACTAAGCCATTCACTCCCAAGCATGCAAAGTGAATAAAAGCATAAATATAAGTTATTACAAGACATAAGTTCCCAATTCTACACTACAACCAACTATCCTTCAACTTCTTACAACTACCAACATAAACATATCCCTTAGGACACAAAATAGATACACAAGTACCAAATAGAAACAAGAAGGCACAGCCACCTTAGAACAACACACAGCAACTAGGGCAAAGGCTCTAACTGCACCTCTTCCTCCTCCACTACTACCTCAACAAGCTGGGGATCACCTTCAGCGTCTCCTGAAACATATATCGAGGTATGAGCAACCACTGTTGCCCAGTGAGGGATATAGTCCCGGGGCGTGCAATGCAACAGGTAATATAGTTAAACAACAATATCATTTAGACAATTAGAGAAACAATGATAGCTTAAATAACCACACATTTAAAATGATACATTTCACATAACCCCTATACACCAATTTTCACTGGGTCTTCGTTCACGATCCACGAACCACGATTACGATCACGATAAGCCGGCATAACCCCAAACACTCCAGTGGGTGTACTACGGATGTACCCCGATAATCCTACGACCCAACACCCCCTGGCAATCTTCGGACTAGGCGAGTGAGGGAATTGGGCACGGAGTTTGAATATCCACTGGCAAGCCCTTTGCCGCCCAATCGATATTCAACACATCGGCCCCTAACACTATGGTTGCGCAACCACTATGCAATGCACTTTACAATGGCAAGTGAATATCAATAATATAAGCAATAACACATAGGAGGATCAACAAAGTAGGTTGACCTCGATGCAGTTAGAATAGAAGCAATTATATGAGCTAATAAGCAGTTTTACAAAGGGACATATACATGATAAGCATGGAATCATACCGAAAGCTCCAAATCAACTTAAAACCACATTTAAACACTCATGGAGTCATGCCATGGACTTAGAAGCGTGAGAAAACCGAAATTGCACTTAAACCCCTTTGTTATTCAAGCTATTTCTCTTCCAAACCAAAGTTAATGATTCAATTTCAAAGGGAAACTCTCCCAACCTTCTATCTAACCCTCAAGGAACCCTTTCAACCCTCTAACTTATTCAAATGCCCACAAATACCCCGAAAGCTCCAAATTCCCTCTTTTGGCTTTAAACTACACATACCTTATCCGGGATTCAACCAAGGGTTATCAAAGCTTCTATAGCACCTAGGTAGCCTAAGAATACTAGAAGTGAAGCCCGAATCCACCCGAATTTGCATTAACCCCGAAACCCCTTTGTTAAAGTCGACTATTTTACGTTTTATGCGATTTTAGAGCAATTCAAGTGCACGGGGCTATTGAAACACCTCCATTAACACCTAAGGCATCTATTAGAAGCATTGAATCAAGTTAAAATGCGCGATTTCACCAAACCCTAGAATTTCCGTCATTATTTACTCCTACGAATTAACTATCGATTTCTACCGTTTAATACATGAAATAATAGTATAAATGTGGTCTCTACTACATGTACACAACATATATATGCTTATTTGAGCCTTGCAATAGCATTTAACATCATTTCTAACAAATCAAGAAAATATCAACTATTTCAAAATGCGAAAATAAGCCATGAAGTCCCTCACCAATGCGCGAAAGAGCTCTCGGGAGGCTTGCAAACACCCTAAACTACTTGCTCCTTGCTTGGCTAGGCTTGGATTGAGGAATTGTTGAAGCAAAAATCACCCAAGAGAGAGAGAAGGGCTGTCGGGTAAACTATAGTGTTTTTCAGCTTTTATTTTTTTTTTCTTTGCTAAGTTATGAGCTACATTGGTGTTGTGTGAGCATATATATCAAATGGTGTCAAGTTAGGTGCTTAGTGGTACATTAAGATTAGCGTTGATAACTTAAATACGAGCCTAAAGTGTAAAGTATAAGCTAACTAATTAAATCTCTAAGTTATGTTATGTAACACTATTCATTGAACCACTAAAAGCATTTTCTAAACGAGCTCTCCTATCGCCTCTAGCTCAATTGCACATTTTTCCCACTACTCTAACAATTAATATGATTTAATAAAAATGCTAATTCGCTAATAAAATGAAGTTAAAAAATGGAGTGAATAGTAATTTAAGAAGACCGTTAATTAAGCACAGAAGGAAATGTGCAAACAAGGGATGCAACAGTAATTGAATGCATGTCTAAAACTCGAGCATCACATCCTCTCCCCCTTAAACTAATTGCATCAACGTAATTCTTACATGAATCGGCGAATAACTCTGGATAGCGCTCCCGTATCTGATCCTCTCTCTCCCACGTCGCATCTTCTACGCCGTGATGATCCCACAGAACTTTAACCATCGGAATGCTTCTAGTCCTCAGCTCCTGCACTTTCTGATCTACAATCCGAAGAGGTTTCTCTGTGTACGACAAGGTCTCACTGATCTCTAGCGGTTCTGGCTCAAGTATGTGAGAGAGATTTGGCTGATACTTCCGAAGCATAGAAACATGGAAGACATCATGAATTCTGCCCAGACTGGGAGGCAAAGCTAAACGGTAAGCCAATTCACCAATAGTTTCAGTTATCTCAAATGGTCCCACATATCGAGGACTGAGTTTACCTCCTTTACCATGCCGAATCAAACCCTTGCGAGGAGAAATTTTTAGAAATACTCGATCCCCCACAGCAAATTTTAGATCACGACGGCGTCTATCTGCATAACTCTTTTGCCGACTATGAGCTGTAAACATCCTTTTTCTGATAAGCTTCACATGATCAATCATTTTGTTCATCTCAGGTAAAAGAGTAGGGTCGATAGTCTTCATCTCACCAACATCATCCCAGTAGAGAGGAGACCGGCATTTATGCCCATAAAGTGCCTCGTAAGGTGCCATACCAATAGTAGCTTGATAGCTATTGTTATAGGTGAACTCTGCGAGTGTCAAATACTTCTCCCAACTCTTACCGAAGTCCAGAATACAAGCCCGTAACATATCCTCGAGGATTAAGATAGTTCTCTCGGATTGACCATCAGTTTGAGGATAATAAGTTGTATTGAAACTCAAAGTCGTGCCCAAAGCTTTCCGAATCTTCTGCCAGAACTGAGATGTGGATCTGGGATCTCTATCTAACACAATGCTCTTTCGAATTCCATGAAGTCGGACAACATTCTCGATATACAACTCTACTAGCTTATCAAGAGAATCAGTCTTCTTTTTAGCAATGAAATGAGAAGTCTTGGTCAATCTATCCACAATAACCCAAACTGAGTCATTACCCTTCGAAGACCTCGGTAAATCAAAGACGAAATCCATGGTGATATGATCCCACTTCCAAACAGGAATAGCCAAAGGCTGCAACAACCTTGCAGGCCTTTGATGCTCTGCTTTGACTTTCTGACAAGTAAGACATCGAGCAACATAGTCAGCAATTTCTCTTTTCATATTATTCCACCAGAAGTTTTGCTTCAAATCTCTATACATTTTTGTACTGCCTGGATGGATAGTATATCTAGAACTGTGTGCCTCAGCAAGAATATCCTTCTTTAGAGTTGGATTATTTGGAATACAGATTCTACCTTTGAATTTGAGAATACCATCGTCGTGCAGTTTGAAATCCGACTATCCCCTTTTAGAATTCTCTAAGACTTTCAACAATTGAAGATCAGCCTGTTGAGCTTCTCGAATCCTGGATAATAATAGAGATTGAATCTGCAAACTTGCGAATTGAATACCAGAATTTGAAGTACTAGGCTTCCATAAGCATAATTCTTCCATGAATTCCCAATTCTTGATAATCAAGCTAGCAACAGTAGCCTTTCGGCTCAAAGCATCAGCAACAATATTGGCCTTACCCGGAAGATAGTTAATAGTGCAGTTATAGTCCTCAAGAAATTCCAGCCAACTCCTCTGCCTCATGTTCAACTCTTTCTGTGAAAATAGATATTTCAAGCTCTTATGATCTGTAAAGATTTCAAACTTGTTGCCCCAGAGATAATGACGCCATTTCTTTAATGCAAGAATGATAGCTGCAAGCTCAAGATCATGAGTCGGATAGTTGAGTTCATAAGGTTTCAGTTTCCTGGAAGCATAAGCAATAACCCTGCCATTCTGTATCAATACACAACCCAGACCTTCCTTTGAAGCATCACTATAGATCACCAGATTATCATAACCCTCAGGTAAAGCAAGAATAGGAGCTGTAGTCAATCTCTTCTTCAATTCCTGGAAGCTAGCCTCGCATTTATCACTCCAGTCAAATACTGTTTTCTTCTGAGTAAGTTGAGTTAAAGGCCCTGCGATTTTAGAGAAATCCTTCACAAACCTCCGATAATACCCAGCTAAACCAAGGAAACTATGAATTTCTGTAACAGTTTCAGGTCGTTTCCAAGATAACACCACTTCAATCTTCGCTGGATCAACAGAAATACCATCCTGCGAGATAATATGGCCAAGAAAAGCAACTTGCTTAAGCCAGAATTCACATTTGCTAAACTTTGCAAATAACTGATGCTCCTGAAGAGTCTGCAACACAATTCTAAGATGATGTTCATGTTCCATCTCAGATCTAGAGTAAACAAGAATATCATCAATGAAGATAACCACAAATTGGTCTAGATAAGAACGGAATACCCTCTGCATTAGGTCCATGAATGCGGCGGGAGCATTAGTAAGACCAAACGACAAGACAAAAAACTCATAATGGCCATATCGAGTTTTGAAAGCAGTTTTAGGAACATCATCTTTCTTAATCCTCAGCTGATAATAGCCTTGCCTCAGATCGAATTTAGAGAATACCTTAGCGCCTTGCAACTTATCAAATAACTCTTCAATTAAAGGCAAAGGATATTTATTTTTGATGGTTACCTGATTAAGACCCCGATAATCAATGCATAAGCGAAGAGATCCGTCTTTCTTTTTAACAAATAGGATTGGCGCACCCCAAGGTGAAGAACTCGGCTGAATGAATCCCTTCTCAAGCAAGCCCTGCAATTGAACTTTCAATTCCTGTAATTCGGGTGCAGCCATTCTATACGGAGTCCTAGAGATAGGTGAAGTCCCCGACAATAAGTCAATCATGAACTCTATCTCCCTATCAAGCGGTAACCTAGGTAATTCCTCAGGAAAGACCCCGAAAACTCCCTCACGATAGGTACATCATTCAATTTCAATTGATCCACAGGTTGATTAATCAAATATTCAAGATAAGCCTCACAACCCTTGCTCAATAATTTAGATGCTCTCATAGAAGAAATAATAGGAGTTCCCGTAGATTTTCTACTACCAACTATTTTAAGTACAGGCTGGTCGGGCATTTCTAGATACACAATCTTCTTTCTACAATCAAGCTCGGCATAATATTTACTTAACCAGTCCATCCCTAATATAATTTCAAAGTCGCGGAAAGGTAGAATAATTAAATAGGCAGGAAAAACACGACCTTGAATATAAATATTACTTGCCTTGCAGATAGATTTGGTGACAAACTTCGGCCCCATAGGAGTGTAAACCACAATATCATGCAACAATTAATCATGTTTTAACTTAGCATTTTGTGCACAAATAGGTGTAATAAATGAATGCGAAGCCCTGGAATCAATTAAAACCTTAACTGATTGATCATTAAGAAGAAAAATACCTTCTACCACAGCGGTCGTATCTAGAAGCTCCTCAGCATCCAAAGCAAATACACGAGCCTGACCTCGTGGTGGTGGTGCTGCAGTTGGTGCCTTGGTCTGAGAGTTCTGAGCTGACGTCTGACCCGTAGGGTTTTTATATTTCTGACAGTCCTTAACCCTGTACTGATCACTGCTGCAGCCTGTACACTTGTTCTTTTCTTCCAACAAACATCCTCAGTGTGGCTCTGGCGTTGACAGAAGCTGCACTGCTGGTGACGTCTTAGAGCAGTGCCTCCCGAAGGAGCTCTGTAAGTAGAGGTAGCTGAACTACCCTGTTGTGAACGGGACACCGCTTGACAGGATTGACTCTGAACTGGTCGTGTTTGAGTCTGAGTAGGCCCTGTATAACTCTGAGTCTGCCTCGGCTGTGTACTCTGCCCAACTGATATAGCCTGACTCTGGTACCCCTGACTCTAAGACTGAAACCTCTTACTCAATTGACTGGTCTCAGCTAACACATCGGCCTTGCGTTTCTCATATATCGAGGTGGCTCGGACCACTGCAGCATAATTAGGGAAATCATTTGCAGATAGATTAAGCATAATATCCCTTCTCAGTCCCAGGATGAATCACTGGATCTTCATGTCCTCTGGCTGTATCAAGGCTGGCACATAACGGGAAAGCCTAGTAAAAGTAGCCTCATATTGATCTACTGTCATACTTCCCTGTTTTAAGTTTATGAACTCTGCTTGATGCCTCTCGCGGGCAACCACCGATATGTACTTGTCTCGGAATTCTCAGACGAAGTCAGCCCATGAATGATGAACCCTCTCGGCTTCCCATTTCTCACTGATAGTACGCCACCAATCTTCAGCGCCACCTTCTAGAAGGAATGTGGCATAAGTGATATTCCTATCATCATGGCACTCGAGTATTGCAACCACCCTTTCAAACTTCCTCAACCACATTTCAGCTTTCATATCATCCGGTTCCCTACAGAAAGTGTAGGCCCCATGATGAATAAACCGGTCATACAAGTTACCCCCGGTAGTACCACTACCCCCAGCTCTTGCAGCCTGATTACCTCCAGCAACCCCTGTTTGACCCTGCTGTGTCACAAACTGGGTGATGGTATTCATAGCAGTGGCCATTGTGGCTAGGATCTGTGCCGTACTCGGTTCTTGAACTGGGGGTGCATTACCTGCCTATCCGGCTTCTTGCCCATGAGCCTCTTCCGGTTCTCTATCGACATTCTGATTCTCAGTACGACGGCGGGGCCCCATCTCGAATAGCTAGAATGCAAAGTGTTATGATAGATATATATGTGTATATATGCAATTTATAAGTAAACACATAAAGAAAAGTTCAAATAGATTCACATAAAGTCAAGTATATAGAAGTTCATATAAGTATTCTACATTCTTGAAGTACACATAAGTCACTAGATCATACTTGACATTCTAGACTCTTGATATTCTATTTCCATGCTAGTATGTTCATTCCTAATTCAAATTTCACTTAGGCAAATAAAAATCCACAGATGCATACAATCACAAGGTCGCATAACAAGTCTCTACCCATAGACCGAGAAATTTAACCTGGCTTCATGCAATCTAATAGTTCTGATACCACTTAAATGTCACGCCCCGACCCGACCCCCAAGCTAAAGGTTAAGTCCGGACCCGACACACGGACAGAGTCTTCCCTGTACCGTGGACATTTTGAAAACCTGTAAACTCTCAAACAAGGTAACCACAAGATAAACAAGCTTTTCATGGCCAAATATTTAAAGATTCAAGGCCATCCGAGCCTTGAAGCAAACAACAGTTCCAAAACCACACAAGTATGCAAGTAACTTTGTTTACAACAGAGTATAATAGCCATGACATTCTAGGATAACATTAAAACATACTTAAAAGATAAAACATTTCGACATTAAGCCATTAACTCCCAAGCATGCAAAGTGAATAAAAGCTGAAATATAAGTTATTACAAGACATAGGTTCCCAATTCTACACTACAACCAACTATCCTTCAACTTCTTACAACTACCAACATAAACATATCCCTTAGGACACAAAATAGATACACAAGTACCAAATAGAAACAAGAAGGCACAGCCACCTCAGAACAACACATAACAACTAGGGCAAAGGCTCTAACTGCACCTCTTCCTCCTCCACTACTACCTCAACAAGCTGGGGATCACCCTCAGCGTCTCCTGAAACATATATCGAGGTATGAGCAACCACTGTTACCCAGTGAGGGATATAGTCCTGGGGCGTGCAATGCAACAGGTAATATAGTTAAACAACAATATCATTTAGACAATTAGAGAAACAATGATAGCTTAAATAACCACACATTTAAAAGGATACATTTCACATAACCCCTATACACCAATCTTCATTGGGTCTTCATTCACGATCCACGAACCACGATCACGATCACGATAAGCCGGCATAACCCCAAACACTCCAGTGGGTGTACTCCGGATGTACCCCGATAATCCTACGACCCAACACCCCCTGGCAATCTCCGGACTAGGCGAGTGAGGGAATAGGGCACGAAGTTTGAATATCCACTGGCAAGCCCTCTGCCGCCCAGTCGATATTCAACACATCGGCCCCTGACACTATGGTTGCGCAACCACTATGCAATGCACTTTACAATGGAAAGTGAATATCAATAATATAAGCAATAACACATAGGAGGATCAACAAAGTAGGTTGACCTCGATGCAGTTAGAATAGAAGCAATTATATGAGCTAATAAGTTGTTTTACAAAGGGACATATACATGATAAGCATGGAATCATACCGAAAGCTCCAAATCAACTTAAAATCACATTTAAACACTCAAGGAGTCATGCCATGGACTTAGAAGCGTGAGACAACCGAAATTACACTTAAACCCCTTTGTTATTCAAGCTATTTCTCTTCCAAACCAAAGTTAATGATTCAATTTCAAAGGGAAACTCTCCCAACCTTCTATCTAACCCTCAAGGAACCCTTTCAACCCTCTAACTTATTCAAACGCCCGCAAATACCCCGAAAGCCCCAAATTCCCTCCTATGGCTTTAAACTACACATACCTTATCCGGGCTTCAACCAAGGGTTATCAAAGCTTCTATAGCACCTAGGTAGCCTAAGAATACTAGAGGTGAAGCCCGAATCCACCCGGATTCGCATTAACCCCGAAACCCCTTTGTTAAAGTCGACTATTTTACGTTTTATACGATTTTAGAGCAATTCAAGTGCACGGGGCTATTGAACCACTTCCATTAACACCTAAGGCATCTATTAGAAGCATTGAATCAAGTTAAAACGCGTGATTTCACCAAACCCTAGAATTTCTATCACTATTCACTCCTACGAATTAACTATCGATTTCTACCGTTTAATACATGAAATAATAGCATAAATGTGGTCTCTACTACATGTACACAACATATATAAGCTTATTTGAGCCTTGCAATAGAATTTAACATCATTTCTAACAAATCAAGAAAATATCAACTATTTCAAAATGCGAAAATAAGCCATGAAAACCCTTACCAATGCGCGAAGGAGCTCTTGGGAGGCTTGCAAACATCCTAAACTACTTGCTCCTTGCTTGGCTAGGCTTGGATTGAGGAATTGTTGAAGCAAAAATCACCCAAGAGAGAGAGAAGGGCTGTTGGGTAAGCTACAGTGTTTTTTAGCTTTTATTTTTTTTTCCTTTGCTAAGTTATAAGCTACATTGGTGTTGTGTGAGCATATATATCAAATGGTGTCAAGTTAGGTACTTAGTGGTACATTAAAATGAGCGTTGATAGCTTAAATACGAGCCTAAAGTGTAAAGTATAAGCTAACTAATTAAATCTCTAAGTTATGTTACGTAACACTATTCATTAAACCACTAAAAGCATTTTCTAAATGAGCTCTCCTATCGCCTCTAGCTCAATTGCACATTTTTTCCACTACTCTAACAATTAATATGATTTAATAAAAATGCTAATTCGCTAATAGAATGAAGTTAAAAAACAGAGTGATAGTAATTTAAGAAGACCGTTAATAAAGCACAGAAGGAAATGTGCAAACAAGGGATGCAACAGTAATTGAATGCATGTCTAAAACTTGGCGTCATATTCATGGCTTCCATGAGTTGTCTACAAGAGGTATCTTATTCTCCTATCTCTTGTCAATATATATATTTGCTATATATATATATGTTTTGCACATGTTAATCATATGATATCAAGATTAGAGTTTCATATGAACATTATGCTTTGAAATTCCAGAAAGTTTTGAACTTCATGTTTTGCTTCCGCTCGATTCTTAGCTAGATGACGTTCATAGCTCTAAATATATGAGATCCTTCAAGTGGTATCAGAGCAAGGCTGGATGATTCATGTGATTACATATGTGTATGTTTAAAGTTTCTAAAGTCTTGAACACAAAAGAACAAAGAAAAGTTTCAACATTTCTGAAAAATTTTCTATTCACTGATTTTGCGTTACTATTTTTAGAGATCAAATGTTGTTGTTTGGCGCTGGTTTTTGGGTATGTTATGCTATAGAGATAGTAGAATATTTCATCCTCTAATATGCATCTCCTAATTTCCTGGTTAAGATTTTCATTTTTAGCAAAATCAGTAAGTTCACTGATTCTCGCGTAAAGTTGGATAGTTTGTGCAGTTGTGTTCCGAAGGGCGTAACCTAGTCACTTTAACTCCGAATTAAGTTTTGTTTGATTCTAAAACTATCTACACTTGAAGAGCTACGTCTCTGCAAAATTTCAAAATTTTTAGATAACTGTGGATAGGCTAGACGAGTCAAAACAATTGGTATATGTGCAGCAGATTTATGATGGGTCACAAATTAAAAGCCATGATTAATTGGTTTGATTTTTGTTAAGTCCAGTGTGTTTAAAAATCAATGGGCTTTAGTCTAATAAGATTAGATGAGGTTGTTTTTCTTAGTGAAGATTAAAATAAGCCTTGGAACTCAAATTGGGCCATGAAATTAATAAATGATTTGCATTGGGCCTTATTTAACAAGTATGGACTTAAAATTGGTTTTATCTAGTTCTTTTGTGTTGTTTAACACTATATGTTAAAATCTCAAGATATGAAACTTATTGCAAATATGCTATCATTTATTTTATGTATAGGATACATTAGTTTGTGTTAACTTGCTTGTTTAGCTTCATTATTTATTTATATGATGCATATCCTATGCTTTATGAGTTTTTATCTTACATTGTGATGTTGGATGATAAATGGTGAATTTGATCATGGACTTGGTTAATGAATGCTTAATTGGTTGTAATTTCATTAGATAGTGTTATAACTAATTCTATCATTCATTAGTATGTAATTGAGGCATAAGTCTCATTTTATTTTTATTGCAATTGAGAGAAATTGTAGTGAGGCATAATGTATGTAATTTCTACAAGAAGTTTGCAAGATGACCATTGGAGACTTTCAAGGTGTTGGAGGTGCTTTGGATCTTTGAAGAAATCAAGAAGACAAGACCAAAGAAGACATGAAGATGTGCTTGTTTAGGTTTTATTTTTGTCTTGATTCGATTCATAATCCAAGTCCATAATCCACCATGATGTATGATTTTGCATGTATGTTTATTTATTTGCCTATATGTGATGTATGCTTGTAAATGAACTAATGCGCAAAGTGAGACCCAATTAAATTCAAAATCTTTCTATGTGCAAACATATTAGATTGTAAACCGGTAAAGGCGTTTACCGTTGTCCTCCACTATCCTAAGTTATATGTGCTCGATTGGGTATGTCTTGGCTAACCCAAAGGTAAGAAGACATATTTCATGAAAGTATTATATTTACATAGCAAACATAGTGATGTTGTGTTGCTGCAATATCACGAGGCCAATAATGCACTAAAGTTGAGGTCCGGGATTCAAATTGCCGCAACACTATGACGATGGGTGTAATTTGACTAGATCACGTTTCCAATAATGCACCAAAGCTGAGGTTACGGTGATTTAGGGGCAAAATGGCCATATCCTATATAGTGATATAGATAGTAATTGTTGCTAACTTTTTGTATGTATATTCCAATAATGCACCAAAGTTGAGGGATATTCATATTAAAGAGAACTACGGTCACCTACTAATGAAGCTTTAATTAGATTCATGATCTCATTTAGGAAGTGTGGGACTCGATAAAATTAGTGGGAGGTATCATTTAATTAAAGGCCAAATTAAATGTTTTAACAAGTTTATATCAACTTGCGATCTTATTTTCTGCATACGTTTATGGCTGCAACAATGAACCTGTTATTTTAATTAACTAGACATTATATTGCGCAAATGGACCAAATTTTTTATTAACGTTATCATCTAAGAATGGTTCTTAGAAACTTAATAAAGTCTTAGAATTACATACTTCGTTATTTTTTTTTTTATCTTGATAGAGTATCAAAACAAAAAGTTGTAGTACTTATGGTTGATAAGTAAAACAAATTAAATATGCTAAGGATTTGTATTCTTTCATAGTTTGCATAAAGGTATGCAAGATGTAAAGAGTATGATTCTTAACTATCAAAGGGTTGTGTGGTAAGCATATTCAATGGCATGGTATTAGATATAATTGGAATTCATTCTCACATTTGTATTTCCTCTTTAGTTAGTGGTAATGCAAAGAAGAAAGACAAATATAGATGATTTCAATTAGCCAGTGGGAGCATATCTAAGAAGAAAATTAAGGATTATATAGGCATGTGTAAAAGATGTTTTCATAGCCTTAAACCGGACATTAAAAGAGGTTTTAATCCAAAATATCTTTATAGCTTGAATGTCAAGGTTGTAAAGCTACTATGAATTATAAATCTTCTTTGATTGTGATTGGTACTACCTTATGGATTCTAGTGAAACATTAGTGAATGTGTTCGAGGATAGAATCTTAATCTCAGTAGCGCACTTTCGGAAGCGTGAAATGTTTTCAGTGTTAGCAATGAAACAAAGGTTGTTGGTTGCGTTAGCTAAAGACAATTTGTTTGGATGCCTTCTGGACATATTTTGTATTTTAAGGATTATTTCTAAATGATATTATGAATAAAATGTATATTCCTAAAGCTTGTAAAAATGCTTTATGGTGTAGTCTTTATTATCTTGATATGGACGAAATAATGTATTGGAAACATATTGTCAACCGTTACAACCATCCACCAAATTTTAAGATTACTCAAATAATCCAAATTAATTGTAGTTTCTACATGATTAGGTTTTTCTAATAATAAGATGATGATTAGGTTGGTTTGATCAACTTATACATCTTATTTATTGGAATGGTAACCAAATCATCCTTTGTTTGATAAAAGATTAAAACTACTAGGATATTTGGAATAGTACATGTTGATGTATTTAGAGCTATTTGTGAATAAGCTCGTATAGGAAAATATATTAGTGCCTTATGATTAGATCATGAAGGTAAAATACCTAAGTACTATTTTGTTTGAGTATCCTAAAATTTTGATATAGTATCGAAATTAACAATGCCCGTGTGTACCACAATTAAATAGGGTTTTCTTAGTGAAGAAACCGTGCTTTGTTGGACATAGTACAGTTGTTGATTAGTTTGACTAATCATTATATTTATTTGTGGGTCGTACTTTCCTTAATTTAATTTTATGTTGAATAGTAAATCCCTACTATTGCTAGAACATTATGTTTGATATAAGTTTGAAGGCAATCAAGGATTAAATATGTTAATTTTGATTTGTCCTTCTTTTATTGAAAAGTTTTGTACGGGCTAGTGGAAGTTTTGGTTAAAGGTAATTTTATAGTATATCCAAATTTTGTATGATATAATTTAAATTTAATGGTCAATGTCTATTGATCTATTAGATTCTAATCTTTTTGAAGAAAATGTTTTGTTCAAGAAGATGTTGCATTCTAAGAAAAATAGAAATTGAGGAAGTGTCCTCAAAAGCTATAAAATCACCTAGACCAGAATAATGAATCTATTTAATAAGTTCTGGAATGTGTCATCAATCAAGATATTTGCAAATCTAGTAGTGTATCTCATACTTAAAAGAAATATTTGGATATCTTTTTGGGAATGCACAAAAGTTGTTTGTGTATTTGAGATAATAATCAATTAGTAGGTCCTACGATTTACAAAGAAATGGTATATGTGATATCGACTCCAAGAAACTATATAATGCAAAGCATATTGATTAGACTTCATATATTTTAACTTAATCTAGATATTGATTTCCGAGATAAAAGTTGAAGTTAATGGAAAAGGCTAGTGACCTTTTATAGCTAATTGCTTTCTGAAAGATATCATCAAAGGCAAATGGTTGACTATAATGTAATCTTTTTACCAATTATTGTGCTTAAGTCTGTTTGTATTATGTTAGACATTATAGCACATTGTGTTACTATATTACTGATTTGGATCAATAGATATGAGTAATATACTTGATAAATCCACTTGGGGATTTTTAAAGTAAATTTATTGGAATTGTTTCCTCCAATTCAAATGAGATTAAAGAGTTAGATTTCATTTAGAATGTGGATTAACCTTTTGATTGCAAAAGAATAGTAGGAGTGCATCCACTTTTCCATGACTGCAATAATGATGACTTGGATATCATGGTTGATGATATATGTGTTGTGATATTAATTATAGTGTAGTTATATTAAATGTTCTCCATTTAGAACTTGTCGTTCGTATCTTGTTAATTCGTAGCTATGATAATAGTACGAAGAGATTACTCGACATATTCCTTAGATTGTACAAAGAGTATTTTTTGAAGGTGTTAAGCAACTCTAGTTGCGTAGCAAATTTGTATTCAAGTTATAGTAACTTCATATTTGTTATACTATGTACAAGACTTGATATTGTAAGGTGTTATGAGTAAATATCAGTCCAATCCAGGTTTGGGAATGGTGGATAGAATCGAAGTATATTCTTAAGTACTTGGGAAGCACTAAAGATATATTTTAGTTCAAGGAGAAGGTAAATTCTGTAGTGACGGATTTACTAGTTCAGATTCTTAATCTGAATCTTATAATAGAATATCTATGTTAGAGTTCATGTTTATTTGTAGTGGGAGCTCAGTAAGTTAGAAGGTTCTAAGAAAACTGTAGATTCCATTACATAACTCATGTCTTTTGTGATATGTAATATTATGAAAGAAGTTGTTTGGATCGAGGAAATCATACGAGTTGGTTATGGTTTCTATAGTTAAGTTATAATACTTTTGTGTTACGACTATACAGAGCTACTACATAAGCTTGTGGAACCCAGGTCTTATTGTATGTCCAAACATTTGGAAAGATGTTTCCATCTTCATGTGTTGCATATGTAGCCAATAATCATATTGAGATATGTCTTTTTAGAAAATGGCCACATCTCTCGATGTAGTTGACCCACTAACCATAGATTGGTCCTCGTTTTGAGAAGATGGATATTGATACCATTGTATGTTGTGCTAATACTATGTAACATAACATCAGTGCACGTAGGAGATTGTTAAAGATATGTCCTAATGCTACATATTTGGATGACATATATTGGGGCATTTTGATATTAACTTGTACATTATGGCATCTATGTCTATATATGTGTATTTTCATATTGACATAATTAGCACATTCATATTCTCCTTCTTTTATGTGTATGAATAAGTCCCTAGTATTTTCATTATAGGAATGTATTCTAAAAGCGTTTAGAATATGTTGGCGTATTTTTTTAATATGATAAATACTTAAAGTATTCATAGTCCTTAGATTATTTGATCAGGACTTCAATAATCTATTACGGACTATCACTTGTGTTGTTACCTTTGATTAACATATGGATGTTAATGACAAAGGATGGTGAACCACGTGCCATAACAGCATAGGGATGCGACTAACAAACATGTGGGTGACTATTAGTTGAATAGATCACTGAATGTGATGTGAATCACATATTAAATGACTTCAAATTAATTATTTGTGATTTGTTGTGATTGTGCATGTAATCCTTAGACTTGAGACATTACGGCTGTCATCTATATTGGGGTTTGATTCTAGCGTTTGGACAATAATTGTTTCGAAAAACGAGATGAGATACGTCATCTCACAGTTTCATTCATTCGGTATAGTGATTGACAGGTAGTGATCAAGATAGGATCCATTAACCTCCAGTGTGAGGCGATGTCCTATGCGATCTAAACTTGGTTGTTTAATGAGGAAATCCTTGGCCGTGGTATGAATGATGGAAAAGGGGTTTTCCATGTGTCGTCTCTCATTACACCAGTTAGATCTATGCATGGTATCAAGTTTATGAACTTAATCGAATCATGGTTCTTGCTCGACGGGACAATTAACGGAAGGATTGGATTGCAGGATAATCGGCGACCATAAATAGATTCACTTGAATAAGATTTCATTGCTTTGTAAACTGTCATGATACGTTCGTAGCTGGAATGTCACTCAAGAACTTTGAAGCTATTTTGAGAATGACGGGGGATATTCTATAAACAAATCGAATAGTTTGATTAACATTGAAAGTGTTCAATGTTTCTTCAGTGCTATATTGCGGTGAATCTAGAAAGTCACACACAATAGAGCATGACATATGTTTTTCCTATTGAGCTTAATTTAGTTTCTCTTGAGTTGGTAAAGTGTTAACAATTGCATTTAGTTTTCTCTTGAATTGTTAAAGAGTTAACAATTATATTTTGTTTCTCTTGAATTGTTAAGAAGTTAACAATGGTGCAATTGACCATTAAAAGTTATTGGGGCCAATATGCAATTATTAGTAAGTGTTGGATCTAAGGTGGAAATATGAAAAAGGTTGTTTTCATAATTTCAACTAATAGTGATTAGATTGAATATTTAAAAGTCTTAGTGGAAGAATACTACACAATATACATATGATGTATATATGTATATTATTACATTAGTGGAAGAATACTACACAATATACATATGATGTACATATGTATATTATTACATTAGTGGAAAAATACTACACAATATATAATATATATATGTGTGTTTGTTTTTTCTTTCAACAAAAGATAGACAACACAACCAAGATTTAAGAAAGGTTGTCTTCTCTTTTGTTTAAAAGAGGGAACAACAATGAGGAATGTAGGGAAAAGAAACAAAAGATGACAAGGCTTGTCTTTTGTTTTCATGTGAGCTAAGAGTAGTCTTCCTCTCTCTCTCTCCATGCTCTTACACGGATGAAACAAAAAAAGAGAGATGCATCTATGGCTGAAAAATCATAGAAAAAATACAGCAAGAAAATGAAATGAAGAAGTCCTATCTTCTTCATCATATTCATCATACACCATGGCTGAAAATGAAGATGAAGTAGATGAACTTGTCTTCTCTTCTTCTTCATAAATTCCAGCCAAGAACTATGGAAAATAAGGAAATGGTTTTGCTCTCTTCTTCACAAACAAGATTACTAATCTTCCATGGTTATCTAACACAAAACAACCTCGAAGATGGAGAAGCCATTCTTTGCTCGTGTGGACGGACTAGAGCTTTTGTGTTTTCAAGGGATGGTGTCTTCCATCAAGTGATAAGAAATTTCAGATTCCGGGCTTCCATGAGTTGTCTACAAGTGGTATCTTAGTTTCCTATCTCTTGTCAATATAGATATTTGCTATATATATGTTTTGCATATGTTAATCACATGATATCAAGATTAGAGTTTCATATGAACATTATGCTTTGAAATTCCAGAAAGTTTTGAACTTCATGTTTTGCTTCTGCTCGATTCTTAGCTAGATGATGTTCATAGCTCTAAATATATGAGATCTTTCACAAGAAAGCTTGATTGAGCAAATAAGTCAAGGAACGAAGCTCTTTCTCTAATAGCCCTGTTGAATAGGAGGGCAAAGGCTTTTTGGAAAAGTGTTTTTTGTCTTCTAAACGAATTTATTTCTATTTAGAGAGATTGGGCTTCAAGTTCTTAGGAAGAGCTGTACGAGGCAACTCACGTACTGTCCGGGAGCCAAGCCCCAGCACCGGGGCTTAGGTCAACACTTATATAATAGCCAGTCATCAATTGGAAGTGGGCAAGACGGTGATGAATTGCGATTGGTCTCAACCTTCGACACGCGACTTATTGTGACCTGACTAGGATGCCCATTTATACTAAAACCTTGTTTACATAGCGAAGAAAAATCGAGTGGAAGGGGATAGTCAGCTGGCTGCTTCTTGGCCACACCCCCTGCTTATAGATACGAGATACTTGATATATATTTTTAAATCGAAAATTGCATACCATTAGCCGATATACGTATATGAACATGGGTACATGATATTGAATTCCTAGTCAAGGCTCAAAGTTGGCTCAAGCCACAGGAACTTTTGCTAAAAAAATAAAGAAACCAGCACCTCCTTACACTCTCTCTTTGGCTTGTGTGGCTACCTTCGGGTGTTGAAAAAGTCATTGATTCTTGATGCCGAGCTACTATTGGTGTAGTTTTCAATCTCAACCATGGTGCAAGTAAGCTAAGAAAAGCTGGACAAAGCCGGTGGGCAGCAGGCAGACACCTCGTTGTTCGTGGTATTGCAATGAATCCAGTGGATCATCCTCATGGAAGAGGTGAGGGGCGCACGAAAGGAGGTAGACATTCGAATACAAATATTGGACTGAGAAGTAAAAGGGGGAAAAAGTGAAGTCTAAGCGCATATGGCACGAAAAAGAAATCCGATTTTGGTAAGACTTGATCTGAATCGTAGTTCGGTTTCAAGTTGGTTCAATGAGGGTGACCACGAAAGTCACCGAATGGGTCAGTCTTTTCCTTCAGTTTGTCCCATATTTTAAATAGAAATAGGCGTGGGAGGATATTGCAGATGTCCGGGGCGGACACGACTTCTTCTAAGGCTAGAAGACCACTAGAAGACACCCTGGACTAGAGCATGTTGTGAAAGAAGCACACTGGGCGAGCGTGCTTCAACTGTGTCTCCGGGGCATAGTTGAATGTAGATATCATGAACGCGAGGTGCAGGATACCAGGTCGAGAAACCCTGGAAACCACTCCCCTATGCCCCAATCACTAGCGCATCCAAGGCCCCAGCACCCAGCTCAATTGGAGAGGCCTAGCCTAATCTGAGAAGTGCTAATTCGGTTCGGATAGAGTTCATTCAAGAATGCCGCCATCCCTGGAATCAATAAGAGAAGAAGTGCTAAGTTTCAGATCATTGAAGAAACCGAAACGAAAGAAAAGACGTTTCTCGCTCGGCGCCTAAAGCGCACTATGCTCCGCTTCAACAAAAAAGAGTTTTCGGTGGAATCGGTGAACCACACGAGCTGGTTAGATATGTGGGACAGAGGGCTCGTAGTACCTGGTAGCACAGCTATGCAGTGGAAGGGAAGGAGCCTAAATTGGCCCCCTTCTTTCTTTTTTCTTTAATAAAAAAAGAAGTACAAGAAGATTAGACTCTCGGATGAGACTAAGCAGCTACCGACCGTTCGGACGCACCCTTGACCTTCTTTGATTAAGAACAAAAACTTATCTAAAGTGGAGCCCAGTTTAAGATGTCAAACAAATGATAGAATGGAAAATACAGAATAACCACTAGTAGGGATATAGATGGAGTCTCGCTAAGTAAAGAGAGTTGTAGATTCGTAAAGCATGAGAAGACTTTCAATTATCGTGCTAGCTACAATCTTTCTAAAACAAAAAGGGAGAAAGTTGACTTTGAGAAAGAAGGGCCAACTATTTAGATTAGAATCTTAGTAAAGGCAGCAAGGACTTGAGCTACGCGAAAGCCATTGCGCTAAAGCGCATCCACTCTTTAGCGCTTTAGTTTTCAATAAGGACGTTTAGGCTTTACTAATAAGATAGAATAGAAATGGCTTTTTCATCAGCATGGGCAAGTTTGGAACCCTATACAAAGTGCTCTCATTTCAAATGACAATTGCCTCTTCTTGCTGCGAGGGCCTTGCATGAAACCAAACCACCCCGCACCCGATCAAGTACCTATTGCTTCGCTGGTAGCCCACTTAGGTTAGGGGGCATTGTCCCTCAGTTCTTACCAACCTCTAGTGTGTAATTGACATGTTGCCATCTAGAACTCGGTCGAATAAGAATCATAGATTCCCTTTGCTGTCAATTTCTTATTCATTCATGGCGCTCGGTCGGTGCTCATTTCTCATCTCAAACCAGAACAACTCTGAACGTTAGGGAAGATAAGGAAAGACCTCCTGAGCAAACCGACCGAATGTACTTAACTTATCCGAACCGAACAATAGTGGCTTAAAGCTAAGCCTATCACAAGATAAAAATACCTTGATCGGCGGGGATGAGCATCTCAAAGTATGGGGCAAAGGATCAAGCGCTTTGACTTTATCTCCCGGGATCTACCACAGGTTGGGTTTGAGAGCCGTGTGATGGGTGACTATCCAGCACAGTTCGGAGAGAACTTTTAGTCTCCATTGGTGAATGGAAGCCCCCCTCCTACCAAGCAAGAAGGAAGCGGATCTTCCCATGGCGGAGTCATCATTGACTCTATTTATTATTATGTTAAATCAGTGTATCAAGATGTCAATCTGAGATCGTATTTTGATTCGATACGTCCACCTACGAGACACACCTTTGGCTTTCATCTTGGTATGTGTATTATTCTATATTTTCCCAAAAGAACTTTCATTCATTTAATTCTTCCCCGTCTACCATGAAGACTAAAATGAGGCAAAAAATCTAGACCCGAAAAGGAGAAGGGTCGGTGGTGGGCATTTTGGAAAGTCGACCCGATCAGGTGTCTTCATTCAAGGGACGATATAGAAGAAGAACGAAAGGAAGTGAGAGGTCGGGGGGCAGGGAAAAGAGTTGAGTTGATCAGGCCCAACGAGCGAAAGAAGCAAAACAAAATCAAGATTTGGCTGAAAAAGAAGCAAGGCTATGGATACCATGACCGATCACCATCGATAAAGAAGAATCTTTCTAAATCACTTCGGGTCAGTAGGGCCTTCAAGCATCCAAAATATGTCGGGGTTGTAAATGACATCGCTTTCCTGATAGAAAATGACGACTCCTTCATAAAATAAAGTTATTCAAGTTCTTTTTCCCAAAGAAGTCCCGCTCCGATAGCCCGACGAGTCATCTACTTCAAAGGACCCTCCCTGTAGGGCGCCCTTCCTTGAATTATTCAGTCATGCAATACTTTTTGAATACAAAGAACAAAATGCATTTCGACCCTGTTGTAGTTCTCAATTATTTTGTGGCACTAGGCGTGGCTGAACCATCTACGATGGGGAGAGCTAAAGCACAGGAAAGAAGCTTAGATAAGAGAATACGTTCTCGCATTGCTTTTTTTGCTGAAAGCTCGACAAGCAACAAAAAGTGTTTGGCCGAAGCCAAGAAGAGGTTGACCCACTTCATTCGCCAAGCGAATGATTTTTGCTTCGCGGGAACAACAAAACAACCATCGCGCTCTTTCCTTTCTTCAGTGCTACCTTTTTTTTCCAAGGGATGGGCTTGGGGTGTATAATAACCTTTTTTTTAGGATGCCTTGGAACAACTCCTAAGTCAATTAAGGATAAAATATTGGAACCTTATGGGTAAGGATAAGATAATGGAATTGATCTAGAAATTCATAGACCTAGATGTGATAAGAGAATTGAAGGGGATAGAGATGATGATAGAGATCATATTGAGAAACAGAAGAATTCCGTACGGGTACAACTCTTATTTGAACGAAGTGAAAAAAAAATGTGATCTTTGTTGTCTAATAGAACTAGCACTAATACCTTAATTGAATCGGTCAAGATCAAATATGTTTATCAAAGTGCTTCTCTGATTGCTCAAGACATCTCTTTTCAACCGAGGAACAAAACAAGATCATTTCGTTCCATTTTTAGTAAAATAGTAAAGGATATTCCATTAGTAATGAAAAAATGGGTGGAGTGGATTCGTATATGTTGTTCAAGTCGATCAGAAGGTGCAGAAATAGCTAGAACGAAAAGCGAAAAGTATGGAAAAACATCTCGTAATGTATTTAACCAAAAAATAGATTATGCCCCTGTGAAAGTATCTACTACTTACGGAATCTTAGGTGTCAAAGTGTGGATTTCATATAGTAAAAAAAAAAAGGGGGCGTGCTATATCTGAAACGTACAAAATATAGTAAAATATCGTAAAGGCAGATGTAGTAGGGGTTGCAAACTGGATGGTACACAACTTGGTTTTTGAAGATATGGCACTAAAAGTTATAGAGCTGGTCGTCTTTCATATCGAGGCATTGAAGCAGCGTGTCGGGCTATAATCGGATACTTCCGTCATGCTATGAGTGAACAATTATGAAGAAATGGTAAGATATGGGTAAGAGTTCTTGCAGATCTCCCTATTACCGGGAAACCTACAAAAGTAAGAATGGGAAGAGGAAAAGGAAATCCTACGGGTTGGGTTGCTCGTGTGTCCACGGGACAAATCCTATTTGAAATGGATGGTGTGAGTTTGTCAAATAGTCGACAAGCCGTTACAGTAGCGGCGCATAAACCATGTTCGTCAACCAAGTTTGTTCAGTGGTTATAACCTAATTTGTTAGTGGGGAAAATCTGGGCTGGGATTCAAAAGAATTAGGCGAAGTGTTTGTTCCTGAACGATGGAGTGGAAAGACACTAAAGGAGAGAGATATACTCCTTTTGTAATCGCCGAACCTTCTTGTTCGAGGCGTACGACCCTGATACGTTACGGTTGAATTCTTCCGGTCCGGTTTAGAAAGTGATAGTAGTAAGAATAGATAAGAAAGAGAAGAGCTAAGATTTAGGACACGAAAGTGTATGGGAGAAAAAAAAAGTATGTATGTATTTGTGGGGTGGGGCTATGTATGTAGAAAGGGATCAGTCTCTATCCATCTGGATACTCACGTAGGCTACCAAGTAAATAAATTCAGGTAGTGTCTAAATAACAAGGAAGCCAACAAGCTCAAACATGAACAGTTAGTTGGCGAGCTAGCTGTATTTCTTGTGAGTCGACTCGCGTACGGGCAGGCACGGAGGTAAAATTGATGCAAGGGCTACATACGTACATCAGTCGCATCTTTATGGTGCTGTTAGTAGGTGGAGGCAGCATTATTGTTCCTAGTCTCTCTTAGCAACGAGCCTACTCAGTTCCTGGGGTTGTGTTGAGGCAGCCCACGGGGCCTGCATGGCGCAGCAGCCTAACCCCAACCCTAGGGTGGGAACTCTTAGGAACTGGTCACTAAGGTTGGTAAACTCAGGGTGCCTACCGTACTTGTTCCTCTATCCATCCTTTTTCTCCATAGGGCTGACGACGGAATTCTTGATTTCGGGAGGAGGGGAGCACCTGACAGTCATTTACTAGGGGGGCTGTCCAACCAACGAAGAGCTAGCTTACGAAGCTTACTCATCAAGGGGCAAAGGGGGGAGTACATGCATCGGCATCACGCAGGATTTTCTTCAACAAGAAAGGATTGCTGCTGTGAGTGATGATGCACGATAGAGAATAATGGATCAGCGGACCGATTGATTGATCGAGATGTGATGCTCATTAATCGACCATGCAAAAATCTCCAATCTCCTTTACTAGAGTTCCAAACTTGAAAGCTTTCTGTTCAAGCTCCGCTCGCTGTCTACTACTCAAGTCCTACGAGTCTACTAACAGGAACTATCGTACAGTCGTATCTTCTCGTAAGAAAGATCGTATATGAACTAACCTAAGTAGTAGAAATAGAAAGAAAGCATTGGAACTGTATTGGCCTGGCAAGCTACGACCGATACTGCACTCTTACCAAGCCTTCTCTCTTTTCTTTCCTTATGGATAACATAGAGCTAATTCTATATAGTCTTCCCCTCCCTTGTAGGACAAGTTTGGAAGCAAGGACTGATTAAACCGTACTGTAGATCCGATTCTCAGCATTCCTTCCATCTGCCTGGCTGTGAAAAGACGATTCATTGTTCCCCATCTCTTTTTTTTTTCATTCCTCCCTCAATGCTCGTGCAAAGAAGTTTGATTGATGCCATACTCTTCTATAATAGTTATTCTAGTGCAGCTAGGAGAGCTAACTAAGACTAAGAGTTGATTCTATAACAGTCACAGCAGATTCTGGGCACCAATGCACTAACTCCTTTGTTGTCTTGCTTGTTTTTCTTGCTTCCTTGCTTTAATCCAATAGGTCGTAGCATCCCTTTTTTTGCTTAAAGAAAGGTTAGTTTACTATAGTGCTTAAGGAGAAGAGAGATTCCTTATCAAGGACGGGAACCGGTACTTGGATAGATTCCAGATGAGAGATTCGCTATTGGATAGCTTGAAGAGGCTAAACTTTCAAGGCTCGAACTCTTGAACTATTGGAATAGACAGACCGCAAGTCAACAAGCAAGGTTTTTATTATTTGCTTGGTGCTTAATTCCCTGTAAATAAATCTTCTGCTTTTGGTAAGGGGAAGAAGGAATATGTCATCATCTATTTGTCATTGAGAATGGGTCTTATTTCCTCTGGTATCGGGCATCCGGAATCAGTATCGTTAATTGGAAATTTCTCTCTTGCCATTAGCGAATCCCTTATTGTTTTAGAAGAGTCGCCCGGTTATCCCTTCTTGCTTGCTTTGGGCTCATCCTATGCTTGGTATCTTCGATATGCTCTTTCTTTATGAAGGATCTCTCCTCTCGTTAAGCACTCGGGTTCAGGTAGATAGAGGAGTTAGGGGTTATGTAATTCATTATGTGGAATTCATTTTCTATCAGTACGATTCCCGTCCTTTGTCAGAAAGGGTGTCCACTCTTGCAACAATCGTAATCAGTCTTTCCTGTATTCAGGACTCGGGCTATATGCCCTCTTTTCGATAGAAAATGAAGAAGACAAGAAGGCAGAAGTAGTACCATCCAAATCAACTGAATAGTACGTAAAAGGGTTTTCCTTGCCAGAGCGTAGCTCGAGACTTTTGCCTCTCTTTTCTGGTAGCTGGAAGGTATCTCCGACTTCTAAAGTAGTGAAAGTACCAACTATTTCGGCCTTCACAATTGAGACTCCAATATATATATATATATATATATATTTCAGAGTCCTTTTAATGAATAATCCACTCCTTGCTTGGTTTTAAGAAAGTTGGCCCCGGAAAGAAGCCTACCATCTTTGACCTACAGGATACCACTCAAGGACCTAATGAAGATGTCCAGCCGTTTGTGACTATGAAAAGGTAACTCCTAGCCAAAACCGACATCATAATCACCGAATCCTCGATCAAACTAGAGATTTCATAAGAGAAGAAAGATCGTACGTAGAAAGTCTTGCTTACTATCTCCTCCATTTGAGTTAAGTAAGAGGAGAGGAACTTCAAGCTTTAGATCTACCTTCAACTAGAAAGAATATGGCCTCTGCCTTATGTTCATCCGATACGGAGACATATTCGTTGAATTTAGAGCTATGGTTTGGGATCTCCTCATGCAAATGCCTATGCGCCTTTGGACTCGTATACTGTTGTGCCTTTTGATACGAATGATACAATTGATGGTACGGCTAAGAGTATGGAATCTTACTCTCCGTCCATTCCTCTGTTGAGCGTCTATCTTCATTTCCTTAACAATCTAGCTGAATTCCATCCAGCCTCTCCCTATCGGTCGGGCATCCTCAAACCTCAACAACTAAGGAATAAACTGTAACATCCCCGGTTCCTATTCCAGGAGGTCATTCTCCCCCCTCTTACTGAACGAGCGAAATAGTCTTCAAAATTTTGAAATGTTCATTTCACGAAGCTCTGGCTTTCTACTATACGAATTTAGGTGATGGCTGGCATCGGCATCAATCAGACTTGGTTTCTAGCAAATCTTGATGCTCGAGGTTTGAAGATTCTCGACCGATAGGGAGAGGAATGGAACTAACAATGAATTGAGAAGAAAGCTCCTATTAATCAACATTCATTTAAGGCTTCGTTTACATATACTCGTTGGCTTGGCTAAAACTAGGTTGTTGAAGCAGAACTTGCACCCGCAAAAAAAAAAAAATGACATGTTTAGATTAAGAATTTGAAGAAAATACAACAGGTAGGGGGATGGTGCTTTGACTTTCTTCGCGTGTGAAATAATCCATTCTAAAAGCCTCGAACAAAGGATCCAAAAAAAGAATAGCTCAAACTAAGCCAAACTCAAGCAAAGGGATCGAAAGCCACTGACGGGCTAGCCGATCTGCTGGCATACAATTCGAGAAAAAGTTGACAACGCTGATGACAGCTCAAATCAGGCACGTTGAAAATCATCCGATAGAGAGTAGAGAGGCAAGAAATCATTGGGGTTTGAAGATGCTCGACAGAGGTATGAAACTAGTCATTTTTCTGTAGTCTCTACTCCCAGCTCTAATCAGTTCAAAGAACCCCACTCACTAAGAAAGGGAACGAATCCCATCAAGGTAAAACCCTCCAACTCTATATGCTTGGCACAGGCCATTTGGTGGGTCCGAGAGAGAAGAAATCCCAAAAGCCACTTTTCTATCTCCACTAGCTCGAGAAAGACAGAAAGAAAAATGACAACCACCCAGGCTGATTATTGACAGTGAAAGCCAAAAAATCTCCTCTAATGGAAGGGCAGATACCCAGAAGATTCTATACTTTGTTTTTCGCCTACTCTTTCAAATGAAGCATCTTTTTCGACATTGACCTCTTTCTTGGTTTGAACCCACTTCGGTAACTCGAAGAGACTATGAAAAAGTAGATGATTGACTGGCTATAAGCCGACACTCATAATCATACTTGGTCAACTCTCCATTAATAAAGGAAAGGTTTTCCGGCGGTTTGCCAACTTTGACATGCAAACTTTGGGGGTTGAATTCTCCAAAAATTCCATTAGTTTTCCTGGCCTGATCTCAATGCCTCTACCCTTGGTTCTCTCATCTCATCCGCTTGGTTCATATTGGTTGGAGCGTATGTGGGCTAGTGACATAATCGGCCAACATTCATTAATTCATTTCGCCATGAAGCCAAGTTCCCAACAAGGAAGATTCATACTAATTTTGAAACCGAAACGCTACAAGTGGGTAATCTCGACTAGCCTCTCTCTAGAAGGAAAATATGATCTAAAATGCCACGTTTTTTCTTCCATTCCTCGAAGACTTTAAGATATGTCCTGAAACAACATGTTTAGGGCTGCCGTTCAGACTTCTATTGACTTTGGACACGTAAAAGCTATTCCCATTTGATGTATGGAAATCATGAGCACAGGTCCTTTCTCCCAAGATTGGATCGAGGGAACTGAACCGCTATCACGCGTTTTCCGTTCCCAGCCTTCATAAATAATGGGATGGAACCAACCTTCAAACCCCTAAGGGTAAGGGATTAGGGTTCGTCCTCCTTTCTTGAACATAGTCAGTGGCAGATGTGACCAGGCTTTTTTCTTTACTTTGAAGGCAAGAAGAATCAACTCCCAAGAGTACATTCTTGAAAGAAAACTTCAATGTTGCCACGAAAAAAAGGACCGGTCAGCTTGATGGGACAACCAAGGTCACAGGAATGAGTGAAAGCCACAGAGCAAAGGTATGAAGTAACTTAACTGATAAGGAGATGTTTGATGCTAGTTGGTAGCGCATTCGTTTTCCTATTTCATTGGGATCGGTCCTAAGGCACGTGCTTTAATATTGTCTTGATTGGCAGTCGCTCTTCTGTATTTTGAATCTTCAGAGATACCCTTAGAGGTCTATCTTAAATGGTAGGGTTGTTGAGTCAAGTCCAGAAGAAGAAAAAGAAAGTCACAAAAAGGAATCTTGAACAATAGGCACAAGTCATTATTTATGTTATTATTAGTATCTCAATTACAATTAGCATTTCTATTAGCGCTGCTCTTTTGTCTCCTTAATATCATCTCGAGACCCAAACAACGAGATCCATATTGGAACCAACACATATTGATTCAAAGCTTATGGCCCTTCAATACAAACCCACTGTATAAAACCATAAGTGAGCAGTGCGAGTCTACAAAGAATACTTCTTCCTTATTTGGCGCTGCGGGAGATGCCCTACAAGGCCTTCTTTCTCAAGATTAAATTATTCGTGGGGAACAAAAGGGAGCAATGCCGCTACAAGCAATAGAAAACAACGTTTATTAATCCATTTCAGTAGCTGGCGGTACACACTAGGTATCAACAACGGACGCTTTCTCTCACCCAGCCCTTAGGAGGTGTTAACCTTTCACCTTTGGCTTTCCGAAGAATGATCTATCTAGTGTGCTATTTATAGTTAGGGCTTCTCCCTTTTCAATCTACATGGCATACGTACACAAATATTAAAACTCATTGACTGGGCTTAAAGCATATGATCAAAGTTCTAGTGGCGCACATAGCAATATTAGAATTGAATTCTCGTCGGCCTGACCGACAATAATAGTAAACTAACACTGTTCTAATAGAAAGAGGGATAGTGGGTCTCTTTGTCGAAGACCCTAGAGCTGTGGAAGAAGCTTGTGGGGGAGCCATTCACGAGGCCCTATGGATTAAGGGGAAGGATGACGTCATTATTCACACTTTTATCCACTTTACCCCGAATCCTATTCTTCTAAGCAAATATTCTAGAAACCTCCAGTTTACATGGTCGTAAGCCTTTTCTATGTCAATTTTGCATAGAACTCCCGGTTCCCCGCTTCTAATTCTTGAGTCAATGTACTCGTTCACTTTAGGTTTTTATTCCAGGATTTGCCTTCTTTGAACAAAGGCGCTCTGATAGGGCGATATGATCAAACTCATTGCCTTCTTCATTCTAGATGCTAGTACTTTTTCTATTCTTTTGTATAAGCTACCCACCAAGCAACTCGGCCGGAAATCTCAAATGTCAACGTCTTCGCCTATATATGGGATCAAGGCAATGAAAGTGGCATTGGTTTGAAGATGCTCGACCTATAGGGAGAGGTTTGAAAATGCTCGACCGATAAGGAGAGGAATGGAGTTGGCTCCAGTGAGGCATCTTTGTGGAACTCCAAAAGCACCTTCATGAAGTCATCCTTGACCACCCCCCCAGCATTTTTTATAAAGGGCGATGGTGAATCCATCTGGATTTGGGGCCTTGTCTCCACACATCTCCCCCAGAGCCTTGAAAACCTCATATTCCTCAAAATGCCTTTCCAACCCATCACACATCTACGTAAGGATATGAGACCCCATGACGCGTCGGTAGAAATGAATGCGGTTCTATGTAAAGCTCTTTGTAGAACTTTTCGACCACTAATAGAATCGCTTCCTCCTCCTCCTGAACGCCCCCTTCTACCTCCAGTCAAGATATAGTGTTTACTAAATTTATCGCATTCGCTACTCGACGAAAGAACTTTTTGTTCTTATCCCCTTTCCTTAACCACATAATTTTCTACTTTTGCCACCAACTAATCTTTTCCAACCTAGTTAGCCTCCTTCATTCTTCTTTAGCTAAAACTTTCAGAGCTATTTCTGCTGATGGTAGAGGTCTTTATTCTTCTGTGCGGAAGGATTTATCTCGAACCTTTTCCATCTATCTTTAGAAGTAGGGCAAGAGAAAGTCAATATGATATTTGCCTTGGTTTTTCCAACGAAACCAAGTCACTCAGAGTTAAAGTTAAATCCATTAGGTTCTTCGATTTGTTCAGACAAGAAATGAGAGACAATAAAACATCTTTGATTACGATTAAAAGGAACAATCTCAAATAGGCCAAGATTCAATTTCGGGCATTTCTTGGTGAACGTGATCTACCATAATCTCTTCGATCCCTTCATTTATGTGCCAGAATAGAGAGAGATTTAGTAGGAAAGTGGAAGAGACTTTTTTGTATATGATAATCAAAAGGAGTGGGAAAGCTGCAGTAATTCTTTGGAAAAGCCCGGTTCTCTTTGTCTTCGAGCTTTCATTCTTCAATCCACTGATTCCTTTCTTCATATACCTCCCTACCAATAGATAGAGACAAATAGGAATAACTGAACCACGTCTACAAAATGCCAGTACCATGCAGCTGCTTCAAAGCCAACATGATGCTCCTTGGTCAGATAACCAAGATATTGGCGAATACCACATATGATCGAGAAAATAGTACCTTTAATGACATGAAAACCATGAAAGCCAGTTGATAAGAAAAAGGTAGAACCATAAATACTATCTGAAATAGTGGAGGGTGCTTGATAATATTCCATTCCTTGAAAGCCTATGAATACTAGAGCCAGTGAAACGGTAGCTACTAAAGTGTAAATTGCTCGTTTTTCCTTTCCAGCAAGTATAGCAGGATGAGCCAAAGTTACGACAGCTCCGGATGAAAGGAGAATAAGGGTATTAAGAAAAGGGATTTCCCAAGGATCTAAAACCCCAATCCCTTTTCGGGGGCAAATACCTCTGATCTCTACCGTAGGTGCCAAAGAAGAATGAGAAGAAGCCCAAAAAAAAGCAAAAAAGAACATAACCTCCGATACGATTAACAGAATAAAACCATATCGAGGTCCTAATTGTACGACTTTGGTATGACATCCTTCCAACGTGGATTCACATAGAACATCGCGCCACCATACGAACATGGTATATAGGATAAATATGAGGCCCAAACTGAGAAGTGTTGCACCCCCTTGAAATGAGTGCATGTACATCACACATCCTACGATTGTTGCCAAAGCTCCGGGTGAACCCGAAATAGGCCATTGTGCTTGGATTACCAAATGATAAGAATGCCTATGAGATTCAATCATAAACCACTTTGCCTCGGTTGTATGTAAACCCCCCATTCGCCCCACCCCCTAAAGTAGTAAAGAAGGGCTCTTTGGGGTCTAAATTTCTTTCTAGCACAAGCGCTTCACACATTACCTCCAGGGGCTAGACCCTGATCTTCGCCAGTCCAAGAACCTCTCCGAACGGGATATGTTCCATCCATAGTCTCGAAAAACCTCTTGCAAATTAGCCTGGTTTCACCTCTCAACCCACGCTGGGTTATGTTCCTTAGCCCCAACAAGGGTTTTATCGACCTTCTTGGAGGCATGACAACAAGGTCTCACGATGAGCCACTCACCTAGATTAGGTGCGGGGATCGACACCCTTCCTAAATAAAGGGGCTGTTAGTCCTATCTGATTTGGCAGGGAATAAAAGGTCGGTGGCAACATCAGAATGCCTTATATAAGACTTTAAGTGCACCTGAACTACCCATAATAGGATCGGACTAGGGATAAACTATCCCACACTAGAGGAACGAAAATACCCTTTTAACAAGCAAGCTATGCACCTTTGAGTTCCCGGGGTAAGGATGGTCGTAGATGAAGCTAGTTCCCAAGTAAGTAGCTAAAGCAAGAGGGCAATCAAGCATAGGTACGCTAAGTTTTTATATTATCTTATATAAGATAAGCAGATTGGTGTAGAACTAGATACTTTCCTAGAGTCAGAGTTTTTGTGTAGCCAAGTTCACCTGCCCAATGCCAATGATACTAAGAGCTAGCTTTGCTACCCCATATTCGGAAGGTCGTAGAGATTTGCCTTACGATGGAAGGTACGTAGATAGACCGATGGACATTCATTGGCTTCATCGTAGCTCGCTAGCATTACTCTTGCTTACAAGGGCACATTACCCATTGCCCTATTCTTTTGTTACACAATCACTGGCTTTAGAGCTAATGAATGATAATTACTATAATTATGTAAGTTATCACAGAGACTAGTAGCAGGTTGGATAGAACACTTTCCAAAGTATTGAATGCCCTAGGGCTGCGGCTATAAAACCATTATTGGGCCCTTCATACCTCGACCATTCTTTGTCGAGCATATTCAAACCTCAGAATCGAGAATGAAATTTCCATTGATGAGCTTTCTCGGGAGCTCTTTCTTCTCGGGAATATCTCAAAATCGAGCAAGCAGCAAGAATGATAATCAACCTATAAAACATATATTCCCATGTAGTCGGCATTCTCGATGCAAAGACTCTTGGCTGCTTGGTTCCTTGTGTGGAAATGCTTTTCATGATCTCCAGCTTTTTCCCACTAGCTCGTTCTTTACTAGGCATCTAGGCAACCCCGCCGAGTTAACTCAACGTAAAGAAAGCTCATTAGGTCAAAACTAGGGGAGTGCTTACCAATAGCGAAAGGTTAACATCTATTTGTCCTTCTTAGTAGTAGCGAACATCATGTAACTTCATGCTGTAAAACGACAAGTTAGTAATGCAAGGCAATGTACTAATAAAGCTCTACTCTATTAGACCTTTATCTGGAAAAAGCTAGAAGAAAGGCGAGAAAGAAAGGTTGCCTACTACTAAGAAGTAGGGTAAGAAAGAGAGGTGATGTGACTAGCTTAGTAACTTTATTCAATCTAAAAGGTTGGCTAAGTGCCCTATCTGCCTTTAAGTGAAAGAGGGGCATCGACTGAAGATGGCAGCGGGAAAGACGGGAGCACGAACGAGGTAGCTTATGCTTTCTCCTTCAAATCCTCACTAACTTGTTTATAGTCGATCTGAAGAATATGAACTTATCGCATTCTTATCGATCTTGAACAGCAGTATACTGAACACGAACCAAATTTCGACAAAAGTTGAAGTCGAAGCTACTCAATCATTCAACAGGGACAGTAGGAATCTACGCTAGGATCCAACTTGTGCTACCAACTGTCTTCTCATATGAAATTTGTAGTTAGAATCTTTTTCACCATAAGGATCGAAGACTAAGACCGAAAATTCTCCATCCACTTTCCCGCCGGATGGGAAAAAATTATGCCTTTATCAATAAAGTGAACTTACGGAAGACCCGAGTCCAGAGACAATCGTTCATTTCTTTTGTATTTGGAGCAAGAACCGTCAGTAATGCCCCTCCAAACAAAGCATGGGATAGTCTGACCAAAGGAGCCAACTCTTACACATGAAGTCTCCGGCCCAGAAGGTCATAGCCAGCCATACCAACCCTAGTTCAAGTGGTATGGTGCACTACCAGGGTAGATAACGGTTCATGATCTTAACTAAGTCACATTTTACTTGACTTATGCGACCACGGACCCTATCCATATCCTTAACAGGACTGATAATAGGCTCAAAAAGCATCTTATCTGCATGCTTAACCAATACTCCAATTTAGGCTAAACTGAAGAAAGAACAATAAAGACATACTAATACATCAGCATAGTCATCTTTTCGAAGGATCATATTTCTGTGAAAGGAATGAATAATCCTAGGATAAGCTGACCGTGTTAGAGAGACAGGGACAGATAAAGAACCATTAGGTCGATTGACACCGCCATAAGCAGTCATAAAACAAGTATTACACTGCTTAAGATAAAGCACAAGATGTAAATATCTGCTATTTCGACCCAAATAGATTGTGTCACGCCCCAACTCGACCCCACCTACGATCAGTCAGGACGCAACGGAATTTCGGCGGCATAACGACAGTAAACAGATTTCCGAGGTTCTAAACCAACCTCAATAAACAACATACAACCAGTAATTCCTCAATATAAACAACAACATACAACACAACCATATTATACAATAAAACATCCTCGTTATACGCCTCCGTTCCAACATGACATACAATACCTCAACTTTATCATACATTTCAAAAGTAAGTTGAGACACAACTACAATTTAACCATAGACGAAAGAAAACCACTAAATTAACATCGTTTGGATCATCATCTTTTCAACAACTATTACACTAAGAACCGTAAAGCATATAAAGTCTATTAAACTAATATACAAGACATTTAACAACATAGGATCATGGATAAGACTCAGGGACATATGACTCATCCACGAAAGGCACGTTTTCCACATTCTCCTCTTCAGAAGGCACGTACCCGTAATCTTGTGAAAGTACACCTGAAACATGCATTAATAGAGAGTGATCTTATATACATAAGCCCAGTGAGGATCCGATAGATCTCGACAGTATTCACTACGCTCCTTGGATTTAGTCCTTTGAGCAAGTAAACACACAACAACAATAATAACATAAATAAAGCTATCATCACATAACTATATGACCATTCAATAAGGATACTCTATTTGGTGTAGCTCCAAACGCCATCACGATCTCAACCGTTCTTCTTATAACTCCCCATTACTCACGCACCCGAGGTACCTCACTAGCCCCTTCCCTCCATGACATCTCCGTCATGCGAGCTGGGGGTAGCCTATGGCAGTCATGCCGTTATCAACCCGACAGCCCGACGCTGCCCGAGAGGTGGCACACACATACCAAGACTCCATATTCATCAATCATCATGCAAGCATAAATCAATCAATCAATTGGGAGATCAGCAACAAGAGTGCCCGATTCCCGCATTCAATAATAATCAATCAATAACATCAATATAACATCAATATTAAATTAAACAACAAACAACGTAGTTAGATGACAAAGTAGGCCATCTAACCGGACATGCATAATATACATAATTAAACCCTAAATTACTCAACAACGACTCACCATTCATCACTCGAACACTACCCAACCATCTAAGGCATCGTTCAAGAAATTAAAGAATGACAACCTAAACTTCTAAAATTCATAACTTACAATCTACTAATCCAAACATTGCCAAATCAGTTCCTATCACTCACCCATTCAACCTACTACATTAGCCCTCTCGGAAATCCACCATAACACCTCTAAATCATGCCCGATAACCCTAAAATCCTAAGATGTCATGGCTGGATTTTCCGGATTTTCACACAAACAATGTAATCGAAAATTCGGCATTACAACAGCGCTAACACGTAATTATCAAGTATTTAGAAATCGACGGCAATCGATTTCGAGCAACGCAACTCAATTAAATCAACTTTGAACATTTTAATCAAAATTAAATACCCGGAAAATAAAAATTATGCTATATCCGACAGAAACTCGTAGTATTAGTAGATAATGATCCCTAGCATGCAAGGAGCAATAATCTATCATCAGATTTCAATTCTAACGGTTCAATCTTCATTTATACGCAAAAACACAAAAATGACATTTTGAGATCTAGAATTTTTCTCTCACCTTAGATGCGATATAAGCCTAGGAATGCGTGCAATGCGTGCCCAACAAGCAGAATCCAA
The DNA here is from genome assembly GCA_037974665.1 of Ehretia macrophylla. Lineage (NCBI taxonomy): Eukaryota > Viridiplantae > Streptophyta > Magnoliopsida > Boraginales > Ehretiaceae > Ehretia > Ehretia macrophylla. The sequence goes on along the minus strand of CM075771.1, from coordinate 45,569,533 downwards.
GTCGGTGCGAAGTTTCACGGACAAAAACTAGGTTTTTCTTTGAAAAATTGGATTGAAAGCTTAAGTTTTTCTCTTCTCTTTTCTCTCCTTAACCTCACGGCAATGTGTGTGTGTGTGATGGTGTTTTTGTGTTGTGTGAGTGTGTGTTGAGGACATTAGCTTAAAAGGTCAATTATTTAATTAAAGTCAAAGTTATTTTAATAGGTATTTTTGTATTTTTAATGACTTTAATTGCATTTTAGTGCTCACCAAGTTAAAAATAAATATGCAACCCCCAAGATATCTCAAGTGGATTATTTTTAGGTGACAAGAAGTTTTACATTCAAAGAATTCCACCCGAGTCGGCTTAAAACTCGATTTTCGCAAAAGTCGGTGTAAAAACCCTAATAAATTCTTAAGCCGATTTTAAAACTGTTTTCATCAAACACAGGTCTATTAAAGTCCGTGGACTAGGTCTAGAAGGGTTAAAAAGACCAGTTTCAAAATTATAGCGGACGTGTTTCGAAAACACTATTCACTGAAAATCGACGATAAAATTTCTGACTCCGTTTTTGATGAAAATTTCATGAATGCACATTTAGCACGTATTAGGAGTATTGAAATCAAAATTATAACTTTCTAGGTCCTATAGCACATAAACAGGTCATATGCACGCAAAACGAGGTAAAGCATGTAAAACGAGATAAGCAAGAAAGTGGGGTTTCACAGATTGCCTGTTTGGTGAAAAAGTAGGCGGCAATACACATCTCCTTATTCAGACCATCGGTGAGTATTAAGATCATTTTTGATAGAAATGATCTTAGTACCCTAGAATCTTCTAAAACTCTCTGTCATCGGACAGTTACAATCCTAAGTGATGAAAGAAACACACTACTTAGTTGGAACATTACTAGTTCAATATGAATGTGTGTCATCCGTTTATCCAATCATTAGGGTTACTAACGCTGGATGGTGGCAACTGACATATAGTGAAACTTCAAAAATATTGTATTCAAGACAAGAGCCCATTCCTCTTCTCACCCCGAGGGGTTGCATTAAACCTTCTTTATAGCGCATTAGGGGATCACATGAATGTTCATATGTAAAGAAAGTCAAGGTCATCCTCTATGATGGCTGGTACTAATCCCGTCTGTCACTGCACCACACATGGGCCATGGAGTGAGTATTCTTGGAACTGGGATTGATGATACGGGGGCTTCCGAATGAACTGACTGGATGATCTGGATATGGATCGAGATCAGGGTGAAGACTTCGCTCGTATAAGTAAACAGACGTTGGTGATTCCGCATAATCAACTGTAAAACCCTTTCTAACGCTATTAAAAAAGTAGAATAGGAAAGGGCCCTGAAGAATATGATATAGAGGGTCATCTGATTCGGTCTCTTTTAAGTGGTCTATTGGGGTAAGCGTGGGAGCAGCAATCCAGCAGAAGAATGAGGAGAGAAAGGGAGGGAAGTGCCTTCTTTCGGACCTTCGGATTATTGAAGAGGCATCGTCATTGTCGGTTCTGACTTAATCGTGCTATAGGAAGGTTACGGGCGCTAGAGCGGCACTTAACACAATCTCATTCATGAACTGTCAGGTGTCTATTAAGTGCTTGACAGGCACTACATGGCTCGTAACTCGAAGAGCATGAGTCAAGCTAGGGTTACGTACCTAAGACACTCCTCGACAACTTTGGGGTGACGGACAGACAGGCTACGGGAGCATAACCTCGCACCTCCTTTATACGTGCGCGCCTAGATTCGAGAGCCATCATGTCAGAGCTCATAACTCAGCTTAGGCTGTATCCCTTCTATCTATATGATATGTTTCTTTGCCTGGCACACTAACTTTTTCTATAAAATACAAGTTTCTATATAAAATTGCTGCTTCTTCGAACTTCTACACGCAACTAGCATAGCGTGAATCTAATCTAGCCTATAATCGAATCGAACTCAGTTCTCTTAATAAGATCTTTTTGGTTAGCCTCTCAAAAAGCTTAGTCTATAACTTATATGTATATCACGAAGCCCCCTACTTTATACCAGATACCAGCTAATTCATCAATACAAATACCAAGATAGACGAGAGAAGGCTAGCCGTCTTTATCTTTCTTTTTTAAGCTTTTTTCTCTTATAGAATTTAGAGGTTCTGGCAAAGGTGTGAAACTATATGAGAACGAGGACTGAATAAATTGCCATAGCTTTCGTTCTGACTCCTTCCTCTCATTTGACAGTGAATTCAGGAAAATACTAATCAATCTATTCGATTTCCCATCAAACCAGGTAAGGATCACCCGTTGAACGTTCTACTTCCTATATCTATTAGAGTAGAGTTAGCCCATCTTTGCCAACAGGTGATTCGGCAAGCGATAAGGCCCATCTTAAAGGGGTAGGTCACTCTCCTTTAATGGTGTCCCTGCTGCACTCTAAGGATGACATATGATTAACTAGCGCAGGAGAGAGAGCTAGCCTTGGCTTTGTCATTTCCTCGCTCAATCTCATATCAGTCAGTCTACTTACCCGAAGCTATTACCTTAGCCGAAGTGAACCGAGGGAAAGATATCGTAGCATACTAGTTCTCTTATCCGTTAGGGGAGTCTGGGGTATTTAGAATATGAATTCAGAAGAGGTTGAATAGCCGGAATGAGAGATCGATGGCCTTCTTTCTATTCGAATTTGAACCCAAAGTAGGATTCGAACCTACCTTTATTCAGATAAACTGATCGCTATACCAACTAGCCTTCCAGGTGGGCTTAAGGCACTAATTTGCTACATCTATATACAACCTTCTTGTATCATGGGTTTGAATCCCATAAGAGCTACATAACCATATAGCGTTGGGTTTAACCGAGACCAGACATCTACTTTTATTGCCATTGGTTTTGTTCATCGTGGTGAAGTGGTCCATAATTCATATAGTACTAGGTATAACTCATGCGTGAAAGAAAGCCCTTTATATGTCTTTTGAGACACTGAATGAAACTTTCATAAAAAGTCTTTCTCTCTGGCTTACTATTATTTTCTTTGGCAGAGGGGTTGTCGGGTGATTCGAAAGAGGTTTTTCTGAGCATTTGAGGAAATGTGGAATGGTTGGTAGGTTTCGGGCTCAGAAGCTAACGGGTAACTCAAGGACTCCGATCAGAGGAGTCTTATTATCGGGAATAGGCCACTCCAGATCGAAGCACTACGGCAACGTCAACACCTGACACGTGATAGCCCGCCTTTGGTCTTTTAGTAGTGTCCAGCTCTACTTAAGGCAACAAAGGATCCCTTACCCAGACTAGACGGACCCAGATAATCAATGTATTGATAACACCTTTACCCTTGATTTGACAATGATCGATGCCCTTCCCTCCAATTTCAAGGGCCTCCCTATACGATGAGATGCAGTCGTCACGTCAATATCACAGGCTTTTAGTAAAGCAATGCACTTGGCTCATATAGATAATGAAAAGAAAGACTTAACCAGAGAATATCACTTACGACACAAAAAAAGGTCAATAGGCAAGGGCTCGCTTCCCTCAGATAGTGGCAGACAGAAAGGAGTAGTTCGCTCAAATAGGCCATACTAAAAAACTTTTTAATAAACTAGATTACATTCGCCTATCAAGGCTAAGTCGAAGCATATTACAATCCCAAGGTCAGCCTACAAATATCACTTTTAGGTCTTCTTCTTTCCAACGGAAGGAGCAAGGAAATTCTGAGGCTCTACCCCCTTAAAGAAAGTACTGCTACACAGAATAAGCCAATCTATCTACATGATTATCACATCTTGATCTTTCCACATTCGTATCATTGGGTAACATTTTTTTCTTCACTATTGCCAGTTAGTTCAGCGCATCTCTTTCTAGGTGCGTTAAGATGTGACCCCCTTCAATTGTTAGATATTTCCCTTTATGACTCGTCTTCTTTTATAGGGTCTATCCGGATATAGTAAGCATGGAATAAGTTTCGATCTATGGCAATTTCTTTGTAGTATTTGAAGTAACAAGGCCAGTTAAAGTTGTCAAATATAGGAGAGACTGCCTACTTCAAGTTCAAGGCAGGCTAGCTCAGTACAGGATTCCCTTCCTTTAAATAAAGCAACTTCCCACTCTTCTGTCTGTCATTTGTCAACAGGTAACGGTTGCATCTGTCCAGTAACTGTCCTATAGGCAGTCCAATCGCTCATATGTCCACGCGTCCTATGAAGAATGTCCTCTAGCTTCTGTTATGAGTGAATTTCTATGGACTATTTGATCGAAAAAGAAGTCCTGTGAAAGCCAATAGGGAGCTATACGGTCCATTAACGTTGCAACATTGGCCTTCTTTATGTGCTCTAGTGGAAGTACCAAGCAAGCCAGCCTTTTTCGATCCTTGCCCGATACAACAGTTGGATCACCACCTTTCTAATCAAAGAAATGACTAGCATATCAAATCGACCGATTCAATAGCATAAAGAATAGTACGTTTAGAATGACAAGGGCTAGGGCTAAAGCAATGAGGATTGGATTTATATGGATTTGGGTAGTCTCCCGCAACACCTTCACAGTAACGAAAAAATCTCATCTTCATAACTTAATGGGAACATTCGGTCATAGGACATTTCCCATTTTCCATCCCATTGAGCATCTTGTTCTCCTTTTACATGAGAGCCTATTATATACGATCCTTGATCTTGCCGCTTGAAAAGGGCCTTCTGTGATACCCCGAACCCGGCATACATTTAATAGCATTTGACTGCATTTAATTAAATGCTTAATTAGTTAAATCAACCATTTTGCACTATTTTGATATTTCTTTTGGAAGCATTTAATAATTTTTATATTGATTAATTAAAAGATTATCACCTATTTTTATTATTTATAGAAATTGGATTTACTTTCTTGTATTTCATCAAGTGTCATTTTAAATGTTAGTGTTTAATTACATTTGATTACGTGTTTATATTAACTTGCTTGTTTGTATCTTAGCATTAACTTCATAATTCTTTAAAATATTCTAAAAATAGTTAAATTAATTATTTTTAAATGAATATTGATTATTTTGGTTGTTTTGATTATTTTAATAATCGGATTTAATTGTCTTGCATTAAAATTACTCAGTTTTCAAATAAATAAGAAAAGTAACTCCGAGCTGGAGTGAATTTTAAACTATTCTATTATTCTACTTTTCAAAAAAATTAAAGTTTTATATTATTGCTCGTCACTTTATTAGCGATCATTTATTAACCGTTTGATCGTGGTATTTCGAAAATGAGAGTTAGAGAAATATTCCTCGAACTTAGTGAAAAATGTTTTTAGCTTAATTTAACTAGTTTTAGTTGTTTTTCATTTAATTGCATTGTTTCAATTTGAATTAGATTAAATGGCATCAAAATAAGCTTATTTGACCAATTTTAACTTAAGCTTGACTTTGCAAAATGACCAAAATGCCCTTTGTCACCTTTTAAATAATAAAACAAGGCAAAAATCAAGAAAAACAAATTGCAAAATGCCTATCTTGTCCCCTCTTTGGCCGAATTCTCCAAGGAGAAAAAAAAGAATTTTGCTTGCATTTTCTTCTACAATCATGCGTGGAATTGCTCGGGGGTCGTGGCTCGGGTCCTTTCGGGTCTTGGTCTTCAATCTCTGTGAGGGTTTTCATGCTTTTGTGCATATTTTGTGAAATTTGATTTTTGATTCAAATTTTTAGATTTGATATTTGATGCGTTATAATGCTTGAAATTGCTTCGAATTGCCTCTTTAGGGTTCATAGAGCATTGCTTGTTAGTTATTTAGCGATTTTTACGGTTAGAAATGCAAATTGAATTTAGTCAAGAACGTGAATAGTAAAATCCTAGAATTTTGGATTTCTATCCGAATTGCGATTTTTTGATTTGGATAGGTGCCATTAATGATAGAAAGATAAAATGTGCAATAAAAACGGATCGGCCTTTGTTAAAATTGGAAAATAGACAAAGAAACGTAAAGGGGTCGTTTGACCAAAAGTTGACCGTGTTCGAATTGAGTGGGGGGTTTTGCTATTGAGGGCATGGAATCACTTTTGGCGCTGTCGTGGTGTTGATTGAGTGACCAGTTTCCATAGTTGTAGTTCAAACGTAGTAGCTGGACTTTCGGGCTTCGATTGGGAAAGTGAGGTTTAGTGACATAGAAACGTGCCTTGGAGTGCCTAAGTGAATGTAGTGAAATCGGTTCCCTAATCCTGTAGCTCGTTTGCTCATAATTGCATTTTGAAGTTGGGGATTGAATAGTGATATTTGTCATTTTCGTGTTTGAACTGCTATTACGTGTTTAATTGATGTTCTTGTTGAAGTTAATGATAATCATGCTTGTAAGGTTAATTGGGTGCTATTATTGATTGTAAATGCTTGATATCTCGTTTATCGCCACTAATCTGCACTTTCGTGCCATTGCTCGTTTATTGTTTGTATCTCGTATTGCATTGCATTAGTGTTAGGCGCGTGAGTGATGGGCCTATCTGGGTAGTCTCGGGCTGCTAGGGTTGGTTTGCTCTAGCTCCGTGTCCTATTCCCTTTCTTGCTTGGGTTGCCTCCCAGGGAGATTTGGGTCGTAGAATTGATTGGATACTTCCGGAGTATTCCAAACTGAAGTTATAAGGTGGTTGGGCCGGTGCATCGTCATCGGATTCGTGATTGAGAGTTGCTCGTGGAATCGAATTGCATGGTACATTGCTCGTTTGAGTGATCCATAGCCTTCAGAGTGTGGTATAGCTTTGAATAGTTGTGTTAATGCTTTATTTAATTGTTTATTGTATTGATTGTTTATATTGAATGCTTACTTGTCAAATATATTGCTTAACTGCCTTATTTGCATTGCACGACTTTCTTTCTCTCCACCTCGATATCTGTCTCGTCCTCACTGAGTATACGTGTTGAGTATACTCACACCTCACCACCACATTTCAGGAAATGCCATGTTAGCTGGAAAGTTCGTGGTTACATAAAAGATCATGCTTGAAGAGTTGTCTTGCGTGCTATGTGGCTTGAGTTGTCAAAGATGCAAAGATGTTTGTTTCATGTGTTGTATGTATTTAATGTTAAAAGGAATGTAATTTAAGTTTTACTAGATTATTGAAGTGGTATGATAAGCTAGTTTATGTATTCAGATAGTATAGTTTAACTTCAATGCATGTTTGTAATGTCCAAAGGAAAAGAGTTAGAATGGTATGATAGTCTATTTTATGCAATAAGTTAGTATAGTTTAGTTGCCAAGCATGAATGTATTTGTTAAAGATTAGAAGAGATAGGTTAGCTTGTTAACTGGAATGTATATTTTCTTGTGTTTAATTGTTGAAAACCAAGGCTCAGATGGCCTTGAGGTGTTTGAATGGTTGGACACAGTGCTGGTCCACTTATATGCTATTACAGGTTTTACATTTTACCTAGAAACAGGGGAGACTCCGTCCGTCTTTCCCTAAAAAATTTTCCCGGGTTTGGAATTGGGTTGTGATTAGATTGATTGATAGAACTCTCAGTCTCGAGAGGGATCGGGGTGTTACAAAGTTGTATCAGAGCTTGTTTACCTCATAAGCCGGGACAAGGTCCTCGGTCTGGTGGGTAGTGATCCTTGAATGTGTGCTTGATAAGTGTGTCTTGAAAGTGTATGCTTGTATGTGAGATTGTGTGTCTTGACTTGAATGCATGCACCTATGTGATATAGTTATGTTTTATGTGTTAAATGTTTCTCAAGTAAAGTGAAGTGTCTAGTTGTGCATTGAATTGACCTATCGAATTGGCATCGTGAATCGAATTGATCTTATGAATTGTTATTTGCTTGAAGTATTGCTTGTAATGTGTGTATTGAAATATCTTGAATTGGTTATGCCATGATTTGAAGTGATTATGTTGTGCTTGACTTGATTGCCGTGCTTGAGTGAGTTTGTTGAATAAACTGTTTTATAAACTGTTTTACAAACTTGCTTGCATAATAGTTTAATGCATGTATGTATAAATATGATATCTTGGCATTCATACATGTCATGTTGAAATGGTAAGAAATACTTCTTCCTCCCCTGAAGAGAAGTGGTTAGTGGCAGGCCCTCCAAGTTATGTGGATTGACAGGAATGAGCAGTAGTTGACTAGCCTTTATTTGGGAGTTGGTGTTTGCTTTTGGAGCTTGGTTATTGGCGAATCTCTAAGGTCTTCCTCTATGCTTAATAGTTGTGAAAGAGTAGCTTTCTTTTGAGGTTCTACTTGGCTGTTCTCCGGAGCATTCTTTGGTTTCTTATTGGGTATTCTTTGGAACTTCTGTTGGCATTTCTTGGTAGACTTGGCTGTTGGGGTTCCTCTAATGATATCTCATATGCTTAGTATAAATGATTTTCTTTGGAGTTCTATATGATTATTCTTTGGAGCATTTTCTTAATATTTCCTTGTTGGGCATTCATCTGGTATTTCTATATTGGCATTTTGTGGGAGACTTTGTTGGGATTTTAATCAACCTTTGGTATTCTTTTTGCATTCTTATGGGGAAACTTTGATGTGAGTCTACTTACAATGATCAGTTTTGCGTGAGGCATACTATTTTGGTATTCTTTGTGGAGATTTCTTAGTGGATTTGGCAATCAGAATTCTTATCGGACTTACTGCATAATATTATCTACAATATCTTTGCTCTAGTCTTTCTTGATATTTTATCGGCAATCATGATTGGAATTCTTCAATAGTATATGGTGCACCTGCACGACATTTCCTCTGGTATTTTACCCAATATTCGGTAGCAATATTATTTTGGAAATCTACTTGGTTATTCAGCTTGGTGTTCATTCATGGACTATTGATAAGTATATATATGTTGGCGTACATTTTGGATACCTTATTCAGATGCTTCTTGAGCTATATTTTGGAAGACTTCCTTGAAACTTTTGTAATATGATTGACTGGATTTCTTGTCTGGAGTCTTTCTGAGCAGTACTTGGGTTCTCGTTTAGACTCTACTTCAGACTATTTATTGGTATGTTATCGGTATTTTTAGTTGGGATTCTATTATGGCATTCATGTCTAGTACTATTTTTATTTGGAGTTCTATTTGGTATTCTCTTGACCCTTTCTTTGGCCTTATTATTTTGGAATTTTTGGGCTGTACTACTCGGGTTTCTTAGATTGGTTTTCTTCGGATGTCCTTATGTAGTGTCTTGCTCAGCAACCGATGAAGATTAGTCAAATTTGGATGTCAGATGATGTTGAGTTCTTGTAACACCCCGATCCCTCTCGAGACCGGGAGTTCTATCAATCAATCTAATCATAACCCAATTCTAAACCCGGGCAAAATTTTTAGGGAAAGACGGACGGAGTCTCCCCTGTTTCTAGGCAAAATGCAAAACCTGTAACAGCATATAAGTGGACCAGCACCGTGTCCAACCATACAACACCTCAAGGCTATCCGAGCCTTGGTTCTCAACAAGCGAATACAAGTAAATATGCATTTCCAATTTAAAAGCTAACCTATCTCTTCTCATCTTTGACAAGAACATTCATGCTTGACAATTAAACCATACTAACCTATTGCATAAAATAGACTATCATACCATTCTAACTCTTTTCCTTTGGACCTTACAAACATGCATTGAAGTTAACTATACTAATTAGATACATAAAGTAGCTTATCATTCTACCTCAATTACCTAGTTAAATTTAAATTACATTCCTTTAATATTAAATGCATACAATACATGAAATCATACATCTTTACAACTTCGACAACTCAAGCCACATAGGCACGCAAGACAACACTTCAAGCATGAACTTTCACGAAATTACGAACTTTCCAGCTAACATGGCATTTCCTGAAATGTGGTGGTGAGGAGTGAGTATACTCAACACGTATACTCAGTGAGGGCGAGACAGATATCGAGGTGGAGAGAAAGAAAGTCGTGCAATGCAAATAAGGCAATTAAGCAATATAACTGACAAGTAAGCATTCAATCTAACAATCAATACAATAAACAATTGATAAAGCATTAACACAACCATTCAAAGCTATACCACACTCTGAAGGCTATGGTTCACTCAAGCGAGAAATGTACTGATTATGATGTCGATGACTTTAACGATGACGCACCGGCTCACCCACCTTATAACTTCCGTTTAGAGTACTCCGGACATACTCTGTCAATTCTACGACCCAAAACTCCCTGGGCGGCAACCAAAGCGAGAAAGAGAATAGGACACGGAGCTAGAGCAACCAACACTGGCAACCCGAGGCTACCCAGAGAGGCCCGTCACTCACGCGCCTGACACAATGCAATGCAATACGAGGAATATAACGATAATCGAGCAAGGCACTGAAGTGCATGTTAGTAACAACATGCGATACAATAAGCAATTACAATCAATAAAGTATCAAGAACAACACTAACAAGCATTATCAACAATTGATATACAATTCAATCATAACCAACTTTAACAAGCATAACAAGCAATAATAAGCATTCTACAAGCATAACACTATGAAAACCAACAAAAACACAAAACGACCCCAACTTTTGAAGCGCCACTACTTTCAAACGAGCCACGAGTTTTGGAAACCGACTTCACCAATCCTCCTAGGTCACCATAAGGCACGTCTAAAGACCCCGAAACCCTACTTTACCCTAGAATTCCAGCAAAGCCCCGATTTTTTTCTTTGCTCGTTTGAACTACAGCTACCCTAACCAAACACCCAACCAATGCCATAACCACACCAAAAGTGCTTCCATGGCCTCCTGAGACAATGCCATCACGCAATAAGAGGAACCGCTAAACTCGACCTAAACGACCCCAACTTGTACCAATGCATTTTTCTCCATTTTTCCATTACGCAATCCAAACAAATCATGCATTTAGGCATTCTAGTATATCTATCATCTTTTCACATCAACAGAACGCATAACGGAGCAACTTGTATGAAGCGAGGGTTTACTATTCATATTTTACTATTCAATTGGCATTTTAAATTACAATCGCTATATTTAACTGTAGAAAATGCTAAAAGGCTATAAATACATGTTCTACAATTGTCAAGGAACATTCTTTAAGCATCAAAACGATTAAAATAACAATCTACGGCTTAAAACCAAAAATTAAAGTTTAAACACAATTATTTCAAATGCGCGAATAACGATGAAACCCTCACCTTAGACGCTCCTAGACACTAGGAACCACGCTGAAAGCCTCGGACACAACCCCGTGCAAACCCTCGCGAAGATTTGAAGATTGAAGTTGAAAGGTTTTTTTTTCTTTTTCCCTTGATGTTTCGGCCTTGGCCTTCTTTTTTCAGCTTTTGGTTGTTTTTTTTTTGTTATTTCATGCTTATAGAAAAGATGACAACAAGTCAAAAGTCAAGGCTTTGGTCAATGCTCACTTAAGTTGGTCAACTAAGCTTATTTCATGCATTTTAAGGCTAAAACAACTAATACAATTATAATTCTAGTCAACAACAACTAAAACACTAAAATTAAAACACTAAATACTAGTTTTCACTATTTGCTGAGGACTATAAAACACTCTCTTACTATCGCTCTCGATATGCTATGCACAAAACGACGAAGTACGAATAACACCTAAATATTATGGAATATAAGAAAAATATAATTTTTGAAAATCAACATAGTTCAAAATTTACTCCGGCTCGGAGCTACTTTTCAATTAATTGAAAACTGAGCATTAAGGTGCAAGAAAATAAAACCAGTAACATAAATATGAAAAGTAGTTGATACTCCGTTAAAATAATTAACTCAAGTATTATTTAATTTCTTCTAAAATAAATATGAAAATAATGCTACAAAATAATGTTTAACTAAAAATAAACACAAATTCAATGCTAACATTTAAGATGACACTTAATTAAATGCAATTAAATGCCATTAAATGCATGCCGGGTTCGGGTTATCACATCCTTCCTGTGATAACCCGAACCCGGCATGCATTTAATGATATTTAATTGCATTTAATTAAGTGTTATCTTAAATGTTAGCATTGAATTAGTGTTTTAATTTTAGTGTTTTCTAGTCCTCAACAAATAGTGAAAACTAGTATTTAGTGTTTTAATTTTAGTGTTATAGTTGTTGTTAGCTAGAATTAAAATTGTGCTAGTTGTTTAAGCTTTAAAATGCAAGAAATAAGCTTATTTGACCAATTTTTAGTTAGCTTTGACCTAGACCTTGACTTTGACCAAGCTTTTCATCCTTTATTAAGCAAATTAGAAGACAAAAAAATGAAAAACAAAGCTTAAAAAAACAAGGAGCTGGCCGAAACAAAGAGAAGAAGAAAAAATATATTTCGACATTCCAAACTTCAAATCTTCGCGAGAGCTTGCATAGGGTTGTTTCCGAGGCATCCAGCATGGTTTTCCTTGCATCTAGGAGCGTCTAAGGTAAGGGTTTCATCGTTATTTGCGCATTTGAAATTATTGTATCTAAACTTTAATTTTTGTGATTTAATCGTAGGTTGTTATTTTATCCACTTCGTTGCTTAAAGAATGTTCCCTAACAATCGTAGAACATGTATTTATAGCTTTTTAGCATTTTCTGCTGTTGAATATCAAAATTTAAATTTAAATTGATAATTGAATAGTAAATTATGAATAGTAAACTCCCGTTTTGATGAAGTTGCTCCATTATGCGTTCTGTTGATGTGAAAAGGTGCTAGATATGCTAGAATGCCTAAATGTATGGTTTAATTGGATTGTGTAATGGAAAAACAGAGAAAAATGCCTTGTTACAAGTTGGGGTCGTTTAGGTCGAGTTTAGTGTTTCCTCGTTTTGCATGATGGCATTATCTCGAGAGGCCATGGAAGCACTTTTGGTGTGGTTATGGCGTTGGTTGGGTGTTTGGTTAGGGTAGCAGTAGTTCAAACGAGCAAAGGGGAAAATCGAGGCTTTGCGGGAATTCTAGGGTAAAGTAGGGTTTCGGGGTCTTTAGACGTGCCTTATGGTGACCTAGGAGGATTGGTGAAGTCGGTTTCCAAAACTCGTGGCTCGTTTGAAAGTAGTAGCGTTTTGAAAGTTGGGGTCATTTTGTGATTTAGTGTGTTTTAATAGTATAATGCCTATAGAATGCTAAATAATGCTTGTTATGCTTGTTAAAGTTGATTATGATTGAATTTGTATATCAATTGTTGATAATGCTTGTTAGTGTTGTACTTGTTACTTTATTGATTGTAATTGCTTATTGTGTGCTTACTGTATCGCATATTGTTACTAACTTGCACTTCGGTGCCTTGCTCGATTATCGTTAAATATCTTGTATTGCATTGCATAAATGTCAGGCGCGTGAGTGATGGGCCTCTCTAGGTAGCCTCGGGTTGCCAGTGTTGGTTGCTCTAGCTCCGTGTCCTATTCACTTTCTTGCTTGGGTTGCCGCCTAGGGAGTTTTGGGTCGTAGAATTGACAGAGTATATCCGGAGTACTCTAAACGGAAGTTATAAGGTGGGTGAGCCGGCACGTAATCGTTAAAGTCATCGAAGTCATGATCGGTACATTACTCATTCGAGTGAACCATAGCCTTCAAAGTGTGGTATAGCCTTGAAAGGTTGTGTTAATGCTTTCTTAATTGTTTATTGTATTGTTGTTTACATTGAATGTTTCCTTAGTGATTATGTTGCTTAACTGTACTTAATTGCATTGCACGAACTTCTTTCTCTCCACCTCGATATCTGTCTCGCCATCACTGAGTATACGTGTTGAGTATACTCACTCCTTACCACCACATTTCAGGAAATTGCCTTGTTAGCTGGAAAGTTCGTGGTTACGTGAAAGATTATGCTTGAAGAGTTGTCTTGCGTGCTATGTGGCTTGAGTTGTCAAAGATGAAAAGATGTATGTTCATGTGTTGCTTGTATTTATTGTTAAAGGAAATGTAATTTAAATTTAACTAGATAATTGAGGAAAAATGAAAAGCTAGTTTATGTATTCAGATAGTATAGTTTAACTTTATTGCGTATATGTAATTGTCTAAAGGAAAATAGTTGGAATAGTTGGGTACCTGGAAATATGTATATCTGCTGTGTTTAATGGTTGAGAACCGAGGCTCGGATGGCCTTGAGGTGTTTGTATGTTTGGACATGATATTGGTCCACTTATATGCTGTTGCAGGTTTTACATTTTGCCTAAGAACAGGGGAGACTCCATCCGTCTTTCTCTAAAAATTTTGCCCGGGTTTGGAATTGGGTTATGATTAGATTGATTGATAGAACTCCCGGTCTCCAGAGGGATCAGGGTGTTACACTTCCCCACTTAAAACAATTGCGTCCTCGCAATTCTTCTTCTAATAGAACTCAGCATCATCTGAAACCCAACTCTGACTAATCTTTATCGGTTGCTGAGCAAGATAGTGAATAAGAATGCTCGTAGGAAAACCCGAATAGAAATCCCAACTAAAAGCACCGAGAACATACCAATAAACAGTCTGAAGTAGAGTCTAAACGAGAACCCAAGTACTGCTCAGGAAGACTCCAGACAAGAAATCCAGCCAATCATATTTCAGAAGTTTCAAGGAAGTCTTCCAAAATATAGCTCAAGAAGCATCTGAATAGGGAATCCAAAATGTACGCCAACATATATATACTTATCAAAAGTCCATGAATGAACACCAAGCTGAATAACCAAGTAGATTCCCAAAATAATATTGCTACCGAATATTGGGTAAAATACTAGAGGGAATGTCGTGCAGGTGCACCATATACTATTGAAGAATTCCAATCACGATTGCCGATAAAATATCAAGAAATACTAGAGCAGAGATATTGTAGATAATGTTATGTAGTAAGTCCGATAAGAATTCCGATTGCCAAATCCACTGAGAAATGTCCACAAAGAATACCAAAATTGTACGCCTCACGCAAAATTGATCATTGTAAGTAGACTCAAATCAAAGTTCCCCATAAGAATGCAGAAAGAACACCAAAGGTTGATTGAAATCCCAACCTAGTCTTCCACAAAATGCCAATATAGAAAAACTCGATGAATGCCCAACAAGAAAATATTAAGAAAATGCTCCAAAGAATAATCATATAGAACTCCAAAGAAAGTCATTTATACTAAGCATAGGAGATAAACTTAGAGGAACCCCAACAACCAAGTCTACCAACAAGTGCCAACAGAAGTTCTAAAGTATACCCAATAAGGAAGCCAAAGAATACCCCAGAGAACAGCCAAGTAGAACCTCAAAAGAAAGCTACCCTTTCATAACTATTAAGCACAGAGTAGGACCTTAGAGATTCGCCAATAACCGAGCTCTAAAGGCAAACACCAACTCCCAAATAAAGGCTAATTAAATGTCATTCATTTCCTGCTAATCCATACACTTTGAAAGGCCAATTGTGAACCACTTTCTTTAGGGGAGAAAGAGGACTTACTTACCACTTCCACGGGACATGTATGAATGCCAAGATATCACATTTATACACATGCCTTAAACTATTATGCAAGGAAGTTTACAAAAGAGTTTATAAAACAGTTTATTCAACAAAGTCACTCAAGCACGACAATCAAGTCAAGCACAACATAATCAATTCAAATCACGGCATAACCAATTCAAGACATTCCAATACACACATTACAAGCAATACTTCAAGCAAATAACAATTCACGAGGTCGATTCGATTCACGATGCCAATTCAATAGGTCAATTCAATGCACAACTAGACACTCCACTTCACTTGAGAAACATTTAACACATAACACATAACTATATCACATAGGTACATACATTCAAGTCAAGACACACAATCTCACATACAAGCATACACTTTCAAAACACACTTAACAAGCACACATTCAAGGATCACTACGGAGCAGACCGAGGACCCTGTCCCGGCTTATGAGCTAAACAAGCTCTGATACCACTATAACACCCCGATCCCTCTCGAGACCGGGAGTTCTATCAATCAATCTTATCACAACCCAATTCTAAACCCGGGAAAATTTTTTAGGGAAAGACGGATGGAGTCTCCCCTGTTTCTAAGCAAAATGCAAAACCTGTAACAGCATATAAGTGGACCAGCACTGTGTCCTACCATACAACACCTCAAGGCCATCTGAGCCTTGGTTCTCAACAAGAGAACACAAGTAAATATACATTTCTAATTTAAAAGCTAACCTATCTCTTCTCATCTTTGACAAGAACATTCATGCCTGACGATTAAACCATACTAACCTATTGCATAAAATAGACTATCATACCATTCTAACTCTTTTCCTTTGGAGCTTACAAACATGCATTGAAGTTAACTATAATAATTAGATACATAAACTAGCTTATCATTCTACCTCAATTACCTAGTTAAATTTAAATTACATTCCTTTAATATTAAATACATACAATACATGAAAGCATACATCTTTACAACTTCGACAACTCAAGCCACATAGGCACGCAAGACAACTCTTCAAGCACGAACTTTCACGAAATCATGAATTTTCCAGCTAACATGGCATTTCCTAAAATGTGGTGGTGAGGAGTGAGTATACTCAACACGTATACTCAGTGAGGGCGAGATAGATATCGAGGTGGAGAGAAAGAAAGTCGTGCAATGCAAATAAGGTAGTTAAGCAATATAACTGACAAGTAAGCATTCAATCTAACAATCAATACAATAAACAATTGATAAAGCATTAACACAACCATTCAAAGCTATACCGCACTTTGAAGGCTATGGTTCACTCGAGCGAGAAATGTACCGATCATGATTTCGATGACCTTAATGATGACGCACCGACTCACCCACCTTATAACTTCCGTTTAGAGTACTCCGGACATACTCTGTCAATTCTACGACGCAAAACTCCCTGGGCGGCAACCCAAGCGAGAAAGGGAATAGGACACGGAGCTAGAGCAACCAACACTGGCAACCCGAGGCTACCCAGAGAGGCCCATCACTCACGCACCTGACACAATGCAATGCAATACGAGGAATATAACGATAATCGAGCAAGGCACTAAAGTGCAGGTTAGTAACAACATGCGATACATTAAACAATTACAATCAATAAAGTATCAAGAACAACACTAACAAGCATTATCAACAATTGATATACAATTCAATCATAACCAACTTTAACAAGCATAACAAGCAATAATAAGCTTTCTACAAGCATAACACTACGAAAACCAACAAAAACACAAAACGATCCCAACTTTCAAAACGCTACTACTTTCAAACGAGCCACGAGTTTTGGAAACCGACTTCACCAATCCTCCTAGGTCACCATAAGGCACGTCTAAAGACCCCGAAACCCTACTTTACCCTAGAATTCTCGCAAAGCCCCGATTTCCCCCTTTGCTCGTTTGAACTACAGCTACCCCAACAAAACACCCAACCAACGCCATAACTGTACCAAAAGTGCTTCCATGGCCTCCCGAGATAATGCCATCATGCAATACGAGGAAACGCTAAACTCGACCTAAACGACCCCAACTTGTACCAAGGCATTTTTCTCCATTTTTCAATTACGCAATCCAAACAAATCATGCATTTAGGCATTCTAGCATATCTAGAATCTTTTCACATCAACAGAACGCATAACGGAGCAACTTCTACGAAGCGAGGGTTTACTATTCATATTTTACTATTCAATTGGCATTTTAAATTACAATCGCTATATTTAACTGTAGAAAATGCTAAAAGGCTATAAATACATGTTCTACAATTGTCAAGGAACATTCTTTAAGCATCAAAACGATTAAAATAACAATCTACGACTAAAATACAAAAATTAAAGTTTAAACACAATTATTTCAAATGAGAAAATAATGATGAAACCCTTACCTTAGACGCTCCTAGACGCTAGGAAAACCACGCTGTAAGCCTCGGACACAACCCCGTGCAAGCCCTCGTGAAGATTTCAAGATTGAAGTTGAAAGGTTTTTTTTTCCTTTTTCCCTTGATGTTTCGGCCTTGGCCTTCTTTTTTCAGCCTTTGGTTGTTTTTTTTTTTGTTATTTCATGGTTATAGAAAAGATTACAACAAGTCAAAAGTCAAGGCTTTGGTCAATGCTCAATTAAGTTGGTCAACTAAGCTTATTTCATGCATTTTAAGGCTAAAACAACTAATACAATTATAATTCTAGTCAACAAAAACTATAACACTAAAAGTAAAACACTAAATACTAGTTTTCACTATTTGCTGAGGACTAGAAAACACTCTCTAACTATCGCTCTCGATATGCTATGCACAAAATGACGAAGTACGAATAACACCTAAATATTATGGAATATAAGAAAAATATAATTTTTGAAAAGCAACATAGTTCAAAATTTACTCCGGCTCGGAGCTACTTTTCAATTAATTGAAAACCGAGCCTTAAGGTGCAAGAAAATAAAACCAGGTAACATAAATATGAAAAGTAGTTGATACTCCGTTAAAATAATTAACTCATGTATTATTTAATTGCTTCTAAAAGAAATATGAAAATAATGCTACAAAGGAATGTTTAACTAAAAATAAACACAAATTCAATGCTAACATTTAAGATGACACTTAATTAAATGCAATTAAATGCCATTAAATGCATGCCGGGTTCGGGTTATCACAGTTCTATTTGAAGAAGAATTGCGAGGACACAATTGTTTTAAGGGGGGAAAGATGTGATACCCCGAACCCGGCATGCATTTAATAGCATTTGACTGCATTTAATTAAATGCTTAATTAGTTAAATCAACCATTTTGCACTATTTTGATATTTCTTTTGGAAGCATTTAATAATTTTTATATTGATTAATTAAAAGATTATCACCTATTTTTATTATTTATAGAAATTGGATTTACTTTCTTGTATTTAATTAAGTGTTATCTTAAATGTTAGTGTTTAATTACATTTGATTACGTGTTTATATTAACTTGCTTGTTTGTATCTTAGCATTAACTTCATAATTCTTTAAAATATTCTAGAAATAATTAAATTAATTATTTTTAAATGAATATTGATTATTTTGATTGTTTTGATTATTTTAATAATCGGATTTAATTGTCTTGCATTAAAATTACTCGATTTTCAAATAAATGAGAAAAGTAACTCCGAGTCGGAGTGAATTCTAAACTATTCTACTATTCTACTTTTCAAAAAAATTAAAGTTTTATATTATTGCTCATCACTTTATTAGCGATCATTTATTGACCGTTTGATCGTAGTATTTCAAAAATGAGAGTTAGAGAAATATTCCTTGGACTTAGTGAAAAATGTTTTTAGCTTAATTTAACTAGTTTTAGTTGTTTTTCATTTAATTGCATTGTTTTAATTTGAATTAGATTAAATGACATCAAAATAAGCTTATTTGACCAATTTTAACTTAAGCTTGACTTTGCAAAATGACCAAAATGCCCTTTGTTACCTTTTTAATAATAAAACAAGGCAAAAATCAAGAAAAACAAATTGAAAAATGCCTATCTTGTCCCCTCTTTGGCCGAATGCTCCAAGGAGAAAAAAAAAAGAATTTTGCTTGCATTTTCTTCTACAATCATGCGTGGAATTGCTCGGGGGTCATGGCTCGGGTCCTTACGGGTCTTGGTCTTCAATATTTGTGAGGGTTTTCATGCTTTTGTGCATATTTTGTGAAATTTGATTTTTGATTCAAATTTTTAGATTTGATATTTGATGCGTTATAATGCTTGAAATTGATTGGAATTGCCTCTTTGGGGTTCATAGGGCATTGCTTGTTAGTTATTTAGCAATTTTTACGGTTAGAAATGCAAATTGAATTTAGGCAACAACGTGAATAGTAAAAATGAATAGTAAAACCCTTAAATTTTGAATTTTTGATCCGAATTGCGATTTCTTGATTTGCATTGGTGCCATTAATGATAGAAAGATAAAATGTGCAATAAAAACAGATCGGCCTTTGTTAAAATTGGAAATTAGACAAAGAAACGTAAAGGGGCCGTTTGACCAAAAGTTGATCGTGCTCGAATTGAGTTGGAGGTTTTGCTATTGAGGTCATGGAAGCACTTTGGCGCTGTCGTGGCATTGATTGAGTGACCGGTTAGCATAGCTGTAGTTCAAACACAGTAGGTGGACTTTAGGGCTTCGATTGGGAAAGTGAGGTTTAGTGACATAGCAACGTGCCTTGGAGTGCCTAAGTGAATGTACTGAAATCGGTTCCCTAATCCTGTAGCTCGTTTGCTCGTAATTGCATTTGGAAGTTGGGGATTGAATAGTGATATTTGTCATTTTCGTGTTTGAACTACTATTACGTGTTTAATTGATGTTCTTGTTAAAGTTAATGATAATCATGCTTGTATGGTTAATTGATTGCTATTACTGATTGTAAATGCTTGATATCTCGTTTATCGCCACTAATCTACACTTTCGTGCCATTGCTCGTTTATTGCTTGTATCTTGTATTGCATTGCATTAGTGTCAGGCGCGTGAGTGATGGGCCACTCTGGGTAGTCTCGGGCTGCCAGGGTTGGTTTGCTCTAGCTCCGTGTCCTATTCCCCTTCTTGCTTGAGTTGCCTCCCAGGGAGATTTGGGTCGTAGAATTGATTGGATACTTCCGGGGTATTCCAAACTGAAGTTATAAGGTGGTTGGGTCGGCGCGTCGTCATCGGATTCGTGATTGAGAGTTTCTCGTGGAATCGAATCGCATGGTACATTGCTTGTTTGAGTGATTCATAGCCTTCAGAGTATGGTATAGCTTTGAATGGTTGTGTTAATGCTTTATTTAATTGTTTATTGTATTGATTGTTTATATTGAATGCTTACTTGTCAGTTATATTGCTTAACTACCTTATTTGCATTGCACGACTTTCTTTCTCACCACCTCGATATCTGTCTCGCACTCACTGAGTATACGTGTTGAGTATACTCACTCCTCACCACCACATTTCAGGAAATGCCATGTTAGCTGGAAAGTTCGTGGTTATGTGAAAGATCATGCTTGAAGAGTCGTCTTGCGTGCTATGTGGCTTGAGTTGTCAAAGATGCAAAGATGTATGTTTCATGTGTTGTATGTATTTAATGTTAAAAGGAATGTAATTTAAGTTTTACTAGATTATTGAAGTGGTATGATAAGCTAGTTTATGTATTCAGATAGTATAGTTTAACTTCAATGTATGTTTGTAATGTCCAAAGGAAAAGAGTTAGAATGGTATGATAGTCTATTTTATGCAATAAGTTAGTATAGTTTAGTTGCCAAGCATGAATGTATTTGTTAAAGATGAGAAGAGATAGGTTAGCTTGTAAACTGGAATGTATATTTTCTTGTGTTTAATTGTTGAGAACCAAGGCTCGGATGGCCTTGAGGTGTTTGAATGCTTGGACACGGTGCTGGTCCACTTATATGCTGTTACAAGTTTTACATTTTGCCTAGAAACAGGGGAGACTCCGTCCGTCTTTCCCTAAAAATTTTGCCCGGGTTTGGAATTGGGTTGTGATTAGATTGATTGATAGAACTCTCGGTCTTGAGAGGGATTGGGGTGTTACACCTTCTTTAAGGAATAGAGCCCAAATCCAGGTAAGAAGATGCATCAATCCAAGCCTTATACCACAGGAGAGGTGTAGGAGTAGGAACATGAGATTTTTTTATAGATGGTCAAAGCGCTCAAACCTCCTTACAGGACGAATTTGAAAAGGAGATTGTACCAAGTCAAGATACGAAAAGATGTACTGCACGACTCAGTTGAACAAAAGGGGCATAGTCAGGAGGGTGTAAAAGACTTGAGATTGACCAAGTTTTCCTTCTTCCATTAGCTCCTATTACAGGTTTTCCTTTGAGATACAGTCATGACGGGCCACTGCCTTAATTTGACTTAGGGATTTTTTCTATAATGCCCTTATCACGATCTAGCCCCTTGTCTATATCATGGTCTATTTTCATATAACCTTACTACTGTATGGCTTGCTAAATAAAGCATTGTGGGATCAATCATTGCATTTATCCATTCATAACCATCATATACGCTCTTTCAAGAAAATGGATAGAATGACAGTCTATCAGTCTTACCACCATGCATACTATAACACCCCGATCCCTCTCGAGACCGGGAGTTCTATCAATCAATCTAATCACAACCCAACTTCAAACCCGGGCAAGATTTTTAGGGAAAGACGGACGGAGTCTCTCCTATTTCTTGGCAAAATGTAAAACTTGTAATAGCATATAAGTGGACTAGTACCGTGTCCAACCATACAAACACCTCAAGGCCATCCGAGCCTTGGTTCTCAACAATTAAACACAAGAAAATATACATTTCCAGTATACAGGCTAACCTATATCTTCTCATCTTTTACAAGTACATTCATGCTTGGCAATTAAACTATACTAATTGAATACATAAACTAGCTTTTTCAAATCACTTCAATAACCTAGTAAAACTTAAATTACATTCCTTTTTAACATTAAATACATACAACACATGAAACATACATCTTTGCATCTTTGACAACTCAAGCCACATAGCACGCAAGGCAACTCCTCAAGCCCGATCTACCACATATCCACAAACTTTCCAGCTAACATGATATTTCCTGAAATGTGGTGGTAAGGAGTGAGTATACATAACACGTATACTCAGTGAGGGCGAGACAGATATCGAGGTGGAGAGAAAGAAAGTCGTGCAATGCAAATAAGGCAGTTAAGCAATATAACTGACATGTAAGCAATCAATATAAACAATCAATACAATAAACAATTAATAAAAGCATTAACACAACCATTCAAAGCTATACTACACTCTAAAGGCTATGGTTCACTCATACGAGCAATGTACCATGCGATTCGATTCCACGAGCATTACATCAATCTCGAGCTTGATGTTGACAACGATGACAATAAGTGCGCAACCACCTTATAACATCCACTGGGTGTACTCCGAAAGTACCCCGACACATCTACGACCTAAATCACCCAGGGCGGCATCCCTAGCGAGAATGGGAATAGGACACGGAGCTAGAACAACCAACCCTGGCAGCCCGAGACTGCCCAGAGAGGCCCATCACTCACGCGCCTGACACTAATGCAATGCAATACGAGATACAAGCAATAAACGAGCAATAACACGAAAGTGCAAATTAATGGCGATAAACGACATATCAAGCATTTACAATCAATTAAGTTTTCAAGCATGACTATCATTAACTACAACAAGAACATCAATTAAACACGTAATAGCAGTTCAAACACGAAAATGACAAATACCACTATTCAATCCCTAACTTCCAAAGGCAATTACGAGCAAACGAGCTACAGGATTAGGAAACCGGTTTAACTACATTTACTTAGGCACTACAAGGCACGTTTCTATATCACTAAACTTCACTTTCTCACCCGGAGCCAAAAAGTGCACCTACTGCATTTGAACTACAACTATACTAACCGGTCGCTCAATCAACGCCACAACAGCGCCAAAAGTGCTTCCATGCCCTCAATAGCAAAACCCCCAACTCAATTCGAGCACGGTCAACTTTTGGTCAAACAGCCCCTTTACGTTTCTTTGTCTAATTTTCAATTTTAACAAAGGCCGGTCCGTTTTTGTTGCACATCTTATCTTTCTATCACTAATGGCACCTATCCAAATCGAGAAATCGTAATTTGGATCAAAATCCGAAATTCTAGGGTTTTACTATTCAAAATCACTATTTATTGTTCTTCCCCAATTTCAAATACGCAATTTCAGCCGTAAAAATATCTAAATAACTATCAAACAATGCTCTACGAACTCAAAGGAAGCTATATCAAGCAATTATAGGCATTATAACACAATATGTATCAAATCTAAAAATTTGAAACAATAATCAAATTTCACAAAATATGCACAAAAGCGTGAAAACCCTCACAGAGATTAAAGAGGAAGGATTGCAAGGACCCGAGCCACGTTCCTTGTCCGATTCCACGCATGATTGCACAAGAAAAATGGAAGCAAAAATCTTTTTTTTTCCTCTTGGGTGTATTCGGCCATGGGTGGGCGGGACAAATGGGGTATTTTTGGTTTTGTTTGTTTTGATTTTTGCCTTGTTTTATTTTAAAAAGATGACAAAGGGCATTTTGGTCTTTTGTAAAATCAAGCTTAAGTTAAAAATGGTCAAATAAACTTATTTTGATGCCATTTAATCTAATTCAAGTTAGAGCAATGCAATTTTATTGAAAACTGACTAAAACTAACTAAATTAAGCTAAAAATATTTTTCACTAAGTCCGAAGAATATTTCTCTAACTCTCATTTTCTAAATGCTACGATCGAACGGTCAATAAACGATCGCTAATCAAATGATGAGAACTAATATAAAACTATAATTTTTGAAAAGTAGAATAGTAGAATAGTTTAAAATTCACTCAGGCTCGGAGATACTTTTCTCATTTATTTGAAAACCGAGTAATTTTAATGCAAGACAATTAAAACCGATTATTAAAATAATCAAAACAATCAAAATAATCAATATTCATTTAAAAATAATTAATTTAACTATTTCTAGAATATTTTAAAGAATTATGAAGTTAATGCTAAAATACAAACAAACGAGTTAATATAAATACGTAATCAAATGCAATTAAACACTAACATTTAAAATGACACTTAATTAAATACAAGAAAGTAAATCCAATTTCTATAAATAATAAAAATAGGTGATAATCTTTAAATTAATCAATATAAAAATTATTAAATGCTTCCAAAAGAAATATCAAAATAGTACAAAATGGTTGATTTAACTAATTAAGCATTTAATTAAATGCAGTTAAATGCCATTAAATGCATGCCGGGTTCGGGTTATCACATCATTCCCTCCTTAAAACAATTGCGTCCTCGCAATTCTTCTTCCAATAGAACTCAGCATCATCTGAAACCCAACTCTGACTAATCTTCATCAGTTGCTGAGCAAGATAGTGTATAAGGATGCCTGTAGGGAAACCCGAATAGAAATCCCAACCAAGAATGCCGAGAAAATACCAACTAAAGACTAAAGCAGGGATACTGTAGATAATATCCATACCACATATTAATGGCAATAAGAATACCGAAGGAATACCCTATTTATGAATCTCCAATAGAAGTCTAATACCAAATAAGAAAGTTAAAAGATAGCCAGAGTAGATGCACCTCATGCAGTGCTGATTACCGTAAGTAGACCTAGCTGAAAGTTCTGTAAAAGTATATAGAGAAGAATACCAAAGGCCAATCTCTAAATGAAATCCTCCAATCACTGAGTTCGGAATTCCAATTACCAAACCAACTAAGGGATGCCAAAGAAAATACCCGAACAATGCTCCAGTAAGAAAGTACCAAGAATTGCCCAATAAATAAGTACTAGATAAATGACCACTGAGAATTCTAGAGAATACCATTGAAAAATTTCCAACAAGGGATGTCAGTAACACACCAATAAAGACCGAGACACATATGCCATAGATAATACCATACAGTAAGTCCGATTGAGATCCCAATAGCCAAGTCCACCGAGAAGTGCCAACAAAAGTTTCCAAAGAATACCCAATAAGAAAACCAAAGAATGCTCCAGAGAACAGCCAAGTAGAACCTCAAAAGAAAGCTACTCTTTCACAACTGTTAAGCACAGAGGAGGACCTTAGAGATTCGCCAATAACCGAGCTCCAAAAGCAAACACCAACTCCCAAATAAAGGCTAATTAAATGCCATTCATTTCCTGCCAATCCATACACCTTGAAAGGCCAACTGTGAACCACTTTTTCTTCAGAGGAGAAAGAGGACTTATTTACCATTTCCACGGGATATGTATGAGTGCCAAGATATCACATTTATACCTATATGCCTTAATCTATTATGCAAGCATGTTTGTAAAACAGTTATAAAACAGTTTATTCAACAAAGTCACTCAAGCATGACAATCAAGTCAAGCACAACATAATCAATTCAAATCACAGCACAACCAATTCAAGACATTCCAATACACGCATTACAAGCAATACTTCAAGTAAATAACAATTCACGAGGTCGATTCGATTCACAATATCAATCCAATAGATTAATTCAATCCACAACTAGACACTTCACTTCACTTAGCACACATTTAGCACATAATACATAACTATTTCACATAGATGCATACATTCAAGTCAAGACACACTATAACACCCCGATCCCTCTCGAGACTGGGAGTTCTATCAATCAATCTAATTGCAACCTAATTCCAAACCCAGGAAAAATTTTAGGGAAAGACGGACGGAGTCACCCCTGTTTCTAGGAAAAATGCAAAACCTGCAATAGCATAAAAGTGGACCAGCACCGTGTCCAACCATACAAACACCTCAAGGCCATCCGAGCCTTATTTCTCAACAATTAAACACAACAAGTATACATACATTTCCAAGTACCCAGGCTATTCTAACTCTTTCTTTTAGACAATACAACCATGCATTGAAGTTAACTATACTAATTGGATACATGAACTAGCTTATCATTCTACCTCAATTACCTAGTTAAATTTAAATTACATTCCATTTAACATTAAATACATACAACACATGAAACATACATCTTTACATCTTTGACAACTCAAGCCACATAGCACGCAAGACAACTCTTCAAGCATGATCTTTCACGTACCACAAACTTTCCAGCTAACATGGCATTTCCTGAAATGTGGTGGTGAAAAGTGAGTATACACAACACGTATACTCAGTGAGGGTGAGACAGATATCGAGGTGGAGAGGGAGAAGATCGTGCAACGCAAATAGGTACAATTAAGCAATATAATCAATAAGAAAGCTTTCAATATAAACGACAATACAATATACGATTAAAGAAAGCATTAACACAATCATTCAAAGCTATACCACACTTTGAAGGCTATGGTTCACTCATACGAGCAATGTACCATGCGAATCGATTCCACGAGCATTACATCAACCTCGAGCTTGATGTTGACAACGATGACCATAAGCGCGCAACTACCTTATAATTTCCACTGGGTGTACTCTGGAAGTACCCCGACACATCTACGACCCAAACCTCCCAGGACGGCACCCCTACCGAGAATGGGAATAGGACACGGAGCTAGAGCAACCAACCCTGGCAGCCCGAGACTGCCAAGATAGGCCCATCACTCACGCGCCTGACACTATGCAATGCAATACGAGATACAAGCAATAAATGAGCAATAGCACGAAAGTGCAGATTAGTGGCGATAAACGAGATATCAAGCATTTACAATCAACATTAGCATTCAATTAACTTTTCAAGCATGATTATCATTAACTTCAACAAGAACATCAACTAGACACGTAATAGCAGTTCAAACACGAAAACGTCAAATATCATTATTCAATCCCTAACTTCCAAAGGCAATTACGACCAAACGAGCTAGAAGATTAGGAAACCGATTTCACTACATTCACTTAGGCACTACAAGGCACGTTTCTATGTCACTAAACTTTATTTTCCCAACCACAACCCAAAAGTCCACCTATTGCGTTTGAACTACAACTACGCTAGTCGGTCGCTCAATCAACCCCACAACAGCGCTGAAAGTGCTTCCATGCCCTCAATAGCAAAACTCCCAACTCAATTCGAGCACAATCAACTTTTGGTCAAACGGTTCATTTCCGTTTCTTTGTCTAATTTTCAATTTTATCAAAGGCCGATCCGTTTTTATTGCACATTTTATCTTTCTATTAGCAATGGCACCTATCCTAATCAAGAAATCGCAATTCGAATCAAAATATGAAATTCTAGGGTTTTACTATTCAAAATCACTATTTATTGTTCTTCCCCAATTTCAAATACGCAATTTCAGCCGTAAAAATTGTTAAATAACTATCAAACAATGCTTTACGAACTCAAAGGAAGCTATATCAAGCAATTATAGGCCTTATAACACATTATATATCAAATCTAAAAATTTGAAACAATAATCAAATTTCACAAAATATGCACAAAAGCGTGAAAACCCTCACAATGATTGAAGACCAAGACCCTCAAGGACCCGAGCCACGACCCCCGAGCAATTCCACGCATGATTATAGAATAAAATTGAAGCAAAATCATTTTTTCCCTTGGGAGCATTCGGCCATGGGGGGGAGGGGGGACTTATGGGGCATTTTGCAATTTATTTTTATGATCATTTTGTTTAATTTTTGGCTATTTAATAAGTTGAGAAAGCTCAAGGGCAAAATGGTAATTTTACAAAGTCAAGCTTACGTTAAAAATGGTCAAATAAGTTTGTTTTAATTAGCATTTAGTCTAATTCAAATTAAAACAATGCAATTTTAATGAAAACCAACTAAAACTAGCTAAATTAAACTAGAAACGCTATTCACGAAATCCGAAAAATATTCTTCTAACTTTCATTTTCGAAATGCTACGATCGAACGGTCAATAAACGATCGCTAATCAAATGTTGAGCAATAATATAAAACTATAATTTTTTAAAAGTAGAATAGTAGAATAGTTTAAAATTCATTCCGGCTCGGAGTTACTTTTCTCATTTAATTGAAAACCGAGTAATTTAATGCAAGAAAATAAAACCGATTATGAAAATAATCAAAAAATAAATATTCATTTAAAAATAAATAATTTAACTATTTATAGATTATTTCCAAGAATTATGAAATTAATGCTAGGATACAAATAAACAAGTTAAGATAAACACGTAATCAAATGCAATTAAACACTAACATTTAAGATGACACTTAATTAAATACAAGAGAATAAATCCAATTACTATAATTAATAGAAATAGATAATAATCTTTTAATTGATCAATATAAAACTTATTGAATGCTTTTAAAATAAATATCAAAATAGTGAAGAATGGATGATTTAACTAATTAAACACTTAATTAAATATAGTCAAATGCCATTAAATGCATACCGGGTTCGGGTTATCACTTCCTTCCCCCCTTAAAACAATTTCGTCCTCGCAATTCTTCTTCCAATAGAGCTCTACATCCACTGAATCCAACTCTGACTACTCTCCATCGGTTGCTGAGCAAGTATGCTAAACAAGAAGGCCAATAGGGAAGCTTAAGAAGAAGTTCCAAGTAATAATGCCGAATAAAGACTCAAATGAAGATACCGTACATAAATCCAAACAAGAATCCCGCTGACATGAATACCAAAGAAGAATAAAATTCTAACCAAGAGCGCCGAGATAATACCAATAAAGACTAAAGTAGGGATACTGTAGATAAAATTAACATCACATATTAATGACAAGAAGAATGCCGAAGAAATACCCCACATACGAATATCCAGTAGAAGTTCAACAAGTACCAAATAAAGAAGTCAAAGAATAGCCAGAGTAGATGCAGCACATATAAAACCAAACTTCAAGACCTCATCTGTAACACCCCGATCCCTCTCGAGATCGGAGGTTCTATCAATCGATCTAATCACAACCCAAACCAAACCCCGGCATAATTTTCAGGGAAAACAGACGGAGTCTCCCCTGTTTCTAGGCGAAATGTAAAAGCTGCGATAGCATATAAGTGGACCAACACCGTGTCCAATCATACAAACTACCTCAAGGCCATCCGAGCCTTGGTTCTCAACAATTAAACTCAGCAAGTATACATACATTTCCAATTTAAAAGCTAACCTATCGCTTTTCATTTTTGACAAGTACATTCAAACTAGACAATTAAACCATACTAAGCTACTACATAAAATAAACTATCTTGCCATTCTAATTCTTTTCCTTGGGACATTACAAACATGCATTGAAGTTAAGCTATGCTAACTGATTACATAACTAGCTTATCGATTTACCTAAACTATTTAGCTAATTTAGATTACATTTCTTTTAACAATAAATACATACAACATATGAAAGCATATATCTTTCCAACTTCGACACTCAAGCCACATAGGCACGCAAGACAACTCTTCAGGCACGAACTTTCACGAAATCATGAACTTTCCAGCTAACATGACATTTCCTGAAATGTGGTGGTGAGGAGTGAGTATATACAACACGTATACTCAGTGAGGGCGAGACAGATATCGAGTTGGAGAGAAAGAAAGTCGTGTAATGCAAATAGACACAGCTAAGCAATAAAATCAATAAGAAAGCATTCAATACAAATGACAATATATTAAACATTCAAGAAAGCACTAACACAACCATTCAAAGCTATACCACACTCTGAAGGCTATGGTTCACTCTTACGAGAAATATACAATTTCACGAGCGATACATCAATCTCGAGCTTGATGTTGACAACGATGACAATAAGCGCGCAACCACCTTATAACACCAGTTTGGAATACCCCGGGAGTAACCAGCAATTCTACGACCCAAATCTCCCTGGGAGGCAACCCAAGCGAGAAAAGGGAATAGCCACGGAGCTAGAGCAACCAACACTGGCAACCCGAGGCTACCCAGAGAGGCCCATCACTCACGCGCTGGACACTATGCATTGCAAGACTCGACACAAGGCGATAAACGAGCGATAGCACAACAACACAGATAGAGGAGATAACCGAGATATCAAGCATTATTCAACAATTGTTAAACATTTCAATCAATAATCAACTCTAACAAGCGTAATAAGCATTAACAAGCATTTACAATCAAACAATCAACAAGAACAACACCAACTAACATTATCAAGCAATAACAAGTATTCTATAGGCATTATAAGCATTCTATAGGCAATATACTATGAAAACACACAAAATCCCAAAAATGACCCCAACTTTCAAACGCTACTACTTTCAAACGAGCCACGAGCTTTGGAAACCGACTTCACCAATCTTCCTAGGTCACCATAAGGCACGTCTAAAGACCCCGAAACCCTACTTTACCCTAGAATTCACGCAAAGTCCCGATTTCCCCCTTTGCTCGTTTGAACTACAACTATACTAACCAAACACCCAACCAATGCCATAATCGCACCAAAAGTGCTTCCATGGCCTCCCGAAACAATGCCATCACGCAAAACGATAAAATGCTAAACTCGACCTAAATGACCCCGACTTTCACCAAGGCGTTTTCCTCATTTTTTCCATTACGCAACCTAAACAAACCATGCATTTAGACATTCTAGCATACCTAGCACCTTTTCACATCAACAAAAAGCATAACAGCGTAACTTCATCGAAACGGGGGTTTACTATTCACTATTTACTATTCATTACACAATTTATATTTCAAATTCGATATTCAACCGCAGAAAATGTTAAAAAGCTATAAATACACGTTCTACAATTGCTAGAGAACATTCTTTAAGCAATGAAACGGACAAAATAACAACCTACGGTTAAATCACAAAAATTAAAGTTTATGTTCAACATTTTCAAATGCACAAATAACGATGAAACCCTCACCTTAGACGCTCCTAGACGCTAGGAAAACCACGCTGGATGCCTCGGAAACCACCCCGCACAAGCTCTCGCGAAGAAATTGAAGTTTGAATTTGAAATATTTTTTTTTTCTTTTTCCTCCATGGTTTCAGCCATGGCCTTCTTTATTTTCTGATTTTGCTCTTTTGTTTCGTATTTCATACTTAAATAAAAGATGTCAAATGGTCAAAGCTTCAGTCAACCTGCTAAACCAAAACAGCTGTGTGCGACCTTACGAAAATGGCCATAACTTCTTCTAGAAAACTCCAATTCACGAACGGATTGAAGCCTCATAAACTAGACTCATAGAGCTTTCCAACCATATATAATTTGTTACCTAACTCTTCCCCAATTGGTTCAGATTTAATTCCAAAGTTGACCCAAAATTTGACTAACTTAACATTGCATTTTTTTATTTCTAATCCCAAGTTTGCCCTTTATTAAACATTTCAAAAAATTTCACCTTGTCCTAGTTGGTCATTGTAGATGAAAAGTGAACTAGTTTGGTCAAAGAAGGTGAAAGGTCAATAAAATGCAATTTAAATGAACTTTAAATGCTATTAAATATATGCCAGGTTCGGGGTATCACATCATCGCTATTTGCCGAGTGCAAACTTTATACAATTTACAACCAAGAAAGCCCAAAGTATTCCATAGCATACTGTAAGCAATATGAAATAATAAATCTGAACAGGATTCCAAGTGTAAGATTTCTAATAGTGCCAACAAGGAAAATACTAGTAGAATGCCCACTAAGAATTCCAAAGAATACCGTAAGTGGTACTATACAATAAGTATGATAGGAATTCCAAATACCAAACCTACTGAGGAACACTAAAGAAATACCCGAAACAATGCTCCAATAAGAAAGTTGCAAGAATTGCCCAATAAGTAAGTACTAGATAAATGACCACTAAGAATTCTATAAAATGCCATTGAAGAATTTCCAATCAGGGATGCCAGTAGCACACCAATAAAGACCGAGACACATATACCATAGATAATACTGTGCAGTAAGTCTAATTGAAACCCCAATAGCCAAGTCTACCAAGAAGTACCAACAGAAGTTCCAAAGAATACCCAATAAGAAAACCAAAGAATGCTCCAGAGAACAACCGAATAGAACCCCAAAAGAAAACTACTCTTTCACAACTGTTAAGCACAGAGGAGGACCTTAGATATTCGCCAATAACCAAGCTCCAAAGACAAACACCAACTCCCAAATAAAGGCTAGTCAAATACTGCTCATTCCCGTCAATCCATATAATTTGGAGGGCCTGCTACTAACCACTTCTCTTTAGGGGATGAAGAAGTCTTTCTTACCATTTCAACATGACATGTATGAATGCCAAGATACCGCATTTATACATATATGCCTTAATCTATTACGCAAGCATGTTTGTAAAACAGTTTATTCATCAGAGTCATTCAAGCACGTCAATCAAGTCAATCACAACACAACGCAATCCAAGTCATTCAATTACACATATTACAAGCAACAATTCAAGCAACTAACAATTTACAAAGTCGATTCGATTCACGAGGTCAATTCAATGCACAACTAGACACTTCACATCACTTAGTACACATTTAGCACATAATACATAACTATATCACATAGATACACATATATCAATTCAAGACACACAATCTCACATATAGGCACACACTTTCAAAACACACTTAACAAGCACGCATTCAAGGATCATTACCCACCAGACCGAGGACCCTGTCCCGGCTTATGAGCTAACTAAGCTCTGATACCACCTATAACACCCCGATCCCTCTCGAGACCGGGAGTTCTATCAATCAATCTAATCGCAACCCAATTCCAAACCGGGCCAAATTTTAGGGAAAGACGGACGGAGTCTCCCCTGTTTCTAGGCAAAATGCAAAACCTGCAATAGCATATAAGTGGACCAGCACCATGTCCAACCATACAAACACCTCAACGCCATCCGAGACTTGTTTCTCAACAATTAAACACAACAAGTATACATATATTTCCAAGTACCCAGACAATTCTAACTCTTTCTTTTAGACAATACAACCATGCATTGAAGTTAACTATACTAATTGGATACATAAACTAGCTTATCATTCTACCTCAATTACCTAGTTAAATTTAAATTACATTCCTTTTATCATTAAATACATACAACACATGAAACGTACTTCTTTGCATCTTTGACAACTCAAGCCACATAGCACGCAAGACAACTCTTCAAGCATGATCTTTCACGTAACCACAAACTTTCCAGCTAACATGACATTTCCTGAAATATGGTGGTGATGAGTGAGTATACACAACACGTATATTCAGTGAGGGCGAGATAGATGTCGAGGTGGAGAGGAAGAAGATCGTGAAATGCAAATAGGTACAGTTAAGCAATATAATCAATAAGAAAGCTTTCAATATAAACGACAATACAATATAGAATTAAAGAAAGCATTAACACAACTATTCAAAGCTATACCACACTTTGAAGGCTATGGTTCACTCATACGAGCAATGTACCATGCAAATCGATTCCACGAGCATTACATCAATCTCGAGCTTGATGTTGACAATGATGACCATAAGCGCGCAACCATCTTATAACTTCCACTGGGTGTACTCCGGAAGTACCCTGACACATCTACGACCCAAACCTCCCAAGACGGCACCCCTAGCGAGAATGGGAATAGGACACGTAGCTAGTGTAACCAACCCTAGCAGCCCGAGACTGCCCAGAGACGCCCATCACTCACGCGCCTGACACTATGCAATGCAATACGAGATACAAGCAACAAACGAGCAATAGCACGAAAGTGGAGATTAGTGGCGATAAACGAGATATGAAGCATTTACAATCAACATTAGCATTCAATTAACTTTTCAAGCATGATTATCATTAACTTCAACAAGAACATCAACTAGACACCTAGTAGCAGTTCAAACACGAAAACGTCAAATATCACTATTCAATCCCTAACTTCCAAAGGCAATTGCGAGCAAATGAGCTATAGGATTAGGAAACCGATTTCACTACATTCACTTAGGCACTACAAGGCACGTTTCTATGTCACTAAACTTCATTTTCCCAACCGCAACCCGAAAGTCCACCTATTGCGTTTGAACTACAGCTATGCTAATCGGTTGCTCAATCAACTCCACAACAGCGCCAAAAGTGCTTCCATGCCCTTCATAGCAAAACTCCCAACTCAATTCGAGCATGGTCAACTTTTGGTCAAATGGCCCCTTTCTGTTTCTTTGTCTAATTTCCAATTTTATCAAAGGCCAGTCCGTTTTTATTGCACATTTTATCTTTCTATCAGCAATGGCACCTATCCAAATCAAGAAATCGCAATTCGGATCAAAATTCAAAATTCTAGGATTTTACTATTCAAAATCACTATTTATTATTCTTCTCCAATTTCAAATACGCAATTTCAGCTGTAAAAATTGTTAAATAACTATCAAACAATGCTCTACAAACTCAAAGGAAGCTATATCAAGCAATTATAGGTCTTATAACACATTATATATCAAATCTAAAAATTTGAAACAATAATTAAATTTCACAAAATATGCACAAAAGCGTGAAAACCCTCACAATGATTGAAGACCAAGACCCGCAAAGACCCAAGCCACGACCCCTGAGCAATTCCATGCATGATTGTAGAAGAAAATTGAAGCAAAATCAATTTTTTTCCCTTGGGAGCATTCGGCCATGGGGGAGGGGGGGGGGAGGGGAGGACTTATGGGGCATTTTGCAATTTGTTTTTATGATCATTTTGTTTAATTTTTGGCTATTTAATAAGTTGACAAAGCTCAAGGGAAAAATGTTCATTTTACAAAGTCAAGCTTAAGTTAAAAATTGTCAAATAAGCTTATTTTAATTAGCATTTAGTCTAATTCAAATTAAAACAATGGAATTTTAATGAAAACCAACTAAAACTAGCTAAATTAAACTAGAAACGCTATTCATGAAATCCAATAAATATTCTTCTAACTTTCATTTTCGAAATGCTACAATCAAACGGTCAATAAACGATCGCTAATCAAATGTTGAGCAATAATATAAAACTATAATTTTTTAAAAGTAGAATAGTAGAATAGTTTAAAATTCACTGCGGCTCGGAGATACTTTTCTCATTTAATTGAAAACTGAGTAATTTAATGCAAGAAAATAAAACCGATTATGAAAATAATCAAAATAATCAATATTCATTTAAAAATAAATAATTTAACTATTTCAAGAAATTTCCAAGAATTATGAAATTAATGTTAGGATACAAATAAACAAGTTAATAAAAAAATGTAATCAAATACAATTAAACACTAACATTTAAGATGACACTTAATTAAATACAAGAGAATAAATCCAATTACTATAATTAATAGAAATAGATAATAATCTTTTAATTGATCAATATAAAAATTATTGAATGCTTTTAAAAGAAATATCAAAATAGTGAAGAATGGATGATTTAACTAATTAAACACTTAATTAAATGTAGTCAAATGCCATTAAATGCATGCCGGGTTCGGATTATCACACACACAATCTCACATACAAGCACACACTTTCAAGACACACTTAACAAGCACACATTCAAGGGTCACTACCCACCAGACTGAGGACCCTGTCCCGGCTTATGAGCTAAACAAGCTCTGATACCACCTGTAACTTCAATCTAATCACAACCCAATTCCAAACCCGGGCAAGATTTTTAGGGAAAGACGGATGGAGTCTCCCCTGTTTCTAGGCAAAATGTAAAACCTGTAATAGCATATAAGTGGACCAATACCGTGTCCAACCATACAAACACCTCAAGGCCATCCGAACCTTGGTTCTCAACAATTAAACACAAGAAAATATACATTTCCAGTATACAGGCTAACCTATCTCTTCTCATCTTTTTCAAGTACATTCATACTTGGCAATTAAACTATACTAACTGAATACATAAACTAGCTTTTTCAAATCACTTCAATAACCTAGTAAAACTTAAATTACATTCCTTTTTAACATTATATACATACAACACATGAAACATACATCTTTGCATCTTTGACAACTCAAGCCACATAGCACGCAAGGAAACTCCTCAAGCACGATCTAGCTAACATGATATTTCCTGAAATGTGGTGGTGAGGAGTGAGTATACATAACACGTATATTCAGTGAGGGCGAAACAGATATCGAGGTGGAGAGAAAGAAAGTCGTGCAATACAAATAAGGCAGTTAAGCAATATAACTGACATGTAAGCAATCAATATAAACAATCAATATAATAAACAATTAATAAAAGCATTAACCCAACCATTCAAAGCTATACCACACTCTGAAGGCTATGGTTCACTCATACGAGCAATGTACCATGCGATTCGATTCCACGAGCATTACATCAATCTCGAGTTTGATGTTGACAACGATGACAATAAGTGCGCAACCACCTTATAACATCCACTAGGTGTACTCCGAAAGTACCACGACACATCTACGACCCAAATCACCCAGGGCGGCATCCCTAGCGAGAATGGGAATAGGACACGGAGCTAGAGCAACCAACCCTGGCAGCCCGAGACTGCCCAGAGAGGCCCATCACTCACACGCCTGACACTAATGTAATGCAATACGAGATACAAAAAATAAACGAACAATAGCACGAAAGTGCAAATTAATGGCGATAAACGAGATATGAAGCATTTACAATCAATAACAACAATCAATTAACTTTTCAAGCATGACTATCATTAACTTCAACAAGAACATCAATTAAACACGTAATAGCAGTTCAAACATGAAAATAACAAATATCACTATTCAATCCCTAACTTCCAAAGGCAATTACGAGCAAACGAGCTACAGGATTAGGAAACCGATTTCACTACATTCACTTATGCACTACAAGGCACGTTTCTATATCACTAAACTTCACTTTCTCACGTGGAGCCCGAAAGTGCCAAAAGTGCTTCCATGCCCTCAATAGCAAAACCCCCAACTCAATTCGAGCACAGTCAACTTTTCGTCAAACGACCCCTTTACGTTTTTTTGTCTAATTTTAAATTTTAACAAAGGCCTGTCCATTTTTATTGCACATCTTATCTTTCTATCACTAATGGCACCTATCCAAATCGAGAAATCGTAATTCGGATCAAAATCCAAAATTCTAGGGTTTTACTATTCAAAATCACTATTCATTATTCTTCCCCAATTTCAAATACGCAATTTCAGCCGTAAAAATCTCTAAATAACTATCAAACAATGCTCTACGAACTCAAAGGAAGCTATATCAAGCAATTATAGGCATTATAACACAATATATATCAAATCTAAAAATTTGAAACAATAATCACATTTCACAAAATATGCACAAAAGCGTGAAAACCCTTACAGAGATTGAAGAGGAAGGCTTGCAAGGACCCGATCCACATTCCTCGTCCGATTCCACGCATGATTGCACAAGGACAATGGAAGCAAAAATCTTTTTTTTTCCTCTTGGGTGCATTCGGCCATGGGGGAGGGGGGGTTGTAACACCCCGATCCTTCTCGAGACCGGGAGTTCTATCAATCAACCTAATCACAACCCAAATCCAAACCCGGGCATAATTTTCAGGGAAAACGGACGGAGTCTCCCCTGTTTCTAGGCAAAAAGCAAACCTGCGACAGCATATAAGTGGTCCAATACCATGTCCAAACATTCAACCACCTCAAGGCCATCTTAGCCTTGGTTCATAACAAGCAATCACAAGAAAATATACATTCATGCTTAGCAATTAAACTACACTAACCCATTACATAAAATAGACTATCATACCATTCTAACTCTTTTCCTTTGAGCATTACAAACATACATTAAAGTTAAACTATTCTATCTGAATACATAAACTACTTTTCCAAATCACTTCAATAACCTAGAAAACTCATATTACATTCCTTTTTAACATTAAATACAAACAACACATGAAACATACATCTTTGCATCTTTGACAACTCAAGCCACATAGCACGCAAGACAACTCTTCAGGCACGAACTTTCATACAGTCACGAACTTTCCAGCTAACATGGCATTTCTTGAAATGTGGAGGTGAGGAGTGTGTGATACCCTGAACCTAGCATGTATTCAATAGCATTTAAAGTTCATTTAAATTGCATTTTATTGACCTTTCACCCTCTTTGACCAAACTAGTTGACTTTTCATCTACATTGACCAACTAGGACAAGGTGAAAATTTTTGAAATGTTTAATAAAGGGCAAACTAGGGATTAGAAATAAAAAAAATGCAATGTTAAGTTAGTCAAATTTTGGGTCAACTTTGGAATTAAATCTGAACCAATTGCGGAAGATTTAGGTAGCAAATTATATATGGTTGGAAAGCTCTATGAGTCTACTTTCTGAGGCTTCAAACCGTTCGTGAATTGGAGTTTTCTAGAAGAAGTTATGGCTGTTTTCGTAAGGTCGCGCATAGCTGTTTTGGTTTAGCGGGTTGACCAAATCTTTGACCTTTGACTTGTCATTTTTTTTTCCTAAATAAGCAGAATTGCACACGAAAAAAAATAGAGAAGAAAGGCTTGAAACCAGGAGGAAAAGAAGGAGAAAAAAAAAATAAAATTTCAACTACAAATCACCAAATCTTTTCGTGAGCTTACACGGGGTGGTTTCCGAGGCACTCTACGAGGTTTTCCTAGCATCTAGGAGCGTCAAAGGTGAGGGTTTCATCGTTATTTGTGCATTTGAAAATTTTATATCTAAACTTTGGTTTTTGGATTTTATGCGTAGATTGTTGTTTTAATCGTTTTTGCTGCTTAAACAATGTTCCTTGTTGATTGTAGAACATGTATTTATAGCTTTTTAACATTTTCTGCGGTTAAATGTTGAGATTGCAATTTAAATTGATTAATGAATAGTGTTTTATGAATAGTAAATCCTTGAAATGATGAAGTTGCTCCGTTATGCTGTCCGTTGATGTAGAAATGTGCTAGGTATGCTAGAATGCCTAAATGCATGGTTTGTTTGGGTTGCGTAATGGAAAAAATGGGAATTATGCCTTGGT
The DNA here is from genome assembly GCA_037974665.1 of Ehretia macrophylla. Taxonomy (NCBI): domain Eukaryota; kingdom Viridiplantae; phylum Streptophyta; class Magnoliopsida; order Boraginales; family Ehretiaceae; genus Ehretia; species Ehretia macrophylla. The sequence continues at coordinate 45,530,275 of CM075771.1, read as the reverse complement.
GAAAGTCGGGGTCGTTTAGGTCGAGTTTAGCGTTTTCTCATTTTGCGTGATGGCATTATTTTGGGAGGCCAAGGAAGCACTTTTGGTGCGATTATGGCGTTGGTTGGATGTTTGGTTAGTATAGTTGTAGTTCAAACGAGCAAAGGGGGAAATCGGGGCTTTGCACGAATTCTAGGGAAAAGTAGGGTTTTGGGGTCCTTAGACGTGCCTTATGGTGACCTAGGAGGATTGGCGAAGTCGGTTTCCAGAACACGTGGCTCGTTTGGAAATGGTAGTGTTTTGATAGTTGGGGCCGATTTGTGATTTTGCTTGTTATCTTGATATTATGCCCATAGAATTGTTAGGGTTGCTTGATATACTTGTTTAATTGGTGCTATTGTTGCTTATTATTGCTTGTTATGCTTGAAAAGTTAGTTGAATGTTAGTATTGATTGTGATTGCTTGTTATCTCGTTTGTTGTCACTAGTTTGTATTGTTGTGCTATCGCTCGTTTATTGCCTTGTATCGAGTCTTGCATTGCATAGTGTCTCGCGCGTGAGTGATGGGCCTCTCTGGGTAGCCTCGGGTTGCCAGTGTTGGTTGCTCTAGCTCCGCTGCTATTCCCTTTTCTCGCTTGGGTTGCCTCCCAGGGAGATTTGGGTCGCAGAATTGATGGATACTTCTGGGGTATTCCAAACTGGTGTTATAAGGTGGATGCACGCTTATTATCATCGTTGTCAACATCAAGCTCGAGATTGATGTATCGCTCGTGAAATGGTACATTGCTCATATGAGTGAACCATAGCCTTCAGAGTGTGGTATAGCTTTGAATGGTTGTGTTAATGCTTTCAGTAATTGCTTATTGTATTGATTGTTTGTCTTGATTGCTTATTTATCAGTTATATTGCTTAACTGTCTTATTTGCATTGCACGACTTTCTTTCTCTCCAACTCGATATCTGTCTCGCCCTCACTGAGTATACGTGTTGTGTATACTCACTCCTCACCACCACATTTTAGGAAATGTCATGTTAGTTGGAAAGTTCGTGATTTCGTGAAAGTTCGTTGCCTGAAGATTTGTCTTGCGTGCCTATGTGGCTTGAGTGTCGAAGTTGTAAAGATATATGTTTTCATATATTGTAGGTATTTATTGCTAAAAGAAATGTAATTTAAATTTAGCTAAGCAGTTGAGGTGAATTGATAAGCTAGTTTATGTAATCAGTTAGCATAGCTTATCTTCAATGCATGTTTGTAATGTCCAAAGGAAAAGATTTAGAATGGCATGATAGTTTATTTTATGCAGTAGCTTAGTATGGTTTAATTGTCTAGTTTGAATGTACTGGTCAAAAATGAAAAGAGATAGGTTAGCTTTTAAATTGGAAATGTATGTATACCTGCTGAGTTCAATTGTTGAAAACCGAGGCTCGGATGGCCTTGAGGAAGTTTTGTATGGTTGGACACGGAGTTGATCCATTTAAATGCTATTGTAGGTTTTATATTTTGCCTAGAAACAGGGGAGACTAAGTTCGTTTTCTTTGAAAATTATGCCCGGGTTTGGATTTGGGTTGTGATTAGATTGATTGATAGAACTCGCGATCTCGAGAGGGATCGAGGTGTAACAGGTGGTATTAGAGCTTGTCTAGCTCATAAGCCGGGACAGGGTCCTCGGTCTGGTGGGTAGTGATCCTTGAATGTGTGCTTGTTAAATGTGTCTTGAAAGTGTATGATTGTATGTGAGATTGTGTGTCTTGACTTGAATGTATGCACTTATGTGATATAGTTATGTGTTATGTGTTATGTGTTAAATGTTTCTCAAGAAAGGTGAAATATCTAGTTGTCTATCGAATTGACTTATTGAATTGGCATCGTGAATTGAATCAACCTCGTGAATTGTTATTTGCTTGAAGTATTGTTTATAATGTATGTATTGAAATGTCTTGAATTGGTTATGCTATGATTTGAATTGATTATGTTGTGCTTGACTTGATTATCGTGATTGAGTAACTTTGTTGAATAAACTCTTTTGTGAACTTGCTTGCATAATAGTATAAGGCATGTGTATAACTGCGATATATTGGCATTCATACATGACCAATTGAAATGGTAAGTTAGTCCTCTTCCTCCCCTGAAGAAAGTGGTTCACAGCTAGCCACTCAAGGTGTATGGGTTGGCTGGAAATGAATGACATTTAATTAGGCTTTATTTGGGAGTTGGTGTTTGCTTTTGGAGCTCGGTTATTGGCGAATCTCTAAGGTCTTCCTCTGTGATTAACAGTTGTGAAGAGTAGCTTTCTCTTGGGGTTTTATTTGATTGTTCTCTGGGGCATTCTTTGGTTTTCTCAATGTGTATTCTTTGGAGACTTCTGTTGGCACTTTTTGGTGGACTTGGCTATTGGGGTTTCAATTGGATTTACTGCACGGTATTATCTATGGTATATGTGTCTCGGTCTTTATTGGTGTGATACTGACATCCCTGATTGGAAATTCTTCAATGGCATTTTATAGAATTCTTAGTGGGCATTCTACTAGTATCTTTCCTTGATGGCACTTATTTGAAGTCTTACACTTGGAATCCTGTTCAGACTTATTATCTCATATAGCTTATGGTATGCTGTGGAATACTTTGGGCTTTCTTGGTGGTAAATTTTATAAGTTCTCACCTGGCGAACAGTGAAGAGGCCTTGGAGTTTGGTTTTGTATGTTGTACACCTGCTCGGGAATCTTACTCGGATTTTTCATCTAGTTGGAAAAATTATATTTGTTATTTAACTTGACTGTCTTATTAGACACATGATAATTCCTCTAGTATTTCCTTAGACATTCTTCTCAGCATTTGATAGCGATACTCGGAATCTAATGGGTTGTCCTATGGGGTTATTATTTGGAAGGCTTCTTTGGAACTTTTGAAGTATATTTGATTGGGTTTCTTAGTATTTTCTTCGCACTCTTATCAGGGAATTCATCTATGAAATTCATGACCAGTGAGGTACTTATTTGGACCTCTGGATGGAACCTTTGTTTGAGCGTTTATTTGGCTTCTTGTTTGGGAATTCTCGGGTAGTAATAGTTGAACTTCTACTCGAGATTCATGTATGGGGTATTCATTCGGTATTCTTCTTATCATTAATATGTGATGTGATTTTATCTACAGTATCTTTGCTTAGGTCTTTATTGGTATTATCTCGGCGCTTTTGGTTGGAATTTTATTCTTCTTCAGTATTCGTGTCAACGGGATTCTTCAACCGATGAAGATTAGTCAGAATTGGATTTCAGATGATGCTGAGTTCTATTGGAAGAAGAATTGCGAGGACGCAATTGTTTTAAAGGGGGATGGATGTGATAACCCGAACCTGGCATGTATTCAATAGCATTTAAAGTTCATTTAATTTGCATTTTATTGACCTTTCACCCTCTTTGACCAAACTAGTTGACTTTTCATCTACATTGACCAACTAGGACAAGGTGAAAATTTTTGAAATGTTTAATAAAGGGCAAACTTGGGATTAGAAATAAAAAAATGCAATGTTATGTTAGTCAAATTTTGGGTCAACTTTGGAATTAAATCTGAACCAATTGCGGAAGAGTTAGGTAGCAAATTATATATGGTTGGAAAGCTCTATGAGTCTACTTTTTGTGGCTTCAAACCGTTCGTGAATTGGAGTTTTCTAGAAGAAGTTATGGCCGTTTTCGTAAGGTCGCGCATAGCTGTTTTGGTTTAGCGGGTTGACCAAATCTTTGACCTTTGACTTGTCATTTTTTTTCCTAAATAAGCAGAATTGCACACGAAAAAAATTGAGAAGAAAGGCTTGAAACCATGAGGAAAAGAAGGAGAAAAAAAAAGAAAATTTCAACTACAAATCACCAAATCTTTGCGTGAGCTTGCACGGGGTGGTTTCCGAGGCACTCTACCAGGTTTTCCTAGCATCTAGGAGCGTCTAAGGTGAGGGTGTCATCGTTATTTGCGCATTTGAAAATTTTGTATCTAAACTTTGATTTTTGGATTTTATGCGTAGATTGTTGTTTTAATCGTTTTGTTGCTTAAAGAATGTTCCTTGTTGATTGTAGAACATGTATTTATAGCTTTTTAACATTTTCTGTGGTTAAATATTGAGATTGCAATTTAAATTGATTAATGAATAGTATTTTGTGAATAGTAAACCCTTGAAACGATGAAGTTGCTCCGTTATGCTGTCCGTTGATGTAGAAATGTGCTAGGTAAGCTAGAATGCCTAAATGCATGGTTTATTTGGGTTGCGTAATGGAAAAAAATGGGAATTATGCCTTGGTGAAAGCCGGGGTGGTTTAGGTCGATTTTAGCGTTTTCTCGTTTTGCGTGATGGCCTTGTTTCAGGAGGCCATGGAAGCACTTTTGGTGCGATTATGGCGTTGGTTGGATGTTTGGTTAGTATAGTTGTAGTTCAAACGAGCAAAGGGGGAAATCGGGGCTTTGCGCGAATTCTAGGGTAAAGTAGGGTTTCGGGGTCCTTAGACGTGCCTTATGGTGACCTAGGAGGATTGGCGAAGTCGGTTTCCAGAACTCGTGACTCGTTTGGAAATGGTAGTGTTTTGATAGTTGGGGCCGATTTGTGATTTTGCTTGTTATGTTGATATTATGCCTATATAATGGTTAGGGTTGCTTGATATACTTGTTTAATTGGTGTTATTGTTGCTTATTATTGCTTGTTATGCTTGAAAAGTTAGTTGAATGTTAGTATTGATTGTGATTGCTTGTTATCTCGTTTGTTGTCACTAGTTTGTATTGTTGTGCTATCGCTCATTTATTGCCTTGTATCGAGTCTTGCATTGCATAGTGTCTCGCGCGTGAGTGATGGGCCACTCTAGGTAGCCTCGGGTTGCCAGTGTTGGTTGCTCTAGCTCCGCTGCTATTCCCTTTTCTCGCTTGGGTTGCCTCCCAGGGAGATTTGGGTCGTAGAATTGATGGATACTTCCGGGGTATTCCAAACTGGTGTTATAAGGTGGATGCGCGCTTATTGTCATCGTTGTCAACATCAAGCTCGAGATTGATGTATCGCTCGTGAAATGGTACATTGGTCATATGAGTGAACCATAGCCTTCAGAGTGTGGTATAGCTTTGAATGGTTGTGTTAATGCTTTCAGTAATTGCTTATTGTATTGATTGTTTGTCTTGATTGCTTATTTATCAGTTATATTGCTTAACTGTCTTATTTGCATTGCACGACTTTCTTTCTCTCCAACTCGATATCTGTCTCGCCCTCACTGAGTATACGTGTTGTGTATACTCACTCCTCACCACCACATTTCAGGAAATGTCATGTTAGCTAGAAAGTTCGTGATTTCGTGAAAGTTCGTTGCCTGAAGATTTGTCTTGCGTGCCTATGTGGCTTGAGTGTCGAAGTTGTAAAGATATATGTTTTCATATGTTGTAGGTATTTATTGCTAAAAGAAATGTAATTTAAAATTAGCTAAGCAGTTGAGGTGAATTGATAAGCTAGTTTGTGTAATCAGTTAGCATAGCTTATCTTCAATGCATGTTTGTAATGTCCAAAGGAAAAGAGTTAGAATGGCATGATAGTTTATTTTATGCAGTAGCTTAGTATGGTTTAATTGTCTAGTTTGAATGTACTGGTCAAAAATGAAAAGAGATAGGTTAGCTTTTAAATTGGAAATGTATGTATACCTGCTGAGTTTAATTGTTGAAAACCGAGGCTCGGATGGCCTTGAGTGTCACGCCCCAACTCGACCCCACCTACGATCAGTCAGGACGCAACGGAATTTCGGCGGCATAACGACAGTAAACAGATTTCCGAGGTTCTAAACCAACCTCATTAAACATCATACATCCCGTAATTCCTCAATACAACAACAACATACAACACAACCATATTATACAATAAAACATCTTCGTTATACGCCTCCGTTCCAACATGACATACAATACCTCAACTTTATCATACATTTCAAAAGTAAGTTGAGACACAACTACAATTTAACCATAGACAAAAGGAAACCGCTAAGTTAACATCATTTGGTTCATCATCTTTTCAATATCTATTACATTAAGAACCGTAAAGCATATAAAGTCTATTAAACTAATATACAAGACATTTAACAACATAAAGTCATGGATAAGACTCGGGAACATATGACTCATCCACAAAAGGCACATTTTCCACATTCTCCTCTTCAGGAGGCACGTACCCGTAATCTTGTGAAAGTACACCTGAAACATGCATTAATAGAGAGTGAGCTTATATACATAAGCCCAGTGAGGATCCGATAGATCTCGACAGTATTCACTACGCTCCTTGGATTTAGTCCTTTGAGCAAGTAAACACACAACAACAATAATAACATAAATAAAGCTATCATCACATAACTATATGACCATTCAATAAGGATACTCTATTTGGTGTAGCTCCAAACGCCATCACGATCTCAACCGTTCTTCTTATAACTCCCCATTACTCACGCACCCGAGGTACCTCACTATCCCCTTCCCTCCATGACATCTCCGTCATGCGAGCTGGGGGTAGCCTATGGCAGTCATACCGGTATCAACCCGACAGCCCGACGCTGCCCGAGAGGTGGCACACACATACCAAGGCTCCATATTCATCAATCATCATGCAAGCATAAATCAATCAATCAATTGGGAGATCAGCAACAAGAGTGCCCGATTCCCGCATTCAATAATAATCAATCAATAACATCAATATAACATCAATATAACATCAATATTAAATTAAACATCAAACAACGTAGTTAGATGACAAAGTAGGCCATCTAACCGGACATGCATAATATACATAATTAAACTCTAAATTACTCAACAACAACTCACCATTCATCACTCGAACACTACCCAACCATCTAAGGCATCGTTCAAGAAATTAAAGAATGACAACCTAAACTTCTAAAATTCATAACTTACAATCTACTAATCCAAACATTGCCAAATCAGTTCCTATCACTCACCCATTCAACCTACTACATTAGCCCTCTCGGAAATCCACCATAACACCTCCAAAACATGCCCGATAACCCTAAAACCCTATGACGTCATGGCTGGATTTTCCGGATTTTCACACAAACAATGTAATCGAAAATTCGGCATTACAACAGCGCTAACACGTAATTATCAAGTATTTAGAAATCGACGGCAATCGATTTCGATCAACACAACTCAATTAAATCAACTTTGAACATTTTATTCAAAATTAAATACCCGGAAAATAAAAATTATGCTATATCCGACAGAAATTCGTAGTATTAGTATATAATGATCCCTAGCATGCAAGGAGCAATAATCTAACATCAGATTTCAATTCTAACGGTTCAATCTTCATTTATACGCAAAAACACAAAAATGACATTTTGAGATCTAGAATTTTTCTCTCACCTTAGATGCGATATAAGCCTAGGAATGCGTGCTATGCGTGCCCAACAAGCAGAATCCAAGTCGGTGCGAAGTTTCACGGACAAAAACTAGGTTTTTCTTTGAAAAAATGGATTGAAAGCTTGAGTTTTCTTTCTTCTCTTTTCTCCCTCAACCCCTCGGCAATGTGTGTGTGTGTGATGGTGTTTTTGTGTTGTGTGAGTGTGTGTTGAGGACATTAGCTTAAATGGTCAATTATTTAATTAAAGTCAAAGTTATTTTAATAGGTAATTTTGTGTTTTTAATGTCTTTAATTGCATTTTAGTGATCACCAAGTTAAAATTAATTATGCAACCCCCAAGATATCTCAAGTGAGTTATTTTTAGGTGACAAGAAGTTTTACATTCAAAGAATTCCACCCGAGTCGGCTTAAAACTCGATTTTCGCAAAAGTCGGTGTAAAAACCCTAATAAATTCTTAAGCCGATTTTAAAACCGTTTTCATCAAACACAGGTCTATTAAAGTCCATGGACTAGGTCTAGAAGGGTTAAAAAGACCAGTTTCAAAATTATAGCGGACGTGTTTCGAAAACACTATTCACTGAAAATCGACGATAAAATTTCTGACTCCGTTTTTGATGAAAATTTCATGAATGCACATTTAGCACGTATTAGAAGTATTGAAATCAAAATTATAACTTTCTAGGTCCTATAGCACATAAACAGGTTATATGCACGCAAAACGAGATAAAGCACGTAAAACGAGATAAGCAAGAAAGTGGGGTTTCACATTCTCCCCCCCTTATAGAAATTTCGTCCTCGAAATTCTTACTTGATGTACGGAAAAGATCTGGGTATTGCTGCTGCATCTGATCTCGTCTCTCCCACGTAGCTTCCTCAATACCGTGATGCTTCCACAACACCTTAACCATCGGAATCCTCTTCGACCTCAACTCTCGGTCCATCTGATCTAGAATACGAATCGGACGCTCGTCATAAGTCAAATTCTCACGAAGCTGTAACGGCTCTGGCTCAAGAATATGAGAAGGATCCGGATTGTATTTCCGCAAATTAGACACGTGAAACACATCGTGGACATTAGAGAAGTTTTCCGGTAGAGCCAACCGATATGCTAACTTACCAACCCTGCCAGTAATCTCAAACGGCCCAACAAATCTCGGACTCAGCTTACCACCTTTACCATAACGAACAAACCCCTTTCGAGGAGACAATCTCAAGAAAACCCGATCTCCAACTGTAAACTCCAAGTCTCGACGACGCTTATCAGCATAACTCTTGAATCTACTCTGCGCCGTAAGCATTCTCTGCCTGATCAACTGAACATTCTCGATCTTCTCAAGAAGTTCTGGCATGATAGTCGGATCAATAGTCTTCATCTCTCCTACCTCGTCCCAATACAAAGGTGAACGGCACTTACGACCGTAAAGAGCTGCAAAAGGTGCCATTCCAATAGTAGCTTGATAACTATTGTTATAGGCAAACTCGGCAAGTGGTAGATGTTTCTCCCAGTTCTTCCCAAAGTCCAGAACACAAGCCCTAAGCATATCTTCCAGAATCTGAATAGTCCGCTCAGACTGACCGTCGGTCTGTGGATGATACGCTGTACTGAAGTTCAACTGAGTACCCAAAGTCTCCTGAAGTTTTTCCCACAAACGAGAAGTAAATCGAGGATCTCGATCAGAGACAATACTAGATGGAATACCGTGAAGTCTAACAATCTGATCCAGATAGAGATCCGTCAGCTTTGTAACCTCATCTCCTAACCTCATGGCAATAAAATGAGCTGTCTTCGTCAAACGATCCACGACAACCCAAACTACATCATTACCCCTCGGTGATCTAGGCAAACCAGTGACGAAGTCCATCGTAATATGCTCCCATTTCCACTCTGGTATAGCCAACGGCTGAAGCAAACCTGCTGGTCGTTGATGCTCGGCTTTCACTCTCTGACAAGTCAAACATCTAGACACAAACTGAGCAACCTCCCTCTTCATGTTGTTCCACCAGTAATGCTGTTTCAAATCCCGATACATCTTGGTTCCACCAGGATGAATAGTATATTTAGAATTATGAGCTTCCTCCAGAATACCTCGTCTCAAGCCCGGTTCATCGGGAACACAAACCCTGTTCCGAAACCGAAGAATACCATCCTCATGCACTTTAAAGTCAGACTGATCATCCGAAATCTGATCCTTGATCTTCTGAAGTTTAACATCAAGTCGCTGAGCTTCCCTGATCTGAGACAACAATAAAGGATGAATACGGAGATGTGAACACATCACCCCAACCTGAGTGAACTCTGGTCTCCAATAACTAAACTCCTCAAGAACCTCCCACTTCTTGACAGCCAAACAAGAAATACTAGCCTTCCGGCTGAGAGCATCTGCCACAACATTTGCCTTGCCAGGCAGATAATTGATAGAACAATTATAATCTCCAAGAAGCTCCATCCACCTCCGCTGGCGCATATTCAACTCCTTCTGTGAGAATAAATACTTAAGACTCTTATGATCAGTGAAAATCTCGAACTTACTGCCCCACAGATAATGACGCCACTTTTTCAGTGCGAAGACAACTGCTGCCAACTCAAGATCATGAGTCGGATAATTCACCTCATAAGGCTTCAACTTTCGAGAAGCATAGGCAATAACTCGGCCATCCTGCATAAGAACACATCCCAAGCCCTCCTTGGATGCATCGCTGTAAATGACCATATTATCGGTCCCCTCTGGTAGAGCAAGTACTGGAGCGGTAGTTAACCTCTTTTTCAACTCCTGAAATCCACTCTCACACTTCTCGTCCCAATTAAAGATAGTCCGTTTCTGAGTCAACTTAGATAGTGGCCCCGCAATCTTTGAGAAGTCTTTGACAAACCTACGGTAATAACCCGCCAAGCCAAGAAAACTACGGACATCAGTAACACTCTCTGGCCGCTTCCAAGACATCACCGATTCAATCTTAGTGGGATCTACAGAAATACCACTCTGTGTAATAACATGGCCAAGAAAAGAAATCCGTTGCAGCCAAAATTCACATTTGCTGAACTTGGCAAACAACTGATGCTCCTGCAACTTCTCTAATACAAGCCGTAGATGTTGCTCGTGCTCCAATTCAGATTTAGAATAGACCAAGATATCACCAATAAAAATCACCACGAACTGGTCCAAGTACGGCTGAAAGACTCGATGCATAAGATCCATGAATGCTGCCGGTGCATTAGTCAATCCAAAGGGCATAACAACAAACTCATAATGCCCGTACCGAGTCCTGAAGGCAGACTTCGGAACATCCTCCGAACGAATCCGAAGCTGATAATACCCCTGCCTCAAATCAAACTTAGAGTAGACTTTGGCTCCCTGAAGTTGATCAAACAACTCATCAATCAGTGGCAAAGGATATTTATTCTTGATAGTCACCTGATTCAAACCACGGTAATCTATACACAATCTCAAGGTACCATCCTTCTTCTTCACAAACAAAACAGGAGCTCCCCAAGGTGAAGAACTCTGCTGAATAAATCCTTTCTCCAACAACTCCTGTAACTGAGTCTTCAACTCCTTCAACTCAGCTGGTGCCATCCGGTATGCCGATTTAGAAATAGGTTGAGTACCGGGAACAAGATTAATCACAAACTCGATATCCCTATCTGGCGGCAATCCTGGCAACTCCTCGGGAAATACATTAGGATATTCCCGGATAATAGGGACTTCCTCAAGCTGTAGCTTAACAGATGGCTTGTTGATCAAATAAGCTAGATAACCCGAACACCCCTTACTCACCAACTTAACGGCTTTAGTTGCTGAGATAACAAAACTCGTCTTAGCACCCCGGTTACCCGCTACCTCAACTACTGGCTGATCTGGCAAACGAAACTGTACTACCTTGGTTCTACAGTTCAACTGGGCATCATACTTAGAAAGCCAATCCATACCCAAGATAACATCATACCCCCGGATAGGGAATAAAATAAGGTCCGAAGGAAAATTATGCCCCTTAACATGTATTATACAATCCTTACATACTAAGCCAGTAACATACTTATCAGTCAAAGAGGTACTAATTTCAACCACATAAGGCAATCTTTCAGGTTGCAATTTAACACGTTGCACACAAGCAGGAGTAATGAAAGAATGCATAGCACCAGAATCAATCAACACTTTAACAAGTTGATCAAGTATAAGAAAGTTACCTTCCACAACTGCAGTCTCCTCAGGCATCTCCTCTAAGTCAACTGCATAAGCCCGAGCCTGAACCCGCTGCTGCTGTGGTACACTGCCCGTAGGCCTACCCTGATAACCCTGAGTCACTGCCCGACCCTCAGTCCTCGCATACTTAGGGCAATCCTTCGCCCTATGATCGATGCTACCACAACCCAAACATGTCCCTGCCTTTACCCTGCAGTCGGACTCTACATGCCCTGAGCGCTTGCAGTAATTACACTGCGATGATGTGGCACTAGCACTGCCCCTAGAATAACCAGAAGCTGAAGAAGCAGCTGACACAGCCTGCTGCTGAGGTCTCACCACACTAGGCCTATACTGACCCTGAGACTGGGCTGGCCTAAACTGAGTCTGAACCTGATATGGCCTCTGCTGAAACTGAGGCCGATAGTAACTCTGCTGACCCTGTGGCCTATAAGAACCCTGCTGGGCAGGTGGCCTGTAGACAACCTGCTGTACTGGAGGCCTATATAAAACCTGCTGGCCCGGCGGCTGATACGGCCTCTTACTAGGCTGACTGGAGACAATCTGATCCCCTTTCCTCTTCTCCAATCTAGAAGCTGCATCAAAAGCCTCAGTGAAGATATCATAACGATTCAGAGCCATCACATCCTGAATCTCGGGCCGCAACCCCAACATAAACCTGCGAGTCCTCCGCTCCTCATCTACCACATACTCCGGTGCATACCGGGACAATCGAGTAAATGTGGCCTCATATTGAGCCACTGTAGCATCTCCCTGGACCAAGGCTAGAAACTCGGCCTCTCTCCGTTCCCTGCAAATCCTCGGGACATACTTTGCCCGGAAAGCCATCAGAAAGGTACCCCAAATATAAGGAATACCCTGTGCCGCCCAACTAGTCCTTACCGTGTGCCACCACTCCTCTGCCTCGTCATCTAACAAATACACGGCAAAAGAGACTTTCTGCTCATCAGTATAGCCAAGTGGATCATAAATCTTCTCCAACTTGCTAATCCATAACTCCGCCTTCCTATCATCCGGCTCCCCCTGAAATCTCGGTGGGTGATATCCTAAAAAGTCCTTCAGGGTACCACGCCCGTGGTTACCACCCTGAATATTCAGAAGCTGAGCCTGCATAGCCTGATTCTGGGCAGCCTGCCCTGCTAATAACTGTGCCTGACTAGCCACTAACTCTGCAATCCGCTCCATAGCGGCTCCAAATCGGTCATCACCCCCGTCACGGCCCGGTGCCACGTTACTCGGAGTCTCATCAGTCAACTCAGGCCTACCTCTGGTTCTCGGTCGACCGGCCATTCTACTAATCAAAGAGTTAGCACAGTTATAGCACGTAGACAGGTTATAAACAACTATTAACACATAAATAACAAACTCATATAAAACACATAAACAAATTGATCACATAATCACATAAGCACTTAAATCACATAATCATTTAATCAATTAATCATACCAATACATATTTCATTTTTCTTTCCTTTCATACATATTTCATGTTAAGACCATTACCCACATTCCGAGAATACCCCGGCTGACAACTAACATGAGCTCTGATACCACTTAAACTGTCACGCCCTAACTCGACCCCACCTACGATCAGTCAGGACGCAACGGAATTTCGGCGGCATAACGACAGTAAACAGATTTCCGAGGTTCTAAACCAACCTCATTAAACATCATACATCCCGTAATTCCTCAATACAACAACAACATACAACACAACCATATTATACAATAAAACATCTTCGTTATACGCCTCCGTTCCAACATGACATACAATACCTCAACTTTATCATACATTTCAAAAGTAAGTTGAGACACAACTACAATTTAACCATAGACAAAAGGAAACCGCTAAGTTAACATCATTTGGTTCATCATCTTTTCAATATCTATTACATTAAGAACCGTAAAGCATATAAAGTCTATTAAACTAATATACAAGACATTTAACAACATAAAGTCATGGATAAGACTCGGGAACATATGACTCATCCACAAAAGGCACATTTTCCACATTCTCCTCTTCAGGAGGCACGTACCCGTAATCTTGTGAAAGTACACCTGAAACATGCATTAATAGAGAGTGAGCTTATATACATAAGCCCAGTGAGGATCCGATAGATCTCGACAGTATTCACTACGCTCCTTGGATTTAGTCCTTTGAGCAAGTAAACACACAACAACAATAATAACATAAATAAAGCTATCATCACATAACTATATGACCATTCAATAAGGATACTCTATTTGGTGTAGCTCCAAACGCCATCACGATCTCAACCGTTCTTCTTATAACTCCCCATTACTCACGCACCCGAGGTACCTCACTATCCCCTTCCCTCCATGACATCTCCGTCATGCGAGCTGGGGGTAGCCTATGGCAGTCATGCCGGTATCAACCTGACAGCCCGACGCTGCCCGAGAGGTGGCACACACATACCAAGGCTCCATATTCATCAATCATCATGCAAGCATAAATCAATCAATCAATTGGGAGATCAGCAACAAGAGTGCCCGATTCCCGCATTCAATAATAATCAATCAATAACATCAATATAACATCAATATAACATCAATATTAAATTAAACACAAACAACGTAGTTAGATGACAAAGTAGGCCATCTAACCGGACATGCACAATATACATAATTAAACTCTAAATTACTCAACAACAACTCACCATTCATCACTCGAATACTACCCAACCATCTAAGGCATCGTTCAAGAAATTAAAGAATGACAACCTAAACTTCTAAAATTCATAACTTACAATCTACTAATCCAAACATTGCCAAATCAGTTCCTATCACTCACCCATTCAACCTACTACATTAGCCCTCTCGGAAATCCACCATAACACCTCCAAAACATGCCCGATAACCCTAAAACCCTATGACGTCATGGCTGGATTTTCCGGATTTTCACACAAACAATGTAATCGAAAATTCGGCATTACAACAGCGCTAACACGTAATTATCAAGTATTTAGAAATCGACGGCAATCGATTTCGATCAACACAACTCAATTAAATCAACTTTGAACATTTTATTCAAAATTAAATACCCGGAAAATAAAAATTATGCTATATCCGACAGAAATTCGTAGTATTAGTATATAATGATCCCTAGCATGCAAGGAGCAATAATCTAACATCAGATTTCAATTCTAACGGTTCAATCTTCATTTATACGCAAAAACACAAAAATGACATTTTGAGATCTAGAATTTTTCTCTCACCTTAGATGCGATATAAGCCTAGGAATGCGTGCTATGCGTGCCCAACAAGCAGAATCCAAGTCGGTGCGAAGTTTCACGGACAAAAACTAGGCTTTTCTTTGAAAAAATGGATTGAAAGCTTGAGTTTTCTTTCTTCTCTTTTCTCCCTCAACCCCTCGGCAATGTGTGTGTGTGTGATGGTGTTTTTGTGTTGTGTGAGTGTGTGTTGAGGACATTAGCTTAAATGGTCAATTATTTAATTAAAGTCAAAGTTATTTTAATAGGTAATTTTGTGTTTTTAATGTCTTTAATTGCATTTTAGTGATCACCAAGTTAAAATTAATTATGCAACCCCCAAGATATCTCAAGTGAGTTATTTTTAGGTGACAAGAAGTTTTACATTCAAAGAATTCCACCCGAGTCGGCTTAAAACTCGATTTTCGCAAAAGTCGGTGTAAAAACCCTAATAAATTCTTAAGCCGATTTTAAAACCATTTTCATCAAACACAGGTCTATTAAAGTCCGTGGACTAGGTCTAGAAGGGTTAAAAAGACCAGTTTCAAAATTATAGCGGACGTGTTTCGAAAACACTATTCACTGAAAATCGACGATAAAATTTCTGACTCCGTTTTTGATGAAAATTTCATGAATGCACATTTAGCACGTATTAGAAGTATTGAAATCAAAATTATAACTTTCTAGGTCCTATAGCACATAAACAGGTTATATGCACGCAAAACGAGGTAAAGCACGTAAAACGAGATAAGCAAGAAAGTGGGGTTTCACATTGAGGAAGTTTTGTATGGTTGGACACGGCGTTGGTCCATTTAAATGCTATTGCAGGTTTTATATTTTGCCTAGAAACAGGGGAGACTCAGTCTGTTTTCCTTGAAAATTATAACCGGGTTTGGATTTGGGTTGTGATTAGATTGATTGATAGAACTCCCGATCTCGAGAGGGATCGGGGTGTTACAGGTGGTATTAGAGCTTGTCTAGCTCATAAGCCGGGACAGGGTCCTCGGTCTGGTGGGTAGTGATCCTTGAATGTGTGCTTGTTAAGTGTGTCTTGAAAGTGTATGCTTGTATGTGAGATTGTGTGTCTTGACTTGAATGTATGCACTTATGTGATAGAGTTATGTGTTATGTGTTATGTGTTATGTGTTAAATGTTTCTCAAGAAAGGTGAAATATCTAGTTGTCTATCGAATTGACTTATTGAATTGGCATCGTGAATCGAATCTACCTCGTGATTTGTTATTTGCTTGAAGTATTGTTTATAATGTATGTATTGAAATGTCTTGAATTGGTTATACTGTGATTTGAATTGATTATGTTGTGCTTGACTTGATTATCGTGATTGAGTAACTTTGTTGAATAAACTCTTTTGTGAACTTGCTTGCATAATAGTATAAGGCATGTGTATAACTGCGATATATTGGCATTCATACATGTCCTATTGAAATGGTAAGTAAGTCATCTTCCTCCCCTGAAGAAAGTGGTTCACAGCTAGCCACTCAAGGTGTATGGGTTGGCAGGAAATGAATGACATTTAATTAGCCTTTATTTGGGAGTTGGTGTTTGCTTTTGGAGCTCGGTTATTGGCGAATCTCTAAGGTCTTCCTCTGTGATTAACAGTTGTGAAGAGTAGCTTTCTCTTGGGGTTTTATTTGATTGTTCTCTGGGGCATTCTTTGGTTTTCTCAATGGGTATTCTTTGGAGACTTCTGTTGGCACTTTTTGGTGGACTTGGCTATTGGGGTTTCAATTGGATTTACTGCACGGTATTATCTATGGTATATGTGTCTCGGTCTTTATTGGTGTGATACTGACATCCCTGATTGGAAATTCTTCAATGGCATTTTATAGAATTCTTAGTGGGCATTCTACTAGTATCTTTCCTTGATGGCACTTATTGGAAGTCTTACACTTGGAATCCTGTTCAGACTTATTATCTCATATTGCTTATGGTATGCTGTCGAATACTTTGGGCTTTCTTGGTGGTAAATTGTATAAGTTCTTACCTGGCGAACAGTGAAGAGGCCTTGGAGTTTGGTTTTGTATGTTGTACACCTGCTTGGGAATCTTACTCGGATTTCTCATCTAGTTGGAAAAATTATATTTGTTATTTAACTTGACTGTCTTATTAGACACATGATAATTCCTCTAGTATTTCCTTAGACATTCTTCTCAGCATTTGATAGCGATACTCGGAATCTAATGGGTTGTCCTATGGGGTTATTATTTGGAAGGCTTCTTTGGAACTTTTGAAGAATATTTGATTGGGTTTCTTAGTATTTTCTTCGCACTCTTATCAGGGAATTCATCTATGAAATTCATGACCAGTGAGGTACTTATTTGGACCTCTAGATGGAACCTTTGTTTGAGCCTTTATTTGGCTTCTTGTTTGGGAATTCTCAGGCAGTAATAGTCGAACTTCTACTCGAGATTCATGTATGGGGTATTCATTCGGTATTCTTCTTATCATTAATATGTGATGTGATTTTATCTACAGTATCTTTGCTTAGGTCTTTATTGGTATTATCTCAGTGCTTTTGGTTGGAATTTTAATCTTCTTCGGTATTCGTGTCAACGGGATTCTTCAACCGATGAAGATTAGTCAGAATTGGATTTCAGATGATGCTGAATTCTATTGGAAGAAGAATTGCGAGGACGCAATTGTTTTAAGGGGGGAAGGATATGATGCCCCGAACCTGGCATGTATTCAATAGCATTTAAAGTTCATTTAATTTGCATTTTATTGACCTTTCACCCTCTTTGACCAAACTAGTTGACTTTTCATCTACATTGACCAACTAGGACAAGGTGAAAATTTTTGAAATGTTTAATAAAGGGCAAACTTGGGATTAGAAATAAAAAAAATGAAATGTTAAGTTAGTCAAATTTTGGGTCAACTTTGGAATTAAATCTGAACCAATTGGGGAAGATTTAGGTAGCAAATTATATATGGTTGGAAAGCTCTATGAGTCTACTTTCTGAGGCTTCAAACCGTTCGTGAATTGGAGTTTTCTAGAAGAAGTTATGGCCGTTTTCGTAAGGTCGCGCATAGCCGTTTTGGTTTAGCGGGTTGACCAAATCTTTGACCTTTGACTTGTCATTTTTTTCCTAAATAAGCAGAATTGCACACGAAAAAAAATAGAGAAGAAAGGCTTGAAACCATGAGGAAAAGAAGGAGAAAAAAAAGAAAATTTCAACTACAAATCACCAAATCTTTGCGTGAGCTTGCACGGGGTGGTTTCCGAGGCACTCTACCAGGTTTTCCTAGCATCTAGGAGCGTCTAAGGTGAGGGTTTCATCGTTATTTGCGCATTTGAAAATTTTGTATCTAAACTTTGATTTTTGGATTTTATGCGTAGATTGTTGTTTTAATCGTTTTGTTGCTTAAAGAATGTTCCTTGTTGATTCTAGAACATGTATTTATAGCTTTTTAACATTTTTTGTGGTTAAATGTTGAGATTG
Source organism: Ehretia macrophylla (assembly GCA_037974665.1). NCBI lineage: Eukaryota > Viridiplantae > Streptophyta > Magnoliopsida > Boraginales > Ehretiaceae > Ehretia > Ehretia macrophylla. Next base: position 45,512,026 of record CM075771.1, on the reverse strand, counting down.
CAATTTAAATTGATTAATGAATAGTATTTTGTGAATAGTAAACCCTTGAAACGATGAAGTTGCTCCGTTATGCTGTCCGTTGATGTAGAAATGTGCTAGGTATGCTAGAATGCCTAAATGCATGGTTTGTTTGGGTTGCGTAATGGAAAAAACGGGAATTATGCCTTGGTGAAAGTCGGGGTCGTTTACGTCGATTTTAGCGTTTTCTCGTTTTGCGTGATGGCATTGTTTCAGGAGGCCATGGAAGCACTTTTGGTGCGATTATGGCGTTGGTTGGATGTTTGGTTAGTATAGTTGTAGTTCAAACGAGCAAAGTGGGAAATCGGGGCTTTGCGCGAATTCTAGGGTAAAGTAGGGTTTCGGGGTCCTTAGACGCTCCTTATGGTGACCTAGGAGGATTGGTGAAGTCGGTTTCCAGAACTCGTGGCTCGTTTGGAAATGGTAGTGTTTTGATAGTTGGGGCCGATTTGTGATTTTGCTTGTTATCTTGCTATTATGCCTATAGAATGGTTAGGGTTGCTTGATATACTTGTTTAATTGGTGTTATTGTTGCTTATTATTGCTTGTTATGCTTGAAAAGTTAGTTGAATGTTAGTATTGATTGTGATTGCTTATTTATCAGTTATATTGCTTAACTGTCTTATTTGCATTGCACGACTTTCTTTCTCTCCAACTCGATATCTGTCTCACCCTCACTGAGTATACGTGTTGTGTATACTCACTCCTCACCACCACATTTTAGGAAATGTCATGTTAGTTGGAAAGTTCGTGATTTCGTGAAAGTTCGTTGCCTGAAGAGTTGTCTTGCGTGCCTATATGGCTTGAGTGTCGAAGTTGTAAAGATATATATTTTAATATGTTGTAGGTATTTATTGCTAAAAGAAATGTAATTTAAATTTAGCTAAGCAGTTGAGGTGAATTGATAAGCTAGTTTATGTAATCAGTTAGCATAGCTTATCTTCAATGCATGTTTGTAATGTCCAAAGGAAAAGAGTTAGAATGGCATGATAGTTTATTTTATGCAGTAGCTTAGTATGGTTTAATTGTCTAGTTTGAATGTACTGGTCAAAAATGAAAAGAGATAGGTTAGCTTTTAAATTGGAAATGTATGTATACCTGCTGAGTTTAATTGTTGAAAACCGAGGCTCGGATGGCCTTGAGGAAGTTTTGTATGGTTGGACACGGCGTTGGTCCATTTAAATGCTATTGCAGGTTTTATATTTTGCCTAGAAACAGGGGAGACTCAGTCCGTTTCCCTGAAAATTATGCCCGGGTTTGGATTTGGGTTGTGATTAGATTGATTGATAGAACTCCCGATCTCGAGAGGGATCGGGGTGTTACAGAGTGAGTATACTCAACACGTATACTCAGTGAGGGTGAAACAGATATCGAGGTGGAGAGAAAGAAGTTCGTGCAATGCAAATTGGTAAAGCTAAGCAATATAATTAACAAGCAAGCATTCAATATAAACAATCAATACAATAACCAATTAATAAAAGCATTAACACAACCATTCAAAGCTATACAATACTCTGAAGGCTATGGTTCACTCGAGCGAGAAATGTACCGATCATGACTTCAATGACTTTAACGATGATGCGCCGGCTTACCCACCTTATAACTTCTGTTTAGAGTACTCCGGACATACTCTGTCAATTCTACGATCGAAAACTCCCTGGGCGGCAACCCAAGCGAGAAAAGGGAATAGGACACGGAGCTAGAGCAACGAACACTGGCAACCCGAGGCTACCCAGAGAGGCCCATCACTCACGTGCCTGACACTATGCAATGCAATACAAGCTATTTAACGATAATCGAGAAAGGCACAAAAGTGCAAGTCAGTAACAACATGAGATACAATAAGCATACAATAAGCAACTACAATCAATTAAGAAACAAGAACAACACCGACAAGCATTATCAACAATTGATATACAAATTCAATCATAATCAACTTTAACAAGCATAACAAGCATTATTATTAAGCATTCTATAGGCATTATACGATGAAAACACACAAAATCACAAAATGACCCCAACTTTCAAAACGCTACTACTTTCAAACGAGCCACGAGTTTTGGAAACCGACTTCACCAATCCTCCTAGGTCACCATAAGGCACGTCTAAAGACCCCGAAACCCTACTTAACCCTAGAATTCACGCAAAGCCCCAATTTTCCCCTTTGCTCATTTGAACTACCGCTACCCTAACCAAACACCCAACCAATGCCATAAACACACCAAAAGTGCTTTCATGGCCTCCCGAGACAATGCCATCACGCAAAATGATAAAATGCCAAACTCGACCTAAATGACCCCAACTTTCACTAAGCCATTTTTTCTCCGTTTTTCCATTACACAATCCAATTAAACCACACATTTAAGCATTCTAGCATATCTAGCACCTTCCAGCATCAACAGAACGTATAACGGAGCAACTTCATCGAAACGGGGGTTTACTATTCACAATTTACTATTCAATTAACAATTTATATTTCAATTTTGATATTCAACCGCAGAAAATGTTAAGAAGCTATAAATACATGTTCTACGATTGCTAGGGAACATTCTTTAAGCAACGAAACCGATAAAATAACAACCTACGATTAAATCACAAAAATTAAAGTTTAGATACAATAATTTCAAATACGCAAATAACGATGAAACCCTTACCTTAGACGCTCCTTGACGCTAGGAAAACCACGCCGGATGCCTTGGAAACCACCCTGTGCAAGCTCAACCGAAGATTTGAAGTTTTGAAGATTGAAATCTTTTTTTTTCTCCTTGTATATTTTCGGCCCTTTCATTTCTGTTTTCAACTTTCTTTTTTTTTGGTGCTATTATAAGCTTTTAAGGTGACAAAGAGTCAACAAGTCAAAGCCCTTGGTCAAAGATAACTTAAACTTGGTCAACTAAGCTTATTTCATGCATTTTAAAGCTAAAACAACTAACATAAATCCAATTCCAGTTAATAACAATTAAACTACTAAAATTAAAACACCAAACACTAGTTTTCACTATTTGCTAAGGACTAGAAATCATTTCCCAACTATTGCTCTCGAAATGCAATGCACTTTGCCACAATAAAAGAATAACAATTAAATCTCAAAGAATTTAAGAAAATATAATTTTTGAGAAGTAACATAGTTCAAAATTTACTCCGGCTCGGAACTACTTTTCATTTAATTGAAAACCGAGCATTAAAATGCAAGAAAATTAAAACCGATTAACAAAATATGAAAATAAAGCTACAAATGAATGTTTAACTAAAAATAAACACATAATTCAATGCTAACATTTAAGATAACACTTAATTAAATGCAATTTGATGTCCTTAAATGCATGCCGGGTTCGGGTTATCACATCCTTCCCCCCTTAAAACAATTGCGTCCTCGCAATTTCTTCTTCCAATAGAACTCTGCATCCACTGAAATTCAACCTTGACTAATCTTCATCAGCTGCTGAGCAAGTATATTAATCAAAATAACCAATAAGGAAGTTTAAGAAGAAATTCCAAGTAGTAATGCCGAATAAAGGCGCAAATGTAGATACCGCACAAGAATCCCGTTGACACGAATACCGAAGAAGAATAAAATTCCAACCAAAAGTGCCGAGATAATACCAATAAAGACTAAGGCAAAGATACTGTAGATAAAATCACATCACATACTAATGATAACAAGAATACCGAATGAATACCATACACGAATCTCTAGTAGAAGTTCAACTATTACTGCCCGAGAATTCCCAAGCAAGAAGCCAAATAAAGGCTCAAACAAAGGTTGCATCCAGAGGTCCAAAGAAGTACCCCGCTGGTCATGAATTTCATAGAAGAATTCCCTGTTAAGAGTGCTGAAGAAAATACTAAGAATCCAATCAAATAAGTGGGTATCCAAATAATAACCCCATAGGACAACCAATTAGATTCCGAGTATCGCTATCAAATGCTGAGAAGAATGTTTAAGGAATAGCATAGAAAATATAATGTGCCCAATAAGACAATCAAGTTGAATAACAAATGTAGTTTCCCAGATAGACGAAAACCCTAAGGAAAATACTGAGCTGGTGCACAATATACAAAACCAACTCGGAGGCCCCTGCACTGTTTGCCAAGTGAGAACTTCATACAACCTTGCCAATAAGGAAAATACCAATAGAATGCCCAATAAGAATTCCAAAGAGTACCGTAAGTAGTACTATACAATAAGTATGATAGGAATTCCAAATACCAAACCTACTGAGGAACACAAAAGAAAATTCCCGAAAAATTGCTCCCGTGAGAAAATACCAAGGATTGCCCAATAAGTATGTACCAAATAAATGACTACCAAGAATTCTATAAAATGCCATTGAAGGATTTCCAATAAGGATGCCAATAACACACCAATAAAGACTGAGACACATATACCATAGATAATACTTGCGCAGTAAGTCCGATTGAGATCCCAATAGCCAAGTCCACCGAGAAGTGCTAACAGAAGTCTCCAAAGAATACCCATTAAGAAAACCAAAGAATGCCCTAAAGAATAACCAAATAGAACCCCAAAAGGAAGCTACTCTTTCACAACTATTAAATACAGAGGAAGACCTTAGAGACTCGCCAATATCCAAACTCCAAAAGCAAACACCAACTCCCAAATAAAGGCTAATTAAATGCCATTCATTTCTTGCCAATCCATACACCTTGAAAGGCCAGCTGCTAATCACTTCTCTTCAAGGGAGGGAGAAGTCTTTCTTACCAGTTCAACATGACATGTATGAATGCCAAGATATCTCATTTATACATATATGCCTTAATCTATTATGCAAGCATATTTGTAAAACAGTTTATTCAACAAAGTCACTCAAGCACGACAATCAAGTCAAGCACAACATAATCAATTCAAATCACGACATAACCAATTCAAGACATTCCAATACACACATTACAAGCAATACTTCAAGCAAATAACAATTCACGAGATCAATTCGATTCACGATGCCAATTCAATAGGTTAATTCAATGCACAACTAGATACTTCACTTCACTTAGCAAACAATTAACACATAACACATAACTATATCACATAGGAGCACACATTCAGGTCAAGACACACAATCCCACATACAAGCATACACTTTCAAGACATACTTAACAAGCACATATTCAAGGATCACTGCCCACCAGACCGAGGACCCTATCCCAGCTTATGAGCTAAACAAGCTTTGATACCACCTGTAACACCCTGATCCCTCTCGAGACCGGGAGTTCTATCAATCAATGTGAAACCCCATTTTTCTGCTTTAACTTGATTTACGTGCTTTGTCTCGTTTTGCGTGCATATGACCTGTTTATGTGCTATAGGACCTAGAAAGTTATAATTTTGATTTCAATACTCCTAATACGTGCTAAATGTGCATTCATGAAATTTTCATCAAAAACGGAGTCAGAAATTTTATCGTCGATTTTCAGTGAATAGTATTTTCGAAACACGTCCGCTATAATTTTGAAACTAGTCTTTTTAACCCTTCTAGACCTAGTCCACGGACTTTAATAGACCTGTGTTTGATGAAAATGGTTTTAAAATCGGCTTAAGAATTTATTAGGGTTTTTTTTCACCGACTTTTGCAAAAATCGAGTTTTAAGCCGACTCGGGTGGAATTCTTTGAATATAAAACTTCTTGTCACCTAAAAATAACTCACTTGAGATATCTTGGGGGTTGCATAATTATTTTTAACTTGGTGAGCAATAAAATGCAATTAAAGTCATTAAAAACACAAAAATTCCTATTAAAACTAACTTTGACTTTGCATTTTTTTAATTGACCAAGCTTTTTATTATATAATGTCATCAACACACACTCACACAACACAAAACACACTCCAAAAACACACACAAAACCGTGGCTCCTTGGAGGAGAAAGATAAAGGCATTTTCAAAGTATTTTTCTCACAGATTTTGCGTTTCAAAGCCGAATTGAGTGATTCAAAGCTTGAAATTGATTGTTTGGCATCCATTCTACACATTTCTTGCATCAAAACACATCAAAGGTGAGAGAAAAATTCTAGATATCAAAATGTCATTTTTGTGTTTTTGCGTATAAATGAAGATTGAACCGTTAGAATTGAAATCTGATGTTAGATTATTGCTCCTTGCATGCTAGGGATCATTATATACTAATACTACGAATTTCTGTCGGATGTAGCATAATTTTTATTTTTCGGGTATTTAATTTTGATTAAAATGTTCAAAGTTGAATTAAATGAGTTGTGTTGATCGAAATCGATTGCCGTCGATTTCTAAATACTTGATAATTATGTGTTAGTCCTGTTGTAATGCCGAATTTTCGTTTACATTGTTTGTGTGAAAATCTGGAAAATCCAGACATGACGTCATAGGGTTTTAGGGTTATCGGGCATGATTTGGAGGTGTTATGGTGGATTTCCGAGAGGGCTAATGTAGTAGGTTGAATGGGTGAGTGATAGGAACTGATTTGGCAATGTTTGGATTAGTAGATTGTAAGTTATGAATTTTAGAAGTTTAGGTTGTCATTCTTTAATTTCTTGAACGATGCCTTAGATGGTTGGGTAGTGTTCGAGTGATGAATGGTGAGTTGTTGTTGAGTAATTTAGAGTTTAATTATGTATGTTATGCATGTTCGGTTAGATGGCCTACTTTGTCATCTAACTTAGTTATTTGTTGTTTAATTGATTATTGATGTTATTGATGATGATGATATGATTATTGATGATGATAAAATGATATTGATTGATTATTATTGAATGCGGGAATCGGGCACTCTTGTTGCTGATCTCCCAATTGATTGATTGATTTATGCTTGCATGATGATTGATGAATATGGAGCCTTGGTATGTGTGTGCCACCTCTCGGGCAGCGTCGGGCTGTCGGGTTGATAACGGGATGACTGCCATAGGCTACTCCCAGCTCGCATGACGGAGATGTCATGGAGGGAAGGGGCTAGTGAGGTACCTCGGGTGCGTGAGTAATGGGGAGTTATAAGAAGAACGGTTGAGATCGTGATGGCGTTTGGAGCTACACCAAATAGAGTATCCTTAATTGAATGGTCATATAGTTATGTGATGATAGCTTTATTTATGTTATTATTGTTGTTGTGTGTTTACTTGCTCAAAGGACCAAATCCAAGGAGCGTAGTGAATACTGTCGAGATCTATCGGATCCTCACTGGGCTTATGTATATAAGCTCACTCTCTATTAATGCATGTTTCAGGTGTACTTTCACAAGATTTCGGGTACGTGCCTCCTGAAGAGGAGAATGTAGAAAACGTGCTTTTCGTGGATGAGTCATATGTTCCCGAGTCTTATCCATGATTATATGTTGTTTAATGTCATGTATATTAGCTTAATAGACTCTTATATGCTTTACGGTTCTTAGTGTAATAGTTGTTGAAAGGATGATGATCCAAATGGTGTTAACTTAGTGGCTTTCTTTTGTCTATGGTTAAGTTGTAAATATGTCTCAACTTATTTTCGAAATGTATGATAAGGTTGAGGTATTGTATGTCATGTTGGAACGGAGGCGTATAACGAGGATGGTTTATGGTATATTATGATTGTGTTGTATGTTGTTGTTTGAATTAAGGAGTTGCTGGATGTATGATGTTTAATGAGGTTGGTTTGGAACCTCGGTGTCCTATTTACTGTCGTTATACTGCCAAAATTCCGTTGCGTCCTGACTGTTTATAGGAGGGGTCGAGTTGGGGCGTGACAGTTTAAGTGGTATCAGAGCTTGATTATCTGTCAGCCGGGGTATCCTCGGAATGTGGGTAGTGGTCTAAGCATGCAAGTATGTATTAAGTGAAAGAAAAGTGAAACATATGTTAATATGTTTATGTGATTAATTTATTTATGTGTCTAACTTTCTATGTGACCAATATGCCTTGTGTGTTAAGTGAACTAATGTGGTCAAACGTGTTTTATGTGATAACGTGTTATACGTACTCAATGTGTTGTAATTAATGTGCATTATGTGATTAATGTGTATTATGTGACAATTGTGTTTTATGTGATTTTGTGCCTTGTGTGAAGTTAGTTGTTTATGTGCTTTTAATTGTTTATAACTAGCTTATGTGAAACAACGTGCTTTAGGTGGTCAATATACTTTAAGTGACCAATGTGAGTTACGTGATCAACTTGTCTTATGTGAAGTTTGTTGCTTATGTGACTTTAATTGTTTATAACTTACTTCTGTGATATAACCTGTTTATGTGATGTTGCCTTCTTAAATGTTGAATTGTGTGTTATGTGATAATGTTGCATTGTATGATAATTGCGCATTACGTTATACTTGTCTTTCATATGATATGGTTGCATACATGTTTTAACTCGTGAGTGACCTTTTAATGTCTAGGGTGGTTGGAAGAGCTTTCGGAAATAGTGGTAGGCCATGATTTTGAATTATTATTATTCTAGTAGTTTATCAGTTAGATTTTAATTGTTATATTTATGGATTTTAGTTTCGGCTTAGTGGATTGATCTTGATGTTTCTTTAGCGAGAAAGAAGTTATTCGAGGAAATAACAATGTATCTTGATGATTATAATTACTTTTGTTGCCATGTTTAACTTATTATTACTTGGAGATAAATCATAAGTTGAGGTTTCTGTGAGGTTGTGATTAGACACTTTTGGAGTCTCAACTCAGATTATACTTTCTTGAGGTTATTTTAGAATGAATTTATTTGAGGAACTAGTGATGTATATTTGTGAATAGAATGAACTGTGGTATAACATGTGAATTTCTACTATTTGAGATTGCTATATTATTAATGGGTATTTTGGAGTTTTGATCTTTAAACCTTGGAAACAATTGGAGTGATTCCTGACTAAAGTTACTTTAATTGAAGATGTAATTGTTGGGAGATAGAATTATTTGAGGAAATAAGAATGCATTTTGGTGACTGAACATTTACTTACCTACATCAAGCTTTTGAGTTCTAGGTGGTATGACTCTCTAAATTGTTGATTGAGGATTCGCTTGTGTTATAATGGGTTAGTATGAATCTGTATTGTGTTATCAGATTTTGGAGTCTTCATTAGTTAATCTTGTTGGGTAATCGGTGATTTATCTTGTTTAGTGATTGGTCTGGTACGGAATGTAAAATTTTGGAGTGATTTATCTTGTTTGGTGATTGTTATGACTCTTTAGGTTCTCTAGATCTCCTTAGTGTCTTGTTTTGGAGGAAGATAGTTTGTAGGATTTGACTTGTTGGTATTTAAATGTATAGGTGGGACACCCCCTTTGTGCTTCCTATTCTATTGGTCTTATTATTCATTTCTACTCTATTCTCACTTAATTGAAAGAGAGTTACACTTTTCTAGCCTATCAATTGTTTCTTGAAAGTTTGCTTATTGGATTAATGGATCCTATACTCATTTGACATTGTTTCTATTCTTAACATTCATATTTGCTTCTTATAGCAATGTCACTTATTGGAGTTAAGGTTTGAGACTTCTATATTTCATTCTATATCTCCAGCCATTGATTTCAATATTTCATTTCATCCTATTACTATTCATTTGAAAGTAATTTTTCCTTTGGTATACCATTTTACTTGTTCGAATTTCACTTGCTTGATGTACTCCTTACCTAAGTATATCATTGTCATTCTTGTTGATCCTTGTTAATCCTATTGTTTCATTATTAAATCTTGAGTCATTACTTTGCTTGTAATTGCTCATTTAATATACTCAGCATTGTCCTTTCTTATTTATACTTCTTTGGTTATTGCATGCTGAGATACTCATTATCTTGATACTCATGTTTTCTATTGAATTAATTATCTCTTATTTCTTAATTTCATTTCGCCTCAAGTACAACTTACTTGTTGGTTCCTTGAACAATCATCGAGAATTGAAATATCTACTAGTTCAGGAATTTTTGTTCAACATACTCAGCACTGTTTTGACTCGTCATCATCATTTGTTCGTACTTATTTAACTGATAGGTGCTGAGACATTCCTTATCTTAGTTATCATGCTTCCTTATTAAACTATTAACCTCTTGATTCTCTAACCTGTTTGACCTCTTGCTCCCTTGATTGTTGGCTCAAATATGACTTTCCATATTCTTAATTCCTCGTAAATGTCATAAGAGCCATATTCTGACCAATGTCACTTTTGATATATTTCCTTGATCAGTAATCATTCATGTTATCGTGAATGAGTTTTTAAACCCTCGGGGTGTTCATAGAGCTCTTTTGTGTAATAAGAGATGATTGATAATTAGTGGTGTCACGCTAAGACTTGGAGTTGCAATTTCTTTCATATGTAATATGATATTAGGTAGGAGAGAATTATGAATTGAAGATTGTATTGGAACTATGATCATCAACTTGCAGTCAACAGAGTTTGTTCTTTTGAGGTATTTGGTTAGGTATCATCCTAAGAGATAAATGGGAATTAAGAGAAGTATTGTTAAGTGTAACGATTGAGGATTTAATTGGCTATCAGTTCGAGAATTGCGCGGACGCAATTGTTTTAAGGAGGGGAGAATGTGAAACCCCATTTTTCTGCTTTAACTTGATTTACGTGCTTTGTCTCGTTTTGCGTGCATATGACCTGTTTATGTGCTATAGGACCTAGAAAGTTATAATTTTGATTTCAATACTCCTAATACGTGCTAAATGTGCATTCATGAAATTTTCATCAAAAACGGAGTCAGAAATTTTATCGTCGATTTTTAGTGAATAGTGTTTTCGAAACACGTCCGCTATAATTTTGAAACTAGTCTTTTTAACCCTTCTAGACCTAGTCCACGGACTTTAATAGACCTGTGTTTGATGAAAACGGTTTTAAAATCGGCTTAAGAATTTATTAGGGTTTTTTTTCACCGACTTTTGCAAAAATCGAGTTTTAAGCCGACTCGGGTGGAATTCTTTAAATGTAAAACTTCTTGTCACCTAAAAATAACTCACTTGAGATATCTTGGGGGTTGCATAATTATTTTTAACTTGGTGAGCAATAAAATGCAATTAAAGTCATTAAAAACACAAAAATACCTATTAAAACTAACTTTGACTTTGCATTTTTTTAATTGACCAAGCTTTTTATTATATAATGTCATCAACACACACTCACACAACACAAAACACACTCCAAAAACACACACAAAACCGTGGCTCCTTGGAGGAGAAAGATAAAGGCATTTTCAAAGTATTTTTCTCACAGATTTTGCGTTTCAAAGCCGAATTGAGTGATTCAAAGCTTGAAATTGATTGTTTGGCATCCATTCTACACATTTCTTGCATCAAAACACATCAAAGGTGAGAGAAAAATTCTAGATCTCAAAATGTCATTTTTGTGTTTTTGCGTATAAATGAAGATTGAACCGTTAGAATTGAAATCTGATGTTAGATTATTGCTCCTTGTATGCTAGGGATCATTATATACTAATACTACAAGTTTCAGTCGGATGTAGCATAATTTTTATTTTCTGGGTATTTAATTTTGATTAAAATGTTCAAAGTTGAATTAAATGAGTTGTGTTGATCGAAATCGATTGCCGTCGATTTCTAAATACTTGATAATTATGTGTTAGCGCTGTTGTAATGCCGAATTTTCGATTACATTGTTTGTGTGAAAATCCGGAAAATCCAGCCATGACGTCATAGGGTTTTAGGGTTATCGGGCATGATTTGGAGGTGTTATGGTGGATTTCCGAGAGGGCTAATGTAGTAGGTTGAATGGGTGAGTGATAGGAACTGATTTGGCAATGTTTGGATTAGTAGATTGTAAGTTATGAATTTTAGAAGTTTAGGTTGTCATTCTTTAATTTCTTGAACGATGCCTTAGATGGTTGGGTAGTGTTCGAGTGATGAATGGTGAGTTGTTGTTGAGTAATTTAGAGTTTAATTATGTATGTTATGCATGTTCGGTTAGATGGCCTACTTTGTCATCTAACTTAGTTATTTGTTGTTTAATTGATTATTGATGTTATTGATGATGATGATATGATTATTGATGATGATAAAATGATATTGATTGATTATTATTGAATGCGGGAATCGGGCACTCTTGTTGCTGATCTCCCAATTGATTGATTGATTTATGCTTGCATGATGATTGATGAATATGGAGCCTTGGTATGTGTGTGCCACCTCTCGGGCAGCGTCGGGCTGTCGGGTTGATAACGGCATGACTGCCATAGGCTACCCCCAGCTCGCATGACGGAGATGTCATGGAGGGAAGGGGCTAGTGAGGTACCTCGGGTGCGTGAGTAATGGGGAGTTATAAGAAGAACGGTTGAGATCGTGATGGCGTTTGGAGCTACACCAAATAGAGTATCCTTAATTGAATGGTCATATAGTTATGTGATGATAGCTTTATTTATGTTATTATTGTTGTTGTGTGTTTACTTGCTCAAAGGACCAAATCCAAGGAGCGTAGTGAATACTGTCGAGATCTATCGGATCCTCACTGGGCTTATGTATATAAGCTCACTCTCTATTAATGCATGTTTCAGGTGTACTTTCACAAGATTTCGGGTACGTGCCTCCTGAAGAGGAGAATGTAGAAAACGTGCTTTTCGTGGATGAGTCATATGTTCCCGAGTCTTATCCATGATTATATGTTGTTTAATGTCATGTATATTAGCTTAATAGACTCTTATATGCTTTACGGTTCTTAGTGTAATAGTTGTTGAAAGGATGATGATCCAAATGGTGTTATCTTAGTGGCTTTCTTTTGTCTATGGTTAAGTTGTAAATATGTCTCAACTTATTTTTGAAATGTATGATAAGGTTGAGGTATTGTATGTCATGTTGGAACGGAGGCGTATAACGAGGATGGTTTATGGTATATTATGATTGTGTTGTATGTTGTTGTTTGAATTAAGGAGTTGCTGGATGTATGATGTTTAATGAGGTTGGTTTGGAACCTCGGTGTCCTATTTACTGTCGTTATAATGCTAATATTCCGTTGCGTCCTGACTGATCATAGGAGGGGTCGTGTTGGGGCGTGACAGTTTAAGTGGTATCAGAGCTTGATTAGCTATCAGCCGGGGTATCCTCGGAATGTGGGTAGTGGTCTAAGCATGCAAGTATGTATTAAGTGAAAGAAAAGTGAAACATATGTTAATATGTTTATGTGATTAATTTATTTATGTGTCTAACTTTCTATGTGACCAATATGCCTTGTGTGTTAAGTGAACTAATGTGGTCAACGTGTTTTATGTGATAACGTGTTATACGTACTCAATGTGTTGTAATTAATGTGCATTATGTGATTAATGTGTATTATGTGACAATTGTGTTTTATGTGATTTTGTGCCTTGTGTGAAGTTAGTTGTTTATGTGCTTTTAATTGTTTATAACTAGCTTATGTGAAACAACGTGCTTTAGGTGGTCAATATACTTTAAGTGACCAATGTGAGTTACGTGATCAACTTGTCTTATGTGAAGTTTGTTGCTTATGTGACTTTAATTGTTTATAACTTACTTCTGTGATATAACCTGTTTATGTGATGTTGACTTCTTATATGTTGAATTGTGTGTTAGGTGATAATGTTGCATTGTAGGATAATTGCGCATTACGTTATACTTGTCTTTCATATGATATGGTTGCATACATGTTTTAACTCGTGAGTGACCTTTTAATGTCTAGGGTGGTTGTAAGAGCTTTCGGAAATAGTGGTCGGCCATGATTTTGAATTATTTTTATTCTAGTAGTTTATCAGTTAGATTTTTATTGTTATATTTATGGATTTTAGTTTTGGCTTAGTGGATTGATCTTGATGTTTCTTTAGCGAGAAAGAAGTTATTCGAGGAAATAACAATGTATCTTGATGATTATAATTACTTTTGTTGCAATGTTTAACTTATTATTACTTGGAGATAAATCATAAGTTGAGGTTTCTGTGAGGTTGTGATTAGACACTTTTGGAGTCTCAACTCAGATTATACTTTCTTGAGGTTATTTTAGAATGAATTTATTTGAGGAATTAGTGATGTATATTTGTGAATAGAATGAACTGTGGTATAACATGTGAATTTCTACTATTTGAGATTGCTATATTATTAATGGGTATTTTGGAGTTTTGATCTTTAAACCTTGGAAACAATTGGAGTGATTCCTGACTAAAGTTACTTTATTTGAAGATGTAATTGTTGGGAGATAGAATTATTTGAGGAAATAAGAATGCATTTCGATGGCTGAACATTTACTTACCTACATTAAGCTTTTGAGTTCTAGGTGGTATGACTTTCTAAATTGTTGATTGAGGATTCGCTTGTGTTATAATGGGTTAGTATGAATCTGTATTGTGTTATCAGATTTTGGAGTCTTCATTAGTTAATCTTGTTGGGTAATCGGTGATTTATCTTGTTTAGTGATTGGTCTGGTACGGAATGTAAAATTTTGGAGTGATTTATCTTGTTTGGTGATTGTTATGACTCTTTAGGTTCTCTAGATCTCCTTAGTGTCTTGTTTTGGAGGAAGATAGTTTGTAAGATTTGACTTGTTGGTATTTAAATGTATAGGTGGGACACCCCCTTTGTGCTTCCTATTCTATTGGTCTTATTATTCATTTCTACTCTATTCTCACTTAATTGAAAGAGAGTTACACTTTTCTAGCCTATCAATTGTTTCTTGAAAGTTTGCTTATTGGATTAATGGATCCTATACTCATTTGACATTGTTTCTATTCTTAACATTCATATTTGCTTCTTATAGCAATGTCACTTATTGGAGTTAAGGTTTGAGACTTCTATATTTCATTCTATATCTCCAGCCATTGATTTCAATATTTCATTTCATCCTATTACTATTCATTTGAAAGTAATTTTTCATTTGGTATACGATTTTACTTATTCGAATGTCACTTGCTTGATGTACCCCTTACCTAAGTTTTGAAGATTAAAATCTTTTTTTTTCTTCTTGTATATTTTCGGCCTTTTCATTTCTATTTTTAGCTTTTTTTTGTGCTATTATAAGCTTTCAAGGTGACAAGGAGTCAACAAGTCAAAGCCCTTGGTCAAAGCTAACTTAAACTTGGTGAACTAAGCTTATTTCATGCATTTTAAAGCTAAAACAACTAACATAAATCCAATTCCAGTTAATAACAATTAAACTACTGAAATTAAAACACCAAACACTAGTTTTCACTATTTACTGAGGACTAGAAATCATTTCCCAACTATCACTCTCGAAATGCAATGCACTTTGCGACAATAAAAGAATAACAATTAAATCTCAAAGAATTTAAGAAAATATAATTTTTGAAAAGTAACATAGTTCAAAATTTACTCCGGCTCGGAGCTACTTTTCATTTTATTGAAAACCGAGCATTAAAATGAAAGAAAATTAAAACCGATTAATAAAATATGAAAATAAAGCTACAAATAAATGTTTAACTAAAAATAAACACATAATTCAATGCTAACATTTAAGATAACACTTAATTAAATGCAATTTAATATCTTTAAATGCATGCCGGGTTCGGGTAATCAGAGGGGGGGGGGGACAAATGGGGTATTTTTGGTTTTGTTTGTTTTGATTTTTCCCTTGTTTTATTTTAAAAAGATGACAAAGGGCATTTTGGTCTTTCGCAAAATCAAGCTTAAGTTAAAAATGGTCAAATAAACTTATTTTGATGCCATTTAATCTAATTCAAGTTAGAGCAATGCAATTTTAATGAAAACCGACTAAAACTAACTAAATTAAGCTAAAAACATTTTTCACTAAGTCCGAAGAATATTTCTCTAACTCTCATTTTCTAAATGCTACGATCGAACGGTCAATAAATGATCGCTAATCAAATGATGAGAAATAATATAAAACTATAATTTTTGAAAAGTAGAATAGTAGAATAGTTTAAAATTCACTATGGCTCCGAGTTACTTTTCTCATTTATTTGAAAATCGAGTAATTTTAATGCTAGACAATTAAAACCGATTATTAAAATAATCAAAACAATCAAAATAATCAATATTCATTTAAAAATAATTAATTTAACTATTTCTAGAATATTTTAAAGAATTATGAAGTTAATGCTAAGAGACAAACAAAAAAGTTAATATAAACACGTAATCAAATGCAATTAAACACTAACATTTAAGATGACACTTAATTAAATACAAGAAAGTAAATCCAATTTCTATAAATAATAAAAATAGTTGATAATCTTTTAATTAATCAAGATAAAAATTATTAAATGCTTCCAAAAGAAATATCAAAATAGTGCAAAATGGTTGATTTAACTAATTAAGCATTTAATTAAATGCAGTTAAATGTCATTAAATGTATGACGGGCTCGAGTTATCACACATACCAAAGGGTGTGTATTTGCCTATCAGCTGGTTAAATAGATAAGATTCTTCTTAATTATATAAGGAATAAGGATCCCATATCAATTGATTGAAGATGGATGGGTTTAGATAGGTTCGTTCCAACCTGCTCCTTGGGACCATGAAAGAAGCAGGATTCATCACTATTAAATGACTATAGTTTCTACTTGTTAACTATCAGGTAGCCACCTAATAGATCGAGTGGCGGATACGGATCCATACTCCCGGCAGGATGTCGAAAGAGCTAGTTAAACGGTGGTTTTGGCCCCCTGCTTCAAAGCTAGGATCCCAAGGATAGGCATTGTTTGCCTTGTGCTTAGACTTGCATGGAAGAAGAGATAGCACAGTCTTATAAGGGGCCTCGCAATTTGTTGAATGGAGGGAACAAGAAACCTACAGCACCCCTTGAGTAGGACAAGAGAGGACTCCTTACTTTATCCTTATGGAAATGCCATTGCATGAAAAGACCTTGAGGGTTGGCTTACTCTACGTTTGAAAAAAGTATTACATCAACCATAGATAGGGAGCAAAGTCAGATTGGTGTCATAGCAAGAGTTAGGCCTCTGTTTCATGGATCGTATGAAATGGCTCTTTTGGCTTATGGAATCTATAGAACTCGCTCGAGAAGACAAAAGAGGGAATGGAAGGTACTATAGGAGAAGGCTTCGTGTCTTTCCCCGATTCAAGAATCAGGAATCTAATCTTTGTTCTATGTTTTGGAGTAAGCCAGTCAATGTGACCGCTGTGGTGTATGAGCAAATGATCTGATCCTATGCGCCTTTCTTCTTTTAGTTAAACTAGCATTCCTTAGCTCGTGTTATCATAACAACGCCAAGTAACTTCATCCAGTGAAAAAAGAAGGATAGGATTCTAAGGCTTGAATGAGAAAAATCAGAGCTAGTTTACTTCCATTCCAGACTTCTACCTCTATGAGGCTTTGTGGTGCTGGGCTAGATATAAGGAGTCCTTTTCTAAGCCGTAGCATTTAAGGCTTAATCACTCTGTATAGACACACCTAGACTACGAAGCTAGGATGGTGGGTAAGGAATCTTCTCACACAGAAGCATAAAGAAATGAAATAAATTATTTGCATTGAAGCTGAAGGCGGTAGGTTGGAAAAGTACTATAGTCTACGTTAGTAGTGATTCACTTGTCTGAGTAAAGAGAATGACAGGTCTTGAGTTATAGGTCATACCCTTGAGGACTAGATTTACCCTCTTTTTCTATATTTTTAGTGAAATATTGAACCTTTACTATATAGTAAATATAGTCAAAGATATCCCCAGTCAATCTCCAAGAGTCCCTTTTTAGGTTTAGGAAAGAAAGTCCACCTGCCAAGCCCAACCTCTTAATAGCTTCCTTTACTTTAGGTCTTAAAATAGCTTTCCATACCAACAAGGGCTTAGTTAACTTAACGTATAGTCCAGTTTTCCTGCCAACGAAAAAGGTTCTTTCATCTATCACGAAAGCTCAGATCTGGGTATGCGCGGATGTGGACATCGCGGTAGTCATTTAGAGCAAATTTGATGAGTCAGAAAGAATCGAAGGAAAGCTACTTGATTGATTAGACAAAGACTAGCTCAACCTTCCTTTACTCAAGTTGAATCTTGATTAAGTTAAGTCTTAAAGGTTGAATTTCTTTTGAAGTAGGTAGCCTAAATATTATGACCGAATGAAGTGAATATTAAAGAATCTAATGCTTGCCCCAGTCTTTCTATCTCTTTGAAGATGGAACTTTCGATTTGAGACAATTCCAACAAGAAAGAGAAGCTAGGCTCGGCTTGGATTTGAGCTACTAACGAAGAAAAAAGCTTGGAGCTCCGTAAAATGAAATTGTTCAATCTGAACTTCTAACTTTAGAGATTGGCTTAGAACTAGCTGAACCTGCCTGAACTGATTGAATCACTCATCAAGCTTCCAATGCAGTCTTATCTTCTATGTGATATATGCGTTCAGTTGAAGTTCTTCACCTTGGTCTACTCCTTCACGTAGTGAGTCGAGGTCTGTCCCTAAGGAGAAAGACGATGCAAAACCCCAACGATTAGATTATAGGGTTGGACCTATTTTCAAGAAGTAGTGTGAAGGTGCCGAAAAGAGGGCTTTTATCACATTTGAAAGTTATAGGAAGGTTTCCTCTTTGGCAAAAAGTGGAAAGTCTTCGAGTATCATCATCCTTCAATTGATAGATTCAGGATTCGGATAGATGAAGATAAGGCCAACTTATCTCAATCTGGTCATTCACCCAATATGGGAATACCTTTTAGTAAGGCAAGACTCGAAAAAAGTCCGATTGAACTGCCAACCGAAGATGTGAAGAAATCAACTGCATTAGCACTTCATAAAGGAATACCGAACTCAGTAAATTCTTTAATTGACATCGAGACCAAGTCCCATTGAATCTCTTGGCGGAAGATCAGTAGGTGAGGAGTGAGGCAATTTGTTGCTGCCATTACTTTCACGTAAATTAGTTATGTGTCAATACCCCGAACTCCACTCTTTCGAATAAGCAATCTTCTTTCGACTGGGCCTAAGATCAGGAGCAATTTAGTTTGTCATTGGATCGCTTTCTTATGCTCTAGAGATGGGGATCCGACTCCTCTGAGTGATCTGTCTAGATTTCGGAATAGAAATAGGCAAGGAAAATCAGCCAAGCCAAGGGGTGAAGTAGTCCAATTCAATGTTTTACTGTTACGAATAGTAACTCTCCTGTTAGGAATTGATCTAGCTATTTATCTTATGATAGAGAGTGTAGGTAATCACCTATGCTATTTTAGTTGTTGTCGGCATAACTGCTTGGGTAGTATACTTACCTAAACAGATAATTTGTACCATGATTAGCAGACCCTTCTCAACTCTAACGATTTCAAGCAGACCAGTCTCCAATTACCTTGCAAAGCGTTAGCACTAGCCAGGTCAATAGTTCAAGTATCAACGAAAGTCTCTATTTCAGTAAAGTAGAAATGACAACAATTTAGGTAAATGAAGACAATGTCTGCTAGATGTATGATTCTGATCTTTGCGCAAGCAATCGCAAAAATATATGTTATTTTCTTTTTGGTACAGCTTCTCTTTAATGCCAGTGGTGTGAGGGAGTTCACTGGGAAAGTTAACTCTTTCAGTTGCTGCTCTAGGAAGAGGTTGAATCATTAGTAAAGATATCCATGCACAATAAAGATCAATAGGTTGAAATCAGATAAAGGCAAATATGGATTTGACGAAGAATACGAATGGGATTCCGTATTCATGGACTGTTAGGGAGGTTTGGATAGGACACTGAAAGCTTAGCTTAGCAAGGAAAGGAACTTGTTGCACAATGGAAAGAAGAGGTTGTCAGAGAAGGAGCAACTTCTGAGGAAGCATCCAATTCCCAATGGTATCGTATAATAAGAGAGTGCGTAGCTAGGATGAAGGCTAGCCCAGTTTCACCTTGATTCTACTTATTTTGTTGCCTTTACTGTCAAGATTCTGTTGATGTTCAGTCTACCTTCGTACAAGATCGAAGAAAGAAGATTTTTTTCTCATTCTTAAACTATGTTCATACGGATGAAATAAAAAATGCCATATAATAAAACTGGTAGCTTTAATTAATGAAAAGAAAAGCGAAGGCCCGCCATCAGCTAGCATTGTGCATTGGAATCAATTTCTTATTAATGGTTGATTGATAATGTGATTATCCTTTCTTAACTGATTAAGATGTATATCGATCAGCGGAAGCCACTCTTTACACAAGACTTTGACATCCCCTCTCTTTAAAATGAAAAGTAAGAGGTCTTCGAGCCTCCTGCTCAATCTGTGGTAGGACTGCCTTTCTCTACTTCTATGACTCTATATAAGAGATCTAGTTCTGTCATTAGCTCTGTGATTTGTTGAATAGTGTACTTCTCCTCTTTTCTTTTTGGGAAAGGAAGAGAAAAAGTCATTCTTCGCCGTATCTAGCTCCTTTTGGAAATAGATAGAAATCGCATTGAAAAGCCTGATCTAGGTCATCAAAGTAGAAATTTTAGAAAATCGGGGCAGCTATAGGTGGCAGTCCTTTCATTGGCAATACATTCTCTCCGGACTTAGTTACAACAGTAATTTCCATATATGAAACAATTAGCTCCATCAGAAATGGATCCTTTATTGCAAATGAGACTTTCTAAGAGTCTTGCAGCTTTTTAAGGAGGAAACATGATAGCAAAGCAAGAGCTTTTCAGCCTTCCCCTAACCAGAAATGTGAGCTAGGTAATCTCTTTCACTATTCTCCTTTCTACATGTGAAAGAACAAGGACCCTGTGACGCCCGAGTTTTAGCCATGCATTCAATTACTGTTGCATCCCTTGTTTGCGCCTTTACTTCTATGCTTTACTAACTGACTTATGTGACTACTATTCACTCCGTTTTTAAACTGCATTCTATTAGTTAATTAACATTTTTATTAAATCATATTAATTGTTAAAGTAGTGGAAAAAATGTGCAATTGAGCTAGAAGCGATAGGAGAGCTCGTTTAAAAAATGATTATAGTAGTTCAATGAATAGTGTTACGTAACTAACTTAGAGTTTTAATTAACTAGCACACATGCTTCACTTTAGACTCGTTTTAAGCTTACTACGCGCATTATAATTGACCACTTAAGCACCCAAACTTGACCCCACCCAACCATACACCTTATATATCAATATAAGCTCATAACTTAGCAAAAACAAAAAAAAAAAAAGTGCAGGAATTACTGTTCAAAATCCGAACAGCCCTTAGCAGCCAAGAAGGAGATCTTTTGCTCATCAAATCTCCAATCCAAGCCTCTCCAAGCCTTGGACAAGTAGTTTAGGGTGTGTGCAAGCCTTCTAGGTGCTCCTACGCGCTTTAGGTGAGGGTTTTCATGCTTATTTGTGCATTCTACAAATGTTGCTATTTTCTTGATTTATTGGAAATGTTGTCTAATGCTATTGCAATGCTCAAATAAGCTTATATATGTTATATACATGTAGTAGAGACCACATTTATGCTATTGTTTCATGTATTAAACGGTACAAATCGATAGTTGATTCGTAGGGGTGAATAGTGACGGGATTTCTAGGGTTTGGTGTAATCGCGCGTTTTAACTTGATTCAATACTTCTAATAGATGCCTTAGGTGTTAGTGAAGGTAGTCTAATATCCCCGTGCACTTACATTGCTCTAGAATCGCATAAAACGTAAAATAGTCTAATTTAATAAAGGGCTTTCGGGGTTCATGCGAATCCGGGTGGATTCGGGCTTTACTTCTAGTATTCTTAGGCTACCTAGGTGCTATAGAAGCTTTGATAACCCTCGTTTGAAGCGCGGATAAGGGATGTGTAGTTTAAAGCCATAAGAGGGAATTTGAGGCTTTCGGGGTAATCGCGGGCATTTGAATGAGTTAGAGGGTTGAGAGGGTACCTTGAGGGTTAGTTAGAAGATTGGGAGAGTTTCCTTTGAAAATGAAATCATTAACCTCGGTTTGGAAGAGAAATAGTTTGAAAAACAAAGGGGTTTAGGTGCAATTTCGGTTGACTCACACTTCTAAAACAATGGCATGACTCCTTAAGTGTTTATATGTGGTTTCAAGTTGATTTGGAGCTTTTGGTATGATTCTATGCTTATTTTGTATATGTTCCTTTGTAAACTGCTTATTAGCTTATATAATTGCTTCTATTCTAATTGCATCGAGGTCAACCTACTTTGTTGATCCTCCTATGTGTTAATGCTCATATTATTGCTATTAACTTGCCATTGTTAAGTGCATTGCATAGTGGTTGCGCAACCATAGTGTCAGGGGCGGATGTGTTGAATATCGGCTGGGCGGCAGAGGGCTTGCCGGTGGATATTCAAACTCCGTGCCCTAGTCCCTCATTCGCCTGGTCCGGAGATTGCCAGGGGATGTTGGGTCGTAGGATTATCGGGGTACATCCGGAGTACACCCACTGGAGTGTTTGGGGTTATGCCGGCTTATCGTGATCGTGCTCGTGGTTCGTGGATCGTGAATGAAGACTAGTGAAGATTGGTATATATGGGATTGTGTGAAATGTATCCTTTTAAATGTGTGGTTACTTATGTTGTCATTGCTTCTTAAATTGTCTAAGTGATATTGTTGTATAACTGTATTATCTGTTGCATTGCACGCCCCGGGACTATATCCCTCACTGGGCAACAGTGGTTGCTCATACCTCGCTAACATGTTTCAGGTGGCACAGGTGGTGGAGTTGCCTTAGCTGCTGTGTGATATTTCTCTGAGGTGGATGTGCTTTTGGTTGCTATGTGAAGAATTTGTTGTTCTATGTATAATCTATTTTGGGGCCTTAAAGCTCATGTATGTATTTGAGTAATATGTAAGCTGGAAGTCTGATAATGTAGTAGCAGTGGTAATTCTATGGCTTGTAATAACTTATATTTCTATTTCTAGTTGCTTTGCATGCTTGGGAGTGAATGGCTTAGTGTAGAATGTTTTATCTCTAAGTATGTTTTAATGTTATCCTAGAATGGCATGGTTATTAGACTATATTATAAACAAGTTACTTGCATGCTTGTGTGGTTTTGGAACTATTGTGTACTATAAGGCTCGGATGGCCTTAGAACTTTGATGTTTAATTAAGAAAAGCTTGTATTGTATTGTTGGGACTTTGTTTGAGTGTTTACAGGTTTTTAGAATGTCCATGGTACAGGGGAGACTCTGTCCGTGTGTCGGGTTCGGACTTAACCATTCGGAAAAAAATTTGTGACCGGGCTTGGTATTGGGTTGAGAATAGCATGGTCATTAGAGCCTCCGGTCTCGTGAGGGATCGGGGCGTTACAGACCCTCTTCTCATTGAAAATTAGATTGATCATTCCAACAAGAGACGTTAGAAGACTTTTTCCCTAGTGATTTTGCTTTTTTGATTGCTTTGGAGAAGGGGAGGGGGAGTGGTGAGGCGGGCCCCATCCACTAGATTGCTTTACAGACTGGAATGAATCCGAGGTACAGGAACTGGTTTAACAAGGGGTCAAGAACTACATAGATCTGATACCTTCTTCCCTTGGTCTGGGAGGTATGTTATGTAGGAAGACAACTTTCCCCAGGTTGTTCCGATCCCAAATGGCCAAATAATCAATTAGTAGTATGCTGGAACTCTTTCTCTTAAGGCGCAAAGCAAACTGTCGGACTAGGAGCTGCGTTGTTTCATAAGAATTTCCCCTCTAAATAGATGGCGAGAATCTATTTTTGGTGGTAGGCCAGTAGGAAGTAGCCTTTTCTTCAAGCAGGGCTTTCTCAATAGCCAGAAGCTCTTTCTTCCATTAGTCATCTGGGCTTGTAGTTGCATTGCAAGCAATTCTCTCTGTCAGGTATATCCGATAGTGTTCCCCATTTCGTTTCGCTTTCGAGCGAGGTCCTTATTTATTTTATTCAATTTATTCTATAACAACAGGATGCTATTGCTTGCTGGCTACGAATCCCATTTCACGAAATGACTTCCTTTCCTTAGACTAAGTCTCTTATTCTTACTTGAGATCTTATCTTGTATTCTTTATAAGTTGTGTTATGAGTTCTAGTAAGCCTTAAGCTAGTTAGAATTTATATTCTAAAATACATCAAAGTGAGTACAGCAAGTCTTGAATCATGTTTTTCCAAGGGTTGGAAGTTAGCTTTTCGTTTCTAGTCCTTAGTCATCAAGATCAAGAGAGTATGAAAGGAGTGAGCCCCAAAAAGGTAAGGTTATAGGTCCAAGGGTCGCTCCTTCCATTTTTATCTATCATATCGTAGATAACTTACTACACTTCCCCATGATGGCTAACCTCCTTCTTTATTTCGGGGCTTGGCATAGGGGCAATGGCTTTACATGCGAAGAAACTTTTTTCTGGGTATTGTTTTTGTTGCAAGCAAGGGGTTAGGCTTGAAGCAACTAGGCTATCAGGCATCCATGGCCTTTCTTCCGTTTCTTAATATCAACTCCCAATTCTCACTCCATTTATATCTCTATTGATATAAACAAGTATTTCGTTTCGCTCGTACGTTCAATTTAATCACTTCGTGACCTTTACTTGATCACTGGACGACTTTACATTTGCTTTCAATCTGTTTGGTGTCACATAAGCAAAACTCACTTGTTGGCTTACACAACTAGGCATTAAGAGTGTAGAAGCGAGAGTGGGGAAAATGAGTGTAATATACTGTACACGAGGGGTCAAAAGGCGGTGCCGGTATAGTTACCACCTAAAGTGGCTCTAGACTTTCCAGCCAAGCGTAAAAACGGTTAATGACAAAACTTAAGGATTAAGATTTGCATGGGAAGTAGCCACATGTCTGTAATAGGAACCGAGTCGCTAAAAGTAGGAGTTTCATTAGAATTGAGTTCTTGAGCCCACGGAATGGGGAGTGTTAACGAGTCACTAACCCATAGTGCGTAAGAGTCACGTACCCCTTAGTATAGGTAAAGCTTCCTAAACCTCGCGATTCGACCTTTGGAGCTGAGTCAATCGTGCCAAATTGGCAACTTGAATGTCTGGGTCTGTCCTATAGAATTGCTCATGGAACTTGTTTTCCAGATCGTACCAATTGTTAATAGAGTTTGGAGGGATGTTCATATACTAGGGGAAGGCTAATTTAGTAAGATAGTTGGCAAAGAGCCTCAACTTTAGGTAATCCTTGGACCTAACTTCCCTACACTGGACCGAGAACCGAGCTATATGCTCAATAGTCGACTTCTTCTCTTCACTGGAAAAGAGAACAAACTCTGGTACCTTATACCCCTTTGGAACCTGATGAACTCGGTCAATCCAATCAGGGTTTCCTAGCCGTCGGACTAAGATGGACGAGACAAAGAATGCAACTCAGGGGACGATACCGAAGATAATATGTCAAGGACACTGGCTACTCCATCAATTCAATTTCCTTGCGTTAGGATGCCAGTCTGAACTTTCAATCTTTCGTAGGCTCATCTCCTCGATTGGCATTTGGATCCTAGTTATTCATAGATAGTCGGCACTTTGAGTCATAGGCTATCTACCATTCCTGATAGCCGCAACTTTGCCCCTTCCCTATATGCGGTTCTATACTTGAGATCGAGGAGAGATGCAAGAATTATATGAGACTAACTTGATGGTCTTTATGCGAGCACAGCATCCTTTCCGAGTAGAGTAGTGTGTAGGAACCGAGCATATGCTAGAATTATGCGTATTAAGGGCTGCTTCTGCTAGACAATCTTCTTCCATAGGACTATTCTTGCAATCTGACTTAGGACTATTATTCAACTACCAGGACCACTATTGATGACTGACTGATCCAGAGAGCTCAGATTGATGGTTAAGTGGTTCGGTTGCTTCATCGAAAAAGTTCTTCGAGGAAAGATTCGGGTAAGGAAGGAGGTTGTGATAGGATTTTATTTTTCTTCAAGGAGTTATGTGCGCGCTGCGCCCCTTTGGTTGGAGCGCTTTGCTTTGCCACTAATCTCGAGTCAAGAAGAGGCGTATCGTGCATACCTAAAGTGATAAAATTATACATGAATGTCATAGATCGTCACAAGGAGCTCATTAGTAACATCAGGGTTGCACTTACCCTGGCTCTCCTTGCACGTATCCCGAGTCATAAGGTTCAACTGAAAGTTTAAATAGAATTTTATATTAGCTGTGGTGATTTGCTCCCTCCAACTTGTGGATCTGTGGGCATACAGGTCTTTTCCAGAAATTGCATCAAAACCAGCACCTACCACTAACTGGAGAGCTGTGTGCTTGAAGTAGTTAGAGAATAAAATGAAGAGTCGGTTTCATCTTGCCCTTGATGTGACAAGTCTTGCATCGTATTTGCCTAGCGAGGCATTCTACATAGTCGACGTGTTAAATTACATTCATTCGAATGGTTCCAAAACATTGATCGAAGTATGCCCCGAACCAACCCTCTCCCTTATGAAAGTCTGCTTTTCAAAAACAATAAGGAGATTCGGACTTAGACCCTCAGAAATCTCTTTTGCAAAGTAAACATCTATTTCTCAAAAGAAGGGGCTAGCTATATGCTTAAAAGAGGGGAATCCGCACTCCTATCTATCTATTGAACTTATTTCCTCATCTTGAAGAAAGGCTAACCCTTGAGCTTCAGTTACATGTGAAACCCTGTATTCGATTCGTTCTATAATGTTCTTTCTTAGAGAATGAATAGGGTCCCAAACATCCAGTTGATAGCGAGGTTTCTACCTTGATTATCCACACTTCCCAGGTTGAGCTGATCAGTTAGGGCCAGGTTACCATAAAGGGCTTCCACCTTAGCCTATTGGTGGGCCCTCCAATGTTAGCAATCAGCTCAATTCTCACCCCTGGTCCTAAAAGGTGGACACCGCCTGCCTTGCCTAGGCTTTAGAAACCCCATCGAAGTCTAATTCCCATTCCAGGTCATCCTGTTTGCTATCCGAGTAAGTCCCAGTATGGGAGAAGGGGGTAGGGGGGAGGTCCCATCTGTTTTAGAAGGTTCGGAGATTCATTTCAAAAAAACAGGAATGTCCGAGCATTTAGTCTGCATGTCCCTAACTACCTTGTTCTTGATTGCTTTCTCATTCAATCGGTCTCCCTATAAGTCGCCGACTCCTACATTTTACAAAGGGAACAGTAGACTACCTATTTTAGGCGGGTCTAAACTATCAGAATCTTGGTTCCCCATGATCTTTCGGCCCACCTTGTCCCAGTCAGCAAAAACGAGTTTCCTTAGATACGAACTCTCATCTGGCCTATTGATTTGGGGTCCAGAACCAAAAAAATTATTTAGCCCTTTCTAGAATAGGATATGGAGAAGATTCAATCTTTCCCTTATTTCACAACTCAGGCACCTCATTGGCCCAACCATTCTATTCCTTTAGATTTCAGCCTCTCTTCAGTAGCAAGTCTGCCATGAGCAACAAGACACATGAAGGAGTTGGCCATCAGCCATCCTTTCGGCTTACAGATTCTATTCGATCTAATCTCCTAAGTTCCGACAGGGGTCTACCTTAGTGGAATCTTCTCCTAACGGAGAATGGAAGAAGGTCCTCCCTATCTCCCCACACTGGGATGTCCTGATCATCAGAGCATCCTATCGTCCACAAGGCGATCTTTTCTCTTGAGAAGAAGGGTTTGAAAGAGAAGTTTATTTCCTCCTTTCCCTTTATTATTCTATAGGATAGCAGACGTGTACCTTACTATTAGTGTCCAAAAAAAGAATCTTTTTATAATAACACAAAAAGGGATCATCACTAGGTGCAATAGATAGGATATTTCCTGCCAGACTGAGTTCTTCTAATAGCTCATATCCAATTTTATCGTCGAAGATTACTTCATCATTTCCTCTTATCGAAATATATACTTCATTTAAGTATCTAGAAAAGGCAATCCCAGGAAACCTTTTGGGAAACTCATGATCGAAGATGTCCATTGAGACTATATTGAATAAAACCCTTGTGATTTCACCCACAGGTGGCATACCGCCAAAGCTTATATCTGACATATGATTTCCATCATCATCAATGATAGGGAGATTCAGTAAAGATGAAATGAGTTTATAAACTGAACCATCTCCAACAAAAGGCTTAACCTTATCTACAATCAGACTTATTGGAATCATCCTTAATGAAGCCATTAAGTCAAGCTTGTATAATCTATCCACATTTCCCATTTGTTTCAGACTGCAATAAAAGGTATGAAGTAACTCGACCGATAGGGAGAAGGAATCCACCTCATTTTTGAATCAGTAACCTTCTTTAGGCAAGCGACCATTTGAAAGACGAAATAACATTAGGGATAATCCCATTAACACCAAGACATCCTCTTTATCTAGCATAACCTCATAAATCATATCTGGATCAAAGCCATTCCCAAGCATGATATCAGGATAATCCGGTAGCGCATCATGTAAAAACAAAGTAAGACCTTCTGTCACGCCCCAACCCGACC
Organism: Ehretia macrophylla; assembly: GCA_037974665.1. Classification (NCBI taxonomy): domain Eukaryota; kingdom Viridiplantae; phylum Streptophyta; class Magnoliopsida; order Boraginales; family Ehretiaceae; genus Ehretia; species Ehretia macrophylla. The sequence continues at coordinate 45,483,842 of CM075771.1, read as the reverse complement.
TATAAAGGTTAGACTAGGGTATGATCTAAACATTCAAGTCATATCACGTAATTAATCGTTCATGAAAGTTTAACACTTAACGTTTAGTCTAAACTCCACAAATTCTCCAAAAAATCGGCAACATAACGACTATAATTGGGCTCTTTAGTTTGACCTAATTCTCTAAACGCCTCAAAATTTTCAATCTCAAATTCACTTCCAACGAAGATTATTATTTATCACCAATCGGGGTGCCTACTAGTTATCTCGAAGTCTCGTTTGGTTAACAACCTAGCATGATACTATGTCTCGTTTGTTTGTCAATCCTTGTTACAAAAGTACCTATTGATCTTAGCCTACTAATGAGTACCTGCTTAAGATTGGATATAATCATTTTACTTAATCCTTTACCTGATACTTCATAAGCCTGTGATAGATACTAACCAGTAGCGATAGCAAAAATGACCATAAGAGTGTCTAACTAGCTATGATCAGTACAAGCCAAAATCAGACCCCACATTACAATGGGGATCATTTACAATACAACAACAAGCAACATAAGAAATAGTCTTCAAGCAACACATTGTTCACAAAATGGCCATAGTCAAGTAAGGCACGTAGGGCAAGCAATCATTCTAGGGAATCATCAATAGTCACGTTGTCCTCGGGTACCTGTTCTTAGTCTTCTTCACCTGACATGATAAAATAGGGTGAGTCCTTATGAACTTAGCGAGGGGGAACGAGAAATAAGTTTTGAAACTCTTTTTCCGGTTCAACTTATGAAAACCCTTTGCAAGCATGACATATATCACAAGTAAGTTCATAATGTAATATAAAAGTAAAAGAACACAATTACCCGTCTTTCCTCCCTGAGGTCCTCTAGGAACCAAGCGAGAGTACTTATACACATAGTGAAAAGGATACGGTGAGCTTTTGTTCTCAGTTCATTTCCAGTATCAGTTGTTGCGGCCGACTTCAAATCATCCCCTTATCACGCCAAATGGGTGTACTCCGGATGTACCCCGAAATCCTACAACCCAACTTTTCGAGGAAGTCTAGCCCCCAAGCGAGAGAGGGAATTGGACAATGGTAGTCACGGTTGCACTGGTAAGCTCGATGCCGCCCGGTGTACGTGAAACGCTACCACTCTAGAATGAAAGGTTGCAACCTTGTATGCAATGCACATTTATGACATTTAATATATCACATTAGGAGGACAACAAAGTAGGTTGCCTCCGAGAAGTCATAAGATTGCACATTGACAAGTAAACACGCGAGGCACGATATGACAGGTAATTTCACTTGTAAAGTACATGAAGTTATATGAATATTAAATGGCCAGCCATGTAATGCATGTAAATCAAGTCATATAACTCATTTCGAAGTTCACGTAATCAAATAATAAGGTCATACAACATGCCACGACGTTTACGTGGGACCGGGTACAAGAAAGGTCTACTTGTCAATATATAATCATCGAAATCACATTTAGGGCTACAAGGGCAACTACGGGCAGCCTACTAATCACATAATTAAGCATGATATCCATAGGATCAACACTTAGCGAGTTTTCCTAGTCATTAGGGTTTCAATTCGTGCGCACCCGTGCGATTAAGCCCTAAGTTTGTCATGTAATTAAACTCAAGCCATGCATCAATTAATTAAAACACCCTCAAACATTCAAAATAGTCCACACAACATCCAAGTGCCACAATCCCAATCATTTATTACAACAAGAGAAGTTACAATAATTTTCAAAGCATATCACTAGATGAAAACCTCACTACAATGGTCTGTTTTCTCACAATCATTGAGACAAGAAAGCAATCTCAAATTCTAGTGAACAAAATTTCAAATTAAATCTTAAGGAGTGAACTAAACTCAGAAACAAACCTCGCATCATTTGGAGTTCGGGTTCAAGAGTTATAGCCAAAACTGTGAGACTACGCAAAACTGTCCAAATTTGCACATATTTCAATACTTGTCGTTTATGAGGGCCTTAGGGTCAGATTTAGCCTTAGTATATTTCTGACAAAAATGTCCAGACCTAAAAAATCTAGCAGTATACCACATTTCATGCATTTTTGACATCGTTTACTAAGTCAAAACTGGTTCGTTCTACAAGGACAGTGAATTTGCCAAAACCTGCTTCATTTTCCCAGATTTTCTAGATTTGGACACCTTTCGATGTTTTTCCATTTTGGAGACCTTCGAGTCAAAATTGGCTTTGGCCTATTTCCGCGAAAAATGCTCAGAACTGGAAAAAATAGTCACCTACCAATTGTCACGCATTTTCAACATCATTTACCTGGTCAAAATTACTTCGCTCCAACAAGTCAGAAGACTGTCCATTTACGCGGTTTCACCTATCTTCACATTCTAGCCAAATATCTTGCCATGCATGTTTACAAAAGCTCATGTACACACATATCTCACAAGTACAGAGGTAAAAATGGACATTTAAAGGCATGCATGTGGTTTTTTAAAGCTTTTCAAAAGAGTTTTAGCCCTCACCTTAAAAAGACTGTGATAACCCAAACCCGACATGCATTTAATGGCATTTAATTGCATTTAATTAAGTGTTATCTTAAATGTTAGCATTGAATTTTGTGTTTATTTTTAGTTAAACATTCATTTGTAGCTTTATTTTCATACTTATGTTAATCAGTTTTATTTTTCTTTCACTTAAATGCTCGGATTTCAATTAAATGAAAAGAAGCTCCGAGCCGGAGTAAATTTTAAACTATGATGCTTTTCAAAAATGATATATTTTCTTAAATTCTTTGAGATTTAATTGCTATTCTTTTATTGTCGCAAAGTGCATTTTCGAGAGCGATAGTTAGAAAATGAATTCTAGTCCTTAGCAAATAGTGAAAACTAGTATTTAGTGTCTTAATTTTAATATTTTAGTTGTTGTTAGCTAGAATTAGAATTGTGCTAGTTGTTTTAGCTTTAAAATGCATAAAATAAGCCTATTTGACCAAGTTTAAGTTAGCTTTGACCAAGTGCTTGACTTGTTGACTTGTTGCATCTTATTTAAAGCTTGGTATAGCATAAAATAAAAATAAAAAGGAGCTGAAATAGAAATGAAAGGGCCGAAAATGCTAGGAGAAAAAAAAACATTTCAACATTCAAATCTTCGCGTGAGCTTGCACAGGGTGGTTTCCGAGGCATCCAGCGTGGTTTTCCTAGCGTCTAGGAGCGTCTAACGTGAGGGTTTCATCGTTATTTGTGCATTTGAAAATTTTATGTCTAAACTTTAATTTTTGGAAATTATGCGTAGATTGTTATTTTATCCATTTTGTTACTTAAAGAATGTTCCTTGTTGATTGTAGAACATGTATTTATAGATTTTTAGCATTTTCTGTGGTTGAAAATCAAATTTGTAATTTAAATTGATTAATGAATAGTAAATAGTGAATAGTAAACCCCCGTTTCAATGAAGTTGCTCCGTTACGCGTTCTGTTGATGTAGGAAGGTGCTAGATATGCTAGAATGCCTAAATGTATGGTTTAATTGGATTGTGTAATGGAAAAATGGAGAAAAATGACTTAGTGAAAGTTGGGGTCGTTTAGGTCAAGTTTGGCATTTTATCGTTTTGCATGAAGGTATTGTCGAGGTACGTCATGGAAGCACTTTTGGTGCAGTTATGACATTGGTTGGGTGATCGGTTGAGGTAGTTGTAGTTCAAACAAGCAAAGGGGAGAATCGGGGCTTTGCGTGAATTCTAGGGTTAAGTAGGGTTTCGGGGTCTTTAGACGTGCCTTATGGTGACGTAGGAGGAATGGTGAAGTTGGTTTCCAAAACTCGTGGCTCGTTTGATAGTAGTAGCGTTTTACAAGTTGGGGTCATTTTGTGATTTTTTGTGTTTTCATAGTGTAATGCCTATAGATTGCTTAATATTGCTTGTTATGCTTGTTAAAGTTGGTTTTGATTGAACTGTATATCAATTGTTGATAATGCTTGTTAGTGTTGTTCTTGTTACTTTATTGATTTTAAATGCTTGTTATCTCGTTTATCGCCACTAATTTGTATTGCTGTGTTATTGCTCGTTTATTGCTTGTATCTTGTATTGCATTGCATAGTGTCAGGCGCGTGAGTGATGGGCCTCTCTGGGTAGCCTCGGGTTGCCAGTGTTGGTTGCTCTAGCTCCGTGTCCTATTCCCTTTTCTCGCTTGGGTTGCCGCCCACGGAGTTTAGGGTCGTAGAATTGACAGAGTATGTCCGGAGTACTCTAAACGGAAGTTATAAGGTGGGTGAGCCGGCGCGTCATTATTAAAGTCATCGAAAATCGTGATCAGTACATTGCTCGCTCGAGTGAACCACAACCTTCAAAGTGTGGTATAGCTTTGAATGGTTGTGTTAATGCTTTTATTAATTGCTTATTGTATTGATTGTTTATATTGAATGCTTACTTGTTAGTTCTATTGCTTAACTGCCTTATTTGCATTACACGACTTTCTTTCTCTCCACCTCGATATCTGTCTCGCCCTCATTGAGTATACATGTTGTATATACTCACTCCTCACCACCACATTTCAGGGAATGCCATGTTAGCTGGAAAGTTTGTGATTATGTGAAAGATCATGCTTGAAGAGTTATCTTGCGTGCTATGTGGCTTGAGTTGTCAAAGATGCAAAGATGTATGTTCATGTGATGTTTGTATTTAACGTTCAGAAGGAATGTAATTTGAGTTTTCTAGGTTATTGAAGTGATTTGGAAAAGCTAGTTTATGTATTCAGATAGAATAGTTAAATTTCATTGCATGTATGTTATTGTCTAAAGAAAAGAGTTAGAATGGTATGATAGTTTATTTTATGCAGTAGACTAGTATGGTTTAATTGTCAAGTTTGAATGTGCTTGTCAAAGATGAAAAGAGATAGGTTAGCTTTTAAACTGGAAATGTATATATTTATATGTTGTGTTTAATTGTTGAGAACCAAGGCTCGGATGGCCTTGAGGTGTTTGAATGGTTGGACACGGTGCTGGTCCACTTATATGCTATTTTAGGTTTTACATTTTGCCTAGAAACAGGGGAGACTCCGTCCATCTATCCCTAAAATTATGCCCAGGTTTGGAAATGGGTTGTGATTAGATTGACTGATAGAGCTCCCGGTCTCGAGAGGGAACGGGGTGTTACAGGTGGTATTAGAGCTTGTTTAGCTCATAAGCCAAGACAGGGTCCTCGGTCTGGTGGGTAGTGATCCCTGAATGTGTGCTTGTTAAGTGTGTCTTGAAAGTGTATGCTTGAATGTGAGATTGTGTGTCTTGACCTGAATGTGTGCTTCTATGTGATATAGTTATGCGTTATGTGTTAATTGTATGCTAAGTGAAGTGAAGTGTCTAGTTGTTCATTGAATTGACCTATTGAATTGGCATCGTGAATTGAATCGACCTCGTGAATTGTTATTTGCTTGAAGTATTGCTTGTAATGTGTGTATTGAAATGTCTTGAATTGGGTGTGCCGTGAATTGAATTGATTATGTTGTGCTTGACTTGATTGTCGTGCTTGAGTGACTATGTTGAATAAACTCTTTTGTAAACTTGCTTGCATAATAGTATAAGGCATGTGTATAAATGTGATATCTTGGCATTCATACATGTCCCGTGGAAATGGTAAGTAAGACCTCTTACTCCCCTGAAGAGAAGTGATTAGCAGCTGGCTTTTCAAGGTGTATGGATTGGCAGGAAATGAATGGCATTTAATTTGACTTTATTTAGGAAATGGTGTTTGCTTTTGGAGCTTGGTTATTGGTGAATCTCTAGGGTCCTCCTCTGTGTTTAACAGTTGTGAAGAGTAGCTTTCTCTTGGGGTTTTATTTGGTTGTTCTCTAGGGCATTCTTTGGTTTTTCTTAATGGGTATTCTTTGGAGACTTCTATTGGCACTTCTCGGTGGACTTGGCTATTGGGATCTCAATCGGACTTACTGCACAGTATTAACTATGGCATATGTATGATAGCCTGAACCCGGCATGCATTTAATGGCATTTAGTTGCCTTTAATTAAGTGTTATCTTAAATGTTAGCATTCAATTTTGAGTTTATTTTTAGTTAAACATTCATTTGTAGCTTTATTTTCATACTTATGTTAAACGGTTTTATTTTTCTTGCATCTTAATGCTCGGTTTTCAATTAAATGAAAAGCAGCTCTGAGCCGAAGTAAATTTTGAATTATGTTACCTTTCGAAAATTATATTTTCTTAAATTCTTTGAGGATTAATTGTTGCTTCTTTATTGTCGCAAAGTGCATAGCATATCGAGAGCGATAGTTAGAGGGTGTCTTCTAGTCCTCAACAAATAGTGAAACTAGTATTTTGGTGCCTTAAATTTAATATCTTATTTGTTGTTAGCTAGAATTAATTTGGTAATGGTTGTTATAGCTTTAAAATGCAAAAAATAGGCCAATTTGACCAATTTTTAAGTTAGTTGACCAAGCTTGACCATTTGACCAAGGGCTTGTCATCTTATTTAGCTTAAACATTGCAAAATAAAAAAAAAACAAGCTAAAAAATAGTTGAGCAGGCCGAAACCAAGAGGAAAGAAAAAAAAACATTTTCAAACTTCAAACTTCAAATCTTCGCGGGAGCTTGCACGGGGTGGTTTCCGAGGCATCCGGCGTGGTTTTCCTAGCGTGTAGTAGCGTCTAAGGTCAGGGTTTGATGTTTATTTGCGCATTTGAATGTTTTATGTATTAACTATAATTTTTGGGTTTTATCCGTAGAATAATATTTTGATCGTTCTGAGGCTTAAAGAATGTTCCCTACCAATCGTAGAACGTGTATTTATAGCTTTTTAACATTTTCTGCGGTTGAATATCAAAATTGAAATATAAATTGTTAATTGAATAGTAAATTATGAATAGTAAATCCCCGTTTTGATGAAGTTGCTCCGTTATGCGTTCTGTTGATGTAGGAAGGTGCTAGATATGCTAGAATGCCTAAATGTGTGGTTTAATTGGATTGTGTAATGGAAAAACAAAGAAAAATGGCTTAGTGAAAGTTGGGGTCGTTTAGGTCGAGTTTGGAATTTTATCGTTTTGCGTGATGGCATTGTCTCGGGAGGCCATGGAAGCACTTTTGGTGTGATTATGGCGTTGGTTGGGTGTTTGGTGAGGGTAGCGATAGTTCAAACGAGCAAAGGGGAAAATCGGGACTTTGCATGAATTCTAGGGTAAAGTAGGGTTTCGGGGTCTTTAGACATGCCTTATAGTGACCTAGGAGGATTGGTAAAGTCGGTTTCCAAAATTCGTGGCTCGTTTGAAAGTAGTAGCGTTTTGAAAATTAGGGACATTTTGTGATTTTGTGTGTTTTCATAGTGTAATGCCTATAGAATGCTTAATATGGCTTGTTATGCTTGTTAAAGTTGATTACGATTGAATTTGTATGTCAATTGTTGATAATGCTTGTTAGTGTTGTTCTTGTTACTTTATAGATTGTAAATGTTTGATATCTTGTTTATCGCCTCTAATCTGTATTGTTGTGCTATCGCGCGTGAGTGATGGGCCACTCTGGGTAGTCTCGGGCTGCCAGTGTTGGTTGCTCTAGCTCCGTGTCCTATTCCCATTCTCGCTTGGGTTGCCTCCCAGGGAGATTTGGGTCGTAGAATTGATGGTTACTCCCGGGGTATTCCAAACTGAAGTTATAAGGTAGTTGCGCGCTTATTTTCGTCGTTGTCAACATCAAGCTCAAGATTGATGTATCGCTCGTGGAATGGTACATTGCTCGTATGAGTGAACCATAGCCTTCAGAGTGTGGTATAGCTTTGAATGGTTGTGTTAATGCTTTCATTAATTGCTTATTGTATTGTTTGTTTATATTGAAAGCTTGCTTGTCAATTATATTGCTTAGTTATACCTATTTGCATTGCACGAACTTTTTTCTCTCCACCTCGATATCTGTCTCGCCCTCACTGAGTATACGTGTTGTGTATACTCACTCCTCACCACCACATTTCAGGAAATGTCATGTTAGCTAGAAAGTTCGTGATTTTGTGAAAGTTCGTGCTTGAAGAGTTGTCTTGCGTGCCTATGTGGCTTGAGTTGTTGAAGTTGTAAAGATGTATGCTTTCATGTATTGTATGTATTTAATGTCAAAAGGAATGTAATTTAAGTTTCATTAGATTATTGAAGTGGTTTGATAAGTTAGATTATGTATCTAGTTGGTATAGCTTAACTTTAATGCATGTTTGTAATGTCCAAAGGAAAAGAGTTAGAATGGTATGATAGTCTATTTTATGCAATAAGTTAGAATGGTCTAATTGTCAAGCATGAATGTACTTGTAAAAGATGTGAAGAGGTAGGTTAGTCTGTAAACTGGAAATGTATATTTGCTTGTGATTGCTTGTTGAGAACAAGGCTCGGATGGCCTTGAGGTGATTGAATGTTTGGACATGGTATTGGTCCATTAATATGCTGTCGCATGTTTGCTTTTTGCCTAGAAACATGGGAGACTCCCTCCGTTTTCCCTGAAAATTATGCCCGGGTTTGGATTTGGGTTGTGAATAGATTGATTGATAGAACTCCCGGTCTCGAGAGGGATCGGGGTGTTACAGGTGGTATCAGAGCTTGTTTAGCTCATAAGCCGGGATAGGGTCTTCGGTCTGGTGGGTAGTGATCCTTGAATGTGTGCTTGTTAAGTGTGTCTTGAAAGTGTATGCTTGTATGTGAGATTGTGTGTCTTGACCTGAATGTGTGCTCCTATGTGATATAGTTATGTGTTATGTGTTAATTCTATGCTAAGTGAAGTGAAGTCTCTAGTTGTGCATTGAATTGACCTATTGAATTGGCATCGTGAATTGAATTGATCTCGTGAATTGTTATTTTCTTGAAGTATTGATTGTAATGTGTGTATTGGAATGTCTTGAATTGGTTATGTCGTGATTTGAATTGATTATGTTGTGCTTGACTTGATTGTCGTGCTTGAGTGACTTTGTTGAATAAACTGTTTTACAAATATGCTTGCATAATAGATTAAGGCGTATATGTATGAATGAGATATCTTGGCATTCATACATGTCCTATTGAACTGTTAAGAGAGACTTCTCCCTCCCCTGAAGAAAGTGGTTCACAGTTGGCCTTTCAAGGTGTAGGGATTGGCAGGAAATGAATGGCATTTAATTAGTCTTTATTTGGGAGTTGGTGTTTGCCTTTGGAGCTCGGTTCTTGGCAAATCTCTGGGGTCCTTCTCTGTGCTTAACAGTTGTGAAAGAGTAGTTTTCTTTTAAGGTTCTATTTGGCTGTTCTTTGGAGAGCATTCTTTGGTTTTCTTATTGGGTGTTCTTTGGAAACTTTTGTTGGCACTTCTCGGTGGACTTGGCTATTGGGATCTCAATCGGACTTACTGTATGGTATTATCTATGGCATATGAGTCTCGGTCTTTATTGGTGTGTTATTGGCATCTTTATTGGAAATCCTTCAATGGCATTCTATAGAATTCTTGGTGGTCATTTTTTTGGTACTTACTTATTGGGCAATCCTTGGTATTTTTTCACTGGAGCATTGTTTCGGGAATTTTCTTTAGTGTTCCTCAGTTGGTTTGGTAATTGGATTTCCTAGCAGACTTATTATCTCATATTGCTTACAGTATGCTGTGGAATACTTTGGGCTTCCTTGGTGGTAAGTTGTATAAAGTTTGCACTCGGCAAATGGCGATGAGGTCTTGGAGCTTGGTCTTATATGTGCTGCATCTACTTTGACTATCCTTTGACTTCCTTATTTGATAATTGTTGGACTTTTATAGAGGATTCGTATATAGAATATTCCTTCGGTATTCTTCTTGTTAATAATATGTGGTATTGCAATCATCTACAGTATCTTTGCTTCAGTCTTTAGTTGGTATTTTCTCAGCATTCTTGGTTGGGATTTCTATTCGGGTTTTCCTACGAGCATCTTTATTCACTATCTTGCTCAGCACCCGATGAAGATTAGTCAGAGTTGGATTCAGATGATGCTGAGTTCTATTGGAAGAAGAATTGCGAGGACGCAATTGTTTTAAGGGGGAGAGGATGTGATAGCCCGAACCCGGCATGCATTTAATTGCATTTAATTAAGTGTTATCTTAAATGTTAGCATTGAATTTTGTGTTTATTTTTAGTTAAACATTCATTTGTAGTTTTTTTTCATACTTATGTTAATCGGTTTTATTTTTCTTGCATCTTAATGCTCGGTTTTCAATTAAATGAAAAACAGCTCCGAGTCGGAGTAAATTTTGAATTATGTTACCTTTCAAAAATTATACTTAAATTCTTTGAGGATTAATTGTTGCTTCTTTATTGTCGCAAAGTGCATAGCATATCGAGAACGATAGTTAGAGGGTGTTTTCTAGTCCTCAACAAATAGTGAAACTAGTATTTTGGTGCCTTAAATTTAATATCTTATTTGTTGTTAGCTAGAATTAATTTGGTAATGGTTGTTATAGCTTTAAAATGCATAAAATAGGCCAATTTGACCAATTTTTAAGTTAGTTGACCAAGCTTGACCATTTGATCAAGGGCTTGTCATCTTATTTAGCTTAAACATTGCAAAATAAGAAAAAAAACAAGCTGAAAAATAGTTGAGCAGGCCGAAACCAAGAGGAAAGAAAAAAAAAACGTTTTCAATCTTCAAACTTCAAATCTTCGCCTGAGCTTGCACGGGGTAGTTTCTGAGGTATCCGGCGTGGTTTTCCTAGCATCTAGTAGCGTCTAAGGTAAGATTTTCATGTTTATTTGCGCATTTGAATGTTTTATATATTAACTTTAATTTTTGGGTTTTATCCGTAGAAAGTTATTTTGATCGTTCTGAGGCTTAAAGAATGTTCCCTAGCAATTGTAGAATATGTATTTATAGCTTTTTAACATTTTCTGCGGTTGAATATCGAAATTGAAATATAAATTGTTAAATGAATAGTAAATTGTGAATAGTAAACTCCCGTTTCGATGAAGTTGCTCCATTATGCGCTCTGTTAATGTAGGAAGGTGCTAGATATGCTAGAATGCCTAAATGTGTGGTTTAATTGGATTGTGTAATGGAAAAACGGAGAAAAATGGCTTAGTGAAAGTTGGGGTCATTTAGATCGAGTTTGGCATTTTATCGTTTTGCGTGATGGCATTGTCTTGGGAGGCCATGGAAGCACTTTTGGTGTGATTATGGCATTGGTTGGGTGTTTGGTTAGGGTAGCGATAGTTCAAACGAGCAAAGGGAAAAATCGGGACTTTGCGTGAATTCTAGGGTAAAGTAGGGTTTCGGGGTCTTTAGACGTGCCTTATAGTGACCTAGGAGGATTGGTGAAGTCGGTTTCCAAAACTCGTGGCTCGTTTGAAAGTAGTAGCGTTTTGAAAGTTAGGGACATTTTGTGATTTTGTGTGTTTTCATAGTGTAGTGCCTATAGAATGCTTAATATGGCTTGTTATGCTTGTTAAAGTTGATTATGATTGAATTTGTATGTCAACTGTTGATAATGCTTGTTAGTGTTGTTCTTGTTGCTTTATAGATTGTAAATGTTTGATATCTTGTGTGTCGCCTCTAATCTGTATTGTTGTGCTATCGCTCGTTTATCGCCTTGTATTGCATAGTGTCAGGTGCATGAGTGATGGTCCTCTCCGGGTAGTCTCGGGCTGCCAGTGTTGGTTGCTCTAGCTTCGTGTCCTATTCCCATTCTCGCTTGGGTTGCCTCCCAGGGAGATTTGGGTCGTAGAATTGATGGTTACTCCCGGGGTATTCCAAACTGAAGTTATAAGGTGGTTGCGCACATATTGTCGTCGTTGTCAACATCAAGCTCGAGATTGATGTTTCACTCGTGGAATGGTACATTGCTCGTATGAGTGAACCATAGCCTTCAGAGTGTGGTATAGCTTTGAATGGTTGTGTTAATGCTTTCATTAATTGCTTATTGTATTGATTATTTATATTGAATGCTTGCTTGTCAATTATATTGCTTAGCTATACCTATTTGCATTGCACGAACTTCTTTCTCTCTACCTCGATATCTGTCTCACCCTCACTGAGTATACATATTGTTTATACTCACTCCTCACCACCACATTTCAGGAAATGTCATGTTAGCTGGAAAGTTCGTGATTTCGTGAAAGTTCGTGCTTGAAGAGTTGTCTTGCGTGCCTATGTGGCTTGAGTTTTCGAAGTTGTAAAGATGTATGCTTTCATGTATTGTATGTATTTAATGTCAAAAGGAATGTAATTTAAGTTTCATTAGATTATTAAAGTGGTTTGATAAGTTAGATTATGTATCTAGTTGGTATAGCTTAACTTTAATGCATGTTTGTAATGTCCAAAGGAAAAGAGTTAGAATGGTATGATAGTCTATTTTATGCAATAAGTTAGAATGGTCTAATTGTCAAGCATGAATGTACTTGTAAAAGATGTGAAGAGGTAGGTTAGTCTGTAAATTGGAAATGTATATTTGCTTGTGATTGCTTGTTGAGAACAAGGCTCGGATGGCCTTGAGGTGGTTGAATGTTTGGACATGGTATTGGTCCACTAATATGTTGTCGCAGGTTTGCTTTTTGCCTAGAAACATGGGAGACTCCGTCCATTTTCCCTGAAAATTATGCCCGGGTTTGGATTTGGGTTGTGAATAGATTGATTGATAGAACTCCCGGTCTCGAGAGGGATCGGGGTGTTACAATATGAGTCTTGGTCGTTATTGGTGTGTTGCTGGCATTCCTTATTGGAAATTCTTCAATGGCATTTTATAGAATTCTTAGTGGGCATTGTAGTAGTATCTTTTCTTTATAGCATTTATTGGAAGCTTGCACTTGGAATTGTTCAGACTTATTATTTCATATTGCTTATGGTATGCTGTGGAATACTTGGGCTTTCGTGGTGGTAGGTTGTATAAAGTTCTCACTTGGCAAATAGTGAAGAGGCCTCAGAGTTTGGTTTTGTATATTGTTCACCAGTTCGGTGTTTATCCTTGGAGTTTTCGTCCATCTGAGAAACTATATTTGTTATTCGACTTGATTGTCTTATTGGGCACATTATATTTTCTCTGCTATTTCCTTTGACATTCTTCTCAGCATTTGATAGCGATATTCGGAATCTAATTGGTTATCCTATGGGTTATTATTTGGAAGACTTCTTTGGAACTTTTGAAATATATTTGATTGGGTTTCTTAGTATTTCCTTCAGCACTCTTAACAGGGAATTCTTCTATGAAATTCATGACCAACGGGGTACTTCTTTGGACCTCTGGATGGAACCTTTGTTTGAGCCTTTATTTGGCTTCTTGCTTGAGAATTCTCAAACAATAATAGTTGAACTTCTACTAGAGATTCGTGTATGGGGTATTCATTCGGTATTCTTCTTATCATTAATATGTGATGTGATTTTATCTACAGTATCTTTGCTTCAGTCTTTAGTTGGATTTTCTCGGCATTCTTAGTTGGGATTTCTATTCGGGATTTCCTACGAGCATTCTTATTTACTATCTTGCTCAGCAACCGATGAAGATTAGTCAGAGTTGGATTTCAGTGGATGCAGAGTTCTATTGGAAGAAGAATTGCGAGGACGCAATTATTTTAAGGGGGGAAGGATGTGATAACCTGAACCCGGCATGCATTTAATGGCATTTAATTGCATTTAATTAAGTGTTATCTTAAATGTTAGCATTGAATTTTGTGTTTATTTTTAGTTAAACATTCATTTGTAGCTTTATTTTCATACTTATGTTAATCGGTTTTATTTTTCTTGCACTTAAACGCTCAGATTTCAATTAAATGAAAAGTAGCTCCGAGCCGGAGTAAATTTTAAACTATGATGCTTTTCAAAAATGATATATTTTCTTAAATTCTTTGAGATTTAATTGCTATTCTTTTATTGTCGCAAAGTGCATTGCATTTCGAGAGCGATAGTTAGGAAATGAATTATAGTCCTCAGTAAATAGTAAAAACTAGTATTTAGTGTCTTAATTTTAATATTTTAGTTGTTGTTATCTAGAATTAGAATTGTGCTAGTTGTTTTAGCTTTAAAATGCATAAAATAAGCCTATTTGACCAAGTTTAAGTTAGCTTTGACCAAGGGCTTGACTTGTTGACTTGTTCCATCTTATTTAAAGCTTGGTATAGCATAAAATAAAAAAAGGGAGCTGAAACAGAAATGAAAGGGCCGAAAATGCTAGGAGAAAAAAAAACATTTCAACATTCAAATCTTCAAATCTTCGCGTGAGCTTGCACGGGGTGGTTTCCGAGGCATCCAGCGTGGTTTTCCTAGCATCTAGAAGCGTCTAAGGTAAGGGTTTCATCGTTATTTGTGCATTTGAAAAATTTATGTCTAAACTTTAATTTTTGGAAATTATGCGTAAATTGTTATTTTATCCGTTTTGTTACTTAAAGAATGTTCCTTGTTGATTGTAGAACATGTATTTATAGCTTTTTAGCATTTTGTGCAGTTGAAAATCGAAATTGCAATTTAAATTGATTAATGAATAGTAAATAGTGAATAGTAAACCCCCGTTTCGATGAAGTTGCTCCGTTACGCGTTCTGTTGATGTAGGAAGGTGCTAGATATGCTAGAATGCCTAAATGTATGGTTTAATTGGATTGTGTAATGGAAAATTGGAGAAAAATGGCTTAGTGAAAGTTGGGGTCGTTTAGGTCAAGTTTGGAATTTTATCGTTTTGCGTGAAGGCATTGTCGAGGTACGTCATGGAAGCACTTTTCGTGCAGTTATGACATTGGTTGGGTGATCGGGTGAGGTAGTTGTAATTCAAACGAGCAAAGGAGAAAATCGGGGCTTTGCGCGAATTTTAGGGTTAAGTAGGGTTTCAGGGTCTTTAGACGTGCCTTATGGTGACCTAGGAGGAATGGTGAAGTCGGTTTCCAAAACTCGTGGCTCGTTTGAAAGTAGTAGCATTTTACAAGTTGGGGTCATTTTGTGATTTTGTGTGTTTTCATAGTGTAATGCCTATAGATTGCTTAATATTGCTTGTTATGCTTGTTAAAGTTGGTTTTGATTGAACTGTATATCAATTGTTGATAATGCTTGTTAGTGTCGTTCTTGTTACTTTATTGATTTTAAATGCTTGTTATCTTGTTTATCGCCACTAATTTGTATTGTTGTGTTATTGCTCGTTTATTGCTTGTATCTTGTATTGCATTGCATAGTGTCAGGCGCGTGAGTGATGAGCCTCTCTGGGTAGCCTCGGGTTGCCAGTGTTGGTTGTTCTAGCTTCATGTCCTATTCCCTTTTCTCGCTTGGGTTGCCGCCCACGGAGTTTTGGGTCGTAGAATTGACAGAGTATGTTCGGAGTACTCTAAACGGAAGTTATAAGGTAGGTGAGTCGGCGCGTCATTATTAAAGTCATCGAAAATCGTGATCAGTACATTGCTCGCTCGAGTGAACCACAACTTTCAGAGTGTGGTATAGCTTTGAATGGTTGTGTTAATGCTTTTATTAATTGCTTATTGTATTGATTGTTTATATTGAATGCTTACTTGTTAGTTCTATTGCTTAACTGCCTTATTTGCATTGCACAACTTTCTTTCTCTCCACCTCGATATCTGTCTCGCCCTCACTGAGTATACGTGTTGTGTATACTCACTTTCACCACCACATTTCAGGAAATGCCCTGTTAGCTGGAAAGTTAGTGATTACGTGAAAGATCATGCTTGAAGAGTTATCTTGCGTGCTATGTGGCTTGAGTTGTCAAAGATGCAAAGATGTGTATGTTCATGTGATGTTTGTATTTAAAGTTAAGAAGGAATGTAATTTGAGTTTTCTAGGTTATTGAAGTGATTTGGAAAAGCTAGTTTATGTATTCAGATAGAATAGTTAAATTTCATTGCATGTATGTTATTGTCTAAAGAAAAGAGTTAGAATGGTATGATAGTTTATTTTATGCAGTAGACTAGTATGGTTTAATTGTCAAGTTTGAGTGTGCTTGTCAAAGATGAAAAGAGATAGGTTAGCTTTTAAATTGGAAATGTATATATTTATATGTTGTGTTTAATTGTTGAGAACCAAGGCTCAGATGGCCTTGAGGTGTTTGAATGGTTGGACTGTAACGCCCTGATCCCTCACGAGACCGGAGGCTCTAATAACCATGCTATTCTCAACCCAATACCAAACCCGGTCACAAAATTTTAGGGGAAAAACGGACAGAGTTTCCCCTGTACTATGGACATTCTGAAAACCTGTAAATTCTCAAATAAGGTAACTACAAGGTAAACAAACTTTTCATGGCTAAATATTTAAAGATTCACGGCCATCCGAGCCTTGAAGCAAACAACAGTTCCAAAACCACACAAGCATGCAAGTAACTTGTTTATAATATAGTCTAATAACCATGCCATTCTAGGATAACATTAAAACATACTTAGAGATAAAACATTCTACACTAAGCCATTCACTCCCAAGCATGCAAAGCAACTAGAAATAGAAATATAAGTTATTACAAGCCATAGAATTACCACTGCTACTACATTATCAGACTTCCAGCTTACATATTACTCAAATACATACATGAGCTTTAAGGCCCCAAAATAGATTATACATAGGACAACAAATTCTTCACATAGCAACCAGAAAGCACATCCACCTCAGACAAATATCACACAGTAGCTAAGGCAACTCCACCAACTGTGCCACCTGAAACATGTTAGCGAGGTATGAGCAACCACTGTTGCCCAGTAAGGGATATAGTCCCGGGGCGTGCAATGCAACATATAATACAGTTATACAACAATATCACTTAGACAATTTAAGAAGCAATGATAACATAAGTAACCACACATTTAAAAGGATACATTTCACACAATCCCCTATACACCAATCTTCACTGGTCTTCATTCACGATCCACGAACCACGAGCACGATCACGATAAGCCGGCATAACCCCAAACACTCCAGTGGGTGTACTCCGGATGTACCTCGATAATCCTACGACCCAACATCCCTTGGCAATCTCCGGACCAGGCGAATGAGGGACTAGGGTACGGAGTTTGAATATCCACCGGCAAGCCCTCTGCCGCCCAGCCGATATTCAACACATCCGCCCCTGACACTATGGTTGCGCAACCATGATGCAATGCACTTAACGATGACAAGTTAATAGCAATAATATAAGCATTAACACATATGAGGATCAACAAAGTAGGTTGACCTCGAGGCAATTAGCATAGAAGCAATTATAGAAGCTAATAAGCAGTTTACAAAGGAACATATACAAAATAAGCATAGAATCATACCAAAAGCTCCAAATCGACTTGAAACCACATATAAACACTTAAGGAGTCATGCCATGGGTTTAGAAGTGTGAGTCAACCGAAATTGCACCTAAACCCCTTTGTTTTTCAAACTATTTCTCTTCCAAACCAAGGTTAATGATTCCATTTTCAAAGGAAACTCTCCTAACCTTCTAACTAACCCTCAAGGTACCCTCTCAACCCTCTAACTCATTCAAATGGCTGCGATTACCCCGAAAGCCCCAAATTCCCTCTTATGGCTTTAAACTACACATACAATGTCCGGGCTTCAAACAAAGGATATCAAGGCTTCTATAGCACCTAGGTAGCCTAAGGATACTAGAATTGAAGCCCGAATTCACCCAGATTCGCATTAACCCCGAAAGCCCCAAATTAAAGTCGACTATTTTACATTTTTAGCGATTTAAGGACAATGCAAGTGCACGGGGCTATTAGATTACCTTCACTAGCACCTAAGGCATCTATTAGAAGCCTTTAATCAAGCTAATTCGAGCAATTACGCAAAACCCTAGAAAAACGTCACTATTCACCCTAAAAATCAAACTAACGATTCTAACCGTTTAAATTGCGAAACGATGGCTCAAATATGTTCTCTAGCACTCATATACAAGGTATAATAGCATAGATAATCAATACAATAGCATTTGAACACATTTTCAACAAATCAAGAAAATAGCAACTATTTTAAAATGCGAAAATAAGCCGTGAAATCCCTCACCAATGCGCGTAGGAGCTCCTAGGAGGCTAGTAGACACCCTAAACCACTTGCACCTAGCTTGGCTTGGCTTGGAATGAGGATTTGTTGAGCAAAAAAAACTCTATTTCTTCTCCAATGCAATTCTCGGATTTGCTACAGTGTTTTCAGCATGCTCTTTTTTTTTTTTTTGCTAAGTTATGAGCTAATGTGTGTGTTGTGTGAGTTATATATTAAATGGGGCTAAGTTGCTTGCTTAAATGGTTCACTAAATGCGCTTAGTTAGCTTAAAACGAGCCTAGATAGTAAAATGAATGCTAGCTAATTCATTCCCTAAGTTATGTTACGTAACACTATTCATTCAACTACAAAAATTATTTTCTAAACGAGCTCTCCTATCGCCTCTAGCTCAATTGCACATTTTTCCCACTACTTTAACAATTAATATGATTTAATAAAAATACTAATTAACTAATAGAATGCAGTTTAAAAATGGAGTGAATAGTAATTTAAGAAGACAATTAATAAGGCATAGAAAGAGGTGCGCAAATAAAGGATGCAACAGTAATTGAATGCATGGCTAAATCTCGGACGTCACATGGACACGGTGCTGGTCCACTTATATGCTATTTCAGGTTTTACATTTTACCTAGAAATAGGGGAGACTCCGTCTGTCTTTCCCTAAAATTATGCTCGGGTAAGGAAATGGGTTGTGATTAGATTGACTGATAGAGCTCCCGGTCTCGAGAGGGAACGGGGTGTTACAAAGACGACAATGAAGTTGCACAAAACTCTTGATGAAGCACAAGATCGACTTTTCTTCTTGCTTAGCCGAGAGACAACTTGTGATTCTCTAATTCCTAGCTAAGTTGCCATGTTCTTAGTAGGTGCATGTGGTTAGAACAAAAAGAAAATGAAATAGGAGCTATGAAACTTACCTAAGCCGAAATGAAGGTTCTATAAGCTTGCATGTGTGTCTTTTTGCATTCTAGCTTGCTTGGTCAAGTTCCTTAGTAACTTGCATGTCTTGAAGAACCTTTGGATGATGAACTTAAGCTATGGAGTCTATAATTGCAGCTAGGACCGAGAGAGAGAGAGAGAAGAAATGAGAGAGTGAGAGAAAATGAGAGAAAAATGAAAGCTTTGAGGGATTTTGATGCATGTGTCAGCTATGGGCTTTGAAATTTCAGAATTTGTGTCTTCAAGGAGCATGTTTTTGAATTGTCTAGCATGGGCAATTTGAGTGTGTCGAGATTGTGGAGCTTTGGTTTCATTTCTTTCTGCATTTTTGAAGTGATTTTGTCAGGAGCTTGTCATAGGATGTCTAGGTTTAATTTTGAATTATGCAAAGCAAGCACAAATGCAAAAAGTGGTCGGCCAAGGCTTGCAAAATTCTGAATTTTTGTTATCTTTTGAGCATTATTTAATTGTGTGTTTGGAATGTGCAAAAGAATAAAGAATAAGAATGTCTAGCTTTTTGTGAGATTTCGTCCTCTAGTGAGTTGAATTACAATTTAATATTAGTTAGTGAAGTTTGTAGGATTAATTAATGGTCTAGTGCTTCGTGTAAGATGCTTTCTTGATTAGCGTGTGGGCATGCTTACCTAGGTCTAGGGCACGCACTACGAGGTAAGGCACGAACTACGAGACGAATGCACGTTTGCCAAGTAAATGCACGTAACCCTAAATATATGCATGTAATTCAATGCAAGGCACACAAAACGAAACACAACTCTTAAACGTAGGTCAAGGCACGCAAGTCTAGGTTAGGGTACACGAAATGAGGTATCGCACGTAAATCGAGATCGGGCCTCACACCTTCCTTCTATATGAACTTCACTTTTAGTGGTGATAGAATATATAAACCATATACTATTATTTATTGAATAAGAGCTAATCTCTCGCGATAAATACTAAATTGAAGATTCTCCGTCAAATCTTTATAGATAAAGTCAATTTCAGCAGACAGTTGCACAAGTGAACATTCTACTGTACTATAATATCTAGTATTAAGAATGGTATGGTAAGGAAGAAACATAAAAGATGAACTATGAAAAGAAACTAGACTACTCTTATAATGTGTACTTACTCCAATCATAATCATCCTATAACTGTACATTAATTGCATCTGAAATGTTAAGAACTATACCGATCGCTAGAAAGAAAGCAACCATAAAACCTAAACCTACCGTCTTAACCACATGGCCGTTAGCAGGGATTGTTATCTTCGCTTAAGGTTGCTAATTCCCAAAGGTCGACTCTACCGATGCAAAAATGTCGTTTGTTTCAACAAAAGCAACCTAATAAAAGCCTGGCACATAATAATTCATATTCAAAAGTTGATCATACGACTCCATAGGTGCGAACACGCTGCCACCATTGGCTATGGCTGAGTCAGGCACAAACCTGTACCACACTGTACAACCAATGTCCAAGCTAAACAAAACCAAGAAATGCCCATACATACCATCATAATGAGTAATTTCCTCCACCAAGATTTTACTTCACTTTCGGTGATCAAACCACGCAAACCGGCACCGGAACTGCTATAAGGAAACAAGAAGAACTGAGAAAGAGGTCTTCTATTATATGATAAACCAAGTGAATTACTTAAAAAAGAAAACCTATCAAAGGATTCAGGGAACTTCAATTCTTGAAGTAAGAACTCAGACTGACTAGGAAGAAAGCAAAAACCAAACCCCATACAAATGTCATACGACTTGAATGATGATTCTTCAAGAAAATGGCTAGGGAACTCTATAAAAGGAACTCGTAGTTGGTGAAAAATATATTGGCTCCAATGTGAATGTGTCCAACTTCATAATAAACAATTAGAGATACCAAGATAACCATAAGACGAAGGTTGACTCATAGAAGAAGATGAAGATGAAGGTAGCACTAGACTCGTAGAAGATGATGATGGTTGGACCTCACTCATAGAAGACGAAGAACCACCAGTGTCCTTATCCAAAGTTAGTTCGTCGAACTCCTTACATAGGGAAAACATTTGGAGGTTATCTATCTCACTTAATAGATTACGTAATGATATTTTATCCATGTTCCTTATCATTCTTTTTTGTAGAGTAAATACTAGGGATTTTCCAGCATCCTTATAGAAAGGCATTCCTGCTCATATGTTTCGGCGTACCAGCTTATATGGAAAGGCATTCCTGATTCTATGACTAGGCGATCTAGCTCCTTTGCCTTTCCTGATCATATTTATGGGCGATCATTCTCATAAGGATAATATATTCTGGTGTCACAACCCTGGTAGACCCATCAGTCCTTTTTTTTACTTTGACTCTTGCATAGAGAGGAACTCGGGCTCTCATATCTGAATACATGCAGTAGGAGAACGGCATAGAATAGAACTTGTATTAATGTCAGTCTCTATCCTTGGGATTTTCCTAATGGTGCCACTACCCAAGTGATAAAAGGACTGATGTATCCCTCTAGCTCAGTTACTAGAGAAAGACATCGGTATTTACTCTAAAGGGTGCCAATAGATAGTAGGGACTTTTTGTACGAGATGGGTCTGCGAACTGTGACTCAAACCATTCAGGAGTGACCTGGTTTTTTGCTTGTCCCTTGTATTTTAATACATTGCTTCCATCTATTGTGATGTAGAAATAGGATTTCGATGCTAAAATGTAGCCTTTCATGACTTTGTCCTCTAGCTTAAACTTACCTAAGATAGAAGAAGAAACCATTTCAGTAGGTAGTGGCTGACCAAGCACAACTGAGTCTGTGTCCGTGTAGTAGCTGTCTTCTCTTGAGATATAAGGGTACATATAGATCCTAGCACAAGCAGTGATCACAGCAGCTAGTTGGACAACTGAGTTCTTCGGTGGGTTCCAATAATCTAGGCTAGTCCCGATATTTCTTTGGTAGGCAATGATGTATTTGTTCTCTCTAAGCATCCCACCGAATATTAAGTCACTATGCCTAATCAAATGTTCGTATCGATCTTCATCGCAGACCTCGGTTATCGTGTTTTTAGGTTTAATGCCAAATCTGCCATATAGCGAATTCATAAGGATCTTGTACACATAGGCTATGACATCATTACCTTTTTTCCTTGCCTCTAACCTACTCCCAAAGAGTGAGCTAACAAACTCCTTGAATAGGCTTTCCTTCCTCTCAAAGAGGTAGCCTGAGATTGGGAACACAGTGTAGCCTAGGCCTCTTACATACTTTAACTCCTCGCTATAGTAGACTCCAACAAATTCCCCGGTTGGAAAGATGTGAGACTTATTCTTTTCTCGATAGAGTAGAAAGGGCTTCTTGATAGTCTTCAGACATACCACATATGCCATAATAAAGCCATACATCTTGTCTAAATCCTGATCTTCTAAATTACCATGCTAGACAAGCTTACCTCCAGGCATTGGAAATTCCTTCATTACGAAGGGATAGAGAGAGTTTAAATCATTGTAGTATAGGTCCTCGCCATATGGCTTGTATGTATCTGTATGACCACCGTAGTAGGCACACCTTATAAAGCTATCTTCATTCTAGTTTGGGATATGGATTGGACAATTAGAAGCATTGTAGTATTTCATACGAAAGATGCTTAAAGCCAGTGAGGAATGGTTATCTTGCTTTCTATGTCCACCTTGTACAGCTTCCAATATATCTCTTGAGCTTTTTTCATTGCACCTCCAAGGAGAAGTATGTCATGCTTCATTTATTCTAACAAACTCTTTTTCATACTACCCACAGTAGACTCTGTCACATCTTCATATGGGATATAGCCTTTCGGGCCTAGACCCGGGCATAGATTCTTAGATAGGGCACTAAGTTTTCCAGGGAGTAGATTCAAGGAGTCTCTGAAGTGGAATAATAGCTTCTTACCAGAATAGACAGCTAATTCGTAAACTATACGGTTCCTCATTAGTGGTTTTAGCTTGTAGCTCTTGTAATCATATGAGAGGTGCTTAAGCAAGAAAATTCCATCGAATCTAGATAAGTTATGGATGTAAATAGTTAAAGGTTCTTGTTCTTGTCTAACAATTGTTGAGATCCTTAATACCAAGTCATAAAGTACCTTAGTACTCCTTTTTTCAAAGGTTCACCGAGACGAACCATCAAAAGACATGCATCATAAGGATGATAAACGCTATCTTTTTGTAATGGTAGAGTCTCAATATCGGAAACTATGTATTGTTTCACTTCAGTGCGAGATGGTTTGAGTGTTGTGATATGGGTTGGATAGATACACTTACAATTTCGGATCTCTCTAGCTGTTATTGGCTCGATCTCACTCAATCCGCCATGAATGATTGATCTAAGTGAGCTATCTATCTCCTCTGAAGATAGGGCGGGTATATCCATCTTTTTGCCTTCCATATAGACTCAGATCATGTGTTGAAGAACATAATCTCCATCATAGATTTCTTTATATATAGTAATATCGATTTATATGAGCATAGACCTCACTCTTTGGAATTAACTTGCAATCTTGATAAGGCAAGGGGATAACACTATTTAGCATAAATGAGATATCCACTCAACAAGATCGCCTCATGGTATATGAAATTGTGAACTTAGCGTAACCAGATAAGAATCGGTAAGCAAACTGGATTAAGAGATCCATGGTCGCAAGACTGAGTAGGTCTATATCATTAACAAGAGGGTAAGGCTCGTTGAAGTGATGTGAAGCTATGATTAACCCAACATGCTAATCTAGCCGTTTTGTTCGTTCAATCTTTTGATACAAGCGATTCAATACCTATTCAGTAGTTGTGCTGTCTCTAGTGTATGTCATCATCATCATCATTTTAATAGTGCTCGCTGTTATTGGTCATTTATCTCTCAACTAACTTTAACTTCAATTTCTGCCACTTATTCTCATGAGCTAGCCAACAATCCCCGGCTTTTAAATCACTACATACAATATGAGTATAGTTCTTGTAAGAGGTCAGTATTATCGAGATCCTTTCTTCCCAAGTTTTCATCATCTTCTTGCTTATGTTCTCAGGTACATTAGCCTTGAAGTAATAATGACGAAGATCTTTAGAGATTACCTTATGCTCAAAGTCTTGCTCTGTAGGTACTTCAGACTCCCCTTTTTCAATTGGATAAATCAAATTCATATAAATGAACTTGTTGATGATTGAAAGAGGAGGGCCCATGCTACGAAAGACTTTGCTATAAATCCTTCGTATATTATGGCTATATAGAGTAGTAGTTAGAAAGTTGTCGTGCACTGTGTACATAGGCACTTGTATTTCATGAAGAATATGATCTACTACACTCATTGCAATATATGCATCCTTCTGATGGATGAAGTTTATGAAGGTAGAGACTAAAGTCTTCCTACAATCTCTCTTAGAAGTTGGAACTTTGAGACTCACCCGACGCCTCTTCTTAAGAATATTATTATGAATTGTAATATTTGTGGTCATCATTATCATATAATCCTATACTGTGGTAAAGTAAGGGACTCTATAGAAAACAGGGCTATTCCGTTAAGACGCGATCCAGCCTATATTGCTAATCAACCGGATCAGGCTTTCCAAGCCTTGATATTTAGTCCTCCAGAACTTAAAGCAGACAGAGGCAACATCGAAGCATTCCTTATTAGTGATGAAGTGAGAAATATGGTCTTTTATATCGCTGGCCGTGCTATTTAAAGTTTTGCCACAGATAATAGGCATAAAGATACCTTTGACTAGCTTACTAGTGAGGTGATTGCAAACTATCGTTGATAGATTCTCATTTTCCTGCTCTGCTTTCATGAACACCTTGAGCTCTTCGAGGATTGAAGAATAAACATCTTGGATTTTTCCATCCGGATATGGGGTGAGATTCGTTCTCTTAGCCAAGGTTTCATCCATCCAAAAGTAACTATAGATCCGATATGCACTCGCTGAGGCGTCTTGGATAATAGGAATGCTCGAAAGAAGGTCCTATTTCTTATAGATGAAAGCCCTTAGATTGGCCATGAACTGAAAGAGGTGTTTAGAATCCCAACCACTCACGATAATCTTATCATCAAAGCTCTTTAAATTCTTATTGCTATCAAAATTCACATCATTTCTATCAAAAAGATTTATTGACTAGTTAATTGCCCAGCTTTTTGCCTCCTTGGCCGAGTCAAAAGACTTGTAATGGAAGGCAACTGCTGCAACAAATATCTAATTTTTGATATTCTCGTCGATAGGACTGCAATCAGCAAAGACGATCAGGCTTCTGCTAGATCACGCTCGTGGAAATGCAAGACCCTACTGCGGTAGATTCGACCTCGGGAGTCGAGAAAGGCTGGCAAATCAAAATGAAAACCATCCAAGGCAGTAGCCAGCTTAATAATTAGTTGCTCAAAACAAGCACGCTGTATGTTCTTAGATAAAGTATTTAACATCTCGTTAAAGCTACAGATAATATTAATAACATTATCCTTCATGTAAAACTCCCTAAGTAAGGGGAATACATCTTTTAGATTCATAGAGGCCAGAAATTTAGGCATGAGATAGCTAAATGATACAAATAAATCCTCATTATTTAGAATCAGATTCAACCAATCACTGTTTATTTTAAAGGCCTGACGTTGCAGCGTGTTCATTACATGACACAGTTTCTCGCAATTACCTTTTTTGAAAATATCTATATTAAAATGATTTATGTTTCCAATACTTAACAGGCGGTAGCGATCATATACTTCACCAGTAGGACGACTTAAGTAACCCCCAGAGAGTTCGGATGGATTTCTAGGGCTTTGACCTAGTAGGCAAGTACTCGACCAATCTAGAGGTTTACATACCATAGGTAGGTTGAGCTTGATCAGGAGTAATGAGATATAAAAGTTGCAGACATTGTAGAGATGTCTTGGAAGATAATAATCTCCTTTCTTCTTCTTCACTCGAATTGCCCCGCTTAAATAATTTAATGTGATCAAACCTCTTTTTTCCATGAATACAACTAAAGCGGTGTGACACCCCGATCCCTCTCGAGACCGGGAGTTCTAACAATCAATCTATTCACAACCCAAATCCAAACCCGGGCAAGATTTTAGGGAAAGACGGACATAGTCTCCCCTGTTTCTAGGCAAATTGCAAAACCTGTAATAGCATATAAATGGACCAACACCGTGTCCAACCATTCAACCACCTCAAGGCCATCCGAGCCTCGGTTCACAACAAGAAATTCACAAGTAAATATAAATTCAAGCTTAGCAATTAAACAACACCAACCTATTCCATAAAGTAGACTATCATGACTTTCTATCTTTTTCCCTTTTTGTCATTACAAATATATATTGAAGTTAAGCTATATTAACTAAATACATAATCTAATGAACTTAAATTACATCCCCTTTAACATTAAATACTTATAATACATAAAAGCATACAACTTTACAACTTTGACAACTCAAGTCACATAGGCACGCAGGACAACCCTTCAAGCACAGACTTTCACGAAATCACGAACTTTCCAGCTAACATGGCATTTCCTGAAATGTGGTGGTGAGGAGTGAGTATACACAACACGTATACTCAGTGAGGGCGAGACAGATATCGAGATGGAGAGAAAGAAGATCGTGCAATGCAAATAGGTACAGTTAAGCAATACAATCAATAAAAGGCATTCAATATATATAACAATACAATAAACAATTAAGAAAAGCATTAACACAACCAATCAAAGCTATACCACACTTTGAAGGCTATGGATCACTCGAGCGAGTAATGTACCGATCACGATTCCGATGACATTAACGATGACGCGCCGGCCCAAACCACCTTATAACACCAGTTTGGAATACCCCGGGAGTAACCATCAATTCTACGACCCAAATCTCCCTGGGAGGCAACCCAAGAGAGAAAGGGAATAGCAGCGGAGCTAGAACAACCAACACTGGCAACCCGAGGCTACCCAGAGAGGCCCATCACTCACGCGCGAGACACTATGCAATGCAAGACTCGATACAAGGCGATGAGCAAGCGATATCAAGCATTCTCAACAATTGATAAACATTTCAATCAATAATCAACTCTAACATGCGTAATAAGCATTAACAAGCATTTACAATCAAACAAGTGACAAAAACAACACCAACTAACATTATCAAGCATTAGCAAGTATTCTATAGGCATTATAAGCATTCTATAGGCAACATAAGCATTCTATAATCAATATAAACATACTATAAGCAATATTCTATGAAAACACACAAAATCACAAAAATGACCCCAACTTCAAAACACTACTACTTTCAAACGAGCCACGAGCATTGGAAACCGACTTCACCAGTCCTCCTAGGTCACCATAAGGCATGTCTAAAGACCCCGAAACCCTACTTTACCCTAGAATTCACGCAAAGTCCCGATTTCCCCCTTTGCTCGTTTGAACTACAACTATATCAACCAAACACCCAACCAACGACATAATCGCACCAAAAGTGCTTCCATGGCCTCTCGAAACAATGCCAACACGCAATACGAGAAAACGCTAAACTCGACCTAAACGACCCCGACTTTCACCAAGCCCTTTTTCTCCGTTTTTCTATTACACATTCCAATTAAACCATACATTTAGGCATTCTAGCATATCTAGCACATTTCTACATCAACAGACAGCATAACAGCGCAACTTTATCATTTCAAGGGTTTACTATTCACTAATTACTATTCATTAGTCAATTTATATTGCAATTTAGATTTTCAACTGCAGAAAATGCTAAAAAGCTATAAATACATGTTCTACAATCAACAAGGAACATTCTTTAAGCAACAAAACGATTAAAACAACAATCTACGCTTAAGTTCTAAAAATTAAAGTTTAGATATACATTTTTCAAATGCGCAAATAACGATAAAACCCTCACCTTAGACGCTCCTAGACGCTAGGGAGACCACGATGGATGCCTCGGAAACCACCCCGCACAAGCTCACGCGACGAAATGAAGATTTGAAGTTGAAATGTTTTTTTTTTTTTTTCCTCCATGGTTTCAGCCATGGATCTTATTTTTCTTGTTTTTGCTCTTTTGTTTCGTATTTAAAATTAAATAAAAGATGACAAATGGTCAAAGCTTCAGTCAACCCGCTAAACCAAAACAGCTATGCGCGACCTTACGAAAACGGCCATAACTTCTTCTAGAAAACTCCAATTCACGAATGGTTTGAAGCCTCAGAAACTAGACTCATAGAGCTTTCCAACCATATATAATTTGCTACCTAACTCTTTCCCAATTGGTTCAGATTTAATTCCAAAGTTGACCCAAAATTTTAGTAACTTAACATTGCATTTTTTTATTTCTAATCCTAAGTTTGCCCTTTATTAAACATTTCAAAAATTCTAACCTTGTCCTAGTTGGTCAATGTAGATGAAAAGTCAACTAGTTTGGTCAAAGAAGGTGAAAGGTCAATAAAATGCAATTTAAATAAACTTTAAATGCTATTGAATACATGCCAGGTTCAGGGTATCACATCCTTCCCCCCTTAAAACAATTGCGTCCTCGCAATTCTTCTTCCAATAGAACTCAGCATCATCTGAAATCCAATTCTGACTAATCTTCATCGGTTGAAGAATCTCGTTGACACGAATACCGAAGAAGAATAAAATTCCAACCAAAAGCGCCGAGATAATACCAATAAAGGCCTAAGCAAAGATACTGTAGATAAAATCACATCACATATTAATGATAAGAAGAATACCGAATAAATACCCCATACACGAATCTTGAGTAGAAGTTCAACTATTACTGCCTGAGAATTCCCAAACAAGAAGCCCAATAAAGGCTCAAACAAAGGTTCCATCCAGAGGTCCAAATAAGTACCCCACTGGTCATGAATTTCATAGAAGAATACCCAGTTAAGAGTGCTGAAGAAAATACTAAGAACCCAATCAAATATATTTCAAAGTTCTAAAGAAGCCTTCCAAATAATAACCCCATGGGACACCCAATTAGATTCCGAGTTTTGCTATCAAATGCTGAGAGGAATGTCAAAGGAAATAGCAGAGAAAATATAATGTGCCCAATAAAACAACCAAGTTGAATAACAAACATAGTTTCCCACCAAAGCCAAACTCTGAGGCCTCTTCACTATTTGCCAAGTGAAAACTTCATGCAACCTTGCCAATAAGGAAAATACCAATAGAACGCCCAATAAGAATTTCAAAGAATACCCTAAGTAGTATTATACAATAAGTCTGATAGGAACTCCAAATACCAAACCTACTGAGGAACACTGAAGAAGATATTTGAAACAATGCTCCAATAAGAAAGTAGCCAAGTTTGCCTAATAAGTAAATATTAAATAATTGGCCAATGAGAATTCCAGAAAATACCATTGAAGAATTTCCAATCAGGGATGCCAGTATGACACCAATAAAGACCGAGACACATATACCATAGATATTACTGTGCAGTAAGGCCGATTAAAATCCCAATAGCCAAATCCACCGAGAAATGCCAACAAAAGTCTCCAAAGAATACCCATTAAGAAAACCAAAGAATGCTCCAAAGAATAACCAAATAAAACCCCAAGAGAAAGCTACCCTTTCACAATTGTTAAGCACAGAGGAGGACCATAGAGATTTGCCAATAACCGAGCTCCAAAAGCAAACGCCAATTCCCAAATAAAGGCTAGTCAAATGCCATTCATTTCCTGCCAATCCATATACCTTGAAAAGCCAGCGGTGAACCACTTTCTTCAGGGGAGGAAGAGGACTTACTTACCATTTCCATAGGACATGTATGAATGCCAATATATCACAGTTATACACATGCCTTAAACTATTATGTAAGCAAGTTTGTAAAACAGTTTATTCAACAAAGTCACTCAAGCACGGCAATCAAGTCAAGCACAACCTAATAAATTCAAACCACGGCATAGCTAATTCAAGACATTCTATACACACATTACAAGTAATACTTCAAGCAACTAACAATTCACGAGGTCGATTCGATTCACGAGGTCAATTCAATAAGTCAATTCGATAGACAACTAGACATTTCACCTTTCTTGAGAAACATTTAACACATAACACATAACTATATCACATAAGTGCTTACGTTCAAGTCAAGACACACAATCTCACATACAAGCATACACTTTCAAGACACACTTATCAAGCACAAATTCAAGGACCACTACCCACCAGGCCGAGGACCCTGTCCCGGCTTATGAGCTAGACAAGCTCTGATACCACCTGTGACACCCCGATCCCTCTCGAGACCGGGAGTTCTAACAATCAATCTATTCATAACCCAAATCCAAACC
Organism: Ehretia macrophylla; assembly: GCA_037974665.1. Classification (NCBI taxonomy): domain Eukaryota; kingdom Viridiplantae; phylum Streptophyta; class Magnoliopsida; order Boraginales; family Ehretiaceae; genus Ehretia; species Ehretia macrophylla. The sequence goes on along the minus strand of CM075771.1, from coordinate 45,453,749 downwards.
CGGGCAAGATTTTAGGGAAAGACGGACAGAGTCTCCCCTGTTTCTAGGCAAATTGCAAAACATGTAATAGCATATAAATGGACCAACACTGGGTCCAACCATTCAACCACCTCAAGGCCATCCGAACCTCGATTCACAACAAGCAATTCACAAGTAAATATAAATTCAAGCTTAGTAGTTAAACTACACCAACCTATTGCATAAAGTAGACTATCATGACTTTCTATCTTTTTCCCTTTTTGTCATTACAAATATATATTGAAGTTAAGCTATATTAACTAAATACATAATCTAATGAACTTAAATTACATCCCCTTTAACATTAAATACTTATAATACATAAAAGCATACAACTTTACAACTTTGACAACTCAAGTCACATAGGCACGCAGGACAACCCTTCAAGCACGGACTTTCACGAAATCACGAACTTTCCAGCTAACATGGCATTTCCTGAAATGTGGTGGTGATGAGTGAGTATACACAACATGTATACTCAGTGAGGGCGAGACAGATATCGAGATGGAGAGAAAGAAGATCGTGCAATGCAAATAGGTATATTTAAGCAATAAAATCAATAAAAGGCATTCAATATATATAACAATACAATAAACAATTAAGAAAAGCATTAACACAACCAATCAAAGCTATACCACACTTTGAAGGCTATGGATCACTCGAGTGAGTAATGTACCGATCACGATTCCGATGACATTAACGATGACGCGTCGGCCCAAACCACCTTATAACACCAGTTTGGAATACCCCAGGAGTAACCATCAATTCTACGACCCAAATCTCCCTGGTAGGCAACCCAAGCGAGAAAGGGAATAGCAGCGGAGCTAGAGCAACCAACACTGGCAACCCGAGGCTACCAAGAGAGGCCCATCACTCACGCGCGAGACACTATGCAATGCAAGACTCGATACAAGGCGATAAGCGAGCGATATCAAGCATTCTCAATAATTGATAAACATTTCAATCAATAATCAACTCTAACAAGCGTAATAAGAATTAACAAGCATTTACAATCAAACAAGTGACAAAAACAACACCAACTAACATTATCAAGCATTAGCAAGTATTCTATAGGCATTATAAGCATTCTATAGGCAACATAAGCATTCTATAATCAATATAAACATACTATAAGCAATATTATATGAAAAGACACAAAATCACAAAAATGACCCAAACTTCAAAACACTACTACTTTCAAACGAGCCACAAGCTTTGGAAACCGACTTCACCAGTCCTCCTAGGTCACCATAAGGCATGTCTAAAGACCCCGAAACCTTACTTTACCCTAGAATTCATGCAAAGTCCCGATTTCCCCCTTTGCTCGTTTGAACTACAACTATATCAACCAAACACCCAACCAACGCCATAATCGCACCAAAAGTGATTCCATGGCCTCTCAAAACAATGCCAACACGCAATACGAGAAAATGCTAAACTCGACCTAAACGACCCCGACTTTCACCAAGCCATTTTTCTCTGTTTTTCTATTACACATTCCAATTAAATCACACATTTAGGCATTCTAGCATATCTAGCACATTTCTACATCAACAGAGAGCATAACAGTGCAACTTTATCGTTTCAAGGGTTTACTATTCACTAATTACTATTCATTAGTCAATTTATATTGCAATTTCAATTTTCAACCGCAGAAAATGCTAAAAAGCTATAAATACATGTTCTACAATCAACAAGGAACATTCTTTAAGCAATAAAACGATTAAAACAACAATCTACGCATAAGTTCTAAAAATTAAAGTTTAGATATACATTTTTCAAATGCGCAAATAACAATGAAACCCTCACCTTAGATGCTCCTAGACGTTAGGGAGACCACGATGGATGCCTCAGAAACCACCCCGCACAAGCTCACGCGACGAAATGAAGATTTGAAGTTGAAATATATATTTTTTTTCCTCCATGGTTTCAGCCATGGCTCTTATTTTTCTGGTTTTTGCTCTTTTGTTTCGTATTTAAACTTAAATAAAATATGACAAATGGTCAAAGCTTCGGTCAGCCCGCTAAACCAAAACAGCTATGCGCGACCTTACGAAAACGGCCATAACTTCTTCTAGAAAACTCCAATTCACGAACGGTTTGAAGCCTCAGAAACTAGACTCATAGAGCTTTCCAACCATATATAATTTGCTACCTAACTCTTCCCCAATTGGTTTAGATTTAATTCCAAAGTTGACCCAAAATTTGACTAACTTAACATTGCATTTTTTTATTTCTAATCCCAAGTTTGTCCTTTATTAAACATTTCAAAAATTCTCACCTTGTCCTAGTTGGTCAATGTAGATGAAAAGTCAACTAGTTTGGTCAAAGAAGGTGAAAGGTCAATAAAATGCAATTTAAATGAACTTTAAATGCTATTGAATACATGCCAGGTTCGGGGTATCACAGGCGGAACCGAAGGGATACATCAACTTCATTTTAGATCTTTTCCAATCCTTACCAGACATCTAAGCTTCACCATCCTTGGCTATAGAAGAAAACGGGATTTGAAACCTTCGGCATTTCAATAATGAAGCTTGCATCTGGATACTAGGCTCTAGTTGTTCAACCAAAGATACTACACGAATTGATGAGTTTGACTCAATAGGGTTAAAAAGCATACATAGTACATGAGCTATTAATGCCTGAATCATATATTGACCGAACTCGGAAAACAATTCTATATCATCTTTTGAGAGATCCCTACTATGGAGATAATCCTTAGCACATTCCTCATTATCTCTTATTAAGAGTCTTATAATGTTAGGAGTAGTCCTAAATATTGATTCCTCATCGAAAGACATAGTCAGATCCTCAATCTATATTTCTATCTCACATAATTTAGCTTCACTTAATGGTAATTTCTCTTTAGCTTTAAGCAAAATATCAAAGACTTCTTCCTTGTATAGAACTACTTTACTCTTAACCTTTTTCATACTTAGATGACTACTAAAATGTTTGTAAAAGTCATTCCAAAATCGAATTAACTCTGCTTTAGCTTCTTCTTTCATCGAAGAATTATCTAACGAATTCTTGATCCAAAATGTGTGTGGCATGGCCTTCCTTATGGAATGGCGTACCTACTCATATGGCCAGGCGCTCCTTAAAATAGAAAAAATCAAGAGCTTTTTCAATACAATAGTTAAGAAAATGTTCAAATGCTCTGCCATATTGGTATGAGCGTTAAACCAGTCAATACTTCCATGAGGATGACTATAAATCCTTGGAATTCTTCATCCTGGCATGGGACACAATACAGACGAAAGACGAATTGACATCCGTCTTTAGCCTATATCGCTCCTAGCCTTTCTCTTTTCTTCCTTTATAGTCGACCTCTAAAGTTCTCCGTTGTCACCTAGGCTTGAGACATGCCTCCTATCGTTCTTTCTTCCCTGCCTCCCTATAACACTTAAGAATCCAAATGTGACTTCTCTCCTAAGTAGCTTGCTACCCAAGAAGCTCCTTTGCTCAGACCTCCTTGCACTTAATTGTTTTGGCATAGGGCCGGGGGGTTATAGGGTAAGGGGGTCCTGGGGCCTTCCGAGTTTTTAGAAAAAAACCACGTGAAATTTTGTGAGATTTTGAAACTTATTGTTTTAAAGCGGCGAAAACTCTCGCGAAATTCCAAAGGTGAAACTTCGAGAGACTTTTCACTTGTCTTCTGCGAGTCTAAGACCTTACTTCTGTGACTATTCGACTTTTGCAAGTGCTTATCTCAAAAAAATATCCTTATTGTCTCTTCTATCTCAGAGTTTTTTATAAAATCAAAAAAATGCACCAATAGCCAACTAGTGGATTGAGTTATATAGTGCCACCCAGGTTTGGAACCCACTCTTTAGAAGTTCATGTGCATGTGTCATCACCTTATTGGTCAGAGGTCCAAAAAGAACACAAATCTACTTTTTTTGTTGTTTCAATTTCTATTTTTAGTTGTTGTTAGAAGAGAAAAATAGTAGAAACAAAGAGTACGCTTAGAAGATTTGCTCAGAGCTATTCACTTTTACTTGGTCGCCTGTTATCTTGAAACCTCTTTGCTTGTGGGGACAGTAGTAGAAACGTCTGAGAGAGCGCTTCATGAAAGAATCGTGTGGCTCAGTGGAAGGTTTCCTGTTGGGGTTTTCGACCTTCCAGGTCTCCATCTACTTGTGGAAGAGGGAGGGGGTTCCTTGATATTAAGGTGTCAAGGCAGTCGAAGAAGGCCACAAGTGGAAGCAATTGAGACTTTGATCATTCAGTTGACTCTATGATGCCAGTCCGTGCTTGTTGTCATGCTGGCAAAAGCATGGGACTTCGGTCGGTTTTACCTACTATTGGATTTGAACCAATGACTCTCGCCGTATGAAAGCGATACTCTAACCGCTGAGTCAAGTAGGTCAAGATGAGTCAAGTCAGAGAAAATAGACCCCTATAAGACAAAGTCGCGCAATCAAAGTTCCCCTTACTATACAAGAGGGGGTAGAGGGCTAAGAAAGAGAAAGCGTTATCACTATACGAAATGAAGCAGTAGCTAGCACGCTAAGCTAAGATCAACCACTTGTAGAACGTGGAGCCTTTCTGACTCAGTCATCTATCTTAATAATTGGATTCCGATTCATGCGGTTGTTCTCTGCTGCATTGGTCTTTTCACTACTCACTCTCCTCTATAACAAAATGGTTCCACTATATCTCAGGAGTAGTCAACTGTATGAAGTAAATCAACTGATAAGTTGTTTACAAGCTTGTTTGATAGAACAAGGTATGAAGTAACTCGACCGATAGGGAGAGGCTGGATGGATTTTAGCTTGACTAATAAGGAGAGGAAGGTAGGAAGAACCGCTTTAAGCCTATTGCTTCCATTCAGTACAAACAGAGCTCAACTAGAAATCTCTCACTCAGCAAGCTTTTCACAGTCAAAGTCAAACGTTTGTTGATGGAAACATCAGCATGCGTTATATAAAACTTAAAGCGCACTAGAACTACCCATAGTCTATCTAGTTACGGGGTTGCACTCAATAGTCAATCAATTCCTTTTTCCGTAGGTTGATGCTTTGTATTGAACGCTTGTTATATTTGTTTATATAGTCTAGAGTTCGAAGTCTAACTGATGGAAAGCGCCTAAGAATTAGTATCAAGAAAGCGGTCGTTCACGTCAGGGTCCAAAGGAGATGCAGTTGTTTGTACTTTTCTTTGATTCATCGAGATTGGGTTGGTGTTCCATGTACCTTAGTACAAGATCGAAAAGAATACATTGGATGGATGCACGGGCATTGAGAAAGAAGGACGCTTTCAGAGGTGAAAGGCCATGGGAAGATACCGTATGTGATCCATGGATCTCCGATCGGGAAACCGTATCCAAACTCCGTGGCTAGTTTGCGCTCTTTGGACTTTTCAAACTTAGCGAACTAAAACATCTATGTAGCTAAACGAAGGGAAATCAGTCGAGACCCCGTTGGTAGCGGTGAGGGAGAGCGGATTGGGGGTTTGAAGAAAAACAAACACGTCGGGAAAGCCAAGCCCTTCAACAAAAGTGTTCACTTCTTTTTTGCCAGGTTTCATTTGATTTGTTGTGGATTTGATGATGGAAAAACCAGCAAGCTACGGCCTTAAAGCTTACCTTATTTTTATGAAAAGGAGACTTGGCTTTTTTTTCTAGATTAAGAGGTTGAGTAAGGGGGGCAGACCTTGAAGAGCGAAGCAAGCCGCACAAGCCTATTACGTTTTTCAGCAGCATACTACGGTCTAAGGACCCCCTAACCTAGGTTGGGGTAAAAACTCCAAAACAAGGACAGGTTCCAAACCTTTCTCTAGTAATAAGTTAAGCTTTTAAGCCGCCGCCCTTTTCAAGAATGAGCGGGCGCAGTGAACTGTAATTGTGAAAAGATTGGAAGATCTGTCCAAAGAAGGTGATAGCCCTATAGACTCATTCCTATGGTGTAACACCCTGATCCCTCTCGAGACTGGGAGTTCTATCAATCAATCTAATCACAACCCAATTCCAAACCCAGGCAAAATTTTTAGGGAAAGACGGACAGAGTCTCCCATGTTTCTAGGCAAAATGCAAACCTGCGACAGCATATAAGTGGACCAGTACCATGTCCAACCATACAAACACCTCAAGGCCATCCGAGCCTCGGCTCGCAACAATTAAACATAGCAATTATACATACATTTCCAAATGCCTAGACTATTCTAACTCTTTTCCTTTGGACATTACAAACATGCATTGAAGTTAACTATACTAAGTAGATACATAAACTAGCTTATCATTCTACCTCAATTACCTAGTTAAATTTAAATTACATTCCTTTTAACAATAAATACAAACAACACATGAAACATACATCTTTGCATCTTTGACAACTCAAGCCACATAGCACGCAAGACAACTCTTCAAGCATGAACTTTCACGTAACCACGAACTTTCCAGCTAACATGGCATTTCATGAAATGTGGTGATGAGGATTGAGTATACTCAACACGTATACTCAATGAGGGCGAGACAAATATCAAGGTGGAGAGAAAGAAAGTCGTGCAATACAAATAGGTACAGCTAAGCAATATAATTGACAAGCAAGCATTCAATATAAACAATCAATACAATAACCAATTAATAAAAGTATTAACACAACCATTCAAAGCTATACCACACTCTGAAGGCTATGGTTCACTCGAGCGAGTAATGTACCGATCATGACTTCGATGACTTTAACGATGACGCGCTGGCTCACCCACCTTATAACTTCCGTTTAGAGTACTCCGGACATACTCTGTCAATTCTACGACCCAAAACTCCCTGGCCGACAACCCAAGCGAGAAAGGAAATAGGACACGGTGCTAGAGCAACCAATACTGGCAACCCAAGGCTACCCAGAGAGGCCTATCACTCACGCGCCTGACACTTATGCAATGCAATACGAGATATATAACGATAATCGAGCAAGGCACTGAAGTGCAAGTTAGTAACAACATGCGATACAACAAGCAATTACAATCAATAAAGTAACAAGAACAATACTAACAAGCATTATCAATAATTGATATACAATTCAACCATAACCAACTTTAACATGCATAACAAGCAATTGTAAGCATTCTATAGGCATTACACTATGAAAGCAAACAAAATCACAAAATGACCTCAACTTTCAAAACTCTACTACTTTCAAACGAGCCACGAGTTTTGGAAACCGACTTCACCAATCCTCCTAGGTCACCATACGGCACGTCTAAAGACCCTGAAACCCTACTTTACCATAGAATTCCCGCAAAGCCCCGATTTCCCCCTTTGCTCGTTTGAACTACAGCTACCCTAACCAAACACCCAACCAACGCCAAAACCACACCAAAAGTGCTTCCATGGCCTCCTGAGACAATGCCATCACGCAAAACGAGGAAACGCTAAACTCGACCTAAATGACCCCAACAAGCACTAAGCCATTTTTCTCCGTTTTTCCATTACACAATCCAATTTAACCATACATTTAGTCATTCTAGCATATCTAGCACCTTCCTACATCAATAGAATGCAAAATGATGCAACTTTAACGTTACGAGGGTTTACTATTCATATTTTACTATTCTATTAGCATTTAAAATTGCAATTGCTATATTCTACTATAGAAAATGCTAAAAGTCTACAAATACATGTTCTACAATTGCCAAGGAACATTCTTTAAGCATCAAAATGATTAAAATAACAATCTACGGCCAAAACCCAAAAACTAAAGTTTAAACACAATTATTTCAAATGCTCAAATAACGATGAAACCCTCACCTTAGACGCTACTAGACGCTAGAAAAACCACATTAGAAGCCTCGAAAACAACCCCGTGCAAGCTCTCGCGAAGAATTTGAAGATTGAAGTTGAAAGGTTTTTTTTTTCTTTTCCCTTGAGGTTTCGGCCATGGCCTTCTTTTTTTTTCTTCTGATTTTAGCTCTTTTGTTTCTTATTTTATGCTTAAATAAAAGATGACACAAGTTCAATGGTCAAAGCCTTGGTCAACCTAATTAAAATTTGGTCAAATAAGCTTATTTTAGGCATTTTAAGGCTAAAACAACCAACACAATTCCAATTCTAGTTAATAACAACTAAAACACTAAAATTTAAAACACTAAATACTAGTTTTCACTATTTGCTGAGGACCAGAAATCATTTCCTAACTATCGCTCTCAATATGCTATGCACAAAATGAAGAAGAATGAATAACACCTAAATATTATGGAATATAAGAAAAATATAATTTTTGAAAAGCAACATAGTTCAAAATTTACTCCGGCTCGTAGCTACTTTTCATTTAATTGAAAATCGAGCATTAAGGTGCAAGAAAATAATGCCAGGTAACATAAATATGAAAAGTAGTTCGTACTCCGTTAAAATAATTAACTCAAGTATTATTTAATTACTTCTAAAGGAAAAATGAAAATAATGCTAGAAATGAATGTTTAACTAAAAATAAACACAAAATTCAATGCTAACATTTAAGATGACACTTAATTAAATGCAATTAAATTCATGCCGGGTTCGGGTTATCACATCCTCCCCGCGTCCTCGCAATTCTTCTTCCAATAGAACTCAGCACTATCTGAAATCCAATTCTGACTAATCCGCATCGGTTGCTGAGCAAGATAGTGAATAAGGATGCCCGTAGGAAAACCCGAATAGAAATCCCAAACAAGAATGCCGAGAAAATACCAACTAAAGACTGAAGAAAAGATACTGTGTCCCGCCCCAACTCGACCCCTCCTATAATCAGTCAGGATGCAACGGAATTTTGATAGTATAACGACAGTGAATAGGATACCGAGGCTCTAAACCAACCTCAATAGGACATCATACATCAACCCCATAAACCATACAACAAACAAAACCTCAATAAAACAGCCACATACATCATAACCATATTATACAATAAACATTCCTCGTTATACGCCTCCGTTCCAACATAATACATGAACCCTTAATATACATTACCAAAAACATATTGAGCCAATCTAGCAACCTAATCATAAACAAAAGAAAGGCTACTAAGACAACATCAACTAATTCATTAACTTTTCAACAGCTTTTACATTATGAACTACAAAGCATATAAAGTCTACTAAGTTAATTTACAAGATAATAAAACAGTACAACATCAAGGATAAAACTCCGGAACATAAGACTCATCCACGTAAGGCACATTTTTCACATTTTCCTCTTCAGGAGGCACGTACCCGTAATCCTGCGAAAGTACACCTGTAGGCATGCCATAATAGAGAGTAAGCTTATATAAAATAAGCCTAGTGAAGATCCGATAGATCTCGAGCAAGGTTTACTAAGCTCCTTGGAAATAATCCTTTGAGCAAGTAAACACACAATAACAACAATAAAACTATCATCACATAACTATAATGACCATTCAATAAAGGATACATTAGTTGGTGTAGCTCCAAACACCATCACGATCACAACATCCTTCTTGTGACACCCATAAACTCACGCACCCGAGGTACCCTAATAACCTCTCTCTCCATGACACCTCCGTCATGCGAGCTGGAGGCAGTCTCTAGTAGTCATGCCGTTATCAACCCGACAGCCCGATGTTGCCCGAGAGGTGGCATACACATACCAAAGACTCAACAATAATAATAAACATCAATCATTCACAAGAGGACAGTCTAGCAGAACTGCCTACCTCCCGGCATCAATCATCAATCAATAATCATCAATAATCATATTATCATCATAATAACATCAATAACCAATTTAACGACAAATAACTAAGTTAGATGACAAAGTAGGCCATCTAACCGAACATACATTAAACACACAATCAAACCCTAGTTTACCCATCAACAACTCACAATTCAATCACTCAAACTACACCCAATCAACTAAGGCTCAATCTAACATTTTAAAGAAAGACAACCTAAACTTCAAATAATCATATCTTACATTCTACTAATCCAAACAACTCGAAATCAGTTTCAAACACTCACCCATTCAATCAACTACATTAGGCCCCTTGGAAACCAACCAAAACATATCCAAATCATGCCCAACAACCCTAAAACCCTAGTGTGTCATGGCTGAAATTTCCAGATTTTGGCACGGACATCACAATTGAAAATTCGGCATTACAACGGCGCTACCACGTAATTAACAAACTTTTAGAAATCGACGGCAATCGATTCCGATCAACACAACTCAAAATAATCAACATTTAGCAAATTAATCAACTTTAAATATCCGAAAAATAATAATTATGCTACAATCGTTCAAATCTCGCAAGATTACATATAAATGATCCCTAGCATGCATGGAGCAATAATCTAACATCACATTAACATTCTAACAGTTCGATATTCACAAAAGATGAGTTTTGAGATATAGAATTTTTTCTCACCTTTTATGCGATATAAGCCTAGAAATGCGTGCAATGCGTGCCCAACAAGCAAGAACAGACTTCGGTTCAAGGGTTTTGGCCTTGGATTGCAATTTATAAGAGAAAAATTGAACAAAACTAAGCAAAAATGGCCTTGAGAGTTTCGGCCATTTGTGTGTGTGTTTGTGGTGTTTTGAGCTTATTTTTGTGAGCTATTTTTAGTTATTTAGTATATATAAGGCAAGTCAACAATTAAAATGCAAAGTCCAATTTTGTTATTTTAGTCCTTTAATTCATTTTCTACTCTTTTAAATGCATTTTAGTTATTTCTTTGCTCAAAACAAATATGCAACTCCTATGATAGCTCAAGTAGGTTATTTTTAGGTGACAAGAAGTTTTACAATCAGACAATTTCACCCGAGTCGGCTAAAAACTCGATTTTTTTTTGTAAAAGTCAGTGTAAAAACCCTAATAAATTCCTAAGCCGATTTTAAAATTGTTTTAACCAAACACATGTATATTAAAGTCCGTGGACTAGGTCTAGAAGGGTTAAAAAGACCAGTTTTAAAATTTTAGCGGACGTGTTTCGAAAATACTATTCACTAAAAATCGACGATAAAATTTCTGACTCCGTTTTTGATGAAAATTTCATGAATGCACATTTAGCATGTTCTAGGAGTATTGATACTAAAATTATCACATTCTAAGTCACATAGCACATAGAAAGATTAATTCACACAAAACGAGATAAAGCACGCAAAACGAGATAAGATATAAAAGTGGGGTTTCACATTCTCCCCCCCTTAAAGAAATTTCGCCCTCGAAATTCTTACTTGATGTACTGAACATATCTGGGTACTGCTGCTGCATCTGATCTCGTCTCTCCCAGGTAGCTTCTTCAATGCCGTGATGCTTCCACAACACCTTAACCATCGGAATCTTCTTTGACCTCAACTCTCGTTCCATCTGATCAAGAATAGGAATCGGATGCTCGTCATAAGTCAGATTCTCACGAAGCTGTAACGACTCTGGCTCGAGAATATGAGAAGGATCCGAATTATATTTTCGCAAATTAGACACGTGAAATACATCGTGGACATTAGAGAAGTTCTCCGGTAAAGCCAACCGATATGCCAACTTACCAACCCTGCCGGTAATCTCAAACGGCCCAACAAATCTCGGACTCAGCTTTCCACCTTTACCATAACGAGCAAACCCCTTACGAGGAGACAATCTCAAGAAAACCCGATCTCTGACTGCAAACTCCAAGTCCCGACGACGCTTATCAGTATAACTCTTGAATCTACTCTGTGCCGTAAGCATTCTCTGCCTGATCAACTGAACATTCTCAATCTTCTCAAGAAGCTCTGGCATGATAGTCGGATCAATAGTCTTCATCTTTCCTTCCTCGTCCCAATATAAAGGTGAACGGCACTTAAGACCGTAAAGAGCTGCGAAAGGTGCCATCCTAATAGTAGCTTGATAACTATTGTTTTAGGCAAACTCGGCAAGTGGTAGATGTTTCTCCCAGTTCTTCCCGAAGTCCAGAACACAAGCCCAAAGCATATCTTCCAGAATCTGAATCTCGGCTTTCACCCGTTGACAAGTCAAACATCTAGATACAAACTGGGCAACCTCCCTCTTCATGTTATTCCACCAATAATATTGCTTCAAATCCCGAAACATCTTGGTCCCACCAAGATGAATAGTATACTTACAATTATGAGCTTCCTCCAGAATACCTCGCCTCAAGCCCGGTTCATCGGGAACACAAACCCTATTCTGAAACTGAAGAATACCATCCTCATGCAGTTTAAAGTCAGACTGATCATTTGTGATCTGATCCTTGATCTTCTAAAGTTTAACATCAAGCTGCTGAGCTTCCCTGAACTGAGACAACAATAAAGGCTGAATACGGAGATGTGAACACATCACCCCAACCTGAGTCAACTCCGGTCTCCAATAAGTGAATTCCTCAAGAATCTCCCATTTTTTGACAGCCAAACAAGCAACACTCGCCTTCCGGTTGAGGGCATCTGCTACAACATTTGCCTTGCCAGGCAGATAATTGATAGAACAATTATAATCTCCAAGAAATTCCATCCACCTTCGTTGACGCATATTCAACTCCTTCTGTGAGAACAAGTACTTCAGACTCTTATGATCAGTGAAAATCTCAAACTTACTGCCCCACAGATAATGACGCCACTTCTTCAGTGCGAAGACAATTGCTGCCAACTCAAGATCATGAGTCGGGTAATTCACCTCATAAGGCTTCAACTTCCGGGAATCATAGGCAATAACTCGGCCATCCTGCATAAGAACACATCCCAAGCCCTCCTTGGATGCATTGCTGTAAATAACCATATTATCAGTCCCCTCTGGTAGAGCAAGTACTGGAGCAGTAGTCAACCTCTTTTTCAACACCTAAAACCGACTCTCACACTTCTCATCCCAAGCAAATATAGTCTGTTTCTGAGTCAACTTAGAAAGTGGCCAGCAATCTTCGAGAAGTCCTTTACAAACCTACAATAATAACCCGCCAAGCCAAGAAAGCTACAAACCTCCGAAACATTCTCCGGACGTTTCCAAGATATCACTACCTCAATCATAGTGGGATCTAGAGAAATACTGCTCTATGTAATAACATGGCCAAGAAAAGATATGTGTTGCAGCCAAAATTCACATTTGCTGAACTTGGCAAACAACTGATGCTCCTGCAGCTTCTGTAAGACAAGCCGTAGATATTGCTCGTGCTCCGATTCAGATTTAGAATAGACCAAGATATCATCAATAAAGATTACCACGAACTGGTCTAAATATGGCTGAAAAACCCGATGCATAAGATCCATGAATGTTGCTGGTGCATTAGTTAATCCGAAGGGCATAACAACAAACTCATAATGCCCATACCGAGTCCTGAAGGCAGACTTCGGAACATCCTCTGTACGAATCCGAAGCTGATAATACCCCTGCCTGAAATCAAATTTAGAATAGACTTTGGTTCCCTGAAGTTGATCAAACAACTCATCAATCAGTGGCAAGGGATATTTGTTCTTGATGGTCACCTGATTCAAACCACGGTAATCAATACACAATCTCAAGGTACCATCCTTCTTCTTCACAAATAAAACAGGAGCTCCCCAAGGTGAAGAACTCTGCTGAATGAATCCCTTCTCCAATAACTCTTGCAACTGAGTCTTCAACTCCTTCAACTTAGCTGGTGCCATCCGGTACACTGATTTAGAAATAGGTTGAGTACCGGGAATAAGATTGATCACAAACTCCACATCTCTCTCTGGCGGTAACCCTGGCAAATCCTCGAGAAATACATTGGGATATTCCCGAATAATAGGGACTTCCTCAAGCTGCAGCTTATCAGATGGCTTGTTGATCAAATAAGCTAGATAACCCGAACACCCCTTACTCACCAACTTAACAGCTTTAGTTGCTGAGATAACAAAACTCGTCTTTGTACCCCAGTTCCCTACTACCTCAACTACTAGCTGATCTGGCAAACGAAACTGTACTACCTTGGTTCTACAGTTCAACTGGGCATCATACTTAGAAAGCCAATCCATACCCAAGATAACATCATAACACCGGATAGGAAATAAGATAAGGTCCGATGGAAAATTATGCCCCTTAACATGTATTATACAATCTTTACAAACTAGGCCAGTCACATACTTATCAGTCAAAGAGGTACTAATCTCAACCACATAAGGGAATCTTTCAGGTTGCAAATTAACACGTTGCACACAAGCAGGAGTAATGAAAGAATGCGTAGCACTAGAATCAATCAACACTTTAACAATTTGATTAAGTATAAGGAAGTTACCTTCCACAACTGTAGTCTCCTCAGGCATCTCCTCTAAGTCAACTGCGTCGGCCCGAGCCTAAACCCGCTGCTGTTGTGGTGCACTGGCGCAGGTCGGCCCTGATAACCCTGAGTCGCTGTCCGACCCTCAGTCCTCACAAACCTAGGGCAATCCCTCGCCCTGTGCTGACTGTTGCCGCAACCTAAACATGTCCCTGCTTTTACTCTACAATCGGCCTCCACATGCCCCGTGCGGTTGCAGTGAGTACACTTCGGTGATGATGCACTAACATTGCCCCTAGAAGAACCAGGAGCTGAAGAAACAGCTGATCTAGCCTGCTGCTGCGGAGGCCTTACCAAACTGGGCCTTTACTGACCCTGAGAATGGGCTGGCCTGAACTGGGACTGAACCTGATATGACCCCTGCTGAAACTGAGGCCGAAAATAACTCTGCTGCCCCTGTGGCCTAAAAGAACCCTACTGAACTAGTGGCATGTACACAACCTGCTGTACGGGAGGCCTATACATACCCTACTAATATTGTGGCTGATACGGCCTCTTACTGGGCTAACTAGACACAAGCTGATCCCCCTTTCTCTTCTCTAGTCTAAAAGCTGCCTCAAAAGCCTCAGTGAATATATCATACCGATTCAGATCCATCACATCTTGAATCTCAAGCCTCAACCCCAACATGAATCTACAAGTCCTCCGCTCCTCATCAGCCACATACTCCGATGCATAACAGGACAATCGAGTAAAGGTGGCCTCATACTGAGCCACTGAAGCATCTCTTTGCACTAAGGCTAGAAACTCTGCCTCTCTCCGTTCCCTCGCGATCCTCGGGACAGACTTTGCCTGGAAAGCCATCAGAAAGGTACCCCAAACATATGGAATACCCTGAGTCACCCAGCTAGTCCTTACCGTGCACCACCATTCTTCTGCCTCATCATCTAACAAGTACACAGCAAAGGAGACTTTCTGCTCATCGGTATAATCAAGAGGATCATAAATCTTCTCCATCTTGCTAATCTACGCCTCAGCCTTCCTATCATCCGGCTCACCCTGAAATCTAGGTGGATGATACCCTAAGAAGTCTTTCAAGGTACCACGCTCGTGGTTTCCACCCTGCGCATTCAACAACTAAGCCTGCCAAGCTTGAGTCTAGGCAGTCTGCCCTACTATCAACTGAGCCTGTCCGGCCACTAACTTAGCAATCCTCTCCATAGCTATCCCCAAACGGTCATCACCCCTAACACGGCCCGGTGCCAGATTACCAGGAGTCTCATCAGTCATCTCAGGCCTACCTCTGGTTCTCGGTCTGCCCGTCATTCTACTAATCAAAGAGTTAGCACAGGTTATAGCACGTAAACAGGTTATGAACAACTATTAGCACATTAACAACAAAGTCATATAAAACACATAAACAAATTGATCACATAATCACATAAGCACTAAATCACATAATCACTTAATCACTTAATCATTTAATCATATTAATACATAGATCACTTTTCTTTCTTTTCATACATACTTTCATGCTAAGACCATTACCCACATTCCGAGAATACCCTGGCTGACAACTAACATGTGCTCTGATACCACTTAAATGTCACGCCCCAACTCGGCTCCTCCTATAATCAGTTAGGATGCAATGGAATTTCGGCAGTATAACGATAGTGAATAAGATACCGAGGCTCTAAACCAACCTTAATAGGACATCATACATCAACCCCATAAACCATACAACAAACAACACCTCAATAAAACAACCACATACATCATAACCATATTATACAATAAACATTCCTTGTTATACGCCTCTGTTCTAACATAATACATGAACCCTTAATATACATTACCAAAAACATATTGAGCCAATCTAGCAACCTAATCATAAGCAAAAGAAAGGCTACTAAGACAGCATCAACTAATTCATTAACTTTTCAACAGCTTTTACATTATGAACTACAAAGCATATAAAAGTCTACTAAGTTAATTTACAAGATAATAAAACAGCACAACATCAAGGATAAGACTCCGGAACATAAGACTCATCCACGTAAGGCACATTTTTCACATTTTCCTCTTCAGGAGGCATGTACCCATAATCCTATGAAAGTACACCTGTAGGCATGCAATAATAGAGAGTGAGCTTATATAAAATAAGCCTAGTGAGGATCTGATAGATCTCAAGCAAGGCTTAGTAAGCTCCTTGAAAATAATCCTTTGAGCAAGTAAACACACAATAACAACAATAAAACTATCATCACTTAACTATAATGACCATTCAATAAAGGATACACTAGTTGGTGTAGCTCCAAACACCATCATGATCACAACAGCCTTCTTGTGACTCCCATAAACTCACACACCCGAGGTACCCCAATAACCTCTCCCTCCATAACACCTCCGTCATGCGAGCTGGAGGCAGTCTCTGGTAGTCATGTCGTTATCAACCCGACAGCCCGATGCTGCCCGAGAGGTGGCACAAACATACCAAAGACTCATCAATAATAATAAACATCAATCATTCACAGGAGGATAGTCTAGCAGAACTGCCTACCTCCCGGCATCAATCATCAATCAATAATTATCAATAATCATATTATCATCATAATAACATCAATAACCAATTTAACGACAAATAACTAAGTTAGATGACAAAGTAGGTGTGATACCCCGAACCTAGCATGTATTCAATAGCTTGCATTTTATTGACCTTTCACCTTCTTTGACCAAACTAGTTGACTTTTCATCTACATTGACCAACTAGGACAAGGTGGAAATTTTTGAAATGTTTAATAAAGGGCAAACTTGGGATTAGAAATAAAAAAATGCAATGTTAAGTTAGTCAAATTTTGGGTCAACTTTGGAATTAAATCTGAACCAATTGGGGAAGATTTAGGTAGAAAATTTTATATGGTTGGAAAGCTCTATGAGTCTAGTTTCTGAGACTTCAAACCGTTCGTGAATTGGAGTTTTCTAGAAGAAGTTATGGTCGTTTTCATAAGGTCGCGCATAGTTGTTTTGGTTTAGCGGGTTGACCCAAGCTTTGACCATTTGACATCAACTTGTCATCTTATATATGCATAATACATTACAAAAACAAGCAAAAATCTGGGAAAAAAAAGAAAGGGCCAAAACCATAGGAGAAAAAGAAAAAAAAAAGATTTCAACATCAAAACTTCAAATCTTCGCGATAGCTTGCACGGGGTTGTTTCCGAGGCTTCCAACGTGGTTTTCCTAGCATCTAGTAGCGTCTAAGGTGAGGGTTTCATCGTTATTTGCGCATTTGAAATTATTATGCCTAAACTTTAATTTTTAGGAATTATGCGTAGATCGTTATTTTATCTGTTTTGATGCTTAAAGAATGTTCCTTGACAATTGTAGAACACATATTTGTAGACTTTTAACATTTTCTACGGTTGAAAATAGCAATTGAAATTTTAAATGCGAATGAAATAGTAAAATATGAATAGTAAACCCTCGTTATGTTAAAGTTCCTTCGTTTTGTGTTCTATTGATGTAGGAAGGTGCTAGATATGCTAGAATGCCTAAATGTATGGTTTAATTGGATTGTGTAATGGAAAAAAGAGGAAAAATGCCTTGGTACAAGTTGGGGCCATTTAGGTCGAGTTTAGCGTTTCCCCGTAATGCGTGAAGGCGTTGTCTCGGGAGGCCATGGAAGCACTTTTGGTGCAGTTATGACATTGGTTGGGTGATCGGTTGAGGTAGCTGTAGTTCAAACGAGCAAAGGGAAAAATTGGTGATTTGCTAGAATTCTAGGGTAAAGTAGGGTTTCGTGGACTTTAGACGTGCCTTATGGTGTCCTAAGAGGAGTGGTGATATCGGTTTCCAAAACTCGTAGCTCATTTGGAAGTAGTAGCATTGAGAAAGTTGGGGTCATTTAGTGTTTTAGTTGATTTTTATAATGCTTGCTTATATAATGCTTATTGTGGATTATTATGCTTGTTATACTTGATTATGATTGAATTGTATATCAATTGTTGATAATGCTTGTTACTGTTGTTCTTGTTATTTTATTGATTGTAAATGCTTATTGTATCGCATGTTGATACTTATCTGCACTTCAGTGCCTTGCTCGATTATCGTTATATCCCTCGTATTGCATTGCATTGTGTCAGGCGCGTGAGTGACGGGCCTCTCTTGGTAGTCTCGGGCTGCCAGGGTTGGTTGCTCTAGCTCTGTGTCCTATTCCTGTTCTCGCTTGGGTTGCCGCCCAGAGAGTTTTGGGTCGTAGAATTGACAGAGTATGTCCGGAGTACTCTAACGAAAATTATAAGGTGAGTGAGCCGGCGCATCATCGTTAAAGTCATCGAAATCATGATTGGTACATTACTCATTTGAATGAACCGTAGCCTTCAAAGTGTGGTATAGCTTTGAATGGTTGTGTTAATGCTTTCTTTAATTGTACATTGTATTTTCGTTTATATTGAAAGCTTTCTCATTGATTAAATTGCTTAACTGTACCTATTTGCATTGCACGATCTTCTTTCTCTCCACCTCGATATCTGTCTCGCCGTCACTGAGTATACATGTTGTGTATACTTACTCCTCACCACCACATTTTAGGAAATGCCTTGTTAGCTGGAAAGTTCGTGGTTACGTGAAAGATCATGCTTGAAGAGTTGTCTTGCGTGCTATGTGGCTTGAGTTGTCAAATATGCAAAGATGTATATTTTCATGTAATGTATGTGTTTAATGTTAAAAGGAATGTAATTTAAGTTTTACTAGATTATTGAAGTGGTTTGATAAGCTAGTTTATGTATACAGTTAGTATAGTTTAACTTCAATGCATGTTTGTAATGTCCAAAGGAAAAGAGTTAGAATGGTATGATAGTCTATTTTATGCAATAAGTTAGTTTAGTTTAGTTGCCAAGCATGAATGTACTTGTCAAAGATAAGAAGAGATAGGTTAGCATTTAAACTGGAAATGTATATTTACTTGTGTTCGGTTGTTGAGAACCAAGGCTCGGATGGCCTTGAGGTGTTTATATGGTTGGACACGGTGCTGGTGTGATAACCCAAACCCGGCATGCATTTAATAGCACTTGACTGCATTTGATTAAATGTTTAATTAGTTAAACCAACCAATTTGCAATATTTTAATATTTCTCTTAGAAGCATTTAGTAGTTGTAAATTGAATAATTAAAAGATTATTATCTATTTCTAATAATTATAGTAATTGAATTTATTCTCTTGTGATTAATTAAGTGTTATCTTAAATGTTAGGGTTTAATTGTATTTGACTATGTGTTTATATTAACTTTCATTTGTAACTTAATATTAACTTCATAATTCTTTAAAATATTCTAGAAATAGTTAAATTAATTATTTTAAATGAATATTGATTACCTTGATTGTTTTGATTATTTTAATAATCGGTTTTGATTGTCTTGCATTAAAATCACTCAGTTTTCAAATAAATGAGGAAAGTAGCTCCGAGCCGGAGTAAATTTTAAACTATAATGCTTTTCAAAATGATATATTTTCTTGAATTCTTTGAGATTTAATTGTTACTTCTTTGTTGTCGCAAAGTGCATTGCATATCGAGAGCGATAGTTAGAGAGCGGTTCCTAGTCCTCAACAAATAGTGAAAACTAGTGTTTGGTGTCTTAAATTTTATATTTTAATTGTTGTTAGCTAGAATTAATATTTCATTAGTTGTTTTAGCTATAAAATGCATAAAATAAGCTAGTTTGACCAACTTAAGTGAGCATTGACCAAAGCTTTGACCTTTTGACCTTGTGTCATCTTTTAATAGCCTAATTAGCACAAAATAAAATAAAAAAATAGAGCTGAAATAGAGAAGCAAGGGCTAAAAAATGCAAGAGAAGAAAAAAAAAAAATCAACATCAAATCTTCCTTTCTTCGCGGGAGCTTGCACGGGGTGGTTTCCGAGGCATCCAGTGTGGTTTCCCTAGCGTCGAGGAGTGTCTAAGGTGAGGGTTTCATCGTTATTTACGCATTTGAATATTTTGTGTATTAACTTTGATTTTTGGGTTTTATCCGTATATTGTTGTTTTGATTGATTTGAGGCTTAAAGTATGTTCCCTAGCAATCGTAGAACACGTATTTGTAGCTTTTTAACATTTTCTGCGGTTGAATACTGAAATTGAAATATAAATTGTTAGTTGAATAGTATTTTGTGAATAGTAAACCCTTGAAACGATAAAGTTGCGTTGTTATGCTGTCTGTTGAAGTGAAAAGGTGCTAGGTATGCTATAATGTCTAAATGCATGATTTGTTTAGGTTGCGTAATGGAAAAAATGAGAAATATGCCTTGGTGAAAGTCGAGGTCGTTTAGGTCGAGTTTAGCGTTTTCTCGTTTTGCGTGATGGCATTGTTTCGGGAGGCCATGGAAACACTTTTGGTGCGATTATGACATTGGTTGGGTTATCGGTTGAGGTAGTTGTAGTTCAAATGAGCAAAGGGGGAAATCGGGGCTTTGCGTGAATTCTAGGGTAAAGTAGGGTTTCAGGGTCTTTAGACGTGCCTTATGGTGACCTAGGAGTATTGGTGAACTTGGTTTCCAAAGCTCGTGGCTCGTTTGAAAGTAGTAGCGTTTGGTAAGTTGGGGTCATTTTCATGATTTTGTGTGTTTTCATAGAATATTGCTTATAGAATGCTTATATTGCTTATAGAATGCTTATGTTGCCTATAGAATGCTTAAAATGCCTATAGAATACTTGTTATTGCTTGATAATGTTAGTTGGTGTTGTTCTTGTTACTTGTTTGATTGTAAATGCTTGTTAATGCTTATTACGCTTGTTAGAGTTGATTATTGATTGAAATGTTTAACAATTGTTGATAATGCTTGATATCTCATTTATCTCCTCTATTCTGTATTGTTATGCTATCGCTCGTTTATCGCCTTGTATCGAGTCTTGCATTGCATAGTGTCAGCGCGTGAGTGATGGGCCTCTCTCGATAGCCTCGGGTTGTCAGTGTTGGTTGCTCTAGCTCTGCGGCTATTCCCTCTTCTCGCTTGGGTTGCCTCCCAGGGAGTTTTGGGTCGTAGAATTGATGGTTACTCCCCAGGTATTACAAACTGGTGTTATAAGGTGGTTGCGCGCTTATTGTCATCGTTGTCAATATCAAGCTCGAAATTGATGTATCGCTCGTGAATGGTATATTGCTCGTAAGAGTGAACCATAGCCTTTAGAGTGTGGTATAGCTTTGAATGGTTGTGTTAATACTTTCAGTAATTGCTTATTGTATTGATTGTTTGTCTTGATTGCTTACTTATCAGTTATATTGCTTAACTGCCTTATTTGCATTGCACGACTTTCTTTCTCTCTACCTTGATATATGTCTCACCCTCACTGAGTATACGTGTTGTGTATACTCACTCCTCACCACCACCTTTCAGGAAATGTCATGTTAGCTGGAAAGTTCATGATTTCGTGAAAGTTCGTTGCCTGAAGAGTTGTCTTGCGTGCCTATGTGGCTTGAGTGTCGAAGTTGTAAAGATATATGTTTTCATATGTTGTAGGTATTTATTGCTAAAAGAAATGTAATTTAAATTTAGCTAAGTAGTTGAGGTGAATTGATAAGCTAGTTTATGTAATCAGTTAGCATAGCTTATCATCAATGCATATTTGTAATGCCCAAGGGAAAAGAGTTAGAATGGTATGATAGTCTATTTTATGTAATGGTTAGTGTAGTTTAATTGCCTAGCATGAATGTTTTTGTCAAAGATGAAAAGAGATAGGTTAGCTTTTAAATTGGAAATGTATATTTGGTTGTGTTCGCTTGTTGAGAACCAAGGCTCGGATGGCCTTGAAGTGTTTGTATGTTTGGATATGGTATTGGTCCACTTATATGCTATTACATGTTTTACATTTTGCCTAGAAATAGGGGAGACTCCGGCCGTCTTTCCCTAAAAATTTTTTACGGGTTTGGAATTGGGTTGTGATTAGATTGATTAATAGAACTCCCGGTCTCGAGAGGGATCGGGGTGTTACAGCTGGTCCACTTATATGCTATTACAGGTTTTATATTTTGCCTAGAAACAAGGGAGACTCTGTCCGTCTTTCCCTAAAAATTATGCCCGGGTTTGGAATTGGGTTGTGATTAGATTGATTAATAGAACTCCCGGTCTCGAGAGGGATTGGGGTGTTACAGTAGGCCATCTAACCGAACATGTGTTTACGTGTTACAGTAGGCCATCTAACCGAACATGTATTAAACACACAATCAAACCCTAGTTTACCCATCAACAACTCACAATTCAATCACTCAAACCACACCCAATCAACTAAGGCTCAATCTAACATTTTAAAGAAAAACAACTTAAACTTCAAATAATCATATCTTACATTCTACTAATCCAAACAACTCCAAATCAGTTTCAAACACTCACCCATTCAATCAACTACATTAGCCCCCTTGGAAACCAACCAAAACACATCCAAATCATGCCCAACAACCCTAAAACCCTAGTGTGTCATGGCTGAAATTTCCGGATTTTGGCACGGATATCACAATCGAAAATTCGGCATTACAACGGCGCTACCACGTAATTAACAAACTTTTAGAAATCGACGGCAATCGATTCCGATCAACACAACTCAAAATAATCAACATTTAGCAAATTAATCAACTTTAAATACCCGAAAAATAATAATTATGCTACAACCGTTCAAATCTCGCAAGATTACATATAAATGATCCCTAGCATGCATGGAGCAATAATCTAACATCATATTAACATTCTAACGGTTCGATATTCAATTCTACGCAAAAACACAAAAGATGAGTTTTGAGATCTAGAATTTTTCTCTCACCTTTGATGCGATATAAGCCTACGAATGCGTGCAATGCGTGCCCAACAAGCAAGAACAAACTTTGGTTCAAGAGTTTTGGCCTTGGATTGCAATTTATAAGAGAAAAATAGAACAAAACTAAGCAAAAATGGCCTTGAGAGTTTCGGCCACGTGTGCGTGTGTTTGTGGTGTTTTGAGCTTATTTTTGTGAGCTATTTTTAGTTATTTAGTATATATAAGGCAAGTCAACAATTAAAATGCAAAGTCAAAGTTAGTTATTTTAGTCATTTAATTCATTTTTCAGTCTTTTAAATGCATTTTAGTTATTTCTTTGCTCAAAACAAATATGCAACTCCTATGATAGCTCAAGTAGGTTATTTTTAGGTGACAAGAAGCTTTACAATCAAACAATTTCACTCGAATCAGCTTAAAACTCGATTTTTTGTAAAAGTTGGTATAAAAACCCTAATAAATTCCTAAGCCGATTTTAAAACTGTTTTAATTAAACACAGGTCTATTAAAGTCCGTGGGCTAGGTCTAGAAGGGTTAAAAAGACCAGTTTCAAAATTTTAGCGGACGTGTTTCGAAAATACTATTCACTAAAAATCGACGATAAAATTTCTGACTCCGTTTTTTATGAAAATTTCATGAATGCACATTTAGCATGTTCTAGGAGTATTGATACTAAAATTACCACAATCTAAGTCACATAGCACATAGACAGGTTAATTCACACAAAACGAGATAAAGCACGCAAAACGAGATAAGATAGAAAAGTGGGGTTTAACATACTATAGATACTATCAATACCACATATTAATGGCAAGAAGAATACCGAAGGAATACCCTATTTACGAATCTCCAATAGAAGTCTAACAAGTACCAAATAAGAAAGTTAAAAGATAGCCAAAGCAAATGCACCTCATGTAGTGCTGATTACTGTAAGTAGACCTAGCTGAAAGTTCTGTAAAAGTATATAGAGAAGAATACCAAAGGCCAATCTCTAAATGAAGTCCTCCAATCATTGAGTCCCTACCGCAACATCTTAGTAAAACAACAAGTATAGATTTCCCCTGAGTGGAAAGGCCAATGGAGAAGCCGTAAAAAAAACAAGATAATAAGTCCAAGTACAATTCCAAGTGTAGGATATTCCAATAAATGCCAATAAGGAAAATACTAGTAGAATGCCCAATAAGAATTCCAAAGAATACCGTAAGTAATATTACACAATAAGTCCGATAGGAATTCCAATTACCAAACCAACTGAGGGATGCCAAAGAAAATACCCGAACAATGCTCTAGTAAGAAGGTAGCCAGGTTTGCCCAATAAGCAAATACCAAATAAATGGCCACTAAGGATCCTAGAGAATGCCATTGAAGAATTTCCAATAAGGAATGCCAGTAACACACCAACAAAGACCGAGACGCATATGCCATAAATAATACCATGCAGTAAGTCCGATTGGAACCCCAATAACCAAGTCCACCGAGAAGTGCCAACAAAAGTTCCAAAGAATGCCCAATAAGAAAACCAAAGAATGCTCCAGAGAACAACCAAATAGAATTCTCAAAACAAGGCTACTCTTTCACAACTATTAAGTACAGAGGAGGACCTTAGAGATTCGCTAATACCCGAGCTTCAAAATCAAACACCAACTCCTAAATAAAGGCTAATTAAATGCCATTCATTTCCTGCCAATCCATACACCTTGAAAGGCCAACTGTGAACCACTTTCTTCGGGGAAGGAAGAAGTCCTTCTTACCATTTCAACAGGACATGTATGAATGCCAAGATATCATATTTATACATACATGCATTAAACTATTATGCAAGCAAGTTTGTAAAACAGTTTATAAAACAATTTATTCAACAAAGTCACTCAAGCATGACAATCAAGTCAAGCACAACATAATCAATTCAAATCACGGCGTGTGTAATACTTCAAGCAAATAACAATTCACGAGATCAGTTAGATTCACGATGCCAATTCAATAGGTCAATTCAATACACAACTAGACACTTCACTTCACTTGAGAAACATTTAACACATAACACATAACTATATCACATAGGTGCATACATTCAAGTCAAGACACACAATCTCACATACAAGCATACACTTTCAAGACACACTTAACAAGCACACATTCAAGGATCACTACCCACCAGACCGAGGACCCTATCTCAGCTTATGAGCTAAACAAGCTCTGATACCACCTGTAACACCCCGATCCATCTCGAGACTGGGAGATCTATCAATCAATCTAATCACAACCCAATTCCAAACCCGGGCAAAATTTTTAGGGAAAGACGGACGGAGTCTCCCCTGTTTCTAGGCAAAATGCAAACCTGCGACAGCATATAAGTGGACCAGCACCATGTCCAATCATACAAACCCCTCAAGGCCATCCGAGCCTCTGTTCGCAACAATTAAACACTGCAATTATATATACATTTCCAAATGCCCAGACTATTCTAACTCTTTTCCTTTGGACATTACAAACATGCATTGAAGTTAACTATACTAATTAGATATATAAACTAGCTTATCATTCTACCTCAATTACCTAGTTAAATTTAAATTACATTCCTTTTAACAATAAATACAAACAACACATGAAACATACATCTTTGCATCTTTGACAACTCAAGCCACATAGCACACAAGACAACTCTTCAAGAAAGAACTTTCACGTAACCACGAAATTTTCAGCTAACGTGGCATTTCCTGAAATGTGGTGATGAGGAGTGAGTATACTCAACACATGTACTCAGTGAGGGCGCGACAGATATCGAGGTGGAGAGAAAGAAAGTCGTGCAATGCAAATAGGTACTGCTAAGCAATATAATTGACAATCAAGCATTCAATATAAACAATCAATACAATAACCAATTAATAAAAGCATTAACACAACCATTCAAATCTATACTACACTCTGAAGGCTATGGTTCACTCGAGCGGGTAATGTACCGATCATGACTTCGATGACTTTAACGATGATGCACCGGCTCACCCACCTTATAACATTCATTTAGAGTACTCCGGACATACTCTGTCAATTCTACGACCCAAAACTCCCTGGGCGGCAACCCAAGCGAGAAAGGGAATAGGACACAGAGCTAGAGCAACCAACACTGGCAACCCGAGGCTACCCAGAGAGGCCCATCACTCACGCGCCTGACACTTATGCAATGCAATACGAGATATATAACGATAATCTAGAAAGGCACTGAAGTGCAGGTTAGTAACAACATGCGATACAACAAGCAAATACAATCAATAGAGTAACAAGAACAATACTAACAAGCATTATCAATAATTGATATACAATTCAACCATAACCAACTTTAACAAGCATAACAAGCAATAGTAAGCATTCTATAGGCATTACACTATGAAAACAAACAAAATCACAAAATGACTTCAACTTTCAAAACGCTACTACTTTCAAACGAGCCACGAGTTATGAAAACTGACTTCACCAATCCTCCTAGGTCACCATAAGGTACGTTTAAAGACCCTAAAACCCTACTTTACCCTAGAATTCCCGCAAAGCCCCGATTTTTCCCTTTGCTCGTTTGAACTACAGCTACCCTAACCAAACACCCAACCAACGCCATAACCACACCAAAAGTGCTTCGATGGCCTCCCAAGACAATATCATCATGCAAAACGAGAAAATGCTAAACTCGACCTAAACGACCCCAATATGCACTAAGCCATTTTTCTCCGTTTTTTCATTACACAATCCAATTTAACCATACATTTAGGCATTCTAGCATATCTAGCACCTTCCTACATCAACAGAACGCAAAACAAAGCAACTTTAACGTAACGAGGGTTTACTATTCATATTTTACAATTCCATTAGCATTTAAAATTGCAGTTACTATATTCAACTGTAGAAAATGCTAAAAGTCTACAAATACATGTTATACAATTGCCAAGAAACATTCTTGAAGCATCAAAATGATTAAAATAACAATCTACGGCTAAAACCCAAAAATTAAAGTTTAAACACTATTTCAAATGCACAAATAACGATGAAACCCTCACCTTAGACACTACTAGACGCTAGGAAAATCACGTTAGAAGCCTCGGAAAAAACCCCGTGCAAGCTCTTGCGAAGAATTTGAAGATTGAAGTTGAAAGGTTTTTTTTTCTTTTTCCCTTGATGTTTCGTCCATGGCCTTCTTTTTTTCTGATTTTTGCTCTTTTGTTTCCTATTTTATGCTTAAATAAAAGATGACACATGTTCAATGGTAAAAGCCTTGGTGAACCTAATTAAAATTTAGTCGAATAAGCTTATTTTAGGCATTTTAAGGCTAAAACAACCAACACAATTCCAATTCTAGTTAATAACCACTAAAACACTAAAATTTAAAACACTAAATACTAGTTTTCACTATTTGCTGAGGACCATAAATCATTTCCTGACTATCGCTCTCAATATGCTATGCACAAAACGATGAAGAATGAATAACACCTAAATATTATGAAATATAAGAAAAATATAATTTTTGAAAAGCAACATAGTTCAAAATTTACTCCAGCTCGGAGCTACTTTTCATTTAATTGAAAACCGTGCATTAAGGTGCAAGAAAATAAAACTAGGTAACATAAATATGAAAAGTAGTTGGTACTCCGTTAAAATAATTAACTCAAGTATTATTTTATTACTTCTAAAGGAAATATGAAAATAATGCTAGAAATGAATGTTTAACTAAAAATAAACACAAAATTCAATGCTAACATTTAAGATGACACTTAATTAAATACAATTAAATGCCATTAAATGCATGCCGGGTTCGGGTTATCACACATGGTACGATCATTCCCAATAAACCGTGGCATGTTTGAATTCTTATCTCTTTTACATGAGAAAGGGGTACCACCCTCTAAGCCTAAGTATTCCTCAATGACCGATAACGTACAAGTACCATGAGTGAAAAGTGAGAAGAATCCTATTTAGGTAGTGCAATAAAGAACCTAAAATCCAATGCGAACAATCAGTCAAAGGAGCAGAGCTTAGAGCTTGACTTTTTAGTAAAACACACTTATTCTAACGACGTACCTTTTGCATGACGGGTCAGCGAGAAAATGGGAAGAGCGGCTTAAGCCATTAGGTGTGGGCGCTTTCCAGCTACATCTTATAGTTCTTCATATTTGACCCAAAACCGATCAATCTAGCCATAAGCAGGTTGAAGAGAGCTCTAACAGGCCTTGGAGGACTGAACCCACGTATGTGGCAAAATACATGAGAATGCTTCTTTTTCAAGTATTAGTAGCAGAACGTTCTATCAATCGGGGAAGGTTTTTGGTGACAAGACCTAGAAATATCAGAAGTGAGAATGCTGACACGAGTAACAAGAAATCCTGTGAAAACACGATTGCTTGCCAGTGGAAGGTTTTCTGCGTTTAGTCAATCTACACATAGTGAATTGGTCCCTAAGGAACCCTCGAAAGGGCTGTCGTCCGATGGGTACATGAAAGTGATAAAGTTGCTTTGACTACAGATCCATGCCTGTCTGTTGGAGCGAATTGGATGATTAGGCCGAGGGCTGCCCCCTCTTCCCCTCACTCTCTTTTCCCTAAGCTTAATGCCCTTGAGTCATCAAAGCCTTTCTAACTCGGCCTAGCCCGGTCGTCCTACGCAAGCTTCAAAAGGAAAAACTATCGTCGTAGTTTGGCGATCTATCTTCAGTAGGGGCCTTTAGTCTTTTGATTAAAGTAGGGGTCGTGAGAGAGCAGAGCGTACCGCCCTGCCATAGTCACGAGTATGTTTATAGTCGCAATTGTTGCCATAGTCAACAAGGTTGAAACTTCCAGGAAAAAACTTTGAATTGGGAGGGCGATCCTCCCGATGAACTGATTGTACTCCAAACCGACATAGGTGAACAAGTAGAGTATACTGGGGCGCTTGAAAGAACCATGTCAAAGGAACTCGGCAAAATGACCCCGTAACTTCGGGAGAAGGTGTAACGACCTGACTCCCCACGTGGAGCCCATGCAGAGTCTCACCGAGCTGTCACTACCGAGGTATTGTCCGCTATTGGAAACCTGGCCCATAGGCACAGGCCCCTCATGGGTTTGTCCCTTCGAGGATCTCTCCTCAAAAGGCGCCTCGGCTGATACAGGGACCAAGCCCTTATATCCAGCTCTCTCACTTCCAAATCTTTTGATGTGGGATTGTGTTACCACATTCCACCCCCATTAAGGAGCCCCGCGCCCTCGCGGGCACGAGCACAAAGGAAGACTGCCTCTGATACCATTTGTAACGACCCGACTCCCCACGTGGAACCCACGCAGAGTCTCATCGAGCAGTCACTACCGAGGTATTGTCCGCTATTGGAAACCTGGCCCATAGGCACAGGCCCCTCACGGGTTTGTCCCTTTGAGGATCTCTCCTCAAAAGGCGCCTCGGCTGATATAAGGGACCAAGCCCTTATATCCAGCTCTCTCACTTCCAAATCTTCTGATGTGGGATTGTGTTACCACAGAAGTGGTGCTCTCCTATCTTTTGATTAGGAAAGAGGCACATACCAGGGGTAGCGACTATTTAAAACACAGGACTCTGCTAAGTGGTAACACGATGTATAGAGTCCGACACCTGCCCGGTACTGGAAGGTCAGAAGGAGAAGTGTTATAAGCTTTGAATAGAAGCCCTGGTAAACGGCGACAGTAACTTTAACTGTCCTAAGGTAGCGAAATTCCTTGTCGCATAAATAGTGACCTGCACGAATGGTGTAACGACTGCCCCATTGTCTCTGACATGGACCCGGCGAAATTGAATTCTCCATGAAGATACGGATTACCAACAGCTAGACGGTAAGACCCCGTGCACCTTAGTTATAGCTTCGCAGTGATAACCTTGATCGAATGTGTAGGAAAGGTGAGAGGTGGTGACACAGAACAACTAATCCTAAAAGACCACTCTTTAGTCTAAGGATGCCTAACTGCCACACCGATCATTCGGAGGGAGGTGGGACACTACGAGGTGGGTAGTTTATCTGGGGCGGATGCCTCCTAAAGAGTAACAAAAGTGTGCGAAGGTAGGCTCAAGCTAAGATTCTGCTCATGAGCGTAATGGTATAAGCCTGCCTGACTTTGAGACCGACTGGTCGAACAGAGACGAAAGTCGGCCATAGTGATCCGAGAGTCCCGTGTAGAAGGGCTCTCGCTTAACGGATCAAAGGTATGATGAGGATAACAAGCCGATGACTCCCTAGAGATCTTATCGACGGAGTCGTTCGGCACCTCGATGTCGACTCATCACATCCTGGGGTTGAAAAAAGTCCCAAGGGTTTGGTTGTTCGCTGATTCAAGTGATACGTGAGTTGGGTTTAGAATGTCATGAGACAGTTTGGTTCCTATCTACCGTTGGTGTTAAACGGAGAACTAGGAGGAGCCTACCCTAGTACAAGAGGACTAGGTTGGGCCAACCTATAGTGTACCAGTTGTTATGCCAATAGTAGCGCCGGGCAGCTAAGTTGGTATGGAAGAACTGCTGTGCCATAGGAAATCCTTCTCTATACAAGTTCTCGGACAAGGTTTTTGAACATAACTTCGATAGGCGAGAGGTGTAAGCATTGCAACGTGTGAAGCGATCTCATACTAAATGAAACAACTTTCACTTTCCATAACCAAAATGAAAGAAAGTCAACCTATTCCTGCGATTGTGGTCAGTCTCACTATCTCTTTTAGTTGCCGCCCCCTACTTGCTCATTTGGAATTACTACCACAAAAAAGTCGTCTTTATCTCTAAAGGGGCTTATGCACTCCACGACTTTTTTATGTTATGGGGTTTCGAAGACTGAATTTAGCTGCCGACCGTAGTAAGAAGAAAAAGCCAAGTCTTCTTTCTCTAATAATAAGGTAAGCTTCATAGTTCCAACCTATACAAAGGGTTATCGCTGCCGCTTACTAACTATTGGTTCTATCCCGACCAAGCAACCAAAGCCGGGGACCGAGGTAGGAATAGTGAAAGAAAGAGAAGGGGAAAAAGCAGGGTAGAGGAACTAGTCAACTCATCAGGCTCATGACCTGAAGACTGCAGGATCAAATCCTGTCCCCGCCTAAGAACTTGAGATGATGGGGGACCCGGTTGCCCATACATCGTCGAAGTGGGAGTGGTGGGGAATGACTGGGCTCATGCCAAGAGCTAGGGCTAAATGCTCAAGTTATAATTGTTGACTCATAATTTGAAGATTCTTGTGACCTAGCCTTTAGTAATACCAGGAAGTATCAAACATCGCAGGCATACAAAAGAAAAGAAGGTTTAACCATTGACGGAAGGAAGATATCGAGTAGGCTAGTACCAATTCCTCCACATTAGTAGCAAAACATGACTTTCGGTCAATTAAACCATTATAGGCAGGTTTTTACCCACCTTTTCTACTTGAATTGATATTGGCAAGGTTGGGAGAGGATCAAAAATCATTATTGAAGGTGAACAGCTAGAACGAGAATGAGAATGAAAAGGCATAGTATAATTTCTTTTCGAGATTCAAACCGGGAAATTAAGGCATCATATAGTAAAGCCGGAGTCAAGACGGAATTGTAATTTACGTTGCCTTAGCTCAAGCTATTCAACTTATATTATGTGCTTTTGAACGAACTCTAGCTCAATGACTCTAGTCAAAGACAGAGAAGAAGCTAATGACGAGTACTGCTATTGCTTATTCAAATAGTCCCAATGCCGATTTTGAGCTTATGTTAAGCCCGGGAAAGCAAATTCACAGTTAGAAATGAAGAAAGAGATCAGGAAGAAGCTTAACACATGCATTTCGGATTGGACAAGGTTGGGAGCATAGGAGAGATTCTTATGGTGTGCCGGAAGGTTATATGTTTCCAGTACCTAGCCCTAGAAAGTAGGCTCCATAC
Organism: Ehretia macrophylla; assembly: GCA_037974665.1. Taxonomy (NCBI): domain Eukaryota; kingdom Viridiplantae; phylum Streptophyta; class Magnoliopsida; order Boraginales; family Ehretiaceae; genus Ehretia; species Ehretia macrophylla. The sequence continues at coordinate 45,421,893 of CM075771.1, read as the reverse complement.
TCTAATACAGGCGAAAGCTTTCTATTGTTTTCTTTCATTATTTATGTTACACTATGAAAGTAAACTCCTAGCTCTCGTAATCAAAGTAGCAATAGCAAGCGGTAGTTTACTCGAGGGAATAAGGGGTTCTTGTTGGACTCCTACAGCCCACATCAAGACTATGTTCTGCTTTAGTAGCTTTGGGCAAAGAAGTACTGGTACTCAGTCGATCTTGCTGACGCTGCTTTCCACTTTAGGGCGAGTGAGGGAATGGCTTAGTGGGGTTTAAAGATGGTTGCCCGATAGGGAGAGGCTGGATAGAATTCAGCTCGACTGATAAGGAGAGGAAGGTAGAAGCTCGACCTATAGGGAGAGGGTAGAAAATGCTCGACCGATAAGGAGAGGAATGGAGTTAGCTCTTAAGCCAGGGAAGACCTCATCCGGAGGGAGAACCAATGATTTTGGTTTAAGCTCAGATATGAGGAAGGCATTAATAGTCCCCTTAACATACGGATCCAGCGGTAGACCCCGACCTAACCAGAGGTCAAGGGGAAATGAGGCCTTAGTGTACATTGCCTACAATCTTTCAATCTTTAGATTGCGGGAATGTGCCAAGCGTGAAAGAGACTGGTACCCTACTCTAGCTAGATGACACAAGGTCAAAAAATGAATGCAGGAAGACTTCATATGAATGGCCATCGCCCCGGGTGGTGAGTGTTCAAACAAGATTTAGCGGATACTGGGATAAATCCATAGTAAGACCACGAACCTTGAATCTCTTAGCAAACTCGGCAGAGCCCGTATGGGAGATCAAGGAGTTTTGATAGGATATATCAACCCCAAGATCCCCCGGAGCGGAGCTATACACCAAGGCTACCTTCTCATCTGCAATCACAACATTGTCCCCAGGACAATGTAATCCTGGAAGAGTCGACCCAAATATACCTGTTTTGCCACCCACCACACAAGTATGTGGTGGGAGAAGGCAAAGAGAGGCCACGAAGCATAATAGCCATGGGGCTAACCAGTAACAAATGAGATAGTGGTAAACCTCTTTACAAATGGTACCTCGAACTTATTCATAGTTAGAGTGGAATTCACTAGATGCGAAAAATCGATCAAAAAGGAAGCACATGACCCTAAACAAGAAGTACAATGGCCATCGATCAGTGGCTAACTTCAAGTCATAGGAGTAACATGTCTGCCTACATGTCAACCGGTCAAAGAGGTTTTGATTTGTCTGCCAAAAGGTGCCATCAGTAGGCAACCTTCGTAAGACAACACAAAGCCACTCGTGAACAAGTCTAAGAAGACGCTGATTCATATAGTTCCCTATGGCGAATACACGTCGTTTTCCCGCCCCTTCTAGCGAGCAACCCAAACGTCCTGTGATAATCCATTCATAGCCAATACCATAGGGAAGTACTGGGCCTACATAGGCCTAGTACCAATCCAACGACCAACTTGAGAATAGCTTATTATCTGGGTCTAAGGAATATCATGTATAGTGGTGCCAACAGGTCCCTTGTGACCACTGTCGGCCATACGCATGGACAAACTTCACCATGAAAGTGAAGGCACCCATTTCATATGGGTAAACAGTGAAACAAGACTTAGCTTTCGCTAAGACAGGATTGACGCCGTCCTTGATCAATTTCTTGGTCAATTGGGCGCATGATTTGTTCCAAGTTGGTTCCCACATTATCCCTTGAGAAAGGGGAATATGAGCTATCCAAGGGGCATACCGTGATATCTATCAAAGAATGTATTTTTTCAGCTATTCGTTTGACCATCACGTTAGCTCGGTCTGTATCACGGCCTGGTGAGGTCATTGGCTCAAATAAAGACTTATCAACCTTCTTCGCTACCAAGATAATTCTTGATAGAGAGAAGAAAGACAGCCAGTACTTGACCAATAGTTCTACAGTCTCATCTTTCTGGTACATCTTTTGACGGATGAGCGGAGGTATGATACAAGGATAACCCTTTAGGGTTAGAGAGACGGGAATGACCAAAAGCTCAGGAGGGTGTTTATCTCCTCCATATGCTAATTGTAAAGAGCTAGCACATTGTTTTAGATAAAGCACAACATGTAAAGCACCATACTTTTGCATAAGCCGCTGGACTTCCTTCGCATACAAGTAGACGGCTACGCACGATTCCTTGGTATGACTATCAGCAGCCACTAATAAGATTCATTTTAAGAATCCTATTAGGACTGGAAAGTCTTCGAACAATTGTCATCTCAGCGGCGACACACGAATTACGGAAGGAAAGAGCATTGTAAAGTGATTCATATTGATTACTTAACGTCCTATTCGCTGCTAGTACCCCTGTCCCATTTAGGTTAGATAGGGGAATGCCCACCAAGGATAGAGATCAAAATAGAATATAATTAAGATCTACAGAGCTAGCAGGTGCAAATCTATTATCAATCTTTAGATTTACGTTGGTGACCAGCTTGCTATCCCGTGATTTCCTCACTAGACAAAGAGTCGATCCTCCACTAATTCTGGTATGCCGACACGGCAATCTTCTCTATATGGGATCCCTCGTTATGGGGAACCCTATCGGTAAAGGACGACACCTTGGTATGACCTAAGGTGTGGACTGTCACTGAATTCTATCAAAATCCAATGAGCAATCCACCGTGGTCACAACAATCATATTAGACTAAGATGAGCCTTGGGATCCAGTCCCTTGGGCAGACTGATGCTACGCCTCATTAGACAGCAGAAAAACATACAACTCGATGTTAATCAAAGTTGGTATGCTCCACAACTTAAAAAGAAGAGCTAACAAGCTTGCGACGGTTGGTAGTGGCACGTAAGGCTTGCCCTTATGTAAATGGCCTCCTGTCTTTGCATGTGTTGTGTAGTATGATGTCCACGCCGCCTTTGACTCTTGTTCCTTAACTCGTCCCTTCGCGTAGCCCACGGAGCGGTTCGTAGGTTAGCTCGTTAGTAAAGCAAGGAAATCCTACTGGTAGTAGCGGTTGTACCTGTAACACCCCGATCTCTCTCGAGACCGGAAGTTCTATCAATCAATCTAATCGCAACCCAATTCCAAACCCGGGCAAAATTTTAGGTAAAGACAGACGGAGTCTCCCCTATTTCTAGGCAAAATGCAAAACTTGCAATAGCATATAAGTGGACCAGCACCGTGTCCAACCATACAAACACCTCAAGGCCATCCGAGCCTTGTTTCTCAATAATTAAACACAACAAGTATACATACATTTCCAAGTACCCACACTATTCTAACTCTTTCTTTTAGACAATACAATCATGCATTGAAGTTAACTATACTAATTGGATACATAAACTAGCTTATCATTCTACCTGAATTACCTAGTTAAATTTAAATTACATTCCTTTTAACATTAAATACATACAACACATGAAACATACATCTTTGCATCACTGACAACTCAAGCCACATAGCACGCAAGGCAACTCTTCAAGCACGATCTATCACATATCCACGAACTTTCCAACTAACATGATATTTCCTGAAATGTGGTGGTGAGGAGTGAGTATACACAACACGTATACTCAGTGAGGGCGAGACAGTTATCGAGGTGGAGAGAAAAAAAGTCGTGCAATGCAAATAAGACAGTTAAGCAATATAATTGACATGTAAGCAATCAATATATACAATCAATACAATAAACAATTAATAAAAGCATTAACATAACCATTCAAAGCTATACCACACTCTGAAGCTCACGGTTCACTCATACGAGCAATGTACTATGCGATTCGATTCCACGAGCAACTCTCAATAATGAATCCGATGACGACGCGCCGGCCCAACCACCTTATAACTTCAGTTGGAATACCCCGGAAGTATCCAATCAATTCTACGACCCAAATCTCCCTGGGAGGCAACCCAAGCAAGAAAGGGAATAGGACATGGAGCTAGGGCAACTAACCCTGGCAACCCAAGGCTACCCAGAGAGGCCCATCACACCACCCTGACTCTATGAATGCAATACAATACGAGATACAAGCAATAAATGAGCAATGGCACGAAAGTGCAGATTAGTGGCGATAAATGAGATATCAAGCATTTACAATCAATAATAGCAATCAATTAACTTTACAAGCATGATTATCATTAACTTCAACAAGAACATCAATTAAACACGTAATAGCAGTTCAAGCACGAAAACGACAAATATCACTATTCAATTCCCAACTTCCAAAGGCAATTACGAGCAAACGAGTTACAAGATTAGGAAACCGATTTCACTACATTCACTTAGGCACTACAAGGCACTTTTCTATATCATGAAGCTTCACTTTCTCACCCGAGACCCGAAAGTCCACCTACTGCGTTTGAACTACAACTATACTAACCGGTCGCTCAATCAACACCACAACAGCACCAAAAGTGCTTCCATGCCCTCAATAGCAAAACCCCCAACTCAATTCGAGTACGGTCAACTTTTGGTCAAACGGCCCTTTTTCGTTTCTTTGTCTAATTTTCAATTTTAACAAAGGCCAGTCCGTTTTTATTACACATTTAATTTTTCTATCATCAATGGCACCTATCCAAATCAAGAAATCGCAATTCGGATCAGAAATCCAAAATTCTAGGGTTTTACTATTTAAAATCACTATTCACGTTCTTCCCCAATTTCAAATACGCAATTTCAGCCGTAAAAATTGCTAAATAACTATCAAACAATGCTCTACGAACTCAAAGGAAGCTATATCAAGCAATTATAGGCATTATAACACATTATATATCAAATCTAAAAATTTGAAACAATAATCAAATTTCACAAAATATGCACAAAAGCGTGAAAACCCTTACAATGATTGAAGACCAAGACTCGCAAGGACCCGAGCCACAACCCCCGAGCAATTTCACGCATGATTGTAAAAGAAAATTGAAGCAAAATTATTATTTTTTCTCCTTGAAAGCATTCGGCCATGGGGGGGGGGGGGATACAAAGGGTATTTTGCAATTTGTTTTGTTTTGATTTTGCCTTGTTTTATTTATAAAAGATGACAAAAGGCATTTTGGTCATTTTGCAAGGTCAAGCTTAAGTGAAAATATGGTCAAACAAGCTTATTTTGATGCCATTTAACCGAATTCAAGTTAAAACAATGCAATTTTAATGAAAACCAACTAAAACTAGCTAAATTAAGCTAAAAACATTTTTCACTAAGTCCGAGGAATATTTACTCTAACTCTCATTTTCGAAATGCTACGATCGAACGGTCAATAAACGATTGCTAATCAAATGATGAGCAATAATATAAAACTATAATTTTTGAAAAGTAGAATAGTATAATAGTTTAAAATTCACTCCGGCTCGGAGTTACTTTTCTCATTTAATTGAAAACCGAGTAATTTTAATGCAAGACAATTAAAACCGATTATTAAAATAACCAAAACAATCAAAATAATCAATATTCATTTAAAAATAATTAATGTAACTATTTCTAGAATATTTTAAAGAATTATGAAAATAATGTTAAGATACAAATGAATAAGTTAATATAAACACGTAGTCAGATGTAATTAAATACTAACATTTAAAATGACACTTAATTAAACACAAGAAAATAAATCTAATTACTATAAATAATAAAAATAGGTAATAATCTTTTAATTAATCAATATAAAAATTATTGAATGCTTTTAAAAGAAATATCAAAATAGTGCAAAAATGGATGTTTTAACTAATTAAACACTTAATTAAATGCATGCCGGGTTCGGGTTATCATATCCTTCCCCCCTTAAAACAATTGCGTCCTCGCAATTTCTTCTTCCAATAGAACTCAGCATCATCTGAAATCCAACTCTGACCACTCTTCATTGGTTGTTGATCAAGACACCGATTAAGATACTCGTAGGAAAGTCCCAAATAGAAATCCTAACCAAGAATGCCGAGAAAATACCAACTAAAGACTGTAGCAGAGATACTGTAGATGTCACTAATACCGCACAATAACGACAAGAAGAATACCCCACTCACGAATCTCCCAATAGAAGTTCAACTACAACCGCTCGAGAATTCCTTATCAAGAAACCAAATAAAGACTCAACTGAAGATTCCATCCAGAGGTCCAAAGAAATACCCCGCTAGTCATGAATTTCATAGAAGAATTTCCCTGTTAGGAGTGCTAAGGAAAGTATTAAGAAAACCCAATCAAATATACTTCATGTGTCCCAGAGAAGTCTTCCAAATAATAACCCCATAGGATAACCAATTAGATCCCGAGTATTGCTATCAAATGCTGAGGGAAAATACCGAGCTGGTGCACAATATACAAAACCAAACTTCGAGGCCTCTTCACTGTTTACCAAGTGAGAACTTTATACAACTTACCACCAAGAAAGTCCAAAGTATTCCACAGCATACCGTAAGCAATATGAGATAATAAGTCTGAACAAGATTCCAAGTGTAAGACTTACAATAGTGCCAACAAGGAAAATACTAGTAGAATGCCCACTAAGAATTCCAAAGAATACCATAAATGGTACTATACAATAAGTATGATAGAAATTCCAAATACCAGACCTACTGGGGAACACTAAAGAAAATACCTGAAACAATGCTCTAGTAAGAAAGTAGCAAGGATTACCCAATAAGTAAGTACTAGATAATTGGCCACTAAGAATTCTAAAGAATGCCATTGAAGAATTTCCAATAAGGGATGCCAGTAGCATACCAACAAAGACCGAGACACATATACCATAAATAATACCATGCAGTAAGTCCGATGGAAAATCCAATAGCCAAGTCTACCAAGAAGTGCCAACAAAAGTTTTCAAAGAATACCCAATAAGAAAACCAAAGAATACTCCAGAGAACAGCCAAATAGAACCTCAAAAGAAAGCTACTCTTTTGCAACCGTTAAACACAGAGGAAGGCCTCAGAGATTCGCCAATAACCGAGCTCCAAAAGCAAACACCAACTCCCAAATAAAGGCTAGTCAAATACTACTCATTCCCGTCAATCCACATAACTTGGAGAGCCTTCTACTAACCACTTCTCTTCAGGGGTGGAAGAAGTCTGTCTTACCATTTCAATAGGACATGTATGAATGCCAAGATATCACATTTATACATACATGACTTAAACTATTATGCAAGCAAGTTTATAAAAGAGTTTATTCAACAAGGTCACTCAAGCACGACAATCAAGTCAAGCACAACATAATCAATTCAAATCACGGCACAACCAATTCAAGGCTTTCCAATACACACATTACAAGTAATACTCCAAGCAAATAACAATTCACGAGGTCGATTCGATTCACGAGGTCAATTCAATAGGTCAATTCAATGCACAACTAGACACTTCACTTCACTTAGCACACATTTAGCACATAATACATAACTATATCACATAGATACACACATTCAATTCAAGACACACAATCTCACATACAGGCACACACTTTCAAGACACACTTAACAAGTACACATTCAAGGACCACTACCCACCAGACCGAGGACCCTGTCCCGGCTTATGAGCTAACTAAGCTCTGATACCACTTGTAACACCCCGATCCCTCTCGAGACCAGAAGTTCTATCAATCAATCTAATCGCAACCCAATTCCAAACCTGGGCAAAATTTTAGGGAAAGACAGACGGAGTCTCCCCTGTTTCTAGGCAAAATGCAAAACCTGCAATAGCATATAAGTGGACCAGCACCGTTTCCAACCATACAAACACCTCAAGGCCATCTGAGCCTTGTTTCTCAACAATTAAACACAACAGGTATACATACATTTTCAAGTACCCACACTATTCTAACTCTTTCTTTTAGACAATACAATCATGCATTGAAGTTAACTATACTAATTGGATACATAAACTAGCTTATCATTCTACCTCAATTACCTAGTTAATTTTAAATTACATTCCTTTTAACATTAAATACATACAACACATGAAACACACATCTTTGCATCTCTGACAACTCAAGCCACATAGCACGCAAGGCAACTCTTCAAGCACGATCTATCACATATCCATGAACTTTCCAACTAACATGATATTTTCTTAAATGTGGTGGTGAGGAGTGAGTATACACAACACGTATACTTAGTGAGGGCGAGACAGTTATCGAGGTGGAGAGAAAGAAAGTCGTGCAATGCAAATAAGACAGTTAAGCAATATAACTGACATGTAAGCAATCAATATATACAATCAATACAATAAACAATTAATAAAAGCATTAACATAACCATTCAAAGCTATACCACACTCTGAAGGAAACGGTTCACTCATACGAGCAATGTACCATGCGATTTGATTCCACGAGCAACTCTCAAACACGAATCCGATGACGACGCGCTGGCCCAACCACCTTATAACTTCAGTTGGAATACCCCAGAAGTATCCAATCAATTCTACGACCCAAATCTCCCTAGGAGGCAACCGAAGCAAGAAAGGGAATAGGACACGGAGCTAGGGCAACCAACCTGGCAACCCAAGGCTACACAGACTAGTGGCGATAAATGAGATATCAATCATTTACAATCAATAATAACAATCAATTAACTTTACAAGCATGATTATCATTAACTTCAACAAGAACATCAATTAAACACGTAATAGCAGTTCAAACACGAAAACGACAAATATCACTATTCAATCCCCAACTTCCAAAGGCAATTACGAGCAAACGAGCTATAAGATTAGGAAACCGATTTCACTACATTCACTTAGGCAGTACAAGGCACGTTTCTACATCACGAAGCTTCACTTTCTCACCCGAGACCCGAAAGTCCACCTACTGCGTTTGAACTACAACTATACTAACCGGTCGTTCAATCAACACCACAACAGTGCCAAAAGTGCTTCCATTCCCTCAATAGCAAAACCCCCAACTCAATTCGAGCACGGTCAACTTTTGGTCAAACGACCCTTTTTCGTTTCTTTGTCTAATTTCCAATTTTAACAAAGGCCGGTCCATTTTTATTACACATTTAATCTTTCGATCATCAATGGCCCCTATCCAAATCAAGAAATCGCAATTCGGATCAGAAATCCAAAATTCTAGGGTTTTACTATTAAAAATCACTATTCACGTTCTTCCCCAATTTCAAATACGCAATTTCAACCGTAAAAATTACTATATAAATATCAAACAATGCTCTACGAACTCAAAGGAAGCTAAATCAAGCAATTATAGGCATTATAACACATTATATATCAAATCAAAAAATTTGAAACAATAATCAAATTTCACAAAATATGCACAAAAGCGTGAAAACCCTCACAATGATTGAAGACCAAGACCCGCAAGGACCCGAGCCACGACCCCGAGCAATTCCACGCATGATTGTAGAAGAAAATTGAAGCAAAATTATTATTTTTTCTCCTTGAAAGCATTCGGCCATGGGGGGATACAAAGGGTATTTTGCAATTTGTTTGGTTTTGATTTTTGCCTTTTTTATTTATAAAAGATGACAAAGGGAATTTTGGTCATTTTGCAAGGTCAAGCTTAAGTGAAAATATGGTCAAACAAGCTTATTTTGATGCCCTTTAACCGAATTCAAGTTAAAACAATGCAATTTTAATGAAAACCAACTAAAACTAGCTAAATTAAGCTAAAAACATTTTTCACTAAGTCCGAGGAATATTTCTCTAACTCTCATTTTTGAAATTCTAAGATCGAACGGTCAATAAACGATCGCTAATCAAATGATGAGCAGTAATATAAAACTATAATTTTTGAAATGTAAAATAGTAGAATAGTTTAAAATTCACTCCGGCTCGGAGTTACTTTTCTCATTTAATTAAAAATCGAGTAATTTTAATGTAAGACAATTAAAACCGATTATTAAAATAACCAAAACAATCAAAATAATCAATATTCATTTAAAAATAATTAATTTAACTATTTCTAGAATATTGTAAAGAATTATGAAATTAATGTTAAGATACAAATGAATAAGTTAATATAAACACGTAGTCAGATGCAATTAAATACTAACATTTAAAATGACACTTAATTAAACACAAGAAAATAAATCTAATTACGATAACTAATAAAAATAAGTAATAATCTTTTAATTAATCAATATAAAAATTATTGAATGCTTTTAAAAGAAATATCAAAATAGTGCAAAAATGAATGATTTAACTAATTAAACACTTAATTAAATGTAGTCAAATGCTATTAAATGCATGCCGGGTTCGGGTTATCACAGTACCTTTGACCTATGTGACGTCGCTTCTTTGATCATCGCATTCATTATTGATTCACATTATCTCCTCGGGCAGGAAGTCTCAAAGCTCTTTTGCCAGCATTGAAAAACCTGAGAATTTTGATTAAAGTAGTTATCTGATAGACACAATTTGACAATTAGCGGAGGTGTCACCTTCTAAACCTACTTTTCTTAAGTCAATAGAGTACGACCTGGAGAAACAAAACCCATCCCCGTTTGAGTAGAGACTTCCGAAGAAGTTTTCAAAGCAAGGGAGGAATTCACTTCTAGTTGTCTATTGAATAGCAATGATGTTTGATCACCGTCACGAGATTTATTTGCAACTACTATAGCTAATCAATCTCCTGCTTTCATTCTGTTTGATTGAAGACTGGAATCTTAATGCGATCTGAGAGCAAATCTAGGAATCCCCTGGTAGTGGTAGTTGGGTTGGTGAAATCTGATAATCGATTGGCCTTAGAAAGGCTTTCCCAACCGTCATATTATGACTGAAAGTCCTGCCTACTTGTAGGCTTAGGGTAGTCCTCGAAAACCTTCTTCTTTTACTGGCTTGGGAAAGACTCGTAGGCTATGGATCCCACTAATGGAATGGGACTATAACGATACTTCCATGGTCTAGGTTCAAGGACAATAAAGATTGAGGCTTGAAGTATCTAAGGCTTCATGGACCCAATTTTTAAGGCTTTTAAGGACAGACTCGCGTTTGTCCTAGGGATTGACTGGTGACACTACTAACTGAATTGCCCTAATATATGTATTTTTCCACAGGACTGAGATAGAGATCCAAAAAAAAGCTCAATGCCCGGAAAAGCAAAGATAGATTCAAAAGTCAAATGCATCGGGATCATTTGTTGATATTTCCCCTGAACGGACAGTGGAATTATGGTATAAACAATCAAGTCAACCATTGTGACACCCCGATCCTTCTCGAGACCGGGAGTTCTATCAATCGATCTAATCAAAACCCAAACCAAACCCGGGCATAAATTTTAGGAAAAACGGACGGAGTCTCCCCTGTTTTTAGGCGAAATGTAAAACCTGCGACAGCATATAAGGGGACCAATACCATATCCAACCATTCAACCACCTCAAGGCCATCAGAGCCTCGGTTCTCAGCAATTAAACTCAGCAACTATACATACATTTCCAATTTAAAAGCTAACTTATCTCTTCTCTTTTTTAGCAAGTACATTCGAACTTGACAATTAAACCATACTAAGCTACTACATAAAATAAACTATCATGTCATTATAAATCTGTTCCTTTGGACATTACAAACATGCATTTGAAGTTAAGTTATAATAACTAGATACATAATATAACTTATCAAACTACTTCAACAATCTAATGAAACTTAAATTACATACTTTTTGACATTAAATACATACAACATATAAAAGCATATATCTTTACAACTTCGACACTCAAGCCACATAGGCACGCAAGACAACTCTTCAGGCAACGAACTTTCATGAAATCACGAACTTTCCAGCTAACATGACATTTCCTGAAATGTGGTGGTGAGGAGTGAGTATACACAACACGTATACTCAGTGAGGGCGAGACATATATCGAATTGGAGAGAAAGAAAGTCGTGCAATACAAATAAGACAGTTAAGCAATATAACTGATAAATAAGCAATCAAGACAAACAATCAATACAATAAGCAATTACTGAAACCATTAACACAACCATTCAAAGCTATACCACACTTTGAAGGCTATGGTTCACTCATACAAGCAATGTACCATTTCACGAGTGATACATCAATCTCGAGCTTGATGTTGACAACGATGACAATAAGCGCGCAACCACCTTATAACACCAGTTTGGAATACCCCAGGAGTAACCATTAATTCTACGACCCAAATCTCCCTGGGAGGCAACCCAAGCAAGAAAAGGGAATAGCTACGGACCTAGAGCAACCAACACTGGCAACCCGAGGCTACCCAGAGAGGCCCATCACTCACGTGCGGGACACTATGCAATGCAAGACTTGATACAAGGCGATAAAAGAGCAATAAAGCCACATGTGGGAGAATAACAAAGTAGGTTACTCTCGCACGTAATAGCAACAATTGATAAGCATTTCAATCAGAATCAATACAAACAAGTATGTCAATCAACCATAAGCATTCTATAGGCATAATATCAAGAAAACACACGAAGTCACAAATCGGCCCCAACTATCAAAACACTACCATTTCCAAACGAGCCACGAGTTCCAGAAACCGACTTCGCCAATCTTCCTAGGTCACCATAAGGCACGTCTAAAGACCCCGAAACCCTACCTAACCCTAGAATTCACGCAAAGTCTCGATTTCTCCCTTTGCTCGTTTGAACTACAACTATATCAACCAAACACCCAACCAACACCATAATTGCACCAAAAGTGCTTCCACGGCCTCCCGAAACAATGCCAACACGCAAAACGAGAAAATGCTAAAGTCGACCTAAACGACCCCGACTTTCACCAAGGTATAATTCTCATTATTTTCATTACGCAACCTAAACAAATCATGCATTTAGACATTCTAGCATACCTAGCACATTTTCACATCAACAAACAGCATAACAGCGTAACTTTATCGTTTCAAGGATTTACTATTCATGTTTTACTATTCAACTAACAAATTATATTTCAATTTCAATATTCAACCATAAAAAATGTTAAAAAGCTATAAATACATGTTCTACGATTGCTAGAGAATATTCTACAAGCCTCAAAATGATCAAAATAACATTCTACGGATAAAACCCAAAAATTAAAGTTAAAGCATAAAACTTTCAAATGCGCAAATAAACATGAAACCCTCACCTTAGATGCTCCTAGACGCTAGGAAAACCTCGTAGGATTCCTCGGAAACTGCCCCGTGCAAGCTCACGCGAAGATTCGAAGATTTTGGCTTGAAATCTTTTTTTTTTCTTCTCTCATTTTTTCGGCCCTGCTTGCTTATGTTTCAGCTCTGTTTTTATTTTTATTTTTCTATTTTAGGCTATTAAAAGAGGCACAAGGTCAAAATGGTCAATCCCCTTGGTCAAACCACTTAAAAATTGGTCAAACTAGCCTATTTCATGCATTTTTAGGCTAAAACAACTAAGGAAATATCAATTCTAGCTAACAACAATTAAATTACAAAATTTAAGGCACTAAAATACTAGTTTCACTATTTGTTGAGGACTCGAATTCATTTCCTAACTATCTCTCTCGATATGCTATGCACTTTGCGTCAACCAAGAAGTGACAATTAAACCTCAAAGAATCTAAGAAATATATCATTTTTTGAAAGCATCATAGTTTAAAATTTACTCTGGCTCGGAGTTACTTTTCTCATTTATTTGACAACCGAGTGATTTTAACACAAAACAACCAAAACCGATTATTAAAATAATCATAACAATCAAGGTAATTAATATTCATTTAAAATAATTAATTTAACTATTTCTACAATATTTTAAAGAATTATGAAGTTTATATTAAGCTACAAATGAAAGTTAATATAAACACATAGTCAAATACAATTAAACACTAACATTTAAGATAACACTTAATTAATCACAAGAAAAGAATTCCAATTACTATAATTATTGGAAATAGGTAATAATATTTTAATCAATTAATATAAATCCTTTTCGAATTCTTCTAAAAGAAATAGCAAAACAGTGAAAATTAGATGATTTAACTAATTAAACATTTAATCAAATGCAGTCAAGTGCTATTAAATGCATGCCGGGTTCGGGTTACACATCTTTCCCACCCTTAAAACAATTGCGTCCTCGCAATTCTTCTTCCGATAGAACTCAACATCATCTGAAATCCAATTCTAACTAATCTTCATCGGTTGAAGAATCCCGTTGACATGAATATCGAAGAAGAATAAAGTTCAACCAAGGGTGCCGAGATAATACCAATAAAGACTAAAGCAAAGATACTGTAGATGTCATTAATACCACACAATAACGACAAGAAGAATACCTCACGCACGAATCTCCAATAGAAGTCTAACTATTACTGCTCGAGAATTCCCAAGCAAGAAGCCAAATAAAAGCTCAAACAAAGGTTCCATCTAGAGGTCCAAAGAAGTACCCCGCTGGTCATGAATTTCATAGAAGAATTCCCTGTTAAGAGTGCTGAAGAAAATACCAAGAACCCAATCAAATATATTTCCAAAGTTCCAAAGAAGCCTTCCATATAATAACCCCATGGAACAACCAATTAGATTCCGAGTATTGCTATCAAATGCTGAGAAGAATGACAAAGGAAATAGCAGAGAAAATATAATGTGCCCAATAAGACAACCAAGTTGAATAACAACATAGTTTCCCACCAAAACCAAACTCTGAGGCCTCTTCACTATTTGCCAAGTGAGAACTTCATACAATCTTGCCAATAAGGAAAATACCAGTAGAACGCCCAATAAGAATTTCAAAGAATACCATACGTAGTATTATACAATAAGTCTGATAGGAACTCCAAATACCAAACCTGTTGAGGAACACTGAAGAAGATATCCGAAACAATGCTCCAATAAGAAAGTAGCCAAGTTTGCCTAATAAGTAAATATTAAATAATTGGCCACTGAGAATTCCAGAATATACCATTGAAGAATTTCCAATCAGGGATGCCAGTATCACACCAATAAAGACCGAGACACATATGCCATAGATAATACCATACAGTAAGTCCGATTGAGATCCCAATAGCCAAGTCCACCGAGAAGTGCCAATAGAAGTCTCCAAAGAATACCCAGTAAGAAACCCAAGAATGCTACCAAGAGCCATCATACAGAAACCCCAAAGAAAGTTTTCTTTTTATGATTGCCATTCACAAATAAGAGTCTTAGAAGTGTGCCAACAACTAAGCTCCATAAACAAACACCAACTCCCCAAATAAGGCTAGTCAAATACCATTCATTTCCTGCCAATCCATACACCTTGAGAAGCCAACTGTGAACCACTTTCTTCAAGGGAGGAAGAGGACTTACTTACCATTTCCATAAGACATGTATGAATGCCAATATATCACAGTTATACACATGCCTTAAACTATTATGCAAGCAAGTTTACAAAACAGTTTATTCAACAAAGTCACTCAATCACGACAATCAAGTCAAGCACAACATAATTAATTCAAATCACGGCATAGCTAATTCAAGACATTCCAATACACACATTACAAGCAATACTTCAAGCAAATAATAATCCACGAGGTCGATTCAATTCACGATGCCAATTCGATAGGTCAATTTAATGCACAACTGGACACTTCACCTTACTTAGCACACAATTAACACATAACACATAACTATATCACATAGGAGCACACATTCAGATCAAGACATACAATCTCACATACAAGCATACACTTTCAAGACACACTTAACAAGCACACATTCAAGGGTCACTATGCACCAGACCGAGGACCCTGTCCTGGCTTATGAGCTAGACAAGCTCTGATACCACCTGTGACACCCCGATCCCTGTCGAGACCGGGAGTTCTATCAATCGACCTAATCAAAACCCAAACCAAACCCGGGCATAAATTTTAGGAAAAACGGACGGAGTCTCCCCTGTTTTTAGGCGAAATGTAAAACCTGCGACAGCATATAAGGGGACCAATACCATGTCCAAACATTCAACCACCTCAAGGCCATCCGAGCCTCAGTTCTCAGCAATTAAACTTAGCAACTATACATACATTTCCAATTTAAAAGCTAACTTATCTCTTCTCATTTTTAGCAAGTACATTCGAACTTGACAATTAAACCATACTAAGCTACTACATAAAATAAACTATCATGCCATTCTAAATCTGTTCCTTTGGACATTACAAACATGCATTTGAAGTTAAGTTATAATAACTAGATACATAATATAACTTATCAAACTACTTCAACAATCTAATGAAACTTAAATTACATACTTTTTGACATTAAATACATACAACATATGAAAGCATATATCTTTACAACTTCGACACTCAAGCCACATAGGCACGCAAGACAACTCTTCAGGCAACGAACTTTCATGAAATCATGAACTTTCCAGCTAACATGACATTTCCTGAAATGTGGTGGTGAGGAGTGAGTATACACAACACGTATACTCAGTGAGGGCGAGACAGATATCGAATTGGAGAGAAAGAAAGTCGTGCAATACAAATAAGACAGTTAAGCAATATAACTGATAAATAAGCAATCAAGAAAACAATCAATACAATAAGCAATTACTGAAAGCTTTAACACAACCATTCAAAGCTATACCACACTCTGAAGGCTATGGTTCACTCATACGAGCAATGTACCATTTCACGAGCGATACATCAATCTCGAGCTTGATGTTGACCACGATGACAATAAGCGCGCAACCATCTTCTACACCAATTTGGAATACCCCGGGAGTAACCATTAATTCTACGACCCAAATCTCGTTGGGAGGCAACCCAAGCGAGAAAAGGGAATAGCTACGGACCTAGAGCAACCAACACTGGCAACCCGAGGCTACCCAGAAAGGCCCATCACTCCCGTGCGGGACGCTATGCAATGCAAGACTCGATTCAAGGCGATAAAAGAACAATAAAGCCACATGTGGGAGAATAACAAAGTAGGTTACTCTCGCACGTAATAGCAATAGTTGATAAGAATTTCAATCAGAATCAATACAAACAAGTATGTCAATCAACCATAAGCATTCTATAGGCATAATATCAAGAAAACACACGAAGTCACAAATCGGCCCCAACTATCAAAACACTACCATTTTCAAACGAGCCACGAGTTTCGGAAACCGACTTCACCAATCCTCCTAGGTCACCATAAGGCACGTCTAAAGACCCCGAAACCCTACCTAACCCTAGAATTCACGCAAAGTCCCGATTTTCCCCTTTGCTCGTTTGAACTACAACTATATGAACCAAACACCTAACCAATGCCATAATTGTACCAAAAGTACTTCCACGGCCTCCCGAAACAATGCCAACACGCAAAACGAGAAAATGCTAAAGTCGACCTAAACGACCCCGACTTTGACCAAGGCATAATTCTCATTATTTTCATTACGCAACCTAAAAAAATTATGCATTTAGACATTCTAGCATACCTAGCACCTTTTCACATCAACAAACAGCATAACAGTGCAACTTTATCGTTTCAAGGGTTTACTATTCATGTTTTACTATTCAACTAACAAATTATATTTCAATTTCAATATTCAACTGCATAAAATGTTAAAAAGCTATAAATACATGTTCTACGATTGCTAGAGAATATTCTACAAGCCTCAAAATGATTAAAATAACATTCTACGGATAAAACCCAAAAATTAAAGTTAAAGAATAAAACTTTCAAATACGGAAATAAACATGAAACCCTCACCTTAGATGCTCCTAGACGCTAGGAAAACCTCGTAGGATACCTCAGAAACCGCCCCGTGCAAGCTCACACGAAGATTCGAAGATTTTGGTTTGAAATCTTTTTTTTTCTTCTCTCATATTTTCGGCCCTGCTTGCTTCTGTTTCAGCTCTATTTTTTTTTTTCTATTTTAGGCTATTAAAAGAGGCACAAGGTCAAAATGGTCAATCCCCTTGGTCAAACCACTTAAAAATTGGTCAAACTAGCCTATTTCATGCATTTTTAGGCTAAAACAACTAAGGAAATATCAATTTTAGCTAACAACAATTAAATTATAAAATTTAAGGCACTAAAATACTAGTTTCACTATTTGTTGAGGACTCGAATTCATTTCCTAACTATCTCTCTCGATATGCTATGCACTTTGCGTCAACCAAGAAGTGACAATTAAACCTCAAAGAATCTAAGAAATATATCATTTTTTGAAAGCATCATAGTTTAAAATTTACTCTGGCTCGGAGTTACTTTTCTCATTTATTTGAAAACCGAGTGATTTTAACGCAAAACAACCAAAACCGATTATTAAAATAATCAAAACAATCAAGGTAATCAATATTCATTTAAAATAATTAATTTAACTATTTCTACAATATTTTAAAGAATTATGAAGTTAATATTAAGCTACAAATGAAAGTTAATATAAACACAAAGTCAAATACAATCAAACACTAACATTTAAGATAACACTTAATTAATCACAAGAAAAGAATTCCAATTACTATAATTATTAGAAACAGGTAATAATCTTTTAATCAATTAATATAAATCCTTTTCGAATTCTTCTAAAAGAAATAGCAAAATAGTGAAAATTAGATGATTTAACTAATTAAACATTTAATCAAATGCAGTCAAGTGCTATTAAATGCATGCCGGGTTCGAGTTATCACAACCATAGTCCTACTACTAAGACTAAGTCATGAACCAATGTGACTATAACAACTTATTTTATTCGGCACAATGAATCTAGCTAACTCAATCATGTCGTACTTGCCTGAGCCTTCTCGTTCTAGTTTATTATGCCCGGTAGTAATGTTTGATAGAGGAAATTCCAAAGCAAGGCTGACTGAATAAAGGAATCGACTAGAACCCCGTATTTGCATTCACATTCTCTTTCTCCGAATGTTTCAAGGAAGGCTAATAAAAAGAAGTACCCCAGCAAGAAAACTTTGTCACGCTCAATCCCTTACTTGTTTTCTCACTTATTACTAGCAGCTCCTCATTTACACTTGAGAACAACCTATTCTTTTTCACAGCAAAGCATGAAGAGTCGAAAGAGTTCACATATGTTGAGAGCTTGCAGGCAGAAGACGAACTAAAAGCTGTCCAATCCAATGCAACCTCATTCACTAAATGTAAACCTCCGAAAGATGCGAAAGTGGGTAAGTGGGTTCCTTCTTTTCTTACCCTTACATAAAAAGGGAGTAACTTCTATGAGGGATGTCGTGCGACCAAGTATGGGAAAATCAAATTTCCCTGGGGCATGTAAGTCCTGGCATCATGAAGTGAACTAGACTGGCTTCGGTCTCACTTTACATAAAGCACCCAAGCTTCATACAGGGTATCATTAGGTTCTTTCCCCAGTTTTGCTGGCTCACCTCGACATTCAAGGTTAGCCCCTAATCCGAGTGAGGATTACTCCTTTCGTTCCCCTCGGGTTCTGTTCTATTAGTGGAATCCCCAAAAGTGAAAGAAGCGGAATGGTAAAGGTCTCTTCCCTCAATTAGTTCTTTGTCTTCTCTTAGCAATGGTTTTTTAAAGACTGCTTCATCCCACCATCTTTATCCTATCTTCATGTCTTATAATCTCTATTGTTGAAGCTGTTGAGAATCACCTTTTTGACACTACCAGATCAGCATCCGCTAACTTTCTAGGCTAAGCCTATAAGATCGAATAAGAGGAAGTTTCATGTGCTTTCGGGAAATATCAAAAATATTCCAAAAAGAAAAAAAAATACAACCCCCAAAAAGAGCTCAGGGCATGAGATGCAGCAGTTAGGTCCCTCTTGTCTTCTGCACTAGTTCCTGATTTAATTCCCCGATAAAGTGCTATGCGAAAGGTTGCTTCAATATTCCTTTCAGCGGGTAGTTTTTGTTAAGAGCAAGGGCCGAATGGATGGAAGAGGCACGTGACTAGTTGGAAGCTGGGGAATAGATGAGGGTTTTCTAATCATACAACTACCAAAAATAAGTAGCATTTGGTAAGGCCATAATGGAAAGGAGAAAATAGAGTGGTTTCTTGAGCTCCTAGGCAAAGGTTTCACAAGAGGCGAGCTAGTGGGCTACGAATAGGCATAGGCCGGCTATTTCACGTTTCCCGTTCTCCTTATTAGCTAAGGATAGGAAATCTGTGGCATATCTTTATCAATCTGGCAATTAAAGTAGCGATGGTTTTTTCTCTTTGTGAATTCAAATAGAAGGTAATGGATAGTTATAAAAAAAGGCCCTTCGTGTTAGATTTTCTAAGAAGGCTCCTTTTTAACAATTTCTTGCAGGTGACGAACTATGGATGGTTCTAAATCTATCGTGAGGTAAAAAATCATGAGGATTTGATCAGCCCAGCTAAAACTTGCCTGTGTTAGTAGCCAGCTACTTTTTCCTATATTGGTAAGCAGAAGTTCGGAAGTGGTGGTCAAGTATAAAGGATCTTTTTTCATCCTTAATGGGATAGTACTGTACCACTTGATCTAAACCATAATCAGGGAAGATGATCCACCGATGCTGACCAACCACGATAGGGTCTATTCCATACCATGCTCTCGGGAGAAAATATAGCATAGTAAAGGCTCACGCCTCTGGTGTCTGCTGTTAAGTCATATGTTCAATCGAGAGAGGTACACGCTTTCGGCTTTGAAGTAAATGTGTCATGCCCCGACCCTGACTTGTTGCCAAGACAAGGCCGGAACGTGACTTGATTGGGATAGATAAACCTGTACAATCATTAATTCATAACTTAAACATTCATATATCTAGAAGGAACTTCAAAAAAGGGGTGCTCAAAACAGTTGGCACACCACCATCAATAAGCCTATTTCATAATTACAAGGCCTAGTTTCAACTAGCACAACATGCCAGAAGTCATCTATGACATCTAGACCTCAAAAGAATAAAACAACAATACTATCTCCATCCAACGTTTCGAAGGTTAGTTACATACCCAAATCCAAAATAATATTATAGTACTTGAAGTTGTTCAATTTTAACATAGATAACAACATCCAAAAATCCAACTATACAAGCAAACAGGATCACAACAAGCAGAAGTCCAACTCGTCACACAAGTAAGCCTCACTCTTAGCTTAAGTCCCTGGCTCAGGCTCAACCTCACCTGAAAGATTGTCATGAAAGCGATGAGCTACACTTAGCTCAACAAGGGTTAATGCTCGGGTGGTTTTTGCAAACACTTCAACATTTGGAAAGCCTTTCTTGAAAACATGATATGCTTGAGTGCAATTAAGTACAGTAAATAATTAAACAAGTAATAACACATCACTCTACCCTCCGAGGTCCTCAAGGGCCCAAGTGAAAGTAGGTTTACCATATATCAAAGGATACAGTTTTCTTTGCAGTTGCTGTAGATGGCCGGCCTTGAATCAATCTTCATCCAGTTACCCCAACTCCAAACATTAGGTGATATCCAGATAATCACTGGGGACCATGGTAGTCGTGACCGACTAGTAGCCCTATGCTACCCAGGAGTAACGAAGGCTACCATGCCCATAATTGTGGTTGCAACCATCGCACATGCAATCATTATCAAGATAAACAAGATATATGCATCAACAGATATGGGAGGTAACAAAGTAGGTTACCTCTGATCACATAATCATACAACTAATCTTGAACATATTCCAGTGTCTAAATGTGTAAATTATTACAATATCTTACATTTAGAATTCATACAGTCATGTAGACAAGCAACATTTATAATGCCTTGCATTTATAACATATAAGATGAAATGTGGAAGTCAACAAGGAAGGTTGTTTCATCATACAAGTGTTTCCAATAATTTTGCATTAGCCTAATTTAGGAGATAAATTTTCCTACATTCCCAAAATCCAATTAATCTGATTTTTGCCTATAATCGAAGTTTATTGAATGTAGATAACTCTAGAATCAAGCGGAACTCAATTCGGAGTTGAAATGAATAAGATATGGCCTCCGGAAACTCACTGTGCAAAGCAGTCAAACATCCGGGCGTTGCTGCCTTCATCAGGTCGACCGGAAGAAGCTGGTAATACCCAGATGGGAGTTTTTGCCGGGCGTTGGGGCTTCTATCAAAGCGACCAGATAGAGGCTTTAACACCCAGATAGCTAGATGGGAAAGGCTCAAATTCTACCCAAATCATCCAAACTACAACCCATCAACCTACCAACATACAAACAAGTTCAATGTGGCTATTAGGCATCATATAAGGGTTCTAACTCAACCAAAAACCACCCTTGTCAAGCCCCAACTCGACCCCACCTACAATCAGTTAGGACGCAACGAAATTTCGGCAGTATAACGACAGTAATTAAGACACCGAGGCTCTAAACCAACCTCTCAGAATATCACACAACCAAACTCCACAACCATTCAACAATGAACTCCTCAATTAAGTTAACAACATACAACATAACCATATCATACAATAATCATTTTTTAGTTATACGCCTCCGTACCAACATAATACCTTAACTTTAATATACAAAGCAAAATAGATTGAACCAACCTAGCAACCTAATCATAACAAAAGTAAGACTACTAAGTTAGCATCATTTAGTTCATTATCTTTACTACAACTTATACATCATAAACTACAAAGTAATTAAAAGACAACTAGTTTAATATACAAAATAATAGAGTATACAACATCTCAATCATCAAGGACAAGACTCTGGCACATAGGACTCGTCCACATATGACACATTATCTTCTTCTGGAGGCACGTACCCATAATCTTTCTCAAAGACACCTGTAAGCATTCAATAATAGAAAGTGAGCTTATATAAAACAAGCTCAGTGAGGATCCGATAGATCTCTAACAATATTTACTATACTCCTTGGAAATGATCCTTTGAGCAGTAAACAGACAATAAAACATCAATAACAATATAAACACATAACTATAATGACCAATCAATAAAGGATACTCTAGTTGGTGTAGCTCCAAACGCCATCACGATCTCAACCATTCTTCTTATAACTCCCCATTACTCACGCACCCGAGGTACCTCACTAGCCCCTCCCTCCATGACACCTCCGTAATGCGAGCTGGGGGTAGCCTCTAGTAGTCATGCCGTTATTAACCCGACAGCCCGACGCTGCCCGAGAGGTGGCATACACATACCAAGACTCAGCAATAATAATAAACATCACATCACAGGAGGACAACTTTTTCTGTTGACTATCTCTCGGTTCATCAATAATCAATCAACAACCATATTTTCATCAATATAACATAAAGTAATCAATTAAAACAACAAACAACTAAGTTAGATGACAAAGCAGGCCATCCAACTTAACATGCATTAAACACGTAGTCTAACCCTAGTCTAACCATTAACAACTCACAATTCAATAACTCAAACACCACCCAATCATCTAAAAGCATAACTCAACATTTTAAAGAAAGACAACCTAAACTTCAAATAATCATATCTTATATTCTACTAATCCAAACAACTCCAAATCTACATTAGTCCTCTCGGAAACCAACCAAAACACATCAAAATCAACCCAACAACCCAAAAACCTCAATGCGTCAAGGCTGAAATTTTCGGACTTTTACACCAACATCACAATCGAAAATTCGGCATTATAACAGCGCTACCACGTAATTAACAAACTTTTAGAAATCGACGACAATTGATTCCAACCATTACAACTCAAAATATTCAACAATTGGCCAAACTATCAACTTTAAATGCCCGAAAATAAAAATTTATTCTACAACGGTTCAAATCTTATAAGAATACATAAAATCGATCCTTAGCATGCACTGAGCAATAATATAACTTCAAATTAACATTCTAACAGTTCAATATTCAATTATATGCAAAAACATAAAAAATGACTTTTCAGATCTAGAATTTTTCTCTCACATTTGATATGTTTTGAAGCTACAAAGAGGCTCAATGGATGCTCAAGAGGTGGAATCAAGCTTTGCTTGATGGAAATTGGCCTATAATTGCAACTTCTAATGAAAATTTGCCTTTGAAAACTTGAAGAAAACCTTGGCTTTTCTCTCTAATGGCTTTCGGCCATGTAGGTGTAAAATGAGTATGTTTTTGTGTTGTGCAAGTGTGTGTTGATGCATATTAAGTAAAGGTCAACAATTTAAAAGAAAGTCAATTAGTTTTATTTAGTCTTTTAATTCTATTTTTAGTCTTTTAATACTTTTTCTTGACTATTTCATGCTCAACTATTAAATTGACAACTAAATTAATTCTAGACAATATATTTTAGGTGACAAAGAGTGTTACATTAAAACAGTTTCACCCGTGTCGGCTTAAAACTCGTTTTCCTGCAAAAGAAAGTGTAAAAACCTTTAAAATTCCAAAACTAATTCCAAATCCGTTTTAATCAAACGGGTCTATTAATACCCAAGGACTAGGTTTTAAAACGTTTAAAACACCCTTGTAAAAAATTTAGCAGATAGGTGTTCAAAAATACTATTCACCAAAACCGACGATAAAATTTCTAATTCCATTTTTGATGAAAATTTCATGAATGCACACTTAGCATGTATTAGGAGTATTAATCACATATTTAGCACATTCTAAGTCATATAGTACATAAACAGGTCAATTCACACAAAACGAGGTAAAACACGCAAATTGAGATAAAGCAAAATATGGGGTCTCACATTCTCCCCCCTTAAAGAAATTTCATCCCCGAAATTCTTACTCGCTGAACGGAAAAGATCTGGGTACTGCTGCTACATCTGATCTCGCCTCTCCCAAGTAGCATCCTCAATACCGTGATGCTTCCACAATACTTTGACCATTGGAATCTTCTTCGATCTCAGTTTCCGTTCCATCTGATCAAGAATGCGAATCGCCCTCTCATCATAAGACAAATTCTCACGAAGCTATAACGGCTCTGGCTCTAGAATATGAGAAGGATTCGGATTATACTTCCGCAAATTCGACACGTGAAAGACATCATGAACATTAGAGAAATTCTCCAGTAAAGCCAACCGATATGCCAACTAGCCAACTCTACCAGTAATCTCAAACGGCCCTACAAACCTCGGACTCAGCTTACCACCTTTACCATAATGAGCAAACCCCTTACGAGGTGACAGTCTCAAGAAAACCCAATCCCCGACGGCAAACTTCAAATCTCGACAGCGCTTATCAACATAACTCTTGAATCTACTTTGCGCTGTAAGCATTCTCTGCCTTATCAACTAAACATTCTCAATCTTCTCCAGAAGCTTTGGCATAATTGTCACGCCCCCAACCCGACCTATGGAGGTTAGACTAGGGTGTGATCTAATCATTCACGTTCATTTACAAGTATAACTGGTTAACGAAAGTTAAGCTTATCCGTTAGACTAGAACTCCAAAAGTTTTTTGAAAAACCGGCAGCATAACAGCTGTAGTTAGGACCTTTTAGTTTGACCTAATTTCTAAATGCCTCAATTATTCCAATTATTAATCCAATTCCATTAAGGACTCCTATTTTGTCATCAACCGATATGCCTACTAGTCTATCTTGAAAGTCTCGTTTGGTTAATAAGCCTAGCATGATAACTACGTCCCGTTTATTTATCAATTTCTTATCATTCAAGTACCTATTATCCTTTAGTTTACAAATAAGCACCTAAGTGAAATTAGATAGAATTGACTTAATTGATTTTTCACCTAGGGGTTTAATTGCCTACGATAGCTATTATTCAAGATAATGAAAGCAAATAACCAAATAAGAAGTTCGTTCGGTTATAGGTAGTACAATCCAAAACTAGACCCAAATTACAACAGGGTCATTTACATCAACAAAATAAGTAGTCTTCAGAGCAAACACAACGTTCATAGAATATCCACTGACAAGCAAGGCACATAAAGCACGTAGTCACTCCAAGGAATCATCAACAGGCACATTCTTCTCGGGTACCTGTTCCAAATCTTCTTCACCTATGATGATAAAAGAGGGTGAGTCCTTATGAACTCAGCGAGGGGGAACGAGAAATAACGTTTTGAAATCTCTTTTCCGGTTAGTCTTATGAAAACCTATTTTTTAGAACATGTCACATATTACAATTAAGAAGTATGCAAAATATAAGAATCAAATTGAACAACATATATAATTACCAATCATTTCAAGGATACGGTGAGCTTTCGCTCTCGAGATCAATCAGTGAGCATTTGCTCTCAATATAATTTTCGATAACAATTGTTGTGGCTGGCTTCAATCATCCACTTATCACTCCCAATTGGGTGTACTCCGGATGTACCCCGAAAACCTACGACCTAACTTTCCGAGGGTGGAATGCCAAGCGAGAGAGGGAATTGGACCATGGTAGTCACGGGAGTACCAGCAAGCCCTATGCCGCACGGCGTTCGTGAAACGCTACCATGCCACGATGAGAGGTTGCAACCTTGTATGCAATGTACATTTATGCCATTTAACATTTCACATTAGGAGGTCAGCAAAGTAGGTTGCCTCCGAGCAAGTATAGGATCACATTTTGACATATTGGCATATAAGGCATTGTAAGAACATGTAATCATTTCATATATCAATTCAAAAGCAATTAAACTCTCACGGGCAGCCAAGTAACCATGTTCAAATAAGCCATAGCATGTCTTTTAACAATTCACGTTAGGAGGTCAAGAAAGTAGGTTGCCTCCGAGCAATTATAAGATCGCATATCGATAAGTAAACTTACAAGGCATGCTTTGACTTGTACATTCACTTTGTAAAACACTTTGTAAAACACTTAGGAGCATGTGAACATTTAATGGACAGCCAAGTAACACCATATAAAACAAGTCATATAGCTCATTTTAGTTCACATATTAAGTATTGAGATCATACGAGCATGCAACGACACTTATACAAGACCGGGTGCAAGAATAGTTCACGTATCAACATGCAATCATCAGGAATCATGTTTAGAGCTATATGGACAATTCCGGGCAGCCTATTAACCTCCTTCAACATCATTTATAATTTACACAAGAATGGTTTATGACTCGGGAACCCACGGGGCCATTGGGGTTTACTAGGCCGTGCTCGGGGTTAGTTTCATTTGCTAAGCACCACAAGTAATACTTAAACCACATCAATCCTATATAAAATTTATTGGGCAGCCTACTAGTCACAGAATTAAACACATTAATCATATGATCATCACTTAGCAAGATTTCATAGTTAATAGAGTTTCAATTCATGCTTACACGTGCGATTAAGCCACAAGTTGTCACATTATTGAACCCAAGCCATGCATCGATTACTTAAGCATCCTCAATCATCCAAAACAGTCCACACAACATCTAAGTGCCACAATTTCAAACATTCAATACCACAAGAGAAGTTACAACATGTTTCAAAGCATATCACTAAACAAAACCTCACTGCATTGGTCTGTTTTCCCACATTCATGTAGACAAGCAAAAAATCTCCAATTTCTGTGAACAACATGTCAAATTAAAGCTTAATGAGTGATTTAAATCCAGAAACAAACCTCACCTCATTTGGAGTTCGGACTCAAGAGTTATAGCAAAAACCGTGAGACTACGCAAAACAGTCCAAATTCGTACACATTTCAATACTTGCCATTTTTCAGGGTTTTAGGGTCCGATTTAGCCTTAGTCTATTTCTGACAAAAATGTCCAGAACTGAATAATCTTTCGACATACAATTTTTCATGTATTTTCACCAACATTTACTAGGTTAAAAACACTTCGTTCTACAGAGCTAGTAATCTGCCAGAAACCTATTTCGTATTTCCAGATTTTCCAGATTTAGACACCTTTCAATATTTTGCCATTTTGGAAGCCTTAGAGTCAAAATTGGCATTGGACTATTTGTACGAAAAATGCTCCGAACTGAAAAAAAATAGTGACCTACCAATTTTCACACATTTTTGACATCATTTTCTAGGCTAAAATGTTTGGTCCACAAGGTCAGAAATCTGCCAACAGAAACGTTTTTACCTATCTTCAAGTTCTAGCCAAATGTCCAGCCATGCATGGGTATATAAGCTCATGTACACACATATACAATAACTACAGAGATAAATATAGCCATATGGAAGCATGCATGTGCTTTTTGAAAGCTTTTAAAAGAGTTTAACCCTCACCTTAGCAAGTTAATAGATGAAGATGCACCAATGGAGCTTCTTTCTTGCCTCTTGCTTGCTTGGGCTGCTATGGCCGAGCTTGGGAGAGATCTTGAGAGCATGCTTGAGGTCTTGGAACGTCAAGAGGAAGCCATGGTCGAAATGGAGAGAGAATGAGAGCTTGAGAGGGTTTTTGAGAGGAAAAATGAAGTTTTAGTGTGTGTGTGTGTGTGCTCGGTTTTGCAGAATTTTTGTGTGTCAAATGCCTTCTAAAGTTGCTGAATATTGTGCCTAGGAAATGTAGTGTGCAAGGAATAAGTGCATGAGCATGTTGGAGGCTTAGGAGTTAGTAAAAAGGGCATAGAACTTAGGAAAAGTTATGACATGGTGTAAGAAAATGTTGGGTAGAATAGATTATTTTATAGTTAATGGGATTTGTAGAGAATTTGAATTAGGAATATAATATTGGTTAGTGGATTGTGTAGGATTATTTTAGTGTTTTGTGCTTTGTGCAAGAATCTTTATTGATTAGCGTGCAGGCACGCATTCCTAGGTCTAGGGCACGCACTACGAGGTAAGGCACGCACTTCAAAGTAAATGCATAGATTTCTATGTAAATGCACGTAATTCTGGGTTAGTGCACACAAACCGATACAAGGTACGTAATTCAATACAATGCACGTAAATCAAGGTATGAAGCTTAAACCTAGGTTAGGGCACGCAGTTCAAGATTATGGCATATGAAATGAGAAAACGCACACAAATCGAGGTCTCGCACGTACTTCAAGGTCAGGGCACGTATATCTAGGTATGTACGTACATCGAGGATTAGGGCACACAATTCTAGGTCAAGGCACGTATGATGAAGCATGCACGAAAACCAAGATAGGACACGCAATCCAAGATTAGTCATATAATTCTAGGTCTAAGGCACGTAAATCGAGGTTAGACACGTTATTCAAGGTCGGGCCTCACATCCTCCCCTCCTTAAAAGAATTTTGTCCCGAAATTCATTCTTACTTGTTGAGGTCATTTAGGTGGATTTCGACCATTGTTATTTTCCCACTCCGAGTCATCCCATGTTCTTTGATCTCTCTTACCACAACCAATTAACTTCCTAGCTTTATACAATCATTTAATTCGATATGACCCCTACATTCATAGTTTGTTCCTTTGAACGACTCTATTTTCTCCAATTGATCTTAAGGTCAAGTTCATTAACTAAGATTAGAATCTCCAAACATAGTCATCAAAGTTGCATCGGTATTCTAACAATATAATTATAACTCCAAAATCATGACTTATGTCATGTCAATCTTTCATTCATACCTCAAAATGAATATCACAATAATTCCATGATCCTATGGTGACATACGCTAATTTCAAGATAATAGGTCTATATCTGATTTACATATCCTATCTACTAGCTTCAAAACTGATATCGCATAGGTCATAACATGTTATGAATTATTTCCACAATACGACCCTATTTTCAGGAAGAACTCACCAAACAAACTAATCCATCTCAAGTCATCATCTATCGATAGTATCATAGTCCTTATCGCGTAGGTACATTAGATTAACAAATCTTCTAATGACAAGTCTCTCAGTTACAGGCTCCTATTCACTAACATTCTTTCCCAACTTCGTTAACCTTCACACTTGTAATCAAGAAGAAAGACTGTTGAGATTCGTTAAACTCAAACTCTAAGGTTTATTAAGTACCACCAACAAACTGCCATCGAAATTGCATGGGTAAACTGATCATGTTGCACTAGTTCCATTCTTACAAGTAAATTTCATCAGCTTGCAATCCACAATTTATTTCCTTAGTCAAATCTCTATCTTCAAGTCACGAGGCTTTAGAATTTCTTTCAATCTTAACCAAGACTCCTAAGGTGAAGAGTTTCAACCTCAAATAAATTTCACTCACCTCAATCCAAGGTTACGTCATACTTAAGGGTACAATGGTCCTACTCACTTAGCGACCTAGTCATTCCTTCGAACACTTAATGTCTACCAATATATCTGCAACATTAGTGTTACTAAGCTATGGCCATAGCCATGTAAGTGATATCAATGTTCCACTAGGTTACCGACCGTACAACACAATCCTAGGAATATAAATGGGTACCGAAATGATCTAGTTCATAAGATACTTACCATACTAATCCAAATAGCTTGTTACACAAAATAACTTCAAGGCTGTGTCAACATAAGAATTATGACTGTGAGGCATCCTTCAATATAATCTAATAGAACTTCAAAAATAATCAACCACTCATTAACTATCACTACAAGATCCACCCTCTATTCAACGACCCTGATTCGAAGTCTACCAACAGCTAGTCTTTTGGGTCATCATGACTCTAATTCATCTCTATCTTAACTATATGAAATTTTATTCTTCTCATTTACATGTTCATCTAGCTAAGAGCATCAAGACACATCGACCTTAGGTCCTAGGCATTATAACGAATCATCAGGCATACTTACTATTAGCTATTTAGGATTACTATTCATACCCTAACGACTCCACTTTGCAACCGGATGCTTTAATCTGATTTCCATGGTTTATATACTAGGTCCATCAGTAATACTTAGGGATATATGCTTCCAATATCCTTTAGGGTATCCAAATAACGAGTGTGTAGAATGACTTACTCTGCATAATCGCAACTAAGTCTGAGGGACACCAAATTAATACTATAATTCTTAATATCACCAATATCCAACTTTGGACCTTTAGCAACGTTAGTCATCTAATGCAAAATTCAATACCTTACACTTCTATTCGACCTAACATTTTAGATGTAGTCTTCCGAACACAAGTTCTAGCTATGTGAATCCCTCAATTTCAACATTTTTATATCTTGTTATACTAAAGAATCATCAACCTTGTTAAACTCAATCTCCAGAGTTGTCTACATGTCTTGAGGTTATTCATTGTTAAGTCATTTAAATACACTATTCATGCCTTAATAATCTAACCCCTATCGTCAATTTCCACGAATTCATCTCTTAATTTCTAGGTAACGATCTTACAACTGAGTGAACTTGAAACTCGCTAGTATACACCTTATTAGGTTCAACGATGCTTAATTCCAATCAAGTAAGGATTCAATCATATAAATAGTCTATTATACCAATTTAATATATAAGAATTTGATTAAAAAGCAATTCCTAAGTCAAACTTCCATTATAAGCATATGAATATATATATACTACTCCACATGTCCAATAGTATATTCTTATATCTAAGAAAAGTTGTATGTCCTTAACATTTTTTCTTGAACCACAATTAGAAGAACGGTTTAACAGAATCAAGTACTTTATGGCTATAAAATTGATAACTTAATCACAGGCATGTGTATTCCAAAGATAATGAGATAATTTTACCTCAACAATTATACATGTGCTACGCATTTTATATATATGCATATCCAATAATACATACGATTCATCGAGTACCTGTGAAGATGCGAGAAACCTCTAACCGAGCCTTTTCATTCTTCCTACATAAATTCAATTCCCTGGAAGTCCTAATCCTAACTATCTATGTGTACAAACAGTCATTCATGGTTATGTAACATGTACATGTATAAAGGAAGGAGTATAAAAGCATGCATGCATTATCGAGGGCACTAACGTGTTGATGTGCATGACACATAATACATATAGTCCACTAGGCACATGATATTCAATACTCAAGCAATTAAAGCACATTAGCACACATTAACACATATAAACAAGACATCATAATTATCTTAGGGCTTCTACCTACGGTCTGAGAGTTGAACCCGACTAATGCCTAGTTAGCAAACTAAGCTCTGATACCATTCTAATATAAGGTGTCACGCCCCCAACCCGACCTATGGAGGTTAGACTAGGGTGTGATCAAATCATTCGCATTCTTTTACGATTATAACTGGTTAACGAAGGTTAAGCTTATCTGGTAGACTAGAACTCCAAAAGTTTTCTGAAAAATCGACAGCATAACAGCTGTAGTTAGGACCTTTTAGTTTGACCTAATTTCTAAGTGCCTCAATTATTCCAATCATTAATCCAATTCTATTAAGGACTCCTATTTTGTCATCAACCGATATGCCTACTAGTCTATCTTGAAAGTCTCGTTTGGTTAATAAGCCTAGCATGATAACTACGTTCCGTTTATTTATCAATTTCCTATTATGCAAGTACCTATTATCCTTTAGTTTACAAATAAGCACTTAAGTGAAATTAGATAGAATTGACTTAGTTGATTTTTCACCTAGTGGTTTAATTGCCTACGATAGCTACTATTCAAGATAATGAAAGCAAATAACCAAATAAGAAGTTCGTCCGGTTCTAGATAGTACAATCCAAAACTAGACCCAAATTACAATGAGGTCATTTACATCAACAAAATAAGTAGTCTTCAGAGCTAACACAACGTTCATAGAACAGCCACTGACAAGCAAGGCTCATAAAGCACGTAGTCACTCCAAGGAATCATCAACATGAACATTCTCCTCAGGTACCTGTTCCAAATCTTCTTCACCTGTGATGATAAAATAGGGTGAGTCTTTATAAACTCAGCGAGAGGGAACGAGAAATAACGTTTTGGAATCTCTTTTTCGGTTAGTCTTATGAAAACCTATTTTTGAGAACATGTCACATATTACAATTAATAAGTATGCAAAATATAAGAATTAAATTGAACAACAGATACAATTACCAATCATTTCAAGGATATGGTGAGCTTTCACTCTTGAGATCAATCAGTGAGCATTTGCTCTCAATATAATTTTCGATAACAATTGTTGCGGCCGGCTTCAATTATTCACTTATCGCTCCCAATTGGGTGTACTCCGGATGTACCCTGAAAACCTACGACCCAACTCTCCGAAGGTGGAATGCCAAGCGAGAGAGGGAATTGGACCATGGTAGTCATGGGAGCACCGGCAAGCCCTATGCCGCCCGGTGTTCGTGAAACGCTACCATGCCATGATGAGAGGTTACAACCTTGTATGCAATGTACATTTATGCCATTTAACATTTCACATTAGGAGGTCAGCAAAGTAGGTTTCCTCCGAGCAAGTAGAAGATCACATTTTGACATATTGGCATATAAGGCATTGTAAGAACATGTAATCGTTTCATATATCAATTCGAAAGAAGTTAAACTCTCACGGGCAGCCAAGTAACCATGTTCAAATAAGCCATGGCATGTCTTTTAACAATTCACATTAGGAGGTCAACAAAGTAGGTTGCCTCCGAGCAATTATAAGATCGCATATCGATAAGTAAACTTACAAGGCATGCTTTGACATGTACATTCACTTTGTAAAACACATTGTAAAACACTTAGGAGCATGTGAACATTTAACGGACAGCCAAGTAACACCATATAAAACAAGTCATATAGCTCATTTTAGTTCACATATTAAGTGTTGAGATCATACGAGCATGCAACGACACTTATACAAGACCGGGTGCGAGAATAGTTCACGTATCAACATGCAATCATCAAGAATCATGTTTAGAGCTATATGGACAATTCTGGGCAGCCTATTAACCTCCTTCAACATCATTTATAATTCACACAAGAATGGTTTATGACTCGGGAACCCACGGGGCCGTTAGGGTTTACTAGGCCGTGCTCGGGGTTAGTTTCATTTGCTAAGCACCACAAGTAATACTTAAGCCACATCAAGCCTATATAACATTTATTGGGCAGCCTACTAGTCACACAATTAAACACATTAATCATATGATCATCACTTAGCGAGATTTCATGGTTAATAGAGTTTCAATTCATGCTTATATGTGCGACTAAGCCACAAGTTGTCACATAATTAAACCCAAGCCATGCATCGATTACTTAAGCATCCTCAATCATCCAAAACAGTCCACACAACATCTAAGTACCACAATTTCAAACATTCAATACCACAAGAGAAGTTACAACATGTTTCAAAGCATATCACTAAACAAAACCTCACTGTATTGGTCTGTTTTCCCACATTCATTTAGACAACCAAAAAATCTCCAATTTCAGTGAACAAAATGTCAAATTAAAGCTTAATGCGTGATTTAAATCCAGAAACAAACCTCACCTCATTTGAAGTTTGGACTCAAGAGTTATAGCCAAAACCGTGAGACTACGCAAAATAGTCCAGATTCGTACACGTTTCAATACTTTGTCATTTTTCAGGGTTTTAGGGTCAGATTTAGCCTTAGTCTATTTCTGACAAAAATGTCCAGAACTGAAAAATATTGCAAAATACAAATGGCCAAGCATTTTCACCAACATTTACTAGGTCAAAAACATTTCGTTCTACAGAGTGAGTAATCTGCCAGAAACCTATTTAATATTTTCAGATTTTTCAGATTTAGACACCTTTCAATATTTTGCCATTTTGGAAGCCTTAGAGTCAAAATTTTCATTGGACTATTTCTACGAAAAATGCTCAGAACTGACAAAACTAGTGACCTACCAATTTTCACGCAATTTTGATCTCACGCCCCAACTCGACCCCACTTACGATCAGTCAAGACGCAACGGAATTTCGGCAGTATAACGACAGTAAATAGGATACCGAGACTCTAAACCAACCTCATTAGAACATCATACATCAACTCCATAACCATACAATAAACAACTCCTCAATAAAATAACAACATACAACATAACCACATTACACCATAATCATTCTTTGTTATACGCCTCCGTTCCAACATAATACATGAACCTTAATATACAATGCAAAAATATATTGATACCAACCTAGCAAACTAAACATAGACAAAAGAAAGACTACTAAGATAGCATCAACTAATTCATTATCTTTTCAACATCTTTTATATTATGAACTACAAAGCATATAAAAGTCAACTAGATAATATACAAGATAGTAAAACAATACAACATCAAGGATAAGACTCCGGAACATAAGACTCATCCACGTAAGGCACATTTTCCTCTTCAGGAGGCACGTACCCGTACTCCTGCTCTACAACACCTATAAGCATACAATAATAGAGAGTGAGCTTATAGAAAATAAGCCCAGCGATGATCCGATAGATCTCTAACAGTATTCACTATACTCCTTGGAAATAATCCTTTGAGCAAGTAAACACACAATAACATCAATAATACTATCATCACATAATCTATAATGACCGTTCAATAAAGGATACACTAGTTGGTGTAGCTCCAAACGCCATCACGATCATAACAGCCCTCTTGTGACTCCCATAAACTCACGCACCCGAGGTACCCCAATAACCTCTCCTTCCATGACACCTCCGTCATGCGAGCTGGAGGTAGTCTCTAGTAGTCATACTGTTATCAACCCGATAGCCCGATGCTGCCCGAGAGGTGGCACACGCATACCAAAGACTAAGCAATAATAATAAAACATCAATCATTCACAGGAGGACAACCTTTTCCGTTGACTATCTCTCAGTTCATCAATCATCAATCAATAATCATATTATCATCATAATAACATCAATAATCAATTTAACAACAAATAACTAAGTTAGATGACAAAGTAGGCCATCCAACCGAACATGCGTTAAACACACAATCAAACCCTTGTTTATCCATCATCATCTCACAATTCAATCACTCAAACCATACCCAATCAACTAAAGGCATAATTTAACATTTTAAAGAAAGACAACCTAAACTTCAAATAATCGTAACCTACATTCTACTAGTCCAAACCACTCCAAATCAGTTTCTATCACTCACCCAATCAATCAACTACATTAGCCCCCTCGGAAACCAACCAAAACACATCCAAATCATGCCCAATAACCCTAAAACCCTAATGTATCATGGCTGAGATTTCTGGACTTTCACACAGACATCACAATCAAAATTTCGGCATTACAACGGCGCTACCACGTAATTATCAAACTTTTAGAAATCGACGGCAATCGATTTCAACCAATACAACTCAAGATAATCAAGAAATGAAAAATAACTCAACTTTAAAAACTAGATTCGGCACGTGCCCAACAAGCGGAATCCAATTCGGCATGAAGTTCTATGGACAAAAACTAGGGTTTTCTATGAAAATTTGCTTTGAAAACCTTGAAATTTCGTTCCTTTTTTTCCTCTCCTTCCTCACGGAAATGTGTGTGCAAATGGGTATATTTTTGTGCTTTGGTTGTGTGTGTTGGTGATATATGCATAAAGGTCAACATTTTAAACGAAAGTCAAAGTTGAAACTTTAGTATATTTAGTGTTTTCTTGACTTTAAATTCATTTTCTTGATCACCAATGTTCAAAACAATTATTCAACACCCAAGATAACTCAAGTAGGCTATTTTTAGGTGACAAGAAGTTTTACAATCAAACAATTTCACCCAAATTGGCTTAAAACTCAATTTTTGCAAAAAGTGGTGTAAAAACCCTAATAAATTCGTAAGCCGATTTAAAATTTGTTTTCATCAAACACAGGTCTATTAAAGTCCAAGGACTAGGTCTAGAAGGGTTAAAAAGACCAGTTTCAAAATTTTAGCGGATGTGTTTCAAAAATACTATTCACTAAAAGTCGACGATAAAATTTCTGACTCCGTTTTTTATGAAAACTTCATGAATGCACATTTAGTATGTTCTAGGAGTATTAATATCAAAATTACTACATTCCAAGTCATATAGCACATAGGCAGGTCAATTCACGCAAAACGAGAATAAACAAGCAAAACGAGACAGGATAGAAAATGGGGTTTCACATTTGACATCAGTTTCTAGGCTAAAACGGTTTCGTTCCACAAGGTTAGAAATCTGCCAACATAAACATTTTTACCTATCTTCAAGTTCTAGCCAAACATCCAGCCATGCATGGGTATATAAGCTCATGTACACACATATACAATAGGGTAAATAGCACCACAACCCCCTGTACTTTAGCAAAAATGCACATGACCCCCCTGTGGTTTAAAAAGTGCACCGGACCCCCCTGTGGTTTCAAAAGTGTAGCACCACAGACCCCTCCGTTAAAAAAACCGTTACTTTTAACGGAGAGTGTGTTACACGCGCGTTTGATGCGATTTTTCATGTTTTTAGGCTTAAATTATTACTTAAGTGGACAAAAATGCCCTTACATATATATATTTTTTTTCTTTTTTTTTTTCTCCCAATGCAATTTTCACCAAAAAAAAAAAAAAAAACCAAACCCATCTTCCTCAAACCACCGCCCGCCCCCCCCCCCCCACCCTCACCCTCACCATCCCCACCCCCACAGTCAACCCCCCACCCACCCCACCCCACCATCACACCCACACAGACACACATACACACACAGACACACACACAGATGCACACACACACACACAGACGCACACACACACACACACAGATGCACACACACACACACACACACACACAGACACACACACACACACACCAAGACGCACACACACAGATGCACACACACAGACACACACACACACATAGACGCGCACACATAGACGCACACACACACACCTGCAAATCTTTATATATATATATATATGTGCGTGTGTGCGTGTGTATATTATATATATATATGC
This sequence comes from Ehretia macrophylla, assembly GCA_037974665.1. Lineage (NCBI taxonomy): Eukaryota > Viridiplantae > Streptophyta > Magnoliopsida > Boraginales > Ehretiaceae > Ehretia > Ehretia macrophylla. The sequence goes on along the minus strand of CM075771.1, from coordinate 45,384,481 downwards.
GTGTGCGTGTGTATATATATATATATGTGTGTGTGTGTGTCTGTGTGTGTGTGTGTATGTGTGTCTGTGTGTGTGTGCGTGTGTGTGCGTCTGTGTGTGTGTGTGTGTGTGTGTGTGTGTGTGTAAACAAAAAAGAAAAGAAAAAGAGAAATAAAAAATAAAAAATTGAAGGGCATTTTAGTCTTTTTATACAATTCTGTTAAATTTGTTGACGGAAAATTAGGGAGGGGGTGCGTGTGCACGGTTTGTAAACCATAGGGGGTTCCGGTGCACTTTTTAAACCATAGGGGGGTCATGTGCATTCTTGCTAAAGCACAGGGGGTTGTGGTGCTATTTACCCTATACAATAATTACAGAGATAAATATAGCCATATGGAAGTATGCATGTGGTTTTTGAAAGCTTTTAAAAGAGTTTAACCTTCACCTTAGCAATTTAATAGATGAAGATGCACCAATGGAGCTTCTTTCCTGCTTCTTGCTTGCTTGGGCTGCTATGGCTGAGCTTGGGAGAGATCTTAAGAGCATGCTTGAGGTCTTGGAACGTCAAGAGTCAGCCATGGTCGAAATGGAGAGAGAATGAGAGCTTGAGAGGGTTTTTGAGAGGAAAAATGAAGTTTTAGTGTGTGTGTGTGTGTGTGCTCGGTTTTGCAGAATTTTTGTGTGTCAAATGCCTTCTAAAGTTGCTGAATATTGTGCCTAGGAAATGTAGTGTGTAAGGAATAAGTGCATGAGCATGTTGGAGGCTTAGGAGTTAGCAAAAAGAACATAGAACTTAGGAAAATTTATCACATGGTTTAAGAGAATGTTGGGTAGAATAGAATATTTTATAGTTGTGGGATTTGTAGAGAATTTGAATTAGGAATATAATATTGGTTAGTGGATTATGTAGGATTATTTTAGTGTTTTGTGCTTTGTGCAAAAATCTTTATTGATTAGCGTGTAGGCACGCATTCCTAGGTCTAGGGCACGTACTACGAGGTAAGGCATGCACTTCAAAGTAAATGTATAGATTTTTTGGTAAATGCACATAATTTTGGGTAAGTGCACACAAACCAATGCAAGGTACGTAATTCAATGCAATGCATGTAAATCAAGGTATGGCGCTTAAACCTAGGTTAGGGCACGCAGTTCAAGATTATGGCATATGAAACGAGAAAACGTACACAAATCGAGGTCTCGCACGTAATTCAAGGTCAGGGCACTTATATCTAGGTATGTACATACATCGAGGATTAGGGCACACAATTATAGGTCAAGGCACGTATGACGAAGCATGCACAAAAACCAAGACATAGCACATAATCCAAGATCAGTAGTATAATTCTAGGTCTAAGGCACGTAAATTGAGGTTAGACACATTATTCGAGGTCAGGCCTCACAATAATAGTCGGATGAATAGTCTTCATCTTCCCTACTTCATCCTAATACAAAGGTGAACGACACATACGGCCGTAAAGAGCTGCAAAAGGTGCCATCCCAATAGTAGCTTGATAACTATTATTATAGGCAAACTCAGCAAGTGGTAGATGTTTCTCCCAGTTCTTCCCGAAGTCCAGAACACAAGCCTTGAGCATATCTTCCAAAATCTGAATAGTCTTCTTAGACTGACCGTCGGTCTGTGGATGATACGTGGTATTGAAATTAAGCTGAGTACCCAAAGTCTCCTGATGTTTCTCCCATAAACGAGAAGTAAATCGAGGATCTCGATTTGAGACAATACTAGATGGAATCCCGTGAAGTCTGACAATCTGATCCAAATAAAGATCCGTCAACTTTGCAACTTCATCTCCCATCCTCATCGAAATAAAATGAGCTGTCTCTGTTGAACGATCCACGATAACCCAAACTGCATCATTACCTCTCGGTGTTCTAGGCAAACCAGTGACGAAGTCCATCGTAATATGTTCCCATTTCCACTATGGTATAGCCAACGGCTGAAGCAAACCTACAGGTCATTGATGCTCGGCTTTCACTCGCTGACAAGTCAAACATCTAGATACAAACTGAGCAACTTCCTTCTTCATATTATTCCACCAATAATGTTGCTTCAAGTCCCAATACATCTTGTTTCCACCAGGATGAATGGTGTACTTAGAATTATGAGCCTTCTCCAGAATACCTCGCCTCAAACCCTGTTCATCGGGAACACAAACCTGATTCCGAAACTGAAAAATACCATCCTCGTGCACTTTGAAGTCAGTTTGATCATCAGTGATCTGATCCTTGATCTTCTGAAGTTTAACATCAAGCTATTGAGCTTCTCTGATCTAAGACAGCAATAAAGGCTGAATACAGAGATGTGAACACATCACCTCTACCTGAGTCAACTCCGCTCTCCAATAAGTGAATTCCTCAAGAACCTCCCACTTCTCGATAGCCAAACAAGAAACACTCGCCTTACGGCTAAGAGCATCTGCTACAACATTTGTCTTCCCAGGTAGATAACTGATAGAACAATTACAATCTCCAAGAAGTTCCATCCACCTCTGCTGATGTATATTCAACTCCTTTTGTGAGAATAAATACTTAAGACTCTTATGATCAGTGAAAATCTCAAGCTTACTGCCCCACAGATAATGATGCCACTTTTTCAGCGAGAAAACAATAGCTGCCAACTCAAGATCATGAGTCGGATAGTTCACTTCATATGGTTTCAACTTTCTAGAAGCATAGGCAATAACCCGACCATTCTGCATAAGAACATATCCCAAGCCCTCCTTGGATGCATCACTGTAGATAACCATATTATCAGTCCCCTCTGGAAGAGCAAACATTGGAGCGGTAGTCAATCTCTTTATCAATTCTTGAAACCCACTCTTACATTTCTCATCCCAAACAAAGCTAATATGTTTCTGAGTTAACTTAGAAAGTGGCCCGGCAATCTTTGAAAAGTCTTTGACAAACCTACGGTAATAACCCGCCAAGCCAAGAAAGCTATGAACTTCTGAAACATTCTCCGGCCGTTTCTAAGACATCAGCACTTCAATCTTAGTAGGATCTACAGAAATACCGCTCTGTGTGATAACATGGCGAAGAAAAGATATGCATTGTAGCCAAAATTCACATTTGCTGAACTTTGCAAACAACTGATGCTCCTACAGCTTCTGTAAGACAAGCCGTAGATGTTGCTCGTGCTCTGATTCAGACTTAGAATAAACCAAGATATCATCAATAAAGATCACCACGAACTGGTCCAAGTATGGCTGAAAAACCCGAAAGATAAGATCTGTAAATGCTGCCGGTGCATTAGTTAATCCAAAGGGCATAACTACAAACTCATAATGCCCGTACTGAGTCTTGATGGTAGACTTCGGAACATTCTCCGTGCGAATCTGAAGCTGATAATACCCCTGCCTCAAGTCAAACTTAGAGTAGACTTTGGCTTCCTGAAGTTGATCAAACAACTCGTCAATCAATGGCAACGGATACTTGTTCTTGATGGTTACTTGATTCAAACCACGATAGTCAATGCATAATCTCAAGGTACGATATTTTTTCCTCACAAATAACACAAGTGCTCCCCACGGTGAAGAACTATGCTGAATGAAATCCTTCTCTATTAGCTCCTGCAACTGAGTTTTCAGCTCCTTCAACTCAGCTGGTGCCATCTGGTATGCTGATTTAGAAATAGGTTGAGTACCGGGAATAAGATTGATCACAAACTCCACATCTCTCTCTGGCGGTAACCCTGGCAACTCCTCGGGAAATACAATGGGATATTCTCGAATAATAGGTACTTTCTCTAGCTGTAGCTTATCAAATGGTTTATTGATCAAATAAGCTAGATAACCCGAACACCCCTTACTCACCAACTTAACGACTTTAGTTGCTGAGATAACAAAACTCGTCTTAGCACCGCGGTTCCTTACTACCTCAACTACTGGCTGATCTAGCAAACGAAATTGTACTACCTTTGTTCTACAGTTCAACTGGGCATCATAATTAGAAAGCCAATCCATACCCAAGATAACATCGTACCCCCGGATAGGAAATAAGATAAGGTCCAAAGGAAAATTATACCCCTTAACATGTATTTTACAATCCTTACATACTAAGCCAGTCACATACTTATTAGTCAAAGAGGTACTAATCTCAACCATATAAGGCAATCTTTCAGGTTGCACATTAACACGTTACACGCAAGCAGGAGTAATGAAAGAATGCGTAGCACTAGAATCAATCAACACTTTAACAAGGTGATCAAGTATAAGGAAGTTATCTTCCACAACTGCAGTCTCCTCAGGCATCTCCTCCAAGTCAACTGCGTAGGCCCGAGCCTGAACCCGCTACTACTAAGGTGCACCACCAGTAGGTCGACCCTGATAACCCTAGGTCGCCGCCTGACTCTCAGTCCTTAGATATCTAAGGCAATCCCTCACCCTATGCTGATCGCTGCCGCAACCCAAACAAGTCCCTGTCTTCACCTTGCAGTCGGCCTGCACATGGCCTTGGCACTTGCAGTAAGTACACTACGGTGATGATGCACTGACACTGCCCTTGGAAGAACCAGAAGCTGAAGAAGCAGCTGTACCAGCCTGCTTCTAAGGTCTCATAACACTAGGCCTATACTGACCCTGAGACTGGGCTAGCCTATATTGGGACTGAACCTTATAGGACCCCTACTAAAACTGAGGACGATAATAACTCTGCTGACCCTGTGGCCTGAAAGAACCCTGTTGAGCTGGCGGCCTGTACACACCCTGTTGTACGGGAGGCCTATATATACCCTGCTGACCCTATGGCTGATACGGCCTCTTGTTAGGCTGACTAGACACAATCTGTTCCCCATTTCTCTTCTCTAACATAGAAGCTGCATCAAAGGCCTTAGTAAGTATATCATACTAATTCAGGGCCATCGCATCCTGAATCTCGGGCCTCAAACCCAACACAAACCTACGAGTCTTATGCTCCTCGTCAGCCACAAACTCCGGTGCATACTGGGACAACGTAGTAAAAGTAGCCTCATATTGTGCCACTAAAGCATCTCCCTGAACTAAGGACAGAAACTCGGCTTCTCTCCTCTCCCGTGCAATCCTCCGGACATACTTCGCCCAGAAAGCTCTCAGAAAGGTATCCTAGACATACAGAATACCCTGGGTCTCCCAACTAGATTTCACCGTGCGCCACCACTCCTCTGCCTCATCATCAAACAAATAAACGGTAAAAGTGACCTTTCTCTCATCAGTATAATCCATAGGGTCAAATATTTTCTCCACTTTACTAATCCATGCCTCGGCTTTCCAATCATCTGGTTCCCCATGAAACCTCAGTGGATAGTACCCCAAGAACTCCTTCAGTGTACCACGCCTATGGTATCCACCCTGTACATTCAGTAGATGTGCGTGTAAAGTCTGAGCTTGGGCAGCTTGCCCTGCTAGCAACTGTGCCTAACCGGCCATAACCTCAGCTATTCTATCCATAGCTGCACCGAAATGATCATCATCCATTTCTCGGCCCGGTGCCATATTACCCGGAAGCTCATCAACTGCTTCGGGCCTACCTCTCATTCTCGGTCTACTAGTCATTCTACTAATCAAAGAGTTAGCACAGGTTATAGCACATAGATAGCCTATAGAAAATTATAAGCAAATAAATAACAATTCACATAAACACATAAATCACTTAAGTATCAATCACATAAACAAATTGATCACATAATCATATAAGTACTAAATCACATAATCACATAATAATTAAATCATATTAACACATAGTTCACTTTTCTTTCATTTCATACATACTTTCATGCTAAGACCATTACCCACATTCCGAGAATACCCCAGTTGACAGCTAACATGTGCTCTGATACCACTTAAATGTCACGCACTAACTTGACCCCACCTACAATTAGTCAGGACGCAACGGAATTTCGGCAGTATAATGACAGTGATTAAGACACCGAGGCCCTAAACCAACCTCTTAGAACATCACACAACCAAACTCCACAACCATTCAACAATCAACTCCTCATTTAAGTTAACAACATACAACATAACCATATCATACAATAATCATTCTTAGTTATACGCCTCCGTTCCAACATAATACCTTAACTTTAATATACAAATCAAAATAGATTGAACCAACCTAGCAACCTAATCATAACAAAAGTAAGACTACTAAGTTAGCATCATTTAGTTCATTATCTTTTCTACAACTTATACATCATAAACTACAAAGTAATTAAAAGACAACTAGTTTAATATACAAAATAAAAGAGTATACAACATCTCAAGCATCAAGGACAAGACTCTGGCACGTAGGACTCATCCACATACGACACATTATACTCATCTGGAGGCACGTACCCGTAAGCTTGCTCAAAGACACCTGTAAGCATGCAATAATAGATAGTGAGCTTATATAAAACAAGCTTAGTGAGGATCCAATAGATCTCTAACAATATTTTCTATACTCCTTGGAAATGATCCTTTGAGTAGTAAACAGACAATAAAACATCAATAACAATATAAACACATAACTATAATGACCAATCAATAAAGGATACTCTAGTTGGTGTAGCTCCAAATGCCATCATGATCTCAACCATTCTTCTTATAACTCCCTATTACTCACGCACCTGAGGTACCTCACTAGCCCCTCCCTTCATGACACCTCCGTCATGCGAGCTGGGGGTAGCCTTTGGTAGTCATGCCGTTATCAACCCGACAGCCCGACGCTGCCCGAGAGGTGGCACACACATACCAAGACTCAGCAATAATAATAAACATCACATCACAAGAGGACAACCTTTTCCATTGACTATCTCCCGGTTCATCAATAATCAATCAATTATCATATTTTCATCACTATAACATCAAGTAATCAATTAAAACAACAAACAACTAAGTTAGATGACAAAATAGGCCATCCAACTTAACATGCGTTAAACACGTATTCTAAATCTAGTCTAACCATTAACAACTCACAATTCAATCACTCAAACACCACCCAATCATCTAAAGGCATAACTCAACATTTTAAAGAAAGATAACCTAAACTTCAAATAATCATATCTTACATTATACTAATCCAAACAACTCCAAATCAGTTTCTATCACTCACCCATTCGAACAACTATATTAGCCCTCTTGGAAACCAACCAAAACACATCAAAATCAAGCCCAACAACTCTAAAACCTCAATTCGTCAAGGCTGAAATTTTTGGACGTTTACACCAACATCGCAATCGAAAATTCGGCATTATAACAGCGCTACCACTTAATTAAAAAACTTTTAGAAATCGACGACAATCGATTCCAACCAATACAACTCAAAATATTCAACAATTGGCCAAACTACCAACTTTAAATACCCGAAAAATAAAAATTTATGCTACAACGGTTCAAATCTTATAAGAATACATATAATTGATCGTTAGCATGCATTGAGCAATAATATAACTTCAAATTAACATTCTAATGGTTCAATATTCAATTATATGCAAAAACAAAAAAAAAATGACTTTTGAGATCTCGAATTTTTCTCACCTTTGATGTGTTTTGAAGCTACAAAGATGCTCAATGGATGCTCAAGAGGTGGAATCAAGCTTTGGTTTATGGAAATTGGCCTATAATTGCAACTTCTAATGAAAATTTGCCTTTGAAAACTTGAAGAAAACCTTGGCTTTTCTCTTTAATGGCTCTCGGCCATGTAGGTGTAAAATGAGTGTATTTTTTTGTTGTGCAAGTGTGTGTTGATGCATATTAAGTAAATGTCAACAATTTAAAAGAAAGTCAATTAGTTTTATTTAGTCTTTTAATTCTATTTTTAGTCTTTTAATTCTTTTCTTGACTATTTCTTGCTCAACTATTAAATTGACAACTAAATTAATTCTAGACAATATACTTTAGGTGACAAAGAGAGTTACATTAAAACAGTTTCACCCGAGTCGGCTTAAAACTTGTTTTCTTGCAAAAGAAAGTGTAAAAACCTTTAAAATTCCAAAACCGATTCCAAATCCGTTTTAATCAAAAATGGGTCTATTAATACCTGGGGACTAGGTTTTAAAACATTTAAAACACCCTTGTAAAAATTTTAGCGGACTGGTGTTCGAAAACACTATTCACCAAAACCGACGATAAAATTTTTGATTCCGTTTTTTATGAAAATATCATGAATGCACACTTAGCATGTATTGGGAGTATTAATCACATATTTAGCACATTCTAAGTCATATAGCACATAAACATGTCAATTCACACAAAACGAGGTAAAACACACAAATCGAGATAAAGCAAAATATGGGGTCTCACAACCCTACATCAACAATCAACAAACACCCAAAATCAAATTCAAAATCTTAAATCTACAACACAAAATGCTCAACCTTCTCATCAACAAAGCTATTGTATACAAGCTATAGCAAAACTAATACACATATATAATCACAATCATGCTCAACATAGCTTTAGAAAACTTTTAAGAAAACAACCCTCACATTTCTTGTGCAAGAAGATGCTAACCCAAGGTTGTAGGATGTAATACAAGCTTCAAAAATGGCTAACAAGGCTTGACCAAGCTTCTCTCTTCCTCTTTCTTCTTCTTCTTCTCCTTCGTTGGTCGTATGAGTGAGTGTGTGAGTGTGTGTGCAGAGATTTGTATGTGTTTGAGTGTGTGGTGTGTGTTTTGAGTGGGCAAAATAGTATTATAGTTGTATATAAAAATCTGATTTTGCCAACGACCACCTTGCCCTCCAACTAAATCATATGTTGCTAGTTTTCCATTTTGGTTGATTAGAAACTAATTAGTTACTACTCTTGATGTATTTGAAGTACAATTATTGCCTACGACACGTAAAACCCCCTAATGCATACAATAGAACATTTTTGGCACGTAAAACGATGGATATGCATGTTAAATGTTATTAAGGCATACTAATTGATGCTAATGCACATGAAATGATATACATGTATCATAATTTGTGTAATTACATATAAGCTTACGTGTCGGGTTTTACATCCTCCCCTCCTTAAAAGAATTGCGTCCTCGCAATTTCTTCTTACCTTAAAAACAACCCCGAATATTGCTTCTCCATTGGATCCCGTAACTCCCAGGTTGCTTCCTCAATTCCATGGTTGTTCCACAATACCTTCACCATCGGAATCTTCGTCCTATGCAACTCTCGCTCTTGTTCATCCAAAATTTGCACGAGCCTTTCTTCATATGAGAGGTTCTCACGAAGTTGTAGCGGTTCCGGCTCCAAGAAATGAGAAGGGTCAGGTTGATACTTCCACAACACCGAGACATGGAACACATCATTTATATCGGAAAGATTTATTGGTAGACTCACTCAGTATGCTAACTTGCTAATTTTCTTCACAATCTCAAACAATCCCACGTACCTCAGACTTAACTTACCTCCCTTGCCACGCCGAATCAATACCTTTCGAGAAGACAATTTCAGAAACACCTTGTCACCTACTTCAAACTCTAAGTTTCTTCTTCTTCTATCAACATAACTTTTCTGCCTACTCTGAGCGGTGAGCATCCTTTTTCGGATCAATTTCACATTTTATATTTTCTCTATCATCTTTGGTAATAATGTAGGATCAATGGCCTTCATCTCACCAACCTCACACCAGTATAGAGGGGATCTACACTTTCGACCATACAAGGACTCGTAAGGTGCCATGCCAATTGTTGCTTGGGAACTGTTGTTGTAAGCAAACTCCGTCAACGGTAAGTGTTTTTTCCCATGTTCCTCCAAAATCCAATGCACAAGCTCGTAGCATGTCCTCCAAGATCTAGATGGTTCTTCCGGACTGCCCGTCAGTTTGAGGATGGTAGGCTGTACTAAAACTCAACTTCGTCCCCAACGCCTCTTGAAACTTTTGACAAAACCACAATGTAAACCTTAGATCTCTATTAGACACGATGCTCACAGGATACAATGCAATTTCACAATGTTAGCTATGTACAAATCAACTCGTTTCTCCAAGCTATCCATTTTATTCATTGCTACGAATGGGTTGTATTCATCAACCGATCCACGATCACCCAAATAGTATCACAACCTCGAGGTGACCTCAGCAATTCCGTCATGAAATCCATTGTTATGTGCTCCTATTTCCATTGTGGAATTTCCAAAGGTTGCAAAAGTCTTGCGGGTCTTTGATGTTCTGCCTTAACCCTTTGCCATGTCAAACAACATGACACAAACTCTGCAATCTCCCGCTTCATGTTGTTCCACTAATAGAATTACCTCAAATCTCTATACATCTTTGTTCCTCCAGGATGTATCGTATACCTCGTATTATGAGCTTCTTCAAGTATCTTCTTCTTCAATTCTAGGTCATTCCGTACACAAACCCGGTTCTGAAATCTCCACAATTCATCTTGCCATTTGAAATTTGGGTTGTCTTCTTTTATTTTTTAGAATTGTAGATCTTGTTGTTGGGCTTTTTTGATTTGGGACAATAATGATGGTTAGATCATCAAGTGAGCATTTACCCCAAATATTGCCAAACTCGCTTTTCTGCTCAACGCATCCACTACCACATTAGCTTTTCTAGGCACATTGTTAATGGTGCAATTGTAGTCCTCCAAAAGTTCCATCCATCTTCTTTGCCTCATGTTCAGTTCCTTTTGAGAGACGAAATATTTTAGGCTTTTGTGGTCAATGAAGATCTCAAACTTGCTTCCCCACAAATAATGCTTCCCCTTCTTCAATGCAAACACTATCGCTCCCAACTCTAAGTCATGAGTGGGGTAATTAATCTCATTAGGCTTTAGCTTTTGGAAGGCATAATCGATGACTTAGCCATTTTGTATCAACACACATCTTAACCCTTCCTTCGAAGCATCATTGTAAATGACAAACCCTTGACTTCCCTTGGGCAATGCTAAGATAGGAGCAGTTGTCAATCTCTTCATTAACTCTTGGAAGCTATTTTCACACTTACCATCCCATGTGAAGCTCATCTTCTTTTGAGTCAATCTTGTATGAGGTGCTGAAATATTTCAGAAGTCTTTCACAAACCTCCTGTAGTACCCGGCCAACCAAAGAAAACTATGCACCTCTATAACATTCTCGTGTCTCTTCCATGACTGCACCATTTCAATCTTCAAGGGATCCACCGCTATCCCCACTTGGGAGATTATAAGCCCTAAAAAAAACAACTTGTTGAAGCCAAAACTCGCATTTGCTAAACTTGGCATACAATTGATGTTCCCGTAACTTCTGCAAAACCAAATGTAGATGTTTTTCATGCTCCTCGTCCGTCTTGGAATACACAAAAATATCATCTAATAATATCACCACAAATTGATCCAAATAAGGCTGGAGCACCATGTGCATCAAGTCCATAAAGGCAGCAGGAACATTCGTTAGTCCAAACAGCATTACAACAAATTCATAATGTCCGTACCTTGTCCTAAAAGCTGATTTAGGCACATCTTCTTCCTTGATATGAAACTGGTAATAACCCTGCCTCAAATCAAACTTCGAATAAACTTTGGCTCCTTGTAATTGATCAAATAGCTCATCTATCAATGGCAAGGGATATTTGTTCTTAACAGTCACATGCTTCAATCCCCGATAATCAATACATAACCTTAACGTGCCATCTTCCTTCTTCACGAACAATACTGGGGCTCCCCAAGGAGAACTAGGTTGAACAAACCCTTTTTCTAGCAATCCCTGCAATTGAATCTTCAACTCTTAAAATTCAGTTGGGGCTATTCGATATGGTATCTTTGAGATGGGTTTAGTACCGAGCAATACCTCAATTATAAAATCAATCTCCCTCTTCGGTGACAATCCCAGTAGTTCTCCTGGAAACACATCAACATATTCTTTCACCACTGGCACCTCTACAAGCTTAGCCTTATCAATTGGATTGTTAATCAAGTAAGCCAAGTATCCACTACACCCTTTTCTCATTAATTGCACAGCCCTGATCGAGGATACAATAGTATTACTTGAGAAACCACTCCTACCCTTTACCTCAATCAAAGGTTGACCCAGTACCTGCAACTTTACAATCTTTGTTCGACAATCCAATTGGGCATAATTGCGAGCTAACCAATCCATTCCCAATATAAGATCATATTTTTGAATGGGAAGTATAATGAGGTCAACCAAAAACTCCCGGTCTTTTATTTGAATTTTACATTCTCTACATCCATATTTAGAAATATGTTTTGTGCCCATGGGATTGCTAACTTCTACACTGCAAAAGACAACAAATAGTATCAAGAGAAAACTGAAACTCTTATTCATTTCTAAATGATTTACATTACAATTATTATTCTCTATTTATAGAATTTCGGAAGCTAGTAGCTGATGACTGCAAGCTACTTACACTGCTGCTTGTAAGCTGCTGATGACTGCAAGCTACTTACGCTGCTGCTTGTAAGCTGCTTAGTAGCTGGTGACTGCAAGCTGCTTACGCTGCTACTTGTAAGCTGCTTATATTGATAGTGAATATCCATCAATCGATGTGATAAAGGTCCTATTTGCAACTCAATGTGATGCACACATTGAGGTGAAATAAAAGAATGCGTTGCTCCAGTGTCAATAAGCACCTTTACCGGTTGTTGTAAAATTAAGAAAGTACCTTCAACCACAGCTGTAGCCTCTGGAATCTCCTCTTGATCAACAACATACACTCGGGCTTGGACTCTCTGTGCTGGTGCATTCCTAACGGTCTGATTCAGGGCACCTCTGTTCTGCCATTTTGGACAACCGTTAGCGAAGTGCTGATCACTTCCATACCCCAAACACTTGCCCATTTTCTTCCAACACTGGGCCTCAACATGCCTATTTTTACCACAATAATTACACACCACATTCTTGGCAACAGTAGCACTACTTGACTAACTACTGGCCGATTGACTAATGAAAGCACTAAATGGTAGTTGGGTAAGAGCTAAGCTATCTTGACTTGAAACTTGACTCTGGACTGAGTATGTTCTCTGTGGTGCTTGTGATAACATCGGCCTTTTACTCACTTGACTCAGTCCCCCACGAGCATGTAATCTTTTCTTCTCAACTCGTGATGCCGAATCAACCTTATCTGCATAAGAAGTGAAATGGTGGGATGCAAAGAAATCATGAATTTTAGGCCTTAGCCCCCGAACAAAGTGTTTGATCCGTGCACTCTTTGTTTGGACCAACCCTTGCAAGTACTTGGAGAGTCTGTTAAATTGGGCTTCGTACTGCACTACTAACAAGTTTCCTTGCCTCACAGTCAAGAACTCTTCTTCCTTCCTCTCCCGAATCACCTCTGACACATAGTTTCTGTCACACCCTAACTCGACCCCACCTACAATCAGTCAGGACGCAACTGAATTTCGGTAGCATAACGATAGTAAATAGATTACCGAGGTTCTAAAACAACCTTATTAATAACATTAAACATCCAATTCCATAACCACACAAACAACAACTCCTCAACAGCATAACAACATACAATATAACCTTAATATACAATAATCAGTCTTCGTTATCTGCCTCCGTTCCAACATAACATACAATACCTCAACCTTATCATACATTTCAAAAATAAGTTGAGACCCATCTAACAACTTAACTATAGACAAAAGAAAGCCAATAAGTTAACATCATTTGGATCATTATCTTTTCAACATCTATTACAATAAGAACCATAAAACATACAAAAGTCTATTAAGCTAATGTACATGACATCAAACAACATAGAATCATGGATAAGACTCAGGAACATATGACTCGTCCACGTAAGGCACATTTTCCTCCTCAGGAGGCAGGTACCCGTAATCCGGCTCTGCAACACCTGTAAGCATGCAATAATAGAGAGTGAGCTTATATACATAAGCTCAGTGAGGATCCGATAGATCTCGACAGTATTCACTATACTCCTTGGATTTAGTCCTTTGAGCAAGTAAACACACAACAACAATAATAACATTATCATCACATAACTATATAACCATTCAATAAAGGATACTCTATTTGGTTTAGCTCCAAACGCCATCACGATCTCAACCGTTCTTCTTATAACTCCCTATTACTCACGCACCGAGGTACCTCACTAGCCCCTCCCTCCATGACACCTCCGTCATGCGAGCTGGGGGTAGCCTATGGCAGTCATGCTGTTATCAACCCGACAGCCCAACGCTGCCCGAGAGGTGGCACACACATACCAAGACTCCATAATCATCATCAATCATCAATCAATCATCAATCAATCAATTGGGAGATCAGCAACGAAAGTGCCCGATTCCCGAACTCAATAATAATCAATCAATAACATCAATATAACATCAATATTTAATTAAACAACAAACAACGAAGTTAGATGACAAAGTAGGCCATCTAACCGGACATGCATTATATACACAACTAAACCCTAAATTACTCATCAACAACTCACCATTCAACACTCAAACACAACCCAATCATCTAAAGGCATCGTTCAAGAAAATTAAGAATGACAACCTAAACTTCTAAAATTCATAACTTACAATCTACTAATCCAAACATTGCCAAATCAGTTTCTATCACTCACCCATTCAACCTACTACATTAGCCCTCTTGGAAATCCACCATAACACCTCCAAATCATGCTCAATAACCCTAAAACCCTAGGATGTCTTGGCTGGATTTTCCCGATTTTCACACGAACAATGTAATCGAAAATTCGGCATTATAACAGCGCTAACACGTAATTATCAAGTATTTAGAAATCGACGGCAATCGATTTTGATCAACACAACTCAATTAAATCAACTTTGAACATTTTAATCAAAATTAAATACTCGAAAAATAAAAATTATGCTACATCCGACAGAAATTCGTAGTATTGCATCAAAATGATCCCTAGCATGCAAGGAGCAATAATCTATCATCAGATTTCAATTCTAACGATTAAATTTTCATTTATGAGCAAAAGTATAAAAATGACATTTTGAGATCTAGAATTTTTCTCTCACCTTTGATGCGATATAAGCCTAGGAATGCGTGCTATACGTGCCCAACAAGCGGAATCCAAGTCGGTGCGAAGTTCTACGGACAAAAACTAGGTTTTTCTTTGAAAAATTGGTTGAAAAGCTTGAGTTTTTCTCTTTCTTTTTCTCTCTTCTCCCTCTCGGCCTCCTATGTGTTTTTTGAGTGTGTTTTGTGTTGTGTTGAGTGTGTGTTGATGACAATATATAATTAAAAGCTTAGTCAATTAAAAAAATGCAAAGTCAAAGTAGTTTAAGTTAGTATTTTTGTGTTTTCTTGACTTTAAATGCATTTTCTTGATCACTAAAGTTCAAAACATTTATTCAACACCCAAACTAGCTCAACTAAATTATTTTTAGGTGACAAGAAGTTTTATAATCCAACAATTTTACCCGAGTCGGCTTAAAACTCGATTTTCGTAAAAGTTGGTGTAAAAACCCTAATAAATGCTTAAGCCGATTTTAAAACCGTTTTCATCAAACACAGGTCTATTAAAGTCCGTTGACTAGGTCTAGAATGGTTAAAAAGACCAGTTTCAAAATTTTAGCGGACGTGTTTCGAAAACACTATTCACTAAAAATCGACGATAAAATTTCTAATCCTGTTTTTTATGAAAATTTCATGAATGCACATTTAGCATGTATTAGGAGTATTGACATCAAAATTATAACTTTCTAGGTCCTATAGCACATAAACAGATCATATGCACGCAAAACGAGATATAGCACGTAAAACGAGATAAGCAGGAAAAGTGGGATTTCACATTCTCCCCCCCCTTATAGAAATTTCGTCCTCGAAATTCTTACTTGATGTACGGAATAGATCTGGGTATTGCTGCTGCATCTGATCTCGTCTCTCCCACGTAGCTTCCTCAATGCCGTGATGCTTCCACAACACCTTAACCATCGGAATCCTCTTCGACCTCAACTCTCGGTCCATCTGATCTAGAATACGAATCGGACGCTCGTCATAAGTCAAATTCTCTTGAAGCTGTAACGGCTCTGGCTCAAGAATATGAGAAGGATCCGGATTATATTTCCGCAAATTAGACACGTGAAATACATCGTGGACATTAGAGAAGTTCTCCGGTAAAGCCAACCGATATGCCAACTTACCAACCCTGCCAGTAATCTCAAACGGCCCAACAAATCTCGGACTCAACTTACCACCTTTACCATAATGAGCAAACCCCTTTCGAGGAGACAATCTCAAGAAAACCCGATCTCCAACTACAAACTCCAAGTCCCGACGACGCTTATCAGCATAACTCTTGAATCTACTCTGCGCCGTAAGCATTCTCTGCCTGATCAACTGAACATTCTCAATCTTTTCTAGAAGCTCTGGCATGATAGTCGGATCAACAGTCTTCATCTCTCCTACCTCGTCCCAATATAATGGTGAACAGCACTTACGACCGTAAAGAGCTACGAAAGGCGCCATCCCAATAGTAGCTTGATAACTATTGTTATAGACAAACTCGGCAAGTGGTAGATGTTTCTCCCAGTTCTTCCCAAAGTCCAGAACACAAGCCCTAAGCATATCTTCCAGAATCTGAATAGTCTGCTCAGACTGACCGTCGGTCTGTGGATGATACGCGGTACTAAAGTTCAACTGAGTACCTAAGGTCTCCTGAAGTTTCTCCCACAAACGAGAAGTAAATCAAGGATCTCGATCAGAGACAATACTAGATGGAATACCGTGAAGTCTAACAATCTGATCTAGATAGAGGTCCGTCAACTTTGTAACCTCATCTCCCATCCTCATTGCAATAAAATGAGCTATCTTCGTCAAACGATCCATGACAACCCAAACTGCATCATTACCCCTCGGTGATCTAGGCAACCCTATGACGAAGTCCATCGTAATATGCTCCCATTTCCACTCTGGTATAGCCAACGGCTGAAGCAAACCTGCAGGTCGTTGATGCTCGGCTTTCACTCTCTGACAAGTCAAACATCTAGACACAAACTGAGCAACCTCTCTCTTCATGTTGTTCCACCAGTAATGTTGCTTCAAATCCCGATACATCTTGGTTCCACCGAGATGAATAGTATATTTAGAATTATGAGCTTCCTCCAGAATACCTCGCCTCAAGCCCGGTTCATCGGGAACACAAACCCTGTTCCGAAACCGAAGAATACCGTCCTCATGCAGTTTGAAGTCAGATTGATCACCAGTGATCTGATCCTTGATCTTCTGAAGTTTAACATCAAGTTGCTGAGCTTCCCTGATCTGAGACAATAATAAAGGTTGAATACGGAGATGTGAACACATCACTCCAACCTGAGTCAACTCTGGTCTCCAATAACTAAACTCCTCAAGAACCTCCCACTTCTTGACAGCCAAACAAGAAATACTAGCCTTCCGACTGAGAGCATCTGCTACAACATTTGCCTTTCTAGGCAGATAATTGATAGAACAATTATAATCTCCAAGAAGCTCCATCCACCTCCGCTGGCGCATATTCAACTCCTTCTGTGAGAACAAGTACTTCAGACTCTTATGATCAGTGAAAATTTCAAACTTACTTCCCCACAGATAATGACGCCACTTCTTGAGTGCAAAGACAACTGCTGCCAACTCAAGATCATGAGTCGGATAATTTTCTTCATAAGGCTTCAACTTTCGAGAAGCATAGGCAATAACTCGGCCATCCTGCATAAGAACACATCCCAAGCCCTCATTGGATGCATCGCTGTAAATGACCATATTATCGGTCCCCTCTGGTAGAGCAAGTACTGGAGCGGTAGTCAACCTCTTTTTCAACTCTTGAAACCCACTCACACACTTCTCATCCCATTTAAAGATAGTCCGTTTCTGAGTCAACTTAGATAGTGGTCCCGCAATCTTTGAGAAGTCCTTGACAAACCTACGGTAATAACCCGGCAAGCCAAGAAAGCTACGGACATCAGTAACACTCTCTGGCCGCTTCCAAGACATCACCGATTCAATCTTAGTGGGATCTACAGAAATACCGCTCTGTGTAATAACATGGCCAAGAAAAGAAATCCGTTGCAGCCAAAATTCACATTTGCTGAACTTGGCAAACAGCTGATGCTCCTGCAACTTCTCTAATACAAGCCGTAGATGTTGCTTGTGTTCCGATTCAGATTTAGAATAGACCAAGATATCATCAATAAAAATCACCACGAATTGGTCCAAGTACGGCTGAAAGACTCGATGCATCAAATCCATGAATGCTGCCGGTGCATTAGTCAAACCAAAGGGCATAACAACAAACTCATAATGCCCGTACCAAGTCCTGAAGGCAGACTTCGGAACATCCTCCGTACGAATCCGAAGCTGATAATACCCCTGCCTCAAATCAAATTTAGAATAGACTTTGGCTCCCTGAAGTTGATCAAACAACTCATCAATCAGTGGCAAAGGATATTTATTCTTGATGGTCACCTGATTCAAACCACGGTAATCAATACACAATCTCAAAGTACCATCCTTCTTCTTCACAAATAAAACAGGAGCTCCCCAAGGTGAAGAACTCTGCTGAATGAATCCTTTCTTCAATAACTCCTATAACTGAGTCTTCAACTCCTTCAACTCAGCTGGTGCCATCCGGTACGCCGATTTAGAAATAGGTTGAGTACCGAGAACAAGATTAATCACAAACTCTATATCCCTCTTTGGCGGCAATCCTAGCAACTCCTCGGGAAATACATTAGGATATTCCCGGATAATAGGGACTTCCTCTAGCTGTAGCTTATCAAATGGCTTGTTGATCAAATAAGTTAGATAACCCGAACACCCCTTACTCACCAACTTAACGGCTTTAGTTGCTGAGATAACAAAACTCGTCTTAGTACCCCGGTTACCCGCTACCTCTACTACTGGCTGATCCGGCAAGCGAAACTGTACTACCTTGGTTCTACAGTTCAACTGGGCATCATACTTAGAAAGCCAATCCATACCCAGAATAACATCAAACCCCCGGATAGGAAATAAAATAAGGTCCGAAGGAAAATTATGCCCCTTAACATGTATTATACAATCCTTACATACTAAGCCAATAACATACTTATCAGTCAAAGAGGTACTAATCTCAACCACATAAGGCAATCATTCAGATTGCAATTTAACACGTTGCACACAAGCAGGAGTAATGAAAGAATGCGTAGCACCAGAATCAATCAACACTTTAACAAGTTGATCAAGTATAAGGAAGTTACCTTCCACCACTGCAGTCTCCTCAGGCATCTCCTCCATATCAACTGCATAAGCCCGAGCCTGAACCCGCTGCTGCTGTGGTACACTGCCTGTAGGCCTACCCTGGTAACCCTGAGTCGCTGCTCGACCCTCAGTCCTCGCATATCTAGGGCAATCTTTCACCCTATGCTCGATGCTACCACAACCCAAACATGTCCCTGCCTTTACCCTGCAGTCGGACTCCACATGCCCTGGGCGCTTGCAGTAATTACACTACGATGATGTGGCACTAACACTGCCCCTAGAAGAACCAGAAGCTGAAGAAGCAGCCGATACAGCCTGCTGCTGAGGTCTCACCACACTAGGCTTGTACTGACCTTGAGACTGAGCTGGCCTATACTGAGTCTGAACCTGATATGGCCTCTGCTGAAACTGAGGCCGATAGTAACTCTGCTGACCCTGTGGCCTATAAGAACCCTGCTGGGCTGGTGGCCTGTAGGCAACCTACTGTACTGGAGGCCTATATATAACCTGCTGACCCTGTGGCTGATACGGCCTCTTACTAGGCTAACTGGAGACAATCTGATCCCCTTTCCTCTTCTCTAACCTAGAAGCTGCATCAAAAGCCTCAGTAAAGATATCATAGCGATTCAGAGCCATTGCATTCTGAATCTCGGGCCTCAATCCCAACATAAATCTACGGGTCTTCCTCTCCTCCACAGCTACAAACTCCGGGACAACCTAGTGAATGTAGCCTCATACTGAGCCACAGTAGAATCCCCCTGTACCAAAGACAAGAACTCAGCCTCTCTCCTCTCCCGTGCAACCCTCGGGACATACTTATCCCTAAATGCAGTCAGAAAGGTATCCCAAACATACGGAACACCCCGGGTCTCCCAACTGGCTCTCACAGTGCGCCACCATTCCTCTGCCTCATCATCAAGCAAATAGACAGCACAAGTCACCTTCCTCTCATCAGTGTACCCGAGAGAATCAAAAATTTTCTCTAACTTACTAATCCACAACTCAGCCTTCCTATCATCAGGCTCTCCCTGAAATCTAGGAGGATAGTACCCCAGAAACTCCTTCATAGTACCTCGACTGTGATTACCACCCTGTACATTCTGTATCTGAGCCTGCAACGCCTGAGTCTAAACAGTCTGACTTGCTAACAACTGGGCCTGCCCAGCCATCAAATCTGCAATCCGATCCATTGCTGCCCCTAACCTGCCATCACCCCCATCACTGCCCTGTGCCACATTACCAGGGACCTCATCTACAATCTCGGGCCTACCACGAGTCCTCGGTCTACCGGCCATCGTACTAATCAAAGAGTTAGCACAGGTTATAGCACATAAACAGATTATATACAACTTTTAACACATAAACAACAAACTCATATAAAGCACATAGATCACATAAGTTTCAATAACACAAGCAAATTGATCACATAATCACATAAGCACTTAAATCACATAATCACTTAATCATTTAATCATACCAATACATATTTCACTTTTCTTTCTTTTCATACATATTTCATGATAAGACCTTTACCCACATTCCGAGAATACCCCGGCTAACAACTAACATGCGCTCTGATACCACTTAAATGTCACACCCCAACTCGACCCCACCTACAATCAGTCAGGACGCAACGGAATTTCGGCAGCATAACGACAGTAAATAGATTACCGAGGTTCTAAAACAACCTCATTAATAACATTAAACATCCAATTCCATAACCATACAAACAACAACTCCTCAACAGCATAACAACATACAATATAACCTTAATATACAATAATTAGTCTTCGTTATCTGCCTCCGTTCCAACATAACATACAATACCTCAACCTTATCATACATTTCAAAAATAAGTTGAGACCCATCTAACAACTTAACTATAGACAAAAGAAAGCCAATAAGTTAACATCATTTGGATCATTATCTTTTCAACATCTATTACAATAAGAACCATAAAACATATAAAAGTCTATTAAGCTAATGTACATGACATTAAACAACATAGAATCATGGATAAGACTCAGGAACATATGACTCGTCCACGTAAGGCACATTTTCCTCCTCAGGAGGCACGTACCCGTAATCCGGCTCTGCAACACCTGTAAGCATGCAATAATAGAGAGTGAGCTTATATACATAAGCTCAGTGAGGATCCGATAGATCTCGATAGTATTCACTATGCTCCTTGGATTTAGTCCTTTGAGCAAGTAAACACACAACAACAATAATAACATTATCATCACATAACTATATAACCATTCAATAAAAGATACTCTATTTGGTGTAGCTCCAAACGCCATCACGATCTCAACCGTTCTTCTTATAACTCCCCATTACTCACGCACCCGAGGTACCTCACTAGCCCCTCCCTCCATGACACCTCCGTCATGCGAGCTGGGGGTAGCCTATGGCAGTCATGCCGTTATCAACCCGACAGCCCAACGCTGCCCGAGAGGTGGCACACACATACCAAGACTCCATAATCATCATCAATCATCAATCAATCATCAATCAATCAATTGGGAGATCAGCAACGAAAGTGCCCGATTCCCGAACTCAATAATAATCAATCAATAACATCAATATAACATCAATATTTAATTAAACAACAAACAACGAAGTTAGATGACAAAGTAGGCCATCTAACCGGACATGCATTATATACACAACTAAACCCTAAATTACTCATCAACAACTCACCATTCAACACTCAAACACAACCCAATCATCTAAAGGCATCGTTCAAGAAAATTAAGAATGACAACCTAAACTTCTAAAATTCATAACTTACAATCTAATAATCCAAACATTGCCAAATCAGTTTCTATCACTCACCCATTCAACCTACTACATTAGCCCTCTTGGAAATCCACCATAACACCTCCAAATCATGCTCAATAACCCTAAAACCCTAGGATGTCCTGGCTGGATTTTCTGGATTTTCACACGAACAATGTAATCGAATATTCGGCATTATTACAGCACTAACACGTAATTATCAAGTATTTAGAAATTGACGGCAATCGATTTCGATCAACACAACTCAATTAAATCAACTTTGAACATTTTAATCAAAATTAAATACCCGAAAAATAAAAATTATGCTACATCCGACAGAAATTCGTAGTATTGCATCAAAATGATCCCTAGCATGCAAGGAGCAATAATCTATCATCAGATTTCAATTCTAACGGTTAAATTTTCATTTATGAGCAAAAGTATAAAAATGACATTTTGAGATCTAGAATTTTTCTCTCACCTTTGATGCGATATAAGCCTAGGAATGTGTGCTATGCGTTCCCAACAAGTGGAATCCAAGTCAGTGCGAAGTTCTACGGACAAAAACTAGGTTTTTCTTTGAAAAATTGGTTGAAAAGCTTGAGTTTTTCTCTTTCTTTTTCTCTCTTCTCCTTCTCGGCCTCCTATGTGTTTTTTGAGTATGTTTTGTGTTTTGTTGAGTGTGTGTTGATGATAATATATAATTAAAAGCTTAGTCAATTAAAAAAATGCAAAGTCAAAGTAGTTTAAGTTAGTATTTTTGTGTTTTCTTGACTTTAAATGCATTTTCTTGATCACTAAAGTTCAAAACATTTATTCAACACCCAAACTAGCTCAACTAAATTATTTTTAGGTGACAAGAAGTTTTACAATCCAACAATTTCACCCGAGTCGGCTTAAAACTCGATTTTTGCAAAAGTCGATGTAAAAACCCTAATAAATTCTTAAGCCGATTTTAAAACCGTTTTCATCAAACACAGGTCTATTAAAGTCCGTTGACTAGGTCTAGAAGGGTTAAAAAGACCAGTTTCAAAATTTTAGCGGACGTGTTTCGAAAAAACTATTCACTGAAAATCGACGATAAAATTTCTAATCCCGTTTTTGATGAAAATTTCATGAATGCACATTTAGCACGTATTAGGAGTATTGACATCAAAATTATAACTTTCTAGGTCCTATAGTACATAAACAGATCATATGCATGCAAAACGAGGTATAGCACGTAAAACGAGATAAGCAGGAAAAGTGGGGTTTCACAGTTTCCTTTAAATGACTCCACAAAGTTAGCCCATGTTGTTAGGGTGCCATTATGTTCCTAACGAGCCTTC
The DNA here is from genome assembly GCA_037974665.1 of Ehretia macrophylla. Classification (NCBI taxonomy): domain Eukaryota; kingdom Viridiplantae; phylum Streptophyta; class Magnoliopsida; order Boraginales; family Ehretiaceae; genus Ehretia; species Ehretia macrophylla. Next base: position 45,361,258 of record CM075771.1, on the reverse strand, counting down.
TCATTTCTCCACCATTCCGCTGCATCCTCCTCCCACAAGAAAGTTGCAAAGGCTACCTTCTTTTCATCATTGTAGTCCATAGCCACATAAATCTTCTCCACCTTGGCAAGCCAAGCCTTTGCCTCTCCCAAGAACCTAGAAGGTCCATACTCAAGGAATCCTTTTAAGGTATCATCTCCATCACCTAGGTTGTTATTGTTGTTGTTGCCACCACCGTTGTTATTATTATTGTCGTTGTTAGCTGCGGCTGTCGCCGCTATGGCTGCTGCAGTTGCTGCTTGCTGTTCCATAGCTCTGCTCATGTGGTCTATTGCAGTTTCCATCATGTTAAACATGGCTACCCTAGGATTGGCTAGGTCAACATTCCCTGTTCCTTGTGCTCCGGCATTTGCACGGGTGTTACGACCTGCCATCTATAAACACAGCATATGGACCACTTATGGTTATATAATATGTATGCCTTATGATATGAGATTAATGTAAATACATGTGTTAAAAATGCTCCTACACTTAGGTTACACATAGGCAAGAAGCAAATACATCACGTTAAGCACATAAGCTCACCTAAGCATATAAGTTCCTGAAAGTACTCTGACATATTCTCTTCTCAAGTTTCCTACCCATTAACCAGGGGTTCCAAATATAGCTTATGCCTAGCTAAACAACTAAGCTTTGATACCACCTAAAGGTGTCACGCCCCGACCCCGACTCCGACTCGTTGCCAAGACAAGGCCAGAACGTGACTTCATCGGGATAGATAAACCTGTACAATCATTAATTCATAACTTAAACATTCATATATCTACAAGGAACTTCAAAAAAAGGGTGCTCAAAAACTGTTGGCACACCACCATCCATAAGCCTATTTCATAATTACAAGGCCTAGTTTCAACCAGCACAACATGTCACAAGTCATCCATGACATCTAGACCTCAAAAGAATAAAATAACAGTACTATCTCTGTCCAATGTTTCGAAGGTTAGTTATATACCCAAATCCAAAAGAATATTACAATACTTGTAGTTGTTCAATATTAACATAGATAACAACATCCAAAAATCCAACTATACAAGCAAACAGGATCACAACAAGTAGAATTCTAACTCGTCACACAAGTAAGCCTCGCCCTCAGCTTGAGAACCTGGCTCAGGCTCGGCTTCACTAGAAAGATTGTCATCAAATAGATTAGCTACACTTAGCTTAGCGAAGGTTAATGGTCTCAGGTAGTTTTTGCAAACATTTCAACATTTGGAAAGTCTTTCTTGAAAACATGATATGCTTGAGTGAAATTAAGTACAAGAAATAATTAAACAAGTAATAACACATCACTCTACCCTCTGAGGTCCTGAAGGGCCCAAGAGAAGGTAGGTTTACCATATATCAAAGGATACAGTTTTCTTTACAGTTGCTGTAGATGGCCGGCCTTGAATCAATCTTCATCCAGTTACCCCAACTCCAAACATTAGGTGATATCTGGATAATCACCGGGGACCATAGTAGTCGTGACCGACTGGTAGCCCTATGCTACCCAGGAGTAATGAACTCTACCATGCGCATAATTGTGGTTACAACCATCGCGCATGCAATCATTATCAAGATAAACAAGATATATGCATCAACAGATATGGGAGGCAACAAAGTAGGTTACATCCGCTAACGTAATCATACAACTAATCTTGAACATATTCCAGTGTCTAAACGTGTAAATTATTACAATATCTTACATTTAGAATTCATACAGTCATGTAGACAGGCAACATTTATAATTCCTTGCATTTATAACTTGTAAGATGAAATGTGGAAGTCAACAAGGAAGGTTGTTTCATCATACAAGCGTTTCCAATACTTTTCATTAGCCTAATATATGAGATAAATTCTCCTACATTCGCAAACTCCAATTAATCTTATTTTGGTATAGAATCGAAGCTTATCGAATGTAGATAACTCTAGGATCAAACGGAACTCAATTCAGAGTTGAAACGAATGAGATATGGCTTCTGGAAAATCACTGCACAAAGTTGTCAAACATCCGGGCGTTGCAGCCTTCATCCGATTGACCAGAAGAAACAGATAACGTCCAGATGGGAGTTTTCTACCAGGCGTTGGGGCTTCTATCCGGGTGACCTGATAGAGGCTGTAACGCCCGGATAACTGGACGGGAAATGTCACGCCCCAACCAGGCCTATAAAGGTTAGACTAGGGTATGATCTAAACATTCAAGTCACGTCTCGTACTTAATCATTCATGAAGATTTAACACTTAACATTTTGGCCTAAACTCCAAAATTTTCTGAAAAACTAGCAGCATAACGGCTGTAATTTGGCTCTTTGGTTTGGCCTAATTCTCTAAACGCCTCAAAATTTTCCAATCTTAATTTCGTTTCCAACTAGGATTACTATTTAACATCAATTGAATTGCCTATTGGTTATTTCGATGTCTCATTTGATTTATAACCTAGCATAATGCTATGTCTCATTTGTTTGTTTATCCCTTTACAAAAGTACCTGTTAATCTTAGCTTAATAGCAAGAACCTGTTTAAGGTTTGGATGGTTCATCTTACTTCGCCCTTATCTAATACTTCATAATCCTATTATAGCTACTAGCGATAATAAAAGCAAAACGACCATGGCAGTATCTAATGTCTGTCTAGAAATATCAGTACAAACCAAAATTAGACCCCAAATTACAACGGGGGTCTTTTACATTACAAATAACAAGCAACATAAAAGAAATAGTCTTCAAGTAGCATGGTTCACAAATAGCCATAAACACGCAAAGCATATAGGACAGGCAATCACTCCAAGGAATCATCGATAGGCACATCATCCTCAGGTACCTGTTCTTGATCTTCTTCACCTGAGATGATAAAAGAGGGTGAGTCCTTATGAACTCAGCAAGGGGGAACGAGAAATAGGTTTTGAAACTCATTTTCCGGTTCAATCTTATGAAAACCCTTTTTGTAAGCATGATATGTATCACAAGCAAGTACATAATGTAATATAATAGTAAAGAACGCAATTACCAGTCTTTCTTCCCCGAGGTCCTCTAGGGACCAACTGAGAGTAATATACAGATAGTAAAAAGGATACGGTGAGTTTTTGCTCTCAGATCAATTCCAGTATTAGTTGTTGCGGCAGACTTCAAATCATCCCCCAAACACGCCAGGTGGGTATACTCCGAATGTACCCCGAAATCCTACGACCCAACTCTCTAAGGAAGTCTAGCCGCCAAGCGAGAGAGGGAATGGAACCATGGTAGTCACGGGTGCACTGGCAAGCCCGATGCCGCCCAGTGTGTGTGATCGCTACCATGCCGACAGGAAAGGTAGCAACCTTGTATGCAGTGCACATTTATGACATTAACATATCACGTTAGGAGGACAACAAAGTAGGTTGCCTCCGGACAGTCATAAGATTGCACATTGACAAGTAAACAGGCAGGGCACGATAAGACAATTAATTTCACTTGAAAGGCATATAGAGTTATATGAACATTAAACGGGCAGCCATGTAACACATGTAAATCAAGCCATATAACTCATTTCGAAGTCCACATAATATGGTGATAGGATCATTCAACATGCAACAACATCTACATGGGTTCGGATGCAAGAAAAGCCCATTTGTTAACATGCAATGATCAAAATTACATTTAAAGTTATAAGGGAAACTACGGGCAGCCTACTAAGCATATAATTCCACACAATATCCAAATGATCAATACTTAGCAAGCCTATCAAGTCATTAGGGTTTCCATTTCGTGCATATCCGTGCAATTTGAGCCCAAAACCAACTCAAAGTCAATCTCAAGCCACGCATCATTTAATCCAACATCCTCAAACATTCAAAATAATCCACACAACATCCCAAAGCTACAATCCCAAGCATTTAATTCAACAAGATAAGTCACAACAATTTTCTAAGCACAATACTAAGTGAAACCCTTACTGCAATAGGCTGTTTTCTCACAATCATTAAGATAAGCAAATAATCTCCAATTCCAGTGAATAAGATGTCAAATTAAATCTTAAGAAGTGAACTAAAATCAGAAACAAACCTTGCATCATTTGGAGTTTGAGATCATTAGTTATAGCCGAAACAGTGGGATAGCACAAAACTGTCCAGATTTGCACACATTTCGATAATTGACGTTTTTGAGGTCCTTAAGGTCAGATTTAGCCTTAGTCCATTTTTGACAAAATGTCCAAAACTAAAAAATATAGCAGCACACCAAATCTGGTTCGTTCTATAAGGTCAGTGCATCTGCCAAAACCTACTTCATTTTTTCAGATTTCCAAATTTGGACACATTTCAAAGATTTACCATTTTGAGGACCTTAGAGTCAAAATTAGCTTTGGCCTATTTCTGCAAAAAAATTTCAAAACTGGAAAACCTAGTCACCTACCAATTTTCATGCATTTTCAACAACATTTGCCTATCCAAACTTACCTCGAAACAACTGGTCAGAGAGCTGTCACATAATCCGACTTCACCTATCATCACTTTCAAGCCAAAATCTTGCCATGCATGGTTGAAGAAGCTTATGAACGAACATATAACTCAAGTACAGAAGCAAAGACATACATTTAAGAGCATGCATGTAGATTTTTGAAGGATTTTCAAAAGGTTTTAGCCCTCACCTTAGCAAATCAACAAGAAGATGCACAAAAACTTGTTGAAGCACAATTTTCTTCTTCTTCTTTGCCTAGCCGAGATTCCAACTTGGTTTTCTCTATTTTTCCTAGCTTAGTGACCAAGCTCTTAGTACATGCATGTGGTTAGAACAAGAAGAAAAGAAATGGAAGCTTAGTAACTCACCTAGGGCCGAAATGAAGACTCAAGAGCTTGCATGTGAGGTTTTCTTGCAACCTAGCTAGCTTGGTTGAGTTCCTTTGCTTGTGGCTTGTCTTGATTAACCATATGATGATGAAGATGAGCTAAGAGGTGTATGAACTCAGCCAAAACTGAGATTGAGAAAGAAGAATGAGAGGGAGAGAGAGAAATGTGAGGAAAGTGAGAGAAATGAGAGAAAATAGAAGCTTTTGCAATTGTTGATGCAAATGTTGGCCTTGGGCATGCAAAAATCAGATTTTGTGTCATCTTTTGAGCATTTTTTGAATTGTTTTAGCATGTGTGTAAGAGAATGTTGGGTATTTAGGGATTTTAGGTAGAATAGAATATAGGATATGTTTAGAGGTTTGTGAGATTTTGTGTTGTAGTGAGTTTAAAATATAATATGTAGGTGTTAGTGGATTTTGTAGAGATTTGAATTAGGATTATAATAATAGTTAGTGGTGTTTGTAGGATTATTTTATAGTCTAGTGCTTTGTGTAGGATTCTTTCTTGATTAACGTGGTGGCACGGATTCCTAGGTCTAGGGCACGAATTACGAGGTAGACACGAACTACGAGGTAAGACACGACCTTCAAGACTAATGCATGTACTTCAAGATAAATGCACGGATTCCAATACAAATGTACGCAACCCTAGGTAAATGTACGTAAACCAATACAAGGCACGTAATTCAATGCAATGCACGTAAATTGAGGTACGACTCTTAAATCTAGGTTAGGACACGCAATTCAAGGTCAGGGCACACAAAACAAGACAATGTATGCAATTCGAAGTCAGGGCATGTAAGTCGAGAATTAGCGCACATAATTCTAGATCAAGGCACGGATGACGAGGCATGCACGAAAACCAAGACAGGGCACGTAATCCACGGTCAGTCATATCATTCTTGGTCTATGGCATGCAAATCAAGGTAACATACGTTATTTGGGGTTGGGCCTCACAGGAAAGGCTCAAATTCTACCCAAATCATCCCAACTACAACCCATCAACCTACCAACTTACTAACAAGTTCAACCAAAAACCACCCTAAATCAACAATCAACAAACACCCAAAATAAAATTCAAAATCCTAAATCTACAACACAAAATTCTCAACCTTCTCATCAACAAAGCTATTTTATACAAGCTATAGCAAGACTAATACACATATATAATCACAATCATGCTCAATATAGCTTTAGAAAACTTTTAAGAAAACAACCTTCACCTCTCTTGTACAAGAAGATGCTAACCCAAGATTGTAGGATGTAATACAAGCTTCAAAAATGGCTAACAAGGCTTGACCGAGCTTCTCTCTTCCTCTTTCTTCTTCTTTTTCTCCTTATTTGGTCGTGTGAGTGTGTGTGTGTGCAGAGATTTATGTGTTTGAGTGTGTGATGTGTGTTTTGAGTGTGTGGTGTGTGTTTTGAGTGGGCAAAATAGTATAATGGTTGTGTATAAAAATCTAATTTTGCCAATGACCACCTTGCACTCCAACTAAATCATATTTTGCTAGTTTGTGATTTTGGTTGATTAGTAACTAATTAGTTACTACTCTTGACATATTTGAAGTACAATTAATGCCTACAACACGTAAAACCCCCTAATGCTTGCAATAGACCATTTTTGGCATGTAAAACGATAAATATGCTTGTTAAATGTTATTAAGGCATGCTAATTGATGCTAATGCACATGAAATGATATACATGCATCATAATTTGTGTAATTACGTATAAGCTTACGTGTCGGATTTTACAGGCACCGTTGGAGTAAGGGCAGACGCCTTTTCTTCAACCATGTCTTGAAAGAAAGTAACCAGGCTTCCTGCTATGAAAGGCACAAGGTCAAGGGATAGAAACGAACTGGCTAACAATCCACTGAGCAAGATAAGTCAACCTTAAGACTAGGAGTTTCCATTGGAGTTGGAGGCCTTATTTCTGGGACATCCATCAAAGTCATCCCATTGAAGATGCCCCTACATTATTGGGCCAAAGGTCTCTCCTTGATGGATCAATTGAACAACTTTACAGATTTTGAAAGAATTCCAAACTGCTATAGAAGCGAACGACTTGATCGCGAACTATATTGTTTGTTCGACTTACCGACTCGAATCGATTGGGCTTCGTTCTGAATAGTGTAAAGTCATAAGCCTTTCTTTCTATTTGGGTCTTCACTTGTCTGCTTTCGTTCTACTCCTTTCCAACTCATTTCCGGTTCAACTATTTAAACACCGTGCATAGCAGCAGATGGGTCTAGAGAACCGAACTGTCTCACCACGATTTCCTTTGAGTTAGCTAAACTTCTCTGGATAAATATACGTCTCACTTGATTAGTAAGTCGTACGAAACCTTAAGAAATGGTCATCTGCTAATTGATTCAAGAAGGATCCATTGAAGAGTGTCTATTGTCCCAGTAGGGAAGTATCTAATCTTTTTCAGTACCAGTGCAATATGAAAGAGTCCTTTAGAATTCGTTAGAATACGAATGAGATAAAAAACGCTATGCCGAGGCTCGAGTAAAGAGATAATTGAACAGAGGGCCGTGGTTGGGTCTAGAGAGAGTGTGACAAGAAATTACACTAAATCATTACATATCCCATCTAGAATAGGTAGAAAGGGGATATAGAAAAAGAAGGGCTTTAGCGTTGAAGAAGTTGGTAGTTTTTTCTTACCTGTCAACGAGATTGGCCTGGGTTGATTTTTTTTCATAGCTATGTCGCTAAAGCCCTTGCAATTTCTCCTTTTTTGATAGAGAGGAGATAATGTGTTTGTTGGTATAGAATCTACAAGCAATCCTTCCCGCTAGGCTACTCTTAACTTAATAAGTCATTTCGTCAGTCAGCAGTTCAGCCCGAGGACAGGTAACTAAAAAAATAACTATAGCTTCTATCTCCTATAGGTCACATTAAACTGATCCTTAGTTCTTCTCACGTGCAACCAAGCCTTAATTCCTTATGAGATGGGATGCTCACTAATCGACTGCATATCTCGAGATGCGAAGAATAGCGTAAAGATAAAAAAAAGACTACATTGACCCTTTCGAAGTGGATATTCACATGCCCATTGGATTGGATTATTTTAAGATGACACGGGTTTCGGCTTGATTGCTTTCCTAGGGTTCCCTTTGGTTAAAGGGGATAACTCTTATTAGGCTAGTAAGGTAAATGAATTTAGGAAAAAAAGATCCACCTCCCATACAAAAGAAAGACCAGGCGATAAAAAATAAAGAAGGCGTATGGGAAAGATCTCAGACTTGGCTCGCTCCAGGAAATTCAAATAACCCCCCCCCCCCTCCCCCCCCCCCCCCCAGATCTGGCATAAGATAGGGGGGCTTTAGCCAAAATAAGGGATGCGGATAAAAGTGATTGATCCAAAGGAAGTAAGTAGCCGTTACTTTGGATCCTAGTGACTATGGCTCAGGAACGGGATAACAAAAAGTAAACATTCGATTAGTTTTCTCACGTAGTTTAGGTTGAATCTGCTATGCACCTTTGGCTCTAGGGTATCCTATATATAGATAGGATCAAGGCGGATTAAAGAAAGGAATTGATAAAGCATCAGTCAGTTGACATGACACGAAAAGCCTTCTCTTAGAAAGGTGGAGTGTAGATTAGGGGGGTGTTCAGTGAGCTCAAGATAGCTACCTGACAATAGGAAAGGACATCGAGTACAGTCTTTCTTTGATCCCGGCGCGCCGGTTATATCAAACCACACCACATCTGTAATGTACTTACTACTATGGAAAACAACCGATTCTAATTATATTATATATAAGAAGAACCTGGTCCTATAAAGCATACTGCGTTTTGTATTAATGCCCGAAAACTCCCATGTCTTTCTTGGCTAGAACAACCAGCAATTTTCGACAAGTATTTCTTCATTTTTAGAAAAAGAAGCAGAAATACTAGAAAAAAGAAAGAAAGTGCCAAAACGAAAGTACCGGTCCCTGGTATCAATATACACGCAAACCCCTCTACTAGTATCTTTATTAAGAACGAGTAATCTTGGAGAAGCTGCTCCAGCAGAGACTAATCTAACTCCAAGGGAGCAGGAGCTTTCTAATCTGATCCGCGAGATAGATTGTCACGCCCCAACTCGACCCCACCAACAATTAGTCAGGACGCAACGAAATTTCGGCAGTATAACGACAGTAATTAGGACACCGAGGCTCTAAACCAACCTCATCACAACTCATACAACCAACTCCACAAACATTCAACAATCAACTCCTCAATTAAATTAACAACATACAACATAACCATATTATACAATAATCGTTCCTTCAACAAACCATTCATAGTTATACGCCTCCGTTCCAACTTAGTTCATTGGCTATACATACATTTCAAAATAGGTTATACAATACACTGTTTTACAACAACTAAAATAATCTCATGGCAATGACTCCTATACATAAGACTCATCCACATACGACACATTTCCCTCTTCAAGAGGCACGTACTCATAGTCAGAATCAGTAACACCTGCATGCATGCAATAATAGAGAGTGAGCTTATATAAAACAAGCCTAGTGAGGATCTGATGGATCTCTAACAGTATTTACTATACTCCTTGGAAATGATCCTTTGAGCAGTAAAAACACAATAAACATCAATAACAATATAAACACATAAACTATAATGACCAATCAATAAAGGATACTCTAGTTGGTGTAACTCCAAACGCCATCACGATTTGAACCAACTTCTTATCACCCCCATGACACACACACCCAAGGTACCTTACTAGTCTTGCCCTCCATGGCATCTCCGTACCATGCGAGATGAGGGTAGCCTTTGATAGCCATGCTGTTTTCTACCCGACGGTCTGATACCGCCCGAGAGGTAGCACATGCATATCAAGACTCAACAATAAAATAAACAATCAATCACAGGAGGACAAACTTTTTTGTTGACTATCCCCCGATTCATCAATAATTAATATTCAATAATCAATAATCAATAATGCATCAATCAATTAATAACATTACAACAACACAACATCAATTAATCAATTAACAAATAAACAACTAAGTTAGATGACAAAGTATACCACCCAACTTGACATGCATTAGACACACAACCAAACCCTAATCTAACAATCAAAAACTCACAATTCAATCACTCACACCACCCGATCATCTAAAGGCATATAACAACATTTTAAAGAAAGATAACCTAAACTTCAAATAATCATAACTTACATTCTACTAATCCAAACAACTCCAAACCAATTCCTATCGCTCACTCACTCAATCAACTACATTAACCCCCTCGGAAACCAACCAAAATACATCCAAATCAAGCCCAACAGCCCTAAAACCCCAATACACCTAGGCTGAAATTTCTGGATTTTTGTACCAACATCTCAATCAAAATTTTGGCATTACAACGACACCACCCCGTATTTAACAAACTTTTACAAATTGACAGCAATCGATTCAAACCACTACAACTCAAAATAATCGCCAAATAGCTAATAACTCAACTTTTAATACACGAAAATAAAAATTCTTGCTACAACGGTTCAAATCTTATATAAACGCATATAAACGATCCTTAGCATGCACTGAGCAATAATATAATCTCAATTCAACTTTCTAACGGTTCAAAATGGAATTATACGCAAAAACAAAAAAGATGACATTTGAGATCTAGAATTTTTCTCTCACCTTTAAGGTGTTTTAAATCTACAAAGATGCTCAATGGATGCTCAAGAGGTGGAATCAAGCTTTGGTTGATTGAAATTGGCCTTGGATTGCAAGTTCTATTGAAAAATCTATTTGAAAAACCTTGAGTTTCTTTCTCTTTTTCTCTCTAATGGCTCTCGGCCATGTGTGTATGTATGAGTATGTTTTTGTGCTTTGTAAGTGTGTGTTGATGCAATATAAGCTATGGCCAAACAATTTAAAAGAAAGTCAAAGTAGTTTATTTAATCTTTTAATTATTTCTAGTCTTTTAATTTCATTTCTTGACTATTTCTTGCTCAACTATTAAATTGACACCTAAATTAATTCTAGACATTATATTTTAGGTGACAAAGAGTTTTACATTAAAACATTTTCACCCGAGTCGGCTTAAAACTCGTTTTCTTACAAAAGAAAGTGTAAAAACCTTTAAAATTCCAAAACCAATTCCAAATCCGTTTTAATCAAACACGGGTCTATTAATACCCAAGGACTAGGTTTTAAAACATTTAAAACACCCCTGTAAAAATTTTAGCGGACAAGTGTTCAAAAATACTATTCACTAAAAGCAGCGATAAAATTTTTGATTCCATTTTCTATGAAAATTTCATGAATGCACATATAGCATGTATTAGGAATATAAATCACATTTTTAACACATTCTGACTCATATAACACATAAACAGGTCAAAGCACGCAAAACGAGGTAAAACATGCAAATCGAGGTTAGGCAAAATATGGGGTCTCACATTCTCCCCACCTTAAAGAAATTTCATCCCCGAAATTCTTACTTGCTGAACGGAAAAGATATGGTTACTGCTGCTGCATCAGATCTTGCCTCTCCCAAGTAGTTTCCTCAATACCGTGATGCTTCCACAACACTTTGACCATTGGAGTCTTCTTCGATCTCAGTTCCCGTTCCATCTGATCAAGAATGCGAATCGGCCTCTCATCATAAGTCAGATTCTCACGAAGCTGTAATGACTCTGGCTCTAGAATATGAGAAGGACCCGGATTATACTTCCTCAAATTAGACACGTGAAAGACATCATGAACATTAGATAAAGTCTCTGGTAAAGCCAACCGATATGCCAACTTGCCAACTCTGCCGGTAATCTCAAACGACCCAACAAACCTCGAACTCAGCTTTCTGCCTTTACCATATCGAGCAAACCCCTTACGAGGAAACAATCTCAAGAAAACCCGATCTCCGACTCTAAACTCCAAGTCCCGACGACGCTTATTAGCATAACTCTTGAATCTGCTCTGCGATATAAGCATTCTCTGCCTGATCAACTGAACATTCTCAATCTTCTCTAGAAGCTCTGGAATAATAGTCGGATCAATAGTCTTCATCTCCCCTACTTCATCCCAATACAAAGGTGAACAACACTTACGACCGTAAAGAGCTGCAAAAGGTGTCATCCCAATAGTAGCTTGATAACAATTGTTATAGGCAAACTCGGCAAGTGGTAGATGTTTATCCTAGTTCTTCCCGAAGTCCAAAACACAAGCCCTGAGCATATCTTCCAGAATCTGAATAGTCCTCTCGAACTGACCGTCGGTCTGTGGATGATACACTGTACTGAAATTAAGCTGAGTACCCAAAGTCGCCTGAAGTTTCTCCCACAAGCGAAAAGTAAATTGAGGATCTCGATCTAAGACAATAATAGACGGAATTCCGTGAAGTCTAACAATCTGATCCAAATAAAGATCCATCAAATTTGCAACTTCATCTCCCATCCTCATCGAAATAAAGTGAGCTATCTTTGTCAAACGATCCACGACAACCCAAACTGCATTATTACCTCTTGGTGTTCTAGGCAAACCAGTAACGAAGACCATCGTAATATGCTCCCATTTCCACTGTGGTATAGCCAATGGCTGAAGCAAACCTATAGGTCGTTGATGCTTGGCTTTCACTCGCTGACAAGTCAAACATCTAGATACAAACTGAGCAACTTCCCTCTTCATATTATTCCACCAGTAATGTTGTTTCAAATCCTGATACATCTTGTTTCCACCAGGATGAATGGTGTACATAGAATTATGAGCCACCTCCAAAATACCTCGCCTCAAGACCGATTCATCGGGAACACAAACCCTATTCCAAAACCGAAGAATACCATCCTCATGTAATTTGAAGTCAGACTGATCATCCGTGATCTGATCCTTGATCTTCTGAAGTTTAACATCAAGTTGCTGAGTTTCTCTGATAAAAAAAAACAATAATGGTTGAATACGGAGATGTGAACACATCACCCCAACCTGAGTCAATTCTGGTCTCCAATAAGTGAATTCCTCAAGAACTTCCCACTTCTTGACATCCAAACAAGAAACACTCGCCTGATGGCTAAGAGCGTCTGCCACAACATTTGCCTTCCCAGGTAGATAGCTGATAGAACAATTATAGTCTCCGAGAAGTTCCATCCATCTCCGTTGACACATATTCAACTCCTTATGTGAGAACAAATAATTAAGACTCTTATGATCAGTGAAAATCTTGAACTTACTGCCCCACAGATAATGACGCCACTTTTTCGGTGAGAAAACAACTGCTGCCAACTCAAGATCATGAGTCGGATAATTCACCTCATATGGTTTTAACTTTCTAGAAGTATAGGCAATAACCCGACCATTCTGCATAAGTACACATCCCACGCCCTTCTTGGATACATCACTGTAGATAACCATATTATCGGTCCACTCTGGTAGAGTAAGTACTGGAGCAGTAGTCAATCTCTTTTTCAACTCTTGAAACCCACACTCACATTTCTCATCCCAAACAAAGCTAGTATGTTTCTGAGTTAACTTAGAAAGTGGTCCGGCAATCTTAGAAAAATCTTTCACAAGCCTACGGTAATAACCTACCAAGCCAAGAAATCTACGAACCTCTGAAACATTCTCCGACCGTTTTCAAGACATCATCACTTCAATCTTAGTGGGATCTACAGAAATACTGCTCTGTGTGATCACATGGCCAAGAAAAGATATGCATTGTAGCCAAAATTCACATTTGCTGAACTTCGTAAACAACTGATGCTCCTGCAGCTTCTGTAAGACAAGCCGTAGATGTTGCTCGTGCTCCGATTTAGACTTAGAATAAATCAAGTTATCATAAATAAACATCACCATGAACTGGTCCAAGTACGGCTGAAAAACCTGATGCATAAGGTCTGTGAATGCTGCCAGTGCATTAGTTAATCCAAAGGGCATAACTACAAACTCATAATGCCCGTACCAAGTCCAGAAGGCAAACTTCGGAATATTCTCCGTGCGAATCCGAAGCTTATAATACCCCTGCCTCAAGTCAAACTTAGAGTAGACTTTGGCTCCCTGAATTTTATCAAACAACTCGTCAATCAATGGCAAATGATACTTGTTCTTGATGGTCACTTGATTCAAACCACGATAGTCAATGCATAATCGCAAGGTACCATCTTTCTTATTCACGAATAAAACAAGTGCTCCCCACAGTGAAGAACTCTGCTGAATGAAACCCTTTTCTATTAACTCCTACAACTGAGTTTTCAGCTCCTTCAACTCAACTGGTGCCATCTGGTATGCTGATTTAGAAATAGGTTGAGTACCGGGAATAAGATTGATCACAAACTCCACATCTCTCTCTAGCGGAAACCCTGGCAACTCCTCGAGAAATACATTGGGATATTCCCGAATAATAGGTACTTCCTCCAGCTGTAGCTTATCATATGGCTTGTTGATCAAATAAGCTTGCTAACCTGAACACCCCTTACTCACCACCTTAATGGCTTTAGTTGCTGAGATAACAAAACTCGTCTTAGCACCCCGGTTCCCTGCTAACTCTACCACTTGCTGATCTGGCAACCGAAACCGTACTACCTTCGTTCTACTGTTTAACTAGGCATCATACTTAGAAAGCCAATCCATACCCAATATGACATCATACCCCCGGATAGAAATAAGATAAGGTCCGAAAGAAAATTATACCCCTTAACATGTATTTTACAATCCTTACAAACTAGGCCAGTCACATACTTATCAATCAAAGAGGTACTAATCTCAACCACATAAGGCAGTCTTTCAGGTTGCAAATTAACACGTTGCACACAAGCAGGAGTAATGAAAGAATGCATAGCACTAGAATCAATCAACACTTTAACAAGTTGATCAAGTATAAGGAAGTTACCTTCCACAGCTGCAGTCTCCTCAGGCATCTCCTCCAAGTCAACTACGTAGACCCGAGCCTGAACCTGTTGCTGTTGAGGTGCACCACCAGTAGGTCAACCTTGATAACCCTGGGTCGCTGCCCGACCCTCAGTTCCTCGATATCTATAGCAATCTTTTACCCTATGCTGATTGCTGCCGCAACCCAAACATGTTCCTGCCTTACCCCTGTAGTGGGCCTCCACATGGCCCTGACGCTTGTAGTAATTACCCTGCGGTGATGAAACACTGCCACTGCCCTAGAAGAACCAGAAGCTGAGAAAGCAGCTATACCAGCCGGCTGCTGAGGTCTCATGACGCTAGGCCTATATGGACCCCGAGACTGGGCCGACCTAAACTGCAGCTGAGCCTGATAAGACCCCTACTGGAACAGAGGTCGATAGTAACCCTGCTGACCCTGCGGTCTGAAAGAACCCTGCTGCACTACAGGCCTATAACCACCCTGCTATACCGAAGGTCTATACATACCCTGCTGACCCTGTGGCTGAAAGGGCCTTTTCCTAGGCTGACTAGGTCCGATTTGCTCCCCCTTTCTCTTCTCTAACCTAGAAGCTGCAACAAAGGCCTCAGTAAGTATATCATATTGATTCAGGGCCATTGCATCCTGAATCTCGGGCCTCAAACCCAACACAAACCTACGAGTCTTGCGCTCCTCGTCAGCCACAAACTCCGGTGCATACCGAGATAGTCTAGTAAATGTGGCCTCATACTGAGGCACTGAAGCATCCCCCTAAACTAGAGACAGAAACTCAGCCTCTCTCCTCTCCTGTGCAATCCTCGGGACATACTTCGGCCAAAAAGCTCTTAGAAAGGTATCCCAGACATACGGAATACCTTGGGTCTCCCAACTAGATTTCACCATGCGCCACCACTCCTTTACCTCATTATCCAACAAATAAACGACTAAGGTGACCTTTCTTTCATTAGTATAATCCATAGGGTCAAATATTTTCTCCACTTTACTAATCCATGCCTCGGCTTTCCGATCATCTGGTTCCCCCTGAAACCTCGGTGGATAGTACCCTAAGAACTCCTTCAGTGTACCACGCCTATGGTATCCACCCTGTACGTTCAGTAACTGTGCCTGCAAAGTTTGAGCTTGGGCAGCCTACCCTGCTAGCAACTGTGCCTGATCGGCCATAACCTCTGCAATCCTATCCATAGTTGCACCGAAATGATCATCATCCCTTTCTCGGCCCGGTGCCACATTACCTGGAACCTTGTCAACTGCTTCGGGCCTACCCCTCGTTCTTAGTCTACCAGTCATTCTACTAATCAAAGAGTTTGCACAGGTTATAGCACACAGAAAGGCTATAGACAATTATTAGCAAACAAACAACAATTCACATAAACACATAAGTCACTTAAGTATCAATCACATAAACAAATTGATCACATAATCACATAAGCACTAAATCACATAATCACTTAATCATTTAATCAAATTAACACATAGTTCACTTTTCTTTCACTTCATACATACTTTTATGCTAAGACCATTACCCACATTCTGAGAATACCTCGGCTGACAGCTAACATGTGCTCTGATACCACTTAATGTCACGCCCCAACTCGACCCCACCTACAATTAGTCCGGACGCAACAAAATTTTGGCAGTATAATGACAGTAATTAGGACATCGAGGCTCTAAACCTACCTCATCACAACTCATACAACCAGTTCCACAAACATTCAACAATCAACTCCTCAATTAAATTAACAACATACAACATAACCATATTATACAATAATCATTCCTTCAACAACCCATTCATAGTTATACTCCTCTGTTCCAATTTAGTTCATTGGTTGTACATACATTTCAAAATAGGTTATACAATACATTGTTTTACAACAACTAAAATAATCTCATGGCAATAACTTCTGCACATACGACTCATCCACATACGACACATTTCCCTCTTCAAGAGGCACGTACCCGTAGTCAGAATCAGTAACACTTGCATGCGTACAATAATAGAGAGTAAGCTTATATAAAACAAGCCCAGTGAGGATCCGATAGATCTCTAACAGTATTTACTATACTCATTGGAAATGATCCTTTGAGCAGTAAACACACAATAAACATCAATAACAATATAAACACATAAACTATAATTACAAATCAAAAAAGGATACTCTAGTTGGTGTAGTTCCAAATGCCATCACGATCTCAACCAACTTCTTATCACCCCCATGACACACATACCCGAGGTGCCTCACTAGCCCTGCCCTTCATGGCATCTCCGCCCATGCGAGATGAGGGTAGCCTTTGATAGCCATGTCGTTTTCAACACGACGGTCCGATACCGCCCGAGAGGTGGTACACGTATATCAAGACTCAGCAATAAAATAAACAATCAATCACAGGAGGACAACCTTTTCCGTTGACTATCTCCCAATTCATCAATAATCAATAATCAATAATCAATAATCAATAATCAATAATGCATCAATCAATTAATAACATTACAACAACACAACATCAATTAATCAATTAACAACTAAACAACTAAGTTAAATGACAAAGTAGGCCACCCAACTTAACATGCATTAGACACATAACCAAACCCTAATCTAACCATCAACAACTCACAATTCAGTCACTCAAACACCACCCGATCATCTAAAGGCATATAACTACATTTTAAAGAAAGATAACCTAAACTTCAAATAATCATAACTTACATTCTACTAATCCAAACAACTCCAAACCAATTCCTATCACTCAATCACTCAATCAACTACATCAGCCCCCTCGAAAACCAACCAAAATACATCCAAATCAATCCCAACAGCCCTAAAACCTCAATGCACCTAGGCTGAAATTTCTGGATTTTCACACCAACATCTCAATCAAAATTTCAGCATTACAACGGCACCACCCCATATTTAACAAACTTTTACAAATCCACGACAATCGATTCCAACCACTACAACTCAAATTAATCACCAAATAGCTAATAACTCAACTTTTAATACCCAAAAATAAAAATTATTGCTACAATATTAGCTATGGTCAAACAATTTAAAAAAAAGTCAAAGTAGTTTATTTAGTTTTTTAATTATTTCTAGTATTTTAATTTCATTTATTGACTATTTCTTACCTATTAAATTGACACCTAAATTAATTCTAGACATTATATTTTAGGTGGCAAAGAGTTTTACATTAAAACATTTTCACCCGAGTCAGCTTAAAACTCGTTTTCTTGCAAAAGAAAGTGTAAAAACCTTTAAAATTCCAAAACGGATTCCAAATCTGTTTTAATCAAACACGGGTCTATTAATACCTGAAGACTAGGTTTTAAAACATTTAAAACACCCCTGTAAAAATTTTAGCGGACAGGTGTTCAAAAATACTATTCACTAAAACCGACGATAAAATTTCTGATTCCGTTTTTTA
Organism: Ehretia macrophylla; assembly: GCA_037974665.1. NCBI lineage: Eukaryota > Viridiplantae > Streptophyta > Magnoliopsida > Boraginales > Ehretiaceae > Ehretia > Ehretia macrophylla. The sequence goes on along the minus strand of CM075771.1, from coordinate 45,343,130 downwards.
TGAAAATTTCATGAATGCACATATAACATGTATTAGGAATATAAATCACATTTTAACACATTCTGACTCATATAACACATAAACAGGTCAAAGCACGCAAAACGAGGTAAAATACACAAATCGAGGTTAGGCAAAATATGGGGTCTCACATTGATTGCCCTACCCTATCTCCCCCATAGGTGGAAGGTCATGAACCTCAGTCTTCCCCCAATTCGCTTTTCTCGTCGGACTTAGAGATAGTCAATGATTTGTCTGAGGTAGACGCTCTATCCAAAGGCACTGCCCAGAAAGTTGATGAATTACATGGTCTCATTGAATTTGAGGCTTCCCGAATTGCGATGGAGGAGGGCTACGGTTCTCTTTTTGAGGACAGTCCCCATGTTTTGGGGCAATGGGTTCATTCAGAAAGAACAAATGTTTCCATTTTGGAAAACATTCATGCGGATCTCCTTAGAAATAGGGAGACTAGCCATTATTTTAAAGAGGGCCTAGAGGCCCTAGGTGATCAATATGTGGTAACGCCCAATAGCCCACTTGCACAGTTTTTCCTTTGCCCTATGGATATGCCTTTCTCATTCATAAATCCATCTTTGTTTATGCTATTAACTCTCGGTTTGGTCCTACTTTTGCTTCATTTTGTTACTAAAAATAGAAGACGAAGTTTAGGTAGAAGGCAAAAAGTCAATGGGTGCCGAAGCTGCTACAATTGTTTCAGCGGGAGCTGCTGTCAGTATTGGAAACATCTTAGTTCCTCGATTTATTCCATGGCGTGAAATCCATCATTGGAAAAACAATTATTTGGTTTTGCCGTTTTGGGCTTTGCTTTATTGTATTGTTTGCCCCAATGATGGCCTTTCTGATCTCATCCGTATTCCGATCGAAGAAAGAAGGTTTTTCATTCAACCAACTATCTTTTTGAAGCAGATAGTTCACAGTGCTTATTCTATAGATACTGGAAAATCGAACTCATGTTTCCACTCTATTTTCATTACGAAGATGTATCACGTCAGGATCCGTTGCTCAAACCGAATCACACCAACGTTATGGAAGTTTCTGGATCGTGTAAAATAAGAGTAGTACCAAAGGCAAGACCTTCTATAAAAATGGAAAATTGGCTATGGAGATTCTGCACGGTCAAAAATTAATATAGATACAAAGGGCTTCGACATGAAAGTCATTTCGATCGAATCCATTCTTGGGGTCAAATAAAGACAAAAAAGGATATGTCAGTGACCTAGCACGACAAAGCTCTATCTGAGGGCATGGAATGTCTAATTTTTTGGTTAGAATCTCCATAGTAATGTCTCTATTAGATTCTCCGGTCGAAATAGGGAAACATATTTTGAGGGTTCAATGTGACTATTGTCACTTTGACCAATACACAAGATGATACTTTACCACCGTGGAACGACTTTTTACAAAATGATGATAGGGAAACTCAGTAAGATGTCGAAGAAGCGAAATATACGAGATCACAAATATAGACTGCTCGTGGCTAAATATGCATTGAGACTAAAGCTTTATAAAGCCTTTTGTAAAGATCCCAATCTTCCATTTGATATACGGGACAAATATCGTAATAAGCTATCCAAGTTGCCAAAAAATAGTTCCTTTGCATGAGTAAGAAATCGATCTATTTCCACAGGTCGCCCTCGTTCCGTATATGAGTTTTTTTGAATTTCTCGCATTGTTTTTTTTGGATTAGCATCTCGAGGTCCTTTGATGGGCAAAAAAAAATTGTCTTGGTAGCAACCACCAAACCAATAGAACAAGGCTTAGCTCCGAAGCTAATCTACAAGCAAGGTGAGTAGGTCCATTATTGGCTGGCTCCAGACTGAAAAGACCTAACAGAGTAATCCTTTATCTTGGATCGGAGATGCTAACGGGGCAGGAATCGAAGTGGAGGACCTCTCTACCGCCTCCTGTCAAGTATGCTCCCCAAACAAAGACTACGTATAGGGTAGTACTCTTGGAAGGATAGAATATCACCGCGTTAACATAACGTTACGAATATAACTTCTTAGGGATCGACCACTATTCTTAATATAGTAAGGCAGAGGATTCTTGTTCATTGGAGCGCCGAAGTACGAAGGTTGTTCTCATCATTGAAGTCAAAGTGTGGGATTGAGCTTTCCGAATGAGAAAGAAAAAGAGTGCTTAGTTTCGTTGGAAAAACTAAGGCAAATATCATATTGACTTTCTCTCGCCCTACTTCTAAAGATAGATAGAAAAGGTTGGAGAGAGTGACTTTCTAAGATTCTCTCCTTTCTAAAGCTGCGCAAGGCGGACCCCCCAGAACAAAGCCCCACCCCTCTTTTTCTCCCTTTAATGAAAGACCCTCACCTCGCTTCCTATTCATTTGTGGGTCTGGACCCTTTTGTGATAACCCGAACCCGGCATGCATTTAATAGCATTTGACTGCATTTAATTAAATGTTTAATTAGTTAAATCAACCAATTTGCACTATTTTAATATTTCTCTTGGAAGCATTTAGTAATTGTATATTGAATAATTAAAAGATTATTATCTATTTCTATTAATTATAGTAATTGAATTTATTCTCTTGTATTTAATTAAGTGTCATCTTAAATGTTAATATTTAATTACACTTGATTACATGTTTATATTTACTTGTTCATTCGTATTTTGGCATTAACCTCATAATTCTTTAAAATATTCTAGGAATAGTTAAATTAATTATTTTTAAATGAATATTGATTATTTTGATTGTTTTGATTATTTTAATAATCGGTTTTAATTGTTTGCATTAAAATCACTCGATTTTCAAATAAATGGGAAAAGTAACACCGAGCCGGAGTGAATTTTAAACTATTCTACTACTTTACTTTTTAAAAAAATTAAAGTTTTATATTATTGCTCATCACTTTATTAACGATCGTTTATTGACCGTTCGATTGTAGCATTTCGAAAATGAAAGTTAGACGAATATTTCTCGGATTTCGTAAATAATGTTTCTAGTTTATATTAGCTAGTTTTAGTCGGTTTTCATTAAAATTGCATTGCTCTAACTTGAATTGGATTAAATGGCATCAAAATAAGCTTATTTGGCCAATTTTAACTTAAGCTTGAACTTGCAAAAGACCAAAATGCCCTTTGTCATCTTTTAAATAATAAAACAAGGCTAAAATAAAATAAAAAAAACAAATCTCAAAATGCCCAAATTGTCCTTCTCATGGCCGAATAAACCAAGGAAGAAAAAGAAAAGATTTTTCTTGCATTTTCTTCTACAATTGCACGTGGAATTGCTCGGGGGTCACGGCTCGGGTCCTTGCGGGTCTTGGTTTTCAATCTCTGTAAGGGTTTTCACGCTTTTGTGCATATTATATGAAATTTGATTTTTGATTCAAATTTTTAGATTTGATATGTAATGCATTATAATGCTTGAAATTGATTGGAAATTCTTCTTTAGGGTTCGTAGAGCATTGCTTGATAGTTATTTAGCAATTTTTACGGTTGAAACCGCGTATTTGAAATTGGGGAAGAACAATAAATAGTGAATTATGAATAGTAAATCCTAGAATTTTGGATTTCGATCCGAATTATGATTGCTTGATTTGGATATGTGCCATTAATGATAGAAAGATAAAATTTACGATAAAAATGGACTGGCCTTTGATAAAATTGGAAATTAGACAAAGAAACGTAAAGGGGCCATTTGACCAAAAGTTGACCGTGATCGAATTGAGTTGGGGGTTTTGCAATTGAGGGTATGGAAGCACTTTTGGCGCTATTGTGGCATTGATTGAGTGACCGGTTAGCATAGCTGTAGTTCAAACGCAATAGGTAGACTTTCGGGCCTCGGGTGAGAAAGTGAAGTTTAGTGACATAGAAACGTACCTTGTAGTGCCTGAGTGAATGTAGTGGAATCGGTTTCCTAATCCCGTAGCTCGTTTGTTCGTAATTGCCTTTGGAAGTTAGGGATTGAATAGTGATATTTGTCGTTTTCGTGTTTGAACTGCTATTACTTGTTTAATTGGTGTTATTGTGGCTATTAATGGTAGTTATGCTTGAAAAGTTAATTGAATGCTAGTATTGATTGTAAATGCTTGATATCTCATTTATCGTCTCTAATCTGTATTGTTGTGCTATCGCTCGTTTATCGCCTTGTATCGTGTCTTGCATTGCATAGTGTCAGGCGCATGAGTGATGGGCCTCTCTGGGTAGCCTCGGGTTGCCAGTGTTGGTTGCTCTAGCTCCATGTCCTATTCCCTTTTCTCGCTTGGGTTGCCTCCCAGGGAGATTTGGGTCGTAGAATTGATGGTTACTCCTGGGGTATTCCAAACTGAAGTTATAAGGTGGTTGCGCGCTTATTGTCATCGTTGTCAACATCAAGCTCGAGATTGATGTATCGCTCGTGAAATGGTACATTGCTCGTATGAGTGAACCATAACCTTCAGAGTGTGGTATAACTTTGAATGGTTATGTTAATGCTTTTATTAATTGCTTATTGTATTGATTGTTTGTCTTGATTGCTTAATTATCAATTATATTACTTAACTGCCTTATTTGCATTGCACGAATTTCTTTTTCTTCACCTCGATATCTGTCTCGCTCTCACTGAGTATACGTGTTGTGTATACTCACTGCACACCACCACATTTCAGGAAATGCCATGTTAACTGGAAAGTTCGTGATTTCGTGAAAGTTCGTGCTTGAAGAGTTGTCTTGCGTGCCTATGTGGCTTGAGTTGTCGAAGTTGTAAAGCTGTATGCTTTCATGTATTGAATGTCAAAAGGAATATAATTTAAGTTTCATTAGATTGTTGAAGTAGTTTGATAAGTTAGATTATGTATCTAGTTAGTATAGCTTAACTTTAATGTATGTTTGTAATGCCCAGAGAAAAAGAGTTAGAATGGTATGATAGTTTAATTTATGTAATGGGTTAGTGTAGTTTAATTGCCTAGCATGAATGTTTTTGTTAAAGATGAAAAGAGATAGGTTAGCTTTTAAATTAGAAATGTATGTATACTTGCTAAGTTTAATTGTTGAGAACCGGGGCTCGAATGGCCTTGAGGTGGTTGAATGTTTGGACATGGTATTGGTCCACTTATATGCTATTGCATGTTTGTATTTTCCCTAGAAACAAGGGAGACTCCGTCCGTTTTCCCTGAAAATTATGCCCGGGTTTGGATTTGGGTTGTGATTAGATTGATTGATAGAACTCCCAGTCTCGAGAGGGATCGGGGTATTACAGGTGGTATCAGAGCTTGTTTAGCTCATAAGCCGGGACAGGGTCCTCGGCCTGGTAGGTAGTGATCCCTGAATGTGTGCTTGATAAGTGTGTCTTGAAAGTGTATGCATGTGAGATTGTGTGTCCTGACCTGAATGTGTGCTCCTATGTGATATAGTTATGTGTTATGTGTTAATTGTGTGCTAAGTGAAGTGAAGTGTCTAGTTGTGCATTGAATTGACCTATTGAATTGGCATCGTTAATTGAATCGACCTTGTGAATTGTTATTTGCTTGAAGTATTGCTTGTAATGTGTGTCTTGGAATGTCTTGAATTGGTTATGTCGTGATTTGAATTGATTATGTTGTGCTTGACTTGATTGTCGTGCTTGAGTGACTTTGTTGAATAAACTCTTTTGTAAACTTGCTTGCATAATAGTTTAAGGCATGTGTATAAATGTGATATCTTGGCATTCATACATGTCCTGTGGAAGTGGTAAGTAAGTCCTCTTTCTCCCCTGAAGAGAAGTGATTAGCAGCTGGCTTTTCAAGGTGTATGGATTGGCAGGAAATGAATGGCATTTAATTAGCCTTTATTTGGAAGTTGGTGTTTGCCTTTGGAGCTCGGTTATTGGCGAATCTCTAAGATCCTCCTTTGTGCTTAACAATTGTGAAAGAGTAGTCTTCTTTTGGGGTTCTATTTGGTTGTTCTCTGGAGCATTCTTTGGATTTCTTATTGGGTATTCTTTGGAATCTTTTGTTGGCACTTCTCGGTGGACTTGGCTATTGGGATCTCAATCGGGCTTATTGTATGGTATTATCTATGGAATATGTGTCTTGGTCTTTATTGGTATGTTACTGGCATCTCTTATTGGAAATTCTTCAATGGTATTCTCTAGAATTCTCAGTGGTCATTTATCTAGTACTTACCAATTGGGTAATCCTTGCTACTTTCTTACTAGAGTATTGTTCTGTTATTTTATTTGGCATCCCTCAGTTGGTTTGGTAATTGGAATTCCTATCGGACTTATTGTGTAATATTACTTACGGTATTCTTTGGAATTCTTACTGGGCATTCTACTAGTATTTTTCTTATTGGCATTTATTGAAAGATCCTACACTTGGAATTCTGCTTGGACTTATTATCTTGTATTGTTTACGGCTTCTCCTTCGGCTTTTCTACTCAAGGGAATCTATACTTGCTGTTTAACTAAGATGTTGCGGTAGGGACTCAGTGATTGGAGGATTTCATTTAGAGATTGGCCTTTGGTATTCTTCTCTATATTCTTTTATAGAACTTTCCGCTAGATCTACTTACGGTAATCAGCATTGCATGACGTGCATCTACTCTGGCTATCTTTTAATTATCTTATTTGGTACTTGTTAGACTTCTATTGGAGTTTCTTAAACAGGGCATTCCTTCGGTATTCTTCTTGCCATCAATATGTGGTATTGCTATCATCTACAGTATCTTTGCTTCAGTCTTTAGTTGGTATTTTCTCGGCATTCTTGGTTGGGATTTCTATTCGAGTTTTCCTACGAGCATCTTCATTCACTACTTGCTCAGCAGCCGAAGAAGATTAGTTAGAGTTGGATTTCAGTGGATGCAGAGTTCTATTAGAAGAAGAATTGCGAGGACGCAATTATTTTAAGGGGGGAAGGATATGATAACCCGAACCCGGCATACATTTAATAGCATTTGACTTCATTTAATTAAATGTTTAATTAGTTAAATCAACCAATTTGCACTATTTTAATATTTCTCTTGGAAGCATTTAGTAATTGTATATTGAATAATTAAAAGATTATTATCTATTTCTATTAATTATAGTAATTGAATTTATTCTCTTGTATTTAATTAAGTGTCATCTTAAATGTTAATATTTAATTGCACTTGATTACATGTTTATATTTACTTGTTCATTCGTATTTTGGCATTAACCTCATAATTCTTTAAAATATTCTACGAATAGTTAAATTAATTATTTTTAAATGAATATTGATTATTTTGATTGTTTTGATTATTTTAATAATCGGTTTTAATTGTTTGCATTAAAATCACTCGGTTTTCAAATAAATGGAAAAAATAACTCCGAGCCAGAGTGAATTTTAAACTATTCTACTACTTTACTTTTCAAAAAAATTAAAGTTTTATATTATTGCTCATCACTTTATTAGTGATCGTTTATTGACCGTTCGATCGTAGCATTTCGAAAATGAAAGTTAGAAGAATATTTCTCGGATTTCGTAAATAATGTTTCTAGTTTAAATTAGCTAGTTTTAGTCGGTTTTCATTAAAATTTTTCTTGCATTTTCTTCTACAATTGCGCGTGGAATTGCTTGGGGGTCGTGGCTCGGGTCCTTGCGGGTCTTGGTCTTCAATCTCTGTGAGGGTTTTCACGCTTTTGTGCATATTATATGAAATTTGATTTTTGATTCAAATTTTTAGATTTGATATGTAATGCGTTATAATGCTTGAAATTGATTGTAAATGCTTCTTTAGGGTTCGTAGAGCATTGCTTGATAGTTATTTAGCAATTTTTACGGTTGAAACTGCGTATTTGAAATTGGGAAAGAATAATAAATAGTGAATTATGAATAGTAAACCCTAGAATTTCGGATTTCGATCTGAATTGCGATTGATTGATTTTGATAGGTGCCATTAGTGATAGAAAGATAAAATGTACGATAAAAATGGACTGGCCTTTGATAAAATTAGAAATTAGACAAAGAAACGTAAAGGGGCCGTTTGACCAAAAGTTGACCGTGCTCGAATTGAGTTAGGGGTTTTGCAATTGAGGGTATGGAAGCACTTTTGGCTCTGTTGTGGCATTGATTGAGTGACCGGTTAACATAGTTGTAGTTCAAACGCAGTAGGTGGACTTTCGGGCCTCGGGTGAGAAAGTGAAGTTTAGTGACATAGAAACGTACCTTGTAGTGCCTGAGTGAATGTAGTGGAATCGGTTTTCTAATCCCGTAGCTCGTTTGTTCATAATTGCCTTTGGAAATTAGGGATTGAATAGTGATATTTGTCGTTTTCGTGTTTGAACTGCTGTTACTTGTTTAATTGGTGTTATTGTGGCTATTAATGATAGTTATGCTTGAAAAGTTAATTGAATGCTAGTATTGATTGTCAATGATTGATATCTCGTTTATCGTCTCTAATCTGTATTGTTGTACTATCGCTCATTTATCGCCTTGTATCGTGTCTTGCATTGCATAGTGTCAGGCGCATGAGTGATGGGCTTCTCTGGGTAGCCTCGAGTTGCCAGTGTTGGTTGCTCTAGCTCCGTGTCCTATTCTCTTTTCTCGCTTGGGTTACTTCCCAGGGAGATATGGGTCGTAGAATTGATGGTTACTCCCGGGGTATTCCAAACTGAAGTTATAAGGTGGTTGTGCGCTTATTGTCATCATTGTCAACATCAAGCTCGAGATTGACGTATCGCTCGTGAAATGGTACATTGCTCGTATGAGTGAACCATAGCCTTCAGAGTGTGGTATAGCTTTGAATGGTTGTGTTAATGCTTTCATTAATTGCTTATTGTATTGATTGTTTGTCTTGATTACTTAATTATCAGTTATATTGCTTAACTGCCTTATTTGCATTGCACGAATTTCTTTCTTTTCACCTCGATATATGTCTCGCCCTCACTGAGTATACGTGTTGTGTATACTTACTCCTCACCACCACATTTCAGGAAGTGCCATGTTAGCTGGAAAGTTCGTGCTTGAAGAGTTGTCTTGCGTGCCTATGTGGCTTGAGTTGTCGAAGTTGTAAAGTTGTATGCTTTCATGTATTGTATTTATTTAATGTCAAAGGGAATAAAATTTAAGTTTCATTAGATTGTTGAAGTAGTTTGATAAGTTAGATTATGTATCTAGTTAGTATAGCTTAACTTTAATGTATGTTTGTAATGCCCAAAGGAAAAGAGTTAGAATAGTATGATAGTCTAATTTATGTAATGGGTTAGTGTAGTTTAATTGCCTAGCATTAATGTTTTTGTCAAAGATGAAAAGAGATAGGTTAGCTTTTAAATTGGAAATGTATGTATACTTGCTGAGTTTAATTATTGAGAACCGAGGCTCGGATGGCCTTGCGGTGGTTGAATGTTTGGACATGGTATTGGTCCACTTATATGCTGTCGTAGGTTTGTATTTTGCCTAGAAACAGGGGTGACTCCGTCCGTTTTCCCTGAAAATTATGCCTGGGTTTGGATTTGGGTTGTGATTAGATTGATTGATAGAACTCCCGGTCTCGAGAGGGATCGTGGTGTTATACCTTTGGCCTTTTTTTTCAAGAGGTGATTTCGAGAATCAACCAACCGACAAATCCGTAGCCCAGGTGACTCACAGCCTCCATCTCGCCCAAATGAAAAGTGGGATGAATCAAATCAATATTTTGATTGATTCAGGGCGGAGTGAAGCCAAATTCAATCAAGGCAAGGGGGCTTACTTTTCCTGAGGCTGAGTTATCCTATTCAAATTTAGCTATGCTAATAGAAGAAGAAACGTTTTTAGATGATCTGGACCCCCAAGTGATGAGCGAGAACCCTCAATTGCTTAGGGGTCGCACTCTGCCCCACTTGGTGGATGGAATCTTCTCTCCTTTTAGAATTCCTTCTCCCACACATGTGATAATCCAAACTCGGCATGCATTTAATAGCATTTGACTGCATTTAATTAAATGTTTAATTAGTTAAATCAACCAATTTACACTATTTTGATATTTCCTTTGGAAGCATTCAATAATTTTTATATTGATTAACTAAAAAATTATCACCTATTTTTATTATTTATAGAAATGGGATTTACTTTCTTATATTTAATTAAGTGTCATCTTAAATGTTAGTATTTAATTGCATCCGATTACATGTTTATATTAATTTGTTCATTCGTATCTTAACATTAACTTCATATTCTTTAAAATATTCTAGAAATAGTTAAATTAATTATTTTTAAATGAATATTGATTATTTTGATTGTTTTGATTATTTTAATAATCTGTTTTAATTGTCTTGCATTAAAATTACTCGGTTTCAAATAAATGAGAAAAGTAACTCTGAGCCGGAGTGAATTTTAAACTATTCCTCTATTCTACTTTTAAAAAATTATATTTTTCTATTAGTGCTCATCATTTGATTAGCGATCGATTATTGACCGTCCGATCGTAGTATTTCGAAAATGAGAGTTAGAGAAATATTCCTCGGACTTAGTGAAAAATTTTTTTAGCTTAATTTAACCAGTTTTAGTTGTTTTTCATTTAATTCCATTGTTCTAACTTGAATTAGATTTAAAAGGCATCAAAATAAGTTTATTTCACCATTTTTAACTTAAGCTTGATTTTGCAAATAACCAAAATCAAGAAAAACAAATTGCAAAATGCCCACTTTGTCCTTGCCATGGCCGAAGGTTTGAGGGAAAAAGAAAGAAAATTTATGTTGCATTTTTCTTCTACAATCCTGCGTGGAATTGCTCGGGTGTCGTGGCTCGGGTCCGTCCTTGCGGGTCTTGGTCTTCAATCTCTTTGAGGGTTTTCACGCTTTTGTGCATTTAAATTTGAATTTGAATTTTGTGTCAAATTTTTAGATTTGATATATAATGTGTTATAATGCCTATAGTTGCTTGATATAGCTTCCTTTGAGTTCGTAGAGTATTGTTTGTTAGTTATTTAGCAATTTTTACAACTGAAATTGTGAATTTAAAATTGGGGAAGAATAATGAATAGTGATTATAAATAGTAAAACGCTAGAATTTCGGATTTTGATCCGATTTGCGATTGCTTGATTTGGATAGGTGCCATTAGTGATAGAAAGATAAAATGTGCAATAAAAACGCACCGGCCTTTGTTAAAATTAGAAATTAGACAATGAAACGAAACGGGGCCGCTTGACCGAGTATTGACCTTGCTCGAATTGAGTTGGGGGTTTTGCTATTGAGGGCATGGAAGCACTTTTGGCACTGTTCTGGCGTTGATTGAATGACCGGTTAACATAGCTGTAGTTCAAACGCAATAGGTGGACTTTCGGGCCTCGTGTGAGAAAGTGAAGTTTAGTGACATAGAAACGTGCCTTGTAGTGCCTAAGTGAATGTAGTGAAATCGGTTTCCAAATTTCGTAGCTCATTTGTTCTTAATTGCCTTTGGAAGTTAGAGATTGAATAGTAATATTTATCGTTTTCATGCTTGAACTGCTGTTACTTGTTTAATTGGTGTTCTTCTTGCTATTAATGATAGTTATGCTTGAAAAGTTAATTGAATGCTAGTATTGATTGTAAATGCTTGATATCTCGTTTATCGCCACTAATCTGTATTGTTGTGCTATCGCTCCTTTATTGCTTGTATCTTGTGTTGCATTGCATAGTGTCAGGCGCGTGAGTGATGGGCCTTTCTGGGTAGTCTCGGGCTGCCAGTGTTGGTTGCTCTATCTCCGTGTCCTATTCCCATTCTCGCTTGGGTTGTCTCCTAGGGAGATTTCTGTCGTAGAATTGATTAGATACTTCCGGGGTATTCCAAACTGAAGTTATAAGGTGGTTGCGCGCTTATTGTCGTCGTTGTCAACATCAAGCTCGAGATTGATGTAATGCTCGTGGAATCGAATCGAATGGTACATTGCTCGTATGGGTGAACCATAGCCTTCATAGTGTGGTATAGCTTTTTTTGGTTGTGTTAATGTTTTTATTAATTATTTATTGTTTTGATTGTTTACATTGATTGCTTACTTGTCAGTTATGTTGCTTAACTTCTTTATTTGCATTGCACGACTTTCTTTCTCTTTACCTCAATATCTGTCTTGCCCTCACTGAGTATACGTGTTGTGTATACTCACTACTCACCACCATATTTTAGGAAATGCCATGTTAGCTGGAAAGTTTGTGATTACGTGAAAGTTCGTGCTTGAAGAGTTGTCTTGCGTGCTATGTGGCTTGAGTTGTCAAAGATGCAAAGATGTATGTTTCATGTGTTGTTTGTATTAAATGTTAAAAAGGAATGTAATTTAATTTTTACTAGGTTATTGAAGTGATTTGAAAAGTTAGTTTATGTATTCAGATAGTATAGTTTAACTTCAATGCCTGTTTGTAAGGTCCAAAGGAAAAGAGTTAGAATGGTATGATAGTCTATTTTATGCAATAAGTTAGTATAGTTTAGTTGCCAAGCATGAATTTACTTGTCAAAGATGAGAAGAGATAGGTTAGCATTTAAACTGGAAATGTATATTTACTTGTGTTCGCTTGTTAAGAACCAAGGCTCGGATGGCCTTGAGGTGTTTGTATGATTGGACACGGTGCTGGTCCACTTATATGCTTTTACATGTTTTACATTTTGCCTATAAACAGGGGAGACTCCGTCCGTCTTTCCCTAAAAATTTTGCCCGGGTTTGGAATTGGGTTGCGAATAGATTGATTGATAGAACTCCCGGTCTCGAGAGGGATCGGGGTGTTATAGGTGGTATCAGAGCTTGTTTAGCTCATAAGCCAGGATAGGGTCCTCGGTCTATCGGGTAGTAACCCTTGGTTGCATGCTTGTTATGTGTGACTTGAAAGTGTGTGCTTGTATGTGAGATTGTGTGTCTTGACTTGAATGTAAGCACCTATGTGATATAGTTATGTGTATGTGTTAAATGTTTCTCAAGTAAAGTGAAGTGACTTCTCGTGTATCGAATTGGCATCGTGAATCAAATCGACCTCGTGAATTGTTATTTGCTTGAAGTATTGCTTGTAATGTGTGTATTGGAATGTCTTGAATTGGTTGTGTCGTGATTTGAATTGATTATGTTGTGCTTGACTTGATTGTCGTGCTTGAGTGACTTTGTTGAATAAACTGTGTTACAAAAATGCTTGCATAATAGATTAAGGCATATATGTATAAATGTGATATATTGGCATTCATACATGTCCCGTTGAAACGGTAAGAAAGACTTCTCCCTTCGCATGAAGAGAAGTGGTTAGTAGCAGGCCTCCAAGTTATGTGGATTGACAGGAATGAGCAGTATTTGACTAGCCTTTATTTGGTAGTTGGTGTTTGCTTTTGGAGCTCAGTTATGAAAGCGAATCTCTAAGGTCCTCTTCTGTGCTTAACAGTTGTGAAAGAGTAGCTTTCTTTTGGGGTTCTATTTGGTTGTTCTCTGGAGCATTCTTTGGTTTTCTTATTGGGTATTCTTTGGAACTTCTGTTGGCACTTCTTGGTAGACTGGGCTATTGGGGTTTCAATCGAACTTACTGCATGGTATTGTCTATGGTGTATGTACCTTGATTTTTATTGGTGTTTTACTGGCATCCCTTATTGGAAATTCTTCAATGACATTTTATAGAATTCTTAGTGGCCATTTATTTAGTACTTACTTATTCGGCAAATCTTGCTACTTTCTTACTGGAGCATTGTTTCGAGTATTTTCTTTGGCATCCCTCAGTCGGTTTGGTAATTGGAATTCCTATCGGACTTGTTGTGTAATATTACTTACGGTTTTCTTTGGAATTCTTATTCGGCATTTTACTAGTATTTTCCTTATTGGCATTTATTGGAAGATCCTACACTTGGAATTCTGCTTGGACTTATTATCTTGTATTGTTTACGGCTTCTCCTTCGGCCTTTCCACTCAGGGGAATCTATACTTGCTGTTTGACTAAGATGTTGCGGTAGGGACTTAGTGATTTGAGGATTTCATTTAGAGATTGGCCTTTGGTATTCTTCTCTATATACTTTTTCAGAACTTTCAGCTAGGTCTACTTATGGCAATCAGCACTGCATGAGGTGCAACTACTCTGGCTATCTTTTAACTTTCTTATTTGGAACTTGTTAGACTTCTATTGGAGATTCGTAAATAGGGTATTCCTTCGGTATTCTTCTTGCCATTAATATGTGGTATTGATATTATCTACAGTATCCCTGCTTTAGTCTTTAGTTGGTATTTTATCGGCATTCTTGGTTGAGATTTCTATTCGGGTTTCCCTACGAGCATTCTTATTCACTATCTTGCTCAGCAACCGATGAAGATTATCAGAGTTGGGTTTCAGATGATGTTGAGTTCTATCGGAAGAAGAATTGTGAGGACGCAATTGTTTTAAGGGGGGAATGATGTGATAACCCGAATCCGACATGCATTTAATAGCATTTGACTGCATTTAATTAAATGTTTAATTAGTTAAATCAACCAATTTGCACTATTTTGATATTTCCTTTGGAAGCATTCAATAATTTTTATATTGATTAATAAAAAAATTATCACCTATTTTTATTATTTTTAGAAATTGGATTTACTTTCTTATATTTAATTAAGTGTCATCTTAAATGTTCGTATTTAATTGCATCCGATTACGTGTTTATATTAATTTGTTCATTTGTATCTTAACATTAACTTCATATATCTTTAAAATATTCTAGAAATAGTTAAATTAATTATTTTTAAATGAATATTGATTGTTTCGATTATTTTAATAATCGGTTTTAATTGTCTTGCATTAAAATTACTCGGTTTTCAAATAAATGAGAAAAGTAACTCTGAGCCGGAGTGAATTTTAAACTATTCCGCTATTCTACTTTTAAAAAATTATAGTTTTCTATTAGTGCTCATCATTTGATTAGCGATCGATTATTGACTGTCCGATCGTAGTATTTCGAAAATGAGAGTTAGAGAAATATTCTTCGGACTTGGTGAAAAATGTTTTTAGCTTAATTTAACCAGTTTTAGTTATTTTTCATTTAATTGCATTGTTTTAACTTGAATTAGATTTAAAAGGCATCAAAATAAGTTTATTTCACCATTTTTAACTTAAGCTTGATTTTGCAAATGACCAAAATGCCCTTGTCACCCTTTTAAATAATAAAACAAGGCAAAAATCAAGAAAAACAAATTACAAAATGCCCATTTTGTCCTTGCCATGGCCGAAGGTTTGAGGGAAAAAGAAAGAAAATTTGTTTTTCATTTTTCTTCTACAATCATGCGTGGAATTGCTCGGGGGTCGTGGCTCGGGTCCATCCTTGCGGGTCTTGGTCTTCAATCTCTTTGTGGGTTTTCATGCTTTTGTGCATTTAAATTCGAATTTGAATTTTGTGTCAAATTTTTAAATTTGATATATAATGTGTTATAATGCCTATAGTTGCTTGATATAGCTTCCTTTCAGTTCGTAGAGCATTATTTGTTATTTATTTAGCAATTTTTACGGCTGAAATTTCGAATTTGAAATTGGGGAAGAATAATGAATAGTGATTATGAATAGTAAAATCCTAGAATTTCGGATTTTGATCCGATTTGCTATTGCTTGATTTGGATAGGTGCCATTAGTGATAGAAAGACAAAATGTGCAATAAAAACGGACCGGCCTTTGTTAAAATTGGAAATTAGACAATGAAACGAAAAGAGGACGTTTGACCGAGTGTTGACCGTGCTCGAATTGAGTTGGGAGTTTTGCTATTGAAGGTATGGAAGCACTTTTGGCGCTGTTGTGGCGTTGATTGAATGACAGGTTAGCATAGCTGTAGTTCAAACGCAATAGGTGGACTTTCGGGCCTCGGGTGAGAAAGTGAAGTTTAGTGACATAGAAACGTGCCTTGTAGTGCCTAAGTGAATTTAGTGAAATCGGTTTCCTAATTCCGTAGCTCGTTTGCTCTTAATTGCCTTTGGAAGTTAGAGATTGAATAGTGATATTTTTCGTTTTCGTGCTTGAACTGCTGTTACTTGTTTAATTGGTGTTCTTGTTGCTATTAATGATAGTTATGCTTGAAAAGTTAATTGAATGCTAGTATTGATTGTAAATGCTTGATATCTCGTTTATTGCCACTAATCTGTATTGTTGTGCTATCGCTCATTTATTGCTTGTATCTTGTGTTGCATTGCATAGTGTCAGGCGCGTGAGTGATGGGCCTCTCTGGGTAGTCTCGGGCTGCCAGTGTTGGTTGCTCTAGCTCCGTGTCCTATTCCCATTCTCGCTTGGGTTGCCTCCTAGGGAGATTTGGGTCGTAGAATTGATTGGATACTTCCGGGGTATTTCAAATTGAAGTTATAAGGTGGTTGCGCGCTTATTGTCATCGATGTCAACATCAAGCTTGAGATTGATATAATGCTCGTGGAATCGAATCGAATGGTACATTGCTCGTATGGGTAAACCATAGCCTTCGAAGTGTGGTATAGCTTTGAATGGTTGTGTTAATGTTTTTATTAATTGTTTATTGTTTTGATTGTTTACATTGATTGCTTACTTGTCAGTTATGTTGCATAACTGCCTTATTTGCATTGCACGACTTTCTTTCTCTCCACCTCGATATCTGTCTTGCCCTCACTGAGTATACGTGTTGTGTATACTCACTCCTCACCACCATATTTCAGGAAATGCCATGTTAGCTGGAAAGTTCGTGATTACGTGAAAGTTCGTGCTTGAAGAGTTGTCTTGCGTGCTATGTGGCTTGAGTTGTCAAAGATGCAAAGATGTATGTTTCATGTGTTGTTTGTATTAAATGTTAAAAAGGAATGTAATTTAAGTTTTACTAGGTTATTGAAGTGATTTGAAAAGTTAGTTTATGTATTCAGATAATATAGTTTAACTTCAATGCCTGTTTGTAAGGTCCAAAGGAAAAGAGTTAGAATGGTATGATAGTCTATTTTATGCAATAAGTTAGTATAGTTTAATTGCCAAGCATGAATGTACTTGTCAAAGATGAGAAGAGATAGGTTAGCATTTAAACTGGAAATGTATATTTACTTGTGTTCGCTTGTTGAGAACCAAGGCTCAGATGGCCTTGAGGTGTTTGTATGATTGGACACGGTGCTGGTCCACTTATATGCTTTTACAGGTTTTACATTTTGCCTTGAAACAAGGGAGACTCCATCCGTCTTTCCCTAAAAATTTTGCCCGAGTTTGGAATTGTGTTGCGGATAGATTGATTGATAGAACTCCCGGTCTCGAAAGGGATGGGCGTGTTACAACACATCCTTGCTTTCTTTCACCGAGGAGGAAAGAATAATCTTCCAAGAGGACAGAGACCTAAATTTCAATTAGATTAATTCCTAAGCTTGCTTTGTTGTTGTAAGATGATCAGTCCGAGAGTGCTGGAGAGAAGAGAAAGTGGTAAAAACCTCTTTGATTCGGTCACCAAGCAGTCGGACGACTCTTTAGTAACCTAGGATGACCCGACCCCTTCGACGCTTCTTTCGTTGTATACCCCCTCCATCCTTCGGTGGTGGAAGAAAATGTACTCTATCTTTTAATATATATATATAGTAGGGCCCCAGGATGCTAGAAAGTGGGGGTACAAGAGTTGTCACGATAGAAAAGAAAAAAGAAAGAAATGACTAAAAGGAACCAATGATTATCTCTTCTTAAACAACCTATATCCTCCACACTTAATTAGCATTTGATAGATTATCCAACCCCGAGCAATCTTAGTTATTGGTGGGGGTTCGGTTCGTTGGCTGGTATTTGTTTAGTCATTCAGATAGTGACTGGTGTTTTTTTAGCTATGCATTACACACCTCATGTGGATCTAGTTTTCAACAGTGTAGAACACATTATGAGAGATGTTGAAGAGGGCTGGTTGCTCCGTTATATGCATGCTAATAGGGCAAGTATGTTTCTCATTGTGGTTCACCTTCATATTTTTTCGTGGTCTATATCATGCGAGTTATAGCAATCCTAGGGAATTTGTTCGGTGTCTTGGAGTTGTAATCTTCCTTTTAATGATTGTGACAACTTTTATAGGATATGTACTACCTTGGGGTCAGATGAGCTTTTAAGGAGCTACAGTAATTACAAGCTTAGCTAGTGCTATACCTGTAGTAGGAGATACCATAGTAACCTGGCTTTGGGGTGGTTTCTCCGTGGACAATGCCACCGTAAACCATTTTTTTAGTCTTCATCATGTACTCCCCTTTATTTTAGTAGGTGCCAGTCTTCTTCATCTGGCCACATTGCATCAATATGGATCAAACAATCCATTGGGTGTACATTCAGAGATGGATAAAATAGCTTCTTGCCCTTATTTTTATGTAAAGGATCTAGTAGGTTGGGTAGCTTTTGCTATCTTTTTTTCCATTTGGATTTTTTATGCTCCTAATATTTTGGGGCATCCCGACAATGATATACCTGCTAATCCGATGCCTACCCCGCCTCATATTGTGCCAGAATGGTATTTCCTACCGATCTATGTCATTCTTCATGGCATACCTGACAAAGCGGGAGGTGTAGCTGCAATAGCACCAGTTTTTATATGTCTGTTGGCTTTATCTTTTTTTAAAAGTATGTATGTATGTAGTTCAAGTTTTCGCCCAATTCACCAAGGAATATTTTGGTTACTTTTAGTGGATCGCTTACTACTAGGTTGGATCGGATGTCAACCTATGGAGGCACCATTTGTTATTATTGGACAAATTTATCCTTTTGTTTTCTTCTTGTTCTTTGCCACAACGCCCATTCTGGGATGACTTGGAAGAGAAATTCCTAATTCTTACACGGATGAGACTGATTACACCTTATTAGTGAAAAATTCTGACACCAATCATTTACGAGTGAGTATTATACCAAGAATTGGCAAGCGGATGAGTTTTATAGGCCTAAGCGGTGGCGTACTTTGATGGGGGAGTTATTGTGAAGCCTAGAAAAGCAGAAGTGTTAAATCGCTTCTACAGAGTTCCCCAACAATAGTTTAGCTTAGTAGCTTAACTCTTTCTACTGGTGTGGCGCTGCTAGATGCTTTTGATCAATAGGAAGAGGAAGAACAAAAAAGCTTATGATGAGCATCTATTTGAGTCGATAATTTCCAAGATCTAATTCCAAGTTTTTCTTATGTAGTGGAAACGCCTTACAATCTGAAGTTTTACACTTAACGGAAGAAATGTTCTTGGTGGATAGAGGACTTGGGACCCCAAGAATTTTTATGCAAGATGAGCCTACAGGAGTGCCAATCAACCAAGCCACCATGTTTGAGAATAAGGTGGGATCCTTGGATCTTGTGGCCGGTGAATCACTGATCAAAGAGAAGATTTTGGAGAGATTCTTCATCGATCTAGTGGTCGGTACATCACTGATCAAAGAGCGAGCAGCCGCCAAGTTTAATGATTTGGTGGGATCCACAGATGTAGTGGCTGGTGAACCGCTTTTTCTTCTTCCATGAACATTCAGACAAAAGCGAGCTTCGACGGAACTGAACAAGATTTGGCGAATGAATACAAAGGTCAAAGGCTTTATTATTGAGAAAGTACAAGGAGATTATTCAGTAGCCATTGCAGGTTTCATTACTTTTCTTCCATTCCGTCCTCTCAAAAGTCAAAGGATATCGAATGATCGATTCACCATTGAGAGAATTAACCCCAAAAAGATGAATATTGTGGTATTCTAAGAGCAGATCAAACAAGAACTTGATGAGCGAAATCTGCTGAGCACTTTTTTCAATTTTGAAGCCTAGCGTCTCCTGATAACACACTATCACCTTAATCCATTCTTTTGTTGAGGGTCTAGCACTTTTTCTAGCCCTCTATTTACATAGCAAAGAAAGGCAAAGGCTCTTGTTCGAATGCGTGACTGCAGCACGCCCCCCCAACACGGCACTCTAAAATTCATATTGAGTTGAGCAAGAATACTGCGACTAGGAAGATGAAGAATGGAATTGAGAGCATAGTCTCAATAAAATGAATTCAAAACCAACCTACGAGTGGCATATTTGGATGGAGTCTCATAGAAGAAAATCCTTAATCTATAGGGGCAAAAGCGCGCTACAACTAGCCGCCCCTTTCTTATTATTAGGTTGGTAGGTTGCTTGAGCAAATCCTTAAATCATGGGAGGAAAGGGCAGAAAAGTGAGCCCATCCCAGGCAAACTTACTTCTCATTATCTTCTTCCTGGTCAAGCTCCCGTACCCACTCTTTACTCTAATCCTTCCTAATTAAAGTAAGGTAAGGAGGGGCCACTATCAATTGAATAAGCGTATCAAAGAGAATGAGGTTTAGGGCCCTGGAATACCATCGAGAAAGAGCAATAAAACAAGGTAGAAATAAGATATAACAAATGGATAGGACAACCAAGGTGAATTCAATGGCTTTATGAGATAATCGGTATACTTTCTTTGTAGGCAGGCCCAGCGGTATCCAATCAATGTAGTTGGCGGAACAAAGGAAACAAGGAATGGGAGAAATTTGAGAAGAAGATTTAAGTACCGAGAGAAAAATGGAGCTCGAATCCATATCATTCTCCACGCACATACGATTCGTTTGCAGTGACCTTACCACGCATCATTACTACCAGCCATTTCACTTGAATATGTAGTAAGCAATATCCTTCGCAACTACAGGAGAAATATGAACATTTTCCTTATCTTTCTTGGCATCAACAACCTTAAGAACCATATGTCACGCCCCAACCCGGCCTATAAAGGTTAGACTAGGGTGTGATCTAAACATTCAAGTCATGTCTCATACAATCATTCATGAAAGTTGACACTTAACATTTAGCCTAGACTCCACAATTTTTTTGGAAAACCAGCAACATAACGGCTATAATTGGGCTCTTTAGTTTGACCTAGTTTTCTAAACGTCTCAAATTTCATTTCCAACTAAGATTACTATTTACCATCAATTGAAATGCCCACTAGTTATCTCGAAGTCTCGTTTGATTAATAACCTAGCATGATACTATGTCTCATTTGTTTGTTAATCCTCGTTACAAAAGTACCTGTTGATCTTAGCTTAACAATAAGTACCTGCTTAAAGATTGGATAGGTTCATTTTACTTAATCCTTACCTGATACTTCATAATCCTATGATAGATACTAGCCAGTAACGACAGCGAAACGACGATAGTAGTGTCTATCTAGTTATTATCAGTACAAGCCAAAATTAGACCCCAAATTACAACGGGGGTCTTTTACATTACAAACAACAAGCAACATAAAAGAAATAGTCTTCAAACAACATATTGTTCACAAAATGGCCATAGTCACATAAGGCACGTAGGGCAAGCATTCATTCCAAGGAATCATCGTTAGGCACGTCGTCCTTGGGTACCTGTTCTTGGTCTTCTTCACCTGAGATGATAAAAGAGGATGAATCCTTATAAACTCAGCGAGGGGGAACGAGAAATAGGTTTTGAAACTCATTTTCCGGTTCAACTTATGAAAACCCTTTTTGCAAGCATGAATATATCACAAGTAAGTACATAACCTAATATAAAAGTAAAGGAACACAATTACCCGTCTTTCCTCCCCGAGGTCCTCTAGAAACCAAGCGAGAGTACTTATACACATAGTGAAAAGGATACGGTGAGCTTTCGCTCTCAGTTCATATCAGTATCAATTGTTGTGGCTGACTTCAAATCATCCCCTTATCACGCCAAATGGGTGTACTCCGGATGTACCCCGAAATCCTACGACCCAACTCTCCGAGGAAGTCTATCCCCCAAGCGAGAGAGGGAATTGGACAATGGTAGTCACGGTTGCACCGGCAAGCCCGATGCCGCCCGGTGTGCGTGAACGCTACCACGCCAGAATGAAAGGTTACAACCTTGTATGCAATGCACAATTATGACATTTAATATATCACATTTGGAGGACAATAAAGTAGGTTGCCTCCGAGCAGTCATAAGATTGCACATTGACAAGTAAACAAGCGAAGCACGATATGACAAGTAATTTCACTTGAAAAGCACATGGAGTTATATGAACATTAAACGGGCAGCCATGTATCGCATGTAAATCAAGTCATATAACTCATGTCGAAGTTCACGTAATCAAATAATAAGATTATTCATCATGCAACGATATCTACGTGGGACCGGGTGCAAGAAAAGCCTACTTATTAACATGTAATCATCAAAATCATATTTAGGGCTACAAGGGCAACTACATGCAGCCTACTAAACACATAATCCAACACAATATCCAAAGGATCAATACTTAGCAAGTTTACCTAGTTACTAGGGTTTCAATTCGTGCTTACCCGTATGATTAAGCCCCAAGTCATCTCGTAATTAAACTCAAGCCAAGCATTGATTAGTTCATACACCCTCAAGCATTCAAAACAGTCCACACAACATCCAAATGCCACAATCTCAAGCATTTAATACAACAAGAGAAGCTACAATAATTTTTCTAAGCATTTCACTAAGTGAAACCCTCACTGCAATGGACTATTTTCTCACAATTATTAAGACAAAAAAACAATCTCCAATTCCAGTGAATAAGATGTCAAATTAAAGCTTAAGGGGTGAACTAAATTCAGAAACAAACCTTGCATCATTCGGAGTTTGGGTTCAATAGTTATAGCAAAAACAGTGAGACTGCACAAAACTGTCCAGATTTTCACACATTTCAATACTTGTCGTTTTTGAGGGCCTTAGGGTCCGATTTTGCCTTAGTCCATTTCTGACAAAAATGTCCAGAACTGAAAAATCTAGCAGGATACCAAATTTCATGCATTTTTTATGTCATTTACTATGTAAAAACTGGTTCGTTCTACAAGGTCAGTGAATCTGCCAAAACCTGCTTCATTTTTCCAGACTTTCCAGATTTTGACACATTTTAATGATTTTCCATTTTGAGGACCTTAGATTCAAAATTAGCTTTGGCCTATTTCTGCAAAAACTGTTCAGAACTGGCAAAACTAGTTACTTACCAATTTTCACGCATTTTAAACATCATTTACCTAGCCAAAACCACCTCGCACCAACAAGATAGAAGGCTGTCACATACATGATTTCATCTATCATCACATTCTAGCCAAAAATCTTGCCATGCATGTTTATAGAAGCTCATGAACACACATATATCTCGAGTACAGAAGTAGAGATAGACATTTAAGGGCATGCATGTGGTTTTTTGAAAGATTTTCAAGAAGTATTAGCCCTCACCTTAACAAAACAACAAGAAGATGCACAAGACTCTTGATGGTTGCACAAGATTGACTCTTTTCCTAGCTTAGCCGAGACACCACTCGATTTTCTCAAATTTCCTAGCTTAGTAACCAAGTTCTTAGTAGGTGCATGTGGTTAGAATAAGAAGAAAAGAAATGGAAGCTAGCAAACTCACCTAAGCTGAAATGGAGGTGCTAAAGGCTTGCATGTGCATTTCTTTGCTCCTAGCTTTGCTTGGTCGAGTTCCTTGGTTGCTTGGAAGTCTTGAAGAGCCTTAGGATGAAGAACTTAGCTATGGAGTCTACAATATTCATCTAGGGCCGAGAGAGAGAGAGAAGAATGAGAGGGAGAGAGAAGAATGAGAGGAAATGAGAGAAAATGAAAGAAAAATAAAAGCCTTGCAAATGTTGAAGCTTGTGTCGGCCTAGAGCATGAAAATTTCAGACTTTTGTGTCTTCAAGAAGCATTTTGAATTACCTAGCATGGGCAAGGAGCTTGTGTCGAAATGGTGAAGCTTTGGATAGAGTTTTGAGCCAATTTTCATGCATTGTGTCGTTAAATTGTCATAGAATGTTTGAGGAATAAATTTTGAAATTGGATTGAATACACAAAGCTCCTAGTGGTCGGCCAAAGAGGTGTTCAAATCTGAATTTTTTTGTCTTGTTCAAGGCTTATTTTATTGTGTGTTTGAGATATGCAAAGAATAAAGAATAAAGAATAAAGAATGTCTAGCTTTTGGTGCAATTTCGTCTTCTAGTGCATTGACTTAGCATTTTAATATTAGTTAGTGGGATTTGTAGGATTAATTAATGACCTAGTGCTTCGTGTAAGATGCTTTCTTGATTAGCGTGAGGGCACGCTTTCTTAGGTTTTGGGCACGCACTACGAGGTAGGGCACGAACTATGAGACGAATGCATGTTTTCCATGTAATTGCACGCAACCCTAAATGAATGCACGTAATTCAATGCATGGCACACAAAACAAAATACCATTCTTAAACCTAGGTCAATGCATGCAAATCTAGGTTAGGGCACACGAAACGAGGTATCGCACGTAAATCGAGGTCGGGCCTCACACCATAGGTGCACAAACCGAGGCAGAGATTGGAGTGCAATGACCGTACCCGAGATAGATATGAACTGACGGTTGCAGAGAATTGGTGCAATGGGGAATCATGGGAATAACGACAGGGTACGTAGGGAACATGGCTGACCAAGCTCCTTTTTCTAAGGATTGAAAAAAGAAATCGGCCGGTGTTCTTCCCAACTGCTCCAATAAATGTGCCCACACCCCACCTCATCTGGAGAATGATATGATTGACCGAGAGTACTTATGAAGCCTGGCTAAGGGTTTTATCTGCAAGCTCCTGAGCTGTTCGCATCGCTCTCTTCGGTTCAAGCAAAGGCTATGATGAAAGTTCGGATCGGCTTCCTAGCGTACAGAATACGGAATGGATTCCAAAGCACGCTAGTTTTAGCTTAGACTAACGACACCGATTCCTAGTGCTATAACAGACTGCCCCTAGCACAAAAATGAAAGCCCTCACAACACTCGACACCTGCAACTGCTCTCACTATGGTTGTAGATAAACAGGTGGACATGTATCTGCAGACTCTGCTGCTAGTAGATTGACTACTTTATATGGACCTGGGGCTGTAACTAAGGATAGTGCTTGGGAATCTTACGATAGCTCTCTTTACTAGATCAAATAAAGTACCTACGAACTGCTAAAGATAGTTTTTCTCTCTCCCCTATCCTTTAAAGCGAAGCGGGACTTGTTTTTATTTCTTGTCTCGGTTTCTTCAACTACTCTTTCCGCAAGCCCTATGTTGTAAGGGAAGGAAAGTGCAATCGCCAAAGCTGGAAGCTCATCTCAAACAAAAGCTATAGAGGAGAAGAGAGCCAAGGAAGACTGTCATGACCCGATCAACATTCCCACAAAGGGGCGCATGAGTCAAGACTACCAGGATATTGTCCGCTTTGAGCAAGCCACAATGGGACCAATACTCTCACGGTTTTGTTCCTCACGTGTCTCCACGTGAAAACGCGTCCTTCAGGGTAAGATACCCCAGCGAATTTTGTCCGCTTTGCAATTAGCCAGGAGCCTCTCACTCACGGTTTTGTCCGCACGCACAGATCACCTATGCTCGAGCAAGCCACGAGGGACCAATAATCGAGAGCACTGCACGTGAGACGCGTCCTCTAGGGCAAGGGCACTATGGCCAACCAATACCCCAGCGAATATTGTCCGCTTTGTGCAGCAGCCTTGTGGGCCCACTCACTAACGGGTTTGTTCCCAGCCCGATCCACAATCTCCCCCGCAAGGGAGCGCACGAGCCAGAACGCGTCCTGGCTGTTACAAGGAGTCGCCCCCTTATAACCAGCTCTCTCACTTCCTCCGCATCCGATGTGGGATATTTCACCCGCCCCCCCATAGGGACCCAGCATCCTCGCTGGACAACGGACACGTCGGCTCTGATACCATTTGTCATGACCCGATCAACATTCCCACAAATGGGCGCACGAGTCAAGCCTACCAGGATATTGTCCGCTTTGAGCAAGCCACAATGGGACCAATACTCTCACGGTTTTGTTCCTCACGTGTCTCCACATGAAAATGCATCCTAGCTGTTACAAGGAGTCGCCCCTTTATAACCAGCTCTCTCACTTCCTCCGCATCCGATGTGGGATATTTCACCGATGTGATACCCCGAACCTAGCATGTATTCAATAGCATTTAAAGTTTATTTAAATTGCATTTTATTGACCTTTCACCTTCTTTGACCAAACTAGTTGACTTTTCATCTACATTGACCAACTAGGACATTGTGAAAATTTTTGAAATGTTTAATAAAGGGCAAACTTGGGATTAGAAATAAAAAAATGCAATGTTAAGTTAGTCAAAATTTGGGTCAACTTTGGAATTACATCTGAACCAATAGGGAAGAGTTAGGTAGCAAATTATATATGGTTGGAAAGCTCTATGAGTCTAGTTTCTGAGGCTTCAAACCGTTCGTGAATTGGAGTTTTCTAGAAGAAGTTATGGCCGTTTTCGTAAGGTCGCGCATAGCTGTTTTGGTTTAACGGGTTGACCGAATCTTTGACCTTTGACTTGTCATTTTTTTTCCTAAATAAGCAGAATTGCACACGAAAAAAACAGAGAAGAAAGACTTGAAAACATGAGGAAAAGAAGGAGAAAAAAAAAAAAGAAAACTTCAACTACAAATCACCAAATCTTTGCGTGAGCTTGCACGAGGTGGTTTTCGAGGCACTCTACGAGGTTTTCCTAGCGTCTAGGAGCGTCTAAGGTGAGGGTTTCATCGTTATTTGCGCATTTGAAAAATGTATATCTAAACTTTAATTTTTAGAACTTATGCGTAGATTGTTGTTTTAATCATTTTGTTGCTTAAAGAATGTTCCTTGTCGATTGTAGAACATGTATTTATAGCTTTTTAGCATTTTCTACGGTTGAAAATTGAAATTACAATTTAAATTGACTAATGAATAGTAATTAGTGAATAGTAAACCCTTGAAATGATAAAGTTGCGCTGTTATGCTGTCCGTTGATGTAGAAATGTGCTAGATATGCTAGAATGCCTAAATGTGTGGTTTAATTGGAATGTGTAATAGAAAAATGAAGAAAAACGGCTTGGTGAAAGTCAGGGTCGTTTAGGTCGAGTTTAGCATTTTCTCGTATTGCGTGTTGGCATTGTTTTGGGAGGCCATGGAAGCACTTTTGGTGCGATTATGGCATTGGTTGGGTGTTTGGTTGATATAGTTGTAGTTCAAACGAGCAAAGGGGGAAATCGGGACTTTGCGTGACTTCTAGGGTAAAATAGGGTTTCGGGGTCTTTAGACGTGCCTTATGGTGACCTAGGAGGACTGGTGAAGTCGGTTTCCAAAGCTCGTGGCTCGTTTGAAAGTAGTAGTGTTTTGAAGTTGGGGTCATTTTTGTGATTTTGTGTGTTTTCATAGAATATTTCTTATAGTATGTTTATATTGATTATAGAATGCTTATGTTGCCTATAGAATGCTTATAATGCCTATAGAATACTTGCTAATGCTTGATAATGTTAGTTGGCGTTGTTTTTGTCACTTGTTTGATTGTAAATGCTTGTTAATGCTTATTACGCTTGTAAGAGTTGATTATTGATTGAAATGTTTATCAATTGTTGAGAATGCTTGATATCGCTTGCTCATCACCTTGTATCGAGTCTTGCATTGCATAGTGTCTCGCGCGTGAGTGATGGGCCTCTCTGGGTAGGCTTGGGTTGCCAGTGTTGGTTGCTCTAGCTCCGCTGCTATTCCCTTTCTCGCTTGGGTTGCCTCCCAGGGAGATTTGGGTCGTAGAATTGATGGTTACTCCCGGGGTATTCCAAACTAGTGTTATAAGGTGGTTTGGGCCGGCGCGTCATCGTTAATGTCATCGGAATCGTGATCGGTACATTACTCCCTTGAGTGATCCATAGCCTTCAAAGAGTGGTATAGCTTTGATTGGTTGTGTTAATGCTTTTCTTAGTTGTTTATTGTATTGTTATATATATTGAATGCCTTTTATTGATTGTATTGCTTAACTGTACCCATTTGCGTTGCATGATCTTCTTTCTCTCCATCTCGATATCAGTCTCGCCCTCACTGAGTATACGTGTTGTGTATACTCACTCCTCACCACCACATTTCAGGAAATGCCATGTTAGTTGGAAAGTTCGTGATTTCGTGAAAGTCTGTGCTTGAAGGGTTGTCCTGCGTGCCTATGTGACTTGAGTTGTCAAAGTTGTAAAGTTGTATGCTTTTATGTATTATATGTATTTAATGTTAAAGGGGATGTAATTTAAGTTCATTAGATTATGTATTTAGTTGATATAGCTTAACTTCAATATATATTTGTAATGACAAAAAGGGAAAAAGATAGAAAGTCATGATAGTCTACTTTATGCAATAGGTTGGTGTAGTTTAATTGCTAAGCTTGAATTTATATTTACTTGTGAATTGCTTGTTGTGAACCGAGGCTCGGATGGCCTTGAGGTGGTTGAATGGTTGGACACGGTGTTGGTCCATTTATATGCTATTACAGGTTTTGCAATTTTCCTAGAAACAGGGGAGACTCTGTCCGTCTTTCCCTAAAATCTTACCTGGTTTGGATTTGGGTTGTGAATAGATTGATTGTTAGAACTCCCGGTCTCGAGAGGGATCGGGGTGTCACAGGTGGTATCAGAGCTTGTCTAGCTCATAAGCCAGGACAGGGTCCTTGGCCTGGTGGGTAGTGTTCCTTGAATGTGTGCTTGATAAGTGTGTCTTGAAAGTGTATGCTTGTATGTGAGATTGTGTGTCTTGACTTGAATGTAAGCACTTATGTGATATAGTTATGTGTTATGTGTTAAATGTTTCTCAAGAAAGGTGAAATGTCTAGTTGTCTATCGAATTGACTTATTGAATTGACCTCGTGAATCGAATCGACCTCGTGAATTGTTAGTTGCTTGAAGTATTACTTGTAATGTGTGTATAGAATGTCTTGAATTAGCTATGCCGTGGTTTGAATTGATTATGTTGTGCTTGACTTGATTGTTGTGCTTGAGTGACTTTGTTGAATAAACTGTTTTACAAACTTGCTTGCATAATAGTTTAAGGCATATGTATAACTGTGATATATTGGCATTCATACATGTCCTATGGAAATGGTAAGTAAGTCCTCTTCCTCCCCTGAAGAAAGTGGTTCACCGCTGGCTTTTCATGGTGTATGGATTGGCAGGAAATGAATGGCATTTGACTAGACTTTATTTGGGAATTGGTGTTTGCTTTTGGAGCTCGGTTATTGGCAAATCTCTATGGTCCTCATCTGTGCTTAACAATTGTGAAAGGGTAGCTTTCTCTTGGGGTTTGATTTCGTTATTCTTTGGAGCATTCTTTGGTTTTCTTAATGGGTATTCTTTGGAGACTTTTGTTGGCATTTCTCGGTGGATTTGGCTATTGGGATTTTAATCGGCCTTACTGCACAGTAATATCTATGGTATATGTGTCTCGGTCTTTATTGGTGTGATACTGGCATCCCTGATTGGAAATTCTTCAATGGTATTTTCTGGAATTCTCAGTGGCCAATTATTTAATATTTACTTATTAAGCAAACTTGGCTACTTTCTTATTGGAGCATTGTTTCGGATATCTTCTTCAGTGTTCCTCAGTAGGTTTGGTATTTGGAGTTCCTATCAGACTTATTGTATAATACTACTTAGGGTATTCTTTGAAATTCTTATTGGGCGTTCTATTGGTATTTTCCTTATTGGCAAGGTTGCATGAAGTTTTCACTTGGCAAATAGTGAAGAGGCCTCAGAGTTTGGCTTTGGTGGGAAACTATGTTTGTTATTCAACTTGGTTGTTTTATTGGGCACATTATATTTTCTCTGCTATTTCCTTTGACATTCCTCTCAGCATTTGATAGCAAAACTCGGAATCTAATTGGGTGTCCCATGGGGTTATTATTTGGATGGCTTCTTTAGAACTTTGAAATATATTTGATTGGGTTCTTAGTATTTTCTTCAGCACTCTTAACTGGGTATTCTTCTATGAAATTCATGACCAGTGGGGTACTTATTTGGACCTCTGGATGGAACCTTTGTTTGAGCCTTTATTTGGCTTCTTGTTTGGGAATTCTCGGGCAGTAATAGTTGAACTTCTACTCGAGATTCGTGTATGGGGTATTCATTCGGTATTCTTCTTATCATTAATATGTGATGTGATTTTATCTACAGTATCTTTGCTTAGGTCTTTATTGGTATTATCTCGGCGCTTTTGGTTGGAATTTTATTCTTCTTCGGTATCATGTCAACGAGATTCTTCAACCGATGAAAATTAGTCAGAATTGGATTTCAGATGATGCTGAGTTCTATTGGAAGAAGAATTGCGAGGACGCAATTGTTTTAAGGGGGGAAGGATGTGATACCCCGAACCTGGCATGTATTCAATAGCATTTAAAGTTCATTTAAATTGTATTTTATTGACCTTTCACCTTCTTTGACCAAACTAGTTGACTCTTCATCTACATTGACCAACTAGGACAATGTGAAAAATTTTGAAATGTTTAATAAAGGGCAAACTTGGGATTAGAAATAAAAAAATGCAATGTTAAGTTAGTCAAATTTTGGGTCAACTTTGGAATTAAATCTGAACCAATTGGGGAAGAGTTAGGTAGCAAATTATATATGGTTGGAAAGCTCTATGAGTCTAGTTTCTGAGGCTTCAAACCGTTCGTGAATTGGAGTTTTCTAGAAGAAGTTATGGCCGTTTTCGTAAGGTCGCGCATAGCTATTTTGGTTTAACGGGTTGACCGAATCTTTGACCTTTGACTTGTCATTTTTTTTCCTAAATAAGCAGAATTGCACACGAAAAAACAGAGAAGAAAGACTTGAAAACATGAGGAAAAGAAGGAGAAAAAAAAAAAGAAAACTTCAACTACAAATCACCAAATCTTTGCGTGAGCTTGCACGGGGTGGTTTCCGAGGCACTCTACGAGGTTTTCCTAGCGTCTAGGAGCGTCTAAGGTGAGGGTTTCATCGTTATTTGCGCATTTGAAAAATGTATATCTAAACTTTAATTTTTAGAACTTATGCGTAGATTGTTGTTTTAATCATTTTGTTGCTTAAAGAATGTTCCTTGTTGATTGTAGAACATGTATTTATAGCTTTTTAGCATTTTTTGCGGTTGAAAATTGAAATTACAATTTAAATTGACTAATGAATGTTCCGTTGATGTATAAATGTGCTAGATATGCTAGAATTCCTAAATGTGTGGTTTAATTGGAATGTGTAATAGAAAAATGAAGAAAAACGGCTTGGTGAAAGTCGGGGTCGTTTAGGTCGAGTTTACCGTTTTCTCGTATTGCGTGTTGGCATTATTTCGGGAGGCCATGGAAGCACTTTTGGTGCGATTATGGCGTTGGTTGGGTGTTTGGTTGATATAGTTGTAGTTCAAACGAGCAAAGGGGGAAATCGGGACTTTGCATGAATTCTAGGGTAAAATAGGGTTTCGGGGTCTTTAGACGTGCCTTATGGTGACCTAGGAGGACTGGTGAAGTCGGTTTCCAAAGCTCGTGGCTCGTTTGAAAGTAGTAGTGTTTTGAAGTTGGGGTCATTTTTGTGATTTTGCGTGTTTTCATAGAATATTGCTTATAGTATGTTTATATTGATTATAGAATGCTTATGTTGCCTATAGAATGCTTATAATGCCTATAGAATACTTGCTAATGCTTGATAATGTTAGTTGGCGTTGTTTTTGTCACTTGTTTGATTGTAAATGCTTGTTAATGCTTATTACGCTTGTAAGAGTTGATTATTGATTGAAATGTTTATCAATTGTTGAGAATGCTTGATATCGCTTGCTCATCACCTTGTATTGAGTCTTGCATTGCATAGTGTCTCGCGCGTGAGTGATGGGCCTCTCTGGGTAGCCTCGGGTTGCCAGTGTTGGTTGCTTTAGCTCCGCTGCTATTCCCTTTCTCGCTTGGGTTGCCTCCCAGGGAGATTTGGGTCGTAGAATTGATGGTTACTCCCGGGGTATTCCAAACTGGTGTTATAAGGTGGTTTGGGCCGGCGCGTCATCGTTAATGTCATCGGAATCGTGATCGGTACATTACACGCTCGAGTGATCCATAGCCTTCAAAGTGTGGTATAGCTTTGATTGGTTGTGTTAATGCTTTTCTTAGTTGTTTATTGTATTGTTATATATATTGAATGCCTTTTATTGATTGTATTTCTTAACTGTACCTATTTGCATTGCACGATCTTCTTTCTCTCCATCTCGATATCAGTCGCGCCCTCACTGAGTATACGTGTTGTGTATACTCACTCCTTACCACCACATTTCAAGAAATGCCATGTTAGCTGGAAAGTTCGTGATTTCGTGAAAGTCTGTGCTTGAAGGGTTGTCCTGCGTGCCTATGTGACTTGAGTTGTCAAAGTTGTAAAGTTGTATGCTTTTATGTATTATATGTATTTAATGTTAAAGGGGATGTAATTTAAGTTCATTAGATTATGTATTTAGTTGATATAGCTTAACTTCAATATATATTTGTAATGACAAAAAGGGAAAAAGATAGAAAGTCATGATAGTCTACTTTATGCAATAGGTTGGTGTAGTTTAATTGCTAAGCTTGAATTTATATTTACTTGTGAATTGCTTGTTGTGAACCGAGGCTCAGATGGGCTTGAGGTGGTTGAATGGTTGGACACGGTGTTGGTCCATTTATATGCTATTACAGGTTTTGCAATTTGCTTAGAAACAGGGGAGACTCTGTCCGTCTTTCCCTAAAATCTTGCCGGGTTTGGATTTGGGTTGTGAATAGATTGATTGTTAGAACTCCCAGTCTCGAGAGGGATCGGGGTGTCACAAAGACTTAGCACAACCGCTTAGTGCAAGGAATATTCTGAAACCAGTAGCTGCAATCAAACTAAAGGAAAGCCTTGATCGATATGATATTAATAGAATATTAATGTGCTCAAGCAACCTTACTAAGCGAAGAAAGCTCTTCGAGCTTCCCTTACATATATAAAGGTTTTAGAAAGGGGCAAGGTTTGAAGATGCTCGACCGATAGGGAGAGGAATGGAGTTGGCTCGACAGAGGAAGGAGTTATGAAGCATCTTAGAGTATTCCATTCTCTTTTTCAGCTGGATCCAAGTTTGTTCGCGTGGGTCTTCCTCAATCGAACCCCACTACCTCGTAAGGGCATTGAGATCAAGCATGAACCTCTCTGAGCTGGGAGAAGTTGATCCGTATACGTAAACTTCAAAATGGAAAAACTCCTTAAAAATAGATTGACCTTGGGGGAGAGAGCTGAAAGGTATGCACTGAAAGGGGTGAGAACCTGCCAGTCTGGATATTTTAGGTATAAATGAATGAAACTGAAATTTTCAAAAAGAAAATCTCACTTCAAGAATTCTCAACTTTGAACCTTTGATCTGGGGACCCCCATTCTATCCACTGACCATGTAAAAAAAATGATGGATAGAATGGCGTTGTAGGAATTGGTCGGATTTGAACTGACGAATAGAAGTTTTGCAGACTCATGCCTTAGCCACTTTGTTACGGTTCCCTATCAATTCCATGTCTTTCCCCCTTGTCGAACTTTGCTTTACAAGGTGAGACCTGGAATAACAGATGCCAAAATACTTTGGGAGGAAGGGCGCAATGTAGGTGGAGATGGATTTTCTAAAGGCTTTCTAAAACTTGATAATCTAAGAGTTCTCCTTACCTGAACCTTTTTCGTGGTGATAGTATAAAGAAACATTTAGAGATTTGTTGATGATCCATGATTATACAGATGATCCATGATTATACAGTTGATCAAGGCTCTGAAACCAGACTCTTTCTTCCCTCTCAATTCCATCCATATCCCGAACCTGAACCTTAAATCTGAATGATCTGGAATTCCTTTTTCTCCATCTCTAGAAAAAAAAAAGCTTTATGTGCTCTGTTCTTCACTCCAAGACGTGTATCATCCCTTCCTTTAGAGTTGTTATTAATATTAGGTTCACCCGGCGGAGGACAAAGATAGTATACTCAATCAAATGTAATTTTTATTAATTCCTCGATTTATTACTTTTTTTTCAATAGTATTTGTTTTCATACAACTGAACCCTATGCTAGCCATTTTCATGCATTCAATGCTCTATTGTAACTACCAAATGGTTGTATATCTAATCCCCCGTCTTCCTTGGGATGGGCTACCAACGAAAAGATTTGATTTCATTGTCTTTCTCTGCTCCTTTCTTCCCCAACAATAGTTTCGGCAGACTCTGCTTTCGACAATCGGGAAAACTTCCTTCCTAAACCAAATTTATGCTAGTAGTATGCTAGCCACGTGATTGGTATAAGCCGAAAAGACATGTTTAGTAAGAGTTGTCTGCCACTGAGGCTAAGCCCTATTTGAGACTATGGCAGGCTTCTTTTGATTGCATTTTTTCTTACTGTAGCTTCATACCTCTGTCAGCATCTTCAAACCTCTCCCGTTGGTCGAGCGTCTTCAAACCTTGTGCCCTTTCCAACTAGTTATAGATTGTATTAATGCCTATAAACCAAGAACAAGCCAAGTAAGTCTGTAGATCATCTGTTAATCCTTCTTTGAATCCCAGTTGTTTTAGTATTCGTCGTCGCCTGGGGTTTTTTTAAATGACCAAAGTATAGAAAAAGTCTTCCCTTGAGACAATAAGAAATATAGTCTTGAAGCCTTGAACGAACAATATCTCTATCTGGCTTTGTTATTATCACAGTCTTATCTTCACCCAACTAGTAAGTAGAGATATGAAAAGAGTGGACAGCTTTGTCGCAGACCTTTCTTCGGTTTCTTTTATGAATTCCATTGGTCGTCCACGGATTATAGGTGCTATCCATTGTATATAAATAAACTTTCATATCCTACTCTGTGGGTTTTTGTCTTTACCTCAATTTGAGTGTCTTTGCCTTGATTTGCGTGATTTGGCCTGTTTATGTGTTATATAAGTTAGAATGTGCTAAATATGTGATTTATATTCCTAATACATGCTACGCGTGCATTCATGAAATTTTTATCAAAATCGGCATTAGAAATTTTATCGACGATTTTTTATGAATAGTATTTTGAACACCTGTCTGCTAAATTTTTTACAGGAGTGTTTTAAACATTTTAAAACCTATTCCTCGGATATTAATAGACCCATATTTGATTAAAATGGATTTTGAATTGGTTTTTGAATTTTAAAGGCTTTTACACTTTCTTTTGCGAAAATCGAGTTTTAAACCGAATCGGGTGAAAATGTTTGAATGAAAAACTTCTTGTCACCTAAAAATAAACTACTTAAAATAATCTAAGGGTTGCATAAATGTTTTGAGCAAAAATAGTCTACGAAATGAATTAAAAGACTAGAAAATACTAAAAACTAAGGAAGACTTCAATTTTGACTTTTTCCATTTTGTGGACTTAAGTTATATATGCATCAACACACACCAAAACAAAGAAAAAACACCTTAAAAACACACACATGGCTGAAAATCTCCAAGGAATAAAAGAAGCCATTTTTGTTCAAGTTTTCAAGAAATTTGCTCATAGATTTTGCAATATAAGGCCAAATAACTTCAACCAAGGCTTGATTTCACTCGTTGGGCATCCATTGCAGACATTTCTTGCATCAAATAACATCAAAGGTGAGAGAAAAATTCTAGATCTCAAAATGTCATTTTTATGTTTTTGCATATAATTGAATTTTGAATCGTTAGAATATTGAATTGATGTAATATTATTGCTCAGTGCATGCTAAGGATCGTTTATATGTGTTTATATAAGATTTAAACCGTTGTAGCATGAATTTTTATTTTTCGAGTATTAAAATTGAGTTGTTGGCTATTTGTTGAATAATTGGAGTTGTGTTGGTTGGAATCGATTGTTGTTAGCTTGTAAAAGTTTGTTAAATACGTGGTAGTAATGTTGTAATGCCAAAATTTTGATTGTGATGTCGGTGTGAAAGTCCAAAAATTTCAGCCTAGATGCATTAGGGTTTTAGGATTGTTGGGCTTGATGTGGATGGTTTATGGTTGGTTTCCAAGGGGATTAATGTTGTTGATTGAGTGGTTGAGTGATAGAAACTAGTTTGGAGGTTATTGGCTTAGTAGAATGTAAGTTATGACTTTTAGAAGTTTGGGTTGTCTTTCTTTAAAATGTTGAATTATGCCTTTGGATGTTTGGGTGGTGTTTGAGTGAATGAATTGTGAGTTGTTTAGGGTTAGACTAGGGTTTGAATGTGTGGTTATTGCATGTTAAGTTGGATGGCCTACTTTGTCATCTAACTTAGTTGTTGAGTTGTTAATTGTTTATTTGATGATATGTTGTTGAAATGATGATTATTAATTGATTATTGATGAACCGGGAAATAGTCAACCTACTTTGTTGTCCTCCTGTGATATTTGATGATTGATGAGCCATGAGATAGTCAACGTGAAAGGTTGTCCTCCTGAGATTTGAATGATTATTATTATTGTCATGAGTCTTGGTATGTGTGTGCCACCTCTCGGGCAGTGTCAGACTGTCAGGTTGAAAATGGCATGACTATCATAGGCTACCCCCAGCTCGCATGATGGGGGTGTCATAGAGGGAGGGGCTAGAGAGGTACCTCGAGTGCGTGAGTAATGGGTAGTTACAAGAAGAACGGTTGAGATCGTGATGGCGTTTGGAGCTACACCAACTAGAGTATTCTTTATTGATTGGTCATTATAATTAATGTGCTTATATTGTTATTCATGATTATTGTGTGTTTACTGCTCAAAGGATGATTTTCAAGGAGTATAGTAAATACTGTTAGAGATCTATCGAATCTTCCTTGGACTTGTTTTATATAAGCTCACTCTCAATTATTGCATGCATATAGGTGTTACTGATCCAGATTACGGGTACGTGCCTCCAGAAGAGGATAATGTGCTATATGTGGATGAGTCTTATGTGCCAGAGCCTTGTCCTTGATATCTGATGTTGTACTTTTGTTATCTTGTATATTAAAACTAGTTGGTTTGTATTTATTTAGAAGTTTATGATATATAAGATGTTGTAAAGATAATGGATTAAAAGTTGCTAGTTTAGTGGTCTTGTTTTGGAATATGGTTAGGCTACTAGATTGGTTATAATCTATTTTGGGAATGTATATTATATGGTAAATGTATGATGATTTGGAACAGAGGCGTATAACCTATGGATGCAATGGTAAAGAATGTTTATTGTATATTGTGGTTGTGTTGTTAATTGATGAATTATTGTGGAGTTAGATGTATGAGTTCGAAGAGGTTAGTAGAGCCTCGGTGTCCTAATTACTGTCATTATACTGCCGAAATTCCGTTGCATTCTGACTGATCATAGGAGGGGTCGAGTCGGGGCGTGACACTCTACAAATCCCATTTTCCTTAAGCATATAGAAACCCATGATTAACATTTTCATATGCTTCTACTTTGGCCAGTTTAGTGATCATGGCTGGCTCACCTGATCTATTATCTAAGTAGTAAGCCTGTAACGCCCCGATCCCTCACGAGACCGGGACTCCTATTTATCATGCTATTCTCACCCAAATCCAAACCCCGGGCACGAAATTTAGGGGAAAACGGACGGAGTCTCCCCTGTTTATAGGACAAAACTGTTACCTGCAAATAGCCACTCAAGACTTTTGAACTATAACAACAACTTGTCTACTAATGTCTCCAAAGCTAAAACACAATCACAAGGCCATCCGAGCCTTGGAGCAACAACATTCTACTTAAGCACACAAGCATGCGAGATAGTTGGTTTAGCCATAAGTAGTTAAATACAATAAAATTCTAAGTTCCATATGAAGATCAACAAACACTCCAAGCATGCAAGAGAAATTAAAGTCTAGAATTCATTATTACAATCCAACAACTTTCTTTAACATTCTAGTCCACAGCTACTAGACATATACACAAGACCCCAAGGTCTCAAAATACAATATTAACAAGAACTCCACGCAAGAAGCACATAAAATCCACCTCAGCACACAAAGTCACGGATTCTGATCTACGTGAACTTCCTCTTCTTCTATCAGCTGAGGATTCACCTCAGTTTCACCTGAAACATATTAAATGAGGAATGAGCAACAATGTTGCCCAGCGAGGGAGGTGATGCAGCATGCCAACGTGCAATATGATATGCAACACAAGTAAACATATACAAGCCACATAAACTATCAAGACAATAAATCAAACTATTAATCACTTTAAAAAGGATACGGTTCCATTTCCAAGACTTCATCCACGAGCCACGATCCACGAGTATCACGAATATGCCGGCAAACCCCAAACACCACAATTGGGATACTCCGGATGTATCCCGATCCTACGACCCTTTCTCCCGAGGTAGGTCCATGCCCAGCAGGTGAACCACGCCTCTGGGGTAGTGGAGTATGCCTCAGCGAGAAAGGGAATAGGCACCATGGTAGTCGAGGGAGCACGGCAAGCCCGACGCCGCCCGTGTTTCTCGACGCTACCATGTCCGAAAAGGTTGCGCAACCCCGAGACAAGACACAAGCAATCAAGAAATCACATAACACGTATGAGGGTCGACAAAGTAGGCCGCCCTCACAAATATTCACGATATAATTCACACAAGTACGAATATAGCATTAAGATTCCAAAAGTAGCAATCAACATAAACCATTCCCACAACTACTCAAATAGCTTAATTATATCTTGAATATTCAATACAAGGTAATACAATCCCACAACAAGTTTCAAATGCAATTAAAATGGCTAAAAACTACATTTCCCCTTTCTTTAACCGAGTTTTCTTTCTCCTAAGCATGGTTCAAGATGCTCAAACTATATCCTAGTCTTTCTATATTCTTAATTAAGTCCAAAGGCACCTTTTAAAGTCATCAAAATCCATTTTTGAAGCAAAAGTTTGGGAAGGCCCCGAATGGTTTTGAACTACAACTATACTAACCGAACCTCATTTTTGCGAAACGAAAACACCAAAGGTGCTTCCTTAGCTCAAGGATACCCGAATCAACGCCCAAATTTGCCCGGATTGCTTAACGAGAAAAGTCCCCTTTTTAAAGTTAACAAATTTTGCATTTTAACTCATTTTCGGGTAATTCAACCTCACGTGAGTCTTTGTCTAGTTTCACTAATGTCTAAAGCACCTAAAGGAAGCCTCAATTCAATCTAATTAACAAATTATATATAAAAAGAAACCCTAAATTTTCGGATTTCACTATTCACTGCACTATTCATCATCTCTTTCAATCAATCTATGCATTCTACCATAAAATTTGCTAACAAGCTTTAAAAGTCTACACTATAGGCTCTAATAAACACATATTAAACATTTATAACAAGTATTATAGCAATAATCAACAAATCAAGAATTTCAATATATGAACATAAACTTTGATAATTATAAAAATGCAACTCCCTCACAATTTTTGAAGATGAAGAAGCTTGTTGAAGGCCCTAGGATGCTCAAAACCCTCCCAAGATCAAGCTAGGAGCTCAAGATGCAAGGTTGTTGAAGCAAAATCTCCTCTTTTCTTTCTCCTTTGGTATTTTCGGACTGCTACAGTAATTCCTGCACTTTGTTCTTCTTTTTTTTTTTTTTTTTTGTGTTTTAATGAGCTTAGGTGATTTATAAAAGGTTAAGTTGAGGTGGGGTCAAGTTTGGGTATTTAAAAGGTCACTAGAATGCGCGTTATTAACTTAAAAACGAGCATAAGGTGAAAAGTAATGTTAGTTATTTAAATCTCTAAGTTTGTTACGTAACACTATTCACTTAACTACTAAAAAATATTTTCTAAATGAGCTCTCCTATCGCCTCTAGCTCAATTGCACATTTTTCCCACTCCTCTATCAATTAATGTGATTTAATAAAAATGCTAATTCATTAATAGAATATAGTTTGAAAACGGGATGAATAGTAGCTAAAAAAGACAGTTTATAAAGCACAGAAGGAAATGCGCAAATAATAGATGCAACAGTAAATGAATGTACGGCTAAAATCTCGGGCGTCACACCCTCTCCCCCTTAAACTAATTGCGTCCTCGCAATTCTTACACATACAAGCGAGTTACCCTCATACATAAAACACATTGATCACGTTAACAATTTATAACAAGTTAAGTCACATAAGCAACAAGTTCACATACACAAATTATAAACTACTAACTCATTTAAACAACAACTTCACATAAAACAAGTTAATCACATATTCACATTAGTCATATAAAGCATATCGAGCACTCAAGTACACAAAGCACATAATTCACACAAGGCATGTTAATCACATAGCTCGCATAAATCACATAAACACATTGAACATATAAACACATCAAGCACGTTAACCACATCCATTTCACTTATCACACAAGCACATAAACCACAACTAGTTCACTCAACAAATAAAACATGTTGATCACATAAGCACATTGATCACATTAACTCTCTTATCACATAAGACATGCACATACACTTTCTAAACACATTGACACTAAGGCCACTATCCCACAAGCCGAAGACCCTATCCCGGCTTGCGCCTAGCTAACTAGCTAAGCTCTGATACCACTTCTGTAACGCCCCGATCCCTCACGAGACCGGGACTCCTATTTATCATGCTATTCTCACCCAAATCCAAACCCCGGGCACGAAATTTAGGGGAAAACGGACGGAGTCTCCCCTGTTTATAGGACAAAACTGTTACCTGCAAATAGCCACTCAAGACTTTTGAACTATAACAACAACTTGTCTACTAATGTCTCCAAAGCTAAAACACAATCACAAGGCCATCCGAGCCTTGGAGCAACAACATTCTACTTAAGCACACAAGCATGCGAGATAGTTGGTTTAGCCATAAGTAGTTAAATACAATAAAATTCTAAGTTCCATATGAAGATCAACAAACACTCCAAGCATGCAAGAGAAATTAAAGTCTAGAATTCATTATTACAATCCAACAACTTTCTTTAACATTCTAGTCCACAGCTACTAGACATATACACAAGACCCCAAGGTCTCAAAATACAATATTAACAAGAACTCCACGCAAGAAGCACATAAAATCCACCTCAGCACACAAAGTCACGGATTCTGATCTACGTGAACTTCCTCTTCTTCTATCAGCTGAGGATTCACCTCAGTTTCACCTGAAACATATTAAATGAGGAATGAGCAACAATGTTGCCCAGCGAGGGAGGTGATGCAGCATGCCAACGTGCAATATGATATGCAACACAAGTAAACATATACAAGCCACATAAACTATCAAGACAATAAATCAAACTATTAATCACTTTAAAAAGGATACGGTTCCATTTCCAAGACTTCATCCACGAGCCACGATCCACGAGTATCACGAATATGCCGGCAAACCCCAAACACCACAATTGGGATACTCCGGATGTATCCCGATCCTACGACCCTTTCTCCCGAGGTAGGTCCATGCCCAGCAGGTGAACCACGCCTCTGGGGTAGTGGAGTATGCCTCAGCGAGAAAGGGAATAGGCACCATGGTAGTCGAGGGAGCACGGCAAGCCCGACGCCGCCCATGTTTCTCGACGCTACCATGTCCGAAAAGGTTGCGCAACCCCGAGACAAGACACAAGCAATCAAGAAATCACATAACACGTATGAGGGTCGACAAAGTAGGCCGCCCTCACAAATATTCACGATATAATTCACACAAGTACGAATATAGCATTAAGATTCCAAAAGTAGCAATCAACATAAACCATTCCCACAACTACTCAAATAGCTTAATTATATCTTGAATATTCAATACAAGGTAATACAATCCCACAACAAGTTTCAAATGCAATTAAAATGGCTAAAAACTACATTTCCCCTTTCTTTAACCGAGTTTTCTTTCTCCTAAGCATGGTTCAAGATGCTCAAACTATATCCTAGTCTTTCTATATTCTTAATTAAGTCCAAAGGCACCTTTTAAAGTCATCAAAATCCATTTTTGAAGCAAAAGTTTGGGAAGGCCCCGAATGGTTTTGAACTACAACTATACTAACCGAACCTCATTTTTGCGAAACGAAAACACCAAAGGTGCTTCCTTAGCTCAAGGATACCCGAATCAACGCCCAAATTTGCCCGGATTGCTTAACGAGAAAAGTCCCCTTTTTAAAGTTAACAAATTTTGCATTTTAACTCATTTTCGGGTAATTCAACCTCACGTGAGTCTTTGTCTAGTTTCACTAATGTCTAAAGCACCTAAAGGAAGCCTCAATTCAATCTAATTAACAAATTATATATAAAAAGAAACCCTAAATTTTCGGATTTCACTATTCACTGCACTATTCATCATCTCTTTCAATCAATCTATGCATTCTACCATAAAATTTGCTAACAAGCTTTAAAAGTCTACACTATAGGCTCTAATAAACACATATTAAACATTTATAACAAGTATTATAGCAATAATCAACAAATCAAGAATTTCAATATATGAACATAAACTTTGATAATTATAAAAATGCAACTCCCTCACAATTTTTGAAGATGAAGAAGCTTGTTGAAGGCCCTAGGATGCTCAAAACCCTCCCAAGATCAAGCTAGGAGCTCAAGATGCAAGGTTGTTGAAGCAAAATCTCCTCTTTTCTTTCTCCTTTGGTATTTTCGGACTGCTACAGTAATTCCTGCACTTTGTTCTTCTTTTTTTTTTTTTTTTGTGTTTTAATGAGCTTAGGTGATTTATAAAAGGTTAAGTTGAGGTGGGGTCAAGTTTGGGTATTTAAAAGGTCACTAGAATGCGCGTTATTAACTTAAAAACGAGCATAAGGTGAAAAGTAATGTTAGTTATTTAAATCTCTAAGTTTGTTACGTAACACTATTCACTTAACTACTAAAAAATATTTTCTAAATGAGCTCTCCTATCGCCTCTAGCTCAATTGCACATTTTTCCCACTCCTCTATCAATTAATGTGATTTAATAAAAATGCTAATTCATTAATAGAATATAGTTTGAAAACGGGATGAATAGTAGCTAAAAAAGACAGTTTATAAAGCACAGAAGGAAATGCGCAAATAATAGATGCAACAGTAAATGAATGTACGGCTAAAATATCGGGCGTCACAAAGCCTCCTTGGGATAATTATCAATATCTTTTCTTATCAAAATGGGATTAGGAAGGCACCCTTTTTTTAAAAAAAGAGCCAGCCTGTCTTTCAATATATTGGCAATTACCTTATTCATTCTCTTATACAATGTAGTCCCCATAGCAATGGGCCCCGGTCTAGTGAGGTTTTGTTTTTTTGGAAATCATTGCTAGGAAGAAGGATTGAATTGTACCAGGTTTGCTCCTGTTTGACTTCAATTACCATATGGTGATGAAGATCGTCCTTAATTATGTTCCAGCACTGCCTCTGAAATAATCAACCAAGTAGAAGTGGAAGTTCAGTTGGAATCCATCTAGTCGTCTAGTTTTTTACTATGAATAGTCCCTCTGTTGTTGATAGATAGCTTACCAGAATGACCAATTTTTTTCCCTGAAAACTTTTTAAATATTTGATGGATTGCTGCTATATGTTGTTGGCTTGAAAAGATGGATAAGTATGAGAACAATTTCATAACTTCTACCCTT
Organism: Ehretia macrophylla; assembly: GCA_037974665.1. Lineage (NCBI taxonomy): Eukaryota > Viridiplantae > Streptophyta > Magnoliopsida > Boraginales > Ehretiaceae > Ehretia > Ehretia macrophylla. The sequence continues at coordinate 45,300,019 of CM075771.1, read as the reverse complement.
ATCTCCTCATGCTAAATCAAAACCTGGCCTGTTGGGCATTTCAAATTGATGAATGTGTGGATTATGCATTTCTTAATAGATGCATGGAAAAAAGAAAAAACCTTTTAACGAAAACTGTCGAGATTGTAGGCGCAGTGGCTCCCATACCCTTCTTGACTTAAAGCTGAGCTTCCAATCTTCCTTTTCCATTCATGTGTTTTCTGCTTGTTTTGTACTGACATTTCCTTCTCCTTTTGAATCTTCAATAGGACCTTTAGTTGTTTGTAGAATTGCTACTGCTACTAGTACTAGTAGTAGAAGGTAGGAGCTTTCAAATTCCTAGAAGTTTCATTCCAAGTTTCCTCAATCAATTGTATACATTTTGCATTCAGAAGCCATTACTGTTGATCCATCCTCAAAAGTATAGGGCTTATTCTTGGTTGTCATTAATATAGGTCTATGATCAGCCCTTCCAAGTAGTGGTAGGAATGGATTCAAGTAAGATAGATTCGTTCTCCATGATACATTCCCGGTCCTTTCCCGGATTCTATTCAATCTTGTCGATTAGACCAGGTAAAAACCAAATTCTTTAATTCCAGTTAGATTATACTGAGCAGTTCTTTGAATGTAGACATGAGACAATCAGCAAATCTTCAACCGTTCTTTTATCCTTATCTAGTTAAGGGTGAGTCTGATCTGGTTAGAATCCCCAATGTATAAACATTCCATATCCAAATTGTTAGTTCCTGCCTTTTTAATGCGGGATAATCTTTGTCCATAAAGATTGGGGATGTCAATCAATGAGCTAGAGTTTTTTGATATGCCCAATTTTCTCTAGTAAGGAGTTGTTAGTTTCATTGTTGGAAAGCGAGGCCTTCATTCTTTTCTTCCGAATCAGGCCGATTTTGAGTTAATTAAAGGGGTGTTGGAATATGGATAAACCCTACTGAAAGCAATAATAGTCAATTTGATCTTGTTCTACTATCCTTCTCATTTTCTTCCATTTCCTAATGTGAATATGATCTAGGATAAGTTTCTTCATAAGATAACTGGTTCATCCAGACCGGGTCTTTTTTGTCTCTTGAGTACTTTACAAATAGGGGAGACAATTTCGATGTATCAGTTAGAATCACTAACCATTTTGACCGATCCTCTTCCTCCTAATTTCTTGTTGGAAATGAGTTTTTACTTACTCACTTTCTGATTACGAGTTTCTCAGTTCCGGGTGGACTCGCTTATCTTTGTCAATCATTTTTTCTTCATTATTGTAGAACTGTTGAAGTGGTAGATCTTCTTGTAAGATTTCACTTTGGTTATTCTAAATTCTATCATTGATAGAGTGGATTTCAACGTCCCGTATCTTGCTTCTTTCTTTCAGTCCTCCCACTGCGCTGATAGGTCTGTGTCACATCCCTAGGTTGGTTTCCCCTTTGTGTCAACAGAACATCTAAATTCCTTATATTCTCTGTGGGATTATGTTCTAGTTGTTGAGATTAAATAATCGTTCTTTCTTCCATGGCGAATTCAAAAGTAAAGGCTAATCGGGTTTAATTCCGTCTGATTGGAATTTAGTAGTTGGATAGGTTTGTTTTGTTTAGGACATCATCTTCCGGCCGTGTTCATTACAAGGGTAGCTGTTCATAGTCCAAAGCTTGTGTTTGCTATTTTATTGAACTCTTTTCTCCAACTAGGAGTTGTCAAATCGATTAGGAGCCTTATGTATGTCGAGTTATAAGCGGATACATGCACAAGATAGGTTTGCCTATGTATCTGTCACTTTCTCCTCCCCTGTTCAATTGCTGAAATGGGCCTTGCCTTTTCTTCCAAAAATCCTAAACCTTCTTTAATCTCTCCGCATACTCGTCCATCGTCCAGGGGGAATGGGATTTGGCCATAAACTATAGGGGTGAGGTGGTTTGAGGTGAGCTAAAGTGGAATGAAGGGGATTGAATGGCCTGGAAAGCTGGTAGGCTTTGGGGCGAGCTGTCGACTACATTAGATATGGGTTGAAATGGCAAGAGCTGAGATGACGATGATGCTTGGGAAGAAGTAGACTCAATGGTGCTGAGAATCGAGGAATGACCATGTACTATTTTCCTTACGGGACTCATGGAGTAGCATATTTCGAAAGAGGAAGACGGGGGGTGAGAAACCATAGAAATATTCTATTCATTTCGGGCCTCAGTTTCTGCATCATGATCCACCTAATATAAGTATTGTTACTGGCATATGGATTTGGAGAATTTATGGGATGGGACTTTTGTGGATTTATGAAAGTGGATATGGGAGAACTGATGTTCGGAGGATTGTAGAGTGACGAATGAGCTACTTGGGATTGGAGGAATGCCGAACGCATTGCAGACATGCATTTTGATATGATTTTTGTTGATTGGATTAGTCTTCCCGCCATCTTCCCTAACCTAGTCAAATCAAGTATGATTGATTCCGAGGTTGTCGTGCTGACCGGGGGTGAGAAAAAAATGGAATCGAATATGAAATGATAACTAGTGCGTGCATTTCCTATCAAAGCCCTTGAACTAACCTTTTAGGCACGAACGCATTCTGAGGCGGAATCGTGTGGATTCACCAAGCACCCATATATTGATTTGTTGAAAACAACTCTTTCATCTACCACGCCTATTTGTATTGGTATAATTATGCTTACCGATATGCAACTGACTAAAGAGGATGTATGGCTGGGCATTACAACGGGGGTCATTTACAATATCAATGACAAACAACATAAGAGATGATCTTCAAACAACATATCATTCACAAAACAGCCACAACCATGTAAGGCACTTAGAGCATGCAATCACTCCAAGGAGTCATCAATAGGCACGTTATCCTCAGGTACCTGTTCCTTATCTTCTTCACCTGAGATGATAAAAGAAGGTAAGTCCTTATGAACTCAGTGAGGGGGAACAAGAAATAAGTTTTGAAACTCTTTTTCCGGTTCAACTTATGAAAAACCCTTTTGGAAGTATGACATATACCACAAGTAAGTTCATAATGTAATATAAAAGTAAAGGAACACAATTTCCCATCTTTACTCCCCGAGGTCCTCTAGGAACCAAGCGAGAGTACTTATATACCTAGTGAAAAGGATACGGTGAGCTTTTGCTCTCAATTCATTTTCCAGTATCAGTTGTTGCGGCCGACTTCGAATCATCCACTTATCACGCCAAATGGGTGTACTCCGGATGTACCCCGAAATCCTACGACCCAACTCTCTGAGGGTGGAATGCCAAGCGAGAAAGGGAATTGGACCATGGTAGTCACGGTAGCACCAGTAAGCCCGATGCTGCCCGACGTGCGTGAAACGCTACCATGCCCGAAAGAAATATTGCAACCTTGTATGCAATGCACATTTATTACATTTAACATATCACATTAGGAGGACAACAAAGTATGTTGCCTCCGAGCAGTTATAAGATCACACATTGACAAGTAAACACACGAGACATGCTATGACAGGTAATTTCAGGTGTAAGGCACATGGAGTTATATGAATATTAAACGGACAGCCATGTAACACATGTAAATCAAGTCATATAACTCATTCCGGGGTTCACGTAATCAGATAATAAGTTTATACAAGCATGCAACAGCGTCTACGTGGGACCGGGAGTAAGAAAGGTCTACTTATCAACATGTAATCATCGGGAATCACATTTCAAGCATTCTTAACATTTCTTAGGCAGCCCACTAATCACACAATTGGACATAATAACCCTAGGATCAACACTTAGCGAGTTTTCATATTCAATAGGTTTTCAATTCATGCTTACACGTGTGATTTTAGCCACAAGTTGTCACGTAACCAACCCAAACCATTTATCGATTTATTAAAACATCCTCAATCATCCAAAACAGTCCACACAACATCCGAGTGCCACAATCCCAAGAATTTAATACCACAAGAGAAGTTACAATAATTTTCAAAGCATATCACTAGATAAAAACTTCACTGCAATGGTCTGTTTTCCCACTGTCATTTAGACAAGCAAACAATGTCCAATTCCAGTGAATAAAATGTCAAATTAAATCTTAATGAGTGATTTAAATCTAGAAACAAACCTCGCATCATTTGGAGTTCGGATTCAAGAGTTATAGCTAAAATCGTGAGACTACGCAGAACAGTCCAGATTCGTACATATTTCAATACCTGCCATTTTTTAGGATCTTAGGGTCAGATTTAGCTTTAGTCTATTTCTGACACAAATGTCCAGAACTGATGTAACACCCCGATCCCTCTTGAGACCGGAAGTTCTATCAATCAATCTAATCACAACCCAATTCTAAACCCGAGCAAAATTTTTAGGGAAAGACGGACGGAGTCTCCCTGTTTCTAGGCGAAATGTAAAACCTGTAGTAGCATATAAGTGGACCAGCACCGTGTCCAACCATACAAACACCTCAAGGCCATCCGAGCCTTGGTTCTCAACAAGCGAACACAAGCAAATATACATTTCTAGTTTACAGACTAACCTACCTTTTCATATCTTTTACAAGTACATTCATGCTTTACAATTAAACCATTCTAACTTATTGCATATAATAGACTATCATACCATTCTAACTCTTTTCCTTTGGACATTACAAATATGCATTAAAGTTAAGCTATACTAATGAGATACATAATCTAACTTATCAAACTACTTCAACAATCTAATGAAACTTAAATTACATTCCTTTTTACATTAAATACATACAATACATGAAAGCATACATCTTTACAACTTCGACAACTTAAGCCACATAGGCACGCAAGACAACACTTCAAGCACGAACTTTCACGAAATCACGAACTTTCTAGCTAACATGACATTTCCTGAAATGTGGTGGTGAGAAGTGAGTATAGATAACACGTATACTCAGTGAGGGCGAGACATATATCGAGGTGGAGAGAAAGAAAGTCGTGCAATGCAAATAAGGCTGTTAAGCAATATAACTGATAAGTAGGCAGTCAAGACAAACAATCAATACAATAAGCATTTAATGAAAGCATTAACACAACCATTCAAAGCTATACCACACTCTGAAGGCTATGGTTCACTCATACGAGCAATGTACCATTCCACGAGCGATACATCAATCTCAAGCTTGATGTTGACAACGATGACAATAAGCGCGCAACCACCTTATAACTTCAGTTTGGAATACCCCGGGAGTAACCATCAATTCTACGACCCAAATCTCCCTGGGAGGCAACCCAAGCAAGAAAAGGGAATAAGACACGGAGCTAGAGCAACCAACACTGGCAACCTGAGGCTACCCAAAGAGGCCCATCACTCACGCGCCTGACACTATGCAATGCAAGACACGATACAAGGCGATAAACGAGCGATAGTACAACAATACAGATTAAAGACGATAAACGAGATATCAAGCATTTACAATCAATACTAGCATTCAATTAACTTTTCAAGCATAACTATCATTAATAGCCACAATAACACCAATTAAACAAGTAACAGCATTTCAAACACAAAAACGACAAATATCACTATTCAATCCCTAACTTCCAAAGACAATTACGAGCAAACGAGCTACGGGATTAGGAAACCGATTTTACTACATTCACTCAGGCACTACAAGGTACGTTTCTATGTCACTAAACTTCACTTTCTCACCCGAGGCCCGAAAGTCCACCTACTACGTTTGAACTATAGCTATGCTAACCGGTCACTCAATTAATGCCACAACAGTGCCAAAAGTGCTTCCATACCCTCAATTGCAAAACCCCCAAGTCAATTCAAGCACGGTCAACTTTTGGTCAAACGGCCCCTTTACGTTTCTTTGTCTAATTTCCAATTTTAACAAAAGTCGATCCATTTTTATTACACATTTTATCTTCCTATCACTAATGGCACCTATCCAAATCAAGCAATCGTAATTCAGATCGAAATCCAAAATTCTAGGGTTTACTATTCATAATTCACTATTTATTGTTCTTCCCCAATTTTAAATACGCAGTTTCAATCGTAAAAATTGCTAAATAACTATCAAACAATGCTCTACGAACTTAAAGGAACCTATATCAAGCATTTACATGCATTATAACACATTATATATCAAATCTAAAAATTTGATACAAAATTCAAATGCGAATTTAAATGCACAAAAGCGTGAAAACCCTCACAGAGATTGAAGACCAAGACCCGCAAGAACTCGAGCCACGACCCTCGAGCAATTCCACTCGCAATTGTAGAAGAAAAATGCAAAACAATTTCTTTTTTTTCTCTTGAGAGCTTCGGCCAAAGGGGGGGGGGGACAAAAAGGGAATTTATGGTTTTGTTTTTTTTTATTTTAACCTTGTTTTATTATTTAAAAGGTGACAAGGGCATTTTGGTCGTTTGCAAAATCAAGCTTTAGTTAAAAATGGTCAAATAAGCTTATTTTAATGCCATTAAATCTAATTCAAGTTAAAACAATGCAATTAAATGAAAAACAACTAAAACTAGTTAAATTAAGCTAAAAAATATTTCCACTAAGTCCGAAGAATATTTCTCTAACTATCATTTTTGAAATACTACGATCGAACGGTCAATAAACGATCGCTAATAAAGTGATAAGCAATAATAGAAAACTTTAATTTTTTTGAAAAGTAGACTAGTAGAATAATTTAAAATTCACTCCGGCTCGGAGTTACTTTTCTCATTTATTTGAAAAATGAGTGATTTTAATGCAAGACAATTAAAACCGATTATTAAAATAATCAAATCAATAAAAATAATCAATATACATTTAAAATAATTAATTTAATTATTTCTAGAATATTTACAGAATTAAGAAGTTAATGCCAAAATACGAACGAACAAGTAAATATAAACATGTAATCAAGTGCAATTAAATATTAACATTTAAGATGGCACTTAATTAAATACAAGAGAATAAATTCAATTACTATAATTAATAGAAATAGATAATAATCATTTAATTATTCATTATATAATTACTAAATGCTTCCAAGAGAAATATTAAAATAGTCCAAATTGGTTGATTTAACTAATTAAACATTTAATTAAATGCAGTCAAATGCTATTAAATGCATGCCAGTTTCGGGTTACCACAACTGAAAAATCTAGCAACCTACCAAATTTCATGCATTTTAGATATCATTTACTAAGTCAAAACTGGTTCGTTCTACAAGGACAGCGAACTGCCAAAAACCTGCTCCATTTTCCTAGATTTTCCAGATTTAGACACCCTTCGATGTTTTGCCATTTTGGAGACCTTAGAGTCAAAATAAACCTTGGCCTATTATATAAAAAATGCTTAAAACTGGCCAAACTAGTCACCTACCAATTTTCATGCATTTTCAACATCATTTACCAAGCCAAATACACCTCGTTCTAACAAGTCAGAAATCTGCCATTTTCGCGAGTCTACCTATCTTCAAGCCCTAGCCGAAAATCTTGCCATGCATGGTTACAAAAGCTCATGTACAGACATATACCACAAGTACAGAGGTAAATATAGACATATGAAGGCATGCATGTGGTTTTTGAAAGCTTTTAATAAGGATTAACCCTCACCTTAGCCTATTAACAACAAATGATGCCCAAAACTCTAGAAGATGCACAAATGGTCTTCTCTCCTTGTTTGGCCAAGAGATATTGCTTGATTTCCTTAATTCCTAGCTGAGTTACCATATCCTTAGTATGTGCTTGTGGTTAGAACAAAAGGGAGATGAAAGAAAAGCTATCAAACATACCTAGGGCCGAAATGAGTGTTCTATGAGCTTGCATGAAAATCTCCTTACTTCTTGCTAGCTTGGTCGAGTTCCTTAGTGTCTTGAATGTCTAGATGATCCTTAGGATGATGAGCGTAAGCTATGGAGAGTCATGAATGCAGCCAAGGCCGAGAGAGTGAGAGAAGTTGAGAACAATTGAAATGTTCGTGAGGAATAAAGTGTCGTGTGTGAGTGTGTCGGCGTAGGGCCTTGAAAAATCTGAAATTTTCTTAGTCCTTGTGCAATCTTGAAATGTGAGGAAGCATGAAGTGTTTTGGTCGAGAAAGTGAAGCTTGGTACGTGTGTTTTATTTCAATTTTTTATGCATTGTGTCATAGGCTTGTCTATGAATGATTTTTGAATTATGCAAGCTTGTTAAAATGCAAGAAGTGGTCGGCCAAGCATGCTCAATTCCGAATTTTGTTATGTTTTGAGCATTATTTTATTGCATGTGGTTGGAATATGCAAAACAATAAAGAATAAGAATGTTTGGCTTTTGGTGAAATTTTGTCTTCTAGCTCATTGACTTAGCATTTTAATATTAGTTAGTAGAATTTGTAGGATTAATTAATAATCTAGTGCTTCGTGCAAAATGCTTTCTTGATTAGCGTACATGAACGCTTTCCTAGGTTTAGGGCACGCACTACGAGGTAAAGCACGAATTATGAGACGAATGCACATTTTTCAAGTAAATGCACGCAACTCTAAATGAACACACGTAATTCGATACAAGGCACATAAAACAAGACCCGACTCTTGAACCTAGGTCGAGGCACACAATTCTAGGTTAGGGCACACGAAACGAGGTATCGCATGCAAATCTAGGTCGGGCCTCACATCCTCCCCTCCTTAAAAGAATTTCGTCCCGAAATTCAATATTACCTTTGAAATAATGTTGGATACTGTTGCTCCATCTGGTTTCACCTTTCCCACGTTGCTTCTTCAACTCCATGATGATCCCACAACACTTTTACCATCGGTATAGATTTGTTGCACAACTCCTGATCTTGCTGGTCTAGGATCCGAATGGGCTTCTCTTGGTAAGACAAGTTCTCCCGAACCTGCAACAACTCGGGCTCCAAGATATGTGATAGATCAGGGTGATACTTCCAAAGCATTGAAACATGGAAGACATCATGATTTTTGGAGAGATTTTGGGAAAGTTCCAGGCGATACGCCAATTTGCCAACCTTTTCAACTATTTCAAATGGTCCTACAAACCTCGGGCTCAACCTTCCACCCTTGCCATGTTTAATCCGTCCCCTCCGAGGTGATAACTTCAGAAACACTTTGTCGCCAACCTCAAACTCCAAATTCCGTCTGCGTCGGTCTGCATAACTTTTTCTGCCTGCTTTGGGCGGTAAGCATCCATTTTCGGATGAGGTGGATATTTTTAACTGTCTTAATAAGTTCTGGTAGAAGGGTCGGGTCAAAAGTCTTCGTCTTACCTACTTCATCCCAGTATATTGGGGATCGACATTTACGTCCATACAATGCCTCAAATGGGGCCATCCCGATAGTGGCCTGATAGCTGTTATTATAAGTGAACTCCGCTAGAGGTAGATATTTCTCCCAACCTTTTCCGAAATCTAGAACACACGCCCTCAGCATATCCTCCAAGATTTGAATAATTCTCTCAGATTTTCCATCAGTCTGAGGGTGATAAGTTGTACTAAAACTCAACTTCGTTCCCAAAGCTTCCTGCAATCTCTTCCAAAATCGGGAAGTAAAACGAGGATCCCTATCTGACACAATACTCACAGGCATCCCGTGCAACCTTACAATATCCGCCACATACATATCTCCCAGTTTCTCAGGATTATCCTGCTTGTTAATCGGTAAGAAGTACGCTGACTTGGTCAATCTATCCACTGTGACCCAAACGGCGTCATGACCCTGTTGTGACCTGGGTAGGTCTATGACAAAGTCCATAGTTATATGTTCCCATTTCCATCGGGGAATCTCTAATGGTTGAAGTAAACCTACCGGTCGTTGATGCTCTGCTTTGACTCTCTGGCAGGTCAAACATCGTGCCACAAACTCCGCGATCTCCCTTTTCATGTTATTCCACCAATAGTGTTGCCGCAAATCCTAGTACATATTTGTTCCGCCTAGGTGAATAGTATATCTTGAATTATGGGCTTCTTCAAGAATCTTCTTTTTCAACTCTGGCTCATTAGGAACACAAATCCGATTCCTGAACCTCTAAATACCATCATCATGAAACTTGAAATCTGTGTTGCTTTCTTTAATCTTTTGAAATTGTTGGTCCTTCTGTTGAGCCTCTCGTAATTCAGACAACAATGTCGACTGAACTTGTGTAGTGGCAAATAATAACCCTTTTTGAGTCAATTGTGGATTCCACAAAAATGCTTCCTCTAACAACTCTTGCACCTTAACTTCCAGTTTTGCCATGCTTGCCTTCCGGTTTAAGGCATCTGCAACTACATTCGCTTTACCGGGCACATAATAGATTGTGCAGTTATAATCATCCAAGAGTTCTATTCACCGTCTTTGCCTCATGTTCAACTCTTTTTGTGAGAACAACTACTTCAAGCTCTTGTGATCAGTAAACACCTCAAACTTGTTACCCCACAGATAGTGCCTCCATTTCTTGAGTGCAAACACAATAGCCGCCAACTCCAAATCATGCGTTGGGTAATTCAATTCATACGACTTGGGCTTCCTAGAGGCATACGCAATCACTCTACCATTTTGCATTAACACACAACCCAATCCTTCCTTAGAAGCATCGCTCTAGATTACAAAACTTTGACTCCCTTCAGGCAATGCAAGAATAGGCACGGTTGTCAATCATTTCTTCAATTCTTGAAAGCTGTTCTCACACTTGTCATCCCACACGAACTTTGTTTTCTTTTGAGTGAGCTTTGTAAGCGGTCCTACAATCTTTGAAAAATCCTTCACGAACCTCCGATAATAGCCGGCTAGACCAAGAAAACTCCGAACCTACGTAACATTTTCGGACTTCTTCCAGGACATCACCGCTTCTATCTTTGCTGGGTCCACCGCTATTCCCTCTTGGGATATGATGTGCCCCAAGAATGCAATCTGTCGCAACCAAAATTCGCATTTGCTAAACTTTGCATACAATTGATGCTCTCGAAGTTTTTGCAATACCAATCGCAGATATCGTTCATGCTCAGCCTCGGATTTTGAGTATACCAAAATATCATCAATAAATATCACCACAAATTGATCCAAGCAGGGTTGAAATACCCTGTGCATCAAGTCCATAAAATCTGCAGGGGCATTAGTTAGCCCAAATGGCATCACCACAAATTCATAGTGCCCATATCTAGTCCTGAAAGCCGATTTAGGTACATCCTCCTTTTTGATCTGCAGCTGATAATACCCTTGTCTCAAGTCAAGTTTCGAATACACTTTAGCCCCTTGAAGTTGATCAAACAACTCGTCGATTAGTGGAAATAGGTATTTATTCTTGACGGTCACTTGGTTCAATCCTCGGTAATTGATGCATAGCCTCAACGTTCCGTCTTTCTTCTTTACAAATAGGACTGGTGCGCCCCACGGAGAAGAACTTGGTTGAACAAACCCCTTCTTCAACAATCCTTGCAATTGGTCCTTCAATTCTTGTAGCTCGGCTGGTGCCATACGATAGGGAGCTTTAGATATCAGCTGGGTGCTAGGCAGTACTACTATTACAAACTCGATTTCCCGATCCAGGGGTAAAATGGGTAATTCTTCTAGAAACACATTATCATAATCTTTAATCACTGGCATCTCCTCCAACTTACCTTTGTTCGACGGCTTGTTGATGAGGTAAGCTAAGTATCCACTACATCCTTTTCTCAAGAACTTCATAGCTTTCGTAGATGAAATAATGGAACTCCCGGTGAAGTCTCTTCGACCCATTACCTTCAATGTTAGTTGACCAGGTATCTAGAATGTTACATTCTTCGTTCGGCAATCTAGTTGGGCGTGATGCTTTGCCAACCAGTCCATCCCTAAGATGACTTCACAGTCTCGAAAGGGTAACACTATAAGATTGGCTGAGAATTCCCTATCCTTAATTTGGATTTTACTTGCTTTACAAGCTGAGCTAGTAACCAGTTTAGAACCCATCGAAGTACCAACTTCTACTTCATAAGGCAAACATACAACTCGTAATTTCACACGTTGCACACATAAGGGAGTAATAAATGAATGAGTAGCACCTGGATCAATTAGCACCCTAACATGTTGATTTAGTATCAAGAATGTACCTTCAACAACAGCAGTCTCCTCAGGAAGCTCATCACACTCAATAGCATAAACTCGGGCCTAAACTCTAGGAACTGGAGTCTTGCCTCTACCAGCTAGTTTAATCTGATTTTGTCCCCCTTGCCTTTTAGGGCAATCCTTAACATGGTGTTGATCGCTGTCACACCCTACACATCGTCCCGATTGCTTCCAACACTGGGCCTCGGTGTGACCCTTCCTGTTACAGTAAGAACATGTGACAGTCTAAGAAGCAGGTGAACTACCTGTGGATCTGCGGGTGGAAGAGGCTGATGGTGCTTTAGTTGGGCCACGGTTATTAACTGGTATGTTCTGGCTCTGGCCCTGACTACGACTCTGACTCTGAAATTTCCTCTGTTGACCTAGAGGCTAATATGGTTTCTTGTTCGGCTGGCTTGAACCGGCTCTATCAAGTTTTATCTTCTCAACTCGGGTGGCAATAGCAAGGAGAGCAGAATAGGTAGTAAAGTCATGCAAAGCCAACTAGTCCTAAATTTATGGCCTCAACCCATTTGTAAATTTCCACATCTTCGCCTCAGGGGTAATGACCATGTATTGAGCATAACGGGACAGTCTGTCAAAGCGAGCCTTATACTGGGCCACAATCATGTTACCCTGGTTCAAGTGCATGAATTCTTCAATTCGCCTCTGCTTGGAAACTGCAAGTACGTATTTCTCCTTGAACGCCTTAACAAAATTACCCCACAAGCGAGGTGTATGATCAGTTTCCCAAAGTGCCTCCACAGTGTGCCACCAATGCTCAGCATCCCCGTGCAACAGAAATACAGCGAACACAATCTTTTCCCCATCAGTATAGTCAAATGGCCTGAAAATCCTTTCAATCTCAGACAGCCAAGCCTTTACCTTTTCATCATCAGCTTCCCCGTGGAATTTTGACGGGCAAAAGTCAAAGAACTCCCGCATTCTGCTATTTCTCCCATTGTTACCATCATTCCTGTTGTTATTATTGTTGTTGTTGTTGTTGTTGTTGTCTATTTCACATGTATCTTGACGTTCCATCACACGAACACGCGATCCATAGCAGTCGCCATCATGTTAAACATGGCCATGCCGGGATTAGTTTGATGAGGATCTCCGGCTCCTTGAGGCTCATCGCTCCTATTGGTATTGCGGGTACTAGGGCTAGCCATCTATAGGCACAGATTATGATGCACAATTTATTGGAATGCGACAAGACAAGAATTTAATGTATAAGGTATGCAACATATAATTTTACATAGACATACAATTCTCGAAACAGTTAAGACATGTTAATCACATAAGCACATAGAAACAGAGAAGGCACAACTGATATTGTCACACATTAACACATAAACAAGTCATCCCAATAACCTTAGGGCTTCTACCCATGGTCCGAGAGTTAAACCCGGCTTAAGCAATCTAAGCTCTAATGCCATTAATATAAGGTGTCAAGCCCCAACCCGACCGATAGAGGTTAGACTAGGATGTGATCTAATCTTTTCACGTACTTGATCGATCATTATTATTTAACACTTAACGTTAGCCTAGAACTCCAAAAATCCTCCGGAAAACCGGCAGCATAACGGCGGTAATTGGCCCTTTAGTTTGACCTAATATCCTAAACACCTCAAAACTCTCAATCTCAAATTCGATTCCAACTAAGATTACTATTTATCGCCAATTGAAATGCCTACTAGTTATCTCGAAGTCTCGTTTGATTTATAACTTAGCATGATAACTATGTCTCGTTTGTTTGTCAATCCTTGTTACAAAAGTACCTATTGATCTTAGCTTACCAATGAGCACCTATTTAAGATTGGATAGATTCATTTTACGTAACCCTTTACCTAGTACTTCATAAGCCTGTGATAGATACTAAACCAAAAGTAGCGATAACAAAATGACCAGAAGAGTGTCTATCTAGTTATGATCAGTACAAACCAAAATTTGACCCCTAATTACAACGGAGGTCATTTATAATAGCAATCACAAACAACATAAGAGATGATCTTCAAACAACATATCATTCACAAAACAGCCACAACCATGTAAGGCACTTAGAGCATGTAATCACTCCAAGGAGTCATCAATAGGCACGTTATCCTCAGGTACCTATTCCTGATCTTCTTCACCTGAGATGATAAAAGAAGGTGAGTCCTTATGAACTCAGCGAAGGGGAACAAGAAAAAAGTTTTGAAACTCTTTTTCCGGTTCAACTTATGAAAAACCCTTTTGGAAGCATGACATATAACACAAGTAAGTTCATAATGTAATACAAAACTAAAGGAACACAATTGCCCGTCTTTCCTCCCCGAGGTCCTCTAGGAACCAAGCGAGAGTACTTATGCACATAGTGAAAATGATACGGTGAGCTTTTGCTCTCAATTCATTTTCCAGTATCAGTTGTTGCGGCCGACTTCGAATCATCCACTAATCACGCCAAATGGGTGTACTCCAGATCTACCCCCAAATCCTACGACCCAACTCTCTGAGGGTGGAATGCCAAGCGAGAGAGGGAATTGGACCATGGTAGTCACGATAGCACCAATAAGCCCGATGCCGTCCGGTGTGCGTGAAACGCTACCATACCCGAAAGAAATGTTGCAACCTTGTATGCAATGCACATTTATAACATTTAACATATCGCATTAGGAGGACAACGAAGTAGGTTGCCTCCGAGCAGTTATAAGATCGCACATTGACAAGTAAACACACGAGACATGCTATGATAGGTAATTTCAGTTGTAAGGAACATGGAGTTATATGAATATTAAACGGACAGCCATGTAACACATGTAAATCAAGTCATATAACTCATTTCGGGGTTCACGTAATCAGATAATAAGTTTATACAAGCATGCAACGGCGTCTATGTGGGACCAGGTGTAAGAATGGTCTACTTATCAACATGTAGTCATCGGGAATCACATTTCAAGCATTCTTAACATTTCTTAGGCAGCCCACTAATCACACAATTGGACACAATAACCCTAGGATCAACACTTAGTGAGTTTTCATATTCAATAGGGTTTCAATTCATGCTTACATGTGTGATTTTAGCCACAAGTTGTCACGTAACCAACCCAAACCATGCATCGATTTATTAAAACATCTTCAATCATCCAAAAAAGTCCACACAACATCCAAGTGCCACAATCCCAAGCATTTAATACCACAAGAGAAGTTACAAAAATTTTCAAAGCATATCACTAGATAAAAACCTCACTGCAATGGTCTGTTTTCCCACAGTCATTTAGACAAGCAAAAAATGTCCAATTCCAGGGAATAAAATGTCAAATTACATCTTAATGAGTGATTTAAATCTAGAAACAAACCTTGCATCATTTGGAGTTCAGATTCAAGAGTTATAGCTAAAACCGTGAGACTATGCAGAACAGTCCAGATTCATACATATTTCAATACCTGCCATTTTTTAGGATCTTAGGGTCAGATTTAGCTTTAGTATATTTCTGAAAAAAATGTCCAGAACTGAAATATCTAGCAACCTACCAAATTACATGCATTTTAGATATCATTTACTAAGTCAAAACTGGTTCGTTCTACAAGGACAGTGAACTGCCAAAAACCTGCTCCATTTTCCCAGATTTTTCAGATTTAGACACCCTTCGATGTTTTGCCATTTTGGAGACTTTAGAGTCAAAATTGGCCTTGGCCTATTTATACAAAAAATGCATAAAACTGGCCAAACTAGTCACCTACCAATTTTCACGCATTTTCAACGTCATTTACCAAGCCAAATACTGCTCGTTCTAACGAGTCAGAAATCTGCCATTTTCGCGATTCTACCTATCTTCAAGCCGTAGCCAAAAATCTTGCCATGCATGGTTACAAAAGCTCATGTACACATATATACCACAAGTACAGAGGTAAATATAGACATATGAAGGCATGCATGTGGTTTTTGAAAGTTTTTAAAAAGGATTAACCCTCACCTTAGCCTATTGACAACAAATGATGCCCAAAACTCTTGAAGATGCACAAATGGTCTTCTCTCCTTGTTTGGCCGAGAGATATTGACTGATTTCCTTAATTCCTAGCTGAGTTACCATGGCCTTAGTATGTGTATGCGGTTAGAACAAAAGGGAGATGAAAGAAAAGCTATCAAACATACCTAGGGACGAAATGAGTGTTCTATGAGCTTGCACGCAAATCTCCTTGCTTCCTGCTAGCTTGGTCGAGTTCCTTAGTGTCTTGAATGTCTAGATGTTCCTTAGGGTGATAAGCTTAAGCTATGGAGAATCATGAATGCAGCCAAGGCCGAGAGAGTGAGAGAAGTTGAGTGCAATTGAAATGTTTGTGAGGAATGAAGTGTTGTTTGTGAGTGTGTCAACCTAGATCCTTGAAAAATCTGAAATTCTCTTAGTCCTTGTGTAAACTTCAAATGTGAGGAAGCATGGAGTGTTTTGGTCGAGATAGTGAAGCTTGGTAGGTGTGTTTTATTTCATTTTTTTATGCATTGTGTCATAGGCTTGTCTAGGAATGATTTTTGAATTATACAAGCTTCTTAAAATGCAAGAAGTGGTCGGCCAAGCATGCTCAATTCTGAATTTTCTTATGTTTTGAGCATTATTTTATTGCATGTGCCTGGAATATGCAAAAGAATAAAGAATAAAGAATAAGAATGTTTAGCTTTTGGTGAAATTTTGTCGTCTAGTGCATTGACTTAGCATTTTAATATTAGTTAGTGGAGTTTGTAGGATTAATTAATAATCTAGTGCTTCGTGCAAAATGCTTTCTTGATTAGTGTGCAGGAACGCTTTCCTAGGTTTAGGGCACGCACTACGAGTTAAATCACGAGCTATGAGACGAATGCACATTTTTCAAGTAAATGCACGCAACTCTAAATGAGACACGACTCTTGAACCTAGGTCGAAGCAGACAATTCTATGTTAGGGCACACGAAATGAGGTATCGCACGCAAATCTAGGTCGGGCCTCACATCCTCCCCTCCTTAAAAGAATTTCGTCCCGAAATTCAATATTACCTTTGAAATAATGCTAGATACTGTTGCTCCATCTGGTCTCACCTTTCCCACATTGCTTCTTCAACTCCAGGGTGATCCCACAACACTTTCACCATCGATATAGATTTGTTACACAACTCCCGATCTTGCTGGTCTAGGATCCGAATGGGCTTCTCTTGGTAAGACAAGTTCTCCCGAAGCTGCAGCAACTCGGGCTCCAAGATATGTGATGGATCAGGGTGATACTTCCGAAGCATTGAAACATGGAAGATATCATGAATTTTGGAGAGATTTTGGGAAAGTTCCAGGCGATACGCCAATTTGCCAACCTTTTCAACTATTTCAAATGGTCCTACAAACCTCGTGCTCAACTTTCCACCCTTGCCATGTTTAATCAGTCCCCTCTAAGGTGATAAGTTCAGAAACACTTTGTCGCCGACCTCAAACTCCAAATTCCGTCTCCGTCGGTCTGCATAACTTTTCTGCCTGCTTTGGGTGGTAAGCATCTGTTTTCGGATGAGGTGGATATTTTCAACTGTCTTCACAAGTTCTGGTAGAAGGGTCGGGTCAAAAGTCTTCGTCTCACCTCCTTCATCCCAGTATATTGGGGATCGACATTTACGTCCATACAATGCCTCAAATGGCGCCATCCCGATAGTGGCCTGATAGCTATTATTATAAGCGAACTCCGCTAGAGGCAGATATTTCTCCCAACCTTTTTCGAAATCTAGAACATACGCCCTCAGCATATCCTCCAAGATTTGAATAATTCTCTCAGATTTTCCATCAGTCTGAGGATGATAAGTTGTACTAAAACTCAACTTCGTTCCCAAAGCTTCCTGCAATCTCTTCCAAAATAGGGAAGTAAAACGAGGATCCCTATCCGACACAATACTAACAGGCATCCCGTGCAACCTTACAATATCTGCCACATACATATCTCCCAGTTTCTCAGGATTAGCCTCCTTGTTCATCGGTAAGAAGTGCGCTGACTTGGTCAATCTATCCACTATGACCCAAATGGTGTCATGACCCCATTGTGACCTGGGTAGGTTTATGACAAAGTCCATAGTTATATGTTCCCATTTCCATCAGGGAATTTCCAATGGTAGAAGTAAACCTACTGGTCGTTGATGTTCTGCTTTGACTCTCTGGCAAGTTAAACATCGTGCCACAAACTCTACGATCTCCCTCTTCATGTTATTCCACCAATAGTGTTGCCTTAAATCCCAGTACATCTTTGTTCCGCCGGGGTGAATAGTATATCTTGAATTATGGGCTTCTTCAAGAATCTTCTTTTTCAACTCTGGCTCATTAGGAACACAAATCCGATTCCTGAACCTCTAAATACCATCATCATGAAACTTGAAATCTGTGTTGCTTTCTTTAATCTTTTGAAACTGTTGGTCCTTCTATTGAGCCTCTCGTAATTTAGACAACAATGTCGATTGAACTTGTGTAGTGGCAAATAATAACCCTTTTTGAGTCAATTGTGGATTCTAGAAAAATGCTTCCTCTAACAACTCCTGCACCTTAACTTCCAGTTTTGCAAGGCACATATTTCAATACCTGCCATTTTTGAAGATCTTAGGTTCAGATTTAGCTTTAGTCTATTTCTGACAAAAACATCCACAACTGAAACATCTATTAACCTACCAAATTTCATGCATTTTAGATATCTTTTAATAAGTCAAAACTGGTTCGTTCTACATGGACAGTGAACTGCCAAAAACCTACTCCATTTTCCCAGATTTTCCAGATTTAGACACCCTTCATTATTTTGCCATTTTGGAGACTTTAGAGTCAAAATTGGCCTTGGCCATACAAAAAATGCTTAAAACTGGCCAAACTAGTCACCTACCAATTTTCACGCATTTTCAACATTATTTACCAAGCCAAATACTCCTCGTTCTAACAAGTCAGAAATTTGCCATTTTCGCGATTCTACCTATCTTCAAGCCCTAGCCAAAAATCTTGCCATGCATGGTTACAAAAGCTCATGTACACATATATACCACAAGTACAGAGGTAAATATAGACATATGAAGGCATGCATGTGGTTTTTGAAAGCTTTTAAAAAGGATTAACCCTAACCTTAGCCTATTGACAATAAATGATGCCCAAAACTCTTGAAGATCCACAAATGGTCTTCTCTCCTTATTTGGCAGAGAGATATTGCTTGATTTCCTTAATTCCTAGCTGAGTTACCATGGCCTTAGTATGTGCATGCGGTTAGAACAAAAGGGAGATGAAAGAAAAGCTATCAAACATACCTAGGGCCGAAATGAGTATTCTATGAGCTTGCATGCAAATCTCCTTGCTTCTTGCTAGCTTGGTCTAGTTCCTTAGTGTCTTGAATGTCTAGATGATCCTTAGGATGATGAGCTTAAGCAATGGAGAGTCATGAATGTAGCCAAGGCTGAGAGAGTGAGAGAAGTTGAGAGCAATTGAAATGTTTGTGAGGAATGAAGTGTTGTTTGTGAGTGTGTTGGCCTAGATCCTTGAAAAATCTGAAATTCTCTTAGTCCTTGTGTAATCTTGAAATGTGAGGAAGCATGGAGTGTTTTGGTCGAGAAAGTGAAGCTTGGTAGGTGTGTTTTATTTCATTTTTTTATGCATTGTGTCATAGGCTTGTCTAGGAATGATTTTTGAATTATGCAAGCTTCTTAAAATGCAAGAAGTGGTCGGCCAAGCATGCTCAATTCTGAATTTTGTTATGTTTTGAGCATTATTTTATTGCATGTGCCTGGAATATGCAAAAGAATAAGAATGTTTAGCTTTTGGTGAAATTTTGTCTTCTAGTGCATTGACTTAGCATTTTAATATTAGTTAGTGGAGTTTGTAGGATTAATTATTAATCTAGTGCTTCGTGTAAGATAGTTTCTTGATTAGCGTGTAGGCATGCTTTCCTAGGTTTAGGCCACGTACTACGAGGTAAAGCATGAACTACGAGACGAATGCATGTTTCCCAAGTAAATGCACACAACTCTAAATGAACGCATGTAATTCGATGCAAAACACATAAAACGAGACATGGCTCTTGAACCTAGGTCAAGGCATGCAATTCTAGGTTAGGGTACACGAAACGAGGTATTGCATGCAAATCGAGGTTGGGCCTCACACCATTCACTCTTCAAGAAAGAACAGTATAGAACGAATCGAATACAGGGTTCCGTATGTAACCGAAGCTCAAGGGTTAGCCTTTCTTTAAGACAAGGAAATAAGTTCAATAGATAGATAGGAGTGTGGATTCCCCTCTTTTTTAGCATATAGCTAGCCCCTTCTTCTGAGAAATAGATGTTTACTTTACGAAAGAGATTTCTGAGGGTCTAAGTCCGAATCTCCTTATTGTTTTTGAAAAGCAGACTTCCATAAGGGAGAGGGGTGGTTCGGGGCATACTTCGATCAA
Organism: Ehretia macrophylla; assembly: GCA_037974665.1. Lineage (NCBI taxonomy): Eukaryota > Viridiplantae > Streptophyta > Magnoliopsida > Boraginales > Ehretiaceae > Ehretia > Ehretia macrophylla. The sequence continues at coordinate 45,279,667 of CM075771.1, read as the reverse complement.
TGTTTTGGAACTATCCGAACGAATGTAATTTAACACGGCGACTTATATAGAATGCCTTGTTGGGCAAATACGATGCAAGACCTGTCATATCAAGGTCAAGACTGTAACACCCCAATCCCTCTCGAGATCGGGACTTCTATCAATCAATCTAATCACATTCCAATTCCAAACCCGGTCAAAATTTTAGGAAAAACGGACAGAGTCTCCCCTGTTTCTAGGCAAAAAACAAACCTGCGACAGCATATAAGTGGACCAATACCATGTCCAACCATACAAAACTTCCTCAAGGCCATCCGAGCCTCGGTTCTCAACAATTAAACTCAACAAGTATACATACATTTCCAATTTAAAAGCTAACCTATCTCTTTCATTTTTGACAAGTACATTCAAACTAGACAATTAAACCATACTAAGCTACTGCAAAAAATAAACTATCATGCCATTCTAACTCTTTTCTTTTGGACATTACAAACATGCATTGAAGTTAAGCTATGCTAACTGATTACATAAACTAGCTTATCAATTTACCTCAACTACTTAGCTAGATTTAAATTACATTTCTTTTAGCAATAAATACATACAACATATGAACATACATCTTTGAATCTTTGACAACTCAAGCCACATAGCACGCAAGACAACTCTTCAAGCACAAACTTTCACGTAATCACGAACTTTCCAGCTAACATGGCATTTCCTGAAATATGGTGGTGAGGAGTGAGTATACACAACACATATACTCAGTGAGGGCGAGACAGATATCGAATTAGAGAGAAAGAAAGTCGTGCAATGCAAATAAGACAGTTAAGCAATATAATTGATAAATAAGCAATCAAGACAACAATCAATACAATAAGCAGTTACTAAAAGCATTAACACAACCATTCAAAGCTATACCACACTCTGAAGGCTATGGTTCACTCATACAAGCAATGTACCATTTCACGAGCGATACATCAATCTCGAGCTTGATGTTGACAACAATGACAATAAGCGCGCAACCACCTTATAACTTCAGTTTGGAATACCCCAGGAGTAACCATTAATTCTACGACCCAAATCTCCCTGGGAGGCAACCCAAGCGAGAAAAGAGAATAGGACATGGAGCTAGAGCAACCAACACTGGCAACCCGAGGCTACCCAGAGAGGCCCATCACTCACGCCCTGACACTATGCAATGCAAGACACGATACAAGGCGATAAACGAGTGATAGCACAACAATACAGATTAGAGACGATAAACGAGATATCAAGCATTTACAATCAATTAACTTGTCAAGCATAACTATCATTAACAGCCATAATAACACAAATTAAACAAGTAACAGTAGTTCAAACCCGAAAACAACAAATATCACTATTCAATCCCTAACTTTCAAAGGCAATTACGAGCAAACGAGCTACAGAATTAGGAAATCGATTTCACTACATTCACTTAGGCACTACAAGGCACGTTTCCATATCACTAAACTTTACTTTCTCACCCGAGACCCGAAAGTCCACCTACTGCGTTTGAACTACAACTATGCTAACCGGTCATTCAATCAACGCCACAACAGAGCCAAAAGTGCTTCCATACCCTCAATTACAAAACCCCCAACTCAATTCGAGCACGGTCAACTTTTGGTCAAACAGCTCCTTTACGTTTCTTTGTCTAATTTCCAATTTTAACAAAGGCCGATCCATTTTTATCACACATTTTATCTTTCTAAACCTAATGGCACCTATCCAAATCAAGCAATCGCAATTCGGATCGAAATCCAAAATTCTAGGGTTTACTATTCATAATTCACTATTCATTATTTTTCCCCAATTTCAAATACGCAGTTTCAACCGTAAAAATTGCTAAATAACTATCAAGCAATGCTCTACGAACCCTAAAGAAGCATTTCTAATCAATTTCAAGCATTATAGCGCATTAAATATCAAATCTAAAAATTTGTATCATAAATCAAATTTCATTTAATATGCACAAAAGCGTGAAAACCCTCACAGAGATTGAAGACCAAGACCCGCAAGGACCCGAGCCACGACCCCCGAGTAATTCCTCGCGCAATTGTAGAAGAAAAATGCAAGAAAATCTTTTCTTTTTCTCCTTATGACCATTCGACCATGGCAAGGGACTTGGATGGCATTTTGCAAAATGTTTTTATTGATTTTTGCCCTGTTTTATTATTTAAAAGATGACAAGGGCATTTTGGTCATTTGCAAAATCAAACTTTAATTAAAAATAGTCAAATAAGCTTATTTGATGCCATTAAATCTAATTCAAGTTAAAACAATGCAATTAAATGAAAAAAAACTAAAACTAGTTAAATTAAACTAAAAACATTTTTTACTAAGTCCGAAGAATATTTTCTAACTCTCATTTTTAAAATACTACGATCGAACAGTCAATAATCGATCACTAATAAGGTGATGAGCAATAATATAAAACTTTAATTCTTTGAAAAGTAGAATAGTAGAATAGTTTAAAATTCACTCCGGCTCGGAGTTACTTTTCTCATTTATTTGAAAACCGAGTGATTTTAATGCAAACAATTAAAACCGATTATTAAAATAATCAAAACAATCAAAATAATCAATATTCATTTAAAAATAAATTAATTTAACTATCTCTAGAATATTTTAAAGAATTGTGAAGTTAATGCCAAAATACGAATGAACAAGTAAATATAAACATGTAATCAAGTGCAATTAAATATTAACATTTAAGATGACACTTAATTAAATACAAGAGAATAAATTCAATTACTGTAATTAATAGAAATATATAATAATCTTTTAATTATTCAATATACAATTACTAAATGCTTCCAAGAGAAATATTAGAATAGTGCAAATTGGTTGATTTAACTAATTAAACATTTAATTTAATGCAGTCAAATGCTATTAAATGTATGCCGGGTTCGGGTTATCACAAAGACGAAATCAACTCTTCATTTTATTCTCTAACTACTTCAAGCACATGGCTCTCCAGTCAGTGGCAGGTACCGATTTCGATTCAATTTTCGGAAAAGACCCGTATGCCTACAGATCAACAAGCTGGAGGGAGGAAACCACCACTGCTGATATGGAATTCTATTTAAACTTTCAGTTGAACCTCATGACTCGGGATACGGGCAGGGAGAGCTACGGCAAGTGAAACCCTGACGTTACTAATGAGCTCCTTGTGGTGATCTACAACATTCATGTATAATTTTATCACTTCAGGTACACACGCTATGCCCCTTCTTGACTCGAGATCAGTGGAAAAGCAAAGCGCTCCAACCAAAGGGGCGCATCGTGCACATAACTCCTTGATGAAAAATAAAATCCTATCACAACCTCCTTCCTCACCCGAATATTTCCTCGAAGAACCTTTCCTGTGAAGCAACCGAACCACTTAACCGTCAATCTGAGCTCTCTGGATCAGTCAGTCATCAATAGTGGTCCTGGTAGTTGAATAATAGTCCCAAGTCAGATTGCCAAAATAGTCCCATGGAAGAGGATTGTCTGGCAGAAGCAGCCCTCAATGCGTGTGATTCTAGCATATGCTCAGTTCCTACACACTATACTACTCGGAAGGGATGCTGTGCTCGCAAAAAGACCATCAAGTTAGTCTCATATAATTCTCGTATCTCTCATCGATCTCAAGTATAGAACCCCATATAGGGAAGGGGCAGAGTTGCGGCTATTAGGAATGGTGGATAGCCTATGACTCAAAGTGCCGACTATCTATGAATAACCAAGATCGGAATGCCAATCGAGGAGATGAGCCTACGGAAGATTGAAAGTTCAGACTAGCATCCTAACGCAAGAAAATTGAGTTGATGGAGTAGCCAGTGTCCTTGACTTATTATCTTCGGTATCGTCCCCTGAGTTGCATTCTTTGTCTCGTCCATTTGAGGCCGACGACGAGAAAACCCTGATTGGATCGACCGAGTTCATCAGTTTCCAAAGGGGTATAAGGTACTGGAGTTTGTTCTCTATTCCAGTAAGGATAAAAAGTTGACTATTGAGCATATAGCTCGGTTCTTGGTCCAGTGCAGGGAAGCTAGGTCTAAGGATTACCTAAAGTTGAGGCTCTTTGCCAACTCTCTTACTAAATCGACCTTCCCCTGGTATGAACATCCCTCCAAACTCTATTAACAGTTGGTACGATCTGGAAAGCAAGTTCCATGAGCAATTCTATAGGACAGACCCAGACATTCAAGTTGTCAATTTGGCAAGATTGACTCAATTCTAACGGTCGAATGACGAGGTTTAAGAAGCTTTACCCATACTAAGGGGTACGTGACTCTTACGCACTATGGGTTAGTGACTCGTTAACACTCCTCAATCCGTGGGCTCAAGAACTCGATTCTAATGAAACTCCTACTTTTAGTGACTTGGCTCCTATTACAGACAGGTGGCTGCTTCCTATGCAAAGCTTAACCCTTAAGTTTTGTCAATAACCGTTTTTACTCCTGGGTGGAAAGTCTAGAGCCACTTTAGGTAGTAACCATACGGGCACCGCCTCTCGACCCCTCGTGTACAGTATATTACACTCATTTTTCACACTCTCGCTTCTACGCTCTTAATGCCTAGTTGTGTAAGCCAACAAGTGAGTTTTGCTTATGTGACACAAGACAGATTGAAAGCAAAGGTAAAGTCGTCCAGTGATCAAGTCAAGGTCACGAAGTGATTAAATTGAACGTACGAGTGAAATGAAATACTTGTTTATATCAATAGAGATATAGATGGAACGAGAATTGGGAATTGATATTGAGAAACAGAAGAAAGGTCGTGGATTCCTGATAGCCTAGTTGCTTCGAGCCTAACCCCTTGCTTGCAGCAGAAACAATACCCAGAGAAAAGTTTCTACGCCTATAAAGCCATTGCCCCTACGCCAAGCCCCGAAATAAAGGAGGTTAGCCATCACGGGGAAGTGCAGTAAGTTATCTATGATATGATAGATAAAAATGGAAGGAGCGACCCTTGGACCTATAATCTTACCTTTTTAGGGCTCACTCATTTCATACTCGCTTGATCTTGATGACCAAGGACTAGAAACGAAAAGCTAACTTCCAACCCTTGGAAAAACCTGATTCAAGACTTGCTGTACTCACTTTGATGTATTTTAGAATATAAATTCTAACTAGCTTAAGGCTTGCTAGAACTCGTAACACAACTTATAAAGAATACAAGATAAGATTTCAAGTAAGAGTAAGAGACTTAGTCTAAGAAAGGAAAGTCATTTTGTGAAATGGGATTCGTAGCCAGCAAGCAATATCATCCTGTTATAGAATAAATTGCATAAAATAAATAAGGGCCTCGCTCGAAAGAAAAACGAAATGGGGGACACTATCGGGTATGCCTGACAGAGAGAATTGCTTGCAACGTAACTACAAGCCCAGATGACTAATAGAAGGAAGAGCTTCTGGCTATTGAGAAAGCCCTGCTTGAAGAAAAGGCTACTTCCTACTGCCTTACCACCAAAAACAGATTCTCGCCATCTATTTAGAGGGGAACTTCTTATGAAACAATGCAACTCCTAGTCCGACAGTTCGCTCTGCGCCTTAAGAGAAAGAGTTCCAGCATACTACTAATTGATTATTTGGCCATTTGGGATCGGAACAACCTGGGGAAAGTTGTCTTCCTACATAACCTACCTCCCAGACCAAGGAAGAACGTATAAGATCTATGTAGTTCTTGACCCCTTTTGTTAAATTAGTTCATGTACCTAGGATTCATTCTAGTCTATAAAGCAATTTGATGGATGGGGCCCGCCTCACCACTCCCCCTCCCCTTCTCCAAAGCAATCAAAAAACCAAAATCACCAAGGAAAAATTCCTTGTAACGTCTCTTGTTGGAATGATCAATCTAATTTTCAATGAGAAGAGGGTCCTTGTTCTTTCACATGTAGAAAGGAGAAGAGTGAAAGAGATTACCTAGCTCACATTTCTGGCTGGGGGAAGGCTGAAAAGCTCTTGCTTCCTCCTTAAAAAGTTGCAAGACTCTTGGAAAGTCTCATTTGCAGTAAAGGATCAATTTTTGATGGAGCTAATTGTTTCATATATGGAAATTACTGTTGTAACTGAGTCCGGAGAGAATGTATTGCCAAAACAAAGGACTGCCACCTATAACTGCCTTGATTTTCTTAAATTGCTACTTTGATGACCTAGATCGGGCTTTTCATTGCGATTTCTTTCCTTTTCCAAAAAGAGGTAGATACGGTGAACAAGGACTTCTTCCCTTCCTTTCCCAAAAAGAAAAGAGGAGAAGTACACTATTCAACAAATCACAGAGCTAATGACAGAACTGGATCTCTTATATAGAGTCATAGAAGTAGAGACGGGCGATGCTGCCACAGATTGAGCAGGAGGCTCGAAGACCTCTTACTTTTCATTTTAAAGAGAGGGGATGTCAAAGTCTTGCATAAAGAGTGGCTTCTGCTGATCGATATACATCTCAATCAGTTAAGGAAAGGCTAATCACTTTATCAATCGGCCATTAATAAGAAATTGATTCCAATGCACAATGCTAGCTGATGGCGGGCCTTCGCTCTACTAGTTATATTATATGGCATTTTTGATTTCATCTGTATGAACATAGTTTAAGAATGAGAAAAAAACCTTCTTTCTTCGATCTTGTACGAAGGTAGACAGAACATTAATAGAATCTCGACAGTAAAGGCAACAAAATAAGTAGAATCAAGGTGAAACTGGGCTAGCCTTCATCCTAGCTACCCTCTCTCTTATTATACGATACCACTGGAAATTTGATGTTTCCTCAAAAGCTGCTCCTTCTCTAACAACCTCGTCTTTCCATTGTGCAAGAAGTTCATTTCCTTTCTAAGCTAAGCTTTCAGTGTCCTATCCAAACCTCCCTAACAGCCTATGAATGTGGAATCCCATTCGTATTCTTCCTCAAAGCCATATTGGCCTTTATCTGATTTCAACCTATTGATCTTTATTGTGCATGGATATCTTTACTAATGATTCAACCTCCTCCCAGAGCAGCAACTAGGAGTTAACTTCCCCAGTGAACTCCCTCACACCACTGGCATTAAAGAGGAGTTGTGCCAAAAAGAAAATAGCATATATTATTGCTATTGCTTACGCAAAGATAAGAATCATACATCTAGTAGGCATTATCTTCAGTTACCTAAACTGCTGTCATTTCTACTTTACTGAAATAAAGACTTTCGTTGATACTTGAACTATTGACCTAGCTAGCGCAACGCTTTGCAAGGTGATTGAAGACTGGTCTGCTTGAAATCGCTAGTGTTGAGAAGGGGCTGCTAATCATGGTACAAATTATCTATTTAGGTAAGTATACTACCGAAGCAGTTATGTCGATAATAACTGAAATAACAGAGGTGATTGCCGACACTCTCTATCTATAGGATAAGCAGCTAGATCAATTCCTAACAGGAGAGTTACTATGCGTAATAGTAAAACATTGAATTGGACAGCTTCGCCCCTTGGCTTGACTGATCTTCTTTGCCCATTTCTATTCTGAAATCTAGATAGATCACTTAGAGAAATTGGATCCCCATCTCTAGAACATAAGAAAGCGATCCAATGCCAAAGCTAAATTGCTCCTGATCTTAGGCCCAGTCGAAAGAAGATTGCTTATTCAAAAGAGTGGAGTTCGGGGTATTGACTCATAAGTAATTTACGTGAAAGTAATGGCAGCAACAAATCACCTCACTCCTCTCCTATTGATCTTCCTCCAAGAGATTCAATGGGACTTGGTCTCGATGTCAATTAAAGAATTTACTGAGTCCGGTATTCCCTTATGAAGTGCTAATGCAGTCAATTTCTTCACATCTTTGGTTGCCAGTTCAATTGGACTTTTTTCGAGTCTTGCCTTACTAAAAGGTATTCCCATATCAGGTGAATGGCCAGATCGAGATAAGTTGGCCTTATCTTCATCTAGCCGAATCCTGAATCTATCAATAGAATGACGACGATTCTCGAAGACTTTCCACTTTCTACCAAAGAGGGAACCTTCCTATAACTCTCAAATGTGATAAAAGCCCTCTTTTCGGCACCTTCACGCTCCTTCTTGAAAATGGTTCCAACCCTATAATCTAATTGTTGGGGTTTTACTTCGTCTTTTTCCTTAGGGAGGAACTTTGACTCACTACATGAAGGAGTAGACCAAGTTGTAGCACTTTAACTGAACGCATATATCACATAGAAGATAAGACTGCATTGGAAGCTTGATGAGCGAGTCAATCAATTCAGGCAGGTTCAGCTAATTCTAAGCCAATCTCTAAAGTTAGAAGTTTAGATTAAGCAATTTCATTTTACGGAGCTCCAAGCTTTTTTCTTCGTTAGTAGCTCAAATCCAAGCCGATCCTAGCTTCGCTTTCTTGTTGGAATTGTCTCGAATCGAATGTTCCATCTTCAAAGAGATAGAAAGACCGGGGCAGGCATTAGATTCTTTAACATTCCCTTCGTTCGGTCTTAATATTTAGGCTTCTTGCTTCAATAGAAATTCAACCTTTATGACTTAACTTAATCAAGATTCAACTCGAGTAAAGGAAGGTTGAGCTAGTCTTTGTCTAATCAATCAAGTAGCTTTCCTTCGATTCCTTCTGACTGATCAAATCTGCTCTAAATGACTACCACGATGTCTACGTCCGCCTGTGCCCAGATCTGAGCTTTTGTGATTGGTGAAAGAACCTTTTCTGTAGGTGAGAAAAACAGACTATACGTTAAGTTAACTTAGCCCTTGTTGGTAAAGAATGCTATTTTAAGACCTAAAGTAAAGGAAGCTATTAAGAGGTTGGGCTTGGCAAGTGGACTTTTTTTCCTAAACCTAAAAAGGGACTCTTGGAGATTGACTGGGGATATCTTTGACTATATTTACTATATAGTAAAGGTTCGATATTTCACTAAACAGATAGAAAAAGAGAGTGAATCTGGTCCTCAAGGGTATGACCTATAACTCGAGACCTGTCATTCTCTTTACTCAGACAGGTGAATCACTACTAACGTAGACTATCGTACTTTTCCAACCCACCGCCCTCAGCTTCCATGCAAATAATTCTTTTCCTTTCCTTCTGCTTCTGTGTGAGAAAATTCCTTACCCACCGTCCTAGCTTCGTAGTCTAGGTGTGTCTATACGGAGTGATTAAGCCTTAAATGCTACGGCTTATAAGAGGACCCCCTGTAACGCCCCGATCCCTCACGAGACCGGAGGCTCTAATAACCATACTATTCTCAACCCAATGCCAAACCCGGTCACAAAATTTTAGGGAAAACGGACAGAGTTTCCCCTGTATTGTGGACTTTCTGAAAACCTGTAAACACTCAATAAAGCCACAACATAACAAGACATTCATTTATAACTAAAGATCTTAGCTTTAAGGTCATCCGAGCCTTAAGACATACAAACGGTTTAGATACACACAAGCATGCATTCATAACTTAACTTCTTTACAAAACCGCTTATCATGTCACTCCATGATAGCATTGAACATTCTTAGAAATTAAAGCCAACCATACACCCGTTCATTCACACCCAAGCATGCAACGTAGCTAGAAGCAGAAGCAAAAATTATTACATGCCACAATTCCATAACACTTACTACATCCACTTAGCTTTCAAACTTGCAACTACTCAAATATATATACATAAGCCCTTAGGCTCCCAAATAAAACATAAAGTAGAACAAGTAAGGTCTTCCACAGTTTAACAGGCAATCACTCAAACCTCAAGTAATAGCACACAGCAATCAGGTCAACTCCTCCAACTGCACCACCTGAAACATGTTTAGCGAGGTATGAGCAATCACAATTGCCCAGTGAGGGATAAGGTCTACCGGGGATGTGCAATGCAGCGGTTAGTACAAATAAAGCATTTTATAACCAAAGAACAATTGAAACAACAAGTTACCACACATTAAAAAGGATACGATACACTTTGACTTCTATAACGTCCCGGCTAAGCGAATACCCCGAAGGGCAGAGGCACACCAGCGACGCCACGAACTGAAATCACGATGTAATAATGACACTGTTATCGATAAGCCGGCATCCCCTTATAACTCCAAAATGGGTGTACTCCGGATGTATCCCGAAATCCTACGACCCAACTCTCCCTGGGCGGCATCCCAAGCGAGAGAGGGACTGGGTAACCATGGTAGCCGAGGTATACCGGCAAGCCCGATGCCGCCCGGTTTCCACGACACTACCATGCCCAAATGGTTGCGCAACCACGATGCAATGCACTCAAAATGATAACAATAGAATACATCAACAAACACATGATTAAGGGACAACAAAGTAAGTTGCCCTCACACACAATATATAGACAATAAGTGCACATAATCTAAGTACAAGTAAATAAACTATTATGCACATAAGGATGAAGTCTCCCTCACCTGGAATTAAGCCAAGCATGCTAAAAGAATAGCTCAGATTTACTTCAACTCCCCGAATTAGCTCAAGTATGCAACCCTAGGGTGTTCATATAAGTTTAGCAATTAACTATATCAATTCCAACTCAACTCTTACTTAACTCAACCTTACAACATTAGAAGCTAGATTTATAATCACTTATTCACACAAGTTCATAACCCACACACAATTAAGATACAATGTTCACCTTATCATATCATTAGAGAACATAAGATATATTAGAAGCATCAAATACCATTAAGTTAAGATCATAAGTTATAAATTCCAATTACTTTTAATTACAATAATCAATAATCATATAACTAGATGAGTTATCCTTATAGTCATACTCACTTAGCATGCAATGTTTATTAGAGTTTGATCTTAACAAAGTACAAGAAGTATAAACATTATAACAAGATATAAGCATTAAATATGAAAATAACTATACCAACACAAAGGGATCAATGACCGATGATCACGAAACTTCACGAAATGCTCACAAATGCCATATAACAACATGTAAAGGCAAGATATACAAGCACCAAAGCTAATTCAAAGGCTAAGCTTGAAACCCCGAGTTTCCCTTTTGTTTTCCTAAGTCATTTAACTCCAAACCGAGGCAAAGGCTCAAGATTCACCAAATAATTATTCTAATCTTCTAGTTACACATTATGGCACACTTAGAACCCTTGAAATCATTCATTAACCCGAATTAGCCACAAAAGCCCCGATTACCCCTTTGTGCGTTTGTACTACAAGTATCTTAATCAAAGCTCAACTAAGAGTTAGAAAAGCACATTTAGTCCCTACTTACCCTAAGAACACCAAATATATCAACCAAATTCACCCGGATTTATGTTTGACCCAAAACCCCTTTGTAACACAAGTCATTTTTCTTCCAAACACAAGTTAATGTTCTAGATAAGCGAGCGGGCTATTCCATACTTTTAATTATCCCTTATGGCACCCCTAGGACCCTAGAAACTACCCAATTACCCGCGTTTAGCACAAAAGCCCCATTTTCACTCTTTTGACTTTGTACTACACGTACCTCATCCGGGACTCAAATGGAGGCTAGCAAAGCTTAATTAGGTCCTAAATAGCCTAGGATTACTAAATGTGGAGGCCAATTCAACCCGGATTCACGATAACCCCGAAACCCCTTTCTAAAAGTCGGCTATTTCATTCTTTCACTAGGTTACGGGCAATTAAACCCTACAAGGCCTTCACACTACTTTCATTAACATCTAAAGCACCTATTAGAACCATTAATTCAAGCTACAAGGTCTGATTTCGCAAATCCCTAATTTTCCCGTCACTATTCATGCCCTACGATCAACAAACGATTTCAACCGTTTAAACTATGAAACAATAGCATAAATTAGGTCTCTACTACTTATACACAACATACATAAGCATATTTAAGCATTGCATGATCATAATATAGCAAATCAATAAATTCAAGAAAGTTGACATATATTTCAAATGCAAAAATAATATGCAAAACCCTCACCTAACGCGCGTAGGAGCTCCTAGAAGGCTTGCACACACCCTAAACTACTTGCTCCTTGCTTGGCTTGGCTTGGCTTGAAGATTTGATGAGCAAAATCCTCTCATTCTCCTCCTATGCTATTCTCGGATTTGCTACAGTAAAATCTGCATCTCCCTTTTTTTTTTTTTTGCTAAGTTATGAGCTAAAGTTGATATATAAGGCATATGGTTGGGTGGGGTCAAGTTTGGGTGTTTAAGTGGCTTCTAAAATGCGCGTTGAAAGCTTAGAAACGAGCCTAAGGTGATACATGTGTGCTAGATAATTAAATCTTTAAGTTAGTTATGTAACACTATTCATTCAACTACAACACTCATTTTCTAAACGAGCTCTCCTATCGCTTTTAGCTCAATTGCACATTTTTCCCACTACTTTTACAATTAATATGATTTAATAAAAATGCTAATTAACCAATAGAATGCAGTTTAAAAATGAAGTGAATAGTAATTCAAGAAGGCAGTCAATAATGTACAGAAGGAAATGCGCAAACAAGGGATGCAACAGTAATTGAATGCATGGCTAAATCTCGGGCGTCACATCCTCTCCCCCTTAAACAAATTGCGTCCACGCAATTCTTCTTCACAAGAGAACATCTGCATCAACTGAAAACCAACTTCAATTACTCTTCATCAGTTGCTGAGCATGAATACCGTATACGAATTCTCGTAAGAACCCATTAAGAGATCCCAGTAGTACTGCCAGCGAATCCCCAAGTAATAAGGCCAAATAAAGGCTCCAATAGAAATGCTACATAGAAATCCAAATAAGAATCCCGCTGGCACGAACACTGTAGAATAATATAATCCCAACTAAAAGTAGCTACAAAATACCAATAAAAGATTGGAGCATAAATACTGTAGATAATACCATATAATATGGCTAAATAGAATTCCAAATACCAAATCTTCAGAGAAATGCCAATAAGAAAATACCAGAAGAATGCTAAATAAGAAAATACCAAGAGAATGCCTTAGAGAACAGTCATATAGAAATCCCAAGGGACGCCATTCATTTCTGACTAATGAGCATAGAAAAATGCCTTGGAAGAAATCCCAATAACTGAGTTCTGCCCACAACACCAACTCCCAAATAAAAGGGCTGATCAACCGCTTCACGTTCCTACTAATCCATATAACTTGAAAGGCTAGCCACTAATCACCTCCGTTCAGGGGGGGGAGGATGAAGTCTTTCTTACCAATTCAATGGGACATGTATGAATGCCAGATATCACATTTACACATATATGTTTTAAACTATTATGCAAACATGTTTATATAAGAGTTTATGACATAGTGTAATCATCAAAGTCATTCAAGGACAACAATCAAGTCAATCATAACACAACTCAATCCAAGACATTCAAATACACACATTACAAGCAACAATTCAAGCAATTAACAATTCACGAGGTCAATTTGATGCATAACTAGCCACTTTACTTCACTTAGCACACACTTAGCACGTAACACATAATTATATCATATAGGTGCAAACATTAGATACAAGACACACAATCACACATGCAGGCATACACTTTCAAGACACACACTTAACAAGCACACACTCAAGGGTTACTACCCGACAGGCCGAGGACCCTGTCCCGGCTTAGAGCTAACTAAGCTCTGATACCACCTGTAACGCCCCGATCCCTCACGAGACCGGAGGCTCTAAAAACCATACTATTCTCAACCCAAAGCCAAACCCGGTCACAAAATTTTAGGGAAAACAGACAGAGTTTCCCCTGTATTGTGGACTTTCTGAAAACCTGTAAACACTCAATAAAGCCACAACATAACAAGACATTCATTTATAACTAAAGATCTTAGCTTTAAGGTCATCCGAGCCTTAAGACATACAAACGGTTTAGATACACACAAGCATGCATTCATAACTTAACTTCTTTACAAAACCGCTTATCATGTCACTCCATGATAGCATTGAACATTCTTAGAAATTAAAGCCAACCATATACCCGTTCATTCACACCCAAGCATGCAACGTAGCTAGAAGCAGAAGAAAAAGTTATTACATGCCACAATTCCATAACACTTACTACATCCACTTAGCTTTCAAACTTGCAACTACTCAAATATATATACATAAGCCCTTAGGCTCCCAAATAAAACATAAAGTAGAACAAGTAAGGTCTTCTACAGTTTAACAGGCAATCACTCAAACCTCAAGTAATAGCACACAGCAATCAGGTCAACTCCTCCAACTGCACCACCTGAAACATGTTTAGCGAGGTATTAGCAATCACAATTGCCCAGTGAGGGATAAGGTCTACCGGGGATGTGCAATGCAGCGGTTAGTACAAATAAAGCATTTTACAACCAAAGAACAATTGAAACAACAAGTTACCACACATTAAAAAGGATACGATACACTTTGACTTCTATAACGTCCCGGCTAAGCGAATACCCCGAAGGGCAGAGGCACACCAGCGACGCCACGAACTGAAATCACGATGTAATAATGACACTGTTATCGATAAGCCGGCATCCCCTTATAACTCCAAAATGGGTGTACTCCGGATGTATCCCGAAATCCTACGACCCAACTCTCCCTGGGCGGCATCCCAAGCGAGAGAGGGACTGGGTAACCATGGTAGCCGAGGTATACCGGCAAGCCCGATGCCGCCCGGTTTCCACGACACTACCATGCCCAAATGGTTGCGCAACCACGATGCAATGCACTCAAAATGATAACAATAGAATACATCAACAAACACATGATTAAGGGACAACAAAGTAAGTTGCCCTCACACACAATATATAGACAATAAGTGCACATAATCTAAGTACAAGTAAATAAACTATTATGCACATAAGGATGAAGTCTCCCTCACCTGGAATTAAGCCAAGCATGCTAAAAGAATAGCTCAGATTTACTTCAACTCCCCGAATTAGCTCAAGTATGCAACCCTAGGGTGTTCATATAAGTTTAGCAATTAACTATATCAATTCCAACTCAACTCTTACTTAACTCAACCTTACAACATTAGAAGCTAGATTTATAATCACTTATTCACACAAGTTCATAACCCACACACAATTAAGATACAATGTTCACCTTATCATATCATTAGAGAACATAAGATATATTAGAAGCATCAAATACCATTAAGTTAAGATCATAAGTTATAAATTCCAATTACTTTTAATTACAATAATCAATAATCATATAACTAGATGAGTTATCCTTATAGTCCTACTCACTTAGCATGCAATGTTTATTAGAGTTTGATCTTAACAAAGTACAAGAAGTATAAACATTATAACAAGATATAAGCATTAAATATGAAAATAACTATACCAACACAAAGGGATCAATGACCGATGATCACGAAACTTCACGAAATGCTCACAAATGCCATATAACAACATGTAAAGGCAAGATATACAAGCACCAAAGCTAATTCAAAGGCTAAGCTTGAAACCCCGAGTTTCCCTTTTGTTTTCCTAAGTCATTTAACTCCAAACCGAGGCAAAGGCTCAAGATTCACCAAATAATTATTCTAATCTTCTAGTTACACATTATGGCACACTTAGAACCCTTGAAATCATTCATTAACCCGAATTAGCCACAAAAGCCCCGATTACCCCTTTGTGCGTTTGTACTACAAGTATCTTAATCAAAGCTCAACTAAGAGTTAGAAAAGCACATTTAGTCCCTACTTACCCTAAGAACACCAAATATATCAACCAAATTCACCCGGATTTATGTTTGACCCAAAACCCCTTTGTAACACAAGTCATTTTTCTTCCAAACACAAGTTAATGTTCTAGATAAGCGAGCGGGCTATTCCATACTTTTAATTATCCCTTCTGGCATCCCTAGGACCCTAGAAACTACCCAATTACCCGCGTTTAGCACAAAAGCCCCATTTTCACTCTTTTGACTTTGTACTACACGTACCTCATCCGGGACTCAAATGGAGGCTAGCAAAGCTTAATTAGGTCCTAAATAGCCTAGGATTACTAAATGTGGAGGCCAATTCAACCCGGATTCACGATAACCCCGAAACCCCTTTCTAAAAGTCGGCTATTTCATTCTTTCACTAGGTTACGGGCAATTAAACCCTACAAGGCCTTCACACTACTTTCATTAACATCTAAAGCACCTATTAGAACCATTAATTCAAGCTACAAGGTCTGATTTCGCAAATCCCTAATTTTCCCGTCACTATTCATGCCCTACGATCAACAAGCGATTTCAACCGTTTAAACTATGAAACAATAGCATAAATTAGGTCTCTACTACTTATACACAACATACATAAGCATATTTAAGCATTGCATGATCATAATATAGCAAATCAATAAATTCAAGAAAGTTGACATATATTTCAAATGCAAAAATAATATGCAAAACCCTCACCTAACGCGCGTAGGAGCTCCTAGAAGGCTTGCACACACCCTAAACTACTTGCTCCTTGCTTGGCTTGGCTTGGCTTGAAGATTTGATGAGCAAAATCCTCTCATTCTCCTCCTATGCTATTCTCGGATTTGCTACAGTAAAATCTGCATCTCCCTTTTTTTTTTTTTGCTAAGTTATGAGCTAAAGTTGATATATAAGGCATATGGTTGGGTGGGGTCAAGTTTGGGTGTTTAAGTGGCTTCTAAAATGCGCGTTGAAAGCTTAGAAACGAGCCTAAGGTGATACATGTGTGCTAGATAATTAAATCTTTAAGTTAGTTACGTAACACTATTCATTCAACTACAACACTCATTTTCTAAACGAGCTCTCCTATCGCTTTTAGCTCAATTGCACATTTTTCCCACTACTTTTACAATTAATATGATTTAATAAAAATGCTAATTAACCAATAGAATGCAGTTTAAAAATGAAGTGAATAGTAATTCAAGAAGGCAGTCAATAATGTACAGAAGGAAATGCGCAAACAAGGGATGCAACAGAAATTGAATGCATGGCTAAATCTCGGGCGTCACACCCCCTATTTCCAGCCCAGCACCACAAAGCCTTATAAAGGTAGAAGTCTGGAATGGAAGAAAACTAGCTCTGATTTTTCTCATTCAAGCCCTAGAATCCTATCCTTCTTTTTTCACTGGATGAAGTTACTTGGCACTATTATGATAACACGAGCTAAGGGAGGTTGGTTTCACTAAAAGAAGAAAGGCGCATAGGATCAGATCACTTGCTCATACACCACAACGGTCACATTGACTAGCTTACTCCAAAACATAGAACAAAGATTAGATTCCTGATTCTTGAATTGGGGAAAGACACGAAGCCTTCTCTTATAGTACCTTCCATTCCCTCTTTTGTCTTCTCGAGCGAGTGCTATAGATTCCATAAGCCAAAAGAGCCCTTTCATATGATCCATGAAACAGGGGCCTAAGTTTTGCTATGACACAAATCTGACTTTGCTCCCTATCTATGGTTGATGTAATACTTCTTTCGAACGTAGAGTAAGCCAACCCTTAAGGTCTCTTCATGCAATGGCATTCCCATAAGGATAGAGTAAGGAGTCCTCTCTTGTCCTACTCAAGGGGTGTTGTAGGTTTCTTTTTCCCTTCCCTCAATAGATTGCGAGGGCCCTTATAAGATTGTGCTATCTCTTCCTCCTTGCAAGTCTAAGCACAAGGTGAACAATGCCTATCCTTTGGATCATAGCTTTGTAGCATGGGGCCAAAACCACCGTTCAACTAGCTCTTTCGACATCCTGCAGGGAGTATGGATCTGTATCCGTCACTCACTTTATTAGGTGGCTACCTAATAGTTAACAAGTAGAAACTATAGTCGTTTAATGGTACTGGATCCTTCTTCTTTCATGGTCCCAAAGAACAAGTTGGAACGAACCTATCTAAACCCATCTATTTTCAATCGATCGATATGGGATCCTTATTCCTTATATAATTAATAAGAATCTTATTTGTTTAACCAGCTGATAGGCAACTACACTCCCTTTTGTATGCATGGTGGTAAGACTGATAGACTGTCATTCTATCCCTTTTCTTGAAAGAGCATATATGATAGTTATGAATGGCTAAATGTAACGAATAATCCCACAACGCTTTATTTACCAAGCGATACAGTAGTAAGGTTTTATGAAAATAGACCATGATATAGACAAGGGGCTAGATCGTGATAAGGGCATTATAGAAAAAATCCCTAATTCAAATTAAGGCAGTGGCCCGTCATAACTGTATCTCAAAGGAAAACCTGTCATATAAGCTAATGGAAGAAGGAAAATTTGGTCAATCTCTAGTCTTTACACCCTCCTGACTATGCCCCTTTTGGTCAACTGAGTCGTGCAGCACATCTTTTCGTATCTTGACTTGGTACAATCTCATTTTCAAATTCGTCCTCTAAGTAGGTTTGAGCGCTTTGACCATCTATAAAAAATCTCATCTTCCTATTCCTACACCTCTCCTGTGGTGTAAGGCTTAGCTTAACGCATCTTCTTACCTGGATTTGGGCTCTATTCCTTAAAGAAGGCTCTTTTCAAGTGGCAAGATCAGGGATCATAGACAATAGGCTCTCATGTGAAAAAGAGAACGAGATGTTCAATGGGATGGAAATGGGAAATGGCCTATGACTGAATGTTCCCATTAAGATATGAAGATGAGATTTTTTTCTTGTTGTGAAGGTGTAGCAAGAGACTACCCAAATCCATATAAATCCAATCCACATTGATTTAGCCCTAGCCCTTGTCATTCTAAACGTACTATTCTCTGTGCTATTGAATAGATCAATTTGTTATGCTAGTCATTTCTTTGATTAGAAAGGAGGTGATCCAACTACTGTATCAGGCAAGGATTGAAAAAGGCTGGCTTGCTTGTTACTTCGACTAGAGCACATAAAGAAGGCCAATGTTGCAACGTTAATGGACCGTATAGCTCCCTATTGGCTTTCACAGGGCTTCTTTTTCGATCAAATAGTCCATAGAAATTCACTCATAACATAAGCTAGAGGACAGTGTTCGTAGGACGCATTGACGGATGAGCGATTGGATCGCCTACAGGACAGTTACTGGACAGATGTGACTATTACCTGTTGACAAATGACAAACAGAAGGGCGGGAAGTTGCTCTATTTAAAGGAAGGGAATCGTGTACTGAGCTAGCTTGCCTTGAACTTGAAGTAGGCAGTCTCTCCTATATCTGACAGCTTTAACTCGCCTTGTTACTACAAATACTACAAAGAAATTGCCATAGATTGAAACTTATTCCAGGCTTAGTATCTTCACATAGACCCTATAAAAGAAGACGAGTCATAAAGGGAAATATCTAACAATTAAACGGGGTCACATCTTAACGCACCTAGAAAGAGAGGCGCTGAACCAACTAGCAATAGTGAAGAAAAAAGCTTTACCCAATGATACGAATATGGAAAGATCAAGATGTGATAATCATGTAGATAGATTGGCTTATTCCATGTAGCAGTACTTTCTTTAAAGGGGTAGAGCCTCAGAATTTCCTTGCTCCCTCCGTTGGAAAGAAGGAGACCTAAAAGTGATATCTATAGGCCGACCTTGGGATTGTGATATGCTTCGACTTAGCCCTGATAGGCGAATGTAATCTAGTTTATTAAAAAGCTTTTTAGTATGGCCTATCTGAGTGAACTGCTCATTTCTGTCTGCCACTATCCGAGGGAAGCAAGCTCTTGCCTATCGATTTTTTTTTTGTGTCGTAAATGATATTCTCTGGTTAAGTCTTTCTTTTCATTATCTGTATGAGCCAAGTGCATTGTTTTACTAAAAGCCTGTGATATTGACATGATGGCTGCATCTCATCGCATAGGGAGGCCCTTGAAATTGGAGGGCAGGGCATCGATCATTGTTAAATCAAGGGCTGGGGTACTATGAATACATTGATTATTTGTGTCCGTCTAGTCTGGGTAAGGGCTCCTTTGTTGCCTTAAGTAGAGTTGGGCACTACCAAAAGACCAAAGGCGGGCTAGTACGAGTTAGGTGATGACGTCGCCGTAGTACTTCGATCTGGAGTGGCCCATTCCCGATAATAAGACTCCTTTTATCGGAGTCCTTGAGTTACCCATTTAGCTTCTGAACCCGAAACCTACCAATGATTCTACCTTTCCTCAAACGCTAGGAAAAACCTCTTTCGAATCACCCAACAACCCCTCTGCCAAAGAAAATAATAGTAAGCCAAAAAGAAAGATATTGTATGAAAGTTTCATTAAGTGTCTCAAAAGGCGTGTAAAGGGCTTTCTTTCACGCATGAGTTATACCGAGTACTATATGAATTATGGACCACTTCGCCATAATGAACAAAACCAATGGTAGTAGAAGCAGATGTCTGGTCTTGGTTAAACCCAACGCTATATGGTTATGTAGCTCTTATGGGATTCAAACCCATGATACAAGAAGGTTGTATATAGATGTAACAAATCAATGTCTTAAGCCCACCTAGAAGGCTAGTTGGTAGAGTGATTAGTTTATCTGAATAAAGGTAGGTTCGAATCCTACTTCGGGTTCAAATTCGAATAGAAAGAAGGCCATTGACCTCTCATTCTGGCTATTCAACCTCTTCTGAATACATATTCTAAATACCCAAACTCCCCTAATGGAGAAGAGAACTAGTCTGTTATGATAGCTTTCCCTCGATTCACTTTGGCTAAGGTAGTAGCTTCGGTCAAGTAGGCTAACTGATATGAGATTGAGCGAGGAAATGACAAAGCCAAGGCTAGCTCTCTCTCCTGCGCTAGTTAATCATATGTCATCCTTAGAGTGTAGGAGGGACACCTTTAAAGGAGAGTGACCTACCCCTTTAAGATGGGCCTCATCGCTTGTCAAATTACCTGTCGGCAAAGACGGGCTAACTCTACTCTAATAGATATAGGAAGTAGAACATTCAGCGGGTGACCCTTACCTTGCTTGATGGGAAATCGAATAGATTGATTGGTATTTTCCCGAATTCACTGCCGAATGAGAGGAATGAGTTAGAACAAAAGTTGTGGTATTTCATTCAGTCCTCGTTCTCGTATAGTTTCACACCGCTGCCAGAACCTTTAAATCTCATAAGAGAAAAAAGCATAAAAAAGAAAGATAAGGATGGCTAGCCTTCTCTCGTCTATGTTGGTATTTGTATTGATGAATCAGTTGGTATCTAATATAAAGTAGAGGGGCTTCGTGATATATATATAAGTCATAGACTAAGCTTTTTGAGAGGCTAACAAAAAATATCTTATTAAGAGAATTGAGTTCGATTCGATTATAGGCTAGATTAGATTCACGCTATGCTAGTTGTGTATAGAACTTCAAAGAAGCAGCAATTTTATATAGAAACTTGTATTTTATAGAAAAAGTTAGTGCGCCAGGCAAGGAAACATATCATATAGATAGAAGAGATACAGCCTAAGCTAAGTTATGAGCTCTGACACAATGGCTCTCGAATCCAGGCATGCATGTATAAAGGAGGTATGAGGTTACACTCCCGTAGCCTGTCTGTCTGTCACTCCAAAGTTGTTGAGGAGTGTCTTAGGTATGTAACCCTAGCTTGACTCCTGCTTTTCGAGTTATGAGCCATGTAGTACCCGCCAAGCACTTAATAGACACCCGACAGTTCATGAATGAGATTGTGTTAAGTGCCGCTCTAACGCCCGTAACCTTCCCATAGCGCAGTTGAGTCATAACCGACATTGACGATGCCCCTTCCATAGTCCGAAGGTCCGAAAGAAGGCATTTCCATCCCTTTCTCTCTTCATTCTTCTACTAGATTGCTGCTCCCGCGCTTACCCCAATGGACGACTTAGAAGAGATAGAATCGGATGACTCTCTGTATCATCTTCTTCAGGGCCCCTTCATATTCTACTTTAATAGCGTCAGAAAGGATTTTAGAGTTGATTCCGCAGAATCACCAACATCTGTTTACTTGTAAGAGCGAAGTCTTTACCCCGATCTCGATCCATATCCAGATCATCCAGTCAGTTCGTTCAGAAGCCCTCGTATTATCAATCTCGGTTCCAGGAACACTCACTCCATGGCCCGTGTGTGGTGCAGTGACAGACGGGATTGGTACTAGCCATCATAAAGGATGACCCCGGCTTTCTTTCCATATGAGCATTCATGTGATCCCCTGATGCGCTATAAAGAAGGTTTAATGCAGCCCCTCGGGGTGAGAAGAGGAAGGGGCGCTTGTCTTGAATACAATATTTTTGAAGTTTCACTATATGTCAGTTGCCACCATCCAGCGTTAGTAACCCTAATGATTGGATAAACGGATGACACACATTCAGAGTGAACTAGTAATGTTCCATCTGAGTAGTGTGTTTATTTCATCACTTAGGATTGTAACTGTCCGATGACTGAGAGTTTTAGAAGATTCTCGGGTACTAAGATCATTTCTATCAAAGGTGATCTTAATAATCACCGATGGTCTGAATAAAGAGATGTGTATTGCCACCTACTTGTTCGCCAAACAGGTAATCTATTTGGGTCGAAAGACTAGATATTTACATCTTGCGCTTTATCTTAAGTAGTGTAATACTTGTTTCATGACTGCCTATGGCGGCGTCAATCAACCTAATGGTTCTTTATATGTCCCTGTCTCTCTAACATGGTCAGGCTGTCCACCATACCCCTTGAACTAGGGTTGGTGTGGCTGGCTATGACCTTCTGGGCCTGAGACTTCATGGGTAAGAATTGGCTCCTATGGTCAGACTATCCCATGCTTTGTTTGGAAGGGGCGTCACTAACGGTTCTTGCTCTGAATACAGAAGAAATGAGCGATTGTCTCTCGGCTCTGGTATTCCGTAAGTTCACTTTATTCAAAAAGGCATAATTCTTTCCCATCCAGCGGGAAAGTGGATGCAGAATTTTCGGTCTTAGTCTTCTATCCTTATGGTAAAAAAGATTCTAACTAGAAATTTCATAAGCAAAGATAGCTGGTAGCGCTGGTTGGATCCTAGTGTAGATTCCTACTATCCCTGTTGAATGATCGAGTAGCTTCGACTTCACCTTTTGTCAAAATTTGGTTCGTGTTCAATATACCATTGTTCAAGATTGATAAGAATGCGATAAGTTCATATCTCCATATTCGACTATAAACTAGTTAGTGAGGGTCGGAAGGAGAAAGCATAAGCTACCTCGTTCGTGCTCCAGTCTTTCCCGCTGCCATCTTCAGTGGATGCCCCTCTTTCACTTAAAGGCAGATAGGGCACTTAGCCAACCTTTTAGATTGAATAAAATTACTAAGCTAGTCACTTCACCTCTCTTTCTTACCCTACTTCTTAGTAGTAGGCAACCTTTCTTTCTCGCCTTTCTTTTAGCTTTTTCTAGATAAAAGGTCTAATAGAGTGGCGCTTTCTTAGTACATTGCCTTGCATTACCAACTTGTCATTTTATAGCACGAAGTTACCTGATGTTAATTACTACTAAGAAGGACAGAGAGATGTTAACCTTTCTCTATTAGTAAGCACTCCCCTAGTTTTGACCTAATGAGCTTTTTTTACGTTGAGTTAACCCGGCGGGGTCACCTAGATGCCTAGTAAAGAACGAGCTGCTGGGAAAGAGTTGGAGATCATGAAAAGAATTTTCACACAAGGAAGCAAGCGGCCAAGAAGCTTTGCATCTAGAAATGCCAACTACATGGGAACATATGTTTTATAGGTTGATTATCATACTTGCTGCCTACTCGATTTCGAGATGTTCCCGAGAAGAAAGAGCTCGCGAGAAAGCTCGTCAGTGGAAATTTGATTCTCAATTCTAACATTTGAATATGCTTGACAAAGAATGGTCGAGGTATGAAGTGCCCAATAATGGTTTTACAGCCACAACCCTAGGGCATATAAGCCAAGCTTGTTTCTTCCGCCGGCCCATAGCCGCTCCATTCCAGGAAAGGCTCTACTTTGGAGAGTGTTCTATCCAACCTGGTACTAGTCTCTGTGATCAGTTACGTAATTATAGTAATTATCATTCATTAACTCTAAAGCTAGTGAATGTGTAGCGAAAAAATGAGGCAATGGGTATTGCGCCCTTATGAGCAAGAGTAATGCTAGTGAGCTACGGTCAAGCCAATGAATGTCATTGGTCTATCTACGTACCTTCCATCGTAAGGCAAATCTCTTCGACCTTTTGAATATGGGGTAGCAAAGCTAGCTCTTCATATCATTGGCATTGGGCAGGTGAACTTGGCTACACAACAACTCTGACTCTAGCAGAGTATTTAGTTCCACACCAATCTGCTTATCTTATATAAGATAATATAAAAACATAGGGTACCTACGCTTGATAGCCCTCTTGCTTTAGCTACTTACTTGGGAACTAGCCTGATCTATGACCATCCTTAGCCCGGGAACTCAAAGGTGCGTAGCTTGCTTGTTAAAGGGGTGTTTTCGTTCCTCCAATGTGGGATAATTTATCCTAGTCCGGTCCTATTATGGGTAGTTCAGGTGCGCTTAAAGTCTTATATAAGGCATTCCAATGTTGCCACTGACCTTTAAATCCCCGCCAAATCAGATAGGACTGACATCTCTTTATTTAGGAAGGGTGTCGATCCCCGCACTGAAGTCTAAGTGAGTGGCTCATCATGAGACCTTGTTGGCATACCTCCAAGAAGGCTGATAAGACCCTGGTTGGGGGGGGGCTGAGGAACATAACCCGGCG
Organism: Ehretia macrophylla; assembly: GCA_037974665.1. NCBI lineage: Eukaryota > Viridiplantae > Streptophyta > Magnoliopsida > Boraginales > Ehretiaceae > Ehretia > Ehretia macrophylla. The sequence continues at coordinate 45,255,151 of CM075771.1, read as the reverse complement.
TGGGTTGAGAGGTGAAACCTAGCTAATTTGCAAGAGGTTTTTTAAGACTACAGGTGGAACGTATCCCGTTTGGAGAGGTTCCTGGACAGGCGAAGATTGGGGTCTAGCCCCTGGAGGTAATGTGTGAAGCACTTGTGCTAGACCTTATACATCAAGCGCTGCTTGCGGCCTACTTACTGCAGGGGATCCTTGCTTTGCTCTAGAGGATGTTTTCTAGGAATCAGTTGGACATTGGACTCAGCATATTGAGCACGGAATGTTCGCACATAAAACCTGTAACCTCTCTTGTGAGATTCTCTTCCTCCTAGACTAGAAGAGTACTGCCTTCGTTGAATGATCACATCGACAAGTTGATCAGAAACTTCAGTCCCCACCTGCACTTGACCTCTTGGATTGGATATATCTTCAAAGCTCTTTTGGACCCAAACGTGCTTGGATTTCTTCTTCGCTGCATTACAATGCGTGAGTTTGTGCTTGATAACACCACAATCACCACATAAAGCTGGTACCAAAACCTATTCATACTCAACTGGAACTTCGACGCAGACCCTTACATAGGCCAATCTGTCTCTCTGAACGGTGGGAGAATCATACCTAAGTGGATTGCCTATCTGCCTAAAGAGGTACCCAAACTCGGTGCCCTCTCTAGGGCAACTTCTTCCTTCCTTCTCAAATGAGCTGTATCGAGAGAGAGGTTTGAAGGTGCTCGAGCAACGGGAGAGGTTTGAAGATGCTTCGACTGATAAGGAGATGAATGGGCTCTCATCATATTGCCAAAGACATTGGGCATATTAGTAGGTCTATTCTATTCTATCTTAGTGTCTGTCCGCCCTAACGAACAGTTATTTTAGCTCTTCCAATCTACTAACGAGAGTTGTCTAGATATTTAGTCTGGCTTTTGAAGCATACTCCTAATGCTTGTGCTTCACTAGTTTGGCAGCTCCACAACAGTGAACACAAGCTCAGGGAGTTCTCGGTCAGCTTCAATGTAGGAAATTCCTTCCTCTTAGCCATTCACTATAGTTCTTCCTTTTTAAAGGCTTGGTTCCTTGGTAGCCTGTTCCAAAGGGCGGGATTGATAGCTTGACCTGAGTTGATTAGTCACAGCGACCTTGGGAAAAAGAGAGGCGATGTTTAGTCCATGCAAACTCTAAATTCGTCTAAAGCTTCAAACCATATTGGATTACTAGATAAAGTGCGAGTGATCACCCATGAGGAAATGAAATGGGCATTGTCTAAATCCCTTTTCTAATAAGTTGAAAGAACGTTTTCACCATGTCCTTTACAAGCTTTTACATGAAGCAATAAATGAGTTGCTCGACGACATTCATCTGCCTTTTCAGTAAAGCGAGTCTTTCAAGTAAGCCCGCCTAACATTAAAGTCAAGCATTGAACTTCATTGTCCAAGCTAAAGCCTACTTTTCTTTCAAGTCCACCCTCTCCCTATCGGTCGAGTTACTTTATACCTTTTTATCTCAAACAAGCTTGTAAACACCTTCAGAGAAAACTCCTTCTTTCGGGGTACAAGTCGGTCACTCTTAGTTGTTGTTTCAAAAGATTCTCGCACATGATTCAGTCTACCTCTGTCAAATAAATAAAGTGGATGGAGAGCCTTCTTATCCATTTACATCCGACCTCTCTCTTCCACTTTCCACCTCCCTAAGCTTTACTAGTAGGAGGGTCATCAACACCGTTAGAACCTCGCATTTACTGCTTTCGCGGCTAAGGTGGTCGGCGCATCTGATATCTAATTCTACTCTCGAGGAGAGTAATTAAACTAACTTCTTCAAATTGCTCGCCTAGCCCTCAAGTAGCTGTGGTATAGTCGTACTTTTTGAAATTCCTTTGTTCATGCTTTAGGCGGCTAAGTGTCCCTCGTTACCCGAGGAAATGAATTGATTTTATTTCTTCCCTCAGCGAGTGGTGTTCCTTTCATATCTTATTATTCCTTTTGGTAAGGTAAGGTAAAATTGCCTATTGTATTACGTCCATGATGAGTTTTTGATTCGTTAGAAGCCTTCCAATAGTGTCCAGGCCATTTTCTTTCAATAGTAGAAAAACCTAAAGGCATGTGCTAAGCCCCTTGGCTTGAGATCCAGTGGAAGTTGATAGCCCCAGTATAGAATAGTCTGTGGCAGGTATCGAAATAGGAAATGGGAAATTCAAGTAGGATTATTTTGAATCTATGTCTGCCCTTTACTCTCCTCTGGCTAGCTTGTACCTTTATATCAGTTCCAAGGCAAGCATGAAGTGAAATTGGCATACTCCTGTTGAACATAATTTCAATCAGTTGAAAGCTTTAAGGTAGTAGTGAAAAAAGTGCTTCTATGTCCTTCCATAGTCGTGAGTAGGATGTATAGGCGGTAGGTAATGGGTTGCAGGCCCTTTTTTCTTCTATGCATGATCTCTACCTTGCAAGAGGGGGGTAATAAGTGGGATCGACTGGTCAAAGCCAAGTCTGTAGCCTTCCTTCTACGGTGCCAGTTAGACCAAGAATGAACTCACTACTCCTCCAAGAGGTAAAGGTAAAGCAACCCCTGCATATCTTATTTTCATTTTAATTTTATGCTATTCATTGCCTGAAGGGATTCACCCAGACCACCATTCAATCAAGTAGGCTAGATGAAAGGAATTGACTACAACTACAAATCTTTTTTTCTTACTTGTTTGGGATTGGGGGATGATGCCGACATCATAAAACATAGACTCGACTCTCGTTCAGACTACAGAAATGAAGCAAAGGCTGGGGTATTGTGACACAAATTGACCACCCACTTCTTCAACTCATTAACTCGCTTGTTGCCTACGGATCCTTCTGATGGATCCTAGCCAACTAAGCTACTAAACTCAACAACTGTAAGCTTTTGTTAGGTTAGGAAAGGTAGGAAATACTAGCTCTTTAACTACATTTTGAATGCTAGCTCAGGCCTTTAGCTCCAAAGCACTACTCGTTCACTCCTCCAAGTAGTGGGCTTATAAAGGATCCCATTGCTTGATGTAATACTGGAGCAATCCTTGGTAGTCCGCTCAATAGCTCTCTTGTATTGTTCGAAGCAACGAGTGATAACAACTTCTTAGGTCAATTTGAAATAAATAGCAAGGGCAGCGGATTCATGAAAATTATAGGAGTACAGCTTAGTTAGGACTAAGTATCTTACTCATAAACAGAGATAGCCCTAGCATAGACATTTGAAGGGGAAAACACATTAAGCTTCTTTCTCTCACACTGACTAGATTGCTTCCTTGACTCCGACTATCATTTAACTATAAGGAGTTGATCGATGTAATTGAACTCGTATTTCTATAGGGTCCGAGGTACGAAGTAGCTCTAAAATATAGAACCGGGGACAGGAAAGCAAGAAAGAGAAGGAAAGGCAGCACAAAGATCAGCTTCGAGATGGCCAAGTCAGCAATGGAACTTGTCTAGTAACGAGTAAGAAGGGGCATATTTTCTCATTGTTGACTCACAAGGGTTGGGCAAGCTCTTCCGAGGAGATTAGCCGTTTGGGATATTTAGAAGAAAGATGGAGCAAACTTCACTTTAATATCTATATGATAGATGTTGAAGCCTTCCCATAAAGAAAAAAGTCTTCATCTAAGCCAGGGTAAGTGGTGGTCAGCTGTCCCCACTACCATATGACTTGGTTGGAAAGGTAGATAGCCAAGCCAGAGGTGATGGGAAATAATCAAGGGCTTAGCCCGAGCATGGAAGACAAAGCAAATCTATCTTATTCTAAAGAAAAATGGGATGACTATACCTATCTAATCACTACAGCTCAAAAGCAGCAAACGTGGGCCAGGTAACGACATCTAGGCTTATGGTTCATGGTCATTTCTCTTCTCAGTAAATGGTCTATCTTATAGAATAGAAAGAAAATACTTTATTCTCCTTATCAGTCGACTTACTTCATACCTTTACTCACGGGAATTGAGTACTTCTTAAGCTGGAAGTCAGGTTTAGTAGAAGGGTAGAATCTAGTAGGCTTAGAATCTTTGTTAGCAGTAACGGGTGATGGCAAAGGTTTTTGCCCATGGGCGATCTAATCATAGGAATGATAATAGGATAGGGCGGTCAATTAGTCCAGTGGCGACATTCAAAATAGCTTCTAATATGTTCTGGTCTTGATATTAGGTTTGGTGGGTTTACAACGGAGAACTAGCTAATTAAGCCTTTAGTACTGACCCCTAGTACATACTCTTTCGAAGTCCTCATAGTTGAACTATTCAATCTGCAAGATGGTTTCTGGGCAGCGATTTGTACTGCGACGTTGCAGTACAAATCTAACATAAAGGGAGACCTAGTTACTAACTTAACCTTAAGGAGCTTTGCAATACTCCTTTCTAAAGTAGGGGATGCTAAAGTTGTTGAGACCCCAGAGGAAAACACTGCAATCAATCCTAAAGGTAGATGCAACTTTGTTCCTTTCTTTTCTTATAAGAGTTTTAGCTCACTAAATCTCAAGGCAATTGCACCTTAGCCTATGGACTGAGAGAGATACAAGGTTTGAAGATGCTCGACCTATAGGGAGAAAAAAAGATGGCCAAAAGGGGAGAAGGATTAGAAGCCCGAATAGGATAAGGCGCTTACTGATTGATTCGCTGACGGATGGACTGGAAAGGCATTGTGCCTTAGACCAATAAATGAGACAAGGAAGGCCCTTACACCAAGAAAGGCATTAGAGTCTTTTAATTTGGGCGTGTCATCTCAAAGCGAGATTGTGCGCATCTCTCTTATGTATAATATGTATATGTAATTGTCTGTCCAACTTTTGATAGGTCGAAAGGCAAGATCAATAATTTAGTCTTGTCAAAAAAGCATCTATTATACGCGAATTCCTTAGGATCTATAGAGATGCGCTATCGGTGATTCGATTCTTTCACTTTATTTCCCTGTAACCAGAAAGGGCTCGACTCTCTTCCTTAGCAGCTATGGATTCTCCAGGCAGCCATATTTTCTTTTAATTACACAAGTACATTAGTTAGATGAGCAGTGGATTACATCACCCCAATTCGCACCAACTTTTCTCTATCGGACATAGAGAAAGCTCCAAGGATTGACCCGGGGTTAGACTACTGTATGAAACCCCTTTGGACAACTGCTATATGCTTGCCAGTATATTTCATTCTTTCGGCCAGGACTAATTCCACCTAAGGCCATGATCGAGTCATGACTCGTGATGACGCTCTTTCAAGGACCGGCAAAACTCTCTAATGCTGATGATCAATCCTTGCTTCGGATGTGAATGAGAAAGAAGCTTCTCACAGATATTGACTCTTAGATAGATACCAGCATAGTATCTTAATTAATATTTTCTTGAACTTGGTTGTACTCGTAAAGCGAGTGATAGCTTAAGAGAGCAGCGAAAGAAGCCCACGGAGCGGTCATATTTTCTGACTAACAAGTGGAGGACCATTCCAATCTCTGATGGCGTAGCTAATATCTCATGCTAGGAAGCTGAGCTAGGGCATTTTTCTTTCTCAACGGGAGTGAAAACCTTCTTCTATGCTGACAGAAGTTGAGACTTTGGCAACAAAGAAGAAAGCAAGCTAGGGACAAGGTAATAGCAGTCTCTGTTCACTCATGCTTGCTGCTTAAGACTCTCTTTTCCCTCTTTCTCAACTGAATGAATGGCGGGATTGAATCTCTAAAGAGAAGGTCTTCTTCCACGCTTATACCATTTCTAGACTTCCATTTCACCGGCGAGGAATTGAGACTTCTAGTAGTAATGAACTCAACTCATGGCCTCTGGTTTCAATCCTTACCTCAGACCGTACTTCCCTTGCTTGGTACTCGCTAGCATAGCACTCCGCTCCCAACCAAATCTCCATGTGATCCCTATCCTCATCCATCAATAGTTGAAGGGCGGTAGTCTTAGGCAAAAGACTTTTTAAAGAATCCCTTCCTGGGTTAGAGTTGTAGTGGCAGCCAAGTTTTCTTATATGGTGGTGACTTTGTTTTATTGCTTTGCAATCTCTTAGCTAGGCCAGTGAAAAAGCCTTCCTTAGCTTAGGAGACCCCTCAGACAAGGTCAATCCAGTTGAAATTGATTCTTTTTGCCATGCTAGTTGCCTTCTTTGGTAGGCCAGTTGAAGAAAAAAGTGCTTCGATAAGAATTTATCATGCCAGGAGCAGCCGAACAAGTGCCATCAAGTTACAAGTTATTTAGGAGATTTTCTTTTATCTTTGCTTATCTCCTTATTATATAATAGAAGTGCTATATCCTTATAATTATGTTGCCCCTATGGTATAACCCTTTGGCAGGATATGGGCCTCTTTCCCGCACTTTTTGTGAGATTGCTCTTTTCTTTTCTAATAAGCAACTACTAAGTGCTTTGATGTCGGTGCAGCCGAGCCAATTGGAGTAGCTTTCGATAATGTCAGTCTAGTCAAGTTTTCTTACCTGGTGGGGGTTAAGCATGGGATTCTTCTCAACAGAGCTTATTTAATCGGGTACTTTTTCCTTAACTATTTCCCGCCTTCGTGAGCCATTTTGAGTGCTTCTCGCTGCTGAGAGGTCTAAGCCCTACCTATTTACGTGCATGGGGCGGCTAATTATCATTCTTTCCAATGTACTTTACTAAATAACTGGTGTTCGCTCACCCTTTCTTGACCTTGCCTTTTAGACCTTGCTTGCTTTAGTCCTACTATCCCTAGCTCTTCAAATCTTAGACTATCTCAACTACAAATACAAAATGTAATAAATATTCTATTCTTGACTCGTTATGATCTATTGAGTAAGTAACTCGTTAAGTAATAATAAGTAATATCACAAGAACCAGTAATTGGAATTTCATCCGCGAAACTTCTTTTTTTGGTACAGCTCAAAGAGACAGAAGATTAGAAGAGGGCATATGAGATGACACTCAAAGCACTGATACTCTAAACCCTGGGACTGGTACTTCAATTGGATGGGCTGGACCAAGAGAACAGGGAACTTCTATTGCAACTTCCATCAATCGAGTTTCAGGTGCTTTTTATGTTGATCCAGGTCGGAAAGCTTACTAAGCCTGCCTCTGCTTTTATCTGTCTCCCAAGGATAGCTCATTCGTTTAATAGTCTTTACACGATTTTGTTGAAAAGTCATTTTTTATCCTTAAAAGACAGTTCCTCGTCTCTGTCGTCGTATGCTTAACACATGGTGTTTAGAGGGCCTTATATGGGGGATGATTCCAAAGAATGTGTGTTAAGTGCATATAGCTATTTATTCGAACACGGGATACCAGCCTTGAAGAAGGGCCCGAGTTCTATTTTTTAATAGAGTTTCAAGGGCTCCTGGTGTAAGAACAAGACCAATGAAATGGGGTGCCACTCCGTGTGAGAATTTATGTAGATTAATCTCCAGACATTGGCTTATGAAAGCTAGTCTGACACCTATCTTTAAGAGCATGCCCCGGGAACAGAGCAAAAAGAAGCTCTTTGTGACCATACTACAGAATCTTTCGTTTCCTATGGCCTTTCGATCGCTTCAAAGCTATCCCCGAGGGGATACGCTCCTCCTTTTCTTTTCCTTCAAGGAGATGCCTTTGGCAATACCCCATGCTAGTAATGAACATGTTCATAGATAAAATATGCTCCAAGAGATTTTTGGTATCGAAGGCTTCCCAACCGCTACTAAGATGCATTTTGCAGGACATAAAGAATGAAAATTATAGGACTTAGTGAAGACCAATCTGATAGGGCCAGATCTATCTTATTCTTTATAGGAAAGTCCGCTCAGTGGTAGCACAAAAGTGGATAACCAAGGTAGGGTAGGAAGATTGGGGATTTGACCCTCAGAAATCATAGGTCGACTACATGAATGAGTCGAGATGGAAAGCACAACACAATTCTTAAGCTTAGTAAAGAACCTTTTGTATGTGGCCCTATCAAGTTCGTTCATAGGAGGTGTAAGGCAGAAGGAAGAGTACTCTCTGGGTTTGGATATAGTTCCACGAGGGATTTGATTTTTTGGGTATTTTCTAAAGCTAAGAAAAAGATATAAGGAGGCCATAGCCCAAATGGAAGGCTTTCTCTATGCTGATTTTTGGCTTTCTTAAGTTAAGGCAAGCATGCGCAGTATCGAGCAATCCTAACTGCAAGGGTCGGGTCCCAAGCCTCTGAACTAGTACTACGAAAAAAGCTCCGTAGATGGCAAGCCTTGTGTGCAAAGGCATAATGAGAAGCGGCCCTAACTGTTTTCTAGCCATATCGAATTGAGCTTACCCATCCCTCCTTGTAAGAGGGAAGATTCCAATTACCATGTCAAAAAGCAATTGCTGAATTAACTCTTCTAGTTTCTGCCACTAAAGCAATCCCGAGATCTTTCAAATTTCCTTTTGGCGTAGGACACTGGTGTGACCGTTTAGCTCATCTTGATAGCCGGGGCTAACCTTCTCAGAGCATGTATCAGAAAGAATTCTAGAAAGTGATAGCAGGGAAATGTGCATTTTTTACTATTCCAATCAGTATGGAAGTGGGCTCAAATCAAAAGGATGATTTGACTGATATTGCTATTGATGTGCTAAAGGCTTAAAGCTTAGTTCCAAAGGAGATATTTTACTGCCATGACATAGGCTTTCTACCTAAAATCAAATGAAATTAAAGATTGAATTGAGAAGGAAATGAACCTAATTCGTATAGCTACTTGGTATGACTAGAGAGACCACTCCGGCCCCCATAGCTCCCCGGGCTTACCGTCACTCTCACTACTTTAATTCTATCTGATAAGAGCACATTTAAGGTGCACCGGTTTGGCAGAGCATAGCCTTTGGGGCAGGTTTTTTCCTCCGGATCAATATGAGCACGATCAGGCCATGGAAGACTCAGATCAAAGCATGCCTCCAAATTCGACGCAGTTAAGTTGACAGCCTCAGATAAGTTGTCATTTTGGGTTGCAAAGTTGGAAAATGAGAAGATGTATGTTTCTAAAAGAAAGTTGACTTGTTTCAAATGATTATTGTGGTTTTCGCGAATATTATGTTGAATGTAGGGTTTTCGGATCGACCACGGTACAGAAGAGACTCCGTCCATGTGTCGGGTCCTGGCATGGCCTTTTGTGGGGACGGGTCGGGACGTGACAAGATGGGTCATGTTATCTTATTTATTTTCATTTATTGTCTATAGTTTTTGATACTATACCATCTGCCTTTATAGTAATTACCTAGGCCTACAGTATCCTACAGCTGACAAATCCTTATTCCTTACATACTATATGGACATTTATTATATAGAATATGGAACCTCCCGTAGCCTTGCCCTAGGATTATGAGAATCCCTTCTCTCTTATGGTGCTGAGCCGGTGATAAACCTTATTTAAACTCATAAAAGAGTACTCATTTTTTGAGATAAACAGGCATGTTTGGAATTTTTTTGGAGGGCCAACTCGAGTATCACCTCTAAAGGGAAGATTTAGTTGATTGAATGACTGGTCTAGGGTGAGAATAACATATGTTCTCTTCAAACTAGGTTTTTAGGCGGGCTATTGAGAATCATGAGGTTCCCATATCAGAATCCGTATTCAAACGAGGGGATAAGGAACTGTTAACGAATAGTAGGTGTTCTCTTCAAAGCAAGACCGGCGAAGGGTTAAAGCGATTCTTTTGAAAATAGTCTTCATTGAAATGAGCTCATTTCTAATAGTAGACATGCAGGTACGTGTTCTGATATAAGGGGGTTACTCTGCAAGCAAAGAAAGAAGAAGGTGAGCGATTTTAAGGGAGAGGAATGGAAGTGAGAAGCGGTAGATGGGTCGGTCTAGTTCAATAAGCATACGATTGGTGAAGCTATAAATCGACAGATTGTGGAGAAAAATAGACGTTTGAGTGTGAATCGGTAGATTTCCAGTGCGGGAGTTCGAAGTTGTATTTCCTTGATTCTGGTTTCCGATCTAATCATGTGATTCTTTCAATCAGCATGCAATTCTCCGATGTATTCTTTTAGGCGAATAAGTGGTTTGTCCGAGAGTGGGTTACTTACCAAAGAGTTTGGCTTGGTCTTGCTTTCTTCTTTGTTGAGCAGTTATCTAATTCGTCTGTATTGCCAATCTTGACTCTTGCTTCAGACTTGTTTAAAGTCTCCATAATGTCCGACGTTAGCAATCCTCTAATTGTGGTCTTAGTGCTCTCTAGAGCCCTTAAGATGAAATGGCTTTGCAATCATGCTCCTCTATCCATTCTCGACTTAATCCTCTGACGCTTTGGTTCGTATTGGGAGTGTTCTCCTTTTGGGGTTCGGGAGCTTGCCTCCCATCTGGTACTTATGTGGTAGGTGGGTTATTGAAGGTGGATAGGTTTTTGTAAGAATCAGTTTAAGGATCAAGATCGGTAGAAAGATCATGATCGGGAAGAACAAGCGAGTATAAGTAGATGGGCGATACCCCACTATCAAGAAGCTCCGATAGTCTCGACCGGGTGACAACAATGAAGTTGAGGAGCTAAGCTTGACCTACACGGTAAAGAAGTGGAAAAAGAAAGAATTCACCTTCGATTCTCTATTCAAGTTGTGATTCCATGAGATTACCTGGGCAGAGGATTCAATCAGAAAAAGAGTACGAAATTCCTTCAAAAGAGAAACTACTTGACTAATTCAGTGGCATCAGATCTAACTCAACTCTCTCCCTTACCGGCTTAGCCTACCGCTCTGTGGGCTTATATCCCCCTAGTCGTATTAAAATAAAAGGATCTAGAAAGAAAGAGAGAAAATCTTTCTACCCTTCTTCTGGCATTATAGCCTATTCTCTGCCAACTTCTGAAAAAAGATCCGATTGGTAAAGAAAGAGGATGCTTCCTTTCTTTACAGTCGAGTGACATTAGCTCCTCTCCCGCTGGTCGAGTTGAATTCCATCCAGCCTTTCCTCGGCTCACTTCACTACCTTTAGAGAAAATAGTTCCAGCAGAAGACGAAGAAGACTTTCGGACAAAAAGAGTAATACAAAGACGATACATTTAGTAACTCTACAGGTACCACCAGTCATTTCATTTCTGGATTTCGAAATAGAACATCTGGCTATTCCTGTAGGTTGTTGACCAGATACACACCTAGGAGTCTTTATCAAAGCGATTCTCTTTCTTGCTTATGATCGACATTAGTGCAATGGAATTCTGTAATCACCGCAATACCATATAAATGGAAGAAAGCTCATCAACAACGGTAGGCGCTGCAGTTGTAAAGCCAAGAATGGTTTGGGCATAACCCATTAGGTGTAACATTTATAGAGATCAAACCTCAAACTCACTAATTTCACATCAAAGAGAAGATTGGCCGTCCCCACTGGAAAGATATCTTCCTTATTTCAGTTTATCTATAGGCAGATGCTTCTCCAACCCGCTCGAATCAATCTATTAAGAAAAGGATGCCTTACAATTGAAGACTTTAATTTATTTGTCTTTTAAGTCTGTCTTTTCCAGAATTCTTTTTTAAGATCTTAACGTGGGATTTACTTAACATAAAAGAGAAAAAATCGATTGTTAACAGTTTTGGTAAATTGATTTTCTTACACTACTATTTATTTAGAGCTGACCTGTAATAACTCTCGAAAAAGGCCATAAAGCTTGAAAAGAGCAGGAAAGGGATTCTTTTTTAAACAAAATTTCACGGATGAGGGAAGTCACTGAGCCTTCTTTCTATGAGGAAAACGCTAAATGCAAGGCTGCTCTTTCGCCTCATCCACTACTTTCCATTAAGTTATTTCACTGTCGATGTTCATGCAACAGATGAAGGGAGAGATCAAACTATTAGTTGTGCCATTAGAAGTTGTTTCCCACTTCTTGTTTAGGGAGAACAACTAGTCAGTCTGTAGAGCCTTAACTTAGGGCGTTTAGGCTTTTGATTAAATCCGTGATAACTGATGTCAACATCGGCAAGTGGAGTTCGGGGGCGACCACTTGGATGGGAAAATTGTTGAGATTTCCGTGGCTAGTAAGAAAAAAGAAAGTTGCCACAGCTGAACAAAGCGGCGAATAAAAAAAAAAGGTTACCACGGCATTACATAAAAGAAAGCTCTTCCTACTGTTCTTATTCTTTCTTAAGTAGGGTAGCTAACACTAGATCTTCGCCTTTTGATAGAAGGGGAAAGGAAGTTCTGGCGGGGCAGAGGGATACATAGAGATAGATATACATCTATGCACATGGGAATATCTACGGGGAGGGTTTGATCGGGATAAGTAGGCCATTCTATCTAGTTCCTGGGCCTCGCTTGCTCAAAATCCCAGCGCAGATCGAACTCCTTCAATTAGTAAGATGGGGAGTGGTGGTTGATCATCCTAGTTGACCAATTTCAGATCCTTTTGTTGCTTTCTCATTCATTATTTTATTTTGTTTGGTTGGCCTAACGTGATAAATGAGATTACATTACGTTTATAGCGCAAGTTCTGATTCCAGTGTGAAGTATGCCAGCGAAGGTTATAGTGGTTGCGGTTGATCCCATTGCAGTAGTTGGAAAGCGGCCAGGTAGTTGATTTCTCTTTTTTTTTCCAAGAAATGGAGTGAAGTCATTAGCTTACTCTAAAGTAGTGTGGATAAGCAAATGTAGATTTTGTGTGCACAAGCGTCTATCCCTTCTTTTGTTCTGGTTTTCACTTGTGTTATTCCTTATTCCGACATGTGAATGGAAGCGCTGTGCATTCGCTTTCCACTTACTTCAACAAACTGGCAAGGGTTGAAAAGCCATAGCTAGTAGAGGCACTCATAGTGCTAGTTCCAGAGCGCAAGTTTACCAGTTCAAGCGCTTGATTCCCATTTGATGATGTGATTCATAACTAAATGACCCACTCGTGCGTGAACCTGCGAAGAAAGGCGAAAGTTCCAGGACGGTTTCAACAGCATCGTAGTGCTTGATATGGCATCTTGCTACTTGTTCGCATCAGAGCAAGCAGAGGTGGAGACAACAGAGTCAAAGGTAACATATAGCGCTCCCACAGGATTACCCTTACTAGTCATATTGTTATGCATCTACTAGCCCGGGCATCGATATGTTATTGAAGCTGGTGGAACTATGTGAAGGAAACTTTGTCTCTATCTATGATGTTATAGATCATCTTGATATAGCAGCGGAGAAATAGGTGTTGCTGCCTCTTTTCTCCTTCTACCTTCGCTTCTCCTGCTTGGGTCTCTCTCACATATATCAACCACGAGACTTAGAATCACGCTCACGAGGCTATCTCGATCTCTATTGTGCAGCCTGAACCTGAAGTGGTTAGTAAGGTTATCGGGGAGGAAAAGATGCTTGAGAAGGATTAAGTGGTTGATAGTTAGTGATCGGCTAAGGAGGAGGACAATGAATTCTCATTCCAGACAAAAAACTAGGGTACTCTTGGATATTTTCCATGGTCTATACATGGGCTCAAGCTTGCTATCGGCATGAGGCGTGACAGGAATTCACTGAGATAGCGACTTCTATCTCTTTCCCATGGTTGGTCATTGGGGACTTTAACACGATTCTCGATCCAGCTGAGCGAAGAGTATCCCTATCTTAAACTAAAGCCTTTCGGACCTATACGGATTCATGTGGACTTCATGATCTTGGCTACTCAGGTAATCCCTGTACTTGGTCTAACAAAAGGGAATGTAGTGCAGCAATATTTGAGCATTTGAACGGAACTCTTGTTAATGTAGATTGGAGATCCATGTACCCAGATGCATTTCTTCTCCATCTTCCTATCACGGCCTCAGACCAAGCAAAGAAAATGGAAGTGCGCGTTAGCATACCTTTTACTAGTCAAGCTTCATTATGTTGGCTTTCCCTTGCTTTATAGGAGTAGGGGCGCTTGATCTATAGCCAAAGGCAACTTATGATAAGGGCGCGCCTTAGCAAAAGCGGTTGTGCGTTTTTATAGTAAGGGGCATTTTTTACTGGACCCGAGGGAAGAAGAAGGCTAACTAAGATGCTCCACTCTCTTTCCTACTAATGCAAGTTCGAGTTTCACTCTTAAGTTAAGGATGGGACAAAAGAGAAAGGAAATGACTAAAGGCTCTTCCTTTTAGCTCTTTTTCTTGTTCCTTTCTGAAATATGAGACAAAAAGAGAATATGCACTAACGCCTTCAGTAATTCTAGCATTGATTCTTCCTGGATCTCAGGGCTGGACCCAAAGGCTCTAAGAGCCCATCTTTCTTTAAGCCGAAGGCATCTTCAAATGCGATTTGCCCCTTAAGTCAAGAGCTTTAGTACGTTACGCAAAGGATATCGTAACTATTTGAATACATTTTTTTTGCTTGCCACATACCTGAAATACAAACTAAGCAGGAACATGTAAGGGGATGATCTCGGACTGAAAGCCCAAGACACGATCCTGGATTGAAGGTTTGGAATTGTGGACAAAGGGTGGAGGCATACCAGCTTAGTAATGACTAAAGACCGTTGCATGATCGAAAAATAACACTGAACAAGCAGAAGCTAAAAGCTTCTTCTCCCATAGGCTCAGAAGAGGGTCAATATGATCCCTTTGAGAAAGAACAAAAAATTCCACTATCAGCGGGTGATTTCGACTTCGAAAGCCATGAGCCCCATTCATGAAAGCCTACAAACAAACTTGCCACTTTTGATTAACTCGTCGCTACTTTTGACCCCTCTACGTACCCAATCTTTCTCAATCTGGCCCTTCCATTTACCCGACACTGATTCCAAAGCGGAGGGAAGAGAATAAGGATCTTACAACACTTAATAAACCAATGAGAATGACAGAAGCCCGCTAAACAAGCATAGATTGGTAAATAAGCGCAGAAGTTGCTAAAAGCACAAAAATAGGTAAAGGAATGGAAGCACATCTTGCACCTTATATGATCCATTCAACCAGCCTTCAAGATGGGAGATAGGCCTTTAACAAGGAGATATCGCACAAAAAGCCCGATTAGGTCTTATAATCAAGACTTATTTTACATGCCTTAGTCCCTAATGAGATTTCTTTAACACACCCTGAGGCTTAAGAAAAGATGGCCATAGTTGTGACATCCTAGCCAGAGAAGAGCAACATGAGCTATATTCAAGAAAGTTATGGACTGGAATTAGAGATTGGATGGACATCCGGAACATAAAGGAAAAGAGGAAGCAAATAAGGCTAGCTCACGAAAGAAAGCCTTGCAACTACGCTATATATTGATATTGCAACTGCGCTAATAAGGGCACATCAGCTTTCTCTGTATGTGGATTTTGGAGTTGCACTGATCGACAGGAAGAGCTCAAATTAGTAGATGAAAAAGAAGATGCAAAGGCTTTCGCACTTACTCACATACACTTTTTTATCTGTATTTGGTACAAGTACTCTATGTAAGTCTCATTAGTTAATAGTAGAGCTCAGCTGGACTAAGTGAGGCAGTACTCTGAGCCATATCCGAGACCATTAGCATTAGTTCCCCGCTTACCAAAGCTTCTAAACTTGCCAAGAAGTGGCCTATTCCTATAGTACAAGTCTCTATCAACTGACTCAAGCATTAAAGAAAGGTGAGGCAGGACATCGATAGACAATAGACCAAGGAGCAGAAGGCACTTAGTTGCTTGCTAAATTGAAGAGAGCAGAAGGTACCACACCTAACATTATAGGATAAGGGTCGGAAGGAGATCAAATTTTCTTTGTGAAATTGAAGAAGAAATGGGCGGGTAGCTTAGACTATTTCCCGAAGAGAGCTTCAACCAATGGATGAGATTAGAGACGTTAACATAACAGGGGCAGAAAACATATCTTTAAGAACCAAGAACGGGATATTTGCATTAGCAGAAGGAGGAGAGCGAAGAGATGAGCACTTTTCAAGTAGCTTTCCTTAACGAAGTCATCTATGTGACCAATGCACGCTTCAAAGAAAGCAAAGAGGGATGCTCGCTAGTAGCTCAAAGGGATTGAAGACGTAGGGCTCTTGTTGACAAAGAAGGTCTAAAAAGGCAAATTAACGCATTTGAAGGTAACTACCCTATTAGTATAGTAGAAAGACCTATCGGACTTGTGAAAGTCTCATTTTTGACTAAACTAAGAAACACGGTCTTAACACCTTCTTGGATTTTTAGCCAATATATGGCTATCTTTCGGTCTAGTCCAGTTTGGCGTAGTTCCAAGCGAAAACATCAAAGAATTATCTAAGTAGATCCATGTACTGTCAAATCTCTTTCATTTGAGAAGCTTGCACATAGGAATGCAGGGCGAGGATTGTCAACAATCCCAAGATCCATTTACTTGACCTCGTCCTCTATAGGGGGCACATGCTCTACATCCTATTCTTGAACTGACTCTCGTCTCTTTGCTCTTTGACAGAGACAGAGTTTATAGACAATGTTCAGAGTTCTGAAAGAAATATCTCCAGAACAAGAGGCCTCAGACAAAGTTTTCAGTGCAGGGAGTGGAGTTGGTAGGTAGCCCAAGCCTATGTTTTATGAGATCAACGTACTAGCCGATTAGCCAAGCTTCCCTTTCTTCTTCACTTAAATGCGGCTCGAGGAGTACTTTTCTGCCTCTCCCTATCGGTCGAGCATCTTCAAACCTCGGGTTTTGCTGCGTCAGCTACCGTAGATAGGTGGCTTTAGCCTATAAAGCAACTTAGTAGTTGGAAGGAAGCAAAGAAAGGTATGCCCCACATCTATGTCAACAGGGTGGAAGTTCAAAGCATCGAAGATGAGTACATGGAAGCACCAATTAAGAAAGTCCAGAGTGTAGATATAACCTTCTTGACAGAAGACATCTTGCTGGACAAGAAGAAGCATACGTAAGTAGCCTCTTTATCTCACCGGTGACATCGACGAAAGAAAGAAGGCTACCATGGGTAGAGATCGACCCTGGGGCCTCTATCAACGTGATGCCACTGCGGGCCTTAGCCTATCTTGGAATTCATTCCTATGAGCCGACTAAGTCAGACCAATGTAACTATTCTGGGCTACAATGCTGACTCGGAAAGAGCCATCGGCAAGATTCATCTCAAGTACCAAACATGGGATTTGAATACTGAGCTCACTTCTTACGTGATTGACGGTGACACCTCCTAAACTTCCTACTTGGATCCACATCGTGGTACCTTCCACCATTCATCAATGTTTCAAATACGTTGATGAGAAGAGAAGGGAAAAGGTCACTGGGTATTTTTCGACAAGAAGCCCTTTTTTTAAAGGAGTGACGATTTGAAAATGCTCGACCGATAGGGAGAGGAATGGACCCTATGGTGGTTTTACGAAAGTACGATCACCGATGGCAAATACCTTCTCGATACTATCAAACCTAAAATCCACACTCAATCGGTTTTTCTAGGTTGGCATAATATAGAAAGAGAGTACCAAGAAACAACACATACCTATCATTTTTGGATGGTCCAAACACCCGACATACCATTTTTTTTAAAGCGTATAACGGGAAAAGAGCCCTTGCATCATTAGCCGATTCTCAACATTACCTGCCTGAGTTGTTGACTATTACCTAACCTGACTTCACACGAGAGGCCGCGCGCCGAGTGATTCTCTCCTAAAATACTCTACATGTGATGTTCCGAAAACAGAAACTTGTGATTTAGTAAATTAGAACCATTTTGGGGTGAAACCAGGGAACAACTATCAACTAGTTTGAAAAGTTCTTCCATTTGGTAATGGAAGTCATCCGTTGTCACTTTTTAAGGGTATGGTAGAGGCGCTTGAGAAAGTGGACAATCCTTCAGTGAAGACCTAACGAGAGGCTGAATTCAAAGACACCCCGATCCACAAGAATCGTACAAATATCTATGGAGCATAGCAAGGAGCCTTGGCTTTCGCTCTCATCACCTCACTCAATCCTACAGCGAAAACTCGAGTCAAGGTGCTGCAAGCAAGCGAAGAAGCAGTTCTTGTAATCAAAAACCTCATGGATCAGCAAAGGCTTGTTCTGGACCACTCCGCGTTATTGATACTGCCATATTATTTTGGGATGACCGCCACCTTCCTATTTGTGCAAGGAATGAATATCGGACCCTACTGACGTTCAACCGATGACCGGGCCTAGTGGTGCTTGCAGCTTTTCGTATTTCGGCTTGGATGGAAAATATTGGACATGAAAGGAAAACTATCCAGCCTTTCAAGCCCTACTAAGTAAAAGGGGGATGTGTTCTTGGCTGCTTCAACCCCACTTCTGCTCAACATCGATCCTCTCACATATTTCGTCAAGCGGTGGAACACTCACTGCCCAAGCAGTTACATGTTGTTAATTTCATACTCCTTTGATAGAGCCAACAAGCATTCAGTGAATTGTCTTGTATTACTGCCTTTCAAGACGTTCACTGAATCATTCACGATGTTTTGGTGGTAGGTACTAGTACATCGAAGTCTTAGAGAGCCACTGGACTCCAGACAAGCCATTACAAAGAGCCATCAGCCCAGGTCAGGCGACCCAAAAGGACCAGACATAAACCACCCGCTATGGAAAACGGTAAATAATACAAGCGATCAAGGTGGAAAATAAGGGATACAGGATGGATTTGTCCAAGGTGTGTGAACTTCCTTATATATTCAGCCGAGTGTGAAAGGATTTTTTGGCCTCGGTCATTCTTCTATGAAATATCAATTCTATCAATCATTCCATTTCAGAAGAAAATCCCCCCTGAATAAGTAAAAAAAGGCCCCGTGATTCCACAAACCAGCTCCTAGCCTTACCCGGTGGAACCGGCCGGGGGTATTTGACATGGGCAGAGAGACCATCTGAAGTGTTGCTTCACCTTTGGTGATCACACACCGACCCAGGCAATCACTAGCTACAATCGATGGAATTTTGATTGATTATATTTAGGAATACAAACCTGAAACCCCACCCGCCTTTTCTATATAGCCATATAACCATAACAAGTATTCTCTAATGTCATACCAAACCAAGACCTTTCATACAAGGAAAAGCAAGAACCCGCAGCTCCCCTTGGAGTAATTTTTTTCTGCGGGATTTAGGGATTCCTGTCTTTTGCTCATATTGTATCCTATGGAGATGGATTGATATGGGGGGTTTCCACTTCTTATCTATTTACTTCTACTTGAACCGTTCAACGAGCGTTATAACGATCCAAAGGCTCAAAGACCTGGCTCTGCACTACTCAAGTAGGGTGTCACATAAACTGCAGACAAGAACTGCAGCAGTCACCAGTCTGGTCCCCTACCTCACAAAGTAGCTTAATGGCCAAACCATTCCCAAGGCAAATAGTGTCCTAAGTATAAGACACCAACCGGTTGATACTCCCGCATAGTAGTAGCCGACTGAGTCGGTATTCATCTACGAGAGGTGCACTCATATGCATTTCAATGCTTCCCCCATGTAAATATTATCGGGTAAGAAAGCAGAACCTCACCTCTTTCTATTGCTTAAACATAAACCTACTTTAGATCCTCTAGAACATGTAGATCTACTAGACTACAAACAAAGAAATTGGTAGCAATAGAACTCTTTCTAAACCACTAGAGATAGTAACCTACAAGAATCAGTCTTCCTACACTACATTGTAGAGAGACCTTCGACTCCACGTGTCCGCTGAACAGTTCTGAAGTAGCTTCACGAGTGAATGAAGGTGCTGTAAGCAATAGTGAATACTTGTTCCATGGAGACAAACCCCTTCGGCTAAAAGGTTCCCTTACTATTAGATCGAACTCGCTGTGAACCTTTTTGATTATTAGTAGTGGCTCGTGAAGTAGCCCTCTTTCTTTAAAAAAAATGGATACATGCCTCTTTACTAATATAATAGAAGGTAAGGAAGTCAAGCCCTATCTAAGTCAATTTCATTCCTTGGTGGGAATGAAAAGGTAGTACCCCTATCACATCAGGGCAAGTTCAGTTGACGGACCACTTTTTGCCGGGGGATGAATCGTTTTTGTAGTAAAAAAAGCTTATGCACGTAGCTTATTGGAAGCTAAGAGTCTTATAGCCCAAAAACGGGAATAACTGTTTTAGTAGTTCCTTATTATTATTACTAATCTATTTTTAGTCAAGCAAGCCTTTCACCTGGCTAACACAGAAAAAAGCACCATCCATTCCTCTGTCGAGCATCTACCTTCCTCTCCTTAGCAGTCGAGTTACTTCATACCTTTGTCGAGCACCATCCATTCCTCTGTCGAGCATCTACCTTCCTCTCCTTAGCAGTCGAGTTACTTCATACCTTTGTCGAGCCAACTCCATTCCTCTCCCTATCGGTCGAGCATCTTCAAACCTCTCCCGTTGATCGAGCATCTTCAAACCTCTACTTTTATAGGGTGCGTATAAAAAGAAAGAAAAAAGCCTTGAGTGGAGGTGTAACACCCCGATCCCTCTCGAGACCGGGAGTTCTATCAATCAATCTAATCACAACCCAATTCCAAACCTGGGCAAAAATTTAGGGAAAGACGGACGGAGTCTCCCCTGTTTCTAGGCAAAATGCAAACCTGCGACAGCATATAAGTGGACCAGCACCATGTCCAACCATACAAACACCTCAAGGCCATCCGAGCCTTGGTTCTCAACAATTAAACACAGCAATTATATATACATTTCCAAATGCCCAGACTATTCTAACTCTTTTCCTTTGGACAATACAATCATGAATTGAAGTTAACTATACTAATTGGATACATAAACTAGCTTATCATACTACCTCAATTACCTAGTTAAATTTAAAATACATTCCTTTTAACATTAAATACATACAACACATGAAACATACATCTTTGCATCTTTGACAACTCAAGCCACATAGCACGTAAGACAACTCTTCAAGCATGATCTTTCACGTAATCACGAACTTTCCAGCTAGCATGGCATTTCCTGAAATGTGGTAGTGAGGAGTGACTATACTCAACATGTATACTCAGTGAGGGCGAGACAGATATCGAGGTGGAGAGAAAGAAAGTCGTGCAATGCAAATAAGGTAGTTAAGCAATATAACTGACAAGCAAGCATTCAATATAAACAATCAATACAATAACCAATTAATAAAAGCATTAAGACTAACATTCAAAGCTATACCACACTCTGAAGGCTATGGTTCACTCGAGCGAGAAATGTACCGATCATGAGTTCGATGACTTTAACGATGACGCGCCAGCTCACCCATCTTATAGCTTCCGTTTAGAGTACTTCGAACATACTCTGTCAATTCTATGACCCAAAACTCCTTGGGCAACAACCCAAACAAGAAAGGGAATAGGACACGGAGCTAGAGCAACCAACACTGGCAACCCGAGGCTACCCAAAGAGGCCCATCACTCATGTGCCTGACACTAATGCAATGCAATACGAGATATATAACGATAATCGAGTAAGGCACTGAAGTGCAGGTTAGTAATAACATGCGATACAATAAGCAATTACAATCAATAAAGTAACAAGAATAACACTAACAAGCATTATCGACAATTGACATACAATTCAATCATAACCAACTTTAACAAGCAATAATAAACATTCTACAAGCATAACACTATGAAAACCAACAAAAACACAAAACGACCCCAACTTTCAAAACGCTACTACTTTCAAACGAGCCACGAGTTTTGGAAACTGACTTCACCAGTCCTCCTAGGTCACCATAAGGCACGTCTAAAGACTACGAAACCCTACTTTACCCTAGAATTCCTGCAAAGCCCCGATTTCCCCCTTTGCTCGTTTGAACTACAGCCACCTCAACCGATCACCCAACCAATGTCATAACTACACCAAAAGTGCTTCCATGGCACACTACGACAATGCCTTCACGCAAAACGATAAAATGCCAAACTTGACCTAAACGACCCCAACATGCACTAAGCCATTTTTCTCCGCTTTTCCATCACACAATCCAATTAAACCATACATTTAGGCATTCTAGCATATCTAGCACCTTCCTACATCAACAGAACACAAAACGAAGCAACTTTAACGTAACGAGGGTTTACTATTCATATTTTACTATTCCATTAGCATTTAAAATTGCAATTGCTATATTCAATAGTAGAAAATGCTAAAAGTCTACAAATACATGTTCTACAATTGTCAAGGAACATTCTTCAAGCATCAAAACGATTAAAATAACAATCTACGGCTAAAACCCAAAAATTAAAGTTTAAACACAAGTATTTCAAATGCGCAAATAAAGATGAAACCCTCACCTTAGACGCTCCTAGACGCTAGGAAAACAACGCTGGAAGCCTCGGACACAACGCCGTACAAGCTCTCGCGAAGATTTGAAGTTTTGAAGTTGAAATCTTTTTTTTTCTTTTCCTCTTGTATTTTCGGCCATGGCCTTCTTTTTTCTGATTTTTGCTCTTTTGTTTCCTATTTTATGCTTAAATAAAAGATGACAAATGGTCAAAAGTCAAGGCTTTGGTCAATGCTCAATTAAGTTGGTCAACTAAGCTTATTTCATGCATTTTAAGGCTAAAACAACCAACACAATTCCAATTCTAGTTAATAACAACTAAAACACTAAATACTAGTTTTCACTATTTGATGAGGACTAGAAATCATTTCCTAACTATCTTTCTCGATATGCTATGCACAAAACGACGAAGAACGAGTAACACCTAAATATTATGGAATATAAGGAAAATACAATTTTTGAAAAGTAACATAGTTTAAAACCTACCCCGGCTCGGAGCTACTTTTCATTTAATTGAAAACCGAGCATTAAGGTGCAAGATAATAAAACCAGGTAACATAAATATGAAAAGTAGTTGATACTCCGTTAAAATAGTTAACTCAGGTATTATTTAATTACTTCTAAAAGAAATATGAAAATAATGTTAGAAATGAATGTTTAACTAAAAATAAACATGAAATTCAATGCTAACATTTAAGATAACACTTAATTAAATGCATTTAAATGCCATTAAATGCATGCCGCGTTCGGGGTATCACATGAGGGGTATACCAATGATAGCAAGACAACCTCCTATAGTATAAGTATAATAAGTCATTTCATAGTCTCCCAATGAACTGCACTTTGCCTATTTCATATCCATGGACTAGGCGAGTTCAACTAGGTAGGTACGGCCGATACCACAATATGGGTATCTTTTCCATAAACTAAAGAGAAAAGAAACAAATGGACCATTTAGTGGATTCATTCTATTTCTATTTGATTTACTACGGCCGTGACAGGTTTACTATTGTCATCAACTAGGGAGACTTCAGTCAGCTCCCCGCGAATGAAAGCTTGTGACCTTTGTTCCAACTGAATTAGGAACAGTCAGGTGCACCCATTGGACACTGGAGCCAATGTTCTATACACAAAAGGACTGCATTTAAAAAAAAGAAAATGCAAGTGAACGATGAGGTCTTTCTATAATGAGAAAATGTCCTAATATCTTATTTTCTTTCAGACAATTCTATCTGATACGTAGTTTTTATGTTTTGTAGGATTTGTAATCAATGGCGCCTTTGGCTATCTTTTTTTTTTTATGTGGAGGGATATAGCCTCATTATGAACCTTAAGTTATCTATGGATTGGGGAATCCCCCATAAACTTGTTGTAGGTTGGGGAGGGGTCAGTCTAACCCATATCTTAGTCAACCTCCCAAAACCTAATCCTATTTTTATCGTGGCAATTCTTTTCATTTTGTTTCAGCTTCTCTTATGGCAATATGTCCTATCCGCTTGGTGGCAAGATCTTTCAAGAGAGAGCCATAATGAAAATAATACACTATCAGAAATATTATTAATACTGGCCAATAGACTCTTTTGTGCTTTCTTGTTATATTAGGGCTAGCATTTTTTGCTCTTTTTAATTACAATGTGCAACAATTAGGGTTGCCCAATGGATTTTTTATTGGGGATGAATGATGTCAGTCTTTTCCCCGCATTATAAACCCCTGGTAAAACCTGCTTGATGAATTTGTAAAGCTTATTTATGATTGCAAACTTTTCCCCTAGCTACTAAGCTCAGAAGGAGCGCTAGAAGAAAGAAATAAGAAATTGATTTCCCTTTAGAATATGCTTATATAGCACTCCTCTTATGAAGTTTCTTATAGAAAAATACTAGAATATGCTTTTTTTCATTCGGAGTAGGCTTTCTCTTTCTTTGGGAAAAGAAGTAAGTCAGCAAGTGAGCAAGCAAGCCCATAATATTCTATTTCTATTCTGTCTCCTTTTTCAGTTGGAGTTTCATAGAAGAGGTCCATTAGGGGCACTAGTTACTGGTTGGGTTACATCGGTCCATAGGCGCGCGAATAAGGTCCATCCAGTCTATTCTTTAGGGGTTGCCTTCATCAAGTGTAAGTTCGATTACATCTAGTTCCAAGCCATGCATATAGGTAAAGAAGGGCAAAAGAAAGCCTGTAGAAGTCGTTGTCTCGCGAGACCCATTGTATGAGTCACAGTCTAAGTCTATTACTAGTGGCATTGTATCACGAGTTGTAGTTCTTCCAGTAGGGTTGGGGCTTGAAGAAGTCATATATATAGACTATGTCTTTTATAGGTTTGGGCTTTTGCTTTTTTAATCCCCTGAATTTGCAATGGAAGTTGCAGTTTCTTCTACCATTAATACAGTTTCAGGAGGAGTTGCACTTCTCCCTTACATACCAGAGTTTGAGACTCAGGCTAGAACTACATCGTCCCTCTCCTAGGATTATCAGAGTGTCAGATTAGACTTTGGATTCGTTCTGCCTTCCACTTTATATCCAATCTTTTTCCCTACTAGTCACTCTCTTTGGCCGGCCTATTGATGGAGTGGGATCAGAACATGTTGAGCATGAAGGTGCGAAGTAGACTTTATTATTCTTCTTTTTCTAGACTGGAAGAGCTGCCGGAATTCCCCTCCTAAGGCAACTCTTTGTAGAATCCTTTTATAAAGGGATCCGAAGCCCAGGTGAAATCGACCTAGATAAAATAATGGCTCTTGTAGAGGTGAGTAAGCGAAAAAAGGCTCCCTTGGTGAAAGGAAAGAAGAAAAGGCCTATTCTGATGAGTCCTCGGCAAGAACTTATGGAGATGGAGCTCGCGGTTTAAGAATTCCTAAAGAAAGACCCCTTGTGCCATCCAGCTCTCCCAACTACAAAGATAAGATAGCCTAGCACTAGTGCTACTAGGTAAGAAGAGCTAACAGCTAATACATTCTTATCTCTCCTAGTGATCTACGACAACCCCCAGAGCAGGAATGAAAACCTTTCTTGGGGGATCCGGATCCACCAATCCATACGAGATAGCTCAAGTCTGATTAGCCTGATCCACTATCTCGAAATGGAGACTATGAGAAAGGAATCCACCTTATCTAGCGAGTAGGGGATAGGAGGGATCCCCAATTTTAAAAATACAGAAATGGGAAGACTCGAAAAGTAGCCCGCCTTTGTGATTAAGCCCCAAGAACAAGAAAAGTATCTAGTTATCATCCCGACCAGTTCGTCGATTGAATGAATTGATTGGCTAGTGTCACACAGGTCGATCAATAAAGAATTTTTCACAAGAGACGGGGTAGATGAAGCTTTCAGCCTCATATGTATGATGTTTCAATACATTCCTCCTAGGCCGAGTTTACTTGTTTTTATGTCTACTCTCTTATGCCTTTTTTTTCCGTTTGATGCTTGAAACGAAAGATTTGGAGAAAGGGACCAGACCCAACCCAAGATAATAGATATTGAGTCAATCTTGAGATGACCCTTTCTTCACCTACCTTTGATGTACTTGACTTCGAGAAGCCTTCGCTTATGTACAGGTTGGAGGAAGAATAACAGTAGTAGAGCAAAAAAAGACCTAACCTCGGTCGGAGATAGCAGCTCATGAATTGCCCTGCTCGAAGGGTCGTAGCCCGAACTAACCTAGCTATAGAGGAGAGGTTTGACTTCCGAAAGCTGACCTAGCTTGGACTCCTAGCTTCAGGCAAAAGGATACGTATGTTTTTCTTCCTTCTTCTAAATAGGGATCCTCATCACCGGAAAATGCCCCTATTGGGATGGAACAGGAAGGCCCCTTAAGGCAACTTACAATAGTAGAAGTCAAAACAATCAGACTCACCAGCATCCTCTGATCTAGGATCTAGCAGCTACGAATAGCGCAACTGAAAAATAAGCATGACCGGTTGAGCTCGAAGAACAAGAAACGGAAGCACACTTTTGAACAATCGCAAATAGGGGATTCCCCTGGTATTTCTAAGGACGGACCATATACCAACCATTCCTTTTTGGAATGGAAAGAAGAAAGGATGGTCAGATGTCGAATTCATGAAAAAATCATATGAAAGAATCGTCAGATTATGGGTTCCCGGAGTAGACGGTTTTGAATGGAGAATGAATGAAATAGAATTGTCTGGCAGAATCGTATGATAAGGAAAGTGCAGACCCTCCCACTTATCGGGGTTACCGGGCTGGCTAACCTAACTATGAATTTCTATCAATGTCGGGATAGACAGAGGTCTAAGATAGTACGTTGTCGGAGTGAGACCGGGGTACAGTAACGAAGTTAGATCGAAATTAACGACTCAATTCCTCTAGAAGAAAGGAGATAGAAAGAACAACCAATTCTATGAAATAATATCTTATTTACTAGGGTCGGTTGCTACGAGTCTGGGTTACCTCAGAGATAGAGCCATTAGGGGAGAAAAAACAACCTAGTTAGTGCATTAACTCAAACTGAGTTCTTGCACAAAATATCCTGCTAACATAGGAGCACTCCTCCAAAGAAATAGGTGAGCAAACTTCTTTCTTTTGGGTCAAATGGCTATTCTATTACAAATTAAGTTATGGACTCGGATATGAATGAGCCTGAGTGTCACGCCCCAACTCGACCCCACCTATAATCAGTCAGGACGTAACGGAATTTCGACAATATAACGACAGTAATTAAGACACCGAGGCTCTAAACCAACCTCTAAAAACACCATACAATCAAACTCCTCAACCAATCAACAATCAATTCCTCAATACCATTAACATCATACAACATAACCATATTATACAATAATCATTCTTAGACAATCCATTCATAGTTATACGCCTCCGTTCCAACATAATACCTTAACTTTAACATACATATCAAAATAGACTATAAACCAATTTAGTAATCTAAACAAGGTCAAAAGAAGACTACTAAACCATTATACATAAGTCTTTATACTAAGGTAGGTTTTACAATACATCCTATTACAATAACTATAAACAATCTCATGGCAAAGACTCCTACACATAAGACTCATCCACGTAAGGCACATTTTCCCCTTCTAGAGGCACGTACCCATAATCTTGCTCTAGGACACCTGTATGCATGCAATAATAGAGAGTGAGCTTATATAAACAAGCTCAGTGAGGATCCGATAGATCTCTAACAGTATTTACTATACTCCTTGGAAATGATCCATTGAGCAGTAAACACACAATAAAACATCAATAACAATATAAACACATAACTATAATGACCAATCAATAAAGGATACTCTAGTTGGTGTAGCTCCAAACGCCATCACGATCTCAACCATTCTTCTTGTAACTCCCCATTACTCACGCACCCGAGGTACCTCACTAGCCCCTCCCTCCATGACACCTCCGTTATGCGAGCTGGGGGTAATCTCTGGTAGTTATGCCATTATCAACCCAACAACCCGATGCTGCCCGAGAGGTGGCACACACATACCAAGACTCAGCAATAAAATTAAACATCAATCATTCACAGGAGGACAATCTAGCAGAATTGCCTATCTCCCGATTCATCAATCATCAATCAATAATCATCAATAATCATCATTTATCATCAATTGGCATCAATTTAACATCAAGTAATCAATTAAACAATAAACAACTAAGTTAGATGACAAAGTAGGCCATCCAACTTAACATGCATTAAACACGTAATCTAACCCTAATCTAACCATCAACAACTCATAATTCAATCACTCAAGCACCACCCAATCATCTAAAGGTTCTAATCAACAATTTAAAGAAAGACAACCTAAACTTCAAATAATCATATCTTACATTCTACTCATCCAAACCACTCCAAATTAGTTTCTAACACTCACCCATTCTGTCAACTACATTAGCCATCTCGGAAACCAACTAAGACACATCAAAATCAATCCCAACAACCCTAAAACCTCAATGCACCTAGGCTGAAATTTTTGGATTTTCTCCCAAACATCGCAATCGAAAATTCTGCATTATAATGGCGTTACCACGTAATTAACAAACTTTTAGAAATCAACGGCAATCAATTCCAACAACAACAACTCAAGATAATCACCAAACGGCCAATCTATCAACTTTAAATACCCAAAAATAAATAATTTAGCTATAATAGTTCAAATCTCGTAGTAATACACATAAATGATCCCTAGCATGTACTGAGCAATAATATAACCTCAAATTAACATTCTAACGGTTCAATAATCAACTATATGCAAAAACATAAAAAATGACTTTTGAGATCAAGAATTTTTCTCTTACCTTTGATGCGATATAAGCCTAGATATACGTGAAATGCGTGCCCAGCAAGCGGAATCCAAGTCGGCACGAAATTCTACGGACAAAAACTAGGTTTTTCTATGAAAAATTGCTTTGAAAACTTGAAGAAAAGCTTTGGTTTTCTCTCTTATGGCTCTCATCCATGTGTGTGTCTTTTGAGTGTGTTTTGTTTTGTGTTTTGTGTGTGTTGATGAAATATTATGCATATAAGGCTTGGTCAAATAAAATAAAAGAAAGTCAAAGTTAGTTTTTAGTCCTTTAATTGTTTTTCTAGTCTTTTAATTCATTTCTTAAGTATTTCTTGCTTAACTATTAAATTAACACTTAAATCAATTCTTGACATTATATTTTAGGTGACAAAGAATGTTACATTAAAATAGTTTCACCCGAATCGGCTTAAAACTCGTTTTCTTACAAAAGAAAGTGATTTTTTTTTTTAAATTCCAAAACTGATTCCAAATCCGTTTTAATCAAACACGGGTCTATTAATACCCGATGACTAGGTTTTAAAACGTTTAAAACACCCTTGTAAAAATTTTAGCGGACAGGTGATCAAAAATACTATTCACCAAAACGGACGATAAAATTTCTGATTCCGCTTTTGATGAAAATTTCGTGAATGCACACTTAGCATGTATTAGGAGTATTAATCACATAATTATCACATTCTAAGTCATATAGCACATAAGCATGTCAATTCACGCAAAACGAGATAAAACACACAAATCGAGATAAAGCAAAATATGGGGTCTCACATTCTCCCCTCCTTAAAGAAATTTCGTCCCCGAAATTCTTACTTGCTAAACGGAAAAGATCTGGATACTGCTGCTGCATTTGATCTCGCCTCTCCCAAGTAGCTTCCTCATTGTCGTGATGCTTCAATAACACCTTGACCATCGGAATGTTCTTCGGCCTCAACTCTAGTTCCATCTAATCAAGAATACGAATCGGCCGCTAGTCATAAGTTAGATTCTCACAAAGCTGTAACGGCTCTGGCTCAAGAATATGAGATGGATCCGAATTATATTTCCACAAATTAGACACGTGAAATACATCGTGGACATTAGAGAAATTCTCCTGTAAAGCCAACCGATATGCCAACTTGCCCACTCTGGCAGTAATCTCAAACAGCCCCACAAACCTCGGACTCAGCTTACCACCTTTACCATAACGAGCAAACCCCTTTCGAGGAGACAATCTCAAGAAAACCTGATCTCCGACTGCAAACTCCAAGTCCCGACAGCGCTTATCAGCATAACTTTTGAATCTACTCTGCGCCGTAAGCATTCTCTGCCTGATCAACTGAACATTCTCAATCTTCTCTAGAAGCTCTGCCATAATAACGGATCAATAGCCTTCATCTCTCCTACTTCAGCCCAATACAAAGGTGAACGGCACTTATGACCATAAAGAGCTGCAAAAGGTGCCATCCCAATAGTAGCTTGATAACTATTGTTATAGGCAAACTCGGCAAGTGGTAGATGTTTATCCCAGTTCTTCCCGAAGTCTAGAACACAAGCCCTGAGCATATCTTCCAGAATCTAAATAGTCCTCTCAGACTGACCGTCGGTCTATGGATGATACGCTGTACTGAAGTTAAGCTGAGTACCCAAAGTTTCCTGAAGTTTCTCCCACAAGCGAGAAGTAAATCGAGGATCTCGATCTGAGACAATACTAGATGGAATCCCGTGAACTCTAACAATCTGATCCAAATAAAGATTCGTCAATTTTGCAACTTCATCTCCCATCCGCATCGAAATAAAGTGAGTTGTCTTCGTCAAACGATCCATGACAACCCAAACCGCATCGTTACCTGTCGGAGTTCTAGGCAACCCAGTGACGAAGTCCATCATAATATGCTCCCATTTCCACTGTGGTATAGCCAATGGATGAAGCAAACCTGCAGGTCGTTGATGCTCGGCTTTCACTCGCTGACAAGTCAAACATCTAGACACGAACTGAGCAACTTCTCTCTTCATATTATTCCACCACTAATGTTGCTTCAGTCCCAATACATCTTGTTTCCACTAGGATGAACAGTATACTTAGAATTATGAGCCTCCTCCAGAATACCTCACCTCAAACCTGGTTCATTAGGAACACAAACCCTGTTCCGAAATTGAAGAATACCATCCTCGTGTAATTTGAAGTCAGACTGATCATTTGTGATCTGATCCTTGATCTTCTGAAGTTTAACATCAAGTTGTTGAGCTTCTCTGATCTAAGACAGCAATAAAGGCTGAATACGGAGATATGAACATATCACCCCAACCTGAGTCAACTCGGGTCTCCAATAAGTGAATTCCTCAAGAACCTCCCACTTCTTGACAACCAAACAAGAAACACTCGCCTTACGGCTAAGAGCGTCTGCCACCACATTTGCCTTTCTAGGCTGATAGCTGATAGAACAATTATAATCTCCAAGAAGTTCCATCCACCTCCGCTGACACATATTCAACTCCTTCTATGAGAATAAATACTTAAGACTCTTATCATCAGTAAAAATCTTGAACTTACTGCCCCATAGATAATGACGCCACTTTTTCAGTGAGAAAACAACAGCTGCCAACTCAAGATCATGAGTCAGATAATTCACTTCATAAGGCTTCAACTTTCCAGAAGCATAGGCAATAACCCGGCCATTCTGCATAAGAACACATCCCAAGCCCTCCTTGGTTGCATCGCTGTAAATAACCATGTTATCGGTCCCCTCTGGTAGAGCAAGTACTGGAGCAGTAGTCAACCTCTTTTTCAACTCTTGAAACCCACTCTCACATTTCTCATCCCAAACAAAGCTAGTCTGTTTCTGAGTTAACTTAGAAAGTGGCACGGCAATCTTTGAAAAGTCCTTGACAAACCTACGGTAATAACCCGCCAAGCCAAGAAAGCTACGAACCTTCGAAACATTCTCCAGACGTTTCCAAGAAATCACCGATTCAATCCTAGTGGGTTCTATAGAAATATCGCTCTGTGTGATAACATGACCAAGAAAAGATATGTGTTGCAGCCAAAATTCACATTTGCTGAATTTCGCATACAACTGATGCTCCTGCAACTTTTGTAAAACAAGCCGTAGATGTTGCTCGTGCTCCAATTCAGACTTAGAATAAACCAAGCTATCATCAATAAAGATCACCACGAATTGGTCTAAGTACGGATAGAAAACCCGATGCATAAGATCCATAAATGCTGCCGGTGCATTAGTTAATCCAAAGGGCATAACTACAAACTCATAATGCCCGTACCGAGTCCTGAAGGCAGACTTCAGAACATCCTCTGTGCGAATCCGAAGCTGATAATACCCCTGCCTCAAGTCAAACTTACAGTAGACTTTGGCTCCCTGAAGTTGATCAAACAACTCATCAATCAGTGGCAAAGGATACTTGTTCTTGATAGTCACCTGATTCAGACCACGATAGTCAATGCATAACCTCAAGGTACCATCATTCTTCTTCACAAATAAAACAGGAGCTCCCCAAGGTGAAAAACTCTACTGAATGAAACCCTTCTCTATTAACTCCTGCAACTGAGTTTTTAGCTCCTTCAACTCAGCTGGTGCCATCCAGTACGCTGATTTAGAAATAGGTTGAGTACCGGGAACAAGATTAATCACAAACTCCACATCTCTCTCTGGCGGTAACCCTGGCAACTCCTCAGGAAATACATTAGGATATTCCCGAAAAATAGTAACTTCCTCCAGCTGTAGCTTATCAGATGGCTTGTTGATCAAATAAGCTAGATAACCCAAACACCCCTTACTCACCAACTTAACGACTTTAGTTGCTAGGATAACAAAACTCGTCTTAGCACCTCGGTTCCCTACTACCTCAACTACTGGCTGATCTGGCAAACGAAACTATACTACCTTCGTTCTACAGTTTAACTGAGCATCATACTTAGATAGCCAATCCATACCCAAGATAACATCATACCCCCGGATAGGAAATAAGATAAGGTCAGAAGGAAAATTATACCCCTTAACATGCATTATACAGTCCTTACATACTAAGCCAATAATATACTTATCAGTCAAAGAGGTACTAAACTCAACCACATAAGGCAATCTTTCAGGTTGCATATTAACACGTTGCACACAAGCAGGAGTAATGAAAGAATGCGTAGCACCAGAATCAATCAACATTTTAACAAGTTGATCAAGTATAAGGAAGTTACCTTCCACAACTGCAGTCTTCTCAAGCATCTCCTCCAAGGAAATTGCGTAGGCCCGAGTCTGAACCCGCTGCTGCTGAGGTGCACTGCCCGTAGGTCGACCCTGATAACCCTGAGTCGCTGCCCGACCCTCAGTCCTCTGATATCTAGGGCAATCCCTCGCCCTATGTTGATTGCTACCGCAACCCAAACAAGCCCCTGACTTCACCCTGCAGTCGGCCTCCACATGGCCCTGGCGCTTGTAGTAAGTACACTACAGTGATGATGCACTGACACTTCCCCTGGAAGAACCAGAAGCTGAAGAAGCAGTTGTACCAGCCTGCTGCTGAGGTCTAACAAAACTAGGCTTGTATTGACCCTGAGACTGGGCTGGTGTAATACCTGAGCCCAGATTGTGGAATTTTCTTGATTATCTTTCTAGAAATTATATTTCTTAAATTCTTTGAGATTTAATTGTTACTTCTTTGTTGTTGCAAAGTGCATTGCATTTCGGGAGCGATAGCTAGAGGGTGTTTTCTAGTCCTCAGCAAATAGTGAAACTAGTATTTTGGTGACTTAAATTTTATATTTCAGTTGTTGTTAGCTAGAATTAATTTGGTGATGTTGTTATAGCTTTTAAATGCATGAAAATAAGTCTATTTGACCAAATTTTAAGTAGTTGACCAAGTGCCTTGACCATTTTGACCAACTTGTCACCTTATAAGCCTAAAACAATGCAAAATGAAAAAAAATAAAAGCTGAAAACAGCTCAAGAACAGGCTGTGACTTTGTGGGAAAAAAAAAAGAATTTCAACCTTCCAAACTTCCAATCTTCGTGTGAGCTCGTGCAGGATGGTTTTCGAGGTGTCCAGCGTTGTTTTCCTATCGACTAGTAGTGCCTAAGGTAAGAGAAGCACGTTATTTGCGCATTTAAATGTCAAGTATGTTGACTTTGTAATTTTTGGATTTTATCCATAGGTTGTTGTTTTAATCATTTTGAAGCTTCTAGAATGTTCCTTGACAATTGTAGAACATGTATTTATAGCTTTTTAACATTTTCTACGGTTAAATAATGAGATTGCAATATAAGATTGATAGTTGAATAGTAATATATGAATAGTAAACCCTTGAAACGATGAAGTTGTGTTGTTATGCTTTCTGTTGATGTGAAAATGTGCTAGGTATGCTAGAATGTCTAAATGCATGGTTTGTTTAGGTTGCGTAATGAAAAAAAATGTGAAATATGCCTTGGTGAAAGTTGGGGTCATTTAGGTCGAGTTTAGCGTTGTGCTAGGTGATGGCATTGTCTCGGGAGGCCATGGAAGCACTTTTGGTGCGATTATGGCATTGGTTGGGTGTTTGGTTAGTATAGTTGTAGTTCAAACGAGCAAAGGGGAAAATCAGGGCTTTGCGTGAATTCTAGGGTAAAGTAGGATTTCAGGGTCTTTAGACGTGCCTTATGGTGACCTAGGAGGATTGGTGAAGTCGGTTTCCAGAACTCGTGGCTCGTTTGGAAGTAGTAGCATTTTGATAGTTCGAGCTGATTTGTGATTTTGCTTGTTATCTTGATATTATGCCTATAGAATGTTTAAAATAGCTTGATAAGCTTGTTAGAGTTGATTTTGATTGAAATGTTTATCAACTGTTGCTATTGTGTGCGAGAGTAACCTACTTTGTTATTCTCCCACGTGTGGCTTTATCGCTCGATTGTTGCATTGTATATTGTTTTGCATTCATAGAGTCAGGGCGGTGTGATGGGCCTCTCTGGGTAGCCTCGGGTTGCCAGTGTTGGTTGCCCTAGCTCCGTGTCCTATTCCATTTCTTGCTTGGGTTGCCTCCCAAGGAGATTTGGGTTGTAGAATTGATGGATACTTCCGGGGTATTCCAAACTGGTGTTATAAGGTGGTTTGGGCCGGCGCGTTGTCATCGAATTCGTGATTGAAAGTTGCTAGTGGAAAAAGTATCGTATCCTTTGAATGAGTGTTTATAGTTTTAATGCTTGCCTTGCTTTATTGATGGCTTTGTTTGTATCTCTATATGATATTTGTATGAATTGCTTGACTAATTGCATTGCATGCTCCTCTCATCTCCGTCCTTGAGACCAATTGCCCTCGCTGAGCAATAGTTTTTGCTCATTCCTTTCTATACCATATTTTTACAGGAGTAGTTGAAGCTGATCCTCTTGATGTAATTGAGGAGGAGGAGCAAGTGGAGGTGTTTCCTTGATAGCATTTCTTTGCTTAGCTGGTGGTTGGTTGCCAGACTTTTGTGCGAGCCTTGCTTGATATGTATATTGCTTGGATGACGCTTTATTTTGAGGCTTGTAGCCTTGTATGTAGTTCTATTTTGAGGCCTTTATGGTCTTTTGTTGTAAAGGTTTAATGATTGTAAAGTTGTAAAGTTATACTCTTATGACTAGTAAAGAATTGCATACTAATGGTTAAATGTTTAGTGGCATAAATACTTTAGTAGTATGCATGGCATTTTGGTTTGGAAGGTTGGTTAATGAGAAGATGTATATTTTCTAAAAGAAAGTTGTCATGATTCAATTGTATATTATGTTTCCGCAAGTATTATATTGAATGTAGGGTTTTCGGATCGTCCACGGTACAGAGGAGACTCCGTCCGTGTGTCGGGTCCGGGCTTGGCCTTTTGAGGGGTCGGGTCAGGGCGTGACAGCTGGCCTGTACTGGGACTGAACCTGATAGGACCCCTGCTGAAACTGAGGTCGATAATAACTCTGCTGACCCTGTGGTTTGTAAGAGCTCTGCTGTGATGGCAGCCTATACACAACCTGTTGTACTGACCCTGCGGCTGGAAGGGCCTCTTACTAGGCTGACTAGACACAATTTGTTCCCCTTTTCTCTTCTCCAGTCTAGAAGCTGCATCAAAGGCCTCCGTAAGTATATCATACCGACTCAGGGCCATCGCATACTGAATCTCGGGCCTCAACCCCAACATGAACCTACGAGTCTTACGTTCCTCGTCAGCCACATACTCTGGTGCATACCGGGACAACCTAGTGAAAGTGGCCTCATACTGAGCCACTAAACCATCTCCTTGTACTAAGGCTAAAAACTCCGCCTCTCTCCGCTCCCTCGCGATCCTCGGGACATACTTTGCCTGAAAAGCTAACAGAAAGGTATCCCAAACATACAGAACACCCTGAGTCTCCTAGCTAGTTTTCACCATGCGCCACCATTCTCCTGCCTCATCATCCAGCAAATTCACGGAAAAAGTGACCTTTCGCTCATCGGTATAATCAATAGGGTCAAAAATCTTCTCCACCTTGCTAATCCACACCTCAGCTTTCCGATTGTCCGGCTCCCCCTGAAACCGCGGTGGATAATACCCTAAAAACTCTTTCAATGTACCACGACCATGGTACCCACCCTGTGCGTTCAATAACTGATTCTGCAATGCCTAATTTTGGGCAGCCTGCCCTGCCAGTAACTGTGCCTGACTGGCCATGATCTCGTTTATCCTATCAAAAGCTGTACCTATACGATCATCATCCCTAACTTGGCCTGGTGCCACATTTCTCGGAACCTCATCAGTCTTCTCAGGGCTACCTCTGGTCCTCGGTCTTCCAGTCATTCTACTAATCAAAGAGTTAGCACAGGTTATAGCACATAAGCAAACTATGAACAACTATTAACACATAAGCAACAACTCATATAAAGCACATAAATCACTTAAGTATCAATCACAGAAACAAATTGATCACATAATCACATAAGCACTAAATCACATAATCACTTAATCACTTAACCATATTAACACATAGTTCACTTTTCTTTCACTTCATACATACTTTCATGCAAAGACCATTACCCATATTCCGAGAATACCCGGCTGACAAGTAACAAGCGCTCTGATACCACTTAAATGTCACGCCCCAACTCGACCCCACCTATAACCAGTCAGGACGCAATAGAATTTTGGCAGTATAATGACAGAAATTAAAACACCGAGGCTCTAAACCAACCTCTAAAAACACCATACAATCAAACTCCTCAACCAATCAACAATCAATTCCTCAATACCATTAACATCATACAACATAACCATATTATACAATAATCATTCTTAGACAATCCATTCATAGTTATACGCCTTCGTTCCAACATAATACCTTAACTTTAACATACATATCAAAATAGACTATAAACCAATTTAGCAATCTAAACAAGGTCAAAAGAAGACTACTAAACCATTATACATAAGTCTTTATACTAAGGTAGGTTTACAATACATCATATTACAATAACTATAAACAATCTCATGGCAAAGACTCCTGCACATAAGACTCATCCATGTAAGGCACATTTTCCCCTTCTGGAGGCACGTACCCTTAATGTCACGCCCCAACTCGACCCCACCTACGATCAGTCAGGACGCAACGGAATTTCGGCAGCATAACGACAGTAAACAGATTTCCGAGGTTCTAAACCAACCTCATTAAACAACATACAACTAGTAATTCCTCAATATAAACAACAACATACAACACAACCATATTATACAATAAAACATCCTCGTTATACGCCTCCGTTCCAACATGACATACAATACCTCAACTTTATCATACATTTCAAAAGTAAGTTGAGACACAACTACAACTTAACCATAGACGAAAGAAAACCACTAAATTAACATCGTTTGGATCATCATCTTTTCAACAACTATTACACTAAGAACCATAAGACATATAAAGTCTATTAAACTAATATACAAGACATTTAACAACATAGGATCATGGATAAGACTCAGGGACATATGACTCATCCACGAAAGGCACGTTTTCCACATTCTCCTCTTCAGGAGGCACGTACCCGAAATCTTGCGAAAGTACACCTGAAACATGCATTAATAGAGAGTGAGCTTATATACATAAGCCCAGTGAGGATCCGATAGATCTCGACAGTATTCACTACGCTCCTTGGATTTAGTCCTTTGAGCAAGTAAACACACAACAACAATAATAACATAAATAAAGCTATCATCACATAACTATATGACCATTCAATAAGGATACTCTATTTGGTGTAGCTCCAAACGCCATCACGATCTCAACCGTTCTTCTTATAACTCCCCATTACTCACGCACCCGAGGTACCTCACTAGCCCCTTCCCTCCATGACATCTCCCTCATGCGAGCGGCGGGTAGCCTATGGCAGTCATGCCGTTATCAACCCGACAGCCCGACGCTGCCCGAGAGGTGGCACACACATACCAACACTCCATATTCATCAATCATCATGCAAGCATAAATCAATCAATCAATTGGGAGATCAGCAACAAGAGTGCCCGATTCCCGCATTCAATAATAATCAATCAATAACATCAATATGACATCAATATTAAATTAAACAACAAACAACGTAGTTAGATGACAAAGTAGGCCATCTAACCGGACATGCATAATATACATAATTAAACCCTAAATTACTCAACAACGACTCACCATTCATCACTCGAACACTACCCAACCATCTAAGGCATCGTTCAAGAAATTAAAGAATGACAACCTAAACTTCTAAAATTCATAACTTACAATCTACTAATCCAAACATTGCCAAATCAGTTCCTATCACTCACCCATTCAACCTACTACATTAGCCCTCTCGGAAATCCACCATAACACCTCCAAATCATGCCCGATAACCCTAAAACCCTATGACGTCATGGCTGGATTTTCCGGATTTTCACACAAACAATGTAATCGAAAATTCGGCATTACAACAGCGCTAACACGTAATTATCAAGTATTTAGAAATCGACGGCAATCGATTTCGAGCAACGCAACTCAATTAAATCAACTTTGAACATTTTAATCAAAATTAAATACCCGGAAAATAAAAATTATGCTATACCCGACAGAAATTCGTAGTATTAGTATATAATGATCCCTAGCATGCAAGGAGCAATAATCTAACATCAGATTACAATTCTAACGGTTCAATCTTCATTTATACGCAAAAACACAAAAATGACATTTTGAGATCTAGAATTTTTCTCTCACCTTAGATGCGATATAAGCCTAGGAATGCGTGCTATGCGTGCCCAACAAGCAGAATCCAAGTCGGTGCGAAGTTTCACGGACAAAAACTAGATTTTTCTTTGAAAAATTGGATTGAAAGCTTAAGTTTTTCTCTTCTCTTTTCTCTCCTCAACCTCACGGCAATGTGTGTGTGTGTGATGGTGTTTTTGTGTTGTGTGAGTGTGTGTTGAGGACATTAGCTTATAAGGTCAATTATTTAATTAAAGTCAAAGTTATTTTAATAGGCATTTTTGTATTTTTAATGACTTTAATTGCATTTTATTGCTCACCAAGTTAAAAATAATTATGCAACCCCCAAGATATCTCAAGTGGATTATTTTTAGGTGACAAGAAGTTTTACATTTAAAGAATTCCACCCGAGTCGGCTTAAAACTCGATTTTCGCAAAAGTCGGTGTAAAAACCCTAATAAATTCTTAAGCCGATTTTAAAACCATTTTCATCAAACACAGGTCTATTAAAGTCCGTGGACTAGGTCTAGAAGGGTTAAAAAGACCAGTTTCAAAATTATAGCGGACGTGTTTCGAAAACACTATTCACTGAAAATCGACGATAAAATTTCTGACTCCGTTTTTTATGAAAATTTCATGAATGCACATTTAGCACGTATTAGAAGTATTGACATCAAAATTATAACTTTCTAGGTCCTATAGCACATAAACATATCATATGCACGCAAAACGAGGTAAAACACGTAAAACGAGATAAGCAAGAAAGTGGGGTTTCACATTTTCCCCCCCTTATAGAAATTTCGTCCTCGAAATTCTTACTTGATGTACGGAATAGATCTGGGTATTGCTGCTGCATCTGATCTCGTCTCTCCCACGTAGCTTCCTCAATGCCGTGATGCTTCCACAACACCTTAACCATCGGAATCCTCTTCGACCTCAACTCTCGGTCCATCTGATCTAGAATACGAATCGGACGCTCGTCATAAGTCAAATTCTCTCGAAGCTGTAACGGCTCTGGCTCAAGAATATGAGAAGGATCCGGATTGTATTTCCGCAAATTAGACACGTGAAACACATCGTGGACATTAGAGAAGTTCTCCGGTAAAGCCAACCGATATGCCAACTTACCAACCCTGCCAGTAATCTCAAACGGCCCAACAAATCTCGGACTCAGCTTACCACCTTTACCATAACGAACAAACCCCTTTCGAGGAGACAATCTCAAGAAAACCCGATCTCCAACTGCAAACTCCAAGTCTCGACGACGCTTATCAGCATAACTCTTGAATCTACTCTGCGCTGTAAGCATTCTCTGCCTGATCAACTGAACATTCTCGATCTTCTCAAGAAGTTCTGGCATGATAGTCGGATCAACAGTCTTCATCTCTCCTACCTCGTCCCAATATAAAGGTGAACGGCACTTACGACCGTAAAGAGCTGCAAAAGGTGCCATTCCAATAGTAGCTTGATAACTATTGTTATAGGCAAACTCGGCAAGTGGTAGATGTTTCTCCCAATTCTTCCCGAAGTCCAGAACACAAGCCCTAAGCATATCTTCCAGAATCTGAATAGTCCGCTCAGATTGACCGTCGGTCTGTGGATGATACGCTGTACTGAAGTTCAACTGAGTACCCAAAGTCTCCTGAAGTTTCTCCCACAAACGAGAAGTAAATCGAGGATCTCGATCAGAGACAATACTAGATGGAATACCGTGAAGTCTAACAATCTGATCCAGATAGAGATCCGTCAGCTTTGTAACCTCATCTCCTAACCTCATGGCAATAAAATGAGCTGTCTTCGTCAAACGATCCACGACAACCCAAACTGCATCATTACCCCTCGGTGATCTAGGCAAACCAGTGACGAAGTCCATCGTAATATGCTCCCATTTCCACTCTGGTATAGCCAACGGCTGAAGCAAACCTGCTGGTCGTTGATGCTCGGCTTTCACTCTCTGACAAGTCAAACATCTAGACACAAACTGAGCAACCTCCCTCTTCATGTTGTTCCACCAGTAATGCTGTTTCAAATCCCGATACATCTTGGTTCCACCGGGATGAATAGTATATTTAGAATTATGAGCTTCCTCCAGAATACCTCGTCTCAAGCCCGGTTCATCAGGAACACAAACCCTGTTCCGAAACCGAAGAATACCATCCTTATGCACTTTGAAGTCAGACTGATCATCCGAAATCTAATCCTTGATCTTCTGAAGGTTAACATCAAGCTGCTGAGCTTCCCTGATCTGAGACAACAATAAAGGCTGAATACGGAGATGTGAACACATCACCCCAACCTGAGTGAACTTTGGTCTCCAATAACTAAACTCCTCAAGAACCTCCCACTTCTTGACAGCCAAACAAGAAATACTAGCCTTCCGGCTGAGAGCATCTGCCACAACATTTGCCTTCCCAGGCAGATAATTGATAGAACAATTATAATCTCCAAGAAGCTCCATCCACCTCCGCTGGCGCATAATCAACTCCTTCTGTGAGAATAAGTACTTAAGACTCTTATGATCAGTGAAAATCTCGAACTTACTGCCCCACAGATAATGACGCCACTTTTTCAGTGCGAAGACAACTGCTGCCAACTCAAGATCATGAGTCGGATAATTCACCTCATAAGGCTTCAACTTTCGAGAAGCATAGGCAATAACTCGGCCATCCTGCATAAGAACACATCCCAAGCCCTCCTTGGACGCATCACTGTAAATGACCATATTATCGGTCCCCTCTGGTAGAGCAAGTACTGGAGCGGTAGTTAACCTCTTTTTCAACTCCTGAAATCCACTCTCACACTTCTCGTCCCAATTAAAGATATTCCGTTTCTGAGTCAACTTAGATAGTGGCCCCGCAATCTTTGAGAAGTCCTTGACAAACCTACGGTAATAACCCGCCAAGCCAAGAAAACTACGGACATCAGTAACACTCTCTGGCCGCTTCCAAGACATCACCGATTCAATCTTAGTGGGATCTACAGAAATACCACTCTGTGTAATAACATGGCCAAGAAAAGAAATCCGTTGCAGCCAAAATTCACATTTGCTGAACTTGGCAAACAACTGATGCTCCTGCAACTTCTCTAATACAAGCCGTAGATGTTGCTCGTGCTCCAATTCAGATTTAGAATAGACCAAGATATCATCAATAAAAATCACCACGAACTGGTCCAAGTACGGCTGAAAGACTCGATGCATAAGATCCATGAATGCTGCCGGTGCATTAGTCAATCCAAAGGGCATAACAACAAACTCATAATGCCCGTACCGAGTCCTGAAGGCAGACTTCGGAACATCCTCCGAACGAATCCGAAGCTGATAATACCCCTGCCTCAAATCAAACTTAGAATAGACTTTGGCTCCCTGAAGTTGATCAAACAACTCATCAATCAGTGGCAAAGGATATTTATTCTTGATAGTCACCTGATTCAAACCACGGTAATCTATACACAACCTCAAAGTACCATCCTTCTTCTTCACAAATAAAACAGGAGCTCCCCAAGGTGAAGAACTCTGCTGAATAAATCCTTTCTCCAACAACTCCTGTAACTGCGTCTTGAACTCCTTCAACTCAGCTGGTGCCATCCGGTACGCCGATTTAGAAATAGGTTGAGTACCGGGAACAAGATTAATCACAAACTCTATATCCCTATCTGGCGGCAATCCTGGCAACTCCTAGGGAAATACATTAGGATATTCCCGGATAATAGGGACTTCCTCAAGCTGTAGCTTAACAGATGGCTTGTTGATCAAATAAGCTAGATAACCCGAACACCCTTTACTCACCAACTTAACGGCTTTAGTTGCTGAGATAACAAAACTCGTCTTAGCACCCCGGTTACCCGCTACCTCAACTACTGGCTGATCTGGCAAACGAAACTGTACTACCTTGGTTCTACAGTTCAACTGGGCATCATACTTAGAAAGCCAATCCATACCCAGAATAACATCATACCCCCGGATAGGAAATAAAATAAGGTCCGAAGGAAAATTATGCCCCTTAACATGTATTATACAATCCTTACATACTAAGCCAGTAACATACTTATCAGTCAAAGAGGTACTAATCTCAACCACATAAGGCAATCTTTCAGGTTGCAATTTAACACGTTGCACACAAGCAGGAGTAATGAAAGAATGCGTAGCACCAGAATCAATTAACACTTTAACAAGTTGATCAAGTATAAGAAAGTTACCTTCCACAACTGCAGTCTCCTCAGGCATCTCCTCTAAGTCAACTGCATAAGCCCGAGCCTGAACCCGTTGCTGCTGTGGTACACTGCCCGTAGGCCTACCCTGGTAACCCTGAGTCGCTGCCCGACCCTCAGTCCTCGCATACTTAGGGCAATCCTTCGCCCTATGCTCGCTGCTACCACAACCCAAACATGTCCCTGCCTTTACCCTGCAGTCGGACTCTACATGCCCTGGGCGCTTGCAGTAATTACACTGCGATGATGTGGCACTAACACTGCCCCTAGAATAACCAGAAGCTGAAGAAGCAGCTGATACAGCCTGCTGCTGAGGTCTCACCACACTAGGCCTATACTGACCCTGAGACTGGGCTGGCCTAAACTGAGTCTGAACCTGATATGGCCTCTGTTGAAACTGAGGCCGATAGTAACTCTGCTGACTCTGTGGCCTATAAGAACCCTGCTGGGCAGGTGGCCTGAAAACAAACTGCTGTGCTGGAGGCCTATATAAAACCTGCTGGCCCTGCGGCTGATACGGCCTCTTACTAGGCTGACTGGAGACAATCTGATCCCCTTTCCTCTTCTCTAACCTGGAAGCTGCCTCAAAAGCCTCAGTGAAAATATCATATCGATTCAGAGCCATCACATCCTGAATCTCGGGCCGCAACCCCAACATAAACCTGCGAGTCCTCCGCTCCTCGTCTACCACATACTCCGGTGCATACCGGGACAATCGAGTAAATGTGGCCTCATATTGAGCCACTGTAGCATCTCCCTGGACCAAGGCTAGAAACTCGGCCTCTCTCCGTTCCCTGCAAATCCTCGGGACATACTTTGCTCGGAAAGCCATCAGAAAGGTACCCCAAACATAAGGAATACCCTGTGCCGCCCAGCTAGTCCTAACCGTGCGCCACCACTCCTCTGCCTCGTCATCTAACAAATACACGGCAAAAGAGACTTTCTGCTCATCAGTATAGCCAAGTGGATCATAAATCTTCTCCAACTTGCTAATCCATACCTCCGCCTTCCTATCATCCGGCTCCCCCTG
Organism: Ehretia macrophylla; assembly: GCA_037974665.1. Classification (NCBI taxonomy): domain Eukaryota; kingdom Viridiplantae; phylum Streptophyta; class Magnoliopsida; order Boraginales; family Ehretiaceae; genus Ehretia; species Ehretia macrophylla. Next base: position 45,211,463 of record CM075771.1, on the reverse strand, counting down.
AAATCTCGGTGGGTGATATCCTAAAAAATCCTTCAGGGTACCACGCCCGTGGTTACCACCCTGAATATTCAGAAGCTGAGCCTGCATAGCCTGATTCTGGGCAGCCTGCCCTGCTAACAACTGTGCCTGACTAGCCACTAACTCTGCAATCCGTTCCATAGCTGCTCCTAATCGGTCATCACCCCCGTCACGGCCCGGTGCCACGTTACTCGGAGTCTCATCAGTCAACTCAGACCTACCTCTGGTTCTCGGTCGACCGGCCATTCTACTAATCAAAGAGTTAGCACAGTTATAGCACGTAGACAGGTTATAAACAACTATTAACACATAAATAACAAACTCATATAAAACACATAAACAAATTGATCACATAATCACATAAGCACTTAAATCACATAATCACTTAATCAATTAATCATACCAATACATATTTCATTTTTCTTTCCTTTCATACATATTTCATGCTAAGACCATTACCCACATTCCGAGAATACCCCGGCTGACAACTAACATGAGCTCTGATACCACTTAAACTGTCACGCCCCAACTCGACCCCACCTACGATCAGTCAGGACGCAACGGAATTTCGGCGGCATAACGACAGTAAACAGATTTCCGAGGTTCTAAACCAACCTCATTAAACAACATACAACCAGTAATTCCTCAATATAAACAACAACATACAACACAACCATATTATACAATAAAACATCCTCGTTATACGCCTCCGTTCCAACATGACATACAATACCTCAACTTAATCATACATTTCAAAAGTAAGTTGAGACACAACTACAATTTAACCATAGACGAAAGAAAACCACTAAATTAACATCGTTTGGATCATCATCTTTTCAATATCTATTACATTAAGAACCATAAGACATATAAAGTCTATTAAACTAATATACAAGACATTTAACAACATAGAATCATGGATAAGACTCAGGGACATATGACTCATCCACGAAAGGCACATTATCCACATTCTCCTCTTCAGGAGGCACGTACCCGAAATCTTGCGAAAGTACACCTGAAACATGCATTAATAGAGAGTGAGCTTATATACATAAGCCCAGTGAGAATCCGATAGATCTCGACAGTATTCACTACGCTCCTTGGATTTAGTCCTTTGAGCAAGTAAACACACAACAACAATAATAACATAAATAAAGCTATCATCACATAACTATATGACCATTCAGTAAGGATACTCTATTTGGTGTAGCTCCAAACGCCATCACGATCTCAACCGTTCTTCTTATAACTCCCCATTACTCACGCACCCGAGGTACCTCACTAGCCCCTTCCCTCCATGACATCTCCGTCATGCGAGCTGCGGGTAGCCTATGCCAGTCATGCCGTTATCAACCCGACAGCCCGACGCTGCCTGAGAGGTGGCACACACATACCAAGACTCCATATTCATCAATCATCATGCAAGCATAAATCAATCAATCAATTGGGAGATCAGCAACAAGAGTGCCCGATTCCCGCATTCAATAATAATCAATCAATAACATCAATATAACATCAATATTAAATTAAACAACAAACAACGTAGTTAGATGACAAAGTAGGCCATCTAACCGGACATGCATAATATACATAATTAAACCCTAAATTACTCAACAACGACTCACCATTCATCACTCGAACACTACCCAACCATCTAAGGCATCGTTCAAGAAATTAAAGAATGACAACCTAAACTTCTAAAATTCATAACTTACAATCTACTAATCCAAACATTGCCAAATCAGTTCCTATCACTCACCCATTCAACCTACTACATTAGCCCTCTCGGAAATCCACCATAACACCTCCAAATCATGCCCGATAACCCTAAAACCCTATGACGTCATGGCTGGATTTTCCGGATTTTCACACAAACAATGTAATCGAAAATTCGGCATTACAACAGCGCTAACACGTAATTATCAAGTATTTAGAAATCGACGGCAATCGATTTCGAGCAACGCAACTCAATTAAATCAACTTTGAACATTTTAATCAAAATTAAATACCCGGAAAATAAAAATTATGCTATACCCGACAGAAATTCGTAGTATTAGTATATAATGATCCCTAGCATGCAAGGAGCAATAATCTAACATCAGATTACAATTCTAACGGTTCAATCTTCATTTATACGCAAAAACACAAAAATGACATTTTGAGATCTAGAATTTTTCTCTCACCTTAGATGCGATATAAGCCTAGGAATGCGTGCTATGCGTGCCCAACAAGCAGAATCCAAGTCGGTGCGAAGTTTCACGGACAAAAACTAGGTTTTTCTTTGAAAAATTGGATTGAAAGCTTAAGTTTTTCTCTTCTCTTTTCTCTCCTCAACCTCACGGAAATGTGTGTGTGTGTGATGGTGTTTTTGTGTTGTGTGAGTGTGTGTTGAGGACATTAGCTTATAAGGTCAATTATTTAATTAAAGTCAAAGTTATTTTAATAGGCATTTTTGTATTTTTAATGACTTTAATTGCATTTTATTGCTCACCAAGTTAAAAATAATTATGCAACCCCCAAGATATCTCAAGTGGATTATTTTTAGGTGACAAGAAGTTTTACATTCAAAGAATTCCACCCGAGTCGGCTTAAAACTCGATTTTCGCAAAAGTCGGTGTAAAAACCCTAATAAATTCTTAAGCCGATTTTAAAACCGTTTTCATCAAACACAGGTCTATTAAAGTCCGTGGACTAGGTCTAGAAGGGTTAAAAAGACCAGTTTCAAAATTATAGCGGACGTGTTTCGAAAACACTATTCACTGAAAATCGATGATAAAATTTCTGACTCCGTTTTTGATGAAAATTTCATGAATGCACATTTAGCACGTATTAGAAGTATTGACATCAAAATTATAACTTTCTAGGTCCTATAGCACATAAACAGATCATATGCACGCAAAACGAGGTAAAACACGTAAAACGAGATAAGCAAGAAAGTGGGGTTTCACACTTAATCTTGCTCAAGGATACCTGTATGCATGCAATAATAGAGAGTGAGCTTATATAAACAAGCTCAGTGAGGATCCGATAGATCTCTAACAGTATTTACTATATTCCTTGGAAATTATCCATTGAGCAGTAAACACACAATAAAATATCAATAACAATATAAAAACATAACTATAATGACCAATCAATAAAGGATACTCCAGTTGGTGTAGCTCCAAATGTCATCCCGATCTCAACCATTCTTCTTATAACTCCCTATTACTCACACACCCGAGGTACCTCACTAGCCCCTCCTTCCATGACACCTCCGTCATGCGAGCTGGGGGTAGTCTCTGGTAGTCATACCGTTATCAACCCAAAAGCCCGATGCTGCCCGAGAGGTGGCACACACATACCAAGACTTAGCAATAAAATTAAACATCAATCATTCATAGGAGGACATTCTAGCAGAATTGCCTATCTCCCGGTTCATCAATCATCAATCAATAATCATCATTTATCATCAATTGCCATCAATTTAACATCAAGTAATCAATTAAACAACAAACAAATAAGTTAGATGACAAAGTAAGCCATCCAACTTAACATGCATTAAACACGTAATCTAACCCTAATCTAACCATCAACAACTCACAATTCAATCACTCAAGCACTACCCAATCATCTAAAGGCTCTAATCAACAATTTAAAAAAAGACAACTTAAACGTCAAATAATCATATCTTACATTCTACAAATCCAATCCACTCCAAATCAGTTTCTAACACTCACCCATTCAATCAACTACATTAGCCCTCTCTGGAACCAACCAAGACACATCAAAATCAAGCCCAACAACCCTAAAATCTCAATGCACCTAGGCTAAAATTTTTGGATTTTCTCCCAAACATCTCAATCGAAAATTCGGCATTATAATGGTATTACCACGTAATTAACAAACTTTTAGAAATCGATGACAATCGATTCCAACAACAACTACTCAAGATAATCACCAAATGGCCAATCTATCAACTTTAAATACCCAAAAATTAATAATTTCACTACAATGGTTAAAATCTCGTAGTAATACACATAAACGATCCCTAGCATGCACTGAGCAATAATATAACCTCAAATTAACATTCTAACGGTTCAATAATCAATTATATGCAAAAACATAAAAAATGACTTTTGAGATCCAGAATTTTTCTCTCACCTTTGATGTGATATAAGCATAGATATGCGTGCAATACGTGCCCAACAAGCGGAATCCAACTCGGCATGAAATTCTACGGACAAAAACTAGGTTTTTCTATGAAAAATTACTTTGAAAACTTGAAGAAAAGCTTTGGTTTTCTCTCTTATGGCTCTCGGCCATGTGTGTGTCTTTTGAGTGTGTTTTGTGTTGTGTTTTGTGTGTGTTGATGAAATATTATGCATATAAGGCTTGGTCAAATAAAATAAAAGAAAGTCAAAGTTAGTTTTTAGTGCTTTAATTGTTTTTCTAGTCTTTTAATTCATTTCTTAAGTATTTCTTGCTCAACTATTAAATTAACACTTAAATCAATTCTAGACATTATATTTTAGGTGACAAAGAATGTTACATTAAAATAGTTTTACCCGAATCGGCTTAAAACTCGTTTTCTTGCAAAAGAAATTGAAAAAAAATCTTTAAAATTTCAAAACCGATTCCAAATCCATTTTAATCAAACACGGGTCTATTAATACCCGAGGACTAGGTTTTAAAATGTTTAAAATACCCCTGTAAAAATTTTAGCGGACAGGTGTTCAAAAATACTATTCACCAAAACCGATGATAAAATTTCTGATTCCGTTTTGATGAAAATTTCATGAATGCACACTTAGCATGTATTAGGAGTATTAATCACATAATTATCACATTCTAAGTCATATAGCCCATAAACAGGTCAATTCACGCAAAACGAGATAAAACACGCAAATCAAGATAAAGCAAAATATAGGGTCTCACACTAAGTTCCATCAGGTTCACTAATTGCCTAAGTCCTTCAAGGTGCACAACCACCATACATGATTTCTTTGATTGAAGCTTAAACAAGGACAGTGCTATCAGAGTGCTTTACTTTAGGTCGAGCGGTTCCACTCTTTCCTCCCAATCATAGTGTGAACTAAACTCCTGGCTTCGTGATTGCTTGTGTCATAAGAAATAGAGCTTTTAGTTGGGCAATGAAAGTCGATTACGTATCCTATAAGAGAAAGAAGAGTATCAATAATATAATCAAGGCTGGCAATAATCAATGATGTTCACCATCCCTCTGCCTTTCTCTAGAGTAGTCTAGTCCATGTTTTCGCTAACGAATGCGGCTGGCTAGTCAAAGCTGAATCAAGGGAACCGCTTTCACACAATCAAGTCTGGTCAAAAGAAAGCTCTTTCAAGTTTGCCTTTTCTAGCAACTTCAATCAATATCGTAGAAAAGATAAGTGAATCTGCTTTTCCTTCGAGTGCAGGGATAAATCTTTCAATTCTTTGATCTCGACCGAAAAAATCAATCAATAGCACCAGTGTTTTTCTTTTCGATTGAGCTTCTCTTGGCCCTTGGCCTTTGATGAAAATGAACTGACATACTGGTATTCTCTTCCAACTTCGTATCCAAACTCACGACAAATTATCTCTAGATGGCAAAGTGAAAAGTGGAATTGATGTGCACATCCCTCTATTCCAATAGAAAACGTTAGCCTTCATCCATGAGATTGGGCTATCACTACTAGTAGGGGGCCAGCTTCCCTAATAGAATTTTAAACCTCCCCTTCTATTTCGTTGTCTGATCCTGGATACCATGACTTGCCTTCAAACGGGCTTCACCTTCAAAGGAGAGTAACCAATTTGAGGACAACAAGGCCAATGAAGATCAAATTGATGGGGTCTGAGTCGTGTCTTGTCCTTGAGTCCTCTCTATGCCTCTCATGTCCTTTTTTCCTTTGCTTGGGACTCACTAGCATACTTCTTGCTGCTTTCGTGCTTGATGGCTTTCGATGAACCAATGATAGAGATACTTAGCTCCCCTAAGAGCTGTTATTTAATCTGTCCCTGAGCTTATACTAGATGTCATACCGGGCATTCAGTGTTCAGGTTCAGAATACGTGGAAAGAAGACCTTCGCCCGAATAGCCACTTATCGGTACTCAACTACTGGGTTTTTTGGTTCCTGCCTAAACAGTTGTTCAAAAGAGAGATAGTCAAATCTTTTATATCAAAGTGATGTTCCAAGGTGAAGAACTGATATAGATAGTCATATTGGCCTCTCGCACAGCCAGACTTTTAGTTTACTTTATTGATTCATTGAATAGAGGTTATCTCCCAAACTAAATTCATTTAAAGAATGACAGTTCTTTCCCTGCCTACTTCTTGGCCACAACCATAGCTAGTAGTATTCATAGGGTCCTTTGATCGTATTCTTTGCCGCTGAAGAGTCTGATCCATCCCCTATCCTTCTTGGAAAAGTAGTTGAACTAATGGTTGGTGTCTCTTAAGCCTCTGATTCTGTTGCTTACTCATAAATACAGGTCGTAGTTAATAGTCGGCTCGCTATGGCCTTCAGCTCATGTGACTGTTTTCCTTTTGGTTGAGCTGCTACTTTGCTTCCAGCGGGCTTTCCCTTTTGCTTCATTTTAGTTCATTTTCATTCATCGTGGGAGCTTATTGCTCTATCCGATCGTAGAACTTTGTTTGAGTTGTATTCCGCTTCTGCTCATTTAGAGGGAGGGTTTGCTACTTCACTTCTTGGGAAAGCAATGGAACTAATGGTTGGCCTAGCTGGCACTTTATGCTAATAAAATTAGAAGTGAAAGTCAAGTTCTTTGAGTTGAATATGAATAGACGATAACTAGATACAACAGAACTCTTCCTATTTAATAGGGGACGGGGTCACTGACTCAATTTAATTTCTTGAAGGGAGGTGATAGCTGAAGGGTGGATTCCACAGAGATACTATAACTATAAGACATAGGAAATAGGAAAAAGCCTATTTTGAGCATGTTCATATTCCTCTTGTACGTTCATGATATTGTTTTCACATGGCTCTTAAAGGCTCAACTAAATGAACTCTAATGGACATAGCTTGCTTGTGTAACAACTTCATATCGTCTTGCTACCTCGACTTCAGACTCTGAGTATATACCTTTGTCCTATTCTTTTATCATAAACTTGGCTATTGCTAGAGAAGACATCTATGTTATACTAGTAGACGGAGTAGACATGGCAAGATACATATTAAAAAAAAAACAATGAGCCAAAACTGAACAAGCAAGGCCAAATCCAAATGCCGACCTAAGAAGGACGCTTGCGGGAGACTTTCTAGTTAGTTTCCCGATATGTCGATGTACAACCGAAAGGTGAATACTTTACCAAACTCGTGTACAACTCCTTTCATGTGTATTGACTTCTGCTTATTACATGTTTGGTTTCCTAAATTCTTTCTCCACAGCACCCCTTGACCAAACAAAAAACCAGAAAGCCAAGATCTCTATAAAGCGAGGGAAAGAATACAGATGTACAACAGAGAAGGAAGAAAGACGAATGCTATGGGAGCTTAGACGGAATAAAATCTAGGAGAGACCGCCCATGTCTCAAATGGGAGGGGAAGACTAGTAAAACATTCGAGCTGCCCATTTCTTAAATGAATACCGAAGGAGCTTACCAGATGCACCATCGACCTCAAACAGCTCGACCGGGTAGGGGAAGAACTAAAAAGAAAAAAACGTTGTGGATAAACTAAAAGCAAATACCAATGAAGACCAAGCCTGGAATTTCAAATAAGAAAACGTAGTTAGCCTAGCTGGGGAAGGAGATTCTCCAGCCCCACTCCTATATATAGTTGAAAATATAGTGGAAAACTATGCTTCCAAATCAAGCCCAAAAAACAATCCTTTTGAAATGTCCTACTTTTGACCCATTCAAGCCATGAAAGTGACCTTTTGGATTAGAAAACATGGCCTCTGAGACCAAAACCTGGGTTGATCGAAGAGTTGCTAACAAAAGGGTGAAGGCAGGATTGACAATAAAATTGTCGTGGACGGATAGAAAGACATGAAGAAAAGATCCATTTTTGTTGAAAAGACTGAGATGAATGTGGACAGAGCACAGACCTCAGACCGATCGATTAAACCTATTATTGTACAGTTTCAAGGGGAAGTATTAAATTAAACTCATTCATGTGTACCGATTTCCTTATGGTTGACTTAACAATTAGGATACAGGTTTCACCGTACAACTAATTCATTATATGAAAATTGCAATATTGAACTATACCAAAAGCTCAAGGATATCTTAAAACCACACTTAAACACCCTAGGAAACATTACAAGGTTTTAGAAGCGTGAGACAATCGAAATTGTTCTTAAACCCCTTTATAACTTAACATGTTTTCCTTCCAAACTCAAGCTATTGTCCTAGATTAGTAAGCGGTCTATTTGATGCTTTTAGTTAACCCCTTAGACACCCTTAGGACCCTAAAAGTCACCCAATTACCCGTAATTAGCCTGAAAGCCCCAATTTCCCCCTTATGACTTTGTACTACACGTACCTCACCGGGACTCAAATGGAAGCTAGAAAGGCTTATTTAGAACCTATATATCCTAGGAATACTAAATGTGAAGGCCAATTCAACCCGGATTCATGATAACCCCCAAACCCCTTTCTAAAAGTTGACTATTTCATGCTTTTATTAGATTACGAGCAATTAAACCCTACAGAGCCTTTACACTACATTCTTTAGCACCTAAAGCATCTATTAGAACCATTAATTCAAGCTATAGGGTTCGATTTCACAAAACCCTAGTTTTCCTGTCACAATTCATGCCATACGATCAACAAGCAATTTCGACCATTTAAACTATAAAACAATAGCATAAAAGTGGTATCTACAACATGTATACATCATGTATAGCAAGATTTGAGCATACCATAAGCCAATACTAACAAATCTAGAAATTCAACATTTTGACATAAACTTTCAATTCACAAATGATGCAAGAATCCCTCACCTAAAGCTCTTAGGAAGCAAGGAGAGGCTTTAGAACACTCCAAAAAGGGCTCCAACACAAGCTAGGAAAGTCAAATTGCAAGCAAAGTGGTTGATTTCTTCTCTTTTCCTCCCTGTTGCACCTCTTGGGTTTGCACAGTAATTCAGCCCACTTTTTTTTTGTTTTGTCATGTATAGCTTATAAGTGTTGTGTTAAGAGTATATAAGTAACTTAGAATATTTTAGGTGCATGTTGACTACTAAGAGGGGGTCAACTAACTTAAGTTAATCACCAAGGTGCAATTATGTGCTAGTTAATTAAATTACAAAGTTTAGTTACGTAACAATATTCATTATTCAACAAATCATTTTCTAAACGAAGGATCCTAATACATTTAGCTCAAACACACATTTTTCACATTCCTAAAACAATTAATATGATTTAAGAAAAATGCTAATTCAAGGTAATTAATTAGTTGAAAAACGGAATGAATAGTAGCCAAAGAAGACAACAAGTAAAGCACAGAAGAAATGCACAATTAGTGGATGCAATAGTAATCTAGATATACGACAAAAATCTTGGGTGTCACAGCTTCTCCCCCTTAAACAAATTGCGTTCACGCAATTCTTAGGCAAACAACTCTGGATAGCAATCCCACATCTGATCCTCTATCTCCTACGTGACATCCTCTAACCCGCGATGATCCCACAGAACCTTAACCATCGGAATGCTTTTAGTTCTCAGCTCCTGAACTTTCTGATCTACAATCCGAAGAGGTTTCTCTGAATAAGTCAAAGTCTCACTGATCTCTAGCGGCTCTGGCTCAAGAATATGAGAAGGATCTGGTTGATACTTTCGAAGTATAGATACATGGAAGACATTGCGAATTCTGCCCAAGCTAGGAGGTAAAGCTAGTTTGTATGTTAATGCACCAACTCTTTCAGTGATTTCAAACGGCCCAACTTATCTCAGACTGAGTTTACCTACTTTACCATGCCGAATCAAACCTTTTCGAGGAGAGATTTACAAAAATACCCAATTAGCCACGGCAAACTCCAAATCTTGGCGACGCCTACCTGCATAATTCATCTACCGACTCTGAGCTGTAAGCATCATCTTTTTGATAAGTTGCACATGATTAATCATTCTATTCATCTCAGGCAAAAGAGTAGGATCGATCGTCTTCATCTCACCAACCTCATCCCAATAGAGAAGAGATCTACATTTCTGGCCATAAAGTGCATCATACGGTGCCATCCCAATAGTAGCTTGGTAACTATTGTTATAGGCGAACTCTGCGAGTGGTAACTATTTCTCCCAACTCTTACCTCAGACGGATGGTCAATCTGAATGAACTATCTTAATCCTTGAGGATATGTTGTAGGCGAGATGTGAAGCTCAAAGTGGTGCCCAAAGCCTTCTGAATCTTCTGGCAGAACTAAGATGTGAACCTAGTATCTCTGTCTGACACAATACTCTTTGGAATCCCTTGAAGTCTAATAATATTCTCAACATATAACTCTGCTAACTTATAAAGAGAATCAGTCTTCTTTTTAGCAATAAAGTGAGAAGTCTTGGTCAATCTATCAACAACAACCCAAACAGAGTTATTACCCTTCGAAGACCTCGGTAAGTCCGATATGAAATCCATAGTAATGTTGTCCCATTTCCACTCTGGAATAGCCAAAGGTTGCAATAACCCTGCAGGTCTCTGATGCTCAGCTTTAACTTTTTGACATGTAAGACATCTACCAACATAGTTAGCAATCTCTCTCTTCATGTTATTCCACCAGAAGTTCTGTTTCAAATACCTATACATCTTTGTACTGCCTGGATGGATAATATATTTAGAATTGTGTGCCTTAGCAAGGATATTCTTCTTCAGACCTGGCTCACTCGGAATTCAAATTCTACCTTTGAATTTGAGAATACCATCATCATGTAATTTGAAATCCGACTCTCCCCCTTTAGACTTTTCTAAGATTTCCAACAAATAAGGATCAGTCTGCTGAGCTTCTCGAATCCTGGATAACAGTAAAGATTGAATCTGCAAACTTGCAAATTGAATACCAGAATCTGCAGTTTTAGGCTTCCATAAGCATAGTTCCTCCATGACTTCTTAATTCTTGATAATCAAACTGGCCACAGTAGCCTTTCGACTCAAAGTGTCAGCAACAACATTGGCCTTTCCTACAAGATAATTAATAGTGCAGTTGTAGTCCTCAAGTAACTCCAACCAACACGTCTGCTTCATGTTCAACTCTTTCTGTGAAAACAGATATTTCAGACTCTTATGATCTGTAAAGATTTCAAACTTGTTGCCCCAGAGATAATGACACCATTTCTTTAATGCAAGAATAATAGCTGCAAGCTCAAGATCATGCATCGAATAGTTAAGTTCATAAGGTTTCAGCTTCCTGGAGGCATATGCAATAACCTTTCCATTATGCATCAAGACACAGCCTAGACCCTTCTTAGAAACATCACTATAGATCAACAGATTATCATAACTGTGATACCCCGAACTTGGCATGTATTCAATAGCATTTAAAGTTCATTTAAATTGCATTTTATTGACCTTTCACCTTCGTTGACCAAACTAGTTGACTTTTCATCTACAATGACCAATTAGGACAAGGTGAAAATTTTTGAAATGTTTAATAAAGGGCAAACTTGGGATTAGAAATAAAAAAATGCAATGTTAAGTTAGTCAAATTTTGGGTCAACTTTGGAATTAAATCTGAACCAATTGGGGAAGAGTTAGGTAGCAAATTATATGGTTGGAAAGCAAGTCTAGTTTCTAAGGCTTCAAACCGTTCGTGAATTGGAGTTTTCTAGAAGAAGTTATGGCCGTTTTCGTAAGGTCGCGCATAGTTGTTTTGGTTTAGCGGGTTGACCGAATCTTTGACCTTTGACTTCTTGTCATTTATTTTCCTAAATAAGCATAATGCAAATGAAAAAACAGAGAAGAAAGGCTTGAAGGAAAAGAAAGAAAAAAAGAAAGAAAAAAAATTTCAAAACAAATCATCAAATTTTTGCGTGAGCTTGCACGGGGTGGTTTCTGAGGCATCCTACGAGGTTTCCCTAGCGTCTAGGAGCGTCTAAGGTGAGGGTTTCATCATTATATGCGTATTTGAAAATGTTGAACATAAACTTTAATTTTTGTGATTTAATCGTAGGTTGTTATTTTGTCCATTTCATTGCTTAAAGTATGTTCCCTAGCAACCGTAGAACACGTATTTGTAGCTTTTTAACATTTTATGCGGTTGAATATTGAATTTGAAATATAAATTGTTAGTTGAATAGTATTTTGTGAATAGTAAACCCTTGAAATGATAAATTTGCGTTGTTATGCTGTCTGTAGATGTGAAAAGGTGCTAGGTATGCTAGAATTCCTAAATGCATAATTTGTTTAGGTTGCGTAATGGAAAAAATGAGCAAAACACCTTGGTGAAAGTCGGGGTCGTTTAGGTCGAGTTTAGCATTTTCTCATTTTGCGTGATGGCATTGTTTCGGGAGGCCATGGAAGCACTTTTGGTGCGATTATGACGTTGGTTGGGTGTTTCGTTAGTATAGTTGTAGTTCAAATGAGCAAAGGGGGAAATCGAGACTTTGCATGAATTCCAGGGTTAAGTAGGGTTTCGGGGTCTTTAGACGTGCCTTATAGTGACCTAGGAGGATTGGTGAAGTCGGTTTCTAAAACTCGTGGCTCGTTTGAAAGTAGTAGAGTTTGGTAAGTTCGGGTCATTTTCATGATTTTGTATGCTTTCATAGAATATTGCTTATACAATGCTTATAATGCCTATAGAATACTTGTTATTGCATGATAATGTTAGTTGGTGTTGTTCTTGTTACTTGTTTGATTGTAAATGCTTGTTAATGCTTATTACGCTTGTTAGAGTTGATTATTGATTGAAATATTTAACAATTGTTGATAATGCTTGATATCTCGTTTATCTCCTCTATTCTGTATTGTTGTGCTATCGCTCGTTTATTGCCTTGTATCGAGTCTTGCATTGCATAGTGTCAGCGCGTGAGTGATGGGCCTCTCTAGGTAGCCTCGGGTTGCCAGTATTGGTTGTTCTAGCTCCATAGCTATTCCCTCTTCTCGCTTGGGTTGCTTCCCCGGGAGATTTGGGTCATAGATTGATGGATACTTCCGGGATATTCCAAACTGGTGTTATAAGGTGGTTGCGCGCTTATTGTCATCGTTGTCAACATCAAGCTCGAAATGGATGTATCGCTCGTGAAATGGTATATTGCTCGTAAGAGTGAACCATAGCCTTCAGAGTGTGGTATAGCTTTGAATGGTTGTGTTAATGGTTTCTTGAATGTTTAATATATTGTCGTTTGTATTGAATGCTTTCTTATTGATTTTATTGCTTAGTTGTGCCTATTTGCATTGCACGACTTTCTTTCTCTCCAACTCGATATCTATCTCGCCCTCACTGAGTATACGTGTTGTGTATACTCACTCCTCACCACCACATTTCAGGAAATGTCATGTTAGCTTGAAAGTTCGTGATTTCGTGAAAGTTCGTTGCCTGAGGAGTTGTCTTGAGTGCCTATGTGGCTTGAGTGTCGAAGTTTGTTAAGATATATGATTTCATATGTTGTATGTATTTATTGTTAAAAGAAATGTAATCTAAATTAGCTAAATAGTTGAGGTAAATCGATAAGCTAGTTATGTAATCAGTTAGCATAGCTTAACTTCAATGCATGTTTGTAATGTCCAAAGGAAAAGAATTAGAATGGCATGATAGTTTATTTTATGCAGTAGCTTAATATGGTTTAATTGTCTAGTTTGAATGTACTTGTCAAAAATGAAAAGAGATAGGTTAGCTTTTAAATTGGAAATGTATGTATACTTGCTGAGTTTAAATTGTTGAGAACTGAGGCTCGGATGGCCTTGAGGCGGTTTTGAATGTTTGGACATGGTATTGGTCCACTTATATGCTATCGCAGGTTTTACATTTCACCTAGAAACAGGGGAGACTCCGTCCGTTTTCCTTGAAAATTTTGCCCAGGTTTGGTTGGGTTGTGATTAGATCGATTGATAGAACACCCGGTCTCGAGAGGGATCGGGGTGTTACAGGTGGTATCAGAGCTTGTCTAGCTCATAAGCTGGGACAGAGTCCTTGGTCTGGTGGGTAGTGACCCTTGAATGTGTGCCTGTTAAGTGTGTCTTGAAAGTGTATACTTCTATGTGAGATTGTGTGTCTTGACTTGAAAGTATGCACCTATGTGATATAGTTATGTGTTATGTGTTAAATGTTTCTCAAGTAAAGTGAAGTGTCTAGTTGTGCATTGAATTGACCTATCGAATCGACCTCGTGAATTGTTATTTGCTTGAAGTATTGCTTGTAATATGTGTATTGAAATGTCTTGAATTAGCTATGCCGTGATTTGAATTGATTATGTTGTGCTTGACTTGATTGCCGTGCTTGAGTGACTTTGTTGAATAAATTGTTTCGTAAACTTGCTTGCATAATAGTTTAAGGCATGTGTATAACTGTGATATATTGGCATTCATACATGTCCTATGGAAATGGTAAGTAAGTCCTCTTCCTCCCCTGAAGAAGTGGTTCACAGCTGGCCTTCCAAGGTGTATGGATTGGCAGGAAATGAATGGCATTTAACTAGCCTTGATTTGGAAGTTGGTGTTTGCTTTTGGATCTCGGTTATTGGCGAATCTCTAGGGTCCTCTTCTGTGCTTAACAGCTGTGAAAGAGTAGTTTTCTTTTAAGGTTCTATTTGGCGGTTCATTGGAGAGCATTCTTTGGTTTTCTTATTGGGTATTCTTTGGAATCTTTTGTTGGCACTTCTCGGTGGACTTGGCTATTGGGATCTCAATCGGACTTACTGTATGGTATTATCTATGGCATATGTGTCTCGGTCTTTATTGGTGTGATACTGGCATTCCTAATTGGAAATTCTTCAACGGTATTTTATGGAATTCTTAGTGGCCAATTATTTAGTATTTACTTATTGGGCAAACTTGGCTACTTTTTTATTGGAGCATTGTTTTGGATATCTTTTTCAGTGTTGCTCAGTAGGTTTGGTATTTGGAGTTCCTATCAGACTTATTGTATAATACTACTTATGGTATTCTTTGAAATTCTTATTGGGCGTTCTACTGGTATTTTCCTTATTGGCAAGATTGTATGAAGTTCTCACTTGGCGAATAGTGAAGAGGCCTCAGAGTTTGGTTTTGGTGGGAAACTATGTTTGTTATTCAACTTGGTTGTCTTATTGGGCGCATTATATTTTCTCTAGTATTTCCTTAGACATTATTCGCAGCATTTGATAGCGATACTCGGAATTTAATGGGTTGTCCTATGGGGTTATTATTTGGAAGGCTTCTTTGTAACTTTTGAAGTATATTTGATTGGGTTTCTTAGTATTTTCTTCAGCACTCTTATCAGGGAATTCTTCTATGAAATTCATGACCAGTGGGGTACTTATTTGGACCTCTGGATGGAAACTTTGTTTGAGCCTTTATTTGGCTTCTTGTTTGGGAATTCTCAGGCAGTAATAGTTAGACTTCTATTGGAGATTCATGCGTGGGGTATTCTTCTGATCATTAATATGTGATGTGATTTTATCTACAGTATCTTTGCTTAGGTCTTTATTGGTATTATCTCGGCGCTTTTGGTTGGAATTTTATTCTTCTTCGGTATTCGTGTCAACGGGATTCTTCAACCGATGAAGATTAGTCAGAATTGGATTTCAGATGATGCTGAGTTCTACTGGAAGAAGAATTGCGAGGACGCAATATTTTTAAGGGGGGAAGGATGTGATACCCCGAACCTGGCATGTATTCAATAGCTTTAAAGTTCATTTAAATTGCATTTTATTGACCTTTCACCTTCTTTGACCAAACTAGTTGACTTTTCATCTACAATGACCAATTAGGACAAGGTGAAAATTTTTGAAATATTTAATAAAGGGCAAACTTGGGATTAGAAATAAAAAAATGCAATGTTAAGTTAGTCAAATTTTGGGTCAACTTTGGAATTAAATCTGAACCAATTGGGGTAGAGTTAGGTAGCAAATTATATGGTTGGAAAGCGAGTCTAGTTTCTGAGGCTTCAAACCGTTCGTGAATTGGAGTTTTCTAGAAGAAGTTATGGCCGTTTTCGTAAGGTCGCGCATAGCTGTTTTGGTTTACCGGGTTGACCGAATCTTTGACCTTTGACTTCTTGTCATTTTTTTTCCTAAATAAGAAGAATGCAAACGAAAAAACAGAGAAGAAAGGCTTGAAGCCATGAGGAAAAGAAAGAGAAAAAGAAAGAAAAAAAATTTCAAAACAAATCATCAAATCTTCGCGTGAGCTTGCACGGGGTGGTTTTCGAGGCATCCTACGAGGTTTCCCTAGTGTCTAGGAGCGTCTAAGGTGAGGGTTTCATAATTATTTGCACATTTGAAAATGTTGAACATAAACTTTAATTTTTGTGATTTAACTGTACGTTGTTATTTTGTCTGTTTCATTGCTTAAAGTATGTTCCCTAGCAACCGTAGAACACGTATTTATAGCTTTTTAACATTTTCTGCGGTTGAATATTGAAATTGAAATATAAATTGTTAGTTGAATAGTATTTTATGAATAGTAAACCCTTGAAACGATAAATTTGCGTTGTTATGCTGTCTGTTGATGTGAAATGGTGCTAGGTATGCTAGAATGCCTAAATGCATGATTTGTTTATGTTGCGTAATGGAAAAAATGAGAAAAATGCCTTGGTGAAAGTTGGGGTCGTTTAGGTCGAGTTTAGTGTTTTCTCGTTTTGCGTGATGGCATTGTTTCAGGAGGCCATGGAAGCACTTTTGGTGCGATTATGGTGTTGGTTGGGTGTTTCGTTAGTATAGTTGTAGTTCAAACGAGCAAAGGGGGAAATCGGGACTTTGCTTGAATTCCAGGGTTAAGTAGGGTTTCGGGGTCTTTAGACGTGCCTTATAGTGACCGAGGAGGAATGGTGAAGTCGGTTTCCAAAACTCGTGGCTCGTTTGAAAGTAGTAGAGTTTGGTAAGTTGGGGTCATTTTCATGATTTTGTGTGCTTTCATAGAATATTGCTTATAGAATGCTTATATTGCTTATAGAATGCTTATAATGCCTATAGAATACTTGTTATTGCTTGATAATGTTAGTTGGTGTTGTTCTTGTTACTTGTTTGATTGTAAATGCTTGTTAATGCTTATTACACTTGTTAGAGTTGATTATTGATTGAAATATTTAACAATTGTTGATAATGCTTGATATCTCGTTTATCTCCTCTATTCTGTATTGTTGTGCTATTGCTCGTTTATCGCCTTGTATCGAGTCTTGCATTGCATAGTGTCAGCGCATGAGTGATGGGCCTCTCTGGGTAGCCTCGGGTTGCCAGTGTTGGTTGCTCTAGCTCCGTAGCTATTCCCTCTTCTCGCTTGGGTTGCCTCCCAGGGAGATTTGGGTCGTAGATTGATGGATACTTCCGGAATATTCCAAACTGGTGTTATAAGGTGGTTGCGCGGTTATTGTCATCGTTGTCAACATCAAGCTCGAGATTGATGTATCACTCGTGAAATGGTATATTGCTCGTAAGAGTGAACCATAGCCTTCAGAGTGTGGTATAGCTTTGAATGGTTGTGTTAATGGTTTCTTGAATGTTTAATATATTGTCATTTGTATTGAATGCTTTCTTATTGATTTTATTGCTTAGTTGTGTCTATTTGCATTGCACGACTTTCTTTCTCTCCAACTCGATATCTGTCTCGCCCTCACTGAGTATACGTGTTGTGTATACTCACTCATCACCACCATATTTCAGGAAATGTCATATTAGCTGGAAAGTTCGTGATTTCGTGAAAGTTCGTTGCCTGAGGAGTTGTCTTGCGTGCCTATGTGGCTTGAGTGTCGAAGTTTGTAAAGATATATGCTTTCATATGTTGTATGTATTTATTGTTAAAAGAAATGTAATCTAAATTAGCTAAATAGTTGAGGTAAATTGATAAGCTAGTTATGTAATCAGTTAGCATAGCTTAACTTCAATGCATGTTTGTAATGTCCCAAGGAAAAGAATTAGAATGGCATGATAGTTTATTTTATGCAGTAGCTTAATATGGTTTAATTGTCTAGTTTGAATGTACTTGTCAAAAATGAAAAGAGATAGGTTAGCTTTTAAATTGGAAATGTATGTATACTTGCTGAGTTTAAATTGTTGAGAACCGAGGCTCGGATGGCCTTGAGGTGGTTTTGAATGTTTGGACATGGTATTGGTCCACTTATATGCTATCGCAGGTTTTACATTTCGCCTAGAAACAGGGGAGACTCCGTCCGTTTTCCTTGAAAATTTTGCCCGGGTTTGGTTGGGTTGTGATTAGATCGATTGATAGAACACCCGCTCTCGAGAGGGATCGGGGTGTTACAATAACCCTAGGTAAAGCAAGAATATGAGTTGTGGTCAATCTCTTGTTCAATTCCTAGAAGCTAGCCTTGCACTTATCATTCCAGTCAAACATTGACTTCTTCTGAGTGAGCTGAGTCAAAGGCCCTGCAATTTTAGAGAAATCCTTGACAAATCTCCGATAATATCCAGCTAAGCCAAGAAAACTACAGATCTCAGTAACAGTTTCAGGCCATTTCCACGCTAATACAACCTCAACTTTGCTGGATCAACAGAATTACCATCCTACGAGATAATATGACCAAGAAAATCAACTTGCTTTAACCAGAATTCACATTTGCTAAACTTTGCAAATAATTGATGCTCTTGAAGAGTCTGAAATACAATCCTAAGATGATGTTCATGCTCTGCCTCAGATTTAGGATATACAAGAATATCATCAATAAAGATAACCACAAATTGGTCCAGATAAGGACGAAATACCCATTTCATTAAATCCATGAATGCGGCGGGAACATTAGTCAAACCAAATGGTAGAACAACAAACTCATAATGGCCATAGCGAGTTCTGAAATCAATTTTAGGTACATCATCCTTCTCAATCCTCCTCAACTGATAATAACCCTGCCTCAAATCGAATTTAGAAAATACTCTGGCGCCTCGCAACTGATCAAATAACTCCTCAATTAAAGGCAAAGGATATTTTTTTCTTGACAGTCACCTGATTGAGACCCCGATAGTCGATAAAAAAAGGAAAGATCTGTCTTTCTTCTTAACAAATAGAACTGGTACACCCCAAGGTGAAGAGCTCAGCTGAATGAATCCCCTCTCAAGCAAACCCTACAACTGAACTTTCAATTCTTGAAATTTTAGGTGGAGCCATTCTATACAGAGTTCTAGACATAGGTGTTGTCCCCTGTAACAAGTCAATCATAAATTCTATCTCTCTATCGGGCGGTAAACCGGGCAATTCCTCAGGAAAAACTCCCGAACACTCACTCACAATAGGCACATCATTGAGTTTTAGCTTATCCGTAGGTTGATTAATCAAATAGGGCAAATAAGTATCACAACCTTCACCCAGCATTTTGGTCGCCTTAATAGAAGAAATTATACGAGTACCCATAGACTTACGACTACCAACAATCTCAATTACGGGTTGATTAGGCATTTCTAGCTTCACAATTTTTTCTACAATCTAGATAAGCATAATATTTACTTAACCAGTCCATACCAAGAATTATTTCACAGTCCTTAAAAGGCAAGATAATCGGATCAACAGGAAGGACCGGACCCCCAATGCACAATTCATAAGCTTTATACACAAATTCAGTGAAAATTTTAATACCCACTGGTGAACTTACCTCAATCTTATAAGGCAACTTTTCAATTTTCAATGTAGAAGATTGAGCGCTAATAAGCGTGATAAATGAGTGTGTAGTCCCGGTATCAATTAAAACTGTAACTGATTTATTATCGAGAAGAAAAGTACCTTCAACAACTGACGTCGTATGAGGAAGCTCCTCAGCATCCAAAGCAAATACTCGGGCCTACCCCCAGGGTGTTGGTGCTACAGCTGGTGCCCTGGTATACGAATTCTTAGCCGATGTTTGACCTCTGGTGTTCTTGAATTTCAAGCAGTCCTTAACCCTGTGTTGGTCACTCCAGCAACCTGTACAGCTGTTCAATTTCCTCCAGCAAATCTCATCTGTATGGCCCTGACAATGAAAGAAACTGCATTGCTGGTGACGTCTTGCAACAGTGCCTCCCGAAGGAGCTCTGTAAAAAGAGGTAGCTGAACTACCCTGCTGAGATCGAGCTACAACTAGACGAGGCTGCCCCTGACTCTGGCTCTGAACTAGTCGTGCCTGAGTCTGTGTAGGTCTTGTATAACTCTGAGTCTATCTTGGCTACTGACTCTGACCAACTGAAATAGTCTGCCTCTGAAATCCTTGACTTTGAGTCTGGTGTGGCCGTTTACTCGGCTGGCTCGGTTCTCCAAACATGTTTTCCTTACGTTTCTCATACCTGGTAGCTATCCTGATTGCTGCTGCATAGGAAAGATATTCTTGAGTGGATAGATTCAAAGAGATATCAGGCCTCAGCCCCATAAGAAACTTCTGGATTCTCTTACTCTCTGGCTGAACCAGTGCAGGCACATAACGAGACAGACAAGTGAAAGCAGCATCATACTGGTCAACAGTCATGATGCCCTATTTCAGATTAATGAACTCTTGCTCTCGCCTGTCAATAGTTGTTTCTGTGATGTATTTCTCACAGAACTCTCTAACAAACTTGTCCTAAGTCCGTGGTACTACCTCTGCCGCCCATCTAGTTTTCATGGTGTGCCACCACTACTCGGTATCTTCCTCGAGCAAAAATTCAGCACATGCAACTCTCCTCGCATCAGTATACTCGAGGCCTGTAAGAATTTTCTCTACTTTGTTCAACCACAGCTCAGCTAGAATATCATCTAGCCCCGCAAAGAAACGAGATGGTCCACGATGCAGAAATTTCTCAAGATAGTTGCTACCACCACCCACTGCTCCAACTTGGCCCTGACCAAGATTACCTGCAGGTGCATCATCTCCCTGCCTCCATAATACCTCTACAATCTGGCCTATAGCAGTTGTTAACTGTGCATTAATTGTCCACTGGTCAACTTCATCTTCCTCAAAATTCTGATTTTTGTTTTGTCGACAAGGCCCCATCTCAAGCAGCTAGAATGCAAAGTATTATGACATGCATATATGTAAATTACAAGTAAAGCACATATGAAGAAGTTCAAATAAATCCACATAAAGTCACATATAATACTAGAAAGGGTATTCACATACAAGAGATTCATATAAGTCAATTAATCATACTCTACATTCTAGACTTTTCACATTCCATTTCATGCTAGCATGTTCATTACTAATTCAATTTCCACTTAGTCAATCCAAGAGTCATTGATTCATGCAATCACACAATCACATAATAGACCTCTACCCACAGACCGAGAAACCTATCCCGGCTCATGCATTCTAATAGCTCTGATACCACCTAAATGTCACACCCCGACCCAACCCCACATAAAGGTTAAGTCCGAACCCGACAAATAGACAGAGTCTCCTCTGTACCGTGGACATTCTAAAAACCTATAACACTCAATAAAGCCATAACATAACAAGAATTCCATTTATAACAAAAGGCCTTAGCTTTAAGGCCATCCGAGCCTTAAGATATACAACAGTTCGGATTCATACAAGCATGCATTCATAACTTAACTTCTTTACAAACTGTTTATCATGCCACTCCATGATAGCATTGAAACATTCTTAGAAATTAAAAACAGCCATGCATCAGAACATTCACACCCAAGCATGCAAAGTAGCTAGAAATAGAAATATTAAGTTATTACATGTCATAGTTCTACATCCCCTACGGTAATCATATAGCTTCCAACTTACAACGACATTAATATATACATAAGCACTTAGGCTACAAAATAGGACATAAAGTAGACAACCATGATTTTCACATAACCATAAGAACCATAAGTCCACCTCAAGCAAACAGACACAGTAACTAAGATAACTAATCAGTCTGGACCTCTAGCTTCTCTCCCTTACCCACATCTATATGGGGTTCAACCACAGCATCTCCTGAAACATGTTAGCGAGGTATGAACAACCACTATTGCCAAGTGAGGGATAAAGACTACCCGGGGCGTGCAATGCAACAATTATAGCAAATAGGCAATAAAAGCAAGTAAAGGAAAATAGAAATAGAGAGAGATCACACATCTCAAAGGATACGATGCACTTAACCCTAACACTCCAGAATTCTCTTATCTTTGATCACAAACCATGAACCACAATCAATATGCTAGGAAATCCCCAATTACTCTAGTGGGTGTACACTGGATGTACCCCCATAACCTATGACCCAACACCCCCTGGTAAACTCCAGACCAGACGAATGAGGGACTAGGGTATGGAGATCGAATATCTGTTGGCAAGCCCGCTGCCGCCCAACCGATATTCCATGCAACCGCCCCTGACACTATGGTTGCACAACCTCTATGCAATGCACTTAACAATGACAATATAATATCAACAAAAGAAGCAATAACACATAGGAGGATCAACAAAGTAGGTTGACCTCGGAACAGTTAGAATAGAAGCATTAACATATGGATAACTAAGCGATTGCAAAGGGACATAATCAAGATTCACACAGAACTATACCAAAAGCTCAATGATATCTTAAAACCACACTTAAATACCCTAGGAACCATCACAAGGTCTTAGAAGCGTGAGACAATCGAAATTGTGCTTAAACCCCTTTGTAACTCAACCCGTTTTTCTTCCAAACTCAAGCTATTGTCCTAGATTAGTAAGCGGTATATTCCATGCTTTTAGTAAACCCCTTAGACATCATTGGGACCCTCGAAGTCACCCAATTACCTACAATTAGCCTGAAAGCCCCAATTTTCCCCTTATGACTTTGTACTACAAAGACAGTGAATCTGCCAAAAACTTGCTTCATTTGGAGTTCAGATTCAAGAGTTATAGCCAAAACCGTGAGACTACGCAAAACTGTCCAGATTTGCACACATTTTAATACTTATCATTTTTTAGGACCATAGGGTCAGATTTAGCCTTAGTCTATTTCTGACAAAAATGTCCAGAACTGAAAAATATAGCAGCATAATAAATTTCATGCATTTTTGATATCATTTACTAAGTCAAACTGGTTCGTTCTACAAGGACAGTGAATCTGCCAAAACCTGCTTCATTTTCCAGATTTTCCAGATTTAGACACCTTTCGATGTTTTGCCATTTTAGGGACCTTAGAGTCAAAATTAGCTTTGGCCTATTTCTACTAAAAAATTCTCATAACTGGCAAAACTAGTCACCTACCAATTTTCACTCATTTTCAACATCATTTACCTGGTCAAAATCACTTTGCACCAAGAAGTCATAAGACTGTCCAATACGCAATTTCATCTATCATCACATTCTAGCCAAATATCTTGCCATGCATGTTTACCAAAGCTCATGTACACACATATATCACAAGTACAGAGGTAAAAATAGACATTTAAAGGCATGCATATAGTTTTTGAAAGCAGTTCAAGAAAGTTTTAGCCCTCACCTTAGCAAGACAACAATGAAGATGCACAAAACTCTTGATGAAGAACAAAATTGACTTTTCTCCTTGCTTAGCCGAGAGACAACTTGAGATTATTTAATTCCTAGCTAAGTTACCATGTTTTTAGTATGTGCATGTGGTTAGAACACAAAGAAAATGAAATGGAAGCTATCAACATACCTAAGGGCCGAATGAAGGTTCTAGGAGCTTGTATGCATGTTTCTTTTGCTTCTAGCGTGCTTGGTCGAGTTCCTTGGTGGCTTGCATGTCTTGAAGAACCTTAGGATTATGAGCTTAAGCTATGGAGTCTACAATTGCAGCTAAGGCTGAGAGAAAGAGAGAAGGAATGAGAGAAAGAATGAGAGAAAGAGAGAAAGAATGAAATAAAATGAAAAGCTTGAAGAATTTGATGCATGTGTTGGCCTAGGGCTTGCAAAATTCAGAATTTGTGTCTTCAAGGATCATAATTTGAATCCTTAGCATGGGCAATTTGAGTGTGTCGAGAATGGGGTTCATTGGGTAGGGTTTTAAGCCTTTTTTTTTTGCTTTGTGTCATAACTTGTCATAGAATGTCTAGGTGTAATTTTGAAATATGCAAGGCTTGTTCAAATGCTCCATGTGGTCGGCCAAGCTTGTGCAAGATTCTGAATTTTTTGTCTTGTTTGAGCATTATTTAATTGAGTGCTTGGAATATGCAAAAGAATAAAGAATAAAGAAAAAGAATGTCTAGCTTTTTGTGAGATTTCGTCATCTAGTGAGTTGAATTAGCAATTTAATATTAGTTAGTGGAGTTTGTAGGATTAATTAATGATCTAGTGCTTCGTGTAAGATGCTTTCTTGATTAGCGTGTTGGCACGCTTACCTATGTCTAGGGCATGCACTACGAGGTAAGACACGAACAACGAGACGAATGCACATTTTCCAAGTAAATGCACGCAAACCTAAATGAATGCACGTAATTCAATGCAAGGCACAAAAAATAAAACACAACTCTTAAACCTAGGTCAAGGCATGCAAATCTAGGTTAGGGCACATGAAACGAGGTATCGCACGCAAATCAAAGTCGGGGCACGTAAGTCGAGAATTAGGGCACATAATTCTAGGTCAAAGCATGAATGACGAGGCATGCACGAAAACCAAGACATGACACATAATCCAAGGTTAGTCATCTAATTCTAGGTCTAAGGCACGCAAATCGAGGTAACACACATTATTCGGGGTCGGGCCTCACATTCTCCCCTCCTTAAAAGAATTTCGTCCCAATATTCATTGTTACTTGTTGAGGTCATTTAGACTGATTCCAACCATTGTTATTTTCCAACTCCGGGTCGTCCTTTGCTCAGTGATTTCTCTTACCACAACGAATTCACTTCCTAGCTTTCTCAATCATTTAATTCGGTGTGACCTCTACATTTATAGTTCGTTCCTTTGAACGACTCTATTCCTTTCATTTGATCTTAAGGTCAAGTTCATTAACTAAGGTTAGAATCTCCATACGTAGTCATCAAAGCTGCATCGGTATTCTAACCATATAACTATAACTCCAAATCATGACTTATGTCGTGTCAATCTTGCATTCATACCTCAAAAAGGAATATCACAATAATACTATGATCCTATGGCCACATATATTAATTTCAAGATGATAGGTCTATATCCGATTTACATAACCTATCAACTAGCTTCACAATTGTTAACACGTAGGACATAAACAAGTTATGGATCATTTCCACAATATGACCCTATCTTCAAGAAGAACTCACCAAACAAACTAATCCATCTCAAATTGTCATCTATCGATAGTATCATAGTCCTTATCTTGTAGGTACATTAGATTAGCAAATCTTCTAATGACTAGTCTCCCGGTTACAAGCTCCTATTCACTAACATTCTTTCCCAGCTTCATTAACCTTCACGCTTGTAATCAAGAAGAAAGACCGTTGAGATTCATGAAACTCAAACTCTAAGGTTTATTGGGTACCACCAACAAATTGCCATTGAAATTGCATGGACAAACTAATCATGTTGCACTAGTTCAACTCTTACAAGTAAATTTTATCAGCTTGTGATCCACAATCTATTTCCTTATTCAAATCTCTATTTTCACGTCTCGAGGCCTCAGAATTTCTTTTAATCTTATCCAAAACTCCTAAGGCGAATAGTTTCAACCTCAAATA
The DNA here is from genome assembly GCA_037974665.1 of Ehretia macrophylla. Lineage (NCBI taxonomy): Eukaryota > Viridiplantae > Streptophyta > Magnoliopsida > Boraginales > Ehretiaceae > Ehretia > Ehretia macrophylla. Next base: position 45,185,822 of record CM075771.1, on the reverse strand, counting down.
AATTCCACTCACCTCAATCCAATGTTACATCATACTTAAGAAGGCAATGGTCCTACTCACTTAGCGACCTAGTCATTCCTTCGAACACTTAATGCTCGCCAATATATATCCTTAACATTAATGTTACTAGGCTGGGTTCATCACCATGTAAGTGATATCAATGCTCTACTAGGTTACCGGCCGTACAACAACAATCCTAGGACTATAAATGGGTACCGAAATAATCGAGCTCATAAAATACTTACACGAGATAACTTCAAGGTTGTATTGACATAAGAATTATGACCACGAGGCATCCTTCAACATAACCTAATAAAACTTCAAAAGTAATCAACCACTCATTTAACTATCACTACAAGATTTACCCCTCTATTCAACGACCACAATTCGAAGTCTACCAATCGCTAGTTTCTAGATGCGAAACGATACACATAGATACGGTGGTCTAACAATAGTCTATTGGGTCATTATGACTCTAATTCATCTCTATCTTAACTATATGAAATCTTACTCTTCTCATTTACATGTTCAACTAGCTAAGAGCATCAAGACTCATTGACCTTAGGTCCTAGGGTTCATCATGAATCATCATGCATACTCACTATTAGCTATTTAGGATTACTAATCATACCTTAACGACTCCACTTTGCAACCAGATGCTTAATATCATTTCCATGGTTTATATACCAAGTCCATTAGTCTTACTTAAGGATATATGTTTTCTAACATCCTCTAGGGTATCCAAACAACGAGTGCATAGAATGACTTACTTTGTATAATCACAACTAAATCCGAGAGGCACCAAATTAATACCATGATTCTAAATATCACCGATATCCAACTTAGGACCTTTAGTAACGTTAGTCATCTAATGCATAATTCAATTCCTTACACTTCTATTCGACCTAACATTTTAGGTACAGTTTTCCCAAACACGAGTTCTAGCTACGTGAATTCCTTGATTCCAACATCCCTATACCTTGTTATACTAAAGAATCATCAACCTTGTTAAACTCAGTCTCCATAGTTTCCTACATGTCATGAGGTTATCCATTGTTAACTCACTTAAATACGCTATCCATGACTTAATAATCTAACCCCTAAAGGTAATCTATTGTCAACTTCCACGAATTCACCTCTTAATTTCTGGGGCATGATCTCAACATTTAGTGAACTTGAAACTCGCTAGTATACACCATATCAGATTCATCAATGTTTAATTCCAATCAAGTAAGGATTCGGCCGTACGAGTATATTGCTAACTTCTTAGATAGTCTATCAAGCCAATTTTAAGATGTGATAAATGGATTCAAAGAAACCTCCAAGTCAACTTCCACTATCAGCACAGGGGAATATACACTACTCTACATATTTAATAGTATACCCTTATATCTAAGGAAAGTAGTGTGTCTTTAACCTTTATACTTGAGCCACAATTAGAAGAACGGTTTAACGAAATCAAAACTTCATAGCCATAAAATTGATAACTTAATCATAGGTATGGGTATTCCAAAGATAAGGGGATAACTTTACCTCAACATTTATACCTGTGCTACACATTTCATATATGCATATCCAATAATACATATGATCCATCGAGTACCTATGGAGATGCGAGAAATCTGTAACCAAGCCTTTTTGTTCATCCTGCACAAATTCACTTCCTTGAAAGTCCTAATCCTAACTATCTATGTGTATAAATAGTCATTCACGGTTATATAACATGCACATGTATCAAGGAAGGAGTATAAAAGCATGCATGCATTATTGAAGACGTGTAGGTGTGCATGATATAGAATACATATGGTCCACAAAGGCGCATAATATTCAATGTTCAAAACAATTAAAGCACATTTAGCACACATTAACACATATAAACAAGATATCATAATTATCTTAGGGCTTCTACCTACGGTCCGAGAGTTGAACCCGACTAATGCCTAGTTAGTAAACTAAGCTCTAATACCATTTCTCTAAGGTGTCATGCCCCAACCCGACCTATAGAGGTTAGACTAGGGTTTGAGCTAAGCATTCAAGTCATTTTACGTACTTAATCGTTCATGAAGGTTTAATACTTAAAGTTTAGCCTAAACTCCACAAATTCTCCAGAAAACCGGCAGCATAACGGCTGTAATTGGGCTCTTTAGTTTGACCTAATTTTCTAAAGGCCTCCAAACTTTCGATCTCAAATTCATTTCCAACTAAGATTAATATTTATCACCAATCGAAACGCCTACTAGTTATCTCGAAGTCTTGTTTGATTAACAACCTAGCATGATACTATGTCTCGTTTGTTTGTTAATCCTTGTTACAAAAGCACCTATTGATCTTAGCTTACCAATGAGTACCTACTTAAGATTGGATAGATTCAGTTTACTTAATCCTTTACCTGATACTTCATAAGCCTGTGATAGATACTAACCAGTAACGATAGCAAAAATGACCATAAGAGTGTCTAACTAGTTATGATCAGTACAAGCCAAAATTAGACCCCAAATTACAACGGGGGTCATTTACAATACAACAACAAACAACATAAGAAATAGTCTTCAAGTAACATATCGTTCACAAAATGGCCATAGTCAAGTAAGGCACGTAGGGCAAGCAATCATTCCAAGGAATCATCAAAAGGCACATTGTCCTCGGGTACCTGTTCCTGGTCTTCTTCACCTGAGATGATAAAAGAGGGTGAGTCCTTTTGAACTCAGCAAAGAGGAACGAGAAATAAGTTTTAAAACTCTTTTTCCGATTCAACTTATGAAAACCCTTTTTGTAAGCATGACATATATCACAAGTAAGTTCATATTGTAATATAAGAGTAAAGAACACAAGTACCTGTCTTTCCTCCCCGAGGTCCTCTAGGAACCAAGCGAGAGTACTTATACACATAGTGAAAAGGATACGGTGAGCTTTTGCTCTCAGTTCATTTCAAGTATCAGTTGTTGCGGCCGACTTCAAATCATCCCCTTATCACGCCAAATGGGTGTACTCTAGATGTACCCCGAAATCCTACAACCCAACTCTCCAAGGAAGTCTAGCCTCCAAGCGAGAGAGGGAATTGGACAATGGTAGCCACGGTTGCACCGGCAAGCCCGATGCCGCCTGGTGTGCGTGAACGCTACCACGCCAAAATGAAAGGTTGCAACCTTGAATGCAATGCAAATTTATGACATTTAATATATCAAATTAGGAGGACAACAAAGTAGGTTGTCTCCGAGCAGTCATAAGATTGCACATTGACAAGTAAACACGCGAGGCACGATATGACAGATAATTTCACTTGTAAAGCACATGGAGTTATATGAATATTAAACGGGCAGCCATGTAACACATGTAAATCAAGTCATATAACTCATCTTGAAGTTCACGTAATCAAATAATAAGGTCATACAATATGCAACGATGTTTACGTGGGGCCGAGTGCGAGAAAGGTCTACTTGTCAACATGTAATCATCGGAACCACATTTAGGGCTATAAGGGCAACTACGTGCAGCCTACTAATCATATAATTAAACACAATATTCATAGGATCAACACTTAGTGAGTTTTCCTAGTCATTAGGGTTTCAATTCGTGCTCACCTGTGCGATTAAGCCCCAATTTGTCCCGTAATTAAACTCAAGCCATGCATCAATTAATTAAAACACCCTCAAGCATTCAAAACAGTCCACACAACATTCAAGTGCCACAATCCCAAGCATTTAATACAACAAGAGAAGTTACAATAATTTTCAAAGCATATCACTAGATGAAAACCCCACTGCAATGGACTGTTTTCTCACAATCATTAAGACAAGCAAACAATCTCCAATTCTATTGAACAAGATGTCAAATTAAAGCTTAAGGAGTGAACTAAATTCATAAACAAACCTCGCATCATTTGGAGTTTAGATTCAAGAGTTATAGCCAAAACCGTGTGACTACACAAAATTGTCCAGATTTGCACACATTTCAATACTTGTCATTTTTGAGGACCATAGGGTCAGATTTAGCCTTAGGGTCGCACCAACAAGTCAGAAGACTGTGCAATACGCGATTTCTTCTATCATCATATTCTAGCCAAATATCTTGCCATGCATGTTTACCAAAGCTCAGGTACACACATATATCACAAGTACAGAATTAAAAATAGACATTTAAAGGCATGCATGTGGTTTTTGAAAGCTTTTCAAGAGAGTTTTAGCCCTCACCTTAGCAAGACAACAATGAAGATGCACAAAACTCTTGATGAAGCACAAAATCGACTTTTCTCCTTGCTTAGCCGAGAGACAACTTGAGATTCTTTAATTCCTAGCTAAGTTACCATGTTCTTAGTCTGTGCATGTGGTTAGAACACAAAGAAAATGAAATGGAAGCTATCAACATACCTAAGGGCCGAATGAAGGTTCTAGGAGCTTGTATGCATGTTTCTTTTGCTTCTAGCTTGCTTGGTCGAGTTCCTTGATGGCTTGCATGTCTTGAAGAACCTTAGGATTATGAGCTTAAGCTATGGAGTCTACAATTGCAGCTAAGGCCGAGAGAGAGAGAGAAGGAATGAGAGAAAGAATGAGAGAAAGAGAGAAAGAATGAAAGAAAATGAAAAGCTTGAAGAATTTGATGCATGTGTTGGCCTAGGGCTTGCACAATTCAGAATTTGTGTCTTCAAGGAGCATAATTTGAATCCTTATCATGGGCAATTTGAGTGTGTCGAGAATGGGGTGCATTGGGTAGGGTTTTAAGCCTTTTTTTTTGGCTTTGTGTCATAACTTGTCATAGAATGTCTAGGTGTAATTTTGAAATATGCAAGACTTGTTCAAATGCTCCATGTGGTCGGCCAAGCTTGTGCTAGATTCTGAATTTTTTGTCTTGTTTGAACATTATTTAATTGAGTGCTTGTGTGAAACCCCACTTTTCCTGCTTATCTCGTTTTACATGCTATATCTCGTTTTGCGTGCATATGATCTGTTTATGTGATATAGGACATAGAAAGTTATAATTTTGATGTCAATACTCCTAATACGTGCTAAATGTGCATTCATGAAATTTTCATCAAAAACGGGATTAGAAATTTTATCGTCGATTTTCAGTGAATAGTATTTTTGAAACACGTCCGCTAAAATTTTGAAACTGGTCTTTTTAACCCTTCTAGACCTAGTCCACGGACTTTAATAGACCTGTGTTTGATGAAAACGGTTTTAAAATCGGCTTAAGAATTTATTAGGATTTTTACACCGACTTTTGCGAAAATCGAGTTTTAAGCCGACTCGGGTGAAATTGTTGGATTGTAAAACTTCTTGTCACCTAAAAATAATTTACTTGAGCTAGCTTGGGTGTTGAATAAATGTTTTGAACTTTGGTGATCAAGAAAATGCATTTAAAGTCAAGAAAACACAAAAATACTAACTTAAACTACTTTGACTTTGCATTTTTTTTAATTGACTAAGCTTTTAATTATATATTGTCATCAACACACACTCAACACAACACAAAACACACTCAAAAAAACACATAGGAGGCCGAGAGGGAGAAGAGAGAAAAAGAAAGAGAAAAACTCAAGCTTTTCAACCAATTTTTCAAAGAAAAACCTAGTTTTTGTCCGTAGAACTTCGCACCGACTTGGATTCTGCTTGTTGGGCATGCATAGCACCCATTCCTAGGCTTATATCGCATCAAAGGTGAGAGAAAAATTCTAGATCTCAAAATGTCATTTTTATACTTTTGCTCATATATGAAAATTTAACCGTTAGAATTGAAATCTACTGATAGATTATTGCTCCTTGCATGCTAGGGATCATTTTGATGCAATACTATGAATTTCTGTTGGATGTAGCATAATTTTTATTTTTTGGGTATTTAATTTTGATTAAAATGTTCAAAGTTGATTTAATTGAGTTGTGTTGATCGAAATCGATTGCCGTCGATTTCTAAATACTTGATAATTACGTGTTAGCGCTGTTGTAATGCCGAATTTTCGATTACATTGTTCGTGTGAAAATCTGGAAAATCCAGCCATGACATCCTAGGGTTTTAGGGTTATCGGGCATGATTTGGAGGTGTTATGGTGGATTTCCGAGAGGGCTAATGTAGTAGGTTGAATGGGTGAGTGATAGAAACTGATTTGGCAATGTTTGGATTAGTAGATTGTAAGTTATCAATTTTAGAAGTTTAGGTTGTCATTCTTTAATTTCTTGAACGATGCCTTTAGATGATTGGGTTATGTTTGAGTGTTGAATGGTGAGTTTTTGATGAGTAATTTAGGGTTTAGTTGTGTATATAATGCATGTCCGGTTAGATGGCCTACTTTGTCATCTAACTTCGTTGTTTGTTGTTTAATTAAATATTGATGTTATATTGATGTTATTGATTGATTATTATTGAGTTCGGGAATCGGGCACTTTCGTTCTGATCTCCCAATTGATTGATTGATGATTGATTGATGATTGATGATGATTATGAAGTCTTAGTATGTGTGTGCCACCTCTCGGGCAGCGTTGGGCTGTCGGGTTGATAACAGCATGACTGCCATAGGCTACCCCCAGCTCGCATGATGGAGGTGTCATGGAGGGAGGGGCTAGTGAGGTACCTCGGGTGCGTGAGTAATGGGGAGTTATAAGAAGAACGATTGAGATCGTGATGGCGTTTGGAGCTACACCAAATAGAGTATCCTTTATTGAATGGTTATATAGTTATGTGATGATAATGTTATTATTGTTGTTGTGTGTTTACTTGCTCAAAGGACTAAATCCAAGGAGCATAGTGAATATTGTCGAGATCTATCGGATCCTCACTGAGCTTATGTATATAAGCTCACTCTCTATTATTGCATGCTTACAGGTGTTGCAGAGCCGGATTACGGGTACGTGCCTCCTGAGGAGGAAAATGTGCCTTACGTGGACGAGTCATATGTTCCTGAGTCTTATCCATGATTCTATGTTGTTTAATGTCATGTACATTAGCTTAATAGACTTTTATATGTTTTATGGTTCTTATTGTAATAGATGTTGAAAAGATAATGATCCAAATGATGTTAACTTATTGGCTTTATTTTGTCTATAGTTAAGTTGTTAGATGGGTCTCAACTTATTTTTGAAATGTATGATAAGGTTGAGGTATTGTATGTTATGTTGGAACGGAGGCAGATAACGAAGACTGATTATTGTATACTATGGTTATGTTGTGTGTTGTTATGCTGTTGAGGAGTTGTTGTTTGTATGGTTATAGAATTGGATGTTTAATGTTATTAATGAGGTTGGTTTAGAACCTCGGAAATCTATTTACTGTCGTTATGCTGTTGAAATTCCGTTGCGTCCTGACTGATTGTAGGTGGGGTCGAGTTGGGGCATGACATTTAAGTGGTATCAGAGCGCATGTTAGTTGACAGCCGGGGTAGGCTCGGAAAGGGGGTGAAGGGCTAAGCATGAAATATGTATGAAAAGAAAGAAAAATAAAATATGTATTGGTATGATTAAATGATTAAGTAATTATGTGATTTAAGTGCTTATGTGATTATGTGATCAATTTGCTTATGTGATTGAAACTTATGTGATCTATGTGCTTTATATGAGTTTTTTGTTTATGTGTTAAAAGTTGTATATAATCTGTTTATGTGCTATAACCTGTGCTAACTCTTTGATTAGTACGATGGCCGGTAGACCGAGGACTCGTGGTAGGCCCGAGATTGTAGATGAGGTCCCTGGTAATGTGGCACAGGGCAGTGATGGGGGTGATGGCAGGTTAGGGGCAGCAATGGATCGGATTGCAGATTTGATGGCTGGGCAGGCCTAGTTGTTAGCATGTCAGGCTGCTCAGACTCAGGCGTTGCAGGCTCAGATACAGAATGTACAGGGTGGTAATCACGGTCGAGGTACTATGAAGGAGTTTCTGGGGTACTATCCTCCTAGATTTCAGGGAGAGCCTGATGATAGGAAGGCCGAGTCGTGGATTAGTAAGTTAGAGAAAATTTTTGATCCTCTCGGGTACACTGATGAGAGGAAGGTAACTTGTGCTGTCTATTTGCTTGATGATGAGGCAGAGGAATGGTGGCGCACTGTGAGACCCAGTTGGGAGACCCGGGGTGTTCCATATGTTTGGGATACCTTTCTGACTGCTTTTAGGGATAAGTATGTCCCGAGGGTTGCACGGGAGAGGAGATAGGCTGAGTTCTTGTCTTTGGTACATGGGGATTCTACTGTGGCTCAGTATGAGGCTACATTCACTAGGTTGTCCCGGTATGCACCGGAGTTTGTAGCTGTGGAGGCGAGGAAGTCCCTATTATCCGGGAATATCCTAATGTATTTCCCGAGGAGTTGCCAGGATTGCCGCCAGAGAGGGATATAGAGTTTGTGATTAATCTTGTTCCCGGTACTCAACCTATTTCTAAATCGGCGTACCGGATGGCACCAGCTGAGTTGAAGGAGTTGAAGACTCAGTTACAGGAGTTATTGAAGAAAGGATTCATTCAGCAGAGTTCTTCACCTTGGGGAGCTCCTGTTTTATTTGTGAAGAAGAAGGATGGTACTTTGAGATTGTGTATTGATTACCGTGGTTTGAATTAGGTGACCATCAAGATTAAATATCCTTTGCCACTGATTGATGAGTTGTTTGATCAACTTCAGGGAGCCAAAGTCTATTCTAAATTTGATTTGAGGCAGGGGTATTATCAGCTTCGGATTCGTACGGAGGATGTTCTGAAGTCTGCCTTCAGGACTAGGTACGGGCATTATGAGTTTGTTGTTATGCCCTTTGGTTTGACTAATGCACCGGCAGCATTCATGGATTTGATGCATCGAGTCTTTCAGCCGTACTTGGACCAGTTCATGGTGATTTTTATTGATGATATCTTGGTCTATTCTAAATCTGAATCGGAGCACGAGCAACATCTACGGCTTGTATTAGAGAAGTTGCAGGAGCATCAGTTGTTTGCCAAGTTTAGCAAATATGAATTTTGGCTGCAACGGATTTCTTTTCTTGGCCATGTTATTACACAGAGCGGTATTTCTGTAGATCCCACTAAGATTGAATCAGTGATGTCTTGGAAGCGGCCAGAGAGTGTTTCTGATGTCCGTAGCTTTCTTGGCTTGGCGGGTTATTACCGTAGGTTTGTCAAGGACTTCTCGAAGATTGCGGGGCCACTATCTAAGTTGACTCAAAAACGGACTATCTTTAATTGGGATGAGAAGTGTGAGAGTGGGTTTCAAGAGTTGAAAAAGAGGTTAACTACCGCTCCAGTACTTGCTCTACCAGAGGGAACCGATAATATGGTCATTTACAGCGATGCATCCAAGGAGGGCTTGGGATGTGTTCTTATGCAGGATGGCCGAGTTATTGCCTATGCTTCTCGAAAGTTGAAGCCTTATGAAGAAAATTATCCGACTCATGATCTTGAGTTGGCAGCAGTTATCTTTGCACTCAAGAAGTGGCGTCATTATCTGTGGGGAAGTAAGTTTGAAATTTTCACTAATCATAAGAGTCTGAAGTACTTGTTCTCACAGAAGGAGTTGAATATGCGCCAGCAGAGGTGGATGGAGCTTCTTGGAGATTATAATTGTTCTATCAATTATCTGCCTGGAAAGGCAAATGTTGTAGCAGATACTCTCAGCCGGAAGGCTAATATTTCTTGTTTGGCTATCAAGAAGTGGGAGGTTCTTGAGGAGTTTAGTTATTGGAGACCAGAGTTGACTCAGGTTGGAGTGTTGTGTTCACATCTCCGTATTCAGCCTTTATTATTGTCTCAGATCAGGGAAGCTCAGCAACTTGATGTTAAACTTCAGAAGATCAAGGATCAGATCACGGATGATCAGTCTGACTTCAAACTGCATGAGGACGGTATTCTTCGGTTTCGGAACAGGGTTTGTGTTCCCGATGAACCGGGCTTGAGGCGAGGTATTCTGGAGGAAGCTCATAATTCTAAATATACTATTCATCCCGGTGGAACCAAGATGTATCGGGATTTGAAGCAACATTACTGGTGGAACAATATGAAGAGGGAGGTTGCTCAGTTTGTATCTAGATGTTTGACTTGTCAGAGGGTGAAAGCCGAGCATCAACGACCAGCAGGTTTGCTTCAGCCGTTGGCTATACCAGAGTGGAAATGGGAGCATATTACGATGGACTTCGTCACTGGTTTGCCTAGAACACCGAGGGGTAATGATGTAGCTTGGGTTGTCGTGGATCGTTTGACGAAGACAGCTCATTTTATTGCAATGAGGATGGGAGATGAGGTTACAAAGTTGACGGACCTCTATCTGGATCAGATTGTTAGACTTCACGGTATTCCGTCTAGTATTGTCTCCGATCGAGATCCTCGATTTACTTCTCGTTTGTGGGAGAAACTTCAGGAGACCTTGGGTACTCAGTTGAACTTCAGTACCACGTATCATCCACAGACCGACGGTCAGTCTGAGCGGACTATTCAGATTCTGGAAGATATGCTTAGGGCTTGTGTTCTGGACTTTGGGAAGAACTGGGAGAAATATCTACCACTTGCCGAGTTTGCCTATAACAATAGTTATCAAGCTACTATTGGGATGGCACCTTTCGCAGCTCTTTACGGTCGTAAGTGCCGTTCACCTTTATATTGGGATGAGGTAGGAGAGATGAAGACTGTTGATCCGACCATCATGCCAGAGCTTCTAGAAAAGATTGAGAATGTTCAGTTGATCAGGCAGAGAATGCTTACGGCGCAGAGTAGATTCAAGAGTTATGCTGATAAGCGTCGTCGGGACTTGGAGTTTGCAGTTGGAGATCGGGTTTTCTTGAGATTGTCTCCTCGAAAGGGGTTTGCTTGTTATGGTAAAGGTGGAAAGCTGAGTCCGAGATTTGTTGGGCCGTTTGAGATTACTGGCAGGGTTGGTAAGTTGGCATATCGGTTGGCTTTACCGGAGAACTTCTCTAATGTCCACGATGTATTTCACGTGTCTAATTTGCGAAAATATAATCCGGATCCTTCTTATATTCTTGAGCCAGAGCCGTTACAGCTTCGAGAGAATTTGACTTATGACGAGCGTCCGATTCGTATTCTAGATCAGATGGACTGAGAGTTGACGTCGAAGAGGATTCCGATGGTTAAGGTGTTGTGGAAGCATCACGGTATTGAGGAAGCTACGTGGGAGAGACGAGATCAGATGCAGCAGCAATACCCAGATCTATTCCGTACATCAAGTAAGAATTTCGAGGATAAAATTTCTATAAGGGGGGGGGGGGAGAATGTGAAACCCCACTTTTCCTGGTTATCTCATTTTACGTGCTATACCTCGTTTTGCGTGCATATGATCTGTTTATATGCTATAGGACCTAGAAAGTTATAATTTTGATGTCAATACTCCTAATACGTGCTAAATGTGCATTCATGAAATTTTCATCAAAAACGGGATTAGAAATTTTATCGTCGATTTTTAGTGAATAGTATTTTCGAAACACGTCCGCTAAAATTTTGAAACTGGTCTTTTTATCCCTTCTAGACCTAGTCCACATACTTTAATAGACCTGTGTTTGATGAAAACGGTTTTAAAATCGGCTTAAGAATTTATTATGGTTTTTACACCGACTTTTGCGAAAATCAAGTTTTAAGCCGACTCGGGTGAAATTGTTGGATTGTAAAACTTCTTGTCACCTAAAAATAATTTACTTGAGCTAGCTTGGGTGTTGAATAAATGTTTTGAACTTTGGTGATCAAGAAAATGCATTTAAAGTCAAGAAAACACAAAAATACTAACTTAAACTACTTTGACTTTGCATTTTTTTTTTAATTGACTAAGCTTTGTCATCTAACTTTGTTGTTTGTTGTTTAATTAAATATTGATGTTATATTGATGTTATTGATTGATTATTATTGAGTTCGGGAATCGGGCACTTTCGTTGCTGATCTCCCAATTGATTGATTGATGATTGATTGATGATTGATGATGATTATGGAGTCTTAGTATGTGTGTGCCACCTCTCGGGCAGCGTTGGGCTATCGGGTTGATAACGGCATGACTGCCATAGGCTACCCCAGCTCGCATGACGGAGGTGTCATGGAGGGAGGGGCTAGTAAGGTACCTCGGGTGCGTGAGTAATTGGGAGTTATAAGAAGAACGATTGAGATCGTGATGGCGTTTGGAGCTACACCAAATAGAGTATCCTTTATTGAATGGTTATATAGTTATGTGATGATAATGTTATTATTGTTGTTGTGTGTTTACTTGCTTGAAGGACTAAATCCAAGGAGCATAGTGAATATTGTCGAGATCTATCGGATCCTCATTGAGCTTATGTATATAAGCTCACTCTCTATTATTGCATGCTTACAGGTGTTGCAGAGCCGGATTACGGGTACGTGCCTCCTGAGGAGGAAAATGTGCCTTACGTGGACGAGTCATATGTTCCTGAGTCTTGTCCATGATTCTATGTTGTTTAATGTCATGTACATTAGCTTAATAGACTTTTATATGTTTTATGGTTCTTATTGTAATAGATGTTGAAAAGATAATGATCCAAATGATGTTAACTTATTGGCTTTATTTTGTCTATAGTTAAGTTGTTAGATGGGTCTCAACTTATTTTTGAAATGTATGATAAGGTTGAGGTATTGTATGTTATGTTGGAACGGAGGCAGATAACGAAGACTGATTATTGTATATTACGGTTATGTTGTGTGTTGTTATGCTGTTGAGGAGTTGTTGTTTGTATGGTTATAGAATTGGATGTTTAATGTTATTAATGAGGTTGGTTTAGAACCTCGGAAATCTATTTACTGTCGTTATTCTGTCGAAATTCCGTTGCGTCCTGACTGATTGTAGGTGGGGTCGAGTTGGGGCGTGACAACTTGGAATATGCAAAAGAATAAAGAATAAAGAATAAGATTGTCTAGCTTTTTGTGAGATTTCGTCTTCTAGTGAGTTGAATTAGCAATTTAATATTAGTTAGTGGAGTTTGTAGGATTAATTAATGATCTAGTGCTTCGTGTAAGATGCTTTCTTGATTAGCGTGTGGGCAAGCATACCTAGGTCTAGGGCACGCACTACGAGGTAAGGCACGCACTACGAGACGAATGCACGTTTCCCAAGTAAATGCACCTAACCCTAAATGAATGCACGTAATTCAATGCAAGGCACACAAAATGAAACACGACTCTTAAACCTAGGTCAAGGCACACAAATCTAGGTTAGGGCACACGAAATGAGGTATCACACGCAAATCGAAGTCGGGGCACGTAAGTTGAGAATTAGGGCATATAATTCTAGGTCAAAGCACGAATGACGAGGCATGCACGAAAATCAAGACATGGCACATAATCCAAGGTCAGTCATATAATTCTAGGTCTAAGGCATGCAAATCGGGGTAACACACGTTATTCGGGGTCGGGCCTTACACTAGCCTTGTAAGCCCACACTTGTGTAGAATAGATTGTTCAACACCTACGGTACAAACCCATTTTTGACCAATTGGTCCTAGTATCATAGGAGACTGAACGGCCGCCCCATAATTACTAGACTGACCTGCTATAATTATTCCATAAACACCTAGCGAAGATATGGCAAACAAATAAAGTAGCCCTATGTTTGGATCTGACAAAACTATACCGTAATCAAAAGGTACATCGACCCGAGCGACCAGACTTAACATAAATGTAACCACTGGAGCCATTCTAAAAAGGGAGAAATTAGCATTACTCTGTGAAATAGGTTCTTTTAGAATGAATTTCAAACCATCTGCTAGAGGTTGTAACAACCCAAACGATCCCACTACATTAGGACCCTTTCTGCGTTCTACAAAACATTATTTTACGTTAAGCTAGTACTAAAAAGGCTACTCCTAGTAGAAGTGGTAGAATTATTCCCAGTATTTCAGTTAGAACGGCTATGTAAATTTTTGATTATCTATTCACTCATGATCTGGCTTGGTTGACCCGATCATGATATTTCACTCATGATCTGGCCTGGTTGACCCAATCATGATATTCAAGGATGGGACCTTTTCTTGAAAGACTCTAGATCCCGATAAGAGTTGAAGATGGTGCAACATCGAATCCTATTACATTACTTCGAATGGAATCTTAGCCTGCCTCACCTGCTTTCGTTCTTCTTCTGTACCGTCCCTTGCATAAAGACACCCGAGCACCCCTTCCTTCATTCATGCTTATAATGAGAAATCATCATATGATAAATATGAAACAAATCAAAGAAATATTTTTTGTACCAACATACTTTCCCAAGAAATCCCTAGGATTGGGGTTTTAAGGGCAACCCTACAAAGCGCTTCTCCGCAAACAATACAACCACCGCAGTACTGTTAGCCTATCAGCCACTCTGGGATAAACCCAAGGCAGAAGTTGAAGAATCATTTGCTTTGCTTTCTTCTTTGACTGCTTTGTTCCCCAACAAAAATGAGGAAAGACTTGTTGGAAATCACTGGTTGACTTCGTCCAACCAAGAAATACATGGGATTTTTTTGGCATAAACAAAAGATTGGTTGCTTCTAAATCTCTCTTTCTTCTCTTATATATATAGTTAAGATCCACTCCTAAATACAGTCGTGATCTTATATACGATACCAGCATCCAAGGAATTCTCGGACAAGATGGTCGTATATAGGCTGTAATGAATAGTAAGTAGGTCGGAAGGCCAAGAGAGTGAGTATGGCTACATTTGACTTTATCTTGACTCCCCCTTCCACAATAAAAGTTGTCCTGGATACCTCTTGGGATTTGTGTCAAAAAATTCCCGCTTTATTTTAGAGATACGCCCCGTCAGTCTCAACCATCCCTCTACTTCAAAGGATACGTTGGGACTCGACTTGGAGGGCCACAGCATCGAAGATGAACACTATCCGGTTGAACAACCAGAGGGGGGATCGGGGAGATCGATCTTTCTTCTGGGCGTTCCCATTCGAGTTAAATTCTTGGTTCCAATTGGTCCAAGAGAGAGAAAGCCTCAATCGGAAAGGCCTTTGCTCCATTAGGGGTGTTTATTGTGGTTCCCTAGGATCAGGTTTTATTTTGACCCGAATAACGAAATGTTCTTAGTCAGAGACTATGAGCACTTCGCTTCTAAAGTGGGTTTAGACAATCCTCTTCCTGAATTTGATCTAGTTACACCCTATCTAGGTCGATTAGGTAAGTCAATGGAAGGTAGGGGCAAGAGGATAATATTCGCCATAGGAAACTAGGTGAATCAGAGGTTGCTACACCCCATTCCTAAATGGTTGATGGAAGTTTTTCTTCAATTACCTATGGATGGTACATTCAACCAAATGGCACCTTTGAGCCGCTTAGTTGGCGCCAAGAGCACATACTCGGTGGATTTAAAGTCAGCGACTAATCGCTGTCCCTTCCTCCTCTAGTATGCAGTCTTAGACGCTTGCTTTGGCCCAACTTTTGCCCAAGGAGTGTCTCTGTCATTGACAGGACATCCATTCCTAGTGGACTAGGTGCGGACACCCGATTTACTAGTGTGGTTTTCCACGGGTCAACCGTTAGGGTATTCCTCTTCTTGGCCTTTGTTTGCGTTAACCCTGAATGCTTTGATATGGTTAGTGGCAGACAAGGTGTACTATCAGCAAGTCTTTGACTGTTACACGGTACACGGTGATGACGTTGTCATCGCCGACAAGTGCGTAGCCACTATTTGCCTGGAGACCCTTTCCCGCTATTACATTCCTGTTTCGAAACATAAGTCATTAGTGTCGGATAGGTGCCGTCAGTAGGCATAGTATTAGTAGTTTCCCACATTGGCAGTCTCCTAGCATTTCTAGGTTGCTGAAGATGTTCTAAAAACATTCCATGCCTTTTTGATTTATGGTTAGGACGTGGTAGGCCGTTGAATCCGTTCCTCAAGGGCACTTTACTTTAGTAGACTATCTCCGCAAGGAGACAACCGCTGACAAGCTCAAGTTATTCCCTGATGAAGTAGTAGTTGGGGATTCAACGCGAGATTTCTTAGAGTGGACTGCCCTGAGGTCATAGGTCCGACAATTGCTCGCATACTTGAGGTGGTATCACCTGACGGTATAGTCGCCTAAGGTGTCCATCCAAGATTTCTTTAACGCTCCGGTTATGAACCATCATTGGAAGCCTGAGACGACTGATCCAACATTAGTTCGTTTTGGGCTTTTATGGCATGTTTATGATCGTTTAGCGGAATGGGGTCTTGACTACAAGGTTCCTATCCTTGAGTCATCACCCGTGTCTGGCAACGGACATGTGGTAATGGGTGGAGTCACTAGAAAGGACTTCACGTTATTAGCATTTTGGGTTGACCAACACAATGCTAGGAAATGGGTGATCACTCTTCGACCTTCGGAGGGTCTGCCCCCTTTGTCCATCGGCCATAAGAATGACAGTGTCTCCGGTCACCAATTCCACTTGGGCTTCCAACATTGGAATCGGAAGACCGGTGCCTATGAGTCTGAGTACCGTTAAGTGCGAAAAGGATCTAGGCATCGCTCGGAAGATGGGGGATTAGATAAGAAAGAAAGGTCGACCTTTGTTTACAGAGCATAGATTATCCCCGAAAACAATGTTCGACCCACATGTGAAAAGAATATAGCTGAAGTAGCATGATTGGAGGGAGCTTATTAGCGCTTAAGCTATATGCTTAACTTTCCCATATGCTACGACCTTTCTTCTCTTATGCAATTTCTAGTTACAGGGAAAGATCACTCTTAAAAGAAATCTGTATCGTATATACCACTACCACCAAAAGGGGGAAGGTAAAGAAACTTCTTGCTACTTAAAATCTCCATACTTTTCTAACTAAAAAAGTGTAAAATAACATTGGCTTTTTCCTCCAACTAGAAAGGGATCTTGTTCACGGCGGATTCAAGATACTCAAATGTAGCTTTGACTTTAGCTATCTCATTCATTCTTTTTTTTTCTTTTGATTGGTAAGTAGCCCTTTTCGGGTTAGTTGAAAGACCAAGAATGGCCTCTTTGAAAGAAGACGACATACATGCTGGGAAGGAAAAAGAAGGAGATGTGGCCTAAGTAGGTACAACAAAAGGTACTAGTATGGGCGCAATATGTGATTGTAAGCTCTTCTTTGGCAAGTTTCATGATTTGCTAATCCGATCTTGTAAGTTGGCTTATCTTAGGCCATCGACTGAGACGATGGCTTGAAACCCGGGTAGAAATAAGACTAGTCTTCAAACATTTCCCTATCAGTCGAGCATCTTCAACGCTTGGAAGTAACAAATTGCGGGGCCTAAGCTGTTGAATAAGTTGCGGGTCTTGAGGTGGATGTGGCATCTTCTGAACCACCATAGTTAGGGGGAAAAAAGCTTATCTTTTTTCAATGCAACCAGAGGGCTCTTAGTACACTAACACTACTACCTGCCCAATAAGAGGATGTTTTTATGTTTATGTCGTCAAAAGAAAGGGCTTCTTTATCAGCACATAAAATAAATTAAATAAGAGAGGTTTGAAGATTTCATCAAGAAAAGAAAAAAACCGCATTGTGTGGGGCCTGCCCTAAAATAGCCTTTACAGAGCTTCTCTATCAAGAGCTGCTAGTTGGTGGTTGAGGAGTAATACGTTCTGCATAAGCTACATTTCATGGGGGAGGCACCTATCCAGTACTTCCGAACTCGTCTTTCATCTATAGACATTGGGTCGCTAAAGCCAATAGTTCGGTGCCCGGGCAACAGCCACTCATCTTTGGTTGCAGCTTCGGCCGAATCCTATGCTTTCAGTTCAATTCCATTCCTTGGTTCTCCGGTTGATTGCCCAACCCGCGTTACTCCTTAAAAAGCTTTGGAATGGCGGTTTCACTTACTTCTCACGGACATTGGACCTTCTTCAAACTGGCATTTGAACTTTAGCAAAGAGTCTATTGGATAGAACGGGGAGCTATTTGCTAATCGAGGGCTTTATTTCCCTACTGTAGTTCAAGACTAGCTAGGTATCCTCCTCAGTATCGTTACCATGCTAGCTTGAATAATCTCAGAGCTTGGCTACAATTGCCTCAAAGGAATACAGAGTTGTCTTATTTTAGCGAGCACTCCTCTTATGAACCTTAAACCAGATGACAGAAAGAAAGCAAAAGGAGAAGGAAGAGAAGCGACTAATAGACGTTATCCTACTAGCAGTGACTAGAAGGAAGGGAGCCAAGTCACTAACTAGAGGAAGGGTCTACGATTGCCGGGTCGTGTTAACCTATAAAGAACTTTTATAATAGCTTATACTCCTCACAAATTACTAAAAGACTGTCCTACGACCCCTCACAGAAAAAAAAGGTCTCTGCTTAAAGGAATTTCAGATAAGTCTTTGGGCGTACTTTGACGAGGGCTAACAACTCCTTCTTTCTATTCTATAGAATTGCCAATATCCAATAAAATCAAATCTTACTATTAAAATAGAGGGATTATTAGTCTAGTCTAGCACGTAGTTTCAAAGAATTAAATTAAGAGAATCAGTGATCTATGCCCGACGAACGTCAACCACCTCTTTAAGGTCTTCAGTATTTAGGGGGCACGGAGCCACTGTTATCTCCTCTTAGCGAGTTTGGTACCCTTACCACTTATTGGCTAGCGATGTACACAGCAGTCAAAGCAATGTATAATAAGCGTCGATCGCGATACGGCCCAGATTGATTGAGTCAAGTAATGGCATCCACTGAGAGCTTACCTTAACTGGCATGACATTTAAAGAAGGCTACGTCTAGACCTGAAGAATCCCTTAGTCTTTCGGTCTAGGCATATTATCTAAGCGACTCTCCTAGTGTTTAGTGGCCCAAGTGTATTTTCTTTTTAGATAATCTACCCGTTTTACGGCTGGTTTCTTATTATCCTCCGCTTGTAGTGATTGAATCTTGTTTCTGATACAGCACCATTGATTGGTCTATTGGCAAAGAAAACCCGGGAATTAAATATTTTGTTCTGTACTCCAGACATTTATTATGCTGTCACTACTGCTTGTCAATTTGAATTGCATCAAATCTCTCATTCGAACTTCATCTACAAGAATTCTAAACAAGAACTCGAGACTTGAAATGAATCCAAGTGGAGGTTGCGTAAGGAATAGCATGCAAAAGACAGCATGGAAAGACAAAGACAGGATTTCTTAGAAGTTGGAAGTTTCAATTCAAGTCCCTGGTTCAAGAATAAGCAAGAGGATAGTAAGCAAACAAGCTAATAAGTATTTAGAAAGCTAACCTGAAAGCAGGGCAAGTAACCCAAAGCATCGACTTGGAATAGATTGATTGGATTGAGGTAAAATCTCTCTTGTCCCTCTAGCTACTCTGTTTGATTTGAGGAATTAGTCAGAGGTGAGTAGTAGGCTCATGTTTCTTGTGTTGAAGTAAGTACACCGGTGACGTATTATAAGATCTATGGTCTTTTTCCTTCTTTCCTAAAAAGAAAGTGAATAAAAACCCCAACAATAAGTGAGAGAAATTGAATAAGAGCTCAAAAATAAGGTAAGCCAGATCTTCTCGTAGCCGTTGTAAGCCTTTCCGTTACTGTAGTGAATGGCATATAAGTAACCTTAGCTATTAAATCAGCTCTTAGGGTGGTCCTTATGCTTAACACAGGGAGTTCGAACATTCATACTTCTTGCCAAACATTTTTTAGAAAGAACGGATTGAGAGAGGGGATAAAGGGATTTGGCTTTACAGATGAATTGAAGAAGAAGGATCGCATTCTCTCCTTCTATCATTGGTGGTATCGTATAAAAGATCACGGCTACATTTAGGTAGGAAAAAGTGATCTGATTGTAACTAGAAATTGCTTAAAATAAGAGTTCGCCAAAGGTTGGAAAGATGTAGTACGTCGGGTTAACCAGGTTCTACCACTGAGGGGCTCAATCATAGTCAAAAGAAGAGTTTGATCCTGGCTTGTGTAGCGTATGCCAAGCTAGCCTTCCCTCTTTTAAATCTTCTTTTTGAACAGCTCTAAAGATTTTCATTCTAATCAATTTCTGGTCCTATGCAAAAGATGAATCCATCAACTCTGAATCTCCTGCCCTTCTTATAGAGCCCATAGAAGCCTATGGATGGCCTCCCTTGCATCAGATTAGAATAGATGCCCATCACTAGCAGCAGTAGTTTCTCTCACATATCCCTATCCAGACCTGGCATCAGGAGCCAAGCCGTATCAACAATCAACAGCAAACCCAAGATCTCAGAGAAGAGGATCTTAGGCAATAACTCTCATTTGACACATAGGTGCTATCAGCCCTTCTCTTATGCCGGGTCTAGGAGAGGAGGAATAGAATATGCCTGAAGTGAGCCAAGTCTGGGATCTTTCCTTTCCTCAAAGCTAAAGCCCTTGAAGCCAAGTCTTTTTTCTCTTCTTTAAAGCTTGGAGCTGGTGTATGAGTTTATTATATCATAAGTAAGAAAGTTGAGATTGTCAGTTTCATGAGTTCACCCACTTCCCCGAAGGATGACCTGCATCGTCTATTCTCTTCTCTGGCTCGACCACTTGTGTACATAAAGTATATGTGTACGTGGCCGATGAATGGGACCTACGCGGGAAAGGGAAGAAAGGGATGCCAGGGACATAGTAATCTTAGGGTTCATTTCATGCCCACAGAACGAAAGACAGAAGAGCAACTTTAAGGGCGAAGAAGTTTCAAATAGAAAAAGTAGCCATCTCGAGAGAAGAAAAGAGGAACCAGGCACAATTTACAGGAAAATGCCGGGTTAATGCCCTAGGACGGAAAGCCACAGGAGTGGAGAGAAAGCGGGAAAAGAAAGAGGAAATGAGTTTTCCCATTCGATTGATCGATTTAGAGTCCCGAACCAAAGCCCATACTATGACTAAGAGAAGTGGAAGTTCCTACCCTGGGAACATTGACATACGATCTTTCCGGATTAGGGAGCAGAGTGTGAACCTAAAACTGATATGAAAAAAAGCCATCAAGCAAGACACCCACGCCAAGATCGATGAAAATAGAAGCGAACTCTTTCTTTTATAGAAAGGACAAGTAAGAGAGAAGACTAGTTAGGCTGAAGTAGCACACCTTGATCTCTCATTCCTTCCGCGTGCACCGTCGATCAGGGTAGGGCATTAAGCGGGAATAAGAAAGTAGAAAGACGTTCACTTGAAGCCAGAGCGTTGGTACGGGAATTTTTAGCGGTATTAACTAAAGCATTTTTGAAACCGTGCTTTCGTATCCTTGGGAATGAAACTAGTGCCCCAGAGTTGGGCATTGGGTGAGGGATGTAATTCAATTCATCTATAAAGATAAGAATAATAGAAAAGCTATATCTATAGAAGACTCTAATAGAAGATATCCTTTTGAGAATGCCTACATTGATTACCAGGCTAAAACAAGAACCATAGAGCACCGGGCCTTAGTGTGCTTTCTATTCTAGATCTCTCCTTTTTTGCAATTCCATTTGTGATGAACACTCGATTTTTCTTAACTAGGTACTACACCTCTGAAGAAATCTACATCCGATCTAAAAGGAACTGGCTTGGCTGGCTTGGGACAGTCAAAAGAATGAAACTAGTTACCCTACCTTCTGTTCATTGCTTTCTTCTTTCTTTCGCCCATTAAAGTGGTACGTGAGTTGGATTCAGATCGTCGTGAGACAGTTCGGTCCATATCTGGTATGGGCGTTAGAGCATTGAGAGCACCTTTCCCACGTCTAAGTCATCTCTTTCGAAATCTCCTATGAGTAAGTCCCTGCTCGAACAGTTAAATGGCAAATTTGAGTCTTTTTGAGCTTGGTTCCCGATAAAGAACTCTTTGACCCGGGAATCAGTCTTATTCCTCTCATTCCACTATTAAATTCATTAAAAAAATTGAACCTATTTTAGACAGATATAGTTACAGAATATGCATTATAAGCTACATAGGATTAGTTAGTAGTAAAACTCTTTTATACATTCCTAGCTTATAAAAAGATGAAGAGTAAGAAAAAAAACTATGATGAATTCGTAGTGGGATGTTAGATCCCTTTAATTTCAAGTGGTACCTACAACTGAATTCTTTAACCATCTTTTGCTAGATAGCTTTGTCCATTACCCGCCTGTAAGCTAGGACCAAATTGTATTAGGACTTTACCATCAACAAGATAAGCATAAGCACTAGTTCCATGTTGGTACTAAGCAAAGACAAGACATTATTATGCATCTTTTCTACGCCGAGGAAGATATGTTTCAGTTACTTGATTGGTAACCAACTCTTTCCTGAGTTTAGATGTTCTATATTAGAATTCTATTCTGTCAGATGATTTCTTTATCATTCTAATTCCAATCTTCGCCAATCATCTTCTTAGTACCACGATGAATTAACTAAATGAAGAGGCATCCATTAAGGAAGTTCGTTTTTTTAATAGTTTCAACGAGAACACGATTCCCAAATTAAGGACAAGGTAATGAACTAGGATACTGATCCAGAGTACCCTAAAACAATACAACCCTAAATGAAAAGACTCGTACAATGGGATGAGAGATGTGTCAGGCCTAAGTCAACTATAGAAGCTAAGTGACCATGACAAGAAAAAAGCACCCATCAAAGAAGCTAAGCAACAGGAATAAAAGGATGCAACTAGCGGTAGTGATAAAGACTATTAATAGAATATCCCGCAGTGTAGTAAATGTAGTCATGAGCATGTAGGTGAGCGGGAGATGGCTTTGACTGACTTCTTGGAGAGCTTTCTATGTGTCCCTCCCATGGGGAATCCCTTAATATTCACTCGGGTGCAAAAGTAGTTGACTTGATAGCAGGGACTTCCGCATCGTCCGAAAAAGTCCTATCTCCGAATGCCTGGTATTTTATTATCGAACAAATAAAAAGAATTTCCTTCGGGGCCATAGGGCCAAGGTCAAATGCATGCTAACTCAATGTGATATAACTTACTTTATATGTTTTTCGTAGGTTGCTTCGGACTCTGTGTGATAACCTGAACCCGGCATGCATTTAATGACATTTAACTGCATTTAATTAAATGCTTAATTAGTTAAATCAACCATTTTACACTATTTTGATATTTCTTTTGGAAGCATTTAATAATTTTTATATTGATTAATTAAAATATTATTACCTATTTCTATTAATTATAGTAATTGAATTTATTCTCTTGTATATAATTAAGTGTCATCTTAAATGTTAGTATTTAATTGCACTTGATTACATGTTTATATTTACTTGTTCATTCGTATCTTAGCATTAATTTCATAATTCTTTAAAATATTCTAGAAATAGGTAAATTAATTATTTTTAAATGAATATTGGTTATTTTTATTGTTTTGATTATTTTAATAATCGATTTTAATTGTCTTGCATTAAAATTACTCAGTTTTCAATTAAATGAGAAAAGTAACTCCGAGCCAGAGTGAATTTTAAACTATTCTATTATTCTACTTCTCAAAAAAAATTATAGTTTTATATTGTTGTTCATCATTTGATTAGCGATCGTTTATTGACCATTCGATCGTAACATTTCGAAAATGAGGGTTAGAGAAATATTCCTCGGACTTAGTAAAAAATGTTTTTAGCTTAATTTAACTAGTTTTAGTTGTTTTTCATTTAATTGCATTGGTTTAACTTGGAATAGGCTAAATCCCATCAAAATGAGCTTGTTTGACCATATTTTCACTTAAGCTTGATCTTGCAAAATGACCAAAATGCCCTTTGTCATATTTTATAAATAAAAAAAGGCAAAAATAAAAACAAAACAAATCCATAAATGCCCATTTTGTTCCCCCCTTGGCCGAAACTTCAAGGGCCAAAATAGAAAGAATTTTGCTTGCATTTTCTTCTCCAATCTTGCGTGGAATTGCTCGGGGATCGTGACTCGGGTCCTTGCGGGTCTTCCTCGTCAATCTCTGTGAGGGTTTTCACGTTTTTGTGCATTTATATTCAAATTTGATTTTTGATTCAATTTCTTAGATTTGATATTTAATGCGTTATAATGCTTGAAATTGCTTGGAATTGCCTCTTTAGGATTCGTACAGCATTGTTTGTTAGTTATTTAGCGATTTTTACAGTTAGAAATGCAAATTGAATTTAGGCAACAATGTGAATAGTAATAATGAATAGTAAAACCCTAGAATTTTGGAATTTTGATCCGAATTGTGATTTCTTAATTTGGATAGGTGCCATTAATGATAGAAAGATAAAATGTGCAATATAAACGGATCGGCCTTCGTTAAAATTGGAAATTAGACAAAGAAACGGAAAGGGTCCGTTTGACCAAAAGTTGATCGTGCTCGAATTGAGTTGGGGGTTTTGCTATTGAGGGCATGGAAGCACTTTTGGCGTTGTCGTGGCGTTGATTAAGTGATCGGTTAACATAGCTGTAGTTCAAACGCAGTAGGTGGACTTTCGGGCTTCAGTTGGGAAAATGAAGTTTAGTGACATAGAAACATGCCTTGTAGTGCTTAAGTGAATGTAGTGAAATCGGTTTCCTAATCCCGTAGCTCGTTTGCTCGTAATTGCATTTGGAAGTTAGGGATTGAATAGTGATATTTGACGTTTTCGTGCTTGAACTGCTATTACGTGTCTAGTTGATGTTCTTGTTGAAGTTAATGATAATCATGCTTGAAAAGTTAATTGAATGCTAATGTTGATTGTAAATGCTTGATATCTCGTTTATCGCCACTAATCTGCACTTTCATGCTATTGCTCGTTTATTGCTTGTATCTCGTATTGCATTGCATTAGTGTTAGGAGAGTGAGTGATGGGCCTCTCTAGGCAGTCTCGAGCTACTAGGGTTGGTTGCTCTAGCTCCGTGTCCTATTCCCATTCTCGCTAGGGATGACGCCCTGGGTGATTTGGGTCGTAGATGTGTCGGGGTACTTCCGAAGTACACCCAGTGGATGTTATAAGGTGGTTGCGTGCTTATTGTCATCATTGTCAACATCAAGCTCGAGATTGATGTATTGCTCGTGGAATGGTACATTGCTCGTAAGAGTGAACCGTGACCTTCAAAGTGTGGTATAGCTTTGAATGGTTGTGTTAATGCTTTCTTTAATTGTTTATTGTATTGTCGTTTATATTGAATGCTTTCTTATTCATTATTTGCATTGCACGATCTTCTTTCTCTCCACCTCGATATCTGTCTCGCCCTCACTGAGTATACATGTTTTGTATATTCACTCCTCACCACCACATTTCAGGAAATGCCATGTTAGCTGGAAAGTTCATGGTTACGTGAAAGTTCGTGCTTGAAGAGTTGTCTTGCGTGTTATGTGGCTGAGTTGTAGAAAGATGCAAAGATGTATGTTTTCATGTATTGTTTGTATTTAGTGTTAAAAGTTATGTAATTAATTTAACTAGGTAATTGAGGTAGAATGATAAGCTAGATTATGTATCCAATTAGAATAGTTAACTTCAATGCATGATTGTATTGTCTAAAAGAAAGAGTTAGAATAGTCTGGGTACTTGGAAATGTATGTATACTTGTTGTGTTTAATTGTTGAGAAACAAGGCTCGGATGGACTTGAGGTGTATGTATAGTTGGACACGGTGCTAGTCCACTTATAAGCTATTGTAGGTTTTGCATTTTGCCTAGAAACAGGGGAGACTCAGTTCGTCTTTCCCTAAAATTTTGCCCGGGTTTGGAATTGGGTTGTGATTAGATTGATTGATAAAACGCCCAGTCTCGAGAAGGATCGGGGTATTACAGGTGGTATCAGAGCTTCTTTAGCTCATAAGCCGGGACAGGGTCCTCGGTCTGGTGGGTAGTGATCCTTGAATGTGTGCTTGTTAAATGTGTCTTGAAAGTGTATGCTTATAGGTGAGATTGTGTGTCTTGACTTGAATGTATGCACCTATGTGATATAGTTATGTGTTATATGTTAAATGTTTCTCAAGTAAAGTGAAGTGACTACTCGTGTATCGAATTGGCATCGTGAATCGAATCGAGCTTGTGAATTGTTATTTTCTTGAAGTATTGCTTGTAATGTGTGTATTGGAATGTCTTGAATTGGTTGTGTCGTCATTTGAATTGATTATGTTGTGTTTGACTTGATTGTCGTGCTTGAGTGACTTTGCTAAATAAATTGTTTTATAAACTTGCTTGCATAATAGTTTAAGGCATGTGTGTATAAATGTGATATATTGGCATTCATACATGTCCTAATGAAATGGTAAGAAAGACTTCTTCCTTCCCCTAAAGAGAAGTGGTTAGTAGCAGGCCTCCAAGTTATGTGGATTGACAGGAATGAACAGTATTTGACTAGCCTTTATTTGGGAGTTGGTGTTTGCTTTTGGAGCTCGGTTATTGGCGAATGTCTAAGGTCCTTCTCTGTGCTTAACAGTTGTGAAAGAGTAGTTTTTTTTTGGGGTTCTATTTGGTTGTTCTCTGGAGCATTCTTTGGTTTTCTTATTGGGTATTCTTTGGAACTTCTGTTGGTACTTCTTGGTAGACTTGGCTATTGGGTTTTCAATCGGACTTACTGCATAGTATTCTCTATGGCATATGTGTCTCGGTCTTTATTGGTGTGTTACTGGCATCCCTGATTGGAAATTCTTTAATGGCTTTCCCTAGAATTCTTAGTGGCCATTTATCTAGTACTTACTTATTGGGCAATCCTTGTTACTTTCTTATTGGAGCATTGTATCGCGTATTTCTTTTGGTATTCCTCAGTAGGTTTGGTATATGGAATTCCTATCCGACTTGTTGTATAGTAATACTTACAACACTCTTTGGAATTCTTATTGGGCATTCTACTAGTATTTTCCTTATTAGCACTTATTGGAAGTCTTACACTTGGAATCCTGTTCGGACTTGTTATCGCACATTGTTTATGGTTAGCTGTGGAATACTTTGGGTTTTCTTTGTGGTATGTAGTATAAAGTTTGCACTTGGCAAATGGTGATGAGGTCTTGAAGTTTGGCCTTATATGTGCTGCATCTACTTTGGCTATCCTTGACTTCCTTATTTGGTACTTGTTGAACTACTACTGGAGATTCGTATGTGGGGTATTTCTTCGGCATTCTTCTTGTCATTAATATGTGATGTTAATTTTATCTACAGTATCTTTGCTTCAGTCTTAAGTTGATATTTTCTTGGCATTCTTGGTTGGGATTTCTATTCGGGTTTTCCTATGAGCATCCTTATTCACTATCTTGCTTAGCAACCGATGAAGATTAGCCAGAGTTGGATTTTAGATGATGCTGAGTTCTATTGGAAGAAGAATTGCGAGGATACAATTGTTTTAAGGGGGGAAGGATGTGATAACCCGAACCCGGCATGCATTTAATTAAATGCTTAATTAGTTAAATCAACCATTTTGCACTATTTTGATATTTCTTTTGGAAGCATTTGATAATTTTTATAATGATTAATTAAAAGATTATTACCTATTTCTATTAATTATAGTAATTGAATTTATTCTCTTGTATATAATTAAGTGTCATCTTAAATGTTAGTATTTAATTGCACTTGATTGCATGTTTATATTTACTTGTTCATTTGTATCTTAGCATTAATTTCATAATTCTTTAAAATATTCTAGAAATAGTTAAATTAATTATTTTTATTGTTTTGATTATTTTAATAATCGGTTTTAATTGTCTTGCATTAAAATTACTCAGTTTTCAATTAAATGAGAAAAGTAACTCCGAGCCGGAGTGAATTTTAAACTATTCTATTATTCTACTTCTCAAAAAAAATTATAGTTTTATATTATTGCTCATCATTTGATTAGCGATCGTTTATTGACCGTTCGATCGTAGCATTTCGAAAATGAGAGTTAGAGAAATATTTCTCGGACTTAGTGAAAGATGTTTTTAGGTTAATTTAAGTAGTTTTAGTTGTTTTTCATTTAATTGCATTGTTTTAACTTGGAATAGAATAAATGCCATCAAAATGAGCTTGTTTGACAATATTTTCACTTAAGCTTGATCTTGCAAAATGACCAAAATGCCCTTTGTCATATTTTATAAATAAAACAAGGCAAAAATCAAAACAAAACAAATCCATAAATGCCCATTTTGTCCCCCCCCCCCCCCCCCCCCGCCCCCCTTGGCCGAAACTTCAAGGGCCAAAATAGAAAGAATTTTACTTGCATTTTTTTTTTCTAATCTTGCGTGGAATTGCTCGGGGGTCGTGGCTCGGGTCCTTGAGGGTCTTCCTCATCAATCTCTGTGAAGGTTTTCACGTTTTTGTGCATTTATATTCAAATTTGATTTTTGATTCAATTTCTTAGATTTGATATTTAATGCGTTATAATGATTGAAATTGCTTGGAATTGCCTCTTTAGGGTTCGTACAGCATTGCTTGTTAGTTATTTAGCGATTTTTACGGTTAGAAATGCAAATTGAATTGAGGCAAGAACGTGAATAGTAAAAATGAATAATAAAACCCTAGAATTTCGGATTTTGATGCAAATTGCGATTTCTTAATTTGGATAGGTGCCATTAATGATAGAAAGATAAAATGCGCAATAAAAAGGGATCGGCCTTCGTTAAAATTGGAAATTAGACAAAGAAACGGAAAGGGGCCGTTTGACCAAAAGTTGACCGTGCTCGAATTGAGTTGGGGGTTTTGCTATTGAGGGCATGGAAGCACTTTTGGCGCTGTCGTGGTGTTGATTGAGTGACCGGTTAACATAGCTATAGTTCAAACGCAGTAGGTAGACTTTCGGGCTTCGGTTGGGAAAATGAAGTTTAGTGACATAGAAACGTGCCTTGTAGTGCCTAAGTGAATGTAATGAAATCGGTTTCCTAATCCTGTAGCTCGTTTGCTGATAATTGTCTTTGGAAGTTAGGGATTGAATAGTGATATTTGACGTTTTCGTGCTTGAACTGCTATTACGTGTCTAGTTGATATTCTTGTTGAAGTTAATAATAATCATGCTTGAAAAGTTAATTGAATGCTAATGTTGATTGTAAATGCTTGATATCTCGTTTATCGCCACTAACCTGCACTTTCGTGCTATTGCTCGTTCATTTCTTGTATCTCGTATTGCATTGCATTAGTGTCAGGCGCATGAGTGATGGGCCTCTCTAGGCAGTCTCGGGCTGCCAGGGTTGATTGTTCTAGCTCCGTGTCCTATTCCCATTCTCGCTAGGGATGCCTGTGATAACCCAAACCCGGCATGCATTTAATGGCATTTAATTAAGTGTCATCTTAAATGTTAACATTGAAGTTGTGTTTATTTTTAGTTAAACATTCATTTGTAGCATTATTTTCAAATTTCTTTTGGAAGTAATTAAATAATACTTGAGTTAATTATTTTAACAGAGTATTAACTACTTTTCATATTTATGTTACCTGGTTTTATTTTCTTGCACCTTAATGCTCGGTTTTTCAATTAAATGAAAAGTAGCTTCGAGCCGGAGTAAATTTTGAACTATGATGCGTTTCAATTTTTTTTTTCCTACATTCCATGATGTTTAAATGTTATTTGTTCTTCGTCGTTTTCTGCATAGCATATCGAGAGCGATAGTTAGGAAATGAATTCTAGTCCTCAGCAAATAGTGAAAACTAGTATTTAGTGTTTTAATTTTAGTATTTTAGTTGTTGTTGATTAGAATTAAAATTGTGTTAGTTGTTTTAAGCTTAAAATGCACAAAATGAACTAGCTTTGACCAACTTAGTTAGCATTGACCAAGCCTTGACCATTTGACCTTAAGTTATCATCTTTTGAGCATAAATAAAACAAAAAAAAAAACAACTCAAAGCTGAAAAAACAAAGGGGAAAACCGAAACCATAGACGAAAAGAAAAAAAAAAGATTTCAACCTTCAAATCTTCAAATCTTCACGTGAGCTTGCACGGGGTTGTTTCCGAGGCATCCAACGTGGTTTTCCTAGCGTCTAGTAGCGTCTAAGGTGAGGGTTTCATCGTTATTTGCGCATTTGAAGTTATTGTATCTAAACTTCAATTTTTGTGATTTAGCCATAGGTTGTTATTTTATCTGTTTTGTTGCTTAAAGAATGTGCCTTGATGATGGTAGAACACGTATTTGTAGCTTTTTAGCATTTTCTACAGTTAAATATAGCAATTGTAATTTAAAATGCTAATAGAATAGTAAAATGTGAATAGTAAACTCTCGTTACATTAAAGTTGCTTCGTTTTGCGATCTGTTGATGTAGGAAGGTGCTAGATATGCTAGAATGCCTAAATGTATGGTTTAATTAGATTGTGTAATGGAAAAATAGAGAAAAATGGCTTGGTACATGTTGGGGTCATTTCGATCGAGTTTGGAAATTTCTCGATTTGCGTGAAGGCATTGTCGAGGTACGTCATGGAAGCACTTTTGGTGCAGTTGTGACATTGGTTGGGTGATCGGTTGAGGTAGCTGTAGTTCAAACGAGCAAAGGGAGAAATCGGGGCTTTGCGGGAATTCTAAGGTAAAGTAGGGTTTCGTGGTCTTTAGACGTGCCTTATGGTGACCTAGGAGGATTGGTGAAGTCGGTTTCCAAAACTCGTGGCTCGTTTGAAAGTAGTAGCATTTTGAAAGTTGGGGTCAATTTGTGATTTTGTTTGTTTTCATAGTGTAATATCTATAGAATGCTTAATATTGCTTGTTATGCTTGTTAAAGTTGGTTATGATTGAATTGTATATCAATTGTTGACAATGCTTGTTAGTGTTGTTCTTGTTACTTTATAGATTGTAAATTCTTATTGTATCGCATGTTGTTACTAACCTGCACTTCAGTGCCTTGCTCGATTATCGTTATATGTCTCGTATTGCATTGCATTAGTGTCAGGCACGTGAGTGATAGGCCTCTCTAGGTAGCCTCGGGTTGCCAGTGTGGGTTGCTCTAGCTTCGTGTCCTATTACCTTTCTCGCTTGGGTTGCCGCCCAGGGAGTTTTGGGTCGTAGAATTGACAGAGTATGTTCAAAGTACTCTAAATGGAAGTTATAAGGTGGGTGTGCCGGCGCGTCATCGTTAAAGTCATCGAAATCGTGAACGGTACGTTGTTCGTATGAGTGAACCATAGCCTTCAGAGTGTGGTATAGCTTTGAATGGTTGCGTTAATGCTTTCTTAGTTGTTTATTGTATTGTCATTTACTTTGAATGCTTTCTTATTGATTATATAGCTTAACTGTACCTATTTGTATTGCACGAACTTCTCTATCTTCACCTCGATATCTGTCTCGCCCTCACTGAGTATACGTGTTGAGTATACTCACTCCTCACCACCATATTTCAGGGAAATGCCTTGTTAGCTGGAAAGTTTGGGGTAACGTGAAAGATCATGCTTGAAGGTTGTCTTGCGTGCCTATGTGGCTTCAGTTGTCAAAGATGCAAAGATGTATGTTTATGTATTGTTTGTATTTAGTGTTAAAAGGAATGTAGTTTAAGTTTTATTAGGTTATTGAAGTGATTTGCAGAGCTAGTTTATGTATTCAGTTAGTATAGTTTAATTTCATTGCATGTATGTAATTGTCTAAAGGAAAAGAGTTAGAATAGTTTGGGTACTTAGAAATATGTATATTGTTATGTTTAATTGTTGAGAACCGAGGCTCGGATGGCCTTGAGGTGTTTGTATGGTTGGACACAGTGCTGGTCCACTTATATGCTATTATAGGTTTTGCATTTTGCCTAGAAACAGGGGAGACTCCGTCCACCTTTCCCTAAAATTTTTTTGCCCGGGTTTGGAATTGGGTTGTGATTAGATTGATTGATAGAACTCCTGGTCTCGAGAGGGATCGGGGTGTTACAGGTGGTGTCAGAGCTTGTTTAGCTCATAAGCAGTGACAGGGTCCTCGGTCTAGTGGGTAGTGACCCTTGAATATGTGCTTGTTAAGTGTGTCTTGAAAGTGTGTGCCTGTATGTGAGATTGTGTGTCTTGACTTGAATGTATGCACCTATGTGATATAGTTATGTGTTATGTGTTAAATGTTTCTCAAGTAAAGTGAAGTGTCTAGTTGTGCATTGAATTGACCTATCGAATTGGTATCGTGAATCGAATTGATCTCGTGAATTGTTATTTGCTTGAAGTATTGCTTGTAATGTGTGTATTGAAATGTCTTGAATTGGTTATGCCGTGATTTGAGTTGATTATGTTGTGCTTGACTTGATTGTCGTGCTTGAGTAACTTTGTTGAATAAACTCTTTTGCAAACTTGCTTGCATAATAGTTCAAGGCATGTATATATAAATATGATATCTTGGCATTCATACATGTCATGTTGAAATGGTAAGAAAGACTTCTTCCTCCCCTGAAGATAAGTGGTTAGTAACAGGACTTCCAAGTTATATGGATTGACGGGAATGAGCCGTATTTAACTGGCCTTTATTTGGGAGTTGGTGTTTGCTTTTGGAGCTCGGTTATTGGCAAATCTCTAAAGTCGTCCTCTGTGCTTAACAGTTGTGAAAGAGTAGCCTTCTTTTGGGGTTCTATTTGGCTGTTCTTTGGAGCATTCTTGGTTTTCTTATTGGGTATTCTTTGGAACTTCTATTGGCACTTCTTGGTAGACTTTGCTATTGGGGATTCAATCGGACTTACTGCATGAAATTATCTATTGCATATGTGTCTCGGTCTTTATTGGTGTGTTACTGGCATCCCTTATAGGCAATTCTTCAACGACATTTTATAGAATTCTCAGTGGTCATTTATCTAGTACCTACTTATTGGGCAATTCTTGGTACTTTCTTACTGGAGCATTGTTCGGTTATTTTCTTTGGCATCCCTTAGTTGGTTTGGTAATCGAAATTTCTATCGGACTTATTGTGTAGTATTACTTACGGTATTCTTTGGAATTCTTATTGGGCATTGTAACGCCTCGATCCCTCACGAGACCGGAGGCTCTAATGACCATGCTATTCTTAACCCAACCAACCCAGTCACAAAATTTTAGGAAAAACGGACAGAGTTTCTCCTGTATTGTGGACATTCTGAAAACCTGTAAACTCTCAAATGAGATAACCACAAGATAAATGAACTTTTCATAACTAAATATTTAAAGATTCAAGGCCATCCGAGCCTTGAAGCAAACAATAGTTCCAAAACCACCCAAGCATGCAAGTAATATTGTTTACAACATAATCTAATAGCCATGACCTCCTAGGATAACATTAAAACATACTTAGAAGATAAAACATTCTACATTAAGCCATTCACTCCCAAGCATGCAAAGTGAATAAAAGCAGAAACATAAGTTATTACAAGACATAGGTTCTCAAATCTACACTACAACCAACTATCCTTCAATTTCTTACAGCAACCAATATAAACAAAGCCCTTAGGCCACAAAATAGAAACACAAATACCAAATAGAAACAAGAAGGCACAGCCACCTCAGAACAACACACAGCAACTAGGGCAACTCCTCCAACTGTGCCACCTCAAACATGTTAGCAAGGTATGAGCAACCACTGTTGCCCAGTGAGGGATAAGGTCCCGGGGCGTGCAATGCAACAAATAATACAATTATACAACAATAACACTTAGACAATTAAAGAAACAATGATAACTTAAATAACCACACATTTAAAAGGATACATTTCACACAATCCCCTATACACCAATCTTCACAGGTCTTCAATCACGATCCACGAACCACGAGCATGATCACAATAAGCCGACATAACCCCAAACACTCTAGTGGGTGTACTCCGGATGTACCCCGATAATCCTACGACCCAACATCCCCTGGCAATCTCCGGACCAGGCGAATGAGGGACTAGGGCACGGAGTTTGAATATCCACCGGCAAGCCCTCTACCGCCCAGCCGATATTCAACACATCCGCCCCTGACACTATGGTTGCGCAACCACTATGCAATGCACTTAACGATGGCAAGTTAATAGCAATAATATAAGCATTAACACATATGAGGATCAACAAAGTAGGTTGACCTCGAGGCAATTAGCATAGAAGCAATTATATAAGCTAATAAGCAGTTTTACAAAGGGACATTTACAAAATAACCATAGAATTATACCAAAAGCTCCAAATCAACTTAATATCACATATAAACACTCAAGAAGTCATGCCGTGGGTTTAGAAGTGTGAGACAACCGAAATTGCACTTAAACCCCTTTATTTTACAAACTATTTCTCTTCCAAACCAAAGTTAATGATTCTATTTTCAAAGGAAACTCTCCCAACCTTCTAACTAACCCTCAAGGTACCCTCTCAATACTCTAACTCATTCAAACGCCCGCGATTACCCCGAAAGCCCCAAATTCCCTCTTATGGCTTTAAACAACACATACATTGTTCGGGCTTCAAACAAGGGATATCAAAGCTTCTATAGCACCTAGGTAGCCTAAGAACACTAGAAGTGAAGCCCGAATCCACCCGGATTCACATTAACCCCGAAAGCCCTTTGTTAAAGTCGGCTAAATCATGATTTATACGATTCTAAAGCAATTCAAGTGCATGGGGCTATTAGACTACCTTCATTAGCACCTAAAGCATCTATTAGGAGTATTGAATCAAGCCATTTCATGCAATTACACAAACCCTAGAATTTTCGTCACTATTCACTCTCACAAATTAACTATCGATTCCTACTGTTTAAATTACGAAACAATAGTATAAATATGGTCTCTAGCACTTGTATATAGCATACATTATCATATTTGAGCATTCCATAACCATTTGTTAGCAAATCCACCAAATCAAGAAAGTTATAACATTTAGAAAATGGAAAATAAATGTGCAAATCCCTCACCTAATGCGCGTGAAAGCTCGGGGAAGGCTAGAGGACACTCTAAAATACTTGTACCTAGCTTGCAAGGGCTTGGATTGAAGTATTGGTGAGCAAAATCTCCTCCTTTCCTCCTAATGCTGCTGTCGGGTTTTCTGCTCCTGTTTTTCAGCTTTTTATTTTTTTTTTCTTTTGCATTTTATGAGCTTAAGTGACTATATATTGACTAAGCTAGGGTGGGGTCTAGTTTGGGTGCTTAAGTGGTCTAATATAATGCGCTTAGTACGCTTAAAACGAGCCTAAAGTGAAGGATGTGAGCTAACTAATTAAATCTCTAAGTTAGTTACGTAACACTATTCATTCAACTACAACAATCATTTTCTAAACGAGCTTTCCTATCGCTTTTAACTCAAGGGCACATTTTTCTCACTACTTTAACAATTAATATGATTTAATAAAATTACTAATTCGTTAATAGCATGTAGTTTAAAAATGGAGTGAATAGTAATTTAAGAAGACAGTTAATAATGCACAGAAAAAAATGCACAAACAAGGGATGCAACATTAGTTGAATGCATGGCTAAAATCTCGGGCGTCACATCCTCTCCCCCTTAAACAAATTGCGTCCACGCAATTCTTCTTCACAATAGAACTCTGCATCAACTGAAAATCAACTCTGATTATTCGTCATCAGTTGCTAAGCAAGAATACCATATAGGAATTCTCGTGGGAGCTCATTAGGAAATCCCAATAGTATTGTCTACAAACCTCACGTAATAAGGCCAAATAAAGGCTCCAATAGAGATGCTACTTCGAAATCCAAATAAGAATTCCGCTAGCACGAATACCATAGAAGAGTAGAATCCCAACTAAAAGTGGCGAGAAAATGCCAATAAGAATTTTAGAGTACAAATACCGAAGATAATTCCATATAATAAGGCTGATTAGAATCCCAAACTAAGTCTTCCGAGTAATACCAGCAAGAAAATACTAGAAGAATACTCAATAAGAAAACTGAGAGAACGGTCATATAGGAATCCCAAAGGAAGTCATTCATTTCTGAATGCTGAGCAGAGGAGAATGCCTTGAAAGAAATCCCAATAACTGAGCTCCGCCTACAACACCAATTCCCAAATAAAGGGCTGATTAATTGCCTCTCATTCCTGCCAATCCACACAACTTGGAGGGCCTGTTGCTAATCACTTATCTTTAGGGGGAGGAAGATGTCTTTCTTACCATTCGATGGGCTATATACGAATGCCAAACTATTGCATATGTATAAACATTCTTTAAACTATTATGCAAGCATGATTATAAAAGAACATATAAAGCAATGTAAGCAACAGAGTCATTCAAGTGCGAATCATAACAAAACCAACTCAATTCACAACAAAACTTAATTCAAAACGCTCAAGTACATATGTTACAATCAATAATTCAAGCAGATAACGTTTCACGAGGTCAATTCGATGCCACTTCACTTCACTTCACTCAGCACACATTTAGGACATAACACATAACTATATCACATAGGTGCACACAATCAATTCAAGACATACTTAACAAGCACACACACAAGGTTTACTACCCGACAGGTCGAGGACCCTATCCCGGCTGAGAGCTAACTAAGCTTTGATACCAACTGTAACGCCTCGATCCCTCACAAGACCGGAGGCTCTAATGACCATGCTATTCTTAACCCAACCAACCCAGTCACAAAATTTTAGGGAAAACGGACAGAGTTTCCCCTGTATTGTGGACATTCTGAAAACCTGTAAACTCTCAAATGAGATAACCACAAGATAAATGAACTTTTCATAACTAAATATTTAAAGATTCAAGGCCATCCGAGCCTTGAAGCAAACAATAGTTCCAAAACCACCCAAGCATGCAAGTAATATTGTTTACAACATAATCTAATAGCCATGACCTCCTAGGATAACATTAAAACATACTTAGAAGATAAAACATTCTACATTAAGCCATTCACTCCCAAGCATCCAAAGTGAATAAAAGCAGAACCATAAGTTATTACAAGACATAGGTTCTCAAATCTACACTACAACCAACTATCCTTCAACTTCTTACAGCAACCAATATAAACAAAGCCCTTAGGCCACAAAATAGAAACACAAATACCAAATAGAAACAAGAAGGCACAGCCACCTCAGAACAACACACAGCAACTAGGGCAACTCCTCCAACTGTGCCACCTGAAACATGTTAGCAAGGTATGAGCAACCACTGTTGCCCAGTGAGTGATAAGGTCCCGGGGCGTGCAATGCAACAGATAATACAATTATACAACAATAACACTTAGACAATTAAAGAAACAATGATAACTTAAATAACCACACATTTAAAAGGATACATTTCACACAATCCCCTATACACCAATCTTCACAGGTCTTCAATCACGATCCACGAACCACGAGCACGATCACAATAAGCCGACATAACCCCAAACACTCCAGTGGGTGTACTCCGGATGTACCCCGATAATCCTACGACCCAACATCCCCTGGCAATCTCTGGACCAGGCGAATGAGGGACTAGGGCACGGAGTTTGAATATCCACCGGCAAGCCCTCTACCGCCCAGCCGATATTCAACACATCCGCCCCTGACACTATGGTTGCGCAACCACTATGCAATGCACTTAACGATGGAAAGTTAATAGCAATAATATAAGCATTAACACATATGAGGATCAACAAAGTAGGTTGACCTCGAGGCAATTAGCATAGAAGCAATTATATAAGCTAATAAGCAGTTTTACAAAGGGACATTTACAAAATAACCATAGAATTATACCAAAAGCTCCAAATCAACTTAATATCACATATAAACACTCAAGAAGTCATGCTGTGGGTTTAGAAGTGTGAGACAACCGAAATTGCACTTAAACCCCTTTATTTTACAAACTATTTCTCTTCCAAACCAAAGTTAATGATTCCATTTTCAAAGGAAACTCTCCCAACCTTCTAACTAACCCTCAAGGTACCCTCTCAATACTCTAACTCATTCAAACGCCCGCGATTACCCCGAAAGCCCCAAATTCCCTCTTATGGCTTTAAACTACACATACATTGTTCGGGCTTCAAACAAGGGATATCAAAGCTTCTATAGCACCTAGGTAGCCTAAGAACACTAGAAGTGAAGCCCGAATCCACCCGGATTCACATTAACCCCGAAAGCCCTTTGTTAAAGTCGGCTAAATCATGATTTATACGATTCTAAAGCAATTCAAGTGCATGGGGCTATTAGACTACCTTCATTAGCACCTAAAGCATCTATTAGGAGTATTGAATCAAGCCATTTCATGCAATTACACAAACCCTAGAATTTTCGTCACTATTCACTCTCACAAATTAACTATCGATTCCTACCGTTTAAATTACGAAACAATAGTATAAATATGGTCTCTAGCACTTGTATATAGCATACATTATCATATTTGAGCATTCCATAACCATTTGTTAGCAAATCCACCAAATCAAGAAAGTTATAACATTTAGAAAATGGAAAATAAATGTGCAAATCCCTCACCTAATGCGCGTGAAAGCTCGGGGAAGGCTAGAGGACACTCTAAACTACTTGTACCTAGCTTGCAAGGGCTTGGATTGAAGTATTGGTGAGCAAAATCTCCTCCTTTCCTCCTAATGCTGCTGTCGGGTTTTCTGCTCCTGTTTTTCAGCTTTTTATTTTTTTTTTCTTTTGCATTTTATGAGCTTAAGTGACTATATATTGACTAAGCTAGGGTGGGGTCTAGTTTGGGTGCTTAAGTGGTCTAATATAATGCACTTAGTACGCTTAAAACGAGCCTAAAGTGAAGGATGTGAGCTAACTAATTAAATCTCTAAGTTAGTTACGTAACACTATTCATTCAACTACAACAATCATTTTCTAAACGAGCTTTCCTATCGCTTTTAACTCAAGGGCACATTTTTCTCACTACTTTAACAATTAATATGATTTAATAAAATTACTAATTCGTTAATAGCATGTAGTTTAAAAATGGAGTGAATAGTAATTTAAGAAGACAGTTAATAATGCACAGAAGAAAATGCACAAACAAGGGATGCAACATTAGTTGAATGCATGGCTAAAATCTCGGGCGTCACAGGCATTCTACTAGTATTTTCCTTATTGGCATTTATTGGAAGATCCTACAGTTGGAATTCTACTTGGACTTATTATCTTGTATTGTTTACGGCTTCTCCTTCGGCTTTTCCACTCAGGGGAAATCTATACTTGCTGTTTTACTAAGATGTTGCGGTAGGGACTTAGTGATTGGAGGATTTCATTTAGAGATTGGCCTTTGGTATTCTTCTCTATATTCTTTTACAGAACTTTCAGCTAGGTCCACTTTCGGTAATTAGCACTGCATGGGGTGCATCTACTCTGCCTATCTTTTAACTTTCTTATTTGGTACATGTTAGACTCCTATTAGAGAATCGTAAATAGGGTATTCCTCCAGTATTCTTCTTGCCATTAATATGTAATATTGATATCATCTACAGTATCCCTGCTTTAGTCTTTAGTTGGTATTTTCTCGACATTCTTGGTTGGGATTTCTATTCGGGTTTCCCTACAAGCATCCTTATTCACCATCTTGCTCAGCAACCGATGAAGATTAGTCACAGTTGGATTTCAGATGATGCTGAGTCTTATTGGAAGAAGAATTGTGAGGACGCAATTGTTTTAAGGGGGGAAGGATGTGATAACCCGAACCCGGCATGCATTTAATGGCATTTAATTGCATCTAATTAAGTGTCATCTTAAATGTTAGCATTGAAGTTGTGTTTATTTTTAGTTAAACATTCATTCGTAGCATTATTTTCATATTTCTTTTAGAAGTAATTAAATAATACTTGAGTTAATTATTTTAACGGAGTATTAACTACTTTTCATATTTATGTTACTTGGTTTTATTTTTTTGCACCTTAATGCTCGGTTTTTCAATTAAATGAAAAGTAGCTCCGAGCCGCAGTAAATTTTGAACTATGATGCTTTTCAAAAATTTTATTTTTCCTACATTCCATGATGTTTAAATGTTATTCGTTCTTCGTCGTTTTGTCCATAGCATATCGAGAGCGATAGTTAGAAAATGAATTCTAGTCCTCAGCAAATAGTGAAAACTAGTATTTAGTGTTTAATTTTAGTATTTTAGTTGTTGTTGATTAGAATTAAAATTGTGTTAGTTGTTTTAAGCTTAAAATGCACAAAATGAACTAGCTTTGACCAACTTAGTTAGCATTGACCAAGCCTTGACCATTTGACCTTAAGTTATCATCTTTTGAGCATAAATAAAACAAAAAAAAAACAACTCAAAGCTGAAAAAACAAAGGGGAAAACCAAAACCATAGAGGAAAAGAAAAAAAAAGATTTCAACCTTCAAATCATCAAATCTTCGCGTGAGCTTGCACGGGGTTGTTTTAGAGGCATCCAACTTGATTTTCCTAGCGTCTAGTAGCGTCTAAGGTGAGGGTTTCCATCGTTATTTGCGCATTTGAAGTTATTGTATCTAAACATTAATTTTTGTGATTTAGCCGTAGGTTGTTATTTTATCTGTTTTGTTGCTTAAAGAATGTTCCTTGATGATGGTAGAACACGTATTTGTAGCTTTTTAGCATTTTCTACGGTTAAATATAGCAATTGTAATTTAAAATGCTAATAGAATAGTAAAATATGAATAGTAAACCTGCGTTACGTTAAAGTTGCTTCGTTTTGCGATCTTTTGATGTAGGAAGGTGTTAGATATGCTAGAATGCCTAAATGTATGGTTTAATTGGATTGTGTAATAGAAAAACAAAGAAAAATGGCTTGGTACATGTTGGGGTCATTTTGGTCGAGTTTAGAAATTTCTCAATTTGCGTGAATGCATTGTCGAGGTACGTCATG
Organism: Ehretia macrophylla; assembly: GCA_037974665.1. NCBI lineage: Eukaryota > Viridiplantae > Streptophyta > Magnoliopsida > Boraginales > Ehretiaceae > Ehretia > Ehretia macrophylla. The sequence goes on along the minus strand of CM075771.1, from coordinate 45,145,454 downwards.
GAAGCACTTTTGGTGCAGTTGTGACATTGGTTGGGTGATCGGTTGAGGTAGCTATAGTTCAAACGAGCAAAGGGGGAAACCGGGGCTTTGCGGGAATTCTAAGGTAAAGTAGGGTTTCGTGGTCTTTAGACGTGCCTTATGGTGACCTAGGAGGATTGGTAAAGTCAGTTTCCAAAACTCGTGGCTCGTTTGAAAGTAGTAGCATTTTGAAAATTGGGGTCAATTTGTGATTTTGTTTGTTTTCATAGTGTAATGCCTATAGAATGCTTAATATTGCTTGTTATGCTTGTTAAAGTTGGTTATGATTGAATTGTATATCAATTGTTGACAATGCTTGTTAGTGTTGTTCTTGTTACTTTATAGATTGTAAATGCTTATTATATCGCATGTTGTTACTAATTTGCACTTCAATGCCGTGCTCGATTATCATTATATGTCTGGTATTGCATTGCATTAGTGTCGGGCGCGTGAGTGATGGGCCTCTCTAGGTAGCCTCGGTTTGCTAGTGTTGGTTGCTCTAGCTCCGTGTCCTATTCCCTTTCTCGCTTGGGTTGCCGCCCAGGGAGTTTTGGGTCGTAGAATTGAAAGAGTATGTCCGGAGTACTCTAAACGGAAGTTATAAGGTGGGTAAGCCGGCGCGTCATCGTTAAAGTCATCGAAATCGTGATCGGTACATTGCTCGTATGAGTGAACCATAGCATTCAGAGTGTGGTATGGGTTTGAATGGTTGTGTTAATGCTTTCTTAATTGTTTATTGTATTGTCGTTTACTTTGAATGCTTTCTTATTGATTATATAGCTTACTGTACCTATTTGCATTGCAGGAACTTCTCTTTCTTCACCTCGATATCTGTCTCGCCCCCACTGAGTATACGTGTTGAGTGTACTCACTTCTCACCACCACAATTCAGGGAAATGGTTTGTTAGCTGGAAAGTTCGGGGTTACGTGAAAGATCATGCTTGAACAGTTGTCTTGCATGCCTATGTGGCTTGAGTTGTCAAAGATGCAAAAATGTATGTTCATGTGTTGTTTGTATTTAGTGTTAAAAGGAATGTAATTTAAGTTTTATTAGGTTATTGAAGTGATTTGAAGAGCTAGTTTATGTATTCAGTTAGTATAGTTTAATTTCATTGCATGTATGTAATTGTCTAAAGGAAAAGAGTTAGAATAGTTTGGGTACTTGGAAATATGTATATTGTTGTGTTTAATTGTTGAGAACCGAGGCTTGGATGGCCTTGAGGTGTTTGTATGGTTGGACACGGTGCTAGTCCACTTATATGCTATTATAGGTTCTGTATTTTGCCTAGAAACAGGGGAGACTCCGTCCGTCTTTACCTAAAAATTTTATGCCCGGGTTTGGAATTGGGTTGTGATTAGATTGATTGATAGAACTCCCGGTCTCGAGAGGGATCGATGTGTTACAATGCCGCCCTGGGTGATTTGGGTCGTAGATGTGTTGGGGTACTTTCGGGGTACACCCTGTGATACCCCGAACCTGGCATGTATTCAATAGCATTTAAAGTTCATTGAAATTGCATTTTATTGAACTTTTACATTCTTTGACCAAACTAGTTGACTTTTCATCTACATTCACCAACTAGGACAAGGTGGAAAATTTTGAAATGTTTAATAAAGGGAAAACTTGGGATTAGAAATAAAAAAAATGCAATGTTAAGTTAGTCAAATTTTGGGTCAACTTTGGAATTAAATCTGAACCAATTGGGGAAGAGTTAGGTAGCAAATTATATATGGTTGGAAAGCTCTATGAGTCTAGTTTCTGAGGCTTCAAACCGTTCATGAATTGGAGTTTTCTAGAAGAAGTTATGGCCGTTTTCGTAAGGTCGTGCATAGCTGTTTTGGTTTAGCGGGTTGACCGAAGCTTTGACCATTTGTCATTTTTTATTTAAGTATGAAATACGAAACAAAAGAGCAAATTCAGGAAATAAAGAAGGCCATGGCTGAAACCATGGAGGAAAAAGAAAAAAAAAACATTTCAACTTCAAACTTCAATTTCTTCGCGAGAGCTTGTGCGGGGTGGTTTCCGAGGCATCCAGCGTGGTTTTCCTAGCGTCTAGGAGCGTCTAAGGTGAGGGTTTCATGTTTATTTGCGCATTTGAAAATGTTGAACATAAACTTTAATTTTTGTGATTTAACTGTAGGTTGTTATTTTGTTAGTTTCATTGCTTAAAGAATGTTCTCTAGCAATTGTAGAACGTGTATATATAGCTTTTTAACATTTTCTGCGGTTGAATATCGAATTTGAAATATAAATTGTGTAATGAATAGTAAATAGTGAATAGTAAACCCCCGTTTCGGTGAAGTTGCGCTGTTATGCTTTCTGTTGATGTGAAAAGGTGCTAGGTATGCTAGAATGTCTAAATGCATGATTTTTTTAAGTTGCGTAATGGAAAAAATGAGAAAAACGCCTTGGTGAAAGTCGGGGTCGTTTAGGTCGAGTTTAACATTTTCTCTTTTTGCATGATGGCATTGTTTCAGGTGGCCATGGAAGCACTTTTGGTGCGATTATGGCATTGGTTGGGTGTTTGGTTAGTATAGTAGTAGGTCAAATGAGCAAAGGGGGAAATCGGGACTTTGCATGAATTCTAGGGTAAAGTAGGGTTTCGGGGTCTTTAGACGTGCCTTATGGTGACCTAGGAGGATTGGTGAAGTCGGTTTCCAAAGCTCGTGGCTCGTTTGAAAGTAGTAGCGTTTGAAAGTTGGGGTCATTTTTGGGATTTTGTGTGTTTTCATAGTATATTGTCTATAGAATGCTTATAATGCCTATAGAATACTAGTTGTTGCTTGATAATGTTAGTTGGTATTGTTCTTGTTGCTTGTTTGATTGTAAATGCTTGTTAATTCTTATTACACTTGTTAGAGTTGATTATTGATTGAAATGTTTAACAATTGTTGAATAATGCTTGATATCTCGGTTATCTCCTCTATCTGTGTTGTTGTGCTATCGCTTGTTTATCGCCTTGTATCTAGTCTTGCATTGCATAGTGTCCAGTGCGTTAGTGATGGGCCTCTCTGGGTAGCCTCGGGTTGCCAGTGTTGGTTGCTCTAGCTCTGTGGCTATTCCCTCTTCTCGCTTGGGTTGCCTCCCAGGGAGATTTGGGTCGTAGAATTGATGGTTACTCCCGGGGTATTCCAAACTGGTGTTATAAGGTGGTTGCGCACTTATTGTCATCGTTGTCAACATCAAGCTCGAGATTGATGTATCGCTCGTGAAATGGTATATTGCTCATAAAAGTAAACCATAGCCTTCAGATTGTGGTATAGCTTTTAATGGTTGTGTTAATGCTTTCTTGAATGTTTAATATATTGTCGTTTGTATTGAATGTTTTCTTATTGATTTTATTGCTTAGCTGTGTCTATTTGCATTGCACGACTTTCTTTCTCTCTAACTTGATATATGTCTCGCCCTCACTGAGTATACGTGTTGTGTATACTCACTCCTCACTACCACATTTCAGGAAATGTCATGTTAGCTGGAAAATTCGTGATTTCGTGAAAGTTCGTGCCTGAAGAGTTGTCTTGCGTGCCTATGTGGCTTGAGTGTCGAAGTTGTAAAGATATATGCTGTCATATGTTGTATGTATTTATTGTTAAAAGAAATGTAATCTAAATTAGCTAAATAGTTGAGGTAAATCGATAAGCTAGTTATGTAATCAGTTAGCATAGCTTAACTTCAATGCATGTTTGTAATGTCCCAAGGAAAAGAATTAGAATGGCATGATAGTTTATTTTATGCAGTAGCTTAGTATGGTTTAATTGTCTAGTTTGAATGTACTTGTCAAAATTGAAAAGAGATAGGTTAGCTTTTAAATTGGAAATGTATGTATACTTGCTGAGTTTAATTGTTGAGAACCGAGTCTCGGATGGCCTTGAGGTAGTTTGTATGGTTGGACACGGTGTTGGTCCACTTATATGCTGTCGCAGGTTTTATATTTCGCCTAGAAACAGGGGAGACTCCGCCCGTTTTCCCTGAAAATTATGCCGAGGTTTGGTTTGGGTTGTGATTAGATCGATTGATAGAACCTCCGGTCTCGAGAAGGATCGGGGTGTTACAGGTGGTATCAGAGCTTGTCTAGCTCGTAAGCCGGGACAGGGTCCTTGGTCTGGTGGGTAGTGATCCTTGAATGTGTGCTTGTTAAGTGTGTCTTGAAAGTGTATGCTTGTATGTGAGATTGTGTGTCTTGACCTGAATGTGTGCACCTACGTGATATAGTTATGTGTTATGTGTTAATTGTGTGCTAAGTGAAGTAAAGTGTCTAGTTGTGCATTGAATTGACCTATCGAATTGGCATCGTGAATCGAATTGATCTCGTGGATTGTTATTTACTTGGAGTATTGCTTGTAATGTGTGTATTAGAATGTCTTGAATTAGCTTTGCCGTGATTTGAATTGATTATGTTGTGCTTGACTTGATTGTCGTGCTTGAGAGACTTTGTTGAATAAACTATTTTGTAAACTTGCTGGCATAATAGCTTAAGGCATATGTATAACTGTGATATATTGGCATTCATACATGTCCTATTGAAATGGTAAGTAAGTCCTCTTTCTCCCATGAAGAAAGTGGTTCACCGCTAGCTTTTCAAGGTGTATGGATTGGCAGAAAATGAATGGCATTTGACTAGCCTTTATTTGGGAATTAGTGTTTGCTTTTGGAGCTCGGTTATTGGCGAATCTCTATGGTCCTCCTCTGTGCTTAACAGTTGTGAAAGAGTAGCTTTCACTTGGGGTTTTATTTGGTTATTCTTTGGAGCATTCTTTGGTTTTCTTAATGGGTATTCTTTGGAGACTTCTGTTGGCATTTCTCGGTGGATTTGGCTATTGGGATTTCAATCGGCCTTACTGCACAGTATTATCTAGGGTATATGTGTCTCGGTCTTTATTGGTGTGCTACTGGCATTCCTGAATGGAAATTCTTCAATGGTATTTTCTGGAATTCTCAGTGGCTAATTATTTAATATTTACTTATTAGGCAAACCTGGCTACTTTCTTGTTGGAGCATTGTTTCGGATATCTTCTTTAGTGTTCCTCAGTAGGTTTGGTATTTGGAGTTCCTATCAGACTTATTGTATAATACTACATATGGTATTCTTTGAAATTCTTATTGGGCGTTCTATTGGTATTTTCCTTATTAGCAAGGTTGTATGAAGTTCTCACTTGGCAAACAGTGAAGAGGCCTCAGAGTTTGGTTTCGGTATATTGTTCACCAGTTCGGTGTTTATCCTTGGAGTTTTCATCCATCTAGGAAGCTATGTTTGTTATTCAACTAGATTGTCTTATTGGGCACATTATATTTTCTCTGCTATTCCTTAGACCTTCTTCTCAGCATTTGATAGCGATACTCGGAATCTAATTGGTTGTCCTATGGGGTTATTGTTTGGAAGGCTTCTTTGGAACTTTTGAAGTATATTTGATTGCGTTTCTTAGTATTTTCTCCAGCACTCTTAACAGGGAATTCTTCTATGAAATTCATGAACAGCGGGGTAATTCTTTGGACCTCTAGATGGAACCTTTGATTGGGCCTTTATTTGGCTTTTTGCTTGGGGATTCTCGGGCAGTAAAAGTTAGACGTCTATTGGAGATTCGTGCGTGGGTATTCTTCTTGTCATTATTGTGTGGTATTAATGACATCTACAGTATCTTTGCTTTAGTCTTTATTGGTATTATCTCGGCGCTTTTGGTTGGAATTTTATTCTTCTTCGATATTCGTGTCAACGGGATTATTGTACGGTATCTACATTTGAGCCTTCATTTGGCGTTACCACTTGGAATTTCTACTTGAATTTTCCTATTGGTCATCTTGATTAAATACTTGTTCAGTAGCTAATGAAGACTAGTCAGAGTTGGATTTCAGTGGATGCTGAGTTCTATTGGAAGAAGAATTGCGAGGACGCAATTGTTTTAAGGGGGGAAGGATGTGATACCCCGAACATGGCATGTATTCAATAGCATTTAAAGTTCATTGAAATTGCATTTTATTGAACTTTCACATTCTTTGACCAAACTAGTTGACTTTTCATCTACATTCACCAACTACGACAAGGTGGAAATTTTTTAAATGTTTAATAAAGGGCAAACTTGGGATTAGAAATAAAAAAATGCAATGTTAAGTTAGTCAAATTTTGGGTCAACTTTGGAATTAAATCTGAACCAATTGGGGAAGAATTAGGTAGCAAATTATATATGGTTGGAAAGCTCTATGAGTCTAGTTTCTGAGGCTTCAAACCGTTTGTGAATTGGAGTTTTCTAGAAGAAGTTGTGGCCGTTTTCGTAAGGTCACGCATAGCTATTATGGTTTAGCGGGTTGACCGAAGCTTTGACCATTTGTCATCTTTTATTTAAGTATGAAATACGGAACAAAAGAGCAAATTCAGGAAATAAAGAAGGCCATGGCTGAAACCATGGAGGAAAAAGAAAAAAAAAACATTTCAACTTCAAACTTCAATTTCTTCATGAGAGCTTGTGCGGGGTGGTTTCCGAGGAATCCAGCGTTGTTTTCCTAGCGTCTAGGAGCATCTAAGGTGAGGGTTTCATGTTTATTTGCGCATTTGAAAATGTTGAACATAAACTTTAATTTTCGTGATTTAACCGTAGGTTGTTATTTTGTCCATTTCATTGCTTAAAGAATGTTCTCTAGCAATTGTAGAACGTGTATTTATAGCTTTTTAACATTTTCTGCGGTTGAATATCGAATTTGAAATATAAATTGTGTAATAAATAGTAAATAGTGAATAGTAAACCCCCGTTTCGATGAAGTTGCGCTGTTATGCTTTCTGTTGATGTGAAAAGGTGCTAGGTATGCTAGAATGTCTAAATGCATGATTTGTTTAGGTTGCGTAATGGAAAAAAATGAGAAAAATGCCTTGGTAAAAGTCGGGGTCATCTAGGACGAGTTTAGCGTTTTCTCGTTTTGCGTGATGGCATTGTTTCGGGAGGCCATGGAAGCACTTTTGGTGCGATTATGGCATTGGTTGGGTGTTTGGTTAGTATAGTTGTAGTTCAAACGAGCAAAGGGGGAAATCGGGACTTTGCGTGAATTATAGGGTAATGTAGGGTTTTGGGGTCTTTAGACGTGCCTTATGGTGACCTAGGAGGATTGGTGAAGTCGGTTTCCAAAGCTCGTGGCTTGTTTGAAAGTAGTAGCGTTTGAAAGTTGGGGTCATTTTTGGGATTTTGTGTGTTTTCATAGTATATTGTCTATAGAATGCTTATAATGCCTATAGAATACTTGTTATTGCTTGATAATGTTAGTTGGTGATGTTCTTGTTGCTTGTTTGATTGTAAATGCTTGTTAATGCTTATTACGCTTGTCAGAGTTGATTATTGATTGAAATGTTTAACAGTTGTTGAATAATGCTTGATATCTCGGTTATCTCCTCTATCTGTGTTGTTGTGCTATCGCTCGTTTATCGCCTTGTATCGAGTCTTGCATTGCATAGTGTCCAGCGCATGAGTGATGGGCCTCTCTGTTTTAGCCTCGGGTTGCCAGTGTTGGTTGCTCTAGCTCTGTGGCTATTCCCTCTTCTTACTTGGGTTGCCTCCCAGGGAGATTTGGATCGTAGAATTGATGGTTACTCCCGGGGTATTCCAAACTGGTGTTATAAGGTGGTTGCGCGCTTATTGTCATCGTTGTCAACATCAAGCTCGAGATTGATGTATCACTCGTGAAATGGTATATTACTCGTAAGAGTGAACCATAGCCTTCAAAGTGTGGTATAGCTTTGAATGGTTGTGTTAATGCTTTCTTGAATGTTTAATATATTGTCGTTTGTATTGAATGCTTTCTTATTGATTTTATTGCTTAGCTGTGTCTATTTGCATTGCACGACTTTCTTTCTCTCCAACTTGATATCTGTCTTGCCCTCACTGAGTATACGTGTTGTGTATACTCACTCCTCACCACCACATTTCAGGAAATGTCATGTTAGCTGGAAAGTTCATGATTTCGTGAAAGTTCGTGCTTGAAGAGTTGTCTTGCATGCCTATGTGGCTTGAGTGTCAAAGTTGTAAATATATATGCTTTCATAAGTTGTATGTATTTATTGTTAAAAGAAATGTAATCTAAATTTGCTAAATAGTTGAGGTAAATCGATAAGCTAGTTATGTAATTAGTTAGCATAGCTTAACTTCAATGCATGTTTGTAATGTCCCAAGGAAAAGAATTAGAATGGCATGATAATTTATTTTATGCAGTAGCTTAGTATGGTTTAATTGTCTAGTTTGAATGTACTTGTCAAAAATGAAAAGAGATAGGTTAGCTTTTAAATTGGAAATGTATGTATACTTGCTGAGTTTAATTGTTGAGAACCGAGGCTCGGATGGCCTTGAGGTAGTTTGTATGGTTGGACACGGTATTGGTTCACTTATATGTTGTCGCAGGTTTTATATTTCGCCTAGAAACAGGGGAGCTCCGTCCGTTTTTCTTGAAAATTATGCCGGGGTTTGGTTTGGGTTGTGATTAGATCGATTGATAGAACCTCCGGTCTCGAGAGGGATCGGGGTGTTACACACCCAGTGGATATTATAAGGTGGTTGCGCGCTTATTGTCATCATTGACAACATCAAGCTCGAGATCGATGTATTGCTCGTGGAATGGTACATTGCTCGTAAGAGTGAATCGTGACCTTCAAAGTGTGGTATAGCTTTGAATGGTTGTGTTAATGCTTTCTTTAATTTTTTATTGTATTGTCGTTTATTTTGAATGCTTTCTTATTCATTATTTGCATTGCACGATCTTCTTTCTCTCCACCTCGATATCTGTCTCGCCCTCACTGAGTATACGTGCTGTGTATACTCACTCCTCACCACCACATTTCAGAAAATGCCATGTTAGCTGGAAAGTTCATGGTTACGTGAAAGTTCGTGCTTGAAGAGTTGTCTTGCGTGTTATGTGGCTGAGTTGTAGAAAGATGCAAAGATGTATGTTTTCATGTATTGTTTGTATTTAGTGTTAAAAGTTATGTAATTAATTTAACTAGGTAATTGAGGTAGAATGATAAGCTAGTTTATGTATCCAATTAGAATAGTTAACTTCAATGCATGATTGTATTGTCTAAAAGAAAGAGTTAAAATAGTCTGGGTACTTGGAAATGTATGTATACTTGTTGTGTTTAATTGTTGAGAAACAAGGCTCGGATGGCCTTGAGGTGTTTGTATAGTTGGACATGGTACTGGTCCACTTATATGCTATTGTAGGTTTTGCATTTTGCCTAGAAACAGGGGAGACTCCATCCATCTTTCCCTAAAATTTTGCCCGGGTTTGGAATTGGGTTGCGATTAGATTGATTGATAAAACTCCCGATCTCGAGAGGGATTGAGGTGTTACACTCTGACTAAGACTTCTTTGTTTGAGGAAAACGGCTTAGGTGCTTTATAGCGACATATTAGAGGAATAGATCTACATATAATAGTCTCGATTGCATGAACTGCTGCCAAATCAGGAAATCCAATAGCACTCGTCCCTTGGGGCGAAGCTTCATGAGGAAGCCCTTTACTTAAAGATTGGGTTTGGTCTTGCTTTTTCTTGCTCTAAACGGCCTATTTGCTATACCCTACCCCTAGCCCTGGGGAAAGGAAACTCGCAAACAAGCCTTCATTTCCTTTTGTCACTCAAGTTAGCTATCCACACCATGACCAAAGTTTCTTCTCTTTCTTTATTGACCACGCACTCCTATCCATGCCAAGTCCCTGATTCACTTCTCACTCCCGAGGAAGATTTGTTTTTTTAAGCGGTTTCGGGAGGAGATTCACTTTCTTAGCTATGGCTGACTGAATTGCTAACTGAACTAGTCGAATACATTTGGCAGCAGGAATGAACACCTTTCTTGGGGGATCCAGATCTATCAATCTAGACAAGAGAGCTCAAGTCTGATTAGCCTGATCCACCACTCGAAATGGAGACTATGAGAAAGTAACCCACCTTATCCAGCTAGTAGGGGATATGAGGGATCCCCATTTTTAAAAATACAGAAATGATGAGACTCGAAAAGCAGCCGCCTTAGTGATTGAGCCCCAAGAACAAGAAAAGTATCTGGTTATTATCCTAACCAATCCGTTGATTGAATAAATTGATTGGCTAGTGTCACACAGGTTGATCAATAAAGAATTTTTTCACAAGAGACAGGGTAAACGAAGCTTTTAGTCTCATATGTATGATGTTTCAGTACATTCCTCCTAGACCGGGTTTACTTGTTTATATGCCTACTCTCTTATGACTTTTTTTCCATTTGATCCTTGAAATGAAATATTTGAGAAAGGGACTAGACCCAACCCAAGATAATAGATATTGAATCCATCCTGAGATGACCCTTTTTTCCCCTACCTTTGATGTACTTGACTTCGAGAAGCCTTGGCTTGTGTACAGGTTGGAGGAAGAATAACAATAGTAGAGCAAAAGAAGATCTAACCTAGGTCGGAGATAGCAGCTCATGAACTGCCCTGCTCGAAGGGTCGTAGCCTAAACTAACCTAGCTGTAGAGGAGAGGTTTGACTTCCGAGAGCTGATCATAGCTTGGACGCCTAGCTCCAGGCGAAATGATACGTAGGTTTTTCTTCATTCTTCTAAATGGGGATCCTTCTCACCGAAAAGTGCCCCTATTGGACTAGAACTGGAACGCGCCTTAAGGCAAATTAAAATAGTAGAAGTCAAAACAATCAGACTCACCGGCAACCTCTGATCTAGGATCTAGCAGCTAGGAATTGTACAACTGAGAAATAAGCATAACCGATTGAGCCTGAAGAACAAGAAACGGAAGCATGCTTTTGAACAATCACAAAAGGGGGATCCCCCGAGTATTTCTAAGGACGGACAACATACCAACCATTTCTTTTTGGAATGGAAGAAGAAAGGATGGTCGGATGTTGAATTCATGAAAAAAATCATATGAAAGAATCGGCAAATTATGGGTTCCCAGAGTAGATAGTTTTGAATGGAGAATGAATGAAATAGAATTGTTTGGCAGAATCGTATGACAGGGAAAGTGCAGACCCTCCCACTTGGTGGGGTTACCTGGCTGGCTAACCTAACTATAAATTTCTATAAATGTCGGGATAGACAGAAGTCTAGGATAGTATGCTGTCAGAGTGAGACCGGGGTACAGTAACGAAGTTAGACCGAAATGAATGACTCAATTCCTCTAGAAGAAAGGAAAGAGAAAGAACAACCAATTCTATGAAATTCCTCTAGTGGAGACAGAACAACCTAGTTAGTGCACTAACTCAAACCGAGTTCTTGCACGAAATATCCTGCTAACATAGGAGTACTACTCCTAAGAAATGAAAGAGGAAACTTCATTCTTTGGGGACAAAGGGCTATTCTATTAGAAAATATGTTATGGACTCGGATATGAATAAGCTTGAGTTCCATCGGGTTCACTTATTGCCTCAGCCCTTCAAGGTGCATAGCCACCATACCTAATTGCTTTGATCAAAGCTTAAATAGGGCCAGTGCTATTAGAGTTCTTTACTTTAGGTTGAGCGATTCCACTCTTCCCTCCCAGTCATAATGTGAACTGAACTCCTGGCTTCGTGATTGCTTGTGTCATACGCAATAGAGCTTTTAGTTGGGCAATGAAAGTCGATTACGTATCCTATAATAGAAAGAAGGGTATCAATAATATAATCAAGGCTGGCAACAATCAATGCTGTTCACTACCCCTTACCTTTCTCTAGAGTAGTCTGGTCCTTGTTTTCGCTAATGAATGCGGCTGGGTAGTCAAAGCTGAATCAGGGGAACCACTTTCACACAATCAAGTTTAATCAAAAGAAAGCTCTTTCAAGTTCGCCTTTTCTGGCAACTTCAATCAATATTGTAGAAAAGATAGGTGAATCCGCTTTTCCTTCGAGTGCGGGGACAAATCCTTTAATTCTTTGATACAAAATAAATCAATAGTAGAAGTGTTTTTCTTTTCGAGTGAGCTTCTCTTGGCTCTTGGCCTTTGATGAAGATGAACTGATATATTGGCATTCTCTTCCAACTCCGTATCCTAACTCACGACAAACTATCTCTAGTGGAATTGATCTGCACGTCCCTCTATTCCAATAGAAAACGTTAGCCTTCATCCATGAGATCGGGGTATCACTACCAGTAGGGGGCTCCCTTCCCTAATAGACTTTTAAACATCGCCTTCCCTTTCGATGTTTGATCCCGGATACCATGACTTGCCTTCAAACGGGCTTCACCTTCAAATGAGAGTAACCAATCTACGGACAGCAAGGCCAATGAAGATCAAATTGTCAGGGTCTGAGTCGTGTCTTGTCCTTGAGTCCTTTCTATGCCTCTCATGTCCTTCTTTCCTTCGCTTGGGACTCACTAGCACATTCCTTGCTGTTTTCATGCTTGATGGCTTCTGATGAACCAATGATAGAGATCCTTAGCTTCCCTAAGAGTTATTGTTCAATCCGTCCCTGAGCTTCTACTAGATGTCATACCGGGCATTCAATCTTTAGGTTCAGAATGCGTTGAAAGAAGACCTTCGCCCGGATAGCTTCTTATCGGTACTCAACTGCTGGGTTTTTTGGTTCCTGCCTGAGCAATTGTTCAAAAGAGAGATGGTAAAATCTTTTATATCAAAGTGATGTTCCAAGGCGAAGAACTGATATAGATAGTCATTTTGGCCTCTCACACAGCTAGACTTTTAGTTTGCTTTTTTGATTCATGGAATAGAGGTTATCTCCCTGACTAAATTACTTTAAAGAAGGACAGCTCTTTCCCTATCTGCTTCTTGGCCACAACCATAGCTAGTAGTATTCATAGGGTCCTTTGATCGCATTCTTTGCCACTAAAGAGTCTGATCCATCTCCTATCCTTCTCGGAAAAGCAGAGGAACTAATGGTTGACGCCTCTTAAGCCTCTAATTCCATTGCTTACTAGTAAATATGGGTCGAAGTTAATAGCCAACTCGCTATGGCCTTGAGCTCATGTGACAGTTTTCCATCTGGTTGAGTTGCTACTTTGCTTCCAGCGGGATTTCCGTTTTGCTCCATTTCAGTTCATTTTTATTCATCGTGGGACCTCATTGCTCGATTCGATCCTAGAGCTTTGTTTGAGTTGCATTCCGCTTCTGCTCATTCAGATGAAGGGTTCGCTACTTCACTTCTTGGGGAAGCAATGGAACTAATGACTAGCATAGCTGGCACGATATGCTAATAAAACTAGAAGTGAAAGTCAAGTTCTTTGAGTTGAATATGAATAGAAGATGACTAGGCACAACGAAACTCTTCCTATCTAATAGGGACGGGGTCACTGACTCAATTCAATTTCTTGAAGGGATGTGATAGCTGAAGGGAGGATTCCGCGGAGCTACTATAAATATAAGATATAAGAAGTAGAAAAAATGCCTATTTTGAGCATGTTCATGTTCCTCTCGTACGTTCATGATATTGCTTTCACATGGCTCTTAAAGGCTCAACTAAATGAACTCTAATGGACATAGCTTGCTCGTGTAACAACTTCATATCGTCTTGCTACCTCGACTTCAGACTTTGAGTATATATGTGATAGCCCGAACCCGGCATGCATTTAAAGGCATTTAATTAAGTGACATCTTAAATGTTAGCATTGGATTTGTGTTTATTTTTAGTTAAACATTTATTTGTAGCTTTATTTTCATATTTCTTTTAGAAGTAATTAGAATAATACTTGAGCTAATTATTTTAACGGAGTATCAACTACTTTTCATATTTATGTCAATCGGTTTTATTTCTTTTTCTTGTACTTAAATGCTCGGTTTTCAATTAAATAAAAAGTAGCTCCGAGCCGGAATAAATTTTCAACCATGATTACTCTTCAAAAATTATATTTTCTTGAATTCTTTGAGATTAACTGTTATTCTTTTATTGTCGCAAAATGCATAGCATTTCGAGAGTGATAGTTAGGAAATGAATTCTAGTCCTCAGTAAATAGTGAAAACTAGTATTTAGTGTTTTAATTTTAGTGTTTTAAGTTGTATTTAACTAGAATTGGATTTATATTAGTTGTTTTAGCTTTAAAATGCATAAAACAAGCTTATTTGACCAAATTTTAAGTGCTTTGACCAAGGCTTCGACCCTTGACTTGCTTGTCATCTTTTATATGCATGTAATAACAAAGAAAAAATAAAACAAAGCTGGAAAAAACAGTGGGGTGCTGGCCGAAAATAGAAGAGAGGAAAAAAAAGAAATTTCAATCTTCAAAACTTCAATTCTTCGCGTGAGCTTACACGGGGTGGTTTCCAAGGCACCCAACGAGGTTTTCCTAGTGTCTAGGAGCGTCTAAGGTGAGGGTTTCATGTTTATTTGCGCATTTTAAAGTTTTATGTGTTAACTTTGATTTTTGGGATTTATCCGTATATTGTTATTTTAATCATTTTGAGGCTTAAAGAATGTTCCCTAGCAATCGTAGAACATGTATTTATAGCTTTTTAACATTTTCTACAGTTGAATATCGAAATTGAAATATAAATTGTTAATTGAATAGTAAATAGTGAATAGTAAACCCCCGTTTCGATGAAGTTGCTCCGTTATGCGTTCTGTTAATGTAGAAAGGTGCTAGATATGCTAGAATGCCTAAATGTATGGTTTAATTGGAATGTGTAATGGAAAAACTGAGAAAAATGGCTTAGTGAAAGTTGGGATCGTTTAGGTCAAGTTTGGCGTTTTATCGTTTTGCGTGATGGCATTGTCTCGAGAGGTCATGGAAGCACTTTTGGTGCAGTTGTGACATTAGTTGGGTAATCGGTTGAGGTAGTTTTAGTTTAAACGAGCAAAGGGGGAAATCGGGGCTTTGCGGGAATTCTAGGGTAAAGTGGGGTTTTGTGGTCTTTAGTCGTGCTTTATGGTAACCTAGAAGGATTGGTGAAGTCGATTTCCAAAACTCGTGGCTCGTTTGGAAATAGTAGTGTTTGGTACGTTGGGGTCATTTTCGTGATTTTGTGTGTTTTCATAGAATATTGCATATAGAATGCTTATATTGCTTATAGAATGCTTATGTTGCCTATAGAATGCTTATAATGCCTATAGAGTACTTGTTATTGCTTGATAATGTTAGTTGGTGCTGTTCTTGTTACTTATTTGATTGTAAATGCTTGTTAATGCTTGTTAATGCTTATTACGCTTGTTAGAGTTGATTATTGATTGAAATGTTTAACAATTGTTGAATAATGCTTGATATCTCGTTTATCTCCTCTATTCTGTATTGTTGTGATATCGCTCGTTTATCGTCTTGTATCGAGTCTTGCATTGCATAGTGTCAGGGCGTGAGTGATGGGCCTCTCCAGGTAGCCTCGGGTTGCCGTGTTGGTTGCTCTAGCTCCGTGTCCTATTCCCTTTTCTCGCTTGGGTTGCTTCCCAGGGAGATTTCGGTCGTAGATTTGATGGTTACTCCCAGGGTATTCTAAACTGGTGTTATAAGGTGGTTGCGCGCTTATTGTCATTGTTGTCAACATCAAGCTCGAGATTGATGTATTGCTCGTGAAATGATACATTACTCGTATGAGTGAACCATAGCCTTCAGAGTGTGGTATAGCTTTGAATGGTTGTGTTAATGCTTTCAGTAATTGCTTATTGTATTGATTGTTTGTCTTGATTGCTTATTTATTAGTTATATTGCTTCACTGTCATATTTGCATTGCACGAATTTCTTTCTCTCCAAATCGATATATGTCTTGCCCTCACTGAGTATATGTGTTGTGTATACTCACTCCTCACCACCACATTTCAGGAAATATCATGTTAGCTGGAAAGTTCGTGATTTCGTGAAAGCTCGTGCTTGAAGAGTTGTCTTGCGTGCCTATGTGGCTTGAGTTGTTAAAGTTGTAAAGATGTATGCTTTTATGTATTGTATGTATTTATTGTCAAAAGAAATGTAATCTAAATTAGCTAAATAGTTGAGGTAGATTGATAAGCTAGTCATGTATTCAGTAATATAGTTTAACTTCGATGTATGTTTGTAAATGTCCAAAAATAAAAGAGTTAGAAAGGTATGATAGTCTAACTTATGCAATAGGTTGGTATAGTTTAATTGCTAAGCGTGAATGTACCTGTAAATGATGAGAGGAGATAGGTTAGCCTGTAAACTGGAAATATATATTTGCTTGTGATTGCTTGTTGTGGACCAAGGCTCGGATGGCCTTGAGGTGGTTGAATGTTTGGACATGGTATTGGTCCTCTTATATGCTGTCGCAGGTTTATTGTTTTTGCCTAGAAACAGGGGAGACTCCGTCCGTTTTCCCTGAAAATTATGTCCGGGTTTGGTTTGGGTTGTGATTAGATCGATTGATAGAACTCCCGGTCTCGAGAGAGATCGGGGTGTCACAATATACCTTTGTCCTATTCTTCTATCATAAACTTGGCTATTGCTAGAGAAAACATCTATGTTATACTAGCAGACAGAGTAGACATGGCAAGATACATATTAAAAAAAAAAAAAGAATGAGCCAAAACCGAACAAGCAAGGCCAAAGCCAAATGCCGACCTAAGAAGGACGCTTGCGGGAGACTTTCTAGTTAGTTTCTCGACAGGTCGATGTACAACCGAAAGGTGAATGCTTTACCAAACTCGTGTACAACTCCTTTCATGTGTATTGAATTCCGCTTATTACATGTTTGGTTTCCTAAATTCTTTGTCCACAGCACCCCCTGACCAAACAAAAAAACCAGAAAGCCAAGATCTCTACAAAGCGAGGGAAAGAATACAGATGTGCAGCAGAGAATGAAGAAAGGCAAATGCTATGAGAGCTTAGACGGAATAAGGTCTAGGGAGACCGCCCATTTCTCAAATGGGAGGGGAAGAATAGTAAAACATTCAAGCCGCAATATAGACATGAAAAAAATAAGATATTGAGACGGAATATGAATGAAGGATTGAAGCATCTGACCGGGCTTGGAGATGAATACCGAATGAGCATAACGAATGCACCATTGACCTCAAATAGCTCAACCGGACGGGGAAAGAACTAAAAAGAAAAAAACGTTATGGGTAAGCTAAAAGCAAATACCAATGAAGACCAGACATGGAATTTCAAACAAGAAAACATAGTTAGCCTAGCTCGGGAGGGAGATTCTCCAGCCCCACTCTTATATATAGTTGAAAATAGAGTGGAAAACTAAGCTTCCAAATCAAGCCCAAAAAACAATCCTTTTGAAAGGTCCTACTTTTGACCCATTCAAGCCATGAAAGTGACCTTTTGGATTAGAAAACATGGTGTCTGAGACCAAAACCTGGGTTGATTGAAGAGCTGCTAACAAAAGGGCGAAAGCAGGATTGACCATAAAATTACCATGGACAGATAGAAATAGCAGAAGAAAATATCCATTTTTGTTGAAAAGACAGAGATGAATGTGGACAGAGCACAGACCTCAGATCGATCGATTAAACCTATTATTGTAGAGTTTGAAAGGGAAGTGTTGAATTAAAGTCATTCATGTGTACCGATTTCCTTATGGTTGACTTAACAATTGGGATACAGGTTTTACTGTACAACTAATTCATTATATGAAAATTGCAGTCTATAAGTTCATAGCAAAGCTCAGCTGGAGGGAAAGTCTAACATACACAGTATGTAGGGCTTATACACACCTTTAATAGTTTCCTCCAAACCCCCTGTTCTACCTACCGACCAAGACTTCTCTTTCTAGCCCCTTTACGCTTACCAAGGCCCGCATTCCTTTTATTGCTTGTTGTACTCCTTCTACCATATTCCTTTGTCTTTTCACCTCAGTCCCGGATTGACTACAAGTCTTCTTTGCTATAGCTTGAATCCACGTGATTTATCTATATTATTAAAAGCGCCAAATCCCTACTTCTTGTTGCTAGAAAAAGGGAAAAATGACTTCTTGGACTGTGGCCGACACCTGAGATGACTAATTATAGATTTGCTAAGCGAACAGGCCTGAAAGTACTTCTCCTAGATTGATCTAAGTCTTTTACTTTAATGTTGCAGCCCGACTTATATGCTCCTCTTCCCTTGCTTTATTACACCGATTATTGCAGATGAAGCGAAGGACATCAATTACCTATAACGAATATTCAACGTTGACGAATAGGCCTTCTATTACGCCATCTCTTAGCCTTTCTCCCCCTCTATTGCCGGTAAGAAAGAGGACAAGGACTTCCATAAACTAAAGAAAGAGCGGAATCTCCTCCGATTGCTGCTTGCGGGACTATTGTATATATTTATATAGTTATAACACTATAATTAACTGACAAAGCGTCTATTCACAGAGGTTGTTGTAGTTTTCGTAATTGCAAGAATTTCTTTTTTGAGATTGGCTTTGTGTGAAGTGTATCGCATCGAACAAGCAAGGGGCGCGATGGCCGTTGCGCTAATGCGTATCCGCTAGATACAAGATCGAAAAGAATGCATGAAAATTGAGATGTCCAAGATAAAAGGAACGAGAGGAAGAATTGAGGAGGAATCTATAACATAATATCGTGAATGAAAACCCGTGACGAGAATTCTTAACTCGAGATGTTAGAAGGTGCAAAATCAATGGGTACCGGAGCTGCTACAATTGTTTCAGCGGGAGCTGCTGTCGGTATTGAAAACATCCTTAGTTCCTCGATTCATTCAGTGTCGTCAAATCCATCATTGGCTAAACAATTATTTGGTTATGCCATTTTGGGCTTTTCTCTAACCGAAGCTATTGCATTGTTTGCCCCAATGTTGGCCTTTCTAATCTTATCTGTATTCTGATCGAAGAAAGAAGGTTGAAGTTTCATAAAGCAAGCTCCTCTTTCCAGCCTTAGTCCATCAAATATAGGATGGGGTGTAGTTCTTAAACAGAAGAATGGGGATAAAGAGGAAGTGAAAAAAAAAGTCGAATTGGAAGTCAAGTAAGAAGGAAGGAAGCTAGTCCCCAAAAATGCTCCACCCGTAGGTTCGTTTGTCGTTGGGGCTTACAATTCACCTTGTGACTCATTCCTTTAGTCGAGCCTTCTTCGGGCGTCGATCAATCATAGGCCACTCTATCATTGTCTGATTTTTGGTTGTCTGATCACACTCGAAATTATGTATCTACTTATTGTATTTTTGCCCCTGCTCGATAGTTCCGTAGTAGGTTTTCTCGGACGTTTTCTATGTTCAGAAGGAACCGCTATAATGACCACTACGTGCATTTCATTCCCTTCAATCTTATCCTTGATTGCATTTAATGAAGTCGCATTGGGAGCAAGTGATCGCTATCTAAGAATTGTTCGATGGATCACATCGGAAATGTTCGATGCTTCTTGGGGCTTCTTTGGCGACAGTGAAGTCACTAGATGAATTGCCGAGTAAATAGATTAGATCCGGACGCAGCTATTGCTCTGCGAAGATACAGACTCGACCCGCTCCTAGCCACCTTAGAACACAATAGCATGTCGAGAATAGGGGGGGACATACTGGACGTAATCACTCCCTTGGTTAGGGGCTGTGCTACCCTGGCTTTCGATCAATACTGAGTTGAGGAGGCCGATCGCAAATTCTACAGGTGTGGGAGTGATCCTGGTCAGGGAAGGCTAAGACGGTGCCTCACATATAGGTAGCAAGAGGGCGCTTATGCCCCGACGGTGGGGCCTTATTGGGAAGGGCCCAGCCCAATAGGGGTAGCCCACCCCCCACTTCAAGCACACCTTTGAATCGACTGAATCACTCTTTTGGTCTATTCGGTGGAACCAGTAAACCACGCAAGCTGGTTAGATGCATGGGGCAGAGGGCTTATAGTACCCCATTTTCTTGACCTAGCATTTTCTTCACTTCGGTAATGAATCGCCTACTAAAAAAAGGGGCAGGCCTACATGCCTTATTTGAGACTATTAAGGCAGGCAGTGGACTCTTTCATTAGGGAAGGGAATAAGGGGCCTAAGCATGACAGATGCCGTACACTTGAGTGGCAAAGGAAAGCGAGACCTTATCTTTTTTTTTTCCAGGCCTGTTCGGACATATGATTCCCGCAAAAGATCAAGTTGGTGAGCCATGTGATGGGAAACCTTCCTGCATGGTTCATAGAGCACTGAATTAGAATGAGAGGTTCACCACCACATCATTGCATGCAAGGGGAGTTCTCTCGGTTCGCAGATTGGTCCGACTCGTAATTCACTTCTGATCCCATGTTCGATAGCCTGACCGTAGTGATGTTAATTGTTGTTACATTCATAAGTAGTTTGGTCCATCTTTATTCTATTTCATATATGTCTGAGGATTTGCATAGCCCTCGATTTATGTGTTTTATCCATTCCTACTTTTTGTTATGCCAATGTTGGTGACTGGAGATAACTCTCTTCAATTATTCTTGGGATGGGAGGGAGTAGGTCTTGCTTCATATTTGTTAATTCATTTACAGTTTACACGACTTCAGGCAGATAAAGCAGCTATAAAAGCTATGCCTGTCAATCGAGTAGGTGATTTTGGATTAGCTCTTGGAATTTCGGGTTGTTTTACGCTCTTTCAAACAGTAGACTTTTCGACCATTTTTGCTTGTGCTAGTGCCCCCATAAATTCTTGGATTTCTTGCAATATGAGATTGAATGCCATAACTCTTATTTGTATTTTACTTCTTATTGGTGCAGTTGGGAAATCCACACAGATAGGATCGCATACTTGGTCACCTGATGCTTTGGAGGGTCCCACTCCAGTATCCACTTTGATTCATGTAGCTACTTTGGTAACAGCTGGCGTTTTCATGATAGCAAGGTGTTCCCTTTTATTCGAATACCCACCTACAGTTTTGATAGTTATTACTTTTGTAGGAGCTATGATGTCATTCCTTGCGGCAACCACTGGAATATTACAGAACGATCTAAAGAGGGCCATAGCTTATTCAACTTGCTGTTAATTAGGCTATATGATCTTTGCTTGTGGCATCTCTAACTATTCGTTTAGCGTCTTTCACTTAATAAATCATGCCTTTTTCAAAGCATTACTATTCCTGAGTGCAGGTTCGGTGATTCATGCCATGTCGGATGAGCAAGATATGTGGAAGATGGAGGGGCTTGCCTCCTCGTTCCCTTTTACCTATGCCATGATGCTTATGGGCAGCTTATCTCTAATTGGATTTCATTTTCTAACTGGATTTTATTCCACAGATGTAATCTTAGAGCTCGCTTACACTAAGTATACCATCGTGGGAACTTTGCTTTCTGGTTGGGAAGTGTCTCTGTCCTTTTCACTTCTTATTACTCTTTTCGTTCACTTTTTCTAACATTTCTAGTACCAACTAATTCATTTGGGCGAGACATCTTACGATGTCATGATGCACCCATTCCCATGGCCATTCCTTTAATACTTCTACCTCTCTAGAGTCTCTGTGTAGGATACTTGGCCAAAGTGTGACCTGTTAGCCCATAAGTAACTACTGTGATGAAGCGGCTCTTGCTCACCTGGCACAGTCGTACGAGGTCACAATTCACCCAACACGATCATCCACGATGAACAAGAATTGGGGACCAGATGCGGTCGAAATTCTTGCCAAAGGCTGAGATGCTCAGTGTCACGCCCCAACTCGACCCCTCCTATAATCAGTCAGGACGCAACAGAATTTCGGCAGTATAACGATAGTAAATAGGATACCGAGGTCCTAAACCAACCTCAATAGAACAACATACATTAACTCTACAATCATACAACAAGTAACTCCTCAATAAATACAACATACATCATAACTATATTATACAATAATCATTCCTCGTTATACGCCTCCGTTCCAACATAATACATAAACCTTAATATACAATACAAAAACATATTGAGCCAATCTAGCAACCTAATCATAAACAAAAGAAAGGCTACTAAGACAACATTAACTAATTCATTAACTTATCAACATCTTATACGTTATAAAATACAAAGCCGATAAAAGTCTACTAAGTTAATTTACAAGATAATAAAACATGTACGACATCACTGATAAGACTCTGGAACATAGGACTCATCCACGTAAGGCACGTTTTCCACATTCTCCTCTTCAGGAGGCACGTACCCGTAATCTTGCGAAAGTACACCTGTAAGCATGCAACAATAGAGAGTGAGCTTATATAAAATAAGCCTAGAGAGGATCCGATAGATCTCGAGCAAGGTCTACTAAACTCCTTGGAATAATCCTTTGAGTCAGTAAACACACAATAACATAAATAATACTATCATCACATAACTATATAACCATTCAATCAAAGATACTCTAGTTGGTGTAGCTCCAAACACCATCACGATCTCAACCATTCTTCTTGTAACTCCCCATTACTTACACCCCCGAGGTACCTCACTAGCCCCTCCCTCCATGACACCTCCGTCATGCGAGTTGGGGGTAGTCTCTAGCAATCATGCCGTTTTCAACCCGACAGCCCAACGCTGCCCGAGAGGTGGCACACACATACCAAGACTCCATAACAACCATCAATAATCAATCAATCATCAATCAATAATCATCTACTCATCACTACTAGCATCAATAATCAATTAGACAAAAAATAACTAAGTTAGATGACAAAGTAGGCCATCTAACCGAGCATGCATTAAACACACAATCAAACTCTAATTTACCCATCAACAACTCACAATTCAATCACTCAACCCACACCCAATCAACTAAGGCTCAATCTAACATTTTAAAGAAAGACAAACTAAACTTCAATTAATCATATCTTACATTCTACTAATCCAAACAACTCCAAATCAGTTTCAAACACCCACCCATTTAACCAACTACATTAGCCCCCTCGGAAAACCACCATAACACCTCCAAATCATGCCTGATAACCCTAAAACCCTAAGGTGTCAAGGCTGAATTTTTCGGATTTTCACCCAAACATCATAATCGAAAATTCGGCATTACAACGGCGCTACCACGTAATTATCAAACATTTAGAAATCGACGGCAATCGATTCCGATCAACACAACTCAATTTAATCAACATTGAACAATATAATCAAATTTAAATACCCAAAAAATAAAAATTATGCTACAACCGATAAAAACTCGTAGTATTACAGCTAAATGATCCCTAGCATGCAAGGAGCAATAATCTAATACCAGATTAGAATTCTAACGGTTCAATTTTCAATTCTACACAAAAACACAAAAGTTGAGTTTTGAGATCCAGAATTTTTCTCTCACCTTTGATGCCATATATGCCTACGAATGCGTGCAATGCATGCCCAACAAGCGGAATCCAAGTCGGCACGAAGTTCTACGGACAAAAACTATGTTTTTCTTTGAATTTTTGCTTTGAAAACCTTTGAAAACTCTTTCTCTTTTTCTCTCTTCTCCCTCTCGGCAATGTGTGTATAATTTTCGGTGTTTTTGTGCTTTGTGAGTGTGTGTTGGTGATATAAGCTTATTTGGTAAACAATTAAATAAAGTCAAAGTTAGTTTAAGTTAGTATTTTTGTGTTTTCTTGACTTTAAATGCATTTTCTTGATCACCAAAGTTCAAAACATTTATTCAACACCCAAAATAGCTCAAGTAGATTATTTTTAGGTGACAAGAAGTTTTACAATCAAACAATTTAACCCGAGTCGGCTTAAAAATCAATTTTCGCAAAAGTCGGTGTAAAAACCCTAATAAATTCTTAAGCCGATTTTAAAACCGTTTTCATCAAACACAGGTCTATTAAAGTCCGTGGTCTAGGTCTAGAAGGGTTAAAAAGACTAGTTTCAAAATTTTAGCGGACGTGTTTCGAAAACACTATTCACTAAAAATTGACGATAAAATTTCTGACTCTGTTTTTGATGAAAATTTCATGAATGCACATTTAGCACGTATTAGGAGTATTGATATCAAACGTATAACATTCTAGGCCCTATAGCACATAAACAGGTCATATGCACGCAAAACAAGACAAAGCACGTAAATCAAGTTAAAGCAGATAAGTGGGGTTTCACACTCAGTCGACTCCCTCCCCCTTTGTGGGGGTCTGGACCCTTACGAGTGAGCAAAAAAGGG
Organism: Ehretia macrophylla; assembly: GCA_037974665.1. Classification (NCBI taxonomy): domain Eukaryota; kingdom Viridiplantae; phylum Streptophyta; class Magnoliopsida; order Boraginales; family Ehretiaceae; genus Ehretia; species Ehretia macrophylla. Next base: position 45,121,545 of record CM075771.1, on the reverse strand, counting down.
AAGAGGAAAGAGGCCCTGGTGAACCATCATAATTAGTGAACAAGTGTAAGCTTCGCTGCCCGACAGTATGGAGTACTAACCACACCGAGGGACAGGCCCTGAAGCGAAGGACGAGAACAAGCGGAATCAATGTGTTCCAATTTTTGGCCTTGCACCGACCATCCAATAGACCATGGACTAAATGGCCACGACCTGCAAGGACTATGTGTAGGGGACCGCCGCCCCTCCCTCCCTCCCTTCCCCCTCCCCCCCTCCCACAAGGTACATCTTGTGCCTATGGGCCGCTATAACTATCCAAGAAGACACTTGAAACTGGAAGGATAAACAAACCCACCCGGTAGACTGCCGAGCTACAAGTCCTATAACACAGGAGCAGGATTCTTTAAAAAGTCAAGGTCGTGGGTGGCCAAGAGGGCCCACTTGGAGACTTGGGATCTCAGCAGGAAATGCGAAGGTTGCTTAAAGCCGGCCGGTCGATAGGCGAAAAAGAATCAATTAGTTTAGTTCTGATCTGAGTAGGCTCATAATAAGGAATACCCTAACCCCGAGAACCGAGGCCTGACCATCAATCATTTGCAGTTGATGTTCCGGCTTTGTTCATTGACAACTGAATGTTTCAATCTGGTTTGATTCATGATCGCATCTGCAAACCTTATCCCGTAGGCCATTAGTGGACATTTTTCATTCTTCACCCGGTCCTTAGTAGAGTTGACTTTGTCAACCTAACCTATTACCTTTGGAAACGCGCTAAACAGGCCTATAGGTTCGCCTTTACGCCTTTTTAATAGAAGAAAATTAGATAAAAGTATATAGAATTAGCCAAATCATCTGAAGCATGAACAAAATCGGCTTTGTTCTGAAGGCCTAGCAAGTTCCTTTTTTTTTTCAAAGGTGGTCATTTTCTTTCCTTGGACCAATGACTAGCTTGTTCAGTGCTGCTAACTATTATAGGAGGATGCCGTCCCCTCGAGACTACCTGTAGCTTCGGTTCTTGAATCTCGTGCAAGTTAAGTTGTGGTTGTATTGGTTACAAGCGGAACGTAGGCGCTTTAGGTGTGTGTTGACCATGTACTCTCGCTTCATGTAATGTCGTATGTATGATAGAGGTGGTATGGTGATTGACCTCAATGCTAATGGTTATCTCCAAGGTTCAATGAATGAATGAAGCTATGATCGTACCTAGATAGACATGATGTGTTCTTCTGATGTCTCCAAGCCGGCCATAATTGTCATGCCCCAACTTGACCCCACCTACAATCAGTCAGGACACGACGAAATTTCGGCAGTATAACGACAGTAATTGAGATACCGAGGCTCTAAACCAACCTCTCAGAATAACATATAATCAAACTCCTCAACCATTCAACAATCAACTCCTCAATTAAGTTAACAACATACAACACAACCATATTTTACAATAATCATTCATCAACAATCCAATCATAGTTATACGCCTCCGTTCCAACATAATACATTAACTATACATACATTTCAAAATAGATTATAAACTAACTTAGCAACCCAACCATAGTGAAAAGAAAGACTACTAAGTCAACATACATATTTCTTCATACTAAGGTTGGTTTTACAATACATCATATTACAATAACTATAAACAATCTCATGGCAAAGACTCCTGCACATAAGACTCATCCACGTAAGGCACATTTTCCTCTTCTGGAGGCATGTACCCGTAATCTTGCTCAAGGACACCTGTAAGCATGCAATAATAGAGAGTGAGCTTATATAAAACAAGCTCAGTGAGGATCTGATAGATCTCTAACTGTATTTACTATACTCCTTGGAAATGATCCTTTTAGCAGTAAACACACAATTAAAACATCGATAACAATATAAACATATAACTATAATGACCAATCGATAAAGGATACTCTATTTGGTGTAGCTCTAAACGCCATCACGATCTCAACCATTCTTCTTATAACTCCCTATTACTCACACACCCCAGGTACCTCACTAGCCCCTCCCTCCATGACACCTCCGTCATGCAAGCTGGGGGTAGCCTCTAGTAGTCATGTTGTTATCAACCCAACAGCCCGATGATGCCCGAGATGTGGCACACACATACCAAGACTCAGCAATAATAATAAACATCAATCACATGAGGACAACCTTTTCCGTTGACTATCTCCCGGTTCATCAATAATCAATCAATAATCATCAATAATCATCAATTATCATCAATTGTCATCAATATAACATCAAGTAATCAATTAAACAACAAACAACTAAGTTAGATGACAAAGTAGGCCATCCAACTTAACATACATTAAACACGTAATCTAACCCTAGTCTAACCATTTACAACTCACAATACAATTACTCAAACACCACCCAATCATCTAAAGGCTCAATTCAACAATTTAAAGAAAGATAACCTAAACTCTAAATAATTATATCTTACGTTCTACTAATCCAAACAACTCTAAATCAGTTTCTAACACTCACCCATTCAATCAACTATATTAGCCCTTTCGGAAACCAACCAAGACACATCAAAATCAAGCCAACAACCCTTAAACCTCAATGCACCTAGGCTGAAATTTCTGGATTTTCACACAAACATCGCAATCGAAAATTTGGCATTATAACGGCGCTACCACGTAATTAACAAATTTTAAAAATCGACGGCAATCGATTCTAACCACAACAACTCAAAATAATCAACAAATGGCCAATCTATCAACTTTAAATACCCGAAAATAAAAATTTATGCTACAACGGTTCAAATCTCACAAGAATGCATATAATCGATCCTTAGCATGCACTGAGCAATAATATAACATCAAATTAACATTCTAACTGTTCAAAATGCAATATAAGCAAAAACATAAAAAATGACTTTTGAGATCTAGAATTTTTTTCTCACCTTTGATGTGTTTTGAAGCTACAAAGATGCTCAATGGATGCTCAAGAGGTGGAATCAAGCCTTGGTTGATGGAAATTGGCCTTGAATTGCAACTTTTAATGAAAAGTTTGCTTGAAAAAGATGTTGAAAAAGCTCACAAACAAGCCATGGAGTTTCGGCCACCTTGTGTGTGTTTTGAGTGTGTTTTTGTGTTGTGCAAGTGTGTGTTGGTGCATATAAGTAAAGGTCAAACATATTAAAAATGGTCAATGTTAGTTTTATTAGTCTTTTAATTCTATTTTCTAGTCTTTTAATTCATTTAATGACTATTACTTGCTCAACTATTAAATTGACAACTAAATTAATTCTAAACATTATATTTTAGGTGACAAAGAGTTTTACATTAAAATAGTTTCACCCTAGTCGGCTCAAAACTCATTTTCTTGCAAAAGAAAGTGTAAAAATATTTCAAATTCCAAAACTGATTCCAAATCCATTTTAATCAAACACGGGTCTATTAATACCCGAGAACTAGGTTTTAAAACGTTTAAAACACCCCTGTAAAAATTTTAGCAGACAGGTGTTCAAAATACTATTCACCAAAATCGACAATAAAATTTATGATTCCGTTTTTGATGAAAATTTCATGAATGCGCAATTAGCATGTATTAGGAGTATTAGTCACATATTTGACACATTCTAAGTCATATAGCACATAAACAGGTCAATTCATGCAAAACGAGATAAAGCACGCAAATCAAGATAAAGCAAAATATGGGGTCTCACATTCTCCCCCCCCCTCCCTTAAAGAAATTTCATCCCCGAAATTCTTACTTGCTGAACGGAAAAGGTATAGGTACTGCTGCTGCATCTGATCTCGCCTCTCCCAAGTAGCCTCCTCAATACCGTGATGCTTCCACAATACCTTAACCATCGGAATCTTCTTCGACCTCAACTCTCGTTCCATCTGATCAAGAATACGAATCGGCTGCTCGTCATAAGTCAGATTCTCATGAAGCTGTAACGGCTCTGGCTCGAGAATATAAGAAGGATCCGGATTATATTTTCGCAAATTAGACACGTGAAATACATCGTGGACATTAGAGAAATTCTACAGTAAAGCCAACCGATATTGTAATAACTGAGCCTGGAATGTGAAAATTCCTTGTTTATTATTTTGAAAATTATATTTCCTTAAATTCTTTTAGAATTAATTGTTACTTCTTTACTGTCGCAACGTGCATTGCATTTAGGGAGCGATAGCTAGAGAACGGTTTCTAGTCCTCAACAAATAGTGAAACTAGTATTTAGATGACTTAAATTTTATATTTTAATTGTTGCTAGCTGAAAATTAAATTGGTGATAGTTATTTTAGCTTAAAATGCACAAAATAATGCCATTTGACCAAGTTTTAAGTTGGTTGACCTAGGACTTTGACCATTTGACCAAGCCAACCTCTTAATAAGCTAAAACAAAGCAAAATAAAAAAAATAGCAGCTGAAAAATACAGTGAGCAGGCCGTGAGCTTCAATGGAAAAAAAAACCTTTCAACCTTCCAATCGATCAATCTTCGCGTGAGCTCGTGCGGGGTGGTTTCCGAGGTGACCAGCGTTGTTTTCCTAGTGACCAGGAGTACCTAAGGTGAGGGAAGCATATTATTTGCGCATTTAAATGATATGTATGTGAACTTTGCAATTTTTAGATTTTATCCGTAGATTATTATTTAAAGCGTTTTGATGCTTCTAGAATGTTCCTTGGCAATTGTAGAACATGTATTTATAGCTTTTTAACATTTTCTGTGGTTAAATGTTGAGATTGCAATTTAATTTGGATGTTGAATAGTATTTTATGAATAGTAAACCCTTGGAACGATGAAGTTGTTCTGTTATGCTGTCCGTTGATGTAGAATTGTGCTAGGTGTGCTAGAATGCCTAAATGCATGGTTTGTTTGGGTTGCGTAATGGAAAAAACGGGAATTAAGCCTTGGGGAAAGTCGGGGTCGTTTAGGTCAAGTTTGGCATTCTCTTGTTTTGCGTGTTGGCATTGTTTCGGGAGGCCATGGAAGCACTTTTGGTACAATTATGGCGTTGGTTGGGTGTTTGGTTGATATAGTTGTAGTTCAAACGAGCAAAGGGGGAAATCGGGACTTTGCGTGGTTTCTAGGGTTAAGTAGGGTTTCGGGGTCTTTAGACGTGCCTTATGGTGACCTAGGATGGTTGGTGAAGTCGGTTTTCAAAACTCGTGGCTCGTTTGGAAATGGTAGCGTTTTGATAGTTGGGGCCGAATTGTGTTTTTGCTTGTTTTCTTGATTTTATGCCTATAGAATGCTAAGGGTTGCTTGAAATACTTGTTTGAATTGATTTGGATTGAAATGCTTATCAATTGTTGCTATTGCGTGCTAGAGTAACCTACTTTGTTATTCTCCCACGTGTGGCTTTATCGCTTGATTATCGCCTTGTATCGAGTCTTGCATTGCATAGTGTCTCGCGCATGAGTGATGGGCCTCTCTGGGTAGCCTCGGGTTGCCAGTGTTGGCTGCTCTAGCTCCGCTGCTATTCTCTTTTCTTGCTTGGGTTGCCTCCCAGGGAGTTTTGGGTTGTAGGTTGATGGATACTTCCGGGGTATTCCAAACTGGTGTTATAAGGTGGTTTGGGCCGGCGCGTCGTCAACGAATTCTTGAATGAAAGTTGCTCGTGAAAAGAGTATCGTATCCTTTGAATGAGTGTTTGCAGCTTTAAATACTTGCCTTGCTTTGTTGATGGCTTGTTGTATCTCTATATGATATTTGTATGTATTGCTTGACTAATTGCATTGCATACTCCTCTCATCTCCGTCCTTGAGACCATTTGCCCTCGCTGAGCAATAGTTTTTGCTCATTCCTCTCTCTACTATATTTTTACAGGAGTAGTTGAAGCAGACCCTCTTGAGGTAATTGAGGTGGAGGAACAGGTGGAGGTGTTCCCGTGATAGCACTTCTTTGCTCTGCTGGTGGTTGGTTACCAGATTTTGTGTGAGCCTTGCTTGATATGTATATTGCTTGGATGTCGCTTAATTTTGAGGCTTGTAGCCTTGTATGTATTTTCTAGTTTGAGGCCTCTACGGTCTTATGTTGTATAAGTTGTAAGAATGTAAAGTTGTAAACTTATACTCTTGCGGCTAATAAGGAAATGCATGCTAATGGAATTGATTAGTGGCATAAATACTTGTGTAGTATGCATATCATTTTTGGGTTGCAAAGTTGGTTAATAAGAAATGTATGTTTCAAACAAAGTTGGCTTGTTTGAATTGTTGTATGGCTTTCGCAAGTATTATGATGATTTTAGGGTTTTCGGATCGTCCGCGGTACAGAGGAGACTCCGTTCGTGTGTCGGGTCCAAGCTTGGCCTTTTGCGGGGTCGGGTCGGGGCGTGACATCTTTAGGTGGTATCAGAGCATGATAGTCTTGCATGAGCCGGGATATGATTCTCGGTCTGTGGGGTAAAGGTCTAAAACGCTAAAGTGTTTATGTATGATTGCTAAGTGAAAAGAAAATGATATAGCATGACTTTGTGAACTTGGAGTGTTTATCTGTTTAAGTGAAATAGTTTGGCAAGTTAAACTTGTCTTATGTGAATTGTGTGATAGAATATTGGATTGTTATTGACTTGAGTGTTATCTAATCTTATGTGCTATATTTTTGTCTATAAACTGCTTTTAAATGTTGCCAGCTATTGTGAATTGCTACTATGCCGCCACGTCGTGGTACTCAAGGTATAGGATCAGATGAAGAGGCAGCAGAACAGGGTCAGCAACCGTTGCTTGAGCAGTTTATGGCTACCATGACTACTGCAGTTGACCGGATTACACAGGTGCTGCATGAGCAGAGGCAGGACAGGAATAATCCCCAGGGAAATCAAGTTAATCCTGGTGGACAGGGGTATATAGTTGAGAATAATCAATTAGAGAAATTTCTGAGGCACGAGCCGGGAAAGTTCTTCGAAGAGCCGGATGATGAGGCGGCCGAGAGATGGATTAATCGTGTTGAGAAGATTTTCACTGCTTTGAGGTACACCGATGAGGCAAGAATAGATTATGCATCATTCTTATTTGAGGGTGATGCAGAGCAGTGGTGGAATACTGTCAGGAGGAGGTGGGATTGTGAGGATGTACCACATTTGTGGGATGATTTTGTAAGTGAGTTTCGGGACAAGTATATTCCCGAGATGGCTATGGAAAGGAGGGAAGACGAGTTTGTGGCCCTGAAGCAGGGAAATATGACTGTTGCACAGTACGAGGCTAGGTTTGTTAGCCTGTCGAGGTATATGCCCGAGTTGGTACGGCCAGCTAGGAGGATGATTCATAGGTTTGTCTGTGGGCTGAGAATGGACATTCAGTTGCATTTGACTGGGCAGACCTACACTACTTTTCCCGAGGCATTTCAGGCAGCCTCGAAGTTTGAAAAATGGAAGGCTGAGATGATAACTGAGAGCAGTCAGCCGAGTAAGAAGCAGTATTTGGGCCAGAGCAGCCAGAGTCAGCCGAGGCAGTATCAGACTTCTGCACAGGTTCCTCAGCAACGTCCGTATCAGCCACAGTAGCAGATTCAGGCTAGGCCAACTGTGACTAGACCCCAGCAGGGAGCTACAGTTCCTACTAGCACCAGAGCCCCAACACCTACGGGAAACACTGTTGTAAGGCAAAATCAGCAGTGCAACTATTGTAATCGATCGGGGCATATTGAGGCTAATTGCTGGAGGAAGAGTGGTAAATGCACAGGTTGTGGTAGCGATGACCATAGGGTGAGAGATTGCCCTAAGTATAACAATGTTCAGGGCCGTACTGGAGGCCAAGGTGTTCAGAATAGGGCTGCAGGTGCACGTCCAGCACAGAGGGTTCAGGCTAGGGTCTTTGCACTAGATGCAGAGGAGCTACCCGATACTACAGCTATTATGGAAGGTACCTTTATTCCCAATACTCAGCCAGTTAAAGTTTTGATTGATCCCAGAGCTACACATTCGTTTATAACTCCTGTATGTGCACGATCTGTGAATGTTTGCATTGATAAATTGCCTCATGAAGTTGAAGTTAGTACGCCTTTGGGTGCAAAATTTGTTACTGAGTCTATTTGCAAATCTTGTGATATATGCATTGAGAACCATAAATTTCCTACTGATTTAATTATATTGCCATTCTGTGACTTTGAAATCATTTTGGGAATGGACTGGTTGGGGAAGTACTATGCTCAGTTGGATTGTAGAACAAAGGTCGTTTATCTTCAAGTTCCTGACCTACCGATACTGGAGATTGTTGGGAATTGCAGGGCTTCCCGAATTCCTCTTTTATCAGCGATCAAGACTTCTAAGTTGTTGAATAAGGGTTGTGAAGCTTACTTAGCTTATTTGATCAATCAGCCTACCGATAAGTTGAGTTTGAACAAGGTTCCGATTGTTAGAGACTTCCCTGGTGTATTTCCCGAGGAATTACCGGGTTTACCACCGGATAGGGAGATTGAGTTCGTGATTGATCTTGTGCTAGGCACTGCGCCAATTTCTAGGAGTCCTTATAGAATGGCATCGGCTGAACTTCAGGAGTTAAAAATTCAGCTTCAGAACTTGGTTGAGAAAGGGTTTATACAACCTAGTTCTTCACCGTGGGGTGCGCCTGTGTTGTTTGTGAGAAAGAAAGACGGCACGCTACGGTTATGTATTGATTACAGGGGACTTAATCAAGTCACAATTAAGAACAAATACCCCTTGCCGTTGATTGAAGAATTGTTTGACCAGTTGCAGAGGGTGAGTTTTTACTACAAATTTGATTTGAGGCAGGGTTACTATCAACTTAGGATTCGGAGTGACGATATACCAAAGACGGCATTCAGGACTAGATATGGCCATTATGAGTTTGTTGTGTTGCCGTTTGGATTGACGAATGCACCAGCCGCATTCATGGACTTGATTTAGAGAGTTTTCCGACCTTACCTTGATCAGTTTGTCGTAATCTTTATTGATGACATTTTAGTGTACTCGAAAAACGAGGCTGAACATGAGCAACACTTGAAGATTGTGCTACAGACTTTGCAGGAAAACAAGCTTTTTGCTAAATTCAGCAAGTGCGAGTTCTGGTTGAATCAAATATCTTTTCTAGGCCATATCATTTCAGATCGAAGAATTTCAGTGGACCCAGCTAAGATTGAAGTTGTTTCATCTTGGAAGAGACCTGAGACGGTGTCAGAGATTTGGAGTTTTCTTGGATTGGCAGGTTACTACCGGAGATTTGTTAAAGACTTTTCCAAAAATTTTGGACCTTTAAGCCAGTTGACTCGGAAGAAAATTGCTTACAACTGGGATGCTAAATGTGAATCCAGTTTCCAAGAATTGAAGAAGAGACTAACTACAGCTCCTATACTAGCTTTACGTGAGGGAACAGAGAACTTCGTTGTCTACAGTGATGCATCTAAGGAATGATTGGGCTATGTTTTAATGCAGAATGGTAAGGTGATTTCCTATGCGTCTAGGAAGTTGAAACCTTATGAAATCAATTACCCTACACATGATCTTGAGTTAGCTGCAGTTGTGTTTTCTTTGAAGAAGTGGCGTCATTACTTGTGGGGTTGCAGATTTGAAATATTTACTGACCGCAAGAGTCTCAAGTATTTGTTTTCATAGAAGGATCTGAATATGAGGCAGCGGAGATGGCTAGAGTTATTGGGTGGTTACAACTGTTCTATTAACTACGTGCTAGGTAAGGCAAATGTTGTTGCTGATGCTTTGAGCCGAAAGGCTACTGTTGCAAGCTTAATTATCAAGGATTGGGAGACTTTGGAAGAAATTTGTTCATGGAAGCTAGAAGCTACTGAGGTAGGGATTCGATTTGCTAGTTTGCAGATTCAGTCAGGGTTGCTAGCACAGATCAGAGAGGCTCAGAAGACTGATCCTCACATCTTGAAAATCCAAGAAAAAGCTAAAGGGGGAGAGTCAGAGTTTAAATTACATGCAGATGGCATCTTCAGATTCAGGGATAGAGTATGTGTTCCTGATGATCTGACTTTGAAGAACGAGATCCTATTCGAGGCACATAATTCGAGATATAGGATTCACCCGGGCAGTACAAAAATGTATAGAGATTTGAAACAACACTTTTGGTGGAACAATATGAAGAGGGAGATTGCTGGGTATGTATCCAGATGTTTGACTTGTCAAAGTGTTAAAGTTGAGCATCAGAGGCCAGCAAGACTTCTACAGCCGTTGTCGATTCCACAATGGAAGTGGGTACATATAACAATGGACCTTGTGACCGATCTTCCTAGATCTCTAAGATGATGTGATTCTATTTGGGTTGTTGTGGACCGCTTGACTAAAGTTATACATTTTATTCCCGTGAACAAACATGATAGCCTTGATAAGCTAGCTGAGCTTTATGTTGCTAATATTGTGACATTGCATGGTGTGCCATAGAGTATAGTGTCAGATAGAGATCCCAGATTCAGATCTTGTTTTGGCAGAAGTTGCAAGAGGCCATGGGAACTAAGTTGAGCTTTAGTACTGCATATCATCCACAAACTGATGGCCAGTCTAAGAGAAAAATCAGGATCTTGGAGGACATGCTTCGAGCATGTGTGCTAGACTTTGGGAAGAATTGGGAGAAGTTTTTTCCTTTAGCGAAATTCGCCTACAACAATAGTTATCAATCTACTATAGGTATGGCTCCCTACGAGGCGTTGTATGGTCGGAAATGCAGATCCCCATTATATTGGGAAGAGGTTGGAGAGATGAGAACAGTTGATCCGACTGTGTTACCTGAGTTGATTAAGATGGTAGATAATGTTCACCTTATTCGCCAACGTATGCTTACAGCTCAGAGTCGTTAGAAGAGTTATGCAGATAAGCACCGTCGGGATCTTGAGTTTGCTTTGGGAGATTGGGTGTTTCTTAAGATTTCTCCACGGAAGGGATTGATTCGGTACGGTAAGAGCGAGAAGTTTAGTCCCAGGTATGTGGGTTCATATGAGATCACCGAAAAGGTAGGTCCTTTGGCTTATCGGTTAGCTTTGCCTCCGAGCTTGTCGAGACTGCACGATGTGTTCCACGTGTCTATGTTGAAGAAGTACCATCCAGACCCTTCACATGTACTTGAACCAGAGCCTTTGCAGATTGAAGAAAAGTTGTCTTATGAAGAGACACCGATTCGAATTGTGGATCGAAAAGTTCAGGAGCTTCGCAGAAAGAGTATTCCGTTAGTAAAGGTTCTATGGAATCATCATGGGTTTGAGGAAACAACTTGGGAAAGAGATGACCAAGTTCGGGATCAGTATCCGGAGTTGTTTGTTGACCAGGTAAGAATTACGTGGGCGCAATTGTTTTAAGGGGGAGAGGGTGTAATACCCGAGCCTAGAATGTGAAAATTCCTTGTTTATTATTTTGAAAATTATATTTCCTTAAATTCTTTTAGAATTAATTGTTACTTCTTTACTGTCGCAACGTGCATTGCATTTAGGGAGCGATAGCTAGAGAACGGTTTCTAGTCCTCAGCAAATAGTGAAACTAGTATTTAGATGACTTAAATTTTATATTTTAATTGTTGCTAGCTGAAAATTAAATTGGTGATAGTTATTTTAGCTTAAAATGCACAAAATAAGGCCATTTGACCAAGTTTTAAGTTGGTTGACCTAGGACTTTGACCATTTGACCAAGCCAACCTTTTAATAAGCTAAAAAAAAGCAAAATAAAAAAAAAATAGCAGCTGAAAAATACAGTGAGCAGGCCGTGAGCTTCCAAGGAAAAAAAAAACCTTTCAACCTTCCAATGGATCAATCTTCGCGTGAGCTCGTGCGGGGTGGTTTCCGAGGTGACCAGCGTTGTTTTCCTAGCGACTAGGAGTACCTAAGGTAAGGGAAGCATTTTATTTGCGCATTTAAATGATATGTATGTCAACTTTGTAATTTTTAGATTTTATCCGTAGATTGTTGTTTAAAGCGTTTTGATGCTTCTAGAATGTTCCTTGGCAATTGTAGAATGTGTATTTATAGCCTTTTAACATTTTATGTGGTTAAATGTTGAGATTGCAATTTAATTTGGATGTTGAATAGTGTTTTGTGAATAGTAAATCCTTGGAACGATGAAGTTGTTCCGTTATGCTGTCCGTTGATGTAGAATTGTGCTAGGTGTGCTAGAATGCCTAAATGCATGGTTTGTTTGGGTTGCGTAATGGAAAAAATGGGAATTAAGCCTTGGTGAAAGTCGGGGTCGTTTAGGTTGAGTTTGGCGTTTTCTCATTTTGCGTGTTGGCATTATTTCGGGAGGCCATGGAAGCACTTTTGGTGCGATTATGGCGTTGGTTGGGTGTTTGGTTGATATAGTTGTAGTTCAAACGAGCAAAGGGGGAAATCGGGACTTTGCGTGGTTTCTAGGGTTAAGTAGGGTTTCGGGGTCTTTAGACGTGCCTTATGGTAACCTAGGAGGGTTGGTGAAGTTGGTTTCCAGAACTCGTGGCTCATTTGGAAATGGTAGCGTTTTGATAGTTGGGGCTGAATTGTGTTTTTGCTTGTTTTCTTGATTTTATGCCTATAGAATGCTAAGGGTTGCTTGAAATACTTGTTTGAATTGATTTGGATTGAAATGCTTATCAATTGTTGCTATTGCGTGCTAGAGTAACCTACTTTGTTATTCTCCCACGTGTGGCTTTATCGCTTGTTTATCGCCTTGTATCGAGTCTTGCATTGCATAATGTCTCGCGCGTGAGTGATCGGCCTCTCTGGGTAGCCTCGGGTTGCCAGTGTTGGTTGCTCTAGCTCCGCTGCTATTCCTTTTTCTCGCTTGGGTTGCCTCCCAGGGAGTTTTGGGTCGTAGGTTGATGGATACTTCCGGGGTATTCCAAACTGGTGTTATAAGGTGGTTTTGGCCGGCGCGTCGTCATCGAATTCTTGAATGAAAGTTGCTCGTGAAAAGAGTATCGTATCCTTTGAATGAGTGTTTACAACTTTAAATACTTGCCTTGCCTTGTTGATGGCTTGTTGTATCTCTATATGATATTTGTATGTATTGCTTGACTAATTGCATTGCATACTCCTCTCATCTCCGTCCTTGAGACCATTTGCCCTCGCTGAGCAATAGTTTTTGCTCATTCCTCTCTATACTATATTTTTACAGGAGTAGTTGAAGAAGTCCCTCTTGAGGTAATTGAGGAGGAGGAACAGGTGGAGGTGTTCCCGTGATAGCACTTCTTTGCTTTGCTGGTGGTTGGTTACCAGATTTTGTGCGAGCCTTGCTTGATATGTATATTGCTTGGATGTCGCTTAATTTTGAGGCTTGTAGCCTTGTATGTATTTTCTAGTTTGAGGCCTCTACGGTCTTATGTTGTATAAGTTGTAAGAATGTAAAGTTGTAAACTTATACTCTTGCGACTAGTAAAGAAATGCATGCTAATGGAATTGATTAGTGGCATAAATACTTGTGTAGTATGCATATCATTTTTGGGTTGCAAAGTTGGTTAATAAGAAATGTATGTTTCAAACAAAGTTGGCTTGTTTGAATTGTTGTATGGCTTTCGCAAGTATTATGATGATTTTAGGGTTTTCGGATCGTCTGCGGTACAGAGGAGACTTCGTCCGTGTGTCGGGTCCGGGCTTGGCCTTTTGCGGGGTCGGGTCGGGGCGTGACAGATATGCTAACTTACCAACTCTGCCAGTAATCTCAAATGACCCTACAAACCTCGGACTCAGCTTACCACCTTTACCATAACGAGCAAACCCTTTACGAGGTGACAGTCTCAAGAAAACCCGATCTTCGACTGTAAACTCCAAGTCCCGATGACGCTTATCAACATAACTCTTGAATCTGCTCTGCACTGTAAGCATTCTCTGCCTGATCAACTGAACATTCTCAATCTTCTCTAGAAGCTCTGGCATAATAGTCGGATCAACAATCTTCATCTCCCCTACTTCATCTCAATACAAAGGTGAACGGCACGTACGACCGTAAAGAGCTACAAAAGGTGCCATCCCAATAGTGGCTTGATAACTATTGTTATAGGAAAACTTGGCAAGTGGTAGATGTTTCTCCCAGTTCTTCTCAAAATCCAGAACACAAGCCCTGAGCATATCCTCTCAGAATCTGAATAGTCATCTCAGACTGACCGTCGGTCTATGGATGATACGCTGTACTGAAATTCAACTGAGTGCCCAAAGTCTCCTGAAGTTTCTCCCACAAATGAGAAGTAAATCGAGGATCTCGATCTGACACAATACTAGATGGAATCCCGTGAAGTCTAACAATCTGATCCAAAAAAAGATCCGTCAACTTTGCAACTTCATCTCCCATCCGCATCGAAATGAAGTGAGTTGTTTTCGTCAAATGATCCACGACAACCCAAACTGCATCGTTACCCCTCAGAGTTCTAGGCAAACCAGTGACGAAGTCCATCGTAATATGCTTCTATTTCCACTCTGGTTTAGCCAACGGCTGAAGCAAACCTGCAGGTCGTTGATGCGCGGCTTTCACTCGCTGACAAGTCAAACATCTAGATACAAACTGAGCAACTTCTCTCTTCATATTATTCCACCAGTAATATTGCTTCAAGTCCCAATACATCTTGGTTCCACTGGGATGAATAGTGTACTTAGAATTATGAGCCTTCTCCAGAATACCTTGCCTCAAACCCGGTTCATCGGGAACACAAACCCTGTTTCGAAACCGAAGAATACTATCCTCATGCACTTTGAAGTCAGTCTGATCATCCGTGATCTGATCCTTGATCTTCTGAAGTTTAACATCAAGTTGTTGAGCTTCTCGGATCTGAGACAACAATAAAGGCTGAATACGAAGATGTGAACACATCACCCCAACCTGAGTCAACTCCAGTCTCCAATAAGTGAATTCCTCAAGAACCTCCCACTTCTTGACAGCCAAACAAAAAACACTCGCCTTACGGCTAAGAGCGTCTACCACCACATTTGCCTTCCCAGGCAAATAACTAATAGAACAATTATAATCTCCAAGAAGTTCCATCCACCTCCGCTGACGCATATTCAACTCCTTCTGTGAGAATAAATACTTAAGACTCTTATGATTAGTGAAAATCTCGAACTTACTGCCCCACAGATAATGACGCCACTTCTTCAGTGCGAAAACAACAGCTGCCAACTCAAGATCATGAGTCGGATAGTTCACCTCATATGGTTTCAACTTTCTAAAAGCATAGGCAATAACCCGACCATTCTGCATAGGTACACATCCCAAACCTTCCTTGGATGCATCACTGTAGATAACCATATTATTGGTCCCCTCCGGTAGAGCAAGTACTAGAGCAGTAGTCAATCTCTTTTTCAACTCCTGAAACCCACTCTCACATTTCTCATCCCAAACAAAACTAGTCTGTTTCTGAGTTAACTTAGAAAGTGGCCCGGCAATCCTAGAAAAGTCCTTGACAAACCTACGGTAATAACCCGCCAAGCCAAGAAAGCTACGAACCTCAGAAACATTCTCCGGATGTTTCCAAGACATCACCGACTCAATCTTAGTGGGATCTACAGAAATACCGCTCTGTGTGACAACATGGCCAAGAAAAGATATACGTTGGAACCAAAATTCACATTTGCTGAATTTCGCAAACAACTGATGCTCTTGTAACTTTTGTAAGACAAACCGTAGATGTTACTCGTGCTCCGATTCAGACTTAGAATAAACCAAGATATCATCAATAAAGATCACCACGAACTGGTCCAAGTACGGCTGAAAAACCTGATGCATAAGATCCATAAATGCTACTGGTGCATTAGTTAATCCAAAGGCATAACTACAAACTCATAATATCCGTACCAAGTCCTGAAGGCAATGTAACACCCCGATCCTTCTCGAGACCGGGAGTTCTATCAATCAATCTATTCACAACCCAATTCTAAACCCAGGCAAAATTTTAGGGAAAAACGGACGGAGTCTCCCCTGTTTCTAGGCAAAATACAAACCTGTGACAGTATATAAGTGGACCAATACCATGTCCAAACATACAACTACCTCAAGGCCATCCGAGCCTCGGTTCTCAACAATTAAACTCAGCAAGTATACATACATTTCCAATTTAAAAGCTAACCTATCTCTTTGCATCTTTTACAAGAACATTCATACTTGACAATTAAACCGTACTAACCTATTTCATAGGTTAGACTATCAAACCATTCTAACTCTTTTCCTTTGGACATTACAAACATGCATTAACGTTAAGCTATACTAACTAGATACATAATCTAACTTATCAAACTACTCAACATTCTAATGAAGCTTAAATTACATGCCTTTTGATATTAATTACATACAATACATGAAAGCATACATCTTTATAACTTCGACAACTCAAGCCACATAGGCACGCAAGACAACTCTTCAAGCACGAACTCTTACGAAATCACGAACTTTCCCAGCTAACATGATATTTCCTGAAATGTGGTGGTGAGGAGTGAGTATACACAACACGTATACTCAGTGAGGGCGAGACAAATATCGAGGTGGAGAGAAATAAGATCGTGCAATGCAAATAGGTACAGTTAAGCAATACAATCAATAAAAAGGCATTCAATATAAACAACAATACAATAAACAATTAAACAAAGCATTAACACAACCAATCAAAGCTATACCACACTTTGAAGGCTATGGTTCACTCGAGCGAGCAATGTACCAATCACGATTCCGATGACTTTAATGATGACGCACCGGCTCAACCACCTTATAACTTCAGTTTGGAATACCCCAGAAATATCCATCAATTCTACGACCCAAATCTCTCTGGGAGGCAACCCAAGCGAGAAAGGGAATAGGACACAGAGCTAGGGCAACCAACATTGGCAACTCGAGGCTACCCAGAGAGGCCCATCACACCGCCCTGACTCTATGCAATGCAAGACACGATACAAGGAATATACGAGCGATAGCACAACAATACAAATCAGTGGCATTAAACGAGATATCAAGAACAACACTAACAAACATTAACAACAACTGATATACAAATTCAATCTTAATCAACTTCAACAAGCTTAACAAGCAATATCTAGCATTCTATAGGCACTATACTATATAAACACACAAAAACACAAAATGACCCCAACTTTCAAAACACTACTACTTTCAAACGAGCCACGAGTTTTGGAAACCGACTTCATCAATCCTCCTAGGTCACTATAAGGCATGTCTAAAGACCCCGATACCCTACTTAACCGTAAAATTCACACAAAGCCCCGATTTCCCTCTTTGCTCGTTTGAACTACAACTATACTAACCAAACACCCAACCAACGCCATAACCACACCAAAAGTGCTTCCATGGCCTACCGAGACAATGCCATCACGCAAATCGAAGAAACGCTAAACTCGACCTAAACGACCCCGACTTTCACCAAAACATTTCTTCGTATTTTTCCACTACGCAACCCAAACAAATCATGCATTTAGGCATTCTAGCATATCTAGCATCTTTTCACATCAACAGAAGGCATAACAACACAACCTCAACGTTTCGAGGGTTTACTATTCATGTTTTACTATTCAATTGACATTTAAAATTACAATCTCAACATTCAACCGCATAAAATGTTAAAAATCTATAAATACATGTTCTACAATTGCTAGGGAACATTCTTTAAGCCTCAAAACAATTAAAATAACAATATACGGATAAAACCCAAAAATCAAAGTTAATACACAAAATATTCAAATGCGCAAATAAACATGAAACCCTCACCTTAGACACTCCTAGACGCTAGGAAAACCTCGTAGCATGCCTCGGAAACCACCTCGCGCAAGCTCACGTGAAGAATCGAAGATTTGAAGTTGAAATTTTCTTTTTTTTTTCTCCTTCCATTTTCGGCCCTGCTGTTTTCCGTTTTTCAGCTTCTTTTTTTGTTTTGTTTTGTGCTTTTATAATGCATATAAGGTGACACAAAGTCAAAGGGTCAAAGCCTCTTGGTCAATCCTAACTAAGTTGGTCAAATTAGCTTAATTTTTGGCATTTTAAGGCTAAAAGAAGTAACATAAATCCAATTCTAGTTAAATACAACTTAAAACACTAAAATTAAAACACTAAATACTAGTTTTCACTATTTGCTGAGGACTAGAAATCATTTCCTAACTATCGCTCTCGAAATGCTATGCACTTTGCGACAATAAAAGAAATACAATTAAATCTCAAAGAATTTAAGAAAATATATCATTTTGAAAAGCATCATAGTTTAAAATTGACTCCGGCTTGGAGCTACTTTTCATTTAATTGAAATCTGAGCATTTAATTGCAAGAAAAATAAAACCGATTGACATCAATATGAAAAGTAGTTGATATTTCGTTAAAATAATTAGCTCAAGTATTATTCTAATGACTTCTAAAAGAAATATAAAAATAAACTACAAATAAATGTTTAACTAAAAATAAACACAAATCCAAAGCTAACATTTAAGATGTCACTTAATTAAATACAAGAGAATAAATTCAATTACTATAATTAATAGAAATAGATAATAATCATTTAATTATTCAATATACAATTACTAAATGCTTCCAAGAGAAATATTAAAATAGTGCAAATTGGTTGATTTAACTAATTAAACATTTAATTAAATGCAGTCAAATGCTATTAAATGTATGCCAGATTCGGGTTATCACATCCTTCCCCCCTTAAAACAATTGTGTCCTCGCAATTCTTCTTCCAATAGAACTCTGCATCATCTGAAATCCAACTCTGACCACTCTTCATTGATTGCTGAACAAGACACTGATTAAGAATGCTTGAAGAATACCTTACTAAGAAACCCCAATAGTACTGACTGAAAACTCCAAAACAATAAGGCCAAATAAGGCTTAATTGAAAATACCATCTTGAAATCCAAATAAGAATTCCGCTGGTCAAGAATATCATAAAAGAATTCCCCGCTAAAAGTGCCAAGAAGATGCCAATAAAGACTAAAGCAAAGATAATGTAGATATTACCAATTCCACATATTATTATCAAGAAGAATACCGAAGGAATATTCTATATACGAATCCTCTATAAAAGTACAACAAGTATCAAATAAGGAAGTTAAAGGATAGCCAAAGTAGATGCAACACATATAAGACCAAGCTCCAAGACCTCATCGCCATTTGCCGAGTGCAAACTTTATACAACTTACCACCAAGGAAGCCTAAAGTATTCCACAGCATACCGTAAGCAATATAAGATAATAATTCTGAACAAGATTCCAAGTGTAAGACTTCCAATAGTGCTAACAAGGAAAATACCAGTAGAATGCCCACTAAGAATTCCAAAGAATACCGTAAGTAGTGCTATACAATAAGTCCGATAGGAATTCCAATTACCAAACCAACTGAGGAATGCCAAGAATAATACCCGAACTATGCTCCGGTAAGAATGTAGCCAAGTTTGCCCAATAAGTAAATGCTAAATAAATGGCCACTAAGGATCCATAGATAATACCATACAGTAAGTCCGATTGAGATTCCAATAACCAAGTCCACAAAGAAATAACAACAAAAGTCTCCAAAGAACACCCGTTAAGAAAACCAAAAAATGTTCCAGAGAACAACCAAATAGATCCCCAAATAAAATCTTACTAGACATGAATGCCATAATAGAATCCCAACTAAAAGTACCAAGAACATACCAATAAACAATCTGAGGCAGAGTCTAAACAAGAATCCCAAGTACTGCTCAGGAAGATTCCAGACAAGAAATCCAGTCAATCATATTATAGAGGTTTCAAGGAAGTCTTTCAAAATATATAGCTCAAGAAGCATCAGAGGGAATGTCGTGCACGTGCATCATATACTATTGAAGAATTCCAATCACGATTGCCTATAAAATATCAAGAAAGACTAGAGCAAAGATATTGTAGACAATATTATGCAACAAGTTCGATAAAAATTCCGATTGCCAAATCCACTGAGAGATGTCCACAAGGAATACCAAAGTAATACGCCTCACACAAACTGATCATTGTAAGCAGACTCAAATCAAAGTTCCCCATAAGAATGCAGAAAGAACACCAATGACTGATTAAAATCCCAACCAAGTCTCCTATGAAATGCCTATATAAAAATACCCGATGAATGCCCAATCAAGAAGACATTAACAAAATACTCCAAAGAATAATCATGTAGAACTCCAAAGGAAGTCATTTATACTAGGCAAAGGAGATAACCTTAGAGGAATCCCAATAAACAAACTCCAATTACCAAATAAAGGCTAGTCAAATACTGCTCATTCCCGTCAATCCACATAACTTGGAGGGCTTGCTACTAATCACTTCTCTTTAGGGGAGGAAGAAGTCTTTCTTACCATTTCAATAGGACATGTATGAATGCCAGGATATCACAGTTATACACATGCCTTAAACTATTATGCAAGAAAGTTTACAAAACAGTTTATTCAACAAAGTCACTCAAGCATGACAATCAAATCAAGCACAACATAATCAATTCAAATCACAGCATAACCAATTCAAGACATTTCAATACACATATTACAAACAATACTTCAAGCAAATAACAATTCACGAGGTCGATTCAATTCACGATGCCAATTCCATAGGTCAATTCAATGCACAACTAGAAATTTCACTTTACTTGAGAATCATTTAACACATAACACATAACTATATCACATAGGTGCATACATTCAAGTCAAAACACACAATCTCACAAACAAGCATACACTTTCAAGACACACTTAACAAGCACACATTCAAGGATCACTACCCACCAGACCGAGGACCCTGTCCCGGCTTATGAGCTAAACAAGCTCTTATACCACCTTATAACTTCAGTTTGGAATACCCCGGAAGTATCCATCATTTCTATGACCCAAATCTCCCTGGGAGGCAACCCAAGCGAGAAAGGCAATAGGACACGGAGCTAGGGCAACCAACACTGGCAACCCGAGGCTACCCAGAGAGGCCCATCACACCGCCCTGACTCTATGCAATGCAAGACACGATACAAGCAAGATACGAGCGATAGCACAACAATACAAATTAGTGGCATTAAACGAGATATCAAGAACAACACTAACAAACATTAACAACAACTGATATACAAATTCAATCTTAATCAACTTCAACAAGCTTAACAAGCAATATCTAGCATTCTATAGGCACTATACTATATAAACACACAAAAACACAAAATGACCCCAACTTTCAAAACGCGACTATTTTCAAACGAGCCACGAGTTTTGGAAACCGACTTCACCAATCCTCCTAGGTGACTATAAGGCACGTCTAAAGACCCCGATACCCTACTTAACCCTAGAATTCACGCAAAGCCCCGATTTCCTTCTTTGCTCGTTTGAACTACAACTATACTAACCAAACACCCAACCAACGTCATAACCACACCAAAAGTGCTTCCATGGCCTACCGAGACAATGCCATCACGCAAATTGAAGAAACGCTAAACTCGACCTAAACAACCCCGACTTTCACCAAGACATTTCTTCGTATTTTTCCACTACGCAACCCAAACAAATCATGCATTTAGTCATTCTAGCATATCTAGCATCTTTGCACATCAATAGAAAGCATAACAATGCAACCTCTACGTTTCGAGGGTTTACTATTCATGTTTTACTATTCAATTGACATTTAAAATTACAATCTCAACATTCAACTGCAGAAAATGTTAAAAAGCTATAAATACATGTTCTACAATTGCTAGGGAACATTCTTTGAGCCACAAAATGATTAAAATAACAATATACGGATAAAACCCAAAAATCAAAGTTAATACACAAAATATTCAAATGCGCAAATAAACATGAAACCCTCACCTTAGACGCTCCTAGGCGCTAGGAAAACCTCGTAGGATGCCTCGGAAACCACCCCGTGCAAGCTCACGCGAAGAATCAAAGATTTGAAGTTGAAATTTTCTTTTTTTTCTCCTTCCATTTTTGGCCCTGCTATTTTCTGTTTTTCAGCTTCTTTTTTTCTGTTTTGTGCTTTTATAATGCATATAAGGTGACACAAAGTCAAAGGGTCAAAGCCTCTTGGTCAATGCTAACTAAGTTGGTCAAATTAGCTTAATTTTTGGCATTTTAAGGCTAAAACAAGTAACATAAATCCAATTCCAGTTAAAAACAACTTAAAACACTAAAATTAAAACACTAAATACTAGTTTTCACTATTTGCTGAGGACTAGAAATCATTTCCTAACTATCGCTCTCGAAATGCTATACACTTTGCGACAATAAAAGAAATACAATTAAATCTCAAAGAATTTAAGAAAATATATCATTTTTGAAAAGCATCATAGTTTAAAATTTACTCCGGCTCGGAGCTACTTTTCATTTAATTGAAATCTGAGAATTTAAGTGCAAGAAAAATAAAACCGATTGACATCAATATGAAAAGTAGTTGATATTCTGTTAAAATAATTAGCTCAAGTATTATTCTAATTACTTCTAAAAGAAATATGAAAATAAACTACAAATAAATGTTTAACTAAAAATAAACACAAATCCAATGCTACCATTTAAGATGTCACTTAATTAAATACAAGAGAATAAATTCAATTACTATAATTAATAGAAATAGATAATAATCTTTTAATTATTCAATATACAATTACTAAATGCTTCCAAGAGAAATATTAAAATAGTGCAAATTGGTTGATTTAACTAATTAAACATTTAATTAAATGCAGTCAAATGCTATTAAATACATGCCAGGTTCGGGTTATCACAGGCAGACTTTGGATCATCCTCCGTGCGAATTCGAAGTTGATAATACCCCTGCCTCAAGTCAAACTTAGAGTAGACTTTGGCTCCCTGAAGTTGATCAAGCAACTCGTCAATCAGTGGCAAAGGATATTTGTTATTGATGGTCACTTGATTCAAACCACGATAGTCAATGCATAATCTCAATGTACCATCCTTTTTCTTCACAAATAAAACAGGAGCTCCCCACGGTGAAGAACTCTGCTAAATGAAACCCTTCTCTATTAACTCCTGCAACTGAGTTTTCAGCTCTTTCAACTCAGCTGGTGCCATCCGATACGCTGATTTAGAAATAGGTTGAGTACCGAAAATAAGATTAATCACAAACTCTACATCTCTCTCTGGCGGTAACCCTGGCAATTCCTTGGGAAATACATTGGGATATTCCCAAATAATAGGTACTTCCTCCAGTTGTAGCTTATCATATGGCTTGTTGATTAAATAAGCTAGATAACCCGAACACCCCTTACTCACCAACTTAACGGCTTTAGTTGCTGAGATAACAAAACTCGTCTTAGCACCCCGGTTCCCTTCTATCTCAACTACTGACTGATCTGGCAAACGAAACTGTACTACCTTTGTTCTACAGTTCAACTGGGCATCATACTTAGAAAGCCAATCCATACCCAAGATAACATCGTACCCCCGGATAGAAAATAAGATAAGGTCTGAATGAAAATTATACCCCTTAACATGTATTTTACAATCCTTACATACTAAGCCAGTCACATACTTATCAATCAAAGAGGTACTAATCTCAACCACATAAGGCAGTCTTTCAGGTTGCACATTAACATGTTGCACAAAAGCAGGAGT
The DNA here is from genome assembly GCA_037974665.1 of Ehretia macrophylla. Classification (NCBI taxonomy): domain Eukaryota; kingdom Viridiplantae; phylum Streptophyta; class Magnoliopsida; order Boraginales; family Ehretiaceae; genus Ehretia; species Ehretia macrophylla. The sequence goes on along the minus strand of CM075771.1, from coordinate 45,098,132 downwards.
AATGAAAGAATGCGTAGCACCAGAATCAATCAACACTTTAACAAGTTGATCAAGTATAAGGAAGTTACCTTCCACAACTACAGTCTCCTTAAGCATCTCCTCCAAATCAACTGCATAGGCCCGAGCCTGAACCCGCTGCTGCTGAGGTGCACTGCCTGCAGGTCTACCCTGATTACCTTGAATCGCTGCTCGGCCCTCAGTCCTCTAATATCTAGGGCAATTCGTCGCCCTATGCTGATTGTTGCTACAACCCAAACAAGCCCCAGTCTTCACCCTGCAGTCGGCCTCCACATTGCCCAAGCGCTTGCAATAAGTACACTGCGGTGATGATGCACTGACACTTCCCCTGGAAGAACCAGAAGCTGAAGAAGCAGCTGTACCAGCCTGCTGCTGAGGTCTCACAACACTAGGCCTATATTGACCCTGAGACTGGGCCGACCTAAACTGAGACTGAGCCTAATAAGACCCTTGCTGAAACTGCGGCCGATAATAACTCTGCTGGCCCTGCGGTCTGTAAGAGCTCAGCTGTGCTGGCAGCTTGTACACAACCTGCTGTAAGGCCTATACATACCCTGCTGGCCTTGCGGTTGAAATGGCCTCTTGCTAGGCTGGCTAGATACAATATGTTCCCCCTTTCTCTTCTCCAGTCTAGAAGTTGCATCAAAGGCCTTAGTAAGTATATCATACTGATTCAGAGCCATCGCATCCTGAATCTCGGGTCTCAACCCCAACATGAACCTACAAGTATTACGTTCCTCGTCAGCCACATACTCTGGTGCATACTGGGACAACCTAGTGAAAGTGGCCTCATACTGAGCCACTGAAGCATCTCCCTGTACTAAGGCTAGAAACTCTAACTCTCTTCGCTCCCTCATGATCCTCAGGACATACTTCGCCCGGAAAGCTAACAGAAAGGTATCCCAAACATACGGAATACCCTGAGTCTCCCAACTAGTTCTCACCGTGCGCTACCATTCCTTTGCCTCATCATCCAGCAAGTACACGGCAAAAGTGACCTTCCGCTCATCGATATAATCAAGAGGGTCAAAAATCTTCTACACCTTACTAATCCATGCCTCAGCTTTCCGATCGTCTGGCTCCCCCTAAAACCGCGGTGGATAATACCCTAAAAACTCTTTCAATGTACCATAATTATGGTACCCATCTTGTGCATTCAGTAATTGATTCTACAATGCCTGAGTTTGCGCAGCCTACCCAGCTAGTAACTGTGCCTGACCGGCCATGATCTCATTCATCCTATCAAAAGCTGCACCTATATGATCATCACCCCTAACTTGGCCTGGTGCCATATCTCTCGGAACCTCATCAGTTACCTCAGGCCTACCTCTAGTCCTCGGTTTACCAATCATTCTACTAATCAAAGAGTTAGCACAGGTTATAGCACATAAACAAACTATAAACAACTATTAACACATAAGCAACAAACTCATATAAAGCACATAAATCACTTAAGTATCAATCACATAAACAAATTGATCACATAATCACATAAGCACTAAATCACATAATCACTTAATCACTTAACCATATTAACACATAGTTCACTTTTCTTTCACTTCATACATACTTTCATGCTAAGACCATTACCCACATTCCAAGAATACCCCGGCTGACAACTAACATGCGCTCTAATACCACGTAAATGTCACGCCTCAACTCGACCCCACCTATAATCAGTCAGGACGCATCGGAATTTCGGTAGTATAACGACAGTAATTGAGACACCGAGGCTCTAAACCAACCTCTCAGAATAACATATAATCAAACTTCTCAACCATTCAACAATCAACTCCTCAATTAAGTTAACAACATACAACACAACCATATTTTACAATAATCATTCATCAACAATCCAATCATAGTTATATGCCTCCGTTCCAACATAATACATTAACTATACATACATTTCAAAATAGATTATAAACTAACTTAGCAACCCAACCGTAGTCAAAAGAAAGACTACTAAGTCAACATACATATGTCTCCATACTAAGGTAGGTTTGACAATACATCATATTACAATAACTATAAACAATCTCATGGCAAAGACTCCTGCACATAAGACTCATCCACGTAAGGCACATTTTCCTCTTCTGGAGGCACATACCCGTAATCTTGCTCAAGGACACCTGTAAGCATGCAATAATAGAGAATAAGCTTATATAAAACATGCTCAGTGAGGATCCGATAGATCTCTAACAGTATTTACTATACTCCTTAGAAATGATCCTTTGAGCAGTAAACACACAATTAAAACATCTATAACAATATAAACATATAACTATAATGACCAATCGATAAAGGATACTCTATTTGGTGTAGCTCCAAACGCCATCACAATCTCAACTATTCTTCTTATAACTCCCCATTACTCACGTACCCGAGGTACCTCACTAGCCCCTCCCTCCATGACACCTCCGTCATGCGAGCTGGGGGTAGCCTCTGGTAGTCATGTTGTTATCAACCCGATAGCCCAATACTGCCCAAGAGGTGGCACAGACATATCAAGACTCAGCAATAATAATAAACATCAATTACAAGAGGACAACATTTTCCATTGACTATCTCCCGGTTCATCAATAATCAATCAATAATCATCAATTATCATCAATTGTCATCAATATAAGATCAAATAATCAATTAAACAACAAACAACTAAGTTAGATGACAAAGTAGGCCATCCATCTTAACATACATTAAATACGTAATCTAAACCTAGTCTAACCATTTACAACTCACAATTCAATCTCTGAAACACCACCCAATCATCTAAAGGCTCAATTCAACAATTTAAAGGAAGACAACCTAAACTCCAAATAATCATATCTTACATTCTACTAATCCAAACAACTCCAAATCAGTTTCTAACACTCACCCATTCAATCAACTACATTAGCCCTCTCGGAAACCAACCAAACACATCAAAATCAAGCCCAACAACCCTAAAACCTCAATGCACCTAGGCCAAAATTTTTGAATTTTCACACACATTGCAATCAAAAATTTGGCATTATAATGGCGCTACCACGTAATTAACAAACTTTTAGAAATCGACGACAATCGATTCCAACCACAACAACTCAAAATAATCAACAAATGGCCAATCTATCAACTTTAAATACCCAAAAATAAAAATTTATGCTACAACGGTTCAAATCTCACAAGAATACATATAATCGATCCTTAGCATGCACTGAGCAATAATATAACTTCAAATTAACATTCTAATGGTTCAAAATGCAATTATAAGCAAAAACATAAAAAATGACTTTTGAGAACTAGAATTTTTCTCTCACCTTTGATGTGTTTTGAAGCTACAAAGATGCTAAATGGATGCTCAAGAGGTAGAATCAAGCCTTGGTTGATGGAAATTGGCCTTGAATTGCAACTTTTAATGAAAAAAATTTGCTTGAAAAAGATGTTGAAAAAGCTCACAAGCAAGCCATGGAGTTCGGGCCAACTTGTGTGTGTTTTGAGTGTGTTTTTGTGTTGTGCAAGTGTGTGTTGATGCATATAAGTAAGGGTCAAACATATTAAAAATGGTCAATGTTAGTTTTATTAGTCTTTTAATTCTATTTTCTAGTCTTTTAATTCATTTAATGACTATTTCTTGCTCAACTATTAAATTGACAACTAAATTAATTATAGACATTATATTTTAGGTGACAAAGAGTTTTACATTAAAATAGTTTCACCCGGTCAGCTCAAAACTCGTTTCCTTACAAAAGAAAGTGTAAAAATCTTTAAAATTCCAAAACCAATTCCAAATTTGTTTTAATCAAACACGGGTCTATTAATACCCGAGGACTAGGTTTTAAAACGTTTAAAATACCCCTGTAAAAATTTTAGCGGACAGGTGTTCAAAATACTATTCATCAAAACCGACGATAAAATTTCTGATTCTGTTTTTGATAAAAATTTCATGAATGTGCACTTAGCATGTATTAGGAGTATTAATCACATATTTAACACATTCTAAGTCATATAGCACATAAACAGGTCAATTCATGCAAAACGAGGTAAAGCATGTAAATCGAGATAAAGCAAAATATGGGGTCTTACAATAATAGAATAGATAGGCGAAGCAGTCAATAGCAGTCTATTCTCGCCTATCGATAGATAGCAGGTTGCTTCCAAGCTCAAACCATTTGAAACAGAATTGCTACTTTTTATTGTTATTGATAGAGTGATATTCTCCGCCCTTGTCAAATAAAGTAGAGGGAGAGAACTGGAACAGAGAAGGAAAAAGAGCAAAGGATTTACAAGTCTAATGAGAGAAGAATGGCTGACACGTTGACCACCTTCGATACTAGAAAAAATAACCCAAACAGTCCATTACTAACCAGAAAATTCTCCCTCAGGTGCTTCAACTGCGGTATAGGTCGAAGGAGCTGGTATGAAAAAACCTTATGTATAAGGTTTGAAATGGTGAATTGAGGTAGAGTAGACCAATGATCTTGTAGTCATTTGGCTGGCTATTGAAAGAAAAAGCTTGCATCTGCTTCTCCTATTATATAACCGGTCCCATCTCCCTCCAAACCTAATGTGGTAGCTTCCCATCATAGGGCTTTCTATCTATAGATTGAGGTATTACCAAGGAGCGAATTCATTTAGAACTCAGTTGACTGCTTCTATAGACAAGGCGAAGCGTCCTTGGCTCAGCATTATAGCACATAGGGCTTCGGCGCTACTACAACGCTTCGCTAACTCGAAGCACCTCGCTATGAGAATCTAGCTTCGCTAATGCTCGGCTAAGTCTTGAAACCATCACGCTGACAGTTCACTTTCTCTGTAGTGAAAGCACTTCTCTTTTCCCCTTAAGTAGAAGGACAAGAAAGATATTATTGGTTTTCTTGCTCCCGCTTCCTCATCTTCGCTCATCAAGCCAACTTTGCTCTTTGGGAGGTGAAACATCGAAGACATATTTCTATATATACACGGTTGAAGCGGACATTTCAAAATGACAACATTGAAGACATATTTCTATATATACACGGTTATGGTTATCTCAGACTGCGTTTCGAAAAAAGTGGACTACACTCTTGCCTTTCAACCCCACTATACTATTCATAGTTGTGGGGAACAGTGTACTTACAGCCTCTATGAGAAGTAAGTGAATGGGGCCAGTGCGAGGTTTGAAGATGCTCGACCGATAAGGAGAGGAATGGATGGAACGGTTCATCAAGCCATTTTTTCCCTCAACTCCCTAAATAGGAATAGGGGTAATTGCTTCGCACCTGACTATGATAGCCCTCTTGACACCTTATTGGAGCTTTGTAACTAGTGGCCAATTTTCCTTCGCTGCCCTTCTATAGCTTACGCTCATACGTTGTTCCGTCTTATATTGCGCTTAGTTATTGTTAGTCCTCGGAAATTCTCGCTTTCTCAGGGCTCCTACTACTCCTACTCCTAGGGCAAGAAGAAGATAAGAAAAGGCGAAGTGTTCTCTTGCTTTCTCAACCTGTTGTTTCTAAAGACTGCCATCTCTCAGCTGGATGTTGGTCCAGCCTACTACGAGGATCCCGTATCCAGCAACCCAACCTATACAAAGGGCATCAAAGCCCTTTTACTAGGTTGGAGCAATGAAGCTTACCTTATTATTATTAAACAGGGACTTGGCTTTTTCAGCTGGTACGCAGGAGCGCACTTCTATTTTCCCTTTACTTGTAGGGGTCCCGTGGTTCCTATGCCACCGCGTTTCCTGGTCCTTTTCTTTTAGTGCTTCAACCCCAAGCGATAGCTTCTAGCTAGTTTAGGGGATAAGATGGCTATGCTCTAGCTCACTCGAGAATGGGACGGCAGTGGTCCACCAACAAGCTCGTTCTGATCTTGGACGCAGTACATTGGAATCTTGAAGTACCACCACGAATGCTACCACGTGCCCGCCTGCAGTGCGATAAGGCACCACCCTGTTGTACCAGTAGCTAACTCCGGCATGTCAGCTTAGTTATCCTCATCAAGCCACTTACTTGATGTCTAGCTTCCCAACCGGTAGACGGTTCCTTTTCCCCCAGATCAATGAAGAAGGCAAATGTAAGTTGATTCTTCCGAAGAACCAGAAGTGAAGCACTATGCAAGGGTTGGGGGACGGGAAAAGAAACGGCTCTGAAGAAAGAAATTGGGGTTCCCAATGCTTCTCTACGCTCAACGAGATGCGTCAACCTCGGGATGCTTTACTCCTAACCCCACAAGGTTCCAAGACGGAGCTTAACTTGAGTCTCGGTTAAGAACAGCGATGATCTACGTCTCACACGACTCATGATTCCATGGATAGTTTCATTCGACCTCATGATAGAGGACACAACTTACGATCATCGGCTTTGATCATGCCACTAGGCATTTGATTAAGACATTGTTCAATGATCCGAACACTTTGTCACATCTCATCAATATGAATACAGTATCGATCATAGCGATCTCCTCTGGTACCTACTGGTACATCAGGATCTGATTGGTCATGAACATCGTAAGGTGCTGCTCTTTGCAAATCCCAGCATACCCTTGGACCTCTTAACATTACACCACTGAATCCCCAATCCTTTGCTTGCTATGCAGTGACAGTACTAGTATCCACTAATCGCTATTTCCAGATACGGTTGCTGGTTGACATCTCTTCTAATTTGTCAATACGAGAAGCAAATTGTTTTATGAAGGAATCAATATCTCGACATAAGCCAAGAGGCAGATCTTGTGCCACTCCACCTGGTCATATGAAACTGGCATGCATCGTGGCTCCCGAGAGTCTTTCATAGAATTCCAACAATTTCTCCTGCTCCTTAAAAGCCCACAAGAATTGAGTTGATGCTCCCATATCTATAGCATGAGTAGTTAAAATAAGTGAATGATTTGAAATTTGAGTTATTTCACAGAATAACACTCGTATATATTGAGCTCGTAATGGTACCTCGCAATTCAAAAGTCTATCTACGACTGAAGAATAAGCGTGTTCTTGGGCCATCATAGAAACATAGATAAGGTCAATGACGGAACGAACAACAAAACTTTACGACAGCTTTTTTGTACACATTCATTTGCATCACATACACAAGTGCTCTCTGAACTGTGCAATAAGGTCACCCATAACACGGCTCTCCCACTTGAGTTATCTTAGCTCCAGGCCATGCTATTCAATTCAATAATATTGGAAAAATGGTAGCGTAAGGTAACTACTAGTATTAAAAGTTGGTCGCCTTTGGAATCGTTCGCCGGTAACTAAAGCGTATCATTCCTCCCTTTGGTACTTTGTTTATAGCTTTTTTATGTTATGCAATAGAAGGGGGCCTTGTGCTTGAATTGAAGTAGCGCCTTAGGTTGGGGAGTAGGGTTCCTAGGTAGCGCGTTCGTGGAGGCAACCCGAAGGAAGAGCAAAATGAAGGTTGGGTGCTTATGGGGAGGGGCCACCCGGCCTTGAATAGAAGGGGGATTAGCTCTGGATGCTCCCTGCTTTTAGAAATGAATTGATCAGAAGGGGGCTTGGTTCTCTATTTTCGGGCTAGGCGGAAGGTGAAAGCCATAAGAGAAGATTTCCCTCCCGTGTTGGAAGAGGGGAAAAATATGTTGTCATCTATCTCGACCAGTTTCCCGAGGCCTTGGAAATCTAGACCGGCTCAGAGAATCACTGGTGTTAATGCGACCTTCGTTTCACCAACAAAGAAGTCATCCTTTACAATTTCCCATTCCTTACCTGCCGAGCCGCTTCTCTTCGCCATTCGATGTCGCCGCCTTCCCTTTCTATAACATACCTAAGCGCCCTCCTTTCCAATCACTAAGAAAAAGAAATACCAATCAAAGCCCTATCTAAGTAAAGCTTCGTCTATTATTTTTTCGTCCTTAGGGGAGTTTACTAGACCCATTCCCAGTCTCCCGCACTGCTCAAGTAAGTGTGCGACTCCGAATTAGGACATCTTTCTCTTCTGCCCACTCTTTGTTCACACGATTCCCAATGTAGAGGAAAAAGGGTGGGTAGCAGGTACCACGAGCCCTCTGTCCCACACATCTATCCAAAAGCAAGTGTAGTTCACTGGTTCCACCGAATGCTCCTATCTCTTGACAAAGATCATGTGAGTGTGTAGTTATGCTTTGGATTCTTCACCATAGAATAGATCGACCCAGTTCCCGTTCTTTTTTGGTGCACTCGCTTTACATCACCGATACACAAGGAAGGACGCGGTGGGAAAGAAGTAGCCCTAGCCTTTGTCCAGCCGATCATTCCGATGGCATCTCGCATTTGCTCCCCCGTTTGACTGCTGCTCAGGGATATAGTTGTAGATAGGTTAGTCTTAGTGGGTCGTTGGCTCCACCTCGTATCTCCTTCTACGACATGCTATTGTCGTCGCCATATTCAATATGTCACTTAGTCATCTCTGCCTCGCTGCGGGTCAGCACCTCCGAAAAAAATAGGGGACTTCATTCACTGACCCCGCGATCGTCTTCTGAACGATCAAAATAAGGGAAAGTTTGAAGATATGTTTTGTACTCTATTAATTTCTCAGTCCTTCTAGTCGGGTGGGTGCTGGCCGGTCTTTCGACCAGATCACCCTAAAAACCATACGTGCGGGTCTCCCCACATGTGGCTCACGCCATTCGAGATGGTCCAACCCAGCATTCATTTACAAATCCTATAATGAAATTGAGACTGCTCAACCTCAGAAGCTAATTTGCATGTAGGTAGCGCTGTCTCTCATACCGTTGACTCTATCTATTCATTGAATTTGTTTTCTTGCATTTCTTTTTTTATATAGGCTCGCTCCCTAAGAATTCATGCACTTCCCTTTACTCCATAGGGCCTTCTCTAATAGGGAAAAGCCTTCCATTTCCGTCAAATGACCCGGCCTTCCCTGAATCCTCCCTCGGCTTAGGCCTACCACGCTTCGCGCCTATGGCGTTTTCGCTAGACGATCTTTGCCAGTAGTGCCATCCTCCCCGCTAGCTGTATGGGCAGGTTATCCCTCACTGCTGCGTAATGTTAGGCTATGGATTACAGGAACAAATGTAGTTGAATGGAACAACAGGTGGGATATAAGGTGCAAGTGGTGATTAACACCCTAGGGTATACGCTAGTGCCCTTGATAGGCACTCCAGAAACTGCCAACGCTCGTGCAAACCCGAGTCAGTCGGTCCTCTATTCATCCGACCGGAGGTGTGGATAACGAGGCCACCTTCACAACCTTCTCCCTTCTATCCTTATGTTGTAATAAGGTCGGGCGGTTCACTTGAGTTGCTCAACCACCCCTTAGCCCAGTGCTCATGATGTGCTACGGAACCTCCACCATGCTGGGGGACCAAGTAGGGCATTGATAGCGGCATAGGAGCTGACTCGGCATCAGCGGCTTCGTGCCCCACTTAAGTGATCCAATATGTGGTTCCGCACGTTCCACCACTTCTCCGTTCATTTCCAATACTGATTGTGAAACACCATGAGCAGCAGGATGTTGAGGTCCAAAATTTGAAGTGAAATTTTGGATTTGCCTGTTCCTTGTCGTCATGGGAAATAAAGGCAGAAATAAGAAATAGATTATTTCCTGAGAGCTTGTCCAATACCACCAGTACTAGAAATGCATCTCCTTTGCCTAAACCTCCAATTCTTTCTTATTATATGTTGCTCTTGATGTCGGCCTTCTTTTAACTCCCGTAGGGGAACTCGGGGCACAACCCATGCTATATTCGAGCACTCACATCATAGGTCAGTGCAGGAAAGCGATACAGGTCGATAGTTCTCCAAAGTTTCGACTCTCTCTTTCGATATGCAATAATTTGAATCACCTACTTGCCTTCTGGCACAACACACACTCGCACTCATAAGACTACCAAGATCATCGACTTAGCTCCCAAAGGTAATCTACCTGACCCTTTCCCAACCTATACAAGGAGAACGGAAGATAACGAAAGGGAGACAAGGTCCTAACAAAATCATAACACAAACTACCATTTCATCTATCATATCAGTCGAGTCGATCCGATTCATTCTTATCTATATATAACACAAGAGAGAACTTATGACCTCGCGGATGGAGAGGGATTTGAACCCCCGGTATTCCTATCAATACTTCAATTTTCAAGACCGACTCTTTCAACCACTCAAACATCCATCCCCTTCGAAAAGTGCTATCTATCTATGCGCTGGCAGGTAGGGGCTTATTTATGTGATTCCCTAAGCTTGCTTGCGCCCATCGGTTGATTCTATTGCCTGCCGATTAACGAAACTTTTTCCGTAGTACGAATCGTTGTGCTTCGCCTCTTTCTTTATGATAGTATGCACCTTGGTTGCTGCGCTCCCTACGGGTAATAGCAAGAGAGTGAAGAATGAATAATCCACCAAACAAAAAGAGTGATTGAGTCCGACTCAAGCGAGTGAGTGAAAGGCGTGGCAAGAGAGCAAGTTCGACTCGCGAACGATCAGCAAGTGAAGGACCGATCCTTTTGCGCCAATACTGTTTCAAGACTGGTACTTGGCAGCTCACGAGCAACATATAGACTAAGGTTGCCCACCACTCCCTCGCTCTTTTTTGAAGGTCCTTTCTATTTTCTAGTATGGTTCCTATATAAAAACACTAAATGCCCAGCTTTGTAGAACAGCTCTCTCCCCAGCCCACATCAAAGTGTGGAATTTGGATCCTTTCATCGAGCACCATTTCTTTTAGAGAGAAAGGTGTTCTGACTCTATTGTATTTGATCAAGTCATAACTTAAGCCAACTACTAGTATACTACTATTGGAGAGCTAAGCTCTATTTCAGAGATTGGACTTTCTTACTGTGACTAGCTCCAACCAGTAAGAAGTTATTCCCGAGCCAGGTTCCCTGGATGATCCACGTGTTTCTAGTCAGGCCTAAATGGATGAATGAAGAAGCGAGCCTGGGTAGACTTCAAGAGCTCTTGCTCTTCCTATCCTCCTACTTCTTATTTTGGGGTTCATAGAAAGATACAAACCGCCTACTCTTTAAAGCCCTACCATTAGATATAATAAAATGAAAGTTGCTTGTCCTCACTAATAAAAAAATAGCAATCCCTCCCCTTCTGTTACCTACTTTTACTCATTTCTTCGATATACCTCAATACAAGACAACCACATCAAAGGATATTCAATCAAAACTAGGATATCGCCCTATTCTCTCTCAATTTCCTATCCTTTATAGATGAGGGGGAATACCTTAGCAGTAGCTTCCAACACTTAAGATTGACCTCCTCAAGTGCCAGATATGAATTGTTTTATGAATTTCATATAGGACTACTTATTTACCTAAAGTTCACTTATGGCTTACCAAAAACGTTTACTGAAGGAACTGACCTAAGCATAGCTCTTTCTCAAATACAAATGCCAAGAAACCATTCCTCTCCATATCGGTCGAGCATCTTCCACCCTCTCCCTATAGGTCAAGCGTCTACCTTCCTCTCCTTATCAGTCGAGTTATTTCATAACTTGGATAAGTGGAAAAATGCTAAAAAATGCCTTTCATTTCTCTTTCAAGACCTTTGTCCTACTTCTAGTATCAGTCCTCCAGCCTATCGAAACTTGTGTTTTTATTAACCAACAACATATGCACTTTGTTGGCACTAAAAAAAAGGTTATTCAATCCACTAGTGCAACTAAAGGAATTACCTCTTCTGAACTAGAACAAGAAATAGCTCATAACCACTGCTCGTGAAAAGCTCTCCTTAACTGAAGGTGCACCTACTCTTACTAGTCTCTCTTAGGTCCAGTTTCAATCTCAAACTAACTTACTTCATAGGCCGGAAGAGAGATATTCAGAAAACCCCATTTTCTGTCTTAAGAACCTAACTCAAATGAAAAAAGAAGACCAGACTAAAAGAGAGATCACTTTCGACGATTGAACTTGACTTTTATATCGAGATTGGAACTGGACTTAAACGTCTTTGGATCCTACTTAGAGCCCGCTTTCACTCCACTTTCACTTTCATATTAGGAACGTCGACTTGCATTTGCAATATCGAATTGGATTTGACTTTTAGGAATCCTTGCTCCTGGCTTATATTCACATAGGCCACTCATAAGAATAAGACGTTCAACTCCCTAAAACACGTGTAATTGAGAGACTCAGAATATCAGTGCCTTAGGTAAAAGCCTACCTTCATGAGAATCTTACCGAATGAGTTTCAAACCTGTCCTTTTTTGCTTCCTAAGATATTTAAGGAAAAGGGCCTTGTCGGCCACCGCTTGCTGACAACGGAATGCACCGTCAATTAAAGTCGCATTGGACTTAGTTGGAAAGGTAGGTGTTCGGCATGTCCCTTGCTTGCGAACTTCTTTAGTAGGGCGGTTTGTTTAGAGGTCCCATTTCTCACATTTACCATTGTCCCCATACTTCACTCTTTCAACACTTGTATACCTTTTAAAGACTCAGGCATCCCTCTGTCCATGTCTCCAAGTGTGTGATCCACTGACTCACTGAGTGACATCTTCTTGCCGCTGGAGTCCCTATCTCTTAAAGCCCTATCAAACTTTCAATCCATCCCTTGTTTGCCGACTGAAGAAAGCCTTATATGGTCTCAAACAAGCGAGAAAAGCCATTTCTATCTTATTAGTATTAGTAAAGCCTAAAGGCCCAACAATCAAAAAGAGCACTAACAAGCGGATGCGCGTTAGTATAACGGCTTTCGCGCCCCTTGCTTCTTGCTTTCAAGCTGGAGCTTGCTGGGTGGTGAAGTGGTCCGTGAAGGTGAAATAAGACTTGTGTTAAGCAAGTAGAGTAGTCAAGCTAGATAGGCAAAAAAAAAAGCAAGAAGCGATTTTTGTTCGATCAACAGAATCCATCGAACTTTCACTGCTGTGGACCGGCTTTCATAAAGCACCTTTGGGCAGCAGCTACTATTGGGATCAAATTCCGAGATCAATTCAATAATGAAACTCTTTAAGCAATGATCTTATCTATGTCATTTCTCTTGATGCGATACAATACAAAAGAAAGCACCAGTAAGACCTGCAAGTACCGGGTAGTATGCAGCGGTAGTTATCAATCAGAAAATGTGTACTCGTAGTCTGACTTTTAGCGATAGTCAGCTATCCTCGTTCTCCTATTTGAATTGCCCTATTGACTAAGGGTCGGTGTTTTCAAAAAGGTCGAGCCGACGGGGTTAGGTACCAGTAGTGACAATGGCAAAGGGAGGGAGCTGGACACTAGTTGTGCTAGTGGAATGACCCAATTGGACCTAGTCAGCCCGAACCGTTTTGCGATTCTAGAGGACCCTAAACAAGAAAAGGCAAAGATGCCATATCTGGACACTGCTGAACCGAAAGAGATTGCTCAGGATGAGTGTCTAGGTAATAATGCCGAGGAAGGTATAGTCAAGGAGATAACTCTCGAGGAGAGTGATTTGGCCCATAGACGCGAGGATCTGGAAGAGAGGATTGATACTGGGTCAACTATGGCAGTGACTAAGGGGGACTTGTTCTGTGATAAACAAATGACTTCAAAGAAGAACCTCAGGGCAACCAATCCTAAGAAAATAGGTGAACCTAAGAAGAGCAGTAAGAGTAAGCGTTCGAGTACTAGTGCTATGATCTTAAAGGTGGAAGATCCTCCCCTGGTTCGAATCACCATGAATGAAGAGTGGGTGAACAAAATGTAGAATATATCAGAGATGTTGAATTCTAGGAAAGAGGGGGAGGGAAAAAGTCAAGGCCTAAGAACAAAAGACAAATAAGGGCTGCACAAGACAAAAAATCAGAGGCAACGCTAAGGTACGAGGGGAATGTAAAAAAAAAATAGTTCCACATTCAGGTCCTTATATGGAATGTTAGAAAATCGGTAAAGATGAGAAGCAGAGAGAAGCCAAAGATTATATAATAGCACAAGAGGCAGATTTGATTGGCTTGGTGGAAACCAAAGTGAGGAGTGGAAAGGCGGCTAGAATTACCAAATGCTTGGGAAAGGTTTTTAGTAAAGCCATTACTATGGAGAATGAAGCCAGGAACGGCCGAATTTAGCTGATATGGAATATAACTATGACATTAACGACATACAACGATCTGATCAGGCTTTATCTTCTAGCTGCGAAGACAGATAAACATTTTTTTCTGCCTTGGAGGAGATAAAAGGCCTTAAACCTGATATCTGAGAGGAGATGTCTTTGGGAGTAGCTAAAGAAAGTATATAAACGCATCCAGGGACCATGGTTGGTCACTGGGGACTTTAATTGGTCCTTTCGCTCTCCTCTTTCACTAGTGCGTGGTGATTTTCCTTTTTTTTCTAGGTAGGTACCTCTTGGATTCGGAGTTTGTTCCAAGAGCTGCCATATGTGAGATCCTAATCGTCTTCCTCCCAGAGTTGTTGCCCGCTGGGGGAAGGAAGGAAAGTACGGCTTCCTTCCAAGACAGGAAAAGGTCAAACTCTGGGTGGGCTGCCAAGTTTCGCCTACGCTTTGCTTTCACAAGATTGAACCTTATTTGTTCAACCGAAGTTAAGGAGTTCCAGAGTACAAGGGAATGGACTTTCATTCCCAGGATCACCTCGTCTATGTATTCGGTGCCTCCCCTGATTACTTGAAGATGCGTACGTGATACGATAAAGGCCCTTGGGAGAAACCAATGTAAAGAAAGGGTAGAGCCTCGAAGCTGGCCCAAGCGAAGCTTGGAACTCGAAGGCTTAACAAGCAGCCCGAAAAAGGGAAAGCCGTGGAGACAGTAGACTCGCCAGTCAAGCACAGCGTGAGGCTGACTACAGCAGACCGAGAGGCTACAATACCTATATTCCTTTTCAATTTCCGGGAATGAATGTAGGAAGTGTAGATGGTGGATCAGTTGTGAACATTCAACCAAAAGCTTCTTGGGGATCGGCCTAAGCATTGTGGCCATCACAGATCAAGCTACGTATGGCTGGCGTATAACCTACGGGCTTCTTACCCAAAAGAAAAAAAGAAAAAGAAATTTGATTTGATGACTTGAAAAGAATCAATAGTTTGGACAAAACTATGGCCATGTAGGAGAGTTTTTGCTTCTACAAAGGTTGCATATTTGATTCCTAGAGGAGATTTGTTCAATTCCACATGACAACACCATTGCCATCTTTTATGACCCCACCCTAATCCGAATTCCAAGAGTAGCCTTCCCTACTCCTTCAAAGTTTATCTTGATGTGATTTGAAGAAGAAATTGCCACAAGATTGAGATAGATATGTTTGAATTTCAATTCAAAAAAAAAAGTAATGCATTAAGACCTCGTCATGTTCATCTTTACTAACATCCTATACAAAAAAGAAAATCTTTTTATGGTTTGGATTTTTTCAACAACCTTAACGAATGAGGTGGACTTCAACCAAGTCAGCCCTTCTTATGAGGTGGCTATGGATATTTCCAAAGGAAAAGAAAAAGCCATGGTGCTCATATTTGGCTCCTAAGTACCTCTCCAATGGCAAAAATGGATTGACCAACCCACCTCTTAAAAATCCTGCATAACAAAAGGCATTATTTGATACAAAGAGACTTTCAGGCAGAACTTGGGCAATGGTAAGTTGATTCGCTTCTGGGATGATGTTCGGCCGTGCCACTCTCCTCAGTGATATATGCCATAATTTATATCAAATCACAGGGTTCTCATGAGCTCAAAGTGATAGATTACATTCAATATTAAGGAGAAAAATGGATTTATCTCCCTATTCAACTACCCATCCAAGAGCATTTGGCTTCAGAATACTTTTTTTTTCTATGGACTGCTCTTTCAAATAGAATTTTGGCCTGCGTAACGTAATCAAGATTTCATCTCCTAAATTTTTTTTTCTATGAAAGCAAGAGATGGAAAGTGTTGTTATAAATTCTACCTTATTCCATGAGATCTAGAAGCACTTCTGTAACATTCTCTCTCTCCATTTTCCAAGCGCTCTTTTTTGACTTTTTTCAAAGGGCAATGAAGGCCTTCCTTAGAAGGTATCGCTCGATCGAAAGGATATAACACATACAAAACCTTAGCTTTGCTGACTTTCTGAGGTATAACCTTCGCCACGAGATTAGTGGGTTAGCTAGATCTTCGTACTTCCCACAAGCTTTTTTTATAGAGAGAGTAAGGGGGGCGGTACGGAAAATTTGTCCGCTCTGAAAAGCTGAGTTTTTCGATTCGCTCCCCCTATGTGGTCGGCCTTCTTACCAGTCTGCCTCATTTATCTTGATGGAATATATCAATACCCAAGCTCTAGCTTTGCTTGCGTTCTTCACTGGCGCTGGCCAGATGTATCACTTATCCCGCTCCTAAGGTAAGGAGTATTCTATGTGTTAGAATCTTTCAGGAATGAATTGCATATGTTTGTTGAGAATTGCTCGGGAATTCATTAATAATGACTTTGCCAGGTTCTAGGGGGGCTACTATTCTTTTTTGTCGATTGAGTCACTCTACCTCATTCCACTCATCCAGTCATCTTCATGAACTTGTACAATCGATGCCACAAAGATAGCCGACTCTATTATCAAAGAAATAAGAAAACGGGTGACAATTTGGCACCAGATATCCGAAGGTGTGGAAAGAGCAGCAGTGAGAAGCGAAAAAACCATCAAAAATTATGATTGTTCGTAGAGGTTTCTACAGAAAGACCCCTTGGTTCTGGCAGACGGATCACAATTACAGATACCTAGGAGCATACCGATGGAATGAATAAAATACGAACAGTTAACATAATATGGTCATAGATCTTAGGTTGTAACTTGATCATGAGCGAATTTGTTGATGTTGCACCCATGAAGTATAGAAAGTGCCAAAGATTGGGAACTACCTGGGGAGGAGTTAGGAACATGAACAAGGAGAAGCGCGAGAACTACTTAAATGGAGGAATCGATTGTATTTCGTCCTTTGTTCCCCATAGCAACTGGGGATCAAAAAATACCAAATTTGATGACTTATTAAGGGAAAGACGAAGTAAGAGCATGCTATTGAAGATGTTGCAACAGATGTCGAGAAGGCCTCCATTGATTGTGTACAAACAAAATACAAGTCCAAAGGCAGGGTTAGAAAGGGTTTAGCTAATGGAGATATTAACTCTTCCGAGAACCAGTAACGCGTAAACTATTTCTAACCAAGACCAATCAATATCCGAACGAAACGGATTCGAACTTCTCCTAGAATAGTTTGTGGTGCGAAATGAAATTCATAGGATGTATATGAATAATTCAAAAAATAAATATAAATACGTGATAGGATTCGATTCATTTTAGTAATGAACAAAACAAATAGGATTGATTATGTATCATAATTTCATCACTACATCGAAGGCTTTTTTGTAAATATATTGATAATATAGCTTGGTATCCAAACTAAATTGTATCAATAATTAGAATCCTCATTGTGTACATAATTCGTGTTAGGATCTACCAAAGAAATTGGATAGGTATAGGGCATATAACAAAAAAGTGTCCATTTATATCGGTCATAAAATCAAAAAAGAAAAAGCAGACATGAACAGTTTTATTCTCTAAACAAGTAGGTTTTGGGTTATTATGTTAGCACCCAAATTCTATTGTTGGCTTTGATACCATGAAAAAAAAAAGATAGAAAAAGACCTTCAAGAGAATAAATAAAACCATTTTCAAGAGAGAAACTCTAGTGAACCACTTTCCCCCCATTTATTCCCCTTTGAATGAAGTAAAAAAAAAAAAAGAATCTAAGGCTCTAGTCTAATTGAAGACTTTCAACGCTCATGCTATTTGAAAGAGCTTTCAACATGGAGTGGAGACTCCATAACGTACACAAAGAGTAAGCGATCTATGAATATCATCCTAATTTAGGTCTTGTTCCGCACTTAAATGGATAACTAAAACCCTTACCTTGACCAGTTTGTAGTGGAAAAACTCGATGACATAATCGTTTATAGTCACTCAATAGGGCTTTGGAACTCTGAGTACAGTCTTCCAGGTGTAGCAGGAAAAGAGGCTGTGCGTGAAAGAGTACTCAGACAAAAATTCTATTTCTTGGCCATTGGATTAGCAAGGGTGTGAATCAGATGGATTAAGAGAAGATTAGGTCTGTTATGGACTGGGAAATGACGAAGAAGGAGAGAGCAGGCAGCAATGATGAAGCCGGATGCTTAAAACCATTTTAGATATGGCAAGACAACTCAAGAGGAGTAAAAAATTGCCACAACCTAGGAGGGGTTTATAGGAAGCCAAAAAATGTGAGCCATTTTACAAACTTCTTAAGGTGGGAGAGTGCCAAGACGACTTCAAGGAGAACGTCGAGACGCCATCAGTTTGGAGCGCGAGGCTAGTAGAGCTTTTTGTAGAGGAGATCCGGTAACTATTATGAATGTAGAGGAGTAGGGTATTTTGCTCGTTACTGTTCCAATGTTCAAACGAACGAATGCTACTGGAGGAGTGTAGAATAGACCAGCTGAAGATGGAATAGTGAACGTTGTGGAGCCTAGAGCCCGGGAAGCTCTAAAGGTAAGTTCAAGTCAGAAACATAGCGGGGGTTCTGAAGCTTAGGAGAGGATACAGTTTCACCGTCGTTAGATTGTGTGGCAATGTGAGCCAACGTTAGTAGAAAGGAGGAGGAGACAGAAGGCTGTATTCCAAATCTATGTCGGAATTAGTCAATGCAAAGATATTCATTGATGCTGGGAGTTTGGATAACATAGCGTCCACGGAGATGGTAGGCTTGATACGGATACAACTGCTTATCACCCGCCTTAGAATCAACTAGTTCAGTTCGACTGTACCCGCCTTAATTCCCTCATTCAGGACAGATGGAAACAGGTTATGGATCTGTTCAAGTTGGTCGATCAATCCCTTCTTTCTTTCCCTTGCCTCCGGACACCTTAGAATAGATTTGATTAGAAGGAGGGTGAGGTTTGAGATGCTCGACCATTCTTTGCAGAAAAAGAGAGCTCAGAATACCTCATTACGTAAAAACATGACCATTAAAGCAAAGGGTCGATCGGAGGATCCTCCATACGCTTCTCATCGGCTTTTGCGGCAGTAGGGACGAAGTATTTTGTTTGGTTCGGAGAGTGGATTAAGTTAGTTTAAGCCCCTCCCCTCACTCACGGGCTACCAAGTTGAGTTCATTCAAGGTCACTGATCCCTGGAGCGAAGGCCGTCAATTAAGCCAGTCAAGCAAACAACCAACGCTCTGGGTTACCGTACCCTTACGCATCAACCGAGACTAAAAAAAACTGACATTATATTCTTTCGAACAAAAAAGAAAAAGTGATAGCATCAAGTTCTCTTGATTTTGTAATAGGAAGAAGAAGATGGGGAATATCATAGTTTGGGTAGACAAGCACGAATGTAGTTAGCTAGCTTCTCCTAATTCCCCAATAGACCATATTATGAGGACAATGTAGGTAGAGATGTAGACTTGGATGGTGCTTACCCAGGAACAGCGGCTTTGCCCTTCCTGCTTCCCAGTGAACCGGATCAACCACTTAGGCAGGGTCTACTTGTACTGGTGTTGGATTCTCCATGCATACATCATCGTCAATGATTAAAAACAAGGCTTAGTAGAGTTTTTTGCATTAACCAACCAAACAAGTGTACGATTGAATACAGAACCAGCTGTTGTAGACGTAGGTTCAATAGGAATTCCTACCTAGTGCAGGAACTTTAATTGGCCCATTTTCGGTAGTACATGTAGGGGCAGGTGTAGAAATCGCAGGAATATCGATTGGGAAAACAAAACGCATTAGACCCAAAGGGAATGTCAATGAATGTACAAATCTTATGAAGTTGGCAAGCGAATGGCATACACTCTTGATGAGCCTTTTGTCCATTTTTTTTTCGCTTGACCAGTACGACCAGTGATAGAAAGCCTTTGTAAAAGGATAAATAGGATTCTATTATGTACTTTGACTTTTCCCACAAATATTAGTAAAGATAAAAGCATTTTCTCTCCTATTCACCCTTTACAAATCAAGAAGTATCAGCAATCTCTCTTTTAACTAGTTACTCGGGTTATTTCACTACGTAATTAGTCTTTACCAGCTTCTTGCGTGCTCCAATGAAGTCTAATTTTTGATAGTTACCGCTCCATGGGAACATCTATCGATTCTGCTATCGGGAAAGTCAGGCATGGAATCACGCTAAGGTAAGGTTTCTAATCCATCGAGAATAGGATCTACTTTAGATATTCGATTTCCCACTTATGTTTTTTCAAGCAAGGCCGACTTCAACAAGGAATGGAACCATAGCTCAGACTGATTGATGATCCTTCTCTCTCCTGAGGTCACCTAAGGTAGACAAAATGCCTCAAACCCGAGAGTTCGATCCAAGTACAAACCATGATTCAGACATAAAGGAAGTTCCCATGCTTAATTCATGTCTTACCTTCGTTCTTTTCTTAGAGTTCGATCCCAAAGCTTCCCTGACCTTGGATGTTGCAATGAATGGATCGATCTCCAGCTTCCCGAATGCCTTGACTTACTAAAGACTGGAATTGGAATGAACCATACAATTCATAAGGAATGAGATTCGGTATCTACTCTATCTATTCAATTGACCATAAAGCTAGGCATGCCAAATCCGTCAATCCCAGTCTTTTCATTGCACTTAGGCACTTAATAAGTCCATCTTCACTTCACTATTCATTATAAAGTAAGAACAGATGTCCTCGATTAAAATCATATCCAATCTTAATCTTCCTGCTAAGCCAATCCCCAGTACAAGCAACTAAATCCAATTCATTCCCAACTAATGGTAATGGCAAACTTAACTAGGAAAGAGAACTTCATTTACAATCGGAATTCCCCTTTTATTGCTTCACAGTCTATTTTATACTGGGACTTCCCATGCCATGCTTTACTTTAATTCCCCATTCTTTCAAGTTCAAGTCTAGTTTCAGATTTTCGAGCATTTGAACAAAGAGGAAAGTAGTTGTAGCACCCCGATCCCTCTCGAGACCGGGAGTTCTATCAATCAATCTAATCACAACCCAAATCCAAACCCGGACATAATTTTTTTTTTAGGGAAAACGGACAGAGTCTCCCCTGTTTCTAGGCAAAAAGCAAACCTGCGACAGCATATAAGTGGACCAATACCATGTCCAAACATTCAACCACCTCAAGGCCATCCGAGCCTTGTTCTCAACAAGCAATCACAAGCAAATATACATTTCTAGTTTACAGACTAACCTACCTCTTCACATCTTTTACAAGTACATTCATGCTTGACAATTAAACCATACTAACCTATTTCATAAGTTAGACTATCAAACCATTCTAACTCTTTTCCTTTGGACATTACAAACATGCATTGAAGTTAAACTATACTAACTAAATACATAAGCTAGCTTTTCAAATCACTTCAATAAC
The DNA here is from genome assembly GCA_037974665.1 of Ehretia macrophylla. Lineage (NCBI taxonomy): Eukaryota > Viridiplantae > Streptophyta > Magnoliopsida > Boraginales > Ehretiaceae > Ehretia > Ehretia macrophylla. The sequence continues at coordinate 45,076,871 of CM075771.1, read as the reverse complement.
CTAGTAAAACTTAAATTACATTCTTTTAATATTAAATACATACAATACATGAAAGCATACAACTTTGCCACTTCGACAACTCAAGCCACATAGGCACGCATGACAACTCTTCAAGCACGAACTTTCACATAATCACGAACTTTCCAGCTAACATGGCATTTCCTGAAATGTGGTGGTGAGGAGTGAGTAAACACAACACGTATACTCAGTGAGGGCGAGATGGATATCGAGGTGGAGAGAAAAAAAGTCGTGCAATGCAAATAGACACAGTTAAGCAATAAAGTCAATAAGAAAGCATTCAATACAAATGACAATATAATAAACAATCAAGAAAGCATTAACACAACCATTCAAAGCTATACCACACTCTGAAGGCTATGGTTCACTCATACGAGCAATGTACCATTTCACAAGCGATACATCAATCTCGAGCTTGATGTTGACAACAATGACAATAATCGCGCAACCACCTTATAACTTCAGTTTGGAATACCCCGGAAGTATCCATCCTTTCTATGACCCAAATCTCCCTGGGAGGCAACCCAAGCGAGAATGGGAATAGGACACGGAGCTAGCGCAACCAACACTGGCAGCTCGAGACTACCCTGAGAGGCCCATCACTCACGCGGCTGACACTATGCAATGTAAGACACGATACAAGGCGATAACAAGTGATAGCACAACAATACAGATTAGAGGCGATAAACGAGATATCAAGCATTTACAACCAATACTAGCATTCAATTAACTTTTAAAGCATAACTATCTTTAATAGCAACAATAACACCAATTAAACAAGTAACAACAGTTCAAACACGAAAACGACAAATATCACTATTCAATCCCTAACTTCCAAAGGCAATTACGAGCAAACGAGCTACGGGATTAGGAAACCGATTTTACTACATTCACTCAGGCACTACAAGGCACGTTTCTATGTCACTAAACTTCACATTCTCACCCGAGGCCCAAAAGTCCACCTATTGAGTTTGAACTATAGCTATGCTAACCGGTCACTCAATCAATGCCACAACAGCGCCAAAAGTGCCTCCATGCCCTCAATAGCAAAACCCCCAACTCAATTCGAGCACAGTCAACTTTTGGTCAAACGGCCCCTTTACATTTCTTTGTCTAATTTTCAATTTTAACAAAAGCCGATCCTTTTTTATTTCACATTTTATCTTTCTATCACTAATGGCACCTATCCAAATAAAGCAATCACAATTCGGATCAAAAATCCAAAATTCTAGGGTTTTACTATTCATTTTTATTATTCACGTTCTTGCCTAAATTCAATTTGCATTTCTAACCATAAAAATCGCTAAATAACTAACAAGCAATGCTCTACGAACCATAAAGAAGCATTTCCAATCAATTTCAAGCATTATAACGTATTAAATATCAAATCTAAAAATTTGAATCAAAAATCAAATTTCACATAATATGCACAAAAGCGTGAAAACCCTCACAGAGATTGAAGACCAAGACCCGCAAGGACCGAAGCCACGACCCCTGAGCAATTCCACGCACGATTGTAGAAGAAAATGCAAGCAAAAATCATTTCTTTTCCTCCTTGGTTCATTCGGCCATGAGAAGGACAATTTGGGCATTTTGAAATTTGTTTTTTTTAATTTTAGCCTTGTTTTATTATTTAAAAGGTGACAAAGGGCATTTTGGTCTTTTGCAAGGTCAAGCTTAAGTTAAAATTGATCAAATCAGCTTATTTTGATGCCATTTAATCCAATTCAAGTTAGAGCAATGCAATTTTAATGAAAATCGACTAAAACTAGCTAATTTAAACAAGAAACATTATTTACGAAATCCGAGAAATATTCTTCTAACTTTCATTTTCGAAATGCTACGATCGAACGGTCAATAAACGATCACTAATAAAGTGATGAGCAATAATATAAAACTTTAATTTTTTTGAAAAGTAAAGTAGTAGAATAGTTTAAAATTCACTCCGACTTGGAGTTACTTTTCCCATTTATTTGAAAACCGAGTGATTTTAATGCAAACAATTAAAACCGATTATTAAAATAATCAAAATAATCAATATTCATTTAAAAATAACTAATTTAACTATTCCTAAAATATTTTAAAGAATTATGAAGTTAATGCCAAAATACGAATGAACAAGTAAATATAAACATGTAATCAAGTGTAATTAAATATTAACATTTAAGATGACACTTAATTAAATACGAGAATAAATTCAATTACTATAATTAATAGAAATAGATAATAATCTTTTAATTATTCAATATACAATTACTAAATGCTTCCAAGAGAAATATTAAAATAGTGCAAATTGGTTGATTTAACTAATTAAATATTTAATTAAATGCAGTCAAATGTTGTTAAATGCATGTTGGGTTCGGGTTATCACATCCTTCCCCCCTTAAAACAATTGCGTCCTCGCAATTCTTCTTCCAATAGAACTCTGCATCCACTGAAATCCAACTCTGACTAATCTTCTTCAGCTGCTGAGCAAGTAGAGAATAAAGATGCTCGTAGGAAAACTCGAATAGAAATCCCAACCAAGAAAGCCGAGAAAATACCAACTAAAGACTTAAGCAAAAATACTGTAGATGATAGAAATACCACATATTGATAGCAAGAAGAATACCGAAGGAATGCCCTATTTACGAATCTCCAATAGAAGTCTAACAAGTACTAAATAAGAAAATTAAAAGATAGCCAGAGTAGATGCACCTCATGCAGTTCTGATTACCGTAAGTAGACCTAGCGGAAAGTTCTGTAAAAGAATATAGAGAAGAATACCAAAGGCCAATCTCTAAATGAAATCCTCCAATCACTGAGTCCCTACCGCAACATCTTAGTCAAATAGCAAGTATAGATTCCCCTGAGTAGAAAGGCCGAAGGAGAAGCCGTAAACAATACAAGATAATAAGTCCAAGTAGAATCCCAAGTGTAGGATCTTCCAATAAATGCCAATAAGAAAAATACTAGTAGAATGCCCAATAAGAATTCCAAAGAATACCGTAAGTAAGGTTACACAATAAGTCCGATAGGAATTCCAATTACCAAACCAACTGAGGGATGCCAAATAAAATACCCGAACAATGCCCCAGTAAGAAAGTACCAAGAATTGCCTAATAAGACAATCAAGTTAGATAACATATACAATTTCCCAGCTAGACAAAAACCCTAAGGAAAAATACCGAGCTGGTGCACAATATACAAAACCGAACTCCGAGGCCCTTGCACTGTTCGCCAAATGAGTACTTCATACAACCTTGCCAATAAGGAAACCCAATAAGAATTCCACAAGAATGCTACCAAGAGCCATCATATGAAAACCCCTATGAAAGTTATTTATTTATTTTTTCCAATCACGAAGAAGAGTCTTAGAAGTACACCAATAACCGAGCTCCAAAGACAAACACCAACTCCCAAATAAAAATGTCATTCATTTCATGCCAATCCATACACCTTGAAAGGCCAGCTGTGAACCACTTTCTTCAGGGGAAAAAGAGGACTTACTTACCATTTCCACGGGACATGTATGAATGCCAAGATATCATATTTATACACATGCCTTAAACTACTACGCAACTAAGTTTATAAGAGAGTTTATAGAACAGTTTAATCATCAAAGTCATTCAAACATTACAATCAATTCAAGTATAACATAATCAATTCAAATCACGGCACAACCAATTCAAGACATTTCAATACACATATTACAAGCAATACTTCAAGCAATAACAATTCACGAGGTCAATTCGATTCACGATGCCAATTCAATAGGTCAATTCAATGCACAACTAGACACTTCACTTCACTTAGCACACAATTAACACATAACACATAACTATATCACATAGGAGCACACATTCAGGTCAAGACACACAATCTCACATGCAAGCATACACTTTCAAACACACTTAACAAGCAAACATTCAAGGATCATTACCCACCAGACCGAGGACCATGTCCCGGCTTATGAGCTAAACAAGCTCTGATACCACCTGTAGCACCCCGATCCCTCTCGAGACCAAGAGTTCTATCAATCAATCTAATCACAACCCAAATCCAAACCCGGGCATAATTTTTTTTTTAGGGAAAACGGACGGAGTCTCCCCTGTTTCTAGACAAAAAGCAAACCAGCGACAACATATAAGTGGACCAATACCATGTCTGTCACGCCCCAACTCGACCCCACCTACGATCAATCAGGACGCAACGGAATTTCGGCAGTATAACAATAGTAATTAGGACACCGAGGCTCTAAACCAACCTCTTTAGAAAATCATACATCAAACTCCATAAACAATCCCAACAATCATCTCCTCAATTAAGTTAACAACATACAACACATCCATATTATACAATAATCATTCTTCAACATTCCAATCATAGTTATACGCCTCCGTTCCAACTTAATACATAAGCTATACATACATTTCAAAATAGATTATACAAAACATTATTTTACAACAACTAAGATAATCTCATAGCAATGACTCCTGTACATAAGACTCATCTACATATGGCACATTTCCCTCTTCAGGAGGCACATACTCGTAGTCAAAATCAGTAACACCTGCATGCATGCAATAATATAGAGTGAGCTTATATACAATAAGCCTAGCGAGGATCCGATAGATCTCGAGCAAGGTCTACTAAACTCCTTGGAATAATCCTTTGAGTCAGTAAACACACAATAACATAAATAATACTATCATCACTTAACTATATAACCATTCAATAAATGATACTCTCTCTAGTTGGTGTAGCTCCAAACGCCATCACGATCTCAACCATTTTTCTTGTAACTCCCCATTACTCACGCACCCGGGGTACCCCCCAATAACCTCTCCCTCCATGACACCTCCATCATGCGAGCTGGAGGCAGTCTCTGGTAGTCATGCCGTTATCAACCCGACAGCCCGATGCTGCCCGAGAGGTGGCACACACATACCAAAGACTCAGCAATAATAATAAACATCAATCATTTACAGGAGGACAGTCTAGCAGAACTGTTTATCTCCCGGCATCAATCATCAATCAATAATCATCAATAATCATATTATCATAATAATAACGTCAATAACCAATTTAACAACACATAACTAAGTTAGATGACAAAGTAGGCCATCTAACCGAACATGCATTACACACACAATCGAACCGTAATTTACCCGTCAACAACTCACAATTCAATCAATCAATCCATACCCAATCATCTAAGGCTCAATCTAACATTTTAAAGAAAGACAACCTAAACTTCAATTAATCAAATCTTACATTCTACTAATCCAAACAACTCCAAATTAGTTTCAAACACCCACCCATTCAACCAACTACATTAGCCCCCTCGAAAAACCACCATAACACCTCCAAATCATGCCCGATAACCCTAAAACCCTAAGGTGTCAAGGCTGAATTTTCTGAATTTTCACCCAAACATCATAATCGAAAATTCGGCATTACAACGGCGCTACCACGTAATTATCAAACATTTAGAAATCGACGGCAATCGATTCCAATCAACACAACTCAATTTAATCAACTTTGAACAAATTAATCAAATTTAAATACCCGAAAAATAAAAATTATGCTACAACCGGTAAAAATTCCTAGTATTACAGCTAAATGATCCCTAGCGTGCAAGGAGCAATAATCTAACATCAGATTAACATTCTAACGGTTCAATAATCATTTATACGCATAAATACAAAATATGAATTTTGAGATCTAGAATTTTTCTCTCACCTTTGATGTGTTTTGATGCAAAAATGTGTAGAATGGATGCCAAACAAGTGAAATCAAGCTTTGAATCACTCAATTTGGCTTTGAAATGCAAAATCTATGAGAAAAATGCTTTGAAAATGCCTTCATCTTTCTCCTCCAAGGAGCCACGATTTTGTGTGTGTTTTTAGTGGTGTTTTGCTTTGTTTTCAATGTGTGTTGATCATATATTAAGCAAAGGTCAAATAAATAAAAGAAAGTCAAAGTGGAAACTAATTATTTTTAGTGTTTTCTTGACTTTAAATGCATTTTCTTGATCACCAAAGTTCAAAACAATTATTCAACACCCAAGCTAGATCAAGTAGGTTATTTTTAGGTGACAAGAAGTTTTACAATCAAACAATTCTACCCGAGTCGGCTTATAACTCGATTTTCGCAAAAGTCGGTGTAAAAACCATAATAAATTCTTAAGCCGATTTTAAAACCGTTATAATCAAACACATGTCTATTAAAGTCCGTGGTCTAGGTCTAAAAGGGTTAAAAAGACCAGTTTCAAAATTTTAGCGGACGTGTTTCGAAAATACTATTCACTAAAAATCGACGATAAAATTTCTGATCCCGTTTTTGATGAAAATTTCATGAATGCACATTTAGCACGTATTAGGAGTATTGACATCAAAATTATAACATTCTAGGTCATATAGCACATAAACAGGTCAAATGCACGCAAAACGAGATAAAACACGTACTTCGAGTTAAAGCAGAAAAGTGGGGTTTCACATTCTCCCCTCCTTAAAACAATTGCGTCCGCGCAATTCTCGAACTGATAGACAATTAAATCCTCAATCATTACACTTAACAATACTTCTCTTAGTTCTCATTTATCTCTTAGGATGACAACTAACCAAAGACCTCAAAAGAACAACCTCTATTGACTGCAAGTTGATGATCATAGTTCCAAGACAATCTTCAATTCATAATTCTCTCCTATCTAATATCATATTGCATATGAAAGAAAATGCAACTCCAAAGTCCTAGCATGACACCACTAATTATCAATCATCTCTTACTACACAAAAGAGCTCTATGAACACCCCGAGGGTTTAAAAATTCATTCACGATAACATGAATGATTATTGATCAAGGAAATATCTCAAAAGTGACATTTGTCAGAATATGGCTCTTATGAAATTTACAAGGAAAGTCATATTCGAGCCAACAATCAAGGGAACAAGAGGTCAAACAAGTTAGAGAATCAAGAGGCTAATAGTTTAATAAGAAAGCATGATAACTAAGATAAGAAATGTCTCAGCACCTATCAGTTAAATAAGTACGAACAAAGGATGATGACGAGTCAAAACAGTGCTGAGTATGTTGAACAAAAATTCCTGAACAAGTAGATATTTCAATTCTCGATGATTGTTCAAGGAACCAACAAGTAAGTTGTACTTGAGGCGAAATGAAATTAAGAAATAAGAGATGATTAATTCAATAGAAAACATGAGTGGCAAGAGTATCTCAGCACGCAATACCAAAGAAGTACGAATAAGAAATGATAACAATAGGACAATGCTGAGTACTTTGAGTGAGCAATTACAAGCAAAGTAATAGCTCAGAATTTAATAATAAAATAATAGGATTAACAAAGATCAACAAGAATGACAATGATGTACTTAGGTAGGGAATACATCAAGCAAGTAAAATTCGAACAAGTAAAAGGGTATACCAACGGAGAGATTACTTTCAAATGAATAGTAATAGGATGAAATAAAATACTGAAACGAATGGCTGGAGATATAGAATGAAATATAGAAGTCTCAAACCTTAACTCCAATAACTGACATTGCTATAAGAAGCAAATATGAATGTTAGAATAGAAACAATGTCAAATGAGCATAGGATCCATTAATCCAATAAGCAAACTTTCAAGAAACAATTGATAGGTTAGAAAAGTGTAACCCTCTCTCAAATAAGTGAGAATAGAGTAGAAAAGAATAATAAGACCGATAGAATTATGAAGCACAAGAAGGGTGTCCCACCTACACATTTAAACACCAACAAGTCAAATCCTACAATCTATCTTCCTGCAAAACAAGACACTAAGGAGATCTAGAGAATCCTAAGGAGTCATAACAATCACCAAAGAAGATAAATCACTCCAAATTTTTACATTCCGTACCAGACCAATCACTAAACAAGATAAATCACCGATTACCCAACGAGATTCACTAATGAAGACTCCAAAATCTAATAACACACTACAGATTCATATTAACCCATTATAACATTAGTGAATCCTCAATCAACAATTTAGAAAGTCATACCACCTAGAACTCAAAAGCTTGATGTAGGCAAGTAAATGTTCAGCCACCGAATTGCATTCTTATTTCCTCAAATAATTCTATCTCCCAACAATTACATCTTCGAATAAAATAACTTTAGTCAGGAATCACTCCAATTGTCTCCAAGGTTTAAAGATCAAAACTCCAAAATATCCATTAATAATATAGCAATCCTAAATAGTAGACATATTCACATGTTATACCACACTTCATTCCATTCACAAATATACATCACTAATTCCTCAAATAAATTCATTCTAAAATAACCTCAAGGAAGTATAGTCTGAGTTGAGACTCCAAAAGTGTCTAATGATAACCTCACGGAAACCTCAACTTATGATCCATCTCCAAGTAATAACAAGTTAGACATGGCAACAAAAATAATTATAATCATCAAGATACATTGCTATTTCCTCGAACAACTTCATTCTCGCTAAAGGAACATCAAGATCAATCCACTAAGCCGAAACTAAAATCCATAAACATAACAATTGAAATCTAACTGATAAACTTCTAGAATAATAATAATTCAAAATCATGGCCTACCACTATTTCCGAAAACTCTTGCAGTCATCCTTACTTCACCTAAAAGAATCACCCACAGTTATAGAATATATACAATTACATCACATGAAAACAAGTACAACGTAATGCATGATTATCATATAATATAACATTATCACATTACACACAATTCAGCATATAAGAAGCCAACATCACATAAACAGGTTATATCACAGAAGTAAGTTATAAATAATTAAAGTCACATAAGCAACAAACTTCACATAAGACACTTTGATCACATAAATCACAATTGTCACAAAATACACATTAATCACATAATGCACATTAATCACATAATGCACATTAATTACAACACATTGAGTACGTATAGCACGTTATCACATAAAACATATTGACCACATTAGTTCACTTAACACACAAGGCATATTGGTCACATAGAAAGTTAGACACATAAGTAAATTAATCATATAAACATATTAACATATGTTTCACTTTTCTTTCACATAATACATACTTGCATGCTTAGACCACTACCCACATTCTGAGGATACCCAGGCTGACAGCTAATCAAGCTCTGATACCACTTAAATGTCACGCCCCAACTCGACCCCACCTACGATCAGTCAGGACGCAACAGAATTTCGGCAGTATAACGACAGTAATTAGGACACCGAGGCTCTAAACCAACCTCTTTAGAACATCATACATCAAACTCCATAAACAATCAAAACAATCATCTCCTCAATTAAGTTAACAACATACAACACATCCATATTATACAATAATCATTCTTCAACATTCCAATCATAGTTATACGCCTCCGTTCCAACTTAATACATAACCTATACATACATTTCAAAATAGATTATACAAAACATTATTTTACAACAACTAAGATAATCTCATAGCAATGACTCCTGTACATAAGAGTCATCTACATACGGCACATTTCCCTCTTCAGGAGGCACATACCCGTAGTCAAAATCAGTAACACCTGCATGCATGCAATAATAGAGAGTGAGCTTATATACAATAAGCCCAGCGAGGATCCGATAGATCTCGAGCAAGGTCTACTAAACTCCTTGGAATAATCCTTTGAGTCAGCAAACACACAATAACATAAATAATACTATCATCACTTAACTATATAACCATTCAATAAAGGAAACTCTCTCTAGTTGGTGTAGCTCCAAACGCCATCACCATCTCAACCATTCTTCTTGTAACTCCCCATTACTCACACACCCGGGGTACCCCCAATAACCTCTCCCTCCATGACACCTCCGTCATGCGAGCTGGAGGCAGTCTCTGGTAGTCATGCTGTTATCAACCCGACAGTCCGATACTGCCCGAGATGTGGCACACACATACCAAAGATTCAGCAATAATAATAAACATCAATCATTCACAAGAGGATAGTCTAGCAGAACTGTTTATCTCCCGGCATCAATCATCAATCAATAATCATCAATAATCATATTATCATCAGAATAACGTCAATAACCAATTTAACAACACATAACTAAGTTAGATGACAAAGTAGGCCATCTAACCGAACATGCATTACACACACAATCGAACCGTAATTTACCCGTCAACAACTCACAATTCAATCACTCAACCCCCACCCAATCATCTAAGGCTCAATCTAACATTTTAAAGAAAGACAACCTAAACTTCAATTAATCATATCTTACATTCTACTAATCCAAACAACTCCAAATCAGTTTCAAACACCCACCCATTCAACCAACTACATTAGCCCCCTCGAAAAACCACCATAACACCTCCAAATCATGCCCGATAACCCTAAAACCCTAAGGTGTCAAGGCTGAATTTTCTGGATTTTCACCCAAACATCATAATCGAAAATTCGGCATTACAACGGCGCTACCACGTAATTATCAAACATTTAGAAATCGACGTCAATCGATTCCAATCAACACAACTCAATTTAATCAACTTTGAACAAATTAATCAAATTTAAATACCCAAAAAATAAAAATTATGCTACAACCGATAAAAACTCCTAGTATTACAGCTAAATGATCCCTAGCGTGCAAGGAGCAATAATCTAATATCAGATTAACATTCTAACGGTTCAATAATCATTTATACGCATAAACACAAAATATGAATTTTGAGATCTAGAATTTTTCTCTCACCTTTGATGTGTTTTGATGCAAGAAATGTGTAGAATGGATGCCAAAAAAGTGAAATCAAGCTTTGAATCACTCAATTCGTCTTTGAAATGCAAAATCTATGAGAAAAATGCTTTGAAAATGCCTTCATCTTTCTCCTCCAAGGAGCCACGGTTTTGTGTGTGTGTTTGGTGGTGTTTTGATTTGTTTTCAATGTGTGTTGATCATATATTAAGCAAAGGTCAAATAAATAAAAGAAAGTCAAAGTGGAAACTAATTATTTTTAGTGTTTTCTTGACTTTAAATGCATTTTCTTGATCACCAAAGTTTAAAACAATTATTCAACACCCAAGCTAGCTCAAGTAGGTTATTTTTAGGTGACAAGAAGTTTTACAATCAAACAATTCTACCCGAGTCGGCTTATAACTCGATTTTCGCAAAAGTCGGTGTAAAAACCCTAATAAATTCTTAAGCCGATTTTAAAACCGTTTTAATCGAACATAGGTCTATTAAAGTCTGTGGTCTAGGTCTAGAAGGGTTAAAAAGACCAGTTTCAAAATTTTAGCGGACGTGTTTCGAAAATACTATTCACTAAAAATCGACGATAAAATTTCTGATCCCGTTTTTTATGAAAATTTCATGAATGCACATTTAGCACGTATTAGGAGTATTGACATCAAAATTATAACATTCTAGGTCATATAGCACATAAACAGGTCAAATGCATGCAAAACGAGATAAAACACGTAAATCGAGTTAAAGCAGAAAAGTGGGGTTTCACAATGTCCAAACATTCAACCACCTCAAGGCCATCCAAGCCTTGTTCTCAACAAGCAATCACAAGCAAATATACATTTCCAGTTGACAGACTAACCTACCTCTTCACATCTTTTACAAGTACATTCATGCTTGACAATTAAACCATACTAACCTATTTCAAAAGTTAGACTATCAAACCATTCTAACTTTTTTCCTTTGGACATTACAAACATGCATTGAAGTTAAACTATACTAACTAAATACATAAGCTAGCTTTTCAAATCACTTCAATAACCTAGTAAAACTTAAATTACATTCTTTTAATATTAAATACATACAATACATGAAAGCATACATCTTTGCCACTTCGACAATTCAAGCCACATAGGAACGCAAGACAACTCTTCAAGCATGAACTTTCACATAATCACGAACTTTCCAGCTAACATGGCATTTCCTGAAATGTGGTGGTGAGGAGTGAGTATACACAACACGTATACTCAGTGAGGGCGAGATAGATATCGAGGTGGAGATAAAGAAAGTCGTGCAATGCAAATAGACACAGTTAAGCAATAAAGTCAATAAGAAAGCATTCAATACAAACGATAATATAATAAACAATCAAGAAAGCATTAACACAACCATTCAAAGCTATACCACACTCTGAAGGCTATGGTTCACTCATACGAGCAATGTACCATTTCACGAGCGATACATCAATCTCGAGCTTGATGTTGACAACGATGACAATAAGCGCGCAACCACCTTATAACTTCAGTTTGGAATACCCCGTAAGTATCCATCAATTCTACGACCCGAATCTCCCTAGGAGGCAACCCAAGCGAGAATGGGAATAGGACACGGAGCTAGAGCAACCAACACTGGCAGCCCGAGACTACCCAGAGAGGCCCATCACTCACGCGCCTGACACTATGCAATGCAAGACACGATATGCAATGCACAACAATACAGATTAGAGGCGATAAACGAGATATCAAGCATTTACAACCAATACTAGCATTCAATTAACTTTTAAAGCATAACTATCTTTATTAGCAACAATAACACCAATTAAACAAGTAACAGCAGTTCAAACACAAAAACGACAAATATCACTATTCAATCCCTAACTTCCAAAGGCAATTACGAGCAAACGAGCTACGGGATTAGAAAACTGATTTCACTACATTCACTCAGGCACTACAAGGCACGTTCCTATGTCACTAAACTTCACTTTCTCACCCGAGGCTCGAAAGTCCACCTATTGTGTTTGAACTACAACTATGCTAACCGGTCAGTCAATCAACGCCACAACAGCGCCAAAAGTGCTTCCATGCCCTCAATAGCAAAACCCCCAACTCAATTCGAGCACGGTCAACTTTTGGTCAAACGGCCCCTTTACGTTTCTTTGTCTAATTTTTAATTTTAACAAAGGCCGATCCGTTTTTATTTCACATTTTATCTTTCTATCACTAATGGCACCTATCCAAATCAAGCAATCGCAATTCGGATCAAAAATCCAAAATTCTAGGATTTTACTATTCATTTTTACTATTCACGTTCTTGCCTAAATTCAATTTGTACTTCTAACCATAAAAATCGCTAAATAACTAACAAGCAATGCTCTACGAACCCTAAAGAAGCATTTCCAATCAATTTCAAGCATTATAACGCATTAAATATCAAATCTAAAAATTTGAATCAAAAATCAAATTTCACATAATTTGCCCAAAAGCGTGAAAACCCTCACAGAGATTGAAGACCAAGACCCGAGCCATGACCCCTGAGCAATTCCACGCACGATTGTAGAAGAAAATGCAAGTAAAAATCATTTCTTTTCCTCCTTGGTGCATTCGGCCATGAGAAGGACATTTTGGGCATTTTGAATTTTTTTTTTATTTTAGCCTTGTTTTATTATTTAAAAGGTGACAAAGGGCATTTTGGTGTTTTGCAAGGTCAAGCTTAAGTTAAAATTGGTCAAATAAGCTTATTTTGATGCCATTTAATCCAATTCAAGTTAGAGCAATGCAATTTTAATGAAAACCGACTAAAACTAGCTAATTTAAACTAGAAACATTATTTATGAAATCTGAGAAATATTCTTCTAACTTTCATTTTTGAAATGCTACGATCGAACGGTCAATAAACGATCGCTAATAAAGTGATGAGCAATAATATAAAACTTTAATTTTTTTGAAAATTAAAGTAGTAGAATAGTTTAAAATTCACTCCGGCTTGGAGTTACTTTTCCCATTTATTTGAAAACCGAGTGATTTTAATGCAAACAATTAAAATCGATTATTAAAATAATCAAAACAATCAAAATAATCAATATTCATTTAAAAATAATTAATTTAACTATTCCTAAAATATTTTAAAGAATTATGAAGTTAATGCCAAAATACGAATGAACAAGTAAATATAAACATGTAATCAAGTGCAATTAAATATTAACATTTAAGATGGCACTTAATTAAATACAAGAGAATAAATTCAATTACTATAATTAATAGAAATAGATAATAATCTTTTAATTATTCAATATACAATTACTAAATGCTTCCAAGAGAAATATTAAAATAGTGCAAATTGGTTGATTTAACTAATTAAACATTTAATTAAATGCAGTCAAATGCTGTTAAATGCATGCCGGGTTCGGGTTATCATAGTAGTAGCTCCCAATTGACCAATCTACTATTTTTTTATTTGAATTGTATGTTAAGGTAAGCATTGCTCTTCCTTAACCTTCTTTCTACCTTTGAAGATAGAAATGGCATTGAAACAATACTTGTCTAGGGGGAGCAATCATTAAAGCAAGTCGAAGCGCGGATAAGGGGGATAATAGGTAATCGGAGTAGTAGCATTCTCCTTCTAGTTTGCGTTTTTTAGCTCTTAGGGATAGATCTTCCTCCCCAATCTATGACCTTAGGCACAATAAGTCTTACTAAGAAGTTTCATTTTCTTTTTATTGAATTGAATCCTTCATATCTTAGTGTGCCAAGCATTAAGAGATGTCAAGTCAAGAGGATATAAGCAAGAGTTGTGATTCCTATGAATTTGTCTCATAGCCTTCCAAGTGAGGACAAGCAGAACCTATAATAGAGTCTTTCTTTGCCATTCATTAATTAGGTAAAGCAGTTAGTAGGCTAAATAGGCATCTATGCTTTATCTTATTGCCCTTCAATTCTTCCTTTTAGTTTTAGAAAAGTCTTTACCACTTATTTGAATGTAGTTTAGTCTATGAATGATTAAAAATAAGTGATTTTTAATAGTTGAATGGTTGTGTAAGATCTTTAGCTTTTTAGTGAGGGAGGAAGATACATAGTCAAACTACAACTGATTTGAGCTCTTAACGAATCCCTGTGGAGGCAGTCTTAGAAGTAGGCATTGGATGAAAACTAAGCTCTTACAGTTCTTATAAAAAACTGCTTTAAAGAAGAGAAATCGAAGGTCTGGTATCTATTATACTTATATTACCTTCCCATAGTACTAAAAGAATCCTTGATTAACCAACTCATCAGTCTGATAAGAGTTACCGCTAAAGGCAAAGAGATAACTCTGGAGCAAGATCTGCAAGCGGCTGGGGGAGAAAGGTAAGCAAGGTCCAAGCCAAGAGCTTCATTGCGCGATGGAAGAGAGAAGGTAGGAAAGGAATAATAAGAAAAAATATCCCTCTACTAGAAAGTGGTCATGAAATGAGACTGCTTTTGAATGCTTACCTAAGCCAAGCTCTTTGACAAACTCAGCTGTGAACAAATCCTCTATTAGAGAATTGACCGTTCGATGAGAAAAAGTCTTATTAGTCTTCTGCTTGAACGGCGATATCTATAATCAAAAAAGAATACATGTCTCAAGCTAAATGATACCTGCTGAAGGTAAGTAAATTCTTTAGTTTATGGAAGGAATCCACTCTTTCAGCTAGTTTTTTTAAAAAAAATAATCCAATGCAGAGCGAGAGGTTCAGTTCGAAAGGAAAGGCAGTTCAGTCATCTGCGGGTAGAAAGACTAAAAAGAAAGAAAGTATGCTATCTCTCCTCGCATTATTTCTTGTTGTGATTCCATTTCCTGCATCAAGCCAAGTTAGCTCATCTTAGGGTTTTTTCTTTTTAATAAAGGCTTAAGTTATTCCTTTATTAAGGTAAGGTTCGAGAGTAACATAGCTATTTTGTCAGCTCTTCTTACTATGTTTTCCATAGTAGCTAGGCAAAGTCCAGGTTATATCAAACCAGACTACTTCTAGGTGGTTTAGTAAGGGCTTTAGGAAAAGGCGTAACTGATCTTGTCGAAAGGGCAGGGCTACTATACTAGATGAGAAAGATATCCCACACTTGGACCAGGCTAACAAAGAGGAGTCTTCTCTTTTCGGGGTTAGACTCTATAGAACCAGAACAATAGACTGATTAACTGTGGTCAGGCTAGAGCCCTCTGTTGTCTGTTGTAGGAGATTGATTGGACTTTATATCGTACCTTACTTAGTCTTCCGTTGGACCTGGATTCTCTAAAGCTTCAATAGAAGTACCCCTCGATGGAGGATTGAATAAGGAATTGACTTATCTCAAAAGGAGATTAAAGTCTTTCATTTGTATCTGGCACTGCTTTACTTGGCTTATCTAGTAGACTGTTTTTAGCTTTCACGTGTTGAGGAGGATACAACATTTAGCTTTAGCAAGTACTACTACTCCTATATTTTCATATAGTATAACCGATGATATGATGTTCTTTTCGCTCTTGGAGTAAGAAAAGTATGTGCGTAGCGGTAAAGTCAAGAGATTCCAGAATCTCTCTTTCCTGTGCTATCAAATCGTATCTTTATGAGAATCAGCTTTTTTAATTGCAATAATAAGCTAAATAGGTTGTTTTTGTTATACAGACCTAACCTAAAGAAAGAAAATGAAATCATGCTTGATTGCATGTTTCTCAGCACGATTGGTAGCACGGTACGGTCTCCTTCCTTGAATTCTGGGCAAGACAATCATTCAGTGCAAGTGGTATCCTATATAAATAAATCTGGTCTTTCTTTTCCAATTCCATCGGTCCAATCATTGCAGTAGTATGTTTGTTAGGACAGTTGTTAGAAAAGAAGTATTGTATATGGAATCTTTCCTTGTCTAGTCTTCCAGGCCCCGTAGGCCATGTAAGAGTTCATTCTCTTAGTAGGATTTTTTTTACAATAAAAAAAGTTTTGTTCCGAGTAAATGAACAGAGGGAAATAAGGAATGGCTCTTTTAGTTAGGTAAGAGGTGTGATTGAGTAACATGATTTTTTCCCTAAGCTAAATCCCTAAGATGAGACTTCTTAATAGGTGGAATCCCGTGCGTACAATACATTCCCGAGCCCGAGAAAGACTTTTTATCTCACTTACAGGTAGAATAAGAATAGACAGATCGGTCGCCTCTTACTCATCTTTTGAAAGACATAACATTCGCATAGAGGAGTATCTGTATCACTATACTAAGGCATTAGTCTGCTCCACTTGTCTTTGTCTTGTACCAAAGTAGCTTTATATAAAAAAGTGAAAGATCTGATTGTTACAGACGACCAGATCGAGGGAAGGAATCTACTCTACAGGACAATCAAAGAAAGAAGCCAGCTTAAAAACACCCTAGTTGAAGCGAAACACATGCGATGAGGGAAGAGAAAGGCCACCAATGCAAGTGGATTGACTTAAGCATCAATTTCGAAGGTGACAACATGAAGCATGAAAATAGAACCAGCCAGATTAGGGGTCTGAAGGAGAATTCGTCTTCCAGCCATCAGGGCATCAATCTCATGCTCATGCATGTGTGCTTTTAGTTCTGTCAATCCTTGCTTTTATCTTTGCTTTTATCAAGTCTTTAGCTTATAAAGCATAGCATTTAGGAAATAGTTGTAGGTGTCTTCCAGAAGCTAGTGTTGGAGTATTACTTAAGTGGGAGTCATCTTTGAGAGAGATGCCTATTTATGACCGTGAGTGAAAGCCCATGATGGAAGTAGGTGATCATCAACAAGTGTTGGACAATGTCATTCGTCAGTCGACACGTACATCTCTGATCGGAGAGTTTATTAATCATCTGATTATTTCAATGGAATAAATCCTATTATATAGAATTAGGTCCTTGCCCTAGGGTAGAGGGATAAAAACCTATACTCTTCTTAACTAGTCCAGGTCCTGATTCCAAGATATGTACCATGAAATCAAGACCCTTCACTGCCACCATGTCATAAACCTTCCACATAAGACTGAAACGCACCAACAAAGGATCAATGCGATCAATCTTCCATTTCCGATTGGTGACAGAGGACTTGAAGAATTCCTCAATGGACACATGACAAAGCTGTACCATAGTACCAATGGCAGTATTACAACCAACTTTGCATCCATGATCTAAGGGTAGACCACTCAAGAAAATCTTTTATCCCTGGCTTGTGTAGCTTATGCGAAGCAAGCCTACACTGGTAGAGAAAACAACTTATCTGATCTGGGATAGGACTACTTGAAGATCCTTGGGCCTCATCTCCTTCCTTAGGAAGTCGATGATTACACCACTTAGTTATGGATTGAGAAGACAGCCCCGCCCCATCCAAAGATTGAATGCCATTTCCATCTTAGTCTACATTACCTAGAGGTGCCCATAGTGCGCCGACCGATGATGGTCCAAGTGTGCCAAAACACGGTAATTAGCACCAGCCACCAGAGCAAGGGTAGAAAATAGCTTTAAATGGTACTTCATATGAACCGCCATGGATCCATATGGATGGCGGGAGTTTAACAAACTTTGAATTGAGATAGGAGATAAATCTTTTCTCAATTCCCTAACCCTAAAGCGTTTAGCAAACTCAGTAGAACCAGAATGGGGGATCAAGTACTTTTGATATCTTATTGTTACCCCTCCCCTAATCTTCCCAAAGCAGATTCATAGACTTTGGTGATTTCCTGATCGACAATGACAACATTATCACCGAGTACGATGTAAAGCGTACACTAGGGTCCACCTGTTCTGCACACCACCACAGTAATATATGGTGTAATAGCGCGAAAATATGCCAAGAACCGTGATATCCCAACGGCTGCCCTGCCATAAAGCTTACTTGAGAGAACCTTCATTTAACAAAAGGCACCTCAAACAGAAAGACTAAAACAATCAGTGGTCGACTTAAAGTCAAAGGAGAAACAGTGCCTATTGTCAACCAGTTGATCAAGAGGTTGTGTTTGGTTAATTAAAAGTCCCATCTTAGGGGAGACGTCTTAAGATCTCCGTCACCCAAACATGGAAGGGGTATAACAACCTCTGATTAACATAGTTTCCAATGGCGAAAATACGACGCTTGCCGCTTTTCAATTCCTTCTTGTATTTACATATACATAGTGGGAACAGTAGTCTCAGGGTTGGTTGTTTGTTTCCAGTCTCGCAAGATGGGACTTGTCTCATTGAATTTTGGGGCAAAAAACCTGGTAAAGAGGGTAGGTGGGTGAGGAAGGAAGTGCGAGATCTGGTCATTGAGAACAAGATATTAAAAGGCTTCAAACAAGTAGTCCGCTAAGGCATCAAAATAGAGCTTCCAGAGGCAAAACGAAGTGGAGAATGTATCTCCTAAAGACTCTCTCCGAGTAGTCTATCAAAGCACAACGAAAATGGCTCTAACTAAGCATCTGGTGAGGGATCAGTTCTGAAGCTAGAAAAGCCAGATGTGGCTGGTGACAAGTTCAAATTGTACTTTTTGTGACCAATAGTTGACCGAGAAATAAGTTGATGAACCGTCATGGGTGGTCTTACTAGAGATAGGAATTTATCCATTCTTCGATGATCCAAAGCGCTAAGGGAATTCATGTTCTCAGTATTCACCACTGCTGGTGGGTGCTACTTGATTCTTCCTTTAAAAGAGGATAACGCCCTGTAAGGACAAGAAGTCAGTTTATAAGAAAAAAATTCCTGAAGGTAAATTGCAAGAAGTCAAGCAGTCTCAAACTCGACTTTGAAATTGGATTCTATGTATAGATCGTTTATTATGAAACCTAACAAACCGGGAAAAATGAGAGCTATCACGCAACCAGCTAAAAGGGACATAATCGTTATGGATGAGCTTTCTCTCCCAAAGATAATCCACTATATAAACCAATTTATCCATCAAACGCCTTTTCAAATATGTGTTCTTTCTAAACTCTCATGTGTTATCTGTATGCGAATGCTAATATATGTTTGCATGATTTTCAATATCTAACTTTTTACATGTAGCATCTAAGACGTATGCTTTAGGTGTCCATATGGATTTTCTAAAATTTATTTTTAAATTCCATATAAATGTTTATTTGTGTATTAAATTATTATTATTGTTGTTAATTCTTGCTAATTAGACTATAGAGGACAATTAACATGCTTTTTAAATAATTTAATTTATAGTTTTTATATAGTTGAATTTTATATTTTATTTACTGATTTTAATTGTTAAAAATGTTATGAATAAGTGTTATTAGCAATTATTTATAGCCTACTTACATTTATAAATTATAGTATGCTAATTAGCTTAGAATTGTATTTTGGTGCAAGATTGGTTGAGTTTTGAAAAAAAAATTGTTTTATTGCTGGAAAATTTTAATTAAAAAAATGTGAATAGTGTTTTCTTGTGTTTTTAATGCTGAAATTGCTCTCTAAATGTTCGTATATGTATATATAAATGTTTATAACTTAATTTCATAGCTTGGGAGCACAAATTGTGGAGTTTTGGTGCATTTTGAAGAGTTTTCTGAATTTTACAGCCATGTTGCAAATGAGTTATTTTGCTTGTTTGGCATCCATTCTACATGTTTCTAGCATCAAATAACATCAAAGGTGAAAGAAAATTATGGACCTTAAAATGCTATTTTTATTCATTTTCATATAATTGTTGATTTCACCGTTAGAATGTTAAACTGTTGTTAGATTATTGCTTAGTGAATGCCAATGATCATTTTCATGAGTTTATATGAAATTTGAACGGTTGTAGCATATATTTTTATTTTCCACATATTAAAATTGAGTTTTAGCTTGTTGTTGAATAATTGTGGTTGTTGTGGTTGGATTGGAAGGCTTGAGGCTTGTAAATTCTTGGTAAATGTGAGGTAGTAATGTTGTAATGCCGAAATTTTGATTGTATTGTCGACGAGAAAGTCTGGAAATTTCAGCCATTGTACATTGAGGTTTTAGGGTTGTTGGGCTTTGTTTTGGATGGATTATGGTTAGTTTTCGTGAGGGCTAATGTAGATGCATGGGTGGTTGAGTGATAGAAAGTGGTTTGGAGGTATTTGGATTAGTAGATTGTAAGATATGACTATTTGAAGTTTGTGTTGTCTAACTTTGAATTGTTGTAATGTTGTCTTTAATTGATTGGTAATGTTTAATAGATGTTTATTGTGTTAATGTTGAAGTTGATAGAGCTTGGAAGTATGATTTAATGCAAGTTAAGTTGGGTGGCCTACTTTGTCACCTAACTTTGCTATTTAATTGCTTATTGATAAGTTGATACTATATTGTTGAAATGATGAATCTTGATTGATGATTGAAGAACCGGGAGATAGGCAATTCTTCTAGATTGTCCTCCTATGAATGATTGATTATTGTTATTGATTGAGTCTTGATATGTGTGTGCTACCTCTCGGGCGGTATCGAGCCGTCGGGTTGAAAACGGCATGGCTATTAGAGGCTACCCTTATCTCGCATGGGCAGAGATGCTATGGAGGGCAGGGCTAGTGAGGTACCTCGTGTGTGTGTGTCATGGGGGTGATAAGAAGTTAGTTGAGATCGTGATGGCGTTTGGAGCTACACCAAATAGAGTATCCTTTCAATTGAATGGTCATTTATGTGAAAGATATGAATTGTTACTGATTGAAAGGTTTACTAATTGTGCTGCATGTTTGATAGATTGAAAATGATAATATAGTGTTCTAAGTGTTCAATAATTTTTCCTCATTGGGCTTTAGCTCACTTTCTATCGAAATCTGCTAGCAGGTGTTACTGATCCAGAGTACGTGCTTGTTCCTCAGGAAGCTAAGTACGTGCCTTTTGTGGAAGAAACTTATATGCCAGAGTTTTTGCCATGAGTTGCTCTAGTTTATGTGTTATAGTGTTTTGTATATCATATCAAAAGTTGTATGTCGTTAAGAATCTAGTTGGTAGTATGACATCCGAGATTTTAGCCGTGCATTCAATTACTGTTGCATCCCTTGTTTGCGCATTTCCTTCTGTGCAGTATTAACTGTCTTCTTAAATTACTATTCACTCTGTTTTTAACTTCATGCTATTAGCAAATTTGCATTTTTATTAAATCATATTAATTGTTAGAGTAGTGGAAAAAATGTGCATTTGAGCCAGGATAGGGTCTTCGGCTTGTGGGGTAGTGGCCTTAGTTAGTTTCAATGTGTTTAAAAAGTGTATGTTTATGTCTTATGTGATAAGAGAGTTAATGTGATCAATGTGCTTATGTGATCAACATGTTTTATTTGTTGAGTGAACTAGTAGTGGTTTATGTGCTTGTGTGATAAGTGGAATGGATGTGATTAACGTGCCTTGTGTGAATTATGTGCTTTGTGTACTTGAGTGCTCGATATGCTTTATATGACTAATGTGAATATGTGATTAACTTGTTTTATGTGAAGTTGTTGTTTAAATGACTTAGTAGTTTATAATTTGTGTATGTGAACTTGTTGCTTATGTGACTTTACTTGTTATAAATTACTAACGTGATCAATCTGTTTTATGTATGAGGGTAACTCGCTTGTATGTGTAAGAATTGCGAGGACGCAATTAGTTTAAGGGGGAGAGGGTGTGACATCCGAGATTTTAGCCGTGCATTCAATTATTGTTGTATCCCTTGTTTGCCCATTTCCTTCTGTGCAGTATTAACTGTCTTCGTAAATTACTATTCACTCTATTTTTAACTTCATGCTATTAGCGAATTTGCATTTTTATTAAATCATATTAATTGTTAGAGTAGTGGGAAAAATGTGCATTTGAGCTAGAGGCGATAGGAGAGCTCGTTTAGAAAATGATTTTTGTAGTTGTATGAATAGTGTTACGTAACATAATTTAGGGAATGAATTAGCTAGCATTCATTTTACTATCTAGGCTCGTTTTAAGCTAACTAAGCGCATTTAGTGAACCATTTAAGCAAGCAACTTAGCCCCATTTAATATATAACTCACACAACACACACATTAGCTCATAACTTAGCAAAAAAAAAAGAGAGCATGCTGAAAACACTGTAGCAAATCCGAGAATTGCATAGGAGAAGGAAAAGAGGAGATTTTGCTTCAACAACCTTGCATCTTGAGCTTCTAGATTGATCTTGGGAGGGTTTTGAGCAACCTAGGGACTTCTACAAGCTTCATCATCTTCAAAAATTGTGAGGGAGTTTCATTTTCTTGATTTTAAAGTTTATGTGCATATGTTAATTTTCTTGAATTGTCAATTATAGCTATATAACTTGTTATGAATGCTTCCTATGAGTTATTTAACGTCTCTAGAGCTAACTTTTGAGGGTTGATAACAAAGTTAATGGTTGAATGTTGAATTTGATCAAAGAGATGATAAATATTGCCTAGAACTAGGGTTTTGAGAAAATTTGCTAATTGGCTTGAATTGATGCCTCAATTAGGTGCTCTAGACCCTAGGGAAGTTAGTTGAAAAGCCATGTTAGGTTGAATCACTCGAATTTGAACTTAATTGCATAATTAGCTTACTTTAAAAAGGGGGTTTTATACGTTAAGCAATCCGGGCAAGTTTGGGCATCGATTTGGGTATCCTTGAGCTAAGGAAGCACCTTTGGTGCTTTCGTTTCGTGAAAATGGGGTTCGGTTAGTATGGCTATAGTTCAAACCCGTTCGGGGCCTTCCCGAACTTTTGCTTCAAAAATGAGTTTTAGTGACTTTAAAAGGTACCTTTGAGCTTAATTAGGAATATAAAAAGACTAGGGTATGATTGGGAATCTCGAACTATGCTTAGGAGAAAGAAAGCTCGGTTAAAGAAAGGGGAAATGTAGTTTTTAACCATTTTAGTTGCATTTGGAACTTGTTGTGTGTTAGCAATGCCTTGCCTTGAATATTTAGGATGTATTTAAGCTATTTGAGTAGACTGTGGGAATTAATTGTGTTGATTGCTTCTTTTGGAATTTTTAAGTTAATCTCGTGCTTATATGAACTTTTATCGTGCATAAATGTGAGGGCGGCCTACTTTGTCGTCCCTCTTATGTGTTATGCGTTATATTGATTGCTTGTGACTTGTATTGGGTTGCGCAACCTTTTTCGGACATGGTAGCGTCGAGAAACACGGGCGGCGTCGGGCTTGCCGTGCTCCCTCGACTACCATGGTGCCTATTCCCTTTCTCGCTGAGGCATACTCCACTACCCCAGAGGCGTGGTTCACCTGCTGGGCATGGACCTACCTCGGGAAAAAGGGTCGTAGGATCGGGATACATCCGGAGTATCCCAATTGTTGGTGTTTGGGGTTTGCCGGCATGTTCGTGATGCTCGTGGTTCGTGGCTCGTGATCGAAGACTTGGAAGTGGAACCGTATCCTTTTTAAAGTGATTAATTGCTTGGCTTATTGTCTTGTTGGTTTACGTGGCTTATATATGTTTTCTTGTGTTGCATATCATGTTGCACGTTGGCATGTTGCATCACCTCCCTCGCTGGGCAACATTGTTGCTTATTCCTCATTTAATATGTTTCAGGTGAAGCTGAGGTGAATCCTCAGCTGATAGAAGAAGAGGAAGAAGTGCTAGTTAAGCAATTTTGGTGACTTCTTGTGTGATAAGGTTGTCTAAAATGAGAAGCTTGCGTGGAGTTGTTATTGATTGCCTTTTTGTGACCTTGGGGTCTTGAGTATAAATGGTGAATGTAATAATTTGTAATCTTGTATGTTGGATATAAAGTGGAATGACATGTAATAATCCATAGTAAACTTATTCTTTTGCATGCTTGTGTGATTAACAAACTTGGAAGTAGAACTTGGCTATTGTTGTATCTAACTACCTATAGTTAAAATTAGAAATGCTTTGCTTGCTTGTGTGTTATATGTAATTGTTGTTCCAAGACTCAGATGGCCTTATGATTGCGGGTGGCCCATAAAAATCTTGGAGGATTGGTTATAAGAGTTGTTGTTTGTGGATCTAGCATCATGGTGTCTTTGTGCAGGTACCAGTTTAGTCCTATAAACAGGGGAGACTCCGTCCATTTTCCCCTAAAATTTTGTGCCTGGGGTTTGGAATTGGGTGAGAATAGCGTGATAAATAGGAGTCCCGGTCTCGTGAGGGATCGGGGCGTTACAGAAGTGGTATCAGAGCTTAGCTAGTTAGCTAGGCGCAAGCCAGGATAGGGTCTTCGGCTTGTGGGGTAGTGGCCTTAGTTAGTTTCAATGTGTTTAGAAAGTGTATGTTTATGTCTTATGTGATAAGAGAGTTAATGTGATCAATGTGCTTATGTGATCAACATGTTTTATTTGTTGAGTGAACTAGTAGTGGTTTATGTGCTTGTGTGATAAGTGGAATGGATGTGATTAACGTGCCTTGTGTGAATTATGTGCTTTGTGTACTTGAGTGCTCGATATGCTTTATATGACTAATGTGAATATGTGATTAACTTGTTTTATGTGAAGTTGTTGTTTAAATGACTTAGTAGTTTATAATTTGTGTATGTGAACTTGTTGCTTATGTGACTTTACTTGTTATAAATTACTAACGTGATCAATCTGTTTTATGTATGAGGGTAACTCGCTTGTATGTGTAAGAATTGCGAGGACGCAATTAGTTTAAGGGGGAGAGGGTGTGACATCCGAGATTTTAGCCGTGCATTCAATTATTGTTGCATCCCTTGTTTGCCCATTTCCTTCTGTGCAGTATTAACTGTCTTCTTAAATTACTATTCACTCTATTTTTAACTTCATGCTATTAGCGAATTTGCATTTTTATTAAATCATATTAATTGTTAGAGTAGTGGGAAAAATGTGCATTTGAGCTAGAGGCGATAGGAGAGCTCGTTTAGAAAATGATTTTTGTAGTTGTATGAATAGTGTTACGTAACATAATTTAGGGAATGAATTAGCTAGCATTCATTTTACTATCTAGGCTCGTTTTAAGCTAACTAAGCGCATTTAGTAAACCATTTAAGCAAGCAACTTAGCGCCATTTAATATATAACTCACACAACACACACAATAGCTCATAACTTAGCAAAAAAAAAAGAGAGCATGCTGAAAACACTGTAGCAAATCCGAGAATTGCATAGGAGAAGGAAAAGAGGAGATTTTGCTTCAACAACCTTGCATCTTGAGCTTCTAGATTGATCTTGGGAGGGTTTTGAGCAACCTAGGGACTTCTACAAGCTTCATCATCTTCAAAAATTGTGAGGGAGTTTCATTTTCTTGATTTTAAAGTTTATGTGCATATGTTAATTTTCTTGAATTGTCAATTATAGCTATATAACTTGTTATGAATGCTTCCTATGAGTTATTTAACGTCTCTAGAGCTAACTTTTGAGGGTTGATAACAAAGTTAATGGTTGAATGTTGAATTTGATCAAAGAGATGATAAATAGTGCCTAGAACTAGGGTTTTGAGAAAATTTGCTAATTGGCTTGAATTGATGCCTCAATTAGGTGCTCTAGACCCTAGGGAAGTTAGTTGAAAAGCCATGTTAGGTTGAATCACTCGAATTTGAACTTAATTGCATAATTAGCTTACTTTAAAAAGGGGGTTTTATACGTTAAGCAATCCGGGCAAGTTTGGGCATCGATTTGGGTATCCTTGAGCTAAGGAAGCACCTTTGGTGCTTTCGTTTCGTGAAAATGGGGTTCGGTTAGTATGGCTATAGTTCAAACCCGTTCGGGGCCTTCCCGAACTTTTGCTTCAAAAATGAGTTTTAGTGACTTTAAAAGGTACCTTTGAGCTTAATTAGGAATATAGAAAGACTAGGGTATGATTGGGAATCTCGAACTATGCTTAGGAGAAAGAAAGCTCGGTTAAAGAAAGGGGAAATGTAGTTTTTAGCCATTTTAGTTGCATTTGGAACTTGTTGTGTGTTAGCAATGCCTTGCCTTGAATATTTAAGATGTATTTAAGCTATTTGAGTAGACTGTGGGAATTAATTGTGTTGATTGCTTCTTTTGGAATTTTTAAGTTAATCTCGTGCTTATATGAACTTTTATCGTGCATAAATGTGAGGGCGGCCTACTTTTTCGTCCCTCTTATGTGTTATGCGTTATATTGATTGCTTGTGACTTGTATTGGGTTGCGCAACCTTTTTCGGACATGGTAGCGTCGAGAAACACGGGCGGCGTCAGGCTTGCCGTGCTCCCTCGACTACCATGGTGCCTATTCCCTTTCTCGCTGAGGCATACTCCACTACCCCAGAGGCGTGGTTCACCTGCTGGGCATGGACCTACCTCGGGAGAAAGGGTCGTAGGATCGGGATACATCCGGAGTATCCCAATTGTTGGTGTTTGGGGTTTGCCGGCATGTTCGTGATGCTCGTGGTTCGTGGCTCGTGATCGAAGACTTGGAAGTGGAACCGTATCCTTTTTAAAGTGATTAATTGCTTGGCTTATTGTCTTGTTGGTTTACGTGGCTTATATATGTTTTCTTGTGTTGCATATCATGTTGCACGTTGGCATGTTGCATCACCTCCCTCGCTGGGCAACATTGTTGCTCATTCCTCATTTAATATGTTTCAGGTGAAGGTGAGGTGAATCCTCAGCTGATAGAAGAAGAGGAAGAAGTGCTAGTTAAGCAATTTTGGTGACTTCTTGTGTGATAAGGTTGTCTAAAATGAGAAGCTTGCGTGGAGTTGTTGTTGATTGCCTTTTTGTGACCTTGGGGTCTTGAGTATAAATGGTGAATGTAATAATTTGTAATCTTGTATGTTGGATATAAAGTGGAATGACATGTAATAATCCATAGTAAACTTATTCTTTTGCATGCTTTGTGATTAACAAACTTGGAAGTAGAACTTGGCTATTGTTGTATCTAACTACCTATAGTTAAAATTAGAAATGCTTTGCTTGCTTGTGTGTTATATGTAATTGTTGTTCCAAGACTCAGATGGCCTTATGATTGCGGGTGGCCCATAAAAATCTTGGAGGATTGGTTATAAGAGTTGTTGTTTGTGGATCTAGCATCATGGTGTCTTTGTGCAGGTACCAGTTTAGTCCTATAAACAGGGGAGACTCCGTCCATTTTCCCCTAAAATTTTGTGCATGGGGTTTGGAATTGGGTGAGAATAGCGTGATAAATAGGAGTCCCGGTCTCGTGAGGGATCGGGGCGTTACAGGTAGTCTTCCTTTTGATACTTAAATAGATTACTGAACTAGTTCAATGTATATAGTGTGTTGTATATGGTTTAACCTATGTATGAAGTTGGAACAGAGGCGTATAACTAGTGAGTGTTTTGCCAAATGAATGTATGATGTATGGAAATGTTGGCGATGTATGTTGTTGAATCTATTGTGTTGTTATTGATGTTCATTGGAGTTATTTGTATGTTGATTGAAAGAGGTTGGTTAAGAGCCTCGGTATCCAGGTTACAGTCGTTATACTGCTGAAATTCCGTTGCGTCCCGACTGATTTTAGGAGGGGTCAAGTTGGGGCATTACATTAAGTGGTATCAGAGCGCTAGTTTAGTTGTCAGCCGGGGTATCCTCGGAATATGGGTAGTGGTATAAGCATGCAAGTATGTATTAAGTGAAAGAAAAATAAAACATATGTTAATATGTTTATGTTATTGATTTACTTATGTGTCTAACTTTCTATGTGATCAATATGCTTTATGTGTTAAGTGAACTAATGTGGTCAATATGTTTTATGTGATAACGTGTCTTACGTACTCGATGTGTTGTAGTTAATATGCATTTTGTGATTAATGTGTATTATGTGACAAATGTGCTTTATGTGATTAGAGTGTCTATGTGAAGTTAGTTGTTTATGTGGTTTTAATTGTTTATAACTAACTTATGTAAAACAACGTGCTTTAGGTGCTCAATGTACTTTAAGTGAGCAATGTGAGTTACGTGATCAACTTGTTTTATGTGAAGTTTGTTGCTTATGTGACTTTAATTGTTTATAACTTACTTCTGTGATATAACCTGTTTATGTGATGTTGGCTTCTTATATGATAAATTGTGTGTTATGTGATAATGTTGTAATATATGATAATCATATAATATGTTGGTGCTTGTTTTCATGAGATATAATTGTATATATGCTATAACTGTGGGTGATTCTTTTGGGTGAAGTAAGGATGACTGCAAGAGTTTTCAGAAATAGAGGTAGGCCATGATTTTGAATTATTATTATTCTAGTAGTTTATTAGTGAGATTTTAATTGTTATGTTTATGGATTTTAGTCTCAGTTTAATGGATCTATTCTTGATGTTCCTTTAGCGAGAATGAAGTTGTTCGAGGAAATAGCAATGTATCTTGATGATTATAATTAATTTTGTTGCCATGTTTAACATGTTATTTCTTGGAGATGGATCATAAGTTGAGGTTTCCGTGAGGTTGTGATTAGACACTTTTGGAGTCTCAACTCAGACTATACTTCCTTGAGGTTATTTTTGAAAGAATTTATTTGAGGAATTAGTGATGTATATTTGTGAATGGAATGAAGTGTGGTATAACATGTGAATATTTCTACTATTTAGGATTGCTATATTATTAATGGATATTTTGGAGTTTTGATCGTTAAACCTTGGAGACAATTGGAGTGATTTCTGACTAAAGTTACTTTATTCGAAGATGTAATTGTTGGGATGTAGAGTTATTTGAGGAAATAAGAATGCATTTTGGTGACTGGACATTTACTTGCCTACATCGAGCTTTTGAGTTCTAGGTGGTATGACTTTCTAAATTGTTGATTGGGGATTCTCTTGTGTTATAATAGGTTAGTATGAATCTGTATTGTGTTATTAGATTTTGGAGTCTTCATCAGTGAATCTTGTTGGGTAATCGGTGATTTATCTTGTTTAATGATTGGTCTGGTGCGAAAAATAAATTTTGGAGTGATTGTATGACTCCTCAAGTTCTCTAGATCTCCTTAGTGTCTTGTTTTGGAGAGAGATAGATTATAAGATTTGCTTTATTGTTGTTTAAGTGTGTAGGTGGGACACCCTTCTTGTGCTTCCTATTTCCAGTAGTCTTATTTTTCTCTTCTATTCTATTCTCACTTATTTGAGAGAGTGTGATAACCCGAACCCGGCATGCATTTAATAGCATTTAATTACATTTAATTAAATGCCATCTTAAATGTTAGTATTTAATTGCACTTGATTACATGTTTATATTTACTTGTTTATTTGTATCTTGGCATTAACTTCATAATTCTTTAAAATATTCTAGAAACAGTTAAATTAATTATTTTAAATGTATATTGATTGTTTTGATTGATTTGATTATTTTAATAATCGGTTTTAATTGTCTTGCATTAAAATCACTCGGTTTTCAAATAAATGAGAAAAGTAACTTCGAGCCAGAGTGAATTTTAAACTATTCTACTATTCTACTTTTCAAAAAAATTAAAGTTTTCTATTATTGCTCATCACTTTATTAGCGATCATTTATTGACCATTTGATCGTAGTATTTCGAAAATAAGAGTTAGAGAAATATTCTTCGGACTTAGTGAAAAATGTTTTTAGCTTAATTTAACTAGTTTTAGTTGTTTTTCATTTAATTTCATTGTTTTAACTTGAATTAGATTTAAATGGCATCAAAATAAGCTTGTTTGATCAATTTTAACTAAAGTTTGATTTTGCAAATGACCAAAATGCCCTTGTCACCCTTTTAAATAATAAAACAAGGCAAAAAATCAATAAAAACAATTTGCAAAATGCCATTTGTGTCCTTGCCATGGCCGAAAGTTTGAGGGAAAAGAAAGAAAATTTGTTTTGCATTTTTCTTCTACAATCATGCGTGGAATTGCTCGGGGGTCGTGGCTCGGGTCCTTGCGGGTCTTGGTCTTCAATCTCTGTGAGGGTTTTCATGCTTTTGTGCATTTAAATTCAAATTTGAATTTTGTGTCAAATTTTTAGATTTGATATATAATGTGTTATAATGCCTGTAATTGCTTGATATAGCTTCCTTTGAGTTCGTAGAGCATTGTTTGATAATTATTTAGTAATTTTTATGGTCGAAATTGCGTATTTAAAATTGGAAAAAAATATTGAATAGTGAATTTTGAATAGTAAACCCTAGAATTTCGGATTTTGATCCGAATTGCGATTGCTTGATTTGGATAGGTGCCATTAGTGATAGAAAGATAAAATGTGCAATAAAAACGGACCGGTCTTTGTTAAAATTAGAAATTAGACAAAGAAACGTAAAGGGGTCGTTTGACCAAAAGTTGACCTTGCTCGAATTGAGTTGGGGGTTTTGTTATTGAGGGCATGGAAGCACTTTTGGCGCTATTGTGGCGTTGATTGAGCAACCGGTTAGTATATTTGTAGTTAAAACGCAGTAGGTGGACTTTCGGGCTTCGGTTGGGAAAGTGAGGTTTAGTGACATAGAAACGTGCCTTGTAGTGCCTGAGTGAATGTAGTGAAATCGGTTTCCTAATCCCGTAGCTCGTTTGCTCGTAATTGCCTTTGGAAGTTAGAGATTGAATAGTGATATTTGTTGTTTTTGTGTTTGAACTGTTGTTTACTTGTTTAATTGGTGTTATTGTTGCTATTAATGATAGTTATGCGTGAAAAGTTAATTGAATGCTAGTATTGATTGTAAATGCTTGATATATCGTTTATCGCCTCTAATCTGTATTGTTGTGCTATCGCTCGTTTATCGCCTTGTATCGTGTCTTGCATTGCATAGTGTCAGGCGCGTGAGTGATGGGCCTCTCTGGGTAGTCTCGGGCCGCCAGTGTTGGTTGCTCTAGCTCCGTGTCCTATTCCCATTCTCGCTTGGGTTGCTTCCTAAGGAGATTTGGGTCGTAGAATTGATGGATACTTCCGGGGTATTCCAAACTGAAGTTATAAGGTGGTTGCGCCCTTATTGTCATCGTTGTCAACATCAAGCTCGAGATTGATGTATCGCTCGTGAAATGGTACATTGCTTGTATGAGTGAACCATGACCTTCAGAGTGTGGTATAGCTTTGAATGGTTGTGTTAATGCTTTTATTGATTGCTTATTATATTGATTGTTTATATTGATTGCTTACTTGTCAGTTATATTGCTTAACTGCTTTATTTGCATTGCACGACTTTCTTTCTCTCCACCTCGTTATCTGTCTCGCCCTCACTTAGTATACGTGTTGAGTATACTCACTCCTCACCACCACATTTCAGGAAATGCCTTGTTAGCTGGAAAGTTCGTGGTTGCGTGAAAGATCACGCTTGAAGAGTTGTCTTGCGTGCTATGTGGCTTGAGTTGTCAAAGATGCAAAGATGTATGTTCATGTGTTGTATGTATTTATTGTCAAAAAGAATGTAATTTAAATTTAACTAGGTAATTGAGGTAGAATGATAAGCTAGCTTATGTATTCAGATAGTATAGTTTAACTTCAATGCATGTTTGTAATGTCCAAAGGAAAAGAGTCAGAATGGTATGATAGTCTAATTTATGCAATAGGTTAGTATGGTTTAATTGTCAAGCTTGAATGTACTTGTCAAAGACGAGAAGAGATAGGTTAGCATATAAACTGAAAATGTATATGTGCTTGTGATTGTTTGTTGAGAAACAAGGCTCGGATGGCCTTGAGGTGTTTGTATGGTTGGACACGGTGCTGGTCCACTTATATGCTGTCGCAGGTTTGCAATTTTGCCTAGAAACAGGGGAGACTCCGTCTGTTTTACCTAAAAAAATTTCCCGGGTTTGGAATTGGGTTGTGATTAGATTGATTGATAGAACTCCCAGTCTCGAGAGGGATCGGGGTGTTACAGGTGGTATCAGAGCTTGTTTAGCTCATAAGCCGGGACAGGGTCCTTGGTCTGGTGGGTAGTGATCCTTGAATGTGTGCTTGTTAAGTGTGTCTTGAAAGTGTATGCTTGTATGTGAGATTGTGTGTCTTGACCTGAATGTGTGCTCCTATGTGATATAGTTATGTGTTATGTGTTAAATGTATCTCAAGTGAAATGAAGTGTCTAATTGTGCATTGAATTGACCTATTGAATTGGCATCGTGAATCGAACGACCTCGTGAATTGTTATTTGCTTGAAGTATTGCTTTTAATGTTTGTATTGAAAAGTCTTGAATTGGTTATGCTATGATTTGAATTGATTATGTTGTGCTTGACTTGATTGTCGTGCTTGAGTGACTTTGTTGAATAAACTGATTTACAAACATGCTTGCATAATAGATTAAGGCATATATGTATAAACGAGATATCTTGGCATTTATACATGTTCCGTGGAAATGGTAAGTAAGTCATCTTTCTCCCCTGAAGAAGTGGTTCACAGCTGGCCTTTCAAGGTGTATGGATTGGCAGGAAATGAATGACATTTAATTAGCCTTTATTTGGGAGTTGGTGTTTGTCTTTGGAGCTTAGTTATTGGCATACTTCTAAGACTCTTCTTTGTGGTTGGCAATCATAAAAAGATAACTTTCATTGGGGTTTCTGTATGATGGTTCTTGGTAGCATTCTTGTGGAATTCTTATTGGGTTTCCTTGTTGGCAAGGTTGTATGAAGTACTCACTTGGCAAACAGTGCAGGGGCCTCGGAGTTCGGCTTTGTATATTGTGCACCAGCTCGGTATTTTTCCTTAGGGTTTTCGTCTAGCTGGGAAATTGTATGTGTCACGCCCCGACCCAACCCCCAAGCTAAAGGTTAAGTCCAGACCTGGCACACGGACAGAGTCTCCCCTGTTCCATGGACATTCTGAAAACCTGTAAACTCGCAAATAAGGTAACTACAAGGTAAACAAACTTTTCATGGCTATATATATTTAAAGATTCAAGGCCATCCGAGCCGTGAAGCAAATAACAATTCCAAAACCACACAAGCATGCAAGTATCTTGTTTACAATGTAGGCTAATAGCCATGCCATTCTAGGATAAAATTTAAAACATACTTAGAAGATAAAACATTCTACATTAAGCCAATCACTCCCAAGCATGCAAAGTGAATAAAAGCATAAACCTAAGTTATTACAAAACATAGGCTTCCAAATCTACACCACAATCAACTATCCTTAACTTGTACAACAAGCATATACATAGCACTCAGGCTACAAAATAGGACATAAGATAAATATATGAGCCTTCCACAAAGCAGCAAGAATTTAAACCACCTCAAGCTATCAGGCACATCAACTAAGGTAAATGATCAATCTGAACTTCCTCCTCCTCAACTAACTCAACAAGCTGGGGATCACCCTCAGCGTCTCCTGGAACATATATCGAGGTATGAGCAACCACTGTTGCCCAGTGAGGGATATAGTCCCGGGGCGTGCAATGTAACAAGTAATATAGTTAAACAACAATAACAATTAGACAATTAAAGAAACAATGATAGCTTAAATAACCACACATTTAAAAGGATACATTTCACATAACCCCTATACACCAATCTTCACTGGTCTTCATTCACGATCCACGGACCATGATCACGATCACGATAAGCCGGCATAACCCCAAACACTCCAGTGGGTGTACTCCGGATGTACCCCAATAATCCTATGGCCCAACATCCCCTGGCAATCTCCGGACCAGGAAAATGAGGGACTAGGGCATGGAGTTTGAATATCCACCGGCAAGCCCTCTGCCACCCAGCCGATATTCAACACATCTGCCCCTGACACTATGGTTGCGCAACCACTATGCAATGCACTTTACAATGGCAAGTTAATATCAATAATGTAAGCAATAACACATAAGAGGATGAACAAAGTAGGTTGACCTCGATGCAGTTAGAATAGAAACAATTATATAAGCAAATAAGCAGTTTTACAAAGGGTGTGATAACCCGAACTCGGCATGCATTTAATAACACTTGACTGCATTTGATTAAATGCTTAATTAGTTAAATCAACCAATTTGCACTATTTTAATATATCTCTTGGAAGCATTTAGTAGTTGTAAATTGAATAATTAAAAGATTATTATCTATTTCTGATAATTATAGTAATTGAATTTATTCTCTTGTGATTAATTAAGTGTCATCTTAAATGTTAGGATTTAATTGTATTTGACTACGTGTTTATATTAACTTTCATTTGTAACTTAATATTAACTTCATAATTCTTTAAAATGTTCTAGAAATAGTTAAATTAATTATTTTAAATGAATATTGATTACCTTGATTGTTTTTATTATTTTAATAATTGGTTTTGGTTGTTTTGCATTAAAATCACTCGGTTTTCAAATAAATGAGAAAAGTAACTCCGAGCCGGAGTGAATTTTAAACTATTCTACTATTCTACTTTTCAAAGAATTAAAGTTTTATATTATTGCTCATCACTTTATTAGCGATCGATTATTGACCGTTCGATCGTAGAATTTCAAAAATAGGAGTTAGAGAAATATTCTTCGGATTTAGTGGAAAATGTTTTTAGCTTAATTTAACTAGTTTTAGTTGTTTTTCATTTAATTGCATTGTTTTAACTTGAATTAGATTTAATGGCATCAAAATACGCTTATTTGACTATTTTTAATTAAAGTTTGATTTTGCAAATAACCAAAATGCCCTTGTCACCATTTAAATTAAAAAACAAGGCAAAAATGACTCAAAACAAAACAAAAAATGACCCTTGTATCCCTTGCCATGGCCGAAGCTTCAAGGAGGAGAAAAGAAAAGATTTTCTTGCATTTTTCTTCTACAATTGCGCATGGAATTGCTCGGGGGTCGTGGCTCGGGTGCTTGCGGGTCTTGGTCTTCAACCTCTGTGAGGGTTTGCACGCTTTTGTGCATTTTAATATGAATTTGATTTTTGAGTCAATTTTTCAGATTTGATATTTATCGCGTTATAATGCCTGTTATTGCTTGAAATAGCTTCTTTAGGGTTCGTAGAGCATTGCTTGTTAGTTATTTAGAAATTTTTATGGTTGAAACTGCGTATTTGAAATTGGGGAAAAATAATAAATAGTGAATTGAGAATAGTAAACCCTAGAATTTCGGATTTTGATCCGAATTGCAATTGATTGATTTGGATAGGTGTCATTAATTATAGAAAGCTAAAATGTGAAATAAAAACGGATCAGCCTTTGTTAAAATTGAAAATTAGACAAAGAAACGTAACGGGGCCGTTTGACCAAAAGTTGACTGTGCTCGAATAGAGTTGGGGGTTTTGCAATTGAGGGCATGGAAGCACTTTTGGCGCTGTTGTGGCGTCGATTGAGTGACCGGTTAGCATAGTTGTAGTTCAAACGCAGTAGGTGGACTTTCAGGCCACGGGTGAGAAAGTGAAGTTTAGTGACACAGAAACGTGCCTTGTAGTGCCTGAGTGATTGTAGTGAAATTGGTTTCCTAATCCCGTAGCTCGTTTGCTCGTACTTGTCTTTGGAAGTTGAGGATTGAATAGTGATATTTGTTGTTTTCGTGTTTGAACTGCTGTTACTTGTTTAATTGGTGTTATTGTTGCTTATTATTGCTTGTTATGCTTGAAAAGTTAGTTGAATGGTAGTATTGATTGCGATTGCTTGTTATCTCGTTTGTTGTCACTAGTTTGTATTGTTGTGCTATTGCTCGTTTATTGCCTTGTATCGAGTCTTGCCTTGCATAGTGTCAAGCGTGTGAGTGATGGGCCTCTCTGGGTAGCCTCGTGTTGCCAGTGTTGGTTGCTCTAGCTCCGTGGCTATTCCCTCTTCTCGCTTGGGTTGCCTCCCAGGGAGATTTGGGTCGTAGAATTGATGGATACTTCCGGGGTATTCCAAACTGGTGTTATAAGGTGGTTGCGCACTTATTGTCATCGTTGTCAACATCAAGCTCAAGATTGATGTATCACTCGTGAAATGGTATATTGCTCGTAAGAGTGAACCATAGCCTTCAGAGTGTGGTATAGCTTTGAATGGTTGTGTTAATGCTTTCTTGAATGTTTATTATATTGTCGTTTGTATTGAATGCTTTCTTATTGACTTTATTGCTTAATTGTGCCTATTTGCATTGCACGACTTTCTTTCTCTCCACCTCGATATCTATCTCGCCCTCACTGAGTATACGTGTTGTGTATACTCACTCCTCACCACCATATTTCAGGAAATGTCATGTTAGCTGGAAAGTTCGTGATTTCGTGAAAGTTCATTGCCTGAAGAGTTGTCTTGCGTGCCTATGTGGCTTGAGTGTCGAAGTTTATAAAGATGTATGTTCATATGTTGTTTGTTTTTATTGTCAAAAGAAATGTAATTTAAATTTAGTTAAGTAGATGAGGTGAATTGATAAGCTAGTTTATGTAATCAGTTAGCATAGCTTAACTTCAATGCATATTTGTAATGTCCAAAGGAAAAGAGTTAGAATGGCATGATAGTTTATTTTATGCAGTAGCTTAGTATGGTTTAACTGTCTAGTTTGAATGTACTTGTCAAAAAAAAAAAGAAAAGAGATAGGTTAGCTTTTAAATTGGAAATGTATGTATACTTGTTGAGTGTAAATTGTTGAGAACCGAGGCTCGGATGGCCTTAAGGTGGTTTTAAATGTTTGGACATGGTATTGGTCCACTTATATGTTATCGCAGGTTTTATATTTCACCTAGAAACAGGGGAGACTCCGTCCGTTTTCCTTGAAAATTATGTCTAGGTTTGGTTTGGGTTGTGATTAGATTGATTGATAGAACTCCTGGTCTCGATAGGGATCAGGGTGTTACAAGTGGTATCAGAGCTTGTCTAGCTCATAAGCCAGGATAGGGTCCTCGGTCTGGTGGGTAGTGATCCTTGAATGTGTGCTTGTTAAGTGTGTCTTGAAAGTGTATGCTTGTATGTGAGATTGTGTGTCTTAAATTGAATGTGTGCTCCTATGTGATATAGTTATGTGTCATGTGTTAATTGTGTGCTAAGAAAAGTGAAATGTCTAGTTGTGCATTGAATTGACCTATCGAATTGGCATCGTGAATCGAATTGATCTCGTGAATTGTTATTTGCTTGAAGTATTACTTGTAATGTGTGTATAGAATGTCTTGAATTAGCTATGCTATGATTTGAATTGATTATGCTGTGCTTGACTTGATTGTCGTGCTTGAGAGACTTTGTTGAATAAATTATTTTGTAAACTTGCTGTTATAATAGCTTAAGGCATATGTATAACTGTGATATATTGGCATTCATACATGTCCTATTGAAATGGTAAGTAAATCCTCTTCCTCCCCTGAAGAAAGTGGTTCACCGCTGGCTTTTCGAGGTGTATGGATTGGCAGGAAATGAATGGCATTTGATTAGCCTTTATTTGGGAATTAGTGTTTGCTTTTGGAGCTCGGTTATTGGCAAATCTCTATGGTCCTCCTCTGTGCTTAACAGTTGTGAAAGAATAGCTTTCTCTTGGGGTTTTATTTGGGTGTTCTTTGGAGACTTCTATTGGCACTTCTTGGTAGACTTGGCTATTGGGTTTTCAGTCGGACTTATTGCATGGTATTATCTATGGTATATGTGTCTCGGTCTTTACTGAAGTGTTACTGGTATTCCTTATTGGAAATCCTTCAATGGCATTCTCTAGGATTCTTCGTGGTCATTTACTTAGTATTACTTATTGGGTTTCATAATTGGATTTCAGATGATGCAGAGTTCTATGGGAAGAAGAATTGCGAGGACGCAATTGTTTTAAGGGGGGAAGGATGTGATAACCCGAACCCGGCATGCATTTAATAACACTTGACTGCATTTGACTAAATGTTTAATTAGTTAAATCAACCAATTTGCACTATTTTAATATTTCTCTTGGAAGCATTTAGTAGTTGTAAATTGAATAATTAAAAAATTATTATCTATTTATGATAATTATAGTAATTGAATTTATTCTCTTGTGATTAATTAAGTGACATCTTAAATGTTAGGGTTTAATTGTATTTGACTACGTGTTTATATTAACTTTCATTTGTAACTTAATATTAACTTCATAATTTTTTAAAATGTTCTAGAAATAGTTAAATTAATTATTTTAAATGAATATTGATTACCTTGATTGTTTTGATTATTTTAATAATTGGTTTTGGTTGTTTTGCATTAAAATTACTCGGTTTTCAAATAAATGAGAAAAGTAACTCCGAGCCGGAGTGAATTTTAAACTATTCTACTATTCTACTTTTCAAAGAATTAAAGTTTTATATTATTGCTCATCACTTTATTAGCGGTTGATTATTGACCATTCGATCGTAGAATTTCAAAAATAGGAGTTAGAGAAATATTCTTCGGATTTAGTGGAAAATGTTTTTAGCTTAATTTAACTAGTTTTAGTTGTTTTTCATTTAATTGTATTGTTTTAACTTGAATTAGATTTAATGGCATCAAAATAGGCTTATTTGACTATTTTTAATTAAATTTTGATTTTACAAATGACCAAAATGCCCTTGTCACCATTTAAATTAAAAAACAAGGCAAAAATGACTCAAAACAAAACAAAAAATGACCCTTGTATCCCCTGCCATGGCCGAAGCTTCAAGGAGGAGAAAAGAAAAGATTTTCTTGCATTTTTCTTCTACAATTGCGCGTGGAATTGCTCGGGGGTCGTGGCTCGGGTCTTTGCGGGTCTTGGTCTTCAACCTCTGTGAGGGTTTGCACGCTTTTGTGCATTTTAATATGAATTTGATTTTTGAGTCAATTTTTCAGATTTGATATTTATAGTAATTGAATCATACCAAACGCTCCAAATCAACTTGAAACTACATATAAACACCCAAGAGGTCATGCCATGGTCTTAGAAGCGTGAGTCAACTGAAATTGCACCTAAACCCCTCTGTTTTTCAAACTATTTCTCTTCCAAACCAAAGTTAATGATTCAATTTCAAAGGGAATCTCTCCCAACCTTCTAACTAACCCTCAAGGATCTCTTTCAACCCTCTAACTCATTCAAACGCCCGCAAATACCCCGAAATCCCCAAATTCCCTCTTATGGCTTTAAACTACACATACCTTATCCAGGCTTCAAACAAGGGTTATCAAAGCTTCTATAGCACCTAGGTAGCCTAAGAATACTAGAAGTGAAGCCCGAATCCACCCGGATTTGCATTAACCCCGAAATCCCTTTGTTAAAGTCGGCTATTTCACGTTTTATGCAATTCTAGAGCAATGCAAGTGCACGGGACTATTAGACTACCTTCATTAGCACCTAAGGCATCTATTAGGAGCATTGAATCAAGCTAATTCGAGCAATTACACAAAACCCTAGAAAAATGTCACTATTCACCTCCTAAATCAAACTAACGATTCTAACCATTTAAAAAGCGAAATGATGGCTCAAATATATTCTCTAGCATTCATATACAAGGTATAATAGCATAGATAATCAATACAATTGCATTTGAACACATTTTCAATAAATCAAGAAAATAACAACTATTTAGAAATGCGAAAATAAGCCATGAAATCCCTCACCAACGCGCGTAGGAGCACCTAGGAACCTTGCACACACCCTAATCCACTTGCTCAATGCTTGGCTTGGCTTGAAATGAAGAGTTGAAGATGAAAAAATTCATCCCAAGTGCAAGAGGAGATGTCGGGTTCTACAATGACTTTTTCAGCTTTTTTTTTTTTTTTTGCATTTTATGAGCTTATAAGACTATATATTGACTAAGCTAGGGTGGAGTCTTGTTTGGGTGCTTAAGTAGTCTAATATAATGCGCTTAGTAAGCTTAAAACAAGCCTAAAGTGAAGGATGTGAGCTAGCTAATTAAATCTCCAAGTTAGTTACGTAATACTATTCATTCGACTACCAAAAATCATTTTCTAAACGAGCTCTCCTATCACTTCTAGCTCAATTGCACATTTTTCCCACTACTCTAACAATTAATGTGATTTAATAAAAATGTTAATTCACTAATAGAATGCAGTTTAAAAATGAAGTGAATAGTAGTCACAGAAGGCAGTTAGTAAAGCACAGAAGTAAGTGCCCAAACAAGGGATGCAACAGTAATTGAATGCATGGCTAAATCTCGGGTGTCACATCCTCTCCCCTTTAAACAAATTGCGTCCACGCAATTCTTACATGATTCGGCGAATAACTCTGGATATCGCTCCCGCATCTGATCCTCTCTCTCCCATGTCATATCCTCTACTCCATGATGATCCCACAAAACTTTAACCATCGGAATGCTTTTAGTTCTTAGCTCCTGAACTTTCTGATCAACAATTCGAAGAGGTTTCTCTGTGTACGTCAAAGTCTCACTGATCTCTAAAGGCTCGGGCTCAAGAATATGAGAGGGATCTGGCTGATACTTCCGAAGCATAGAAACATGGAAGACATCATGGATTCTGCCCAGACTGGGAGGCAAAGCTAAACGGTAAGCCAATTCACCAATAGTTTCAGTTATCTCAAATAGTCCTACATATCGAGGACTAAGCTTACCTCCTTTACCATGCCGAATCAAACCCTTGCGAGGAGAGATTTTCAGAAATACTCGATCCCCTACAGCAAATTTCAGATCACGACGACATCTATCTGCATAACTCTTTTGCCGGCTCTGTGCTGTAAGCATTCTTTTTCTGATAAGCTGCACATGATCAATCATTTTGTTCATCTCAGGTAGAAGAGTAGGGTCGACCGTCTTCATTTCACCAACATCATCCCAATAGAGAGGAGACCCGCATTTACGCCCATACAGTGCCTCATAAGGTGCCATACCAATATTAGCTTGATAACTATTGTTATAGGCGAACTCTGCGAGTGGCAAATACTTCTCCCAACTCTTACCGAAGTCCAGAATACAAGCCCGCAACATATCCTCGACGATTAAGATAGTTCTCTCGGATAGACCATCAGTCTGAGAATGATAAGCTGTACTGAAACTCAAAGTTGTGCCCAAAGCTTTCTGAATCTTCTGCCAGAACTGAGATGTGAATCTGGGATCTCTATCTGACACAATACTCTTTGGAATTCCATGAAGTCGGACAACATTCTCAATATACAACTATACTAGCTTATCAAGAGAATCAGACTTCTTTTTAGCAATGAAATGAGAAGTCTTGGTCAATCTATCCACAAAAACCCAAACTGAGTCATTACCCTTCGAAGACCTCAGTAAATCTGATACGAAATCCATGGTAATATGATCCCATTTCCAAACAGGAATAGCCAAAGGCTGCAACAACCCTGCAGGCCTCTGATGCTCTGCTTTAACTTTCTGACAAGTAAGACATCGAGCAACGTAGTCAGCAATTTCTCTCTTCATATTATTCCACCAGAAGTTTTGCTTCAAATCTCTATACATCTTTGTACTGCCTGGACGGATAGTATATCTAGAACTGTGTGCCTCAGCAAGAATATCATTCTTCAAAGTTGAATCACTCGGAATACAGATTCTACCTTTGAATTTGAGAATACCATCGTCGTGCAGTTTGAAATCCGACTCTCCCTCTTTTGAATTCTCTATGACTTTCAACAATTGAAGATTAGCCTGTTGAGCTTCTCGAATCCTGGATAATAATAGAGATTGAATCTGCAAACTTCCGAATTGAATACCAGAATCTGAAGTACTAGGCTTCCATAAGCATAATTCTTCCATAAATTCCCAATTATTGACAATCAAGCTAGCAACAGTAGTCTTTCGGCTCAAAGCATCAGCAACAATATTGGCCTTACCCGGAAGATAGTTAATAGTGCAGTTATAGTCCTCAAGTAATTCTAGCCAACGCCTCTGCCTCATGTTCAACTCTTTCTGTGAAAA
This sequence comes from Ehretia macrophylla, assembly GCA_037974665.1. Taxonomy (NCBI): domain Eukaryota; kingdom Viridiplantae; phylum Streptophyta; class Magnoliopsida; order Boraginales; family Ehretiaceae; genus Ehretia; species Ehretia macrophylla. The sequence continues at coordinate 45,034,661 of CM075771.1, read as the reverse complement.
CAGATATTTCAAACTCTTATGATTTGTAAAAATTTCAAACTTGTTGCCCCAGAGATAATGACGCCATTTCTTTAATGCAAGAATGATAGCTGCAAGCTCAAGATCATGAGTCGGATAGTTGAGTTCATAAGATTTCAGTTTCCTGGAAGCATAAGCAATAACCCTGCCATTCTGCATCAATACACAACCCAGACCTTCCTTCGAAGCATTACTATAGATCACCAGATTATCCTAACCCTCAGGTAAAGCAAGAATAGGAGCTGTAGTCAATCTCTTCTTCAATTCCTGGTAGCTGGCCTCGCATTTATCACTCCAGTCAAATACTGTTTTCTTCTGAGTAAGTTGAGTTAAAGGCCCTGCGATTTTAGAGAAATCCTTGACAAACCTCCGATAATACCTAGCTAAACCAAGGAAGCTACGAATTTCTGTGACAGTTTCTGGTCGTTTCCAAGATAACACAACTTCAATCTTCGCTGGATCAACAGAAATACCATCCTACGAGATAATATGGCCAAGAAAAGCAACTTGCTTAAGCTAGAATTCACATTTGCTAAACTTTGCAAATAACTGATGCTCCTGAAGAGTCTGCAAAACAATTCTGAGATGTTGTTCATGTTCCGCCTTAGATCTAGAGTAAACAAGAATATCATCAATGAAGATAACCACAAATTGGTCCAAATAAGGACGGAATACCCTCTGCATTAAGTCCTTGAATGCGGCGGGAGCATTAGTAAGACCAAACGGCAATACAACAAACTCATAATGGCCATATCGAGTTCTGAAAGCAGTTTTAGGAACATCATCTTTCTTAATCCTCAAATGATAATAGCCTTGCCTCAGATCGAATTTAGAGAATACCCTGGCACCTTGCAACCGATCAAATAACTCTTCAATTAAAGGCAAAGGATATTTATTTTTGATGGTTACCTGATTAAGACCCCGATAATCAATGCATAAGTGAAGAGATCCGTCTTTCTTTTTAACAAATAGGACTGGCGCACCCCAAGGTGAAAAACTCGGCTGAATGAATCCCTTCTTAAGCAAGCCCTGCAATTGAACTTTCAATTCCTGCAATTCGGGTGGAGCCATTCTATACGGAGTCCTAGAGATAGGTGAAGTCCCCGGCAATAAGTCAATCATGAACTCTATCTCCCTATCAGGAGGTAACCCACGTAATTCCTCAGGAAAGACCCCCGGAAACTCCCTCACGATAGGTACATCATTCAATTTCAATTGATCCACAGGTTGATTAATCAAATATGCAAGATAAGCGTCACAACCCTTGCTCAATAATTTAGATGCTCTAATAGAAGAAATAATAGGAGTTCCCGTAGATTTTCTACTACCAACTATTTTAAGTACAGGCTGGTCGGGCATTTCTAGATACACAATCTTCTTTCTACAATCAAGTTGGGCATAATATTTACTTAACCAGTCCATCCCCAATATAATTTCAAAGTCGCGGAAAGGTAGAATAATTAAATCGGCAGGAAAAACACAACCTTGAATATAAATATTACATGCCTTGCAGATAGATTTGGTGACAAACTTCGGCCCCATAGGAGTGTAAACCACAATATCATGCAACAATTTATCATGTTTCAACTTAGCATTTTGTGCACAAATAGGTGTAATAAATGAATGCGAAGCCCCGGAATCAATTAAAACCTTAACTGATTGATCATTAAGAAGAAAAATACCTTCTACCATAGCGGTTGTATCCGGAAGCTCCTCAGCATCCAAAGCAAATACACGGGCCTGACCTCGTGGTGGTGGTGTTGCAGATGGTGCCCTGGTCTGAGAGTTCTGAGCTGACGTCTGACCCCTAGAGTTCTTAAATTTCTGACAGTCCTTAACCCTGTGCTGATCACTACCGCAGCCTGTACACTTGTTCTGCTTCTTCCAACAAACATCCTCAGTGTGGCCCTGACGCTGACAGAAGCTGCACTGTTGGTGACGTCTTAGAGTAGTGCCTCCCGAAGGAGCTCTGTAAGAAGAGGTAGCTGAACTACCTTGTTGTGAACGGGATACTGCTGGACAGAATTGACTCTGAGTCTGACTCTGAACTGGTCGTACTTGAGTCTGAGTAGGCCCTGTATAACTCTGAGTCTACCTTAGCTGTGTACTCTGCCCAACTGATATAGCCTGACCCTGGTACCCCTGACTCTGAGACTGAAACCGCTTACTCGATTGACTGGTCTCGACTAACACATCGGCCTTGCGTTTTTCATATCTCGAGGCGGCTCGGACTACTGCAGCATAATTAGGGAAATCATTTGTAGACAAATTTAGCATAATATCCCTTCTCAATCCCAGGATAAATCTCTGGATCTTCATATCCTCTGGCTGTATCAAGGCTGGCGCATAACGGGAAAGCCTGGTAAAAGTAGCCTCATATTGATCTACTATCATACTTCCCTGTTTTAAATTTATGAACTCTGTTTGACGCCTCTCGCGGGCAACCACCGATATGTACTTGTCTCGGAATGCTCGGACGAAGTCAGCCCACGAATGATGAACCCTCTCGGCTTCCCATTTATCACTGATAGTATGCCACCAATCTTCAGCGTCATCTTCTAGAAAGAATGTGGCATAAGTAATCTTCCTATCATCATGGCACTCGAGTATTACTGCCACTCTTTCAAACTTCCTCAGCCACATTTCAGCCTTCATATCATCCGGTTCTCCAAAGAAAGTATAGGCCTCATGATGAATAAACCGGTCATACAGATTACCTCCGGTAGTGCCACTAACCCCGGCTCTCGCAGCCTGATTACCTTCAACAACCCCTGTCTGACCCTGCTGTATCACAAACTGGGCGATGATGTTCATAGCAGTGGCCATTGTGGCTAAGATCTGTGCCGTACTCGGTTCCTGAACTGGGGGTGCATTACCTGCCAATCCGGCTTCTTGCCCATGAGCCTCTTCCGGTTCTCTATCGACATTCTGATTCTTAGTACGACGGCGGGGCCCTATCTCGAATGGCTAGAATGCAAAGTGTTATGACAGGTATATATATGTATATATGCAATTTATAAGTAAACACATAAAGAAAAGTTCAAATAGATTCACATAAAGTCAAGTATATAGAAGTTCATATAAATATTCTAAATTCTTGAAGTACACATAAGTCACTAGATCATACTTGACATTCTAGACTCTTGATATTCTATTTTCATGCTAGCATGTTCATTCCTAATTCAAATTTCACTTAGGCAAATCAAAAACCACAGATTCATGCAATCACAAAGTCACATAACAAATCTCTACCCACAGACTGAGAAATTTAACCCGGCTTCATGCATTCTATAAGCTCTGATACCACTTAAATGTCACGCCCTGACCCAACCCCCAAGCTAAAGGTTAAGTCCGGACCCGACACACGGACAGAGTCTCCCCTGTACCGTGGACATTCTGAAAACCTATAAACTCGCAAATAAGGTAACTACAAGGTAAACAAACTTTTCATGGCTATATATAATTAAAGATTCAAGGCCATCCGAGCCTTGAAGCAAATAACAATTCCAAAACCACACAAGCATGCAAGTATCTTGTTTACAATGTAGGCTAATAGCCATGCCATTCTAGGATAACATTTAAAACATACTTAGAAGATAAAACATTCTACATTAAGCCAATCACTCCCAAGCATGCAAAGTGAATAAAAGCAGAAACCTAAGTTATTACAAAACATAGGCTTCCAAATCTACACCACAATCAACTATCCTTTAACTTGTACAACAAGCATATACATAGCCCTCAGGCTACAAAATAGGACATAAGATAAACAAATGAGCCTTCCACATAGCAGCAAGAATTTAAACCACCTCAAGCTATCAGGCACATCAACTAAGGTACAGGATCAATCTGAACTTCCTCTCCTCAACTAACTCAACAAGCTGGGGATCACCCTCAGCGTCTCCTAAAACATATATCGAGGTATGAGCAACCACTGTTGCCCAGTGAGGGATATAGTCCCGGGGCGTGCAATGCAACAAGTAATATAGTTAAACAACAATAACAATTAGACAATTAAAGAATCAATGATAGCTTAAATAACCACACATTTAAAAGGATACATTTCACATAACCCCTATACATCAATCTTCACTGGTCTTCATTCACAATCCACGGACCACAATCACGATCACGATATGCCGGCATAACCCCAAACACACCAGTGGTTGTACTGCGGATGTACCCCGATAATCCTAGAACCCAACATCCCCTGGCAATCTCCGGACCAGGCGAATGAAGGACTAGGGCACGGAGTTTGAATATCCACCGACAAGCCCTCTACCGCCCAACCGATATTCAACACATCTGCCCCTGACACTATGGTTGCACAACCACTATGCAATGCACTTTATAATGTCAAGTTAATATCAATAATGTAAGCAATAACACATAGGAGGATCAACAAAGTAGGTTGACCTCGAAACAATTATATAAGCAAATAAGCAGTTTTACAAAGGGACATATACAAGATAAGCATAGAATCATACCAAATGCTCCAAATCAACTTGAAACTACATATAAACACCCAAGAGCTCTTGCCATGGGCTTAGAAGCGTGAGTCAACTGAAATTGCACCTAAACCCCTTTGTTTTTCAAACTATTTCTCTTCCAAACCAAAGTTAATGATTCGATTTCAAAGGGAAACTCTCCCAACCTTCTAACTAACCCTCAAGGATCCCTTCCAACCCTCTAACTCATTCAAACGCCCGCAAATACCCCGAAAGCCCCAAATTCCCTCTTATGGCTTTAAACTACACATACCTTATCCGGGCTTCAAACAAAGGGTTATCAAAGCTTCTATAGCACCTAGGTAGCTTAAGAATACTAGAAGTGAAGCCCGAATCCACCCGGATTTGCATTAACCCCGAAAGCCCTTTGTTAAAGTCGGCTATTTCACGTTTTATGCGATTCTAGAGCAATGCAAGTGCACGGGGCTATTAGAATACCTTCATTAGCACCTAAGGCATCCATTAGGAGCATTGAATCATGCTAATTCGAGCAATTACACAAAACCCTAGAAAAATGTCACTATTCACCTCCTAAATCAAACTAACGATTCTAACCGTTTAAAAAGAGAAACGATGGCTCAAATATGTTCTCTAGCATTCATATACAAGGTATAATAGCATAGATAATCAATACAATAGCATTTCAACACATTTTCAACAAATCAAGAAAATAACAACTATTTAAAAATGCGAAAATAAGCCGTGAAATCCCTTACCAACACACGTAAGAGCACCTAGGAACCTTGCACACACCCTAATCCACTTGCTCAAGGCTTGGCTTGGCTTGAATTGAAGAGTTGAAGATGAAAAAATTCTTCCCAAGTGCAAGAGGAGCTGTCGGGTTCTGCAGTGTCTTTTTCAGCTTTTTTTTTCTTTTGCATTTTATGACCTTATAAGACTATATATTGACTAAGCTAGGGTGGGGTCTTGTTTGGGTGCTTAAGTGGTCTAATATAATGCGCTTAGTAAGCTTAAAACGAGCCTAAAGTGGAGGATGTGAGCTAGCTAATTAAATCTCTAAGTTAGTTACGTAATACTATTCATTCAACTACCAAAAATCATTTTCTAAACGAGCTCTCCTATCACTTCTAGCTCAATTGCACATTTTTTCCACTACTCTAACAATTAATATGATTTAATAAAAATGTTAATTCACTAATAGAATGCAGTTTAAAAATGGAGTGAATAGTAGTCACAGAAGTCAGTTAGTAAAGCACAGAAGTAAGTGCACAAACAAGGGATGCAACAGTAATTGAATGCATGGCTAAATCTCGGGCGTCACAGTATGTGTTATCTAACTTGATTGTCTTATTAGGAAATTCTTGGTACTTTCTTACTGGGGCATTGTTCGGGTATTTTCTTTGGCATCCCTCAGTTGGTTTGGTAATTGGAATTCCTATCGGACTTATTGTGTAACATTACTTACGGTATTCTTTGGAATTCTTATTGGGCATTCTACTAGTATTTTTTTTTCTTATTGGCATTTATTGCAAGATCTTACACTTGGGATTCTACTTGGACTTATTATCTTGTATTGTTGACGGCTTCTCCTTCGGCCTTTCTACTCAGGGGAATCTATACTTGCTGTTTGACTAAGGTGTTGCGGTAGGGACTCAGTGATTGGAGGATTTCATTTAGAGATTGGCCTTTGGTATTCTTCTCTATATTCTTTTACAGAACTTTCCACTAGGTCTACTTATGGTAATCAACACTGCATGAGGTGCATCTACTTGGCTATCTTTTAATTTTCTTATTTGGTACTTGTTAGACTTCTATTGGAGATTCATAAATAGGGCATTCCTTCGGTATTCTTCTTACCATCAATATGTGGTATTGCTATCATCTACTGTATCTTTGCTTCAGTATTTAGTTGGTATTTTCTCGGCATTCTTGGTTGGGATTTCTATTCGAGTTTTCCTACGAGCGTCTTTATTCACTACTTGCTCAGCAGCCGATAAAGATTAGTCAGAGTTGGATTTCAGTGGATGCAGAGTTCTATTGGAAGAAGCATTGCAAGGACACAATTGTTTTAAGGGGGGAAGGATGTGATAACCTGAACCCGACATGCATTTAATAGCATTAAATTACATTTAATTAAATGACATCTTAAATGTTAGTATTTAATTGCACTTGATTACATCTTTATATTTACTTGTTCATTTGTATCTTGGCATTAACTTCATAATTCTTTAAAATATTCTAAAAACAGTTAAATTAATTATTTTAAATGTATATTGATTGTTTTGATTGATTTGATTATTTTAATAATCGGTTTTAATTGTCTTGCATTAAAATTACTCAGTTTTCAAATAAATGAGAAAAGTAACTTCGAGCCGGAGTGAATTTTAAACTATTCTACGTTTCAAAAAAATTAAAGTTTTCTATTATTGCTCATCACTTTATTAGCGATCATTTATTGACCGTTTGATCGTAGTATTTTGAAAATAAGAGTTAGAGAAATATTCTTCGGACTTAGTGAAAAATGTTTTTAGCTTAATTTAACTAGTTTTAGTTGTTTTTCATTTAATTCCATTGTTTTAACTTGAATTAGATTTAAATGGCATCAAAATAAGCTTGTTTGATCAATTTTAACTAAAGTTTGATTTTACAAATGACCAAAATGCCCTTGTCACCCTTTTAAATAATAAAACAAGGCAAAAAATCAATAAAAACAATTTACAAAATGCCATTTTTGTCCTTGCCATGGCCGAAAGTTTGAGGGAAAAGAAAGAAAATTTGTTTTGCATTTTTCTTCTACAATCATGCGTGGAATTGCTCGGGGGTCGTGGCTCCAGTCCTTGCTGGTCTTGGTCTTCAATCTCTGTGAGGGTTTTCACGCATACGTGATATCGACGCATTGTAGATCCTCTAATGTCCTGCGAGTTGTGATCTCATCCTTTTCGCGGCTCACGACAAATTACCCGGTACGGAAAAATAGCGCAAAAAGTAGAAAAGTGACCCAAAACTTATGAAAATGGACAATTTTGGGTGTCAAAAATAGGCGCAGGCGAGCAGGCTTGTTGTGCCCATCTTAGAGCTGCTAAAGTGCTTTTCAACGGTATGTTGTACGCCGCATAACGCCTTACGGATGAAAAGTTATAGGTACCGGAGCGACGGAGACCTGGTCACAAGCCCCACGCCCTCGGTTTGCGGGCACAACCTCTACATGAAGTGAAGTTGCCTTGCCCAAGATGACGTGGGACTCGAGAATAGAAATGTGATGGAAAAAGCATCTTGGGAAGGCTAAACGGGGAAAAAAAATGAAAAGGGGTGCAACCCGAAGACTTCCCGGGGGGTCACCCATCATAGTACTACCCTGTCCCAAAAACGTTTAACTTCGGAATTCTAATGGGATATGGTGCATTAGTGCTGGTATGATCGCACCCGTCATGCTGATGGTGTAAAGCCCTTGTGTGTTGACGGTTCACTATCCAAGCCAAGAGAGACGGCCAATTCAAAAGGCCCAATGGGCTTATCAACAGCCCATCTGCTTCAACAACGCAGCATTCTTGCAAGATATGATATCGATGCATTGTAGAGCCTCTAATGTTCCTCGAGTTGGGTTCTCGTCCTTTTCACGGCTCACGACGAACGGCCGGGATGAAAAAGAAGCTCAAAAAGTAGAAAAGTGGCTCAAAATTGATGAAAATTATCGATTTTGGGTACCGAAAATAGGGGTAGCCTAGCAGGCTTGCTACCCCGATCGTAGAGCTCCCAGAGAGCTTTCTAATGGATCCAAAGTAATGGGCACCGGAGCAACGGATACCTGGTCACAAGCCCTACGCCCTCGATTTACGAACCCAGCCTCTACGCTTAGCGAAGTTGTCTTGGCCAAGTTGCCGTGGGACTCGATAATAGAAATGTGATGGATAAAGCATCTTGGCAAGGCTAAATAGGGAAAAAATGAAAAAGGAGTACAACACGAGGACTTCTTAGGGGGTCACCCATCTTAGTACTACCCTCGCCCAAGCACGCTTAACTACGGAGTGCTAATGGGATTTTGTGCATTAGTGCTGGTATGAATGCACCCGTCATGCTGATGGTACAAAGTGCTTATGTGTTGACTGTTCACACTCCTAGCCAAGAGAGACGGACCATTCAAAAGGCCTAATGGGCTTATCGACAGCCCATCTGCTTCAACAACAGAACTTTCTTGCAAGACGTGAAATTGTTGTGTTGTAGAGCCTTTAATGTTCTGCGAGTTTGGTTCTCGTCCTTTTCGCGGCTCACGACGAATGACCCTAGATGAAAAAAGAATGCAATATAAAGAAAAGTGGCCCGAAACTAATGAAAACGTGCAATTTTTGGTACCAAAAATAGATGCAGCCAAGCAGGCTTACTGCCCCCATCATAGAGCTTCCAGTGAGCTTTCCAACGGTATGCTATGTTCCGCATAACTCCTTACGAATCAAAAGTTATGGACACCGGAGCGATGGAGACCTTGTCACAAGCCCCACACCCTCGATTTGCAGTCCCAGCCTCTATGCGAGGCAAAGTTGTCTTGCCCAAGATGCCGTGGGACTCGAGAAAAGAAATGTGATGGATAAAGAATCTTGGCAAGGCAAAACGAGGAAAAAAATGAAATGGTGGTGCAACACGAGGACATCCCAGGGGGTCACCTATCCTAGTACTACTCTGGCCCAAGCATACTTAACTTCGGAGTTTTGAAGGGATCCGATGCATTAGTGCTGGTATGATAGCACCCATCATGCTGATGGTGCAAAGCCCTTATGTGTTGAAGGTTCACAGTCCCAACCAAGAGCGACGGCCCATTCAAAAGGCCCAACGGGCTTATCGACAGCCCATCTGCTCCAAAAACGTAGCAATCTCGCAAGACGTGATATCGACACCTTGTAGAGCCTCTGATGTTCTGCGAGTTAGGTTCTCATCATTTTCGTGGCTCATGACGAGTGACCCGGGATGAAAAAATAGCGGAAAGAGAACAAAAGTTGCCCGAAATAGATAAAAATGTGTGATTTTGGGTCCCGAAAAGAGGTGCAGCTGAGCAAGCTTGATTCCCCCGACGTAGAGCTCCTAGTGATCTTTCGAACGGTATGCTTTGTGCCGTATAACTCCTTGCAGATTAAAAGTTATGGGCACCGGAGCGACGGAGACCTAATCACAAGCCCCACACCCTCGGTTTGCGGGCCCAACCTCTACGCGAAGCGAAGTTATCTTGCCCAAGATGTTGTGGGATTTGAGAATAGAAATGTGATGGATAAAGCATCTTGGTAAGGCTAAACAGGAAAAAAAGAAATGAAAAGGGGGTGCAACACGAGGACTTCCTAAGGGGTCACCCATCCTAGTATTACTCTCGCCCAAGCACGCTTAACTTTGGAGTTCTGATGGGATCTGGTGCATTAGTGCTGCTATGATCGCACCCATCATGCTGATGGTACAAAGCCGTTATGTGTTGACTGTTCACAGTCCCAGCCAAGAGAGACGGCCCATTCAAAAGGCCCAATGGGCTTATTGACAACCCATCAACTTCAACAACACAGCATTCTCGCAAGACTTTATATCGATACATTGTAGAGCCTCTAATATTCCGCGAGTTGGGTTCTCGTCCTTTTCGCGGCTCACGACGAACGACCCTTGATGAAAAAACAGCGCAAAAAGCAGAAAAATAGCCCAAAACTGATGAAAACATTCAATTTTAGGTACCGAAAATAGAGGCAGCCAAGCAAGCTTGCTGCTCCCGTCGTAGAACTCCCAGAGAGCTTTCCATCGGCATACTGTGCGCCGCATAACTTATTACGGACCAAAAGTTATGGGCACCGGAGCGACAGAGACTTGGTCAAAAGGCCCACGCCTTCGGTTAGCTGGACCAACCTCTATGCGAAGCGAAGTTGTGTTGCCCAAGATGTCGTAGGACTCGAGAATTGAAATGTGATGGATAAAGCAGCTTTGCAAGATTAAATGGGAAAAAAAAGAGGGTACAACCCGAGGACTTTCTAGGGGGTCACTCATCTTAGTACCACTCTAGCCCAAGCATGCTTAACTTCAGAGTTCTGATGGGATCCAGTGCATTAGTATCGGTATGATCGCACCCGTCTTGTTGATGGTGCGAAACCTTTATGTGTTGACGGTTCACAGTCTCAGCCTAGAAAGACGACCCATTCAAAAGGCCTAATGGGCTTATCGACAGCCCATTTGCTTCAACAACTTAGCATTCTAGCAAGTTTTTAATATCGACGCGTTGTAGAGCCTCCAATGTTCAGCGAGTTGTGTTCTCGTCCTTTTCACGGCTCACGATGAATGACCCGGGATGAAAAAACATGGCAAAATGAAAAAAAGTAGAACAAAACTAATGAAAACGTGCAATTTTGGGTACCAAAAATAGGAGCAGCTGAGTAGGCTTGCAGTCCCAATCGAAGAGCTCCTAGAGAACTTTACAACGATATGTTGTGCGCCGCATAACTCCTTCTGGATCAAAAGTTATGGGCACCGGACTGATAGAGATCTGGTCATAAGCCCCACACCCTCGGTTAACGGGCCCAGCCTCTACGCGAAGCGAAGTTGTGTTGCCCTAGTTGCTGTGGGACTCGAGAATAGAAATGTGATGGAGAAAACATCTTGGCAAGGCTAAATAGGGAAAAAAATGAAAAGGGGATGCAACACAAGGACTTCCCAGGGTGTTACACATCCTAGTACTACTCTCGCCTAAGCACGCTTAAATTCAGAGTTCTGATGGAATCCGGTGCATTCGTGCTGGTATGATCATACCCATCATGTTGATGGTGCAAAGCCCTTATGTGTTGACGGTTCATAGTCCCAACCAAGAGGGACGGCCCATTCAAAAGGCCCAATGGGCTTATCAACAGCCCATCTGCTTCAACAACGCAGCATTCTCGCTAGACGTTATATCGATACATTGTATAGCCTATAATGTTCCGCAAGTTGGGTTCTAGTCCTTTTCGTGGCTCACGACGAATGACCTGGGATGAAAAAACCGTGCAAAAAAGAGAAAAGTTATTGGCACCGGGGCGATGGAGACATGGTCACAAGCCCTACGCCCTCGAATCACAGGCCCAACCTCTATGCGAAGTGAAGTTGTCTTGCCCAAGATGCCATGGGACTCGAGAATAGAAATGTGATGGATAAAGCATCTTGGCAAGGCTAAACGGGGAAAAAGATGAAAAGGGGGTACAACCCGAGGACTTCCTAGGGTATTACCTATCCTAGTACTACTCTCATCCAAGCATGCTTAACTTCGGTGTTCTAATGGGATCCGGTGCATTAGTGCTTGTATGATCGCACCCGTCATGCTGATGGTGCAAAGCCCTTATGTGTTGACGGTTCACAGTCCCAGCCAAGAGAGACAACCCATTCAAAAGGCCCAATGGGCTTATCGACAGCCCATCTGCTTCAACAACGTAGCATTCTCGCAAGACGTTATGTCGTTGCATTGTAGAGCCTCTAATGTTCTAGAAGTTGGGTTCTCGTCCTTTTCACGGCTCACGATGAATGAACCGAGATGAAAACATAGCGCAAAAAGAAGAAAAGTCGACCGAAACTAATGAAAACGTTCAATTTTATGTGATGAAAATAGGGGCAGCCAAGCAAGTAAGCATTTTCCGTCATAAAGCTCCTAGAGAGCTTTCCATCAGTATACTATGCGCCCTATAACTCTTTATGGATCAAAAGTTATTGGCACCGCAGTGACAATGACCTGGTCAAAAGCCCCACGCCCTCGGTTTGCGGGCCCAACCTCTACACTAAGCGAAGTTGTCTTGCCCTAGATGTCGTGGGACTCGAGAATAGAAATGTGATGGATAAAGCATCTTGGCAAGGCCAAATGGGGAAATAAAAAATAAAAAAGGGGTGCAACCCGAGGAATTCCTAGAGGGTTACCCATCCTAGTACTGCTCTCGCCCGAACATGCTTAACTTCGGAGTTCTGATGGGATCCGATGCATTAGTTCTGCTATGATCGCACCCATCATATTGATGGTACAAAGCCCTTATGTGTTGACGTTTCACAGTCCAAGCCATGAGAGACGGCGCATTCAAAAGGCCCAATAGGATTATCGACAGCCCATCTGCTCCAACAACGTAGCATTCTAGCAACACGTGATATCGATGCATTGTAGATCCTCTAATGTTCAGCAAGTTGGGTTCTCGTCCTTTCTGCGGCTCACGACGAATGACCTCGGATGAAAAAACAACGTAAGAAGAAGAAAATCGACCCGAAACTGATGGAAACGTGCCATTTTGGCCAGAAACAGAGCTCCCAGAGAAATTTCCAACGGTATGCTGTGCGCCGCATAACTCCTTACGGATCAAAACTTATGGGCACCGGAGCGATGGAGACCTGGTCGCAAGTACCACGCCCTCGGTTTGTGTGACCAACCTCTACATGAAGCGAAGTTGTCCTGCCCAAGATGCCGTGGCACTCGAGAATAGAAATGTGATGGATAAAGCCTCTTGGCAAGGCTAAACGGGGAAAAAAAATAAAAAGGGCATGCAACCCGTGGACTTCCAAGGGGGTCACCCATCCTAGTACTACTCTCGCCCAAGCACGCTTAACTTCGGAGTTCTGATGGGATCTGGTGCATTAGTGCTGGTATAATTGAACCCGTCATGCTAATGGTGTAAGGCCCTTATGTGTTGAGGGTTCACAGTCCCAGCCAAGAGAGACGACCCATTCAAAAGGCCCAATGGGCTTATCGATAGCGCATCTGCTTCAACAATGCATTATTCTCGCAAGACGTGATATTGATGTATTGTAAAGCCTCTAATGTTCCTTGAGTTAGGTTCTCATCCTATTTGCGGCTTACGACTGTAACACCTCGATCCCTCTCGAGACCGGGAGTTCTATCAATCAATCTAATCACAACCCAAATCCAAACCCGGGCATAATTTTCAGGGAAAACGGACGGAGTCTCCCCTATTTCTTGGCAAAAAGCAAACCTGCGACAGCATATAGGTGGACCAATACCATGTCCAAACATTCAACCACCTCAAGGCCATAAGACCCTTGTTCTCAACAAGCAATCACAAGCAAATATACATTTCCAGTTTACAGACTAACCTACCTCTTCACATCTTTTACAAGTACATTCATGCTTGACAATTAAACCATACTAACCTATAGCATAAGTTAGACTATCAAACCATTCTAACTCTTTCCCTTTGGACCTTACAAACATGAATTGAAGTTAAACTATACAAACTAAATACATAAGCTAGCTTTTCAAATCACTTCAATAACCTAGTAAAACTTAAATTACATTCTTTTAATATTAAATACATAAAATACATGAAAGCATACATCTTTGCCACTTCGACAACTCAAGCCACATAGCACGCAAGACAACTCTTCAAGCACGAACTTTCACACAGTCACGAACTTTCCAGCTAACATGGCATTTCCTGAAATGTGGTGGTGAGGAGTGAGTATACTCAACATGTATACTCAGTGAGGGCGAGACATATATCAAGGTGGAGAGAAAGAAGATCGTGCAATGCGAATAGGTACAATTAAGCAATTTAATCAATAAGAAAACATTCAATGTAAACGACAATACAATAAACAATTAAGAAAGCATTAACACAACCATTCAAAGCTATACCACACTTTGAAGGCTATGGTTCACTCGAGTGAGTAATGTACCGATCACGATTTCGATGACTTTAACGATGACGCGCCGGCTCACCCACCTTATAACTTCCGTTTAGAGTACACCGGACATACTCTGTCAATTCTATGACCCAAAACTCCCTGGGCGGTAACCCAAGCGAGAAAGGGAATAGGACACGGAGCTAGAGCAACCAACACTGGCAACCTGAGGCTACCCAGAGAGGCCCATCACTAACACGCCTGACACTTATGCAATGCAATACAAGCTATTTAACAATAATCGAGCAAGGCACTGAAGTACAAGTCAGTAACAACATGTGATACAATAAGCATACAATAAGAAACTACAATCAATTAAGTAACAAGAACAACAGCAATAAGCATTATCAACAATTGATATACAAATTCAATCATAATCAACTTTAACAAGCATAACAAGCATTATTAAGCATTCTATAGGCATTATACTATGAAAACACACAAAATCACAAAATGACCCCAACTTTCAAAACGATACTACTTCCAAACGAGCCACGAGTTTTGGAAACCGACTTCACCAATCCTAGGTCACCATAAGGCACGTCTAAAGACCTCGAAACCCTACTTAACCCTAGAATTCACGCAAAGCCCTGATTTCTCCCTTTGCTCGTTTGAACTACCGCTAACCTAACCAAACACCCAACCAACGCCATAGCCACACCAAAAGTGCTTCCATGGCCTCCCGAGACAATGCCATAACGCAAAACGATAAAATGCCAAACTTGATCTAAACGACCCCAACTTTCACTAAGCCATTTTCTTCCGTTTTTCCATTACACATTCCAATCAAACCACACATTTAGGCATTCTAGCATATCTAGCACCTTCCTACATCAACAGAACGCATAACGGAGCAACTTCATTGAAACGGGGGTTTACTATTCATAATTTCTTATTCAATTATCAATTTAAATTGCAATTTCGATATTCAACCGTAGAAAATGCTAAAAAGCTATAAATACATGTTCTACGATTGCTAGGGAATATTCTTTAAGCCACAAAAGGATCAAAATAACATTCTACGGATAAAATCCAAAAATTAAAGTTAATACATAAAACATTCAAATGTGCAAATAAACATGAAACCCTCACCTTAGACGCTCCAAAACGCTAGGAAAACCTCGCCGGATGCCTCGGAAACCACCCCGCACAAGCTCTCGCGAAGAAATTGAAGTTTGAAGTTGAAATGTTTTTTTTTTCTTCTCCTCTAGTTTCGGCCACCTCTCTTTCTGTTTTTCAGCTTTGTGTTTTTATTTGCAATGTAATTTTGCTTAAATAAAAGATGACAAGAAGTCCTCAAGTCAAAGTCTTGGTCAAACTACTTAAAAATTGGTCAAATAAGCTTATTTTAGGCATTTTAAGGTTAAAATAACTAATGCAATTATATTTATAATCAACAACAACTAAAACACTAAAATCAAAACACTAAATACTAGTTTTCACTATCTGCTGAGGACTAGAAATCATTTCCTAACTATCGCTCTCGATATGCTATGCACTTTGCGACAATAAAAGAATAACAATTAAATCTCAAAGAATTTAAGAAAATATAATTTTCGAAAAGTAACATAGTTCAAAATTTACTCCGGCTCAGAGCTACTTTTCATTTAATTAAAAACCGAGCATTAAGATGCAAGAAAAATAAAACCGATTAACATAAATATGAAAATGAAGCTACAAATGAATGTTTAACTAAAATAAACACGTAATTCAATGCTAACATTTAAGATGACACTTAATTAAATGCAATTAAATGCCATTAAATGCATGCCGGATTCGAGTTATCACATCCTTCCCCCCTTAAAACAATTGCATCCTCGCAATTCTTCTTCCAATAGAACTCTGCATCCACTAAAATCCAACTCTGACTAATCTTCATCAGCTACTGAGCAAGTATATTAATGAAGATAACCAATAGGAAAGTTTAAGAAGAAATTCCAAGTAGTAATGCCGAATAAAGGCTCAATTGTAGATACCGAACAAGAATCCCGTTGACACGAATACCGAAGAAGAATAAAATTCCAACCAAAAGCACCGTGATAACACCAATAAAGACTAAAGCAAAGATACTGTAGATAGTATTAATACCACATATTAATGGCAAGAAGAATACCGAAGGAATACCCTATTTACGAATCTCCAATAGAAATTCAACTATTACTGCCCAAGAACTCCCAAGCAAGAAGCCAAATAAAGGCTCAAACAAAGGCCCCATCCAAAGGTCCAAAGAAATACCCCGCTGGTCATGAATTTCATAGAAGAATTCTCTGTTGGGAATGCTGAGGAAATACTAAGAAAATCCAATCAAATATACTTCAAAAGTTCCCGAGAGGTCTTCCAAATAATAACCCCATAGGATAACCAATTAGATTCCAAGTATCGCTATCAAATGCTGAGAAGAATGTCAAGGGAATAGCAGAGAAAATATAATGTGCCTAATAAGACAATCAAGTTGAATAACAAATATAGTTTCCCAGATAGATGAAAACCCTAAGGAAAATACCGAGCTGGTGCACAATATACAAAACCAAACTCTGAGGCCCCTACACTGTTTGCCAAGTGAAAACTTCATACAACCTTGCCAATAAGGAAAATACCAATAGAATGCCCAATAAGAATTCCAAAGAGCACCGTAAGTAGTACTATACAATAAGTATGATAGGAATTCCAAATACCAAACCTACTGAGGAACACTAAAGAAAATTCCCGAAACAATGCTCCAGTGAGAAAATACCAAGGATTGCCCAATAAGTAAGTACCAAATAAATGACCACCAAGAATTCTATAGAATGCCATTGAAGGAT
This sequence comes from Ehretia macrophylla, assembly GCA_037974665.1. NCBI lineage: Eukaryota > Viridiplantae > Streptophyta > Magnoliopsida > Boraginales > Ehretiaceae > Ehretia > Ehretia macrophylla. Next base: position 45,017,710 of record CM075771.1, on the reverse strand, counting down.
TTCCAATAAGGTTGCCAGTAACACACCAATAAAGACAGAGACACGTATACCATAGATAATACTGTGCAGTAAGTCCGATTGAGATCCCAATAACCAAGTCCACCGAGAAGTGCCAACAGAAGTCTCCAAAGAATACCCGTTAAGAAAACCAAAGAATGCCCCAGAGAACAACCAAATAAAACCCCAAGAGAAAGCTACTCTTCACAACTGTTAAACACAGAGGAGGACCCTAGAGATTCGCCAATGACCGAGCTCCAAAAGCAAACACCAACTCCCAAATCAAGGCTAGTTAAATGCCATTCATTTCTTGCCAATCCGTACACCTTGAAAGGCCAATTGTGAACCACTTTCTTCAGGGGAGAAATAGGACTTACTTACCATTTCCACGGGACATGTATGACTGCCAAGATATCACATTTATACACATGCCTTAAACTATTATGCAAGCAAGTTTACAAAAGAGTTTATTCAACAAACTCACTCAAGCACGACAATCAAGTCAAGCACAACATAATCAATTCAAATCACGGCATAACTGATTCAAGACATTTCAATACACACATTACAAGCAATACTTCAAGTAAGTAACAATTCACGAGATCAATTCGATTCACGATGCCAATTCGATAGGTCAATTCAATGCACAACTAGACACTTCACTTCACTTAGCACATAATTAACACGTAACACATAACTATATCACATAGGTGCACACATTCAGGCCAAGACACACCATCTCACATACAAGCATACACTTTCAAAACACACTTAACAAGCACACATTCAAGGATCACTACCCACCAGACCGAGGACCCTGTCCTGGCTTATGAGCTAAACAAGCTCTGATACCACTTGTAACACCTCGATCCCTCTCGAGACTGGGAGTTCTATCAATCAATCAAATCACAACCCAAATCCAAACTCGGGCATAATTTTCAGGAAAAACGGACGGAGTCTCCCCTGTTTCTAGGCAAAAAGCAAACCTGCGACAGCACATAAGTGGACCAATACCATGTCCAAACATTCAACCACCTCAAGGCCATCCGAGCCTTGTTCTCAACAAGCAATCACAAGCAAATATACATTTCCAGTTTACAGACTAACCTACCTCTTCACATCTTTTACAAGTACATTCATGCTTGACAATTAAACCATACTAACCTATTGCATAAGTTAGACTATCAAACCAATCTAACTCGTTCCCTTTGGACCTTACAAACATGCATTGAAGTTAAACTATACTAACTAAATACATAAGCTAGCTTTTCAAATCACTTCAATAACCTAGTAAAACTTAAATTACATTCTTTTAATATTAAATACATATAATACATGAAAGAATACATCTTTGCCACTTCGACAACTCAAGACACATAGCATGCAAGAAAACTCTTCAAGCACGAACTTTCACACAGTCACGAACTTTCCACCTAACATGGCATTTCCTGAAATGTGGTGGTGAGGAGTGAGTATACTCAACACGTATACTCAGTGAGGGCGAGACAGATATCGAGGTGGAGAGAAAGAAGATCGTGCAATACAAATAGGTACAGTTAAGCAATTTAATCAATAAGAAAACATTCAATGTAAACGATAATACAATAAACAATTAATAAAGCATTAACATAACCATTCAAAGCTATACCACACTTTGAAGGCTATGGTTCACTCGAGCGAGTAATGTACCGATCACGATTTCGATGACTTTAACGATGACGCGCTGACTCACCTACCTTATAACTTCTGTTTAGAGTACTCCGGACATACTCTGTCAATTCTATGACCCAAAACTCCCTGGGCGGCAACCCAAGCGAGAAAGAGAATAGGACACGGAGCTAGAGCAACCAACACTGGCAACCCGAGGCTACCCAGAGAGGCCCGTCACTCACGCGCCGGACACTTGTGCAATGCAATACAAGCTATTTAACGATAATCGAGCAAGGCACTGCAGTGCAAGTCAGTAACAACATGTGATACAATAAGCATACAATAAGCAACTACAATCAATTAAGTAACAAGAACAATACCAACAAGCATTATCAACAATTGACATACAAATTCAATCATAATCAACTTTAACAAGCATAACAAGCATTATTAAGCATTCTATAGGCATTATACTATGAAAACACACAAAATCACAAAATGACCCCAACTTTCAAAACGCTACTACTTCCAAACGAGCCATGAGTTTTGGAAACCGACTTCACCAATCCTCCTAGGTCACCATAAGGCACGTCTAAAGACCCCGAAACCCTACTTAACCCTAGAATTCACGCAAAGCCCCGATTTCCCCCTTTGGTCATTTGAACTACCGCTACCCTAACCAAACACCCAACCAACGCCCTAGCCACACCAAAATTGCTTCTATGGGCTCCCGAGACAATGCCATCACGCAAAACGATAAAATTCCAAACTTGACCTAAATGACCCCAACTTTCACTAAGCCATTTTCCTCCATTTTTCCATTACACATTCCAATCAAACCACACATTTAGGCATTCTAGCATATCTAAGCACCTTCCTACATCAACAGAACGCATAATAGAGCAACTTCATCGAAATGAGGTTTTACTATTCATAATTTACTATTCAATTGTCAATTTAAATTGCAATTTCGATATTCAACTGCAAAAAATGCTAAAAAGCTATAAATACATATTCTACGATTGCTAGGGAACATTCTTTAAGCCTCAAAAGGATCAAAATAACATTCTACGGATAAAATCCAAAAATTAAAGTTAATACATAAAACATTCAAATGCGCAAATAAACATGAAACCCTCACCTTAGACGCTCCTAGACGCTAGGAAAACCACACCGGATGCCTCGGAAACCACCCCGCACAAGCTCTCGCGAAGAAATTAAAGTTTGAAGTTGAAATGTTTTTTTTTCTTCTCCTCTAGTTTTGGCCACCTCTCTTTCTGTTTTTCAGCTTTGTGTTTTTATTTGCAATGTAATTTTGCTTAAATAAAAGATGACAAGAAGTCCTCAAGTCAAAGTCTTGGTCAAACTACTTAAAAATTGAACAAATAAGCTTATTTTAGGCATTTTAAGGTCAAAATAACTAATGCAATTATATTTATAATCAACAACAACTAAAACACTAAAATTAAAACACTAAATACTAGTTTTCACTATTTGCTGAGGACTAGAAATCATTTCCTAACTATTGCTCTCGATATGCTATGCACTTTGCGACAATAAAAGAATAACAATTAAATCTCAAAGAATTTAAGAAAATATAATTTTCGAAAAGTAACATAGTTCAAAATTTACTCCAGCTCGGAGCTACTTTTGATTTAATTGAAAACCGAGCATTAAGATGCAAGAAAAATAAAACTGATTAGCATAAATATGAAAATGAAGCTACAAATGAATGTTTAACTAAAAGAAACACATAATTCAATGCTAACATTTAAGATGACACTTAATTAAATGCAATTAAATGCCATTAAATGCATGCCGGGTTCGGGTTATCACAACGACGAACGATCCGGGATGAAAAAACAACACAAAATGTAGAAAAGTAGACCAAAACTGATGAAAATGTTTGATTATTAGTACCAAAAATAGGGGCAGCCAATCAGGCTTGTTGCCCCCGTCGTAGATCTCCTAGAGAGCTTTCTAACGATATGTTGTGCGCCTCATAAGTCCTTACAGATCAAAAGTTATGGGCACTGGAGCGACGGAGACCTAGTCATAAGCCCCTCACCCTCAGTTTGCAGGCCTATCCTCTTTGCCAAGCGAAGTTGTCTTGCCCAAGATACCGTGGGAATTGAGAATAGAAATGTGATGGATAAAGCATCTTGGCAAGGCTAAACAACAAAAAAAATAAAAATGGGGAGCAACACGAGGACTTCTAAGGGGGTCACCCATCCTTGTACTATCCTCGCCCAAGCATGCTTAACTATGGAGTTCTAATGGGATTTGGTGCATTAGTAAGGGTATGATCGCACCCGTCATGTTGATGGTGCAAAGCACTTATGTGTTGACAGTTCACAGTCCCAGCCAAGAGAGACAACCCATTCAAAATGCCTAATAAGCTTATCGACAGCCCATCTACTTCAACAACATAACATTCTCGCAAGACGTGATATCGATAAGTTGTAGAGCCTCTAATTTTTCACGAGTTAGGTTCTCGTCCTTTTTGTGGCTCACGACGAATGACCCGCGATGAAAAAATAGCGCAAATAAAAGAAAAGTAGCTGAAAACTTATGAAATATGCGATTTTGGGTACCGAAAACAAGCACAGCTGAGTAGACTTGTTGCCCACGTCGTAGAACTCCTAGAGAACTTTCTAACGGTATGCTATGCGCCGCATAACTCCTTTCGGGTCAAAAGTTATGGGCACCTTAGCAACGGAAACCAGGTCACAAGCCCCACGCCCTCGGTATGTGGGCCCTGTGATAACCCGAACCCGGCATGCATTTAATAGCACTTGACTGCATTTGATTAAATGTTAAATTAGTTAAATCAACCAATTTGCACTATTTTCATATTTCTCTTGGAAGCATTTAGTACTTATATATTAAATAATTAAAAGATTATTACCTATTTCTAATAATTATAGTAATTGAAATTCTTTTCTTGTGATTAATTAAGTGTTATCTTAAATGTTAGTGTTTAATTGTATTTGACTATGTGTTAATATTAACTTTCATTTGTGGCTTAATATTAACTTCATAATTCTTTAAAATATTCTAGAAATAGTTAAATTAATTATTTTAAATGAATATTGATTACCTTGATTGTTTTGATTATTTTAATAATCAGTTTTGGTTGTTTTGCGTTAAAATCACTCGATTTTCAAATAAATGAGAAAAGTAACTCCGAGCCGGAGTAAATTTTAAACTATGATGCTTTCCAAAAATGATATATTTCTTAGATTCTTTGAGGTTTAATTGTCACTTTTTGGTTGACGCAAAGTGCTTAGCATATCGAGAGAGATAGTTAAGAAATTAATTCGAGTCCTTAGCAATAGTGAAACTAGTATTTTAGTGCCTTAAATTTTATAATTTAATTGTTGTTAACAAGAATTGATATTTCCTTAGTTGTTTTAGCATAAAAATGAATGAAATAGGCTAGTTTGACCAAGTTTAAGTTAGTTTGACCAAGCCTTGACCATTTGACCAACTTTGTCAACCTTTATTAAGCAAAATAACAAAGAAAAAAAATAAAAAACCAGCTGAAAATAGTGGGCAGCAGGGCCGAAAATGAGGGAGAAGAAAAAAAGAAAAACTCAACTTCAAATCTTTGATTCTTCGTGTGAGCTTGCACGGGGTGGTTTCCGAGGCATCCTAGGAGATTTTCCTTGCGTCTAGGAGCGTCTAAGGTGAGGGAATCATGTTATTTGCGCATTTAAATGTTATGTATGTCAACTTTGTGATTTTTGAGATTTATCCGTAGATTGTTGTTTAAAGCATTTTGATGCTTCTAGAATGTTCCTTGACAATTTTAGAACGTGTATTTATAGCTTTTTAACATTTTCTGCAGTTAAATGTTAAGATTGCAATTTAAAATGCCAATTGAATAGTGTTTTATGAATAGTAAACCCTTGAAATGATGAAGTTGCGCTGTTATGCTATCTGTTGATGTAGAAATGTGCTAGGTATGCTAGAACGCCTAAATGCATGGTTTGTTTGGGTTGCGTAATGGAAAAAATGAGAATTATGCCTTGGTGAAAGTCAGGGTTGTTTATGTCGAGTTTGGCATTTTCTCGTTTTGCGTGTTGCCATTGTTTCGGAAGGCCATGGAAGCACTTTTGGTGTGATTATGGCATTGGTTGGGTGTTTGGTCGGTATAGTTGTAGTTCAAACAAGCAAAGGGAGAAATCGGGGCTTTGCGCGAATTCTAGGGTAAAGTAGGGTTTCGGGGTCCTTAGATGTGCCTTATGGTGACCTAGGAGGATTGGCGAAGTCGGTTTCCAAAACTCGTGGCTCGTTTGGAAATGGTAGTGTTTTGATAGTTGGGGCCGATTTGTGATTTTGCTTGTTATCTTGATATTATGTCTATAGAATGCTTAGGGTTGCTTGATATAATTGTTTAATTGGTGTTATTGTTGCTTATTATTGCTTGTTATGCTTGAAAAGTTAGTTGAATGCTAGTATTGATTGTGATTGCTTGTTATCTCGTTTGTTGTCACTAGTTTGTATTGTTGTGCTATCGTTCGTTTATTGCCTTGTATCGAGTCTTGCATTGCATAGTGTCCATCACGTGAGTGATGGGCCTCTCTGGGTAGCCTCGGGTTGCTAGTGTTGGTTGCTCTAGCTCCGTAGCTATTCCTTCTTCTCGCTTGGGTTGCCTCCCAGGGAGATTTGGGTCGTAGATTGATGGATACTCCGGGGTATTCCCAACTGGTGTTATAAGGTGGATGCGCGCTTATTGTCATCGTTGTCAACATCAAGCTCGAGATTGATGTATCGCTCGTGAAATGGTACATTGCTCGTATGAGTGAACCATAGCCTTCAGAGTGTGGTATAGCTTTGAATGGTTGTGTTAATGCTTTCAGTAATTGCTTATTGTATTGATTGTTTGTCTTGATTGCTTATTTATCAGTTATATTGCTTAATTGTCTTATTTGCATTGCACGACTTTCTTACTCTCCAACTCGATATCTATCTCGCCCTCACTGAGTATACGTGTTGTGTATACTCACTCCTCACCACCACATTTCAGGAAATGTCATGTTAGCTAGAAAGTTCGTGATTTCGTGAAAGTTCGTTGCCTGAAGAGTTGTCTTGCGTGCCTATGTGGCTTGAGTGTCGAAGTTTGTAAAGATGTATGTTCATATGTTATTTGTATTTATTGTCAAAAGAAATGTAATTTAAATTTAGCTAAGTAGCTGAGGTGAATTGATAAGCTAGTTTATGTAATCAGTTAGCATAGCTTAACTTCAATGCATGTCTGTAATGTCCAAAGGAAAAGAGTTAGAATGGCATGATAGTTTATTTTATGCAGTAGCTTAGTATGGTTTAACCGTCTAGTTTGAATGTACTTGTCAAAAATGAAAAGAGATAGGTTAGCTTTTAAATTGGAAATGTATGTATACTTGCTGAGTTTAATTGCTGAGAACAGAGGCTTAGATGGCCTTGAGGTGGTTGAATGTTTGGACATGGTATTGCTCCCCTTATATGCTGTCGCAGGTTTTACATTTTGCCTAGAAACAGGGGAGACTCCGTCCGTTTTCCCTAAAATTTATGCCCGGGTTTGGATTTGGGTTGTGATTAGATTGATCGATAGAACTCCCGGTCTCGAGAGGGATTGGGGTGTTACAGGTAGTATCAGAGCTTGTCTAGCTCATAAGCCGGGACAGGGTCCTTGGTCTGGTGGGTAGTGACCCTTGAATGTGTGCTTGTTAAGTGTGTCTTGAAAGTATATGCTTGTATGTGAGATTGTGTGTCTTGATCTGAATGTGTGCTCCTATGTGATATAGTTATGTGTTATGTGTTAATTGTGTGCTAAGTAAGGTGAAGTGTCTAGTTGTGCATTGAATTGACCTATCGAATTGGCATCGTGAATTGAATCGACCTCGTGGATTATTATTTGCGTGAAGTATTGCTTGTAATATGTGTATTGGAATGTCTTGAATTAGCTATGCCATGATTTGAATTAATTATGTTGTGCTTGACTTGATTGTCGTGATTGAGTGACTTTGTTGAATAAACTGTTTTGTAAACTTGCTTGCATAATAGTTTAAGGCATGTGTATAACTGTGATATATTGGCATTCATACATGTCTTATGGAAATGGTAAGTAAGTCCTCTACCTCCCCTGAAGAAGTGGTTCACAGTTGGCCTTCCAAGGTGTATGGATTGGCAGGAAATGAATGGCATTTAACTATCCTTGATTTGGAAGTTGGTGTTTGCTTTTGGAGCTCGGTTATTGGCGAATCTCTAGGGTCCTCTTCTGTGCTTAATAGTTGTGAAAGAGTAGTTTTCTTTTAAGGTTCTATTTGGTTGTTCTTTGGAGAGCATTCTTTGGTTTTCTTATTGGGTATTCTTTGGAATCTTTTGTTGGCACTTCTCGGTGGACATGGCTATTAGGATCTCAATCGGACTTACTGTATGGTATTATCTATGGCATATGTGTCTCGGTCTTTATTGGTGTGATACTGGCATTCCTGATTGGAAATTCTTCAATGGTATTTTATGGAATTCTCAGTGGCCAATTATTTAGTATTTACTTATTGGGCAAACTTGGCTACTTTCTTATTGGAGCATTATTTTGGATATATTTTTCAGTGTTCCTTAGTAGGTTTGGTATTTGGAGTTCCTATCAGACTTATTGTATAATACTACTTATGGTATTCTTTGAAATTCTTATTGGGCGTTCTATTGGTATTTTCCTTATTGGCAAGGTTGTATGAAGTTCTCACTTGGCAAACAGTGAAGAGGCCTCAGAGTTTGGTTTCGGTATATTGTTCACCAGTTCGGTGTTTATCCTTGGAGTTTTCATCCATCTGGGAAGCTATGTTTGTTATTCAACTTGATTGTCTTATTGGGCACATTATATTTTCTCTGCTATTCCTTAGACCTTCTTCTCAGCATTTGATAGCGATACTCGGAATCTAATTGGTTGTCCTATGGGGTTATTGTTTGGAAGGCTTCTTTGGAACTTTTGAAGTATATTTGATTGGGTTTCTTAGTATTTTCTCCAGCACTCTTAACATGGAATTCTTCTATGAAATTCATGACCAGCGGGGTAATTCTTTGGACCTCTAGATGGAACCTTTGATTGGGCCTTTATTTGGCTTTTTGCTTGGGGATTCTCGGGCAGTAAAAGTTAGACTTCTATTGGAGATTTGTGCGTGGGGTATTCTTCTTGTCGTTATTGTGTGGTATTAATGACATCTACAGTATCTTTGCTTTAGTCTTTATGGGTATTATCTCGGCGCTTTTGGTTGGAATTTTATTCTTTTTCGGTATTCGTGTCAACGGGATTCTTGTGCGGTATCTACATTTGAGCATTTATTCGGCATTACTACTTGGAATTTCTTCTTAAACTTCCCTATTGGTTATCTTGATTAATATACTTGCTCAACAGCTGAAGAAGATTAGTCAGAGTTGGATTTCAGTGGATGCAGAGTTCTATTGGAAGAAGAATTGCGAGGACGCAATTGTTTTAACGGGGGAAGGATGTGATAACCCGAACCCGGCATGCATTTAATAGCACTTGACTACATTTGATTAAATGTTTAATTAGTTAAATCAACCAATTTGCACTATTTTCATATTTCTCTTGGAAGCATTTAGTAGTTATATATTGAATAATTAAAAGATTATTACCTATTTCTAATAATTATAGGAATTGAAATTCTTTTCTTGTGATTAATTAAGTGTTATCTTAAATGTTAGTGTTTAATTGTATTTGACTATGTGTTAATATTAACTTTCATTTGCGGCTTAATATTAACTTCATAATTCTTAAAAATATTCTAGAAATAGTTAAATTAATTATTTTAAATGAATATTGATTACCTTGATTGTTTTGATTATTTTAATAATCGGTTTTGGTTGTTTTGCGTTAAAATCACTCGGTTTTCAAATAAATGAGAAAAGTAACTCCGAGCCGGAGTAAATTTTAAAATATGATGCTTTCCAAAAATGATATATTTCTTAGATTCTTTGAGGTTTAATTGTCACTTCTTGGTTGACGCAAAGTGCATAGCATATCGAGAGAGATAGTTAGGAAATGAATTCGAGTCCTCAGCAATAGTGAAACTAGTATTTTAGTGCCTTAAATTTTATAATTTAATTGTTGTTAGCTAGAATTGATATTTCCTTAGTTGTTTTAGCCTAAAAATGCATGAAATAGGCTAGTTTGACCAAGTTTAAGTTAGTTTGACCAACCCTTGACCATTTGACCAACTTTGTCAACCTTTATTAAGCTAAATAACAAAGAAAAAGAAATAAAAAACCAGCTGAAACAGTGGGCAGCAGGGCCGAAAATGAGGGAGGAGAAAAAAAGAAAAATTCAACTTCAAATCTTTGATTCTTCGCGTGAGCTTGCACGGGGTGGTTTCCGAGGCATCCTAGGAGGTTTTCCTTGCGTCTAGGAGCGTCTAAGGTGAGGCAATCATGTTATTTGTGCATTTAAATGTTATGTAGGTCAACTTTGTGATTTTTTAGATTTATCCGTAGGTTGTTGTTTAAAGCGTTTTGATGCTTCTAGAATGTTCCTTGACAATTTTAGAACGTGTATTTATAGCTTTTTAACATTTTCTGCAGTTAAATGTTGAGTTTGCAATTTAAAATGCCAATTGAATAGTATTTTATGAATAGTATGTTAGAGATATGCCCTAATGCTACATATTTGGATGACATATATTAAGGCATTTTGACATTTACTTATGGCATTAGTGTTTATATGTTCGTTTACATATTGACATAATTAGGACATTCATATTCTCCTTCTTTACGTGTATGAATGAGTCCCTAGTATTTTCATTAGAGGAATGTATTCTAAAAGTGTTTTGAATATGTTGGCGTATTTCTTTAATATGATAAATACTTAAAGTGTTCATAGTCCTTAGATTATTTGATCGGGACTTTAATAATCAATTACGGACTATCACATGTGTTGTTACCTTTGATTAATATAGATATGTTAATGATAAAGGATGGTGAGCCACGTGCCATAACAGCATAGCGATGCGACTTACAAACATGTGGATGACTATTAGTTGAATAGATCATTGAATGTGGCGTGAATAACAAATTACATGACTTTGGATTAATAATTTGTTAATCGTTGCGATTGTGCATGTAATCCTTAGACTTAAGACATTACGGTTGTCATATGTATTGGGGTTTGATTCTAGCGTTTGGACAATGATTGTTTCGACAAACGAGATGAGATACGTCATCTCGCAGTTTCATTCGTCTGGTATAGTGATTGACAAGTAGTGGTCAAGAGAGGATCCGTTAACCTCCGACGTGAGGCGATGTCCTATGCGATCCAAGTTTGGTTGTTGAATGAGGAAGTCCTTGGCCAAGGCATGAATAATGGAAATGGGTTTTTCCATGTGTCATCTCTCATTCTACCATTTGGATCTATGCATCGTTTCGAGTCTATGAACTTAATCGGATCATGGTTCTTGCTCGACTGGACAATTAATGGAAGGATGGGATTGTACGATAATCGGCGACCATAAATAGATTCACTTGAATAAGACTTCATTGCTTTATAAACTGTCTTGATACGTTGGTAGCTAGAACGTCACTCAAGAACTCTGAGGGTGTTTTGAGAATGACGGGAGACATTCTCTAAACAAATCGAATAGCTCGATTAACATTGAAAGTGTTTAACGTTTCTTCAGTGCTATATAGTAGTGAATCTAGAAAGTCACACACAATAGAGCATGGTGAATGTTTTTCCTATTGAGCTTGATTTAGTTTCTCTTAAATTGTTAAAGTGTTAACAATTGTGTTTAGTTTCTCTTGAATTATTAAAGTGTTAATAATTGTATTTAGTTTCTCTTGAAATGTTAAAGTGTTAACAATTATATTTTATTTCTCTTATATTGTTAAGGAGTTAACAATTGTGTAATTGTTAAGGAGTTAACAATTGTGTAATTGTTAAGAAGTTAACAATGGTGTAATTGACCTTTTAAAAGTTATTGAGGTCAATATGCAATTATTATTGAGTGTTGGGGCTAATGTGAAAATATGAAAATGTTGTTTTCATAATTTCAACTAATTGTGATTAAGTTGAATATTTAAATACATTAGTGGAAAAATACTACAATAAAAGAAACAAAAGATGACAAAGTTGTCATCTTTTCTTTTCTAACAAAGAGACAACACAACCAAGAATTGAGAAAGGTTGTCTTCTCTTTTGTTTAAAAGTTGGGACAACAATGAGGAAAGTAAGGAAAAAAGATGACAAGCCTTGTCATCTTTTTCTTCTCTCCACACGTTGGAGAAAGAAAAAGATGAAGAAAAAAAATTGTCTTCTTCTTGAACATAGAATAGAGTTGTCATTATCTCTCTCTCTCTCCTAAAGCCTCCATGGCTGAAAATCAGAGAAAAACGTAGCAAATAATGAGAAAAAGAAGTCTTATCTTCGTCATTATCTTCATCATACATGGCTCAAAAATGAAGCAAAAGAGATGAAGTTGTCTTCTCTTCTTCTTCACCAAAACGTAGCCATGAACAAGGAAGAAGAAGGAAATGGTTTTGCTCTCTTCTTCACCAACAAGCTCATAAATCTTCCATGGTAGATCTAGCACAAAACAACCACGGAAATGGAGAAGCCATTCATTGCTCGTGTGGACTAACTAGAGCCCTTGTGCTTTCAAGGGGTGGTGTTTTCAATCAAGTGAACAAAATTTCAGATTTGTGGCTTCCTTGAGTTGTCTACAAGAGGTATCATCTTCTTCTATCTCTTGTCAATATATATATTTGCTATATATATGTTTTGCATATGTTAATCACATGATATCAAGATTAGAGTTTCATATGAACATTTTCTTTGAATTCTTGAAAATTTTTTGAATGTCATGTTTTCGCTTCCGCTCGATTCTTAGCAAGATGAAGTTCATAGCTCTAAATATACAAGATCCTTCAAGTGGTATCAGAGCAAGGACTTGATGTTCATGTGATTACATATGTGTTTGTTTAAAGTTTCTAAAGTCTTGAGCACAAAAGAACAAGGAAAGAGTTTCAATATTTCTGAAAATATTTTTGTCCACTGTTTTTGCGTGACTGTTTTGGCATAGTAAATGTTGTTAGATTTGGCTGATTTTTGGATATGTTATGCTATAGAGATAGTAAAACATTTCATCCTCTAATATGCATCTCCTAATTTCGTGGCTAAAGGTTTCAAAAAAATCAAAATCAGTAAGTTCACTGATTCTCGCGTAAAGCTGGACAGTTTGTGCAGTTGTGTTCCGAAGGGCATAACTCAGTCAATTTAACTCCGAATTGAGTTCAATTTGATTCTAAAACTATCTACACTCGAAGAGCTACGTCTCTGCAAAATTTCAGAATTTTTGGAGAACTGTAGATAGGCTAAACGAGTCAAAATAATTGGTATATGTGCAGCAGATTTATGATGGGTCATAAATTAAAAGCCATGACTAATTTGGTTTGACTTTGGTTAAGTCCAATGGGCTTAAAAAATCAGTGGGCTTTAGTCTAATAAAATTAGATGAGATTGTTTTTCTTAGTGAAGATTAATATGAGCCTTGGAACTCAAATTGGGCCATAAAATTAACAAAGGATTTGCATTGGGCCTTATTGAACAAGTATGGACTTAAAATTGATTTTATCTAGTTCTTTTGTGTTGTTTAACATGAGATGCTAAAATCTCAAGATATGAAACTTATTGCAAACATGCCTTTTATAATGTATTGGATACATTAGTTTGTGTTAGCTTGCTTGTTTAGCTTTATTGTTTATGTATATGATGCATATTCTATGCTTTATGAGTTTTATCTTACATTGTGATGTTGGATGATAAATGGTGAATTTGATCATGGACTTGGTTAATGAATGGATAATTAGTTGTAATTTCATTAGATGGCGTTGTAACTAATTATATCATTCATTAGTATGTAATTGAGACATAAGTCTCGTTTTTATTTTATTGCAATTGAGAGAAATTTGTAGTGAGACATAATGTATGTAATTTCTACAAGAAGTTTGCAAGAAGACCATTGGAGACTTTCAAGGAGTTGGAGGTGCTTTGGATCTTTGAAGAATTCAAGAAGACAAGACCAAAGAAGACATGTTGATGTGTTTGTTTGGGTTTTATTTTTGTCTTGATTTAATTCATAGTCCAAGTCCATGATCCACCATAATGTATGATTTTGCATGTATGTTTATTTATTTTCTTATATGTGATGTATGCTTGTAAATTAACTAATGTGCATAGTGAGACCTAATTAAATTCAAAATCTTCTTATGTGCAAACATATTAGATTGTAAAGCAGTAAAAGTGTTTATCGTTGCCCTCCACTATCCTAGGTTATATTTGCTCGATTGGGTATGTCTTGGCTAACCCAAATGTAGGAAGACATATTCCATGAAAGTATTATGTTTACCTAGCAAGCATAGTGATGTTGTGTTGTTCCAATATCACGAGGCCAATAACGCACTAAAGCTGAGGTCCGGGATTCAAATTGTCGCAACACTGTGACGGTCGGTGTAATCTAACTAGATCACGTTTCTAATAATGCACCAAAGCTGAGATTACAGTGATTTAGGGGCAAAATGGCCATATCCTATATAGTGATATGATAGTAATCGTTGCTAACTCTTTGTATATATATTCCAATAATGCACCAAAGCTGAGGGGTATTCATATTAAAGAGAATCATGGTCACCTACTAATGAGTCTTTAATTAGATTCACGATCTCATTTAGGAAGTGTGAGATTCGATAAAATTAGTGGGATGTATCATTTAATTAAAGGCCAAATTAAATGTTTTAACAAGTTTATGTCAACTAGCGATCTTATTTTCTGCATACGTTTATGGCTACAATAATGAACCCGTCGTTTTTAATTAACTAGACTTTATATCGCGCAACTGGACCAAAATTTTTGATTAACATTATTATCAAAGAATGGTTCTTAGAAACTTAATAAAGTCTTAGAGTTATATGCTCCGTTATTTTTTATCTTGATAAAGTATCAAAATAAAATGTTGTAGTACTTATGGTTGATAAGTAAAACAAATTAAATATGCTAAAGATTTATATTCTTTCATAGTTTGCATAAAGGTATGCAAGATGTAAAGAATATAATTCTAAACTAGCAAATGGTTTTATGGTAAGCATATTTAATGCATGATATTAGATATAAATAGAATTCATTCTCATATTCGTATTTCCTCTTTGGTTAGTGGTAATGCAAAGAAGAAAGACAAATAGAGATAATTTCTATTAGCCAGTGGGAGCATCCTAAGAAGAAAATTAAGGATTGAATAGGCATGTGTAAATGATGTTTTCATAGCCTTAAAACCGGACATTAAAAGAAGTTTTAATCCAAAGTATCTTTATAGCTTGAACGTCAATGTTGTAAAGCTACTATGAATTATAAATCTTCTTTGATTGTAATTGGTACTACTTTATGGATTCTAGTAAAACATTAGTGAATGTGTTCGAGGATATAATCTTAATCTCAGTAGTGCGCTTTTGGAAGCGTGAAATGTTTTCAGTGTTAGCAAATGAAACAAAGGTTGTTGCGTTAGCTAAAGACAATTTGTTTGGATGCCTTCTGGACATATTTTGTATTTTAAATATTATACCTAAATGATATTAGGAATAAAATGTATATTCCTAAAGCTTGTATCAGTGCATTATGGTGTAGTCTTTATTGTCTTAATATGGACGAAAGAATGTATTGCAAATATATTGACAACCGTTATAACCATCCACCAAATTTTAAGATTACTCAAATGATCCAAATTAATTGTAGTTTCTACATGATTAGGTTTTTCTAATAATAAGATGATGATTAGGTTGGTTTGATCAACTTATACATCTGATTTATTGGAAAGGTAACCAAGTCATCCTTTGTTTGATAAAGGATTAAAACTACTAGTTTATTTGGATTAGTACATGTTGATGTATTTAGAGCTATTTGAGAATAGGCTCGTATAGAAAAATGTATTAGTGCCTTATGATTAGATCATGAAGGCAAAATACTTAAGTACTATTTTATTTGAGTATCCTAAAATTTTGATATAGTATCGAAATTAATAATGCCCGGTGTACCATAAATAAATAGGGTTTTCTTAGTGAAGAAACCGTGCTTTGATGGACGTAGTAAAGTTATTGATTAGTTTGACTAATCATTCTATTTATTTGTGGGTCATGCTTTCCTTAATTTAATATTATATTGAATAGTAACTGTCTGCTATTGCTAGAACTTTATATTTGATATAAGTTGGATGTCAACCAAGTATTAAATGTGTTAATTTTGGTTTGTCCTACTTTTATTGAAAAGTTTTTTAAAGGACTAGTGGGAGTTTTGGTTAAAGGTAATTTTATATTATATCCTAGTTTTGTAGGATATAATTTCTATTTAGTGATCAATGTCAATTGATCTATTATATTGTAATCTTTCTTGAAGAAAAGGTTTTGTTCAAGAAGATGTTACTTTATAATAAAATAGAAATTGAGGATGTATCCTCTAAAGCTATAAAATCACCTAGACCAATGTAATGAATCTATTCAATAAGGTCCGTGATGAGTCATCACACAAGATCTTTGAAAAACTAGTAGTGTATCTCATTCTTTAAAAGAATATAGGGATATCCTTTTAGAAGTACAAACGTTGTTTGTGTATTTGAGATAATTATCAATTAGTTGATCCTACAATCTACAAAGAAATGATATATTTGATATCGATTCCAAGAAACTATATAATGCAAAGCATAATAATGAGACTTCATATACTTTAGCTTAATCTGGATATTCATCTCCGAGATAAAGGTTGAAGTTAATAGAAAAGGGTAATGACCTTTTATAGCTATATTGGGTTCTAAAAGATATCATCAAAGCCAAAGTGTTAGCTATGATGAAATCCTTTTACCAATTATTGTGCTTTAGTCTCGTTGTATTATGCTAGTCATTATAGCACATTGTATTACTATATTGATAATTATGATCTATTGATATGAGTAATATGTGCATACTTGATAAATCCACTTGTGGATTTTTAAGTGAATTCCTTGGAAATGTTTCACCCATTTCAAATGAGATTAAAGAGTTAGATTTCATTTAAAATGTAGATGAACCTTGTGATTGCAAAAGAATAGTGGGAGCGCATCCACTTTTCTATGATTGCAATAATGATGGCTTCAATATCATAGTTGATGATATGTATGTTGTGATATTAATTATAGTCTAGTCATATTAAATGTTCTCCATTTAGAACTTGTCGTTCGTATCTTGTGAATTTGTAGCTATAATGATAGTACAAATAGATTACTCGACATATTCCTTAGATCGTACATAAGAGTGGTTTTGAAAGTGTTCAAGAAACTCTAGTTGCATAACAAATTTGTATTCAAAGTTATAGTAACTTCATATTTGTTATATTATGTACAAGACTTGATATTGCATAAACTGTAAAGTGTTACGAGTAAATATTAGTCCAATCCAAGTTTGGGAATGGTTGATAGAATTGAAGTATATTCTTAAGTACTTGGGAAGCACTAAAGATATATATTTTAGTTCATGGAGGATGTAAATTCCGTAATGATGGATTTACTAGTTCAGATTCTTAATCTGAATC
Organism: Ehretia macrophylla; assembly: GCA_037974665.1. Classification (NCBI taxonomy): domain Eukaryota; kingdom Viridiplantae; phylum Streptophyta; class Magnoliopsida; order Boraginales; family Ehretiaceae; genus Ehretia; species Ehretia macrophylla. Next base: position 45,000,462 of record CM075771.1, on the reverse strand, counting down.
TTATAATAGAATGTCTATGTTAGGGTTCACGTTTATTTGTAGTGGGAGCTCAGTAAGTTAGAAAGGTTCTGAGAAAACTATAGATTCCATTACATAACTTATGTCTTTTGTGATATGTAATATTACGAAAGAAGTTGTTTGGATCGAGGAAATCATACGAGTTGGTTATGGTTCCTATCGTTAAGTTGTGATGCTTTTATTGTTATGACTATACGGAGCTACTGCACAAGCTTGTGGAACCAAGGTCTCACTGTATGTCCAAACATTTGGAAAAGTGTTTCCATTTTCATGTGTTGTATCTGTAGCCAATAATCATATTGAGATATGTCTTTGCAGAAAACAGCTACATCTCTTGATGTAGCTGACCCACTTACCGTAGCTATGAATCAATCACAGCTAGGTCCTCGTTTTGAGAAGATGAGTATATGATATCATTGTTTGTTGTACTAATACTATGTTTCATAGCATTAGTGCAAGTGGGAGATTGTTAGAGATATGCCCTAATGCTACATATTTGGATGACATATATTGGGGCATTTGGACATTTACTTATGGCATTAGTGTTTATATGTTCGTTTACATATTGACATAATTAGGACATTCATATTCTCCTTCTTTACGTGTATGAATGAATCCCTAGTATTTTCATTAGAGGAATGTATTCTAAAAGTGTTTTAAATATGTTGGCGTATTTCTTTAATATGATAAATACTTAAAGTGTTCATAGTCCTTAGATTATTTGATCGGGACTTTAATAATCAATTACGGACTATCACATGTGTTGTTACCTTTGATTAATATAGAGATGTTAATGATAAAGGATGGTGAGCCACGTGCCATAACAGCATAGTGATGCGACTTACAAACATGTGGATGACTATTAGTTGAATAGATCATTGAATGTGACGTGAATAACAAATTACATGACTTTGGATTAATAATTTGTTAATCGTTGCGATTGTGCATGTAATCCTTAGACTTGAGACATTACGGTTGTCATATGTATTGGGGTTTGATTCTAGCGTTTGGACAATGATTGTTTCGACAAACGAGATGAGATACGTCCTCTCGCAGTTTCATTCGTCTGGTATAGTGATTGACAAGTAGTGGTCAAGAGAGGATCCGTTAACCTCAGACGTGAGGCGATGTCCTATGCGATCAAAGTTTGGTTGTTGAATGAGGAAGTCCTTGGCCAAGGCATGAATAATGGAAATGGGTTTTTCCATGTGTCATCTCTCATTCTACCATTTGGATCTATGCATCGTTTCGAGTCTATGAACTTAATCGGATCATGGTTCTTGCTCGACGGGACAATTAATGGAAGGATGGGATTGTACGATAATCGGCATCCATAAATAGATTTACTTGAATAAGACTTCATTGCTTTATAAACTGTCTTGATACGTTGGTAGCTAGAACGTCACTCAAGAACTCTGAGGGTGTTTTGAGAATGACGGGAGACATTCTCTAAACAAATCGAATAGCTCGATTAACATTGAAAGTGTTTAACGTTTCTTCAGTGCTATATAGTAGTAAATCTAGAAAGTCACACACAATAGAGCATGGTGAATGTTTTTCCTATTGAGCTTGATTTAGTTTCTCTTAAATTGTTAAAGTGTTAACAATTGCGTTTAGTTTCTCTTGAATTATTAAAGTGTTAATAATTGCATTTAGTTTCTCTTGAATTGTTAAAGTGTTAACAATTATATTTTGTTTCTCTTATATTGTTAAGGAGTTAACAATTGTGTAATTGTTAAGGAGTTAACAATTGTGTAATTGTTAAGAAGTTAACAATGGTGTAATTGACATTTTAAAAGTTATTGAGGTCAATATGCAATTATTATTGAGTGTTGGGGCTAATGTGAAAATATGAAAAGGTTGTTTTCATAATTTCAACTAATTGTGATTAAGTTGAATATTTAAATACATTAGTGGAAAAATACTACAATAAAAGAAACAAAAGATGACAAAGTTGTCATCTTTTCTTTTCTAACAAAGAGACAACACAACCAAGAATTGAGAAATGTTGTCTTCTCTTCTGTTTAAAAGTTGGGACAACAATGAGGAAAGTAAGGAAAAAAGATGACAAGGCTTGTCATCTTTTTCTTCTCTCCACACGTTGGAGAAAGAAAAAGATGAAGAAAAAAAATTGTCTTCTTCTTGAACATAGAATAGAGTTGTCATTATATCTCTCTCTCTCCTAAAACCTCCATGGCTGAAAATCAGAGAAAAACGCAGCAAATAATGAGAAGAAGAAGTCTTATCTTCTTCATTATCTTCATTATACATGGCTGAAAAATGAAGCAAAAGAGATGAAGTTGTCTTCTCTTCTTCTTCACCAAAACGTAGCCATGAACAAAGAAGAAGAAGGAAATGGTTTTGCTCTCTTCTTCACCAACAAGCTCATAAATCTTCCATGGTAGATCTAGCACAAAACAACCACGGAAATGGAAAAGCCATTCATTGCTCGTGTGGACTAACTAGAGCCCTTGTGCTTTCAAGGGGTGGTGTTTTCAATCAAGTGAACAAAATTTCAGATTTGTGGCTTCCTTGAGTTGTCTACAAGAGGTATCATCTTCTTCTATCTCTTGTCAATATATATATTTGCTATATATATGTTTTGCATATGTTAATCACATGATATCAACATTAGAGTTTCATATGAACATTTGCTTTGAATTCTTGAAAATTTTTTGAATGTCATGTTTTCGCTTCCGCTCGATTCTTACCAAGATGATGTTCATAGCTCTAAGTATACAAGATCCTTCATAGTAAACCCTTGAAATGATGAAGTTGCGATGTTATGCTATCTGTTGATGTAAAAAATGTGCTAGGTATGCTAGAACGCCTAAATGCATGGTTTGTTTGGGTTGCGTAATGAAAAAAATGAGAATTATGCCTTGGTGAAAGTTGGGGTCGTTTAGGTCGAGTTTGGCATTCTCGTTTTGCGTGTTGGCATTGTTTCGGAAGGCCATGGAAGTAATTTTGGTACGATTATGGCATTGGTTGGGTGTTTGGTTGGTATAGTTGTAGTTCAAACAAGCAAAGGGAGAAATCGAGGCTTTGCGTGAATTCTAGGGTAAAGTAGGGTTTCGGGGTCCTTAGATGTGCCTTATGGTGACCTAGGAGGATTGGCGAAGTCGGTTTCCAAAACTCGTGGCTCGTTTGGAAATGGTAGTGTTTTGATAGTTGGGGCCGATTTGTGATTTTGCTTGTTATCTTGATATTATGTCTATAGAATGCTTAGGGTTGCTTGATATACTTGTTTAATTGGTGTTATTGTTGCTTATTATTGCTTGTTATGCTTGAAAAGTTAGTTGAATGCTAGTATTGATTGTGATTGCTTGTTATCTCGTTTGTTGTCACTAGTTTGTATTGTTGTGCTATCGTTCGCTTATTGCCTTGTATCGAGTCTTGCATTGCATAGTGTCCATCACGTGAGTGATGGGCCTCTCTGGGTAGCCTCGGGTTGCCAGTGTTGGTTGATCTAGCTCCGTAGCTATTCCCTCTTCTCGCTTGGGTTGCCTCCCAGGGAGATTTGGGTCGTAGATTGATGGATACTTCCGGGGTATTCCCAACTGGTGTTATAAGGTGGATGCGCGCTTATTGTCATCGTTGTCAACATCAAGCTCGAGATTGATGTATCGCTCGTGAAATGGTACATTGCTCGTATGAGTGAACCATAGCCTTCAGAGTGTGGTATAGCTTTGAATGGTTGTGTTAATGCTTTCAGTAATTGCTTATTGTATTGATTGTTTGTCTTGATTGCTTATTTATCAGTTATATTGCTTAACTGTCTTATTTGCATTGCACGACTTTCTTACTCTCCAACTCGATATCTGTCTCGCCCTCACTGAGTATACGTGTTGTGTATACTCACTCCTCACCATCACATTTCAGGAAATGTCATGTTAACTGGAAAGTTCGTGATTTCGTGAAAGTTCGTTGCCTGAAGAGTTGTCTTGCGTGCCTATGTGGCTTGAGTGTCGAAGTTTGTAAAGATGTATGTTCATATGTTATTTGTATTTATTTTCAAAAGAAATGTAATTTAAATTTAGCTAAGTAGCTGAGGTGAATTGATAAGCTAGTTTATGTAATCAATTAGCATAGCTTAACTTCAATGCATGTCTGTAATGTCCAAAGGAAAAGAGTTAGAATGGCATGATAGTTTATTTTATGCAGTAGCTTAGTATGGTTTAACCGTCTACTTTGAATGTACTTGTCAAAAATGAAAAGAGATAGGTTAGCTTTTAAATTGGAAATGTATATATACTTGCTGAGTTTAATTGCTGAGAACCGAGGCTCGGATGGTCTTGAGGTGGTTGAATGTTTGGACATGGTATTGGTCCCCTTATATGTTGTCGCAGGTTTTACATTTCGCCTAGAAACAGGGGAGACTCTGTCCGTTTTCCCTAAAATTTATGCCCGGGTTTGGATTTGGGTTGTGATTAGATTAATCGATAGAACTCCCGGTCTCGAGAGGGATCGGGGTGTTACAGGCCCAACCTCTACGCGAAGTGAAGTTGTCTTGCCCAAGATGCCGTGGGATTCAAGAACAGAAATGTGATGGATAAAGCATCTGAGCAAGGCTAAACGAGGAAAAAAATGAAAAAGGGGTGCAACCCGAGGACTTCCTAGGGGGTCACCCATCCTAGTGCTACTCTCGTCCAAGCACACTTAACTTCGGAGTTCTGATGGGATCTGGTGCATTAATGATGGTATGATTGCACCCATCATTGTAATGGTGGAAAGGTCTTATGTGTTGACGGCTCACAGTCCCAGCCAAGAGAGACGACCCATTCAAAAGGCCCAATGGGCTTATCGACACCCCATCTACTTCAAGAACACATCATTCTCACAAGACGTGATATCGATGCGTTGTATAACCTTTAATGTTCCTCGAGTTGGGTTCTCGTTCTTTTTTCGACTCACAACTCACGACCGGGGATTAAAAAATAGTGCAAAAAATAGAAAAATGGCCCGAAACTTATGAAAATGTTCGATTTTGGGTACAAAAAATAGGGACAGCCTAGTAGGCTTGCCATCCCCGTCGTAGAGCTCCAAGAGAGCTTTGTAACGGTATGTTGTGCACCGTATAAGTCCTTATGGTTCAAAAGTTAAGGGCACCGGAGCGACGGAGACCTGGTCACAAAACCCATGCCTCGGTTTGCGAGCCCAGCCTCTATGCAAAACGAAGTTGTCTTGCCCAAGATGCCGTGGGACTCGAGAATAGAAATGTGATGGATAAAGCATTTTGGCAAGGCTAAGCAGGGAAAAAAAATGAAAAAGGGGGTGTAACTCTCGCCCAAGCACGGTTAACTTCGGAGTTCTGAATGGATCCAGTGCATTAGTACTTATATGATTGCACCTGTCATGTTAAGGGCATAAAGCCTTTATTCGTCGTCCTTTTCATGACTCACGACGAACGATCCGAGATGAAAAAACAATGCAAAAAGAAAAAAATGGCCCAAAATTGAAGAAAATCTTCGATTTTGGGCTCCAAAAATAGGTACAACAGGGTAGACTTGTTGCCGACGTCGTAGAGCTCGTAGAGAGCTTTCCAACGATATGTTCTGCGCCGTATAACTCCTTACGGATCAAAAGTTATGGGCTCCTAGTCACAAGCCCCACGCCTTCGGGTTATGGGCCCAGTCTCTAAGCGAAGCAAAGTTGTCTTGCCCAAGATGTTGTGGGACTCAAGAATAGAAATGTGATGGATAAAACATCTTGGCAGGGCTAATCGGGGAAAATAAAATTTAAAGAGGGTGCAACACAAGGAATTCCTAGGGGGTCACCCATCCTAGTACTGTTCTTGCCCAAGTATGCTTAACTTTGGAGTTCTGATGGGATCCGGTGCATTAGTGCCGGTATGATCGCACACGTCATGCTGATGGTGCAAAGCCCTTATGAGTTGACGGTTCACAGTCCCAGCCAAGTGAGACGGCCTATTCAAAAGGCCCAATGGGCTTATCGACAGCCCGTCTTCTTCAATAACACCGCATTTTCGCAAGACGTGATATCGACGCATTGTAGAGCCTATAATGTTCCGAGAGTTGGGTTCTCATCTTTTTTGCGGCTCGCAACAAACGACCCGGGATGAAAACATAGTGCAAAAAGAAGAAAAGTGGCACAAAATTGATGGAAATGATCAATTTTTGGTTCCAAAAATAGGCACAAATAAGCAGGCATGCAACCATTGCCGTAGATCTCCAAAAGAGCTTTCCAACGATAGGTTGTGCGCCGCATAAGTCCTTACAGATCAAAAGTTATAAGCACCAGAGCGGCGGAGACCTGGTCACAGGCCCCACGCCCTTGGTTTGTCGGCCCAGCCTCTACGCGAAACGAAGTTGTCTTGCCCAAGATGAATGAGACTCGAGAATAGAAATGTGATGGATAAAGCATCTTAGCAAGGATAAACGGGGAAAAAAAATGAAAAGGGGGTGCAACACGAGGACTTCCTAGGGGGTTACCCATCCTAGTACTACTCTCTCCAAAACTTGCTTAACTTCGGAGTTCTGATGGGATCTGGTGCATTAGTGCTAGTATGATCGCACCTGTCTTGCTGATGGTGCAAAGCCCTTATGTGTTGACGGTTCACCGTCCCAGCCAAATGGGATGGCCCATTCAAATGGCCCAATGGGCTTATCGACAGCCGATCTGCTTCAACAACGCAGCATTCTCGCAAGATGTGATATCGACGCATTGTAGGGCCTCTAATGTTCCACGAGTTAGGTTATCGTCCATTTTGCGCCTCACGACGAATGACTCGGGATGAAAAGATAGCGCAAAATGAAGAAATGTAGCCCAAAACTAATGAAAACGTTCAATTTTGAGAACCAAAAACAGGAACAGAGGCGCAGGCTTGATAGCCTCATCGTATGTCTACTAGAGAGCTTTCCAACAGTATGCTATGAGCCTCATAACTCCTTGCAGATCAAAAGTTATAGGCACCGGAGCGACGGAGACCTAGTCACAAGCACTACGCCCTCGGTTTATGGGCCCAACCTCTACGCGAAGCGAAGTTATCTTGCCCAAGATGCCATGGGACTCGATAATAAATATGTGATGGTTAAACCAACTTGGCAAGGCTAAACGGGGAAAAAAATATGAAAAGGTGGTGCAACACGAGGAATTCCTAGGGGGTCACCCATCCTAGCATTACTCTTGCCCAAGCACACTTAACTTCGAAGTTCTGATGGGATCCAGTGCATTAGTGCTGCTATGATCACACCCGTCATGCTAATGGTGCAAAGCCTTTATGTGTTGACGGTTCACAGTCCCAGCGAAGAGAGACGGCCCATTCAAAAGGCCCAATGGGCTTATCGTCAGCCCATCTACTTCAACAACGCAGCATTCTCGCAAGACGAGATATCAACGCATTGTAGAGACTCTAATGTTCAGCGAATTGGGTTCTCGACCTTTTTGCGGCTCACGACGAATGAACCGGGATGCAAAAATAGAGCAAAAAGAAGAAAAATGGCCCTAAACTTATGAAAACGTGTGATTTTGGGTACCAAATATAGGCTCAGCAAAGCAGGCCTGCTACCCCCGTCGTAGAGCTCCAAGAGAGTTTTCGAACAGTATGTTGTGCGCCGCATAACTCCTTACGGATCAAAAGTTATGGGCACCAGAGCGACGGAGACCTAGTCACAAGCCCCACGCCCTCGGTTTGCAGGCTCAGCCTCTACGCGAAGCAAAGTTCTCTTGCCCAAGATGCCGTGGGCCTCGAGAATAGAAATGTGATGAATAAAGCATCTTGGCAAGGCTAAATGGGGAAAAAATTAAAAGGGGGTGCAACACGAGGACTTCCCAAGGGGTCACCTATCCTAGTACTATTCTCGCCCAAGAACGTTTAACTTCGGAAATCTTATGGCATCCGGTGCATTAGTACTGCTATGATCACACCCGTCATGGTAATGGTGCAAAGCCCTTATGTGTTGACAGTTCACAGTCCCAGCCAAGAGAGACGGATCATTCTAAAGGCCCAATGGGCTTATCGACAGCCGGTCTGCTTCAACAACGTAGCATTCTAGCATGACATTATATCGACACGTTGTAGAGCCTCTAATGTTCTACGAGTTCGATTCTCATCTTTTTTACGGCTCACAACGAACGACCCGGGATGAAAAAATAGCGCAAAAAGAAGAAAAGTGACCCAAAATTGATGAAAACGTTCAATTTTTGGTACTGAAAATAGGGCTGAGAAGCAGGCTCATTGCCCTCATCGTAGAGCTCCTAGAGAGCTTTCCAACGGTATGCTGTGCACTGCATAAATTCTAATGTTCCCCGAGTTGGGTTCTCATGCTTTTTGCGGCTCTCGACGAATGGCCCGGGACGAAAAAAAGCACAAAAAGAAGAAAAGTGGCCCAAAACTAATGAAATCGTTCAATTTTGGGTAGCGAAAATAGGGGCAACAAAGCAAGCTTACTACCCCCGTCGTAGAGCTCTCAAAGAGCTTTCCAACGGTATGTCGTGCGCCACATAACTCCTTACGAATCAAAAGTTATGGGCACCGAAGCGACGGAGACTTGGTCATAAGCCCCATGCCCTCGGTTTGCAGGCCCAACCTCTATGCGAAGCGAAGTTGTCTTGCCCAAGATGCTGTGGGACTCAAGAATAGAAATGTGATGGGTAAAGCATCTTGGCAAGGCTAAACGGGGAAAAAAATGAAAAGGGGTGCAACCCGAGGACTTCCATGGGGGTCACCAATCCTAGTACTACTCTCGCCCAAGCACGCTTAACTTTAGAGTTCTGATGAGATCTGATGCATTAGTGCCAGTATGATCGCCCCCGTCATGCTGATGGTGCAAAGCCCTTATGTGTTAACGGTTCACAGTCCCAGCGAAGGGAGACGGCTCAATCAAACGACCCAATGGGCTTATCGACATCCCATTTGCTTCAACAACGCATCATTCGTGTAAGACGTGATATCGACGCATTGTAAAGACTCTAATGTTATCCGAGTTGGGTTTTCATCTGTTTCGTGGCTCCCGACGAACGACTCGAGACGAAAAAATAGCAAAAAACAGAATAAAGTGGCTTGAAACTAATAAAAATGTACGATTTTGGGTACCGAAAATAGGTGCAACAAAGTAGGCTTGCTACCCCCGTCATAGAGCTCCCAGAGAGTTTTCTAACAGTATGCTGTGAGCCGCATAACTCCTTACGGATCAAAAGTTATGGGCACCAAAGTGATAGAGACCTGGTCACAAGCCCTATGCCCTCGGTTTGCGAGCCCAACCTCTACGCAAAGCGAAGTTGTCTTGCCTAAGATGCCGTGGGACTCAAGAATAGAAATGTGACGGACAAAGCATCTTGGCAAGACTAAACAGGGAAAAATAAATGAAAAGGGGGTACAACCCAAGGACTTCCAAAGGGGTCACCCATCCTTGGACTACTCTCGCCCAAGAACGTTTAACTTCAGAGTTCTGATGGGATCCGATGCATCAGTGCTGGTATGATCGCACCCGTCATGTTGATTGTGCAAAGCCCTTATGTGTTGACGGTTCACAGTCCCAGCCAAGAGAGACGACCCATTCAAAAGGCCCAATAGGCTTATCGACAGCCTAACTACTTCAACAACGCAGCATTCTCGCAAGACGTGATATCGACGCATTGTAGAGCTTCTAATGTTCCACGAGTTGGGTTCTCGTCCTTTTCACGGCTCATGACAAACAACCCAAGATGAAAAAACTGCGCAAAAAGAAGAAAAGTGGCTGACCACTAATGAAAATGTTCAATTTTGGGTACCGAAAATAGGCGCAGTCGAGCAGTCTTGCTTCCTTCGTCGTAGAGTTCTTAGAGAGCTTTCCAACGGTATGTTGTGCGCCGCATAACTCCTTATGTATGAAAAGTTATGGGCACCGGAGCAACGGAGACCTGCTCACAAGCCCCCACACCCTCAGGTTTGCCGGCTCAGCCTCTACGCAAAGCGAAGTTGTCTTGCCAAAGATGCCGTGGGACTCGAGAATAGAAATGTGATGCATAAAGCATCTTGGCAGGGCTAAACGGGGAAAAAAATGAAAAGGGGTTACAACACGAGGACTTCCCAAGGGGTCACCCATCCTTGGACTACTCTCGCCCAAGCACGCTTAACTTTAGAGTTTTGATGGGATCCGATGCATTAGTGCTGGTATGATCGCACCCGTCAAGTTGATGGTGCAAAGCTCTTATGCGTTGACGGTTCACAGTCCCAGCCAAGAGGGACTGCCCATTCAAAAGGCCCAATAGGCTTATCGATAACCCATCTGCTTTAACAACGCAGTGTTCTCACAAGATGTGATATCGACGAGTTGTAGAGCCTCTAATTTTTGCGAGTTAGGTTCTGGTCCTTTTCACAGCTCACGACGAATGACTCGGGACTAAAAGATAGCACAAAAAGAAGAAAAATGGCCTGAAACTGATAAAAATATACGATTCTGGGTACCAAAAATAGGAGCTATGGCATAGGTTTACAGCCCTCGTCGTACAACTCCCAGAGAGCTTTCCAACGATATGCTTTGCGATACATAAATCGTTACGGATCAAAAGTTATGGGCACCGGAGCAACGGCGACTTGGTCACAAGCCCCACGCCCTCAAGTTTGGCGGCCTAGCCTCTATGCGAAGCGAAGTTGTCATGCCCAAGATGCCGTGGAACTCGAGAATAGAAATGTGAAGGATAAAGGATCTTGGCAAGGCTAAACAGGGAAAAAAATGAAAAGGGGGTACTACACGAGGACTTCCAAAGGGGTCACCCTTTCTAGTACTACGCTCGCCCAAACATGCTTATCGATAACCCATCTGCTTCAACAACATAGCAATCTCGTAAGACGTTATATTGACGCATTGTAGAGCCTCTAAAGTTCAACAAGTTAGGTTCTCGTCTTCTTCGCGGCTCATGACGAATGACCTGGGATGAAAGAATAGCTCAAAAAGAAGAAAAGTTGCTCAAAACTAAGAAAATGTGTGATTTTGGGTACCGAAAATAGGCGCAGCCGCGAAGGCTCGTTGCCCCCATCGTAGACGTCCTAGAGAGCTTTCTAACGGTATGTTGTGCGCCGCATAACTCCCTACGGATCAAAAGTTATGGGCACCGGAACGACGGAGACTTGGTCACAAGCCCCTCACCCTCAGTTTGCGGGCCCAACCTCTACGCAAAGAGAAGTTGTCTTGCCCAAGATGCCGTGGAACTCGAGAATAGAAATGTGATGGATAAAACATATTGGCAAGGCCAAACAGGAAAAAAAATGAAAAGGGGTGCAACCCAAGTACTTCCCAAGGGGTCACCCATCCTAGTACTACTCTCGCCCAAGCACACTTAACTTTGGAGTTCTGATGGTATCCAGTACTTTAGTTCGGGTATGATCGCACCCGTCATGCTGATGGTGCAAATCCCTTATGTGTTGACGGTTCACAGTCCCAGCCAAGAGATACGGTTCATTCAAAAGGCCTAATGGGCTTATCAACAACCTATCTGCTTCAACAATGCATCATTCTAGTAAGACGTGATATCAACGCATTGTAAAGACTCTAATGTTACGCGAGTTGGGTTCTCGTCCTTTTCGCGGCTCACGACGAACGACCATGGACCAAAAAACAGCACAAAAAGAAGAAAATTGGCGTGAAATTGATGAAAACTTTCAATTTTGGTTACCGAAAATTGGGGCAACCGAGCAGGATTACTACCCTCATCATAGAGCGCCCAGAGAGCTTTCCAACGGTAAACTGTGAACCATATAACTCCTGACGAATCAAAAGTTATGGGCACCGAAGTGACGGAGACCTGGTCACAAGCCCCACGCCCTCGGTTTGCAGGCCCAGCTTCTACGAGAAGTGAAGTTGTCTTCCCCATGATGTCATGGGACACAAGAATAGAAATGTGATAGATAATGCTTCTTGGCAAGGCTAAACAAGGAAACAAATGAAAAGGGGGAGCAACACGAGGACTTCCCAAGGGGTCACCTATCCTTGGACTACTCTCGCCCAAGCACGCTTAACTTCAGAGTTCTAATAGGATCAGGTACATTAGTGCTGGTATGATTGCACATGTCATGTTGATGGTGCAAATCCCTTATGTGTTGATGGTTCACAATTCCAGCCAAGAGAGACGGCCCATTCAAAAGGCCCAATGGGCTTATCGACAGGCCATCTGCTTCAACAACGCAACTTTCTCGCAAGATGTGATATCAACGCATTGTAGAGCCTCTATTGTTCTATGAGTTGGATTCTGGTCCATTTCGCGGCTCACGACGAACGACCCCGGATAAAAAAATAGCGCAAAAAGAAGAAAAGTAGCCCAAATCTGATGAAACATTCAATTTTGGGAATATAAAATAGGAGCAGCCGAGCAGTCTTGCTACCACCATTGTAGAGCTCCCAGATAGCTTTTCAACTGTATGTTGTGCGCCGCATAACTCCTTACGGATCAAAAGTTATGGGCACCGGAGCGACGGAGACCAGGTCACAAGCCCCACACCCTCGGTTTGCAGGCCCAGCCTCTACGAGAACCGAAGTTGTCTTGCCCAAGATGCCGTGGGACAAGAGAATAGAAATGTGATGCATAAAGCATCTTGGCAAAGCTAACGGGGAAAAAAAAGGGGTACAACACGAGGACAACCCAAGGGGTCACCCGTCCTAGTACAACTCTCACCCAAGCACGCTTAACCTCAGAGTTCTGATGGGATCTAGTGCATTAGTTCTGCTATGATCACACCCGTCATGCTGATGGTGCAAAGCCCTTAGGTGTTGACGGTTCACAGTCCTAACCAAGAGAGATAGACCATTCAAAAGGCCCAATGGGCTTATCGATAACCCATCTGCTTGAACAACGCAGCATTCTCGCAAGACGTTATATTGATGCATTGTAGAAAGTTCCACGAGTTAGGTTCTCATCCTTTTCGCGGTTATGACGAATGACCCACAACGAAAAAATAGAGCAAAAAGAAGAAAAGTGGCTCGAAACTGAAGAAAACATGTAATTTTGGGTGCCAAAAATAGGCGCAGCCGAGAAGGCTCGCTGCCCCCATCGTAGACGTCCTAGAGAGCTTTCTAACGGTATGTTCTGCGTCGCATAACTCCTTACAGATCAAAAGTTATGGGCACCGAGTGACGGAAACTTGGTCACAAGCCCTACGCCCTCGGTTTGCGGGCCCAACCTCTACGCAAAGCGAAGTTGTCTTGCCCAAGATACCGTGGGACTTGGGAATAGAAATGTGATGGATAAAACATATTGGCAAGGCCAAACAGGAAAAAAAATGAAAAGGGGGTGTAACCCAAGTACTTCCCAAGGGGTCACCCATCCTAGTACTACTCTCGCCCAAGCACGCTTAACTTCGGATTTCTGATGGGATCCAGTACTTTAGTTCGGGTATGAATGCACCCATCATGCTGATGGTGTAAATCCCCTATGTATTGACGGTTCACAGTCCCAGCCAAGAGAGACAGCTCATTCAAAATGCCCAATGGGCTTATCGACAACCCATCTACTTCAACAACGCATCATTCTAGTAAGACGTGATATCAACGCATTGTAAAGACTCTGATGTTACGCGAGTTGGGTTCTCGTCCTTTTCGTGGCTCACGGCGAACGACCAGGGATGAAAAAATAGCCCAAAAATAAGAAAATTGGCCTGAAACTATTGAAAACCTTCGATTTTGGGTACCAAAAATTGGGGCAACCTATCAAGATTGCTGCCATCGTTGTAGAGCACCCAGAGAGCTTTCGAACGGTAAACTGTGCACCGCATAACTCCTAAAGGATCAAAATTTATGGGCACCGGAGCGACGGAGACCTGGTCACAAGCCCCACGCCATCGCTTTGCAGGCCCAGCTTCTTCGCTAAGCAAAGTTGTCTTACCCATGATGCCGTGGGACATGAAAATAGAAATGTGATGGATAATGCTTCTTGGCAAGGCTAACCAAGGAAAAAAAATGAAAAGGGGCTGCAACACGAGGACTTCCCAGGGCGTCACCCATCCTAGTACTTCCCTTGCCCAAGCACGTTTAACTTCAGAGTTCTAATGGTATCTGGTACATTAGTGCTGCTATTATCACACCCGCTTTGCTGAGGGTGCAAAGCCTTTATGTGTTGACGGTTCATAGTCCCAGCCAAGAGAGACGGCCCATTCAAAAGACCCAATGGGCTTATCGACAGCCTATCTACTTCAACCACGCACCATTCTCGTAAGACGTGATATCGACGCATTGTAGAGCCTCTAATGTTTCGCGAGTTGGGTTCTCATCCTATTCACGGCTCATGACGAATGACCCAGGCCGAAAAGACAACGCAAAAAGAAGAAAAGTGGCCTGAAACTAATAAAAACGTTCAATTATTGGTACAAAATTTGGGGAAACCGAGCAAGCTTGCTGAACCCGTCATAGAGCTCCTAGAGAAGTTTCCAACGGTATACTGTGCGCCGCATAACTCCTTGCGGATCAAAAGTTATGAGTACCAGAGAGATGGAGACCTAGTCACAAGCCCCATGCCCTCGGTTTGCAGGCTCAGCCTATACGCGAAGCAAAGTTGTCCTTCCCAAGATGCCATGGGACTCGATAATAGAAATGTGATGGATAAAGCTTCTTGGCAAGGATAAACGTGGAAAAAAATAAAAAGGGGGTGCAACATGAGGACTTCACAAGCAGTCACCCATTCTAGTACTATTTTCATCCAAGCACGCTTAACTTTGTAGTTCTGATGAGATCCGGTGCATTAGTGCTGCTATGATCGCACCCTTCGTGCTGATGGTGCAAAGCCCTTATGTGCTGACACTTCATAGTCCCAACCAAGAGAGACGGCCTATTCAAAAGGACCAATAGGCTTATCGACAGCCCATTTGCTTCAACAACGCATCATTCTTGCAAGACATTATGTCAACGTGTTGTAGAGCCTCTAATATTCCATGAGTAGGGTTCTTGTCCTTTTCGTGACTCACGACATATGACCTAGGATGAAAAAATAGAGAAAAATGAAGAAAAGTGTACCGAAATAGATGAAAACGTTCAATTTAGGATAACAAAAATGGGTGCAGATGAGTAGGCTTACTACCCCCGTCGTAGAGCTCGTAGAGAGCTTTCCAATGGTATGTTGCACACCGTATAACTCCTTAAAGAGCAAAAGTTATAGGCAACGGAGCGACGGAGACCTGGTCGTAAGCCCCACACCCTTGGTTTGTCGTCCAAGCCTCTATGCGAAGTAAAGTTGTCTTGCCCATGATGTCGTGGGATGTGAGAATAGAAATGTGATGGATAAAGAATCTTGGCATGGATAAACGAGAAAGAAAAAAAATGAAAAGGGGGTACAACACAAGGACTTCCCAAGGGGTTACCCATCCTAGTACTACTCTCGCCCAAGCCGCTTAACTTCAGAGTTCTGAAGGGATCCGGTGCATTAGAGCTGCTATGATCGCACCCGTCATGCTGATGGTGCAAAGCCCTTATGTGTTGACTATTACAGTCCCAGCCAAGAGAGACGAACCATTCAAAAGACCCAATGGGCTTATCAACAGCCCATTTGCTTCAACATCGCAACATTCTCACAAGACATTATATCGACGCATTGTAGAGCCTCTAATGTTCTGTGAGTTGGGTTCTCGTCCTATTTACGACTAACGAAGAATGACCCAAGACAAAAAAATGCACAATAAGAAGAAAAGTGTCCCGAAACTGATGAAATATTCGATTTTGGGAACTAAAAACAAGAGTAGCCAAGAAATCTTGCTACCCCCATCGTAGAGCTCCCAGAGAGCTTTCCAACGATATGATGTGCGCTGTATAACTCCTTACGGATCAAAAGTTATGGGCACCGGAGCAACGAAGACTTGTCACAAGCCCCACGCCCTTGGTTTGCAGGCCTAACATCTTCGCAGAGCTAATAGGGGAAGAAAATGAAAAGGGGGTGCAACATGAGGACTTCCTAGGGGGTCGCCTATACTATTACCATTCTCGCCCAAACGCGCTTATCTTCAGAGTTTTGATAGGATCTGGTGCATTAGTGGTGCTATGATCGCACCCTTCATGCTGATAGTGCAAAGCCTTTATGTGTTGACGGTTCACAGTCCCGGCCAAGGGAGACGGCCCTTTCAAAAGGCCCAATGGGCTTATCGACAGCCCATCTGCTTCAACAACGCAATATTCTCGCAAGACGTGATATCGACGCATTGTAGAGACTTTAATATTACTCGAGTTGGGTCCTCTTCCTTTTCACGGCACACGACGAACGACATGAGATCAAAAAATAGCGCAAACAGAAGAAAAGTAACACGAAACTGATGAAAACGTTTGATTTTGGGTACTGAAAATAGGGGCAGCAAAGCAGGCTTTCAGCCGTCGTCGTAGAGCTACCAGAGATCTTTTCAATCGTATGTTGTGCACCGCATAACTCCTTATGAATGAAACGTTATGGGCACCGGAGCGACGGAGACCTGGTCACAAGCCCCACGCCCTCGGTTTATGGACCCAACCTCTACGCGAAGTGAAGTTGTCTTGCCCAAGATGCCGTGGGTCTCAAAAACAAAAATATGATGGATAAAGCATCTTGGCATGGCTAAACGGGGAAAAAGATGAAAAAGGGGTGTAACCCGAGGACTTCCCAGGGGGTCACCCATCGTTGTGCTACTCTTGCCCAAGCAAGCTTAACTTCATAGTTCTGATGGGATCCGATGCATTAATGCTGGTATGAACACACCCGTCATGTTGAAGGTGCAAAGCTTTATGTGTTGACAGTTCATAGTCCCAGCCAAGAGAGACGGCGCACTCAAAAAGCCCAATGGGCTTATCAACAGCCCATCTGCTTCAACAACACAGCATTATCGCAAGACATGATATTGACATGTTGTAGAGCCTCTAATGTTCCGCTAGTTGAGTTCTCGTCCTTTTCGTGGCTCATGACGAATGACCCAAGACGAAAAAATTGCACAAAAAGAAGAAAAATGTCCCGAAACTAATAAAACATTTGATTTTGGGAACTAAAAATAGGTTCAGTCGAGCAGTCTTGCTACTCCCGTCATAGGGTTCCCAGAGAGCTTTCCAACGGCATGTTGTGCACAGCATAACTCCTTACAGATCAAAAGTTATGGGCACCGGAGCGATGAAGACCTGGTCATAAGCCCCACGCCATCGATTTGCTGGCCCAACCTCTACGCGAAGCGATGTTGTCTTGCCCAAGATGCCGTGGGACTCGAGAATAGAAATGTGATGCATAAAGCATCTTGGCAAGGCTAAAAAGGGAAAAAAAATGAAAAGGGTGTGCAACACGAAGGCTTCCCAAAGGGTCACCCATCTTAGCACTACTCTCGCCTAAGCACGCTTATCTTAGGAGTTCTGATGGGACCCGGTGCATTAGGGGTGCTATGATCACACCCGTCATGCTGATTGTGCAAAGCCCTTACGTGTAGACGGTTCACAGTCCCAGCCAAGAGAGACGCCACATTCAAAAGGTCAAATGGGCTTATCGACAGCCTATCTGCTTCAACGAATCATCCTCGCAAGACGTGATGTCAACATGTTGTAGAGACTCTAATGTTACTCGAGTTGGGTTCTCATCATTTTCACTGCTCACGACGAATGACCCAGGATGAAAAAATAGCGCAAAAAGAAGAAAAATGACCCGAAACTGATAAAAACGTTCGATTTTGGGTACTGAAAATAGGCGTAGCAAAGGAAGCTTGATGCCCCCATCGTAGAGCTCCTAGAGAGCTTTCCAACGGTATGTTGTACGGCGCATAACTCCTTATGGATCAAAAGTTATGGGCACCAGAGCAACAGAGACCTGGTCACAAGCCCCATGCCCTCAGTTTGTAGGCTCAGCCTCTACGCGAAGCAAATTTCTCTGGCCCAAGATGCCGTGGGACTTGAGAATAGAAATGTGATGCATAAAGCATCTTGGCAAGGCTAAACAGGAAAAAAGTGAAAAGGGGGTGCAACACGAGGAATTCCCCAAGGGGTCACCCATTCTAGTACTACTCTCGCCTAAGCACGCTTAACTTCAGAGTTCTGATGGGATCCGGTGCATTAGTACTGCTATGATCGCACCCGTCATGTTGATGGTGCAAAGCCCTTATGTGTTGATGGTTCATAGTCCCAGCCAAGAGAGACGGCCCATTGAAAAATCCCAATGGGCTTATCGACAGCCCATCTACTTCTACAATGCAGTATTCTCGCAAGATGTTACATCGATGCATTGTAGAGCACCTAATGTTCCGCGAGTTGTGTTCTCATCCTTTTCGGACCCGGGATGAAAAAACATCGTAAAAAGAAGAAAAGTGGCCCAAAACTGAAGAAAATATGTGATTTTGGGTATAAAAAATAGCCGCAGCCAAGTAATCTTGTTGCCCACGTTCTAGAGCTCCCAAAGAGCTTTCCAATGGTATGTTGTGCGCCGCATAACTCCTTACGGATCAAAAGTTATGGGCATGGAGCGACGGAGACCTCGTCATAAGCCCAACACTCTCGGTTTACAGGCCCAGCCTCTACGTGAAGCAAAGTTGTCTTGCCCAAGATGCGGTAGTACTCTAGAATAGAAAAGTGATGGATAAATCATCTTGGCAAGGCTAAACGGGGGAAAAATGAAAATGGGGTGCAACACGAGGAATTCCCCAAGGGGTCACCCATTCTAGTACGACTCTCGCCCAAGCACTCTTAACTTCAGAGTTCTAATGCGATCCGATGCATTAGTGCTGCTATGATCGCACCCATCATGCTGATGGTGCAAAGCCCTTATGTGTTGATCGTTCACAGTCCCAGCCAAGAGAGACGGCCCATTCAAAAATCCCAGTGGGCTTATCGACAGCCCATCTACTTCAACAACACAGCATTCTCGCAAGACGTTATATCGATGCATTGTAGAGCCTTTAATGTTCCACGAGTTGGGTTCTCGTCCTTTTCGCGGCTCACGACGAACGACCCGGGGTGAAAAAATAGCGTAAAAAGAAAAAAAGTGGCCCAAAACTAATGAAAACGTTCGATTTTGTGTTGCAAAAATTGGCGCCATCGAGTGGGCTTGCTACCCGCGTCTTGGAGCTCCCAGAGAGCTTTCCAACGGTATGTTGTATACCACATAACTCCTTACAGATCAAAAGTTATGTGCACTGGAGCGGCAGAGACCTAGTCACAAGCCCCACGCTCTCGGTTTGTAGGCCTAACCTCTACGTGAAGCAAAGTTGTCTTGCCCAAGATGTGGTAGCACTCTAGAATAGAAATGTGATGGAAAAAGCATCTTGGCAAGGCTAAACAAGGAAAAAAATGAAAAGGGGGTGCAACACGAGGACTTCCCAAGGGGTCACCCATCCTAGTACTACTCTCACCCAAGCACGCTTAATTTTGGAGTTCTGAATGGATCTAGTGCATTAGTGTTGATATGATCGTACTCGTCATGTTGTTGGTGCAAAGCCCTTATGTGTCATCTTTTTCGCGGCTCTTGACGAACAATCTGGGAAGAAGAAGCAGCGTAAAACGAAGAAAAGTCACCCAAAATTGATGAAAATGTTTGATTTTGGGCACCAAAAATAGGCGCAGCCGAGCAGGCTTACTGCCCTTGACGTAGAGCTCCCAGCAAACTTTCCAACGATATGCTGTGTGCCACATAACTCCATACAGATCAAAAGTTATGGGCACCGGAGCGACGAAGACTTAACCACAAGCCCCACGCCCTTGATTTGCGGGCCCAACCTCTACGCGAAATGAAGTTTTCTTCTATAAGATGCCGTTAGAGTTGAGAATAGAAATGTGATGGATAAAGCATCTTGGCAAGGCTAAACAAGGAAAAAAAATGAAACGGGGGTGCAACACGAGGACTTCCCAATGGGTCACTCATCCTAGTACTGCTCTCGCCAAAGCACTCTTAATTTTGGAGTTCTGAATGGATCTGGTGCATTAGTGTTGATATGATCGTACTCGTCATGTTGTTGGCGCAAAGCCCTTATGTGTCGTCTTTTTCGCGGCTCTTAACGAACGATCTGGGAAGAAGAAGTAGCGTAAAATGAAGAAAAGTCACCCAAAATTGATGAAAATGTTTGATTTTGGGCACCAAAAATAGGCGCAGCCGAGCAAGCTTGCTGCCCTTGACGTAGATCTCCCAGCAAACTTTCCAACGATATGCTGTGTGCCACATAACTCCATACGGATCAAAGGTTATGGGCACCGGAGCGACGGAGACTTAACCACAAGCCCCACGCCCTTGATTTGCGGGCCCAGCCTCTACGCGAAATGAAGTTTTCTTCTACAAGATGCCGTTAGAGTTGAGAATAGAAATGTGATGGATAAAGCATCTTGGAAAGGCCAAAAAGGGGAAAAAATGAAAATGGGGTACAACAAAAAGACTTCCCAGGGGCTCACCCATCCTTGTACTACTCGAGACCAAGCACGCTTAACTTTGGAGTTCTAATGGGATCTGGTGCATTAGTGCTATTATGATCGCACCCGTCATGATGATGGTTCAAAGCCCTTATATGTTGACGGTTCACAGTCCCAGCCAAGAGAGACGGCCCATTCAAAAGGCCCAATGGGCTTATCGACAGCCCATCTTCTCCAACAACGAAGCATTCTCGCAAAACATGATATCAATGCATTGTAGAGGCTCTAATGTTCCGCGAGTTGGGTTCTCGTCCTTTTTGCGGCTCACGACGAATGACCCGAGAAGAAAAAACATAGTAAAAAGAAGAAAAGTGGCTCGAACTAATGAAAACATGTGATTTTGGGTACATAAAATAGGTGCAGTCGAGTAATCTTATTGCCCCCGTTCTAGAGCTCTGAGAGAGCTTTCCAATGATATGATGTGCACCGCATAACTACTTACAGATCAAAAGTTATGGGCACGGGGCAACGGAGACCTGGTCATAAGCCCCACGCCCTCGGTTTTGTGGGCCTAACCTCTATGCGAAGTGAAGTTGTCTTGCCCAAGATGCAGTGGGACTCAAGAATAGAAATATGATGGATAAAGTATCTTGGCAAGGCTAAACGGGGAAAAAAATTGAAAATGGGATGCAACAGGAGTACTTCACTGGGGGTCACCCATCCTAGTACTACTCTTGCCCAAGCACGCTTAACTTCGGAGTTCTGATGGGATCTGGTGCATTAGTGCTGGTATGATCGCACCCTTCATGCTGATGTTGCAAAGCCCTTTTGCGTTGACGGTTCACAGTCCCAGCCAAGAGAGATGGCCCATGGGCTTTTCGACAGCCCATCTACTTTAGCAATGCATCATTCTCGCAAGACGTGATATCGACGTGTTGAAGAGACTAATGTTCAGCGAGTTGGGTTCTCGTTCTATTCGCGGCTCACGACGAACAATCCAAGATGAAAAAATAGTGTAAAAAGAAGAAAAGTGACCCCAAACTGATGAAAAAATTCGATTTTAGGTACCGAAAATAGGGGCAGCCGAGTAGGCTTGCTGCCACTATCATAGAGCTCCTAGAGAGCTATCCAACGGTATGCTTTGCACCATATAACTCCTTACGGATCAAAAGTTATGGGCACAGAGCGAAAGAGACTTGTCACAGGCCCCACACCCTCGGTTTGCGGGTCCAGCCTCTACGCGAAGTGATGTTGTCTTGCCCAAGATGCCGTGGGACTCGAGAATAGAAATCTGATGAATAAAGCATCTTGGCAAGGCTTAATAGGGAAAAAAATTAAAAGGGGGTGCAACACGAGGACTTCCCAAGGGGTCACCTATCCTAGTACTTCTCTCGCCCAAGCATGCTTAACTTCGGAGTTCTGATGGGATTCGGTGCATTAGTGCTAGTATGATTGCACCCGTCATGTTGATGGTGCAAAGCCCTTATGTGTTGACAATTCACAATCCCAGCAAAGAGAGACGGCCTATTCAAAAGGCCCAATGTGCTTATCGACAACCCATCTGTTTCAACAATGCATCAATCTCATAAGACGTGATATCGACGCGTTCTAGAGCTCCCAATGTTTCGCAAGCTGCATTCTCGCCCCTTCGCAGCACACGACAAATGACCCGGGATGAAAAAATAGCACAAAAAGAAGAAAAATGGCCCGAACTTATGAAAACGTTCGATTTTGGGTACCCAAAATAGGACCAATCGAGCAGGCTTGCTACCCCTATCGCAGAGCTCCCAGTGAGCTTTCCAATGGTAAGCTATGCGCCGTATAACTCCTTACGGATCAAAAGTTATGGGCACCAGAGCGAAGAAGACATGGTCACAAGCCCCACGCCCCTGGTTTACGGGCCCAACCTCTACACGAAGCGAAGTTGTCTTGCCCAATATGTCGTAGGACTCGAGAATAGAAATGTGATGGATAAAGCATCTTGGCAAGGCTTAACGTGGAAAAAAAATGAAAATGGGGTGCAACACGAGGACTTTCCACGGGGTCACCTATCCTAGTACTACTCTCGCCCAAGCATAGTAAACTTCAGAGTTCTGATGGGATCCAGTGCATTAGTGTGGGCATGATCGCACCCGTCACACTGATGGTGCAAAGACATTATGTTTTGACGGTTCACAGTCTCAGCCAAGAGAGATGGCCCATTCAAAAGGCCCAATGGGCTTATCGACAACCTATCTGCTTCAACAATGCATCAATCTCGTACGACATGATATTGACGCATTGTAGAGCCTCCGATGTTCTAGGAGTTGGGTTCTTGTCGTTTTCACAACACACGACGAATGTCCCAGGACGAAAAAACAGTGCAAAAAGAGGAAAAATGGACCGAAACTTATGAAAACGTTCTATTTTGTGTACTGAAAATAGGGGCAACCGAGTAGGCTTGCTGTCCCAATCATACAGCTCCCAGAGAGCTTTCTAACGGTATGCTGTATGCCGTATACCTCCTTACAGATCAAGAGTTATGGGTACCGGAGCAACGGAGACCTGGTCACAAGTCCCACACCCTCAGTTTGCGAGCCCAACCTCTTTGCAAATCGAAGTTGTCTTGCCCACAATGCCGTGGGACTCGATATTAGAAATGTGATGGATAAAGCATCTTGGCAAGGCTAAACGGGGAAAAAAATGAAAAGGGGGTGCAACACGAGGACTTCCCAAGGGTTCACCCATCCTAGCACTACTCTCGCCCAAGCACGCTTAACTTCGGAGTTCTGATGGGATCCGGTGCATTAGGGTTGGTATGATCGCACCCATCATATTGATGGTGCAAAGCCATTATGTGTTGACGGTTCACAGTCCAAGCCAAGAGAGACGGCCCATTCAAAAGGCCCATTGGGCTTATCGACAACCTATTTGCTTCAACAACGCAGCATTCTCACAAGACGTGACATCGACGCGATGTAGAGCCTATAATGTTCCGCGAGTTGGGTTCTCCTCCTTTTCGCTTCTCACAACGAACGACTAGGGATGAAAAAAAAAACGCAAATAGAAGAAAAGTGGCCCAAAATTGATGAAAATGTTTGATTTTAGGTAACGAAAATCGTCGCAGCCGAGCAGGATTGCTACCTTTATCGTAGACCGCCGAGGGAGCTTCCCAACGGTTTGGTGTGCAATGTTTAACTCCTTACGGATCAAAAGTTATGGGCACCAGTGCGATGGAGACCTGATCACAAGCCTATTGCCCTCGGTTTGCGGGCCCTACCTCTAAGCGAAGCGAAGTTGTCTTTCCCAAGAAACTGTAAGACTCGAGAATTGAAATATGATGGATAAAGCATCTTGGCAAGGCTAAACGAGCGAAAAAAATGAAAAGGGGGTGCAACTCGAGGACTTCCCTTGGGGTCACCCTCCTAGTACTACTCTCGTCCAAGCACGCTTAACTTCGGAGTTCTGATGGGATCCGGTTCATTAGTGCTGCTATGATCACACCTGTCATGTTGACTGTGCAAATCCCTTATGTGTTGACGGTTCACAGTCCCAGCCAAAAGTGACGGCCCATTCAAAAGGCCCAATGGGCTTATCGACAGCCCATCTACACGAACTAAGCAGCATTCTCGCAAGATATTATATCGACGCGTTGTAGAGCCTCTAATGTTCTGCGAGTTGGGTTCTCGTCCTTTTTGCGGCTCACGACGAACAACCCAGGATGAAAAAATAGGGCAAAAAGAAGAAAAGTGACCCTAAACTGATGAAAAAATTCAATTTTGGTTACCGAAAATAGGGACAGCCAAGTAGGCTTGCTGCCACCATCATAGAGCTCCTAGAGAGCTTTCCGAAAATATGCTTTGCACCATATAACTCCTTACGGATCAAAAGTAATGGGCCCCGGAGCGACGGAGACCTGGTCACAAGCCCCACGTCCTCGGTTTGCGGGCCCAGCCTCTTCACGAAGCGAAGTTGTCTTGCCAAGATGCCGTGGGACTCAAGAATAGAAATCTGATGAATAAAGCATATTGGCAAGGCTAAACGTCGAAAAAAAATTAAAAGGGGGTGCAACACGAGGACTTCCCAGGGGGTCACCTATCCATGTACTACTCTCGCCCAAGCACGGTTAACTTCAGAGTTCTCATGGGATCCGGTGCATTAGTATGGGTATGATCGCACCTGTCATGCTGATGGTGCAACGACCTTATGTGCTAACGGTTCATAGTCTCAGTCAAGAGAGATGGCCCATTCAAAAGGCCCAATGGGCTTATCGACAACCCATCTGCTTCAACAACATATCAATCTTGTAAGTCGTGATATCGGCGCGTTGTAAAGCTTTCAATGTTCTACGAGTTAGGTTCTTGTCCTTTTCGCAGCACCGGACGAATGACCTAGGATGAAAAAATAGTGCAAAAAGAAGAAAAATGGCCTGAAACTTATGAAAACGTTCTATTCTGGGTACCGAAAATAGGGGCCATCGAGTAGGCTTGCTGCCCCCATCGTAGAGCTCCCGAAGAGGTTTTTAACGGTATGTTGTACGCCGTATAACTCCTTACAGATCAAAAGTTATGGGCACTGGAGAGATGGAGACCTAGTCACAAGCCCCACGCCCTCGGTTTGCGGGCCCAACTTCTACGCGAAGCGAAGTTGTCTTGCCCAAGATGCCGTGGGACTCGAGAATAGAAATATGATGAATAAAGCAACTTGGCAAGGCTTAACAGGGAAAAAATGAAAAGGGGGTGCAACACGAGGACTTCTCAAGGGGTCACCCATCATAGTACTACTCTCGCCCATGCACGCTTAACTTCGGAGTTCTGATAGGATCCGATGCATTAGTGCTGGTATGATCCCACCCGTTATGCTGATGGTGCAAATCCCCTATGTGTTGACGGTTCACAGTCCCAGCCAAGAGAGGCGGCCCATTCAAAAGGCCCAATAGGCTTATCGACATCCCATTTGCTTCAACAATGCAGCATTCTCACAAGACGTGATATCGACACGATGTAGAGCATCTAATGTTCCGCGAGTTGGGTTCTTGTCTTTTTCCCTACTTACGACGAATGACCTGAGATGAAAAAACAGCGTAAAAAGAAGAAAAGTGGCCCAAAATTGATGAAAATGTTTGATTTTGGGTAACCAAAACCAGCGCAGCCGAGCAGGATTGCTATCTCCATCGTAGAGCTCCGAGAGAGCTTCCCTACGGTTTGCTATTCACTGTATAACTCCTTACGAATTAAAAGTTATGGGCACCAGAGCGATGGAGACCTAGTCACAAGCCCATTGCCCTCGGTTTGTGGGCCCAACCTCTAAGCGAAGCGAAGTTGTCTTTCCCAAGAAATCGTAAGACTCGAGAATTGAAATGTGATGGATGAAGCATCTTGGCAAGTCTAAAAGGGGGAAAAAATGAAAAGGGGGTGCAACTCGAGGACTTCTCTCGAGGTCACCCATCCTAGTACTATTCTCGTCAAAGCACGCTTAACTTCAGAGTTCTAATGGGATCCTGTTCATTAGTGCTGCTATGATCGCACCCGTCATGTTGATTGTGCAAATCCCTTATGTGTTGATGGTTCACAGTCCTAGCCAAGAGTGATGGCCTATTCAAAAGGCCCAATGGGCTTATCGACAGCCCATCTGCTTCAACTAAGCAACATTCTCACAAGATGTTATATCGACGCGTTATAGAGCCTCTAATGTTCTGCGAGTTGGGTTCTCGTCCTTTTTACGGCTCTCGACGAACAACCCAGGATGAAAAAACAGTGCAAAAAGAAGAAAAGTGACCTGAAAATAACGAAAAAATTGATTTTGGTTACTGAAAATAGGGGCAGCCGAGTAGGCTTGCTGCCTTCATCGTAGAGCTCCCAGAGAGCTTTCCAACGGTACGCTTTGCACCGTATAACTCCTTACGGATCAAAAGTTATGGGCACCGGAGTGACGGAAACCTGGTCACAACTCCCACGCTCTGGGTTTGCTGGCCCAGCCTCTACACGAAGCGAAGTTGTCTTGCCCAATATGTCGTGGGACTCGAGAATAGAAATCTTATGAATAAAGCATCTTGGCAAGGCTTAACAGGGAAAAAAATGAAAAGGGGATGCAACACGAGGACTTCCCAGGGGGTCACCCATCCGAGTACTACTCTCACCCAAGCACGCTTAACTTCAGAGTTCTGATGGGATCCTGTGCATTAGTGCGGGTATGATCGCACCCATTATGCTGATGGTACAAAGCCCTTATGTGTTGACGGTTCATAGTCTCAGCCAAGAGAGACGGCCCATTCAAAAGGCCCAATGGGCTTATCGATAATCCATCTGCTTCAACAACGCATCAATCTCATAAGACGCGATAACGATGCGTTCTAGAGCCTCCAATGTTCCACGAGATGGGTTCTCGTCCCTTTCGCGGCACACGACGAATGACCCAGGACGAAAAAATAGTGCAAAAAGAAGAAAAATGGCCTGAAACTTATGAAAAGGTTCGATTTTGGGTACCCAAAATAGGGGCAACTGAGCGGGCTCACTGCCCCCATCGTAGAGCTCTCAAAGAGCTTTCCAACGGTACGATGTGCTCAATATAACTCCTTACGGATGAAAAGTTATGGGCATCTGCGCGACAAAGACCTGGTCACAAGCACCACGCCCCCGATTTGCAAGCCCTGCCTCTATGCGAAGCGAAATTGTTTTGCCCAAGATGTCGTGGGACTCGAGAATAGAAATGTGATGCATAAAGCATCTTGGCAAGGCTAAACGGGGAAAAAAATGAAAATAGGGTACAACACAAGGACTTCCCATGGGGTCACCCATCCTAGTACTACTCTTGCCCAAGCACGCTTATCTTTGGAGTTCTTATGGGACTCCGGTGAATTAGTGGTGCTATGATCGCACTCGTCATGCTGATGGTGCAAATCCCTTATGTGTTGACGGTTGACAATCCCAACAATGAGAGACGACCCATTCAAAATGCGCAATGGGCTTATTGACTGTCCATTTGCTTCAACAACGTACCATTCTTGCTAGATGTTATATCGACGTGTTGTAGAGCCTCTAATGTTCCACGAGTTGGGTTCTCGTCCTTTTTGCTGCTCACGACGACCGACCTAGGATGAAAAATAGCGCAAAAAGAAGAAAATTAGCCGAAACTGATGAAAACGTTTAATTTTCGGCAACAAAAACAGACGCATCAGAGCAGGCTTGTTACCCCCATCGTAGAGCTCTTAGTGAGCTTTCCAACGATAAGTTGTACACCGTATAACTCCTTACGGATCAAAAATTATAAGCACTAGAGCAACGGAGACCTGGTCACAAGCCCCATGCCCCCGGTTTACGAGCCCAGCCTCTACGAGAAGCAAAGTTGTCTTGCCCAAGATTCTGTGGGACTCGAGAATAGAAATGTGATGGATAAAGCATCTTGGCAAGGCTAAACGGGAAAAAAATTAAAAAGGGGGTGCAACACGAGGACTTCCCAGGGGGTTACCCATCCTAGTACTACTCTCGCCCAAGTATGCTTAACTTTGAGTTCTGATGGGATTCGGTGCATTAGCGCTGCTATGATTGCACCCGTCATGCTAATGGTGCAAATCCCTTATGTGTTGACGGTTCACAGTCCCAGCCAAAAGTGACAGCCCATTCAAAAGGCCCAATGGGCTTATCGACAGGCTATCTGCTTCAACAACACAGCATTCTCGCACGACGTTATACCGACGCGTTGTAGAGCCTCAAATGTTTAGCGAGTTGGGTTCTCGTACTTTTCGCGGCTTATGACAAATGACCCCAGATGAAAAAACTTCGCAAAAAGAAGAAAAGTGGCCCGTAAGTTATGAAAACATTTTATTTGGGTACCGAAAACAAGCGCAGCTTTGCTGTCTTGCTACCCCTGTCGTAGAGTTCCTAAAGAGCTTTCCAACAGTATGCTTTGCGCGGCATAACTCCTTACGTATCAAATGTTTTGGACACCGAAGTGACAAAGACCTGGTCACAAGCCCCACGCCTTCTATTTGCGGGCCCAACCTCTACGCTAAGCGAAGTTGTCTTTCCCAAGATGCCGTGGGACTCGAGAATAGAAATGTGATGGATAAAGTATCTTGGCAAGGCTAAACGGGGAAAAAAATGAAAACGGGGTGCAACACAAGGACTTCCCTGGGGGTCACCCATCCTAGTACTGCTTTCGCCCAAGCACGCTTAACTTCGGAGTTCTGATGGGATCTAGTGCATTAGTGCAAGAATGATTGCACCCGTCATGTTGATGGTGCAAAGCACTTATGTGTTTACAGTTCACAGTCCCAGCCAAGAGAGACTGCCCATTCAAAAGGCCCAATGGGCTTATCATCAACCCATCTGCTTCAACAATGTAGTATTCTGGCAAGGCATGATTTGACACGTTGTAGAACCTCTAATTTTTTGCAAGTTGTGTTCTCGTCATTTTCGCTACTTACGACGAATGACCCGGGACAAAAAAATAGCGCAAAAAGAAGAAAAGTGGCCTAAAACTAATAAAACGTTCAATTTTGGGTACCGAAAACAAGCATAGCTAGTACTACTCTAGCCCAAGTAGGCTTACTTCCCTCGTCGTACAACTCCCAAGGAGCTTTCCAACGGTATGTTGTGCTCCGCATAACTCCTTACGGATCAAAAGTTATAGGCACCGGAGTGACGGAGACATGGTCACAAGTCCCACGCCCTCTGTTTGCAGGCCCAACCTCTACGCGAAGCGAAGTTTTCTTGTCCAAGATGCCATAGGACTCTAGAATAAAATGTGATGGATAAAGCATCTTGGCAAGGCTAAACGGGGAAAAAATTGAAAAGGGGGTGCAACACGAGGACTTCCCAAGGGATCACCCATCCTAGTACTATTCTCGCCCAAGTATGCTATACTTTGGAGTTCTGATGGGATTCGGTGCATTAGTGCTGCTCTGATCGCACCCGTCATGCTGATGGTGCAAATCCCTTATGTGTTGACGGTTCACAGTCCCAGCCAAGAGTGACGGCCCATTCAAAAGGCCTAATGGGCTTATCGACAGGCCATCTGCTTCAACAATACAGCATTCTCGCAAAACATTATACCAACGTGTTGTAAAGCCTCAAACGTTCAGCAAGTTGGGTTCTCGTCCTTTTCGCGACTCATGACAAACGACCCAAGATGAAAAAACTTTGCAAAAAGAAGAAAAGTGGCCCGAAAGTTATGAAAATGTTTGATTTGGGTACCCAAAAAAAGCGCAGCTTTGCTGTCTTGCTACCCCTGTCGTAGAGCTCCTAAAGAGCTTTCCAACGGTATGCTTTGCGTGGCATAACTCCTTACGGATCAAATGTTTTGGGCACCGAAGTGACAAAGACCTGGTCACAAGCCCCACGCCCTCTATTTGCGGGCCCAACCTCTACGCGAAGCGAAGTTGTCTTTTCCAAGATGCCGTGGGACTCGAGAATAGAAATGTGATTGATAAAGTATCTTGGCAAGGCTAAACGGGGAAAAAAATGAAAACAGGGTGCAACACGAGGACTTCCCAGGGGATCACCCATCCTAGTACTACTTTCATCCAAGCAAGCTTAACTTCGGAGTTCTTATGGGATCCAGTGCATTAGTGCAGGAATGATTGCACCCGTCATGTTGATAGTGCAAAGCCCTTATGTGTTGATGGTTCACAGTCCCAGCCAAGAGAGACAGCCCATTCAAAAGGCCCAATGGGCTTATCATCAACCCATCTGCTTCAACAACGTAGTATTCTGGCAAGACGTGATTCGACATGTTGTAGAACCTCTAATTTTTTGCAAGTTCTGTTCTCGTCATTTTCGATGCTCCCGACAAATGACCTGGGACGAAAAAACGCAAAAAGAAGAAAAGTGGCCTAAAACTGATGAAAACGTTCGATTTTGGGTACCGAAAACAAACATAGAAGTGTAGGCTTACTTCCCTCGTCGTACAACTGACAAAGAGTTTTCCAACGGTATGTTGTGTGCTGCATAACTCCTTACGGATCAAAAGTTATAGGCACCAGAGTGACGGAGACATGGTCACAAGTCCCATGCCCTCAGTTTCCAGGCCCAACCTCTGCGCGAAGTGAAGTTGTCTTGCCCAAGATGCTGTAGGACTCTAGAATAAAAATGTGATGCATAAAGCATCTTGGCAAGGATAAACGAAGAAAAAATTGAAAAGGTAATGCAACAAGAGGACTTCCCAAGGGGTCACCCATCCTGGTACTACTCTCACCCAAGTATGCTTAACTTTGGAGTTCTGATGGGATTCGGTGCATTAGTGTTGCTATGATCGCACCCGTCATGCTGATGGTGCAAATCCCTTATGTGCTGACGGTTCACAGTCCCAGCCAAGAGTGACGGCTCATTCAAAAGGCCCAATAAGCTTATCGACAGGCCATCTGCTTCAACAACACAGCATTCTCGCAAGATGTTATACCGACGCGTTGTAGAGCCTCAAATGTTCAGTGAGTTGGGTTCTCGTCCTTTTTGCGGCTCATGACAAACAACCCGGGATGAAAAAACTTCGCTAAAAGAAGAAAAGTGGCCCAAAAGTTATGAAAATGTTTGACTTGGGTACCGAAAACAAGCACAGCTATGATGTCTTGCTGCCCCACTCGTAGAACTCCTAAAGAGCTTTCCAACTGTATACTTTGCACTGCAGAACTCCTTACAAATCAAAAGCTTTGGGCACCGGAGTAACGGAGACTTGGTCACAAACCCCACACCCTCTGTTTCTGGGCCCAACCTCTACGCGAAGCAAAGTTGTCTTTCCCAAGATTCCGTGGGACTCAAGAATAGAAATGTGATGGATAAAGTATCTTGGCAAGGCTAAACGGGGAAAAAAATGAAAACGGGGTGCAACACAAGGACTTCCCAAGGTGTCACTCATCCTAGTACTACTTTCGCCCAAGCACACTTAACTTCGGAGTTCTGATGGGATCCAATGCATCAGTGCTGGAATGATCGCACCCATCATGTTGATGGTGTAAAGCCCTTATGTGTTGACGGTTCACAGTCCCAGCCAAGGGAGAGAGCCCATTCAAAAGGCCCAATGGGCTTATCATCAACCCATATGCTTCAACAACGTAGTATTCTGGCAATACATGATTCGATACGTTGTAGAACCTTTAATTTTTTTGCAAGTTGTGTTCTCGTCACTTTCGCTGCTCAAGACGAATGACCCGGGATGAAAAAACATCACAAAAAGAAGAAAAGTGGCCTAAAACTGATGAAAACGTTTGATTTTGGGTACCGAAAACTAGCATAACGGTGTAGGCTTACTTCCCTCGTTGTACAACTCCCAAAGAGCTTTCCAACGGTATATTGTATGCAGCATAACTCCTTACGGATCAAAAGTTATAGGCACTGGAGCGACGGAGACACGGTCACAAGTCCCACGCCCTCGGTTTGCAGGCCCAACCTCTACGCGAAGCGAAGTTGTCTTGCCCAAGATACCGTAGGACTCTAGAATAAAAATGTGATGAATAAAGCATCTTGGCAAGGCTAAATGAGGAAAAAAATGAAAAAGGTGTGCAACACGAGGACTTCCAAAGGGGTCACCCATCCTAGTACTACTCTTTCCCAAGCACACTTAACTTCAGAGTTCTTATGGGATCCGGTCCATTAGTACTGGTATGATCGCACCCATCATGCTGATAGTGCAAAGCCCTTATGTGTTGATGGTTCACAGTCCCAGCCAAGTGAGACAACCCATTCAAAAGGCCCAATGGGCTTATCGATAGCCCATCTACTTCAACAACGCAGCATTCTCGCAAGACATGATATCGACACATTGTAGAGCCGGTAATGTTTCGCGAGTTGGGTTCTCGTCCTATTCGCGGCTCACGACGAATGACCCGGGATGAAAAAATAGCGCAAAACTAGAAAAGTTAACCGAAAGTGACGAAAATGTTCGATTTTAGGCACGGAGCAACGGAGACCTGGTCATAATCCCCACATCCTCAGTTCGCGGGCACAACCTTTAAACGAAGCAAAGTTGTCATGCCCAAGATGCCGTGGGACTTGAGAATAGATATGTGATGGATAAAGCATCTTGGGAAGGCCAAACAGAAAAAAAATGAAAAGGTGGTGCAACACGAGGACTTCCTTAGTAGTCACCCATCCTAGTACTACTCCCTCCCAAGCACGCTTAACTTCTGAGTTTTGATGGGATCTGGTGCATTAGTGCTGGTATGATTGCACTAGTCACGCTGATGGTGCAAAGCCCTTTTGTGTTGACGGTTCACAGTCCCAGCCAAGAGAGACGGCCCATTCAAAAGGCCCAATGGGTTTATCGACAGCCCATCTGTACAATCAACGTAGAATTCTCATAAGATGTGATATCAATGCATTGTAGAGCCTTTAATGTTCCGCGAGGTGGGTTCTCGTCCTTTTTGCGGCTCACGACGACCGACGCGGGATGAAAAAACTGCGCAAAAAGAAGAAAATAGGCCCGAAACAGATGAAAACATTTGATTTTTGGTAACGAAAATAGGCGCAGCCGAGTAGGCTTGCTTCCCCCGTCGTAGAGCTCCCAGTGAGCTTTCCAACGGTAAGCTATGCATAGTATAACTCCTTACGGATCAAAAGTTATGAGCACTAGAGCGACGGAGACCTGGTCACAAGCACTACGCCCCCGGTTTACGGGCCCAGCCTCTACGCGAAGCGACATTATCTTGCCCAAGATGTCGTTGGACTCGAGAATAGAAATGTGATGGATAAAGCATCTTGGCAAGGCTAAATGGGGAAAAAAATGAAAATGGGGTGCAACATGAGGACTTCCCAGGGGGTCACCCATCCTAGTACTACTCTCGCCCAAGCATGCTTAACTTCAGAGTTCTGATAGGATCCAATGCATTAGTGTTGCTATGATCGTACCCATCATGCTGATGGAGCAAATCCCTTATGTGTTGACGGTTCACAGTCCCAGCCAAGAGTGACAGCCCATTTAAAAGGCCCAATAGGCTTATCGACAACGCATCTGCTTTAACAATGCAGCATTCTCGTAAGATGTTATATCGATGCATTTTAGACTCTCTAATGTTCCGCAAGTTGGATTCTTGTCCTTTTTGCAGCTCACGACAAATGACCCAGGACGAAAAATAGCGTAAAAAGAAGAAAAGTGGCCAAAAACTGAGGAAAACATTTGATTTAGGTACCAAAAATAGGCACAGTTGAGCTATCTTGCTACCCGCGTCGTATATCTCCTAGAGAGCTTTCCAACGGTATGTTGTGCGCTGCATAACTCCTTACGAATCAAAAGTTATGGGCACCGGAGCAACGGAGACCTGGTCACAAGCCCCACGCCCTCAGTTTGCGGGCCTAACCTCTACGCGAAGTGAAGTTGTCTTTCCCAAGATACCGTGGGACTCGAGAATAGAAATGTGATGGATAAAGTATCTTGGCAAGGCTCAACGGTGGAAAAAAAGGAAAAAGGCGTGCAATCCGTGGACTCCCCAAGGGGTCACCCATCCTATTACTACTCTTGCCCAAGCACGCTTAACTTCAGAGTTCTGATTGGATAAGGTGCATTAGTACAGGTATGATCGCACTCATCATACTGATAGAGCCACGCAATTATCTGTTGACTATTCACAGTCCCAGCCAAGAGAGACGGCTCATTCAAAAGGCCCAATGAGCTTATTGACAGCCCATCTGCTTCAACAATGCATCATTCTCGTAAGATGTGATATCGACATGTTGTAAAAACTCTAATGTTCCACGATTTGGGTTGTCGTCCTTTTTGTTGCTCACGACGAACAACCCAGGATGAAAAAACAGTGCCAAAAGAAGAAAAGTGACTTGAAACTGATGAAAACATTCGATTTTGGGTACCAAAAATAGGGGCAGCTGAGTATGCTTGCTGCCCTTGTCGTAGAGCTCCCAGAGTGCTTTCCAACGGTACACTTTCCACAATATAACTCCTTACAGAACAAAAGTTATGGGCACCAGAGCGACGGAGACCCGGCTAGAAGCCCTACGCCCTCAGTTTGCGAGCCCAGCCTCTACGCGAAGCGAAGTTGTCTTGGCCAAGATGCCGTGGGACTCGAGAATAGAAATGTGATGAATAAAGCATCTTGGCAAGGCTAAACAGGGGAAAAAAGGGTACAGCACGAGAACTTCCCAGGGGGTCACCCATCCTAGTACTACTCTTGCCCAAGCACGCTTAACTTCGCAATTCTGATGGGATTTGGTGCATTAGTGCTGGAATGATCGCACCCGTCATGCTGATGGTGCAAAGCCCCTAAGTGTTGACGGTTTACAGTCTCTGCCAAGGGAGACGGCCCATTTGGAAGGCCCAATGGGGTTATCGACAGCCCATCTGCTTCAACAATTCATCAATCTCGTAAGACGTGATATCGATGCATTGTAGTGTCTCTAATGTTCCACGAGTTGGGTTCTCATCCTTTTCGCGGAACACGACTAATGACCGGGGATGAAAAAACAACGCAAAAAGAGGAAAAGTGGTCTGAAACTTATGAAAATATTCAATTTTGGGTACCGAAAAAAGGGACAACCAAGAAGGCTTGCTGCCCCCGTCGTAAAGCTCCTAGAGAGCTTTCCAACGGTATGCTGTGCACCGCATAAAACCTTACGGATCAAAAGTTATGGGCAATGGAGCGACGTAGACCTGGTCACAAGCCCCACCCCCTCAGCTTGCGGGCCCAGCCTCTACGCGAAGCGAAGTTGTCTTGCCCAAGATGTCGTAGGACTCGAGAATAGAAATGTGATACATAAAGCTTCTTGGCAAGGCTAAACATGGGAAAAAAATAAAAAGGGGGTCACCCATCCAAGTACTACTCTCACCCAAGCAAGCTTAACTTCGGAGTTCTGATGGGATCCGGTGCATAAGTGTTGGTATGATAGCACCCGTCATGCTGATGGTGCAAAGCCCTTATGTGTTGATGGTTCACAGTCCCAGCCAAGAGAGTCGGCCCATTCAAAGGGCCCAATGAGCTTATCGACAGCCCATCTACTTCAACAACGCAGCATTCTCGCAAGACGTTATATTGACGCATTGTAGAGCCTCAAATGTTCCGCGAGTTGGGTTCTCGTCCTTTTTGAGACTAACGACAAATGATCCGGGATGAAAAAACAACGCAAAACGTAGAAAAGTAGCCCGAAACTAATGAAAACGTGCAATTTTGGGTACCTAAAACAGGTACAGCTAAGCAAGCTTCCTACCCCCGTCGTAGAGCTCCTAGAGAGCTTTCCAATAGTATGCTGTGCGCCGCATATGTCACGCCCCAACTCGACCTATAGAGGTTAGACTAGGGTGTGATCTAAACATTCATATCACTTCACGTATTTAATCGTTCATTAAGGTTTAACGCTTAACGTTAGCCTAGAACCCCAAAAAAATTCTCCAGAAAAACGGTAGCATAACGGCTGTAATTGGCTCTTTAGTTTGACCCAATTTCCTAAACTCCTCAAAACTTTCAATTTCAAATTTGATTCCAACTAAGATTACTATTTATCACCAATTGAAATGTTTACTATTTTTCTCAAGTCTCATTTATGTGTCAATCCTTGTTACAAAGTACCTGTTGATTTTAGCTTACCAATGTGTACCTGCTTAAGATTGGATAGATTCATTTTACTTAACCTTTTACCTAATATTTCATAAGCCTATGATAGATACTAAACCAAAGTAGCGATAGCAAGATGACCAGGAGAGTGTGTATCTAGTTATGATTAGTACAAACCAAAATTAGACCCCAAATTACAACGAGGGTCATTTACAATACAACAACAAGCAACATAAGAAATAGTCTTCAAGCAACATATCATTCACAAAGTGGCCATAGTCAAGTAAGGCACGTAGGGCAAGCAATCATTCCAAGGAGTCATCAATAGGCACGTTATCCTCGGGTACCTGTTCCTGGTCTTCTTCACTAGTGATGATAAAAGAGGGTGAGTCCTCATGAACTCAGCGAGGGGGAACGAGAAATACGTTTTGAAACTCTTTTCAGTTAAACTTATGAAAAACTCTTTTTGAAAACATGTCACGTATTACAAGTAATAAGGTACGCAAAGTATAAGAATCAAATTGAGCAACAGATACAATTACCAATCATTTCAAGGATATGGCGAGCATTTGCTCTCAATATCAATTTCGATACGATTGTTGCAGCCGACTTCAATAATCCACTTATCGCTCCCATTTGGGTGTACTCCGGATGTACCTCGAAAACCTACGACCCAACTCTCCGATGGTGGAATGCCAAGCGAGAGAGGGAATTGGACCATGGTAGTCACGGTAGCACTGACAAGCCCAATGCTGCCTGGCGTGCGTGAAACGCTACCATGCCACAATGAAAGGTTGCAACCTTGTATGCAATGCACATTTATAATATTTAACATATCACATTAGGAGGACAACAAAGTAGGTCGCCTCCGAGCAGTTATAAGATCGCTCGTTGACAAGTAAACATACGAGGCATGTTTGACATCTAATTTCACTTGTAAAACACATGGAGTTATATGAATATTAAACGGACAGCCATGTAACACATATAAATCAAGTCATATAACTCATTTCGTAGTTCACGTAATCAAATAATAAGGTTATACAAGCATACGACGACGTTTACATGAGACCGGGTGCAAGAAAAGTCTACTTATCAACATGTAATTTTTGGAACCACACTTAGGGCTATAAAGACAACTACAGGCAGCCCCCTAATCACATAATTAGACATGATAACCATGGGATCAATACTTAGCGAGTTTTCATAGTCACTAGGGTTTCAATTCATGCTTACACGTACGATTAAGCCACAAGTTGTCACGTAATTAACCCAAGCCATGCATCGATTAATTAAAACATCCTCAATCATCCAAAACAGTCCACACAACATCCAAGTGCCACAATCCCAAGCATTCAATACCACAAGAGAAGTTACAACATTTTTCAAGCATATCACTAAACAAAAACCCCACTGCAATGGTCTGTCTTCCCACATTCATTTAGACAAACAAACAATCTCCAATTTCAGTGAACAAAATATCAAATTAAATCTTAATGAGAGATTTAAATCCAGAAACAAACCTAGCATCATTTGGAGTTCGGATTCAAGAGTTATAGCCAAAACCGTGAGACTGCGCAAAACTGTCCAAATTTGTACACATTTCAATACATGCCATTTTTGAGGGTTTTAGAGTCAGATTTAGCCTTAGTCTATTTCTGACAAAAATGTCCAGAACTGAAAAATATAGCAGCATTCCAAATTTCATGCATTTTATATATCATTTACTAGGTAAAAACTGTTTCGTTCTACAAGGACAGTGAGCTGCCAAAAACCTGCTCCATTTTTCCAGATTTTCCAGATTTAGACACCTTTCGATGTTTTTCCACAATGGAGACCTTAGAGTCAAAATTGGCCTTGTCCTATTTCTATGCAAAATGCTCAGAACTGGAAAAAATAGTCACCTACCAATTTTCACGCATTTTCAACATCATTTACCTGGCCAAATACACTTCGTTCTAACAAGTCAGAAATCTGCCAGCTACGCGATTGTGCCTATCTTCAAGTTTTAACCGAAAATCTTGCCATGCATGGTTACATAAGCTCATGTACGCACATATACAACAAGTAAAGAGGTAAATGTAGACATATGAAGGCATGCATGTGGCTTTTGAAAGCTTTTAAAAAGGATCAACCCTCACCTTAGCCTATTGGTGGTTAAAGAAGCTCAAATGCTCTTCAAAATGCACAAAGGGCTTCTTCCTTGCTTCTTACTTGCTTGGGCTGCTATGGCTGAGCTTGGGAGAGAACTTGAGAGCAGGCTTGAGGGCTTGGAAGGTCAAGAGGCAGCCATGGTCGAAATGGAGAGAGAAGGAGAAAGAATGAGAGCTTGAGAGGGTTTTGAGAGGAAAATGAAATATGATGAGTGGTGTGTGTGTGTGTGTCGGCCTTAGGGCCTGTCAAATCTGATTTTTTCTTTGTCAATTGTGTAATTTGAATTGTGAGGAGCATGCTTGGTGATTTGGTCGAGAATTGGAAGGGTTTGGGTGAGGTTTTTATTACTTTTTTTGTATTATCATGCATTTGTCTATCCTAGGTTGCATTGTGTCTTGTACTTGTCATAGGAATGTTTAGATAATAGGAAAGTGCTTAGGGTTTAGCATGTGTGTAAGAGAATGTTGGGTATTTAGGGATTTTAGGTAGAATAGAATATAGGATATGTTTAGAGGTTTGTGAGATCGTCTTGTAGTGAGTTTAAAATATAATATTTAGGTGTTAGTGGATTTTGTAGAGATTTGAATTAGGATTATAATAATAGTTAGTGGTATTTGTAGGATTATTTTATGGTCTAGTGCTTTGTGTAGGATTCTTTATTGGTTAGCGTGCGGGCACGCTTTTCTAGGTCTAGGGCACGCACTACGAGACACGGACAGAAATCAATACGAGGCACGAATCACGAGGTAGACATGAACTACGAGGTAGACATGTACTTCAAGATAAATGCACGGATTCCAATACAAATACACGCAACCCTAGGTGAATACACGTAAACTAATGCAAGGCACGTAATCCAATACAATGCACATAAATCAAGGTACGTGTCACGCCCCAACCCGGCCTATAAAGGTTAGACTAGGGTGTGATATAAACATTCAAGTCCTTTCACATTCTTAATCATTCTAGGAGGTTTAGCAATTAACGTTTTATTCTAGACTCCAAATTTTTTCGGAAATCCGGCAGCATAACGGCTGTAATTGGGCTATTTGTTTGACCTAATTCTTTAAATGCCTCAATTATTCCAATCATTAATCCAATTCCATTAAAGACTCCTATTTGTCACCAACCGATTTGTCTACTAGTTTATCTTGAAAGTCTCGTTTGGTTAATAAGCCTAACATGATAACTATGTCCCGTTTATTTGTCAATTTCCTATCATGCAAGTACCTATTATCCTTTAGTTTGCAAATGAGCACCTAAGTGAAATTAGATAGAATTAACTTAGTTGATTGTTCATCTAGTGGTTTGAATGCCTACGATAACTACTAATGAAGAAAACGAAAGCAAACAACCAAATAAAAGTTCGTCCGGTTATAGATAGTACAATCCCAGAATTAGACCCAAATTACAACGGGGTCATTTACATCAATAAAATGAATATTTGCAATCAAACACAACATCCATATAGCAACCACTTTCAGGCAAGGCACAAAAGCACGTAGGGACAGGCAATCACTCCAAGGAATCATCGATAAGCACGTTGTCCTCGGGTACCTGTACCTGTTCTTCTTCACCTGTGATAAAAAGAGGGTGAGTCCTTATGAACTCAGCGAGGAGGAACGAGAAATACGTTTTGAAACTCATTTTCCGATTAAACTTATGAAAATCCCTTTCTCAAACATGAATACAACAGAAATACAAGTACAGAAATACAAGTACAGAACAGGAATACCGATCTTTCCTCCCCGAGGTTCTCTAGGATCCAAGCGGGAGTACTTATACACATAAATAAAAGGATACGGCGAGCTTTTACTCTCAGATCAGTTTCAGAATCAGAAGTTGCGGCCGACTTCAAATCATTCCCCAAAACACACCAGGTGGGTGTACTCCGGATGTACCCCAAAATCCTACGACCCAACTCTCCGAGGAACTCTAGCCCCCAAGCGAGAGAGGGAATGGGACCATGGAGGTCACGGTAACACCGGCAAGCCCGATGCCGCCCGGCGTGCGTGATCACTACCATGCCGACAGGAAGGTTGCAACCTTGTATGCAATGCACATTTATGACAGGTAATATATATCACAGAAGGAGGACAACAAAGTAGGTTGCCTCCGGACAGTCATAAGTTTGCACATTGATAGATAAACAGGCAGGACATGATAAGACAGGAAATTTCACTTGAAAGGCATATAGAATTATATGGAAATTAAATGGGCAGCCATGTAACACATATAAAACAGGCCATATAACTCATTAAAAGTCCATGCAATCAAGTGATAAGATTACTCAACATGCAGTGATATCAACAAGGGTTCAAATGCGAGAAAAGCTTATTTGACAACATGCAATGGTCAAAATCACATTTGAAGTTCTAAGACATTTACGGGCAGCCCACTAAGCATCTAATTTCCACACAATATCCAAATGATCAACACTTAGCAAGACTACCTAGTCATTAGGGTTTCCGTTTCATGCTTAACCGCGTGATTAAACCCTAAGTCAACTCAAAATCATTCTCAAGTCATGCATCATTCAGTTCAAACATCCTCAAGTACCCAAAACAGTCCACACAACATTCCAACACCACAATTCCAAGCAATTAGTACCACAAGGGAGGTTACATCAATTTTCCAAGCATATAGCTAAGTGAAACCTTTACTGCAATAGGCTGTTTTCTCACAATCAATAGGATAATCAAACAATCTCCAAATCCAGTGAATAAGATGTCAAATTAAAGATTTAGAAGTTAACTAAAATCAGAAACAAACCTTGCATCAATTGGAGTTCGAGATCATTAGATATAGCCGAAACAGTGGAATAGCACAAAACTGTCCAGATTTGCACACATTTCGATAATTGACGTTTTTGAGGTCCTTAGAGTCATTTTTAGCTTTGGTCCATTTCTGCCAAAATTGTCCAGAACTGAAAAATATAGCAGCACACCAATTTTCATACATTTTGGACATCATTAACTAAGTCAAATATGGTTCGTTCCACAAGGTCAGTGCATCTGCCAAAACCTGCTTCGTTTTTCCAGATTTCCAGATTTGGTCACATTTTAAAGATTTGCTATTTTGAGGACCTTAGAGTCAAAATTAGCTTAGGCCTATTTCTGGGAAAAATGTTCAAAACTGTCCAAACTAGTCACCCACCAATTTTCAAGAATTTTAAACATCATTTGCTTAGCTAAACTTACCTCGAACAGACTGGTCAGAGAGCTGTCATCCATTTCGACTTCACCTAGCATCATTTTCAAGCCAAGATCTTGCCATGCATGGTTGTTTAAGCTTATGAACGACCATATAGCTCAAGTACAGAAGCAAATACACACATTTATGAGCATGCATGTGAGTTTTTAAAGAGTTTTCAAAAGATTTTAACCCTCACCTTAGCAATCAACCACAAAATGCTCAAGACCCTTTGTTGAAGCTCAAAACTTCTCCTTTCCCTTGCTTAGCCGAGAACCTCACTAGTTTTTCTCTATTTTTCCTAGCTTAATGTTCAAACTCTTAGCACAAGCATGATGTTAAACCATGAAGAAAAGAAATGGATGCTTAGTAACTCACCTAGGCCGAAATGAAGCTTCAAATGCACATGCAAGAGTGATTTCGAGCTCTAGCTTGTTTGCTTGGGTTTCTCGATGGCTACTCGACCTTGCTCAACCAAGATGTGAAGAAGACAAGCTAAGGAGGTAGAAAACTCAGCCAACAACCGAAAATGGAGAGAGAGAATGAAGGGGAGAGAGAAAAGATTGAGGAAAATAAGAGAATGTGACAAAGTGATGGCTTTGCAATTCCTTTGAGGGTGTGGTCGGCCTTGGGCAGCCAAAATCTGATTTTTGTGTCTTCAAAATGTTGTTTTTTGAATGCTAGCATGGGCATGCAAGGGCTGGTCGAAAATGGTGGGGATTTGAGGGGAATTGAGCAATTTTTTAATGCCTTTGTGTCATAGTTTGTCTAGGATTATGAATAAATTATGCAATGCTAGACTAAATGCACTTAGTGGTCAGCCAAGGGCTTGCAAATTGCTGAAATTTCAGATTCTATTTAACATATTATGGATTATAATAAGGGTGAAATTTGAGGTGCATTGGTTTTGGGTGAGAATAAAGAATAAAGAATGTTTAGGTGTTTGTGTAGATTGAATTGTTTATTGTTAGTGGATTTTGTAGAGATTTGAATTAGGATTATAATATTGGTTAGTGGATTGTGTAGGATTATTTTATTGTCTTGTGCTTTGTGTAGGATTCTTTCTTGATTAACGTGGTGGCACGGATTCCTAGGTCTAGGGCACGAATTACAAGGTAGACACGAACTACGAGGTAAGACACGAACTACGAGGTACAACACGTATTTCAAGACTAAGGCACATACTTCAAGATAAGTGCACGGATTCTAATGCTAACACACGCAATCCTAGGTGAATGAACGTAGATCAAAATAAGGCACGTAATTCAATGCAATGCACCTAATTCAAGACACGACTCTTAAACCTAGGTTAAGGCACGCAGTTCAAAGTTAATGCACATGAAACGAAGAGACACACGCAAATCAAGGTCTCGCATGTAAATTAAGGTCATGGCATGTTTATCTAGGTATCGCACGTATATCGAGGATTAGGGCACACAATTTAGGTTAAGGCACGTATAACGAGGCATGCACGAAAACCAAGACAGGGCACGCAAATCGAGGTAAGACATGTTATTCGGGGTCGGGCCTCACAGTACGACTCTTAAACCTAGGTTAGGGCACGCAGTTCAAGGTCAATGTACACAAATCGAGATATCGCACTTAAATCGAAGTTAGGGCACGTATGATGAGGCATGCATGAAAACCAAATAGGGCATGTAATCCAAGGTCGGTCATACAGTTCTAGGTCTAAGGCATGCAAATCGAGGTAAGATACGTTATTCGGGGTCGGGCCTCACATCTTCCCCACCTTAAAAGAATTTCATCCCGAAATTCATTCTTACCTGTTGAGGTTATTTAAAAGGATTCTGACTTTTGTTATTTCCCATTCTAGGTCGTCCCATGTTCAGTGATCACTTTTACCACAACTAATTCGCTTCCTACGTTTCTCCAATCCTTTATTTCGGTGTGGCCCCTACATTTACAATTCGTTTCTTTGAATGACTCTATTCTCCATTTGATCTTAAGGTCAAGTTCATTAACTAAGGTTAGAATCTCCATACATAGTCATCAAAGCTACATCGGTATTCTAACCATATAACTATAACTCCAAAATCATGACTTATGTCGTGTCAATCTTGCATTCATACCTCAAAAGGAATATCACAATAATACTATGATCCTATGGTCACATATATTAATTTCAAGATGATAGGTCTATATCCGATTTACATAACCTATCAACTAGCTTCAAAATTGTTAACACATAGGTCATACACATGTTATGAATTATTTCCACAATACGACCCTATTTTCAGGATAAACTCACCAAACAAACTAATCTATCTCAAGTCGTCATCTATCGATAGTATCATAGTCCCTATCTCGTAGGTACATTAGATTATCAGATCTTCTAATGACAAGTCTCTCGGTTACAGGCTCTTATTCACTAACATTCTTTCCCAGCTTCGTTAACCTTCACGCTTGTAATCAAGA
Source organism: Ehretia macrophylla (assembly GCA_037974665.1). Classification (NCBI taxonomy): domain Eukaryota; kingdom Viridiplantae; phylum Streptophyta; class Magnoliopsida; order Boraginales; family Ehretiaceae; genus Ehretia; species Ehretia macrophylla. Next base: position 44,956,944 of record CM075771.1, on the reverse strand, counting down.
AGAAAGACTGTTGAGATTCGTTAAACTCAAACTCTAAGGTTTATTAAGTACCACCAAAAAATTGCCATCGAAATTGCATGGGTAACTGATCATGTTACACTAGTTCAACTCTTACAAGTAAAATTCATCAGCTTGTGAAAAAATAGCGCAAAAAGAAGAAAAGTGGCCCAAAATTGATGAAAACATGCGATTTTGGGTACCGAAAATAGGCGCAGCTGAGCAGGCCTACTGCCCATATTGTAGAGCTCCGAGAGAGCTTTCCAACGGTATGCGATACACCGCATAACTTCTTACGGATAAAAAGTTATGGGCAATGGAGCGACAGAGGCCTGGTCACAAGCCCCACGCCCTCTATTTACGGGCCCAACCTCTACATGAAGTGAAGTTGCCTTGCCTAAGATGCCGTGGGACTCGAGAATAGAAATGTGATGGATAAAGCATCTTGGCAATGCTAAACGGGGAAAAAAATGAAATGGGGGTGCAACCGAGGACTTCACACATGGTCACCCATCCTAGTACTACTCTCGTCCAAACATGCTTAACTTTGTAGTTCTAATGGGATCCAGTGCTTTAGTGCTGGCATGATCACACCCGCCATGCTGATGGTGCAAAGCCCTTATGTGTTGACGATTCACAATCCCGGCCAAGAGAGACGGCCCATTCAAAAGTCCCAATGGGCTTATCGATGGCCTATCTACTTCAACAACGCATCATTCTCGCAAGTCGTGATATTGACGTGTTGCGGAGCACCTAATGTTTCTGGAATTGGGTTCTAGTCCTTTTTTTGGCTCACGACAAACGACCCGAGAAGAAAAAATAGTGTAAAAAGAAGAAAAGTGGCCCAAAACTAAAAAAAAAGGTTCAATTTTGGGTACCCAAAATAGGGGCAACCAAGCAGGCTTGCTGCCCCCGTTGTAGAGCTCCTAGAGAGCTTTCCAACGGTATGATGTACATCGCATAACTCCTTATAGATCAAAAGTTATGGGCACCGGAGCAACGGAGACCAGGTCATAAGCTCCACGCCCTGGGCTTGCGGCCCCAGCCTCTACGCGAAGCGCCGTTGTCCTGCCCAAGATGCCGTGGGACTCTAGAATAGAAATGTGATGGATAAAGCATCTTGGCAAGGCTAAACAGGGAAAAAAAATGAAAAGGGGGTGCAACACGAGGACGTGCCAAGAGGTCACCCATCCTAGTACTACTCTCGCCCAAGTACCATTAACTACGGAGTTCTGATGGGATCCGGGGCATTAGTGTTGGTATGATCGTACCCATCTTGTTGATGGTGCAATGTCCTTATGTGTTGACGGTCCACAGTCCCAGCCAAGGGAAACGGCCCATTCAAAAGGCCTAATGGGCTTATCGATAGCCCAATTGCTCCAACAATGCAGCATTCTTGCCAGACGTGATATCAACACTTTGTAGAGCCTCTAATGTTCTGCGAGTTGGGTTCTTGTCCTTTTCACGGCTCACAACCAATGGCCCGAGATGAAAAAATAGCGCAAAAAGAAGAAAAATAGCCTGAAACTAATGAAAATGTGCAATTTTAGGAACCTAAAACATTCGCAAGCAAGCAGTCATGTTGCCCCTGTCGTAAAGCTCCCAGAGAACTTTCCAACGGTATGTTGTGCGCCGCATAACTCCTTACGGATCAAAAGTTATGGGCACCGGAGCGACAGAGACTTGGTTACAAGCCCCACGCCCTCGGTTTGCGGGGCCAACCTCTACGAGAAGCGAAGTTGTCTTTTCGAAGATGTCGTGGGACTCGAGATTGTAAATGTGATGGATAAAGCATCTTTACATGGTTAAATGTGGAAAAAAAATAAAAAGGGGGTGCAACCCGAGGAATTTCTAAGGGGTCACCAATCCTAGTACTACTCTCGCCCAAGCACGCTTAACTTCGGAGTTCTGAAGGGATCCGGTGCATTAGTGCTAGTATGATCGAACCCATCATGCTGATGGTGTAAAGCCCTTATGTGTTGATGGTTCACAGTCCCAGCCAATAGATATAGCCCATTCAGAAGGCCCAATGGGCTTATCGATAGCCCATCTACTCCAACAATGCTACATTCTAACAAGATGTGATATCGACGCGTTGTAGAGCGTCTAATAATCTATGAATTAGGTTCTCGTCCTTTTCGCGGCTCACGACGAATGACCCAGGATGAAAAAACTGTGCAAAAAGAAGAAAAGTGGCCTGAAACTGATGATAACGTTCAATTTTGGGTACCAAAAATAGGGGCAGCCTAGCAAGCTTGCTTCCCCTATCGTAGAGCTCCCAGAGAGCTTTCCAACAGTATACTTTGCACCACATAACTCCTTACGGATCAAAAGTTATGGGCACGGAGCGACGGAGACCTGGTCACAATCCCCACATCCTCAGTTTACGGGCCCAGCCTCTAAGCGAAGCAAAGTTTTCGTGCCCAAGATGCTGTGGGACTCGAGAATAGAAATTTGATGGATAAAGTATCTTGGCAAGGCTAAACAGGGAAAGAAAAAAGAAAATGGGGTGCAACACGAGGACTTCCCATGGGGTCACCCAACTTAGTACTACTTCACCCAACTACACTTAACTTCAGAGTTCTGAAGGGATTCGGTGCATTAGTGCTGATATGATCGCACCCGTCATGTTGAGGGCGCCAAGCCTTTATGTGTCGTCATTTCCGCGGCTCAGGACGAACGATCCGGGATTAAGAAACAGCTCAAAAAGAAGAAAAGTGGATCGAAACTGATGAAAACATTCAATTTTGTACACCAAAAATAGGTGCAGATGAGCAGGTTTTTTGCCCTCGTTGTAGAGCTCCTAGAGTGCTTTCCGAGAATATGTCGTGCGCCACATAACTCCTTGCGGATCAAAAGTTATGGACACCGGACTGACAGAGACCTGGTCACAAGCCCCACACCCTCGGTTTGCGGGACCAGTCTCAACGTGAAATGAAGTTGTCTTGCCCAAGATGCCGTGGGACTCGACAATAGAAATGTGATGGATAAAGCATCTTGACAAGGCAAAACCGGGAAAAAAAATGAAAAGGGAGTGCAACATGAGGACTACCCACGGGGTTACCCATCATAATACTACCCTCGCCCAAGCACGCTTAACTTCAGAGTTCTGATGGGATCTGGTGCATTAGTGCTGGTGTGATCGCACCTATCATGCTGATGGTGCAAAGCCTATATGTGTTGACGGTTCAAAGTCCCAGCCAAGAGAGACGCCCCATTCAAAAGGCCCAATTTGCTTATTGACAGCCCATCTACACCAACAACGCAGCATTCTGACAAGACGTGATATCGGCACTTTGGAAAGCCTCTAATGTTCCGCGAGTTGGGTTCTCGTCCTTTTCGCGGCTCACGACGAACGACCCGGGATGAAAAAATAGCGAAAAAAGAGGAAAAGTGGCCTGAAACTGATAAAAATGTTCGATTTTGGGTACCAAAAATTGGGGCAGCCGAGCAAGCTTGTAGCCACCATCGTAGAACTCCTAGAGAGCTTTTCAACAATATGTTGTGCACTGCATAACTCCTTACAAATAAAAATTTATGGGCACAGAGCGACGGAGACCTAGTCGCAATCCCCATACCCTCGGTTTGCGGGCCGAGCCCCTAAGAGAAACAAAGTTGTCATGGCCAAGATGCCGTGGGACTCGAGAATAGAAATTTGATGGATAAAGCATCTTGGCAAGGCTAAATAGGGAAAAAAATGAAAAGGGGGTGCAACACGAGGACTTCCCTGGGGGTCACCCATCCTAGTACTACTCTCGCCCAAGCACGCTTCACTTCAGAGTTCTAAAGGGATCCGGTGCATTAGTGCTGATATGGTCGCACCCATCGTGTTGGAGAAGCAAAGTCCTTATGTGTCGTCCTTTTCACGGCTCATAACGAACGATCTGGGACGAAGAAACAGCGCAGAAAGAAGAAAATAGGCCTAAAACTAACGAAAATGTTCAATTTTGGACTCCCAAACAGTCATAGCCGAGCAGCCTTGTTGCTCTCGTCGTAGAGCTCCCAGAGAGCTTTCCAATGATATGCTGTGTGTTGCATAACTCCTTATGAATAAAAAGTTATGGGCATTGGAGTGACGGAGACCTGGTCACATGCCCCACACCCTCGGTTTGCAGGCCCAGCCTCTATGTGAAGCAAAGTTGTCTTGCTTAAGATGCCGTGGGACTCGAGAATAGAAATGTGATGGATAAAGCATCTTGGAAAAGCTAAACAGGGAAAAAAATGAAAAGGTGGTGCAATAAGAGGACTTCCCAGAGGGTCACCCAGCCAAGTACTACTCTCACCCAAGCACGCTTAACTTTGGAGTTCTGATGGGATCCGGTGCATTAGTGCTGGTATGACTGCACCCGTCATGCTGATGGTGCAAGGCCCTTATGAGTTGACGGTTCACAGTCCCAGCCAAGAGAGACGGCCCATTCAAAAGGCCAAATGGGCTTATCGACAACCCATCTGCTTCAACAACGTTGCATTCTCGCAAGACGTGATATCGACGCGTTGTAGAGCCTTTAATGATCCACGAGTTGGGTTCTCATCCTTTTCATGGCTCACGACGAACGACCCGGGATGAAAAAATAGAGCAAAAATAAGAAAAGTGGCCCAAAAATGATGAAAATGTTCTGTTTTAGGTACCAAAAATAGGCACAGCTTAGTAGACTTGCTACTCTCATCGCAGAGCTCCAAAAGTGCTTTCCAACGGTATGCTATGCGTCGCATAACTCCATAGGAATCAAAAGTTATGGGCACTGGAGCGACGGAGACCTTGTCTCAAGACCCACGCCCTCGGTTTGCAGGCCCGGCCTCTACGCGAAGCGAAGAAGTCTTCCCCAAGATGCCATGGGACTCCAGAATAAAAATGTGATGGATAAAGCTTCTTGGCAAGGCTAAAGGGGAACAAAAAAATGAAAAAGGGGTGCAACATGAGGACTTCCCACGGGGTCACCCATCCTAGTACTACTCTCGCCCAAGCATGCTTAACTTCGGAGTTCTGATGGGATCTGGTGCATTAGTGCTGGTATGATCGCACCCATCATGCTGATGGGGCAAAGCCCTTATGTGTTGACTGTTCACAATTCCAAGCAAGAGAGACGGCCCATTCAAAAGGCCCATTAGGCTTATCGACATCCCATCTGCTTCAACAACCCATCATTCTCGTAGGACGTGATATCAACGCATTGTAGACCATCCATTGTTCTACGAGTTGGGTTCTCGTCCTTTTTGCGGCTCACGACGAACGACCTGGGATGAAAAAATAGCGCAAAAAGAAGAAAAGTTACCCAAAATAGATGAAAACGTTCAATTTTGGGTACCAAAAATAGGGGCAGTCAAGCAGGCTGTTTGCCCCCGTCGTAGAGCTCCTAGAGAGCTTTCCAACTATATCTTGTGCGCCGCATAACACATTACGGATCAAAAGTTATGGGAATCGGAGCGATAGAGACCAGGTCATAAGCCTCACGCCCTCGGTTTATGGGCCCAGCCTCTACACGAAGCAAAGTTGTCTTGACGAAGATACCGTGGGACTCAGGAATAGTAATGTGATGGATAAAGCATCTTGGCAAGGATAAACAGGGAAAAAAATGAAAATTAGGTGCAACCCGAGGACTTCCTAGGGGGTTACCCATCCTAGTTCTACTCTCGTTCAAGCATGCTTAACTTCGGAGTTCTGGTAGGATCCGGTGCATTAGTGCTGGTATGATCGCACCCGTCATGCTGATGGTGCAAAGCCCTTATATGTTGACGGTTCACAGTCTCAGCCAAGAGAGACGGCCTATTCAGAAGGCCCAACGGGCTTATCGACAGCCTATCTGCTCCACCAATGTACCATTTTCATAAGACATGATATCGACGCATTGTAGAGCCTTTAATGTTCTGCGAGTTGGGTTCTCGTCCTTCTTGCTGCTCACGACGAATGACCCGGGATGAAAAAAAAGTGCAAAAATGTAGAAAAGTGGGCCGAAATTGATAAAAATGAGCAATTTTAGATACCGAAAACAGCCGCAACAAAGTAGGCTTGATACCCCCATCGTAGAGCTCCGAGAAAGCTGTCCAACGGTATGCTGTGCGCCGCATAACTCCATACGAATCAAAAGTTATGGGCATCGGAGCAACGGAGACCTGGTCACATACCCCACACCCTCGGTTTGTAGGCCCGACCTCTACGCGAAGCGAAGTTGTCTTGTCCAAGATGCTGTGGTACTCGAGAATCAAAATCTGATGGATAAAGCATCTTGGCAAAGCTAAACGGGGAAAAAAAATGAAAATAGGATGCATCCCAAGGACTTCCCAGGGGGTCACCTATCCTAATACTACTCTCGCCCAAGCACGCTTAACTTCGGAGTTCTGATGGGATTCGGTGCATTAGTGTTGGTATGATCACACCCGTCATGCTAATGGTGCAAAGCCCATATATATTGATGGTTCACAGTCCCAGCCAAGAGAGACGGCCCATTCAGAAGGACCAATGGGCATATCGACAGCCCATATGCTCCAACAACGCAGCATTCTCGCAAGACAAGACATCGACGCGTTGTAGAGCCTCTAATGTTCTGCGAGTTGGGTTCTTGTCCTTTTCACGGCTCACGACGAATGACCCGGGATGAAAAAATAGTGCAAAAAGCAGAAAAATAGACTGAAACTGATAAATACGAGTGATTTTAGATACCAAAAATAGGCATAGCAGAGTAGGATTACTACCCCCATCGTAGAGCTGCCAGAGAGCTTTCCAACGGTATGTTGTGCGCCCTATAACTGTTTACGAATCAAAAGTTATAGGGATCGGAGCGACGGAGACATGGTCACATGCCCCACGCCCTCGGTTTACGGGCCCAACCTCTACACGAAGCGAAGTTGTCTTGCCCAAGATGCCGTGGGACTCGAGAATAGAAATGTGATGGATAAAGCATCTTGGCAAGGCTAAACAGTGAAAAAAAAAATGAAAATGGGGTGCAACCTGAGGACTTTGCTAGGGGGTCACCCATCCTAATACTACTCTCGCCCAACCACGTTTAACTTCGGATTTCTGATGGGATCTGGTGCATTAGTGCTGGTATGATCACACCCGTCAAATGGATGGTGCAAAGACCTTATGCGTTGATAGTTCACAGTCCCAGCCAAGAGAGACAACCATTCAAAAGGCCCAATGGGCGTATCGACAGCCCATTTTCTTCAACAACGCAGCATTCTCACTAGACGTGATATCAACATGTTGTAGAGACTCTAATGATCCTCGAGTTGGGTTCTCATCCTTTTCGCAGCTCGTGACGAACGACCCGGGATGAAAAAATAGTGCAAAAAGAAGAAAAGTGGCCCGAAACTAATGAAAACGATCGATTTTGGGTAATGAAAAAAGTTACAGCTTATCTGGCTTGCTGCCCCAATCGTAGAGCTCTAAAACAGCTTTTTAATGGTATGCTGTGTGCCACATAACTCCTTATGAATCAAAAGTTATGGGCACCAGAGCTATGGAGACCTGGTCAGATGCCCCACGCCCTCAGTTTGCGGGCCCAACCTCTATGCGAAGAGAAGTTGTCTTGCCCAAGATGTCGTGGGACTCGAGAATAGAAATAAGATGGATAAAGCATCTTGGCAAGGCTAAACAGGGAAAAAAATGAAAAGGGGGTGCAACAAGAGGACTTCCCAGAGGGTCACCCATCCTAGTACTACTCTCGCCCAAACACTCTTAACTTCGGAGTTCTGATGGGTTTTGGTGCACTAGTGCTGGCATGATCGCACTCGTTATGCTGAAGGTGCAAAGCCCTTATGAGTTGATGGTTCACAGTCCCAACCAAGAGAGACGGCCCTTTCAAAAGGCCCAATGGGCTTATCGACAACCCATCTGCTTCAACAACACAGCATTCTCGCAAGACGTGATATCGACGCATTGTAGAAACTCTAATTTTCTTCGAGTTAGGTTCTCGTCCTTTTCGCTGCACACGAGGAATGACTCGGGAAGAAAAAACATCGCAAAAAGAAGAAAAGTGGCCCGAAATTGATGAAAACGTTTGATTTTGGGTATCAAAAATAGGCGCAGTGGTGCAGGCTTACTCCCCTCGTCGTACAAGTCCCAGAGAGATTTCCAACGGTATGTTGTGCACCCCATATGTCCTTACGGATGAAAAGTGAATGGTATCGGAATGACAGAGACTTGGTCACAAGCTCCACACCCTCGGTTTGCAGGCCCAACCTCGACGAGAAGCGAAGTTGTCTTGCCCAAGATGCTGTGGGACTCAAGAATAGAAATGTGATGGATAAAACATCTTGGCAAGGCTAAACGGAGAAAAAAAAAATGAAAAGGGGGTACAACCTGATGACTTTCCAAGGGGTCATTCATCCTAGTACTACTCTCGCCCAAGCATGCTTAACTTCAGAGTTCTGATGGGATCTAGTGCATTAGTGCTAATATGATCGCACCCATCATGCTGATAGTGCAAAGCCCTTATTTGTTGATGGTTCACAGTCCCAGCCAAGAGAGACGACCCATTCAAAAGGCCTAATAGGTTTATCGACAGCCCATCTACTCCAACAATGCAACATTCTTGCAAGACGTGATATCAACGCATTGTAGAGACTCTAATTTTCTACGATTTGAGTTCTCTTACTTTCCGAGGCTCACGATGAATGATCCGGGATGAAAAAACAGCTCCAAAAAGAAGAAAGTGGCCTGAAACTAATGAAATGTGAAATTTTGGGTGCCAAAAACATTCACAGCTGAGCAACAATGCTACCCCTGTCGTAGAGCTCCCAGAGAGCTTTCCAACGGTATGTTGTGCGCCGCATAACTCCTTACGGATCAAAAGTTAATGGCACCGGAGTAACGGAGACCTGGTCACAAGCCCCACGCCCTCGGTTTGCGGCCCCAACCTTGACTAGAAGCGAAGTTGTCTTGCCCAGTATGTGTGGGACTTGAGAATAAAAATATGATGGATAAAGCATCTTGGCAAGGCTAAACGGGTGAAAAAATGAAAATGGGGTACAACCCGAGGACTTCCCAAGGGGTCATCCATCCTAGTACTACTCTCTCTTAAGTACGCTTAACTTCGGAGTTCCGATGGGATACGTAGTGCTGGTATGATCGCACCCATCGTGCTGAGGGTGCAAAGCCCTTATGTGTTGACGGTTCACAGTCCCAACCAAGAGAGACGACTTATTCAAAAGGCCAAATGCGCTTATCAACAGCCCATCTGATTCAACAACGCAGCATTCTCGCAAGATGTTATATCATTGCATTATAGAGCCTGTAATGTTCTGCAAGTTGGGTTCTCATCATTTTTGCGGCTTATGACGAATGACTCGGGACAAACAAAAAGCGCATAAAGAAGAAAAGTAGCCAAAAACTGATGAAAATGTGCAATTTTGGGTACCGAAAATAGGAGCAACAGATCATGGTTGCTACCTCCGTCGTAGAGCTCCCAGAGAGCTTTCCAACGCTATTTTGTGCGCCGTAAAACTCCGTACGGATCAAAAGTTATGGGCACCGAAGTGACAGAGTCCTGGGCACAAGCCCCAAGCCCCCGGTTTGCGGGCCCAGCCTCTACGCTAAGCGAAGTTGTCTAGCCCTAGATGCCGTGGGACTTGAGAATAGAAATGTGATGGATAAAGCACCTTGGCAAGGATAAACAGAGAAAAGAAATGAAAAGGGGTACATCACGACGATGTCCTAGGGGGTCACCCATTCGAGTACTACTCTCTCCCAAGCACGCTTAACTTCATAGTTCTGATGGAAACTGGTGCATTAGTGCTGGTATGATCGAACATGTCATGCTAATAGTTCAAAGCCCTTATATGTTGATGGTTCACAGTCCCATCCAAGAGAGACGGCCCATTCAAAAGGCCTAATGGGTTTATCGACAGCCCATCTACTTCAACAACGCAACATTCTTGCAAGGCTTGATATCGATGCATTGTAGAGACTCTAATGCTCTGCGAGTTGGGTTCTCGTCCTTTTCGCGGCTCACGACGAATGACTCGGGGCGAAAAAGGAGCACAAAAAGAAGAAAACTGGCACGAAACTGATGAAAACGTGCGATTTTGGGTACCGAAAACATTCGCAGCTAAGCAGCATTGCTACCCCAATCGTAGAGCTCCCAGAGATCTTTCCAACTGTATGCTGTGCGCCGCATAACCCCTTACGGATCAAAAGTTAATGGCACCGGAGTAACGGAGACCAGGTCACAAGCCCCACACCCTCGGTTTGTAGGCCCAACCTATACGAGAAGTGAAGTTGTCTTGTCCAAGATGCGGTGGGACTCAAGAAAAGAAATGTGATAGATAAAGCATCTTGGCATTGCTAAACGGTGAAAAAAAAATGAAAAGAGGGTATAACCCGACGACTTCCCAGGGGGTTACCCATCCTAGTACTACTCTCACCCAAGCACGCTTAACTTCGGAGTTCTGATGGATCCAGTGCATTAGTGCTGGTATGATCGCACCCGTCATGCTGATGGTGCAAAGTCTTTATGTGTTGACGGTTAACTATCCCAACCAAGAGAGATGGCCCATTCAAAAGGCGTAATGGGCTTATCGATAGCCCATCTGCTCCAACAACGTAGCATTCTTGCAAGACGTGATGTCAGCGTGTTGTAGAGCCTCTAATGTTCTGCGAGTTAGGTTCCCGTCCTTTTCGTGGCTCACGACCAATGACCCGGGATGAAAAAAAGCTCAAAAAGAAGAAAAGTTGCCCAAAACTGATGAAAACATGCAATTTTGGTTACCAAAAACATTTGCAGTCGAGCACCCATGTTGGCCCTGTCATAGAGCTCCCACAGAGCTTTCCAATGGTATGCTTTGCGGTGCATAACTCCTTACAAATCAAAAGTTATGGGGAACGGAGCGACGGAGACCTAGTCACAAGCCCCACGCCCTCGATTTGTGGGCATAACCTCTACGAGAAGCGAAGTTGTCTTGCCCAAGATGCCGTGGGACTCGAGTATAGAAATGTGATGGATAAAGCATCTTGGCAAGGCTAAACAGGTGAAAAAAATGAAAAGGGGGTGCAACCCGAGGACTTCCCAGGGGGTCACCCATCCTGGTACTACTCTTGCCAAGAACGCTTAACTTCGGAGTTATGATGGATCTGGTGCATTAATGCTGGTATGATCGTACCCGTCATGCTGATGGTGCAAAGTCCTTATATGTTGACGGTTCACAGTCCCAACCAAGAGAGACGGCCCATTCAAAAGGCCTAATAGGCTTATCGACAACCCATCTGCTCCAACAACGCAACATTCTTGCAAGACGTGATATAGACGTGTTGTAGAGACTCTAATGTTTTGCGAGTTGGGTTCTTTTCTTTTTCGCGGCTCACGACCAATGACCTGGGATGAAAAAACAGCGTAATAAGTAGAAAAGTGGCCCAAAATTGAAAAAAACCTGCGATTTTGGTTACCGAAAAAATTCGCAGCTAAGCAGCCACGCTACCCTCGTCGTAGAGCTCCCATAGAGCTTTCCAACGATATGTTGTGGCCCACATAACTCTTTACGGATGAAAAGTTATTGGAACCGGAGCGACGGAGACCTTATCACAAGAGCTACGCCCTCGGTTTGTAGGCCCAATGTCACGCCCCAACTCGACCCCTCCTATAATCAGTCAGGGCGCAATGGAATTTCGACAGTATAATGACAGTAAATAGGATACCTAGGCTCTAAACCAACCTCATTAGAACATCATACATCAACTCCATCAACCATACAACAAACAACTCCTCAATAAAATAACGACATACAACATAACCATATTACACCATAATCATTCTTTGTTATAAGCCTCCGTTCCAACATAATACATGAACCTTAATATACATTACAAAAGTATTTTGAACCAATCTAGCAACCTAACAATAAACAAAAGAAGGCTACTAAGTTAGCATCATTTAGATCATCATCTTTTTAGCATCTTTTACATTATGAACTACAAAGCATATAAAAGTTAACTAGATAATATACAAGATAATAAAACAATACAACATCAAGGATAAGACTCCGGAACATAGGACTCATCCACGTAAGGCACATTTTCCTCTTCAGGAGGCACGTACCCATAATCCTGTGAAAGGACACCTATATGCATGCAATAATAGAGAGTGAGCTTATATAAATAAGCCCAGTGAGGATCCGATAGATCTCTAACAGTATTCACTATACTCCTTGGAAATAATCATTTGAGAAAGTAAACACACAATAATATCAATAATACTATCATCACATAATCTATAAAGACCAATCAATAAAGGATACTCTAGTTGGTGTAGCTCCAAACGCCATCACGATCATAACAACCTTCTTGTGACTCCCATAAACTCACGCACCCGAGGTACCCCAATAACCTCTCCCTCCATGATACCTCCATCATGCGAGCTGGAGGCAGTCTCTGATAGTCATGTCGTTATCAACCCAACATCCTGATGCTGCCCGAGAGGTGGCACACACATACAAAAGACTCAACAATAATAATAAACATCAATCATTCATAGGAGGACAGTCTAGCAGAACTGCCTATCTCCCGGCATCAATCATTAATCAATAATCAATCAATAATCATATTATCATCATAATAACATCAATAATCAATTTAACAACAAATAACCAAGTTAGATGACAAAGTCGGCCATCCAACTGAACATGCATTAAACACACAATCAAACCCTAGTTTACCCATCATCAACTCACAATTCAATCACTCAAACCACACCCAATCAACTAAAGGCATAATTTAACATTTTAAAGAAAGACAACCTAAACTTCAAATATTCATATCTTACATTCTACTAGTCCAAATAACTCCAAATCAGTTTCTATCACTCACCCATTCAATCAACTACATTAGCCCCCTTAGAAACCAACCAAAACACATCCAATTCATGCCCATTAACCCTAAAACCCTAGTATGTCATGGCTGAAATTTCTGAATTTTAGCACCGACCTCGCAATCAAAAATTCAGCATTACAACAGCGTTACCACGTAATTAACAAACTTTTAAAAATCGACGGGAATGGATTCCAACCAATACAACTCAAGATAATCAACATTTAGCAAATTAATCAACTTTAAATATTCGAAAATAAATAATTATGCTACAACGGTTCAAATCTCACAAGAATACATATAAATGATCCATAGCATGCATGGGGCAATAATCTAACTTCAAATTAACATTCTAACGGTTCAATAATTATTTATACGCATAAACACAAAATATGAGTTTTGAGATCTAGAATTTTTCTCTCACCTTTGATGTGTTTTGATGCAAGAAACATATAGAATGGATGCCCAACAAGGGAAATCAAGCTTTGAATGAAGTGATTTGGACTTGAATTGCAAAATCTATGTGAAAAATGCTTGAAAACCTTTGAAAAATGTCTTCTTTCTTCTCCCACATGGAATTTCGGTAAGGTGTGTGTAAAATGAGTGTGTTTTGTGTTGTTTTAATGTGTGTTGGTGTTATATTAAGCAAAGGTCAACAAATAAAAGAAATTCAAAGGTGGAAACTAATTATTTTTAGTGTTTACTTGTCTTTTAATTCATTTTCTTGACTACTCTTGCTCAAATTAATTATGCAACACCTAAACTATCTCAAGTAGTTTATTTTTAGGTGACAAGAAGTTTTACATTCAAACAATTTTACCCGAGTCGGCTTAAAACGCGATTTTTGCAAAAGAAGGTGAAAAGTCATATTATTTCTTTTCAAATGTCTTTTATGCACAATTAATCTAAAATCATTTAATACCACATATAAATACATTTATATTAATCTATACTAGGTCAACAAAAGTCAATGCAAGAATTGGGTTTAGAAGAAATCACTATTTGGTTCAAAACGTTATTTTTCGCCCGAAAAGTCTATTTAAATTACTATTATGTTTCAAAATCAAATTTTATCAAACATGGGTATATTAATAATAGAGGACTAGGTTTTAAGACGTTTTAAACACCCCTATAAAAATTTTAGCGGACATGTGTTCAAAAGTACTATTCACAAAAACCGACGATAAAATTTTTGATTTTTTTTTTGATGAAAATCTAATGAATGCACATATAGCATGTATTAGGAATATAAATCACATTTTTAACACATTCTAACTCATATAACACATAAACATGTCAAATCACGCAAATCGAGGTAAAGACATGCAAATCGAGGTTTCGCACCCAACCTCTACGAGAAGCGAAGTTGTCTTGCCCAAGATGCCGTGGGACTCAAGAATAGAAATGTGATGGATAAAGCATATTGGTAAGGCTAAACGAGGAAAAAAAATGAAAAGGGGGTGCAACCCGAGGACTTCCCGGGGGGGTCACCCATCCTAGTACTACTCTCTCTCAAGCACGCTTAACTTCGGAGTTCTGATGGGATCTAATGCGTTAGTGCTGGTATGATCGAACACGTCATGCTGATGGTACAAAGCCCGTATGTGTTGACGATTCACAGTCCCAACCAAGAGAGACGACTTATTCAAAAGGCCAAATGGTCTTATCGACAGCTCATCTACTTCGACAACGTAGCATTCTCGCAAGACATGATATCGACGCGTTATAGAGCTTGTAATGTTCCGTGAGTTGGGTTCTTGTCCTTTTCGCAGTTCACGACGAATGACCTGGGACTAAAAAAAAAAGCAAAAAAAAGAAATATAGCTAGAAACTGATGAAAACGTACGATTTTAATTACCAAAAAGAGGAACAGCCGAGCATGTTTACTACCTCCGTCGTAGAGCTCCCAGAAAGCTTTCCAACGGTATGTTGTGCGCCTTATAACTCTTTATGGATCAAAAGTTATAGGCACCGAAGTGACAGAGACCTAGTCACAAGCCCCACGCCCTCGGTTTGCGTGCCCAGCCTCTACGCAAAGCGAAGTTGTCTTGCCCAAGATGCTGTGGGACTCGAGAATAGAAATGTGATGGATAAAGCATCTTGGCAAGGATAAACAGGGAAAAAAATAAAAAGGGGGTGCAACACGAGGACTTCCCAGGGGATCACCCATTCTAGTACTACTCTCGCCCAAGCACGCTTAACTTAGGAGTACTGATAGGATCGGGTGCATTAGTGCTAGTATGATCGCACCCATCATGCTGATGGTGCAAAGTCCTTATGTGTTGACGGTTCGCAGTCCCAACCAAGAGAGACGGCCCATTCAAAATGCGTAATGGGCTTATCGACAGCCCATCTGCTCCAACAACGCAGCATTCTTGCAAGACGTGATATCGACGCGTTGTAGATCCTTGAATATTCTACGAGTTGGGTTTTTGTCCCTTTCGTGGCTCATGACCAATGACCCAGGATGAAAAAATAGTGGAAAAAGAAGAAAAGTGGCCCTAAACTGATATTCGCAGCCGAGCAGCCATGCAGCCCCTGTCGTAGAGTTCCCACAGATATTTCCAATGGTATGCTTTGCGCCATATAACTCCTTACGGATCAAAAGTTATGGGCACCGAAGCGAAGTTTTCTTGCCTAAGATGACGTGGGACTCGAGAATAGAAATGCGATGGATGAAGCATCTTGGCAAGGCTAAACGGGGAAAAAAATGAAATGGGTGTCCAACCTGAGGACATCAAGGGGGTCACCGATCCTAGTACTACTATTGTCTAAGCATGCTTAACTTCGGAGTTCTGATAGGATCCGGTGCATTAGTGCTGGTATGATTACACCCGTCATGCTGATGGTGCAAAGTCCTTATGTGTTGACGGTTCACAGTCCCAGCCAAGAGAGACTCCTCATTCAAAATGCGTAATGGGCTTATCGACAGCCCATCTGCTCCAACAACGTAGCATTCTTGCAAGACGTGATATCGACGCGTTGCAGATCCTCTAATGTTCTACGAGTTGGGTTCTCATCTCTTTCACGGCTCACGACCAATGACCCGGGATGAAAAAATAGTGCAAAAAGAAGAAAAGTGGCCCGAAACTGATAAAAATGTACAATTTTGGTTACCGAAAACATTCGCAGCCGAGCATCCATGCAGCCACCGTCGTAGAGTTCCCATAGAGATTTCCATTGGTATTCTTTGCGCCACATAACTCCTTACAGATCAAAATTTATGGGCACCGAAGCGAAGTTTTCTTGCCCATGATGCCGTGGGACTCGAGAATAGAAATGTGATGGATAAAGCATCTTGGCAAGGCTAAACGGGGAAAAAATGAAAAGGGTATGCAACCCGAGGACATCAAGGGGTCACCGATCCTAGTACTACTCTTGCCTAAGCATGCTTAACTTCGAAGTTCTGATGGGATCCGGTGCATTAGTGCTAGTATGATCGCACCCGTCATGCTAATGGTGCAAAGCCCTTATGTGTTGACGGTACACAGTCCCAGCCAAGAGAGATGATACATTCAAAAGGCCCAATTGGTTTATCGACAACCTATCTACTCCAACAACACAGCATTCTCGCAAGATGTGATATCGACGCGTTGTAAAGCCTCTAATGTTCTGCGAGTTTGGTTCTTGTCTTGTTCGCAGCTCACGACGAATGACCTGGGATGAAAAAATAGCACAAAAATTAGAAAAGTGGCCCAAAATTGATGAAAATGAGCAATTTTAAGTACCGAAAAAAGGCGCAGCTGAGCAGGTTTTCTACCCCCGTTGTAGAGCTCCCAGAGAGCTTTCCAACGGTATATTGTGCGCCGCATAACTACTTACGCATCAAAATTTATAGGAATCAGAGCGACAGAGACCTGGTCACATGCCCCACGCCCTTGGTTTGATGGCCCAACCTCTACGCAAAGCGAAGTTGTCTTGCCTAAGATGTCATGGGACTCGAGAATAGAAATGTGATGGATAAAACATCTTGGCAAGGCTAAACAGGGAAAAAAATGAATACAGGGTGCAACCCGAGGACTTCCCAAGGGGTCACCTATCCTATTACTACTCTCAACCAAGCATGCTTAACTTCGGAGTTCTAATGGGATCCAGTGCATTAGTGCTGGTATGATCGCACCCGTCATCCTAATGGTGCAAAGCCCTTATGTGCTGACGGTTCACAGTCCCAACCGAGAGAGACGGCCCATTCAAAATGCCAAATGGGCTTATAGACAACCCATCTTCTTCAACAACGCAACATTCTCGTAGGACATGATATCGACGAGTTGTAGAGCTTGCAATTTTCTGCGAGTTGGGTTCTCGTCCTTTTCGCAGCTCACGACGAATGACCCAGGACAAAAAAAAAGTGCAAAAAGAAGAAACAAAGCCAGAAACTGATGAAAACATGTGATTTTAGGTACTGAATACTAGAGCTAACGAGCATGCTTTCTACCTCCGTTGTAGAGCTCCAAGAAAGATTTCCAACGGTATGCTTTACGTCGCATAACTCCTTTCGGATAAAAAGTTATGGGCACCGAAGCGACGAAGACCTGGTCACAAGCCCCACGCGCTCGTTTTGTGGGCCCAACCTCTACGCGAAGTGAAGTTGTCTTGCCTAAGATGCTGTTGGACTTGAGAATAGAAATGTGATAGATAACCCATCTTGGCAAGGATAAACATGAAAAAAAAATGAAAAAGGGGTGCAACATGAGGACGTTCCTGGCGGTCACCTATCCTAGTTCTTCTCTCACCCAAGCACGTTTAACTTCGAAGTTCTGATAGGATTCGGTGCATTAATGCTGGTATGATCGCACCCGTCATGCTGATGGTGCAAAGCCCTTATGTGTTGACGGTTCACAGTCCCAACTAAGAGAGATAGCCCATTCAAATGGCTTAACGGGTTTATCGATACCCCATCTGCTCCAACAACACAGCATTCTTGCAAGACATGATATCGACGCATTGTAGAGCGTCTAATGTTCTGCAATTTGGGTTCTCTTCCTTTTCGCAGCTCACGACGAATGACCCGGGATGAAAAAACAGCATAACAAGAAAGAAAAGTGGCCTAAAATTGATGAAAACGTGCAATTTTGGGCACCAAAAACATTCACAGCCAACTAGCCCTGCAGCCCATGTCGTAGAACTCCTAGAGCGCTTTCCAATGGTATGCTGTGCGCCATATAACTCCTTACGAATCAAAAGTTATGGGCACCGGAGCAATAGAGACCTGGTCACAAGCCCAACGCCCTCGGTTTGCGGGTCCAACCTCTACGAGAAGCGAAATTGTGTTGCCCAAGATGCCGTGGGATTCAAGAATAGAAATGTGATGGATAAAGCATCTTGGCAAGGCTAAACGGGGAAAAAAAAATAAAAAAGGGGTAGAATCCGAGGACTTCCGGGGGGTCACCCATCCTAGTACTACTCTTGACCAAGGATGCTTAACATCGGAGTTCTGATGGGATCCGGTGCATGAGAGCTTGTTTGATCGCACCCGTCATGCTGATGGTGAAAAGCCCTTATGTGTTGACAGTTCACAGTCTCAGCAAAGAGAGACGACCAATTTAGATGGCCCAATGGGCTTATCGACAGCCCATCTGCTCTAACAACGCAGTATTCTTGCGGGATGTGATATCAACGTGTTGTACAGCCTCTAATGTTCTGCGAGTTGGGCTCTCGCTCTTTTCGTAGCTCATGACGAATGACCCGAGATGAAAAAACAGCACAAAAAGCAGAAAAGTCGCCCAAAACTGATGAAAATGAGCAATTTTTGGAACCAAAAATAGGCGCAACAGAGCAAGTTTGCTGCCCCTGTCGTAGAGCTCCCAGAGAGCTTTCCAATGGTGTGCTGTACGCTACACAACTCCTTACAAATCAAAAGTTATGGGCACCGGAGGTACGAGGCCTGGTCACAAGCCGTACGCCCTCGGTTTGCGGGCCCAACCTCTACAATAAGCGAGCTTGTCTAGCTCATGATGCCATGGGACTCAAGAATAGAAATGTGATGGATAAAGCATCTTGGCAAGGCTAAATAGGGAAAAAAATGAAAAGGGGGTGCAACCCGAGGACTTACCTAGGGGTCACCAGTCCTAGTGCTGCTCTCGCCCAAGCACGCTTAACTTCAGAGTTCTGATGGGATCCGGTGCATTAGTGCTGGAATGTTCACACCCGTCATGCAGATGGTGCAAAGCCCTTATGTGTTGACGGTTCACAGCCCCAGCAAAGAGAGAAGGCCCATTCAAAAGGCCTAATGGGCTTATCGACAACACATCTACTCCAACAATGCTGCATTCTCGCTAGACATGATATCAATGGTATGCTGTGCGCTGGATAACCCCTTACATTTCCATTGTAGAGCCCCTAATGTTCTGCGAGTTAGGTTCTCATCCTTTTCACGGCTCACGACGAATGACCCAGGACGAAAAAATAGCGCAATAAGTAGAGAAGTGGCCCAAAATTGATAAAAAGATCAAATTTAGGTACCGAAAGCAGGTGCAGCCGGGCAAGTTTGCTGCCCCTGTCGTAGAGGTCCTAGAGAGCATTCCAACAGTATGTTGTGCGCTGGATAACCCCTTACGGATCAAAATTATAGGCATCGGAGCGACGGAGACCAGGTCACATGCCCCACGCCCTCGGTTTGCTGGCCCAACCTCTACGCAAAGTGAAGTTGTCGTGCCCAAGATGCTGTGGGACTCGACAATGAAAATGTGATGGATAAAGCATCTAGGCAAGGCTAGACGGGGAAAAAAATGAAAAGGGGGTGCAACCCGAGGACTTCCCAAGGGGTCACCCATCTTAGTACTACTCTCGCCCAAGCACGCATAACTTCAGAGTTCTGATGGGATCCAGTGCATTAGTGCTGGTATGATCGCACCTATCATTTTGATGGTGCAAAGTCCTCATGTGTTGATGGTTCACAGTCCCAGCCAAGAGAGATGGTCCATTCAAAAGGCCTAATGGGCTTATCGACTGCACATCTGCTCTAACAACGCAGCATTCTTGCAAGACGTGATATCGACGCTTTGGAGAGCCTCTAATGTTCTGTGAGTTGTGTTCTTGTCCTTTTTGCACCTCACGACCAACGACCCAGGAAGAAAAAATAGCGGAAAATAAAGAAAAGTTACCAAAAACAATCTTAGTCAATCATCCATGATGCCCCCGTCATAGAGCTCCTAGAGAGCTTTCCAACGGTATGTTGTGCGCCGCATAACTCCTTACAGATCAAAAGTTATGGGCACCGAAGCGACAGAGACCTGGTCACAAGCCCCACGCCCTCGGTTTGCAGGCCCAGCCTCTACATGATGCGAAGTTGTCTTGCCCAGGATGTCGTGGGACTTGAGAATAGAAATGTGATGGACAAAGCATCTTGGTGAGGATAAATCGGGAAAGAAAATGAAAAAGGGGTGCAACACGAGGATGTCCTAGGGGGTCACCAATCCTGGTACTACTCTTGCCTAAGCACGTTTAACTTCAAAGTTCTGATGGGATTCAATGCATTAGTGCTGGTATGATCGTACCATTCATGCTGATTGTGCAAAGCCCTTATGTGTTGACGGTTCACTGCCCCAGCCAAGAGAGACGGCCCATTCAAAAGGCCTTATGGGTTTATCGACTGCCAATCTTCTCCAACAACGCAGCATTCGTGCAAGACGTGATATCGACATCTTGTAGAGCCTCTAATGTTCTGCGAGTTGGGTTCTCGCCCTTTTCGCAACTCACGACCAATGACCCGGGAAGAAAAAATAGCCCAAAAATAAGAAAAGTGGCCCAAAACTGATAAAAATGTGCAATTTTTGTTACCAAAAACAATCTTAGTCAATCAGCCATGCTGCCCTTGTCATAGAGCTCCCAGAGAGCTTTCCAACGGCATGCTGTGCGCCATATAACTCCTTACGGATCAAAAGTTAAGGACACCGGAGCAACGAAGACCTGGTCACAAGCCCTACGCCCTCAAATTGCGGGCCCAACCTCAACGAGAAGCGAAGTTGTCTTGCCCAAGATACCGTGGGATTCGAGAATAGAAATGTGATGTATAAAGCATCTTGGCAAGGCAAAACGGGGAAAAAAATGAAAAAGGGTGCAACCCCAGGACTTCCCGGGGGGTCACCCATCCTAGTACTACTCTCGCGCAAACACGCTTAACTTTGGTGTTCTAATGGGATCCGATGCATTAGTGTTGCTATGATAGCATCCGTCATGCTGATGGTGCAAAGCCCTTATGTGTTGACGGTTCACAGTCCCAGCCAAGAGACACGACCCATTCAGAAGGCCGAATGGGCTTATCGACAGCCCATCTTCTCCAACAACGCAGCATTCTCGCAAGACGTGATATCGACGTGTTGTGGAGCCTCTAATGTTTTACGAGATGGCTTCTCGTCTTTTTATGGGTCACGACGAATTACCCGGGTTGAAGAAAGAGCACCAAAAGTAGAAAAGTGGATCGAAACTAATTAAAATGAGCGTTTTTAGGAACCAAAAACAGGCGCAGCCGAGGAGGCTTGCCTCCCCCGCCGTAGAGATCCTAGAGAGTTTTCCAACGATATGTTGTGCGTTGCATAACTCCTTACGGAACAAAAGTTATGGGCATCGTAATGACGAAGACCTGGTCACAAGCCCCATGCCCTCAGTTTGCAGGCCCAACCTCTACCAGAAGCGATCTTGTCATGCCTTACATTCAGTAGGACTCAAGAATAAAAATGTGATGGATAAAGCATCTTAGCAAGGCTAAACGGTGAAAAAAATGAAAAGGAGGTGCAACCCGAGGACTTCCCAAAGGGTCACCCATCCTAGTACTACTCTGGCCCAAGCACGCTTAACTTTGAAGTTCTAATGGGATCCAGTGCATTAGTGTTGGTATGATCATACCCGTTATGTTGATGGTGCAAAGTCCTTATGTGTCAACGGTTCACAGTCCCAGCCAAGAGAGACGTCCCATTCAAAAGGCCTAATGGGCTTATCGACAGCCCATATGCTTCAACAACGTAGTATTCTTGTAAGACGTGACATCGTCGTGTTGGAAAGCCTCTAATGGTCTACGAGTTAGGTTCTCGTCCTTTTCGCAGCTCACGACCAGTGACGTGGGAAGAAAAAATAGTGCAAAAAGAAGAAAATATGCCCAAAATTGATTAAAACGTGTGATTTTGGTTACCAAAAAAAATCCTAGTCGATCAACCATGCTACCCCTATCATAGAGCTCTCAAAGAGCTTTCCAACGGTATGTTGTGCACTGTATAACTCGTTACAGATCAAAAGTTATAGGCATCGGAGCGACGGAGACCTGGTCACAAGCCCCACACCTCAGTTTGCGGGCCCAACCTCTACGAGAAGCGAAGTTGTCTTGCCCAAAATTCTGTTGGATTCGAGAATAGAAATGTGATGGATAAAACATCTTGGCAAGGCTAAACGGGGAACAAAAAAATGAAAAGGGGGTGCAACACAAGGACTTCTCAAGGGGTCACCCATCTTAGTACTACTCTCGCCCAAGCACACTTAACTTCAGAGTTCTGATGGGATCCGGTGCATTAGTGCTGGTATGATCACACCCGCCATGCTGATGGTGCAAAGCCCTTATGTGTTGATGGTTCATAGTCCCAGCCACGAGAGAGGACCCATTAAAAAGGCCCAAATGGGCTTATCGACAACCCATATGCATCAACAACGCAGTATTCTCGCAAGACGTGATATCGACGTGTTATAGAACCTTTAATTTTTCGCGAGTTGGGTTCTCGTCCTTTTCGCTGCTCATGACGAATGACTCGGGATGTTAAAGCATCAAAAAAAGAAGAAAAGTGGCCCAAAACTGATGAGAACGTTTGATTGTGGGTAACAAAAATAGGCGCAGTGGCGCAGTCTTACTAGACTCGACGTACAACTCCCAGAGAGTTTTCCAACAGTATGCTGTACGACGCATAACTCCTTACGGATCAAAAGTAATAGGCACCGGAGTGACGGAGACATGGTCACAAGCCCCACGCTCTCGGTTTGCGTGCCCAGCCTCTACCCGAAGCGAAGTTGTCTTGCCCAAGATGGCGTGGGACTCGAGAATAAAAATGTGATGGATAAAGCATCTTGGCAAGGCTAAACAGGGAAAAAAAATAAAAATGGGTTACACGGGGATTTCCCAGGGGGTTACCCATCCTAGTACAACTCTCTCCCAAGCACGCTTAACTTCGGAGTTCTGATGGGATCCGGTGCATTACTGCTCGTATGATCGCACCCATCAAGTTGATGGTGCAAAGCCCTTATATGTTGACAGTTCACAGTCCTATCCAAGAGAGACGGCCCATTCAAAAAGCCAAATGGGCTTATCGATAGCCTATCTTCTTCAACAACACAGCATTCTCCCAAGACATCATATCGACGCGTTGTAGAGATTGTAATGTTCTGGGAGTTGGGTTCTCGTCCTTTTAGTGGATCACAGCGACTGGCCCGGGATGAAAAAAAGCACAAAAAGAAGAAAACTAGATAGAAACTGATGAATACGTGCTATTTTGGTACCGAAAATAGTAGCAGCCTCGCATTCTTACTTCCTCCATTGTAGTGCTCCTAGAGAGCTTTCCAACGGTATGCTGTGCGCCACAAAACTCCTTACGGATCAAAAGTTATGGGCATCGAAGCGACGGGGACTTTGTCACAAGCACTACTCCCTCGGTTTGCGAGCCCAGCCTCTACGCGAAGCGAAGTTGTCTTGCCCAAGATGCCGTAGGACTTGAGAATAGAAATGTGACGGATAAAGCATCTTGGCAAGGATAAACAAGGAAAAAAATGAAAAAGGGGTGCAACACGAGGACTTCCCAAGGGGTCACCCATCCTATTACTACTCTCGCCCAAGCACGCTTAACTTCGGAGTTCTGAAGGGATCAGGTAAATTAGTGCTGATTTGATCACACCCGTCATGTTGAGGGCGCAAAGCCTTATGTGTTGTCATTTTCGCAGCTTACGACAAACGATCTGAGATGAAAAAATAGCGTAGCTTATGAAAATGTTCGAATGTGGGATCGGAAAATAGGCTCAGCCTAGCAAGCTTGCTGCCCCCATCGTAGAGCTCCCAGAGAGCATTCCAACGATATGTTGTGTGCCGCATAACTTCTTACTGATCAAAAGTTTTGGGCACCGGAGCGACGGAGAGCTGGTCACAAGCCCCACGCCCTCGGTTTGAGGGCCTAGCCTCTACGCGATGCGTAGTTCTCTTGCCTAAGATGTCGTGGGACTCGATAATTGAAATGTGATAGATAAAGCATCTTGGAAAGGTTAAACAGGTAAAAAAATGAAAAGGGGGGCAACACGAGGACTTCCCAAGAGGTCACCCATCCTAGTACTACTCTCGCCCAAACACGCTTAACTTCGAAGTCCTGATGGGATCCGGTGCATTAGTGCGGGTAGGATCGCACCTGTCATGCTGATGGTGCAAAGCCCTTACGTGTTGACAGTTCACAGTCCCAGCCAACAAAGACGGCCCATTCAAAAGGCCCAATGGGTTTATCGACAGCCCATCTGCTTCAACGGCGCAACATTGTCACAACACATGATATCAATGCGTTGTAGTGGCTGTAATGTTCCACGAGTTGGGTTCTCATCCTTTTCGCAGCTCACGACGAATGACCCTAGAAGAAAAAAAAATGCAAAAAGAAGAAAAGTTGCCAGAAACTGATGAATACGTGTGATTTTGGGTACCGAAAACAAGAGCAATGGAGCATTCTTGTTACCTCCGTCATAGAGCTCCCAGAGAGCTTTCCAACGGTATACTGTGCGCTACATAACTCCTTACAGATCAAAAGTTATGGGCACCAAAGCGACGGAAACATGGTCAGAAGCCCTACTCCCTCGATTTGTGGGCCCAGCCTCTACGCAAAGCGAAGTTGTCTTGCCCAAGATGCAGCGGGACTTGAGAATGGAAATGTGATGGATAAAGCATCTTGGCAAGGATAAACACGGAAAAAAAATGAAAAGGGGGTACAACACGAGGACTTCCCAGGTGGTCACCTATCCTATTACTACTCTCGCCCAAGCACGCTTAACTTTGGAGTTCTGAAGGGATCCGGTGAATTAGTACTGATTTGATCACACCCGTCATGTTAAGGGCGCAAAGCCTTATGTGTCGTCCTTTTCACAGCTCACGACGAACGATCCGGGATGAATAAACATCGCAAAAATTAGTAAAACGTCCTAAAACTAATGAAAACGTTTGATTTTGGGATCTGAAAACGAGCGCAGCCTAGCAAGCTTGCTACCCCCACCGTAGAGCTCCTAGAGAGCTTTCCAACGATATATTGTGCATCGCATAATTCCTTACGGATCAAAAGTTTTGGGCACCGGAGCGACGGAGAC
This sequence comes from Ehretia macrophylla, assembly GCA_037974665.1. Lineage (NCBI taxonomy): Eukaryota > Viridiplantae > Streptophyta > Magnoliopsida > Boraginales > Ehretiaceae > Ehretia > Ehretia macrophylla. The sequence goes on along the minus strand of CM075771.1, from coordinate 44,931,845 downwards.
GTGGTCATAAGCCCCACACCCTCGGTTTGCGGGCTCAGCCTCTGTGCGAAGCGAAGTTGTCTTGCCCAAGTTGAAGCGGGACTCGAGTATAGAAATGTGATGGATAAAGCATCATCGCAAGGCTAAATAGGTAAAAAAAATGAAAAAGGGGTAAAACACAAGGACATCGTAAGGGGTCACCCATCTTAGTACTACTCTCGCCCAAGCACGCTTAACTTCAGAGTTCTGATGGGATCTGGTGCATTAGTGCTGGTATGATCACACCCGTCATGCTGATGGTGCAAAGCCCTTATGTGTTGACGGTTCACAGTCCTAGCCAAGAGAGACGACCTATTCAAAAGGCCCAATGGGCTTATCAACAACCCATATGCTCAAACAACACATCATTCTCGCAAGATGTGATATCAACGCAATGTAGAGCCTCTAATGTTCTGCGAGTTGGGTTTTTGTCCTTTTCACTGCTCACAACGAATGACCTGGGATGAAAAAACAGTGCAACAAGAAGAAAAGTGGCCCAAAACTGATGAAAATGAGTGATTTTAGTTACCAAAAATAGGCGCAGTCGGGCAAGCATGTTGCCCCCGTCGTAGAGCTCCCAGAGAGCTTTCCAACAGTATGCTGTGCACCGTATTATTCCTTACGGATGAAAAGTTATGTGCACCGGAGTGATAGAGACTTGTCAAAAGCCCCACACCCTCAATTTGCAGGCCCAGCCTCTACGCAAAGTGAAGTTGTCTTGCCCGTGATGCCGTGGGACTCGAGAGTAGAAAGGTGAATGATAAAGCATATTGGCAAGGCTAAATAAGGAAAAAAATGAAAAAGGGGTGTAACACGATGACTTTCCTGAGGGTCACCCATCCTAGTACAACTCTCGCCCAAGCACGCTTAACTTCAGAGTTCTGATGGGATCCGGTGCATTAGTGCAGGTATGATCACACCCGTCATGCTTATAGTGCAAAACCCTAATACGTTGACGGTTCACAGTCCTAGCCAAATGAGACGACCCATTCAAAAGGCCAAATGGGCTTATCGATAGCCTATCTGGTTCAACAACGCAACATTCTCGCAAGACGTGATATGGACGCATTGTAGAGACTGTAATGTTCCACGAGTTGGCTTCTTATCATTTTCGCAGCTCACGACGAATGACCCGTGACGAAAAAAAGTGCAAAAAGAAGAATAGTAGCCAGAAACTGATTAAAACGTGCAATTTTGTGTTCCGAAAACATGAGTAGCTGAGCATGCTTGCTACCTTCGTAGTAGATCTCCAAGAGAGCTTTCCAACGGTATGCAGTGCGCCACATAACTCTTTATGGATCAAAAGTTATGGGCACTGGAGCGACAGAGACCTAGTCACAAGCCCCACTCCCTCGGTATGCTGGCCCAGCCTCTACAAGAAGTAAAGTTGTCTTTCCCAAGATGCCGTGGGACTGCAGAATAGAAATGTGATGGATAAAGCATCTTGTCAAGGCTAAACGGGGAACAAAAAAATGAAAAGGGGTTGCAACACGAAGACTTCCCAGGGGGTCACCCATCCTAGTACTACTCTCGCCCAAGCACGCTTAACTTCAGAGTTCTGATGGGATCCGGTGCATTACTGCTGGTATGATCGGACCCATCATGTTGATGGTGCAAAGCCCTTATGTGTTGACGGTTCACAGTCCCAGCCAAGAGAGACGACCCATTCAAAAGGCCCAATGGGCTTATCGACCGCCCATCTGCTCCAACAACGCAGCATTCTCGCAGGACGTGATATTGACGCAATGTACAGCCTCTAATGTTCTGTGAGTTGTGTGACACCCCGATCCCTCTCGAGACTGGGAGTTCTATCAATCAATCTAATCACAACCCAAATCCAAACCCGGGCATAATTTTCAGGGAAAACGGACGGAGTCTCCCCTGTTTCTAGGCAAAATGTAAAACCTGTAATAGCATTTAAATGGACCAACATCGTGTCCAACCATACAAAACTTCCTCAAGGCCATCCGAGCCTCGGTTTTCAACAATTAAACTCAGCAGGTATACATACATTTCCAATTTAAAAGCTAACCTATCTCTTTTCATTTTTGTCCAGTACATTCAAACTAGACAATTAAACCATACTAAGCTACTGCATAAAATAAACTATCATGCCATTCTAACTCTTTTCCTTTGGAAATTATAAACATGCATCGAAGTTAAACTATATTACTGAATACATAACTATCTTATCCATCTACCTCAACTATTTAGCTAATTTAGATTACATTTCTTTTAACAATAAATACATACAATACATAAAAGCATACATCTTTACAACTTCGACAACTCAAGCCACATAGGCACACAAGACAACCCTTCAAGCACGAACTTTCACGAAATCACGAACTTTCCAGCTAACATGACATTTCCTGAAATGTGGTGGTGAGGAGTGAGTATACACAACACGTATACTCAGTGAGGGCGAGACAGATATCGAGTTGGATAGAAAGAAAGTCGTGCAATGCAAATAAGACAGTTAAGCAATATAACTGATAAATAAGCAATCAAAACAAACAATCAATACAATAAGCAATTACTGAAAGCATTAACACAACCATTGAAAGCTATACCACAATTTGAAGGCTATGGTTCACTCATACGAGCAATGTACCATTACATGAGCAATACATCAATCTTGAGCTTGATGTTGACAACGATGACAATAAGCGCGCATCCACCTTATAACACCAGTTTGGAATACCCTGGAAGTATCCATCAATCTACGACCCAAATCTCCCTGGGAGGCAACCCAAGCGAGAAAAGGGAATAGCAGCGGAGCTAGAGCAACTAACACTGGAAACTCGAGGCTACCTAAAGAGGCCCATCACTCACGCGTGAGACACTATGAAATGCAAGACTCGATACAAGGCAATAAACGAGCGATAGCACAACAATACAAACCAGTGATAACAAACAAAATAACAAGCAATCACAATCAATACTAACATTCAACTAACTTTTCAAGCATAACAAGCAATAATAAGCAACAATAACACCATTTAAACAAGTATATCAAACAACCCTAAGCATTCTATAGGCATAATATCAAGATAACAAGCAAAATCACAAATCGGCCCCAACTATCAAAACACTACCATTTCCAAACGAGCCACGAGTTCTGGAAACTGACTTCGCCAATCCTCCTACGTCACCATAAGGCACGTCTAAGGACCCCAAAACCCTACTTTACCTTAGAATTCGCGCAAAGCCCCGATTTTCCCCTTTACTCGTTTGAACTACAACTATACCAACCAAACACCCAACCAACGCCATAATCGCACCAAAAGTGCTTCCATGGCCTTTCGAAACAATGCCATCACGCAAAATGAGAAAACGCTAAACTCGACCTAAACGACCCCGACTTTCACCAAGGCATTTTCTCATTTTTTTCCATTACGCAACCTAAACAAAATATGCATTTAGACATTCTAGCAAACCTAGCACCTTTTCACATCAACAGACAGCATAACAGCGCAACTTTATCGTTTCAAGGGTTTACTATTCATGTTTTACTATTCAACTAACAAATTATATTTCAATTTCAATATTCAACCGCAGAAAATGTTAAAAAGCTATAAATACATGTTCTACGATTGCTAGAGAATATTCTATAAGCCTCAAAATGATCAAAATAACATTATACGGATAAAACCCAAAAATTAAAGTTAAAGCATAAAACTTTCAAATGTGCAAATAAACATGAAACCCTCACCTTAGACGCTCCTAGACGCTAGAGAAACCACGCTGGATGCCTCGGAAACCACCCCGCACAAGCTCCCATGAAGAAATAAAGATTTGAGGTTGAAATGTTTTTTTTTCTCTTCATATTTTCGGCCCTAGCTGTTTCTGTTTTTTCAGCTTTGATTTTTCTTTGTTTTGTGCTCATTTAAGTTATTAAAAGGATGACAAAGGTCAAAGGTCAAACCCCCTTGGTCAAACCACTTAAAAATTGGTCAAACTAGCCTATTTCATGCATTTTAAAGCTAAAACAAGTAACATAAATCCAATTCCAGTTAAATACAACTTAAAACACTAAAATTAAAGCACTAAATATTAGTTTCCACTATTTGCTGAGGACTCGAATTCATTTCCTAACTATCGCTCTCAATATGCAATGCACGTTGCGATAACAAAGAAGTAACAATTAAATCTCAAAGAATCTAAGAAATATATCATTTTTGGAAAGCATCATAGTTAAAATTTACTTCGGCTCGAAGCTACTTTCCTCATTTTTTTGAAAACCGAGTGATTTTAATGCAAGACAACCAAAACCGATTATTAAAATAACCAAAACAATCAAGGTAATCAATATTCATCTAAATTAATTAATTTAACCATTTCTAGAACATTTTAAAGAATTATGAAGTCAATATTAAGATACAAATGAAAGTTAATATAACACGTAGTCAAATACAATTAAACACTAACATTTAAGATAACACTTAATTAATCACAAGAAAAGAATTTCAATTACTATAATTATTAGAAATATGTAATAATCTTTTAATTATTCAATACACAACTACTAAATGCTTCCAAGAGAAATATTAAAATAGTGCAAATTGGTTGATTTAACTAATTAAACATTTAATCAAATACAGTCAAGTGCTATTAAATGCATGTCGGGTTCAGGTTATCACAAGTTAGGTTCTTGTCCTTTTCACGGCTCACGACGAATGACACGGGCTCAAAAACCAATGCAAAAAGAAGAAAAGTGGCCCAAAACAGATGAAAACATTCAATTTTGGGTACCAAACACAAGCGCAGCGGCGATGACTTACTACCCTCATCGTACAACTCCTAAAGAGTTTTCCAATGGTATGGTATGTGCTGCATAACTCCATACAGATCCAAAGTAATAGGCACCGGAGCGACGGAGACATGGTCACAAGCCCCACGCCCTCAGTTTGTGGGCCCGGCTTCTACGCGAAGCGAAGTTATTTTGCCCAAGATGCCGTGGGACTCGAGAATAAAAATGTGATGGATAAAGCATTTTGGCAAGGCTAAACGGGGAAAAAAAAATAAAAAGTGGGGGCAACACGAAGACTTCGCAAGGGGTCACCCATCCTAGTACTACTCTCTCCCAAGCACACTTAACTTCAATGTTCTGATGGGAACTGGTGCATTAGTAATGGTATGATCACACCCGTGATGCTGATGGTGCAAAGCCCTTATATGTTGATGGTTCATAGTCCCAACCAAGAGAGATGGCCCATTCAAAAGGCCAAATGGGCTTATCGACAGTTAATCTGCTTCAACAATGCAGCATTCTCGCATGACATGATATCGACGCGCTGTAGGGATTGTAATGTTACGCGAGTTAGGTTCTTGTCCTTTTTACGTCTCACGACGAATGACCCAGGACAAAAAAAAAGCTCAAAAAGAAGAAAACTAGCCAGAAACTGATGAATACGTGCGATTTTGGGTACCGAAAAGGGAGCAACCAAACATTCTTGTTACCTCCGTCGTAGAGTTCCCAGAGAGCTTTCCAACGGTATGTTGTGCGTCGCATAACTCCTTACGTATCAAAAGTTATGGGCACCAAAGCGACGGAAGCCTGGTTAGAAGCTCACTCCCTCGATTTGCGGGCTAGCCTCTACGCGAAGCGAAGTTGTCTTGCCCAAGATGCCATGGGACTTCAGAATAAAAATGTGATGGATAAAGCATCTTGGCAAGGATAAACAGGGAAAAAAAATGAAAAAGGGGTACAACACAAGGACTTCCCAAGGGGTCACCCATCCTAGTACTGCTCTCGCCCAAGCACGCTTAACTTCAGAGTTCTGAAGGGATCTGTTGAATTAGAGCTGATTTGATTGCACCCGTCATGTTGAGGGTGTAAGGCCTTATGTGTCGTCCTTTTTGCAGCTCACGATGAACGATCCGGGATGAAGAAACAGCGCAAAAAGAAGAAAAATGTCCTGAAACTGATGAAAACATTAAATTTTGGGATCCGAAAACAAGCGCCGCCTAGCAAGCTTGCTGTCCCCACCATAGAGCTCCCAGAGACCTTTCCAATAATATGTTGTACGCCGCATAACTCCTTACGAATCAAAAGTTAGGGACACCAGCGTGACGGAGACCTGGTCACAAGCCCCACACCCTGGTTTGCAGGCTCAGCCTTTATGCGAAGCGATGTTGTCTTGCCCAAGATACCGCGGGACTCGAGTATAGAAATGTGATGGATAAAGCATCTTCGTAAGGCTAAACAGGTAAAAAAATTGAAAAGGAGGTGCAACACGAGGACTTCCTAGGGGGTCACCCATCCAAGTACTACTCTCGCCCAAGCGCGCTTAACTTCAGAATTCTGAGGGGATCCGGTGCATTACTGCTTGTATGATTGCACCCGTCATGCTGATGGTACAAAGCCCTTATGTGTTGACGGTTCACAGTCCCCGCCAAGAGAGACGACCCATTCAAAAGGCCCAATGGGCTTATCGACTGCCCATATGTTCCAACAACGCAGCATTATCACAAGGCATAACATTGATGCGTTGTAGAGCCTATCATGTTTTGCGAGTTGCGTTCTTGTCCTTTTCATGGCTCACGACGAATGACACGGGATCAAAAAACAACGCAAAAGAAGAAAAGTGGCCCAAAACTATTGAAAATGTTCAATTTTAGGTACCGAAAACAAGCGTAACGACGCAGTCTTACTGCCCTCGTCGTACAACTCCTAGCGAGTTTTCCAACGGTATGGTATGCGCCGTATAACTCCTTACGGATCCAAAGTAATAGGCATTGGAGCAACGGAGACATGGTCACAAGTCCCATGCCCTCGGTTTGTGGGCCCGGCCTCTACGTGAAACGAAGTTGTCTTCCCCAAGATGCCATGGGACTCTAGAATAAAAATGTGATGGATAAAGCATCTTGGCAAGGCTAAACGGGGGAAAAAAATTAAAAGTGGGGGCAACACAAGGACTTCCCAAGGGGTCACCCATCCTAGTACTACTCTCTCCCAAGCACGCTTAACTTTGATGTTCTGATGGGATCCGTTGCATTAGTGTTGGTATGATCGCACCTATGATGCTGATGGTGCAAAGCCCTTATATGTTGATGGTTCACAGTCCCAGCCAAGAGAGACGGCCCATTCAAAAGGCCAAATAGGCTTATCAACAGCCAATCTGCTTCAACAACGCAGCATTCTCGCAAGACATGATATTGACGCGTTGTAGGGACTGTATTGTTACGCGAGTTGGGTTCTCGTCCTTTTCGTGTCTCACGATGAATGACCTGGGACAAAAAAAAAGCTCAAAAAGAATAAAACTAGCCATAAACTGATGAATACGTGCGATTTTGGGTATTGAAAATAGGAGCAACCAAGCATTCTTGCTACCTCCTTCGTAGGGCTCCCAGAGAGCTTTCCAATGGTATGTTGTGCACCGTATAACTCCTTACGTATTAAAAGTTATGGGCACTGAAGCGACGAAAACCTGGTTAGAAGCCCCATTCCCTCGGTTTGCGGGCCCAGACTTTACGCGAAGCGAAGTTGTCTTGCCTAAGATGCCATGGGACTTGAGAATAGAAATGTGATAGATAAAGTATCTTGACAAGGATAAACAGGGAAAAAAAAAAGGAAAAGGGGGTGCAACACGAGGACTGCCCAGGGGGTCACCCATCCTAGTACTGCTCAAGCCCAAGCACGCTTAAGTTCGGAGTTCTAAAGGGATCTGGTGAATTAGTGCTGATTTGATCGCACCCGTCATGTTGAGGGCGTAAAGCCTTATGTGTCATCCTTTTCGCAGCTCACGATGAATGATCCGGGTTGAAGAAACAGGGCAAAAAGAAGAAAAATATCCCAAAATTGATGAAAATATTCGATTTTGGGATTCGAAAACAAGTGCAGCCTAGCAAGCTTGCTGCCCCCACCGTAGAACTCCCAAAGAGCTTTCCAACGATATGTTGTATGCCACATAACTCCTTACGGATCAAAAGTTATGGGCACCGGAGCGACGGAGACCTGGTCACAAGCCCCACGCCCTCGGTTTGCGGGCTAAACAGGTAAAAAAAATGAAAAGGGGGTGCAACACAAGGACTTCCCAAGGGGTCACCCATCCTAGTACTACTCTCGCCCAAGCAAGCTTAACTTTAGAGTTCTGATGGGATCCAGTGCATTACTGCTAGTATGATTGCACTCATCATGCTGATGGTGCAAAGCCCTTATGTGTTGACGGTTCACAGTCCCAGCCAAGAGAGATAACCCATTCAAAAGGCCCAATGGGCTTATCGACTGCCCATTTGCCCCAACAACGCAGGATTGTCACCAGACGTGATATTGGCGCAATGTAGAGTCTCTAATGTTCTGCGAGTTGGGTTATTGTCCTTTTTTCATGGCTCACGACGAATGACCCGGGATAAAAAAAATGACGCAAAAAGAAGAAAAGTGGCACAAAACTGATGAAAATGAGTGATTTTAGTCACCGAAAACAGGCGCAGTCGAGTAGGCTTGCTACCCCCATCGTAGAGCTCCTAGAGAGCTTTCCAACGGTATGCTGTGCGCTGCATTATTTAATACGGATCAAAAGTTATAGGCACCGGAGTGACGGAGACTTGGTCACAAGCCCCACACCCTCGGTTTGCAGGCCCAGCCTCTATGCGAGTGAAGTTGTCTTGCCCTTGATGCCATGGGACTCATGAATAGAAATGTGATGGATAAAGCATCTTGGCAAGGCTAAAAAGGGAAAAAAATTAAAAAAGGGTGCAACACGCGGACTTCCTAGAAGGTCATCCATCCTAGTAGTACTCTCGCCCATGCACAGTTAACTTCGGAGTTCTGATGGAATCCAATGCATTAGTGCTGGTATGATCGCACCCGTCATGCTCATGGTGTAGAACCCTTATGCGTTGACGGTTCACAATCCCAGCCAAGGGAGATGGCCCATTCAAAAGGCCAAATGGGCTTATCGATAGCCCATCTGCTTCAACAATGCAACAATCTCGCAAGACGTGATATCGACGAGTTGTAGAGACTGTAATGTTCCGCGAGTTGGGTTCTCATCCTTTTTGCGGCTCACGACGAATGACCTGAGACGAAACAAAGCGCAAAAAAAAGAACAGTAGCTAGAAACTAATTAAAACGTATGATTTTGTGTACAGAAAAAATGAGAAGCTGAGCATGCTTGCTACCTCCGTTGTAGATCTCGCATAGATCTTTCCAACGGTATACTGTGTGCCGCATAACTCTTTACGGATCAAAAGTTATGGGCACTAGAGCAACAGAGACTTAGTCACAAGCCCCACTCTCTCGGTTTGCCGGCCCTGCCTCTATGCGAAGCAAAGTTGTCTTTCCCAAGATGCCATGGGACACCAAAATAGAAATGTGATGGATAAAGCATCTTGGCAAGGCTAAACAAGGAACAAAAAAATGAAAATGGGGTGCAACACGAGGACTTTCTAAGGGGTCACCCATCCTAGTACTACTCTCGTCCAAGCACTCTTAACTTCGGAGTTCTGATGGGATTCGGTACATTAGTGCTGGTATGATCGCACCCCTCATGCTGATAGTGCAAAGCCCTTATGTGTTGACGGTTCACAGTCCCAGCCAAGAGAGACGGCCCATTAAAAAAGCCCAATGGGCTTATCGACAACCCATCTGCTTCAACAACGCAGTATTCTCGCAAGACGTGATATCGACGCATTATAGAACCTCTATTTTTCTGTAAGTTGGGTTCTCGTCCTTTTCGCTGCTCACAACGAATGACTCGGGATGAAAAAACATCATAAAAAGTAGAAAAATGGTCCAAAACTGATGAAAACGTTCGATTTTGGATACTAAAAACAAGCGCAGCGGCGCAGTCTTACTGCCCTCGTCGTACAACTCCCAGAGAATTTTCCAATGGTATGGTCTGCGCTGCATAACTCTTTACGGATCCAAAGTAATAGGCACCAGACTGACAGAGACATGGTCATAAGCCCCACGCCCTTGGTTTGTGTGCCCAACCTTTACGCGAAGTGAAATTGTTTTGCCCAAGATGCTGTAGGACTCGAGAATAAAAATGTGATGGATAAAGCATCTTGGCAAGGCTAAACGGGGAAAAAAATAAAAAGATGGTACAACACGAGGACATCCCAAGGGATCACCCGTCCTAGTACTACTCTCTCCCAAGCACGCTTAACTTCAGAGTTCTGATGGGATCTGGTGCATTAGTGCTAGTATGATCGCACCTGTCATGCTGATGGTGCAAAGCCCTTATATGTTGACGGTTTACAGTCCCAATCAAGAGAGACAACCCATTCAAAAGGCCAAATGGGCTTATCGACTACCAATCTGCTTCAACAGCGTAGCATTCTCGCAACTAGAACATAGTCCACCTCAAGAAAACTAGACACAGCAACTAATGCAACCCCTCCAACTGCGCCACCCGAAACATGTTAGCGAGGTATGAGCAACCACTGTTGCCCAGTGAGGGATAAGGTCCCGGGGCGTGCAATGCAACAGGTAATACAGTTAAACAACAATAGCAATTAAACAATTCAAGAAACAATGATAGCTTCAATAACCACACATTTAAAAGGATACATTTCACATAACCCCTATACTCCAATCTTCACTGGGTCTTCATTCACGATCCATGAACCACGATCATGATAACGATAAGCTGGCATAACCCCAAACACTCCAGTGGGTGTACTCCGGATGTACCTCGATAATCCTACGACCCAACATCCCCTGGAAATCTCTGGACTAGGCGAATGAGGGACTAGGGCACAGAGTTTGAATATCCACCGGCAAGCCCTCTGTCACCCAACCGATATTCAACACATCCGCCCCTGACACTATGGTTGCGCAACCACTTTGCAATGCACTTTACAATGGCAAGTTAATGTCAATATTATAAGCAATAACACATAAGAGGATCAACAAAGTAGGTTGACCTAGATGCAGTTAGAATAGAAATAATTATATAAGCAAATTAGCAGTTTTACAAAGGGACATATACAAGGTAAGCATAGAATCATACCAAAAGCTCCAAATCAACTTGAAACCACATATAAACACTCAAGAAGTCATGCCATGGGCTTAGTAGCATGAGTCAACCGAAAATTCACCTAAACCCCTTTGTTTTTCAAACTATTTCTCTTCCAAACAAAATTTAATGATTCACGTTCGAGGGAAAACTACATCAATCCTCTAATTAACCCCTAAGGTACCCTTTCAACCCACAATTAAGCCCGATCACCCGCAATTGCCCCAAAAGCCCCAAATTCCCTCTTATAGCTTTAAACTACACGTACCTCATCCGGGCTTCAAACAAGGGTTATCAAAGCTTCTATAGCACCTAGGTAGCCTAAAAATACTAAAAGTAAAGCCCGAATCCGCCCAGATTCGCCTTAACCCCGAAACCCCTTTATTAAAGTCGACTATTTTACGTTTTATGCGATATTAGAGCAATTCAAGTGCACGGGGATATTAGACTACCTTAATTAGCACCTAAGACATTTATTAGGAGTGTTGAATCAAGCCAATACGTGCAATTACACAAAACCCTAGAAAAATATCACTATTCACCTCATAAATCAAACTAACGATTCTAACACTTTAAAAAGCGAAACAATGGCTCAAATATGTTCTCTAGCACTTATAAACAAGGTATAATAGCATAGATAATCAATACAATAGCATTTGGTCACATTTTCAACAAATCAAGAAAATAGCAACTATTTTAAAATGCGAAAATAAACCGTGAAATCCCTCACCAATGCGCGTAGGAACTCTTGGGAGGCTAGCAAATACCCTAAACTACTTGCTCCTAGCTTGGCTTGGCTTGCCTTGAAGATTTGTTGAGCAAAATCTCTATTTCTCCTCCTATGCTATTCTCGGATTTGCTACAGTAATTCCTGCATCTTCTCTTTTTTTTTTGTGTTTTGTTAAGTTATGAGCTAGGTGATGTTGTATGAGCATATATATTAAATAGGGTCAAGTTATGTGCTTAGTGGTGTACTAAAATGAACGTTGATAACCTTAAAACGAGCCTAAGGTGAAGAATATATGCTAACTAATTAAATTACTAAGTTATGTTACGTAACACTATTCATTGAACCATTAAAACATTTTCTAAACGAGTGCTCCTATCGCTTCTAGCTCAATTGCACATTTTTCCCATTCCTTTAACAATTAATATGATTTAATAAAAATTCTAATTCACTAATATAATGCAGGTTAAAAATGGAATGAATAGTGACCAAGAAAGACAACAGGTAAAGCACAGAATTTAATGTGCAATTAATGGATGCAACATTTAAAAATGTGTACGGTAGAATCTCGGGCGTCACATCCTCTCCCCCTTAAACAAATTGCGTCCACGCAATTCTTCTTCACAAGGGAACTCCACAACAACTGAAAACCAACTCCGATTACTCGTCATTAGTTGCTAAGCAAGAATACCATATACGAACTCTCGTGGGTGCTCATTAAGAAATTCCAGTAGTATTGCCTGCGAACCTCACGTAATAAGGCCAAATAAATGCTCCAATAGAGATGCTACTTCGAAATCCAAATAAGAATCCCGCTGGCACGAATACCATAGAAGAATAGAATCCCAACTAACAGTGGCGAGAAAATACCAATAAGAATTTAGAGTACAAATACCGAAGATAATTCCATATAATAAGGCTAATTAGAATCCCAAACTAAGTCTTCCGAGTAATACCAGCAAGAAAATACTAAAAGAATACTCAATAAGAAAACCGAGAGAATGGTCATATAGAAATCCCAAAGGAAGTCATTCATTTCTGATTGCTGAGCGGAGAAGAATGCCTTGAAAGAAATCCCAATAACTGAGCTGCGCCTACAACACCAATTCCCAAATAAAGGGCTGATTAATTGCCTCTCATTCCTGCCAATCCACACAACTTGGAGGGCCTATTGCTAATCACTTCTCTTTAGGGGGAGGAAGAAGTCTTTCTTACCATTCGACGGGCTATATATGAATGCCAAACTATTGCATATGTATAAACATTCTTTAAACTATTATGCAAGCATGATTATAAAAGAACATATAAAGCAATGTAAGCAACAAAGTCATTCAAGTGCGAATCATAACAAAACCAATTCAATTCACAACAAAACTTAATTCAAAATGCTCAAGTACATATGTTACAATCAATAATTCAAGCAGATAACGTTTCACGAGGTCAATTCGATGCAACTTCACTTCACTCAGCACACATTTAGGACATAACACATAACTATATCACATAGGTGAACACAATCAATTCAAGACACACTTAACAAGCACACACACAAGGTTTACTACCCGACAAGCCGAGGACCCTATCTCGATTGAGAGCTAACTAAGCTCTGATACCACCTGTAACGCCCCGATCCCTCACAAGACCGGAGGCTCTAATGACCATGCTATTCTCAACCCAATACCAAGCCCGGTCACAAAATTTTTCCTAATGGTTAAGTCCGGACCCGACACACAGACAGAGTCTCCCCTGTACCATGGACATTCTGAAAACCTGTAAACACTCAATAAAGCCACAACATAACAAGACATTCATTTATAACTAAATGTCTTAGCTTTAAGGCCATCCGAGCCTTAAGACATACAAACAGTTTAGATACAGACAAGCATACATTCAAAACTTAACTTCTTTACAAAACCGCTTATCATGCCACTCCATGATAGCTTTTAAGTATTCTTAGAAATTGAAAACAACCAGTCATTCACTCCCAAGCATGCGAAGAAGCTAATAGCATAAATATAAGTTATTACATGCCATGGTTCTAAATCTACCACTACAACATCTATCCCTCCATTTGCAAACTATATAATATACACATATCACTTAGGTTACAAAATAGAACATAAAGTAAAGAAAACAAGTCCTACTCTCATCAACAAGAACATAGTCTACCTCAGGCAACTAGACACAACAACTAATGCAACTCCTCCAACTGCGCCACCTGAAACATGTTAGCGAGGTATGAGCAACCACTGTTGCCCAGTGAGGGATAAGGTCCCGGGGCGTGCAATGCAACAGGTAATACAGTTAAACAAAAATAGCAATTAAACAATTCAAGAAACAATGATTGCTTCAATAACCACACATTTAAAATGATACATTTCACATAACCCCTATACTCCAATCTTCACTGGGTCTTCATTCACGATCCACGAACAACGATCATGATCACGATAAGTCGGCATAACCCCAAACACTCCAGTAGGTGTACTCCGGATGTACCCCGATAATCCTACGACCCAACATCCCCTGGCAATCTCCGAACCAGGCGAATGAGGGACTAGGGCACGGAGTTTGAATATCCACTAACAAGCCCTCTGCCGCCCAGTCGATATTCAACACATCCGCCCCTAACACTATGGTTGCGCAACCACTATGCAATGCACTTTACAATGGCAAGTTAATGTCAATAATATAAGCAATAACACATAGGAGGATCAACAAAGTAGGTTGACCGCGATGCAGTTAGAATAGAAACAATTATATAAGCAAATTAGCAGTTTTACAAAGGGACATATACAAGGTAAGCATAGAATCATACCAAAAGCTCCAAATCAACTTGAAACCACATATAAACACTCAAGAAGTCATGCCATGGGCTTAGTAGCATGAGTCAACCGAAAATGCACCTAAACCCCTTTGTTTTTCAAACTATTTCTCTTCCAAACAAAATTTAATGATTCACGTTCGAGGGAAAACTACATCAATCCTCTAATTAATCCCTAAGGTACCCTTTCAACCCACAATTAAGCCCGATCACCCGCAATTGCCCCAAAAGCTCCAAATTTCCTCTTATAGCTTTAAACTACACGTACCTCATCCGGGCTTCAAACAAGGGTTATCAAAGCTTCTATAGCACCTAGGTAGCCTAAGAATACTAAAAGTAAAGCCCGAATCCACCCAGATTTGCCTTAACCCTGAAACCCCTTTATTAAAGTCGACTATTTTACGTTTTATGCGATATTAGAGCAATTCAAGTGCACGGGGATATTAGACTACCTTAATTAGCACCTAAGACATTTATTAGGAGTATTGAATCAAGCCAATACGTGCAATTACACAAAACCCTAGAAAAATATCACTATTCACCTCATAAATCAAACTAACGATTCTAACACTTTAAAAAGCGAAACAATAGCTCAAATATGTTCTCTAGCACTTATAAACAAGGTATAATAGCATAGATAATCAATACAATAGCATTTGGTCACATTTCAACAAATCAAGAAAATAGCAACTATTTTAAAATGCGAAAATAAGCTGTGAAATCCCTCACCAATGCGTGTAGGAACTCTCGGGAGGCTAGCAAACACCCTAAACTACTTGCTCCTAGCTTGGCTTGGCTTGGCTTGAAGATTTGTTGAGCAAAAATCTCTATTTCTCCTCCTATGCTATTCTCGGATTTGCTACAGTAATTCCTGCATCTTCTTTTTTTTTTGTGTTTTGTTAAGTTATGAGCTAGGTGGTGTTATATGAGCATATATATTAAATGGTGTCAAGTTAGGTGCTTAGGGGTCCACTAAAATGAACGTTGATAACCTTAAAACGAGCCTAAGGTGAAGAATATATGCTAGCTAATTAAATTACTAAGTTATGTTACGTAACACTATTCATTGAACCATTAAAACATTTTCTAAATGAGTGCTCCTATCGCTCCTAGCTCAATTGCACATTTTTCCCATTCTTTTACCAATTAATATGATTTAATAAAAATGCTAATTCACTAATATAATGCAGGTTAAAAATGGAATGAATAGTGACCAAGAAAGACAACAAGTAAAGCACAGAATTTAACGCGCAATTAATGGATGTAACATTTAAAAATGTGTACGGTAGAATCTCGGGCATCACACGCAGCCTTGCAAACTTGTTGCTCCTATTGTAAAGTTCCCAGGGAGCTTTTCAATGATATACTGTGCGCCGCATAACTCCTTACAGATCAAAAGTTATGGACACCGGAGCGACGGAGACCAAGTAACAAGCCCTACGCCCTCGATTTGCGGGCCTAGCCTCTATACGAAGTAAAGTTGTCTTGCCCAAGTTGTTGTGGGACTCGAGAATAGAAATGTGATGGATAAAGCATCTTGGCAAGGCTAAACAGGTAAGAAAAATGAAAAGGGGGTGCAACATGAGGATTTCCCAAGGGGTCACCCATCATAGTACTACTCTCGCCCAAGCACACTTAACTTTGGAGTTCTGATGGGATCTGGTGCATTAGTGCTAGTACAATCACATTCGTCATGCTGATGGTGGAAAGTGATTATATGTTGACGGTTCACAGTCCTAACCAAAAGAGATGGCACATTCAAAAGGGCCAATGGGCTTATCGACAACCCATCTGCTCCAACAACGCAGTATTCTTGCAGGACGTAATATCAACACGTTGTAGAGCCTCTAATGTTCCACGAGTTAGGTTCTCTTCCTTTTTGCGGCTCACAATGAACGACCGGGGATGAAAAAAAGGCATAAAAAATAGAAAAGTGGCCTGAAACTGATGAAAACGTTCAATTTTCGGTACCGAAAATAGGGGCAGCTGAGCAAGCTTGTTACCCTTGTTGTAGAGCTCTAGAGAGCTTTCCAAAGGTATGTTGTGTGCCACATAACTCCTTACAGATCAAAAGTGATGGGCTCGGAGAGACAGAGACTTGGTCACAAGCCCTACACCCTCGGTTTGCGGGCCCAGCCTCTAAGCAAAGCGAAGTTGTCATTCCCAAGATGCCGTGGGACTCGAGAATAGAAATGTGATGGATAAAGCATCTTGGCAAGGCTAAACAGGGAAAAAAATGAAAAGGGGGTGCAACACAAGGACGTCCCAAGGGGTTACCCATCCTAGTACTACACTCGCCCAAGCACGCTTAACTTCGGAGTTCTGACGGAATCCGGTGCATTGGTGCTAGTATGATCGCACCTATCATGCTGATGGTGCAAATACCTTATGTGTTAACAGTTCACAGTCCCAGCCAAGAGAGACGTCCTATTCAGAAGGCCTAATGGGCTTATCGACAGCCGATATGCTCTAACAATGCAGCATTCTTTCAAGATGTGATATCGACTCATTGGAAAGCCTTTAATGTTCTGCAAGTTGGGTTCCCGTCCTTTTCACAGCTAACGATGAATGACCCGGGATGAAAAAATAGAGCAAAATAAGGAAAAGTGGCCCAAAACTGATGAAAACGTGCAATTTTGGGTACCCTAAACATTCCTAGCCAAGTAGACATGCTGCCCACGTCATAGAGCTCCCAGACAGTTGTTCAACGGTACGCTGTGCGCCGCACAATTCCTTACGGATCAAAAGTTATAGGCATCGGAGTGACGGAGACTTAGTCACAAGCCCCACGCCTTTGGTTTGTAGGCCCAACTTCTACAAGAAGCGAAGTTGTCTTGCCCAAGATGCCGTGGGACTTGAGAATAGAAATGTGATAGATAAAGCATCTTGGCGAGGCTAAACGGGGGAAAAAAATGAAAAGGGGGTGCAACCCAAGTATTTCCCAGGGGGTCACCCATCCTAGTACTATTCTCGCCCAAGCACGCTTAGCTTCAGAGTTCTGATGGGATCCGGCGCATTAGTGATGTTATGATGACACCCGTCATGATGATGGTGCAAAGCCCTTATGTGTTGACGGTTCACAGTCCCAACAAAGAGAAATGGCCCATTCAGAAGGCCGTATAGGCTTATCGACAGCCCATCTGCTCCAACCACGCAACATTCTAGCAAGACGTGATATCGACGTGTTTTGGGGCCTCTAATGTTCTGCGAGTTGGGTTCTCGTCCTTTTTGCAGCTCAAGACGAATGACCGAGGATGAAAAACAACAAAAAAAAATAGAAAAGTGGCCCTAAATTGATGAAAACAAGTGATTTTAGGTCCAGAAAATAGGCACAGCAAGGTAGTCTTGCTGCCCCCGTCGTAGAGCACCCAGAGAGCTTTCCAAAGGTATACTGTGTGCCACATAACTCCTTACAAATCAAAAGTTATTGGCACCAGAGCAATAGAGACCTGGTCACAAGCCCCACGCCCTCGGTTTGCGGGCCCAGCCTCTACGCGAAGCAAAGTTGTCTTGCCCAATATGCCTTGGTACTCGAGAATAGAAATGTGATGGATGAAGAATCTTGGTAAGGCTAAATAGGTAAAAAGAAATGAAAAGGGGATACAACATGACGACTTCCAAAGGGGTCACCTGTCCTAGTACTACTCTCGCCCAAGCACGCTTAACTTCGGAGTTCTGATGGGATCCGATGCATTAGTGCTGGTATGATCACACCTATCATGTTGATGGTGCAAAGCCCTTATGTGTTGACGGTTCACAGTCCCAGCCAAGAGAGACGGCCCATGCAAAAGGCCCAATGGGATTATCAACAGCCCCTCTGCTTCAACAACGATACATTCTTGTAATACGTGATATCGATGCATTGTAGAGCCTCTAATGTTCTGCGAGTTGGGTTCTCATCCATTTAGTAGCTCACGATGAACAACCCGGGATGAAAAAACAGCGCAAAAAAAAAGTCACCTGAAACTGATGACAACGTTCAATTTTTGGTACCAAAAATAAGGGCAGCCAAGCAAGATTGCTGCCCCCGTCGTAGATATCCTAAAGAGCTTTCCAACAGTATGCTGTACGCCACATTACTCCTTATAGATCAAAGGTTATGGGCACGAAGCAACGGAGACCTGGTCACAAGCCCCACACCCTTGGTTTGCGAGACCAGCCTCTAAGCGAAGTGAAGTTGTCCTGTCCAAGATGTTGTGGGACTTGAGAATAGAAATGTGATGGATAAAGCATCTTGGCAAGGCAAAATAGGGAAAAAAATGAAAAGGGGATGCAACACAAGGACGTCCCAGGGGGTTACCCATCCTAGTACTACTCACGCCCAAGCACGCTTAACTTCGGAGTTCTGATGGGATCCTGTGCATTAGTGCTGGTATGATCGCACACATCATGCTGATTGTGCAAAGCCCTTATACGTCGACGTCTCACAATCCCAGCCAAGAGAGACATCCAGTCTGCTCCAACAACATAACTTTCTCGCAAGACGTGATATCAGTTCATTTTAGTGCCTCTAATGTTCTGTGAGTTGGGTTCTCGTCCTTTTCGTGGCTCACAACGAATGACCCGGGATGAAAAAACAGCGCAAAAAATAGAAATGGGCCTCGAAACTGATGAAAACGTACGATTTTGGGTACCGAAAACATTTGCAGCTGAGCATCCATGCTACTCTCGTCGTAGAGCTCCCAGAGAGCTTTCCAACGGTATGTTGTACGTCGCATAACTCCTTACGGATCAAAAGTTATAGGCACCGGAGCGACGGAGACTTGGTGGTAAGCCCCAAGCCCTCGGTTTGCAGGCCCAACCTCTACGAGAAGCGAAGTTGTCTTGCCCAAGATGCCGTGGGACTCGAGAATAGAAATGTGATGGATAAATCATCTTGGCAAGGCTAAATGGGGAACAAAATATGAAAAAGGGATGCAACCCGAGGATTTCCCAAGGGGTCACCCATCCTAGTACTACTTTCGCCCAAGCACGCTTAATTGCAGAGTTTTGATGGGATCCGTTGCATTAGTGCTGGTATGATCGCACCCGTCATGTTGATAGTGCAAAGCCCTTATGTGTTAATGGTTCACAGTCCCAACCAAGAGAGACGGCCCATTCAGAAGGCCCAATGGGCTTATCGACAGCCCATCTGCTCCAACAACGCGGCATTCTTGCAAGACGTGATATCGATGCATTTTAGATCCTCTAACTTTTTGCGTGTTGTGTTCTCGTCCTTTTCGCGGCTCACAACGAAGGACCGGGGATGAAAAAATAGCGCAAAGATTAGTAAAGTAGCACGAAACTGATGAAAATGAGCAATTTTATGTACCGAAAATAGGCACAACAGAGCAATCTTGCTGCATCCTCTGTAGTACCCCCAGAGAGCTTTCCAACGGTATGTTGTGCACCACATAACTCCTTGCGGATCAAAATTTATGGGCATCGGAGCGACGGAGACCTGGTCATAAGCCCCACGCCCTCGGTTGCCTAACCTCTACGCGAAGCGAAGTTGTCTTGCCCAAGATGCCATGGGACTCGAGAATAGAAATGTGATGGATAAAGTATCTTGGCAAGGCTAAATAGGGATGTGATTGATGGATAGAAATGTGATGGATAAAGTAGGACTTCCTTGGGGGTCACCCATCCTAGTACTACTTTCACCCAAGCATGCTTAACTTCGGAGTTCTGATGGGATCTGGTGCATTAGTACTAGTATGTTCGCACCCATAATGCTGATGGTGCAAAGGCCATATATGTTGATGGTTCACAATCCCAACCAAGAGAGACAGCCCATTCAAAAGGCCCAATAGGCTTATCGATAGCCCATTTGCTCCAATAACGTAGTATTCTCGCAGGACATGATACCGACGAGTTGTAGAGCCTCTATTGTTCTGCGAATTAGGTTCTCGTCTTTTTTACGACTCACGACGAATGACCCAGGATGAAAAAATAGCGCAAAAAGAAGAAAAGTATCCCAAAACTGATAAAAATGATCGATTTTAGGTACCAAAAATAAGCGCAGTCAAGCAGGCTTGCTGCTTTCATCGCAGAGCTCCTGGAGAGCTTTTTAACGGTATACTATGCGTCGCATAACTCTTTACGAATCAAAAGTTATGGCCACCGAAGCGACAAAGACCTGGTCACAAGCCCCACGACCTCGGTTTGAGGGCCCAACCTCTACGCGAAGTATATTTGTCATACCCGAGATGCCGTGGGACTCGAGAATAGAAATGTGATGGATAAAGCATCTTGGCAAGGCTAATCAGGGAAAAAAATGAAAAGTTGGTGCAACACAAGGACTTCCCAGTGGGTCACCCATCCTAGTACTACTCTCGCCCTAGAATGCTTAACTTCGGAGTTCTTATGGGATCTGGTGCATCACTGCTGGTATGATCGCTTCCATCATGCTGATGGTGCAAAGGCCTTATGAGTTGATGGTTCACAGTCTTAGCCAAAAGAGACGGCCCATTCAAAAGGCCAAATAGGCTTATTGATAGCCCATCTGTTTCAACAACAAAACATTCTCGCAAGACGTGATATCGACGCGTTGTAGAGCCTCTAATGATCTGCGAGTTGGGTTCTCATCCATTATGCGGATCACGACGAGCGACCCAGGATGAAAAATTAGCACAAAAAGACAAAAAGTGGACCGAAACTGATGAAAAAATTCCATTTTGGGTAATGAAAATAGGCGATGCATAGCAGGTTTCCTGCCCCCATCATAGAGCTCCAAAACTGCTTCCCAATGGTATGTTGTGCGCCTCATAACTCCTTACAGATCAAAAGTTATGGGCACCGGAGCGACGGAGACCTAGTCACTGGCTCTACGCGAAGCGAAGTTGTCTTGCCCAAGATGCCGTGGGACTTGAGAATAGAAATGTGGTTGATAAAGCATCTTGGCAAGGATAAAGAGTGAAAAAAATGAAAAGGGGGTGCAACACGAGGACTTCCGAGGGGGTAACCCATCCTAGTACTACTCTCGCCTAAGCATGCTTAACTTCAGAGTTCTGAAGGGATCCAGTGAATTAGAGCTGATTTGATCGCACCCCTCATGTTGAGGGCGCAAAGCCTTATGCATCATCCTTTTCACAGCTCACGACGAACGATCCGGGATGAAGAAACAACGCAAAAAGAAGAAAATTGGCCCAAAACTAATCAAAACGTTCGATTTTGGGATCCTAAAATAGGCGTGACCTAGCAGGCTGGCTGCTTCCATTGTAGAGCTCCCAGAAAGCTTTCCAACAATATGTTGTGCACCGCATAACTCCTTACGGATCAAAAGTTATGGCCACCGGAGCAATGGAGACCTGGTCACAAGCCCTATGCCCCCGGTTTATGGGCCAAACCTCTACGCGAAGTGAATTACTCTTGCCCAAGATGCCGTGGGACTCACGAATAGAAATGTGATGGATAAAGAATCTTGGCAAGGCTAAACAGGTAAAAAAAATGAAAGGGGGGTGCAACACGAGGACTTCCCTGGAGGTCACCCATCCTTGTACTACTCTCGCCCAAGCACACTTAACTTTGGAGTTCTGATGGGATCTGGTGCATTAGTGCTGGTATGATCGCACCCGTCATGATGATTGTGCAAAGCCCGTATGTGTTGACGGTTCACAGTCCCAACCAAGAGAGACGACCCATTCAAAAGGCCCAATGGGCTTATCGACAGCCCATCTGTTCCAACAACGCTGCATTCTCACAAGATGAGATTTCGATGCATTGAAGAGCCTCTAATGTTCTGCGAGTTGGGTTCTCGTACTTTTAGCCGCTCACTACGAACGACCCGAGATAAAAAAAATAGCACAAAAAGAAGAAAAGTGGCCCAAAACTGATGAAAATGTTCTATTTTGGGTACCAAAAATGGAGGCAACTGAGTAGGCATATTGCCCTCATCGTAGAGCTCCCAGAGATCTTTCCAACGGTAGGCTATGCGCCGCATAACTCCTTACGGATCAAAAGTTATGGGCACCCGAGAAACGGAGACCTAGTCACAAGCCCAATATACTCGATTTGCGGGCCCAGCCTCTACGCGAAGCGAAGTTGTCTAGCCCAAGATGTCGTGGGACTCGAGAACAGAAATGTGATGGATAAAGTATCTTGGCAAGGCTAAACAGGGAAAAAAAATGAAAAGGGGGTGCAACACGACGACTTCCCAAGGGGTCACCCATCCTAGCACTACTCTCACCCAAGGACGTTGAGGGCGTAAAGCCCTTATGTGTTGACGGTTCATAGTCCCAGCCAAGAGTGACGACCCATTCAAAATGCCCAATGGGCTTATCAACAGCTCAACTGCTTCAACGACGCATCATTCTCGCAATACGTGATATTGACGCATTATAAAGCCTCTAACGTTCTGCGAGTTGGGTTCTTGTCCTTTTTGCTGCTCACAACGAACGACGCTGGATGAAAAAACTGTGAAAAGGGAAGTAAAAGTGCCCCAAAACTGATGAAAACATTCAATTTTGGGTACCAAAAATAGGCGCAGCAGAGCAGGCTTGCTACCCAAGTCGTAGAGCTTCTAGAGAGCTTTCCAACGGTATGCTATGCGCCGCATAACTCCTTATAGATCAAAAGTTATGGGCACCAAAGCGATAAAGACTTGGTCATAAGCCCCACGCCCTCGGTTTGTGGGCCAAGCATCTACGTGAAGTGAAGTTGTCTTGCCCAAGATGCCGTGGGACTCGAGAATAGAAATGTGTTGGATAAAGAATCTTGGCAAGGCTAAACAGGTAAAAAAAAGGAAAAAGGGGTGCAACACGAGGACGTACCAAGGGGTCAACCATGCTAGTACTACTTTCGCCCAAGCACGCTTAACTTCGGAGTTCTGATGTGATCCAATGCATTAGTGCTGGTATGATCGCACATGTCATGCTGATTGTGCAAAGCCCTTATGTGTTGACAGTTCATAGTCCCATCCTAGAGAGATGGCCCATTCAGAAGGCCCAATGGGCTTATCGACAGCCCATCTGCTCCAACAACGCAGTATTCTCGCAAGACATGATATCGACGCATTGTAGAGCCTCTAATGTTCTGCGAGTTAGGTTCTCATCCTTTTCATGGCTTACGATGAATGACCCGGGTTGAAAAAATAGCGCAAAAAGGAGAAAAGTGGCCCGAAACTATTGTAAACGAGAAATTTTAGGTACTGAAAACAAGCGCAGCCGAGTAAGCTTGCTGCCCCCGTCGTAGAGCACCCATAGATCTTTCCAATGGTATGTTAAATGCCACATAACTCTTTACGGATCAAAATTTATGGGCATTGGAGCAATAGAGACTTGGACACAAGTCCCACAACCTCGGTTTGCGGGCCCAGCCTCTACGCGTAAAGAAGTTTTATTGCCCAAGATGCCGTGGGACTCAAGAATAGAAATGTGATGGATAAAGCATCTTGGCAAGGCTAAATAGGGAAAAAATTGAAAAGGAGGTGCAACACAAGGACTTCTTAAGGGGTCACCCATCCTATTACTACTCTTTCCCAACCACGCTTAACTTCGGAGTTCTGATGGGATCCAGTGCATTAGTGCTGGTACGATCGCACCCATCATGCTGATGGTGCAAAGCCGTTATGTGTTGACGGTTCACAGTATGACCCAAGAGAGACAGCCCATTCAAAAGGCCCAATGGGCTTATCGACAACCCATCTTCTTCGATAACGTAGCATTCTTGCATGACATGATATTCATGCGTTCTAGAGCCTCTAATGTTCCACGAGTTGGGTTCTCGTCCTTTTCGCGGCTCACGACGAATGACCCAGTATGAAAAAATAGTACAAAAACAAGAAAAGTGACCCGAAACTGATGAAAATGGCCCAAAACTGATGAAAATGAGAGATTTTAGTTACCAAAAATGGATGCAGCCGAGCAGGCTTGCTACCCGCATTGTACAGATCCCAGAGAGGTTTTCAACGGTATGCTGTGCACTGCATAACTCCTTACGGATCAAAAGTTATGGGCGCCGGAGCGACGGAGACCTGGTCACAAGCCCCATCCCCTCTGTTTGTTGGCCCAACCTCTACGCAAAGCGAAGTTGTCTTGCCCAAGATGCCGTGGGACTCAAAAATAGAAATGTGATGGATAAAGTATCTTAGCAGGCAAGACGTGGAAAAAAAATAAAAAAGGGGGTGCAACCTGAGGACTTCCCAGGGGTCACCCATCCTAGTACTACTCTCACCCAAGCACGATTAACTTCGGATTTCTGATGGGATCTGGTGCATTAATGCTGCTATGATCGCACCCGTCATTTTGATGGTTCAAAGCCATTATGTGTTGACAGTTCACAGTCCCAGCCAAGAGAAACGACCCATTCAAAAGGCCCAATGGGCTTATCGACAACCAATCTGCTTCAACAACGCATCATTCTCACAATGCGTGATATCGATGCATTGTAGAGCCTCTAATGTTCTGCGAGTTATGTTCTCATCCTTTTCGTGGCTTACGACTAATGACCCGAGTTGAAAGAATAGCGCAAAAAGAAGAAAAGTGGCCCGAAACTGATGTAAACGAGCAATTTTAGGTACTGAAAACAGGCGCAGCCAAGTAGGCTTGTTGCCCTCGCTGTAGAGCTCGCAGAGAGCTTTCCAACGGTATGTTGTACGCCACATAACTCCTTACAGATCAAAATTTATGGACACTGGAGCGACAGAGACTTGGACACAAGTCCCACGCCCTCGATTTGAGGGCCCAGCCTCTACGCAAAGCAAAGTTTTCTTGCCCAAGTTGCCGTGGGACTCGATAATAGAAATGTGATGGATAAAGCATCTTGGTAAGGCTGAAAAGGGAAAAAAATGAAAAGGAGGTACAACATAAGGATTTCCCAAGGGGTCACCCATCCTATTACTACTCTTGCCCAACCACGCTTAACTTCACAGTTCTGATAGGATCCAGTGCATTACTGCTGGAACGATTGCACCCGTCATGCTGATGGTTCAAAGCCTTTATTTGTTGACGGTTCACAGTCTGAGCCAAGAGAGACAACCCATTCAAAAGGCCCAATGGGCTTATCGACAGCCCATCTTCTTCAACAACGTAGCATTCTCGCAAGACATGACATTTATGCGTGGTAGAGCCTCTAATGTTCCACGAGTTGGGTTCTCGTCCTTTTCGCAGCTCACGACGAATGACTCGGTATGAAAAAATATTGCAAAAATAAGAAAAATGGCCCGAAATTGATGAAAATGAGCAATTTTAGTTACCAAAAATGGGCGCAGCCGAGCAGGCTTCTGCCTGCATTGTACAGTTCCCAAAGAGGTTTCCAACAGCATGCTACGCACCGCATAACTCCTTACGGATCAAAAGTTATGGGCACCGGAGCGACGAAGACCTGGTCACAAACTCCACACCCTCTGTTTGCGGGCCCAACCTCTATGCGAAGTGAAGTTGTCTTGCCCAAGATGCCGTGGGACTCGAAAATAGAAATGTGATAGATAAAGCATCTTAGCAAGGCTAAACGGGGAAAAAAATGAACAGGGGGTGCAACCCAAGGACTTCCCAAGGGGTCATCCATCCTAGTACTACTCTCATTCAAGCACGCTTAACTACGGAGTTCTGATGGGATCTGGTGCATTATTGCTGCTATGATCGCACCCGTAATTCTGATGGTGCAAAGCCCTTATGTGTTGATAGTTCACAGTCCCAGCCAAGAGAAACGACCTATTCAAAAGGCCCAATGGGCTTATCGACAGCCAATCTGCTTCAACAACGCATCATTTCGGTAATACGTGATATCGATGCATTGTAGAGCCTCTAATGTTCTACGAGTTGGCTTCTCGTCCTTTTCGCGGCTCATGACGAACGACCCTGTATGAAAAAATAGCGCAAAAAGAAGAAAAGTTGCCCAAAACTGATAAAAATGACCGATTTTGAGTACCGTTATAGGGACAGCCAAGCAGGCTGGAAGCCCCTATCGTAGAGCTTCCAGAGAGCTTTCCAACGGTATGCTGTGCGCTGCATAACTCCTTACAGATCAAAAGTTATGGGCACCGGAGCGACGGAGACTTGGTTACAAGCTCCACGCCCTCGGTTTACGGGCCCAGCCTCTACGCGAATCGAAGTTGTCTTGCCCAAGATGCCGTGGGACTCAAGAATAGAAATGTGATGTATAAAGCAACTTTGCAAGGCTAAACAGGGAAAAAAATGAAAAACGGGGGTGGAACACGACGACGTCCCACGGGGTCATCCATCCTAGTTCAACTCTGGCCTAAGCACGCTAAACTTCCGAGTTCTGATGGGATCTGCTGCATTAGTGCTGGTCTGGTATGATCGCAACCATCATGCTGATGGTGCAAAGCTCTTATGTGTTGACGATTCATAGTCCCAAGCAAGAGAGACGACCCATCCAAAAGGCCCAATAGGCTTATCGACAACCCATCAACTCCAACAATGCAGCATTCGCTCAAGATGTGATATCGATGCATTGTAGAGCCTCTAATTTTCTGCGAGTTGGGTTCTCGTCCATTTCACAGCTCATAATGAATGAACCGGGATGAAAAAATAGAGCAAAAAGAAGAAAAGTGGCCCGAAACTGATGAGAATGAGCGATTTTAGTTACCGAAAATAGGCACAGCCGAGCAAGCATGCTGCCTCCATCGTAGAGCTCCTAGAGAGCTTTCCAACGGTATGTTGTGCGCCGCATAACACCTTACGGATCAAAAGTTATGGGCACCCGAGCAACGGAGACCTGGTCACAAGCCCCATGCCCTCGATTTGTAGGCCCAACCTCTACGCGAGGAGAAGTTGTATTGCCCAAGACGCCGTGGGACTTGAGAATAGAAATGTGATGAATAAAGCATCTTAGCAAGGCTAAATGGGGAAAAATAAAAAATAAAAATAGGGTGTAACCCGAGGACTTCCCAGGGGGTCACCTATCTTAGTACTACTCTCGCCCAAGCACGCTTAACTTCGGAGTTCTGATGGGATCCGGTGCATTAGTGCTGGTATGATCGCACCCGTCATGCTGATGGTGCGAAGCCCTTATGTGTTGACTATTCACAGTCCCAACCAAGAGAGACGATCTATTCAAAAGGCCCCATGGGCTTATCGACAACTCATCTACTTTAACAACGCATCATTCTCACAAGACGTGATATCGACGCATTGTTGAGCCTCTAATGTTCCTCGAGTTGAGTTCTTGTCCTTTTTACTGCTCACGACGCAGGACCTGGGATGAAAAAAAAGCGCAAAAAGAAAAAAATGTTATCCGAAACTGATGAAAACGTTTGATTTTGGGTACCGAAAATATGGCCAGCCAAGCAGGTTTGCTGCCCTCCTCGTAGAGCTCCCAGAGAGCTTTCCAACGATATGTTGTGCGCCGCATAACTCCTTACGGATCAAAAGTTATGGGCACCGGAGCGACGGAGACCTGGTCACAAGCCCCACGCCCTCGGTTTGCGGGCCCAGCCTCTACCCGAAGCGAAGTGTTCTTGGCCAAGATGCCGTAGGACTCAAGAATTGAAATGTGATGGATAAAGCATCTTGGCAAGCCTAAACAGGGAAAAAAATGAAAATGGGATGGAACATGAGAAAGTCCCAAGGGGTCACCCATCCTGGTACTACTCTCGCCCAAGCATGCTTAACTTCGGAGTTCTGATGGGATCCGATGCATTAGTGCTAGTATGATTGCACCTGTCATGCTGATGGTGGAAAGCCCTTATGTGTTGACGGTTCATAGTCCCAGGCAAGAGAGATGACCCATTCAAAAGGCCCAATTGGCTTATCGACAGCCCATCTGCTCCAACAACGCAGCATTCTCGCAAGATGTGATATCGACGCATTGTAGAGCCTTTAATGTTTTGGGTGTTGGGTTCTCACGATGAATGACCCGGGATGAAAAAATAGCAGTAAAAGAAGAAAAGTAGCACAAATCTGATGAAAATGACCGATTTTAGGTACTGAAAACAGTTGTACTCGAGCTTACTTGCTGCCCCCTTCGTAAAGCTCCCAAAGAGCTTTCCAACGGTATGCTATGCGCCGCATAACTCCTTACAGATCAAAAGTTATGGGCACCGGGGCGACAGAGACCTGGTCACAAGCCCCACGCCCTCGGTTTGCGGGTCCAACCTCTACGCGAATCAAAGTTGTCTTGCCCAAGATGCCGTAGGACTCAAGAATAGTAATGTGATGGATAAATCATCTTAGCAAGGCTAAATGGGGAAAAAACTGAAAATGGGTTGCAACCTGAGGACTTCCTAGGGGGTCACCCATACTAGTACTACTCTCGCCCAAGCACGCTTAACTTTGGAATTCTAATGGAATCCGGTGCATTAGTGCTGGTGTGAGATCCCGTATTTTGTCTTTATCTCGATTTGCGTGTTTTGTCTCGATTTACGTGATTTGACCTGTTTATGTGTTATATGAATTAGATTGTGCTAAATATGTGATTTATATTTCTAATACATGCTATATGTGCATTAATGAAATTTTCATCAAAATCGGCACTAGAAATTTTATCGCCGGTTTTAGTGAATAGGGTTTTGAACACCTGTCCGTCAAAATTTTTATAGGGGTGTTTTAAACATTTTAAAACCTAGTCCTCGGATAGTAATAGACCCGTGTGTGATTAAAATGGATTTGGAATCGATTTTGGAATTTTAAAGGTTTTTACACTTTCTTTTACAAAAATCGAGTTTTAAGCCGACTCGGGTTGAAATGTTTGAATGTAAAACTCTTTGTCACCTAAAATAAATTATCTAGAATTAGTCTAAGTGTCAATTTAATGTTTGAGCAAGAAATAGTCAAGAAACTCAATTAAAAGACAAGAAAACACTAAAAATAAACTAAGGAAACTAACTTTGACCATTTTAACATAGTTGACCTTGAGTATATTAGCATCAACACACATTAGAAAGCTCACAAAACATACTTACTCACACACACAAGGCCGAGAGCACCATAGGAGAAAAGGGAAGGTTTTTCTTCAAGTTTTCAAAGGCAATTTTTCATTAAAAGTTGCAATTCAAGGCCAAACTTCATCATCCAAAGATTGATTCTACTTGTTGGGCATTCATTGAGCATCTTTCTAGCTTCATAACACATCAAAGGTGAGAGAAAAATTCTAGATCTCAAAATGTCATTTTTATGTTTTTGCATATAATTGAATTTTGAACAGTTAGAAAGTTGAATTGATATTATATTATTGCTCAATGCAAGCTAAGGATCGTTTATATGTATTTATATAAGATTTGAACCGTTGCAGTATGCATTTCTATTTTCGGGTATTAAAAGTTGAGTATTTGGCTATTTGTTGAATAAATGTTGTTATGGTTGTTGGAATTGCTTGTTGTTAGTTTGTAAAAGTTCGTTAAATACGTGGTAGTAATGTTGTAATGCCAAAATTTTGATTGCAATGTCGGTGTGAAAGCCCAGAAATTTCAGCCTTGATGCATTAGGGTTTTAGGGTTGTTGGGCTTGATGTGGATGGTTTATGGTTGGTTTCCAAGGGGGTGAATGTTGCTGATTGAGTGGGTGAGTGATAGAAATTGGTTTGGAGGTTATTGGATTAGTAGAATGTAAGTTATGACTTTTAGAAGATCGGGTTGTCTTTCTTTAAAATGTTGAAATATGCCTTTAGATGTTTGGGTGGTGTTTGAGTGATTGAATTGTGAGTTGTTGATGGTTAGACTAGGGTTTTGTTATGTGTTTAATGCAAGTTAAGTTGGATGGCCTACTTTGTCATCTAACTTAGTTGTTTGTTGTTCAATGGATTAGTTGTTGTTATGTTGTTGAATTGATGATTATTGATTGATTATTGTTGAACTGGGAGATAGGAAACCTACTTTGTTGTCCTCCTGTGATAATTGATTATTGATGAACCGGGAGATAGTTAACGTGAAAGGTTGTCCTCCTGTAATTTGAAAGATTATTATTATTGCTAAGTCTTGGTATGTGTGTACCACCTCTTGAGCAGCATCGGGCTATCGGGTTAAAACTGGCATGACTATTATAGGCTATCCCAGCTCGCATGACGGAGGTGTCATAGAGGGAGGGGCTAGAGAGGTACCTCGGGTGCATGAGTAATGGAGAGTTACAAGAAGAACAGTTGAGATCGTGATGGCGTTTGGAGCTACACCAACTAGAGTATCCTTTATTGATTGGTCATTATAGTTAATGTGCTTATATTGATGATTTTTGTGTGTTTACTGCTCAAAGGATGATTTCCAAGGAGTATAGTAAATATTATTATAGATCTATTGAATCCTCACTGGGCTTGTTTTATATAAGATCACTCTCAATTATTGCATGCATACAGGTGTTGCCAATCCAGATTACCGGTATGTTCCTCAAGAAGAGGATTATGTGCCATATATGGACGAGTCCTACGTGCTAGAGTCTTGTCGTTGATATCTGATGATGTACTTTTTGTTATATTGTATACTAAAACTAGTTGGTTTGTATTTATTTAGAAGTTTATGATATATAAGATATTGCAAAGATAATGGATTTAAAGTTGCTAGTTTAGTGGTCTTGTTTTGGAATATGATTAGACTACTAGATTGGTTATAATCTATTTTGGGAATGTATGTTATATAGTAAATGTATGATGTTGGAACGGAGACGTATAACTTATGGATACAATGGTAAAAAATGTTTAATGTATACTATGGTTGTGTTCTATGATGTCAATTTGATTGTGGAGTTGGTTGTATGAGTTATAAAAGAGGTTGGTTTAGAGCCTTAGTGTCCTAATTACTGTCGTTATACTGTCGAAATTCCGTTGCGTCCTGATTGATCGTAGGAAGGGTCGAGTTGGGGCATTACAGCTGGTATGATCGCATCTGTCAAGTTGATGGTGCAAAGCCATTATGTGTTGACGATTCACAGTCTCAGCCAAGAGAAACGACCCATTCAAAAGGCCCAATGGGCTTATCGACAGCCCATCTACTTCAACAACGCATCATTCTTGCAAGATGTGATATCGACCTATTGTAGAGCCATAAATGTTCCTCGAGTTGGGATCTCGTCTTTTTCGCGACTCACGATGGACGACCTGGGATGAAAAAATAGCACAAAAAGAAAAAAAGTGGCCCAAAATTGATAACAACGCTTGATTTTGGGTATCAAAAATGGGGGCAGCCAAGCAAGCTTGTGCCCCCGTCATAGAGCTTCTAGAGAGCTTTCCAACGATATGTTGTGCACCGCATAACTCCATACAAATCAAAAGTTATGGGCACCAGAGTAACGGAGACCTGGTCACAAGCCCCACACCCTCGGTTTGCGGGCCCAGCGTCTACGTGAAGTGAAGTTTTCTTGCCCAAGATGTCGTGGGACTCGAGAATAGAAATATGATAGATAGAGCATCTTGGCAAGGCTAAACAGGGAAAAAAAATGAAAAGGGGGTACAACACGAGGACTTCCCAAGAGGTCCCCCATCCTAGTACTACTTTCACCCAAACACGGTTAACTTCGGATTTCTGATGGGATTCGGTGCATTAGTGCGGGTATGATCGCACCCGTCATGTTAAGGGTGCAAAGCCCTTATGTGTTAATGGTTCACAGTCTCAACCAAGAGAGACAGCCAATTCAAAAGGCCCAATGGGCTTATCGACAGCCCATCTATACCAACAACATAGCATTCTCACAAGATGTGATATCGATGCGTTATAGAGCCTCTAATGTTCAGCAAGTTGGGTTCTCATCCTTTTCGCAGCTCACGATGAACAACCAGGGACTAAAAAATAGCATCAAAAGAAGAAAAGTGACCCAAAACTGATGAAAACATTCAATTTTGGGTACCGCAAATAAGGGCATCATCGCAAGCTTGATGCCCCCGTCGTAGAGCTCCTAGAGAGCTTTTTAACGGTATGATGTGCACTGCATAACTCCTTACGGATCAAAAGTTATGGTCACGGAGCGACAGAGACATTGTCACAATCCTCACACCCTCGGTTTGCGGGCCCAGCCTCTAAGAGAAGCGAAGTTGTCATGCCCAAGATGACGTGGGACTCAAGAATAGAAATGTGACGGATAAAGCATCTTGGCAAGGCTAAACAGGGAAAAAAAATAAAAAGGGGGTGCAACACGAGGACTTCCCAGGGGGTCACCCATCCTAGTACTACTCTTGCCCAAACACACTTTACTTCAGAGTTCTGAAGGGATCCGGTGCATTAGTGTTGATATGATCGCACCCGTCATGTTGAGGGCGCAAAGCCCTTATGTGTCGTCCTTTTTTGCAGCTCACAACGAACGATTCGGGACGAAGAAACAACGCGAAAAGAAGAAAACTGGCCCAAAAATGATGAAAACGTTCAATTTTGGGCTCCGAAAGCAGGTGCAGCCAAGCAGGCTTGTTGCCCCTGTCGTTGCGCTCCTAGAGAGCTTTCCAATGATATGTAGTGCGCCACATAACTCCTTACGGATCAAAAGTTATGGGCACCGGAGACCTGGTCATAAACCCCATTCCCTCGGTTTACGGGCCCAGCCTCTATGCGAATTGAAGTTGTCTTGCCCAAGATGCCGTGGGACTCAAGAATAGAAATGTGATGGATAAAGCAATTTGGCAAGGCTAAACCGGGAAAAAAAATGAAAAGGGGGTGCAACACGAGGACTTCCCAAGGGGTCACCCATCTTAGTACTACTCTTGCCCAAGCACTCTTAACTTCGGAGTTCTGAAGGGATCTGGTGCATTAGTGCTGATATGATCGCACCCGTCACGTTTAGGGCTCAAAGCCCTTATGTGTTGTCCTTTTCGCGGCTCACGACGAACGATCCGGGAGAAGAAACAACGCAAAAAGATGAAAATTGGCCAGAAAGTGATGAAAACGTTCAATTTTGGGCTCCAAAAACTGGCGTAGCTGTGCAGGCTTGTTTCCCCCATCGTAGAGCACCCAGAGAGCTTTCCAACGATATGTTGTGCGCCGCATAACTCCTTACGGATCAAAAGTTATGGGCACTGGAGTGACGGAGACGTGGTCATAAGTCCCACGTCCTCGGTTCGCGGGCCCAACCTCTATGCGAAGCGAAGTTGTCTTGCCCAAGATGCCGTGGGACTTGAGAATAGAAAAGTGATGGATAAAGCATCTTGGCAAGGCAAAACAGGGAAAAAAATGAAAAAGGGGGGCAATTCTAGTACTTCCCCGGTGGTCACCCATCCTAGTACTACTCTCGCCCAAGCACGCTTAACTTTAGAGTTCTGATGGGATCCGGTGCATTAGTATTGTTATGATCGCACCCGTCATGCTGATGTTGCAAAGCCCTTATGTGTTGACGGTTCATAGTCCCAGCCAAGAGAGACGACCCATTCAAAAGGCCCAATGGGTTTATGACAGCCCATCTGTTTCAACAAAGCATCATTCTCGCAATACGTGATATAGACGCATTGTAAAGCCTCTAATGCTCTGCAAGTTAGGTTCTCGTCTTTTTCGTGGCTCACGACGAATGACCCGGGACGAGAAAACAAC
Source organism: Ehretia macrophylla (assembly GCA_037974665.1). Classification (NCBI taxonomy): domain Eukaryota; kingdom Viridiplantae; phylum Streptophyta; class Magnoliopsida; order Boraginales; family Ehretiaceae; genus Ehretia; species Ehretia macrophylla. Next base: position 44,897,937 of record CM075771.1, on the reverse strand, counting down.
GCAAAAAAAAGAAAAGTGGCCCACAATTGAAGAAAACGTTCAATTTTGGGTACTGAACATTGGTGCAGCCTAGCAGGCTTGTTGTCCCCGTCGTAGAGCTCCTAGAGTACTTTCCAACGGTATGCTGCACACCGCATAACTCCTTCGGATCAAAAGTTGTGGGCACCGGAGCGACGGAGACCTGGTCAGAAACCCCACGCCCTCTGTTTACGGGCCCAACCTCTACGCGAAGTAAAGTTGTCTTGCCCAAGATGCCGTGGGACTCGAGAATAGAAATGTGATGGATAAAGTATCTTGACAAGGCTAAACAGGGAAAAAAATGAAAAGGGGGAGCAACACGAGAACGTCCCAAGGGCTCACCCATCCTAGTACTATTCTCGCCCAAGCACGCTTAACTTCAGAGTTCTGATGGGATCCAGTGCATTAGTGCTAGTATGATCGCAGCTGTCATGTTGATGGTGTAAAGCCCTTATGTGTTGACGGTTCACAGTTCCAGCAAAGAGAGACGGCCTATTCAAAAGGCCTAATGGGCATATCGACAGCCCATATGCTCCAACAACATAGCATTCTCACAAGACATGATATCGATGTGTTGTAGAGCCTCTAATGTTCTGCGAGTTGGGTTCTCGTCCTTTTCGCGGCTCACGACGAATAACCCGGGATGAAAAAATAGAGCAAATAGAAGAAAAATGTCCCAAAACTGATGAAAACGTATGATTTTTGGTATCGAAAACAGGCGCAACAAAGCAGTCTTACTGCCCTCGTCGTAGAGCTCCCAAAGAGCTTTCCAACGGTATTCTGTGCACCGCATACCTCCTTACGGATTAAAAGTTATGGGCACCGGAGCGACAGAGACCTATTCACAAGGCCCACGCCCTCGGTTTGCGCACCTAACCTCTACGCGAAGTGAAGTTGTCTTGCCCAAGATACCGTGGGAATCGAGAATAGAAATGTGTTGGATAAATCATCTTGGCAAGGTTAAATGGGGGAAAAAAAAGAAAAAGGAGTGCAACCCGAGGACTTCCCAAGAGGTCACCCATCCTAGTACTACTCTCGCCCAAGCACGCTTAACTTCGGAATTCTGATGGGATCTGGTGCATTAGTGCTGGTATAATCACACCTGACATGCTGATGGTGCAAAGCCCTTATGTGTTGATGGTTCACAATCCCAGCCAAGAGAGATGGCCTATTCGAAAGGCCCAATGAGCTTATCGATAGCCCATCTGCTCTAACAACGCAGCATTCTCAAAAGGCGTGATATCAACGCGTTGTAGAACCTCTAACGTCTTGCGAGTTGGGTTCTCATCCTTTTCGCGTCTCACGACGAATGACCCAAGATGAAAACATATCGCAAAAAGAAGAAAAGTGGCACAAAACTAAAAAAAATGAGTGATTTTAGTTATCAAAAAAAGGCGCAGCCTAGTAGGCTTACTGCCTCCGTCATAGAGCTCCCAGAGAGCTTTCTAACAGTATGCTCTGCGCCGTATAACTCCTTACAAATCAAACGTTATTGGCACCGAAGCGACGGAGACCTGATCACAAGCCCCACGCCTTCGGTTTGACAGCCCAACCTCTACGCGAAACGAAGTTGTCTTACCTAAGATGCCGTGGGACTCGAGAATAGAAATGTGATGGATAAAGAATCTTGGCAAGGCTAAACGGGGAAAAAAATGAAAATGGGGTGCAACCTGTGGACTTCCCAATGGGTAACCCATCCTAGTACTACTCTCGCCCAAGCACGCTTAACTTCGGAGTTCTGATGGGATCCAGTGCATTAGTGCTAGTATGATTGCACCCGTCAAGCTGATGGTGCAAAGCCATTATGAGTTGATGGTTCACAGTCCAAGCCATAAGAGATGGTCCATTCAAAAGGCCCAATGGATGTATCGACAGCCCACCGGCTTCAACAATGCAACATTCTTCCAAGATGTGACATCATCACGTTGTAGAGAATCTAATGATCCATGAGTTGGGTTCTCATCCTTTTTGTGGCTCACGACGAACGATCCAGGATAAAAAATAGCGCAAAAAGAAGAAAAGTGGCCCAAAACTAATGAAAACATTCAATTTTGGGTAACAAAAATAGGCGCAGCTTAGCAGCCTTACTGCCCCCGTCATAGAGCTCCAAAAGAGCTTTCCAACGGTATGCTATGCGCTGCATAACTCCTTATGGATCAAAAGTTATGGGCACCAGAGCGACGGAGACCTGGTCACAAGCCCCACGCCCTCGGTTTGCGGTCCCAGCCTCTACCCGAAGCGAAGTGTTCTTGGCCAAGATGCCGTGGGACTCAAGAATTGAAATGTGATGGATAAAGCATCTTGGCAAGCCTAAACAGGGAAAAAAATGAAAATGGGGTGCAACCTGTGGACTTCCCAATGGGTAACCCATCATAGTACTACTCTCGCCCAAGCACGCTTAACTTCGGAGTTCTGATGGGATCCAGTGCATTAGTGCTAGTATGATTGCACCCGTCAAGCTGATGGTGCAAAGCCATTATGAGTTGATGGTTCACAGTCCAAGCCATACGAGATGGCCCATTCAAAAGGCCCAATGGATGTATCAACAGCCACTTGGCTTCAACAACGCAACATTCTTCCAAGATGTGATATCATCACGTTGTAGAGCATCTAATGATCCATGAGTCGGGTTCTCATCCTTTTGGTGACTCACGACGAACGACCCAGTATGAAAAAATAGCACAAAAATAAGAAAAGTGGCCCGAAACTGATGAAAACATTCAATTTTGGGTAACAAAAATAGGCGCAGCTTAGCAGCCTTGCTGCCCCCGTCATAGAGCTCCAAAAGGGCTTTCCAACGATATGCTGTGCGCTGCATAACTCCTTATGGATCAAAAGTTATGGGCAATGGAGCAACTGAGACCTGGTCACAAGCCCCACAACTTCGGTATGCGGGCCCAGCCTCTACGCGAAGAGAAGTTGTCTTCCCCAAGATGCCATGGGACTCGAGAATAGAAATGTCATGGATAAAGCATCTTGGCAAGACTAAACGGGGAACAAAAAAATGAAAAGCGGGTGCAACACGAGGACTTTCCATGCGGTCACCCATCCTAGTACTACTCCTGCCCAAGCATGCTTAACTCGGAGTTTTGATGGGATCCTGTGCATTAGTGCTGGTATGATCACACACGTCAAGCTGATAGTGCAAAGCCCTTATGTGTTGACAGTTCATAGCCTCAGCCAAGAGAGACGACCCATTCAAAAGGCCCAATGGGATTATCGGCAACCCATCTGCTTCATCAACGCAGTATTCTCGCAGGACAAGATATCGAAGCTTTGTAGATCCTTTAATTTTTCACGAGTTGGGTTCTCGTCCTTTTTGCGGCTAACGACGAATGACTCGGGATGAAAAAATATCGCAGAAAGAAGAAAAGTGGCTCGAAACTAATGAAAACGTTCGATTTTGGGTTATGAAAATAGACGCAGTAGCACAGGCTTATATCCCTCGTAGTACAACTCCCAGAGAATTTTTCAACGGTATGTTGTGCACCGCATTACTCTATACGGATCAAAAGTTATGGTTACCAGAGCGACGGAGACATGGTCACATGCCCCATGCCCTCGGTTTGCGGGCTTAGCCTCTATGGGAAGCGAAGTTGTGGTGCCCAAGATGTCGTGGGACTCGAGATTAGAAATGTGATGGATAAAGCATCGTGGCAAGGCTAAATGGCGAATAAAATAAAAAGGGTGTGCAACACGAGAACTTCCCAAGGGATCACCCATCCTAGTACTACTCTCTCCCAAGCACGCTTAACCTCGGAGTTTTGATGCAATACGGTGCATTAGTGTTGGTATGATCGCACCCGTCATGCTGATGGTCCAAAGCCCTTATGGGTTGACAGTTCGCAGTCCCAACCAAGAAAGACGACCCATTCAAAAGGCCCAATGGGCTTATCGATAGCCCATCTGCTTCAACAACGTAGCATTCTCGAAAGACGTGATGTCAATGTGTTGTAGCGCTTGTAATGTTCCGCGAGCTCGGTTCTCGTCCTTTTCGAAGCTCACAGCGAATGACCCAAGACAAAAAAAAAGAGCAAAAAGAAGAAAAGTAGTTAGAAACTGATGAGAATGTGTGATTTTGGGTTCCAAAAACAAGAGCAGCCAAGCAGGCTTGCTACCATCGTCGTAGAGCTCCGAGAGAGCTTTCCAACAGTATGTTGTGTGCTGCATAACAGTTTTCGGATGAAAAGTTATGGGCACCGAAGCGACGGAGACCTGGTCACAAGCCCCATGCCCTCGATTTGCGGGCCTAGCCTCTACGCGAAGTGAAGTTGTCTTGCCCAAGATGCCGTAGGGCTTGAGAATAGAAATATGATGGATAAAGAATCTTGGCAAGGCAAAACAGGGAAAAAAAATGAAAAGGTGGTGCAACACGAGGATTTCCTAGGGGGTTACCCATCCTAGTACTGCTCTCGCCCAAGCAAGCTTAACTTCGGAGTTCTGAAGGGATCCGGTGAATTAATGCTGATTTGATCGCACCCGTCATGTTGAGAGCTCAAAGCCTTATGTGTCATCCTTTTCGCAGCTCACAACGAACGATCCGGGATGAATAAACAGCGGAAAAAGAAGAAAAGTGGCCCGAAAGTGATGAAAATGTTCGATTTTGGGATTCGAAAATAGGCGCAGCAGAGTAGGCTTGCTGCCCCCGTCGTAGAGCTTCCAGAGAGCTTTCCAACGATATGTTGTGCGCCACATAACTCCTTACAGATCAAAAGTAATGGGCACCTGAGCGATGGAGAACTGATCACAAGCCCTACGCCCTCAGATTGCGGGCCCAGCGTTTACGCGAAGTGAGGTTGTCTTGCCCAAGATGCCGCGGGACTTGAAAATAAAAATGTGATTGATAAAGCATCTTGGCAAAGCTAAATATTGAAAAAAAAGTGAAAATTGTGTGCAACACGAGGACTTCCCAAGGGGTCACCCATCCTAGTACTACTCTCGCCCAAGCACGCTTAACTTCAGAGTTCTGATGGGATCCAGTGCATTAGTGTTGATATGATAACACCCGTCATGCTGATGGTGCAAAGCGCTTATGTGTTGACGGTTCACAGTCCTAGCAAAGAGAGATTGCCCATTCAAAAGGCCCAATGGGCTTATCGACAGCCCATCTGCTCCAACAATGTATCATTCTCGCAAGACGTGATATCGATGAGTTGTAGAGCCTCTAATGTTCAGCGAGTTGGGTTCTCGTCCTTTTAGTGGCTCACGACGAATGACCTGGGACGAAAAAATAGCGAAAAAAGAAGAAATGTGGCTCGAAACTGATGAAAACGTTCAATTTTGGGTACCAAAAATATGGACAGCCAAGCAGGCTTGCTGTCCCTGTTGTAGAGTTCCTAGAGAGCTTTCTAACGGTATGTTGTGTGTCGCATAACTCCTTACGGATCAAAACTTATGGGCACGGAGCAAGGGAAACCTAGTCAGTTTGCGGGCCCAACCTCTAAGCGAAGCAAAGTTGTCATGCCCAAGATGCCGTGGGAATAGAGAAAAGAAATGTGATGGATAAAACATCTTTGCATAGCTAAACAGGGAAAAAAATGAAAAGGGGGTGTAACACGAAGACTTCCCAGGGGGTTACCCATCCTAGTACTACTCTCGCCCAAGCATGCTTAACGTCAGAGTTCTGATGGGATTCGGTGCATTAGTGTTGGTATGATCCCATACGTCATGCCGATGGTGCAAAGCCCTTATGTGTTGATGGTTCACAGTCCCAACAAAGAGAGACGACCCATTCAAATGGCCCAATGGGCTTATCGACAACCCATCTGCTTTAACAACGCAGTATTCTCGCAAGACATGATATCGACGCGTTGTAAATCCTCTAATTTTTCACGAGTTGGGTTCTCGTCCTTTTAGCAGCTCATGACGAACGACTCGGGATGAAAAAACAGCGTAAAAAGAAGAAAAGTGGGCCCAAACTAATGAAAACGTTCGATTTCGGGTATCAAAAATAGGGACAGCCAAGCAGGCTTGCTGTCCCCGTTGTAGAGTTCCTAGAAAGCTTTTCAACGGTATGTTATGCACCGCATAACTACTTACGGATCAAAAGTTATGGGCACCGGAGCGACGGAGACTTGGTCACAAGTCCCACGCCCTCGGTTTGCGGGCCCAACCTCTACGAGAGGCGAAGTTGTCTTGCCCAAGATGCCATGGGACTCAAGAATAGAAATGTGATGGATAAAGCGTCTTAGCAAGGCTAAACAGGGGAAACAAACGAAATGGGGATGCAACACGAGGACTTCCCAAGGGGTCACGTACCCTAGTATTACTCTCGCCCAAGCGCACTTAACTTCGGAGTTCTAATAGGATCCGGTGCATTAGTGCTGCTATGAGCACACTCGTCATGCTGATGGTGCAAAGCCCTTATGTGTTGAAGGTTCACAGTCCCAGCCAAGAGAGACGACCTATTCAAAAGGCCGAATGGGCTTATCGATAATCCATCTGCTTCAAGAACATATCATTCTCACAAAACGTTATATCGACGAGTTGTAGAGCCTCTAATGTTCTGCGAGTTGGGTTCTCGTCCTTTTCGAGGCTCATAACGAAGGACCCGGGATGAAAAAAATAGCGCAAAAAGAAGAAAAATCATCCGAAACTGATGAAAATGAGCGATTTTAGGTACCAAAAATATGTGCAGCCGAGCAGGCTTATTGCCACCGTCGTAGAGCTCATAGAGAGCTTTCCAACGGTATGCTGTGTACCACATAACTCCTTACGGATCAAAAGTTATGGGCACCGAAGCGACGGAGACCTGGTCACATGCCCCACTCCTACGGTTTGTAGGCCCAACCTCTACGCGAAGCGAAGTTGTCTTGCCCAAGATGCCGTGGGACTCGAGAAAAGAAATGTGATGGATAAAGCATCTTAGCAAGTTTAAATGGTGAAAAAAAATGAAAATGGGGTGCAACCCGAGGACTTCACAGGGGATCACCCATCCTAGTACTACTTTCGCCCAAGCATGCTTAACTTCGGAGTTCTGATGGGATTCGGTGCATTAGTGGTGGCATGATTGTACCCGTCATGCTGATGGTGCAGATCCCTTATGTGTTGACGGTTCACAGTCCCAGCAAAGAGAAACGACCCATTCAAAAGACCCAATAGGCTTATTGACATCCCATCTGCTTCAACAACCAATCATTCTCGTCAGACGTGAAATCGACACATTGTAGAACCTCTAATGTTCCTCGAGTTGGGTTCTCTTCCGTTTTGCCGCTCACGATGAACGATTTGGGATGAAAAAAACAGCATAAAACGAAGAAAAGTGGCCCGAAACTGATGAAAAAGTTAGATTTTGGATACCGAAAATGGGCGCTGCTTAACAGGCTTACAGCCCCTGTCGTAGAGCTCCCAGAGAGCTTTCCAACGGTATGCTGTGCGCCGTATTTTTTCGTATGGATCAAAAGTTATAGGCACCGAAGTGACGAAGACTTGGTCACAAGCCCTACGCCCTCGGTTTGCAGGCCCAGCCTTTACAAGAAGCAACGTTGTCTTGCCCAAGATGCCGTGGGACTCGAGAATAGAAATGTGATGGACAAAACATCTTGGCAAAGCTAAACGGGGAAAAAAAATTGAAATGGGGGTGCAACACGAGAACTTCCTAAGGGGCCACCTGTCCTAGTACTACTCTCGCCCAAGCACGCTTAACTTCAGAGTTCAGATGGGATCCGGTTCATTAGTGTTGTTCTGATTGCACCTGTCATGCTGATGGTGCAAAGCCCTTATGTGTTGAAGGTTCACAGTCTCAACCAAGAGAGACGACCCATTCAAAAGGCCAAATATGCTTATTGATAACCCATCTGCTTCAGCAACTCAACATTCTCACAAGACATGATATCGACGCGTTGTAGAACCTCTAATGTTCTACGAGTTGGGTTCTCGTCCTTTTCGCGGCTCACGACGAATGACCCGAGATGAAAAAACAACGCAAAAAGAAGAAAAGTGGTTCGAAACTGATGAAAACATGCGATTTTGGGTACCAAAAATAGGCGTAGCCAACTATGCTTGCTACCCTCCTCGTAGAGCTCCTAGAGAGCTTTGCAATGGTATGTTGGGCACCACATAACTTCTTACAGATCCAAAGTTATTGACACTGGAGCGACGGAGACCTGGTCACAAGCCCCACGGCCTCAGTTTTCAGGCCCAACCTCTACGCGAATCAAAGTTGTCTTGCCCAAGATATCGGGGGACTCGAGAATAGAAATGTGATGGATAAAGCATCTTGGCAAGGCTAAACGAGGGAAAAAAATGAAATGGGGGTACAACACGAGCATTTCTTAGGGGGTCACATATCTTAGTACTACTATGGCCTAAGCTTGCTTAACTTCAGAGTTCTGATGGGATCCGGTGCATTAGCACTGCTATGATCGCACCCGTCATGCTGATGGTGCAAAGCCCTTATGTGTTGAAGTTTCACAGTCCTAGCCAAGAGAGACGACCTATTCAAAAGGCCCAATGGGCTTATCGACAGCCCATCTGCTTCAACAACGCAGCAATCTCGCACGGCGTTATATTGACATTTTGTATAGCCTTTAATGTTCTGCGAGTTAGGTTCTTGTCCTTTTTGCGGCTCACGACGAATGACCCGGGATGAAAAAATATTGCAAAAAGAAGAAATGTGGCCCTAAAATGTTGAAAATGAGCAATTTTAGGTACCAAAAATAGGCGCAGCCGAACAAGCTTGATGTCCCCGTCGTAGAGTTCCTAGAGAGATTTCCAACAGTATGCTGTGCGCCGCATAACTCCTTACAGATCAAGAGTTATAGGCACCAGAATGGAGACCTGGTCACAAGCCCACACCCTTGGTTTGCGAGACCAACCTATATGCGAAGCGAAGTTGTCTTGCCCAAGATGCCATGGGACTCGAGAATAGAAATATGATGGATAAAGAATCTTGGCAAGGCTAAACGAGGAAAAAAAATGAAAAGGGGGTGCAACACGACGACTTCCCAAGCGGTCACCCATCCTAGTACTACTCTCGCCCAAGCACGCTTAACTTCAGAGTTCTGATGTGATCCGGTGCATTAGTGCTGGTATGATCACACCCGTCATGCTGATGGTGCAAAGCGCTTATATGTTGACGGTTCACAGTCCCAGAGAGCTTTCCAACAGTATACTGTGCGCCGTATAACTTCTTACAAACCAAACATTATAGGCACCGGAGCAGTAGAGACTTGGTCATACGCCCAACAACCTCGGTTTGCAGGCCCAGCCTCTACGTGAAGAAAAGTTGTCCTGCCCAAGATGCCGTGGGACACGAGAATAGAAATGTGATGGATAAAGCATATTGGCATGGCTAAACGGAAAAAAATGAAATAGGGGTACAACACGAGCACTTCCCAAGGGGTCACCTATCCTAGTACTACTATGGCCCAAGCACGCTTAACTTTGGAGTTCTGATGGTATCCTATGCATTAGTGCTGCTATGATCGCACCCGTCATATTGAAGGTGTAAAGCCCTTATGTGTTGAATGTTCACAGTCCCAGCCAAGAGAGACGGCCCATTCAAAAGGCCCAATGGGCTTATCGATAGCCGATCTGCTTCAACAAAGCAGCATTCTCGCAAGACGTTATATCGACACGTTGTAGAGCCTCTAATGTTCTGCGAGTCGGGTTCTCGTCCTTTTTGCCTCTCACAATGAATGACCCGAGATGAAAAAATAGCACAAAAAGAATAAAAGTAGCCCGAAACTGATAAAAACGAGCGATTTTAGGTACCAAAAACTGGCGTAGTAGCACAGGCTTATTGCTCCTGTCGTAGTGCTCCTAGAGAGCTTTCCAATGGAATGTTGTGCGCTGCATAACTCCGTAAAGATCAAAAGTTATGGGCACCGGAGCGACGGAGACCTAGTCACAAGCCTTATGCTTTCGGTTTACGGGCCCAACCTCTACGTGAAGCGAAATTGTCTTGCCCAAGATGCCGTGGGACTTAAGAATAGAAATGTGATGGATAAAGTATCTTAGCAAGGCTAAACGGGGAAAAAATGAAAATGGGGTACAACTCGAGGACTTCCCAGGGGATCACCCATCCTAGTACTACTCACTCCCAAGCACACTTAACTTCGGAGTTCTGATGGTATCCTATGCATTAGTGCTGCAATGATCGCATCCGTCATGCTGAAGGTGCAAAGCCCTTATGTGTTGAATGTTCACAGTCCCAGCCAAGAGAGACGGCCCATTCAAAAGGCCTAATGGGCTTATCGACAGCCGATTTGCTTCAACAACGCAGCATTCTCGCAAGACGTTATATCGACGCATTGTAGAGCCTCCAATGTTCTGCGAGTCGGGTTCTCATCCTTTTCGCCGCTCACAATGAACGACCCGAGATGAAAAAATAGCACAAAAAGAATAAAAGTAGCCCGAAACTGATGAAAACGAGTGATTTTAGGTACCGAAAACAGGCGTAGCAGCACAGGTTTGTTGCTCCCGTCATAGAGCTCCCAGAGAGCTTTCTAATGGAATGTTGTGCGCTACATAACTCCTTACAGATCAAAAGTTATGGGCATCGGAGCGATGGAGACCTGGTCACAAGCCTTACGCCCTCGGTTTACGGGCCCAACCTCTACGCGAAGCGAAGTTGTCTTGCCCAAGATGCCGTGGGACTCGACAATAGAAATGTGATGGATAAAGTATCTTAGCAAGGCTAAATGGGGAAAAAAATGAAAATAGGGTGCAACCCAAGGACTTCCCAGGGGATCACCCATCCTAGTACTACACTTGCCCAAGCACGCTTAACTTCGGAGTTCTGATGGGATCTGGAGCATTAGTACTCCTATGATCGCACCCGTCATGCTGATGGTGCAAACCTTTATGTGTTGACGATTCACAGTCCCAGCCAAGAAAGACGGCCCATTCAAAAGGCCCAATGGGCTTATCGACAGCCCGTCTGCTTCAACAACGCATCATTCTCGCAAGACGTGATATCGATGCATTGTAGAGCCTCTAATGTTCCTTGAGTTGGGTTCTCATCCTTTTCGTGACTCACGACGAACGACCCGGGATGAAAAAATAGCGCAAAAAGAAGAAAAGTAGCACGAAACTGATGAAATCGTTCGATTTTGGGTACCAAAAATGGGGGCAGCCGAGCAGGCATGCTGTCCCCATCGTAGAGCTCCCAAATAGGTTTCCAACGGTATGTTGTGCGTCGTATAACGCCTTACAGATCAAAAGTTTTGGGCATTGGAGCGACGGAGACTTGGTCACAAGCCCCACGCCCTCGGTTTAGAGGCCCAGCCCCTATGAGAAGAAAAGTCGTCAAGCCCAAGATGCCGTGGGACTCGAGAATAGAAATGTGATACATAAAGCATCTTGGAAAGGCTAAATAGGGGAAAAAAGGAAATGGGGGTGCAACACAAGGACTTCCCAAGGGATCACATATCCTTGTATTACTCTCGCCCAAGTACGCTTAACTTTGGAGTTCTAATGGGATCCAGTGCATTAGTGCTGCTATGATTGCACCCATCATGCTGATAGTGTAAAGCCCTTATGTGTTGAAGGTTCACAGTCCCAGCCATGAGGGACGGCCCATTCAAAAGGCCATATGGGCATATCGACAACCCATCTTTTTCAACAACGCAGCATTCTCGCAAGACATTATATCGACACGTTGTAGAGCCTCTAATGTTCTGCGAGTTGGGTTCTCGTCTTTTTTGCGGCTCACGACGAACGACCTTGGATGAAAAAATAGAGCAAAAAGAAGAAAAATGGCCCAAAACGGATGAAAACTTTAGATTTTAAGTACCGAAAATAGGCACAGCCGAGCTACTTGGCTCCCCCTATCGTAGAGGTCCTAGAGAGCTTTGTAACGGTATGTTGTGCGCTGTATAACTCCTTGCGGATCAAAATTTTTGGGCACCAGAGCAATTGAAGACCAGGTCATAAGCCCTATGCCCTAGGTTTGCGGGCCCAGCCTCTACACAAAGCAAAATTATTTTGCCCAAGATGCCGTGGGACTTGAAAATAGAAATGTGAATTATAAAACAACTTGGAAAGGCCAAACAGGGAAAAAAAATGAAAAGGGGGTACAACACAAGGACTTCCCAAAAGGTCACCCATCATAGTACTACTCTCGCCCATGTACGCTTAACTTCGGAGTTATGATGGGATATGGTGCATTAGTGCTGGTATAATTGCACCCGTCATGCTGATGGTTCAAAGGCCTTATGTGTTGACAGTTCACAGTGTGAAACCCCACTTTTCGTGCTTATCTCGTTTTACGTGCTATACCTTGTTTTGCGTGCATATGATCTGTTTATGTGCTATAGGACCTAGAAAGTTATAATTTTGATGTCAATAATCCTAATACGTGCTAAATGTGCATTCATGAAATTTTCATCAAAAACGGAGTCAGAAATTTTATCGTCGATTTTTAGTGAATAGTATTTTTGAAACACGTCCGCTAAAATTTTGAAACTGGTCTTTTTAACCCTTCTAGACCTAGTCCACGGACTTTAATAGACCTGTGTTTGATGAAAAAGGTTTTAAAATCAGCTTAAGAATTTATTAGGGTTTTTACACCGACTTTACAAAAATCGAGTTTTAAGCCGACTCGGGTGAAATTGTTGGATTGTAAAACTTCTTGTCACCTAAAAATAATCCACTTGAGATATCTTGGGGGTTGCATAATTATTTTGAGCCTTGGAGAGCAATAAAATGAGTTTAAAGTCATTAAAACACAAAAATACCAATTTAAATTAACTTTGACTTTATTTAATTATTGACCATATAAGCTTATAACACCTACACACACTCACACAACACAGAAACACCATAACAAACATACACATTGCCGTGAGAAGGAGGAGAGAAAAAGAAAAGAGATTTCAAAGCTTTTCAATCCAATTTTTCAAAGAAAAACTTGGTTTTTGTCCGTAGAACTTCGCACCGACTTGGATTCTGCTTGTTGGGAACGCATAGCACGCATTCCTAGGCTTATATCACATCAAAGGTGAGAGAAAAATTCTAGATCTCAAAATGTCATTTTTATACTTTTGCTCATAAATGAAAATTTAACCGTTAGAATTGAAATCTGATGATAGATTATTGCTTCTTGCATGCTAGGGATCATTTTGATGCAATACTACGAATTTCTGTTGGATGTAGCATAATTTTTATTTTCCGGGTATTTAATTTTGATTAAAATGTTCAAAGTTGAATTAAATGAGTTGTGTTTATCGAAATCGATTGCCGTTGATTTCTAAATACTTGATAATTACGTGTTAGCGCTGTTGTAATGCCGAATTTTTGATTACATTGTTCGTGTGAAAATCCAGAAAATCAAGCCAAGACATCCTAGGGTTTTAGGGTTATCGGGCATGATTTGGAGGTGTTATGGTTGATTTTCGAGAGGTCTAATGTAGTAGGTTGAATGGGTGAGTGATAGAAACTGATTTGGCAATGTTTGGATTAGTAGATTATAAGTTATGAATTTTAGAAGTTTAGGTTGTCATTCTTAATTTTCTTGAACGATGCCTTTAGATGATTGGGTTGTGTTTGAGTGTTGAATGGTGAGTTGTTGATGAGTAATTTAGGGTTTAATTGTGTATATAATGCATGTCCGGTTAGATGGCCTACTTTGTCATCTAACTTCGTTGTTTGTTGTTTAATTAAATATTGATGTTATATTGATGTTATTGATTGATTATTATTGATTGATTATTATTGAGTTCGGGAATCGGGCACTTTCGTTGCTGATCTCCCAATTGATTGATTGATTGATGATTGATGATGATTATGGAGTCTTGGTATGTGTGTACCACCTCTCGGGCAGCGTTGGGCTGTCGGGTTGATAACGGCATGACTGCCATAGGCTACCCCCAGCTCGCATGATGGAGGTGTGTCATGGAGGGAGGGGCTAGTGAGGTACCTCGGGTGCTTGAGTAATGGGGAGTTATAAGAAGAACGGTTGAGATCGTGATGGCGTTTGGAGCTACACCAAATAGAGTATCCTTTATTGAATGGTTATAATTATGTGATGATAATGTTATTATTGTTGTTGTGTGTTTACTTGCTCAAAGGACTAAATCCAAGGAGCATAGTGAATACTGTCAAGATCTATCAGATCCTCACTGGGCTTATATAAATAAGCTCACTCTCTATTATTGCATGCTTACAGGTGTTGCAGAGCCGGATTACGGGTACGTGCCTCCTGAGGAGGAAAATGTGCCTTACGTGGACGAGTCATATGTTCCTGAGTCTTATCCATGATTTTATGTTGTTTAATGTCTTGTACATTAGCTTAATAGACTTTTATATGCTTTATGGTTCTTATTGTAATAGATGTTGAAAAGATGATGATCCAAATGATGTTAAATTAATGGCCTTCTTTTGTCTATGGTTAAGTTGTTAGATGGGTCTCAACTTATTTTTGAAATATATGATAAGGTTGAGGTATTGTATGTTATGTTGGAACGGTGGCAGATAATGAAGACTGATTATTGTATATTACGGTTATGTTGTGTGTTATTATGTTGTTGATGAGTTGTTGTTTGTATGGTTATAGAATTGGATGTTTAATGTTATTAATGAAGTTGGTTTAGAACCTCGAAAATCTATTTACTGTCGTTATGCTATCGAAATTCCGTTGCGTCCTGACTGATTGTAGGTGGGGTCGAGTTGGGGCGTGACATTTAAGTGGTATCAGAGCGCATGTTAGTTGTTAGCCGGGGTATTCTCGGAATGTGGGTAAAGGTCTTAGCATGAAATATGTATGAAAAGAAAGAAAAGTGAAATATGTATTGGTATGATTAAATGATTAAGTGATTATGTGATTTAAGTGCTTATATGATTATGTGATCAATTTGCTTATGTGATTGAAACTTATGTGATCTATGTGCTTTATATGAGTTTGTTGTTTATGTGTTAAAAGTTGTATATAACCTGTTTACGTGCCATAACCTGTGCTAACTCTTTGATTAGTACGATGGCCGGTAGACCAAGGACTCGTGGTAGGCCCGAGATTGTAGATGAGGTCCCTAGTAGTGTGGCACAGGGCAGTGATGGGGGTGATGGCAGGTTAGGGGCAGCAATGGATCGGATTGCATATTTGATGGCTGGGTAGGCCCAGTTGTTAGCAGGTCAGGCTGCTCAGACTTTGGCGTTGCAGGCTCAGATACAGAATGTACAGGGTGGTAATCACGGTCGAGGTACTATGAAGGAGTTTCTGGGGTACTATCCTCCTAGATTTCAGGGAGAGCCTGATGATAGGAAGGCCGAGTCGTGGATTAGTAAGTTAGAGAAAATTTTTGATCCTCTCGGGTACACTGATGAGAGGAAGGTGACTTGTGCTGTCTATTTGCTTGATGATGAGGCAGAGGAATGGTGGCGCACTGTGAGAGCCAGTTGGGAGACTCGGGGTGTTCCGTATGTTTGGGATACCTTTCTGACTGCTTTTAAGGATAAATATGTCCCGAGGGTTGCACGGGAGAGGAGAGAGGCTGAGTTCTTGTCTTTGGTACAGGGGGATTCTATTGTGGCTCAGTATGAGGCTACATTCACTAGGTTGTCCCGGTATGCACCGGAGTTTGTAGTTGTGGAGGAGAGGAAGACCCGTAGATTTATGTTGGGATTGAGGCCCGAGATTCAGGATGCAATGGCTCTGAATCGCTATGATATCTTTACTGAGGCTTTTGATGCAGCTTCTAGGTTAGAGAAGAGGAAAGGGGATCAGATTGTCTCCAATCAGCCTAGTAAGAGGCCGTATCAGCAACAGGGCCAGCAGGTTATATATAGGCCTCCAGTACAGCAGGTTGTCTACAGGCTACCAGCCCAGCAGGGTTCTTATAGGCCACAGGGTCAGCAGAGTTACTATCGGCCTTAGTTTCAGCAGAGGCCATATCAGGTTCAGACTCAGTATAGGCCAGCTCAGTCTCAAGGTCAGTACAGGCCTAGTGTGGTGAGACCTCAGCAGCAGGCTGTATCGGCTGCTTCTTCAGCTTCTGGTTCTTCTAGGGGCAGTGTTAGTGCCACATCATCGCAGTGTAATTACTGCAAGCGCCCAGGGCATGTGGAGTCCGACTGCAGGGTAAAGGCAGGGACATGTTTGGGTTGTGGTAGCATCGAGCATAGGGTGAAGGATTGCCCTAGATATGCGAGGACTGAGGGTCGAGAAGTGACTCAGGGTTACTAGGGTAGGCCTACAGGTAGTGTACCACAGCAGCAGCGGGTTCAGGCTCGGGCTTATGCAGTTGATATGGAGGAGATGCCTGAGGAGACTGCAGTGGTGGAAGGTAACTTCCTTATACTTGATCAACTTGTTAAAGTGTTGATTGATTCTGGTGCTACGCATTCTTTCATTACTCCTGCTTGTGTGCAACGTGTTAAATTGCAACCTGAAAGATTGCCTTATGTGGTTGAGATTAGTACCTCTTTGACTGATAAGTATGTTACTGGCTTAGTATGTAAGGATTGTATAATACATGTTAAGGGGCATAATTTTCCTTCGGACCTTATCTTATTTCCTATCCGGGGGTATGATGTTATTCTGGGTATGGATTGGCTTTCTAAGTATGATGCCCAGTTAAACTGTAGAACCAAGGTAGTACAGTTTCGTTTGCCGAATTAGCCAGTAGTAGAGGTAGCGGGTAACCGGGGTGCTAAGACGAGTTTTGTTATCTCAGAAACTAAAGCCGTTAAGTTGGTGAGTAAGGGGTGTTCGGGTTATCTAGCTTATTTGATCAACAAGCCATCTAATAAGCTACAGCTAGAGAAAGTCCCTATTATCCGGGAATATCCTAATGTATTTCCTGAGGAGTTTCCAGGATTGCGGCCAGAGAGGGATATAGAGTTTGTGATTAATCTTGTTCCCGGTACTCAACCTATTTCTAAATCGGCGTACCGGATGGCACCAGCTGAGTTGAAGGAGTTGAAGACTCAGTTACAGGAGTTATTGAAGAAAGGATTCATTCAGCAGAGTTCTTCACCTTGGGGAGCTCCTGTTTTATTTGTGAAGAAGAAGGATGGTACTTTGAGATTGTGTATTGATTACCGTGGTTTGAATCAGGTGACCATCAAGAATAAATATCCTTTGCCACTAATTGATGAGTTGTTTGATCAACTTCAGGGAGCCAAAGTCTATTCTAAATTTGGTTTGAGGCAGTGGTATTATCAGCTTCAGATTCGTACGGAGGATGTTCCGAAGTCTGCCTTCAGGACTCGGTACGGGCATTATGAGTTTGTTGTTATGCCCTTTGGTTTGACTAATGCACCGGCAGCATTCATGGATTTGATGCATCGAGTCTTTCAGCCGTACTTGGACTAGTTCGTGGTGATTTTTATTGATGATATCTTGGTCTATTCTAAATCTGAATCAGAGCACGAGCAACATCTACGGCTTGTATTAGAGAAGTTGCAGGAGCATCAGTTGTTTGCCAAGTTCAGCAAATGTGAATTTTGGCTGCAACGGATTTCTTTTCTTGGCCATGTTATTATACAGAGCGGTATTTCTGTAGATCCCACTAAGATTGAATCGGTGATGTCTTGGAAGAGGCCAGAGAGTGTTTCTGATATCCGTAGCTTTCTTGGCTTGGTGGGTTATTACCGTAGGTTTGTCAAGGACTTCTGGAAGATTGCGGGGCCACTATCTAAGTTGACTCAGAAACGGACTATCTTTAATTGGGATGAGAAGTATGAGAGTGGGTTTCAAGAGTTGAAAAAGAGGTTAACTACCGCTCCAGTACTTGCTCTACCAGAGGGGATCGATAATATGGTCATTTACAGCGATGCATCCAAGGAGGGCTTGGGATGTGTTCTTATGCAGGATGGCCGAGTTATTGCCTATGCTTCTCGAAAGTTGAAGCCTTATGAAGAAAATTATCCGACTCATGATCTTGAGTTGGCAGCAGTTGTCTTTGCACTCAAGAAGTGGCGTCATTATCTGTGGGGAAGTAAGTTTGAAATTTTCACTGATCATAAGAGTCTGAAGTACTTGTTCTCACAGAAGGAGTTGAATATGCGCCAGCGGAGGTGGATGGAGCTTCTTGGAGATTATAATTGTTCTATCAATTATCTGCCTGGAAAGGCAAATGTTGTGGCAGATGCTCTCAGCCGGAAGGCTAGTATTTCTTGTTTGGCTGTCAAGAAGTGGAAGGTTCTTGAGGAGTTTAGTTATTGGAGACCAGAGTTGACTCAGGTTGGAGTGATGTGTTCACATCTCCGTATTCAACCTTTATTATTGTCTATATCAGGGAAGCTCAGCAACTTGATGTTAAACTTCAGAAGATCAAGGATCAGATCACGGATGATCAGTCTGACTTCAAACTGCATGAGGACGGTATTCTTCGGTTTCGGAACAGGGTTTGTGTTCCCGATGAACCGGGCTTGAGGCGAGGTATTCTAGAGGAAGCTCATAATTCTAAATATACTATTCATCCCGGTGGAACCAAGATGTATCGGGATTTGAAGCAACATTACTGGTGGAACAATATGAAGAGGGAGGTTGCTCAGTTTGTATCTAGTTGTTCGACTTGTCAGAGGGTGAAAGCCGAGCATCAACGACCAGCAAGTTTGCTTCAGTCGTTGGCTATACCAGAGTAGAAATGGGAGCATATTACGATGGACTTCGTCACTGGTTTACCTAGAACACCGAGGGGTAATGATGCAGTTTGGGTTGTCGTGGATCGTTTGACGAAGACAGCTCATTTTATTGCAATGAGGATGGGAAATAAGGTTACAAAGTTGACGGACCTCTATTTGGATCAGATTGTTAGACTTCACGGTATTCCGTCTAGTATTGTCTCCGATCGAGATCCTCGATTTACTTCTCGTTTGTGGGAGAAACTTCAGGAGACCTTAGGTACTCAGTTGAACTTCAATACCGCGTATCATCCACAGACCGACGGTCAGTCTGAGTGGACTATTCAGATTCTAGAAGATATGCTTAGGGCTTGTGTTCTGGACTTCGGGAAGAACTGGGAGAAACATCTACCACTTGCCGAGTTTGCCTATAACAATAGTTATCAAGCTACTATTGGGATGGCGCCTTTCGCAGCTCTTTACGGTCGTAAGTGCCGTTCACCTTTATATTGGGACGAGGTAGGAGAGATGAAGACTGTTGATCCGACTATTATGCCAGAACTTCTTGAGAAGATTGAGAATGTTCAGTTAATCAGGCAGAGAATGCTTACGGCGCAGAGTAGATTCAAGAGTTATGCTGATAATCGTCGTCAGGACTTGGAGTTTGCAGTTGGAGATCGGGTTTTCTTGAGATTGTCTCCTCGAAAGGGGTTTGCTCGTTATGGTAAAGGTGGAAAGCTGAGTCCGAGATTTGTTGGGCCGTTTGAGATTACTGGCAGGGTTGGTAAGTTGGCATATCGGTTGGCTTTACCGGAGAACTTCTCTAATGTCCACGATGTATTTCACGTGTCTAATTTGCGGAAATATAATCCGGATCCTTCTCATATTCTTGAGCCAGAGCCGTTACAGCTTCGAGAGAATTTGACTTATGACGAGCGTCCAATTCGTATTCTAGATCAGATGGACCGAGAGTTGAGGTCGAAGAGGATTCCGATGGTTAAGGTGTTGTGGAAGCATCACGGCATTGAGGAAGCTACGTGGGATAGACGAGATCAGATGCAGCAGCAATACCCAGATCTATTCCGTACATCAAGTAAGAATTTCAAGGACGAAATTTCTATAAGGGGGGAAGAATGTGAAACCCTACTTTTCCTGCTTATCTTGTTTTACGTGTTATACCTCGTTTTGCATGCATATGATCTGTTTATGTGCTATAGGACCTAGAAAGTTATAATTTTGATGTCAATAATCCTAATACGTGCTAAATGTACATTCATGAAATTTTCATCAAAAACGGAGTCAGAAATTTTATCGTCGATTTTTAGTGAATAGTGTTTTCGAAACACGTCCGCTAAAATTTTGAAACTGGTCTTTTTAACCCTTCTAGACCTAGTCCACGGACTTTAATAGACCTGTGTTTGATGAAAACGGTTTTAAAATCGGCTTAAAAATTTATTAGGGTTTTTACACCGACTTTTGCAAAAATCGAGTTTTAAGCCGACTCGGGTGAAATTGTTGGATTGTAAAACTTCTTGTCACCTAAAAATAATCCACTTGAGATATCTTGGGGGTTGCATAATTATTTTGAGCCTTGGTGAGCAATAAAATGAGTTTAAAGTCATTAAAACACAAAAATACCAATTTAAATTAACTTTGACTTTATTTAATTATTGACCATATAAGCTTATATCACCTACACACACTCACACAACACAAAAACACCATTACAAACACACACATTGCCGTGAGAAGGAGGAGAGAAAAAGAAAAGAGATTTCAAAGCTTTTCAATCCAATTTTTCAAAGAAAAACTTGGTTTTTGTCCGTAGAACTTCGCACCGACTTGGATTCTGCTTGTTGGGCACGCATAGCACGCATTCCTAGGCTTATATCGCATCAAAGGTGAGAGAAAAATTCTAGATCTCAAAATGTCATTTTTATACTTTTGCTCATAAATGAAAATTTAACCGTTAGAATTGAAATCTGATGATAGATTATTGCTCCTTGCATGCTAGGGATCATTTTGATGCAATACTACGAATTTCTATCGGATGTAGCATAATTTTTATTTTTTGGGTATTTAATTTTGATTAAAATGTTCAAAGTTGAAATAAATGAGTTGTGTTGATCGAAATCGATTGCCGTCGATTTCTAAATACTTGATAATTACGTGTTAGCGTTGTTGTAATGCCGAATTTTCGATTACATTGTTCATGTGAAAATCCGGAAAATCCAGCCAAGACATCCTAGGGTTTTAGGGTTACCGGGCATGATTTGGAGGTGTTATGGTGGATTTCCGAGAGGGCTAATGTAGTAGGTTGAACGGGTGAGTGATAGAAACTGATTTGGCAATGTTTGGATTAGTAGATTGTAAGTTATGAATTTTAGAAGTTTAGGTTGTCATTCTTAATTTTCTTGAATGATGCCTTTAGATGATTGGGTTGTGTTTGAGTGTTGAATGGTGAGTTGTTAATGAGTAATTTAGGGTTTAATTGTGTATATAATGCATGTCCGGTTAGATGGCCTACTTTGTCATCTAACTTCGTTGTTTGTTGTTTAATTAAATATTGATGTTATATTGATGTTATTGATTGATTATTATTGAGTTCGGGAATCGGGCACTTTTGTTGCTGATCTCCCAATTGATTGATTGATTGATGATTGATGATGATTATGGAGTCTTGGTATGTGTGTGCCACCTCTCGGGCAGCGTTGGGCTGTCGGGTTGATAACGGCATGACTGCCATAGGCTACCCCAAGCTCGCATGACGGAGGTGTCATGGAGGGAGGGGCTAGTGAGGTACCTCGGGTGCGTGAGTAATGGGGAGTTATAAGAAGAACGGTTGAGATCGTGATGGCGTTTGGAGCTACACCAAATAGAGTATCCTTTATTGAATGGTTATATAGTTATGTGATGATAATGTTATTATTGTTGTTGTGTGTTTACTTGCTCAAAGGACTAAATCCAAGGAGCATAGTGAATACTGTCGAGATCTATCGGATCCTCATTGGGCTTATGTAAATAAGCTCACTCTCTATTATTGCATTCTTACAGGTGTTGCAGAGCCGGATTACGAGTACGTGCCTCCTGAGGAGGAAAATGTGCCTTACGTGGACGAGTCATATGTTCCTGAGTCTTATCCATGATTTTATGTTGTTTAATGTCTTGTACATTAGCTTAATAGACTTTTATATGCTTTATGGTTCTTATTGTAATAGATGTTGAAAAGATGATGATCCAAATGATGTTAAATTAATGGCCTTCTTTTGTCTATGGTTA
The DNA here is from genome assembly GCA_037974665.1 of Ehretia macrophylla. Classification (NCBI taxonomy): domain Eukaryota; kingdom Viridiplantae; phylum Streptophyta; class Magnoliopsida; order Boraginales; family Ehretiaceae; genus Ehretia; species Ehretia macrophylla. The sequence goes on along the minus strand of CM075771.1, from coordinate 44,876,133 downwards.
AGTTGTTAGATGGGTTTCAACTTATTTTTGAAATGTATGATAAGGTTGAGGTATTGTATGTTATGTTGGAACGGAGGCAGATAACGAAGACTGATTATTGTATATTACGGTTATGTTGTGTGTTGTTATGCTGTTGAGGAGTTGTTGTTTGTATGGTTATAGAATTGGATGTTTAATGTTATTAATGAGGTTAGTTTAGAACCTCGGAAATCTATTTACTGTCGTTATGCTGTCGAAATTCCGTTGTGTCCTGACTGATTGTAGGTGGGGTCGAGTTGGGGCATGACACAGAGTCTCAGCCAAGAGAGACGACCCATTCAAATGGCCCAATGGGCTTATCGACCGTCCATCTACTCCAACAACGTAGCATTCTCGGAAGACGCGATATCGACACATTGTAAAGCCTCTAATGTTCTGCGAGTTGGGTTCTTGTACTTTTCGCGGCTCACAACGAATGACCGGGATGAAAAAACAGCACATAAAGAAGAAAAGTGGTCCGAAATTGATGAAAATGTGCAATTTTTGGTACCAAAAATAGGCGCAGTCAAGCTGGCTTGCTTCCCTCGTCGTAGAGCTCATAAAGGGCATTCCAACGGTATGCTATACGTCGCATAACTCCTTACGGATCAAAAGTTATGGGCATCGCAGCGGCGGAGACCTGGTCACAAGCCCCACGACCTCGGTTTGCAGGCCCAGCCTCTACGTGAAGCAAAGTTGTGTTGCCTAAGATGCCTTGGGACTTGAGAATAGAAGTGTGATGGATAAATCATCTTGGCAAGGCTAAATTGGGAAAAAAATAAAATGGGGGTACAACACGAGCACTTCCTAGGGGGTCACGTATCCTAGTACTACTCTCGCCCAAGCACGCTTAACTTCGGAGTTCTGATGGGATCCGGTCCACTAGTACTGGTATGATCTCACCCGTCATGTGGATGGTGTAAAGCCCTGATGTGTTGAAGGTTCACAGTCCCAGCCAAGAGAGACAGCCCATTCAAAAGGCCATATGGGCTTATCGACAACCTATCTTTTGCAACAACGCAGCATTCTCACAAGACGTTATATCGATGAGTTGTAGAGCCTCTAATGTTTCACGAGTTGTGTTCTCGTCCTTTTCGCGGCTCACAATGAACGACTCGTGATGAAAAAATAGCGCAAAAAGAAGAAAAGTGGCCTAAAATAGATGAAACGAGCGATTTTAGGTACCAAAAATAGGCGCAGCTGAGCAGACTTGCTGCCCCCATTGTAGAGCTCCAAGAGAGCTTTCCAACGGTATGCTATGCGACACATAACTCTTTACAGATCAAAAGTTATGGCCACCAGAGCGAAGGAGACCTCATCACAAGCCCCAAACCCTCGGTTTGTGGGCCCAACCTCAACGCAAAGCAAAGTTGTCTTGCCCAAGATGCTGTTGGACCCGAGAATAGAAATGCGATGGATAAAGCATCTTAGCAAGGCCAAACGGAGAAAAAAATGAAGATGGGGTGCAACCCGAGGACTTCCCAAGGGATCACCTATCCTAGTACTACTCTCGCCCAAGCGCGCTTAACTTCGAAGTTCTGATGGAATTCAGTGCATTAGTGCTGGTAAGATCGCACATGTCATGTTGATGGTGCAAAGCCGTTATGTGTTGACGGTTCATAGTCCTAGCCAAGAGAGTCAGTCCATTCAAAAGGCCCAATGGGCTTATCGACAACCCATGTGCTTCAACAACTAATCATTCTCGCAAGATGTGATATCGACGTATTGTAGAGCCTCTAATGTTCCTCTAGTTAGGCTCTTGTCCTATTCGCGGCTCAGGACAAACGACCTGGTACGAAAAAATAGCGCAAAAAGAAGAAAAGTGGTTCAAAACTAATGAGATCGTTCGATTTTGGGTACCGAAAATGGGGACAGCCGAGCAGGCTTGGTACCCCGATCATAGAGCTCCCAGAGAGGTTTCCAATGGTATACTGTACACCGCATAACTCCTCACGGATCAAAAGTTATGGGCACCGGAGCGACGGAGACCTGGTCACAAGCCCCACGCCCTCGGTTTGCAGGCCCAACCTCTATAAGAACCAAAGTTGTCTTGCCCAAGATGCCATGGGACTCAAGAATAGAAATGTGATAGATAAAGCATCTTGGCAAAGCTAAACGGGGAAAAAAAATAAAATGGGGGTGCAACACGAGGACTTCCCAGGGGGTTACCTAACCTAGTACTACTCTCGCCCAAGCACACTTAATTTTGGAGTTCTAATGGGATTCGGTGCATTAGTATTGCTATGATTGCACCCGTCATGCTGATGGTACAAAGCCCTTATGTGTTGAGGGTTCACAGTCCCAGCCAAGAGAGAAGGCCCATTCAAAAGGCCCAATGGGCTTACCGATAGCCCATCTGGTTCAATAACGCAGCGTTCTCGCAAAGCGTTATATCGCCGCATTGTAGCCTTTAATGCTCTGCGAGTTGGGTTCTCGTCCTTGTCGCGGCTCACGACGAATGACCCTGGATAAAAAAAAATAGCACAAAAAAGAAGAAAAGTGGCTTGAAACTAACGAAAATGTTAGATTTTAAGTACCAAAAATAGACGTAGCCGAGCAGCCTTGCTGCCCCTGTCGTAAAGCTCCTAGAGAGTTTTCCAACAGTATGCTGTTCGCCATATAACTCCTTACAAATCAAAAGTTATGGGCACCGGAGTGATTGAAGACCTGGTCACAAGCCCCACGCCCTCGGTTTGTGGGCCCAGCCTCTACACGAGGTGAAGTTATCTTGCCCAAGATGCCGTGGGACTCGAGAATAGAAATGTAACGGATAAAGCATCTTGGCAAGCCTAACAGGAAAAAAAATGAAACGGGGGTGCAACACGAGGACTTCCCAGGGGGTCACCCATCCTAATACTACTTTAGCCCAAGTGCGCTTAACTTTGGAGTTTTGATGGGATCCGGTGTATTAGTGCTGGTATGATCGCACCCGTCTTGTTGATGGTTCAAAGCCCTTATGTGTTAACGGTTCACCGTCTCAGCCAAGAGAGACGTCATATTCAAAAGGTCCAATGGGCTTATCGATAATCCATCTAGTCCAACAACGTAGCATTCTCGCAAGACGTGACATCGATGCATTGTAGAGCCTCTAATGTTCTGCGAGTTGGGTTCTCATCCTTTTCACGGCTCACGTCGAAAGACCCAGGATGAAAAAGCAGTGCAAAAAGAAGAAAAATGGTCTGAAACTGATGAAAATGTGAGATTTTGGGTACCAAAAAGAGGTACAGCCGATCAGGCTTGCTGCCATTGTAGTAGAACTTCTAGAGAGCTTTCCAACGGTATGTTGTGCGCCGCATAACTCCTTACGGATCAAATGTTATGGGCACCGGAGCGACGGAGACCTAGTCACAAGTCCGACGCCCTCAGTTTGCAGGCCCAACCTCTATTCGAAGTGAAGTTGCCTTTCTCAAGATGCCGTGGGACTCAAGAATAGAAATGTGATGGATAAAGCATCTTGGCAAGGCTAAACAAGGGAAAAAAATGAAAAGGGGGTACAACCCGAGGACTTCCCAAGGGGTCACCCATCCTAGCACTACTCTCGCCAAAGCACGCTTAACTTCAGAGTTCTGATGGGATCCTGTGCATTAGTGCTGGTATTATCGCGCCCCTCATGCTGATGGTGCAAGGCCCTTATGTGTTGACAATTCACAGTCCCAACCAAGAGAGACGACCCATTCAAAAGGCCCAATAGGCTTATTGACAACCCATCTGCTTCAACAAAGCATCGTTCTCGTAAGACGTTATATCAGCGCATTGTATAGCATCTAATATGCCTCGAGTTGGGTTCTCGTCCTTTTTGTGGCTCCCGAGGAACTAACAGGGATGAAAAAGCAGCACAAAAAGTAGAAATATAGCCCAAAATTGATGAAAATGTTCAATTTTGGGTACCGACAATAGGGGCAGTTGAGCAAGCTTGATGTCCTCGTCGTAGAGCTCCCAAAGAGCTTTCCAACGGTATGCTGTATGTCACATAACTCCATACGGATCAAAAGTTATGGGCACCGGAGCGACGGAGACCTGGTCATAAGCCCCTTGCCTTCAGTTTGCCGGCCCAGCCTCTAAGCGAAGCGAAGTTGTCTTGCCCAAGATGCCGTGGGACTCGAGAATAGAAATGTGATGGATAAATCATCTTGGCAAGCTTAAACAAGGAAAAAAAAAAAAAAAAAAAAGGGGGTGCAACAGGAGGACTTCCCAAGGGGTCACCCATCCTAGTACTACTCTCGCCCAAGCACACTTAACTTCGGAGTTCTGATGTGATTTGGTGCATTAGTGCTGGTATGATCGCACCCGTCATGCTGATGGTGCAAAGCGCTTATGTGTTGATGGTCCACAGTCCCAAGCAAGAGAGACGGCCCATTCAAAAGGCCCAATGTGCTTATTGACAGCCCATCTGCTTCAACAACACCGCATTCTTGCAAGACATGACATCGATGTGTTGTAGAGCCTCTAATGTTACGCGAGTTGGGTTCTCATCCTTTTCGTGGCCACGACGAATGACCCGGGACGAAAAAAACAGCGCAATAAGAAGAAAAGTGGCACAAAACTGATGAAAACGTTCGATTTTGGGTATCGAAAATAGGCACAGCCTAGCAGAATAACTATCTCCGTCGTAGAGCTCACAAAGAGCTTTCAGACGGTATGTTGTGCACCGCATAACTCCTTATGGATCAAAAGTTATGGGCACTGGAGAGACAGAGATATTGTCACAAGCCCCTCGGACTCAGTTTGCAGGCCCAGCCTCCACGCGAAGCAAAGTTGTCTTGCTCAAGATGCCGTGGGATACAAGCATAGAAATGTGATGGATAAAGCATGTTGGTAAGGCTAAACGGGGAAAAAATTGAAAAGGGGGTGCAACCCGAGGACTTCCCAAGAGGTTACCCATCCTAGTACTACTGTCGCCCAAGCACACTTAACTTCGGAGTTCTGATGGGATGCGGTGTATTAGTGCTGGTACGATCACACCCGTTATGCTGATGGTGCAAAGCCCTTATGTGTTGAAGGTTCGCAGTCCTAACCAAGAGAGACGACTCATTGAAAAGGCCATATGGGTTTATTGACAGTCTATCTTCTTCATTAACGTAGCATTCTCACAAGACGTTATATCGATGAGTTGTAGAGCCTCTAATGCTCCGCGAGTTGGGTTCTCGTCCATTTTGCGGCTAACAACGAATAACCCGGGATGAAAAAATAGCACAAAAAGAAGAAAAGTGGCCTAAAATAGTTGAAACGAGTGATTTTAGGTACCGAACATAGGTACAACTGATCAGGCTTGCTGTCCCCGTCGTAGAGCTCCTAGAGAGCTTTCTAACGATATGTTGTGCACTGCATAACTCTTTACAGATCAAAAGTTTTGGGCACCGGAGCGATAGAGACCTCGTCACAAGCCCCACACCCTCGGTTTGCGGGCCCAACCACAACGCGAAGCAAAGTTGTCTTGCCCAAGATGTCGTGGGACTCGAGAATAGAAATGTGATGGACAAAGCATCTTAGCAAGGCTAAACGGGAAAAAAATGAAAAAGGGGTACAACCCGAGGACTTCCCAAGGGGTCACCTATCCTAGTACTACTCTCGCCCAAGCACGCTTAACTTCAGAGTTCTGATGGGATCCGGTGCATTAGTGCTAGTATGATAGCACCCGTCATGCTGATGGTGCGAAGCCCTTATGTGTTGACGGTTCACAGTTCTAACCAAGAGAGTCGGTCCATTCAAAAGGCCCAATGGGCTTATCAATAGCCCATCTACTTCAACAATGAATCATTCTCGCAAGACGTGATATCGACGCATTGTAGAGCCTCTAATGTTCCTCGAGTTAGGTTCTCGTCCTATTTGCGGATTAGGACGAACAACCCGGGTTGAAAAAATAGCATAAAAAGAACAAAATTGGCTCAAAACTGATAAGATCATTCGAGTTTGGGTACCAAAAATGGGGGCAGCCAAGCAAGCTTGCTGCCCCGGTCGTAGAGCTCCCAGAGAGGTTTCCAATGGTATGTTGTACACCGTATAACTCCTTACGGATCAAAAGTTATGGGCACTAGAGCGACAGAAACCTAGTCAAAAGCCCCACGCCCTCGGTTTGCAGGTCCAGCATCTACGAGAAGATAAGTTGTCTTGCCCAAGATGCCGTGGGACTCAAGAATAGAAATGTGATAGATAAAACATCTTGGCTAGGCTAAACGGGGTAAAAAATGAAATGGGGGTGCAACCCGAGGATTTCTTAAGGGGTCACCTATCCTAGTACTACTCTCGCCCAAGCACACTTAATTTCGGAGTTCTGATGGGATCTGGTGCATTAGTACTGCTATGATTGCACCCGTTATGTTGATGGTGCAAAACCCTTATGTGTTGAAGGTTCACACTCCTAGCCAAGAGATACGACCCTTTCAAAAGGCCCAATGGGCTTATCGACAACCCATCTTCTTTAATAATGCAACATTCTCGCAAGGCATTATATGGACGCGTTGTAGAGCCTCTAATGCTCTGCGAGTTGGGTTCTTGTCCTTTTCGCGGCTCACGACGAAAGACCCGGGATAAAAAATAGCGCAAAAAGAAGAAAAGTGGCTTGAAACTAATAAAAATGTTAGATTTAAAGTACCGAAAATAGACGTAGTCGAGCAGCCTTACTGCCCCTGTCGTAAAGCTCCCAGAGAGTTTTCCTACAGTATGATGTTCGCCATATAACTCTTTACGGATCAAAAGTTATGGGCACTGGAGCGATTGAAGTCCTGGTCATAAGCCCCACGCCGTCGATTTGCGGGCCCAGCCTCTACGTGAGGTGAAATTATCTTGCCCAAGATGCCATGGGACTCGAGAATAGAAATGTAATGGATAAAGCATCTTGGCAAGCCTAACAGGGAAAAAAATGAAAAAGGGGTGCAACACGAGGACTTCCCGGGGGATCACCCATCCTAGTACTACTTTAGCCCAAGTACACTTAACTTCGGAGTTCTGATGGCATCTGGCGTATTAGTGCTGGTATGATCGCCCCCGTCTTGCTGATGGTTCAAAGCCCTTATGTGTTAACGGTTCACAGTCTCAGCCAAGAGAGACAGCATATTCAAAAGGCCCAATGGGCTTATCTACAATCCATCTGCTCCAACGACATAGCATTCTTGCAAGATGTGATATCGACGCATTGTAGAGCCTCTAATGTTCTTCAAGTTAGGTTCTCGTCCTTTTCACGACTCACGTCGAATGACCCGAGATGAAAAAACAACGCAAAAAGAAGAAAAATGGTCCAAAACAGATGAAAACATAAAATTTTGGGTACCGAAAAGAGGCACAGCCGATCAGGTTTGATTCCCTTGTCGTGGAACTTCTAGAGAGCTTTCCAACGGTATGCTGTGCACCGCATAACTCTTTACGGATCAAATGTTATAGGCACCGGAGCGACGAAGACCTGGTCACAAGTCCGACACCCTCGGTTTGCAGGCCCAATCTCTACTCGAAGCAAAGTTACATTGCCCTGCCGTGGGACTCGAGAATAGAAATGTGATGGATAAAGCATCTTGGCAAGGCTAAACGAGGAAAAAAAATGAAAAGGTGGTGGAACCCAAGGACTTCCCAAGGGGTTACCCATCCTAGTACTACTCTCGCCAAAGCACGCTTAACTTCGGAGTTCTGATGGGATCCTGTGCATTAGTGTTGGTATTATTGCACCCGTCATGCTGATGGTGCAAGGCCCTTATGTGTTGACAATTCACAGTCCCAGCCAAGAGAGACGGCCCATTCAAAATGCCCAATGGGCTTATCGACAACCCATCTGCTTCAACAAGGCATCATTCTCGTAAGACGTTATATCAGCACGTTGTAGTGCATCTAATGTTCCTCGAGTTGGGTTCTCATCCTTTCGTAAATCATGACGAACGACCAGGGATGAAAAAACAGCTCAAAAAGGAGAAATGTGGTCAAAAACTGATGAAAACGTTCAATTTTGGGTATTAACAATTGGGGCAGTCGAGTAGGCTTGTTGTCCTCGTCGTAGAGCTCCCAGAGAGCTTTCCAACGATATGCAATGCGACGTATAACTCCATACAGATCAAAAGGTATGGGCACCGGAATGACAGAGACCCAAGCCCCTTGCCCTCGGTTTGCGGGCCCAGCCTCTAAGCGAAGCGAAGTTGTCTTACCCAAGATGCTGTGGGACTCGAGAATAGAAATGTGCTAGATAAAGCATCTTGGCAAGGCTAAACAACGAAAAAAAAAAGAAAAGGGGGTACAACACTAGGACTTCTCAAGGGGTCACCCATCCTAGTACTACTCTCGCCCAAGCACGCTTAACTTCGGAGTTTTGATGGGATCCGATGCATTAGTGCTGGTATGATCACACCCGTCATGCTGATGGGGAAAAACGCTTATGTGTTGACGGTTCACAGTGCCAGCCAAGGGAGACGGCCTATTCAAAAGTCCCAATGTGCTTATTGACAGCCCATCTGCTTCAACAACGCAGCATTCTTGCAAGACATGATATCGACATGTTGTACAACCTCTAATGTTCCACAAGTTGGGTTCTCATCCTTTTTGCGGCCACGACGAACGACCCGGGATGAAATATCAACGCAATAAGAAGAAAAGTGGCCCAAAACTGATGAAAACGTTCAATTTTGGGTACCAACAGTGATAACCCGAAACTGGCATGCATTTAATAGCATTTGACTGCATTTAATTAAATGTTTAATTTGTTAAATCAACCAATTTGCACTATTTTAATATTTCTCTTGGAAGCATTTAGTAATTGTATATTGAATAATTAAAAGGTTATTATCTATTTCTATTAATTATAGCAATTGAATTTATTCTCTTGTATTTAATTAAGTGCCATCTTAAATGTTAATATTTAATTGCACTTGATTACATGTTTACATTTACTTGTTCATTCGTATTGTGGCATTAACTTCATAATTCTTTAAAATATTCTAGGAATAGTTAAATTAATTATTTTTAAATGAATATTGATTATTTTGATTATTTTAATAATCGGTTTTAATTATTTGCATTAAAATCACTCAGTTTTCAAATAAATGGGAAAAGTAACTCCGAGCCGGAGTGAATTTTAAACTATTCTACTACTTTACTTTTCAAAAAAATTAAAGTTTTATATTATTGCTCATCACTTTATTAGCGATCGTTTATTGACCGTTCGATCGTACCATTTCGAAAATGAAAGTTAGAAGAATATTTCTCGGATTTCGTAAGTAATGTTTCTAGTTTAAATTAGCTAGTTTTAGTCAGTTTTCATTAAAATTGCATTGCCCTAACTTGAATTGGATTAAATGGCATCAAAATAAGCTTATTTGACCAATTTTTTACTAAAGTTTGATTTTGCAAAAGACTAAAATGCCCTTTGTCACCTTTTAAATAATAAAACAAGGCTAAAATAAAATAAAAAAACAAACTTCAAAATGCCCTTTGAGTCCTTCTCATGGCCGAAACTCCAAGGAGGAAAAAAAAAGATTTTGCTTGCATTTTCTTCTACAATCGTGCGTGGAATTGCTCGGGGGTCGTGGCTCGGGTCCTTGCGGGTCTTGGTCTTCAATCTCTGTGAGGGTTTTCGCACTTTTGTGCATTTAAATTCGAATTTGAATTTTGTGTCAAATTTTTAGATTTGATATATAATGTGTTATAATGCCTGTAATTGCTTGATATAGCTTCCTTTGAGTTCGTAGAGCATTGTTTGATAGTTATTTAGCAATTTTTACGGTTGAAACTGCGTATTTGAAATTGGGGAAGAATAATGAATAGTGAATTATGAATAGTAAACCCTAGAATTTCGGATTATGATCCGAATTGTGATTACTTGATTTGGATAGGTGCCATTAGTGATAGAAAGATAAAATGTGCAATAAAAACAGACCGGCCTTTGATAAAATTAGAAATTAGACAAAGAAACGTAAAGGGGCCGATTGACCAAAAGTTGACCGTGCTCGAATTGAGTTGGAGGTTTTGCAATTGAGGGCATGGAAGCACTTTTGGCGCTATTGTGGCATTGATTGAATGACCGGTTAGCATAGCTATAGTTCAAACGCAGTAGATGGACTTTCGGGCCTCGGGTGAGAAAGTGAAGTTTAGTGACATAGAAACGTGCCTTGTAGTGCCTGAGTGAATGTAGTGAAATCAGTTTCCTAATCCCGTAGCTCGTTTGCTCGTAATTGCTTTTGGAAGTTAGGGATTGAATAGTGATATTTGTCATTTTCGTGTTTGAACTGCTGTTACTTGTTTAATTGGTGTTATTGTTGCTATTAAAGATAGTTATGCTTTAAAAGTTAATTGAATGCTAGTATTGGTTGTAAATGCTTGATATCTCGTTTATCTCCTCTAATCTGTATTGTTGTGCTATCGCTCGTTATTGCCTTGTATCGTGTCTTGCATTGCATAGTGTCAGGCGCGTGAGTGATGGGCCTTTTTGGGTAGTCTCGGGCTGCCAGTGTTGGTTGCTCTAGCTCCATGTCCTATTCCCATTCTCGCTTAGGTTGCCTCCCAGGGAGATTTGGGTCGTAGAATTGATGGATACTTCCGGGGTATTCCAAACTGAAGTTATAAGGTGGTTGCGCGCTTATTGTCATCGTTGTCAACATCAAGCTCGAGATTGATGTATCGCTCGTGAAATGGTACATTGGTCATATGAGTGAACCATAGCCTTCAGAGTGTGGTATAGCTTTGAATGGTTGTGTTAATGTTTTCAGTAATTGCTTATTGTATTGATTGTTTGTCTTGATTGCTTACTTATCAGTTATATTGCTTAACTATCTTATTTGCATTGCACGACTTTTTTCTCTCCAATTCGATATCTATCTCGCCCTCACTGAGTATACGTGTTGTGTATACTCACTCCTCACCACCACATTTCAGGAAATGCCATGTTAGCTGGAAAGTTTGTGATTACGTGAAAGTTCGTGCTTGAAGAGTTGTCTTGCGTGCTATGTGGCTTGAGTTGTCAAAGATGCAAATATGTATGTTCATGTGTTGTTTGTATTTAAAGTTTAAGGGGAATGTAATATAAGTTTTATTAGATTATTGAAGTGGTTTGATAAGCTAGATTATGTATCTAGTTAGTATAGCTTAACTTTAATGCATGTTTGTAATGTCCAAAGGAAAAGAGTTAGAATGGTATGATAGTCTATTTTATGTAATGGGTTAGTGTAGCTTAATTGCCTAGCATGAATGTTCTTGTCAAAGATGAAAAGAGATAGGTTAGCTTTTAAATTGGAAATGTATATTTGGTTGTGTTTGCTTGTTGAGAACCAAGGCTCGGATGGCCTTGAGGTGTTTGTATGGTTCGACATGGTGCTGGTCCACTTATATGCTATTACAGGTTTTACATTTCGCCTAGAAACAAGGTAGACTCCGCCCGTCTTTCCTTAAAATTTTGCCCGGGTTTAGAATTGGGTTGTGATTAGATTGATTGATAGAACTCCCGGTCTCGAGAGGGATCGGGGTACTACACCAACAATTGGGGCAATCAAGTAGGCTTGCTGTCCTCGTCGTAGAGCTCCCAGAGAGCTTTCCAACGGTATGCGGTGCGACGCATAACTCCATACAGATCAAAAGGTATGGGCATCGAAATGACGGAGACCCAAGCCCCTTGTCCTCGGTTTGCAGGCCCAGCCTCTAAGCGAAGCGAAGTTGTCTTACCCAAGATGCCGTGGGACTCGAGAATAGAAATGTGCTGGATAAATCATCTTGTCAAGGCTAAACAACGAAAAAAAAAGAAAAGGGGATGCAACACTAGGACTTCCCAAGGGGTCACCCATCCTAGTACTACTCTCGCCCAAGCACGCTTAACTTGCGAGTTCTGATGTGATCCGGTGCATTAGTGCTGGTATGATCACACCCGTCATGCTGATGGGGCAAAGCGCTTATGTGTTGACGGTTCACAGTGCCAGCGAAGGGAGACGGCCCATTCAAAAGTCCCAATGTACTTATTGACAGCCCATCTGCTTCAACAACGCAGCATTCTTGCAAGACATGATATCGACGTGTTGTAGAGCCTCTAATGTTCCACAAGTTGGGTTCTCATCCTTTTCGCGGCCACGACGACTGACCCAGGATGAAATATCAACGCAATAAGAAGAAAAGTGGCCCAAAACTGATGAAAATGTTCGATTTTAGGTACCGAAAATCGGCACAGCCTAACAGAATAAATGCCTTTGTCGTAAAGCTCCCAGAGAGCTGTTAGATGGCATGTTATGCGCCGCATAACTCCTTGCGAATCAAAAGTTATGGGCACCGGAGAGACGGAGACATTGTCACAAGCCCCCCGGACTTGGTTTGCAAGCCCAGCCTCTACGCGAATAAAAGTTGTCTTGCCCAATATGCCGTAGGACACAAGAATAGAAATGTGATGGATAAAGCATCTTGGCAAGGCTAAACATTGAACAAAAAATGAAAAGGGGGTGCAACCCAAGGACTTCCCAGGGGGTCACCCATCCTAGTACTACTCTCGCCCAAGCACACTTAACTTCGGAGTTCTTACGGGATCCGGTGCATTAGTGCTGGTACGATCGCACCCGTCATGTTGATGCTGGAAAGCCCTTATGTTTTGATGGATCACAGTCCCAGCCAAGAGAGACGGCCCATTCAAAAAGTCCAATGGGCTTATCGACTGCCCATCTACTCCAACAATGCAGCATTCTCGCAAGACACGATATCGACGCGTTGTAGAGCCTCTAATGTTCCTCGAGTTGGGTTCTCATCCTTTTCGCGGCTCACGACGAACGACCAGGAATGAAAAAACAACGCAAATAGAAGACAAGTGGCCCAAAACTGATGAAATCGTTCGATTTTGGGTACCGAAACTAAGGATAGCCGAGCAGGCTTGCTGTCCCCGTCGCAGAGCTTCCAGATAGCTTTCCAATAGTTTGCTCTACACCGCATAACTACTTACGGATCAAAAGTTATGGGAACCGGAGCGACGGAGACCTGGTCACAAGCCCCACTCCCTCGGTTTACAGGCCCAGACTCTACACGAAGCGAAGTTGTCTTGCCCAAATTGCCGTGCGACTCGAGAATAGAAATGTGATGGATAAAGCAACTTGGCAAGGCTAAACAGGGGAAAAAAAATAAAAAGGGGTTGTAACACGAGGACTTCTCAGGGCATCACCCATCCTAGTACTACCCTCGCCCAAGCACGCTTAACTTCGAAGTTCTGATGGGATCTCGTGCATTAGTACTGGTATGATCGCACCTGTCATGCTGATAGTGCAATACGCTTATGTGTTGACGGTTCACAGTCCCAGCCTAGAGAGACATCCCATTCAAAAGGCCCAATGGGCTTATCAACAACCCATCTGCTTTAACAGCGTAGCATTCTCGCAAGACATGATATCGACGCATTGTAGAGCCTCTAATGTTCAGCGAGTTGGTTTCTCGTCCTTTTTACGGCTCACGACGGATGACTTGGGACGAAAAAATAGCACAATACGAAGAAAAGTGGCCCGAAACAGATGTAAACGTTCGATTTTGGGTACCAAAAATAGGCGCAATCAAGCACGCTTAACTTCGGAGTTCTGATGGGATCACCTATCCTAGTACTACTCTCGCCTAAGTATGCTTAACTTTGGAGTTCTGATAGGATCTCGTGCATTAGTGCTGGTATGATCGCACCTGCCATGCTCATGGTGCAAAGGGAATATGTGTTAACGGTTCACAGTCCTAGCCAAAAGAGAGACGGCCCATTCAAAAGGCCTAATGGGCTTATCGACAGCCTATCTGCTTCAACAACATAGTATTCTCGCAAGACGCTATATCGATGCATTGTAGAGCCTCTAATGTGTAGCGAGTTGGGTTCTCGTCCTTTTCACGGCTCAAGACGAATGACCCTGGACGAAACAATAGCGTAAAAAGTAGAAAAGTCGCCCGAAATTGATGAAAACTTTAGATTTTAGGCACCGAAAATAGGCACAGTCGAGCAGGCTTGCTGCCCCCATCGTAGAGCTCCTAGAGAGCTTTCAAACTGTATGTTGTGCGCCGTGTAACTTCTTATGGATCAAAAGTTATGGGCACCGGAATGACGAAGACCTGGTCACGTGTCCCACGACCTCGGTTTGCGGGCCTAGCCACTACGCAAAGGGAAGTTGTCTTGCCCAAGATGTCGTGGGACTCGAGAATAGAAATGTGAGGGATAAAGCATCTTTGCAATGCTAAAAAGGAAAAAAAAAATGAAAAAGGAAGTGCAACACGAGGACTTCCCAGGGGGTCACCCATCCTAGTACTACTCTCGCCCAAGCATGCTTAACTTCGGAGTTCTGATGGGATCCGATGCATTAGTGCAGGTTCGATCGCACCCGTCATGCAGATGGTACAAAGCCCTTATGTGTTGACGGTTCACTGTCCCAGCGAAGAGAGACGGCCCATTCAAAAGGCCCAATGGGCTTATCGATAGCCAATCTGCTCCATCAACGCATCATTCTCGCAAGACGTGATATCCGCGCGTTGTAGAGCCTCTAATGTTCAGCGAGTTAGGTTCTCGTCCTTTTCACGGCACACGACGAATGACCCTGAATGAAAAAATAGCGCAAAAAGAAGAAAAGTAGCCTGAAATTGATGAAAATGTGCGATTTTGGATAGCAAAAACAGGCACAGCCGAGTAGGCTTGCTGCCGTTGTTGTAGAGCTCCAAGAGAGCTTTCCAACGGTATGTTGTGCGCTGCATAACTCCTTACAAATCAAAAGTTTTAGGTACCGGAGCGATGGAGACCTACTCACAAGCCCCACGCCCTCGGTTTGTGAGCCAACCTCTACGTGAAGCGAAGTTGTCTTGTCCAAGATACCGTGGGACTCGAGAATAGAAATGTGATGGACAAAGCATCTTGGCAAGGCTAAACATGGAAAAAAAAATAAAACGGGGGTGCAACATGAGAACTTCCAAGGGGTCATCCATCCTAGTACTACTTTCGCCCAAGTACGCTTAATTTCAGAATTCTAATGGGATACGGTGCATTAGTGCTAGTATCATCGCACCCGTCATACTGATGGTGCAAAGCCCTTATGTGTTGACGGTGCACAATCCTAACCAAGAGAGACGGCCAATTCAAAAGGCCCAATGGGCTTATCGATAGCCTATCTGCTTCAACAACGCATCATTCTCGTAAGACGTGATATCGACGCATTGTAGAGCCTCTAATGTTCCTCGTGTTGGGTTCTCATCCTTTTCGTGGCTCACGACAAACGACCCGAGGTGAAAAAATAGCTCAAAAAGCTGAAAAGTGGCCGGAAACTAATGAACGTTTGATTTTGGTTATGAAAAATAGGAACAGCCGAGCAGGATTGCTACCTCCATCGTAGAGCACCCAGAGAGCTTTCCAAAGGTATGTCGTGTGCCGCATAACTCCTTACGGAGCAAAAATCATGGGCACCGAAGTGACGGAGACCTGGTCACAAGCCCTATGTCCTCGGTAGGTGGGCCCAGCCTCTACACGAAGTGAAGTTTTCTTGCCCAAGATGCCGTGCGACTCAAGAATAGAAATGTGATAGATAAAGCATCATGGCAAGGCTGAACAGGGAAAAAAAATGAAAAGGGGGTGCAACACGAGGACTTCTCAGGGGATCACCCATCCTAGTACTACCCTCACCTAAGCACGCTTAACTTTGGAGTTCTGATGGGATCTGGTGCATTAGTACTGGTATGATCACACCCGTCATGCTGATGGTGCAAAGCACTTATGTGTTGACAGTTCACAGTCCCAGCCAAGAGAGACGGCCCATTTAGAAGGCCCAATGGGCTTATTGATAGCCCATCTGTTTCAACAACGTAGCATTCTCGCAAGACGTGGTATCGACGTGTTGTAGAGCCTCTAATGTTCTGTGAGTTGGGTTTCGTCCTTTTTGCTGCTCACGACGAATAACTTGGGACGAAAAAATAGCGTAGTACGAAGAAAAGTGGCCCGAAACTAATGAAAACATATGACTTTGGGTACTAAAAATAGGCGTAGTCAAGCATGCTTGCTACCCCCGTCGTAGAGCTCCTAGAGAGCTTTCCAGTGGTATGTTGTGCGGCACATAACTCCTTACGGATCAAAAGTTATGGGCACTGAAGTGACGGAGACCTGGTCATAAGCCCCACGCCCTTGATTTGTAGGCCTAGCCTCTACGAGAAGCAAAGTTTTCTTGCCCAAGATGCCGTGGGAGTCAAGAATAGAAATGTGATGGATAAAGCATCTTGGCAAGGCTAAACGGGGATAAAAAAATGAAAAGGGGGTGCAACCCAAGGACTTCCCAAGGGGTCATCTATCCTAATACTACTCTCGCACAAGCACGCTTAACTTCAGAATTCTGATGGGATCCAGTGCATTAGTGCTGGTATGATCGGACCCGTCATGCTAATGGTGTAAAGCCCTTATGTGTTGACGGTTCATAGTCCCAGCCAAGAGAGAAGGCCCATTCAAAAGGCCCAATGGGCTTATCGACAACCCATCTGCTTCTTCAACGTAGCATTCTAGCAAGACGTGATACTGACGCGTTGTAGAGCCTCTAATGTTCTGCGAGTTGGGTTCTCGTCCTTTTCGCTGCTCACGATGAACGAACCAGGATGAAAAAATAGCGCAATAGGAAGAAAAGTGACCCAAAACTGATGAAAATGTTCGATTTTGGGTGCCAAAAATTGGCGCATGCTTAGCAGGATAACTGCCTCCATCGTAGAGCTCCGAGAGAGCTTTTAGACTGTAAGTTGAGCGACGCATAACTCTTTACGGATCAAAAGTTATGGGCACTGGAAAGACGGAGATCTAGTCACAAGCCCCCCGGACTCAGTTTACTGGCCCAGCCTCTACACGAAGCAAAGTTGTCTTGCCCAAGATACCGTGGGACACAAGAATAGAAATGATGGATAAAGCATCTTGGCAAGGCTAAACGGGGAAAAAAATTGAAAAGGGGGTGCAACCCGAGGACTTCCCAGGGTGTCAACCATCCTAGTAGTACTCTCGCCCAAGCACGCTTAACTTCAAAATTCTGATGGGATCCGGTGCATTAGTGCTAGTATGATCGCACCCGTCATGCTGATGGTGCAAAGCCCTTATGTGTTGACATTTCATAGTCCCAGCCAAGAGAGACGGCCCATTCCAAAAGGCCCAACGGGCTTATCGACAGCCCATCTGCTTTAGCAACCCAGCATTCTCACAAGACGTGATATCGGCGCGTTGTAGAGCCTCTAATGTTCTGCGAGTTGGGTTCTCGTCCTTTTCGTGGCTCACGACGAATGACCTGGGATGAAAAAATAGCACAATACGAAGAAAAATGGTCCAAAATTGATGAAAACGTTCGATTTTGGATACCGAAAATAAGCACATGCTGTAACACCCCGATCCCTCTCGAGACCGGGAGTTCTATCAATCAATCTAATAACAACCCAATTCCAAACCCGGACATAATTTTTAGGGAAAACGGACGGAGTCTCCCCTGTTTCTAGGCAAAAACAACAAACCTGCAATAGCATATAAGTGGACCAATACCATGTCCAAACATTCAACCACTCAAGGCCATTCGAGCCTCGGTTCTCAACAATTAAACACAGCAAATATACATACATCTCCAAGTACTAGACTATTCTAACTCTTTCTCTAAACAATACAAACATGCATTAAAGTTAAGCTATACTAACTAAATACATAAGCTAGCTTTTCAAATCACTTCAATAACCTAGTAAAACTTAAATTACATTCTTTTAATATTAAATACATACAATACATGAAAGCATACATCTTTGCCACTTCGACAACTCAAGCCACATAGCACGCAAGACAACTCTTCAAGCACGAACTTTCACACAGTCACGAACTTTCCAGCTAACATGGCATTTCCTGAAATGTGGTGGCGAGGAGTGAGTATACACAACACGTATACTTAGTGAGGGCGAGACAGATATCGAGGTGGAGAGAAAGAAGTTCGTGCAATGCAAATAGGTACAGCTTAGCAATATAATTGACAAGCAAGCATTCAATATAAACAATCAATACAATAACCAAATAATAAAAGCATTAACACAACCATTCAAAGCTATATCACACTCTGAAGGCTATGGTTCACTCATACGAGCAATGTACCATTTCACGACCGATACATCAATCTCGAGCTTGATGTTGACAATGATGACAATAAGCGCGCAACCACCTTATAACTCTAATTTAGAATACCCCGGAAGTATCCATCAATTCTACGACCCAAATCTCCCTGGGAGGCAACCCAAGCGAGAATGGGAATAGGACACGGAGCTAGAGCAACCAACACTGGCAGCCCGAGACTACTCAGAGAGGCCCATCACTCACGTGCCTGACACTATGCAATGCAAGACACGATATAAGGCGATAAATGAGCGATAGCACAACAATACAGTTTAGAGGCGATAAACAAGATATCAAGCATTTACAATCAATACCTGCATTCAACTAACTTTTCAAGCATAACTATCATTAACAGCCACAATAACACCAATTAAACAAGTAACAACAGTTCAAACACGAAAACGACAAATATCCCTATTCAATCTCTAACTTCCAAAGGCAATTACGAGCAAACGAGCTACGGGATTAGGAAACTGATTTCACTACATTCACTTAGGCACTACAAGGCACATTTCTATGTCACTAAACCTCACTTTCCCAACCGAAGCCCGAAAGTCCACCTACTGCGTTTGAACTACAGCTATGCTAACTGGTCACTCAATCAACACCACAACAGAGCCAAAAGTGCTTCCATGCCTTCAATAGCAAAACCCCCAACTCAATTCGAGCACGGTCAACTTTTGGTCAAACGGCCCCTTTACGTTTCTTTGTATAATTTTCAATTTTAACAAAGACCGATCCGTTTTTATTTCACATTTTATCTTTCTATCACTAATGGCACCTATCCAAATCAAGCAATCGCAATTCGGATCACAATCCGAAATTCTAGGGTTTACTATTCAAATTCACTATTCATTATTTTTCCCCAATTTCAAATACGCAATTTCGACCGTAAAAATTGCTAAATAACTATCAAACAATGCTCTACGAACTCAAATGAAGCTATATCAAGCAATTACAGGCATTATAACACATTATATATCAAATCTAAAAATTTGACACAAAATTCAAATTCGAATTTAAATGCACAAAAGCGTGAAAACCCTCGCAGAGATTGAAGACCAAGACCTGCAAGGACCCGAGCCATGACCCCCGAGCAATTCCACGCACGATTGTAGAAGAAAAATGCAAAATAATTTTTTTTTCTTTTCCCTCAAGCTTTCGGCCATGGGAGGACATGGATGGCATTTTGCAAATTGTTTTTATTGATTTTTGCCTTGTTTTATTATTTAAAAGGTGACAAGGGCATTTTGGTCATTTGCAAAATCAAGCTTTAGTTAAAAATGGTCAAATAAGCTTATTTTAATGCCATTTAAATCTAATTCAAGTTAAAACAATGCAATTAAATGAAAAACAACTAAAACTAGTTAAATTAAGCTAAAAACATTTTTCACTAAATCCGAGGAATATTTCTCTAACTCTCATTTCGAAATGCTACGATCGAACGGTCATTAAACGATCGCTAATCAAATGATGAACACTAATAGAAAATTATAATTTTTGAAAAGTAGAATTGTAGAATAGATTAAAATTCACTCCAGCTCAGAGTTACTTTTCTCATTTATTTGAAAACTGAGTGATTTTAATGATTAATTTAAAATAATCAAAACAAACAAAATACTCAATATACATTTAAAATAATTAATTTAACTATTTCTAGAATATTTTAAAGAATTATAAAGTTAATGCTAAGATACAAATAAACAAGTTATTGTAAACACGTAATTAAATACAATTAAACACTAACATTTAAGATGACACTTAATTAAATACAATTAAATGTCATTAAATGCATGCCGGGTTCGGGTTATCACACATGCTTAGTAGGATAACTGCCTTTATCGTAGAGCTCCCAAAGAGCTTCCAGATGGTATGTTGTGCGCCACATAACTCTTTACGGATCAAAAGTTATGGGCACCGAAGAGACGGAGACCTTGTCACAAGCCCCCCGGAATCGGTTTGCAAGCCTAGCCTCTACGCGAAGCAAAGTTGTCTTGCCCAAGATACCGTGGGACACAAGAATAGAAATGTGATGGATAAAGAATCTTCGCAAGGCTAAACGGGGAAAAAAATGAAAAGGGGGTGCAACCTGAGGACTCCCAAGGGGTCACCCATCCCAGTACTACTTCCGCCCAAGCACGCTTAACTTCGGTGTTCTGATTGGATCCGGTGCATTAGTACTAGTATGATTGCACCCGTCATACTGATGGTGCAAAGCCCTTATGTGTTAACGATTCACAGTCCCAACCAAGAGAGACGGCCCATTCAAAAGGCCCAATGGGCGTATTGACAGCCCATTTGCTTCAACAACGTAGCATTCTTGCAAGACATGATATCGACGCATTGTAGAGCCTCTAATGTTTTGCGAGTTGGGTTGTTGCCCTTTTCGCTGCTCACGACGAATGACCCGGGTTAAAAAAACAGCGCAAAAAGAAGAAAAGTATCCTGAACCTGATAAAAATGTACGATTTAGGGTACCGAAAATAGGTGCAGCCGAGCAGGATTCCTACCCCCGTCGTGGAGCTCCTAAAAAGCTTTCCAACGGTATGTTTTGCGCCGCATAACTCCTTACGGATCAAAAGTTATGGGATCGGAGCGACGGAGACCTGGTCACAAGTCTTGCGCCCTCGGTTTGCAGGCCCAACCTCGACGCGAATCGATGTTGTGATAACCCGAACCCGGCAAGCATTTAATAGCATTTGACTGCATTTAATTAAATGCTTAATTAGTTAAATTAATCATTTTGCACTATTTTGATATTTCTTTTGGAAGCATTTAATAATTTTTATATTGATTAATTAAAAGATTATCGCCTATTTTTATTATTTATAGAAATTGGATTTACTTTCTTGTATTTAATTAAGTGTCATCTAAAATGTTAGTGTTTAATTGCATTTGATTACGTGTTTATATTAACTTGCATGTTTGTATCTTAGCATTAACTTTATAATTCTTTAAAATATTCTAGAAATAGTTAAATTAATTATTTTTAAATGAATATTGATTATTTTGATTGATTTGATTATTTTAATAATCGGTTTTAATTGTCTTGCATTAAAATTACTCGGTTTTCAAATAATGAGAAAAGTAACTCCGAGCCAGAGTGAATTTTAAACTATTCTACTATTCTACTTTTCGAAAAAATTAAAGTTTTACTGTCACGCTCCAACTCGACCCCTCCTATAATCAGTCAGGATGCAACGGAATTTCGGCAGTATAACGACAGTAAATAGGACACCGAGGCTCTAAACTAACCTTAATAGAACATCATACATCAACTCCACAAACCATACAACAAACAACTCATCAATAAAATAACAACATACATCATAACCATATTATACAATAAACAGTCCTCGTTATATGCCTCCGTTCCAACATAATACATTAACCCATAATATACAATACAAAAACATATTGAGCCAATCTAGCAACCTAATCATAAACAAAAAGAAAAGATACTAAGACAACATCAACTAATTCATTAACTTATCAACATCTTATACATTATAAACTACAAAGCAGATAAAAGTCTACTAAGTTAATTTACAAGATAATAAAACAATACAACATCAAGGATAAGACTCAGGAACACAAGACTCATCCACGAAAGGCACATTTTCCACATTCTCCTCTTCAGGAGGCACGTACCTATAATCCTGCAAAAGTACACCTGTATGCATGCAATAATAGAGAGTGAGCTTATATAAAATAAGCCCAGCGAGGATCCGATAGATCTCGAGCAAGGTCTACTAAACTCCTTGGAATAATCCTTTGAGTCAGTAAACACACAATAACAATAATATTATCATCACTTAACTATATAACCATTCAATAAAGGATACTCTAGTTGGTGTAGCTCCAAACGCCATCACGATCTCAACCATTCTTCTTGTAACTCCCCATTACACAAGCACCCGAGGTACCTCACTAGCCCCTCCCTCCATGACACCTCCGTCATGCGAGCTAGGGGTAGCCTCTGGCAGTCATGCCGTTTTCAACCCGACAGCCCAACGCTGCCCGAGAGGTGGCACACACATACCAAGACTCCATAACAATCATCAATAATCAATCAATCATCAATCAATAATCATCTACTCATCAATACTAGCATCAATAATCAATTAGACAACAAATAACTAAGTTAGATGACAAAGTAGGCCATCTAACCGAACATGCATTAAACACACAATCAAACTCTAATTTACCCATCAACAACTCACAATTCAATCATTCAACCCACACCCAATCAACTAAGGCTCAATCTAACATTTTAAAGAAAGACAACCTAAGCTTCAATTAATCATATCCTACATTCTACTAATCCAAACAACTCCAAATCAGTTTCAAACACCCACCCATTCAACCAACTACATTAGCCCCCTCGGAAAACCACCATAACACCTCCAAATCATGCCCGATAACCCTAAAACCCTAAGGTGTCAAGGCTGAATTTTCCGGATTTTCACCCAAACATCATAATCGAAAATTCGGCATTACAACGGCGCTACCACGTAATTATCAAACATTTAGAAATCGACGGCAATCGATTCTAATCAACACAACTCAATTTAATCAACATTGAACAAATTAATCAAATTTAAATACCCGAAAAATAAAAATTATGCTACAACCGATAAAAACTCGTAGTATTACAGCTAAATGATCCCTAGCATGCAATGAGCAATAATCTAACATCATATTAGAATTCTAACGGTTCAATTTTTATTTATACGCAAAAATGCAAAATACAACTTTTGAGATCTAGAATTTTTCTCTCACCTTTGATGTGTTTTGATGCAAGAAATGTGTAGAATGGATGCCCAACAAGTGAAATCAAGCTTTGAATCACTCAATTCGGCTTTGAAATGCAAAATCTATGAGAAAAATGCTTTGAAAATGCCTTCATCTTTCTCCTCCAAAGAGCCACGGTTTTGTGTGTGTTTTTGGGGTGTTTTTGTGCTTTGTGAGTGTGTGTTGGTGATATAAGCTTGTTGGTCAACCATTTAAATGAAAGTCAAAGTTAAAAACTTAGTATTTTTAGTGTTTTCTTGTCTTTAAATGCATTTTCTTGATCACCAATGCTCAAAACAATTATGCAACACCCAAGTTATCTCAAGTAGGTTATTTTTAGGTGACAAGAAGTTTTACATTCAAATAATTCCACCCGAGTCGGCTTATAACTCGATATTCGCAAAAGTCGATGTAAAAATCCTAATAAATTCCTAAGCCCATTTTAAAACCGTTTTCAACAAACACAGGTCTATTAAAGTTCGTGGACTAGGTCTAGAAGGGTTAAAAAGACTAGTTTCAAAATTTTAGCGGACGTGTTTCGAAAACACTATTCACTAAAAATCGACGATAAAATTTCTGATCCCGTTTTTGATGAAAATTTCATGAATACACATTTAGCACGTATTAGGAGTATTGACATCAAAATTATAACATTCTAGGTCATATAGCACATAAAAAGGTCAAATGCACGCAAAACGAGATAAAACACGTAAATCGAGTTAAAGCAGAAAAGTTGGGTTTGACATTCTCCCCTCCTTAAAACAATTGCGTCTGCGCAATTTCCCAAACTGACAGACAATTAAATCCTCAATCGTTACACTTAACAATACTTCTCTTAGTTCTCATTTATCTCTTAGGATGACACCTAACCAAAGACCTCAGAAGAACAAACTCTGTTGACTGCAAGATGATTATCATAATTCCAAGACAATCTTCAATTCATAATTCTCTCCTACCTAATATCATATTGCATATGAAAGAAATCGCAACTCCAAAGTCCTAGCATGACACCACTAATTATCAATCATCCCCTACTACACAAAAGAGCTCTATGAACACCTCAAGGGTTTAAAAACTTATTCACGATAACATGAATGATTATTGATCAAGGAAATATTTCAAAAGTGACATTTGTCAGAATATGGCTCTTATGAAATTTACAAGGAAATACGAATATGGAAAGTCATATTCGAGCCAACAATCAAGTGAACAAGAGCTCAAACAGGTTAGAGAATCAAGAGCCTAATAGTTTAATAAGGAAGCATGATAACTAAGATAAGAAATGTCTCAGCACCTATCAGTTAAATAAGTACGAACAAAGGATGATGACGAGTCAAAACAGTGCTGATTATGTTGAACAAAAATTCCTGAACAAGTAGATATTTCAATTCTCGATAATTGTTCAAGGAACCAACAAGTAAGTTGTACTTGAGGTGAAATGAAATTAAGAGATAAGAGATGATTAATTCAATAGAAAACATGAGTGGCAAGAGTATCTCAGCACACAATAACCAAAGAAGTATAAATAAGAAATGATAACTGTCGAGGTTGAAAGTCTCACAGTTGAATTCGGGAGCTGCTTTGGCCGAGCTGGACTTCTCTGGTCCGCCTCCGAGCTAGACTTTCTTGGTCGGCTGTAGGTCCTGCACAAGGAAAGCAAGGAAAAGGCGGGGTGACGACCCGGATTTTCCCCTCAGGCGTGCGAACGATTAGTATGTCCGAGCTGGTAAAGTAGTTGAGGGCAATTAATAACGAGATCCCCCAAATGAAGAGGGTTGAGCTCTATTTATACTAAGTTTGGGTCTGACAGCATTTAATGCGACGCAGCTTTATGTCCCATCAGTGCTTTATGTCCCATCGGAACAGCTGGAACTGAGGTCGGGGTTAACGGGGTCGGGCCAGTCATCTAGGTTGGACATTGAGCTGAACGAGCTATTGACGGAGCGCGGATTAGCCCATCTCTGCTCAGAAGGTCGGCTCATTTAGCTCATCTCGGGAACCCCTCGTCAATAACAATAGGACAGTGCCGAATACTTTAAGTGAGCAATTACAAGCAAAGTAATGGATCGGGATTTAATAATAAAACAATAGGATTAACAAGGATCAACAAGAATGACAATGATGTACTTAGGTAGGGAGTACATCAAGCAAGTGAAATTCGAATAAGTAAAATGGTATACTCACAGAGAGATTACTTTCAAATAAATAGTAATAGGATGAAATAAAATACTGAAACGAATAGCTGGAGATATAGAATGAAATGTAGAAGTCTCAAACCTTAACTCCAATAAGCGACATTGCTATAAGAAACAAATATGAATGTTAAGAATAGAAACAATGTCAAATCAGTATAGGATCCATTAATCCAATAAGCAAACTTTCAAGAAACAATTGATAGGCTAGAAAAGTGTAACCCTCTCTCAAATAAGTGAGAATAGAGTAGAAAAGAATAATAAGACCGATAGAATTATGAAGCACAAGAAGGGTGTCCCACCTACACACTTAAACACCAACAAGTCAAATCCTACAATTTATCTCCTACCAAGACAAGACACTAAGGAGATTTAGAGAACCTAAGGAGTCATAACAATCACCAAACAAGATAAATCACTCCAAAATTTTACATTCCATACCAGACCAATCACCAAACAAGATAAATCACCGATTACCCAACAAGATTAACTAATGAAGACTCCACTTAGAACTCTAAAGCTCGATGTAGGCAAGTAAATGTTTAGTCACTAAAATGCATTCTTATTTCCTTAAATAATTCTATCTCCGAACAATTACATCTTCAATTAATGTAACTTTAGTTAGGAATCACTCCAATTGTCTCCAAGGTTTAAAGATCAAAACTCCAAAATATCCATTAATAATATAGCAATCCCAAATAGTAGAAATACTCACATGTTATACTACACTTCATTCCATTCACAAATATACATCACTAATTCCTCAAATAAATTCATTCTAAAATAACCTCAAGGAAGTATAATATGAGTTGAGACTCCAAAAATGTCTAATGATAACCTCACGGAAACCTCAACTTATGATCCATCTCCAAATAATAACAAGTTAAACATGGCAACAAAAGTAATTATAATCATCAAGATACATTGCTATTTCCTCGAACAACTTCATTCTCGCTAAAGGAATATCAAGATCAATCCACTAAGCCGAAACTAAAATCCATAAACATAACAATTAAAATCTAACTGATAAACTTCTAGAATAATAATAATTCAAAATCATGGCCTACCACTATTTCCGAAAACTCTTGCAGTCATCCTTACTTCACCTAAAAGAATCACCCACAGTTATAGAATATATACAATTATATCACATAAAAATAGGTACAACGTAATGCATGATTATCATATAATTTAACATTATCACATAACACACAATTCAGCATATAAGAAGTCAACATCACATAAACAGGTTATATCACAGAAGTAAGTTATAAACAATTAAAGTCACATAAGCAACAAACTTCACATAAGGCACTTTGATCACATAAAACACAATTGTCACATAATACACATTAATCACATAATGCACATTAATTACAACACATTGAGTACGTATAACACGTTATCACATAAAACATATTGACCACATTAGTTTACTTAACACACAAGGCATACTGGTCACATAGAAAGTTAGACACATAAGTAAATTAATCACATAAACATATTAACATATGTTTCACTTTTCTTTCACTTAATACATACTTGCATGCTTAGACCACTACCCACATTCCGAGGATACCCAAACTGACAGCCAAACATGCGCTCTGATACCACTTAAATGTCACGTCCCAACTCGACCCCTCCTATAATCAGTCAGGACGCAACAGAATTTCGGCAGTATAACGACAGT
Source organism: Ehretia macrophylla (assembly GCA_037974665.1). NCBI lineage: Eukaryota > Viridiplantae > Streptophyta > Magnoliopsida > Boraginales > Ehretiaceae > Ehretia > Ehretia macrophylla. Next base: position 44,849,390 of record CM075771.1, on the reverse strand, counting down.
AAATAGGACACCGAGGCTCTAAACCAACCTCAATAGAACATCATACATCAACTTCACAAACCATACAACAAACAACTCCTCAATAAAATAACAACATACATCATAACCATATTATACAATAAACAGTCCTCGTTATATGCCTCCGTTCCAACATAATACATTAACCCTTAATATACAATACAAAAACATATTAAGCCAATCTAGCAACCTAATCATAAACAAAAGAAAAGCTACTAAGACAACATCAACTAATTCATTAACTTATCAACATCTTATACATTATAAACTACGAAGCAGATAAAAGTCTACTAAGTTAATTTACAAGATAATAAAACAATACAACATCAAGGATAAGACTCAAGAACATAAGACTCATCCACGAAAGGCACATTTTCCACATTCTCCTCTTCAGGAGGCACGTACCCGTAATCCTGCAAAAGTACACCTGTATGCAAGCAATAATAGAGAGTGAGCTTATATAAAATAAGCCCAACGAGGATCCGATAGATCTCGAGCAAGGTCTACTAAACTCCTTGGAATAATCCTTTGAGTCAGTAAACACACAATAACAATAATATTATCATCACTTAACTATATAACCATTCAATAAAGGATACTCTAGTTGGTGTAGCTCCAAACGCCATCACGATCTCAACCATTCTTCTTGTAACTCCCCATTACACACGCACCTGAGGTACCTTACTAGCCCCTCCCTCCATGACACCACCGTCATGCGAGCTGGGGGTAGCCTCTGGCAGTCATGCCGTTTTCAACCCGACAGCCCAACGCTGCCCGAGAGGTGGCACACACATACCAAGACTCCATAACAATCATCAATAATCAATCAATCATCAATCAATAATCATCTACTCATCAATACTAGCATCAATAATCAATTAGACAACAAATAACTAAGTTAGATGACAAAGTAGGCCATCTAACCGAACATGCATTATACACACAATCAAACTCTAATTTACCCATCAACAACTCACAATTCAATCACTCAACCCACACCCAATCAACTAAGGCTCAATCTAACATTTTAAAGAAAGACAACCTAAGCTTCAATTAATCATATCCTACATTCTACTAATCCAAACAACTCCAAATCAGTTTCAAACACCCACATTCAACCAACTACATTAGCCCCCTTGGAAAACCACCATAACACCTCCAAATCATGCCCGATAACCCTAAAACCCTAAGGTGTCAAGGCTGAATTTTACGAATTTTCACCCAAACATCATAATCGAAAATTCGGCATTACAACGGCGCTACCACGTAATTATCAAACATTTAGAAATAGACGGCAATCGATTCCGATCAACACAACTCAATTTAATCAACATTGAACAAATTAATCAAATTTAAATACCCAGAAAATAAAAATTATGCTACAACCGATAAAAACTCGTAGTATTATAGTTAAATGATCCCTAGCATGCAAGGAGCAATAATCTAACATCAGATTAGAATTCTAACGGTTCAATTTTTATTTATATGCAAAAATGCAAAAGATAACTTTTGAGATCTAGAATTTTTCTCTCACATTTGATGTGTTTTGATGCAAGAAATGTGTAGAATGGATTCCCAACAAGTGAAATCAAGCTTTGAATCACTCAATTCGGCTTTGAAATGCAAAATCTATGAGAAAAATGCTTTGAAAATGCCTTCATCTTTCTCCTCCAAGGAGCCACGGTTTTGTGTGTGTTTTTGGGATGTTTTGTGCTTTGTGAGTGTGTGTTGGTGATATAAGCTTGTTGGTCAACCATTTAAATGAAAGTCAAAGTTAAAAACTTAGTTTTTTTAGTGTTTTCTTGTCTTTAAATGCATTTTCTTGATCACCAATGCTCAAAACAATTATGCAACACCCAAGTTATCTCAAGTAGGTTATTTTTAGGTGACAAGAAGTTTTACATTCAAACAATTCCACCCGAGTCGGCTTATAACTCGATTTTTGCAAAAGTCGGTATAAAAACCCTAATAAATTCCTAAGCCCATTTTAAAACCGTTTTCAACAAACACAAGTCTATTAAAGTCCGTGGACTAGGTCTAGAAGGGTTAAAAAGACCAGTTTCAAAATTTTAGCGGACGTGTTTCGAAAATACTATTCACTAAAAATCGACGATAAAATTTCTAATCCCGTTTTTGATGAAAATTTCATGAATGCACATTTAGCACGTATTAGGAGTATTGACATCAAAATTATAACATTCTAGGTCATATAGCACATAAACAGGTCAAATGCACGCAAAACGAGATAAAACACATAAATTGAGTTAAAGTAGAAAAGTGGGGTTTCACATTTACATTATTGCTCATCACTTTATTAGCGATCATTTATTGACCATTTGATCGTAGTATTTCAAAAATGAGAGTTAGAGAAATATTCCTCGGACTTAGTAAAAAATGTTTTTAGCTTAATTTAACTAGTTTTAGTTGTTTTTCATTTAATTGCATTGTTTTAACTTGGAATAGATTAAATTCCATCAAAATGAGCTTGTTTGACCATTTTTTCACTTGAACTTGACTTTGATAAAAGACCAAAATGCCCTTGAGCTTTCTCATCTTTTTAAATAAATAAAACAATTCAAAATTGACTCAAAAACAAATCCCAAAATCCCCCCAATGTCCCTCCCATGGCCGAATGCTCCAAGGAGGAAAAAAAATAATTTTGCTTGCATTTTCTTCTACAATCGTGTGTGGAATTGCTCGAGGGTCGTGGCTCGGGTCTTTGCAGGTCTTGGTCTTCAATCTCTGTGAGGGTTTTCACAGTTTTGTGCATTTAAATTCGAATTTGATTTTTGTTTCAAATTTTTAGATTTGATATATAATGTGTTATAATGCATGTAATTGCTTGATATAGCTTCCTTTAAGTTCGTAGAGCATTGTTTGATAGTTATTTAGCAATTTTTACGGTTGAAATAGCATATTTGAGATTGGGGAAGAACAATAAATATTGATTTTGAATAGTAAAACCCTAGAATTTCGGATTTTGATCCAAATTGTGATTTCTTGATTTGGATAGGTGCCATTAGTGATAGAAAGATAAAATGTGCAATAAAAACGGACAGACCTTTGTTAAAATTGGAAATTAGACAATGAAACGAAAAGGGGCCGTTTGACCAAGTATTGACTGAGCTCGAATTGAGTTGGGGGTTTTGCTATTGAGGGCATGGAAGCGCTTTTGGTACTATTGTGGCGTTGATTGAATGACCAGTTAGCATAGCTGTAGTTCAAACGCAGTAGGAGGACTTTCGGGTTCCGGCTGAGAAAATGAAGTTTAGTGACATAGAAACGTGCCTTGTAGTGCCTAAGTGAATGTAGTGAAATCGGTTTCCTAATCCCATAGCTCGTTTGCTCGTAATTGCCTTTGGAAGTTAGAGATTGAATAGTGATATATGTCGTTTTCGTGTTTGAACTGCTGTTACTTGCTTAGTTGGTGTCCTTGTTGCTATTAATGATAGTTATGCTTGAAAAGTTAATTGAATGCTAATGTTGATTGTAAATTCTTGATATCTCGATTATCACCACTAATCTGTATTGTTGTGCTATCGCTCGTTTATTGCTTGTATCTCGTATTGCATTGCATTAGTGTCAGGCGCGTGAGTGATGGGCCTCTCTGGGTAGTCTCGGGCTGCCAGGGTTGTTTGCTCTAGCTTCGTGTCCTATTCCCATTCTCGCTTGGGTTGCCGCCCAGGGAGTTTTGGGTCGTAGAATTGACAGAGTATGTCCGGAGTACTCTAAACGGAAGTTATAAGGTGGGTGAGCTGGCGCGTTATCGTTAATGTCATCGAAGTCATGATCGGTACATTACTCGCTCGAGTGAACCATAGCCTTCAGAGTATGGTATAGCTTTGAATGGTTGTGTTAATGCTTTTATTAATTGTTTATATTGAATGCTTACTTGTCAGTTCTATTGCCTAACTGCCTTATTTGCATTGCACGACTTTCTTTCTCTCCACCTCGATAACTGTCTTGCCCTCACTGAGTATACATGTTGTGTATACTCACTCCTCACCACCACATTTCAGGAAATGCCATGTTAGTTGGAAAGTTCGTGATTACGTGAAAGTTCGTGCTTGAAGAGTTGTCTTGCGTGCTATGTGGCTTGAGTTGTCAAAGATGCAAAGATGTATGTTTCATGTGTTGTTTGTATTTAATGTTAAAAAGGAATATAATTTAAATTTAACTAGGTAATTGAGGTAGAATGATAAGCTAGTTTATGTATTTAGTTAGTATAGTTTAACTTCAATGCATGTTTGTAATGTCCAAAGGAAAAGAGTTAGAATGGTATGATAGTCTATTTTATGCAATAGGTTAGTATGGTTTAATTGTCAAGCATGAATGTACTTGTCAAAAATGAGAAGAGATAGGTTAGCATTTAAATTGGAAATGTATATTTACTTGCGTTCGCCTGTTGAGAACTAAGGCTTGGATGGCCTTGAGGTGTTTGTATGGATGGACACGGTACTGGTCCACTTATATGCTATTACAGGTTGTACATTTTCCTAGGAACAGGGGAGACTCCATATGTCTTTCCCTAAAAATTTTTACCTAGGTTTGGAATTGGGTTGTGATTAGATTGATTGATAGAACTCCCGATCTCGAGAGGGATCGGGGTGTTACAGGTGGTATCAGAGCTTGTTTAGCTCATAAGCAAAGACAGGGTCCTCGGTCTGGTGGGTAGTGATCCTTGAATGTGTGCTTGTTAAGTGTGTCTTGAAAGTGTATGCTTGTATGTGAGATTGTGTGTCTTGACCTGAATGTGTGCACCTATGTGATATAGTTATGTGTTATGTGTTAAATGTTTCTCAAGTAAAGTGAAGTGTCTAGTTGTGTATTGAATTGACCTATTGAATTGGCATCGTGAATCGAATCGACCTCATGAATTGTTATTTGCTTGAAGTATTGCTTGTAATGTGTGTATTTGAATGTCTTGAATTGGTTATGCCGTGATTTGAATTGATTATGTTGTGCTTGACTTGATTGTCGTGCTTGAGTGACTTTGTTGAATAAACTCTTTTGGAAACTTGCTTGCATAATAGTTTAAGGCATGTGTATAAATGTGATATTTTGGCATTCATACATGTCCCGTGGAAATGGTAAGTAAGTCCTCTTTCTCCCCTGAAGAAAGTGGTTCACAGCTGGCCTTTCAAAGTGTATGGATTGCCAGGAAATGAATGGCATTTAATTAGCCTTTATTTGGGAGTTGGTGTTTGCCTTTGGAGCTCGGTTATTGGCAAAACTCTAGGGACCTCCTCTGTGCTTAACAATTGTGAAAGAGTAGTTTTCTTTTGAGGTTCTATCTGGCTGTTCTTTGGAGCATTCTTTGGATTTCTTATTGGGTATTCTTTGGAATTTCTGTTGGCACTTCTTGGTAGACTTTGCTATTGGGGTTTCAATCGGACTTACTGCATGGAATTATCTATGGCATATGTGTCTCGGTCTTTATTGGTGTGTTACTGGCATCCCTTATTGGCAATTCTTCAACGGCATTTTATAGAATTCTCAGTGGTCATTTATCTAGTACTTATTTATTGGGCAATTCTTGGTACTTTCTTACTGGAGCATTGTTCGGGTATTTTCTTTGGCATCCCTCAGTTGGTTTGGTAATTGGAATTCCTATCGGACTTATTGTGTAATATTACTTACGGTATTCTTTGGAATTCTTATTGGGCATTCTACTAGTGTGATAACCCGAACCCGGCATGCATTTAATAGCATTTAACTGCATTTAATTAAGTGTTTAATTAGTTAAATCAATCATTTTGCACTATTTTTATATTTCTGTTGGAAGCATTTAATAATTTTTATATTGATTAATTAAAAGATTATTACCTATTTCTATTAATTATAATAATTAAATTTATTCTCTTGTATTTATTTAAGTGTCATCTTAAATGTTAATATTTAATTGCATTTGACTACGTGTTTATATTAACTTGTTTATTCGTATCTTAGCATTAATTTCATAATTCTTTAAAATATTCTAGAAATAGTTGAATTAATTATTCTTAAATGAATATTGATTGTTTTGATTGTTTTGATTATTTTAATAATTGGTTTTATTTTCTTGCATTTAATTACTCGGTTTTCAATTAAATGAGAAAAGTAACTCCGAGCCGGAGTGAATTTTAAACTATTCTACTATTGTACTTTTCAAAAATTATAGTTTTATATTATTGCTCATAATTTGATTAGCGATCGTTTATTGACCGTTCGATCGTAGCATTTCGAAAATGAAAGTTAGAAGAATATTTCTCGGATTTCGTGAATAGCGTTTCTAGTTTAAATTAGCTAGTTTTAGTCGGTTTTCATTAAAATTGCATTGCTGGAAAGTGGAATAAATTAAATGGCATCAAAATAAGCTAATTTGACCATTTTTTTAACTTGAATTGACCAAGCCTTTTGCCTTTGACCTTTTTACCCTTAGTTGTCACCTTTTTAAACAAAAGAAAAGAAAAAAAAATAAAAGAAGGCAAAAATTCAGCCATGGCCGAAAATACAAGGGAGAAGAAAAAAAAAGATTTCAACTTCAAATCTTCAAATCTTCGCAAGAGCTTGCACGGGGTTGTTTCCGAGGCTTCCAACGTGGTTTTCCTAGCATCTAGTAGCGTCTCAAGTGAGGGTTTCATCGTTATTTGCGCATTTGAAATAATTATGTCTAAACTTTAATTTTTGTGATTTATCTGTAGGTTGTTATTTCATCTGTTTTGTTGCTTAAAGAATGTTCCTTAATGATTGTAGAACATGTATTTGTAGCTTTTTAGCATTTTCTACGGTTAAATACAGCAATTGCAATTTAAAATGCGAATGGAAGAGTAAAATGTGAATAGTAAACCCCCGTTTCATAAAAGTTGCTCCGTTTTGCGTTATGTTGATGTGGAAAGATGCTAGATATGTTAAAATGCTTAAATGTATGGTTTAATTGAATTGTGTAATGGAAAAACGGAGAAAAATGGCTTGGTACACGTTGGGGTCGTTCCGGTCGAGTTTGGCATTTTATCGTTTTGCGTGAAGGCATTGTCGTAGTATGCCATGGAAGCACTTTTAGTGCAGTTATGACATTGGTTGGGTGATCGGTTGAGGTAGCTGTAGTTCAAACGAGCAAAGGGAAAAATCGGGGCTTTGCGGGAATTATAGGGTAAAGTAGGGTTTCGTGGTCTTTAGACATACCTTATAGTGTCCTAGGAGGAGTGGTGAAGTCGGTTTCCAAAACTCGTAGCTCGTTTGGAAGTAGTAGCATTGAGAAAGTTGGGGTCATTTAGTGTTTTAGTTGATTTTTATAATGCTTGCTTATATAATGCTTATTGTGGATTATTATGCTCGTTATACTTGATTATGATTGAATTGTATATCAATTGTTGATAATGCTAGTTAGTGTTGTTTTTGTTATTTTATTGATTGTAAATGCTTATTGTATCGCATGTTGTTACTAACCTACACTTCAGTGCCTTGCTCGATTATCGTTATATTCCCCGTACTGCATTGCATTGTGTCAGGCACGTGAGTGACGGGCCTCTCTGGGTAGTCTTGGGCTCCCAGGGTTGGTTGCTCTAGCTCCGTGTCCTATTCCCGTTCTCGCTTGGGTTGCCGCCCAGACAGTTTTGGGTCGTAGAATTGACAAAGTATGTCCAGAGTACTCTAAACGGAAGTCATAAGGTGGGTGAGCCGGCGCATCATCGTTAAAGTCATCGAAATCATGATCAGTACATTGCTCGTATGAGTGAACCATAGGCTTCAAAGTGTGGTATAGCTTTGAATGGTTGTGTTAATGCTTTTATTAATTGTTTATTGTATTGATTGTTTATATTGATTGCTTACATGTCAGTTATATTGCTTAATTGCCTTATTTGCATTACACGAATTTCTTTCTCTCCACCTTGATATCTGTCTCGCCCTCACTGAGTATACGTGTTGAGTATACTCACTCCTCACCACCACATTTCAAGAAATGCCATGTTAGCTGGAAAGTTTGTGATTACGTGAAAGTTCGTGTTTGAAGAGTTGTCTTGCGTGCTATGTGGCTTGAGTTGTCAAAGATGAAAAGATGGATGTTTCATGTGTTGTTTGTATTTAATGTTAAAAAGGAATGTAATTTAAGTTTTACTAGGTTATTGAAGTGATTTGAAAAGCTAGTTTATGTATTCAGATAGTATAGTTTAACTTCAATGCATGTTTGTAATGTCCAAAGGAAAAGAGTTAGAATGGTATGATAGTCTATTTTATGCAATAAGTTAGTATAGTTTAGTTGCCAAGCATGAATGTACTTGTCAAAGATGAGAAGAGATAGGTTAGCATTTAAACTGGAAATGTATATTTACTTGTGTTCGCTTGTTGAGAACCAATGCTCGGATGGCCTTGAGGTGTTTGTATGGTTGGACACGGTGTTGGTCCACTTATATGCTATTACAGGTTTTACATTTTGCCTAGAAATAGGGGAGACTCCGTCCGTCTTTCCTTAAAAATTTTGCCCGGGTTTGGAATTGAGTTGTGATTAGATTGATTGATAGAACTCCCGGTCTCGAGAGGGATCGGGGTGTTACAACTAGTATTTTCCTTATTGGCATTTATTGGAAGATCCTACACTTGGAATTCTGCTTTTACTTATTATCTTGTATTGTTTACGACTTCTCCTTCGGCATTTCCACTCCGGGGAAAATCTATACTTGCTGTTTTACTAAGATGTTGCGGTAGGGACTCAGTTATTGGAGGATTTCATTCAGAGATTGGCCTTTGGTATTCTTCTCCATACACTTTTACAGAACTTTCAGCTAGGTCTACTTACGGTAATCAGCACTGCATGAGGTGCATCTACTCTGGCTATCTTTTAACTTTCTTATTTGGTAATTGTTAGACTTCTATTGGAGATTCGTAAATAGGGTATTCCTTCGGTATTCTTCTTGCCATTAATATGTGGTATTGATATCATCTACAGTATCTTTGCTTCAGTCTTTAGTTGGTATTTTCTCGGCATTCTTGGTTGGGATTTCTATTCGGGTTTCCCTACGAGCATCCTTATTCACTATCTTGCTCAACAACCGATGAAGATTAGTCAGAATTGGATTTCAGATAATGCTAAGTTCTATTGGAAGAAGAATTGCGAGGACGCAATTGTTTTAAGGGGGGAAGGATGTGATAACCCGAACCCGACATGCATTTAATAGCATTTGACTGCATTTAATTAAATGCTTAATTAGTTAAATCAATCATTTTGCACTATTTGATATTTCTTTTGGAAGCATTTAATAATTTTTATATTGATTAATTAAAAGATTATCACCTATTTTTATTATTTATAGAAATTGGATTTACTTTCTTGTATTTAATTAAGTGTCATCTTAAAGGTTAGTTCTTAATTGCTTTTGCTTTCGTGTTTATCTTAACTTGCATGTTTGTATCTTAGCATTAACTTCATAATTCTTTAAAATATTCTAGAAATAGTTAAATTAATTATTTTTAAATGAATATTGATTATTTTGATTGATTTGATTATTTTAATAATAGGTTTTAATTGTCTTGCATTAAAATTACTCGGTTTTCAAATAATAAGAAAAGTAACTTCGAGCCAGAGTGAATTTTAAACTATTCTACTATTCTATTTTTCAAAAAAATTAAAGTTTTATATTATTGCTCATCACTTTATTAGCGATCATTTATTGACCGTTTGATCGTAGTATTTCAAAAATGAGAGTTAGAGAAATATTCTTCGGACTTAGTAAAAAATGTTTTTAGCTTAATTTAACTAGTTTTAGTTGTTTTTCATTTAATTGCATTGTTTTAACTTGGAATAGATTAAATTCCATCAAAATGAGCTTCTTCGACCATTTTTTCACTTGAACTTGACTTTGATAAAAGACCAAAATGCCCTTGAGCTTTCTCATCTTTTTAAATAAATAAAACAATGCAAAATTGACTCAAAAATAAATCTCAAAATCCCCCCAATGTCCCACCCATGGCCGAATGCTCCAAGGAGAGAAAAAAATAATTTTGCTTGCATTTTCTTCTACAATCGTGCGTGGAATTGCTCGGGGGTCGTGGCTCGGGTCCTTGCGGGTCTTGGTCTTCAATCTCTATGAGGGTTTTCATAGTTTTGTGCATTTAAATTCGAATTTGATTTTTGTTTCAAATTTTTAGATTTGATATATAATGTGTTATAATGCCTGTAATGGCTTGATATAGCTTCCTTTAAGTTCGTAGAACATTGTTTGATAGTTATTTAGCAATTTTTACGGTTGAAATTGCGTATTTGAAATTGGGGAATAATAATGAATAGTGATTTTGAATAGTAAAACCCTAGAATTTCAGATTTTGATCCGAATTACGATTTCTTGATTTGGATAGGTGCCATTAGTGATAGAAAGATAAAATGTGTAATAAAAACGGACCGGCCTTTGTTAAAATTGGAAATTAGACAATGAAACGAAAAGGGGCCGTTTGACCAAGTGTTGATCGTGCTCGAATTGAGTTGGGAGTTTTTCTATTGAGGGCATGGAAGCGCTTTTGGCGCTGTTGTGGCATTGATTGAATGACCGGTTAGCATAGCTGTAGTTCAAACGCAGTAGGAGGACTTTCGGGCTCTGGGTGAGAAAATGAAGTTTAGTGACATAGAAACGTGCCTTGTAGTGCCTAAGTGAATGTAGTGAAATCGGTTTCCTAATCCCGTAGCTCGTTTGCTCGTAATTGCCTTTGGAAGTTAGAGATTGAATAGTGATATTTGTCGTTTTCGTGTTTGAACAGTTGTTACTTGCTTAGTTGGTGTCCTTGTTGCTATTAATGATAGTTATGCTTGAAAAGTTAATTGAATGCTAATGTTGATTGTAAATGCTTGATATCTCAATTATCGCCACTATTCTGTATTGTTGTGCTATCGCTCGCTTATTGCTTGTATCTCGTATTGCATTGCATTAGTGTCAGGCGTGTGAGTGATGGGCCTCTCTGGGTAGTCTCGGGCTGCCAGGGTTTGTTGCTCTAGCTCCGTGTCCTATTCCCATTCTCGCTTGGGTTGCCGCCCAGGGAGTTTTGGGTCGTAGAATTGACAGAGTATGTCCGGAGTACTCTAAACGGAAGTTATAAGGTGGGTGAGCCGGCGCATCATCGTTAAAGTCATCGAAGTCATGATCGGTACATTTCTCGCTCAAGTGAACCATAGCCTTCAGAGTCTGGTATAGCTTTGAATGGTTGTGTTAATGCTTTTATTAATTGTTTATTGTATTGATTGTTTATATTGAATGCTTACTTGTCAGTTCTATTGCTTAACTGCCTTATTTGCATTGCACGACTTTCTTTTTCTCCACCTCGATAACTGTCTCGCCCTCACTGAGTATATGTGTTGTGTATACTCACTCCTCACCACCACATTTCAGGAAATGCCATGTTAGCTGGAAAGTTCGTGATTACATGAAAGTTCGTGCTTGAAGAGTTGTCTTGCATGCTATGTGACTTGACTTGTCAAAGATGCAAGTATATATGTTTCATGTGTTGTTTGTATTTAATGTTAAAAAGGAATGTAATTTAAATTTAACTAGGTAATTGAGGTAGAATGATAAGCTAGTTTATGTATTTAGTTTGTATAGTTTAACTTCAATGCATGTTTGTAATGTCCAAAGGAAAAGAGTTAGAATGGTATGATAGTCTATTTTATGCAATAGGTTAGTATGGTTTAATTGTCAAGCATGAATGTACTTGTCAAAGATGAGAATAGATAGGTTAGCATTTAAATTGGAAATGTATATTTACTTGCGTTCGCCTGTTGAGAACCAAGGCTCGGATGGCCTTGAGGTGTTTGTATGGATGGACACGGTGCTGGTCCACTTATATGCTATTACAGGTTGTACATTTTTCTAGGAACAGGGGAGACTCCGTTCGTCTTTCCCTAAAAAATTTTTCCCGGGTTTGGATTTGGGTTGTGATTAGATTGATTGATAGAACTCCCAGTCTCGAGAGGGATCGGGGTGTTACAGATGTTGTCTTGCCCAAGATGCCGTGGGACTCGAGAATAGAAGTGTGACGGATAAAGCATCTTGGCTAGGCTGAATAGGGGAAAAAATTGAAAAGGGGATGCAACACTAGGACTTCTCAAGGGGAAACCCATCCTAGTACTACCCTCGCCCAAGCACACTTAACTTCAGAGTTCTGATGGGATCTGGTGCATTAGTGCCAGTATGATCGCACCCGTTATGTTGATGGTGCAAAGCGCTTATGTGTTGACGGTTCACAGTCCTAGCCAAGAGAGACATCCCATTCAAAAGGCCCAATGGCCTTATCGACTGCCTATCTGTTTCACCAACGTAGCATTCTTGCTAGACATGATATCGTCACATTGTAGAGCCTCTAATGTTCTGTGAGTAGGGTACCAAAAAACAACGTTCGATTTTGGGTACCAAGAATACGTGCAGCCTAAAAGGCTTTCAGCCCTCGTCGTAGAGCTCCTAGAGAGGTTTCTAACGGTGTATAGTATGTCACATAACTCCTTACGGATCAAAAGTAATGGGCACCGGAAAGACGAAGACCTGGTCACAAGCCACACGGCCTCGGTTTGTAGGCCCCACTGCTATGAGAAGCAAAGTTGTCTTGGCCAAGATGCTTTGGGACTTGAGAATAGAAATATGATGGATAAAGCACTTTGGCAAGGCTAAACGGGGAAAAAAATAAAATGGGGGTGCAACACGAGGACTTCCCAGGGGGTCACCAATCCTATTACTACTCTCGCCAAAGCAGCTTAACTTCGGAGTTCTGATGGGATCCAATGCATTAGTGCTAGTATGATCGCACCCGTCATGCTGATGGTGCAAAGCCCTTATGTGTTGACGGTTCACAGTCCTAACCAAGAGAGACAGCACATTCAAAAGGCCCAATGTGCTTATCGACAGCCCATCCGCTTCAACAACACATCATTCTCGCAAGATGTGATATCGACGTATCGTAGAGCTTCCAATGTTCCTCGAGTTGGGTTCTCGTCCTTTTTGTGGCTCACGACAAACGACCCGGGTTGAAAAAATAGCTCAAAAAGCAGAAAAGTTGCTTGAAATTGGTGAAAACATTCGATTTTGGGTACCGAAAATAGGGGCAGCGGAGCAGGCTTGCTACCCCCATCGTATGGCTCCAGAGCGCTTTCCAAAGGTATGCTGTGCTGCGCATAACTCCTTACGGATCAATAATTATGGGCATCAGAGCGATGGAGACCTGGTCACAAGCCCTACGCCCTCAGTTGGCGGGCCCAGCCTCTACGCGAAGCGAAGTTGTCTTGCCCAAGATACTGTGCGACTCGAGAATATAAATGTGATGGATAAAGCATCATGGCAAGGCTGAACAGGGATAAAAAAGGAAAAGGGGGTGCAACACGAGGACTTCTCAAAGGATCACCCATCCTAGTACTACCCTCGCCCAAGCACGCTTAACTTCGGAGTTCTGATGGGATCTAGTGCATTAGTGCTGGTATGATTGCACCCGTCATGCTCATGGTGCAAAGCGCTTATGTCTTGACGGTTCATAGTCCCAGCCAAGCGAGACGGCCGATTCAAAAGGCCCAACGGGCATATCAACAGCCCATCTGCTTCAACAACGCAGCATTCTCGTGAGACTTGATATCGACGTGTTGTAGAGCCTCTAATGTTCCGCGAGTTGGGTTCTCGTCCTTTTCGCGGCTCATGATGAATGACTTGGGATGATAAAATAGCACAATACGAAGAAAAGTGGCCCAAAACGGATGAAAACTTTCAACTTTGGGTACCGAAAATAGGCGCAGTCAAGCATGCATGCTACCCCCGTCGTAGAACTCCTAGAGAGCTTTCCAATGGTATGTTGTGCGCCACATAACTCCTTACAGATCAAAAGTTATGGGCACCGGAGTGACAGACACCGGGTCAGAAGCCCCACGCCCTCGGTTTGCGGGCCCAACCTTTACGCATAGCGAAGTTGTCTTGCCCAAGATGCCGTGGAACTTGAGAGTAGAAATGTGATGGATAAAGCATGTTGGCAAGGCTAAACGGGGAAAAAAATGAAAAGGGGGTACAACCCGAGGGATTCCCACGGGGTCACCTATCCTAGTACTACTCTCGGCCAAGCACACGCTTAACTTCGCAGTTTTGATGGGATTCGGTACATTAGTGCTGGTATGATCGCACCCGTCATGCTGATGGTGGAAAGCCCTTATATATTGACGGTTCACAGTCCCAGCCAAGAGAGACGACCCATTCAAAAGGCCTAATGGGCTTATAGACAACCCATCTGCTTCAACAACGTAGCATTCTCACCAGAAGTGATATCGATGTGTTGTTGTGCCTTTAATGTTCCTCGAGTTGGGTTCTCGTCCTTTTCGCAATTCACGACGAATGACCTGGGATGAAAAAAATATCGCAAAAAGAAGAAAAGTAGCCCGAAACTGATGAAAACGGGAAATTTTGGGTGCCGAAAGTAGGTGTAGCCGAGCAAGCTTGCTGCCCCCGCCGTAGAGCTCCCAAAGAGCTTTCCAACGGTATGCTGTGCGCCGCATAACTCCTGACGGATCAAAAGTTATAGGCATCGGAGTGACGGAGACCTCGTCACAAGCCCCACGCCCTTAGTTTGCAGGCCCATCCTCTATGTCAATCGAAGTTGTCATGCCCAAGATGCCATGGGACTCGAGAATAGAAATGTGATGGATAAAGCATCTTGGTAAGGCTAAATAGCAAAAAAAATGAAAATGGGGTACAACATGAGAATTTCTCAAGGGGTCACCTATCCCAGTACTACTATCTTCCAAGCACGCTTAACTTCAGAGTTCTGATGGGATCTGGTGCATTTGTGCTAGTATGATCGCACCTGTAATGCTGATGGTGCAAATCGCTTATGTGTTGACGGTTCACAGTCCCAGCCAAGAGAGACGACCCATTCAAAAGGCCCAATGGGCTTATCAACAGCCCATCTACTTCAACAACGTAGCATTCTCACAAGACGTGATATCGACGCGTTGTAGAGCCTCTAATGTTCAGCTAGTTGGGATTTCATCCTTTTTGCGACTCACGACGAATGACCCTAGATGAAAAAACATCGCAATAAGAAGAAAAGTGGCCAAAAATTGATGAAAACGTTCAATTTTGGATACCAAAAATAGGCTTAGTAAAACAAGCTTGCTGCCTCAATCGTAGAGCTCCTAGAGAGCTTTCCAACTGTATGTTGTGCGCCACATAACTCCTTACGGATCAAAAGTTATGGGCATCGAAGCGACGGAGACATGGTCACAAGCCCCACATCCTCGGTCTCCAGGCCCAGCCTCTACGCGAAGCAAAAGTTGTCTTGCTCAAGATCCCGTTGGACTCAAGAATAGATATGTGATTGATAAAGCAACTTGGCAAGGCTAAACGGGGAAAATTAAAATAAAATGGGGGCGCAACACGAGGACTTCCCATGGGGTTACCCATCCTAGTACTACTCTCGCCCAAGCACGCTTAACTTCGGAGTTTTGATGGGATCCGGTGCATTAGTGCTGCTATGATCGCACCCGACATGCTGATGGTACAAAGCCCTTATGTGTTGACGGTTCACTGTCCCAGCCAAGAGAGACAGCCCATTGGAAAGGCCCAATGGGCTTATCGACAACCTATCTGCTTCAATAACGCAGCATTATCGCAAGACATGATATCAACGCGTTGTAGAGCCTCTAATGTTCCTCGAGTTGGGTTCTCGTTGTTTTTGCGGCTCACGATGAACTACCTGAGATGAAAAAATAGCGGAAAATGTAAAAAAATGGCTCAAAACTAATGAAACATTCGATTTTGGGTACCAAAAATAGGGGCAACCGAGCAAGCTTGCTGCCCCTGTCGTATACCTCCTAGAGAGCTTTCTAACGGTATGTTGTACGCCGCTTAACTCTTTACGAATCAAAAGTTATGGGCACGGGAGTGACGGAGACCTAGTCAGAAGCCCCACGCCCTCGGTTTGCAGGCCCAGCCTCTACACGAAGCGAAGTTGTCATGCCCTAGATGCCGTGGGGCTCGAGAATAGAAATGTGATGGATAAAACATCTTGGTAAGGCTAGACAGGGAAAAAAAATTGAAAAGGGGGTGTAACAAGAGGACTTCTCAGGGGGTCACCCATCCTAGTACTACCCTCGCCCAAGCAAGCTTAACTTCAGAGTTCTGATGCGATTTGGTGCATTAGTGCTGGTATGATCACACATGTCATGCTGATGGTGCAAAGCGTTTATGTGTTGAAGGTTCACAGTCCTAGCAAAGAAAGACGGCCCATTCAAATGGCCCAATGGGCTTATCGACAACCCATCTGCTTTAACAACGCAGCATTCTCTCAAGATGTGATATCGGAGCATTGTAGAGCCACTAATGTTTCGCAAGTTGGGTTCTCATCCTTTTCGCAGCTCATGATGAATAACCCGAGATGAAAAAACAGTGCAATAAGAATAAAAGTGGCCCAAAACTGAAGAAAACATTCAATTTTGGGTACAAAAATAGGCGCAGCCAAGCAAGGTTGATGCCCCCGTCGTAGAGCTCCCAGAGAGCTTTTCAATGGTATGTTGTGCGCCACATAACTCCTTACGGATCAAATGTTATGGGCACCGGAGCGACGGAGACATGGTCACAAGCCTTACGCCCTGGGTTTGTAGGCCCAGCCTTTAAGCGAAGCAAAGTTGTCTTGCCCAAGAAGCCATAGAACTCAAGAATAGAAATGTGATGCATAAAGCATCTTGGGAACGTTAAACGGGGAAAAAAAATAAAAAGGGTGAGCAACCCGAGGACTTCCAGGGGGTCACCGATCCTAGTACTACTCTCGCCCAAACATGCCTAACTTCGGAGTTCTGATGGGATCCGATGCATTACTGCTGCTATGATCACTCTCGTCAGGCTGATGGTGCAAAGCCCTTATGTGTTGACGGTTCACAGTCCCAGCCAAGAGACACGGCCCATTCAAAAGGCCCAATAGGCTTGTCGACAGCCCATCTACTCCAACAACGTAGTATTCTCGGAAGATGTGATATCGACGCGTTGTAAAGCCTCTAATGTTATGCAAGTTGGGTTCTCGTCCTTTTCGCGGCTCACAATGAATGACCCCGGACGAAAAAATAGCGCAAAAATAAGAAAAGTTGCCCGAAACTAATGAAAATGTTCGATTTTGTATACCAAAAATAGGGGTAGCTATGCAGCGTTACTGCCCTTGTCGTAGAGCTCCCAAAGAGCTTTCCAACGGTATGTTGTGCACCGCATAACTCCTTACGGATCAAAAGTTATGGGCACCGGAGCGACAGAGACCTGGTCATAAGCCCCACGCCCTCGGTCTGTGGGCCCAACCTCTACACGAAGCGAAGTTGTCTTGCCCAAGATGCCGTAGGCCTTGAGAATAGAAATGTGATGGATAAAACATCTTGACTAAGCTAAACGGGTAAAAAAAAATGAAAAGGGGTGCAACCTGAGGACTTCCCAGGGGGTCACCCATCCTAGTACTATTCTCACCCAAGCATGCTTAACTTTGGAGTTCTGATGAGATCCGGTGCATTACTGCTGCTATGATTGCACCCGTCATATTGATGGTGCAAAGCCCATATTTGTTGACGGTTCACAGTCGTAGCCAAGAGAGACGGCCCAATGGCTTTATCGACAGCCCATCTGCTTCAACAACGCAGCATTCTCGCAAGACGTAATATCGACGCATTGTAAAGCTTATAATGTTTCGCGAGTTGGGTTCTCTTCCTTTTCGCGGCTCATGACGAACGACCCCGGATGAGAAAATAGCGCAAAGAGAAGAAATGTGGATCGAAACTGATAAAAATGTTTGATTTTGGATACCGAAATTAGGGGCAGCCAAGCAAGCTTGCTACCCTCGTTGTAGATCTCTCAAAGAGCTTTCCAATGGTATGTTGTGCGCCGTATAACTCCTTACGGATCAAAAGTTATGGGCACCGGAGCGACAGAGACTTGGTCACCAGCCCCATGCTGTCGGTTTGTAGGCTCAGCCTCTACGCGAAGCAATGTTGTGAAACCCTACTTTTCATCTTAACCTCGATTTGCATGTTTTACCTCGTTTTACGTACTTTGTCCTGTTTTATGTGTTATATGAGTTTGAATGTGCTAAATATATGATTTATATTCCTAATATATGCTATGTGTGAATTCATGAAATTTTCATCAAAATCAGCATCAAAAATTTTATCGTTGATTTTTGTGAATAATGTTTTAAACGCACGTCCGCTAAAATTTTGACACGGGTGTTTTTAGAGTTTGAAAACCTAGTCCTCTATTATTAATAGACCCATGTTTGCTAAAAATTGATTTTGAAACGGAATAGGAATTTAAATAGATTTTACGGGCGAAAAAGTACGTTTTTAAGCTAAAATAGTGTTTTTTGCTCAAAACGATTATTGCGTTGACATTCATTGACCTAGTATATATTAAATAAAAATTATATTTCATATTAAATATTTATAAAGTGGCACAATTGAAAAATGTATTTAAAAGACATTTGAAAACAAATAAATATAACTTTTCACCTTCTTTTGCAAAAACCAAGTTTTTACCTGAGTGGGTGTATGAGTATGCATGTGAAATGTTGTCATCTATTCTTAAACTACTAAATATAGTATTTTTTACTTGAGCAAGCAAAATAGTCAAGAAAAACTACTTAAAAGACTAAAAAAATTAATTAAAAGACTAGAAAATCAACTTTGACTTTTAATATTTTTGTTGACTTTGAGTTTATATCATCAACACACATTAAAACAAGCCAAAAGAATACCACAAAAACACACACAAAACCGTGAGTTCAAGGAGGAGGAGGAATAAGGCATTTTCAAGGCTTTTCAAAGCATTTTTATCATATATTTTGCAATTCAAGTCCAAAGCACTTCATTCAAAGCTTGATTTTGCTTGTTGGGCATCCATTCCACATCTTTCTTGCATCAAAACACATCAAAGGTGAGAGAAAAATTCTAGATCTCAAATGTCATTTTTTATATTTTTGCATATAATTAAATTTTGAACTGTTAGAATATTTATTTGATGTTATATTATTGCTCAGTGCATGCTAAAGATCGTTTATTTGTATTTTTATAAGATTTGAACCGTTGTAGCATAAATTTTTTTATTTTCGGGTATTAAAATTGAGTTATTAGCTATTTGGTGATTATTTTGAGTTGTAGTGGTTGGAATCGATTGCCGTCAATTTGTAAAAGTTTGTTAAAGACGGGGTAGTGCCGTTGTAATGCCAAAATTTTGATTGTGATGTCGGTGTGAAAGTCCAAAAATTTTAGCCAAGGTGCATTAGGGTTTTAAGGTTGTTGGGATTGATTTGGATGGATTATGGTTGGTTTTCGAGAGGGCTAATGTTGTTGATTGAGTGGGTGAGTGATAGAAACTGGTTTAGAGTTTTTTGGATTAGTAGAATGTAAGTTATAATTATTAGAAGATTAGGTTGTCTTTCTTTAAAATGTTGTTATATGCCTTTAGTTGATCGGGTGGTGTTTGAATGATTGAATTCTGAGTTGTTGATGGTTAGACTTGGGTTTGGTTGTGTGTTTAATGCATGTTGAGTTGGATGGCGTACTTTGTCATCTAACTTAATTGTTTCATGGTTATATAGTTGTTGATTGTTAAATGTTGTTTAATTGATTGTTAAAATACGGATTGATTGATTATTGATTATTGATTGTTGTTACAAAACCGTGAGAAGCACGTTCGGGATTAATCCAGGGTATTACATTGTTAACTGATTGTTATTGTTTTTATTAGTCGGAAGTCAGGCAACCAATGTTGTTGAGTTCTCGAATTGTTATTGTTATTGTTATTATGAGTCGAGAGTTGGGCAGCCAATGTTGTTGACTTCTCAAATTGAGTCCCATTGTTGTAAGCTTTGATAATGTTGTGCCACCTCGGGAGGCATCCTGGGCTGCGGGCATAGTTATCATGGCTAATCCCTATCTCGCATGGGCGGAGAGGCCATAGGGTGTGGGTCTAGGTCAAGGTACCTCAGGTTTGTGTCATTGAGTTTGGAGGAGTTGATGAGCATTGAATGGTGCATGGAGCTTCATCAGCAAATGTATCGTATCCTTATTGTGTGTTTACAGTTATTGCTATTGTTGCATTTATAATGTTATTGATGTTCATTGTATGTTTACTGCTCAAAGGATGATTTCCAAGGGGTATAATAAATACTGTTAGAGATCTATCGAATCATCACTGGGCTTGTTTTATATAAGCTCACTCTCAATTATTGCATGAATACAGGTGAAGTTGATCCAGATTACGGGTACGTGCCTCCAAAAGAGGATAATGTGCCATATGTGGATGAGTCATATGTGCTAGAGTCTTGTCCCTGATATATGATGTTGTACTCTTTTGTTATATTGTATATTAAACTTAGTTGTCTTGTATTTCACCTAAAAGTTCATGTTATATAGGATATTGTAAAGATAGTAGATTAAATGTTGCTAGCTTAGTAATCTTGTTTGGGAACATGATTAGGTTGCTAGGTAGGCTATAATCTATTTTGGAAGTGTATGTTATATAGTAAATGTATTATGTTGGAACGGAGGCGCATAACTATAAAAGAGTTGATGAAAGAATGTTTAATATATGAATGGTTGCATTCTATGTTGTTAATTTGATTGTGGAATTGGTTGGTGACTTGTGGAGTTTGATGTATGTTGTTCTTAAGAGTTAGTTTAGAGCCCTGATGTTCATGTTATTGTCGTTATACTGCCGAAATTTCGTTGCGTCTTGACTAATCGTAAGAGGAGTCGAGTTGGGACGTGAAATTAAGTGGTATCAGAGCTTATGTTTAGCTATCAGCCAGGGTATCCTCGGAATGTGGGTAGTGGTCCAAGCATGCAAGTATGTATGAAGTGAAAAGAAAAGAGAACTATGTATTAATATGATTAAATGATTATGTGATTATGTGATTTAGTGACTATGTGATTATGTGATCAATTTGTTTATGTGATTGATACTTAAGTGATTTATGTGCTTTATGTGAATTTGCTGCTTATGTGTTAATAATTGTCTATAGCCTGGCTATGTGCTATAACCTGCGCTAACTCTTTGATTAGTAGAATGACTGGTAGACCGAGAACGAGAGGTAGGCCCGAAGCAGTTGACGAGGTTTCGGGTAATGTGGCATCGGGCCAAGAAAGAGGTGATGATCGTTTTGCAGCACCCATGGATTGGATAGCTGAGGTTATGGCCGGTCAGGCACAATTACTAGCAGGGCAGGCTGTCCAAGCTCAGAATTTGCAGGCACAATTACTAAATGTACAGGGTAGGTATCACAGGCATGGTACACTGAAGGAGTTTTTGGGGTATTATCCACCGAGATTTCAGGGGAAGCCAGATGATCGAAAAGCCGAGCCATGGATTAATAAAGTGGAGAAAATATTTGACCCTATGGATTACACTGATGAAAGAAAGGTCACCTTTGTCGTTTATTTGTTTGATGATGAGGCAGAGGAGTGGTGGCACACGGTAAAATCTAGTTGGGAGACCCAAGGTATTCCGTATGTCTGGGATACCTTTCTGAGAGCTTTTCGAGTGAAGTATCTCCCGAGGATTGCACAAGACATGAGAGAGGCTGAGTTTCTGTCTCTAGTTCAGGGGGATGCTTCTGTGGCTCAGTATGAGGCCACATTTACTAGACTATCCCGGTATGCACCGGGGTTTGTGGCTGACGAGGAGTGCAAGACTCGTAGGTTTACATTGGGTTTGAGAACCGAGATTCAGGATGTGATGGCCCTGAATCAGTATGATATACTTACTGAGGCCTTTGATGCAGCTTCTAGGTTAGATAAGACAAAGGGGGAATGAATCAGACCTAGTCAGCCAAGCAAGAGGCCATTTCAGCCACAGGATCAGCAGGGTATGTATAGACCTTCGGTACAGCAGGGTGGTTACAGGCCTGTAGTGCAGCAGGGTTCTTTCAGACCGCAGGGTCAGCAGGGTTACTATCGACCTCAGTTTCAGTAGGGGTCTTATTAGGCTCAGCCACAATTTAGGCCAGCCCCGTCTCAGGGTTGGTATAGGCCTAGTGTTGCATTACCTCAGCAGCAGGCTGGTACAGCTGCTTATTCAGTTTCTGGGTCTTCTGGAGGCAGTGTCAGTACACTGATACCGCTGTGTACTTATTGTAAACGTACAGGCCATCTGGTGGCCGACTGT
Source organism: Ehretia macrophylla (assembly GCA_037974665.1). Lineage (NCBI taxonomy): Eukaryota > Viridiplantae > Streptophyta > Magnoliopsida > Boraginales > Ehretiaceae > Ehretia > Ehretia macrophylla. The sequence continues at coordinate 44,827,251 of CM075771.1, read as the reverse complement.
TGGAAGAAGGCAGGGACGTGTTTAGGTAGCGGCAGTAACCAACACTGGGCGAGGGATTGCCCTAGGTATCAGAGTTCTACGGGTCAGCCAGCAGTCCAGGGTTATCAGGGTGGACCTGCAAGTAGTACACCTCAGCAGCAGCGGGCTTAGGCTCGGGCCTACGCAGTGGACTTGGAGGAATTGCTAGAGGCGGCAGTAGTGGTGAAAGGTAACTTACTTATTCTCAACCAATTAAATATTATATCTCCTTGAGTGCAACGTGCTAAAATGTGAGTAGAGAGTTGCCTTATACGATTAAAGTTAGCACGTGCATCATATCAGTTGGTGACTGAGTAGTATGTGACGTTGAGGCATATGAAATTCCGATCGATTATTGGGATTCTTATTTGGTGATTTTATATGGCATTCTTCGTCGAGATTTCTATATGAAGAATCTTATTCAGCATACTTCTTTGGACTTCTTCTATGGTATTTTCTATGCGGTATTCTTATGTGGAATTCTTATACGGTATTATCCGGAGTTCTTATATTAGGATTATTATTCAGTATTCTCGCATGGTGATCTTGTTGAAGTTCTTACTTGGTATTCTTGGTTGGTACTCTATTGCAGGATCTATGTTTGGCATTTTCTTCGGTAATTATTTGAGATTCTCATCCGGAAGTCTTAGTCGGTGTTCTTATTCAGCATTCCTATTCAAGCTTCTTGTTCGGTATTCCTAGTTGACATACTTAGTTGGTATTCAAAATTTGGTTTTCGGTCTTTCATTCTATATGTTTGAGCTAGCAGTAATTGAGTGAAGAATTGCGAGGACGCAATTGTTTTACGGAGGGGAGAATGTGAAACTCCACTTTTCATCTTAACCTCGATTTGCATGTTTTACCTTGTTTTACGTACTTTGACCTGTTTTATGTGTTATAAGAGTTTGAATGTGCTAAATATATGATTTATATTCCTAATACATGCTATGTGTACATCCATGAAATTTTCATCAAAATAGGCATTGGAAATTTTATCGTTGATTTTTGTGAATAGTATTTTAAACGCACGTCCGCTAAAATTTTGACACGGGCGTTTTTAGAGTTTGAAAACCTAGTCCTATATTATTAATAGACCCATGTTTGCTAAAAATTGATTTTGAAACGGAATAGGAATTTAAATAGATTTTACGGGCGAAAAAGTACGTTTTTAAGCTAAAATAGTGATTTTTGCTCAAAACGATTCTTGTGTTGACTTTCATTGACCTAGTATATATTAAATACAAATTATATTTCATTTTAAATATTTATAAAATGGCACAATTGAAAAATGTATTTAAAAGACATTTGAAAACAAATAAATATAACTTTTCACCTTCTTTTGCAAAAACCGAGTTTTTACCCGAGCGGGTGTATGAGTATGCATGTGAAATGTTGTCACCTATTCTTAAACTACTAAATATAGTATTTTTTACTTGAGCAAGCAAAATAGTCAAGAAAAACTACTTAAAAGACTAAAAACATTAATTAAAAGACTAGAAAATCAACTTTGACTTTTAATATTCTTGTTGACTTTGAGTTTATATCATCAACACACATTAAAACAAGACAAAAAAATACCCCAAAAACACACACAAAACCGTGAGTTCAAGGAGGAAGAGGAATAAGGCATTTTCAAGGCTTTTCAAAGCATTTTTCTCATAGATTTTGCAATTCAAGTCCAAATCACATCATTCAAAGCTTGATTTTGCTTGTTGGGCATCCATTCTATATCTTTCTTGCATCAAAACACATCAAAGGTTAGTGAAAAATTCTAGATCTCAAATGTCATTTTTTATGTTTTTGCATATAATTGAATTTTGAACTGTTAGAATATTAATTTGATGTTATATTATTGTTCAGTGCATGCTAAAAATTGTTTATATGTATTCTTATAAGATTTGAACCGTTGTAGTATAAATTTTTATTTTTCGGGTATTAAAATTGAGTTATTAGCTCTTTGGTGATTATTTTGAGTTGTAGTGGTTGGAATCGATTGCCGTCGATTTGTAAAAGTTTGTTAAATACGGGGTAGTGCCGTTGTAATGTCGAAATTTTGAATGTGATGTCGGTGTGAAATTCCGGAAATTTCAGCCAAGGTGCATTAGGGTTTTAGGGTTGTTGAGATTGATTTGGATGGATTATGGTTGGTTTCTGAGAGGGCTAATGTTGTTGATTGAGTGGGTGAGTGATAGAAACTGGTTTGGAGTTGTTTGGATTAGTAGAATGTAAGTTATGATTATTAGAAGATTAGGTTGTCTTTCTTTAAAATGTTGTTATATGCCTTTAGATGATCGGGTGATGTTTGAGTGATTGAATTGTGAGTTGTTGATGGTTATACTAGGGTTTGGTTGTGTGTTTAATGCCTGTTGTGTTGGATGGCCTATTTTGTCATCTAACTTAATTGTTTCATGATTATATAGTTGTTGATTGTTAAATGTTGTTTAATTGATTGTTAAAATATGGATTGATTGATTATTGATTATTGATTGTTGTTACAAAACCGTGAGGAGCACGCTTGAGGTTAATCCAGGGTGTTATATTGTTAATTGATTGTTATTGTTTTTATTATTCGGAAGTCGGGCAACCAATGTTGTTGAGTTCTCGAATTGTTATTGTTATTGTTATTATGAGTCGAGAGTCGAGCAGCCAATGTTGTTGACTTCTCGAATTGTTATTGTTATTGTTATTATGAGTCGAGAGTCGGGCAACCAATGTTGTTGACTTCTCAAATTGAGTCCCATTGTTGTGAGCTTTGATAATGTTGTGTCACCTTGGGAGGCATCATGGGCTGCGGGCATAGTTATCATGGCTAATCCCTATCTCGCATGGGCGGAGAAGCCATGGGGTGTAGGTCTAGGTCAAGGTACCTCAGGTTTGTGTCATTGAGTTTGGAGGAGTTGATGAGCATTGAATGGTGTATGGAGCTTCATCAGCAAATGTATCGTATCCTTATTGTATGTTTACAGTTATTGCTATTGTTGCATTTATAGTGTTATTTTTGTTCATTGTGTGTTTACTGCTCAAAGGATGATTTCCGAGGAGTATAGTAAATACTGTTAGAGATCTATCGAATCCTCACTGGGCTTGTTTTATATAAGCTCACTCTCATTTATTGCATGAATACAGGTGAAGTTGATCCAGATTACGGGTACGTGCCTCCAAAAGAGGATAATGTGCCATATGTGGACGAGTCATATGTGCCAGAGTCTTGTCCCTGATATATGATGTTGTACTCTTTTGTTATATTGTATATTAAACTTAGTTGTCTTGTATTTCACCTAAAAGTTCATGTTATATAGGATATTGTAAAGATAGTAGATTGAATGTTGCTAGCTTAGTAATCTTGTTTGGGAACATGATTAGGTTGCTAGGTAGGCTATAATCTATTTTGGAAGTGTATGTTATATAGTAAATGTATTATGTTGGAACGGAGGCGCATAACTATGAAAGAGTTGATGAAAGAATGTTTAATATATGAATGGTTGCATTCTATGTTGTTAATTTGATTGTGGAATTGGTTGGTGACTTGTGGAGTTTGATGTATGTTGTTCTTAAGAGTTAGTTTAGAGCCCTGATGTTCATGTTATTGTCGTTATACAGGCGAAATTCCGTTGCGTCTTGACTTATCGTAAGAGGGGTCGAGTTGGGGTGTGACAAATGTTGTCTTGCCCAAGATGCCGTGAGACTCGAGAATAGAAATGTGATGGACAAAGCATCATGGCGAGGCTAAACGTGGAAAAAAATGAAATGGGGCTGCAACACGAGTACTTCCCAGGGGTCACCTATCCTAGTACTACTCTCGCCCAAGCATGCTTAACTTCGGAGTTTTGATGGGATCCGGTGCATTAATGCTGCTATGATCGCACCCATTATGCTGATGGTGCAAAGCCCTAATGTGTTGAAGGTTCACAGTCCCATCCAAGAGAGACAACCTATGCAAAAGGCCCAATGGGCTTATTGACAGCCCATCTGCTTCAATAACGCAATATTCTCACAATACCTTATATCAACGCATTGTAAAGCCTCTAATGTTCTACGAGTTGGGTTCTCATCCTTTTCGTGGCTCACGATGAATGACCCGGGATGAAAAAATAGCGTAAAAGGAAGAAAAGTGGTCCGAAACTGAGGATAACATGCAATTTTGGGTACCGAAAATAGGCGTAGCCAAACCATCTTTCTACCCTTGTTGTAGAGTTCCTAGAGTGCCTTCCAACGGTATGCTGTGTGCCGCATAACTTCTTACAGATCAAAAGTTATGGGCACCGAAGCGACAGGAGCGACAGAGACCTGGTCATAAGCCCCACTGTCTCGGTTTGCAGGCTCAGCTTCTACGCGAAGCAAAGTTGTCTTGCCCAAGATGCCGTGGGACTCGAGAATAGAAATGTGATGGATAAAGCATCTTGGCAAGGCTAAACGAGAAAAAAAAAGAAATGGGGTTGGAACACGAGCACTTCCCGGGGGGTCACCTATCCTATTACTACTCTCGCCCAAGCACGCTTAACTTCAGAGTTCTAATGGGATCCGGCACATTACTGCTGGTATGATTGCCCCCATCATTCTGATGGTTCAAAGCCGTTATGTGTTGAAGGTTCACAGTCCCAACCAAGAGAGACGGCCCATTCAAAAGGCCCAATGGGCTTATCGACAGCCTATCTACTTCAACAACGCAGCATTCTTGTACGACGTGATATTGACGTGTTGTGGAGCCTCTAATGTTCCGCGAGTTGGGTTCTCATCCTTTTCACGGCTTACGACGAATGACCCGGGATGAAAAAATCGCACAATACGAAGAAAAGTGGCCCAAAATTGATGAAAATGTTCAATTTTGTGTACCGATTATAGGCGCAGCCTAGCAAGCTGGCTGCCTACTTCGTAGAGCTCCTAAGGAGCTTTCCAACGGTATGTTGTATGACGCATAACTCGTTACAGATCAAAAGTAATAGGCACCGGAGAGACGGAGACGTGGTCACAAGCCCTACGGCCTAGGTTTGCAGGCCCAACCTCTACGCAAAGCAAAGTTGTCTTGCCCAAGATGCCATAGGACTCAAGAATAGAAATGTGATGGATAAAGCATCTTGGCAAGGCTTAACGGGGAAAAAAATGAAATGGGGGGCAACACAAGCACTTCTCAGGGGGTCACCTATCCTAGTACTAATCTTGCCAAAGCACGCTTAACTTCGAAGTTCTGATGGGATCCAGTGCATTAGTGCTGCTATGATCGCACCCGTCAAGCTGATGGTGCAAAGCCTTCATGTGTTGACGGTTCACAATCCCAGCCAAAAAAGATGGCCCATTCAAAAGGCCCAATGGGCTTATCGATAGCCCATTTGCTTCAACAATGCGGAATTCTGGAAAGACGTGATATCGACGCATTGTAGAGCATCAAATGTTCCACGAGTTGGGTTCTCGTCCTTCTCACGGCTCACGACGAATGACCCGGGATGAAAAAACAACACAATAAGAAGAAAAATGGCACAAAACTTATTAAAATGTTCAATTTTGGATACCAAAGTAAGGGCTGACGAGCAGGCTTGCTGCCCCCGTCGTAGAGCTCCTAGAGCTTTCCAACGGTATGCTGTGCATCGTATAACTCCTTATGGATCAAAAGTTATGGGCACCAGAGCGATGGAGACTTGGTCACAAGCCCCACGCCCTCGGTTAGCAGGCCCAACCTCTATGCAAAGCGAAGTTGTCTTGCCTAAGATGTCGTGGGACTCGAGAATAAAAATGTGATGGATAAAGCATCTTGGCAAGGCTAAACGGGGATAAAATTGAAAAGAGGGTGCAACCCGAGGGCTTCCTAGAGGGTCACCTATCCTAGTACTACTCTCGCCCAAGCACGCTTAACTTCGGAGTTCTGATGGGAGCCAATGCGTTAGTGTTGCTATGATCGCACCCGTCATACTGATGGTGCAAAGCCCTTATGTGTTGATGGCTCACAGTCACTGCCAAGAGAAACGACCTATTCAAAAGGCCCAATGGGCTTATCGACAGCCCATCTGCTTCAACAATGCAGCATTCTCACAAGACGTGATATCGACGCGTTGTAGAGCCTCTAATGTTTCACGAGTTGGGTTCTCATCCTTTTCGCGACTCACGACAAATGACCCGGGATGAAAAAACAGCACAATAAGAAGAAAAATGGCCCGAATTTGTTGAAAACATTCTATTTTGAAAACCAAAAATTGGCGAAGCCGAGCAAGCTTGTTGCCGCTATTGTAGAGCTCCCAGAGAGCTTTTCAACGATATGGTGTGCGCCGCATAACTCCTTAGGGATGACAAGTTATGGCCACCGGAGCGACGGAGACTTGGTCACCAGTCCTACGCCCTCAGTTTACGGGCCCAACATCTACGCGAAGCGAAGTTGTTTTGCCCAAGATGACGTGGGACATGAGAATAGAAATGTGATGGGTAAAGCATCTTGGCAAGGCTAAACAGGGAAAAAAAATAAAAAGGGGGTGCAACACGAGGACTTCCTAGGGGGTCACCCATCCTAGTACTATTCTTGCCCAAGCATGCTTAACTTCCGTGAGACCCCATATTTTGCCTTTACCTCAATTTGCGTGTTTTGCCTTGATTTGTGTAATTTGACCTGTTTATGTGTTATATGAGTTAGAATGTGTTAAATATGTGATTTATATTCCTAATACATGCTATGTGTGCATTTATGAAATTTTTATCAAAATCGACACTAAAAATTTTATCACCGGTTTTAGTGAATTGTATTTTGAACACCTATCCGCTAAATTTTTTACGGGGCTGTTTTAAACGTTTTCAAACCTAGTCCTTAGGTATTAATAGACCCGTGTTTGATTTAAACGGATTTGGAGTCGATTTTGAAAATTTTAAGGTTTTTACACTTTATTTTGCAAAAAAATCAGGTTTTAAACCGACTCAGGTGGAAATGTTTAAACGTAAAACCCTTTGTCATCTAAAATAAATTATCTAGAATTAGTTTGAGTTTCAATTTAATGTTTGATTAAGAAATAGTCTAAAATAGAATTAAAAGACAAGAAAATACTAAAAATAAACTAGTTTCCACCTTTGACTTTCTTTTAATTTATTTTACCTTGAGTATATTAGCATCAACACACATTTGCAAAGCACAAAACATACTCATTTTACACACACATGGCCAAGAGCCATTAGAGAGAAAAGCAAAGAGTTTTCTTCAAGTTTTCAAAGAGATTTTTCATTAGAAATTGCATTTGAAGGCCAAACTTCATCATCCAAATCTTGATTATACTAGTTGGGCATTCATTGAGCATCTTTCTAGCTTCATAACATATCAAAGGTGAGAGAAAAATTCTAGATCTCAAATGTCATTTTTTTATATTTTTGCATATAATTGAATTTTGAACTATTAGAAAGTTGAATTGGTGTTATATTATTGCTCAGTGCATGCTAAGGATCGTTTATATGTGTTTATATAAGATTTGAACTGTTGTAGCATGAATTTTATTTTTCGGGTATTAAAAGTTGAGTTGTTGGCTATTTATTGATTATTTGGAGTTGTGGTGGTTGGAATCGATTGTTGTTAGCTTGTAAAAGTTTGTTAAATACATGGTAGTAATTTTGTAATGCCGAAATTTTGATTGTGATGTCGGTGTGAAAGTCCAGAAATTTCAGCCTAGGTGCATTGAGGTTTTAGGGTTGTTGGGCTTGATTTGGATGATTTATGGTTGGTTTCCGAGGGGGCTAATGTTGTTGATTGAGTGGGTGAGTGATAGAAATTGGTTTGGAGGTTATTGGATTAGTAGAATGTAAGTTATGACTTTTAGAAGTTTGAGTTGTCTTTCTTTAAAATCTTGATTTATGCCTTTGGTTGATCGGGTGGTCTTTGAGTGATTGAATTGTGAGTTTTTGATGGTTAGACTAGGGTTTGGTTGTGTGTTAATGCATGTTATATTGGGTGGCCTACTTTGTCATCTAACTTAGTTGTTTGTTGTTTAATTGATTAGTTGATGTTATGTTGTTGAATTGACGTTTATTGATTGATTATTGTTGAACCGGGAGATAGGCAACCTACTTTGTTGTCCTCCTGTGATAATTGATTATTGATGAACCGGGAGATAGTCAACGGAAAAGGTTGTCCTCCTGTGATTGAATGTTTATTATTGTTACTGAGTCTTGGTATGTGTGTGTCACGTCTCGGGCAACATCGCGTTGTCAGGTTGAAACCGATATGACTACTATAGGCTACCCCCAGCTCGCATGACGAAGGTGTCATGGAGGGAGGGGCTAGAGAGGTACCTCAGGTGCGTGAGTAATGGGGATTTACAAGAAGAATGGTTGAGATCGTGATGGCGTTTGGAGCTACATCAACTAGAGTATCCTTTATTGATTGGTCATTATAGTTAATGTGCTTCTATTGTTATTGATGATTGTTGTGTGTTTACTGCTCAGAGGATGATTTCCAAGGAGTATAGTAAATACTGTTAGAGATCTATCGAATCCTTACTATGCTTGTATTATATAAGCTCACTTTCAATTATTGCATGCATACAGGTGTTACCGATCCAGATTATGAGTACGTGCCTCTAGAAGAGGATTATGCGCCATATGTGGATGAGTCCTACGTGCCAGAGTCTTGTCCCTGATATATGATGTTGTACTCTTTTGTTATATTGTATATTAAACTTAGTTGTCTTGTATTTCACTTAAAAGTTCATGTTATATAAGATGTTGTAAAGATAGTAGATTAAATGTTGCTAGTTTAGTGGTCATGTTTTGGGAATATGAATAGACTACTAGATTGGTTATAATCTATTTTGGGAATGTATGTTATATAGTAAATGTATGATATTAGAACGGAGACGTATAACTTTTGGATGCTATGGTAAAGAATGTTTATTGTATATTGTGGTTGTGTTGTTAATTGTTGAATTATTGTGGAGTTGAATGTATGAATTTCGAAGAGGTTGGTTGAGAGACTCGGTGTCCTAATTCCAGTCGTTATACTATCAAAATTATGTTGTGTCCTGATTGATCGTAGGAGAGGTCGAGTTGAGCGTTACAAATTCGGAGTTCTGATGGGATCTGGTGCATTAGTACTGGTATGATCGCACCTATCATGTTGATGGTGCAAAACCCTTATGTGTTGACGGTTCACAGACCCAGCCAAGAGAGATGACCTATTCAAAAGGCCTAATGCGCTTATCAACAGCCCATTTACTCCAACAATGCACCATTTTCGCAAGACGTGATATCGACGCGTTGTAGAGACTCTAATGTTCCGTGAGTTGGGTTCTTGTCCTTTTCGAGGCTCACGACGAATGACCCCGGATGAAAAAATAGCGCAAAAATAAGAAAAGTGGCCCGAAATGGATGAAAATGTTCGATTTTGGATACTTAAAAGAGGCGCAGCTGACTAGGCTTGCTACCCTTGTCGTAGAGCTCCCACAGAGCTTTCCAACAGTATGCTGTGCGCCGCATAACTCCTTACGGATCAAAAGTTATGGGCACTGGAGAGACGGAGACATGGTCACAAGCCCCACGTCCTCGGTTTGTAGGCCCAGCCTCTACGCGAAGCAAAGTTGTCTTGCCCAAGATGCCGTGGGACTCGAGAATAGAAATATGATAGATAAAGCATCTTGGCAAGGCCAAACAGGGAAAAAAAATGAAATGGGGCTGCAACATGAGCACTTCCCAAGGGGTAACCTATCCTAGTACTACTCTCGCCCAAGCAAGCTTAACTTCGGAGTTCTGATGGGATCCGGTGCATTAGTGCTGCTATGATCGTACCCGTCATGCTGGTGGTGCAAAGCCCTAATGTGTTGAAGGATCACAGTCCCAGCCAAGAGAGATGGCCCATTCAAAAGGCCCAGTGGGCTTATTGACAGCCCATATGCTTCAATAACGCAGCATTCTCGCAAGACGTTATATCGACGCGTTGTAGAACCTCTAATGTTCTGCGAGTTAGGTTCTCTTCCTTTTCGCGGCTCACAACGATTGACCCGGTCCAAAAAAACAGTGCAAAAAGAAGAAAAGTTGTCCAAAATTGATGAAAACATGCGATTTTGGGTAATAAAAACAGGCGCAGCATAGTTGGCATTTTGCCCTCATTGTAGAGCACCCAGAGAGCTTTCCAACGATATGCTGTGCGCCGCATAACTCTTTACGGATCAAAAGTTATGGGCACCGGAGCGACAGAGATCTGGTCACAAGCCCCACGCCCTCGGTTTGCAGGCCCAGCCTCTACGCGAAGCAAAGTTTTCTTGCCCAAGATGCCGTGGGACTCGAGAATAGAAATGTGATGGATAAAGCATCTTAGAAGGCTAAACGGGGAAAAAAAGAAATGGGGGTGCAACACGAGCACTTCTCAGGGGGTCACCTATCCTAGTGCTACTCTCATCCAAGCACGCTTAACTTCGGTGTTCTGATGGGATTTGGAGCATTAGTGTTGCTATGATCACACCCGTCATGCTGATGGTGCAAAGCCCTTATGTGTTGACAGTTCATAGTTCCAACCAAGAGAGACGGCCCATTCAAAAGGCCCAATAGGCTTATCGACAGCCCATCTACTTCAATAACGCAACATTCTTGCTAGACATGATATTGACGTGTTGTAGAGCCTCTAATGTTCCGCGAGTTGGGTTATCGTCCTTTTTGCGGGTCACAACGAATGACCCGGGACGAAAAAACAGCGTAATAAGGAGAAAAGTAGCCCAAAATTGATGAAAATGTTTGATTTTGGGTACCGAAAATAGGGGCAGCTGAGCACGCTTGTTGTTCGCATCGTAGAGCTCCCAGAGAGCTTTTCAACGGTATTGTGTGCTGCATAACTCCTTACGGATCAAAAGTTATGAGCATCAGAGAGACGGAGACTTGGTCACAAGCCCCACGCCCTCGGTTTGCGGGACCAATCTCTATGCGAAGCGAAGTTGTCTTACCCAAGATGCCGTGAGACTCGAGAATATAAATGTGATGGATAAAGCATCTTAGCAAGGCTAAACGGGTAAAAAAATGAGAAGGGGGTATAACCCGAGGGCTTCCCAATGGGTTACCCATCCTAGTACTACTCTCGCCCAAGCACACTTAACTTTGGAGTTCAGATGGGATCCGGTGCATTAGTGCTGGTATGATCGCACCTTTAATGCTGATGGTGCAAAGCCCTTATGTGTTGACAGTTCACAGTCCCAACCAAGAGAGACAGCCGATTCAAAAGGCCCAATGGGTTTATAGACACCCAATCTGCTTCAACAACGCATCATTCTTGCAAGACGTGATATCGACACGTTGATGAGCCTCTAATGTTCCTCGAGTTAGGCTCTCGTCCTTTTCGCGGCTCACAACAAACGACCCGGGAAGAAAAAATAGTGCAAATAGTAGAAAAGTGGACCAAAACTGATAAATATGTCCAATTTTGGGTACCAGAAATAGGGACAGCCGAGCAGGCTTGCTGCCCCCGTCGTAGAGCTCCTAGACAGCTTTCCAACAGTATGCTCTGCGCCATATAACTTCTTACGCATCAAAAGTTATGGGCACGGGAGCGACGGAGATTTGGTCACAAGCCCCACACCCTCGGTTTGCGGACCCAGCCTTTACTTGAAGCGAAGTTGTCTTGCCCAAGATGCCGTAAGACTTGAGAATATAAATATGATGGATAAAGCATCTTGGCAAGGCTAAACAGGGAAAAAAAATGAAAATGGGGTGCAACACGAGGACTTCTCAAGGGATCACCCATCCTAGTACTACCTTCGCCCAAGCACGCTTAACTTCGGAGTTCTGATGCGATTTGGTGCATTAGTGTTGGTATGATCGTACCCATCATGCTGAAGGTGCAAAGCAATTATGTGTTGACGGTTCACTGTCCCAGCCAAGAGAGACGGCCCATTCAAAAGGCCCAATGTGCTTATCGACAGTCCATCTACTTCAACAATGCAGCATTCTAGCAAGACATGATATTGACGTGTTCTAGAGCCTCCAATGTTCCGCGAGTTGGGTTCTCGTCCTTTTCGCAGCTCACGACGAATGACCCGGGATGAAAAAACAGCGCAATACGAAGAAAAGTGGCCCAAAATTTATGAAAATGTTCGATTTTGGGTACCGAAAATAGGGGCAGACGAGCAGGCTTGCTGCCCTTGTCGTAGAACTCCCATAGGGCATTCTAACGGTATGTTGTGCGCCGCATATGTGATAACCCGAACCCGGCATGCATTTAATGGCATTTAATTGCATTTAATTAAGTGTTATCTTAAATGTTAGTGTTTAATTGCATTTGATTACGTGCTTATATTAACTTATTCAATTGTATCTTAACATTAACTTCATAATTCTTTAAAATATTCTAGAAATAGTTAAATTAATTATTTTTAAATGAATAATGATTATTTTGATTATTTTGATTATTTTAATAATCGATTTTAATTGTCTTGCATTAAAATCACTCGGTTTTCAAATAAATGAGAAAAGTAACTCCGAGCCGGAGTGAATTTTAAACTATTCTACTATTCTACTTTTCAAAAAAAAAATAATGTTTTCTATTATTGCTCATCACTTTATTAGCGATCATTTATTGACCGTTCGATCGTAGGATTTCGAAAATGAGAGTTAGAGAAATATTCTTCGGACTTAGTGAAAAATGTTTTTAGCTTAATTTAACTAGTTTTAGTTGTTTTTCATTTAATTGCATTGTTTTAACTTGAATTAGATTTAAATGGCATCAAAATAAGCTTATTTGACCATTTTTAACTAAAGTATGATTTTGCAAATGACCAAAATGCCCTTGTCACCTTTTAAATAATAAAACAAGGCAAAAATCAAATAAAACAATTTGCAAAATGCCATTTATGTCCTTCCATGGCCAAATGGTCTCAAGGAGGAAAAGAAATGATTTTTCTTGCATTTTCTTCTACGATCGTGCGTGGAATTGCTCGGGGGTCGTGGCTCGGGTCCTTGCGGGTCTTGGTCTTCAATCTCTGTGAGGGTTTTCATGCTTTTGTGCATTTAAATTCGAATTTGAATTTTGTGTCAAATTTTTAGATTTGATATATAATGTGTTATAATGCCTATAATTGCTTGATATAGCTTCCTTTGAGTTCGTAGAGCATTGTTTGATAGTTATTTAGCAATTTTTATGGTCGAAATTGCGTATTTGAAATTGGTGAAAAATAATGAATAGTGAATTTTGAATAGTAAACCCTAGAATTTCGGATTTTGATCCGAATTGCGATTGCCTGATTTGGATAGGTGCCATTAATGATAGAAAGATAAAATGTGCAATAGAAACGGATCGGCCTTTGTTAAAATCGAAAATTAGACAAAGAAACATAAAGGGGTCGTTTTACCAAAAGTTGACCGTGCTCGAATTGAGTTGGGGGTTTTGCAATTGAGGGCATGGAAGCACTTTTGGCGCTGTTGTGGCGTTGATTGAATGACCCGTTAGCATAGCTGTAGTTCAAATGCAGTAGGTAGACGTTCGGGCCTCGGGTGGGAAAGTGAAGTTTAGTGACATAGAAACATGTTTTGTAGTGCCTGAGTGAATGTAGTGAAATGGGTTTCCTAATCCCGTAGCTCGTTTTCTCGTAATTGCCGTTGGAAGTTAGAGATTGAATAGTGATATTTGTCATTTTCATGTTTGAACTGCTGTTACTTGTTTAATTGGTGTTATTGTTGCTATTAATGATAGTTATGCTTGAAAAGTTAATTGAATGCTAGTATTGATTGTAAATGCTTGATATCTCATTTATCGCCTCTAATCTATATTGTTGTGCTATCGCTCATTTATCGCCTTGTATCATGTCTTGCATTGTATAGTATCAGGCGCGTGAATGATGGGCCTCTCTGGGTAGTCTCGGGCTGCCAATGTTGGTTGCTCTAGCTCCGTGTCCTATTCCCATTCTCGCTTGGGTTGCCTCTCAAGGGGATTTGGGTCGTAGAATTGATTAGATACTTCCGGGGTATTCCAAACTGAAGTTATAAGGTGGTTGCGCGCTTATTGTCATCGTTGTCAACATCAAGCTCGAGATTGATGTATCGCTCGTGAAATGGTACATTTCTCGTATGAGTGAACCATAGCCTTTAGAGTGTGGTATAGCTTTGAATGGTTGTGTTAATGCTTTCAGTAATTGCTTATTGTATTGATTGTTTGTCTTGATTGCTTACTTATCAGTTATATTGCTTAACTGCCTTATTTGCATTGCACGACTTTCTTTCTCTCCAATTCGATATATGTCTCGCCCTCACTGAGTATACGTGTTGTGTATACTCACTCCTCACCACCACATTTCAGGAAATGCCATGTTAGCAGGAAAGTTCGTGGTTACGTGAAAGTTCGTGCTTGAAGAGTTGCATTGCGTGCTATGTGGCTTGAGTTGTCAAAAATGCAAAGATGTATGTTCATGTGTTGTATGTATTTATTGTTAAAAAGAATGTAACTTAAGTTTTACTAGGTTATTGAAGTGGTTTTGAAAAGCTAGTTTATGTATTCAGTTAGTATAGTATAACTTCATTGCATGTTTGTATTGTCCAAAGGAAAAGAATTAGAATGGTATGATAGTCTAACTTATGCAATGGGTTAGTATGGTTTAATTGCCTAGCATGAATGTTCTTGTCAAAGATGAAAAGAGATAGGTTAGCTTTTATACTGGAAATGTATGTATACTCGTTGTGTTCAATTGTTGGAAACCGAGACTCGGATGGCCTTGAGGTGTTTGTATGGTTGGACACGGTACTAGTCCACTTATATGCTATTACAGGTTTCGTATTTTGCCTAGGAACAGGGGAGACTCCGTTCGTCTTTCCCTAAAATTTTATGCCCGGGTTTGGAATTGGGTTGCGATTAGATTGATTGATAGAACTCCCGGTCTCGAGAGGGATTGGGGTGTTACAGGTGGTATCAGAGCTTGTTTAACTCATAAGCCGGGACAGGGTCCTCGGTCTGGTGGGTAGTGATCCTTGAATGTGTTCTTGTTAAGTATGTCTTGAAAGTGTATGCTTGTATGTGAGATTGTGTGTCTTGACTTGAATGTGTGCACCTATGTGATATAGTTATGGGTTATGTCCTAAATGTGTGTTACGTGAAGTGAAGTGACTACTCGTGTATCGAATTGGCATCGTGAATCGAATTGATCTCGTGAATTGTTATTTGCTTGAAGTATAGCTTGTAATGTGTGTATTGAAATGTCTTGAATTGGTTATGCCGTGATTTGAATTGATTATGTTGTGCTTGACTTGATTGTCGTGCTTGAGTGACTTTGTTGAATAAACTCTTTTGTAAACTTGCTTGCATAATAGTTTAAGGCATGTGTATAAATGTGATATCCTGGCATTCATACATGTCCCGTGGAAATGGTAAGTAAGTCCTCTTTCTCCCCTAAAGAAAGTGGTTCACAGTTGGCCTTTCAAGGTGTATGGATTGGCAAGAAATGAATGGCATTTGACTAGCCTTTATTTGGGAGTTGGTGATTGTCTTTGGAGCTCGGTTTTTAGCATACTTCTAAGAGTCTTCTTTGTGGTTGGCAATCATAAAAAGAGTAGCTTTCTTTTGGGGTTCTATTTGGTTGTTCTTTGGAGCATTCTTTGGTTTTCTTTTTGGGTATCCTTTGGAATTTCTGTTGGCACTTCTTGGTAGACTTTGCTATTGGGGTTTCAATCGGACTTACTGCATGGAATTATCTATGGCATATGTGTCTCAGTCTTTATTAGTGTGTTACTGGCATCCCTTATTGGCAATTCTTCAACGGTATTTTATAGAATTCTTAGTGGCCATTTATCTAGTACTTATTTATTTGGGCAAATCTTGGTACTTTCTTACTGGAGCATTGTTCGGTTATTTTTTTTGGCATCCCTCAGTTGGTTTGGTAATCGGAATTCCTATCGGACTTATTGTGTAATATTACTTGCGGTATTCTTTGGAATTCTTATTGGGCATTCTAGTAGTATTTTCCTTATTGGCATTTATTGGAAGATCCTACACTTGGAATTCTGCTTGGACTTATTATCTTGTATTGTTTACGGCTTCTCCTTCGGCTTTTCCACTCAGGAGAAATCTATACTTGCTGTTTATTAAGATGTTGCGGTAGGGACTCAGTGATTGGAGGATTTCATTTAGAGATTGTCCTTTGGTATTCTTCTCTATATACTTTTACAGAACTTTCAACTAGGTCTACTTACGGTAATCAGCACTGCATGAGGTGCATCTGCTTTGGCTATCTTTTAACTTTCTTATTTGGTACTTGTTAGACTTCTATTGGAGATTCGTAAATAAGGTATTCCTTCGGTATTCTTCTTGCCATTAATATGAGGTATTGATATCATCTACAATATCTTTGCTTTAGTCTTTATTGGTATTATCTTGGTGCTTTTGGTTGGAATTTTATTCTTCTTCGGTATTCGTGTCAACGGGATTCTTGTGCGGTATCTACATTTGAGCCTTTATTCGACATTACTACTTGAAATTTCTTCTTAAACTTCCCTATTGATTATGTTGATTAATATACTTGCTCAGCAGCTGATGAAGATTAGTCAGAGTTAGATTTCAGTGGATGCAGAGTTCTATTGGAAGAAGAATTGCGAGGATGCAATTGTTTTAAGGGGGGAAGGATGTGATAACCTGAACCCAGCATGCATTTAATGGCATTTAATTGCATTTAATTAAGTGTTATCTTAAATGTTAGTGTTTAATTGCATTTGATTACGCGCTTATATTAACTTATTCAATTGTATCTTAACATTAACTTCATAATTCTTTAAAATATTCTAGAAATAGTTAAATTAATTATTTTTAAATGAATAATGATTATTTTGATTGTTTTGATTATTTTAATAATCAATTTTAATTGTCTTGCATTAAAATCACTCGGTTTTCAAATAAATGAGAAAAGTAACTCCGAGCCGGAGTGAATTTTAAACTATTCTACTATTCTACTTTTCAAAAAAAAAAATAAAGTTTTCTATTATTGCTCATCACTTTATTAGCGATCATTTATTGACCGTTCGATCGTAGGATTTCGAAAATGAGAGTTAGAGAAATATTCTTCGGACTTAGTGAAAAATGTTTTTAGCTTAATTTAACTAGTTTTAGTTGTTTTTCATTTAATTGCATTGTTTTAACTTGAATTAGATTTAAATGGCATCAAAATAAGCTTATTTGACCATTTTTAACTAAAGTATGATTTTGCAAATGACCAAAATGCCCTTGTAACCTTTTAAATAATAAAACAAGGCAAAAATCAAATAAAACAATTTGCAAAATGCCATTTATGTCCTTCCAAGGCCAAATGGTCTCAAGGAGGAAAAGAAATGATTTTTCTTGCATTTTCTTCTACAATCGTGCGTGGAATTGCTCGGGGGTCGTGGCTCGGGTCCTTGCGGGCCTTGGTCTTCAATCTCTGTGAGGGTTTTCATGCTTTTGTGTATTTAAATTCGAATTTGAATTTTGTGTCAAATTTTTAGATTTGATATATAATGTGTTATAATGCCTATAATTTCTTGATATAGCTTCCTTTGAGTTCGTAGAGCATTGTTTGATAGTTATTTAGCAATTTTTACGGTCGAAATTGCGTATTTGAAATTGGGAAAAAATAATGAATAGTGTATTTTGAATAGTAAACCCTAGAATTTCGAATTTTGATCCGAATTGCGATTGCCTGATTTGGATAGGTGCCATTAGTGATAGAAAGATAAAATGTGCAATAGAAACGGATCGGCCTTTATTAAAATCAGAAATTAGACAAAGAAACGTAAAGGGGCCGTTTGACCAAAAGTTGTCTATGCTCGAATTGAGTTGGGGGTTTTGCAATTGAGGGCATGGAAGCACTTTTTGCGCTGTTGTGGCATTGATTGAATGACCGGTTAGCATAGCTGTAGTTCAAACGCAGAAGGTGGACTTTCGGGCCGCGGGTGGGAAAGTGAAGTTTAATAACATAGAAACGTGCTTTGTACTGCCTGAGTGAATGTAGTGAAATCGATTTCCTAATCCCGTAGCTCGTTTGCTCGTAATTGCCTTTGGAAGTTAGAGATTGAATAGTGATATTTGTCGTTTTCATGTTTGAACTGCTGTTACTTGTTTAATTGGTGTTATTGTTGCTATTAATGATAGTTATGCTTGAAAAGTTAATTGAATGCTAGTATTGATTGTAAATGCTTGATATCTCATTTATCGCCTCTAATCTGTATTGTTGTGCTATCGCTCGTTTATCGCCTTGTATCGTGTCTTGCATTGCATAGTGTCAGGCGCGTGATTGATGGGCCTCTTTGGGTAGTCTCGGGCTGCCAGTGTTGGTTGCTCTAGCTCCGTGTCCTATTCCCATTCTCGCTTGGGTTGCCTCACAAGGAGATGTGGGTCCTAGAATTGATTGGATACTTCCGAGGTATTCCAAACTGAAGTTATAAGGTTGTTGCACGCTTATTGTCATCGTTGTCAATATCAAGCTCGAGATTGATGTATTGCTCGTGAAATGGTACATTGCTCGTATGAGTGAATCATAGCCTTCAGAGTGTGGTATAGCTTTGAATGGTTGTGTTAATGCTTTCAGTAATTACTTATTGTATTGATTGTTTGTCTTGATTGCTTACTTATTAGTTATATTGCTTAACTGCCTTATTTGCATTGCACGACTTTCTTTCTCTCCAATTCGATATCTGTCTTGCCCTCACTGAGTATATGTGTTGTGTATACTCACTCCTCACCACCACATTTCAGGAAATGCCATGTTAGCGGGAAAGTTCGTGGTTACGTGAAAGTTCGTGCTTGAAGAGTTGAATTGCGTGCTATGTGGCTTGAGTTGTCAAAAATACAAAGATGTATGTTCATGTGTTGTATGTATTTATTGTTAAAAAGAATGTAACTTAAGTTTTACTAGGTTATTGAAGTGATTTGAAAAGCTAGTTTATGTATTCAATTAGTATAGTATAACTTCATTGCATGTTTGTATTGTCCAAAGGAAAAGAATTAGAATGGTATGATAGTCTAACTTATGCAATGGGTTAGTGTGGTTTAATTGCCTAGCATGAATGTTCTTGTCAAAGATGAAAAGAGATAGGTTAGCTTTTATACTGGAAATGTATGTATACTCGTTGTGTTTAATTGTTGGAAACCGAGGCTCGGATGGCCTTGAGGTGTTTGTATGGTTGGACATGGTACTGGTCCACTTATATGCTATTACAGGTTTTGTATTTTGCCTAGGAACAGGGGAGACTCCGTCCGTCTTTCCCTAAAATTTTATGCCCGGGTTTGGAATTGGGTTGCGATTAGATTGATTGATAGAACTCCCGGTCTCGAGAGAGATCGGGGTGTTACAGCATAACTCCTTACGGATCAAAAGTTATGGGCACCGGAGCGACGGAGACCTGGTCACAAGCCCCACACCCCTGGTTTGCAGGCCCAGCCTCTACGAGAAGCAAAGTTGTCTTACCGAAGATGTCGTGGGACTCGAGAATAGAAATGAGATGGACAAAGCATTTTGGCAAGGCTAAACAGGAAAAAAAATGAAAAAGTAGGTGCAACACGAGGACTTGCCACGGGGTTACCCATCCTAGTACTACTGTCGCCCAAGCATGCTTAACTTGGGAGTTTTGATGGGATTCGGTGCATTAGTGCTGGTATGATCGCACCCTTTATGCTAATGGTGCAAAGCCCTTATGTGTTGACGGTTCACAGTCCCAGCCAAGAGAGACGGCCAATTCAAAAGGCCTAATGGCCTTATCGACATCCCATCTGCTCTAACAATGCAGTATTCTCGCAAGACGTGATATCGACTCATTGTAGAGCCTCTAACGTTCTGCGACTTGGGTTCTTGTCCTTTTCGCAACTCACGACGAATGACCCGGGATGAAAAAACAGTGCAAAAAGAAGAAAAGTGGTCTGAAACTGATGATAAACGTGCGATTTTGGGTACTTAAAAGAGGAGCAACTGAGCAGGATTGCTTCTTTGTCGTAGAGCTCCCTAAGAGCTTTCCAATGGTATGTTGTGCGCTGCATAACTCCTTACGGATCAAAAGTGATGGGCACCGGAGCGACGGAAACCTGGTTACAAGCCCCACGCCCTCAGTTTGCAGGCCCAAACTCTACGTTTAATGAAGTTGTCTTGCCCAAGATGTCGTCGGACTCGAGAATAGAAATGTGATGGATAAAGCTTCTTGGCAAGGCTAAACATGGAAAAATAAAATAAAAAGTGGGTGCAACATGGGGACTTCCAGGGGGTCAACCATCCTAGTACTACTCTCGCCTAAGCACGCTTAACTTCGGAGTTCTGATGGGATCCGGTGCATTATTGTTGGTATGATCGCACCCATCATGCTAATGGTGCAAAGCCCTTATGTGTTGACAGCTCACAGTCCTAACCAAGAGAGACGACCCATTCAAAAGGGCCAATGGGCTTATCAACAGCCCATCGGCTCCAACAATGCAGCATTATCGCAAGACTTGATATCGACGCATTGTAGAGCCTCTAATGTTCAGCGAGTTGGGTTCTCGTCCTTTTTGCGGCTCAAGAATAACGACCCCGGATGAAAAAATAGCTCAAAAAGAAGAAATAGGGGCAGCCGAGCAGGCTTGCTACCCCCATCGTAGAGCACCCATAAAGCTTTCCAACGGTATACTGTGCACCGTATAACTCCTTACGAATAAAAAGTTATGGGCACCGGAGCGATAGAGACATGGTCATAAGCCCCACGCCCTCGGTTTGCAGGCCCAGCCTCTACGCGAAACAAAGTTGTCTTGCCCAAGATACCGTGGGACTTTAGAATAGAAATGTGATGGATAAATCATCTTGGCAAGGTTAAACGGGGAAAAAAAAAGAAATAGGGCTGCAACACGAGCACTACCCAGGGGTCACCTATCATAGTACTATTCTCGCCCAAGCACGCTTAACTTCGGAGTTCTGATGGGATCTGGTGCATTAGTGCTGCTATGATCGCACCCGTCATGCTGATGGTGCAAAGCCTTTATATGTTGAAGGTTCACAATCCCAGCCAAAAGAGACGGCCCATTCAAAAGGCCCAAGGGGCTTATTGACAGCACATCTGCTTCAATAACACAGCATTCTCACAAGACGTTATATCGACGCATTGGAGAGCCTCTAATGTTCTGCGAGTTAGGTTCTCGTCCTTTTCGCGGTTCACGACGAATGACCCGGGACAAAAAAATAGCTCAAAAAGAAGAAAAGTGGTCTGACACTGATGAAAACGGGTGATTTTGGGTACCGAAAACAGGCGCAGCCAAACCGGCTATTTGTCCTCATCATAGTGCTCCCAGAGAGCTTTCTAACGGTATCCTGTGCACCATATAACTCCTTACAAATCAAAAGTTATAGGCTGCAGAGCGACGGAGACTTCGTCACGAGCCCTACGGCCTCGGTTTGCAGTCCCATCCTCTACGCAAAGCAAAGTTGTCTTGCGCAAGATGCCGTGGGACTCAAGAATAGAAATGTGATAGATAAAGCATCTTGGCAAGGCTAAACGGGGAAAAAAATGAAATGGGGGTGCAACACGAGCACTTCCCTGGGGGTTACCTATCATAGTACTACTCTTGCCCAAGCTCACTTAACTTCGGAGTTCTAATGGGATTCAGTGCATTAGTGCTGCTATGATCACACCCGTCATACTGATGGTGCAAAGCCTTTATGTTTTGATGGTTCACAGTCTCAGCCAAGAGAGACGACCCATTCAAAAGGCCCAATGGGCTTATCGACAACCCATCTGCATCAACAACGTAGTATTCTCACAAGGCGTGATATCGACGTATTCTAGAGCCTCTAATGTTCTGCGAGTTGGGTTCTCGTCCTTTTTGTGGCTCAAGACAAATGACTTGGGATGAAAAAATAGCGCAATACGAAGAAAAATGGCCCAAAATGGATGAAAACGTTGGATTTTGGGTACCGAAAATAGGGGTAGCTGAGCAGGCTTATTATCCCCGTCGTAGAGCTCCTAGAGAGCTTTCCAACGGTATGTTGTGCGCCGCATAACTCCTTACGGATCAAAAGTTATGGGCACTGGACCGACGGAGACCTAGTCACAAGCCCTACGCCCTCGGTTTACAGGCCCAAACTCTACGCAAAGCGAAGTTGTCTTGCCCAAAATACCGTGGGACTCGAGAATATAAATGTGATGGATAAAGCATCTTGGCAAGGCTAAACGGGGAAAAAAATGAAAATGGGGTGCAATCCGAGGGCTTCCCGGGGGGCCACCCATCCTAGTACTACTTTTGCCAAAGCACGCTTAACTTTGCAATTCTGACAGGATCTAGTGCATTAGTGCTGGTATGATCGCACCCTTCATGCTGATGGTGCAAAGCCCTTATGTGTTGATGGTTCACAGTCCCAGCCAAGAGAGACGGCCCATTCAAAAGGACTAATAGGCTTATCAACAGCCCATCTACTTCAAAAATGCATCATTCTCGCAAGACATGATATCGAGGTGTTGTAGAGCCTTTATTGTTCCTCGAGTTGTTTTCTCGTCCTTTTCGCAACTCACGATGAACGACCCGAGATGAAAAAATAGCATAAATAGTAGAAAAGGTCCCAAAATTGATAAAAACGTTCAATTTTGGGAACTGAAAATAGGGACTGTGGAACCCCACTTTTCTATCTTATCTCGTTTTACGTGTTTTACCTCGTTTTGTGTGAATTAACTTGTCTATATGCTATGTGACTTAGAATGTGGTAATTTTGGTATCAATACTCCTAGAACATGCTAAATGTGCATTCATGAAATTTTCATAAAAAAACGGAGTCAGAAATTTTATCGTCAAATTTTAGTGAATAGTATTTTCGAAACACGCCTGCTAAAATTATGAAACAGGTCTTTTTAACCATTCTATACCTAGTCCACGGACTTTAATAGATCTATGTTTGTTGAAAACGGTTTTAAAATCCGCTTAGGAATTTATTAGGGTTTTTACACTGACTTTTGTAAAAATCGAGTTATAAGCCGACTCGGGTAGAATTGTTTGATTGTAAAACTTCTTGTCACCTAAAAATAACCTACTTGAGCTATCTTGGGTGTTGAATAATTGTTTTGAATCTTGGTGATCAATAAAATGCATTTAAAGACAAGAAAACACTAAAAATACTAAGTTTTTAACTTTGACTTTCATTTAAATGTTGACCACCTTGCTCCTAAGTAGTTACACACATTAAAACAAGCCAAAAACACCACAAAACACACACAAAACCGTGAGTTCAAGGGGGAGGAAGAATAAGAGCATTTTCAAGGTTTTTCAAAGTAATTTTCATATAAAAACTTCAATTCAAGGCCAAATCACTTCATTCAAAGCTTGATTTTGCTTGTTGGGCATCCATTCTACCTATTTCTAGCCTTAGTTTGCATCAAAGGTGAGAGAAAAATTCTAGATCTCAAAACTCAACTTTTGTATTTTTGCGTAGAATTGAAAATCGAACCGTTAGAATGTTAATCTGATGTTAGATTATTGCTCCATGCATGCTAGGGATCATTTATATGTAATCCTACGAGATTTGAACGGTTGTAGCATAATTATTATTTTTCGGGTATTTAAAGTTGAATAATTTGTTTAATGTTGATTATTTTGAGTTGTGTTGATCGGAATCGATTGCCGTCGATTTCTAAAAGTTTGTTAATTACGTGGTAGCGCCGTTGTAATGCCGAATTTTCGATTGTGATGTTCGTGCTAAAATCCAGAAATTTCAGCCATGACACACTAGGGTTTTAGGGTTATTAGGCATGATTTAGATGTGTTTTGGTTGGTTTCCGAGGGGGCTAATATAGATGATTGAATGGGTGAGTGTTTGAAACTGATTTGGAGTTGTTTGGATTAGTAGAATGTAAGATATGATTAATTGAAGTTTAGGTTGTCTTTCTTTAAATTATTGAATTGAGCCTTAGTTGATTGGGTGTGGTTAGAGTAATTGAATTGTGAGTTGTTGATGGGTAAACTAGGGTTTGGTTGTGTGTTTAATGCATGTGCGGTTAGATGGCCTACTTTGTCATCTAACTTAATTATTTGTTGTTAAATTGATTATTGATGTTATTATGATGATAATATGATTATTGATGATTATTGATTGATGATTGATTCCGGGAGGTAGGCAGTTCTGCTGGACTATCCTCCTGTGAATGATTGATGTTTATTATTATTGCTGAGTCTTTGGCATGTGTGTGCCACCTCTCGGGCAGTATCGGGCTGTCGGGTTGATAACGGCATGACTACCAGAGACTACCTCCAGCTCGCATGACGGAGGTGTCATGGAGGGCGAGGCTAGTGAGGTACGTCGGGTGCGTGAGTAATGGGGAGTTACAAGAAGAATGGTTGAGATCGTGATGGCGTTTGGAGCTGCACCAACTAGTGTATCCTTTATTGAATGGTCATATAGATTATGTGATGATAGTATTATTGATGTTATTGTGTGTTTACTGACTCAAAGGATTATTCCAAGGAGTTTAGTAGACCTTTCTCGAGATCTATCGGATCCTCACTGGGCTTATTTTATATAAGCTCACTCTCTATTATTGCATATATACAGGTGTTGTAGAGAAAGACTATGGGTACGTGCCTCCTGAAGAGGAAAATGTGCCTTTCGTGGATGAGTCTTATGTTCCTGGGTCTTATCCTTGATGTTGTATTGTTTACTATCTTGTATATTAACTTAGTTGACTTTTATATGCTTTGTAGTTCATGATGTAAAAAAAAAAAATGTTGAAGAGATGATGATCTTAATGAGGCTAACTTAGTAATCTTTCTTTTGTTTCAACATGTTTTGCAATGTATATTGAAGTTCATGTATTATGTTGGAACGGAGGCGTATAATGAAAGAATGATTATTGTATAATATGATTATGTTGTATGTTGTTGTTTTTAATTAAGGAGTTGTTGGATGTATGATGTTCTAATGAGGTTGGTTTAGAACCTCGGTTTCCTAATTACTGTTGTTATACTGCCAAAATTCCGTTGCGTCCTGACTGATTGTAGGTGGGGTCGAGTTGGGGCCCTTACTGCTGCAACAAGAGTTGAGAAATGAAGGAATGAGGTAGGTGCAGGGCCTAGTCAATCGAGTAGAAGACTTTCTCAGCCTCAGGACCAGCAAAGATATTTTCATCCTCAAAGTCGGCAGAGTCAGCTCCAGAGGCAAAATAGGCATGTAGACTTGAGGATACAACGGAGCAGTTTAACGGTTTCGCCAGTTCAGGGTTTCATGGGTAATAGTGTTGCTCTTCGTGTTCCATTTTGTGATTTCTGTACCAAGAGGGATCATGTTGAGACCGGATGTTGGAAGAAATTGGGGAGATGTCTAAGTTGCGGCAGTGATCAGCACATGAAAGAAGACTGTCATAAATGGCAAAATGATCGGGGTTTGACTATAGTCAGGGATGCCTAGGAAAAGTCTACTATAGTGAGAGCTCAACAAGATGATTCAGTTACCTTATTGGTTCCAGATTCTTCTGGGAATCGTGCTACGGATCAAGTCATACGTTGTACTTTCTGCCGCCGAAAAGGGTATCTCGAGTCTAACTGTCGGAATAAGGCAGGAACATGTTTGGGTTGCGGCAACAACCAACATAGAGCGAGGAATTGTCCTAGGTATCCGAGGTCTAAGGGTCGGTCAGCGACCCAGGGTTACCAGGGTAGACCTACAGGCAGTGTATCACAGCAGCAGTGGTGAAAGATAATTTCTTATTCTCAATCAATTAGTTAAGGTATTGAATGATTCCAGTGCTACATATTCTTTTATCATGTCTACTTGAGTGCAACGTGCTAGTATGCCAATAGAAAGTTTGCCTTATATGATGGAAGTTAGCACATGCACGATATTAGCTGGTCACTAAGGGGTATGTAAAACAAAAGTATGTGAAACTCCGATTGAGGGTCGAGCTACTTTACGACTACATATTGACTATAGGGACTCTTAGATGGTGATTAGTATATGGTACTTAATGCTCGGAGCTCAGTGTTTCATAATCAGCCGTTGGTATTTTCTTCGGTATTCTTCCTCGGGAGTTCTACATAAAGATTCATGTTCGGTACATCTGATTGGAATTCTTCTTTGGTATTTTCTATCGACATTCTTATGTGGAATTCTTATATGGTGTTATTCCGAGTTCTTATTTCGGGGTTCTTATTCGGTATTCTCCAATGGTGATCTTGTTCGAAGTCTTAGTTGGTATTCTTGATTAGTGCTTTATTATGGGATCTATGTTGGGCGTTCTTCTTCGTTAATTTATTTGGAATTCTTATTTGAAAGTCTTAGTCAGTGTTCTTAATCGCCATTCTTATTTAGGCTTCTTAACTGGGGATTCTTGTCGACGACCTTGATCAGTGTTTTGCTTGGTGTTCTCAAATGGTATTTGGAATTTGGTTTTCGGTCTTTCAATCCGTATGTTTGAGCCAGCACCTGAGCATTTCTATAGATCGATGCAGAATTGCGAGGATGCAATTTCTTTAAGGGGGGGAGAATGTGAAACCCCACTTTTCTATCTTATCTCGTTTTACGTGCTTTATCTCTTTTTGCGTGAATTAACCTGTCTATGTGCTATGTGACTTAGAATGTGGTAATTTTGGTATCAATACTCCTAGAACATGCTAAATGTGCATTCATGAAATTTTCATAAAAAACGGAGTCATAAATTTTATCGTCGATTTTCAGTGAATAGTGTTTTCGAAACACGTCTGCTAAAATTTTGAAACTGGTCTTTTTAACCCTTCTAGACCTAGTCCATGGACTTTAATAGACCTGTGTTTGTTGAAAACGGTTTTAAAATCGGCTTAGGAATTTATTAGGGTTTTTACACCGACTTTTGCGAAAATCGAGTTATAAGCCGACTCGGGTAGAATTGTTTGATTGTAAAACTTCTTGTCACCTAAAAATAACCTACTTGAGCTATCTTGGGTGTTGAATAATTGTTTTGAATCTTGATTGTCAATAAAATGCATTTAAAGACAAGAAAACACTAAAAATACTAAGTTTTTAACTTTGACTTTCATTTAAATGTTGACCACCTTGCTCATAAGTAGTTACACACATTAAAACAAGCCAAAAATACCACAAAGCACACACAAAACCATGAGTTCAAGGGGGAGGAAGAATAAGAGCATTTTCAAGGTTTTTCAAAGTAATTTTCACATAAAAACTTCATTTCAAGGCCAAATCACTTCATTCAAAGCTTGATTTTGTTTGTTGGGCATCAATTCTACCTATTTCTAGCCTTAGTTTGCATCAAAGGTGAGAGAAAAATTCTAGATCTCAAAACTCAACTTTTGTGTTTTTGCGTAGAATTGAAAATCAAACCGTTAGAATGTTAATCTGATGTTATATTATTGATCCATACATGCTAGGTATCATTTATATGTAATCCTACGATATTTGAACGGTTGTAGCATAATTATTATTTTTCGGGTATTTAAAGTTGAATAATTTGTTTAATGTTGATTATTTTGAGTTGTGTTGATCGGAATCGATTGCCGTCGATTTCTAAAAGTTTGTTAATTACATGGTAGGGTCGTTGTAATGCCGAATTTTCGATTGTGATGTTCGTGCTAAAATCCAAAAATTTCAGCCATGACAAACTAGGGTTTTAGGGTTATTGGGCATGATTTAGATGTGTTTTGGTTGGTTTCCGAGGGGACTAATGTAGATGATTGAATGGGTGAGTGTTTGAAACTAATTTGGAGTTGTTTGGATTAGTAGAATGTAAGATATGATTAATTGAAATTTAGGTTGTCTTTCTTTAAATTATTAAATTGAGCCTTAGTTGATAGGGTGTGGTTAGAGTGATTGAATTGTGAGTTGTTGATGGGTAAACTAGGGTTTGATTGTGTGTTTAATGCATGTTCGGTTAGATGGCCTACTTTCTCATCTAACTTAGTTATTTGCTGTTAAATTGATTATTGATGTTATTATGATGATAATATGATTATTGATGATTATTGATTGATGATTGATGCCGGGAGGTAGGCAGTTCTGCTGGACTATCCTCCTGTGAATGATTTATGTTTATTATTATTGCTGAGTCTTTGGTATGTATGTGCCACCTCTCGGGCAGCATCGGGCTGTCGGGTTGATAACGGCATGACTACCAGAGACTACCTCCAGCTCGCATGACGGAGGTGTCATGGAGGGTGAGGCTAGTGAGGTACCTCGGGTGCGTGAGTAATGGGGAGTTACAAGAAGAATGGTTGAGATCGTGATGGCGTTTGGAGCTACACCAACTAGTGTATCCTTTATTGAATGGTCATATAGATTATGTGATGATAGTATTATTGATGTTATTGTGTGTTTACTGACTCAAAGGATTATTCCAAGGGGTTTAGTAGACCTTGCTCGAGATCTATCGGATCCTCACTGGGCTTATTTTATATAAGCTCACTCTCTATTATTGCATGTATACAGGTGTTGTAGAGAAAGACTACGGGTACGTGCCTCCTGAAGAGGAAAATGTGCCTTTCGTGGATGAGTCTTATGTTCCTGAGTCTTATCCTTGATGTTGTGCTGTTTACTATCTTGTATATTAACTTAGTTGACTTTTATATGCTTTGTAGTTCATGATGTAAAAAAAAATGTTGAAGAGATGATGATCTAATTGAGGCTAACTTAGTAGTCTTTCTTTTGTTTCAACATGTTTTGCAATGTATATTGAAGTTCATGTATTATGTTGGAACGAAGGCGTATAATGAAAGAATGATTATTGTATAATATGATTATGTTGTATGTTGTTGTTTTTAATTAAGGAGTTTTTGGATGTATGATGTTCTAATGAGGTTGGTTTAGAACCTCGGTGTCCTAATTATTGTCGTTATACTGCCAAAATTCCGTTGCGTCCTGACTGATTGTGGGTGGGGTCGAGTTGGGGCATGATAGGGACAGTTGAGCAGGCTTGCTGCCTCCGTCGTACAGCTCCCGGAGAGCTTTCCAACGATATGCTCTGCGCTGCATAACTTCTTACAGATCAAAAGTTATGGGCACCGAAGCGACGGTGACTTGGTCATAAGCCCCACGCCCTCGGTTTGCAGGCCCAACCTCTACGTGAAGTGAAGGTTTCTTTCCCAAGATGCCATGGGACTCAAGAATAGAAGTGTGATGGTTAAAGCATCTTGACAAATCTAAAAGGGGAAAAAAAATGAAAAAGGCGTACAACCCAAGGACTTCTCAGGGGGTCTCCTATCCTAGTACTACTCTCGCCCAAGCACGCTTACCTTCGGAGTTCTGATGGGATCCGGTGCATTAGTGCTGCTATGATTATACCCGTCATGCTGATGGTGCAAAGCCCATATGTGTTGAAGGTTCACAGTCCCAGCGAAGAGAGACGACCCATTCAAAAGGTCCAATGGGCTTATCGACAACCCATCTGCATCAACAAAGCAGTATTCTCGCAAGATGTGATATCGACGCATTGTAGAGACTCTAATGTTCCACGAGTTGGGTTCTTGTCCTTTTCGCGACTCACGACGAATGACTTGGGATGAAAAAACAATGCAATATGAAGAAAAGCGGCTTGAAACTGATGAAAACGTTCGATTTTGGGTACCAAAAATAGGGGCAGCCGAGCAGGCTTATTATCCTCGTCGTAGAGCTCCTAGAGAGCTTTCCAATGGTATGTTGTGCGCCACATAACTCCCTACGAATCAAAAGTTATGGGCACCGGAGTGACGGAGACCTGGTCACAAGCCCCACGACCTCGGTTTGCGGGCCCAAACTCTACGCAAAACGAAGTTGTCTTGCCCAAAATGCCGTGGAGCTCGAGAATAGAAATGTGATGGATAAAGCATCTTGGCAAGGCTAAATGGGAAAAAAATGAAAATGGGGTGCAATCCTAGGGCTTCCCAGAGGGTCACCCATCCTAATACTACTCTCACTCAAGCACGCTTAACTTCACAGTTATGATGGGATCCGGTGCATTAGTGCTGGTATGATCGCACCCGTCATGCTGATGGTGCAAAGCCCTTATGTGTTGATGGTTCATAGTCTCAGCCAAGAGAGACGACCCATTCAAAAGGACCAATGGGCTTATCGACAGCCCATCTGCTTCAAAAACGCATCATTCTCGCAAGACGTGATATCAATGTGTTGTAGATCCTTTATTGTTCCTCGAGTTGGGTTCTCGTCCTTTTTGCGACTCACGACAAATGACCCGAGATGAAAAAATAGCACAAATAGCAAAAAAATTACCCGAAACTGATGAAAATGTTCAATTTTGGGTACCGAAAATAGGGACAGCAGAGCAGGCTTGCTGCCCCTGTCTTAGAGCTCCTAGAGAGCTTTTCCAACAGTATGCTCTGTGCCGCATAACTCATTACGGATCAAAAGTTATGGGCACCAAAGCGACGGAGACTTGGTCACAAGCCCACGCCCTCAGTTTGCGAGCCCAGCCTCTATGCGAAACAAAGTTGTCTTGCTCAAGATGCCGTGGGACTCGAGAATAGCAATGTGATGGATAAAGCATCTTGGGAAGGCTAAACAGGGGAAAAAAATGAAAAGGGTGTGCAACACGAGGACTTCTCAGGGGAACACCCATCCTAGTACTACCCTCGTCCAAGCACGTATAACTTCGGAGTTCTAATGGGATCTGGTGCATTAGTGCTTGTATGATCGCACCCGTAATGCTGATGGTGCAAAGCGCTTATGTGTTGAAGTTTCACAGTCCCAGCCAAGAGAGACGGCTCATTCAAAAGGCCCAATGGGCTTATCGACAGCCCATTTGCTTCGACAACGCAGCATTCTCGCAAGACGTGATATCGACATGTTGTAGAGCCTTTAATGTTCCGGGAGTTGGGTTCTCGTCCTTTCGCGGCTCACGACGAATGACTTGGGACCAAAAAAAGCACAATACAAAGAAAAATGGCCTAAAACTAATGAAAATATTCAATTTTAGGTACCGAAAATAGGCGCAGTCAAGCGAGCTTACTGCTCCCATCGTAGAGCTCCCAGAGAGCTTTCCAACGGTATGATGTGCCCCACATAACTCCTTACGGATCAAAAGTTATGGGCATCGGAGCAACGGAGACCTGGTCACAAGCCCCACGCCCTCAGTTTTCAGGCCCAGCCTCTACAAGAAGCAAAGTTGTCTTGCCTAAGATGCCGTGGGAATAGAGAATAGAAATGTGATGGATAAAGCATCTTGGCAAGACTAAACAGGAAAAAAAAAATGAAATGCGGGTGCAACACGAGGACTTCCCAGGGGGTCACCTATCCTAGTACTACTCTCGTCCAAGAACGCTTAACTTCAGAGTTCTGATGGGATCTGGTGCATTAGTGCTACTATGATCGCACTCGTCATGCTGATGGTGCAAAGCCCTAATGTGTTGATGATTCACTGTCCCAGCCACGAAAAACAGCCCAATTGCATCAACAACGCAGTATTCTCGCAAGACGTTATATCGACGCATTGTAGAGCCTCTAAGGGGGTGCAACACGAGGACTTCTGTGAGGCCCAACCTCGATTTGCATGTGATATCTCGTTTCGTATGCCCTAACCTTGAATTGCGTGCCTTGATCTAGGTTTAAGAGTCGTATCATGATTTGCGTGCATTCATTTAGAGTTGCTTGCATTTACTTGGAATACATGTATTTGTCTCGTAGTTAGTGCCTGATCTCGTAGTGCGTGCCCTAGACCTAAGAAAATGTGCCTACATGCTAATCAAGAAAGCATCCTACATGAAGCACTAGACTATAGAATAATCCTACAAACTCCACTAACTAATATTCTAATCATAAGTCAATGCACTAGAAGACAAAATTTTACTAAGCAGTAAACATTCTTATTCTTTATTCTTTATCCCTTTTGCAAAACCCATGCACCTAAAATACCACATCAACCTACAATAAAATAAAGCTCAAAACATGACAAAAAAATCAGATTTTTGAACTCCCTTGTCCGGCCATACCTTTGTGCTTGAGCAAATATTTGAACAAATAATTAATTCATGCATGCTTAGACAAAACTTCACATTGTCATAACTTTTGCATTCACCAAAGCATTATTTTACTAACCACCATGCTACCATTCTCGGCCTCCTCACCATTGTGTCTCCACACAATTCAAAATGCTTTAAAAGACAACACAAAATCAGATTTTTGCAAGCCTATAGCTGACCACATGCACAAACATATCATTTCTTTCTCTCAAGCTCTCATTCTCTCATTTTCTCTCTCACTCTCGGCCAAGGCTGCATCCTTAAGCTCCTAGCTTAAGCTCTCATTCTAAGGCTCTCCTAGACACTCAAAGACTCTAAGGAACTCGACCATAGCAGCCCAAGCAAGCAAGAAGCAAGAAAAAAAAATGCATGCAAGCTCATAGAACTCTTCATTTCGGCCCTAGGTATGTTTTGATAGTCTTTCTTTCATTTCCTTTTGTTCTAATCACATGCACATACTAAGGACATGATAACTAAGCTAGGAATTAAAGAACCACAAGCTATCTCTAGGCCAAGCAAGGAGAGATGACCTTTTGTGCATCTTCAAGAGTATTGTGCATCTTCATCTATTATCTTGCTAAGGTGAGGGCTAGACTCTTTTAAAAGCTTTCAAAAATCACATTCATGCCTTCATATGACTATATTTACCTCTGTAATTGTTGTATATGTGTGTATATGAGCTTATATGACCATGCATGGCTAGATTTTTGGCTAAAACTTGAAGATAGGTAATAATCTAGTAGCTGGAAGATTTCTGACTCGGTAGAGAGAAGTGCATTTGGCCTAGTAAATGATGTTGAAAATGCTTGAAAATTGGTAGGTTACTAGTTTTTCCAGTTCTGAGAATTTTTTATAGAAATAGACTAAGGCCAATTTTGACGCTAAGGTCTCCAAAATGGCAAAATATCAAAAGGTGTCTAAATCTGGAAAATCTGGAAATATGAAATAGGATTCTGGCAGATTTCTGACTCTGTAGATCGAAGCATTTTTGACCTACTAAATGTTGGTGAAAATGCATGAAACTTGGTAAATAACTATATTTTGCAGTTCTGGATATTTTTTTCAGAAATAAACCAAAGCCAATTATGACTCTAATACCCTCAAAAATAGAAAAAATCGTAATGTGTCTAAAACTGGACAGTTTTGCGTAGTCTCACGGTTTTGGCCATAACTTCTATGTCCGAACTCCAAATGATGCGAGGTTTGTTCCTAGATTTAAATCACTCATTAAGATTTAATTTGAAATTTTTTTCACTGAAATTGGAGATTGTTTGTTTATCTAATCGAATGTGGGAAAATAGACCATTGCAGTGAGGGTTTCGTTTAGTGATGTGCTTAGAATCATGTTGAGACCTTGCTTGGGGTATTGAATGCTTGGAATTGTGGCACTTGGATGTTGTGTGGACTGTTGTGGTTGGTTGAATTTGCTTAATGTGATTGATGTATGGTTTGGGATCATTAATCGATGAATGGTATGCTTAATCGCACGTTTAAGCATGGAATTGAGACCCTAATGCTTATGGCTTTTGTTAAGAGTGGCCTATTGGTTAAATGTGTCAAATTGTGTGGTTAATAGGCTGCCCGTAGTTGCCCTTATAGCTCTAAATATGACTTCCGATGATTGCATGTTGCTAAGTGAGCTATTCTTGCATCCGGTCTCGTATAAATGTCGTTGCATGCTTGTAGAATGTTAATACTTGATACGTGAACCCCGAAATGAGTTATATGACTTGATTTATATGTGACACTCGGCTGCCTATTTAATGTTCATATGACTCTACATGTTTTACAAAGTGAAAATTCATGTTAAGCATGCCTCATTCGTTTACTTGGCAATATGTGATCTTGAAATTGCTCGGAGGCAACCTACTTTGTTGTCCTCCTAATGAATCGTTAAATGGTATAAATGTTCATTGTATACAAGGTTGCAACCTTTCATTGTGGCATGGTAGCGTTTCACGAACGCCGGGCGGCATAGAGCTTGCCAGTGCTCCCGTGACTACCATGGTCCAATTCCCTCTCTCGCTTGGCATTCCACCCTCAGAGAGTTGGGTCGTAGGATTTCGGGGTACATCCGAAGAACACCCAAATGGGAGCGATAAGTGGATCATTGAAGTCGGCCGCACAATTGCTATCGAAAATGAATTGAGAGCAAAAGCTCATTGTATCATTTTCACTATGTGTTTAAGTACTCTCGCTTGGTTCCTAGAGGACCTTGGGGAGGAAAGACGGGTAAATGTGTTCTTTTACATTCATATTATGTTATAAATTTACTTGTGTTATATGTTATGCTTTCAAAAATGGGGTTTTATAAAATTTAACCGGAAAAGAGTTTCAAAACATATTTCTCATTTCACCCTCACTGAGTTCATAAGGACTCACCCTCTTTTATCATCACAGGTGAAGAAGATTAGGAACAGTTACCCGAGGATAACGTGCCTATTGATGACTCCTTGGAATGATTGCCTTCCCTACGTGCCTTACTTGACTGTGGCTATTTTGTGAACAATATGTTTGTTTTGAAGACTATCTCTTATGTTGTTTGTCGTTGTTATTGTAAATGACCCCTGTTATAATTTAAGGTCTAATTTTGGTTTGTACTGATTATAACTAGACAGACACTCTTTTGGTCATTTTGCTATCACCACTTCGATTAGTAGCTACTACAGGCTTATGAAGTATTAGGCAAAAAGCCAAGTAAAATGAATCTATCCAATCTTAAGCAGGTACTCATTTGTAGGCTAAGGGATAACAGACACTTGTATAACAAGAATTAACAAATAAACGGGATATAGTTACCATGCTAGGTGTTAATCAAACGAGACTTTGAGATAAATAGTAGGCATATCAATTAGTGATAAATA
Source organism: Ehretia macrophylla (assembly GCA_037974665.1). Taxonomy (NCBI): domain Eukaryota; kingdom Viridiplantae; phylum Streptophyta; class Magnoliopsida; order Boraginales; family Ehretiaceae; genus Ehretia; species Ehretia macrophylla. Next base: position 44,792,544 of record CM075771.1, on the reverse strand, counting down.
GTAACCTTAGTTGGAATCGAATTTGAGATTGAAGGTTTTGAGGCGTTTAGAAAATTAGGTTAAACTAAATAGCCTAATTACAGCCATTACGCTGCCGGTTTTCTAGAAAATTTTGGATTTCTAGTTTAACAGATAAGTTTAACCTTAGTCAACCGGTTATAGTCGTGAAAGAACATAAACGATTAGATCACACCCTAGTCTAACCTCTATAGGTCGGGTTGGGGCGTGACAACTTCTCAAGGGGTTACCCATCCTAGTAATACCCTCGCCCAAGCACGCTTAACTTCGGAGTTCTGATGGGATCTAGTGCATTAGTACTGGTATGATCACACCCATCATGCTGATGGTGCAAAGTGCTTATGTGTTGACGGTTCGCTGTCACAGCCAAAAAGATACGGCCCATTAAAAAGGCCCAATGGGCTTATCGACAGCCCATCTGCTTCAACAACGCAGCATTCTCGCAAAGCGTGATATCAACATGTTGTAGATCCTCTATTGTTCCATGAGTTTGGTTCTTGTCCTTTTCACCGCTCACGACGAATGACCCGGGATGAAAAAATAGTGCAATACAAAGAAAAGTGGCACAAAACTGATGAAATCGTTCAATTTTGGGCACCAAAAATAGGCGTAGCGTAGCAAATTTGTTGCCCCCATCGTAGAGCTCGCTGAGAGGTTTTCAACGGTATGTTGTACGCCGTATAACTCCTTACGGATCAAAAGTTATGGGCACCGGAGAGACGGAGACTTGGTCACAAGATCCACGGCCTCGATTTGCAGGCCCAGCCTCTACACGAAGCAAAGTTGTCTCTCCCAAGATGTCATGGGACTCGATAATTGAAATGTGATGGATAAATCATCTTGGCAAGGTTAAACGGGGAAACAAATAAAATGGGGGTACAACACGAGGATTTCCCAGGGGGTCACCTATCCTATTCCTACTCTCGTCAAAGCACGCTTAACTTCGGAGTTCTGATGGGATCCGGTGCATTAGTGCTGCTATGATTGCACCCGCCATGCTGATGGTGCAAAGCCCTTATGTGTTGACGGTTCACAGTCCTAGCCAAGAGAGACAGCCCATTTGCATCAATAACACAGTATTGTGAGGCCTTACCTCAATTTGCATGCGATACCTCATTTCGTGTGCCCTAACTTAGACTTGCGTGCGATACCTCGTTTTGTGTGCCCTAACCTAGATTTATGTGCCTTGACCTAGGTTTAAGAGTCGTGTTTCGTTTTGTATGCCTTGCATTGAATTACGTGCATTTATTTAGGGTTGCGTGTATTTAACTGGAAAACGTGCATTTGTCTCGTAGTTCGTGCTTTACCTCATAGTGCGTGCCCTAAACCTAGGAAAGCATGCCCGCACGCTAATCAAGAGAGCATCTTGCACGAAGCACTAGATTATTAATTAATCCTACAACTCCATTAACTAATATTAAAATGCTAATTCAACTCACTAGAAGACGAAATCTCACAAAAAGCTAAACATTCTTATTCTTTATTCTTTAATTCTTTGCATATTCCAAGCACATACAATAAAATAAGCCTTAACCAAGACAAAAATTCAGAATTTATCCTTACCTTGGCCGACCACTCCTTGCATTTTGATCAGCCTTAGCATAATTAAAAAACATTACAAGACAAACTATGACAAATCACTTCAAACAATGCATAAAAAAATGAAATCAAGCATTATTTTATCCTCCACCATGCTTCATCTTTTCGATCCATTCAATGCCCATGCTAGACAATTCAAAATATGCACTTGAAGACACAAAAATCAGAAATCTTGAAGCTCAAGGCCGAAACACTCACAACACCAACATTTCATTCTTTGCAAACATTCTCTCAAGCTCAATTCCTCTCTCTCTCTCGGCCTAGGCTGCTTCATCACTCTCCCTAGCTTAAGCTCATCATCCTAAGGTTCATCAAGACATTCAAGACACTAAGGAACTCGACCAAGCAAGCTAGAAGCAAAAAGACATACATGCAACTCATAGAACCTTCATTTCGGCTTAGGTATGTTTGATAGCTTCTATTTCATTTCCTTTTTGTTCTAACCACATGCACATACTAAGGACATGGTAACTCAGCTAGGATTTAAAGAAATCAAGCATTATCCCTCGGCCAAACAAGGAGAGAAGACCATTTGTGCATCTTCAAGAGTTTTGAGCATCATTGGTTGTCAATAGGCTAAGGTGAGAGTTAATCCTTTTTAAAAGCTTTCCAAAACCACTTGCATGCCTTTAAATGTCTATTTTTACCTCTGTACTTGTGATATATGTGTGTACATGAGCTTTTGTAAACATGCATGGCAAAATATTTGGCTAGAATTTGAAGATAGGTGAAATCGCGTAAATGGCAGTTTTCTGACTTGTTGGAGCGAAGTGAATTTGACCAGGTAAATGATGTTGAAAATGCATGAAAATTGATAGGTGACTATTTTTGCCAGTTCTGAGCATTTTTTTTGTAGAAATAGGCCAAGGCCAATTTTGACTCTAATTTCCCCAAAATGGTAAATCATCGAAAGGTGTCCAAATCTAGAAAATCTGGGAAAATGGAGCAGGTTTTTGGCAGTTCACTGTCCTTGTATAACGAACCAGTTTTGACTTAGTAAATGATATCTAAAATGCATTAAATTTTGTATATTGCTAGATTTGTCAGTTCTGGACATTTTTGTCAGAAATAGACTAAGGCTAAATCTGACCCTAAGGTCCTAAAAAACGACAAGTATTGAAATGTGTACAAATCTAGATAGTTTTGCGTAGTCTCACAGTTTTGGCTATAACTCTTGAATCTGAACTCCAAATGATGCAAGGTTTGTTTTTGGATTTAGTTCCTTCCTTAATATTTAATTTGACATTTTGCTCACTAGAATTGGAGATTGTTTGCTTGTCTAAATGATTGTGGAAAAACAGACCATTGCAGTGAGATCTTTGTTTAATGATATGCTTTGAAAATTATTGTAACTTCTATTGTTGTATTAAATGCTTGGGATTGTGGCACTTGGATGTTGTGTGGACTGTTTTGGATGATTGAGGGTGTTTTAATTAATCGATACATGGCTTGAGTTTAATTACGTGACAGCTTTTGGCTTAATTGCACGGGTAAGCATGAATTGAAACCCTAGTGACAATGAAAACACGCTAAGTGTTGATCCTATGGTTATCGTGTCTAATTATGTAATTAGGGGGCTGCCTGTATTTGCCCTTATAGCCCTAAATGTGAATCCGATGATTACATGTTGACAAGTAGACCTTTCTTGCACCCGGTCCCACGTAGATGTCGTTGCATGTTGTATGACCTTATTATTTGATTGCGTGAACCCCAAATGAGTTATATGACTTGATTCACATGTGTTACATGGATGTCCGTTTAATATTCATGTAACTCCATGTGCCTTACAAGTGAAATTACATGTCATAGCATGCCTTGTGTGTTTACTTGTCAACGTGCGATCTTATAACTGCTCGGAGGTAACCTACTTTGTTGTTCTCCTAATGTGATATGTTAAATGTTATTAATGTGCATTGCATACAAGGTTGCAACCTTTCATTGTGGCATGGTAGCGTTTCACGCACGGCGGGCGGCATCGGGCTTGTCGGTGCTACCGTGACTACCATGGTCCAATTCCCTTTCTCACTTGGCATTCCACCTTCGGAGAGTTGGGTTGTAGGTTTTTTGGGGTACATTCGGAGTACACCCAAATGAGAGCGCTAAGTGGATTATTGAAGTCGGCCGCAACAAATCGTATCGAAATCGATATTGAGAGCAACTGCTCACCGTATCCTTGAAATAATTGGTAATTGTATCTGTTGCTCAATTTGATTCTTATACTTTGCGTACCTTATTACTTGTAATACATGACATGTTTTCAAAAAAAGGGTTTTTCATAAATTAACCGAAAAAAGAGTTTCAAAACGTATTTCTCGTTCCCCCTCGCTGAGTTCATAAGGACTCACCCTCTTTTATCTTCTCAAATGAAGAAGACCAAGAATAGGTACTCGAGGATAACGAGCCTATTGATGACTCCTTGGAATGATTGCTTGCCCTACGTGTCTCACTTGACTATGGCCATTTTTTGAACGATATGTTGCTTGAAGACTATTTCTTATGTTGCTTGTTGTTGTATTGTAAATGACCCCCGTTGTAATTTGGGGTCTAATTTTGGCTTGTAATGATCATAACTAGATACACACTCTTCTGGTCATTTTGCTATCGCTTTTTTGGTTTAGTATCTATCACAGACTTATGAAGTACTAGATAAAAGTTAAGTAAAATGAATTTATCCAATCTTAAGCAGGTACTCATTATTAAGCTAAGATCAACAGGTACCGGTGTAACTGGATTGACAAATAAATGAGACATAGTATCATGCTAGGTTATTAGTCAAACGAGGCTTCAAGATAACTAGTAGGCACCCCGATTGGTGATAAATAGTAATCTTAGTTGGAAATGAATCTGAGATTGAAAGTTTTGAGGCGTTTAGAGAATTAGGTCAAACTAAAGAGCCAATTACAGCCGTTATACTACTGGTTTTCCGGAGAATTTGTGGAGTTTAGGCTAACGTTAAGTGTTAAACCTTCATGAACGATTAAGTACGTGAAATGACTTGAATGTTTAGATCACACCCTAGTCTAACCTCTATAGGTCGGGTTGGGGGTGTGACAGTATTCTCGCAAGATGTTATATCGACGCATTTTAGACCCTCTAATGTTCCGCGAGTTGGGTTCTCGTCCTTTTTGCGGCTCACTATGAACGACCCGTGATGAAAAAATAGTGCAAAAAGAAGAAAAGTGGACCCGAAACTAATGAAAACATTCAATTTTGGGTACCAAAAATAGGTGCAGCCGAGTAGGCTTGCTGCCCCCGTCGTAGAACTCCTAGAGAGATTTCCAACGGTATGTTGTGCACCATATAACTCCTTACGGATCAAAAGTTATTGGAACCGGAGCGATGGAGACATGGTCACAACCCCTCGCCCTTGGTTTGCAATCCCAGCCTTTACGCGAAGCAAAGTTGTCTTGTCCAAGATGTCGAGGGACTCAAGAATATAAATGTGATGGATAAAGCATCTTGGCAAGGCGAAACGGGGGAAAAAAATGAAATAGGGGTGCAACACGAGGACTTCCCAAGGGGTCACCCATCCTAGTACTACTCTCGCCCAAGCTTGCTTAACTTCGTTGTTCAGATGTGATCTGGTACATTGGTGCTGGTATGATCGCACCCTTCATGCTGATGGTTCAAAGCCCTTATGTGTTGACGATTCATAGTCCCAACCAAGAGAGACGACCCATTCAAAAGTCCAAATGGGCTTATCGACAGCCCATCTGCTTCAACAACGCAGCATTTTTGTAAGACGTGATATCAAAATATTGTAGAGCCTCTAATGTTCCGAGAGTTTGGGTCTCGTCCTTTTCGTGACTCATGACGAACGACCCCGAACGAAAAAATAGAGTAAAAAGAAGAAAAGTGGCCTGAAACTAATGAAAATGATTGATTTTGGATACCAAAAATATAAGCAGACGAGAAGTCTTGCTGCCCCGTCGTAGGGCTCCCAGAGAGCTTTCAAACGGTATGATATGCGCCGCATAACTCCTTACGAATCAAAAGTTATGGGCATCGGAGCGACGGAGACCTGGTCATAAGCCCCACGTCTTGGTTTTCAGTCCCAGCCTCTACGCAAAGCAAAGTTGTCTCGACCAAGATGCCGTGGGACTCAAGAATAGAAATGTGATAGATAAAGCATCTTGGCAAGGCTAAACGGGAAAAAAAAAGAAATGGGGGTGCAACACGAGCACTTCCCAAGGGGTCACCTATCGTAGTACTACTCTCATCCAAGCACGCTTAACTTCGGAGTTCTGATGGGATCCAGTGCTTTAGTGCTGCTATGATTGCACCCATCGTGCTGATGGTGGAAAGCCTTTACGTGTTGACGGTTCACTATCCCAGCCAAGAGAGACGGCTCATTCAAATTGCCCAATGGGCTTATCGACAGCCCATCTGCATCAACAACGTAGTATTCTCACAAGACGTGATATTAACACATTGTAGAACCTCTAATGTTCTGCGAGTTGGGTTCTCGTCCTTTTCGTGGCTCATGACGAATGACTTGGGATGAAAAAAAAGTGCAATACGTAAAAAAGTGGTCCAAAACTGATGAAAACATTAGATTTTGGGCACTGAAAATAGGGGCAACTGAGTAGGCTTGCTGCCCCCATTGTAGAGCTCCTAGAGAGCTTTCCAATGGTATGTTGTGCGCCGGATAACTTCTTACGGATCAAAAGTTATGGGCACCGGAGCGACGGAGACTTGGTTACAAGCCCCACACCCTCGGTTTGCGGGCCCAACCTTTACGCGAAGCTAAGTTTCTTGCCCAAGATACCGTGGTACTCGAGAATAGAAATATGATGGATAAAGAATGCTGGCAAGTCTAATCGGGGAAAAAAATGAAAAGCGGGTGCAACCCGTGGGATTCCCACGGGGTAACCCATCCTAGTACTACTCTCGCCCAAGCACATGCTTAACTTCGGAGTTATGATGAGATCTGGTGCATTAGCGTTGGTATGATCGCACCCGTCATGCTGATGGTGCAAAGCCCTTATGTGTTGACAATTCACAGTCCCAACAAAGAGAGACGACCCATTCAAAAGGCCCAATGGGCTTATAGATAGCCCATCTGCTTCAACAACGCATCATTCTCACAAGACGTGATATCGACGCGTTGTAGAGTCTCTATTGTTCCTCAAGTTAGGGTCTTGTCCTTTTTGCAGCTCACGACGAAGGACCCAGGAAAAAAAACAACGCAAATAGTAGAGAAATGGCCCAAAACTGATGAAAACATTTGATTTTGGGTACCAAAAATGGGGACAGCCGAGCAAGCTTGCTGCCCCCGTCGTAGAACTCCCAGAGAGCTTTCCAACGGTATGCTCTGCGCCGTATAACTCCTTACGCATCAAATGTTAAGGGCAATGGAGCGACGGAGACCTAGTCACAAGCCCCACGCCCTCGGTTTACGGGCCCAGACTCTACGCGAATCGAAGTTGTCTTGCCCAAGATACCATGGGACTCGAGAATAGAAATATGATGAATAAAGCATCTTGGCGAGGCTAAACAGGAAAAAAAATGAAAAGGGTGTGCAACACGAGGAATTCTCAAGGGATCACCTATCCTAGTAATAAACTCGCTCAAGCACGCTTAACTTCAGAGTTCTGATGGGATATGGTGCATTAGTAATGGTATGATCGCACCCATCATGTTGATGGTGCGAAGCGCTAATGTGTTGATGGTTCATAGTCCTAACCAAGAGAGACGACCCTTTCAAAAGGCCCAATGGGCTTATAGATATCCCATCTGCTTCAACAACGTAGCATTCTAGTAAGACGTGATAATGACGCATTGTAGAGAATCTAATGTTCTGCGAGTTGGGTTCTCATCCTTTTCGCGGCTCACGATGAATGACTCGAGACGAAAAAACCGCGCAATAAGAAGAAAAGTAACTCGAAACTAATGAAAACATTCAATTTTGGATATCAAAAATAGGGGTAACCGAGCAGGCTTGCTGCCTCCATCGTAGAGCTCCCAGAGAGCTTTCCAACGGTATGCTGTGCGTCGCATAACTCCTTACGGATAAAAGTTATGGGTAGCGGAGCGACGAAGACCTGGTCACAAGACCCACTCCCTCGGTTTGCAGGTCCAGCTTGTAATAGAAACAAAGTTGTCTTGCCCAAGATGCCGTGGGACTCGAGAATAGAAATGTGATGGATAAAACATCTTGGCAAGGCTATACGAGGAAAAAAAATAAAATGGAGGTGCAACACGAGGATTTCCCAAGGGGTCACCTATCCACGTGCTACTCCTGCCCAAGCACACTTAAATTCGAAGTTCTGATGGGATCTGGTGTATTAGTGTAGGTATGATCACACCCATCATGCTGACGGTGCAAAGCACTTATGTGTTGACGGTTCATAGTCCCAACCAAGAGAAACAGCCCATTCAAAAGGCTCAATGGGCTTATCGACAGCCCATCTGCTTCAACAATGTAGCATTCTCGCAAGATGTTATATCGACGCGTTGTAGAGCCTCTGTTCCGTGAGTTAGGTTCTCATCCTTTTCACGGCTCACGACGAACGACCCGGGATGAAAAAATAGAGTAAAAAGAAAAAAAATGGCTCGAAACTGATGAAAATATTTGATTTTAGGTACCAAAAACAAGCGAAGCTGAGCAGGCTTGCTACCTCCGTTGTAGAGCTCCCAGAGAGCTTTCTAACGGTATATTATGTGTCGTATAACTCCTCACGGATCAAAAGTTATAGGCACAGGAGTGACGAAGACCTGGTCACAAGCCCCACGCCCTCGGTTTGTGGGCCCAACCTCTACACGAAGCGAAGTTGCTTTGTCCAAGATGCCGTGGGACTCGAGAATAGAAATGTGATGGATAAATCATCTTGGCAAGGCTAAACAGGAAAAAAAATGAAAAAGTATGTGCAACACGAGGACTTCCCACGAGGTTACCTAACCTAGTACTACTCTCGCCCAAGCTTGCTTAACTTTAGAGTTCTAATGGGATCCGGTCCATTAGTGCTGGTATGATCGCACCCGTCATGCTGATGGTGCAAAGCCCTTATGTGTTGACGGTTCACAGTCCAACCAAGAGAGACGGCCCATTCAAATGGCCCAATGGGCTTATCGACAGCCCATCTGCTCCAACAACGCATCATTCTTGCAAGATGTGATATCGACGCATTGTAAAGCCACTAATGTTCTGCGAGTTGGGTTCTTGTCCTTTTTACGGCTCACGACGAATGACCCGGGATGAAAAAATTATGCAAAAAGCAAAAAACTGGTCCAAAATTGAAGAAAACGTCCGATTTTGAGTACCTAAAAGAGGTGCAGCCGAGCAGGCTTGTTGCCTCCATCGTAGAGCTCCCAGAGATCTTTCCAACGGCATGTTGTGCGCTGCATAACTCCTTACGGATCAAAAGTTATGGGCACTAGAGCGACGGAGACTTGGTGATAAGCCCCACGCCCTCGATTTGTGGGCCCAACCTCTACGCGAAGTGAAGATTTCTTTCCCAAGATGCCGTGGCACTCGAGAATAGAAATGCGATGGATAAAGTATCTTGGCAAATCTAAACGGGGAAAAAAATGAAAAGGGCGTGCAACCCGAAGACTTCTTAGGGGGTCACCTATCCTTGTACTACTCTCGCCAAGCACGCTTAACTTTGGAGTTCTGATGGGATCCGGTGCATTAGTGCTGCTATGATTGCACCCGTCATGATGATGGTGCAAAGCCCTTCTATGTTGAAGGTTTACAGTCCCAGCCAAGAGAGATGACCCATTGAAATGGCCCAATAGGCTTATCGACAGCCCATCTGCATCAACAAAGCAGTATTCTCGCAAGACATGATATCGAGGCGTTGTAGAGCGTCTAATGTTCCACGAGTTGGGTTCTCGTCCATTCGCGGCTCACGACGAATGACTTGGGATGAAAAAACCGCGCCATAGGAATAAATGTGGCCTGAAACTGATGAAAACATTCAATTTTGGGTACCGAAAATAGGGGCAACCGAGCAGGCTTGTTGTCCCCATCGTAGAGCTCCTAGAGAGCTTTCCAACTGTATGTTGTGCATCGCATAACTCCTTACGGATTAAAAGTTATGGGCACTGGTGCGACGGAGACCTGGTCACAAGCCCTATGCCCTCGGTTTGCAGGTCCAACCTCTATGCGAAGCGAAGTTGTCTTGTCCAAGATACCGTGGGACTCGAGAATAGAAATGTGATGGATAAAGCATCTTGGCAAGGCTAAACGAGGAAAAAAATGAAAAGAGGGTGCAAGATGAGAACTTCCCAAGGGGTCACCCATCCTAGTACTACTCTCGCCCAAGCACGCTTAACTTCGGAGTTCTAATGGGATCCGGTGCATTAGTGCTGATATGATCATACCCGTCATGCTAATGGTGCAAAGCCCTTATGTGTTGACGATTCGCAGTCCCTGCCAAGAGAGACAGCCCATTCAAAAGGCCCAATGGGCTTATTGACAGCCATCTGCTTCAACAACGCTTCATTCTCACAAGACATGATGTCGACATGTTGTAGAGCCTCTAATGTTCCTCGAGTTGGGTTCTCGTCCTTTTCGCGGCTCACGACGAATGACCCGAGATGAAAAAACAGAGCAAAAAGTAGAAAAGTGACCTTAAACTGATGAAAACATTTGATTTTGGGTACCGAAAATAGGGGCAGCCGAGCAGGCTTCCTGTCCCTATCGTAGAGCTCCTAGATAGCTTTCTAAGGGTATACTGTGCGCCGCATAACTCCTTACTGATCAAAGGTATGGGCACCAGAGCGACGGAGAGCAGGTCAAAAGCCTCACTACCTCGATTTGTGGGCCCAGCCTCTACGTGAAGTGAAGTTATCTTGCCCAAGATATCGTGGGACTCGAGAATAGAAATATGATGGATAAAGCATCTTGGCAAGGCTAAAGAGGGAAAAAATATGAAAAGGGGGTGCAACACGAGGACTTCTCAAGGGGTCACCCATCCTAGTACTACTCTCGCCTAAGCACGCTTAACTTCGGAGTTTTGATGGGATCCGGTTCATTAGTACTGGTATGATCACACCCATCATGCTGATGGTGCATAGCCCTTATGTGTTGGCGGTTCACAGTCCCAGCCTAGAGAGACGATGTCACGCCTCAACCCGACCTATAAAGGTTAGATTAGGGTGTGATCTAAATATTCAAATCATATCATGTACTTAATCGTTCATGAAAGTTTAACACTTAATGTTTTAGCCTAAACTCCACAAGTTCTCCGGAAAACCGGAAGCATAATAGCTGTAATTGGGCTCCTTAGTTTAACCTAATTTTCTAAACGCCTCAAAACATTCAATTCCAATTTCATTTCCAACTAAGATTACTATTTATAACCAATCGAAACGCCTACTAGTTATCTCGAAATCTCGTTTGATTAATAACCTAGCATGATACTATGTCTCGTTTGTTTGTTAATCCTTGTTACAAAAGTACCTGTTGATCTTAGGTTATCAATGAGTACCTGCTTAAGATTGGATAGGTTCATTTTACTTAATCCTTACTTGATACTTCATAATCCTATCATAGATACTAGCCAATAACGATAGCAAAAACGACCATAGTAGTGTCTATCTAGTTATGATCAGTACAAGCCAAAATTAGACCCCAAATTACAACGGGGGTCATTTACAATACAATAACAAGCATCATAAGAAATGAAATAGTTTTCAAGCAACATATTATTCACAAAATGGCCATAGTCAAGCAAGGCACGTAGGGCAAACAATCATTCCAAGGAATCATCATTAGGCACGTTGTCCTCGGGTACTTGTTCCTGGCCTTCCTTACCTGAGATGATAAAAGAGGGTGAGTTCTTATGAACTCAGCGAGGTGGAACGAGAAATAAATTTTGAAACTCATTTTCCGGTTCAACTTATGAAAAATCCTTTTTGCAAGCATGAATATATCACAAGTAAGTACATAACATAATGTAAAAGTAAAGGAACACAATTACCCGTCTTTCCTCCCCGAGGTCTTCTAGGAACCAAGCGAGAGTACTTATACACATAGTGAAAAGGATACGGTGAGCTTTTGCTCTCAGTTCATTTCCACTATTAGTTGTTGCGACCGACTTCAAATCATCCCCTTATCATGCCAAATGGGTGTACTCCGGATGTACCCCCGAAATCCTACGACCCAACACTCCGAGGAAGTCTAGCCCCCAAGCGAGAGAAGGAATTGGACAATGGTAGTCACGGTTGCACCGGCAAGCCCGATGCTGCCCGGTGTGCATGAACGCTACCACGCCAGAATGAAAGGTTGCAACCTTGTATGCAATGCACCTTTATGACATTTAATATATCACATTAGGAGGACAACAAAGTAGGTTGCCTCCGAGCAGTCATAAGATTGCACATTGACAAGTAAACACGCGAGGCATGATATGACAAGTAATTTCACTTGAAGAGCATATGGAGTTATATGAATATTAAACGGGCAGCCATGTAACACATGTAAATCGAGTCATATAACTCATTGCAAAGTTCACGTAATCAATTAATAAGATTATTCAACATGCAACGACATTTATGTGGGACCGGGTGCAAGAAATGCCTACTTGTCAACATGTAATCATCGAAATCATGCTTAGGGCTATGAGGGCAACTACGGGCAGCCTGCAAATCACATAATTAAATATGATATCCATAGGATCAACACTTAGCGAGTTTTTCCTAGTCATTAGGGTTTCATTTCATGCTCACCGTGCGACTAAGCCCTAAATCGTCACGTAATTAAACTCAAGACATGCATTGATTAATTAAAACACCCACAAGAATTCAAAACAGTCCACACAACATCCCAATGCCACAATCCCAAGCATATAATACAACGAGAGAAGCTACAATAATTTTTCTAAGCATATCTCTAGATGAAAACCTTACTGTAATGGACTGTTTTCTCACAATCATTGAGACAAGCAAACAAACTCCAATTCCAGTGAACAAGATGTCAAATTAAATCTTAAGGAGTGAACTAAATTCACAAACAAACCTTGCATCATTTGGAGTTTGGGTTCAAGAGTTATAGCCAAAACAGTGAGACGACACAAAACTGTCCAGATTTGTACACATTTCAATACTTATCGTTTTTGAGGGACTTAGGGTCAGATTTAGCCTTAGTCTATTTCTGAAAAAAATGTCCAGAACGGAAAAATATAGGAGTAAACCAAATTTCATGCATTTTTAATATCATTTACTAAGTCAAAACTGGTTCGTTCTACAAGGTTAGTGAATCTGCCAAAACCTGCTTCATTTTTCCAGACTTTCTAAATTTGGACACATTTTGATATTTTTCCATTTTGAGGACCTTAGATTCAAAATTAGCTTTGGTCTATTTCTACAAAAAATTCTCATAACTGGCAACACTAGTCACCTACCAATTTTTATGAATTTTCAACCTCATTTACCTGGTCAAAATCACCCCGCACCAACAAGACAGAAGGCTGTCGCATACACGATTTCATCTATCACCACATTCTAGCCAAATATCTTGCCATTCATGTTTACAAAAGCTCATGAACGCACATATATCACAAGTACAGAAGTAAAGATAGACATTTAAGGGCATGCATGTGGTTTTTGAAAGATTTTCAAGAAGTTTTAGCCCTCACCTTAGCAAGACAACAAAGAAGATGCACAAACTCTTGAGGATGCACAAGATTGACTCTTTTCCTTGCTTAGCCGAGAGACCACTCGATTTTCTCTAATTTCTTAGCTTAGTAACCAAGTTCTTAGTAGGCGCATGTGGTTAGAACAAGAAGAAAATGAAATGGAAGCTAACAAACTCACCTAAGCCGAAATGGATGTTCAATGAGCTTGCATGTGCGTCTCTTGCACCCTAGCTTTGCTTGGTCAAGTTCCTTGGTATCTTGGAGGTCTTGAAGAGCCTTAGGATGAAGAACTTAGCTATGGAGTCTACACATTCAGCTAGGGCCGAGAGAGAGAGAGAAGAAATGAGAGGGTGAGAGAAGAATGAGGGAAAGAAAGAAGAATGAAAGAAAAATGAAAAGCCTTGAAGACTATGAAGCTTGTGTAGGCCTAGGGCCTTGAAAAATCAGAATTTTGTGTCTTCAAGAAGCATTTTGAATTGTCTAGTATTGGCATGGAGCTTGTGTCGAGAATATGGAGCCTTTGGGTAGAGTTTTGAGCTAAATTTTTTATGCATTGTGTCATAGATTGTCATAGGATGTCTAGGAATAGAATTTGAAATTGGAATGCATGCACAATGACAAGAGTTGGTCGGACAAGGCTTGTGCAAAATCTGAATTTTTGTCTTGGTTGAGCAATATTTAATTGTGTGTTTGGGATATGCAAAGAATAAAGAATAAAGAATAAAGAATGTCTAGCTTTTTGTGAGATTTTGTCTTCTAGTGGGTTGAATTAGCAATTTAATATTAGTTAGTGGACTTTGTAGGATTAATTAATGATCTAGTGCTTCGTGTAAGATGCTTTCTTGATTAGCGTGTGGCCACGCTTTCCTAGGTTTAGGGCACGCACTACGAGGTAGGGCACGCACTACGAGACAAATGCACGTATCTCAAGTAAATGCACGTAACCCTAAATGAATGCACGTAATTCAATGCAAGGCACACAAAATGAAACATGATTCTTAAACCTAGGTCGAGGCACATAAATTTAGGTTAGGGCACACGAAACGAGGTATCGCGCGTAAATTGAGATCAGGCCTCACATCCTCTCCTCCTTAAAAGAATTTCATCATGAAATTCAATATTACCTTTGAAATAAAGCTGGATACTGTTGATCCATCTGGTCTCGCCTTTCCCATGTTGCTTCTTCAACTCCATGATGATCCCACAACACTTTCACCATCAGTATGGATTTGTTGCGCAACTCCCGATCTTGCTGGTCTAGGATCCGAATGGGCTTCTCTTCATAAGACAAGTTCTCCCGAAGCTGCAACGGCTCTGGCTTCAAGATATGCGATGGATCAGGGTGATACTTCCGCAGCATCGAAACATGAAAGACGTCATGAATATTGGAGAGGTTTTGGGGTAGTGCCAGGCGATACGCCAATTTGCCAACCTTCTCAATTATCTCAAATGGTCCTACAAATCTCGGGCTCAACTTTCCACCCTTGCCGTGTTTAATCAGTCCCCTCCGAGGTGATATCTTCAAGAACACATTGTCGCCGACCTCAAACTCTAGGTTCCGTCTCCGTCGGTCTGCATAACTTTTCTGCCTGCTTTAGGCAGTAAGCATCCGTTTTCGGATGAGGTAGATATTATCAACAGTCTTCATAAGTTCAGGTAGAAGGGTCGGGTCAAAAGTCTTCGCTTCACCTACTTCATCCCAGTAAATTGGGGATCGACACTTACGTCCATATAATGCCTCAAATGGGGCCATTCCGATAGTGGCTTGATAACTGTTATCATAAGCGAACTCCGCTAGAGACAGATATTTCTCTCAACCTTTCTCGAAGTCTAAAACACACGCCCTCAGCATATCCTCCAGAATCTGAATAGTTCTCTCAGATTGTCCATCAGTCTGAGGGTGATAGGCCGTGCTGAAACTCAGCTTCGTTCCCAAAGCTTCTTGCAATCTCTTCCAAAATCGGGGAGTAAAACGAGGATCCCTATCCAATACAATACTCACAGGCATTCCGTGTAATCTTACAATCTCCGCCACATACATATCTCCCAATTTCTCAGGACTATCCTCCTTGTTCATCGGTAAAAAGTGCGCTGACTTAGTCAATCTATCCACTATGACCCAAACGGCGTCATGACCTTTTTGTGACCTGGACAGGTCCATGACAAAGTCCATAGTTATATGTTCCCATTTCCATTGAGGAATCTCCAACGGCTGAAGTAAACCTGCTGGTCGTTGATGTTCTGCTTTGATTCTCTAGCAAGTCAAACACCGTGCCACAAACTCCGCAATCTCTCTCTTCATGTTATTCCACCAATAGTGTTGCTTCAAATCCCGGTACATCTTTGTTCCGTCGGGGTGAATAGTATATCTTGAACTATGGGCTTCTTCAAGAATCTTCTTTTTCAGCTCTGGCTCATTAGGAACACAGATCCGATTCCTAAACCTCCAAATACCATCATCATGAAACTTGAAATCTGTGTTGCTTTCTTTAATCTTTTGAAACTGTTGGTCCTTATGTTGAGCCTCTTGTATTTCAGACAACAAGGTCGATTGAACTTGTGTAATGGTAAATAGTAACCCTTTTTGAGTTAATTGTGGTTTCCATAAAAATGCTTCCTCCAACAACTCCTGCACCTTAACTTCCAGTTTTTCCATGCTTGCTTTCCAACTTAAGGCATCTGCAACTACATTTGCTTTACCAGACACATAATTGATTGTGCAGTTATAATCATCCAAAAGCTCCATCCACCGTCTTTGCCTCATGTTCAACTCTTTTTGTGAGAACAAGTATTTCAAGCTTTTGTGATCAGTAAACACCTCAAACTTGTTACCCCACAGATAGTGCCTCCATTTCTTGAGTGCAAACACAATAGCCGTTAACTCCAAATCATTCGTCGGGTAGTTCAATTCATACGGCTTCGGTTTCCTAGAAGCATACGCAATCACTCTACCATTTTGCATCAACACACAACCCAGTCCTTCCTTCGAAGCATCGCTATAGATTACAAAACCTTGACTCCCTTTAGGCAATGCAAGAACAGGTGCGGTAGTCAATCTTTTCTTCAATTCTTGGAAGCTGTTCTCACACTTGTCATCCCATACGAACTTTGTTTTCTTCTGAGTGAGCTTTGTAAGAAGCCCTGCAATCTTTGAGAAATCCTTCACGAACCTCCGATAATAGCCGGCTAGACCAAGAAAACTCCGAACCTCCATAATGTGAAACCCAACTTTTTTGCTTTAACTTGATTTACGTGATTTGTCTCGTTTTGCGTGCATATGACCTGTTTATGTGCTATAGGGCCTAGAATGTTATAAATCTGATATCAATACTCCTAATACATGATAAATGTGCATTCATGAAATTTTCATAAAAAACGGAGTCATAAATTTTATCGCCTATTTTTAGTGAATAGTGTTTTTGAAACACATCCGCTAAAATTTTGAAACTGGTCTTTTTAACCCTTCTAAACCTAGACCACGGACTTTAATAGACCTGTGTTTGATGAAAACGGTTTTAAAATCGGCTTAGGAATTTATTAGGGTTTCTACACCGACTTTTGCGAAAATTGAGTTTTAAGCCGACTTGGGTGGAATTGTTTGATTGTAAAACTTCTTGTCATCTAAAAATAACCTACTTGAGCTATCTTAGGAGTTGCAATTTTGTTTTGAGCAAGGAGATATCTAAAATGCATTTAAAAGACAAGAAAATGAATTAAAGGACTAAAATACTACTTTGACTTTGCATTTTATTTATTTGACCAAGCTTTTAAATACATATTGTCATCAACACACACTCAACACAACACAAAACACACTCAAAAAACACATAGGAGGCCGAGAGGAAGAAGAGAGAAAAAGAAAGAAAAAAACTCAAGCTTTTCAACCAATTTTTCAAAGAAAACCCTAGTTTTTGTCCGTAGAACTTCGTGCCGACTTGGATTCTGCTTGTTGGGTACGCATTGCATGCATTCCTAGGCTTATATCGCATCAAAGGTGAGAGAAAAATTCTAGATCTCAAAAGTTGTCTTTTGCATTTTTGCGTATAAATGAATATTGAACCATTAGAATTCTAATATGATGTTAGATTATTGCTCCTTGCATGCTAGGGATCATTTAGCTGTAATACTACGAGTTTTTATCGGTTGTAGCATAATTTTTATTTTTTGGGTATTTAAATTTGATTAATTTGTTTAATGTTGATTAAATTGAGTTGTGTTGATCGAAATCAATTGCCGTCAATTTCTAAAAACTTGATAATTACGTGGTAGCGCTGTTGTAATGCCGAATTTTTGATTGCGTTGTCCATGTGAAAGTCCAAAAAATTCAGCCTTGACACCTTACTTGGAGGTTATCGGGCATGATTTGGAGGTGTTATGGTGGTTTTTCGAGGGGGCTAATGTAGTTGGTGGAATGGGTGAGTGATAGAAACTGATTTGGCGGCGTTTGGATTAGTAGAATGTAGGTTATGAATTTTTGAAGTTTAGGCTGTCTTTCTTTAAATTCTTGAACTAGGCCTTAGATGATTGGGTGGTGTTTGAGGGATTGAATGGTGAGTTGTTGATGGGTAAACTAGGGTTTAATTGTGTATATAATGCATGTCTGGTTGGATGGCCTACTTTGTCATCTAACTTAGTTATTTGTTGTCTAATTGATTATTGATGCTATTATCAATGAATAGCTGATTATTGATTGATGATTGATTGATTATTGATGATTATTGCTGAGTCTTTGGTATGTGTGTGCCACCTCTCAGGCAGCATCGGGCTGTCGGGTTGAAAACGGCATGACTACTAGAGACTACCTCCAGCTCGCATGACGGAGATGTCATGGAGGGCGAGGCTAGTGAGGTACCTCGGGTGCGTGAGTAATGGGGAGTTATAAGAAGAATGGTTGAGATCGTTATGGCGTTTGGAGCTACACCAACTAGAGTATCCTTTATTGAATGGTTATATAGTTATATGATGGTAGAATTATTGTTGTTATTGTGTGTTTACTGACTCAAAGGATTATTCCAAGGAGTTTAGTAAACCTTGCTCAAGATCTATCGAATCCTCACTGGGCTTATTTTATATAAGCTCACTCTCTATTATTGCATGTACAGGTGATATTGATCAAGATTATAGATATGTGCCTCATGAAGCCGAGAATGTGCTTTATATGGACAAGTCCTATGTGCCAAAGTCTTGTCATTGATGTCTAAGATGTAGTTCTCTTTTGTTATCTTGTATATTAAAACTAGATGTTTTGTATTTACTTAGAAGTTTATGATGTATAAGATGTTGTAAAGATAATAAATGAAATGTTGTAGCTTAGTAGTCTTGGTTTGGAACATGATTAGGTTGCTAGGTAGGCTATAATCTATTTTGGAAGTGTATGTTATATAGTAAATGTATTATGTTGGAACGGAGGCGCATAACTATGAATGAGTTGATGAAAGAATGTTTAATGTATGAAATGGTTGCATTGTATGTTGTTAATTTGATTGTGGAGTTGGTTGGTGATTTGTGGAGTTTGATATATGTTGTTATTAAGGGTTGGTTTAGAGCCCTGATGTTCATGTTACTGTCGTTATGCTGTCGAAATTCTGTTGCGTCCTGACTGATTGTAAGAGGGGTCGAGTTAGGGCGTGACAGTTAAGTGGTATGAGAGCTTGATTAGTTGTCAGCCGGGGTATCCTCGGAATATGGGTAGTGGTCTAAGCATGCAAGTATGTATTAAGTGAAAGAAAAGTGAAACATATGTTAATATGTTTATGTGATTAATTTACTTATGGGTCTAACTTTCTATGTGACCAGTATGCCTTGTGTGTTAAGTGAACTAATGTGGTCAATATGTTTTATGTGATAACGTGTCTTACGTACTCAATGTGTTGTAGTTAATATGCATTTTGTGATTAATGTGTATTACGTGACAAATGTGTTTTATGTGATTGAAGTGTCTGTGTGAAGTTAGTTGTTTATGTGGTTTTAATTGTTTATAACTAGCTTATGTGAAACAACATGCTTTAGGTGTTCAATGTACTTTAAGTGACCAATGTGAGTTACGTGATCAACTTGTCTTATGTGAAGTTTGTTGCTTATGTGACTTTAATTGTTTATAACTTACTTCTGTGATATAACTTGTTTATGTGATGTTGGCTTCTTATATGCTGAATTGTGTGTTATGTGATAATGTTGTAATATATGATAATCATGTAATATGTTGGTACTGGTTTTCATGAGATATAATTGTATATATGCTATAAATGTTGGTGATTTCTTTTGGGTGAAGTAAGGATGACTGAAGGAGCTCTCGGAATTAGAGGTAGGCCATGATTTTGAATTATTATTATTCTAGTAGTTTATCAGTGAGATTTTAATTGTTATGTTTATAGATTTTAGTCTCAGTTTAATGGATCTGTTCTTGATGTTCCTTTAGCGAGAATGAAGTTGTTCGAGGAAAATAACAATGTATCTTGATGATTATAATTACTTTTGTTGCCATGTTTAACTTATTATTACTTGGAGATGGATCATAAGTTGAGGTTTCTGTGAGGTTGTGATTAGACACTTTTGAAGTCTCAACTTAGATTATACTTTCTTGAGGTTATTTTAGAATGAATTTATTTGAGGAATTAGTGATGTATATTTGTGAATGGAATGAAGTGTAGTATAACATGTGAGTATTTCTACTATTTGGGATTGCTATATTATTAATGGATATTTTGGAGTTTTGATCTTTAAACCATGGAGACAATTGGAGTGATTCCTGACTAAAGTTACTTTATTCGAAGATGTAATTGTTGGGAGATAGAATTATTTGAGGAAATAAGAATGCAATTCGGTGGCTGAACATTTACTTGCCTACATCAAGCTTTTGTGTTCTAGGTGGTATGACTTTCTAAATTGTTGATTGAGGATTCACTAGTGTTATAATGGGTTAATATGAATCTGTAGTGTGTTATTAGATTTTGGAGTCTTCATTAGTGAATCTTGTTGGGTAATCGGTGATTTATCTTGTTTAGTGATTGGTCTGGTACGGAATGTAAAATTTTGGAGTGATTTATCTTGTTTGGTGATTGTTATGACTCCTTAGGATTCTCTAGATCTCCTTAGTGTCTTGTTTTGGAGGAAGATAGATTGTAGGATTTGACTTGTTGGTGTTTAAATATGTAGGTGGGACACCCTTCTTGTGCTTCATAATTCTATCAGTCTTATTATTCTCTTTTACTCTATTCTCAGTTATTTGAGAGAGAGTTACACTTTTCTAGCTTATCAATTATTTCTTGAAAGTTTTTCTTATTGGATTAATGGATCCTATACCCATTTGACATTGTTTCTATTCTTAACATTCATATATGCTTCTTATAGCAATGTCACTTATTGGAGTTAAGGTTGAGACTTCTATATTTCATTCTATATCTCCAGCCATTGGTTTCAATATTTCATTTCATCCTATTACTATTCATTTGGAAGTAATTTCACCTTTGGTATACCATTTTACTTATTCGATTTCACTTGTTTGATGTACTCCTTACCTAAGTACATCATTGTCATTCTTGTTGATCCTTGTTAATCCTATTGTTTCATTATTAAATCCTGAGCCATTACTTTGCATGTAATTGCTCATTTAATATACTCAGCATTGTCCTTTCTTATTTATACTTCTTTGGTTATTGCGTGCTGAGATACTCATTATCTTGACACTCATATTTTCTATTGAATTAATCATCTCTTATTTCTTAATTTCATTTCGTCTCAAGTACAACCTACTTATTGGTTCCTTAAACAATCATCGAGAATTGAAATGTCTACTTGTTCAAGAATTTTGTTCAACATACTCAGCACTGTTTTGACTCGTCATCATCCTTTGTCCGTGCTTATTTAGCTGATAGGTGCTGAGACATTCCATATCTTAGTTATCATGCTTCCTTATTAAACTATTAGCCCCTTGACTCTCTAACATGTTTGACATCTTATTCACTTGATTGTTGGCTCGAATATGACTTTCCATATTCTTATTTCCTTGTAAATTTCATAAGAGGCATATTCTAACCAACGTCACTTTTGAGATATTTCCTTGATCAGTAATCATTTATGTTATCGTAAATGAGTTTTTAAACCCTCCGGGTGTTCATAGAGCTCTTTTGTGTAGTAAGGGATGATTGATAATTAGTGGTGTCATGCTAAGACTTTGGAGTTGCGATTTCTTTCATATGCAATATGATATTAGGTAGGAGAGAATTATGAATTGAAGATTGTCTTGGAATTATGATAATCAACTTGCAGTCAACAGAGTTTGTTCTTTTGAGGTCTTTGGTTAGGTGTCATCTTAAGAGATAAATAGAAACTAAGAGAAGTATTGTTAAGTGTAACGATTGAGGATTTAATTGTCTGTCAGTTCGAGAATTGCGCCACGCAATTGTTTTAAGGAGGGGAGAATGTGAAACCCCACTTTTCTGCTTTAACTTGATTTACGTGCTTTGTCTCGTTTTGCATGCATATGACCTGTTTATGTTCTATAGGGCCTAGAATGTTATAAATTTGATATCAATACTCCTAATACGTGCTAAATGTGCATTCATGAAATTTTCATAAAAACCGGAGTCAGAAATTTTATCGCCTATTTTTAGTGAATAGTGTTTTCGAAACACGTCCGCTAAAATTTTGAAACTGGTCTTTTTAACCCTTCTAAACCTAGACCACGGACTTTAATAGACCTGTGTTTGATAAAAACGGTTTTAAAATCAGCTGAGGAATTTATTAGGGTTTTTACACCGACTTTTGCAAAAATTGAGTTTTAAGCCGACACGAGTGGAATTGTTTGATTGTAAAACTTCTTGTCATCTAAAAATAACGTGCTTGAGCTATCTTAGGAGTTGCAATTTTGTTTTGAGCAAGGAGATATCTAAAATGCATTTAAAAGACAAGAAAATGAATTAAAGGACTAAAATACTACTTTGACTTTGCATTTTATTTATTTGACCAAGCTTTTAAATACATATTGTCATCAACACACACTCAACACAACACAAAACATACTCAAAAAACACATAGGAGGCCGAGAGGAAGAAGAGAGAAAAAGAAAGAAAAAAAACTCAAGCTTTTCAACCAATTTTTCAAAGAAAAACCTAGTTTTTGTCCGTAGAACTTCGTGCCGTCTTGGATTCTGCTTGTTGGGCACGCATTGCACGCATTCCTAGGCTTATATCGCATTAAAGGTGAGAGAAAAATTCTAGATCTCAAAAGTTGTCTTTTGCATTTTTGCGTATAAATGAATATTGAACCGTTAGAATTCTAATATGATGTTAGATTATTGCTCCTTGCATGCTAGGGATCATTTAGCTGTAATACTACGAGTTTTTATCGGTTATAGCATAATTTTTATTTTTTTGGTATTTAAATTTGATTAATTTGTTCAATGTTGATTAAATTGAGTTGTGTTGTTCGAAATCAATTGCCGTCGATTTCTAAAAACTTGATAATTACGTGGTAGCGCTGTTGTAATGCCGAATTTTTGATTGCGTTGTCCGTGTGAAAGTCCAAAAAATTCAGCCTTCACACCTTAGGGTTTTAGGGTTATCGGGCATGATTTGGAGGTGTTATGGTGGTTTTCCGAGGGGGCAATTGTAGTTGGTGGAATGGGTGAGTGATAGAAACTGATTTGGCGGCGTTTGGATTAGTAGAATGTAAGTTATGAATTTTTGAAGTTTAGGCTGTCTTTCTTTAAATTCTTGAACTAGGCCTTAGATGATTGGGTGGTGTTTGAGGGATTGAATGGTGAGTTGTTAATGGGTAAACTAGGGTTTAATTGTGTATATAATGCATGTCTGGTTGGATGGCCTACTTTGTCATCTAACTTAGTTATTTGTTGTCTAATTGATTATTGATGCTATTATCGATGAATAGCTGATTATTGATTGATGATTGATTGATTATTGATGATTATTGCTGAGTCTTTGGTATGTGTGTGCCACCTCTCGGGCAGCATCGGGCTGTCGGGTTGAAAACGGCATGACTACCAGAGACTACCTCCAGCTCGTATGACAGAGGTGTCATGGAGGGCGAGGCTAGTGAGGTACCTCGGGTGCGTGAGTAATGGGGAGTTATAAGAAGAATGGTTGAGATCGTGATGGCGTTTGGAGTTACACCAACTAGAGTATCCTTTACTGAATGGTTATATAGTTATATGATGGTAGAATTATTGTTGTTATTGTGTGTTTACTAACTCAAAGGATTATTCCAAGGAGTTTAGTAAACCTTGCTCAAGATCTATCGGATCCTCACTGGGCTTATTTTATATAAGCTCACTCTCTATTATTGCATGTACAGGTGATATTGATCAAGATTATAGATATGTGCCTCAGGAAGCCGAGAATGTGCTTTATATGGACAAGTCCTATGTGCCAAAGTCTTGTCATTGATGTCTAAGATGTAGTTCTATTTTGTTATCTTGTATATTAAAACTAGATGTTTTGTATTTACTTAGAAGTTTATGATGTATAAGATATTGTAAAGATAATAAATTAAATGTTGTAGCTCAGTAGTCTTGGTTTGGAACATGATTAGGTTGCTAGGTAGGCTATAATCTATTTTGGAAGTGTATGTTATATAGTAAATGTATTATGTTGGAACGGAGGCGCATAACTATGAATGAGTTGATGAAAGAATGTTTAATGTATGAAATGGTTGCATTGTATGTTGTTAATTTGATTGTGGAGTTGGTTGGTGATTTGTGGAGTTTGATGTATGTTGTTATTAAGGGTTGGTTTAGAGCCCTGATGTTCATGTTACTGTCGTTATGCTACCGAAATTCCGTTGCGTCCTGACTGATTGTAAGAGGGGTCGAGTTAGGGCGTGACACGTAACATTTTCCGGCTTCTTCCAAGACATCACCGCTTCTATCTTTGCTGGATCCACTACTATTCCCTCTTGGGATATGATGTGCCCCAAAAATGCAATCTACTGCAACCAAAATTCACATTTGCTAAACTTCGCATACAATTGATGCTCTTGAAGTTTTTGCAATACCAATCACAGATGTTGTTCATGCTCAGCCTCGGATTTCGAGTATACCAAAATATCATCAATAAAGATCACCACAAATTGGTCCAAGTAGGGTTGAAACACCCTGTGCATCAAGTCCATAAAAGCTACAGGGGCATTAGTTTGCCCAAGTGGCATCACCACATATTCATAATGCCCATATCTCGTCCTGAAAGCCGTTTTAGGCACATCCTCCTTTTTGATCGGCAACTGATAGTATCCTTGCCTCAAGTCAAGCTTCAAATACACTTTAGCTCCTTGAAGTTGATCAAACAACTCGTCGATCAGTGGAAGTGGGTATTTATTCTTGGCAGTCACTTGGTTCAATCCTCGGTAATCGATGCATAGCCTCAACGTTCTGTCTTTCTTCTTTACAAATAGGACTGGCGCACCCCACGGTGAAGAACTTGGTTGAACAAACCCCTTCTTCAACAATCCTTGCAATTGGTCCTTCAATTCTTGTAGCTCGGCCGGTGCCATATGATAAGGAGCTTTAGATATCGGCTGGGTGCCAGGCAGTAATTCTATAATGAACTCGATCTCCCGATTTGGGGGTAAACCAGGTAATTCTTCTGGAAACACATCCGCATAATCCTTAATCACTGGCATCTCCTCCAACTTAGCTTTGTTCAATGGCTTGTTGATGAGGTAAGCTAAGTATCCACTACACCCTTTCCTCAAGGACTTCACTGCTTTCATAGATGAAATGATGGAACTCCTGGTGAAGTCTCTTCGGCCCATGACTTCCAATATTGGTTGACCAGGTATCCGGAATGTTACAATCTTCGTCCGGCAGTCTAGTTGGGCATGATACTTTGCCAGCCAGTCCATCCCTAAGATGACTTCATAGTCTTGAAAGGGTAATATAATAAGATTGACTGAGAATTCCCTATCTTTAATTTGGATTTTACATGCTTTACAAGCTGAGCGAGTGACAAGTTTAGAACCCATCGGAGTACCAACTTCTACTTCATAAGGCAAACATACAACTTGTAGTTTCACACGTTGCACACATAAAGGAGTAATAAATGAATGAGTAGCACTTGGATCAATTAGCACCCTAACAGGTTGATTCAGTATCAAGAATGTACCTTCAACAACAGCGGTCTCCTCTAGAAGCTCCTCGCACTCTATAGCATGAGCTCGAGTCTGAACTCTAGGAACTGGAGTCTTGCCTCTACCAGCTGGTTTAACTTGATTTTGTCCTCCTTGCCATTTAGGGCAATTCTTGATCTGATGCTGATCACTGCCGCACTGCACACATCGTCCCGACTTCTTCCAGCACTGGGCCTCGGTATGCCCCTTCTTGTCACAGTAAGAACAGTTGATAGACAAAGTAGCAGGTGAACTACCTGTGGATCCGCGGGTAGAAGAGGCTAATGGCGCTTTAGTCAGGCCACGGTTATTAACTGGTATGTTCTGGCTCTGGCCCTGACTATGACTCTGACTCTGGAATTTTCTCTATTGACCTAGAGGCTGATATGGTTTCTTGTTCGACTGGCTCGAACCGGCTCTATCAAGTTTTCTCCTCTCAACTCGGGAAGCAGCAGCAAGGGGAGCAGAATAGGTATCGAAGTCATGTGAAGCCAACTGGTCCTGAATTTCTAGCCTCAATCCAGTAGTAAATTTCCACATCTTCGCCACAAGGGTACTGACCATTTATTGAGCATAGCGGGACAGTCGGTCAAAACGAGCCTCGTACTAGGCCACCGTCATGTTACCCTGGTTCAGGTGCATGAATTCCTCAATCCATCTCTGCCTGGAAACTGCAGGTACATATTTCTCCTTGAATACCTTAACGAAATTACCCCACAAGCGAGGTGTATGATCAGTTTCCTACAGTGCCTCCACAGTGCGCCACCAATGCTCAGCATCCCCGTGCAATAGAAATAGAACAAACTCTACCTTTTCTTCATCAGTATAGTCAAGTGGTCTGAAAATCTTCTCGATCTCAGACAGCCGAGTCTCTGCCTTTTCATCATCAGCTTCCCCGTGGAATTTGGATGGGCAAAAGTCAAGGAACTCCCTCATTCTACTATGTCTCCCATGGTTACCATCATTCCTGTTGTTGTTGTTTGCTTCACGTGCATCATGACGTTCCATCACTCGCGACACGCGACCTATGGCATTTGCCATCATATTAAACATAGCTATACCGGGATTAGTTTGATAAGCATTTCCGGTCTCTTGGGGCTCACCGCTCCTATTGGTAGTATGGGTACTAGGGCCAGCCATCTATAGGCACAGATTACGATGCACAATTTATTGAAATACGACAAGACAAGAATTTAGTGTATAAGGTATGCAACATACAATTTTACATAAACACATAGTTCAAGAAACAGTTAAGACAAGGTAATCACATAAGCACATAGAACATAGAAGGCACAATTAACATTATCACACAATAACATATAAACAAGTCATCCTAATTACCTTAGGGCTTCTACCCATGGTTCGAGAGTTAAACCCGGCTTAAGCAATCTAAGCTCTGATTCCATTCTTCTATAAGGTGTCACGCCCTAACCCGACCTATAAAGGTTAGACTAGGGTATGATCTAAACATTCAAATCATATCACGTACTTAATCGTTCATGAAAGTTTAACACTTAACGTTTTAGCCTAAACTCCACAAGTTCTTCGGAAAACCGACAGCATAACGGTTGTAATTGGGCTTCTTATTTTGACCTAATTTTCTAAAGGCCTCAAAACATTCAATTCCAATTTCATTTCCATCTAAGATTACTATTTATAACCAATCGAAACGCCTACTAGTTATCTCAAAGTCTCATTTGATTAATAACCTAGCATGATACTATGTCTCGTTTGTTTGTTAATCCTTGTTACAAAAGTACCTGTTGATCTTAGCTTATCAATGAGTACCTGCTTAAGATTGGATAGGTTCATTTTACTTAATCCTTACTTGATACTTCATAATCCTATGATAGGTACTAGCCAATAACGATAGCAAAAATGACCATAGTAGTGTCTATCTAGTTATGATCAGTACAAGCCAAAATTTGACCCCAAATTACAACAGGGGTCATTTATAATACAATAACAAGCATCATAAGAAATGAAATAGTCTTCAAGCAACATATTGTTCACAAAATGGCCATAGTCAAGCAAGGCACGTAGGGCAAACAATCATTCCAAGGAATCATCATTAGGCACGTTGTCCTCGGGTACTTGTTCCTGGTCTTCTTCACCTGAGATGATAAAAGAGGGTGAGTCCTTATGAACTCAGCGAGGGGGAACAATAAATAAGTTTTGAAACTCATTTTTCAGTTCAACTTATGAAAAATCCTTTTGCAAGCATGAATATATCACAAGTAAGTACATAACATAATGTAAAAGTAAAGAAACAAAATTACCCATCTTTCCTCCCGAGGTCCTCTATGAACCAAGCGAGAGTACTTATACACATAGTGAAAAGGATATGGTGAACTTTTGCTCTCAGTTCGTTTCCAGTATCAGTTGTTGCGACCGACTTCAAATCATCCCCTTATCACGCCAAATGGGTGTACTCCGGATGTACCCCGAGGAAGTCTAGCCCCCAAGCGAGAGAGGGAATTGGACAATGGTAGTCACGGTTGCATTGGCAAGCCCAATGCCGCCCGGTGTGCATGAACGATACCACACCAAAATGAAAGGTTGCAACCTTGTATGCAATGCAAATTTATGACATTTAATATATCACATTAGGAGGACAACAAAGTAGGTTGCCTCCGAGCAGTCATAAGATTGCACGTTGACAAGTAAACACGCGAGGCACGATATGACAAGTAATTTCACTTGAAGAGCACATAGAGTTATATGAATATTAAATGGCCAGCCATGTAACGCGTGTAAATCAAGTCATATAACTCATTGCGAAGTTCACGTAATCAATTAATAAGATTATTCAACATGCAACGACATTTATGTGGGATCGGGTTTAAGAAATGCCTACTTGTCAACATGTAATTATCGAAATCATGCTTAGCGCTATGAGGGCAACTACGGGCAGCCTACAAATCACATAATTAAATACGATATCCGTAGGATCAACACTTAGCGAGTTTTTCCTAGTCATTAGGGTTTCATTTCATGCTCACCCATGCGACTAAGCCCTAAATCGTCACGTAATTAAACTCAAGCCATGCATTGATTAATTAAAACACCCTCAAGCATTCAAAAAAATCCACACAACATCCCAATGCCACAATCCCAAGCATTTAATACAACAAGAGAAGCTACAATAATTTTTCTAAGCATATCTCTAGATGAAAACCTTACTGCAATGGACTGTTTTCTCACAATCATTGAGACAAGCAAAAAAACTCCAATTCCAGTGAACAAGATGTCAAATTAAAGCTTAAGGAGTGAACTAAATTCATAAACAAACCTCGTATCATTTGGAGTTTAGGTTCAAGAGTTATAGCCAAAACAGTGAGACTACACAAAACTGTCCAGATTTGTACACATTTCAATAATTGTCGTTTTTGAGGGCCTCAGGGTCAGATTTAGCCTTAGTCCATTTCTGACAAAAATGTCTCGAACTGAAAAATCTAGGAGCACATCAAATTTCATGCATTTTGGATATCATTTACTAAGTCAAATCTGGATCGTTCTACAAGGTCAGTGAATTTGCGAAAACCTGCTTCATTTTTCCAGACTTTCCAGATTTGGACACATTTTGATATTTTGCCATTAGTAGGACCTTAGAATCCAAATTAGCTTTGGCCTATTTCTAGGAAAAATGCTATGAACGGGTATAACTAGTCACCTACTAATTTTCACGCATTTTCAACCTCATTTACCTGGTCAAAATCACCTCACACCAACAAGACAGAAGGCTGTCACATACACGATTTCATCTATCACCACATTCTAGCCAAATATCTTGCCATGCATGTTTACAAAAGCTCATGAACGCACATATATCACAAGTACAGAAGTAAAGATAGGCATTTAAGGGCATGCATGTGGTTTTTGAAAGATTTTCAAGAAGTTTTAGCCCTTACCTTAGCAAGACAACAAAGAAGATGCACAAACTCTTGAGGTTGCACAAGATTGACTCTTTTCCTTGCTTAGCCTAGAGACCACTCGATTTTATCTAATTTCCTAGCTTAGTAACCAAGTTCTTAGTAGGTACATGTGGTTAGAATAAGAAGAAAATGAAATAGAAGCTAACAAACTCAACTAAGCCGAAATGGATGTTCAATGAGCTTGCATGTGCGTCTCTTGCACTCTAGCTTTGCTTGGTCGAGTTTCTTGGTAGCTTGGAGATCTTGAAGAGCCTTAGGATGAAGAACTTAGCTATGGAGTCTACAAATTCAGCTAGGCCGAGAGAGAGAGAGAAGAAATGAGAGGGTGAGAGAAGAATGAGGGAAAAAAAGAAGAATGAAAGAAAAATGAAAAGCCTTGAAACTATGAAGCTTGTGTCGGCCTAGGGCCTTGAAAAATCAGAATTTTGTGTCTTCAAGAAGCATTTTGAATTTTCTAGTTTGGGCATGGATCTTGTGTCGAGAATATGGAGCCTTTGGGTAGAATTTTGAGCTAAATGTTTTATGCATTGTGTCATAGATTGTCATAGGATGTCTAGGAATAGAATTTGAAATTGGAATGCATGCACAATGACAAGAGTTGGTCGACCAAGGCTTGTGCAAAATCTGAATTTTTGTCTTGGTTTAGCAATATTTAATTGTGTGTTTGGGATATGCAAAGAATAAAGAATAAAGAATAAAGAATGTCTAGCTTTTTGTGAGATTTTGTCTTCTAGTTGGTTGAATTAGCAATTTAATATTAGTTAGTGGAGTTTGTAGGATTAATTAATAATCTAGTGCTTCGTGTAAGATGCTTTCTTGATTAGCGTATGGGCATGCTTTCCTAGGTTTAGGGCACGCACTACAAGGTAGGGCATGAACTACGAGACGAATGCATATTTTCCAAGTAAATGCACGCAACCCTAACTGAATGCACGTAATTCAATGCAAGGCACACAAAACGAAACACGAATCTTAAACCTAGGTCAAGGTATGCAAATCTAGGTTAGGGCACACGAAATGAGGTATCGCACGCAAATCGAGATCGGGCCTCACAAACGACCCAGTCAAAAGTCCCAATGGGCTTATCTATAACACATCTGCTCCAACAACGCAACATTCTGGCAGGACATGATATCGACGCGTTGTAGAGCCTCTAATGTTCTGCGATTTGGGTTCTAGTCCTTTTCGCGGCTCACGGCGAATGACCCGGGGTGAAAAAATCACAAAAAGAAGAAAAGTGGCCGTAAACTGATGAAAACGTTCAATTTTGGGTACCAAAAATAGGGGCAGCTGAGCAAGCTTGCTGCCCTCATCGTAGAGCTCCTAGAGAGCTTTCCAAAGAATATGCTATGTGCTGCATAACTCATTACGGATCAAAAGTCATGGGCACTGGAGTGACGGGGACTTGGTCACAAGCCCTACGCCCTCGGTTTTCAGGCCCAGCCTCTATGCAAAGCGAAGTTGTCTTGCTGAAGATGCTGTGGTACTCGAGAATAGAAATATGATGGATAAAGCATCATGGCATGGCTGAACAAGGATAAAAAAATGAAAATGGGGTGCAACACGAGGACTTCTCTAGGGTTCACCCATCCTATTACTACCCTCGCCCAAGCACGTTTAACTTCGGAGTTCTGATGGGATATGGTGCATTAGAGCTGGTATGATCGCACCTATCATGCTGATGGTGCAAAGCGCTTATGTGTTGATGGTTCACAATCCCAACCTAGAGAGACGGCCCTTTCAAAAGGCCCAATGGGCTTATAGACAGCCCATCTACTTCAACAATGCAGCATTCTCAGAAGACGTGATATCGACGTGTTGTAAAGAATCTAATGTTCTGCGAGTTGGGTTCTCATCCCTTTCAAGGCTCACGACGAATGACCTGAGAAAAAAAAACAGCGTAATAAGAAAAGTAACCCAAAACTGATGAAAACATTCAATTTTGGGTATCAAAAATAGGGATAGCTGAGCAGGCTTGCTGCCCCAGTCGTAGAGTTCCCAGAGAGCTTTCCAACGGTATGTTGTGCACCGTATAACTCCTTACAGATAAAAAGTTATGGGCATCAGAGCGACGGAGACCTGGTCACAAGCTCCACTCCTTCAGTTTGCAGGTCCAACCTCTAGGAGAAGCAAAATTGTCTTGCCCAAGATGTCGTAGGACTCGAGAATAGAAATGTGATAGATGAAGCATCTTGGCAAGGCTAAACAGGGAAAAAAATGAAATGGAGGTGCAACACGAGGACTTCCTAGGGGGTCACATATCCTTGTGCTACTCTCGCCCAAGCACGCTTAACTTCGGAGTTCTGATGGGATCTGGTGCATTAGTGCTGGTATGATCGCACCCGTCATGCTGATGGTGCAAAGCGCTTATATTTTGATGGTTCATAGTCCCAACCAAGAGAAACGACCCATTCAAAAGGCTCAAAGGGCTTATCGACAGCCATCTCCTTCAATAACACAGCATTCTAGCAAGACGTTATATTGACACGTTGTAGAGCCTCTAATGTTCTGTGAATAAGGTTCTCGTTATTTTCACAGCTCACGACGAACGCCCCGAGATGAAAAAAATAGAGTAAAAAGAAAAAAAGTGGCCCGAAACTAATAAAAATGTTTGATTTTAGGTACCAAAAACAAGCGAAGCCGAGTAGGGTTGCTGCCTCCGTCATAAAGCTCCCAGAGAGCTTTCCAACAACATGTTTTGCGCCGTATAACTTATCACAAATCAAAAGTTATAGGCACAGGAGTGACGAAGACCTGGTCACAAGCCCCACGCCCTCGGTTTGCGGGCTCAGCCTCTACGCGAAGCAAAGTTGTCTTGCCCAGGATGACATGGGACTTGAGAATAGAAATGTGATGGATAAAGCATCTTGGCAAGGCTAAACAGGAAAAAAAATGAAAAAGTATGTGCAACACGAGGACTTCCCAGGGCGTCACCTATCTTAGTACTACTCTTGCCCAAGCTTGCTTAACTTCAGAGTTCTGATAGAATCCGATGCATTAGTACTGGTATGATCGCACCCATCATGCTGATGGTGCAAAGCCCTTATGTGTTAACGGTTCACAGTCCCAGCCAAGAGAGACGGCCTATTCAAAAGGCCCAATGGGCTTATCGATAGCCTATCAGCTCCAACAATGCAGCATTCTCTCAAGACGTGATATCGACGCATTGTAGAGCCACTAATTTTCTGCAAGTTAGGTTCTCGCCAATTTTGCGGCTCACGATGAATGACCTGGGACGGAAAAATTGCGCAAAAAGTAGAAAAGTGGTCCGAAATTGATGAAAATGTGATATTTTGGGTACCTAAAAGAGGCGCCGTCAAGCAGGCTTGCTGCCCTCGTCGTAGAGCTCCTAGAGAGCTTTCCAACGGTATGATGTGCGCCGTATAACTCCTTACGGATCAAAAGTTATGGGCACCGAAGCGACGTAGACCTTGTCACAAGCCCCACACCCTCGGTTTGCGGGCCCAACCTCTGCGCGAAGTGAAGGTTTCTTTCCCAATATGCCGTGGGACTCGAGAATTAAAATGTGATGGATAAAGCATCTTGGCAAATCTAAATGGGGAAAAAAATGAAAATAGCGTGCGACCCGAGGACTTCCCATGAGGTTACCTATCCTAGTACTACTGTCGCCAAGCACGCTTGACTTCGGAGTTTTTATGGGATCCGGTGTATTAGTGCTGCTATGATCGCCCCCGTCATGATGATGGTGCAAAGCCCTTATGTGTTGAAGGTTCACAGTCCCAACCAAGAGAGACGACCTATCCAAAAGGCCCAATGGGTTTATCGACAGACCATCTGCATCAACAAAGCAGTATTCTAGCAAGACGTGATATCGATGCATTGTAGAACCTCTAATGTTTCACGAGTTAGGTTCTCGTCCTTTCGCGGCTCAAGACGAATGCCTTGGGACGAAAAATTAGTGCAATAGGAAGAAAAGTGGCCCGAAACTGATGAAAACATTCGATTTTAAGTACCGAAAATAGGGGCAGCTGAGTAGGCTTGTCGCCCCCGTCGTAGAGCTCCTAGAGAGCTTTCTAACGGTATGCTGTGCGCCACATAACTTCTTACGGATCAAAAGTTATGGGCACCGGAGTGACGAAGACCTGGTAACAAGCCCCACGCCCTTGGTTTGCAGGCCCAACCTTTGCGCGAAACAAAGTTGTCTTCCCAAGATGTCGTGGGACTCGAGAATAGAAATATGATGGATAAAGCATCTTGGCAAGGCTAAACGGGGAAAAAATGAAAATGGGGTACAATTCGAGGGCGTCCCAGGGGGTCACCAATTCTAGTACTACTCTCGCCCAAGCATGCTTAACTTCAGAGTTTTGATGGTATCCGGTGCATTAGTGCTTATATGATCGTACTTGTCATGTTGATGGTGCAAAGTCCTTATTTGTTGACGGTTCACAGTCCTAGCCAATAGAGACGACCTATTGAAAAGGACTAATGGGTTTATTGATAGCCCATCTGCTTTAAAAACGCATCATTCTCACAAGATGTGATATCGACGTGTTGTAGAGCTTCAATTCTTCCTCAAGTTGGGTTCTCATCCTTTTTGTAGCTCACGACGAATGACCCAGGATGAAAAAATAGCGCAAATAGTAGAAAAGTGGCCCGAAACGGATAAAAATGTTTAATTTTGGGTAACGAAAATAGGGACAGTCGAGCAGGCTTGATGCCCTAGTCACAGAGCTCCCAAAGAGCTTTCCAACGGTATGCTCTGTGCCGCATAACTCCTTACGGATCCAAAGTTATGGGCATCGGAGCGACGGAGACCTGGTCACAAGCCCTACGCCTTTGCTTTGCGAGCCCAGCCTCTACACGAAGCAAAGTTGTCTTGCCAAAGATGCCGCGAAACTCGAGAATAGAAATGTGATGGATAAAGCATCTTGGTAAGGCTAAACAGGGAAAAAAATGAAAAGGGTGTGCAACACGAGGACTTCTCAGGGGATCACCCATCCTAGTACTACCCTTGCCCAAGCACGCTTAACTTCGGTGTTCTAACGAGATCTGGTGCATTAGTGCTGGTATGATCGTACCCGTCATGCTGATGGTGCAAAGCACTTATGTGTTGACGGTTCACATTCCCAGCAAAGAGATATGGCCTATTTAGAAGGCCCAATGGGCTTATCGACAGCCCATCTGCTTCAACAACGCAGCATTCTCACAAGACGTGATATCGACGCATTGTAGAGCCTCTAATATTCTGCGAGTTGGGTTCTTGTCCTTTTTGCGGCTCACGACGAATGACTTGGGATGAAATAACAGCGCAATATCAAGAAAAGTGGCCCAAAACTGATGAAAACGTTCGATTTTGGGTACCGAAAATAGGCGCAGTGAAGCGAGATTGCTGCCCCCATCGTAGAGCTCCCAGAGAGCTTTCCAACGGTATGTTGTGCGCCGTATAACTACTGACAGATCAAAAGATTTGGGCACCGGAGCGATGGAGACCTGGTCACAAGCCCCACGCCCTCAGTTTGGAGGCCCAGCCTCTACGAAAAGCAAAGTTGTGTTGCCCAAGATGCGGTGGGACTCGAGAATAGAAATCTGATGGATAAAGCATCTAGGCAAGACTAAACGGGGGAAAAAAATGAAATGGGGGTGCAACACAAGGACTTCCTAGGGGGTTACCTATCCTAGTACTACTCTTACCCAACCATGCTTAACTTCGG
Source organism: Ehretia macrophylla (assembly GCA_037974665.1). NCBI lineage: Eukaryota > Viridiplantae > Streptophyta > Magnoliopsida > Boraginales > Ehretiaceae > Ehretia > Ehretia macrophylla. The sequence continues at coordinate 44,757,615 of CM075771.1, read as the reverse complement.
AGTTTTGGTAGGATCTGGTGCATTAGTGCGGTAATGATCGCACCCGTCATGCTGATGGTGCAAAGCCCTTATATGTTAACAGTTCACAGACTCAGCCAAGAGAGATAGCCGATTTGTATCAACAACATAGTATTCTCACAATACGATATATCGACGCGTCGTAGAGCCTCTAATGTTCCACAAGTTGGGTTCTCGTTCTTTTTGCGGCTCACGACGAATGACTTGGGATGAAAAAATAGCGCAATACGAAGAAAAGTGGCCCAAAATTGATGAAAAAATTTGATTTTAATTACCAAAAATAGGAGCAGTCAAGCAAGCTTGCTACCCTCGTCGTAGAGCTCCCAAAGAGCTTTCCAACGGTATACTGTGCACCGCATAACTCCTTACGGATCAAAAGTGTTAGGCACCGGAGCGACGGAGATCTGGTCACAAGCCTCACGCCCTCAGTTTGCAGGCTGAGCCTCTACGAAATGGAAAATTGTCTTGCCCATGATGCCGTGGGACCCGAGAATAAAAATGTGATGGATAAAGCATCTTTGCAAGGCTAAACAGGGAAAAAAAATAAAAATGGGGTGCAATACGAGGACTTCTCAAAGGGTCACTCATCCTAGTAATACCCTCGCCCAAGCATGCTTAACTTCGCAGTTCTGATGGGATCTGGTGCATTAGTGCTAGTATGATCGCACCCATCATACTGATGGGGCAAAGCGCTTATGTGTTGACGGTTTCCTGTCCCAGCCAAGAGAGATGGCCCATTAAAAAGGCCCAATGGGCTTATCGACACCCCATCTGCTTCAACAACGTAGCATTTTTGCAATACGTGATATTGACCCATTGTAGAGCCTCTAATGTTCTGCGAGTTGGGTTCTCGTCCTTTTCGCAACTCGCGACGAATGACCTGGGATGAAAAAATAGCGCAATACGGAGAAAAGTGATCCCAAACTGATGAAAACGTTCAATTTTTGGCACCAAAAATAGGTGCAGCCATGCAAGTTTGTTGCCCCTGTCGTAGAGCTCACTGAGAGGTTTTCAATGATATGCTATGCACCGTATAACTCCTCACGGATCAAAAGTTATGGGAACCAGAGAGATAGAGACTTGGTCATAAGCCCCACGGCCTCAGTTTGCAGGCCCAGCCTCTACGCGAAGTAAAGTTGTCTTGCCCAAGATGCCATGGGACTCAATAATAGAAATATGATGGATAAAAAATCTTGGAAAGGTGAAATGGGGAAAAAAATAAAAATGGGGGTGCAACACGAGGACTTCCCTGGGGGCCACTTATCCTATTACTACTCTCGCCAAAGCATACTTAACTTCGGAGTTCTGATGGGATCCGGTGCATTAGTGCAGCTATGATTGCGGCCGTCATGCTAAAGGTGCAAAGCCCTTATGTGTTGACGGTTCACAGTCCCAGCTAAGAGAGACAGCCCATTTGCATCAACAACGCAGTATTCTCGCAAGACGTTATATCGACGCATTTTAGAGCCTCTAATATTCCGCGAGTTGGGTTCTTGTCCTTTTTGTGGCTCACTATGAATGACTCGGGATGAAAAAATAGCATCAAAAGAAGAAAAATGGACCGAAACTAATGAAAACGTTCGATTTTGGGTACCGAAAATAGGTGTAGCCGAGCAGGCTTACTGCCCCCGTTGTAGAGCTCCCAGAGAGATTTCCAACGGTACAACTCTCGCCCAAGCACGCTTAACTTCGGAGTTTTGAGGGGATCCAGTGCATTCGTGCTGGTATGTCGCACCCATCATGCTGATGGTGCAAAGCCCTTATGTGTTGACGGTTCACAGTCCCAACCAAAAGAGACAACCTATTCAAAAAGCCCAATGGGCTTATCGACAGACAATCTACTTCAACAACGCATCATTCTCGCAAGATGTGATATCGACACATTGTAGAGCCTCTAATGTTTTGCCAGTTGGGTTCTCGTCTTTTTTGCGGTTCACGACGAACGACCCGGGAGGAAAAAAAGAGCAAAAAGTAGAAAAGTGGCCCAAAACTAATAAAAACGATTGATTTCTGGTACCAAAAATAGGGGCAACTGAGTAGGCTTCTTGTCCCTATCATAGAGCTCCTAGAGAGCTTTCTAACAGTATACTGTGCACCACATAACTCCTTACGGATCAAATGTAATGGGCACTGGAGCGACGGAGACCAGGTCAAAAGCACCACTAACTCGGTTTGCGGGCCCAGCCTCTACGCGAAGCGAAGTTATCTTGCCCAAGATGTTGTGGGACTCGAGAATAGAAATATGATGGATAAAGCATCTTGGCAAGGCTAAAGAGGGAAAAAAGGGGGTGCAACACGAAGACTTCTTAGGGGGTCACCCATCCTAATACTACTCTCACCCAAACACGCTTAACTTCGGAGTTCTGAAAGGATCTAGTGCATTAGTGCTGGTATGATCACACCCGTCATGCTGATAGTGCAAAGCCCTTATGTGTTGATGGTTCACAGTCCCAGCCAAGAGAGACGGCTCATTCAAAAGGCTCAAAAGGCTTATCGACAGCCCTTCTGCTCCAACAACGCAGCATTCTGGCAAGATGTGATATCGACGCATTGTAAAGCCTCTAATGTTCTACAATTTGGGCTATTGTCCTTTTAACGGTTCACGACGAATGACCTGGGGTGAAAAAATAGCGCAAAAGGAAGAAAAGTGACCCTAAATTGATGAAAACGTGCAATTTTGGGTAGCAAAAATAGGTGCAGCTGAGTGGGCTTGTCTCCTCCGTCATATAGCTCCTAGAGATCTTTCCAACGGTATGTTTTGCACCACATAACTCCTTACAAACCAAAAGTTATGGGCATAGGAGCGACGGAGACCAGGTCACAAGCCCCACGCCCTCGGTTTGCGTGCCCAACAGCGAAGTTGTCTTGCCAGAGATGTCGTGGGACTCGAGAATAGAAATGTGATGGATAAAGCATCATGGCATAACTGAACAGGGATAAAAAAAATGAAAAGGGGGTGCAACACGAGGACTTCTCTAGGGTTCACCCATCCTATTACTTCCCTCGCCTAAGCATGTTTAACTTCAGAGTTCTGATGGGATATGGTGCATTAGTACTGGTATGATCGTACCCGTCATGCCGATGGTGCAAAGCCCTTATGTGTTGACGGTTCACAGTCCCTGCCAAGGGAGACGACCCATTCAAGAGGCCTAATGGGCTTATCGACAGCCCATCTGCTTCAACAACGCATCATTCTCGCAAGACGTGATATTGACACGTTATAGAGCCTCTAATGTTCCTCGAGTTGGGTTCTCGTCCTTTTCGCGGCTCACGACGAATGACCCGGGATAAAAAAAGAGCAAAAAGTAGAAAAGGTGGCCCTAAACTGATGAAAAAGTTTGATTTTGGGCATCAAAAATAGGGGCAGCCGAGCAGGCTTCCTGTCCTTATCGTAGAGCTCCTAGAGAGCTTTCTAATGGTATACTGTGCGCCACATAACTCCTTACGGATCAAAAGGTATGGGCACTAGAGCGACGGAGACCAAGTCAAAAGCCACACTACCTCGGTTTGCGGGCCCAACTTCTACACGAAGCGAAGTTGTCTTGCCCAAGATGTCGTGGGACTCGAGAATAGAAATGTGAAGGATAAAGCATCTTGGCAAGGCTAAAGAGGGAAAAAAAATGAAAAGGTGGTGTAACATGAGGACTTCTCCGGGGGTCACCCATCCTAGTACTACTCTCGCCCAAGCACGCTTAACTTCAGAGTTCTGATGGAATCCGGTGCATTAGTGCTGGTATGATCACTCCCGTTATGCTAATGGTGCAAAGCCCTTATGTGTTGAGGTTCACCGTCACAGCCAAGAAAGACGACCCATTCAAAAGTCCCAGTGGGCTTATCGACAGCACATCTGCTCCAACAACGCAACATTCTGGCAAGAGATGATACTGACGCATTGTAGAGCCTCTAATGTTATGCGATTTGGGTTCTAGTACTTTTCGCGGCTCACGGCAAATGACCTAGGGTGAAAAAATAGCACAAAAAAAAGAAATGTGGTCGTAAACTAATGAAAACGTTCAATTTTGGGTACCAAAAATAGGGGCAGCCGAGCAGGCTTGCTGCCCCCGCGTAGAGCTCATAGAGAGCTTTCTAGAGAATATGTTGTATGCCGTATAACTTCTTACAGATCAAAAGTCATGGGCACTGGACTGATGGGGACTTGGTCACAAGCCCTGCGCCCTCGATTTTCGGGCCCAACCTCTACGCAAAGCTAAGATGTCTTGCCGAAGATGCCATGGTACTCGAGAATAGAAATGTGATGGATAAAGCATCATGGCATGGCTGAACAGGGATAAAAAAATGAAAAGGGGGTGCAACACGAGGACTTCTCTAGGGTTCACCCATCCTATTACTACCCTTGTCGAAGCACGTTTAACTTCGGAGTTCTGATGGGATATGGTGCATTAGCATTGGTATGATCGCACCCATCATGCTAATGGTGCAAAACGCTTATGTGTTGATGGTTACAATCCCAACCTAGAGAGACGGCCCTTTTAAAAGGCCCAATGGGCTCACAGACAGCCCATCTGCTTCAACAATGCAGTATTCTTGCAAGATGTGATATCGACGCGTTGTAGAGAATCTAATGTTCCGCAAGTTGGGTTCTCATCTTTTTTACGGCTCACGACGAATGACGCCAGACAAAAAAATAGCGCAATAAGAAGAAAAGTAACTCGAAAGTGATGAAAATATTCGATTTTGGGTATCAAAAAGAGGGATAGCTAAGCAGGCTTGCTGCCCTAGTCGTAGGGCTCCCAGAGACCTTTCCAACGGTATGCTGTGTGCCGTATAACTCCTTACGGATAAAAAGTTATGGGCACCGGGGCGACGGAGACCTTGTTACAAGCTGCACTCCCTCGGTTTGCAGGTCCAGCCTCTAGGAGAAGCAAAGTTGTCTTGCCCAAGATGCCGTGGGACTCAAGAATAGAAATGTGATGGATAAAGCATCTTGGCAAGGTTAAACGGGAAAAAAATGAAATGGAGGTGCAACACGAGGACTTCATAGGGGGTCACATATCCTCGTGCTACTCTCGCCCAAGCACGCTTAACTTCGGAGTTCTGATGGGATCTGGTGCATTAGTGTTGGTATGATCGCACCCGTCATGCTGATGTTGGAAAGCGCTTATGTGTTGACGATTCATAGTCCCAGCCAAGAGAGACGACCCATTCAAAAGGCTCAAAGGGCTTATCGACAGCCCATCTCCTTCAACATGGCAGCATTCTCGCAAGATGTTATATCGACACATTGTAGAGACTCTAATGTTCCGTGAGTTAGGTTCTCGTCCTTTTCACGGCTCACGGTGAATACCATGAGATGAAAAAATAAAGTAAAAAGAAAAAAAGTGGCCCGAAACTGATGAAAATGTTTGATTTTAGGTACCGAAAACAAGTGACGCCGACGAGGGTTGCCGCCTCTGTCGTACAGCTCCCAGAGAGCATTCCAACGGTATGTTGTGCGCCGTATATCTCATCACGGATCAAAAGTTATGGGCACAAGAGTGACGAAGACCTAGTCACAAGCCCCACTACCCCGGTTTGCGGGCCCAGCCTCTACGTGAAGCGAAGTTGTCTTGCCCAGGATGCCGTGTGACTCGAGAATAGAAATGTGATGGATAAAGCATCTTGGCAAGGCTAAATAGGAAAAAAAAATGAAAAAGTATGTGCAACAAGAGGACTTCTCAGGGGGTCACCTATCTGAGTACTATTCTCGCCAAAGCTTGCTTAACTTCAGAGTTCTGATAGAATCTGATGCATTAGTGCTGGTATGATCTCACCCGTCATGCTAATGGTACAAATCCCTTATGTGTTGACGGTTCACAGTCCCAGCCAAGAGAGACGGTCCATTCAAAAGGCCCAATGGGCTTATCGACTGCCTATAAGCTCCAACAACGCATCATTCTCTCAAGATGTGATATCGACGCATTGTAGAGCCACTAATGTTCTGCGAGTTCAGTTCTCGTCATTTTTGTAGCTCACGACGAATGACCTGGGACGAAAAAATTGTGCAAAAAGTAGAAAAGTGGTCCAAAATTAATGAAAACGTGCGATTTTGGGTACCTAAAAGAGGCGTAGCCAAGCAGCCTTGCTGCCCTCATCGTAGAGGTCCCAGAGAGCTTTCCAATGGTATGATGTACGCCACATAACTCCTTACTGATCAAAAGTTATGGGCACCGGAGCGACGGAGACTTGGTCACAAGCCCTACAACCTCAGTTTGCGGGCCCAACCTCTGCGTGAAGCGAAGGTTTCTTTCCTAATATGCCGTGGGACTCGAGAATAGAAATGTGATGGATAAAGCATCTTAGCAAATCTAAAAGGGGAAAAAAAATGAAAAGGGCGTGTGACCCGAGGACTTCCCACGGGGTCACCAATCCTAGTACTACTCTTGCCAAGCACGCTTAACTTCAAAGTTCAGATGGGATCTAGTGCATTAGTACTGCTATGATCACCCCCGTCATGATGATGGTGCGAAGCCCTTTTGTGTTGAAGGTTCACAGTCCCAGCCAAGAGAGACGACCCATCCAAAAGGCTCAATAGGCTTATCGACAGCCCATCTACATGAACAAAGTAGTTTTCTGGCAAGACGTGATATCGACGGATTGTAGAACCTCTAATATTCTATGAGTTGGGTTCTCGTCCTTTCGCGGCTCAAGACGAATTACTTGGGAAGAAAAAACAACGCCATAGGAAGAAAAATGGCCTGAAACTGATGAAAACATTCGATTTTGAGCATCAAAAATTGGGGCAGCAAAGCTGGCTTGTCGCCGCCGTCATAGAGCTCCCAGAGAGCTTTCCAATGGTATGTTGTGCGCCACATAACTCCTTACAGATCAAAAGTTATGGGCACCGGAGCAACGGTGACTTGGTAACAAGCCCCATGCTCTCGGTTTGCGAGCCTAACCTCTACGCGAAGCAAAGTTCTCTTGCCCAATATGCCGTGGGACTCGAGAATAGAAATGTGATGGATAAAGCATCTTGGCAAGGCTAAACAGGGGAAAAATGAAAATGGGGTGCAATCCGAGGGCTTCCTAGTGGGTCACCCATCCTAGTACTACTATTGCCCAAGCATGCTTAACTTCGGAGTTTTGATGGTATCCAATGCAATAGTGCTGGTATGATCGCACTCGTCATGCTGATGGTGCAAAGTCCTTATGTGTTGACGGTTCACAGTCCTAGCCAAGAGAGACGACCCATTCAAAAGGACCAATGGGCTTATCGACAACCCATCTGCTTCAAAAACGCATCATTCTCACAAGAAGTGATATTGACGTGTTGTAGACCCTCAATTGTTCCTCAAGTTAGGTTTTCGTCCTTTTTTGCGGCTCACGACGAACGACCCGGGATGAAAAAATAGTACAAATAGTAAAAAATTGGCCCGAAACTGATGAAACTGTTCAATTTTGGGTACCAAAAATTGGGACCGCAGAGTAGACTTGCTCGTCGTAGAGTTCCCAGAGAGCTTTCCAACGGTATGCTCTGTGCCGCATAACTCCTTACGGATCAAAAGTTATGGGCACTAGAGCGACGGAGACTTGTTCACAAGCCCCACACCCTTGGTTTGCGAGCCTAGCCTCTACGCGAAGCAAAGTTCTCTTGCCCGAGATACCGCGAAACTCGAGAATAGAAATGTGATGGATAAAGCATCTTGGTAAGGCTAAATAGGGAAAAAAATAATGAAAAGGGTGTGCAACACGAGGACTTCTCATGGGATCACCCATCATAGTACTACCCTCGTCCAAGCATGCTTAACTTCGGAGTTCTGATGGGATCTGGTGAATTAGTACTGGTATGATCGCACCTGTCATGCTGATGGTGCAAAGCGCTTATGTGTTGACGGTTCACATTCCCAGCCAAGAGAGACGGCCTATTCAAAAGGCGCAATGGGCTTATCGACAGCCCATCTGCTTCAACAATGCAGCATTCTCACAAGACATGATATCAACGCATTGTAGAGCCTCTAATATTCTGCGAGTTGGGCTCTCATCTTTTTCGCGGCTCACGACGAATGACTTGGGATGAAAAAACAGCGCAATACGAAGAATAGTGGCCCAAAACTGATGAAAACATTCGATTTTGGGTACTGAAAATAGGCGCAGTCAAGCAAGCTTGCTGCCCATGTTGTAAAGCTCCCAGAGAGCTTTCCAATGATATGTTGTGCGCCGCATAACTACTTATGGATCAAAAGATTTGGGCACCGGAGCGACAGAGACCTGGTCATAAGCCCCACGCCCTCAGTTTGGAGGCCCAGCCTCTAAGAAAAGCAAAGTTGTGTTGCCCAAGATGCCGTGGGACTCGAGAATAGAAATGTGATGGATAAAGCATGTTAGCAAGACTAAACGGGGAATAAAAATGAAATGGGGGTGCAATACTAGGACTTCCTAGGGGGTCACCTATCCGAGTACTACTCTTACCTAACCACGCTTAACTTCAGAGTTTTGATAGGATCAAGTGCATTAGTGCTGCTATGATCGCACCCGTCATGCTGGTGGTACAAAGCCCTTATGTGTTGACAGTTCACAGTCCCAGCCAAGTGAGACAGCCTATTTGCATCAACAACGTAGTATTCTCACAATACGTTATATCGACGCATTGTAGAGCCTCTAATATTCCACGTGTTGGGTTCTCGTCCATTTTGCGGGTCACGACGAATGACTTGGGATGAAAAAACAGTGCAATACGAAGAAAAGTGGCCCGAAACAGATGAAAATGTTCGATTTTAATTACCATAAATAGGAGCAGTCAAGCAAGCTTGCTACCCCCGTCGTAGAGCTCCCAGAGAGCTTTCCAACGGTATACTGTGTGCGGCATAACTCCTTACGGATCAAAAGTGTTAGGCACTGGAGCGATGGAGAACTGGTCACAAGCCTCACACCCTCAGTTTGCAGGCCCAGCCTCTACGAGATGCAAAGTTGTCTTGCCCATGATGCCGTGGGACTTGAGAATAAAAATGTGATGGATAAAGAATCTTTGCAAGGCAAAACAGGGAAAAAAAATGAAAACGGGTTGCAATACGAGGACTTCTCAAGGGGTTACCCATCATAGTAATACCCTCGCCCAAGCACGCTTAACTTCGGAGTTCAGATGGGATCTGGTGAATTGGTACTGGTATGACCGCACCCGTCATACTGATGGGGCAAAGGGGTTATGTGTTGACGGTTTCCTATCCCAGCCCAGAGAGAAGGCCCATTAAAAAGGCCCAATAGGCTTATCGATACCCCATCTGCTTCAACAACGCAGGATTTTTGCAAGACGTGATATCGACGCATTATAGAGCATCTAATGTTTGGCGAGTTGGGTTCTTGTCCTTTTCACGACTCACAACAAATGACCTGGGATGAAAAAACAGTGCAATACGAAGAAAAGTGGTCCCAAATTGATGAAAACGTTCAATTTTTGGCACCAAAAATAGGCGCAGCCAAGCAGGTTTATTGCCCCTGTCGTAGAGCTCCCTACGAGGTTTTCAATGGTATGTTGTGCGCCGTATAACTCCTTACAGATCAAAAGTTATGGGCACCGGAGAGATGGAGACTTGGTCACAGGCCCCACGGCCTCGGTTTGCAGGCCCAGCCTCTACGCGAAGCAAAGTTGTCTTGCCTAAGATGCCGCGGGACTCGATAATAGAAATGTGATGGATAAAGCATCTTGGGAGGGTGAAACGGGGAAAAAAAATAAAAATGGGGGTGCAACACGAGGACTTCCATGGGGGTCACTTATCCTATTACTACTCTCGCCATAGCATGCTTAACTTCGGAGTTCTGATAGGATCTGGTGCATTAGTACAGCTATGATCGCACCCGTCATGCTAATGGTGCAAAGCCCTTATGTGTTGACGGTTCACAGTCCCAACCAAGAGAGATAGCCCATTTGCATCAACAACGCAGTATTCTCGCAACACGTTATATCGACGAGTTTTAGAGCCTCTAATGTTCTGTGAGTTGGGTTCTCGTCCTTTTTGCGGCTCACTATGAATGACTCGGGATGAAAAAATAGCGCAAAAAGAAGAAAAATGGACCGAAACTAATGAAAACGTTCGATTTTGGGTACCGAAAATAGGCGCAGCCGAGCAGGCTTACTGCCCCCGTCGTAGAGCTCCTAGAGAGATTTTCAACAGTACAACTCTCACCTAAGCACACTTAACTTCGGAGTTCTAAGGGGATCCAGTGCATTGGTGCTGGTTTGATCGCACTCGTCATGCTGATGGTGCAAAGCCCTTATGTGTTGACGGTTCACAGTCCCAACGAAGAGAGACAACCCATTTAAGAAGCCCAATAGGCTTATTGACAGCCAATCTACTTCAACAACGCATCATTCTCGCAAGACGTGATATCGACGCATTGTAGAGCCTCTAATGTTCTGCGAGTTGGGTTCTCGTCTTTTTCGCGGCTCACGACGAACGACCCGGGATTAAAAAAAGACCAAAAAGTAGAAAAGTGGCACAAAATTGATGAAAACGTTTGATTTAGGGTACCAAAAATAGGGGCAGCCGAGCAGGCTTCTTGTCCCTATTGTAGAGCTCTTAGGGAGCTTTCTAATGGTATACTATGTATCGCATAACTCCTTATGGATCAAATGGTATGGGCACTAGCGCGACGGAGACCAGGTCAAAAGCCCCACTACCTCGGTTTGCAGGCCCAGCCTATACGCAAAGCGAACTTATCTTGCCCAAGATGTCGTGGGACTCGAGAATAGAAATGTGATGGATAAAGCATCTTGGCAATGCTAAAGAGGGAAAAAAAAGGGGTGCAACCCGAAGACTTCTCAGGGGGTTATCCATCCTAGTACTACTCTTACCCAAACATGCTTAACTGTGGAGTTCTGATAGGATATAGTGCATTAGTGCTGGTATGATCACACCCGTCATGCTGATGGTGCAAAGCCCTTATGTGTTGACGGTTCACAGTCCCAGCCAAGAGAGACGGCTCATTCAAAAGGCCCAATGGGCTTATCGACAGCCCATCTGCTCCAACAACGCAACATTCTAGCACGACGTGATATCGACACATTGTAGAGCCTCTGATGTTCTGCGATTTGAGTTCTCGTCCTTTTCGCGTCTCATGACGAATGACCTGGGGCAAAAAAATAGCAAAAAAAGAATAAAAGTGGTCCTAAATTGATGAAAACGTGCAATTTTGGGTAGCAAAAATAGGCGCAGCCGAGCGGGCTTGCCGCCTCCGTCATATAGCTCCTAGAGAGCTTTCCAACGGTATGTTATGCACTGCATAACTCCTTACAAATCAAAAGTTATAGGCATAGGAGCGACGGAGACCGAGTCACAAGCCCCATGCCCTCGGTTTGCGTGCCCAACCTTTACGCGAAGCGAAGTTGCCTTGCCAAAGAAGCCGTGGGACTCGAGAATAGAAATGTGATGGATAAAGCATCATGGCATGGCTAAATAGGGATAAAAAAAAAATGAAAAGGGGGTAAAACACGAGGATTTCTCTAGGGTTCACCCATCCTATTACTACCCTTGCCAAGCACGTTTAACTTTGGAGTTCTGATGGGATATGGTGTACTAGTGCTTGTATGATCGTACTCGTCATGCTGATGGTCCAAAGCCCTTATTTGTTGACGTTTCACAGTCCCTACCAAGAGAGATGACCCATTCAAGAGGCCCAATGGGCTTATCGACTGTCCTTCTGCTTCATCAACGAATCATTCTCGCAAGACGTGATATCGACACATTGTAGAGCCTCTAATGTTCCTTGAGTTGGGTTCTCGCCTTTTTCACGGCTCACAACCCGGGATGAAAAAAAGAGCAAAAAGTAGAAAAGTGGCCTAAAACTGATGAAAACGTTTGATTTAGGGTACCAAAAATAGGGGCAGCAGAGCAGGCTTCTTGTCCCTATCGTAGAGCTCCTATAGAGCTTTCTAACGGTATACTGTGCACCGCATAACTCCTTACGGATCAAATGGTATGGGCACTAGAGCGACGGAGACCAAGTCAAAAGCCCCACTACCTCGGTTTGCGGGCCCAGCCTCTACGCAAAGCGAAGTTATCTTGGACAAGATGTCGTGGGACTCGAGAATAGAAATGTGATGGATAAAACAACTTGGCAAGGCTAAAGAGGGGAAAAAAAAAAGAAAAGGGGGGAGCAACACGAAGACTTCTCAGGGAGTCACCCATCCTAGTACTAATCCTGCCCAAGCACGCTTAACTTCGGAGTTCTGATAGGATCTGGTGCATTAGTGCTGGTATGATCACACCTGTCATGCTGATGGTGCAAAGCCCTTATGTGTTGACGGTTCACAGACCTAGTCAAGAGAGACGGCTCATTCAAAAGGCCTAATGGGCTTATCGACAGCCCATCTGCTCTAACAACGCAATATTCTGGCAAGACGTGATATCGACGCATTGTAGAGCCTTTAATGTTCTGCGATTTGGGTTCTCGTCCTTTTCGCGGCTAACGACGAATGACTCAGGGCAAAAAAATAGCACAAAAAGAAGAAAAGTGGCCCTAAATTGATGAAAACGTGCAATTTTGGGTAGCGAAAATAGGCGCAACCGAGCAGGCTTGCCGCCTCTATCATATAGCTCCTAGAGAGCTTTCCAAAAGTATGTTGTGCACTGCATAACTCCTTACGAATCAAAAGTTATGGGCATAGGAGCGACGAAGACCGGGTCACAAGTCCTACGCCCTCGGTTTGCGTGCCCAACCTTTACATGAAGTGAAGTTGTCTTGCCAAAGATGCCGTGGGACTCGAGAATAGAAATGTGATGGATAAAGCATAATGGGATGGCTGAACAGGAATAAAAAAATGAAAACGGGGTACAACACGAGGACTTCTCTGGGGCTCACCCATCCTATTACTACCCTCGCCCAAGCACGTTTAACTTCGGAGTTCTGATGGGATATGGTGCATTAGTACTGGTATGATCGCATGCATCATGCTGATGGTGCAAAGCGCTTATGTGTTGATGGTTCACAATCCTAACCTAGAGAAACGGCCCTTTCAAAAGGCCCAATGGGATTATAGACAGCCCATCTGCTTCAACAACGCAGCCGAGCAGGCTTGCTGCCCCCGTCGTAGAGCTCCCAGAGAGGTTTCCAACTGTACAACTCTCGCCCAAGCTTGCTTAACTTCAGAGTTCAGATGAGATCCAGTGCATTAATGGTGGTATGATCGCACACGTCATGTTGATGGTGCAAAGCCTTCTGTGTTGACGGTTCACAGTCCCTACCAAGAGAGATGGCCCATTCAAAAGGCCCAATGGGCTTATCGACAACCCATCTACTTCAACAATGCATCATTCTCACAAGACGTGATGGCAACACATTGTAAAGCCTCTAATGTTCCTCGAGTTGGGTCTCATCCTTTTCACGACTCCCGACGAACGACCCAGAATTAAAAAACAGCACAAAAAGCATAGAAGTGGCCCGAAACTGATGAAAACGTTCGATTTTAGGTACCAAAATTTGAGGCAGCCAAGAAGATTTGCTGCCTCCGTCGTAGAGCTCATAGAGAGCTTTCCAAAGGTATGCTATGCGCCGTATAACTCCTTACAGATCAAAAGTTATGGGCACCGAAGCGACGGGAACTTGGTCACAAGCCCTATGCCCTTAGTTTTCGGGCCCAACCTCTACGCAAAGCGAAGTTGTCTTTTCGAAGATGTTGTAGGACTTGAGAATAGAAATGTGATGGATAAAGCATCATGGCATGGCTGAACAGGGATAAAAAAAATGAAAAGGGGGTGCAACACGAGGACTTCTCAGGGGTTCACCCATCTTATTACTACCCTCGCCCAAGCACGTTTAACTTTGGAGTTCTGATGGGATTTGGTACATTAGTGCTGGTATGATCGCACCCATCATGCTGACGGTGCAAAGCGCTTATGTGTTGATGGTTCACAATCCTAACCTAGAGAGACGACCCTTTCAAAAGTCGCAATAGGCTTATAGACAGCCCATCTACTTCAACAACGCAACATTCTCGCAAGACGTGATATCGACGCGTTGTAGAGAATCTAATATTCTGCGAGTTGAGTTCTCATCCTTTTCGCGGCTCAAGACGAATGACCCAAGACAAAAAAAACAGCGCAATAAGAAGAATATTAACCAGAAACTGATGAATACATTCAATTTTGGGCATTAAAAATAGTGTTAGCCGAGCAGGCTTGCTGCCCTTGTCGTAGAGCTCCTAGAGAGCTTTCCAACAGTATACTGTGCGCCGCATACCTCCTTACGGATATAAAGTCATGGGCATAGGAGCGACGGAGACCTGGTCACAAGCTCCACTCCCTCGGTTTGCAGGTCCAGCCTCTAAGAGAAGCAAAGTTGTCTTGCCCAAGATGCCGTGGGACTCGAGAATAGAAATGTGATGGATAAAGCATCTTGGCAAGGCTAAACGGGAAAAAAATTCAAATGGAGGTGCAACACGAGGACTTCCCAGGCGGTCACATATCCTTGTGCTACTCTCGCCCAAGCACGCTTAACTTCAGAGTTCTGATGGGATTTGGTGAATTAGTGCTGGTATGATCGTACCCGTCATACTGATGGTGCAAAGCGCTTATGTGTTTATGGTTCATAGTCCCAGCCAAGAGGGACGACCCATTCAAAAGGCTCAATGGGCTTATCGACAACCCATCTCCTTCAACAACGCAGCATTCTCGCAAGACGTTATATCGACGAGTTGTAGATCCTCTAATGTCTCGTGAATTAGGTTCTCGTCCTTTTCACGGCTCACGACGAACGCCCCGGGATGAAAAAATTGTGTAAAAAGAAAAAAAATGGCCCGAACCTGATGAAAATGTTTGATTTTAGGTACCGAAAACAAGCGAAGCTGAGCAGGCTTGCTGCCTCTGTCGTAGAGCTACCAAAGAGCTTTCCAATGGTATGTTGTGCGCCGTATAACTCATCACGGATCAAAAGTTATGGGCATAGGAATGACGAAGACCTGGTCACAAGCCCCACACCCTCGGTTTGCGAGCCCGGCCTCTACGCGAAGCGAAGTTGTCTTGCCCAAGATGCCGTGGGACTCAAGAATAGAAATGTGATTGATAAAGCATCTTGGCAAGGCTAAACAAGGAAAAAGATAAAAAAGTATGTGCAACACAATGACTTCCAAGGGGTCGCCTATCCTAGTACTACTCTTACCTAAGCTTGCTTAACTTCATAGTTCTGATGGGATACGGTGCATTGGTGCTGGCATGATCGCACCCGTCATGCTGATGATGCAAAGCCCTTATGTGTTGACGGTTGACAGTCCCAGCCAAGAGAGACGACCAATTCAAAAGGCCCAATGGGGTTATTGACAGCCCATATTGTGACACCCCGATCCCTCTCGAGACCGGGAGTTCTAACAATCAATCTATTCACAACCCAAATCCAAACCCGGGCAAGATTTTAGGGAAAGACGGACAGAGTCTCCCCTGTTTCTAGGCAAATTGCAAAACCTGTAATAGCATATAAATGGACCAACACCGTGTCCAACCATTCAACCACCTCAAGGCCATCCCAGCCTCGGTTCACAACAAGCAATTCACAAGTAAATATAAATTCAAGCTTAGCAATTAAACTACACCAACCTATTGCATAAAGTAGACTATCATGACTTTCTATCTTTTTCCCTTTTTGTCATTACAAATATATATTGAAGTTAAGCTATATTAACTAAATACATAATCTAATGAACTTAAATTACATCCCCTTTAACATTAAATACATATAATACATAAAAGCATACAACTTTTCAACTTTGACAACTCAAGTCACATAGGCACGCAGGACAACCCTTCAAGCACGGACTTTCACGAAATCACGAACTTTCCAGCTAACATGGCATTTCCTGAAATGTGGTGGTGAGGAGTGAGTATACACAACACGTATACTCAGTGAGGGCGAGACAGATATCGAGATGGAGAGAAAGAAGATCGTGCAATGCAAATAGGTACAGTTAAGCAATACAATCAATAAAAGGCATTCAATATATATAACAATACAATAAACAATTAAGAAAAGCATTAACACAACCAATTAAAGCTATACCACACTTTGAAGGCTATGGATCACTCGAGCGAGTAATGTACCGATCACGATTCCGATGACATTAACGAAGACGCGCCGGCCCAAACCACCTTATAACACTAGTTTGGAATACCCCGGGAGTAACCATCAATTCTACGACCCAAATGTCCCTGGGAGGCAACCCAAGCGAGAAAGGGAATAGCAGCGGAGCTAGAGCAACCAACACTGGCAACCCGAGGCTATCCAGAGAGGCCCATCACTCACGCGCGAGACACTATGCAATGCAAGACTCGATACAAGGCGATGAGCGAGCGATATCAAGCATTCTCAACAATTGATAATGTGACGCCCGAGAATTTGCCATGCATTTAATTACTGTTGCATCCCTTGTTTGCGCATTTACTTCTATGCCTTATTAACTGACTTTGTGACTACTATTCACTCCGTTTTTAAAATGCTTTCTATTAGTTAACTAGCATTTTTATTAAATCATATTAATTGTAAAAGTAGTGGGAAAAATGTGCATTTGAGCTTAAGGCGATAGGAAGGCTCGTTTAGAAAATGACTTTAGTAGTTGAATGAATAGTATTACGTAACTAACTTAGGTAATTAATTAGCTAGCATATATTTTACCACCTTAGGCTCGTTTCTAAACTTTCAATGCACATTTTAAAAGCCATTTAATTACCCAACATGACCCCACCCAAAGTCCTACCTTATATAACATAACACAACACATTATAACACAAAAACAAAAGAAATTTCAGCTTGTGAACAGTGCCTTACCCGACAGCCTCCCTTGTGCATTTGGAAGAGATTTTGCTCATCAAATCATCAATTCAAGCCAAGCCAAGCCTCGAGCAACTAGTGTAGGGTGTTTGCAAGGTTCCTAGGTGCTCCTACGCGTAGTGGTGAGGGATTTCATAGCTTGTTTTTGCATTTTTAAATCATTGCTCATTTCTTGAATCGTTGGAAATATGATTAAATGCCATTGTAAATGTTATCTATGCTAATGTACTATCTATATGAATGCTAGAGAACACTTTTGAACCGTCGTTTCGCAATTTAAACGGTTAGAATCGTTAGTTTGATTTCTAGGGTGAATAGTGACATTTTTTCTAGGGTTTTGTGTAATTGTTCGAATTGGCTTGAATTAATGCTTCTAATTGATGCCTTAGGTACTAGTGAAGATAATCAAATAGCCCCGTACACTTGCATTGCCCTTAAATCGCCTAAAAATGGAAAATAGCCGACTTTAAGTTGGGGCTTTCGGGGTTAATGCGATTCCGGGTGGATTCGGGCTTCAATTCTAGTTTCCTTAGGCTACCTAGGTGCTATAGATACCTTGATATCCCTTGTTTGAAGCCCGGGCAATGCAGGTGTGGTTTAAAGCCAAAAGAGGGAAATTGGGGCTTTCGGGGTAAACGCGGGCATTTGATTGAGTTCGAGGGTTGAAAGGGTACCTTGGGGGTTAGTTAGAAGGTTGGGAGAGTTTCTTTTGAAAATGAAATCATTAACTTGGGTTTGGAAGAGAAATAGTATGTAAAATAAAGGGGTTTAAGTGCAATTTCGTTTGTCTCACATTACTAAACCCACGGCATAACTTCACGAGTGTTTATATGTGATATTAAGTTGGTTTGGAGCTTTTGGTGTAATCCTATGCTTATTTTGTATATGTTCACTTGTAAACTGCTTATTAACTTCTATATTTGCTTCTATCCTAATTGCAACGAGGTCAACCTACTTTGTTGATCCTCATAGGTGTTAATGCTTATATTATTGCTATTAACTTGCCATCATTAAGTGCATTGCATAGTGGTTGCACAACCATAGTGTCGGGGCGGATGTGTTGAATATCGGCTGGGCGGCAGAGGGCTTGCCGGTGGATATTCAAACTCCGTACCCTATTCCCTCATTCGCCTGGTCCGGAGATTGCCAGGGGATGTTGGGTCGTAGGTTTCGGGGTACATCCGGAGTACACCCACTGGAGTGATTGGGGTTATGCCGGCTTATCGTGATCGTGCTCGTGGTTCGTTCGTGGATCGTGATTGAAGACCAGTGAAGATTGGTGTATAGGGGATTGTTGAAATGTATCCTTTTAATTGTGTGGTTATTTAAGTTATCATTGATTCTTAAATTGTTAAAGTGTTATTGTTGTGTAATTGTATTATCTGTTGCATTGCACGCCCCGGGACTATATCCCTCACTGGGCAACAGTGGTTGCTCATACCTCGATATCTGTTTCAAGAGACGCTGAGGGTGATCCCCAGCTTGTTGATTTAGTTGAGGAAGAATAAGTTCAGACCGAGCCTTTACCTTAGTTGCTGTGTCTGATAACTTGAGGTGGTTAATGATTTTGTTGCTTTGTGGAAGACTCATCTGATTACTTTATGTACTATTTTGTAGCCCAAGGGCTTTGTATATGCTTGTTGTATAAGTTGAAGATTAAATGGATAGGTTGTAGCTTTGAAAGTCTACGAACTGTAATAACTTTTATTCTTGTCTTATTTCCTTGCATGCTTGGGAGTGGATAGTTGATGTAGAATGCTTTATCCCTTAAGTTGCTTTATTGATTTCCTAGAATGTTATGATTATAAGACTATGCTGTCAACTAGTTCTCGCATGCTTGTGTGTTTTGGAGTTATTGTGCACTATAAGGCTCGGATGGCCTTATAGCTTTGTTGTTTAATTGAGAAAAGTTGTATTGTATTGTGGGGACCTTGTTTAAGTGTTTACAGGTTTTCAGAATGTCCACGGTACAGGGGAGACTCTGTCCGTGTGTCGGGTCCGGACTTAACCTTTAGCTTGGGGGTTGGGTCGGGGCGTGACATTTAAGTGGTATCAGAGCTATAGATTGCATGAAGCCGGGTTAAATTTCTCGGTCTGTGGGTAGAGATTTGTTATGTGACTTTGTGAATACATGAGTCCTTGATTTTTATTGACCTAAGTGAAATTTGAATAAGGAATGAACATGCTAGCATGGAAATAGAATATCAAGAGTCTAGAATGTCAAGTATGATCTAGTGATTTATGTTTACTTCGAGAATGTGGAATATTTATTTGAATCCCTATGTACTTGACTTTATGTGAATCTAATTGGACTTTTCTTTATATGTTTACTTATAAATTGCATATATACATATATACCTGTCATAACACTTTGCATTCTAGCTATTCGTGATGGGGCCTCGTCGTCGTGCTGATAATCCGAATGTTGGTGGAGAACCCGAGGGGGTACAAGGGCAAGAAGCTGAGGTGGCCGAAAATGCACCGCAGGTTCAAGAGCCGAGCACTGCACAGATCTTGGCCACGATGGCCACAGCTATGAACACTATCGCCCAGTTTGTTACACAACAGGGTCAACCAGGGGTCGTTGCAGGTAATCAGGCTGCGAGAGCCGGAGGTAGTGGTCCTACCGGAGGGAATCTGTATGATCGGTTTATACATCATGGGGCCTATACTTTCTTTGGGGAGCCGGACGATATGAAAGCTGAAATGTGGCTAAGAAAGTTCGAGAGAGTGGCAGCGATATTGGAGTGCCATGATGACAGGAAGATTACTTATGCTACTTTCCTTCTCGAGGGTGATGCTGAAGATTGGTGGAATACCATCAGTGAGAAATGGGTAGCTGAGGGAGGTCATCATTCGTGGGCCAATTTTGTCCGACAGTTTCGAGACAAGTATATATCGGTAGTTGCCCGCGAGAGGCGACAGACTGAGTTCATAAACTTGAGGCAGGGAAGTATGACGGTAGATCAATACGAGGCTACTTTTACCCGGCTTTCCCGTTATGCACCAGCTTTAATTCAGCCGGAGGACATGAAGATTCAGAGGTTCATCATGGGTTTGAGGAGAGATATTATGCTGAACTTGTCTTCAAATGATTTTCCTAACTATGCTGCAGTAGTCCGAGCTGCCTCGAGATATGAGAAACGGAAAGCCGATGTATTAGCCGAGACCAGTCAATCGAGTAAACGGTTTCAGTCTCAGAGTCAAGGATACCAGGGGCAGGCTGTATCAGTTGGGCAGAGTTCGCAGCGGAGACAGACTCAGAGTTACACAGGGCCTACTCAGACTCAGGCACGACCAGTTCAGAGTCAGACTCAGAGTCAGTTCCGTCCAGCAGTTTCCCGTTCGCAGCAGGGTAGTTCAGCTACCTCTACTTACAAAGCTCCTTCGGGAGGCACTGTTGCAAGACGTCACCAGCAGTGCAGCTTCTGTCAGCGTCAGGGTCACACTGAGGATGTTTGTTGGAAGAAACATAACAAGTGTACAGGTTGCGGCAGTGATCAGCACAGGGTTAAAGACTGTCATAAATTTAAGAACCCTAGGGGTCAGACATCAGCTCAGAACTCTCAGACCAGGGCCCCAGCTGCAGTACCACCACCACGAGGCCAGGCCCGAGTATTTGCTTTGGATGCCGAGGAGCTTCCGGACACTACCGCTGTGGTAGAAGGTATTTTTCTTCTTAATGATCAATCAGTTAAGGTTTTAATTGATTCCGGGGCTTCGCATTCTTTTATTACTCCTACTTGTGCACAAAATGCTAAATTGAAACATGATAAACTGTTGCATGAGATTGTGGTTTATACTCCTATGGGTCCGAAGTTTGTTACTAGATCTATTTGCAGAGCATGTAGCATATTTATTGAAGGTCGTGTTTTTCCTGCTGATTTGATTATCCTACCCTTCAATGACTTTGAAATTATATTGGGGATGGACTGGTTAAGTAAATATTATGCCCAGCTTGATTGTAGAAAGAAGATTGTGTATCTAGAAATGCCTGACCAGCCTGTACTTAAAATAGTGGGTAGTAGAAAATCTACGGGAACTCCTATTATTTCTTCTATTAGGGCATCTAAATTATTGAGCAAGGGTTGTGAGGCTTATCTTGCTTATTTGATTAATCAACCTGGGGATCAACTGAAATTGAATGATGTACCTATCGTGAGAGAGTTTCCGGGGGTCTTTCCTGAGGAATTACCTGGGTTACCGCCTGATAGAGAGATAGAGTTCATGATTGATTTATTGCCGGGGACTTCACCTATCTCTAGGACTCCGTACAGAATGGCTCCACCTGAGTTGCAGGAATTGAAAGTTCAATTGCAGGGCTTGCTTGAGAAGGGATTCATTCAGCCGAGTTCTTCGCCGTGGGGTGCGCCAGTTCTCTTCGTTAAAAAGAAAGACGGATCTCTTCGCCTATGCATCGATTACCGGGGTCTTAATCAGGTAACCATCAAAAATAAATATCCTTTGCCTTTAATCGAAGAGTTGTTTGATCAGTTGCAAGGCGCCAGGGTATTCTCTAAATTTGATCTGAGGCAGGGCTATTATCAACTGAGGATTAAGAAAGATGATGTTCCTAAAACTGCCTTCAGAACTCGATATGGCCATTATGAGTTTGTTGTCTTGCCGTTTGGTCTTACTAATGCTCCCGCCGCATTTATGGACTTAATGCAGAGGGTATTCCGTCCTTATCTGGATCAATTTGTAGTCATATTTATTGATGACATCCTTGTTTATTCTAAATCTGAGGCGGAACATGAACAGCATCTCAGAATTGTGTTACAGACCCTTCAGGAGCATCGGTTATTTGCAAAGTTTAGCAAGTGTGAATTTTGGCTTAAGCAAGTTGCTTTTCTTGGCCATATTATCTCGCAGGATGGTATTTCTGTTGATCCAGCGAAGATTGAAGTTGTGTTATCTTGGAAACGGCCTGAAACTGTCACGGAGATTCGTAACTTCCTTGGTTTAGCTGGGTATTATCGGAGGTTTGTAAAGGATTTCTCTAAGATTGCAGGGCCTTTAACTCAGCTTACTCAGAAGAAAACAGTATTTGACTGGAATGATAAATGTGAGGCCAGCTTCCAGGAATTGAAGAAGAGATTGACTACAGCTCCTATTCTTGCTTTACCTGAGGGTTATGATAATTTGATGATCTATAGTGATGCTTCGAAGGAAGGTCTGGGTTGTGTATTGATGCAGAATGGCAGGGTTATTGCTTATGCTTCCAGGAAACTAAAGCCTTATGAACTCAACTATCCGACTCATGATCTTGAGCTTGCAGCTATCATTCTTGCATTAAAGAAATGGCGTCATTATCTCTGGGGCAACAAATTTGAAATCTTTACAGATCATAAGAGCTTGAAATATCTGTTTTCCCAGAAAGAGTTGAACATAAGGCAGAGGCGTTGGATGGAATTACTTGAGGACTATAACTGCACTATTAACTATCTTCCAGGTAAGGCCAATATTGTTGCTGATGCTTTGAGCCGAAAGGCTACTGTTGCTAGCTTGATTATCAAGAATTGGGAATTCATGGAAGAATTGTGCTTATGGAAGCCTAGTACTTCAAATTCTGGTATTCAATTTGCAAGTTTGCAGATTCAATCTCTGTTGTTATCCAGGATTCGAGAAGCTCAACAGGCTGATCTTCAATTGTTGAAAGTCTTAGAGAATTCTAAAGGGGGAGAGTCGGATTTCAAACTGCACGACGATGGTATTCTCAAATTCAAAGGTAGAATCTGTATTCCGAATGATCCAACTCTGAAGAAGGATATTCTTGCTGAGGCACACAGTTCTCGATATACTATCCATCCAGGCAGTACGAAAATGTATAAAGATTTGAAGCAGAATTTCTGGTGGAATAATATGAAGAGAGAAATTGCTGACTATGTTGCCCGATGTCTTACTTGTCAGAAAGTTAAAGCAGAACATCAGAGACCTGCAGGGTTGTTGCAGCCTTTGGCTATTCCTGTTTGGAAATGGGATCATATTACTATGGATTTCGTATCCGATTTACCGAAGTCTTCGAGGGGTAACGACTCAGTCTGGGTTATTGTGGATAGACTGACCAAGACTTCTCATTTTATTGCTAAAAAGAAGTCTGATTCTCTTGATAAACTGGTAGAGTTGTATATTGAGAACGTGGTCCGACTTCATGGAATTCCAAAGAGTATTGTGTCGGATAGAGATCCCAGATTCACATCTCAGTTCTGGCAGAAGATTCAGAAAGCTTTGGGCACGAATTTGAATTTTAGTACAGCTTATCATCCTCAGACAGATGGTCAATCCGAGAGAACTATCTTGATCCTTGAGGATATGTTACGGGCTTGCATTCTGGACTTGGATAAAAGTTGGGAGAAATATTTGCCACTAGCAGAGTTCGCCTACAACAATAGTTATCAAGCTACTATTGGTATGGCACCTTATGAGGCACTGTATGGGCGTAAATGTCGGTCTCCTCTCTACTGGGATGATGTTGGTGAGATGAAGACTATCGACCCTACTCTTTTACCTGAAATGAACAAAATGATTGATCAGGTGCAGCTTATCAGAAAAAGAATGCTTACAGCACAGAGCCGGCAAAAGAGTTATGCAGATAGACGACGTCGTGATCTGAAATTTGCTGTGGGGGACCGGGTATTTCTAAAAATTTCTCCTCGCAAGGGTTTGATTCGGCATGGTAAAGGAGGTAAACTCAGTCCTCGATATGTGGGACCATTTGAGATAACTGAAACTGTTGGTGATTTGGCTTACCGTTTGGCTTTACCTCCCAGTCTGGGCAGAATTCATGACGTATTCCATGTTTCCATGCTTCGGAAGTATCAGCCAGATCCCTCTCACATACTTGAGCCGGAACCGCTAGAGATCAGTGAAACTTTGACCTACACCGAGAAACCTCTTCAAATTGTTGATCAGAAAGTTCAGGATTTGAGGACTAAAAGCATTCCGATGGTTAAAGTTCTGTGGAATCATCATGGAGTAGAGGATGCGACATGGGAAAGAGAGGATCAGATGCGGGATCGGTATCCGGAGTTATTCGCCGAATCATGTAAGAATTGCGTGGGCGCAATTAGTTTAAGGGGGAGAGGATGTGACGCCCGAGAATTTGCCATGCATTTAATTACTGTTGCATCCCTTGTTTGCGCATTTACTTCTATGCCTTATTAACTGACTTTGTGACTACTATTCACTCCGTTTTTAAAATGCTTTCTATTAGTTAACTAGCATTTTTATTAAATCATATTAATTGTAAAAGTAGTGGGAAAAATGTGCATTTGAGCTTAAGGCGATAGGAAGGCTCGTTTAGAAAATGACTTTAGTAGTTGAATGAATAGTGTTACGTAACTAACTTAGGTAATTAATTAGCTAGCATATATTTTACCACCTTAGGCTCGTTTCTAAACTTTCAATGCACATTTTAAAAGCCATTTAATTACCCAACATGACCCCACCCCAAGTCCTACCTTATATAACATAACACAACACATTATAACACAAAAACAAAAGAAATTTCAGCTTATGAACAGTGCCTTACCCGACAGCCTCCCTTGTGCATTTGGAAGAGATTTTGCTCATCAAATCATCAATTCAAGCCAAGCCAAGCCTCGAGCAACTAGTGTAGGGTGTTTGCAAGGTTCCTAGGTGCTCCTACGCGTAGTGGTGAGGGATTTCATAGCTTGTTTTTGCATTTTTAAATCATTGCTCATTTCTTGAATCGTTGGAAATATGATTAAATGCCATTGTAAATGTTATCTATGCTAATGTACTATCTATATGAATGCTAGAGAACACTTTTGAACCGTCGTTTCGCAATTTAAACGGTTAGAATCGTTAGTTTGATTTCTAGGGTGAATAGTGATGTTTTTTCTAGGGTTTTGTGTAATTGTTCGAATTGGCTTGAATTAATGCTTCTAATTGATGCCTTAGGTACTAGTGAAGATAATCAAATAGCCCCGTACACTTGCATTGCCCTTAAATCGCCTAAAAATGGAAAATAGCCGACTTTAAGTTGGGGCTTTCGGGGTTAATGCGATTCCGGGTGGATTCGGGCTTCAATTCTAGTTTCCTTAGGCTACCTAGGTGCTATATATACCTTGATATCCCTTGTTTGAAGCCCGGACAATGTAGGTGTGGTTTAAAGCCAAAAGAGGGAAATTGGGGCTTTCGGGGTAAACGCGGGCATTTGATTGAGTTCGAGGGTTGAAAGGGTACCTTGGGGGTTAGTTAGAAGGTTGGGAGAGTTTCTTTTGAAAATGAAATCATTAACTTGGGTTTGGAAGAGAAATAGTATGTAAAATAAAGGGGTTTAAGTGCAATTTCGTTTGTCTCACATTACTAAACCCACGGCATAACTTCACGAGTGTTTATATGTGATATTAAGTTGGTTTGGAGCTTTTGGTGTAATCCTATGCTTATTTTGTATATGTTCACTTGTAAACTGCTTATTAACTTCTATATTTGCTTCTATCCTAATTGCAACGAGGTCAACCTACTTTGTTGATCCTCATAGGTGTTAATGCTTATATTATTGCTATTAACTTGCCATCGTTAAGTGCATTGCATAGTGGTTGCGCAACCATAGTGTCGGGGCGGATGTGTTGAATATTGGCTGGGCGGCAGAGGGCTTACCGGTGGATATTCAAACTCCGTACCCTATTCCCTCATTCGCCTGGTCCGGAGATTGCCAGGGGATGTTGGGTCGTAGGTTTCGGGGTACATCCGGAGTACACCCACTGGAGTGATTGGGGTTATGCCGGCTTATCGTGATCGTGCTCGTGGTTCGTGGATCGTGATTGAAGACCAGTGAAGATTGGTGTATAGGGGATTGTTGAAATGTATCCTTTTAATTGTGTGGTTATTTAAGTTATCATTGATTCTTAAATTGTTAAAGTGTTATTGTTGTGTAATTGTATTATCTGTTGCATTGCACGCCCCGGGACTATATCCCTCACTGGGCAACAGTGGTTGCTCATACCTCGATATCTGTTTCAAGAGACGCTGAGGGTGATCCCCAGCTTGTTGATTTAGTTGAGGAAGAAGAAGTTCAGACCGAGCCTTTACCTTAGTTGCTGTGTCTGATAACTTGAGGTGGTTAATGATTTTGTTGCTTTGTGGAAGACTCATCTGATTACTTTATGTACTATTTTGTAGCCCAAGGGCTTTGTATATGCTTGTTGTATAAGTTGAAGATTAAATGGATAGGTTGTAGCTTTGAAAGTCTACGAACTGTAATAACTTTTATTCTTGTCTTATTTCCTTGCATGCTTGGGAGTGGATAGTTGATGTAGAATGCTTTATCCCTTAAGTTGCTTTATTGATTTCCTAGAATGTTATGATTATAAGACTATGCTGTCAACTAGTTCTCGCATGCTTGTGTGTTTTGGAGTTATTGTGCACTATAAGGCTCGGATGGCCTTATAGCTTTGTTGTTTAATTGAGAAAAGCTGTATTGTATTGTGGGGACCTTGTTTAAGTGTTTACAGGTTTTCAGAATGTCCACGGTACAGGGGAGACTCTGTCCGTGTGTCGGGTCCGGACTTAACCTTTAGCTTGGGGGTTGGGTCGGGGCGTGACAGATAAACATTTCAATCAATAATCAACTCTAACAAGCGTAATAAGCATTAACAAGCATTTACAATCAAACAAGTGACAAAAACAACACCAACTAACATTATCAAGCATTAGCAAGTATTCTATAGGCATTATAAGCATTCTATAGGCAACATAAGCATTCTATAATCAATATAAACATACTATAAGCAATATTCTATGAAAACATACAAAATCACAAAAATGACCCCAACTTCAAAACACTACTACTTTCAAACGAGCCACGAGCTTTGGAAACCGACTTCACCAGTCCTCCTAGGTCACCATAAGGCACGTCTAAAGACCCCGAAACCCTACTTTACCCTAGAATTCACGCAAAGTCCCGATTTTCCCCTTTGCTCGTTTGAACTACAACTATATCAACCAAACACCCAACCAACGCCATAATCGCACCAAAAGTGCTTCCATGGCCTCCCGAAACAATGCCAACACGCAATACGAGAAAATGCTAAACTCGACCGAAACGACCCCGACTTTCACCAAGCCGTTTTTCTCCATTTTTCTATTACACATTCCAATTAAACCACACATTTAGGCATTCTAGCATATCTAGCACATTTCTACATCAACGGACAGCATAACAGCGTAACTTTATCGTTTCAAGGGTTTACTATTCACTAATTACTATTCATTAGTCAATTTAAATTGCAATTTCAATTTTCAACCGCAGAAAATGCTAAAAAGCTATAAATACATGTTCTACAATCAACAAGGAACATTCTTTAAGCAACAAAACGATTAAAACAACAATCTACGCATAAGTTCTAAAAATTAAAGTTTAGACATACATTTTTCAAATGCGCAAATAACGATGAAACCCTCACCTTAGACGCTCCTAGACGCTAGGAAAACCTCGTAGGATGCCTCGGAAACCACCCCGTGCAAGCTCACACGAAGAATCGAAGATTTTGGCTTGAAATCTTTTTTTTTCTTCTACCTCATTTTCGGCCAGCTCTTTCTCTGTTTTCAGCTCTCTTTTTTTATTTTTGTGCTATTTTAAGCTATTTTAAAAGATGACACTTGGTCAACTTGGTCAAGGCTTGGTCAACTAACTTAAACTTGGTCAAACTAGCCTATTTCATGCTTTTTTAAGCTAAAACAACTATGGAAATATTAATTCTCGCTAGCAACAATTAAAATATAAAATTTAAGTCATCTAAATACTAGTTTTCACTATTTGTTGAGGACTAGAATTCATTTCCCAACTATCTCTCTCGATATGCTATGCACTTTGCGGCAATAGAAGAACAACAATTAAATCTCAAAGAATCTAAGAAATATATCATTTTTTTGGAAAGCATCATAGTTTAAAATTTACTCCGGCTCGGAGCTACTTTTCATTTAATTGAAATCTGAGCATTTAAGCGCAAGAAAAATAAAACCGATTGACATCAATATGAAAAGTAGTTGTTATTCCGTTAGAATAATTAGCTCAAGTATTATTCTAGTTACTTCTAAAAGAAATATGAAAATAGAGCTACAAATAAATGTTCAACTAAAAGTAAACACATAATCCAATGCTAACATTTAAGATGTCACTTAATTAAATGCAATTAAATGCCTTTAAATGCATGCCGGTTTCGGGTTATCACACATATGCTCCAACAACGCAGCATTCTCGCAAGTCGTGATATCAACGCATTGTAGAGCCATTAATGTTCTGCGAGTTGGGTTCTCGTCATTTTTGCGGCTCACGACGAATGACCCGGGATGAAAAAATTACGTAAAAAGTAGAAAAATGGTCTGAAACTGATGAAAACGTGCGATTTTGGGAACCTAAAAGAGATGCAACCGAGTAGGCTTGCTGCCCTCGTTTTAGAGCGCCCAGAGAGCTTTCCAACGCTATGATGTGCGCCGCATAACACCTTACGGATCAAAAGTTATGGGCACTGGAGCTACGGAGACCTGGTCACAAGCCCCATGCCCTCGGTTTGAGGGCCCAACCTCTGCGCGAAGCGAAGGTTTCTTTCCTAACATGTCGTGGGACTCGAGAATAGAAATGTGATGGATGAAGCATCTTGGCAATCTAAACGGGGAAAAACAATGGAAACAGCGTGCAACCCGAAGACTTCCCAAGGGGTCACCTATCCTAGTACTACTCTCGCTAACCACGCTTAACTTCGGAGTTCTGATGGGATTCGATGCATTAGTGCTGCTACGATCGCACCCTTCATGATGATGGTGCAAAGCCCTTATGTGTTGAAGGTTCACAGTCCCAACCAAGAGAGATGACCCGCTCAAAAGGCCCAATGGACTTATCGACAACCCATCTGCATCAACAAAGCAGTATTCTGGCAATACGTGATATCGATGCATTGTAAAACCTCTAATGTTCCACAAGTTGTGTTCTCGTCCTTTCGCGGCTCAAGACGAATGACTTGGTGGGAAAAAATTGCGCAATAGGAAGAAAAGTGGCCCAAAACAGATGAAAACATTCAATTTTGAGTACCGAAAATAGGGGCAGCCGGGTAGGCTTGTCGCCCCCATTGTAGAGCTCCCAGAGAGCTTTCCAACGGTATGTTGTGCGCCGCATAACTCCTTATGGATCAAAAGTTATGGGCACCGGAGCGACGGAGACCTAGTCACAAGCCCCACACCCTCGGTTTGCGGGCCCAACCTCTACGCGAAGCGAAGTAGTCTTGGCCAAGATACCATGGACTCGAGAATAGAAATATAATGGATAAAGTATCTTGGCAAGGCTAAACGGAGAAAAAAAATGAAAATGGGGTGCAATCCGAGGGTGTGACACCCCGATCCCTCTCGAGACCGGAAGTTCTATCAATCAATCTAATCACAACCTAATTCCAAACCCGGGCAAAATTTTAGGGAAAAACGGACGGAGTCTCCCCTGTTTCTATGCAAAATACAAACCTGCGATAGCATATAAGTGGACCAATACCATGTCCAAACATTCAACCACCTCAAGGCCATCCGAGCCTCGGTTCTCAACAATCAAACTCAGCAAGTATACATACATTTCCAATTTAAAAGCTAACCTATCTCTTTTCATCTTTGACAAGAACCTTCATGCTTGACAATTAAACCGTGCTAACCTATTTCATAAGTTAGACTATCAAACCATTCTAACTCTTTTCCTTTGGACATTACAAACATGCATTAAAGTTAAGCTATACTAACTAGATACATAATCTAACTTATCAAAGTACTTCAACAATCTAATGAAACTTAAATTACATTCCTTTTGACATTAAATACATACAATATATGAAAGCATACATCTTTACAACTTTGACAACTCAAGCCACATAGGCACGCAAGACAACTCTTCAAGCATTAACTTTCACAAAATCACGAACTTTCCAACTAACATGACATTTCCTGAAATGTGGTGGTGAGGAGTGAGTATACACAACACGTATACTCAGTGAAGGCGAGACAAATATCGAGGTGGAGAGAAAGAAGATCGTGCAATGCAAATAGGTACAGTTAAGCAATACAATAAATAAAAAGACATTCAATATAAACAACAATACAATAAACAATTAAAGAAAACATTAACACAACCAATCAAAGCTATACCACACTTTGAAGGCTATGGTTCACTCGAGCGAGTAATGTACCGATCACGATTCCGATGACTTTAACAATGACGCACCGACTCACCCACCTTATAACTTCCGTTTAGAGTACTCCGGACATACTCTGTCAATTCTACGACTCAAAACTCCCTGGGCGGCAACCCAAGCGAGAAAAGGGAATAGGACACGGAGCTAGAGCAACCTACACTGGCAACCCGAGGCTACCCAGAGAGGCCCATCACTCACGCGCCTGACACTATGCAATGCAATACAAGATACAAGCAATAAACGAGATAACAAACATTTAAAATCAATAAAGTAACAAGAATAACACTAACAAGCATTATCAACAATTGATATACAATTCAATCATAACGAACTTTAACAAGCATAACAAGCAATATTAAGCAATCTATAGGTATTATGCTATGAAAACACACAAAATCACAAAATGACCCCAACTTGTAAAATGCTACTACTTTTAAACGAGCCACGACTTTTGGAAACCGACTTCACCAATCTTCCTAGGTCACTATAAGGCACGTCTAAAGATGCCGAAACCCTACTTAACCCAAAAATTCACGCAAAGCCCCGATTTCTCCCTTTGCTCGTTTGAACTACAACTACCTCAACCGATTACCTAATCAATGTCACAACTGCACCAAAAGTGCTTCCATGACGTACCTCGACAGTGCCTTCACGCAAATCAAGAAAATTCCAAACTTGACCAAAATGACCCCAACTTTCACTAAGCCTTTTTCTCCGTTTTTTCCATTCCACAATCTAATTAAACCATACATTTAGGCATTCTGGCATATCTAGCACCTTCCGACATCAACAGAACGTGTAGCGGAGCAACTTCATCGAAATGGGAGTTTACTATTCACAATTTACTATTCATTAAACAATTTATTTTTCAATTTCGATATTGAACTGCAGAAAATGTTAAAAAGCTATAAATACATATTCTACAATTGCTAGGGAACATTTTTTAAGCCTCAAAACGATTAAAATAACAATATACGTATAAAACCCAAAAATCAAAGTTAATACATAAAATATTCAAATGCACGAATAAACATGAAACCATTACCTTAGATGCTCCTAGACGCTAGGAAAACCTTGTTAGATGCCTCGGAAACAACCCCGTGCAAGCCCTCGCGAAGATGTGAAGATTTGAAGTTGAAATTTCTTTTTTTCCTCTCCTTCTATTTTTGGCCCTTTCATTTCTGTTTCAGTTGTGTTTTTTTTTATTTTGCTAACATTATGCATATAAGGTGACACAAAGTCAAATGGTCAAGGCCTCTTGGCCAATGCTAACTTAAACTTGGTCAACTAAGCTTATTTCATGCATTTTAAAGCTAAAACAACTAACATAAATCCAATTCTAGTTAAATACAACTTAAAACACTAAATATTAGTTTTCACTATTTGCTGAGGACTAGAAATCACTCTCTAACTATTGCTCTCGAAATGTAATGCACTTTGCGACAATAAAAGAATAACAATTAAATCTCAAAGAATTCAAGAAAATATAAATTTTGAAGAATAATCATGGTTGAAAATTACTCCGGCTCGGAGCTACTTTTCATTTAATTGAAAACCGAGCATTAACGTGCAAGAAAAATTAAACCGATTAACAGAAATATGAAAGTAGTTGTTATTCTGTTAAAATAATTAATTCAAGTATTATTTAATTACTTCTAAAAGAAATATGAAATGCTAGAAATGGATGTTTAGCTAAAAATAAACACAAAATTTAATGCTAACATTTAAGATAACACTTAGTTAAATGCAATTAAATGCCATTAAATGCATGCTGGGTTCGGGTTATCACATCCTTCCCCCCTTAAAACAATTGCGTCCTCGCAATTCTTCTTCCAATAGAACTCTGCATCATCTGAAATCCAACTATGACCACTCTTCATTGGTTGCTGAGCAAGACACTGAATAAGAATGCTCGAAGAATACCTTACCAAGAACCCCAATAGTACTGACTGAAAACTCCAAAGCAATAAGGCCAAATAAAGGCTTAATTGAAAATACCATCTTGAAATCCAAATAAGAATTCCGCTAGTCAAGAATATCATAAAAGAATTCCCCGCTAAAAGTGCCGAGAAGATGCCAATAAAGACTGAAGCAAAGATACTGTAGATATTACCAATTCCACATATTATTAACAAGAAGAATACCGAAGGAATATTCTATATACGAATCCTCTATAAAAGTCCAACAAGTATCAAATAAGGAAGTCAAAGGATGGCCAAAGTAGATGCAGCATATATAAGACCAAACTCCAAGACCTCATCGCCATTTGCCGAGTGCAAACTTTATACAACTTACCACCAAGGAAGCCTAAAGTATTCCACAGCATACCGTAAGCAATATAAGATAATAATTCTGAACAAGATTCCAAGTGTAAGACTTCCAATAGTGCCAACAAGGAAAATACTAGTAGAATGCCCACAAGAATTCCAAAGAATACCGTAAGTAGTGCTATACAATAAGTCCGATAGGAATTCCAATTACCAAACCAACTGAGGAATGCTAAGAAAAATACCCGAACAATGCTCCGGTAAGAATGTAGCCAAGTTTGTCCAATAAGTAAATGCTAAATAAATGGCCACTAAGGATCCTGGAGAATGCCATTGAAGAATTTTCCAATTAGGAATGCCAGTAGCACACCAATAAAGTCCAAGACACACATACCATAGATAATACCATACAGTAAGTCCGATTGAGATTCTAATAACCAAGTCCACTGAGAAATGCCAACAAAAGTCTCCAAAGAACACCCGTTAAGAAAACCAAAGAATGTTCCAGAGAACAACCAAATAGATCCCCAAATAAAAATCTTACTAGACATGAATGCCATAATAGAATCCCAACTAAAAGTACCAAGAACATACCAATAAACAATCTGAAGCAGAGTCTAAACAAGAATCCCAAGTACTGGTCAGGAAGACTCCAGACAAGAAATCCAGTCAATCATATTACAGAGGTTTCAAGGAAGTCTTTCAAAATATATAGCTCAAGAAGCATGAGAGAGAATGTCGTGCAGGTGCATCATATACTATTGAAGAATTCCAATCACGATTGCTAATAAAATATCAAGAAAGACTAGAGCGGAGATATTGTAGATAATATTATGCAGTAAGTCCGATAAAAATTCCAATTGCCAGGTCCACTGAGAAATGTCCACAAGGAATACCAAAGTAGTACGCTTCACGCAAAACTGATCATTGTAAGTAGATTCAAATCAAAGTTCCCCATAAGAATACAGAAAGAACACCAAAGGTTGATTAAAATCCCAACCAAGTCTCCCACGAAATACCAATATAGAAATACCCGATGAATGCCCAACAAGGAAATATTAAGAAAATGCTTCAAAGAATAATCATGTAGAACTCCAAAGAAAGTCATTTATACTAAGCATAGGAGATAACCTTAGAGGAATCCCAATAAAAAAACTCCAACTACCAAATAAAGGCTAGTCAAATACTGCTCATTCCCGTCAATCCACATAACTTGGAGGGCCTGCTACTAACCACTTCTCTTCAGGGGAAGGAAGAAGTCTTTTTTACCATTTCAATAGGACATGTATGAATTCTAGGATATCACAGTTATGCACATGCATTAAACTATTATGCAAGCAAGTTTACAAAACAGTTTATTCAACAAAGTCACTCAAGCACGACAATCAAGTCAAGCACAACATAATCAATTCAAATTATGGCATAACCAATTCAAGACATTTTAATACACACATTACAAGAAATACTTCAAGCAAATAACAATTCACGAGGTCGATTCGATTCACGATGCCAATTCAATAGGTCAATTCAACGCACAACTAGACACTTCACTTCACTTAGCACACAATTAACACATAACACATAACAATATCACATAGGAGCACACATTCAGGTCAAGACACACAATCTCACATACAAGCATACACTTTCAAGACACACTTAACAAGCACACATTCAAGGATCATTACCCACCAGACCGAGGACCCTGTCCCGGCTTATGAGCTAAACAAGCTCTGATACCACCTATGACACCCCGATCCCTCTCAAGACCGGAAGTTCTATCAATCAATCTAATCACAACCCAATTCCAAACCCGGGCAAAATTTTAGGAAAAATCGGACGGAGTCTCCCCTGTTTCTAGGCAAAATACAAACCTACGACAGCATATAAGTGGACCAATACCATGTCCAAACATTCAAACACCTCAAGGCCATCCGAGCCTCGGTTCTCAACAATCAAACTCAGCAAGTATACATACATTTCCAATTTAAAAGCTAACCTATCTCTTTTCATCTTTGACAAGAACCTTCATGCTTGACAATTAAACCGTGCTAACCTATTTCATAAGTTAGACTATCAAACCATTCTAACTTTTTTCCTTTGGACATTACAAACACGCATTAAAGTTAAGCTATACTAACTAGATACACAATCTAACTTATCAAAGTACTTCAACAATCTAATGAAACTTAAATTACATTCCTTTTGACATTAAATACATACAATACATGAAAGCGTACATCTTTACAACTTCGACAACTCAAGCCACATAGGCACGCAAGACAACTCTTCAAGCACGAACTTTCACGAAATCACGAACTTTCCAGCTAACATGACATTTCCTAAAATGTGGTGGTGAGGAGTGAGTATACACAACACGTATACTCAATGAGGGCGAGACAGATATCGAGGTGGAGAGAAAGAAGATCGTGCAATGCAAATAGGTACAGTTAAGCAATACAATCAATAAAAAGACATTCAATATAAACAACAATACAATAAACAATTAAAGAAAGCATTAACACAACCAATCAATGCTATACCACACTTTGAAGGCTATGGTTCACTCGAGCGAGTAATGTACCGATCACAATTCCGATGACTTTAACGATGACGCGCCGGCTCACCCACCTTATAACTTTCGTTTAGAGTACTCTGGACATACTCTGTCAATTCTACGATCCAAAACTCCATGTGTGGCAACCCAAGCGAGAAAAGGGAATAGGACACAGAGCTAGAGCAACCAACACTAGCAACCCGAGGCTATCTAGAGAGGCCCATCACTCACGCGCCTGACACTATGCAATGCAATACAAGATACAAGCAATAAACGAGATAACAAGCATTTAAAATCAATAAAGTAACAAGAATAACACTAACAAGCATTATCAACAATTGATATACAATTCAATCATAACCAACTTTAACAAGCATAACAAGCAATATTAAGCAATCTATAGGCATTATGCTATGAAAGCACACAAAATCACAAAATGACCCCAACTTGTAAAACGCTACTACTTTCAAACGAGCCACGACTTTTGGAAACCGACTTCACCAATCCTCCTAGGTCACTATAAGGCACGTATAAAGACCCCAAAACCCTACTTAACCCTAGAATTCACGCAAAGCCCCGATTTCCCCCTTTGATCGTTTGAACTACAACTACCTCAACCGATTACCCAACCAATGTCACAACTGCACCAAAAGTGCTTCCATGATGTACCTCCACAATGCCTTCACGCAAATTGAGAAAATTCCAAACTTGACTGAAACGACCCCAACTTTCACTAAGCCTTTTTCTCCATTTTTTCCATTACACAATCTAATTAAACCATACATTTAGGCATTCTGGCATATCTAGCACCTTCCTACATCAACAGAACGCGTAGCAGAGCAATTTCATTGAAACGGGGGTTTACTATTCACAATTTACTATTCATTAGCAATTTATATTTCAATTTCGATATTCAACCGCAGAAAATGTTAAAAAGCTATAAATACATGTTCTACAATTGCTAGGGAACATTCTTTAAGCCTCAAAATGATTAAAATAACAATATACGTATAAAACCCAAAAATCAAAGTTAATACACAAAATATTCAAATGCGCAAATAAACATGAAACCCTCACCTTAGACGCTCCTAGACGCTAGGAAAACCTCGTTAGATGCCTCGGAAACAACCCCGTGCAAGCCCTCGCGAAGATGTGAAGATTTGAAGTTGAAATTTCTTTTTTTCCTCTCCTTCTATTTTCGGCCCTTTCATTTTTGTTTCAGTTGTGATTTTTTTTTTTTTTTTTGCTAATATTATGCATATAAGGTGACACAAAGTCAAACGGTCAAGGCCACTTGGTCAATGCTAACTTAAACTTGGTCAACTAAGCTTATTTCATGCATTTTAAAGCTAAAACAACTAACATAAATCCAATTCTAGTTAAATACAACTTAAAATACTAAAATTAAAACACTAAATACTAGTTTTCACTATTTGCTGAGGACTAGAAATCACTCTCTAACTATTGCTCTCGAAATGCAATGCACTTTCCGACAATAAAAGAATAACAATTAAATCTCAAAGAATTCAAGAAAATATAATTTTTGAAGAGTAATCATGGTTGAAAATTTACTCCGGCTTGGAGCTACTTTTCATTTAATTGAAAACCGAGCATTAAGGTGCAAGAAAAAAAAAATCGATTAACAGAAATATGAAAGTTGTTGTTATTCCGTTAAAATAATTAATTCAAGTATTATTTAATTACTTCTAAAAGAAATATGAAATAATGCTAGAAATGGATGTTTAGCTAAAAATAAACACAAAATTCAATGCTAACATTTAAGATAATACTTAGTTAAATGCAATTAAATGCCATTAAATGCATGCCGGGTTCGGGTTATCATAGAGGGCTTCCCAGGGGGTCACCCATCCTAGTACTACTTTCGCCCAAGCACGCTTAACTTCGGAGTTTTGATGGTATCCGGTGCGTTAGTGCTGGTATGATTGCACTCGTCATGCTGATGGTACAAAGTCTTTATGTGTTGATGGTTCATAGTACTAGCGAAGAGAGACGGTCCATTCAAAAGGACCAGTGGGTTTATTGACAGCCCATCTGCTTCAAAAATGCATCAAGTAAGTCCTGACCTCGATTTGCATGCGATACCTCGTTTCGTGTGCCTTAACCTAGATTTGCGTGCCTTGACCTAGGTTTAAGAATTGTGTTTCATTTTGTGTGCCTTGCATTGAATTACGTGCATTCATTTAGGGTTGCATGCATTTACTTGGGAAACATGCATTCGTCCGTAGTTCGTGCCCTATCTCGTAGTGTGTGCCCTAGACCTAGGAAATCGTGTCCTCACGCTAATCAAGAAAGCATCTTACATGAAGCACTAGGTCATTAATTAATCCTACTAACTAATATTAAATTATTAATTCAACCCACTAGAAGACAAAATTGCACCAAAAGCTAGATATTCTTTATTCTTTATTCCTTATTCTTTGCATATCCCAAACACACAATTAAAATAATACTCCAATAGATGACAAAAATTCAGATCCTAGCACTACCCTTGGCTGACCACTTAGACCCTCGTGAATGCACTTCAATTTCAAAATAAATTCCTCAAACATTCTTAGACAAGTTATGACACAAATGCATAAAAAAATAACCCAAAACCCTACCCAATGCACCCATATTCTCGACCCATTCCCTTGCCATGCTAGGTGATTCAAAAATCATGCTTTTTGAAGACACAAATCTGAAATTTGTATGCCCAAGGCCGACACATGCTTCATCATTTGCAAGGCTTTTATTTTTCTTTCATTTCTCTCATTTTCCTCTCATTCTTCTCTCTCCCTTTCACTCTTCTCTCTCTCTCTCTCTCGGCCCTAGCTGAATATTTTAGACTCCATAGCTCATCTTCATTACTCCATGGTTCATCAAGGCAAGCAAGAAGCTAGGGAGCTCAACTAAGCAAGCTAGGTTGCAAGAAACACACATGCAAGCTTTTTGAATCTCCATTTCGGCTTAGGTGAGTTTGCTAGCTTCCATTTCTTTTCTTCTTGTTCTAACCACATGCATCTACTAAGAACTTGGTCACTAAGCTAGGAAAAATAGAGAAAATCGAGTGGTGTCTCGGCTAAGCAAGGAAGAAGACCAACTTTGTGCTTCACCAAGAGTCTTGTGCATCTTCTTGTTGTTTTGCTAAGTTGAGGGCTAAAACTTCTTGAAAATCTTTCAAAAAACCACATGCATGCTCTTAAATTTCTATCCTTACTTCTGTACTTGAGATATATGTGTTTTCATAAACTTTTATAACCATGCATGACAAGATTTTGGCTAGAATGTGATGATAGATAAAATCAGGTTTGTGATAGCTCTCTGTCTTGTTGGTGCGAGGTGAGCTTGGCTAGGTAAATGATGTTGAAAATGTGTGCAAATTGGTAGGTAACTAGTTTTGCCAGTTATGAACATTTTTCACAGAAATAGGACAAAGCTAATTTTGAATCTAAGGTCCTAAATATTGCAAATCATTAAAATGTGTCCAAATCTGGAAAGTCTGGAAAAATGAAGCAGGTTTTGGCAGATTCACTGACCTTGTAGAACGAACCAGTTTTGACTTAGTAAATGATATCCAAAATGAATGAAATTTTTAGTACTGCTAGATGTTTCAGTTTTGGACATTTTTGTCAGAAATGGACTAAGGCTAAATCTGACCCTAAGGCCCTCAAAAACGACAAGTATTGAAATGTGTGCATATCTGGACAGTTTTGTGCAGTCTCACTGTTTTAGCTATAACTATTGAACCCGAACTCCAAATGATGCGAGGTTTGTTTCTGAATTTAGTTCACTTCTTAAGCTTTAATTTGACATCTTATTCACTGGAATTGGAGATTTTTTTCTTGTCTTAATGATTGTGAGAAAACAGTCCATTGCAGTGAGGGTTTCACTTAGTGATATGCTTAGAAAAATTATTGTAGCTTCTCTTGTTGTATTAAATGATTGAGATTGTGGCATTGGATGTTGTGTAGACTGTTTTGAATACTTGAGGGTGTTTGAATTAATCGATGCATGGCTTGAGTTTGATTTCTAGATGACTTGGGGCTTAATCGCACGGGTAAGCACGAATTGAAACCCCAGTGACTAGGGAAATTTACTAAGTGTTGATGCTATGAATATCGTGTTTAATTATATGTTTAGTAGGCTGCCCGTAGTTGCCCTTGTAGCCCTAAATGTGATTTTGATGATTACATGTTGACAAGTAGGCTTTTCTTGCACTCGGTCCCACGTAAATGCCGGTGCCTGATGAATAATCTTATTTTTTGATTACGTGAACTTTGAAATGAGTTATATGACTTGATTTACATGCGTTACATGGTGGCCCGTTTAATGTTCATATAATTCCATGTGTCTTTCAAGTGAAATTACTTGTCTTATCGTGCCTCGCTTGTTTACTTGTCAATGTGCAATCTTATGACTGCTCGGAGGCAACCTACTTTGTTGTCCTCCTAATGTGATATATTAAATGTCATAAATGTGCATTGCATACAAGGTTGCAGCCTTTCATTCTGGCGTGGTAGCATTCACGCACACCGGGTGGCATCGGGCTTGCCAGTGCAACAGTGACTACCATTGTCCAATTCCCTCTCTCGCTTGGGGGCTAGACTTCCTCGGAGAGTTAGGTCGTAGGATTTTGGGGTACATCCGGAGTACACCCATTTGGCGTGATAAGGGGATGATTTGAAGTCGGCCGTAACAACTGATATTGGAAATGAACTGAGTGCAAAAGCTCACCGTATCCTTTTCACTATGTGTATAAGTACTCTCGCTTGGTTCTTAGAGGACCTCGGAGAGGAAAGACAGGTAATTGTGTTCCTTTACTTTTATATTATTGTTGTGTACTTATTTGTGATATATTCATGCTTGTAAAAAGGGTTTTCATAAGTTGAACCGAAAAATGAGTTTGAAAACCTATTTCTCGTTCCCCGCTCGCTGAGTTCATAAGGACTCACCATCTTTTATCATCTCAGGTGAAGAAGATCAAGAACAGGTACCCGAGGACGACGT
The DNA here is from genome assembly GCA_037974665.1 of Ehretia macrophylla. Taxonomy (NCBI): domain Eukaryota; kingdom Viridiplantae; phylum Streptophyta; class Magnoliopsida; order Boraginales; family Ehretiaceae; genus Ehretia; species Ehretia macrophylla. Next base: position 44,717,827 of record CM075771.1, on the reverse strand, counting down.
GCCTAACGATGATTCCTTGGCATGATTGTCTGTCCTATGTGCTTTGCTTGATTATGGCCATTTGTGAACACTATGCTACTTGAAGACTATTTCTTTTCATGTTGCTTGGTGTTTGTAATGTAAAAGACCCCCGTTGTAATTTGGGGTCTAATTTTGGCATGTACTGATAATAACTAGATAGACACTACTATGGTCGTTTTGCTATCTTCATTGGCTAGTATCTATCATAGGATTATGAGGTATCAGGTAAGGACTAAGTAAAATGAACATATCCAATCTTAAGCAGGTATTCATTGTTAAGCCAAGATCAACATGTACTTCTGTAACGAGGATAAACAAACAAACGAGACATAGCATCATGCTAGGTTATTAATCAAACGAGACTTCAAGATAATTAGTAGGCATTTCAATTGATGATAAATAATAATCTTAGTTGGAAATGAATTTGAGATTGTAAATTTTGAGGCATTTAGAGAATTAGGTCAAACTAAGGAGCCCAATTACAGCTGTTATGCTGCCGGTTTTCCAGAGAATTTGTGGAGTTTAGGCCAAAATATTAAGTGTTAAACCTTCATAAACGGTTAAGTATGTGATATGACTTGAATGTTAGATCACAACCTAGTCTAACCTTTATAGGCCGAATTAGGGCGTGACACCTTATAGAAGAAGAAATGGTGTCAGAGCTTAGATTGCTTAAGTCGGGTTTAACTCTCGGACCATGGGTAGAGCCCTAAGATAATTAGGATGACTTGTCTATATGTTATTGTGTGATAATGTTAACTGTGCCTTCTATGTTCTATGTGCTTAAGTGATTAACATGCCTTAATTGTTTCTAGAATTGTGTATCTATATTATGTTGCATATCTTATGCATTGAATTCTTGTTTGTCGTATTTCAATAAATTGTGCATCGTAATCTGTGCCTATAGATGGCTAGCCCTAGTACCCGCACTACTAATAGGAGCGGTGAACCCCAAGAGACCGTAGATGCTTATCAAACTAATCCCGGCATAGCTATGTTTAATATGATGGCGATGCCATGGATCGCGTGTCACGAGTGATGGAACGTCAAGATGCACGTGAAGCAAACGACAACAACAACAAGAATGATGGTAACCATGGGAGACATAGCAGAATGAGGGAGTTCCTTGACTTTCGCCCGTCCAAATTCCACGGGGAAGCTGATGATGAGAAAGCAGAGGCTTGGCTGTCCGAGATCGAGAGGATTTTTAGGCCACTTGATTATATTGATGAAGAAAAGGTGGAGTTTGCTGTGTTTCTGTTGCACGGGGATGCTGAGCATTGGTGGCACACTGTGGAAGCACTGTGGGAAACTGATCATGCCTCTCGCTTGTGGGGTAATTTTGTTAAGGACTTCAAGGAGAAATATGTACCTGCAGTTTCTAGGCAGAGGCGGATTAAGGAATTCATGCACTTGAACTAGGGTAACATGACGGTGGCCCAGTACGAGGCTCATTTTGACCTACTGTCCCGCTATGCTCAATATATGGTCAGTACTCCGGAGGTGAAGATGTGAAATTTTCAACCAGATTGAGGCCAGAGATTCAGGACCAGTTGGCTTCGCATGACTTCGATACCTATTCTGCTCTTTTTGTTGCTGCTTCCCGAGTTGAGAAGAGAAAACTTGATAGAGCCGGTTCGAGTCAGCCGAACAAGAAACCATACCAGCCTTCAGGTCAACAGAGGAAATTCCAGAGTCAGAGTCGTAGTCAGGGCCAGAGCCAAAACAGACCAGTGAATAACCGTGGCTCGACGAAAGCACCATCAGCCTCTTCTACCCGCGGATCCACAGGTAGTTCACCTGCTACTCAGTCTATCAACTATTCTTACTGTGACAAGAAGGGGCATACCGAGGCCCAGTGCTGGAAAAAGTCAGGACGATGTATGCAGTGTGGCAGTGATCAGCATCAGATCAAGGATTGCCCTAAATGGCAAGCAAGACAAAATCAGGTTAAACCAACTGGTAGAGGCAAGACTCCAGTTCCTAGAGTTCAGGCTTGAGCTTATGCTATTGAGTGCGAGGAGCTTCCAGAGGAGACCGCTGTTGTTGAAGGTACATTCTTCATACTGAATCAACCTGTTAGGGTGTTAATTGATCCGGGTACTACTCATTCATTTATTACTCCCTTATGTGTGAAACGTGTGAAACTACGAGTTGTATGTTTGCCTTACGAAGTAGAAGTTGGTACTCCGATGGGTTCTAAACTTGTTACTAGCTCAGCTTGTAAAACATGTAAAATCCAAATTAAGGATAGGGAATTCTCAGCCAATCTTATCGTATTACCTTTTTGAGACTATGAGGTCATCTTAGGGATGGATTGGTTGGCAAAGCATCATGCCCAACTAGATTGTCGGACGATGATTGTAACATTCCGAGTACCTGGTCAACCAATACTGGAGATAATGGGTCGAAGAGATTTCACCAGGAGTTCCGTCATTTTATCTACGAAAGCAGTGAAGTCCTTGAGAAAAAGGGTGTAGTGGATACTTAGCTTACCTTATCAACAAGCCATCGGACAAAGCTAAGTTGGAGGAGATGCTTGTGATCAAAGACTATGCGGACGTGTTTCCAGAAGAATTGCCCAGTTTATCCCCAAATTGGGAGATCGAGTTCATTATAGAGTTATTGCCTGGCACCCAACCGAAATCTAAAGCCCCCTATCATATGGCACCGGCCGAGCTACAAGAATTGAAGGACCAATTGGAAGGATTATTGAAGAAGGGGATTGTTCAACCAAGTTCTTCTCTATGGGGTGCACCAATCCTATTTGTAAATAAGAAAGACGGAACGTTGAGGCTATGCATCGATTACCGAGGATTGAACTAAGTGACTGTCAAGAATAAATACCCACTTCCACTGATCGACGAGTTGTTTGATCAACTTCAAGGAGCCAAAGTGTATTCGAAACTCGACTTGAGGCAAGGGTACTATCAGTTGCAGATCAAAAAGGATGATGTGCCTAAAACGGCTTTCAGGACAAGATATAGGCATTATGAATATGTGGTGATACCATTTGGACTAACTAATGCCCCTGCAGCTTTTATGGACTTGATGCACAGGGTGTTTCAACCTTACTTGGGCCAATTTGTGGTGATCTTCATTGATGATATTTTGGTATACTCGAAATCCAAGGCTGAGCATGAACAACATCTGCGATTGGTATTGCAGAAACTTCGAGAGCATCGATTGTATGCAAAATTTAGCAAGTGCGAATTTTGGTTGCAGTAGATTGCATTTTTGGGGCATATCATATCCCAAAAGGGAATAGTAGTGGATCCAGCAAAGATAGAAGCAGTGATGTCTTGGAAGAAGCCGAAAAATGTTACGAAGGTTTGGAGTTTTCTTGGTCTAGCCGGCTATTATCGGAGGTTCGTGAAGGATTTCTCTAAGATTGCAGGGCTGCTTACAAAGCTCACTCAAAAGAAAACAAAGTTCGTGTGGGATGACAAGTGTGAGAACAGCTTCCAAGAATTGAAGAAAAGATTGACTACTGCACCTATTCTTGTATTGCCTAAAGGGAGTCAAAGTTTTGTAACCTATAGCAATGCTTCGAAGGAAGGATTGGGTTGTGTGTTGATGCAAAATGGTAGAGTGATTGCGTATGCCTCTAGGAAACCAAAGCCGTATGAATTGAACTACCCAACACATGATTTGGAGTTAGCGGCTATTGGGTTTGCACTCGAGAAATGGAGACATTATCTGTGGGGTAACAAGTTCGAGGTGTTTACTAATCACAAGAGCTTGAAATATTTGTTCTCACAAAAAGAGTTGAATATGAGGCAAAGGCAGTGGATGGAGCTTTTGGATGATTATAACTGCACAATCAATTATGTGCCCGGTAAAGCAAATGTCGTTGCAGATGCCTTAAGTAGGAAAGAGAGCATGGCAAAACTGGAAGTCAAGGTGCAGGAGTTGTTGGAGGAAGCATTTTTGTGGAAACCACAATTGACTCGGAAAGGGTTACTTTTTGCCACTACACAGGTTCAATCGACCTTATTGTCTAATTTGCGAGAGGCTCAACAGAAGGACCAACATTTTAGAAGATTAAAGAAAGCAACACAGATTTCAAGTTTCATGATGATGATATTTGGAGGTTTAGGAATCGGATTTGCGTTCCTAATGAGCCAGAGTTGAAAAAGAAGATTCTTGAAGAAGCCCATAATTCAAGATATACTATTCACCCCGCGGAACAAAGATGTACCAGGATTTGAAGCAACACTATTGGTGGAATAACATGAAGAGAGAGATTGCGGAGTTTGTGGCACGGTGTTTGACTTGCCAAAGAGTCAAAGCAGAACATCAACGGCCAGCAGGTTTACTTCAGCCATTGGAGATTCCCCAATGGAAATGGGAACATATAACTATGGACTTTGTTATAGACATGCCCAGGTCACAAAAAGGTCATGACGCCGTTTGGGTCATAGTGGATAGATTGACTAAGTCAGCGCATTTCTTGCCGATGAACAAGGAGGATAGTCCTGAGAAATTGGGAGATATGTATGTGGCGGAGATTGTAAGATTGCACAGGATGCCTGTGAGTATTGTATCGAATAGGGATCCTCGTTTTACTTCCCGATTTTGGAAGAGATTGCAAGAAGCTTTAGGAACGAAGTTAAGTTTCAGCACGGCTTATCACCCTCAGACTGATGGACAATTGGAGAGAACTATTCAGATTCTAGAGGATATGCTGAGGGTGTGTGTTTTAGACTTCGGGAAAGGTTGGGAGAAATATCTGTCTCTAGCGGAGTTCGCTTATAATAATAGTTATCAGGCCACTATCGGGATGGCCCCATTTGAGGCGTTGTATGGACGTAAATGTCGATCCCCAATTTATTGGGATGAAGTAGGTGAAACGAAGACTTTTGACCCGACCCTTCTACCTGAACTTATGAAGACTGTGGATAATATTCACCTCATCTGGAAACGAATGCTTACCGCCCAAAGCAGGCAGAAAAGTTATGCAGACTGTCGGAGACGGATCCTAGATTTTGAGGTTGGCGACAAGGTGTTCTTGAAGATATCACCCCGGAAGGGACTGATTAAACACAGCAAGGGTAGAAAGTTGAGCCCGAGGTTTGTAGGACCATTCGAGATAATTGAGAAGGTTGGCAAATTGGCGTATCGCCTAGCACTACCCCAAAACCTCTCCAATATTCACGACGTCTTTCATGTTTCGATGCTGTGGAAGTATCACCCTGATCCATCGCATATCTTGGAGCCAGAGCCGTTGCAGCTTCGGGAGAACTTGTCTTATGAAGAGAAGCCCATTCAGATCCTAGACCAGCAAGATCGGGAGTTGCGCAACAAATCTATACCGATGGTGAAAGTGTTGTGGGATCATCATGGAGTTGAAGAAGCAATGGAGGAAAGGCGAGATCAGATGGAGCAACAGTATCCAGCTTTATTTCAAAGGTAATATTGAATTTTGGGACGAAATTCTTTTAAGGAGGGGAGGATGTAAGGCCCAATCTCGATTTGTGTGCGATACCTCGTTTTGTGTGCCCTAACCTAGATTTGCGTGCCTTGACCTAGGTTTAAGAATTGTGTTTTGTTTTGTGTGCCTTGCATTGAATTACGTGCATTCATTTAGGGTTGCGTACATTTACTTGAGAAACGTGCATTCATCTCGTAGTTCGTGCCCTACTTCGTATTGCGTGCCCTAGACCTAGGACGGCATGTCCTCACGCTAATCAAGAAAGCATCTTACACGAAGCACTAGGTCATTAATTAATCCTACTAACTAATATTAAATTGCTAATTCAACCTACTAGAAGACAAAATTGTACCAAAAGCTAGATATTCTTTATTCTTTATTCCTTATTCTTTTCATATCCCAAACACACAATTAAAATAATACTCCAATAGATGACAAAAATTCAGATCCTAGCACTACCCTTGGCCGACCACTTAGACCCTTGTGCATGCACTTCAATTTCAAAATAAATTCCTCAAACATTCTTAGACAAGTTATGACACAAATGCATAAAAAAATAACCCAAAACCCTACCCAATGCACCCATTTTCTAGACCCATTCCCTTGCCATGTTAGGTGATTCAAAAATCATGCTTCTTGAAGACACAAATCTGAAATTTGTATGCCCAAGGCCGACACATGCTTCATCATTTGCAAGGCTTTCATTTTTCTTTCATTTCTCTCATTTTCCTCTCATTCTTCTCTCTCCCTTTCACTCTTCTCTCTCTATCTCACGGCCCTAGCTGAATATTTTAGACTCCATAGCTCATCTTCATCACTCCATGGTTCATCAAGGCAAGCAAGAAGCTAGGGATGTGATAACCCGAACCTGGCATGCATTTAATGGCATTAAATTGCATTTAATTAAGTGTTATCTTAAATGTTAGCATTGAATTATGTGTTTGTTTTAGTTAAACATTCATTTGTAGCTTTATTTTCATATTTATGTTAATCGGTTTTATTTTCCTTGCACCTTAATGCTCGGTTTTCAATTAAATGAAAAGTAGCACCGAGCCAGAGTAAATTTTGAACTATGTTACTTTCCGAAAACTATATTTTCTTAAATTCTTTGAAGTTTAATTGTTATTCTTTTATTGTCGCAAAGTGCATAGCATATCGAGAGAGATAGTTAGGGAATTTTTCCAGTCCTTACCAAATAGTGAAAACTAGTATTTAGTGTTTTAATTTTAGTGTTTTAACTGTTGTTAGCTAGAATTAATATTACATTAGTTATTTTAGCTTTAAAAATGCATAAAATAGGCTAATTTGACCAACTTAGTTAGCATTGACCAAGCCTTGACCATTTGACCTTAAGTTATCATCTTTTGAGCATAAATAAAACCAAAAAAAAAAACAACACAAAGCTGAAAAACAGAATGAGCAGGCCAAAAATACAAGGGAGGAAAAAAAACATTTTCAATCTTCAAATCTTCGATTCTTCGCGTGAGCTTGCACGGGGTTGTTTCCGAGGCTTCCAACGTGGTTTTCCTAGCATCTAGTAGTGTCTAAGGTAAGGGTTTCATGTTTATTTGCGCATTTGAAAATTTTGTGTATTAACTTTAATTTTTGGATTTTATCCGTATATTGTTATTTTAATCGTTTTGATGCTTGAAGAATGTTCCCTAGCAATTTTAGAACATGTATTTATAGCTTTTTAACATTTTCTGCAGTTGAATATCGAAATTGAAATATAAATTGTTAATTGAATAGTAAATTATGAATAGTAAACCCCCGTTTCGATGAAGTTGCTCCATTACGCGTTCTATTGATGTAGGAAGGTGCTAGATATTCTAGAATGCCTAAATGTGTGGTTTAATTGGATTGTGTAATGGAAAAATGGAGAAAAATGGCTTAGTGAAAGTTGGGGTTATTTAGGTCGAGTTTGGCGTTTTATCATTTTGTGTGATGGCATTGTCTCGGGAGGCCATGGAAGCACTTTTGGTGTGGTTATGGCGTTGATTGGGTGTTTGGTTAGGGTAGTGGTAGTTCAAACAAGCAAAGGGGGAAATCGGGGCTTTGCGTGAATTCTAGGGTAAAGTAGGGTTTCAAGGTCTTTAGACGTTCCTTATGGTGACCTAGGAGGATTGGTGAAGTCGGTTTCCAAAACTCGTCGCTCGTTTGAAAGTAGTAGCGTTTGGTAAGTTGGGGTCGTTTTGTGTTTTTGTTGGTTGTCGTAGAGTTTTGCTTGTAGAATGCTTGTTAATGCTTATTACGCTTGTTAGAGTTGATTTTGATTGAAATGTTTATCAATTGTTGATAATGCTTGATATCTTGTTTATCGCCTCGAATCTGTATTGTTGTGCTATCGCTCGTTTATCGCCTTGTATCAAGTCTTGCATTGCATAGTGTCAGGCGCGTGAGTGATGGGCCTCTCTGGGTAGCCTCGGGTTGCCAGTGTTGGTTGCTCTAGCTCCGTGTCCTATTCCCTTTTCTCGCTTGGGTTGCCTCCTAGGGAGATTTGTGTCGTAGAATTGATGGATACTTCCGGGGTATTCCGAACTGAAGTTATAAGGTGGTTGCGCGCTTATTGTCATCGTTGTCAACATCAAGCTCGAGATTGATGTATCGCTCGTGAAATGGTATATTGCTCACTCGAGTGAACCATAGCCTTCAAAGTATGGTATAGCTTTGATTGGTTGTGTTAATGCTTTCTTTAATTGTTTATTGTATTGTTGTTTATATTGAATGCCTTTTTATTGATTATATTGCTTAACTGTACCTATTTGCATTGCACAATCTTCTTTCTCTCCATCTCGATATATGTCTCGCCCTCACTGAGTATATGTGTTGTGTATACTCACTCCTCACCACCACATTTCAAGAAATGTCATGTTAGCTGGAAAGTTCGTGGTTTCATGAAAGTTCTTGCTTGAAGAATTTTCTTGCGTGCCTATGTGGCTTGAGTTGTCGAAGTTGTAAAGATGTATGCTTTCATGTATTGTATGTATTTAATGTCAAAAGGAATGTAATTTAAGTTTCATTAGATTATTAAAGTGGTTTGATAGGTTAGATTATGTATCTAGTTAGTATAGCTTAACTTTAATGCATGTTTATAATGTCCAAAGGAAAAGAGTTAGAATGGTATGATAGTCTATTTTATGCAATAAGTTAGAATGGTTTAATTGTCAAGCATGAATATACTTGTAAAAGATGTGAAGAGGTAGGTTAGTCTATAAACTGGAAATGTATATTTGCTTGTTGAGAACAAGGCTCGGATGGTCTTGAGGTGGTTGAATTTTTGGACATGGTATTGGTCCACTTATATGCTGTCGCAGGTTTACTTTTTGCCTAGAAATAGGGGAGACTCCGTCCGTTTTTCTCTAAAAATTATACCTAGGTTTGGATTTGGGTTGCGATTAGATTAATTGATAGAACTCCCGGTCTTGAGAGGGATCGGGGTGTTACAGGTGGTATTAGAGCTTGTTTAGCTCATAAGCCGGGACAGGGTCCTCGGTCTAGTGGGTAGTGATCCTTGAATGTGTGCTTGTTAAGTGTGTCTTGAAAGTGTATGCTTGTATGTGGGATTATGCGTCTAGACCTGACTGTGTGCTCTTATGTGATATAGTTATGTGTTATGTGTTAATTGTGTGCTAAGTGAAGTGACGTGTCTAGTTGTGCATTGAATTGGCATCGTGAATCGAATCGACCTCGTGAGTTGTTATTTGCTTGAAGTATTGCTTGCAATGTGTGTATTGAAATGTCTTGAATTGGTTATGCCGTGATTTGAATTGATTACATTGTGCTTGACTTGATTGTCGTGCTTGAGTGACTTTGTTGAATAAACTCTTTTGTAAACTTGCTTGCATAATAGTTTAAGGCATGTGTATAAATATGATATCTTGGCATTCATACATGTTCCGTGGAAATGGTAAGTAAGTCCTCTTTCACCCCTAAAGAAAGTGGTTCACAGCTGGCCTTTCAAAGTGTATGGATTGGCAGGAAATGAATGGCATTTTTATTTGGGAGTTGGTGTTTGTCTTTGGAGCTCAGTTATTGGCATGCTTCTAAGGCTTTCATTTGTGGTTGGCAATCATAAAAGGATAACACTCCTTAGGATTTCTATATGATGGCTCTTGGGAACATTCTTTTGGTATTTTCTTACTGGGCTTCCTTATTGGCCAGTTTGTATGAAGTTCTCGCCTGGCGAACAGTGAAGAGGCCTTGGAGTTTGGTTTTGTATGTTATGCACCTGCTCGGGAATCTTACTCGGGGTTTCTTATCTAGTTGGAAAAATTATATTTGTTATTTAACTTGACTGTCTTATTAGACACATGATAATTTCTCTAGTATTTCCTTTGGCATTCTTTTCAGCATTTGATAGTGGTACTCGGAATCTAATTGGTTATTCTATTGGGTCTTTCACTTGAGGACTATCTCGATGTATTGGTATATATAGGTGTACATACTGGATTCCTTATTCAGGGACATATGGGAATTATTATTTGAAAGACTTTTCTAGAACTTTTTGAAGTATGTTTGACTGGGTTTTCTTAGTATTTCCTCAGCACTCCTAACATAGAATTCTTCTATGGTATTTATGACCAGCGGGGTACTTCTTTGAACCTCTGGATAGGGCCTTTGTTTGAGCCTTTATTTGGCTTCTTGCTTGGGAGTTCTTGGACAGTAATAGTTGAACTTCTACTAGAGATTCGTGTATGGGGTATTCATTCGGTATTCTTCTTAGCATTAATATGTGATGTGATTTTATCTACAGTATCTTTGCTTTAGTCTTTATTGGTATTATCTCGGCGCTTTTGGTTGGAATTTTATTATTCTTCGGTATTCGTGTCAACAGGATTCTTGTGCGATATTTGAGCCTTTATTTGGCATTATTACTTGGAATTCTACTTAACTTCCCTATTGGTTATCTTGATCAATATACTTTCTCAGCAGCTGATGAAGATTAGTCAGAGTTGGATTTCAGTGGATGCAGAGTTCTATTGGAAGAAGAATTGGGAGGACGCAATTGTTTTAAGGGGGAGGATGTGATAACCCAAACCTGGCATGCATTTAATGGCATTAAATTGCATTTAATTAAGTGTTATCTTAAATGTTAGCATTGAATTATGTGTTTATTTTAGTTAAACATTCATTTGTAGCTTTATTTTCATATTTATATTAATCGGTTTTATTTTTCTTGCACCTTAATGCTCGGTTTTCAATTAAATGAAGAGTAGCACCGAGCCAGAGTAAATTTTGAACTATGTTATTTTCCAAAAACTATATTTTCTTAAATTCTTTGAAGTTTAATTGTTATTCTTTTATTGTCGCAAAGTGCATAGCATATCGAGAGAGATAGTTAGGGAATGTTTTTCAGTCCTCAGCAAGTAGTGAAAACTAGTATTTAGTGTTTTAATTTTAGTGTTTTAACTGTTGTTAGCTAGAATTAATATTACATTAGTTATTTTAGCTTTAAAAATCCATAAAATAGGCTAATTTGACCAACTTAGTTAGCATTGACCAAGCCTTGACCATTTGACCTTAAGTTATCATCTTTTGAGCATAAATAAAACAAAAAAAAAAAAAAACAACACAAAGCTAAAAAACAGAATGAGCAGGCCGAAAATACAAGGGAGGAAAAAAAATATTTTCAATCTTCAAATCTTCGATTCTTCGTGTGAGCTTGCACGGGGTTGTTTCTGAGGCTTCCAACGTGGTTTTCCTAGCATCTAGTAGCATCTAAGGTGAGGGTTTCATGTTTATTTGCGCATTTGAAAATTTTGTGTATTAACTTTAATTTTTGGGTTTTATCCGTATATTATTATTTTAATCGTTTTGATGCTAGAAGAATGTTCCCTAGCAATTGTAGAACATGTATTTATAGTTTTTTAACATTTTCTGCAGTTGAATATCGAAATTGAAATATAAATTGTTAATTGAATAGTAAATTGTGAATAGTAAACCCCCGTTTCGATGAAGTTGCTCTGTTACGCGTTCTGTTGATGTAAGAAGGTGCATGATATGCTAGAATTCCTAAATGTGTAGTTTAATTGGATTGTGTAATGGAAAAACGGAGAAAAATGGCTTAGTGAAAGTTGGGGTCGTTTAGGTCGAGTTTGGCATTTTATCGTTTTGCGTTATGGCATTGTCTCGGGAGGCCATGTAAGCACTTTTGGTGTGGTTATGGCGTTAGTTGGGTGTTTGGTTAGGGTAGCGGTAGTTCAAATGAGCAAAGGGGGAAATCGGGGCTTTGCGTGAATTCTAGGGTAAAGTAGGGTTTCAGGGTCTTTAGACGTTCCTTATGGTGACCTAGGAGGATTGGTGAAGTCGGTTTCCAAAACTCGTGGCTCGTTTCAAAGTAGTAGCGTTTGGTAAGTTGGGGTCGTTTTGTGTTTTTGTTGGTTTTCGTAGAGTTTTGCTTGTAGAATGCTTGTTAATGCTTGTTAATGCTTATTACGCTTGTTAGAGTTGATTTTGATTGAAATGTTTATCAATTGTTGATAATGCTTGATATCTTGTTTATCGCCTCTAATCTGTATTGTTGTGCTATCGCTCGTTTATCGCCTTGTATCGATTCTTGCATTGCATAGTATCAGACGCGTGAGTGATGGGCCTCTCTGGGTAGCCTCAGGTTGCGCGCTTCTGGGGTATTCCAAACTGAAGTTATAAGGTGGCTGCGCGCTTATTGTCATCGTTGTCAACATCAAGCTCGAGATTGATGTATCGCTCGTGAAATGGTACATTGCTCGCTCGAGTGAACCATAACCTTCAAAGTGTGGTATGTGAGGCCCGACCCTAAATAGTGTGTCCTACCTCGATTTGCGCGCCTTAGACCTAAAATTATATGACTGACCTAGGATTACGTGCCCTGTCTTGGTTTTTGTGCATGCCTCGTTATATGTGCCTTAACCTAGAATTGTGTGCCTTAATCCTCGATATACGTGCGATACCTAGATAAACATGCCATGACCTTAATTTACGTGCGAGACCTTGATTTGCGTGTGTCTCTTCGTTTCGTGTGCATTAACCTTGAAATGCGTGCCTTAACCTAGGTTTAAGAGTCATGTCTTGAATTACGTGCGTTGCACTGAATTACGCACCTTATTTTGATTTACGTTTATTCACCTAGGGTTGCGTGTGTTAGCATTAGAATCCGTGCACTTATCTTGAAGTATGTGCCTTAGTATTGAAAAACTTGTGTTCGTCTCGTAGTTCGTGTCTTACCTCGTAGTTCGTGCCCTAGACCTAGGAAAGCGTGCTTTCACGCTAATCAAGAGAGCATCTTACACGGAGCACTAGACTATTAAACAATCCTACAAAATCCACTATCAATATTATAATCCTAATTTAACTCACTAGAAGACAAAATAACACAAAAAGCTAGACATTCTTTATTTCTTATTCTTTATTCTTTTTGCACTTTCAATACACAATTAAATAACATCCAAAACATGACAAAAATTCAGATTTGGCACATGCTTTGGCCTACCATACCATAGTTTTTGCACAAGGTTTGAACAATTATACAATTAACTATGCATGCTTAGACAAACTATGACACAAATGCATAAAAAATTGCTCAAACCACCTCAATTCTCACACCATTTTCGACCAAACCACCTATGCCCATGCTAACATTTCAAAATTCCATCTTGAAGACAAAAAAAGTCTGAATTTGTATGCCCAAGGCTGACCACATGCTCAAAAAATTGCAAAATCCTCATTTTTCTCTCATTTCTCTCACTTTCCTCACATTTTCTCTCTCTCCCTCTCACTCTCTCTCTCCATTTCGGTTTTGTCTGAGTTCTCTCCACCTCTTAGCTCATCTTCATCATCCTATGGTGCATCAAGACAAACCACAAGCAAAGAAACTCACCCAAGCAAGCTAGGATGCAAGAAACACACATGCAAGCATTTTGAGTCAACATTTTCGGCCTTGGTGAGTTTTTAAGCTTCCATTTCTTTTCTTCTTGTTCTAACCTCATGCATGTGCTAAGAGATTGATCACTAAGCTAGGAAAAATAGAGAAAAGCTAGTTGGAATCTCGGCTAAGCAAGAAGAAGAAGAGATTTGAGCTTCAACAAGGTTTTGGGCATTTTTTGGGTTGATTGCAAAGGTGAGGGTTAAAACCTTTTGAAAACTCTTCAAAATTTCACATGCATGCTCATAAATGTGTGTATTTGCTTCTTTACTTGAGCTATATGGTCGTTCATAAGCTTAAACAATCATGCATGGCAAGATCTTGGCTTGAAAATGATGCTAGGTGAAGTCGAAATGGATGACAGCTCTCTGACCAGTCTGTTCGAGGTAAGTTTAGCTAAGCAAATGATGTTGAAAATTCTTGAAAATTGGTAGGTGACTATTTTGGACAGGTTTGGACATTTTTCCCAGAAATAGGCCGAAGCTAATTTTGACTCTAAGGTCCTCAAAATGGAAAATCTTTAAAATGTGACCAAATCTGGAAATCTGGAGAAATGAAGCAGGTTTTGGCAGATGCACTGACCTTGTGGAACAAACCATATTTGACTTAGTAAATGTTTCCCAAATTACATGAAATTTGGTGTTCTTCTAGAATTTTCAGTTCTGGACAATTTTTTCAGAAATGGACCAAAGCTAAAACTTACCCTAAGGACCTCAAAAACGTCAATTTCTGAAAAGTGTGCAAATCTGGACAGTTTTGTGCTACCTCACTGTTTCCGCCATAACTAATGATTCTGAACTCCAATTGATGCAAGGGTTGTTTCTGATTTTAGTTAACTTCTTAAGATTTAATTTGACATCTTAGTCACTGAATTTGGAGATTTTTTGATTATCCTATTGATTGTGGGAAAACATCCTATTGCAGTAAAGGTTTCATTTAGCTACATGCTTGGAAAGTTGTTGTAACCCCTTTTGTGGTTCTAATTGTGTGGAAATGTGGTGTTGGGATGTTATGTGGACTGTTTTGAGTACTTGAGAATGCTTGAATGGAATGATGCATGACTTGAGAATGATTTTGAGTTGACTTAGGGTTTTAATCACACGATTAAGCATGAAATGGAAACCCTAATGACTAGGTAGTTTTGCTAAGGGTTGATTCTTGGTTATTGTGTGGAGATTATATGCTTAGTGGGCTGCCCGTAAATGTTTTATAACTTCAAAAGTGATTTTGACCATTGCATGTTGTCATATAAGCTTTTCTTGCAACCGAACCCACGTAAATGTTGTTGCATGTTGAATATTCGTATCACTTGATTACGTGAACTTTGAAATGAGTTATATGGCTTGACTTGCATGTGTTACATGGCTGCCCGTTTAATGTTCTTATGACTCTATGTGTTCTACAAAGTAAAACTTCATGTCAAGCATGCCTCGTTCGTTTACTTGGCAATATGTGATCTTGAAATTGCTTGGAGGCAACCTACTTTGTCGTCCTCCTAATGTGAATTGTTAAAAGATATTCAATGGTTTATCTGAACATGATTACTTGGTTGATTATATGTTCTTACAACGCCTTATATGCCAATATGTCAAAATGTGATCATATACTTGCTCGGAGGCAACCTACTTTGTTGCCCTCCTAATGTGATATGTTAAATGTTATAAATGTGCATTGCATATGAGGTTGCAACCTTCAGTGTGGCATGGTAGTGTTTCACGCACGCCGGGTGGCATCGGGCTTGCCGGTGTTACCGTGACTACCATGGTCCAATTCCTTCTCTCGCTTGGCATTTCACCCTCGGAGAGTTGGGTCGTAGGTTTCGGGGTACATCCGGAGTACACCCAATTGGGAGCGATAAGTGGATTATTGAAGTCGGCCGCACCAAATGAATCGAAATTGATATTGAGAGCAAATGCTCACCGTATCCTTTTTACTATGTGTATAAGTACTCTCACTTGGTTCCTAGAGAACCTCGGGGAGGAAAGATTGGCATTTCTATTCCCTTACTTTGTATCCGTTACTCGATTTGTTTATTATAATTGTGTACCTTATTATTTGTAATACGTGACATGTTCTCAAAAAGAGTTTTCATAAATTGAACCGAAAAATGAGTTTCAAAACGTATTTCTCGTTCCCCCTCACTGAGTTCATAAGTACTCACCCTCTTTTATCATCTCAGGTGAAGAAGATCAAGAACAGGTACCCAAGGACGATGTGCCTAACGATGATTCCTTGGAGTGATTGCCTATCTTGTGTGCTTTGCATGATTATGGCTATTTGTGAACTATGCCACTTGAAGACTATTTATTTTATGTTGCTCGTTGTTTATTGATGTAAATGACCCCGTTGTAATTTGGGTCTAATTCTGGGATTGTACTATCTATAACCGGACGAACTTTTATTTGGTTGTTTGCTTTCGTTTTCTTAATTAGTAGTTATCGTAGGCAGTCAAACCACTAGATGAACAATCAACTAAGTTAATTCTATCTAATTTCACTTAGGTACTCATTTGCAAACTAAAGGATAATAGGTACTTGCATGGTAGGAAATTAACAAATAAACGGGACATAGTTATCATGTTCGGCTTATTAACCAAATGAGACTTTCAAGATAAACTAGTAGGCAAATCGGTTGGTGACAAATAGGAGTCCTTAATGGAATTGGATTAATGAATGGAATAATTGAGGCGTTTAGAGAATTAGTCCAAACCAAAGAGCCCAATTACAGCCGTTATACTACCGGTTTACCGAAAAATTTTGGAGTTTAGGCCAAACGTTAAGTGTTAAATCTTCATGAACGGTTAAGTATGAGACGTGACTTGAATGTTTAGATCACACCCTAGTCTAACCTTTATAGGCCGGGTTGAGGCGTGACACCTTATATTAGAATGGTATCAGAGCTTAGTTTAGTAACTAGGCGTTAGTCGGGTTCAACTCTCGGACCATGGGTAGAAGCCCTAAGGTAATTATGATGTCTTGTTTATATGTGTTAATGTGTGCTAATGTGCTTTAATTGCTTTGAGAATTGAATACTATGTGCCTTTGTGGACTATATGTATTATGTGTCATTCACAGCGACACGTTAGTGCCCTCAATAATGCATGCATACTTTTATACTCCTTCTTTCATACATGTGCATGTTATATAACCGTGAATGACTGCTTATACACATAGATAGTTAGGATTAGGACTTTTAGGGAAGTGAATT
Source organism: Ehretia macrophylla (assembly GCA_037974665.1). NCBI lineage: Eukaryota > Viridiplantae > Streptophyta > Magnoliopsida > Boraginales > Ehretiaceae > Ehretia > Ehretia macrophylla. The sequence continues at coordinate 44,701,265 of CM075771.1, read as the reverse complement.
TGTGTAGGACAAACGAAAAGGCTCGGTTAGAGATTTTTGGCATCTACACAGGTACTCGATGGATAGTATGTATTATTGGATATGCATATGTATAAAATGCGTAGCACGGGTATAATTGTTGAGGTAAAGTTATCTCCTTATTTTTGGAATACCTATACTTGTGATTATGTTGTCAATTTTATAGCTATGAAGTTATTGATTCTGTTAAACCGTTCTTCTAATTGTGGTTCAAGAATAAATGTTAAGAACATACTACTTCCTTAGATATAAGGGTATACTATTAAATATGTACAATAGTATATATTCTCATGTGCTGATAGTGGAAGTTGACTTGGAGGTTTCTTTGAATCCATTTCTCACATCCTAAAATTAGCTTGATAGACTATCTAAGAAGTTAGCAATATACTCGTACGATTGAATCCTTACTTGATTGGAATTAAGCATCGTTGAACCTAAAAAGGTGTATATTAATGAGTTTCAAGTTCACTCAATGGTAAGATTGTGACCTAGAAATTAAGGGATGAGCACGTGGAAATGGGCGATAGGGGTTAGATTATCAAGGCGTGAATAATGTGTTTAGGTAACTTAACAATGGATAACCTCAAGACATGTAGGCAACTCTGGAGATTAAGTTTAACAAGATTGATGAATCTTTAGTATAACAAGATATGGGGATATTGGAATCGAGGAATTCGCGTAACGAGAACTCGTGTTTGGAAGACTACACCTAAATGTTAGGTCGAATGGAAGTGTAAGGTATTGAATTATGTATTAGATGATGTTGCTAAGGTCCTTAGTTGGATATTGGTGATATTAAGAATCATGGTATTAAATTGTTGCCCCTCGGATTTAGTTGAGATATGCGAAGTAAGACCGATGGACCTAGTATATAAACCATGGAAATGAGATTAAAGTATCCGGTTGAAAGTAGAGTCGTTAGGGTATGATTAGTAATCCTAAATAGCTAATAGTGAGTATGCATGATGATTCATAGTGAACCCTAGGACCTAAGGTCGATGAGTCTTGGTACTCTTAGCTAGTTGAACATGTAAATGAGAAGAGTAAGATTTCATAGAGTTAAGATAGAGATGAATTAGAGTCATAATGACTCAAGAGACTATTGTTAGACCACCGTATCTTTGTGCATCGTTTCACATATAGAGACTAGCGATCAGTAGACTTCGAATCGTGGTTGTTGAATAGAGGGTGAATCTTGTAGTGATAGTTAAATGAGTGGTTAATTACTTTTAAAGTTCTATTAGGTTATGTTGAAGGATGCCTCGTGTTCATAATTCTTATATTGATACAACATTGAAGTTATCCCGTGTAAGTATTTTATGAGCTCGGTCATTTCGGTACCCATTTATAATCCTAGGATTGTTGCTGTATGGCCGGTAACCTAGTAGAGCATTGATATCACTTACATGGCGATGAACCCAGCTTAGTAACATTAATGTTGAAGATATATTGGCGGGCATTAAGTGTTCGAATGGATGACTAGGTCGCTAAGTGAGTAGGACCATTGTCTTCTTAAGTATGACGTAACCTTGGATTAAGGTGAGTAGAATTTATTTGAGGTTGAAGCTATTCGTCTTAGGAGTTTTGGATAAGATTAACAGAAAATTCTGAAGCCTTGTGACTTGAAATTAGAGATTTGAATAAGAAGATGGATTGTGGATCATAAGCTGATGAAATTTACTTGTAAGAGTCGAACTAGTGCAACATGATTAGTTTACCTATGCAATTTCGATGGCAGTTGTTGGTGGTACCTAATAAACCTTAAAGTTTGAGTTTAACGAATCTTAACGGTCATTCTTCTTGATTACGAGCTTGAAGGTTAACGAAGCTGGGAAAGAATGTTAATGAATAGGAGCCTGTAACCGGGAGACTAGTCATTAGAAGATTTGCTAATCTAATGTACCTACGAGATAAGGACTATGATACTATCGATAGATGACGATTTGAGATGGATTAGTTGCTTGGTGAGTTCTTCCTAAAAATAGAGTCGTATCATGGAGATGATTCGTAACTTGTGTATGACCTATGTGATAACAGTTTTGAAGCTAGTAGATAGGATATGTAAATCTGATATAGACCTCTTATCTTGAAATTAGTGTATGTAACCATAAGATCGCAGTATTATTGTGATATTCCTTTTGAGGTATGGATGCGAGATTGATACAACATGAGTCATGATTTTGGAGTCATTGTTATATTGTTAGGATACCAATGCAGCTTTGATGACTATGTTTGGAGATTCTAACCTTAGTTAATGAACTCGACCTTAAGATCAATTGGAGAAAAGAGAGTTGTTCAAGGAACGAACTGTAAATGTAGGGGTCACACCGAATTAAATGATTGGAGAAATCTAGGAAGTGAATTCGTTGTGGTAAGAGAGATCACAGAGCAAAGGACGACCCGGAGTTGAAAATGACAATGGTCGGAATCCGTCTAAATGACCTTAACAAGTAAGAAAGAATTTCGGGACGAAATTCTTTTAAGGAGGGGAGGATGTGAGGCCCGACCCCGAATAATGTGTTCTACCTCGATTTGCGCGCCTTAGACCTAAAATTATATGACCAACCTAGGATTACGTGCCCTGTCTTGATTTTTGTGCATGCCTCGTTATACGTGCCTTAACCTAGAATTGTGTGCCTTAATCCTCGATATACGTGCGATACCTAGATAAACATGCCATGACCTTAATTTACGTGCGAGACCTTGATTTGCGTGTGTCTCTTCGTTTCGTGTACATTAACCTTGAACTGCGTGCCTTAACCTAGGTTTAAGAGTCATGTCTTGAATTACGTGCGTTGCATTGAATTACACGCCTTATTTTGATTTACGTTTATTCACCTAGGATTGCGTGTGTTAGCATTAGAATCCGTGCACTTATCTTGAAGTATGTGCCTTAGTATTGAAAAACGTGTGTTTGTCTCGTAGTTCGTGTCCTACCTCGTAGTGCGTGTCATAGACCTAGGAAAGCGTGCTTTCACGCTAATCAAGAGAGAATCTTACACGGAGAACTAGACTATTAAACAATCCTACAAAATCCACTATCAATATTATAATCATAATTTAACTCACTAGAAGACAAAATAACACAAAAAACTAGACATTCTTTATTCCTTATTCTTTATTCTTTTTGCACTTTCAATACACAATTAAATAACATCCAAAACATGACAAAAATTCAGATTTGGCACATGCTTTGGCCGACCATACCATGGTTTTTGCACAGGGTTTGAACAATTATACAATTAACTATGCATGCTTAGACAAACTATGACACAAATGCATAAAAAATTGCTCAAACCACCTCAATTCTCACACCATTTTCGACCAAACCACCTATGCCCATGCTAAAATTTCAAAATTCCATCTTGAAGACAAAAAAAGTCTGAATTTGTATGCCCAAGGCTGACCACATGCTCAAAAAATTGCAAAAGCCACATTTTTCTCTCATTTCTCTCACTTTCCTCACATTTTCTCTCTCTCCCTCTCACTCTCTCTCTCCATTTCGGTTTTGGCTGAGTTCTCTCCACCTCTTAGCTCATCTTCATCATCCTATGGTGCATCAAGAAAAACCACAAGCAAAGAAACTCACCCAAGCAAGCTAGGATGCAAGAAACACACATGCAAGCATTTTGAGTCACCATTTTCGGCCTTGGTGAGTTTTTAAGCTTCCATTTCTTTTCTTCTTGTTCTAACCTCATGCATGTGCTAAGAGATTGATCACTAAGCTAGGAAAAATAGAGAAAAGCTAGTTGGAATCTCGGCTAAGCAAGAAGAAGAAGAGATTTGAGCTTCAACGAGGTTTTGAGCATTTTTTGGGTTGATTGCAAAGGTGAGGGTTAAAACCTTTTGAAAACTCTTCAAAATTTCACATGCATGCTCATAAATGTGTGTATTTGCTTCTGTACTTGAGCTATATGGTCGTTCATAAGCTTAAACAACCATGCATGGCAAGATCTTGGCTTGAAAATGATGCTTGGTGAAGTCGAAATGGATGACAGCTCTCTGACCAGTCTGTTCGAGGTAAGTTTAGCTAAGCAAATGATGTTGAAAATGCTTGAAAATTGGTAGGTGACTAGTTTGGACAGGTTTGGACATTTTTCCCAGAAATAGACCGAAGCTAATTTTGACTCTAAGTTCCTCAAAATGGAAAATCTTTAAAATGTGACCAAATCTGGAAATCTGGAGAAATGAAGCAGGTTTTGGTAGATGCACTGACCTTGTGGAACAAACCATATTTGACTTAGTAAATGTTTCCCAAATTACATGAAATTTGGTGTACTGCTATATTTTTCAGTTCTGGACAATTTTTTCAGAAATGGGCCAAAGCTAAAACTGACCCTAAGGACCTCAAAAACGTCAATTTCTGAAAAGTGTGCAAATCTGGACAGTTTTGTGCTACCTCACCGTTTCGGCCATAACTAATGATTCTGAACTCCAATTGATGCAAGGGTTGTTTCTGATTTTATTTAACTTCTTAAGATTTAATTTGAAATCTTATTCACTGAATTTGGAGATTGTTTGATTATCCTATTGATTGTGGGAATACAGCCTATTGCAGTAAAGGTTTCATTTAGCTACATGCTTGGAAAGTTGTTGTAACCCCTTTTGTGGTTCTAATTGTGTGGAAATGTGGTGTTGGGATGTTATGTGGATTGTTTTGAGTACTTGAGAATGCTTGAATGGAATGATGCATGACTTGAGAATGATTTTGAGTTGACTTAGGGTTTTAATCACACGATTAAGCATGAAATGGAAACCCTAATGACTAGGTAGTTTTGCTAAGTGTTGATTCTTGGTTATTGTGTGGAAATTATATGCTTAGTGGGCTGCCCGTAAATGTTTTATAACTTCAAAAGTGATTTTGACCATTGCATGTTGTCATATAAGCTTTTCTTGCAACCGAACCCACGTAAATGTTGTTGCATGTTGAATATTCGTATCACTTGATTACGTGAACTTTGAAATGAGTTATATGGCTTGACTTGCATGTGTTACATGGCTGCCCGTTTAATGTTCATATGACTCTATGTGTTCTACAAAGTAAAATTTCATGTCAAGCATGCCTCGTTCGTTTACTTGGCAATATGTGATCTTGAAATTGCTTGGAGGCAACCTACTTTGTCGTCCTCCTAATGTGAATTGTTAAAAGATATTCAATGGTTTATTTGAACATGATTACTTGGTTGATTATATGTTCTTACAACGCCTTATATGCCAATATGTCAAAATGTGATCATATACTTGCTCGGAGGAAACCTACTTTGTTGCCCTCCTAATGTGATATGTTAAATGTTATAAATGTGCATTGCATACGAGGTTGCAACCTTCAGTGTGGCATGGTAGTGTTTCACGCACGCCGGGCGGCATCGGGCTTACCGGTGTTACCGTGACTACCGTGGTTCAATTCCCTCTCTCGCTTGGCATTTCACCGTCAGAGAGTTGGGTCGTAGGTTTCGGGGTACATCCGGAGTACACCCAATTGGGAGCGATAAGTGGATTATTGAAGTCGGCCGCACCAAATGAATCGAAATTGATATTGAGAGCAAATGCTCACCGTATCCTTTTTACTATGTGTATAAGTACTCTCGCTTGGTTCCTAGAGAACCTCGGGGAGGAAAGATTGGCATTTCTGTTCCCTTACTTTGTATCCGTTACTCGATTTGTTTCTTATAATTCCGTACCTTATTATTTGTAATACGTGACATGTTCTCAAAAAGAGTTTTCAAAATTGAACCGAAAAATGAGTTTCAAAACGTATTTCTCGTTCCCTCTCACTGAGTTCATAAGGACTCACCCTCTTTTATCATCTCAGGTGAAGAAGATCAAAAACAGTTACCCAAGGACGATGTGCCTAACGATGATTCCTTGGAGTGATTGCCTGTCTTGTGTGCTTTGCATGATTATGGCTATTTGTGAACTATGCCACTTGAAGACTATTTATTTTATGTTGCTCGTTTTTTATTGATGTAAATGACCCCGTTGTAATTTGGGTCTAATTCTGGGATTGTACTATCTATAACCGGACGAAATTTTATTTGGTTATTTGCTTTCGTTTTCTTAATTAGTAGTTATCGTAGGCAGTCAAACCACTAGATGAACAATCAACTAAGTTAATTCTATCTAATTTCACTTAGGTACTCATTTGCAAACTAAAGGATAATAGGTACTTGCATGGTAGGAAATTGACAAATAAACAGGACATAGTTATCATGTTAAGCTTATTAACCAAACGAGACTTTCAAGATAAACTAGTAGACAAATCGGTTGGTGACAAATAGGAGTCCTTAATGGAATTGGATTAATGATTGGAATAATTGAGGCGTTTAGAGAATTAGTCCAAACCAAAGAGCCCAATTACAGCCGTTATACTATCGGTTTATCAAAAAATTTTGGAGTTTAGGCCAAACGTTAAGTGTTAAATCTTCATGAACGGTTAAGTACGAGACGTGACTTGAATGTTTAGATCACACCCTAGTCTAACCTTTATAGGCCGGGTTGGGGCGTGACATGGTATAGCTTTGATTGGTTGTGTTAATGCTTTCTTTAATTGTTTATTGTATTGTTGTTTATATTGAATGCTTTTTTATTGATTGTATTGCTTAACTGTACCTATTTGCATTGCACGATCTTCTTTTTCTCCACCTCGATATATGTCTCGCCCTCACTGAGTATACGTGTTGTGTATACTCACTCCTCACCACCACATTTCAGGAAATGTCATGTTAGTTGGAAAGTTCGTGGTTTCGTGAAAGTTCGTGCTTGAAGAATTGTCTTGCGTGCCTATGTGGCTTGAGTTGTCGAAGTTGTAAAGATGTATGCTTTCATGTATTGTATGTATTTAATGTCAAAAGGAATGTAATTTAAGTTTCATTAGATTATTAAAGTGGTTTGATAGGTTAGATTATGTATCTAGCTAGTATAGCTTAACTTTAGTGCATGTTTATAATGTCCAAAGGAAAAGAGTAAGAATGGTATGATAGTCTATTTTATACAATAAGTTAGAATGGTTTAATTGTCAAGCATGAATATACTTGTAAAAGATGTGAAGAGGTAGATTAGTCTGTAAACTGGAAATGTATATTTGCTTGTGATTGCTTGTTGAGAACAAGGCTCGGATGGTATTGAGGTGGTTGAATGTTTGGACATGGTATTGGTCCACTTATATGCTATCGCGGGTTTACTTTTTGCCTAGAAACAGGGGAGACTCCATCCGTTTTTCCCTGAAAATTATACCCAGGTTTGGATTTGGGTTGCGATTAGATTGATTGATAGAACTCCCGGTCTCGAGAGGGATCGGGGTGTTACAAGGGAGCTTAACTAAGCAAGCTAGGTTGCAAGAAACACACATGCAAGCTCATTGAATCTCCATTTCGGCTTAGGTGAGTTTGCTAGCTTCCATTTCTTTTCTTCTTGTTCTAACCACATGCACCTACTAAGAACTTGGTCACTAAGCTAGGAAAAATAGAGAAAATCGAGTGGTGTCTCGGCTAAGCAAGGAAGAAGATCAACTTTGTACTTCACCAAGAGTCTTGTGCATCTTCTTGTTGTTTTGCTAAGGTGAGGGCTAAAACTTCTTGAAAATATTTTAAAAAACCACATGCATGCTCTTAAATGTCTATCCTTACTTATGTACTCGAGATATATGTGTGTTCATAAGCTTTTATAACCATACATGACAAGATTTTGACTAGAATGTGATGATAGATGAAATCGGGTTTGTGACAGCTCTCTGTCTTGTTGGTGAGAGGTACGTTTAGCTAGGTAAATGATGTTAAAAATTCGTGAAAATTGGTAGATAACTCATATTTCTAGTTCTGCACATTTTTCGCAGAAATAGGCCAAAGCTAATTTTGACTCTAAAGTCCTCAAAATTGCAAATGATTAAAATGTGTCCAAATCTGGAAAGTCTGGAAAAATGAAGCAGGTTTTGGCAGATTCACTGACCTTGTAGAACGAACCAGTTTTGACTTAGTAAATGATATCCAAAATGTATGAAATTTGACATTCTGCTAGATATTTCAGTTCTGGACATTTTTGTCAGAAATGGACTAAGGCTAAATCGGACCCTAAGGCCCTCCAAAACTACAAGTATTGAAATATGTGCATATCTGGACAGTTTTGTGCAGTCTCACTGTTTTGGCTATAACTATTGAACCCGAACTCCAAATGATGCGAGGTTTGTTTCTTAATTTAGTTAACTTCTTAAGCTTTATTTTGACATCTTATTCACTAGAATTGGAGATTGTTTGCTTGTCTTAATGATTGTGAGAAAACAGTCCATTGCAGTGTGGGTTTCACTTAGTGATATGCTTAGAAAAATTATTGTAGCTTCTCTTGTTATATTAAATGCTTGAGATTGTGGCATTGGATGTTGTGTGGACTGTTTTGAATACTTGAGGGTGTTTGAATTAATCGATGCATGGCTTGAGTTTGATTTCGAGATGACTTGGGGCTTAATCGCACGGGTAAGCACGAATTGAAACCCTAGTGACTAGGGAAATTTACTAAGTGTTGATCCTATGAATATCATGTTTAATTATATGTTTAGTAGGCTGCCCGTAGTTTCCCTTGTAGCCCTAAATGTGATTTTGATGATTACATGTTGACAAGTAGGTTTTTCTTGCACTCGGTCCCACGTAAATGCCGTTGCATGATGAATAATCTTATAATTTGATTACGTGAACTTTGAAATGAGTTATATGACTTGATTTACGTGCGTTACTTGGCTGTCCATTTAATGTTCATATAACTCCATGTGTCTTTCAAGTGAAATTACTTGTCTTATCGTGCCTCGCTTGTTTACTTGTCAATGTGCAATCTTATGACTGCTCGGAGGCAACCTACTTTGTTGTCCTCCTAATGTGATATATTAAATGTCATAAATGTGAATTGCATACACGGTTGCAACCTTTCAATTTGGCGTGGTAGCGTTCACGCACACCGGGCGGTATCGGGCTTGCCGGTGCAACCGTGACTAACATTGTCCAATTCCCTCTCTCGCTAGGGGGCTAGACTTCCTCGGAGAGTTGGGTCGTAGGATTTCAGGGTACATCTGGAGTACACCCATTTGGCGTGATAAGGGGATGATTTGAAGCCGGCGGCAACAACTGATACTGGAAATGAACTGAGAGCAAAAGCTCACCGTATCATTTTCACTATGTGTATAAGTACTCTCGCTTGGTTCTTAGAGGACCTCGGGGAGGAAAGACGGGTAATTGTGTTCCTTTACTTTTATATTATTGTTGTGTACTTATTTGTGATATATTCATGCTTACAAAAAGGGTTTTCATAAGTTGAACCGGAAAATGAGTTTTAAAACCTATTTCTCATTCCCCCTCGCTGAGTTCATAAGGACTCACCCTCTTTTATCATCTCAGGTGAAGAAGATCAAGAACAGGTACCCAAGGACGACGTGCCTAATGATGATTCCTTGGAATGATTGCCTATCCTATGTGCTTTGCTTGATTATGGCCATTTGTGAACACTATGCTGCTTGAAGACTATTTCTTTTCATGTTGCTTGATGTTTGTAATGTAAAAGACCCCCGTTGTAATTTGGGGTCTAATTTTGGCATGTACTGATAATAACTAGATAGACACTACTATGGTTGTTTTGCTATCGTCATTGGCTAGTATTTATCATAGGATTATGAGGTATCAGGTAAGGACTAAGTAAAATGAACCTATCCAATCTTAAGCAGGTATTCACTGTTAAGCCAATATCAACAGGTACTTTTGTAATGAGGACAAACAAACAAACGAGACATAGCATCATGCTAGGTTATTAATCAAACGAGACTTCAAGATAATTAGTAGGCGTTTCAATTGATGATAAATAGTAATCTTAGTTGGAAATGAATTTGAGATTGTAAATTTTGAGGCGTTTAGAGAATTAGGTCAAACTAAGGAGCCCAATTACAACCGTTGAGCTGCTGATTTTCTGGAGAATTTATGGAGTTTAGGCCAAAATGTTAAGTGTTAAACCTTCATAAACGGTTAAGTATATGATATGACTTGAATGTTAGATCACACCCTAGTCTAACCTTTATAGACCTGGTTGGGGCGTGACACATCATTCTCGCAAGATGTGATATTGACGTGTTGTAGAGCCTCTATTGTTGCTCGAGTTGGGTTCTTATCCTTTTCGCGACTCACGACGAATGACCGAGGATGAAAATATAGCGCATATAGTAGAAAAGTGGCACAAAACTGATGAAAATGTTTGATTTTCAGTACCAAAAATAGGGATAGCCAAGCAGGCTTTCCACCCATGCCGTAGAGCTCCCAGTGAGCTTTCCAATGGTATGTTCTGTGCTGCATAACTCCTTACGGATCAAAAGTTATGGGCACCGGAGCGACGGAGACCTGGTCATAAGCCCGATGCCCTTGGTTTGCGAGCCCAGCCTCTACGAGAAGTAAAGTTGTCTTGCCCAAGATGGTGCAAAACTCGAGAATCGAAATATGATGGATAAAGCATCTTGGTAAGGCCAAACAGGGAAAAAAATGAAAAGGGTGTGCAACACGAGGACTTCTCAAGGGATCACCCATCCTACTACTACCCTCGCCCAAGAAAGCTTAACTTCGGCATTCTGATAGGATATGGTGCATTAGTTCTGGTATGATCGCACCCATCATTCTTATGGTACAAAGAGCTTATGTGTTGACGGTTCACATTCCCAGCCAAGAGAGACGGTCCATTCAGAAGGCCCAATGGGCTTATCAACAGCCCATTTGCTTCAACAACGCAACATTCTCACAAGACGTGATATCGACGCATTGTAGACCCTCTAATAGTCCACGATTTGGGTTCTCGTCCTTTTCGCGGCTCACAACGAATGACTTGGGAATAAAAAACAGCGCAATACAAAGAAAAGTGGCCCGAAACTAATGAAAACGTTCAATTTTGGGTACCGAAAATAGGTGCAGTCAAGCAAGCTTGCTGCCCCAGTCGTAGAGCTCCCAGAGAGCTTTCCAATGGTATGTTGTGCACTGCATAACTATTTACGGATCAAAAGATATGGGCACCAGAGCAACGGAGACCTGGTCACAAGCCCTACGCCCTCAGTTTGGAGGCCTAGCCTTTACGGAAAGCAAAGTTGTGTTGCCCAAGATGCCATGGGACACGAGAATAGAAATGTGATGGATAAAGCATCTTGGCAAGACTAAATGGGGGAAAAAATGAAATAGGGGTGCAACACAATGACTTCCCAAGGGGTCACCTATCCTAGTACTACTCTCGCCCAAGCATGCTTAACTTCGGAGTTTTGATAGTATCTGGTGCATTAGTGCTGCTATGATCGTACCCGTCATGCTGATGGTGCAAAGCCCTTATGTGTTGATGGTTCACAGTCCTAGCCAAGAGAGACAACCCATTTGCATTGACAACATAGTATTCTCGTAATACGTTATATCGACGCATTGTAGAGTCTCTAATGTTTCGCGAGTTGGGTTCTCGTCTTTTTTGTAGCTCACGACGAATGACTTAGGATAAAAAAATAGAGCAATACGAAGAAAAATGACCCGAAACTGATGAAAATGTTTGATTTTAATTACCAAAAATAGGTGCAGTCAAGCAAGCTTGCTACCCCCGTCGTAGAGCTCCCAGAGAGCTTTCCAACAATATGTTGTGTGCCGCATAACTCCTTACGGATCAAAAGTGTTGGGCACCGGAGCAACGAAGACCTGGTCACAAGCCTCACACCCTCAGTTTGCAGGCCCAGCCTCTACGAGAAGCAAAGTTGTCTTTCCCATGATGCCATGGGACACGAGAATAAAAATGTGATGGATAAAGCATCTTAGCAAGGCTAAACAGGGAAAAAAAAGGAAAAGGGGATGCAATACGAGGACTTCTCAAGGTGTCACCCATCCTAGTAATACCCTCTCCCAAGCACACTTAACTGCGGAGTTCTAATGGGATCTGGTGCATTAGTGCTGGTATGATCGTACATGTCACGCTGATAGGGCAAAACGCTTATGTGTTTACGGTTTCCTGTCCTAACCAAGAGAGACGGCCTATTAAAAAGGCCCAATGGGCTTATCGACACCCCATCTGCTTCAACAAAGCAACATTTTTGCAAGACGTGATATCGACGCGTTGTAGAACTTCTAATGTTCCGCGAGTTGGGTTCTCGTCCTTTTCGCGGCTCACGACGAATGACCCGAGATGAAAAAACAGCACAATAAGAAGAAAAGTGGCACCAAATTGATGAAAATGTTCAATTTTGGCACCAAAAATAGGTGCAGCCGAGCAGGTTTGTTGCCTCCATCGTAGAGCTCCCTGAGAGGTTTTCAACAGTATGTTGTGCACCGTATAATTCCTTACAGATCAAAAGTTATGGGCATCGGAGAGACGGAGACTTGGTCACAAGCCCCACGACCTTGGTTTACAGGCCCAGCCTCTACGCGAAGCAGAGTTGTCTTGCCCATGATGCCATGGGACTCGATAATAGAAATGTGATGGATAAATCATCTTGGGAAGGTGAAATAGGGAAAAAAATAAAATGGCGGTGCAACACGAGGACTTCCCTAGGGTCACTTATCCTATTATTACTCTCGCCAAAGCACGCTTAACTTTGGAGTTCTGATGGGATCCAATGCATTAATGTTGTTATGATTGTACCCGTCAAGCTAATGGTACAAAGCCCTTATGTGTTGACGGTTCATAGTCCCAGCGAAGAGAGACAGGCCATTTGTATCAACAACGCAGTATTCTCCCAAGATGCTATATCGATCCATTTTAGAGCCTCTAATGATCTGCAAGTTGGGTTCTCATCCTTTTTGCAGCTCACTATGAATGACCCGGGATGAAAAAATAGCTCAAAAAGTAGAAAAATGGACCAAAACTAATGAAAACATTCGATTTTGGGTACCGAAAATAGGCACAACTGAGCAGGCTTGCTGCCCCCGTTGTAGAGCTCCAAGAGAGATTTCCAACGGTACAACTCTCGCCCAAGCACGGTTAACTTCGGAGTTTTGAGGGGATCCGGTGCATTGGTGCTAGTATGATCGCACCCGTCATGCTGATGGTGCAAAGCCATTATATGTTGACGGTTCACAGCCCCAGCCAATAAAGACAGCCCATTTAAAAAGCATAATAGGCTTATCGACAGCCAATCTACTTCAACAACGTATCATTCTCACAAGACGTGATATCGACGCATTGTAGAGCCTCTAATGTTCTGCGAGTTGGGTTCCCGTCCTTTTCGCGGCGCACGACGAACGACCCGGGATGAAAAAACAGAGCAAAAAATAGAAAAGTGGCCCAAAACTGATGAAAACGTTTGATTTAGGGTATTGAAAATAGGGGCAGCCGAGCAGGCTTCCTGTCCCTATCGTAGAGCTCCTAGAGACCTTTTTAACGATATACTGTGCGCCACATTACTCCTTACATATCAAATGGTATGGGAACCAGAGTGATGGAGACTAGGTCAAAAGCCCTACTACCTCGGTTTGTGGGCCCAGCCTCTATACGAAGTGAAGTTATCTTGCCCAAGATGTCGTAGGACTCGAGAATAGAAATGTGATGGATAAAGCATCTTGGCAAGGCTAAAGATGGAAAAAAATGAAAAGGGGGTGCAACACGAGGACTTCTTAAGGGGTCACCCATCCTAAGTACTATTCTCGCCTAAGCACGCTTAATTTCGGAGTTCTGACGGGATCTAGTGCATTAGTTCTGGTATGATTACACCCGTCATGCTGATGATGCAAAGCCCTTATGTGTTGACGGTTCACAGCCCTAGCCAAGAGAGACGACCCATTCAAAAGGCCCAATGGGCTTATCGACAACCCATCTGCTCCAACAACGCAACATTCTGGCAAGACAAGATATCGACGCATTGTAGAGCCTTTAATGTTCTGCGATTTGGGTTCTCTTCCTTTTCGCAGCTTACGACGAATGACCCGGGGCAAAAAATAGCGCAAAAAGAAGAAAAGTGGCCCTAAATTAATGAAAACGTGCAATTTTGGCTAGTGAAAATAAGTGCAGCCGAGCAGGCTTGCTGCCTCTGTCATATAGCTCCTAGAGAGCTTTCCAACGGTATGCTGTGCACCACATAACTCCTTACGGATCAAAAGTTATGTGCATAGGAGCGACAGAGACCTGGTCAGAAGCCCCATGCCCTCGGTTTGCGTACCCAACCTCTACTCGTAGCGAAGTTGTCTTGCCCAAGATGCCATGGGACTCGAGAATAGAAATGTGATAGATAAAGCATCTTGGCATGGCTAAACAGGGAAAAAAAATGAAAAGGGGGTGCAAGACGAGGACTTCCCAAGGGGTCACCCATCCTAGTACTACTCTCGCCCAAGCACGCTTAACTTCGGAGTTCTGATGGGATCCGGTGCATTAGTGTTGATATGATCGCACCTATCTTGCTGATGGTGCAAAGCCCTTATGTGTTGATGGTTCACAGTCCCAGCCAAGAGAGAAGGCCTATTCAAAAGGCCCAATGGGCTTATCGACAGCCCATCTACATCAACAACGCATCAATCTGGCAAGACGCGATATCGACACATTGTAGAGCCTCTAATGTTCCTCGAGTTGGGTTCTCGTCCTTTTCGCGGCACACGACGAATGACCCGGGATGAAAAAAATGTGTAAAAACAAGAAAAGTAGCCCAAAACTGATGAAAACATGCGATTTTGGGTATGGAAAATAGGGGCAGCCTAGTAGGCTAGCTACCCCTATTGTAGAGCTCCCTGAGAGCATTCAAACGGTATGCTGTGCGCCGTATAACTCCATACAGATCAAAAGTTATGGGCAATGGATACCTTGTCACAAGCCCCATGCCCTCGGTTTGTGGGCCCAACCTCCACACGAAGCGGAGTTGTCTTGCCAAGATGCTGTGGGACTCGAGAATAGAAATGTGATGGATAAAGCATCTTGGCAAGTTAAGGGCAACGGAGCTGAGTAGGCTAGCTACCCCTGTCGTAGAGCTCCCTGAGAGCATTCAAACGGTATGCTGTGTGCCGTATAACTCCATACAGATCAAAAGTTAAGGGCAACGGAGCGACGGATACCTTGTCACAAGCCCCACGCCCTCGGTTTGTGGGCCCAACCTCCACGCGAAGCGAAGTTGTCTTGCCAAGATGCCGTGGGACTTTAGAATAGAAATGTGATGGATAAAGCATCTTGGCAAGGCTAAACGGGGAAAAAAATGAAAAGGGGGTGCAACCCGAGGACTTCCTAATGGGTCACCCATCCTAGTACTACTCTCGCGCAAGCACGCTTAACTTCGAAGTTCTTATGGGATCCGGTGCATTGGTGCTGGTATGATCACACCCATCATGCTGATGGTGCTAGGCCCTTATGTGTTGACGGTTCACAGTTCCAGCCAAGAGAGATGTCCTATTCAAAAGGCCTAATAGGCTTATCGACATCCCATCTGCTACAACAACACATCATTCTCGCAAGACGTGATATCGACGCATTATAAAGCCTCTAATGTTCTGCGAGTTGGGTTCTTGTCCATTTTTCAGCTCACGACGAATGACCCGGTGCGAAAAAATAGTGCAAAATGAAGAAAAGTGGCCCGAAACTGATGAAAACATGTGATTTTGGTACAAAAAATAGGCGCAACCGAGTAGGCTTGCTGCCTTCATCATAGAGCTCCCAGAGAGCTTTCCAACGGTATGCTTTGCCCCGCATAACTACTTACGGATCAAAAGTTATGGGCACCAGTGTGATAACCCACAACCGGCATGCATTTAATAGCATTTGACTGCATTTAATTAAATGTTTAATTAGTTAAATCAGCCAATTTGCACTATTTTAATATTTCTCTTGGAAGCATTTAGTAATTGTATAATGAATAATTAAAAGATTATTATCTATTTCTATTAATTATAGTAATTGAATTTATTCTCTTGTATTTAATTAAGTGCCATCTTAAATGTTAATATTTAATTGCACTTGATTACATGTTATATTTACTTGTTCGTTCGTATATTGGCATTAACTTATTAATTCTTTAAATATTCTAGAAATAGTTAAATTAATTATTTTAAATGTATATTGATTATTTTGATTGATTTGATTATTTTAATAATCGGTTTTAATTGTCTTGCATTAAAATCACTCGGTTTTCAAATAAATGAGAAAAGTAACTCCGAGCCATAGTGAATTTTAAACTATTCTACTTTTCAAAAAAATTAAAGTTTTCTATTATTGATTATCACTTTATTAGCGATCGTTTATTGACCGTTCGATCATAGTATTTCGAAATTGAGAGTTAGAGAAATATTCTTCGGACTTAGTGGAAAATATTTTTTAGCTTAATTTAACTAGTTTTAGTTGTTTTTCATTTAATTGCATTGTTTTAACTTGAATTAGATTTAATGGCATTAAAATAAGCTTATTTGACCATTTTAACTAAAGCTTGATTTTGCAAATGACCAAAATGCCTTTGTTACCTTTTAAATAATAAAACAAGGCTAAAATAAAATAAAAAACAAAACCAAAAATTCCCTTTTTGTCCCTCCCTTTGGCCGAAGCTCTCAAGAGAAAAAAAAAAGAAATTGTTTTGTATTTTTCTTCTACAATTGTGCGTGGAATTGCTCGGGGGTCGTGGCTCGGGTCCTTGCGGGTCTTGGTCTTCAATCTCTGTGATGGTTTTCACGCTTTTGTGCATTTAAATTCGAATTTGAATTTTGTGTCAAATTTTTAGATTTGATATATAATGTGTTATAATGCTTGTAAATGCTTGATATAGCTTCCTTTGAGTTCGTAGAGCATTGTTTGATAGTTATTTAGCAATTTTTACAGTTGAAACTGCGTATTTGAAATTGGGGAAGAACAATGAATAGTGAATTATGAATAGTAAATCCTAGAATTTCATATTTCAATTTGAATTGCGATTGCTTGATTTGGATAGGTGCCATTAGTGATAGGAAGATAAAATGTGAGATAAAAATGGATCGGCCTTTGTTAAAAATGGAAATTAGACAAAGAAACGTAAATGGGCCGTTTGACCAAAAGTTGACCGTGCTCGAATTGAGTTGGGGGTTTTGCAATTGAGGGTATGGAAGCACTTTTGGCAATGTTGTGGTGTTGATTGAGTGACCAGTTAGCATAGCTATAGTTCAAATGCAGTAGGTGGACTTTCGGGCCTCGGGTGAGAAAATGAAGTTTAGTGACATAGAAACGTACCTTGTAGTGCCTGAGTAAATCTAGTGAAATCGGTTTCCTAATCCCGCAGCTCGTTTGCCCGTAATTGCCTTTGGAAGTTAGGGATTGAATAGTGATATTTGTCGTTTTCGTGTTTGAACTATTGTTACTTGTTTAATTGGTGTTATTGTGGCTATTAATGATAGTTATACTTGAAAAGTTAATTGAATGCTAGTATTGATTGTAAATGCTTGATATCTCGTTTATCGTCTCTAATCTGTATTGTTGTGCTATCGCTCGTTTATCGCCTTGTATCGTGTCTTGCATTGGATAGTGTCAGGCGCGTGAGTGATGGGCCTCTCTGGGTAGCCTCGGGTTGCCAGTGTTGGTTGCTCTAGCTCCGTGTCCTATTCCCTTTTCTCGCTTGGGTTGCCTCCTAGGAAGATTTGGGTCGTAGAATTGATGGTTACTCACAGGGTATTCCAAACTGAAGTTATAAGGTGGTTGCGCGCTTATTGTCATCGTTGTCAACATCAAGCTCGAGATTGATGTATTGCTCGTGGTATGGTACATTGCTCGTATGAGTGAACCATAGCCTTCAGAGTGTGGTACAGCTTTGAATGGTTGTGTTAATGCTTTCATTAAATGCTTATTGTATTGATTGTTTGTCTTGACTGCTTACTTATCAGTTATATTGCTTAACTACTTTATTTGCATTGCACGACTTTCTTTCTCTCCACCTCCATATCTGTCTCGCCCTCACTGAGTATACGTGTTATGTATACTCACTCCTCACCACCACATTTCAGGAAATGTCATGTTAGCTGGAAAGTTCGTGATTTCGTGAAAGTTCGTGCTTGAAGAGTTGTCTTGCGTGCCTATGTGGCTTAAGTTGTCGAAGTTGTAAAGATGTATGCTTTCATGTATTGTATGTATTTAATGTAAAAAGGAATGTAATTTAAGTTTCATTAGATTGTTGAAGTAGTTTGATAAGTTAGATTATGTATCTCGTTAGTATAGCTTAACTTTAATGCATATTTGTAATGTCCAAAGGAAAAGAGTTAGAATGGTATGATAGTCTATTATATGCAATAAGTTAGAATGGTTTAATTGTAAAGCATGAATGTACTTGTAAAAGATGTGAAGAGGTAGGTTAGTCTGTAACTTGGAAATGTATATTTGCTTGTGTTCGCTTGTTGAGAACCAAGGCTCGGATGGTCTTGAGGTGTTTGTATGGTTGGACACGGTGCTGGTCCACTTATATGCTACTACAGGTTTTACATTTCGCCTAGAAACAGGGAAGACTCCGTTCGTCTTTCCCTAAAAATTTTTCTCAGGTTTGGAATTGGGTTGTGATTATATTGATTGATAGAACTTCCAGTCTCGAGAGGGATCGGGGTGTTACAACCAGAGCAACAGAGACCTGTTCAAAAGCCCTACAACCTCGGTTTGCGGGCCCAACCTCTACACGAAGCGAAGTTATCTTGCCCAAGATGCCATGGGACTCGAGAATAGAAATGTGATGGATAAAGCATCTTGGCAAGGCTAAACGGGGGAAAAAATGAAAAGGGGGTGCAACCCGAGGACTTCCTAGGGGGTCACCCATCCTAGCACTACTCTCGCCCAAGCACGCTTAACTTCGGAGTTTTGATGGGATCCGGTGCAATAGTGCTGGTATGATCGCACCCATCATACTGATGGTCGAAGGCCCTTATGTGTTGACGGTTCACAGTCCCAGCCAAGGGAGACGGCCCATTCTAAAGTCCCAATGGTCTTATTGACATCCCATCTGCTACAACAACACATCATTCTCGCAAGACGTGATATCGATGCGTTGTACGGCCTCTGATGTTCTGCAAGTTGGGTTCTCGTCCTTTTTGCGGCTCACGACGAATGACCCGGGATGAAAAAACAGTGCAAAAAGAAGAAAAGTGGCCCAAAACTGATGAAAATGTGCAATTTTGGGTACCAAAAATAGGCATAGACAAGCAGACTTACTGCACCCGTCGCAGAGCTCGCAGAGAGCATTCCAACGGTATGCTGTGCGCCGCATAACTCCTTACGGATCAAAAGTGATGGGCTCTATAGTGACGGAGACTTGGTCACAAACCCCACGCCATTGGTTTACAGGCCCACCAACCTCTACGCAAAGTGAATGTTTTCTTTCCCTAGATGCCGTGGGACTCAAGAATAGAAATATGATGGATAAAGCAACTTGGCAAGGCTGAACGGGGGAAAAAAATAAAAAGGGGGTGCAACCCGAGGACTTCCCAGGGGGTCACCCATCCTAGCACTACTCTCGCCCAAGCACGCTTAACTTCAGGGTTCTAATGGGATCCGGTGCATTAGTGCTGGTATGATCGCACCCGTCATGCTGATGGTGCAAGACCCTTATGTGTTCATGGTTCACAGTCCCAGCCAAGAGAGATGCCCCATTCTAAAGGCCCAATGGACTTATCGACAGCCCATCTGCTTCAACATCTCAGCATTCTCACAAGACATGATATCGACGCGTTGTAGAGCCTCTAATGTTCTGTGAGTTGTTTTCTCATCCTTTTCGCAGCTCACGACAAATTACCCGGGATGAAAAAATAGTCCAAAAAGAAGAAAAATGGCTCAAAACATATGAAAACGTGCGATTTTGGGTACCAAAAATAGGTGCAACTAAGGAGGCTTGCTTCCCCCTGTCGTAGAGCTCCCAAAGAGCTTTCCAACGGTATGTTGTGCGTCACATAACTCCTTACGGATAAAAGTTATGGGCACCGGAGCGACGGGGACCTGGTCACAAGCCCCAAGCCCTCGGTTTGCAGGCCCAACATCTACGCGAAGCGAAGTTGTCTTGCCCAAGATGCCGTGGGTGTCGAGAATAGAAATGTGATGGATAAAACATCTTGGCAAGGCTAAACAGGGAAAAAAATGAAAATGCGGTGCAACCCGAGGACTTCCCTAGGGGTTACCCATCCTAGTACTACTCTCGCCCAAGCACGCTTAACTTCGGAGTTCTAATGGGATCTGGTGCATTAGTCCTGGTATGATCACACCCGTCATGCTGATGGTGCAAAGCCTTTATGTGTTGATGGTTCACAGTCCCAGCCAAGAGAGGCGGCCCATTCAAAAGACCCAATAGGCTTATCGACAACCCATCTGCTTCAACAATGCATCATTCTACCAAGATGTGATATCCAAGCATTGTAGAGTGTCTAATGTTCCTCAAGTTAGGTTCTCGTCCTTTTCGCAGCTCACGACGATTGACCCAGGATGAAAAAATAGCGTAAATAGTAGAAAAGTATCCTGAAATTGATGAAAATGTTTGGTTTTGGGTAACAAAAATAGTGATAACTAATCAGGCTTGCTGCCACTGTCATAGAGCTCCTGAAGAGCTTTCCAACGGTATATTGTGCGCCACTTAACTCCTTACGGATCAAAAGTTATGGGCACTGGTGCGACGGAGACCTGGTCACAAGCCCCACGCCCTTGGTTTGGGGGTCTAGCCTCTACGCGAAGCGAAGTTGTCTTGCCCAAGATGCCGTGGGACTCGACAATAGAAATGTGATGGATAAAGCTTCTTGGGAAGGCTAAACAGGGAAAAAAATGAAAATGGTGTGCAACACGAGGACTTCTCAGGGGGTCAGCCATCCTAGTACTAGTATCGCCCAAGCTCGCTTAACTTCGGAGTTTTGATGGGATCCGGTGCATTAGTGCTGCTATGATCGCACCCGTCATGCTGATGGTGCAAAGCCCTTATGTGTTGACGGTTGACAGTCCCAACGAAGATAGACGGCCTATTCAAAAGGCCCAATAGGCTTATCGACTGCCCATCTGCTTCAACAACGTAACATTCTCGTAAGACGTGATATCGATGCGTTTTAGAACTTCTAATGTTCCGCGAGTTGGGTTCATCCTTTTCGAAGCACACGCCGAATGACCCGGGATGAAAAAACTGCGCAATAAGAAGAAAAGTGGCCCAAAACTAATGAAAACGTTTGATTTTTGGTACCGAAAATAGGTGCAGCCAAGCAAGCTTGATGCTCCTGTTGTAGATCAACCAGAGACCTTTCTAAGGGTATGTTGTGCCCTACATAACTGCTTACGGATCAAATGTTATGGGCACCAGAGCGGCGGAGACCTAGTCACAAGCCCCACGCCCTCAATTTGCGAGCCCAACCTCTACGCTAAACGATGTTGTCTTGCCCAAGATGCCGTGGCACTCGAGAACAAAAATGTGATGGATAAAGCATCTTGGCAAAGCTAAACATGGAAAAAATTAAAAAGGGGGTGCAACATGAGGGCTTCCCAAGGGGTCACTCATCCTAGTACTACTCTCGCCCAAGCACGCTAAACTTCGGAGTTCTGAGGGGATCTGGTGCATTAGTGCTGCTATGATCGCACTCGTCATGCTGATGGTATAAAGAATTTATGTGTTGACGGTTCAAAATCCAAGCCAAGAGAGACGGCCCATTCAAAAGGCCCAATGGGCTTATCCGTAGCCCATTTGCTTCAACAATGTAGCATTCTCGTAAGACGTAATTTCGATGCATTATAGAGCATCTACGAGTTGGGTTCTCGTCCTTTTTGCGGCCTAAAACTATTGAAAACGTGCAATTTTGGGTGCCAAAAACAGGCACAGCTGAGCAGACTTGCTGCCCCCGTCGTAGAGCTAGCAAAGAATATTCCAACGGTATGTTGTGCGGCGCATAAGTCCTTACGGATCAAAAGTTATGGGCACCAGAGTGACGGAGACCTGGTCACACACCCCATGCCCTTGATTTTCGGGCCCAACCTCTACATAAAGTGAAGTTGTCTTGCCTAAGATGGCATGGGACTCAACAATAGAAATGTGATGGATAAAGCATCTTGGCAAGGCTAAACGGGGAAAAAAATGAAAAGGGGGTGAAACCCGAGGACTTCTTAAGGGGTCACCCATCCTAGCACTACTCTCGGCCAAGCAGAGTTAACTTCGGAGTTCTAATGGAATCCGGTGCATTAGTGCTGGT
This sequence comes from Ehretia macrophylla, assembly GCA_037974665.1. Lineage (NCBI taxonomy): Eukaryota > Viridiplantae > Streptophyta > Magnoliopsida > Boraginales > Ehretiaceae > Ehretia > Ehretia macrophylla. The sequence continues at coordinate 44,679,153 of CM075771.1, read as the reverse complement.
ATGATCACTCCCGTCATGTTGATGGTGCAAGGCCTTTATGTGCTGACAGTTCACAGTCACAGCCAAGAATGACAGCCCATTCTAAAGGCCCAATGGACTTATCGACAGCCAATCAGCTTCAACAACGTAGCATTCTCACAAGACGTGATATCGACGTGTTGTAGAGCCTCTAATGTTCTGCGAGTTTTTTTCTCGTCCTTTTCACGTCTCGCGACGAATGACCCACGACGAAAAAAAGTACAAAAAGAAGAAAAGTAGCTCGAAATAGATGAAAACGTGCGATTTTGGGTACCGAAAACTAGTGCAGCCGAGGAGGCTTGCTTCCCCTCGTTGTAGAGCTCCCAAAGAGCTTTCCAACGGTATGCTGTACGCCACATAACTCCTTACGGATCAAAAGTTATGGGCACCTGAGCGACGGAGACCTGGTCACAAGTCCCACGCCCTCAGTTTGCGGGCCCAGCCTCTACGCGAAGCGAAGTTGTCTTGCCCAATATGCCGTGGGACACGATAATAGAAATATGATGGATAAAGCTTCTTGGGAAAGATAAACAGGGAAAAAAAAATGGGGTACAACACAAGGACTTCCCTAGGGGTCACCCATCCTAGCACTACTCTCGCCCAAGCGTGCTTAACTTCGGTGTTCTGAGGGGATCCGGTGCATTAGTGCTGCTATGATCGAACTCGTCATACTGATGGTGCAAAGCCTTTATGTGTTGACGGTTCAAAGACCAAGCCTAGAGAGACAGCCCATTCAAAAGACCCAATGGGCTTATCTACATCCCATCTGCTTTAACAAGCAACATTCTCGCAAGTCATGATATCCACGCATTGTAGAGAGTCTAATGTTCCTCGAGTTGGGTTCTCGTCCTTTTTGCGGCTCACGACGATCGACCCAGGATGAAAAAACATCGTAAATAGTAGAAAAGTATCATGAAACTGATGAAAATGTTTGGTTTTGGGTAACAAAAATAGTGGCAACTGATCAGGCTTGCTGCCACTGTCATAGAGCTCATAAATATCTTTCCAATGGTATGTTGTGCGCCACATAACTTATCATAGATCAAAAGTTATGGGTACTGGAGCGACGAAAAACTAGTCACAAGCCCTACGCCCTTGGTTTGCGGGCCCAGCCTCTACGCGAAGCGAAGTTGTCTTGCCCAAGATGCCGTGGGACTCGAGAATAGAAATGTGATGGATAAAGCTTCTTGGGAAGGCTAAACAGGGAAAAAAATGAAAATTGGGTGCAACACGAGGACTTCTCAGGGGGTCACCCATCCTAGCACTACTATCACCCAAACACGCTTAACTTCGGAGTTCTGATGGGATCCGGTGCATTAGTGCTGCTACGATCGCATCCGTCATGCTGATGGTGCAAAGTCCTTATGTGTTGACGGTTGACAGTCCCAGCCAAGAGAGACGGCCCATTCAAAAGGCCCAATAGGCTTGTCGACTGCCCATCTGCTTCAACAACGCAGTATTCTCGCAAGACATGATATTGACATGTTGTAAAACCTCTAATGTTCTGCGAGTTGTGTTCATCCTTTTCGCAGCTCATGACGAATGACCCGGGATGAAAAAAATAGCACAATAAGAAGAAAAGTGGCCCAAAACTAATGAAAACATTCGATTTTAGGTGCCGAAAATAAGTGCAGCCAAGCAAGCTTGATGCCCCTGTTGTAGAGTAACCAGTGAGCTTTCTAAGGGTATATTGTGCCCAGCATAACTCCTTACAAACCAAATGTTATGGGCACCGGACCGACGGAGACCTAGTCACAAGCCCCACACCCTCAGTTTGAGAGCCCAACCTCTTCACGAAGCGATGTTGTCTTGCCTAAGATGTCGAGGGACTAGAGAATAGAAATATGATGGATAAAGCAACTTGGCAAAGCTAAATAGGGAAAAAAATAAAAAGGGGCTGCAATACGAGGACTTCCTAGGGGGTTACCCATCCTAGTATTACTCTCGCCCAAGCACGCTTAACTTCGGAGTTCTGAGGGGCTCCGGTGCATTAGTGCAGCGATGATCACACCCGTCATACTGATGGTGCAAAGCCTTTATTTATTGACGGTTCAAAGTCCAAACCAAGAGAGACGACCCATTCAAAGGGCCCAATAGGCTTATCTGCAGCCCATCTGCTTCAACAATGCAGCATTCTCACAAGACGTGATATCGACGCATTATAGAGCATCTAATGTTCTGTGAGTTGGGTTCTCGTCCTTTTTGCGGCTCACGACGAATGACCCGGGAAGAAAAAAAGTACAAAAAGAAGATAAGTGGCCCAAAACTATTGAAAACGTGCAATTTTGGGTACCGAAAATAGGCATAGCTTAGCAGACTTGTTGCCCCTATTGTAGAGCTCGCATTGACTATTCCAACGGTATGCTGTGTGCCGCATAACTCCTTACGGATCAAAAGTTATGGGCACCAAAGCGACGGAGACCTGGTCACACACCCCACATCCTCGGTTTTCGGGCCCAACCTCTACATGAAGTGAAGTTGTCTTGCATAAGATGCCATGGGACTCAATAATATAAATGTGATGGATAAAGCATCTTGGCAAAGCCAAACGAGGAAAAAAAATGAAAATGGGGTGCAACTCGATGACTTCCCATGGGGTCACCCATCCTAGCACTACTCTCGCCCAAGCACAGTTAACTTCGGAGTTCTAATGGGATCCGGTGCATTAGAACTGGTATGATCGCTCCCGTCATGCTGATGGTGCAAGGCCTTTATGTGTTGACAGTTCACAGTGCCAGCCAAGAGTGACAGCCCATTCTAAAGGCCCAATGGGCTTATCGACAGCCCATCAGCTTCAACAATGCAGCATTCTCACAAGACGTGATATCGACATATTGTAGAGCCTCTAATGTTCGGCGAGTTGTTTTCTTGTCTTTCACGGCTCACGACAAATGACTCGGGGCGAAAAAATAGTACAAAAAGAAGAAAAGTGGCTCAAAATAGATGAAAATGTACGATTTTGGGTATAGAAAATAGGTGTAGCTAAGGAGGCTTGCTTCCCTCCGTCGTAGAGCTCCGAGAGAGCTTTCCAATGGTATGCTATGCATCGCATACCTCCTTATAGATCAAAAGTAATGGGCACCAGAGCGACAGAGACCTGGTCACAAGCCCCAAACCCTCGGTTTGCGGTCCCAGCCTCTACGCGAAGTGAAGTTGTCATGCCCAAGATACCGTGGGAGTCAAGAACAGAAATGTGATGGATAAAGCATCTCGGCAAGGCTAAACTGGGAAAAAAAATGAAATGCGGTGCAACCCGAGGACTTCCTTGGGGGTCAACCATCCTAGTACTACTCTCGCCCAAGCATGCTTAACTTCAGAGTTCATATGGGATCCGGTGCATTATTGTTGGTATGGTCGCACCCGTCCTGCTGATGGTACAAAGCCCTTATGTGTTGACGATTCACAGTCGCAGCCAAGAGAGGCGGCCCATTCAAAAGGCCCAATGGGCTTATCGACAGCACATCTGATTCAACAACGGATCATTCTCCCAAGATGTGATATCCACGCATTATAGAGCATCTAATGTTCCTCGAGTTGGGTTCTCGTCCTTTTCGCGGCTCACGACGAATGACCCGGGACGAAAAAAAGTGCAAAAAGTAGAAAAGTGGCCCGAAACAGATGAAAACGTGTGATTTTGGGTACCGAAAACATGTGCAGCCAAGGATGCTTGCTTCCCCCACCGTAGAGCTCCCAAAGAGCTATCTAACGGTATGTTGTGCGACACATAACTCCTTGCGGATCAAAAGTTATGGGCACTGGAGTGACGGAGACCTGGTCACAAGCCCCATGCCGTCGATTTGCGAGCCCAGCCTCTACGCGAAGCGAAGTTGTCTTGCCCAAGATGTCGTGAGACTCGATAATAGAAATGTGATGGATAAAGCTTCTTGGGAAAGATAAACAGGGAAAAAAAAGAAAATGGTGTGCAACACGAGGACTTCCCTAGGGGTCACCCATCCTAGTATTACTCTCGCCCAAGCACGCTTAACTTCGGAGTTCGAAGGGGATCCAGTGCATTAGTGCTGCTACGATCGCACCCATCATGCTGATGGGGCAAAGCCTTTATGTGTTGACGGTTCAAAGTCCAAACCAAGAGAGATGGCCCATTCAAAAGGCCAAATGGGCTTATCCACAGCCCATCTGCTTCAACAATGCAGCATTCTCGCAAGACATGATATCGACACATTGTATAGTCTCTAATGTCCTACGAGTTGGGTTCTTGTCTTTTCGCGTCTCACAACGAATGACCCGGGACAAAAAAATAGTCCAAAAAGAATTAAAGTGGCCCAAAACTGATGAAAATGTGGAATTTTGGGTACCGAAAATAGGCGTAGCCGAGCAGGCTTGTTGCTCCCGTCGTAGAGCTTGCAAAGAGCATTCAAACGGTATACTTTGCACCGCATAACTCCTTATAGATCAAAAGTTATGGGCACCAGAGCGACAGAGACCAGGTCATAAGCCCTACACCCTCGGTTTGCATGCCCAACCTCTACGTGAGGTGAAGTTGTCTTGCGCAAGATGCCGTGGGACTCAGGAATAGAAATGTGATGGATAAAGCATCTTGACAAGGCTAAACGGGGAAAAAAATGAAAAGGGGCTACAACCCGAGGACTTCCCAAGGCGTCACCCATCCTTGTACTACTCTCGCCCAAGCACGTTTAACTTCGTAGTTCTGATGGGATCCGGTGCATTAGTGCTTGTATGATTGTACCCGTCATGCTGATGTTGCGAAGCCCTTATGTGTTAACGGTTGATAGTCCCAGCCAAGAGAGACGGCCCATTCTAAAGGCCCAATGGACTTATCGACAGCCCTTCTGCTTCAAGAATGAAGCATTCTCGCAAGACGAGATATCGACTCGTTGTAGTGCCTCTAATTTTCTGCAAGTTGTTTTCTCGTCCTTTTCGCGGCTCACGACTAATGACCCAGGACAAAAAAAAAGTGCAAAAAGAAGAAAAGTGGCCCAAAACATATGAAAACGTTCGATTTTGGGTACCGAAGACAGGTGCAGGCGAGGAGGCTTGCTTTCCCTTGTCGTAGAGCTCCTAGGGAGCATTCCAACGGTATGATGTGCATCACATAACTTTTTACGAATCAAAAGTTACGGGCACCGGAGCGAAGGAGACCTGGTCACAAGCCCCAAGCCCAAAGTTTGCGGGCCCATCCTTTGCGCGAAATGAAGTTTTCTTGCCCAAGATGCCGTGGGAGTGAAGAATAGAAATGTGATGGATAAAGCGTCTTGGCAAGGCTAAACCGGGAAAAAAAATGAAAATGGGTTACAACCCGAGGACATCCTTGGGGGTCACCCATTCTAGTAGTACTCTCACCCTAGCACAATTAACTATGAAGTTCTGATGGGATCCGGTGCATTAGTGCTGGTATAATCGCACCCGTCATGCTGATCGTGCATGGCCCTTATGTGTTGACGGTTCACAGTCCCAGCCAAGATAGACGGCCCATTCTAAAGGCCCAATGGTCTTATCGACAGCCCATCTGCTATAACAACGCATCATTCTCGCAAGATGTGATATCGACACCTTGTAGAACATTTAATGTTCTACGACTTGGGTTCTCGTCCGTTTCGCGGCTCACAATGAATGACCCGGGATGAAAAAATTGTGCAAAAAGAAGAAAAGTGGCCAAAAACTGATTAAAACATGCGATTTTGGGTATCAAAAATTGGTACAGCCGATCAGGGTTGTTACCCCCGTCGTAGAGCTCCCAGAGAGCTTTCCAACGGTATGCTGTGCGCCATATAATTCCTTGCGCATCAAAATTTATGAGCTTCGGAGTGACGGAGACCCGGTCAAAAGCCCCACACCCTCGGTTTACGAGCCCAACCTCTACGTAAAGTGAAGTTGTCTTGCCAAGATGCCGTGGGATTCAAGAATTGAAATGTGATGGATAAAGCATCTTGGCAAGGCTAAACGGGAAAAAAAAATGAAATGGTGGTCCAACACGAGGACTTCCCAAGGGGTCACCTATCCTAGTGCTACACTTGCCCAAGCATGCATAACTTCGGATTTCTGATGGGATCCTGTGCATTAGAGGTTCTATGATTGCACCCGTCATGCTGATGGTGCAAAGCCCTTATGTGTTGAAGGTTCACAATCCCAGCCAAGATAGACGACCCATTCAAAAGGCCCAATGGGATTATAAATAGCTCACCTGCTTCAACAACGCATCATTCTCGCAAGTCGTAATATCAACACATTGTAAAGCTTCCAATGTTTCACGAGTTGGGTTATCGTTCGTTTTGCGGAACACGACGAACGACCCGGGATGAAAAAAAAGGGTGAAAAGAAGAAAAGTAGACCAAAACTGATGAAAACGTGCGATTTTGGTTATAAACAATAGGCGCAACCGAGCAAGCTTGCTACCCCTGTCTTAGAGCTCCTAGAGAGCATTCCAATGGTATGTTGTGGGTCGCATAACTTCTTACGAATCAAAAGTTATGGGCACCGGAGCGACGAAGACCTGGTCACAAGCCCCACGCCCTCGGTTTGGGGGCCCAACCTCTACGCGAAGCGAAGTCGTCTTGCCAAGTTGCCGTGGGACTCGAGAATAGACGTATGATGGATAAAGCATCTTGGCAAGGATAAACGGGGAAAAAAATGAAAAGGGGGTGCAACCCGAGGACTTCCCAAGGGGTCACCCATCCAAGTACTACTCTCGCCCAAGTACGCATAACTTTAGAATTCTGATGGGATCCGGTGCATTGGTGCATGTATTATTACACCCGTCATGCTGATGGTGCAAGGCCTTTATGTATTGACGGTTCACAGTCCCAGCCAAGAGAGACGACCCATTCAAAAGGCCCAATGGGCTTATCGACAGTCCATCTGTTAAACAACGCATCATTCTCGCAAGATGTGATATCGACGTGTTGTAGAGCCTCTAATGTTCTACGAGTTGTTTTCTCGTCCTTTTTTCAACTCACGACGAATGACCCAGGATGAAAAAAAGTGCAAAAAGAAGAAAAGTAGCCCGAAATAGATGAAAACGTGCGATTTTGGGTACCGAAAACTAGTGCAGCTGAGGAGGCTTGCTTCTCCCCATTGTAGAGCTTCCAAAGAGCTTTCCAACGGTATGTTGTGCACCACATAACTCCTTACGGATAAAAAGTTATGGGCACCTGAGCGACAGAGACCTGGTCCCAAACCCCACGCCCTCGGTTTGCGGACCCATCCTTTACGCGAAGCGAAGTTGTCTTGCCCAATATGCCGTGGGACACGATAATAGAAATATGATGGATAAAGCTTCTTGGGAAGGATAAACAGGGAAAAAAAAAGAAAATGGGGTGCAACACGAGGACTTCCCTAGGGGTCACCCATCGTAGCACTAATCTCGCCCAAGCGTGCTTAACTTCGGTGTTCTGAGGGGATCCGGTGCATTAGTACTGCTATGATCGCACTCGTCATACTGATGGTGCAATGCCTTTATGTGTTGACGGTTCAAAGTTCAAGCCTAGAGACACGGCCCATTCAAAAGACCCAATGGGCTTATCTACATCCCATCTGCTTCAACAATGCAGCATTCTCGTATGTCATGATATCCACGCATTGTAGAGAGTCTAATGTTCCTCGAGTTGGGTTCTTGTCCTTTTTGCGGCCCACGACGATCGACCTAGGATGAAAAAACATCATAAATAGTAGAAAAGTATCCTGAAACAGATGAAAATGTTTTGTTTTAGGTAACAAAAATAGTGGCAACTAATCAGGCTTGCTGCCACAGTCATAGAGCTCCCAAAGATCTTTCCAATGGTATGTTGTGCGCCACATAACTCCTCACAGATCAAAAGTTATGGGTACTAGAGCGACGAAAAACTAGTCACAAGCCCCACGCCCTCGGTTTGCGGCCCCAGCCTCTATGCGAAGCGAAGTTGTCTTGCCCAAGATGCCGTGGGACTCAAGAATAGAAATGTGATGGATAAAGCTTCTTGGGAAGGCTAAACAGAGAAAAAAATGAAAATAGGGTGCAACACGAGGACTTCTTATGGGGTCACCCATCCTAGCACTACTATCACCCAAGCACGCTTAACTTCGGAGTTCTGATGGGATCTGGTGCATTAGTGCTACTGTGATCGCATCCGTCATGCTGATGGTGCAAAGTCCTTATGTGTTGACGGTTGACAATCCCAGCCAAGAGAGACGGCCCATTCAAAATGCCCAATAGGCTTGTCAACTGCCCATCTACTTCAACAACATAGTATTCTCACAAGACGTGATATCGACACGTTGTAAAACCTTTAATGTCTTGCGAGTTGTGTTCATCCTTTTCGCGGCTCACGACGAATGACCCGGGATAAAAAAAACAGCGCAATAAGAATAAAAGTGGCCCAAAACTGATGAAAACATTCGATTTTAGGTGACGAAAAGAGCTGCAGCCAAGCAAGCTTGATGCCTCTGTCGTAGAGCAACCAGAGAGCTTTCTAAGGGTATATTGTGCCCAACATAACTCCTTACGGACCAAATGTTATGGGCACCGGAGTGACAGAGACCTAGTCACAAGCCCCACACCCTCAGTTTGCGAGCCCAACCTCTTCACGAAATGATGTTGTCTTGCCTAAGATGCCGAGGGATTCGAGAATAGAAATATGATGGATAAAGAAACTTGGCAAAGCTAAACAGGGAAAAAAATAAAAAGGGGGTGCAACACGAGGACTTCCTAGGGGGTCACCCATCCTAGTATTACTCTCGCCCAAGCACGCTTAACTTCGGAGTTCTAATATGATCCAGTGCATTAGAGCTGGTATGATCGCTCCCGTCATGCTGAGGGTGCAAGGCCTTTATGTGTTGACAATTCACAGTCCCAGCCAAGAGTGACGGCCCATTCTAAAGGCCCAATGGACTTATCGACTGCCCATCAGCTTCAACAAAGCAGCATTCTCACAATACTTGATATCGACGCATTTTAGAGCCTCTAATGTTCTGCGAGTTGTTTTCTCGTCCTTTCACGGCTCACGACAAATGACTCGGGACGAAAAAATAGTACAAAAAGAAGAAAAGTGGCATGAAATAGATGAAAATGTATGATTTTGGGTACCGAAAATAGGTGTAGCTGAGGAGGCTTGCTTCCCCCCATCGTAGAGCTCCCAGAGATCTTTCCAATGGTATGCTATGCATTGCATAACTCCTTACAGATCAAAAGTTATGGGCACCGGAGCGACAGAGACCTGGTCACAAGCCCCACACCCTCGGTTTGCGGTCCCAGCCTCTACGCGAAGTGAAGTTGTCTTGCCCAAGATGTCGTGGGAGTCAAGAACAGAAATGTGATGGATAAAGCATCTTGGCAAGGCTAAACGGGGAAAAAAAATGAAATGCGTTGCAACCCGAGGACTTCCCTGGGGGTCAACCATCCTAGTACTACTCTCGCCTAAGCACGCTTAACTACGGAGTTCATATGGGATCCGGTGCATTATTGCTGGTATGGTCGCACCCGTCCTGCTGATGGTGCAAAGCCTTTATGTGTTGACGATTCACAGTCGCAGCCAAGAGAGGCGGCCCATTCAAAAGGCCCAATGGGCTTATCGACAGCCCATCTGCTTCAACAACGGATCATTCTCCCAAGATGTGATATCCACGCATTATAGAGCGTCTAATGTTCCTCGAGTTGTGTTCTCGTCCTTTTCGCGGCTCACGACGAATGACCCGGGATGAAAAAAAGTGCAAAAAGTAGAAAAGTGGCTCGCAATAGATGAAAACGTGTGATTTTGGGTACCGAAAATAGGTGTAGCCAAGGAGGCTTGCTTCCCCCACCGTAGGGCTCCCAAAGAGCTATCCAACGGTATGTTGTGCGACACATAACTCCTTACGGATCAAAAGTTATGGGCACTGGAGTGACGGAGACCTGGTCATAAGCCCCATGCCCTCGATTTGCGGGCCCAGCCTCTACGCGAAGCGAAGTTGTCTCGCTGAAGATGCCATGGGACTCGATAATAGAAATGTGATGGATAAAGCTTCTTGGGAAAGATAAACAGGGAAAAAAAAAAAGAAAATGGTGTGCAACACAAGAACTTCTCTAGGGGTCACCCATCCTAGTATTACTCTCGCCCAAGCATGCTTAACTTCGGAGTTCGAAGGGGATCCAGTGCATTAGTGCTGCTACGATCGCACCCATCATGATGATGAAGCAAAGCCTTTATGTGTTGACGGTTCAAAGTCCAAACCAAGAGAGATGGCCCATTCAAAAGGCCAAATGGGCTTATCCACAGCCCATCTACTTCAACAATGCATCATTCTCGCAAGATGTGATATCGACGCGTTGTAGAGCCTCTAATGTTCTATGTATTGGGTTCTTGCCTTTTCGCGTCTCACGACGAATGACCCGGGACAAAAAAATAGTCCAAAAAGAATAAAAGTGGCCCAAAACTGATAAAAATGTACAATTTTGGGTACCGAAAATAGACGTAGCCGAGCAGGCTTGTTGCTCCCATCGTAGAGCTCGTAGAGAGCATTCCAATGGTATACTTTGCACCGCATAACTCTTTATGGATCAAAATTTATGGGCACCAGAGCGACAGAGACCAGGTCATAAGCCCCACACCCTCGGTTTGCTGGCCCAACCTCTACACGAGGTGAAGTTGTCTTGTGCAAGATGCCGTGGGACTCAGGAATAGAAATGTAATGGATAAAGCATCTTGGCAAGGCTAAACGGGGAAAAAAATGAAAAGGGGGTGCAACCCGAGGACTTCTCAAGGCGTCACCTATCCTTGCACTACTTTCGCCCAAGCACGTTTAACTTCGTAGTTCTGATGGGATCCAATGCATTAGTGCTTGTATGATTGTACCCGTCATGTTGATGTTGCGAAGCCCTTATGTGTTAACGGTTGACAGTCCCAGCCAAGAGAGACGGCCCATTCTAAAGGCCCAATGGACTTATCGACAGCCCATTTGCTTCAAGAACGAAGCATTCTCGCAAGACGAGATATCGACTCGTTGTGGAGCCTCTAATTTTCTACGAGTTGTTTTCCCGTCCTTTTTGCGGCTGACGACGAATGACTCGGGACGAAAAAAAAGTGCAAAAAGAAGAAAAGTGGCCCAAAATTGATGAAAACGTTCAATTTTGGGTACCGAAGACAGGTGCAGTAGAGGAGGCTTGCTTACCACTGTCGTAGAGCTCTTAGAGAGCATTCCAACGGTATGCTGTGCATCACATAACTTTTTAAGGATCAAAAGTTACGGGCACCGGAGCGACGGAGACCTGGTCACAAGCCCCAAGCCCAAGGTTTGCAGGCCCATTCTCTGCGCGAAATGAAGTTGTCTGGCCCAAGATGCCGTGGGAGTCGAGAATAGAAATGTGATGGATAAAGCATCTTGGCAAGGCTAAACCGGGAAAAAAATGAAAATGGGGTACAACCCGAGGACTTCCTTGGGGGTCACCCATTCTAGCAGTACTCTCACCCTAGCACAATTAACTTCGAAGTTCTGATGGGATCCGGTGCATTAGTACTGGTATAATCGCACCCGTCATGCTGATCGTGCATGGCCCTTATGTGTTGACGATTCACAGTCCCAGCCAAGAGAGACGGCCTATTCTAAAGGCCCAATGGTCTTATCGACAGCCCATCTGCTTCAACAATGCATCATTCTCGCAAGATTTGATATCGACACCTTGTAGAACCTCTAATGTTCTACGAGTTGGGTTCTCGTCCTTTTCGCGGCTCACGACGAATGACCCGGGATGAAAAAATTTTGCAAAAAGAAGAAAATTGGCCAAAAACTGATTAAAACGTGTGATTTTAGGTATCAAAAATTGGTACAGCCGACCAGGGTTGTTACCCCCGTCGTAGAGCTCCCAGAGAGCTTTCCAACGGTATGCTGTGCGCTGCATAACTCCTTGCGCATCAAAAGTTATAAGCTTTGGAGTGACGGAGACCTGGTCACAAGCCCCACGCCCTCGGTTTGCGGGCCCAACCTCTACGTGAAGTGAAGTTGTCTTGCCAAGATGCCGTGGGACTCAAGAATAGAAATGTGATGGATAAAGCATCTTGGCAAGGCTAAACGGGAAAAAAAATGAAATGGTGGTCCAACACGAGGACTTCCCAAGGGGTCACCTATCTTAGTGCTACACTTGCCCATGCATGCTTACTTCGGATTTCTGATGGGATCCTGTGCATTAGAGGTTCTATGATTGCACCCATCATGCTGATGGTGCAAAGCCCTTATGTGTTGAAGGTTCACAGTCCCAGCCAAGATAGACGACCGATTCAAAAGGCCCAATGGGATTATAAACAGTTCACCTGTTTCAACAACGCATCATTCTCGCAAGTCGTAATATCAACACATTGTAAAGCTTCCAATTTTTCGCGAGTTGGGTTATCATCCGTTGTACAACACACGACGAATGACCCGGGATGAAAAAAGGGTGAAGAGAAGAAAAGTATACCAAAACTGATGAAAATGTGCGATTTTGGTTATAAAAAATAGGCGCAGCCGAGCAAGCTTGCTACCCCTGTCGAAGATCTCCTAGAGAGCATTCCAACGGTATGTTGTGGGTCGCATAACTTCTTACGGATTAAAAGTTATGGGCACCGGAGCGACGGAGACCTGGTCACAAGCCCCATGCCCTCGGTTTGGAGGCCCAACCTCTACACGAAGCGAAGTCGTCTTGCCAAGATGTCATGGGACTCGAGAATAGACATGTGATGGATAAAGCATCTTGGCAAGGCTAAACGGGGAAAAAAATGAAAAGGGGGTGCAACCCGAGGACTTTCCAAGGGGTCACCCATCCAAGTACTACTCTCACCCAAGTATGCTTAACTTCAGAGTTCTGATGGGATCCGGTGCATTGGTGCAGGTATTATCGCACCCGTCATGCTGATGGTGCAAGGCCTTTATGTGTTGGCGGTTCACCATCCCAGCCAAGAGAGACGACCCATTCAAAAGGCCCAATGGCCTTATCGACAGTCCATCTGTTACAACAACGAATCATTCTCGCAAGACATGATATCGACGCATTGTGTAGCCTCTAATGTTCTGCAAGTTTGGTTCTCATCATTCTCATGGCTCACGACGAAAGACCCGGGATGAAAAAATGGTGCAAAAAGAAGAAAAGTATCCCGAAACTAATGAAAACGTGCGATTTTGGGTACCGAGCACAAGCATAGCTAAGCAGGCTTATTGCCTCCGCCGTAGAGCTCCTAGAGAACTTTCCAACGGTATGCTATGCACCGCATAACTACTTACGAATCAAAAGTTATGGACACCAGAGCGACGGAGACTTGGTCATAAGCCCCATGCCCTGGGTTTGCAGGCCCAACCTCTACATGAGGCGAAGTTGTCTTGCCCAAGATGCCGTGGGACTCGAGAATAGAAATGTGATGGATAAAGCATCTTGGCAAGGCTAAATTGGGAAAAATAATGAAAATAGGGTACAACCCGAGGACTTCCATGGGGGTTACCCATCCTGCCACTACTCTCACCTAAGCAAGCTTAACTTCGGTGTTCTGATAGGATCCGGTGCATTAGTGCTGGTATAATCACACCCATCATGATGATGGTGTAAGGCCCTTATGTGTTGACGGTTCACTGTCCCAACCAAGAGAGACGGCCCATTCTAAAGTCCTAATGGTCTTATCGATAGCCCATCTACTTCAACAACGCATCATTCTCGCAAGACGTGATATCAACGCATTGTAGAGCCTCTAATGTTATGCAAGTTGGGTTCTCGTCCTTTTCACGGCTCACGATGAATGACCCGGGATGAAAAAATAGTGCAAAAAGAAGAAAAGTCGCCCAAAACTGATGAAAACGTACGATTTTGTATACCAAAAATTTGCGCAGACAAGTAGGCTTGCTGCTCTCGTCGTAGAGCTCTCTGAGAGTTTTCTAACGGTATGTTGTGCGCCGCATAACTCCTTACGGATCAAAAGTTATGGGCTCTAGAGTGACAAAGACCTAGTCACAAGCCCCAAGCGCTCGGTTTGCGGGCCCAACCTCAACCCGAAACTAAGTTGTCTTGCCCAAGATGCTGTGGGACTCAATAATAAAAATGTGATGGATAAAGTATATTGGCAATGCTAAACGGGGATAAAAAATGAAAATGGGGTGCAACCCGAGGACTTCCCAGGGGGTTACCCATCCTAATACTACTCTCGCCCAAGCATGCTTAACTTCAGAGTTCTAATGGGATTCGATGCATTAGTGCTGGTATGGTCGCACCCGTCATGCTAATGGAACAAGGCCATTATGTGTTGATGGTTCACAGTCCCAGCCAAGAGAGACGACCCATTCTAAATGTGATAACCCGAACCCGGCATGCATTTAATAGCATTTGACTGCATTTAATTAAATGTTTAATTAGTTAAATCAACCAATTTGCACTATTTTAATATTTCTCTTGGAAGCATTTAGTAATTGTATATTGAATAATTAAAAGATTATTATCTATTTCTATTAATTATAGTAATTGAATTTATTCTCTTGTATTTCATTAAGTGCTATCTTAAATGTTAATATTTAATTGCACTTGATTACATGTTTATATTTACATGTTCATTCGTATTGTGGCATTAACTTCATAATTCTTTCAAATATTCTAGGAATAGTTAAATTAATTATTTTTAAATGAATATTGATTATTTTGATTGTTTTGATTATTTTAATAATCGGTTTTAATTGTTTGCATTAAAATCACTCGATTTTCAAATAAATGGGAAAAGTAACTCCGAGCCGGAGTGAATTTTAAACTATTCTACTACTTTACTTTTCAAAAAAATTAAAGTTTTATATTATTGCTTATCACTTTATTAGCGATCATTTATTGACCGTTCGATCGTAGCATTTCGAAAATGAAAGTTAGAAGAATATTTTTTGGATTTCGTAAATAATGTTTCTAGTTTAAATTAGCTAGTTTTAGTCGGGTTTCATTAAAATTGCATTGCTCTAACTGGAATTGGATTAAATGGCATCAAAATAAGCTTATTTGACCAATTTTAACTTAAGCTTGACCTTACAAAAGACCAAAATGCCCTTTGTCACCTTTTAAATAATAAAACAAGGCTAAAATAAAAATAAAACAAATTTCAAAATGCCCAAATTGTCCTTCTCATGGCCAATTGCACCAAGGAGGAAAAGAAATGGCTTTTGCTTGCATTTTCTTCTACAATCGTGCGTGGAATTGCTCGGGGGTTATGGCTCGGGTCCTTGCGGGTCTTGGTCTTCAATCTCTGTGAGGGTTTTCACGCTTTTGTGCATATTATATGAAATTTGATTTTTGATTCAAATTTTTAGATTTGATATTTAATGCGTTATAATGCTTGAAATTGATTGGAAATGCTTCTTTAGGGTTCGTAGAGCATTGCTTGTTAGTTATTTAGCAATTTTTACGGTTAGAAATGCAAATTGAATTTAGGCAAGAATGTGAATAGTAAAAATGAATAGTAAAACCCTAGAATTTTGGATTTTTTATCCGAATTGTGATTGCTTGATTTGGATAGGTGCCATTAGTGATAGAAAGATAAAATGTAAAATAAAAACGGATCGACCTTTGTTAAAATTGAAAATTAGACAAAGAAACGTAAAGGGGCCGTTTGACCAAAAGTTGACCGTGCTTGAATTGAGTTGGGGGTTTTGCTATTGAGGGCATGGAAGCACTTTTGGTGTTGTTGTGGCGTTGATTGAGTGACCGGTTAGCATAGTTATAGTTCAAATGCAGTAGGTGGACTTTCGGGCCTCAGGTGAGAAAATGAAGTTTAGTGACATAGAAACGTACCTTGTAGTGCCTGAGTGAATGTAGTGAATCTGGTTTCCTAATCCCGTAGCTCGCTTGCTCGTAATTGCCTTTGGAATTTAGGGATTAAATAGTGATATTTGTCGTTTTCGTGTTTGAACTACTGTTACTTGTTTAATTGGTGTTATTGTTGCTATTCAAGATAGTTATGCTTTAAAAGTTAATTGAATGCTAGTAATGGTTGTAAATGCTTGATATATCGCTTATCGCCTTTAATCTGTATTGTTGTGCTATCGCTCGTTATCGCCTTGTATCGTGTTTTGCATTGCATAGTGTTAGACGCGTGAGTGATGGGCCTCTCTGGGTAGTCTCAGGCTGCCAGTGTTGGTTGCTCTAGCTCCGTGTCCTATTCCCATTCTTGCTTGGGTTGCCTCCAAGGGAGATTTGGGTCGTAGAATTGATGAATACTTTCAGGGTATTCCAAACCAAAGTTATAAGGTGGTTGCGCGCTTATTGTCATCGTTGTCAACATCAAGCTCGAGATTGATGTATCGCTCGTGAAATGGTACATTGCTCGTATGAGTGAACCATAGCCTTCAGAGTGTGGTTTAGCTTTGAATGGTTGTGTTAATGCTTTTATTAATTGCTTATTGTATTGATTATTTATTTTGATTGCTTACTTGTCAGTTATATTCCTTAACTGCCTTATTTGCATTACACGACTTTCTTTCTCTCCACCTCGATATTTGTCTCGCCCTCACTGAGTATACGTGTTGTGTATACTCACTTCACCACCACATTTCAAGAAATGCCATGTTAGCTGGAAAGTTCGTGATTATGTGAAAGTTCATGCTTGAAGAGTTGTCTTGCGTGCCTATGTGGCTTGATTTGTCAAAGATGAAAATATGTATGTTTCATGAGTTGTTTGTATTTAATGTTTAAAAGGAATGTAATATGAGTTTTCTAGGTTATTGAGGTGATTTGGAAAAGCTAGTTTATGTATTCAAATAGAATAGTTTAACTTTAATGTATGTTTGTAATGCCAAAAGAAAAGAGTTAGAATGTTTGATAGTCTAACCTATGCATTAGGTTAGTATGGTTTAAATGTCAAGCATGAATGTGCTTGCAAAAGATGTGAAGAGGTAGGTTAGTCTATAAACTGGAAATGTATATTTGCTTGTGATTGCTTGTTGAGAACAAGGCTCGGATGGCCTTGAGGGATTGTGAATGTTTGGACACGGTATTGGTCCATTTATATGTTATTACAGGTTTTGCACTTTGCCTAGAAATAGGGGAGACTCCGTCCGTCTTTCCCTAAAATTTTGGCCCGGGTTTGGAATTGGGTTGTGATTAGATTGATTGATAGAACTTCCGGTCTCGATAGGGATCAGGGTGTTACACTAAAGGCCCAATTGACTTATCGACAGGGCATCTACTTCAACAACGCAGCATTTTTGCAAGTAGTGATATCGACGAGTTGTAGAGCCTCTAATGTTCTGCGAGTTGTTTTCTCGTCCTTTTCGCAGCTCGAGACGAAAGACCCGGGATGAAAAAATAGTACAAAAAGAAGAAAAGTGGCCCGAAAAAGATGAAAATGTGCGATTTTGGGTACCGAAAATAGGTACAGCCGAGAAGGCTTGCTTTCCCCCGTCGTAGAGCTCCCAGAGTGCTTTCCAACGTTATGTTGTGCGTCACATAACTCCTTACGGATCAAAAGTTATGGGCACTGAAGCGACAGAGACCTAGTCACAACCTCTACGCGTAGCGAAGGTGTCTTGCCCAACATGCTGTGGGAGTCGAGAATAGAAATGTGATGGATAAAGCATCTTGGGAAGTCTAAACGGGGAAAAAAAATAAAAATGCAGTGCAACCCGAGGACTTCCCTAGGGGTCACTGATCCTAGTACTACTCTCGTCCAAGCACGCTTAACTTCGGAGTTCTGATGGGATCCTGTGCATTAGTGCTGGTATGATCGCACCCGTCATGCTGATGGTGCAAGCCCCTTATGTGTTGACGGTTCACAGTCCCAGCCAAGAGAGACAATCCATTCTAAAGGCCCAATGGACTTATCGACAGGGCATCTATTTCAACAACGCAACATTCTCACAAGTAGTGATATCGACGAGTTGTGGAGCCTCTAATGTTCTGCGAGTTGTTTTCTCATCCTTTTCGCAGCTCACGACGAATGACCCAAGATGAAAAAATAGTGCAAAAAGAACAAAAGTTGCCCAAAACAGATGAAAATGTGCAATTTTGGGTACCAAAAATAGGTGCAGCCGAGGAGACTTGCTTTCCCCCGTCGTAGAGCTCCGAGAGTGCTTTCCAACGTTATGTTGTGCGTCGCATAACTCCTTACGGATCAAAAGTTATGGGCACCGGAGCAACGGAGAGCTGGTCACAAGCCCTACGCCCTCAGTTTGCGGGCCCAGCCTCTTCGCGTAGCGAATGTGTCTTGTCCAACATGCTGTGGGAGTCGAGAATAGAAATGTGATGGATAAAGCATCTTGGGAAGTCTAAACGGGGAAAAATAAATAAAAATGCAGTGCAACCCAAGAACTTCCCTAGGGGTCACCGATCCTAGTACTACTCTCACCCAAGCATGCTTAACTTCGGAGTTCTGATGGGATCCTGTGCATTAGTGCTGGTATGATCACACCCGTTATGCTGATGGTGCAAAGCCCTTATGTGTTAATGGTTCACAGTCCCAGCCAAGAGAGACGGTACATTCAAAAGGCCCAATGGGCTTATCGATAGCCCATCTGCTTCAACAACGCATCATACTCCCAAGATGTGATATCCACGCATTGTAGAGTGTCTAATGTTCCTCGAGTTGGGTTCTCATCCTTTTTGCAGCTCACGACGAATGACCCAGGATAAAAAAATAGCGGAAATAGTAGAAAAGTGGCCCGAAACTGATGAAAATGTTTGATTTTGGGTACCAAAAATAGTGGTAGCCGAGCAAGCTTGTTGCCACTATCGTAAAGCTCCCAAAGAGCTTTCCAACGGTATGCTGTGCGCCACATAAGTCCTTACAGATCAAAAGTTATGAGTACCGAAGCGACGGAGACCTGGTCACAAGCCCCACGCCCTCGGTTTGCAGGCCCAGCCTCTACCCGAAGCGAAGTTATCTTGCCCAAGATGCCGTGGAACTCGAGAATAGAAATGTAATAGATAAAGCTTCTTAGGAAGGCTAAACAGGGAAAAAAATGAAAATGGGGTGCAACACGAGGACTTCTCAAGGGGTCACCCATCCTAGTACTACTCTTGCCCATGCACGCTTAACTTCGGAGTTCTGATAGGATCCGCTGCATTAGTGCTCTTGTGATCACACCCGTCATGCTGATAGTGCAAAGCCCTTATGTGTTGACGGTTGACAGTCCTATCGATAGCCCATCTGCTTCAACAACATAGCATTCTCGCAATACGTGATATCGACGCGCTGTAGAACCTCTAATGTTCCGTGAGTTGGGTTCATCCTTTTCGCGGCTCACGACGAATATCCCGGGATTAAGAAATAGCACAATAAGAAAAATAGTGGCCTAAAACGGATGAAAACATTTGATTTTAGGTATAGAAAATAGGTGCAGCCAAGCAAGCTTGCTGCCCCCGTTGTAGAGCTCCTAGAGAGCTTTCCAAAGGTATGTTTTGCGTTGCATAACTCCTCATGGATCAAAAATTATTGGCACAGGAGCGATGGAGATCTGGTCACAAGCCCCACGCCCTCAGTTTGCGGGCCCAACCTGTACACGAAGTAAAGTTGTCTAGCCCAAGATGCCGTAGGACTCGAGAATAGAAATGTGATGGATAAAGCATCTTGCAAGGCGAAATAGGGAAAAAAATAAAAAAGGGGTGCAACACGAGGACTTCCTAAGAGGTCACCCATCCTAGTACTACTCTCGCCCAAGCACGCTTAACTTCAGAGTTCTGAGGGGATATGGTGCATTAGTGCTGCTATGATCGCACTCGTCATGCTGATGCTACAAAGCCTTTATGTGTTGACGGTTCAAAGTCCAAGCCAAGAGAGACGGCCCAATAAAAAGGCCCAATGGGCTTATCCACAGCCCATCTACTTCAACAATGCATAATTCTCGCAAGACGTGATATCAACTCGTTGTAGAGCCTCTAATGTTCTGCAAGTTGGGTTCTCGTCCTTTTCGTGGCTCACGACGAATGACCCAGGATGAAAAAATAGCAGAATAAGAAGAAAAGTGGCCTGAAATAGATGAAAACGTTTTATTTTGGGTATTGAAAATAGGGCCAGCCAATCAAGCTTGCTGCCCCCGTTGTAGAGCACGCAGAGAGCTATCCAACGGTATAGTGTACGCCGTATAACGCCTTACGGATCAAAAGTTATGGGCACTGGAGCGATAGAGATCTGGTCACAAGCCCCATGCCCTCAGTTTGCGGGCCTAACCTCTACACGAAGTGAAGTTGTCTAGGCCAAGATGTTGTGGGACTCGAGAATGGAAATATGATGGATAAAGCATCTTGCAAGGCTAAACGGGAAAAAAATTAAAAGGGGGTGCAACACGAGGACTTCCCAAGGGGTCACCCATCCTTGTACTACTCTCGCCCAAAAACACTTAACTTCGGAGTTTTGATAGGATCCGGTGCATTAGTGCTGCTATGATCGCACCCGTCATGCTGATGGTAGAAAGCCCTTATGTGTTGACGGTTCACAGTCCCAGCCAAGAGAGACGGCCTATTCAAAAGGCCCAATGGGCTTATCGACAGCCCATCTGCTCCAACAACGCAGCATTCTCGCAAGCCATGATACCGACGCATTTTAGAGCCTCTAATATTCCGCAAGTTGGGTTCTCGTCCTTTTCGCGGCTCACGACGAATGACCCCAAACGAAAAAACTGCGTAAAAAGAAGAAAAGTGGCCTGAAATTGATGAAAATGTCTGATTTTGGATACTAAAAAAGATGAAGCCAAGCAGGCTTGCTACACCGATCGTAGAGCTCCTAGAGAGCTTTCCAACGGTATGTTGTGTGCTGCATAACTCCTTACGGATCAAAAGTTATAGGCACCGGAGCGACGGAGACCTGGTCACAAGCCCCACACCCTCTGTTTGCGGGCCCGACCTCTACGCGAAGAAAAGTTGTCTTGCCCTAGATGCCGTGGGACTCGAGAATAGAAATGTGATAGATAAAGCATCTTGGCAAGGCTAAACAGGGAAAAAATTGAGAAGGCATTGCAACACGAGGACTTCCTAGGGGTCACCCATCCTAGTACTACTCTCGTGCATGCACGCTTAACTTCGGAGTTCTGATAGGATCCCGTGCATTAGTGCTGATATGATCGCACCCGTCATGCTGTTGGTGCAAAGCCCTTATGTGTTAACGGTTCACAGTCCCAGCCAAGAGAGGGGGCCCATTCAAAAGGCCCAATGAGCTTATTGACATCCCATCTACTTCAACAATGCATCATTCTTGCCAGACGTGATATCGACACGTTGTAAAGCCTCTAATGTTCTTCGAGTTGGGTTCTCGTCCTTTTCGCGGCTCACGACGAATGACCCTGGATGAAAAAATAGTACAAAAAGTAGAAATGTGGCTCGAATATGATGAAAACATTCAATTTTAGTTACCAAAAATAGGGGCAGCCGAGCAAGCTTGCTGCCCTCCGTCATAGAGCTCCCAGAGAGATTTCCAAAGGTATGTTGTGAGCTACATAACACCTTACGGATCAAAGGTTATGGGCACCGGAGCGACAGAGACCTGGTCACATGCCTTATGCCCTCGGTTTTTCGGGCCCAGCCTCTATGCGAAGCGAAGTTGTCTTGCCCAAGATGCCGTGGGACTCGAGAATAGAAATGTAATGGATAAAGCATCTTGGCAAGGTTTAAAAGGGAAAAAAATGAAAAGGGGGTGCAACACGAGGACTTCTCATGGGATCACCCATCCTAGTACTACCCTCGCCTAAGCACGTTTAACTCCGGAGTTCTGATGGGAGCTGGTGCATCAGTGCTGGTATGATCGCACCCGTCATGCTAATGGTACAAAGCGTTTATGTGTTGTCGGTTCATAGTCCCAGCCAAGAGAGACGACCAGTTCAAAAGGCCCAATTCGCTTATCGACAGCCCATCTGCTTCAACAACGCAGCATTCTAGCAAGACGTGATATCGACACATTGTAGAGCCTCTAATGTTCCTCGAGTTGGATTCTCGTCCTTTTCGCGGCTGACGACGAATAACTTGGGATGAAAAAATAGCGCAATAGGAAGAAAAGTGGTTGAAACTGATGAAAACATTCGACTTTGGGCACTGAAAATAGGCGCAGCGAAGCATGCTTGCTGCCCCAGTCATAGAGCTCCCAGAGAGCTTTCCAATGGGTTATTGTTTGATGCATAACACCTTACGGATCAAAAGTTATGGGCATCGGAGGGACGGAGACCTGGTCACAAGCCTCACGCCCTCGGTTTGCAGGCCCAGCCTCTACGAGAAGCAAAGTTGTCATGCCGAAGATGCTGTGGGACTAAAGAATAGAAATGTGATGGATAAAGCATCTTGGCAAGGCTAAACGGGGAAAAAATGAAATAGGGGTGCAACATGAGGACTTCCCAAGGGGTCACCTATCCTAGTACTGCTCTCGCCCAAGCACGCTTAACTTCGGATTTCTGATTGGATCTGGTGCATTAGTGCTGCTTTGATCGTAGCAAACATGCTGATGGTACAAAACCCTTTTATGTTGAAGGTTCACAGTCCCAAACAAGATAGACAGCCCATTAAAAAGGCCCAATGGGCTTATCAACAACCCATCAGCTTCAACAACGCAGCATTCTCGCAAGACGTTATATCGATGCATTGTAGAGCCTCTAATATTCGGCGAGTTGGGTTCTCGTCCTTTTCGCAGCACACGACGAACGACCCGGGATGAAAAAATAGAGCAAAAAGAAGAAAAGTTGAACAAAACTAATGAAAACATGCAATTTTGGGTACCAAAAACAGGCGGAGCTTAGCAGGCTTGCTTCCCCTGTTGTAGAGCTCCTAGAGGGCATTACAACAGTATACTGTGCGCCACATAACTCATTACAGATAAAAAGTTATGGGCACCGGGGCAACGAAGACCTAGTCACAAGCCCTACGCCCTCGGTTTGTAGGCCCAACCTCTACACGAAGCGAAGTTGCCCAAGATGCCATAGATCTCGAGAATAGAAATTTGATGGATAAAACATCTTGTCAAGGCTAAACGGGAAAAAAAAAATAAATAAGGGGTGCAACCCGTGGACTTTCCAGGGGGCCACCCATCCTAGTACTACTCTCGCCCAAGCACGCTTAACTTCGGGGTTCTGAGGGGATCCGGTGCATTAGTGCTGGTTTGATCGCACCCGTCATACTAATGGTGCAAAGCCCTTATGTATTGACATTTCACAGTCCCAACCAAGAGAGACGGCCCATTCAAAAGGCCCAATCGGCTTATCAACAGCTTATCTGCTTCAACAACGCATTATTCTCGCAAGACGTGATATCCACGCATTGTAGAGGCTCTAATGTTCCTCAAGTTGGGTTCTCATCCTTTTTGCGGCTCATGACGGACGACCTGGTATGATAAAACAGCGCAAAATGCTGATAAGTGGACCAAAATGGTTGAGACCGTTCAATTTTGGGTACCGAAAATAGGGGTAGCTGATCAGGCTTGCTGCTCTTGTTGTAGAGCTCCCAGAGAGCTTTCCAACGGTATGCTTTGCGCCGAATAACTCCTCATGGATCAAAAGTTATGGGCACCGGAGTGACGGAGACCTAGTCACAATCCCTACACCCTCGGTTTGCGGGCCCAACCTCTACGTGAAGCGAAGTTGTCTTGCCCATGATGCCGTGGGACTCAAGAATAGAAATGTGATGGATAAAGCATCTTGGCAAGGCTAAACAGGGGAAAAAAATAAAAAAGGGGTGCAACACGAGGACTTCTCAAGGGGTTACCCATCCTAGTACTACCCTCGCCCAAGCACACTTGACTTTGGAGTTCTTATGGGATTAGGTGCATTAGAGTTGGTATGATCGCACTCGTCATTCTAATGGTGCAAAGCGCTTATGTGTTGACGGTTCATAGTCCCAGCCATGAGAGACGGTTTGTTAAAAAGGCCCAATGGGTTTACCGACAGCCTATCTACTTCAACAACGAAGTATTCTCGCAAGACGTGATATCGACGCATTGTAGAGCCTCCAATGTATTGCGAGTTGGGTTCTTGTCCTTTTTTCGGCTCACGACGAATGACCCTGTACGAAAAAATAGCGCAATATGAAGAAAAACAGGCCAAAATTGATGAAAACGTTCGATTTTGGGCACCGAAAATAGGCGCAGCCTAGTAGGCTTGCTGCCCCCATGGTAGAGCTCCTAGACAGCTTTCCAATGGTATGCAGTTTGCAGGATAACTTGTTACGAATCAAAAGTTATAGGCACCGGAGAGACGGAGACTTTGTCACATGCCCCACTGCCTCAGTTTGCAGGCCCAGCCTCTACGCGAAGCAAAGTTGTCTTGCCCAAGATATCGTGGACTCGAGAATAGAAATGTGATGTATAAAGCATCTTGGCAATGCTAAACGGGGAAAAAAATGAAATGGGGGTGCAACACAAGGACTTCCCAGGGGGTCACCTATCATATTACTACTCTCTCCAAAGCACGCTTAACTTCGGAGTTCTGATGGGATCCTGTGCATTAGTGCTACTATGATCGCACATGTCATGCTGATGGTGCAAAGCCCTTATGTGGTGACGGTTCACAGTCCCAGCCAAGAGTGACGGCCTATTCAAGAGGCCCAATGGGCTTATCGACATCCCATTTGCATCAACAACAGAGTATTCTCACATGACGTTATATCGACCCATTGTAGAGCCTCTAATGTTCAAAGAGTTGGGTTCTCGTCCTTTTTGCAGCTCACGACAAATGACCCCGGGAGAAAAAATATCGTAAAAAGAAGAAAAGTCTCCCTAAACTAATGAAAGCGTTTGATTTTGGGTACCAAAAATATGAGTAACTGAGCAGGCTTGCTGCCTCCACCGTAGAGCTCCCAGAGAGATTTCCAACATTATGCTGCACACCATATAACTCCTTGCGGATCAAAAGTTAAGGGAACTGGAGTGACAGAGACATGGTCACAACCCCACGCCCACGGTTTGCAGGCCCAGTCTCTACGAGAAACAAAGTTGTCTTACCCAAGATGTCGTAGGACTCGAGAATAGAAATGTGATGGATAAAGCATCTTGGCAAGGCCAAACAGGGAAAAAAATGAAATGGGGGTAAAACATGAGGGCTTCCCTGGGGGCCACTCATCCTAGTACCACTCTCACCCAAGCATGCTTAACTTCGGAGTTCTGATGGGATCCGGTGCATTAGTGCTGGTATGATCGCACCCGTCATACTGGTGGTGCAAAGCCCTTATGAGTTGACGGTTCATTGTCCCAACCAAGAGAGACGGCCCATTCAAAAAGCTGAATGGGCTTATCGACAGCAAATCTGCTTCAACAACGCATCATTCTCGCAAGACGTGATATCGACGCATTGTAGAGCCTCTAATGTTCCGTGAGTTGGTTTCTCGTCCTTTTTGCGGCTCATGACGAACGACCCGGGATGAAAAACAGCACAAAAAGTAGAAAAATGGCCAAAAATTTATGAAAACATTCGAATTTGGGTACCAAAAATAGGGGCAGTCGAGCAGGATTGCTTTCCCCGTCGTAGAGCTCCCAGAGAGCTTTCTAACGTTATGTTGTGCGTTGAATAACTCCTTACGGATCAAAAGGTATGGGCACCAGAGTGTCGGAGACCAGGTCACAAGCCCCACTCCCTTAGTTTGCGGGCCCAGCCTCTACACGAAATGAAGTTACCTTGACCAAGATGTCGTGGGACTCGAGAATAAAAAAAATGAAAAGGGGGTGCAACCCGAGGACTTCTAAGACGGTCAATTATTCTAGCACTACTCTTGCCCAAACACACTTAACTTTGGAGTTCTGTTGGGATCTGATGCACTAGTGCTGGTATGATCGCACCCGTCATGCTGATGGTATAAGACCCTTATGTGTTGACGGTTCACAATCCCAGCGAAGAGAGACGACCCATTCTAAAGGCCCAATGGCCTTGTCGATAGCCCATCTGCTTCAACAACGCATCATTCTCGCAAGACGTGATATCGACATGTTGTAGAGCCTCTAATGTTCTACGAGTTGGGTTCTCGCCATTTTTGCGGCTCACGACGAATGACCCGGGATGAAAAAACAATGCAAAAAGAAGAAAAGTGACCCAAAACGGATGAAAACGTGCAATTTTGGGTACCAAACACAGGCACAGCTGAGTAGGCTTGCTGTCCCATCGTAGAGATCCCAGAGAGCTTTCTAACGGTATGTTATACACCAAATAACTACTTACGGATCAAAAGTTATGGGCACCAGAGCGACGGAGACCTGGTCACAAGCCCCATGCCCTCGGTTTGCGGGTCCAACCACTACACGAAGGGAAGTTGCCTTGTCCAAGATGCCGTGAGATTCAAGAATATAAATGTGATGGATAAAGCATCTTGGCAAGGTTAAACGGGGAAAAAAATTAAAAGGGGGTGCAACCCGAGGACTTCCCAAGGGGTCACCCATCCTAGTACTACTCTCACCCAAGCATGCTTAACTTCGGAGTTCTAATGGGATCCTGTGCATTAGTGCTGGTATGATCGCACCCATCATGCTGATGGTGCAAGGCTCTTATGTGTTGACGGTTCACAGTCCCAACCAAGAGAGACGACCCATTCTAAAGGCCTAATGGTCTTATCGACAGCCCATCTGTTTCAACAACGCATCACTCTCGCAGGACGTGATATCGACACATTGTAGAGCTTCTAATGTTCAACGAGTTGTGTTCTCGTCCTTTTTCCAGCTCACGACGAATTACCCGGGATGAAAAAACAGTGCAAAAAGAAGAAAAGTGGCCCGAAACTGATGAAACGTGTGATTTTAGGTACCAAAAGTAGACGCAGCTGAGCAAGCTTGTTGCCCCCGTCGTAGAATTCCCAGAGAGCTTTCCAACGGTATACTGTGAACCGCATAACTCCTTACAGATCAAAAGTTATGGGCACCAGAGCGATAGAGACCTGGTCACAAGCCTAACGCCCTCGGTTTGCGGGTCCAACCTCTACACGAAGCAAAGTTGTCTAGCCCAAGATGCTGTGGGACTCAAGAATAGAAATTTTATGGATAAAGCATCTTGGCAAGGCTAAACGGGGAAAAAAATGAAAAGGGTATACAACCCGAGGACTTCCCAAGGGATCACCCATCCTAGCACTACTCTTGCCTAAGCAAGCTTAACTTTGGAGTTCTAATGTGATCCGGTGCATTAGTGTTGGTATGATCACACCTGTCATGCTGATGGTGCAAGGCCCTTATGTGTTGTCGGTTCACAGTCCTAGCCAAGAGAGACGGCCCATTCTAAAGGCCCAATGGACTTATCGATAGCCCATCTAATTCAACAACACAGCATTCTCACAAGACGTGATATCGATGTGTTGTAGAGCCTGTAATGTTCTGCAAGTAGGGTTCTCGTCCTTTTTGCTGCCCATGATGAATGACCCGAGACAAAAAAATAATGCAAAAAGGAGAAAAGTAGCCCAAAATAGGTAAAAACGTCCGATTTTGGGCACCGAAAAAAGGTGCAGCCGAGGACGATTGCTTTCCCCTACCGTAGAGCTCCCAGAGAGCTTTCCAACAGTATGTTGTGCATCGCATAACTCCTTACGGATCAAAAGTTTTGGGCACCGAAGTGACGGAGACCTGGTCACATGCCCCACGCCCTCGGTTTGCAGGCCCAGCCTCTACGTGAAGCGAAGTTGTCTTGCCCAAGATGCTGTGGGAGTCGAGAATATAAATGTGATGGATAAAGCATCTTGGCAAGGCTAAACGGGGAAAAAGAATGAAAATACGGTGCAATCTGTGGACTTCCCTAGGGGTCACCCATCCTATTATTACTCTCGCCCAAGCACGCTTAACTTTGGAGTTCTGATGGGATCCGGTGCATTAGTGCTAGTATGATCGCACCCGTCATGCTGATGGTGCAAAGCCCTTATGTGTTGACAGTTTACAGTTGATAGTACTAGCCAAGAGAGACGGCCCATTCAAAAGGCCCGATAGGCTTATCGACAGCCCATCTGCTTCAACAACGCAGCATTCTCGCAAGACATGATATAAACGCATTGTAGAACCTCTAATGTTCTGTGAGTTGGGTTCATCCTTTTTGTGGCCCGTGACAAATGACCCGGGATGAAAAAACAACGCAATATGAAGAAAAGTAGCCCAAAACTGATAAAAACATTCGATTTTAGTTACCGAAAATATGTGTAGTCAAGCAAGCTTGATACCCCCGTCGTAGAGCTCCTAGAGAGCTTTCTAACAGTATGTTGTGCCTTGCATAACTGCTTATAGATCAAATGTTATGGGCACCGGAGCGACGGAGACCTAGTCACAAGCCCCACGCCCTCAGTTTGCTAGCCCCACCTCTACGCGAAGCGAAGTTGTCATGCCCAAGATGCCGTGGGAATTGAGAATTGAAATGTGATGGATAAAGCATCTTGGCAAGGCTAAGCAAGGGAAAAAAAATAAAAAAGGGGGTGCAACACGAGGACTTCCCATGGGGTTACCCATCCTAGTACTACTCTCGCCCAAGCACGCTTAACTTCGCAGTTCTGAGGGAATCTGGTGCATTAGTGCTGCTATGATCACACCCTTCATTCTGATGGTGCAAAGCCTTTGTGTGTTGACGGTTCAAAGTCCAAGCCAAGAGAGACGGCTCATTCAAAAGGCCCAATGGGCTTATCCACATCCCATCTGCTTCAACAATGTAGCATTCTCGCAAGACGTGATATCGACACGTTGTAAAGCCTCTAATGTTCTGCGAGTTAGGTTCACGTCCTTTTTTGCGGCTAGCAATGAATGACCGGGGATGAAAAAATGGCGTAATAAGAAGAAAA
This sequence comes from Ehretia macrophylla, assembly GCA_037974665.1. Lineage (NCBI taxonomy): Eukaryota > Viridiplantae > Streptophyta > Magnoliopsida > Boraginales > Ehretiaceae > Ehretia > Ehretia macrophylla. The sequence continues at coordinate 44,650,526 of CM075771.1, read as the reverse complement.
GTGGCATGAACCTGATGAAAACATTCGATTTTGATTATCGAAAATAGGGATAGCCAGCTTGTAGAGCTCCCAGAGAGCTTTCCAATGGTATGCTGTGTGCCACATAACTCCTTACGGATCAAAAGTTATGGGCACTGGAGCGATGGAGATCTGGTCACAAGCCCCACGTCCTCAGTTTGTGGGCCCAACCTCTACGCGAAGCGAAGTTGTCTTGCCCAAGATACCGTGGGACTCGAGAATAAAAATGTGATGGATAAAGCATTTTGCAAGGCTAAACATGGAAAAAAATAAAAAGGGGGTGCAACACGAGGACTTCCCAGGGGGTCACCCATCCTTGTAGTACTCTCGCCCAAACACGGTTAACTTCAGAGTTCTGATGGGATCCGTTGCATTAGTGCTGCTATGATCGTACCCGTCATGCTAATGGTGCAAAGCCCTTATGTTTTGATAGTTCACAGTCCCATTCAAAAGGCCCAATGGGCTAATCGACAGCCCATCTGCTCCAACAATGTAGCATTCTCACAAGCCGTGATACCAACGCGTTGTAGAGCCTCTAATATTCCATGAGTAGGGTTCACGTCCTTTTTGCGACTCACAACGAACGACCCCGGGCCAAAAAATATCACAAAAAGAAGAAAACTGGCCTGAAACTGATGAAAATGTTCGATTTTGGATACCAAAAATAAGGGAAGCTGAGCAGGCTTGCTACCCATATCGTAGACCTCCTAGAGAGCTTTCCAACGATATGCTGTGTGCTACATAACTCCTTACAGTTTGAAAGTTATGGGCACCAGAGCGACGGAGACGTGGTCACAAGCCCCACGCCCTTCGTTTGCGGGCCCAACTTCTACAAGAAGAAAAGTTGTCTTGCCTAAGATGCCGTGGGACTCGAGAATAGAAATGTGATGGATATAGCATCTTGGCAAGGCTAAACGAGGAAAAAAAATGAAATGGAGGTACAACACGAGGACTACCCAAGGGGTCACCCATCCTAGTACTACTCTTGCGCAAGCACTCTTAACTTCGGAGTTCTGATGGGATCCGGTGCATTAGTGTTGGTATGATTGCACCCGTCCTGCTGATGGTGCAATGCACTTATGTGTTGACGGTTCACAGTCCCAGCCAAGGGAGATGGCCCATTAAAAAGGCCCAATAGATCTATCGACAACCCATCTACTTCAACAACGCATCAATCTCGCAAGACGAGATATCGACACAATGTAAAGCTTCTAATGTTCCTCGAGTTGGGTTCTCATCTTTTTCGCAGCTCCTGATGAACAAGCCAGGATGAAAAAACAGCTCAAAAAGGGGAAAAGTAGCCCGACAATGATGAAAATGTTCGATTTTAGCTACCAAAAATAGGGGCAGCCGAGCAGGCTTGCTACACTCCGTCGTAGAGCTCCCAGAGAGATTTCCAAAGGTATGTTGTGTGCCTCATAACTCCTTACGGATCAAAAGTTAATGGCACCGGAGCGACGGATACCTGGTCACAAGCTCTAAGCCCTCGATTTTCAGGCCCAACCTTTACGCAAAGCGAAGTTGTCTACCCCAAGATACCGTGTGACTCGAGAATAGAAATGTGATGGATAAAGCATCTTGGCAAGCCTGAAAAGGGAAAAAAATGAAAAGGGGTACAACACGAGGACTTCTCAAGGGATCACCCATCCTAGTACTACCCTCGCCCAAGCACGCTTATCTTCGGAGTTCTGATAGGATATGGTGGATTAGTGCTGGTATGATCGCACCTGTCATGCTAATGGTGTAAAGCACTTATGTGTTGACGGTTCACAGTCACAGCCACGAGAGACTGCCCATTGAAAAGGCCCAATGGGCTTATTGACAGCCTATCTGCTTCAACAACATAGCATTCTCGCAAGACGTGATATCGACACATTATAGAGCCTCTAATGTATCACGAGTTGGGTTCTCGTCCATTTTGCGGCTCTCGACAAATGACCCGGGATGAAAAAATAGCACAATATGAAGAAAAGTTGCACGAAATGGATAAAAATGTTCAATTTTGGGCACCGAAAATAGGCGCAGCCTAGTAGGCTTGCTACCCCCGTGGTAGAGCTCCTAGAGAGCTTTCCAACGGTATGCAGTGCGCCGCATAACTCCTTACAAATCAAAAGTTATGGGCACCGAAGAGACGGAGACTTGGTCACAAGCCCTACTGCCTTGGTTTGCAAGCCCAGCCTCTATGCGAAGAAAATTTGTCTTGGCCAAGATGCCGTTGGACTCGAGAATAGAAATGTGATGGATAAAGCACTTTGGCAAGGCTAAACGGGGAAAAAATGAAATAAGGGTGCAACACGAGGACTTCCCATGGGGTCACCTATCATATTACTACTATCTCCAAAGTACGCTTAACTTCGGAGTTCTGATGGGATCCGATGCATTAGTTCTGCTATGATCGCACCTGTCATGCCGATGGTGCAAAACCCTTATGTGTTGACAGTTCACAGTCCCAGCCAAGTGTGACGGCCCATTCAAACGCCCAATGGGCTTATAGACAGCCCATTTGTATCCACGACGTAGTATTCTCACAAGACATTATATTGACTCATTGTATAGCCTCTAATGTTCGGCAAGTTGGGTTCTCGTCCTTTTTGCAGCTCACAATCAACAACCCGGGATGAAAAATAGTGCAAAAAGAAGAAAAGTGGCCCTAAACTGTTGAAAACGTTCTTTTTTGGGGAGTAAAAATAGGCACAGATGAGCAGGCTTAATGTCCCCGTTGTAGAGCTCCCAGAGAGCATTCCAACGGTATGCAGTGCGCCGTATAACTCCTTACAAATCAAAATTTATGGGCACTGAAGCGACGGAGACCTGAGCACAAGCCCCACGTCCTCTGTTTGTAGCCCAACCTCTACGCGAAGTAAAGTTGTCTTTCCCAAGATGTCGTGGGACTCGAGAATAGAAATGTGATAGATAAAGCCTCTTGGTAAGGCTAAACGGGGAAAAAATTGAAAATGGGGTACAACACGAGGACTTCCTAAGGGGTCACCCATCCTAGTACTACTCTCGCCCAAGTACCATTAACTTCGGAGTTCTGATGGGATCCGGTGTATTAGTGCTGGTATGATCACATGCGTCATGCGAATGGTGCGAAGCCCTTATGTGTTGACGGTTCACAGTCCCAGCCAAGAGAGACGGCCCATTCAAAATGGCCAATGGGCTTATCGACAACCCATTTGTTTCAACAGTGTATCATTCTTATAAGACACGATATCGACACGTTGTAAAGCCTCTAATTTTCCTCATTTTGGGTTCTCATCCTTTTCGCGGCTTACGATGAACGAACCGGGATAAAAAAATTGCAAAAAAGCAAAAAAGTGGTCCGAAACTGATGAAAACGTTTGATTTTGGGTACAAAAATAGGGGCAGCCGAGCAAGTTTTCTGCCCCCCATCGTAGATCTCCCAGAGAGCTTTCCAAAGTTATGTTGTGCGCTGCATAACTCCTTACAAATCAAAAGTTATGGGCACTAGAGCGACGGAGACTTGGTCACAAGCCCTACGCCCTCGGTTTTCAGGCCCAGCCTCTACGCGAAGCGAAGTTGTTTTGCCCAAGATGCTGTGGGAATTGAGAATAGAAATGTGATGGATAAAGCATCTTAGCAAGGCTGAAAAGGGAAAAAAATGAAAAGAGGGAGCAACACAAGGACTTCTCAAGGGATAACCCATCCTAGTATTACCCACGACCAAGCACGTTTAACTTCGGAGTTCTGATGGGATCTGGTGCATTAGCCCTGGTATGTTCGCACCCGTCATGCTGATAGTGCAAAGCACTTATGTGTTGACGGTTCACAGTCCCAGCCAAGAGAGACGGCCCATTCAAAAGGCCCAATGGGCTTATCAATAGCTCATCTGTTTCAACAATGCATCATTCTCTTAAGACATGATATAGAGACGTTGTAAGGCTAAACGGGGAAAAAAATGAAATGGGGGTGCAACACGAGGACTTCCTACGAGGTCACCCATCCTAGTACTACTCTCGTCTAAGCACGCTTAACTTCAGAGTTCTAATGGGATCCGGAGCATTAGTGCTGCTATGATCGTAGCCGTCATGCTAATGGTGAAAAGCTTTTATGTGTTGACGGGTCACAGTCCGAGCCAAGAGATACGACCCATTCAAAAGGCCCAATGGGTTTATCGACAGCCCATCTACTTCAACAGTGCAACATTATCGCAAGACGTGATATCGACACGCTGTAGAGCCTCTAATGTTCCTCGAGTTGGGTTCCGTCCTTTTCGCAGCTTACAACGAATGACTCGGGACAAAAAACTAGCGGAATAAGCAGAAAAGTGGCCTAAAACTGACAAAAATGTTCAATTTTGGGTACTAAAAATAGGGGCAACCGAGCAGTCTTGCATCCAACATCATAGAGCTCCCAGAGAGCTTTCCAATGGTATGTTGTGCGCTGCATAACTCCTTACGGATCAAAAGTTTTGGGCACCGGAGCGATGGAGACCTAATCACAAGCCCCACGCCCTCAGTTTACGGGCCCAACGTCTTTGCGAAGCGAAGTTGTCTTGGCCAAAATGCCTTGGGACTCGAGAATAGAAATGTGATGGATAAAGCATCTTGGCAAGGCTAAACAGGGAAAAAAAATCAAAAGAGGGTGCAACACGAGGACTTCCCAAGGGGTTACCCGTCCTAGTACTACTCTCGCACAAGCACGCTTAACTTCGGAGTTCTGATGGGATCCGGTGCATTTGTGATACTATGATCGCACCCGTCATGCTGATGCTTCAAAGCCCTTATGTGTTGACGGTTCATAGTCCCAACGAAGAGAGACGACCCACTCAAAAGGCCGATTGGGCTTATCGACAGCCCATCTACTCCAACAACGCAGCATTCTCACAAGACGTGATATCGACACAATGTAGAGCCTCTAATGTTCCGCGAGTTGGGTTCTTGTCCTTTTCGCGGCTCACGACAAATGACCCCGGACTAGAAAACGGAGCAAAAAGAATTTAATTTTCCCGAATCTGATGAAAACGTTCAATTTTTTATACCGAAAATAGGGGTAGTCGAGCTGGATTGCTGCCCCATCTTAGGGCTCCCATGGATCCTTTCAACGGTATGTTGTGCACCACGTAACTCTTTACGGATGAAAAGACATGGACACCAGAATGACAGAGACCTGGTCACAAGCCCCATGCCCTCAGTTTGCGAGCCCAACCTCTACGCGAAGCGAAGTTTTCTTGCCCAAGATGCCGTGGGACTCGAGAATAGAAATGTGATGGATAAAGCATCTTGGCAAGTCAAAATAGGGAAAAACAAATAAAAAGGTGGTGCAACACGAGGACACCCAGTGGGTTACCCATGCTAGTTCTAATCTCGCCCAAGCACGCTTAACTTCGGAGTTCTAATGGGATCCGGTGCATTAGTGTGGGTATGATCGCAACTGTAATGCTGATGGTACGAAACCCTTATGTGTTCACGGTTCACAATCCCAGCCAAGAGAGACGACCCATTCAAAAGGCCCAATGGGCTTATCGACGGCCCATCTGTTCCAACAACGCAACATTCTCGCAAGACGTGATATCAACAGATGGTAGAGCCTCTAATGTTTTGAGAGTTGGATTCTCATCCCTTTCGCGGCTCACGACGAATGACCCGAGATGAAAAAACTGTGCAAAAAGAAGAAAAGTTGCCCGAAACTGATGAATACAAGTGATTTTGGGTACCAAAAATAGGTGCAGCCGAGTAGACTTGCTGCCCCCGTCATAGAGTGCTCAGAGAGCTTTCCAACGGTATGTTGTGCGTCACATAACTCCTTACGAATAAAAAGTTATGGGCACCAGAGCGACGGTGACCTGGTCACCATCCCCACGCCCTCGGTTTGCGGGCCCAGCCTCTACGCAAATCGAAGTTGTCTTGCGCAAGATGCCGTTGGAGTCAAGAATAGAAATGTGATGGATAAAGCATCTTGGCAAGGCTAAACGGGGGAAAAAAATGAAAAACAGGTGCAACCCGAGGACTTCTCTGAGGGTCGCCTATCCTAGTACTACTCTCGCCCAAGCACGCTTAACTTCGGAGTTCAGATGGGATCTAGTGCATTAGTGTTGGTATGATGACACCCGTCATGCTGATGGTGCAAAACGCTTATGTGTTGACGGTTCACAGTCCCAGCCAAGAGACACGGCCCATTCAAAAGGCCTAATGGGCTTATCGACAGTCCATCTACTCCAACAATGTAGCATTCTCTTAAGACGTGATATCGACGCATTGTAAAGCCTCTAATGTTCTGCTAGTTGGGTTCTCATCCTTTTCGCGGCTCACGAAGAAAAATCCCAGGATAAAAAAATAGCAGAAAGAGCAGAAAAGTAGCACGAAACTGATTAACACGTTTGATTTTAAGTACCAAAAATTAGGCTTGCTGCCCCTAATGTAGAGTTCCTAGAGAACTTTCCAACGGTATGCTGTGCACCGCATAACTCCTTACAAATCAAAAGTTATGGGTACCCAAACGACGGAGACCTTGTCACAAGCCCCACGCCCTGTGTTTGCGGGCCCAACCTCTATGCGAAGCAAAGTTGTCTTGTCCAAGTTGCCACGGGACTCTAGAATAGAAATGTGATGTATAAAGTATCTTGGCAAGGCTAAACGGGGAAAAAAATGAAAAAGGGGTGCAACCCGAGGACTTCCCTGGGGGTCACCCATCCTAGTACTATTCTCACCCAAGCATGCTTAACTTCGGAGTTCTGATGGGATTCGGTGCATTAGTGCTGGTATAATCGCACCCGTAATGCTGATGGTGCAAAGACCTTATGTGTAGACGGTTCACAGTCCCAACCAAGAGAGACGGTTCATTCAAAAGGCCTAATGGGCTTATCAACAGCCCATCTGCTTCAACAACGCAGCATTCTCGCATGATATGATATCAACGCGTTGTAGAGCCTCTAATGTTCAGCGAGATGGGTTCTCATCCTTTTCGCAGCTCACGACGAATGACACGGGATGAAAAAATAGCGCAATAAGAAGAAAAGTTGCCCGAAACTGATGAAAACGTTTGATTTTGGGTACCAAAAATAGGGCAGTAGAGCAGGCTTGCTGCCCTCGTTGTAGAGCTCCCATAGAGCTTTCCAACGGTATGCTGTGTGTCGCATAACTCCTTACGGATCAAAAGTTATGGGCACCGGAGCGACGGAGACATAGTCACAAGCCCTATGCCCTAGGTTTGCCGGCCCAGCCTCTACAGGAAGCAAAGTTGTCATGCCCAAGATGCCGTGGGACTCGAGAATAGAAGTATGATGGATAAAGCATCTTGGCAAGGCTAAACGCGGGAAAAAATGAAATGGAGATACAACACGAGGACTTCCCACGTGGTCACCCATTCTTGTACTACTCTCGCCCAAGCATGCTTAACTTCAGAGTTTTGATGGGATCCGGTGCATTAGTGCTGCCATGATCGTAACCGTCATGCAGATGGTATAAAGCCCTTATGTGTTGATGGTTCACAGTCCCAGCCAAGACAGACGGCCCATTCAAATGCCCCAATGGGCTTATCGATAGCCCATCTTCTTCAACAACGCAACATTCTTGCAAGACGTGATATCAATAGATTGTAGAACCTCTAATGTTCCACGAGTTGCGTTCTCTTCCGTTTCACAGCTCACGACGAATGACCTGGGACGAGAAAACAGTGTAATATGAATAAAAATGGAAATGAACTGATGAAAATGTTCAATTTTGGGTACCAAAAATAGGCGCAGCAAAGCAAGCTTATTGCCCGCATCGTAGAGCTCTCAAAGTGCTTTCCAACGATAAGCAGTGGGCTGCAGAACTCCATACGGATGAAAAGTTATGGGCACCAGAGCGACAAGGACCTGGTCACAAGTCCCACGCCCTCAGTTTGTTGGCCCAACCTCTACGCGAAGCGAATTTGTCTTGCCCAAGATGCCATAGGACTCGAGAATAGAAATTTGATGGAAAAAGCAACTTGGCAAGGCTAAACAGGGAAAAAAATAAAAAGAGGGTGCTACACAAGGACTTCCCAAGGGGTCACCCATCCTAGTACTACTCTCGCCCAACCACGCTTATCTTTAGAGTTCTGATGGGATCCGGTGCATTAGTGCTGATATGGTTGTACCTGGGTTGCTGATGGTGCAAAGCCCTTATGTGTTGATGGTTCAAAGTCCCAGCCAAGAGAGACGGCCTATTGAAAAGGCCCAATGGGCTTATCGACAGCCCATCTGCTTCAACAACGCAGCATTCTCACAAGACGTGATATCGACGCATTGTAAAGCCTCTAACGTTTTGCGAGTTGGGTTCTCGTCCTTTTCATGGCTCATGAAGAACGACCTTGGATAAAAAAAAACAGTGCAAAAAGAAGACAAGTGGCCAAAAATTGATGAAACATTCGTTTTTGGATACCAAAACTAGGGGTAACCGAGCAGGCTTGCTGTCCCTATCGCAGAGCTCACAGAGAGCTTTCCAATCGGTATGCTATGCGCTGCATAATTCCTTATGGATCAAAAGTTATGGGCACCGGAGCAACGGAGACCTGGTCACAAGCCCCACGCCCTTGGTTTGCGAGCCCAGCCTCTACGCGAAGCGAAGTGGTCTTGCCCAAGATGTCGTGGGACTCAAGAATAGATATGTGATGGATAAAACAATTTGGCAAGGCTAAATAGGGAAAAAATGAAAAGGAGGTGCAACACGAGGACTTCCCAAGGGGTCACCCATCCTAGTACCACTCTTGCCCAAGCACGCTTAACTTCGTAGTTCTGATGGGATCCGGTGCATTATCGCTAGTATGATCGCACCCGTCATGCTGATGGTGCAAGGCCCTTATGTGTTGACGGTTCACAGTCCTAGCCAAGAGAGACGGCCCATTCAAAAGGCCCAATGGGTTTATCGACGGTCCATCTACTCCAACAATGCAGCATTTTCAAAAGACGTGATATCGACACATTGTGGACCCTCTAATGTTCTACAAGTGGGGTTCTTGTCCTTTTCGAGGCTCACAACTAATGACCCGGGATGAAAAAATAGCACAAAAGAAGAAAATTGGTCTGAAACTAATGAAAATATTCAATTTTGGGTACCAAAAAAGGCATAGCTAAACTGGTTTGCTATCCCCGTCGTAGAGCTCCGAGAGAGATTTCCAACGGTATGCTATGCGCCGCATAACTCCTTACGGATCAAAAGTTAGGGCACCGGAGCGACAGAGACTTGGTGCCAAGCCCTACGCCCTCGGTTTACAGGCCCAACCTCTACGCGAAGCGAAGTTGTCTTTCCCAAGATGCATTGGGACTCGAGAACAGAAATGTGGTGGAAAAACATCTTTGCAAGGCCAAACGGGGAAAAAAAATGAAAAGGGGTGCAACCCGAGAACTTCTCTAGGGGTCACCCATCCTAGTACTACTCTCACCCATGCATGCTTAACTTCAGAGTTCTAATGGGATCCGGTGCATTAGTGCTGGTATGATCGTACCCGTCATGCAGATGCAAAGCCCTTATGTTTAGACGGTTCACAGTCCCAGCCAAGAGAGACGGCCCATTCAAAAGGCCCAATGGGCTTATCGATAGCTTATCTGCTTAAACATTACAACATTCTTGCAAGACATGATATCGACGCATTGTAGAGCCTCTAATGTTCTGTGATTTGGGTTTTCGTCCTTTTCGCGGCTCACGACGAATGACTGGGGATGAGAAAATAGCGCAAAAAGAAGAAAAGTGGGCCGAAACTAATTAAAATGTTCAATTTTGGGTACCGAAAAAAAGGGTAACAAAGCTGGCTTGCTACCCCCATCGTAGAACTCCCAGAGAACTTTCCAAAGGTATGCTGTGCACCACATAACTTCTTACGGATCAAAAGTTATGGGCACCGAATCGACGGAGACATGGTCACAACCCTTGCACCCTTGGTTTGTAGGCCCAGCCTCTACGCGAAGCAAAGTTGTCTTGCCCAAGATGCAATGGGACTCGAGAATAGAAATGTGATGGATAAAGCATATTGGCAAGGCTAAACGGGGAAAAAAATGAAATGGGGGTGCAATACTAGAACTTCCCAAGGGGTCACCCGTCTTTGTACAACTCTTGCCCAAGCATGCTTAACTTTGAAGTTCTGATGGGATCCGGTGCATTAGTGCTGCTATGATCACACTCGCCATGCTGATGGGGCAAAGCCCATATGTGTTGACGGTTCACAGTCCCAGCCAAGAGAGACGGCCCATTCAACAGTCCCAATAGGCTTATCGATAGCCCATCTGTTTCAACAACGCAGCATTCTCGTAAGTCATCATATCGACGCATTTTAGAGCCTCAAATGATCCACGAGTTAGGTGCTCATTCGTTTTTACGGCTTACGACGAATGACCCAGGATGAAAAAATAACGCAATAAAAAGAAAAGTGAAAATGAACTGATGAAAATGTTCGATTTTGGTGTACCAAAAATAGGTGCAGCCAATTAGGCTTACTACCCCAATCGTAGAGCTCCCAAAGAGCTTTCCAACGATATGTTGCGCCACATAACTCCTTACAAATGAAAAGTTATAGGCAGTAGAGCGAAGAAGACCTGGTCACAAGCCCCACGCCCACAGTTTGTGGGCCCAACCTCTACTCGAAGCGAAGTTGTCTTGCCCAAGATGCCGTGGGACTCGAGAATTGAAATGTGATGGATAAAGTATCTTGGCAAGGCTAAACAGGGAAAACAAAATAAAAAGGGGGGTGTAACACAAGGACATCCTAGGGGGTCACCCATCTTAGTACTACTCTCGCCCAAGCACGCTTAACTTCGGAGTTCTAATGGGATCTGGTGCATTAGTGCAGGTATGATCACACCCGTCATGCTGATGGTGCAAAGCCCTTATGTGTAGATGGTTCATAGTCCCAGCCAAGAGAGACGGCCCATTCAAAAGGCCCAATGGGCTTATCGACAGCCCATCTGTTTAAACAACGTAGCATTCTTGCAAGACATGATATCGACACATTGTAGAGCCTCTAATGTTTCATGATTTAGGTTCTCTTACTTTTTGCGGCTCACAACGAATGATCCGAGATGAAAAAACAGTGTAAAAAGAAGAAAAGTGGGCCAAAACTAAATAAAACGTTCAATTTTAGGTACCAAAAATAGGGGCAACTAAGCTGGATTGTTGCCCACATCGTAGAACTCCCCAAGAGCTTTCCAAAGGTATGTTGTACGCCGTATAACTCTATACGGATCAAAAGTTATGAGTACCGGAGCGACGGAGACATGGTCACAAGCCCTACGCCCTCAGTTTGCACGCCCAGCCTCTATGCGAAGCAAAGTTGTCTTGCCCAAGATGCCGTGGTACTCGAGAATTGAAATGTGATGGATAAAGCATCTTGCCAAGGCTAAACAGGGAAAACAAAATAAAAAGGGGGTGCAATACGAGGACATCCCACGGGGTCACCCATCCTAGTACTACTCTCGCCCAAGCACGCTTAACTTCAGAGTTTTGATGGGATCCCGTGTATTAGTGCTGGTATGATCGTACCCGTCATGCTGATGGTACAAAGCCCTTATGTGTAGACGGTTCACAGTCCCAATCAAGAGAGACGGCCCATTCAAAAGGCCCAATGGGCTTATCGACAACCTATCTGTTCCAACAGCGTAGCATTCTCGCAAGATGTGATATCGACGCGTTGTAGAGCTAATAATGTTCAGCGAGTCAGGTTCTCGTCCTTTTCGAGGGTCACAACTAACGACCCCAGATGAAAAAATAGTGCAAAAAGAAGAAAAGTGGCCCGAAATTGATGAAAATGTTCAATTTTGGATACATACTGGCCCCATCATAGAACTCCCAAAGAGCTTTTAATGGTATGCTGTTTACCGCATAACTCCTTACGGATCAGAAGTTATGGGTACTAGAGCGATGGAGACCTGGTCATAAGCCCTACGCCCTCGGTTTGCGGGCTCAACCTCTACGCGAAGCGAAGTTGTCTTGCCCAAGATACCGTAGGACTCAAAAATAGAAATATGATGGATAAAACATCTTGGCAAGGCCAAACGGGGAAAAAAAATGAAAAAGGGGTGCAACCCGAGGACTTCAAAGGGGTCACCCATCCTAGTATTACTCTCGCCCAAGAACGCTTAACTTTGGAGTTCTGATGGGATCCAATGCATTAGTGATGCTATGATCGCACCCGTCATGCTGATGGTGCAAGGCCCTTATGTGTTGACGGTTCACTGTCCTAGCGAAAAAAGACGGCCCATTCAAAAGGCCCAATAGGCTTATCGATAGCCCATCTGCTTCAAAAATGTAGAATTCTCCCAAGACATGATATTGAAGTATTGTAAAGCCTCCATTGTTCCACGAGTTGGGTTTTCCTTCTTTTAGTGGCTCACGACGAAAGACCCGGGATGAAGATACAGCGTAGTAAGAAGAAAAGTGGCCCAAAATTGATGAAAACGTTCGATTTTGGATACCTAAAATAGTGGCAGCCGAGCAGGCTTACTAGCCTTATCGTAGAACTCCCTGAGAGCTTTCCAACGGTATGTTATGCGCCGCATAACTCCTTACGGATCAATAGTTATGGGCACCAAAGTGACGGAGACATGGTCACATGCCCTATGCCCTCGGTTTGTAGGCCCAGCCTCTACACAAAGCAAAGTTGTCTTGCCTAAGATGCCGTGGGACTCGAGAAGAGATATTTGATGGATAAAGCATCTTGGCAAGGCTAAACAGGGAAAAAAAATGAAATGGGGTTACAACACGAGGACTTCCCAAGGGTCACCCATCCTAGTACTACTCTAGACCAAGCATGCTTGACTTCGGTGTTCTGATGGGATCTGATGCAATAGAGACACTATGATAACACCCATTATGCTGGTAGCGCAAAGCCCTTATGTGTTGACGATTCACAGTCCCAGCCAAGAGAGACGGCCCATTCAAAAGGCCCAATGGGCTTATCGACAGCCCATCTACTTCAACAATTCATCATTCTCGCAAGACGTGAGATCGATGAGTTATAGAGTCTCCAATGTTTCACGAGTTGAGTTCTCGTCCTTTTCGCGGCTCATGACGAATGACCCGGGATGAAAAAATAGCACAATAAGAAGAAAATTGGCCCGAAACTGATAAAAATGTTCAATTTTGGGAACCAAAAATAGGCGCAGCAGAGCAAACATGTTGACCGCATCGTAGAGCTCCTAGAGAGCTTTCCAACGGTATGTTATGCGTCGCATAACTCCTTACGGATCAAAAGTTATGGGCACCGGAGCGACGGAGACCTGGTCATAAGCCCCATGGTCTCGGTTTGTGGGCCCAACCTCTACGCGAAGCGAAGATGTCTTGCCCAAGATGCCGTGGGACTCAAGAATAGAAATGTGATGGATAAAGCATCTTGGCAAGGCTAAACGGAGATTAAAAAAAAAAGGAAAATGAGGTGCAGCATGAGGACTTCCAGGGGGTCATCTATCCTAGTACTACTCTCGCCCAAGCACGCTTAATTTTAGAGTTCTGATGGGATCCAGTGCATTAGTACTAATATGATCGCACCTGTCATGCTGATGGTGTAAAGCCCTTATGTGTTGACGATTCACAGTTCTAGCCAAGAGAGACGACCCATTCAAAAGGCCCAATAACCTTGATCGACAGCCCATCTACTTCAACAACGCAGCATTCTCGCAAGATATGATATCGACACGATGTAGAGCCTCTAATGTTCTGCAAGTTGGGTTCTCGTCCTTTTCGCAACTCACGACGAACGACCAGGGAAGAAAAAATAATACAAAAAGAAGAAAAGTATCCCCAAACTGATGAAAACGTTCGTTTTGGGTGCCAAAATTAGGGGCAGCCAAGTGTGCTTGCTGCCTTCACTGTAGAGCTCCTTGAGAGCTTTCCAACGGTATGCTATGCGCCACATAACTCCTTACAGATCAAAAGTTATAGGCACTGGAGTGACGGAGACCATGTCACAAGCCCCACGCCCTCGGTTTGCAGGCCCAGCCTCTGCGCGAAGCGAAGTTGTGTTGCCCAAGATGTCGTGGCACTCGAGAATAAAAATGTGATGGAGAAAGCATCTTGGCAAGGCTAAACAGGGAAAAAAATGAAAAGGGTATGCAACACAATGACTTCCCTGGGGGTCATCCATCCTAGTATTACTCTCGCCCAAGCGCGCTTAACTTCGGAGTTCTGATGGAATCCTGTGCATTAGTGCTGGTATGATTGCACCCGTCATGCTGATGGTGCAAAGCCCTTATGTGTTGGCGGGTCACAATAATAGCCAAGAGAGATGGCCCATTCAAAAGGCCGAATGGGCTCATCGACAGCCTAACTGCTTCAACAACGTAGCATTCTCACAAGTTGAGATATTGACGTGTTGTAGAGCCTCGAATGTTCTACTAGTTGGGTTCCATCCTTTTTGCAGCTCACAATGAAAAAATAGTGCAAAAAGAAGAAAAGTGGCCTAGAACTGATGAAAACGAGCGATTTTAGGTACTAAAAATAGGTGAAGCCGAGCATGCTTGCTGCCCCCATCATAGAGCCCCAAGAGAGCTTTCTAACAGTATTCTATGCGCCGCATAACTCCCTACGGATCAAAATTTATGGGCACCGGAGCAACGAAGACCTAGTCACAAGCCCCACGCCCTCGGTTTGTATGATAACCCGAACTCGGCATACATTTAATGGCATTTAATTGCATTTAACTAGTGACATCTTAAATGTTAGCATTGGATTATGTGTTTACTTTTAGTTGAACATTTATTTGTAACTCTATTTTCATATTTCTTTTAGAAGTAACTAGAATAATACTTGAGCTAATTATTCTAACGGAATATCAACAATTTTTCATATTGATGTCAATCGGTTTTATTTTTCTTGCACTTAAAGGCTCGGTTTTCAATTAAATGAAAAGTAGCTCTGAGCCGGAGAAAATTTTAAACTATAATGCTTTTCAAAATGATATATTTCTTAGATTCTTTGAGATTTAATTGTTATTCTTTTATTGTCGCAACGTGCATTGCATATCGAGAGCGTTAGCTAGGAAACGGTTTCCAGTCCTCAGCAAATAGTGAAATTAGTATTTAGATGACTAAAATTTTATAATTTAATTGTTGCTAGCTAGAATTAATTTTGGTGTTAGTTATTTAGCTTAAAAATGCACAAAAATAAGCCATTTTGACTAGTTTTTAAGTTGTTTGACCAACCTTGACCAACTTTGACCAAATTGTCACCATTTTAAGCTAAAACAAAGCAAAATAAGAAAAAAAAAAACAGAACTGAACAGAGAGCAAAAGGGCCGAAAAAATGAGGAGAGAAAAAAAAGAAAATTCAACATCAAATCTTCAATTCTTCACGAGGGCTTGCACGGGGTGGTTTCCGAGGCGTTCTACGAGGTTTCCCTAGCATCTAGGAGCATCTAAGGTGAGGGTTTCATCGTTATTTGCGCATTTGAAATATTTGTATCTAAACTTTGATTTTTAGAAATTATCCGTAGATTGTTGTTTAAATTGTTTTGATGCTTCTAGAATGTTCCTTGGCAATTGTAGAACATGTATTTATCATTTTTTAACATTTTCTGCGGTTAAATGTTGAGATTGGAATATAAAGTTGTTAGTTGAATAGTGTTTTGTGAATAGTAAACCCTTGGAACGATGAACTTGCCCCGTTATGCTGTCCATTGATGTGAAAATGTGCTAGGTATGCTAGAATGCCTAAATGTGTGGTTTAATTGGAATGTGTAATGGAAAAACGGAGAAAAATGGCTTAGTGAAAGTCGGGGTCGTTTAGGTCGACTTTAGCGTTTTCTCGTTTTGCGTGATGGCATTGTTTCGGGAGCCCATGAAAACACTTTTGGTGTGGTCATGGTGTTGGTTGGGTGTTTGGTTGGTATAGTTGTAGTTCAAACGAGAAAAGGGAAAAAATCGGGCTTTGCGTGAATTCTAGGGTTAAGTAGGGTTTCGGGGTCTCTAGACGTGCTTTATAGTGACATAGGAAGATTGGCGAAGTCGGTTTCCGGAACTCGTGGCTCGTTTGGAGATGGTAGTGTTTTGATAGTTGGGGGCCGATTTGTGACTTTGTGTGTTTTCTTGATATTATGCCTATAGAATGCTTGTTAATGCTTATTATTTCTTGTTATGCTTGCTAATGCTTATTCCGCTTGTTAGAGTTGGTTGTTGATTGAAATGTTTATCCATTGTTGAGAATGCTTGATATCTTGTTTATCGCTCGTTTATCGCCTTGTATCGAGTCTTGCATTGCATAGTGTCTCGCGCGTGAGTGTTGAGCCTCTCTGGGTAGCCTCGGGTTGCCAGTGTTGGTTGCTCTAGCTCCGCTGCTATTCCCATTCTCGCTTGGGTTGCCTCCCAGGGAGATTTGGGTCGTAGAATTGATGGATACTTCCGGGGTATTCCAAACTGGTGTTATAAGGTGGTTGCGTGCTTATTGTCATCGTTGTCAACATCAAGCTCGAGATTGATGTATCGCTCGTGAAATGGTACATTGCTCGTATGAGTGAACCATAGCCTTCAGAGTGTGGTATAGCTTTGAATGGTTATGTTATTGCTTTCTTTGATTGTTTATTGTGTTGCCAATTATATTGAATGTCTTTTTATTGATTATATTGCTTAACTGTCTTATTTGCATTGCACGACTTTCTTTCTCTCCAATTCGATATCTGTCTCGCCCTCACTGAGTATACGTGTTGTGTATACTCACTCCTCACCACCATATTTCAGGAAATGTCATGTTAGCTGGAAGTTCGTGATTTCGTGAAAGTTCGTGCCTGAAGAGTTGTCTTGCGTGCCTATGTGGCTTGAGTGTCGAAGTAGTAAAGATATATGATTTCATATGTTGTTTGTATTTAATGTCAAAAAGTATGTAATTTAAGTTTCATTAGGTTGTTGAAGTAGTTTGATAAGTTAGATTATGTATCTAGTTATTATAACTTAACTTCAATGCATGTTTGTAATGTTCAAAGGAAAAGAATTAGAATGGCATGATAGTTTATTTTATGCAGTAGCTTAGTATGGTTTAATTGTCTAGTTTGAATGTACTTGTCAAAAATGAAAAGAGATAGGTTAGCTTTTAAATTGGAAATGTATGTGTACTTGCTGAGTTTAATTGTTGAGAACCGAGGCTCGGATGGCCTTGAGGTAGTTTGTTTGGTTGGACACGGTGTTGGTCGACTTATATGCTGTCGCAGGTTTTATATTTCGCCTAGAAACAGGGGAGACTCCGTCCGTTTTCCCTGAAAATTATGCCGGGGTTTGGTTTGGGTTGAGATTAGATCGATTGATAGAACCTCCGGTCTCGAGAGGGATCGGGGTGTTACAGGTGGTATCAGAGCTTGTCTAGCTCATAAGCCGGGATAGGGTCCTCGGTCTGGTGGGTAGTGATCCTTGAATGTGTGCTTGTTAAGCGTGTCTTGAAAGTGTATGCTTGTATGTGAGATAGTGTGTCTTGACATAAATGTGTGCTCCTATGTGATGTAATTATGTGTTATGTGTTAATTGTGTGCTAAGTGAAGTAAAGTGTCTAGTTGTGCATTGAATTGACCTATCGAATTGGCATTGTGAATCGAATCGACCTCGTGAATTGTTATTTGCTTGGAGTATTGCTTGTCATGTGTGTATTGAAATGTCTTGAATTGGTTAAGCCATGATTTGAATTGATTATGTTGTGCTTGACTTGATTGCCGTGCTTGAGTGACTTTGTTGAATAAAATGTTTCGTAAACTTGCCTGCATAATAGTTTAAGGCATGTGTATAACTGTGATATATTGGCATTCATACATGTCCCTTGGAAATGGTAAGTAAGTCCTCTTCCTCCCCTAAAGAAAGTGGTTCACAGCTGGCTTTTCAAGGTGTATGGATTGGCAAGAAATGAATGGCATTTGACTAGCCTTGATTTGGGAGTTAGTGTTTGTCTTTGGAGCTCAGTTATTGGCAAACTTCTAAGATTCTTCCTTGTGATTGGCAATCATAAAAGAGTAGCTTTCTTTTGGGATTCTATTTGGTTGTTGTCTGGTGGCATTCTTTGGTTTCTTATTGGGTATTCTTTGGAGACTTCTGTTGGCACTTTTCGGTGGACTTGGCTATTGGGGTTTCAATTGGATTTACTGCACGGTATTATCTATGGTATATGTGTCTCGGTCTTTATTGGTGTGATACTGGCATTCCTGATTGGAAATTCTTCAATGGTATTTTATGGAATTCTCAATGGCCAATTATTTAGTATTTACTTATTGGGCAAACTTGGCTACTTTCTTATTGGAGCATTGTTTTGGATATCTTTTTCAGTGTTCCTTAGTAGGTTTGGTATTTGGAGTTCCTATCAGACTTATTGTATAATACTACTCATGGTATTCTTTGAAATTCTTATTGGGCGTTCTACTGGTATTTTCCTTATTGGCAAGGTTGTATGAAGTTCTCACTTGGCAACCAGTGTAGAGACCTCAGAGTTTGGTTTCGGTATATTGTTCACCAGTTCGGTGTTTATCCTTGGAGTTTCATCTATTTGAGAAACTATGTTTGTTATTCAACTTGGTTCTCTTATGGGGCACGTTATATCTTCTCTGCTATTTCCTTTGACATTCCTCTTAGCATTGGATAGCAAAACTCGAAATTTAATTGGTTGTTCCATGGGGTTATTATTTGGAAGGCTTCTTTGGACATTTGGAAGTATATTTGATTGGGTTTCTTAGTATTTTCTTTAGCACTCTAAACAGGGAATTCTTATATGAAACTCATGACCAACGGGGTACTTCTTTGGAACGCCGGATGGAACCTTTGCTTAAGCCTTTATTTGGCTTTTTGCTTGGGGATTCTCGGGCAGTAATAGTTAGACTTCTATTGGAGATTCGTGCGTGGGGTATTCTTCTTGTCATTATTGTGTGGTATTAATGACATCTACAGTATCTTTGCTTTAGTCCTTAGTGGTGTTATCTCAGCGCTTTTGGTTGGAATTTTATTCTTCTTCAGTATTCGTGTCGACGGGATTCTTCAACTGATGAAGATTAGTCAGAATTGGATTTCAGTGGATGCAGAGTTTTATTGGAAGAAGAATTGCAAGGACGCAATTGTTTTAAGGGGGGGGGGGGGAGGATGTGATAACCCGAACTCGGCATGCATTTAATGGCATTTAATTGCATTTAACTAGTGACATCTTAAATGTTAGCATTGGATTATGTGTTTACTTTTAGTTGAACATTTATTTGTAACTCTATTTTCATATTTCATTTAGAAGTAACTAGAATAATACTTGAGCTAATTATTCTAACGGAATATCAACAATTTTTCATATTGATGTCAATCGGTTTTATTTTTCTTGCACTTAAAGGCTCGGTTTTCAATTAAATGAAAAGTAGCTCCGAGCCGGAGAAAATTTTAAACTATAATGCTTTTCAAAATGATATATTTCTTAGATTCTTCGAGATTTAATTGTTATTCTTTTATTGTCGCAATGTGCATTGCATATCGAGAGCGTTAGCTAGGAAACGGTTTCCAGTCCTCAGCAAATAGTGAAATTAGTATTTAGATGACTAAAATTTTATAATTTAATTGTTGCTAGCTAGAATTAATTTTGGTGTTAGTTATTTAGCTTAAAAATGCACAAAAATAAGCCATTTTGACTAGTTTTTAAGTTGTTTGACCAACCTTGACCAACTTTGACCAAATTGTCACCATTTTAAGCTAAAACAAAGCAAAATAAGAAAAAAAACAGAACTGAACAGAGAGCAAAAGGGCCAAAAAAATGAGGAGAGAAAAAAAAGAAAATTCAACATCAAATCCTCAATTCTTCACGAGGGCTTGCACGGGGTGGTTTCCGAGGCGTTCTACGAGGTTTCCTTAGCGTCTAGGAGCGTCTAAGGTGAGGGTTTCATCGTTATTTGCACATTTGAAATATTTGTATCTAAACTTTGATTTTTAGAAATTATCCGTAGATTGTTGTTTAAATCGTTTTGATGCTTCTAGAATGTTCCTTGGCAATTGTAGAACATGTATTTATCGTTTTTTAACATTTTCTGCGATTAAATGTTGAGATTGGAATATAAAGTTGTTAGTTGAATAGTGTTTTATGAATAGTAAACCCTTGGAACGATGAACTTGCCCCGTTATGCTGTCCGTTGATGTGAAAATGTGCTAGGTATGCTAGAATGCCTAAATGTGTGGTTTAATTGGAATGTGTAATGGAAAAACGGAGAAAAACGGCTTAGTGAAAGTCGGGGTCATTTAGGTCGACTTTAGCGTTTTCTCGTTTTGCGTGATGGCATTGTTTCGGGAGCCCATGAAAGCACTTTTGGTGTGGTCGTGGTGTTGGTTGGGTGTTTGGATGGTATAGTTGTAGTTCAAACGAGCAAAGGGGAAAAACCGGGCTTTGCATGAATTCTAGGGTTAAGTAGGGTTTCGGAGTCTCTAGACGTGCTTTATAGTGACCTAGAAAGATTGGCGAAGTCGGTTTTTGAAACTCGTGGCTCGTTTGGAGATGGTAGTGTTTTGATAGTTGGGGGCCGATTTGTGACTTTGTGTGTTTTCTTGATATTATGCCTATAGAATGCTTGTTAATGCTTATTATTGCTTGTTATGCTTGCTAATGCTTATTCCGCTTGTTAGAGTTGGTTGTTGATTGAAATGTTTATCCATTGTTGAGAATGCTTGATATCTTGTTTATCGCTCGTTTATCGCCTTATATCGAGTCTTGCATTGCATAGTGTCTCGCGCGTGAGTTTTGAGCCTTTCTGGGTAGCCTCGGGTTGCCAGTGTTGGTTGCTCTAGCTCCGCTGCTATTCCCATTCTCGCTTGGGTTGCCTCCCAGGGAGATTTGGGTCGTAGAATTGATGGATACTTCTGGGGTATTCCAAACTGGTGTTATAAGGTGGTTGCGCGCTTATTGTCATCGTTGTCAACATCAAGCTCGAGATTGATGTATCGCTCGTGAAATGGTACATTGCTCGTATGAGTGAACCATAGCCTTCAGAGTGTGGTATAGCTTTGAATGTCTTTTTATTGTGTTGCCAATTATATTGAATGTCTTTTTATTGATTATATTGCTTAACTGTCTTATTTGCATTGCACGACTTTCTTTCTCTCCAATTCGATATCTGTCTCGCCCTCACTGAGTATACGTGTTGTGTATACTCACTCCTCACCACCATATTTCAGGAAATGTCATGTTAGCTGGAAGTTCATGATTTTGTGAAAGTTCGTGCCTGAAGAGTTGTCTTGCGTGCCTATGTGGCTTGAGTGTCGAAGTAGTAAAGATATATGATTTCATATGTTGTTTGTATTTAATGTCAAAAAGTATGTAATTTAAGTTTCATTAGGTTGTTGAAGTAGTTTGATAAGTTAGATTATGTATCTAGTTATTATAACTTAACTTCAATGCATGTTTGTAATGTTCAAAGGAAAAGAATTAGAATGGCATGATAGTTTATTTTATGCAGTAGCTTAGTATGGTTTAATTGTCTAGTTTGAATGTACTTGTCAAAAATGAAAAGAGATAGGTTAGCTTTTAAATTGGAAATGTATGTGTACTTGCTAAGTTTAATTGTTGAGAACCGAGGCTCGGATGGCCTTGAGGTAGTTTGTTTGGTTGGACACGGTGTTGGTCCACTTATATGCTGTCGCAGGTTTTATATATCGCCTAGAAACAGGGGAGACTCCGTCCGTTTTCCCTGAAAATTATGCCGGGGTTTGGTTTGGGTTGAGATTAGATCGATTGATAGAACCTCCGGTCTCGAGAGGGATCGGGGTGTTACAGTTTGCCAGGCCAACCTTTATGCGAAGCGAAGTTGTCTTGTCCAAGATGTCATGGGACTCGAGAATAGAAATGTGATGGATAAAGTATCTTGGCAAGGCTAAATGGGGAAAAAAATAAAAAAGGTGTACAACCCGAGGACTTCCTAGGGTGTCACCCATCAAAGTACTACTCTCGCACATGCACGCTTAACTTCGGAGTTCTGATAGGATCCGGTGCATTAGTATTGGTATGATCTCACTCGTCATGTTGATGGTGCAAAGCCCTTCTGTGTTGACTGTTCACAATCCCAACCAAGAGAGACGGCCCATTCAAAAGGCCCAATGGGCTTATTGACAGCCTATTTGCTTCAACAATGCAGCATTCTCACAATACGTGATATGGATGCATTGTAAGGCTTTAATGTTCCGTGAGTTGGGTTGTCGTCCTTTTCGTAGCCCATGATATGATAACCCAAACCCGGCATACATTTAATGGCATTTAATTGCAATTAATTAAGTGACATCTTAAATGTTAGCATTGAATTATGTGTTTATTTTAGTTAAACATTCATTTGTAGCTTCATTTTCATATTTATGTTAATCAGTTTTATTTTTCTTGCATCTTAATGCTCGGTTTTCAATTAAATGAAAAGTAGCTCCGTGCCGGAGTAAATTTTGAACTATGTTACTTTTCAAAAAATTATATTTTCTTAAATTCTTTGAGATTTAATTGTTATTCTTTTATTGTCGCAAAGTGCATAGCATATCGAGAGCGATAGTTAGGAAATGATTTCTAGTCCTCAGTAAATAGTGAAAACTAGTATTTAGTTTTTTAATTTTAGTATTTTAGTTGTTGTTGATTAGATTTAAAATAGTGCTGGTTGTTTAAGCTTTAAAATGCAAAAAACAAGCTTATTTGACCAATTTTTAAGTGGTTTGACCAAGGCTTTGACCATTGAGCTTGTCATCCTTTATAATAGCACATAATAGCATAAAATAAAATAAAAAGAGCTGAAAATAGAATGGAAAGGGCCGAAAATACAAGGAGAGAAAAAAAAAAGATTTCAACATCAAAACTTCAAATCTTCGCGTGAGCTTGCACGGGGTGGTTTCCGAGGCATCCAGCGTGGTTTTCCTAGCGTCTAGAGCGTCTAAGGTGAGGGTTTCATCGTTATTTGCGCATTTGAAATTATTTTGTCTAAACTTTAATTTTTGGGATTTAGCCGTAGATTGTTATTTAATTCATTTTGATGCTTGAAGAATGTTCCCTAGCAATTGTAGAACATGTATTTATAGCTTTTTAGCATTTTCTGTGGTTGAATATCGAAATTGTAATTTAGATTGATAATTGAATAGTGAATTATGAATAGTAAACTCCCGTTTCGATGAAGTTGCTTCGTTATGCATTTTGTTGATGTAGGAAGGTGCTAGATATGCTAGAATGCCTAAATGTGTGGTTTAATTGGATTGTGTAATGGAAAAATGAAGGAAAATTGCTTAGTGAAAGTCGAGGTCGTTTAGGTCAAGTTTGGCATTTTATCGATTTGCGTGATGGCATTGTCTCGGGAGGCCATGGAAGCACTTTTGGTGTGGTTATGGCGTTGGTTGGGTGTTTGGTTAGGGTAGCGGTAGTTCAAACGAGCAAAGGGGGAAATCGGGGCTTTGCGTGAATTCTAGGGTTGAGTAGGGTTTCGGGGTCTTTAAACGTGCCTTATAGTGACCTAGGAGGATTGGTGAAGTCGGTTTACAAAACTCGTGCCTCGTTTGAAAGTAGTAGCGTTTTAAAAGTTGGGGTCATTTTGTGATTTTGTGTGTTTTCATAGTGTAATGCCTATAGAATGCTTAATATTGCTTGTTATGCTTGTTAAAGTTGGTTATGATTGAATTGTATATCAATTGTTGATAATGCTTGTTAGTGTTGTTCTTGTTACTTTATTGATTGTAAATGCTTGTTATCTCGTTTATCGCCACTAATATGTATTGTTGTGCTATCGCTCTTTTATTGCTTGTATCTTGTATTGCATTGCATAGTGTCAGGCGCGTGAGTGATGGGCCTCTGTGGGTAGCCTCGGGTTGCCAGTGTTGGTTGCTCTAGCTCCATGTCCTATTCCCTTTCTCGCTTGGGTTGCCGCCCAGGGAGTTTTGGGTCCTAGAATTAACAGAGTATGTCCGGAGTACTCTAACGGAAGTTATAAGGTGGGTGAGCCGGCGCGTCATCGTTAAAGTCATCGAAATCATGATCGGTACATTGCTCGTTTGAGTGAACCATAGCCTTCAGAGTGTGGTATAGCTTTGAATGGTTGTGTTAATGCTTTCTTAAATTGTTTATTGTATTGTCGTGTATATTGAGTGCTTTCTTATTGATTATATTGCTTAACTGTACCTATTTGCATTGCACGACTTTTTTTCTCTCCACCTCGATATTTATCTCGCCCTCACTGAGTATACATGTTGAGTATACTCACTCCTCACCACCACATTTCAGGAAATGCCATGTTAGCTGGAAAGTTTGTGATTTCATGAAAGTTCGTGCTTGAAGAGTTGTCTTGCGTGCCTATGTGGCTTGAGTTGTCGAAGTTGTAAAGATGTATGCTTTCATGTATTATATGTATTTATTATTAAAAGAATGTAATTTAAATTTAACTAGGTAATTGAGGTAGAATGATAAGCTAGTTTATGTATTCAGTTAGTATTGTTTAACTTCATTGCATGTTTATCATGTATTCAGGGTCCTCGGTCTGGTGGGTAGTGATCCTTGAAAGTGTGCTTGTTAAGTGTGTCTTGAAAGTGTATGCTTGTATGTGAGATTGTGTGTCTTGACTTCAATGTATGCACCTATGTGATATAGTTATGTGTTATGTGTTAAATGTTTCTCAAGTAAAGTGAAGTGTCTAGTTGTGCATTGAATTGACCAAAAGAATTGGCATCGTGAATCGAATCGACCTCGTGAATTGTTATTTGCTTGAAGTATTGCTTGCAATGTGTGTATTGGAATGTCTTGAGTTGGTTGTGCCGTGATTTGAATTGATTATGTTGTGCTTGACTTGATTGACGTGCTTGAGTGACTTTGTTGAATAAACTGATTTACAAACATGCTTGCATAATAGATTAAGGCATATATGTATAAATGTGATATCTTGGCATTCATACATGTCCCGTGGAAATGTTAAGAAAGACTTCTTTCTCTCCTGAAGAAAGTGGTTCACAGTTGGCCTCTCAAGGTGTATGGATTGGTAGGAAATGAATGGCATTTAATTAGCCTTTATTTGGGAGTTGGTGTTTGCTTTTGGAGCTTGGTTATTGGTGAATCTCTAAGGTCCTCCTCTGTGTTTAACAGTTGTGAAGAGTAGCTTTCTCTTGGGGTTTTATTTGGTTGTTCTCTGGGGCATTCTTTGGTTTTCTTATTGGGTATTCTTTGGAACTTCTGTTGGCACTTCTTGGTAGACTTTGCTATTGGGTTTTCAGTCGGACTTACTGCATGATATTATCTATGGTGTATGTGTCTCGGTCTTTAAAGAGTGCTACCGGCATTCCTTATTGGAAATTCTTGAATGGCATTCTCTAGGATTCTTAGTGGCCATTTATTTAGTATTACCTATTGGGCAATTCTTGGTACTTTCTTACTGGAGCATTGTCCGGGTATTTTCTTTGGCATCCCTCAGTTGTTTTGGTAATTGGAATTCCTATCAGACTTATTATCTCATATTGCTTACGGTATGCTGTGGAATACCTTGGGCTTTCTTGGTGGTAAGTTGTATAAAGTTCTCACTTGGCAAACAGTGAAGAGGCCTCAGAGTTTGGTTTTGTATATTGTGCACCAGGTTGGTATTTTACTTAGGGTTTTCGTCTATCTGGGAAACTATATTTGTTATTCAACTTGATTGTCTTATTGGGCACATTATATTTTCTCTGCTATTCCCTTTGACATTCTTCTCAGCATTTGATAGCGATACTCGGAATCTAATTGGTTGTCCTATGGGGTTATTATTTGGAAGGCATCTTTGGAACTTTTGAAGTATATTTGATTGGGTTTCTTAGTATTTTCTTCAGCACTCTGAACAGGGAATTCTTCTTTGAAATTCATGACCAACGGGGTACTTCTTTGGACCTCTGGATGGAACCTTTGTTTGAGCCTTCATTTGGCTTCTTGCTTGGGAATTCTCGGGCAGTAATAGTTGAACTTCTACTAGAGATTCGTGTATGGGGTATTCATTCGGTATTCTTCTTATCATTAATATGTGATGTGATTTTATCTACAGTATCTTTTCTTTAGTCTTTATTGGTATTATCTCGGCGCTTTTGGTTGGAATTTTATTCTTCTTCGGTATTTGTGTCAACGGGATTCTTGTGCGGTATCTATATTTGAGCCTTTATTCGGCATTACTACTTGGAATTTCTTCTTAAACTTCCCTATTGGTTATCTTGAGTAAAATACTTGCTCAGCAGCTGATGAAGATTAGTCAGAGTTAGATTTCAGTGGATGCAGAGTTCTATTGGAAGAAGAATTGCGAGGACGCAATTGTTTTAAGGGGGAAAGGATGTGATAACCCGAACCCAGCATGCATTTAATTGCAATTAATTAAGTGACATCTTAAATGTTAGCATTGAATTATGTGTTTATTTTAGTTAAACATTCAATTGTAGCTTCATTTTCATATTTATGTTAATCAGTTTTATTTTTCTTGCATCTTAATGCCCGGTTTTCAATTAAATGAAAAGTAGCTCTGAGCCGGAGTAAATTTTGAACTATGTTACTTTTCAAAAAATTATATTTTCTTAAATTCTTTGAGATTTAATTGTTATTCTTTTATTGTCGCAAAGTGCATAGCATATCGAGAGCGATAGTTAGGAAATGATTTCTAATCCTCAGCAAATAGTGAAAACTAGTATTTAGTGTTTTAATTTTATTATTTTAGCTGTTGTTGATTAGATTTAAAATAGTCCTAGTTGTTTAAGCTTTAAAATGCATAAAACAAGCTTATTTGACCAATTTTTAAGTGGTTTGACCAAGGTTTTGACCATTGAGCTTGTCATCCTTTATAATAGCACATAATAGTATAAAATAAAATAAAAAGAGCTGAAAACAGAATGGAAAGGGCCGAAAATACAAGGAGAGAAAAAAAAAAGATTTCAACATCAAAACTTCAAATCTTCGCGTGAGCTTGCACGGGGTGGTTTCCGAGGCATCTAGCGTGGTTTTCCTAGCATCTAGGAGCGTCTAAGGTGAGGGTTTCATCGTTATTTGCGCATTTGAAATTATTTTGTCTAAAATTTAATTTTTGGGATTTAGCCGTAGATTGTTATTTAATTCGTTTTGATGCTTGAAGAATGTTCCCTAGCAATTGTAGAACATGTATTTATAGCTTTTTAGCATTTTCTACGGTTGAATATCGAAATTGCAATTTAGATTGATAATTGAATAGTAAATTATGAATAGTAAACCCCCGTTTCGATGAAGTTGCTCCGTTATGCGTTTGGTTGATGTAGGAAGGTGCTAGATATGCTAGAATGCCTAAATGTGTGGTTTAATTGGATTGTATAATGGCAAAACGGAGGAAAATGGCTTAGTGAAAATCAGGGTCGTTTAGGTCAAGTTTGGCATTTTATCGATTTGCGTGATGGCATTGTCTCGGGAGGCCATGGAAGCACTTTTGGTGTGGTTATGGCATTGGTTGGGTGTTTGGTTAGGGTAGCGGTAGTTCAAACGAGCAAAGGGGGAAATCGAGGCTTTGCGTGAATTCTAGGGTTAAGTAGGGTTTCAGGGTCTTTAGACGTGCCTTATAGTGACCTAGGAGGATTGGTGAAGTCAGTTTCCAAAACTCGTGGCTCGTTTGAAAGTAGTAGCGTTTTAAAAGTTGGGGTCATTTTGTGATTTTGTGTGTTTTCATAGTGTAATGCCTATAGAATGCTTAATATTGCTTGTTATGCTTGTTAAAGTTGGTTATGATTGAATTGTATATCAATTGTTGATAATGCTTGTTAGTGTTGTTCTTGTTACTTTATTGATTGTAAATGCTTGTTATCTCGTTTATCGCCACTAATCTGTATTGTTGTGCTATCGCTCTTTTATCGCTTGTATCTTGAATTGCATTGCATAGTGTCAGGCGCGTGAGTGATGGGCCTCTCTGGGTAGCCTCGGGTTGCCAGTGTTGGTTGCTCTAGCTCCGTGTCCTATTCCCTTTCTCGCTTGGGTTGCCGCCCAGGGAGTTTTGGATCGTAGAATTGACAGAGTATGTCCGAAGTACTCTAACGGAAGTTATAAGGTGGGTGAGACGGCGCGTCATCGTTAAAGTCATCAAAATCATGATCGGTACATTGCTCGTTTGAATGAACCATAGCCTTCAAAGTGTGGTATAGCTTTGAATGGTTGTGTTAATGCTTTCTTTAATTGTTTATTGTATTGTCGTGTATATTGAGTGCTTTCTTATTGATTATATTGCTTAACTATACCTATTTGCATTGCACGACTTTTTTTCTCTCCACCTCGATATTTGTCTCGCCCTCACTGAGTATACGTGTTGAGTATACTCACTCCTCACCACCACATTTTAGGAAATGCCATGTTAGCTGGAAAGTTTGTGATTTCATGAAAGTTCGTGCTTGAAGAGTTGTCTTGCGTGCCTATGTGACTTGAGTTGTCGAAGTTGTAAAGATGTATGCTTTCATGTATTATATGTATTTAATATTAAAAGAATGTAATTTAAATTTAAATAGGTAATTGAGGTAGAATGATAAGCTGGTTTTTGTATTCAGTTAGTATAGTTTAACTTCATTACATGTTTATATTGTCCAAAGGAAAATAATTAGAATGGTTTGATGGTCTACTTTATGCAATGGGTTAGAATAGTTTAATTTCCTAGCATGAATGTTCTTGTCAAAGATGAAAAGAGATAGGTTAGTTTTTAAACTGGAAATGTATATCTGTTGTGTTTAATGGTTGAGAACCGAGGCTCGGATGACCTTGAGGTGTTTGTATGTTTGGACATGGTATTGGTCCACTTATATGCTGTTACAGGTTTTACATTTTGCCTAGGAACAGGGGAGACTCCGTTCGTCTTTCTCTAAAAATTTTGCCCCGGTTTGGAATTGGGTTGCGATTAGATTGATTGATAGAACTCCCGGTCTCGAGAGGGAACGGGGTGTTACACATGACGCACGACCCGGGATGAAAAAACAACGTAAAAAGAAGAAAAGTGGCCTGAAACAGATGAAAATGTTCGAATTTAGATACCGAAAATAGGGGTAGCTGAACAGGCTTGCTGCCCCCATCGTAGAGCTCTCAGAGAGCTTTCCAACTGTGGGCCGCATAACTCCTTTCATAACAAAAGTTATGGGCAGCAGAGCGACGGAGACCTGGTCACATACCCCACGCCCTTGTTTTTCGGGCCCAGCCTCTACGCGAAGCGAAGTTGTCTTACCCAAGATGCCGTGGTACTCAAGAATAGATATTTGAGGGATAAGGCATCTTGGCAGGGATAAACAGGGAAAAAATGAAAATGGGGTGCAATAGGAGGATTTTCCAAGGGGTCACCCAACCTAGTACTACCTCGCCCAAGCACGATTAACTTCGAAGTTTTGATGGGATCCGGTGCATTAGTGCTGGTATGATCACACCATCATGCTGATGGTGCAAAGCCCTTATGTTTTGACGGTTCACAGTCCCAGGCAAGAGAGACGGCCCATTCAAAATGCCCAATGTGCTTATCGACGGCCCATCTACTCCAATAAAGCAGCATTCTCGGAAGATGTGATATCGCCTCATTGTAGAGCCTCTAATGTTCTATGAGTTGGGTTCTCGTCCT
Source organism: Ehretia macrophylla (assembly GCA_037974665.1). Classification (NCBI taxonomy): domain Eukaryota; kingdom Viridiplantae; phylum Streptophyta; class Magnoliopsida; order Boraginales; family Ehretiaceae; genus Ehretia; species Ehretia macrophylla. Next base: position 44,621,063 of record CM075771.1, on the reverse strand, counting down.
TTTCGCGGCTCACGACGAATGACCGGAGATGAAAAAACAACACAAAAAGAAGAAAAGTTGCTTGAAACTTATGAAAACGATTGATTTTGGGCACCAAAAATTAGAGCAGCCAAGCAAGCTTGCTGCCCCAGTCATAGAGCTCCCAGAGAGCTTTCCAACGGTATACTATGCGCTGCATAACTCCTTACGGATCAAAAGTTATGGGCACCGGAGTGACGGAAAACATGGTCACATGCCCCCCACCCTCTGTTTGCAGGCCCAGCCTCTACGCGAAGGAAAGTTGTCTTGCCCAAGATACCGTAGGACTTGAGAATAGAAATGTGATAGATAAAGCATCTTGGAAAGGCTAAACGGGGAAAAAAATTAAATGGTGTTGCAACACGTGGACTTCCTAGCGGGTCACCCATCCTAGTACTACTCTGGCCCAAGCACGCTTAACTTCGAAGTTCTGTGAGGATACAATGCATTAGTACTGCTATGATCGTACCTGTCATGCTGATGGTGCAAAGCCCTTATGTGTTGACGGTTAACAGTCCCAACCAAGAGAGACGTCCCATTCAAAAGGCCCAATGGGTTTATCGACAGCCCATTTGCTTCAACAACGCAGCATTCTCGTAAGACGTGATATCGACACGTTGTAGAGGCTCTAATGTTCCGCGAGTTGCGTTCTTGTCCTATTCGCGACTCACGACGAATGACCCGATACTAAAAAATAGCACGAAGAGAAGAAAAACGGCATGAAACTGATAAAAATGTTCGATTTTAATTACTGAAAACAGGTACAGTTGTAACACCCCGATCCCTCTCGAGACCGGGAGTTCTATCAATCAATCTAATCACAACCCAATTCCAAACCCGGGAAAAATTCTAGGGAAGACGGACGGAGTCTCCCCTGTTTCTAGGCAAAATGTAAAACCTGTAATAGCATATAAATGGACCCACACCGTGTCCAACCACACAAAACTTCCTCAAGGCCATCCGAGCCTTGGTTCTCAACAATTAAACACAAGCAAATATACAATTCCAAGTGCCCAGACTATTCTAACTTTTCTTTAAGCAATACAAACATGCATTAAAGTTAAGCTATACTAACTAGATACATAAACTAACTTATCAAACCACTTCAATAATCTTAATAAAACTTACATTACATTCCTTTTGACATTAAATACATATAATACATGAAACATACATCTTTGCATCTTTGACAACTGAAGCCACAAAGCACGCAAGACAACTCTTCAAGCACGAACTTTCACGTAATCACGAACTTTCCAACTAACATGGTATTTCCTAAAATGTGGTGGTGAGGAGTGAGTATACTCAACACGTATACTCAGTGAGGGCGAGACAGATATCGAGGTGGAGAGAAAGAAAGTCGTGCAATGCAAATAAAGCAGTTAAGCAATATAACTGACAAGTAAGCATTCAATATAGACCATCAATACAATAAACACTTAATAAAAGCATTAACACAACCATTCAAAGCTATACCACACTTTGAAGGCTATGGTTCACTCAAATGAGCAATGTACCGATCATGATTTCGATGACTTTAACGATGACGTGCCAGCTCACCCACCTTATAACTTCCGTTAGAGTACTCCGGACATACTCTGTCAATTCTACGACCCAAAACTCCCTGGGCGGCAACCCAAGCGAGAAAAGGAATAGGACACAGAGCTAGAGCAACCAACACTGGCAACCTGAGGCTACCCAGAGAGGCCCATCACTCACACGCCTGACACTTATGCAATGCAATACGAGATATATAACGATAATCGAGCAAGGCACTGAAGTGTAGGTTAGTAACAACATGCGATACAATAAGCATTTACAATCAATAAAATAACAAGAACAACACTAACAAGCATTATCAACAATTGATATACAAATTCAGTCATAATCAACTTTAACAAGCATAACAAGCAATATTAAGCATTCTATAGGCATTACACTATGAAAACACACAAAATCACAAAATGATCCCAACTTTCAAAATGCTACTACTTTCAAACGAGCCACGAGTTTTGGAAACTGACTTCACCAATCCTCCTAGGTCACCATAAGGCACGTCTAAAGACCACGAAACCCTACTTTACCCTAGAATTCTCGCAAAGCCCCGATTTCCCCCTTTGCTCGTTTGAACTACAACTACCTCAACCGATCACCCAACCAATGTCATAACTGAACCAAAAGTGCTTCCATGACGTACCTCGACAATGCCTTCACGCAAAATGATAAAATGCCAAACTTGACTTAAACGACCCCAACTTTCACTAAGCCATTTTCATCCGTTTTTCCATTACACAATCCAATTAATTTAGGAATTCTAGCATATCTAGCATCTTCCTACATCAACAAAACGCAAAACGAAGCAACTTTAACGTAACGAGTATTTACTATTCATATTTTACTATTCCATTAACATTGAAAATTACACTCGCTATATTTAACCGTAGAAAATGCTAAAAAGCTATAAATACATGTTCTACAATTGTCAAGGAACATTCTTTAAGCATCAAAATGATTAAAATAACAATCTACGGCTAAAACCCAAAAATTAAAGTTTAAACACAATTATATCAAATGCGCAAATAACGATGAAACCCTCACCTTAGACTCTCCTAGACGCTAGGAAAACCATGCTGGATGCCTCAGAAACCACCCCGTGCAAGCTCTCGCGAAGAATTTGAAGTTTGAAGTTGAAAGGTTTTTTTTTTCTTTTCCCTTGATGTTTCGGCCATGGCACTTTTTTTTTCTGATTTTTGGTTCTTTGTTTCCTATTTTATGCTTAGATAAAAGATGACACAAGTTCAATGGTCAAGCCTTGATCAAACTACTTAAAAATTGGTCAAATAGGCTTATTTTAGGCATTTTAAGGCTAAAACAACCAACACAATTCCAATTCTAGTTAATAACAACTAAAACACTAAAATTTAAAACACTAAATACTAGTTTTTATTATATGCTGAGGACTAGAAATCATTTCCTAACTATCGCTCCCGATATGCTATGCACAAAACGACGAAGAACGAGTAACACCTAAATATTATGGAATATAAGGAAAATACAATTTTTGAAAAGTAACATATTTCAAAATTTACTCTGGCTCGGAGCTACTTTTCATTTTATTGAAAATCGAGCATTAAGGTGTAAGAAAAATAAAACCAATTAACATAAATATGAAAGTAGTTGATATTCCGTTAAAATAATTAACTCAAGTATTATTTAATTACTTCTAAAAGAAATATGGAAATAATGCTAGAAATGAATGTTTAACTTAAAAATAAACACAAAATTCAATGCTAACATTTAAGATGTCACTTAATTAAATGTAATTAAATGCCATTAAATGCATGCCGGATTCGGGTTATCACAACAGCCAAGCATAGTTGTTGCCTCCATCGTAGAGCTCCCAGAGAGCTTTCCAACTATATGTTGTACGCAGTGTAACTCCTTACAGATTAAAAGTTATGGCCACCGGAGCGATGAAAACCTGGTCACAAGCCCTACGCCTACGGTTTGCGGGCCCAACCTCTACGCGAAATGGAGTTGTCTTGCCCAAGATGTCGTGGGACTCGAGTATAGAAATGTGATGGATAAAGCATCTTGGCAAGGCTAAACATGGAAAAAAAATGAAAAGGGGTGCAGCCTGAGGACTTCCTTGGGGGTCACCCATCCTACTACTACTCTCAGCCAAGCATGCTTAACTTTGGAGTTCTGATAGGATCCGGTACATTAGTGCTGGTATCATCATGCTGATGGTACAAAGCCCTTATGTGTAGATGGTTCACAATCCCAGCCAAGAGAGACAACCCATTCAAAAGGCCCAATGGGCTTATCGACAGCCCATCTGCTCCAACAATGCAGCATTCTCTTAAAATGTGATATCGACGCATTTAGAGCATCTAATTTTGTGCGAGTTGGGTTCTTGTCCTTTTTACGGCTCACGACGAACAACCCGGGATGAAAAAACTGCGTAAAAAGAAGAAAAGTATCCCAAACTGATGAAAATGTTTGATTTTTTGTACTGAAATCAGGCATAGCTACACAAGGTTGCTACCCCAGTCGTAGAGCTCCCAGAGAGCTTTCCAACGACATGGTGTTCACTGCATAACTCCTTACGGATCAAAAGCTATGGGCACCAGAGCGACAGAGATATGGTCACATGCCCCACACCCTATGTTTGCAGGCCTAGCCTCTACGCGAAGCAAAGTTGTCTTGTCCAAGGTGCTGTGGGACTCAAGAATCAAAATGTGATTGGTAAAGCATCTTGGCAAGGCTAAATGGGGAAAGAAAAATGAAATGGGGTTGCAACACGAGGACTTCCCAGGGGGTCACCGATCATAGTACTACTGTCGCCCAAGCACACTTAACTTCGGAGTTCTTATGGGATTCGGTGCATTAGTGTTGGTATGATCGCACCCATCATACTAATGGTGCAAAACCTTTATGTGTTGACGGTTTACAGTCTCAGCCAAGAGAGATGGCCTATCCAAAAGGCTCAATGGGCTTATCGACAACCCATCTATTTCAACAACGCATCAGTCTTGCCAAACGTGATATCATCGCATTGTAGAGCCTCTAATGTTTTTCGAGTTGGGTTCTCATCCTTTTTGCGCCTTATGACGAACGACCCCGGACAAAGAAACAATGCAAAAAGAAGAAAAGTGGCACGAAACTGATGAAAACATTCAATTTTGGATTCCAAAAATAGGTGCAGCTATGCAGGCTTGCTGCCTCCAACATAGATCTCCCAGAGAGCTTTACAACGGTATGATGTGCGCTGCATAACTCCTTATGGATGAAAAGTTATGGGCACCGGAGCGACGGGGACCTAGTCACAAGCCCCACGCCCTCTGTTTATGGGCCCAACCTCTACGCGAAGTGAAGTTGTCTTGCCCAAGATGCCAAGGGACTCGATTATAGAAATGTGATGGATAAAGCATCTTGGCAAGGCTAAATGGGAAAAAAATGAAAAAGGGGTACAACCCGAGAACTTCTATGGGGGTCATCCATCCTAGAACTACTCTCACCCAAGCATGCTTAACTTAGGATTTCTGATGGGATCCGATGCATTAGTGTTGGTATGATCGCACATGTTATGTTGATGGTGCAAAGCCCTTATGCGTAGACGATTCACAGTCCCAGCCAAGAGAGACAACCCAATGGGCTTATCGATAGCCCATCTGCTCCAACAATGTAGCATTCTCTTAAGACGTGATATCGACACGTTATAGAGCCTCTAATGTTCCACGAGCTGGGTTCTCATCCTTTTCGCGAGTCATGACAAATGACCCGGGATGAAAAAATATCACAATAAGTAGGAAAGTGGCACGAAATGGATGAAAACGTTTGATTTTGGGTACCAAAAAAAGGCGCAAACAAGCAGGCTTGCTGCCCACGTCGTAGAGCTCCCAAGGAGCTTTCAAACAGCGTGCTGTTCACAGTATAACTCCTTGTGGATCAAAAGTTATGGGCGCTAGAGCGATATAGACATGGTCACATCCCCCACGCCCTTGGTTTGCAGGGCCAGCCTCTACACGAAGCAAAGTTGTCTTGCCAAAGATGCCATGGGACTCGAGAATAGAAATGTGATAGATAAAGCATCTTGGCAAGGCTAAATGGGGAAAAAATGAATTTGAGTTGCAACACGAGGGCTTCCCAAGGGGTCACCCATCCTAGTACAACTCTCGCCCAAGCACGCTTAACTTTGAAGTTCTTATGGCATCCGGTGCATTAGTATTGCTATGATTGCACCCGTCTTGTTGATAGTGCAAAGCCCTTATGTGTAGACGATTCACAGTCCCAGCCAAGAGAGACAACCCATTCAAAAGGCCCAATGGGCTTATCGATAACCCATCTGCTCCAACAACGCAACATTCCTTTAAGAAATGATATCGACACATTGTAGAGCTTCTAATGTTCTTAGAGTTGGGTTCTCATCCCTTTCACATCTCTCGACGAACAACTCGAGATTAAAAAAATAGTGCAAAAAAAAGAAAAGTGGCCTGAATATGATGAAAATGTTCGATTTTGGGTACCAAAAATAGGCATAGCCGAGCAGGCTTGCTGCCCCCGCAGTAGAGCTTCCAGAGAGTTTTCCAATGGTATGCTGTACACCGCATAACTCCTTGCAGATCAAAATTTATGGGCACCAGAGCGACGGAGACATGGTCACATGCCCCATGCCTTCTGTTTGTAGGCCCAGCCTCTACGCGAAGCAAAGTTGTCTTGCCCAAGGTGCCGTGGGACTCGAGAATCAAAATGTGATTGGTAAAGCATCTTGGCATGGCTAAACGGGGAAAGAAAAATGAAATGGGGTTGCAACACGAGGACTTCCCAGGGGGTTACCCATCCTAGTACTACTATCGCCCAAGCACGCTTAACTTTGGAGTTCTGATGGGATCCGGTGCATTAGTGCTGGTATGATCGCACCCGTCATGCTGATGGTGCAAAGCCTTTATGTGTTGACGGTTCACAGTCTCAGCCAAGAGAGATGGCCCATCCAAAAGGCCCAATGGGCTTATCGACAACCCATCTACTCCAACAACACATCAGTCTTGCCAAATGTGATATCGTCGCATTGTAGAGCCTCTAATGTTTTGCGAGTTGGGTTCTCATCCTTTTCGCGCCTCATGATGAACAACCCCGAACGAAGAAACAGTGCAAAAAGAAGAAAAGTGGCACGAAACTGATGAAAACATTCGATTTTGGATACCGAAAATAGGTGCAGGTGTGCAAACTTGCTGCCCCCACCATAGATCTCCCAAAGAGCTTTACAACGGTATGATGTGCACCGCATAACTCCTTATGGATGAAAAGTTATGGGCACCGGAGCGACGGGGACCTAGTTACAAGCCCCATGCCCTTTGTTTGTAGGCCTAACCTCTACGCGAAGTGAAGTTGTCTTGCCCAAGATGCCATGGAACTCGATTATAGAAATGTGATGGATAAAGCATCTTGGCAAGGCTAAACGGGGAAAAAAATGAGAAGGGGGTACAACCCAAGGACTTCCTTGGGGGTCACCCATTCTAGTACTACTCTCACCCAAGTATGCATAACTTCAGAGTTCTGATGGGATCCGATGCATTACTGCTGGTATGATCGCACCCGTCATGCTGATGGTGCAAAGCCCTTATGTGTAGATGGTTCACTATCCCAACCAAGGGAAACGGCCTAATGGGCTTTTTGACAGCCCATCTGCTCCAACAATGCAGCATTCTCTTAAGACGTGATATCGATGCGTTATAGAGCCTCTAATGTTCTATGAGTTTAGTTCTTGTCCTTTTCGCGGCTCACGACAAATGACCCGAGATGAAAAAATCGCGCAATAAGTAGAACAGTGTCCCAAAACTGATGAAAACCTTTGATTTTGGCTACCAAAAATTGGCGCAGCCAAGCAGTCTTGCTACCCCTGACGTCGAGCTCCTAGAGAGCTTCCCAACGGTATGTTGTGCACCACATAACTCCTTACATATCAAAAGTTATGGGCACCGGATCGACAGAGACTTCCTCACAAGCCTCATGCCCTTGGTTTACGGGCCCAACCTCTACGCGAAGTGAAGTTGTCTTGCCCAAGATGTCGATGGACTCAATTTTAGAAATGTGATGGATAAAGCATCTTGGCAAGGCTAAACGGGAAAAAAAATGAAAAGGGGGTACAACCCGAGGACTTCCCTAGGGGTCATCCATCCTAGAACTACCCTCACTCAAGCATCCTTAACTTAGGAGTTCTGATGGGATCCAATGCATTAGTGTTGGTATGATCGTACCTTTAATGCTGATGGTGCAAAGCCCTTATGTGTAGATGGTTCGCAGTCCCAGCCAAGAGAGACGGCCCAATAGGCTTATCGATAGCCCATCTGCTCCAACAATGCAGCATTCTCTTAAGACGTGATATCGACGCGTTATAGAGCCTATAATGTTCCACGAGTTAGGTTCTTGTCCTCTTCGCGTGTCACGACAAATGACCCGGGATGAAAAAATAGCACAATAAGTAGAAAAGTGGCCCAAAACGGATGAAAACGTTTGATTTTGGGTACCCAAAAAAGGCGCAAACAAGCAGGATTGCTGCCCCCGTCGTAGAGCTCCCAGAGAGCTTTCAAATAGTGTGCTGTTCACAGTATAACTCCTTACGGATCAAAAGTTATGAGCGTCGGAGCGATGTAGACATGGTCACATCCCCCTCACCCTTGGTTTGCAGGGCCAGCCTCTACACAAAGCAAAGTTGTCTTGCCAAAGATGCCGTGGGACTCAAGAATATAAATGTGATGGATAAAGCATCTTGGCAAGGCTAAACGGGGAAAAAAATGAAATGGAGTTGCAACACGAGGGCTTCCCAGGGGGTCACCCATCCTAGTACAACTCTCGCCCAAGCACGCGTAACTTTGAAGTTCATATGGCATCCGGTGCATTAGTACTACTATGATCGCACCTGTCATGATGATGGTGCAAAGAATTTCTGTGTTGACTGTTCACAGTCCCAACCTAGAGAGACGGTACATTCAAAAGGCCCAATGGGCTTATCGACAGTCCATCTGCTTCAACAACGCAGCATTCTCCCAAGACGTGATATCGACGCATTGTAGAGACTCTAATGTTCCACGAGTTGGGTTCGCATTATTTTCGCGGCTTATGACAAATGACCCGGGATAAAACAATAGATTAAAAAGAAGAAAAATTGCCCAAAACTGATGAAAACGTTCGATTTTAGATACCAAAAATAGGCGCAGCCAAGTAGGCTTACTGCCTCCATCGTAGAGCTCTAAGAAAGCTTTCCAATTGTATGTTATGTGTTGTATAAAATCTTACGGATCAAAAATTATGGGCACTAGAGCGACGGAGACCTACTCACAAGCCCCACGCCCTCGGTCTGCGGGCCCAGCCTCTACGCGAAATGAAGTTGTCTTGCCCAAGATGCCGTGACGCTCGAGAATAAAAATGTTATGGATAAAGCATTTTGGCAAGGCTAAAAAGGGAAAAATTAAAAGGGGGTGCAACACGAGGACTTCCCAAAGGGTCACCCATCCTAGTACTACTCTCGCCCAAGCATGCTTAACTTCGGAGTTCTGATGGGATCCGGTGCATTAGTGCTTGTATGATCGCACCCATCATGCTGATGGTGCAAGATCCTTATGTGTTGATGGATCACAGTCCCAACCAAGAGAGACGGCTAATTCAAAAGGCCCAATGGGCTTATCGACAACCCATCTACTTCATCAACGCAGCATTCTCGCAAGACGTGTTATCGACGCATTATAGAGCCTCTAATGTTCTGCGAGTTGTGTTCTCGTCCTTTTCGCGGCTCACGACGAATGACCCAAGATGAAAAAATAGTGGAAAATGCATAAAAGTGGCCTAAAACTAATGAATATGTTGGATTTTGGTTATCGAAAACAAGCGCAATGTAGGCTTTTTGCCTCTGTCATAGAGCTCCCATAGAGATTTCCAATTGTATGCTGTCCACCCCATAACTCCTTACAGATCAAAAGTTATGGGCACCGGAGCCACAGAGACCTAGTCACAAGCCCCACGCCCTCGATTTGCTGGCCCATCCTCTACGCAAAGCAAAGATGGCTTGCCCAAGATGCCGTGGGATACGAGAATAGAAATGTGATAGATAAAGCATCTTGGCAAGGCTAAACGAGGAAAAAGAATGAAAATGAGGAGCAACCTGATGACCTCCCTAGGGGTCACCCATCCTGGTACTACTCTCGTCCAAGCACGCTTAACTTTGGAGTTCTGATGGGATCTGGTGCATCAGAGCTGGTATGATCGTACACGTCATGCTGTTGGTGCAAAGCCCTTTTCTGTTGACGGTTCACAGTCCAAGCCAAGAGATACGACCCATTCAGTAGGCCCAATGGGCTTATTGACAACCCATCTGCTCCAATAACGCAGTATTCTCGCAAGACGTGATATCGACGCATTGTAAAGCCTCTAATGTTCCCTGCGTTCGGTTCTCATCCTTTTCACGGCTAATGACGAATGACCTCGGATGAAAAAAAAGTGCAAAAAGAAGAAAAGTAGCGAAAAACTGATGAAAATGTTCAATTTTAGGTATGGAAAATAGGCGCAGCCAAGCAGGCTTGCTACCCCCATCATAGATCTCCTAGAGAGCTTTCCAACGGTATGCTGTGCGCTGTATAACTCCTTACATATCAAAAGTTATGGGCACCGGAGAGATGGAGACCTGGTCGCAAGCCCCACGCCCTCGGTTTGCGGGCCTAGCCTCTACACGAAGCTAAGTTATCTTGCCCAAGATGCCATCGAACTCGGTAATAGAAATGTTATGGATAAAGCATCTTGGCAAGGCCAAATAGGAGGAAAAAATGAAAAGGGGGTGCAACACGAGGACTTCCAAGGGGGTCACCTATCCAAGTACTACTCTCGCCTAAGCACGCTTAACTTCGGAGTTCTGATGGGATTCGGTGCATTAGTGTTGCTATGATCGCACCCGTCTTGCTGATGGTGCAAAGCCCTTATGTGTTGACGGTTCACAGTCCTAGCCAAGAGAGACAGCCCATTTAAAAGGCTAGCCCATCTGCTCTAGCAACGCAGCATTCTAGCATGACGTGATATCGATGCATTGTAGAGCCTCTAATGTTCTGCGAGTTGGGTTCTCGTCCTTTTAGTGGCTCACGACGAATGACCTGGGATAAAAAAATAGCACCAAAAGAAGAAAAGTTGATTGAAACAAATGAAAACATGCGATTATGGGTAACAAAAATAGGCTTAGTTGAGCAGGCTTGTTACCCCGTCGTAGAGCTCCCAGAGAGCTTTCCAACGGTATGCTGTGCGCTGCATAACTCCTTACAGATCAAAAGTTATGGGTACTAGAGCGACAGAGACGTGGTCACAAGCCCCACACCCCCGGTTTGCTGGCCAAACCTCTACGCGGAGCGAAGTTGTCTTACCAAGGATACCGTGGGACTCAAGAATAGAAATGTGATGGATAAAGCATCTTGGTAAGGCTAAACAAGGAAAAAAATGAAAAGGAGGTGCAACCTGAGGACTTCCCCGGGAATCACCCATTCTAGAACTACTCTCGTCCAAGCACGCTTAACTTCAGAGTTCTGATGGGATCCGGTGCACTAGGGCTGGTATGATCACACCCGTCATGCTGATGGTGCAAAGCCCTTATGTGTTGATAGTTAACAGTCCCTGCCAAAAGAGATGGCTCATTAAAAAGGCCCAATGGGTTTATCGACAGCCCATCTGCTCCAACAACCCAACATTCTTGCAAGACGTGATATTGACGTGTTGTACAGCCTCAAATGTTCCGCGAGTTGTGTCCTTGTCCTTTTAGCGGCTCACAACGAATGACACCAGACAAAAAAACATTGTTAAAAGAAGAAAAGTGGCACGAAATTGATGAAAATGTTCGATTTTGGATACTGAAAATAGGGGCTGCTGAGCAGGATTGCTGCCCCCATCGTAGAGCTCCCAGAGATCTTTACAACGGTATACTGTGTGCCGCATAACTCCCTACAGATCAAAAGTTATGGATATCGGAGCGACGGAGACCTGGTCACAAGCCCTACGCCCTTGGTTTGCGGGCCCTTCCTCTATGTGAAACAAAGTTGTCTTGCCCAAGATGCCATGGGAGTCGAGAATAGAAATGTTATGGACAAAGCATCTTGGCAAGGCTAAAAGGGAAAAAAATGAAAAGGGGGTGCAACACGAGGACTTCCCAGGGGGTCACCCATCCTTGTACTACTATCTCCCAAGCACGCCTAACTTCAGAGTTCTGATGGGATCCGGTGCATTAGTGCTTGTATGATCGCACCCGTCTTGCTGATGGTGCAAAGCCCTTATGTATTGATGGACCACTGTCCCATCCAAGAGAGACAGCCTATTCAAAAGGCCCAATGGGCTTATCGACAACCCATCTACTCCAACAATGTAGCATTCTCGCAAGATGTGATATCAACACGTTGTAGAGCTTCTAATGTTTTGCGAGTTGGGTTCTCGTCCTTTTCGCAGCTCACGACGAATGACCTGAGATGAAAAAATAGCAGAAAGAGAAGAAAAGTGGCCAGAAAATGATGAAAACGTGCGATTTTGGGTACCAAAAACAGGCGCAGCCAACCAGGCTTTCTACCCCTATCGTAGAGCTCCTAGAGAGCTTTCCAACGGTATGATGTACGCCGAATAAGTCCTTACGGATCAAAAATTATGGGCATCGGAGGAACGGAGACTTGGTCACAAGTCCCACGCCCTCGGTTTGGGAGCCCAACCTCTACAAGAAGCAAAGTTATCTTGCCCAAGATGCCGTGGGACAGGAGAATAGAAATGTGATGTATAAAGCATCTTAGCAAGGCTAAACGGGGAAAAAAAATGAAAAGGGGGTGTAGCACGAGGACTTCCAAGGGGTCACCTATCCTAGTACTACTCTCACCCAAGCACGCTGAACTTCGGAGTTCTTACGGGATCCGGTCCATTAGTGCTGATATGATCGCACCCGTCTTGCTGATGGTACAAAGCCCTTATGTGTTGACAGTTTACAGTCCCAGCCAAGAGAGACGACTCATTCAAAAGGCCTAATGGGCTTATCAACAGCCCATCTGATTCAACAACACAGCATTCTCACAAGACGTGATATTGACGCGATGTAGAGCCTCTAATGTTCGGCGAGTTGGGTTCTCGACCTTTTCGAGGCTCATGACGAACGGCCCGAGATGAAAAAATAGCGTAAAAAGAAGAAAAGTGTCCCGAAACTAATGAAAATGTTCATTTTGGGTACAGAAAATAGGAGCAACCAAGCAAGCTTACTGCCCTCGTCGTAGAGCTCCTAAAGAGCTTTCCAACGGTATGCTGTGTGCCGTATAACTCCTTACAGATCAAAAGTTATGGGCACCGGAGTGACGGACACCTCGTCACAAGCCCCACGCCCTTAGTTTGCAGGCCCAGCCTTTACACGAAGCGAAGTTGCCTTGCCCAAGATACCGTGGGACTCGAGAATAGAAATGTGATGGATAAAGCATCTTGGAAAGGCTAAACGGGGAAAAAATGAAAATAGGGTGCAACACGAGGACTTCCCAAGGGGTCACCCATCCTAGTACTACTATCTCCTAAGCACGCTTAACTTTGGACTCCTGTTGGGATCCGGAGCATTAGTTCTGCTATGATCACTCCCGTCATGCTGATGAAACAAAACCCTTATGTGTTGACCGTTCACAATCCCAGCCAAGAGAGACGGCTAATTCAAAAGGCACAATGGGCTTATCGATAGCCCATCTGCTCCAACAATGCTGCATTCTCACAAGACGTGATATTGATACGTTGTAGAGCCTCTAATGTTCTGCTAGTTGGGTTCTCGTCCTTTTCGCGGCTTACGACGAATGACCCGGGATGAAAAAATAGCACAAAAAGATGAAAAGTAGCCCGAAACTTATGAAAATGTGCGATTTTGGGTACCGATAATAGGCGCAGCCGAGCAAGTTTGCTCCCCCCGTCGTAGATCTCCTAAAGACCTTTTCAACGGTATGTTGTGCGCTGCATAATTCCTTACGGATCAAACGTTATGGGCACTAGAGTGACGGAGACCTGGTCACAAGCCCCACGCCCTCAGTTTGCAAGCCCAACCTATACGCAAAGCGAAGTTGTCTTGCCAAAGATGCCTCGGGACTTGAGAATATAAATGTGATGGATAAAGCATCTTGGCAAGGCTAAACTAGGAAAAAAAATGAAAACGAGGTGCAACCCGAGGACTTCACAAGGGGTCATCCATCCTGGTACTAGTCTTGCCCAAGCATGCTTAACTTCGGAGTTCTGATGGGATCTGGTGCGTTAGTACTGATATGATCGCACCTGTTATGCTAATGGTGTAAAGCCCTTATTTGTTGACGGTTCAAAGTCCCTGCCAAGAGAGACGACCCATTCAAAAGGTCCAATGGGCTTATCAACAGCCCATCTGCTTCAACAACGCAGTATTCTCATAAGACATGATATCAACGCGTTGTAGAGCATCTAATGTTGCGCGAGTTAGGTTCTTGTCCTTTTCGCGGCTCACGACGAATGACCTGGGATGAAAAAATAGCGCAAAAAGAAGAAAAGTGGCTCGAAACTAATGAAACAGGCTTGCTACCCCTATCGTAGAGCTCCTTGAGAGCTTTCCAACGATATGTTGTGCGCCGCATAACTCCTTACGGATCAAAAGTAATGGGCACCGGAACGACGGAAACCTGGTCACAAGCCCCACGCCCTCGGTTTGCCGGCCCAGCCTCTACGCGAAGCGAAGTTGTCTTGCCCAAGATGTGACGCCCGAGATTTAGCCCTGCATTCAATTACTATTGCATCCCTTACTTGCACATTTCCTTCTGTGCCTTATTACTGTCTTCTTAGGTTACTATTCACTCCATTTTTAAACTGCATTCTATTAGTTAATTAACATTTTTATTAAATCATATTAATTATTAAAGTAGTGAGAAAAATATGCAATTGAGCTAGAGGCGATAGGAGAGCTCGTTTGGAAAATGATTTTAGTAGTTGAATGAATAGTGTTACGTAACTAACTTAGAAATTTAATTAACTAGCGCATATGTTTCACTTTAGACTCGTTTTAAGCTCACTACGCGCATTATATTTGACCACTTGAACACCCAAACTTGACCCCACCTCAAGGCCTACTTATTAAAACATGAGACAAGCACATTTTAGCACAAAAACACAACAATTTCAGCCTGTGAACAGTGCCCAAACCCGACAGCCCTTCCCTTGTGCATTTGGAGATTTTGCTTCATCAAATCATCAATTCAAGCCAAGCCAAGCCTTGAGCAACTAGTGTAGGGTGTTTGCAAGGTTCCTAGGTGCTCCTACGCATATTGGTGAGGGATTTCACGGCTTATTTTTGCATTTCTAAATAGTTGCTCTTTTCTTGATTTGTTGAAAATGTGATCAAATGCCATTGTATTAGTTATCTATGCTATTATACCATGTATATGAATGCTAGAGAACATATTTGAGCCATCGTTTCGCAATTTAAACGGTTAGAATCGTTAGTTTGATTTTTAGGGTGAATAGTGATGTTTTTCTAGGGTTTTGCGTAATTGCTCGAATTAACTTGATTCAATGCTTCTAATAGATGCCTTAGGTGCTAGTGAAGGTAACCTAATAGTGCCGTGCATTTGCTTTGTCATTAAATCGCTTAAAATAGAAAATAGCAGACTTTAATTTGGGGCTTTTGAGGTTAATGTGAATCCGGGTGAATTCGAGCTTCACTTCTAGTATTCTTAGGCTACCTAGGTGCTATAGAAGCTTTGATATCCCTTGTTTGAACCCCATACAATGTATGTGTAGTTTAAAGCCATAAGAGAGAATTAGGGGCTTTCGGGGAATCGCGGGAAATTGAATGAGTTAGAGGGTTGAGAAGGTACCTTGAGGGTTAGTTAGAAGGTTGGGAGAGTTTCCTTTGAAAATGGAATCACTAACTTTGGTTTGGAAGAGAAATAGTTTGAAAAACAAAGGGGTTTAGGTGCAATTTCGGTTGACTCACACTTCTAAACCCATGGCATGACTCCTTAAGTGTTTATATGTGGATTCAAGTTGATTTGGAGATTTTGGTATAATTCTATGCTTATCTTGTATATGTTCCTTTGTAAACTGCTTATTAGCTTCTTTAATTGCTTCTATTCTAATTGCATCGAGGTCTACCTACTTTGTTGATCCTCCTATGTGTTAATGCTTATATTATTGCTATTAATTTGCCATTGTTAAGTGCATTGCATCGTGGTTGTGCAACCATAGTGTCAGGGGCGGATGTGTTGAATATCGGCTGGGCGGCAGAGGGCTTGCCGGTGGATATTCAAACTCCATGCCCTAGTCCCTCATTCGCCTGGTCCGGAGATTGCCAGGGGATGTTGGGTCGTAGGCTTATCGGGGTACATCCGGAGTACACCCACTGGAGTGTTTGGGGTTATGCCAGCTTATCGTGATCGTGCTCGTGGTTCGTGGATCGTGAATGAAGACCAGTGAAGATTGGTGTATAGGGGATTGTGTGAAATGTATCCTTTTAAATGTGTGGTTATCTAAGTTATCATTGTTTCTTAAATTGTCTAAGTGATATTGTTGTATAACTGTATTATTTGTTGCATTGCACGCCCCGGGACTATATCCCTCACTGGGCAACAGTGGTTGCTCATACCTCGATATATGTTTCAGGAGACGCTGAGGGTGATCCCCAGCTTGTTGAGTTAGTTGAGGAGGAGGAAGTTCAGATTGACCCTTTACCTTAGTTGCTGTGCCTGATAGCTTGAGGTGGTTTAATTCCTTGCTGCTTTGTGGAAGGCTCAACTGTTTATTTTATGTCCTATTTTGTAGCCTAAGGGCTATGTATATGCTTGTTGTATAAGTTGAAGACTAGTTGGTTGTGGTGTAGCTTTGAAAGCCTATGTACTGTAATAACTTATGATCTACTTCTATTCGCTTTGCTTGCTTGGGAGTGAATGGCTTAAAGTAGAAATGTTTGATCTTTCAATTATGTTTAATTGATTTCCTAGAATGTCATGATTATAAAGCTATGTTGATGATAAGTTCTCGCATGCTTGTGTGTTTTGGAACTACTGTGTACTATAAGGTCAGATGGCCTTAGAACTTTGATGTCTAATTAAGAAAAGCTTGTATTGTATTGTTGGGACTTTGTTTGAGTGTTTACAGGTTTTTAGAATGTCCACGGTACAGGGGAGACTCTGTCCGTGTGTCGGGTCCAGACTTAACCTTTAGCTTGGGGGTTGGGTCGGGGCATGACACAAGATGCCGTGGGACTCGAGAATAAAAATGTGATGGAAAAAGCATCTTGGCAAGGCTAAACATGGAAAAAATAAAAAGCGGGTGCAACACGAGGACTTCCCAAGGGGTCACCCATCCCAGTACTACTCTCGCCCAAGCACGCTTAACTTCGGAGTTCTAATGGGATTTGATGCATTAGTGCTGGTATGATCGCACCCGTCCTGCTGATTGTGCAAAGCTCTTATGTGTAGACGTTTCATAGTCCCAAGCAAGAGACCAGGCCTATTCAAATGGCCCAACAGGCTTATCGATAACCCATCTGGTTCAACAACGCAGTATTCTCGCAAGACGTGATATCGACACGATGTAGAGCCTCTAATGTTCTGCGAGTTGGGTTCTCGTCCATTGCGCAGCTCACGAACAAACAACCCAAGACGAAAAAGCATCGCAAAAAGAAGAAAAGTGGCCTGAAATTGATGAAAATGTTAGATTCTAGGTACCAAACATAGGCGTAGCCGAGAAGGTTTGCTACCCCCATCCTAGAAATCCTTGAGAGATTTCCACCGGTTTGCCGTGTGCCGCATAACTCCATATAGATCAAAAGGTATAGGCACCGGAGCGACGGGGACTAGGTCATAAGCCCCACGACCTCGGTTTACGGGCCCAGCCTCTACGCGAAACGAAGTTGTCTTCCCCAAGATGCCGTGGGACTCGTTAATAGAAATGTGAAGGATAAAGCATCTTGGCAAGGCTAAACAGGGAAAAAAGGAAATGGGGGTGCGAGATGAGGACTTCTTAGGGCGTCACCCATCCTAGTACTACCTTCGCCTAAGCCCGCTTAATTTCGGAGTTCTGTTGGGATCCGGTGCATTAGTGATGCTATGATCGCACCCGTCATGCTGGTGGTGCAAAGCCCTTATGTGTTGACAGTTCACAATCCCAGCCAAGAGAGACGGCCCATTCAAAAGGCTCAATGGGATTAGCAACAGCCCGTCTGCTTCAACAACGTAGCATTCTCACAAGACGTGATATCGATGGGTTGTAGAGCCTCTAATGTTCCACAAGTTGGGTTCTCGTCTTTTTTGCGGCACTCTACGAATGACCCGGGATGAAAAAAAAATGCGAAAAGAAGAAAAGTGTCCTAAAACTGATGAAAATGTTCATTTTGGGTACTGAAAATAGGGGCACCCAATGAGACATGATGACCTCGTCTTAGAGCTCCTAGAGAGCTTTCCAATGGTATGTTGTGCGCCGAATAACTCCTTACGGATCAAACGTTATAGTCACCGAAGCGACGGAGACCTAGTCATAAGCCCCACGCCCTCGGTTTGCCGGCCCAACGTCTACGCTAAGCGAAGTCGTCTTGCCCAAGATGTAGTGGGACTCGAGAATATAAATGTTATCGATAAAGCATTTTGGCAAGGCTAAACAAGGAAAAAAAAATGAAAAGGGGGTGTAACACGAGGACTTGCCAAGGGGTCACCTATCCTAGTACTACTCTCGCCCAAGTACGCTTAACTTCGGAGTTCTAATGGGATCCGGTGCATTAGTGCTAGTATGATCGCACTCGTCATGCTGAAGGTGCAAAGCCCTTATGTGTCGACGGTTCACAATCCCCGCCAAGAGAGACGACCCATTCAAATGGCCCAATGGGATTATCGACAGCCCATCTGCTCCAACAAAGTAGTATTTTCACAAGACAAGATATCGGCACATTGTAGAGCCTTTAATGTTCCGCGTGTTGGGTTCTCGACCTTTTCGCGGCTCACGACGAACGACCCGGAATGAAAAAACAGCGCAAAAAGAAGAAAAGTATCCCAAAACTGATAAAAATGTTCAATTTTGGCTAGCAAAAATAGGTGCAGCCGAGCAAGCTTGCTGCCTCAGTTGTAGAGCTCCCAAAGAGCTTTCAAACGGTATGTTGTGCACCACATAACTCTTTACGGATCAAAAGTTATGAGTACCGAAGTGACAGACATCTGGTCGCAAGCCCCACGTCCTTAGTTTGCGGGCCCAGCCTCTACTCGAACCGAAGCTGCCTTGCCCAAGATGCCGTAGGGCTCAAGAATAGAAATGTGATGGATAAAGCATCTTGGCAAGGCTAAATAGGGGAAAAAATCAAAATAGGGTATAACACGAGGACTACCCAGGGGGTCATCCTTCCTAGTACTACTCTCGCCCAAGCACGCTTAACTTCAAAGTTCTGAAGGGATCCGGTGAATTAGTACTGGTATGATTGCACCCATCTTGCTGATGGTGCAAAGCCTTTATGTGTTGACGGTTCACAATCCTAGCCAAGAGAGACGGCCTATTCAAAAGGCCTAATGGGCTTATTGACAGCCCATCTGCTCCAACAACGCAGCATTCTCGCAAGACATGATATCGACGCATTGTATAACCTCTAATGTTCGGCGAGTTAGGTTCTCGTCCTTTTCGAGGCTCAGGACGAATGACCCAGGACGAGAAAATAGTACAAAGAGAAGAATAGTATCCCGAAATTGATAAAAAAAAGCGATTTTGGGTACCAAAAATAGGCTCAGCCCAGTAGGCTTGCTACCCCCGTTATAGAGCTCCCAGAGACCATTTCAACAGTATGTTTTGCACCGTATAACTCCTTACGGATCAAAAGTTATGGGTACCGAAGCGACGGAGACCTGGTCACTAGCCCCACGCCCTCGGTTTGCGGGCCCAACCTGTGACACCCCGGTCCCTCTTGAGACGTGGAGTTCTATCAACCGATCTAATCACAACCCAAATTAGACCCAGGCAAAATTTTCAGGGAAAACGGACGGAGTCTCCCCCGTTTCTAGACGAAATGTAAAACCTACGATAGTATATAAGTGGACCAATGCCATGTCCAACATTTAAAACCACCTCAAGGCCATCCGAGCCTCGGTTCTCATCAATTAAACTCAACAAGTATACATACATTACCAATTAAAAAGCTAACCTATCCCTTTTCATTTTTGACAAATACATTCAAACTAGACAATTAAACCATTCTACGCTACTGCATAAAATAAACTAACATGCCCTTCTAATTCTTTTCCTTTGGACATTACAAACATGCATTGAAATTAAGCTATGCTAACGGATTACATAACTAGCTTATCGATTTACCTCACCTATTTAGCTAATTTAGATTACATTTCTTTTAACAATAAATATATATAATACATAAAAGCATACATCCTGCATCTTTGACAACTCAAGCCACATAGCATGCAAGATAACTCTTCAAGCACGGACTTTCACGAAATCACGAACTTTCCAACTAACATGGCATTTCCTGAAATGTGGTGGTGAGGAGTGAGTATACACAACACGTATACTCAGTGAGGGCGAGACAGATATCGAATTGGAGAGAAAGAAAGTCGTGCAATGCAAATACGACAGTTAAGCAATATATCTAATAAATAAGCAATCAAAACAAACAATCAATACAATAAGCAATAACTGAAAGCATTAACACAACCATTCAAAGCTATACCACACTTTGAAGGCTATGGTTCACTCATATGAGCAATGTACCATTACACGAGCGATACATCAATCTCGAGCTTGATGTTGACAACGATGACAATAAGCGCGCATCCACCTTATAACACTAGTTTGGAATACCCTGGGAGTAACCATCAATCTACGACCCAAATCTCCCTGGGAGGTAATCCAAGCGAGAAAAGGGAATAGCAGCGGAGCTAGAGCAACCAACACTGGCAACCCGAGGCTACCCAGAGAGGCCTATCACTCACGCGCGAGACACTATACAATGCAAGACTCGATACAAGGCAATAAACGAGCGATAGCACAACAATACAAACTAGTGACAACAAACGAGATAACAAGCAATCACAATCAATACTAACATTCAACTAACTTTTCAAGCATAACAAGCAATAATAAGCAACAATAACACCAATTAAACAAGTATATCAAACAACCCTAAGCATTCTATTGGCATAATATCAAGATAACAAGCAAAATCACAAATCGGCCCCAACTATCAAAACACTACCATTTCCAAACGAGCCACGAGTTTTGGAAACCGACTTCGCCAATCCTCCTAGTTCATCATAAGGCACGTCTAAGGATCCCGAAACCCTACTTTACCCTAGAATTCGCGCAAAGCCCCGATTTTTCCATTTGCTCGTTTGAACTACAACTATACCAACCAAACAGCCAACCAACGCCATACTCGCACCAAAAGTGCTTCCATGGCCTTCCGAAACAATGCCAACACGCAAAATGAGAAAACGCTAAACTCGACCTAAACGACCCCGACTTTCACTAAGCCATTTTTCTCCGTTTTTCCATTACACATTCCAATTAAACCACACATTTAGGCATTCTAGCACATCTAGCATCTTCCTACATCAACAGAACGCGTAACGGAGCAACTTCATCAAAACGGGGTTTTACTATTCATAATTTACTATTCATTATACAATTTATATTTCAATTTCGATATTCAACCGCAAAAAAAGTTAAAAATCTATAAATACATGTTCTACGATTGCTAGGGAACATTCTTTAAGCCTCAAAATGATTTAAATAATAATATACGGATAAATCTCAAAAATCAAAGTTAATACACAAAATATTCAAATGCGCAAATAACGATGAAACCCTCACCTCAAATGCTCCTAGACGCTAGGAAAACCCCGTAAGATGCCTCGAAAACCACCCCGTGCAAGCTCACGTGAAGATTTGGTGATTTGAAGTTGAATTGTTTTTTTTGCCTTCTCTCATATTTTCGGCCCTTGCTTCTCTGATTTTAGCTCTTTTTTTTATTATTTTGTTTATTATATGTTATTTTAAAGATGACAAAGGTCAAAAGGTCAAAACTTTGGTCAATGCTCACTTAAGTTGGTCAAACTAGCTTATTTTATGCATTTTTAGGCTAAAACAACTAAGGAAATATCAATTGTCACGCCCCAACCCGGCCTATAAGGTTAGACTAGGGTATGACCTAAACGTTCAGGACCTGTCACATACTTAACCGTTTATGTAGAATTAACACTTATCGTTTTAGTCTAAACTCCAAAGTTTTTCGGAAAACCAGTAGCATAACGGCTGAAATTGGGCTCTTTTGTTTGACCTAATTCTCTAAACGCCTCAATTATTCCAATCATTAATCCAATTCCATTAAGGACTCCTATTTGTCACCAACCGATTTGTCTACTAGTTTATCTTGAAAGTCTCGTTTGGTTAATAAGCCTAACATGATAACTATGTCTCGTTTATTTATCAATTTTCTATCATGCAAGTACCTATTATCCTTTAGTTTGCAAATGAGCACCTAAGTGAAATTAGATAGAATTAACTTAGTTGATTGTTCATCTAGTGGTTTGAATGCCTACGATAACTACTAATTAAGAAAACGAAAGCAAACAACCAAATAAAAGTTCGTCCGGTTATAGATAGTACAATCCCAGAATTAGACCCAAATTACAAGGGGGTCATTTACATCAATAAACAACGAGCAACATAAAAGAAGTAGTCTTCAAGTAGCATAGTTCACAAATAACCACATTCAAGCAAAACAACAATGACAGGCAATCATTCCAGTGGTTCATCGATAAGCACGTTGTCCTCGAGTACCTGTACCTGTTCTTCTTCACCTGAGATGATAAAAGAGGGTGAGTCCTTATGAACTCAGCGAGAGGGAACGAGATATAAGTTTTGAAACTCATTTTCCGGTTTAACTTATGAAAATCCCTTTTTGCAAGCATGAATATAACAATAATACAAGTACAGAAACAGAAATACCAGTCTTTCCTCTCCGAGGTTCTCTAGGAACTAAGCGAGAGTACTTATACACATAGTAAAAAGGATACAGTGAGCTTTTGCTCTCAGATCAGTTTCAGAATCAGAAGTTGCAACCGAATTCAAATCATCCCCCAAACACGCCAGGTGGGTGTACTCCGGATGTACCCCGAAATCCTACGACCCAACTCTCCGAGGAAGTCTAGCCCCCAAGCGAGAGAGGGAATGGGACCATGGTAGTCACGGGTGCACCGGCAAGCCCGATGCCGCCCGGTGTGTGTGATCGCTACCATGCCAACAAGAAAGGTTGCAACCTTGTATGCAATGCACATTTATGATAGGTAATATATCACAGTAGGAGGACAACAAAGTAGGTTGCCTCCGGACAGTCATAAGATTGCACATTGACCAAGTAAACAGGAAGGGCATGATAAAACAGGTAATATATCACAGTAGGAGGACAACAAAGTAGGTTGCCTCCGGACAATCATAAGATTACACATTGACAGGTAAACAAGCAGGGCACGATAAGACAGGAAATTTCACTTGAAAGGCATATAGAGTTATATGAAAATTAAACAGGCAGCCATGTAACACATGTAAAACAGGCCATATAACTCATTAAGAAGCCCACGTGATCAAGTGATAAGATTATTCAACATGCAATGACATCAATCATGGGTTCGGGTGCAAGAAAAGCTTATTTGTCAACATGCAATGGTCAAAATCCCATTTGAAGCTATAAGACATTTACGGGCAGCCCACTAAGCATATAATTCCCACACAATATCCAAATGATCAATACTTAGCAAAACTACCTAGTCATTAGGGCTTCCATTTCATGTATATTCGTGCGATTTGAGCCTCAACCCAACTCAAAGTCAATCTAAAACCATACATCATTTAATTCAACATCCTCAAACATTAAAAACAGTCCACACAACATCCCAACACCACATTTCCACACAATTAGTACCACAGGAGAGGTTACAACAATTTTCCAAGCATGTAGCTAAATGAAACCTTTACTGCAATAGGCTGTTTTCTCACAATCAATAGTATAATAAAAAAATCTCCAAATTCAGTGAATAAGATTTCAAATTAAAGCTTAATAAGTTAAATAAAATCAGAAACAAACCTTGCATCAATTGGAGTTCAGAATCATTGGTTATAGCCGAAACAGTGAGGTAGCACACAACAGTCCAGATTTGCACACTTTTCAGAAATTGACGTTTTTGAGGTCCTTAGGGTCAGTTTTAGCCTTAGTCCATTTCTGACAAAGTTGTCCAGAACTGAAAAATATAGCAGCACACCAAATTTCATGCATTTTGGACATCATTTACTAAGTCAAATATGGTTCGTTCCACAAGGTCAGTGCATCTGCCAAAACCTGCTTCATTTTTCCAGATTTTCAGATTTGGTCACATTTTAGAGATTTTCCATTTTGAGGACCGTAGAATCAAAATTAGCTTCAGCATATTTCTTGGAAAAATGTTCAAAACTGTCCAAACTAGTGACCTACCAATTTTCATGAATTTTTAACATCATTTTCCTTGCTAAAATTACCTCGAACAGACTGGTCAGAGAGCTGTCAACAATTTCGACTTCACCTAGCATCATTTTCAAGCCAAGATCTTGCCATGCATGGTTGTTTAAGCTTATGAACGACCATATAGCTCAAGTACAGAAGAAAATACACACATTTATGATCATGCATGTGAATTTTTGAAGAGTTTTCAAAAGGTTTTAACCCTCACCTTAGCAATCAACCACAAAGATGCACAAAAAACTTGTTGAAGCTTCAAATCTCTTCTTCTTCTTGCTTAGCCGAGATTCCAACTTGGTTTCTCTATTTTTCCTAGCCTAGTGATCAATCTATTAGCACATGCATGAGGTTAGAACAAGAAGAAAAGAAATGGAAGCTTAAAAACTCACCAAGGCCGAAAATGGTGACTCAAAATGCTTGCATGTGTGTTTCTTGCATCCTAGCTTGCTTGGGTGAGTTTCTTTGCTTGTGGTTTGTCTTGATGCACCATAGGATGATGAAGATGAGCTAATAGGTGGAGAGAACTCAGCAAAAACCGAAATGGAGAGAGAGAGTGAGAGGGAGAGAGAGAAAATGTGAGGAAAGTGAGAGAAATGAGAGAAAAATGAGGCTTTTGCAAAAGTTGATGCATATGTTAGCCTTGGGCATGGAAAAATTCAGATTTGTGTCATCTTTTGAATTGTTATAACATGTGTGTAAGAGAATGTTGGGTATTTAGGGATTTTAGGTAGAATAGAATATAGGATATGTTTAGAGGTTTGTGAGATTTTGTCTTGTAGTGAGTTTAAAATATAATATTTAGGTGTTAGTGGATTTTGTAGAGATTTGAATTAGGATTATAATAATAGTTAGTGGTGTTTGTAGGATTATTTTATAGTCTAGTGCTTTGTGTAGGATTCTTTATTGATTGGCGTGCAGGCACGCTTTCCTAAGTCTAGGGCATGCACTACGAGACACACACATAAATCAATACAGGGCACAAATCACGAGGTAGACACGAACTACAAGGTAAGACACGGACTTTAAGACTAATGCACGCAATCCTAGGTGAATGCACGTAAACCAATACAAGGCACGTAATTCAATGTAATGCATGCAAATCGAGGTACGACTCTTAAACCTAGGTTAAGGTACGCAGTTCATGGTTAGGGCACACGAAACGAGATAACGCACGTACATCGAGGTCAGGGGACGTATTTCTAGGTACCGTACGTGAGTTGGGGATTAGGGCACACTATTCTAGGTCAAGGCACGTATGACGAGGTATGCACAAAAATCAAGACAGGACACGTAATCCAAGGTCGATTATATAATTAGGGGTCTATGGTAGGCAAATCAAGGTAACACACGTTATTCGGGGTCGGGCCTCACATCTTCCCCTCCTTAAAAGAATTTCATCCCGGAATTCATTCTTGCCTATTGAGGTCATTTAGATGGATTCTGACCCTTGTTATTCTTCCTACTCCGGTTCGTCCCGTGTTTGGTGATCTCTTACCATAACCAATTCACTTCCTATGTTTCTCCAATCATTTAGTTCGGTGTGACCTCTACATTTATAGTTCTTTTCTTTGAATGACTCTATTCTCCATTTGATCTTAAGGTCAAGTTCATTAACTAAGGTTAGAGTCTTCAAACATAGTCATCAAAGTTGCATCGGTATTCTAACAATAGAACTGTAACTCCAAAATCATGACTCATGTTGTGTCAATCTCGCATTCATACCTCAAAAGGAATATCACAATAATTCCATGATCCTAGGGTGACATACGCTAATTTCAAGATGATAGATCTATATCATATTTACATATTCTATCAACTAGCTTCAAAATTGTTAACAACTAGGACATACACGTGTTATGGGTCGTTTCCACAATACGACTCTATTTTCAGGAAAAACTCTCCAAACAAACTGATCCATCTCAAATCGTCATCTATCGATTGTATTATAGCCCTTCTTATCTCGCAGGTACATTAGATTAGCAAATCTTCTAATGACTAGTCTCCCGATCATAGGCTCCTATTCACTAACATCCTTTCCCAGCTTCGTTAACCTTCATGCCCGTAATCAAGGAGAAAGACTATTGAGGTTCATGAAACTCAAACTCTAAGGTTTATTAAATACCACCAACAAATTGCCATTGAAATTGCATGAGTAACTAATCATATAGCACAAGTTCAACTCTTACAAGTAAAATTCATCAGCTTGTGATCCACAATTTATTTCCTTATTCGAATCTCTATCTTCAAGTCACAAGACTTCAGAATTTTCTTTTAATCTTATCCAAAACTCGTAAGGCGATTAGTTTCAACCTCAAATAAATTCCACTCACCTCAATCCAAGGTTACGTCATACTTAAGAAGACAATGGTCCTACTCATTTAGCGACCTAGTCATTCCTTCGAATACTTAATGCCCGCCAATATATCTTCGCCATTAATGTTACCAAGCTGGGTTCATCGCCATGTAGGTGATATCAATGCTCTACTAGGTTACCGGCTGTACAACAACAATCCTAGGGCTATAAATGGGTACCGAAATGATCTAGCTCATAAAATACTTACGCGAGATAACTTCAGGATTGTATCAACATAAGAATTATGATCACGAGGCATCCTTCAACATAACCTAATAGAACTTCAAAAGTAATCAACCACTTATTTAACTATCACTACAAGATTCACCCTCTATTCAACGACCACGATTCGAAGTTTACCAACCGCTTGTTTTTAGAAGTGAAACGGTGCACTTAAATACGGTTGTCTAACAACAGCCTCTTGGGTCATCGTAACTCTAATTCATATCTATCTTAACTATATGAAATCTTACTCTTCTCATTTACATGTTCAACTAGCTAAGAGCATCAAGACTCATTGACCTTAGGCCCTAGGGTTCACCATGAATCATCATGCATACTCACTATTAGCTATTTAGGATTACTAATCATACCCTAACGACTCCACTTTATAACTGAATGCTTTAATCTCATTTCCATGGTTTATATATTAGGTCCATCGGTAATACTTAGGGATATATGCTTCCTAATATCCTTTAGGGGATCCAAATAACGAGTGCATAGAATGACTTACTTCGCATAATTATAACTAAATCTGAGGGGCAACAATTTAATACCATGATTCTTAATATCACCAATATCCAACTTAGGACCTTTAGCAATGTTAGTCATCTAATGTATAATTCAATTCCTTACACTTCTATCCGACCTAACATTTTAGGTGCAGCTTTCCAAACACGAGTTCTAGCTACGTGAATTCCTTGATTCCAGCATCCTTATATCTTGTTATATTAAAGAATCATCAACCTTGTTAAATTCGGTCTCCAGAGTTGCCTACATGTCTTGAGGTCATCCATTGTTAAGTTACTTAAACACATTATTCACGCCTTAATAATCTAATCCCTATCGTCCATTTCCACAAGTTCATCTCTTAATTTCTAGGTCACAATCTTACCATTGAGTGAACTTGAAACTCGTTAATATACACCTTATTAGGTTCAACGATACTTAATTCCAATCAAGTAAGGATTCAATCATATAATTAGTCTATTATACCATTTTAAGATATAAGAATTTGATTCAAAAGCAACTCCTAAGTCAAACTTCCATTATAAGCATATGAACATATATATACTACTCCACATGTCCAATAGTATATTCTTATATCTAAGGAAAGTTGTATGTCCTTAACATTTATTCTTGAACCACAATTAGGAGAACGGTTTAACAGAATCAAGAACTCTATAGCTATAAAATTGATAACTTAATCACAGGCATATGTATTCCAAAGATAAGGGGATAATTTTACCTCAACAATTATACATGTGCTACGCATTTTATATATATGCATATCCAATAATACATATGATCCGTCGAGTACCTGTAAAGATGCGAGAAATCTCTAACCGAGCCTTTTCGTTCTTCCTGCATGAATTCAATTCCCTGAAAGTCCTAATCCTAACTATCTGTGTATATAAACAGTCAATCATGGACATATAACATGCATATGTATCAAGGAAGGAGTATAAAAGCATGCATGCATTATTGAGGTCATTAACGTGTCGGTGTGCATGACACATAATACATATAGTCCACAAAGGCACATAGTATTCAATTCTCAAAGCAATTAAAGCACATTAGCACACATTAACACATATAAACAAGACATCATAATTACCTTAGGGCTTCTACCCATGGTCCGATAGTTGAACCCGACTAACGCCTAGTTATTAAACTAAGCTCTGATACCATTCTAATATAAGGTGTCACGCCCCAACCCGGCCTATAAGGTTAGACTAGGGTGTGACCTAAACGTTCAGGACCTGTCACATACTTAACCGTTTATGAAGAATTAACACTTATCACTTTAGTCTAAACTCCAAAGTTTTTCGAAAAACTGGCAGCATAACGGCTGAAATTGGGCTCTTTGATTTGACCTAATTCTCTAAACGCCTCAATTATTCCAATCATTAATCCAATTCCATTAAGGACTCCTATTTGTCACCAACCAATTTGCCTACTAGTTTATCTTGAAAGTCTCGTTTGGTTAATAAGCCTAACATGATAACTATGTCTCGTTTATTTATCAATTTCCTATCATGCAGGTACCTATTATCCTTTAGTTTGCAAATGAGCACCTAAGTGAAATTAGATAGAATTAACTTAGTTGATTGTTCATCTAGTGGTTTAATGCCTACGATAACTACTAATTAAGAAAACGAAAGCAAACAACCAAATAAAAGTTCGTCCGGTTATAGATAGTACAATCCCATAATTAGACCCAAATTACAACGGGGTCATTTACATCAATAAACAACGAGCAACATAAAAGAAGTAGTCTTCAAGTAGCATAGTTTACAAATAACCACATTCAAACAAAACAACAATGACAGGCAATCACTCCAGTGGTTCATCGATAAGCACGTTGTCCTTGGGTACCTGTACCTGTTCTTCTTCACCTGAGAGGATAAAAGAGGGTGAGTCCTTATGAACTCAGCGAGAGGGAACGAGATATAAGTTTTGAAACTCATTTTCGGGTTTAACTTATGAAAATCCCTTTTTGCAAGCATGAATATAATAATAATACAAGTACAGAAACAGAAATACCAGTCTTTCCTCCCCGAGGTTCTCTAGGAACCAAGCGAGAGTACTTATACACATAGTAAAAAGGATACAGTGAGCTTTTGCTCTTAGATAAGTTTCAGAATCAGAAGTTGCGACCGACTTCAAATCATCCCCTAAACATGCCAGGTGGGTGTACTCCGGATGTACCCCGAAATCCTACGACCCAACTATCCGAGGAAGTCTAGCCCCCAAGCGAGAGAGGGAATGGGACCATGGTAGTCACGGGTGCACCGGCAAGCCCGATGCCGCCCGTTGTGCATGATCGCTACCATGCCAATAGGAAAGGTTGCAACCTTGTATGCAATGCACATTTATGATAGGTAATATATCACAATAGGAGGACAACAAAGTAGGTTACCTCCGGACAATCATAAGATTGCACATTGACCTAGTAAACAGGCAGGGCACGATAAAACAGGTAATATATCACAGTAGGAGGACAACAAAGTAGGTTGCCTCCGGACAATCATAAGATTGCACATTGACATGTAAACAAGCAGGGCACGATAAGACAGGAAATTTCACTTGAAAGGCATATAGAGTTATATGAAAATTAAACAGGCAGCCATGTAACACATGTAAAACAGGCCATATAACTCATTAAGAAGCCCACGTGATCAAGTGATAAGATTATTCAACATGCAATGACATCAATCATGGGTTCGGGTGCAAGAAAAGCTTATTTGTCAACATGCAATGGTCAAAATCCCATTTGAAGCTATAAGACATTTACGGGCAGCCCACTAAGCATATAATTCCCACACAATATCCAAATGATCAATACTTAGCAAAACTACCTAGTCATTAGGGCTTCCATTTCATGTATATTCGTGCAATTTGAGCCTCAACCCAACTCAAAGTCAATCTCAAACCATACATCATTTAATTCAACATCCTCAAACATTCAAAACAGTCCACACAACATCCCAACACCACATTTCCACACAATTAGTACCACAAGAGAGGTTACAACAATTTCCCAAGCATGTAGCTAAATGAAACCTTTACTGCAATAGGCTGTTTTCTCACAATCAATAGGATAATAAAAAAATATCCAAATTTAGTGAATAAGATTTCAAATTAAAGCTTAATAATTTAACTAAAATCAGAAACAAACCTTGCATCAATTGGAGTTCAGAATCATTAGTTATAGCCGAAACAGTGAGGTAGCACAAAACTGTCCAGATTTGCACACGTTTCAGAAATTGACGTTTTTGAGGTCCTTAGGGTCAGTTTTAGCCTTAGTCCATTTCTGACAAAGTTGTCCAGAACTGAAAAATATAGCAGCACACCAAATTTCATGCATTTTGGACATCATTTACTAAGTCAAATATGGTTCGTTCCACAAGGTCAGTGCATCTGCCAAAACCTGCTTCATTTTTCCAGATTTCCAGATTTTGTCACATTTTAGAGATTTGCCATTTTGTGGACCTTAGAATCAAAATTAGCTTCGGACTATTTCTGGAAAAAATGTTAAAAACTTTCCAAACTAGTGACCTACCAATTTTCATGAATTTTAAACATCATTTTCCTTGCTAAACTTACCTCGAACAGACTGGTCAGAGAGCTGTCAACAATTTCGACTTCACCTAGCATCATTTTCAAGCCAAGATCTTGCCATGCATGGTTGTTTAAGCTTATGAACGACCATATAGCTCAAGTACAGAAGAAAATACACACATTTATGAGCATGCATGTGAATTTTTGAAGAGTTTTCAAAAGGGTTTAACCCTCACCTTAGCAATCAACCACAAAGATGCACAAAAAACTTGTTGAAGCTTCAAATCTCTTCTTCTTCTTGCTTAGCCAAGATTCCAACTTGGTTTCTATATTTTTCCTAGCCTAGTGATCAATCTCTTAGCACATGCATGAGGTTAGAACAAGAAGAAAAGAAATGGAAGCTTAAAAACTCACCAAGGCCGAAAATGGTGACTCAAAATGCTTGCATGTGTGTTTCTTGCATCCTAGCTTGCTTGGGTGAGTTTCTTTGCTTGTGGTTTGTCTTGATGCACCATAGGATGATGAAGATGAGCTAAGAGGTGGAGAGAACTCTGCCAAAACCGAAATGGAGAGAGAGAGTGAGAGGGAGAGAGAGAAAATGTGAGGAAAGTGAGAGAAATGAGAGAAAAATGAGGCTTTTGCAAAAGTTGATGCATATGTTGGCCTTGGGCATGCAAAAATTCACATTTGTGTCATCTTTTGAATTGTTTTAACATGTGTGTAAGAGAATGTTGGGTATTTAGGGATTTTAGGTATAATAGAATATAGGATATGTTTAGAGGTTTGTGAGATTTTGTCTTGTAGTGAGTTTAAAATATAATATTTAGGTATTAGTGGATTTTGTAGAGATTTGAATTAGGATTATAATAATAGTTAGTGGTGTTTGAAGGATTATTTTATAGTCTAGTGCTTTGTGTAGGATTCTTTATTGATTAGCGTGCAGGCACGCTTTCCTAAGTCTAGGACACGCACTACGAGACACACACAGAAATCAATACAGGGCACGAATCACAAGGTAGACACGAACTACGAGGTAAGACACGGACTTTAAGACTAATGCACGCAATCCTAGGTGAATGCACGTAAACCAATGCAAGGCACGTAATTCAATGTAATGCATGCAAATCGAGGTACGACTCTTAAACCTAGGTTAAGGTACGCAGTTCAAGGTTAGGGCACACGAAACGAGGTAACACACATACATCGAGGTCAGGGCACATATTTCTAGGTACCGTACGTGAGTTGGGGATTAGGGCACACTATTCTAGGTCAAGGCACGTATGACAAGGTATGCACAAAAATCAAGACAGGACACGTAATCCAAGGTCGATTATATAATTAGGGGTCTATGGCACGCAAATCAAGGTAACACACGTTATTCGGGGTCGGGCCTCACATCAATTCTAGCTAACAACAATTAAATTATAAAATTTAAGGCACTAAAATACTAGTTTTCACTATTTGTTGAGGACTAAGAACCGCTCTCTAACTATCGCTTTCGATATGCAATGCACGTTGCGACAACAAAGAAATAACAATTAATTCTCAAAGAATCTAAGAAATATATTATTTTTGAAAAGCATCATAGTTTAGAATTTACTCCGGCTCGGAGTTAGTTTTCATTTAATTGAAAACCAAGCCTTTAAGTGTAAGAAAAATAAAACCGATTGACATCAATATGAAAAAAATAGTTGATATTCCGTTAATATAATTAGATCAAGTACTATTCTAGTTACTTCTAAAAGAAATATGAAAATAAAGCTTCAAATAAATGTTTAACAAAAAAAAAATAAACACAAATCCAATGCCAACATTTAAGATGTCACTTAGTTAAATGCAATTAAATGCCATTAAATGCATGCCTGGTTCGGGTTATCACATCCTTCCCCCTTAAAACAATTGCGTCCTCGCAATTCTTCTTCCAATAGAACTCAGCATCATCTGAAATCCAATTCTGACTAATCTTAATTAGTTACTGAACAAGTATTTCATCAAGATGACCAATAGGAAAGTTCAAGTAGAAATGCTAAGCGGTAACGCCAAATAAAGGCTCAAAGGTAGATACCGTACAAGAATCCCGTTGACACGAATACCGAAGAAGAATAAATTCCAACCAGAAACACCGAGATAATACCAATAAAGACAATAGCAAAGATACTGTAGATGTCATTAATACCATACAATAACGACAAGATGCATACCCCACGCACGAATCT
Organism: Ehretia macrophylla; assembly: GCA_037974665.1. Classification (NCBI taxonomy): domain Eukaryota; kingdom Viridiplantae; phylum Streptophyta; class Magnoliopsida; order Boraginales; family Ehretiaceae; genus Ehretia; species Ehretia macrophylla. The sequence goes on along the minus strand of CM075771.1, from coordinate 44,588,164 downwards.
CCAATAGAAGTCTAACTATTACTGCCTGAGAATTCCTAAGCAAGAAGCCAAATAAAAGCTCAAACAAAGGTTCCATCCAGAGGTCCAAAGAATTACCCCGCTGGTCATGAATTTCATAGAAGAATTCCTTGTTAAGAGTGCTGAAGAAAATACCAAGAACCCAATCAAATATACTTCCAAAGTTCCAAAGAAGCCTTCCAAATAATAACCCCATGGAACAACCAATTAGATTCCGAGTTTTGTTATCAAATGCTGAAGAGGAATATCAAAGGAAATAGCAGAGAGAATATAATGTGCCCAATAAGACAATCAAGTTAAATAACAAATATAGTTTCCCAGATGGATGAAACTCCAAGGATAAACACCGAACTGGTGAACAATATACCGAAACCAACTCTGAGGTCTCTTCACTGTTTGGCAAGTCAGAACTTCATACAACTTTGCCAATAAGAAAAATACCAATAGAACGCCCAATAAGAATTTCAAAGAATACCATAAGTAGTATTATACAATAAGTCTGATAGGAACTCCAAATACCAAACCTACTGAGAAACACTGAAGAAGATATCCGAAACAATGCTCCAATAAGAAAGTAGCCAAGTTTGCCCAATAAGTAAATACTAAATAAATGACCACTAAGGATCCTAGAGAATGCCATTGAAGAATTTCCAATCAGGAATGCCAGTAGCACACCAATAAAGACCGAGACACATATACCCTAGATAATACTGTGCAATAAGTCCAACTGAAAACCCAATAGCCAAGTCTACCAAGAAGTGCCAACAGAAGTTCCAAAGAATACCCAATAAGGAAGCCAAAGAATACTACCAAGAGCCATCATACCAAAACCCCAAAGAAAGTTATCTTTCACAACTGTTAAGCACAGATGAGGACCAAAGAGATTTGCCAATAACCGAGCTCCAAAAGCAAACACCAACTCCCAAATAAGGGCTAATTAAATGCCATTCATTTCCTGCCAATCCATACACCTTGAAAAGCCAGCGGTGAACCACTTTCTTCAGGGGAGGAAGAGGACTTACTTACCATTTGAACGGAACATGTATGAATGCCAGGATATCACATTTATACACATGCCTTATACTATTATGAAAGCAAGTTTACAAACAGTTTATTTAACAAAGTCACTCAATCACAACAATCAAGTCAAGCACAACATAATCAATTCAAATCACAGCATAGCTAATTCAAGGCATTCTATACACACATTACAAGTAATACTTCAAACAAATAATAATTCACAAGGTCGATTCGATTCACAATGCCAATTCAATAAGTCAATTCGATTAACAACTAGACATTTCACCTTTCTTGAGAAACATTTAACACATAACACATAACTTTATCACATAAGTGCATACATTCAAGTCAAGATACACAATCTCACATACAAGCATACACTTTCAAGACACACTTAGCAAGCACACATTCAAGGGTCACTACCTACCAGACCGAGGACCCTGTCCCGACTTATGAGCTAGACAAGCTCTAATACCACCTGTGACACCCCGATCCCTCTTGAGACCGGGAGTTCTATCAACAGATCTAATCACAACCCAAATTAGACCCTGGCAAAATTTTCATGGAAAACGGACGGAGTCTCCCCTGTTTCTAAGCGAAATGTAAAACCTGCGATAGCATATAAGTGGACCAATACCATGTCCAACATTCAAAACCACCTCAAGGCCATCCGAGCCTCGGTTCTCATCAATTAAACTCAGCAAGTATACATACATTACCAATTAAAAAGCTAACCTATCCCTTTTCATTTTTGACAAATACATTCAAACTAGACAATTAAACCATTCTAAGCTACATCATAAAATAAACTAACATGCCCTTCTAATTCTTTTCCTTTGGACATTACAAACATGCATTGAAATTAAGCTATGCTAACTGATTACATAACTAGCTTATCGATTTACCTCAACTATTTAGCTAATTTAGATTACATTTCTTTTAACAATAAATACATATAATACATAAAAGCATACATCTTGCATCTTTGACAACTCAAGCCACATAGCACGCAAGATAACTCTTCAAGCACGGACTTTCACAAAATCACGAACTTTCCAGCTAACATGGCATTTCCTGAAATGTGGTGGTGAGGAGTGAGTATACACAACACATATACTCAGTGAGGGCGAGACAGATATCGAATTGGAGAGAAAGAAAGTCGTGCAATGCAAATACGACAGTTAAGCAATATAATTGAAAAATAAGCAATCAAAACAAACAATCAATACAATAAGCAATTACTGAAAGCATTAACACAACCATTCAAAGCTATACCACACTTTGAAGGCTATGGTTCACTCATACGAGCAATGTACCATTACACGAGTGATACATCAATCTCGAGCTTGATGTTGACAACGATAACAATAAGCGCGCATCCACCTTATAACACCAGTTTGGAATACCCCGGGAGTAACCATCAATCTACGACCCAAATCTCCCTGGGAGGCAACCCAAGCGAGAAAATGGAATAGCAGCGGAGCTAAAGCAACCAACACTGGCAACCCGCCGCTACCCAGAGAGGCCTATCACTCACGCGCGAGACACTATGCAATGCAAGACTCGATACAAGGCAATAAACGAGCGATAGCACAACAATACAAACTAGTGACAACAAACGAGATAACAAGCAATCACAATCAATACTAACATTCAACTAACTTTTCAAGCATAACAAGCAATAATAAGCAACAATAACACCAATTAAACAAGTATATCAAACAACCCTAAGCATTCTATTGGCATAATATCAAGATAACAAGCAAAATCACAAATCGGCCCCAACTATCAAAACACTACCATTTCCAAACGAGCCACGAGTTCTGGAAACCGACTTCGCCAATCCTCCTAGGTCATCATAAGGCACTGACTTTACCCTAGAATTCGCGCAAAGCCCCGATTTCCCCCTTTGCTCATTTGAACTACAACTATACCAACCAAATAGCCAACCAACGCCATAATCGCACCAAAAGTGCTTCCATGGCCTTCCGAAACAATGCCAACATGCAAAACGAGAAAATGCTAAACTCGACCTAAACGACACTGACTTTCACTAAGCCGTTTTTCTCCGTTTTTTCCATTATACATTCCAAATAAACCACACATTTAGGCATTCTAGCACATCTAGCATCTTCCTACATCAACAGAACATGTAACGAAGCAACTTCATCAAAACGGGGTTTTACTATTCACAATTTACTATTCATTATACAATTTATATTTCAATTTCGATATTCAACCGCATAAAATGTTAAAAAGCTATAAATACATGTTCTACGATTGCTAGGGAACATTCTTTAAGCCTCAAAATGATTTAAATAACAATATACGGATAAATCTCAAAAATCAAAGTTAATACACAAAATATTCAAATGCAAAAATAACGATGAAATCCTCACCTCAGATGCTCCTAGACGCTAGGAAAACCCCGTAGGATGCCTTGGAAACCACCCCGTGCAAGCTCATGCGAAGATTTGGTGATTTGAAGTTGAATTGTTTTTTTTTTCCTTCTCTCATATTTTTGGCCCTTGCTTCTTTGATTTCATCTCTTTTTTTTTGTGTTATTATATGTTATTTTAAAGATGACAAAGGTCAAAAGTTCAAAGCTTTGGTCAATGCTCACTTAAGTTGGTCAAACTAGCTTATTTTATGCATTTTTAGGCTAAAACAACTAAGGAAATATCAATTCTAGCTAACAACAATTAAATTATAAAATTTAAGGCACTAAAATACTAGTTTTCACTATTTGTTGAGGACTAGGAACCACCCTCTAACTATCGCTTTCGATATGCAATGCACGTTGCGACAACAAAGAAGTAACAATTAATTCTCAAAGAATCTAAGAAATATATTATTTTTAGAAAGCATCATAGTTTAGAATTTACTCCGGCTCGGAGTTACTTTTCATTTAATTGAAAACCGAGCCTTTAAGTGCAAGAAAAATAAAACCGATTGACATCAATATGAAAAAAATAGTTGATATTCTGTTAATATAATTAGCTCAAGTACTATTCTAGTTACTTCTAAAAGAAATATGAAAATAAAGCTTCAAATAAATGTTTAACAAAAAAAATTAAAACACAAATCCAATGGCAACATTTAAGATGTCACTTAGTTAAATGCAATTAAATGCCATTAAATGCATGCCGGGTTCGGGTTATCACACAACCTCTACGCGAACTGAAGTTGTCTTGCCCAAGATGCCATTGGAGTCGAGAATAGAAATATGATGGATAATGTATCTTGGCAAGGCTAAACGGGGAAAAAATGAAATGGGGGTGCAACCCGAGAGCTTTCCATGGGGTCACCCATCCTAGCCCAAGCATGCTTAACTTTGGAGTTCTGATGGGATCCGTTGCATAAGTGCTGATATGATCGCACCCGTCATGCTGATTGTACAAAGCCCTTATGTGTTGACGATTCACAGTCCCAGCCAAGAGAGACAACCCATTCAAAAGGCCCAATGGGCTTATCGACAGCCCATCTGCTTCAACAACGCATCATTCTCCCAAGATGTGATATTGACGCGTTGTAGAGCCTCTAATGTTCTGCGAGTTGGTTTTCGTCCTTTTTGAGGCTCACGACAAATGACCCAGTATGAAGAAATAGCGCAAAAAGAAACAAAATGGCCTAAAACTGATGACATTTTTTCATTTTGGGTACTGAAAATAGGGACAGGCGAGCAGGCTTGCTGCCCCCGTCGTAAAGCTCCCAGAGAGCCTTCGAACAGTATGTTGTGCATTGCATAACTCCTTACGAATCAAAACTTATTGGCACTGGAGCGACAGAGACCTGGTCACCAGCCCCACGCCCTTGGTTTGCGGGACAGCCTCTACACGAAGCGAAGTTGTCTTGCCCAAGATGCCATGGGACTCGAGAATAGAAATGTGATGGATAAAGCATCTTGGCAAGGCTAAACAGGGAAGAAAAATGAAAAGGGGGTGCAACACGAGGACTTCCCAAAGGGTCACTGATCCAAGTACTAGTTTTGCCCAAGCATGCTTAACTTTAGAGTTCTGATGGGATCTGTTGTATTAGTACAAATATGATCGCACCCGTAATGTTAATGGTGCAAAGCCCTTATGTGTTGATGGTTCACAGTCCCAGCGAAGAGAGACGACCCATTCAAAAGGCCTAATGGGCTTATCTACAACCCATCTGCTTCAACAATGCATCATTTTCATAAGAGGTGATATCGATGCGTTGTAACACCTCTAATGTTCCGCGAGTTGGGTTCTTGTCCTTTTGAGGCTCACGATGAATGACCCGGGATAAAAAAAATAGCGCAAAAAGAATAAAAATGGCCAGAAACTGATGAAAACATTACATTTTGGGCACCAAAAATAGGAGCAACTGAGCAGGCTTGCTGTCCCCGTCATAGAGCTCCCAGAGAGCTTTCCAACAGTATGTTGTGTGCTGCATAACTCCTTATGAATCAAAACTTATGGGCACCGGAGCGGTGGAGACATAGTCACAATTCTCACGCCCACGGTTTGCGGGCCCAGCAACTACTCGAAGCGAAGTTGTCTTGCCCAAGATGCCGTAGGACTCGAGAATAGAAATGTGATGGATAAAGTATCTTGGCAAGGCTAAACAGGGAAAAAAATTGAAAAAGGGGTGCAACACGAGGACTTCCGAGGGGGTCACCCATCCTAGTACTACTCTTGCCAAAGCACGCTTAACTTCAAAGTTCTGATGGGATCTGGTGCATTAGTGCTGATATGATCGCACTCGTCATGCTGATGGTGCAAAGCCTTTACGTGTTAACAGTTCACAGTCCCAACCAAGAGAGACGGCCCATTCAAAAGGACCAATGGGCTTATCGACAGCCCATCTGCTTCAACAACTCATCAATCTCGCAAGACGTGATATCGAAGCGTAGTAGAGCCTCTAATTTTCCACGAGTTGGGTTCTCGTCCTTTTGCGGCTCACGACGAATGACTCGGGATGAAAAACAGCACAAAAAGAAGAAAAGAGGCCCAAAACTGATGAAAATGAGCGATTTTGGGTGCCAAAAATAGGTGCAACTAAGCAGACTTACTACCCCTATCGTAGAGCTCCAAGAGAGCTTTCCAACGGTATGTTGTGCGCTACATAACGCCTTACGGATCAAAAGTTATAGGCACCAGAGCAACGGAGACCTGGTCAAAAGCCCCACACCCTCGGTTTGCAGGCCTAGCCTCTACGGGAAGCGAAGTTGTCTTGCCCAAGAAGTCGTAAGACTCGAGAATAGAAATGTGATGGATAAAGCATCTTGGCAAGGCTAAAAAGGGAAAAAAATGAAAAGGGGGTACAACACGAGGACTTCCTAGGGGGTTACCCATCCTAGTACTACTCTCGCCCAAGCATGCTTAACTTCGGAGTTCTGATGGGATCCGGTGCATTAGTGTAGATATGATCGCACTAGTCATGCTGATGGTGCAAAGCACTTATGTTTTGACGGTTCATAGTACCAGACAAGAGAGATGACCCATTCAAAAGGCCCAATGGGCGTATCGACAGCCTATCTGCTTCAACAATGCATCATTCTAGTAAGACGTATTATCGACGCGTTGTAGAGCCTCTAATGTTTTGCGAGTTGGGTTCTCGTCCATTTTGTTGCTCACGATGAATCACCCAGGATGAAAAAATTGTGTAAAAAGAAGAAAAGTATCCCAAAATTATTGAAAATGTTCAATTTTCGATGCTAAAAATAGGGGCAGCTGAGCAGGCTTGCTACCCCCGTCGTAGAGTTCCCAGGGAGCTTTCCAACGGTATGATATGTGCCGCATAACTCCTTACGAATCAAAAGTTATGGGCACCGGAGCGACGAAGACCTGGTCACAAGCCCCACGCCCTCAGTTTGTGTGCCCAGCCTTAACACAAAGCGAATTGTCTTGCCCAAGATGCCGTGGGACTAGAGAATAAAAATATGATGGATAAAGCTTCTTGGCAAGGCTAAACAGGGATAAAGAATGAAAAGGGGGTGCAAGACGAGGACTTTCCCGGGGGTCACCCATCCTAGTACTACTCTCACCCAAGCACGCTTAACTTCAGAGTTCTGATGGGATCCGGTGCATTAGTGTAGAAATGATCGCACCCATCATGCTGATGGTACAAAGCTCTTATGTGTTGATGGTTTACAGTCCCAGCCAAGAGAGACGACCCATTCAAAAGGCCCAATGGGCTTATCGATAGCCCATCTACTTCAACAACACATCATTCTCGTAAGACATGATATCGACCCATTGTAGAGTCTCTAATGTTCAGAGATTGGGTTCTCGTCCTTTTCGCGGCTCATGACGAACGATCCAGAATGAAAAAATAGCGTAAAAAGAAGAAACGTATCCAAAAATTGATGAAAACATTTGATTTTGGATACCGAAAATAGGAGCAGCAGAGCAGGCTTGCTGCCCCTGTCGTAGTGCTCCCAGAGAGCTTTCAAACGGCATGTTGTGTGCCGCATAACTCCTTACGGAACAAAAGTTATGGGCACCGGAGCGAAGGACACTTGGTCGCAAGCCCCACGCCATCAGTTTGCTAGCCCAGCCTCTATGCAAAGCGAAGTTGTCTTGCCCAAGATGCCGTGGGGCTCGAGAATTGAAATGTGTTGGATAAAGCATCTTGAGAAGGCTAAACATGGAAAAAAATGAAAAGGGGGTACAACACGAGGACTTCCTAGGGAGTCACCAATTCTAGTACTTCTCTCGCCCAAGCACGCTTAACTTCGGAGTTCTGATGGGATCCGGTGCTTTAGTGCTGGTATGATCACACCCGTCATGCTGATTGTGCAAAGCCCTTATGTGTTAACGGTTCACCGTCCCAGCCAAGAGAAACAACCTATTCAAATGGCCCAATGGGCTTATCAACAACCCGTCTGCTTCAACAACCCATCATTCTCGCAAGACGTGATATCAATGCATTGTAGAGCCTCTAACATTCTACGAGTTGGGTTCTCGTCCTTTTTGCGGTTCATGACGAACGACCCGGGATGAAATAACAACGCAAAAAGAAGACAAGTGGCCCAAAACTGATGAAAATGTTCAATTTTGGGTATCGTAAATGGGGTCAACCAAGAAGGCTTGATGCCTCTGTCGTAGAGCTCCCAAAGAGCTTTCCAACGGTATCCTGTGCACCGCATAACTCCTTATGGATCAAAAGTTATGGCATTGGAGCGACAAAGACCTGGTCACATGCCCCACGCCCATGGTTTGCGGTCCCAGCCTCTACGCAAAGTGAATTTGTCTTACCCAAGATGCCGTGGGACTCGAGAATAGAAATGTTATGGATAAAGCATCTTGGCAAGGCTAAACAGGGAGAAAAAATGAAAAGAGGGTACAACACGAGGACTTCCCAAGGGGACACCCATCCTAGTACTACTCCCACCCAAGCATACTTAACTTCGGAGTTCTGATGGGATCCGGTGCATTAGTGGTGATATGATCGCACCCGTTATGCTGATGGTGCAAAGCCCTTATGTGTTGATAGTTCATAGGTCCAGCCAAGTGAGACGACCCATTCAAAAGGCCCAATGGGCTTATCGACAGCCCATCTGCTCCAACAATTCATCATTCTCACAAGATGTGATATCGACGCGTTGTAGAGCCTCTAATGTTCTGAGAGTTGGGTTCTCGTCCCTCTCGCAGCTCACGACGAACGACCAGGGATGAATAAACACTGCAAAAAGAAGAAAAGTTGCACGGAGCTGATGAAAATGATCAATTTTGGGTACCGAAAATAGGGGCGGCCGACCAACCTTGTTTCCCCCGTCGTAGAGCTCCCAAAGAGCTTTCCAACGATATGCTGTGTGCCGCATAATTCCTTACTGATCAAAAGTTATGGGCACTAGAGCTACGGAGAGCTAGTCACAAGCCCACGCCATCGGTTTGCGGTCCCAGACTCTACGCGAAGCGAAGTGATCTTGCCGAAGTTGCCGTGGGACTCGAGAACAGAAATGTGATGGATAAAGCATCTTGGCAAGGCTAAACAGGAAAAAGAAATGAAAAGGGGGTACAACCCGAGGACATCCCTCCGGGTCACCCATCCTAGTACAACTCTCGCCCAAGCACGCTTAACTTCAGAGTTTTGATGGGATCCGGTGCATTAGTGCGGGTATGATCGCACCCGTCATGCTGATGGTGCAAAGCCCTTATGTGTTGACAGTTCACAGTTCCAGCCAAGAGAGATGGCCCATTCAAAAGGCCCAATGGGCTTATCGATTGCCCATCTGCTTCAACAACTAATCATTCTCACAAGACGTGATATCGACGCGTTTTAGAGCCTCTAATATTCCATGAGTTGGGTTCTCGTCCTTTTCGCAGCTCACGACGAACGACCCGGGATGAAGAAACAGTGTAAAAAGAAGAAAAGTTGCCCGTAACTGATGAAAACATTCAATTTTCGGTGCCGAAAATAGGGGCTTGGTGCCCTCGTCGTACGGCTCCCAGAGAGCTTACCAGCGGTATGTTGTGTGGCGTATAACTCCTTACGGATGAAAAGTTATGGGCATTGGAGCGACGGAGACCTGGTCGCAAGCCCCACGCCCTCGGTTTGCAGGCCCAGCCTCTATGTGAAGCAAAGTTGTCTTGCCCAAGATGCGATGGGGCACGAGAATAGAATTGTGATGGATAAAGCATCTTGGCAAGGCTAAACAGGGAAAAAAATGAAAAGGGGGTACAACACGAGGACATCCCAGAGGGTCACCCATCCTAGTACTACTCTCGCCCTAGCACGCTTAACTTTAGAGTTCTGATGGGATGCGGTGCATTAGTGCTAGTATGATCGCACCCGTCACGCAAATGGTGCAAAGCCATTATGTGTTGACGGTTCACAGTCCCAACCAAGAGAAACAACCCATTCAAATGGACCAATGGGCTTATCGACAGCCCATCTGCTTCAACAACCCATCAGTCTCACAAGACGTGATATCGACACATTGTAGAGCCTCTCATGTTCCTCGAGTTAGGTTATCGTCCTATTCACGGCTCACGACGAACGACCTGGGATGAAAAAATAACCTAAAAAGAAAAAAAGTTTCCCGAAATTGATGAAAATGAGCGATTTTGGGTACCCAAAACAGGCGCAACCAAGCAGGCTTGCTGCCCCTGTCGTAGAGCTCCAAGAGAGCTTTCAAACGGTATTCTGTGCGCCGCATAACTCCTTACGAATCAAGCGTTATAGGCACCTGAGAGATAGAGACTTGGTCACATGCCCTACGCCCTAGGTTTGCGGGCCCAACGTCTCTGCGAAGCAAAATTGTCTTGCCCAAGATGCCGAGGGAATCGAGAATAGAAATGTGATGGATAAAACATCTTGGCAAGGCTAAACGGGGAAAAAAAAATAAAAAGTGGGTGCAACCCGGGGACTTCCCAGTGGGTTACCCATCCTAGTACTACCATCGCCCAAGCACGCTTAACTTCAGAGTTCGGATGGGATCCGGTGCATTAGTGCTGATATAATCGCACCCGTCATGCGGATGGTGTAGAGCCCTTATGTATTGACGGTTCAAAGTCCCAGCCAAGAGAGACGGCTGATTCGAAAGGCCCAATGGGCTTATCGACATCCTATCTATTTCAACAACGCATCATTCTTGTAAGACGTGATATTGACATGTTGTACAACCTCTAATGTTCCATGAGTAGGGTTCTTGTTCTTTTCGCGACTCACGACGAACGACCCGGGATGAAAAAATAGCCCAAAAAGAAGAAAAGTCACCTGAAACTAATGAAAATGTTTGATTTTGGATACCAAAAATAGGGGCAGCCGAGCAAGCTTGCCACCCCTATCGTGGAGCTCCCAGAGAGATTTCCAACGATATGCTATGCACCATATAACTCTTTACAGATCAAAAGTTATGGGCACTAAAGAGATGGAGACATAGCAACAAGCCCCACGCCATCGGTTTGCGGGACCAGCCTCTACATGATGCGAAGTTGTCTTGGCAAAGATGCTGTGGGAATCGAGAATAGAAATATGATGGATAAAGCATCTTGGCAAGGCTAAACAGGGAAAAAAATTGAAAATGGGGTGCAACACGAGGACTTCCCAGGGGGTCACCCATCCTAGTACTACTCTCGCCAAAGCACGCTTAACTTTGGATTTATGATTAGATCTGGTGCATTAGTGCTGATATGATCTCACCTGTCATGCTGATGGGGCAAAGCCCTTATGTGTTGACGGTTCACAGTCCCAACCAAGAGAGACGACCCATTCAAAAGGCCTAATGGGCTTATCAATAGCCCATCTGCTTCAACAACTCATCATTCTCACAAGACGTGATATCAACGCATTGTAGAGTCTCTAATTTTTTGCAAGTTGGGTTCTCATCCTTTTTGCGGCTCACGACGAATGACCCGGGATGAGAAAATAGCGCAAAAAGAAGAAAAATGGCCCAAAACTGATGAAAACGTTCTATTTTGGGTGCCAAAAATAGGGGCAACCGAACAGGCTTGCTGCCCCCGTCGTAGAGCTCCCAGGGAGCTTTCCAACGGTATTATGTGTGCCGTATAACTCGTTACGGATCAAAAGTTATTGGCACCGGAGCGACGGAGACCTGGTCACAAGCCCCACGCCCTTAGTTTGCGGGCCAGCCTCTACGCGAAGCGATGTTGTCTTGCCCAAGAGGCCGTGGGACTCGAGAATAGAAATGTGATGGATAAAGAATCTTGGCAAGGCTAAACAGGGAAAAAATGAAAAGCGGGTACAACACGAGGACTTCCTAGGGGGTCACCTATCCTAGTACTACTCTCGCCCAAGCACGCTTAACTTCGGAGTTCCGATGAGAACTGGTGCATTAGTGCTGATATGATCGCACCCGTTATGTTGATTGTGCGAAGCCCTTATGGGTTGACAGTTCACAATCCTAGCCAAGAGAGATGACCTACTAAAAAGGCCCAATGGGCTTATCGACCACCCATCTGCTTCAACAATGCATCATTCTCGTAAGACGTGATATCGACGCGTTGTAGAGCTCTAATTTTTCACAAGTTGGGTTCTCGTCCTTTTCGCGGCTCACGACGAACGACCTGGGATGAAAGAAAAGCGTAAAAAGAAGAAATGTATCCCAAAACTGATGAAAATGTTCAATTTTGGGTACCAAAAATTGGAGCAGTCGAGCAGACTTGATGCCCCCATCGTAGTTGTCTCAGAGAGCTTTCCAACGGTATACTGTGCATCACATAACCCCTTATGGATCAAAAGTTATGGGCACCGGAGCGACAGGGACCTGGTCGTAAGCCCCACGCCATCAGTTTGCTGGCCTGGCCTCTATGCGAAGCGAAGTTTTCTTGCCCAAGATGCCGTGGGGCTCAAGAATTGAAATGTGACGGATAAAGCATCTTGGCATGGCTAAACATGGAAAAAAATGAAAAGGGGGTGCAACACGAGGACATATCAGGGGGTCACCCATCCTAGTACTACTCTCGCCCAAGCACACTTAAGTTCAGAGTTCTTATGGGATCCGGTGCTTTAGTGCTAGTATGATCGCACCCGTCATGCTGATGGTTTAAAGCCCTTATGTGTTGACGGTTCACAGTCCTAGCCAAGAGAAACAACCCATTCGAAAGGCCCAACGGGCTTATCGATAGCCCATTTGCTTCAACAACCCATCATTCTCGCAAGACGTGATATCAACACATTTTAGAGCCTCTAATGTTCAGCGAGTTGGGTTCTCGTCCTTTTCGCGGCTCACGATGAATGACCCGGGATGAAATAACAGAGCAAAAAGAAAAAAAGTGGCCAAAAATAGATGATAACTTTCGATTTTGGGTACCGTAAATAAGGGCAGCCAAGCAGGCTTGCTGCCTCTATCGCAGAGCTTCTAAAGAGCTTTCCAATGGTATTTTGTGCACCACATAACTCCTTACAGATCAAAAGTTATGGGCATCGGAGCGACGGAGACCTGGTCACAAGCCCTACGCCCTCGGTTTGCGGTCCCAGCCTCTACGCGAAGCGAAGTTGTCTTGCCCAAGATGCCATGGGACTTGAGAATAGAAATGTAATGGATAAAGCATCTTGGCAAGGATAAACAGGGAAAAAAAATGAAAAGAGGGTACAACACGAAGACTTCCTAAGGGGATACCCATCCTAGTGCTACTCTTGCACAAGCACGCTTAACTTTGGAGTTCTGATGGGATCCGGTGCATTAGTACTGATATGATCACACCCGTCATGATGATGGTGCAAAGCCTTTATGTGTTGACGGTTCACAGTATCAGCTAAGAGAGACGGCCCACTCAAAAGGCCCAATGGGCATATCGATAGCCCATTTGCTTCAACAACCCATCATTCTCACAAGACGTGATATCGACGCGTTGTAGAGCATCTAATGTTCCACGGGTTGGGTTCTCATCCTATTCGCGGCTCACAACGAATGACTCGGGATGAAAAAACAACGCAAAAAGAAGAGAAGTGGCCTGAAACTGATGAAAATGAGTGATTTTGAGTACCAAAAATAGGCGCAACCAAGTAGGCTTGCTGCCCCTATCGTAGAGCTCCAAGGGAACTTTCCAACGGTATGTTGTGCGCCGCATAACTCCTTACAAATCAAAAGTAATGGGCCTTTTGAATGGGTCGTCTCTCTTGCGGGCCCAACGTCTATGTGAAGCAAAGTTGTCTTGCCCAAGATGCCGTGGGACTCGAGAATAGAAATATGATGGATAAAACATCTTGGCAAGGCTAAACGGGGAAAAACATGAAAAGGGGGTGCAACCCGGGGCTTCTCAGTGGGTCACCCATCCTAGTACTACTCTCGCCCAAGCACGCTTAACTTTGGAGTTCGGATGGGATCCGGTGCATTTGTGCTGATATAATCGCACCCCTCATGCTGATGGTGCAAAGCCCTTATGTGTTGACGGTTCAAAGTCCCAGCCAAGAGAGACAACATATTCAAAAGGCCTTATGGGCATATCGATAGAACATCTATTTCAACAACGCATCATTCTCGTAAGACGTGATATCGATGCATTGTAGAGCCTCTAATGTTCCACGAGTTAGGTTCTCATCCTTTTGGGGCTCACGAAGAACGACCCGAGATCAAATAATAGCACAAAAAGATGAAAAGTCACCGCTTGAAACTAATGAAAATGTTTGATTTTGGATACCAAAAATAGGGGCAGCCGAGCAGCCTTGCCACCCCCATCTTGGAGCTCCCAGAGAACTTTTCAATGGTATGTTGTGCACCACATAACTTCTTACAGATAAAAAGTAATGGGCACTGGAGCGACAGACACATAGTCACAAGCCCCACACCCTCGGTTTGCGGGCCCAGCCTCTACGTGAAGCGAAGTTGTCTTGCCCAAGATGCCATGGGACTCGAGAATAGAAATGTGAAGGATAAATCATCTTGGCAAGGCTAAACAGAGAAAAAATTGAAAAGGGGGTGCAACACGAGGACTTCCTAGGGGGTCACCCATCCTAGTACTACTCTCGCCAAAGCATGCTTAACTTTGGGATTCTGATGGGATCCGGTGCATTAGTGCTGATATGATGGTACCCGTCATGCTAATGGTGCAAAGCCCCTATGTGTTGATGGTTCACAGTCCCAACCAAGCGAGACTGCCCATTCAAAAGGCCCAATGGGCTTATCGACAGCCCATCTGCTTCAACAACTCATCATTCTCACAAGTTGTGATATCGAAGCATAGTAGAGCCTCTAATTTTCCATGAGTTGGGTTCTCGTCCTTTTTGCGGCTCACGACGAATGACCTGGGATGAAAAAACAACGTAAAAGGAAGAAAAGTAGCCCGAAACTGATGAAAAAGTTCAATTTTGGGTGCCAAAAATAGGGGCAGCTGAACATGCTTGCTGCCCCCGTCGTAGAGCTCCCAGGGAGCTTTCCAACGGTATGCTGAGCACCGTATAACTCATTACAGATCAAAAGTTATGGGCACCGGAGCGACGGAGACTTGGTCACAAGCCCTATGCCCTCAGTTTGCGGGCCCAGCCCCTACGCGAAGCGAAGTTGTCTTGCCCAACATGTCATTGGACTCGAGAATAGAAATGTGATGGATAAAACGCCTTGGCAAGGCTAAATAGGGAAAAAAATGAAAAAGGGGTGCAACACGAGGACTTCCCAAGGGGTCACCGATCTGAGTGCTACTCTCGCCCAAGCCCGCTAAACTTCAGAATTCTGATGGGATCCGGTACATTAGTGCTGGTATGATCACACCCGTCATGCTGATAGTGTAAAGCCCTTTTGTGTTGACAGTTTAGAGTCCCAACCAAGATAAATAACCCATTCAAAAGTCCCAATGGGCTTATCAACAGCCCATCTTATTCAACAACCTATCATTCTCGCAAGACATGATATCGACACATTGTAGAGCCTCTAATGTTTCGCGAGTTGGGTTCTCGTCCTTTTCGCGGCTCAGGACGAACGACCCGGGATGAAAAAATAGCGTAAAAGGCAAAAAAGTGGCCCAAAACTAATGAAAATGCTCAATTTTGGGTGCTGAAAATAGGGGCAGGGAGCAGGCTTGTTGCCCCCGTCATAGAGCTCCCACGAGCTTTCCAACGTTATGATGTGTGCCGCATAACTCCTTGTGGATAAAAAGTTATGGGCACCAAAGCGATGGAGACCTGGTCAGTAGCGCCACGCCCTCGGTTTGCAGGCCCAGGCTCTACGCGAAGCGAAGTTGTCTTGCCCAAGATGCCGTGGGACTCAAGAATAGAAATGTGATGGATAAAACATCTTGGCAAGGCTAAATAGGCAAAAAAAATGAAAAGGGGGTGCAACACGAGGACTTCCCAAGGGGTTACCCATCCTAGTACTACTCTCGCCCAAGCACGCTTAACTTCGAAGTTCTGATGGGAATCAGAGAATTAGTGCTGATATGATCGCACCCGTCATGCTGATGGTGCAAAGCCTTTATGTGTTGACGGTTCACAGTCCCAGCCAAGAGAGATGACCCATTCAAAAGGCCCAATGGGCTTATCGACAGCCCATCTACTTCAACAACGCATCATTCTCGTAAGACATGATATCGACGCATTGTAGAGCCTCTAATGTTCCTCGAGTTGGGTTCTTGTCCTTTTTGCAGCTCACGACGAATGACCCAAGAAGAAAAAATAGCGTAAAAAGAAGAAACGTATCCCAAAATTGATGAAAACGTTCAATTTTAGATACCAAAAATAGGAGCAGCTGAGCAAGCATGCTGCCTCCGTCGTAGTGCTCCCAAAGAGCTTTCCAATGATATGCTGTGCGCCGCATAACTCCTTACGAATCAAAAGTTATGGGCACTGGAGCGACGGAAACCTGGTCGCAAGCCCCACGCCATCAGTTTGCTGGCCTAGCCTTTATGCGAAGCGAAGTTGTCTTGCCCAAGATGCCGTGGGGCTGGAGAATTGAAATGTGATGGATAAAGCATCTTGGCAAGGCTAAACAAGAAAAAAAATAAAAAAGGGTGCAACACGAGGACATCCTAGGGGGTCACTCATCCTAGTACTACTCTCGCCCAAGCACCCTTAACTTTGGAGCTCTGATGGGATCCGGTGCTTTAGTGCTGGTATGATTATACCCGTCATGCTGATGGTGCAAAGTCCTTATGTGTTGACAGTTTACAGTCACATCCAAGAGAAACAACACATTCAAAAGGCCTAATAGGCTTATCGACAGCCCATCTACTTCAAAAACCCATCATTCTCGCATGACGTGATATCAACGCATTGTAGAGCCTCTAATGTTTCACGAGTTGGGTTCTCGTCCTTTTCGCGGCTCGCTACGAACGACCCGGGATGAAGAAACAGCGCAAAAAGAAGAAAAGTTGCAAGACGTTATATGCACGCCTTGTACAGCCTCTAATATTCCGCGAATTAGGTTCACGTCCTTCTCGCCGCTTACGACGAATGACCCGATATGAAGAAACTGCGCAAAAAGGAGAAAAATTTCACGAAACTAATGAAAATGATCAATTTTGTGTGCCAAAAATAGGGGCAGCCGACCAGCCTTACTGCCCCCGTCGTAGAGCTCCCAAAGAGCTTTTCAACGGTATGCTGTGCGTCGCATAACTCCTTACAGATCAAAAGTTATGGGCACCGGAGAGACTAGACCTGGTCACAAGCCCCATGCCCTTGGTTTGCGGTCCCAGTCTCTACGCGAAGTGAAGTTGTTTTGCCCAAGTTTTCGTGAGATTCGAGTATAGAAATGTGATGGATAAAGTATCTTGGCAAGGCTAAACAGGGAAAAAAATTGAAAAGATGGTACAACACGAGGACCTCCAAGGGGGACACTCATCCTAGTACTACTCTCGCCCAATCATGCATAACTTCGGTGTTCTGATGGGATCCGGTGCATTAGTGCTGATATGATCGAACCCGTCATGCTGATGGTACAAAGCCCTTATGTGTTGTCGGTTCACAGTCCCAACCAAGAGGGATGGCCCATTCAAACGTCCCAATGGGCTTATCGACAACCCATCTGCTTCAAAAACTCATCATTCTCGCAAGACATGATATCGACGCATTGTAAAGCATCTAATGTTCCACGAGTTGGGTTCTCATCATTTTCGCAGCTCATGACGAACAACCCGGGATGAAGAAACAACGCAAAAAAAGAAAAGTTGTCTAAAACTGATGAAAACGTTCAATTTTGGGTACCAAAAATAGGGGCAACCAAGCAGGCTTGCTGCCTCCATCGTTGTTCTCCTAGAGAGCTCTCCAATAATATGTTGTGCATCGCATAACTCCTTACGGATCAAAAGTTATGGGCACCGGAGTGACGAAGACCTGGTCGCAAGCCCCACGCCCTCAGTTTGCAGGCCCAGCCTCTATGCGAAGCGAAGTTGTCCTGCCCAAGATGTCGTGGGGCTCGAGAATAGAATTGTAATGGATAAAGCATCTTGGCAAGGCTAAACAGGGAAAAAATGAAAAGGGGGTGCAACATGAGGACTTCCCAAGGGGTTACCCATCCTAGTACTACTCTCGCCCAAGCACGCTTAACTTCGAAGTTCTGATGGGATCCTGTGCATTAGTGCTGGTTTGATTGCACCCGTCATGCTGATGGTGCAAAGCACTTATGTGTTGACGGTTCACAGTCTCAGCCAAGAGAAACAACTCTTTCAAATGGACCAATGGGCTTATCGACATCCTATCTGCTTCAACAACCCATTATTCTCACAAGACTTGATATCGACGTGTTGTAGAGCCTTTAATGTTCAGCAAGTAGGGTTCTCGTCCTATTCGCGGTTCACGACGAACGAGCCGGGATGAAAAAATAATGCAAAAAGAAGAAAAGTGGCCTGAAACTGATGAAAACGAGCGATTTTGGGTTCCGAAAATAGGCGCAATGAAGCAAGCTTGATGCCCCCTGTTGTAGAGCTCCAAGAGAGTTTTCCAACGGTATGTTGTGCGCCGCATGCTCTCGAAGACCGACGGAGACTGGGTCACAAGCCCTATGCTCTCAGTTTGCAGGCCCAACATCTACACGAAACAAAGTTGTCTTGCCCAAGATGCCGTGGGACTTGAGAATAGAAATGTAATGGATAAAAAATCTTGGCAAGGCTAAACGGGGCAAAAAATGAAAAGGGGGTGCAACCCGTGAACTTCCCAGTGGGTCACCCATCCCAATACTACTCTCGTCCAAGCACGCTTAACTTCAGAGTTCGGATGGGATCTGGTGCATTAGTGCTAATATAATCGCACCCGTCATGCTGATGGTGCAAAGCCCTTATGTGTTGACGGTTCAAAGTCCCAGCCAAGAGAGATGGCCTATTCAAAAGGCCCTATGGGCTTGTCGACAACCCATCTATCTCAACAACGTATCATTCTCGTAAGACGTGATACCGATGCGTTGTAGAGCCTCTAATGTTCCACAAGTTGTGTTCTCATCCTTTTCGAGGCTCACGACGAATGACTCGGGATGAAAAAACAGTGCAAAAAAAAGAAAAGTCACCTAAAACTGATGAAAACGTTTGATTTTGGATACCAAAAATAGGAGCAGCCGAGCAGCCATACCACTTTGTCATGGAGCTCCCAGAGAGCTTTCCAACGGTATGCTATGCACCGCATAACTCGTTACGGATCAAAAGTTATGGGCACCAGAGCGACGGAGACATAGTCACAAGCCCCACGCCATCGGTTTGTGGGCCCAGCCTCAATGCGAAGCGAAGTTGTCTTGCCTAAGATGCTGTGGGACTCAAGAATAGAAATTTTATGAATAAAGCATCTTGACAAGGCTAAATAGGGAAAAAAAAATTGAAAAGGGGTACAACACGAGGACTTCCCAAGGGGTCACCCATCCTAGTACTACTCTCGCCAAAGCACACTTAACTTCGGAGTTCTGATGGGATCCGGTGCATTAGTGCTGATATGATCGCACCCATCATGCTGATGGTGCAACGCCCTTATGTGTTGACTGTTCACAGTCCAACCAAGAGAGACGGCCCATTCAAAAGGCCCAATGGGCTTATCGACAGCCCATCTGCTTCAACAACTCATCATTCTTACAAGACGTGATATCGACGTGTAGTAGAGCCTCTAATTTTTTCCTATTTGAGTTCTCGTCCTTTTTGCAGCTCACAACGAACGACCTAGGATGAAAAAATATCGCAAAAAAAGGCCCAAAATTAATGAAAACGTTCGATTTTGTGTGTCGAAAATAGGGGCAGCCAATAGGCTTGCTGCCCCCGGCGTAGTGCTCCCTGGGAGCTTTCCAACGATATGTTGTGCAGCGCATAACTCATTACGGATCAAAAGTTATGGGCACCGGAGCGACGGAAACCTGGTCACAGGCCCCACGCCCTCGGTTTGCGGGTCCAGCCACTTCGTGAAGTGAAGTTGTGTTGCCCAAGATGCCGTGGGACTCAAGAATAGAAATGTCATGGATAAAACATCTTGGCATGGTTAAACTGGGAAAAAAATGAAAAAGGGGGTGCAACACTAGGACTTCCCATGGGGTTACCAATCCTTGTACTAATTTCACCCAAATACGCTTAACTTCGGAGTTCTGATAGGATTCAGTGCATTAGTGCTGGTATGATCGCACCCGTCACGTTGATGGTGCAAAGCCCTTATGTGTTGACGCCTCACAGTCCCAGCCAATAGAGACGACCTATTCAAAAGGCCCAATGGGCTTATCGACAACCCATCTTCTTCAACAACCCATCATTCTCCCAAGACGTGATATCGATGCATTGTAGAGCCTCTAATGTTCTACGAGTTGGGTTCTTGTCATTTTCGTGGCTCACGACGAACGACTCGGGATGAAAAAACAGCGTAAAAGGTAGAAAAATGGCCCGAAAGTAATGAAAACGTTCGATTTTGGGTGCTGAAAATAGGGGCAGTCGAGGAGGCTTACTGCCCCCATCCTAGAGCTCCCAGGGACCTTTCCAACGATTTGCTGTGTGCCGCATAACTCCTTACGGATCAAATGTTATGGGCACCAAAGCGACGGAGACGACCCATTCAAAAGGCCCAATGGGCTTATCAATAGCCCATCTGCTTTAACAACGCATCATTCTCGTAAGATGTAATATCGACGTATTGTAGAGCCTCTAATGTTCTGTGAGTTGGGTTCTCGTCCTTTTTGCGGCTCACGATGAACTACCTGGGATGGGAAAACATTGTAAAAAGAAGAAACGTATCCCAAAACTGATGAAAATGTTCAATTTTAGGCACCAAAAATAGGAACAGCTAAGCAAGCTAGCTGCCCCCGTCGTAATGCTTCCAGAAAGCTTTCCAACGGTATGTTGTGCGTCGAATAATTCTTAATGGATCAAAAGTTATGGGCACCGGAAGGACGAGGACCTGGTCGCAAGCCCACGCCATTAGTTTGCTAGCCCAACCTCTATGCGAAGTGAAGTTGTCTTGCCCAAGATGCCGCGGGGCTCGTGAATTGAAATGTGATGGATAAAGCATCTTGGCAAGAGTAAACAGGGAAAAAAATGAAAAAGTGGTGCAACACGAAGACTTCCCAGGGGGTCACCCGTTCTAGTACTACTCTCGCCCAAGCACGCTTAACTTCGGAGTTCTGATGGGATCCGGTGCTTTAGTGCTAGTATGATCGCACCCGTCATGCTGATGGTGCAAAGCCCTTATGTGTTGATGGTTCACAGTCCCAGCCAAGAGAAACAACCAATTCAAAAGGCCCAATGGGCTCATCGACAGCCTATCTACTTCAACAATCCATCATTCTCGCAAGACGTGATATCAACGCGTTGTACAGCCTCTAGTGTTCCGCGAATTGGGTTCTCATCCTTTTTGCGGCTCACGACGAACGACCCGGGATGAAATAATAGCGCAAAAAGAAGAAAAGTTGCCCAAAACTGATGAAAACGTTCGATTTTGGGTATAGTAAATAGGGGCAGCCGAGCAAGCTTGCTAGCTCTGTTGTTGAGCTCCGAAAGAGCTTTCCAACGATATGCTGTGCGCCGCATAACCCCTTACGGATCAAAAGTTATGGGCATCGGAACGATAGAGACCTGGTCACAAGCCCCACGCCCTGGGTTTGCAGTCCCAGTCTCTACGCGAAGCAAAGTTGTCTTTGTAAGGCCCGACCTCGATTTGTGTGCGATATGTCACTTCGTATGACCTAACCTAGATTTGCTTGCCTTGACCTAGGTTTAAGAGTCATGTTTCGTTTTGTGTGCCTTGCATTGAGTTACGTGCATTCATTTAGGGTTGCGTGCATTTGCTTGGATAACGTGCATTCATCTCGTAGTTCGTGCCTTACCTCATAGTGCGTGCCCCAAATCTAGAAAAGTGTGCCCACACGCTAATCAAGAAAGCATCTTTCACGAAGCACTAGATCATTAGTTAATAATCCTACAAACTCCACTAACTAATATTAAAATGCTAATTCAACTCACTAGAACACGAAATTTCACCAAAAGCTAAACATTCTTATTCTTTATTCTTTATTCTTTTGCATATTCCAAACATACAATAAAATAATGCTTAAAACATAACCAAATTCAGAAATTAAACAAGCTTGGCCGACCATGTGAAGAACTTTGTGCATGCTTTGCAATTTAAAATCACCTTAGACAAGTTATGACAAGCTCAAGACACCATGCAATAAAAAAACTCCTAAATATCCTAACCAAAGCCACCATTCTTGGCCCTTGCAATGCCATGCCCAAAAAACAATTCAAAACATGCTTTTGGAAACACAAAATCAGAATTTTGCAAGCCTATAGCCGACACATGCATTCAAACATTTTCAAAGCATCTTCAACTTCATTTTGTGCTTTCAAACCTTCTCTCAAGCTCTCAATTCCTCTCTCTCTCTTGGCCAAAGCTGCACTCTCAAGTTCCATAGCTTAAGCTCCTCTCCTAAGGTTCATCAAGACACTCAAGGCCCTAGGAAGCTCGACCAAGCAAGCTAGAAGCAAAGAAACATGCATGCAAGCTCATGGAACACTCATTTCGGCTTAGGTATGTTTGATAGCTTCTATTTCATTTCCTTTTTGTTCTAACCACATGCACATACTAAGGACATGGTAACTTAGCTAGGAATTAAGGAAATCAAGCAATATGCCTCGGCCAAACAAGGAGAGAAGACCATTTGTGCATCTTCAAGAGTTTTGAGCATCATTTGTTGTCAATAGGCTAAGGTGAGGGTTAATCCTTTTTAAAAGCTTTCAAAAACCACATGCATGTCTTCATATGTCTATTTTTACCTCTGTACATGTGGTATGTGTGTGTACATGAACTTTTGTAACCATGCATGGCAAGATATTTAGCTGGAATTTGAAGATAGGTGAAATCGCGAAAATTGCAGATTTCTGACTTGTTAGAGCGAAGTGAATTTGGCCTGGTAGATGACGTTGAAAATGCATGAAAATTGGTGGGTGACTATTTTTTCCAGTTCTGAGCATTCTTCATAGAAATAGGCCAAGGCCAATTTTGACTCTAAGGTCTACAAAATGGCAAAACATCGAAAGGTGTCCAAATCTGGAAAATCTGGAAAAATGGAGTAGGTTTTTGGCAGTTCACTGTCCTTGTATAACGAACCGGGTTTTACTTAGAAAATGATATCTAAAATGCATCAAATTGGGTAGGTTGCTAAAATTTTCGGTTCTGGACATTTTTGTCAGAAATAGTCTAAGGCTAAATCTGACCCTAAGGCCCTAAAAAATTACAAGTATTGAAATGTGTACAAATCTTGACAGTTTTACGTAGTCTCACGGTTTTGGCTATAACTCTTGAACCCGAACTCCAAATGATGTGAGGTTTATTTCTGAATTTAGTTCACTTAATAAGATTTAATTTGACATTTTGTTCACTGGAATTGGAGATTGTTTTCTTGTCTAAATGATTGTGGGAATACAGACCATTGCAGTGAGGTTTTTATCTAGTGATATGCTTTGAAAATTATTGTAACTTCTCTTGTGGTATTAAATGCTTGGGATTGTGACAACTTGTGGCTTAATCGCACGGGTAAGCATGAACTGAAACCCTAATGACTCTGAAAACTCACTAAGTGTTGATCCTATGGTTATCGTGTCTAATTATGTGATTAGTGGGCTGCCCGTAGTTGTCCTTATAGCCCTAAATGTGATTTCCGATGATTACATGTTGTCAAGCAGGCCCTTCTTGCACCCGGTCCCACGTAGACGTCATTGCATGTTGTATAAACTTATTATTTGATTACGTGAACCCCAAAATGAGTTATATGACTTGATTTACGTGTGTTACATGGCTGCCTGTTTAATATTCATATAACTCCATGTGCTTTACAAGCGAAATTACGTGTCAAATCTTGCCTCGTATGTTTACTTGTCAATGTGCAATCTTATGACTGCTCGGAAGTAACCTACTTTGTTGTCCTCCTAATGTGATATATTAAATGTGATAAATGTGCATTGCATACAAGGTTGCAACCTTTCATTCTGGTGTGGTAGCGTTTCACGCACACCGGGCGACATCGGGCTTGCCGGTGCAACCGTGACTACCATTGTCTAATTCCCTCTCTCGCTTGGGGGCTAGACTTCCTCGGAGAGTTGGGTTGTAGGATTTCGGGGTACATCCGGAGTACACCCATTTGGTGTGATAAGTGGATGATTTGAAGTCTGCCGCAACAACTGATACTGGAAATAAACTTAGAGCAAAAGCTCACCGTATCCTTTTCACTATGTGTATAAGTACTCTCGCTTGGTTCCTAGAGGACCTCGGGGAGGAAAAATGGGTAATTGTGTTCTTTTACTTTTATAGTACATTATGAGTTCATAAGGGTGATATATGTCATGCTTGCAAAAAGGGTTTTCATAAGTTGAACCGGAAAAAGAGTTTCAAAACTTATTTCTCATTCCCCCTCGCTGATTAATAAGGACTCACCCTCTTTTATCATCTCAGGTGAAGAAGATCAGGAACAGGTACCTGAGGATAACGTGTCTATCGATGATGTAATGACCCAAAATCCTGATCCTTCTCAAGACACAATGGGTGGTCAAGATAAATAGCTATACCCATTCAAATGCAAAATAAGATCTGAAAGCGGAACATACTAAACTGATATAGATATAACCTTTCGTATTACAACCATCCAACCAGACTCTGAGTTGACAAAAATGAGTCTGGAACTAGACTAGTACATCTATTCTTCATACATAATACCGTAGTAGATCACATATGCAGTCATACATGGTCCAAACCCTATGTCTAACACTGTGTCATTTATTATTACATCATATAGTAGGTGATGTGGTATTTCTTGGTTCACCATGTCTTCGTTGAAAAGGTAATGTCGATGGATGATAACATCAACACTCCGTGGAATCAACTGATCCAAATCCCTCAGCACACAAAAAAGGCACATTCTCATTTCCCGGTTCTTCTTCTTCTATCGTGGCTTCACCTGAAGTGGGGGTGGTAAGGGTCGTGAGCTCTAAGAACTCAGTGAGGGTAAGTCAACTGGGGGTGGTTTTGAAAACATTTTCGAATTTTGAAAACAATGATGCAATGCCAACATATAATAATATTCACAATTTATTTACAAATGATAAGAAATAATATCATATGCTGTCTAGTAACATTTAGTGGCAAGTATCCACATCATATATCAGCCTACTCTCCGAGGTTGGAATGCCAAGCGAGAGTAGGACACTACCCTCCGAGGGTGGTACCAAGTGAGAGTAGGAACAAGTCAAGTATTTCATGAGGTGGCCAGCCTTGATCTCAATTTCAACTTCTTATCTCTCCCAAGAGGATACTCCGGATTGTATCCAAAATCTACGACCCAACTCTCCAAGGGTGGAAGGCCAAGCGAGAGAGGGACTAGGACCACGATAGTCACGGGATCACCGGCAAGCCCTATGCTGCCCGGCGTTCGTGAACCGCTATCGTGCCTGAGGTTGCAACCCCCAAGTAGCCACAAGTATGCACAAGTAATCATGTAATACACGCGCATACAAGTAATGAGAGAACGACAAACCAGGCCGTCTCTCGAGCATATATTCATGTAGATATTATAAATAACTCATTATTATTACTCAAAATAATAATTAACGGATAGTTAATATAAAGATGGATAACATATTGAAAGTAGATAGTAATCTGAATAACAGATAAGTAGGTATTAGGGTTAATTCACAGTTATTACTAAATGTTGAGTTTCACATTCAGCTAAGTTGTCCCTTCTTGGTTAAGCTAAGAATCTAATAATAAGTGATATAGTTATATTTATGTTACACAATATATAAACTTTATTATTAAACGTAGTTACCTTTTAAGATTAACAAATGATTATCCTAGTTTTGAAATTATAGTAGTAGGTAGAATTAACTCCCATCTAACTAACTATCAGAGTGTCTTCAACATATTCAACTTAATAATTTACTTAATTCATATTATAGTGTATTTCTTGGCTGATTAGTTTCCATAATTCTAATAAAGGCAAGTATTTGAATTTAAGGCTTCCACTCGACAAGCCATAAACATGCTTTAACATGGAGTAAAACTCTAATATCTAAATTACACACAGCCAAGTGCAATTTAATAGCGTAAAGACTCATTGGTTTTATAAGCTCTTTAGTGTTAACTTCATTCCTACGTTAACAACCCACGCAGACCTCATATATTCACGTTAAAAGAATTAGCTGGTGCGTAGCTAACACTATATATTTTATGTATATATATTAACTTATAACTTAAGTACTCAAGCTGCAATAGAAATAGATCATATATTATACATACACGTTGTAACCTATCATTATAGATCAAAGTTATATTATATATAATCTTTTATGGAGGATTCAAATCAGCAATGCATCTTGAAGAAAAGTCAACCCGCATAACTAATTCTACACATATGTAATAGAAGTTTAGTAATGCATCTAAAAATTGGAACATGCATGTAAAGTAAATATTGAACAAAAGGATAGTATAACACTTTGAAAAGAAAAAGAAACCGTACATGTAGTTCAACTAATCTCAGTAATGCATTTAAAAAAAAACCCGCACCTGTTCCTTATGAAAATGGTAGGCTGACTTGAATACTAAAAACTTAATAATGATTTATTTCTTTTTGTTGTGTGTCTTAAAGTTGAGTTTCACGCCCCTTCTTATAGTGTTCTAGGCTTAATTCTTATTGGACCACATAAGCTTAAGTTCATGATTTCCCCAAGCTACTGCGTGTTTTCTTGCCAAGGTATTACTTCATGCAAACCAGCACCTCCTACTTCTATCTTGCTGATTCATTTCTTTTACTTAATACTAGATGATCGTTGCAACCCAACGTGTCCCTCATGCACGAGAGGACTGTTAATCTCAAGCTGCCGTGTGGTGCTCCAATTCTCAAGCTGCTACGTGCTCTAAAAAAAATGCATCAACTTCATGCAAGCACTCGGAAATGGACAGCCAGGCTAGATGGATAATAGCTTAATTGGTTTCAACTCTCAAGCTGCTGCGTGTAAGGCTAATTTGAAGACACGACTTAAGCACAATGTAATGTACATAGGTGATACAACCAGCTCCTAGTTGAATGGTAATCGTAGCCTATTACGTTAAGCTGACTTATAGCTTACGTACGTAAACTGCTCGCAAGGCAGCTAATTCATTTATCTTACGTGGCTGTTTGCTCAATTAATTAATAACTAAAAATAAAATGAACTAACTAGGTGCCACCTTGGTGCACCACTACAGCTCGACGAGAGCTTAAGCTATGCGCATAATGTTTTCTTATCTTAATTGAGCAGGCTGCTCATTTCAATGAAAACATCCAATTAAGCTAATTATAATTCCTAATGTTGACTCGACAAAATTTACTTGGTGAAAACCAAGTGCTTTGTCCATTAGCCTAATTAGCCTATAAAAGCTGAACATAATTGTGTAGACTAATCACATAGCTACCTAACGTGATTAATAAAATCTCCTTGATTTAAAGCTGATTAAAATAATTCTCTTATTTAAATTAAGATTTCCCTATTATTTTACAAGCCAATTGTAATTCTTAGTTATGATAACCAAGTCTTTTATTCTATAATTGAATAAATTATAGCTAATGCTATACAAATCCTTAAATCCAAAGAGTAAACAAAATATAGCACTTATTCCTACTAGCAAGGTTTTCTTTTATTTAAGCTGAATGCCTAATTTTAATATACTCGCTAATACACATTCTAATAATATTCAAATAATATAATAATGCTTGGAATTAGGTGCAGGTTCTTACAGATGACTCCTTGGAGTGATTGTCTGCCCTACGTGCCTTAGTGGACTGTGGCTATTTTGTGAATGATATGTTGTACTGAAGACTATTTCTTGTGTTGCTACTGTCGTTATTGTAAATGACCCCTATTGTAATTTGGGGTCTACTTTTGATTTGTACCGATATTAACTAGATAGACACCCTATTTGCTTGTTTTGCTACTGGTTTAGTATCTATCACAGGCTTATGAAGTATTAGGTAAAGGGTTAAGTAAAATGATTCTATCCAATCTTAAGAAGGTACACATCGGTAAGCTAAGATCAACATGTACTTTTGTAACAAGGATTGACAAACAAACGAGACATAGTTATCATGCTAGGCTGTTAATCAAGCGAGACTTCGAGATGACTAGTAGGTATTTCGATTGGTGATAAATAGTAATCTTAGTTGGAAATGAATTTGAGATTGAAAGTTTTGAGGCCTTTAGAAAATTAGGTAAAAGTAAAGAGCCCAATTACAGCCGTTATGCTGCCGATTTTCCAGAGAATTTTTGGAGTTTAGGCTGACGTTAAGTGTTAAACCTTAATGAACGATTAAGTACGTGAAATGATATGAATGTTTAGATCACACCTTAGTCTAACCTCTATAGGTCGGGTTAGGGCGTGACAGTCTTGCCCAAGATGCCTGGGACTCGAGAATAGAAATATGATGGATAAAGCATAATGGAAAGGCTAAATAGGGAAAAAAAGGAAAAGAGGGTGCAACACGAGGACTTCCCATAGGGACACCATCCAAGTACAACTTTCGCCCAAGCACGCTTAACTTCAGAGTTCTGATGGGATTTGGTGAATAGTACTGATATGATCGCACCCGTCATACTGATGGTGCAAAGCCCTTATGTGTTGACGGTTCACAGTCCCAGCCAAGAGAGACGACTCATTCAAAAGGGCCAATGGGTTTATCGACAGCCCATCTACTCCAACAATTGATCATTCTTATAAGACGTGATATCAGTGCGCTGTAGAGCCACTAATGTTCCGTGAGTTGGGTTCTCATCCTTCTCGCAGCTCACAAAAAATGACCCGGGATGAATAAACAGCGCAAAAAGAAGAAAAGTGGACCGAAACTGATGAAAACTAAAAATTTTGGGTGCCAAAAATATGGGCAGCCGACCAGCCTTGCTGCCCTCGTCGTAGAGCTCCTAAAGAGCTTTCCAATGGTATGCTATGCACCGCATAACTCTTTACTGATCAAAAGCTATGGGCACCAGAGCGATGGAAACCTGGTCATAAGCCCCACGCCATCGGTTTGCGGTCCCAGCCTCTACGCGAAGCGAAGTTGTCTTGCCCAAGATGTTGTGGGACTTGAGAATAGAAATGTGATGGATAAAGCATCTTGGCAAGGTTGAACAGGGAAAAGAAATGAAAAGGAGGTGCAACACGAGGACGTCCCTGGGGGTCACCGATCCTAGTACTACTCTCGCCCAAGCACGCTTAACTTCGGAGTTCTGATGGGATTCGGTGCATTAGTGCTGGTATGATTGCACCCGTCATGCTGATGGTGCAAAGCCCATATGTGTTGATGGTTCATAGTCCCAGCCAAGAGAAACAACCCATTCAAAAGGCCCAATGGGCTTATCGACAGCCTATCTTCTTCAACAACCAATCATTCTGGCAAGACGTGATATCGACACATTGCGGAGTCTCTAATGTTTCTTGAGTTGGGTTCTTGTCCTTTTTGTAGCTCATGACGAATGAACCTGGATGAAAAAATAGCGTAAAAAGAAGAAAAGTAGCCCGAAAGTAATGGAAACGTTCGATTTTGGGTGCTAAAAATAGGGGCAGCCGAGAAGGCTTGCTGCCCCCATCGTAGAGCTCCGAGATAGCTTTCCAACGGTTTGTTGTGTGCCACATAACTCCTTACAGATCAAATGTTATGGGCACCGGAGCGATGGAGACCTGGTCATAAGACCCATGCCCTCGGTTTGGCCCAGTCTCTACGCGAAGCAAAGTTGTCTTGCCGAAGATGTCATGGGACTCGAGAATAGAAATGTGATGGATAAACATCATGACAAGGCCAAATAGGGGACAAAAATGAAAAGAGGGTGCAATACGAGGATTTCCCAAGAGGACACCCATCCTAGTACAACTCTTGCCCAAGCACGCTTAACTTCGGAGTTCTGATGGAATCCAGTGATTAGTGCTGATATGATCGCACCCGTCATGATGATGGTGCAAAGCCCTTATGTGTTTACGGTTCACAGTCCCAGCGAAGAGAGACGACTCATTCAAAAGGCCCAATGGGCTTATCGATAGCCCATCTCCTCTAACAATTCATCATTCTCGCAAGACATGATGTCAACGCATTGTACAACCACTAATGTTTCGCGAGTTGGGTTCTCATCCTTCTTGTAGCTCACGACGAACGACCCGGGATGAATAAACAGCGCAAAAAAAAGAAAAATTGCCCAAAATTGACAAAAATGATCAATTTTGGGTTCCAAAAATAGGGGCAGCCGACCAGCCTTGCTACCCCCGTCGTAGAGCTCCCAAAGAGCTTTCGAATAGTATGTTGTGCACTGCATAACTCCTTACTGATCAAAAGGTATGGGCACCAGAGTGACGGAGACATGGTCATAAGCCCCACGCCATCGATTTGCGGTTCGAGCCTCTGCGCGGATCGAAGTTGTCTTGCCCAAGATGCCATAGGACTCGAGAATATAAATGTGATGGATAAAGCATCTTGGCAAGGCTGAACAGGGAAAAAAATGAAAAGGGGGTGCAACACGAGGACTTCCCAAGGGGTCATCGATCCTAGTACAACTCACGCCCAAGCACGCTGAACTTCGGAGTTCTGATGGGATCCAGTGCATTAGTGCTGGTATGATCGCACCTTTCATGCTGATGGTGCAAAGCCCTTATGTGTTGATAGTTCGCAGTCCTAGCCAAGAGAAACAACCCTTTCAAAAGGCCCAATGGGCTTATCGACAGCCCATCTTCTTCAACAACCCATCATTCACGTAATACATGATATCGACGCGTTGTAGAGCCTCTAATGTTCCATGAGTTGGGTTCTCGTCCTTTTAGCAGCTCACGACAAACGACCCGGGGTGAAAAAGTTGCGTAAAAGGAAGAAAAGTGGCCCGAAACTATTAAAAACGTTCGATTTTGGGAGCTGAAAATAGGGGCAGTCGAGGAGGCTTGCTGCCCTCGTTGTAGAGCTCCCAGGGAACTTTCCAACGGTTTGCTGTGTGCCGCATAACTCCTTACAGATCAAAAGTTATGGGCACCGGAGCGACGGAGACTTGGTTACAAGCCCCACGCCCTCGTTTTGCAAGCCCAGCCTCTACGCGAAGCGAAGTTGTCTTGCCCAAGATGCCATGGGACTCGAGAATAGAAATTTGATGGATAAAGCATCTTGTCAAGGCCAAACAGGGAAAAGAATGAAAAGCGGGTGCAACACGATGACTTCCTTGGGGGTCACCCATCCTAATACTACTCTCGCCTAAGCACTCTTAACTTCGGAGTTTAGATGGGATCCGGTGCATTAGTGTTGATATGATAGCACCCGTCATATTGATGGTGCAAATCCCTTATGGGTTGATGGTTCACATTCCTAGCCAAGAGAGACGACCTATTCAAAAGGCCCAGTGGGCTTATCGAAAGCCCATCTGCTTCAACAACGCATCAGTCTCATAAGACATGATATTGACGCGTTGTAAAGCCTCTAATGTTCCACGAGTTAGGTTCTCGTTCTTTTCGCGGCTCACGACGAATGACTTGGGATGGAAAAAATAGCATAAAAAGAAGAAACGTATCCCAAAACAAATGAAAACATTCAATTTTGGGTACCAAAAATAGGAACTGCAGAGCAGGCTTGCTGCCCCCGTCGTAGTGCTCCTAGAGAGCTTTCCAAAGGTATGCTGTGTGCCGCATAAGTCCTTACGGGTCAAAAGTTATGGGCACCGGAGCGACGGAGACTTGGTCGCAAGCCCCACGCCATCAGTTTGCAGGCCCAGCCTCTTTGCGAAGCGAAGTTTTTTTGCCCAAGATGTCGTGGGGCTTGAGAATTGAAGTGTGATGGATAAAGCATCTTGGCAAGGCTAAAAAGGGAAAAAAAAATGAAAAGGGGGTCTAACACGTGGATTTCCCACGGGGTCACCCATCCTAGTACTACTCTCGCCCAAGCACGCTTGACTTCGGAATTTTGATGGGATTCGGTGTTTTAGTGCTGGAATGATCGCACTTGTCATGCTGATGGTGCAAAGCCCTTATGTGTTGACGGTTCACTGTCCCAGCCAAGAGAAACAACCCATTCAAAAGGCCCAATGGGCTTATCGACAACCCATCTGCTTCAACAACCCATCATTCTTGCAAGACTTGATATCAACGCATTGTAGAACCTCTATTGTTCCGCGAGTTGGGTTCTCGCCCTTTCTGCGGCCCACGACGAACAACCGGGGATGAAATAACAGCACAAAACTGATTAAAATGTTTGATTTTGGGTACCGTAAACAGGGGCATCCAAGCAGGCTTACTGCTTCCGCCGTAGAGCTCCCAAAGAGTTTTTCAACGGTATGCTATGCGCCGCATAACTCCTTACGGATCAAAAGTTATGGGCACCAGAGCGACGGAGACCTGGTCATAATCCCCATGCCCTCGGTTTGCGGTCCCAGCCTCTACGCGAAGTGAAGTTGTCTTGCCCAAGATGCCGTGGGACTCAGGAATAGAAATATAATGGATAAAGCATCACGGCAAGGCTAAATAGGGAAAAAAATGAAAAGAGGGTGCAATACGAGGACTTCCTAGAGGGACACCCATCCTAGTACTACTCTCGCCCAAGCACGCTTAACTTCGGAATTATGATGGGATCCGATGCATTAGTTCTGATATGATCGCACCCGTCATGCTGATGGTGCAAAGCCCTTATGTGATGACGGTTCACAGTCTCAGCCAAGAGAGATGGCCCATTCAAAAGGCCTAATGGGTTTATCGACAACCCCTCTGCTCCAACAATTCATCATTCTCATAATACGTGATATCGACATAGTGTAGAGCCTCTAATGTTCCGTGAGTTAGGTTCTCGTCCTTCTCACAGCTCATGATGAATGACCCGGGATGAATAAACTGCACAAAAAGAAGAAAAGTTTCCCGAAACTAATGAAAATAATCAATTTTGGGTGCCAAAAATAGGGACAACCGACCAGCCTTGCTGCCCCAATTGTAGAGCTCCCCAAGAGCTTTCCAACGGTATGCTGTGCACCATATAACTCCTTACTGATCAAAAGTTATGAGCACCGGAGTGACGGAGACCTGGTCACAAGCCCCATGCCATCGGTTTGTGGTCCCAGCCTCTACGCGAAGTGAAGTTGTCTTGCCCAAGATGCCGTGGGACTCGAGAATAGAAATGTGATGGATGAAGTATCTTGCAAGGCTAAACAGGGAAAAAAATTGAAAAGGGGTGCAACCCGAGGACTTCACAGGGGTTTACCCATCCTAGTACTATTCTCGCCCAAGCACGCTTAACTTCGGAGTTCTGATGGGATCCGGTGCATTAGTACAGGTATGATCGTACCTGTCATGCTGATTGTGATAACTCGAACCCGGCACGCATTTAATGGCATTTAGGTGCATTTAATTGATTGTTTAACTTAGTTTATTCATTTTGCATTGATTTCATTTTTTTTTTAAAGTATTTCAAAAATACTTACATTAATTATTTTAAATGAATATTAACTAATTTGGTTATTCTTAATACTCGGTTTTGCTTTATTATACTTATTTACTTTATTTTCAACAAAATGAGAAAAGTAACTCCGAGCCGTAGTAGGTTTTAAACTATTCTACTTTTCAAAAATTATAGTTTTATATTATTACTCATCATTTTATTAGCAATCGTTTATTGACCGTTCGATCGTAGCGCATAGAAAATGAAAGTTAGATAAATATTTCTCGGATTTTGTGAATAGTATTTCTAGTTTTATTTAATTATTTTTTAGTTGATTTGCATTAAATTGCATTGTTTTAACTTAAATTATATTAAAGGGCATCAAAATAGGCTAATTTTACCATTTTTAATTTGATTTTGGCCAAGCCTTTTTGCGTTTGACTATTTTGACCGTAAGTTGTCATCTTTTATAAAACAAAGGAAAGAAAAAAAAATAATAAAAACAAGGCAAAGGTGACCATGGCCGAAAGCTCAAAGGACAAAAAAAAAATATGTTTTGCATTTTTCTTCTACAATTTTGCGTAGAATTGAACGAGGATCGAGGCTAGGGTTCTTGTAAGGCTTCCTCTTCAATCTCTGTGAGGGTTTTCACGTTTTTGTGCATTTTTATTTGAATTTGATTTTTGTTTCAAATTTTCAGATTTGATATTTATCGCGTTATAATGCTTGTTATTGCTTGAAATAACTTCCTTAGGATTCGTAGAGTATTGCTTGTTAGTTCTTTAGCGATTTTTACGACTAGAAACACAAATTGAAATTAGGGAAGAACGTGAATAGTAAAAATGAATAGTAAAACCCTATATTTTCGGATAGTTTATCCGAATTGCGATTTCTTGATTTGGATAGGTGCCATTAACGTTAGAAAGATAAAATGTGCAATAAAAATGAACTGGCCTTTGTTAAAATTGAAAATTAGACAAAGAAACGTAAAGGGGCCGTTTGACCAAGAGTTGACCGTGCTCGAATTGAGTTGGGGGTTTTGCTATTGAGGGCATGGAAGCACTTTTGGCGCTGTTGTGGCGTTGATTGAGCGACCGGTTAGCATAGTTGTAGTTCAAACACAGTATGTGGACTTTTGGGCTTCGTGTGAAAAAGTGAAGTTTCGTGATATAGAAACGTGCCTTGTAGTGCCTAAGTGAATGTAGTGAAATTGGTTTCCTAATTCCGTAGCTCGTTTGCACGTAATTGCCTTTGGAAGTTAGAGATTGAATAGTGATATTTGTCGTTTTCGTGTTTGAACTGCTATTACTTGTTTAGTTGATGTTATTGTTGATATTAATGATAATCATGCTTGAAAAGTTAATTGAATGCTAATATTGATTGTAAATGCTTGATATCTTGAAAAGTTAGATATTGAATAGTGATATTTGTCGTTTTCGTGTTTGAACTGCTTTAGTCTTTATTGGTATTATCTCGGCGCTCTTGGTTGGAATTTTATTCTTCTTCGGTATTCGTGTCAGCGGGATTCTTGTTTGGATTTATGTACGGTATCTTCATTTGAGCCTTTATTCGTCATTATTATGTGGAATTTCTTCTTAAGCTTCCCTATTGGCCTTCTTGTTTAGTATACTTGCTTAGCAACCGATGAAGATTAGTCAGAGTTGGATTCAGTGGATGCAGAGTTCTATTGGAAGAAGAATTGCGAGGACACAATTGTTTTAAGGGGGGGAGGATGTGATAACCCGAACCCGGTACGCATTTAATGGCATTTAGGTGTATTTAATTGATTGTTTAACTTAGTTTATTCATTTTTCATTGATTTCATATTTTTTTTTTAAAAAAGTATTTCAGTAATACTTACATTAAGTATTTTAAATGAATATTAACTAATTTGGTTATTTTTAATACTCAGTTTTGCTTTATTATACTTATTTACTTTATTTTCAACAAAATGAGAAAAGTAACTCCGAGCCGTAGTAGGTTTTATACTATTCTACTTTTCAAAAATTATAGTTTTATATTATTGCTCATCATTTTATTAGCGATCGTTTATTGACCGTTCGATCGTAGCGCATAGAAAATGAAAGTTAGATAAATATTTCTCGGATTTTGTGAATAGTATTTCTAGTTTTATTTAATTAGTTTTTAGTTGATTTGTATTAAACTGCATTGTTTTAACTTGAATTAGATTAAATGGCATCAAAATAGGCTAATTTTACCATTTTTAACTTGATTTTGACCAAGCCTTTTTGCCTTTGACCATTTTGCCCCTAAGTTGACATCTTTTATAAAACAAAGGAAAGAAAAAAAAAAAAAACAAGGCAAAGGCCACCATGGCCGAAAGCTCAAGGGAAAAAGAAAAAAAAATTATTTTGCAACTTTTTCTTCTACAATTTTGCATATAATTGAACGAGGATCGAAGTTAGGGTTCTTTCAAGGCTTCTTTTTCAATCTCTGCGAGGGTTTTCACGTTTTTGTGCATTTTTATTTGAATTTGATTTTTGTTTCAAATTTTCAGATTTGATATTTATCACGTTATAATGCCTGTTATTGCTTGAAATAACTTCCTTAGGGTTCGTAGAGCATTTCTTGTTAGTTATTTAGCGATTTTTACGGCTAGAAACACAAATTGAAATTAGGAAAGAAAGTGAATAGTAAAAATGAATAGTAAAACCCCAGATTTTTGAATTTTTTATCAAAATTGCGATTTCTTGATTTGGATAGGTGCCATTAACGTTAGAAAGATAAAATGTGCAATAAAAACGAATCGGCCTTTGTTAAAATTGAAAATTAGACAAAGAAACGTAAAGGGGCCGTTTGACCAAGAGTTGACCGTGCTCGAATTGAGTTGGGGGTTTTGCTATTGAGGGCATGGAAGCACTTTTGGCACTGTTGTGGGGTTGATTGAGCGACCGGTTAGCATAGTTGTTGTTCAAACGCAGTAGGTGGACTTTCGATCTTCGGGTGAGAAAGCGAAGTTTCGTGATATAGAAACGTGCTTTGTAGTGCCTAAGTGAATGTAGTGAAATCGGTTTCCTAATTCCGTAGCTCGTTTGCTCGTAATTACCTTTGGGAGTTAGAGATTGAATAATGATATTTGTCGTTTTCGTGTTTGAACTGCTATTACTTGTTTAGTTGATGTTATTGTTGATATTAATGATAATCATGCTTGAAAAGTTAATTGAATGCTAATATTGATTGTAAATGCTTGATATCTCATATATCACCACTAATTTGTACTTTCGTGCTATCACTCGTTTATTGCTTGTATCTCGTATTGCATTGCATAGTGTCAGGCGCGTGAGTGATGGGCCTCTCTGGGTAGTCTCGGGCTACCAGGGTTGGTTTGCTCTAGCTCCGTGTCCTATTCCCATTCTTGCTAGGGGTGCCGCCCTGGGAGATTTAGGTTGTAGATGTGTCGGGGTACATCCGGGGTATACCCAGTAGATGTTATAAGGTGGTTGCGAGCTTATTGTCATCATTGTCAACATCAAGCTCGAGATTGATGTATTGCTCGTGAAATGGTACATTGCTTGTATGAGTGAACCGTGACCTTCAAAGTGTGGTATAGCTTTGAATGGTTGTGTTAATGCTTTCTTTAATTGTTTATTGTTTTGTCGTTTATATTGAATGCTTTCTTATTGATTATATTGCTTAACTGTACCTATTTGCATTGCACGATCTTCTTTCTCTCCACCTCGATATCTGTTTCACCCTCACTGAGTATACGTGTTATGTATACTCACTCCTCACCACCACATTTCAGGAAATACCATGTTAGCTAGAAAGTTCGTGGTTATGTGATAGATCGTGCTTGAAGAGTTGCCTTGCGTGCTATGTGGCTTGAGTTGTCAAAGGTGTAAAGATTTTACTTTCATGAGATGTATATAATCAATGTGTAATGAAAAGTCATTTAAATTTTATGTATAGGTTAGTAAGTTCTGGTTTCAATGCATGTTTGTAATGTCCAAAGGAAAAGAGTTAGAATGGTCTGGCTACTTGGAAATATGTATATTTGCTATGTTTAATTGTTGAGAACCGAGGCTCAGATGGCCTTGAGGAATTGTGAATGGTTGGACACGGTACTGGTCCACTTATATGATGTCGCAGGTTTTGCATTTTGCCTAGAAACAGGGGAGACTCCGTCTGTTTTTCCTAAATTTTGTGCCCAGGTTTGGAATTGGGTTGCAATTAGATTGATTTAATAGAACTCCCAGTCTCGAGAAGGATCGGGGTGTTACACTAATGGTGCAAAGCCATTATGTGTTGACGATTCACAGTCCCACCCAAGAGAGATGGCCCATTCAAAAGGCCTAATGGGCTTATC
Source organism: Ehretia macrophylla (assembly GCA_037974665.1). Taxonomy (NCBI): domain Eukaryota; kingdom Viridiplantae; phylum Streptophyta; class Magnoliopsida; order Boraginales; family Ehretiaceae; genus Ehretia; species Ehretia macrophylla. The sequence goes on along the minus strand of CM075771.1, from coordinate 44,550,572 downwards.
GACAGCCCATCTGCTTCAACGACTCATCATTTTTGCAAGACGTGATATCAACGCATTGTAGAGCCTCTAATGTTCCGCAAGTTGGGTTCTCGTCCTTTTTGCTGCTCACAACGAATGACCTGAGATGAAGAAATAGTGCAAAAAGAAAAAAAGTTGCCCGAAACTGATGAAAATGTTCAATTTTTGGTGCTGAAAATAGGGGCAGCCGAGCAGGTTTGCTGCCCCGGTCGTAGTGCTCCCAGAGAGCTTTCCAACGGTTTATTGTGCACCAGAGCGACGGAGACCTGGTTGCAAGCCCTACGCCCTCAGTTTGCAGGCCCAACCTCTATGCGAAGCGAAGTCTTGCCTAAGATGTCGTGGGGCTCGAGACTAGAACTGTGATGGATAAAGCATCTTGGCAAGGCTAAGCAGGGAAAAAAATGAAAAGGGGGTACAACACGAGGACTTCCCCGGGAGAGACCCATCCTAGTACTACTCTCGCCCAAACATGCTTAACTTCGGAGTTTTGATGGGATCTGGTGCATTAGTGCTGGTTTGATCGCACCCGTCATGCTGATGGTACAAAGCCCTTATGTGTTGCCGGTTCACAGTCCCTGCCAAGAGAAACAACCTATTCAAATGGCCCAATGGGCTTGTCCATAGCCCATTTACTTCAACAACACATCATTCTCGCAAGACGTGATATCGATGTGTTGTGGAGCCTCTAATGTTCTGCGAGTTGGGTTCTCGTTCTATTCACTGCTCACGACGAACGACCCGGGATGAAAAAATAGCGCAAAAATAAGAAAAGTGGCCCGAAACTGATGAAAATGAGCGATTTTGGGTGCCAAAAATAGGCGCAACCAAGTAGGCTTGCAGACCGTGTCGTAGAGCTCCAAGAGAGCTTTCCAATGGTATATTGTGGGCCACATAACTTCTTACGGATCAAAAGTTATGGGCACCTGAGCGACAGAGACCTGGTCACAAGCCCTACGCCCTCGGTTTGTTGGCCCAACGTCTACGCGAGGCAAACTTGTCATGCCCAAGATACCGTGGGATTCGAGAATAGAAATGTGATGGACAAAATATCTTGGCAAGGCTAAACGGGGGAAAAAAATGAAAAAGGGGTGCAACCATGGGACTTCCTAGTGGGTCACCAATCCTAGTACTACTCTCGCCCAAGCACGCTTAACTTCAAAGTTCGGATGGGATCCGATGCATTAGTACTGATATAATCGCACCCATCATGCTGATGGTGCAAAGCCCTTATGTGTTGACGGTTCAAAGTCCAAGCCAAGAGAGACGTCCCATTCAAAAGGCCCTATGGGCTTATCGGTAGCCCATCTGTTTCAACAATGCATCATTGTCATAAGACGTGATATCGACGAGTTGTAAATCCTCTAATGTTCCGCGTGTTGGGTTCTCGTCCTTTTGGCCGCTCATGACGAACGACCCAAAATGAAAAAATAGCGTGGAAAGAAGAAAAGTAGCCCGAAACTAATGAAAACATTTGATTTTGGATACCAAAAATAGGGGTAACCTAGCAGACTTGCCACCGCCATTGTGGAGCTCCCAGAGAGCTTTCCAACGGTATGCTGTGCACTGCATAACTCCTTATGGATCAAAAGTAATGGGCACCGGAGTGACAGAGACATAATTAGAAGTCCCATGCCCTCAGTTTGCGGGCCCAGCCTCTACGCGAAGCAAAGTTGTCTTGCCCAAGATGGCGTGGGACTCGAGCATCGAAATGTGATGGATAAAGCCTCTTGGCTAGGCTAAATAGGGAAAAAATTGAAAAAGGGGTACAACACGAAGACTTCCCAGGGGGTCACCCATCCTAGTACTATTCTCGTCAAAGCACGCTTAACTTCGGAGTTCTGATGGGATCCGGTGCATTAGTGCTGATATGATCGTACCCGTCATGCTGATGGTAGAAGGCCCTTATGTGTTGACGGTTCACAGTCCCAGCCAAGAGAGATGACCTATTCAAAAGGCCCTTTGGCCTTATCGATAGCCCACCTGCTCCAACAATTCATCATTCTGGCAAACGTGATATCGACGAGTTCTAGAGCCTTTAATGTTTCGCGAGTTGGGTTCTCGTCCTTCCGCTGCTCACGATGAACGACCCAGGATGAAGAAATAGCGCAAAAAGAAGAAAAGTTGCCCGAAATTGATGAAAATGATTAATTTTAGGTGCCAAAAATTGGGGCAACCGACCAGCCTTGCTGCCTCCGTTGTAGAGCTCCCGAAGAGCTTTCCAACGGTATGTTGTGCACCGCATAACTCCTTACTAATCAAAAGTTATGTGCACTTGAGCGACGAAGACCTGGTCATAAGCCCCACGCCATCGGTTTGCAGTCCCAACCTCTACGCGAAGCAAGGTTGTCTTGCCGAAGATGCTGTAGGACTCGAGAATAGAAATGTGATGGATAAAGCATCTTGGCAAGGCTAAACAGGGAAAAGAAATGAAAATTGGGTGCAACCCAAGGACTTCCTAAGTGGTCACCCATCCTAGTACTACTCTCGCCCAAGCACGCTTAACTTCGGAGTTCTGATGGGATCCGGTGCATTAGTGCGGGTATGATCGCACCCGTCAAGCTGATGGTGCAAAGCTTTTATGTATTGACGGTTCACAGTCCCAGCCAAGAAAGATGGCCCATTCAAATGGCCCAATGGACTTATCGACAGCCCATCTGCTTCAACAACTCATCATTCTCACAAGGCGTGATATCGACGCGTTGTAGAGCCTCTAATGTTCCGTGAGTTGGGTTCTCGTACTTTTTGCAACTCACGACGAACGACCTAGGATGAAGAAACAGCGCAAAAACAAGAAAAGTTGACCGAAACTGATGAAAACGTTCAATTTTGGTGCCAAAAATAGAGGCAGCCTAGCAGGCTTGCTGCCCCCATTGTAGAGCTCCAATTGAGCTTTCCAACAGTATGTTGTGCGTCGCATAACTCCTTACGGATCAAAAGTTATGGTCCCCGAAGTGATGGATACCTGGTCAAAAGCCCCACGCCCTCAGTTTGCCGGCCCAACCTCTACGCGAAGAGAAGTTGTCTTGCCCAAGATGTCATGGGACTTGAGAATTGAAATGTGATGGATAAAACATCTTGGCAAGGCTAAATAGGGAAAAAAAAGGGGGTGCAACCCGAGGGCTCCCCAAGGGGTTACCCATCCTAGTACTACTCTCTCCCAAGCACCCTTAACTTCGGAGTTCTGATGGCATTCGGTGTATTAGTGCTGGTATGATCACACCTGTCATGCTGATGGTGCAAAGCCCTTATGTGTTGACGGTTCACAGTCCCAATCAAGAGAGACGACGCATTCAAAAGGCCCAACGGCTTATCGACAGCCCATCTGCTCCAACAACGTAGCAATCTCACAAGACATGATATCGACGTTTTGTAGAGCCTCAAATGTTCCACGAGTTGGGTTCTCATCCTTTTCGTGGCTCACAACGAAGGACCCGAATGAAAAAATAGCGTAAAAAGATAAATGTATCCCAAATCTGATGAAAATGTTCAATTTTGGGTACCAAAAATAGGAGCAACCGAGCAGGCTTGCTTCCCCTGTCGTAGAGCACCCAAAGAGCTTTCCAACGGTATGCTGTGCGCCGCATAACTCCTTACGGATCAAAAGTTATGGGCACCTGAGTGACGGAGACCTGTTCGCAAGCCCCACGCCCTCAGTTTGCTGTCCTAGCCTCTAAGCTAAGTGAAGTTGTCTTGCCCAAGATGCCATATAACTCGTAAATAGAAATGTGATGGATAAAGCATCTTGGCAAGGCTAAACAGGGAAAAAAATGAAAAGATGGTGCAACACGAGGACTTCCTAGAGGGACACCCATCCTAGTACTACTCTTGCCCAAGCACGCTTAACTTCGGAGTTCTGATGGGATCCGGTGCATTAGTGCTGATATGATCGCACCCGTCATGCTGATGGTAGAAAGCCTTTATGTGTTGACGATTCACAGTCCCAGCCAAGAGAGACGACCCATTCAAAAGGCCCAATGGCCTTATCGACAGCCCATCTGCTCCAATAATTTATCATTCTGGAAAACGTGATTTCAACGCGTTCTAGAGCCTCTAATGTTTCGCTAGTTGGGTTCTCGTCCTTCTCGCAGCTCACGATGAATGACCCGGGATGACGAAATAGTACAAAAAGAAGAAAAGTTGCTCAAAACTGATGAAAATAATTAATTTTACATGCCAAAAATTGGTGCAGCTGACCAGCCTTACTGCCCCTATCGTAGAGCTCCCAAAGAGCATTCCAACGGTATGCTGTGTAGCGCATAACTCCTTACTAATCAAAAGTTATGGGCACTATAGCGATGGAGACCTGGTCACAAGCCCCATGCTATCGGTTTGCGGTCCCAGCCTCTACGCGAAGCGAAGTTGTCTAGCCGAAGATGCCGTGGGACTCGAGAATAGAAATGTGGTGGATAAAGCATCTTGGAAAGGCTAAACAAGGAAAAGAAATGAAAAGGGGTTGCAACCCAAGGACTTCCTAGGGGGTCACCCATCTTAGTACTACTTTTACCCAAGCAAGCTTAACTTTGGAGTTCTGATGGGATCCGGTGCATTAGTGCAGGTAAGATCGCACCCGTCAAGCTGATGGTGCAAAGCTTTTATGTATTGACGGTTCACAGTTCCAGCCATGAGAGATGGCCCATTCAAATGGCCCAATGGGCTTATCGACATCCCATCTGCTTCAACAACTCATCATTCTCGCAAGACGTGATATCGATGCGTTGTAGAGCCTCTAATGTTCCGTGAGTTGGGTTCTCGTACTTTTCGCAGCTCACGACGAACAACCTGGGATGAAGAAACAACGCAAATAGAAGAAAAGTTGCCCGAAACTGATGAAAATGTTCAATTTTGGTACAAAAAATAGGGGCAGCTGAGCAGGGTTGCTGCCCCAGTTGTAGAGCTCCGATAGAGCTTTCCAACGGTATGTTGTGCGTCGCATAACTCCTTGCAAATCAAAAGTTATAGTCCTCGAAGTGACGGAGACCTAGTCAAAAGCCCCACGCCCTCGGTTTGCGGGCCCAACCTCTATGGGAAGCGAAGTTGTCCTGCCCAAGATGTCATGGGACTTGAGAATAGAAATGTGATGGATTAAACATCTTGGCAAGGCTAAATAGGGGAAAAAAAGGGCTACAACCCGAAGGCATCCCAAGGGGCCACCCATTCTAGTACTACTCTTTCCCATGCACCCTTAACTTCGGTGTTTTGATGGCATCCGGTGTATTTGTGCTGGTATGATCACATCCATCATGCTGATGGTGCAAAGCCCTTATGTGTTGATGGTTCACAGTCCCAGTCAAGAGAGATGGCCCATTCAAAAGGCCCAATGGCTTATCGACAGCCCATCTGCTCCAACAACGTAGCATTCTCACAAGACGTGATATCAACATTTTGTGGAGCCTCTAATGTTCCGCGAGTTTGGTTCTCATCCTTTTCGTGGCTCACGACGAACGACTCGGGATGAAAAACTGCACAAAAAGCTGAAAAGTCGCACGAAACTAATGAAAACATTCGATTTTGGATACCAAAAATAGGGACAGCCACGCAAGCTTGCTGCCCCCATCGCAGAGCTCCTAGAGAACTTTCCAACGGTATGCTGTGCGTTGCATAACTCATTACAAATCAAAAGTTATGGGCACCTGAGTGACGGAGACCTAGGCACAAGTTACACACCCTCAGTTTGCGGGCCCAGCGTCTACGAGATGCGAAGTTATGTTGCCCAAGATACCGCGGGACTCGAGAAACAAAATTTGATGGATAAAGCATCCTGGTAAGGCTAAACAAGGAAAATAGAATGAAAAGGGGGTGCAACACGAGGAATTTCCAGGGGGTCTCCCATCCTAGTACAACTCTCGCCCAAGCATACTAAACTTCAGAGTTCTGATGGGGTCCAGTGAATTAGTGCTCGTATGATAGCACTCGTCATGCTGATGGTGCAAAGTCCTTATGTGTTGACGGTTCACAGTCCTAGCCAAGAGAGACGGCCCATTCAAAAGGCCCAATGGGCTTATCGACAGCCCATCTGCCTCAACAACGCATCATTCTCGGAAGACGTGATATCTACGCATTGTTGAGCCTCTAATGTTCCTCAAGTTGGGTTCTAGTCCTTTTCTCAGCTCACGACGAACGACTCGGGATGAAAAAACTTCGTAAAAGGTAGAAAAGTGGACCGAAACTGATGGAAACGTTCAATTTTGGAACCAAAAATAAGGGCAGCAGAGCAGGCTTACTGCCCTTATTATAGAGCTCGTAGAGAGGTTTTCAAGGGTATGTTGTGTGCCACATAACTCCTCACGGATCAAAAGTTATGGGCACCAGAGTGACAGAGACCTGGTCACAAGCCCCACACCCTCGGTTTGCGGGCCCAGCCTCCACGCGAAGCACAGTTGTCTTGTAAAAGATACCGTGGGACTCAAGAATATAAATGTGATGGATAAAGCATCTTGGCATGGCTAAACAAGGAAAAAAAATGAAAATGGGTTACAACATGAGGACTTCCTAAGGGGTCACCCATCCTAGTACTGTTCTCATCCTAGCACGCTTAACTTCGGAGTTCTGATGGGATCCAAGGCATTAGTGCTGATATGATAGCACCCGTCATGTTGAGGGCGCGAAACCCTTATGTGTCCTCCTTTTCGCGGCTCACGACAAGCGATCCGAGATGAAGAAACAGCGCAAAAAGAAGAAAAGTGGCCTGAAACTGATGAAAATGTTTGATATTTAGCTCTGAAATCTGGCGCAGCCGAGAAGGCTTGTTTCCCTTGTCGTAGAGCTCCCAAAGAGCTTTCCAACGACATGTTGTGCACCGCATAACTCCTTACGGATAAAAAGTTATGGGCACCGAAGCGACGGAGACCTGTTCACAAGCCCCACGCCTTCGGTTTACAGGCCCAGCCTCTACGCGAAGCGAAGTTGTCTTGCCCAAGATGCTGTAGTACTCGAGAATAGATATGTGATTGATAGAGCATCTTGGCAAGGCTAAATAGTAAAAAAAAATCGAAAAGCGGGTACAACACGAGGACTACCCAAGGGGTCACCTATCCTAGTACTACTCTCGCCCAAGCACGCTTAACTTCAGAGCTATGAAGGGATCAGGGGCAATAGTACTGATATGATCGCACCCGTCATGTTGATGTAGCAAATCCCTTATGTGTCGTACTTTTTGCGGCTCACGACGAACAATCTGGGACGAAGAAATACAGCAAAAAGAAGAAAATTGGTCAAAAACTAATGAAAACGTTCGATATTTACCTCCAAAAACTGGCGCAACAGAGAATGCATGCTGCACCAATTGTAGAGCTCCTAGAGAACTTTCCAATGATATGCTCTGCGTAGCATAACTCCTTACGGATCAAAAGTTATGGTCACCGGAGCGACGGAGACCTGGTCACATGCCCCACGGCCTCGGTTTGCGAGCCCAGCCTCTATGCCAAGCGATGTTGTCTTGCCCAAGATGCCGTGGGACTTGAGAATAGAAATGTGATGGATAAAGCATCTTGGCAAGGCTAAACAGGGAAAAAAGAATAAAAAGGTGGTGCAACACGGGGATTTCCCAGGGGGTCACCCATCCTATTACTACTGTCGCCCAAGCACGCTTAACTTCGGAGTCTGATAGGATTCGGTGCATTAGTGCTAGTATGATCGCACCCGTCATGCTGTTGGTGCAAAGCCCTTATGTGTTGACGGTTCACAGTCCCAGCCAAGGGAGACGGCCCATTCAAAAGGCCCAATGGGCTTATCGACGGTCGATCTGTGCCTACAACGTAGCATTTTGGAAAGACGTGAAATCGATGCATTGTAGAGCCTCTAATGTTCCATGAGTTGGGTTCTCGACCATTTCGCCGGTCATGACAAACGACCCGGGATAAAAAACAGCACAAAAGCTAAAAAGTCGCCTGAAACTGATGAAAACGTTCGATTTTGGATACCAAAAATAGGGGCAGCCGAGCAGGCTAGCTACCCCCGTCGTAAAGCTACTAGAGAACTTTCCAACGGTATGTTGTGCGTCGTATAACTCCTTACGGATCAAAAGTTATGGGCACCGGAGCGACGGAGACCTGGTCACAAGTTCCACTCCCTCAATTTGCGGGCCCAGCATCTACGAGATGCGAAGTTCTCTTGCCCAAGATGGCGTGGGACTCGAGAAAAGAAATGTGATGGATAAAGCATCTTGGCAACGCTAAACAAGGAAAATAGAATGAAAAGAGGGTGCAACACGAGGACTTCCCAAGGGGTCACCCATCCTAGTACTACTCTCGCCCAAGCATGCTTAACTTCAGAGTTTTGATGGGGTCCAGCACATTAGTGCTCGTATGATCGCACCCGTCATGATAATGGTGCAAAGCCCTTATGTGTTGATGGTTCACAGTCCCAGCCAAGAGAGACAGCCTATTCAAAAGGCCTAATGGGCTTATCGACAGCCCATCAGCTTCAACAACGCATCATTCTCAGAAGGCGTGATATCTGCGCATTGTAGAGCCTCTAATGTTCCTCAAGTTGTGTTCTTGTCCTTTTCTCAGCTCATGAAGAACGACCCAGGATGAAAAAACTACGTAAAAAGTAGAAAAGTAGCCTGAAACTGATGAAAACGTTCAATTTTGGGTACCGATAATAAGGGCAGCTAACAAGCATGCTTGCCCATCGTAAAGCTCCCAAAGAAGTTTCCAACAGTATACTGTGCGCCGCATAACTCACGGATCAAAAGTGATGGGCACCGGAGTGACGGAGACCTGATCCCAAACCCCACGCCCTCGATTTGTGGGCCCAACATCTACGTGAAGCGCAGTTGTCTTGCACAAGATGCCATGGGACTCAAAAATAGCAATGTGATGGATAAAGCATCTTGGCCTAACTAAACAAGGAAAAAAAATGAAAAGAGGGTGCAATATGAGGACTTCCTAGGGGGTCACCCATCCAAGTACTGCTCTCGCCCAAGCACGTTTAGCTTCGGAGTTCTGATGGGATCTGGGCCATTAGTGTTGATATGATAGCACCCGTCATGTTAAGGGCGCAAAGCCCTTATGTGTCCTCCTTTTCGCGGCTCACGACGAGCGATACGGGATGAAGAAACAGTTCAAAAAGAAGAAAAGTGCCCTGAAACTTATGAAAATGTTAGATATTTAGCTCCAAAATCAAGAGCAGCCGAGAAGGCTTGTTGCCTCCATTGTAGAGGTCCCAGAGAGCTTTCCAATGATATGTTGTGCACCACATAACTCCTTACGGATAAAAAGTTATGGGCATCGAAACGACGGAGACCTAGTCACAAGTCCAACGCCCTGAGTTTGCGGGACCAGCCTCTACGCGAAGTGAAGTTGTCTTGCCCAAGATGCTATGGTACTCAAGAATAGAAATGTGATGGATAATGCATCTTGGCAAGTCTAAACAGGGAAAAAAAAATGAAAAGGGGGTGCAACACGAGGACTTGCCAAGGGGTCACCCGTCTTAGTACTACTCTCTCCTAAACATCCTTAACTTCAGAGTTCTGATGGGATCCGGCGCATTAGTACTGGTATGATCACACCCGTCATGTTGATGGTGCAAAGCCCTTACGTGTTGACGGTTCACAGTCTCAGCCAAGGGAGATGGCCCATTCAAAAGGCCAAATGGGCTTATCGACAGCCATCTGTTCCAACAATGTAGCATTCTCGCAAGACGTGATATCAACGCATTGTAGAGCCTCTAATGTTCTACGAGTTGGGTTCTCATCCTTTTCGCGGGTCACGATGAATGATCTGGGATTAAAAAAAAGGCACAAAAAGAAGAAAAATTGCCCGAAACTGAAGAAAATGTGTGATTTTGGGAACTGAAAACAGGCACAGCCAAGCATGCTTGATGCCCCCATTGTAGAGCTCTAATAGAACTTTCTAACGGTATGTTGTGCATCATATAACTCCTTACGGATCAAAAGTTATGGTCCTCGGAGTGACGGAGACCTGGTCATATGCCCCACGCCCTCGGTTTACGGGCCCAACCTATACGTGAAGCGAAGTTGTCTTGCCCAAGATGTCATGGGACTTGAGAATAGAAATGTGATAGATAAAGCATCTTGGCAAGGCTAAACATGGAAAAAAATGAAAAGGTGGTGCAACCCGAGGGCTTCCCAAGGGGTCACCCATCCTCGTACTAGTCTCTCCCAAGCACCCTTAACTTCAGAGTTCTGATTGGATTAGGTGCATTAGTGCTGGTATGATCACACCCGTCATGCTGATGTTGCAAAGCCCTTATGTGTTGACGGTTCACAGTCCCAGCCAAGAGAGATGGCCAATTCAAAAGGCCTAATGGCTTATTGACAGCACATCTACTCCAACAACACAGCATTCTTGCATGATGTGATATCAACGCGTTGTAGATCATCTAATGTTCTACAAGTTGGGTTTTTGTCCTTTTCATGGTTCATGACGAATGACCCGGAACGAAAAACAGCGTAAAAAGAAGAAAAGTACCCCAAAACTTATGAAAATGTGCAATTTTGGTTAACAAAAATAGGCGCAGCCGAGCAAGCTATTTTTCCCTGTCGTAGAGCTCCTATAGAGCTTTCCAACGGTATGTTGTGCACCGCATAACTCCTTACTGATCAAAAGTAATAGGCACCGGAGCGACGGAGACCTAGTCATAAGCCCCACTCCCTCGGTTTGCGGGCCCAACCTCTACACGAAGCAAAGTTGTCTTGCCCAAGATGCCATCGGACTCGAGAATAGAAATGTGATGGATAAAGCATCTTGGCAAGGCTAAACGGGGAAAAAAATTGAAAAGGGGTTCCAACACAAAGCCTTCCCATGGGGTTAACCATCCTAGTACTACTCTCGCCCAAGCACGCTTAATTTTGGAGTTCTGATGGGATCCGGTGCATTATTGCTGGTATGGTCACACCCGTCATGCTGATCGTGCAAAGCCTTTATGTGTTGATGATTCACAGTCCTACCCAAGAGAGACAGCCCATTCAAAAGGCCCAATGGGCTTATCGACAGCCCATCTATTTCCACAACGCATCATTCGTGCAAGACGTGATATCGACGCATTGTAGAGCCTCTAATGTTCCTCGAGTTAGGTTCATGTCCTTTTCGCGGCTCACGACGAATGACCTGGGATGAAAAAACAGTACAAAAAGCAAAAAAGTGACCTGAAACGGATGAAAACGTTTGATTTTGTGTACCAAAAATGGGGGCAGCCGAGCAGGCTTGCTACCCCCGTCGTAGTACTCCTAGAGTGGTTTCTAACGGTATGCTGTGCACTGCATTACTCTTTACGGATCAAAAGTTACGGGCACCGGAGCGACAGAGATCTCGTCACAAGCCCCACGCCCTCGGTTTGCGAGGCCAGCCTCTACGCGAAATGAAGTTGTCTTGCCCAAGGTGCCCTAGGACTCGGGAATAGAAATGTGATGGATAAAGTATCTTGGCAAGGCTATACGGGGAAAAAAATGAAAATGGGGTTTAACCCGAGGACTTCCCAATGGGTCACCTATCCTAGTTCTACTTCGCCCAAGCATGCTTAACTTCAGAGTTCTAACGGGATCTGTGCTGGTATGATCGCACCCGTCATGCTGATGGTGCAAAGCCCTTATGTGTTGACGGTTCACAATCGCAGCCAAGAGAGACGACCCATTCAAAAGGACCAATGGGCTTATTGACAACCCATCTGCTTCAACATTGTAGATTCTCACAAGACGTGAAATCAATGCGTTGTAGAGTCTCTAATGTTCCGCGAGTTGGGTTCTCATCCTTTTCACAGCTCATGACGGATGACCCGGGACCAAAAAATAGCGCAAAAAGAAGAAAAGTGGCACGAAACTAAGGAAAACGTTTGATTTTCAGTACCGAAAATAGCCGCAAACGAGCAAGCTTGCTACCCCCGTCGTAGATCTCCTAGAAAGATTTTCAACTGTATGTTGTGTGTCGCATAGCTCTTTACGGATCAAGAGTTATGGGCACTGGAGCGATGGAGACCTGGTCACATGCCCCACACCCTTGGTTTGCGGGCCCAACCTCTACGCGAAGCAAAGTTGTCTTCCCAAGATGTCGTAGAACTCAAGAATAGAAATGTGATCAATAAAGCATCTTGGCAAGGCTAAACGGGTAGAAAAATGAAAATGGGGTGCAACCCGAGGACTTCCCAAGGGGTAACCCATCTTAGTACTACTCTCATACAAGCACGCTTAACTTCGGAGTTCTGATGGGATTCGGTGCATTAGTGCTGGTATGGCAGCACCCGTCATGCTGATGGTGCAAAGCCCTTATGTGTTGACGGTTCACAATCCCAGCCAAGAGAGACGACCCATTCAAATAGCCCAATGGTCTTATCGATAGCCCATCTGCTTCAACAACGCAACATTCTCGCAAGATGTGATATCGATGCATTGTAGAGCCTCTAATGTTACTCGAGTTGGATTCTTGTCCTTTTCGCGGCTCACGACGAATGATCGCAAATGAAAAATTAGCTAAAAAAGATAAAAAGTAGCTCGAAACTGATGAAAACGTTCAATTTTAGGTACCGAAAATTGGTGCAGCAAAGCAGGCATGCTACCCCTATCGTAGAGCACCTAGAGAGGTTTCCAACGGTATGCTGTGCGCCTTATAACTCCTTAGGGATTAAAAGTTATAGGCAATGGAGCGACGGAGACCTGGTTACGAGCCCTATGCCCTCGGTTTGCGGGCCCAGTCTCTACGCGAAGTGAAGTTGTCTTGCCCAAGATGCCGTTGACTCGAGAATAAAAATGTGATAGATAAAGCATCTTTGCAAGGCTAAACATGGAAAAAAAATGAAAAGGGGGTGCAACAGGAGGACTTCTTAGGGGACCCAAGCATGCCTAACATCGGAGTTCTGATGGGATCCGGTGGATTAGTACTGGTATGATCGTACCCGTAATGCTAATGGTGCAAAGGCCTTATGTGTTGACGGTTCACAGTCCCAGCCAAGAGAGATGACCAATTCAAAAGGCCCAATAGGCTTATCGACAGCCCATTTGTTTCAACAACGCAGCATTCTCACAAGACATGATATCGACGCGTTGTAGAGCATCTAATGTTCAGCGAGTTGGGTTTTCGTCTTTTTCGCGGCTCACATCGAAGGACCCGGGAAGAAAAAATTGCGCGAAAAGAAGAAAAGTCATTTGAAACTTATGAAAACGTGCAATTTTGTGTACCAAAAATAGGCATAGCCGAGCAGGCTTGGTTCCGCCATCGTAGAGCTCCTAGAGAGCTTTCGAACGGTATACTATGTGACGCATAACTCCTTACGGATCAAAAGTTATAGGCACCAGAGTGAGGGAGACCTGGTCACAAATCTTACGCCCTTAGTTTGCGGGCCCAATCTCTACGCTAAGTGAAGTTGTCTTGCCCAAGATGCCGTGGGACTCGAGAATACAAATGTGATGGATAAAGCATCTTGGCAAGGCTAAACACGGAAAAAAATGAAAAGGGGGTGCAACACGAGGACTTCCTAGGGGGTCACCCATCCTTGTACTACTCTCGCCCAAGCACGCTTCACTTCAAAGTTCTGATGGGATCCGGTGCATTACTGCTGGTATGATCGTACCCGTCATGCTGATAGTGCAAAGCCTTTATGTGTTGATGGTTCACTATCCCATCCAAGGAAGACGACCCATTCAAAAGGCCCAATGTGCTTATCGATAGCCCATATACTTCAACAACAAAGAATTCTCTCAAGACGTGATATCGGTGTGTTGTGGAGCCTCTAATGTTCTGCAAGTTGGGTTCTCGTCTTATTTGCAGCTGAACTAGAATGACCAAGGATGAAAAAATAGCGTAAAAAGAAAAAAAGTGGCGTGAAACTGTTGAAAACATGCGATTTTGTATACCGAAAATAGGCGTAGCCGAGCAGGCTCGTTGTCCCCGTCGTAGAGCTCATATAGTGCTTTCGAATGGTATACTATGCGCAGTATAACTCCTTACGGATCAAAAGTTAAGCACTGGAGCGAGGGAGACCTAGTCACAAGCCCTACGCCCTCAGTTTGCGGGCCTAATCTCTACGCGAAGCGATGTTGTCTTGCCCAAGATGCCGTGGGACTCGAGAATAGAAATGTGATGGATAAAGCATCTCGGCAAGGCAAAATGGGGAAAATAAAATAAAAAGGGATGCAACCCGAGGACTTTCCTAGGGTCACCCATCCTAGTACTACTCTCGCCCAAGCACGTTTAACTTCAGAGTTCTGATAGGATCCGATGCATTAGTGCTGGTATGATCGAACCCATCATGCTAATGGTGCAAAGCCCTAATATGTTGACGGTTCACAGTCCCAGCCAAGAGAGACGACAGATTCAAAAGGCCCAATTGGCTTATCGACAGCCCATCTCCTTCAACAACGCATCATTCTCCCAAGACGTGAAATTGACGCGTTGTAGAGAATCTAATGTTCCTCGAGTTGGGTTCTCGTCCTTTTCGCGGCTCCCGACGAATGACTCGGGATGAAAAAATAGTGCAAAAATAAGAAAAAAGTGGCCATAAATTGATGAAAACATTTCATTTTGGGTACCAAAAATTGGGGCTGTCGACTAGGTTTGTTGCCCACGTCATAGAGCTCACAAAGAGCTTTCCAACGGTATGCTGTGCACCGCATAACTCATCATGGATCAAAAGTTATGGGCATTGGAGTGACAGGGACCTGGTCACAAGCCCCACTCCCTCGGTATGCGGGCCCTGTGTCTATGCAAAGCGAAGTTGTCTTACCCAAGATGCCGTGGGACTCGAGAATAGAAGTGTGATGGATAAAGCATCTTGGCAAGGCTAAATGGGGAAAAAAAATTAAAATGGGGTGCTACCCGAGGACTTCCTAGGGGGTCACCCATCCTAGTACTATTCTCACCGAAGCATGCTTAACTTCGGAGTTCTGATGGGATCTAGTGCATTATTGCTGGTATGATTACATCCGTCATGCTGATGGTGCAAAGCCCTTATGTGTTGACGGTTCATAGTCCCAGCCAAGAGAAACAATCCATTCAAAAGGCCCAATGGGCTTATCGACAACCCATCTACTTCAACTACACGTCATTCTCGTAAGACGTGACATCAAGGCCTCTTAGAGCCTCTAATGTTTCGCGAGTTGGGTTCTCATCCTTTTTGCGGCTCACGACAAATGTCCTGGGATGAAATAACATCACAAAAAGAAGAAAAGTGGCCCAAAACTAAAGAAAATGTTCAATTTTGGGTACCGTAAATAGAGGCAGCCGAGCATGCTTAATGCCTACATCGAAGAGCTCCCAAAGAGCTTTCCAACGGTATGCTGTACGCCGGATAACTCCTTACAGATCAAAAGTTATGGGCACTAGAGCTACAGAGACCTGGTCACAAGTCCCACGCCCTCGGTTTGTGGTCCCAGCCTCTACTCGAAGCGAAGTTGTCATTCCCAAGATGTCGTGGGACTCGAGAATAGAAATGTGATGGATAAAGCATCTTGGCAAGGCTAAACAGGGAAAAAAATGAAAAGAGGGTGCAACACGAGGACTTCCTAGTGGGTCACCCATCCTAGTACTACTCTCGCCCAAGCACGTTTAACTTCGGAGTTCTGATGGGATCCGGTGCATTAGTGCTGATATGATCGCTCCCGTCATACTGAGGGTACAAAGCCCTTATGTGTTGATGGTTCACAGTCCCAGCCAAGAGTGACGGCCCATTCAAAAGGCCCAATGGGCTTATCGGCAGCCCATATGTTCCAACAACTCATCATTCTCGCAAGACGTGATATCGACGCATTGTAGAGCCTTTAATGTTCCACGAGTTGGGTTCTCGTCCTTTTCGCAGCTCACGACGAATGATCCGGGATGAAAAAATAGCTCAAAAAGAAGAAAAAGTGTACAAAAATTGATGAAAACATTAGATTTTGGGTACCGAAAATAGGGGCAGCAGAGTAGGTTTGTTGCCCACATCGTAGAGCTCACAATGAGCTTTCCAACAGTATGCAGTGCACTGCATAACTCCTTACGGATCAAAAGTTATGGGCACCGGAGCGAAGGGGACCTGGTCACAAGCCCCACTCCCTCGGTTTACGGGCCCTACATATACGGAAAGCGATGTTGTCTTACCCAAGATGCCGTAGGACTTGAGAATAGAAATGTGATAGATAAATAATCTTGGCAAGGCTAAATGGGGAAAAAATATTAAAAGAGGGTGCAACCTGAGGACTTCTTAGGGGGTCACCCATCCTAGTACTACTCTCGCCCAAGAACGCTTAACGTCGGAGTTCTGATGAGAATAGAAATGTGATGGATAAAGCATCTTGGCAAGGCTAAACAGGGTAAAAAAATGAAAAGAGGGTGCAACACGAGGACTTCCGAAGGGGACACCCATCCTAGTACTACTCTCGCCCAAGCATGCTTAACTTCGGAGTTCTGATGGGATCCAGTGCATTTGTGCTGATATGATTGCACCCGTCATGTTGATGGTGCAAAGCCCTTATGTGTTGACGGTTCACAGTCCCAGCCAAGAGTGACGGCCCATTCAAAAGGCCCAATGGGCTTATCGACAGCATATCTGCATCAATAACTCATCATTCTCGCAAGACGTGATATCGACGTATTGTAGAGCCTCTAATGTCCTGCAAGTTGGGTTCTCATCCATCTCGCAGCTCATGACAAATGACCCGGGATGAAGAAACAACGTAAAAACAATAAAATTGGCTAAAAATTGATGAAAACATTAGATTTTGGGTACCGAAAATAGGGGCAGCTAAGTAGGCTTGTTGCCTACGTTGTAGAGCTCACAAAGAGTTTTCCAATAGTATGCTGTGCACTGCATAATTCCTTACGGATCAAAAGTTATGGGCACCGGAGCGATGGGGACCTTGTCACAAGCCCCACTCCCTGGGTTTGCAGGCCCTGTGTCTACGCAAAGCAAAGTTGTCCTACCAAAGATGCCATGGGACTCTAGAATAGAAATGTGATGGATAAAGCATCTTGGCAAGGCTAAATGGGGCAAAAAAAATTAAAAGGGGGTGCAACCCGTGGACTTCACAGGGGGGCACCCATCCTCGTACTACTCTCGCCCAAGCACGCTTAACTTCAGAGTTCTGATAGGATCCGGTGCATTAGTGCTAATATGATCGCACCCGTCATGTTGATGGTGCAAAGCCCTTGTGTGTTGAGGCTACACAATCCCAGCCAAGAGAGACGACCCATTCAAAAGGCCCAATGGGCTTTTTGATAGCTCATCTGCTCCAACAATGTAGCATCCTCTCTAGACGTGATATCGACGCGGTTTGGAGCCTCTAATGTTCTGCGAGTTGGGTTCTCATCCTTTTCGCGGCTCATGACGAATGACCTGAGATGAAAAAATAGCGCAAAAAGAAGAAAAGTAGCCCAAAACTGATGAAAACTAGTGATTTTGGGTGCGGAAAATAGGCGCAGCTGAGCTGACTTGATGCCCCCGTCGTACAGCTCCGAGAGTGCTTTCGAACAGTGTTTTGTGCACCGCAAAACGCCTTACGGATCAAAAGTTATGGGCACCGGAGCGACGGAGACCTAGTCACAAGCCCCACGCCCACAGTTTACGGGCCCAACCTCTACGCGAAGCAAAGTTTTCTTGCCCAAGATGCCGTGGGACTCGAGAATAGAAATGTAATGGATAAAGCATCTTGGCAAGGCTAAACGGGGAAAAAAAATGAAAAAGGGGTGCAACTCGAGGACTTCCCAGGGGGTCACCCATCCTAGTACTACTCTCGCCCAAGCACGCTTAACTTCGGAGTTCTAATGGGATCGGATGCATTAGTGCTAGTATGATCACACCCGTCATGCTGATGGTGCAAAGGCCTTATGTGTTGACGGTTTACAGTCCCAGCCAAGAGAGACGGCCCATTCAAAAGGCCCAATGGCTTATCGACAGCCCATCTGCTCCAACAATGCAAAATTCTCACAAGACAAGAAATCGACGCTTTGTAGAGCCTCTAATGTTCTGCGAGTTGGGTTTCCATGCTTTTCGCAACTCACGATGAATGACCCGGTATGAAAAAACAGCGTAAAAAGAAGAAAATGTCTTGAAACTGATGAAAACGAGCTATTTTGGGTACCGAAAATAGTCGCAGTAGAGCAGGCTTGCTGTCCCCGTCGTAAAGCTCCTAGACATCTTTCGAACGGTATGTTATGCACCGCATAACTACCTTACGGATCAAAATTTATAGGCACCGGAGCTATGGATACCTGGTCACAAGCCCCACGCCCTCGGTTTATGGGCCCAACCTCTACGCGAAGCGAAGTTTTCTTGGCCAAGATGTCATGGGTCTCGAGAATTGAAATATGATGGATAAAGCATCTTGGCAAGGCTAAACGGGGAAAAAAATGAAAAGGGGGTGCAACCCAAGGACTTCCCAATGGGTCACCCATCCTACTACTACTCTCGCCCAAGCACGTTTAACTTCAGAGTTCTGATAGGATCTGCTGCATTGGTGCTGGTATGATCGCACCTGTCATGCTGATGGTGCAAAACCTTTATGTGTTGACGGTTCACAGTCCCAGCCAAGAGAGACGACCAATTCAAAAGGCCCAATTGCTTATCGATAGCCCATATGCTCTAACAACGCAGCTTTCTCTAAAGATGTGATATTGACGCTTTGTAGAGCCTCTATTGTTCTGCGAGTTGGGTTCTCGCCTTTTTCGCGACTCACAACGAATGACCTGGAATGAAAAAATAGCGTAAAAAGAAAAAAATTGGATGAAAATTGATGAAAACAAGTTATTTTGGGTGCTGAAAACAGGCGTAGCCGAGCAGGCTTTATGCCCCCGTCGTAGAGCTCAAAGAGAACTTTCTAATGGTATGCCGTGCACCACATAACTCCTTACGGATCTAAAGTTATAGGCACCAAAGCGACGGATACCTGGTCACAAGCACCACACCCTCGGTTTGCTGGTCCAACCTCTACACGAAGCGAAGTTGTCTTGCCCAAGGTGCCGTGGGTCTCAAGAATAGAAATGTAATGGATAAAGCATCTTGGCAAGGCGAAACGGGAAAAAAATGAAAATGGGGTACAACCCGAGGACTTCCCAGGAGGTCACCCATCCTAGCACTACTCTCGCCCAAGCACGCTTAACTTTAGAGTTCTAATGGGATCCTGTGCATTAGTGCTGATATGATCGTCCTATCATGCTGATGGTACAAAGCCCTTACGTGTTGACGGTTCACGGTCCCAGCCAAGAGAGACAGTCCATTCAAAAGGCCCAAGGCTTATCGACAGCCCATGTGCTCCAACAACAAAGCATTCTCTCAAGACTAGATATCAACACTTTGTAGAGCCTCTAATGTTCTGCGAGTTGGGTTCTCGTCCTTTTCGCGGCTCCTGACGAATTACCCGGGATGAAAAAATAGCGCAAAAAGAAGAAAAGTGTCCTGAAATTGAATAAAACAAACTATTTTGGGTACCGAAAATAGACGCAGCTAGAAGGCTTGCTACCCCCGTCGTAGAGCTTTAAGAGAGCATTCGAACGGTATGTTATGCACCGAAGCGACGGATACCTGGTCATAAGCACCACGCCCTCGGTTTGCTAGCCCAACCTCTACGCGAAGCGAAGTTGTCTTGCCCAAGGTGCCGTGGGTCTCAAGAATAGAAATGTAATGTATAAAGCATCTTGGCAAGGCTAAACGGGGAAAAAAATTAAAATGGGGTACAACCCGAGGATTTCCCATGGGGTCACCCATCCTAGCACTACTCTCCCCCAAGCACGCTTAACTTTGGAGTTCTGATAGGATCCTGTGCATTAGTGCTAATATGATCACACCCGTCATGTTGATGGTGCAAAGCCCTTACGTGTTGACGGTTGACAGTCCCAGCCAAGATAGACGACCAATTCAAAAGGCCCAATGGGCTTATCGACAACCCATCTGCTTCAACAACACATTATTCTCGCAAAACATGATATCAACGCATTGTAGAGCTCTAATGTTCCGCGATTTAGGTTCTCGTCCTTTTTGCGGCTCACGAAGAATGACCCGGGATGAAAAAATAGCACAAAAAACAGATAAGTCGCACGAAACTGATGAAAACTTTCTATTTTGGATAGCAAAAATAGGGGCAGCAAAGTTGGCTTGCTGCCTCCATCGTAGAGCTCCCAGAGAGCTTTCCAACGCTATGTTGTGTGTCGTATAACTCCTTACGGATCAAAAGTTAGGGGCACCAGAATGACGGAAACCTAGTCACAAGCCCCATGCCCTCGGTTTGAGGGCCCAACCTCTACGCAAAGCGAAGTTGTCTTGCCCAAGATATTGTGGTACTCGAGAATAGAAATGTGATGGATAAAGCATCTTGGCAAGGCTAAATAGGGCAAATAAAAAATAAAAATGGGGTGCAACACGAGGACTTCCCAAGGGGTCGCCCATCCTAGTACTACTATCTCCCCAACACCCTTAACTTCGTAGTTTTGATGGGATCCATTGCATTAGTGCTAGTATGATCACACCCGTCATGTTGATGGTGCAAAGCCCTTATGTGTTGACGGTTCACAGTCTCAGCCAAGAGAGATGGCCTATTCAAAAGGCCCAATGGGCTTATCGAAAGCCCATCTACTCCAACAACGCAGCATTCTCGCAAGACGTGATATCAACGCATTGTAGAGCCTCTAATGTTCTGCGAGTTGGGTTCTCGTCCTTTTCGCAGGTCACGACGAATGATTCGGGATGAAAAGATTGTACAAAAAGAAGAAAAATGGCCTGAATCTGAAGAAAATGTGTGATTTTGGGAACAGAAAATAGGCACAGCCATTCATTCTTGCTGCCCCTGTCGTAGAGCTCCAATAGAGCTTTCCAACGGTATGTTGTCCGTCGTATAAGTCCTTATAGAACAAAAGTTATGGGCCCCGGAGCGACGGAGACCTGGTCATAAGTCCCACGTCCTCGGTTTGCGGGCCCAACCTCTACGCCAAGCGAAGTTGTCTTGTCCAAGATGCCGTGGGACTTAGTAATAGAAATGTGATGGATAAAGCATCTTGGCAAGGCTAAACAGGGAAAAAAATGAAAAGGGGGTGCAACCCGTGGGCTTCCCATGGGGTCACCCATCCCTGTACTACTCTCTCCCAAGAACCCTTAACTTCGGAGTTCTGTTGGGATCCGGTGGATTAGTGCTGGTATGATCACACCCGTCATGCTATTGGTGCAAAGCCATTATCTGCACCAACAACGCCGCATTCTGGCAAGATGTGTATCGACACATTGTGAAGCCTCTAATGTTTCGTGAGTTGGGTTCTCATCCTTTTCGCGGGTCATGATGAACGACCCAGGATGAAAAAATAGCACAAAAGCTGAAAAGTCAGCCGAAACTGATGAAAACGTTCGATTTTGGATACCAAAAATAGGGCAGCCGAGAAGGCTTGCTATCCCAGTCGTAGAGCTCCCAGAGAACTTTTCAATGGTATGTTGTACACCACATAACTCCATACAGATCAAAAGTTATGGGCACCGGATATACGGAGACCTGGTCACAAGTTCCACTCTCTCAGTTTGCGGGCCCAGTGTCATTGAGATGCGAAGTTTTCGTGCCCAAGATGCCGTGGGACTCAAGAAAAGAAATGTGATGGATAAAGCATCTTGGCAAGGCTAGACAGGGAAAATAGAATGAAAAGAGGGTACAATACGAGGACTTCTCAAGGGGTCACCCATCCTAGTAATACTCTCACCCAAGCATGCTTAACTTTGGAGTTCAGATAGGGTCCAGTGCATTAGTGCTCGTATGATCGCACCCGCCATGCTGATGGTGCAAAGCCCTTATGTGTTGACGGTTCACAGTCCCAGCCAAAAGAGATGGCCCATTCAAAAGGCCCAATGGGCTTATTGACAGCCCATCTGCTTCAACAACACCTCATTCTCAGAAGACCTGATATCTACGCATTGTAGAGCTCTAATGTTCCTCGAGTTGGGTTCTTGTCCTTTTCTCATCTAACGACGAACGACCCGGGATAAAAAAACATCATAAAAAGTAGAAAAGTGGCTTGAAATTGATGAAAACGTTTGATAATTAGTTCTGAAATCAGGCGCAGCCGAGAAGGCTTGTTGCCCCTATCGTATAGCTCCTAGAGAGCTTTCCAACGATATGTTGTAAGCTGCATAACTCCTCACGGATAAAAAGTTATGGGCACCGGAGCGACGGAGACCTAGTTACAAGCCCCATGCCCTCAGTTTTCGGGCCCAGCCTCTACGCAAAGCCAAGTTGTCTTGCCCAAGATGCTGTGGTACTCGAGAATAGAAATGTGATGGATAAAGCATCTCGGCAAGGCTAAACCGGAAAAAAAAAATGAAAAGGGGGTGCAACACGAGGACTTCCTAAGGGGTAACCTATCCTAGTACTACTCTCGCCCAAGCATGCTTAACTTTAGAGCTTTGATGGGATCCGGGGAAATAGTGTTGATATGATCGCACCCGTCAAGTTGAGGTAGCAAATCCCTTATGAGTCGTCCTTTTCGTGGCTCACGAAGAAAGATATGGGACGAAGAAACAGGGCAAAATGAAGAAAATTGGCCCAAAATTGATGAAAACGTTCGATATTTAGCTCCAAAAATAGGTACAGCTAAGAAGGCTTGCTGCACCTATCGTAGAGCTCCTAGAGAGCTTTCCAACGATATGCTTTGCGCATCATAACTCCTTACGGATCAAAAGTTATGGTCACCGGAGCGACGAAGACCTGGTCACATGCCCCACGCCCTCGGGTTGCGGGCCCAACCTCTACACCAAGAGATGTTGTCTTGCCCAAGATGCAGTGGGACTTGAGAAAAGAAATGTGATGGGTAAAGTATCTTGGCTAGGCTAAACAGGGAAAAAGAATGAAAAGGGGGTGCAACACGAGGATTTCCCAGGGTGTCACTCATCCTAGTACTATTGTCGCCCAAGCACGCTTAACTTCATGGTTCTGATAGGATCCGGTGCATTAGTGCTGGTATGATCGTACCCGTCATTCTGATGGTGCAAAGCCCTTATGTGTTGACGTTTCACAGTCCCAGCCAAGAGAGACTGCCCATTCAAAAGGCCCAATGGGCTTATCAACAGCCGTTCTGCGCCAACAACACAGCATTCAGGCAAGACGTGATATCAATGCGTTGTAGAGCATCTAATGTTCTACGAGTTGCGTTCTCGTCCTTTTCGCGGGTCATGACGAATGACCCGAGAAGAAAAAATAGCATAAAAAGCAAAAAAATAACCCAAAATGGATCAAAACGAGTAATTTTTGGTACTGAAAATAGGCACAGCTGAAAAAGGCATGTTGAGCCTGTCGTAAAGCTCCCAGAGAGCTTTCCAACGGTATGTTGTGCGCTACATAACTCCTTCCGGATCAAAAGTTTTGGGCACCGAAGCGACAGAGACCTGGTCACAAGCCCCATGCCCTCAGTTTGCGGGTCCAACCTCTGCGCCAAGCGAAATTGTCTAGCCCCAGATGCCATGGGATTTGAGAAAAGCAATGTGATGGATAAAGCATCCTGGCAAGGCTATACGGGGAAAAAAAAAATGGGGTGCAACCCGAGGACTTCCCAGAGGGTTACCCATCCTCGTACTACTCTCGCCAAGCACGCTTAACTTCGGATTTCTGATGGGATCCTGTGCATTAGTGCTGATATGATCGCACCCTTCATGCTGATGGTGCAAAGCCCTTATTTGTTGATGGTTCACAATCCCAGCCAAGAGAGACGACCTATTCAAAAGGCCCAATGGGCTTATCGACAGCCTATCTGCTTAAAAAATGCATCATTCTCGCAAGACGTGATATCGACGAGTTGTAGAGCCTCTAATGTTCCGCGAGTTGGGTTCTCGTCCTTTTCGCAGCTCACGATGAATAACTCGAGACGAAAAAATAGCGCAAAAAATAGAAAATAGGCCCGAAACTGATGAAAACATTCGATTTTGGGTACCTAAAATAGGGGCAGATGAGTAGGCTTGCTGCCCTCGACATAGAGCCCAGAGAGCTTTCCACGGTATGCTGTGCGCCACATAACTCCTTATGGATCAAAAGTTATGGGCACTGGAACGATAGAGACCTGGTCATAAGCCCCACGCCCTCTGTTTGCAGGCCCAGCCTTTACGCGAAGTGAAGTTGTCTTGCCCAAGATGTCGTGGGACTCGAGAATAGAAATATGATGGATAAAGCATCTTGACAAGGCTAAACAAGGGGAAAAAAAGGGTGCAACACGAGGACTTCCCAGAGGGTCACCCATCATATTACTACTTTTTCCCAAGCACGCTTAACTTCGGAATTCTTATAGGATTTGGTACATTAGTGCTAGTATGATCGCACCTGTCATGCTGATGGTGCAAAGCCCTTATGTGTTGACGGTTCACAGTCCCATCCAAGAGGGACGGCCCATTCAAAAGGCCCAATGGACTTACCGACAGCCTATCTGCTTCAAAAATGCATCATTCTCGTATGACGTGATATCGATGAGTTGTAGAGTGTCTAATGTTCTGCGAGTTGGGTTCTTGTCCTTTTCGCAGCTCACGACAAATGACTCGAGATGAAAAAACAGTGCAAATGGAAAAAAATTAGCCCGAAACTGATGAAAACGTTTGATTTTCGGTGCCAAAAATAGGAGCAGCCGAGCAGGCTTGCTACCCCCGTCGTGGAGCTCCCAAAGGGGTTTCTACAGTATGCTGTGCACCACATAACTCCTTACAGATCTAAATTTATGGGCACCGGAGCGATGGAAACCTGGTCATAAGCCCCACACCCTAGGTTTGTAGGCCCAGCCTCTACGCGAAGCGAAGTTGTCTTACCCAATATGCCGTAGGACTTGAGAATAGAAATATGATGGATAAAGCAGCTTGGCAAGGCTAAACAGGGAAAAAAAATGAAAAAGGGGGTGCAACACGAGGACTTCTCTAGGGGTTACCCATCCTATTACTACTCTCGCCCAAGCACGCTTAACTTCGTAGTTCTTATGGAATCCATTGCATTAGTACTGGTATGATCGCACCCGTCATGCTGATGTTGCAAAGCCCTTATGTGTTGACGGTTCATAGTCCCAACCAAGAGAGACGACCTATTCAAAAGGCCCAATAGGCTTATCGACTGCCCATCTGCTACAACAACGCAGCATTCTAGCAAGACGTGATATCGACACACTGTAGAGCCTCTAATGTTCTGCGTGTTGGGTTCTCGTCCTTTTCGCAGCTCACGACGAATGAACCGGGATGAAAAAACCGTGCAAAAGAAAGTAAAGTGGCCTAAAACTGATGAAAACGTGTGATTTTGGGCACCGAAAACAAGCACAGCTGAGCAGGCTTGCTGCCCCCATCGTAGAGCTCCCATGAGCTTTTGAATGGTATGCTTTGCACAGGATAACTCCTTACGGATCAAAAGTTATAGGCACCGAAGTTACAGAGACTTGGTCATAAGCCTTACGCCCTCGGTTTGCGGGCCCAACCTCTACATGAAGTGAAGTTGTGTCGCCCAAGATGCTGTGGGACTCGCGAATAGAAATGTGATGGATAAAGCATCTTGGCAAGGCTAAACAGGGGAAAAAATGAAAATGGGGTGCAACCCGAGGACTTCCCTGGGGGTCACCCATCCTAGTACTACTATTGCACAAACACGCTTGACTTCGGAGTTCTGATGGGATCAGGTGCATTAGTGTTGGTATGATTGCACCCGTCATACTGATGGTGCAAAGCCCTTATGTGTTAACGGTTCACAATCCCAGCCAAGAGAGATGGCCCGTTCAAAAGGCCCAATGGTCTTATCGACAGCACATCTGCTTCAACAACGAATCATTCTTGCAAGACGTGATATTGACGCATTGTAGAGCCTCTAATATTCCTCGAGCTGGCTTCTCGTCCTTTTCGCGGCTCACGACGATTGACCCCGGACAAAAAATCAGTGTAAAAAGATGGAAAGTGGCCTGAAACTTATGAAAAAGTTTGATTTTGGGTACCGAAAATAGGGGCAGCCGAGCAGACTTGCTACCCCCGTTGTAGAGCTCCCAGAGAGGTTTTCAAAGTTATGTTGTGCACCGCGTAACTTCTTACGGATCAAAAGTTATGGGCAACAGAGAGATAGAGACCTGGTCACAAGCCCCACGCTCTCGATTTGTGGGCCCAGCCTCAACGCGAAGCAAAGTTGTCTTGCCCAAGATGCCATGGGACTCGAGAATAGAAATGTGATGGATAAAGCATCTTAGAAAGGCAAAACAGGGAAAAAAAATGAAAAGGGAGTGCAACATGAGGACTTCCTAGTGGGTCACCTATCCTAGTACTACTCTCGCCCAAGCACTCTTAACGTCGGAGTTCTGATGGGATGATCCGGTGCATTAATGCTAGTATGATCACACCCGTCATGCTGAAGATACAAAGCCCTTATGTGTTGACGGTTCACAGTCCCAGCCAAGAGAGATGGCCTATTCAAAATGCCCAATGGGCTTATCGATAGCCCATCTACTTCAAAAACGCAGCATTCTCACAAGACGTGATATTGACGCATTGTAGAGCCTCTAATGTTCCACGAGTTAGGTTCTCGTCCATTTCGCAGCTCACGACAAATGACCCAGGACGAGAAAATAGTGCAAAAAGAAGAAAAGTGGCCCAAAACTAATGAAAATGTGCGATTTTGGGTACCCAAAATAGGCATACCCAAGCAGGATCCCTACCTCCGTCTTAGAGCTCCCAGAGAGCTTTCCAACGGTATGTTGTGCGACGCATAACTCCTTATGTATCAAAAGTTACGGGCACCGAAGCGACGGAGACCTAGTCAAAAGCCCTACCCTTCAGTTTGCGGGCCCAACTTCTATGCGAAGCGAAGTTGTCTTGCCAAGATGCCGTGGGACTTGAGAAGAGAAATTTGATGGATAAAGCATCTTGGCAAGACAAAACGGGGAAAAAAATGAAAATTGGGTACAACCCGAGGACTTCCCAAGGGGTCACCCATCCTAGTACTACTCTTGCCCAAGCATGCTTGACTTCAGAGTTCTGATGGGATCCGGTCCATTAGTGCTGATATGATCGGACGCATCATACTGATGGTGCAAAATCCTTATGTGTTGACGGTTCACTATCCCAGCCAAGAGAGACGGCCCATTCAAAAGGCCCAATGGGCTTATCGACAGCCTATCTGCTTCAACAACACATCATTCTCGCAAGACGTGATATCGATGCATTGTAGTGCCTCTAACGTTCCATGAGTTGGGTTCTCGTCCTTTTCGCGGCCCACGACGAATGGCCCGGGATGATAAAACTACGCAGAAAGAAGAAAAGTTGCCCGAAATTGATGAAAACGTGTGATTTTTGGTACCAAAAATAGGCACAGCCGAGCAAGCTTACTGCCACCATCCTAGAGCTTCCAGAGAGCTTTCGAACGGTTTGTTATGCAACACATAACTCCTTACGGATCAAAAGTTATAGGCACCGGAGCGACAAAGACCTTGTCACAAGCCCCATGCTCTCGGTTTGCAGGCTCGACCTCTACGCGAAATGATATTGTCTTGTCCAAGATGCCGTGGGACTCGAGAATAGAAATGTGATAGATAAAGCTTCATGTCAAGGATAAACGGGAGAAAAAAATGAAAATGGGATGCAACCCAAAGACTTCCCAATGGGTCACCCATCCTAGTACTACTCTCGCCAAGCACGCTTGAGTTCAGAGTTCTGATGGGATTTGGTGCATTAGTGTTGGTATGATTGCACTTGTCATTCTGATAGTGCAAAGCCCTTATGTGTTGACGGTTCACAGTCCCAACCAAGAGAGATGGCCTATTCAAAGGGCCCAATGGGCTTATCGACAGCTCATCTACCTCAAAATGCATCTTTCTCGCAAGAAGTGATATCGACGCATTGGAGAGCCTCTAATGTTCCTTGAGTTAGGTTCTCATCCTTTTCACGGCCCACGACGAATGTCCCGGGATAAAAAAATAGCGTAAAAGGGAGAAAAGTAGCCCGAAACGGATAATTTTTTTTGATTTTGGGTACCAAAAATAGGCACAGCCGAGTAGGCTGGATGCCCCCATCGTAGAGCTCCAAGAGAGCTTTCCACAGTATGCTGTGTGCCGCATAACTCCTTACAGATCCAAAGTTATGGGCACCGAATCGACGGAGACTTGGTCACAAGCCCCACGCCCTCGATTTTCGAGCCCAACCTCTACGCGAAGTGAAGTTGTTTTGCCCAAGATGCCTAGGACTCGAGAATAGAAATGTGATGGGTAAAACATCTTGACAAGGTTAAACGGGGAAAAAAATGAAAAGGGGGTTCAACCCGAGGACTTTCCAAGGGGTCACCCATCCTATTACTACTCTCGCCCAAGCACGCTTAACTTCGGAGTTCTGACAGGATCTGGTGTATTAGTGCTGGTACGATCACACCCATCATGCTGATGGTGCAAAGCCCTTATGTGTTGACGATTCATAGTCCTAGCAAAGAGAGACGGCCCTTTCAAAAGGCCCAATGGGCTTATCGATAGTCCATCTGCTTTAACAACGCATCATTCTCGCAAGACATGATATCGACGCATTGTAGAGAATCTAAAGTTCCACGAGTTGGATTTTTATCCTTTTCACGGCTCCCGACGAATGACCAGGATGAAAAAATAGCACAAAAGGAAGAAAAGTTGCCCCCATCGTAGAGCTCCCATAGAGCTTTCCAATGGTATGCTGTGCGCCGTATAACTCTTTACGGATCAATAGTTATGGGCATCGAAGCAACGGAGACCTGGTTACAAGGCCCATGCCCTTGGTTTCCGGACCAAGCCTCTACACGAAGCGAAGTTTTCTTGCCAAAGATGCTGAGGGACTAGAGAATAGAAATGTAATGGAAAAAGCATCTTGGCAAGGCTAAACAGGGGAAAAAAATGAAATAGGGGTGCTGCACGAGGACTTCCCAAGGGGTCACCCATCCTAGTACTACTCTCGCCCAAGCACGCTTAACTTCAGAGTTCCGATGGGGTCCAGTGCATTAGTGCTGGTATGATCGCACCCGTCATGCTGATGGTACAAAGCCTTAATGTGTTGACGGTTCACAGTCCCAGCCAAGAGAGACGACCGATTCAAAAGGCCCAATGGGCTTATCGACAAGCCATCTGCTCCAAAAACGCAACATTCTCGCAAGATGTGATATCGACGTATTGTAAATCGTTTAATGTTCTGCAAGTTGGGTTCTTATCCTTTTCGCGGCTCACGACGAATGACCTGGGATGTAAAAACAGCGCAAAAATAATAAAAGTGGTATGAAACTAATGAAAACATGCGATTTTGGGTATCAAAAATAGGTGCAGCCGAGCAGGATTGTTGCCGCCATCGTAGAGCTCCCACAGAGCTTTGCAACGGTATGCTGTGTGCCGCATAACTTCTTAGGGATCAAAAGTTATGGGCAACAAAGCGACGGAGACCTTGTCACAAGCCCCACTCCCACGGTTTGCAGGCCTAACCTCTACGCGTTGCAAAGTTGCCTTGCCCAAGATGCCATGGGACTCGAGAATAGAAATGTGATGGATAAAGCATCTTGGCAAAGCTAAACGAGGGAAAAAAATTGAAAAGGTGGTGCAACTCGAGGACTTCTTAGGGGGTCACCCATCCTAGTACTACTCTCGCCCAAGCATGCTTAACTTTGGAGTTCTAATAGGATCCGATGCATTAGTGCTGGTATGATCGCAACCGTCATACCGATGTTGGCAAGCCCTTATGTGTTGATGGTTCACAGTCCGAGCCAAGAAAGAGGTCCCATTCAAAAGGCCCAATGGGCTTATGGATAGCCTATCTACTTCAACAACGCATCATTCTCGCAAGTCTTGAAATTGACACATTGTAGAGCCTCTAATGTTCCTCGAGTTGCATTCTTGTCCTTTTCGCGAATCATGATGAACGAACCAGGATGAAAAAATAGCAAAAAAAGCAAAAAAGTGGCCTAAAAGTGATGAAAACACTCGATTTTGTGTACCAAAAATAAGGGCAGCCAAGGCGGCTTGCTACCCCCTTCGTAGTGCTCGCAGAGAGGTTTCCAACAGTATGCTATGTATGACATAACTCCTTACGGATCAAAATTTATGGGAACCGAAGCGACAGAGACCTAGTCATAAGCCCCACGCCTTCGGTTTGCCGGCCCAGCCTCTACGCGAAGCGTAGTTGTCTTGCCCAAGATGCCGGGGGACTCGAGAATAGAAATGGGATGCATAAACATCTTGGCAAGGCTAAATGGGGAAAGGAAAATGAAAAAAGGTGTGCAACCCGAGGACTTCCCAAGGGGTCACCCAACCTAGTACTACACTCACCCAAGCACGCTAAATTCGGAGTTCTGATGGGATCTGGTGCATCAGTGCTGGTATGATCGTACCCGTCATGCTGAAGGTAGAAAGCCGTTATGTGTTGACGGTTCACAGTCCCAGCCAAGAGAGACGATCCATTCAAAAGGCCCAATTGGCTTATCGACATCCCTTCTGCTTTAACAACGTAGCATTCTCGCAAGACGTTATATCGACGGGTTGTAGAGCCTTTAATGTTTCGTGATTTTCGTTCTTGACAATTTTGCGGCCCACAACGAATGAATCGGGATGAAAAAACAAGGCAAAATGAAAAAATGTGGTTCGAAACTAATGAAAACGTGTGATTTTTGGTACCGAAAATAGGCACAGGCGAGCAAGCTTGCTTCCCTTATCGTAGATCTCATAGAGAGCTTTTCAATGGTATGTTGTGCACCGCATAACTCCTTACGGATCAAAAGTTATGACTACCGGAGCGATGTAGACCTGGTGACAAAACCCACGCCCTCGGTTTGCGGGCCCAACCTCTACGCGAAGCAAAGTAATCTTGCCCAAAATGCCGTGGGACTCGAGAATAGAAATGTGATGGATAAAGCATCTAGGCAACTCTAAACAAGGAAGAAAAATGAAAATGGGGTGCAACCCGAGGACTTCCTAGGGGGTCACCCATCCTAGTACTACTCTTGTAGAAGCACGCTTAACTTCGGAGATCTTGTTCATTTGAGCTGGTATTACCGCACCCGTCATACTGATGGTGCAAAGCACTTATGTGTTGATGGTTCACAATCCCAACCAAGAGAGACGACCCATTCAAAAGGCCCAATGGTTTTATCGATAGCCCATCTGCTTCAACAACGCATCATTCTCACAAGATGTGATATTGACACATTGTAGAGCCTTTAATGTTCCTCGAGTTGGGTTGTTGTCCTTTTCGTGGCTCATGACGAACGAACTGGGATGAATAAACAGTGCAAAAAGAAAATAGGTGGCCTAAAATTGATGAAAACATTTGGTTTTGTGTACCGAAAATAGGGCCAACCGAGCAGGCTTGCTGCTCCCATCGTAAAGCTCCTAGAGAGGTTTTCAACAGTATGCTGTACGTCGCATAACTCTATACAAATAAAAAGTTATGGGCACCAGAGCGACGGAGAGCTGGTCACAAGCCCCACGCCCTCAGTTTGCGGGCCCAACCTCTACGCGAAGCGTAGTTGTCTTGCCCAAGATGCCGTAGGACTCGAGAATCGAAATGGGATGCATAAGCATCTTGGCAAGGCTAAACGGAGGAAAAAAATGAAAAAGTGGGTGCAACACGAGGACTTCCTAGGGGGTCACCAATCCTAGTACAACTCTCGCCCAAGCACGCTGAACTTCGGAGTTCTTATGGGATCCGGTGCATTAGTGCTGGTATTATCACACCCGTCATGCTGATGATGCAAAGCCCTTATGTGTTGATGGTTCACAGTCCCAGCCATGAGAGATGACACATTCAAAAGGCCCAATGGGCATATCGACAACCAATTTGCTTTAACAACGCAGCATTCTTGCAAGACGATATATCGACGCATTGTAGAGCCTCCGATGTTCCGCAAGTTGGGCTCTCATCCTTTTCGAGGCTCACGACGAATGACCCGCGATGAAAAAATAGTGCAAAAATAGGAAAAATATCTAGAGACTAATTAAAACGTGCGCTTTTGGATACCAAAAACAGGAACAACCGAGCACGATTGCGCCCCCCGTCGTAGAGATCCCAGAGAGCTTTCCAATGATTTGCTGTGCGCCGCATAACTCCTTACGAATCAAAAGTTATGGGCATCGGAGCAACGGAGACTTGGTCATAAGCCCCACGCCCTCGATTTGCGGGCCCAGCCTCTACGCAAATTGAAGTTGTCTTGCCTAAGATGTCGTGGGACTCGAGAATAGAAATACGATGGATAAAGCATCTTGGCAAGGCTAAATGGGGAAAAAAATGAAAAAGGGGTGCAACACGAGGACTTCCCAGGGGGTCACCCATCCTAGTACTACTCTCACCCAAGCCTACTTAACTTCGGAGTTCTGATGGGATCCGAGGCATTATTGCTAGTATGATCACATTAGTCATGTTGATGGTGCAAAGCCCTTATGTGTTGACAGTTCACAATCCTAACCAAGAGAAACGGCTCATTCAAAAGGCCCAATGGACTTATCGACAACCCATTTGCTCCAACAACGCAGTATTCTTATAGGATGTGATATCGACGCGTTGTAGATCCTCCAATGTTCTGTGAGTTGGTTTCTCATCCTTTTTGCGACTCACGACAAATGACCCGGGATGAAAGAACAGCGCAAAAAGAAGAAAAGTGACCCGAAATTCATCAAAAAGGTTCGATTTTGGGTAACGAAAACATGCGCAGCCGAGCAAGCTTGTTGCCCCCTTCGTAGAGCTTTTAGAGAGCTTTCCAACGGTATGATGTGCGCCGCATAACTCCTTACAAATCAAAAGTTATGGGCACTGGAGCGATGGAGACCTGGACATAAGGCCCACACCCCCGGTTTGCGGGCCAAGCCTTTACGCGAAGCGAAGTTGTCTTGCCCAAGATGCCATAGGACTCAAGAATAGAAATGTGATGGATTAAGCATCTTGGCAAGGCTAAATTGGGAAAAAAAATGAAAAGCAGGTGCAACATGAGGACTTCCCAGGGGATCACCCATCCTAGTACTACTCTCGCCCAAGCACGTTTAACTTCAGAGTTCTAATGGGATCTGGTGCATTAGTGCTGGTATGATTGCACCGATCATGCTGATGGCGCAAAGCCCTTATGTGTTGACGGTTCACAATCCCAACCAAGAAAGACGGCCCGTTCAAAAGGCCCAATAGACTTATCAACAACCGTTCTGCTCCAACAACGCATCATTCTCGTAACACGTGATATCGACGCGTTGTAGATCCTCTAACGTTCTGTGAGTTGGCTTCTAGTCCTTTTCGCGGCTCACGACGAATGACCCATGATAAAAAAAATTGCGCAAAAAGAAGAAAAGTGACCTGAAATTCATGAAAACGTTTGATTTTGGGTACCGAAAATAGGCGCAGCCGAGCAGGCTTGTCGCCCCTGTCGTAGAGCTCTCAGAGAGATTTCCAACGGTATGCTGTGCACCGTATAACTCCTTACAAATCGTAGAGCTCTCAGAGAGATTTCCAACGGTAAGCTGTGCACCGCATAACTCCTTACAAATCAAAAGTTATGGGCACTAGAGCGACGGAGACCTGGTCACAAGCCCCACGCCCTCGGTTTGCGGGCCCAGCCTATACGCGAAGTGAAGTTGTCTTGTCCAAGATGCCATGGGACTTGAGAATAGAAATGTGATAGATAAAACATCTTGGCAAGGCTAAATAGGGAGAAAAAAGAAAATGGGGTGCAACACAAGGACTTCTCAAGGGGTCACCCATCCTAGTACTACCCTCGCCTAAGCACGCTTAACTTCGAAGTTCTGGTGGGATCTGGGGCATTAGTACTGGTGTGATCGCACCCATCATGTTGATTGTGCAATGCGCTTATATGTTGACGGTCGTAGTCCCAGCCAAGAGAGATGACCCATTCAAAAGGCCCAATGGGCTTATCCAATGCCTATCTGCTTCAACAACGTAGCATTGTCACAAGACGTGATATCGACGCATTGTAGAGCCTCTAATGTTCCACAACTTGGGTTGTTGTCCTCTTCGCAGCTCACGTCGAATGACCCAGGATTAAAAAACTGTGCAAAAAGAAGAAAAGTGGCCCAAAATTAATAAAAACGTGATATTTCAGTACCGAAACCTGGTGCAGTTGAGCAGGCTTGCTGCCCCCGTCGTAGAGGTCCCAGAGAGCTTTCCAACGATATGTTGTGCGCCGCATAACACCTTACGAATCAAAGGTTAGGGGCACCGGCACGACGAATACATGGTCACAAGCCCCACGCCCTCCATTTGCCGGCCCAGCCTCTCCGCGAACTGAAGTTTTCATGCCCAAGATGCCATGGGACTCGAGAATAGAAATGTGATGGATAAAGCATCTTGGCAAGGCTAAATAGACAAAAAAAATAAAAAGGGGGTGCAACATGAGGACTTCCCAGGGTATCACCCATCCTAGTACTACACTCGTCCAAGCACGTTTAACTTCGGAGTTCTAATGGGATCTGGTGCACTAGTGGTGGTATGATCGCACCGGTCATGGTGATGGTGCAAAGCCCTTATTTGTTGACGGTTCATAGTCCCAGCCAAGGGAGACGACCCATTCAAAAGGCCCAATGGGCTTATCGATAGCCAATCTGCTCTAACAACGCAGTATTCTCGCAAGATGTGATATCGATGCATTGTAGAGCCTCTAATGTTCCGCGAGTTAGGTTCTCGTCCTTTTCACGGCTCATGACGAATGACCCAGGATGAAAAAATAGCGCAAATAGAACAAAAATGGCCTGAAACTGATAAAAATACAATTTTGGGTATCGAAAACAAGCACAGTGTAGCTGCTTGTTGCCCTTCTCGTAGAGCTCCCAGAGAGCCTTCCAACGATATGCTATGCGTAGCATAACTTCTTACGGATCAAAAGTTATAGGGACCGGAGCGACGTAGACCTGGTCACAAGCCCTACGCCCTCGGTTTGCAGGCCCAACCTCTACGCGAAGCGAAGTTGTCTTGCCCAAGATGTCGTGGGACTCGAGAATAGAAATGTGATGGATAAAGCATCTTTGCAGGGCTAAACGAGAAAAAAAAAAATGAAAAATGGGCGCAACCTGAGGACTTCCTAGGGGGTCACCCATCCTATTACTATTCTCGCCCATGCACGCTTAACTTCGAAGTTCTGATGGGATCCGGGGCATTATTGCTAGTATGATCACACTCGTTATGCTGATGGTGCAAAGCCCTTATGTGTAGACGGTTCACAATCCCAGCCAATAGAGACGGCCCATTCAAAAGGCCAATGGGCTTATCGACTACCTATCTGCTTTGACAACGCATCATTCTCGCTATATGTGATATCGATGAATTGTAGAACCTCTAATGTTCCATGAGTTGGGTTCTCGTCCATTTTGCGGCTCACAATGAAAGACAAGGGACGAAAAAATAGCACATAAAGAAGAAAAGTAGCCCAAAATAGAAGAAAACGTTCAATTTTGGGTACTAAAAATAGGGGCAGAAGAGCAAGCTTATTGCCTCCGTTGTAGAGCTCCTAGATAGCTTTCCAAAGGTATGTTGTGCGCCGCATAACTCCTTACGGATCAAAAGTTATGGGCACCAGAGTGATAGAGACTTGGACACAAGCCCCACGCCCCTGGTTTGCAGGCCCAGCCTCTACGCGAAGTGAAGTTGTCTTGCCCAAGATGCCATGGGACTCGAGAATAGAAATGTGTTGGATAAAGCATATTGGCAAGGTTAAATAAGGAAAAAAAATGAAAAGGGGGTGCAACTTGAGGATTTCCCAAGAGGTCAACCATCCTAGTACTACTCTCGCCCAAGCACGTTTAACTTTGGAGTTCTAATGGGATCTGGTGCATTAGTGTTGGTATGATCGCACAGGTCATGCTGATGGTGCAAAGCACTTATGTATTGACGGTTCACAATCCCAGCCAAGAGAGATGGCCCATTCGAAACGCCCAATGGACTTAGCGACAACCCATCTGGTCCAACAACACAGTATTCTCGCACGACGTGATATCGATGCGTTGTAGATCCTCTAATGTTCTGTGAGTTAGGTTTTCGTCCTTTTCGCAGCTCAGGACGTACGACCCGGGATTAAAAAACAGCGTAAAAAGAAGAAAAGTTGCCCAAAATTGATGAAAAGGTTCGATTTTGGGTATCGAAAATAGGCGCAGCCACGCAGGCTTTCTACCCCCGTCGTAAAGCTCTCAGAGAGCTTTCTAGCGGTATGATGTGCGCCGTATAACTCCTTACGAATCAAAAGTTATGGGCACCAGAGCGATGGAGGCGTGCTCAAAGGCCCTGCACCATCAGTTTGCGGGACCAGCCTCTATGCGAAGTGAAGTTGTCTTGCCCAAGATGCTGTGGGACTCGAGAAAAGAAATGTGATGGATAAAGTATCTTGGCAAGGCTAAATTGGGAAAAAAATGAAAAGGGCTGCAACACGAGGACTTCTCAAGGGGTCACCCATCCTAGTGCTACCTCACCCAAGCACGCTTATCTTCAGAGTTCTAATAGGATCTGGGACATTAGTACTGTTATGATCGCACCCATCATGCTGATGGTGCAATGCGCTTATGTGTTGACGGTCACATTCACAGCCAAGAGAGACGACCCAGTCAAAAGGCCCAATGAGCTTATTGATAGCCCATCTGCTTCAACAACGCAGAATTCTCGCAAGACGTGATATTGACGCATTGTAGAGCCTCTAATGTTTTGCGAGTTGGGTCCTTGTGCTTTTCACAGCTCATGACGAATGACCCAGGATGAAAAAACAGCGCAAACATAAGAAAAGTGGCCCGAAACTAATGAAAATGTGAGATTTCGATGCCGAAAACAAGTGCAGCCGAGCAGGCTTGCTGCCCTCGCAGTAGAGGTCCTAGAGAGCTTTCCAACAATATGTTGTTCACCATATAACACCTAGCAGATCAAAGGTAAGGGGCATCGGAGTGACGGAGACATGGTCACAAGTCCCACGCCCTCGGTTTGCGGGCCCAGCCTCTACACGAAGCGAAGTTGTCTTTCCCAAGATGATGTGGGACTCGAGAATATAAATGCGATGGATAAAGCATCTTGGCAAGGCAAAAAGAGGGAAAAAAATAAAAAGGGGGTGCAACACGAGGACTTCCCAAGGGGTCATCCATCCTAGTACTACTCTCGCCCATGCACGCTGAACTTCGAAGTTCTGATGGGATCCGGTGCATTAGTGTTAGTATGATCGACCTCATCATGCTGATAGTGCATAGCCCTTATGAGTTGACGGTTCACAATCCCAACTAAGAGAGACGACCCATTCAAAAGGCCCAATGGGCTTATCGACAACCCGTCTGCTTCAACAACACAGCATTCTTGTAAGACGTGATACCGTCGCATTGTAGAACATGTAATATTCGACGTGTTGGGTTCTCACCCTTTTTGCGAGTCACGACGAACGACCCAGCATGGAAAAACAATGCAAAAAGAAGAAAAGTGACCTGAAACTGATGAAAATGTTCAAGTTTGGGTACCTGTCCCTGTCGTAGAGCTCTAATAGAGCTTTCCAACCGTATATTGTGCACCATATAACTCCTTTAGGATCAAAAGTTACGGGCACCGGAGCGACGGAGACCAGGTCACAAGCCCCATGCCTTCGGTTTGCAGGCCCAGCCTCTACGAGAATCGAAGTTGTCTTGCCCAAAATCCCATGGGACTCGAGAATAGAAATGTGATGGATAAAACATCTTGGCATGGCTAAACAGGGAAAAAAATTGAAAAAATTGGTGCAACACGAGGACTTCCCAAGGGGGTCGCCCATCCAAGTACTACTCTCGTCCAAGCATGCTTAACTTCAAAGTTCTAATAGGATCCGGTGCACTAGTGCTGGTATGATCGCACCCGTCATGCTGATGGTGCAAAGCCCTTATGTGTTGACGGTTCACAGTCCCCGCCAAGGGAGACGACCTATTCAAAAAGGCCCAATAGGCTTATCGACAACCCATCTACTTCAACTACACAGTATTCTTGCAAGATGCAATATCGACGCGCTGTAGAGCCTCTAATTTTCTACGAGTTGGGCTCCCATCATTTTTTAGGCTCACAACGAACGACCCGGGATGAAAAAATAGCGTAAAAAGAAGAAAAGTGGGTCGAAACTGATGAAAACATTCGGGTTTGGGTATTGAAAATAGGCGCAGCATCGCCGGCTTACTATGATCATTGTACAGCTCCCAGAGAGCTTTCTAACAGTATGCTGTGCGCCGCATAAAACCTTACGGATCAAAAGTTATAAGCACCAGAGCGATGGAGACCTGGTCACAAACCCCACGCCCCCGGTTTGTGGGCCCAGCCTTTACGCGAAACGTAGTTGTCTTGCCCAAGATGCCATGGGACTCGAGAATAGAAATGTGATGGATAAAGCATCTTGGCAAGGCTAAACGGGGAAAAAGAATGAAAAAGGGGTGCAACCCGAGGACTTCCCAGGAGGTTACCCATCCTAGTACTATTCTCTCCCAGGCACACTTAACTTCAGAGTTCTGATGGGATCCGTTGCATTAGTGCTGGTATGATCGCACCCGTCATGCTGATGGTGAAAAGTCTATATATATTGATGGTTCTCAGTCCCAGCCAAGAAAGACGGCCCATTCAAAAGGCCCAATGGGCTTCTCGACAAACCATCTGCTTCAACAACGCATCATTCTCGCAAGATGTGATATCGACCCATTGTAGAGCGTCTAATGTTGCATGAGATGGGTTCTTGTCCTTTCCTTGGCTCACGACGAATGACCCGGGATGAAAAAATAGTGCAAAAAGAATAAAAGTAGCCCAAAACTTATGAAAACTTTTGATCCGAAAAGAGGCGTAACGGCATAGGCTTACTGCCCTTGTTGTACAGCTCCTAGAGAGCTTTACAACGGTATGTTGTGCACTGCATAACTAATTACGGAACAAAAGTTAGAGGCACCGGAGCAATGCAGACCTTGTCACAAGCCCCTCGCCCTCGATTTGCTGGCCCAGCCTCTACACGAAGTGAAGTTGTCTTGTCCAAGATACTGTGGGACTCGAGAACAGAAATGTGATGGATAAAGCAACTTGGCAAGGCTAAACGGC
The DNA here is from genome assembly GCA_037974665.1 of Ehretia macrophylla. Lineage (NCBI taxonomy): Eukaryota > Viridiplantae > Streptophyta > Magnoliopsida > Boraginales > Ehretiaceae > Ehretia > Ehretia macrophylla. Next base: position 44,511,677 of record CM075771.1, on the reverse strand, counting down.
GAAAAAACTGAAAAGGGGGTACAACACGAGGACTTTCGAGAGGGTCACCTATCCTTGTACTACTCTCTCCCAAACACGCTTAACTTCGGAGTTCTGATGGGATCCTTTGCATTAGTGCTGGCATGATCGCACCCGTCATGCTTGTCACGCCCCAACTCGACCCCTCTTACAATCAGTCAGGACGCAACGGAATTTCGGCAGCATAACGACAGTAACATGAACATCAGGGCTCTAAACCAACCCTAAATAACAAAATACATCAAACTCCACAAATCACCAACCAACTCCACAATCAAATTAACAACATACAACGCAACCATTTCACACATTAAACATTCTTTCATCAACTCATTCATAGTTATGCGCCTACGTTCCAACATAATACATTTATTATATAACATACACTTCCACAATAGATTATAGCCTACCTAGCAACCTAATCATAGACAAAATAAAGACTACTAAGATTGCATCAACTAATTCGTTATCTTTTCAACATCTTTTACATAATGAACTACAAAGCATATAAAAGTCTACTAAGTTAATATACAAGATAGTAAAACAAAACAACACCAAGGATAAGACTCTTGAACATAGAACTCATCCATGTAAGGCAAGTTTTCCACATTCTCCTCTTCAGGAGGCACGTACCTGTAATCCTGTAAAAGTACACCTGTATGCATGCAATAATAGAGAGTGAGCTTATATAAATAAGCCAGTTGAGGATCCGATAGATCCCGAGCAAGGTCTACTAAACTCCTTGGAATAATCCTTTGAGTCAGTAAACACACAATAACATCAATAATACTATCATCACATAACTATATGACCATTCAATAAAGGATACTCTTCTAGTTGGTGTAGCTCCAAACGCCATCACGATCTCAACCATTCTTCTTATAACTCCCCATTACTCACGCACCTAGGATACCCTCAATAACCTCTCCCTCTATGACACCTCCGTCATGCGAGCTGGAGGCAGTCTCTGATAGTCATGCCGTTATCAACCCGACAGCCCGATGCTGCCCGAGGGTGGCACACACATACCAGAGACTCAGCAATAAATATAAACATCAATCATCAATATTCCGAGAGATCAGCAACGAAAGTGCCCGATTCCCATACTCAATAATCAATCAATAATCATCAATCATCATATTATCATCATCAATAATCATATCAATAATCAATTTAACAACAATTAACTAAGTTAGATGACAAAGTAGGCCATCCAACCGGACATGCATTAAACACACAATCAAACCCTAGTTTACCCATCAACAACTCACAATTCAATCAATCAAACCACACCCGATCAACTAAGGCTCAATTCAATAATTTAAAGAAAGATAACCTAAATTTCAAATAATCATATCTTACATTCTACTAATCCAAACAACCCCAAATTAGTTTCAAACACTCACCCATTCAACCAACTACATTAGCCCTCTCGGAAATCCACCATAACACCTCCAAATCATGCCCGATAACCCTAAAACCCTAGGATATCTTGGCTGGATTTTCCGGACTTTCACACGAACAATGTAATCAAAAATTCGGCATTACAACAGCGCTAACACGTAATTATCAAGTATTTAGAAATCGACGGCAATCGATTTCGATCATCACAACTCAATTAATTCAACATTGAACAATTTAATCAAAATTTAATACCTGAAAAATAAAAATTATGCTACATCCGACAGAAACTCGTAGTATTACCACTAAACGATCCCTAGCATTCAAGGAGCAATAATCTAACATCAGATTACAATTCTAACGGTTCAAATTTCATTTATACGCAAAAATATAAAAATGACATTTTGAGATCTAGAATTTTTCTCTCACCTTTGATGTGTTTTGATGCAAGAAATGTGTAGAATGGATGCCAAACAATCAATTTCAAGCTTTGAATCACTCAATTCGGCTTTGAAACACAAAATCTGTGAGAAAAATGCTTTGAAAATGCCTTTATCTTTCTCCTCCAAGGAGCCACGGTTTTGTGTGTGTTTTTGGTGGTGTTTTGCTTTGTTTTTAATGTGTGTTGATCATATATTAAGCAAAGGTCAAATAAATAAAAGAAAGTCAAAGTGGAAACTAATTATTTTTAGTGTTTTCTTGACTTTAAATGCATTTTATTGATCACCAAAGTTCAAAACAATTATTCAACACCCAAGATAGCTCAAGTAAATTATTTTTAGGTGACAAGAAGTTTTATAATCAAACAATTTCACCCGAGTCGGCTTAAAACTCGATTTTCGCAAAAGTCGGTGTAAAAACCCTAATAAATTCTTAAGCCAATTTTAAAATCGTTTTAATCAAACACAGGTCTATTAAAGTCCGTGGTCTAGGTCTAGAAGGATTAAAAAGACCAGTTTCAAAATTTTAGCGGACGTGTTTCAAAAATACTATTCACTGAAAATCGACTATAAAATTTCTGATCCTGTTTTTGATGAAAATTTCATGAATGCACATTTAGCATGTATTAGGAGTATTGACATCAAAATTATAACATTCTAGGTCATATAGCACATAAATAGGTCAAATGCACGTAAAACGAGATAAAACACGTAAATCGAGTTAAAGCAGAAAAGTGGGATTTCACATTCTCCCCTCCTTAAAACAATTGCGTCCGCGCAATTATCGAACTGACAGACAGTTAAATCCTCAATCGTTACACTTAACAATACTTCTCTTAGTTCCCATTTATCTCTTAGGATGACAACTAACCAAAGACCTCAAAAGAACAATCGCTGTTGACTGCAAGTTGATGATCATAGTTCCAAGACAATCTTCAATTCATAATTCTCTCCTACCTCATATCATATTGCATATGAAAGAAATCGCAACTCCAAAGCTTAGCATGACACCACTAATTATCAATCATCCCCTACTACACAAAAGAGCTCTATGAACACCACGAGGGTTTAAAAACTCATTCACAATAACATGAATGATTACTGATCAAGGGAATATCTCAAAAGTGACATTTGTCAGAATATGGCTCTTATGAAATTTTCAAGAAAATATGAATATGAAAAATCATATTCGAACCAACAATCAAGTGAACAGGAGGTCAAATAGGTTAGATAATCCAGAGGTTAATAGTTTAATAAGGAAGCATGATAACTAAGATAAGAAATGTCTCAGCACCTATCAGTTAAATAAGTACGAACAAAGGATGATGACGAGTCAAAACAGTGCTGAGTATGTTGAACAAAAATTCATGAACAAGTCGATATTTCAATTCTCGATGATTGTTCAAGGAACCAACAAGTAAGTTGTACTTGAGGTGAAATGAAATTAAGAAATAAGAAATGATTAATTCAATAGAAAATATGAGTGTCAAGATAATGAGTATCTCAGCACGCAATAACCAAAGAATAATAAATAAGAAAAGACAGTGCCGAGTATATTAAATGAGCAATTACAAGCAAAGTAATGGCTAAGGATTTAATAATAAAACAATAGGATTAACAAGGATCAACAAGAATGACAATGATGTACTTAGGTAGGGAGTACATTAAGCAAGTGAAATTCGAATAAGTAAATTGGTATACCCATAGAGAGATTACTTTCAAATGAATAGTAATTGGATGAAATAAAATACTGAAACGAATAGCTGGAGATATAGAATGAAATGTAGAAGTCTCAAACCTTAACTCCAATAAGCGACATTGCTATAAGAAACAAATATGAATGTTAAGAATAGAAACAATGTCAAATGAGTATAGGATCCATTAATCCAATAAGCAAACTTTCAAGAAACAATTGATAGGCTAGAAAAGTGTAACCCTCTCTCAAATAAGTGAGAATAGAGTAGAAAAGAATAATAAGACCGATAGAATTATGAAGCACAAGAAGGGTGTCCCACCTACACACTTAAACACCAACAAGTCAAATCCTACAATCTATCTTCCTCCAAAACAAGACACTAAGGAGATCTAAAGAACCTAAGGAGTCATAACAATCACCAAACAAGATAAATCACTCCAAAATTTTACATTCCATACCAGACCAATCACTAAACAAGATAAATCACCGATTACCCAACAAGATTCACTAATGAAGACTCCAAAATCTAATAACACACTACAGATTCATATTAACCCATTATAACACTAGTGAATCCTCAATCAACAATTTAGAAGGTTATACCACCTAGAACCCAAAAGCTTGATGTAGGCAAGTAAATGTTCAGTCACCAAAATGCATTCTTATTTCCTCAAATTATTCTATCTCCCAACAATTACATCTTCGAATAAAGTAACTTTAGTAAGGAATTACTCCAATTGTCTCCAAGGTTTAAAGATAAAAACTCCAAAATATCCATTAATAATATAGCAATCCCAAATAGTAGAAATATTCACATGTTATGCCACACTTCATTCCATTTACAAATATACATCACTAATTCCTCAAATAAATTCATTCTAAAATAACCTCAAGAAAGTATAATCTGAGTTGAGACTCCAAAAGTGTCTAATCACAACCTCACAGAAACCTCAACTTATGATTCATCTACAAGTAATAATAAGTTAAACATGGCAACAAAAGTAATTATAATCATCAAGATACATTGCTATTTTCCTCGAACAACTTCATTCTCACTAAAGGAACGTCAAGATCAATCCACTAAGCCGAAACTAAAATCCATAAACATAACAATTAAAATCTAACTGATAAACTTCTAGAATAATAATAATTCAAAATCATGGCCTACCACTATTTTCGAAAACTCTTGAAGTCATCCTTCACCTAAAAAAATCTCCCACAGTTATAGAATATATACAATTACATCACATGAAAACAGGTACACCGTAATGCATGATTAGCATATAATATAACATTATCACATAACACACAATTCAGCATATAAGAAGCCAACATCACATAAACAAGTTAAATCACATAAATAAGTTATAAACAATTAAACTCACATCAGCAACAAACTTCACATAAGGCACTTTGATCACATAAAACACAATTGTCACATAATACACATTAATCACATAATGCACATTAATCACATAATGCACATTAATTACAACACATTGAGTACGTATAGCACGTTATCACATAAAACATATTGACCACATTAGTTCACTTAACACACAAGGCATATTGGTCACATAGAAAGTTAGACATATAAGTAAATTAATCACATAAACATATTAACATATGTTTCACTTTTCTTTCACTTAATACATACTTGCATGCTTAGACCACTACCCACATTCCGAGGATACCCCGGCTGACAGCTAATCAAGCTCTGATACCACTTAAATGTCACGCCCCAACTCGACCCCTCTTACAATCAGTCAGGACGCAACGGAATTTTGGCAGCATAACGATAGTAACATGAACATCAGGGCTCTAAACCAACCCTTAATAACAACATACATCAAACTCCACAAATCACCAACCAACTCCATAATCAAATCAACAACATACAATGCAACTATTTCATACATTAAACATTCTTTCATCAACTCATTCATAGTTATGCGCCTCCATTCCAACATAATACATTTACTATATAACATACACTTCCACAATAGATTATAGCCTACCTAGCAACCTAATCATAGACAAAATAAAGACTACTAAGATTGCATCAACTAATTCGTTATCTTTTCAACATCTTTTACATAATGAACTACAAAGCATATAAAAGTCTACTAAGTTAATATACAAGATAGTAAAACAATACAACACCAAGGATAAGACTCTGGAACATAGAACTCATCCACGTAAGGCACGTTTTCCACATTCTCCTCTTCAGGAGGCACGTACCCGTAATCCTGTAAAAGTACACCTGTATGCATGCAATAATAGAGAGTGAGCTTATATAAATAAGCCCAGTGAGGATCCGATAGATCTCGAGCAAGGTCTACTAAACTCCTTGGAATAATCCTTTGAGTCAGTAAACACACAATAACATCAATAATACTATCATCACATAACTATATGACCATTCAATAAAGGATACTCTCTCTAGTTGGTGTAGCTCCAAACGCCATCACGATATCAACCATTCTTCTTATAAAACCCCATTACTCACGCACCCAGGGTACCCTCAATAACCTCTCCCTCCATGACACCTCCGTCATGCGAGCTGGAGGCAGGCTCTGATAGTCATGCCGTTATCAACCCGACAGCCCGATGCTGCCCGAGAGGTGGCACACACATACCAGAACTCAGTAATAAATATAAACATCAATCATCAATATTCCGAGAGATCAGCAACGAAAGTGCCCGATTCCCGTACTCAATAATCAATCAATATTCTTAGAGATCAACAATGAAAGCGCCCGATTCCCATTATCAATAATCTATCAATAATCATCAATCATCATATTATCATCATCAATAATCATATCAATAATCAATTTAACAACAATTAACTAAGTTAGATGACAAAGTAGGCCATCCAACCGGACATGCATTAATCACACACACAAACCCTAGTTTACCCACCAACAACCCCCAATCCAATCACTTAAACCACACCTGATCCACTAAGGTTCAATTCAATAATTTAAAGAAAGATAACCTAAACTTCAAATAATCATATCTTACATTCTCCTAATCCAAACAACCCCAAATCAGTTTCAAACACTCACCCATTCAACCAACTACATTAGCCCTCTCGGAAATCCACAATAACACCTCCAAATCATGCCCGATAACCCTAAAACCCTAGGATATCTTGGCTGGATTTTCCAGACTTTCCCACGAGCAATGTAATCGAAAATTCGGCATTACAACAGCGCTAACAAGTAATTATCAAGTATTTAGAAATCGACGGCAATCGATTGCGATCATCACAACTCAATTAATTCTACATTGAACAATTTAATCAAAATTTAATACCCGAAAAATAAAATTTATGCTACATCCGAAAGAAACTCGTAGTATTACCACTAAAAAATCCCTAGCATTCAAGGAGCAATAATCTAACATCAGATTACAATTCTAACGGTTCAAATTTCATTTATACGCAAAAACATAAAAACAACATTTTGAGATCTAGAATTTTTCTCTCACCTTTGATGTGTTCTGATGCAAGAAATGTGTAGAATGGATGCCAAACAATCAATTTCAAGCTTTGAAGCACTCAATTCAGCTTTGAAACGCAAAATCTGTGAGAAAAATGCTTTGAAAATGCCTTTATTTTTCTCCTCCAAGGAGCCACGGTTTTGTGTGTGTTTTTGGTGGTGTTTTGCTTTGTTTTTAATGTGTGTTGATCATATATTAAGAAAAGGTCAAATAAATAAAAGAAAGTCAAAGTGAAAACTAATTATTTTTAGTGTTTTCTTGACTTTAAATGCATTTTATTGATCACCAAAGTTCAAAACAATTATTCAACACCCAAGATAGCTCAAGTAAATTTTTTTTAGGTGACAAGAAGTTTTACAATCAAACAATTTCACCCGAGCCGGCTTAAAACTCGATTTTCGCAAAAGTCGGTGTAAAAACCCTAATAAATTCTTAAGCCGATTTTAAAACTGTTTTAATCAAACACAGGTCTATTAAAGTCCGTGGTCTAGGTCTAGAAGGATTAAAAAGACCAGTTTCAAAATTTTAGCGGACGTTTTTCAAAAACACTATTCACTAAAAATCGACGATAAAATTTATGATCCCGTTTTTTATGAAAATTTCATGAATGCACATTTAGAACATATTAGGAGTATTGACATCAAAATTATAACATTCTAGGTCATATAGCACATAAATAGGTCAAATGCACGCAAAATGAGAGAAAACACGTAAATCGAGTTAAAGCATAAAAGTGGGGTTTCACAATGCTGATGGTGCAAAGCCCTTATGTGTTGACGATTCAAAGTCCCAGGCAAGAGAGATGGCCCATTCAAAAGGCCCAATGGGCTTATCGTTAACTTATTTGCTTCAACAACACAGTATTCTCTCAAGACGTGATATCAACGCGTTGCAGAGCCCCCTAATGTTCCTCGAGTTGGGTTTTCGTCATTTTCGTGGCTCACGAAAAATGACCCGGGATGAAAAGAAAGCCTAAAAAGACAAGAAGTGGGCCTAAACTGATGAAAATGTGCGATTTTGGGTATCAAAAATAGGCGCAGCCAAGCTTGCTTGCTGCCCCCGTCGTAGAGTTCCCAAAGAGCTTTCAACGTTATATTGTGCGTCGTATAACTCCTTACGGATCAAAAGTCTTGGGCACCGGAGCGATAGAGACCTAGTCATAAGTCCTACGCTCTCGGTTTGCGGGCCCAGCCTCTACGCAAATCGAAGTTGTCTTGCCCAAGATGCCACAGGGTCACCCATCCTAGTACTACTCTCGACCATGCACTCTTAACTTCAGAGTTCTGAAGGGATCCGGTGAAATAGTGCTGATATGATCGCACCCGTCATGTTGAGGGAATAAGACCCTTATGTGTCGTCCTTTTTGCGGCTCAAGACGAACAATCCAGGATGAAGAAACAACGCAAAAAGAAGAAAAGTGGCTAAAAATTGATGGAAACGTTCAATTTTGGGCTCTGAAAACAAGCGCAGTCAAGCAAGCTAGTTTCTCCCGTCGTAGAGCTCCCAAAGAGCTTTCCAACAATATATTGTGCACCGCATAACTCCTAACGGATCAAAAGTTATGGGCACTGGAGCGATGAAGACCTGGTCACAGGCCCCATGCCCTCAGTTTGCGGTCCAGCCTCTGCGCAAAGTGAAGTTGTCTTGCCCAAGATAATGTGGGACTCGAGAATCGAAATGGGATGCATAAGCATCTTGGCAAGGCTAAACGGGGAAAAAATGAAAAATGGGGTAAAACACCAGGACTTCCCAGGTGGTCACCCATACTAGTACTACTCTCGCCCAAGCACGCTTAACTTCGGAGTTTTGATGGGATCCAGAGTATTAGTGCTGGTATGATCGGACCAGTCATGCTAAGGGTGCAAAGCCCTTTTGTGTTGACGGTTCATAGTCCCTGCCAAGAGAGACGGCCTATACAAAAGGCCTAATGGGCTTATCGATAGCCCATCTGCTTAAACAACGTAGCTTTCTCAAAATATGTGATATCAACGCATTGTAGAGCCTATAATGTTTCACGAGTCGGGTTCTCGTCCTTTTTGTGGCTCATGATTAATGACCCAGGATGAAAAAATCGCGCAAAAAGTAGAAAAGTAGAATGCAAATGATGAAAACGTTCAATTTTGAGTACCAAAAATTGGCGCAACAGAGCAGGCTTGCTACCCCAGTCGTAGACCTCCCAAAGAGCTATCCACGGGTATGCTGTACGCCACATAACTCCTTACGGATCAAATGTTATGGGCACCGAAGCGATGGAGACCTGTTCACAAGCCCTACGCCCTCGGTTTGCCGGCCCAGCCTCTACGCGAAGCGAAGTTGTCATGCCCAAGATGCCATGGGACTCAAGAATAGAAATGTGTTGGATAAAACATCTTGGCAAGGCTAAACGGGGAACAAAAACATGAAAAGAGGGTGTAACATGAGGACTTCCCTAGGGGTCACACATCCTAGTACTACTCTCGCCCAAGCACGCTTATCATCAGAGTTCTGATGGTATCCGATGCATTAGTGCTGGTATGATCGCACCCATCATGCGGATGGTGCAAAGCCATTATGTGTTGACAGCTCACAGTCCAAACCAAGAGAGTTGGCCCATTCAAAAGGCTTAATGGGCCTATCGACAACCCATCTGCTTCAACAACGCAGTATTCTCGCAAGACGTGATATCGGCGCATTGTAGAGCCTCTAATTTTCTGCTAGTTGGGTTCACGTCCTTTTTACGGCTCACGACGAACGACCTGGGATGAAAAAACAGCATAAAAAGTAGAAAAGTGGCCCAAAACGGATGAAAATGTTCAATTTTGAGTACTAAAAATTGGCATAACAGAGCAAACTTGCTACCCTCATCGTAGAGCTCCCAAAGAGCTTTCCAACGATATACTGTGCACTGCATAACTCCTTACGGATCAAAAGTTATGGGCAACGGAGCGACGGAGACTTGGTTACAAGCCCCACGCCCTCGGTTTTCGGGCCCAGCCTCTATGTGAATCGAAGTTGTCATGCCCAAGATGGCGTGGGACTTGAGAATAGAAATGTGATGGATAAAGCATCTTGGCAAGGCTAAACAGGGAAAAAATGAAAAAGGGGGTAAACACGAGGACTTCCCAGGTGGTCACCCATACTAGTACTACTCTCGCCCGAGCACTCTTAACTTCGGAGTTCTGATGGGATCCGGTGCATTAGTGCTAGTATGATCGCACCAGTCATGCTGATGGTGCAAAGCCCTTATGTGTTGACGGTTCACCGTCCCAGCCAAGAGAGACGGCTCATTCAAAAGGCCCAATGGGCTTATCGATAGCCTATCTGCTTCAACAACGTAGCATTCTTGAAAGACATGATATCGTTGCATTGTAGAGCCTCTAATGTTCCGCGAGTTGGGTTCTTGTCCTTTTTAAGGCTCATGATGAATGACCCGAGATGAAAAAACAGTGCAAAAAGTAGAAAAGTAGAACGAAACTAATGAAAACGTTCAATTTTGAGTACCAAAAATTGGTGCAACAGAGCAGGCTTGCTATCCCAGTCCTAGAGCTCCCAAAGACCAATCCAACGGTATGTTGTACGCCACATAACTCTTTACGGATCAAATGTTATGGGCACTTAAGCGATGGATACCTGTTCACAAGCCCACGCCCTCAGTTTGCGGGCCCAGCCTCTTCGCGAAATGAAGTTGTCTTGCCCAAGATGCCATGGGACTCGAGAATAGAAATGTATTGGATAAAACATCTTGGCAAGGCTAAACGGGGAACAAAAAAATGAAAATGGGGTGCAACACGAGGACTTCCCAGAGGATGACGCATCCTAGTACAACTCTCGCCCAAACACTCTTAACTTTGGAGTTCTGATGGGATCTGGTGCATTATTTCTAGTATGATCACACCTGTCATGTTGATGGTACAAAGCCCTTATGTGTAGACGGATCACAGTCCCAGCAAAGAGAGACGGCCCAATGGGATTTTCGATGACCGATTTGCTTCAACAACGCAGTATTCTCCCAAGACGTTATATCAATGCATTGTAGAGCCTCTAATTTTTTGAGAGTTGGATTCTCGTCCTTTTCGCGGCTCAAGTTGAACGACCCGGGACAAAAAAACAGCGCAAAAAGAAGAAAAATAACCTGAAACTGATGAAAATGTTTGATTTTGAGTACCAAAAAGAGGTGTAGCAGGACCGGCTTGCTGCTCTCGTCATAGAGCTCCTAGAGAACTTTCCAACGGTATGCTATGCACCGCATAAATCCTTACGGATCAAAAGTTATGGGCACCATAGCAACGAAGACCTGGTCACAAGCCCCACGCCTTCGGTTTGCGGGCCCAACCTTTACTCGAAGCGAAATTGTCTTGCCCAAAATGCCGTGTGATACGAGAATATAAATGTGATGGATAAAGCATCTTGGCAAGGCTAAAGAAGAAAAAAAAATGAAAATGGGGTGCAACATGAGGACTTCCCAGGGGGTCACCCATAATTCGACTACTCTCGTCCAAACACGTTTAACTTCAGAGTTCTGATGGGATCCGGTGCATTAGTGCTGATATGATCGCACCCGTCATGTTGATGGTGCAAAGCCCTTTTATGTTAATGGTTCACAGTCCTAGCTAAGAGAGACGACCAATTCAAAAGGCCCAATGGGCTTACCGATAGCCCATCTACTTCGACAACGCAGCATTCTCGCATGACGTGATATCGACGTCTTGTAGAGCCTCTAATGTTCTGCGAGTTGGGTTCTCGTCCTTTCCGCGACTCACGATGAACGACCCAGGAAAAAAAAATAGTGCCAAAAGAAGAAAGGTGATCGAAAATTGATGAAACGTTCGATTTTGGGAACCAAAAATAGGCGCAGCTAAGCAGTATGCTACCCCCGTCGTAGAGCTCCCAGAGAGCTTTCTAATGGTATATTGTGCGATGTATAACTCCTTACGTATCAAAATTTAAGGGCATTGGAGCAACAGAAACCTGGTCACAAGTCCCATGCCCTCGGTTTGTGGGCCCAGCCTCTACGCGAAGCGAAGTTATCTTACCCAAGATGTTGTGGGACTCTTGAATAGAGATATGATGGATAAAGCATCTTGGCAAGGCTAAATAGAAAAAAAAAATGAAAAGGGGGTGCAACACGAGGACTTCCCAAGGGGTCACCCAACCTAGTACTACTCTCGCCCAAGCACGCTTAACTTCGGAGTTTTGATAGGATGTGGTGCATTAGTGCTAGTATGATCGCACCTGTCATGTCGATGGTGCAAAGCCCTTATGTGTCGTCCTTTTTGCGGCTCACGACGAACAATCCAGGACGAAGAAACAGCGCAAAAAGAAGAAAAGTGGCTAAAAATTGATGAAAACGTTCGATTTTAGGCGCTGAAAACAGGCACAGTCAAGCAAGCTGGTTGCCCTTGTCGTAGAGCCCCCAAAGAGCTTTCCCACGATATGTTGTGCGCTATATAACTCCTAACAGATCAAAAGTTATGGGCACCGGAGCGATGGAGACCTGGTCACCAGCCCCACGCCCTTGGTTTTCGGGCCCAGCCTCTATGCAAAGCGAAGTTGTCTTGCCCAAGACGCCGTGGGACTCGAGAATAGAAATATGATGGATAAAGCATCTTGGCAAGGCTAAACGGGGAAAAAAATGAAAAAGGGGGTAAAACACAAGGACTTCCCAGGTGGTCACCCATACTAGTACTACTCTCGCCCAAGCACACTTAACTTCGGAGTTCTGATGGGATCCAAAGCATTAGTGCTGGTATGATCGGACCAGTCATGCTGAGGGTGCAAAGCCCTTATGTGTTAAAGGTTCATAGTCCCATCCAAGAGAGACGGCCCATTCAAAAGGCCCAAAGTGCTTTTCAACAATATACTGTGCGCCATATAACTCGTTACAGATGAAAATTTATAGGCACTGGAGAGACGAAAACCTAGTCACAAGCCCCACACTCTCGGTTTGCCAGCCCAACCTCAATGCGAAGCGAAGTTGTCTTGCCCAAGATGCCGTGGGACTCGAGAATAGAAATGTGATGGATAAAGCATTTTGGCATGGCTAAAAGGGGAAAAAATGAAAAGGCGGTGCAACTCCAGGACTTCCCAAGGGCTCACCCATCCTAGTACTACTCTCGTCCAATCACGCTTAACTTCGAAGTTCTTATGGGATCCGATGCATTAGTGCTGGTATGATTGCACCCGTCATGCTGATGGTGCCAAGCCCTTATGTGTTGACGGTTCACAATCCCAGCGAAGAGAGACGGCCCATTCAAAAGGCCCAATGGGCTTATCGACAGCCCATCTACTTTAACAACGCATCATTCTTGCAAGATAGAGCCTCTAATGTTCTGCGAGTTAGGTTCTCATCCTTTTCGCAGCTCACGACGAATGACTCGGGACGAAAAAATAGCTCATAAAGAAGAAAAGTGACCCGAAACTAATGAAAACGTTTGGTTTTGGGTACCAAAAATTGGCACAGCTGAGCAAGCTTGCTTCCTACTTTGTAGAGCTCCAAGAGTGCTTTCCAACGGTATGCTGTGCGCCGCATAACTCTTAAAGGATCAAAAGTTATGGGCACCGGAGCGACGAAGACCTGGTTACAAGCCCCACACCCACAGTTTGCGGGCCCAGCTTCTACGCGAAGTGAATTTGCCTTGCCCAAGATGCCGTGAGACTCAAGAATAGAAATGTGAAGCATAAAGCATCAAGGAAAGGCTTAACGGGGAAAAAAATGAAAAAGGGGGTGCAACATGAGGACTTCCAAGGGGGTCACCCATCTTAGTAGCACTCTAGCCCAAGCACGCTTAACTTCGGAGTTCTGATTGGATCTGGTGCATTAGTGCTGCTATGATCGCACCCGTCATGCTGATGGTGCAAAGCCCTTATGTGTTGACAGTTGACAATCCCAAGCAAGAGAGACGACCCATTCAATAGGACCAATGGGCTTATCGACAACCCATCTTCTTCAACAACGCAGCATTCTCGTAAGACGAGATATTAACACATTCTAGAGCCTCTAATGTTCCGCGAGTTCGGTTCTAGTCCTTTTCATGGCTCACAACGAATGACCCAGGACAAAAAAAAAAGCGCAAAAAGAAGAAAAGTGTCCCGAAACTAATGACAGCGTGTGATTTTAGGTATAAAAAACTGGTGCAGCATAGCAGGGTTGTAGCCCCCATCGTAGAGGTCCCATAGAGCTTTCCAATGGTATATTATGCGCCGCATAACTCCTTATGGATCAAAAGTTATGGGAACTGATGTGATACCCCGAACCTGGAATATATTTAATAGCATTTAAAGTTCATTTAAATTGCATTTTATTGACCTTTCACCTTCTTTGACCAAACTAGTTGACTTTTCATCTACAATGACCAATTAGGACATGGTGAAAATTTTTGAAATGTTTAATAAAGGGCAAACTTGGGATTAGAAATAAAAAAATGCAATGTTAAGTTAGTCAAATTTTGGGTCAACTTTGGAATTAAATCTGAACGAATTGGGGAAGAGTTAGGTAGCAAATTATATATGGTTGGAAAGCTCAATGAGTCTAGTTTCTGAGGCTTCAAATCGTTAGTGAATTGGAGTTTTCTAGAAGAAGTTATGGCCGTTTTCGTAAGGTCGCGCATAGCTGTTTTGGTTTAGCGGGTTGACCGAAGCTTTGACCATTTGTCATTTTTTCTTTAAGTATGAAATATGAAACAAAAGAGCAAAATTAGGAAATAAAGAAGGCCATGGCTGAAACCATGGAGGAAAAAGAAAAAAAAAATATTTCAACTTCAAACTTCAATTTCTTCGCGAGAGCTTGTGCGGGGTGGTTTTCGAGGCATCCAGCGTGGTTTTCCTAGCATCTAGGAGTGTCTAAGGTGAGGATTTCATCGTTATTTGCGCATTTGAAAAGGTTGAACATAAACTTTAATTTTTGTGATTTAACCGTAGGTTGTTATTTTGTTTGTTTCATTGCTTAAAGAATGTTCTCTAGCAATTGTAGAACGTGTATTTATAGCTTTTTAAAATTTTCTACGGGTGAATATCGAATTTGAAATATAAATTGTGTAATGAATAGTAAATAGTGAATAACTGTTTCGATGAAATTGCACTGTTATGCTTTACGTTGATGTGGAAAGGTGCTAGGTATGCTAGAATGTCTAAATGCATGATTTGTTTAGGTTGCGTAATGGAAAAAATGAGAAAAATGCCTTGGTGAAAGTCGGGGTCGTTTAGGTCGAGTTTAGCGTTTTCTCGTTTTGCGTGATGGTATTGTTTCGGGAGGCCATGGAAGCACTTTTGGTGCGATTATGGCATTGGTTGGGTGTTTGGTTGGTATAGTTGTAGTTCAAACGAGCAAAGGGGGAAATTGGGACTTTGCGTGAATTCTAGGGTAAAGTAGGGTTTCTGGGTTTTTAGACGTGCCTTATGGTGACCTAGGAGGATTGATGAAGTTGGTTTCCAAAGCTCATTGCTCGTTTGAAAGTAGTAGCGTTTGAAAGTTGGGGTCATTTTTGGAATTTTCTGTGTTTTCATAGTATATTGTCTATAGTATGCTTATAATGCCTATAGAATACTTGTTATTGCTTGATAATGTTAGTTGGTGTTGTTCTTGTTGCTTATTTGATTGTAAATGCTTGTTAATGCTTATTACGCTTGTTAGAGTTGATTATTAATTGAAATTTTAACAATTGTTGAATAATGCTTGATATCTCGGTTATCTCCTCCATCTGTGTTGTTGTGCTATCGCTCGTTTATCGCCTTGTATCGAGTCTTGCATTGCATAGTGTCCAGCACATGAGCGATGGGCCTCTCTGGGTAGCCTCGGGTTGCCAGTGTTGGTTGCTCTAGCTCCGTGGCTATTCCCTTTTCTCTCTTGGGTTGCCTCCCAGAGAGATTTGGGTCATAGAATTGATGGTTACTCCTGGGGTATTCCAAACTGGTGTTATAAGGTGGTTGCGCGCTTATTGTCATCGGTGTCAACATCAAGCTCGAGATTGATTTATCGCTTGTGAAATGGTATATTGCTCGTAAGAGTGAACCATAGCCTTCAGAGTGTGGTATAGCTTTGAATGGTTGTGTTAATGCTTTCTTGAATGTTTAATATATTGTCGTTTGTATTGAATGCTTTCTTATTGATTTTATTGCTTAGCTGTGTCTATTTGTATTGCACGACTTTCTTTCTCTCCAACTCGATATCTGTCTCGCCCTCACTGAGTATAAGTGTTGTGTATACTCACTCCTCACCACCACATTTCAGGAAATGTCATGTTAGCTGGAAAGTTCGTGATTTCGTGAAAGTTCGTGGCTGAAGAGTTGTCTTGCGTGCCTATGTGGTTTGAGTGTCGAAGTTGTAAAGATATATGCTTTCATATGTTGTATGTGTTTATTGTTAAAAGAAATGTAATCTAAATTAGCTAAATAGTTGAGGTAAATCAATAAGCTAGTTATGTAATCAGTTAGCATAGCTTAACTTCAATGCATGTTTGTAATGTCCCAAGGAAAAGAATTAGAATGGCATGATAGTTTATTTTATGCAGTAGCTTAGTATGGTTTAATTGTCTAGTTTGAAAGTACTTGTCAAAAATGAAAAGAGATAGGTTATCTTTTAAATTGGAAATGTATGTAGACTTGCTGAGTTTAATTGTTGAGAACCGAGGCTCGGATGGCCTTGAGGTAGTTTGTATGGTTGGACACGGTGTTGCTCCACTTATATGTTGTCGCATGTTTTATATTTCGCCTAGAAACAGGGGAGACTCAGTCTGTTTTCCCTGAAAATTATGCCGGGGTTTGGTTTGGGTTGTGATTAGATCGATTGATAGAACCTCCGGTCTCGAGAGGGATCGGGGTATTACAGGTGGTATCAGAGCTTGTCTAGCTCATAAGTCGGGACAGGGTCCTCTGTCTGGTGGGTAGTGACCCTTGAATGTGTGCTTGTTAAGTGTGTCTTGAAAGTTTATGCTTGCATGTGAGATTGAGTGTCTTGACTTGAAAGTATGCACCTATGTGATATAGTTATGTGTTATGTGTTAAATGTTTCTCAAGTAAAGTGAAATGTCTAGTTGTGCATTGAATTGACCTATCGAATTGACCTCGTGAATTGAATCGACCTCGTGAATTGTTATTTGCTTGAAGTATTGCTTGTAATGTGTGTATTGAAATGTCTTGAATTAGCTATGTCGTTATTCGAATTGATTATGTTGTGCTTCACTTGATTGTCGTGATTGAGTGACTTTGTTGAATAAACTATTTTGTAAACCTGCTGGCATAATAGCTTAAAGCATATGTATAACTGTGATTTATTGGCATTCATACATGTCCTATTGAAATGGTAAGTAAGTCCTCTTCCTCCCCTGAAGAAAGTGGTTCACCGCTGGCTTTTCAAGGTGTATGGATTGGTCGGAAATGAATGGCATTTGACTAGCCTTTAATTGGGAATTGGTGTTTGCTTTTGGAGCTCGGTTATTGGCAAATCTCTATGGTCCTCCTCTGTGCTTAACAGTTGTGAAGAGTAGCTTTCTCTTGGGGTTTTATTTGATTATCCTTTGGAGCATTCTTCGGTTTTCTTAATGGGATTTCAATCGGCCTTACTGCACAGTATTATCTATGGTATATGTGTCTCGGTCTTTATTGGTGTGATACTAGGATCCCTGATTGGAAATTCTTCAATGGTATTTTATGGAATTCTCAGTGGCCAATTATTTAGTATTTACTTATTGGGCAAACTTGGCTACTTTCTTATTGGAGCATTGTTTTGGATATCTTTTTTCAGTGTTCCTCAGTAGGTTTGGTATTTGGAGTTCCTATCAGACTTATTGTATAATACTACTTATGGTATTCTTTGAAATTCTTATTGGCCGTTCTATTGGTATTTTCCTTATTAGCAAGGTTGTATGAAGTTCTCACTTAGCAAAATAGTGAAGAGGCCTCAGAGTTTGGTTTCGGTATATTGTTCACCAGTTCGGTGTTTATCCTTGGAGTTTTCATCCATCTGGGAAGCTATGTTCGTTATTCAACTTGATTGTCTTATTGGGCACATTATATTTTCTATGCTATTCTTTAGATCTTCTTCTGAACATTTGATAGCGATACTTGGAATCTAATTGGTTGTCCTATGGGGTTATTGTTTGGCAGGCTTCTTTGGAACTTTTGAAGTATATTTGATTGGGTTTCTTAGTATTTTCTCCAGCACTCTTAACAGGGAATTCTTCTATGAAATTCATGACCAGCGGGGTAATTCTTTGGACCTCTAGATGGAACCTTTGATTGGGCCTTTATTTGGCTTTTTGCTTGGGGATTCTCGGGCAGTCAAAGTTAGACTTCTATTGGAGATTCGTGCGTGGGGTATTCTTCTTGTCGTTATTGTGTGGTATTAATGACATCTACAGTATCTTTGCTTTAGTCTTTATTGGTATAATCTCGGCGCTTTCAGTTGGAATTTTATTCTTTTTCAGTATTCGTGTCAACGGGATTCTTGTGCGGTATCTACATTTGAGACTTTATTCGGCATTACTACTTGGAATTTCTTCTTAAACTTCCCTATTGGTTATCTTGATTAATATACTTGCTCAGCAGCTGAAGAAGATTAGTCAGAGTTGGATTTCAGTAGATGCAGAGTTCTATTGGAAGAAGAATTGCGAGGACGCAATTGTTTTAAGGGGGGAAGGATGTGATACCCCGAACCTGGCATATATTTAATAGCATTTAAAGTTCATTTAAATTGCATTTTATTGACCTTTCACCTTCTTTGACCAAACTAGTTGACTTTTCATCTACAATGACCAATTAGGACAAGGTGAAAATTTTTGAAATGTTTAATAAAGGGCAAACTTGGGATTAGAAATAAAAAAATGCAATGTTAAGTTAGTCAAATTTTGGGTCAACTTTGGAATTAAATCTGAACCAATTGGGGAAGAGTTAGGAAGCAAATTATATATGGTTGGAAAGCTCTATGAGTCTAGTTTATGAGGCCTCAAACCGTTCATGAATTGGAGTTTTCTAGAAGAAGGTATGGCCGTTTTCGTAAGGTCGTGCATAGCTGTTTTGGTTTAGCAGGTTGACTGAAACTTTGACCATTTGTCATTTTTTATTTAAGTATGAAATACGAAACAAAAGAGCAAAATCAGGAAATAAAGAAGGCCATGGCTGAAACCATGGAGGAAAAAGAAAAAAAAAACATTTCAATTTCAAACTTCAATTTCTTCGCGAGAGCTTGTGCGGGGTGGTTTCCGAGGCATCCAGCGTGGTTTTCCTAGCATCTAGGAGCGTCTAAGGTGAGGGTTTCATCGTTATTTGCACATTTGAAAATGTTGAACATAATTTTAATTTTTGTGATTTAACCGTAGGTTGTTATTTTGTCTATTTCATTGCTTAAAGAATGTTCTCTAGCAATTGTAGAACGTGTATTTATAGCTTTTTAACATTTTCTGCGGGTGAATATCGAATTTGAAATATAAATTGTGTAATGAATAGTAAATAGTGAATAGTAAACCCCCGTTTTGATGAAGTTGCGCCGTTATGCTTTCTGTTGATGTGAAAAGGTGCTAGGTATGCTAGAATGTCTAAATGCATGATTTGTTTAGGTTGCGTAATGGAAAAAATGAGAAAAATGCCTTGGTGAAAGTCGGGGTCGTTTAGGTCGAGTTTAGCGTTTTCTTGTTTTGCGTGATGCCATTGTTTCGGGAGGCCATGGAAGCACTTTTGGTGCGATTATGGCATTGGTTGGGTGTTTGGTTAGTATAGTTCTAGTTCAAACAAGCAAAGGGAGAAATCGGGACTTTGCGTGAATTCTAGGGTAAAGTAGGGTTTCGGGGTCTTTAGACATGCCTTATGGTGACCTAGGAAGATTGATGAAGTCGGTTTCCAAAGCTCGTGGCTCATTTGAAAGTAGTAGCATTTGAAAGTTGGGGTCATTTTTGGGATTTTGTGTGTTTTCATAGTATATTGTCTATAGAATGCTTATAATTCCTATAGAATACTTGTTATTGCTTGATAATGTTAGTTAGTGTTGTTCTTGTTGCTTATTTGATTGTAAATGCTTGTTAATGCTTATTACGCTTGTTAGAGTTGATTATTGATTGAAATGTTTAACAATTGTTGAATAATGCTTGATATCTCGGTTATCTCCTCTATCTTTGTTGTTGTGCTATCACTTGTTTATCGCATTGTATTGAGTATTGCATTGCATAGTGTCCAGCGCGTGAGCGATGGGCCTCTTTGGGTAGCCTCGGGTTGCCAGTATTGGTTGCTCTAGCTCCGTGGCTATTCCCTTTTCTCGCGTGGGTTGCCTCCCAGAGAGATTTGGGTCGTAGAATTGATGGTTACTCCCTGGGTATTCCAAACTGGTATTATAAGGTGGTTGCGCGCTTATTGTCATCATTGTCAATAACAAGCTCGAGATTGATTTATCGCTTGTGAAATGGTATATTGCTCGTAAGAGTGAACCATAGCCTTCAGAGTGTGGTATAGCTTTGAATGGTTGTGTTAATGCTTTCTTGAATGTTTAATATATTGTCGTTTGTATTGAATGCTTTCTTATTGATTTTATTGCTTAGCTGTGTCTATTTGTATTGCACGACTTTCTTTCTCTCCAACTCGATATCTGTCTCGCCCTCACTGAGTATACATGTTGTGTATACTCACTCCTCACCACCATATTTCTGGAAATGTCATGTTTGTCACGCCCCGACCCGACCCCGCAAAAGGCCAAGCCTGGACCCGACACACGGACGGAGTCTCCTCTGTACCGCGGACAATCCGAAAACCCTAAAATCAATATAATACTTGCAAAAGCTATATAATAATCAAAACAAGCCAACTTTCTTTACAACATATATTTCTTATTAACCAGCTTTCCAAACCAAAAATGCCATGCATACTACACAGGTATTTATGCCACTAAACCATTAGCTATTAGCATGCATTTCTTCACTAGTCATCCGAGTATAAGTTTACAATTTTACAAACTTTAATTCATTACAACATAAGACCATTAAAGGTCTCAAAATAGAAAAATACATACAAGGCTACAAGCCTCAAAATTAAGCGTCCTTCACACAATATACATAACAAACAAGGTTTGCACAAAACTGGTAACCAACCACCAGCAAAGCAGAGAAGTGCTATCACGGAAACACCTCCACCTGCTCTTCCTCCTCAATTACCTCGAGAGGGTCTGCTTCAACTACTCCTGTAAAAACATATTATAGAAAGGAATGAGCAAAAACTATTGCTCAGCGAGGGCAATTGGTCTCAAGGACGGAGATGAAAGGAGTATGCAATGCAATTAGCCAAGCAATACATACAAATCATATAAGTTACATCCAAAGCCAACAATAAAGCAAGGCAAGTATTTAGAGCTGCAAACACTCAAATAAAGGATACGATACTCTTTTCACGAGCAACTTTCAAACACGAATTCGATGACGACGCGCCGGCCCAAACCACCTTATAACACCAGTTTGGAATACCCCGGAAGTATCCATCAACCTACGACCCAAATCTCCCTGGGAGGCAACCCAAGCGAGAAAGGGAATAGCAGCGGAGCTAGAGCAACCAACACTGGCAACCCAAGGCTACCCAGAGAGGCCCATCACTCACGCGCGAGACACTATGCAATGCAAGACTCGATACAAGACGATAAACAAGCGATAAAGCCACACGTGGGAGAATAACAAAGTAGGTTACTCTCGCACGCAATAGCAGCAATTTGATAAGCAATTCAATCCAAAACAACTCAAACAAGTAATTCAAGTAATTCTAAGAATTCTATAAGCATAAAGACAAGTAAACACACAAAAACACAAATCGGCTCCAACTATCAAAATGCTACCATTTCCAAACGAGCCACGAGTTCTGGAAACCGACTTCGCCAACCCTCCTAGGTCACCATAAGGCACGTCTAAAGACCCCGAAACCTTACTTTACCTTAGAACTCGCACAAAGCCCCGATTTCCCCCTTTCTCGTTTGAACTACAACTATAACAACCAAACACCCAACCAACGCCATAATCGCACCAAAAGTGCTTCCATGGCTTCCCGAAGCAATGCCAACATGCAAAATGAGAAAATGCCAAAGTCGACCTAAACGACCCCGACTTTCCTAATGGCTTAATTCTCGTTTTTTCCACTACGCAACCCAAACAAACCACACATTTTAGCATTCTAGCATACCTAGCACGTTTCTACATCAACGGAAAGCATAACAGCGCAATTTCAACGTTTCAAGGTTTTACTATTCATAAAACATTATTCATTGTTCAATTTAAATTGCAATCACAACATTTAACCGCAGAAAATGTTACAAAGCTATAAATACATGTTCTACAAATGCTAAGGAACATTCTAGAATCATCAAATCGCTTTAAATAACAATCTACGGATAAATCTAAAAATTGACAAAGTTAACATACACAACGTATAAATGCGCAAATAACATGCTTCCCTCACCTTAGGTACTCCTAGTCGCTAGGAAAACAACGTTGGTTGCCTCGGAAATCACCCCGCACGAGCTCACGCGAAGATTGGTCGATTGGAAGTTGAAATCTTTTTTTTTCTTTCTCTCTTGTTTCGGCCTGCTGCTCACTGTTTTTGCTGCTGTTTTTTATTTTTATTTTATGCTAAGTTATAAGCTTATTTAAGGGTCAAATGGTCAAAGGGTCAAAGGGCTAAGTCAACAACTTAAAGACTTGGTCAAAGGCCCCTATTTTGAGCGTTTTAAAGCCATTTTAGCTAGGGAAAGATCAATTAAAGCTAGCAACATTTAAAATATAAAATTTAAGTCATCTAAATACTAGTTTCACTATTTGCTGAGGACTGGAAATCGTTCTCTAGCTATCGCTCCTTAAATGCAATGTGCGTTGCGTCGGCGAGAAAGTAACAATTAATTCACAAAGAATTTAAGGAAATATAATTTTCAAAATAATAAACAAAGAAAATTCACATTCCGGGCTCAGGTATTACACCCCCTCCCCCTTAAAACAATTGCGCCCACGCAATTCTTACCTGGTCAACAAACAACTCCGGATACTGATCCCGAACTTGGTCCTCTCTTTCCCAAGTCGCTTCCTCAAACCCATGATGATTCCACAGAACCTTTACTAACGGAATACTCTTTCTGCGAAGCTCCTGAACTTTCCGATCCACAATTCTAATCGGTTTCTCTTCATAAGACAACTTCTCTTCAATCTGCAAAGGCTCTGGTTCAAGTACATGTGAAGGGTCTGGATGATACTTCTTCAACATAGACACGTGGAACGCATCGTGTAGTCTCGACAAGCTCGGAGGCAAAGCTAATCGATAAGCCAAAGGACCTACCTTTTCAGTGATCTCATACGGACCCACATACCTGGGACTAAGCTTCCCGCTCTTACCGTGCCGAATCAATCCCTTCCGTGGAGAAATCTTAAGAAACACCCAATCTCCCAAATCAAACTCAAGATCCCGACAGTGTTTATCTGCATAACTCTTCTGATGACTCTGAGCTGTAAGCATACGCTGGCGAATAAGGTGAACATTATCTACCATCTTAATCATCTCAAGTAACACAGTCAGATCAACTGTTCTCATCTCTCCCACCTCTTCCCAATATAATGGGGATCTGCATTTCCGACCATACAACGCCTCGTAGGGAGCCATACCTATAGTAGATTGATAACTATTGTTGTAGGCGAACTCCGCTAAAGGCAAAAACTTCTCCCAATTCCTCCCAAAGTCAAGCACACATGCCCGAAGCATGTCTTCCAAGATCCTGATAGTTCTCTCAGACTGGCCATTAGTTTGTGGATGATATGCAGTGCTGAAGCTCAACTTAGTTCCTATGGCCTCTTGCAACTTTTGCCAGAAACGAGATCTGAATCTAGGATCCCTATCTGACACTATACTCTGTGGCACACCATGCAATCTCACAATATTAGCAACATAAAGTTCAGCTAACTTATCAAGGCTATCCTGTTTGTTCACGGGAATAAAATGTGTAACTTTAGTCAAGCGGTCCACAACAACCCAAACAGAATCGCATCCTCTCGGATATCTAGGAAGATCGGTCACAAGGTCCATTGTTATATGTACCCACTTCCATTGCGGAATCGACAACGGCTGTAGAAGTCCGGGTGGCCTCTGATGTTCAACTTTAACCCTCTGACAAGTCAAACATCTGGATACATACCCAGCAATCTCCCTCTTCATATTGTTCCACCAGAAATGTTGTTTCAAATCTCTATACATTTTTGTACTGCCCGGGTGAATCGTATACCTCGAATTATGTGCCTCGAACAGGATCTCATTCTTTAAAGTCGGATCACCAGGAACACATACTCTGTCCCTAAATTTGAAGATGCCATCTGCATGTAATTTAAACTCCGACTCTCCCCCTTTTGACTTTTCTTGGATCTTCAAGATGTGAGGATCAGTCTTCTGAGCCTCTCTGATCTGTGCTAGCAATCCTGACTGAATTTGTAAACTAGCAAATCGAATCCCTACCTCAGTAGCTTCTGGTTTCCATGAACAAATTTCTTCCAAAGTCTCCCAGTCCTTGATAATCAAGCTTGCAACAGTAGCCTTTCGGCTCAAAGCATCAGCAACAACATTTGCCTTACCTGGCACATAGTTAATAGAACAGTTATAACCACCCAATAGCTCTAGCCATCTCCGCTGCCTCATATTTAGATCATTCTGTGAAAACAAATACTTGAGACTCTTGTGGTCAGTAAATATTTCAAATCTGTAACCCCACAAGTAATGACGCCACTTCTTCAATGCAAACACAACTGTAGCTAACTCAAGATCATGTGTAGGGTAGTTAACTTCATAAGGTTTCAATTTCCTAGAAGCATAGGCAATAACCTTACCATTCTGCATTAAAACACAGCCCAAACCTTCCTTAGATGCATCACTGTAGACAACAAAGTTCTCTGTTCCCTCAGGTAAAGCTAGTATAGGAGCTGTAGATAGTCTCTTCTTCAATTCTTGGAAACTGGATTCACATTTGGCATCCCAGTTGTAAGAAACTTTCTTCCGAGTCAACTGGCTCAAAGGTCCAGAAATTTTAGAAAAGTCTTTAACAAATCTCCGGTAGTAACCTGCCAATCCAAGAAAACTCCGAATCTCTGCCACCGTCTCAGGTCTCTTCCAAGATGAAACAACTTCAATCTTAGCTGGGTCCACTAAAATTCCTCGATCTGAAATGATATGGCCTAGAAAAGATATTTGATTCAACCAGAACTCACACTTGCTGAATTTAGCAAAAAACTTGTTTTCCTGCAAAGTCTGAAGCACAATCCTCAAGTGTTGCTCATGTTCAGCCTCGTTCTTCGAATACACTAAAATGCCGTCAATGAAGATCACGACAAACTGATCAAGGTAAGGCCGAAAAACCCTCTGCATCAAGTCCATGAATGCGGCTGGTGCATTCGTCAATCCAAACGGCAAAACAACAAACTCATAGTGGCTATATCTAGTCCTGAATGCCGTCTTTGGTATATCGTCACTCCGAATTCTAAGTTGATAGTAACCCTGCCTCAAGTCAAATTTGGAGTAAACACTCGCACCCTGCAACTGGTCAAACAATTCTTCAATCAACGGCAAGGGGTATTTATTCTTAATCGTGACTTGATTAAGTCCCCTGTAATCAATACATAACCGTAGCGTGCCGTCTTTCTTTCTCACAAACAACACAGGTGCGCCCCACGGCGAAGAACTAGGTTGTATAAACCCTTTCTCAAGCAAGTTTTGAAGCTGAATTTTTAACTCCGGAAGTTCGGCCGATGCCATTCTATAAGGACTCCTAGAAATTGGCGCAGTGCCTGGCACAAGATCAATCACGAACTCAATCTCCCTATCCGGTGGTAAACCCGGTAATTCCTCGGGAAATACACCAGGGAAGTCTCTAACAATCGGAACTTCATTCAGACTCAACTTATCAGCAGGCTGATTGATCAAATAGGCTAAGTAAGCTTCACAACCCCTATTCAACAACTTAGAAGTCTTGATCACTGATAAAAGTGGAATGCGGGCAGCCCTGCAGTTCCCAACAATCTCTAGTACCGGTAGGTCAGGAACCTTAAGATAAACGACCTTTGTTCTACAATCCAACTGAGCATAATACTTTCCCAACCAGTCCATTCCCAAAATGATTTCAAAGTCACGGAATGGTAATATAATTAAATCAGCAGGAAATTTACGGTTCTCAATACATATATCACAAGATTTGCAAATAGACTCAGTAACAAATTTTGCACCCAAAGGAGTACTAACTTCAACTTCATGCGGCAATTTATCAATGCAAACATTCACAGATCGTGCACATGCAGGAGTTATAAACGAATGTGTAGCTCCGGGATCAATCAAAACTTTAACTGGCTGAGTATTGAGAAGAAATGTACCTTCCACTATAGATGTATTATTGGGCAGCTCCTTTGCATCCAGTGCAAAGACCCTAGCCTGTACTCTCTGTGCTGGTCGTGCACCTGCTGCCCTATTCTGAACACCTTGGCCTCCACCACGACCTTGAACATTATTATATTTAGGGCAATCTCTCACCCTATGATCATCACTGCCACAACCCGTACATTTTCCACTCTTCCTCCAGCGGTTAGCCTCAATATGCCCTAGTCGATTACAATAATTACACAGCTGATTTTGCCTAACCGCAGTGTTTCCTGTAGGTGCTGGGGCTCTGGCAGGGGTAGGAACTGTACCTCCCTGCTGGGGTCTAGTCACAGCTGACCTAGCCTGAATCTGCTGCTGTGGCTGATACGGACGCTGCTGAGGAACCTGTGTAGAAGCCTGATACTGCCTCGGCTGACTCTGGCTGCTCTGGCCCAAAAACTGCTTCTTACTCGGCTGACTGCTCTCAGCTAACATCTCAGCCTTCCGTTTCTCAAACTTTGAGGCTGCCTGAAATGCCTCGGGAAAAGTAGTGTAGGTCTGCCCAGTCAAATGCAACTGTATGTCCATTCTCAGCCCACGGACAAACCTATGAATCATCCTCCTAGCCGGCCGTACCAACTCGGGCATATACCTCGACAGGCTAACAAACCTAGCCTCGTACTGTGCAACAGTCATATTTCCCTGCTTCAGGGCCACAAACTCATCTTCCCTCCTCTCTATAGCCATCTCGGGAATATATTTGTCCCGGAACTCACTTACAAAATCATCCCATAAATGTGGAACATCCTCACAATCCCACCTCAACCTAACAGTATTCCACCACTGCTCTGCATCACCCTCAAATAAAAATGATGCATAATCTATTCTTGCCTCATCAGTGTACCTCAAAGCAGTGAAAATTTTCTCGACACGGTTAATCCATCTCTCGGCCGCCTCATCATCCGGCTCTCCGAAGAACTTTCTCGGCTCGTGCCTCAGAAATTTCTCTAGCTGGTTATTCTCAACTTTGTACCCCTGTCCACCAGGATTAGCTTGATTACCCTGGGGATTAATCCGGTCCTGCCTCTGCTCATGTAGTACCTGTGTGATCCGGTCTACTGCAGTAGTCATGGTAGCCATAAACTGCTCGGGCAACGGCTGCTGACCCTGTTCTGCTGCCTCTTCATCTGATCCTATACCTTGAGTACCACGACGTGGCGGCATAGTAGCAACTCACAATAGCTGGCAACATTTAAAAGCAGTTTATAGACAGAAATATAGCACATAAGATTAGATAACACTCAAGTCAATAACAATCCAATATTCTATCACACAATTCACATAAGACAAGTTCAACTTGCCAAACTATTTCACTTAAACACATAAACATTCCAAGTTCACAAAGTCATGCTATAACATTTTCTTTTCACTTAGCAATCACACATAAACAGTTTCGCATTTTAGACCTTTACCCCACAGACCGAGAATCATATCCCGGCTCATGCAAGACTATCATGCTCTGATACCACCTAAAGATGTCACGCCCCGACCCGACCCCGCAAAAGGCCAAGCCCATACCTGACACACGGACGGAGTCTCCTCTGTACCGCGGACGATCCGAAAACCCTAAAATCAATATAATACTTGCAAAAGCTATATAATAATCAAAACAAGCCAACTTTCTTTACAACATACATTTCTTATTAACCAGCTTTCCAAACCAAAAATGCCATGCATACTACACAGGTATTTATGCCACTAAACCATTAGCTATTAGCATGCATTTCTTCACTAGTCATCCGAGTATAAGTTTACAATTTTACAAACTTTAATTCATTACAACATAAGACCATTAAAGGTCTCAAAATAGAAAAATACATACAAGGCTACAAGCCTCAAAATTAAGCGTCCTTCACACAATATACATAACAAACAAGGTTTGCACAAAACTGGTAACCAACCACCAGCAAAGCAGAGAAGTACTATCACGGAAACACCTCCACCTGCTCTTCCTCCTAAATTACCTCGAGAGGGTCTGCTTCAACTACTCCTGTAAAAACATATTATAGAAATGAATGAGCAAAAACTATTGCTCAGCGAGGGCAATTGGTCTCAAGGACGGAGATGAAAGGAGTATGCAATGCAATTAGCCAAGCAATACATACAAATCATATAAGTTACATCCAAAGCCAGCAATAAAGCAAGGCAAGTATTTAGAGCTGCAAACACTCAAATAAAGGATACGATACTCTTTTCACGAGCAACTTTCAAACACGAATTCGATGACGACGCGCCGGCCCAAACCACCTTATAACACCAGTTTGGAATACCCCGGAAGTATCCATCAACCTACGACCCAAATCTCCCTGGGAGGCAACCCAAGCGAGAAAGGGAATAGCAGCGGAGCTAGAGCAACCAACACTGGCAACCCAAGGCTACCCAGAGAGGCCCATCACTCACGTGCGAGACACTATGCAATGCAAGACTCGATACAAGACGATAAACAAGCGATAAAGCCACACGTGGGAGAATAACAAAGTAGGTTACTCTCGCACGCAATAGCAGCAATTTGATAAGCAATTCAATCCAAAACAACTCAAACAAGTAATTCAAGTAATTCTAAGCATTCTATAAGCATAAAGACAAGTAAAAACACAAAAACACAAATCGGCTCCAACTATCAAAATGCTACCATTTCCAAACGAGCCACGAGTTCTGGAAACCGACTTCGCCAACCCTCCTAGGTCACCATAAGGCACGTCTAAAGACCCCGACACCTTACTTTACCCTAGAACTCGCGCAAAGCCCCGATTTCCCCCTTTCTCGTTTGAACTACAACTATAACAACCAAACACCCAACCAACGCCATAATCGCACCAAAAGTGCTTCCATGGCTTCCCAAAGCAATGCCAACACGCAAAACGAGAAAATGCCAAAGTCGACCTAAACGACCCCGACTTTCCCAAAGGCTTAATTCTCATTTTTCCACTACGCAACCCAAACAAACCACACATTTTAGGATTCTAGCATACCTAGCACGTTTCTACATCAACGGAAAGCATAACAGCGCAATTTCAACGTTTCAAGGTTTTACTATTCACAAAACACTATTCATTGTTCAATTTAAATTGCAATCACAACATTTAACCACAGAAAATGTTACAAAGCTATAAATACATGTTCTACAAATGCTAAGGAACATTCTAGAAGCATCAAATTGCTTTAAATAACAATCTACGGATAAATCTAAAAATTGACAAAGTTAACATACACAACGTATAAATGCGCAAATAACATGCTTCCCTCACCTTAGGTACTCCTAGTCGCTAGGAAAACAACGTTGGTTGCCTCAGAAATCACCCCGCACGAGCTCACGCGAAGATTGATCGATTGGAAGTTGAAATCTTTTTTTTTTCTTTCTCTCTTGTTTCGGCCTGCTGCTCAATGTTTTTGCTGCTGTTTTTATTTTATTTTATGCTAAGTTATAAGCTTATTTAAGGGTCAAATGGTCAAAGGGTCAAAGGGCTAAGTCAACAACTTAAAGACTTGGTCAAAGGCCCCTATTTTGAGCGTTTTAAAGCCATTTTAGCTAGGAAAAGATCAATTAAAGCTAGCAACATTTAAAATATAAAATTTAAGTCATCTAAATACAAGTTTCACTATTTGCTGAGGATTGGAAATCGTTCTCTAGCTATCGCTCCTTAAATGCAATGCACGTTGCGTCGGCGAGAAAGTAACAATTAATTCACAAAGAATTTAAGGAAATATAATTTTCAAAATAATAAACAAAGAAAATTCATATTCCGGGCTCGGGTATTACAATTTTAGCTGGAAAGTTCGTGATTTCGTGAAAGTTCGTGCCTGAAGAGTTGTCTTTCGTGCCTATGTGGCTTGAGTGTCGAAGTTGTAATGATATATGCTTTCATATGTTGTATGTGTTTATTGTTAAAAGAAATGTAATCTAAATTAGATAAATAGTTGAGGTAAATCGATAAGCTAGTTATGTAATCAGTTAGCATAGCTTAACTTCAATGCATTTTTGTAATGTCCGAAGGAAAAGAATTAGAATGGCATGATAGTTTATTTTATGCAGTAGCCTAGTATGGTTTAATTGTCTAGTTTGAATGTACTTGTCAAAAATGAAAAGAGATAGGTTAGCTTTTAAATTGGAAATGTATGTAGACTTGCTGAGTTTAATTATTGAGAACCGAGGCTCGGATGGCCTTGAGGTAGTTTGTATGGTTGGACATGGTGTTGGTCCACTTATATGTTGTCACAGGTTTTATATTTCGCCTAGAAACAGGGGAGACTCTGTCTGTTTTCCCTGAAAATTATGCCGGGGTTTGGTTTGGGTTGTGATTAGATCGATTGATAGAACCTCCGGTCTCGAGAGGGATCGAGGTGTTACAGGTGGTATCAGAGCTTGTCTAGCTCATAAGCCGGGACAGGGTCCTCGGTCTGGTGGGAAGTGACCCTTGAATGTGTGCTTGTTAAGTGTGTCTTGAAAGTGTATGCTTGCATGTGAGATTGTGTGTCTTGACTTGAAAGTATGCACCTATGTGATATAGTTATGTGTTATGTGTTAAATGTTTCTCAAGTAAAGTGAAATGTCTAGTTGTGCATTGAATTGACCTATCGAATCGACCTCGTGAATTGAATCGACCTCGTGAATTGTTATTTGCTTGAAGTATTGCTTGTAATGTGTGTATTGAAATGTCTTGAATTAGCTATGTCGTGATTCGAATTGATTATGTTGTGCTTGACTTGATTGTCGTGATTGAGAGACTTTGTTGAATAAACTATTTTGTAAACTTGCTGGCATAATAGCTTAAGGCATATGTATAACTGTGATTTATTGGCATTCATACATGTCCTATTGAAATGGTAAGTAAGTCCTCTTCCTCCCCTGAAGAAAGTGGTTCACCGCTGGCCTTTCAAGGTGTATGGATTGGTCGGAAATGAATGGCATTTGACTAGCCTTTATTTGGGAATTGGTGTTTGCTTTTGGAGCTCGGTTATTGGCAAATCTCTATGGTCCTCCTCTGTGCTTAACAGTTGTGAAGAGTAGCTTTCTCTTGGGGTTTTATTTGATTATCCTTTGGAGCATTCTTTGGTTTTCTTAATGGGATTTCAATCGGCCTTACTGCACAGTATTATCTATGGTATATGTGTCTCGGTCTTTATTGGTGTGATACTGGCATCCCTGATTGGAAATTCTTCAATAGTATTTTATGGATTTCTCAGTGGCCAATTATTTAGTATTTACTTATTGGGCAAACTTGGCTACTTTCTTATTGGAGCATTGTTTTGGATATCTTTTTTCAGTGTTCCTCAGTAGGTTTGGTATTTGGAGTTCCTATCAGACTTATTGTATAATACTACTTATTGTATTCTTTGAAATTCTTATTGGGCGTTCTATTGGTATTTTCCTTATTAGCAAGGTTGTATGAAGTTCTCACTTGGCAAACAGTGAAGAGGCCTCAGAGTTTGGTTTCGGTATATTGTTCACCAGTTCGATGTTTATCCTTGGAGTTTTCATCCATCTGGGAAGCTATGTTTGTTATTCAACTTGATTGTCTTATTGGGCACATTATATTTTCTCTGCTATTCTTTAGACCTTCTTCTCAGCATTTGATAGCGATACTCGGAATCTAATTGGTTGTCCTATGGGGTTATTGTTTGGAAGGCTTCTTTGGAACTTTTGAAGTATATTTGATTGGGTTTCTTAGTATTTTCTCCAGAACTCTTAACAGTGAATTCTTCTATGAAATTCATGACCAGCGGGGTAATTCTTTGGACCTCTAGATAGATCCTTCGATTGGGCCTTTATTTGGCTTTTTGCTTGGGGATTCTCGGGCAGTAAAAGTTAGACTTCTATTGGAGATTCGTGCGTGGGGTATTCTTCTTGTCATTATTGTGTGGTATTAATGACATCTACATTATCTTTGCTTTAGTCTTTATTGGTATTATCTCGGCGCTTTCGGTTGAAATTTTATTCTTTTTCGATATTCGTGTCAACGGGATTCTTGTGCGGTATCTACATTTGAGACTTTATTCGGCATTACTACTTGGAATTTCTTCTTAAACTTCCCTATTGGTTATCTTGATTAATATACTTGCTCAGTAGCTGAAGAAGATTAGTCAGAGTTGGATTTCAGTGGATGCAGAGTTATATTGGAAGAAGAATTGCGAGGACGCAATTGTTTTAAGGGGGGAAGGATGTGATACCCCGAACCTGGCATATATTTAATAGCATTTAAAGTTCATTTAAATTGCATTTTATTGACCTTTCACCTTCTTTTACCAAACTAGTTGACTTTTCATCTACAATGACCAATTAGGACAAGGTGAAAATTTTTGAAATGTTTAATAAAGGGCAAACTTGGGATTAGAAATAAAAAAATGTAATGTTAAGTTAGTCAAATTTTGGGTCAACTTTGGAATTAAATCTGAACCAATTGGGGAAGAGTTAGGTAGCAAATTATATATGGTTGGAAAGCTATATGAGTCTAGTTTCTGAGGCTTCAAATCGTTAGTGAATTGGAGTTTTCTAGAAGAAGTTATGGCCGTTTTCGTAAGGTCGCGCATAGCTGTTTTGGTTTAGCGGGTTGACCGAAGCTTTGACCATTTGTCATTTTTTGTTTAAGTATGAAATACGAAACAAAAGAGCAAAATCAGGAAATAAAGAAGGCCATGGCTGAAACCATGGAGGAAAAAGAAAAAAAAAACATTTCAACTTCAAACTTCAATTTCTTCGCGAGAGCTTGTGCGGGGTGGTTTCCAAGGCATCCAGCGTGGTTTTCCTAGCGTCTAGGAGCATCTAAAGTGAGGGTTTCATCGTTATTTGCGCATTTGAAAATGTTGAACATAAACTTTAATTTTTGTGATTTAACCGTAGGTTGTTATTTTGTTTGTTTCATTGCTTAAAAAATGTTCTCTAGCAATTGTAAAACGTGTATTTATAGCTTTTTAACATTTTCTGCGGGTGAATATCGAATTTGAAATATAAATTGTGTAATGAATAGTAAATAGTGAATAGTAAACCCCCGTTTCGATGAAGTTACGCTGTTATGCTTTCTGTTGATGTGAAAAGGTGCTAGGTATGCTAGAATGTCTAAATGCATGATTTGTTTAGGTTGCATAATGGAAAAAATGAGAAAAATGCCTTGGTGAAAGTCGGGGTCGTTTAGGTTGAGTTTAGCGTTTTCTCGTTTTGCATGATGGCATTGTTTCGGGAGGCCATGGAAGCACTTTTGGTGCGATTATGGCATTGGTTGGGTGTTTGGTTAGTATAGTTCTAGGTCAAACGAGCAAAGGGGGAAATCGGGACTTTGCGTGAATTCTAGGGTAAAGTAGGGTTTCGGGGTCTTTAGACATGCCTTATGGTGACCTAGGAGGATTGATGAAGTCGGTTTCCAAAGCTCGTGGTTCGTTTGAAAGTAGTAGCGTTTGAAAGTTGGGGTCATTTTTGGGATTTTGTGTGTTTTCATAGTATATTGTCTATAGAATGCTTATAATGCCTATAGAATACTTGTTATTGCTTGATAATGTTAGTTGGTGTTGTTCTTGTTGCTTATTTGATTGTAAATGCTGGTTAATGCTTATTACGCTTGTTAGAGTTAATTATTGATTGAAATTTTAACAATTGTTGAATAATGCTTGATATCTCGGTTATCTCCTCCATCTGTGTTGTTGTGCTATCGCTCATTTATCGCCTTGTATCGAGTCTTGCATTGCATAGTGTCCAGCAGATGAGCGATGGGCCTCTCTGGGTAGCCTCGGGTTGCCAGTGTTGGTTGCTCTAGCTCCGTGGCTATTCCCTTTTCTCTCTTGGGTTGCCTCCCAGAGAGATTTGGGTCATAGAATTGATGGTTACTCCTGGGGTATTCCAAACTGGTGTTATAAGGTGGTTGCGCGCTTATTGTCATCGTTGTCAACATCAAGCTCGAGATTGATTTATCGCTTGTGAAATGGTATATTGCTTGTAAGAGTGAACCATAGCCTTCAGAGTGTGGTATAGCTTTGAATGGTTGTGTTAATGCTTTCTTGAATGTTTAATATATTGTCGTTTGTATTGAATGCTTTCTTATTGATTTTATTGCTTAGCTGTGTCTATTTGTATTGCACGACTTTCTTTCTCTCCAACTCGATATCTGTCTTGCCCTCACTGAGTATAAGTGTTGTGTATACACACTCCTCACCACCACATTTCAGGAAATGTCATGTTAGCTGGAAAGTTCGTGATTTCGTGAAAGTTCGTGCCTGAAGAGTTGTCTTGCGTGCCTATGTGGCTTGAGTGTCGAAGTTGTAAAGATATATGCTTTCATATGTTGTATGTGTTTATTGTTAAAAGAAATGTAATCTAAATTAGCTAAATAGTTGAGGTAAATTGATAAGCTAGTTATGTAATCAGTTAGCATAGCTTAACTTCAATGCATGTTTGTAATGTCCCAAGGAAAAGAATTAGAATGGCATGATAGTTTATTTTATGTAGTAGCTTAGTATGGTTTAATTGTCTAGTTTGAATGTACTTGTCAAAAATGAAAAGAGATAGGTTAGCTTTTAAATTGGAAATGTTTGTAGACTTGTTGAGTTTAATTGTTGAGAACTGAGGCTCGGATGGCCGTGAGGTAGTTTGTATGGTTGGACACGGTGTTGGTCCACTTATATGCTGTCGCAGGTTTTATATTTCACCTAGAAACAGGGGAAACTCCGTCCGTTTTCCCTGAAAATTATGCCGGGGTTTGGTTTGGGTTGTGATTAGATCGATTGATAGAACCTCCGGTCTCGAGAGGGAACGGGGTGTTACAACTGAAGTGACGGAGACTTGGTCATAAGCCCCGTGCCCTCGGTTTGTGGGCCCAGCATCTACGCGAAGCGAAGTTGTCTTGCCCAAGATTCCGTGGGACTCGAGATTAGAAATGTGATGGATAATGCATCTTCGCAAGGCTAAACAGGGAAAAAAATGAAAAGGGGGTGCAACACGGGGACTTCCCAGGGGGTCACCCATCCTAGTACTACTCTCGGCCAAGCACGCTTAACTTCGGAGTTCTGATGGGATCCGGTGCATTAGTGCTGGTATGACTGCACCCGTCATGCTGATGGTGCAAAGCCCTTATGTGTTGACGGATCACAGTACTAGCCAAGAGAGACGGCCCAATCAAAAGGCCCAATCGGCTTATCGATAGCTCATCTACTTCAACAACGCAGCATTCTCGCAAGACGTGATATTGATGCATTGTAGAGCCTCTAATTTTTTGCGAGTTGGGTTTCAGCCTTTTTGTGGCTCACGACGAATGACCAATGATTAAAAAAAGAGCGAAAAAAAAAAAGAAAAGTGGCCCGAAATAGATAAAAACGTGCAATTTTGGGCACCGAAAACAAGCGCAGCCGAGCATGCTTGCAGCCCCCATCGTAGAGCTCCCAGAGAGCTTTTCAACGGTATGTTGTGTGCCGCTTAACTCATTACGAATCAAAAGTTATAGGCACCAGAGAGACAAAAACCTCGTCACAAGCCCTACGCCCACGGTTTGCCAACTCAACCTCTACGCGAAGCGAAGTTGTCTTGCCAAAGATGACCTTGGACTCGAGAATAGAAATGTGATGGATAAAGCATCTTGGCATAGCATAACGAGGAGAAAAAATTGAAAAGGGGGTGCAACTCCAGGACTTCCTAGGGGCTCACCCATCCTAGTACTACTCTCGTCCAAGCACGCTTAACTTCGGAGTTCTGATGGGATCCGGTATATTAGTGCTGGTATAATCACGCCCATCATGCTGATGGTGCCAAGCCCTTATGTGTTGACGGTTCACAATCCCAGCCAAAAGAGACGGCTCATTCAAAAGGCCTCATGGGTTAGCGACAACCCATCTGCTTCAACAATCCATCATTCTTGCAAATCATTATATCGACGCGTGTAGAGCCTCTAATGTTCCCCAAGTTAGATTCTCAGCCTTTACGTGGCTCACGACGAATGACCCAGGATGAAAAAATAGCACATAAAGAATAAAAGTGGCCCAAAATTGATGAAAACGTTCGATTTTGGGTACCAAAAATACGTGCAGCCTAGCAAGCTTGCTGCCCCTATCGTAGAGCTCCCAGAGAGCTTTCCAACAGTATGCTATGCACCACATAACTCCTTACAGATCAAAAGTTATGGGCACCAGAACAACGGAGACCTGGTCACAAGCCCGACGCCCACGGTTTGCGGGCCCAGCCTCTAGAAGAAGCAAAGTTGTCTTGCCCAAGATGCCGTGGGACTCAAGAATATAAATGTGACGCATAAAGTGTCTTGGCAAGCCTAAATGGGGAAAAATGAAAAGGGGGTGCAACACGAGGACCTCCGAGGGGGTTACCCATCTTAGTAGTACTCTCGCCCAAGCGCGCTTAACTTCGGATTTCTGATTGGATCTAGTGCATTAGTGCTGGTATAATCGCACCCGTCATGCTGATGGTGCAAAGCGCTTATATGTTGACGGTTCGTAGTCCCAGCCAAGAGAGACAACCCATTCAAAAGGCCCAATGGGCTTATCGGCTGCCCATCTGCTTCAACAACGTAGCATTCTTGCAAGATGTGATATTGATGCGTTGTAGAGCCTCTAATGTTTGGCGAGTTGTTTTCTCATCCTTTTTACGGCTCACGACGAACGACCCACGATGAAAAAAATAGTGTAAAAAATAGAAAAATTGCTAGAAACTGATGATAACGTTTGATTTTGGGTACTGAAAATAGGCGCAGCTGAACAGCTTGCTACCCCCGTCGTAGAGCTCCCAGAGAGCTTTCCAATGGTATGTTGTGCGCCACATAACTCCTTACGGATCAAAAGGTATGTTCACCGGAACGACAGAGACCTATACACAAGCCCCACGCCGTCGGTTTGTAGGCCCAGCCTCTACACGAAGCGAAGTTGTCTTGCCCAAGATGCCATGGGACTCGAGAATATAAATGTGATGCATAAAGCGTCTTGGCAAGGCTAAACGGGGAAAAAATGAAAAGAGCGTGCAACACGAGGACTTCCAAGGGGGTTACCCATCCTACTACTACTTTCACCCAAGCAAGCTTAACTTTGGAGTTCTAATGGAATCCGGTGCATTAGTGATTGCTATGATCGCAGCCGTCATGCTGATGGTACAAAGCCTTTATGTGTTTACGGTTCACTGTCCCGGCCAAGAGAGACGGCCAATTCAAAAGGCCTAATGGGCTTATCGATAGCCCATCTGCTTCAACAACGCAACATTCTCGCAAGACATGATATCGACGCATTGTAGAGACTCTAATATGCTGCAAGTTGTGTTCTCATCCTTTTTGCGGCTCATGATGAATGACCCAGGACAAAAAAGAGTAAAAAGAAGAAAAGTGGCTTGAAACTGATGAAAACATGTCATTTTGGGTACCAAAAACAAGCGCAGCCTAGCAGGGTTGCTGCCCCCGTCGTAGAGCACCCAGGGAGCTTTTTAATGGTATATTGTGCGTCGTATAACTCCCTAAGGATCAAAAGTTATGGGCACCAGAGCGACAGAGACCTGGTCATAAGCCCCACGCCCTCGGTTTGCGGGGCTAGCCTCTACGCAAAGCGAAGTTGTCTTGCCCAAGATACCGTGGGACTCGAGAATAGAAATGTGATGGATAAAGCATCTTGGCAAGGCCAAATAGGGAAAAAAATGAACAGGGGGTGCAACACAAGGATTTCCCAATGGGTCACCCATCCTAGTACTACGCTCGCCCAAGCACGCTTAACTTCGTAGTTCTGATGGGATCCGAGGAATTAGTGCCGGTATGATCGCACCTATTATGCCGATGGTGCAAAGCCCTTATGTGTTGACGGTTCATAGTCCTAGCCAAGAGAGACGATCCATTCAAAAGGCCTAATGGGCTTATCGACAGCCCATCTGCTTCAACAATACAGCACTCTTGCAAGACGTGATATTGACTCATTGTAGAGCCCCTAATTTTTCGTGAGTTGGGTTCTCGTCCTCTTTGCGTCTCACGACGAATGACCCAGGACGAAAAAATAGTGCAAAAAAAGGAAAAGTGGCCCAAAATTGATAAAAACGTGCGATTTTGCATATTGAAAAGAAGCGTAACTGAGCGGGCTTGATGCCCTCGACGTAGAGCTCCCAGAGAGCTTTTCAACGGTATGTTGTGCACCGCATAATTCCTTAAGGATCAAAAGTTGAAGGCACCGGAGTGACGGAAACCTGCTCACAAGCCCCACGCCCTTCGTTTGCGGGCCCAACCTCTTTGCGAAGCAAAGTTGTCTTGCCCAAGATGCCGTGGGACTCGAGAATAGAAATGTGATGGATAAAGCATCTTGGCAAGGCCAAACAGGGGAAAAAAGAAAAGAAAAGGGGGTGCATCACAAGGACTTCCCAGGGGGTCACCCATCCTAGTACTACTCTTGCCCAAGCATGCTGAACTTTGGAGTTCTAATGGGATCTGGTGCATTAGTACTGGTATGATCACACCCGTCATACTAATGGTGCAAATCCCTTATGTGTTGACGGTTCACAATCCCAGCCAAAAGAGACGGCCCATTCAAAAGGACCAATGGGCTTATCGACAGCCCATCTGCTTCAACAATGCATCATTCTTACAAGATGTTATATCGACGCATTGTAGAGCCTCTAATGTTCCTCGAGTTAGGTTCTCATCCTTTTCGCGGATCACGACGAATGGCCCGGGATGAAAAAATAGCGCATAAAGAAGAAAAGTGGCCCGAAACTGATGAAAATGTCTATTTTGGGTACCGAAAACAAGTACAGCCGTGCAGGCTTGCTACCGTCGTTGTAGAGCTCCCAGAGAGCTTTTCGACGGTATACTGTGCACTGCATAACTCGTTATGGATCAAAAGTTATAAGAATTGGAGCGACGAAAACTTGGTCACAAGCCCCACGCCCTCAGTTTGCGAGCCCAACCTCAACGCGAAGCGAAGTTGTCTTGCCCAAGATGCCGTGGCACTCAAGAATAGAAATGTGATGGATAAAGCATCTTGGCATGTCTAAATGGGGAAAAAATGAAAAGGGGGTGCAACTCCAGGACTTCCCGCGGGCTCACCCATCCTAGTACTACTTTCGTGCAATCACGCTTGCCTTCGAAGTTCTGATGGCATCCGGTGCATTAGTGCTCGTTTGATCGTACCCGTCATGCTAATGGTGCCAAGCCCTTATGTGTTGACGGTTCACAATCCCAGCCAAGAGAGACGACCCATTCAAAAGGCCCAATGGGCTTATTGACAGCACATCTGCTTCAACAATGCATCATTCTTACAAGACGTTATATCGACGCATTGTAGAGCCTCTAAAGTTCCTCGAGTTAGGTTCTCATCCTTTTCGCGGCTCACGACGAATGACCCGGGATGAAAAAATAGCGCATAAAGAAGAAAAGTGGCCCAAAACTGATGAAAACGTTCTATTTTGTGTACCAAAAATAGGCGCAGCCTAGCAGGTTGGCTGTCCCCATCCTAGAGTTCCCAGAGAGGATTATATTCCAACGGTATGCTGTGCACCGCAAAACTCCTTACGGATCAAAAGTTATTGGTACCGGAGCGACGGAGACTTGGTCACAAGCCCCACATCCTTGGTTTGTGGGCCCATCCTCCACGCGAAGCGAAGTTTGTCTTGCCCAAGTTGCCATGGGACTCAAGAATGGAAATGTGATGCATAAAGCGTCTTGGCATGGCTAAACGGGAAAAAAATGAAAAGGGGGTGCAACACAAGGACTTCCAAGGAGGTCAACCA
The DNA here is from genome assembly GCA_037974665.1 of Ehretia macrophylla. Classification (NCBI taxonomy): domain Eukaryota; kingdom Viridiplantae; phylum Streptophyta; class Magnoliopsida; order Boraginales; family Ehretiaceae; genus Ehretia; species Ehretia macrophylla. The sequence goes on along the minus strand of CM075771.1, from coordinate 44,471,566 downwards.
TCTTAGTAGTACTCTTGCCCAAGCACGCTTAATTTTGGAGTTCAGATTGGATCTGGTGCATTAGTGCAGGTATGATCACACCCGTCATGCTGATGGTGCAAAGCGCTTATGTGTTGACGGTTCACAGTCCCAGCCAAGTTAGATGGCCCATTCAAAAGGCCTAATGGGCTTATCGACTGCCATCTGCTTCAACAACGCAGCATTCTTGCAAGATCTGATATTGATGCATTGTAGAGCCTCTAATGTTTTGCGAGTTGTTTTCTCGTCCTTTTTGCGGCTCACAACGAACGACCCGGGATGAGAAAAATAGCACAAAAAAAGAAAAGTTGCTTGAAACTGATGATAACGTTCGATTTTGGGTACCAAAAATAGGCGCAACCGAATAGGCTTACTGCCCCATCGTAGAGCTCCCAGAGAGCTTTCCAACGGTATATTGTACGCTGCATAACTCCTTACGGATCAAAAGTTATGGGCACCGTAGAAACAGAGACTTGGTCACAAGCCCCACACCCTCAGTTTTGCAAGCCCAGACTCTATGCAAAGCGAAGTTGTCTTGCTGAAGATGCAGTGTGACTAAAGAATAGAAATGTGATGGATAAAGCATCTTAGCAAGGCTAAACAGGGGAAAAAAATGAAAATGAGGTGCAACATGAGGACTTCCCAAGCGATCACCCATCCTAGTACTACTCTCGCCCAAGCACGCTTAACTTCGGAGTTTTGATGGGATCCGGTGCATTAGTGCTGGTACAATCGCACCCATCATGCTGATGGTGCAAAGCCCTTATGTGTTGACAGTTCACAGTCCCAGCCAAGAGAGACGGCCAATTCAAAAGGCCCAAGTGGCTTATCGACAGCCCATCAGCTTCAACAACCAAGCATTCTCACAAGACGTGATATTGACGAGTTGTAGAGCCTCTAATGTTCTGTGAGTTAGGTTCTCGTCCTTTTCGCAGCTCACGACAAATGACCTGGGATGAAAAAATAGCACAAAAAGAAGAAAAGTGGCCCGAAACTGATGAAATTTTTTGATTTTGGGTACTGAAAAAAGTTGTAGCCCCCCATCGTAGAGCTCCCAGAGAGCTTTCCATCGGTATGTTGTGCGCTGCATAAATCCTTACGGATCAAAAGTTATGGGCCCCAGAGTGACGAAAACCTGGTCATAAGCCCCATGCCCTCAGTTTGCCGGCCCAACCTCTACGCGAAGCGAAGTAGTCTCGCCCAAGATGCCATAGGACTTGAGAATAGAAATGTGATTGATAAAGCATCTTGGCAAGGCTAAATAGGGAAAAAATGAAAAGGGGTGCAATACGAGGACTTCCCAGGGTGTCACCCATCCTAGTACTACTCTCGCCCAAGCACGCTTAACTTTGGAGTTCTGATGGGATCCGGTGCATTAGTGCTGGTGTGATCACACCCATCATGCTGATGGTGTAAAGCCCTTATGTGTTGACGGTTCACAATCCCAGCCAAGAGAGCCGGCCCATTCAAAAGTCCCAATGGGCTTATCGACAGCCTATCTACTTCAATAACGCATCATTCTCGCAAGACGTTTTATCGACGCGTTGTAGAGCCTCTAATGTTCCATGAGTTGGGTTCTTGTCCTTTTCGCGACTCATGACGAACGACCCGGGATGAAAAAATGACGCAAAAAGAAGAAAAGTTACCCGAAACTGATGAAAATGTTCAATTTGGTGTAACAAAAATAGGCACAACCGAGCAGACTAGCTGCCCCTGTCGTAGAGCTCCCAAAAAGCTTTCCAACGGCATACTATGCACTACATAACTCCTTACGGATCAAAAGTTATGGGCATCGGAGAGACAAAGACTTGGTCACAAGCCCCACGCACTCGGTTTGCGGGCCCATCCTCTACGTGAAGTAAAGTTGTCTTGCCCAAGATGCCGTGGTACTCGAGAATAGAAATGTGTTGGATAAAGCATCTTGACAAGGCTAAATAGGGAAAAAATGAAAAGGAGGTGTAACACGAGGACTTCCCAAGGGGTCACCCATCCTAGTACTACTCTCGCCCAAGCACTCTTAACTTCGGAGTTCTGATGGGATCCAGTGTCATGCCCCAACCCGGCCTATAAAGGTTAGACTAGGGTGTGATCTAAACATTCAAGTCATATCTCGTACTTAATCGTGCATGAAAGTTTAACACTTAACGTTTTAGCCTAAACTCCATAATTTTCCAGAAAACCGGCAGCATAACGGCTGTAATTGGGCTCTTTGGTTTGACCTAATTCGCTAAACGCCTCAAATTTTCCAATTTCAATTTCATTTCCAACTAAGATTACTATTTACCATCAATTGAAATGCCTACTGGTTATCTCGAAGTCTCGTTCGATTAATAACCTAGCATGATACTATGTCTCGTTTGTTTGTTAATCCTCGTTACAAAAGTACCTATTGATCTTAGCTTAACAATGAGTACCTGCTTAAGATTGGATAGGTTCATTTTACTTAATCCTTACCTGATACTTCATCATCCTATGATAAATACTAGCCAGTAACGATAGCAAAATGACCATAGTAGTGTCTATCTAGTTATTATCAGTACAAGCCAAAATTAGACCCCAAATTACAACGGGGGTCTTTTACATTACAGACATCAAGCAACATGAAAAGAAATAGTCTTCAAGCAGCATAGTGTTCACAATGGCCATAATCAAGCAAAGCACATGGGACAGACAATCATTCCAAGGAATCATTGTTAGGCACGTCGTCCTCAGGTACCTGTTCTTCATCTTCTTCACCTGAGATAATAAAAGAGGGTGAGTCCTTATGAACTCAGCAAGGGGGAATGAGAAATAGGTTTTGAAACTCATTTTTCGGTTCAACTTATGAAAACCCTTTTTGCAAGCATGAATATATCACAAGTAAATACATAACATGATATAAAATAAAAGGAACACAATTACCCGTCTTTCCTCCCCAAGGTCCTCTAGGAACCAAGCGAGAGTACTTATACATATAGTGAAAAGGATACGGTGAGCTTTTGCTCTCAGTTCATGTCAGTATCAATTGTTGCGGCCAACTTCAAATCATTCCCTTATCAAGCCAGATGGGTGTACTCCGGATGTACCCCGAAATCCTACGACCCAACTCTCCGAGGAAGTCTAGCCCCCAAGCGAGCGAGGGAATTGGACAATGGTAGTCACGGTTGCACCGGCAAGCCCGATGCCGCCCGGTGTGCATGAATGCTACCACGCCAGAATGAAAGGTTGCAACCTTATATGCAATGCACATTTATGACATTTAATATATCACATTAGGAGGACAACAAAGTAGGTTGCCTCCGAGCAGTCATAAGATTGCACATTGACAAGTAAATAAGCGAGGCACGATAAGACAAGTAATTTCACTTGAAAGGCACATGGAGTTATATGAACATTAAACGGGCAGCCATGTAACGCACGTAAATCAAGTCATATAACTCATTTCAAAGTTCACGTAATCAAATAATAAGATTATTCATCATGCAACAACATCTACGTGGGACCGGGTGCAAAAAATGCCTACTTATCAACATGAAATCATCGAAATCATATTTAGGGCTACAAAGGCAACTACGGGCAGCCTAATAAACACATAATCAAACACAATATCCAAAGGATCAACACTTAGCAAGTTTACCTAGTTACTAGGATTTCAATTCGTGCTTACCCGTGTGATTAAGCCCCAAGTCATCTCGTAATTAAACTCAAGCCATGCATTGATTAGTTCATACACCCTCAAGCATTCAAAACAGTCCAAACAACATCCAAATGCCACAATCTCAAGCATTTAACACAACAAGAGAAGCTACAATAATTTTTCTAGGCATATCACTAAGTGAAACCCTCACTGCAATGGACTGTTTTCTCACAATCATTAAGACAAGAAAACAATCTCCAATTCCAGTGAATAAGATGTCAAATTAAATCTTAAGGAGTGAACTAAATTCAGAAACAAACCTCGCATCATTTGGAGTCCGGGTTCAATAGTTATAGCCAAAACAGTGAGACTGCACAAAATTGTCCAGATTTGCACACATTTCAATACTTGTCCTTTTTGAGGTCCTTAAGTTCAGATTTAGCCTTAGTCCATTTCTGACAAAAATGTCCCGAACTGAAAATCTAGCAGCACACAAAATTTCATGCATTTTGGATATCATTTACTAAGTCAAAATTGGTTCGTTATACAAGGTCAGTGAATCTGCCAAAACCTGCTTCATTTTTCCAGACTTTCCAGATTTGGACACATTTTAATGATTTTCCATTTTAAGGACCTTAGATTCAAAATTAGCTTTGGCCTATTTCTGTGAAAAATGTTCAGAACTGGAAAAAATAGTTACCTACCAATTTTCACGCATTTTCAACATCATTTACCTAGCCAAAATCATCTTGTACCAACAAGACAGAGAGCTGTCACATACACGATTTCATCTATCATCACATTCTAGCCAAAAATCTTGCCATGCACGTTTATAAAAGCTCATGAACACACATATATCTCATGTACAGAAGTAAAGATAGACATTTAAGGGCATGCATGTGGGTTTTTGAAAGATTTTCAAGAAGTTTTAGCCCTCACCTTAGCAAAACAACAAGAAGATGCACAAGACTCTTGATGGTTGTGCAAGATTGATTCTTTTCCTTGCTTAGCCGAGACACCACTCGATTTTCTCAATTTTCCTAGCTTAGCAACCAAGTTCTTAGTAGGTGCATGTGGTTAGAACAAGAAGAAAAGAAATGGAAGCTAGCAAACTCACCTAAGCTGAAATGGAAGTGCTAAAGTCTTGCATGTGCATTTCTTTGCTCCTAGCTTTGCTTGGTCGAGTTCCTTGTTGCTTGGAAGTCTTAAAGAGCCTTAGGATGAAGAACTTAGCTATGGAGTCTACAATATTCAGCTAGGGCCGAGAGAGAGAGAGAAGAATGAGAGGAAAATGAGAGAAATGAAAGAAAAATAAAAGCTTTTGCAAGGTTTGAAGCATGTGTCGGCCTTGAGCTTTGCAATTTCAGATTTTTGTGTCTTCAAGGAGTATAATTTGAAGTGTTTAGCATGGGCAAGGAGCTTATGTTGAGATTGGTGGAGCTTGGTAGAGTTTTTGAGCTATTTTTTATTGCTTTGTGTCATTAGTTGTTATAGAATTGTCTAGGTTCAATTTGAATTATGCAAAGCAAGCACACAAGGTGGTCGGCCAAGGCTTGAAGAATCTGAACTTTTTGTCTTGTTCAAGGCTTATTTTATTGTGTGTTTGGGATATGCAAAGAATAAAGAATAAAGAATAAAGAATCTCTAGCTTTTGGTGTAATTTCGTCTTCTAGTGGGTTGAATTAGTAATTTAATATTAGATAGTGGTATTTGTAGGATTAATTAATGATTTAGTGCTTCGTATAAGATGCTTTTTTGATTAGCCTGAGGGCACGCTTTCCTAGGTCCAGGGCACGTACTACGAGGTAGGGCATGAACTATGAGACGAATGCACATTTTCTAAGTAAATGCACGCAACCCTAAATGAATGCACGTAATTCAATGCAAGGCACATAAAATGAAACATGATTCTTAAACCTAGGTCAAGGCATGTAAATCTAGGTTAGGGCACACGAAACGAAGTATCGCATGCAAATCGATGTCGGGCCTCACATCCGGTGCATTACTACTGGTATGATCACACCCGTCATGCTGATAGTGCAAAGCCCTTATGTGTTGACGGTTCATAGTTCCAACCAAGAGAGACGGCCATTTCAAAAGGCCTAAAGGGCTTAGCGACAACCCATCTGCTTCAACAAAGCAGCATTCTTGTAAGACGTGATATCGACCCATTGTAGACCCATAATGTTTCGTGAGTTGGGTTCTCGTCCTTTTCATGACTCACGATGGATGACCCTGGATGAAAAAATAGCACAAAAAGAAGAAAAGTGGCCTGAAATGGATGAAAATGTGCAATTTTAGGTTGCGAAAATAGGCGCAGCCAAGCAAGTTGGCGACCGTCGTCGTAGAGCTCCCATATAGCTTTTTAATGGTATGTTGTGCATCGCATTACTCCTTACGGATCAAAAGTTATAGGCACCAGAGCGATGGAGACCTGGTCACAAGCCCTACGCACTTGGTTTGCAGGCCCAACCTCTACATGAATTGAAGTTGTCTTGCCCAAGATGTCGTGGGACTCGATAATAGAAATGTGATGGATAAAGCATCTTGGCAAGGCTAAACAGGGAAAAAAAATGAAAAGGGGCTGCAACACAAAGACTTCACAAGGGGTCTCCCATCCTAGTACTACTCTAGCCCAAGCACGCTTAACTTCGGAGTTCTGATGGGGTGCGGTATTATTGCTGGTATGATCGCACCCGTCATACTGATAGTGCAAAGCCCTTATGTGTTGACGGTTCACAGTCCCAGCCAAGACAGACGGCCTATTCAAAAGGCTTAATGGGCTTATCGACAACCCATCTGCTTCAACAAAGCATCATTCCCGCAAAACGTGGTATTGACGCGTTGTAGAGTCAATAATGTTCTGCGAGTTGGGTTCTCGTCCTTTTTGCGGCTCACGACGAATGACCCGGGATGAAAAAATAGTGCTAAAAGAATAAAAGTGGCCCAAAACTAATGAAAACATTCAATTTTGGGCACTAAAAATAGGCACAACCAAGCATGGTTGTTACCCCGGTCATAGAGCTCCCAGAGTACTTTCCAATGGTATGTTGTGCGCTGCATAACTCCTTGCGGATCAAAAGTTATGGGCACCAGAGTGACAGTGACCTGGTCACAAGCCCCACGCCCTCGGTTTACGAGCCTAGCCTCTACGCGAAGCGAAGTTGTCTTGCCCAAGATGACGTGGGACTCGAGAATAGAAATGTGATGGATAAAGCATCTTGGCAAGGCTAAATAGGGAAAAAAATGAAAAGGGGGTGCAACATGAGGATTTCCTAGGGGGTTACCTATCCTAGTACTACTCTCACCGAAGCATGCTTAACTTCATAGTGCTGATGGAGTCCAGTGCATTAGTACTGGTATGATCACACTCATCATGCTGATGGTGCAAACTGCTTATGTGTTGACGTTTCACAGTCCCAACCAAGACAGACGGCCCATTCAAAAGGCCCAATAGGCTCATCGATAGCCCATCAGCATCAACAACGCAGCATTCTTAGAAGACATGATATTGACGTGTTGTAGAGCCTCTAATGTTCTGCGAGTTGTTTTCTCGTCCTTTTCGCGGCTCACGACCAACGACCCGAGATGAAAAAATAGCACAAAAAGAAGAAATGTGGCCCGAAACTGATTAAAACATTCAATTTTGGGTACCGAAAATTGGCGCAGTAGAGCATGCTTGCTGCCCCAGTCATAGAGCTCCCAGAGTGCTTTTCAACGGTATGTTGTTCACCGTATAACTCCTTACGGATCAAAAGTTATAGGCACCGGAGCGACGGAGACTTGGTCACAAGCCCCACGCCCTCAGTTTGTAGGCCCAGCCTTTACATGAAGTGAAGTTGTGTTGATCAAGATACCGTAGGACTCGAGAATAGAAATATGATGGATAAAGCATCTTGGCAAGGCTAAAGGGGAAAAAAATGAAAAATGGGTGCAACACGAGGACATCCCAAGGGGTTACCCATCCTACTACTACGCTCGCCCAAGCACGCTTAACTTCGTAGTTCTAATGGGATCCGGTGCATTAGTGCTGGTATGATCGCACCCATCATGCTGATGGTGCAAAACCCTTATGTGCTGACGGTTCACAGTCCCAGCCAAGAAAGATTGCCCATTCAAAAGCGCCAATGGGCTTATCGACATCCCATCAGATTCAACAACGCATCATTCTTGCAAGACGTGATATCGACGTATTGTAAAGCCTCAAATGTTCCACGAGTTTGGTTCTCGTCCTGTTCGCAGCTTACGACGAACGACCCGGGTTGAAAAAATATCGCAAAAAGAAGAAAAGTGGACTAAAACTATTGAAATATTCGATTTTGTGTACCGAAAGCATATGTAGCCAAGCAGGCTTGCTGCTTGCGTTGTAGAGCTCCCATAGAGCTTTCCAACGGTATGCTATACGCCGCATAACTCCTTACAGATCAAAAGCTATGGGCACCGGAGTGACGGAGACTTGGCACAAGCCCCACACCCTCGGTTGGTAGGCCCAGCCTCTACGCGAAGTGAAGTTGTCTTGCCCAAGATACTGTGGGACTCAAGAATAGAAATGTGATGGATAAAACATCTAGGAAAGGCTAAACGAGGGAAAAAATGAAAAGGGGGTGCAACACGAGGACTTCCTTGGGGGTCACCCATCGTAGTACTACTCTCGCCCAAGAACGCTTAACATCGGAGTTGTGATGGGATCTGGTGCATTAGTTTTGGTATGATCGCTCCCGTCATGCTGATGGTGCAAAGTGCTTATGTGTTGATGGTTCACAGTCCCAACCAAGAGATTGGGCTTATCCAAAAGGCCCAATAGGCTTATCGACAGCCCATCTGCATCAACAACGCATCATTCTCGCAAGACATTTTATCGACGCATTGTAGAGCCTCAAATGTTCTACTAGTTGGGTTCTCGTCCTTTTCGCGGCTTATGACGAACGACTCGGGATGAAAAAATATCCCAAAAAGAAGAAAGTTTCCCGAAACTAATGAAAATTTTCAATTTTGGGTATCAAAAGTAGGCGCAGCTGAGCAGGCTTGCTGCCCCGGTCGTAGAGCTCCTAGAGTGCTTTCGAATGGTATGTTGTACACCGTATAACTCCTTACAGATCAAAATTGATAGGCACCGGAGCGACGGAGACCTGGTCATAAGCCCCATGCCCTCGGTTTGTAGGCCCAGCCTTTACGCAAAGCGAAATGTCTTGCCCAAGGTGCCGTGGGACTCGAGAATGGAAATAAGATGGATAAAGCAACTTGGCAAGGCTAAACGGGGAAGAAAAATGAAAAAGGGGTGCTACACGAGGACTTCCTGGGGATCACCCATCCTAGTACTACTCTCGTCAAAGCATGCTTAACTTCGGAGTGCTGATGGAGTCCAATGCATTAGTGCTGGTATGATCGCACCCGTCATGCTGATGGTGCAAAGTGCTTATGTGTTGACGTTTCACAGTCCCAACCAAGAGAGACGACCCATTCAAAAGGCCCAATAGGCTCATCAACAGCCCATTAGCTTCAACAACGCAGTATTCTTGCAAGACGTGATATTGATGCATTGTAGAGCCTCTTATGTTTCGCGATTTGTTTTCTCGTCCTTTTTGCGGCTCACGACAAATGACCCGGGACGAAAAAATAGCACAAAAAGTGGAAAAGTGGCCTAAAATTAATGAAAACGCTTGATTTTGGGTACCGAAAATAGGTGCTGCCGAGCAAGCTTGCTCCTCCCATCATAGAACTCTAAGAGGGCTTTCCAACAGTATGTTGTATGTAGCATAACTCCTTACAGATCAATAGTTATGGGCACCGGAGTAACGGAGACTCGGTCACAAGCCCTACACCCTTGGTTTGCTGGCCCAGCCTCTACGCGAAGTGAAGTTTTCTTGCCAAAGATGCTGTGGGACTCAAGAATAGAAATGTCATGGATAAAGCATCTTGGCAAGGCTAATCAAGGAAAAAAAATGAAAAGGGGGTACAACACGAGGACTTCCTAGGGGGTCACCCATCCTAGTACTACTCTCGCCCAAGCACACTTAACTTCAGAGCTCTAATGGGATCTGGTGCATTAGTGCTGGTATGACCGAACCTATCATGCTGATGGTGCAAAGTGCTTATGTATTGACGGTTCACAGTCCCAGCCAAGAGAGACGGGCCATTCAAAAGGCCCGAAGGGCTTATCGATAACCCATCAGCTTCGATAATGCCGCATTCTCGCAAGACGTGATATTGACGCATTGTAGAGCCTCTAATGTTCTGTGAGTTGTTTTCTCGTCCTTTTTGTAGCTCAAGACGAATGACCTGGGACAAAAAAACAACCTAAAAAGTTGAAAAATAGCCCAAAATTAATGAAAACGTTCAATTTTGTGTACCGAAAATAGGCGCAGCTAAGCAGGCTTGCTGCTCCAATCGTAGAACACCTAGAAAGCTTTCCAATGGTATGTTGTGCGCCATATAACTCCTTATGAATCAATAGTTATGGGCACCGGAGCGACGGAGACCTTGTCACAAGGCCGACGCCCTCGGTTTATGGGCCCTGCATCTACGCGAAGCGAAGTTGTCTAGTCCAAGATGCTGTGGGACTCGAGAATAGAAATAAGATGGATAAAGCATCTTGGCAAGGCTAAACAGGGAAAAAAAATGAAAAGGGGGTGCAATACGAGGACTTCCCAGGGGGTCACCCATTCTAGTACTACTTTCACCCAAGCATGCTTAACTTTAGAGTTCTGAGGTGATCTGTTGCATTAGTGCTGGAATGATCGCACCCGTAATGCTTATGGTGCAAAGCGCTTATGTGTTGACAGTTCACAATCCCAGCCAAGAGTGACGGCCCATTCAAAAGGCCCGATGGGCTTATCGACAACCCATCTTCTTCAACAACACAACATTCTGGCAAGACGTGATATCGACGCGATGTAGAGCCTTTAATGTTCTGCGAGTTGTTTTCTATTCCTTTTCGCAGCTCACAAAGAACGACCTGGGACGAAAAAACAACACAAAAAGCTAAAAAGTGGCCTAAAATTAATGAAAACGTTCGATTTTGGGTACCGAAAATAGGCACAGCCGAGCATGCTTGCTACTCCCATCATAGAACTCTTAGAGAGCTTTCCAACGGTATGCTATGTGCTACATAACTCCTTAAAGATCAATAGTTATGGGCACTGGAGCGACGGAGACATAGTCACAAGCCCTACGCCCTCGGTTTGCAGGCCCAGCCTCTACACGAAGCGAAGTTGTCTTGCCCAAGATGCTGTGGGACTCCAGAATAGAAATGTGATGGATAAAGCATCTTGGCAAGGCTAACCGGGGAAAAAAATGAAAAGGGTGTGCACCACGAGGACTTCTGAGGGGATTACCCATTCTAGTACTACTCTCGCCCAAGCATGCTTAACTTTGGAGTTCTGAGGTGATTTGGAGCATTAGTGCTCGAATGATCGCACCCATCATGCTTATGGTGCAAAGCGCTTATGTCTTGTCAGTTCACAGTCCCAACCAAGAGGGACGGCCAACTCAGAAGGCCCAATGGGCTTATCGACAACCCATCTACTTCAACAATGCAACATTCTTGAAAGACGTGATATCGACGCATTGTAAAGCCACTAATGTTCAGCGAGTTGGGTTATCGTCCTTTTCACGGCTCACGACGAATGACCCCGGAAGAAAAAATAGCGCAAAAAGAACAAAAGTAGGCTGAGATTGTTGAAATGTTTGATTTTGTTTACCGAAAATAGGCGCAGCCGACCAGGCTTGCTACTCGCGTCATAGAGCTTCTAAAGAGCTTTCCAATGGTATGCGGTGCGCTGCATAACTCCTTACGGATCAAAAGTTAAAGGCACCGGAGCGACGGAGACCTGGTCACAAGCCCCATACCCTCGGTTTGCAGGCCCATCTTTTACGCGAAGCGAAGTTGTCTTGCCCAAGATACTGTGGGACTCAAGAATAGAAATGTGATGGATAAAACATCTAGGCAAGGCTAAACGACTGAAAAAATGAAAAGGGGGTGCAACACGAGGACTTCCTTGGGGGTCACCCATCCTAGTACTACTCTCGCCCAAGAACGCTTAACATCGGAGTTGTGATGGGATCTGGTGCATTAGTTTTGGTATGATCGCTCTCGTCATGCTGATGGTGCAAAGTGCTTATGTGTTGACGGTTCACAGTCCCAACCAAGAGAGATGGCCCATTCAAAAGGCCCAATAGGCTTATCGACAGCCCATCTACTTCAACAACGCAACATTCTGGCAAGATGTGATATCAACGTATTGTAGTGCCTTTAATGTTTTGCGAGTTGTTTTCTCGTCCTTTTCGATGCTCACAAAGAACTACCCGGGATGAAAAAACAGCACAAAAAGATGAAAAGTGGCCCGAAATTAATGAAAACGTTCGTTTTGGGTACTGAAAACAGGTGCAGCTAAGCAGGCTTGCTACTCCTAACGTAGAACTCCTAGGGAGCTTTCTAACGGTATGCTATGCTCTACTTAACTCCTTACGAATCAATAGTTATGGGCACCGGAGCGACGGAGACTTGGTCACAAGCCCCACACCCTCGGTTTGTAGGCCCAGACTTTACGCGAAGCGAAGTTTTCTTGCCCAAGATGCTGTGGGACTCGACAATAGAAATGACATGGATAAAGCATCTTGGCAAGGCTAAATGGGGAATAACAAAATGAAAAGGGGGTGCAACACGAGGACTTCCCGGGGGATCACTCATCCTAGTACTACTCTCGCCCAAGCATGCTTAACTTCAGAGTTCTGATGGGATCTGGTGCATTAGTACTGGTATGATCGCACCCGCCATGCTGATGGTACAAAGCACTTATGTGTTGACATTTCACAGTCCCAATTAAGAGAGACAGCCCATTCAAAAGGCCCAATAGGCTAATCGACAGCCCATCTACTTTAACAACGCATCATTCTCGCAAGACTTTTTATCAACCCGTTATAGAGCCTCAAATGTTTTGTGAGTCGGGTTCTCGTCCTTTTCGCGGCTCACGACGAACAACTCGGGATGAAAAAATAGCACAAAAAAGAGAAAAGCGGCACAAAACTAATGAAAACGTTCAATTTTTGGTACTGAAAAAAGGTGCATTCGAGCAAGCTAGCTGCCCCCATCGTAGAGCTCCCAGAGTGCTTTCTAAGGATATACTGTGCACCACATAACTCGTTACGGATCAAGAGTTATGGGCACTGTAGCGACAGAGACCTGGTCACAAGTCCCACACCCTCGGTTTACGAGCCCAGCCTCTATGCGGAGTAAAGTTGTCTTGCCCAAGATGCCGTGGGACTCGAGAATAGAAATGTGATGGATGAAACATCTTGGCAAGGCTAAACGGGGAAAATAATGAAAAGGGGGTTCAACATTCCTAGGGGGTCACCCATCCTAGTACTACTCTCACCCAAGCACATTTAACTTTGGAGTACTAATGGAATCTGATGCATTAGAGCTGGTATGATCCTACCCGTCATGCTAATGGTGCAAAGTGCTTATCTATTGACGGTTCACGGTCCTAGCCAAGAGAGACGGCAGACGGCCTATTCAAAAGGCCCAATGGGCTTATCGATAGCCCATTAGCTTTAATAACGCAGCATTCTCGCAAAACGTGATATTAATGCTTTGTAGAGCCTCGAATGTTTCGCGAGTTTTTTTCTTATCCTTTTTGTGGCTCAAGACGAACGACACGGGATGAAAAAATAGCACAAAAAGTTGAAAAGTGGCCCGAAATTAATGAAAATGTTCTATTTTGGGTATCGAAAATAGGCACAACCGTGCAGGCATACTGCTCCCATCGTAGAATTCCTAGAGAGCTTTCCAACAGTATGATATGCACTGCATAACTCCTTATGGATCAATAGTTATGGGCTCCGGAGCGACGGAGATGTGGTCACAACCCCCACGCCCTCTGTTTGCGAGCCCAGCCTCTACGCGAAGCGATGCTGTCTTGCCCAAGATGCTGTAGGACTCGAGAATAGAAATGTGATGGATAGAGCATCTTCGCAAGGCTAAACGGGGAAAAAAATGAAAAAGGGGTGCAACACGAGGATTTCCCAAGGAGTCACCCATCCTTTAACTACTCTCGCCCAAGCATGCTTAACTTCAGAGTTCTGATGGGATCTAGTGCATTAGTGCTGGTATGATTGCACCCATCATGCTGAAGGTGCAAAGTGCTTATTTGTTGACGGTTCACAGTCCCAGCTAAGAGAGACTGCCTATTCAAAAGGCCTATTGGGCTTATTGACGGCCCATCTGCTTCAACAACGCATCATTCTCGCAAGGCATTTTATCGACGCATTGTAGGGCCTCAAATGTTCCGTGATTTGGGTTCTCAATCTTTTTGCGGCTAACGACGATCAACCCGGGATGAGAAAACAGCGCAAAAATAAGAAAAGTGGCATAAAACTGATGAAAATGTTCAATTTTGGGTACCAAAAATAGGCGTAGCCGAGCTGGCTTGCTTCCACCTTCGTAGAGCTCCTAAAGAGCTTTCGAACGGTATGTTGTGAGCCGCTTAACTCCTTACAAATCAAAAGTAATGGGCACCGGAGCAACAGAGACCTGGTCACAAGCCCCATGCCCTCGGTTTGCGGGCCCAGCATTTACGCAAAGCGAAGATGTCTTGCCCAAGATGCCATGGGACTCGAGAATAAAAATGTGATGGATAAAGTATCGTGGCAAGGCTAAACGGGGATAAAAATGTAAAAGGGGTGCAACACGAGGACTTCCTAGTTGGTCACCCATCCTAGTACTACTCTCGCCCTAGCACGCTTAATTTCAGAGTTCTGATGGGATCTGGTGCATTAGTACTGGTATGATCGCACATGTCAAGCTGATGGTGCAAAGCGCTTATATGTTGACGGTTCACAGTCCCAGCAAAGAGAGACGACCGATTCAAAAGGCCCAATGGGATTATCGACAGCCCATCAGCTTCAACAACACAACATTCTGGCAAGACGTGATATTGAAGCATTGTAGAGCCTCTAATGTTCTGCGAGCTGTTTTCTCATACTCTTTGCGGATCACAACGATCAATCCCGGATGAAAAAACAGCACAAAAAGATGAAAAGTGGCTCAAAATTAATGAAAACTTTCGATTTTGGGAACCAAAACTGGCGCAGCCGAACAGGCTTCCTGCTCCCATCGTAGAACTACCAGAGAGCTTTCCAACAGTATATTGTGTGTTGCATAACTCCTTACGGATCAATAGTTATGGGCACCAGAGCGACGGAGACCTGCACACAAGCCCTACACCCTCGGTTTGCAGGCCCATCCTCTATGCGAAGCGAAGTTGTCTTGCCCAAGATGCCGTGGAACTCGAGAATGAAAATGTGATGGATAAAGCATCTTGGCATGGCTAAATGGTGGAAAAAAAGTGGAAATAGGTTGCAACTCGAGGACTTCCTAGGGGGTCTCCCATCCTAGAACTACTCTCACCCAAGCATGCTTAACTTTGGAGTTCTGATAGGATCTGGTGCATTAGTGTTGGTATAATCGTACCCGTCATGTTGATGGTGCAAAGCGCTTATGTGTTGATGGTTCACAGTCCCAACCAAGAGAGACGACCCATTCAAAAGGCCCAATGGGCTTATTGACAACCCATCTGCTTCAACAACGCAACATTCTGGCAAGACATGATATCGACGCATTGTAGAGCATTTAATGTTCTGCGAGTTGTTTTCTCGTCCTTTACGCGGCCCACAAAAAATGACCCAGGATGAAAAAATAGCACAAAAAGATGAAAAGTGACCCGAAATTAATGAAAACGTTCGCTGTGGGTATCAAAAATAGGTGCAGCAGAGCTGGCTTGCTGCTCCCATCATAGAACTCTTAGAGAGCTTTCCAATGGTATGCTGTGCTCCGCTTAACTCCTTATGGATCAATAGTTATGGGCACCGGAGTAACAGAGGCCTCGTCACAAGCCCCACACCCTCGGTTTGCAGGCCCATGCTTTACGCGAAGCGAAGTCGTCTTGCCCAAGATGCCGTGGGACTCAAAAATATAATGTTACAGATAAAGCATCTTGGTAAGGCTAAACGGGGAATAAAAAAATGAAAAGATGGTACAACACGAGGACTTCCCAAGGGGTCACCCATCCTAGTACTACTCTCGCCTAAGCATGCTTAACTTCGGAGTTCTGATGGGATCTGGTGCATTAGTGCTGCTATGATCGCACCCGTCATACTGATGGTGCAAAGCTCTTATGTGTTGACGGTTCACAGTCCCAGCTATGAGAGACGACCCATTCAAAAGGCCCAATGGGCTTATCGACAGCCCATCTGCTTCAACAACGCATAATTCTCGCATGAATTTTTATCAACCCATTGTAGAGCCTGAAATGTTTCACGAGTCAGGTTCTTGTCCTTTCGCAACTCACGACGAACAACCCGGGATGAAAAAAATAGCGCAAAACAGGGAAAAATGGCACCAAATTGATGAAAACATTCAATTTTAGGTACCGAAAATAGGTGAATTTGAGCAGGCTAGCTGCCCCCATCGTAGAGTACCCAAGGAGCTTTCCAACGGTATACTGTACACCACATAACTCCTTGCAGATCATGAATTATAGGCACCGGAGTGACAAAGACCTGGTCACAAGCCCCACGCCCTCGATTTACGGGCCCAGCCTCTACGCAAGGCGAAGTTGTCTTGCCCAAGATACCGTGGTCCTCGAGAATAGAAATGTGATGGATAAAGCATCTTGGCAAGGCTAAATGGGGAAAAAACTGAAAAAGGGGTGCAACACAAGGAATTCTTAGGGGGTCACCAATCCTAGTACTACTCTCGTCCAAGCACACTTAATTTCGGAGTACTGATGGGATCTGGTGCATTAGTGCTGGTATGATCGCACCCATTATACTGATGGTGCAAAGTGCTTATCTGTTGACGGTTCACAGTCCCAGGCAAGAGAGACGACCCATTCAAAAGGCCCAATGCACTTATCGATAGCCCATCAGCTTCAATAATGCAGTATTCTCGTAAGACGTGATATTGGCGCGTTGTAGAGCCTCGAATATTTCACGAGTTTTTTTCTCGTCCATTTTGTGGCTCACGATGAATGACCCAGGATGAAAAAAATAGCACAAAAAGTTGAGCAGGCTTGCTGCTTCCATCGTAGAACTCCTAGAGAGCTTTCCAACGGTATGATGTGCGTCACAAAACTCCTTACGGATCAATAGTTATAGGCATCGGAGCGACAGTGATATGGTCAAAACCCCCACACCCTCGGTTTACGAGCCTAGCCTCTACGTGAAGCGATGCTATCTTGCCCAAGATGCCGTGGGACTCAAGAATAGAAATGTGATCGATAAAGCATCTAGGCAAGGCTAAACGGGGAATAACAAGATGAAAATGGGGTGCACCACGAGGACTTCCAAGGGGATTACCCATTCTAGTACTACTCTTGCCCAAGCATGCTTAACTTTGGAGTTCTGAGGTGATTTGGAGCATTAGTGCTGGAATGATCGCACTCGTCATGCTTATGCTGCAAAGCGCTTATGTCTTGACAGTTCATAGTCCCAGCCAAGAGTGACGGCCAATTCAGAAGGCCCAATGGGCTAATCGATAATCTATCTGCTTCAACAACGCTGTATTCTCGCAAGACGAGATATCAACGCATTGTAGAGCGTCTAATGTTCAGCGAGTTGGGTTCTCACCCTTTTCGCGGCTCTCGACGAATGACCCGGGATGAAGAAATAGCACAAAAAAACAAAAGTGGACCGAAACTGATAAAAAGTTGGATTTTGTGTACCAAAAATAGGCCCAGCTGAGCAGGCTTGTTTCTTGCATCGTAGAGCTCCCAGAGATCTTTCCAACGGTATGCTGTGCACCGCATAACTCGTTACGAATCAAAAGTTATGGGCACCAGAACGACAGAGACCTAGTCACAAGCCCCATACCCTCGGTTTGTAGGCCCAGCCTTTAAGCGAATTGTCTTGCCCAAGATGCCGTGGGACTAAAGAATAGAAATGTGTTGGATAAAGCATCTCGGTAAGGATAAACGGGAAAAAAAATGAAAAGGGGGTGCAAAACGAGGACTTCCCAGGGGGTTACCCATCATAGTACTACTCTCGCACAAACATGCTTAACTTCGGAGTTCTGATGGGATCTGGTGCATCAGTGCTGGTATGATTGCACCCGTCATGCTGATGGTACAAAGCGCTTATGCGTTAACGGTACACAGTCCCAGCCAAGAGAGGCGGCCCATTCAAAAGGCCCAATGGGCTTATTAACAGCCCGTCTGCTTCAACAACGCATCATTCTCGTAAGACATTTTACCGACACCTTGTAAAGCCTCAAATGTTTCACGAATCGAATTCTCGTCCTTTTCACTATTCACGACGAATGACCCGGGATGAAAAAACAGCGCAAAAAGGAGAAAAGTGGCCTAAAGCAAATGAAAACATTCAATTTTGGGTACTAAAAATAGGAGCATACAAGCAGGCTTGTTTCCCCCGTCGTTGAGCTCCAAGAGAGTTTTCCAAAGGTATACTTTGTGCTGCATAACTCATTGCAGATCAAAAGTTATGGGCATCGGAGCAACAGAGACCTGGTCACAAGGCCCACGCCCTCGGTTTGCTAGCATAGCCTCTACGCAAAGTGAAGTTGTCTTGCCCAAAATGCCATGGGACTCGAGGATAGAAATTTGATGGATAAAGCATCTTGGCAAGGCTAAACGGGAAAAATAATGAAAAGGGGGTGCAACACGAGGACTTCCTAGGGGGGACCCATCCTAATACTACTCTCGCCCAAGCACACTTATCTTCAAAGTTCTGATGGGATATGGTGCATTACTGCTGGTATCATCAAACTCGTCATGCTGATGGTGCAAAGTGTTTATCTGTTGATAGTTCATAGTTCCAGCCAAGAGTGACGGCCAATTCAAAAGGCCCAATGGGTTTTGCGATAGCCTATCAACTTCTAAAAAGCTACATTCTTGTAAGACGTGATATTGATGCATTGTAGAGCCTCTAATGTTCTGCGAGTTGTTTTCTCGTCTTCTTTGCTGCCAGGACGAACGACCTGGGATGAAAAGACAGTACAAAAAGTAGAAAAGTGGCCCAAAATTAATGAAAACATTAGATTTTGGGTACCGAAAATAGGCGCAGCCAAGCAGGCTTGCTACTCCCATCGTAGAACTCCCAGAGAGCTTTCCAACGGTATACTATATGCCGCATAACTCCTTACAGCTCAATAGTTATGGGCACCGGAGCGACGGAGACCTACTCACAAGCCCCACGCCCTCGGTTCACGGGTCCAGCCTCTACACGAAGCGAAGCTGTCCTGCCCAAGATGCTGTAGGACTCGAGAATAGAAATGTGATAGATAAAACATCTTGGCAAGGCTAAACGGGGAAAAAAATGAAGAGGGGGTGCAACACGAGGACTTCCCAGGGGGTCACCCATCCTAGTACTACTCTCGCCCAAGTATGCTTAACTTCGGAGTTCTGAGGGGATCTAGATCATTAGTGCTGGTATGATCGCCCCTGTCATGCTGATGGTGCAAAGCGCTTATGTGTTGACGGTTCACAGTGCCAGCCAAGAGTGATGGCCCATTCAAAAGGCCCAATGGGCTTATCGATAGCCCATCTACTTCAACAACGCATCATTCTCGCAAGACGTTTTATCAATGCATTGTAGAGCCTCAAATGTTTCGCGAGTCCAGTTCTCGTCCTTTTCGCAGCTCACGACGAATGACCCAAGATTAAAAAATAGCATAAAAAGGAGAAAAGTGGTCCGAAACTGATGAAAACGTTCAATTTTGAGTACATAAAATAGGCGCATTCGAGCAGGCTAGCTACACCAGTCGTAGAGCTCCCAGAGAGCTTTCCAACGGTATACTTTGCACTGCATAACTTGTGAAACCCCACTTTCCTGCTTATCTCGTTTTACGTGCTTTACCTCGTTTTGCGTGCATATGATCTGTTTATGTGCTATAAGACCTAGAAAGTTATAATTTTGATTTCAATACTCCTAATACGTGCTAAATGTGCATTCATGAAATTTTCATCAAAAACGGAGTCAGAAATTTTATCGTCGATTTTCAGTGAATAGTGTTT
The DNA here is from genome assembly GCA_037974665.1 of Ehretia macrophylla. NCBI lineage: Eukaryota > Viridiplantae > Streptophyta > Magnoliopsida > Boraginales > Ehretiaceae > Ehretia > Ehretia macrophylla. The sequence continues at coordinate 44,451,904 of CM075771.1, read as the reverse complement.
TCGAAACACGTCCGCTATAATTTTGAAACTGGTCTTTTTAACCCTTCTAGACCTAGTCCACGGACTTTAATAGACCTGTGTTTGATGAAAACGGTTTTAAAATCGGCTTAAGAATTTATTAGGGTTTTTACACCGACTTTTGCGAAAATCGAGTTTTAAGCCGACTCGGGTGGAATTCTTTGAATGTAAAACTTCTTGTCACCTAAAAATAATCCACTTGTGATATTTTGGGGGTTGCATAATTATTTTTAACTTGGTGAGCACTAAAATGCAATTAAAGTCATTAAAAACACAAAAATACCTATTAAAATAACTTTGACTTTAATTAATTAATTGACCATATAAGCTAATGTCCTCAACACACACTCACACAACACAAAAACACCATCACACACACACACATTGCCGAGAGAAAAGAGGGAGAAAAGAGAAGAGAAAAACTTAAGCTTTCAATCCAATTTTTCAAAGAAAAACCTAGTTTTTGTCCGTGAAACTTCGCACCGACTTGGATTCTGCTTGTTGGGCACGCATAGCACGCATTCCTAGGCTTATATCGCATCTAAGGTGAGAGAAAAATTCTAGATCTCAAAATGTCATTTTTGTGTTTTTGCGTATAAATGAAGATTGAACCGTTAGAATTGAAATCTGATGTTAGATTATTGCTCCTTGTATGCTAGGGATCATTATATACTAATACTACGAGTTTCTGTCGGATATAGCATAATTTTTATTTTCCGGGTATTTAATTTTGATTAAAATGTTCAAAGTTGATTTAATTGAGTTGCGTTGCTCGAAATCGATTGCCGTCGATTTCTAAATACTTGATAATTACGTGTTAGCGCTATTATAATGCCGAATTTTCGATTACATTGTTTGTGTGAAAATCCGGAAAATCCAGCCATGACATCTTAGGGTTTTAGGGTTATCGGGCATGATTTGGAGGTGTTATGGTGGATTTCCGAGAGGGCTAATGTAGTAGGTTGAATGGGTGAGTGATAGGAACTGATTTGGCAATGTTTGGATTAGTAGATTGTAAGTTATGAATTTTAGAAGTTTAGGTTGTCATTCTTTAATTTCTTGAACGATGCCTTAGATGGTTGGGTAGTGTTCGAGTGATGAATGGTGAGTCGTTGTTGAGTAATTTAGGGTTTAATTATGTATATTATGCATGTCCGGTTAGATGGCCTACTTTGTCATCTAACTACGTTGTTTGTTGTTTAATTTAATATTGATGTTATATTGATGTTATTGATTGATTATTATTGAATGCGGGAATCGGGCACTCTTGTTGCTGATCTCCCAATTGATTGATTGATTGATTGATTGATTGATGTGTGATTGATGAATATGGAGTCTTGGTATGTGTGTGCCACCTCTCGGGCAGCGTCGGGCTGTCGGGTTGATAATGGCATGACTGCCATAGGCTACCCCCAGCTCGCATGACGGAGGTGTCATGGAGGGAGGGGCTAGTGAGGTACCTCGGGTGCGTGAGTAATGGGGAGTTATAAGAAGAACGATTGAGATCGTGATGGCGTTTGGAGCTACACCAAATAGAGTATCCTTATTGATTGGTTATATAGTTATGTGATGATAGCTTTATTTATGTTATTATTGTTGTTGTGTGTTTACTTGCTCAAAGGACTAAATCCAAGGAGCGTAGTGAATACTGTCGAGATCTATCGGATCCTCACTGGGCTTATGTATATAAGCTCACTCTCTATTAATGCATGTTTCAGGTGTACTTTCACAAGATTACGGGTACGTGCCTCCTGAAGAGGAGAATGTGGAAAACGTGCCTTTCGTGGATGAGTCATATGTCCCTGAGTCTTATCCATGATTCTATGTTGTTAAATGTCTTGTATATTAGTTTAATAGACTTTATATGCCTTATGTTTCTTAATGTAATAGATATTGAAAAGATGATGATCCAAATGATGTTAATTTAGTGGCTTTCTTTCGTCTATGGTTAAGTTGTAGTTGTGTCTCAACTTACTTTTGAAATGTATGATAAAGTTGAGGTATTGTATGTCATGTTGGAACGGAGGCGTATAACGAAGATGTTTTATTGTATATATTGGTTGTGTTGTATGTTGTTGTTTATATTGAGGAATTACTGGATGTATGATGTTTAATGAGGTTGGTTTAGAACCTCGGAAATCTGTTTACTGTCGTTATGTCGCCGAAATTCCGTTGCGTCCTGACTGATCGTAGGTGGGGTCGAGTTGGGGCGTGACAGTTTAAGTGGTATCAGAGCTCATGTTAGTTGTCAGCCGGGGTATTCTCGGAATGTGGGTAATGGTCTTAGCATGAAATATGTATGAAAGGAAAGAAAAATGAAATATGTATTGGTATGATTAATTGATTAAGTGATTATGTGATTTAAGTGCTTATGTGATTATGTGATCAATTTGTTTATGTGTTTTATATGAGTTTGTTATTTATGTGTTAATAGTTGTTTATAACCTGTCTACGTGCTATAACTGTGCTAACTCTTTGATTAGTAGAATGGCCGGTCGACCGAGAACCAGAGGTAGGCCTGAGTTGACTGATGAGACTCCGAGTAACGTGGCACCGGGCCGTGACGGGGGTGATGACCGATTAGGAGCAGCTATGGAGCGGATTGCAGAGTTAGTGGCTAGTCAGGCACAGTTATTAGCAGGGCAGGCTGCCCAGAATCAGGCTATGCAGGCTCAGCTTCTGAATATTCAGGGTGGTAACCACGGGCGTGGTACCCTGAAGGAGTTTTTAGGATATCACCCACCGAGATTTCAGGGGGAGCCGGATGATAGGAAGGCGGAGGTATGGATTAGCAAGTTGGAGAAGATTTATGATCCACTTGGCTATACTGATGAGCAGAAAGTCTCTTTTGCCGTGTATTTGTTAGATGACGAGGCAGAGGAGTGGTGGCGCACGGTTAGGACTAGCTGGGCGGCACAGGGTATTCCTTATGTTTGGGGTACCTTTCTGATGGCTTTCCGAGCAAAGTATGTCCCGAGGATTTGCAGGGAACGGAGAGAGGCCGAGTTTCTAGCCTTGGTCCAGGGAGATGCTTCAGTGGCTCAATATGAGGCCACATTTACTCGATTGTCCCGGTATGCACCGAAGTATGTGGCGGACGAGGAGCGGAGGACTCGCAGGTTTATGTTGGGGTTGCGGCCTGAGATTCAGGATGTGATGGCTCTGAATCGATATGATATTTTCACTGAGGCTTTTGAGGCAGCTTCTAGGTTAGAGAAGAGGAAAGGGGATCAGATTGTCTCCAGTCAGCCTAGTAAGAGGCCGTATCAGCCACAGGGCCAGCAGGTTTTATATAGGCCTCCAGTACAGCAGTTTGTCTACAGGCCACCTGCCCAGCAGGGTTCTTATAGGCCACAGGGTCAACAGAGTTACTATCGGCCTCAGTTTCAGCAGAGGCCATATCAGGTTCAGACTCAGTATAGGCCAGCCCAGTCTCAGGGTCAGTATAGGCCTAGTGTGGTGAGACCTCAGCAGCAGGCTGTATCAGCTGCTTCTTCAGCTTCTGGTTATTCTAGGGGCAGTGTTAGTGCCACATCATCGCAGTGTAATTACTGCAAGCGCCCAGGGCATGTAGAGTCCGACTGCAGGGTAAAGGCAGGGACATGTTTGGGTTGTGGTAGCATCGATCATAGGGCGAAGGATTGCCCTAAGTATGCGAGGACTGAGGGTCGGGCAGCGACTCAGGGTTACCAAGGTAGGCCTACGGGCAGTGTACCACAGCAGCAGCGGGTTCAGGCTCGGGCTTATGCAGTTGACTTAGAGGAGATGCCTGAGGAGACTGCAGTTGTGGAAGGTAACTTTCTTATACTTGATCAACTTGTTAAAGTGTTGATTGATTCTGGTGCTACGCATTCTTTCATTACTCCTGCTTGTGTGCAACGTGTTAAATTGCAACCTGAAAGATTGCCTTATGTGGTTGAGATTAGTACCTCTTTGACTGATAAGTATGTTACTGGCTTAGTATGTAAGGATTGTATAATACATGTTAAGGGGCATAATTTTCCTTCGGACCTTATTTTATTTCCTATCCGGGGGTATGATGTTATCTTGGGTATGGATTGGCTTTCTAAGTACGATGCCCAGTTGAACTGTAGAACCAAGGTAGTACAGTTTCGTTTGCCAGATCAGCCAGTAGTTGAGGTAGCGGGTAACCGGGGTGCTAAGACGAGTTTTGTTATCTCAGCAACTAAAGCCGTTAAGTTGGTGAGTAAGGGGTGTTCGGGTTATCTAGCTTATTTGATCAACAAGCCATCTGATAAGCTACAGCTAGAGGAAGTCCCTATTATCCGGGAATATCCTAATGTATTTCCCGAGGAGTTGCCAGGATTGCCGCCAGAGAGGGATATAGAGTTTGTGATTAATCTTGTTCCCGGTACTCAACCTATTTCTAAATCGGCGTACCGGATGGCACCAGCTGAGTTGAAGGAGTTGAAGACTCAGTTACAGGAGTTGTTGGAGAAAGGATTTATTCAGCAGAGTTCTTCACCTTGGGGAGCACCAGTCTTATTTGTGAAGAAGAAGGATGGTACCTTGAGGTTGTGTATAGATTACCGTGGTTTGAATCAGGTGACTATCAAGAATAAATATCCTTTGCCACTGATTGATGAGTTGTTTGATCAACTTCAGGGAGCCAAAGTCTACTCTAAGTTTGATTTGAGGCAGGGGTATTATCAACTTCGGATTCGCTCAGACGATGTTCCGAAGTCTGCCTTCAGGACTCGGTACGGGCATTATGAGTTTGTTGTTATGCCCTTTGGATTGACTAATGCACCGGCAGCATTCATGGATCTTATGCATCGAGTCTTTCAGCCGTACTTGGACCAGTTCGTGGTGATTTTTATTGATGATATCTTGGTCTATTCTAAATCTGAATTGGAGCACGAGCAACATCTACGGCTTGTATTAGAGAAGTTGCAGGAGCATCAGTTGTTTGCCAAGTTCAGCAAATGTGAATTTTGGCTACAACGGATTTCTTTTCTTGGCCATGTTATTACACAGAGTGGTATTTCTGTAGATCCCACTAAGATTGAGTCGGTGATGTCTTGGAAGCGGCCAGAGAGTGTTACTGATGTCCGTAGTTTTCTTGGCTTGGCGGGTTATTACCGTAGGTTTGTCAAGGACTTCTCAAAGATTGCGGGGCCACTATCTAAGTTGACTCAGAAACGGACTATCTTTAATTGGGACGAGAAGTGTGAGAGTGGATTTCAGGAGTTGAAAAAGAGGTTAACTACCGCTCCAGTACTTGCTCTACCAGAGGGGACCGATAATATGGTCATTTACAGTGATGCATCCAAGGAGGGCTTGGGATGTGTTCTTATGCAGGATGGCCGAGTTATTGCCTATGCTTCTCGAAAGTTGAAGCCTTATGAAGAAAATTATCCGACTCATGATCTTGAGTTGGCAGCAATTGTCTTTGCACTCAAGAAGTGGCGTCATTATCTGTGGGGAAGTAAGTTTGAAATTTTCACTGATCATAAGAGTTTGAAGTATTTATTCTCACAGAAGGAGTTGAATATGCGCCAGCGGAGGTGGATGGAGCTTCTTGGAGATTATAATTGTTCTATCAATTATCTGCCTGGAAAGGCAAATGTTGTGGCAGATGCTCTCAGCCGGAAGGCTAGTATTTCTTGTTTGGCTGTCAAGAAGTGGGAGGTTCTTGAGGAGTTTAGTTATTGGAGACCAGAGTTCACTCAGGTTGGGGTGATGTGTTCACATCTCCGTATTCAGCCTTTATTGTTGTCTCAGATCAGGGAAGCTCAGCAGCTTGATGTTAACCTTCAGAAGATCAAGGATCAGATTTCGGATGATCAGTCTGACTTTAAAGTGCATGAGGATGGTATTCTTCGGTTTCGGAACAGGGTTTGTGTTCCCGATGAACCGGGCTTGAGACGAGGTATTCTGGAGGAAGCTCATAATTCTAAATATACTATTCATCCCGGTGGAACCAAGATGTATCGGGATTTGAAACAGCATTACTGGTGGAACAACATGAAGAGGGAGGTTGCTCAGTTTGTGTCTAGATGTTTGACTTGTCAGAGAGTGAAAGCCGAGCATCAACGACCAGCAGGTTTGCTTCAGCCGTTGGCTATACCGGAGTGAAAATGGGAGCATATTACGATGGACTTCGTCACTGGTTTGCCTAGATCACCGAGGGGTAATGATGCAGTTTGGGTTGTCGTGGATCGTTTGACGAAGACAGCTCATTTTATCTCGATGAGGTTAGGAGATGAGGTTACAAAGCTGACGGATCTTTATCTGGATCAGATTGTTAGACTTCACGGTATTCCATCTAGTATTGTCTCTGATCGAGATCCTCGATTTACTTCTCGTTTGTGGGAGAAACTTCAGGAGACTTTGGGTACTCAGTTGAACTTCAGTACAGCGTATCATCCACAGACCGACGGTCAATCTGAGCGGACTATTCAGATTTTGGAAGATATGCTTAGGGCTTGTGTTCTGGACTTCGGGAAGAACTGGGAGAAACATCTACCACTTGCCGAGTTTGCCTATAACAATAGTTATCAAGCTACTATTGGAATGGCACCTTTTGCAGCTCTTTACGGTCGTAAGTGCCGTTCACCTTTATATTGGGACGAGGTAGGAGAGATGAAGACTGTTGATCCGACTATCATGCCAGAACTTCTTGAGAAGATCGAGAATGTTCAGTTGATCAGGCAGAGAATGCTTACGGCGCAGAGTAGATTCAAGAGTTATGCTGATAAGCGTCGTCGAGACTTGGAGTTTGCAGTTGGAGATCGGATTTTCTTGAGATTGTCTCCTTGAAAGGGGTTTGTTCGTTATGGTAAAGGTGGTAAGCTGAGTCCGAGATTTGTTGGGCCGTTTGAGATTACTGGCAGGGTTGGTAAGTTGGCATATCGGTTGGCTTTACCGGAGAACTTCTCTAATGTCCACGATGTGTTTCACGTGTCTAATTTGCGGAAATATAATCCGGATCCTTCTCATATTCTTGAGCCAGAGCCGTTACAGCTTCGAGAGAATTTGACTTATGACGAGCGTCCGATTCGTATTCTAGATCAGATGGACCGAGAGTTGAGGTCGAAGAGGATTCCGATGGTTAAGGTGTTGTGGAAGCATCACGGCATTGAGGAAGCTACGTGGGAGAGACGAGATCAGATGCAGCAGCAATACCCAGATCTATTCCGTACATCAAGTAAGAATTTCGAGGACGAAATTTCTATAAGGGGGGGAGAATGTGAAACCCCACTTTCCTGCTTATCTCGTTTTACGTGCTTTACCTCGTTTTGCGTGCATATGATCTGTTTATGTGCTATAAGACCTAGAAAGTTATAATTTTGATTTCAATACTCCTAATACGTGCTAAATGTGCATTCATGAAATTTTCATCAAAAACGGAGTCAGAAATTTTATCGTCGATTTTTAGTGAATAGTGTTTTCGAAACACGTCCGCTATAATTTTGAAACTGGTCTTTTTAACCCTTCTAGACCTAGTCCACGGACTTTAATAGACCTGTGTTTGATGAAAACGGTTTTAAAATCGGCTTAAGAATTTATTAGGGTTTTTACACCGACTTTTGCGAAAATCGAGTTTTAAGCCGACTCGGGTGGAATTCTTTGAATGTAAAACTTCTTGTCACCTAAAAATAATCCACTTGTGATATTTTGGGGGTTGCATAATTATTTTTAACTTGGTGAGCACTAAAATGCAATTAAAGTCATTAAAAACACAAAAATACCTATTAAAATAACTTTGACTTTAATTAATTAATTGACCATATAAGCTAATGTCCTCAACACACACTCACACAACACAAAAACACCATCACACACACACACATTGCCGAGAGAAAAGAGGGAGAAAAGAGAAGAGAAAAACTTAAGCTTTCAATCCAATTTTTCAAAGAAAAACCTAGTTTTTGTCCGTGAAACTTCGCACCGACTTGGATTCTGCTTGTTGGGCACGCATAGCACGCATTCCTAGGCTTATATCGCATCTAAGGTGAGAGAAAAATTCTAGATCTCAAAATGTCATTTTTGTGTTTTTGCGTATAAATGAAGATTGAACCGTTAGAATTGAAATCTGATGTTAGATTATTGCTCCTTGTATGCTAGGGATCATTATATACTAATACTACGAGTTTCTGTCTGATATAGCATAATTTTTATTTTCCGGGTATTTAATTTTGATTAAAATGTTCAAAGTTGATTTAATTGAGTTGCGTTGCTCGAAATCGATTGCCGTCGATTTCTAAATACTTGATAATTACGTGTTAGCGCTGTTATAATGCCGAATTTTTGATTACATTGTTTGTGTGAAAATCCGGAAAATCCAGCCATGACATCTTAGGGTTTTAGGGTTATCGGGCATGATTTGGAGGTGTTATGGTGGATTTCCGAGAGGGCTAATGTAGTAGGTTGAATGGGTGAGTGATAGGAACTGATTTGGCAATGTTTGGATTAGTAGATTGTAAGTTATGAATTTTAGAAGTTTAGGTTGTCATTCTTTAATTTCTTGAACGATGCCTTAGATGGTTGGGTAGTGTTCGAGTGATGAATGGTGAGTCGTTGTTGAGTAATTTAGGGTTTAATTATGTATATTATGCATGTCCGGTTAGATGGCCTACTTTGTCATCTAACTACGTTGTTTGTTGTTTAATTTAATATTGATGTTATATTGATGTTATTGATTGATTATTATTGAATGCGGGAATCGGGCACTCTTGTTGCTGATCTCCCAATTGATTGATTGATTGATTGATTGATTGATTGATGTGTGATTGATGAATATGGAGTCTTGGTATGTGTGTGCCACCTCTCGGGCAGCGTCGGGCTGTCGGGTTGATAACGGCATGACTGCCATAGGCTACCCCCAGCTCGCATGACGGAGGTGTCATGGAGGGAGGGGCTAGTGAGGTACCTCGGGTGCGTGAGTAATGGGGAGTTATAAGAAGAACGGTTGAGATCGTGATGGCGTTTGGAGCTACACCAAATAGAGTATCCTTATTGATTGGTTATATAGTTATGTGATGATAGCTTTATTTATGTTATTATTGTTGTTGTGTGTTTACTTGCTCAAAGGACTAAATCCAAGGAGCGTAGTGAATACTGTCGAGATCTATCGGATCCTCACTGGGCTTATGTATATAAGCTCACTCTCTATTAATGCATGTTTCAGGTGTACTTTCACAAGATTACGGGTACGTGCCTCCTGAAGAGGAGAATGTGGAAAACGTGCCTTTCGTGGATGAGTCATATGTCCCTGAGTCTTATCCATGATTCTATGTTGTTAAATGTCTTGTATATTAGTTTAATAGACTTTATATGCCTTATGGTTCTTAATGTAATAGATATTGAAAAGATGATGATCCAAATGATGTTAATTTAGTGGCTTTCTTTCGTCTATGGTTAAGTTGTAGTTGTGTCTCAACTTACTTTTGAAATGTATGATAAAGTTGAGGTATTGTATGTCATGTTGGAACGGAGGCGTATAACGAAGATGTTTTATTGTATATATTGGTTGTGTTGTATGTTGTTGTTTATATTGAGGAATTACTGGATGTATGATGTTTAATGAGGTTGGTTTAGAACCTCGGAAATCTGTTTACTGTCGTTATGTCGCCGAAATTCCATTGCGTCCTGACTGATCGTAGGTGGGGTCGAGTTGGGGCGTGACATAACTCCTTGCGGATCAAAAGTTATAGGCACCGGAGCAACAAAGACCTGGTCACAATCCCCATGCCCTCGGTTTGCGCGCCCAGCCTCTACGCTAAGCGAAGTTGTCTTGCCCAAAATGCCGTGAGACTCGAGAATAGAAATGTGAAGGATAAAGCATCTTGGCAAGGCTAAACGGGGAAAAAATGGAAAAGGGGGTACAACACGAAGACTTCCTTGGGGGTCACCCATCCTAGTACTACTCTTGCCCAAGCACACTTAACTTCGGAGTTCTGATGGGATCTAATACATTAGTGCTGGTATGATCGAACCTGTCATACTGATGGTACAAAATGCTTATCTGTTGATGATTCACAGTCCCAGCCAAGAGTGACAGCCCATTCAAAAGGCCCAATGGGCTTATCGATATCCCATCAGCTTCAATAATGCCGCGTTCTCGCAAGAGGTGATATTGACACATTGTAGAGCCTCTAATGTTCCGTGAGTTGTTTTCTTGTCCATTTTGTGGCCCACGACGAACAACCCGGGATGAAAAAATAGCACGAAAAGTTGAAAAGTGGCTCGAAATTAATGAAAACGTTCAATTTTGGTTACAGAAAATAGGCTTAGCCGAGTAGGCTTGCTGCTCCCATCGTAGAACTCCCAGAGAACTTTCCAACGGTATGTTGTGCGATGAATAACTCTTTTCGGATTAATAGTTATGGCCACCAGAGTGACAAAGACCTGGCCACAAGCCCTACATCCTCGGTTTGCAGGCCCGGCCTCTATGCGAAGCGAAGTTGTCTTGCCCAAGATGCCATGGGACTCGAGAATATAAATGTGATGGATAAATCATCTTGGCCAGGCTAAACAGGGAAAAAAATGAAAACGGGGTACAACACGAGGGCTTCCTAGGGGGTCACCCATCCTAGTACTACTCTCACGCAAGCACGCTTAACTTCGGAGTTTTAATAGGATCTGGTGCATTAGTGCTAGTATGATCACACCCGTCATGCTGATAGTGTAAAGCGCTTATGTGTTGACGGTTCACAGTCCCAGCCAAGAGAGACACGCCCATAATGGGCTTATCAACAGCCCATCTGCTTCAACAACGGATCATTCTCGCAAGACTTTTTAGCGACCCATTGTACAGCCTCAAAAGTTTGGCGAGTCAACTTCTTGTCCTTTTCGCAGCTCACGATGAGCGACCCGGGATGAAAAAACATTGCAAAAAGGAGAAAAGTGGCACAAAACTCATGAAAATGTTGTAATTTGGGTTTCGAAAATAGGCGTATTCGAGTAGGCTAGCTACACCCGTCGTAGAGGTCCCAGAGAGCTTTCCAACGATATATTGTGCACCGCATAACTCCTTACGGATCAAAAGTTATGGGCACCGGAGCGATAGAGACCTGGTCACAAGCCCCACACCCTCGGTTTGCGGGCCCAGCCTCTACGTGAAGCGAAGTTATCTTGCCTAAGATACCGTGGGACTCGAGAATAGAAATGTGATGGATAAAGCATCTTGGCAATGCTAAACGTGGAAAAAAAAGAAAAGGGGGTGCAACACGAGGATTTCCAAGGGCGTCCCTCATCCTAGTACTACTCTAGCCGAAACATGCTTAACTTTGGAGTATTGATGAGATCTGGTGCATTAGTGCTGGTATGATCACACCCGTCATGCTGATGGTGCATAGCGCTTATGTGTTGGCGGCTCACAGTCCCAGCCAAGAGAAACAGCCCATTCAAAAGGTCCAATGGGCTTATCGATAGCCTATCAGCTTCAATAACGCATCATTCGCGCAAGACATTTTATCGACGCATTGTAGAGCCTCAAATGTTTTGCGAGTTGGGTTCTCGTCCTTATCGCTGCTCATGACAAATGACCTGGGATGAAAAAACAACGCAAAAAGGAGAAAAGTGGCCTGAAATTAATAAAAATATTCGATTTTGGGTACCAAAACAAGTGCATCCGAGAAGGCTTGCTACTCCCATCGTAGAACTCCCAGAGAGCTTTCCAACAGTATGATGTATGCTGAATAACTCCTTACGGATCAATATTTATGGGCACCAGAGCGACAGATATGTGGTCACAAGCCTCACGCCCTCGGTTTGTGGGCTCATCCTCTACGTGAAGCGATGTTGTCTTGCCCAAGATGCCGTGGGACTCAAGAATAGAAATGTGATGGATAAAGCATCTTGGCAAGGCTAAACGGGGAAAAAAATGAAAAGGAGGTGCAACACGAGGACTTCCTAAGGGGTCAACCATCCATGTACTACTCTCGCCCAAGCACACTTAACTTTGGAGTTCTGATGGGTTCTGGTGCATTACTGCTGGTATGATTGCACCTGTCATGCTGATGATGCAAAGCACTTATGTATTGATGGTTCACAGTCCAAGCCAAGAGAGACGGCCCATTCAAAAGGCCCAATAGGCTTATTGACAGCCCATCTGCTTCAATGATGAAACATTATTGGAAGAGGTGATATTGATGCATTGTAGAGCCTCTAATGTACTGCGAGTTGTTTTCTCGTCCTTTTTGTGGCTCACGAAGAATGACACGGGATGAGAAAATAGTACAAAAAGATGAAAAATGGCCCAAAATTAATGAAAACGTTAGATTTTGGGTACCAAAAATGGGCGCAGCCGAGCAGGATTGCTGCTCCCATCGTAGAACAAAAGTGGACCAAAACTGTTGAAACGTTCAATTTTGTGTACCAAAAATTGGCTCAGCCGAGCTGGCTTGCGGCTCGCGTCGTAGAGCTCCCAGAATGCTTTCCAACAGTATGTTGTGTGCCGTATAACTCCTTACGGATCAATAGTTATGGGCACCAGAGCAATGGAGACCTGGTCACAAGCCCCACACCCTCGATTTGTAGGCCCAGACTTTACGCGAAGCGAAGTTGTCTTGCCCAAGATGCCTAGGGACTCGATAATAGAAATCTGATGGATAAAGCATCTTGGCAAGGCTAAGCGGGGGAAAAAAATGAAAAGGGGTGCAACACGAGGACTTCCCAAGGGGTTACCTATCCTAGTACTACACTCTCCTAAGCATACTTAACTTCGGAGTTCTGATGGGATCTAGTGCATTAGTGTGTGTATGATCGCACCCGTCATGCTGATGGTGCAAAGCGCTTATGTGTTGACGGCTCACAGTCCCAGCCGAGAGAGTCGATCCATTCAAAAGGCCCAATGGGCTTATCGACAACCCATCTGCTTCAACAACGCATCATTCTCACAAGACATTTATCGACGCTTTGTAAAGCCCCAAATGTTTTGCGAGTTGGGTTCTCGTCCTTTTTGCGGCTCACGACGAATGACTCGGGATGAAAAAACAGTGCAAAAAGGAGAAAAGTGGCACGTAACTGATAAAAATGTTCCATTTTGGGTACCGAAAATAGGCGCATTTGAGCAAGCTAGCCGCCCCATCGTAGAGCTCCTAGAGAGCTTTCCAACAGTATACTTTGCGCTGCATAACTCCCAGCGGATCAAAAGTTATGGGCACCGAAGCGATAGAGTCTTGGTCATAAGCCCCATGCCCTCGGTTTGCGGGCCCAACCTCTACGCGAAGCGAAGTTGTCTTGCCCAAGATGTTGTGGGACTCGAGAATAGAAATGTGATGGATAAAGCATCTTGCCAAGGCTAAATGGGGAAAAAAATGAAAAGGGAGGGCAACACGAGAACTTCCTATGGGGTCACTCATCCTAGTACTACTCTCGCCCAATCACACTTAACTTCGGAGTACTAATGGGATCTGGTGCATTAGTGCTGGTATGATCACACCAGTCATGCTAATGGTGCAAAGTGCTTATCTGTTGACGGTTCAAAGTCCCAGCCAAAAGAGACAGCCTATTCAAAAGGCCCAATGGGCTTATTGATAGCCCATCAGCTTTAATAACGTAGCATTCTCGAAAGACTTGATATTGACGCATTGTAGAGCCTCTAATGTTACGTGAGTTGTTTTCTCGTCCTTTTTACGGCTCACGACGTACGATCCTGGATAAAAAAATAGCAAAAAAAGTTGAAAAATGGCCCAAAATTAATGAAAATGTTCGATTTTTGGTAACGATAATAGGCGCAGCTGTGCAGGCTCGCTGCTCCCATCGTAGAACTCTGAAAGAACTTTCCAACGGTATGATATGCGCCGCATAACTCCTTACGGATCAATAGTTATGGGCACCGGAGCGACGGAGACCTAGTCATAAGCCCCATGCCCTCGGTTTGCTGGCCTAGCCTCTACGCGAAGTGAAGTTGTCTTGCCCATGATGTTGTGGGACTCGAGAATAGAAATGTGAGGGATAAAGCATCTTGACAAGGCTAAACAGGGAAAAAATGTAAAAGGGGTGCAACACGAGGACTTCCCAGGGGGTCACCCATCCTAGTACTACTCTCGCCCAAGCATGCTTAGTTTCGGAGTTCTGATAGGATCTGGTTCATTAGTATTGGTATGATCGCACCCGTCAAGCTGATGGTGAAAAATGCTTATGTTTTGATGGTTCACAGTCCTAGCCAAGAGAGACGACCCATTCAAAAGGCCCAATGGGCTTATCGATAGCCAACCTGCTTCAACAATGCAACATTTTGGCAAGATGTGATATTGACGCATTGTAGAGCCTCTAATGTTCTGCGAGTTATTTTCTCGTCCTTTTCGTGGCTCACGACGAACGACCCGGGATGAAAAAATAGCAGAAAAAGATGAAAAGTAACTCAAAATTAATGAAAATGTTCGATTTTAGGTACCAAAAACTAGCACAGCTGAGCAGGCTTGCTGCTCCCATCACAGAACTCCCAAAGAGCTTCCCAACGGTATGCTGTGCACTGTATAACTCCTTACACATCAAAAGTTATGGGCACCGGAGCGACGGAGACCTCGTCACAAGCCCTACACCCTCGGTTTGCAGGCCCATCCTCTACGCGAAGAAAAGTTGCCTTGCCCAAGATGCCGTGGGACTCGAGAATAGTAATATGATGGATAAAGCATCTTGGCAAGGCTAAACGGGGGAAAAAATTGAAAATGGGGTACAACAGGAGGACTTCTAAGGGGGTCACCCATCTTAGAACTACTCTCGCCCAAGCATGCTTAACTTCGGAGTTCTGATGGGATCTGGTGCATTCGTGCTGGTCTGATCGCACCCGTCTTGCTGATGGTGCAAACCACTTATTTGTTGACGGTTCACAGTCCCAGCCAAGAGTGACGTCCCATTCAAAAGGCCCAATGGGCTTATCAACAACCCATCTGCTTCAACAACGCAGCATTCTCACAAGATATGATATCGACTCGTTGTAGAGCCTCTAATGTTCAGCGAGTTTGGTTCTCGCCCTTTTAGATGCTCACGACGAACTACCCGGGATGAAAAAATAGTGAGAAAAGAATAAAAGTGGACCAAAACTGATGAAACGTTCACTTTTGGGTACCAAAAATAGGTACAGCCGAGCAGGCTTGCTACTCGCATCGTAGAGCTCCCAGAGTGCTTTCCAACGGTATGCTATGTGCCGCATAACTCCTTACGGATCAAGAGTTATAAGCACCGGAGCGACGGAGACCTGGTCACAAGCCCCACACCTTGGGTTTGCAAGCCCTGCCTTTAAACGAAGTGAAGTTGTCTTGCCCATGATGTTGTGGGACTCAAGAATAGAAATATGATGGATAAAGCATTTTGGCAAGGCTAAACGGGGAAAAAAATGAAAAGGGGGTGCAAGACGAGGACTTCCTAGGGGGTCACCTATCCAAGTATTACTCTCGCCCAAGCATACTTAACTTCGGAGTTCTGATGGGATCTGGTGCAATAGTGCTGGTATGATCGCACCTGCCATGCTGATGGTGCAAAGTGCTTATCTGTTGATGATTCACAGTCCCAGCCAATAGAGACGGCCCATTCAAAAGGCCCAATGGGCTTATCGATAGCCCATCAGCTTCAATAATGCAGCATTCTCGCAAGACATGATATTGACGCGTTGTAGAGCCTTTAATGTTCCACGAGTTGTTTTCTTGTCCTTTTTGCAGCTCACAACGAACGACACAGGACAAAAAAATAGCATAAAAATTTGAAAAGTGGCCTGAAATTAATGAAAATGTTCAATTTTGGGTACCGAAAATAGGCACAGCCGAGTAGGCTTGCTGCTCCTATCGTAGAACTCCCAGAGAGCTTTCCAACAGTATGCTGTGCGCCGCATAACTCCTTATGGATCAATAGTTATAGACATCAGAGCAACGGATACCTTGTCTTGCTGATGGTGCAAAGCACTTATTTGTTGACAGTTTATAGTCCCAGCCAAGAGTAACGTCCCATTCAAAAGGCCCAATGGGCTTATCTACAACCTATCTGCTTCAACAACGTAGCATTCTCGCAAGATGTGATATTGACTCATTGTAGAGCCTCTAATGTTCAGCAAGTTTGGTTCTCGCCCTTTTCGATGCTCACGACGAATGACCCGGGATGAAAAAATAGTGAGAAAAGAAGAAAAGTGGACCAAAACTGATGAAACGTTCACTTTTGGGTACCAAAAATAGGTGCAGCCGAGCATGCTTGATGCTTGCATCGTAGAGCTCCCAGAGAGCTTTCCAACGGTATGTTGTGCGATGCATAACCCCTTACGGATCAATAGTTATAGGCACCAGAGCAACGGAGACCTTGTCATGGGACCCATGCCCTTGGTTTGCGGGCGTAGCCTCTACGCGAAGCGAAGTTGTCTTGCCCAAGATGCTGTGGGACTCGAGAATAGAAATGTAATGGATAAAGCATCATGGCAAGGCTAAACGGGGAAAAAAATGAAAAGAGGGTACAACACGAGGACTTCCTAGGGGGTCACCCATTCTAGGACTACTCTAGCCCAAGCATGCTTAACTTCAGAGTTCTGAGGGGATCTGGTGCATTAGTGCTGGTATGATCGCACCCGTCATGCTGATGGTGCAAAGCCCTTATGTGTTGACCATTCACAGTCCCAGCCAAGAGAGACAGCCTATCTGCTTCAACAACACAGCATTCTTACAAGACGTGATATAGACGCATTGTAGAGCCCCTAATGTTCAGCGAGTTGGGTTATCGTCCTTTTCGCGGCTTACGACGAACGACCTGGGATGAAAAAATAGCAAAAAAGAACAAAAGTGGATCGAAACTATTGCAATGTTCGATTTTGTGTACCGAAACAGGCGTAGCCGAGTAGGCTTGCTGCTCGCATCGTAGAGCTCCCAAAGAACTTTCCAATGGTATGCTATCTGACGCCCGACCCCGAATGACATGTGTTACCTCGATTTGTGTGCCATAGACCCATAATTATATTATCAACCTTGGATTACGTGTCATGTCTTGGTTTTCGTGCATGCCTCATCATATGTGATTTGACCTAGAATTGTGTGCCCTAATCCTCGACTTACGTGCCCTGACCTCGATGTACGTGCAATATCTCAATTTGTGTGCAGTGACCTTGAACTGCGTGCCCTAACCTAGGTTTAAGAGTCGTACCTTGATTTACGTGCATTTAATTTGAAATCCGTGCATTTGCTTTGAAGTGCGTGCCTTACCTCGTAGTGCATGCCCTAGACCTAAGAATGCGTGCCTACACACTAATTAATAAAGATTCCTGCACAGAGCACTAGACAATAAAATAATCCTACACAATCCACTAACCAATATTAAATTCTTAATTCAAATTTTCTACAAACTCCACTATCAATAAAATAACACTAAATTATTCCTACATTTTCCACTACCTATTCTATTCATAATTCAACTCATCCTCAAATATCAATTATATTCTATACTACCTAGAATCCCGAAATACCCAACATTTTCTTACACAAACACTAAACACAAGACATTCTTTTGACATTCCCTAACATGCTCTAACAACAAACAATAAACTAAACACTCAATATTCCTTACAAAGCACAAGAATGCATAAAAAATACATACCACACACTACCATAGCCCTCATTTTCGACCAAAGCACCCCACATACAATCAAAATTCAGATTTTACACCAAAACCATCTCACACATGCTCTCTCAACTTACCAAAACCGAGCACACACACACACACACACACAAAAACTTCATTTTTCCTCTCAAACTCTCCCATTCTTTCTCATTCTCTGTCCATTTTCGACCATGGCTGCCCTTTGAGCTCCCAAGACTTCTAACAAGCTCTCAAGGACTCTCAAGACCACTCCAAGGTCGGCCATAGCAAGCAACATAGCAAGAATCTCTCACAAAGTTCAAAAAACCTCTCATTTTCGGCCATAGGTAAGTTTTGATGGTTTTCTTCCTTGTCTTTTGGTTTCACACACATGCACACCTCCTACACAAGCTAACTAAGCTAGGATTTAAGGAAAGCCAAGACACCACTCTACCAAAGCAAGGAAATAAGGCCTTTTGTGCATTTTCAAGAGCATTTGTGCATCTTCATCTATCAATTTGCTAAGGTGACGGTTAAACTCTTTTAAAAGCTTTCAAAACTCACCTGCATACTCTCATATGGCTATAATTTCCTCTGTAGTTATTGTATCTATGTGTATATGAGCCTATCTTCTCATGCATGGCTTGATAATGGCTAGAAACTTGAAGATATGTAAACATGTTTTTTGCTGGCAGATTACTGACCTTGTAGAACGATGTGCTTTTGGTTTAGTAAAAATTGATAAAAATGCATGAAAATTGGTGGGTCACTAGTTTTTCCAGTTCGCAACAGTTTTTGTAGAAATAGGCCAAGGCGAATTTTGATTCTAAGACCTCCAAAATGGCCAAATATCGAAAGGTGTCTAAATCTGGAAAACTTGGAAATATGAAGTAGGTTTCTGGCAGCTTTCTGACCTTGTAGAACGAAAAAGTTTTGGCCCAGTAAACGATGTCCAAAATGCATGAAATTTGGTATCCCACTAGATTTGTCAGTTCGAAACATATTTTGCAGAAATAGGCTAAGGCTAAGTTTTCGTTTAAAGGCCTCAAAAGTAGCAAATATCGAAATGTGTACAAATCTGGACAGTTTTGTGTAGTCTCACGGTTTTGGCCATAACTCCTAAATCCGAACTCCAAATGCAGCGAGGTTTGTTTCTAGATTTAAATCACTCATTAAGATTCAATTTTAAATTTGGTTCACTGAATTTGGAGATTAGTTTCTTGGCTAATTGAATGTGGAAAAATAGACCATTGCAGTAAGGTTTTTGCTTGGTAATATGCTTTGAATCATGTGGTAACTTTACTTGTGGTATTGAATGCTTGGGATTATGGAAATTGGAAGTTGTGTGGGCTGTTGTGGTTGGTTGAGGTTGCTTAATTTGGTTGATGCATGGCTTGGATTCGTTAATTGATGAATGGTTTGCTTAATCGCATGTGTAAGCACGGAATTGAGGCCCTATCGCTTATGACTACTTGCTAAGAGATGATCCTATGGTTAAATGTGTTCAATTGTGTGGTTAATAGGCTGCCCATAATTGTCCTTAGAGCTCTAAATATGATTCCCGATGATTGCATGTTGATAAGTGAACTATTCTTGCACCCGGTTTTGTGTAAGTGTCGTTGCATGCTTGTATGATCTCAACACTTGATATATGAACCCGAAATGAGTTATATAACTTGTTTTATATGAAGTTACTTGGCTGCCCGTTAAATGTTCATATGCCTCTAAGTGTTTTACAAAGTGAATATACATGTCAAGCATGCCTTGTATGTTTACTTATCGATATGTGATCTTATAATTGCTCGGAGGCAACCTACTTTGTTGACCTCCTAATGTGAATTGTTAAAAGATATTCAATGGCTTATTTGAACATGATTACTTGGCTGCCCGTGAAAGTTTAATTGCTTTCAAATGGATATATGAAATGATTATATGTTCTTACAATGCCTTATATGCCAATATGTCAAAATGTGATCATATACTTGCTTGGGGACAACCTACTTTGTTGACCTCCTAATGTGAAATGTTAAATGACATAAATGGGCATTGCATACAAGGTTGCAACCTTTCATTGTGGCATGGTAGCGTTTCACGAACGCCAGGCGACATAGGGCTTGCCGGTGCTCCTGTGACTACCATGGTCCAATTCCTTCTCTCGCTTGGCATTCCACCCTCTGAGAGTTGGGTCGTAGGATTTTGGGGTACATCCAGAGTACACCCATTTGGAGTGATAAGTGAATGATTAAAGTCGTCCGCAACAATTGTTATCGAAATGAACTTGAAAGCAAAAGCGTAATGTATCCCCTGAACAGCAGGAACTAAGTGCTATACGGGGCAAAGTACTACACCTGAAAGTGGTGGGAGCTACCTCTGGAGCCCGTAGGAGCCACCTCTAGAGTCATGTACGTATCAAAACGTATCTTTTCTACTACGTGTTTAAGTACTCTAGCTTGGTTCCTAGAGGACCTCGGGGAGGAAAGACGGGTAAATGTGTTCATGTATATTTATGTTATGTTATGAACTTACTTATTTTATATGACATGTTTTCAAAAGGGTTTTTTCATAAGATTAACCAGAAAAGAGTTTCAAAACATTATCTCTCGTTCCCCTTCGCTGAGTTCATAAGGACTCAACCCCTTTTTGTCATAGGTGAAGCAGATTTGGAACAGGTACCCGAAGGAAATGTGCTAGTTGATGAACCTTTGGAACGACTATGTGCGTTGCATGTGTTTTGTGAACATAGATGCTATTAGGGATGTTGTGTTTGTTTGCGGACTCTTTATTTTGTTGATGTAAATGAACACATTGTAATTTGGGTCTAATTTAGGATTGAACAATCTATAACCGGATGAACTCTTTATTTGGTTATTTGCTTTCATTATCTAAAATAGTAGTTATCGTAGGCGTTTAAACTACTAGGTGATTAATCCACTAAGTTAACTTTATCTAATTTCACTTAGGTGCTCACCCGTAAGCTAAAGGGTAATAGATACTTGCATAATAGGAAATTGACTAATAAATGAAACATAGTTATCATGCTAGGCTTATTAACCAAATGGGACTTTCAAGATAAATTAGTAGGCATATATGTTAATGACAAAATAGGAACTTTAGTTGGAATCAGATTTACGATTGAAAATTTTGAGGTACTCTAGGAAATAGGTCAAACCAAAGGTCCTAAATACAACCATTATAATGCCGGTTTTCCAAAATTTTTTTTGGAGTTATAGGCTAACAGATAAGCATTAACCTTCATCAATCGGTTATAGAAGAAAATTAACGATAATGACTAGGGCATACCCTAGTCTAGCCTCTATAGGTCGGGTTAGGGCGTGACATGCTGTGCTCCACATAACTCCCTATGTATCAAAAGTTATGGGCACCGGAGCGACAGAGACCTAGTCACAAGCCCCACACCCTTGGTTTGCAGGCCCAGCCTTTACGCGAAGTGAAGTTGTCTTGCCCAAGATGCCGTAGGACTCGAGGATAGAAATGTGATGGATAAAGCATCTTGGCAAGGCTAAACGGGGAAAAAATTTGAAAAGGGGTGCAACTCGAGGACTTCCTTACTACGCTCGCCCAAGCACGCTTAACTTCAGAGTTCTGATGAGATCTAGTGCATTAGTGCTATTATGATCGCACCTGTCATGCTGATGGTGCAAAGTGCTTATGTGTTGACGGTTCACAGTCCCAGCCAAGAAAGATGACCCATTCAAAAGGCCCAATGGGCTTGTCGACAGCCCATCTGCTTCAACAACGCAACATTCTGGCAAGACGTGATATTGAGGCGTTGTAGAGCCTCTAATGTTCTGTGAGTTGTTTTCTCGTCCCTTTTTCGGCTCACGACGAACGATTTGGGAAGAAAAAATAGCGCAAAAAGATGAAAATTGGCCCAAAATTAATGACAACATTCGATATTGGGTACCAAAAATAGTCGCAGTCAAGCAGGCTTGCTGCTCCATTCGTAGAACTCCTAGAAAGCTTTCCAATGGTATGTTGTGCGCCGCATAACTCCTTACGGATCAATAGTTAAGGGCACCGAAGCGACGAAGACCTAGTCACAAGCCCCACACCCTCGGTTTGTAGGCCCAGCCTCTACGCGAAGCGAAGTAGTCTTGCCCAAGATGTCGTGAGACTCGAGAATAGAAATGTGATGGATAAAGCATCTTGGCAAGTCTAAAACGGGGAAAAAAGATGAAAAGGGGGTGCAACACGAGGACTTCCTAGGGGGTCACCCATCCTAGTACTATTATCGCCCAAGCACACTTAACTTCGGAGTACTTATGGGATCTGGTGCATTAGTGCTGGTATGATCGCACCCATCATGATGATGGTGTAACACCCCGATCCCTCTCGAGACCAGGAGTTCTATCAATCGATCTAAACACAACCCAAACCAAACCCGGGCATAAATTTTCAGGGAAAACGGACGGAGTCTCCCCTGTTTCTAGCGAAAAGTAAAACTTGCGACAGCATATAAGTGGACCAATACCATATTCAAACATTCAACCACCTCAAGGCCATCCGAGCCTTGGTTCACAACAAGAAAATCACAAGTAAATATACATTCATGCTTAGCAATTAAACTACACCAACCTATTTCATAAGCTAGACTATCATATCTTTCTATCTCTTTTCCTTTGTCATTACAAATATACATTGAAGCTAAGCTACATTAACTAAATACATAATCTAATGAAACTTAAATTACATCCCCTTTAACATTAAATACATATAATACATAAAAGCATACATCTTTACAACCTTGACAACTCGAGTCACATAGGCACGCAAGACAACCCTTTAGGCAGGGACTTTCACGAAATCACGAACTTTCCAGCTAATATGACATTTCCTGAAATGTGGTGGTGAGGAGTGAGTATGCACAACACGTATACTCAGTGAGGGCAAGACAGATATCGAGTTGGAGAGAAAGAAAGTCGTACAATGCAAATAAGGCAGTTAAGCAATATAACTGATAAGTAAACAATCAAGACAAACAATCAACACAATAAGCAATTACTGAAAGCATTAACACAACCATTCAAAGCTATACCACACTCTGAAGGCTATGGTTCACTCATACGAGCAATGTACCATTTCACGAGTGATACATCAACAAGGCACGTTTCTATGTCTCTAAACTTCCAAGGACAATTACGAGCAAACGAGCTACGGGATTAGGAAACCGATTTCACTACATTCACTCAGGTACTACAAGGCACGTTTCTATGTCTCTAAACTTCACTTTCTCACCCGAGACCCGAAAGTCCACCTACTGCGTTTGAACTACAACTATGCTAACCGGTCATTCAATCAATGCCACAACAGTGCCAAAAGTGCTTCCATGCCCTCAATTACGAAACCCCCAACTCAATTCGAGCTCGGTCAACTTTTGGTCAAACGGCCCCTTTATGTATCTTTGTCTAATTTCCAATTTTAACAAAGGCTGATTCGTTTTTATTTCACATTTTATCTTTCTATCACTAATGGCACCTATCCAAATCAATCAATCACAATTCGGATCGAAATCCGAAATTCTAGGATTTACTATTCATAATTCACTATTCATGTTTTTCCCCAATTTCAAATACGCGTTTTCAACCGTAAAAATTGCTAACTAACTATCAAACAATGCTCTACAAACCCTAAGCAAGCTATTTCAAGCAACAACAGGCATTATAACGCGATAAATATCGAATCTAAAAAATTGACTCAAAAATCAAATTCATATTAAAATGCACAAAAGCGTGAAAACCCTCACAAAGATTGAAGGAGAAGCCTTGCAAGAACCCTAGCCTCGATCCTCGTTCAATTCTATGCAAAATTGTAGAAAGAAATTGTAAAATAATTTTTTTATTTTTTCCTCTTGAGCTTTCGGCCATGGCTGGTTTCTTTTCCTTGTTTTATTATTATTTTTTATTATTTTTTGTTTAAAAGATGACTCACAAAGGGTAAAATGGTCAATGGCAAAAGAATTGGTCAAAATCAAGTTAAAAATGGTCAAATTAGCTTATTTTGATGTCATTTAATCTAATTCAAGTTAAAACAATGCAATTAAATGAAAATCAACTAAAACTAACTCAATTTAAGCTACAAACAATATTCACTAAATTCGGGAAATATTTCTCTAACTCTCGTTTTCGAAAAGTTACGATCGAACGGTCAATAATCGATCGCTAATAAAGTGATGAGCAATAATATAAAACTTTAATTCTTTGAAACGTAGAATAGTAGAATAGTTTAAAATTCACTCCGGCTCGGAGTTACTTTTCTCATTTATTTGAAAACCGAGTAATTTTAACGCAAAACAACCAAAACCGATTATTAAAGTAATCAAAACAATCAAGGTAATCAATATTCATTTATAATAATTAATTTAACTATTTATAGAACATTTTAAAGAATTATGAAGTTAATATTAAGTTGCAAATGAACAAATAAATATAAACATGAAATCAAGTGCAATTAAATATTAACATTTAAGATGACACTTAATTAATCACAAGAGAATAAATTCAATTACTACAATTATTAGAAATAGATATTAATCTTTTAATCAATTAATATAAATCCTTTTCGAATTCTTCTAAAAGAAATAGCAAAACAGTGAAAATTAGATGATTTAACTAATTAGACATTTAATCAAATGCAGTCAAGTGCTATTAAATGCATGCCGGGTTCGGGTTATCACAGATGGTGCAAAGTGCTTATCTATTAACGGTTCACAGTCCCAGCCAAGAGAGACGGCCTATGCAAAAGGCCCAATGGGCTTATCGATAGCCCATCAGCTTGAATAACGCAGCATTCTTGCAAGACGTGATATTGACGCATTGTAGAACCTCTAATGTTCTACGAGTTGTTTTCTCATCCTTTTCGCGGCTCAAGACCAATGACCCGGGATGAAAAAATAGCACAGAAAGATGAAGTTTGCCCAAAATTAATGAAAACGTTCGATTTTGGGTACCAAAAATAGGCACAGCCGAGCAGGCTTACTGCTCCCATCGTAGAACTCCCAGAAAGCTTTCTAACGGTATGTTTTGCACCGCATAACTCCTTACGGATCAATAGTTATGGTCACCAGAGAGACGGAGAGTTGGTCACACATCCTCGGTATGCGGGCCCAGCCTCTACGCGATGCGAAGTTGTCTTGCCCAAGATGCTGTGGGACTCGAGAATAGAAATGTGATGGGCAAAGCATCTTGGCAGGGCTAAACGGGGGAAAAAATGAAAAGGGGGTGCAACACGAGGACTTCCCGAGGGGTCACCCATCCTTGTACTACTCTCTCCCATGCATACTTAACTTCGGAGTTCTGATGGGATCTGGTGCATTAGTGTTGGTATGATCACACCCGTCATGCTGATGGTGCAAAGCGCTTATGTGTTGACAGTTCACAGTCGCAGCCAAGAGAGACAGCCCATTCAAAAGGCCCAATGGGCTTATCAACAACCCATCTGCTTCAACAACGTAGCATTCTTGCAAGACGTGATATCGACGCATTGTAGAGCCTCTAATGTTCAGCGAGTTGGGTTCTCGTCCTTTTCACGGCCCACGAGGAAAGACCTGGGATGAAAAAATAGCACGAAAAGAAGAAAAGTGGACTGAAACTGATGAAACGTTCGATTTTGTGTACCAAAAACAAACGCAGCCGAGCAGGTTTTCTGCTCTCGTAGTAGAGCTCCCAGAGAGCTGTACAACGGTATTCTATGCGTCGCATAACTCCTTACGGATTAAATGGTATGTATGAAACCCTAGTTTTTGTCTTTATATCGATTTGCGTGTCTTTATCTCGTTTTGCGTGAATCGACCTGTTTATGTGCTATATGCCTTAGAATGTGTTAAATATGTGATTAATACTCCTAATACATGCTAAGTGTGCATTCATGAAATTTTCATAAAAAACGGAATCAGAAATTTTATCAACAATTTTTGTGAATAGTATTTTGAACATCTATCCGCTAAAATTTTTACAGGGGTGTTTTAAACGTCTTAAAAACTAGTCCTCTATTATTAATATACCCGTGTTTGATAAAAATTGATTCTGAAACAGAATAGTAATTTAAATAGACTTTTCGGGCGAAAAAATAGCATTTTTGAGCCGAATAGTGATTTCTTCTAAACCCGATTCATGCATTGACTTTCATTGACCTAGTATATATTAATATAAATGTATTTATATGTGGTATTAAATGATTTTAGATTAATTGTGTATTCAAAAGACATTTGAAAATAAATAATATGACTTTTCACCTTCTTTTGCAAAAATCGCGTTTTAAGCCGACTTGGGTGAAATTGTTTGAATGTAAAACTTCTTGTCACCTAAAAATAAACTATTTGAGATAGTTTAGGTGTTGCATAATTAATTTGAGCAAGAGTAGTCAAGAAAATGAATTAAAAGACAAGAAAACACTAAAAATAATTAGTTTCCACTTTGACTTTCTTTTATTTATTTGACCTTTGCTTAATATATCATCAACACACATTAAAAACAAAGCAAAACACCTCCAAAAACACACACAAAACCGTGGTTCCTCGTAGGAGAAAGATGAAGACATTTTTCAAAGGTTTTCAAGCATTTTTCACATAGATTTTGCAATTCAAGTCCAAATCACTTCATTCAAAGCTTGATTTCACTTGTTGGGCATCCATTATACACATTTCTTGCATCAAAACACATCAAAGGTGAGAGAAAAATTCTAGATCTCAAAACTCATATTTTGTGTTTATGCGTATAAATAATTATTGAACCGTTAAAATTTTAATCTGATGTTAGATTATTGCTCCATGCATGCTAGGGATCATTTATATGTAATCCTATGAGATTTGAACGGTTGTAGCATAATTATTATTTTTCGGGTATTTAAAGTTGATTAATTTGTTAAATGTTGATTATTTTGAGTTGTGTTGATCGGAATCGATTGCCGTCGATTTCTAAAAGTTTGATAATTACGTGGTAGCGCCGTTGTAATGCCGAATTTTCGATTGTGATGTCCGTGCCAAAATCCAGAAATTTCAGCCTAGGTGCCTTGAGGTTTTAGGGTTGTTGGGATTGATTTTAAGGTGTCTTGGTTGGTTTCCGAGAGGGCTAATGTAGTTGATCGAATGGGTGAGTGTTTGAAACTGATTTGGAGTTGTTTGGATTAGTAGAATGTAAGATATGATTATTTGAAGTTTAGGTTATCTTTCTTTAAATTATTGAATTGAGCCTTAGTTGATTGGGTGTGGTTTGAGTGATTGAATTGTGAGTTGTTGTTGGGTAAACTAGGGTTTGATTATGTGTTTAATGCATGTTCGGTTGGATGGCCTACTTTGTCATCTAACTTAGTTATTTGTTGTTAAATTGATTATTGATGTTATTATGATGATAATATGATTATTGTTGATGATTGATGATGATTGATGATTATTGATTGATGATTATTGATTGATGCCGGGAGATAGGCAGTTCTGCTAGACTGTCCTCCTGTGAATGATTGATGTTTATTATTATTGCTGAGTCTTTGGTATGTGTGTGCCACCTCTCGGGCAGCATCGGGCTGTCGGGTTGATAACGGCATGACTACTAGAGACTGCCTCCAGCTCGCATGACGGAGGTGTCATGGAGGGAGAGGTCATTGAGGTACCTCGGGTGCGTGAGTTTATGGGAGTCACAAGAAGGCTGTTATGATCGTGATGGCGTTTGGAGCTACACCAACTAGTGTATCCTTTATTGAATGGTCATATAGTTATGTGATGATAGTATTATTGATGTTATTGTGTGTTTACTTGCTCAAATGATTATTTCCAAGGAGCTTAGTAAACCTTGCTCGAGATCTATCGGATCCTCACAGGGCTTATTTATATAAGCTCACTCTCTATTATTGCATGCATACAGGTGTACTTTCGTAGGATTACGGGTACGTGCCTCCTGAAGAGGAGAATGTGGAAAACGTGCCTTACGTGGATGAGTCCTATGTTCCAGAGTCTTATCCGTGATGTCGTACATGTTTTATTATCTTGTAAATTAACTTAGTAGAGTTTTATCTGCTTTGTAGTTTATAATGTATAAGATGTTGATAAGTTAATGAATTAGTTGATGTTGTCTTAGTAGCCTTTCTTTTGTTTATGATTAGGTTGCTAGATTGGCTCAATATGTTTTTGTATTGTATATTAAGGGTTCATGTATTATGTTGGAATGGAGGCATATAACGAGGAATGTTTATTGTATGATATGGTCATGATGTATGTTATTATGTTATTGAGGAGTTGTTTGTTGTATGGTTTATGGAGTTGATGTATGATGTCCTATGGAGGTTGGTTTAGAGCCTCGGTATCCTATTTACTGTCGTTATACTGCCGAAATTCCGTTGCGTCCTGACTGATTATAGGAGGGGTCGAGTTGGGGCGTGACAGTATGGGCACCGGAGCGACAGAGACTTGGTTACAAGCACCACACTTTCGGTTTGAAGGCCCAGCCTTTACGAGAAGCGAAGTTGTCTTGCCCAAGATGCTAGGGGACTTGAGAATAGAAATATGACGGATAAAGCATCTTGGCAAGGCTAAACGTGGAAAAAAAATGAAAATGGGGTGCAACACGAGGACTTCCCAGGGGGTCACCCATTCTAGTACTTCCCTCGCCCATGCACGCTTAACTTCGGAGTTCTGATAGGATCTGGTGCATTAGTGCTGGTATGCTCCCACCCGTCATGCTGATCGTGCAAAGCGCTTATGTGTTGACGGTTCACAGTCCCAGCCAAGAGAGACGACCCATTCAAAAGGCCCAATAGGCTTATCGACAGCCCATCTGCTTCAACAACGCATCATTCTCGCAAGACGTTTTATCAACACATTGTAGAGCCTCAAATGTTCCGCCAGTCAGGTTCTCGTCCTTTTCGCGGCTCACGACGAATGACTCGGGATGAAAAAACAGCCCAAAAAGAAGAAGAGTGGCCCGAAACTTATGAAAATGTTCAATTTTTTTTATCGAAAATAGGCGCATTCGAGCAGGCTAGCTCCCTCGTCATACAACTCCCAAAGTGCTTTCAAACGGTATACTGTGTGTCGCATAACTCCTTGCGGATCAAAAGTTATTGGCATCGGAGCGATAGAGACCTGGTCACAAGCCCCACGCCCTCAATTTGCGGGCCCTGCCTCTACCCGAAGCGAAGTTGTCTTGCCCAAGATGCTGTGGGACTCGAGAATAGAAATGTGATGGATAAAGCATCTTGGCAAGGCTAAACAGAGAAAAAAAATGAAAAGGGGGTACAACATGAGAACTTCATAGAGGGTCACCTATCCTAGTACTACCCTCGCCCAAGCACACTT
This sequence comes from Ehretia macrophylla, assembly GCA_037974665.1. NCBI lineage: Eukaryota > Viridiplantae > Streptophyta > Magnoliopsida > Boraginales > Ehretiaceae > Ehretia > Ehretia macrophylla. The sequence continues at coordinate 44,423,058 of CM075771.1, read as the reverse complement.
AACTTTCGTGTTCTGATGTGATCTAGTGCATTAGTGCTGGTATGATTGCACCCATCATGCTAATGGTGCAAAGTGCTTATGTGTTGACGGTACACAGTCCTAACCAAGAGAGACGACCCATTCAAAAGGCCCAATGGGCTTATCGATAGCCCATCAACTTCAATAACGTAGCATTCTCGCAAGACGTGATACTGACGCATTGTAGAGCCTCTAATGTTTCGCGAGTTGTTTTCTCGTCCTTTTCGCAGCTCACGACGAACAACCCGGGACAAAAAAATAACACAAAAATTTGAAAAGTGGCCCAAAATTAATGAAAATGTTCAATTTTGGTTACCAAAAACAGTCGCAGCCGAGCAGCCTTGCTGCTCCCATTGTAGAACTCCTAGAGAAGTTTCCAACAGTATGTTGTGTGCCACATAACACCTTACAGATCAATAGTTATGAGCACCGGAGCGACGGAAAGCTGGTCATAAGCCCCACTCCCTCAGTTTGCGGACCCAGCCTCTACGCGATGCAAAGTTGTCTTGCCCAAAATGTTGTGGGACTCGAGAATATAAATGTGATTGGTAAAACGGCGAGGCTAAACGGGGAAAAAAAATAAAAAGGGCGTGCAACACGAGGACTTCTCGAGGGGTCACCCATCCTAGTACTACTCTCTCCCATGCATGCTTAACTACGGAGTTCTGATAAGATCTGGTGCATTAGTGCTAGTATGATCGCACTCGTCATGCTGACAATGCAAAGCGCTTATGTGTTGACGGTTCACAGTCCCAGCCAAGAGAGTCAGCCCATTCAAAAGTCCCAATGGGCTTATCGACAACCCATCTACTTCAACAACGCAGCAATCTAGCAAGACGTGATATCGACGCATTGTAGAGCCTCTAATGTTCGGCGAGTTGTGTTCTCGTCCTTTTCGCGGCTCACGACGAACAACCCGAGATGAAAAAATAGCGCAAAAAGAAGATAAGTTGACCGAAACTGATGAGAATATTCAATTTTAGGTACCGAAAATAGGCGCATTCGAGCAGGCAAGCTGCCCCCGTCGTAGAGCTCTAGAGAGCTTTCCAATGGTATACTATGCACCGCATAACTCCTTGCGGATCAAAAGTTATGGGCATCGGAGCGACATAGACCTAGTCACAAGCCCTACGCCCTCGATTTGCTAGCCCAGCCTCTACACAAAGCGAAGTTGTTTTGCCTAAGATGCCGTGGGACTCGAGAATAGAAATGTGGTAGATAAAGCATCTTGGCAAGGCTAAATGGGGAAAAAAAATTGAAAATGGGGTGCAACACGAGGACTTCCCAAGGGGTCACCCATCTTAGTCCTACTCTCGCCCAAGCACACTTAACTTCCGAGTTCTAATGGGATCTGGTACATTGGGGCTGGTATATTCACACCCATCATGTTGATGGTAAAAAGCGCTTATGTGTTGACAGTTCACAGTCCCAGCCAAGAAAGACGGCGCATTGAAAAGGCCCAATGGGCTTATCGACAACCTATCAGCTTCAATAACGCAGCATTCTCACAAAACGTGATATTAACGCATTGTAGAGCCTATAATTTGAAAAGTGGCCCGAAACTAATGAAAACGTTGGATTTTGGGTATCGAAAATTGGCGCAGCCGAGCATTCTTGCTACTCTCATCGAAGACCAACCAGAGAACTTTCCAACAGTATGTTGTGCGCTGCATAACACCTTACGGATCAACAGTTATAGGCATCGGAGCGATGGAGACCTGGTTATAAGCCCCACACCCTCGGTTTGCAGGCCCAGCCTCTACGCTAAGCGAAGTTGTCTTGCCCAAGATTCTGTGGGACTCGAGAATAAAAATGTGATAGATAAAATATCTTGGCAAGGCTGAACGAAGAAAAAAAATTGAAATGGGGGTGCAACACAAAGATTTCCCGGGGGTCACCCATCCTAATACTACTCTCGCCCAAGCACGCTTGAATTCGTAGTTCTGATGGAATTCGGTGCATTAGTGCTGCTATGATCGCACCCGTCATATTGATGGTATAAAGCCCTTATGTATTGACGGTTCACAATCCCGGCCAAGAGAGACGGCCTATTCAAAAGGCCCAATAGGCTTATCGATAGCCCATTTGCTTCAAAAATGTAGAATTCGTGCAAGACATGATATCGACACATTGTAGAGCATCTAATGTTTCGCGAGTTGGGTTCTCTTAATTTTCGCAGCTCACAACGAATGACCTGGGACAAAACAAACAGCGCAAAAAGAAGAAAAACAGCTCAAAACTGATGAAACATTTAATTTTGTGTACCGAAAATAGGTGTAGCTGAGCAGGCTCACTGCCCTTGTCGTAGAGCTCTTAGAGAGCTTTCTAAAGGTATGTTGTGCGCTGCATAACTCCTTACGGATCAAAATTTATGGGCACCAAAGTGAAGAAGACCTAGTTATAAGCCCCACACCCTCGGTTTGCAGGCCCAGCCTCTACGCGAAGTGAAGTTGTCTTGTCCAAGATGCCGTGAGACTCGAGAATAAAAATTTGATGGATAAAGCATCTTGGAAAGGCTAAACGGGGAAAAAATTGAAAATGGGGTGCAACACGAGGACTTCGCAGGTCGTCACCCATCCTAGTACTACTCTCACCCAAGCACGCTTAACATTAGAGTTCTGATGGGATCTGGTGCATTAGTACTGGTATGATTGCACCTGTCATGTTGATGGTACAAAGCCCTTATGTGGTAACACAATCCCACATCGGAAGATTTGGAAGTGAGAGAGCTGGATATAAGAGTTAGTCTCTTATATCAGCCCAAGGCCCTTTTGAGAAGAGATTCTCGATAGGACAAAACTGTGAGGAACCTGTGCCTGCGGGCTAGGGACTGCCAATAGCGGACAATTCCTGGGTAGTGACGGCTCGGTGAGACTCTGCGTGGGCTCCACGTGGGGAGTCAGGTCGTTACAAATGGTATCAGAGCCAGTCTTTCCTTGTGCTTGTGCCCGCGAGGGCGCGGGGCTTCTTAAGGGGGGTGGAATGTGGTAACACAATCCCACATCGGAAGATTTGGAAGTGAGAGAGCTGGATATAAGAGTTAGTCTCTTATATCAGCCCAGGGCCCTTTTGAGAAGAGATTCTCGAGGGGACAAAACCGTGAGGGACCTGTGCCTGCGGACCAGGGACTACCAATAGAGGACAATTCTTGGGTAGTGACGGCTCGGTGAGACTCCGCGTGGGCTCCACGTGGGGAGCCGGGTCGCTACACCTTATGTGTTGACGGTTCACAGTCCCAGCCAAGAGAGACGACCCATTCAAAAGGCCCAATAGACTTATCAACAACCCATCTACTTTAACAATGTAGCATTCTCGTAAAGACGTGATATCGACGCATTGTAGAGCCTCTTATGTTCTGCGAGTTGGGTTCTTGTCATTTTTGCGGCTCACGACGAACTACCCGGGAAAAAAAACAATGCAAAAAGAAGAAAAGTGGCCAGAAATTGATGAAAACGTTTGATTTTGGGTACCCAAAATAGGTACAACCAAGCAGGCTTGCTACCCTCGTCATAGAGCTCCCAAAGAGCTTTCTAACGGTATGTTGTGCACCACATAACTCCTTACGGATCAAAAATTATGGGCACCGGAGCGACAAAGACCTGGTCACAAGTCCCACGCCCTCGGTTTGCTGGCCCAGCGTTTACACGAAGCGAAGTTGCCTTGCCGAAGATGTCGTGGGACTCGAGAATAGAAATGTTATGGATGAAGCATCTTGGCAAGGCTAAACATGGAAAAAAAATAAAAGGGTGTGCAACACTAGGACTTCCGTGGGGGTTACCCATCTTAGTACTACTCTCGCCCAAGCACGCTTAAGTTCGGAGTTCTAATGGGATCCGGTGCATTAGTACTGGTATAATCGTACCTGTTATGCTGATTGTGCAATGCCCTCATGTGTTGATGGTTTACAGTCCCAGCCGAGAAAGATGGCTCATTCAAAAGGCCCAATGGGCTTATCGACATCCCATCTACTTCAACAACTCAGCATTCTCGCAAGATGTAATATTGACACATTGTAGAGCCTCTAATGTTCTGCGATTTGGGTTCTCGTCCTTTTCGAGGCTCACGGCGAATGACTCGCGATGCAAAAACAACGCAAAAAGAAGAAAAGTTACTCCAAACTGATGAAAATGTGCAATTTTGGGTACCAAAAATAGACGCAGTCAAATAGGCTTGCTACCACCATCGTAGAGCTCCCAGAGAGCTTTCCATCGGTATGCTGTGCACCGTATAACTCTTTACGGATAAATAGTTATGGGCACCGGAGCTACGGAAACCTAGTCACAAGCCCCACGCCCTCGGTTTTTGGGCCCAACCTCTACTCGAAGTGAATTTGTCTTGCACAAGATGCCGTGGGACTCGAGAATAGAAATGTGATGGATAAAGCATCTTGGCAAGGCTAAACGGGAAAAAAAATGAAATGGGGGTGCAACACGCGGACTTCCCAAGGGGTCACCTATCCTAGTACTACTCTCGCCTGAGCACGCTTAACTTCGGAGTTCTGATGGGATATGGTGCATTAGTGCTTGTATGATCGCACCCGTCATGCTGATGGTGCAAAGCGCTTATGTGTTGATGATTCATAGTCCCAGCCAAGAGAGATGGCTCATTCAAAAAGCCCAATGGGCTTATCGACAACCCATATGCTTCAACAACACTGGATTCTCGTAAGACATGATATCAACAGGTTGTAAAGCCTCTAATGTTCAGTGAGTTGGGTTCTTGTCCTTTTCACGGCTCACAACGAACGACCCGGGATCAAAAATTAGCACAAAAGGAAAAAAAAATGGACCGAAAATGATGAAACGTTCAATTTTGTGTACCAAAAATAGGTACAGTCGTGCAGACTTGCTGCTCACGTCATAGAGCTCCCAGCGAGCTTTCCAACAATATGTTGTGCGCCGTATAACTCCTTACGGATCAAAAGTTATGGGCACTGGAGCGATGGAGACCTAGTCACAAGCCACACACCATCGGTTTGTAGGCCCAACCTCTACGTGAAGCGACGTTGTCTTGCCCAAGATGCCGTGGGACTCGAGAATAGAAATGTGATGGATAAAGCATCTTGGCAAGGCTAAACGGGGAAAAAATAAAAAGGGGGAGCAACACGAGGACTGTGATAACCGAACCTGGCATGCATTTAATGGCAATTAACTGCATTTAATTAAGTGTCATCTTAAATGTTAGCATTGAATTTCATGTTTATTTTTAGTTAAACATTCATTTGTAGCATTATTTTTCATATTTCTTTTAGAAGTAATTAAATAATACTTTAGTTAATTATTTTAACGGAATATCAACTACTTTCATATTTATGTTAATTGGTTTTATTTTTCTTGCACCTTAATGCTCGGTTTTCAATTAAATGAAAAATAACTCCGAGCCGGAGTAATTTTGAACTATGTTACTTTTCAAAAATTATATTTTCTTAAATTCTTGGAAGTTTAATTGTTATTCTTTTATTGTCGCAAAGTGCATAGCATATCCAGAGAGATAGTTAGGAAATGATTTCTAGTCCTCAGCAAATAGTGAAAAACTAGTGTTTAATGTTTTAATTTTAGTAGTTTAGTTGTTATTAACTTGAATTTGATTTGTGATAGTTGTTTTAGCTTCAAAATGCATAAAATAAGCCTATTTGACCAAGTTTAAGCTAGCTTTGACCAAGGGCTTGACTTGTTGACTTGTTATCATCTTTTATAAGCTTAAAATAACAAGGAAAATAAAGAAAAAAAGCTAAAACAGAATGCTAAGGGCCGAAACCAAGAGAGAAGAAAAAAAAAACCTTTCAACTTCAAACTTCAATTTCTTCGCGGGAGCTTGTGCAGGGTGGTTTCTGAGGCATCCAGCATGGTTTTCCTAGCATCTAGGAGCGTCTAAGGTGAGGGTTTCATGTTTATTTGCACATTTGAATGTTTTATGTGTTAACTTTAATTTTTGGGTTTTATCTGTAGAATGTTATTTTGATCATTTTGAGGCTTAAAGAATGTTCCCTAGCAATCGTAGAACATGTATTTATAGCTTTTTAACATTTTCTGCGGTTGAATATCAAAATTGAAATATAAATTGTTAATTGAATAGTAAATTATGAATAGTAAACCCCCGTTTTGATGAAGTTGCTCTGTTATGCATTCTGTTGATGTAGGAAGGTGCTAGATATGCTAGAATGCCTAAATGTATGGTTTAATTGGATTGTGTAATGGAAAAACGGAGGAAAATGGCTTGGTGAAAGTTGGGGTCGTTTAGGTCAAGTTTGGCATTTTATCATTTTATGTGATGGCATTGTCTCGGGAGGCCATGGAAGCACTTTTGGTGTGATTATGGCATTGGTTGGGTGTTTGGTTAGGGTAGCGGTAGTTCAAACGAGCAAAGGGGGAAATCAGGACTTTGCGTGAATTCTAGGGTTAAGTAGGGTTTTGGGGTCTTTAGACGTGCCTTATGGTGACCTAGGAGGATTGGTGAAGTTGGTTTTCAAAACTCGTGGCTCGTTTGGAAGTAGTAGCGTTTTGAAAGTTGGGGTCATTTTGTGATTTTGTGTGTTTTCATAGTATAATGTCTATAGAATGCTTAATAATGCTTGTTATGCTTGTTAAAGTTGATTATGATTGAATTTGTATATCAATTGTTGATAATGCTTGTTGGTGTTGTTCTTGTTACTTAATTGATTGTAGTTGTTTATTGTATGCTTATTGTATCGCATGTTGTTACTGACTTGCACTTCAGTGCCTTGCTCGATTATCGTTAAATAGCTTGTATTGCATTGCATAAGTGTCAGGCGTGTGAGTGATGAGCCTCTCTAGGTAGCCTCGGGTTGCCAGTGTTGGTTGCTCTAACTCCGTGTCCTATTCCCTTTCTCACTTGGATTGCCGCCCAGGGAGTTTTGGGTCGTAGAATTGACAGAGTATGTCTGGAGTACTCTAAACGGAAGTTATAAAGTGGGTGAGCCGGCGCGTCATCGTTAAAGTCATCGAATTCGTGATCGGTACATTACTCGCTCGAGTGAACCATAGCCTTCAAAGTGTGGTATAGCTTTGAATGGTTGTGTTAATGCTTTCTTAATTGTTTATTGTATTGTCGTTTACATTGAATGTTTCCTTATTGATTATGTTGCTTAACTGTACCTATTTGCTTTGCACGAACTTCTTTCTCTCCACCTCGATATCTGTCTCGCCCTCACTGAGTATACGTGTTGTGTATACTCACTCCTCACCACCACATTTCAGGAAATGTCATGTTAGCTGGAAAGTTCGTGATTTCGTGAAAGTTCGTGCTTGAAGAGTTGTCTTGCGTGCCTATGTGGCTTGAGTTGTCGAAGTTGTAAAGATGTATGTTTTCATGTATTGTATGTATTTAATGTCAAAAGGAATGTAATTTAAGTTTCATTAGATTGTTGAAGTAGTTTGATAAGTTAGATTATGTATCTAGTTGGCATAGCTTAACTTTAATGCATGTTTGTAATGTCCAAAGGAAAAGAGTTAGAATGGTATGATAGTCTATCTAATGCAATAAGTTAGAATGGTTTAATTGTCAAGCATGAATGTACTTGTAAAAGATGTGAAGAGGTAGGTTAGCCTGTAAACTGGAAATGTATATTTCCTTGTGTTTGCTTGTTGAGAACAAGGCTCGGATGGCCTTGAGGTAGTTGAATGTTTGGACATGGTATTGGACCACTTATATGTTGTCGCAGGTTTGCTTTTTGCCTAGAAACAGGGGAGACTCCGTCCGTTTTCCCTGAAAATTATGCCCAGGTTTGGATTTGGGTTGTGATTAGATTGATTGATAAAACTCCCGGTCTCGAGAGGGATCGGGGTGTTACAAGGACTTCCCAGGGGTCACCCATCCTATTACTACCTTTGCCCAAGCACACTTAACTTCGTAGTTCTGATGGGATCTGGTGCATTAGTGATGGTATAATCGTACCCGCCATGTTGATTGTGCAAAGCCCTTTTGTGTTGACGGTTCACTGTCCCAGCCAAGAGAGACGGCCTATTCAAAAGGCCCAATGGGCTTATCGACAGCCCCTCTGCTTCAACAACGCTTCATTCTCTCAAGATGTGATATCGACGTGTTGTAGAGCCTCTAATGTTCCGCGAGTTAGGTTCTCATCCTTTTCGCGGCTCACAACGAATGACCTGGGATGAAAAAACTACGCAAAAAGAAGAAAAGCTACCGAAAACTGATGAAAACTTTTGATTTTGGGTACCAAAAATAGGAGGTGCAACACAAGGACTTCTAAGGGGATCACCCATCTTAGTACTACTCTCGCCCAAGCATGCATAACTTCAGAGTTCTAATGGGATCTGGTGAATTAGTGCTTGTATGATCGCACCCGTCATGCTGATGGTGCAAAGCGCTTATGTGTTGACGGTTCACAGTCCCAGCCAAGAGAGACGGCTCATGCAAAAGGCCCAATGGGTTTATTGACAACCCATCTGCTTCAACAACGTATCATTCTCGCAAGACGTTTTATCGACAAATTGTAAAGCCTCAAATATTTCATGATTTGGGTTCTTGTCCTTTTCGCCACTCACGACGAATGACCCGGGATGAAAAAACAGCGCAAAAAGAGGAAAAGTGGCCCAAAACTGATAAAAACGTTCAATTTTGAGTACTTAAAATAGGAGCATTCAAGCAGGCTAGCTGTCCATGTCATAGAGCTCTTAGAGAGCTTTCCAACGGTATGATGTGCGACGCATAACTCCTTACAGATCAAACGTTATGGACACTAGAGCGACGGAGAACTATTAACAAGCCCTACGCCCTCGGTTTGCGGGCCCAGCTTCTACACCTAGTGAAGTTGTCATGCCCAAGATATCGTGGGACTCGAGAATAGAATATGATGGATAAAGCATCTTGGTAAGGCTAAACAGGAAAAAAAATGAAAAGGGGGTACAACATGAGGATTTCCCAAGGGGTCACACATCCTAGTACTACTCTCGCCCAAGCATGCTTAACTTTGGGGTTCTGATGGGATCTAGTGCATTAGTGCTGGTATGATCGCAGCCGTCATGCTGATTGTGCAAAGCATTTATGAGTTGACGATTCACAGTCCCAGCGAAGAGAGACGGCCCATTCGAAAGGCCCAATGGGTGTAATACCCGAGCCCGGAATGTGAAATTTTCTTGTTTATTATTCTGAAAGTTATATTTTCTTAAGTTCTTTGAAAATCAAATTGTTGTTTCTTTATTGTCACAGGTGCATTGCATTTCGAGAGCCATAATAAGAGGGTGCCTTCTAGTCTTCAACAAATAGTGGAACTAGTATTTTGGTGACTTAAATTTTATATTTTATTTGTTGATAGCTAGAATTAAATTGGTGATGTTTGTTTAGCTTTAAAAATGCATAAAAATAGGCTATTTGACCAATTTTAAGTTAGTTGACCAAGGAGCCTTGACCTTTGACCAAGTTGTCACCTTAGTTAGCTTATAACATAACAAATAACAAAGAAAAAAATAAAACAAAGCTGAAAAATCAAGAGAGAAGGCCGAAACTCCAAGAGGAAAAAAAAAAGATTTTCAACTTCCAATCTTAAAATCTTCGCGTGAGCTCGTGCGGGGTGGTTACCGAGGCATCCAGCGTGGTTTTTCTAGCGACTAGGAGTGTCTAAGGTGAGGGAAGCACGTTATATGCGCATTTGAATAACATGTTTATCAACTTTGTGATTTTTGGGTTTTATCCGTAGGTTGTTGTTTTAATCATTTTAATGCTTAAAGAATATTCCTTGACAATTGTAGAACATGTATTTATAGCTTTTTAACATTTTATGTGGTTGAATATTGAGATTGCAATATAAAATTGATAGTTGAATAGTATTATGTGAATAGTAAACCCTTGAAACGATGAAGTTGCGTTGTTATGCTTTCTGTTGATGTGAAAAGGTGCTAGGTATGCTAGAATGCCTAAATGAATGGTTTGATTGGGTTGCGTAATGGAAAAAAACAAGAAATATACATTGGTGAAGTCGGGGTCATTTAGGTCGAGTTTAGCGTTTTCTCGTTTTCCGTGATAGCATTGTCTCGGGAGGCTATGGAAGCACTTTTGGTGCGGTCGTGGTATTGGTTGGGTGTTTGGTTAGGGTAGCGGTAGTTCAAACGAGCAAAGGGGAAAATCAGTCCTTTGCGTGAATTCTAGGGTTAAGTAGGGTTTCGGGGTCTTTAGACGTGCCTTATGGTGACCTAGAAGGATTGGCGAAGTCGATTTCCAGAACTCGTGGCTCGTTTGGAAATGGTAGCGTTTTGATAGTTGGGGTCGATTTGTGATTTTGCTTGTTATCTTAATGTTATGCCTATAGAATGTTTAATATGCTTGTTAGAGTTGATTTTGATTGAAATGCTTATCAACTGTTGCTGTTGCGTGCGAGAGTAACCTACTTTGTTATTCTCCCACGTGTGGCTTTATTGCTCGATTGTTGCATTGTATATTGTCTTGCATTCATAGAGTTAGGGGCGGAGTGATGGGCCTCTCTGGGTAGCCTCGGGTTGCCAGTGTTGGTTGCTTTAGCTCCGTGTCCTATTCCCTTTCTCGCTTGGGTTGCCTCCCAAAGAGATTTGGGTCGTAGAATTGATGGATACTTCCGGGGTATTCCAAACTGAAGTTATAAGGTGGTTTGGGCCGGCGCGTCATCATCGAATTTGTGATTGAAAGTTGCTCGTGGAAAAAGTATCGTATCCTTTGAATGAGTGTTTATAGTTTTAATGTTTACCTTGCTTTATTGTTGGCTTTGTTTGTATCTCTATATGATATTTGTATGAATTGCTTGACTAATTGCATTGCATACTCCTCTCATCTCCGTCCTTGAGACCAATAACCCTCACTGAGCAATAGTTTTTGCTCATTCCTTTCTATACTATATTTTACAAGAGTAGTTGAAGCGGACCCTATTGAGGTAATAGAGGAGGAGGAGCAAGTGGAGGTGTTTCCGTGATAGCACTTCTTTGCTTAGCTGGTGGTTGGTTGCCAGACTTTTGTGCGAGCCATGCTTGATGTGTTTAATGCTTGGTCATCGCTTTATTTTGAGGCTTGTAGCCTTGTATGTAGTATCTATTTTGAGGCCTAAATAGTCTTATGTTGTAAAGGATTAAAGGTTGTAATGTTGTAAACATATACTCATGTGACTAGTAAGGAAATGCATGCTAATGGTTAATTGTTTAGTGGCATAAATACTTGTGCAGTATGCATATCATTTTTGGGTTGCAAAGTTGGTTAATAAGAAGATGTATGTTTTAAAAGAAAGTTGGCTTGTTTCAAATGGTTATTATGGCTTTCGCAAGTATTATTTTGAATGTAGGGTTTTCGGAACGTCCACAGTACAGAGGAGACTCCGTCCGAGTGTCGGGTCCGGGCTTGGCCTTTTGCGGGGTCGGGTCGGGTCGGGCGTGACAATGGGTATATCGACAACCCATCTGCTTCAACAACGCAGCATTCTCACAAGACGTGATATCAACGCATTGTAAAGCCTCTAATGTTCAGCGAGTTTGGTTCTCGTCCTTTTCGAGTCGCACGACGAACGACCCGGGATGAAAAAATAGTGTAAAAAGGAGAAAAATAAACCAAAACTGATGAAAACGTTCAATTTTCAGTATCGAAAATAGGTGCAGTCGAGCATGATTGCTGCTATCGTCGTAGAGCTCCTAGAGAGCTTTCCAACGGTATGCTGTGAGCCGCATAACTCCTTACGGATCAAAAGTTATTGGCACAGGAGCGACGAAGACCTAGTCACAAGCCCCACACCCTCGGTTTGCCAACCCAGCGTCTACGCGAAGCGAAGTTGTCTTGTCCAAGATGCCGTGGGAGTCAAGAATAGAAATGTGATGGATAAAACATCTTGGCAAGGCTAAACGGGGAAAAAAAATGAAAAGGGGGTGCAACACGTGGGCTTCCCAGGGGGTCACCCATCCTATTACTACTCTTACCCAAGCACGCTTAACTTCGTAGTTCTGATGGGATCTAGTGCATTAGCGCTGCTATAATCGCACCCGTCATGTTGATGGTGCTAAGCCCTTATGTGTTGACTGTTCATAGTCCCAGCCAAGGGAGACGACCCAATGGGCTTATTGATAGCTCATCTGCTTCAACAACGCAGCATTCTCGCAAGACGTTATATCGACATGTTGTAGAGCCTCTAATGTTCTGCGAGCTATGTTCTCGTCATTTTTGCGGCACACGACGAACAACCCGAGATGAAAAAACAAGGCAAAAAGAAGAAAATTAGTCTGAAACTGAAAAAATGTTCGATTTTGGGTACTGAAAACAGGTGTAGCCGAACAGGCTCGTTGCCCCTATAATGGAGCTCCCAGAGAGCTTTCCAACGGTATGCTATGCATTGTATAACTTCTTACGGATCAAAAGTTATAGGCACCATAGCAACGAAGACCTAGTTCCAAGCCCCACGCCCTCGGTTTGCAGGCCCATCCTCTATACGATGCGAAGTTGTCTTGTCCAAGATGCCGTGGGACTCGATAATAGAAATGTGATGATAAAGCATCTTGGGAAGGCTAAACAAGGAAAAAAAATTGAAAATGAGGTGCAACACGAGGACTTCCCACGGGGTCACCCATCATAGTACTACTTTTACCCAAGCACGCTTAACTTCGGAGTTCTGATGGGATCCGGTGCATTAGTGCTGGTATGATTGCAACAATCATGTTGATGGTGCAAAGCCCTTATGTGTTGACGGTTCATTGTCCCAGCCAAGAGAGACGGCTCATTCAAAAGGCCCAATGGGCTTATCGACAGCCCATCTGCTTCAACAACGCAGCATTCTGGCAAGACGTGATATTGACGCATTGTAGAGCCTCTAATGTTTCGCGAGTTGCGTTCTCGTCATTTTCGCGGCTCACGACGAACGACCCGAGAGAAAAAAATAGCACAAAAAGAAGAAAAGTGACCCAAAACTGATGAAAATGTTTGATTTTGGGAACTAAAAACTGGCGCAGCCTAGCAAGCTTGCTGCTCACGTCATATAGCTCCCATAGAGATTTCCAACGGTATGCTGTGCACCACATAACTCCTTACGGATCAAAAGTTATGGGCACCTGAGTGACGGAGACCTAGTCTCAAGCCCCACGCCCTCGGTTTGCAGGCCCAACCTCTACGCGCAATGAAGTTGTCTTGCCCAAGATGCAATGGGACTCGAGAATAGAAATGTGATGGATAAAGCATCTTGGCAAGGGGGAAAAAAATGAAAAGGGTGTACAACACGAGGACTTCCCAAGGGGTCACCTATACTAGTACTACTCTCACCCAAGCATGCTTAACCTCGGATATCTGATGGGATCCGGTGCATTAGTGCTAGTATGATGGTACCCGTCATGCTGATGGTGCAAAGCCCTTATGTGTTGACGGTTCACAGTCCCAGCCAAGAAAGACGACCAATTCAAAAGGTCAATTGGGCTTATCGACAGCCTATTCGCTTCAACAACGCAGCATTCTCGCAAGACGTGATATCGTTGAATTGTAGAGCCTCTAATGTTCTGTGAGTTGTGTTATCGTCCTTTTCGTGGCACACGACAAACGACCCGGGATGAAAAAACGGCGCAAAAAGAAGAACAGTGGCCCAAAACTGATGAAAACATTCGATTTTGGGTTCTAAAAATAGGTACAACCAAGCAAGCTTGGTGCCCTAGTGGTAGAGCTCCTAGAAAGTTTTCCAACAATATACTGTGCACTGCATAACTCCTTATGGATCAAAAGTTATGGGCAACGGAGCGACAGAGACCTAGTCATAAGACCCACACCCTCGGTTTGCTGGCCCAGCCTCTACGTAAAGCAACTTGTCTTTTGGGATGAATGACCTGCTTTGTTATTCTCCCACGTGTGGCTCTATTGCTTGATTGCTCGATTGTTGCATTGTATATTGTATTGCATTCATAGAGTCAAGGGCAGTGTGATGGGCCTCTCTGGGTAGCCTCGGGTTGCCAGTGTTGGTTGCTCTAGCTCTGTGTCCTATTCCCTTTCTCGCTTGGGTTGCCTCCTAGGGAGATTTAGGTCGTAGAAGTGATGGATACTTCTGGGGTATTCTAAACTGAAGTTATAAGGTGGTTTGGGCCGGCGCGTCATCATTGAATTCGTGATTGAAAGTTGCTTGTGGAAAGTGAATTGTATCCTTTAATTGAATGTTTATAGCTTTAATGCTTGTCTTGTTTTATTGTTGGCTTTGCTTGTATTTCTGTATGTTAATTGAATGAATTACTTGACTATTTGCATTGCATTCTCCTCTCATCTCTGTCCTTGAGACCATTTGCCCTCGCTGAGCAATAGTTTTTGCTCATTCCTTTCTAAACCATATTTTTACAGGAGTAGTTGAAGCTGATCCTATTGAGGTAATTCAGGAGGAGGAGCAAGTGGAGGTGTTTGCTTGATAGCACGTCTTTGCTTAGCTGGTGGTTGGTTGCCAGACTTTTGTGCGGGCCATGCTTGATGTGTTAATGCTTGGTTGTCGTTTCATTTTGAGGCTTGTAGCCTTGTATGTAGTTTCTATTTTGAGGCCTCTATGGTCTTATGTTGTAAAGTTGAAAGAATGTGAAGTTGTAAAGATATGCTCTTATGGCTAGTAAAGAATTGCATACTAATGGTTTAACTGTTTAGTGGCACGAATACTTGTGTAGTATGCATGACATTTTTGGTTTGCAAAGTTGTTAATGAGAAGATGCATGTTTTCTAAAAGAGAGTTGTTTTGATTCAAATGTTTATTATGGCTTTCGCAAGTATTATGTTGATTGTAGGGTTTCGGATCGTCCACGGTACAGAGGAGACTTTGTCCGTGTGTCGGGTCCGGGCTTGGCCTTTTACGAGCTCAGGTCGGGGCGTGACATCTTTAGGTGGTATCAGAGCATGATAGTCTTGCATGAGCCGGGATATGTTTCTCGGTCTGTGGGGTAAAGGTCTAAAATGATAAAGTGTTATTGTGTGATTGTTAAGAGAAAATGTTATAGTATGACTATGTGAACTTGAGTGTTTATGTGTTCAAATGAAGTGGTTGGCATGTCAATCTTGTGTTATGTGAATTGTGTGATAGGATATTTGATTGTTATTGACTTGAGTGTTATCTAATCTTATGTGCTATATTTCTGTCTATAAACTGCTTTTAAATGTTGCCAGCTATTGTAAGTTGTTACTATGCCGCCACGTCGTGGTACTCAAGGTCAAGGGGTAGATGAAGAGGCAGCAGAACAGGGTCAGCAACCGTTGCCTGAACAGTTTATGGCTACTATGACCATAGCAGTTGACCGGATTACACAGATACTGCATGAGCAGAGGCAGGACATGAATAATAATCCCTAGGGAAATCAAGCTAATCCTAGTGGACAGGGGTATAGGGCTGAGAATAACCAGTTGGAGAAATTCCTGAGGCACGAGCCGAGTAAGTTCTTTGGAGAGCCAGATGATGAGGCAGCCGAGAGATGGATTAACCGTGTTGAGAAAATTTTCGCTGCTTTGAGGTACACTAATGAGGCAAGAATAGATTTTGCGGCATTTCTGTTTGAGGGCGACGCAGAGCAGTGGTGGAACACTGTCAGGTTGAGGTGGTATTGTGAGGATGTTCCACATTTGTGGGATGATTTCGTGAGTGAGTTTCGGGACAAGTATATTCCCGAGATGGCTAGGGAAAGGCAGGAAGACGAGTTTGTGGCCCTGAAGCAAGGAAACATGACTGTTGCACAGTATGAGGCTAGGTTTGTTAATCTGTCGAGGTATATGCCTGAGCTGGTGCGGCCAGCTAGGAGGATGATTCATAGGTTTGTTTGTGGGATGAGAATGGATATACAGTTGCATTTGACTGGGCAGACCTATACTACTTTTCCCGAGACATTCCAAGCAGCCTCGAAGTTTGAGAAATAGAAGGCTGAGATGATAGTTGAGAGTAGCCAGCCGAGTAAAAAACAGTACTTAGGCCAGAGCAGCCAGAGTCAGCCGAGGCAGTATCAGACTTCTGCGCAGGTTCCTCAGCAACGTCGGTATCAGCCTCAGTATCAGATTCAGGGGAGGCCAGCTGTGACTAGACCCCAACAGGAGGTACAGTTCCTACTACTGCCAGAGCCCCCGCACCTACGGGAAACACTGTTGTAAGACAAAATCAGCAGTGTAACTTTTGTAATCGATCGAGGCACGTTGAGGCTAATTGCTGGAGGAAGAGTGGTAAATGCACCGGTTGTGGAAGTGATGAGCATAGGGTGAAAGATTGCCCTAAGTATAAGAATGTTCAGGGTCGTACTGGAGGCCAAGGTGTGCAGAATAGGGCTGCAGGTGCAGGTCCAGCACAGAGGGTGCAGGCTAGGGTCTTTGCACTAGATGCGGAAGAGCTGCCCGATACTACCGCAATAGTGGAAGGTACCTTTCTTCTCAATACTCAGCTAGTTAAAGTTTTGATTG
Organism: Ehretia macrophylla; assembly: GCA_037974665.1. Taxonomy (NCBI): domain Eukaryota; kingdom Viridiplantae; phylum Streptophyta; class Magnoliopsida; order Boraginales; family Ehretiaceae; genus Ehretia; species Ehretia macrophylla. Next base: position 44,406,675 of record CM075771.1, on the reverse strand, counting down.
ATCCCAGAGCTACACATTCGTTTATAACTCTTGCATGTGCACGATCTGTGAATGTTTGCATTGATAAAATGCCGCATGAAGTTGAAGTTAGTATTTGGGTGCGAAATTTGTTACCGAGTCTATTTTTAAATCTTGTGATATATGCATTGAGAACCGTAAATTTCCTGCTGATTTAATTATACTGCCCTTCCGTGACTTTGAAATCATTTTGGGAATGGACTGGTTGGGGAAATACTATGCTCAGTTGGATTGTAGAACAAAGATTGTTTATCTTCAGATTCCTGACCTACCGGTACTGGAGATTGTTGGGAACTGCAGGGCTGCCCGGATACCTCTTTTATCATCGATCAAGGCTTTTAAGTTGTTGAATAAAGGTTGTGAAGCTTACTTAGCTTATCTGATCAATCAACCTACTAATACGTTGAATTAGAATGAGGTTCCGATTGTTAAAGACTTCCCTGGTGTATTTCTCGAGGAATTACCGGGTTTACCACCGGATAGGGAGATTGAGTTTGTAATTGATCTTGTGCCAGGCACTGCGCCAATTTCTAGAAGTCCTTATAGAATGGCATCGGCTGAACTTCAGGAATTAAAAATTCTGCTTCAGAACTTGCTTGAGAAAAGGTTTATACAACCTAGTTCTTCGTCGTGGGGTGCGCCTGTGTTGTTTGTGAGAAAGAAAGACGGCACGCTACGGTTATGTATTGATTACAGGGGACTTAATCAAGGCACGATTAAGAACAAATACCCCTTGCCGTTGATGGAAGAATTGTTTGACTATTTGCAGGGTGCAAGTGTTTACTCCAAATTTGATTTGAGGCAGGGTTACTATCAACTCAGGATTCGGAGTGACGATATACCTAAGACGGCATTCAGGACTAGATATGGCCACTATGAATTTGTTGTGTTACCGTTTGGATTGACGAATGCACTAGCCGTATTTATGGACTTAATGCAGAGGGTTTTTCGACCTTATCTTGATCAATTTGTCGTAATCTTTATTGACGACATTCTAGTATACTCTAAGAATAAGGCTGAACATGAACAACATTTGAAGATTGTGCTACAGACTTTGCAAGAAAACAAGCTTTTTGCTAAATTCAGTAAGTGTGAATTTTGGTTGAATCAAATATCATTTCTAGGCCATATCATTTCAGATCAAGGAATTTCAGTAGACCCAGCTAAGATTGAAGTTGTTTCATCTTGGAAGAGACCTGAAACAGTGTCAGAGATTCGAAGCTTTCTAGGATTGGCAGGTTACTATCGGAGGTTTGTTAAAGACTTTTTCAAAATTTCTGGACCTTTAAGCCAGTTGACTCGAAAGAAAGTTACTTACAATTGGGATGCTAAGTGTGAATCCAGTTTCCAAGAACTGAAGAAGAGACTAACTACAGCTCCTATACTAGCTTTACCTGAGGGTACAGAAAACTTTGTTGTCTACAGTGATGCATCTAAAGAAGGCTTAGGCTGTGTTTTAATGCAGAATGGTAAGGTGATTGCTTATGCTTCTAGGAAGTTGAAACCATATGAAGTCAATTACCCCACACATGATCTTGAGTTAGCTGCAGTTGTGTTTGCTTTGAAGAAGTGGCGTCATTACTTGTGGGGTGGCAGATTTGAAATTTTTACTGACCACAAGAGTCTCAAATATTTGTTTTCAGAAAAAGATTTGAATATGAGGCAACGAAGATGGCTAGAGCTATTAAGTGGCTACAATTGTTCTATAAACTACATGCCAGGTAAGGCGAATGTTGTTGTGGATGCTTTGAGCCGAAAAGCTACTGTTGCAAGTTTAATTATCAAGGATTGGGAGACTTTGGAGGAAATGTGTTCATGGAAGCCGAAAGCTACTGAGGTAGGGATTCGATTTGCTAGCTTACAAATTCAGTCGGGATTGCTCGCGCAAATTAGAGAGGCTTGGAAGACTGATCTTCACATCTTGAAAATCCAAGAAAAAGCAAAAGAGGGAGAGTCGGAGTTTAAATTACATGCAGATGGTATCTTTAGATTCAGGGACAGGGTGTGTGTTCTTGGTGATCCGACTTTGAAGAATGAGATTCTGTCCGAGGCACATAATTCAAGGTATACGATTCACCCGGGCAGTACAAAAATGTATAGAGATCTGAAACAACACTTCTGGTGGAACAATATGAAGAGGGAGATTGCTGGGTATGTATCCAGGTGTTTAACTTGTCAGAGGGTTAAAGTGGAGCATCAAAGGCCAGTCGGGCTTCTGCAACTGTTGTCGGTTCCGCAATGGAAGTGGGTGCATATAACAATGGACCTTGTAACCGATCTTCCTAGATCTCCGAGAGGATGTGATTCTGTTTGGGTTGTTATGGACCGATTGACTAAAGTTTCACATTTTATTCCTGTGAACAAACAAGATAGCCTTGATAAACTAGCTGAGCTTTATGTTGCTAATATTGTGAGACTTCATGGTGTGCCACAGAGTATAGTATCAGATAGAGATCCCAGATTTAGATCTCGTTTTTGGCAGAAGTTACAAGAGGCCATGGGAACTAAGTTGAGCTTCAGCACTGCATATCATCCAGAAACTGATGGCCAGTCTGAGAGAACCATCAGGATCTTGGAAGACATGCTTCCGGCATGTGTGTTAGACGTTGGGAAGAATTGGGAGAATTTTTTTCCTTTAGCGGAGTTCGCCTACAATAATAGTTATCAATCTACTATAGGTATTGTGATAACCCGAACCCGGCATGCATTTAATAGCACTTGACTGCATTTGATTAAATGTTTAATTAGTTAAATCAACCAATTTGCACTATTTTAATATTTCTCTTGGAAGCATTTAGTAGTTATATATTGAATAATTAAAAGATTATTACCTATTTCTAATAATTATAGTAATTGAATTTATTCTCTTGTGATTAATTAAGTGTTATCTTAAATGTTAGTGTTTAATTGTATTTGACTATGTGTTTATATTAACTTTCATTTGTAGCTTAATATTAACTTTATAATTCTTAAAATATTCTAGAAATAGTTAAATTAATTATTTTAAATGAATATTGATTACCTTGATTGTTGTGATTATTTTAATAATCGGTTTTGGTTGTCTTGCATTAAAATCACTCGCTTTTCAACTAAATGAAAAGTAGCTCCGAGTCGGAGTAAATTTTAAACTATGATGCTTTCCAAAAATGATATATTTCTTAGATTCTTTGAGATTTTATTGTTAATCTTTTATTGTCGCAAGTGCATAGCATATCGAGAGAGATAGTTAGAAAATGAATTCTAGTCCTCAGTAAATAGTGAAAACTAGCATTTAGTGTTTAAATTTTAGTGTTTTAAGTTGTATTTAACTAGAATTGGATTTATTTTACTTGTTTTAGCTTTAAAATGCATGAAATAGGCTAGTTTGACCAATTTTTAAGTGGTTTGACCAAGGGGCTTGACCTTTGACCTTTGTCATCTTTTTAATAGCTTATTTTAGCACAAAATGAAAAAAAAGAAGCTGAAAAATAGTGAGGAAAGGGCCGAAAATATGAAGGAGAGAAAAAAAAGATTTCAAATTCAAATCTTCGATTCTTCGCGTGAGCTTGCACGGGGTGGTTTCCAAGGGGTCCTACGAGGTTTTCCTAGTGTCTAGGAGCATCTAAGGTGAGGGTTTCATCGTTATTTGCGCATTTGAAATATTTGTATCTAAACTTTGATTTTTAAATTTTATGCGTAGATCGTTAGTTTAATCATTTTAATGCTTAAATAATGTTCCTTGTTAATTGTAGAACATGTATTTATAGCTTTTTAACATTTTCTGCGGTTGAATATCGAATTTGAAATATAAATTGTGTAATGAATAGTAAATTGTGAATAGTAAACCCCTGTTTCGATGAAGTTGCTCCGTTACGCGTTCTGTTGATGTAGGAAGATGCTAGATATGCTAGAATGCCTAAATGTGTGGTTTAATTGGAATGTGTAATGGAAAAACGTAGAAAAACGGCTTAGTGAAAGTCGGGGTCGTTTAGGTCGAGTTTAGCGTTTTCTCGTTTTGCATGATGGCATTGTTTTGGGAGGCCATGGAAGCACTTTTGGTACGATTATGGCATTGGTTGGGTGATCGGTTGAGGTAGTTGTAGTTCAAATGAGCAAAGGGAGAAATCGGGACTTTGCGTGAATTCTAGGGTAAAGTAGAGTTTCAGGGTCTTTAGACATGCCTTATGGTGACCTAGGAGGATTGGTGAAGTCGGTTTCCAAAGCTCGTGGCTCGTTTGAAAGTAGTAGCATTTTGAAAGTTGGGGACATTTTTAGGATTTTGTGTGTTTTCATAGTATATTGCTTGTAGAATGTTATAATGCCTATAGAATACTTGTTATTGCTTGATAATGTTATTTGGTGTTCTTCTTGTTGCTTGTTTGATTGCAAATGCTTGTTGATGCTTATTACGCTTGTTAGAGTTGATTATTGATGGAAATGTTTAACAATTGTTGAATAATGTTTGATATCTCGTTTATCTCCTCTATCTATGTTGTTGTGTTATCGCTCGTTTATCGCCTTGTATCGAGTCTTGCATTGCATAGTGTCCCGCGCGTGAGTGATGGGCCTTTCTGGGTAGCCTCGGGTTGCCAGTGTTGGTTGCTCTAGCTCCGTGGCTATTCCCTTTTCTCGCTTGGGTTGCCTCCCAGGGAGATTTGGGTCGTAGAATTGATGGTTACTCCCGGGGTATTCCAAACTGGTGATATAAGGTGGTTGCGCGCTTATTGTCATCGTTGTCAACATCAAGCTCGAGATTGATGTATCGCTCGTGAAATGGTATATTGCTCGTAAGAGTGAACCATAGCCTTCAGAGTGTGGTATAGCTTTGAATGGTTGTGTTAATGCTTTCTTGAATGTTTATTATATTGTCGTTTGTATTGAATGCTTTCTTATTGACTTTATTGCTTAATTGTGTCTATCTGCATTGCACGACTTTCTTTCTCTCTATCTCGATATCTGTCTCGCCCTCACTGAGTATAAGTGTTGTGTATACTCACTCCTCACCACCATATTTCAGGAAATGCCATGTTAGTTGGAAAGTTCGTGATTTCGTGAAAGTTCGTGCTTCAAAAGTTGTCTTGCGTGCTATGTGGCTTGAGTTGTCGAAGATGCAAGATGTATGCTTTTATGTATTGTATGTATTTATTGTTAAAAGAAATGTAATCTAAATTAGCTAAATAGTTGAGGTAAATTGATAAGCTAGTTATGTAATCAGTTAGCATAGCTTAACTTCTATGCATGTTTGTAATGTCCCAAGGAAAAGAATTAGAATGGCATGATAGTTTATTTTATGTAGTAGCTTAGTATGGTTAATTGTCAAGTTCGAATGTACTTGTCAAAAATGAAAAGGGATAGGTTAGCTTTTAAATTGGAAATGTATGTATACTTGCTGAGTTTAATTGTTGAGAACCGAGGCTCGGATGGCCTTGAGGTGGTTTTAAATGTTTGGACATGGTATTGGTCCACTTATATGCTGTCGCAGGTTTGCTTTTTGCTTAGAAACAGGGGAGACTCGTCCGTTTTCCCTAAAAATTATGCCCGAGTTTGGATTTGGGTTGTGATTAGATTGATAGATAGAACTACCGGTCTCGAGAGGGATCGGGGTGTCACAGGTATGGCTCCCTATGAGGCGTTGTACGGTCGTAAATGTAGATCCCCATTGTATTGGGAAGAGGTTGGAGAGATGAGAACAGTTGATCTGACTGTGTTACCTGAGATGATTAAGATGGTGGATAATGTTCACCTTATTCGCCAGCATATGCTTACAACTCAGAGTTGTCAAAAGAGTTATGCAGATAAGCACCGTCGGGATCTTGAGTTTGCTTTGGGAGATTGGGTATTTCTTAAGATTTCTCCTCGAAAGGGATTGATTCGGCACGGTAAGAGCAGGAAACTTAGTCCCAGGTATGTGGGTCCGTATAAGATCACCAAAAAGGTAGGTCCTTTGGCTTATCGGTTAGCTTTACCTCCGAGCTTGTCGAGACTGCACGATGTTTTCCACGTGTCAATGTTGAGGAAATATCATCCATATCCTTCACATGTTCTTGAACCAGATCCTTTTCAGATTGAGGAAAAGTTGACTTATGAGGAGAAACCGATTCGAAATGTGGATCGGAAAGTTCAGGAACTTCGCAGGAAGAGTATTCCATTAGTAAAGGTTCTGTGGAATCATCATGGGTTTGAGGAAGCCACTTGGGAAAGAGAGGACCAGGTTCGGAATCAGTATCCGAAGTTGTTTGTTGACTAGGTAAGAATTGCGTGGGCGCAATTGTTTTAAAGGGGAGAGGGTGTAATACCCGAGCCCGGAATGTGGAATTTTCTTGTTTGTTATTTTGAAAATTATATTTTCTTAAGTTCTTTGAAATCAAATTATTGCTTCTTTATTATCGCAAGGTGCATTGCATTTCGAGAGCGATAGTTAGAGGGTGTCTTCTAGTCCTCAACAAATAGTGAAACTAGTATTTTGGTGCCTTAAATTTGATATTTTATTTGTTGTTAGCTAGAATTAATTTGGTGATGGTTGTTATAGCTTTAAAATGCATAAAATAGGCCAATTTGACCAATTTTTAAGTTAGTTGACCAAGCTTGACCATTTGACCAAAGGCTTGTCATCTTATTTAGCTTAAACATTGCAAAATAAAAAAAAAACAAGCTGAGTTGAGCAGGCCGAAACCAAGAGGAAAGAAAAAAAAAATATTTCGACCTTTCAAACTTCCAATCTTCGCGTGAGCTTGTGCGGGGTTGTTACCAGGGCATCCAGCGTGGTTTTCCTAGCGACTAGGAGTGTCTAAGGTGAGGGAAGCACGTTATTTGCGCATTTGAATGTCATGTATATCAACTTTATGATTTTTGGGTTTTATCCGTAGTTTGTTGTTTTAATCGTTTTGATGCTTAAAGAATGTTCCTTGACAATTGTAGAACATGTATTTATAGCTTTTTAACATTTTCTGCTGTTGAATATTGAGATTGTAATTTAAATTGTTAGTTGAATAGTAAACCCTTGAATCGATGAAGTTGCTTCGTTATGCGTACTGTTGATGTGAAAAGATGCTAGATATGCTAGAAAGCGTAAATGCATGATTTGTTTGGATTGTGTAATGGAAAAAATGAGAAAAATGCATTGGTGAAAGTCGGGGCCATTTAGGTCGAGTTTAGCGTTTTCTCGTTTTGCGTGATGGCATTGTCTCGGGAGGCCATGGAAGCACTTTTGGTGCGATTATGGTATCGGTTGGGTGTTTGGTTAGGGTAGCGGTAGTTCAAACGAGCAAAGGAAAAAATCGGGGCTTTGCGTGAATTCTAGGGCAAAGTAGGGTTTCGGGGTCTTTAGACGTGCCTTATGGTAACCTAGGAGGATTGTAAAGTTGGTTTCCAAAACTCGTGGCTCGTTTGAAAGTAGTAGCGTTTGGAAAGTCGGGGTCGTTTTGTGATTTTGTTTGTTTTCTTAATGGTATGCCTATAGATGCTTAATTTTGCTTGTTATGCTTGTTGGATTTGATTCTGATTGAAATGTTTATCAACTGTTGCTATTGCGTGCGAGAGTAACCTACTTTGTTATTCTCCCACGTGTGGCTCTATTGCTTGATTGCTCGATTGTTGCATTGTATATTGTATTGCATTCATAGAGTCAAGGGCGGTGTGATGGGCCTCTCTGGGTAGCCTCGGGTTGCCAGTGTTGGTTGCTCTAGCTCCGTGTCCTATTCCCTTTCTCGCTTGGATTGCCTCCTAGGGAGATTTGGATCGTAGAATTGATGGATACTTCCGGGGTATTCCAAACTGAAGTTATAAGGTGGTTTGGTCCGTCGCGTCGTCATCGAATTCGTGATTGAAAGTTGCTCGTGGAAAGTAAATTGTATCCTTTGATTGAATGTTTATAGCTTTAATGCTTGTCTTGTTTTATTGTTGGCTTTGCTTGTATTTCTGTATGTTAATTGAATGAATTGCTTGACTATTTGCATTGCATTCTCCTCTCATCTCCGTCCTTGAGACCATTTGCCCTCGCTGAGCAATAGTTTTTGTTCATTCATTTCTATACCATATTTTTACAGGAGTAGTTGAAGCTGATCCTATTGTGGTAATTCAGGAGGAGGAGCAAGTGGAGGTGTTTCCATGATAGCACTTCTTTGCTTAGCTGGTGGTTGGTTGCTAGACTTTTGTGCGGGCCATGCTTGATGTGTTAATGCTTGGTTGTCATTTCATTTTGAGGCTTGTAGCCTTGTATGTAGTTTCTATTTTGAGGCCTCTATGGTCTTATGTTGTAAAGTTGAAAGAATGTGAAGTTGTAAAGATATGCTCTTATGGCTCGTAAAGAATTGCATACTAATGGTTTAACTATTTAGTGGCACGAATACTTGTGTAGTATGCATGACATTTTTGGTTTGAAAAGTTGTTAATGAGAAGATGTATGTTTTCTAAAAGAGAGTTGTCTTGATTCAAATGTTTATTATGGCTTTCGCAAGTATTATGTTGATTGTAGGGTTTCGGATCGTCCACGGTACAGAGGAGACTCCGGCCGTGTGTCAGGTTCGGGCTTGGCCTTTTACGGGGTCGGGTCGGGGCGTGACACCATCTGCTTCAACAACGCAGCATTCTCGCAAGTCGTGATATCGACGTGTTGTAGAGCTCTAATGTTCTGCGAGTTGGGTTCTCGTCCTTTTTGCGGCTCACGACGAACGGCCCCGGACGAAAAAACAGCTAAAAAAATAGAAAAATGGACTGAAACTGATGAAAATATTCGATTTTAGTTACCGAAAACAGTCGTAGCCGAGCAGGCTTGCGGCTCCCATTGTAGAGCTCCTAGAGAGCTTTCCAACGGTATGCTGTGCACCGCATAACTCCTTACGGATCAAAAGTTATAGGTACCGGAGCGACGAAGACCTGGTCAAAAGCCCCACGCCCTCGGTTTGCAGGCACAACCTCTACACGAAGCGAAGTTGTCTTGCCCAATATGCCGTGGGACTCGAGAATAGAAATGTGATGGATAAAGCATTTTGGCAAGGCTAAACGGGGAAAAAATGAAAAGGGGGTACAACACGAGGACTTCCCAGGGGGTCACCCATCATAGTACTACTCTCGCCCAAGCACGCTTAACTTCAGAGTTCTGATGGGATCCTGTGCATTAGTGATGCTATGATCGCACCCGTCATGCTGATGGTGCAAAGCTTTTATGTGTTGACGGTTCACAGTCCCAACCAAGAGAGACGACTCATTCAAAAGGCCCAATGGGCTTATCTACAACCCATCTTCTTCAACGACCCAACATTCTAGCAAGACATGATATCGACGCATTGTAGAGCCTCTAATGTTCCGCGAGTTAGGGTCTCGTCCTTTTCACGGCTCACGACGAATGACCCGGGATGAGAAAATATGGCAAAATGAAGAAAAGTAGCCCAAAACTGATGAAAATATTCAATTTTGTGTACCAAAAACAGGCGCAGCTAAGCAACCTTGCGGTTCCTATTGTAGAGCTAACAGAGAGCTTTCCAATGGTATAGTGTGCATCGCATAACTCCTTACGGATCAAAAGTTATGGGCACCAGAGCGACGGAGACTTGGTCACAAGCCCCACGCCCTCGGTTTGTGGGCCCAGCCTCTACGCGAGATGCATTTTTCTTGCCCAAGATGCCATGGGACTCGAGAATATAAATGTGATGGATAAAGCATCTTGGCAAGGCTAAATGAGGAAAAAAATGAAAATAGGGTACAACACGAGGACTTCCCAAGGGGTCACCCATCCTAGTACTACTCTCGCCCAAGCACGTTTAACTTCGGAGTTCTAATGGGATCCGGTGAATTAGTGCTTGTATGATCGCACTTGTCATGTTGATGATGCAAAGCCCATATGTGTTGACGGTTCACAATCCCAGCCAAGAAAGATGGCCCATTCAAAAGGCCCAATGGGTTTTTCGACAGCCCATCTGCTTCAACAACGCAACATTCTCGCAAGACATGATATCAACGCAGTGTAGAGAATATAATTTTTTGCGAGTTACGTTCTCGTCCTATTCGCGGCTCACAACGAAGGACTCGGGATGAAAAAACAGCGCAAAAAGAAGAAAAGTGGAACAAAACTGATAAACGTTGGTTATGGGTACCAAAAACAGGCGTAGCCGAGCAGGATTGCTATCCCCATCGTAGGGCTTCTAGAGAGCTTTCCAATGGTATGTTATGGGCACCAGAGCGACGGAGACCTGGTCACAAGTCCCACGCCCTTGGTTTGCAGGCCCGACCTCTACGCGAAGCGAAGTTGTCTTGCCCAAGATGCCGTGGGACTCGAGAATAGGAATATGATGGATAAAGGATCTTGGCAATGCTAAACGGGCAAAAAAATTAAAATGGGGTACAACACGAGAACTTCCCAGGGGGTCACCCATCCTAGTACTACTCTTGCCCAAGCACGCTTAACTTCGGAGTTCTGATGGGATCCGGTGCATTAGTGATGCTATAATCACACCAATCATGCAGATAGTGCAAAGCCCTTATGTGTTGACGGTTCACAGTCCCAGCCAAGAGAGACGGCCCATTCAAAAGGCCCAATGGGCTTATCTACAACCCAACTGCTTCAACAACGCAGCATTCTCGCAAGTCGTGATATCGATGCATTTTAGAGCCTTTAATGTTCCACGAGTTGGGTTCTCGACCTTTTTGCGGCTCATGACGAACGACGAGGGAGGAAAAAATAGGGCAAAAAGAAGAAAAGTATCTAGAAACTGATGTAAACGTTTGATTTTGGGTACCGAAAATAGCCGCAGTCGAGCAGGCTTATGGCACCCGTCATAGATTTCCCAGAGAGCTTTCCAACAGTATGTTGTACGCCGTATAACGCCTTACGTATCAAAAGTTATGGGCACCGGAGCGACGGAGACCTAGTTACAAGCCCCACCCACGCGGTTTGCGGGCCCAGCCTCTACGTGAGGCGCAGTTGTCCGGCCCAAGATGCCACGTGACTCGAGAATAGAAATGTGATGGATAAATCATCTTGGCATGGCTAAACGAGGACAAAAAATGAAATGGGGGTACAACATTAGGACTTCCTAAGGCGTCACCCATTCTAGTACTATTCTTGCCCAAGCACGTTTAACTTCGGAGTTCTGATGGGATCCGGTGCATTAGTACTGCTATGATCGCACCCGTCATGTTGATGGTGCAAAGCCCTTATGTGTTGACGGTTCACAGTCCTAGCCAAGGGAAACGGCCCACTCAAAAGGCCCAATGGGCTTATCGACAGCCCATTTGCTTCAACAACGTAGCATTTCGCAAGACGTGATATCGGCGCATTGTAGAGCCTTTAATGTTCGGCGAGTTGGGTACTCGTCCTTTTCACGGCTTATAACAAATGACCCGGGATAAAAAAAACAGTGTAAAAAGAAGAAAAGTCACCCAAAACTGATGATACGCTGGATTTTGGGTACCGAAACCAGGCGCAATTGAACAGGGTTGCTGCCCCCATCGTAGAGCTCCTAGAGAGCTTTCCAACGGTATGTTGTGCGTCGCATAATTCCTTACGAATCAAAAGTTATGGGCACCGGAGCGACGGAGACCTGGTCACAAGTCCCATGCCCTCGGTTTCCAGGCCCAGCCTCTACGCTAAGCGAAGTTGTGTTGCCCAAGATGCCGTGGGACTTGAGAATATAAATGTGATGGATAAAGCATCTTGGCAATGCTAAACGGGGAAAAAAAAATAAAAAGGGGTGCAACACGAGGACTTCTCAGGGCGTCACCCTTCCTAGTACTACTCTCGCCCAAGCACGCTTAACTTTAGAGTTCTGATGGGATTCGGTGCATTAGTGATGCTATGATCGCACCCGTCATGCAGAAGGTGGAAAGCCCTTATGTGTTGACGGTTCACAATCCTAGCCAAGAGAGACGGCCCATTCAAAAGGCCTAGTGATCTTATCTACAACCCAACTACTTCATCAACGCAGCATTCTCGCAAGGCGTGATATCGATGCGTTGTAGAGCCTCTAATGTTCTGCGAGTTGGGTTCTGGTCCTTTTCGCGAATCACAACGAACGACTCGGGAAGAAAAAATAGGGCAAAATGAAGAAAAGTATCCCAAAACTAATGAAAACATTCGATTTTGGGTACCGAAACAATAGCAATTGAGTAGGCTTGCTGCTCCTACAGTAGATCTCCCAGAGAGCTTTCCGACAGTATGTTGTGCGCCGAATAACTCCTTACGGATCAAAAGTTATGGGCACCGGAGCGACGGAGACCTGGTTACAAACCCCAACGAACTCGGTTTGCGGGCCCAGCCTCTACGCGAAGCGCAGTTGCCCTACGCAAGATGCCATGGGACTCCAGAATAGAAATATGATGGATAAAGAATCTTGGCAAGGCTCAACGAGGAAAATAAAATAAAATAGGGGTGCAACTCGAGGACTTCCCACAGGGTCATCCATCTTAGTACTACTCTCGCCCAAGCACGCTTAACTTCGGAGTTCTGATGGGATCTGATGCTTTAGTGCTGGTATGATCGCACCCGTCATGTTGATGGTACAAAGCCCTTATGTGTTGATGGTTCACAGTCCCAGCCAATTGAGACGGCCCATTCAAAAGGCCCAATGGGCTTATCGACAGTCCATCTGCTTCAACAACGCAACATTCTCGCAAGACGTGATATTGACGTGTTGTAGAGCCTCTAATGTTTTCTAGTCCTTTTCGCAGCTCATGACGAACGACCTGGGACGAAAAAACAGCGCAAAAAGAAGAAAAGTGGCCCGAAACTGATGAAAACATTCAATTTTTGATACAGAAAATAGGCGCATCAGAGCAGACTTGCTACGCCCCTCGTAGAGCTCCTAGAGAGATTTCCAACGTTATGTTGTGCGCTGCATAACTCTTTACGGATCAAAAGTTATAGGCACTGGAGCGACTGAGACCTGGTCACAAGCCGCACGCCCTCGATTTGCATGCCCAACCTCTACACGAAGAGAAGTTGTCTTGCCCAAGATGCCATGGGACTCGAGAATAGAAATGTGATGGATAAAGAATCTTGGCAAGGCTAAACGGGGAAAAAAATGAAAAAGGGGTACAACATGATGACTTCCCAAGGGGTCACCCAACCTAGTACTACTCTCGCCCAAGCACGCTTAACTTCGGAGTTCTGATGGGATCTGGTACATTAGTGTAGCTAATATTGCACCCGTCATGCTGATGGTGTACAACCCTTATGTATTGACGGTTCACAGTCCCAGCCAAGAAACATGGCCTATTCAAAAGGCCCAATGGGCTTATCGACAGCCCATCTACTACAACTACACAGCATTCTCACAAGACGTGATAACAATGCATTGTAAAGCCTCTATTGTTCTGCGAGTTGGGTTCTCGTCCTTTTCGTGGCTCACGACGAAGAACCCAGGACGAAAAAACAGCGAAAACACAAGAAAAGTGGCCCGAAACTGATGAAAACTTTCAATTTTGGATACCAAAAATAGGTGCAGCCCAATAGACTAGCTACTCCCATCGTAGTGCTCCCAGAGAGCTTTCCTACGGTATGTTGTGCACTGCATAACTCTTTACGGATCAAAAGTTATGGGCACCGGAGCGACGGAGACTTGGTTACAAGCCCCACGCCGTCGGTTTGCGGGCCCAGCCTCTACGCAATGCGAAGTTGTCTTGCCCAAGATACCGTGGGACACGAGAATAGAAATGTGATGGATAAAGGCTCTTGGCAAGGCTAAATGAGGAAAAAAAATGAAAAGGGGGTGTAACACGAGGACTTCCTAAGGGTTTGCCCATCATAGTACTACTCTCGCCCAAGCATGCTTAACTTCGTAGTTCTGATGGGATCTGGTGCATTAGTGCTGGTATGATCGCACCCGTCATGTTGATGGTGTAAAGCCCTTATGTGTTGACGGTTCACAGTCCCAGCCAAGAGTGACGGCCCGTTCAAAAGGCCTAGTGGGCTTATCGACAACCCATCTACTTCAAAAACGTAGTATTCTCGCAAGATGTGATATCCATGCATTGTTGAGCCCTTAATGTTCCTCGAGTAGGGTTCTAGTCCTTTTCGCAGCTCACGACGAATGAATCGGGATGAATAAGCATTGTAAAAAGAAAAAAAGTGGCGAGAAACTGATAAAATATTCAATTTTTGTGTACCGAAAACAGGCGCAGCTGAGTAGGCTTGCTGCCCCCGTCATAGAGCTCCCAAAGAGCTTTCCAACTGTATGTTGTGCGCTGCATCACTCCTTACGAATCAAAAGTTATGGGCACCGGAGCGACGGAGACTCGGTCACAAGCCCCACGCTCTCGGTTTGCGAGCCCGACCTTTACGCGAAGCGAAGTTGTCTTGCCCAAGATGCCGTGGGGCTCGTGAATAGACATGTTATGGATAAAGCATATTTGCAAGGCTAAACAAGGAAAAAAAATGAAAAAGGTGTGCAACACGAGGACTTCCGAGGGGGTCGCCTATCCTAGTACTACTCTCGCCCAAGCACGCTTAATTTCGGAGTTATGATGGGATCTAGTGCATTAGTGCTGGTATGATCGCACCGATCATGCTTATGGTGCAAAGCCCTTATGTGTTGACGGTTCACAGTCCCAACCAAGAGAGACGATGTCACGCCCCAACTCGACCCCACCTACAATCAGTCAGGATGGAACGGAATTTTGGCAGTATAACGACAGTAAATAGGATACCGAGGCTTTAAACCAACCTCAATAGAACATCATACATCAACTCCACAAACCATACAACAAACAACTCCTCAATAAAATAACAACATACCTCATAATATGACATTCCTCATTATATGCCTCCGTTCCAACATAATACATGAACCTTAATATACATTACAAAATCGTATTGAGCCAATCTAGCAACCTAACCATAAACAAAAGGAAGGCTACTAAGACAGCATCAACTAATTCATTATCTTTTCAACATCTTATACATTATAAACTACAAAGCATATAAAAGTCTACTAAGTTAATTTACAAGATAGAAAAACAATACAACATCAAGGATAAGACTCCGGAACATAAGACTCATCCACGTAAGGCACATTTTCCACATTTTCCTCTTCAGGAGGCATGTACCCATAATCTTGCAAAAGAACACCTGAAAGCATGCAATAATAGAGAGTGAGCTTATATAAAATAAGCCCAGTGAGGATCCAATAGATCTTTACAGTATTCACTATACTCCTTGGATTTAATCCTTTGAGCAAGTAAACACATATTAACATCAATAATACTATCGTCACATAATCTATAATGACCATTCAATAAAGGATACACTAGTTGGTGTAGCTCCAATCACTATCACGATCATAACAGCCTTCTTGTAACTCCCATAAACTCACGCACCCGAGGTACCCCAATAACCTCTCCCTCCATGACACCTCCGTCATGCGAGCTGGAGGCAGTCTCTGGTAGTCATGTCGTTATCAACCCGACAGCCCGATGCTGCCCGAGAGGTGGTACACACATACCAAAGACTCAACAATAATAATAAACATCAATCATTCACAGGAGGACAGTCTAGCAGAACTGCCTACCTCCCGGCATCAATGATCAATCAATAATCATCAATCATCATCAATAATCATATTATCATCATAATAAAATCAATAATCAATTTAACAACAAATAACTAAGTTAGATGACAAAGTAGGCCATCCAACCGAACATGCATTAAACACACAATCAAATCCTAGTTGACCCATCAACAACTCACAATTAAATCACTCAAACCACACCCGATCAACTAAGGCTCAATTCAATAATTTAAAGAAAGATAACCTAAACTTCAAATAATCATATCCTACATTCTACTAATCCAAACAACTCCAAATCAGTTTCAAACACTCACCCATTCGATCAATTACATTAGCCCTCTCGGAAACTAACCAAGACACTTCAAAATCAAGCCCAACAACCCTAAAATCTCAAGGCACCTAGGCTGAAATTTTTGGATTTTCACCCAAACATTGCAATCGAAAATTCGGCATTATAACGGCGTTACCACGTAATTAACAAACTTTTAGAAATCGATGTCAATCGATTCCAACCACAACAACTCAAAATAATCCTCAAAAAGCCATTCTATCAACTTTAAATACCCGAAAATAAATAATTTCGCTACAATGGCTCAAATCTCGTAGCAATACACATAAAGGATCCCTAGCATGCATGCAGCAATAATCTAACATCAGATTAACATTCTAACGGTTCAAAATGCAATTATGAGCAAAAACATAAAAATGAGTTTTGAGATCCAAAATTTTTCTCTCACCTTTGATGCGATAAAAGCCTAGGAATGCGTGCAATGCGTGACCAACAAGCAGAATCCAACTCAGCACGAAGTTCTACGGACAAAAACTAGGTTTTTCTTTGAAAATTTGCTTTGAAAACCTTGAAAACTCTTTTCTCTTTTCTCTCTTCTTCCTCTCGGAAATGTGTGTGAAATTGTCGGTGTTTTGTGCTTTGTGAGTGTGTGTTGGTGATATATGCATGAAAGTCAACAAGTTAAATGAAAGTCAAAGTTGAAACTTTAGTATTTTTAGTGTTTTCTTGACTTTAAATGCATTTTATTGATCACCAAAGTTCAAAACAATTATTCAACACCCAAGATAGCTCAAGTACGTTATTTTTAGGTGACAAGAAGTTTTACAATCGAACAATTTCACTCGAGTTGGCTTAAAACTCGATTTTTGCAAAAGTCGGTGTAAAAACCCTAATAAATTCTTAAGCCGATTTTAAAACCGTTTTAATCAAACACAGGTCTATTAAAGTCCGTGGACTAGGTCTAGAAGGGTTAAAAAGATCAGTTTCAAAATTTTAGCGGACGTGTTTCGAAAATACTATTCACTAAAAATCGACGATAAAATTTCTAACTCCGTTTTTTATGAAAATTTCATGAATGCACATTTAGCATGTTCTAGGAGTATAGATATCAAAATTACCACATTCTAAGTCACATAACACATAGACAGGTTAATTCATGTAAAACGAGATAAAGTACGCAAAATGAGATAAGATAGAAAAGTGGGGTTTCACATTCTCCCCCCCTTAAAGAAATTTTGCCAATGCACATGCAAGCCTTTAGCACATCCATTTCGGTTTAGGTGAGTTTGCTAGCTTCCATTTCTTTTCTTCTTGTTCTAACCACATGCACCTACTAAGAACTTGGTTACTAAGCTAGGAAATTTGAGAAAATCAAGTGGTGTCTCGGCTAAGCAAGGAAAAATATCAACTTTGTGCTTCACCAAGAGTTTGAGCATCTTCTTTGTTGTCTTGCTAAGGTGAGGGCTAAAACTTCTTGAAAATATTTCAAAAAACCACATGCATGCCCATAAATGTCTATCTTTACTTCTGTACTTGAGATATATGTGTGTTCATGAGCTTTTATAAACATGCATGGCAAGATTCTTGGCTAGAATGTGATGATAGATGAAATCGGGTATGTGACAGCTTTCTGTCTTGTTGGTACGAGGTGATTTTGGATAGGTAAATGATGTTGAAAATGTGTGAAATTTGGTAAGTAACTAGTTTTACCCGTTCTGAACATTTGTCACAGAAATAGGTCAAAGCTAATTTTGATTCTAAGGTCCTCAAAATGGCAATTCATTAAAATGTGTCCAAATCTGGAAAGTCTGGAAAAATGAAGCAGGTTTTGGCAGATTCACTGACCTTGTAGAACGAACCAGTTTGACTTAGTAAATGATATCCAAAATGAATGAAATTTGGTATGATGCTAGATTTTTCAAGTCTGGACATTTTTGTAAGAAATAGACTAAGGCTAAATCTGACCCTATGGCCCTAAAAAATGGCAAGTATTGAAATGTGTATAAATCTGGACAGTTTTGTGTAGTCTCACTGTTTTGGCTATAACTCTTGAACCCGAACTCCAAATGATGCGAGGTTTGTTTCTGAATTTAGTTCACACCTTAAGATTTAATTTGACATCTTGTTCACTGGAATTGAAGATTTTTTTCTTGTCTTAATGATTGTGAGAAGACAG
This sequence comes from Ehretia macrophylla, assembly GCA_037974665.1. NCBI lineage: Eukaryota > Viridiplantae > Streptophyta > Magnoliopsida > Boraginales > Ehretiaceae > Ehretia > Ehretia macrophylla. Next base: position 44,388,713 of record CM075771.1, on the reverse strand, counting down.
TCCATTGCAGTGAGGGTTTCCCTTAGTGACATGCTTAGAAAAATTATTGTAGTTCTCTTGTTGTATTAAATGCTTGAGATTGTGGCATTTGGATGTTGTGTGGACTGTTTTGAGTGCTTGAGGGTGTTTAATTTAATTAATATATGGCTTGAGCTTAATTGCGAGATGACTTGGGGCTTAATCGCACGGGTAAGCACGAATTAGAACCCTAGTCACTAGGTAAACTTACTAAGTGTTGATCCTTTAGATATTGTGTTTGATTATGTGTTTAGTAGGCTGCCCGTAGTTGCCCTTGTAGCCCTAAATATGATTTCGATGATTACATGTTGATAAATCGGCCTATCTCGCACCCGGACCCACGTAAATGTCGTTGCATGTTGAATAATCTTGTTATTTGATTACGTGAACTTCAAAGTGAGTTATATGACTTGATTTACATGCATTACATGGCTGCCCATTTAATATTCAAATAACTCCATGTGCTTTTCAAGTGAATTTACTTGTCATATCGTGCCTCGCGTGTTTAACTGTCAATGTGCAATCTTATGACTACTCGGAGGCAACCTACTTTGTTGACCTCCAAATGTGATATATTAAATGTCATAAATGTGCATTGCATACAAGGTTGCAACCTTTAATTCTGGCGTGGTAGCGTTCATACACACCAGCGGCATCGGGCTTGCCGGTGCAACCATGACTACCATTGTCCAATTCCCTCTCTCGCTTAGGGGCTAGACTTCCTCGGAGAGTTGGGTCGTAGGATTTCGGGTACATCCAGAGTACACCCATTTGGCATGATAAGTGGATGATTTGAAGTCGCCGCAACAACTAATACTGGAAATGAACTGAGAGCAAAAGCTCACCGTATCCTTTTCACTATGTGTATAAGTACTCTCGCTTGGTTCCTAGAGGACCTCGGGGAGGAAAGACGGGTAATTGTATTCTTTTACTTTTATATTACATTATGAACTTACCAGTGATATGTCATTCTTGCAAAAAGGGTTTTCATAAGTTGAACCGGAAAAGGAGTTTTAAAACGTATTTCTTGTTCCCCCTCGCTGAGTTCATAAGGACTCACCCTTTTTTATCATCACAGGTGAAGAAGATCAGGAACAGGCACCCGAGGATAACGTGTCCATTGACGACTCCTTGGAATGATTGCCTGCCCTACGTGCCTTACTTGACTATGGCCATTTTGTGAACAATTTGTTGCTCGAAGACTATTTCTTATGTTGCTTGTTGTTGTATTGTATATGACCCCCATTGTAATTTGGGGTCTAATTTTGGCTTGTATTGATAATAACTAGATAAACACTACTATGGTCATTTTTGCTATCGTTATGGGCTAGTACCTATCATAGGATTATGAAGTATCTGGTAAGGATTAAGTAAAATGAACCTATCCAATCTTAAGCAGGTACTTATTGTTAAGCTAAGATCAACAGGTACTTTTGTAATGAGGATTAACAAACAAACGAGACATAGTATCATAATAGGTTATTAATCAACAAAACTTCGAGATAACTAGTAGGCATTTCAATTGATGGTAAATATTAATCTTAGTTGGAAATGAAATTGAGATCGGAAATTTTGAGGCGTTTAGAAAATTAGGTCAAACTAAAGAGCCCAATTACAGCCGTTATGCTGCCGGTTTTCCAAAAAATTGTGGAGTTTAGGCTTAAACGTTAAGTGTTAAACCCTCTTGAACGGTCAAGTACGAGATTTGACTTGAATGTTTAGATCACACCCTAGTCAAACCTTTATAGGTAGGGTGTGGGCGTGACATCGCGAATAAAAAGAAATCTAATCCGCAGAGACCATAGGTTTTGAGATCGCAACAAAATTTAACCTATACATTTTAATCAACTTCTTCAACCTATGCAAACCCACAGTTCGCGCCACTCCCTTAATATTCCATACAAGTCCACTAATCATCAAAAAAATGGGAAGAATCGCCCGTGTTACCTTTATCAACAATGGACTTACTTCGCGTGATACGCGGAGAACCCAACTGCTGCTTTTTATTTTTTGATGACCACTTGCTCTGCCCAACGCCCTACAACTTGTCCGATGAGTTGCTTCTGGAAAGCTCCTTTGGATGCACCTCCAAAGCATTCCCCAAACCTGAGATATGCCCTTGAGTATGCACGAACCTGGAATCAAAATTAGAGCTTGACAAAGACGGATCCGTGTTAATGATGCATAAAGGAAGTTCACCAATCCCCGTTGACACCACCTTTTCGCCCCCACGTATCTCCCTCTCTAAACTAGCTCCAGTACCATCACCCAACCCATCGGCACCAAACGTACCCCTCTCAGCACTATATTCCTCATTCCCCTCACTTTCTGTTTCCCCCTCTCCATCTCCTACTGTCTCATCTTCCCTAATGACAAGCTCACGGCCCCCCACCTCACGATCGACCCCTTCCTCATCCTCTTCCTCACTCTCTTCATCACTCTCAATAATATCCTCACTCCCACTCCCATTAACAACCTTCTCCCTCCCAGAACTACTATCAACACTATCACTCAACCCTTTGCCCAGACCACTAGAGCCCCCCTCTAAGCTAACCCCCACCCCGTGGGACTGGTGGGGAGACTCCTCAACAGAGTACACATGCGAAGGATCCTCACTAGAAGAAATCCTGGTGGATTCTGAGCTCAAATCAACAAGATCGTCATTACTCAGAATCTCACCAAAAGTAACTCTCTTCACCTCTCTTTTTTTCTCTGTCTGCTCATTTTTCCTCTCATCAATATTTTTCTCTTCTTCTCGACGCTCACGCATTATCTCTCTCACTCTATGTTGAACCGTACACACTGTCTCTCTATCTCCCTCTTTTTGCCTCTCTTCATCTTTTTCTAAATCCACTATTTCTTTTTCTCGCTCCTCTCTCAATCTCTTTTTTTCTCTCTCAAGATTTTTTAAAAACTCTTCTCTAGCTCTTTCTTGCTCTTTCTCAAACGCCTCTAATTTTCTCTCACTATTTTTCTCATCTTCACTCACTAAGCTCTCTCCTTTCTCAAAATTCAATTTATCAAAAGAATTCTTAACTGGGATTGTGGTACCTATATCATTTTGTGAAGCCTTAGTTGCATATTGTTTTTCGCCCATTTTATTTTTCCTGCCACGAACAGAAGTGAACCCATCCTTATCAACAGCCTTACCCTTATTCTGACCCAATGAAGGAGGGGGTGGTGGTGGTAGTTTAGGATCATTTCCCCCCGACCCCAATCCCCCACTAGGCGGTTTCCTATGAAACATTTCCCTTCTTTGTTTCTCCATAGCCATTCTATGCTCTTTTTCTGAAGTGGTAACCAAACAAAATTCCTTCTCATGCCCCAAATGCTTACACCGAGTGCAGTAAGGAGGCATCTCCTCAAACATAACCTCCTGCCAATACCCCCCAACACTCACACCATCCTCATTTTTATAACAACAAAGATCTCATACGGAGGGGTTTTCAAACAGTCAAATTCAATTTGTATCCTAGCTTGAGACGGATGTGTCCCCCTAGAAGTCGACTCATCCATTTGAATTGGAGTTCCAAGAGTTCTAGCAAGCCCTATTAGTACAGATTTTTTAAACAAGTGAGCACATAAATTTGGAAATGAAACCCAAACAGGAACAATAGAAGACTCTTTTCAGGAGAAAAATCCAAACTCCATTTGAAAGGATGCATTTTTCGACCATCAAAAAACCATTCAGTCTTATTCCAAATCCTTTTAAAATCATCCTCATTCGTTAACTTAATCAAAATATGTTTGTAATCTAACCACAGCACTTGGTAATCACCAACAAGACCAAGCCTTGAAAAATGGAAGCGAATTCTAGCAATTAAAGGCATACTATTGAATTTTCCAACAATGGCATATTTAAACGGCTCAAGCAAAACATCCAATTTTGAAAAACGGATACCAAAAGCAGGCTTATTCATGAACATTTTAGGACCATGCGAGATAGGAATTAATGGAGGTTTTTCTGAATTAATGACTGAGGAAAAGCTCTTAACCCAAGCACGTGGAGATGAAGGCTGGATGACTTGAGGCAGATCTGAAAGTTGCAGTGGCGGCACAGCGGCTGGTATGACCAGTTTTGACGACAACGAGGGCTGGAAACCAAAAGGCGCAGCTGAGGCTGACTGTCGCGCCTGGAAGGGCACGACAGCAAGCCCTTGCCACGCCTGAAGGGGCGCTGTAGAGCCCCATCGAGCCTCGCGTGGCGCTGCAGCAGGGCCCTGCAGCGCCTCGCATGGTGTAGCAGTCACTGACTGAACCGAACTGAACTGAACCTGAATGAATGAACTGAACCTAAACCTGAACTGAACTGAATGAATGAATGAACCTGAATGAACTAAATGAATGAATGAATGAACCTGAACTGAACTGAACTGAATGAACCTGAACCTGAACTGAAATGAACTGAATGAATGAATGAACCTGAACCTAAACTGAATGAATGAATTAACTGAACTGAATGAAATGAACTTGAACTGAATGAACTGAACCTGAACCTGAATGAACTGAACTGAAATGAACCTGAACTGAATGAATGAACCTGATGTAATACCCGAGCCCGGAATGTGAAATTTCTTGTTTATTATTTTGAAAATTATATTTCCTTAAATTCTTTGTGAATTAATTGTTACTTTCTCGATGTCGCAACGTGCATTGCATTTAGGGAGCGATAGCTAGAGAACGGTTTCTAGTCCTCAGCAAATAGTGAAACTAGTATTTAGATGACTTAAATTTTATATTTTAATTGTTGCTAGCTTTAATTAATCTTTCTTGAGCTAAAATGGCTTTAAAATGCACAAAATAAGGGCCTTTGACCAAGTTTTAAGTGGTTTGACCTAGGACTTTGACCATTTGACCAACTTAAAACCTTAGTGAGCTAAAACAAAGCAAAATAAAAAAAAACAGCAGCTGAAATTCAGAGAGCAGGCCGAGAGCTTCATAGAGAAAAAAAAACCTTTCAACCTTCCAATCGTTCAATCTTCGCGTGAGCTCGTGCGGGGTGGTTTCCGAGGTGACTAGCGTTGTTTTCCTAGCGACTAGGAGTGCCTAAGGTGAGGGAATCATGCTATTTGCGCATTTAAATGTTTAGTGTATCAACTTTGCAATTTTTAGATTTTATCCGTAGATTGTTGTTTAAAGCATTTTGATGCTTCTAGAATGTTCCTTGGCTATTGTAGAACGTGTATTTATAGCTTTTTAACATTTTCTGTGGTTAAATGTTGAGATTGCAATTAAATTTGGATGTTGAATAGTGTTTTGTGAATAGTAAACCCTTGGAATGATGAAGTTGTTCCGTTATGTTGTTCGTTGATGTAGAATTGTGCTAGGTGTGCTAGAATGCCTAAATGCATGGTTTGTTTGGGTTGCGTAATGGAAAAAATGGGAATTAAGCCTTGGTGAAAGTCGGGGTTGTTTAGGTCGAGTTTGGCATTTTCTCGTTTTGCGTGTTGGCATTGTTTCGGGAGGCCATGGAAGCACTTTTGGTGCAATTATGGCGTTGGTTGGGCGTTTGGTTGGTATAGTTGTAGTTCAAACGAGAAAGGGGGAAATCGGGGCTTTGCGCGAGTTCTAGGGTAAAGTAAGGTTTCGGGGTCTTTAGACGTGCCTTATGGTGACCTAGGAGGTTTGGCGAAGTTGGTTTCCAGAACTCGTGGCTCGTTTGGAAATGGTAGTGTTTTGAAAGTTGGGGCCGATTTGTGTCTTTGTGTGTTTTCTTGATTTTATGCCTATAGAATGCTTAGGGTTGCTTGAAATACTTGTTTGAATTGATTTGGATCGAAATGCTTATCAATTGCTGCTATTGCGTGCGAGAGTAACCTACTTTGTTATTCTCCCACGTGTGGCTTTATCGCTTGTTTATCGCCTTGTATCGAGTCTTGCATTGTATAGTGTCTCACGCGTGAATGATGGGCCTCTCTAGGTAGCCTCAGGTTGCCAGTGTTGGTTGCTCTAGCTCCGCTGCTATTCCCTTTCTTGCTTGGGTTGCCTCCCAGGGAGATTTGGGTCGTAGATTGATGGATACTTCCGGGGTATTCCAAACTGGTGTTATAAGGTGGTTTGGGCCGGCGCGTCGTCATCGAATTCGAGTTTGAAAGTTGCTCGTGAAAAGAGTATCGTATCCTTTGAATGAGTGTTTGCAGCTTTAAATACTTGCCTTGCTTTATTGTTGGCTTTGTTGTACCTCTATATGATATTTGTTTGTATTGCTTGACTAATTGCATTGCATACTCCTCTCATCTCCGTCCTTGAGACCAATTGCCTTCGCTGAGCAATAGTTTTTGCTCATTCCTCTCTATACTATATTTTTACAGGAGTAGTTGAAGCAGAACCTATCGAGGTAATAGAGGAGGAGGAGCAGGTGGAGGTGTTTCCGTGATAGTACTTCTCTGCTTTACTGGTGGTTGGTTACCAGATTTTGTGCGAGCCTTGCTTGTTATGTATATTGCTTGGATGTCGCTTAATTTTGAGGCTTGTAGCCTTGTATGTATTTTCTAGTTTGAGTCCTCTACCGTCTTATGTTGTATAAGTTGAAAGAATGTAAAGCTGTAAAAGTTTACTCTTGTGACTAGTAAAGAAATGCATGCTAATAGCTAACTGTTTAGTGGCATAAATACTTGTGTAGTATGCATGGCATTTTGGTTTGGAAAGTTGGTTAATAAGAGGATGTATGTTTTTAAAAGAAAGTTGGTTTGTTTGAATTGTTTTATGGCTTTCGCAAGTGTTATGATGGTTTTAGGGTTTTCGGATCGTCCGCGGTACAGAGGAGACTCCGTCCGTGTGTCGGGTCCGGGCTTGGCCTTTTGCGGGGTCGGATCGGGGCGTGACACCTGAACTGAATGAACTAAATGAACCAATGAACCTGAACTGAATGAATGAACCTGAATGAACTGAACCTGAACCTGAACCTGAATGAATGAACTGAACTGAATGAACCTGAATGAACCTGAACCTGAATGAATGAATGAAATGAACTGAATGAACCTGAACTTAAACTGAATGAACCTGAATGAACTGAATGAAATGAATGAACTGAAATGAATGAACCTAAATGAATTGACCCTGAACCTGATGAACTGAACTGAGTGAACTGAATTGAATGAATAAATGAACCTGAATGAACTGAACCTAAATGAACTAAATGAACTGAATGAACCTGAACTGAACCTGAATGAAATCAACCTGTGAAATGAACCTGAATGAATGAACCTGAACTGAATGAATGAATGAACTGAACCTCAACTGAATGAACCTGAATGAACTGAACCTGAACTAAACTGAATGAACTGAACTGAATGAACTGAACCTGAATGAACTGAACTGAATGAACCTGTGTGAATTGAACCTAAACTGAATGAATGAATAAACTGAACTGAATGAACCAGAACTGAATGAACTGAATGAATGAACGTGAACCTGAACTGAACTGAATGAATGAACTGAATGAACTGAACTGAACCATGAACTGAACTGAACTGAACCTGTTTGAACTGAATGAACTGAACCTGAATGAAGTGAACTAAACTGAACTGAATAAACCTGAACCTGAATGAACTGAATGAACTAATGAACTGAAGAACTGAACTGAATGAATGAATGAACCTGAACTGAACCTGAACCTGAATGAATTGAATGAACCTGAACCTGAACCTGAACTGAACTGAACTGAAATGAATGTGAACCTAAATGAATGAACTGAACGAACTGAACCTGAACCTGAATGAACTGAATAAATTGAAACTGAACTGAACCTGAACATAAATGAACTGAACCTGAATGAACCTGAACCTGAACCTGAATGAACCTGAACTGAACTGAATGAATGAACTAAATGAACCTGAACTGAATGAATGAACTAAACCTGAACTGAATGAACCTGAACATGAATGAACTGAACTGAACCTGAACCTGAACTGAACTGAACTAAATGAACTGAATGAACTGAAATGAATGAACCTGAACTGAACTGAACCTGAATGAACTGAACTGAACTGAACTGAAATGATGAACTTGAATGAACTGAATGAACCTGAATGAATGAACTGAATAAGCTGAACCTAAACTGAATGATTGAATTGAACTGAACCTGAATGAATGAATTGAACTGAACTGAACCTGAACCTGAACTGAACCTAAATGAATTGAACTGAACTAAAATGAACTGAATGAAATGAACTGAATGAATGAACTTGAACTGAATGAACCTGAACATGAATGAATTGAATGAACCTGAACTGAACTGAACGATGAACTGAATGAACTAAATGAACTGAACCTGAACCTGAACTGAACTGAAACTGAATGAATTGAATGAATGAACTGAGTGAACCTGAATGAACTGAACTGAATGAACATGAATGAATGAACTGAACTGAATGAACATGACTGAATGAACTGAACTGAACTTAACTTAACTGAACCTGAATGAACTGAACCTGAAGAACTGAATGAACCTGAATGAGCTGAACTGAAATGAATGAACTGAACTGAACCTGAACTAAACTGAACTGAACCTAAATGAACTAAACCTGAATGAACTAAATGAACCTGAATGAATGAATGAACTGAACTGAATGAACCTGAACTGAACTAAACTGAACTGAATGAACTGAAATGAATTGAACTGAACTAAATGAATGAATGAACTGAAGTGAACCTAAACTGAACTGAAATGGACCTGAACCTGAACTGAATGAACCTGAACTGAACCTGAATGAACCTGAATGAACTGAACTGAACTGAATGAACTGAATGAACCTGAACTGAACTGAACTGAACTGAACTGAACCAGAACTAAACCTGAACTGAATGAACTGAACTAAACTGAACTAAACTGAACCTGAATGAACTGAACTGAACCTGAACTGAATGAATGAACTGAATTGAATGAACCTGAATGAACTGAACCTGAGCCTGAATGAACTGAACTGTACCTGAATGAACTGAACTGAACTGAACTGAATGAACCTGAACTGAAATAAACTGAACCTAAACTGAATTGAACTGAACTAAACTGAATGAACCTGAACTGAAATGAACTGAACTGAACTGAACCTGAACTGAACTGAATGAATGAACTGAATGAAATGAACCTGAACTGATGAACTGAATGAACTGAATGAACCTGAACTGAACTGAATGAATGAACTGAACCTAAACTGAACTGAATGAACCTGAACTTAATCAACTGAACTAAACTAAACCAAAACCAAAAACCAAAAAACCCTCCCAGCTTTCTCTCTCAGGCGGCTCCCTCACTCAATCCAAAACCCTTCATCTTCAAGCATGGCAGCGCCGCCGGTGCCAGACCTGCCGTCAGGTGACTGCACGTCGCTAGTGGCTGGCCTTCCTTCCATGATGCAGCAGTTCCCTACTGCTGCGTCGTCGTTCACTTCAGCGCAGCAGCCTCACGCTGCTGCACTACTTCAAGCCTCGGCGCAGCACCAAAGTGGTGCTGCGCCACCTGCGCATCAGTCTCATGCTGATGCGCAGGTTGATAGGTTGCAGCAGCTTCTCGCTGCTGCACCCAAGAACCAAGCTACTGACTGCTGCGCTATGCAAGGCACTACAGGGCCCTACTGCAGCGCCACGCGAGGCTCGACGGGGCTCTGTAGCGCCCCTTCAGGCACGGCAGGGGCCTGCTGCCGTGCCCTTCCAGGCGCAGCAGTCAGCCTTAGCTGCGCCTTTTGGTTTCCAGCCCTCGTCATCATCAAAATTGGTCATACCAGCCACTGTTCCACCATTGCAACTTTCAGATCTGCCTCAAGTCGTCCAGCCTTTATCTTCACGTGCTTGGGGTAAGAGCTTTTCCTCAGTCATTAATTCAGAAAAAACTCCATTAATTCCTGTCTCGCGTGGTCCTAAAATGTTCATGAATAAGCCTGCTTTTGGTATCCATTTGTCAGAATTGGATGTTTTGCTTGAGCCGTTTAAATATGCCATTGTTGGAAAATTCAATAGTATGCCTTTAATTGCTAGAATTCGCTTCCATTTTTCAAGGCTTGGTCTTGTTGGTGATTACCAAGTGCTGTGGTTTGATTACAAACATATTTTGATTAAGTTAACAAATGAGGATGATTTTAAAAGGATTTGGAATAAGACTAAATGGTTTTTTGATGGTCGAAAAATGCGTCCTTTCAAATGGAGTTTGGATTTTTCTCCTGAAAAAGAGTCTTCTATTGTTCTTGTTTAGGTTTCATTTTCGAATTTACGTGCTCACTTGTTTGAAAAATCTATACTAATGGGACTTGCTAGAACTCTTTGAACTCTAATTCAAATGGATGAGTCGACTTCTAGGGGGACACGTCCGTCTCAAGCTAGGATACAAATTGAATTTGACTGTTTGAAAACTCCTCCGTCTGAGATCTTTGTTAGTTATAAAAATAAGGATGGTGTGAGTGTTGGGGGGAATTGGCAGGAGGTTATGTTTCAGGAGATACCTCCTTACTGCACTCGGTGTAAGCATTTGGGGCATGAGGAAGAATTTTGTTTGGTTACCACTTTAGAAAAAGAGCGTAGAATGACTATGGAGAAAAGAAGAAGGGAAATGTTTCATAGGAAACTGCCTAGTGGGGGATCGGGGTCGGGGGAAATGATCCTAAACCACCACCACTACCCCCTCCTTCATCAGGTCAGAATAAGGGTAAGGCTGTTGATAAGGATGGGTTCACTTCTGTTCGTGGCAGGAAAATAAAATGGGCAAAAAGAAATATGCAACTAAGGCTTCAAAAAATGATATAGGTACCGCAGTCCCAGTTAAGAATTCTTTTGATAAATTTAATTTTGAGAAAAGAGAGAGCTTAGTGAGTGGAGATAAGAAAAATTGTGAGAGAAAATTAGAGGCGTTTGAGAAAGAGCAAGAAAGAGCTAGAGAAGAGTTTGTAAAAAAACTTGAGAGAGAAAAAAAGAGATTGAGAGAGGAGCGAGAAAAAGAAAGAGCGGATTTAGAAAAAGAAGAAGAGAGGCAAAAAGACGGAGATAGAGAGACAGTATGTGCGGTTCAACATAGAGTGAGAGAGATAATGCGTGAGCCTCGAGAAGAAGAGAAAAATATTGAGGAGATGAAAAATGAGCAGACAAAGAAAAAAAGAGAGGTGAAGAGGATTACTTTTGGTGAGATTCTGAGTAATGACAATCTTGTTGATTTGAGCTCAGAATCGACCAGGATTTCTTCTAGTGAGGATCCTTCGCATGTGTACTCTATTGAGGAGTCTCCCCAATAGTCCCACGGGGTTAGAGGTAGCTTAGAGGGGGGCTCTAGTGGTCTGGGCAAAGGGCTGAGTGATAGTGCTGATAGTAGTTCTGGGAGGGAGAAGGTTGTTAATAGGAGTGGAAGTGAGGATATTATTGATAGTGATGAGGAGAGTGAGGAAGAGGATGAGGAAAGGGTCGGTCGTGAGGTGGAGGGCCGCGAGCTTGTCATTAGGGAAGAGGATACAGTAGGAGATGGAGAGGGGGAAACAAACAGTGAGGGGAATAAGAAAGATAGTGTTGAGAAGGGTACGTTTGGAGCCGATGGGTTGGGTGGTGGTACTGGAGCTAGTTTAGAGAGGGAGATACATAGGGGCAAAAAGGTGGTGTCAGCGGGGATTGGTGAACTTCCTTTATGCATCATTAACACGGATCCGTCTTTGTCAAGCTCTAATTATGATTTCAGGTTCGTGCATACTCAAGGGCATATCTCAGGTTTGGGGGATGCTTTGCAGGTGCATCCAAAGGAGCTTTCCAGAAGTAGCTCATCGGACAAGTTGCAGGGCATTGGGCAGAGCAAGAGGTCATCAAAAAATAAAAAGCAGCAGTTGGGTTCTCCGAAAAAGGTAACACAGGCGATTCTTCCCATTTTTTTGATGATCAGTGGACTTGTATGGAATATTAGGGGAGTGGCGCGAACTGTGGGTTTGCGTAGGTTGAAGAAGTTGATTAAAATGTACAGGTTAAAGTTTGTTGCGATCTCAGAACCTATGGTCTCTGCAAATCAGATTTCTTTTTATTCGCGAACTTTGGGTTTTGATTCCAGGTTTGCTCAAAATTGTTCAAATAAAGTGTGGTTTTTTTGGGATGAAGACATACAGGTTGACATTCTGAGGGACCATGCTTAGGCTCTTATGGTGTGTATTACTGTTCACTAGCTCAGAGAGCCCATGTTTGCAACATTTTTTTATGCTAAAAACTTGTTGACTGAGAGGAGGGCACTTTGGGAGGAAATGGCTTTGATATCTAGGTTTGTTGAGGGTCCGTGGATGGTTGGTGTAATGCCGAATGCTATTTTGATGGAGGAATTCGGTAATTGTTTGCTAGATTGTGGTTTAATTGATGCAAGATATGAAGGCAATGAGTTCACCTGGACTAATGGAACTTTGTTTCAGTGGCTGGATCATGTTTGCATCAACCATGGTTGGCCAGATACATTTCCTGTCACCAAAATTAAGCACCTGGCTAGAGAAGGATCTGATCACTGTCCTCTTTTGATGTCTCTTTTTCTTTCAGTTGATAGAGGGCCTTCCTTATATCGTTTTTTAAATGCTTGGACTAATCATCATAATTTTCTTGATTTTGTGCAGGCTAGCTGGAATTCTCCATTGCAGGCTCAAGGTATTGACAGGTTTTGGTTTAAGCAACAACGTCTAAAGAGTGCTCTCAAGTGGTGGAACCGAAATGTTTTTGGAGATGTGTTTCAGAATGTCAGAGAGGCAGAGCAGAGAGTGGAGCAACTTGAGGTTCAGTGTCAGACATCATCTGTGCCTGGGGATAGGATGGCCTTGAATGAAGCTCGAGCCAAGTTGGTCAGATTATTAGCTATTGAGGAGCAGTTTTGGCAACAGAAAGTGGGTTACAGGTGGTTGGTGGAAGGTGAGAGGAACACTCAATTCTTTCAGCTTTTGTTGAAGACAAAGCACATGAGAAGCACAGTTTGGGAGATAAAGGTATCAAGGGACCAGGTAGTTGTTACCCTTCAGGATCAGACAGAGATAAAGAACTTGGCAGTTGAGTACTTTGCAGAGCTTCTCCAGGGTGAGCAGTGTGAGGTAGAGGGAGGTGATTGGACTTTGATCCCCTCTATCCTTTTGAGTGCAGAGAACGATGCTTTGCTTGCAGTGTCGACTTTGGAGGAGATGCAAGATACTGTGTTCAGTATTGACCCATATTCTATGGCGGGGCCGAATGGATTCTCGTTGAAGTTTTTTCAGGTGTGTTGGGATGTTATTAAGGAGGATCTCAGGGGAGTTGTGAGTGCCTTTTTGGAGGGAGCAGAGCTCCCTAGGGGAGTCACCTCTACGACTTTGGTTTTGATTCCGAAGAAATATAATCCAGGTATGTGGAACGATTTCAGGCCAATTAGTCTTTCCACTACTTTTAATAAGATTATTACAAAGATATTGGCTACGAGGTTGTGTGTTTTGTTGCCTAAGCTTATTTCTGAGAATCAGAGTGGATTTATTGGGGGCAGATTGATTGGGGATAATATTCTTTTGGCTCAGGAATTAGTACATGCTTTGAATTCTGCTATTCGTGGGTCAAATATTCTACTTAAACTAGATATGATGAAAGCGTATGATAGGATGGATTGGGATTTTATTTGCAAAGTGTTGGAATGCTTTGGGTTTAGTGACCGCTGGGTTTCTATTTTTCGAAAATGTGTCTCCAATTGCTGGTTTTATGTTTTACTTAATGGTTTCTCCACAGGTTATTTCTAGTCGAAAAGGGGTCTCCGGTAGGGGGATCCCATTTCGCCTCTGCTCTTTATTCTGGCTACTGAGTATTTGTCTAGAGGTTTGAATAGAATGTTTGTGCAGTTTCCTTCCATGCAATATTTTGCTAGGATTTTTTTTTTTGGTATCCCACCTCGCCTTTGCAGATGATATTGTTATTTTTGAAAATGGTTATAAATCTTCTTTGAATAGGATTATGGGTTTTTTGGCAGAGTATGAGTCTCTTTCAGGTCAAAAGGTGAATAAGGCTAAGAGTGGTTTCATTCTTCCGGAATCCTCACAGCGGGCCAGGGTGAGGATTGTGGAAAGGACTACAGGATTTACTAGGCAAAGTCTGCCAACTAGGTACCTGGGTGTTCCGTTGTATAAGGGGCCAAAGAAGGTGGTCTTGTTTGATGATTTGATTCGGAAATTTTTTTCCAGAATTACAGGTTGGCAGTCAAGAGTCCTCTCGCCAGGTGCGAGAATTGTGTTGCTTCGGAGTGTGCTTACTTCTATGCCTCTCTATCTCATGCAGGTGCAACGGGCTCTGGTGGGGATCATTGAGCGTATTGAGAGACTGTTTAACAGGTTCATCTGTGGAGATATTGGGGATCACAGGAGGATTCATTGGGCTCCGTGGGGGTCTCTTTGTTTCCCGGAGAGTGAGGGAGAACTTGGGGTTCGAGATTTGCATGATCTTGGGGATGCTCAGGAGATTAAGTTGTGGTGGAGATTTAGGACCTCTGACAGTTTGTGGGCGGAGTTTATGAGGGCGAAGTATGGTCAAGGAAGGCACCCTTTTTCTGTTAATGTTCGACCGCATGATTCCAGTATTTGGAGGAGGATCAGAGAGGCAGGGGATCAGGGAGAGAAGTTTTTACATTGGAAGATTGGGTCTGGAAAGGTATTTTTTTGGCATGATGTATGGTGGGGAGACCTCCCTTTGACTTCTTTCAAGTCTGATGGTTTTCTTTCTTCTGCGCAAGTGGAAGATTTTGTGATCAATGGTGAGTGGGACTTGGTGAAGTTAGAGGCGGTTTTTCCCTCTTTTATGGCGACGGAGTTAGTTAAAGTTCCTTTAAGGTTGTATGCCCAGGATGAACCGTATTGGGACCTGACGTCGCATGGAGGTTTCACGATGTATAGTGCTTGGAATCTTGTGAGGAAGAAGGCACAGAGTCGGCGATTGTTTCGTGAAATATGGTATTCTTCTATTCCTCTTAAAATGTCTATTTTCATGATGAGGTTGTTGCACGATTGGTTGCTTGTGGATGTGCGTTTGCAGCGTAAGGGGTTATTTTTTGCTTCTAGGTGTCAGTGTTGCAGTCAGGTGGAGTCTCTGTCTCATGGCTTCATGAATGGGAGAAAGATTTCAGCTGTCTGGCTGCACTTTGCACAGATTTTTGGGGTTCAATTACCTGATTCGGATAATGTGTTTGTGTGGTTGAGTGCCTGGTTCTACTCTGGTGATTATGTGTGCATAGGGCATGTGCGTATTTTGATCCCTATTTTTATCCTGTGGTTTGCTTGGATTGAGAGAAATGATTCAAAGCACAGGAATATGGTTTTTTTCTCTGATAGGATTATCTGTCGTGTTAGGAATTTGTTGTGGCAACTTTCTCTTGCAGGTTTGATTAAGTCATAGCACTGGAAGGGGGATTCTGTCTTGGCTCATCTCTTTCAGTGTCAGGTTCAGAGGAGGAAGAGTCCCTTACCTAGGACGGTGGTTTAGCTAAGACCCCAGGAGGGTAAGTTTAAGCTTAATGTGGATGGTAGTAGTGAAGGGAATCGGGCAGGTGGATGAGGGATTATTCGGGACTCTCATGGTAATATGCTTATGGCCTTCTTCGAAGGGTATGGGGATATTCCTGTGATCCAGGCTGAGTTGCTTGCGCTCCTTCATGGTCAATCTATCTGTGTGCAGTACGGTTTGGAGGAAGTTTGGGTTGAGATGGATGCTCAAGTGGTTGTGAATTTGATTAAAGGGCAGGGGCGTGGTTCCTGGGTTTTGGCGTATGATCTTGAGAGGGCTCGTGTTTTGCTAGGTACACTTCATGCAACGTTGAGTCATATTTTCAGGGAAGGGAACCAGGCAGCAGATTATCTGGTAGGGCAAGGTTTGAGGTCGGACGGATTGCACTATGTTAATGACTTTTTGCATCACAGTTTACTTCGAGGGATTGTTCGTGTTGATAGGCTGGGCCTACCAAGTTTTCGGGGGTGCTGAGCTTCTTTTCATGTTGTTGCTTAAATTGTTTCCTGTCTGCGTGTTGATCTTGCAAAGGAGAAGGATTGCTAGCTTGTACAGAGCTGAAAAGAGTGGTGGTTTTCGTCTAAGCAGGTTAGTGGCTCTTTTCTTTCCTTTTCTTTGTGCTTTTTTGAAAATTCTTGCTTTTCTTGTTGCTTTGTTTAGTTCAATGGAATGAAGATGGCTTTGGTGTCAGTTTTTGGTTTGTAAGAGATGAAGTTGCAGCCTTCTGAGTTGTTTGAGCTTTGGGCTTGGTGTGGGCCTTGTTTTTTTGTATTTCTTCTTTTTTTACTGTTGTAAGGTGTTTTGTTATGAGAAGGGGGTTTGTCCCTTCTCTTAGTTTCATTAAGGGGATGGTTTTGGTCTTTGTCCACCATCCCCTTCTGGAGGTTAGGTTCAGGTCCCCCTCTAGCTCTTGTACATTGTTTTCAAGTTTAATAAATTTTTGAGGGTCACCCCCTCTTAAAAAAAAAAAACCCTGAACCCTGAACCTTGAACCCTGAACCCTGAACCCTGAACCCTGAACCCTGAACCCTAAACCCTAAACCCTGAACCCTGAACCCTAAACCGTAAACCCTAAACCCTTAACTTTTGATCCGTAAGGAGTTACGCGGCGCACAGCATACCGTTGGAAAGCTCTCCGAGAGCTCTACGAATGATACCTGGTCACAAGCCCTACGCCCTCTGTTTGCGGGCCCAGCCTCTACGTGAAGTGAAGTTGTCTTGCCTAAGGTGCCGTATGATTCGGTAATAGAAGTGTGATGGACTAGGTTGTCGTCCTTTTTGCGGCTCACAATGTATGATCCGGGACGAAAAAACAGCGCAAAAGAAGAAATGTGTCCCAAAACTTATGAAAATGTTCAATTTTAGGCTCTGAAAACAGGCGCAACCAAGCAGGCTAGGTGCCCCAATCGTAGAGCTCTTAGAGTGCTTTCCAACGGTATGTTGTGCGCCGTGTAACTCCTTACGGAGCAAAAGTTATGGGAACCGGAGCGACGGATACCTGGTCACAAGCCCCACGCCCTCTGTTTGCGGGCCCAGCCTCTACGTGAAGTGAAGTTATCTTATCCAAAGTACCGTGTGATTCGGTAATTGAAATGTGATGGAATAGGATGTCGTCCTTTTCGTGGCTCACGACATACGATCCGAGACGAAAAAATAGCATAAAAGAAGAAAAGTGTCCCAAATATTTTGAAAATGTTCGATTTTGGGCTCCGAAAATAGGCTCAGCAGCATAGGCTAGGTGCCCTCATCGTAGAGCTCTCAGAGAGCTTTCCAACGATAAGTTGTGCGCCGCGTAACTCCTTACGGATCAAAAGTTATAGGCACCGAAGCGACGGATACCTGGTCACAAGCCCCATGCCCTCTGTTTGCAGGTCCAGCCTCTATGTGAAGTGAAGGTGTCTTGCCCAAGGTACCGTAAGATTCGGTAATAGAAATGTGATGGATTAGGTTGTCGTCCTTTTTGTGGCTCACGACGTACGATCCGAGATGAAAAAACTACGCAAAAGATGATAAGTGTCCCGAAACTGATGAAAATGTTCAATTTTAGGCTCCGAAAACAGGCGCAGCTGAGCAGGCTAGGTGCCCTCGTCGTAGAGCTTGTAGAGAGCTTTCCAATGGTATGTTGTGCGCCGCGTAACTCCTTACGGATCAGAAGTTAAAGGCACCAGAGCAACGGATACCAGGTCACAAGCCCCATGCCCTCTGTTTGTGGGCCCAGCCTCTACGTGAAGTGAAGTTGTCTTGCGTAAGGTGCCATGGGATTCGGTAATAGAAATATGATGGATTAGGTTGTCGTCCTTTTCACGGCTCACGACGTACGATACGGGATGGAAAAACAGCGCAAAAGAAGAAAAGTATCTCGAAATTGATAAAAATATTCAATTTTGGGCTCCAAAAATAGGCAAAGCCGAGCATAATTGGTGCCTCCGTCGTAGAGTTGTCGGAGAGCTTTCCAACGGTATGCTGTACGCCGCGTAACTTCTTACGGATCCAAAGTTATGGGCACCGGAGCGACGGATACCTGGTCACAAGCCCCACACACTCGGTTTGAGGGCCCAGCCTCTACGTGAAGTGAAGTTGTCTTGCCCAATGTGCCGTGGGATTCGGTAATAAAAATGTGATGGATTAGGTTGTCGTCCTTTTCGCAGCTCACGACGTACGATCCAGGACCGAAAAATAGAGTAAAAGAAGAAAAGTGTCCCAAAACTGATGAAAACGTTCAATTATGGGCTCCGAAAATAGGCGCAGCCTAGTAGGCTTGTTGCCCCCGTCGTAGATCTCTCGGAGAGCTTTCCAATGGTATGTTGTGCACCACGTAACTCCTTACGGATCAAAAGTTATGGGCACCGGAGCGACGGATACCTAGTCACAAGCCCCACACCCTCTGTTTGCGGGCCCAGCCTCTACGTGAAGTGAAGTTGTCTTTCCCAAGGTGTCGTGGCATTCGGTAATAGATATTTGATGGATTAGGTTGTCGTCCTTTTCACGACTCATGACGTACGATTCTGGACGAAAAAACTGAGCAAAAAAAGAAAAGTGCCCCGAAACTGATGAAAATGTTCGATTTTGGCTCATAAAACAGGCGTAGCCGTGCAAACTTGGTGCCCCCGTCGTAAAGCTCTCGGAGAGCTTTCCAACGGTATGCTGTGCGGCGCGTAACTCCTTACGGATCAAAAGTTATGAGTACCGGAGCAACGGATACCTGGTCACAAGCCCCACGCCCTCTGTTTGAGGGCCCAGCCTCTACGTGAAGTGAAGTTGTCTTGCCCAAGGTGTCATGGGATTCGATAATATAAATGTGATAGATTAGGTTGTCGTCCTTTTCGCGGCTCACGACGTACGATCTGGGATGGAAAAGCAGCGTAAAAGAAGAAAAGTGTAGCAAAACTTATGAAAACGTTCAATTTTGGGCTCCAAAACAGTTAAAGCCGAGAAAGCTTGGTGCCCCCGTCGTAGAGCTCTCGGAGAGCTTTCCAACGATGTACTGTGCGCCACGTAACTCCTTATGAATCAAAAGTTATGAGCACTGGAGCGACGGATACTTGGTCACAAGCCCTGCGCCCTCTGTTTACGGGCCCAGCCTTTATATGAAGTGAAGTTGTCTTGCCCAAGGTGTCATGGGATTCGGTAATAGAAATGTGATGGATTAGGTTGTCGTCCTTTTCACGGCTCACGACATACGATCAGAGACGAAAAAATGGCGCAAAAGAAGATAAGTGTCCCGAAACAGATGAAAACGTTTGATTTTGGGCTCCAAAAATAGCAGCAGCCGAGCAGGCTTGGTGCCCCCATCGCAGAGCTCTTGGAGAGCTTTCCAACGGTATGCTGTGCACCGCGTAACTCCTTACGGATCAAAAGTTATGGGCACCAGAGCGACGGATACCTAGTCACAAGCCCCACGCCCTCTGTTTGCGAGCCCAGCCTCTACGTGAAGTGAAGTTGTCTTGCCCAAGATGCCGTGTAATTCGGTAATAGAAATGTAATGGATTAAGTTATTATCCTTTTCGCGTCTCACGACGTACGATCCGGGTCAGAAAAATAGCGCAAAAGAAGAAAAGTGTCTCAAAACTAATGCAAACATTCTATTTTGGGCTTCGAAAATAAGCGCAACCAAGCAGGCTTGGTGCCCCCGTCGTAGAGCTCTCGGAGAGCTTTCCAACGGTAGACTGTGCGCCGCGTAACTCCTTGCGGATCAAAAGTTATAGGCACCGAAGCAACAGATACCTGGTCACAAGCCCCACGCCCTCGGTTTACGGGCCCAGCCTCTATGTGAAGTGAAGTTGTCTTGCCCAAGGTGCCATGGGATTCATTAATATAAATGTGATAGATTAGGTTGTCGTCCTTTTTGCGGCTCACGATGTACGATCCGAGACGGAAAAACAGTAGAAAAGAAGAAAATTGTAGCGAAACTAATGAAAACGTTCGATTTTGGGCTCCAAAAATAGGCGCAGCCGAGCGGGCTTGTTGCCCCCGTCGCAGAGCTCTCGGAGAGCTTTCCAACGGTATACTGTGCGCCGCGTAACTCTTTACGGATCAAAAGCTATATGCACCGGAGCGACGGATACCTGGACACGAGCCCCACGCCCTCGGTTTGAGGGCCCAGCCTCTACGTTAAGTAAAGTTGTCTTGCCTACTATGCTGTGGGATTTGGTAATAAAAATTTGATGGATTAGGTTGTAGTCCTTTTCGCGGCTTACGACGTACGATCCGGGACCGAAAAACAGCGCAAAAGAAGAAAAGTGTCCCAAAACTGATAAAAAATGTTCGATTTTGGGCTCCGAAAATAGGCGCAGCCGAGCAGGCTTACTGCCCCCGTCGTAGAGCTCTTGGAGAGCTTTCTAATGGTATGCTGTGCGCCGCGTAACTCCTTACGAATCAAAAGTTATGGGCACTAGAGCGACGGATACCTGGTCACAAGCCCCACGCCCTTTGTTTGCTGGCCCAGCCTCTACGTGAAGTTGTCTTGCCCAAGGTGCCATGGGATTCGGTAATAGAAATGTCATGGATTAGGTTGTCGTCCTCTTCGCGGCTTATGACGTACGATCCGGGACGAAAAAACTGTGCAAAAGAAGAAAAGTGTCTCAAAACTGATGAAAACGTTCGATTTTTGGTTCCGAAAACATGCGCAGCCGACCAAGCTTGGTGTCCCCGTCGTAGAGCTCTTGGAGAGCTTTCCAACGGTATGCTGTGCGCTGCGTAACTCCTTACGGATCAAAAGTTATGAGCACCGGAGTGACAGATACCTGGTCACAAACCCCACGCCCTCTGTTTGCAGGCCCAGCCTCTTCATGAAGTGAAGTTGTCTGGCCCAAGGTGCCATGAGATTCGGTAATAGAAATGTGATAGATTAGGTTGTCATGCTTTTTGCTCCTTACAACGTACGATCCGTGACGGAAAAACTGCGCAAAAGAAGATAAGTGTCTGAAATTGATGAAAACGTACGATTTTGGGCTCGAAAAATAGGCGCAGCCTGTGAGGCCCGACCATGATTTGCGTGTGATACCTCGTTTCGTGTGCCTAACCTAGATTTGCGTGCCTTGACCTAGGTTTAAGAATTGTGTTTTGTTTTGTGTGCCTTGTATTGAATTACATGCATTCATTTAGGGTTGCATGCATTTACTTGGAAAATATGCATTCATCTCGTAGTTCGTGCCTTACCTCTTAGTGCGTGCCCAAAACTTAGGAAAGTGTGCCCTCACGCTAATCGAGAAGGCATCTTACACGAAGCACTAGATCATTAGTTAATCCTACAAATCCCACTAACTAATATTAAATTGATAATTCAACCCACTAGAAGACAAAATCTCACAAAAAGCTAGACATTCTTTATTCTTTGCATATCCCAAACACTCAATTAAATAATGCTCAACAAGAGAAAAAAAAATTCATATTTGGACACATCTTTGGCCGACCACTAGGAGCTTTGAGCATGCAATCCAATTTCAAAATTTATTCCTCAAACATTCTATGACAATTTAATGACACAATGCATAAAAAAAATGGCTCAAAAAAACTCTCCCCAATGCACCATTCTCGACCCATTCTCAATTGCCCATGCTAAGGATTCAAAAAATGCTCCTTGAAGACACAAAAATCTGAAATTGCAAGGCTCAAGGCCGACATATGCTTCAAACTTTGCAAAACTTTTATTTTTTCTTCATTTTCTCTCATTTCCTCTCATTCTTCTCTCTCCCTCTCATTCTTCTCTCTCTCTCTCGGCCTTGGCCGAGTTTCTACACTCCATAGCTTATCTTCATCACTCCATGGTTCATCAAGGCATGCAAGAAGCTAGGGAGCTCGACTAAGCAAGCTAGGTTGCAAGAAACACACATGCAAGCTCTTTGAACCTCCATTTCGGCTTAGGTGAGTTTGCTAGCTTCCATTTCTTTTCTTCTTGTTCTAACCACATGCACCTACTAAGAACATGGTAACTTAGCTAGGAAATTAGAGAAATCCCAAGTTGTCTCTCGGCTAAGCAAGCAAAAAGATCATCTTTGTGCTTCACCAAGAGTTTGAGCATCTTCTTTGTTGTCTTGCAAAGGTGAGGGCTAAAACTTCTTGAAAATATTTCAAAAAAACCACATGCATGCCCTTAAATTCTATCTTTACTTCTGTACTTGAGATATGTGTGTGTTCATGAGCTTTTATAAACATGCATGGCAAGATTCTTGGCTAGAATGTGATGATAGATGAAATCGTGTATGTGACAGCCTTCTGTCTTGTTGGTACGAGGTGATTTTGGCTAGGTAAAAGATGTTGTAAATGCGTAAAAATTGGTAGGTAACTAGTTTTTCCAGTTCGGAACACTTTTCACATAAATAGGCCAAAGTTAATTTTGACTCTAAGGTCCCCAAAATGACTAATTATCAAAATGTGTTAAAATCTGGAAAGTCTGGAAAAATGAAGCAGGTTTTGGCAGATTCACTGACCTTGTAGAACGAACCAGTTTTAACTTAGTAAATGACATCCAAAATACATGAAATTTGGTATGCTGATAGAGTTTTCGGTTTTGGACATTTTTGTCAGAAATGGACCAAGGCTAAATCTGAACCTAAGGCCCTCAAAAACGACAAGCATTGAAATGTGTGCAAATCTGGATAGTTTTGTGTAGTCTCACTGTTTTGGCTATTACTCTTGAACCCGAACTCCAAATGATGCGAGGTTTGTTTATGAATTTAGTTCACTCCTTAAGCATTCATTTGACATCTTGTTCACTGGAATTCGAGATTGTTTTCTTGTCTTAATGATTGTGGTAGTGAGGGTTTCACCTATTGATATGCTTAGAAAATTAATGTAGCTTCCCTTGTTGTATTAAATGCTTGGGATTGTGGCATTTGGATGTTGTTTGGACTGTTTTGAATGATTGAGGGTGTTGGAATTAATCAATGCATGGCTTGAGCTTAATTACGAGATGACTTGGGGTTTAATCGCACGGGTAAGCACGAATTGAAACCCTAGTAACTAGGTAAACTTGCTAAGTGTTGATCCTTTGGATATTGTGTTTGAATATGTGTTTAGTAGGCTGCCCGTAGTTTCCCTCATAGCCCTAAACATGATTTCGATGATTACATGTTGATAAGTAGGCTTTTCTTGCACCTGGTCCCACGTAGATGTCGTTGCATGATGAGTAATCTTATTGTTTGATTACGTGAACTTTGAAATGAGTTATATGACTTGATTTACGTGCGTTACATGGCTGCCCGTTTAATGTTCATATAACTCCATGTGCTTTTCAAGTGAATTTACTTGTCATATCGTGTCTCGCGTGTTTAACTGTCAATGTGCAATCTTATGACTGCTCGGAGGCAACCTACCTTGTTGTCCTCTAAATGTGATATATTAAATGTCATAAATGTGCATTGCATACAAGGTTGCAACCTTTCATTTTGGCGTGGTAGCGTTCACGCATACCGGGCGGCATCGGGCTTGCCGGTGCAACCGTGACTACCGTTGTCCAATTCCTTCTCTCGCTTGGGGGCTAGACTTCCTCGGAGAGTTGGGTCGTAGGATTTCGGGGTACATCCAGAGTACACATATTTGGCGTGATAAGGGGATGAATTGAAGTCGACCGCAACAACTGATACTGGAAATAAAATGAGAGCAAAAGCTCACTGTATCCTTTTCACTATGTGTATAAGTACTCTCGCTTGGTTCCTAGAGGACCTCGGGGAAGAAAGATGGGTAATTGTGTTCCTTTGCTTTTACATTACATTATGTACTTACTTGTGATATATTCATGTTTGCAAAAAGGGTTTTCATAAGTTGAACCGGAAAACGAGTTTCAAAACTTATTTCTCGTTCCCCCTCACTGAGTTCATAAGGACTCATCCTTTTTTATCATCTCAGGTGAAGAAGACCAAGAACAGGTACCCGAGGACGACGTGCCTAACGATGATTCCTTGGAATGATTGCTTGCCCTATGTGCCTTACGTGACTATGGCCATTTTGTGAACAATATGTTGCTTGAAGACTATTTCATTTCTTATGATGCTTACTATTGTAATGTAAAAGACATCCGTTGTAATTTGGGGTCTAATTTTGGCTTGTACTGATAATAACTAGATAGACACTACTATGGTCGTTTTTGCTATCATTATTAGCTAGTATCTATCATAGGATTATGAAATATCAGGTAAGGACTAAGTAAAATGAACCTATCCAATCTTAAGCAGGTACCCATTGTTAAGCTAAGATCAATAGGTACTTTTGTAATGAGGATTAACAAACAAACGAGACATAGTATCATGCTAGGTTATTAATCAAACGAGACTTCGAGATAACTAGTAGGCGTTTCGATTGATGGTAAATAGTAATCTTAGTTGGAAATGAAATTTGTGGCGTTTAGAGGACTAGGTCAAACTAAAGAGCCCAATTACAGCCGTTATGCTGTTGATTTTCTGAAAAAATTGTGGAGTCTAGGCTAAACGTTAAGTGTTAAACTTTCATGAACGATTGAGTACGAGACATGACTTGAATGTTTAGATCACACCCTAGTCTAATATTTATAGGCCAGGTTGGGGCGTGACACCTTATAGAAAGAATAGTATCAGAGCTTAGATTGCTTAAGCCGGGTTTAACTCTTGGACCATGGGTATAGCCCTAAGGTAATTAGGATGACTTCTCTATATGTTATTGTGTGATAATGTTAATTGTGCCTTCTATGTTCTATGTTCTTATGTGATTAACTTGTCTTAACTGTTTCTAGAACTATGTGTTTATGTAAAATTATATGTTGCATATCTTATGCATTAAATTCTTGTCCTGCATATTTCAATAAATTGTGCATCGTAATTTGTGCCTATAGATGGCTGGCCCTAGTACCCGCACTACTAATAGGAGCGGTGAGACCCAAGAGACCGGAGATGCCTATCAAACTAATCCCCGCATGGCTATGTTTAATATGATAGCGAATGCCATGGTTCGCGTGTCACGAGTGATGGAACGCCAAGTTGCACATAAAGCCAACAACAACAACAACAGGAATGATGGTAACCATGGGAGACATAGCAGAATGAGGGAGTTCCTTGACTTTCGCCCGTCCAAATTCCACGGGGAAGTTGATGATGAAAAAGCAGAGGCTTGGCTGTCTGTGATCGAGAGGATTTTCAGGCCACTTGACTATACTGATGAAGAAAATGTGGAGTTTGCTGTGTTTCTGTTGCACGGGGATGCTGAGCATTGGTGGCACACTGTGGAGGCACTGTGGGAAATTGATCATACACCTCGCTTGTGAGGTAATTTCGTTAAGACATTCAAGGAGAAATATGTACCTGCAGTTTCCAGGCAGAGGCGGATTGAGGAATTCATGCACTTGAACCAGGGTAACATGACGGTGGCCTAGTACGAGGCTCGTTTTGACCGACTGTCCCGCTATGCTCAATACATGGTTAGTACTCCTGAGGCGAAGATGTGGAAATTTACGATTGGATTGAGGCCAGAGATTCAGGACCAGTCGGCTTCGCATGACTTCGATACCTATTCTGCTCTCTTTGCTGCTGCTTCCCGAGTTGAGAAGAGGAAACTTGATAAAGCCGGTTCGAGTCAGCCAAACAAGAAACCATACCAGCCTGCAGGTCAACAGAGGAAATTCCAGAGCCAGAGTCGTACTCAGGGCCAGAGCCAGAACAGACCAGCTAATAACCGTGGCCCGACTAAAGCATCATCGGCCTCTTCCACCTGCGGATCCATAGGTAGTTCACCTACTACTCAGTCTGTCAACTATTCCTACTGTGACAAGAAGGGGCATATCGAGGCCCAATACTAGAAGAAGTCAGGATGATGTGTGCGGTGTGGCAGTGATCAGCATCAGATCAAGGATTGCCCTAAATGGCAAGCAGGACAAAATCAGGTTAAACCAGCTGGTAGAGGCAAGACTTCAGTTCCTAGAGCTCAGGCTCGAGCTTATGCTATTGAGTGCGAGGAGCTTCCAGAGGAGACCGCTGTTGTTGAAGGTACATTCTTCATACTGAATCAACCTGTTAGGTTGCTAATTGATCCAGGTGCTACTCATTCATTTATTACTCCCTTATGTGTGCAACGTGTGAAACTACGAGTTGTATGTTTGCCTTACGAAGTAGAAGTTGGTACTCCGATGGGTTCTAAACTTGTTACTAGCTCAGCTTGTAAAGCATGTAAAATCCAAATTAAGGATAGGGAATTCTCAGCCATTCTTATTGTAATACCTTTTCGAGACTATGAGGTCATCTTAGGGATGGACTGGTTGGCAAAGCATCATGCCCAACTAGATTGCTGGACGAAGATTGTAACGCTCTGGGTGCCTGGTTAACCAATACTAGAAGTAATGGGTCGAAGAGATTTCACTGGGAGTTCCATCATTTCATCTACGAAAGCAGTGAAGTCCTTGAGAAAAGGGTGTAGTGGATACTTAGCTTACCTCATCAACAAGCCGTCGGACAAAGCTAAGTTGGAGAAGACGTCAGTGATCAAAGACTATGCGGATGTGTTTCCAGAAGAATTTCCCGATTTACCCCCAAATCGGGAGATCGAGTTCATTATAGAGTTACTGCCTGGCACCCAACCGATATCTAAAGCTCCCTATCGTATGGCACCAGCCGAGCTACAAGAATTGAAGGACCAATTGCTAGGATTGTTGAAGAAGGGGTTTGTTCAACCAAGTTCTTCTCCATGGGGTGCACCAGTCCTATTTGTAAAGAAGAAAGACGGAACGTTGAGGCTATGCATTGATTACCGAGGATTGAACCAAGTGACTGTCAAGAATAAATACCTACTTCCACTGATCGATGAGTTATTTGATCAACTTCAAGGAGCCAAAGTGTATTCGAAACTCGACTTGAAGCAAGGGTACTATCAGTTGCAGATCAAAAAGGAAGATGTGCCTAAAACGGCTTTCAGGACAAGATATGGGCATTATGAATATGTTGTGATGCCATTTGGACTAACTAATGCCCCTGTAGCTTTTATGGACTTGATGCACAGGGTGTTTCAACCTTATTTGGACCAATTTGTAGTGGTCTTCATTGATGATATTTTGGTGTACTCGAAATCCGAGGCTAAGCATGAACAACATCTGCAATTGGTATTGCAGAAACTTTGAGAGCATCAATTGTATGCAAAGTTTAGCAAGTGCGAATTTTGGTTGCAGCAGATTGCATTTTTGGGGCATATCATATCCCAAGAGGGAATAGCAGTGGATCCAGCAAAGATAGAAGCGGTGATGTCTTGGAAGAAGCTGAAAAACGTTACGAAGGTTCGGAGTTTTCTCGATCTAGCCGGCTATTATCGGAGGTTCGTGAAGGATTTCTCAAAGATTGCAGGACCGCTTACAAAGCTCACTCAAAAGAAAACAAAGTTCGTGTGGGATGACAAGTGTGAGAACAACTTCCAAGAATTGAAGAAAAGATTGACTACCGCACCTGTTCTTGCATTGCCTGAAGGGAGCCAAGGTTTTGTAATCTATAGCAATGCTTCAAAGGAAGGTCTAGGTTGTGTGTTGATGCAAAATGGTAGAGTGATTGCGTATGCCTCTAGGAAACCGAAACCGTATGAATTGAGCTACCCGACGCATGATTTGGAGTTAGCGGCTATTGTGTTTGCACTCAAGAAGTGGAGGCACTATCTGTGGGGTAACAAGTTTGAGGTGTTTACTGATCACAAGAGCTTGAAATACTTGTTCTCACAAAAAGAGTTGAACATGAGGCAAAGACGGTGGATGGAGCTTTCGGATGATTATAATTGCACAATCAATTATGTGCCCGGTAAAGTGAATATAGTTGCAAATGCCTTAAGTAGGAAAGCAAGCATGACAAAACTGGAAGTCAAGGTGCAGGAGTTGTTGGAGGAAGCATTTTTGTGGAAACCACAATTGACTCGAAAATGGTTACTATTTACCACTACACAGGTTCAATTGACCTTGTTGTCTGAATTATGAGAGGCTCAACAGAAGGACCAACAATTTCAGAAGATTAAAGAAAGCAACACAGATTTCAAGTTTCATGATGATGGTGTTTGGAGGTTTAAGAATCAGATTTGTGTTCCTAATGAGCCAGAGCTGAAAAAGAAGATTCTTGAAGAAGCCCATAATTCAAGATACACTATTCACCTCAGCGGAACAAAGATGTGCTAGGATTTGAAGCAACACTATTGGTGGAATAACATGAAAAGAGAGATTGCGGAGTTTATGGCACGGTGTTTGACTTGCCAGAGAGTCAAAGCGGAACATCAACGACCAGCAGGTTTACTTCAGCCATTGGAGATTCCTCAATGGAAATGGGAACATATAACTATGGACTTTGTTATGGACCTGCCCATGTCACAAAAAGCTCATGACGCCGTTTGGGTCATAGTGGATAGATTGACTAAGTCAGCGCACTTTTTA
Source organism: Ehretia macrophylla (assembly GCA_037974665.1). Lineage (NCBI taxonomy): Eukaryota > Viridiplantae > Streptophyta > Magnoliopsida > Boraginales > Ehretiaceae > Ehretia > Ehretia macrophylla. The sequence goes on along the minus strand of CM075771.1, from coordinate 44,360,398 downwards.
CCGATAAACAAGGAGGATAGTCCTGAGAAATTGGGAGATATGTATGTGGCGGAGATTGTAAGATTGCACAGGATGCATGTGAGTATTGTATCAGATAGGGATCCTCGTTTTACTTCCCGATTTTGGAAGAGATTGCAAGAAGCTTTGGGAACGAAGTTGAGTTTCAGTACGACTTTTCACCCTCAGACTAATGGACAATCTGAGAGAACTATTCAGATTCTGGAGGATATGCTGAGGGCGTGTGTTTTAGACTTCGGGAAAGGTTGGGAGAAATACATGTCTCTAGCGGAGTTCGCTTATAATAATAGTTATCAGGCCACTATCGGGATGGCCCCATTTGAGGCGTTGTATGGACGTAAGTATCGATCCCCAATTTACTAGGATAAAGTAGGTGAGACGAAGACTTTTGACCCGACCCTTCTACCTGAACTTATGAAGACTGTTGATAATATCCACCTTATCCGGAAACAGATGCTTACCGCCCAGAAAAAGCAGAAAAGTTATGCAGACTGACGGAGACGGAGCCTAGAGTTTGAGGTCGGCGATAAGGTGTTCTTGAAGATATCACCTCAGAGGGGATTGATTAAACACGACAAGGGTAGAAAGTTGAGCCCGAGGTTTGTAGGACCATTCGAGATAATTGAGAAGGTTGGCAAGTTGGCGTATCGCCTAGAACTACCCCAAAACCTCTCCAATATTCACGACGTCTTTCATGTTTCAAAGCTATGGAAGTATCACCCTGATCCATCGCATATCTTGGCGCCAGAGCCATTGCAGCTTCGGGAGAACTTGTCTTATGAAGAGAAGCCCATTCGGATCCTAGACCAGCAAGATCGGGAGTTGCGCAACAAATCTATACCGATGGTGAAAGTGTTGTGGGATCATCATGGAGTTGAAGAAGCAAAATGGGAAAGGCGAGACCAGATGGAGCAACAGTATCCAGCTTTATTTCAAAGGTAATATTGAATTTCGAGACGAAATTCTTTTAAGGAGGGGAGGATGTAAGGCCCGACCTCGATTTGCGTGTGATACCTCATTTCGTGTGCCTAACCTAGATTTGCGTGCCTTGACCTAGGTTTAAGAATTGTGTTTCGTTTTGTGTGCCTTGTATTGAATTACATGCATTCATTTAGGGTTGCGTGCATTTACTTGGAAAACGTGCATTCATCTCGTAGTTCGTACCTTACCTCGTAGTGCGTGTCCAAAACCTAGGAAAGCGTGCCCTCACGCTAATCGAGAATGCATCTTACACGAAGCACTAGATCATTAGTTAATCCTACAAATCCTACTAACTAATATTAAATTGCTAATTCAACCCACTAGAAGACAAAATCTCACAAAAAGCAAGACATTCTTTATTCTTTATTCTTTATTCTTTGCATATCCCAAACACTCAATTAAATAATGCTCAACAAGAGAAAAAAAAATTCAGATTTGGACACATCTTTGGCCGACCACTAGGAGCTTTGAGCATGCAATCCAATTTCAAAATGTATTCCTCAAACATTCTATGACAATTTAATGACACAATGCATAAAAAAATGGCTCAAAAAAACTCTCCCCAATGCACCATTCTCAATTGCCCATGCTAAGGATTCAAAAAATGCTCCTTGAAGACACAAAAATCTGAAATTGCAAGGCTCAAGGCCGACATATGCTTCAAACTTTGCAAAACTTTTATTTTTTCTTCATTTTCTCTCATTTCCTCTCATTCTTCTCTCTCCCTCTCATTCTTCTCTCTCTCTCTCGGCCTTGGATGAGTTTCTACACTCCATTGTTTATCTTCATCACTCCATGGTTCATCAAGGCATGCAAGAAGCTAGGGAGCTCTACTAAGCAAGCTCGGTTGCAAGAAACACACATGCAAGCTCTTTGAACCTCCATTTCAGCTTAGGTGAGTTTGCTAGCTTCCATTTCTTTTCTTCTTGTTCTAACCACATGCACCTACTAAGAACATGGTAACTTAGCTAGGAAATTAGAGAAATCCCAAGTTGTCTATCGGTTAAGCAAGGAAAAAGATCAACTTTGTGCTCCACCAAGAGTTTGAGCATCTTCTTTGTTGTCTTGCTAAGGTGAGGGCTAAAACTTCTTGAAAATCTTTCAAAAAAACCACAAGCATGCCCTTAAATTCTATCTTTACTTATGTACTTGAGATATATGTGTGTTCATGAGCTTTTATAAACATGCATGGCAAGATTCTTGGCTAGAATGTGATGATAGATGAAATCGTGTATGTGACAGCCTTCTGTCTTGTTGGTACGAGGTAATTTTGGCTAGGTAAAAGATATTGTAAATGCTTGAAAATTGGTAGGTAACTATTTTTTCCAGTTCGGAACACTTTTCGCAGAAATAGGACAAAGCTAATTTTAACTCTAAAGTCCTCAAAATGACTAATTATCAAAATGTGTTCAAATCTGGAAAGTCTGGAAAAATGAAGCAGGTTTTGGCAGATTCACTAATCTTGTAGAACGAACCAGTTTTAACTTAGTAAATGATATCCAAAATGCATGAAATTTGGTGTGCTGCTATATTTTTCAGTTCTGGACTTTTTTGTCAGAAATGGACCAAGGCTAAATCTGACACTAAGGCCCTAAAAAATGACAAGCATTGAAATGTGTGCAAATCTGGACAGTTTTGTGTAGTCTCACTGTTTTGGCTATAACTCTTGAACCCGAACTACAAATGATGCGAGGTTTGTTTCTGAATTTAGTTCACTCCTTAAGATTTAATTTGACATATTGGTCACTGGAATTGGAGACTGTTTGCTTGTCTTAATTATTGTGAGAAAACAGTCCATTGCAGTGAGGGTTTCACCTATTGATATGCTTAGAAAAATTAATGTAGCTTCCCTTGTTGTATTAAATGCTTGGGATTGTGGCATTTGGATGTTGTGTGGACTGTTTTGAATACTTGAGGGTGTTGGAATTAATCAATGCATGGCTTGAGCTTAATTACGAGATGACTTGGGGTTTAATCGCACGGGTAAGGACGAATTGAAACCCTAGTAACTAGGTAAACTTGCTAAGTGTTGATCCTTTGGATATTGTGTTTGAATATGTGTTTAGTAGGCTACCCGTAGTTGCCCTCATAGCCCTAAACATGATTTCGATGATTACATGTTGATAAGTAGGCTTTTCTTGCACCTGGTCCCACGTAGATGTTGTTGCATGATGAATAATCTTATTGTTTGATTACGTGAACTTTGAAATAAGTTATATGACTTGATTTACGTGCGTTACATGGCTGCCCGTTTAATGTTCATATAACTCCATGTGCTTTTCAAGTGAATTTACTTGTCATATCGTGCCTCGCGTGTTTAACTATCAATGTGCAATCTTATGACTGCTCAGAGGCAACCTACCTTGTTGTCCTCCAAATGTGATATATTAAATGTCATAAATGTGCATTGCATACAAGGTTGCAACCTTTCATTCTGACGTGGTAGCGTTCACGCACACCGGGCGGCATCGGGCTTGCCAGTGCAACCGTGACTACCATTGTCCAATTCTCTCTCTCACTTGGGGGCTAGACTTTCTCGGAGAGTTGCGTCGTAGGATTTCGGGGTACATCTGGAGTACACCCACTTGGCGTGATAAGGGGATGATTTGAAGTCGGCCGCAACAACTGATACTGGAAATGAACCGAGAGCAAAAGCTCACCGTATCCTTTTCACTATGTGTATAAGTACTCTCGCTTGGTTCCTAGAGGACCTCGGGGAGGAAAGACGGGTAATTGTGTTACTTTACTTTTACATTACATTATGTACTTACTTGTGATATATTCATGCTTGCAAAAAGGGTTTTCATAAGTTGAACCGGAAAACGAGTTTCAAAATTTATTTCTCGTTCCCCCTCGCTGAGTTCATAAGGACTCACCCTCTTTTATCATCTCAGGTGAAGAAGACCAAGAACAGGTACCCGAGAACGATGTGCCTAACGATAATTCCTTGGAATGATTGCTTGCCCTCTGTGCCTTACGTGACTATGGCCATTTTGTGAAAAATGTATTGCTTGAAGACTATTTCATTTCTTATGATGCTTGCTATTGTAATGTAAAAGACCCCCGTTGTAATTTGGGTCTAATTTTGGCTTGTACTAATAATAACTAGATAGACACTACTATGGTCATTTTTGCTACTGTTATTGGCTACTATCTATCATAGGATTATGAAATATCATGTAAGGACTAAGTAAAATAAACCTATCCAATCTTAAGCAGGTACCCATTGTTAAGCTAAGATTAATAGGTACTTTTGTAACGAGGATTAACAAACAAACGAGACATAGTATCATGCTAGGTTATTAATCAAACGAGACTTCGAGATAACTAATAGGCGTTTCAATTGATGGTAAATAGTAATCTTAGTTGGAAATGAAATTTGAGGCGTTTAGAGGACTAGGTCAAACTAAAGAGCCCAATTACAACCGTTATGCTGCCGATTTTTCGAAAAAATTGTGGAGTCTAGGCTAAACGTTAAGTGTTAAACTTTCATGAACAATTGAGTACGAGACATGACTTGAATGTTTAGATCACAACCTAATCTAACCTTTATAGGTCGGGTTGGGGCGTGACACAGCCGGTCAGGCTTGGTGCCCCCGTCGTAGAGCTCTCGGAGAGCTTTCCAACGGTATGCTGTTTAACACCCCGATCCCTCTCGAGACTGGGAGTTCTATCAATTAATCTAATCACAACCCAAACCAAACCCGGGCATAATTTTCAGGGAAAACAGACGGAATCTCCTCTGTTTCTAGGCAAAATGTAAAACCTGCGATAGCATATAAGTGGACCAATACCATGTCCAAACATTCAAAACCACCTCAAGGCCATCCGAGACTCGGTTCTCAACAATTTACACTCAGCAAGTATACATACATTTCCAATTTAAAAGCTAACCTATCTCTTTTCATTTTTGACAAGTACATTCAAACTAGACAGTTAAACCATACTAAGCTACTGCATAAAATAAACTATCATGCCATTCTAACTCTTTTCCTTTGGACATTACAAACATGCATTGAAGTTAAGCTATGCTAACTAATTATATAAACTAGCTTATCAATTCACCTTAGCTACTTAACTAAATTTAAATTTCATTTCTTTTGACAATAAATACAAACAACATATGAACATACATCTTTACAAACTTCAACACTCAAGCCACATAGGCACGCAAGACAACTCTTCAGGCAACGAACTTTCACAAAATCACGAACTTTCCAGCTAATATGACATTTCCGGAAATGTGGTGGTAAGGAGTGAGTATACACAACACGTATACTCAGTGAGGGTGAGACAGATATCGAGGTGGAGAGAAAGAAAGTCGTGCAATGCAAATAGGCACAATTAAGCAATAAAGTCAATAAGAAAGCATTCAATACAAACGACAATATAATAAACATTCAAGAAAGCATTAACACAACCATTCAAAGCTATACCACACTCTGACGGCTATGGTTCACTCATACGAGCAATATACCATTTCACGAGCGATACATCAATCTCGAGCTTGATGTTGACAACGATGAAAATAAGCGCGCAACCACCTTATAACACCAGTTTGGAATACCCTGGGAGTAACCATCAATTCTACGACCCAAATCTCCCTGGGAGGCAACCCAAGCGAGAAAAGGGAATAGCCACGGAGCTAGAGCAACCAACACTGGCAACCCGAGGTTACCCAGAGAGGCCCATCACTCACGCGCTGGACACTATGCAATGCAAGACTCGATACAAGGTGATAAACGAGCAATAGTACAACAACACAGATAGAGGAGATAAACGAGATGTCAAGCATTATTCAACAATTGTTAAACATTTCAATCAATAATCAACTCTAACAAGCGTAATAAGCATTAACAAGCATTTGAAATCAAACAAGTAACAAGAAGAACACCAACTAACATTATCAAGCAATAACAAGTATTCTATAGGCGTTATAAACATTCTATAAACATTATAAACATTCTATAAGCATTATAAACATTCTATAAGCATTATAAACATTCTATAAGCAATATACTATGAAAACACACAAAATCCCAAAAATGTCCCCAACTTTCAAAACTCTACTACTTTCAAACGAGCCACGAGCTTTGGAAACCGACTTCACCAATCCTCCTAGGTCACCATAGGGCACGTCTAAAGACCCCGAAACCCTACTTTATCCTAGAATTCATGCAAAGTCCCGATTTCCCCCTTTGCTGGTTTGAACTACAACTATACTAACCAAACACCCAACCAACGCCATAATCGCACCAAAAGTGCTTCCATGGCCTCCCGAAACAATGCCATCACGCAATACGAGAAAATGCTAAACTCAACCTAAAAGACCCTGACTTTCACCAAGGCATATTTCTCGTTTTTTCCATTACGCAACCTAAATAAATCATGCATTTAGACATTCTAGCATACCTAGCACCTTTTCACATCAACAGACAGCATAACAGCACAACTTTATAGTTTCAAGGGTTTACTATTCATAAAATACTATTCAACTAACAATTTATATTTCAATTTCAATATTCAACCGCAGAAAATGTTAGAAAGCTATAAATACGTGTTCTACGATTGCTAGGGAACATACTTTAAGCCTCAAATCAATTAAAACAACAATATACGGATAAAATTCAAAAATCAAAGTTAATACACAAAATATTCAAATGCGCAAATAACGATGAAACCCTCACCTTAGACGCTCCTAGACGCTAGGAAAACCTCGTAGAATGCCTCGGAAACCACCCCGTGCAAGCTCACGCGAAGAATCGAAGATTTGATGTTGAATTTTCTTTTTTTTCTCTCCTTATTTTTTCGGCCCTGCCCTCTTCTGTTCAGCTCTGTTTTTTTTTTTTTTGTGTTATTTTAGGCTATTAAAAGATGACACAAGGTCAAAAGGTCAAAGCTTTGGTCAATGCTCACTTATGTTGGTCAAACTAGCTTATTTTATGCATTTTAAAGCTAAGACAACTAATGAAATATTAATTCTAGATAACAACAATTAAAATATAAAATTTAAGACACCAAACACTAGTTTTCACTATTTGTTGAGGACTAGGAACCGCTCTCTAACTATCGCTCTCGATATGCTATGCACTTTGCGTCAACCAAGAAGTGACAATTAAATCTCAAAGAATTTAAGAAATATATCATTTTTGGAAAGCATCATAGTTTAAAATTTATTCCGGCTCGGAGTTACTTTTCATTTAATTGAAATCCGAGCATTTAAGTGCAAGAAAAATAAAACCGATTGACATCAATATGAAAAGTAGTTGATATTCCGTTAAAATAATTAGCTCAAGTATTATTCTAGTTACTTCTAAAAGAATCATGAAAATAAAGCTTCAAATAAATGTTTAACTAAAAATAAACACAAATCCAATGCTAACATTTAAGATGTCACTTAATTAATCATAAGAGAATAAATTCAATTACTATAATTATTAGAAATAGATAATAATCTTTTAATTATTCAATATACAACTACTAAATGCTTCCAAGAGAAATATTAAAATAGTGCAAATTGGTTGATTTAACTAATTAAACATTTAATTAAATGCAGTCAAGTTCTATTAAATGGATGCCGGGTTCGGGTTATCACATCCTTCCCCCCTTAAAACAATTGCGTCCTCCCAATTCTTCTTCCAATAGAACTCAGCATCATCTGAAATCCAATTCTGACTAATCTTCAACGGTTGAAGAATCCCGTTGACACGAATATCGAAGAAGAATAAAATTCCAACCAAGACCGCCGAGATAATACCAATAAAGACTAAAGCAAAGATACTGTAGATGTCATTAATACCACACAATAACGACAAGAAGAATACCCCACGGACGAATCTCCAATAGAAGTCTAACTATTACTGCCCGAGAATTCCCAAGCAAGAAGCCAAATAAAAGCTCAAACAAAGGTTCCATCTAGAGGTCCAAAGAAGTACCCCGCTGGTCATGAATTTCATAGAAGAATTCCTTGTTAAGAGTGCTGAAGAAAATACCTAGAAGCCCAATCAAATATACTTCCAAAGTTCCAAAGAAGCCTTCCAAATAATAACCCCATGGGACAACCAATTAGATTCCGAGTTTTACTAGCAAATGCTGAGAGGAATGTCAAAGGAAATAGTAGAGAAAATATAATATGCCCAATAAGACAACCAAGTTGAATAACAAACATAGTTTCCCAGATGGACGAAAACTCCAAGGATAAACACCAAACTGGTGAACAATATACCGAAACCAAACTCTGAGGCCTCTTCATTGTTTGCCAAGTGAGAACTTCATACAACTTTGCCAATAAGGAAAATACCAATAGAACGCCCAATAAGAATTTCAAAGAATACCATAAGTTGTATTATACAATAAGTCTGATAGGAACTCCAAATACCAAACCTACTGAGGAACACTAAAGAAGATATCCGAAACAATGCTCCAATAAGAAAGTAGCCAAGTTTGCCCAATAAGTAAATACTAAATAAATGGCCACTAAGGATCCTAGAGAATGCCATTGAAGAATTTCCATTCAGGGATGCCAATGTCACACCAATAAAGACCGAGACACATATACCATAGATATTATTGTGCAGTAAGGCCGATTGAAATCCCAATAGCCAAATCCACCGAGAAATGCCAACAGATGTCTCCAAAGAATACCCATTAATAAAACCAAAGAATGCTCCAAAAAATAACCAAATAAAACCCCAAGAGAAAGCTACTCTTTCACAATTGTTAAGCACAGAGGAGAACCATAGAGATTCGCCAATAACCAAGCTCCAAAAGCAAACACCAACTTCCAAATCAAGGCTAGTTAAATGCCATTCATTTCCTGCCAATCCATACACCTTGGAAAGCCAGCTGCGAACCACTTTCTTTACGGGAGGAAGAGGACTTACTTACCATTTCCATAGGACATGTATGAATGCCAATATATCACAGTTATACACATGCCTTAAACTATTATGCAAGCAAGTTTACGAAACAGTTTATTCAACAAAGTCACTCAAGCACGACAATCAAGTCAAGCACAACATAATCAATTCAAATCACGGCATAGCTAACTCAAGACATTCTATACACACATTACAAGTAATACTTCAAGCAAATAACAATTCACGAGGTCGATTCAATTCACGATGCCAATTCAATAAGTCAATTCGATAGACAACTAGACATTTCACCTTTCTTGAGAAACATTTAACACATAACACATAACTTTATCACATAAGTGCATACATTCAAGTCAAGACACACATTCTCACATACAAGCATACACTTTCAAGACACACTTAACAAGCACACATTCAAGGGTCACTACTAACCAGACCGAGGACCCTGTCCCGGCTTATGAGCTAGACAAGCTCTGATACCACCTGTAATACCCCGATCCCCCTCGAGACCGGGAGTTCTATCAATCAATCTAATCACAACCCAAACCAAACCCGGGCATAATTTTCAGGGAAAACGGACGGAGTCTCCCCTGTTTCTAGGCGAAATGTAAAACCTGCGATAGCATATAAGTGGACCAATACCATGTCCAAACATTCAAAACCACCTCAAGGCCATCCGAGCCTCGGTTCTCAACAATTTACACTCAGCAAGTATACATACATTTCCAATTTAAAAGCTAACCTATCTATTTTCATTTTTGACAAGTACATTCAAACTAGATAGTTAAACCATACTAAGCTACTGCATAAAATAAACTATCATGCCATTCTAACTCTTTTCCTTTGGACATTACAAACATGCATTGAAGTTAAGCTATGCTAACTGATTATATAAACTAGCTTATCAATTTACCTTAGCTACTTAACTAAATTTAAATTACATTTCTTTTGACAATAAATACAAACACCATCTGAACATACATCTTTACAAACTTCAACACTCAAGCCACATAGGCACGCAAGACAACTCTTCAGGCAACGAACTTTCACGAAATCACGAACTTTCCAGCTAACATGACATTTCCTGAAATGTGGTGGTGAGGAGTGAGTATATACAACACGTATACTCAGTGAGGGCGAGACAGATATCGAGGTAGAGAGAAAGAAAGTCGTGCAATGCAAATAGGCACAATTAAGCAATAAAGTCAATAAGAAAGCATTCAATACAAACGACAATATAATAAACATTCAAGAAAGCATTAACACAACCATTCAAAGCTATACCACACTCTGAAGGCTATAGTTCACTCATACGAGCAATATACCATTTCACGAGCGATACATCAATCTCGAGCTTGATGTTGACAACGATGACAATAAGCGTGCAACCACCTTATAACACCAGTTTGGAATACCCCGGGAGTAACCATCAATTCTACGACCCAAATCTCCCTGGGAGGCAACCCAAGCGAGAAAAAGGAATAGCCACGAAGCTAGAGCAACCAACACTGGCAACCCGAGGCTACCCAGAGAGGCCCATCACTCACGCGTTGGACACTATGCAATGCAAGACTCGATACAAGGCGATAAACGAGCAACAGCACAACAACATAGATAGAGGAGATAAACGAGATGTCAAGCATTATTCAACAATTGTTAAACATTTCAATCAATAATCAACTCTAACAAGCGTAATAAGCATTAACAAGCATTTGAAATCAAACAAGTAACAAGAAGAACACCAACTAACATTATCAAGCAATAACAAGTATTCTATAGGCATTATAAATATTCTATAAACTTTATAAACATTCTATAAGCATTATAACATTCTATAAGCAATATACTATGAAAACACACAAAATCCCAAAAATGTCCCCAACTTTCAAAACGCTACTACTTTCAAACAAGCCACGAGCTTTGGAAACCGACTTCACCAATCCTCCTAGGTCACCATAGGGCACGTCTAAAGACCCCGAAACCCTACTTTACCCTAGAATTCACGCAAAGTCCCGATTTCCCCCTTTGCTCATTTGAACTACAACTATACTAACCAAACACCCAACCAACGCCATAATTGCACCAAAAGTACTTCCATGGCCTCCCAAAACAATGCCATCACGCAATACGAGAAAATGCTAAACTTGACCTAAACGACCCTGACTTTCACCAAGGCATATTTCTCATTTTTTCCATTACGCAACCTAAATAAATCATGCATTTAGACATTCTAGCATACCTAGCACCTTTTCACATCAACAGACAGCATAACAGCGTAACTTTATCGTTTCAAGGGTTTACTAGTCATAAAATACTATTCAACTAACAATTTATATTTCAATTTCAATATTCAATCGCAGAAAATGTTAAAAAGCTATAAATACGTGTTCTACGATTGCTAGGGAACATACTTTAAGCCTCAAATCAATTAAAACAACAATATACAGATAAAACCCAAAAATTAAAGTTAATACACAAAATATTCAAATGCGCAAATAACGATGAAACCCTCACCTTAGATGCTCCTAGACGCTAGGAAAACCTCGTAGAATGCCTCAGAAACCACCCCGTGCAAGCTCACGCGAAGAATCGAAGATTTGATGTTGAATTTTCTTTTTTTTCTCCCCTTATTTTTTCAGCGCTGCCCTCTTCTATTCAGCTCTGTTTTTTTTTTTTATTTTGTGTTATTTTAGGCTATTAAAAGATGACACAAGGTCAAAAGGTCAAAGCTTTGGTCAATGCTCACTTAAGTTGGTCAAACTAGCTTATTTTATGCATTTTAAAGCTAAAACAACTAATGGAATATTAATTCTAGCTAACAACAATTAAAATATAAAATTTAAGACACCAAACACTAGTTTTCACTATTTGTTGAGGACTAGGAACCGCTCTCTAACTATCGCTCTCGATATGCTATGCACTTTGCGTCAACCAAGAAGTGACAATTAAATCTCAAAGAATTTAAGAAATATATCATTTTTGGAAAGCATCATAGTTTAAAATTTACTCCGGCTCGGAGCTACTTTTCATTTAATTGAAATCCGAGCATTTAAGTGCAAGAAAAATAAAACCGATTGACATCAATATGAAAAGTAGTTGATATTCCGTTAAAATAATTAGTTCAAGTATTATTCTAGTTACTTCTAAAAGAATCATGAAAATAAAGCTTCAAATAAATGTTTAACTAAAAATAAACACAAATCCAATGCTAACATTTAAGATGTCACTTAATTAATCACAAGAGAATAAATTCAATTACTATAATTATTAGAAATAGATAATAATCTTTTAATTATTCAATATACAACTACTAAATGCTTCCAAGAGAAATATTAAAATAGTGCAAATTGGTTGATTTAACTAATTAAGCATTTAATCAAATGCAGTCAAGTGCTATTAAATGCATGCCGGGTTCGGGTTATCACATGTTGTGCGCCGCATAACTCCTTACGGATCAAAAGTTATGGGCACCGGAGCGACGGATACGTGGTCACAAGCCCCACCCCTTATGTTTGCTGGCCCAACCTCTACGTGAAGTGAAGTTGTCTTGTCTAAGGTGCCTTGTGATTCGGTAATAGAAATGTGATGGATTAAGTTGTCGTCCTTTTCGCAGCTCACGACATACGATTCGGGTCAGAAAAACAGAGCAAAAGAAGAAAAGTGTCCCGAAACTAATGAAAACAATCAATTTTGGGCTTCGAAAATAGGCACAGTCGAGCAGGATTGGTGCCCCCGTCGTAGAGCTCTCGGCGAGCTTTCCAATGGTATGTTGTGTGCCGTGTAACTCCTTATAGATCAAAAGTTATGGGCACCGAAGCGACGGATACCTGGTCACGAGCCCCACGCCTTCTGTTTGCGAGCCCAGCCTCTACGTGAGGTGAAGTTGTCTTGCCCAAGGTACCATGTGATTCAGTAATAGAAATGTGGTAGATTAGGTTGTCGTCCTTTTCTTGGCTCACGATGTACGATCCGGGACAGAAAAACTGCGCAAAAGAAGATAAGTGTCCCTAAACTATTGAAAACGTTCGATTTTGGGCTCTAAAAACAGGCGCATCCAAGCAGGCTGGGTGGCCCCATCGTAGAGCTCTCGGAGAGCTTTCCAACAGTATGCTGTGCGTCGCGTAACTCCTTATGGATCAAAAGTTATGGGCACCGGAGCGACGGATACCTGGTCACAATTCCCACGACCTTTGTTTGCGGGCCCAGCCTCTACATGAAGTAAAGTTGTCTTGCCCAAGGTATCGTGTGATTTGGTAATATAAATGTGATAGATTAGGTTGTTGTCCTTTTCGTGGCTCACGACGTACGATCCGGGACGAAAAAACTGCGCAAAAGAAGATAAATGTCCTGAAACTGATGAAAATGTTAGATTTTGGGCTCCAAAAATAGGCGCAGTCGAGCAACCTGGGTGGCCCAGACGTAGAGCTCTCAGAGAGCTTTCCAACGGTATGCTGTGCGCCGCGTAACTCTTTACGGATCAATAGTTATGGGCACCGGGGCGACGGATACCTTTTCACAAGCCCCACGCCCTCTGTTTGCGGGCCCAGCCTCTACGCGAAGTGATTTTGTCTTGCCCAAGGTGTCGTGTGATTCAGTAATAGAAATGTGATGAATTAGGTTGTCGTCCTTTTCGCAGCTCACGACGTACGATCTGGGACGGAAAAACTACGCAAAAGAATAAAAGTGTCCCAAAACTTATGAAAATGTTAGATTTTAGGCTCCTAAAACAGGCGTAACCAAGCAGGCTAGGTGCCCCTATCGTTGAGTTCCCAGAGTTTTTTCCAACGGTATGTTGTGCGCCGCGTAACGCCTTACGGAGCAAAAGTTATGAGCACTGGAGCAACGGATACCTGGTCATAAGCCCCACGCCCTCTGTTTGCGGGCCTAGCCTTTACGTGAAGTGAAGTTGTCTTGCCCAAGGTGCCATATGATTCGGTAATAGAAATGTGATGGAATAGGATGTCGTCCTTTTTGCGGCTCACGACGTACGATCCGGGATGAAAAAATAGCGTAAAAGAAGAAAAGTGTCCAGAAACTGATGAAAATGTTTGATTTTAGGCTCAGCAAACAGGCGCAGCCGAGCAGGCTAGGTGCCCTTTTCGTAGAGCTCTCTCTTGCTTTCCAACGGTATGCTGTGCGCCGCGTAACTCCTTACGGATCAAAAGTTATGTGCACCAGAACGACGGATACCTGGTCACAAGCCCCTCGCCCTCTGTTTGCGGGCCCAGCCTCTACGTGAAGTGAAGTTGTCTTGCCCAAGGTGCCATGGGATTCGGTAATAGAACTGTGATGGATTAGGTTGTCGTCCTTTTCGCGGCTCACGACGTACGATCCGGGACAGAAAAACTGCGCAAAAGAAGAAAAGTGTCCCGAAATTGATAAAAATGTTCGATTTTGTGCTTTGAAAACAAGCGCAGCCTAGCAAGCTTGGTGCCCCCATTGTAGAGCTCTCGGAGAGCTTTCCAACAGTATACTGTGCGCCGTGTAACTCCTTTCGGATCAAAAGTTATGAGCAACGGAGCGACGGATACCTGGTCACAAGCCCCACGCCTTCTGTTTGCAGGCCCAGCCTCGACGTGAAGTGAAGTTGTTTTGCCCAAGGTGCCATGGGATTTAGTAATAGAAATGTGATGGATTAGGTTGTCTTCCTTTTCGCGGCTCACGACGTACGATCCGGGACGAAAAAACTGCGCAAAAGAAGATAAGTATCCCAAAACTGATAAAACATTCAATTTTGGGCTCTGAAAAGAGACGTAACCGAGCAGCCTTGGTGTCCCCATCGTAGAGCTCTCGGTGAGCTTTCCAACGGTATGCTGTGCGCTGTGTAACTCCTTACGGATCAAAAGTGCTGGGCACCAGAGCGACAAATACCTGGTCCAAAGCCCCACGCCCTCTGTTTGCTGGCCCAGCCTCTACATGAAGTGAAGTTGTCTTGCCCAAGGAGCCATGTGATTTGGTAACATAAATGTGATGGATTAGGTTGTCTTCCTTTTCACGGCTCACGACTTACGATCCGGGTCAGAAAAACAGCGCAAAAGAAGAAAAAGTGTCCCAAAACTAATGAAAACATTTGATTTTGGGCTCCAAAAATAGGCTCATCCGAGCAAACTAGGTGCCCCCGTCGTAGAGCTCTCGGAGAGCTTTCCAACGGTATGTTGTGCGCCGCGTAACTCTTTACGGATCAAAAGTTATAGGTACTAGAGCTACGGATACTTGGTTACAAGCCCCACACCCTCGATTTGTGGGCCCAGCCTCTACGTGAAGTGAAGTTGTCTTGCTAAAGCTACCATTGGATTCGATAATAGAAATGGGATAGATTAGGTTGTCGTCCTTTTCGCGGCTCACGACGTACGAACTGGGACAGAAAAACAGTGTAAAAGAAGAAAAGTATAGCGAAACTTTGAAAACGTTTGATTTTGGGCTATGAAAACAGGCGCAGCCAAGCAAACTAGGTGCCCCTGTCGTAGAGCTCTCGGAGAGCTTTCCAACGGTATGTTGTGCGCCGCGTAACTCTTTACGGATCAAAAGTTATAGGTACTGGAGCTACGGATACCTGGTCACAAGCCCCACGCCCTCGGTTTGAGGGCCCAGCCTCTACGTGAAGTGTAGTTGTTTTGCCCAATGTGCCGTGGGATTTGGTAATAAAAATGTGATGGATTAGGTTGTCCTCCTTTTTGCGGCTCACGACGTACGATCCGGGACGGAAAAACTGTGCAAAAGAATAAAAGTGCCTTGAAACTGATCAAAACATTCAATTTTGGGCTCTAAAAACAGGCGCAGCCGAGTAAGCTTGGTGCCCTCATCGTAGAGCTCTTGGAGAGCTTTCCAATGGTATATTGTGCACCGCATAACTCCTTACGGATCAAAAGTTATGAGCACCGGAGCGACGGATACCTAGTCACAAGCCCCACACCCTCTGTTTGCGGGCCCAGCCTCGACGTGAAGTGAAGTTGTCTTGCCCAAGGTGCCGTGGGATTCGGTAATAGAAATGTGATGGATTAGGTTATCGGCCTTTTCGTGGCTCATGACATACGATACGGGACGAAAAAACTGCCCATATAAAGAAAAGTGTCCCAAAACTGATGAAAACATTCAATTTTGGGCTCCGAAAATAGGCGCAGCCGTGCAAGCTTGGTGCCCCATCGTAGAGCTCTCGGAGAGCTTTCCAACTGTATGTTGTGTGCCGCGTAACACATTACGAATCAAAAGTTATGAGGACCAAAGCGACGGATACCTGGTCACAAGCCCCACGCCATCTGTTTTTCGGCCTAGCCTCTACGTGAAGTGAAGTTTTCTTGCCCAAGGTGCCATGGGATTCGATAATAGAAATGTGACAGATTAGGTTGTTGTCCTTTTCGCGGCTCACGACGTACGATTCGGGACGGAAAAAAAGTGCAAAAGAAGAAAAGTGTAGCGACACTTATGAAATCATTTCGATTTCGGTCTCCAAAATAGGCGCAGCCGAGCAAGCTAGGTTCCCCTGTCATAGAGCTCTCGGAGAGCCTTTCAACGGTATGCTGTGCGGCACGTAACTTCTTACGGATCAAAAGTTATGGGCACAGGAGCGACAGATACTTGGTCACAAGCCTTACGCCCTCGATTTGCAGGCCCATCCTCTACATGAAGTGAAGTTGTCTTGCCCAAGGTGCCATGGGATTTGATAATAGAAATGTGATAGATTAGGTTGTCGTCCTTTTCGCGGCTCACGACATACGATCCGGGACGGAAAAATAGTGTAAAAGAAGAAAATTGTAGCGAAACTAATGAAAACGTTTGATTTTGGGCTCCAAAAATAGGCGCAGCCGAGCAGGCTTGCTACCACCATCGTAGAGCTCTCGGAGAGCTTTCCAACGGTATACTGTGCACCGCGTAACTCCTTGCGGATCAAAAGTCATAAGCACCGGAGCGACGGATACCGGGTCACAAGCCCCACGCCCTCGGTTTGAGGGCCTAGCCTCTACGTGAAGTGAAGTTGTCTTGCCCAATGTGCTGTGGGATTTGGTAATAAAAATGTGATGGATTAGGTTGTCGTCCTTTTCGCGGCTCACGACGTACGATCCGGGATGGAAAAACAACGCAAAAGAAGAAAAGTGTCCTAAAACTGATGAAAACGTTCGATTTTGGGCTCTGAAAATAGGCGCAGCCAAGCAGGCTTGCTACCCCCTTCGTAGAGCTCTCGGAGAGCTTTCCAATGGTATGCTATGTGCCCCGTAACTCCTTACGGATCAAAAGTTATGGGCACCGGAACAACCGATACCTGGTCACAAGCCCCACGCCCTCTGTTTGTGGGCCCAGCCTCTATGTGAAGTGAAGTTGTCTTGCCCAAGGTGCCGAGGGATTCAGTAATAGAAATGTGATAGATTAGGTTGTCATCCTTTTTGCGGCTCACGACGTACAATCCGGGTTGAAAAAATTGCGCAAAAGAAGAAAAGTACACCGAAACTGAGGAAAACGTTCATTTTTGGGCTCCAAAAATAGGCACAGCCGAGCAAGCTAGGTGCCCCCGTCGTAGAGCTCTCGGAGAGCTTTCCAACGGTATGCTGTGCACCGCGTAACTCCTTACGGATCAAAAGTTATGAGCATCGTAGTGACGGATACCTAGTCACAAGCCCTACGCCCTCTGTTTGCGAGCTCAACCTCTACGTGAAGTGAAGTTGTCTGGCCTATGGTGCCGTTGGAGTCGGTAATAGAAATGTGATGGATTAGGTTGTCGTCCTTTTTGTGGCTCACGACGTACGATCCAGGACAAAAAAACTGCGCAAAAGAAGATAAGTGTCCCGAAACTGATGAAAACATTCGATTTTGGGCTCCGAAAATAGGCGCAGCTAAGCAGGCTTGGTGCCCCCATTGTAGAGCTCTCGGAGAGCTTTCCAACGGTATGCTGTGCGACGCGTAACTCCTTACGAATCAAAAGTTATGGGCACCGGAGCGACGGATACTTGGTCACAAACCCCACACCCTCTGTTTGCGGGCCAAGCCTCTATGTGAAGTGAAGTTGTATTGCCCAAGGTACCGTGTGATTCAGTAATAGAAATGTGATGGATTAGGTTGTCATCCTTTTCGCGGCTCACGACGTACGATCTGGGTCAAAAAAATAGCGCAAAAGAAGAAAAGTGTCCCGAAACTAATTAAAACATTCGATTTTAGTTTCCGAAAATAGGCGCAACCGAGCATGCTTGGTGCCCTCATAGTAGAGCTCTCGGAGAGCTTTCCAACGGTATGCTATGCACCACGTAACTCCTTACGGATCAAAAGTTATAGGCATCGAAGCGACGGATACCTAGTCACAAGCCCCACGCCCTCGGTTTGCGAGCCTAGCCTCTACGTGAAGTGAAGTTGTCTTTCCCAAGGTGCGATGGGATTCGATAATAGAAATATGATAGATTAGGTTGTCGTCCTTTTTGCGGCTTACGACGTACGAACTGGGACGAAAAAACAACACAAAAGAAGAAAAGTGTACCGAAACTTATGAAAACGTTCGATTTTGGGCTACGAAAATAGGCGCAGCCGAGCAGGCTTGCTACCCCCGTCGTAGAGCTCTCGGGGAGCTTTCCAACGGTATGCTGTGCGCCTCGTAACTCCTTACGAATCAAAAGTTATAGGCACCAGAGCGACGGCTACCTGGTCACAAGCCCCACGCCCTTGGTTTGAGGGCCCAACCTCTACGTGAAGTGAAGTTGTCTTGCCCAAGGTGCCGTGTGATTCGGTAATAGAAATGTGATAGATTAGGTTGTCGTCCTTTTCGTGGCTCATGACGTATGATTCTAGACGAAAAAACTGCGCAAAAGAAGATAAGTGTCCCAAAATTGATGAAAACGTTCGATTTTGGGCTCCGAAAACAGGCGCAGCCGAGCAGTCTGGGTGGCCCCGTTGTAGAGGTCCCGGAGATCTTTCCAATGGTATGTCGTGTGCCGCGTAACACTTTACGGATCAAAAGTTAAGGGCACCGGAGCGATGGATACCTTGTCACAAGCCCCACGCCCTTTGTTTGCGGGCCCAGCCTCTTCATGAAGTGAAGTTGTCTTGCCCAAGGTGCCGTGTGATTCGGTAATAGAAATATGATGGATTAGGTTGTCATCCTTTTCGCGGCTCACGACGTACGATCCAAGATGGAAAAATAGCGCAAAAGAAGAAAAGTGTCCCAAAACTTATGAAAATGTTCAATTTTAGGCTTTGAAAATAGGCGCAACCGAGTAGGCTAGGTACCCCATCGTAGAGCTCTCTGAGTGCTTTCCAACGGTATGCTGTGCACCGCGTAACTCCTTACAGAGCAAAAGTTATGGGCACCGGAGCGATGGATACCTGATCACAAGCCCCATGCCCTCTGTTTGCGGGCCCAGCCTCTACGTGAATTGAAGTTGTCTTGTCCAAGGTGCCGTGTGATTCAGAAATAGAAATGTGATGGAATAGGATGTCGTCCTTTTCGCGGCTCACGACATACGATCCGGGACGGAAAAACTGCGTAAAAGAAGAAAAGTGTCCCGAAACTTATGAAAATGTTCGATTTTAGGCTCAGAAAACAGGCGCAGTGTGAGGCCCGACCCCGAATAACGTGTGTTACCTAGATTTACGTGCCTTAGACCCAAAATTGTATAACTGACCTTAGACTACGTGCCCTGTCTTGGTTTTCGTACATGCTTCGTCATTCATGCCTTGACCTAGAATGGTATGCCCTAATCCCCTACTGACGTGCGATACCTAGATATAGGTACCCTGACCTCGATGTAAGCGCGTTACCTCATTTTGTGTGCCCTAATCTTGAACTGCGTACCTTAACCTAGATATAGAGTCGTGCCTTGATTTGCGTGCCTTGCATTGGTTTACGTGCATTCACCTAGGATTGAGTGCATTAGTCTTGAAGTATGTGCCTTAGTCATGAAGTACGTGTCTACCTCGTAGTTCGTGTCTACCTCGTGATTCATGCCTCGTATCGATTTCTGTGCGTGTCTCGTAGTGCATGCCCTAGACCTAGGAAAGCGTGCCTGCACGCTAATCAATAAAGAATCCTACACAAAGTACTAGACTATAAAATAATCCTACAAACACCACTAACTATTATTATAATCCTATTTCAAATATCTACAAAACCCACTAACTATAAAATATTCTATTCTACCCAACATTCTCTTACACCATGTCATGTTTTTCCTTGCACCTATGCACTATTTTACTAACACCCAAGCTCACTTTCTTGTCCCTCTCAACCCACATGCTAAAACAATTCAAAAGATGCTCAAAAGATGACACAAAATCAGATTTTTCAAAGCTCAAGGCCAACACATAAGCCAATGCTCACAAACAACTCTTCAAACATTCATTTTTCTCTCAAAACTCTCCCATTCTCTCTCCTTCTCTCTCATTTTCGACCATGGCTGCTCCTTGAGCATTCAAGACTCCTAACAACTCTCTAAGGCTCTCCGAAGCTCGGCCATAGCAAGCACAAGCAAGCTACATAGCAAGAAAACTCACACAAAGCTCAAAAACAAGGATTTTGTGCTCATTTGCTAGATCTTCAAAGAGGTGAGGGCTAAAACTTCTTGAAAAGCTTTCAAAATCCACATGCATGCCTTTAAATGTCTATCTTTACTTCTTTACTTGTGATATATGTGTGTTCATGAGCTTTTGTAAACATGCATGGCGAGATATTTGGCTAGAATGTGATGTTAGATGAAATTGTGTATGGGATAGCCTTCTGTCTTGTTGTTGCGAGGTGATTTTGACCAGGTAAATGATGTTTAAAATGTGTAAAAATTGGTAGATAACTATTTTTTCCAGTTCTTAACACTTTTTGAAGAAATAGGCCAAAGCTAATTTTGACTCTAAGGTCCTCAAAATGGCAAAATATTAAAATGTGTCTAAATTTGGAAAATCTGGGAAAATGAAGCAGGTTTTGTCAGATTCACTGACCTTGTAGAACGAACCAGTTTTGACTTAGTAAATGACATCCAAAATGCATGAAATTTGGTGTGCTGCTATATTTTTCAGCTCTGGAAATTTTTCCCGGAAATGGACTAAGGCTAAATCTGACCCTAAGGCCCTCAAAAACGACAAGTATTGAAATGTGTGCAAATATGGACAGTTTTGTGTAGTCTCACGGTTTTGGCTATAACTCTTGAACCTGAACTCCAAATGATGCGAGGTTTGTTTCTGAATTTAGCTCACTCTTTAAGATTTAATTTGACATATTATTCACTGGAATTGGAGATTTTTTTGCTTGTCCCAATGATTGTGAGAAAACAGACCATTGCAGTGAGGTTTCCATCCATTGATATGCTTAGACAAATTATTGTAGCTTCTCTTGTTGTATTAAATGCTTGGGATTGTGGCATTCGGATGTTGTGTGGACTGTTTTGAATACTTGAGGGTGTTTGGATTAATCAATGCATGGCTTGAGTTTAATTACGAGATGACTTGGGGCTTAATTGCACGGGTAAGCACGAATTGAAACCCTAGTGACTAGGTAAACGACTAGGTAAATTCGCTAAGTGTTGATCCTATGAATATCATGTTTAATTATGTAATTAGTAGGCTGCCCGTAGTTGCCCTCATAGCCCTAAACATGATTTCGATGATTACATGTTGACAAGTAGGCCTTTCTTGCATCCGGTCCCACGTAGATGTCGTTGCATGTTGAATAATCTTATTATTTGATTACTTGAACTTCGAAATGAGTTATATGACTTGATTTACATGTGTTACATGGCTACCCATTTAATGTTCATATAACTCTATGTGTTTTACAAAGTGAAAATTCGTGTTAAGCATGCCTCGTTCGTTTACTTGTCAATATGTGATCTTATACTTGCTCGGAGGCAACCTACTTTGTTGTCCTCCTAATGTGAATTGTTAAAAGACATTCTATGGCTTATTTAAACATGATTACTTGGCTGCCCGTGAAAGTTTAATTACTTTCAAATTGATATATGAAATGATTACATGTTCTTACAATGCCTTTTATGCCAATATGTCAAAATGTGATCATATACTTGTTCGGAGGCAACCTACTTTGTTGACCTCCCAATGTGAATTGTTAAATGGCATACATGTGCATTGCATACAAGGTTGCAACCTTTCATTCTGGCGTGGTAGCGTTCACGCACACCGGGCGGCATCGGGCTTGCCGGTGCAACCATGACTACCATTGTCCAATTCCCTCTCTCGCTTGGGGGCTAGACTTCCTCGGAGAGTTGGGTCATCGAATTTCGGGGTACATCCAGAGTACACCCATTTGGCGTGATAAGGGGATGATTTGAAGTCGGCCGCAATAACTGATACTGGAAATGAATTGTGAGCAAAAGCTCACCGTATCCTTTTCACTATGTGTATAAGTACTCTCGCTTGGTTCCTAGAAGACCTCGGGGAGGAAAGACGGGTAATTGTGTTCTTTTACTTTTTCTATTACATTATAAACTTACTTGTGTTATATGCCATGCTTTCAAAAAGGGTTTTTCATAAGTTGAACCGGAAAAAGAGTTTCAAATCGTATTTCTCGTTCCCTCTCGCTGAGTTCATAAGGACTCACCCTTTTTTATCATAACAGGTGAAGAAGATCAGGAACAGGTATCCGGGGATAACGTGCCTATTGATGACTCCTTTCAGTGATTGCATGCCCTACATGCCTTACATGATTGTGGCTGTTTTATGAACGATAGGTTGTTTTGAAGACTATTTCTTATGTTGCTTGTTGTTGTTGATGTAAAAGACCCCCGTTGTAATTTGGGGTCTAATTTTGGCTTGTACTAATCATAACTAGATAGACACTACTATGGTCATTTTTGCTATCGTTATGGGCTAATATCTATCATAGGATTATGAAGTATCAGCTAAGGATTAAGTAAAATGAACCTATCCAATTTTAAGCAGGTACTCATTGTTAAGCTAAGATCAACAGGTACTTTTGTAACGAGGATTAACAAACAAACAAGACATAGTATCATGCTAGGTTATTAATCAAACGAGACTTCGAGATAATTAGTAGGCATATCTATTGATAACAAAATAGGAAATTTTAGTTGGAATTGAATCGATGATTAAAGGTTTTGAGGCATTTTATAAAATAGGTCAAACCAAAGGTCTTAAATATTGCCGTCATACTGCCGGATTTTTGAAAAATCTTTTGGAATTCTAAATCAATGTTAAGTATTAATCGTAAGAAATGACCAAGTTGTACAAATAGCATAGAAGAATTAGGTCATTCTGTCACGCCCCAACCCGGCCTATAAAGGTTAGACTGGGGTATGATCTAAACATTCAAGTCACGTCTCGTACTTAACCATTCATGAAGATTTAACACTTAACGTCTTGGCCTAAACTCCAAAATTTTTCGGTAAACCGGCAGCATAACGGCTGTAATTGGGCTCTTTGGTTTGACCTAATTCTCTAAACGCCTCAATTATTCCAATCATTAATCCAATTCCATTAAGGACTCCTATTTGACACCAACCGATTGGCTAACTAGTTTACCTTGAAAGTCTCGTTTGGTTAATAAGCCTAACATGATAACTATGTCCTGTTTATTTGTCAATTTCCTATCATGCAAGTACCTATTATCCTTTAGTTTGCAAATGAGCACCTAAGTGAAATTAGATAGAATTAACTTAGTTGATTGTTCATCTAGTGGTTTGAATGCCTATGATAACTACTAATTAAGAAAACGAAAGCAAACAACCAAATAAAAGTTCGTCCGGTTATAGATAGTACAATCCCAGAATTAGACCCAAATTACAACGGGGTCATTTACATCAATAAACAACGAGCAACATAAAAGAAATAGTCTTCAAGTAGCATAGTTCACAAATAGCCAAAATCATGCAAAGCACACAAGACAGGCAATCACTCCAAGGAATCATCGTTAGGCACATCGTCCTCGGGTACCTGTTCTTGATCTTCTTCACCTGAGATGATGAAAGAGGGTGAGTCCTTATGAACTCAGCGAGGGGGAACGAGAAATAAGTTTTGAAACTCATTTTCCGGTTAAACTTATGAAAACTCCTTTCTCAAACATGAATACAACAGAAATACAAGTACAGAAATACAAGTACAGAAATACAAGTACAGAACAGGAATACCGGTCTTTCCTCCCTGAGGTTCTCTAGGATCCAAGCGGGAGTACTTATACACATAATAAAAAGGATATAGTGAGCTTTTGCTCTCAGATCAGATCCAGGATCAGTTGTTGCGGCCGACTTCAAATCATTCCCCAAACACACCAGGTGGGTGTACTCCGGATGTACCCCAAAATCCTATGACCCAACTCTCCGAGGAAGTCTAGCCCCCAAGCGAGAGAGGGAATGGGACCATGGTAGTCACGGTAACACTGGCAAACCCGATGCCGCCCGGCGTACGTGATCACTACCATGCCGACAGGAAAGGTTGCAACCTTGTATGCAATGCACATTCATGACAGGTAATATATATCATAGAAGGAAGACAACAAAGTAGGTTGCCTCCGGACAGTCATAGGATTGCACATTGACAGATAAACAAGCAGGACACGATAAGATGAAAATTTCACTTGAAAGGCATATAGAGTTATATGGAAATTAAACGGGCAGCCATGTAACACATGTAAAACAGGCCATATAACTCATTAAAAAGTCCATGCAATCAAGTGATAAGATTATTCAACATGGGTTTGGATGCAAGAAAAGCTTAATTGTCAACATGCAATGGTCAAGAAAAGCTTAATTGTCAACATGCATCTGCCAAAACCTGATTCATTTTTCCAGATTTCCAGATTTGGTTACATTTTAATGATTTTCCATTTTGAGGACCTTAGAATCAAAATTAGATTCGGTCTATTTCTGGGAAAAATGTTCAAAACTGTCCAAACTAGTCACCCACCAATTTTCAAGCATTTTAAACATCATTTCCTTAGCTAAACGTACCTCGAACATACTGGTCAAAGAACTGTCATCCATTTCGACTTCACCTAGCATCATTTTCAAGCCAAGATCTTGCCATGCATGGTTGTTTAAGCTTATGAACGACCATATATCTCAAGTACAGAAGCAAATACACATATTCATGAGCATGCATGTGAAATTTTGAAGAGTTTTCAAAAGGTTTTAACCCTCACCTTAGCAATCAACCACAAAGATGCACAAAAACTTGTTGAAGATTCAAATCTCTTCTTCTTCTTGCTTAGCCGAGATTCCAACTTGGTTTTTCTATTTTTCCTAGCTTAGTGATCAATCTCTTATCACATGCATGAGTTTAGAACAAGAAGAAAATAAATGGAAGCTTAAAAACTCACCAAGGCCGAAAATGGTGACTCAAAATGCTTGCATGTGTGTTTCTTGCATCCTAGCTTGCTTGGGTGAGTTTCTTTGCTTGTGGTTTGTCTTGATGCACCATAGGATGATGAAGATGAGCTAAGAGGTGGAGAGAACTCAGCCAAAACCGAAATGGAGAGAGAGAGTGAGAGGGAGAGAGAGAAAATGTGAGGAAAGTGAGAGAAATGAGAGAAAAATGAGGCTTTTGCAATTTTTTGAGCATGTGGTCAGCCTTGGGCTTCCAAATCTGAATTTTTGTGTCTTCAAGGTGGAATTTGAAATGTTAGCATGGGCCATGAGTGGTTTGGTCGAAAATGAGAGGAAATTGAGGTGGTTTTGGGCAATTTTTTATGCATTAATAAGTGTTTTTGTATCATGACTTGTCTAGAATCATTTTGAATTAAACATGCATGCAAAAATCTGATTTTGTGTCATCTTTTGAATTGTTTTAACATGTGTGTAAGAGAATGTTAGGTATTTAGGGGTTTTAGGTAGAATAGAATATAGGGTATGTTTAGAGGTTTGTGAGATTTTGTCTTGTAGTGAGTTTAAAATATAATATTTAGGTGTTAGTGGATTTTGTAGAGATTTAAATTAGGATTATAATAATAGTTAGTGGATTGTGTAGGATTCTTTATTGATTAGCGTGGTGGCACGAATTCCTAGGTCTAGGGCATGAATTACGAGGTAGACACGAACTACGAGATAAGACACCAACTTCAAGACTAATGCACGTACTTCAAGATAAATGCACAGATTCTAATGCTAACACATGCAACCCTAGGTGAATAAACGTAAACCAATACAAGGCACGTACTTCAATGCAATGCACGTAAATCAAGACATAACTCTTAAACCTAGGTTAAGACACGTAGCTCAAGGTTAATGCACACGAAACGAAGAGACACACGCAAATCAAGGTCTCACACGTAAATTAAGGTCACACACGTTATTCAGGGTCGGGCCTCACACATTCCCTAGTCTAGCCTACATAGGTCGGGTTGGGGCGTGACACGCAACCTAGCAGGCTAGGTGCCCTCGCCGTAGAGCTCTCAGAGCACTTTTCAACGTTATGCTGTACGCCGCGTAACTCCTTACGGATCAAAAGTTAAGGGCACCGAAGCAACGGATACCTGGTCACTAGCCCCACGCTCTCTATTTGTGGGCCCAGCCTCTACGTGAAGTGAAGTTGTCTTGCTCAAGGTGCCGTAGGATTCGGTAATAGAAATGTGATGGAATAGGTTGTCGTCCTTTTCGCGGCTCACGACGTACGATACGGGATGCAAAAATAGCATAAAAAAAGAAAAGTATTCCGAAACTGATGAAAATGTTTGATTTTGGTCTCCAAAAATAGGTGCAACCGAGTATGCTTGGTGCCCCCTTCGTAGAACTCTCAGAGAGCTTTCCAATGGTATGTTGTGCACCGCATAACTCCTTACGGAATAAAAGTTATGGGCACCGGAGCGACGGATGCTTGGTCACAAGCCCCACGCACTCGGTCTGAAGGCCCAGCCTCTACGCAAAGTGAAGTTGTCTTGCCCAATGTGCTGTGGGATTCGGTAATAAAAATGTGATGGATTATATTATCGTCCTTTTCGCGGCTCACGACATACGATCCGGGACGGAAAAATAGCGCAATAGAAGAAAAGTGTCCCAAAACATATGCAAACGTTCAATTTTGGGCTCCAAAAATAGGCGCAGGCGAGCAGGCTTGCTTCCACCGTTGTAGAGCTCTCGGAGAGCTTTCCAATGGTATGTTGTGCGCCACGTAACTCCTTACGGATAAAAAGTTATGGGCGCTGGAGCGACTGATACCTGGTCACAAGCCCCACGCCCTCTGTTTGCGGGCCTAGCCTCTACATGAAGTGAAGTTGTCTTGCCTAAGGTGCCATGGGATTCGGTAATAGAAATGGGATGGATTAGGTTGTCGTCCCTTTCGCGACTAACGACGTACGATCCGCGACGGAAAAATTGCGCAAAAGAAGATAAGTGTCCCGAAACTAATAAAATGTTCAATTTTGGGCTCCGAAAACAGGTGCAGCCAAGCAACTTTTGTGCCCCCGTCGTAGAGTTCTCGGTGAGCTTTCCAACGGTATGTTGTGCGCCGCGTAACTCCTTACACATCAAAAGTTATGGGCACCGGAGCGACGACTACCTGGTCACAAGTCTCATGCCCTCTGTTTGCGGGCCCAGCCTCTACATGAAGTGAAGTTGTCTTGCCCAAGGTGCTGTGTGATTCGGTAATAGAAATGTGATGGATTAGGTTGTTGTCCTTTTCGCGGCTCACGACGTACGATCCGAGTCGGAAAAACAGCGCTAAGGAAGAAAAATGTCTCAAAACTAATGAAAACATTCGATTTTGGGCTCCAAAAATAGGCGCAGCTGAGTAGGCTTAGTGCCCCCATGGTAGAGCTCTCGGAGAGCTTTCCAACAGTATGTTGTGCGCCGTGTAACTCTTTACGGATCAAAAGTTGTAGGCACCGGAGCGACGGATACCTGGTTACAAGCCCCACGCCCTCAGTTTGCGGGCCCAGCCTCTATGTGAAGTGAAGTTGTCTTGCCCAAGGTGCCATAGGATTCGATAATAGAAATGTGATAGATTAGGTTGTCGTCCTTTTTGCAGCTCACGACATACGATTCGGGATGGAAAAAATAGCGTAAAAGAAGAATAGTGTAGCGAAACTTATGAAAACGTTCGATTTTGGGCTCCAAAAAAGGTGCAGCTGAGCAAGCTTGGTGCCCCCATCGTAGATCTCTTTGTGATCTTTCCAACGGTATGCTGTGCTCCGCGTAGCTCCTTACGCATCGAAAGTTATGGGCACCGGAGCGACTGATGCCTGGTCACAAGCCCCACGCACTCGGTTTGAGGGCCCAGCCTCTACGCGAATTGAAGTTGTCTTGCCCAATATTCCATGGGATTCGGTAATAAAAATGTGATGGATTATATTATCGTCCTTTTCGCGGCTCACGACGTACGATCCGGGATGAAAAAATAGCGCAATAGAAGAAAAGTGTCCCAAAATTGAAGAAAACGTTCAATTTTGGGCTCCGAAAATAGGCACAGCCGAGCAGGCTTGCTGCCATCGTCGTAGAGCTCTCAAATAGCTTTCCAACGGTATGTTGTGGGCCGCGTAACTCCTTACGGATAAAAAGTTATAGGCACCGGAGCGACTGATACCTGGTCACAAGCCCCACGCTCTCTGTTTGCGGGCCCAGCCTCTACATGAAGTGAAGTTGTCTAGCCCAAGGTGCCATGGAATTCGGTAATAGAAATGGGATGGATTAGGTTGTCGTCCCTTTCGCGACTAACGACGTACGATCCGGGACGAAATAATTGCGCAAAAGAAGATAAGTGTCCCGAAACTAATAAAATGTTCAATTTTGGGCTCCGAAAACAGGCGCAGCCAAGCAGCTTTGGTGCCCCCGTCGTAGAGCTCTCGGTGAGCTTTCCAACGGTATGCTGTGCACCACGTAACTCCTTACGCATCAAAAGTTATGGGCACCAGAGCGACGAATACCTGGTCACAAGTCCCACGCCCTCTGTTTGCGGGCCCAGCCTCTACGTGAAGTGAAGTTGTCTTGCCCAAGGTGCCGTGTGATTCGGTAATAGAAATGTGATGGATTAGGTTGTTGTCCTTTTCGCGGCTCACGACGTACGATCGAGGACGGAAAAACAGCGTAAAAGAAGAAAAGTGTCTCAAAACTAATGTAAACATTCGATTTTGGGCTCCAAAAACAGGCGTAGCTGAGTAGGCTTGGTACCCCCGTCGTAGAGCTCTTAGAGAGCTTTCCAACGGTATGTTGTGCGCCACGTAACTCTTTACGGATCAAAAGTTATAGGTACCGGAGCGACGGATACCTAGTTACAAGCCCCACGCCCTCGGTTTGCGGGCCTAGCCTCTACGTGAAGTGAAGTTGTCTTGCCCAAGGTGCCATAGGATTCGATAATAGAAATGTGATAGATTAGATTGTCGTCCTTTTCGCGGCTCACAACGTACGATTCGGGATGGAAAAAATAGCGTAAAAGAAGAAAAGTGTAGTGAAACTTATGAAAATGTTTGATTTTGGGCTGCAAAAATAGGTGCAGCTGAGCAAGCTTGGTGCCCTTGTCGTAGAGCTCTCGGTTAGCTTTCTAACGGTATGCTGTGCGCCGCGTAGCTCCTTATGCATCAAAAGTTATGGGCACCGGAGCGACTGATACCTGGTCACAAGTCCCATGCCCTCTGTTTGCAGGACCAGCCTCTACGTGAAGTGAAGTTGTCTTGCCCAAGGTGCCATATGATTCGGTAATAGAAATGTGATGGATTACGTTGTCGTCCTTTTCGCGATTCACGACGTACGATCCGAGACGGAAAAACTGCGCAAAAGAAGATAAGTATTCCAAAACTGATGAAAACGTTCAATTTTGGGCTCTGAAAATTGGCGCAGCCAAGCAGCCTTGGTGCCACCATCGTAGAGCTCTCGGAGAGCTTTCCAACGGTATGTTGTGCGCCGCGTAACTCCTTACGGATCAAAAGTTATAGGCACTGGAGCGACGGATACCTGGTCACAATCCCCACGCCCTCAGTTTGAGGGCCTAGCCTCTACGTGAAGTGAAGTTGTCTTGCCCAATGTGCCATGGGATTCGGTAATAAAAATGTGATGGATTAGGTTGTCGTCCTTTTCGCGGCTCACAACGAACGATCCGGGATGGAAAAATAGCTTAAAAGAATAAAAGTGTCCTAAAACTGATGAAAACATTTGATTTTGGGCTCCGGAATGCGCCTGTTTTCAGAGCCCAAAATTGAACATTTTCATTAGTTTTTTGGGACACTTTTCTTAATTTGCGCTGTTTTTCCATCCCGGATCGTACGTCGTGTGCCGCGAAAAGGACGACAACCAAATTCAGCACATTTCTATTACCGAATCCCACGGCACCTTGGGCAATAAAACTTCACTTCATGTAGAGGCTGGGCTCGCAAACCGAGGGCGGGGGGCTTGTGACCAGGTATCTGTCGCTCCGGTGCTCATAACTTTTGATTCGTAAGGAGTTACGCGGCGCACAGCATACCCTTGGAAAGCTCTCCGAGAGATCTACGACGGGGGCAGCAAGATTGCTTAGCTATACCTATTTTCGGATCCCAAAATTGAACGTTTTCATCAGTTTCGGGACACTTTTCTTTTTTTGCGCAGTTTTTCAATCCGGATCGTACGTCGTGAGCAGTGAAAAGGATGGCAACCTAATCCGTCACATTTCTATTACCGAATCCCATGGAACCTTCGGCAAGACAACTTCACTTCATGTAGAGGCTGGGCCCGCAAACCGAGGGCGCGGGGCTTGTGACCAGGTATCCGTCGCTCCGGTGCCCATAACTTTTGATCTGTAATGAGTTACACAGCGCACAGCATACCGTTGAAAAGCTCTTTGAGAGATCTACGACGGGGGTAGCAAACCTGCTCGGCTGTGCCTGTTTTCAAAGCCCAAAATTGAACGTTTTTATCAGTTTTGGGACACTTTTCTTCTTTTGCGTTGTTTTTCTATCCTTGATCGTACGTCGTGAGCCGCAAAAAGGATGACAACCTAATGTATCACATTTCTATTACCGAATCCCACGGCACCTTGGGCAAGACAACTTTACTTCACGTAGAGGCTAGGCCGGCAAACCAAGGGAGTGCGGCTTGTGACAAGGTATCCGTCGTACCAGTGCCTATAATTGTTGATCCGTAAGGAGTTACGCGGCGTACAGCATACTGTTGGAAAGCTCTCTAAGAGCTCTACGATGGCGGCAGCAAGCCTGCACGACTGTACCTATTTTCTGAGCTCAAAATCGAACGTTTTCATCAGTTTCGAGACACTTTTGTTCTTTTGCGCTGTTTTTTCATCCCGTATCGGACGTCGTGAGGCGCGAAAAGGACGACAACCTAATCCATCACATTTCTATTACCGAATCCCATGGCACCGTGGACAAGAAAACTTCACTTCACGTAGAGGATGGGCTGTAAACCGAGGGCGTGGGGCTTATGACCAGGTATCCGTCACTCCAATGCCTATAACTTTTGATCCGTAAGGAGTTACGCGGCGCACAACATACCGTTGGAAATCTCTTCAAGAGCTGTACAACTGGGGAAGCTAGCCTGCTCAGCTGCGCTTGTTTTCAGAGCCTAAAATTGAATGTTTTCATCATTTTTGGGATATTTTTCTTCTTTTCCGTTGTTTTTCCGTATCGGATCGTACGTCGTGTGTCGCAAAAAGAATGACAACCGAATCCATCACATTTCTATTACCGAATCCCACGGCACCTTGGGCAATAAAACTTCACTTCATGTTGAGGCTGGGCCCACAAACCGAGGGCGGGGGGCTTGTGACCAGTTATCCGTCGCTCCGGTGCCCATAACTTTTGATCCGTAAGGAGTTACGCGGCGCACAACATACCGTTGGAAAGCTCTCCGAAAGATCTACGATGGGGGCAGCAAGCCCACTCAGATGCGCCTATTTTCAGAGCCTAAAATTGAACGTTTTCATCAATTTCGGGGCACTTTTCTTCTTTTGCGCTGTTTTTCCGTCCCGGATCATACATTGTGAGCAGTAAAAAGGACGACAACCTAATCCATCACATTTCTATTACCGAATCCCATGGCACCTTGAGCAAGACAACTTCACTTCATGTAGAGGCTGGGCCCGCAAACCGAGGGCACGAGGCTTGTGACCAGGTAACCGTCGCTCCGTTGCCTATAACTTTTGATCTGTGAGGAGTTACTCGGCGCACAGCATACCATTGAAAACCTCTTCGGGAGATCTACGATAAGGGAAGCAAGCCTGATCGGCTGCACCTATTTTCAAAGCCCAAAATAGAACATTTTCATTAGTTTTGGGATACTTTTCTTCTTTTGCTGTATTTTTCCATCCCGAATCGTACATCATGAGCCGCGAAAAGGACGACAACCTAATCCATCACATTTCTATTACTAAATCCCACGGCACCTTAGGCAAGACAACTTCACTTCACTTAGAGGCTGGGCCCGCAAACCAACGTCGTGGGGCTTGTGACCAGGTATCCGTCGCTCCGGTGCCAATAACCTTTGATCTGTAAAGAGGTACGAGGCGTACAGCATATCATTGGAAAGCACTGCGAGAGATCTACGACAGGGGCAGCAAGTCTGCTTGGCCGCGTCTGTTTTCAGAGCCCAAAATCGAATGTTTTAATCAGTTTCATGATACTTTTCTTCTTTTGCGTTGTTTTTACGTCACAGATCAGACGTCGTGAGCCGCGAAAAGGACGACAACCGAATCCAACACATTTCTATTACCGAATCCCACGGCATCTTGGACAATAAAACTTCACTTCATGTAGAGGCTAGGCCTACAAACCGAGGGCGTGGGGCTTGTGACCAGGTATCCGTCACTCCGATGCCCATAACTTTTGATCTGTAAGGAGTTACGGGGCGCACAGCATACCGTTGGAAAGCTCTGCGAGAGATCTACGACGGGGGTAGTAAGCCTTCTCGGCTGTGCCTATTTTCGGATTCCAAAATTGAATGTTTTCATCAATTTTGGTACACTTTTCTTCTTTGGTGCTATTTTTCCGTCCAGGATCGTGCGTCGTGAGTAACGAAAAGGATGACAACCAAATCCATCACATTTCTATTACCGAATCCCACGGCACCTTGGGAAATAAAACTTTACTTCATGTAGAGGCTGGGCCCGCAAATCGAGGGCTTGGGGCTTGTGACCAGGTATCCGTCGCTCCGGTGCCCATAACTTTTGATCTGTAAGGAATTACGTGGCGTACAGCATACCGTTGGAAAGCTCTCCGAGAGATCTATGTAATACCCGAGCCTGGAATGTGAAAATTATTTGTTTATTATTTTAAAAATTATATTTCCTTAAATTCTTTGTGAATTAATTGTTACTTTCTCGCCGTCGCAACGTGCATTGCATTTAAGGAGCGATAGTTAGATAACGATTTCTAGTCCTTAGAAAATAGTGAAACTAGTATTTAGATTACTTAAATTTTATATTTTAAATGTTGCTAGCTTTAATTGATCTTACCTTAGCTAAAATGGCTTTAAAACGCATAAAATAGGGCCCTTTGACCAAGTCTTAAGTAGTTTGACCTTGGACCTTTGACCCTTTGACCATTTAACACCTTATAAGCTAAAACTAAGCAAAAAAAAACAGCAGGAAAACAGAGCAACTCTGGCCGTGAGTTTCCAAGAAGAAAAAAAAAACCTTTCAACTTCCAATCGATCAATCATCGCGTGAGCTCGTACGGGGTGATTTTCGAGGCAACTAGCGTTGTTTTCCTAGCGACTAGGAGTACCTGAGGTGAGGGAAGCATGTTATTTGCGCATTTAAACGTTATGTATGTTAACTTTGTCAATTTTGAGATTTATCCGTAGATCGTTATTTAAAGCGATTTGATGCTTCTAGAATGTTCCTTGGCATTTGTAGAACATGTATTTATAGCTTTGTAACACTTTCTGCGGTTAAATGTTGTGATTGCAAATTAAATTGTTAATTGAATAGTGTTTTATGAATAGTAAAACCTTGAAACGTTGAAGTTGCGCTGTTATGTTTTCTGTTGATGTAAAAATGTGCTAGGTACGCTAGAATGCTAAAATGTGTGGTTTTTTTGGGTTGCGTAGTGGAAAAAAATGAGAATTATGCCTTTGGGAAAGTCGGAGTCGTCTACGTCGACTTTAGCGTTTTCTTGTTTTGCGTGTTGGCATTACTTCGGGAAGCCATGAAAGCACTTTTGGTGCGATTATGGCTTTGGTTGGGTGTTTGGTTGTTATAGTTGTAGTTCAAACAAGAAAGGGGGAAATCGGGGCTTTGCGCGAGTTCTAGGGTAAAGTAAGGTTTCGGGGTCTTTAGACGTGCCTTATGGTGACCTAGGAGGGTTGGCAAAGTAGGTTTCCAGAACTCGTAGCTCGTTTGGAAATGGTAGCATTTTGACAGTTGGGGCCGAGTTGTGTTTTTGCTTGTTTTCTTGACTTTATGCCTTTAGAATGCTTAGAGTTACTTGAAATACTTGTTTGAGTTGTTCTGGATTGAATTGCTTATCAATTGCTGCTATGGCGTGCGAAAGTAACCTACTTTGTTATTCTCCCACGTGTGGCTTTATCGCTTGTTTATCGCCTTGTATCGAGTCTTGCATTGTATAGTGTCTCGCGCGTGAGTGATGGGCCTCTCTGGGTAGCCTCGAGTTGCCAGTGTTGGTTGCTCTAGCTCCGTTGCTATTCCCTTTCTCGCTTGGGTTGCCTCCCAGGGAGATTTGGGTCGCAAGTTGATGGATACTTCCGGGGTATTCCAAACTGGTGTTATAAGGTGATTTGGGCCGGCGCGTCGTCATAGAATTCTTGAATGAAAGTTGCTCGTGAAAAGAGTATCGTATCCTTTGAATGAGTGTTTATAGCTTTAATGCTTGCCTTGCTTTGTTGATGGCTTTATTATATATCTGTATGATATATGTATACATTGCTTGGCTAATTGCATTGCGTACTCCTCTCATCTCCATCCTTGAGACCAATTGCCCTCGCTGAGCAATAGTTTTTGCTCATTCCTTTCTATACCATATTTTTACAGGAGTAGTTGAAGCAGACCCACTCGAGGTAATTGAGGAGGAGGAACAGGTGGAGGTGTTTCCATGATTGTACTTCTTTGCTTTGCTGGTGGTTGGATGCCAGATTTTTGTGCGAGCCTTGCATGATATGTATATTGCTTGGATGTCGTTTAGTTTTGAGGCTTGTAGACTTGTATGTATTTTCTAATTTGAGGCCTCTACGGTCTTATGTTGTATAAGTTGGAAGAATGTAATGTTGTAACTTATACTCTTGTGAATAGTAAGAAAATGCATACTAATGGAATTGATTAGTGGCATAATTACTTGTGTAGTATGCATATCATTTTTGGTTTGGAAAGTTGGATAATAAGAAATGTATGTTTTTAAAGAAAGTTGGCTTGTTTTGATTATTATTTGGCGTTCGCAAGTATTATATTGATTTTAGGGTTTTCGGATCGTCCGCGGTACAGAGGAGACTCCGTCCGTGTGTCGGGTCTGGGCTTGGCCTTTTGCGGGGTCGGGTCGGGGTGTGACATCTTTAGGTGGTATCAGAGCATGATAGTCTTGCATGAGCCGGGATATGATTCTCGGCCTGTGGGGTAAAGGTCTAAAATGCTAAAGTGTTTATGTATGATTGCTAAGTGAAAAGAAAATGATATAGTATGACTTTGTGAACTTGGAATGTTTATGTGTTTAAGTGAAATAGTTTGGCAAGTTAAACTTGTCTTATCTGAATTGCATGTTAGAATATTGGATTGTTATTGACTTGAGTGTTATCTAATCTTATGTGCTATATTTCTGTCTATAAACTGCTTTTAAATGTTGCCAGCTATTGTGAATTGCTACTATGCCGCCACGTCGTGGTACCCAAGGTATAGGATCAGATGAAGAGGCAGCAGAACAGGGTCAGCAGCCGTTGCCTGAGCAGTTTATGGCTACTATGACTACTACAGTAGACCGGATTACACAGGTGCTGCATGAGCAGAGGCAGGACAGGAATAATCCCCAGGGAAATCAAGCTAATCCTGGTGGACAGGGGTACAGAGTTGAGAATAATCGGTTAGAGAAATTTCTGAGGCACGAGCCGGGAAAGTTCTTTGGGGAGCCGGATGATGAGGCGGCCGAGAGATGGATTAATCGAGTTGAGAAGATTTTCACCGCGTTGAGGTATACTGATGAGACAAGAATAGACTATGCGTCATTCTTATTCGAGGGTGATGCAGAGCAGTGGTGGAATACTATCAGATTGAGGTGGGATTGTGAGGATGTACCATATTTGTGGGATGATTTTGTAAGTGAGTTTCGGGATAAGTATATTCCCGAGATGGCTATGGAAAGGAGGGAAGATGAGTTTGTGGCCCTGAAATAGGGAAATATGACTGTTGCACAGTACGAGGCTAGGTTTGTTAGCTTGTCGAGGTATATGCCCGAGTTGGTATGGCCGGCTAGGAGGATGATACATAGGTTTGTCAGTGGGCTGAGAATGGACATTCAGTTGCATTTGACTGGGCAGACCTACACTACTTTTCCCGAGGCATTTCAGGCAGCCTCGAAGTTTGAGAAACTGAAGGCTAAGATGTTAGCTGAGAGCAGTCAGCCAAGTAAAAAAGAAGTATTTGGGCCAGAGCAGCCAGAGTCAGCCGAGGCAGTATCAGACTTCTGCACAGGGTCCTCAGCAACGTCCGTATCAGCCACAGCAGTAGATTCAGGCTAGGCCAGCTGTGACTAGACCCCAGTAGGGAGGTACATCTCCTACCCTTGCCAGAGCCCCAGCACCTATGGGAAATACTGCGGTTAGGCAAAATCAGCAGTGTAATTATTGTAATCGATCGGGCCATATTGAGGCTAACTACTGGAGGAAGAGTGGTAAATGTACGGGTTGTGGCGGTGATGATCACAAGGTGAGAGATTGCCCTAAGTATAACAATGTTCAGGGCCGTGGTAGAGGCCAAGGTGTTCAGAATAGGGCAGCAGGTGCACGTCCAACACAGAGAGTTCAAGCTAGGGTCTTTGCACTGGATGCAGAGGAGCTACCCGATACCACAGCTATAGTGGAAGGTACCTTTCTTCTCAATACTCAGCCAGTTAAAGTTTTGATTGATCCCGGAGCTACACATTCGTTTATAACTCTTACATGTGCACGATCTGTGAATGTTTGCATTGATAAATTGCCGCATGAAGTTGAAGTTAGTACTCATTTGGGTGCAAAATTTGTTACTGAGTCTATTTGCAAATCTTGTGATATATGTATTGAGAACCGTAAATTTCCTGCTGATTTAATTATATTGCCATTCCGTGACTTTGAAATCATTTTGGGAATGGACTGGTTGGGAAAGTATTATGCTCAGTTGGATTGTATAACAAAGGCCGTTTATCTTAAGGTTCCTAACCTACCAGTACTAGAGATTGTTGGGAACTGCAGGGCTGCCCGCATTCCACTTTTATCAGCGATCAAGACTTCTAAGTTGTTGAATCGGGGTTGTGAAGCTTACTTAGCCTATTTGATCAATCATCCTGCTGATAAGTTGAGTTTGAATGAGGTTCCGATTGTTAGAGACTTCCCTGGTGTATTTCCCGAGGAATTACCGGGTTTACCACCGGATAGGGAGATTGAGTTCGTGATTGATCTTGTGTCAGGCACTGCGCCAATTTCTAGGAG
Source organism: Ehretia macrophylla (assembly GCA_037974665.1). NCBI lineage: Eukaryota > Viridiplantae > Streptophyta > Magnoliopsida > Boraginales > Ehretiaceae > Ehretia > Ehretia macrophylla. The sequence goes on along the minus strand of CM075771.1, from coordinate 44,323,047 downwards.
TCCTTATAGAATGGCATCGACTGAACTTCAAGAGTTAAAAATTCAGCTTCAGAACTTGCTTGAGAAAGGGTTTATACAACCTAGTTCTTCGCCATGGGGTGCTCCTGTGTTGTTTGTGAGAAAGAAAGACGGCACGCTATGGTTATGCATTGATTACAGGGGACTTAATCAAGTCACGATTAAGAATAAATACCCCTTGCCGTTGATTGAAGAGTTGTTTGACCAGTTGCAGGGTGCGAGTGTTTACTCCAAATTTGACTTGAGGCAGGGTTACTATCAACTTAGGATTCGGAGTGACGATATACCAAAGACGGCATTCAGGACTAGATATGGCCACTATGAATTTGTTGTTTTGCCGTTTGGTTTGACTAATGCACTAGCCGCATTCATGGACTTGATGCAGAGAGTTTTTAAACCTTACCTTGATCAGTTTGTCGTGATCTTTATTGACGACATTTTAGTGTATTCGAAGAACGAGGCTGAACATGAGCAACACTTGAGGATTGTACTACAAACTTTGCAGGAAAACAAGCTTTTTGCTAAATTCAGCAAGTGTGAGTTCTGGTTGAATCAGATATCTTTTCTAGGCCATATCATTTCAGACCAAGGAATTTTAGTGGACCCAGCTAAGATTGAAGTTGTTTCATCTTGGAAGAGACCTGAGACGGTGTCAGAGATTCGGAGTTTTCTTGGATTGGCAAGTTACTACCGGAAATTTGTTAAAGACTTTTCCAAAATTTCTGGACCTTTGAGCCAGTTGACTCGGAAGAAAGTTGCTTATAACTGGGATGCTAAGTGTGAATCCAGTTTCCAAGAATTGAAGAAGAGACTAACTACAGCTCCTATACTAGCTTTACCTGAGGGAACATAAAACTTTGTTGTCTATAGTGATGCATCTAAAGAAGGTTTGGGCTGTGTTTTAATGCAGAATGGTAAGGTGATTGCCTATGCTTCTAGGAAATTGAAACCTTATGAAGTCAATTACCCTACACATAATCTTGAGTTAGCTGCAGTTGTGTTTGCATTGAAGAAGTGGCGTCATTACTTGTGGGGTTGCATATTTGAAATATTTACTGACCACAAGAGTCTCAAGTATTTGTTTTCATAGAAGGATCTAAATATGAGGCAGCGGAGATGGCTAGAGCTATTGGGTGGTTATAACTATTCTATTAACTATGTGCCAAGTAAGGCAAATGTTGTTGCTGATGCTTTGAGTCGAAAGGCTACTGTTGCAAGCTTGATTATCAAGGACTGGGAGACTTTGGAAAAAATTTGTTCATGGAAGCCAGAAGCTACTGAGGTAGGGATTCGATTTGCTAGTTTACAGATTCAGTCAGGGTTGCTAGCACAGATCAGAGAGGCTCAGAAGACTGATCCTCACATCTTGAAAATCCAAGAAAAAGCTAAAGGGGGAGAGTCGGAGTTTAAATTACATGCAGATGGCATCTTTAGATTCAGGGATAGAGTATGTGTTCCTGATGAGCCGACTTTGAAGAATGAGATCCTGTCTGAGGCACATAATTCGAGGTATACGATTCACCCGGGCAGTACTACAATGTATAGAGATTTGAAGCAACACTTCTGGTGGAACAATATGAAAAGGGAGATTGTTGGGTATGTATCCAGATGTTTGACTTGTCAGAGAGTTAAAGTTGAGCATCAGAGGCCAGCCGGACTTCTACAACCGTTGTCGATTCCGCAATGGAAGTGGGTACATATAACAATGGACCTTGTGACCGATCTTCCTAGATCTCCGAGAGGATGTGATTCTGTTTGGGTTGTTGTGGACCGTTTGACTAAAGTTACACATTTTATTCCCGTGAACAAACAGGATAGCCTTGATAAGCTAGCTGAATTGTATGTTGCTAATATTGTGAGATTGCATGGTGTGCCACAGAGTATAGTGTCAGATAGGGATCCCAGATTCAGATCTCGTTTTTGGCAGAAGTTGCAAGAGGCCATGGGAACTAAGTTGAGCTTCAGTACTGCATATCATCCGCAAACTGATGGCCAGTCTGAGAGAACCATCAGGATCTTGGAAGACATGCTTCGAGCATGTGTGCTAGACTTTGGGAAGAATTGGGAGAAGTTTTTGCCTTTAGCGGAGTTCGCCTACAACAATAGTTATCAATCTACTATAGGTATGGCTCCCTACGAGGCGTTGTATGGTCAGAAGTGCAGATCCCCGTTATATTGGGAAGAGGTTGGAGAGATGAGAACAGTTGATCCGACTGTGTTACCTGAGATGATTAAGATGGTAGATAATGTTCACCTTATTCGCCAGCGTATGCTTACAGCTCAGAGTCGTCAGAAGAGTTATGCAGATAAGCACCATCAGGATCTTGAGTTTGATTTGGGAGATTGGGTGTTTCTTAAGATTTCTCCACGGAAGGGATTGATTCGGCACGGTAAGAGTGGGAAGCTTAGTCCCAGGTATGTGGGTCCGTATGAGATCACCGAAAAGGTAGGTCCTTTGGCTTATCGATTAGCTTTGCCTCCGAGCTTGTCGAGACTGCACGATGTGTTCCATGTGTCTATGTTGAAGAAGTATCATCCAGACCCTTCACATGTACTTGAACCAGAGCCTTTGCAGATTGAAGAGAAGTTGTCTTATGAAGAGAAACCGATTCGAATTGTGGATCGGAAAGTTCAAGAGCTTCGCAGAAAGAGTATTCCGTTAGTAAAGGTTCTGTGGAATCATCATGGGTTTGAGGAAGCGACTTGGGAAAGAGAGGACCAAGTTCGGGATCAGTATCCAGAGTTGTTTGTTGACCAGGTAAGAATTGCGTGGGCGCAATTGTTTTAAGGGGGAGAGGGTGTAATACCCGAGCCCGGAATGTGAAAATTCTTTGTTTATTATTTTGAAAATTATATTTCCTTAAATTCTTTGTGAATTAATTGTTACTTTCTCGCCGTCGCAACGTGCATTGCATTTAAGGAGAGATAGTTAGATAACGATTTTTTGTCCTTAGCAAATAGTGAAACTAGTATTTAGATGACTTAAATTTTATATTTTAAATGTTGCTAGCTTTAATTGATCTTAACTTAGCTAAAATGGCTTTAAAACGCACAAAATAGGGCCCTTTGACCAAGTCTTAAGTAGTTTGACCTTGGACCTTTGACCCTTTGACCATTTAACACCTTATAAGCTAAAACTAAGCAAAATAAAAAAAAAAAACAGCAGCAAAACAGAGCAGCTCTGGCCGTGAGTTTCCAAGAAGAAAAAAAAAACCTTTCAACTTCCAATCATTCAATCTTCGCGTGAGCTCGTGCGGGGTGATTTCTGAGGCAACTAGCGTTGTTTTCCTAGCGACTAGGAGTACCTGAGGTGAGGGAAGCATGTTATTTGCGCATTTAAACGTTATGTATGTTAACTTTGTCAATTTTGAGATTTATCCGTAGATCGTTATTTAAAGTGATTTGATGCTTCTAGAATGTTCCTTGGCTTTTGTAGAACATGTATTTATAGCTTTGTAACATTTTCTGCGGTTAAATGTTGTGATTGCAAATTAAATTGTTAACTGAATAGTGTTTTGTGAATAGTAAAACCTTGAAACGTTGAAGTTGCGCTGTTATGTTTTCTGTTGATATAGAAATGTGCTAGGTACACTAGAATGCTAAAATGTGTGGTTTGTTTGGGTTGCGTAGTGGAAAAAAATGAGAATTATGCCTTTGGGAAAGTCGGGGTCGTTTAGGTCGACTTTAGCATTTTCTCGTTTTGCTTGTTGACATTACTTCGGGAAGCCATGGAAGCACTTTTGGTGCGATTATGGCGTTGGTTGGGTGTTTGGTTGTTATAGTTGTAGTTCAAACGAGAAAGGGGAAAATCGGGGCTTTGCGCGAGTTCTAGGGTAAAGTAAGGTTTCGGGGTCTTTAGACGTGCCTTATGGTGACCTAGGAGGGTTGGAAAAGTCGGTTTCCAGAACTCGTAGCTCGTTTGGAAATGGTAGCGTTTTGACAGTTGGGGCCGAGTTGTGTTTTTGCTTGTTTTCTTGACTTTATGCCTTTAGAATGCTTAGAGTTACTTGAAATACTTGTTTGAGTTGTTCTGGATTGAATTGCTTATCAATTGCTGCTATGGCGTGTGAGAGTAACCTACTTTGTTATTCTCCCACGTGTGGCTTTATCGCTTGTTTATCGCCTTGTATCGAGTCTTGCATTGCATAGTGTCTTGCCCGTGAGTGATGGGCCTCTCTGGGTAGCCTCGGGTTGCAGCGTTGGTTGCTCTAGCTCCGCTGCTATTCCCTTTCTCGCTTGGGTTGCCTCCCAGGGAGATTTGGGTCGTAGGTTGATGGATACTTCCGGGGTATTCCAAACTGGTGTTATAAGGTGATTTGGGCCGGCGCGTCGTCATCGAATTCTTGAATGAAAGTTGCTCGTGAAAAGAGTATCATATCCTTTGAATGAGTGTTTATAGCTTTAATGTTTGCCTTGCTTTGTTGATGGCTTTATTATATCTCTGTATGATATATGTATACATTGCTTGGCTAATTGCATTGCATACTCCTCTCATCTCCGTCCTTGAGACCAATTGCCCTCGCTGAGCAATAGTTTTTGCTCATTCCTTTCTATACCATATTTTTACAGGAGTAGTTGAAGCAGACCCACTCGAGGTAATTGAGGAGGAGGAACATGTGGAGGTGTTTCCATGATTGTACTTCTTTGCTTTGCTGGTGGTTGGATGCCAGATTTTTGTGCGAGCCTTGCATGATATGTATATTGCTTGGATGTCGTTTAGTTTTGAGGCTTGTAGCCTTGTATGTATTTTCTAGTTTGAGGCCTCTACGGTCTTATGTTGTATAAGTTGGAAGAATGTAATGTTGTAACTTATACTCTTGTGAATAGTAAGAAAATGCATACTAATGGAATTGATAAGTGGCATAAGTACTTGTGTAGTATGCATATCATTTTTGGTTTGGAAAGTTGGATAATAAGAAATGTATGTTTTTAAAGAAAGTTGGCTTGTTTTGATTATTATTTGGCGTTCGCAAGTATTATATTGATTTTAGGGTTTTCGGATCGTCCGCGGTACAGAGGAGACTCCGTCCGTGTGTCGGGTCCGGGCTTGGCCTTTTGCGGGGTCGGGTCGGAGCGTGACAATCTATGACGGGGGTAGCAAGCCTACTCGACTGCGCCTATTTTCGGAGCCCAAAATTGAACGTTTTCATCAGTTTTGGGACACTTTTCTTCTTTTGCGCTGTTTTTTCATCCCGGATCGTACGTCATGAGCATCGAAAAGGACGACAACATAATCCATCACATTTCTATTAACGAATTCCATGGAAAATTGGGCAAGACAACTTCACTTCACGTAGAGGCTGGGCCCGCAAACCGAGGGCGCGGGGCTTATGACCAGGTAACCGTCGCTCCAGTGCCCATAACTTTTGATCCATAAGGAGTTACGCGGTGCACAGCATACCATTGAAAACCTCTCTGAGAGATCTATGATGGGGGCAGCAAGCCAGCTCAACTGCACCTATTTTCAGAGCCCGAAATAGAACTTTTTCATCAATTTTGGGACACTTTTCTTCTTTTGCTCTGTTTTTCCATCCCGGATCGTAGGTCGTGAGCCGCGAAAAGGACGACAACAAAATCCTTCACATTTCTATTACCGAATCCCACGGTACCTTGGGCAATAAAACTTCACTTCATGCAGAGGCTGGGCCCAAAAACCGAGGGCGGGGGACTTATGACCAGGTATCCGTCGCTCCGGTACCCATAACTTTTGATCTGTAAGGATTTACACGGCGCACAGCATACCGTTGAAAAGCTCTCTGAGAGATCTACGAGGGCAGTAAGCCTGCTTGGCAGCGCCAATTTTCAAAGCCCAAAATCAAACGTTTTCATCTATTTCGGGACACATTTATTCTTTTGCACTATTTTTCCATCGTAGATCGTACGTCGTGAGCCGCAAAAAGGACAATAACCTAATCTATCACATTTCTATTACCAAATCCCACGGCACCTTGGGCAAGATAACTTCACTTCACATAAAGGCTGGGCCGGCAAACCAAGGGCGTGGGGCTTGTGACAAGGTATATGCCGCACCGGTGCCCATAATTGTTGATCCGTAAGGAGTTACGCGGCGAACATCATACCGTTGGAAAGCTCTCTGAGAGCTCTACGACAGGGGCAGCAAGTCTGCACCGCTACACCTGTTTTCTGAGCTCAAAATCGAACGTTTTCATCAGTTTCAGGACACTTTTCATCTTTTGCGCTGTTTTTTCATCCCGGATCGAACGTCGTGAGCCGCGAAAAGGACGACAACCTAATCCATCACATTTCTATTTTCGAATCCCATGGCACCATGGGCAAGAAAACTTCACTTCACGTAGAGGCTGGGCCGTAAACCTAGGGCGTGAGGCTTGTGACCAGGTATCCGTCGCTCCAGTGCCCATAACTTTTGATCCGTAAGGAGTTACGCGGCGCACAATATACAATTGCAATGCTCTCCGAGAGCTCTACGACAGAAGAAGCAAACCTGCTTGTCTGCGCCTATTTTCGAAGCCCAAAATTGAACATTTTCATCAATTTCGGGACACTTTTCTTCTTTTGCGCTATTTTTTCGTCCTGGATCGTACGTCGTGTGCTACGAAAAGGACGACAACCAAATCCATCACATTTCTCTTACCGAATCCCACGGCACCTTGGGCAATAAAACTTCATTTCATGTAGAGGCTGGGCCGACAAACCGAGGGCGTGGGGCTTTTGACCAGGTATCCGTCGCTCCGGTGCCCATAACTTTTGATTTGTAAAAAGTTACGTGGCGCACAGCATACCGTTGGAAAGTTCTGCGAGAGATCTACGATGGGGGCAGTAAGCCTGCTCGGATGCGTCTATTTTTGGAGTCCAAAATAGAACGTTTTCATCAATTTCTGAACACTTTTCTTCTTTTGCGCTATTTTTCAGTCCCGGATCATACATCGTGAGCAGCGAAAAGGACGACAACCAAATCCATCACATTTCTATTACCGAATCCCACGGAACCTTGGGCAATAAAACTTCACTTCATGTAGAGGCTGGGCCAGCAAACCGAGGGCGGGAGGGCTTGTGACTAGGTATCCGTCGCTCCGGTGCCCATAACTTTTGATCCGTAAGGAGTTAAGCGGCGCACAACATACGGTTAAAAAGCTCTTCGAGAGATCTATGACCGGGGTAGCAATAATGCTCGGCTGTGGCCATTTTTGGAGCCCAAAATCGAGCGTTTTCATCAGTTTCAGGACACTTTTCTTTTTTTGCACTGTTTTTCCGTCACTGATCGTACGTCGTGAGCGGCGAAAAGGATGACAACCTAGTCCATCACATTTCTATTACCGAATCCCATGGCACCTTGGCCAAGACAACTTCACTTCACGTAGAGGCTGAGCCCGCAAACCGAGGGCGCGGGGCTTGTGACCAAGTATCCGTCGCTCCGGTGCCCATAACTTTTGATTCATAAGGATTTACGTAGCGTACAGCATAATGTTGAAAAGCTCTCCGAGAGATCAACGACGAGGGCAGCAAGCTTGCTCAACTGTGCCAATTTTCAAAGCCCAAAATCAAACGTTTTCATCAGTTTCGAGACACTTTTCTTCTTTTGCACTGTTTTTCCGTCCTGGATCGTACGTCGTGAGCAGCAAAAAGGAAAACAACCTAATCCATCACATTTCTATTACCGAATCCCATGGCACCTTCGGCAAGACAACTTCACTTCACGTAGAGGCTGGGCCGGCAAACCTAGGGCGTGGGGCTTATGACAAGGTATCCGTCGCACCGGTGCCCATAATTGTTGATCCGTAAGGAGTTACGGCGGCGGTAAGCCTGCACAGCTACACCTAATTTTTGACCTCAAAATCGAACATTTTCATCAGTGTCGGGACACTTTTCATCTTTTGCGCTATTTTTTCATCTTGGATCAGACGTTGTGAGCTGAAAAAAGGATGACAACCTAATCCATCACATTTCTATTACTGAATCCCACGGCACCATGGGCAAGAAAACTTCACTTCACGTAGAAGCTGGGCCGTAAACCGAGGGCGTGGGGCTTGTGACCAGGTATCCGTCGCTCCAGTGCCCATAACTTTTGATCCGTAAGGAGTTACGCAGCGCAAAACATTCCGTTGGAACGCTCTCCGAGAGCTCTACGACAGAGGAAGGAAGCCTTCTCGGCTGCTTCTATTTTTGGAGCCCAAAATTGAACATTTTCATCCGTTTTGGGACACTTTTCTTCTTTTGCGATATTTTTTCATCCCGGATTGTACGTCATGTGCCGCAAAAAGGACGACAACCGAATCCAACACATTTCTCTTACCGAATCCCACGGCACCTTGGGCAATAAAACTTCACTTCATGTAGAGGCTGGGCCCACAAACCGAGGACGTGGGGCTTGTGACCAGGTTTCCGTCGCTCCGGTACCCATAACTTTTGATCCGTAAGATGTTACGTGGTGCACAGCATACCGTTGGAAAGCTCTACGAGAGATCTATGACGGGAGCAGCAAGGCTGCTCGGCTGCGCCTATTTTTAGAGTCCAAAATCTAATGTTTTCATCAGTTTCTGAAAACTTTTCTTAATTTGCGCTATTTTTCCATCTCGGATCATACATCATGAGCAGCGAAAATGAAGACAACCAAATCCATCACATTTCTATTACCGAATCCTACGGTACCTTGGGGAATAAAACTTCACTTCATGTAGAGGCTGGGCCAGTAAACTGAGGGCGTCGGGCTTGTGACCAGGTATCCGTCGCTCCGGTACCCATAAATTTTGATCCGTATGGAGTTACGTGACGCATAGCATTACGTTGGAAAGCACTCCGAGAGATCTACGACAGGGGTAGCAAGTCCGATCGGCTGCACCTAATTTTGAAGCCCAAAATTGAACATTTACATCAGTTTCGGGACACTTTTCTTCTTTTGCTCTATTTTTCTGTTCGGATCGTACGTCGTGAGCCGTGAAAAGAACGACAACCTAATCCATCACATTTCTATTACTGAATCTCACAGCAACTTGGGCAAGACAACTTCACTTCACGTAGAGGCTGGGCCCGCAAACCAACGGCGTGGGGTTTGTGACCAGGTATCCGTCGCTCTGGTGCCCATAAATTTTGATCCGTAAGGAGGTGCGTGGCGCACAACATACCGTTGGAAAGCACTCCAAGAGATCTGCGACGGGCGCAGCAAGCCTGCTCGGCTACGCCTGTTTTCAGAGCCCAAAATTGAATGTTTTCATCAGTTTCGACACTCTTTTCTTCTTTTGCATTGTTTTTACGTCCTGGATCAGACGTCGTGAGCCGCGAAAAGGACGACGTCCTAATCCATCACATTTCTATTACCGAATCCCATGGCACCTTGGGCAAGACAACTTCACTTCACGTAGAGGCTGGGCTCGTAAACCGAGGGCGTGGGGCTTGTGACCAGGTATCCCTCGCTCCGGTGCCCATAACTTTTGATCCATAAGGAGTTACGCGGCGCACAGCATACCGTTGGAAAGCTCTCCGAGAGATCTACGACAAGGGCAGCAAGCCCGCTCGGTTGCACCTCTTTTCGAAGCCCAAAATTGAACATTTACATCAGTTTTGGGACATTTTTCTACTTTTGCGTTGGTTTCTCTCCTGGATCGTACGTCGTGAGCCGTGAAAAGGATGACAACCTAATCCATCACATTTCTATTACCGAATCCCACGTCACCTTGGGCAAGACGACTTCACTTCACATAGAGGCTGGGCCCACATACCAACAGCGTGGGGCTTGTGACCAGGTATCTGTCGCTCCAGTGCCCATAACTTTTGATCCGTAAGGAGGTACGCGGCGCACAGCCTACCGTTGTAAAGCACTCTGAGAGATCTACGACGGGGGTAGCAAGCCTGCTCGGTTACGCCTGTTTTCGGAGCCCAAAATTGAATGTTTTCATCAGTGTCGGCACACTTTTCTTCTTTTGCGTTGTTTTTACGACCAAGATCGGACGTCGTGAGCCGCGAAAAGGACGACAACTTAATCTATCGCATTTCTTTTACCGAATCCCATGGCACCTTTGGCAAGAAAACTTCACTTCACGTAGAGGCTGAGCCCGCAAACCGAGTGCGTGATGCTTGTGACCAAGTATCCGTTGCTCTGGTGCCCATAACTTCTGATCCGTAAGGTGTTACACGGCGCATAGCATATCGTTGGAAAGCTCTCCGAGAGATCTATGACTGGGGCAACAAGCCTGCTCGGCTGCACCTGTTTTCGGAGCCAAAAATCGAACGTTTTCATCAATTTCGGGATACTTTTCTTCTTTTTCGCAATTTTTACGTCCCAATCGGACGTCTTGAGTCGCAACAAAGACGACAACCTAATCTATCACATTTCTATTATAGAATCCGCCGGCACCTTGGCCAAGAAAACTTCACTTCACGTAGAGGCTAGGCCGTAAACCGAGGGCGTGGGGCTTGTGACTAGGTATTCGTCGCTCCACTGCCCATAACTTTTGATCTGTAAGGCGTTACGCAGCGCACAACATACCGTTGGAAAGCTCTCCGAGAGCTCTACGATGGCGAAAGCAAGCCTGCTCACCTGCACCTATTTTCGGAGTCCAAAATTGAATGTTTTCATCAGTTTCGAGATACTTTTCTTCTTTTGCACTATTTTTTCGTCCCGGATCGTACGTCGTGTGCCGCAAAAAGGACGACAACCTAATCCGTCACATTTCTATTACCGAATCCCATGGCACCATGGGCAATAAAACTTCACTTCATGTAGAGATTGAGACCGCAAACAGAAGGCGTGGGGCTTATGACTAGGTATCCGTCGCTCCGGTGCCCATAACTTTTGATCCCTAAGGAGTTACGTGGCGCACAGCATACCGTTGGAAAGTTCTGCGAGAGATCTACGACAGGGGAAACAAGCCTGCTCGGCTGCGCCTATTTTTGGAGCCCAAAATCTAATGTTTTCATCAGTTTTGGGACACTTTTCTTCTTTTTTGCTATTTTTTCGTCCCTAATCGTACGTCGTGAGCAGCGAAAAGGACGACAACCTAATCCATCACATTTCTATTACCGAATCCCATGGCACCTTCGCAAGAAAACTTCACTTCACGTAGAGGTTGGGCCCGCAAACCGAGGGCGCGAGGCTTGTGACCAGGTATCCGTCGCTTCAGTTCCCATAACTTTTGATCCGTAAGGAGTTACACGGCGCACAGCATATCGTTGGAAAGTTCTCCGAGAGATCTACGACGGGGGCAGTAGGCCTGCTCGGCTGCACCTATTTTTGGAGCCCAAAATCGAACGTTTTCATTATTTTCGGGACGCTTTTCTTCTTTTGCGCTGTTTTTTCGTCCAGGATCGTACGTTGTGAGCAAGAAAGAGGACGACAACCTTATCCATCACATTTCTCTTCCCGAATCCCATGGTACCTTGGGCAAGACAACTTCACTTCACGTAGAGGCTGGGCCCGCAAACCGATAGCGCAAGGCTTGGGACCAGGAATCTATCGCTCCGGTGCCCATAACTATTGATCCGTAAGGAATTACGCGGCGCACAGCATACCGTTGGAAAGCTCTCTGAGAGATCTACGACGGGGGCAGCTAGCCTACTTTGCTGCGCCTATTTTCAGAGCCAAAAATTGAACATTTTCATAAGTTTTGGGACACTTTTCTTCTTTTGCGCTATTTTTTCGTCCCGGATCGTACGTCGTGAGCCTCGAAAAGGACGACAACCTAATCCATCACATTTTTATTGCCGAATCCCATGGCACCTTGGGCAAGACAACTTCACTTCACGTAGATGCTAGGCCCGCAAACCGAGGACGTGGGGCTTGTGACCAAGTATCCGTCCCTCCGGTGCCCATAACTTTTGATATGTAAGGAGTTACACGGCGCACAGAATACCGTTGGAAAGCTCTCAGAGAGATCTACGACGGGGGCAGCAAGTCTGCTCAGTTGCACCAGTTTTTGGAGCCCAAAAATGAATGTTTTAATCAGTTTTCAGATACTTTTCTTCTTTTGAATTGTTTTTACGTCCCAGATCAGACGTCGTGAGCCGGAAAAAAGGACAACAACCGAATCCATCACACTATTATTACCGAATCCCACGGCACCTTGGGCAATAAAACTTCACTTCATGCAGAGGTTGGGCCCACAAACCGAGGGCGTGGGGCTTGTGACTAGATATTCGTCGCTCCGGTGCCCATAACTTTTGATCTGTAAGGAGTTACGCGGTGCACAGCATACCGTTGGAAAGCTCTGCGAGAGATCTACAACGGGGACAACAAGCCTTCTCGGTTGCGCCTATTTTCGTAGTCCAAAATCGAATGTTTTCATCATTTTCGGGATACTTTTCTTCTTTGGCGCAGTATTTCCGTCCCGGATCGTACGTCGTGAGTAGCGAAAAGGACGACAACTAAATCCATCAAATTTCTATTACCGAATCCCACGGCACCTTAGGCAATAAAACTTCACTTCATGTAGAGGTTGGGCCTGCAAACCTAGGGCTTGGGGCTTGGTATCCGTCGCTCCGGTGCCCATAACTTTTGATCCGTAAGGAGTTACGTAGCACACAACATACCGTTGGAAAGCTCTGCAAGAGATCTACGACGGGGGTAGCAAGCCTTCTAGGCTGCACCTATTTTCGTAGTCCAAAATCGAATGTTTTCATCAGTTTCGAGATATTTTTCTTCTTTGGCGCTGTTTTTTTGTCCCAGATCGTACGTCGTGAGCAGCGAAAAGGACGACAACCAAATCAATCACATTTCTGTTACCGAATCCCATGGCACCTTGGGCAATAAAACTTCACTTAACGTAGAGGTTGGGCCCACAAACCGAGGGCGTGAAGCTTGTGACCAAGTATCCGTCGCTCCGGTGCCCATAACTTTTGATCCGTAAGGAGTTACGGGGAACACAGCATACCGTTGGAAAGCTCTCCGAGAGATCTACAATGGGAGTAGCAAGCCTGCTCAGTTGTGCCTATTTTCGGAGCCCAAAATTTAACATTTCATCAGTTTCGGGACACTTTTCTTCTTTTGCGCTATTTTTCCGACCCGGATCGCACGTCGTGAGCAGCGAAAAGGACGACAACGTAATTAATCACATTTCTATTACCGAATCCCATGGCACCTTGGGCAAGACAAATTTTTCACGTAGAGGCTGGGCCCGCAAACCGAGGGCACAGGGCTTGTAACCAGGTAACTGTCACTCCGGTGCCCATAAATTTTGATTCGTAAGGAGTTACATGGCGCACAGAATACCGTTGAAAACCTCTCTGAGAGATCTACGATGGGGCAGCAAGCCTGCTTGGCTACGCCTATTTTCAGAGCCCAAAATAGAATATTTTCATCAGTTTCGGGCTACTTTTCTTCTTTTGCGTTGTTTTTCCATCCCGGATCGTACGTCATGAGCCACGAAAAGGACCACAACCGAATCGATCACATTTCTATTACCGAATCCCTTAGCACCTTGGGCAAGATAACTTCACTTCATGTAGAGGCTGGGCCGGCAAACCAAGGATGTGGGGCTTGTGTCCAGGTATCCGTCGCACCGGCGCCCATAATTTTTGATCGTAAGGAGTTACGTGGCGTACAACATATCGTTGGAAAGCTCTCTGAGAGCTCTACGACGAGGGCAGCAAGCCTGCACGACTGCGCTTATTTTCTGAGCTTAAAATCGAACGTTTTCATCAGTTTCGGGACACTTTTCTTCTTTTGCGCTATTTTTTCATCTCGGATCGGACGTCGTGAGCTACGAAAAGGACGACAACCTAATCCATCACATTTCTATTACCGAATCCCACGGCACCTTGGGCAAGAAAACTTCACTTCACGTAGAGGCTGGGCCGTAAACTGAGGGCGTGGGGCTTGTAACCAGGTATCTGTCGCTCCAGTGCCCATAAGTTTTGATCCGTAAGGAGTTACGCGGCACACAGCATACCGTTGGAAAGCTCTTTGAGAGCTCTACAACACGGTAAGCAAGCTTGCTCGGCTGCGCCAGTTTTCGGAGCCCAAAATTGAATGTTTTCATCAGTTTTGATACACTTTTCTTGTTTTGCGCTGTTTTTCCGTCCCGGATCGTACGTCGTGTGCCGCGAAAAGGATGACAACCTAATCCATCACATTTCTATTACCAAATCGCACAGCACCTTGGGCAATAAAAATTCATTTCATGTTGAGGCTGGGCCTGCAAACAGATGGCGTGGGGCTTGTGACCAGGTATCCGTTGCTCCAGTGCCCATAACTTTTGATCCGTAAAGAGTTACGTGATGCACAACATAGCGTTGGAAAGTTCTCTGAGAGATCTACGATGGGGAGAGCAAGCTTGCTCGGCTGCGCCTATTTTTGGAGCCCAAAATCGAACATTTTCATCAGTTTTGGGACACTTTTCTTCTTTTGCGCTGTTTTTTCATCCCGGATCGTACGTCGTGAGCATTGAAAAGGACGACAACCTAATCCATCACATTTTTATTCCCGTATCCCATGGCACCTTGGGCAAGAAAACTTTACTTCACGTAGAGGCTGGGCCTGCAAACGGAGGTCGCGGGGCTTGTGACCAGGTATCCGTCGCTCCGGTGCCAATAACTTTTGATCCGTAAGGAGTTACACGACGCACAACATACCGTTGGAAAGCTCACCGAGAGATCTACGACGTGGACAGCAAGCTTGCTTTGCGGTGCCTATTTTCAAAGCTCAAAATCGAACGTTTTCATCAATTTCGGGACACTTTTCTTCTTTTACACTATTTTTTCGTCCCGGATCGAACGTCGTGAGCCGTGAAAAGGATGGCAACCTGATCCATCACATTTCTATTACCAAATCCAACGATATCTTGGGCAAGATAACTTCACTTAACGTAGAGACTGGGCCCGCAAACCTATGGCGTGGGGGTTGTGACAAGGTATCCGTCGCTCTGATGCCAATAACTTTTGATCCGTAAAGAGTTACGCGGCGTACAACATACCGTTAGAAAGCTCACCGAGAGATCTACGACGGGGGCAGTAAGCTTGCTCGGCTGCGCCTATTTTCATAGACCAAAATTGAATGTTTTCATCAGTTTCGGCACACTTTTCTTCTTTTGCGTTGTTTTTACGTCCTGGATCAGACGTCGTGAGCCGCAAAAAGGACGACAACCTAATCCATCACATTTCTATTACCGAATCCCATGGCACCTTGGGCAAGACAACTTTACTTCACGTAGAGGCTGGGCCCGCAAATTGAGGGCGTGGGGCTTGTGACCACCTTTCGTCGCTCCGATGCCCATAACTTTTGATCCGTAAGGAGTTACGCGACGTACAGCATACCGTTGGAAAGCTCTTTGAGAGCTGTACGACGGGGGCTGCAAGCCTGCATGGCTGCGCTTGTTTTCTGTGCTCAAAATCGAACGTTTTCATCAGTTTCGGGATACTTTTCATCTTTTGCGCTGTTTTTTCATCCCGGATCGGACGTCGTGAGCCGCGAAAAGGACAACAACCTAATCCATCACATTTCTATTACTGAATCCCATGGCACCGTGGGCAAGAAAACTTTACTTCACGTAGAGGCTCGGCCATAAACCGAGGGCGTGGGGCTTGTGACCAGGTATCCGTTGCTCCAATGCCCATAGCTTTTGATCCGTAAGGAGTTACGCGGTGCACAACATACCGTTGGAACGCTCTTTGAGAGCTCTACGACAAGGACAACAAGCCTGCTCGGCTGTGCCTATTTTCAGTGTGAGGCCCGACCTCAATTTGCGTGCGATACCTCATTTTGTTTACCCTAACCTAGATTTACGTGCCTTGACCTAGGTTTAAGAATCGTGTTTCATTTTTTTTTGCCTTGCATGGAATTACGTACATTCATTTAGGGTTGCATGCATTTACTTGGAAAACGTGCATTCGTCTTGTAGTTCGTGCCCTACCTCGTAGTACGTGCCCTAGACCTAGAAAAGCGTGCCCTCACGCTAATCAAGAAAGCATCTTACACGAACCACTAGATCATTAATTAATCCTACAAATTCTACTAACTAATATTAAATTACTAATTCAACCCACTAGAAGACGAAATTGCACCAAAAGCTAGACATTCTCATTCTTTATTCCTTATTCTTTTGCACTTTCCAAACACACAATTAAATAATGCTCAAAAGATGACAAAAAATCAGATTTTTACATGCCTTGGCCGACCACCTTGTGAGCTTTTGTGCTTGCTTGCATAATTCAATTTATTCCTCAAACATTCTTAGACAACTTATGACACAAATGCATAAAAAATAACCCAAAACCCTACCCAATGCACCCATATTTTTTACCCATTCCCTTGCCATGCTAGGTAATTCAAAAACCATGCATCTTGAAGACACAAATCTGAAATTTGTATGCCCAAGGCTGACACATGCTTCAACATTTGCAAAAGCTTTCATTTTTCTTTCATTTCTCTCATTTCCTCACATTTCTCTCTCTCCCTCTTATTCTTCTCTCTGTCTCTCGGCTTTGGCTGAGTTTCTACACTCCATAGCTCATCTTCATCACTCCATGGTTCATCAAGGCAAGCAAGATGCTAGGGAGCTCGACTAAGCAAGCTAGGTTGCAAGAAACACACATGCAAGCTCTTTGAATCTCCATTTCGGCTTAGGTGAGTTTGCTAGCTTCCATTTCTTTTCTTCTTGTTCTAACCACATGCACCTACTAAGAACTTGGTCACTAAGCTAGGAAAAATAGAGAAAATCGACTGGTGTCTCGGCTAAGCAAGGAAGAAGATCAACTTTGTGCTTCACCAAGAGTCTTGTGCATCTTCTGGTTGTTTTGCTAAGGTGAGGGCTAAAACTTTTTGAAAATCTTTCAAAAAACCAGATGCATGCTCTTAAATGTTTATCTTTGCTTCTGTACTTGAGATATATGTGTGTTCATAAGCTTTTACAACCATGCATGGCAAGATTTTGGGCTAGAATGGGATGATAGATGAAATCGTGCATGTGACAGCTTTCTGTCTTGTTGGTGAGAGGTGATTTTGGCTAGGAAAATGATATTGAAAATATGTGAAAATTGGTAGGTAACTTTTTTTTCCAGTTCTGAACATTTTTCCTAGAAATAGGCTAAAGCAAATTTTGACTCTAAGGTCCTCAAAATGGAAAATCATTAAAATGTGTCCAAATCTGGAAAGTCTGGAAAAATGAAGCAGGTTTTGGCAGATTCACTAACCTTGTAGAACGAACCAGTTTTGACTTAGTAAATGACATCCAAAATGCATGAAATTTGGTATGCTGCTATATGTTTCAGTTCTGGACATTTTTGTCCGAAATGGACTAAGGCTAAATCTGACCCTAAGGACCTAAAAAACGACAAGTATTGAAATGTGTGCAAATCTGGACAGTTTCACGCAGTCCCACTGTTTTGGCTATAACTATTGAACCCGAACTCCAAATGATGCGAGGTTTGTTTCTGAATTTAGCTCACTTCTTAAGATTTAATTTGAAATCTTATTCACTAGAAATGGAGATTGTTTGCTTGTCTTAATGATTGTGAGAAGACAGCCCATTGCAGTGAGGGTTTCACTTAGTGATAAGCTTAGAAAAATTATTGTAGTTTCTCTTGTTGTATTAAATGCTTGGGATTGTGGCATTGGGATGTTGTGTGGACTGTTTTGAATACTTGAGGGTGTTTGAATTAATCGATGCATGGCTTGAGATTGATTTTGAGTTGACTTGGGGCTTAATCGCACGGGTAAGCACGAAATGGAAACCCTAGTGACTAGGCAAATTCACTAAGTGTTGATCCTATGGATATCGTGTTTAATTATATGTTTAGTAGGCTGCCCGTAGTTTCCATTGTAGTCCTAAATGCGATCTTGATGATTACATGTTGACAAGTAGGCCTTTCTTGCACCTGTTCCCACGTAGATGTCGTTACATGATGAATAATCTCATTATTTGATTACGTGAACCTTGAAATGAGTTGTATGACTTGATTTGCGTGACATTACATGGCTGCCCGTTTAATGTTCATATAACTCCATGTGCCTTTCAAGTGAAATTACTTGTCTTATCGTGTCTCGCTTGTTTACTTGTCAATGTGCAATCTTATGACTGCTCGGAGGCAACCTACTTTGTTGTCCTCCAAATGTGATATATTAAATGTCATAAATGTGCATTGCATACAAAGTTGCAACCTTTCATTCTAGCGTGGTAGCGTTCACGCACACCGGGCGGCATCGGGCTTGCCGGTGCAACTGTGACTACCATTGTCCAATTACCTCTCTCGTTTGGGGGCTAGACTTCCTCGGAGAGTTGGGTCGTAGGATTTTGGGGTATATCCGGAGTACACCCATTTGGCATGATAAGGGGATGATTTGAAGTCGGCCGCAACAACTGATACTGGAAATGAACTGAGAGAAAAAGCTCACCGTATCCTTTTCACTATATGTATAAGTACTCTCGCTTGGTTCCTAGAGGATCTCAGGGACGAAAGATAGGTAATTGTGTTCCTTTACTTCTATATTATTGTTATGTACTTATTTGTGATATATTCATGCTTGGAAAAAGGGTTTTCATAAGTTGAACCGGAAAATGAGTTTCAAAACCTATTTCTCATTCCCCCTCACTGAGTTCATAAGGACTCACCCTCTTTTATCATCTCAGGTGAAGTAGATCAAGAACAGGTACCCAAGGACGACGTGCCTAACGATGATTCCTCGCAATGATTGCCTGTCCTATGTGCTTTGCTTGATTATGGCCATTTGTGAACACTATGCTGCTTGAAGACTATTTCTTTTCATGTTGCTTGATGTTTGTAATGTAAAAGATCCCCGTTGTAATTTGGGGTCTAATTTTGGCTTGTACTGATAATAACTAGATAGACACTACTATGGTTGTTTTGCTATCGTCATTGGCTAGTATCTATCATAGGATTATGAGGTATTAGGTAAGGACTAAGTAAAATGAACCTATCCAATCTTAAGCAGGTATTCATTGTTAAGCCAAGATCAACAGGTACTTCTGTAACGAGGACAAACAAACAAACGAGACATAGCATCATGCTAGATTATTAATCAAACGAGACTTCAAGATAATTAGTAGGCGTTTCAATTGATGATAAATAGTAATATTAGTTGGAAATGAATTTGAGATTGTAAATTTTGAGGCGTTTAGAGAATTAGGTCAAACTAAAGAGCCCAATTACAGCCGTTATGCTGCCGATTTTCCGGAGAGTTTGTGGAGTTTAGGCCAAAATGTTAAGTGTTAAACCTTCATAAACGGTTAAGTATGTGATATGACTTGAATGTTAGATTACACCCAAGTTTAACCTTTATAGGCCGGGTTGGGGCGTGACATTCGGAGCCCAAAATTGAACGTTTTCATCAGTTTTTGGATACTTTTCTACTTTTTCGCTGTTTTTCCGTCCCGGATCGTACGTCGTGTGCCGCGAAAAGGACGACAACCGAATCTATCACATTTCTCTTACCGAATCCAACGGCACCTTGGGCAATAAAACTTCACTTCATGTAGAGGCTATGCCCGCAAACCGAGGGCGTGGGGATTGTGACCAGGTATCCGTCGCTCCGGTGCCCATAACTTTTGATCCGTAAGAAGTTACGCGGAGCACATCATACCATTGGAAAGCTCTGCGAGAGATCTACGACGGGGGCAGCAAGGCTACTTGATTACGCCTATTTTCAGAGTCCAAAATCGAATGTTTTCATCAGTTTCTGGACACTTTTCTTCTTTTGCGCTGTTTTTCCATCCTGGATCATATATCGTGAGCAGCAAAAAGGACGACAACCAAATCCATCACATTTCTATTACTGAATCCCATGGCACCTTGGGGAATAAAAATTCACTTCATGTAGATGCGGGGCCAGCAAACAGAGGTCGTGGGGCTTGTGACCAGGTATACGTCGCTCCGGTGTCCATAACTTTTGATCCGTAAGGAGTTACGCAGCGCACAGCATACCGTTGGAAAGCTCTACGAGAGATCTACGACGGGGGCAGCAAGCCCGCTTGGTTGTGCCTATTTTCAAAGCCCAAAATTGAACATTTACATCAGTTTCGGGACATTTTTCTTCTTTTGCGCTGTTTTTCTGTCCCGGATCGTACGTCGTGAGATGCGAAAAGGACGACAACCTAATCCTTCACATTTCTATTACTGAATCCCACGGTACCTTGAGCAAGACAACTTCATTTCACGTAGAGGCTGGGCCCGCAAACCAATGGCATGGGGCTTGTGACCAGGTATCCGTCGCTCCGGTGCCCATAAATTCTGATACGTAAAGAGGTACGCGGCGCACAGCATACCGTTGGAAAGCACTCCGAGAGATCTACGACGGGGGCAGCAAGCCTGCTCGGCTGCGCTATTTTTGTAGCCCAAAATTGAATGTTTTCATCAGTTTCGGCACACTTTTCTTCTTTTGCGTTGTTTTTACGTCCTGGATCGAACGTCGTGAGCCGCGAAAAGGATGACAATCTAATCCATCACATTTCTATTACTGAATCCCACGGCACCTTGGGCAAGACAACTTCACTTCACGTAGAGGCTGGGCCTGAAAAACGAGGGCGTGGGGCTTGTGACCAGGTAACCGTCGCTTCGGTGCCCATAACTTTTGATCCGTAAGGAGTTACGCGGCGCACAGCATACCGTTGGAAAGCTCTCCGAGAGATCTACGACGGGGACAGCAAGCCCGCTCGGCTGCGCCTATTTTTGAAGCCCAAAATTGAACATTTACATCAGTTTCGGGACACTTTTCTTCTTTTGAGCTGTTTTTCTGTCCCGGATCGTACGTCGTGAGCCGCAAAAAGGACGACAACCTAATCCATCACATTTCTATTACCAAATCCCGCGGCACTTTGGGCAAGACAACTTCACTTCACGTAGAGGCTAGACCCGCAAACCTGGCGTGGGGCTTGTGACCAGGTATCCGTTGCTCCGGTGCCCATAACTTTTGATCCGTAAGGAGGTACGCGGTGCACAGCATACCGTTGAAAAGCACTCTGAGAGATCTACGATGGGGCAACAAGCCTGCTCTGCTGCGCCTATTTTCGGAGCCCAAAATTGAATGTTTTCATCAGTTTTGGCACACTTTTCTTCTTTTGCGTTGTTTTTACGTCCCGAATCAGACGTCATGAGCCGCGAAAAGAACGACAACCTAATCCATCACATTTCTATTACCAAATACCATGGCACCTTTGGCAAAAAAACTTCACTTCACGTAGAGGCTGGGTCCGCAAAATTGAGGGCGTGGTGCTTGTGAACAAGTATCCGTCGCTCTGGTGCCCATAACTTCTGATTCGTACAGAGTTACGCGGCGCACAGCATACCGTTGGAAAGCTCTCCGAGAGATCTACGATTGGGACAACAAGCCTGCTTGGCTACGCCTATTTTCGGAGCCAAAAATCGAACGTTTTCATCAGTTTCGGGACACTTTTCTTCTTTTTCGCGATTTTTAAGTCCCAGATCGAATGTCTTGAGCCGCGAAAAGGATGACAACCTAATCCATCACATTTCTATTACAGAATCCGTCGGCACCTTGGGCAATAAAACTTCACTTCACGTAAAGGCTGGGCCATAAACCGAGGGCGTAGGGCTTGTGACCAGGTATCCGTCGCTCCGGTGCCCATAACTTTTGATCCGTAAGGCGTTACGCGGTGCACAACATACCGTTGGAAAGCTCTCCGAGAGCTCTACATTAGCGGAAGCAAGCCTACTTGCCTGCACCTATTTTCGGAGTCCAAAATTGAACATTTTCATCAGTTTCGAGACACTTTTCTTCTTTTACGCTGTTTTTCAGTCCCGGATCATACGTCGTGTGCCACGAAAATGAAGACAACCTAATCCATCACATTTCTATTACCGAATCCCATGGCACCTTGGGCAATAAAACTACACTTCATGTAGAGGTTGGGACCGCAGACCGAAGGCGTGGGGCTTGAGACTAAGTATCCGTCACTCCGGTGCCCATAACTTTTGATCCGTAAGGAGTTATGCGGCACACATTACACCTTTGGAAAGCTTTGCAAGAGATCTACGACGGGGGCAACAAGCCTGCTCAGCTGCGCCTATTTTTGGAGCCCAAAATCTAATGTTTTAAACAGTTTCGGCACACTTATCTTCTTTTTTGCTGTTTTTCTATCCCGAATCGTACGTCGTGAGCAGCAAAGAGGACGACAACCTAATCCATCACATTTTTATTCCCAAATCCCATGGCACCTTGGGCAAGACAACTTCACTTCACGTAGATGCTGGGCCTGCAAACCGACGGCCCGGGGCTTGGGACCAGGCATCCGTCGCTCCGGTTCCCATAACTATTGATCCGTATGGAGTTACACGGCGCACAACATACCGTTGGAAAGCTCTCCGAGAGATCTACGACGGGGGCAGCAAGCCTACTCGACTGCGCCTATTTTCAGAGTCCAAAATCGAACATTTTCATCAGTTTCGAGACACTTTTCTTCTTTTGCGCTATTTTTTCATCCCGGATCGTACATCGTGAACCTCGAAAAGGACGACAACCAAACCCATCACATTTCTATTACTGAATCCCATGGCACCTTGGGCAAGATAACTTCACTTCACGTAGATGCTGGGCCTGCAAACAGAGGGCGTGGGGCTTGTGACCAGCTATCCGTCGTTCCGGTGCCCATAACTTTAGATCCGTAAGGAGTTACGCAGCGCATAGTATACCGTTGGAAAGCTCTCCGAGAGATCTTTGATGGGGGATGCAAGCCCTCTCAGATGCACCTATTTTTGAAGCCCTAAATTGAACATTTTCATCAGTTTCGGGACAGTTTTCTTCTTTTGCGCTGTTTTTCGGTCCCGGATCATACGTCGTGAGCCGCGAAAAGGACGACAACCTAATCCATCACATTTCTATTACCGAATCCCAGGGCACCTTAGGCAATACAACTTCACTTCACGTCGATGTTGGGCCCGCAAACCAACGGCGTGGGGCTTGCGACCAGGTATCTGTCGCTCCGGTGCCAATAACTTTTGATTCGTAAGGAGGTACGCGGCGCATAGCTTACCGTTGGAAAGCACTCCGAGAGATCTACGACTGGGGCAACAAGCCTGCACGGCTGCGCCTATTTTCGGAGCCCAAATTTGAATGTTTTCATCAGTTTCAGGACACTTTTCTTCTTTTGCGTTATTTTTACGTCCCGGATCAGACGTCGTGAGCCGTGAAAAGGACGAAAACCTAATCCATCACATTTCTATTACCGAATCCCAAGGCACCTTTGGCAAGAAAACTTCACTTCACGTAGAGGCTGGGCCCGCAAACCAAGGGCGTGGGGCTTGTGACCAAGTATCCGTCGCTCCGGTGCCCATAACTTTTGATCCGTAAGGAGTTACACAGTGCACAGCATACCGTTGGAAAGCTCTTCGAGAGATCTACGACTGGGGCAACAAGCCTGCTTAGCTGCGCCTAGTTTTGGAGCCAAAAATTAAACGTTTTCATCAGTTTCAGAACACTTTTCCTCTTTTTGTGATTTTTACGTCCCGGATCGGACGTCGTGACCCGCGAAAAGGAAGACAACCTAATCCATCACATTTCTATTACAGAATCCCATGGCACCATCGGCAAAACAACTTGACTTCATGTAGAGGCTGGGCTTGCAAACCGAGGGCGTGGGGCTTGTGACCAGGTATCTATCGCTCCGGTGCCCATAATTTTTGATCCATAAGGAGTTACGCGGCGCACAGCATACCGTTGGAAAGCTCTCCGAGAGCTCTACGACGGCGGCAAGAAGCTCGCATGGCTGCGCCTGTTTTCAGAACCTAAAATGGAATGTTTTCATCAGTTTCGTGACACTTTTCTTTTTTTGCGTGGTTTTTTCGTCCCGGATCGTGCGTCGTGAGCCGCTAAAAGCACGACAACCTAATCCATCGCATTTCTATTACCGAATCCCATGGAACCTTGGGCAACAAAACTTCACTTCACGTAGAGGCTGGGCCACAAACTGGGGGCGTCGGGCTTTTGACCCGGTATCCGTCGCTTCAGTGGCCATTACTTTTGATGCATAAGGAGTTACACGGCGCACAACATATCGTTGGAAAGCTCTCTGAGTGCTCTACGATGGGAGGAGCAAGCCTGCTCGGCTGCGCCTTTTTTCAGAGCCAAAAATGGAAAGTTTTCATCAATTTCGGGATACTTTTCTTCTTTTGTGCTGTTTTTTCATCCCGGATCATACGTCGTGAGCCTCAAAAAGGACGACAACCTTATCCATCACATTTCTATTACTGAATCCCATGGCACATTGGGAAAGAAAACTTCACTTCATATAGAGGCTGGGCCCGCAAACTGAGGGTGTTGAGCTTGTGACCAAGTATCCATCGCTCCGATGCCCATAACTTTTGATCTGTGAAAAGTTACGCGGCGCACAGCATACCGTTGGAAAGCTCTCTGAGAGATCTACGACGGGGGCAGCAAACCTGCTCGGTTGCGCCTATTTTCAAAGCCCAAAATCAAATGTTTTTATCAATTTTGGGATACTTTTCTTCTTTTGCGCTATTTTTCAGTCCCGTATCGTACGTCGTGAGTAGCGCAAAGGACGACATCCTAATCCATCACATTTCTATTACCGAATCCCACGGCGACTTGGGCAAGACAACTTCACTTCATGTAGAGGCTGGGCCCGCAAACAGAGGGTGTGGGGCTTGTGACCAGGTATCCGTCGCTCTGGTGCCCATAACTTTTAATCCGTAAGGAGTTATGCGACGCACAACATACCGTTGGAAAGCACTCTGAGAGCTCTACAATGGGGGCACCTTGCCTACTTGGTTGCGCCTATTTTCAGAGCACAAAATCGATCATTTTCATAAGTTTTGCGACACTTGTCTTCTTTTGCGCTGTTTTTCAGTCCCAGATCGTACGTTGTGACCCGCAAAAAGGACGACAACCTAATCCATCACATTTCTATTAACGAATCACATGGAACCTTGGGAAAGACAACTTTTTTTCACGTAGAGGCTGGGCCCGTAAACAGAGGCCGTGGGGCTTGTGACTAGGTATCCGTCGCTTCGGTGCCCATAACTTTTGATCCGTATGGAGTTACGCGGCACACAGCATACCGTTGGAATGCTCTCTGAGAGCTCTACGATGAGGGAAATAAACCTGCTAGGCTGTGCCTGTTTTCGGGGCACAAAATTGAACGTTTTCATCAGTTTTGGGAAACTTTTCTTTTTTTCCACTATTTTTCTGTTCCAGATCGTATGTCGTGAGACGCGAAAAGGACGACGACCTAATCCATCACATTTTTATTATCGAATCCCATGGCACCTTGGGCTTGACAACTTCATTTCACCTAGAGGTTGAGCCCGCAAACAGAGGGCGTGGGGCATGTAACCAGGTATCCATCGCTCCGGTGCCCACAACTTTTGATTCGTAAGGAGTTACGCGGCACACAGCATACCGTTGGAAAGCTCTCCGAGAGATCTACGATAGGGGAAGCAAGCCCTCTCGGCTGCGCCTATTTTCGAAGCCCAAAATTGAACATTTTCATTAGTTTCGGGATACTTTTCTTCTTTTGCGCTATTTTTTCATCCCGGATCGTACGTCGTGAGCCGCGAAAAAGACGACAACCTAATCCATCACATTTCTATTACCGAATCCTAGGGCACCTTGGGCAATACAACTTCACTTCATGTAGATATTGGGCTCGCAAACCAACGGCGTGGGGCTTGTGACCAGGTATCTGTCACTTCGGTGCCAATAACTTTTGATCCGTAAGGAGGTACGCGACGTACAGCATACCGTTGGAAAGCACTCTGAGAGATCTACGACTGGGGCAACACGCCTGCACGGCTGCGCCTGTTTTCGAAGCCCAAAATTGAATGTTTTCATCAGTTTCAGGATATTTTTCTTCTTTTGTGTTGTTTTTACGTCCCTGATCAGACGTCGTGAGCCGCGAAAAGGACGAAAACCAAATCCAACACATTTCAATTACCGAATCCCATGGCACATTTGGCAAGAAAACTTCACTTCACGTAGAGGTTGGGCCTGCAAACCGAGAGCGTGGGGCTTGTGACCAAGTATCCGTCGCTCCGGTGCCAATAACTTTTGATCCGCAAGGAGTTACGTGGTGGATAGCATACCGTTGGAAAGCTCTTCGAGAGATCTATGACTGGGGCAATAAGCCTGCTTAGCTGCACCTAGTTTCGGAACCAAATATTAAACATTTTCATCAGTTTCGAAACACTTTTCCTCTTTTTTGTGATTTTTATGTCCTGGATCGGACGTCGTGACCCGCGAAAAGGAAGACAACCTAATCCATCACATTTCTATTACAGAATCCCATGGCACCATCGGCAAAACAACTTGACTTCATGTAGAGGCTAGGCTTGCAAACCGAGACCAAGGGCATGGGGCTTGTGACCAGGTATCCGTCGCTCCGGTGCCCATAATTTTTGATCCGTAAGGAGTTACGCATCGCACAGCATTCCGTTGGAAAGCTCTCCGAGAGCTCTACGACAGCGGCAGCAAGCTCTCACGGCTGCAGTTGTTTTCGGAGCCCAAAATAGAATGTTTTCATCAGTTTCGCAACACTTTTCTTTTTTTGCGTGGTTTTTCCGTACCGGATCATGTGTCATGAGCCGCTAAAAGCACGACAACCTAATCCATCAAATTTCTATTACCGAATTCCACGGAACCTTGGGCAACAAAACTTCACTTCACGTAGAGGCTGGGCCGCAAACCGGGGGCGTGGGGATTGTGACCCGGTATCCGTCATTTCAATGCCCATTACTTTTGATCCGTAAGGAGTTATGCGGCGCACAACATATCGTTGGAAAGCTCTCCGAGTGCTCTACGACGGGGGCAGCAAGCCCGCTCGGCTGCGCCTTTTTTCAGAGCCAAAAATGGAAAGTTTTCATCAGTTTTGGGATACTTTTCTTCTTTTGCGCTGTTTTTCCATCCCGGATCGTACGTCGTGAGTCTCAAAAAGGACGACAACCTTATCCATCACATTTCTATTATCGAATCCCATGGCACATTGGGAAAGAAAGCTTCACTTCATATAGAGGCTGGGCTCGCAAACCGAGGGTGTTGGGCTTGTGACCAGGTATCCAACGCTCCGATGCCCATAACTTTTGATTTGTGAGGAGTTACGCAGGGCACAGCATACCGTTGGAAAGCTCTCCGAGAGATCTACGACGGGGGCAGCAAACCTGCTCGGTTGTGTCTATTTTCAGAGCCTAAAATCAAATGTTTTTATCAATTTCGGGACACTTTTCGTCTTTTGCGCTATTTTTCCGTCCCGTGTCGTACGTCATGAGCAGCGCAAAGGACGACATCCTAATCCATCACATTTCTATTACCGAATCCCATGGCACCTTGGGCAAGACAACTTCACTTCATGTAGAGGTTGGGCCCGCAAACAGAGGGCGTAGGGCTTGTGACCAAGTATCCGTCGCTCCGGTGCCCATAACTTTTGATCCGTAAGGAGTTATGTGGCGCACAACATACCGTTGGAAAGCACTCTGAGAGCTCTACAATGGGGGCACATTGCCTACTTGGTTGCGCCTGTTTTCAGAGCACAAAATCGATCATTTTCATAAGTTTTGCGACACTTGTCTTCTTTTGCGCAGTTTTTCGGTCCCGGATCGTACGTCGTGACCCGTAAAAAGGACGACAACCTAATCCATCACATTTCTATTACCGAATCACATGGCACCTTGGGCAAGACAACTTCTTTTCACGTAGAGGCTAGGCCCCCAAACAGAGGCGGTGGGGCTTGTGACTCGGTATCCGTCGCTTTGGTGCCCACAACTTTTGATCCGTATGGAATTACGCAGCGCACAGCATACCGTTAGAATGCTCTCTGAGAGCTCTACGACAAGGAAAATAAGCCTGCTAGGCTGTGCCTATTTTCGGGGCACAAAATCGAACGTTTTTATCAGTTCTGGGATACTTTTCTTTTTTTGCACAATTTTTCTGTCCCAGATCGTACGTCGTGAGACGCGAAAAGGACGACAACCTAATCCATCACATTTCTATTACCGAATCCCACGGCACCTTGGGCTTGAGAAATTCATTTCACATAGAGGCTGGGCCCGCAAACAGAGGGCGTGGGGCATGTGACCAGGTATCCATCGCTCCGGTGCCCACAACTTTTGATCCGTATGGAGTTACGCGACGCACAACATACCGTTGGAAAGCTCTCCGAGAGATCTACGACGGGGGAAGCAAGCCCTCTCGGTTGCGTCTATTTTCGAAGCCCAAAATTGAACATTTTCATCAGTTTCGGGACACTTTTATTCTTTTGCGCTGTTTTTTCGTTCCGGATCGTACGTCGTGAGCCGCGAAAAGGACTACAATCTAATCCATCACATTTCTATTACCGAATCCCAGGTCACCTTGGGCAATACAACTTCACTTTACATAGATGTTGGGCCCGCAAACCAACGGCGTGGGGCTTGTGACCAGGTATCTGTCGCTCCGGTACCAATAACTTTTGATCCGTAAGGAGGTACGTGGCGCACAGCATACCGTTGGAAAGCACTCTGAGAGATCTACGACTGGGGCAACAAGCCTGCACAGCTGCGCCTGTTTTTGAATCCCAAAATCGAATGTTTTCATCAGTTTCAGGACACTTTTCTTCTTTTGCGTTGTTTTTACGTCCCGGATCAGACGTCGTGAGCCTCGAAAAAGATGAAAACCTAATCCATCACATTTCAATTAATGAATCCCATGGCACCTCTGGCAAGAAAACTTCACTTCACGTATAGGCTGGGCCCGCAAACCGAGGGCGTGGGGCTTGTGACCAACTATCCGTCGCTCCGGTGCCCATAACTTTTGATCCGTAAGGAGTTACACGGTGCACATCATACCGTTGGAAAGCTCTTCGAGAGATCTACGACTGGGGCAACAAGCTTGCTTAGCTGCGCCTAGTTTTGGAGCCAAAAATTAAACGTTTTCATCAGTTTTGGAAAATTTTTTCTCTTTTTTGCGATTTTTACATCTCGGATCAGACGTCATGACCCGCGAAAAAGGAAGACAACCTAATCCATCACATTTCTATTACAGAATCCCATGGCACCATCAGCAAAACAACTTGACTTCATGTAGAGGCTGGGCTTGCAAACCGAGGGTATGGGGCTTGTGACCAGGTATCCGTCGCTCCGGTGCCCATAATTTTTGATCCGTAAGGAGTTACGCGGTGCACAACATACCGTTGGAAAGCTCTCCGAGAGCTCTACGACTGTGGTAGCAATCTCGCACGGCTGCGCCTGTTTTCGGAGCCCAAAATGGAATGTTTTTATTAGTTTCGCGATACTTTTCTTTTTTTGTGTGGTTTTTCCATCCCGGATCGTGCGTCGTGAGCCACTAAAAGCACAACAACCTAATCCATCACATTTCTATTACCAAATCCCATGGAACCTTGGGCAAGAAAACTTGACTTCACGTAGAGGCTGGGCCGCAAACCGGGGGCGTGGGGCTTGTGACCCGGTGTCCGTCGCTTCAGTGCCCATTACTTTTAATCCGTAAGGAGTTACGCGGCGCACAACATATCGTTGGAAAGCTCTCTGAGTGCTCTACGACGGGGGCAGCAAGCCCGTTTAGCTGCGCCTTTTTTCAGAGCCAAAAATGGAAAGTTTTCATCAGTTTCGGGATACTTTTCTTCTTTTGCGCTGTTTTTCCGTCCCGGATCGTACGTGTGAGCCTAAAAAAGGACGACAACCTTATCCATCACATTTCTATTACTGAATCTCACGTCACATTGGCAAAGAAAGCTTCACTTCATATAGAGGCTGGGCCCGCAAACCGAGGGTGTTGGGTTTGTGACCAGGTATCCATCGCTCCGATGCCAATAACTTTTGATATGCGAGGAGTTACTCGGCGCACAGCATACCGTTGGAAAGCTCTCCGAGAGATCTACGACAGGGGCAGCAAACCTGCTCGGTTGCGTCTATTTTCAGAGCCCAAAATCAAATGTTGTTATCAATTTCGGGACACTTTTCTTCTTTTGCTCTATTTTTTTGTCCCGTATCGTACGTCGTGAGTAGCGCAAAGGACGACATCCTAATCCATCACATTTCTATTACCCAATCCCATGGCATCTTGGGCAAGACAACTTCACTTCATGTAGTGGCTGGGCCCGCAAACAGAGGGCATGGGGCTTGTGAAAAGGTATCCGTCGCTCCGGTGCCCATAACTTTTGATCTGTAAAAAGTTATGCGGCGCACAACATACCGTTGGAAAACACTCTGAGAGCTCTACAATGGGGGCACCTTGCCTACTTGGTTGCGCCTGTTTTCAGAGCACAAAATCTATCATTTTCATAAGTTTTGCGACACTTGTCTTCTTTTGCGCTGTTTTTCGATCCCGGATCGTACGTCGTGACCCGTAAAAATGACAACAACCTAATCCATCACATTTCTATTACCGAATCACATGGCACCTTGGGCAAGACAACTTCTTTTCACGTAGAGGCTGGGCCCGCAAACAGAGGCCGTGGGGCTTGTGACTAGGTATCCGTCGCTTCAGTGCCCATAACTTTTGATCCGTATAAAGTTACGCGGCGCACAGCATACCGTTGGAATGCTCTCTGAGAGCTCTACGATGAGGGAAATAAGCCTGCTAGGCTGTGCCCGTTTTTGGGGCACAAAATCGAACGTTTTCATCAGTTTTGCGATATTTTTCTTTTTTTTGAACTATTTTTCTGTCCTAGATCGTTCGTCGTGAGAAGCGAAAAGGATGACAACCTAATCCATCACATTTCTATTACCGAATCCCAGGGCACCTTGGGCAATACAACTTCACTTCACGTAGATGTTGGGCCCGTAAACCAACAGCGTGGGGCTTGTGACCAGGTATCTGTCGCTCCGGTGCCAATAACTTTTGATCCGTAAGGAGGTACGCGGCACACAGCATACCGTTGGAAAGCACTTTGAGAGATCTACAACTGGGGCAACAAGCCTGCACGGCTGCGCCTATTTTCGAAGCCCAAAATCGAATGTTTAGATCAGTTTCGGGACACTTTTCTTCTTTTACGTTGTTTTTACGTCCCGGATCAGACGTCGTGAGCCGCGAAAAGGACGAAAACCTAATCCATCACATTTCAATTACCGAATCCCATGGCACCTTTGGCAAGAAAACTTTACTTCATGTAGAGGCTGGGCCCGCAAACCGAGGGCGTGGGGCTTGTGACCAAGTATCCGTCGCTCCGGTGTCCATAACTTTTTATCCGTAAGGAGTTACGCGGTACACAGCATACCGTTGGAAAGCTCTTCGAGAGATCTACGACTGGGGCAACAAGCCTGCTCAGCTGCGCCTAGTTTCGGAGCCAAAAATTAAACGTTTTTATCAGTTTTGGAACACTTTTCCTCTTTTTTGCGATTTTTACGTCCTGGATCAGACGTCGTGACCTGCAAAAAGGAAGACAACCTAATCCATCACATTTCTATTACAGAATCCCATGGCACCATCGGCAAAACAACTTGACTTCATGTAGAGGCTAGGCTTGCAAACCGAGGGTGTGGGGCTTGTGACTAGGTATCCGTCGGTTCGGTGCCCATAATTTTTGATCCGTAAGGAGTTACGCAGCGCACAGCATACCGTTGGAAAGCTCTCCGAGAGCTCTATGACGGTGGCAGCAATCTCTAACAGTTGTGCCTATTTTTGGAGCCCAAAATGGAATGTTTTTATTAGTTTCGTGACACTTTTATTTTTTTGTGTGGTTTTTCCATCCCGGATCGTGCGTCGTGAGCCGCTAAAAGCATGACAACCTAATCCATCACATTTCTATTACCGAATCTCATGGAACCTTGGGCAAGAAAACTTCACTTCACGTAGAGGCTGGGCCGCAAACCTGGGGCGTGGGGCTTGTGACCCGGTATCCGTTGCTTCAGTGCCCATTACTTTTGATCCGTAAGGAGTTACGCAGCGCACAACATATCGTTGGAAAGCTCTCTGAGTGTTCTACGACGGGGGCAGCAAGCCCGCTCGGCTGCGCCTTTTTTCAGAGCCAAAAATGGAAAGTTTTCATCAGTTTCGGGATACTTTTCTTCTTTTGCGCTATTTTTCCATCCCGGATCGTACGTCGTGAGTCTAAAAAAGGACGACAACCTTATCCATCACATTTCTATTATCGAATCCCATGGCACATTGGGAAAGAAAGCTTTACTTCATATAGAGGCTGGGCCCGCAAACCGAGGGTGTTGGGCTTGTGACCAGGTATCTATCGCTCCGATGCCAATAACTTTTGATTTGTGAGGAGTTACGCGGCGCACAACATACCGTTGGAAAGCTCTCCGAGAGATCTACAACGGGGGCAGCAAACCTGCTCGGTTGCGTCTATTTTCAGAGCCCAAAATCAAATGTTTTTATCAATTTCGGGACACTTTTCTTCTTTTGCTCTATTTTTTATCCCGTATCGTACTTCGTGAGCAGCGCAAAGGACGATATCCTAATCCATCACATTTCTATTACCGAATCCCACGGCACCTTGGGCAAGACAACTTCACTTCATGTAGAGGCTGGGCCCGCAAACAGAGGGCATGGGGCTTGTGACCAGGTATCCGTCGCTCCGGTGCATATAACTTTTGATCCGTAAGAAGTTATGCGGCGCACAACATACCGTTGGAAAGCACTATGAGAGCTCTACAATGGGGGCACCTTGCCTACTTGGTTGCACCTGTTTTCAGAGCACAAAATCTATCATTTTCA
Organism: Ehretia macrophylla; assembly: GCA_037974665.1. Lineage (NCBI taxonomy): Eukaryota > Viridiplantae > Streptophyta > Magnoliopsida > Boraginales > Ehretiaceae > Ehretia > Ehretia macrophylla. The sequence continues at coordinate 44,290,481 of CM075771.1, read as the reverse complement.
TAAGTTTTGCGACACTTGTCTTCTTTTGCGCTATTTTTCGGTCCCGGATCGTACGTCATGACCCGTAAAAATGACGACAACCTAATCCATCATACTTCTATTACCGAATTATATGGCACCTTGGGCAAGACAACTTCTTTTCACGTAGAGGCTGGGCCCGCAAACAGAGGCCGTGGGGCTTGTGACTAGGTATCCGTCGCTTCGGTGCCCATAACTTTTGATTCGTATAAAGTTACGCTGCGCACAGCATACCGTTGGAATGCTCTATGAGAGCTCTACAATGAGGGAAATAAGCCTGCTAGGCTGTGCATGTTTTCGGGGCACAAAATCGAACGTTTTCATCAGTTTTGCGATACTTTTCTTTTTTTGAACTGTTTTTCTGTCCCAGATCGTACGTCGTGAGACGCAAAAAGGACGACAACCTAACCCATCACATTTCTATTACCGAATCCCACGGCACCTTGGGCTTGACAACTTCATTTCACGTAGAGGCTAGGGCCGCAAACAGAGGGCGTGGGGCATGTGACCAAGTATCCATTGCTCTGGTGCCCACAACTTTTGATTCGTAAGGAGTTACGCGGCGCACTGCATTCCGTTGGAAAGCTCTCCGAGAGATCTACGACGGGGGCAGCAAGCCTACTTAGCTGCGCCTATTTTTGGAGCCCAAAATCGAACGTTTTCATAAGTTTTGAGACACTTTTCTTCTTTTGTGCTGTTTTTCCGTCCCGGATCGTACGTCGTGAGAGGCGAAAAGGACGACAACCCAATCCATCACATTTTTACTACCGAATCACATGGCACCTTGGGCAAGACAACTTCTTTCCACGTAGAGGCTGGGTCCGCAAACAGAGGCCGTGGGAATTGTGACTAGGCATCTGTCGCTCCGGTGCCTATAACTTTTGATCCGTATGGAGTTACGCGGCGCACAACATACCGTTGGAAAGCTCTTCGAGAGCTCTACGACGAGAGCAATAAGCCTGCTCGGCTGCGCGATTTTCAGAGCACAAAATTGAATGTTTTCGTCAGTTTCGGGACACTTTTCTTTTTTTGCGATGTTTTTCTGTCCCAGATCGTACGTCGTGAGCCGCGAAATAGACGACTACCTAATCCATCACATTTCTATTACTGAATCACACAGCACCTTGGGCAAGACAACTTCACTTCATGTAGAGGCTGGGCCCACAAACTGAGGGCGTGGGGCTTGTGACTAGGTATCCGTCGCTTCGGTGCCTATAACTTTTGATCCGTAAGGAGTTACGCGGCGCACAGCATACCGTAGGAAAGCTCTCCGATAGCTCTACGACGGAGGCACCCAGCCTAGTCGGCTGCGCCTATTTTTAGGGCCCAAAATCAAACTTTTTCACTAGTTTCGGGACACTTTTCTTCTTTTGCGCTATTTTTTCATCCCTGATCATACGTCGTGAATCGCGAAAAGGACGACAACCTAATCCATCACATTTTTATTACCGAATCACATGGCATCTTGGGCAAGACAACTCCACTTCACGTAGAGGCTGGGCCCGCAAACAGAGGGCATGGGGCTTGTGACTAGGTATTCGTCGCTCCGGTGCCCATAACTTTTGATCCGTAAGGCGTTACGCGGCGCACAACATACTGTTGGAAAGCTCTCAGAGAGCTCTACAATGGGGGCAGCAAACCTGCTCGGCTTTGCCTATTTTTGGAGCACAAAATTGAACATTTTCATTAGTTTCGGGACACTTTTCTTCTTTTGCGCTATTTTTTTATCCCGGATCGTACGTCGTGATCCGCAAAAAGGACGACAACCTAATCAATCACATTGCTATTACCGAATCACACGGCAACCTGGGCAAGACAACTTCACTTCACGTAGAGGCTGGGCCCACAAACAGAGGGCGTAGGGCTTGTGACTAGGTATCTGTCGCTCCGGTGCCCATAACTTTTGATCCGTAAGGAGTTATACGGCGCACAACATACCGTTGGAATGCTCTCTGAGAGCTCTACGATGCGGGCACCAAGCCTGCTCAATTGTTCCTATTTTCTGAGCCTAAAATCAAACATTTTCAGAAGTTTTGGCACTCTTTTCTTCTTTTGCGCTGTTTTTTTGTCCCGGATCAGACATCGTGGGACGTGAAAAGGACGACAATCTAATCCATCACATTTCTTTTATCGAATCACATGACACCTTCGGCAAGACAACTTCACTTCATGTAGAGGCTGGGCCAGCAAACAGAGGGCGTGGGGCTCGTGCCAGGTAACCGTCGCTCCGGTGCCTATAATTTTTGATCCGTAAGGAGTTACGCAGCGCACAACATACCGTTGGAAAGCTCTCTGAGAGCTCTACGACGAGGGCAGCCAGCCTGCTTGGCTGAGCCTATTTTCAGAGCCCAAAATCGAACGTTTTCATCAATTTTGGGACACTTTTCTTCGTTTGTGCTATTTTTTCATCCCGGATAGTACGTCGTGAGCTGCGAAAAGGACGACAGCCTAATACATCACATTTCAATTACCGAATGCCACGATACCTTGGGCAAGACAACTTCAGTTCACGTAGAGGCTGGGCCCGCCAACAGAGGGCGTGGGGCTTGTGACCAGGTATCCATCGCTCCGGTACTTTTGATCCGTAAGGAGTTACGCGGTGCACAGCATACCATTGGAAAACACTCTAAGAGCTCTACGATGGGGGCAACTAGCCTGCTCGGTTGCGCCTGTTTTAGGAGCCCAAAATCGAACATTTTTATAAATTTTGGGATACTTTTCTTCTTTTGCAATATTTTTCCGTTCCGGATAGTACGTCGTGAGCCGCGAAAAGGACGACAACCTAATCCATCACATTTCTATTACCGAATCACATAACACCTTAGCCAAGACTTTACTTCACGTAGAGGCTGGGCCCGCAAACAGAGGGCGTAGGGCTTGTGACTAGGTATGCATCGCTCCGTTGCCTATAACTTTTGATCCGTAAGAAGTTACGCGGCGCACAGCATACAGTTGGAAAGCTCTCCGAGAGCTCTACGATGGGGGCACCAAGCCTGCTCGGCTGCGTCTATTTTCATAGCCCAAATTTGAACTTTTTCATCAGTTTCGAGACACTTTTCTTCTTTTGCGTTATTTTTTCATCCCGGATCGTACGTCATGAGCCGCGAAGAGGACGACAACCTAATCCATCACATTTCTATTACCGAATCACACTGTACCTTGGGCAAGACAACTTCACTTCACGTAGAGGCTGGGCCCGCGACAGAGGGCGTGGGGATTGTGACTAGGTATCCGTCACTCCGGTGCCCATAACTTTTGATCCGTAAGGTGTTACGCGGCGCACAACATACCGTTGGAAAGCTCTCTGAGAGCTCTACGACGGGGGCAGCAAGCTTGGTCAGCTGCACATAGTTTTGGAGCACAAAATTGAACGTTTTCATTAGTTTTGGGACACTTTTCATATTTTGCGCTATTTTTCTGTCCCGGATCGTACGTTGTGAGCCGTGAAAAGGAGGACAACCTAATCTATCACATTTCTATTACCGAATCACACGGCACCTTGGGCAAGAAAACTTCCCTTCACGTAGAGGATAGGCCCGCAAACAGAGGGCGTGGGGCTTGTGACTAGGTATCCGTCGCTCCGGTGATCATAACTTTTGATCTGTAAGGAGTTACGCTGCGCACATCATACCGTTGGAAAGCTCTCCGAGAGCTCTACGACGGGGGCAACAAGCCTGCTCGGCTGCGCATATTTTTGAAGCACAAAATTGAACATTTTCATTAGTTTCGGGACACTTTTCTTCTTTTGCGCTATTTTTTAGTCCCGGATCGTACGTCGTTAGTTGCGAAAAGGATGACAACCTAATCCATCACATTTCTATTACCGATTCACACGGCACCTTGGGCAAGACAACTTCACTTCACGTAGAGGCTTGGCCCGCAAACCTTGGGCGGGGGCTTGTGACTAGGTATCTGTCGCTCTGGTGCCCATAACTTTTGATCCGTAAGGAGTTATATGGCACACAACATACTGTTGGAAAGCTCTCTGAGAGCTCTACGATGGGGGCACCTAGCGTAATTGGCAGCGCCTGTCTTCGCAACACAAATTCAAACATTTTCATAAGTTTTGGGACACTTTTCTTCTTTTACGCTATTTTCTCATCCCGGATCATACGTAGTGAGCCGCGAAAAGGACGACAACATAATCCATCACATTTCTGTTACCGAATCATATGGCACCTTAGGCAAGACAACTTCACTTCACGTAGAGGCTGGGCCTGCAAATAGTGGGCGTGGGGCTTGTGACTAGGTATCTGTCGCACCGGTGCCCATAACTTTTGATTTGTAAGGTGTTACGCGGCGCACAGCATACCGTTGGAAAGCTCTCTGAGAGCTCTACGACGGGGGTAGCAAGCATGCTCGGCTGCGCCTATTTTTGGAGCACAAAATTGAACGTTTTCATTAGTTTCGGGATACTTTTCTTCTTTTGCACTGTTTTTTCTGTCCCGGATCATACGTCATGAGCTGCGAAAAGGACGACAACCTAATCCATCACATTTCTATTACCGAATCACATGGTACCTTGGGCAAAACAACTTCACTTCACGTAGAGGCTAGGCCCGCACACCAAGGGTGTGAGGCTTGTGACTAGGTATCCGTGGCTCCGGTGCCTATAACTTTTGATCCGTAAGAAGTTACGTTGCGCACAGCATACCGTTGGAAAGCTCACCGAGAGCTCTACGATGAGGGCACCAATCCTGCTCGGCTGCGTCTATTTTTGGAGCCCAAAATTGAACTTTTTCATTAGTTTTAGGACACTTTTCTTCTTTTGCAATATTTTTTCATCCCGGATCGTACGTTGTGAGCCGCGAAAAGGACCACAACCAAATCCTTCACATTTCTATTACCGAATCACATGTCACCTTGGGCAAGACATCTTCACTTCACGTAGAGGTTGGGGCCAGAAACAGAAGGTGTAGGGCTTGTGACTAGATACCCGTCACTCCGGTACCCATAACTTTTGATCCGTAAGGAGTTACACGGCGCACAACATACCGTTGGAAAGATCTCTGAGAGCTCTACGATGGGGGCAGCAAGCCTACTCGGTTGGGCCTATGTTTGGTGCACAAAATTGAATGTTTTCATTAGTTTTGGGACACTTTTCTTCTTTTGAGATGTTTTTCTATCCCGGATCGTACGTCGTGAACCACGAAAAGGACGACAACCTAATCCATCACATTTCTATTACCGAATCACATAGCACCTTGTGCAAGACAACTTCACTTCACGTAGAGGCTGGGCCCGCAAACCGAGGGAGTGGGGCTTGTGACTTGGTATCCGTCACTCCAGTACCCATAACTTTTGATCCGTAAGGAGTTGCACGACTCACAGCATACCATTAGAAAGCTCTCTGAGAGCTCTACGATGGGGGCTCCTAGCTTGCTCGGCAGAGCCTGTTTTCGGAGCCCAAATTCAAACTTTTTCATAAGTTTTGGGACACTTTTCTTCTTTTACGCTATTTTTTCGTCCCGGATCGTACGTCGTGAGCTGCGAAAAGGACGACAACCTAATCCATCACATTTCTATTACCAAATCACACTGCACCTTGGGTAAGACAACTTCACTTCATGTAGGGGCCGGGCCGGCAAACAAAGGGCGTGGTGCTTGTGACTAGGTATCCGTCGCTCCGGTGTCCATAACTTTTGATTCGTAAGTAGTTACGTGGTGCACAACATACCGTTGGAAAGCTCTCCGACAGCTCTACGATGTGGGTAGCAAGCCTGCTCGGCTGCAGCTATTTTTGGAGCACAAAATTGAATGTTTTCATTAGTTTCGGGATACTTTTCTTCTTTTGCGCTGTTTTTCTGTCCCGGATCGTACATCGTGAGCCGCGAAAAGGACGACAACCTAATCCATCACATTTCTATTACCGAATCACATGACACCTTGGGCAAGACAACTTCACTTCACGTAGAGGCTGGGCCCGGAAACGGAGGGTGTGGGGCTTGTGACTAGGTATCCGTCGCTCCGATGCCGACAAATTTTGATCCGTAAGGAGTTACGCTGCGCACAACATACTGTAGGAAAAGTCTCTAAGAGCTCTACGATGGGGGCACTTAGCCTACTTGGCTGCGCCTGTTTTCGGAGCCCAAAATTGAACATTTTCATAAGTGTTGGGATACTTTTCTCCTTTTACGCTGTTTTTCCGTCCCGAATCATACGTTATGAGTCACAAAAAGGACGACAACTAAATCCATCACATTTCTATTACCGAATCACACGGCACTTGGGCAAGACAACTTCATTTCACGTAGAGGCTGGGCCCGCAAACAGAGGGCGTGGGGCTTGTCACCAGGTATCAGTCGCTGCGGTGCACATAACTTTTGATCCATAAGGAGTTACGCGGCGCACAGCATACCGTTGAAAAACACTTTGAGAGATGTACGATGGAGGCACCTAGCCTGCTCGGTTGCGCCTATTTTCGGAGCCCAAAATCGAATATTTTCATAAGTTTTGGGACACTTTTCTTCTTTTGCGCTGTTTTTTCATCCCGGATCGTAAGTCGTGACCCGCGAAAAGGACGACAACCTAATCCATCACATTTCTATTACAAAATTACACGACACTTTGGGCAAGACAACTTCACTTCACGCAGAGACTGGACCCGCAAACAGAGGGCGTGGGGCTTGTGACCAGGTAACCGTTACTCTGGTGCCCATAACTTTTGATCCGTAAGGAGTTACGCTGCGCACAGCATACCGTTGGAAAGTTCTCCGAGAGCTCTACGATGGGGGCACCTAGCCTACTCGGTTGCACCTATTTTCGGAACTCAAAATCTAACGTTGCCATAAGTTTTGGGACACTTTTATTCTTTTTCGCTGTTTTTCCGTCTCGGGTCGTACGTCGTGTGCCGCGAAAAGGACGACAACTTAATCTATCACATTTCTATTACCGAATCACATAGCACCTTGGGCAAGATGAATTCACATCACGTAGAGGCTGGGCCTGCAAACAGAGGGCGTGGGGCTTGTGACCAGGTTTCCGTCGCTCCGGTGCCCATAACTTTTGATCCATAAGGAGTTATGCGGCGCACAGCATACTGTTGGAAAGCACTCTGAGAGCTGTACGATGGGGGCACCTAGCCTGCTCAGTTGTGCCTATTTTCGTAGCCCAAAATCGAACATTTTCATAAGTTTTGGGACATTTCTCTTCTTTTGGCTTATTTTTCAGTCCCGAATCGTATGTCGTGAGCCGCGAAAAGGACGACAACATAATCCATCACATTTCTATTACCGAATCACATGGTACCTTGGGCTAGAAAACTTCACTTCACGTAGAGGCTGGGCCAGCAAACAGAGGGCGTGGGGCTTGTGACTAGGTATCCGTCGCTTCGATGCCCATAATTTTTGATCCGTAAGGAATTACGCGGCGCACAGCATATCGTTTGAAAGCACTCTGAGAGCTCTATGATAGGGGCACCTAGCCTGCTCGGTTGCGCCTTTTTTTGGAGCCAAAATCGAACTTTTTCATAAGTTTTGGCACACTGTTCTTCTTTTTCGCAGTTTTTTCGTCTAGGATCGTACGTCGTGAGCCGCGAAAAGGACGACAACCTAATCCATCACATTTCTATTACCGAATCACACGGCACCTTGGGCAAGACAACTTCACTTCACGTAGAGGCTGGACCCGCAAACATAGGGCATGGGGATTGAGTCCAGGTCTTCGACGCTCCGGTGCCCATAACTTTTGATCCGTAAGGAGTTACGCGGCGCAAAGCATACCTTTGGAAAGCTCTCCGAGAGCTCTACGACGGGGGCACCAAGCTTGCTTGGCTGTGCCTATTTTCGGAGCCCAAAATCGAACATTTTCATCAGTTTCGGGACACATTTCTTTTTTTGTTCTGTTTTTCCATCCCGGATCGTACGTCGTAAGCCGCGAAAAGGATGACAACCTAATCTATCACATTTCTATTACCGAATCACATGGCACCTTGGGCAAGACAACTTCACTTCCCATAGAGGTTGGGCCAGTAAACACAGGGCGTGGGGCTTGTGACCAAGTATCCGTCGTTCCGATGCCCATAACTTTTGATCCGTAAGAAGTTACGCAGCGCACAGCATACTGTAGGAAAGCACTCTGAGAGCTCTACGATGGGGGCACCGAGCCTGCTCGGTTGCACCTATTTTCGAAGCCCAAAATCAAACATTTGCTTAAGTTTTTGGGACACTTTTCTTCTTTTGCACTGTTTTTCCGTCCCGGATCGTACGTCGTGAGCCGTGAAAAGGACGCCAACTAAATCCATCACATTTCTATTACCGAATCCCACGGCACCTTGGGCAAGACAACTTCACTTCACATAGAGGCTGGGCCCGCAAACAGAGGGCGTGGGGCTTGCCACCATGTATCAGTCGTTCCGGTGCCTATAACTTTTGATCCATAAGGAGTTACACAGCGCACAACATACCGTTGAAAAGTACTATGAGAGCTCTACGATGGAGGCACCTAGCCTGCTCGGTTGCGCCTATTTTCAGAGCCCAAAATCGAACATTTTCATATGTTTTGGGACACTTTTCTTCTTTTGCGCTGTTTTTTCATCCCGGATCGTAAGTCGTGACCCGCGAAAAGGATGACAACCTAATCCATCACATTTCTATTACCGAATCACATGACACTTTGGGCAAGACAACTTCACTTCACACAGAGGTTGGACCCGCAAACAGAGGGCGTAGGGCTTATGACCAGGTATCTGTCGCTCCGGTGCCCATAACTTTTGATCCGTAAGGAGTTACGCTGCGCACAGCATACCGTTGGAAAGCACTCTGAGAGATCTACGATGGGGGCACCTAGCTTGCTAGTTGCACCTGTTTTCGCAGCCCAAAAATGAACATTTTCATAAGTTTTGGGACACTTTTCTTCTTTTCCGCTGTTTTTCGGTCTTGGGTCGTACGTCGTGAGCCGCAAAAAGGATGACAACTTAATTTGTCACATTTCTATTACCACATCACACGGCACCTTGGGCAAGACGACTTCACTTCACGTAGAGGTTGGGCCCGCAAACAGAGGGCGTGGGGTTTGTGACCAGGTATCCGTTGCTCCGGTGCCCATAACTTTTGATCCATAAGGAGTTACGCGGCACACAGCATACCGTTGGAAAGTACTCTGAAAGCTCTACAATGAGGGCACCTAATCTACTCTGTTCGCCTATTTACGAAACCCAAATATGAACATTTTTTTAAGTTTTGGGACACTTTTCTTCTTTTGCACTATTTTTTTGTCCCAGATCGTACGTCGTGAGTCGCGAAAAGGAAGACAACTTAATCTATTACAGAATCACACTGCAGCGTGGGCAAGACAAATTCACTTCACGTAGAGGCTGGGCCTGCAAACATAGGGCGTGGGGCTTATGACCAGGTATCCGTTGTCACGCCCCAACCCGGCCTATAAAGGTTAGACTAGGGTGTGATCTAAACATTCAAGTCATGTCTCGTACTTAGTTGTTCATGAAAGTTTAACACTTAATGTTTAGCTTAGACTCCACAATTTTTTTGAAAAACTGGCAGTATAACGGCTGTATTTGGGTTCTTTAGGTTGACCTAATTCTCTAAACACCTCAAATTTCATTTCCAACAAAGATTACTATTTACCATCAATTGAGACGCCTACTAGTTATCTCGATGTCTCGTTTGATTAATAACCTAGCATGATAATATGTCTCGTTTGTTTGTTAATCCTCGTTACAAAAGTACCTATTGATCTTAACTTAACAATGGGTACCTGCTTAAGATTGGATCGGTTCATTTTACTTAGTCTTTACCTTATACTTCATAATCCTATAATAGATACTAACCAGTAATGATAGCAAAATGACCATAGTAGTGTCTGTCTAGTTATTATCAGTACAAGCCAAAATTAGACCCCAAATTACAACGGGGGTCTTTTACATTACAAACATCAAGCAACATGAAAAGAAATAGTCTTCAAGCAGCATAGTGTTCACAATGGCCATAATCAAGCAAAGCACATAGGACAGGCAATCATTCCAAGGAATCATCGTTAGGTACGTCGTCCTCGGGTACCTGTTCTTGATCTTCTTCACCTGAGTTGATAAAAGAGGGTGAGTCCTTATGAACTCAGTAAGGGGGAATGAGAAATGGGTTTTGAAACTCATTTTCCGGTTCAACTTATGAAAACCCTTTTTGCAAGCATGAATATATCACATGTAAGTACATAACATGATATAAAAGTAAAGGAACACAATTACCCTTCTTTCCTCCCTGAGGTCCTATAGGAACCAAGCGAAAGTACTTATACACATAGTGAAAAGGATATGGTGAGCTTTTGCTCTCAGTTCATGTCAGTATCAGTTGTTGCGGCCGACTTCAAATCATCCCCTTATCACGCCAAATGGGTGTACTCCGGATGTACCCCGAAATCCTATGACCCAACTCTCCGAGGAAGTCTAGCCCCCAAGCGAGAGAGGGAATTGGACAATGGTAGTCAAGGTTGCACCGGCAAGCCCGATGCCGCCCGATGTGCGTGAACGCTACCACGCCAGAATGAAAGGGTGCAACCTTGTATGCAATGCACATTCATGACATTTAATATATCACATTAAGAGGACAACAAAGTAGCTTACCTCCGGGCAGTCATAAGATTGCACATTGACAAGTAAACAAGCGAGGCACGATAAAACAAGTAATTTCACTTGAAAGGCACATGGAGTTATATGAACATTAAACGGGCAGCCATGTAACGCACGCAAATCAAGTCATATAACTCATTTCAAAGTTCACGTAATCAAATAATAAGATTATTAATCATGCAACGGCATCTACGTGGGACCGGGTGCAAGAAAAGCCTACTTATCAACATGAAATCATCGAAATCATATTTAGGGCTACAAGGGCAACTACGGGCAGCCTACTAAACACATAATCCAACACAACATCCAAAGGATCAACACTTAGCAAATTCACCTAGTTACTAGGGTTCCAATTCGTGCTTACCCGTGCGATTAAGCCCCAAGTCATCTCGAAATCAAACTCAAGCCACGCGTTGATTAGTTCATACACCCTCAAGTATTCAAAACAGTCCACACAACATCTCAATGCCATAATCCCAAGCATTTAATACAACGAGAGAAGCTACAATAATTTTTCTAAGCATATCACTAAATGAAACCCTCACTGCAATGGACTATTTTCTCACAATAATTAAGACAAGCAAACAATCTCCAATTCCAGTGAATAAGATGTCAAATTAAATATTAGGAAGTGAACTAAATTCAGAAACAAACCTTGCATCATTTGGAGTTCGGGTTCAATAGTTATAGCCAAAACAATGAGACTGCACAAAACTGTCCAGATTTGCACACATTTTAATACTTGTCATGTTTGAGGGCCTTAGGGTCAGATTTAGCCTTAGTCCATTTCTGACAAAAATGTCCAGAACTGAAAATTCTAGCATCACACCAAATCGCATGTATTTTGGATGTCATTTACTAAGTCAAAACTGGTTCATTCAATAAGGTCAGTGAATCTGCCAAAACCTGCTTCATTTTTCCAGACTTTCCAGATTTGGACACATTTTAATAATTTGCCATTTTGAGCACCTTAGAGTCAAAATTAGCTTTGGCCTATTTCTGTGAAAAATGTTTAGAACTGGCAAAAAAGTTACCTACCAATTTTGACGCATTTTCAACATCATTTACCTAGCCAAAATCACATCGCACCAACAAGGCAGAAAACTGTCCCATACACGATTTTATCCAACATCACATTTTAGCCAAATATCTTGCCATGCATGTTTATAAAAGCTCATGAACACACATATATCTCAAGTACAGAAGTAAAGATAGACATTTAAGGGCTTGCATGTGTGTTTTTGAAAGATTTTCAAGAAGTTTTAGCCCTCACCTTAGCAAAACAACAAGAAGATGCACAAGACTCTTGGCGAAGCACAAAGTTGACCTTTTTCCTTGCTTAGCCGAGACACCACTCAATTTTTCTCAAATTTCCTAGCTTAGTAACCAAGTTCTTAGTAGGTGCATGTGGTTAGAACAAGAAGAAAAGAAATGGAAGCTAGCAAACTCACCTAAGCCGAAATGGAGATTCAAAGAGCTTGCATGTGTGTTTCTTGCAACCTAGCTTGCTTAGTCGAGCTCCCTAGCTTCTTGCATGCCTTGATGAACCATGGAATGATGAAGATAAGCTAAGGAGTGTAGAAACTCAGCCAAGGCCGAGAGAGAAAGAGAAGGATGAGAGGGAGAGACAAGAATGAGAGGAAATGAGAGAAATGAAAGAAAAATAAAAGCTTTTGCAAGGTTTGAAGCATGTGTCGGCCTTGAGCTTTGCAATTTCAAATTTTTGTGTCTTCAAGGAGTATAATTTGAAGTGTTTAGCATGGACAAGGATCTTATGTCGAGATTGGTGGAGCTTGGTAGAGTTTTTGAGCTATTTTTTATTGCTTTGTGTCATTAGTTGTCATAGAATTGTCTAGGTTCAATTTGAATTATGCAAAGCAAGCACAAAGCACACAAGGTGGTCGGCCAAAGAGGTGTTCAAATCTGAATTTTTTTGTCTTGTTCAAGGCTTATTTTATTATGTGTTTGGGATATCCAAAGAATAAAGAATAAAGAATAAAGAATGTCTAGCTTTTGGTGCAATTTCGTCTTCTAGTGCATTGACTTAGCATTTTAATATTAGTTAGTGGGATTTGTAGGGTTAATTATTGATCTAGTACTTCGTGTAAGATGCTTTCTTGATTAGCGTGAGGGCATGATTTCCTAAGTCTATGGCACGCACTACGAGGTATCGCATGCAAATCGAGGTCGGGCCTCACATCTTCCCCTCCTTAAAAGAATTTCGTCCCGAAATTCAATATTACATTTGAAATAAAGCTGGATACTGTTGTTCCATCTAGTCTCGCCTTCCCACGTTGCTTCTTCAACTCCATGATGATCCCACAACACTTTCACCATCGATATAGATTTGTTGCGCAACTCCCTATCTTGTTGGTCTAGGATCCGAATGGGCTTCTCTTCATAAGACAAGTTCTTCCGAAGCTGCAACGGCTCTGGCTCCAAGATATGCAATGGATCAGGGTGATACTTCCGCAGCATCGAAACATTAAAGACGTCGTGAATATTGGAGAGGTTTTGGGGTAGTGCCAGGCGATACGCCAATTTGCCAACCTTCTCAATTATCTCAAATGGTCCTACAAATCTCGGGCTCAACTTTTCCCCCTTGCCGTGTTTAATCAGTCCCCTCCGGGGTGATATCTTCAAAAACACCTTGTCGCCAACCTCAAACTCTAGGCTCCGTCTCCGTCGGTCTGCATAACTTTTCTGCCTGCTTTAGGCGGTAAGCATCCGTTTCCGGATGAGGTGAATATTATCCACAGTCTTCATAAGTTCAGGTAAAAGGGTCGGGTCAAAAGTCTTCGTTTCACCTACCTCATCCCAGTAAATTGGGGATCGACACTTACGTCCATACAACGCCTCAAATGGGACCATCCCGATGGTTGCCTAATAACTATTATTATAAGTGAACTCCGCTAGAGACAGATATTTCTCCCAACCTTTCCCGAAGTCTAAAACACAAGTCCTCAGCATATCCTCCAGAATCTGAATAGTTCTCTCCGATTGTCTATCAGTCTGAGGGTGATAAGCCGTGCAGAAACTCAACTTCGTTCCCAAAGCTTCTTGCAATCTCTTCCAAAATCGGGAAGTAAAACGAGGATCCCTATCCGATACAATACTCACAGGCATCCCGTGCAATCTTACAATCTCCGCCACATATATATCTCCCAATTTCTCAGGACTATCCTCCTTGTTCATCAGTAAGAAGTGCGCTGACTTAGTCAATCTATCCACTATGACCCAAACGGCGTCATGACCCTTTTGTGACCTGGGTAGGTCCATAACAAAGTCCATAGTTATAGGTTCCCATTTCCATTGAGGAATCTCCAACGGCTGAAGTAAACCTGCTGGTCGTTGATGTTCCGCTTTGACTCTCTGACAAGTCAAACACCATGCCACAAACTCCGGAATTTCTCTCTTCATGTTATTCCACCAATAGTATTGCTTCAAATCCCGGTACATCTTTGTTCCGCCGGGGTGAATAGTATATCTTGAATTATGGGATTCTTCAAGAATCTTCTTTTTCAGCTCTGGTTCATTAGGAACACAAATCCGATTCCTAAACCTCCAAATACCATCATCATGAAACTTGAAATCTGTGTTGGTTTCTTTAATCTTCTGGAATTGTTGGTCCTTCTGTTAAGCCTCTCGTAATTCAGACAACAAGGTCGATTGAACTTGTGTAGTGGCAAAAAGTAACCCTTTCCGAGTCAATTGTGGTTTGCACAAAAATGCTTCCTTTAACAACTCCTGCACCTTGACTTCCAGTTTTGCCATGCTCGCTTTCCTACTTAAGGCATCTGCAACTACATTTGCTTTACCGGGCACATAATTGATTGTGCAGTTATAATCATCCAAAAGCTCCATCCACCGCCTTGGCCTCATGTTCAACTCTTTTTGTGAGAACAAGTATTTCAAGCTCTTGTGATCAGTAAACACCTCGAACTTGTTACCCCACAGATAGTGCCTCCATTTCTTGAGTGCAAACACAATAGCCGCTAACTCCAAATCATGCGTCGTGTAGTTCAATTCATACGGCTTCGGTTTCCTAGAAGCATACGCAATCATTCTACCATTTTGCATCAACACACAACCTAGTCCTTCCTTCGAAGCATCGCTATAGATTACAAAACCTTGACTCCCTTCAGGCAATGCAAGAACAGGTGTGGTAGTCAATCTTTTCTTCAATTCTTGGAAGTTGTTCTCACACTTATCATCCCACACGAACTTTGTTTTCTTTTGAGTGAGCTTTGTAAGCGGCCCTACAATCTTAGAGAAATCCTTCACGAACCTCCGATAATAGCCGGCTAGACCAAGAAAACTCCGAACCTCCATAATGTTCTTCGGCTTCTTCCAAGACATCACCGCTTCTATCTTTGCTGGATCCACTGCTATTCCCTCTTGGGATATGATATGCCTCAAAAATGCAATCTCCTGCAACCAAAATTCGCACTTGCTAAACTTTGCATACAATTGATGCTCTCGAAGTTTCTGCAGTAACAACCGCAGATGTTGTTCATTCTCAGCCTCAGATTTGGAGTATACCAAAATATCATCAATGAAGATCACCACAAATTGGTCCAAGTAGGGTTGAAACACCTTGTGCCTCAAGTCCATAAAAGTTGTAGGGGCATTAGTTAGTCCAAATGGCATCACCACATATTCATAATGCCCATATCTTGTCTTGAAAGCCATTTTAGGCACATCCTCCTTTTCAATCCGCAACTAATAGTACCCTTGCCTCAAGTCGAGTTTCGAATACACTTTGGCTCCTTGAAGTTGATCAAACAACTCGTCGATCAGTGGAAGTGGGTATTTATTCTTGACAGTCACTTGGTTTAATCCTCGATAATCGATGCATAGCCTCAGCGTTCCGTCTTTCTTCTTTACAAATAGAACTGGTGCACCCCACGGAGAAAAACTTGGTTGAACAAACCCTTTCTTCAACAATCCTTGCAATTGGTCCTTCAATTCTTGTAGCTCAGCTGGTGCCATATGATAAGGGGCTTTAGATATCGGTTGGGTGCCATGCAGTAACTCTATAATGAACTCGATCTCCCGATTTGGGGATAAACCGGGCAATTCTTCTGGAAACACATCCGCATAGTCTTTGATCACTGGCATCTCCTCTAACTTAGCTTTGTCCGACAGCTTGTTGATGAGGTAAGCTAAGTATCCACTACACCCTTTTCTCAAGGACTTCACTGCCTTCGTAGATGAACTGATGGAACTCCCGGTGAAATCTCTTCGACCCATGACTTCCAATATTGGTTGACCAAGTACCTGGAATGTTACAATCTTCGTCCGGTAATCTAGTTGGGAATGATGCTTTGCCAACCAGTCCATCCCTAAGATGACCTCATAGTCTCGAAAAGGTAATACGATAAGATTGGCTGAGAATTCCCTATCCTTAATTTGGATTTTACATGCTTTACAAGCTGAGCTAGTAACAAGTTTAGAACCCATCGGAGCACCAACTTCTACTTCGTAAGGCAAACATACAACTCGTAGTTTCACACATTTCACACATAAGGGAGTAATAAATGAATGAGTAGCACCCGGATCAATTAGCACCCTAACATGTTGATTTAGTATGAAGAATGTACCTTCAACAACAACGGTCTCCTCTGGAAGCTCCTCGCACTCAATAGCATAAGCTCGAGCCTGAACTCTAGGAACTGGAGTCTTGCCTCTACCAGCTGGTTTAACCTAATTTTATCCTGCTTGTCATTTAGGGCAATCCTTGATCTGATGCTGATCACTGCCACACAGCATACATTGTCCTGACTTCTTCCAGCATTGGGCCTCGGTATGCCCCTTCTTGTCACAGTAAGAACAGTTGATTGACTGAGTAGCAGGTGAACTACTTGTGGATCCGCGGGTGGAAGAGGCTGATGGCGCTTTAGTCGGGCCACGATTATTCACTGGTCTGTTCTGGCTCTGGCCTTGATTACGACTCTGACTCTGGAATTTCCTCTGTTGACCTGAAGGCTGGTATGGTTTCTTGTTCGGCTGACTCGAACCAGCTCTATCAAGTTTTCTCTTCTCAACTCGGGAAACAGCAGCAAAGAGAGCAGAATAGGTATCGAAGTCATGCCAAGCCAACTGGTCCTGAATCTCTGGTCTCAATCCCGTAGTAAATTTTCACATCTTCGCCTTCGGAGTACTGACCATGTATTGAGCATAGCGGGACAGTCAGTCAAAATGAGCCTCGTACTGGGCCACCGTCATGTTACCTTGGTTCAAGTGCATGAATTCATCAATCCACCTCTGCCTGAAAATTGCAGGTACATATTTCTCCTTGAAGGCATTAACGAAATTACCCCACAAGTGAGGGGTATGATTAGTTTCCCACAGTGCCTCCACAATGTACCACCAATGGTCAGTATCCCCGTGCAACAGAAACACAGCAAACTCCGCCTTTTCTTCATCAGTATAATCAAGTGGCCTGAAAATCCTCTCGATCTCAGACAGCCAAGCCTCTGCTTTCTCATCAACAGCTTCCCCATGGAATTTGGATGGGCGAAAGTCAAGGAACTCCCTCATTCTGCTATGTCTCCTATGGTTACCATCATTCCTGTTGTTGTTGTTGTTGTTGGCTTCACGTGCATCTTGACACTCTATTACTCATGACACGCGATCCATGGCATTCGCCATCATGTTAAACATAGCTATGCCGGGATTAGTTTGATAAGCATCTCCGGTCTCTTGGGGTTCACCGCTCCTATTAGTAGTGCGGGTACTAGGGCCAACCATCTATAGGCACAGATTACGATGCACAATTTATTGAAACACGACAAACAAGAATTTAATGCATAAGATATGCAACATAATATAGATACACAATTCTAGAAACAATTAAGGCATGTTAATCACTTAAGCACATAGAACATAGAAGACACAATTAACATTATCACACTATAACATATAGAAAAGTCATCCTAATTAACTTAGGGCTCTACCCATGGTTCGAGAGTTAAACCCGGCTTAAGCAATCTAAGCTCTGATACCATTCTTCCTCTATGAGGTGTCACGCCCCAACTCGGCCTATAAAGGTTAGACGAGGGTGTAATCTAAACATTCAAGTCATGTCTCGTACTTAGTTGTTCATGAAAGTTTAACGCTTAACGTTTAGCCTGGACTCCACAATTTTTTTGGAAAACTGGCAGCATAACGATTGTAATTGGGCTCTTTAGTTTGACCTAATTCTCTAAATGGCTCAAATTTCATTTCCAACTAAGATTACTATTTACCATCAATTGAGACGCCTACTAGTTATCTCGATGTCTCGTTTGATTAATAACCTAGCATGATACTATGTCTCGTTTGTTTGTTAATCCTCATTACAAAAGTACCTGTCGATCTTAGCTTAACAATGGGTACCTGCTTAAGATTGGATAGGTTCATTTTACTTAGTCCTTACCTGATACTTCATAATCCTATGATAGATACTAACCAGTAACGATAGCAAAACGACCATAGTAGTGTCTTTCTAGTTATTATCAATACAAGCCAAAATTAGACCCCAAATTACAACGGAGGTCTTTTATATTACAAACATCAAGCAACATGAAAAGAAATAGTCTTCAAGCAGCATAGTGTTCACAATGGCCATAATCAAGCAAAGCACATATGACAGGCAATCATTCCAAGGAATCATCGTTAGGCACGTCATCCTCGGGTACCTGTTCTTGATCTTCTTCACAGGATATGATAAAAGAGGGTGAGTCCTTATGAACTCAGCAAGGGGGAACGATAAATAGGTTTTGAAACTCATTTTCCGGTTCAACTTATGAAAACCCTTTTTGCAAGCATGAATATATCACATGTAAGTACATAATATGATATAAAAGTAAAGGAACACAATTACCCGTCTTTCCTCCCCGAGGTCCTCTAGGAACCAAGCGAAAGTACTTATACACATAGTGAAAAGGATATGGTGAGCTTTTGCTCTCAGTTCATGTCAGTATCAGTTGTTGCGGCCGACTTCAAATCATCCCCTTATCACGCCAAATGGGTGTACTTCGGATGTACCCCGAAATCCTATGACCCAACTCTCCGAGGAAGTCTAGCCCCCAAGCGAGAGAGGGAATTGGACAATGGTAGTCAAGGTTGCACTGGCAAGCCCAATGCCGCCCGGTGTGCGTGAACGCTACCACGCCAGAATGAAAGGGTACAACCTTGTATGCAATGCACATTTATGACATTTAATATATCGCATTAGGAGGACAACAAAGTAGCTTTCCTCCGGGCAGTCATAAGATTGTACATTGACAAGTAAACAAGCGAGGCACGATAAGACAAGTAATTTCACTTGAAAGGCACATGGAGTTATATGAACATTAAACGGGCAGCCATGAAACGCATGCAAATCAAGTCATATAACTCATTTTAAAGTTCACGTAATCAAATAATAATATTATTCATCATGCAACGGCATCTACGTGGGACCGGGTGCAAGAAAAGCCTACTTATCAACATGAAATCATCGAAATCATATTTAGGGCTACAAGGGCAACTACGTGAAGCCTACTAAACACATAATCCAACACAACATCCAAAGGATCAACACTTATCAAATTCACCTAGTTACTAGGGTTCCAATTCGTGCTTACCCGTGCGATTAAGTCCCAAGTCATCTCAAAATCAAACTCAAGCCACGCGTTGATTAGTTCATACACCCTCAAGTATTCAAAACAGTCTACACAACATCTCAATGCCACAATCCCAAGTATTTAATACAACGAGAGAAGCTACAATAATTTTTCTAAGCATATCACTAAGTGAAACCCTCACTACAATGGACTGTATTCTCACAATCATTAAGACAAGCAAACAATCTCCAATTCTAGTGAATAAGATGTCAAATTAAATATTAGGAAGTGAACTAAATTCAGAAACAAACCTCGCATCATTTGGAGTTCGGGTTCAATAGTTATAGCCAAAACAGTGAGACTGCACAAAACTGTCCAGATTTGAACACATTTCAATACTTGTCGTGTTTGAGGGCCTTAGGGTCAGATTTAGCCTTAGTCCATTTCTGACAAAAATGTCCAGAGCTGAAAATCTAGCATCACACCAAATATCATGCATTTTGGATGTCATTTACTAAGTCAAAACTGGTTCGTGTACAAGGTCAGTGAATCTGCCAAAACCTGCTTCATTTTTCCAGACTTTCCAAATTTGGACACATTTTAATAATTTGCCATTTTGAGCAACTTAGAGTCAAAATTAACTTTGGCCTATTTCTGTGAAAAATGTTCAGAACTGGCAAAAAAGTTACCTACCAATTTTGACGCATTTTCAACATCATTTACCTAGCCAAAATCACATCGCACCAACAAGGCAGAAAACTGTCCCATACACGATTTCATCCAACATCACATTTTAGCCAAATATCTTGCCATGCATGTTTATTAAAGCTCATGAACACACATATATCTCAAGTACAAAAGTAAAGATAGACATTTAAGGGCTTGCATGTGGGTTTTTGAAAGATTTTCAAGAAGTTTTAGCCCTCACCTTAGCAAAACAACAAGAAGATGCACAAGACTCTTGGCAAAGCACAAAGTTGACCTTTTTCCTTGCTTAGCCGAGACACCACTCGATTTTTCTCAAATTTCCTAGCTTAGTAACCAAGTTCTTAGTAGGTGCATATGGTTAGAACAAGAAGAAAAGAAATGGAAGCTAGCAAACTCACCTAAGCTGAAATGGAGATTCAAAGAGCTTGCATGTGTGTTTCTTGCAACCTAGCTTGCTTAGTCGAGCTCCCTAGCTTCTTGCATGCCTTGATGAACCATGGAGTGATGAAGATAATCTAAGGAGTGTAGAAACTCAGTGAAGGCCGAGAGAGAGAGAGAAGGATGAGAGGGAGAGACAAGAATGAGAGGAAATGAGAGAAATGAAAGAAAAATAAAAGCTTTTGCAAGGTATGAAGCATGTGTCGGCCTTGAGCTTTGCAATTTCAGATTTTTGTGTCTTCAAGGAGTATAATTTGAAGTGTTTAGCATGGGCAAGGAGCTTATGTCGAGATTGGTGGAGCTTGGTAGAGTTTTTGAGCTATTTTTTATTGCTTTGTGTCATTAGTTGTCATAGAATTGTCTAGGTTCAGTTTGAATTATGCAAAGCAAGAACAAAGCACACATGGTGGTCGGCCAAAGAGGTGTTCAAATCTGAATTTTTTTGTCTTGTTCAAGGCTTATTTTATTATGTGTTTGGGATATCCAAAGAATAAAGAATAAAGAATAAAGAATGTCTAGCTTTTGGTGCAATTTCGTCTTCTAGTGCATTGACTTAGCATTTTAATATTAGTTAGTGGGATTTGTAGGGTTAATTATTGATCTAGTACTTCGTGTAAGATGCTTTCTTGATTAGCGTGAGGGCTCGCTTTCCTAAGTCTATGACACGCACTACGATGTATCGCACGCAAATCGAGGTAGGGCGTCATATCCGTCGCTTCGGTGCCCATAACTTTTGATCAGTAAGGAGTTACGCGGTGCACAGCATACTGTTGGAAAGCACTCTGAGAGCTCTACGATCGGGGCACCTAGCCTCCTCGGTTGCGCCTGTTTTCGGAGCCCAAAAATGAACATTTTCATAAGTTTTGGGACACTTTTCTTCTTTTGCGCTGTTTTTCTATCCCGGATTGTACGTCGTGAGCCGCGAAAAGAACAACAACTTAGTCTATCATATTTCTATTACCAAATCACACAGCACCTTGGGCAAGACAACTTCACTTCACGTAGAGGCTGGGCTCGCAAACATAGGGCATGGGGCTTGTGACAAGGTATGCGTTGCTCCGGTGACCATAACTTTTGATCCGTAAGGCGTTACGCGGTGCACAGCATACCGTTAGAAAGCACTCTGAAAGTTCTACGATAGGGGCACCTAGCCTTCTCGGTTGCGCCTATTTTTGGAGCCCAAAATCAAACATTTTTGTAATTTTTGGGACACTTTTCATCATTTGCGTTGTTTTTCCATCCCGGATCGTACGTCGTGAGCCGTGAAAAGGACGACAACTTAATCTATCACATTTCTATTACCAAATCACACGACACCTTGGCCAAGACAACTTCACTTCACGTAGAGGCTGGGCCCGCTAACTGAGGGCGTGGGGCTTGTGACGAGGTATCCGTCGCTCCGGTGCCCATAACTTTTTATCCACAAGGAGATACGCGGTGCACAGCATACCGTTGGAAAGCACTCTGAAAGCTCTACGATGAGGACACCAAGCCTGCTTGGTTGCGCCTATTTTCGGAGCCCAAAATCAAAAATTTTCATAAGTTTTGGGACACTTTTCTTCTTTTCCCCTATTTTTTCGTCCCGGATCGTAAGTCGTGAGCCGCGAAAAGGACGACAACTTAATCCATCACATTTCTATTACGGAATCGCGCGGCATCTTGGGGAAGACAACTTCACTTCACGTAGAGGCTGGGACCGCAAGCAGAGGGCGTAGGGCATGTGACCAGGTAACCGTCGCTCCGGTGCCCATAACTTTTGATCCGTAAGGAGTTACGCAACGCACAACATACCGTTGAAAATCTCTCTGAGAGCTCTACGACGAAGGCACCCTGCCAACTTTGCTGCGCCTATTTTTAGAGCCCAAAATTGAATGTTTTCATCAGTTTTGGGAAACTTTTCTTCTTCTGCACTATTTTTCCGTCCCGGATCGCACGTCGTGAGCTACGAAAAGGACGACAACCTAATCCATCACATTTCTGTTACCGAATCACACGGTACCTTGGGCAAGACAACTTCACTTCACGTAGAGGTTGGGCCCGCAAACATTGGGCGTGGGGCTTGTGACCAGGTATCCGTCGTTCTGGTGCCCATAACTTTTGATCCGCAAGAAGTTACGCGGCGCACAATATACCGTTGGAAAATACTCTGAGAGCTCTACGATGGTGGCACCTAGCCTGCTCAATTGCGCCTGTTTTCGGAGCCCAAAATCAAACATTTTTTTAAGTTTTAGAACACTTTTCTTCTTTTGCTCTATTTTTCCGTCCTGGATCGTATGTCGTGAGCCGCGAAAAGGACGACAACTAAATCCATCACATTTCTATTATCGATTCATATGGCGCCTTGGGCAAGACAACCTCACTTCACTTAGAGGCTGGGCCCGCAAACAGAGGATGTGGGGCTTGTCACCAGGTATCAGTCGCTCCGGTGCCCATAACTTTTGATCCATAAGGAGTTACGCGTCGCCCAGCATACTGTTGAAAAGCACTCTGAGAGCTCTACGATGGAGGCACCTAGCCTGCTCGGTTGCACCTATTTTCGGAGCCCAAAATCGAACATTTTCATATGTTTTGGGACACTTTTCTTCTTTTGCGCTGTTTTTTCGTCCCGGATCGTAAGTCGTGACCCGTGAAAAGGACGACAACCTAATCCATCACATTTCTATTACTGAATCACATGGCACCTTAGGCAAGACAACTTCACTTCACGCAGAGGCTGGACCCGCAAACGGAGAGCGTGGGGCTTGTGAACAGGAATCCGTCACTCCGGTGCCCATAACTTTTGATCCGTAATGAGTTACGCTGCGCACAGCATACCGTTGGAAAGTACTCTGAGAGCTCGACATTGAGGGCACCAAGCTTGCCCGGTTGCGCTTGCTTTCGGAGCCCAAAATTGAAGATTTTAATAAGTTTTGGGACGCTTTTCTTTTTTTCCCCTGTTTTTTTCATCTCGGATCGTAAGTCGTGAGCCGCGAAAAGGACGATAACTTAATCAATCACAATTCTATTACCGAATCGCACGGCATCTTGGGGAAGACAACTTCACTTTACGTAGAGGCTGGGCCTGCAAACAGAGGGCATGGGGCTTGTGACCAGGTAACTGTCGCTTCGATGCCCATAACTTTTGATCCGTAAGGAGTTACGTAGCGCACAACATACTGTTGGAAATCTCTCCGAGAGCTCTACGACGAGGGTACCCAGCCAGCTTGGCTACGCCTATTTTCAGAGCCCAAAATTGAATGTTTTCATCAGTTTCGGGATACTTTTCTTCTTTTGCGCTATTTTTCCGTCCTGGATCGTACGTCGTTAGCACCGAAAAGGACGACAACCGAATCCATCACATTTCTATTACCGAATCACACGGGACCTTTGGCAAAGCAACTTCACTTCACGTAGAGGTTAGGCCCACAAACATAGGGCGTGGGGCTTGTGACCCAGTATAAGTCATTCCGGTACCCATAACTTTTGATCCGTAAGAAGTTATACGGCGCACAACATACCGTTGGAAAGTACTTTGAGAGCTCTACGATGGTGGTACCTAGCCTGCTCGGTTGCGCCTATTTTTGGAGCCCAAAATCAAACATTTGCTTAAGTTTTAAGACATTTTTCTTCTTTTGCGCTATTTTTCTGTCCTGGATCGTACATCGTGAGACGCGAAAAGGACGACAACTAAATCCATCACATTTCTATTATCGAATCACACGGCGCCTAGGGCAAGACAACTTCACTTCACGTAGAGGCTGGGCCCGCAAACAGGGGGCCTGGGGCTTGTCACCAGGTATCAGTCGCTCCGGTGCCTATAACTTTTGATCCATAAGGAGTTACGCGACACACAACATACTGTTGAAAAGCACTCTGAGAGCTCTACGATGGAGGCACCTAGCCTGCTTGGTTGCACCTATTTTCGGAACCCAAAATCAAACATTTTCATATGTTTTGGGACACTATTCTTCTTTTGCGCTGTTTTTTTGTCCCGGATCGTAAGTCGTGACCTGCGAAAAGGACAACAACCTAATCCATCACATTTCTATAATTGAATCACATGGCACCTTGGGCAAGACAACTTCACTTCACGCAGAGGCTGGACCAGCAAACAGAGGGCGTGGGGCTTGTGACCAGGTATCCGTCGCTCCGGTGCCCATAACTTTTGATCCGTAAGGAGTTACGCTGCGCACAGCATACCGTTGGAAAGCACTCTGAGAGCTCTACGATGCGGACACCTAGCCTACTCTGTTGCGCCTATTTTTGGAGCCCAAAAATGAACATTTTCATAAGTTTTGGGACACTTTTCTTCTTTTCTGCTATTTTTTCGTCTCGGGTCGTACGTCGTGAGCCGCGAAAAGGACGAGAACTTAATCTATCACAATTCTATTACCGAATCACATGGCACCTTGGGCAAGATGACTTCACTTCACGTAGAGGCTGGGCCCGCAAACAGAGGGCGTGGGGCTTGTGACCAAGTATTCGTCGCTCATGTGCCCATAACTTTTGATCCAAACGGTGTTACGCGGTGCACAGCATACCGTTGGAAAGCACTCTTAAAGCTCTACAATGAGGGCACCTAACCTTCTCGGTTGCGCCTATTTTCGGAACCCAAAAATGAACATTTTTATAAGTTTTGGGACACTTTTCTTCTTTTGCGCTGTTTCTCCGTCACGGATCGTACGTCGTAAGTCACGAAAAGGACGACAACTTAATCTATCACATTTCTAATACCGAATCACATGGCACCGTGGGCAAGACAACTTCCCTTCACGTAGAGACTCGGCCCGCAAACATAGGGCGTGGGGCTTATGACCAGGTATCCGTCGCTCCGGTGCCCATAACTTTTGATCCATAAGGAGTTACCCGGCGCACTGCATACCGTTGGAAAGTACTCTGAGAGCTCTACGATGGGGGCACCTAGCCTGCTTAGTTGTGCCTATTTTCGGAGCCCAAAATCAAACATTTTCGTAAGTTTTGGGACACTTTTCATCTTTTGCGCTGCTTTTTCGTCCCGGATCGTACGTCGTGAGCTGCGAAAAGGATGACAACTTAATCTACCACATTTCTATTACCGACTCACACGGCACCTTGGGCAAGACAACTTCACTTCACGTAGAGGCTGGGCCCGCTAACTGAGGGCGCGGGGCTTGTGACCTGGTATCCGTCGCTCTGGTGCCCATAACTTTTCATCCACAAGGAGATATGCGGCGCACAACATACCGTTGGAAAGCACTCTGAAAGCTCTACGATGAGGGCACCAAGCTTGCTCTATTGCTCCTATTTTCGGAGACCAAAATCTAAAATTTTCATAAGTTTTGGGATACTTTTCTTCTTTTGTGATGTTTTTTCATCCCGGATCGTAAGTCATGAGCGGCGAAAAGGACGACAACCTAATCCATCACATTTCTATTAACGAATCGTGCGGCATCTTGGGGAAGACAACTTCACTTCACGTAGAGGCTGGGCCTGCAAACAAAGGTCGTGGGGCTTGTGACCCGGTAACCGTCGCTCCGGTGCCCATAACTTTTGATCCGTGTGGAGTTACGCAGCGCATAGCATATCGTTGGAAAGCTCTCCGAGAGCTCTACGATAGGGTACCGAGCTAGCTTTGCTGTGCCTATTTTCAGAGCCCAAAATGGAATGTTTTCATCAGTTTCGGGAAACTTTTCTTCTTTTGGGCTATTTTTTCTTCCTGGATCGTACGTCTTGAGCCGCGAAAAGGACGACAACCTAATCCATCACATTTTTATTACCGAATCATACGGCACCTTGGGCAAGACAACTTCACTTCACGTAGAGGTTGGGCCTACAAACATAGGGTGTGGGGCTTGTGACCAGGTATCCGTCGTTCCAACGCCCATAACTTTTGATCCGTAAGAAGTTACGCAGCACACAGCATACCGTTGGAAAATACTCTGAGAGCTCTACGATGGTGTCACCTAGCCTGCTCGGTTGCACCTATTTTTGGAGCCCAAAATCAAACATTTGCTTAAGTTTTGGGACACTTTTCTTTTTTTGCGCAATTTTTCCGTCCTGGATCGTACATCGTGAGCCGCAAAAAGGACGACAACTAAATCAATCACATTTCTATTATCGAATCACACGTCGCCTTGGGCAAGACAAATTCACTTCACGTAGAGGCTGGCCCGCAAACAGAGGGCGTGGCGCTTGTCACCAGGTATCAGTTGCTTCGGTGCCCATAACTTTTGATCCATAAGGAGTTATTTGGCGCACAGCATACCGTTGAAAAGCACTCTAAGAGCTCTACGATGGTGGCACCTAGCCTGCTTGGTTGCGCCTATTTTTGGAGCCCAAAATCAAACATTTTCATATGTTTTGGGACACTTTTCTTCTTTGGCGCTATTTTTTCGACCCGGATCGTAATTCGTGACCCGCGAAAAGGACAACAACCTAATCTATCACATTTCTATTACCGAATCATACGGCACCTTGGCAAGACAACTTCACTTCACGCAGAGGCTAGACCTGCAAACAGAGAGCATGGGGCTTGTGACCAGGAATCCGTCGCTCCGGTGTCCATAACTTTTGATACGTAAGGAGTTACGTTGCGCATAGCATACCGTTGGAAAGCACTCTCAGAGCTCGACGATGAGGGCACCAAGCTTGCTCGGTTGCGCCAATTTTTGGAGCCCAAAATTGAAAAGTTTCAAAAGTTTTGGGACACTTTTCTTCTTTTCCCCTGTTTTTTCATCCCGGATCGTATGTCGTGAGCCGCGAAAAGGACGATAACTTAATCCATCACATTTCTATTACCGAATCCCGCTACATCTTGGGGAAGACAACTTCACTTCACGTAGAGGCTGGGCCCGCAAACAGAGGGCGTGGGGCTTGTGACCAGGTAATTGTCGCTCCAGTGCCCATAACTTTTGATCCGTAAGGAGTTACGCAGCGCACATCATACCGTTGGAAAGCTCTACGAGAGCTCTATGACAAGGACACCCAGCTAGCTAAGCTGCGCCTATTTTCAGAGCCCAAAATTGAATGTTTTCATCAGTTTCGGGACACTTTTCTTCTTTTGTGCTATTTTTCCGTCCCGGATCGTACGTCGTTAGCAACGAAAAGGACGACAACCTAATCCATCACATTTCTATTACCGAATCACACGGCGCCTTGGGCAAGACAACTTCACTTCACGTAGAGGTTAGGCCCGCAAACATAGGGCATGGGGCTTGTGGCTAAGTATCCGTCGTTCTGGTGCCCATAACTTTTGATCCGTAAGAATTTACGCAGTGCACAGCATGCCGTTGGAAAGTATTCTGAAAGCTCTACGATGGTGGCATCTAGCCTACTCGGTTGTGCCAGTTTTCGGAGCCCAACATCAAACATTTGCTTAAGTTTTGGGACACTTTTCTTCTTTTGCGCTATTTTTCTGTCCTGGATCGTACGTCGTGAGCCGCGAAAAGTACGACAACTAAATCCATCACATTTCTATTATCGAATCACACGGCGCCTAGGGCAAGACAACTTCACTTCACGTAGAGGCTGGGCCCGCAAACAGAGGGCGTGGGGCTTGTCACCAGGTATCAGTCACTCCGGTGCCCATAACTTTTGATCCATAAGGAGTTACGCGGCATACAACATACCGTTAAAAAGCACTCTGAGAGCTCTATGATGGAGGCACCTTGCCTGCTCTGTTGCGCCTATTTTCAGAACCCAAAATCGAACATTTTCATATGTTTTGGGACACTTTTCTTCTTTTGTGTTGTTTTTTCGTCCCGGATCGTAAGTCGTGACCCGCGAAAAGGTCGACAACCTAATCCATCACATTTCTATTAATGAATCACACGGTACCTTGGGCAAGACAACTTCACTTCACGCAAAGGCTGGACCCGCAAACAGAGAGCGTGGGGCTTGTGACCATGAATCTGTCGCTCCGGTGCCCATAACTTTTGATCCGTAAGGAGTTACGCTACGCACAGCATACCGTTGGAAAGCACTCTCAGAGCTCGACGATGAGGGCACCAAGCTTGCACGGTTGCGCCTGTTTTCGGAGCCCAAAATTGAAAATTTTCATAAGTTTTGGGACACTTTTCTTCTTTTCCCCTATTTTTTAGTCCCGGATCGTAAGTCATGAGCCGCGAAAAGGACGATAACTTAATCCAACACATTTCTACTACCGAATCGCGCGGCATCTTGGGGAAGACAACTTCACTTCACGTCGAGGCTGGGCCCGCAAACAGAGGGCGTAGGGCTTGTGACCAGGTAACCGTCGCTCCGGTGCCCATAACTTTTGATCTGTAAGGAGTTACGCAGTGCACAGCATACCGTTGGCAAGCTCTCCGAGAGCTCTACGACGAGGGCACCTAGCCAGCTTTGCTGTGCCTATTTTCAGAGCCAAAAATTGAATGTTTTCACAATTTTTGGGACACTTTTCTTCTTTTGCACAATTTTTCCATCCCGGATCGTACGTCGTTAGCAGCGAAAAGGATGACAACCTAATCCAAGACATTTCTATTAACGAATCACATGGCACCTTGGGCAAGACAACTTCACTTCACGTAGAGGTTGGGCCCGCAAACATAGGGCGTGCGGCTTGTGACCAGGTATCCATCGTTCTGGTGCCCATAACTTTTGATCCGTAAGACGTTACGCAGCGTACAACATACCGTTGGAAAGTACTCTGATAGCTCTACGATGGTGGCACGTAGCCTGCTCGGTTGTGCCTATTTTCGGAGCCCAAAATCTAACATTTGCTTAAGTTTTGGGATACTTTTCTTCTTTTGCGCTATTTTTCTGTCCTGGATCGTACGTCATGAGCCGCGAAATGGTCGACAACTAAATCCATCACATTTCTATTATCGAATCACACGGCGCCCTGGGCAAGACAACTTCCCTTCACGTAGAGGTTGGGCCCGCAAACAGAGGGTGTGGGGCTTGTCACCAGGTATCAGTCGCTCTGGTGCCCATAACTTTTGATCCATAAGGAGTTACGTGGCGCACAACATATCGTTGAAAAGCACTCTGATAGCTCTACATGGAGGCACCTAGCCTGCTCGGTTGCGCCTATTATCGGAATCCAAAATCGAACATTTTCATATGTTTTGGGACACTTTTCTTCTTTTGCGCTATTTTTTCGTCCCGGATCGTAATTCGTGACCCGCAAAAAGGACGACAACCTAATCCATCACATTTCTATAATTTAATCACACGGCACCTTGGGCAAGTCAACTTCACTTCACGCAGAGGCTGGACCCGCAAACAGAGAGCGTGGGGCTTGAGACCAGGTATCCGTCGCTCCGGTGCCCATAACTTTTGATCCGTAAGGAGTTACGCTGCGAACAGCATATCGTTGAAAAGTACTCTGAGAGCTCTACGATGGAGACACCTTGTCTGCTCGGTTGCGCCTATTTTCAGAGCCCAAAAATAAACATTTTCATAAGTTTTGGGAAACTTTTCTTCTTTTCCGCTGTTTTTTCGTTTCGGGTCGTACGTCGTGAGCCGCGAAAAGGACGAGAAATTAATCTATCACATTTCTATTACCGAATCACACGGTACCTTGAGCAAGACGACTTCACTTCACGTAGAGGCTGGGCCTACAAACAGAGGGCGTGGGGCTTGTGACCAAGTATCCGTCGCTCCGGTGCCCATAACTTTTGATCCATAAGGAGTTACGCGGCGCACAACATACCGTTGGAAAGCACTCTGAAAGCTCTACAATGAGGGCACCTAACCTGCTCGGTTGCGCCTGTTTTCGGAACCCAAAAATCAACATTTTTATAAGTTTTAGGACACTTTTCTTCTTTTGCGTTGTTTTTCCGTCACGGATCGTACGTCGTGATTCACGAAAAGGACGACAACTTAATCTATCACATTTCTAATACTGAATCACATGGAACCGTGGGCAAGACAACTTCCCTTCATATAGAGGCTGGGCCCTCAAACAAAGGGCGTGGGGCTTATGACCAAGTATCCGTCGCTCCGGTGCCCATAACTTTTGATCAGTAAGGAGTTATCCGACGCACAGCATATCGTTGGAAAGCACTCTGAGAGCTCTACGATGGGGGCACCTAGTCTGCTCAGTTACGCCTATTTTCGAAGCCCAAAATCAAACATTTTAGGAAGTTTTTGGACACTTTTCATCTTTTGCGCTGTTTTTTTGTCCCAGATCGTACGTCATGAGCCGCGAAAATGATGACAACTTAATCTATCACATTATTATTACTGACTCACACGGCACCTTGGGCAAGACAACTTCACTTCACGTAGAGGCTGGGCCCGCTAACTGAGGGCGTGGGGCTTGTGACCTGGTATCCGTCGTTCAGGTGCCCATAACTTTTGATCCACAAGGAGATACGCGGTGCACAGCATACCCTTGGAAAGAACTCTGAAAGCTCTACCATGAGGGCACCAAGCTTGCTCGGTTGCGCCAGTTTTCGGAGCCCAAAATCTAAAATTTTCATAAGTTTTGGGATACTTTTCTTCTTTTGGGTTGTTTTTTATCCCGAATCGTAAGTCGTGAGCCACGAAAAGGACGACAACCTAATCCATCACATTTCTATTACCGAATCGCGCGTCATTTTGGCGAAGACAACTTCACTTCACGTAGAGGCTGGACTTGCAAACAGAGGTCGTGGGGCTTGTGACCTGGTAACCGTTGCTCCGGTGCCCATAACTTTTGATCCGTAAGGAGTTACGCAGCGCACAGAATACCGTTGGAAAGTTCTCCAAGAGCTCTACAACTAGGGTACCAAGCCAGCTTTGCTGCGCCTATTTTGAGAGCCCAAAATTGAATGTTTTCATCAGTTTCGGGATACTTTTCTTCTTTTGCGCTATTTTTTCGTCCCAGATCGTACTTCGTGAGTCGCAAAAAGGACGACAATCTAATCCATCACATTTCTATTACCGAATCACTCGGCACCTTCGGCAAGACAACTTCACTTCATGCAGAGGTTGGGCCCGCAAATATAGGGCGTGGGGCTTGTGACCAGGTATCCGTCGTTCCGGTGCCCATAACTTTTGATCCGTAAGATGTTACGCGGTGCACAGCATACCGTTGGAAAGCACTCTGAGAGCTCTACGATGGGGGCACCTAGGCTGCTTGGTTGCGCCTATTTTCGGAGCCCAAAATCAAACATTTGCTTAAGTTTTGGGATACTTTTCTTCTTTTGTGCTATTTTTTGGTCCCGGATCGTATGTCATGAGCCACGAAAAGGACGACAACTAAATCCACCACATTTCTATTACCGAATCACACGGCACCTTGGGCAAGACAACTTCACTTCACGTAGAGGCTGGGCCAGCAAACAGAGGGCGTGGGGCCAGTCACCAGGTATCAGTCGCTCTGGTGCCGTTAAATTTTGATTAATAAAGAGTTACGTGGCGCACAGCATACCGTTGAAAAGCACTCTGAGAGCTCTACGATAGAGGCACCTAACCTACTCGGTTGCACCTATTTTCGGAGCCAAAAATTGAACATTTTCATATGTTTTGGGACACTTTTCTTATTTTGAGCTCTTTTTTCATCCCGGATCGTAAGTCGTGATCTGCGAAAAGGATAACAACCTAATCCATCACATATCTATTACCGAATCACACGGTACCTTGGGCAAGACAACTTCACTTCACGTAGAGGCTGGGCCCGTAAACAGAGGGCGTGGGGCTTGTCACCAGGTATCAGTCGCTCCGGTGCCCATAAATTTTGATCCATAAAGAGTTACGCGGTACACAACATACCGTTGAAAAGCACTCTGAGAGCTCTATGATGGAGGCACCTAGCCTGCTCGGTTGAACCTATTTTCGGAGCCGAAAATTGAACATTTTCATATGTTTTAGGAGACTTTTCTTCTTTTGCACAGTTTTTTAATCCCGGATTGTAAGTCGTGATCCGCGAAAAGGATGACAACCTAATCCATCACATTTCTATTACCGAATCACACGGCACCTTGGGCAAGACAACTTCACTTCACGCAGAGGCTGGACCCGAAAATAGAGGGCGTAGGGCTTGTGACCAAGTATCCGTCGCTCCGGTGCCCATAACTTTTGATCCTTAAGTAGTTACCCAGCGCACTGCATACCGTTGGAAAGCACTCTGAGAGCTCTACGATGGGGGCACCTAGCCTGCTCGGTTGCGCCTATTTTCGGTGCTCAAAAATGAACATTTCCATAAGTTTTGGGACACTTTTCTTCTTTTCTGCTGTTATTTCGTCTCCGGTCGTACGTCGTGTGCCATGAAAAGGACGACAACTTAATCTATTACATTTCTATTACCGAATCACACGATACCTTGGGCAAGACGAATTCACTTCACGTAGAGGCTGGGCCCACAAACAAAGGGCGTGGGGCTTGTGACCAGGTATCTGTCCTTCCGATGCCCATAACTTTTGATCTATAAGGAGTTACGCAGCGCACAACATACCGTTAGAAAGCACTCTGAAAGCTCTACAATGAGGGCACCTAACCTGCTCGGTTGTGCCTATTTTTGGAACCCAAAAATGAACATTTTTATAAGTTGTGGGACATTTTTCTTCTTTTGCGCTGTTTTTCTATAACGGATCGTACGTCGAGAGTCGCGAAAAGGATGAAAACTTAATCTATCACATTTCTAATACCGAATCACACGGCACCGTGGGAAAGACAACTTCACTACACGTAGAGGCTGGGCCCACAAATAGAGGGCGTGGGGCTTGTGACCAGGCATCCGTCGCTCCGGTGCCCATAACTTTTGATCCGTAAGGAATTACGCTGCGCACAGCTTACCGTTAGAAAGCACTCTGAGAGCTCTACGATGGGGCACCTAGCCTCCTCGGTTGCGCCTGTTTTTGGAGCCCAAAAATGAACATTTTCACAAGTTTTTGGACACTTTTCTTCTTTTGCGATACTTTTTCATCCCGGATCGTAAGTCGTGAGCCGCGAAAAGGACGACAACCTAATCAATCACATTTCTATTACCGAATCGTGCGGAATCTTGGGGAAGACAACTTCACTTCACGTAGAGGCTGGGACTGCAAACAGAGGTCGTGGGGCTTATGACCAGGTAACCGTCGCTCCGGTGCCCATAGCTTTTGATTTGTAAGGAGTTACGTAGCGCACAACATACCGTTGGAAAGCTCTCTGAGAGCTCTACGACGAGGGCACCCAGCCAGCTTGGCTACGCCTATTTTCAGAGCCCAAAATTGAATGTTTTCATCAGTTTTGGGACACTTTTATTCTTTTACGCTACTTTTTCATCCCGGATCGTACGTCATGAGCCGCGAAAAAGACGACTACCTAATCTATCACATTTCTATTACCGAATCACACAACACTTTGGGCAAGACAACTTCACTTCACGTAGAGGCTAGGCCCGCAAACAGAGGGCGTGGGGCTTGTGACTAGGTAACCGTCGCTCCGATGCCTACAACTTTTGATTCGTAAGGAATTACGCAGCGCACAGCATACGGTTGGAAAGCTCTCCAAGAGCTCTACGACGGGGGCTCCAAGCTTGCTAGGCTGAGCCTATTTTTGCAGCCCAAAATCGAACATTTTCATCAGTTTCAGGACACTTTTATTCTTTTGCGCTGTTTTTCCTTTCCGGATAGTACGGCCTGAGCCACAAAAAAGACGACAACCTAATCTATCACATTTCTATTACCGAATCACACGACACCTTGGACAAGACTACTTTACTTCACTTAGAGGCTGGGCCCACAAACATAGGGCGTGGGGCTTGTGACTAGGTATCCGTCGCTCCGGTGCCCATAACTTTTGATACGTAAGGAGTTACGTGGCGCTCAGCATACCGTTGGAAAGCACTCTGAGAGCTCTACGATGTAGGCACCTATCTTGCTCAGTTACGCCTCTTTCTGGATCTCAAAATTGAACGTTTTCATAAGTTTTGGGACACTTGTCTTCTTTCGCGCTATTTTTTCGTCTCGGATCGTACGTCGTGAGCCGCGAAAAGGACGACAACCTAATCCATCACATTTCTATTACCGAATCACATGGCACCTTAGGCAAGACAACTTCACTTCACGTAGAGGCTGGGCCAGCAAACAGAGGGCGTGGGGCTTGTGACTAGGTATCTATCCCTCCGGTGCCCATAACTTTCGACCCGTAAGGAGTTACACGGTGCACAACATACCGTTGGAAGGCACTCTGAGAGCTCTACGATGTAGGCACCTAGCTTGCTCTGTTAAGCCTATTTTTAGAGCCCAAAATTGAAAATTTTCATAAGTTTTGGGACACTTTTCTTCTTTTGTGCTAATTTTTCTTCCTGGATCGTACGTCGTGAGCCGCGAAAAGGACGACAACTTAATCCATCACATTTCTATTACCGAATCACATGGCACCTTGGGCAAGACGACTTCACTTCACGTAGAGGCTGGGCCAGCAAACAGAGGGCGTGGTGCTTGTGACCAGGTATCCGTCGCTTCGGTGCCCATAACTTTTGATCTGTAAGGAGTTACGTGGCGCACAGCATACCGTTGGAAAGCACTCAAAGAGTTGTACGATGGGGTCACCTAGCTTGCTAGGTTGCGCCTATTTTCGGAGCCCAAAATCGAACATTTTCATAAGTTTTGGGTCACTTTTCTTCTTTTGCACTGTTTTTATGTCCCGGATTGTACGTCGTGAGCCGCGAAAAGGACGACAACCTAATCCATCACATTTTTATTACCGAATCACACGGCACCTTGGGCAAGACAACTTCACTTCACGTAGAGGCTGGGCCCGTAAACATAGGGCATAGGGCTTATGACTAGGTATCCACCACTCCGGTGCCCATAAATTTTGATCTGTAAGGAGTTACACGGCTCATAGTATACAGTTGGAAAGCTCTCTGAGAGCTCTACGATTGGGATACCTAGCATGCTCGGCCGCGCCTGTTTTTGGAGCCCAAATTCAAACATTTTCATAAGTTTTGGGACAATTTTCTTTTTTTATGTTGTTTTTTCGTCTCGGATCGTACATCGTGTGCCGCGAAAAGGACGAGTACCTAATCCATCACATTTCTATTACCGAATGACACTGCACCTTAGGCAAAACAACTTCACTTCACGTAGAGGCTCGGCCCGCAAACAGAGGGCGTGGGGCTTATAACTAGGTACCCGTCGCTCTGGTGCCCATAACTTTTGATCCGTAAGGAGTTACACGGCGCACAACATACCGTTGGAAAGCTCTCTGAGAGCTCTACGACGGGGACAGCAAACCTGCTCGACTGCACCTATTTTTGGAGAACAAAATTGAACGTTTTCATTAGTTTCGTGACAGTTTTCTTCTTTCGCGCCGTTTTTTAGTCCCGGATCGTACGTCGTCAGCCGCGAAAAGGATGACAACCTAATCCATCACATTTCTATTACCGAATCACATGGTACCTTGGGCAAAATAACTTCTCTTCACATAGAGGCTGGGCCCGCAAACTGAGGGCGTGGGGCTTGTGACTAGTTATCCGTCGCTCCGGTGCCTATAACTTTTGATCCGTAAGGAATTACGCGTTGCACAGCATACCGTTGGAAAGTTCTCCGAGAACTCTATGACGGGGGCACCATGCTTGCTAGGCTGCGCCTATTTTTGGAGCCCAAAATTGAACATTTTCATCAGTTTCAGGACACTTTTCTTCTTTTGTGCTGTTTTTCCTTTTCGGATCGTACGTCTTGAGCTGCGAAAAGGACGACAACCTAATCTATCACATTTCTATTACCGAATCACACGGCACCTTGGGCAAGACAACTTCACTTCACTTAGAGGATGGGCCTGCAAACATAGGGCGTGGGGCTTGTGACCAGGTATCCGTCACTCCGGTGCCCATAACTTTTGATCCGTAAGGAGTTACGCGGCGCACAACATACCGTTGGAAAGCACTCTGAGAGCTCTACGATGTAGGCACCTAGCCTGATCGGTTACGCCTCTTTTTGGACCCCAAAATAGAACATTTTAATAAGTTTTTGGTCACTTTTCTTCTTTTGCGCTATTTTTTCATCTCGGATCGTACGTCGTGAGCCGCGAAACGGACGACAACCTAATCTATTACATTTCTATTACCGAATCACATGGCACCTTGGGCAAGACGACTTCAATTCACGTAGAGGTTGAGCACACAAACAGAGGGCGTGGGGCTTGTGACCAGGTATCAGTCGTTCCGGTGCCCTTAACTTTTGATCTTTAAAGAGTTACGCGGTGCACAACATAACGTTGGAAAGCACACTAAGAGCTCTATGATGGGGGCACCTAGCCTGCTCGGTAGCACCTATTTTCGGAGCCCAAAATCGAACATTTTCATATGTTTTGGGACACTTTTCTTATTTAGCGCTGTTTTTTCGTCCCGGATCGTACGTCGTGAGCTACAAAATGGTCGTAAACGTAATAAATCACATTTCTATTACTGAATCACATGACACCATAGGCAAGACAACTTCACTTCACATAGAGGCTGGGCCCGCAAACAGAGGGCGTGGGGCTTGTGACTAGGTATCCGTTGCTCCGGTGCGCATAACTTTCGATCCATAAAGAGTTACGCGGTGCACAGCATATCGTTGGAAAGCACTCTGAGAGCCTTACGATGTAGGCACATAGCCTGCTCGGTTATGCCTACTTTCGGAGCCCAAATTTGAACATTTTCATAAGTTTTGGGACACTTTTCTTCTTTTACGATGTTTTTTCGTCTTGGATCGTACGTCGTCAGCCGCGAAATGGACGACAACCAAATCCATCACATTTCTATTATCGAATCACTTGGCACCTTGGCCAAGATGACTTCACTTCACGTAGAGGCTAGGCCCGGAAACAGAGGGCGTGGGGTTTGTGACCAGGTATCCGTCGCTCTGGTGCCAATAACTTTTGATCCGTAAGGAGTTACGCGGGCACAACATACCGTTGCAAAGTACTTTGAGAGCTGTACGATGGGGGCACCTAGCCTGCTAGGTTGTGTCTATTTTCGGATCGCAAAATTAAACATTTTCATAAGTTTTGGGACACTTTTCTTCTTTTGCACTGTTTTTCGGTCTTGGATCGTACGTCGTGAGCTGCGAAAAGGACGACATCCTAATCCATCACATTTCTATTGCCGAATCACACGGAACCTTGGGCAAAACAACTTCACTTCACGTAGAGGCTGGGTCTACAAACAGAGGGTGTGGGGCTTGTAACTAGGTATCCGACGCTCTAGTGCCCATAACTTTTGGTCCGTAAGGAGTTACACGGTGCACAGCATACCGTTGGAAAGTCTCCGAGAGCTCTACGACGGGGGCAGCAAATCTGCTCGGTTGTGCCTTTTTTGGAGCACAAAATTGAACGTTTTCATTTGTTTTCGGATACTTTTCTTCTTTTCACCTGTTTTTTAGTCCCGAATCGTACGTCGTGAGCTGCAAAAAGGACGACAACCTAATCCATCATATTTCTATTACCGAATCACATGGCACCTTGGGCAAGACAACTTCACTTCACGTAGAGGCTGGGCTTGCAAACAGAGGGCATGAGGCTTATGATTGGGTATCCGTCGCTCCGGTGCCTATAACTTTTGATTCATATGGAGTTACGCGGCACACAGCATACCGTTGGAAAACACTCTTAGAGCTCTACGATGTAGGTACCTAGCCTGCTCGGTTACACCTATTATTGGAGTCCAAAAATGAACATTTTCATAAGTTTTAGGACTCTTTTCTTTTTTTACGTTGTTTTTTCGTCCCGGATCGTACGTCGTGAGCCGCAAAAAGGATGAGAACCTAATCGATCACATTTCTATTACCGAATCAAATGGCACCTTGGGCAAGACGACTTTACTTCAAGTTGAGGGTGGGCCCACAAACAGAGGGCGTGGATTTGTGACCTGGTATCCGTCGCTCCGGTGCCCATAACTTTTGATCCGTAAGGAGTTACACGGCTCACAACATACCGTTGGAAAGCACACTGAGAGCTCTACGATGGGGGCACCAAGCCTGCTTCGTTGCGCATGTTTTCAGAGCCCAAAATAGAACATTTTCATTAGTTTTGGGACACTTTTCTTCTTTTGCGCTATTTTTCCGTCCCGGATTGTACTTAGTGAGCCGCGAAAAGGATGAAAACCTAATCCATCACATTTCTATTACCGAATCACATGACACCTTAGGCAAGACAACTTCACTTCACGTAGAGGCTGGGCCCGCAAACTGAGGGCCTGAGGCTTGTGACTAGGTATTCGTCGCTACGGTGCCCCTAACTTTTGATCCGTAAGGAGTTACGCGGTGCAAAGCATATCGTTGGAAAGCACTCTGAGGGCTCTACGATGTAGGCCCTTAGCCTGCTCGGTTACGCCTATTTTCGAAGCCCAAAATTGAACATTTTCATAAGTTTTGGGACACTTTTCTTCTTTTACGATATTTTTTCATCCCGGATCGTAAGTCGTGAGCCGCGAAAAGGACGACAACCTAATCCATCACATTTTTATTACCGAATCATGCAGTATCTTGGGGAAGAAAACTTCACTTCACGTACAGGCTGGGCCCGCAAACAGAAGTCGTGGGGCTTGTGACCAGTTATCCGTCGCTCCGGTGCCCATAACTTTTAATCCACAAGGTGTTACGCGGTGCACAGCATATCGTTGGAAAGCACTCTGAAAACTCTATGATGAGGGTACCTAGCCTGCTCG
The DNA here is from genome assembly GCA_037974665.1 of Ehretia macrophylla. Taxonomy (NCBI): domain Eukaryota; kingdom Viridiplantae; phylum Streptophyta; class Magnoliopsida; order Boraginales; family Ehretiaceae; genus Ehretia; species Ehretia macrophylla. The sequence continues at coordinate 44,251,603 of CM075771.1, read as the reverse complement.
GTTACGCCTATTTTTGGAGCCCAAAATCAAAAATTTTCATAAGTTTTAGGACATTTTTTCTTCTTTTGCGCTGTTTTTTAATCCCGGATCGTAAGTCATGAGCCGCGAAAAGGATGACAACCTAATCCATCACATTTCTATTACTAAATCACAAGGCACCTTCAGCAAGACAACTTCACTTCACGTAGAGGCTGCGCCCGCAAATAGAGGGCGTGGGGCTTGTGACCAAGTAACCGTCGCTCCGGTGCCCATAACTTTTGATCCGTAAGGAGTTACGCAGTGCATAGCATACAGTTGGAAAGCGCTCCGAGAGCTCTACGACAAGGGCACCCAGCCTGCTCGGCTGCGCCTATTTTTAGTGCCCAAAATTGAATGTTTTCATCAGTTTTGGCACACTTTTCTTCTTTTGCACTATTTTTCCATCCCGGACCGTACGTCATGATCCGCGAAAAGGACGACAACCTAATCCATCACATTTCTATTACCGAGTCACACGGCATCTTGGGCAAGGAAACTTCACTTCACGTAGAGGCTGGGCCCGCAAACAGAGGGCGTGGGGCTTGTGACTTGGTATCCGTCGCTCCGGTGCCCATAACATTTGATCCCTAAGGAATTACGTGGCGCACAGCATACCGTTGGAAAGCTCTCCGAGAGCTCTGCGACAGGGGCTCCAAGCTTGCTAGGCTGCGCCTATTTTCGGAGCCCAAAATCGAACATTTTCATTAGTTTCAGGACTCTTTTGTCCTTTTGTGCTGTTTTTCCTTTCTGGATCGTACGTCCTGAGCCGCGAAAAGGACAACAATCTAATCTATCACATTTCTATTACCGAATCACACGACACCTTGGGCAAGACAACTTTACTACACTTAGAGGCTGGGCCCGCAAACATAGGGCGTAGGGCTTGTGACCAGGTATCTGTCTCTCCGGTGCCCATAACTTTTGATTTACAAGGAGTTACGCAGTGCACAGCATACCGTTGGAAAGCACTCTGAAAGCTCTAAGATGAGGGCACCTAGCCTGCTCGGTTGCGCCTGTTTTCGGAGCCCAAAATCAAAAATTTTCATAAGTTTTGGGACACTTTTCTTCTTTTGCGCTATTTTTTCGTCCCGAATCGTAAGTCGTGAGCCGCAAAAAGGACGACAACCTAATCTATCACATTTTTATTAGCGAATCACGCAGCATCTTGGGGAAGACAACTTCACTTCACATAGAGGCTGGGCCCACAAACAGAGGTTGTGGGGCTTGTGACCAGGTATCCGTCGCTCCGGTGCCCATAACATTTGATCCACAAGGAGTTACGCGGCACACAACATAACGTTGGAAAGCACTCTGAAAGCTCTACGATGAGGGCACCTATCCTGCTACATTGCTCTTGTTTTCTGTCACGCCCCGACCCAACCCCCAAGCTAAAGGTTAAGTCCGGACCCGACACACGGACAGAGTCTCCTCTGTACCGTGGACATTCTAAAAACCTGTAAACACTTAAACAAGGTCTCTACAACACATACAAACTTAATTTAATTAAACAATAAAGCTATAAGGCCATCCGAGCCTTATAGTACACAATATCTCCAAAACACACAAGCATGCAAGAACTGGTTGTCAGCATAGACTTATAATCATTACATTCTAGGAAATCAATATAACAACTTAAAGAGTAAAGCATTCTACATTAACCATCCACTCACAAGCATGCAAGGAAATAAGGCAAGAATAAAAGTTATTACAGATCATAGACTTTCAAAGCTACAACCCAACCATCTAATCTTTGACTTATACAACAAGCATATACAAAGCCCTTGGGCTACAAAATAGTACATAAAGTAATCAGAGGAGTCTTCCACATAGCAACAAAATATTAACCACCTCAAGTTATCAGACACAGCAACTAAGGTAAAGGCTCGATCTGAACTTCTTCTTCCTCAACTAAATCAACAAGCTGGGGATCACCCTCAGCGTCTCCTGAAACAGATATCGAGGTATGAGCAACCACTGTTGCCCAGTGAGGGATATAGTCCCGGGGCGTGCAATGCAACAGATAATACAATTACACAACAATAACACTTTAACAATTTAAGAATCAATGATAACTTAAATAACCACACAATTAAAAGGATACATTTCAACAATCCCCTATACACCAATCTTCACTGGTCTTCAATCACGATCCACGAACCACGAGCACGATCACGATAAGCCGGCATAACCCCAATCACTCCAGTGGGTGTACTCCGGATGTACCCCGAATCCTACGACCCAACATCCCCTGGCAATCTCCGGACCAGGCGAATGAGGGAATAGGGCACGGAGTTTGAATATCCACCGGCAAGCCCTCTGCCGCCCAGCCGATATTCAACACATCCGCCCCGACACTATGGTTGCGCAACCACTATGCAATGCACTCAACGATGGCAAGTTAATAGCAATAATATAAGCATTAACACATATGAGGATCAACAAAGTAGGTTGACCTCGTTGCAATTAGGATAGAAGCAAATATAGAAGTTAATAAGCAGTTTACAAGTGAACATATACAAAATAAGCATAGGATTACACCAAAAGCTCCAAACCAACTTAATATCACATATAAACACTCATGAAGTCATGCCGTGGGTTTAGAAATGTGAGACAAACGAAATTGCACTTAAACCCCTTTATTTTACATACTAATTCTCTTCCAAACCCAAGTTAATGATTTCATTTTCAAAAGAAACTCTCCCAACCTTCTAACTAACCCCCAAGGTACCCTTTCAACCCTCGAACTCAATCAAATGCCCGCGTTTTCCCCGAAAGCCCCAATTTCCCTCTTTTGGCTTTAAACCACAACTACATTGTCCGGGCTTCAAACAAGGGAAATCAAGGCATCTATAGCACCTAGGTAGCCTAAGGAAACTAGAATTGAAGCCCGAATCCACCCGGAATTTTATTAACCCCGAAAGCCCCAACTTAAAGTCGGCTATTTTCCATTTTTAGGCGATTTAAGGGCAATGCAAGTGTACGGGGTTATTTAATTATCTTCACTAGCACCTAAGACTTCAATTAGAAGCATTAATTCAAGCCAATTCGAGTAATTACACAAAACCCTAGAAAAACGTCACTATTCACCCTAGAAATCAAACTAACGATTCTAACCGTTTAAATTGCGAAACGACGGTTCAAAAGTGTTCTCTAGCATTCATATAGATAGTATATTAGCATAGATAACATTTACAATGGCATTTAATCATATTTCCAACAATTCAAGAAATGAGCAATTATTTAAAAATGCAAAAACAAGCCATGAAATCCCTCACCACTACGCGTAGGAACACCTAGGAGGCTTGAAGACACCCTAATCCACTTGCTCAAGGCTTGGCTTGGCTTGATTTGAAGAGTTGAAGATGGAAAAAATGCTCCCAAAGGCAAAGAGGGCTGTCGGGTTTTTGGGGCTGCTGTTCAGCTTTTTTTTTTTTTTTTTGTGTGATATATGAGCTAAAGTGTGATATAATAAGGGGTTGAGTTGAGGTGGGGTCCTTTGGGCGCTTGAGTGGTCTAATATAATACGCGTAGTAAGCTTGAAAAGCGAGTCTAAGGGGTGACACATTGGTTAACTAATTAAATCTATAAAGTTATTACGTAACACTATTCACTCAACTACTAAAGTCATTTTCTAAACGAGCCTTCCTAACGCCTTAAGCTCAAATGCACATTTTTTCCCACTACTTTTACAATTAATATGATTTAATAAAAATGCTAATTAACTAATAGAAAGTAGTTTAAAAACGGAGTGAATAGTAGTCACAAGTCAGTTAATAAGGCATAGAAGTGAATGCGCAAATAAGGGATGCAACAGTAGCTAAATGCATGGCTAAAACTCGGGCGTCACATCCTCTCCCCCTTAAACTAATTGCGCCCACGCAATTCTTACATGATTCGGCGAATAACTCCGGATACCGATCCCGCATCTGATCCTCTCTTTCCCATGTCGCATCCTCTACTCCGTGATGATCCCACAGAACTTTAACCATCGGAATGCTTTTAGTCCTCAACTCCTGAACTTTCTGATCAACAATTCGAAGAGGTTTCTCGGTGTAGGTCAAAGTTTCACTGATCTCTAGCGGTTCCGGCTCAAGTATGTGAGAGGGATCTGGCTGATACTTCCGAAGCATGGAAACATGAAATACGTCATGAATTCGGCCCAGACTGGGAGGTAAAGCTAGACGGTAGGCCAAATCACCAACAGTTTCAGTTATCTCAAATGGTCCCACATATCGAGGACTGAGTTTACCTCCTTTACCATGCCGAATCAAACCCTTGCGAGGAGAAATTTTCAGAAATACTCGATCCCCTACAGTAAATTTCAGATCACGACGTCGTCTATCTGCATAACTCTTTTGCCGACTCTGTGCTGTAAGCATTCTTTTTCTGATAAGCTGCACCTGATCAATCATCTTGTTCATTTCAGGTAAAAGAGTAGGGTCGATAGTCTTCATCTCACCAACATCATCCCAGTAGAGAGGAGACCGACATTTACGCCCATACAGTGCCTCATAAGGTGCCATACCAATAGTAGCTTGATAACTATTGTTGTAGGCGAACTCTGCTAGTGGCAAATATTTCTCCCAACTTTTACCGAAGTCCAGAATACAAGCCCGCAACATATCCTCAAGGATCAAGATAGTTCTCTCGGATTGACCATCTGTCTGAGGATGATAAGCTGTACTAAAATTCAAATTCGTGCCCAAAGCTTTCTGAATCTTCTGCCAGAACTGAGATGTGAATCTGGGATCTCTATCCGACACAATACTCTTTGGAATTCCATGAAGTCGGACCACGTTCTCAATATACAACTCTACCAGTTTATCAAGAGAATCAGACTTCTTTTTAGCAATAAAATGAGAAGTCTTGGTCAGCCTATCCACAATAACCCAGACTGAGTCGTTACCCCTCGAAGACCTCGGTAAATCGGATACGAAATCCATAGTAATATGATCCCATTTCCAAACAGGAATAGCCAAAGGCTGCAACAACCCTGCAGGTCTCTGATGTTCTGCTTTAACTTTCTGACAGGTAAGACATCGGGCAACATAGTCAGCAATTTCTCTCTTCATATTATTCCACCAGAAATTCTGCTTCAAATCTTTATACATTTTCGTACTGCCTGGATGGATAGTATATCTGGAACTGTGTGCCTCAGCAAGAATATCCTTCTTCAGAGTTGGATCATTCAGAATACATATTCTACCTTTGAATTTGAGAATACCATCGTCGTGCAGTTTGAAATCCGACTCTCCCCCTTTAGAATTCTCTAAGACTTTCAACAATTGAAGATCAGCCTGTTGAGCTTCTCGAATCCTGGATAACAACAGAGATTGAATCTGCAAACTTGCAAATTGAATACCAGAATTTGAAGTACTAGGCTTCCATAAGCACAATTCTTCCATGAATTCCCAATTCTTGATAATCAAGCTGGCAACAGTAGCCTTTCGGCTCAAAGCATCAGCAACAATATTGGCCTTACCTGGAAGATAGTTAATAGTGCAGTTATAGTCCTCAAGTAATTCCAGCCAACGCCTCTGCCTCATGTTCAACTCTTTCTGTGAAAACAGATATTTCAAGCTCTTATGATCTGTAAAGATTTCAAACTTGTTGCCCCAGAGATAATGGCGCCATTTCTTTAACGCAAGAATGATAGCTGCAAGCTCAAGATCATGAGTCGGATAGTTGAGTTCATAAGGCTTCAGTTTCCTGGAAGCATAAGCAATAACCCTGCCATTCTGCATCAATACACAACCCAGACCTTCCTTCGAAGCATCACTGTAGATCACCAGATTATCATAACCCTCAGGTAAAGCAAGAATAGGAGCTGTAGTCAATCTCTTCTTCAATTCCTGGAAGCTAGCCTCACATTTATCATTCCAGTCAAATACTGTTTTCTTCTGAGTAAGCTGAGTTAAAGGCCCTGCAATCTTAGAGAAATCCTTTACAAACCTCCGATAGTACCCAGCTAAACCAAGGAAGCTACGAATTTCCGTGACAGTTTCAGGTCGTTTCCAAGATAACACAACTTCGATCTTCGCTGGATCAACATAAATACCATCCTGCGAGATAATATGGCCAAGAAAAGCAACTTGCTTAAGCCAGAATTCACACTTGCTAAACTTTGCAAATAACCGATGCTCCTGAAGAGTTTGCAACACAATTCTGAGATGTTGTTCATGTTCCGCCTCAGATTTAGAATAGACAAGGATATCATCAATAAATATGACTACAAATTGATCCAGATAAGGACGGAATACCCTCTGCATTAAATCCATGAATGCGGCGGGAGCATTAGTAAGGCCAAACGGCAAGACAACAAACTCATAATGGCCATATCGAGTTCTGAAGGCAGTTTTAGGAACATCATCTTTCTTAATCCTCAGTTGATAATAGCCCTGCCTCAGATCAAATTTAGAGAATACCCTGGCGCCTTGCAACTGATCAAACAACTCTTCGATTAAAGGCAAAGGATATTTATTTTTGATGGTTACCTGATTAAGACCCCGGTAATCGATGCATAGGCGAAGAGATCCGTCTTTCTTTTTAACGAAGAGAACTGGCGCACCCCACGGCGAAGAACTCGGCTGAATGAATCCCTTCTCAAGCAAGCCCTGCAATTGAACTTTCAATTCCTGCAACTCAGGTGGAGCCATTCTGTACGGAGTTCTAGAGACAGGGGAAGTCCCCGGCAACATATCAATCATGAACTCTATCTCTCTATCAGGCGGTAACCCAGGTAATTCCTCAGGAAAGACCCCCGGAAACTCTCTCACGACAGGTACATCATTCAATTTCAATTGATCCCTAGGTTGATTAATTAAATAAGCAAGATAAGCCTCACAACCCTTGCTCAATAATTTAGATGCCCTAATAGAAGAAATAATAGGAGTTCCCGTAGATTTTCTACTACCAACTATTTTAAGTACAGGCTGGTCAGGCATCTCTAGATACACAATCTTCTTTCTACAATCAAGCTGGGCATAATATTTACTTAACCAGTCCATCCCCAATATAATTTCAAAGTCAGTGAAGGGTAGGATAATCAAATCAGCAGGAAAAACACGACCTTCAATAAATATACTACATGCTCTGCAAATAGACCTAGTAACAAACTTCGGACCCATAGGAGTATAGACCACAATCTCATGCAACATTTTATCATGTTTCAATTTAGCATTTTGTGCACAAGTAGGAGTAATAAAAGAATGCGAAGCCCCGGAATCAATTAAGACCTTAACTGATTGATCATTAAGAAGAAAAATACCTTCTACCATAGCGGTAGTGTCCGGAAGCTCCTCGGCATCCAAAGCAAATACTCGGGCCTGGCCTCGTGGTGGTGGTGCTGCAGCTGGGGCCCTGGTCTGAGAGTTCTGAGCTGATGCCTGACCCCTAGGGTTCTTAAATTTCTGACAGTCTTTAACCCTGTGCTGATCACTGCCGCAACCTGTACACTTATTATGTTTCTTCCAACAAACATCCTCAGTGTGACCCTGACGCTGACAGAAGCTGCACTGCTGGTGACGTCTTGCAACAGTGCCTCCCGAAGGAGCTCTGTAAGTAGAGGTAGCTGAACTACCCTGCTGCGAACGGGAAACTGCTGGACGGAACTGACTCTGAGTCTGACTCTGAACTGGTCGTGCCTGAGTCTGAGTAGGCCCTGTGTAACTCTGAGTCTGTCTCGGCTGCGAACTCTGCCCAACTGATACAGCCTGCCCCTGGTACCCTTGACTCTGAGACTGAAACCGTTTACTCGATTGACTGGTCTCGGCTAATACATCGGCTTTCCGTTTCTCATATCTCGAGGCAGCTCGGACTACTGCAGCATAGTTAGGAAAATCATTTGAAGACAAGTTCAGCATAATATCTCTCCTCAAACCCATGATGAACCTCTGAATCTTCATGTCCTCCGGCTGAATTAAAGCTGGTGCATAACGGGAAAGCCGGGTAAAAGTAGCCTCGTATTGATCTACCGTCATACTTCCCTGCCTCAAGTTTATGAACTCAGTCTGTCGCCTCTCGCGGGCAACTACCGATATATACTTGTCTCGAAATTCTCGGACAAAGTCGGCCCACGAATGATGACCTCCCTCAGCTACCCATTTCTCACTGATGGTATTCCACCAATCTTCAGCATCACCCTCGAGAAGGAAAGTAGCATAAGTAATCTTCCTGTCATCATGGCACTCCAATATCGCTGCCACTCTCTCGAACTTTCTTAGCCACATTTCAGCTTTCATATCGTCCGGCTCCCCAAAGAAAGTATAGGCCCCATGATGTATAAACCGATCATACAGATTCCCTCCGGTAGGACCACTACCTCCGGCTCTCGCAGCCTGATTACCTGCAACGACCCCTGGCTGACCCTGTTGTGTAACAAACTGGGAATAGTATTCATAGCTGTGGCCATCGTGGCCAAGATCTGTGCAGTGCTCGGCTCTTGAACCTGCGGTGCATTTTCGGCCACCTCAGCTTCTTGCCCTTGTACCCCCTCGGGTTCTCCACCAACATTCGGATTATCGGCACGACGGCGAGGCCCCATCTCGAATAGCTAGAATGCAAAGTGTTATGACAGGTATATATGTATATATGCAATTTATAAGTAAACATATAAAGAAAAGTCCAATTAGATTCACATAAAGTCAAGTACATAGGAATTCAAATAAATATTCCACATTCTTGAAGTAAACATAAATCACTAGATCATACTTGACATTCTAGACTCTTGGTATTCTATTTCCATGCTAGCATGTTCATTCCTTATTCAAATTTCACTTAGGTCAATCAAAATCAAGGGCTCATGTATTCACAAAGTCACATAACAAATCTCTACCCACAGACCGAGAAATTTAACCCGGCTTCATGCAATCTATAGCTCTGATACCACTTAAATGTCACGCCCCGACCCAACCCCCAAGCTAAAGGTTAAGTCCGGACCCGACACACGGACAGAGTCTCCTCTGTACCGTGGACATTCTAAAAACCTGTAAACACTTAAACAAGGTCTCTACAACACATACAAACTTAATTTAATTAAACAATAAAGCTATAAGGCCATCCGAGCCTTATAGTACACAATATCTCCAAAACACACAAGCATGCAAGAACTGGTTGTCAGCATAGACTTATAATCATTACATTCTAGGAAATCAATATAACAACTTAAAGAGTAAAGCATTCTACATTAACCATCCACTCACAAGCATGCAAGGAAATAAGGCAAGAATAAAAGTTATTACAGATCATAGACTTTCAAAGCTACAACCCAACCATCTAATCTTTGACTTATACAACAAGCATATACAAAGCCCTTGGGCTACAAAATAGTACATAAAGTAATCAGAGGAGTCTTCCACATAGCAACAAAATATTAACCACCTCAAGTTATCAGACACAGCAACTAAGGTAAAGGCTCGATCTGAACTTCTTCTTCCTCAACTAAATCAACAAGCTGGGGATCACCCTCAGCGTCTCCTGAAACAGATATCGAGGTATGAGCAACCACTGTTGCCCAGTGAGGGATATAGTCCCGGGGCGTGCAATGCAACAGATAATACAATTACACAACAATAACACTTTAACAATTTAAGAATCAATGATAACTTAAATAACCACACAATTAAAAGGATACATTTCAACAATCCCCTATACACCAATCTTCACTGGTCTTCAATCACGATCCACGAACCACGAGCACGATCACGATAAGCCGGCATAACCCCAATCACTCCAGTGGGTGTACTCCGGATGTACCCCGAATCCTACGACCCAACATCCCCTGGCAATCTCCGGACCAGGCGAATGAGGGAATAGGGCACGGAGTTTGAATATCCACCGGCAAGCCCTCTGCCGCCCAGCCGATATTCAACACATCCGCCCCGACACTATGGTTGCGCAACCACTATGCAATGCACTCAACGATGGCAAGTTAATAGCAATAATATAAGCATTAACACATATGAGGATCAACAAAGTAGGTTGACCTCGTTGCAATTAGGATAGAAGCAAATATAGAAGTTAATAAGCAGTTTACAAGTGAACATATACAAAATAAGCATAGGATTACACCAAAAGCTCCAAACCAACTTAATATCACATATAAACACTCATGAAGTCATGCCGTGGGTTTAGAAATGTGAGACAAACGAAATTGCACTTAAACCCCTTTATTTTACATACTAATTCTCTTCCAAACCCAAGTTAATGATTTCATTTTCAAAAGAAACTCTCCCAACCTTCTAACTAACCCCCAAGGTACCCTTTCAACCCTCGAACTCAATCAAATGCCCGCGTTTTCCCCGAAAGCCCCAATTTCCCTCTTTTGGCTTTAAACCACAACTACATTGTCCGGGCTTCAAACAAGGGAAATCAAGGCATCTATAGCACCTAGGTAGCCTAAGGAAACTAGAATTGAAGCCCGAATCCACCCGGAATTTCATTAACCCCGAAAGCCCCAACTTAAAGTCGGCTATTTTCCATTTTTAGGCGATTTAAGGGCAATGCAAGTGTACGGGGTTATTTAATTATCTTCACTAGCACCTAAGACTTCAATTAGAAGCATTAATTCAAGCCAATTCGAGTAATTACACAAAACCCTAGAAAAACGTCACTATTCACCCTAGAAATCAAACTAACGATTCTAACCGTTTAAATTGCGAAACGACGGTTCAAAAGTGTTCTCTAGCATTCATATAGATAGTATATTAGCATAGATAACATTTACAATGGCATTTAATCATATTTCCAACAATTCAAGAAATGAGCAATTATTTAAAAATGCGAAAACAAGCCATGAAATCCCTCACCACTACGCGTAGGAACACCTAGGAGGCTTGAAGACACCCTAATCCACTTGCTCAAGGCTTGGCTTGGCTTGATTTGAAGAGTTGAAGATGGAAAAAATGCTCCCAAAGGCAAAGAGGGCTGTCGGGTTTTTGGGGCTGCTGTTCAGCATTTATTTTTTTATTTTTGTGTGATATATGAGCTAAAGTGTGATATAATAAGGGGTTGAGTTGAGGTGGGGTCCTTTGGGCGCTTGAGTGGTCTAATATAATACGCGTAGTAAGCTTGAAAAGCGAGTCTAAGGGGTGACACATTGGTTAACTAATTAAATCTATAAAGTTATTACGTAACACTATTCACTCAACTACTAAAGTCATTTTCTAAACGAGCCTTCCTAACGCCTTAAGCTCAAATGCACATTTTTTCCCACTACTTTTACAATTAATATGATTTAATAAAAATGCTAATTAACTAATAGAAAGTAGTTTAAAAACGGAGTGAATAGTAGTCACAAGTCAGTTAATAAGGCATAGAAGTGAATGCGCAAATAAGGGATGCAACAGTAGCTAAATGCATGGCTAAAACTCGGGCGTCACATTTTCGCAGCCCAAAATCGAATATTTTCATAAGTTTTGGGACACTTTTCTTCTTTCGCGCTGTTTTTTCGTCCCGGATCGTAAGTCGTGAGCCGCGAAAAGGATGACAACATAATCCATCACATTTCTATTACTGAATCACACGGCTCCTTGGGCAAGACAACTTCACTTCACGTAGAGGCTGGGCCCGCACACAGAGGTCGTGGGGCTTGTAACCAGGTAACCGTTGCTCCGGTGCCCATAACTTTTGATCCGTAAGGAGTTACGCAGCAGACAGCATACCGTTGGAAAGCTCTCCGAGAGCTCTACGATGAGGGCACCCAGCCTGCTCCACTGCACCTATTTTCAGGGCCCAAAATTGAATGTATTCATCAGTTTCGTGACACTTTTGTTCTTTTGTGCTATTTTTCCATCCCGGATCGTACGTCATGAGCCGCGAAAATGACGACAACCTAATCCATCACATATCTATTACTGAATCACATGACACCTTGGGCAAGACAACTTCACTTCACGTAGAGGCTGGGCCCGCAAACAGAGGGCGTGGGGCTTGTGACTTGGTATCCGTCACTCCGGTGCCCATAACTTTTGATCCCTAAGGAATTACATGGCGCACAGCATACCGTTGGAAAGCTCTCCGAGAGCTCTACGATGGGGGCTCCAACTTGCTAGGCTGCGCCTATTTTCAGGGCCCAAAATTGAACATTTTCATCAGTTTCTGGATATTTTTCTCCTTTTGTGCTGTTTTTCCTTTCCGGATTGTACGTCCTGAGCCGCAAAAAGGACAACAACCTAATCTATCACATTTCTATTACCGAATCACACGAGATCTTGGGCAAGAATACTTTACTTTACTTAGAGGCTAGGCCCACAAACATAGGGCATGGGGCTTGTGACCAAGTATCTGTCGCTCCGGTGCCCATAACTTTTGATCCACAAGGAGTTACGCGGCGCACAGCATACCGTTGGAAAGCACTCTGAAAGCTCTACGATGAGGGCACCTAGCCTGCTCGGTTGCGCCTGTTTTCGTAGCCCAAAATCGAAATTTTTCATAAGTTTTGGGACACTTTCTTCTTTTGCGTTGTTTTGTCGTCCCAGATCGTAGGTTGTGAGCTGCGAAAAGGACGACAACCTAATCCATCACAATTTTATTACCGAATCACGCAGCATCTTGGGGAAGACAACTTCACTTCACGTAGAGGCTGGGCCCGCAAACAGAGGTCGTGGGGCTTGTGACCAGGTATCCGTCGCTCCGATGCCCATAACTTTTGATCCACAAGGAGTTACGCGGCGCACAACATACCGTTGGAAAGCACTCTGAAAGCTCTACGATGAGGGCAACTATCCTACTACGTTGCGCCTATTTTCGGAGCCAAAATCAAAAATTTTCATAAGTTTTGGGACACTTTTCTTGTTTTTCGTTGTTTTTTCGTCCCGGATCGTAAGTCGTGAGCCGCAAAAGGACAACAACCTAATCTATCACATTTCTTTTACCGAATCACACGACACCTTGGGCAAGACAACTTCACTTCACGTAAAGGTTGGGCCTGCAAACAAAGGTCGTGGGGCTTGTGACCAGGTATCCGTCGCTCCGGTGCCCATAACTTTTGATCCACAAGGAGTTACGTGGCGCACAGCATACCGTTGGAAAGCACTCTGAAAGCTCTACGATGAGGGCAATTAGCCTGCTACGTTGCGCCTATTTTTGGAGCCCAAAATCGAAAATTTCATAAGTTTTGGTACACTTTTCTTCTTTTGCGATGTTTTTTTGTCCCGTATCGTAAGTCGTGAGACGCGAAAAAGACGACAACCTAATCCATCACATTTCTATTACCGAATCAGATGGCACCTTGGGCAAGACGACTTCACTTCACGTAGAGGCTGAGCCCGCAAATAGTGGGTGTGGGGCTTGTGACCAAGTATCCGACGCTCCGGTGCCATTAACTTTTGATCTTTATGGAGTTACGCGTCGCATAGCATACCGTTGGAAAGCACACTGAGAGCTCTACGATGGGGGCACCTAGCCTGCTCGGTTGCACCTGTTTTCAGAGCCTAAAATCGAACATTTTCATAAGTTTTGGGACACTTTTCTTCTTTTGTGCTATTTTTTCGTCTCGGAACGTACGTCGTGAACCGCAAAAAGGACGAAAACCTAATCCATCACATTTCTATTACCAAATCACATGGCACCTTAGGCAATACAACTTCACTTCACGTAGAGGCTAGCCACGCAAACAGAGGGAGTGGGGCTTGTGACAAGGTATCCGTCGCTCCAGTGCCAATAACTTTCGATCCGTAAGGAGTTACGCGGTGCACAACATACCGTTGGAAAGCACTCTGAGAGCTCTACGATGTAGGCACCTAGCCTGCTCGGTGACGCCTATTTTCGGAGCCCAAAATTGAATATTTTCATAAGTTTTGGGACATTTATCTTCTTTTGTGCTGTTTTTTCATCCCGGATCGTACGTCGTGGCCTTGAAAAGGACGACAACCTAATCCATGACATTTCTATTACTGAATCACACGGCAACTTGGGCAAAACAACTTCACTTCAGGTAGAGGCTGGGCCTGCAAACAGAAGGCGTGGGGTTTGTAACTAGGTATCCGTTCCTCTGGTGCCCATAACTTTTGATCCGTAGGGAGTTACGCGACGCACAGCATACCGTTGGAAAGCTCTCCGAGAGCTCTACGACGAGGCCCCAATCTTACTAGGTTGCGCCATTTTTCGGAGCCCAAAATCGAACATTTTCATCAGTGTCAGGACACTTTTCTTCTTTTGTGTTGTTTTTCCTTTCCGGATCGTAAGTCCTGAGCCGCGAAAAGGACGACAACCTAATCTATCACATTTCTATTACCGAATCACACGGCACCTTGGACAGGACAACTTCACTTCACTTAGAGGCTGGGCCCGGAAACATAGGGCGTGGGGCTTGTGACTTGGTATCCGTCACTTCGGTGCCCATAACTTTTGATCTGTAAAGAGTTATGTGGTGCACAGCATACCATTGAAAAGCACACTGAGAGCTCTACGACGTAGGCACCTAGCCTGCTCGGGTACGCCTCTTTGGGACACTTTTCATCTTTTTCGCTGTTTTTTCGTCTCGGATCGTACGTCGGGAGCCGCGAAAAGGACGACAACCTAATCCATCACATTTCTATTACCGAATCACATGGCACCTTGGGCAAGACAACTTCACTTCACATAGAGGCTGAGCCCGCAAGTAGAGGGCGTGGGGCTTGTGACCAAGTATCCGTCGCTCCGGTGACCTTAACTTTTGATCTTTAACGAGTTACACAGCGCACAGCATACCGTTGGAAAGCGCACAGCATACATTGAGAGCTCTACGATGGGGGCACCTAGCCTGCTTGATTGCGCATATTTTCGAAGCCCAAAATCGAATATTTTCACAAGTTTTGGGACACTTTTCTTCTTTTGCACTATTTTTTTCATCCCTGATCGTACGTCGTGACCCGCAAAAAGGACGACAACCTAATCCATCACATTTCTATTACCGAATCACATAGCACGTTGGGCAAGACGACTTTATTTCACGTAGAGGCTGGGCCCGCAAACAAAGGGCATGGGGCTTGTGACCAGGTATTCGTCGCTACAGTGCCCATAACTTTTGATCCGTAAGGAGTTACGCGGCGCGCAACATACCGTTGGAAAGCACTCTGAGAGCTGTACGATGGGGGCACCTTGCCTACTTGGTTGCGCTTGTTTTTGAAGCCCAAAATCGAACAATTTCATAAGTTTTTGGACACTTTTCTACTTTTGCATTGTTTTTCTATCCCGTATCGTACATCGTGAGCTGCGAAAAGGACGACAACCTAATCCATCACATTTCTATTACCGAATTACACGGCACCTTGGGCAAGACAACTTCACTTCACGTAGAGGCTAGGCCCGAAAACAGAGGGCGTGGGGCATGTGACTAAGTATCCGTCACTCCGGTGCGCATAACTTTTGATCCGTAAGGAGTTACACGAAGCACAACATACCGTTGGAATGCTCTCTAAGAGCTCTTCCATTGGGGCACCTAGCCTGCTCTGCAGCACATGTTTTTAGAGACCAAATTCAAACAATTTCATAAGTTTTGGGATACTTCTCTTCTTTTACGCTATTTTTTTGTTCCGGATCGTACGTCGTGAGCCGCAAAAAGGACGAGAACCTAATCCATCACATTTCTATTAACGAATCACATGGCACCTTGGGCAAAACAACTTCACTTCACGTAGAGGCTAGGCCCATAAACGGAGACCGTGGGGCTTGTAACTTGGTATCCGTCGCACCGGTGCCTATAACTTTTGATCCGTAAAGATTTACGCGGTGCACAGCATACCTTTGGAAAGCTCTCCGAGAGATCTATGACGGGGGCAGCAAGCCTACTCTGCTGCGCATATTTTTGGAGCACAAAATTGAATTATTTCATTAGTTTCGGGACACTTTTCTTCTTTTGCGTTGTTTTTCAGTCCCGGATCGTACGTCGTGAGCCGCAAAAAGGACGACAACCTAATACATCACATTTATAATATCGAATCACACGGCACCATAGGCAAGACAACTTCACTTCACGTAGAGGCTGGGCCCGCAAATAGAGGGCGTGGGGCTTCTGACTAGGTATCCGTCGCTCCGGTTCCCATATCTTTTGATTCTTAAGGAGTTACGCAGCGCACAACATACCGTTGGAAAGTACTCTCAGAGCTTTACGATGTAGGCACCTAGCCTGCTCTGTCACACCTATTTTCGGAGTCCAAAATTGAAGATTTTCATAAGTTTTGGGACATTTTTCTTTTTTTGCGCTGTTTTTTCGTCCCAAATCGCGCATCGTGAGCTGTGAAAAGGACGACAACCTAATCCATCACATTTCTATTACCAAATCACACAACACATTGGGTAAAATAACTGCACTTCACATAGAGGATGGGCTTGCAAACAGAGGGCGTGGGGCTTGTGACTAGGTATCTGTCGCTCTGGTGCCCATAACTTTTGATCCGTAAGGAGTTACACGGCGCACAACATACCATTGGAAAGATCTCCGAGAGCTCTACGACGTGGGCAGCAAGCCTGCTCGGCTGTGCCAGTTTTTGGAGCACAAAATTGAACGTTTTCAATTGTTTTCGCACACTTTTCTTCTTTTGCGCTGTTTTTCTATCCCGGATCGTACGTCGTGAGCTGCAAAAAGGACGACAACCTAATCCATAACATTTCTATTACCAAATCACACAGTACCTTGAGCAAGAAAACTTTATTTCACGTAGAGGTTGGGCCCGCAAACAGAGGGAGTGGGCTTGTGACTAGGTATCCGTCGCTCTAGTGCCCATAACTTTTGATCCGTAAGCAGTTATGCGACACATAGCAAACCGTTAGAAAGCTATCCGAGTGCTCTACGAACGGGGTAGCAAGCCTGCTCTGCTGTGCCTGTTTTTAGAGCACAAAATTGAACGTTTTCATTAGTTTAGGGATAGTTTTCTTCTTTTGCGCTATTTTTCTATCACGGATCGTACGTCGTGACACGCAAAAAGGACGACAACCTAATCCACCATAACTTTTTCTATGTATCCGTCGCTCCGGTGCCCATAACTTTTGCTCCGTAAGGCGTTACGCAGCGCACAGCATACTGTTGGAAAGCACTCTGAGAGCTCTACGATGTAGGCACCTAGCCTGCTCGGTTACGCCTATTTTCAGAGTCCAAAATTGAACATTTTCATAAGTTTTGGGATAATTTTATTTTTTTGCGCTGTTTTTTCATCCCTGATCATACGTCGTGAACCGCAAAAAGGATGACAACCTAATCCATCACATTTCTATTACTGAATCACTTGGCACCTTGGGCAAGATGACTTCACTTCACGTAGAGGGTGGGCCCGCAAACATAGGGCATGGATTTGTGACCTAGTATCCGTCGCTTCGGTGCCTATAACTTTTGATCCGTAAGTAGTTACGTGGCGCACAGTATACCGTTGGAAAGCACTTTCAGAGCTCTACAATGTGGGCACCTAGCCTACTCAGTTGCGCCGGTTTTGGAGCCCAAAATCGAAGATTTTCATTAGTTTTGGGACACTTTTCTTGTTTTGCGCTATTTTTTCGTCCCGGATCGTACGTCGTGAGCTGCGAAAAGGACGACAACCTAACCCATCACATTTATATTACCGAATCACACGTCACCTTGGGCAAGATAACTTCACTTCATGCAGAGGGTGGGCCCCCAAACAGAGGGCGTGGGGCTTGTGACTAGGTATCCGTCGCTCCGGTGCCCTTAACTTTTGATTCGTAAGAGGTTACGTGGCGCATAGTATACCGTTAGAAAGCTCTCTAAGAGCTCTTCGATTGAGGCACCTAGCCTGGTTGACAGCGCCTGTTTTCAGAGCCAAAATTCAAACATTTTCATAAATTTTGGGACACTTTTCCTCTTTTACGCTGTTTTTTCGTCCCGAATCGTGCTTCGCGAGCTGCGAAAAAGACGACAACCTAATCCATCACATTTCTATTACCGAATCACATGGCACCTTGGGCAAGACAACTTCACTTCACGTAGAGGCTGGGCCCGCAAACAGAGGGTGTGGGGCTTGTGACTAGGTATCCGTCGCTCTGGTGCCCATAACTTTTGATCCGTAAAGAGTTACGCGGCGTACAGCATAACGTTGGAAAACACTCTGAGAGCTTTACGACGTGGGCAGCAAGTCTGCTCGGCTACGCCTTTTTTTGGAGCACCAAATTGAACGTTTTCAATAGTTTCGAGACACTTTTCTTCTTTTGCACTGTTTTTCAGTCTCGGATCGTACGTCGTAAGCCGCGAAAAGGACGACAACCTAATCCATCACATTTCTATTACTGAATAACACGGCACATTGGGCAAGACAACTTTACTTCATGTAAAGGATGGGCCTGCAAACAGAGGGCATGGGGCTTGTGACTAGGTATCCATCGCTCCGGTGCCCATAACTTTTGATCCGGAAAGAGTTACGCGGTGCACAGCATACCGTTGGAAAGCTATCCGAGAGCTCTACGATGGGGGCAGCAAGCCTGCCCGGTTGCGGCTATTTGGGAGCCCAAAATCAAATATTTTCATAAGTTTTGCTACACTTTTATTCTTTTGCGCTGTTTTTCCGTCCCGGATCGTACGTCGTGAGCCGCGTGAAGGACGACAACCTAATCCATCACATTTCTATTACCGAATCGCACGGCACCTTGGGCAAGACAACTTCACTTCACGTAGTGGTTGGGCCCGTAAACAGAGGGCGTGGGGCTTGTGACCAGGTATCCTTCGCTCCGGTGCTCATAAGTTTTGATCCATGAGGAGTTACACGGAGCATAGCATGCTCAGTTGCGCCTGTTTTCGGAGCCCAAAATCGAACATTTTCATAAGTTTTGCGACACTTTTATTCTTTTAAGTTGTTTCTCCATTCCGGATCGTACGTCGTGAGCTGCGAAAGGGATGACAACCTAATCTATCATAATTCTATTACCACATCACACGACACCTTGGGCAAGACCACTTCACCTCATATAGAGGCTGGGCCCACAAACAGAGGGCATTGGGCTTGTGACCAGGTATCCGTCGCTCCGGAGCCCATAACTTTTGATCCGTAAGGAGTTACGCAGCGCACAACATACCGTTGGAAAGCACTCTGAGAGCTCTACGCTGGGGGTACCTAGCTTGCTCGGTTACGCCAATTTTCGATGCCCAAAATTGAACATTTTCATAAGTTTTGGGACACTTTTATTCTTTTGGGCGGTTTTTTCATCACGAATCGTACGTCATGAGCCGCGAAAAAGAAGACAACCTAATCCATCACATTTCTATTACCGAATCACATAGCACCTTGGGCAAGACAACTTCAATTCACGTAGAGCCTGGGCCGGCAAACAGAGGGCGTGGGGCTTGTGACTAGTTATTCGTCGCTCCGGTACCCATAACTATTGATCCGTAAGGAGTTACGCGGAGCACAACATACCGTTGGAAAGCTCTCTGAGAGCTCTACGATGGGGGCACCTAGCCTGGTCGACAGCACCTTTTTTCAGAGCCCAAAATCAATCATTTTCATAAGTTTTGGGATACTTTTCTTCATTTACGCGGTTTTTTTATCCCGGATCATACGTCGTGAGTCGCGAATAGGATGACAACCTAATCCATCAAATTTCTATTACCAAATCACACGGCACCTTGGGCAAGACAGCTTCAATTCATGTAGAGGCTGGGCCTGCAAATAGAGGGCGTGGGGCTTGTGTCCAGGTATCCGTCGCTCCGCTGCCCATAACTTTTTATCCGTAAGGAGTTACGCGATGCACAGGTTACCGTTGGAAAGCACTCTGAGAGCTCTACGCTAGGGGAACCTAGCCTGCTAGGTTGCGCCTATTTTCGAAGCCCAAAATTGAACATTTTCATAAGTTTTGTGACAAATTTCTTCTTTTGCGCTATTTTTTCATCCCGGATCGTACGTCGTGAGCCTCGAAAAGAACGAGAACCAAGTCCATCACATTTCTATTTTCGAATCACATGACACCTTGGGCAAGACCACTTCACTTCACGTAGAGGCTAGGCCTCCAAACAAAGGGCGTGGGGCTTGTGACTAGGTATCCGTCGCTCCGGTGCCCATAACTTTTGATTCGTAAGGAGATACGCGGCGCACATCATACTGTTGGAAAGCACTCTGAGAGCTCTACGATGTTGGCACCTAGCCTGCTGAGTTACGCATATTTTTGGAGTCCAAAATTGAACATTTTCATAAGTTTTGGGACACTTTTCTTTTTTTTTTGTGATGTTTTTTCGTCTCAGATCGTACGTCGTGAGCCGCAAAAAGGACGATAACCTAATCCATCACATTTCTATTACCGAATCACATGGCACCATGGGCAAGACGACTTCACTTCACATAGAGGGCGGGCCCGCAAATAGAGGGCGTGGATTTATGAACTGGTATACGTCGCTCCGGTGCCTATAACTTTTGATCCGTAAGGAGTTACGCTGCGCACAGCATACAATTGGAAAGCACTCTAAGACCTCTACGTTGGGGGCACCTAGCCGGCTAGGTTGTGCCTATTTTCGGAGCCCAAAATTGAAAATTTTCATAAGTTTTGGGACAGTTTTCTTATTTTGCGCTGTTTTTCTGTCCCGGATCGTACGTCGTGAGCCCCGAAAATGACGACAACCTAATCCATCACATTTCTATTACTGAATCACATAGCGCCTTGGGCAAGACAATTTCACTTCACGTAGAGGCTGGGCCCGCAAACAGAGGGCGTAGGGCATGTGACCAGGTATCCATCGCTCCGGTGCCCATAACTTTTGATCCGTAAGGTGTTACGTAACGCACAACATACCGTTGGAAAGCTCTCTAGGAGCTCTATGATGGGGGCACATAGCCTGCTTTGCAGTGCCTGTTTTAGGAGCCCAAATTCAAACATTTTCATAAGTTTTGGGAAACTTTTATTCTTCTAAACTGTTTTTTCCTCCCGGATTGTGCATCGTGAGCCGCAAAAAGGACGACAACCTAATCCATCACATTTCTATTACCGAATCACACGGCACCTTGGGCAAGACAACTTCACTTCATGTAGAGGTTAGGCCCGCAAACAGAGGGTGTGGGGCTTGTGACTAGGTATCCGTCGCTCCGGTGCCTATAACTTTTGATCCATAAGGAGTTACGCGGCGCACAACATACCGTTGGAAAGCACTCTGAGAGCTCTACGATGGGGGCACCTAGCCGGCTAAGTTGTGCCTATTTTTCGAGCCCAAAATTGAAGATTTTACAAAGTTTTGGGATACTTTTCTTGTTTTGCGCTGTTTTTCTGTCCCGGATAGTATGTCGTGAGCCGCAAAAAGGACAACAACCTAATCCATCACATTTCTATTACTGAATCACACGACACCTTGGGCAAGACAACTTCACTTCACGCAGAGGGCTGGCCCACAAATAGAGGGCGTGGGGCTTGTGACTAGGTATCCGTCGCTCCGGTGCCTATAACTTTTGATCCGTAAGGAATTACGCAGCGCACAACATACCGTTGGAAAGCACTCTGAGAGCTCTACGATGGGGACACCTAGCCTGCTAGGTTACGCCTATTTTCGGAGCGGGAAATTGAAGATTTTCATAAGTTTTGGGACACTTTTCTTGTTTTGCGCTGTTTTTCCGTCCTGGATAGTATGTCGTGAGCAGCAAAAAGGACGACGATCTAATCCACCACATTTCTATTACCGAATCACACGGCACCTTGGCAAAGACAACTTCACTTCACGTAGAGGCTGGGCCTGCAAACAGAGGCGTGGAGCTTGTGACCAGGTATCCGTCGCTCTGGTGCCCATAACTTTTGATCCGTAAGGAGTTACGTGGCGTACAGCATACCATTGGAAAGCACTCTGAGAGCTCTACGATGGAGGCACCTAGCCTGCCCTGCAGCGCCTATTTTCGATTCCCAAATTCGAACATTTTCATAAGATTTGGGACACTTTTCTTCTTTTAAGCCGTTTTTTCGGCCCGGATCGTGTGTCGTGAGCCGCGAAAAAGACGAGAACCTAATCCATCACATTTCAATTATCGAATCACACGACACTTTGGGCAAGACAACTTCACTTCACGTAGAGGCTGGGCCCGCAAATAGAGGGTGTGGGGCTTGTGACTAGGTATCCGTCGCTCCGATGCCCATAACTTTTGATCCGTATGGAGTTACGCGGTGCACAGCTTACCGTTGGAAAGATCTCCAAGAGCTCTACGACATGGGAGCAAGCCTGCTCGGCTGTGCCTATTTTTGCATCACAAAATTGAATGTTTTCATTAATTTTGGGACACTTTTCTTCTTTTACGTTGTTTTTCTGTCCCGGATCGTACGTCCTGAGCCGCGATAAGGACGATAACCTAATCCATAACATTTCTATTACCGAATCTAACGACACCTTGGGCAAGACAACTTCAATTCACGTAGAGGCTGGGCCCGCAAACAGAGGGCGTGGGGCTTGTGGCCAGGTATCTGTCGCTCCGGTGCCTATAACTTTTGATCTGTAAGGAGTTACGTAGTATACAGCATTCCATTGGAAAGCTCTCTTAGAGCTCTACAACGGGGACACCAAGCCTGCTCTGCTACGCCTGTTTTCGGAGCCCAAAATTGAACTTTTTCATCAGTTTCAGGACACTTTTCTTCTTTTGCGCTGTTTTTGCATCCCGGATCGTACGTCGTCAGTCGCGAGAAGGTCGACGACCTAATCCATCATATTTCTATTACTGAATCACACGGCACCTTGGCAAAGACAGCTTCAATTCTCGTAGAGGCTGGGCCCGCAAACAGAGGGCGTGAGGCTTGTAACCAGGTATCCGTCGCTCCGGTGCCTATAACTTTTGATCCGTAAGGAGTTATGCAGTGCACAACATACCGTTGGAAAGCTCTCTGAGAGCTCTACGATGGAAGAACCTAGCCTGCCTTGCAGCACCTGTTTTTGGTGCCCAAATTCAAACATTTTCATAAGTTTTGGGACACTTTTCTTATTTTACGCTGTTTTTTCGTCATGGATCGTACGTCATGAGCCGCGAAAAGGACGACAACCCAATCCATCATATTTCTATTACTGAATCATAGGGCACCTTGAGCAAGCAACTTCACTTCACGTAGAGGCTGGGCCTGCAAACAGAGGGTGTGGGGCTTGTGACTAGGTATCCGTCGCTACGGTGCCCTAACTTTTGATCCGTAAGGAGTTACGCAGCGCACAGCATACCGTTGGAAATCACTCTGAGAGCTCTACGATGGGGGCACTTAGCCTGCTAGGTTGCGCCTGTTTTCGGAGCCCAAAATTGAAGATTTTCATAAGTTTTGGGACACTTTTCTTGTTTTGCGTTGTTTTTTCGTCCCGGATAGTATGTTGCGAGCTGCGAAAAGGACGACGACCTAATCCATCACATTTCTATTACCGAATCACACGGCACCTTGGCAAAGACAACTTCACTTCACGTAGAGGTTAGGCCCACAAAAAGAGGGCGTGGGTCTTGTGACCAGGTATCTGTCGCTCCGGTGCCCATAACTTCTGATCCGTAAGTAGTTACGCAGCGCACAGTATACCGTTGGAAAGCTCTCCGAGAGCTCTACGATGTGGTATCAAGACTGCTTGGCTGTGCCTATTTTTGCATCTCAAAATTGAACATTTTCATTAATTTCGGCACACTTTTCTTCTTTTACGCTGTTTTTCTGTCCCGGATCGTACGTCGTGTGCCGTGATAAGGACGACAACCTAATCCATCACATTTCTATTACCGAATCTAATGGCACCCTGGGCAAGACAACTTCAATACACATAGAGGCTGGGTCCGCAAACAGAGGGCGTGGGCCTTGTGACAAGGTATCCGTTGCTCCGGTGCCCATAACTTTTGATCCGTAAGGAGTTATGGGGCGCACAGCATACCGTTGGAAAGCCCTCTGAGAGCTCTACGATGGGGACACCAAGCCTGCTCAGCTGTGCTAGTTTTCAGAGCCTAAAATTAAACTTTTTCATCAGTTTTGGGACACTTTTCTTCTTTTGCGCAGTTTTTGCGTCCCGGATCGTACGTCGTGAGCCGCGAAAAGGACGACGACCTAATCCATCATATTTCTATTACCGAATCACACGACACCTTGTAAAGACAACTTCACTTCACGTAGAGGCTGAGCCCGCAAACAGAGGGCGTGGGCTTGTGACCAGGTATCCGTCACTCTGGTGCTTATAACTTTTGATCCGTAAGGAGTTAGGCGGCGCACAGTATACCATTAGAAAGCTCTCTGAGAGCTCTACGATGGGGGCACATAGCCTGCGTTGCAGCGCCTATTTTTGGAGCACAAATTCAAACATTTTCATAAGTTTTGGGACACTTTTCTTCTTTTACGCTGTTTTTTCATCCCATATCGTACGTCGTGAGCCGCGAAAAGGATGACAACCTAGTCCATCACATTTCTATTACTGAATCACATGGCACCTTGGGCAAGACAACTTCACTTCACGTAGAGGCTGGGCCCGCAAACACAGGGCGTGGGGCTTCTGACTATGTATCCGTCGCACCGGTGCCCATAACTTTTGATCCGTAAGGAGTTACGCGGCGCACAACATACTATTGGAAAGCTCTCCAAGAGCTCTACGACGTGGGAGCAAGCCTGCTCGGCTGCGCCTATTTTTGCATCACAAAATTGAACATTTTCATTAATTTCGGGACACTTTTTTTCTTTTACGCTGTTTTTTTTATCCTGGATCGTACGTCGTGAGCTGCGATAAGGACGACAACCTAATCCATCACATTTCTATTACCAAATCTAATGGCACCTTGGGCAAGACAACTTCAATTCACGTAGAGCTGGGCTCGCAAACAGAGGGCGTGGGGCTTGTGACCAAGTATCCGTCGCTCCGGTGCCCATAACTTTTGATTTGTAAGGAGTTCCGCAGCGCACAGCATACCGTTGGAAAGCTCTCTGAGAGCTCTATGACGGGGACACCAAGCCTGTTCAGCTGCACCAGTTTTCGTAGCCCAAAATTGAACTTTTTCATCAGTTTCGAGAGACTTTTCTTCTTTTGCGCTATTTTTTCATCCCGGATCGTACGTCGTGAGCCGCGAAAAGGACAAAAACCTAATCCATCACATTTGATTATCGAATCACACAGAACCTTGGGCAAGACAACTTCACTTTGCGTAGAGGCTGGGCACGCAAACAAAGGGCGTGGGGCTTGTGAGTAGGTATCCGTCGCTCCAAGGCCTATAACTTTTGATCCGTAAGGAGATACGGGGCGCACAACATACTGTTGGCAAGCACTATGAGAGCTCTATGATGTTGGCACCTAGCCTGCTAAGTTACGCATATTTTCGGAGTCCAAAATTGAACATTTTCAAAAGTTTTGGGACACTTTTCTTTTTTTGCGATGTTTTTTCATCTCGGATCGTACGTCGTGAGCTGCAAAAAAGACGACAACCTAATCCATCACATTTCTATTACCAAATCACATGGCACCATGGGCAAGACGACTTCACTTATCGTAGAGGGTGGGCCCACAAACAGAGGGCGTGGATTTGTGACCTGGTATACGTCGCTTCGGTGCCCATAACTTTTGATTCGTAAGGAGTTACGCAGCGCACAGCATATAGTTGGAAAGCACTCTAAGACCTCTACGATGGAGGCACCTAGCCGGCTAGGTTGCGCCTATTTTTGGAGCCCAAAATTGAAAATTTTCATAAGTTTTGGGACACTTTTCTTATTTTGCGTTGTTTTTTCGTCCCGGATCGTACATCGTGAGCCACGATAAGGACGACAACCTAATCCACCACATTTCTATTACCGAATCACACAGCGCCTTGGGCAAGACAACTTCACTTCACGTAAAGGCTGGGCCCGCAAACAGAGGGCGTGGGGCTTGTGACCAGGTATCCATCGCTCCGGTGCCCATAACTTTTTATTCGTAAGGTGTTACGCAGCGCACAGTATACCGTTGGAAAGCTTTCTAGGAGCTCTACGATGGTGGCACATAGCGTACATTGCAGTGCCTATTTTCGGAGCCCAAATCCAAACATTTTAATAAGTTTTGGGACACTTTTATTCTTCTACGCTATTTTTTCCTCCCAGATTGTGCGTCGTGAGCCGCGAAAAGGACGATAACCTAATCCATCACATTTCTATTACCGAATCACACCGCACCTTGCGCAAGACAACTTCACTTCACGTAGAGGTTGGGCCCGCAAACAGAGGGCGTAGGGCTTGTGACTAGGTATCCGTCGCTCCGGTGCCCATAACTTTTGATCCGTAAGGAGTTACGCGGCGCACAACATACCGTTGGAAAGCACTCTAAGAGCTCTACGATGGGGGCACCTAGCCGACTAGGTTGTGCCTATTTTTTGAGCCCATAATTGAAGATTTTAAAAAGTTTTAGGATACTTTTCTTGTTTTGCGCTGTTTTTCCGTCCCAGATAGTACGTCGTGAGCCGCAAAAAGGACGACAACCAAATCCATCACATTTCTATTACTGAATCACACGGTACCTTGGGCAAGACAACTTCACTTCACGTAGAGGGCTGGCCCACAAATAGAGGCCGTGGTGCTTGTGACTAGGTATCTGTCGCTCTGGTGCCCATAACTTTTGATCCGTTAGGAATTACGCAACGCACAACATACCGTTGGAAAATACTCCGAGAGCTCTACGATTGGGGCATCTAGCTTGATAGGTTGCCCCTATTTTCAGAGCGCAAAATTGAAGATTTTCATAAGTTTTGGGATACTTTTCTTGTTTTGCGCTGTTTTTCCGTCCCGGATAGTATGTCGTGAGCCGCAAAAAGGACGACGACCTAATCCATCACATTTCTATTACTGAATCACACGGTACCTTGGCAAAGAAAACTTCACTTCACGTAGAGGCTGGGCCCGCAAACAGAGGGCGTGGGGCTTGTGACCAGGTATCCGTCGCTCTAGTGCCCATAACTTTTGATCTGTAAGGAGTTAAGCGGCGCACAACATATCGTTGGAAAGCACTCTAAGAGCTCTACGATGGGGGCACCTAGCCTACCTTGCAACGCCTATTTCCGGTGCCCAAATTTGAATATTTCATAAGTTTTGGGACACTTTTCTTCTTTAAATCTGTTTTTTTGTCCCGGATCGTGCGTCGTGAGCCGCGAAAAAGGAGAGAACCTAATCCATCACATTTCAATTATCGAATCACATGACACATTGGGCAAGATAACTTCACTTCACGTAGAGGCTAGGCCCGCAAATAGAGGGCGGGGGGCTTCTGACTAGGTATCCGTCGCTCCGGTGCCCATAACTTTTGATCCGTAAGGAGTTACGCGGTGCACAGCTTACCGTTGGAAAGATCTCCGAGAGCTCTACGACATGGGAGCAAGCCTGCTTGGCTTCGCCTATTTTTGCATCACAAAATTGAATGTTTTCATTAATTTCGGGACACTTTTCTTCTTTTACGCTGTTTTTATGTCCTAGATCGTTCGTTGTGAGCCGCGATAAGGACGACAACCTAATCCATCACATTTCTATTACCGAATCTAACGACACCTTGGGCAAGATAACTTCACTTCACGTAGAGGCTGGGCCCGCAAACAGAGGGCGTGGGGCTTGTGACCAGGTATCCGTCGCTCCGGTGCCCATAACTTTTGATCCGTAAGGAGTTACGCGGCACACAGCATATCGTTGGAAAGCTCTCTTAGAGCTCTACAACAGGGACACCAAGCCTGCTCTGTTGCGCCTATTTTCAGAGCCCAAAATTTAACTTTTTCATCATTTTCGAGACACTTTTCTTCTTTTGCGCTGTTTTTGCGTCCCGGATCGTACGTCGTCAGCCGCGAGAAGGACGACGACCTAATCCATAACATTTCTATTACCGAATCACACGGCACCTTGGAAAAGACAACTTCACTTCACGTAGAGGCTGGTCCCGCAAACAGAGGGCGTGGGGCTTGTAAACAGGTATCCGTCGCTCCGGTGCCTATAACTTTTGATCCGTAAGGAGTTACGCAGCCCACAGCATACCGTTGGAAAGCTCTCTGAGAGCTCTACGATGGGGGCTCCTAGTCTACTTAGCAGCACCTATTTTTGGTGCCCAAATTCGAACGTTTTCATAAGTTTTGGGACACTTTTCTTATTTTACGCTGTTTTTTCGTCCCAGATAGTACGTTGTGAGCCGCGAAAAGGACGACGACCTAATCCATCACATTTATATTACCAAATCATACGGTACCTTGGCAAAGACAACTTCACTTCACGTAGAGGCTGGGCCCGCAAACAGAGGGCGTGGGGCTTGTGACCAGGTATCCGTCGCTCCGGTGCCCATAACTTCTGATTCGTAAGGAGTTACGCGGCGCACAGTATACCGTTGGAAAGCTCTCTGAGAGCTCTACGATGGGGGCACTTAGCCTACGTTGCAGAGCCTATTTTCGGAGCCCAAAATCAAACATTTTCTTAAGTTTTGGGACACTTTTCTTCTTTTAAGCTATTTTTTCGTCTTGGATCGTGCGTCATGAGCCGCGAAAAGGACGACAATTTAATCCATCACATTTCTATTATCGAATCACATGACACCTTGGGCAAGACAACTGCACTTCACGTAGAGGCTGGGCCCGCAAACAGAGGGCGTGGGGCTTGTGACCAGGTATCCGTCGCTCCGGTGCCCATAACTTTTGATCCGTAAGGAGTTACGCGGCACACAGCATATCGTTGGAAAGCTCTCTTAGAGCTCTACAACAGGGACACCAAGCCTGCTCTACTGCGCCTATTTTCAGAGCCCAAAATTTAACTTTTTCATAAGTTTCAGGACACTTTTCTTCTTTTGCGCTGTTTTTGCGTCCCGGATCGTACGTCGTCAGCCGCGAGAAGGACGACGACCTAATCCATAACATTTCTATTACCGAATCACATGACACCTTGGAAAAGACAACTTCACTTCACGTAGAGGCTGGTCCCGCAAACAGAGGGCGTGGGGCTTGTAACCAGGTATCCGTCGCTCCGGTGCCTATAACTTTTGATCCGTAAGGAGTTACGCAGAGCACAGCATACCGTTGGAAAGCTCTCTGAGAGCTCTACGATGGGGGCTCCTAGCCTGCTTTGCAGCACCTATTTTCGGTGCCCAAATTCGAACGTTTTCATAAGTTTTGGGACACTTTTCTTATTTTACGCTGTTTTTTCGTCCCGAATCGTACGTCGTGAGCCGCGAAATGGACGACAACCTAATCCATCACATTTCTATTACTGAATCACATGGCACCTTGGGCAAGACAACTTCACTTCACGTAGAGGCTGGGCCCGCAAATAGAGGGCGTAGGGCTTGTGACTAGGTATCCGTCGCTCCGGTGCCCGTAACTTTTGATCCGTAAGGAGTTACGCAGCGCACAGCATACCGTTGGAAAGCACTCTGAGAGCTCTACGATGGGGGCACCCAGCCTGGTAGGTTGCGCCTGTTTTCGGAGCCCAAAATTGAAGATTTTCATAAGTTTTGGGACACTTTTCTTGTTTTGCGTTGTTTTTCCGTCCTAGATAATACGTTGTGAGCCGCGAAAAGGACGACGATCTAATCCATCACATTTCTATTACCAAATCATACGGTACCTTGGCAAAGACAACTTCACTTCACGTAGAGGCTGGGCCCGCAAACAGAGGGCGTGGGGCTTGTGACCAGTTATCCGTCGCTCCGGTGCCCATAACTTCTGATTCGTAAGGAGTTACGCGGCGCACAGTATACCGTTGGAAAGCTCTCTGAGAGCTCTACGATGGGGGCACCTAGCCTACGTTGCAGAGCCTATTTTCAGGGGCCAAAATCAAACGTTTTCATAAGTTTTGGGACACTTTTCTTCTTTTAAGCTGTTTTTTCGTCTTGGATCGTGCGTCGTGAGCCGCGAAAAGGATGACAATTTAATCCATCACATTTCTATTATCGAATCACATGACACCTTGGGCAAGACAACTTCACTTCACGTAGAGGCTGGGCCCGCAAACAGAGGGCGTGGGGCTTGTGACTATGTATCCGTCGCTCCGGTGCCCATAACTTTTGATCCGTAAGGAGTTACGCGGTGAACAGTAAACCGTTGGAAAGCTCTCCGAGAGCTCTACGACGTGGTAGCAAGCCTACTCGGCTGCGCCTGTTTTTGTGTGCCCTGACCTTGAATTGCGTGTCCTAACCTATGTTTAAGAGTCGTACCTCGATTTACGTGCATTGCATTGAATTACGTGCCTTGTATTAGTTTACGTACATTTATATAGGGTTGCGTGCATTTGCATTGGAATCTGTGCTTTAGTCTTGAAGTTCGTGTCTTACCTCGTAGTTCGTGTCTACCTCGTAATTCGTGCCCTAGACCTAGGAATCCGTGCCACCATGTTGATCGAGAAAGAATCCTACACAAAACACTAGACACTAAAATAATCTTACCCAATCCACTAACCAATATTATATTCTTAATTCAAACTCTCTACAAACTCCACTAACAATAAAATAATACTAAACTATTCCTACATTTCCCACTAACTATTATTCTATTCATAATTCAACTCATCAACAAACATTCCTATATTTTATTCTACCTAGATTCCCTAATTTCTCAACATTCCTATGACAATTCTAATGACACAAATGCATAAAGAATTATTCCTAGACAAACTATGACAAACACTTAGCACAATGCATAAAAAAATGCTCAAAACCACCTAAATCCTCTACCTTGCTCAACCAAACCACCTTTGCCCATGCTAAACATTTTAAAATCACACATTGAAGAAACAAAAATCAGAATTTAATGGCCCAAGGCCGACCACATGCTTGAAGGATGCAAAGGCTTTCATTTTTTTGTCATATTCTTTCATTTCTCCTTCTTTCTCTCACTTCCCTCTCATTTTCTCTCTCCATTTCGGTTTTGGATGAGTTCTCTCCACCTCCTAGCTCATCTTCTTCATCATATGGTGCAACAAGACAAGCAACCATCAAAGAAACTCAAGCAAACAAGCTAAGATGCGAAAACTACACTTGCATGTCCTTTGAAGCCTTCATTTCGGCCCTAGGTGAGTTTTAAGCTTCCATTTCTTTTCTTCTTGTTCTAACCACATGTATGTACTAAGAACTTGGCCACTAAGATAGGAAAAATAGAGAGAAATTGGGTGGAGTCTTGGCTAAGCAAGGAAGAAGAAGAAATTTGTGCTTCAACAAGTTTTTGTGCATCTTTTGGGTTGATTGCTAAGGTAAGGGCTAAAACCTTTTGAAAACTCTTCAAAAATTCACATGCATGCTCATAAATGTATGTATTTGCTTCTGTACTTGAGTTATATGGTCGTTCATAAGCTTAAACAACCATGCATGGCAAGATCTTGGCTTGAAAGTGATGCTAGGTGAAGTCGGATTGTTGACAGCTCTCTGACCAGTATGTTTCGAGGTAAGTTTAGCTAGGCAAATGATGTTGAAAATGCATGAAAATTGGTAGGTGACTAGTTTGGACAGTTTTGAACATTGTTTCCGGAAATAGGCCGAAGCTAATTTTGACTCTAAGGTCCTCAAAATGGCAAATCTTTGAAATGTGTCAAAATCTGGAAATCTGGAAAAATGAAGCAGGTTTTGGCAGATGCACTGACCTTGTGGAACGAACCATATTGGAATTAGTAAATGATGTCAAAAATGCATGAAATTTTGTGTGCTTCTATATTTTTCAGTTCTGGACAATTTTTTCAGAAATGGACCAAGGCTAAAACTGATCCTAAGGACCTCAAAAACGTCAATTTCTGAAAAGTGTGCAAATCTGGACATTTTTGTGCTATTCCACTGTTTCGGCTATATCTAATGATTCCGAACTCCAATTGATGCAAGGTTTGTTTCAAATTTTAGTTAACTGCTTAAGCTTTAATTTGACATATTATTCACTGAATTTGGAGATTTTTGATTATCCTATTGATTGTGAGAAAACAGCCTATTGCTGTAAAGGTTTCACTTCGTTATATGCTTGGAAAATTGTTGTAACCTCTCTTGTGGTACTAATTGCTTGGAATTGTGGTGTTGGGATATTTTGTGGACTTTTTTGAGTACTTGAGGATGTTTGAATTGAATGATGCATGATTTGAGAATGGTCTTGAGTTGACTTAGGGTTTAATCACACGCTTAAGCATGAGACGGAAACCCTAATGACTAGGTAGTCTTGCTAAGTGTTGATCATTTGGATATTGTGTGGAAATTATATGCTTAGTGGGCTGCCCGTAAATGTCTTATAACTTCAAATGTGATTTTGACCATTGCATGTTGACAAATAAGCTTTTCTTACACCCGAACCCATGATTGATGTCATTGCATGTTGAATAATCTTATCACTTGATCACGTGGGCTTCTTAATGAGTTACATGGCCTGTTTTACATGTGTTACATGGCTGCCTGTTTAATTTTCATATAAGTCTATATGCCTTTCAAGTGAAATTACCTGTCTTGTCGTGCCCTGCTTGTTTACCTGTCAATGTGCAATCTTATGACTGTCCGGAGGCAACCTACTTTGTTGTCCTCTTACTGTGATAATTTCATGTCTTATCGTGCCCTGCTTGTTTACTTGTCAATGTGCAATCTTATGACTGTCCGGAGGCAACCTACTTTGTTGTCCTCCTACCGTGATATATTACCTGTCATGAATGTGCACTGCATACAAGGTTGCAACCTTTCCTGTCGGCATGGTAGTGATCGCGCACACTGGGCGGCATCGGGCTTGCCGGTGTACCCGTGACTACCATGGTCCCATTCCCTCTCTCGCTTGGGGGCTAGACTTCCTCGGAGAGTTGGGTCGTAGGATTTTGGGGTACATCCGGAGTACACCCACCTGGCGTGTTTGGGGAATGATTTGAAGTCGGCCGCACAACTGATTCTGGAACTGACCTGAGAGCAAAAGCTCAATGTATCCTTTTTACTATGTGTATAAGTACTCTTGCTTGGTTCCTAGAGAACCTCGGGGAGGAAATACCGGTATTTCTGTTTCTGTACTTATATTTTTGTTATATTCATGTTTGCAAAAGGATTTCATAAGTTGAACCGGAAAATGAGTTTCAAAACCTATTTCTCGTTTTCCCTCGCTGAGTTCATAAGGACTCACCCTCTTTTATCATCTTAGGTGAAGAAGATCCAGAACAGGTACCCGAGGACGGTGTGCCTAACGACGAATCCTTGGAGTGATTGCCTGTTTGTGTGCTTTGCGTGATTATGGCTACTTGTGAACTTTATGCTATTTGAAGACTATTTCCTTTTAAGTTGCTCGATGTTGTAATGTAAAGACCCCCGTTGTAATTTGGGATCTAATTTTGGTTTGTACTGATATTGCTAGATAGATACTAGACACTATTATGAACGTTTTGCTATTATTACTGCTAGTATCTATCATAGGTTATGACATATTAGGTAAGGACTAAGTAAATGAACCTACCAAATCTTAAACAGGTACACGCTTTTGAGCTAAGATCAACAGGAACTTTCGTAATGAGGATAAATAACAAATGAAACATAGTATCATGCTAGGTTATAAATCAAACGGGACATCGAGATAACCAATAGGCAATTCAATTGATGGTAAAATAGTAATCTTAGTTGGAAATGAACTTGAATTGAAAATTTTGAGGCGTTTAGAGAATTAGGTCAAACCAAAGAGTCCAATTACAGCCGTTATACAGCCGGTTTTCCGAAAAACTTTAGAGTTTAGACTAAATCATTAGGTGTTAAATCTTCATAGACAGTTAAGTATGTGATATTACCTAAATATTTAGTTCACACCCTAGTCTAACCTTATAGGTCGGGTTGGGGCATGACACACAATATACCATTGGAAAGCTCTCTGAGAGCTCTACGGCGGGGACACCAAGCCTGCTCAACTACGCTAGTTTTCAGAGCCCAAAATTGAACTTTTTCATCAATTTCGGGACACTTTTCTTCTTTTGCGCTGTTTTTGTATCCCGGATCATACGTCGTGAGCCGTGAAAAGAACGATGACCTAATCTATCATATTTCTATTACCTAATCACACGGCACCTTGACAAAGACAACTTCACTTCACGTAGAGGCTGGGCCTGCAAACAGAGGGCGTCGGGCTTGTGACCAGGTATTCGTCGCTCCGGTGCCTATAACTTTTGATCCGTAAAGAGTTAGGCGGTGCACAGCATACCGTTGGAAAGCTCTCTGAGAGCTCTACAATGGGGGCACCTAGCTTGCATTGCAGAGCCTATTTTCAAAGCACAAATTTGAACATTTTCATAAGTTTTGGAACACTTTTCTTCTTTTACGCTGTTTTTTCGTCCCAGATCGTACGTCGTGAGCCGCGAAAAAGATGACAACCTAATCCATCACATTTCTATTACTGAATCACATGGCACCTTGGGCAACACAACTTCACTTCACGTAGAGGCTGGGCCCGCAAACACAGGCCGTGGGGCTTATGACTTGGTATCCGTCGCTCCGGTGCCCATAACTTTTGATTTGTACGGAGTTACACGGCGCACAGCATACCATTGGAAAGCAC
Organism: Ehretia macrophylla; assembly: GCA_037974665.1. Taxonomy (NCBI): domain Eukaryota; kingdom Viridiplantae; phylum Streptophyta; class Magnoliopsida; order Boraginales; family Ehretiaceae; genus Ehretia; species Ehretia macrophylla. The sequence goes on along the minus strand of CM075771.1, from coordinate 44,217,251 downwards.
TCCAAGAGCTCTACGACGTGGGAGCAAGCCTGCTCAGCTGCACCTGTTTTTGCATCACAAAATTGAACATTTTCATTAATTTCGGGATACTTTTTTTCTTTTACGCTGTTTTTATATCCTAGATCGTACGTCGTGAGCCACGATAAGGACGACAACCTAATCCATCACATTTCTATTACCGAATCTAATGGCACCTTGGGCAAGACAACTTCAATTCACATAGAGCTGGGCCCGCAAACAGAGGGCGTGGGGCTTGTGACCAGGTATCCGTCGCTCTGGTGCCCATAACTTTTGATTTGTAAGGAGTTCCGCGGCGCACAGCATACCGTTGGAAAGCTCTCTAAGAGCTCTATGACGGGGACACCAATCTTGTTCAGCTGCGCCAGTTTTCGAAGCCCAAATTTGAACTTTTTCATCAGTTTCAGGACACTTTTCTTCTTTTGCGCTATTTTTTCATCCCGGATCGTATGTCGTGAGCCGTGAAAAGGACGAAAACCTAATCCATCACATTTGTATTATCAAATCACACGGAACCTTGGGCAAGACAACTTCACTTTGCGTAGACACTGGGTGCGCAAACAGAGGGCGTGGGGCTTGTAACTAGGTATCCGTCGCTCCGGTGCCTATAACTTTTGATTCGTAAGGAGTTACGCGGCGCACAGCATACCGTTGGAAAGCTCTCCGAGAGCTTTACGACGGGGACACCAAGCCTGCTCAACTGCGCCTATGTTTGGAGCGCAAATTCGAACATTTTCATAAGTTTTGGGACACTTTTCTTCTTTTACGCTGTTTTTTCGTTCCGGATCGTACGTCGTGAGCCGCGAAAAGGACGACTACCTAATCCATCACATTTCTATTACCGAATCACACTATACCTTGGGCAAGACAACTTCACTTCACGTAGAGGTTGGGCCAGCAAACCGAGGGCGTGGGGCTTATGACTAGGTATCCGTCGTTCTAGTGCCCATAACTTTTGATCCGTAAGGAGTTACGTGGCGCACAGCATACCGTTGGAAAGCTCTCCGAGAGCTCTACGACGGGGACACCAAGCCTGCTCGGCTGCGCCTATTTTCGGAGCCCAAAATTGAACTTTTTCATCAGTTTTGGGACACTTTTCTTCTTTTGTGCTATTTTTTTGTCCCGGATCGTACGTCGTGAGCTGCGAAAATGACGAAAACCTAATCCATCACATTTGTATTATCGAATCACATGGCACCTTGGGCAAGACAACTTCACTTTGCGTAGAGGCTGGGCCGCAAACAGAGGGCGTAGGGCTTGTGACTAGGTATCCATCCCTCCGGTGCCCATAACTTTTGATCCATAAGAAGTTACGCGGTGCACAGCAATACCGTTGGAAAGCTATTGGTCCGAGAGTTAAACCTGGCTTAAGCAATCTAAGCTCTGATACCATTTCTCTAAGGTGTCACGCCCTAACCCGACCTATAGAGGTTAGACTAGGGAGTGATCTAAACATTCAAGTCATTTCACGTACTTAATCGTTTATGAAGGTTTAACACTTAACGTTTAGCCTAAACTCCACAAATTCTAAAAATCGGCAGCATAACAGCTGTAATTGGGCTCTTTAGTTTGACCTAATTCTCTAAACGCCTCAAAACTTTCAATCTCAAATTCTTTTCTAACTAAGATTACTATTTATCACCAATCGGGGTGCCTACTAGTTATCTCGAAGCCTCATTTGACTAATAACCTAGCATGATACTATGTCTCATTTATTTGTCAATCTAGTTACACCGGTACCTATTGATCTTAGCTTAACAATGAGTACCTGCTTAAGATTGGATAAATTCATTTTACTTAACTCTTATCTAATACTTCATAAGTCTGTGATAGATACTAAACCAAAGTAGCGATAGTAAAATGACCAGAGGGGTGTGTATCTAGTTATGATTAGTATAAGCCAAAATTAGATCCCAAATTACAATGGGGGTCATTTACAATACAACAACAAGCAACATAAGAAATAGTCTTCAAGCAACGTATCGTTCACAAAATGGCCATATTCAAGTAAGGCACGTAGGGCAAGTAATCATTCCAAGGAGTCATCAATAGGCACGTTATCCTCGGGTACCTGTTCCTGGTCTTCTTCACCTGAGATGATAAAAAAGGGTGAGTCCTTATGAACTCAGCGATGGGGAACGAGAAATACGTTTTGAAACTCTTTTTTCGGTTAACTTATGAAAAACCCCTTTTGAAAACATGTCACGTATTACAAGTAGTAAGGTACGCAAAGTATAAGAATCAAATTGAGCATCATATACAATTACCAATCATTTCAAGGATACGGTGAGCATTTGCTCTCAATATCGATTTCGATACGATTGTTGTGGCCGACTTCAATAATCCACTTATCGCTTCCATTTGGGTGTACTCCGGATGTACCCCGAAAACCTACAACCCAACTCTCCGAGGGTGGAATGCCAAGCGAGAGAAGGAATTGGACCATGGTAGTCACGGTAGCACCGGCAAGCCCGATGCCGCCTGGCATGCGTGAAACGCTACCATACCATAATGAAAGGTTGCAACCTTGTATGAAATGCACATTTATAACATTTAACATATCACATTAGGAGGACAACAAAGTAGGTTGCCTCCGAGCAGTTATAAAATCGCACGTTGACAAGTAAACATACAAGGCATGCTATGACAGGTAATTTCACTTGTAAGGTACATGGAGTTACATGAATGTTAAACGGACAGCCATGTAACACATGTGAATCAAGTCATATAACTCATTTCGGGGTTCACGCAATCAAATAATAAGGTCATACAACATGCAACGACATCTACATGAGACCGGGTGCAAGAAAGGTCTACTTGTCAACATGTAATCATCGGAATCACATTTAGGGCTATAAGGACAACTACGGGCAGCCCACCAATTACATAATTAGACACGATAACCATAGGATCAACACTTAGCACGTTTTCATAGTCACTAGGGTTTCAATTCATGTTTATCCGTGCAATTAAGCCACAAGTTGTTACGTAATTAAACTCAAGCCATGCATCGATTAATTAAAACACCATCAATCATCCAAAACAGTCCACACAACATCCAAGTGCCACAATCCCAAGCATTTAATACAATGAGAGAAGTTACAATAATTTTCAAAGCATATCACTAAACAAAAATCTCACTGCAATTGTCTGTTTTTCATTTAGACATGCAAACAATCTCCAATTCTAGTGAGCAAAATGTCAAATTAAATCTTAAGGAGTGAAATAAATCCAAAAACAAACCTCGCATCATTTGGAGTTTGGATTCAAGAGTTATAGCCAAAACCGTGAGACTACGCAAAACTGTTCAGATTTGTACACATTTCAATACTTGTCATTTTTGAGGACCTTAGTGTCAGATTTAGTCTTAGTCTATTTCTGACAAAAATATCCATAACTGACAAATCTAGAAATATACCAAATTTCATGCACTTTAGATATCATTTACTAAGTCAAAACTGGTTCTTTCTACAAGGACAGTGAACTGCCAAAAACCTGCTCCATTTTCCCAGATTTTCCAAATTTGGACACCTTTTGATGTTTTGCCATTTTGGGGATCTTAGATTCAAAATTGGCCTTGGCCTATTTCTACAAAAAATTCTCAGAACTGGCAAAACTAGTCACTTACCAAATTTCACGTATTTTAAACATCATTTACCTGGTCAAATTCACTTCGCTCCAACAAGTCAGAAAACTGCCATTTACGCGATTTCACCTATCTTCAAATTCTAGCCAAATATCTTGCCATGCATGTTTACAAAAGCTCATGTACACACATATATCACAAGTACAGAGGTAAAAAATAGACATTTAAAGGTATGCATGTGATTTTGGAAAGCTTTTAAAAAGGATTAACCCTCACCTTAGCCTATTGACAACAAATTATGCTCAAAACTCTTGAAGATGCACAAATGGTCTTCTCTCCTTGTTTGGCTGAGGGATAATGCTTGATTTCTTTAATTCCTAGCTGAGTTACCATGTCCTTAGTATGTGCATGTGGTTAGAACAAAAAGGAAATGAAATAGAAGCTATAAAACATACCTAAGCCGAAATGATGGTTCTATGAGCTTGCATGTATGTCTTTTTGCTTCTAGCTTGCTTGGTCGAGTTCCTTAGTGTCTTGAATGTCTTGATGAACCTTAGGATGATAAGCTTAAGCTAGGGAGAGTGATGAAGCAGCCTAGGCCGAGAGAGACAGAGAGGAATTGAGCTTGAGAGAATGTTTGCAAAGAATGAAATGTTGGTGTTGTGAGTGTGTCGGCCTTGAGCTTCAAGATTTCTGATTTTTGTGTCTTCAAGAGCATATTTTGAATTGTCTAGCATGGGCATTGAATGGATCGAAAAGGTGAAGCACGGTGGAGGATAAAATAATGCTTGATTTCATTTTTTTTTTTTGCATTGTTTGAAGTGATTTATCATATTTTGTCTTGTAATGTTTTTAATTATGCAAAGGCTTATCAAAATGCAAGGAGTGGTCGGCCAAGGTAAGGATAAAGTCTGAATTTTTGTCTTGGTTAAGCCTTATTTTATTGTATGTGCTTGGAATATGCAAAGAATTAAAGAATAAAGAATAAGAATGTTTAACTTTTTGTGAGATTTCGTCTTCTAGTGAGTTGAATTAGCATTTTAATATTAGTTAGTGGAGTTGTAGGATTAATTAATAATCTAGTACTTCGTGCAAGATGCTTTCTTGATTAGCGTGTGGGCATGCTTTTCTAGGTTTAGGGCATGCACTACGAGGTAAAGCATGAACTACGAGACGAATGCACTCTTTCCAAGTAAATGCACGCAAATCTAAATGAATGCACGTAATTCAATGCAAGGCACACAAAACGAAACACGACTCTTAAACCTAGGTCAAGGCTCGCAAATCTAGGTTAGGGCACATGAAACGAGGTATCGCACACAAATCGAGGTCGGGCCTCACACTGCACCCATTTTCGAAGCCCAAAATCAAATGTTTTCATCAGTTTTGGGACACTTTTCTTCTTTTGCACTATTTTTCAGTCCCAGATCGTACGTCGTGAGCCGCAAAAAGGATGACAATCTAATCTATCACATTTCTATTACCGAATCCCATGGCACCTTGGGCAAGAAAACTTCACTTCACGTAGAGGTTAGGCCCGTAAACAGAGGGCGTGGGGCTTGTGACTAGGTATCCGTCGCTCCGGTGCCCATAACTTTTGATCCGTAAGGAGTTATGAGGCGCACAGCATACCGTTGGAAAGCTCTCTGAGAGCTCTACAATGGGGGCACCAAGCTTGCTTGGGTGTGCCTAGTTTCGGAGCCCAAAATCGAACATTTTCATCAATTTCGGGACACTATTCTTCTTTAGTGCTGTTTTCCCGTCCCGAATCGTACGTCATGAGCCGCGAAAAGACAAAAACCTAATATATCACAATTCTATTACCGAATCATACGGCACCTTGGGCAAGACAACTTCACTTCACGTAGAGGTTGGGCACACAAATAGAAGGCGTAGGGCTTGTGACCAGGTATCCGTCGCTCCGGTACCTATAACTTTTGATTCGTAAAGAGTTACGTGGCGCACAACATACCGTTGGAAAGCACTCTGAGAGCTCTACGATAGGGGCACCTAGCCTGCTCGGTTACGCCTATTTTCGGAGCCCAAAATTGAACATTTTCATAAGTTTTGAGACACTTTCCTTATTTTGCGCTGTTTTTTCGTCCCGGATCGTACGTCGTGAGCTGCGAAAAGGACGACAACCTAATCCATCACATTTCTATTACCGAATCACATGGCACCTTGGTCAAGATGACTTCACTTCACGTAGAGGCTGGGCTCGCAAACAGAGGGCATGGGACTTGTGACCAGGTATCCGTCACTTCGGTGCCCATAACTTTTGATCCGTAAGGAGTTATGTGGCGCACAGCATACCGTTGGAAAGCACTCTGAGAGCTCTACGATGGGGGCCCCTAGCCTGCTCAGTTGTGCCTATTTTTGGAGCCCAAAATCGAACATTTTCATAAGTTTTGGGACACTTTTTGTCTTTTATGCTGTTTTTCCGTCCCGGATCGTACGTCATGAGCCGCAAAAAGGACGACTACCTAATCCATCACATTTCTATTACCGAATCGCATGGCAGCTTGGGCAAGACAACTTCACTTCACGTACAGGCTGGGCCCGCAAAGAGATGGCGTGGGGCTTGTGACTAGGTATTCGTCGCTCCGGTGCCCATAACTTTTGATCCGTAAGGAGTTACGCAGCGCACAACATACCGTTGGAAAGCTCTCCGAGAGCTCTACGATGGGGGCACCAAAACTACTTTGCTGCGCCTATTTTCTTAGCCCAAAATCAAACATTTTCATCAGTTTCGGGACTATTTTCTACTTTAGTATTGTTTTTCTATCCCGGATCGTACGTCGTGAGCCGCGAAAAGGACAACAACTTAATTTATCACAATTCTATTACCGAATCATACGGCACCTTGGGCAAGACACCTTCACTTCACGTAGAGGCTGGGCCCATAAACAGAAGGCATGGGGCTTGTGACCAAGTATCCGTCACTCTGGTGCCTATAACTTTTGATCCGTAAGGAGTTACGCGGCGCACAACATACCGTTGGAAAGCACTCTAAGAGTTCTACGATGGGGGCAACTAGCCTGCTTGGTTACACCTATTTTTGGAGACCAAAATTGAACATTTTCATAAGTTTTGAGACACTTTTCTTTTTTTGCGCTGTTTTTTTGTCCCGGATCGTACGTCATAAGCTGCGAAAAGGACGACAACCTAATCCATCCGGCAAGATGACTACACATCACGTAGAGGCTAGGCCGGCAAACAGAGGGTGTGGGGCTTGTGACCAGGTATCCATCGCTCCGGTACCCATAACTTTTGATCCGTAAGGAGTTACGCGGCTCACAGCATAACGTTGGAAAGCACTCTGACAGCTCTACGATAGGGGCACCTAGCCTGCTCGGCTGCGCCAGTTTTTGGAGCCCAAAATTGAATATTTTCATAAGTTTTGGGACACTTTTCTTTTTTTGCGCTGTTTTTTCATCCCGGATCGTACGTCGTTAGCCGCGAAAAGGACGACAACCTAATCTATCACATTTCTATTACCGAATCACTCGGTACCTTGGGCAAGACAACTTCACTTTACGTAGAGGTTGGGCCCCCAACCCAAGGGCATGGGGCTTGTGACCAGGTATCCGTCGCTCCGGTGCCCATAACTTTTGATCTTTAAGGAGTTACGTGGTGCACAGCATACCGTTGGAAAGCTCCCCGAGAGCTCTACGATAGGGGTACCAAGCTTGCTTGGCTGTGCCTATTTTCAGAGCCCAAAATTGAACATTTTCATCAGTTTCGGGACACTTTTATTCTTTTACGCTATTTTTCCGTCCCGGATCGTACATCGGGAGCCGCAAAAAGGACGACAACCTAATCTATCACATTTCTATTACCAAACCACACGGCACCTTGGGTAAGTCAACTTCACTTCATGTGAGGCTCGACCTCGATTTACGGGTAATACCTCGTTTCATGTGTCCTAACCTTGAATTACGTGCCTTGACCTAGGTTTAAGAGTTGTGTCTCGTTTTATGTGTCTTGTGTTGAATTACGTGCATTTACTTGAAAAACGTGTATTTTTCTCGTAGTTCGTGCCCTACCTCGTAGTGCGTGCCCTAGACCTAGGAAAACATGCCCACACGCTAATCAATAAAGAATCCTACACGAAGCACTAGACTATAGAATAATCCTACAAACTCCACTAACTAATATTTTAATCCCAAGTCAATGCACTAAAGGACAAAATACTAAACACCAAACATTCTTTATTCTTATTCTTATTCTTTATTCCTTAATCTTTTCGCAAAAACCCATGCACCTACAATTAAATATATCTAACCTACAATAAAATAAGCCTTTAACAAGATCAAAAATTCAGAATTGCACATGCCTTGGCCGATCACACCTTGCATTGAACAAGCATTGCATAATTTAAAAACTCCCCTAGACATTCTATGACACCAACACATAAAACAAAGCATAAAAAACTCCTAAAAACACTACCCAAGCATGCCATTCTCGGCCTCCACACCATGCCTATCCCTTACAATTCAAAATACTCAAAAGATGACATAATTTTAGATTTTGCAAGGCCTATAGCCGACACACACATGCAAGCATTATTCTTAAAAAAAAAAAAAAATTCTCTCAAGCTCTCTCTCTCTCTCATTTTTGGCCTTGGCTGCAACTTGACTCTCCATAGCTTAAGCTCATCATCCTAAGGTTCATCTAGACACTCAAGAACTCTAGGAAGCTCGACCAAGCAAGCAAGAAGCAAGAATAGATGCATGCAAGCTCATAGAATACTCATTCGGCCCTAGGTATGTTTGATGGCTTTTCTTTCATTTCCTTTTTGTTCTAACCACATGCACATACTAAGGACATGGTAACTTAGCTAGGAATTAAGGAAATCAAGCAATATCCCTCGGCCAAACAAGGAAAGAAGACCATTTGTGCATCTTCAAGAGTTTTGAGCATCATTTGTTGGCAATAGGCTAAGGTGAGGGTTAATCTTTTTTTAAAAGCTTCAAAAATCACATGCATTCCTTCATATGTTTATTTTTACCTCTGTACTTGTGGTATGTGTGTGTACATGAGCTTTTGTAACCATGCATGGCAAGACATTTAGCTAGAATTTGAAGATAGGTGAAATTGCGAAAATGGCAGATTTCTGACTTGTTAGAGCGAAATGAATTTGGCCTGGTAGATGATGTTGAAAATGAATGAAAATTGGTAGGTGACTATTTTTTCAAGTTCTGAACATTTTTCGTAGAAATAGGCTAAGGACAATTTTGAATCTAAGGTCTCCAAAATGGAAAAACATCGAAAGGTGTCTAAATCTGGAAAATGAAGCAGGTTTTTGGCAGTTCACTGTCCCTGTAGAACGAACCAGTTTTTACTTAGAAAATGATATCTAAAATGCATGAAATTTTGTAGGTTACTATATTTTTCAGTTCTGGACATTTGTGTCAGAAATAGACTAAGGCTAAATCGGACCCTAAGGCCCACAAAAATGACAAGTATTGAAATGTGTACAAATCTGGACAGTTTTGCGTAGTCTCACGGTTTGGCTATAACTCTTGAATCCGAACTCCAAATGATGCAAGGTTTGTTTCTGGATTTAGCTCACTTAATAAGCTTTAATTTGAAATTTTTTTCACTAAAATTGGAGATTGTTTTCTTGTCTAAATGATTATGGGAAAATAGACCATTGCAGTGAGGTTTTTATCTAGTGATATGCCTTGAAAGTTATTGTAACTTCTCTTGTGGTATTAAATGCTTGGGATTGTGGCACTTGGATGTTGTGTGGACTGTTTTGAATGATTGAGGATGTTTAATTAATCGATGCATGTCTTTGACTTAATTACGTGACAACTTGTGGCTTAATCGCATGGGTAAGCATGAATTGAAACCCTAGTGACTATGAAAACTCGCTAAGTGTTGATCCTATGGTTATCGTGTCTAATTATGTGATTGGTGGGCTGCATGTAGTTGTCCTTATAGCCCTAAATGTGATTCCGATGATTACATGTTGACAAGTAGACCTTTCTTGCACCCGGCCCCACGTAAACGTCATTGCATGTTGACAATATGACTTGATTTACATGTGTTACATGGCTGCCCGTTTAATATTCATATAACTCCATGTGCCTTACAAGTGAAATTACCTGTCATAGCATGCCTCGCTTGTTTACTTGTCAATGTGCAATCTTATGACTGCTCGGAGGCAACCTACTTTGTTGTCCTCCTAATGTGACATATTAAATGTCATAAATGTGCATTGCATACAAGGGTGCAACCTTTCATTCTGGCGTGGTAGCGTTTCACGCACACCGGGCGGCATCGGGCTTGCTGGTGCAACCGTGACTACCATTGTCCAATTCCCTCTCTCGCTTGGGGGCTAGACTTCCTCGGAGAGTTGGGTCGTAGGATTTTGGGGTACATCCGGAGTACACCCATTTGGCGTGATAAGTGGATGATTTGAAGTCGGCTGCAACAACTGATACTGGAAATGAACTGAGAGCAAAAGCTCACCGTATCCTTTTCACTATGTGTATAAGTACTCTCGCTTGGTTCCTAGAGGACCTCAGGGAGGAAAGACAGGTAATTGTGTTCTTTTACTTTTATATTACATTATGAACTTACTTGTGATATATGTCATGCTTGCAAAAAGGGTTTTCATAAGTTGAACTGGAAAAAGAGTTTCAAAACTTATTTCTCGTTCCCCCTCGCTGAGTTCATAAGGACTCACCCTCTTTTATCATCTCAAGTGAAGAAGATCAAGAATAGGTATCTGAGGATAACGTGTCTATTGATGACTCCTTGGAGTGATTGTCTACCCTACGTGCCTTACTTGACTGTGGCTATTTTGTGAATGATATGTTGTATTGAAGACTATTTCATGTGTTTCTTACTGTCGTTATTGTAAATGACCCCCGTTGTAATTTGGGGTCTAATTTTGATTTGTACCGATATTAACTAGATAGACGCCCTATTTGCTCGTTTTGCTACTGGTTTAATATCTATCACAGGCTTATGAAGTATTAAGTAAAAGGGTTAAATAAAATGAATATATCCAATCTTAAGCAGGTACACATCGGTAAGCTAAGATCAACATGTACTTTTGTAACAAGGATTGACAAACAAACGAGACATAGTTATCACGCTAGGTTGTTAATCAAGCGAGACTTCGAGATAACTAGTAGGCATTTCGATTGGTGATAAATAGTAATCTTAGTTGGAAATGAATTTGAGATTGAAAGTTTTGAGGCCTTTAGAAAATTAGGTCAAACTAAATAGCCCAGTTACAGCCGTTATGCTACCGGTTTTTCAGAGAATTTTTGGAGTTTTAGGCTAACGTTAAGTGTTAAGCCTTAATGAACGATTAAGTACGTAAAATGATATGAATGTTTTGATCACATCCTAGTCTAACCTCTATAGGTCGGGTTGGGGTGTGACACCTCATAGAAATGGTATCAGAGCTTAGATTTCTTAAGTCGGGTTTAACTCTCGGACCATGGGTAGAAGCCCTAAGGTTATTGGGATGACTTGTTTATGTGTGTTATTGTGTGACAATATCAATTGTACCTTCTCTATTTCTATGTGCTTATATGATTAACATGTCTTAACTATTTCGAGAATTGTATGTCTATGTAAAATTGTATGTTGCATACCTTATGCATTGAATTCTTGTTTTGTTGTATTCCAATAAATTGTGCATCATAATCTGTGCCTATAGATGACTGGCCCTAGTACTCGCAATACTAATAGGAGCGGTGAGCCCCAAGAAGCCGGAGATGCTCATCAAACTAACCCCGACATGGCCATGTTTAACATGATGGCGAATGCTATGGATCACATGTTGCGAGTGATGGAACATCAAGATGCACGTGAAGCAAACAACAACAACAACAATAACAGGAATGGTGGTAACAATGGGAGAAACAACAGAATGTAGGAATTCCTTGACTGTCACCCATCCAAATTCTTCAGGGAAGCTGATGATGAAAAGGCCGAGGCTTGGCTGTTCGATATTGAAAGGATTTTCAGGCCACTTGACTATACTGATGAAGAAAAGGTTGAGTTTGCTGTGTTTCTGTTGCATGGGGATGCTGAGCATTGGTGGCACACTGTGGAGGCACTTTGGGAAACTAATCATACACCTCGCTTGTGGGGTAATTTCGTTAAGGCATTCAAGGAGAAATACGTACCTGCAGTTTCCAGGAAGAGGCGAATTGAAGAATTCATGCACTTGAACCAGGGTAACATGACGGTGGCCCAGTATAAGGCTCGTTTTGACCGATTGTCCCGTTATGCTCAATACATGGTCAGTACCCCTGAGGCGAAGATGTAGAAATTTACGAATGGGTTGAGGCCAGAAATCCAGGATCAGTTGGCTTCGCATGACTTTGCTACCTATTCTACTATCCTTTCTGCTGCTTCCCAAGTTGAGAAGAGGAAACTTGATACAGCCGGTTCAAGCCAACCGAACAAGAAACCATATCAGCCTCCAGGACAACAGAGGAAATTCCAGACTCAAAGTCGCAGTCAGGGCCAGAGCCAGAATAGACCAGTCAATAACTGTGGCCCGACTAAAGCACCATCAGCCTCTTCCACCCGCAGATCCACAGGTAGTTCACCTGCTACTCAGTCTATCAACTGTTCTTACTATGACAGAAGGGTTACACCGAGGCCCAGTGCTGGAAGAAGTCAGGACGATATGTGCGGTGTGGCAGTGATCAGCATCAGATAAAGGATTGCCTTAAATGGCAAGGAGGACAAAATCATATTAAACTAGCTGGTAGAGGCAAGACACCAGTTCCTAGAGTTCAGGCCTGAGCTTATGCTATTGAGTGCGAGAAGCCTCCTGAGGAGACTGTTATTGTTGAAGGTACATTCTTGATACTGAATCAACCTGTTAAGGTGCTAATTGATCCAGGTGCTACTCATTCGTTTATTACTCCCTTATGTGTGCAACGTGTGAAATTACGAGTTGTATGTTTGCCTTATGAAGTAGAAGTTGGTACTCCGATGGGTTCTAAACTTGTTACTCGCTCAGCTTGTAAAGCATGTAAAATTCAAATTAAGGATAAGGAATTCTTAGCCAATCTTATAGTATTACCCTTTCGAGACTATGAAGTCATCTTAGGGATGTACTGGTTGGCAAAGCATCATGCCCAACTAGATTGTCAAACGAAGATTGTAACATTCCAGATACTTGGTCAACCAATATTGGAAGTAATGGGTCAAAGAGACTTCACCGGGAGTTCCATCATTTCATCTACGAAAGCAGTGAAGTCCTTGAGAAAAGGGTATAGTGGATACTTAGCTTACCTCATCAACAAGCCGTCAGAAAAAGCTAAGTTGGAGGAGATGCCAGTGATTAAAGATTATGCGGATGTGTTTCTAGAAGAGTTGCCCGGTTTACCTCTGAATCGGGAGATTGAGTTCATTATAGAATTATTGCCTGGCACCCAGCCGATATCTAAAGCTCCCTATCGTATGGCACCAGCCGAGCTACAAGAATTGAAGGACCAATTGCAAGGATTGTTGAAGAAGGGGTTCGTTCAACCAAGTTCTTCTCCGTGGGGTGCACCAGTCCTATTTGTAAAGAAGAAAGATAGAACATTGAGGCTATGCATCGATTATCGAGGATTGAACCAAGTGACCGTCAAGAATAAATACCCACTTCCACTGATCGACGAGTTGTTTGATCAACTTCAAGGAGCTAAAGTGTATTCGAAGCTCGACTTGAGGCAAGGGTACTATCAGTTGCGGATCAAAAGGGAGGATGTGAGGCCCGACCCCGAATAATGTGTCCTACCTAGATTTGCATGCCTTGACCTAGGTTTAAGAGTTGTGTCTCGTTTTATGTGCATTGCATTGAATTACATGCATTCATTTAGGGTTGCGTGCATTTACTTAGGAAATGTGCATTCAGCTCGTAGTTCGTGCCTTACCCCGTAGTACGTGCCCTAAACCTAGAAAAGCGTGCCCGCACGCTAATCAAGAAAGCATCTTACATGAATCACTAGATCATTAATTAATCCTACAAACTCCACTAACTAATATTAAAATGCTAATTCAACTCACTAGAAGACGAAATTGCACCAAAAGCTAAGCATTCTTATTCTTTATTCTTTATTCTTTTGTACATCCCCAACACACAATATAATATTGCTCAAAACATGACAAAAATTCAGAATTTTGCAAGCCTTGGCCGACCACTTCATGCATTTGAATTAGCATTGCATAATTTATTAACATTCCTAGACATTCTATGACACCAACACATAAAACAAAGCATAAAAAAACTCCTAAAAACACTACCCAAGGATGCCATTCTCGACCAAAGCACTCCATGCTTCCTCACATTTCAAGATTGCACAAGGACTAAGAGAATTTCAGATTTTTCAAGGCCCTAGGCCAACACACTCACACACAACACTTCATACCTCACAACATTTCAATTGCTCTCATTCATTCTCTCTATCTCTCGGCATTGGCTGCTTCATCACTCTCCCTAGCTTAAGCTCATCATCCTAAGGTTCATCTAGACACTCAAGGCACTAAGGAACTCAACCCAAGCAAGCTAGAAGCATAGAAACATGCATGCAAGCTCGAAGAACACTCATTCGGCCCTTAGGTATGTTGATAACTTCTATTTCATTTCATTTTGTTCTAGCCACTTGCACATACTAAGAACATGGTTACTAAGCTAGGAATTAGAGAATCTCAAGTTGTCTCTCAGCTAAGCAAGGAGAAAAGACGACCTTGTGCATCATCAAGGGCTTTGTGCATCTTCATTGTTGTCTTGCTAAGGTGAGGGCTAAAACTCTTTTGAAAAGCTTTCAAAAACCACATGCATACCTTCATATGTCTATTTTTACCTCTATACTTGTGATATATATGTGTACATGAGCTTTTGTAAACATGCATGGCAAGATATTTGGCTAGAATTTGAAGAAAGGTGAAATCGCGTAAATGGTAGTTTTCTGACTTGTTGGAGCGAAGTGAATTTGACCTGGTAAATGATGTTGAAAATGCTTGAAATCTGGTAGGTAACTACTTTTGCCAGTTCTGATAATTTTTCGTAGAAATAGGTCAAGGACAATTTTAACTCTAAGGTCCCCAAAATGGCAAAATATCGAAAGGTATCCAAATCTGGAAAATCTGGGAAAATGAAGCAGGTTTTTGGCAGTTCATTGTTCTTGTAGAACGAACCAGTTTTGACTTAGTAAATGATATCCAAAATTCATGAAATTTGGTAGGCTACTATATTTTTCAGTTCTGGACATGTTTTTCAGAAATATACTAAGGCTAAATCTGACCCTAAGGCCCTAAAAAATGACAAGTATTGAAATGCATAGAAATCTGGACAGTTTTGCGTAGTCTCACAGTTTTGGCTATAACTCTTGAACCTGAACTCCAAATGATGCGAGATTTGTTTCTGGATTTAGTTCACTCCTTGAGATTTAATTTGACATATTGTTCACTGGAATTGGAGATTGTTTGCTTATCTAAATGATTGTGGGAAAATAGACCATTGTAGTGAGATTTTCATCTAGTGATATGCTTTGAAAATTATTGTAACTTCTCTTGTTGTATTAAATGATTGGGATTGTGGCACTTGGATGTTGTGTGGACTGTTTTGAATGCTTGAGGATGTTTTAATTAATCGATGTATGGCTTGAGTTTAATTACGGGACAACTTGGGGCTTAATTGCACGGGTAAGCATGAATTGAAACCCTAGTGACTAGGAAAACTCGCTAAGTGTTGATCCTATAGATATCGTGTTTAATTATATGATTAGTAGGCTGCCCGTAGTTTCCCTTATAGCCCTAAATGTGATTCCGATGATTACATGTTGACAAGTAGGCCTTTCTTGCACCCGGTCCCACGTAGATGTCGTTGCATGTTTTATAATCTTATTATTTGATTGCGTGAACCCCAAAATGAGTTATATGACTTGATTCACATGTGTTACATGGCTGTCCATAAGGAGTTATGTGGGGCACAACATACCGTTGGAAAGCTCTCTGAAAGCTCTACGGCGGGCACCTAGCCTGCCTGGATGCGCCAATTTTTGGAGCCCAAAATCAAACATTTTCATCAGTTTTGGGACACTTTTCTTCTTTTGCACTGTTTTTCTATCCCGGATCATACGTCGTGAGCTGCAAAAAGGACGACAACCTAATCCATCACATTTCTATTACTGA
This sequence comes from Ehretia macrophylla, assembly GCA_037974665.1. Taxonomy (NCBI): domain Eukaryota; kingdom Viridiplantae; phylum Streptophyta; class Magnoliopsida; order Boraginales; family Ehretiaceae; genus Ehretia; species Ehretia macrophylla. Next base: position 44,201,482 of record CM075771.1, on the reverse strand, counting down.
ATCACACGGCACCTTGGGCAAGACAACTTCACTTCACATAGAGGCTGGGCCCGCAAACAGAGGGCGTGGGCTTGTGATTAGGTATCCGTCGCTCCGGTGCCAATAACTTTTGATCCGTAAGGAGTTACGCAGCGTACAACATACCGTTGGAAAGCACTCTGAGAGCTCTACGATGGGGGTACCTAGCCTGCAAGGTTGCGCCTGTTTTTGGACCCCAAAATTGAAGATTTTCATAAGTTTTGGGACACTTTTCTTGTTTTGCACTATTTTTCCGTCCCTGATAGTACGTCGTGAGCCGTGAAAAGGACGACGACCTATTCCATCACATTTCTATTACCGAATCACACGGCACCTTGGGCAAGACAACTTCACTTCACGTGGAGGCTGGTCCCGCAAACAGAGGGTGTGGGGCTTGTGACCAGGTATCCGTCGCTCCGTTGCCCATAACTTTTGATCCGCAAAGAGTTATGCGGCATACTATATACCGTTGGAAAGCTTTTCGAGAGCTCTACGACGGGGGCAGCAAGCCTGCTAGGCTGTGCCTATTTTCGGATTTTAAAATCGAACGTTTTCATAAGTTTTGGGACACTTTTCTTCTTTTGCGCAGTTTTTCAGTCCCGGATCGTACGTCGTGAGCCGTGAAAAGGAAGACATCCTAATCCAACACATTTCTATTACCGAATCACATGGCACCTAGGGAAAGACAACTTTACTTCACGTAGAGGCTGAGCTCGCAAACTGAGGGCGTGAGGCTTGTGACTAGGTATCCGTCGCTCTGGTGCCCTTAACTTTTGATCCGTAAGGAGTTACGCGGCGCACAGCATACCGTTGGAAAGCTCTATGAGAGCTCTACGATGGCGGCACATAGCCAGCTCAGAAGCTCCTATTTTCGAAGCCCAAAATTGAACATTTTCATAAGTTTTGGGATACTTTTCTTCTTTTACGCTGTTTTTTCGTCTCAGATCGTACGTCGTGAGCCACGAAAAGGATGACAACCTAATCCATCACATTTCTATTACCGAATCACACGGCACCTTAGGCAAGAAAACTTCACTTCACGTAGAGGCTGGGCCCGCAAACAGAGGGCGTGGGACCTATATCCAGGTATCCGTCAATCTGGTGCCCATAACTTTTGATTTGTAAGGAGTTACACGGCGCACAGCATACCGTTGGAATGTACTTCGAGAGCTCTATGATGGGGTCGCCAAGCCTGCTCTGTTGCGCCTATTTTTGGAGCCCAAAATTGAACATTTTCATAAGTTTTGGGACAATTTTCTTCTTTTGCGGTGTTTTTTCATCCCGAATCGTATGTCGTGAGCCACGAAAAGGACGACAACCTAATCCATCACATTTCTATTACCGAATCACACAGCACCTTGGGCAAGACGACTTCATTTCATTTAGAGGCTGGGCCCACAAATAGAGGGCGTGGGGCTTCTGACTAGGTATTCGTCACTCCGGTGCTCATAACTTTTTATTCGTAAGGAGTTACACAGCGCACAGAATACCGTTGGAAAACACTCCTAGAGCTCTACGACTGGGGCACCAAGCCTGCTCGGCTGCACCTATTTTTGGAGACCAAAATCGAATGTTTTCATATGTTTCAGGACACTTTTCTTCTTTTGCGCTCTTTTTGGGTCCCAGATCGTACGTCGTGAGACGCGAAAAGGACGACTTCCAAATCCATCACATTTCTATTACCGAATCCCAAGGCACCTTGGGCAAGACAGCTTCACTTCACATAGAGAATGGGCCCGCAAACCGAGGGTGTGGGACTTGTGATGAGGTATCTATCGCTCCGGTGCCCATAACTTTTGATCCGTAAGGAGTTACGCGGCGCACAGCATATCGTTGGAAAGCTCTCTAAGAGCTCTACAATGGCGGCACATAGCCGGCTCGGAAGCTCCTATTTTTGGAGCCCAAAATCAAACGTTTTCATCAGTTTCGGGACAGTTTTAATCTTTTGCATTGATTTTTCGTCTCGGATCGTACGTCGTGTGCAGTGAAAAGGATGACAACCTAATCTATCACATTTCTATTTCTGAATCACTCGGCACCTTGGGCAAGACAACTTAACTTCACGTAGAGGTTGGGCCTGTAAACAGAGGGCGTGGGGCTTGTGACCAAGTATCCGTTGCTCCGGTGCCCATAACTTTTGATCCATAAGGAGTTACGCGGCGCACAGTATACCGTTGGAAAGCTCTGTGAGAGCTCTACGACGGGGGCACCTAGCCTGCCCGGATGCGCCTATTTTCGGAGTCCAAAATCAAACATTTTGATTAGTTTCAGGACACTTTTCTTCTTTTGCACTGTTTTTCAATCCCGGATCGTACGTCGTGAGCCGCGAAAAGGACGACAACCTAATCCATCACATTTCTATTATTGAATCACACGGCACCTTGGGCAAGACAACTTCAGTTCACATAGAGGCTTGGCCCGCAAACAGAGGGCGTGGGGCTTGTGACTAGGTATCCGTCACTCCGGTGCCCATAACTTTTGATCCGTAAGGAGTTACGCAGTGCAAAGCATACCGTTGGAAAGCACTCTGAGAGCTCTACGATTGGGGCACCTAGCCTGCAAGGTTGCACCTGTTTTTGGAGCCCAAAATTGAAGATTTTCATAAGTTTTGGGACACTTTTCTTGTTTTGCGCTGTTTTTCCGTTCCAGATAGTACGTCGTGAGCTGCGAAAAGGACGACGACCTAATCCATCACATTTCTATTACCGAATCACACGGCACCTTGGGCAAGACAACTTCACTTCACGTAGAGGCTGGGCCCGAAAACAGAGGTCGTGGGGCTTGTGACTAGGTATTCGTCGCTCCGGTGCTCATAACTTTTGATTCGTAAGGAGTTACACGGCGCACAGCATACCGTTGGAAAGCTCTCTGAGAGCTCAACGACGGAGGCACCAGGCCTGCTCGGCTGCACCTATTTTAGGAGACAAAAATCGAACATTTTCATCTTTTGCACTGTTTTTCAGTCCGAGATCGTACGTCGTGTGCAGCGAAAAAGACGACAACCTAATCTATCACATTTCTATTGCTGAATCACACGGCACCTTGTTCAAGACAACTTAACTTCACGTAGAGGCTGGGCCTGCAAACAGAGGGCGTGGGGCTTGTGACCAGGTATCCGTCGCTCCGGTGCCCATAACTTTTGATCTGTAAGGAGTTACGCCGCGCATGACATACCGTTGGAAAGTTCTCTGAGAGCTCTACGATGGGGGAACCTAGCCTGCTCGGCTGTGCATATTTTCAGAGCCCAAAATAGAAGATTTTCGTAAGTTTTGGGACACTTTTCTTCTTTTACGCTATATTTTCATCCCGGATCGTACGTCGTGAGTGGCGAAAAGGACGACAACCTAATCCAATGTATTTCTATTACCGAATCACATGGCACCTTGGGCAAGACAACTTCACTTCACGAAGAGGCTGGGCCCGCAAACAGAGGGCGTGGGGCTTGTGACCAGGTATCCGTCGCTCCAATGCCCAAAACTTTTGATCTATAAGGAGTTATGCGGCGCACAACATACCGTAAAGCTCTCTGAAAGCTCTACGGCGGGCACCTAGCCTGCCTGGATGCGCCAATTTTTGGAGTCCAAAATCAAACATTTTCATCAGTTTTGGGACACTTTTCTTCTTTTGCACTGTTTTTCTATCCCGGATCATACGTCGTGAGCTGCGAAAAGGACGACAACCTAATCCATCACATTTCTATTACTGAATCACACGGCACCTTGAGCAAGACAACTTCACTTCACGTAGAGGCTGGGCCCGCAAACAGAGGGCGTGGGGCTTGTGACTAGGTATCCGTCACTCCGGTGCCCATAACTTTTGATCCGTAAGGAGTTACGCAGCGTACAACATACCGTTTGAAAGCCCTCTGAGAGCTCTACTATGGGGGCACCTAGCCTGCAAGGTTGCGCCTATTTTTGGACCCCAAAATTGAAGATTTTAATAAGTTTTGGGACGCTTTTCTTGTTTTGTACTATTTTTCCGTCCCAGATAGTACGTCGTGAGCCGCGAAAAGGACGACAACCTATTCCATCACATTTCTATTACCGAATCACACGGCACCTTGGGCAAGACAACTTCACTTCACGTAGAGGATGGGCCCACAAACAGAGGGCGTGGGGCTTGTGACCAGATATCCGTCGCTCCGGTGCCCATAACTTTTTATTTGTAAGGAGTTACGCGGCGCACATCATACCATTGGAAAGCTCTCTGAAAGTTCTACGATGGGGGCACCTAGCCTGCTGTGCAGCGCCTATTTTCGGAGCCCAACTTCGAACATTTTCATAAGTTTTGGGATACTTTTCTTTTTTTACGCTGTTTTTTCGTTCCGAATCGTGCATCGTGAGCCGCGAAAAGGACGACAACCTAATCCATCACATTTCTATTATCGAATCACATGACACCTTGGGCAAGACAACTTCACTTCACGTAGAGGCTGGGCCCGCAAACAGAGGGCGTGGGGCTTGTGACTAGGTATCCGTTGCTCTAGTGCCCATAACTTTTGATGTGTAAGGAGTTACGCGGCGCACAGCTTATCGTTGGAAAGCTCTCCGAGAGCTCTACGACGTGGGAGCAAGCCTGCTCGGCTGTGCCTATTTTGGAGCACAAAATTGAACATGTTCATTAATTTCGGGACACTTTTCTTCTTTTACGCTGTTTTTCAGTCCCGGATCGTACGTCGTGAGCCGTGAAAAGGACGACAACCTAATCCATTACATTTTTATTACCAACTCTAATGCCACCTTGGGCAAGACAACTTCAATTCACTTAGAGGCTGGGCCCGCAAACAGAGGGCATGGGACTTATGACCAGGTGTCCGTCGCTCCGGTGCCCTTAACTTTTGATCCGTAAAGAGTTACACGGCGCACAGCATACCGTTGGAAAGCTCTCTGAGAGCTCTACGATGGGGGCACCTAGCCTGCTCGGTGTCACCCATTTTCGGAGCCCAAAATTAAACATTTTCATAAGATTTTGGACATTTTTCTTCTTTTGCGCTATTTTTCCATCCCGAATCGTACGTCGTGAGCCGCGAAAAGGACGACAACCTAATCCATCACATTTCTATTACCGAATCACATGGCACCTTGGGTGTCACACCCTAACCTGGCCTATAAGGTTAGACTAGGGTGTGATCTAAATATTCAAGTCATATCACATACTTAACCGTTTATGAAGATTTAACACTTAATGTTTTAACCTAAACTTCAAAATTTCTCAAAAAATCGGCAGCATAATGGTTGTAATTGGGCTCTTTGGTTTGACCTAATTCTCTAAACGCCTCAAATTTTCCAATTCTCAATCTCATTTCTAACTAAGATTACTATTTACCATCAATTGAAATGCCTACTGGTTATCTCGATGTCTCGTTTGATTAATAACCTAGCATGATACTATGTCTCGTTTGTTTGTTTATCCTCGTTACAAAAGTACCTGTTGATCTTAGCTTAACAACGAGTACCTGCTTAAGATTTGGTTGGTTCATTTTACTTAGCCCTTACCTAATACTTCATAATCCTATTATAGATACTAGCAGCAATAATAGCAAAATGACCATAGTAGTGTCTAGTGTCTGTTTAGTAAATATCAGTACAAACCAAAATTAGACCCCAAGTTACAATGGGGGTCTTTTACATTACAAACATTGAGCAACATAAAAAGAAATAGTCTTCAGGTAGCATAGTTCACAAATAGCCATAATCACGCAAAGCACGTAGGATAGGTAATCACTCCAAGGAATCATCGTTAGGCACATCGTCCTCAGGTACCTGTTCTTGATCTTCTTCACCTGAGATGATAAAAGAGGGTGAGTCCTTATGAACTCAGTGAGGGGGAACGAGAAATAGGTTTTGAAACTCATTTTTCGGTTCAACTTATGAAAATCCTTTTGTAAGCATGAATGTACACAATTAAGTACATAACAATAATATAAAGTAAATGAACACAATTACCAGTCTTTCCTCCCCGAGGTCCTCTAGGAACCAAGCGAGAGTACTTATACATCTAGTAAAAGGATACGGTGAGCTTTTGCTCTCAGTTGTTGCGGCCGACTTCAAATCATCCCCTTATCACGCCAAGTGGGTGTACTTCGGATGTACCACGAAATCCTACGACCCAACTCTCCGAGGAAGTCTAGCCTCCAAGCGAGAGAGGGAATTGGACAACGGTAGTCACGGTTGCACCGGCAAGCCCTATACCGCCCGGTGTGCGTGAACGCTACCATGCCAGAATGAAAGGTTGCAACCTTATATGCAATGCACATTTATGACATTTAATATATCACATTAGGAGGACAACAAAGTAGGTTGCCTCTAGACAGTCATAAGATTGAACATTGACAAGTAAACAAGCGAGGCACGAATAGACAAGTAATTTCACTTGAAAGGCACATGGAGTTAAATGAACATTAAACGGGAAGCCATGTACGCACGTAAATTAAGTCATATAACTCAATTCAAAGTCCACGTAATCCAATAATAAGACTATTCAACATGCAACCACATTTACGTGGGTTAGGACGTAAGAAAGGTCTATTTGTCAACATGCAATGATCAAAATCACACTTAGGGCTATAAGGGAAACTACGGGCAGCCTACTCAACATATAATTATACACAATATCCAAAGGATCAACACTTAGCAAGTTTACCTAGTCACTAGGGTTTCCATTTCGTGCTTACCCGTGCGATTAAGCCTCAAGTCAACCCAAAATCAATCTCAAGCCTTGCATCAATTAATTCAAACATCCCCAAGTACTCAAAACAGTCCACACAACATCCCAATGCCACAATCCCAAGCATTTAATACCACAAGAGAAGTTACAACAAATTTTCTAAGCATATAACTAAGTGAAACCCTCACTGCAATAGGCTGTTTTCTCACAATCATTAAGACAAGTAAACAATCTCTAATTCCAGTGAATAAGATGTCAAATTAAATCTTAAGAAATGAACTAAAATCAGAAACAAACCTTGCATCATTTGGAGTTCGGGTCCAACAGTTATAGCCAAAACAGTGGGATTGCACAAAACAGTCCAGATTTGAACACATTTCAATACTTGTCATTTTTGAGGTCCTTAGGGTCAGATTTAGCCTTAGTCCATTTCTGACGAAAATGTCCAGAACTGAAAATTCTAGCAACACACCAAATTTCATGCATTTAGGACATCATTTACTAAGCCAAAACTGGTTCGTTCTACCAAATTTGGACACATTTTAATGATTTGCCATTTTGAGGACCTTAGAGTCAAAATTAGCTTTGGTATATTTCTGGGAAAAATGTTCAAAACCGGAGAACCTAGTTACCTACCAATTTTCATGCATTTGCAACATCATTTTCCTAGCCAAACTCACCTCACAACAACAAGACTGAGAGCTGTCACCAAACCCGATTTCATCTATCATCATCTTCAAGCCAAAATCTTGCCATGCATGGTTGTAAAAGCTTATGAACACACATATAACTCAAGTACAGAAGCAAAGACATACATTTAAGAGCATGCATGTGGATTTTTGAAAGATTTTCAAGAAGTTTTAGCCCTCACCTTAGCAAATCAACAAGAAGATGCACAAAACTTTGATGAAGCACAAATTTCTTCTTCTTTCTTGCTTAGCCGAGACTCCAACTCGATTTTCTCTATTTTTCCTAGCTTAGTGTCCAAGTTCTTAGTAGATGTATATGGTTAGAACAAGAAGAAAAGAAATGGAAGCTAGCAAACTCACCAAGGCCGAAATGGTGACTCAAAGAGCTTGCATGTGTGATTCTTGCAACTTAGCTGGCTTGGTCGAGTCTCTTTGCTTGTTGCTTGTCTTGATGCACCATGGAATGATGAAGATGAGCAATGGTAAGATGAAACTCAGCCAAGGCCGAGAGAGAGAGAGAAGAATGAGAGGGAGAGAGAGAAATGTGAGGAGAATGAGAGAAATGAAAAAAAAATGATAGCTTTTGCAAATGTTGATGCAAGTGTTCGGCCTTGAGCTTAGCAATTCTGATTTTCATGTCTTCAAGAAGCATTTTGAAATTCCTAGCATGGGCATGGAGCATCTTGTCGAGATTGGTGGAGTTTTGAGGAGGTCTTTGAGCAATTTTTTATGCATTTGCGTCATAGAATTGTCATAAGTTGTCTAGAATTAATTTTGAATTGAGCAAGCAAGCATAAAAGCCACAAGGTGGTCGGCCAAGGCTTAAGAAATCTGAATTTTTGTCATCTTTTGGAGTATTATTTAATTGTGTGTTGAAAGTGCAAAAAGAATAAGGAATAAAGAATAAGGAATGTCTAGCTTTTTGTGAGATTTTGTCTTCTAGTGGGTTGAATTAGTAATTTAATATTAGTTAGTGGGATTTGTAGGATTAATTAATGATCTAGTGCTTCGTGTAAGATGCTTTCTTGATTAGCGTAAGGGCACGCTTTCCTAGGTCTAGGGCACGCACTACAAGGTAGGGCACGAAATACGAGACGAACGCACATTTTTTAAGTAAATGCACGCAACCCTAAATGAATGCACGTAATTCAATGCATGGTACACAAAACGAACACAATTCTTAAACCTAAGTCAAGGCACATAAATCTAGGTTAGGGCACACGAAATGAGGTATCGCACACAAATCGAGGTCGGGCCTCACATCCTCCCCTCCTTAAAAGAATTTCGTCACGAAATTCAATATTACCTTTGAAATAAAGCTGGATATTGCTGCTTCATCTGGTCTCGCCTTTCCCACGTTGCTTCTTCAACTCCATGATGATCCCACAACACTTTCACCATTGGTATAGTTCTGTTGCGCAAATCCTGATCTTGCTGGTCTAGGATGCGAATGGGCTTCTCCTCATAAGACAAGTTCTCCCGAAGCTGCAACGGTTCTGGCTCCAAGATATGCGATGGATCAGGGTGATACTTCCGCAGCATTGAAACATGAAAGACGTCATGAATATTGGAGAGGTTTTGGGGTAGTGCCAGGCGATACGCCAATTTTCCAATCTTCTCAATTATCTCAAATGGTCCTACAAATCTCGGGCTCAACTTTCCACCCTTGTCGTGTTTAATCAGTCCCCTCCGAGGTGATATCTTCAAGAACACCTTGTCGCCGACCTCAAACTCTAGACTCCGTCTCCGTCGGTCTGCATAGCTCTTCTGCCTGCTTTGGGCGGTAAGCATCCGTTTCCGGATGAGGTGGATATTATCAACAGTCTTCATAAGTTCAGGTAGAAGGGTCGGGTCAAAAGTCTTCGTTTCACCTACTTCATCCTAGTAAATTGGGGATCGACACTTACGTCCATAGAATGCCTCAAAAGGGGCCATCCCGATAGTGGCTTGATAGTTGTATTATAAGCGAACTCCGCCAGGGACAGATATTTCTCCCAACCTTTCCCGAAGTCTAAAACATACGCCCTCAGCATATCCTCCAGAATCTGAATAGTTCTCTCCGATTGTCCATCAGTCTGAGGGTGATAAGCCGTGCTGAAACTCAACTTCGTTCCCAAGGCTTCTTGCAATCTCTTCAAAAATCAGGAAGTAAAACAAGGATCCCTATCCGATACAATACTCACAGGCATCCCGTGCAATCTTACAATCTCCGCCACATACATATCTCCCAATCTCTCAGGACTATCCTCCTTGTTCATCGGTAAGAAGTGTGCCGACTTAGTCAACCTATCCACTATGACCCAAACGGTGTCACGACCCTTTTGTGACCTGGGCAGGTCCATAACAAAGTCCATAGTTATGTGTTCCCATTTCCATTGAGGAATCTCCAACGGTTGAAGTAAACCTGCGGGTCGTTGATGTTCTGCTTTGACTCTCTGGCAAGTCAAACACCGTGCCACAAACTCCGCAATCTCTCTCTTCATGTTATTCCACCAATAGTGTTGCTTCAAATCCCGGTACATCTTTGTTCCACCGGGGTGAATAGTGTATCTTGAATTATGGGCTTCTTCAAGAATCTTCTTTTTCAGCTCTGGCTCATTGGGAACACAAATTCGATTCCTAAACCTCCAAATACCATCATCATGAAACTTGAAATCTGCGTTGCTTTCTTTAATCTTCTGAAATTGTTGGTCCTTCTGTTGAGCCTCTCGCAACTCGGACAACAAGGTCGATTGAACTTGTGTAGTGGCAAAAAGTAATCCTTTTCGAGTCAATTGTGGTTTCCACAAAAATGCTTCCTCCAACAACTCTTGCACCTTAACTTCTAGTTTTGCCATGCTCGCTTTCCTACTTAAGGCATCTGCAACTACATTTGCTTTACCGGGCACATAATTGATTGTGCTGTTATAATCATCGAAAAGCTCCATCTACCGCCTTTGCCTCATAGTCAACTCCTTTTGAGTGAACAAGTATTTCAAGCTCTTGTGAACAGTAAATACCTCAAACTTGTTACCCCACAGATAATGCCTCCATTTCTTGAGTGCAAACACAATAGCTGCTAATTCCAGATCATGCGTTGGGTAGTTCAATTCATACGGCATTGGTTTCCTAGAAGCATACGCAATCACTCTACCATTTTGCATCAACACACAACCCAATCCTTCCTTCAAAGTATCGCTATAAATTACAAAACCTTGACTTCCTTCAGGCAATGCAAGAACAGGTATGGTAGTCAATCTCCTCTTCAACTCTTGGAAGCTGTTCTCACACTTATCATCCCACACGAACTTTGTTTTCTTTTGAGTGAGCTTTGTAAGTGGTCCTGCAATCTTAGAGAAATCTTTCACGAATCTCCGATAATAGCCGGCTAGACCAAGAAAACTCCGAATCTCCGTAACATTCTCCGGCTTCTTCCAAGACATCACTGCTTCTATCTTTGCTGGATCCACCGCTATTCCCTCTTGCGATATGATATGCCCAAAAAATGCAATCTGTTGCAACCAAAATTCACACTTGCTAAACTTTGCATACAATTGATGCTCTCGAAGTTTATGCAGTACCAACCGCAGATGTTGTTCATGCTCAGCCTCAGATTTCGAGTATACCAAAATATCATCAATGAAGATCACCACAAATTGGTCCAAGCAAGGTTGAAACACCCTGTGCATCAAATCCATAAAAGCTGCAGGGGCATTAGTTAGTCCAAATGGCATCACCACATATTCATAATGCCCATATCTTGTCCTGAAAGCCGTTTTAGGCAAATCTTCATTTTTGATCCGCAACTGATAATGTAATACCCGAGCCCGGAATGTGTGATTTTCTTGTTTATTATTTTGAAAATTATATTTTCTTAGATTCTTTGAAATTTAATTGTTATTTCTTTATTGTCGCAAAGAGCATTGCATTTCGAGAGCGATAGGTAGAGGGTGACTTTTAGTCCTCAACAAATAGTGAAACTAGTATTTTGGTATCTTAAATTTATGTTTTATTTGTTGTTAGCTAGAATTAATTTTGGTGATAGTTATTTTAGCTTAAAATGCATGAAAATAAGCTAAATTGACCAATTTTAAGTTAGTTGACCAAGGGGTTTGACTAGTTGACCAAGTTGTCATCTTTTAATAGTTAAAACATAACAAAATAAAAAAAAACAAGCACAAATCAGTCTTGAGCTGGCCGAAACTCTAGGGAGAAAAAAAAACCATTTTCAAATCTTCAATCTTCAAATCTTCACGTGAGCTCGTGCGGAGTTGTTACTGAGGCATCCAGCAAGGTTTTCTTAGCGACTAGGAGTGCCTAAGGTGAGGGAAGCACATTATTTGTGCAATTGAATAACATGTTTATCAACTTTGTGATTTTTAGATTTTATCTGTAGATTTTTGTTTTAATCATTTTAATGCCTAAAGAATATTCCTTGACAATTGTAGAACATGTATTTATAGCTTTTTAACATTTTCTGCGGTTGAATGTTGAGATTGCAATATTAAATTGATAGTTGAATAGTAATATGTGAATAGTAAAACATTTAAACGATGAAGTTGCATTGTTATGCTTTCTATTGATGTAGAAAGATGCTAGATATGCTAGAATACCTAAATGCATGGTTTTTTTAGGTTGCGTAATGGAAAAAATGAGAAATATACATTGGTGAAAGTTGGGGTCGTTTAGGTCGAGTTTAGCGTTTTCTTGTTTCACGTGATGGCATTGTCTTGGGAGGCCATGGAAGCACTTTTGGTGCGGTTATGGTATTGGTTGGGTGTTTGGTTAGAGTAGTTGTAGTTCAAACGAGCAAAGGGAGAAATCGGGGCTTTGCGTGAATTCTAAGGTTAAGTAGGGTTTCGGGGTCTTTAGACGTGCCTTATGGTGACCTAGGAGGATTGGCGAAGTCGGTTTTCAGAACTCGTGGCTCGTTTGGAAATGGTAGTGTTTTGATAGTTGCGGTCGATTTGTGATTTTACTTGTTTTCTTGATATTATGCCTATAGAATGTTTAAATATAACTTGATATGCTTGTTTGAGTTGATTTTGATTGGAATGGTTATCAACTATTGCTATTGAGTGCGAGAGTAACTTACTTTGTTATTCTCCCACGTGTGGCTTTATTGCTCGATTGTTGCATTGTATATTGTATTGCATTCATAGAGTCAGGGCGGTGTGATGGGCCTCTCTGGGTAGCCTCGAGTTGCCAGTGTTGGTTGCCCTAGCTCCGTGTCCTATTCCCTTTCTCGCTTGGGTTGCCTCCCAGGGAGATTTGGGTCGTAGAATTGATGGATACTTCCGGGGTATTCCAAACTAGTGTTATAAGGTGGTTTGGGCCGGCGCGTCGTCATCAAATTCGTGATTGAAAGTTGCTCATGGAAAGTGTATCGTATCCTTCGAATGAGTGTTTATAGTTTTAATGCTTGCCTTGCTTTATTGATGGCTTTGTTTGTATCTCTATATGATAATTGTATGAATTGCTTGACTATTTGCATTGCATTCACCTCTCATCTCCGTCCTTGAGACCAATAACCCTCGCTGAGCAATAGTTTTTGCTCATTCCTTTATATACTATATTTTACAGGAGTAGTTGAAGCGGACCCTATTGAGGTAATAGAGGAGGAGGAGCAAGTGGAGGTGTTTCCATGATAGCACTTCTTTGCTTAGCTGGTGGTTGGTTGCCAGACTTTTGTACGAGCCTTGCTTGATATGTATATTGCTTGGATGACGATTTATTTTGAGGCTTGTAGCCTTGTATGTAGTTCTATTTTGAGGCCTTTATGGTCTTTTGTTGTAAATTTGTAAAGTTATACTCTTATGACTAGTAAAGAATTGCATACTAATGGTTAAATGTTTAGTGGCATAAATACTTGTGTAGTATGCATGGCATTTTGGTTTGGAAAGTTGGTTAATAAGAAGATGTACGTTTTTGAAAGAAAGTTGGCTTGTTTTAATTGTTTTATGGCTTTCGCGAGTACTATGTTGATTTTAGGGTTTTCAGATCGTCCGCGGTACAGAGGAGACTCCGTCCGTGTGTCGGGTCCAGGCTTGGCCTTTTGCGGGGTCGGGTCGGGGCATGACATCTTTAGGTGGTATCAGAGCATGATAGTCTTGCATGAGCCGGGATATGTTTCTCGGTTTGTGGGGTAAAGGTCTAAAATGCTAAAGTGTTATTGTGTGATTGTTAAGTGAAAAGTTCTATAGCATGATTATGTGAACTTGAGTGTTTTGTGGTTAAGTGAAATGGTTGGCATGTCAATCTTGTTTTATGTGAATTGTGTGATAGGATATTTGATTGATATTGATTTGAGTGTTATCAAATCTTATGTGCTATATTTCTGTCTATATACTGCTTTTATATGCTGCCAGCTATTGTGAGTTGTTACTATGCCGCCACATCGTGGTATTCAAGGTCAAGGGGGAGATGAAGAGGCAGCAGAATAGGGTCATCAACCGTTGCCTGAACAGTTTATGGCTACTATGACCACTGCAGTTGACCGGATTACACAGGTACTGCATGAGCAGAGGCAGGACAGGAATAATAATCCCCAGGGAAATCAAGCTAATCCTGGTGGACAGGGGTATAGGGTTGAGAATAACCAGTTGGAGAAATTCCTGAGGCACGAGCCGGGTAAGTTCTTTGGAGAGCCAGATGATGAGGCAGCCGAGAGATGGATTAATCGTGTTGAGAAAATTTTTGCTGCTTTGAGGTACACTGATGAGGCAAGAATAGATTGTGCGGCATTCCTGTTAGAGGGCGACGCCGAACAGTGGTGGAACACTGTCAGGAGGAGGTGGGACTGTGAGGATGTACCGCATTTGTTGGATGATTTTGTGAGTGAGTTTCGGGACAAGTATATTCCCGAGATGGCTATGGAAAGGAGGGAAGACGAGTTTGTGGCCCTAAAGCAGGGAAATATGATTGTTGCATAGTATGAGGCTAGGTTTGTCAGCCTGTCGAGGTATATGCCCGAGCTGGTACGGCCAGCTAGGAGGATGATCCATAGGTTTGTTCGTGGGCTGAGGATGGATATACAGCTACATTTGACTGGGCAGACCTACACTACTTTTCCCGAGGCATTTCAAGCAGCCTCGAAGTTTGAGAAATGGAAGGCTGGGATGATAGCGGAGAGTAGTCAGCCGAGTAAGAAACAATATTTGGGCCAGAGCAGCCAGAGTCAGCCAAGGTAGTATCAGACTTCTGCGCAGGTTCCTCAGCAACGTCCGTATCAGCCACATCATCAGATTCAGGCTAGGCCAGCTGTGACTAGACCTCAACAGGGAGGTACAGTTCCTACTATTGCCAAAGCCCCCGCAACTACAGGAAACACTGTTGTAAGACAAAATCAGCAGTGTAACTTTTGTTATCGATCGGGGCACATTGAGGCTAATTGCTAGAGGAAGAGTGGTAAATGCACTGGTTGTGGGAGTGATGACCATAGGGTGAGAGATTGCCCTAAGTATAAGAATGTTCAGGGTCGTACTGGAGGCCAAGGTGTGCAGAATAGGGCTGCAGGTGCAGGTCCAGCACAGAGGGTACAGGCTAGGGTCTTTGCACTAGATGCAGATGAGCTACCCGATACTACAGCTATAGTGGAAGGTACCTTTCTTCTCAATACTCAGCCAGTTAAAGTTTTGATTGATCCCGGATCTACACATTCGTTTATAACTCTTGCATGTGCACGATCTGTGAATGTTTGCATTGATAAACTGCCGCATGAAGTTGAAGTTAGTACGCCTTTGGGTGCGAAATTTGTTACTGAGTCTATTTGCAAATCTTGTGATATCTACATTGAGAGCCGTAAATTTCCTGCTGATTTAATTATGTTGCCCTTCCGTGACTTTGAAATCATTTTGGGAATGGATTGGTTGGGTAAATACTATGCTCAGTTGGATTGTAGAACAAAAATTGTTTATCTTCAGATTCCTGACCTACCGGTACTAGAGATTGGTGGGAATTGCAGGGCTGCCCGAATTCCTCTTTTATCATCGATCAAGGCTTCTAAGTTGTTGAATAAAGGTTGTGAAGCTTACTTAGCTTATTTGATCAATCAGCCTACTGATAAGTTGAATTTGAATGAGCTTCCAATTGTTAAAGACTTCCTTGGTGTATTTCCCGAGGAATTACCGGGTTTACCACCGGATAGGGAGATTGAATTCGTGATTGACCTTATGCCAGGCACTGCGCCAATTTCTACAAGTCCTTATAGAATGGCATCAGCTGAACTTCAGGAATTAAAAATTTAGCTTCAGAACTTGCTTGAGAAAGGGTTTATACAACCTAGTTCTTCGCCGTGGGGTGCACCTGTGTTGTTTGTGAGAAAGAAAGACGGCACGCTACGGTTATGTATTGATTACAGAGGACTTAATCAAGTCACCATTAAGAACAAATACCCCTTGCCGTTGATTGAAGAATTGTTTGACCAGTTGCAGGGTGCGAGTGTTTACTCTAAATTTGACTTGAGGCAGGGTTACTATCAACTCAGAATTCGGAGTGACGATATACCTAAAACGACATTCAGGACTGGATATGGCCACTATGAATTTGTTGTGTTACCGTTTGGTTTGACGAATGCACCAGCCGCATTCATGGACTTAATGCAGAGGGTCTTTCGACCTTGTCTTGATCAGTTTGTCGTAATCTTTATTGACGACATTTTAGTGTATTCTAAGAATGAGGCTGAACATGAACAACATTTGAAGATTGTGCTCCAGACTTTGCAAGAAAATAAGCTTTTTGCAAAATTCAGCAAGTGTGAATTCTGGTTGAATCAGATATCTTTTCTAGGCCATATCATTTCAGATCAAGGAGTTTCAGCAGACCCAGCTAAGATTGAAGTTGTTTCATCTTGGAAGAGACCTGAAACGGTGTCAGAGATTCAGAGTTTTCTGGGTTTGGCAGGTTACTATCGGAGGTTTGTTAAAGACTTTTCCAAAATCTCTGGACCTTTAAGCCAGTTGACTCGAAAGAAAGTTACTTACAACTGGGATGGTAAATGTGAATCCAATTTCCAAGAACTGAAGAAGAGACTAACTACAGCTCCTATACTAGCTTTACCTGAGGGTACAGAAAACTTTGTTGTCTACAGTGATGCATCTAAAGAAGGTTTGGGATGTGTTTTAATGCAGAATGGTAAGGTGATTGCTTATGCTTCTAGCATGTTGAAACCATATGAAGTCAATTACCCTACACATGATCTGGAGTTAGCTGCAGTTGTGTTTGCTTTAAAGAAATGGCGTCATTACTTGTGGGGTGGCATATTTGAAATTTTTACTAACCACAAGAGTCTCAAATATTTATTTTCACAAAAGGATTTGAATATGAGGCAGCAAAGATGGCTAGAGCTATTAAGTGGTTACAACTGTTCTATAAACTATGTGCCAGGTAAGGCAAATGTTGTTGCAGATGCTTTGAGCCGAAAGGCTACTGTTACAAGTTTAATTATCAAGGATTGGGAGACTTTGGAGGAAATATGTTCATGGAAGCCAGAAGCTACTGAGGTAGGGATTCAATTTGCTAGCTTACAAATTCAGTCGGGATTGCTAGCACAGATCAGAGAGGCTCAGAAGACTGATCCTCACATCTTGAAAATCCAAGAAAAAGCAAAAGGGGGAGAGTCAGAGTTTAAATTACATGCAGATGGTATCTTTAGATTCAGGGACAGAGTGTGTGTTCCTGGTGATCCGACTTTGAAGAATGAGATTCTGTCCGAGGCACATAATTCAAGGTATACGATTCACCCGGGTAGTACTAAAATGTATAGAGATTTGAAACAACACTTCTGGTAGAACAATATGAAGAGGGAGATTGCTGGGTATGTATCCAGGTGTTTAACTTGTCAGAGGGTTAAAGTTGAGCATCAGAGGCCAGCTGGGCTTCTGTAACCGTTGTCGATTCCGCAATGGAAATGGGTGCATATAACAATGGACCTTGTGACCGATCTTCCTAGATCTCCTAGAGGATATGATTCTGTTTGGGTTGTTGTGGACCGATTGACTAAAGTTTCACATTTTATTCCTGTAAACAAACAGGATATCCTTGATAAATTAGCTGAGCTTTATGTTGCTAATATTGTGAGACTGCATGGTGTGCCACAGAGTATAGTGTCAAATAGAGATCCAAGATTTAGATCTCATTTTTGGCAGAAGTTGCAAGAGGCCATGTGAACTAAATTGAGCTTCAGTACTGCATACCATTCACAAACTGATGGCCAGTCTGAGAGAACTATCAGGATCTTGGAAGACATGCTTCGGGCATGTGTGTTAGACTTTGGGAAGAATTGGGAGAAGTTTTTGCCTTTAGCGGAGTTCGCCTACAATAATAGTTATCAATCTACTATAGGTATGGCTCCCTACGAGGTATTGTACGATCATAAATGCAGATCCCCATTGTATTGGGAAGAGGTTGGAGAGATGAGAACAGTTGATCCGACTGTGTTACCTGAGATGATTAAGATGGTAGATAATGTTCACCTTATTCGCCAACGTATGCTTACAGCTCAGAGTCGTCAGAAGAGTTATGTAGATAAACACCATCGGGATCTTGAATTTGATTTGGGAGATTGGGTGTTTCTTAAGATTTCTCCTCGAAAGGGATTGATTCGGCACGGTAAGAGCAGGAAACTTAGTCCCAAGTATGTGGGTCCGTATGAGATCACCGAAAAGGTAGGTCATTTAGCTTACCGGTTAGCTTTGCCTCCGAGCTTGTCGAGATTGCACGATGTTTTCCACGTGTCAATGTTAAAGAAGTATCATCCAGATCCTTCGCATGTACTTGAACCAGAGCCTTTGCAGATTGAGGTGAAGTTGTCTTATGAGGAGAAACCGATTTGAATTGTGGATCGAAAAGTTCAGGAACTTCGCAGAAAGAGTATTCCGTTAGTAAAGGTTCTGTGGAATCATCATGGGTTTGAGGAAGCAACTTAGGAAAGAAAGGACCAAGTTCGGAATCAGTATCCGGAGTTGTTTGTTGACCAGGTAAGAATTGCGTGGGCGCAATTGTTTTAAGGGGGGGATGGTGTAATACCTGAGCCCGAAATGTGAGATTTTCTTGTTTATTATTTTGAAAATTATATTTTCTTAGATTCTTTGAAATTTAATTGTTATTTCTTTATTGTCGCAAAGAGCATTGCATTTTGAGAGCGATAGGTAGAGGGTGACTTTTAGTCCTCAACAAATAGTGAAACAAGTATTTTGGTGTCTTAAATTTATGTTTTATTTGTTGTTAGCTAGAATTAATTTTGGTGATAGTTATTTTAGCTTAAAATGCATGAAAATAAGCTAAATTGACCAATTTTAAGTTAGTTGACCAAGGGGTTTGACTAGTTGACCAAGTTGTCATCTTTTAATAGTTAAAACATAACAAAATAAAAAAAAAACAAGCACAAATCAGTCTTGAGCTGGCCGAAACTCTAGGGAGAAAAAAAAACCATTTTCAAATCTTCAATCTTCAAATCTTCGCGTGAGCTCGTGCAAGGTTATTACCGAGGCATCCAGTAAGGTTTTCTTAGCGACTAGGAGTGCCTAAGGTGAGGGAAGCACGTTATTTGCGCAATTGAATAACATGTTTATCAACTTTGTGATTTTTAGATTTTATTCGTAGATTGTTGTTTTAATCATTTTAATGCCTAAAGAATATTCCTTGACAATTGTAGAACATGTATTTATAGCTTTTTAACATTTTCTGCGGTTGAATGTTGAGATTGCAATATTAAATTGATAGTTGAATAGTAATATATGAATAGTAAACCCTTGAAACGATGAAGTTGTGTTGTTATGCTTTCTGTTGATGTAGAAAGATGCTAGATATGCTAGAATGCCTAAATGCATGGTTTGTTTAGGTTGCGTAATGGAAAAAATGAGAAATATACATTGGTGAAAGTCGGGGTCGTTTAGGTCGAGTTTAGCATTTTCTCGTTTCGCGTGATGGCATTGTCTTGGGAGGCCATGGAAGCACTTTTGGTGCGGTTATGGTGTTGGTTGGGTGTTTGGTTAGAGTAGTTGTAGTTCAAACGAGCAAAGGGAGAAATCGGGGCTTTGCGTGAATTCTAAGGTTAAGTAGGGTTTCGGGGTCTTTAGACGTGCCTTATGGTGACCTAGGAGGATTGGCGAAGTCGGTTTCCAGAACTCGTGCCTCGTTTGGAAATGGTAGCGTTTTGATAGTTGGGGTCGATTTGTGATTTTACTTGTTTTCTTGATATTATGCCTATAGAATGTTTAAATATAGCTTGATATGCTTGTTTGAGTTGATTTTGATTGGAATGGTTATCAACTGTTGCTATTGAGTGTGAGAGTAACCTACTTTGTTATTCTCCCACGTGTGGCTTTATTGCTCGATTGTTGCATTGTATATTGTATTGCATTCATAGAGTCAGGACGGTGTGATGGGCCTCTCTAGGTAGCCTCGGGTTGCCAGTGTTGGTTGCCCTAGCTCTGTGTCCTATTCCCTTTCTCGCTTGGGCTGCCTCCCAAGGAGATTTGAGTCGTAGAATTGATGGATACTTCTGGGGTATTCCAAACTGGTGTTATAAGGTGGTTTGGGCCGGCGCGTCGTCATCAAATTCGTGATTGAAAGTTGCTCGTGGAAAGTGTATCGTATCCTTTGAATGAGTGTTTATAGTTTTAATGATTGCCTCGCTTTATTGATGGCTTTGTTTGTATCTTTATATGATAATTGTATGAATTGCTTGACTATTTGCATTGCATTCACCTCTCATCTCCGTCCTTGAGACCAATAACCCTCGCTGAGCAATAGTTTTTGTTCATTCCTTTCTGTACTATATTTGACAGGAGTAGTTGAAGCGGACCCTATTGAGGTAATAGAGGAGGAGGAGCAAGTGGAGGTGTTTCCGTGATAGCACTTCTTTGCTTAGCTGGTGGTTGGTTGCCAGACTTTTGTGCGAGCCTTGCTTGATATGTATATTGCTTGGATGACGCTTTATTTTGAGGCTTGTAGCCTTGTATGTAGTTCTATTTTGAGGCCTTTATGGTCTTTTGTTTTAAAGTTGTAAAGTTATACTCTTATGACTAGTAAAGAATTGAATACTAATGGTTAAATGTTTAGTGGCATAAATACTTGTGTAGTATGCATGACATTTTGGTTTGGAAAGTTGGTTAATAAGAAGATGTATGATTTTGAAAGAAAGTCGGCTTGTTTTAATTGTTTTATGGCTTTCGCGAGTACTATGTTGATTTTAGGGTTTTCGGATCGTCCGCGATACAGAGGAGACTCCGTCCGTGTGTCGGGTCCGGGCTTGGCCTTTTGCGGGGTCGGGTCGGGGCGTGACAGATAATACCCTTGCCTCAAGTCGAGTTTCGAATACACTTTGGCTCCTTGAAGTTGATCAAATAGCTCGTCGATCAGTGGAAATGGGTATTTATTCTTGACAGTCACTTGGTTCAATCCTCGGTAATCGATGCATAGCCTCAACGTTCCGTCTTTCTTCTTTACAAATAGAACTGGTGCACCCTATGGTAAAGAACTCGGTTGAACAAACCCCTTCTTCAACAATCCTTGCTATTGGTCCTTCAATTCTTGTAGCTCGGCCGGTGCCATCCGATAGGGGGCTTTAGATAACGGCTGGGTGTCAGGCAGTAACTCTATAATGAACTCGATCTCCCGATTTGGGGGTAAACCGGGCCATTCTTCTAGAAACACATCCACATAGTCTTTGATCACAGGCATTTCCTCCAACTTAGCTTTATCCGATGGCTTGTTGATGATGTAAGCTAAGTATCCACTACACCCTTTTCTCAAGGACTTCACTACTTTCGTAGATGAAATGATGGAACTCCCGGTGAAATCTCTCCGGCCTACTACCTCCAGTATTGGTTGACCAGGTACCCAGAACGTTATAATCTTCGTCCGGCAATCTAGTTGGACAAGATGTTTTGCCAACCAGTCCATCCCTAAAATGACCTCATAGTCTTGAAAAGGTAATACAATAAGATTGGCTGAGAATTGCCTATCCTTAATTTGGATTTTACATGCTTTACAAGCTGAGCTAGTAACAAGTTTAGAACCCATTCGAGTACCAACTTCTACTTCGTATGGCAAATATACAACTTTCAGTTTCACACGTTCCACACATAAGGGAGTAATAAATGAATGAGTAGCACCTGGGTCAATTAGCACCCTAACAGGTTGATTCAGTATGAAGAATGTACCTTCAACAACAGCGGTCTCATCTGGAAGCTCCTCGCACTCAATAGCATAATCTCGAGCCTGAACTCTAGGAACTGGAGTCTTGCCTCTACCAGCTGGTTTAACCTGATTCTGTCCTGCCTGCCATTTAGGGCAATCCTTGATCTAATGCTGATCACTGCCACATCTCACACATCGTCCCGACTTCTTCCAACACTGGGCCTCGGTATGCCCCTTCTTGTCACAGTAAGAACAGTTGACAGACTGAGTAGCAGGTGAACTACCTGTGGATCCGCGGGTGGAAAAGGCTGATGGCGCTTTCGTCGGGCCACAGTTATTCACTGGTCTGTTCTGGATCTGGCCCTGATTACGACTCTGGCTTTGGAATTTCCTCTACTGACCTGGAGGTTGGTATGGTTTCTTGTTCGGCTGACTCGAACAGGCTCTATCAAGTTTTCTCTTCTCAACTCGTGAAGCAGCAGCAAAGAGAGCAGAATAAGTATCTAAGTCATGAGAAGCCAACTGGTCCTGAATCTCTGGCCTCAATCCAATCGTAAATTTCCACATCTTCGCCTCTGGAGTACTGACCATATATTGAGCATAATGGGACAGTCGGTCAAAACGAGCCTCGTATTGGGCCACCGTCATGTTACCCTGGGTCAAGTGCACGAACTCGTCAATCCGCCTCTGCCTGGAAATTGCAGGTACATATTTCTCCTTGAATACCTTAACGAAATTACCCCACAAGGGAGGTGTCTGATCAGTTTCCCACAGTGCCTCCACAGTGTGCCACCAATGTTCAGCATCCCCGTGCAATAGAAACACGGCAAATTCCACATTCTCTTCATCCGTATAATCAAGTGGCCTGAAAATTTTCTCGATCTCGGACAGCCAAGCCTCTGCTTTCTCATCATCAGCTTCTCCGTGGAATTTGGACGGGCAAAAGTCAAGGAACTCCCTCATTCTGCTATGTCTCCCATGGTTGCCATCATTCCTGTTGTTGTTGTTGTTATTGGTTTCTCGTGCATCTTGATGCTCCATCACTCGTGATACGCGATCCATGGCATTTTCCATCATGTTAAACATAGCCTTGCCAGAATTAGTTTGATAAGCATCACCGGTCTCTTGAGGTTCACCGCTCCTATTAGTAATGCGGGTACTAGGGCCAGCCATCTATTGGCACAGATTACGATGCACAATTTATTGAAATATCACAAATAAGAATTTAATGCAAAAGATATGTAACATAATGTAGATACATAATTCTAGAAACAATTAAGACATGTTAATCATTTAAGCACATAGAACATAGAAGGCACATTTAACATTATAACACAATAACATATAGACAAATCATCCTAATTATCTCAGGGTCCGAGTGTGATACCCCGAACCTGGCATATATTTAATAGCATTTAAAGTTCATTTAAATTGCATTTTATTGACCTTTCACCTTCTTTGACTAAACTAGTTGACTTTTCATCTACATTGACCAACTAGGACAAGGTGGGAATTTTTGAAATGTTTAATAAAAGGCAAACTTGGGATTAGAAATAAAAAAAATGCAATGTTAAGTTAGTTAAAATTTGGGTCAACTTTGGAATTAAATCTGAACCAATTGAGGAAGAGTTAGGTAGCAAATTATATATGGTTGGAAAGCTCTATGAGTCTAGTTTCTGAGGCTTCAAACCATTCGTGAATTGGAGTTTTCTAGAAGAAGTTATGGCCATTTTCGTAAGGTCGCGCATAGCTGTTTTGGTTTAGCAGGTTGACCAAAGCTTTGACCATTTGTCATCTTTTATTTATGTATGAAATACGAAACAAAGAGCAAAAACCAGAAAAATAAAGGCCATGGTTGAAACCATGGAGGAAAAAGAAAAAAAAAAGATTTCAACCTTCAAATCTTTGCATGAGCTTGCACGGGGTTGTTTCTGAGGCATCCAGCGTGGTTTCCCTAGCGTCTAGGAGCGTCTAAGGTGAGGGTTTCATCATTATTTGCGCATTTGAAAATATTGAACGTAAACTTTAATTTTTGTGATTTAACCATAGGTTGTTATTTTGTCCGTTTCATTGCTTAAAGAATGTTCCCTAGCAATTGTAGAACGTGTATTTATAGCTTTTTAACATTTTCTGCGGTTGAATATCAAATTTGAAATATAAATTGTGTAATGAATAGTAAATAGTGAATAGTAAACCCCCGTTTCGATGAAGTTGCGCTGTTATGCTTTCTGTTGATGTGAAAAGGTGCTAGGTATGCAAGAATGTCTAAATGCATGGTTTGTTTAGGTTGCGTAACGGAAAAAATGAGAAAAATGCCTTGGTGAAAGTCGGGGTCATTTAGGTCGAGTTTAGCGTTTTCTCGTTTTGTATGATGGCATTGTTTCGGGAGGCCATGGAAGCACTTTTGGTGCGATTATGGCATTGGTTGGGTGTTTGGTTAGTATAGTTGTAGTTCAAACGAGCAAAGGGGAAAATCGGGACTTTTCGTGAATTCTAGGGTAAAGTAGGGTTTCGGGGTCTTTAGACGTGCCTTATGGTGACCTAGGAGGATTGGTGAAGTCGGTTTCCAAAGCTCGTGGCTCGTTTGAAAGTAGTAGTGTTTTGAAGTTGGGGTCATTTTTGTGATTTTGTGTGTTTTCATAGAATATTGCTTATAGTATGTTTATATTGATTATAGAATGCTTATATTGCTCATAGAATGATTATATTGATTATAGTATGCTTATATTGCTTATAGAATGCTTATGTTGCCTATAGAATGCTTATAATGCCTATAGAATGCTTGTTATTGCTTGATAATGTTAGTTGGTGTTGTTCTTGTTACATGTTTGATTGCAAATGCTTGTTAATGCTTATTACGCTTGTTAGAGTTGATTATTGATTGAAATGTTTATCAATTATTGAGAATGCTTGATATCACTCGTTTATCGTTTTGTATCGAGTCTTGCATTGCATAGTGTATCGCACGCGAGTGATGGGCCTCTCTGGGTAGCCTCGGGTTGCCAGTGTTGGTTGCTCTAGCTCTGTAGCTATTCCCTCTTCTCGCTTGGGTTGCCTCCCAGGAAGTTTTGGGTCGTAGAATTGATGGATACTTCCGGGGTATTCCAAACTAATGTTATAAGGTGGTTTGGGCCGGCGCGTCATCGTTAATGTCATCGGAATCGTGATCGGTACATTACTCGCTCGAGTGATCCATAGCCTTCAGAGTGTGGTATAACTTTGAATGGTTGTGTTAATGCTTTCAGTAATTGCTTATTGTATTGATCATTTGT
This sequence comes from Ehretia macrophylla, assembly GCA_037974665.1. Taxonomy (NCBI): domain Eukaryota; kingdom Viridiplantae; phylum Streptophyta; class Magnoliopsida; order Boraginales; family Ehretiaceae; genus Ehretia; species Ehretia macrophylla. Next base: position 44,176,716 of record CM075771.1, on the reverse strand, counting down.
TTTGATTGCTTATTTATCAGTTATATTGATTAACTGTCTTATTTGCTTTGCACGACTTTTTTTCTCTCCAATTCGATATCTTTCTCGTCCTCACTGAGTATACGTGTTGTGTATACTCACTCCTCACCACCACATTTTAGGAAATGCCATGTTAGCTGGAAAGTTTGTGATTTCGTGAAAGTCCGTGCTTGAAGAGTTGTCCTGCGTGCCTATGTGACTTGAGTTGTCAAAGTTGTAAAGTTGTATGCTTTTATGTATTATATGTATTTAATGTTAAACGGGATGTAATTTAAGTTTCACTAGATTATGTATTTAGTTAATGTAGCTTAAGTTCAATGTATATTTGTAATGACAAAGGAAAAGAGATAGAAAGGTATGATAGTCTAGCTTATGATATAGGTTGGTGTAGTTTAATTGCTAAGCTTGAATGTATATTTACTTGTGTTTTGCTTGTTGTGAACCAAGGCTCGGATGGCCTTGAGGTGGTTGAATGTTTGGACATGGTATTGGTCCACTTATATGTTGTCGCAGGTTTTACTTTTCGCCAAAAAACATGGGAGACTCCGTCCGTTTTCCCTGAAAATTTATGTCCGGGTTTGGTTTGGGTTGTGTTTAGATCGATTGATAGAACTCCCGGTCTCGAGAGGGATCGGGGTATTACAGGTGGTATCAGAGCTTGTCTAGCTCATAAGCCGGGACAGGGTCCTTGGTCTGGTGGGTAGTGACCCTTGAATGTGTGCTTGTGAAGTGTGTCTTGAAAGTGTATGCTTGTATGTGAGATTATGTGTCTTGATCTAAATGTGTGCTCTTATGTGATATAGTTATGTGTTATGTGTTAATCGTGTGCTAAATAAAGTGAAGTGTCTAGTTGTGCATTGAATTGACCTATCGAATTGGCATCGTGAATCGAATTGATCTCGTGAATTGTTATTTGCTTGAAGTATTACTTGTAATGTGTGTATAGAATGTCTTGAATTAGCTATGTCGTGATTTGAATTGATTATGTTGTGCTTGACTTGATTGCCGTGCTTGAGTGACCTTGTTGAATAAACTGTTTCGTAAACTTGCTTGCATAATAGCTTAAGGCATATGTATAACTGTGATATATTGGCATTCATACATGTCCTATTGAAATGGTAAGTAAGTCCTCTTCCTCCCCTGAAGAAGTGGTTCACAGCTGGCCTTCCAAGGTGTATGGATTGGCAGGAAATGAATGGTATTTAACTAGCCTTGATTTGGAAGTTGGTGTTTGCTTTTGGAGCTCAGTTATTGGCAAATCTCTAGGGTCCTCTTCTGTGCTTAACAGCTGTGAAAGAGTAGTTTTCTTTTAAGGTTCTATTTGGCTATTCTTTGGAGAGCATTCTTTGGTTTTCTTATTGGGTATTCTTTGGAATCTTTTGTTGGCACTTCTCGGTGGACTTGGCTATTGGGATCTCAATCGGACTTACTGTATGGTATTATCTATGGTATATGTGTCTCGGTCTTTATTGGTGTGATACTGGCATTCCTGATTGGAAATTCTTCAATGGTATTTTACGGAATTCTCAGTGGCCAATTATTTAGTATTTACTTATTGGCAAACTTGGCTACTTTCTTATTGGAGCATTGTTTTGGATATCTTTTTTAGTGTTCCTCAGTAGGTTTGGTATCTGAAGTTCCTATCAGACTTATTGTATAATACTACTTATGGTATTCTTTGAAATTCTTATTGGGCGTTCTATTGGTATTTTCCTTTTTAGCAAGGTTGTATGAAGTTCTCACTTGGCAAACAGTGAAGAGGCCTCAGAGTTTGGTTTCGGTATATTGTTCACCAGTTCGGTGTTTATCCTTGGAGTTTTCATCCATCTGGGAAGCTATGTTTGTTATTCAACTTGGTTGTCTTATTGGGCACATTATATTTTCTCTTCTATTCCTTAGACCTTCTTCTCAGCATTTGATAGCGATACTTGGAATCTAATTGGTTGTCCTATGGGGTTATTGTTTGGAAGGCTTCTTTGGAACTTTTGAAGTATATTTGATTGGGTTTCTTAGTATTTTTTCCAGTACTCTTAACAGGGAATTCTTCTATGAAATTCATGACCAGCAGGGTAATTCTTTGGACCTCTAGATGGAACCTTTGATTGGGCCTTTATTTGGCTTTTTGCTTGGGGATTCTCAGGCAGTAAAAGTTAGACTTCTATTGGAGATTCGTGTGTGGGGTATTCTTATTGTGTAGTATTAATGACATCTACAGTATCTTTGCTTTAGTCTTTATTGGTATTATCTCGGCGCTTTTGGTTGGAATTTTATTCTTTTTCGGTATTCGTGTCAACGGGATTCTTGTGCGGTATCTACATTTGAGCCTTTATTCAGCATTACTACTTGGAATTTCTTCTTAAACTTCCCTATTGGTTATCTTGATTAATATACTTGCTCAGCAGTTGAAGAAGATTAGTCAGAGTTGGATTTCAGTGGATGCAGAGTTCTATTGGAAGAAGAATTGCGAGGACGCAATTGTTTTAAGGGGAGAAGGATGTGATACCCCGAACCTGGAATATATTTAATAGCATTTAAAGTTCATTTAAATTGCATTTTATTGACCTTTCACCTTCTTTGACTAAACTAGTTGACTTTTCATCTACATTGACCAACTAGGACAAGGTGAGAATTTTTGAAATGTTTAATAAAAGGCAAACTTGGGATTAGAAATAAAAAAAATGCAATGTTAAGTTAGTTAAATTTTGGGTCAACTTTGGAATTAAATCTGAACCAATTAAGGAAGAGTTAGGTAGCAAATTATATATGGTTGGAAAGCTCTATGAGTCTAGTTTCTGAGGCTTCAAACCATTCGTGAATTGGAGTTTTCTAGAAGAAGTTATGGCCATTTTCGTAAGGTCGCGCATAGCTGTTTTGGTTTAGCGGGTTGACCGAAGCTTTGACCATTTGTCATCTTTTATTTATGTATGAAATACGAAACAAAGAGCAAAAACCAGAAAAATAAAGGCCATGGTTGAAACCATGGAGGAAAAAGAAAAAAAAAAAGATTTCAACCTTCAAATCTTCAAATCTTTGCGTGAGCTTGCACGGGGTTGTTTCCGAGGCATCCAGCGTGGTTTCCCTAGCGTCTAGGAGCGTCTAAGGTGAGGGTTTCATCGTTATTTGCGCATTTGAAAATATTGAACATAAACTTTAATTTTTGTGATTTAACCGTAGGTTGTTATTTTGTCCGTTTCATTGTTTAAAGAATGTTCCCTAGCAATTGTAAAACGTATATTTATAGCTTTTTAACATTTTCTGCGGTTGAATATCAAATTTGAAATATAAATTGTGTAATGAATAGTAAATAGTGAATAGTAAACCCCCGTTTCGATGAAGTTGCGCTGTTATGCTTTCTGTTGATGTGAAAAGGTGCTAGGTATGCTAGAATGTCTAAATGCATGGTTTGTTTAGGTTGCGTAATGGAAAAAATGAGAAAAACGCCTTGGTGAAAGTCGGGGTCGTTTAGGTCGAGTTTAGCATTTTCTCGTTTTGCATGATGGCATTGTTTCGGGAGGCCATGGAAGCACTTTTGGTGCGATTATGGCATTGGTTGGGTGTTTGGTTAGTATAGTTGTAGTTCAAACGAGCAAAGGGGGAAATCGGGACTTTGCGTGAATTCTAGGGTAAAGTAGGGTTTCGGGGTTTTTAGACGTGCCTTATGGTAACCTAGGAGGATTGGTGAAGTCGGTTTCCAAAGCTCGTGGCTCGTTTGAAAGTAGTAGTGTTTTGAAGTTCGGGTCATTTTTGTGATTTTGTGTGTTTTCATAGAATATTGCTTATAGTATGTTTATATTGATTATAGAATGCTTATATTGCTCATAGAATGATTATATTGATTATAGTATGCTTATATTGCTTATAGAATGCTTATGTTGCCTATAGAATGCTTATAATGCCTATAGAATGCTTGTTATTGCTTGATAATGTTAGTTGGTGTTGTTCTTGTTACTTGTTTGATTGCAAATGCTTGTTAATGCTTATTACGCTTGTTAGAGTTGATTATTGATTGAAATGTTTATCAATTATTGAGAATGCTTGATATCACTCGTTTATCGCTTTGTATCGAGTCTTGCATTGCATAGTGTCTCGCACGTGAGTGATCGGCCTCTCTGGGTAGCCTCGGGTTGCCAGTGTTGGTTGCTCTACCTCCGTAGCTATTCCCTCTTCTCGCTTGGGTTGCCTCCCAGGAAGTTTTGGGTCATAGAATTGATGGATACTTCCGGGGTATTCCAAACTAATGTTATAAGGTGGTTTGGGCCGGTGCGTCATCGTTAATGTCATCGGAATCGTGATCGGTACATTACTCGCTCGAGTGATCCATAGCCTTCAGAGTGTGGTATAACTTTGAATGGTTGTGTTAATGCTTTCAGTAATTGCTTATTGTATTGATTATTTGTTTTGATTGCTTATTTATCAGTTATATTGCTTAACTGTCTTATTTGCATTGCACGACTTTTTTTCTCTCCAATTCGATATCTTTCTCGCCCTCACTGAGTATACGTGTTGTGTATACTCACTCCTCACCACCACATTTCAGGAAATGCCATGTTAGCTGGAAAGTTCATGATTTCGTGAAAGTCCGTGCTTGAAGAGTTGTCCTGCGTGCCTATGTGACTTGAGTTGTCAAAGTTGTAAAGTTGTATGCTTTTATGTATTATATGTATTTAATGTTAAAGGGGATGTAATTTAAGTTTCACTAGATTATGTATTTAGTTAATGTAGCTTAACTTCAATGTATATTTATAATGACAAAGGAAAAGAGATAGAAAGGTATGATAGTCTAGCTTATGATATAGGTTGGTGTAGTTTAATTGATAAGCTTGAATGTATATTTACTTGTGTTTTGCTTGTTGTGAACCAAGGCTCGGATGGCCTTGAGGTGGTTGAATGTTTGGACATGGTATTGGTCCACTTATATGTTGTCGCAGGTTTTACTTTTTGCCAAGAAACAGGGGAGACTCCATCCGTTTTCCCTGAAAATTTATGTCCGGGTTTGGTTTGGGTTGTGTTTAGATCGATTGATAGAACTCCCGGTCTCGAGAGGGATCGGGGTATTACACCGAGAGTTAAACCCGGCTTAAGCAATCTAAGCTCTGATACCATTCTTTTACTTACAAGGTGTCACGCCCCAACCCGGCCTATAAGGTTAGACTAGGGTGTGATCTAAATATTCAAGTCATATCACATACTTAACCGTTTATGAAGATTTAACACTTAATGTTTTAGCCTAAACTCCAAAATTTCCCGGAAAACTGACAGCATAACGGCTGTAATTGGGCTATTTGGTTTGACCTAATTCTCTAAACGCCTCAAATTTTCCAATTCTCAATCTCATTTCTAACTAAGATTACTATTTACATTCAATTGAAATGCCTACTGGTTATCTAGATGTCTCGTTTGATTAATAACCTATCATGATACTATGTCTCGTTTGTTTATTTATCCTCGTTACAAAAGTACCTGTTGATCTTAGCTTAACAACGAGTACCTGCTTAAGATTTGGTTGGTTCATTTTACTTAGCCCTTACCTAATACTTCATAATCCTATTATAGATACTAGCAGCAATAATAGCAAAATGACCATAGTAGTGTCTAGTGTCTGTCTAGTAAATATCAGTACAAACCAAAATTAGACCCCAAATTACAACGGGGGTCTTTTACATTACAAACATTGAGCAACATAAAAAGAAATAGTCTTCAAGTAGCATAGTTCACAAATAGCCATAATCACGCAAAGCACGTAGGATAGGTAATCACTCCAAGGAATCATCGTTAGGCACATCGTCCTCAGGTACCTATTCTTGATCTTCTTCACCTGAGATGATAAAAGAGAATGAGTCCTTATGAACTCAGCAAGGGGGAACGAAAAATAGGTTTTGAAACTCATTTTCCGGTTCAACTTATGAAAATCCTTTTGTAAGCATGAATTTACACAATTAAGTACATAACAATAATATAAAGTAAAGGAACACAATTACCAGTCTTTCCTCCCCGAAGTCCTCTAGGAACCAAACGAGAGTACTTATACATATAGTAAAAAGATACGGTGAGCTTTTGCTCTCAGTTGTTGCGGCCGACTTCAAATCATCCCCTTATCACGCCAAGTGGGTGTACTCCGGATGTACCCCGAAATCCTATGACCCAACTCTCCAATGAAGTCTAGCCCCCAAGCGAGAGAGGGAATTGGACAACGGTAGTCACGGTTGCACCGGCAAGCCCGATGCCGCCCGGTGTGCGTGAACGCCACCACGCCAGAATGAAAGGTTGCAACCTTATATGCAATGCACATTTATGACATTTAATATATCACATTAGGAGGACAACAAAGTAGGTTGCCTCTGGACAGTCATAAGATTGTACATTGACAAGTAAACAAGCGAGGCACGAATAGACAAGTAATTTCACTTGAAAGGCACATGGAGTTATATGAACATTAAACGGGCAGCCATGTACGCACGTAAATTAAGTCATATAACTCAATTCAAAGTCCACGTAATCCAATAATAAGACTATTCAACATGTAACAACATTTACGTGGGTTTGGATGCAAGAAAGGCCTATTTGTCAACATGCAATGATCAAAATCTCATTTAGGGCTATAAGGGAAACTACGGGAAGCCTACTCAACATATAATTACACACAATATCCAAAGGATCAACACTTAGCAAGTTTACCTAGTCACTAGGGTTTCCATTTCGTGCTTACCCGTGCGATTAAGCCCCAAGTCAACTCAAAATCAATCTCAAGCCATGCATCAATTAATTCAAACATCCCCAAGTACTCAAAACAGTCCACACAACATCCCAATGCCACAATCCCAAGCATTTAATACCACAAGAGAAGTTACAACAAATTTCTAAGCATATAACTAAGTGAAACCCTCACTGCAATAGGCTGTTTTCTCACAATCATTAAGACAAGTAAACAATCTCCAATTCCAGTGAATAAGATTTCAAATTAAATCTTAATAAATGAACTAAAATCAGAAACAAACCTTGCATCATTTGGAGTTCGGGTCCAATAGTTATAGCCAAAACAGTGGGCTTGCACAAAACTGTCCAGATTTACACATATTTCAATACTTGTCATTTTTTAGGTCCTTAGGGTCAGATTTAGCCTTAGTCCATTTCTGACGAAAATGTCCAGAACTGAAAATTACAGCGGTACACCAAATTTCATGCATTTTGGACATCATTTACTAAGCCAAAACGGGTTCGTTCTACAAGATCAGTGCATCTGCCAAAACCTGCTTCATTTTTTCCAGACTTCCAGATTTGGACACATTTTAATGATTTGCCATTTTGAAGACCTTAGAATCAAAATTAGCTTTGTCCTATTTCTGCACAAAATGTTAAAAACTGGCAAAACTAGTTACCTACCAATTTTTAATCATTTTCAACATCATTTTCCTAGCCAAACGCACCTTGCAACAACAAGACAGAGAGCTGTCACCAAACCCGATTTCATCTATCATCGTCTTCAAGCCAAAATCTTGCCATGCATGGTTGTAAAAGCTTATGAACACACATATAACTCAAGTACAGAAGCAAAGACATACATTTAAGAGCATGTATGTGGATTTTTGAAAGATTTTCAAGAAGTTTTAGCCCTCACCTTAGCAAATCAACAAGAAGATGCACAAAACTTTGATGAAGCACAAATTTCTTCTTCTTCCTTGCTTAGCCGAGACTCCAACTCGATTTTCTCTATTTTTCCTAGCTTAGTGGCCAAGTTCTTAGTAGATGTATGTGGTTAGAACAAGAAGAAAAGAAATGGAAGCTAGCAAACTCACCAAGGCCGAAATGGTGACCCAAAGAGCTTGCATGTGTGATTCTTGCAACTTAGCTAGCTTGGTCGAGTCTCTTTGCTTGTTGCTTGTCTTGATGCACCATGGAATGATGAAGATGAGCAATGGTCAGATGAAACTCAGCCAAGGCCGAGAGAGAGAGAGAAGAATGAGAGGGAGAGAGAGAAATGTGAGGAGAATGAGAGAAATGAAAAAAAAAATGATTGCTTTTGCAAATGTTGATGCAAGTGTTCGGCCTTGAGCTTAGCAATTCTGATTTTCATGTCTTCAAGAAGCATTTTGAAATTCCTAGCATGGGCACAGAGCATCTTGTCGAGATTGGTGGAGTTTTGAGGAGGTCTTTGAGCAATTTTTTATGCATTTGCGTCATAGAATTGTCATAAGTTGTCTAGAATTAATTTTGAATTGAGCAAGCAAGCATAAAAGCCACAAGGTAGTCGGCCAAGGCTTAAGAAATCTGAATTTTTGTCATCTTTTGGAGTATTATTTAATTGTGTGTTGAAAGTGCAAAAAGAATAAGGAATAAAGAATAAAGAATGTCTAGCTTTTTGTGAGATTTTGTCTTCTAGTAGGTTGAATTAGTAATTTAATATTAGTTAGTGGGATTTCTAGGATTAATTAATGATCTAGTGCTTCGTGTAAGATGCTTTCTTGATTAGCGTGAGGGACCGCTTTCCTAGGTCTAGGGCACGCACTACGAGGTAGGGCACGAACTATGAGACGAACGCACGTTTTCCAAGTAAATGCACGCAACCCTAAATGAATGCACGTAATTCAATGTTCTTAAACCTAGGTCAAGGCATGCAAATCTAGGTTAGGGCATACGAAATGAGGTATCGAACGTAAATCGAGGTCGGGCCTCACATTGGGCAAGGCAACTTCACTTCACATAGAGGCTGGGCCCGCAAACAGAGGGCGTAGGGCTTGTGACTAGGTATCTGTCGCTTCGGTGCTCATAACTTTTGATCCATAAGGAGTTACGCGGCACACAGCATACCGTTGGAAAGCTCTCTGAGAGCTCTACAATGGGGGTACCTAGCCTGCCTTGCAGCGCCTATTTTCGGAGCCCAAATTCGAACATTTTCATAAGTTTTAGGACACTTTTCTTCTTTTATGCTGTTTTTTCGTCCCGGATCGTACGTCGTGAGCCGTAAAAAGGATGACTACCTAATCCATCACATTTCTATTATCGAATCACACTGCACCTTGGGCAAGACAACTTCACTTCACGTAGAGGCTGGGCCCGCAAACCGAGGGCGTGGTGCTTGTGACTAGGTATCCGTCGCTCCGATGCCTATAACTTTTGATCCGTACAGAGTTACGCGGTGCACAGCATACCGTTGGAAAGCTCTCCGAGAGCTCTACAATGGGGACACCAAGCCTGCTCGGCTGTGCCTATTTTCTGAGCCCAAAATTGAACTTTTTCATTAGTTTCGGGATACTTTTCTTCTTTTGTGCTGTTTTTTCGTCTCGGATCGTACGTCGTGAGCCGCGAAAAGGACGACAACCTAATCCATCATATTTCTATTATCGAATCACACGGCACCTTGGGCAAGACAACTTCACTTCGAGTAGAGGCTGGGCCCACAAACAGAGGGCGTGGGGCTTGTGACTAGGTATCCGTCGCTCCGGTGCCCATAACTTTTGATCCGTAAGGAGTTACGCGGTGCACAGCAATACCGTTGGAAAGCTATTGGTCCGAGAGTTAAACCTGGCTTAAGCAATCTAAACTCTGATACCATTTCTCTAAGGTGTCACGCCCCAACCCGACCTATAGAGGTTAGACTAGGGAGTGATCTAAACATTCAAGTCATTTCACGTACTTAATCGTTCATGAAGGTTTAACACTTAACGTTTAGCCTAAACTCCATAAATTCTCTGAAAAACCGGCAGCATAACAGCTATAATTAGGCTATTTAGTTTGACCTAATTCTCTAAACGCCTCAAAACTTTCAATCTCAAATTCATTTCCAACTAAGATTACTATTTATCACCAATCGAGGTGCCTACTAGTTATCTCGAAGCCTCGTTTGACTAATAACCTAGCATGATAATATGTCTCGTTTATTTGTCAATCTAGTTACACCGGTACCTATTGATCTTAGCTTAACAATGAGTACCTGCTTAAGATTGGATAAATTCATTTTACTTAACTCTTATCTAGTACTTCATAAGTCTGTGATAGATACTAAACCAAAGTAGCGATAGCAAAATGACTAGAAGAGTGAGTATCTAGTTATGATCAGTACAAGCCAAAATTAGACCCCAAATTACAACGGGGGTCTTTTACAATACAACAATAAGCAACATAAGAAATAGTCTTCAAGCAACATATCGTTCACAAAATGGCCATATTCAAGTAAGGCACGTAGGGCAAGCAATCATTCCAAGGAATCATCAATAGGCACGTTATCCTCGAGTACCTGTTCCTGGTCTTCTTCACCTGAGATGATAAAAGAGGGTGAGTCCTTATGAACTCAGCGAGGGGGAACGAGAAATACGTTTTGAAACTCTTTCTCCTATTAACTTATGAAAAACCCCTTTTGAAAACATGTCACGTATTACAAGTAGTAAGGTACGCAAAGTATAAGAATCAAATTGAGTAACAGATACAATTACCAATCATTTTAAGGATACGGTGAGCATTTGCTCTCAATATCGATTTCGATACGATTGTTGTAACCGACTTCAATAATCCACTTATCGCTTCCATTTGGGTGTACTCCGGATGTACCCCGAAAACCTACAACCCAACTCTCCGAGGGTAGAATGCCAAACGAGAGAGGGAATTGGACCATGGTAGTCACGGTAGCACCGACAAGCTTGATGCCATCTGACGTGCATGAAACGTTACCATGCCACAATGAAAGGTTGCAACCTTGTATGCAATGCACATTTATAACATTTAACATATCACATTAGGAGGACAACAAAGTAGGTTGCCTCCGAGCAGTTATAAAATCGCATGTTGACAAGTAAACATACAAGGCATGCTATGACAGGTAATTTCACTTGTAAGGCACATGAAGTTACATGAATGTTAAACGGACAGCCATGTAACACATGTGAATCAAGTCATATAACTCATTTCGGGGTTCACGCAATCAAATAATAAGGTCATACAACATGCAACAACATCTACGTGGGACCGGGTGCAAGAAAGGTCTACTTGTCAACATGTAATCATCGGAATCACATTTAGGGCTATAAGGACAACTACAGGCAGCCCCCCAATTACATAATTAGACACGATAACCATAGGATCAACACTTAGCGCGTTTTCATAGTCACTAGGGTTTCAATTCATGTTTACCCGTGCGATTAAGCCACAAGTTGTCACGTAATTAAACTCAAGCCATGCATCAATTAATTAAAACACCGTCAATCATCCAAAATAGTCCACACAACATCCAAGTGCCACAATCCCAAGCATTTAATACAACGAGAGAAGTTACAATAATTTTCAAAGCATATCACTAAACAAAAATCTCACTGCAATGGTCTGTTTTCCCACAATCATTTAGACAAGCAAACAATCTCCAATTCCAGTGAGCAAAATGTCAAATTAAATCTTAAGGAGTGAAATAAATCCAGAAACAAACCTCGCATCATTTGGAGTTCGGATTCAAGAGTTATAGCCAAAACCGTGAGACTATGCAAAACTGTCCAGATTTATACACATTTCAATACTTGTCATTTTTGAGGACATTAGGGTTAGATTTAACCTTAGTCTATTTCTGACAAAAAAGTCCAGAACTGACAAATCTAGCAATCTACCAAATTTCATTCATTTTAGATATCATTTACTAAGTCAAAACTGGTTCGTTCTACAGGGACAGTGAACTGCCAAAAATCTACTCCATTTTCCCAGATTTTCCAGATTTGGACACCTTTCAATGTTTTGCCATTTTGGGGACCTTAGAGTCAAAATTGGCCTTGGCCTATTTCTATAAAAAAAAAAATGCTCAGAACTGGAAAAACTAGTCACCTACCAAATTTCACCCATTTGTAACATCATTTACCTGGTTAAATTCACTTTGCTCCAATAAGTCAGAAAACCGCCATTTACGCGATTTCACCTATCTTCAAATTCTAGCCAAATATCTTGCCATGCATGTTTACAAAAACTCATGTACACACATATATCACAAGTACAGAGGTAAAAAATAGACATTTAAAGGCATGCATGTGGTTTTGGAAAGCTTTTAAAAAGGATTAACTCTCACCTTAGCCTATTGACAACAAATGATGCTCAAAACTCTTGAAAATGCACAAATGGTCTTCTCTCCTTGTTTGGCCGAGGGATAATGCTTGATTTATTTAATTCCTAGCTGAGTTACCATGTCCTTAGTATGTGCATGTGGTTAGAACAAAAAGGAAATGAAATAGAAGCTATCAAACATACCTAAGCCGAAATGAGGTTCTATGAGCTTGCGCGTATGTCTTTTTGCTTCTAGCTTGCTTGGTCGAGTTCCTTAGTGTCTTGAATGTCTTGATGAACCTTAGGATGATGAGCTTAAGCTAGGGAGAGTGATGAAGCAGCCTAGGCCGAAAGAGAGAGAGGAATTGAGCTTGAGAGAATGTTTGCAAAGAATGAAATGTTGGTGTTGTGAGTGTGTCGGCCTTGAGCTTCAAGATTTCTGATTTTTGTATCTTCAAGAGCATATTTTGAATTGTCTAGCACGGGCATTGAATGGATCGAAAAGGTGAAGCATGGTGGAGGATAAAATAATGCTTGATTTCATTTTTTTTTTTTTTTTGCATTGTTTGAAGTGATTTGTCATATTTTGTCTTGTAATGTTTTTAATTATGCAAAGGCTTATCAAAATGCAAGGAGTGGTCGGCCAAGGTAAGGATAAATCTGAATTTTTGTCCTGGTTAAGGCTTATTTTATTGTATGTGCTTGGAATATGCAAAGAATTAAAGAATAAAGAATAAGAATGTTTAGCTTTTTGTGATATTTCGTCTTCTAGTGAGTTGAATTAGCATTTTAATATTAGTTAGTGGAGTTGTAGGATTAATTAATAATCTAGTGCTTCGTGCAATATGCTTTCTTGATTAGCGTGTGGGCATGCTTTTCTAGGTTTAGGGCATGCACTACGAGGTAAAGCACGAACTACGAGAGGAATGCACATTTTCCAAGTAAATGCACGCAACCCTAAATGAATGCACGTAATTCAATGCAAGGCACACAAAACGAAACACGACTCTTAAACCTAGGTCAAGGCACGTAAATCTAGGTTAGGGCACATGAAATGAGGTATCGCACACAAATCGAGGTCGGGCCTCACACTGCACCCATTTTCGGAGCCCAAAATCGAACATTTTCATCACTTTCGGGACACTTTTCTTCTTTTGTGATATTTTTCCTTCACGGATCGTACGTCGTGAGCCGCGAAAAGGACGACAACCTAATCTATCACATTTCTATTACCGAATCACACGGGTACCTTGGGCAAGACAACTTCACTTCACGTAGAGGCTGGGCCCTCAAACCGAGGGCATGGGACTTGTGATCAGGTATCCGTCGCTCCGATGCCCATAACTTTTGATCCGTAAGGAGTTACACGGTGCACAGCATACTGTTGGAAATCTCTCCAAGAGCTCTACGACGATGGCACCAAGCCTTCTCGGCTGCACCTATTGTCGCAGTCCAAAATCGAACGTTTTCATCAGTTTCGGGACACTTTTCTTCTTTTGCGCTATTTTTCCATCCCGAATCGTACGTCGTGAGCCATGAAAAGGATGACAACCTAATCTATAACATTTCTATTACCGAATCACACGGTACCTTAGGCAAGACAACTTCACTTCACGTAGAGGCTGGGCCCTCAAACCGAGAGCGTGGGGTTTGTGACCAGGTATCCATCGCTCCAGTGCCCATAACTTTTGATCCGTAAGGAGTTACGCGGCGCACAGCATACCGTTGGAAAGCACTCTGAGAGCCCTACGATGGGGGCACCTAGCCTGCTTGATTACACCTATTTTCAGAGCCCAAAATTGAAGATTTTCATAAGTTTTGGGACACTTTTCTTCTTTTACGCTGTTTTTTCGTCCCGAATCGTACGTCGTGAGCCGCGTGAAGGACGACGACCTAATCCATCACATTTCTATTATCGAATCACACGACACCTTGGGCAAGACAACTTCACTTCATGTAGAGGCTGGGGCCGCAAACAGAGGGCGTGGGGCTTGTGACCTGGTATCCGTCGCTCCGGTGCACATAACTTTTGATCCGTAAAGAGTTACGCAGCGCACAACATACCGTTGGAAAGCTCTCCAAGAGCTCTATGACGGGAGCACCAAGCCTGCTTGGCTGCATCTATTTTCGGAGCCCAAAATCGAACATTTTCATTAGTTTTGGGACATATTTCTTCTTTTGCGCTGTTTTTCTATCCCGGATCGTAAGTCGTGAGCCGCAAAAAGGCGACAACCTAATCTATCACATTTCTATTACTGAATCACACGGCACCTTGGGCAAGACAACTTCACTTCACGTAGAGGCTGGGCCCACAAACAGATGGCGTGGGGCTTGTGACCAGGTATCCGTCGTTACGGTGCCCATAACTTTTGATTCGCAAGGAGTTATGCGGCGCATAGCATACCGTTGGAAAGCTTTTCGAGAGCTGTACGACGGGGGCACCAAGCTTGCTTGGCTGCGCCCATTTTCGGAGCCCAAAATTGAATATTTTCATCAGTTTTGGGACATTTTTCTTCTTTTGCACTATTTTTCCGTCCCTGATTGTACGTCGTGAGCCGTGAAAAGGACGACAACCTAATCTATCATATTTCTATTACAAAATCACATGGTACCTTGGGCAAGATAACTTCACTTCATGTAGAGGCTGGGCCCTCAAACCGAGCGCGTTGGGCTTGCCACCAGGTATTCGTCTCTCCGGTGCCCATAACTTTTGATCCGTAAGGCGTTACGCGGTGCACATCATAGCGTTGGAAATCACTCCAAGAGCTCTACGACGGGGGCACCAAGTCTTTTCGGCTGCGCCTATTTTCGGAGCCCAAAATTGAACATTTTTATCAATTTTGGCACACTTTTCTTCTTTTGTGCTCTTTTTTCATCCCGGATCGTACGTCGTGAGCCGCAAAAAGGACGACAACCTAATATATCACATTTCTATTACCGAATCACAAGGTACCTTGGGCAAGACAACTTCACTTCACGTAGAGGCTGGGCCCTCAAACCGAGGGCGTGCGGCTTGTGACTAGGTATCCGTCGCTCCGGTCCCCATAACTTTTGATCCGTAAGGAGTTACGCGGCGCACATCATACCGTTGGAAAGCTCTCCGAGAGCTGTATGACTGGAGCACCAAGCCTGCTTGGCTGCGCCTATTTTCGGAGCCTAAAATTTAACATTTTCATCAGTTTCGGGGCACATTTCTACTTTTGCACTGTTTTTCCATCCCGAATCGTAGGTCGTGAGCCGCGAAAAGGGCGACAACCTAATCTATCACATTTCGATTACCGAATCACACGACACCTTGGGCAAGACAACTTCACATCACGTAGAGGCTGGGCCCGAAAACAGAGGGCGTGGGGCTTGTGACCAGGTATCCGTCGCTCTGGTGCCCATAACTTTTGATCTGCAAGGAGTTATGTGGCGCACTACATACCGTTGGAAAGCTTTTCGAGAGCTCTATGACCGGGGTAGCAAGCCTACTAGGCTTTGCCTATTTTCGGATCACAAAATTGAACGTTTTCCTCAGTTTCAGGACACTTTTCTTCTTTTACGCCATTTTTCTGTCCCGGATCGTATGTCGTGAGCCGTGAAAAGGACGACATCCTAATCCAACACATTTCTATTATCGAATCACACGGCACCTAAGGCAAGACAACTTCACTTCACGTAGAGGCTGAGCCCGCAAACTGAGGGCGTGGGGCTTGTGACTAGGTATCCGTCGCTCTAGTGCCCATAACTTTTCATCCGTAAGGAGTTATGCGGCGCACAGCATACCGTTAGAAAGCACTCCCAGAGCTCTACGATGGGGTCACCTATCCTGCTCGGATACGCCTATTTTCGAAGCCCAAAATCGAACATTTTCATAAGTTTTTGGACAATTTTCTTCTTTTGCGCTATTTTTTCATTCCGAATCGTACGTCGTGAACCGCGAAAAGGAAGACAACCTAATCCATCACATTTCTATTACCGAATCACATGGAACCTTGGGCAAGACAACTTCATTTCATGTAGAGGCTAGGCCCGCAAATAGAGGGCGTGGGGCTTCCGACGAAGTATCCGTCGCTCCGGTGCTCATAACTTTTTATCCGTAAGGAGTTACACGGCACACAGAATATCGTTAGAAAACACTCCGAGAGCTCTACGACGGGGGCACCAAGCCTGCTCGGCTGCGCCTATTTTTGGAGACCAAAATCAAATGTTTTCATATGTTTCAGGACACATTTCTTCTTTTGCGCTGTTTTTAGGTCCAGGATCATACGACGTGAGACGCGAAAAGAACGACTTCCAAATCCATCACATTACTATTACCGAATCCCACGGCACATTGGGCAAGACAGCTTCACTTCACATAGAGGATGGGCCCGAAAACCGAGGGAGTGGGACTTGTGACGAGGTATCCATCGCTCTGGTTCCTATAACTTTTGATCCGTAAGGAGTTACGCGGCGCACAGCATACCATTGGAAAGCTCTCTGAGAGCCCTACGATGTGGGTGCCAATCCTGCTCGGCTGCACCTGTTTTAGGAGCCCAAAATTGAACGTTTTCATCAGTTTCAGGACACTTTTCATCTTTTGCACCGTTTTTCCGTCTCGGATCGTACGTCATGTGCCATGAAAAGGACGACAACCTAATCTATCACATTTCTATTTCTGAATCACACGGCACCTTGGGCAAAACAACTTCACTTCACGTAGAGGTTGGGACTGCAAACAGAGGGCGTGGGGCTTGTGACTAGGTATCCGTCACTCCGGTGCCCATAACTTTTGATCTGTAAGGAGTTACGTGGCGCACGACATATCGTTGGAAAGCTCTCTGAGAGCTCTACAACGAGGGCACCTATCCTGCCGGCTGCGCCTATTTTCGGAGTCCAAATCGAACATTTTCATCTGTTTTGGGACACTTTTCTATTTTTGCGCTGTTTTTCCATCTCGGATCGTACGTTGTGAGCCGCAAAAAGGACGACAACCTAATCCATCACATTTCTATTACTGAATCACACAGCACCTTGGGCAAGACAACTTCACTTCACATAGAGGCTGCGCCCACAAACAGAGGGTGTGGGGCTTGTGACTAGGTATCCGTCACTCCGGTGCCCATAACTTTTGATTCGTAAGGAGTTACGCAGTGCACAGTATACCGTTGGAAAACACTTTGAGAGCTCTACTATAGGGGCACCTAGCCTGCTAGGTTGCGCCTGTTTTCGGAGCCCAAAATTGAAGATTTTCAAAAGTTTTGGGACGCTTTTCTTCTTTCGTGCTATTTTTCCGTCCTGGATAGTACGTCGTGAGCCGCGAAAAGAACGACGACCTAATCCATCACATTTCTATTACCGAATCACACGGCACCTTGGGCAAGACAACTTCACTTCACGTAGAGGATGGGCGTGCAAACAGAGGGCGTGGGGCTTGTGACCAGGTATCCGTCGCTCCGGTGCCCATAACTTTTGATCCGTAAGGAGGTATGTGGTGCACGACATACCGCTGGAAAGCTCTCTAAGAGCTCTACGATGGGGGCACCTAGCCTGGACGGCTGAGCCTATTTTCGGAGCCCAAAATAGAAGGCTTTCGTAAGTTTTGGGACACTTTTCTTCTTTTACGCTATATTTCCGTCCCGGATCGTACGTCGTTAGTCGCGAAAAGGACGACAACCTAATCCAACACATTTCTATTACCGAATCACACGGCACTTTGGGCAAGACAACTTCACTTCACGTAGAGGCAGGGCCCACAAACAAAGGGCGTACGGCTTGTGACTAGGTATCCGTCGCTCCGATGCCCATAACTTTTGATCCATAAGGAGTTACGCGGCGCACAACATACCATTGGAAAGCTCTCTGAGAGCTCTACAACGGGGGCACCTATCCTACCGGCTGCGCCTATTTTCGGAGCCCAAATCGAACATTTTCATCTGTTTCGGGACACTTTTCTATTTTTGCGCTGGTTTTCCATCTGAATCGTACGTCGTGAGCCGCGAAAAGGACGACAACCTAATCCATCACATTTCTATTACCGAATCACACGGCACCTTGGGCAAGACAACTTCACTTCACATAGAGGCTGGGCCCACAAACAGAGGGTGTGGGGCTTGTGACTAGGTATCCGTCGCTCCGGTGCCCATAACATTTGATCCGTAAGGAGTTACGCAGCGCACAGCATACCGTTGGATAGCACTTTGAGAGATCTACTATTGGGGCACCTAGCCTGCTAGGTTTCGCTAATTTTCAGAGCCCAAAATTGAAGATTTTCATAAGTTTTGGGACACTTTTCTTCTTTTGCACTGTTTTTCCATCCCGGATAGTACGTCGTAAGCCGCAAAAAGGACGACGACCTAATCCATCATATTTCTATTACCGAATCACACGGCACCTTGGGCAAGACAACTTCACTTCACGTAGAGGATGGGCGTGCAAACATAGGGCTAGGGGCTTGTGACCAGGTATCCATCGCTCCGGTGCGCACAACTTTTGATCCGTAAGGAGGTACGCGATGCACGACATACCGTTGGAAAGCTCTCTAAGAGCTCTACGATGGGGGCACTAAGCCTGCACGGCTGTGCCTATTTTCGGAGCCCAAAATAGAAGGCTTTCGTAAGTTTTGGGACACTTTTCTTCTTTTATGCTATATTTTCGTCCCGTATCGTACGTCGTTAGTCGCAAAAAGGACGACAACCTAATCCAACACATTTCTATTAGCGAATCACACGACACCTTAGGCAAGACAACTTCACTTTACGTAGAGGCTAGGCCCGCAAACAGAGGGCGTGCAGCTTGTGACCAGGTATCAGTCGCTCCGGTGCCCATAACTTTTGATCCATAAGGAGTTACGCGGTGCCAGCATACTGTTGGTAAGCTCTATGAGAGCTCTACGACGCGGGCACCTAGTCTGCCCGACTGCGCCTATTTTCGGAGCCTAAAATTGAACATTTTTATCAGTTTTGGGACACTTTTCTTTTTTTGCGCTATTTTTCCATCCCGGATCGTACGTCGTGAGCCGCGAAAAGGACGGCAACCTAATCCATCACATTTCTATTACTGAATCACACGCCACCTTGGGCAAGACAACTTCACTTCACATAGAGGCTGGGCCCGCAAACAGAGGGCATGGGGCTTATGACTAGGTATCCGTCACTCCAGTGCCCATAAGTTTTGATCCGTAAGGAGTTACGCAGCGCACAGCATACCGTTGGAAAGCACTCTGAGAGCTCTACGATGGGGGCACCTAGCCTGCTGCGCCTATTTTTGGAGCCCAAAATTGAAGATTTTCATGAGTTTTGGGACACTTTTTTTCTTTTGCGCTGTTTTTCCATCCCGGATAGTACGTCGTGAGCCGCAAAAAGGACGACGACCTAATCCATCACATTTATGTTACCGAATCACACGGCACCTTGGACAAGACAACTTCACTTCACGTAGAGGCTGGGCTAGCAAACAGAGGGCGTGGGGCTTGTGACCAGGTATCTGTCGCTCCGGTGCCCATAACTTTTGATCCGTTAGGAGTTACGCGGCGCACATCATACCGTTGGAAAGCTCTCTGAGAGCTCTACGATGGAGGTACCTAGCCTGCTTTGCAACGCCTATTTTCGGAGCCCAAATTCGAACATTTTCTTAAGTTTTGGGACACTTTTCTTCTTTTACGCTGTTTTTTCATCCCGGATCGTGCGTCATGAGCCGTGAAAAGGACGACAACCTAATCCATCACATTTCTATTATCGAATAACACTACACCTTCGGCAAGACAACTTCACTTCACGTAGAGGTTGGGACCGCAAACAGAGGGCGTAGAGCTTGTGACTAGGCATCTGTCGCTCCGATGCCCATCACTTTTGATTCGTAAGGAGTTACACAGTGCAGAGCATACAGTTGGAAAGCTCTCAGAGAGCTTTACAACTTGGGAGCAAGCCTGCTAGGCTGCGCCTGTTTTTGGAGAACAAAATTGAACGTTTTCATTAATTTCAGGACACGTTTCTTCTTTTACGCTATTTTTCTGTACCGGATTGTACGTCGTGAGCCGCGATAAGGACGACAACCTAGTCAATCACATTTCTATTACCGAATCTAACGGCACCTTGGGCAAGACAACTTCAATTCACGTAGAGGCTGGGCCCGCAAACAGAGGGCGTGGGGTTTGCGACAATGTATCCGTCGCTCCGGTGCCCATAACTTTTGATCCGTAAGGAATTACGCGGTGCACAA
This sequence comes from Ehretia macrophylla, assembly GCA_037974665.1. Taxonomy (NCBI): domain Eukaryota; kingdom Viridiplantae; phylum Streptophyta; class Magnoliopsida; order Boraginales; family Ehretiaceae; genus Ehretia; species Ehretia macrophylla. The sequence continues at coordinate 44,156,505 of CM075771.1, read as the reverse complement.
TATACTGTTGGAAAGCACTCTGAGAGGTCTACGATGGGGGTACCTATCCTGCTCGATTTTGCATATTTTCATAGCCCAAAATTGAACTTTTTCATAAGTTTTGGGACTCTTTTCTTCTTTTGCACTATTTTTTTGTCCTGAATCGTACGTCGTGAGCTGCGAAAAGGACGACAACCTAATCCATCACATTTCTATTACCGAATCACACGACACCTTGGGCAAGACAACTTCACTTCACGTAGAGGTTGGGCCCGCAAAACAGAGGGCGTGGGGCTTTTGACCAACTATCCATCGCTCCGGTGCCAATAACTTTTGATCCGTAAGGAGTTACGCGGTGCACAACATACCGTTAGAAAGCTCTCCGAGAGCTCTACAACGGTGACACCAAGCTTGCTTGGTTGCACCTGTTTTAGGAGCCCAAACTCAAACGTTTTGATCAGTTTTGTGACACTTTTCATCTTTTGTACTGTTTTTCCGTCCTGGATCGTACATCGTGTGCCACAAAAAGGATGACAACCTAATCTATCACATTTCTATTTCTGAATCACACGACACCTTGGGCAAGACAACTTCACTTCACATAGAGGCTCGGCCTGAAAACAGAGGGCGTAGGGCTTGTGACCAGGTATCCATCGCTCCGGTGCCCATAACTTTTGATCCGTAAGAAGTAACGCGGCGCATGTCTTACTGTTGGAAAGCTCTCTGAGAGCTCTACGATGAGGGCACCGAGCCTGCTTGGTTGAGCCTGTTTTCGGAGACCAAAATATAAGATCTTCGTAAGTTTTAGGACATTTTTCTTCTTTTATGCTATATTTTCGACCCGTATCGTACGTCGTGAGTCCCGAAAAGGACGACAACATAATCCAACACATTTCTATTACCGATTCACACAGTACCTTGGGCAAGACAACTTCACTTCACGTAGAGGCTGGGCCCGCAAACAGAGGGCGTGCGGCTTGTGACCAGGTATCCGTCGCTCCGGTGCCCATAACTTTTGATCCATAAGGAGTTACGCGGCGCACAGTATACCGTTGGAAAGCTATCTGAGAGCTCTACGACAGGGGCACCTAGCCTGCCCGGCTGCACCTATTTTCAGAGACCAAAATCGAACATTTTTATCAATTTCGGGACACTTTTATTCTTTTGCTGTGTTTTTCCATCCCTGATCATACATCGTGAGCCGCGAAAAGGACGACAACCTAATCCATCACATTTCTATTACTGAATCACATGACACCTTGGGCAAGACAACTTCCCTCCACATAGAGGCTGGGCCCGCAAAAAGTGGGCGTGGGGCTTGTGACTAGGTATCCGTCGTTCCGGTGCCCATAATTTTTGATCCGTAAGGAGTTACACAGCGCACAGCATACCGTTGGAAAGCACTCTGAGAGCTTTACGATGGCGGCACCTAGCCTACTAGGTTGCGCCTATTTTTGGAGCCCAAAATTGAAGATTTTCTTAAGTTTTGGGACAGTTTTCTTGTTTTGCGCTGTTTTATCATCCCGAATAGTACGTCGTGAGCCTCGAAAAGGACGACAACGTAATCCATCACATTTCTATTACCGAATCACACGGCACCTTGGGAAAGACAACTTCACTTCACGTAGAGGTTGGGCCCACAAATAGAGGGCGTGGGGCTTGTGACCAAGTATCCGTCGCTCCAGTACCCATAACTTTTGATCTGTAAGGAGTTACGCGGCGCACGATATACTGTTGGAAAGCTCTCTTAGAGCTCTACGATGGGGCCACCTAGCTTGCTCGGCTGTACCTATTTTCGGAGCCCAAAATAGAAGATTTTCATAAGTTTTGGGACACTTTTCTTCTTTTACGCTATATTTTCGTCTCGGATTGTACGTCATGAGTCGCGAAAAGGACGACAACCTAATCCAACACATTTCTATTACCGAATCGCACGACACCTTGGGGAAGACATCTTAACTTCACGTAGAGGCTGGGCCCGTAAATTGAGGGCGTGGGGCTCATGACCAGGTATTCGTCACTCCAGTGCCCATAACTTTTGATCCATAAGGAGTAATGCAGCGCACAACATACCGTTGGAAAGCTCTCTGAGAGCTCTTCGACGGGGGCACCTAGCCTGCCCGGCTGTGCCTATTTTTGGAGCACAAAAATCAAATATTTTTAGCAGTTTTGGGACACTTTTCTAGTTTTGCAATGTTTTTTCTTCCCGGATCGTACGCCGTGAGCCACGAAAAAGATGACAACCTAATCTATCACATTTCTATTACTGAATCACATGGCACTTGGGGCAAGACAACTTCACTTCACGTATAGGTCGGGCCCGCAAACAGGGGGCGTGGGGCTAGTGACCAAGTATCCGTCGCTCTGGTGCCCATAACTTTTGATCCATAAGGAGTTACACGGCGTACAGTATACAGTTCGAAATCTCTCTGAGAGCTCTACGACGGGGGCACCTAGACTGCCTCTTTACGCCTATTTTCGGAGCACAAAATTGAACATTTTCATCAATTTTTGGACACTTTTCTTCTTTTGCACTGTTTTGCCGTCCCGGATCGTACGTCGTGAGCCGCGAAAAGGACGACAGCCTAATCTATCACATTTCTATTACCGAATCACACGGTACCTTGGGCAAGACAACTTCACTTCACGTAGAGGCTGGGCCCTCAAACCGAGGGCATGGGACTTGTGATCAGGTATCCGTCGCTCCGATGCCCATAACTTTTGATCCGTAAGGAGTTACACGGCGCACAGCATACCGTTGGAAATCTCTCCAAGAGCTCTACGACGATGGCACCAAGCCTTCTCGGCTGCGCCTATTATCGCAGTCCAAAATCGAACGTTTTCATCAGTTTCGGGACACTTTTCTTCTTTTTCGCTATTTTTCCATCCCGAATCGTACGTCGTGAGCCATGAAAAGGACGACAACCTAATCTATTACATTTCTATTACCGTATCACATGATACCTTGGGCAAGACAACTTCACTTCACCTAGAGTCTGGGCCGGCAAACAGAGGGCGTGGGGCTTGTGACCAGGTATCCATTACTCCGGTGCCCATAACTTTTGATCCGTAAGGAGTTACGCGGCGCACAGTATACCGTTCGAAAGCTCTCTGAGAGCTCTACGACGCGGGCACCAAGGCTGCTCGTCTGCGCCTGTTTTTGGAGCCCAAAATCAAACATTTTCATATGTTTTGGGACACTTTTCTTTTTTTGCGCTATTTTTCCGTCCCGTATCGTACGTCGTGAGCCGCAAAAAGGACGACAACCTAATCCGTCACATTTCTATCACCGAATCATATGACACCCTGGGCAAGACAATTTCACTTGTCGTAGAGGCTGGGCCCGCAAAACAGAGGGCGTGGGGCTTGTGTCCAGGTATCCGTCGTTCCGGTGTTCATAACTTTATATCTGTAAGGAGTTACTCTGTGCACAGCATACCGTTGGAAAGCTCTCTGAGAGCACTACGATTAGGGCACCTAGCCTACTCAGCTGCGCCTATTTTTGGAGCCCAAAATTGAACATTTTCATAAGTTTTGGGACACTTTTCTTCTTTTACGCTGTTTTTCTGTCTCGGATCGTACGTCCTGAGCCGCGAAAAGGATGAGAACCTAAACCATCACATTTCTATTACCAAATCACAAGACATGTTGGGCAAGACAACTTTACTTCACGTAGAGGCTGGGCCAGCAAACAGAGGGAGTGGGGTTTGTGACCAGGTATCCATCGCTCCGGTGCCCATAACTTTTGATCTGTAAGGAGTTACGCGGCGTACATCATACCGTTAGAAGGCTCTCCAAGAGCTCTACTACGAGGGCACCAAGCTTGCTTGGCTGCGCCTATTTTCATAGCCCAAAATCAAACATTTTCATATGTTTTGGGACACTTTTCTTCTTTTTCGCTGTTTTTCTATCCCGAATTATACGTCGTGAGCAGTGAAAAGGACGACAACCTAATCTATCACATTTCTATTACCGAATCACACGACACCTCGAGCAAGACAACTTCACTTCACATAGAGTATGGGCCCGTAAACAGTGGGCGTGGGGCTTGTGACCAGGTATCCGTCGCTCCGGTGCCTATAACTTTTAATCCATAAGAATTTACGCGGCGCACAGCATACCGTTGGAAAACTCTTTGAGAGCTCTACGATGGGGGCTACTAGCCTACTCGGCTGCGCCTATTTTCGGAGCCCAAAATTGAACATTTTCATAAGTTCTGGGACACTTTTCTTCTTTTACGATGTTTTTCGATCCCGGATCGTACGTCATGAGTCGCAAAAAAGACGAGAATCTAATCCATCACATTTCTATTACTGAATCACACAACACCTTGGGCAAGACAACTTCACTTCACGTAGAGGCAGGGCCCGCAAACAGAGGGCGTAGGTCTTGTGACCCAGTATCCGTCGCTCTGGTGCCCATAACTTTTGATCCGTAAGGAGTTACGTTACGCACAGCATACCGTTGGAAATCTCTCCGAGACCTCTATGATGGGGGCACCAGGCCTGCTCTGCTGCGCCTATTTTCGGATCCCAAAATTGAATATTTTCATCAATTTTGGAACACTTTTATTCTTTTGTGCTATTTTTCCATCCCCGATCGTACGTCGTGAGCTGCAAAAAGGACGACAACGTAATCCATCACATTTCTATTACCGAATCCCATGGCACCTTGGGCAAGACAACTTTACTTCACGTAGAAGCTGGGCCCACAAACAGAGGGCGTGGGGCTTGTCACCAAGTATTCGTCGCTCCGGTGCCCATAACTTTTGATCCGTAAGCAATTATGCGGCGCACAACATACCGTTGGAAAGTTCTCCGAGAGCTCTACTACGGAGGCACCAAGCCTGCTTGGTTGTGCCTATTTTCAGAGCCCAAAATCGAATATTTTCATCAGTATCGGGACACTTTTCTTCTTTAATGTAGTTTTTCTGTCCAGGATCGTACGTTGTGAGCCGCGAAAAGGACGAGAACCTAATCTATCACATATCTATTACCGAATCCGATGGCACCTTGGGCAAGACAACTTCACTTCACGTAGAGGCTGGGCCCGCAAGCCGAGGGCGTTGGGCTTGTGACCAAGTCTCCGTCGCCCCAGTGCCTATAACTTTTGGTCCGTAAGGAATTACGCGGCGCACAACATACTCTTGGAAAGCTCTCCGAGAGCTCTATGATGGGGGCACCAAGCTCACTCGACTGTGCATGTTTTTGGAACCCAAATTCGAATGTTTTCTTCAATTTTGGGACACTTTTCTTCTTTTGCGCTACATTTCCATCCCGGATCGTACATCGTGAGAAATGAAAAGGACGACAACCTAATCCATCACATTTCTATTACCGAATCCCACCGCACCTTGGGAAAGACAACATCACTTCACGTAGAGGCTGGGCCCGCAAACAAAAGGCGTGGGGCTTGTGACCAAGTATCCGTTGCTCTAGTGCCAATAACTTTTGATCCGTAAGGAGTTACGCGGCGCACAGCATACCGTTGGAAAACTCTCAGAGAGCTCTAAGATAGGGGCACCAAGCCTGCTCGGTTGTGACTTTTTTGGTACCCAAAATCGAACGTTTTCATATGTTTTGGGACACTTATTTTTTTTTACGCTGTTTTTCCGTCCCGGATTGTACGTCGTGAGCCGCGAAAAGGAAGACAACCTAATCTATCACATTTTTATTACCGAATCCCATGGTACCTTGGGCAAGACAACTTCACTTCATGTAGAGGCTGGGACCGCAAAACGAGGGCGTGGGGCTTGTGACCAGGTCTCCGTCGCTTCGGTGTCTATAAATTTTGATCCGTAAGGAGTTACGCAGCGCACAACATACCGTTGGAAAGCACTCCGAGAGCACTACGATGCAGGCACCAAGCCTGCTAGGCTGCGCCTGTTTCGGAACCCAAAATTGAACATTTTCATAAGTTTTGGGACACTTTTCTTCTTTTACGCTGTTTTTCCATCCCGGATCGTACGTCGTGTGTCGTGAAAAGGACGAGAACCTAATCTATCACATTTCTATTACCGAATCCCATGGCACCTTGGGCAAGACAACTTCACTTCACGTAGCAGCTGGGCCCGCAAACAGAGGGTGAGGGGCTTGTGACCAGGTATCCGTTGCTCCGGTGGCCATAACTTTTGATCCGTAAGGAGTTACGCGGCGCACTGTATACAGTTGGAAAACTCTCCGAGAGCTCTACGATGGGGGCTCCTAGCCTGCTCAGCTGCACCTGTTTTCAGAGCCCAAAATTGAACATTTTCATAAGTTTTGGGATACTTTTCTTCTTTTACGCTATTTTTCTATCCTGGATCGTACGTCGTGAGACAGCTGCACTTCATGTAGAGGTTGGGCCCGCAAACAGAGGGCGTGGGGCTTGTGACCAAGTATCCGTCGCTCTGGTGCCCATAACTTTTGATCCGTAAGGAGTTGCGCAGCGCATAGTATACCGTTGGTAAGCTCTCTGAGAGCTCTACGACGCGGGCACCATGCGTACTCCGCTGCGCCTATTTTCGGATCCCAAAATCAAACATTTTCATATGTTTTGAGACACTTTTCTTTTTTTGCACTGTTTTTTCGTCTCGGATCGTACGTCATGAGTCGCGAAAAGGACGATAACCTAATCCATCACATTTCTATTACCGAATCACACGGCACCTAGGGTAAGACAACTTCACTTCGCGTAGAGGCTGGTCCCGCAAAACAGAGGGCCTGGGGCTTGTGACCAGGTATCCGTCGCTCCGGTGCCCATAACTTTTGATCCGTAAGAAGTTACTTGGCGCACAGCATACCGTTGGAAAGCTCTCTTAGAGCACTACGATAAGGCTCCAAGCCTACTTGGTTGCGCCTATTTTTGGAGCCCAAAATAGAACATTTTCATAAGTTTTGGGATATTTTTCTTCTTTTACGCTATTTTTTCATCCCGGATCGTACGTCGTAAGCTACGAAAAGGACGAGAACCTAATCCATCACATTTCTATTACCAAATCACATGACACCTTGGGCAAGACAGCTTCACTTCACGTGGAGGTAGGGCCCGCAAACAGTTGGCGTGGGGCTTGTGACAAGGTATCCGTTGCTACGGTGCCCATAACTTTTGATCCGTATAGAGTTACGCGGCGCACATCATACCGTTGGAAATCTCTCCAAGAGCTCTACTACTGCGGCACCAAGCCTGCTTGGCTACGCCTATTTTCGTAGCCCAAAATCGAACATTTTCATATGTTTTGGGACACTTTTCTTCTTTTGCGCTATTTTTTGATCCCGGAATAAACGTCGTGAGCCGCGAAAAACATGACGACCTAATCCATCACATTTCTTTTACCGAATCACACGATACCTTGGGCAAGACAACTTCACTTCACATAGAGTCTGGGCCCGCAAACAGAGGGCGTGGGGCTTGTGACTAGGTATCCGTCGCTCTGGTGTCGATAACTTTTGATCCGTTTAGAGTTACGCAGCGCACAGCATACCGTTGGAAAGATCTCTGAGAGCTCTACGATGGGGGCTCCTAGCCTGCTCGGCTTCGTCTATTTTTGGAGCCCAAAATCGAACATTTTCATAAGTTTTGGGACACTTTTCTTCTTTTACGTTATTTTTTCGTCCCGCATCGTACGTTGTGAGCCGCAAAAAGGACGATAACCTAATCCATCACATTTCTATTACCGAATCACACGACGCATTGGGCAAGACAACTTCACTTCACGTAGAGGCAGGCCCCGCAAACATAGGGCGTAGGGCTTGTGACCAGTTATCCGTCGCTCCGGTGCCCATAACTTTTGCTCCGTGAGGAGTTACGCGGCGCACAGGTTACCGTTAGAAAGAATTCTAAGAGCTTTACGATGGGGTCACCTAGCCTGCCCAGTTGTGCCTATTTTCAAAGCCGAAAATCGAATATTTTCATAAGTTTTGGGAAAATTTTCTTCTTTTGCGCTGTTTTGTCGTCCCGGATCGTACCTCGTGAGTCGCGAAAAGGACGACAACCTAATCCATCACATTTCTATTACTGAATCACACGGCACCTTTGGCAAGACAACTTCACTTCATGTAGAGGCTGGGCCCGCAAACAGAGGGCGTGGGGCTTGTGACTTGGTATCCGTCGCTCCAGTGCCCATAACTTTTGATCCGTAAGGAGTTGCGCGGCGCACAATATACCGTTGGAAAGCTCTCCGAGAGCTCTATGACGGGGGCACCAAACCTGCTAGGCTACGCCTATTTTCGGTGCCTAAAAGTGAATATTTTCATCAATTTCGGGATACTTTTCTTCTTTTGCGCTGTTTTTCTGTCTCTGATCGTTCGTCGTGAGCTGCGAAAAGGACGACAACGTAATCCATCACGTTTCTATTACTAAATCCCACGGCACCTTGGGCAAGACAACTTCACTTCACGTAGAGGCTGGGCCCGCAAACAGAGGGCATGGGGCTTGTCACTAGGTATCCGTCGTTCCAGTGCCCATAACTTTTGACCCATAAATAGTTACACGGCGCACAACATACCGTTGGAAAGCTCTCTGAGAGCTCTACTAAGGAGGCACCAAGCCTACTTTGTTGTGCCAATTTTCGGAACCCAAAATCAAATATTTTCATCAATTTCGGAACACTTTTCTTCTTTTATGCTATTTTTGGGTCCCGGATCGTATGTCGTTACCTGCGAAAAGGACGTCAACCTAATTTATCACATTTCTATTACCGAATCCCATGGCACCTTGGGCAAGACAACTTCACTTCACGTAGAGGCTGGGCACGCAAACCGAGGGCATGGGGCTTGTGACCAAGTCTCCATCGCTCTGGTGCCTATAACTTTTGATCTGTAAGGAGTTACGCGGCGTACACCATACCGTTGGAAAGCTCTCTGAGACCTCTACGATGGGGGCACCAAGCCTACTCAGCTGTGCATATTTTTGGAACCCAAAATCGAATGTTTTCTTCAATTTTGGGACACTTTTCTTCTTTTGCGCTGTTTTTCCGTCCTGGATCGTACGTCTTGAGACGCGAAAAGGACGACAACCTAATCCATCACATTTCTATTACCGAATCCCACGGCACCTTGGGCAAGACAACTTCACTTCACATAGAGGCAGGGCCCGCAAACAGTGGGCATGGGGCTTGTGACCAAGTATCCGTCGCTCCGGTGCCCATAACTTTTGATCCGTATGGAGTTACGTGGCGTACAACATACAGTTGAAGAGCCCTCTGAGAGCTCTACGATGGGGGCACCTAGCCTGCTCGGTTGCGCCTGTTTTCAGAGCCCAAAATTGAACATTTTCATAACTTTTGGGACACTTTTCTTCTTTTTCGCTATTTTTTTGTCCCGAATCGTACGTCATGAGCGGCAAAAAGGACGATAACCTAATCCATCACATTTCTATTACCGAATCACGCGGCACCTTGGGCAAGACAACTTCACTTCACATAGAGGCTGGGCCCGCAAACAGAGGGCGTAGGGCTTGTGACCTGGTATCCGTCGCTCCGATGCCCATAACTTTTGATCCGTAAGGAGTTACGCAGCGCAAAGCATACTGTTGGAAAGCTCTCCGAGAGATCTATGATGGGGGCACCAAGCCTGCTCGGCTGCGCCTGTTTTCGGAGCACAAAATCGAACATTTTCAACAATTTTGGGACACTTTTCTTCTTTTGCACTGTTTTTTCGTCGCCGATCGTACGTCGTGATCCTTGAAAAGGACGACAACGTAATCCATCACATTTTAATTACCGAATCCCACGACACCTTGGGCAAGACAACTTCACTTTACGTAGAGGCTGGGCCCGCAAACGGAGGGCGTGGGGCTTGTCACCAGGTATCCGTTGCTCCGGTACCAATAACTTTTGATCCGTAAGGAGTTACGCAACCCACAGCATACCGTTGGAAAACTCTTCAAGAGCTCTAAGACGGGGGCAGCAAGCCTTCTCGGCTGCGCCTATTTTTGGAAACCAAAATCGAATGTTTTCAAATGTTTCAGGACACTTTTCTTCCTTTGGGCTATTTTATGGTCCCGAATCGTACGTCGTGAGCCGTGAAAAGGACGACAACCTAATCTATCACATTTTTATTACCGAATCACATGGTACCTTGGGCAAGACAACTTCACTTCATGTAGAGGCTGGGCCCTCAAA